>CM075104.1:17925141-22925141 GCA_037576195.1 Phytoseiulus persimilis
GATCCACGGGTTCGTCAGGCTCAAACTCCGATTCGTGACCTGCGTTGAGACATTCGCGCTGGAGGAACAGGAGGACTGCGGGAGAGAGTGTTGGCGTATTTGAGGCGGATCTCGGCCTCAATCACGGTTCACAGCGAATCAGTGCGCAGTTCCCTTGGTAGTGGAGCCTCCGTAAGCACCCCCGAATTCCGCGGAGGAGGTGACGACTCCACCAGGCGAGGGACTTGTGCAACTCCATGGGGAATTTTTTTTTTCGAATATGGGACCTAGAGGAACCGAGAATGACGTTCCACGCGAGATCCCGGGCTGTGTTGAAAGATGCGGAAGCACTTACCAAAACTCCGAAGCACTGCAGAACGGTCCGATACACCCGCTCTTGGTGATGCTCGACACTGAGTTCAAACTAACGGCGGTATGGCGAACACTCTATGGTGGTCAGGTGGCTTCTTGTCTACATGCTAGGGCTTAGAGAAGAGCCACACGTCAGAAGCGAGGGCGAGTAGGGCGTTCGCTCACTTCAACCTTGAGATTTCCGCGGGTGTCACACATCAAACTCGCTAACATCTAGACCGAGCCGCCGATGCCTTGCAGACCTGCTCCTCATTTGATCTCTCCGCATATATCTCAGAACCGTACGTCTTGATCGAAGTCGTAGTCTGCGTACAAGTGAAGATCAACTTCGGAGAGTCGAATTTGATCAGAACCCGTTGCGAGGTGCAGCATATCAAGAGGAGCACAAACATGTCGCGAAAATCTGCTTCATGTCTTGGTACGATTAATGGACAGGTCGAAACTAGCTGGGATGCGGCGAATTCCAAGACGAGTGTGGGAAGAAATGCCCGTTCCTCGAAACGGGAGGAATTCATTGACCGAAAAACGCAGGGGACGAATATCGTATTCCATTTGATGATCGCGCAGTCCCCATTGGACGCGCCACCCTGATGAACGGGCAGGTTTTCAGACCGACGAAAATATGGAGAGCGGTAGCTAATAAACGAGCGGGCTCAGGAGAGAAAATATGAGCGTTTTGCTATCTTGGACAGAAAACCATCTCAGCCTAATTTCAGCAGCCGGCGGCTACAACGAGTCCATGTAAGCTTCCGACTCATGTCAGAACCAGCCGTTCAGAGCTAAGATACAGCAATCCTACGAGGAGGAGATGACGCGAAGCAACCGGAAGGGGGAAACGAAGCGGCCCCACCCGCTGCGACGCACTTGGGGCAGATCGCGGATAAATGGTGAGGACGGTATGAACTCCTGGTGGAGTTCAGTTCCACCTCACAGTCAGCCACCTCTTCCAGTATGACTCAGGAACTCAAGTCATTGCCACACAGCTGCAGAGATCATTGGGGAAATGTATGAAAGGTACACACAGTTCACTAGCTCATTGAACTTCAATGAGGTCTCTCTAAATTGAGGAAAATCCGAACCAGCAATTTTCTTTCAAAATACTTCGTAGCAGCTGAAATCTACTCAAACGTACATACATACGAACAGTCTCCTCCATGAGGACGCCTCGGATAGGATTTATTGGGTTTCTGATTCTTAAGAGAACACACGGGTGGCCCTTCAAAAAAAAAGCCGGTGGTATTTCTGGGTGCTTAAATCAGCTGTTCAAGTGGACACCGACTGGTCTTGACTCCACAATTCCGGAGTCCCTACCAGAAAAGAGAAAGAGACAGGAGAGAGAATCAATATGTATTTACGTTCTCCTGAGATGCGAAGCGAGTGAAAAGCTCGTTTCTATTTTCAGTCCAACAAGACACGTTCTCGAGCTCACCAGACTTGCTTAAATCCCACCACTCCTGAGTAGGAAACGCACTTTTCGCTGCAGGAAATAATGACGTTGCTCGCACCCATTCCTGCCAGCAAAAAGCGACTTTTTGGACCCCCGGGGTGACGTCAATGCATTTCTTACGTGGCCCACAAACATCGTAAGGTCTACACCTAGCCCCGGGACAGTTCATTCGGGCGTGTCGAGCACGGCGTTCAGTTAACTTGTTGAATTCAACTTTGTTCTCTCAGCCACACACATACCTGGGAAGGTTTTCCAGCTGATTCCGTGCAGCAACTCTTTTCGAAAGTGAGTCCGTTGACCTGAGACTCCTTCGATCAGACAAGTGCAAGGAAGCAACGATCGACGGCTTCCACTGGCGATGTTGGAAGCGGATCGCGACTATCTCCAGTTGATACTTACAGCGACGGCTTTAGCTCCTTCTCGACGATTCGGCCGATAAGACTATCTCTAGCACTGCAGGCTCTGAGTTCGGAGCCAGCGTTTCTAAGAGAGAGGATTCGATGATGAAGACGGTGACGACCGAGTATGTTTCTGGTTTTGTGTGAGCTCCGGTAGGAATTTCGCCATGACGACGTATATACAAACAAATACGCAGCAGCCTTCTGTGCTCTTTGTGTGATATTGCGCGTGGAGAACAAATTACCTCGCTAGCTCAGGAGATAAGAGCACAGTCGTTCTCAGACTCTTCGACAGAGCAGATCGGGTCGCTGTGTTAGCTTCTCAGACCCCTCTGCGCCTTCTGATACGCCAAGAGCGGTGGAGTACGCAGAGGCGGCCGGGGAGCACGCCCCCTCCCCCCAAACCTCTTCGATAATATTGGGACGGGTGGATTAAGTTATACTTTGATGGACAGAATAGTCCCTAAAAGATTCAGTGTTATCAGGAAAATCTTCACAGGTTTGAGAACCATCTTGATTGCGTCACGAAAAGCTCGCGACGATAAACACGATCATCATCGTCAAACCCTTCGCCCTCCCTCAAAAAAGAAGCTGGGCTCGCCCCTGACCAAGTGTTCTCATCCCGGGTATTGCCCGTGGGTCGCAATGCCAGAAGAGCCATCCCTCGGTTCGTTCCTCAATTTTCTGACGGAAATTTTTTTGTAGGCACGTCGCAAACAGACTCATAGCGGACAGAGGAAGTTGCTGATAACGAGGGGATGTCGCTGTCGAAACGTCAACGTGTAATTTCGGCTTGGAATGTTCCTCCGTTCGCTGGAGGAACACATCCCATGCAGAGAAACAATCACAGTTCCTCATGCTCCCCGGCACTGAGTAAAGACCACCTGGTGACTCGGCTTCTAGGAATCGTCGACGGTTGACACTGCCGCAAACTGTGGTATTGATCACCCGCCACGGGGGCGACAAGGCGCCGCACTTCCGCCTCCCGTGGCCACAAACGAGAACAGCAAGCGACAGAGGAAGTATTCAAGGGAGCTGATGGAGAACTTCCGATCATGAGAAGGAGGCAATATGCGAACATCCCGGTCTATGACAGAACCTGAAACATATCTGCGCTCCCCCTCATCCCGACAACGCGTTTACTTCACTGATTGTGAGGGCATCGTACCTATTGATCAGAGCTTCGGAACCTCGAGAGATCGCTATAGACGGCCGGCATGCAGTTAGTTTCGAAAGTTCACCTGCTGTTCAGCGTTATTTTCGACTCGAATTACGCGCTCGGACTATCGGAGTCGGACATGTTTGAAAACAGATCGAAATCGGCATGCCGTTTGCGCGACACGGACAGCTGAAAGACGGAACAGAACTGATGCGCAATGGCAGCCCGCGAGGAGGGATCGCGATTCTCGGAAGAATGCGTCTCTGTCTGCGGGTGATTCCTGATTACAAGGGAGGTGAAACGATATCTCGCATGAAGCAGTCTGCCGCGGCGCAGGGTAACGATGGAGCTGTTTCCGAGTGAAGGTTTTCAGGCCTCTCCTCCTGGAAACCGTCCCGCGGCCTTGAAAACCTCACAGGGAGACGTCGAATCCGAGCTGAAGATGCAAGCTTCTTGTTTACACTCCTCGTTCCCCTCGCCTCGTCCTTCTCTTTGCTGAGGCTGTCGACGCAAGGACACTCCTCGGCGCATCCTCTGGGTAGTTACTTTATATTCGCCTGTCCTCACCATTCCCTTCCCCAGGTAGAATCAATTTCAGCCACACAGTATGTACTTCAGGGTTAATATTGAGGCGAGGATCCGTGAGTTAGCTTCCCACGCGCGCCGTTTTTAATGCGACGACTGATTCACTCGCTGTTCCCATTCTGCTCCGCTGGTAACAATCTATCCCGTCCGACATTCGTTGGAGCTCAAGATCTGGGGAAACCGTCTCGAACATTGCGGAGGCTCTAAAATTGCTTCTGGGTATGACAAAGGAACGGTTGACGGAGATTTCTGATTTTCTCCCCCGGAGAAAGGGTCGGACGCTTTTGATTCCGTACCGCCTGGATATTGAGCATTTTTCATCGAGAAGGAGAATAACAATTGAATCTATCGGTGCAACCACCCGGAACGCCCCTGCCCTCAGCAAGGATGATGGTCTCGCATGAGGAACTTGGATTGTTCTGGGAGCTCGAAAACATGAATCGAAGGGTTGTCCTCGATTCGTTAGCATGGAAAAACTGAGGGTTTCTCCAACCAGCGAGCAAGCCCAGCGCGATCGATAATAGAGTGTCCCCGAAAACCTTCGAAGCGCCCCAAACGAGCTGTCGTGAGTACCTCAGCACGAGAACCGTTGTTCTTAGCTTCATCGCTTCTCAACGGAATTGAATCGCCAACCTTTTGGCTGGCTTTGAATCGAGCAGGTTCAGCTTCGAGTTCTAAGCGTCCTGAGCTCGACCAGTTCCGGCTGAGTGCTCCCAGGTCAGCTCCTTCCGATAAGACGTAGAAGCCACAGACAGAGCTGTAATGTATATCTATGTTGATTAACAGGACGGAAAATGTCGAGAACCAACGACCTCAACAATGTCTCGGATTATTCTCCGGCTGCAGATTGAAGGTCGCCGAAATTCAGAACCCTGGAAAGAGGAGCAGACATTCGTTCCCAGGGGTCTAACGTTTCATGGCGGACGGCATGAACAAACCAGGCAGAAAATTTGAGGCAAAGGCTTGTAATTTTTATTAAACATCTTTTTTTACAGCACGGGCGAACAGGACGTAAATCTTTGAACCAGAGATTTCTGTTTCAGATCAGCAACAAGAGCGGTGTCATACTCAAAAATACATTTTTCAAACAGTTGAACAACCAATCAATCAATCAATCAATCAATCAATCAATCAATCAATCAGCCAGTCGATCAATCAGTCAGTCTCCAGTCGCGCGCGCAATCAATCAAAAGACATTTCAATCAGACGAGAAATTCTCCACCGGATCAACTCGAGTGCTTGCACTTGAACAGTGTCCAGTCCGATGGATCAATCTCTCAATCAAACAATCAACCAGTCTATAGAGCAATCAATCAATCAGTCGCAGCATTTATCAACATTCCAGCAGTCAAACATCAGAGAAGAAAGTCCACAGTTTCCTCAAACTACTTAACATTCGTTGTAGTTCTCCAGACGCTCAGTCCGCGGACCTTAATCCGGCGAGGCGGCGTTGTGAGTCCTTTCATTCTTGTAAAGTTTCTTTTCCCGTAAGCTCACAACTTCCACTCCGTACAATATTCCGATTCCAAACCTTCCCTTGTTGTGGATGCGAGCGCGTGACCGTCAATTTGCTCCTCTTCAGTCCGAAATGTCCGAAGATAGGCTCGGAAATGTGTCTGAATATTGACGTTAAACCTCACGGGGAGAAATAGAAAGAGGTCTTCTCCAAAGCTCGATGGTTCGGGAACACTGGCTCTCGGGGCCAGGCTCGGCGGACATCGCAAAGGAAGGGACGAGCTTGTTCATCTTGAACACGCTCCTCGCTTCACGACACGTTGCAAGAGTTCCTCTTAAGGAGTGCTTTGTCTTTCAGAGAAGGCTGGGTGTTATGCACGGGTAACGATTTGCGGCGCTGCTTGTTGACGATGCGCTCGTTCAACTCGTAGGGGATCTTGCACTGTAGCATAATGCGACGGAAGATCTCGATGATATTGCGTCCGTCTTTCGCCGAACATTCAACGTACGCGAGCTCCCAATCGATTGAAACGAGAGTTTCGGCTATTTCTCGTTTGATTCGCCACGTATCGGTGCTGTAATCGGCCTTGTTCGCAACGACAATTATCGATCTGCGCTCTTTGTTGTTGTAGGAGAGAATCTCGTCCCGTAATTGGACAACCTGCTCGAAAGAAGCAGCGTCGTCGACGGCGAACACCAGCAAGAACGCGTCTCCTAAAAACAAAAACAATATCAGGCTACTTAATTCCGCCCAACTCAAGCGTCCACCGCCCTTGCTCGGCTTCCTCCGCCGGAATGCTTCTAGAGGCCGCGAACAAATGCTGTGTGGAGAGCCAGGCCAGAGCGGCATTCGTGGCCTGAGATCCGTGCTGAATTAACGCCACACACTTAAACGTGATAAATAATATATATGACAGCTGCTGTTGGAAGTAGTTGTCTCGGCCCGCTCTATCACGACGCCTTGAATGCGGGTGGAGGAGCCAGCCCGACGTCTAAATATTTCCTAACATCTGATCGCAACCTTCACTTAGGGCCTTAGTGAAACGAGTTCCGGCAGACATCAGCCCGATCACCTCGCTTCATTTCTTAACCCGCAGGAGTGTCGCGTGGTTAGTACTCTGTGGGCCATGACCAAATCCGCGCAGCCACAGTCGGATCGTTCCCGACGGGAGAGAGGCGGCCCGAGTCCGACAAGGAGCCAAAAGGAAGCAGTCCGGAAAACTATGGGCCACATCGTCCCCGATAAATCGAAGATCTGATCTGGCTGCTCACCTGTTTCGATTGAGAGCCTACGCATCGCGGGAAACTCGTACGACCCTGATGTGTCGATGATGTCCAATGTGATTGAGATTCCTACAAATCAGAACTTGAGCGTGGAAACTCGACTCCAGATTCGGAATAATATCGCCGACTTCCCCGCAGTAGGAAGCGGATTCAGCAGAAAAGAAAAATTGCTTATTCTGAGTTGATTCAATTTTCGGAGACTCCGAGTGGGTTCGTTCAGCTTCGGAACGGAAACGAGCTTTCACCTTGGGAACGCTCACCATTGAAATCGAATTCGCCAGAATGAAACTCCTCGACCGTTGGCGTGTATTTCACCGGGAAGTGGTTGTAGAGGAATCTCTGTATCACGGCTGACTTCCCGACTCGCGAAGCACCCATCACCACCAGTTTGTAGTGATCCTTCACGGAGACACCCGCAGACGCTTCTGCTATGGTTGAGAGCAGGGAATCTGTCCGTATCGGCATTTTTCTACAATGGAAAGAGAAGCAAACATCATGCTTCGACCACGCCGCTTCTGCACCTCTCCATTCCCACCTCGGCCCGTCGAGAGGGGAGAGCTGTGGTTTAACCGCCGTCACCCTCAATCATCGCCCTCCTCGATCTCTGACATCAACATTCCCTCGATCTGACTCAATGGTTTTGTTTGATTGCGTTTCTGACGAGACTGATCCGCTTTTTCTTGCGAGAGAGATTTCCTGACACTTCCCGACCTGTCGAATATCGAGGAAATTCGTCCTAAATGCATCGATAACCGGCGGCACTCAGAGATGGACGTTGCACATTTGCCGCGATGCACTGTTCACTCGACATTCGAAGCCCTAGCTGAACCTATCGTCACTCGATCTCCTCAGGATCGATCTGAGACAATCGTCGAATCGGAACGCTTCATCCGATAGCGCAGTCCCAGAACACATGCGATAAATCAAACGGAAACTCCAGCGCGCTCACCGCGTTACCCGATCGTTGTGATTCTCATAAGTGCACAATTGCTCTTGCATCACCCGACTTATTTCTGGCTCTATCTCACAAGGATAATGAGCACAACGTGTTTGCATACGGGCAGAGCGAAGTCAAGAGTCCTGCAGAAGGAAACAGTCCGAGACGTTTGCGGATTCCTCGAATCAGATGTCTCTCTACAATGCTTCGTCACGGCTGAACTCAGCCAAGAGTTCCAAGAATCGCATAAGAGAGAAGTTTCCGTTAGGCTCTGGAGAGATCAGTGAACCGAGTAGCCGCGTCAACGCTGGCTACCTCTTGATCACGAATACGTCTGCTCGCACATGTTGCAACTGAGCTCGTTGGCCATTGAACAATCGAATTATTCGTTCCTGGCCGAGGTCCCTTGACATTATTCTAAATTCGTGATCCATCATCTTTTACACTACAACGGATCGCGGGCAGTGCTCCCGTACAGGCTCCGATGCTCAGCTCGAACGAATGCCATCATCATCTGTTCAGATTTGGGAGAAGAACTCCGATTCAGCGTGATTCCCCTTCTGGTTTCCTAGTGTGAAAAATTGTTCGTCTCACAACTCAAAGGAAACAAGTCGGAGATCATGCGAAGTTGATCGGCTCCAGCTGTGTCTTCTCAATCACCACCGGAAACATGAATTCGAACTCTTCACTCGAATACAGAACGTTTCCGAGTACTCACGTAGGTTGCGTTGACGGAGGAGAATTTCGCTCGTTACCGCACTTTTCACGCCCATGAGCAACTCCTGCCGCAAATGGTGGCTCGGACGTCAGAACTCAGATTTCAAATGGGACTTTAAGGCTGTCACGACTCAGCGAATTCCAAACTGGACCAACACGATGGAAGCGGCGTGGAGTAGCAAACTTCCACCAGACGCATCGTTCAGCGGGAACTGACCGTACGGACAGCGATAGACTTCTCGGAGTAAGTGAGGAAACAGGCTTCCTCCCGCGGACGAAATGGACTCGGTCGAGGTGCGCTCAGTTCTTCGAGCTCCGCGGCGGTGGAGGCGCCACTCGGGGTTGAAATTGACGATCCCACCGCGGATTCAACAGACTTCCACCAGACTTAGATGAATCGGTCAATGTTCCCACAGAGGCAGGGTCTCCGCTGAGCTGGTGGAGCCCGAAAAGGGCACGCTTCGACGGTAGAATACTCGTGCCATCGTAAATCCATCGAGAAAGTTCTGAGTTGACGCAGGGACTCGCTTTGACCGGGCTTCGCGAGCCAAGAATGAACGGAGGAAGGAAGTTCACGAATAACAGGTAGCCTCCGAAACGAGGTCGCAACATACGGGCAGGAATTCGCTCCGAGGGAACGCGAAAGATGAGGTCGAGGGTTTCTCGAGTCAGCTGTTGGGGGCCCATGAGGCGTCCCCCATGGGGTTTCAAGTTATCGAGGTCGATGAAAGTAGAATCCGGTAGTTGCTCATCTAGCTCATAGAATCCCCAGAGTTTACTGTAGAACTCACTTGAATATGGAAGGTAAACTTCCTTTCCTGACCACCCGAGGATCCAGTGTGCAGCTTGGTTTGCGCACGCTCTCGGAGGAAACCAAATCCACGCGGACGGAGTAAAAGAGCTATGGCGAACGGTTGGCGAGAAGGCTGCGGGCTAGCTTTGCTCGTTGGCTACTCGTATGTCGTCAGTTCAGAACGCTAGTTCCGTAAGCAAATGGTGCTCGAGAGCCTGTCGGAATAACTAAAATTCACGGGGATTTCGCTTCTACTTCTGTCAGTCCTCTGAGAGCAGCGCTCTTATTTAACTGTTTCCCTGCGCGGGGAAAGGACCATGGGAACGGGCGAGGGACTCGAGTTGGGAACACGTGTGGAAAGAGTCGACCTTGGGAGTGAGAGTTGCGGCCTTGACTTCGAGACTGCAGATGTCCACTCGGAGGAGGGAACCAACTTGTTCACATGGGTAGGGGTCTTCTTGTCCCGGTCCGGATTTAGGATGCAAGTGTTTCTCCGGCTAAAGGGTTGGCTCAATCGATTGGAGGACACTTCCCGCGAGCTCCTTGCTACCCGCGACCGCTGTGGCAAGCAAAGAGTTCGGAACGCAATCTGTCCGCTCACGGAACTTCGACTGCAAGAAGTGTGTCCCTGCGACGTCTCCACTATTTGCTGCAGCTGGCATCAAAGTGAACGTCACGTCGCCCTCGATGCCCGACCCGCATGAGCGCCAATTAATCCGGCGATGGCGAGACCTTAGCGACAATGATGTTCACTGGGAAGACCATAAACTTTCCGCGAAGGTCCTGAACTACTTACGTAGACACACATCGAATTCGAATACGGAATCGCTGGAATCGAACGAAAATATCATGGGCGAATGGCGAGGGAGTTAACGGGAAGCGGATTCACGTGATCCACGTGACCACATGGATTCCTTCAATAGAAAAAAAAAATCAACCAACTCGGATCGAAAACAAGGGAGCATATCTTGACGTGAATCAGAGACTATGTTCTAACAGCAGGCGAGCGTGTGGGTTGATGATGCGCTTTTATTTCAGGTCGGCTGGAGTCAACCGTTCCCAAACTGACACTGACATCCACAAGGCACAGCGATCTGATCGTTGTCAAACTTCTGAGATTCTTCGTCAAAAACAATCATTGGAGCGAACCCGTATTTCTGAGCACACAGGCTAATTTCCCGGGGTGAGTTGAGTTTTATGTCACCGGAACAAGCACTCCCTTCGCTCCTGTAAACACAGACCAATTAGGAAAGGAATCTCATCGAAGTCGGGGGTGTCAAAGTCTGAATTGAATTGGGGACTTGCTTGCTCAGACAAACTGAATCAGCTGGAGGCAGCCGTATCTATGATATTACTAGTTCCTTGAGGATTTCCTGGGGTGGGATTCTACTTCGTATACGTAGCAGTCAGAGAGCAAAACTCTAGAAGCTCGAGATTACGGTAACGCGCGAATTCGACGCGTAGTGAAGCCCCTCTATCGGCCTTAAACTGTGACTGACGATCAACTCGGTGTTCCGGACAGATCACTCACACGCAGTAAGCGCCATGCACGACCTGACGGCCTGTCAGGTATCTCCACTTCCCATCCTTGTTTCTACCGATCTCGGGGTATTCATTCGGCTTGGTTATTTCGCTGCACAAACTTGCAAAACCACCTGAAATAACCAATAAGGTCAAATTGAGCAACAACTTCATGTTCAAGAAGCCCGCTCAAGTAATTTTCCCCTCATGCATGATGTGTGCCCAATCCGTCACGAAAGTCTCTCTTTGCTCCAGCATTCTTCCCGATTTGCCTCAAGCCGCTGTGAGGGCAAAAAACTTTGTTTTCATTCCATCTGATGTCTTGGTTGGCGTTGGTTTGATTCACTTGGAATACATTCCAAAATATTCTGCGCCGAAACCGCATCGTTGCGGATTACTTTGCGAAACAACCAGCGGCGTGAACAGGCCAGAGTGCCTCTCCGTTCCAGAGATTCCCAGAAATGCCTCCGACCTTGATAGACTCACTGAAAAGATCTCGGTAAAAGGAGAGTCTTTTCGTTGAGTGAGCTGCCGCGCATTCGATGATGATTGCGAAATGAATGGTGAAAACCATGCGACGCATTCACAACTCTGTATTTGTAGCGAACCACCCCGACTCCAGAACCAAGTGGAAATCTCAGAGCGTAGTTTATGTCGGATAACGATTGCTGGATGAGCATCTCACGTAAGATGAGAATAGGATCTTTTGGTGGAGCATTCAATTTTTTTTTTCGTCGTCTCTTGAGAGCTAATTCGAGAACTCGCGCCCAGCGTTTCAGTCGGAACCGTTTGATTCCAGGGCAGCAAGTTTGAGTTATCCAATCAACTCGGTATGGAAGGGAGTCCAGGTTCATTTGTTTATAAACTCATGGAAGCGCTCCCACATTCCGGGATTTCATTTGAATCACATGCCAAGCTTCCTTGACCCAGATACCCGCCCTCTGAACGCGTTGACGTCATTCTGAATAAGGGATTCTGAATATTTCGAGCTATTTGGGGACATCTTCCACTTTCGAGGGTCGATGCTAGAGAGAATGAAAACAAAAACTTCCGGAGGGTCTCTGCGCGGCGCGCTCGCGGAAGTCGACAACACAATGACAGGGCGTCGAATCTCCACATTTCTGGTGGGACCCGGTGAACAAATTCAGTTCAACCTCCCAGGGACAAGCTCTCCAGTTTTGTTCGCAATGAATAGAAGATTCTCCCGTTCTCTGGCCATGACGACCCTTTGACAATGTTTTGATGGTATTCTGGGCGTTCTCGAAGCCCTACTCACCGCTTCTCCTCCTACGCGACAAAAGCCTGAGTCTGGTTTCGTTCTCTGCTCCTTCGGACGAAAAGAGTTTGCCTCTGACCAGACCGGTCGTCTGAGCTGCCGTTTCGAGAACCTCCAGAAGTTTCATGATGGTTCTCCTACACAACGATTTGAAACATTTAGAGACATAGATGGCACTCGGGGGTATTCACCGCTCCCTTGGAGCGAGGCGCTTTCTAATAGGGCCTGGACCTGGTTTAATTCCTCGAACGACCACTCGACCGGAACCGTAATCGATACCAATGTTGGAACTCACCTCAAAAGAGTCAAGCTATTCAGCGATAACAAGAGTTAGATACGATTACAATTTCATCTCCCGCGACTCGGTTGTGATCAGGTATCGGGGGTTCTGCTTGCGGTCGTGAATCAAGCTCACCCTCACAGCTGATCTCTAAGAACCACGGATACACGTACCTCGTTCTAGTCACGCCGTCCTTGCTGAAACCTTTGATGTCGTCGAAAGTGCACACGGTTGCATTTCCCGGGCATGTTGGCGGCGGTCCGAACTTGATCTGGGGCAACAAACTGCTACCGTTCTCGAAACTGAAGTTGGGCAGCTTCACGTTCAGGCTCAAGCAGCCGCTGGCGTACACCAAGAGCAAAAGCAACCGTTGAGGAAACTCCATCGGCCCCGGCTTATACAAGAACGTCAAACTGAAGGCTGAAAGAGATGGTGGCTCGAAGTTCTGGAGACACTAAACGATTTTCGACAGCGCTACTCTTGCTTCCAAGGCCGTGTTCGGCATCGACCTGGGTGTAAACTGGTCGAAAAGACGTCTGACTCGACACGCGAGCGACAGTCGACGGCAGTACGTGCTCCAACGAACAATAGAACTCACCTTTTGGTCGAATCGGACACGAGAAGCCCTCGGAGAGACACGAGCAACTCCGTTGTTCTGTTGCCGGTCTATTTCGTACTTCGTTGAGCTCGGTAGGAGGATACGCTGTGGTTACGTCCGCAGCCGAGTGATAACTCTACGGGCCTGACGTCAATGAATACTCGGACGGCAAAAATCCCAGTGGTCGGGAAGTCCAGATTCCACTCGCCCTCGGCTCGGGCTCTCAATTGGCATCACTTACGACCGTTGTGCTTCGGCTATTACAGGAGCACGCTAACATCGTTTACAACTGAAGTTCAGGGAAATTCATGCACACCTTTGGCATAAACACAAGTTTCAAACTCAACTTCGCGGAATCGGGATAGATGAGCACGCAACTCCGAGCTCAGAAAGGGATGACAGTATTCACGAAACAACCTTCACCAAAATCGATTCATCGGCGATTTGCATCCACGCGCAACACATCCGTCCGTTGAGAGAATCTGTATGCAGAGGCTGATGAGCTATTGTGTAACAGTGGCACGCTCAAATCAATCGTAATCGGGACACGGAAGCCGTTGGGATTTCCAAGGGATGCACGGGGGAGAGGAGTGAATTCGGGAGAAAACTATGCGAGGACCGATCCAGATGGAATAAGATTTCTCCTTTATATTTCCATCTTCCTGGAAAATATTTTCTCGGAATGCATTCGTGGAGCGAACAGCGACGGAATTGCCAACGGTGAGGTAACATTGTCCGTCAATCATCTTGTCAGCCCTCAATCGGTAGAGCCGAGCTTTGGTTTCACTGACTTTTCTCCTCCACTCGCCCCGGATCTAAATCTTCCACTCCTGCACCATGACAGCTGAACCTAAGCAGCCTCTCCCCGAAGTCCGTCTTGCGACAGTCAAATAATGAATTTATTTGCCGCTAAGGCTTGATTTCACAAGTGCATCCGCAAGGCACTTTGATTCTCTCGATCTGGTACCGATCACCGTTTATGACGGGGAGAGACATTACTCCAAAATGTTGACTACATCGACTGTTGACAACGGTTTGGCAAGGGCCGGAAGCATAGTGGCTGAAAAATTGATTTTTTTTTTCGCGAGGTTTCATCTCAGAAAAGCGACCCGGGAGCGGCCGAGAAAACGTTGGACGATACACCTGTATCCCTCTGCATCCGCCTTTCCATCCATGATGGCACTTTTCGGAACCATTCGACTCACCCGCATCGGACGGTGGTCACCTTCACGTCGCCACCTAGAAGCACCCATTGTCCTTTGAGGCTCTGTCCGACTTCCGGGATGATTACTTCAGTTCGCTCGTCGCACACGCTGTCCACTGGTTGAAAAGCGATAACTCTATCAAATGAGCACATGGGCTCCCAAAAACGGTGGTCCCTCGATTTTGATACCCATACTCACTTCCCTGTCCCCTGTCAAGAGTGAAACGGCTGGAGTCCAATACTCTCATCAACTTTGCCACTCTATGGCTTGCCCGGAACTCAAACAAGGGCCTCTTCACCAACCCCGTTGCTGCCAATGCGTCGTTCAAAAGGTGTCTCTTGAGTCTCAAGACAGATCTGGGGATTTGAAACGAGCGTGAATCTTTCTCGTTCCCACTGCAAATCCATCTCGCTATGCGAAATGAGCGGGAACAAAGAAGCTCTCGGAAAAGTTCGCCCCATCAACACTGACCTTATAACATCCGTGTTGATGGCGACATCGATTTTCTCGCTCAAAGTCGTCCGATTCGTTATCCGTGTCAGAGCGTCATCTAGAGTGCAGAGGAAAACGCCCTCGGGGCATTTCGGCACTGTATTTGAAGGGAGGAAACTCTTGAACGCAAAGCCGGTGTTTGTGACAGCAGCCGACAAAACCAGAAAAAAGGTCCACTTCGTTTCGCCAACAGTCATTGCATGGCTCACCGGCTTCGAATGATGGAACCGAGCCATGTCGCTGCGACAGAGATCAAATTGGAATTTCAGATGAAGGACAGAGCGTCAGTCGTTTCTTTCGAACCTTATGACACATGCAGCACAAACCGAGCAAACGAACTCGTCACCGACGACGGTTATCTACTCCACCGATCCATCAGTGGTCACCTGATGCTTCATCTGTATATACTGCGCCCTCACAGTTACAGTTGGGGCGAGGCATGACTCCATGGATGTGGCTTGCATACCATTACCACAGCGATAGCATCGCACATGGCCAAACGAGTGAGAGAGTGTTGTTCTCATAAGAACGTCCGCTCGAGCTGAAGGAGATATCATCCGGTACCCGAATGTCGAGTCTTGAGTACGTGCCTCTGAGAATGGGAGAGGAGAGCGCTGCTCCCTCCGCGAAGTTAATAGGAGCTATTCGGACAGTAGGAAAATTGAAGATGCTGCGTAGGCAATGAGACCACAGAGTTTGAACTCAGGAGACTTCAGAGGGAGCACGGACACGCGCTCTCACGCCGCGCGAATTTTCGTCCGTCAACGCTGTGGATGACGACTCCTTCCTGATATCATCGGCTTCCTTCTGAAGCCAGCAGAGAGACAAATATCTGTTCTGAGATCATTGTGACGACGATTGCTGCTGGAGATGACGATAAAGAGAACGTTGAGGTGCTCAATGAATGAGATTTGCGTATGGTGATGACCCTCTCCTGCTCTCGATCTTCTTTGAAAGACGTAGAACACGCACTTTGACGCATGGCGCGAAGAGATTGAGAGTCACCATCATGCCATTGGTGGCCCGAATAATTGAGGGTCACCCGCAATAACCACCTTGGCGAAGCCCTACTGTATCTGATTCTCCCACTAGAACGTGAACATTCGTTCGTCGGAACGCATTCAAATTCAATCTAATTTCAATACGGAGAGACCATGTATTTTCGATCTCGGACGACTGCTCTTGACGGGCTACCCGCTCGTGGCACAATCGCACGACAAGAAAAATAGAAAAAAGGGGATGCTTGAAACCAGTGGAACACTGATTCACGAGTAAAATGTCAGGAAGTACATTCTAGATGCTGTGTCAAGAATCAGCGAGTCGGGTGCTCCACGTTTGCTCCGTCGGGGTTCTCAACTCGATTCATAGGATATATAGCGCATATATTATTCGCATCGAAGACCCTCGAGGACCCCCGGGGAAGCTTGACGGACCCCCAAGGATCCGCGGACCCCCGGTTGGGAACCACTGTCGAAGAAGTTCCCGTATGCTGGCTGTTTGGATCTTTATGCGAGATGTGAACGAACTCCAGAAGACCAACCGGAGTACCATTATCTAGAGAAATCTGCACGATGACTCCAAGTTGGCATACCAATCACAGACCCTTCTCAGGCGCGACTCCGTACAAAATCTTGAGCAGATGCTCGATTTCTAGAGGAGGAAAATGAAACTCTGGTTGAGAGGTCAGCTCAGTGTAGCGTCAATCAAGCGAGGTATGGCTCGAAGGTAGGAAAAGGGAGAACCGAGACGCAAACTTCTCGGGTATTTTGTATAATTGAATAAAATTAATGTTTGGGTCCCAACAGGACCGACAACCAACGATCTCCTGCGATCAACAGACGGTTTGCCCAGATGCACCTCCAGGCTCGGAAATTCGGCAATGAATCTACGCCACTAGTTCTTCCGAAGGGTTTATTTATTATTCGGCCAAATGGGCGGGCGGAAATGAAGCGATCGATGGGCGTTCGCATCCTATTCTATTCTGTCGGATGCACAGATGACCAGCCCCGAGGGAAGCCTGGTTCGTGGACAATAGAGATTATTCTTCTAGTATTGCTGATTTGTCTCTCCGAGGAGGCCACTCCGGTGGAGCTCCGTGAGCTCGGCTCGTACAACGTGAGAAACGGCGTCTCGTGGAAATGAAATGGCCCAATCAGCCCCAACCTAGCCAGGCTACTTGACGGGGAAACCTGAGAAGCGGGACATCAGGGAAACTGGACACGCATCCGTCAATACTCGCACCACGAGCGGTGGCACAGTGATACTTCTATACAAACCAAGAGACACCTGACAAATAAGAACTGACCCCGTCGGCGGCTGACGTTATTCAGGCCTTGAAGATGCGGAGTGCCCGTGGTCTCGACCTGCAATAATTACTCATCCGAGCTTCGGCCACTTCGAGGAGGAAACCGACTATCGAAGCTGCCATTCCTATGGAGTAAAGATATCCGACACCTTCGAGATCCTCGGCAGCAAGAGCCTCAAGGGGCTCATCGCTTTGTCGTACTTTGGCGTTGCATTTGAAATAAGGTTCCAGTCTCCAGCGTACGTTCTGGCGGAAGACGAAAGATTCACTTATCCTCAGTCGACTGTAAGAATCAGAGAGAAATCTTCAAAGTTCGCAGAAGAAGAAATTTCGCCCGGGTCCCTGAACGCCTCTCCAGGTAAGCTTCACACGTTCTGAAGAATCCGAAAGCACACTCACACGTTCTGTATGATCTCTCGGACTTTATAGGGTAGATGATTCCCCATGGGCAGCGAACCTGTCATATGCGCGATCGCGCCGTCGCTCACTTTGATTTTCGGACACGTCCCAGTCTGGCCTATCATCCTCACGATCGGTCCCATTGCCATCTCATCGGACGCAACGAGAACTCCCTTACCGGCGCTGATCTCATCGAGGATTCGCTGGAAGCCCTGGCTCTGCGAGAAGAATCCCTCGCGTTTCTCGAGCTTCGCTGCTAACTTTTTCATGAAAGGGTGTTGGCTCCTGGTGAACATCGTGTAGAGCAGGTTACCCTTTTCGGCGAGCAATTTGACATTCTTGAATCGAAGTAAATCTTCGTAGCTATTAACGTAGTCCACTTCTTTTTTGAAGACGAGACTGCCCTTGAGGTCGGCTTCGAGCGCGTTGACGAGCAGTAGGCTCGTTGGAAGCATGAATGAAATCGCACACCAGCGGGTCCATTGGTGAGGCGGCTTGACTTCCGCTGAAATGATGAGAGAGCTTTCAACTCATCAACTTCCGCGATCGTTCCCTGGTCAGTATTAACGCGCGCCCTGAACTCACGTTGAGGAAACAGCCGAGCGAACCAGAACCAGATGTATCCGAAAACTCCTCTCGTTGGTTCATCCGACTCATTCGGGAGAAGCTTGGAGTGCAACCAGTGAAGGATCGCGGTACAGGTCGAGAACACCAACAATGTCACCCCGAGATAGAACCAAACAGCTGGCTCGAAAGCTTTCACGAACCCCCATGGATCAATGAAGGTTTCAGGTTTCCTGGTGAGGAGGCGGATTCCTTGCGAAGCGATCTGCGCGTGGTAATCGAAGTCGATGATTCGTTCCGGACTCGGGATCGAAGGAGCGGCGAAGATGTCAGCCTTCTGCATCAACACGGACGGGTGAGTCAAAAGCTCTCGAGTTTGAGGAATCAACAGCGATTTCGATGAAGGGCTGCTCATTTACCCTGCTCTGTATCAATCCCAAAACTCCGTCGTAAATTCCTTCCTTGCTCTTGCTCCCGTAAACCAGACCGACTTCGTTCACAACCACTGGTCTAGAAAGAAACTCATGTTGAGATTTGCCGCATTCCGGAGTCTCGGAACGGCCGTCCTCCGACTACCTCCCGAATTGAGGCCAAGATTTTCACCACTAGGAAACCCACTTCGCTTTGAGGAAGCGTGCGATCGCCTCGATGAAAATCACCATGGGCCCCTGAAGGAGCATCGATCCGTTGCCCACATCCCTCCAGTGGATGTACGGCTGAAACTTTGACACAAACTTGGTTGCCCGGTCTCACGGGAAAATTTGAACCAGCACGACAGGTACCGGAATAGAATACGGTCCCAGACATACCGAAGTCCCCGACATTCGGAGAATTCCATCCTCGAGGGTCTGGTTGCAGTCGAGGACTTTGGGAACTATGAGGGAGCAGCCTCGACAGGTCATTTCCGAAGGAGGTTGTGACAGAAGAGCTCTTTCGGAAGTGAGCTCCTTCCATGGACTCGACGTCTCCCCAATCTTCGCTGTTCAATCCCTTGTCTAATTATTGTTGATTGCAGATTCTGATAACGGAGCCAAGCATGTGCCATGTCATAGATCCCATCCGATGTATTGTACATCCCCATCCATTCTAGCTTACACAGCTTGTCACAGATCAGGCCCAAGCGATTGGACGGAATTTGCGCCAAACCTCAAGGCCTCGCGACTCTCACGAGAACTGTGTATCATTGCCCAGTGGAATGAACCCTATCAGAATTTCAGTGCCAGCAGATTCGCACATAACAGCAGAGCGGCCCAGAACACTGTAAGGGGCATGGTCGGCAGGGGGATCAGCCTCAAGGGTCGCCAAGAGCACCCACAGAAGATAGCGGGTTCCCGGGAATAACAGAATCTCCAGCTCACGACTTCCGTTGCGACGTTCGAAATTTGCCGCCACCGTGTTCTCATCGGGGTCGCGCCTGCGCGAATGCTCCGAGTGTTATGGGGAAGCGGCGGCGGTGGTGTTTGCGGCTGCTTCGGTTAGTGGTGTCCGATCGAGCTGTGGCGGTTGACTACTGAGACGAGGCCGTGGTTTGTTCCAGCTGGTCATCTGCCATGAATTGATCCTCTCAGAATTCATGTGACGCGCGTCGGAAGCTTCACCGTAGACTCCACATGACTCGTGAGTAGCGCTGTCTCGGTATCGGGCACATCCATGGGAGTCAAGTTTAGCTGCTGTTGTCGAATGTTGTTTCATCGTCTGTTTGCTCTTCTGAGCGAATGAAGTGCTGGAACAAAGGGGATAGCTCCGCATCGTTACACCATTCGACCGTTCGCAAGAATGTCACAGATTTGTAACATTCCTGGTCTGTCAGTTATCTCTCGCGGAGTTTGCATGTCGAGACTGGGAAAATTGATCTGTTGAGCCCAGGGGACGCTCCGCTCCGACTTCGCGGGAATGTCAAACGGTCTTTATCGAGTTGGGGTCGCTATTGTTATGAAGCCTTTATCGCGCCCCGAGAACGACTTGAGGCTGCCTCCACGTTGTGACCTCAGCAGAGCTTGCAAGCGGGTGAGGGAGGGAGGTCGTGTTACTGGCCAAGGTTGAGCTTGCGTTCGAAGCTCGAGGTCGGCCTTTCCGGAATCGATCTCAAAAACGAGTGAATTGAATCCATCGCGACACAGGCGTAAACTTCCGATCTCCTACTCTGATCGGGACCCGAACCATCCCGCAGTAATGGAATCCAATGTAGATGTGGGCTCAGTGAGTTGCTCCAGATCAGGTATATTTTGAGAAGCGTTTATGCTTCGTTAAAAAGCCTTCTGTGTATTACGGGACAGCGGCGAGTGCGAGGCTACTTGTCTCAACCTTGATTATAGTTGCTCGGAGGCAGTGATTCTTGAAAGATGCTGATGCAGACTGGACCAGAAGGCGCTGACCAACCCGGACCGAACTACGGCGAACGGGTGAGACGGTGGGTCATTCATCTCCGAAGTGCTCTAGGGGATAGACTGGCGCGAATGTTGCTGAGGTGTTCTGCCATTCAACCGGCAAGCTGAAGCCGTTGCATCTTGCATCGTCTTCTGGCGAATTTGTATAAAGTCAGCTCTTCGGAGTGTTTCTCGCTCTTGAGCTTCCTCAGACTGCTTGTGTCTTTTCTGGGCAGAGGCAAAGCCATAAATTCTGTGAGCTCTCGTAAACCGGCGAATATTCTTGAAGCCGTTCGTTTCTTCACTGGATTTTCGAGCGATTCATGAGAATAAATGCTCATCTGAACGAATCCACAGGAGGTGACAGCTTATTCGGCTAAGAATCTCAGCTGCGATCCCGTTGTCTGTTGAGTCCAAGTCCGCTCAGTTTCTCGGATTCTCGCTGATCTTGGGGTTGCCTGAAAAGGGCGGATTCCGATCGGATTCAAGTAACGAAATTGGCGGCTTTGAACCGATATGCTGGGCGACTATGAAGGAGCTCCAAGCTTGTTTGGTTGCCAAGCATCGCGCCAACTATGCGTGGTCACTTGATGAGGGTAAAGAGTATTCCTCAGAGAGAGGCTCCGACAGACCAGCACGGCGTTTCCGAAACCATCACCGCGTCGTCTCCCTAGTCTAGCACTCTACTATCTTTACTGTACTCCATGAATATAGCTGGCGGAGTTCACAGCTCTCAACCTCTACCACGATTTGGTTCACGTCGCGTTTACATTCCTCGGGATCGCGACCAGCAGAAACTCCCAGGTGTCGATTCGAGCCGTGTCAAGTTCTGAAGTGACATTAAGCTGTGGTGCTTGCGGAAAACCTCTGCCGAGTTGTGGGTGCACAGGCCGACTGACTGAGATGGAAGATTGAGATTATTGACGAATGTTATCCTGAGAGTGCAGCGAGAATTTTTCAAAGACTTTCGTTCGGAGCCTCGTCGGAGTGCTGTGAGTTAGGAGTACGTATCCCAACCTTGACACGACATTTCATCCTTCTCCGATAAATACTCACCTCGCTACCCTACGCAGGTGTACGAATCTGACCGGACGTCGTAGAAGAAGGGCGGATAGGACCGTCTTCCGCGTCGTTCCCAAATAAGCTCGATTCGAATGCTTCGCTTCGTCCTCAGAATGGGGACCGCCGAGAGGATTCTCGTGAACCTCATTCTACTGTTCTCTGCTGATGGCTCAACTCAAAGTTTCTCTCAGTTCAACAGGACTGTGTGACTTGATAATTATCGCTACCTTTATCTTGTCGACCTCGTCGCGCGGCGAGCTTCTTCCGCTCGCCCGGTATTCCAGTTACTTATGATGTCCGCGATTTCTTGAGGGAAAAGAGTTCTGAGCGAGACAGTGTGCGCTTGTCGTGAGACATCTCCGCAGCCCTCCTGATAGCAATGTCCCTCACGGCGGCAAACGAACTCGTTTCCCTCTGCCCGGTACCCAGCCGTCCAGACGGATCGGCGAACCACCGCACCGGATTTCATTTCCGTCCGCTCGTGTGTTCCGCTGACCGCTCTGTCACACCGCTGACGAGCTGCGGCAACAGTAGCCGCGACACGCTTCAGGAACAACATTCATTTATGAGCCGCGTTACGCTTACATTACGTAGATATCTCCGGGGACGGCTTTTCCCGAGATCATGAAGGCAATAGCCTAACGCGGTGAAATTTCGGGAGCGGCGAACTCTCCATCAACGTCGGTGTTTCCCTGTTGCTTCCTGAAAGTTGTCAAGTTCCGGCGGTCTCCCACGTCGCAGAGTCGATCTGGAACGCTTGACGCTTGGAATCCGGATTGAGGCCGACGTTCTGCCGTGAACTTCACGGCACTACCACTCCAGGGTCTGTCTCTCCCTCCCGTTGCGAGCCCTTCACTCAACCTTGTTCTTTTTCTGGAACATGATTCTGCGGTGACAGAGAGCTTCACTACACTCTGAATCTGGAGCGAAACTCGCCACTCTGGAACCAGTGAACGGCGATTCGGTTTCAGACCATGTGTGGCAAATTGAGGCGTGCCATTCGTTCAAGAAGAGACTGACGGCTTCAACCTGCTTAGAATTGATATGCTGGACGAAGAACGCAAACTTGTTCTGTGAGCGGAACTTCTGATGAAACCGCGGCCATGCACTCCGTCAAGATGGATTCTTTACCGTCCGGATCCGACCATTCCTTGGCCAAAAAATTACGTCAGCTATTCCGCATCCTGGGACAGTATGAGATATCCTCGTAGCCTTCGTGTCGCAAACAGCCCCGTCAGTCACAGTGGCGGGCGACTGGCTGAAAACTCCATCGTGACGCGAGTTCGCCATTCGATATCCGATCGAAGTTCTCGTATTTGAGATCCGGCATCAGCAATCTTCAGAGAGAGCCCGTATCATGTCTGGGAAGCATAAAATGACGTGGGTTCCGTAACCGTGACGTCATTCGAAGACGTCTCCGAGCTCATGAGGCATCAGCTTAATAGCATTATTTTAGTGAGCTTATGGGCTCGAGCTCTGTGATAGAATATCCCTGGTGGAAATCCTCATTTCCATCGAAATTCGCTACCGAATAGAATGAACTTCATTTGAAGGAGTTGAGCTGTGAAGAACTTTCATGGACTCTTCTGTTGTTGTCTGCGTGTGGATAAGAAGTACACTGCAAGCTTCACATCCTCTCGGGCAACAGATAACAGCGGCAAAAGACGTGCAGAAAGATCACGGGGAATTACACTGAAGTATCAAACATTGGAGGGATTGTCCTAGCTAGCATCAATTGTGCTATTGGAAGGAGCTCCACCCGAAAACTGGTTGGTTCATTGAGCGATTGGTAGTGAGCGAGCGAGATCTCACACTCATGTGAGATGTCCGTCAGAACGATACCCCGGGAAATGAGAAGTTTTCGGGTCGGTCGGATTCACCCAAGAGATTGGAGCGCTTTGCGATGAACATCGAGATAGGGGAAGCTTCAGACCGAGCAAATCAACTAGCTTCCGGGGCCCCAAATGAGTTCCAGGGGCATGAAAACGAGGATACTGAGATGCACCCGTACGACGCAGTGAATAACAGCAACTTCTTTCGCAGGCGGGTGCAGGAATAGAGACGTCGCTGGGTGGCGGCATCCTTTGATCGAATCGAAGTTTTAACGATGCAGCCAATTGGAATCGCCCGTTGGGGATTCTCGGACATCTCGAATAATTTCGGAACGACCAGACACAACTCAACGGTCTCGTCGTCGTCGTCTGGTGCAGCTTCTTCCGCTGGCACGGAAGAAGGATGTTGTCTCAGTGAAGGATTCGATTTTCCTTCAAAACAACAAGAAACTCCTCAGCAAGCTCTGCTCAACGTCATCGGGAGACATCTGCTCGCATACGGTCAGTGATTTTGCAGTTCTCGAAGCGTGGGGTGGAGTTGAACGAATTCAGAGGAGCCAAAAGTCTAAATTTAGAAGGCTCAGTTTGAAGGCCGCCGATTTTCTTCTATGAGATTCGCGTCGCTTCTGAACACAACGGGCAGTGGCGATTTTCCGGCTGAGGAGGGATAGCTTCCTCGTTTCCGTCATTGGAAATGATACGATTCGTGATTGCGCGTTCGTGACGTAGCTGTGCTCTTGCACTATGATCAGTCTACGGGCAGGACGCCTTCTTGGCCGTCGCTATCAAAATACATCAGTCGCAGGCTTCGAGAAGCCCTGGAGGTCTTGTGAGCTCCACAAAAGGGTCCTCTTACCACAGGGCCACTTCATATGATCTCGCCTTGCACAGGATATCGAAACATTCCATCTCGTCTTATCGGGTCTGTTGCTATCGAGAACAAAAATTTGGAGGTTGCCGAGAGAACCGAGAGAGAGAACTGATCCGAAAACTTCCGACGTCGGAGGTGTAATCTAATGCAGCTCTTTCTTGCAGGCTCTGCGTACTCGTCGCCGGGCATGCTCTCTAGTAACTCGTCGCTCTGCTCAGGAGGCTGCGGGAGTAACGGAGAATGTCGACAGGGCGTGTGTTACTGCAAGGTGGAGTTTGCTGGCGGCCGTTGTCAAGAGCACAACCTATCATTTTACATCGCGTTCTCGACCATTTTCTACACCATTTGCGCGATCAGCTTTGTGCAATTGGTAATCTGTATCCGGTGCGAATTCCAACGTCATAAGCACTCGCTGCCCAAAGCCTTGCGACTCACGACGCAGAAAGCTCTGTACGGCCTGATCTGCGTTGCGACTGCTCTCCGTGGATTCTACTACTCGAGCCCAGACAACTCGGAGCTGCAATGGGCGAAAAGCCTCCTGACGGCTTACTACCCTCTCCTGCTCACGGGTGAGACTTTGTTCTGCCGAAACTAGCGGATCATGATCTACTTCGAGCGTTATTCTCTCAACATCGAGGAGAGTTGTCTTTCATGTCGACTCCGACCTAGTAAAATGATATGTGAAGGCGCTTGTGATTCTCATAGTCGTTCGATGACCTTCTCGAGATGCCAGTCGATCAGAGAACAAAGAAACGTTCAAGGAGCTGCTCTGCTCATCCCTAATAGTGAGCCTGCCGTCAAGCACCTCGTCACCTCTCCTCATAGGCGCTCAGTGACCTCTCACAGCTTATAGTCTGTCACGCCAGCTCCATTAACCTTTGGCCTTTCGGTTATTTCCGTGGTCATCAATGCCCATTCAAAAAAGCAACCTGTGGCCCTCAGAGCTCGGGTCAGTGGAGTGATCTTTCCAGGAAGAATCGTCGGAGATATCTGCTCGGAACGAGAGTCAGCTCAGGTTGCGAGCGGAGTCGTCATCCGATATATTCGGAGATTCTGACGGGATCTCATTTCACTGCTCGGGAGTCGCGAGGAGGAATCACTGGCGAACATTGAGTTGGGGGCACTCAAGGAAATCCCTTTCTCACTTTCCTTATAGGTTCTTCTATCATCGTATGCCTCTGGGCCGAGATTTTCCATGTCCGCGAGGCCCGAATCGATCCTCCCGGATTTTTATCGAAGTCTCTCCTGGGATTTCTGATGTTCAACTTTGTGTCGTACTCGCTTTTGATCCTTGAAATGGTGTCATCTCATTTCTCAGGTAGGATTGAATTCACCGCTTCTTTTCCGTAGAGAAAAAGTCACGATCCGATACGAATACTATGGTCATTAGCGATAGGGCTATTCCAACAGCCTGCAGGGAGATTCTGATGCGCAATTTTTCTGCAGGGTACCGAGAAGATAAGCGACTCTTGCTTTTCCGAGTGTTCAACGGCTCATTCGCCGTGCTGATGGTGATTGTGGTGGTGGTCTTCCTGATTTATGGGGTCGAAGTATTTGTGAAAATCCGTGGAGCATTCCTGACAAACATGGGTCCACACTCCCTCGGAAATCACGTTCCCGACAGGTAGGCGCCTCTCGATTGGGAATCGACGATCACGAACCTCTCTACGTACAGCTTGGGAGAAGGTTCTGGAGGAGTTTCCGGAGGATTCCATTCTCCGACAGGCTCCACCCACCCCTCCGAGCATCGACAGAGTTTGCAATCGGTCGAAAAAGTTTTAGCTCAATGCTTTCTGTGCACAGATCTCAACTCCACCAGAGTCGCGTCGGTCTGGTGACATACGCCACTCTGACCCTGGTGACGGCTTTATTCATCCTCTCGGATATCACTGGTCCTCTCTGGAAAGATCAAGTGCCACTGGTCTCGAGGAACCTCTACGAAGTTTCGTTCCGGGTGATTGAGATAGGGCTGGCGCTGTGGTTCCCATGCGTGCTGTGGAATTGCGTCCAGCCTCAACAGCTCTGGATCCTGAATCCGAAGAAGCTGCTCATGAGGAAACCCGCGCAGACCAACGTCTACGACGAACTCGTGCGGTTCAGCGGTGCGTACCGCAACAGTCTCATAGAACAAATCATCGACTGATTCGAGTTGTTCTGTTGTTTTGTTTTTTTCTGCCAACCTCTCTGAGTCGGCGTCCCGAGAAGAAGCTTCATCAGGGCTCCTTCACCTTCCAGATCTCGGATCAGTCGAACGACTCGGTCCCCCGGAATGCTTCATCTGCTACGACAGCGAACGGGAGAACGCCGGACCTCTGATCCGGCCGTGCAATTGCCGAGGCGACGTATCGATCGTCCATCACGATTGTTTGAAAACTTGGCTGGTGGAGAGCGCCGGGACTTCTCAATGTAGCCGCTGCAAAGTGTGCAATGAAGAGTACATGTTGGAGAGGGGAGAAGTTTGGTTGCCGTCCGGACTGTCGACGATAAACTGGGTTCAGACTTGCTGCGTGGTCGCCGTGATGGGCTGTTCAGCAACTGCGGCAATCCTCGTCGTCAAGCTGTACACACACATAGCGCTACGATCCCTCTCGGTGGGCTTGGCTGGATTGGTCCAATACGTCTGTTTACGAGTTCTCGGCGTTGGCGTGCTGGCAGCTTACAAACGGGCTCGATTCTCTGCGGTCCGGATCATTTCCAGAAAACTCAATCATGGCCGCGAGGCCTCTGCGGCCCTGATGGCTGCTGCGAAGGAAGGCCCCCACACCGTGGCGGCTGCGGTGAAGCACGAGCTTGCAGCCGTTCATCAAAATCAGAGAGTCCCTTCTCAGACGCCGGTGCATCAGGTTACAGCTGAGATGGCCAACACTTCGATGTAGTTCGGAGTACGACGAAAATAGCGCAGAACTCTTCATTTTCTCTGAGACCCTGAAACGTGGTGGCCGGTTGCAGTCGGAGAATCTCATGTCCGGTGTCCTTAGCGTATTCGTGACATCCCAAAAACATTACATAAAGGTGCAGGATAACTCAAAGAAGGCTGTTGCTCGAAGTCCTTGAGTATATACATGAAAATAGGGAATTCCTAATGCGGGTTAAGAAGTCTCCTCATTGTGGTCACCTCTAAGAAGCATTCTTGCGCAAGGAGCACGGCACACATCGGTTTTTACAGTTAAGGAAAAAGGTGGCCAAGGAAGTCTTGTTGAGGAGTCTCTCCCAACAGATATGAACCCCGGTGCCAATGAGCACTTCGAGCTTCGGGGCATCGCTCGGAGCCACGAATTTCATTCCGTGCTGATTTCACAACGTTGAGGATTTGTTTTCTGAAGTCACGAGCAGCTTTCTTTACCCTATGCTGTTTCCACTTCGATTTTTCCCAATGGTGTAGTCATACGACTCGGAATCATATCGTGCTCGTGGAGGGGGAGGAGAATCCCCGGTACTTTGCGTAGAATCGGAACAGAAGCAAAAAAAACACCGACACTAGCATACTACGGAACAACTGCGATGGTCAAAGAGACGTTTTACATGGATTCTGGAAATCTACTTGCTCGTCGAAATTCGGCAGCCCCCAAGATGTGATATTTGTCAATGGTTCGGTTTCAATCTTAATCACCTGAACTCGATTGATGAAATGATTGTCTACACCTAAGGTGGCGGCACGCTGGGCGTGAGGCCGCTAAGTTAACCCTCCCGTGTACAAAACCTGCAATAAAGTTTCGTCTTTTTTTCTCAGAAGTGGCGCATTCCTGAATCTACGATGAGCGAATCCAACCCAGTCTTGGGTGTTTCCTCTTTCCTTGAGATTATCTAGCGTCTCGAGGCGTTTACTCTCCGACCTTGGCTTCCTACGGGACTTTGCTGTGCCATCTCTCGAGCTTGGGAAGCTTTCTCGAGATTAATGCATAGACGTCGATAGCTCTGTTATCATCCTAACGCTCGAGGGCGGCGGGAGTTTCAAAGCCTCCAGTTCTTGGCAACAGCAGAAAACGTGTCTCCGTTCAACGCGCGCAGGGGTCGTTGCTTCAACGAAAAGATGAGTTCCTGCTGCCTGCATTTTGGGGTGAGCGGTCGCTGGATCAGCTGATATGTTGATAGTTCTTTCGTCGGGCGGGTGCGTTAAGCCCTCCTGCCGCGGATAAATACAGCTCATTCCGTCCTGTGTTTCAATGCTTATGAGTGGGATGCGATCTCGGGAACTTGATTGATTCCTCAATTGTGAGACTCGGCCTTTCCTTCTAAGATCACAGCGGAGCCTGAAAATGCGTCGAAGGATCACCGCCGTGGCACTGCTGTCGCTCGCGATCAGTGTGAGCGGTGAAACTTGCTATCCTCAGAAGTTCTCGAGCTCATCTGTGGTTTGTGTTTGCAACTCAACGAATTGCGCTGATATTGGCCCTGTTGGGACCGAAGATGGAAAAGTCACTTCCTACCAGAGTTCTATGGGCGGCAAGCGATTTCAGAGAAGCACGATTGAGTTCCTCAACGCTCCACCCAGCGCCCCAGTGGACCTCACGGTGAATGTCCTTAGAAACACACTGCAGGAGATAATCGGTTTCGGCGGTGCTTTCACGGATGCCGCCGGAGTGAACTGGGCTTCGTTGAGCGAGGATCTCCGCAACCGGCTCCTGCTCGCGTATTTCGGACCTGATGGCCTCGAGTACAACGTCGGGCGAATCCCGATGGCTGGTTGTGACTTCTCAACGAGGGACTACACCTACGCTGACACAGCAGGAGACTTCGAACTGAAGAACTTCGCTCTGGCAGAGGAAGACCTGCGCTACAAAATCCCAATGATTCAATTCGCGAAAAACGTCAGCAGAAAGGAAGTCTATCTGTTTGGATCTCCGTGGTCGGCTCCTGCTTGGATGAAAACGAGCGGAACGACCTACGGGTCGGGAGCCCTGAAGGGGTCTCCTGGGGACGAGTATCACAAGACCTGGGCCAACTATTTCGTGAAGTTTTACGAAGCTTACAAAGAAAAGGGAGCCGCAATGTGGGGCTTCACTATTCAGAACGAGCCGACGACTGGCTTCCTCCCCGGCTATAAATTCCAGGCCATGGCCCAGAGTCCCTACGTTCAACGAGATTTCCTCAGAATGGATCTCGGTCCCGCTCTCTTCAATGCGACCAAGGGCGAAATCAAGCTCATGGTCCTGGACGACAACCGCTTCGCTCTGCCTTGGTGGGCCAATGTCATTTACAGCGACCCTGCAGCCAAAGCCTTCGCGGCCGGGGTGGCGGTCCATTGGTACCAAGACAACCTGCGAAGTTCTTCGGCCTTGGACGACTTGCACAAAAAGTATCCGGAAAAGTTCATCCTGAACACCGAAGCTTGCGAGGGTTTCCAACCGTTCGCCACGTCCGTTATTTTGGGTGAGAATCAGCTCGGAGTCTGATGTTCGCTAGAGATGTGTGAACCGTAATCAAATGTTTCGATCGGGTTCTCAGGGAGCTGGGAGCGAGCAGAGACCTACGCTAAAGACATCATGGATGACCTCCGACATTACGTCGGCGGCTGGGTCGACTGGAATCTGTGCCTCGATACTTCGGGCGGACCGAACTGGGTTAATAACGTCGTGGACTCTCCGATCATTGTGGATCAGGCGAAGCAGACCTTCTACAAGCAGCCGATGTACTACGCTCTGGGCCATTTCAGCAAGTTCCTCCCCAGAGGATCGGTAAGTCTCAGTTTTCACGCCAAGCCTCAGCTTCATCACCGAATCCTAGCGATAGCAATGAGCATTTAATGACCGAGTCCCCCGATATTTGGGAACGAGTCGTGAACTGGTTAACCTACTTCAGGTTCGATTGGATGATTCTCTCGATGGCTCCCAGAAAAAGCTGCTCGCAGTGACCTTCCTGCGCCCAGATCATCTGAAGGCAACCGTTATTCTGAACCAAAACGACTCACCAAGGAAAGTCATGGTGAAGGATGTCGGAGGCAGATACTTCGTGGTCGACGTGAAAGCGCGATCAATGGTCTCAACTCTGTGGTAGAGCCCTGTGAAAATCGAAATTTTGACAATCACATCAAACACTGGAAAATAAATAATTACATTCATGCCTGAATGTAACGCCAATCCTCTTTCGCATTCCCTTCCGTGGCATATCTAACGATCTTCACTGATCGAAGAGATCAGATAATGAGGATTGCAGTGGACACGCAATGAGGATGCATGCTCGCATAAGTGAGTTCGTTAAGTACGTTTCTTAACTCCCTTGTTCAGCATCCTTCACAACCCAAATCTCGAAGAAGTATCGAGACTTGCTTTCAAATCAAAGGACAGAGTTGCGCATGATCATTATCATGATTATGACGATGATTGATAATATACTCGAGCTATGATTATTTGGATAATCAGGTCTTGAACATGATCATTATCCACAATGAGAATCATAAGCATGGGTGCGATTAATAACCATATCTTCATTATGATCATCATTCACAATAATAATCATGGATATGATTATTGATCATATCTTGATCATGATAATCAATCACAATTATAATCATGGGTATGATTATTTGGATAATCATGTCTTGAATATGATCATTATTCACAATGAGAATCATAAGCATGGGTGCGATTAATAACCATATCTTCATTATGATCATCATTCACAATAATAATCATGGATATGATTATTGATCATATCTTGATCATGATAATCAATCACAATTATAATCATGGGTATGATTAATGAGCATATGTTGATTTTGATCATTAATAATAATAACAGTCATAATCATGGGTATGAATAACAATCATCATGAAGTTATGATTATGATTATTTCTGGTTCAAAAAAACACCCGGTAGAAGAATTATTCGCACACGAGGTTTGTGTGGGACCGGGGTCCTGGACGTGATTTCGGGATCATTCTGACCATAACTCTGAATTTTCGACTTTGAATGTGACTAACAATCATAACTTGTTCATGATTGTGATTGATGGTCATAATCAAATCTGAATATTCGGATAATCACAACTTCATTATGAATATTATCGAAAATCATAATTATGATTATGCCCAACTCCGTCGGTGGAGTGGGCGAGCTCAGACGATGCACAGATGAAGAATACCCGCTCCTATCTATCGCGACCTAGATGGATATCTATAACAGCAGCTGCAGGTTCGCCCACTGTCCAATTAGCTCCCGAATAACAAAAGTGCTTGAACGGTTTCCTAGATGAGTGAAGTACTGGTGTAACGAGACGGAATCGGACATCGAATCCAAAAGTGGCTCTCCAGCGAGGAATCCTATCTCCAATACGGCCGATTTCAACCTGTGATTCCATGAACCCGTGACCTTGAAGTTACCCTGGATCTCAATGTCATCCTCGCTATCATCGGTCACATTCGGATTGGTTTCCCCTGGATAATGAGGGGAGTCACCAGCATGATCTGTAATCTCGCTGCGCCATCGCGTCACGCGGAGGAAATGTGGAGTTTGAAACCTTAATCTAATGAGCGTCTAACTCCAACGCAAAGTATCTCCGATATTGAGTGACATTTCAGTAATCGTCGATGGGCTTCTTAGTTGTTAACTGCCCCATACCTCCGCTATGGAACTCACTACCATCCGCGGTCCACGCGATTGATAGAGTTGAATCACGGTGGATGGAAGTTGACCTTCCTTTGAGATGCCCGATTACGCCTCCCCAACTGGGCCTGGGGCGGAAGCCGTCACCGGGAACCAATACCAATTGGTCACAGACCGCGATCCGGGCTTGGAGCTCCAAGTTGGCCGACTTCTCGGGGGATCACGACAGACGCGGCGCTGACATTCAAACGAAATTGGAATCCAGAGTCGGCTGATCCTTCCTGGCAAATTCGCTGATTCTCAGCCCCGGTTCTCACGACGTAGAGCCGACGCTTGGTTCTGGGAACATATTGTCGAGTCAAGGCGTGAACCAGCATTGATTGACATTCTCTCCGACCTTGGCTTCTTACGGAGTTTCGCTATGGTATCTCTCGAGCTTGGAGAGCTTTACTGAGATTGACGCACAGACGTCGATGGCTTTGTTATCATCCCAATGCTCAAGGGCGGCGGGAGTTTCAAAGCCTCTCCCGTAGCCGTTGAGCGGTTCTTGGCAACAGCAGAAAACGCGTCTCCGTTCAAGACGCGCAGGGGACGTTTCTTCTTCGGGGAAAATTCGTGTTTCTGGTGCTGGCGTTTTGGGGTGAACGGTCGCTGGATCAGCTGATCAGCTGATGTGTTGATAGTTCTTCCGTCGTTGTCTCAGTTTGGAGGGATTCCGGTGGCGCTGGGCGGGTGCGTTAAGCCCTCGTTGCGCAGATAAATACAACTCCCTCCGTCCTGTGTTTCAATCCTTACGAGTGTGATGCGATCTCGCGAACTGGATTGACTCTTCAACTGTGAGATTCGGCTTTCCCTTCAGGATCACAGCGAACCTGAGAATGCGTCGAAGGATCGCCGCCGTGGCACTGCTGTCGCTCGCGATCAGTGTTAACGGTGAAACTTGCTTCCCTCAGAAGTTCTCGAGCTCATCTGTGGTTTGTGTTTGCAACTCAACGAATTGCGCTGATATTGGCCCTGTGGGGACCGAAGATGGGAAAGTCACTTCCTACCAGAGTTCTATGGGCGGCAAGCGATTTCAGAGAAGCACGATTGAGTTCCTCAACGCTCCACCCAGCGCCCCAGTGGACCTCACGGTGAATGTCCTGGAAAACACACTCCAGGAAATAATCGGTTTCGGCGGTGCCTTCACTGATGCCGCCGGAGTGAACTGGGCTTCGTTGAGCGAGGATCTCCGCAACCGGCTCCTAATCGCTTATTTCGGACCTGATGGCCTCGAGTACAACGTCGGGCGAATTCCGATGGCTGGTTGTGACTTTTCAACGAGGGACTACACTTACGCTGACACAGCAGGGGATTTCGAACTGAAAAACTTCGCTCTGGCAGAGGAAGACCTGCGCTACAAAATTCCAATGATTCAAATCGCGAAAAACGTCAGCAAACAGGGAGTCTATCTCTTTGGATCCCCGTGGTCTGCTCCCGCTTGGATGAAAACGAGCGGAACGACGTACGGGATGGGCACCCTGAAGGGATCTCCTGGAGACGAATATTACAAGACCTGGGCCAACTATTTTGTGAAGTTCTACGAAGCTTACAAAGAAAAGGGAGTCACAATGTGGGGTTTCACTGTTCAGAATGAGCCGACAACTGGCTACCTCCCCGGCTGGAAATGGCAGACCATGGCCCAGAGTCCCTACCTTCAACGAGATTTCCTCAAAATGGATCTCGGTCCCGCTCTTTTCAATGCTACCAAGGGCGAAATCAAACTCATGGTGCTGGATGACAACCGCTTCGCTCTGCCTTGGTGGGCCAATGTCATTTACAGCGACCCTGCAGCCAATGCCTTCGCGGCCGGGGTCGCGGTCCATTGGTACCAAGACAACCTGCGGAGCTCTTCGGCCTTGGATGGCTTGCACAAAAAGTATCCGGAAAAGTTCATCCTGAACACTGAAGCTTGCGAGGGTTTCCAACCGTTCGCCACTTCCGTTATCATGGGTAAAAACCAGCTCGGAGTCTGAGTTTCGCTTGAGCTGTGTGAACGGTAACTAAATATTTCGATCGGATTTTCAGGGAGCTGGGAGCGAGCAGAGTCCTACGCTCAAGACATCATGGATGATCTCCGACACTATGTAGGCGGCTGGGTCGACTGGAATCTGTGCCTTGATACTTCGGGCGGGCCGAACTGGGTTCATAACGTTGTGGACTCTCCGATCATTGTGGATCAAGCAAAGCAAACTTTCTACAAGCAGCCGATGTACTACGCTCTGGGCCATTTCAGCAAATTCCTCCCCAGAGGATCGGTAAGTCTCAGTTTTCACGCCAAGCCTCAGCTCCATCACCGAATCCTAACGATAACAACGATTATCATACGAGGGAGTCTCACGATATTTGAAGAACAAGTCGCGAGCAAGGCTGTTGATCCATTCCGATAATTCCAATCTGCTGCCTAAACTGGGTAATCTGCTCCAGGTTCGATTGGATGATTCTCTCGTGGGCTCTCAGAAAAAGCTGCTCGCTGTGACCTTCCTTCGCCCCGATAATCTGAAGGCAACCGTTATTCTGAATCAAAACGATTCACCGAGGAAAGTCCTGGTAAAAGATGTTGGAGGCAGATCTTTCCTGGTCGACGTGGAAGCGCGATCAATGGTCTCAACATTGTGGTAGAGCCCTATGTAAATCGACATTGTGATAATCGCATCAAACACAGAAAAATAAAGAATTATATCCACACCCGAATGTCACGCAAGCCCTCTTTCGCATTCCCTCCCGTTGCATATCTTACGATCTGCACGGATCAAAGAGATCGGATAATGATGATTGCACGACACGAACCAAGGATGTATGCTCGCACCAGTGAGTTCGTTGAGTTTTGTTGGCTATCCCCAACTGGCGTGGATGATATCTTGTCGAAAACACACGATTGGGAAATAGAGGAGCGAATAGAAATGCAGGAGGAGGAGGAGAACGACAGTATCGCCAGAAACCGTCTCCTGTCGCAGTTTATGATATTAGATGGCTTCACGGCACGACCTTCGGGAAGGTGTAGACGGCTCGCTGTGTTCAGGAGGATATGTCGAAGCTCACGAAGCTCGACTAGACACACTCCCTGAGTTGAGATCTCTAGTTGTATCCCGGCTTTTTGTTCACGAATCGTTTCAGTGGGCAAGCTGGCATTTATGAGAAACGCAGGAGAAGATGTTATCACCCCGAAAGAGCGTCGGAGAGAAACGCTTGGTATCGAAGGAATCAATTATTCAATCTCCTCTCCGACGAGCAGCTCGAGCCGCTTCTTCTTCGGCCTTTCGATGAGATGCAGTCGAGAGTGGAACCTCCATCGTTATGGTTATTGTCATATTGATCCAGTTTATCATTCACACATGTGTTTTTGAATATTGATGGGTGATCAGCCTTTCGTTTCAGGCGCGAGTGGTTCAACAGATCGAATTCGGTTTTTGTCCCAGTCCTCCAAGATATTTTTCTTGGATATCTTTCTTCAGGCTTTGTTCCCCCCCCCCCCCCCCCCCCCCCCCAGAACTTTCGAGTTCATACCATCTCAGTCGAGCTTCCGACTAGAATGTTGGATCTCTAGCTTTTGCAAACGAAGTAATTTCCTTACCATATATTATTATCCGCTTCGTCTGTCACTTTGTTAAACTGTCCGGCGTCGATCTATCGGTGCTTTTCGGAGTCTGAGGAGAGGATTCCGAGGTCGATCTGATCAAACGTTCCTGAGTCTATGGGGTTGATTCCGGGGTCGATCTGTCCATAGTTTCCAGGGTATATGAAGGTGATTCCGATGACGACGGAACGTTGCTACATCGAGCAAAATGATCATACTTTTTGAAGTCTATAGCGGTGAATATGGTGTCGATCTGACCATACTTTTCGGAATTTAGTGAGCTGAATTCGGGATCGATCTGACCATGCTCTTCGGAGTCTATGGGAGTGATTCCAAGATCGATCTCACTGTACTCTTCTGGGTCTGAGGAGGTGATTTGACGCATACGTATGTCTACGAAACCGTACCCAAGAATCCACGAGACCGTCTCCGAGAATCCACAAGACCGTCTTCAAGAATCCACAAGACCGTCTTCGAGTGTCTACGAACGCATTGAGGATCGTCCACTAGGGGACCGGTCAGATTCGAAGAGATGATACGCAGTCTACGAGAAGGGCTCCAGAAGCATCCGGAGGTACCATTCAACGTGGATTTCGTGGAGCTGAAGTGAAAAACCACAACATGAGCTCCTTCAAGCTCATTTCAATCGACATGCAGCGAAACCAACGAGGGACACGCCAGAAACCGCCGGAGACATTCTTCAAGCTGCGACGATATTCCTTGATTTCAGTCAAAACTTTTGATCAGTACAGTGCAAACTGCTTCATAGAAAACTTAAAACATGTACCGATAAGCCGAAGATAGTTTTAGGTTTCACAAAACGCGTGGGGGGTAAGTGATCTGAAAAAAATTTCAGCCCCTCCCAGAGGAAATTCTGGCTACGCCACTGAGGGTGGCGCCCTGGCTGTTGTCATATAGGTAGCCATCAACACTACGGGTGGTTTTGCCCGTGCTGTACGCTTGTAGACTGGACTTATGAGTCGTATGAGACTTATATATCGTTTGAAAGAGTAAGACTTGGTCGAAGGATACACAGAAGGCAATGCCGTACCATTTGGACCGATTGCTCTTTCGGTTCTCACCTCGTTCGGAGTATCTCGGCATTTCCTTAACAGGATGTAGCTGGGATTCCTCAGAGTTCGAGGGACCATCGTGTCTTGCTTCCAAATCAGTGGAGCGGGCGAGCTTGAACAAGCCCCGATGGAAAATAACTGTTCCTATCTATCGCGAGCCAGATGAATATCTAGAACAACAGGTGCAGGTTCGCCCACTGCCCAATTTGTTCCCGAATAACAAGGGTGCGTAAGCGGTTTTCTAGATTAGTCAAGTACTGGTGGAACGGGACGCAGATCGCACATGAATCCAGAACAAGGCTCCTGAGCGAGAACTCCCTTTCCGAATGTGGCCGATTCCCACCCGTGATTCCGTAAGCTCGTGACCTTGTTGTTATCCTAGATATCAATGTGATTATTGCTATCATAGGTCACATTCGGATTTCGTTCGCCCGGAGAATGAGGGGAGTTACCGGCACGATATGCAATCTCGCTGCGCCATCGTGTCACGCGGATGAAAAGTGGAGTTTGAAACCATAATCTTTTGAGCTCCGGACTTCGACGTCACGGAGAGCGCAGAGCACCCGATACGGTAGGGGTCGAGCTCACGGCCCTGAAAATACGGGCTTCGGCAAAACTCAGTTCCACCGGGAGAGAAGTGCCTCCTTGTCATCCCAGTGCGTCAGAGTATCCTCGTAGTCGACAATCGTTTTTCCAGAGTACTCTTAGCGCTTGTCACCGTGACAAAAACTGCTTCCTGAAGGGTCCTCAGGATACAAACTTGTGCGAAGCTTTGCTTTGAACGACCGCCTGCGGATAAAACTGGCTGATTTCGGCCTTTCAGTTTCCGGATTTTCCTGAAATCTCGGGTTTCATAGGAGAGCGGACGGTGGAGATCTCACTATGGTGTAACCTAGATCGGAGTCGATGCACGAGCTACAGATGACTTTTTGATGGAGGATCAACGAGAACTTGATACTACAATCTAGATCAGGTGTGAGCACACTCCCCTTGCTCGGGGCTGAAGTCGAGCCCGGAATAGCGGCCACAGAGCCCAAGGCGGAGTATTTTCGTTAGTGACTGATATTTTTGTGATTGTCGATGCGCTTCTTGATTGTTAACTGTCGCATACCTCCGCCATGTAACTAACTACTATCGTGGCTCGCATGATTGATTGAGTTGGATTATGGCGGGTGGAAGTTCACGGTCAACCATATTGCAAGATGCCAAAGTAGGCCTTCCCAACTGAGGCTGGGACAAAAGTCGTCACCGGGAACCAATACCAAGTTGTCACAAACCGCGATCCGGGCTCGGAGCTCCGAGTTGGCCGACTCCTCGGGGGATGACGACAGGCGCGGCGCTGAAATTCAAACTATTTGGAATACAGAGTCAGCCAATTCTTCCTGGCGTATTTACGGATTTTCAGCGTCTCCGGTACTCACGACGTAGAGCTGATGTTTGTTTCGGAAACGTATTATCGAGTCGAAGCATGTATCAGTGTTAACTGACCTTATCTCCGCGATATACCTGCTGATCTTCGGGGAGGGGAGTTGGGCGTCTCATGTGACAAAGGAGCAGAAAAACCTAAGCACTTGATTTTCTTTCTCAAGGACAGAAAAAGAAGCCCATGATCGAATGACTCTTAAAAGATGCCGGGATCTTCGGATTGCGGCCATTTTTTGAATCTCGTCGAATTTTGAGAGAATTAGCCGAGCTTCGGTCGATCACCCCTGACTCCCGCAGAAAACGAACATGTTTTCTTATTCATCAGGTAATAAACCTCTCAGATAACTAACTTATCAGACAGCGAACTTGTAAGATAACGAGCTCATCAGCTAACGAACTCGGCAGATAACGATGTCATCTGATGCTGCTTTTGAGCAAGAATCGGAGAAAAGGTTCGTTATCTGTGGAATTTCGGGGAACGCACTCTATTCAGCTCTCTGTCAGGTATTCTACGAACTGTTGCGTCAGGTTTTGTGTCAAGACTTCAGCTTCTGAGTGAGTCTTCGCTGGGATTTGTGGACGACCGACTCCACAACCTCCATGAGGTCCCCTGCGCGTTCTTTCCTGTCAAATGTTGCTATCAGGTTCCTGCCATCTTTGCATGAATATCTTTGAAGCATCGCAGAGGTATGATCGGAACGAATTTCTGGAATGGTTCCCCGAAATCTTCCTCGGAGTATCACCCGGAAAACTCCGAAAGTATTTCCAAACCATTCCTGAGCTATCGTGGAAATGACCCTCTCCGAGAGTCTCTGAAATTCGATCCGGTATTTCGATCAGAATGACCTTCTTTGGCGTAACCTCTTCACCTGACGTCCGATTTTGCTGAAATTTGCACATTGTTGGGCTTCATTCCAAGGATCGTGACTCCATGGACGGAATCCTCATCGTCTTGAAGGAAACACAGCGAAGAGCTCGGATTTCACAATTTCAATTTGTTGACAAACTATGCACGCCCGATTCTTGATGCCTTTGTCGGGATTCCGAGTTCCACAAAATTTCATTTTGGGTTCTTGATGCGGATGGCTAACTCCCTGACTTCCCAAGTCCCATTCGAGCGGCCATTCCCAAGTCCCGTTCAAAATGTCCCATTCAAACGGCGACCCTATCTCCCGGTTTTTTCACCGAGGAAGTACGATAGTGGATGTCCAGCGTGACCTTGAGGTTTGATCCCGCTGCTAGCGTAGCTGATGGAAATCGGCGATTTCGTGTTTTTCCAGTGTTCTCGGCACCGAAGATAGAAATCCGTAATCATGACGAACGCATCATGATTCGGAGTATGGAATCCGAGCAAGGTGCCAGTTTCCGAAACAGAGTGTATATAAAACAAATATAATTCATTGGGCCTTCCACAAGAACACCAGAGAAGAGGGAGTCTCATGAAGTGTGCACGAGAAAGAGGCATTGACCCTCGACCGTTCGTACGGATTTCGCTGTCCCGCGTGACGCTGGTGGAATTAAAGTCAAATCTCCATCCCATCATACGAGGCACACAACTGTATCCCGTCCTTTTGCTCAGCAGGCGAGGCTCCGACGCTGTGTCCCTAGCGGTGTGCCCGAGAGAAATCGAAAATGAAGTGGCAATTCATTTTTATCGCCTCATTGTTCCTTAGAGCTGGAGCTCTGCGTCCGCTCATCGTTTGGCATGGGATCAACGACGATTGCACCGGCTTCGCTGGATCGATCATAGCCAAAATTAGTGAGTACGGTAGAGCCGCTAGATTTTTCAGGTACCGAATGAATGACGTAATCCACCAAGTTCTGACGCGTATTCCGCCGCTAGTTCTGCTTGCTATGGTGTGACTCAGGGGCGGGAGACTCGGTGCGCAGAACACCATCGCCGCTGTGCAAACTTACGGGCTGCTGCAGAGGAAGTATTTCTGCGAGCTCAAAGTATTCGTGGGCCGTACGACATGTTTCCGAAGAGCGACATCCGGCAAAGATGAGGTTTCAAATCCCAGAAATTGTTTCCTCGGGGAAAATGAGAAATCTGAGATCCAGAAATCTCACAACACCTCGATCTGACCAACGAAAAGTGAACACTCGACTCACTCGTCCACCAACGTAAGGGGACCTTCTCAGGATGGGGAAGATCGTAGGAAATGAGGAATCTCTGCTTCCATGAAAGCGATTTTGAGCGCTGAAGTAGTGGAGAACGCTGCTCAAAGAGAGTGATTCACTCGCGGATCACACTTTGTCCACCTCTGGTTTGAGTGAACGCGGCAGGTGCAACGAGGAATGATTCCAAAGTTCGTGAAACATTGTAGAGAGAGAAACGACTCCCTACCTGAGACCTGAACCTCATCAGTTGCTGCTCTACAAATTACAGCGACGCCTCCCATGCATAGTCTAAAAAAGCAAGAACCACAACAGACTCTCTTCACTTACGATTCTCTTGCTCATATCGAGCTATCTGAGATTTCTCAATCTCAATTCCTGTCCTGTACAGTAAAGCCTTTCCCCATAGAATGTCCACAGAGCCTGTACCCGAGCCACCTATGAATGAGTTCACTTCACTCTCCCACCTGGATAACTGCTGGAGAATCGTCGTGGACCGTGCTGTTCGGCTCCCTGTGGCGGCTTCACGATTCTGCTGCCCCAATCTCTGCCCTACTCGTCGAATTTCCGGTTGGGGTCTAGCTCGAGTGTGAAAACGCACTTTCTGTAACTCCAGAGTAACTCGAACCTTTCAGTTGGGAAAGTTGTGATTTTCGGAATCCAAAGCTCAGCCATTGGTTGTCAACTCTCTATCCGCATCGGAGATTAAGAGAGGAACAGGACTTGAATAGATCATCAATAATTGTCGCAGATACATCCGTTGTCGAGGATCCATCTCCAGCCGTGAATAATAATTCCTGTATCCATGTCGGGTCTGCGACAAACAATCAGATTTGAGCGACTGTTGTCGGCTATGTTCCAAGACGGACTCAGGAGCGCAGGCAGCACTCCCGTCACACTGGAAAAAATCCCGCGAAATACACCCGGTACACATTTTCAAGTGCCTAGCCTCCGTGCCGAAAACTGGAAGGAAACTCCACTGGGGTTCAGTGACTTCCAATCATCTGAGGTTATCCTTCTCATAAGTTCCCAAAGTACAATTAGGTGATTGCATGAATATTCCCGAGACGTTCCGCGATCCGAAGAATCATGGCGGCCTTGACTAGAGTGTGACAATTCTGTTCCAGAATAACCCTCACAAGTCTGAGAGAACCGAGCGTGGCTTAGATCACTCCCAGATGAAGCTTACTCTAAACTCCTGAGCAACTCCGCGACATCGGCGCTCGACCATTCTTTGGGGAGCCGAAGATACTAAGCAGTTCCAGTGGAGTGGCGGCCCTATATGATGGCCGGGCGGATTCGATGCCCCTCCCTCTCTTTTTTTTGGGTCCGAGAAATCGAACGCGTTTAATGCGCATTGATTGTGATACAAAAAATGATGATCTGAAATGGAGACCTCCAACGAGATCTTCAGAGAAACGGAGGCAACTTGCGCGAGCCAACGGAAATGTGAGCAGTTGGACAAGCTATTCTTCAAGGGTGATTTCCCTCGCTTCAGGAGCAGCGATTTTTTTCTGCACTCTTCGATGTTAATCTCATACGTGATGGAGATCTCGAGAGATAGGATATGAGGTTGGGTCACTTCGTTGGTGACATGGTGGCTCATAGCTGTTTCTTGATGAGTATCGATTTCGAATGCGAATTGTTCGCATACAAGCAAAACTCATGCCGAGAGTTAGAGAGTACCATAGCACCATCACAATATTTGAAAGACAAATATCAAAGCTGAAAGACTTTGCCCCCACACTTGCATCCACACAATTATAAGTCAGGGAAGCAATATCGGCGACTATACTGAGAAGTGACCTAAAATGCGCAGGGAATATTCGAACGCCCTGGCTCTTTAGCGTTTCACTGACCTCACCCGTGATGGCTTGGGTGACGTGTTCGTATCGCTCTCAGAAGATGAGCTCTGTACCTCGCTCGTTTTTTGTCACAAACAGCTGCTCGCATCGCTGATTTGGATCGAATTTACCGAAATATGCGATTAAGTCAAGCGCAAGAACCTCATTGTTTCGATATTTATGGAGCGCAGACACAAGGCTTTCAAGCCTCGTTGAACTCTCTTCCATTGAAGTTTTCCGTTCGCAAATTCTTCAGAAGCGACCGCTCCGGGCCTCTACGTGCACTGTATACAGATCGGCGAGACTCCTAAAATCGACCACCGTAATAGCTTATATATGGTGACCCAGAAACAGCTCGACATAGCTTGTGCCAACGTGGCGGCAGATGAGAACTTGAAAAACGGCTTCAACGCCTTCGGGATATCTCAAGGTGGATTACTTCTACGGGCGCTCATAGAACGATGTCCGCCATCGAAAATTCACAACTTCGTGACTTTCTCGTCTCCTCATCAAGGCATCTTTGGTGAGTACGCAAAGCCCCGATCGCTCTGTTCCCTACCGCCAAAAAATCGCAGAGAGCGGGATCAAACTGTCTCGCGGGTTCAACATCTCAGACGTATATTTTTCTGACGTGACTTAATTTTGGGACACAGGTATTCCGAACTGCTTCAAATCTGTACCGGCTTCCTTGTGCCGTTTCATAACGAAATCTCTCTCGCGAGCCGCCTACTCGACCTTCGCTCAAAAACTGTTCGCTCCCGCTCAATACTGGCACGATCCTCTTCGAGAAGAAGAATATCGCAAAAAATCTACTTTCGCTGCAGTTTATAACAACGAAAGGGATTTCAACGCAACTTTCAAGCAAAACCTTCTCAAAGGTCCGGCAAGTTTCATCGAGCTTGACATAATCAGCAGATTGTTCGAAACTTTGACTCTGAAATTGTTGCTCTATCGTTCCAGTCAACGAGTTCGTCTTGGTCCGCAACACCGAGGATGAGGTCATCGTGCCGCGGGAGAGCTCTCATTTTGCTTACTACCGCGAAGGTCAGAGAACTGAAGTCGTCAACTTCACACAGACGCATCTATACAAGGAGGACCTCATTGGACTCAAAGAACTCTATGAAGGAGGACGCCTGAAGTTCCAGGAAGTACCCGGAAAGCACATGGCTTATTCCAATTATTGGCTGGCGACGTTAACCTCGAATTATTTCATTAACTAACCCGCTCCAGCCTCAATGAAACTTCCTCAAGGATATCCCAAAATCGTGGATGTGATAGCGTGATTTCCGGAGAGTCGAGAGAAAAAATGTTATTTCTCCGAGCAGCATTCGCCTTCCCTTTGTAGCGACTCGGTTCTCCGCAGGCGGGACTTTTGCGGAGCGTTCAAGTTCTTCTAGTTGGCACCATTCCCACCCGATTCCAGAGTGAGTTCACAGGGTGTGACTGTGAAGCCTGGCAGGACACCATCGTTATCGGTCCGCCAGAATGTTACCGAACTCGGTGCTAGCCTCCAACTCCATAACGCGGAACGATGCCAGAGGAGCTTCGCTCCGGGCTCCTCGGAGTAGCGGTGATGTTAGGAAACCCCTCCGGGTGCCTTCTCTCCTCGCGACGCGGGTTTGAGCTCAGCCGGCAGGTACACGGCAACCTCTGCCCGACGAGAATGAGAAACACGGAAATTGTTCTCAGAGTAGTGAGATGCCTGAACCAAACCCATTCTGCCGCACTTTTGGCGCGGAAGTTGTCTCTCCTGGAGATTCAAATTCAGTGTCAGAGTCCGCCAAGGAGTCGAATTCCAGGTTTGGGGATGAGCTCAGGCCTAAGCGTTTCGAAAAGGAATCATTCCCAAGACGCTCCGATTGGCAGAGTGAGGGCTATGAATCATCACTCAGCCGCGCCAATAGATCGGTAGCGTCGGATGAGAAGGATTATGAGCCTGTAGCCAGATATGATGACGGATGAGCTCGGAGAAGGTTTATTCGATTCATCCGCTGCGGGCGAAAAGTCCGAGCGTTGGTAGCCGTGACGATGATTCGTTCGGCACGTCCTCCACCGAGGGCTAGCCAAAGATGGCTGGAACAGACAATGTATCCCGAAAGAGCGCAGAATGAACCCTGCAAGTCGCCAGCCTGCTGACCAACTTCGCCGGCCTCTCAGAAGCTGTGGCCGAGGATTCTCCGGGGGACTCAAGACAGCAAAATGACCACTCCATCCACGAGGAACTTCAGCAGCAAGCAGGCGGACAAGAGGCCGAGTGTGTGCGAATATACGGCCATGAGACACGCGGGAATTCGAGTGCTCCGCATAGCACTTCTTGATTCCTCCCTCGTTTCTGTCCCGGTCGTCCCACCAACCTGATCTCATCCATTCCTCGCTGCTGATCAGTCCGAATGTTGCATAGATAGAACGATTTGCAGCTCGAGGAATATGCCCAGAATGCTGACCGACGGGTCGCGGAGGAACTCGGTGAGCTCGGGAAACGAGAATCGGGCTCTCCATCGAGAAGACCTTGTTCGAGGCCGATAGGAGAGCTCGTTTCCACTGGCCTCCAACTTTGAAACCTATAATATGGGCTGGGCGATGATGAGCGTTGTCGAAAGTTTTCCGAGTTCCCAGGTGAGCCCACGTCCTCGAGGAGACCGTTAGTAACGAGAAAACTGTGGATTTACCGGGCTCGTGTGTCATTCGCCTGCGGGAGAGTCCTTCCGATTTAGAAGTCCATCATCAGGTCATCACCACGTTAGGTTGACAAAAATGAGATAAAATTCAAGAGAATTCATCCCGCGACCAGGTGCACCGCTTCAAGTCCACATTCCTGCGAAAAATTGAGCTTCCAGGACTCTGTGATGTCGGGGGAAACCGAATACTACTCCAATTCGTCCCACTGTTACCGCTCGCGGGAGTTTCGTGGTGGTAAGCTTACCAATACTCAACCGAGGCTGATCGCGATGTTGTCACGATCGTCCAGAACGCTGGGGGCAGCCTCCGCTCGGGTCGGGAGGCCTCGGATTCGAACGTTCTGAGCACATACAATGTCTCGCCTGTTGGGCCCGAGCACCGCTCGGATGAGATCTCGAAACGTGTTTTCGTGCAGTCTGTCGAGGATCTTCGCTGTTCTGTCTCGCGAAGGTGATTCAGGCCCAGGGAAGAGGACTGAATCCGTCCTTCCATAGAAGATGAAACAATTGAAGGCGCTGAGCTAGCGAATAGCTGCGATCGCCATTGGCAACGTACAAATGGGAGGATCAATGGGCGGAGACGGGTATAGACCAAGGCGAACGAGATCGTCGAGATTGCGAGGGCAAAACATGCTTGGTTCGGCAGTGTGCATCGAGGAAATGTTGGGCCTGGGCGTGACGTACTGATCACGCTCTTGAATGACTCGGGGAAGTCTGCCGAGTGAGCGACGGGAGTCACGCGGGCAGCGACAGGGGAGAAGACCGCGAATCTCATGGCTCGAATGTCGAACTCGTTCCTAGTTGGAGCAGCTGCCAGCTACTGAGGACTCGATGGAGACGGGAGTCGGAATGGAGGTGTTTTCTTTCTCGTTCCACTCAGTCTTGACGTAGAATTTGGCGGATCCCCGATGATATGTCGGGGATCATTGCACAGCGTCGATGCTGATATCATCTTCCGCCCAGGAGTGACATATACTTGAGGGTTCCTCGTCTGAACGGCCCTGTAAATCACACAATGGACGGGATTGAACAACAGGGCGAGAGTTGTAGCTTATGACGTCGATTGGACTCGCGATTTAGCGACGCCATTGAATTCCGTCCGCAGGTTCCGGTGGTCCTGAGTCCGGATAGAATCCTCTTCCCGAGAACTGTAGTCTCCGAATTCCTGTCTGTGGCTTCGCTTGAGAACTCACGCCAGGGGTCCCGTCATCATCTCACCAAGCCTATCCATCCGTCATGACATCCTCCTAGCTTCGAGAACAAAACCGACGATCATTTCACCGGAGCTCGGGCGTCGTGAAGCGATCAGTGGCGTTGTTCAATGATATTCAAATTTTCAGACCAGGCCGCGTCGTTTGTGAAACTCGATACTTTGAGCATGAAGGGAATAGATTCTTAACAGTCACTATCGTTAGGCTCTCGAGCGCACAGGCGCATTTTTATCGGGATGAGTGGAGCTGTGGTGAAAGTTTCCGCATCCCCCTGCAGCTTCCAACATACAAATCGACGCCAGAGAGCTGTTTCACGCATTGTGAACCCTGTTGTTAGCAACGAATCAGACGGAGGAAGCAGAATCCATGGCTTGCAATCCCATAGGTATCATTCTGCGAATAGAAATGGGGGAATCTCTTCCATCCACAACCAGACTACGTCGGCCAATTTCAATCGTAAGCGTCAGCAGCGAGGGGACGAGGGGGCTGAATCCGTATCAGAGTTGGACACAATCATAACCGTTGTCATGATCCCGTTGCTGGTCTAATTGAACCATCCATTTGGTGTGGAATGCGGGAAATTAGCAGCATTTATCATGTACAACGTCTATCGGCCTGACGCGTCTGCTGGTTGACGAGTAGTCGATCACACGTGAGCCGTACTCGACGAAACAGATCAAGAATCTGACTGCCGAATCGACCCGATAAATCGAAGAAAACCGCCAGGCCTCCACCACTGGTTCGATTTGGAACCAACAAGAGTTACAAGCAGGGGAGCATGCCACCCAAGACTATCTGCAAGTTGTTCACAGATGAGGTATCATGAAATCGTAGCCGATTTCGTCTGTCCCTTTAGTGCGCAAAAGCCCACGACACCACAAATATTTATGACTGCACTCCGCCTCAGTGAGAGGTCTAACTCATTTGCTGCTTCGCTGTCCATATTCGTCCATACTAGCGGCTGCCTCCAGCGTCGACTTGTACTGTGGCCGGCGGCTGGTCGTTGCCATTCCATGATGTTTGTCTTGGCGAAAACTTCCGTCACGACGGAAGAATCGGCTCTCGGCTGCAGCAGCATCGTGTTCAGCGACCCCTGAAACACTCTGCTTCGTTTAACGGACCCCCATATTCAGTAGTTCTCAAATCCGACTTTTATTGATAATCATAACATGACTAGCCGGCCTTCGGCCGACTACGCTGGCTGCCCCGTCCCTTGCTTCGAGAGTCTACTTCTGACAGACACACATTGCCTTACATGTGGTGTCATGAGACCTTCGGGAGTGGCCACCGATTAGCCATCGATAGGATTCTGACCTGGAATCGAGGCACTTGTCTCTCTCTTCACTGGGTCAGCATCATGGTTTTGAGAAGTATGGTCAGATTGGTCTAGTAATCACCCCTCCAGATTCGGAGAAGCATGGTCAGACTGGTCCCGGAATCACCCCTCCAGGTTTCGAAAAGTACGGTTAGATTTGTCCCGGGATCACTTCGCAAAACTTGGAAAGTAATGGTCAGATTGGTCTCGGAATCACCCCTCCAGACTTGGAAAAGCATGGCCAGATTGGTCCCTGAATCACGCCTCCAAACCTGGAAAGTAATGGTCAGATTGGTCTCGGAATCACGCCTCCAGACTTGGAAAAGTATGGTCAGATTGGTCCCGGGATCACTCCGCAAAACTTGGAAAGTGATGGTCAGATTGGTCTCGGGATCACCCCTCCAGGTTTTGAAAAGTACGGTCAGGTTCGTCTCGGAAGCACCCCTCCAGACCTGGAGAAGCATGGTCAGATTGGCCTCGGAATCACCCCTCGAGACTTGGAAAAGTATGGTCAGATTGGTCCCGGGATCGCTCCGCCAAACTTGGAAAGTAATTGTCAGATTGGTCTCGGAATCACCCCTCCAGGTTTCGAAAGGAACGGTCAGATTCGTCCCGGAATGACCCCTCCAGACTTGCGGGAGGCTGGTCAGATTGGTCCCGGAATCACCCCTCCAGAGTTGAAAGAGTATGGTCAGACTGGTCTCGGAATCACGCCCTCGGCGTTTGAAAAGTATGGTCAGACTGGTCTCGGAATCACCCCTCCAGACTTGGAAAAGTATGGCCAAATTGGTCCCTGAATCACCCCTCTTAACCTGGAAAGTAATGGTCAGATTGGTCTCGGAATCACGCCTCCAGACTTGGAAAGTAATTGTCAGATTGGTCTCGGGATCACCCCTCCAGGTTTTGAAAAGTACGGTCAGGTTCGTCTCGGAAGCACCCCTCCAGACCTGGAGAAGCATGGTCAGATTGGCCTCGGAATCACCCCTCGAGACTTGGAAAAGTATGGTCAGATTGGTCCCGGGATCGCTCCGCCAAACTTGGAAAGTAATGGTCAAATTGGTCTCGGAATCACCCCTCCAGGTTTCGAAAGGAACGGTCAGATTCGTCCCGGAATCACCCCTCCAGACTTGCGGGAGGCTGGTCAGATTGGTCCCGGAATCACCCCTCCAGAGTTGAAAGAGTATGGTCAGACTGGTCTCGGAATCACGCCCTCGGCGTTTGAAAAGTATGGTCAGACTGGTCTCGGAATCACCCCTCCAGACTTGGAAAAGTATGGCCAAATTGGTCCCTGAATCACCCCTCTTAACCTGGAAAATAATGGTCAGATTGGTCTCGGAATCACGCCTCCAGACTTGGAAAGTAATTGTCAGATTGGTCTCGGAATCACCCCTCCAGACTTGGAAAAGTATGGCCAAATTGGTCCCTGAATCACCCCCTAACCTGGAAAGTAATGGTCAGATTGGTCTCGGAATCACGCCTCCAGACTTGGAAAGTAATTGTCAGATTGGTCTCGGAATCACCCCTTCAGACTTGGAAAAGTATGGTCAGATTGGTCCCGGGATCGCTCCGCCAAACTTGGAAAGTAATGGTCAAATTGGTCTCGGAATCACCCCTCCAGGTTTTGAAAGGAACGGTCAGATTCGTCCCGGAATCACCCCTCCAGACTTGCGGGAGGCTGGTCAGATTGGTCCCGGAATCACCCCTCCAGAGTTGAAAGAGTATGGTCAGGCTGGTCTCGGAACGACTCCTCCAGGTTTTGAAAAGTATGGCCAGTCTGCTTCTGGGATCATCCCTCCAGGTTTGGAAGATAATGGTCAGATTGGTCCCGGAATCACCCCTCCAGCTTTTGAAAAGTATGGCCTATGTCCTTCCCGGTGAGCCGCCCTACATTATGCAGTTTGTTCCAAGTCGATCCGATCAATACTGGGGGAGTCTATTGAGGACAAACAACCTTTCCAGCAGAGTTGACAACAGGTGATCGGCCGATCAGTCTGGGAGCGTGGCAGCAATCATGATCTTCTGGGCCATCTTCTACCAGATCCAACTCGGTCCAATCCAATTGCGTCCCAGAACTTCGTGAAATAAAAAGACGACATGTATGCAACTGAATCGAGGACTTGCTCTGGCGGTTATTCCAAAGGCACCCTGAACTCGACTCTGCTCCACCTCTAGTATTGCTGGAAGCCACCATCTAATGCGTCATCCGCCCGGAGAGTTTTCAGCTCATGTCCGGGGCTCGGTCGGCGAGCTCCACAAAGTTCCCGGACTTCTCAAACACCTCGAACTTTGCTCGAGGCACACAAGAGAGTGGCTCTATTCGAGTTATCAGTGCAGGTCACCGAGTATCGTTTCCCTCTGAGGCTTGATAAATTCATTTATCAACGGACGTCGCCGTGAATCAGTACCAACCTTTCCTTTTCAGTACCACTACCAGATTCAGCTCACGGCTCACGGCCCCTGTCCTTCTTTCCTGTATTGTACGTCTGTCAGCTCCGTGCTCAACGGTTTCCTCACAAGTATGAACAATATATCCACGTCTCCTCGACAAAAGGACTCGAGGATCTGATCTTTTGAATCTGCCTCAGGTCTCTGGCAGGACATATGCATGCTAGCACCTGAGTGGACCAACCTACCGTTAATGTCCACTAAAGTCACAAACGGAAGGACATCCCCTGCAAACGCAGATTGGTGATACCGAGTCTCTCGCCGCGTTGCGTCTGCCAAGAGCAACTCTCCAACGAATCAAATTATCACCTCCTCGGTACAGCTCGGAACACTATGGATGAGAAGATGATACTCCTCCCGTAGCTCAGGCAAGATCAAACCAGCGAATCGGTGATTTCGAATGCCACTGTCCATGGCGAAGTCTTCGAAGCTCGCGCCCACCTACCTAATGTGAACTCCCTGATCGTTGAAGAAGATGACCTTCCACTCGAGCTCATTTCGCACGCTTCATGGTGCACATCCTTCTTGCACACTCCCACTCTCCTACAAATTAAATTTGCGGCACTCTGAAATATCCTCAACGGCTCCCATGAAAACCCCGCGAATGAAACAATACCACTACGCATTCGCACGGCTGAAATCCACACTTCCGATGATTCGCTATTAACTGAATATTCGGCGGATGGAATGTGAGTGAAGGAATCTGGGAACGTAGCCTCTAATCGTTCAGCGTTTCTGAGAGTGCTGGAAACTGCGTCGTTCTCTCAGCCCAGCTTTGCTCCTTTCCGCCTGGAGCATGCTTCCCACATTTATCAGAACTCTAAAACTTTGCGATACGACTCCTCCCTCATCCTCTCAAAAGATAATATGGCTGTAGATTCATGCAAACTCGAATTTTCAGCATCATCAACTCGGTGAGCTTTATTTCGGTGCAACCATAACGTAGTCCTACTGGTTGGTGGCGCTCAGCTCGCTTGAGAAAGCATCGCAAAGAGCTCTCTGGAATCGCGATGAGTCAGTTTAGGGCCCGGAGGAAGGATATATCTCGTGAAGTGGAGGATGGTACCGTTCAAATCGAACAAATGAATCTCTTGCAGCGAGATTTTTTCCAGACACGCAACACGGGATTTATGTTGATGGCACGATGGGCTTGGGCCTTCACTGAAGCTGAGGTCGGATTGAGAGCGGTCGACCCGCTGATGAGTCGGGTGAAAATTGGTAGAATGAGTTGAATAAGGTTCAAGAAGGACTCGGACCAAGGGCTTCCGTCTCCTCACTCAGCCCCCGAGTATTTTAGCCGCAAGATTTCTACATTTATGATTATGAACTCGTGTGATGTTAACAAGCGATCAAGATGGTGGCGATGTGGACTGTTCGATGCATTTTCTTGAGAAGCTCGGGAGAACATAGGTTCGGCGATCTTGCGTAAACGAAGAAAAGTTAAAACTCGATGTGTTCGAAACGTCCAATTAATCCAGGTTCGCTGACCCATGGTATTTCGGGGGTGCTCAAGCTCCCTCACTAATTTAGCTCTTCCGATCCTCGCATTGGCTGATCTTTAGATCTGTTCAGCGCAGTTCTCCACTGACTCTATAAATAGCAGGTAATCGGCCAGCTGACGTATTCCGACTCATTTTCTAGAATTTGTATATTGATTTTATCTGAGCCGCCGAGCTCAGAACTACAGCTTTCAGTTCTTCGGAAATGATATCGTCCTTGATTTTCGCCTGTTTCGACGAAGGCAAGTCGGAAGAGTCACTTGGGCGGCGTCTTTTGAAGAACAAGGCGTCTCCGGCGATGACGGGCGCCTCGATGCATAAGTGGAGAACATAGGCCACTCCGACGCTGATGAAATAAACGCCCACGGAGTCGCGGACCTGGAAGCAGTGAATGTTCAGTGAAGACGAAGTTTGTATCCGCGGAAAACATTGGATCGGAGATGAACACAGAAATAGATAATCACCATCTTAGAATGCAGCATCTGTTGCTGAGTTCCATTGATGCCAAGGAAGTAAATCAGAATCGGGTAATGAACAAGATAAATGCCGAATGACAATTTGCCGAGGATCACAAGAGGTGTACTCGATAGGAACCTCGTCAGCGTTTCTGCAAAGAATGGGAGCCTTAGTTCGCAGAATGAGGTGTCTCAAACATCTCAGTAGTTCCACGTTCAAAGGGTAAGGATAGAATAATCGCTTACTTCCGTTCCTGGTACAGCACGCAAAGAGCAACCAGGCGGAGCAGAGAGCGTTCAAATGTCGATGGACGCCGGCATACATGGCATCAGCCCATGGAGGGATGTTCAAGTCATGGTACCAGAGCACCGGGACGATATTAACCACGGCGGCCGTCGTCGACGTCAGGAGCCAGAGCAGCGAGCGAATATGCTGAAATGCGTCAACCAAAATCGAGATGAGTCCACAAAGAGCGACAACGGTGATCCAGGCTTCACAGGGAACTTCAGTCCGGGGAAAACCTTCTTCCTATTACACTCAGGCTCACTCCACCGCGAAAAGAACACTAAGTGCCTTGGAGGAATTTTCCCAAGAAAAATGAGACATGGAGTGGGTGAGGAGGGTTGATATAGAACCTACCGACGGGATTCGAAGGTCTTGATATTTGTGCGCCAAGCATCCACTCAGGAGGCCAAGCGCAACGGTTCCGATATGTGTTGTTGGGAGGAAGTAAACGTAATCCAAGAGTCGGACGATTTTCCTGAAAGCACATCGCACGAGAAAAACGTTATCTCAGTGATTCGCTCCGCTTCAGTTTTCCGTGTACATGGACTCCAGATTTTGCTCGCCATTCCAGAATGATATCTCACGATTGATCGCTGTTGAATCCCATGAAGGGAAGTAGCTTCATGAAGTACGTCGTTGCCGCGATGCCAACTCCGCTCAGGAAGAATAGCAGTAGGATCAAGATTGTCATCATCTTCGGATGTCTAGAATTTATTCATGTTAGGGAATCCCAAATCATAGTCCATCTCACGAGATGGAAGATAGAGGAGAGGAAACACTCCATGCAGCTCGGACCAATCACGGTATTCTTGGTTCAACTTACTGACGGTAGATTATCATCACGGGGAAAATCAGGACCATGATTTGATAGTCTACTGATAGGTACCAATAATGGGACAGACACTGAAACAGAGATTGAAAATGTATTGACCATTTCGATAGGTCCGGATCAGGATCCCCGGTTCAGTTTCGTTCAGTCTCACCATCTTCTGGAATGAGTCTGTGTTGACTATTTCAAGCGGAATTTTCAGCCAGCTCGTCTTGCAGTCGGTGAACATTTTGAAATATGCGTCTGTCAAGGGTCCATGAGCGATGTAAGGCAGAGACAGAGCTGCGGCCAGCACGACCAGTGCAGGAATCATCAACCGATAATATCTATGTTGGAAAAAGCCATCAGTGATTATTCGGAAGAGCGGATCGGTTTGCAAGCTCAACCTCGGAATGTGGGGAAGGTCGAGATTGAATACCTTCTAACGATTGAAGCAAAGTACAGCTGGAGACCGGGTGTGGAATCCTTTTTCGCCAAGAGCGAGTAACTCATAATGAAACCACTGGAAGAAACATGACCAGGTTGATATATAGGCACAGTCAAGGCCCGGAGCACGGGGAGATCTTTCGACGTATTCTCATCGAGCTCCTCTAATGTTTGAGGCCCTGAGTTCCCAGAGCTCGTGACGGCAGATCTCGGAATCCGTCTCATCATCAAAGCCCTTCATACATGCGGAGTCAACCAAGCCAAGAGTTCGGAGATCTCGCTCCGTTGATGGAGTCGTATGCAGGGACTTCCTGCTCGGCTGAACTTTAATCGTGCTGCAGCATTCAATTTAGCCTGAGGCTTGATAGTACCAGCGAAGCAGCATCAGGCTCTGGTTCCCCCCCCCCCCCCACGTTGGTAAAGGCCGCGGAGAGCAGTCCCCTCTTCGAGACTGTTCCGAGAATGATTCCTACCAGGGGCTGTTAGAATCGATCTCACCTAGCCACGAAGAAAACAGTGACGCCCGTAAAAGCCCCCGTAGCAGCGATTTGGAAGAAAATCGTCTTCGGAATATCCAGAGCTTCTTTGATTGTGACTGAAAGAACAAAGTATTCATGTAGAGACGAGCCACGAGTATTGTTTGAGAAGAGAGTTCCACAGAAAGTCGCGCAGTGTTTCGCAATGTTCGCGATCGCGTTCGGACGGCCATTTTCCCATGAGATCGGCGCTGTGTCGGCGTCGCCAGAAATCTCGTTCCAATCGAAATAGAGTCAACCATATCTTTGCAAATGCAGGTGGAATTGTAACTACAGTTCAATTTACACTGTCATCATAATGACGGGATTTCAGGGTTCCGAAATCGATATGATGCGAGGAACTCACATATGGCGTACGGATCTATCAGCAAATAGCAATGTCCGAGCACAATCCAATAGGCGAGAAGAGCCTTGAGGCCATGCAAGAATGTGAGTTCACTTCGGTTCTTGGTAAGAAGTTGCGCATTGTTGCGGGACGCACTGAAGGCTCTCACGATGGGATTTCCTGAAAAGGGGTCATAATAAGTTGTTCCGCTACTCCATCTCACAGCGTTCAAAGCAACATGTTGGTGAAGACTACTCACCGTTAATTTTGTACAGATCCAGCACGGTGGCTACGATCGTAACGAAAACTAGGAAACACGGCAGGAATCTAGAGAGAAAAGGAGAACCGAGCATGGATTATACGGTAATTCATGTTTTTCATGATGATAAGTTCCCACTCTGATCTTGGGCGGTTGGTTTTGCCTCTTCTTGAAGTGGTGAGACCGGCCGTAATAATCGATGCCGTACCCCCTTAGCGGAATGATTGACATTCGCCGAAAAAGGTATGGCAGACAGCACCGGTTTCATGATTAGGCTGATCTTCGGCCGCCCATGGCCGGTTCGAAGCCAAAATAGCGCAGCGGTCCTGGGGAAATGCGCCCGAAATTCACGATGGTACACAATCAGGGGAGACAAAATACTGCACTCGGGATTCGAACGTTCGGTTCGACCATCTCAGACGCAAAGTCATTTAATCAGGGGAGTATTCGGAGATTCGTGGCCACCCAGGCGGGAATCCATTGGATGGAGTTCTCTCCTGTCGATCGGTATGCATCAAATAATCTCATGCTGCTGAGCAGGCTCTCAGAACAAACTTGGGCCTTGTTATCGCTCGGCTGAGCTTTACAATCCGTGGAAACGTGCTGGGAAATAGTGACTTCTGGCGGGATACGAATATCTCAATTGGGTGTGGTCTCCCTGAACGGTGACCGAAGTATGTGCGTGATTGCTTGGGAGCGCACTGGAGCCGCTACGGGAAGCTCATCCCAAATTTACCCATCCAGAAGCCCTGGCTCAAGAGCATGCATGGAACGTGGTGTACTGGCTTACAAATAAACTATCGCGACTTACATGGCGAAATAGTAAACTGGATCTTTATGGTCGTCCCGCACCTGAGTATGGCACGATGATATTTCAGCGAATTGGTCATAGCGTTCCGCAACTGTAAGAACAAGACGCTAAACGCTCTGGACTTCCAGAACCGCGTGAATCGGTATCCGCGTTAATCTCAGAACTTGAGCTTGAATTACCTTTGCTGACGATCAAGTCCAACTCTCCTGTCGTACAAAGTGACGGGACACATAAGCCCAACCGGAGCCCAGGTCGATAGTAACTGTCCTTTTGGTATCTCAGCGGTGGCGCAGTCTCCCTCTGATAGATAAGTGAGCTTGAAAGACTGAAATTCTCTATAGGCACAAAGGTATGGGACCCACGATTGGAAATAACGAACCCGAGAAACGAGAAATCTTCAACTAACTCTGACATCACCAAGCTGCTCCATGATGTTGATGAGCCCGTCGTAAACCTCCTGATTAGGCAATATGTGAAGCCCACAGTATTGGCCTGTGAATAGCGTGACATTTTCTTCCTTGACCGTCGTCGAAAGACACTGGCCGTAACTCCCGAGTGAAGTCAACGTCATGAAGAGAATGCCACTCGGAACGTATCCACCCGCCGTCAACACTAGAAGATATCCAAACGTTGATGAGCTCTTCTTTCAACGTCAGAACGGGACCCCGCACTTGTAGTTCTTCTCTTCGACTTTCGAAAAAAAACTTTCGCTACTCGAAAGTGTCGCTCGAAAACTCACTTTTCAGCGCCCACGGCTCCCTTCGGCGCATGGCCGAAACCATTTTGAGAAGAGAACCGCTGCACTCCGATGAGACTTCCACTTCGAAGAACACATCCTGAGCGATTGGCAAAAATTTCCGAGTGAAGAATGTCGTTATTTCACCAATGAGATCCCGACCATCTTGCAGTGAACACAGCGAACAATCCGGCGTCAAAACGAAAAATATCACACAAAACGTCAGCGAGAACTTAGTCCAATCATCCAATCTGAAGCACCGCATCGTTCATTAACTGCACGATAAGCTACTGAACAAGAGCTTCCAGGAGGAGTTGTTGGCAATGCAAGTTGCGGCCTTCAGCTGGAGCGGCTCTCGCCCGAACATCTTAAGTGTGAGACTGGGAAAGCGAACGAATACTTGAAAACTGCCCCTGACAGCCAGCTCTCAGAACGCGCCGCTGGGGACAGTGGAGTTTCATGCAGGAACGAAGTGAACGGATCTTCATGGATTACAGACTGGCAACGTTTAGTCGCCACAGATGAATAGTTTCGTTCGGGCGGTTTCGCAAATTTCCGCGATGCCGCGGTTCACCACCGTTCCCTCTTCTTTCCACAGTGACTTTCCTCATTTCAAAAGCGACTCCCGATACCGATAGGCTATTCTGTGGTCTTCCGACTATAGAAGCAACTCAGTGGATAATTGTCACAGAGCTCGATTCTCGTACAACTGAGACTAGAGAGCATTCGCGACTTCTCCTTCAGATGCGATTCATTGCCGAATCCGGACAGGCCCCTCTCAGCACACGATAAAACGGATTGAAAAAAGTAAAGAGGATCGCTATTGAGAATTACGTTGGTTGCGGCGATTCTGTTCATCCTCGAAGCCCCATTTGAGGCTCCTGAGACGGGTTCTCGTTGTCCCACGCATCCCTGAAGCACGATGTTGGCGATGATCTCCTCAAGACATTTATGGCTTATGGTTCCATTTGGATCTGTGTGAATATAGGATATGATATAAATGCATATCCGCCTTTCACTTCAGCCGAGAGCAACCTCAGCGGATCCTTTGTTTCCACGCTCCCATTTCTCCAGGAGCCATTATTCAGGCCTACAACTCCGGTATCGGTTGTGGGAATTCCCGTCGTGTGGAAGTTTGAACAACAACAGGAGAAAGTAGTTTCTCGCCAGACGGAGTTCGACTCCTCAGTCTCTGATACATCGCAGTGAAAACAGCAAGCAGGAAAACCGATTGGCACAGCACTCACATAGTCCGACAAGCTTCAGAGAGCAGAAGAAAAATCTAATGTAACCTCAATGGCAGATATCGGTGAGTCCAGTGGCAATCTGAGCGGCTAGAAGTTTCACTCGATATTCCCGAGGAATCTTCGCGGGAACGGGGCTATTCCCTTAAGTGATGTTTCGAAATAATCACGAATCTGAAAGATATTGGCAGGAATGTTCTGCAAATGAATCAGTTTCCAGGTCTCAATCTCTTCAAAACAAGAGTTCCCGGATAACAGTAGGTGTGGTGGGAATCATGCGATGAGACAAACTTCAAGCATGATCCATGCTACGTGGATATTTTCCCGTGGATTGGAATCACCGGTCCCGCTTTCGACTCGACAACAGAGCCTCGCTTCGCCATGCGGCATCGGCATCATAGAACAGAGGTCGCAAAGCGTCGAATGTCGGACAAGCGGTCCAAATCGTGACATATTTCGAAATTGATTGATTTCCTCTTTTTCACCACATTGACGCAGTCTTACAGTTGTCCTGGGCCAAAACGTTGGTCAACCCGGCGATCGGGAGGAATCGCGACTGGCCCCAACGCGAGACGGTGCCCGCTACGCCAAATTACCAACGTTCGACACGAGAGTTTTTGACTGATTTTTTTTTATCAACCTTTGGTTACTGAATCCGCTCAGACCGATTTTTCACTTCTATCGAATCAGAACAGGAAACAGAGGCGACGAAAAACAAGTAATGAACAAACAAGTCGCCGATGTAGCATGCGGGATCGAAATAGATTCACTTGCGGATCCAGACAACAAGCTCAATCATTCTCAGAGTAGTCAATGTCGAAGATTTGTGTGATTGCGGTGCCGATCTGCTTCGCGTGTCTTAATGTCATATATTCTGGTCGTCAGTGAGAGCACCCGTTTGGCCCGTGCCGGCGGCCACAATTAGAATTGATCCTTTTCAGGAGCTCAAGAGAGCAATTATACATTCAGCCACTGTAGGCTATGACGACGGTTCCTGATACCCACCGCCAGTGTGCGATATCAAGTATAATACGTCGGAACAGGAATCGATCCGACAGACGAAGATAGCGGTGACAAGCTCAATGTCGGCGACAACGGTGGCGGCGCTGATGGTGGTAGTTGCACATTTGTCCATAATGAATTCCAGGCATTTCGTGTTGCACTTTCACGGAAACGATACATGTATTTAGATACGCCGTTCCCAGATTAGCTCCGAGCTTCGGAAAATTCCAGAGCCCCGATATAATTCTCTGAAATCGAAAACGATGCGGTCTACGCCGAACCGGATCAATTTTCGCGGCGACCCCCTAAATGGATGGGCCCCGAAACGAAATCATCGATGGCTCCGGCGTCCCTGAACGAGTTGGCGAGAAGTTAGCCGAGACATCGGGGAGCTTGCAATTAAATCTACGACTCCGGAAATATCTTCAGGGGTAAGCCGTTCTACGAAGGTGTCACACGTATACTGAAAGTCGAGTCGATTTTATGAGAGTTCTGTCAGAGTCGATCGGGAACTCCTGTCGTGGCTGGGGCCGCGTTGACACTGTCTTTGTCATCGTCCTCATCGTCGTTGTTTTCGTGTAGCCTTTCAGTGACGCGCTACTTTCTGCCGAAACCACTTTCACCCCTAGAAGCACCTTGACCAGCTGAGCCCTGGATGATGTTCTGCTCCTTGTGATCGGCTGACAATGACGCTTGAATCGTAGCTTTCTTCAACCTTGTTTCAATGATGACTCGCTCAATCCTTACGTCTGGAGACGATTCCGACCGAACAACAAAAAAACTTGAGGAAGCTCAGCGAGTGACCGATTATCTCCTGACTTCCAGCAGAAAACCAAACGAGTAGGCTCAACATCGGCTCTGTGAGCGAAATCGTGCGCAGTCTTGTGTAGCATCCCACCCGACAAATTATCGCTTCGAAGGTGCTGATGATGAGTATCGTTCGCCCCAGTAGCGACAAGACGAAGAACGAGACAACAATGTCGTTGTCCCTTCCCAGGCGCTTTGAAGACGACATCGCGTTCCACGGCTGCGGTATTTTCGCAACGAAGCCCACCGGGTGGCGAGAGGCAATTAAGTTACAAAACATATATCTCGCGGAAAAGTGTTTGTTTCCTTGTGAATTCATTGCTGCCTGAGTTTTACGTTGTTCCACTCATATCAACGGTGACGGGTCTGAGAGAAACAGTTCACGCGACGTGTCACCCATTATCATCAAGGGCCACAGCCGCGGTTGGTCATTCCGTTGTTCTATTCAAATTCACTAGCCCTAAAACACTGAGCGTCATCTCGCCGTTCCCTCCTTCCGTCAAACTGCCGTTGTTTCCGTCACAACAATGCTTCAATCTAGGTGGCTGATAGTGTTTCCGAAGGAATCGGAAGAACTGTGGGAAATTTCGAGGAACTCCAAACGTAGAGCGAACCTGCGCGGGGCTACTTCCGTGGACATTTTGATTTTGGGTAGAGTTCTTGCCCACCCGGGGGTTTCTGGAGTTCAACATCTCTTCCATCCTTACCCGAAACGTTCTCTCGAATGGACTTCGACGGTGAGGTTCCAGCGATGTGACTTCGCCGATTGCTCTCAGGAAAACTGATGGAAGCCTTTTCGTGCGCAACTCTAAACTCCACCTCGGTTCAGGCTGGAAAAACGCTACCTGAAGGTGTGTAGTTACTCAAATGGCTGGACCTGTTCGGAAGTCCACGGTTGCGAAAAGTCGCACGCGGCAAGACATGCTTCCGCTCCGCCAGTTATTAAGTGATATGAATGGGTGTGACGAGGACCTAGTTCAGGAACCACGTGAATGCGATCGTTTCGGTAGACGCTTGTAATCTGTTATCAGCGAAACTCGTCCTATGACTCCGCCAGGAAGGTGAACTATGAACCCTTGCTTAATGAACTGGCGAGAATAAGAGTCGCGGATCCGTAACTATTTGCATCGGAAATCCGGGTTGCTCCTGTTACGGATTTCGAGAAACGGTTACTGAGGTGAACTTATCAGGACGGGAGAGAGAAAAACAAATACGAATGGTTCGCCATCGGGATCGTCAAGATACGCACCGAGAATATCGGTGTACAGACACACTTCGGCACCAGTTCTATCAGAGCTTCTGTGCATATGGGCAGTGCAGGAGCAGATATATTTTTCAAGAGACTGAGCCCTGAGGTACTCGGAGTACTGTTCCAAGTTTCTCTGTGCGTCACTGTGCAGTTACTCTTTTTAGTGGCTGGAAGAAACTTCTGTCTATAAACCTGTACCTGTAACGTCGCATCTATGTTCTCGACGATATCGGAGCTCGAAACCTCAGCCATTGCGTTGAACAACGCTGTTGGATGATGGCCGACGTCGCCGTTTCTTCACACATTCTAGCTCATGAACCATCATTGCTCATCGGAGCCAATTGATTATTCATCAGCGGACATGCAATGAGATATTCAGAGAACGATGACACACTGCGTCCTTGGACACGCTAACAGCTGTTTCGCATGAATCGGATGAGTCTCAGTGGACTTCCTGCTTCGTTTCATTGAACGCCACTTTCCAGATTCCCTCGGGCGCCAAATCGAGGTGGAGGGTTAGAAACGATACTTCTGCCCTGTTTTCGGCGCGAGTCGGTTTCAAGTCTGCGGACAAGCGAGGCTCCTCTCAGAGAACACAGAATTCCCTATCACGAAGAAGATTCGAGGCAGTTCTTTGTTTTCTGAGGGTGTATTGTTGCGCAATCAATGCTACTCAATAGTATCACCCACAATCCCACTCCGCACTAGTCGGTACCAACTCGTCTGCTACGCATGGATGATGCGGTCCATCGTTTTCTGTGAGGGGCAATATTGTTGACGACGTTTTAATGGTTCTCGCGATGGGAATCGATGTATCCCCGTGCAGGTCGGCGACTGGCACTCGCCTCCGTTCTCCCGGTGCTTCTCCGTCAGAAAAAGACGAGAAAGTCTCCTTTCCGTTACTCTGATAGCGACGAGGTTTTCCAGACCACATGATCCATCATTCCCCTTCGTGTTCGCATTGTTCTCCATCTCACTCATGAAAACAGGCGTGAATGCCTCTCGCGTGGCCACACACGGTGTCGATCTCCACTCACTTTTTTTCCAGTTGCAGCTGATGCCTCGCGTGAGTTGCGAAACTATCGATCCGCGCTCTTCATAGCAGGAAGTACTCCGAAACAGAACTAGGCTGGGTATATGATGTATCTGAGTTCTGCTCAGAGTGTGGACGAGTAATTGCTTCACAGCAGCGGTTTTGAAGCTCTTTCAAACCAGATTGCCACTTGGATAGAATTTGAGCGGTGGGATTTTTTGGTGCTACTGAAGATGGTCTCGATAATCCACGAGCCCGAGGAGTCTCCCTGACGGCTCAGTTGAAACGTATTGTTGAAGACGAACGTAAATTCAGCGAGGGTTATCGAGGAAGAAAGGATTATCTTCAGCGTGTCCATCCTGGGAGCTGGAGAAGCAGCAGGGGGAATAATCGGGCTATGTTTTTCATCTCTACGATTCGGCGTGAATGAGCGCTTTCCCAAACGATTAACTCGCTGTTCCTGCTCAACGAATATCCAGAAACGGAAAATAGACTGCTGTGGAAGTGGTTGTTCTGAAATGCTGGGCACAGCTCACTCGTATTCGATCACTCATCGAGAAGAGCTCAATGCGTGAAAACTGGAAAATCGCGAGCCATATTCTCGCCATCCCCTTGACCACAGTTCGCTCAGTAGAGATGAGGCTCGATGAGTCTCCTCATCTAACGTCTCCTCTTCGGAGTAGGTACCCAGGAAAGACCCCCGGGCGACTCGTCCGACATTATCAGTGGTGCCAGGCCTCACAGTTTGGGAACGACTAATGCGGAGAGAAGAATGATCTCCAACTCCATGTCGCTCTCCGCGTTTTCAGAGACTCTGATAAGAGCATCAAGTTCGGGTGAAGCTTCCTTCCAACGATTGCGAGATCGCTGAAAATAGACAGCACCTGAAGGCTTCTTCCGTTGCCGGGTGGAAGAGAAAAAAATCAAGGTAATGATGTGCGATCAGCATGATATGGAGCCGTATTCTTCAAAATCCTTCTCCGAGTCACGATCGTGGACTGCATGAGCCTCGGCAGCAATCGGTCGGGGAGTTCTTCGAGACACCCTCTTGAAGGGACATACGCATCACCTTGGGCTGATAAGGCCGCGGAAGCGCTTCATCGAATAAATGAAACGGTGTCTCCCGGAAGTATGATAACTTTCTGGTCGGCCACAGTTTTCAGCGCTAAGGTCGATCGGAACGCTGAGAATTGCTCCATTGAAACTGCTTTCTCTTCCTGCTCTCATATCATCCGCGAATCGGGCCAGAATGTCGGAGATCCATCATCCTGAACACCATCTGTTCCAAACGCTCTCATCGGTAAGATTTGAGGTAGTTGACGACTTGCACTGGGATGGAAGCGAGCTCTGTCGTGTTCATTAGTCCTAGAGTCGAACCAGCCAAAAATAATTGTAACAATCTGAAGCTAATCGTAGACGAAGTTCTATTGGTTGTACTGCTCCCGATCGTACTGCTAGTGAACTAACGGATAATTCGATGAGCGCTCTGACACTCAAGAAAGGGATTCGAGGGAGAATTCGTGTTTCGAGGACTTCGCTCGCTCTGGAGGATTATATCTGTGCTGTAATTTGTGAATGAATGCACAGACTCCCGAAGCGTTCACAAGAGAGCACTCGAGAGAGGGGTGTATCGAAGAGTGGGTTCTCGTTGGGCCGCACATCTCGAACAGGTCACGTCGGCCCTCGAATATGAAACGTCATCTGAGAATTAGTTGTCTGATAGGAACAGCGGTTCGATTCTTGAACTTGAACTAGGATCCTGGGCGGGCCAAAAGACTACGAAGCGATTTTGGTACTTTTCCCGTTCCCATTCCGGTTGATTCTCATGCTTTCCAGACATTTCTCCCGAGCGATCCTGGTATCTCGAGACTCTCTACCTAACTGAGTTTTCTCCAGATCTCCAGGAGGATGGATATTTCGCCGGCACTCAAATGGAAGAGTTTCGTCGATTATGGAGCAGCTCCCGACTGAGTGTCGACAGACCCAAACCTTAGATCATTGGCGAAGTCGGTTATCCTTGAGGATTACTTCTTCTAAGCATCGCCGCAGTCCAACAAAATGATTATTGACGACGGAATAGCCGAACCGGAATCACTCGGGCAAACTACAGCGCTGGCACAGGGCGACGCGCTGAGACCGGAGCTTTGCCAAAGATCAGATCTGGAATCCCTTCGCCATCTGAGTGACCTCCCAGCGGCCGGAGAGCTCGGTTTGGAGCGGGTTCCCTGATAAAGTCGTTAAGGAGTTGCATGCCTGTGGATCCCTCCAGCGGTTTCAGTAAACTTGAGCGTGATTCTCCGATTGAGAATATACATACGGCGATACTTTACAAAGTTCCATTACTGCACACGGTACTTATTGTTAAAGGGGGTTAACCGCCGTGGATACATTCTGCGGCGCAAATGCTGCGAATTCGTTCGGGTTACGTGCGCACATTATACGGTGCGAATCGCCAGGTTGCGTCGAGGCGACTGGATCGGTCTCGTTTGAAGCCATCGCCGCCGTAGTTGATACCTCGACCAGGTGAAGTTCGGAGAATCAATCGAGCTCTGAGCTCGATTGACCCTACGAGAGGGAGCTCAGCGCTAACCACGACACTTTCTGAATGCCAGTCAAAACAACAGACCGGAGGAGGTCTCACTTCGGAAGGGCTCTATGGCCTCCAGACTTCATGGCATGCGGTCCAATTGGCGTACGAGTTCCCTATGATGAACTCCCCTCGTATCCATGATGTCGGGCCAGTGATTCAAGAACGACCGCAATGATCTCAGGTTGGGGGCTCTTCCACGAGCAGGGTATAGCAGGGTTAATCTATCAAGGTCTTCCATAGATTGCGTTGTTCGAATAGGAGTCCCTCCTATCGATTTCCATATAGAAATACATAATGCTCTATTCTTACAATTTAGTTCATTTATTATATTCTTTATTCCGCTGATTTTAGCTCAACAATGCATTTTGACTCAGTGATTCAAAAATGCGCATTTCAAAACTTTTTGGTAGCACCAGTCATTCCCTGCACTCGGCGTCCTCTCAAAGTTTCTTCTCGAAGTTCACACTACACAATAGCTACAGCTATTTGAACAGATTCTGACTTTCTTCAGAAAATATTCGAATATAGCGCCTGACTCCTCGGCGCATGGGGAAATGCCCTATATATAAGATCTACCGCGAGAAATTCTTCAAGAAGGTATGCGAAGTGTACAACAAGCGTCACGGAATTTTCATAGGGTGTGATTTGGATATATCGGGTGAAGTTGTCCTCGTCAAGAGTGTCAGCGCCAACCGAAAGTCCCGCAACGGAAGAGATTCACGTGACGGTTGCGAAGGTCATCTCTGAACGAGCGGTGGAAATATCGCAGGAGAAAAAAGTTCCAAAAATTGCCACCACAACTCTGACACTTCATTCTTCATGATCGCGTTTTTCGCTCTCATTTTCAAGTGGCCCAGCCAGATCGCGGAGAATTCCAGCCGCGGACCATCGAAAGATCCTGACGCCTGCTCTGATCGGTCTGTGCGCCCTGATTTGCGTGTGGTATCAGATCCGCGTGGCCAAACTTCAGTCGAGCAGTGGCGATGACAGCATGCTACGAGGGAGCTAGCCCAGGATCAATTCTACCCCTGAAGATGGCTATCGTCATCATTGCTGTCCTCGATTTGGAACTTGTTCCAAGCGGAATGTTTGCGAAAGCTGAATCAAGGATCAGAGTCGTCCAGGACGGTGAAGTTCTCGTACGCCATTTGGAGGGAAACTACAGAAGAGAGAAAAATAAAATAAACCCCTCCTGTCAAGACAGTGTGCAATCTGTATTGTTTGTGTGTTTGTTGTTCCACGACAATTGAGTGAGTCTTCCGTTACTCTGGCTGCTTCGAGCAAAATGTAATCTCGCTGGCGGCAGTACCCACGCAAAATCGAACTAGATTCCAGATCGATGAGCGAGATGGACAACAATGCTGGCTCTCAGTTCTCCAATATGCGACGCGCTGCTCGTGACACTCTCATTTTGATCTCAGATGATCGGTGTGCTTTTGCTGTTCGCTTTTTATGAGTACCCTAGGATAGGCCTCCCAAGCGAGTTTCCCATAAACGATATCTTATCAGAGAGCTATTTCCTCGGAGTATACCTCGAAGGGGGGTTCCCATTCGAGGTGTGACTCCCGGGTTGTTATGGTATCGCTCGAACAATGCCTCTTTTCCCTGGCCGATCCATTACTATCCGCTGCCCTGAGTCAATAGAATCAGGCAGCGCAGAGCGTGATTTCATTCCTCGCAACTTTGCGGACTCAGTCGCTTCAAGAACGTGCTTTAGCAGAGAGGAGAGGTTGCACGATCCGCTCGCTAACTAGGCGAGATCCCCGTGAACTTGTGGCGATGAACTCATTCTCGCTTTACATTTTCTTTGCGCTCAGAGTTTATGGTATTACGGCTTCGGAAAATCGAGCGAAAACATTCCATCGACTTGTGATTTCTCTCTTCAAGGTAGCGTCTTGCCTCTATATCGCGGCTCACGTTTCTTGGCAATACTGGTTGTTGCCCAGACTCAGCGTTCTCTTCCAGACGAGTTACTTTTTGGTGTGTATTGTGAACGGATTAACTATCTTGCAGAGCGCCGCTGCAAACGTCAATGAAATCGTCGACGAATCAAAACTCCCTCATGGCATTTTCGTTATGTATGCGGTGGTGGCAGTGGCAACATATGCTCGCATGGGTATCGCTCTCTTCACTCGGGAACCAAATTGGTTTACGGGAATCCGTGGACTCGCTGACATCTGTTACCAGTTCTTTGCCATAAATCCGGTAATTTTCTACTCGTGGCTCGTGCTCAACGGATCTGTGATTTACGGCCGACGACGCAGAGACCGTACAGCTGGGGGCTTAGAGCAGCCGCTGCAATTCAAACTATACCACTCAGAACTTGTGGCGAACTCGGAAGCGTTCTCCAGAATCTACGAAACTATTTCAACTGGGACAGTCTTCGCTTTCTGTTGGTTCATTGTCTTCAACGCGTGCCTCGTTTTGACCAGCAAGCAGGAGGATGCTGGTTATCGTTCATTCCTGATTGTACCGACGATATATCTCACGACTTCCGTCTTGCTCATAACTATTGCGTGTGAGAAGTTCATCGCGGACGGTAGATTCTTCCGTGGAGCCCTCCGCCGAGCCCTCTTGAAGGAAACGGACTTGACGACTCAAGTCGACTTACGCTTGTTATTCCGGACTCCGCCACATCCAGTTCCAGCTCTGCCCGACGGCGGCGGACAGAAAGGACTCTTCAAAATTCTAGGAAGTCTTTTGGCCTACACGAGTCTGGTCGCGACCACTCCCTCAATGGACACGTTCCAGTGGAGGGATAGCAGCGCGTGATGGAATGATCCGCGCGGTGCCCAAGCTGTGAATCACTCAGCAGGTGGCGATTCATCGCGGAGCTATAAAACCTTGATATGCATCGGCAGTGAGATATGTTGTCGAATTTCGGAAGACGCCGAGCCCGATCTAGCTCGGGTTCAGAGACAGACTCCTGATTCTTGCTCGCTCCGAATTCTATCCGTTGTGACACAGGATCTTCTTTTTCTTTATCATCCACCGTGATCAGATATGACATGTGAGTGGATGAAGGAACCATCTCCGGAAGAGTTTCGGCGTCGTGGCCGCATCGGGTGAATCGTCTTCATGGAGCCGATCAGTCCCCGTCCAGATAGCAGACAAATTCGAGTCCAGAGCACAGCTCGACGGAGCTCGCAAGTTTCTGTGTCGCAAGGAATTCTCCCCAGTGGGAACGGATTTAATTTCCGGCTCAGTAGAGATTACTTGGAAGTCCGGGGGCGTCCATGTTTGGAGTGAAGAGCAGCTTTGGTCGAAAAAACAGAGTCAAGCTCAAGAGACACGATAGCGTTACTTGTTGGCGGCTGACACTCGTCGGTCGTTCAGAGCAACTGGAACATCCGTGAGATTGTTCAGATGTGGAGTATTGTTGCTTTTGTACGGTTCGATCGATCGTTGATCGCGCGCTTGATTGGTGAGCTCCTATGCGAAATCCTCATTTCGCCAGCGACGGATGCGAGGATCGTTCCGCGGACGGTCTCCCGCTCACGCCATCCTTCCCGTGCCTCAGCATCCGCGCGCATGAATTGTTCAGACATTACGAATATCTCCCCTAGGACTCGATTCCAACGTGCTTAGTAGAAACCGAACCTCGGAAGAATGCCTTCATGCAGACGGCCTGAAACAGCTACCACGACTGCTTGCCGCGCGATGAAGCATGTGCGAATCGTGGGAGAACTCATCACTACATGCATGGAACGCTGATTCCACGAGATTTCGCAGTTGTTTCAGGGAACTTTGATAGAAATGACTCTCACAAACGACTACTTTCGACGATAGAACACGAAGATATATTCCTGCCCATGCTCGAGGAGAACGCGAGTCGCGGATAGCTCTCTTAGACCAGCTAGCTGACGGTTGTGGCCGAAATCGGCGACTATCCAGTACGTGGGGCAACATTTTTGCCCAACACGATTTGTGCCAACCGGCCGTTCTCATTATCTATTAGGTAAGTCAAAAAGTTCGTAGCGTTTTTTACCTATTTTTCAAGAGCCGAATTCCTGTACACAAGAGTCTTTTTATTGAATGATATATTGGCCGTTTTGTTCTATGACCTTCGCCCATCGGTCAGGTAAATCGAAGATTCCCTTCTCCCAGAACTTGGTTTCCTTCTTTCCAAAAAACTGATTGAGGTGATTTTTTATACCCTCCAAAGATTCGAATATTTCTCCATCAAGAGAGTTTTGAAGAGACCGGAACAAGTGATAGTCTGACGGTGCAAGGTCGGGACTATAAGCTGGGTGTGGCAGCACATCCCAGTCAAACTCCGCCAATTTCTGCCGAGAGCGCAAACTTACGTGGGGTCTCGCATTATCATGTTGAAAAACGACGCCCCATCTGTTCGCCAATTCTGGGCGCTTTGTTGCTACTGCGGTCTTCAAATCCTCAAGCTGCCTGCAGTAGACTTCGGTGGTGATGGTCTGACCCGGCGGGAGCAGCTCGAAAAACACAACGCCCTTGCAGTCCCACCAACAGCTCAGCATCACTTTTTTTTGATGAATTTCGGGTTTGGGGACGGCTGCGGCCCGTGAACCTTTGGGGACCCAGCTTTTTCTTTGCGTAGCGTTCCTGTAGAGTATCCACTTTTCATCGCCGGTTATCAGTCTCTTCAGAAATGGTTCATTGGCATTCTTCCGGAGAAGAGTGTGGCTTGTATCCACACGTCTTTCGAGCTGGCGATCGGTGAGGTCATGAGGCAGCCACATATTCCTCTTGTTTGAGAAGCCAGCTTGATGGAGGCGATTCCAAACGGTTCCATGAGAAACTCCCGTCGAGTCTTCAATTTCTTTGATGGTCAGGCCGGGGTTTGAAGTTACCAGGCTAATGATTTCATCGGGTTCCACAACTTGTGGTCGTCCTGATCTGGGCTCATCTTCAAGATTAAAGTTTTCAGCCTTGAAACGGGTAAACCACTTTCTAACCGTAGAACTTTGAAGAGCATTCTCCCCGTAAACTGCAGATATTCTTCGAGTGGTCTTCGCTGCATTCAAGCCTTCGCGGTAGCAGAACAACATTATGTGTCGAAAATGCTGCTTTTGGTCCTCCATCGCAAATTCTTCCTGATTTTACGAACTCGACGATAAAGTCTGAAACGATACACCGGTAGGAACTCTAGAGCCCGCCTAAGAACGTAAACGAACAACCACTGTAGTAGGCGGCTCTTGTGCGGAGCGCGGGAATTTCAAAAATGTCGGATCAAAAACGCTACGAACTTTTTGACTTACCTAATACTTCCACAAGCTGAAGACAGAGAACGACTTCCATCCTTCTTGTAACATAGGGCTCCGAGGGGAGTGGTATTTTATGCAAGAGTCTTAAACTCGATGATATATACACAGAAAACGCATGGATCTCGAGAACATCGTGCATTCAACGTCTCAACGATTTGAAGTCAGCTGCAGAATGAACTGATTAGCGAGGAAAAATTGACCCATGAGAAGGACTCTGTACATGGAATTTCGAGGCGAGAACGACTCGTGTCAGCTCCTAGTCATCGAAGTCCGGCCGCTCCAACGGGGCGAGCTCGGGGATCACGATGCGAGGTTGATCGAATTGATTCAGCTTCGATCTCAGGAACTCGACTTCATCTCGCAACTCCTTGTTCCGCTGCCGCAAACTGATGTTGTCGCTAGCAAGGCTCTCAAGCAGCCTCCTCAGCTCTGAATTGTTGACGCGGAGCTCATCGATGACCTGAAGCCGAGAAGATCCCCAAGTCTCAGTATAACATCGCGACAACAGTACACCCGAAATCATAGTTCGTCACGATATTCTCCCAATCTCTAGCGTTTCCGTCACTTTCCTCCGAAAAATCCAAGCGTGAACGGATGACTAACCTGACAGTCGCTGCTATGCGTTTTGTTATCTTTGGACCTCTTCAGCAGCTGTTGCAAGAGTTCGGCATTCTTATTCAGAATTATGTGCATCTTGGTAGTCACGTCATTCTCGGCTTGCTCATCGGGTGAGTCAGGGAGCGCCATTCCAGCGATTTCGATGAGTTCACCGGTATTCCTGGAATCAATCCACGACGTCAATCATATTTGCCTGATCTTGGTACGGATATCGATGATCTATCGTAGGGTTCGGCGACTGCTCTATCAACTCGACGCCGAGCGACTTCAGGTCTCGTTCCAAATCGGAGAGCCAGCTTCTGATTCTACCTGCTATACGAGATCGAAGCTTGTCTCTTAGAAAGACTCCTCTGCCTCTCCCTCCTGCAGTGCACTATTAGCTGCTGTCGAACGTGAAACGCGATTTGCAGCTGAATCGACTCATTGACGACCGGGTCCTTGGCGAAAGCTAAAACCTGCGAAAGAGATAGCGGATCGTTCCTTCAATTCTCGCGTTCAAACCAGAAAAAGCTCACACCGAGCAATATCGGCATCTTTCGTTCGCGGCAGAGTCGGAGATTCGTGGAAACGACGGACCGGGACGCCGCTGGCAGCACACTCACTTTTTCGAGTTGAGTGATGGCGTCCTGATGCGCGCTGATGGCTTCGTCAAACCTGTGGGCAAGGAGGAGCTTGTCTGCGCGCCTTCGCTCTCTGTGTGCGAGATCTATGTGAACTTCACTGTCATGCGGCGAGTCCATCCTGTCCTCCTGGGCTGGTTGTTTGATATCGAACCCTCATCGAGCTGGAAACACAGTTTCTCTCTCAAGGTACTCGAGGACACGGTAGCTCAAGAAACCGACGCGCACCATGACTTCAAGCTCACACCCATCAACTTCACTCAAGTGTGTTGCCGCTTCTGCTGCTGCTGTCACGATTGTGACTCTTGTACTGATTACGATGTAACATACCTCGAACAGCTGACATTGAAACCAGGTAGACACAGTGTTCGGGGGTTTCAACAACCGCGGAATCCCATAAGCGCGATCTTCAAATACGAAACAAAATTTCCTAGAAACTGATTCAGCAGCGTTCTTTACGTCGCAGTTCTTCTGGTTTCCACATTCATCATCACAACTCCCTCTGTTGTTGTTACTTCCGACGATTCTCAAGAGTTCTACTCTCGTCACCTCTCTCTCCTCCGATTCGCTAGCAGAATGTTGTTGTGTGAGCAGACGATATGCTGTGCTCACAGCGCCACCAGCTCTCAGCCGCGGCAACTCGCGATATTTCACGGCCACGGTCATCCATCTCCAAGATCTGATGACCGATATCACTGATGCGACTCTAGATGTTGCGAATTCCTGTGGGGGGAGGGCGCTCACGACCTCGGATGCTTCACTCCGTTCTCGTGCTACCTACATTCGAACCGCAGCCGACTGCGCCGCTTTGGTTGAGCAACCAGAGCCGACTCGTTCGTTTGCCTCGAGCTTCTATTCCGTCGATCATTATCTGGTCAGTGGGGCGCGGGCTCAGGCATTGAGATTTCGATCTACTTCTCTGAATCATTCGTTCATACTCAAACTCGGGAGATCATCTCGCGATGGCCCAGGCGAGGCCGAATCTGATGATTCACGCACGTCGACAACCGTGCTCGGCGAGTTTCGAGCTCGGATGTTCATGCAAAGCTGACAAACGTGGATTGGCCTCAAGTTCAGACTTGAGGAATTGCGTCGTCAGTGATTAGTTCGTCTGATATCCATAGATCTTGCATCGCGGCGAAAGGGGTTGGGCGTGTGAGCGCCTCCATTTCAAGGTAAATGACCACGTCGTGATTCTCGAAACGTTATAACCGGGCAACGAATGAACGTGGGACGACGAACAAGTTCCGAAAAGCGCATTCATTGGGCTTTCCGAGGGCAATTTAGCGGTCAGCTCGATCGAAGGAACTGTTCCTCCAGAGACCTTGGAGTGGTTGCAGTCCACTATCACGTGGAAACTTCAGCGTCATTCTTCTCCATAATTTCTAGGTCCACAGAACCAAACAGCCGAATCCGATCGGTGGCTCATCCTTCAACATGTTGAAGGTGAATCCGATGATAATTGGAGTGGAATCTCTTGGGACGTTGAGCCCTCGGTCGCAATGCTGATGATCTCTAGCGCTCCAGATTCTCGGAATTCTACAAAAAACGATGGCTCTGTAAATTGTCAACAGCTGGACACAGCTTCTTCATCTTTGGTCAGTTCTTCAGCGGGCTTCGCGCGACATCTTGGAGAAGATCGCTTCCTTTCCGAAAAATCCGTGATTAGGTACGCTAGCCAGGTTGTAAGCTAGCATGACCCAGTCGTTAACTAGAGCGATTTATCTGCGGCCAAGCAAGGAAAGTGATCGGAATCGGATGCTTGAATTCCCGCGACCAACGTCGGTCAGCGGTTCCACATCGTCGTGAACTTGGTGTGCATCAGTATCCAGTGTTTCCGAGCGGCTTTCTATCTAACCCGTGAATCCTAGCCCCGATTCGCCCACTTTCGGTTGCTGTATCACCTCGTTATCTAACAGAGATCCCCTACTCGTGGAAGGAGCTCATCATCAAGGCAGTAGCCGGCACCTCTTCACTGACGATTCGGAGAATCGGCGAAGTCTTTTCACTCGGAGGGAAAAGTTTCCGACTTCCTCGTGAAATCAGAACACGATCCATCTAGGAGCAAGGAAGTCAGGTGGCCGATCTCCCCATCGGACGGAGAGACGCTGTCCGCAAGGTGCTCGATCATGTTGTCCAACATCGCTCCTATCGCCATCGATCGGCGTACCTGGACCGACTACAGTCTGGTTCTTGCTTTCCGCATCCATCGCCTTAGAAGGTTGACCAGTCCGTCTCCCATAACATGAATTCGTTCGCTTCTCTGTATCCAGTGATACCCATGACCCAACGATTCGCAGCCATCCGCGTTTTCTCTGAGAACGCCGTGAACTCTTCGGTCTTCAACGATGTTGAGGAGACCTCAGACTTTTTCGAAGTCTGCAACCATTGAGCGTGCATCCGCTGCAATGCCTCTTCTGCTTTGAGATGAAGGACTGCATATCATAGCGTTATCACAAGGTATTCGTATTGATATCTCGTCTGTGATTCCTCCGCAGGATTCTCATCGGAATCGCTCGCCCAAGCTTTTCATCATTGAATACTTCTTTTTTTCGGGTGGAAGTTCACCTGAGTGTCAACTGCGAAATCCGACGTCACGTTCAAAAGGATCCCAATCTCGTCATGATTTTCACTCCGCCGTGATTCCCATAACTTGATATGAATTTTGTTGCTTGTGAGTCTCACAGGAGAGAAGACGAGAGAACGGCGAAAGAATAATTCTAGTTTATTGCCGGAGTCATCGCTATCTCGGACTCCGTGAATCTGGCAAGTCAGAGAGCTACCGGGCTTCGCGGTTTGCAAGATAGCTCAAACTAACGGAGGGTGGGTATCCACTTCCTCGTTTCTTATGGATATTCCTTGATGCGACTTCGCACTAAATAGAATTAGCGAACCTTACGAGCGATTCGGCCAAAGGTTTCTGTTCGTCACTGGACGCACCTAACTGGACGGCCAGGGGAAGGATCCTCGGTCTGTCCGTCGATCTCCCAGACAGTACACTATCGGAACAAAGGAAGAAATCATCGACCTTCCTTGTCCGTGCGTGTAGTCCTTGAAAATAAGGCTGGGATACGCTTCGAAGCTGACAATAGAACTCACTTTCTCAGTAGGTTCGTAATCTCTCTCGCGATAGACGCGATTCCGGCGTCGCGTCCTCTGGAGAGGGGTTCTAGTCTTTGTATCATTTTTTGGCAGCTTGGAGCAGCCTGGAGGAAATCGTGGGATGATTTGTCGTTCGATTTGAGGTGAACTGGGGGGTAAAATTTGGTTGAAACGTTTCAGGCTTCCGATCGGGAACCCACCTGCGTGGCGCAGCTGCTGATGAGCGCGATGAAGCTCAGGAAGATGAGCGGTGCCATTGCAGCGGAGCCTGCTCCTTGTGGTCGAATAGATTTACAGAGCAGAGGAAAGAATTCGTTCGATGATTTCAAGCTCAATGAACTATTTTCTGACTGTGGGCTGCGGTGGCTGTGGGCTCGGATCGGTGACGGGCGGCCCGTTCGGGAAATCATACTCGGAAATGAAAAAAAGGGCGCACCGCAGACGCGGGCTCTGCTTACCGGAAACTGGGAATCTCCGCTTTCACGATGGCTCGCGGATCAGGAGGAGATCAGAGAGGCTCAAGTCCAGTAGTGCGATTTCTCCGATCTCCAACGGCTCACTCCACGCACATCATGAAACCCAGCTGCTCTGATTCTTGGAAAAACAATTGCCCCATTCAAGTAACATTTTCAACTGTTCGAATTGGTTCCATTGCGAGCCTCAACAATGGCCGAGCAGATTTTGAGTCTGCCGCAGAAATGGGTTTCCCGCAGTTCATCCACGTTGCTACGCATGATGTACCCTAATTTGTGTTCGAAAGAAAACATTCCGTAATCACGGAAGGAAATCACAATTTTCTCCAAAAACTGCGTCGTTCATACAAAATGATGTGCCCGACGACCTCGACCTCGGCGACCGAGAGAAAGAAGGCGGATGTTTCAGATGATCCACTTTATTCCATGTTCTATCCGTGTACGTTGGTACTGAGGATACTGGAACAGCATCCAATCATTCGAGTATTACCCGACGCGCTCGAACTCACATTAGAGGGTTCAACCATTCGCAAGAAGCCAATGAATCGTCCTCTCTTTGGCGGATACTAGAATAGATAATTCCGTCAAGGATATCGTCGGTAACAGAGGACAGAATATGATTCGAGGAAGCCCCCGCTCGTAGCTGTCTCCTGCAATGCTCACTTTAGGTGTCCGCGATGTTTTGACGAGCCTGTAGTTCCAGAACAATTTGGCTAGAGTGATTTTTATCTCCATTTGAGCGAATCTTATACCAACGCAGTTTCTCGGGCCGGCGCCAGAGGGCTGCCATGCCAATATGTCGATATGCGATCTGTTTCAGAACCTTTAAACAAGGGAGTCTGGTGAGTTCAAGTATTTTCATGAACTGTTCCGGAGAATCTCGGGAGGACTCTCTCTACTCTACGCGCTTCTCGTTCCAATATTCCTCGCTTAAAGGGCCACGGTGCACGATTCGGCGTTCGCGTCCCGTCCGCCCGCCTCCGCATCGAAACTTGGGCTGACGCCTTGGATCGTGGTACGCCGTAGCCCACCAGATTTTCCGTCCGCCGACTCGGCTTGGAGTAACAATCAAATCGACGCACCTGGCACTCAGGAGCCAGAGGGCTCAAACGGCTATCACGGCGGCTCAAAGGACGCTGGCGCTTCGGGTGAGCCGGGCTCACAGGAAGGTCACGACTGAGGCTGCCCTCGTCCTCGCAAAGATGGTTCCATGGGACTTCCTGGCTCTTGAGAGCGGCAGGTGTCGGAAAAAGCAGGGGAGGATACTGTGAGGAAATGGTAGAGGGAATGGGATGTAGGACTGGTCGGAGAGTCGAAGGGGAAACGAACGTGAGAGATAATCAGTGACGTCAAGGGGTGGGTTAATTGAGAATACGGGGAACTGAGCTATGGGGCAACGCAAGCCGTTACTGGACATGGCCAGTTCCAGACTTACATGGTCAGAATTGGTAGAACCCTGTCAGCAGTGGTTCACGGAGGGACTCTCCGGCTAGAAAGGGATGCTCTTTTGCCAAGACGCCGGAACAACTCACTGGGAACGGGCGGGAGGGAAGAGGGGGAGTCTGGGGTCGACGTTAAAGATAGTTCGGCGGTCCGCCCGGGCCGGACTAGCTAAGGCGTTAATTGGGGAGACACTAGGTTTTTAGTGGGTATGCGACTCCCACAGTACCGAGCCAGAAAAACAAAAACAAAAAACAAGGGTCAGATCGATGCCGGAGTCACTTCCCCAGACCCAGAAAAATATGGTCAGATCGATGCGAGAATCACTTCCCCAGACCCAGAGAAGTATCAAAACGACTCCTCGAGAAATGGGAGCGTGAGAACATAAGATCCGCTGAGCTTGCTCGCGCCTGAAGTGAAAGGCTGATGTGCTTATATATTATGTTATGTGTACACACAGATCCAAATAAAACCGCAAACCAAACCATAAAGTATGGTCAGATCGATGCCGGAATCACTTCCTTAGACTCAGAAAAGTATGGTCAGACGGGTCCCGGAATCACCACTCCATACGAAACAAGTATGGTCAGATCGATGTCGGAATCACCTCCCCAGACCCAGAGAAGTTTGGTCGTAACTATACCGGAATCCTTCGCTGGCTTTCCCTTCTTTCCGTTCGGAAAGATAACGGCAAAACCAGCGATCATCGTATCGACACCTTCTGCATATTGATGGCTTCGTGAATAATCTAAATGAACCGCCGCCTCCTCCGCCCTGTTGTGTGCGTTCGTCTTCGGATTGACACCGGGACTGCTCAACGCAAGCACGAGAAGTATTCCCACGAAGCGATCTTCTATCGGTGCTTCTGGCGTTCCCAGTCGTGGTCGATGTATCTAAGCTTGGGCAAAGAGAGCTGCACTCGATAGCTGTACGATGGTCATCGTTTCGGGTGCCTCGACGGCTCACAGTGTTGAAGCGGTCGCCTCCACCAGCGCCCTGAACGTCGATTTCTGATTTCAGCACCCCATTTTTGCAGATGGTAGAAGGAAATCACAGCATCAGAATGAACTACTGTTCATACTGTCTTCTCATTGCTGCCGTATCAGTGTCCGCGAGGTGAAACTGCCTGTGCACGGAGCCTTCCAGCTGGTGTGCCACTGAAGACGAATTTCTTCTCTAACAATTTGGGAAAAGCTCGAGTGGTATATTCCCAGATTCGTTGGCTGTTAAGGGAGTACCCCGGGGAATTTTCATGGTTTTGGCCGAAATTCTCGATCTCGAGTTGAATGCCGCGCCGAGAAAGCGAAGCCAGCAAGGTGGAAAAAGCAATAAGAGTTTCCTCGATCGAGTGTGAAGCCTAACCTAAGCTGCTGAAAACCCGTCTGTTGGCCCCCAAAGATCGGAGAAACGACCGTTTGCGCGCCCGGTTCCGTTATCTCCCTCGGATTCGTTTGGAGCCGCCAACTTGTCCGAGGGTCATTCGACGCGGTCCCAGCCTAGAGGGGGTGGGGCCAGAGAAACGCGAATAACCCGGCCGAGGAACATTGGTTCAGATTGCTGTTTGTTTCATCGCACTTAACTCTATCACACATTCGAACATTCAAACATTCATTATGTAGTGGCCTTCAGATTGGCTCTTTCTTTCTGGAGACACTCGTTCGACGCGCAGCTCCTCAAGTTGCTTCGAATCATAGTCTCCTGCTGCTGGTGGTTCGCCCCGACGAACGAGATCCATTCTGTGACCACTCTTCGATGAGTGTTGTCGGTTGTGAATTGTGAATCCTCGTGCGAGCTGGGAACGTATCCTCCTTGGCCTCCGCGAACCGGCGACGCACCTCGGCCTGTTCTGAATTTCGTCCAATCTATGAGCAGCTTCGCCGTGATGAGGCCGGTGTCGCGACGATCCCAGGATGACGCGATCATTGAGTGCTTCGTACAGGAGGCGCGTCTCGGATTCGATCGAAAATCTACGAAACCTTGCAGCTGGGACTCACGCTCGATTGCCGTGTCTTGTGCAATCTTGAAGAGTAGAGCTGAAAAACATTCTTACTACCCATCTTCTTCACCCACGACCATGCTGTGCATCTTGAAAGTTCAGCACGGAAGAAGCTGACATATTCAAGAGGTGTGTCAGAGCGAACGCTCACCCATCAGCGAACAGACCGTCACGGGGGACTTCAAATAACGCTTCAGAGACCGGTTGTTCAATTCGACGATGTTGTTCACACGATCGACAAAGCGGTGTACAGAGAGAGCTCCAGGACCTATAGCCACCAGCCACTCGTTCCAGAAGCACTCCTCGGAAAGCAAGAACTGGAACACAGTCAGAAACGAGCGTGTTTCAACTCAGTCGACCAAGTATTCTTCAGAAGCAACTCGAAGGACACCGGCGCTTGACTGACTTGTTCCCTGACTTCGAGAGCTTTGGTTTCGCACTCAACGAAGGTTGATATTATGGCGTCGGGAGGAAGCAGAGGGAGTGCTGAGAAAGCTAGAAACTTGCTCAGCACAGGACCCAGACGCCTGACTTCTGCAGCGAGACCGACTCTGGGATCCCGATGTCTTTTACCGAGCATTGCGCGAGATGAAGCAAGCATCCGAAGATGCGAGCATCTGGGAATTCAGCCCGCATCGCTGTTCGCATTGCCTTATCCCGATCGCCCATGATTTGCTGCGGGCTGAAAACCGGGAAGGGTCTCGGCCATCGGCCCTTTGAATTTTGCACTACTTTCGACAAAAACTGGTCAACTCCAATTGCTCATATCTCGCCACCCAGATGGGCTACAGCGCCGATCGATTTTTTTCAAAGCTCAAGGAGAGAGCTATCGAATGGCATGCCGGTCATAGATCAAAAACGGACGCATAACTTTAAAATAGATGGAATCGAGACAGATGCGAAAATTGATAGCGTCGAGTGCGCAGTCTGGAATTAAGCTGGATCGGAATGTCACTGAGATTCGAAGCTGATGCCAAAAAAAAGAGGCGCTTTTTGTTTATTGCCGAAAATATTTTTTCCCGCCATTTTTTTGGTCCGGAAGTCGGGAGCAGTAGGTGGTTCTCGCGTCAGCTTCGAGAAGTCAGCAAGCTGTGTGGAGGAAATTCTCTCAGAAGCCGATGGTCTGCGATTCCACCCTGCGCGAAGGACTTCCTCTCCGAGATCATTTTGGGATGCCTGGCGTCGCTCCATGCGATCGATGATCTCAGAAGGCATGTTACGATCCCCTCATGATCGCTGGCCAGACCTGTTTACCCGGTAACCCACAACGCGACAAAGAGAACGGACTTTCGGTACGAATCCGTTGTCGACGCTGTGATGCTGCATTTTATATCGCTGAGCAACGCGACCATGCACTGCCTCGACAATCCAACAGACCTTCGTGACTCGGCGCGAAAAATTGGCTCCATCGCACGGAAGCTGTTCCCCCTTGCCTTCATAAATGATATTTTCGGCGATAAAAAAAGCGCCTGTTTTTTCATTCTTCATTTTTTGCATAAGCTTCGACTCTCAGTGACCTTTCGATCCAGCTTAATTCCGGAGTGTGCTCTCGACGCTATCAATTTCCGCATCTGTCTCGAATCCAACGATTTCAAATGTATGTATCCATTTTCGATCCAAACGCCGTTCGATAGCTCTCTTCTTGAGCTTCCCAAAGGTAACTCGATTGGCGCTGTGACCAATCTGGGAGCCGAGATATGAGCATTTGAAGTTGACCATTTCTTGTTAAAAGTAGTGCGAAATCCGACGGGCCACGAATGGCCGAGACCCTTCCCCGCTCCAGGAGCTGGATCACTCCGGTGTATGCAGCTGCATCTTAGAGGTCATGGAGACGCAGGCGACCATTCCTGCTGCGTGGAAAAAAAGACGAATGACTCGTAGTTTTCTCCAGAAACAGGGGTTCCGTTGTGCCCTGTTCCTTCTCATGCAAGTGATTGCCCTAGCAGGACCGCCTCGTGGCACTTCGAACGGTCAAGCAATCCTCAATATTCGGTTGTATGGTTAATCTATGGTGCTCACAGAACCCTCGAAGTTAGCGTGGATTGTGAAGAGTTGCTCGCCGAAACCGAGAGCAGCAACCGCATAGGTTGCGTCGACTCCCAACATCGTTGCCTCGCGGGGCAGCTCCAACTGACGCCGAGTGGTGACCAGGAGACTATTTTGTTGAGGCATTGCAAAACTGAGGACTCGGCGGTCGTCACGCGTCCTGATCAAGCTCCGGATCTCGCCATCCAAGGCAATCTTCGCCCGAACTGAGCAATCAACACCACGACTGGAATAGTTGTAAATCCACTATAGTTGAGCTGAACACATCAGGCATTGACACTGACTCCGGGTAGCCTTCCCCTCCATTTGGGACGGATTCTTTGAAATCAGAGCAGGATTTGTGTTCGATTCCCTTATGGGCGAGCGTATCGGGGTCTCTGTCTTGTGCGGTATATTTGAAGCGGAGCTCGCAAGGAGTGTCTGCCCTCGTTTTTCTCCATCAGAGAGCTCAACCACTCATGACAAGTCCCGCTCAGACGGCTCCGTCAAAGTAGGGAAAGCCGCCTGTGTTCTCTCCGGATCAGGCCATTCGAGGTATGCCTGGAAATAAATATTTCTTGTGAAGACTCGACGCTCGAGGTCGACTGCGTTAGGGACTTGGGCGTCCTCATCCGCTGTAACTTCAAGCCGGAGCTGCACATCCTTGACGCCATCGCACGCGCGGGCAAGCTGACAAACTTCGTCATCAGAGCGTTCGTGTGCAGGCGTGCAGATGTTCAAGTCTATGAGGCACTTGTACTGCCGACGCTCCTTCACGGTTCTCAGTCGTGGAGGCCGTGGAGCGCCAAGCATAGAAAGGCCCTCTACGGTTCCCAGAGACGTCTCGTAAAACGTATCGCGCTCAAATGTGACGTCAACCCGGAGGAGATTTCGTTGCGTGAGATCTCCGACATAATGGACTCGAATGACCTTCGACTCCTTCGACAGTCTGTCAAGAACCCAGACTTTTCCAAGTTCATCTAATCGAAGCCCACACATACTCGTTCCGGTATACAATATATAATTCCACGAGCGAAGAACAATGCTATTTTCAATGGTTTCCGATGGAGAATGGCGAGAAAACTCAACATTTCTTTCACGTGATACACTCCTCTCGTTCACCACTATCTACCTCATATGAAATCTAATGAATTTCGAGTGCTTTTTCAAAGCATACGTCTTTAGAGGTTCGAAAAATTATGCTACGAGTGTCAGAACTCGGCAAGGAATCACGTGCTAACGCTGTAATGACGAACACCTCCAAAAGTACGGTGAACAGAGTGCTCGAGAAGTATCGTTCATCAGGCTCGCTCCGAGACGAGCCTCGAAGCGGAGAGCCTCGAAAGACCGTAGCAAGAATAGATAAGCTGATTAAACGGAAGGCCATAATGAACCCAAGAACCACTGCGTCGCAGACCGCGCGCGAGCTCAAGGGGGAAAATCTTGCTTATGTGAGTCGTGAAACAGTCACACGCCGTCTCCGGAACGTCGGCTTTTTTAACCGTCGCGGCCAGAGGAAGCCTTTGATCAGCAAGCGGTTGAATTTCGCCAGGGCTCATCAATGGCAGTCTCTAGATGAATGGGCGAAGGTGTCTTTCTCGAATCGGAATCCGAGCTGTTCCGTAGCCATGGGAGAGCGTACGTCCGACGGCCCTCGAGACGAGAAAGAGAGGAACGCGGTCAGATATCAGACACCCACAGTTGAATTCGGCGGTGGGAATGTCATGGTCTGGGGTGGATTCTCTCTGAATGGCGTCGTACCCCTGAGGAGAATCGAAGGTAAAATGGACGCCTTGATGTACAGTGACATACTGGAGAATCATATGTTGCCATTCGTCCGAGAAAACATGCCTAGAGGTTGGGTCCTCCACCGAGACAATGATCCCAAGCTCACTTCCGTCAGGCTCAAAGAATTTTCCACCAAGCGGGAGGTTCCCGTGATGGAGTGGTTCTCTCAATCCCCTGATCTGAACCCACTCGAGCACATATGGAAAGAGCTAAAGATGCACTTGAGATCGACAAATCACTCGAACAAGACAGAATTATGGAATCATGTGGAAACTCTGTGGCTCAACTTTCCTCCTCGACGCATACGAGCCTTGATCGAATCCATGCCACGTCGATGTGCTGCCGTGATGGAGTCCAGGGGCTATGCCACCAGATACTGAGCGAGGAATCGACCGATGCGAACGCATTCAATTGAGCTGTCACTCCAGTCGATATAAACTATGAAATCAGAATCTATGATTGTGTTTTTTTCTCGTCGAATAAATACCTTAAGCAGCGCTTAAGTGGCGTGAAGCACGTGATTTTCCAGTCTGCACGGAGTGCCGACATCAGATTGGAGTGACTCCTATGAGCCCGTGAAGCCAGGAGTTGGGAATCCATCTTCAATATTTCGAATGTTCACAATCCGAGGGTGAATATACAATACCGAAACTTCGCTGCATGCCATTCGCGAGCTCGGGGAACATATAGCGAAGAGTCCTTTGCTGATGGCACCTCGTTGTCATCGTTGGAATAGCGCATCCTATGAATGGCTAGCATAGTCTACTCTCCTGAGATTTTTCGAAAGCTCAGGAGAATGATTACCCTGGGTGTAAGTAGAGGGCGTGTGTGGATGAACAATATTAGACGCGGTCGTAGGAGAGTTCCACGGTGTGCTGGGTGTCTGTGGAAGTGTTCTGATGCTCGAGCCGATTTGGCCCGAAACTTTTGCTCATCACATTTTTAAAGGAAATAAAGAAAAATACGTTCTGTCCTCGGTATTTATATCAGTTCTCATACTCGAGCTCCTAGGGTCATATGCTATCATCACTGCGAGAATCAGCTGCGCAGCGCATGCATTTCTCGAAAAATTTTGCGAAAAACGAACCGGCCAAAAACTTCTGACCGCCACTGTAAGTATAGCTTTCAGTTCGGCAAGCTGTGGAAGAAGCTTTGAGATTGATTGAGTCGTATCTCCGCTCCAGGTCGAGCCAATCGCGACCCTCAAACCTGGCGGCTCTGTCGATCGAGCATGATGTCTCGAATAACATCAATATTGGCAATGCGATATGCGATCGATGAATTCGCAATTATGAGAGCCCGCAAGATTCAGTTTCGGGCACCGAAGACCTTTGTTACGCCACTAGACCGCAGACTCGGACTCGCCAGTCCGATCAGGCCGTATTCCTTGGACCCGTGGGAATCGCGAGTCCAAGTCCACGGGTACAGGCGGGGCACGAAACCTTGTGTTTGGAGCCAGAAACATGTCTTGGTAATTGTGTGAACACGACATCGTGCAATGACCACGAGCGATTCGATCAGTCTGGGAAACATACGACTCCAATCTTGTCAGGAAGCTACGGAGAATGGGAACGCTCTGAGGGTCGGTGGGAAAGTTCGGCAGCGTTTCGTGTCCCCACAGTTGGAATCCCCGGTGCTATCATTCTCCCGAAGAATGTCTGTCGTTCCGTGGCGTAAGATGAGCGTGGATCAATTCGGAGAAATCGAGAGCCGGGGTATTCGATTTTCCGGGGCAATTTTTCTCCCGTCGGCTTTGAAAGAAGGATTCCTCCCGAGCAGCCTTCTGCCGGGGTCTATACTGGCCGTCCTCTTCTGCCGAATCGATCGATGGACACCGACTACCGTCGTCTGCCTGTTTCTGATTGGGCGCCAGTGATTCCCGACCCAAAGGCAGCCCCCAATCCCGGACTTGACTCGCTCAGAATCTGAAATTTTGAGATCCGGAACCGTATCCAAGATTTCACGGCCTCGTGGATTTCTGCGACCCCTAGTCAAAAGTTAGACACTTCTTCGGCACCGCCGCTCGGCAGCATCGCGCGGAGCCGAACTCGAATTCGATTGTGGACTGTTCAAGTTAAGAACTTCGCACAGGAAAACAGTATACTTCAGAGTCGAAGACAGTGAGGTGCTCTCTGAAAGCTGTGGAGACTTGATGATTTATCATCAAAACTCTCTTGGCCACTTGCTGTCGTTGGTCGCGTGAGACACTCCTGGAAGGAAACGCATTACGGTTGACTTTGATCGGAATCAAGGTTCTGTCAACACATTACCAACACTCTGCAAGGAGTGTACAAAAAACGGGTGGCCCGACAGGAGCCCCACGTTGAGGTGAGGGGGAATTCAGCGGGCCGAGGAATGAAGGGCGCAAACCTGGCGAGGACCAGGCCCGCCTGAAGACGTCCGACAAGTATGACACAGGAGTTTGTACTTAGTGACTCACCTGAGTCACCAATTCCTGATTCAAAGTTTGTGAGGGGCGAGGATTCACTGAATCGGGCATGGCTTCTTCGTTGTCGTGCGACCCGGTCAATGGGATCCGATCAATCGTTGGAAGTTCGAGCAATGCGCTGCCCAAAACTCTCCGTGCAGCACTTCTTTCTGCAAAACGCGAGAATCGATTTGATGGTGCTCATCCTCAAGAATTAGGGGGACGTTGACAGCTTTAATCCCTCTTTTTTTCCAATACAAAGCTTCGGACCAATGTTTCTGTACGCGAGAAGCAAGTTCAACATTCTGAGCCGTCAATTTCGCGTCCGCTGTCCGCCGCACGCCCGCCCGGGTATACTCAAGAAACGTGTCACGCGGTGAAGCGCATGCGCCACGAAGATTCGTGCTGACATCACTTGCGCGTCATTGTGTGGGGTCTGAAGCGTCTCGCAAAACAAACCAGCCGTGCCGAGTTCGAAACAAATCCAGAGTCCCATTCAAAACGCATTTTCATGCTCAGATCGGTTTCCAGTTTCCACTCTGAACTGTGGTCAAGGTGCAGCTTCTTCCACGGAACAGATCTTCTGACGGCTCCGCGACAAAGCAGCGGCACTTGAGTCCTTACGTCGAAGCCCATCCAAGCTGTGATTGTAACTTGCACCTTGAAGCGAAATACGGCACCATCTCCAGGATCATTTGACCCTGATACTAGGATTCGTTTTCCATTGCTAACATTGAGTCAAACCCTCATGCCCAGGCAACCATCCGAGGGCGATTCTCTCTCTATTATTGCTTCGATTAATCTGAACTGTCCTGCTTTCGTTCCAGCTCGTCCGGGAGGAGCGAGGAACGACAACGTCAATGCTAAAGATGCCAACGAAGGCGATGTTACCCACCTAAACGAGAACGCATCTCCTTCAAGAGACCCCTCGGATGCAAAGAAGAGGATGCCGGACCATGTTGTGGACTTGGGTGGTCTTCGAGCTGGAAACCGGACAGAGGTACATCACAAAATATTGCTCGGAGAGTCGGTATTCGTCTGCCCCAAGGAAAAATGTGAATATAGCATTCACTAACTGGATCCTGTTGTGTCCGTTAATCGCACTACAAAGTTCGAAGGATGCTTCCCATAAAATCAGTGGTTTCGAATCAATCCCTGAAGAGATGAGGGAAACGGTTCTGCAGTTTACCCAGCAGTTTCAATTTCCCGATCCGTTCGGAAAGCCGTCGACATATGTATTTGTTCCTCTCATCTTTCATTTCGATACAGTCCACGATATGACTGCTCACGTTCGCTTGTTCAGCTACGCTTTGTTCGATGTCAGCGAAGACATGGGTCATCGCTCGAAGATCACTAAACTCGGAGAGATCTTCGGCATCGGCTGTCTTGGAGAGACACTCCTCCCAAAATGGATTGCGTCAACGCTGGAGAAGATCCCCCCTGGACGCGCTGTGGGTTACCTACCAGCGAAGCACGACGTCGATGAGCTTACCACGATCCACGATTACTTGATTTTTCTCGGGGGAATCCATAAATGTCCGCGAATCTGATACTGCGTAAGTTTAGCAGAAAACATCCTCGAGTTTCGCCGTGCCGAATTAGGAAAGAAACCGACGGGCTCCAAAAAGACTGGCATTTCAGATCCGTCGACTCGGAAATCGCTCCAAGTTATGATTACAAGCTGTTCCTCGGTGTACAATTTCTGTCTGACCCATCCACAGAACGTTTCCGGGCTCTCTCAGAGCCGCTGCAGCTCCCGCACGAACGCTCTTCATTCGGGAGTATACCGTGTACGGATGTGCGCCGAGTGGACCTAGCAGCTGCTTTGATCCATTCGCCTTCGCTGCTGATCATCGACGAACCTTCATGGGAACAAGACGCGTCATCTCAGGAGAAGTGAGTTCTGCTGCTGTCGAATCAGCATTCGCCTTCTGTCTCGACAATAAATGAAAGAGAAAGACAAACGCGAGCTCGTTCACGCTGTCTCGGACAATTCAAGCGTCCAAAGTGAAAATCTGCCAAGGATCATTGGGTTATTCCTTGCAGGATCCGGAATTTCCTCACGACGCTGACTCGTGACGACGATGTAACTGTCCTGCTCTTGACTGCACACCCCGACGCAGCAGTCATGCCGACGTTGTCGGCATCTTCGATCAAGGGCGACTCATTGCTGAAGATTCACCCGACAGACTTCTGCACGAGTTCAAATGCGGAACTCTCGGAGAAGTTTTTCGCAAACTTCAGGATGGACAGCGAGGCAAAGTCGTTCGACACGGCGAAAGAGGCGAGGCTGTTATGGAAGACTGCCACCAGACCGCGTGGGAAACCGAACCAAAGGTCTGCGTGTTACATCCCTTATCAGACTAACAATCCTCCACCATAGGAGAGCGTGGATCTTAACTGATGTGACACCTGTTTCCCAGAAGGCTCCGTTGTGCAAAGCTTCTTATGGAATGGAATTCACCTCGGCCTCCAAGGCGGTGACCGGCAGCTCCATCGGGTTAACTGAACAGCTCAAAATGCTCTTGGACCTATGGCGTCGGATTCTCTTGCTCATCGCATTTAAAAATATTATACTCGAGTTTCCCACAACGCTTTCGCGTTTACTGTGGGTCCAGTTCATCCTTCTCTCGTGTTTCTACTTCATATGCCCGTTGGACGGCTCCGAGACGCTCGCTGTGGTGAAATCGGGTGGCAATTCAACCTTGGCGGAATCATTCCTCGATTCCTTGCCGAAAGACAGGATTCATCAACAACCTTATAGCCACCGGCTTGAGGCCCTTGCCAGTATGAAACGAGGCGAAACGTTCGCCGTGATGGAAATTGGACGGAACTTCACGACAGCTCCTCACTATCGATTCCAGTGCATATTCGCGACCGAAGACAACCAAACCTCACACAGCTCCACGCTCGACATTGACCTCGAAACAATCGACCAAGAAACGAGATTCGTCTGGCTGCAAGAGATATTCATCGACGGCCCCAAGGTCAGTGTACCTATAATGCCCTGCATGCTCTTCAGGGGTGGCGAGGAGACTTCTATAGGGAGCCACCGGCGAGTCCTGTCCTCTTGTCGAATGAATGAGGGTTAGTGTTATTTACACACGAGCTTCCTGGCGTGGTATTCATGCCGAGTTCCACGCCGAGTTCTTTGGTCGATCTAGGACTGGAATCTGGGATGGAGATTCGGTGAATATCTCCAAGTGTGCAGCTCGCCCACACTACCACATACTCCCCGAGGATCACAAGACTGAGAAGCTTCTTCCACAATACTTTGATTCCAGGACTTCCAGCGGAATATTGTCAAAGCAAAGAACGCTTCCCATGCTCAAGTGAATTTGGAAATCCGTGACCCCGTCTACGGATCGAGATTTATAAGTCGATTCGAGTTCTTGGCCCACAGGCTACTCATCCAGGTCCCTTTCTGGACAACAATGGTCCACGCGGCCTTCCAGACTCACGTCAATTCCTACGTTATCAACACGCGGCTAGCGTTAGCTGGTGTGACACCCTTTGAAATAATTGTTTCCACTCTTTTGCCGCTGCTGTTCTTTCTGCTCCTACGTACAGCTGGCCTCCTCGTTTGTATATTCCTCTTATACTGGGGTAGTCTGCTCTCACTGGAAGGATCACTAACCCTCGTCATCTGTCTGATACTTGAGCAAGGTCTTCGAGGCATGGCCGTTGGACTCACGATTGCATCAGCTTGCCTTCCCGTCAGAACCAAGACTGGTCAAGAAGTATTCGAGCGTTTTTTTCAGTTTTGCACACTCTTCTCCGCATCGATTCTCATATACGGTGAGCTTCGACAGTATTTGTAATGATATCAGTTTCGGACGGATCTCGCCGATCGTCCGAATTAAACGCTCATGTAATGTTCACGAATAAGCCAATCGTCCTGGGTAGACATGTATTCCCGTATTACGGGGTTACGGGAAATGAATTCCGTAATACGGAATCACGGAAAAGACTTTCCGTAATACGGGATTACGGGAAAGGTCCCCGTCATCGAATCAGGTGTGAATCTGGGCGAGAATATTTTCCGTTATACGGAATCAAGGCGATATATTTCCGTAATGCCGTGATACGGAAATGTTACCGTGAGCCGTAATACGGGAATACATGTCTAGTTCTGGGGGCATTTTCTCCGGATCATTCACATAGGCTTCGACTTCGTCAAGAGTGTGGGCGTCACTGCTCTAAACAGTTTCGATCGCTAACATCGGAAGGAACTTCGATTTTCAGTTGCGCTTTTGCCCCACCACGTCATTCCGGACATTATTCGCAGGATGCGATACTATTTCCTACCCACGAGTTCCACTGAATCGCTCTTCTATATCATGTTCCGTGGCTTGGGCCTCGAGAAGAAGGAGGTCGCCATCGGGTTCACCGGGCTCGGACCGTGGACAGGATTCTTCGCCTTCTTCGTCGCTCTCTATGTTCTGTGCTTATCTTGTCTTACTATACCTTGGTTCAGACGATCGGTTGGCCTCCAAAGGCAACGAGTGTCGGTCGGACGAGCCGCGGATCCCTGTCTTGATACAGCGCCCTCGACTCGAATTTCGTCCCGCCTGATCTGTGCTCACGATGGTATCTCCACACTCATTCGCGTTTCTCTTGAAAACCACGCGTCCAAGGGGGAAATCCCCATGGATGAGCTCCCACGCTGATGGGATCTAACAGTTCCCCCGATCTCATTGACATCCATCACAGTGACGCCGCTTTTTCTGCGCTGCCTTTCTAGGAACTCCCCATGAGAACGTCTTCGATCGAGAAATCACAAAACATCCAAGCGGGCATGGGCCTCGGCCTCATTCCGTTCATGGAATCAATCAAGAAATTATCTTTGAGTGTCGTAAAGCTCAATCTTCGGGCAGCTTGCACACCAATGTGTTCCACTGGTCTCGTTCTGTGGCTGGGGCCTCGAAAAGGATGGGGTTTCCCACCGGGCTCATCGGGCTAACACAGTGGAGAGGATTCTACCATCTGGTCGATGCTGCTGATTTCAAATTTTAATCTACTGGCAATCTGTCGAGATGGCCCGGAAAACTTCAAAACTCCTTTTTGCTATCGATAAGATGAGATGGGATCATCCATCGGGCGTCCTCCTCCAAGACGCGTAGTTCTCGAGCGAAACCTGCGAAATAGCCTTAGGATCTTCCTGTATGTGTGTCGCGCCCTGATGGAAGGTTCCTGGAAATAAACGACTGAGAGATCTTCCACCGCTACTATGCTTTCGTCCCTTCAATAATCTCGGCGTTCGTCGTCTTCGTGTGATTTGCGATGAACCACGGATCATTCATGACTAGAGACGCCATATGACCGGACATTTTTCTCATGGAAACCGGACAGGACATCAGTGCCGAAAGCGGACATCAAACCGGACATTTCAAGATACACCAATTTATATGACTGGAAGGGGCTCAAGGCTCGATATGTTTCCCTCATTCCATGCAGCATTGATGAGTCTCAAGTACGAAGATGAGCAGTCAGAGTGAGCTCCTCTCTCTCTTCAATTGTATCCATCATCTGTTCGTCTGAGCAGCGGGTTCTTTAGTCGAGGTCTTCTCCGAATTCGAGTATCCAGAGGGCCTTCACTCGGAGTATTTCCCGACAAAATGTAATTCGGAAACGGAGGAGCGTATTTCCCAGTTTTTTCTCTCGCTGGAAATAAGTAATTGCGTGGGAAACTAACGCTTCGAGTCCGTCGCGGGGTATGCTCGCTCTGCTCTCTCGGTGGCTGGCGCGGGCAATTTTCTCCGCTAGCCGACGAAACAGTGGTCTGCGAAGACGGCGCTCAACCGTCCGCGCGCGTGATGCGCTCTCACACGGTAAAAGCTCTCCAGAGCCGGAAATTTGCTCCTGGAAGGGATTGGAATCGAACTGGGTTTCCTTCGATCTCTCAACAATGGAAATTATTTTCTTGGATTCCGAACCCTGGGCCTTTTCTCCAATATCTCAGAATCCGAACATTTGGCCCCGAAATCCCGTGAACCGGACAAACCGGACGGACAAGGACATGTCCGGTCATATGGCGTCTCTATTCATGACACTCGAGTAGGCACGTTCTTGAGGCGAACAACTCCAGGTAGTTGAGAGCCCACAGAAGAAAAACTTGAAGCTGAACCAAATTAGAGGAGTGGGTTGCTCTCGTTTTCGATGACGGCGTCACAAACGAGCTGAATCTGAATCTCGAGACTAGTCTGCTCCCGCTGTCGATGAGGCCTCGGGCCAGGAGCTCCGAAGGGAGCGTCCGTGACGGACGAATCATTCACACAGGCCCGAAAAGCGTTCGTCCTCCACCGTTCTTGAAGTCGACGGTTCCACCCCAGCTAATTGTGGTATGGGTCTATTGATCTTGACTAGGTCCGAGATGTGTACAAGTTTGCATTCAGTCCGGGTCAGCCTTTCATTTCAGGTGCTTGCGCAGATCGTTTGGTCTCCTTTTCCCACTTTTTGAGGGCAAGCTTTGTCTTGTGATGGGTCTTGCATGTCCTCCGGGAGACCTTGTGCTTTGAGGAAATAATCGTCTGTGTAATAAGCGTCATTACATTCGAAGATTATGTGTTGTACAGTTTCTTCGTATGTGCCGCATCTTGGGAAGGTGTTGATGTCCTGTTGTTCGGAAAGTCCTCTAGTTGGCAGCATTCCTGCTCTTGCTAGGGCTATTAGAGCATTCCCTCTTCGATTGCCGTAGAGATAAGACCTTGAACCGGGGCTCAGGCTGTTTTTCAAAAGCATGTCTCGCGTCAGCTATGCTCTTGCATTTCTCTAACTCTCTTTTTTATCAGTGAGTTATATGCCTTAAGTGCTGGCGTTCCTTGACTCGATATTGGTGGCTCCATCCGGTCACAGCCGTATTTGCGACTCAATGTCTGCGTTCGGTTGCAGAGTTCAGTCTGCATTCCGAGTATCTCCATCATGTTCAGGAGAGATTTCGGCCATCTCTCATTTGGCATGTGTTGGATACGTTCCACGTATCTGAGTTTGCTTTGAGCTTCCCTGGCTTCGAATAGGGGCCATCCAAGTTCTCCCAGTATGAATTCATTGGCTACTTTGTAGCCTGATATGCCCAGGGCCCAGCGGCTTGCAACACGTTGAGTCTTTTCCAGTAGGTCCTGTAGTTTGTTCGACGTGACTGTCACCGAGTTACTGTGTGCAAGTTTGGCGACTGCGGTCGCTTTTGAGATTTCTAATCTGTTGAAACTCCATGTGGATGTAGCGTGCATTCTGTGTAGGCCAGTTATGGCTTCTTGTTGCCAGATACCTCCCTGTTTGTCGAGATATCTTCGCTGTCAGACAGTGAGATTCCAAGGTACTTGTATGAGTGTACGAGTGGAGTCCTTGTATTTCTGGGCCGGCGTGTTCGCCAGTGCTCGATTGTGAAAACACGACTATGGGGCTTTTTTCGGGGTTGAAGGTGAGCTTTCTATCGGTACCGAATTCGCCCGTTATCGATAGTAGCTACTTCAATACATCCGTGGATTTTGCCATTAGGACGATGTCATCGGCAAAGAGGAGGCCTGGAATGTTGAAAGAGCCTTTTTCCCTCAGATCCCATCTCCATTTCTTGGATCGGAATTCGAAGCCTGCTCCGCTTCGCGTGAGCCTGGTTTCGAGTTCCGATATGTAGAGGATAAATAGAGTGCTGGAGAGGGGGCGACCCTGTTTCAGTCCGGAGCTTGTTCCCACCCGCTCTGATGTATGCTCCCCCTCTATGAGTTTTGTTCTATTTGAGGAGTATAGTTCTTGCAGCATGTTTGTCCAATTTATGTTCATTCCCATCTCGGACAGAGTACTCCATAGTAGGTTTCTGTCGATCCGGTCGGATGCTTCGGCTGCGTCTAGGAAGGCGCAGATTCGTCCGGCGTTGGTTTTTCTGGACATCTCGATGGCTGTGGTCAGGATGAATAGGTTGTCATCGCCTCGGCGATTTACTCGAAATCCAATGTGCATTTCTCCGAGCAGACTATTGTCCTCAGCTCATTGCGAGATTCTATTTGCTAGAATTCTCGCGAAGATTCGATTCTGTGTCCTTCTTTGAGTTCGATTTTTCGATCATCGATACTCTGTTTGTTCTCCACTCAAATGGAACCTCTTGTTTTCCGGCAAATATATCGTTGAAGAGCTGTTCGATGTAAGCTATGCCATGTTCGTTCAGCTCTCTCAGTGTTCGGGCCGGGGATATCGTCCAACTCACAGCTTGAGGTTGGTTTCACCTTGCTCAGAATCTCCGAGATTTCTTCAGCGCAGGTGGTGATTCCTGTGGGGTTGGATATCGTCGTGCGGATTGTGGTTATCCGTGTTGTTGGTGTTGCCTGTAGTAAGTCGATGGCAATCCGGGTTAGGTGCGACGGGAGGAGTTCAGTTGGTACTGGTGCTCCGTTGCTGTCGATGATCTTTTGTGGTCCGCTCTTCCTCGGTTTGTTCCCGTTTACGAACCGCCAAAACATCCTGGCCCTCTCGTGTGAGCTGAGGAGTCCTCAGGCTTCGCCTCAGCTGACGTCAGAACCCGTCAAAGCTTAAACCCTTCCCCCTCAATTGGCGGAAAGTTCTTTTTTTTTTTTCATCGAGGTGCCTAGGCCAGTCGCCGGGGAATCCAATTACGGACACCTGGGAAGAGGACCCAGGTAGTGTGAGACTCGCCCCGCTGGCGCGGGGAATACTCACTAACCCTCCGAGAGAACTCGGATCACAATCCTCGGTCGCCCTGCCGAAGCCAAGGGAGACGCCGGAACTGGTGCGTTGGCATATTACATCAGCGTCTCGCTTTCGACGCGGAGCTATGTCCCTGTAATCGACGAACGGGTCGAGTTACCCGTTCGTCGATCACGGCGGAAAGTTCTGGAATCGATCCAACGCACCGGAACAAGGAGTTGGCGGGTCGGTGCGACGTCTGTTTCCACCCCGAAATGACGCTGATAGAAGGGATCGACACTCATTTCTCTAATTACTAGAGCTTCCATCTGACCGGACATTTTTGCTGCGAAAAACGGACTCTTGACCGGCCGATATCTTGCCTGGAACCGGACAAGGTGGCCGACCCGCAAACTTCGGACTTCTCCAGATAAGTTTCAGCATGTGAGAGCATCGAATGAGAACGTCTTCGATCAGACTCACTCAGGTACAATCACAGGCTCTTTATTCGCAGAAAGTTAGGTGGGCATAGACTGTATCGATAAGAGCCTCTTCATGTTCGATCGTGACAAACGATCTTTCCTATCCGAGAAAAGTTTATTGTACATGGAGAAGGATCGCTCCATTTCTACCGTGTTTTTCAGAAAATAAGCCATCCCCTGAAACTAAGCCATACCTCGATTTTCGAACTTTCCGGTTATATAAGCCGTACCCCGCATATAAGCCGTAGCTGCAACAGATCTCAGCTTGGAGCCTGCGCGCGGGAAATGTCGGGACTGTCGGGATGTCTAAGTTCTCGAATTCGTGTGGTTTAGTGAGCGCCGATTTGAGATGACGCCCGCTAGCTGGAAAGTTTGTGGCAAGGGTTCCGAGCACGCTGTTGTTGCAGGTTCGAAGTCGTCCCGTGTTCGATCATGTGAGTGCATATCGCAGATCGGTTTATATAAGCCATACCCCGAAAATGAGCCGTAGTCCAATTTTCGGACCCCAAGACGAATATAAGCCATGGCTTATTTTATGAAAAACCCGTTACATTGGAAAGGATGCCGTGCTTGAACACTTGGGAGTCTCTTTCTGACATTATCCGCAGTTGATCGGAATCGAGATTTCTGCCCACCATTTTCTTTAGCCGTGTTGCGAGAGGACATTCGAGAGTTCTCTGAATCCAGCTCAGGATGCCGATTTGGCACTCGTAAAAATTGCGCAATCAAATTCAGCTGGACTGCCAGGTCTGGGTCATCGACTAGGGATTTCAGCGACGAGCTGTGTGCAGGTGTCGTCTGAATTTTTGAGACCAACCATTCGATTTCCTCAAAATTTTCATGAGGGGGGAACGCGTTGCTCAGAGACGTACCCCAGCCTGTGATCACTGGCTCAGCTGGTTTCATATCGACGAGGCCGCCAGAAGGCGTCACCTCGATTGCGAAGCACACCTCGCGATCTTCAGTAACCCCGCTAACACGGTCAAGACACAGCCGCGCAGACGAAGAGCGAGGTATGGGACCGCATCACTCGCCTCTTCCGCAGGGATTCCTAACTCAACGCTCATGCGACGCTGAGCAGCCCTCTTGACTCCTAGAATCGGATCCTCGGTGACTCCAGAAGCGGTCGCTAGGGGATGCGAGCAGCAAGAATTTGTGTAACAACCAGCAAAAGTGATTTTGCGGTCAGATCTCCGCTGCATCAGGAGTTCTCCCGATAAGTTGAAGAGGAATACGGAGAAAGCGCGATGCAAACGGCGTGCGAGAAGATGGGAGATTGAGTCTCCAGCATGGAGCCGTCTCTGGATGAATCCTCGGGGATTCCATGAGAGCGTCGCAGTATTGCCCCAGGAGACTTATAGTTCTCACCCTTGTTGATGTTCGCCATCAGGTGACAGTCTTTTTTGCTGGCGTTGCCGATGACTCGATCCTCGTGGTCAACCACGATGCACTCCTCGTTCAACAGTCACACTTGCTGGGCGTCCAGAAGTCCGAGACATTGCTCGCTTCCAGAAGAATCCGAGCGTCCTGGAGTGCTCCTCGGGATAGACATTCTCAGCTCAAGTCAATCGAGTTCAGTCTTCCTCGATCGGTTCGGAGTCGATCGCGGGCATAGCGAACCGGAATCGAGTGCAAAGTTTCGATTCAGCAGCTCACTGAATTCTCTGAATGACAAGCATGCACCGAATCCCGGCAGCTTGGAGGTGCCTGGAGGAAGTCGTGGAATGATTCGTCGTGCGATTTGGGGTCGATTGGGGGTACAAGTTGGGGGCCGAACGTTTCAGGCTGATCCGAGGTCGTATTCCGATCTCGAACCCACCTGCGAGGCGTGCATGCTGATGAGCGCGATGAAGCTCAGGAAGATGAGCGGTGCCATTGCAGCGGAGCCTTCTCCTTGTAGTCGAATCGATTTACAGAGCAGAGAAAAAAATGTATCCGATGATTTCATTCTCAATGAACCATCTTCTGACTGTGGGCTGCGGTGACTGTGGGCTCGGCTCGGTGACGCGCGGCCCGTTCGGGAAATCATGCTCGGAAATGAAAAAAGGGCGCACCGCAGTTGCGGGCTCTGCTCACCGGAAACTGGGAATCTCCGCTTTCACGATGGCTCGCGGATCAGGAGGAGATCAGAGAGGCTCAAGTACAGTAGTGCGATTTCTCCAATCTCCAACGGCTCACTCCACGCACATCATGGGATCCAGCTGCTCTGATTCTTGGAAAGACAATGGTCCCATTCAAGTAACATTTTCAACTGTTCGAGTTGGTTTCATTGCGAGCCTCAACAATCGCTGAGCAGATTTTGATTCTGTCGCAGAAATGGGTTTCCCGCAGTTCATCCACGTTGCTACGCATGCTATGCCCTCATTTGTGTTGGGAAGAAGACATTCGGTAAACACGGAAGGAAACCACCAATTTCTCTGAAGCATAATTGCGTCGTTCATACAAAGAATGTATTCGGCGACCCTGACCTCGGCGACCGACAGAAAGAAGGCGGATGTTTCAGATGATCCACTTTATTCCATGTTCTCTCTGTTAACGTTGGTAATGACGTTACTGGAACAGCAATCAATCATTCGAGTATCACCCGACGCGCTCGAACTTACAATAGAGGGGTTCAACCATTCGCAACAAGCCCATGAATTGTCCTCTCTTGGGCGGATACTGGAACAGATGATGCCGTCGAGGATATCGTCGGTAACAAAGGACGAAATCTTATTCGAGGAAGCCCCCCCGCCCATGGCTGTCTCCTGCTAGGCTTACTTTAGGTGTCCGCGATGTTTTGACGAGCCTGTAGTTCCACAACAATTTGGCTAGAGCGATTTTGATCTCCATTTGAGCGAATCTTATACCAACGCAGTTTCTCGGACCGGCGCCAAAGGGCTGCCAGGCAAACATGTCGATATGCGATCTGTTTTCCGGCAAGAACCTTTGAAGAAGGGAGTCTGGTGAATTCAAGTATTTCCATAAACTGCTCCGGAGAATCTCGGGAGGACTCTCTTCACTCCACGCGCTTCTCGTTCCAATATTCCTCGCTTAAAGGGCCACAGTGCACGATTCGGCGTTCGCGTCCCGTCCGCCCGACTCCGCAACGAAACTTGGGCTGACGCCTCGGATCGTGGTACGCCGTAGCTCACCAGATTTTCCGTCCGCCGACTCGGCTTGGAGTAACAATCAAATCGACGTTTCCTGCTCTAGCAGACGTTGAGACACTCACCGGTCCGGCTTGAACTCATCGGGGTCCGCCCAGTATTGGGTGCTCCAATGTAGACCGGGTATGGAGACCAGACAAACCTGACCTTTCGGGATAGTTATGTGTTTGTATTGGTGCTCCTCCGCGGCCACACGGGTGAGGAACCTGCATGAATAATGTGGGATCTTATGAACTGAATCCCCGCCTTGTAGATTCCCCGCGAGAGCGCAACATCCACACATATCCTTTCCCAGGAGAGGCCGGATGGAACATCAGCAGATTACCAGTCTCGCGAACCCACGTTATGACTGGGGGGAACATTCGCAGAGTCTCCATGATAGCAGCTTCCATGTAATGCAGCTGTTGCAGCTTTGTGAAGTTCCCTAGATCCTCCTCATTCTTGAAGTGAGCCTTCAGTTCCGCACGCAGTTTTTCTTGGACTTCCGGGAACTCCATCATGACGCTCGCGAGGAAGGCCAGCGTGCCGCTCGTGGTCTCATATCTGTGCATGGGAATGGAATTCAAGTCAACGTTTCCCTGAATCGATCGGAGGAACATGCGAAGGGTTGGAAGCTCATGCTTCGGACATGCTCTGTTGAAGGGGGGAGAACTTAATCAACTCTCAACTGTTTGAAGACTAATCACCCCGCCAACATTACTATCCACGCGTTTTGAACGACCTCCTCGTCTGTCAAACGTCTCCCAGACGAGCTTTCCACTTGGAGTTTCTGATCGGCTTGCTTCCGTTCCTCAAAAGAGTCTGCTTCGTCCCCGGCTGTGAGTTCTCCGGCGGAGACATTCTCGCCGATCGATTCGGCGTTGGCTTCCATCAATAGTTGGAGAACATCGTTCCTTCGCTCCTAAACGATTCAGGGGAGGAGGGGTCATTCGAGCCTCGAGTCAAAGTTATGAAGCGTGACTCGGTCACGGGCGTACAGAGAAAATTCCTTAACTCCCTGACTTCAATTGAAGGGTGAATCGGAGAATCACGCACGGTCTTGTCCGTGTCGTCCACTCCGACCCCAAGTTTGACCCGGTGTCAACCGGGCCCGGTTCCGCCTGCCCATGTGGGATAATTCCCAGGAAATATTCGCTCTATGACTTTCCCTGGATACTTTCTCTCCTCACTTACGCCGGACCGGCTCCTACGGGCTTGAACGACTTTTCGAGTCTGTTCCGTGAGCTGGACGCGAGGGTTGGCGAAGTGTTCTCGACGATTGCGCCAGCGAAATTGGAGATTTTTGAGTACTACTGTCAGTCTGAATGCCCACGGCACCGCCACTGGAATGGGAGAACGGTGCTGGACGCCTTAACGACGGCAACTTTACCAACTCAGCCTACTGCAATCCCAGTCAAGGTTCGCAAGCACACGTCCCAAGCATACTTGTCAGCAGGAAGAGTGGGTCCAGCTTGATGTCGAAGAAAGCTCTGGCTCGAGAGAGCATGGGGTGCCCGAGGTCTTTCTGCAATCCATAGTTGGCACCGAGAGCGGTGCGGCTGATAACGTCCAGAGTGACGGCCTGCGCGAGCTCGTAGAACTCAACCTCCTCGTCATTTCGACAGCCGTTCTCCACCGCGACGATGAGCTCGTCGATGATTTCGGCCATGGGTTTATGGAGCTGGAAATAGACGGCTCGCAGTCGCTGTTGTCTGAAACCTCGCTCGGTCCGATCGACTCGGAATCAGGGGTCCGATCGTCGGAGCACAGGCCCCATGGACGGTCAGAGAACGTTATCGACCACTCCACGATGGAGAAGTCCTGGAAATCTCGGCTTGAAGGTGGAGTCTCACCGCTCTGAGTTTGCTCGCGGTGAACGAAGGTGTGATGGATTGACGAGACGACTTCCATCGGTGCCCTGTTAACGTGATTATGGAATCCGTGTTCCCCGAATGGCCCCAGATCTCCTGATTGAAACCAATCGGAAACACAATCAAAATGGAAACCGTGAAGCCACTTCGAACGTCGGTTCGATGCATCTTGGCTCATCCAAGCTGGTCGGTCCATCACGGAGAGCCTTCGATTTCTGTTTGATGTATGCAATATAGAATATAGTGCTGGTAATTTCGAGCTCACGTGGCTGTTGTGAACCTACCAGACGATCCATATAGTTTGTGAAGTCCTTCACTTCGATACTCCGGAGGAGTTCCGTATCGGCTACGCAGAGCACGGGTCTCCATCCGAAAAACACTCCTATGATCGGTCCGAACTCTTCATGCCATTCTCGCATAGCGTGCACATGCAGCTTGAAAGCAATCGTAGTGTTCACCGGGAAAGCATGATGGAAGTCAACATTGTTCAAATCGTTCTGATCCGACCGGCCAATTAGCTACGCGAGAGTCACCTTGGTGTAAATTGGCCACAAATTTCCGAGTATGAGATTAGGTTTGGGGCCGGGCACTCCCAACTTCTCGAAGTATTTGAAGTGGTCTCTGCGCCTCCGGACCCATTCGAAGACGAGGAGAACGAGGATCAACGCGAGAATTTCGTACATGCTGTGGCAGGTCAACGGGTATCATCGAGGCAGACTGAGGCTACTGGCTCACATGAACGCTCAGTCAATACCACGGAAGCGGTTATCTTTACGAGTCTGTAGGGAGCCAGCCCTTGACACGATGAGATAGGAACCGGCTCTGGTTAAGGACATTGAGAGGCTGAATCCGCAGCGTGATTCGTGCACTCCGACCAAATCAGGAACCCGATCTTTCCTATGGGATGATCGAGTTCCGATTGAGAACGCAGTGGAGAGGACGACCCGATATCATCTTCTGTTCTTCGGTGATCCTCCTGAGATGATTGAGTTCCACCGCATCTCCTCTGGGCTGCGCCAGGGATAATGTTCAGTAGCTGAGAAGGCAGAGCGTTGAAGCGAGCTACGAAGCTGATGAGTTCAAACGTTCATATGATCATCGAGTGCTCAACATTGGAAAGTAAGGTTGGCAGAATAGTCAGCTGACAGCCCAATTTGGAACTCGTGCGAAGTTGTGGAGCTTCCCCAGAACCGATTCACTCCGGACTCCGTTCGCACCCGGTTCTGAAATGCTCAGTTCGGCAAGAGCAGAGCTAACACCTGAGCAGAGTTGAATGGAGAGCTCGATCAGCTCGATCTGGTCATCAGCAGCTCCCAGGCCATTCATCGGTGACTTTTACCTCGTCCCCCGCGTGCGTTGTGCTGGTTTGACACTGGAAAATCACAGTGCTCGATCCCACGGGTCGAGGCCCAAAGTTTCACAGCAGACACAAGCCGTGTCAATTGACAGACGATGAATTACGATACTCGGTGTAAACAGGTCCATTCCCTCTCCGGGGAATGGAATAGTCAATAGAAACGTGTGTGAAACTCTCCGGAAAACCGCCGCATGGACTGTTGAAACCTTCGGCAGATGACAGACGGACCGCAGCCACAGATCCAGTGGTAGTTTGGAATCCACTTCAGACTCCCGATCCGAGATCTCCCATTGTCATTCCCCGCAATCCGCGAAGCGTGCCAACACAACGTAAAGTTCATCATTTGACCGGCCGGAAACGCGGCAATCTCTCGATGGTCTCAATGGGCTGAGCTGTCGAACGTGCACACTCCATCGCCATATGATCTTGATAGCGGGCCGAGAACGGGACAGTCCTTGAGGAACTGGAACATACTGTTGACCTCTGCGTTTGAAGGATCAAGCGCTCCAAGCGAATCGTGGTTCTGGAGCCAGGGTTGGCTAGAAACTCAGGTCATCAATCCGAGCCTTAGCAGAAGCATGGGTCCGTGAGCAGGTTGGTTCCGGAAATAGTCTCCCGTAATCAGAACTGAGTGATCTCATGGGTATTGGCACGATCTTCATCTTGAAGATCGCTTCCATCCTCAAGCGAACGTTCCGCGCTTTTCTTCTTCGAGGAAAGAAAGAGAGCTGAGGAGTTGGAGATGGCGTGTTTTCAGATGCGATGGTCAGCACCTGAACTCGAGGATTTGTTGCTTGTGCTTGCCACTACGTCAAGAGAGAGTAATTTTTCTCCCAAAGTAACCTTGCAGATTATTGGCGGAAAGCTTTTAGCTAACGCTCCTTATGCTCTCATCGCTTTCGACCACGACATCGGTGGTCCAGTGCTGGAGATAATCTTTCCGGCAAATCAAAAGGCCAATATGGAGACTGAATTGAATGAGCTGGCATTGAACCACGGATCTCATCAGACGCTGGATTCTTACATAAGGCTAGAACGCTGTCTCCGCTATTCGATTACTTGGAGGCTAGCTCCAGCGTGGAACCAGGTCGAGCATAAGCTTGTTATGAGGGACCAGTTCCTCGAAGGAGGGAAGAACTGTCACCAATTCGTGGAGTTCAACCTCTCGGTTTCTTCGAAAATCCTTCTCACCATAACCAATTGCGGGATGATTCGCTTCAGACCTCTCACAATCGAGACGCTATTCCCCGTTGTCCGGAACAATGAAAGTGAACGCGAGCGCCTTATGGGGCAACTGTCCGATGGGAGCGTCGTGACCTGTGCGCCGTTCTCTTGCGTCGTCTTACCTTCACTACGCGAAGCCTCGGTCGTTGCTGTTTCACAAAAACCGTTCGGAATCATTGACACGACCCACAAGATGTCGTCCTATTGGACCGGACGTTACGGATATCGTCTCGACGACAATCTGTCGGCGTGTGGCAGCTTCTACTGTGAGGTCATTTTCACCGACGACTCACGTTTCCTGTATCCTGCATGTTGTCTGAAGCTGGATCGGGGCTCCGTCATCCACCGCCACAGCGATCAGCGCGCTGTTCGCGATTTCCGGGAAAACATCAGCAGAATCCTCGACGAATTCTCATCCGGCGGCAGCGTTCCCGACTTGATCAAGTTCAGGCCATCTTTCGTCACTGCCGGTGAAAATCCGCACCACGATCCCGAACCGTGAGGATTATCACTGGAAGTCGCGCTAGCCAAACGGCGGCCAGTTGAGCTCAACGCTGGTAAAAGACTCTGATGCAGGAGATGTCCGGAGTGAGGGCGTTTCGAGCCCACCACAGCCTCATTCCGTAGTCCGTGGAGGGGACCGGGAGAGAGAGGCTGTTCCAGTTTTCCCGGGAACTCGGCTGTACATTCGCAGTCATCGTTTTATCAAGTGCATCCTCATTCAAGCATCCATCCATGTTAGAAGATGCGATTGTCGAGTAGTCCCACTCGAAAACGCGAATCTCACTCTAAGGAACCTGAAGAACGGACTCGAAAATCAGAATCCGGTCATATTGCCGTCTCAGGTATCATTCTCAAGCCGCCACGTAGTGGAAGATAGACGCTCGAAGTATCTCGCTACCTTGGGGCGAGTCGTGCAGGCGAAGGTCCCATTTCTGTGTAAGCCGGAGACCTCGTTCAGGTCCTGGGGGAGATAATTCAAGTATTCATTTCGATAATAAATTATCTTGTGGTGTTGCAGTCAGTGTGTTCTTCCGGAAATCCGACGGACCATTCGTTCCGCTGAATCAGAACGGTGCTCCGCTAACGGGTCATGTGTCCCCCGTAAGGAGCTCATGTCTGACTCACCAAGCGGCTCGATGCGAGCGATTCGCCGCGAACATAGATTCTATGAGCTCAATCGGAAGTTCTTCCATCCTCATCGCTCTGTAGCCTAATAATTGGCTCAAGACAGTAACATTCTCATACGGTATCGCACATTATGCATAACATCTCTTGCTGAAGCTCAAGCTCACTTCGACCCAGATGTTGCGCTCGGTGTTTGTGCAAAATCGGGACAGTTGTGAGCCACCAGTCATAGCAACAATCTTACCGTTATCTCCTTACGCCCTAATTTCGCGGGGCAATATCGAATCTGATTTCACCCCAAGTCCTGGCTGATGATGACCCGTCGAGAAGAAACTTCCGACCGGATGCCTGTCAGTAACCAATGAAAGCGTTGCACGTCTCCGTGGCCGCGAGAGAGAGAGAGCCGGAATTGAATTCAGGAGATGCGCCCATATAATGCCGTCGGTCTCTTTGGTTGAAAAATTCGCGATAAAAAACCTTGAGAATCGGGAAGTCTAATTTGCTAGTTCTTTCACCAGTCCCGAACATTTCCTTACGGAATACTCGCAGAAATGCGCACCCCGTATCAGCAAGAATGAATCTAAGACGCTGACGCGGCAGGTTCGCGATCGAACCGAAGCTGGAAGCGGAGAGGCCATGCTGTGAAACGACGGGAGTTCCTCGGTGGCTCTCGCTCGTTCTCGAGTTGATTCGGTTTACTTCCAGGACGCTTTTTTGAGCTGGGAGAACATCGTGTTCGATGTTCGCATGCCAGCCCGTCTGAACGGCTCTCACTGACTCGCCAAGCCTATACCATACTCCGAGAACTCTCTCCCTCGATTCGCCGAGAACATTGCGCGACTACAACGTTCTCGTCTGAAGCATCCTAAAAGATCTTGATTGTGGGAATAATTAATTTATTAGACTGTTCTTTCCGGATCGGTCACCTAACCGCACGAGTGGCTCATGATGAGGATGACCTCTTGCGATCATCAATACGTCTTCCAGGTGAAGCGGTTAGAGTCCGTCGTTTCCGATGCGGTTCTTCCTCTACGGGCCAACACTCTTGAGAGCGCTCATGCCCGACTCGCTTCCGCGGAGGTCTCCACCAGAACCTTATCCTACAGCTTGTAATCGATCCCCTTCGGCGCAATCGACTGTCGCCACAATCAGTCCCGGTGCGGTCGACCATCATACATTGCTCGCTGGAAAGCCAAGCTCAGAACGAAACATTCGATGCAAGATTCATCTTCAGCCGTTGCCCGTATCACAGGGAGGATACACCGCACTATAAATCTGTGCTAGTTATGAGAGGATCGCGGTCACTTGTTGGGCAATACTGTATGTTACATCACATCATCTGACGGAATTCCCCGGGGAGCCAATAAGTTGCTCAGGTCACCTTTCGGTCTCCGTCCGTGTAACCAGACGTAGTGTCAAACAACACCCTTATTCTGTTCAATCATTCACCAATCGTTCTGCTCAGTTCGACTCTACGTTCTTCCCTCGCACATCTCGCCTGTGGAATGCGCTCCCCTCCCAAGCCTTCCCTCCAACCTAAAATCCCAAACTCTTTCGAACTTCTTTCCTCTCGCATCTTGCAGATAATGAGGTCTTCATGCCGGCGACTGACGGCGCGCATGGTTAATCGAGTTCGTGAATGATCTCGTGCGATTCAAACTTATCCAAGCAACTCAAGTTGTCCCACCACTTCTTCAGGAATGTGTTCAGTATCAGCTCGAACCACGGAGTCAGGGAAGAGCCTTCCTTGGCCAGTTTATCTGTAACGTTTTCAGAGCTCGCAACGTCGATCACTTCTATGTGAAGATACAGAAATTCCTATCAGGGACCGAATTCCGCTCGTTGGTCTACCACTCACCGATGAAAGGATCAATCTGATCGCGGCGAACGAAACATAGGGATTTGACCTCGTTGGGATTAGCCTCTATCGTCTTCAGATCTTTCTGGACGAAAAGAATGTAGTCGACTTCGTGCTCACCCCAGTTGCCATCAGACGGGGCTTTATATTTGATTCGTGTCAGGTATTGGAACGCTGCGAGGGGAAGCTGATGATCAATAAAACAACAATTAGGGCCTACAGTGCTAGAACGATTATTCTCCGAGGGATGGTACCGCATCACTCGCCTCTTCCGCGGGGATTCCCAACTCAACGCGCATGCGACGCTGCGCAGCCCTCTTGACTCCTAGAATCGGGTCCTCGGTGAGTTCAGAAGCGGTCGCTAGCGGATGCGAGCAGCAAGAATTTGTGTAACAACCAGCAAAAGTGATTTTACGGTCAGATCTCTGCTGCATCAGTAGTTCACCCGATGAGTTGAAGAGGAATACGGAGAAAGCGCGATGCATATAGCCTGCAAGAAGATGGGAGCTCGAATCTCCACCATGGAACCGTCTCTGGATGAATCCTCCGGGATTCCATGAGGAGGTCGCAGTGTTGCCCCTGGAGAGTTTTTGTCCTCACCCTTGTTGATATTCGCCATCAGGTGACAGTCTTTTTTGCTGGCGGTGCCGATGACTCGATCCTCGTCGTCAACCAGGATGCACTCCTCGTTCAACAGTTCCACTTGCTGGGCGTCCAGAAGTCTGAGACCTTGCTCGCTTGCAGAAGCATCCGAGCGTCCTGGAGTGCTCTTCGGGATAGACATTCTCAGCTCAAGTCAATCGAGTTCAGTTTTCCTCGATCGGTTTGGAATCGATCGCCGGGATCGCGAACCGGAGTCGAATGCAAAGTTTTGATTCAGTAGCTCACTGAACCTCTGAATGACAAGCATGCACCGAATCCCAGAGCGACTTGACCGAAACAGCTCGAGGAAGCCCGTCATCCTTTCCCGGGAAGTCACGTCACACCTAGGACAAGAATCAGGAAACTACACGGTGGATGTTGACGTTTTTCGGAGCGTTGGTAATCTCACGACGGGGAAGGAATGGGAAGTAATCAATCAACGATTGTTCTTACCCATCCATGTTGTTTGGATGCGTCGTCCTGGGAACCGCATCGGTGCCGACATTTCTCCAGATTCAGAGGTCGGGTGCGCTAACGTCACATGATATGGCCATGGCGGGATGATCCGACGCTGGCAGACGCAGGCTTGAAGCTCAGCCTTCGCAACAAACCTGTGGCTGCGGGAGACGAACTCTCAACGAACAGCGGATCTGTCCGTCGACTCCTGCGTATGTAGTCTCAGTGTTTTCAGAGCGGGTGGAACCATTGAGGAAGTACAGGAGGCGTTAAAAGTAGCCTGGAAAGCGCAAAGCTGCGACGCTCATCGGAGAAAGGCACCCCTTTTTGCCTCGAGCTCTTGGACTCAGTTCTTCATATCTGAACATGAAATATATCACCGGAATCATTGATACGACAATGAGACAATTACAATAATGAAATAGTGGAAGTCGAACGTGTGTCTGTCTGTCTGTCTCTGTGTTTACGATCGGTCGCGAAGCCAAGCTTCCGATCGGAATGAACCCTCCCGCATCGAGTACCATCCCTTTTGAGACAATCGGAGGTGCGGGAAAACATCTCCATTTCTCACAGAGAGGCACGATCAGGAATAATGGCTAAAATACTATGGTAACGATGACCAGAAGTAAGTCTACGAATCCACCGCCCAGATAAGTATATACAAAGTTGACGTCCCGGGACGTATTCATGAATCCGCCTCCTGCCTACGTTTTCACTGATTCGCCTTACCAGAAGAAGGACCGCACCGCTTCCCGAAGACGGCTTGAGTGTAGAGAGGAATTTCGGCATCGACGGCCATCTCGAAGGCACTCTTACGATGTGAGGAAAAACCCAGCGCTACCTGCGCTCATTGCAGGGATACTGGAGACGATCCCGAACATACAACCCTTCATTGCATGGAATTCCCTGAACACTGGAGAGATGCAAAATAAAAAACTCGATCCAGGGCACAACTGCACCCGATAACATCGTTGACATGATGCTGGAAAGCTTCCAGACACGATCCCTGCCATTTCGGAAGTTGGAGAAGATTGACAGAGAGACTCGGAATCACACAACGGCAGTAACAGCATGAAGAGTGTACTATTTGGTATGCTCCATGCCACGGGGAGTACGAAAGAATAGACTCCTGTGGAAGGGGCCCCAGGACGAGTTAGTAAAGAAGCCTGACTAACCGACAGTTGGCTAACAGATGAATCTATTTCGTGCCTGAGAACCTTCTATCGCTATGTGGCGCACTCGTGCTTATCTCCAGCATCGGAGAATAGTTGAGAAGGGAGAACTCCGAATCAAGAGCTTCCAAGTCGATGCTACACTCGGCGTGCGAAGTTAACCTCATCCCCTATAATGCTGCAGGGGCGCAAATCATGAGAAAAATTTCCGACAAGCTAATTGCACTGCCCGTTTCCTATCATCACACACTTTCGTCTGTGTCCTGTCGTTCCGATACAAACTGAGGAAACTCCTGGGGACGCTCAGGTCCGATTGTCAAACCTGGAATATTGCGCCGAAGTTTAGCTTCTCCCTGCCCGGCAACTTGCACCGTGAAGGCAGCCGCATCCTGACGCGGGGTGAAGACTCGATCAGAAAACGAGGCCAGCTCCCGCAGAGCCAATCCAACATAGGCTAAATCTTTCGAAGCTGAAATTCGCTTCGAACGTCGAAAACCACGTGATGGAATGCGCTTGCCAACTCGATAGCCGCATCAGGCCGAATGCGGGAACCTGCTAACATAACTGCGACATTGGCCAACAGCTAGGGATCTCCCTTGGAATGATTAGCGAGCTCAACGTGATTGCGGCACCGACATGATGAGCTTGTGCACTTCGTTATTGAGCAGATCTAGGTGCCTCTATCGCCCTGTCTCTGGATGTACCCACGTTGCGCACGGGTACCGCTCCGATGAGCGTGCTATAGAGTAGAGTTAACAGTGATGGAAAGGAGGATACAGAGGTTGGTCGTTTACGATACCCCTTACTGCTCCATACCATCCCCATCATCTACCCTGCTGACCACGCCGACCCCTGATTCTTGGGAAGATGGAGCGAGCGTTTGCCTATTCAAACGTGTTCAAGTTCGACAAACAGACCCGAACGACGAACTCAGCGATACGGCGGAGCCTGATCTGGTGGGAGCGGCGTTCGTCTTTTTCGGGGAGTGCTCCTCTCGCAGGGCTTATCCAGGCACTGAGTTACTCGTCATTTTCCTCTCCAAATGATTCTACAAGAGCCACATACGCACAATCTGGGCTCAGGAAGTTATTCCGAGTCACTACGTGCAGCGCAAACCCATCGGAGGAACCCTTGAGACAGGTTCAGATAACTTGGCAGCGTGATGGTCGATACGCATTGAGTTTCAGGTCAACAATTGAGGTACTCAAACATCGCGGGCCTGGATTCTCACACGGGCCAAGGGAGGTCACCACTGCATCGAACAAGATGAGTTCTCCCGCTCTCGAGAGTTTGGCTCCCAACTTTTCCATGGAGTCGAGTTTCGAACATCAGCGCCCCTTCTGCTCTCGGAAGTTTCGCGAACGATTTACGAAACGATCTATCGAGTCCGTCTCTCTGTCCCTTGCAGTATTGATATGTTGAACCAGTTCTGATTAATCGTCGCTGGACCGAGGAAGAGAAGAATCCAGCTGACCTTTGAGTTCAGTGACTCTCAAACTCTCAACTCAGCAGTGGCGCTTGAGGGCTCATTGCAAACGAAGCTTCCTCTTGAGCTGTTGCTCCGATTTTCCATGGGAGAACAACAGTCGTCTTTGCGGAAAGAGGTTACGATATCGAGTTACGGATAGCAGCGAGAACTCCGAATACCAAAGAGGGATTCATCCAAGTGTCCCACATTCGGTGGGTACATTTCCGTTCTAAAACGTGTGCGGAGCCGCCTATTTCGAATCTTGGCGCGTTCGGAACATCGCCAAGTCTTCTCCCTGCCGGGCCCACCCTACAGCCACTCACATTCGGCCAAATTCGAGCTTGAAATCCTTCCCGGATCCCCAACTAGCCATCCTGGCCTCTAGGGCCAAGCATCATGTGAGTTAGTATTTGCAATTTGCGCTTCGATTGTGCCGCTACCGAGGTGATGGGTGTTCGCGAGAATGTCAATGTAGGCTTGGACGTGGACTGGCCATGATAGAAGAGTTCGGATCCAACGCAGATGTCGACTCGAAAACAACCAGTTCAGCGCTCTGGTTCGTGCAAAGCAATCGGCGTAAAGCTCCGACGGAATGTCCTGTGATCGGGTGGCGGGTCAACGTATCATTGCGGTAACGTCTCGATAGTTCTGTTGTTTCATTTCGTTCGTCTTGATAATAACAGCCCGTGCCGTGTCCACCATTGTGCAAGCGGAGATGAAGGGAGTGCCACAAGTATCCTTCCCGGCGCCAGCGTTCCGCCGACATCCAACGTGCGGATTTTCCTTTCTTTTCGGATCGCAAAGTTGCTCTCGGTGACTTCATGGCGTTCGCTCGGATGCTGCAGGCTGGAAACTTTGCGAATTACTGCGCAATTCAGGCTTTGTCCGGCGATCGCGGATATCTCGAGTGATTTTTCGGTGATGATTCCAAGTGGAATGAAACGTTTCCCTCATTCCCCAAAACTACGCGTTATCTCCGCGTCGAGGTCAATATCACTCGATTGACAACATGGCTTTTCTATCTACGGCTGTGCTACTGCTGCTACCTGCTGCTGGAAGCGTGCCGAATCCAAGTGAATGAGAGGAGATCCGCTCTGCTAATTTTGGCTTTCTGCTGGATAGGCCATGCAAGTCTATCCGTTCGACCAACGGTACGATTGAGCCCCGATACAGCTGCTGGCAAGATGGAATACTGCGCGAGAAAGAGAGAGAGTGAGAGAGCAATGCCGACAGACGTACGGGTGGACCGACGTATGGGGAGATAGACAGACAGACAGGTCGACAGACAGACCGAAACAGCAAAGGAAAGGAGAGTACAAAGCCCGACATTGGCGTTTCCGAAGATCCAACAGCCGTTCTGCTGATGCAATACGTTGGATCCGAAAACTGCTTCGGTACGCGTGATAACCAATTCGAGAACGCGGCCTGGCGTAGGCATTAGTTACGAGAGCAGCTGCGGTCGATGCTGTGTACGATGGGAACTCATGTTCGAATGGATCTGCATTGAACAGTCCCAACACGGACGTCGAACCAGAAGTGGTTTTGGTCGATTCAGATGTCTGTGAGTCCCATTAACAGTTGAGCTTATAGCTCTACGAGCCGCGAGATTGAACAGAGCGCCCTGCTCAATCGGCAACGTGACGCCGCCTAACTTCCAGCTGCAGCATCCACGAGCGATGCCTGGAAATATTGACTCTATGAGTGCGATTTCTTTCCCAACAGTGCGCTGATATCCTCCTGATCACGAGGCGCTCGCCAGAGTAGACGACTGTCGTATTATTTTCGAGGGCCGCCACGTGCGTTCATGCATTTTGACTTCATTCCAATCATCCTTCTAGTAAGACTCAGCTTATGATCCTGCGGGAGGATATCCTCTGATTGTCCGGGTTTATACTTGCGGAGGGGTTCGATTGTTGAAAACTCTTAGTTGAGGACTGGTGATTTTCGGAGGCTGGTGCTGGTGACCGACCCTGGTCCTCGATGAGGTTACTACCGCCGAATCGATAGAGCAGAGTAACACTTGAGCTGATTGGTTGCGAAGCGTTCCATGATCTTGTTTCTCTTCCAGGGGCCGGCCGCAGGGGACGTGCAAGGTGTTGGTTTCCCGAATTCAAGCAGGTACAGATAAAAAAGAAATACACTCGCTGCTTTCCACATTCGGAAATATAATTTCTCACGAAGTGCGCCCGAATCAAGACAAAGACAGATCTGGTTTCTACCGACTCCTTGTAACGTACGAGGCGACTGAACAAGCCCAGCAAGCTGTACGAAACCTCTCGAACTATAGATACGGGGGTTCTATATTGCGACTCGAATATTATAATCCAAATTTTGGTGATATGAACGGAGGGCCGAACCCTCACCACAACAAGTAAGTCAACATTACATGCGATCTCGAACGTGTTTCTATATCTGAATCAGAGGGGGCGAGTCGCCGACTAACGTGGTGTGAACATTTTCAGACGACACAACGGTCACATGGGAGGCCGCGGACACGCTGGTATGCCTAACGGTGGCCACGCCGCAGGTCACGGTGGTCATCACGGAGGTCGCGGAGGTGGTTCTATGATGAACGGCGGTCACATGAACGGGTCGCTGAGATCTCCCATGGGCGGACCGGGCTATTATTCTGGCCATGTCGGTCACCCTCCTCCTAAAGAGCTTCCAGTCAGGATGCTTGTGCCTTCAGACATGGTGGGAGCTATCATTGGTAAGAGTGGAGCCACCATCACGTCGATTACTCAACAAAGCCAAGCAAGGGTCGAAGTGAATAAGAAGAACGCCGGAGGCATTTACGCCGAGGGCCAAATGGATAAAGTAATTAACATATATGGGGCGAACGAAGCATGCTCGCAAGCGTGCAAGAGGATACTTGAAGTCATGCTCCAAGAGTCCCAACAGCCCGCTGTGAACACCATGAACGGTGGCGGAGCATCACGCAGACGTGACGAGCCGATCACATTGAGGTTGCTTGCTCACAACAATCTCGTGGGAAGAGTCATCGGTCGCAGTGGAATGGTTATCAAAAAGATCATGGAGGAGACGAATGCCCAGATCAATGTCTCGCAAATGTCAGATCCACGAGAACGTGTCATCGTGATCAGAGGCAACCTTGAAGAGATGAGCAAAGCTCAGCAACAGGTCACCACGAAAATGCGCCAGTGTTATGAGCAGGATCTGCAACAAGCCATGATGGGCGGCTACGGTGGACCTGACATGGGCCCGCCTCCACCTCAACCCATTCCCCCTGCGTTGCCTTATGCATTCCACCGGCCGCCGTTGCCGCCACCTCTCTCACATTCGTACCACGGGGGGCCAAACGGGCACCCTGGCGGCCCACATCACCCCCCCAACTACGGGCCACCTTTGCCCTACGGGCATCTCGGGATGTCGTCACCTCCTGGTCACTTCTACCCGATCGGAGATGGAAGCGTCGAAGTTGTTCATGTTTGGGTGCCTTCCTGCACTGTCGGGGCCATCATTGGAACTAGTGGCTCTTCGATTCGGGAAATGATCAGAGCTTCTGGCTGTAGTATGAAAGTGTCGCAGACCAACGCCAAGGATGAGAGCAGAACAAAAGTCGACGAATCCGCGCAGCCCAAACAGAATGGAAGTGAGAATTCCGTCGAGACACCCTCGTCCTCATCGACGACCGAGGGAAATCAAAGCACAAAACGAGAAGGAGGGAACGTATCGTCTCTTCCAAATCCGTCGGATCGCCGAGTTACAGTCACGGGCTCCGGAGAAGCCCAGTGGAAAGCTCAGTGTCTCCTGTACCGCAAAGTGTTCCTGGAAGCTGTGCAGCACCTTGATCTCAATCCTGACGTCGCGAACGACCCACAGATCCGTCAGGGACACCTCAGAGTCGAAATCAATGTTCCCAGTAGTCAGGTGAGGTCTGGAGCAGTCTAGGGCTGTTTCAATATCACGTTTCATTGAATTATCGTTGGTGAAGCACTTCATGTCGGGGTGGCTTGGAGAGGCGTCGAATCTAGCGTATCGAAGGTTGATATGAATATTCGTTCGCGATTCCAGGTTGGCCGAATCATTGGCAAGGGCGGCTCAACTGTTAAAGACATGCAGAGACAAAGTCGTGCCATCATAAAGCTTCCGGAAGAAACTTCCAAACGTGCTGGATCTCCAGACGAGGAGGTCGAAACCCCGCTCTACATTATAGGAGATTTCTATGCTGTGCAAGCAGCTCAAAGGCGTATCCGCGCTCTCATTGCCAGGAATTCTCAAGGTAAGGCCGACACAGACTCAGTTGGTCCGAACTCGAGCTGGAATACGTCGATGAATCGAGCGATCCTCCAGGTGGGGTCCCGTTTCTAATCGTGTACGAATTCCAGGGGGCCCGACAACAAACGGTTCTCAAGCCAAGAAGCAGGTGGACGAAGCAGCGACTCAGAAGGTTGAGGGCGACTGTGATCAGTCTGAGAGTCAATGCTAAAACACTCCGTGATAGAGAAGGCAGTCCGCTCCTGATGGAAGATGATGGGTGGTGAATTACCTTAAGAGAGCAGCGAGTCGGGAAAGCAGAGAAGAGCGTGATTTCAAATGGAGAAGGAGAAAACGCCGGCCCAGTCGACTTCAGACTACCAAGCGAGATTCTCTCACTCTCTCCGTCTCGAGTGGAATTCTACATCAGACGTTCGGAAGCGAGTTCTGATTGATGTAGGAACAAGAGTGTTCCCGAGGCGGAAACGGGGCGGCCGTTCCGGTGTGAAGCATCGTAATTTCATTGAATGTCTCGAGACCGAGCCACGAAAGTGGTCCAGGCTCTCACTCGATAGCGTAATTGGAGTCCGTGGGCTCCCTCGAATCTTGGAGCAATGATTCGAACATGCTCTGTTGGCGGCAGCCTTCGGACACGAAATCTGAAGCACGAAGGTGTAGTAGAAGAAGAACAACAGCTTGAGGCTGAGCCGAATTGCGGTCGGCGTCCCTTTCCTGAGACGTTCTTGTCCAGTGAAAGCCTTTTGCGCGTCGCCGCACTCGGTTTTGCTTCGGACGTTGAATATCACTGAGATTGCCGACAGCCCGTAAGCTCCGTAGAGTGTCTATGCTTCTGGGAAGCTGGTTGGCTACCTGAAAGCGAGCCCTTAGAGGAATATGAGGCACCGTTCTCGAGAAAAATGGGCTGGAGCTACGCGAGTCTGGGTGCGGCGATCCTGGTTGCGATGGTACAAATTTCTTCGTAGAACCTGACGTACAAAGCTTGAGCACTGTTGTGCAGGTTATTCCAACATGAGAATCTGTGAACGTCAAGTGGTCGGTCTGCTTTGGTTTGAGCGGGTAAAGATAATCCGTCGGGAATTCCGATACAGTACAAATTGTGCGATTTGGCTTGTTTCCGACGGTCGCTCCAGACTGCTGTGACCCGCGAAATGTTAGTTGTCATGTCCTCTCACACCAGCAGAGTGGAAAATGTTGATTTTTGTGGGTTCGCGCGTTCAAGGCGTAAACAGTCTGACCTTTGCAGATAGGCGGTCGTCTAAATTATGTCCTTCATACCACGGTGCTCTCAATTACGCTGTTCCAACACACACTGATGACTCAATATGGAACCAATTATTAAGATTCATAACTGAAATACTGTCACTATCAAGAAGGAACTGAATGTTCGATGAAAGTCAAAGAGACGGCTACTATTACGACCGATCAGTCCCAGAGTAATTCTTACGGCGGACATCATTTCCTTTCATTGGCCGATTGGATCCCATTCCTACAGCTTGAAGAATCGGGTCAAGTTCGAGGTGATTTTTCTCAAGCGGTGAACTACTAGATTTGTTTGGTGTTTTTTTCCACGACCGACTCGTAGGGATCTGATCTGTCTTGCGAGGCGTGCAGAAGTCGAACCGAGAGCTCCCTGGGAGAGTCTCCCTCCCAGGGAGCTCATCGTTCATTATTGACGGTACCTTGCGCCTAGATTGTTTTGGACTTGGCAGTTCGACTTCGATCAGAAATTTATCATCGACCGATTCACCGGGGAGGCCTCACGCATGACCATGAACACCTCTAACAGCTACATCGACGTTCGCTTTTCTGTATCCCTATCAGGAGACCGAAACGGCTCTAGAAGAATGGGTTGCCCGAGTTCCTCAGTTCCTTGGACGGTCTGACGTTCAGTCGACCCGACCGCTGCGAGAATTCGTTCCCCGCAGACCTTGAGTTCTGATTGAAGAGAAATGAGAGCTCGCTCGCCCAACTCGGGAGGGATGTTTTCATTACATTCGTCAATGGTTTCGCCTCAGGTAGATGCACCGAGTCGCGAGAGAAAACTCCAGACTGCTTCCTACTTACTTCGATTCGATTTTCCGAGTACATCCAATGGGTTGCCGAACACATCAAACTACCTTGATCACTGATCTGAGACGTTTTGAGGTTCGTATCGGATCCAAGTTTTGAGCCGGCTCGGTCGATGCAGACGACGTCCTCGTCGCCTCATGATGATTCAGTACCCATTGTTCCGGCGAAGCTACCGATGAATCGAGATATCTCCTCACTCCGAAATTATATTACCCACCCTAGATAAACGGAAGACAAGAGTATAACACGGCGCTCTGAGCCAGCAACAAAGAAATGCGAAAGCCGACAAGCCACCAAATGCGTCCTACTCTGAACACGAATTATATCGAGAGCAGATAACTTGTCGCCGGTCAAAGAAAAATCACAGAGATGAATAGTTTCACAGCCCGCGAGTTGCGTTTAGATACGAATGAAGTTACTGATTGTAATTGATCACTATCACCCATAATTTACGATGACTTGTTCCGTCGAGCGGAGTAAGCGTGTTAGATTGATGGTCTGTGCAGCATCGATGCTCGAGGTCCTGTTTGCCGACACAGACCTAGACAGCGGTGACGAGCTTTTCAAGCTGACCCAGTGATTTAAATCCAGGATACGGGAGGGAGTGATGCCATTGCTTGCGGAGCAACATGTGGCGAACTCTGTACTTCACTTTGCTCGGGAGGTTCATCCTTGGAAGCAGTGATCGAAGCGCATTTTGTTGGATTTCGGAGCGGAGGAAAGCATACATTGTCATTGAAGAGAGCGTTTACGTGCTGGCTGCGAAAAAAACACCACTACCGCCCCCTCGAATACGCCGTTAACCGAAACATCGAAACACATCTGAGCAAAACCTTGAATAACCGCAAAAATTACAAGAGATCTTGGAGATGTTGATGGTCAAGGAAATTCATTATTATAATTGTCAAGATCTTTTCTTGGATGGGAAACCCCATGATTATTCTACGTCCATTTGGAAAGTGGTGTCTCCATGTAATACTGCAACGGTCAACCAATACATACCACTTATTTGTCCTACCGTATAGCTCGGTAACAAGTTTCAATAAAGGAAAAAATTGAACGTGCCGCCCCGAGCAGCTTGTATTCCTTTTGTGAACTTCTTTACGCAGTGGATCAGTTATCCTCACTTCCTAGAACCGTATTCTCTCCGACAGGCCTCTCGTGACAGTTCCTGTCCACCGAATCGGCATGAGAATCAAGGATTGATAAGAATCCGGTGGGCTTCATTTCATCAGCGTTCCAGCGTTTGTGGGAATATGAATCATGAGCGAGCAGCATTCGTATCCACTCCACCAATCAGTATCCACGGGTGTGAACACGAGAATAGCAGGACTTGGAATCTTTTTGAAAGCCATCGAGATTTATTTAGATGTTCGAGGGGTACATCATGATTCTGACGCGGTTGCCCATGGCTTTCGCGGGAAGGTTGACACGGAACTTCGCGCGAACAACACCGGAGTTTCCGTGAGTGCGAAAAACGCGTCCCCAGATCGAACGGACCCGCGTTTGTTGATCACGATCCTTGCCGGGGACCCTCTTTGGGTTCTTCGCCCTATAAAGGTAGACGCATCGTTTGCCAACGTAAAAGTTGGCGGCCTTGCGACGGTGGCAACCTGGGGAGGGGGGAACGAGAACTGCGTTAAGAAGAGAAGATCACGCAGAAGTTTCACAGGCTTGGATGACTGAGGAGTTTCCACACGTCAGTATCTCAAATGGGCCAGAGAACGATACGCCAGTTTCTCATACCACGGAGAATCTATCGGGGACTCGGGAACTCACCTTCGATTTTCAGGAGGGCGGTGTGAACTCTCTGGTTTCTCTGTCCACGCCGGAACCCTGTGAATACAGCCTTGGCGTGCAGGCGAACCTTCGGCGTGGGCCTCAGTTGACGTACCTCGGGTTCAGCATCGGCCTTGGGAGCTGCAGGCTTTTTCGGCGCAGCCACAACTTTTTTCGGGGCCGATGCAGCCACCGGAGGTGTTTTCTTTGTCGCCTTCTTGGCTGTGTCGGCCATCGTAGCTGGAAATTTTCGGAACACAGCGATTAGAACACCGATGCAGACAAATCAAGATCCTGCATGTTTCCTGATTGTCTCAGGGCTTCACGGCTCGCAACAGATCAGCTCTCCGAGCCGCGATCAATGAACTCCAAGCAAGGGTCACGTTGGTTTTTCACAAACTGAGATCATGCCGAAACCGCGACACACAGGCAACGTGTGCGGTTCGGCACCCGCTGAAGCCTCGACAACATCCGCTCAAATCACAGAAAAGCTGACAAAGCTGGGCTTGAAAAACTCTGCAGCCTGCTCGGTCACCTTCACAGGACCTCACTGCATTCGATTTGAATATTCTGAGAGCGTATTTCCGATGGATTTCATCAAAAGTTGTAGCAACGCACCGTACCTATTAACCAATATGGCTGAAAAGGATCGCTACAGCCGGAAAAGACAATGTTTTGGTTTCGTATCGTCTGTTTGTGTTCGCCGGAAACGAGCCTGACGGACGCGCCATTTTCGAACCATCGGGTCCTTTCGGGATGTTTTCATCAACCTTGCAGTAACAGCTGACTCCCTCTCAGATTGGAGTTTCGTGAACCGAGACTATCTCTTCCAACTTCCGAACTAATCGATGGCTCTTGCTGTTCCTTCTTAGACCACGATCCCCCTCGAGGGACTGGAATGCGGTGCGTTCTCTCGCGGAATAATCTCTTCCGACGGAATGCAAAAGTGCCTGTTTCGTTCAAAACTGAATTTTCGTCCCAGCACGCCGTTATCAAAGAAGAATGTACACCTCTCTTGAAACACCTGAAGCGGCGCATCGCAGCCGATGGGCCATTGACAGTTCACGACTACATGCAAGAAGTACTCATCAACCCCCAGGCTGGCTATTACATGCACCGAGATGTTTTCGGTCAGGCCGGGGACTTCACAACCTCACCTGAAATTTCTCAAATGTTTGGAGAAATGATCGGTGTGTGGATGCTCAACGAATGGTTCAAAGCCGGAATGCCTAAGCCGGTTCGAATGGTGGAAACGGGACCGGGTCGGGGTACGTTAGCGAGCGATATAATCCGCGTTTTTTCAAAATACAAGGATCTGCTGGACTCCCTGCGGGTTCATCTGGTCGAAGTGTCGCCGTATCTCTCTCGGATCCAGGAAGAAAATTTGTGTGGCAGTGCTAAGGAGTCGCGGCCCGTGGGGGACGCTTACAAAACTTCGACGACGAGGAACGGAGTTCCGATTAGTTGGTATCACGACATTCAACTCGTACCGAAAGGTTTCAGTTTCTTCCTGGCACACGAATTCCTTGATGCTCTGCCCATCCATAAGTTCCAGCGTACCGAGCGCGGGTGGCGGGAGATACTCGTTGATGTCTGTGACAGTCCTGAATCGACACTTAACCTGCGAATGGTTCTCGCATCAAATCCTTCACCAGCAACCATGCTCATCCACAAGGGAGAGAAACGGGAACACCTGGAAATTTGCCCCAAAGCTGGTGTGTTTGTCGAGCATCTCGCGCACAGACTTGAGGAGTCGGGAGGTGTTTCCCTCGTCGTCGATTACGGTCATTTCGGTGAAAAAGGAGACACATTCAGAGCTTTCAAAGATCACAAACTTCACGAGCCACTCTCGCTGCCTGGGGCGGCCGATTTGACGGCAGATGTGGATTTCCAGTACTTGAAACGATGCGTTGACGGTAAGAGCTGCACCTTCGGACCCGTTTCTCAAGGGAGCTACCTCACGAGCATGGGAATCGGAATTCGTTTAAGAAAACTTCTCGAAGTTACAAAGAGCCGGGAGGAAGCGAAGAATTTACTCACAGCTTACGACATGTTGGTGAACCCCGAAAAAATGGGAGATCGCTTCAAATTTTTCGCGATGTTTCCAAAGTCGATGATGCGAACTCTAGACCTAAATCCTCCCGCCGGTTTTTCGACCGAGCTCACCTTGAGGTCGTCACCGGCACCTTGTTAGTTCTGTTGAATAAATTCGTTGGCTCGGATGACACAGTTTCGTCAGTGTGGGGCGCTGGTTGAGAACAAAAATCCAGTTTCGATTGACTCCACAGAAGCTTTATTCGTTGGCCCATCGTTTGCCACCATCGATATGACATTCTCAAAATAGTTCGATGGAGCACTCAATTACTTCCGGAGACTAGCTCAAAAGAGACCCGTCAATTCAGAATAACGTTAAAACAGTGTGTTTTAAGCTCCAATGATTTTGAACATAAATATGTACAAATTCGCACCCGACTCGCCCACACCTCGAGTTCGAGTTCGGAAAAGAGGCAGCCGAGACTGTCGAATCTCACTCAAAACAGAGACCATACAATCAGCACGACGCGGTCTCCCCCACATTGCTTTCACAGAATACAGCTCACGGCTTCGCTGTCTGTTCTTTGTCCATCGGCTTCAGAGTACATTCCAGGACGCAGAGAAGAATAACTTCAGACTTTCATGCAAGGTGTACATTTAGATAAATAACATTTCATGCGGGTACCCATCCCGAGAGAGACATTGCTGCTGCTGGTGCTATATTACAGGATGTCTAAAACTAAATTGCCTCATGCTTTTCGGAGTGGAACGGCAGAGAGCTTCTCTCAGCTGCTCCTCAACGGCTGCCGATCCGAGTCCCAAAAAAGTGGCAAAGAATCTCAGCTTGACCAGCGGCTCCGTAACATAGTTGGACAATAATAATGATGGTGATAATGATAATAATCATGAAGTGACCGTCATACTCAACAAAACAACTGTAAGCACTGTAAAACAACATGCACACGATGACCGCCACCCGGGCGGCCTCTCGTCTACGGCTGACTCTGATCCTCCTGTTCATCTGACGTCGGCAACATCACAAGTGCACAGGTATGAAGGGATGTCCCCAGACACGCTCTTCCAACGAGCTAACTAGCTCCGGCGTGGATCCCAAGCCGACCTCGATCGCTCTTGTCATTTGATTATGATACTGGGATATGGAATGTTTTTAGTCTTCGGGGCATACGTCGGTGATGCATTTGTAAACCTTGAGTGCGCTGATAGTCGTGCCAGTCAAGAAGCCAGCGATGCCGAAGACCATGATGAAAATATTTTTCGCGAGCATGAGATACCACTTTTTCTTAGAGATATCTTCGTCGAAATATGTGAAAAGCTCAATCAGGGGCGGGATGATCAGAGCTAGTGTCGAGGATGCGACGGCTCCCACCAGAGAGATGAAAATTTTTACGTCCGGAATGACGATTCCCAAGAGGACTGCAAGAGAAACCGAGGTCACAAAGTTATCGACATCGATTCGAGGACTGGAACCCGCACTTCGTTGAGGGTACTTATCATCCAAGTCAATTTGTACGCCATTTCTCGAGATCAACTCACAAGTGAAAAGCACAAACACAGTCCGGAGGCCCCATTCCATGTAGACCAGTTGTCTTTCAGGGTACTTGCTGGTGAGCGAGAACTTCTCCTTGATCCAGGGCCAGATAATTTTGATCGGTACGTACAGTTGGAGCCCGTACGATAGAAAAATCGAGACTGCGAACATGCCCTTGATCACCTCACCCAACGCACCCTGCGACACGAAGTTGAGAGTGATTGGAGTTTTAATGTCATCTCCGTATTTGAGGTAGCCGAAGAAGCCCATGGCCGTGTAGAGAATGACCACGAGCGACATGCCAGTGTTCATCACGCCGAAAGTCCCCGTAAAGTCTTCCGGATGCCTCATTTCATTTTCTAGAGGAAGTACCTGGAATGAAGAAGACTTTTTTGAGGCTCCGCGTTACAGGCTGGAGCTTCACGAATCATCCGCAGTCCTTTTCAGGAGCCGCGGCACTCAATCACAGACGCAGAATATTCACTCACGATTCCAATTCCTTCGAATGCGTATACTGCGGTTCCGAAATAGATGGGGAGCTCGGCAAAAGTACCCATTAATTGCACTTTGGGATTATGAATAGACGGGACGCCGTCCTTGAAGATCATATAGAATATCAAGACCAAGCCGACGGTTTGAAGGGCGTTGGCGAACGAGCTCGCGTAAGAAAGGGTCTTCAAACTCCTGATAAAATTATAGAACACCATCACAGGGAAAACCATCAGGAGGTAGAACTTTGTGCCCAAGTCGGCTTTGTCTCCAACCGTGTCTGGAATAACACACGAGTTAGACGTTGATCTCCAACCCACAGTTCATGGCCATTCCGAAAATAGGCTGTGATTGACAATGGGGCTTCTCACGGTGCGTTCATCTACTTACTCTTCATTATTTCTTCGATACTTTTTGCCACAAACAAGAAATAGACGCAACAGAAGCCGACTTGAGTTAGAATTAGGAAACCGTTGATCATCTTCGACGCGTATCTCGCATACGGTCGAAGGGCGTACGGTCCTGAAGCCACCGCTTCTCGAGTCACTCCAGCGAAGTCAAGCGTTCGGACTCCTCTTCTGCAAGGTACCAATCAAACGGAATTCAATATCGCTCTCAGCGTTTCCGGGAAATGTCTTCTTTGGCTGTTCTCGACAACGACGGTACGATTTTGATCGAAACATCCGGACCCAGCTATGGCGCCGCGAGCGCGGCATTTTCGCGCTGGTATCGGGTTTCCCCAGCCTCTAAATGTGACGAGTAGAGCCTCACAAAGGTCACCTTTTAGAAAGAATCCGATTGCACGCGAGCAGCATGTGCATGCAGTGAATGCACACTACTCCGATTAGGACAACTCCGACCGAACCGAACAGGAGACCAGCGTTTTTAAGCGCTGAGGGCATCGCCAGTACACCGGTACCGATGTTCCCCTTCAGAAGATGCATCATTGTCTGCCCATTCCTGAAGTAAACAGAATAATCACGTCAGCTGGCTGTTGACCGATCGGTAGACTTTCTCGAGGCCGTTGTCCTCTAGTTTTCGACGCACCGCTTGCCGTATACGTGAATGCGGACTCGAGAAAAAGAGGGCGATAAGCGCGAGGAATAATCAGCTTGAAAATATCAGCAGATCAGCGGAATACTCACGAGGTTAGAGAGTGATGCGCTTCTTCGTCTCCTGGCGTGGAATCGTTCGAGGAATTTCCAGGCTTCCCGCTTTCTACGGAGGCTATCGAGCCGGCTCGCAGAAGCGAGTCCATTTCTCGTCTGCTTTTGCCAGCCATCGCCTGTAAAGACACGAGAACCATCCCAATCAGTTGGAAAACTCATCTCAGTCTTCAGCTTCCAAACGAATGATTTCGAATTCTCAGAACAATCGCCCTGCCGTCGCACAGTTTTCCGATATCCACGCAGTCGACGCTTCGAAAGGATGAGGAGTTTCATGGTGCAATCCACCAGCTGCTTCCACGTAACGGATTTGCGCAGCGAATATTTACTGGAGCAATCTATCCCGATTCTCGGACTTGTCGCTTGTTTAGAGAACTATTTACAAATCCACAATCAGGCCGGACGTCGCACGATGTGTGAGCGCGCACACGTGCCATCAGAACCACCGCGGGAGATCCGGGGACTCACAACTTGACTCACCGGCTTGAACTTCGCCGTTCTCCCCGCTTTTTCCACGTCTATTCGATCGAAGCCGACGACTTTCTCCTCGAAATACATTGCGGCTGGCTCGCGGATCGGTCTCTGATGGAGTGCTCCGAGTGATCTACAGTATCGCAGCCGCACGAGAGCACTATTTCGAATTGAGACGGTTTCAAAGACACAAATAAAGTATGCTACAAAGCTGGGACGACGGCTACATGAGATCGGTAAGCGCTCGGGTTCCCTTAGTAAATCTCCGTCGAATACGTAAACCTTTTAGTGTGAAGCATTCGCGTAGGGAGCACCAACGGGAGAGTGGGTTTTGGAGAAAGGGACGGCTGTTCAATGGAAGATTCTCTCTGCGCTTTCGACGAACGCAGATACGGGTAACTCAAATCTCTCCCGAAATCTCGTCACGGCCTCTCTTGGAAATTCTCTGAGAAGAACTCGGAGAGATTTCTCCCAAAAGTAGAACGAACGGCAAATAGCCCGCACGTGAAGGAATCAATTTCCCTAGATAGCCTTGGGGAGGGAATTGATGTCATTCCAATTAGATCTCTATCTCTCGAACCTCATCGGATGCTCCCCTGAACCAGTGGACCGTTGGATGAACGTTCCCTGGTGAATCTCATCGAGCATCCAGCTCGTCTTCCGTCATCCCCGATACTGCGTGAAAGTTCTGGAATTCGGCCCTGGACAGCCCTAACAACTGAGCTCCACAGCTGCTCTCAGATTGTCGACGACGCGGGGAACGAAAATGGAAATTGAGAAAGAACCAACAACATTCGCTGCGACAGATCGGAGGAGGCGCCTACCCCGGGGAAATCAGTCCTCTCGCGAAGCTACTTCTGGAGCAGCTGTTTATGATGCGGAAGGAGCTCATGTCGAATCCGGATTCAATCATCTCCGGATTTTCCGCGTCGGATAAATTTGCTGTATGAGCATTGACAGATTGTCCGAGCTGCTCAAATGATCTTATCCATATCTTGCTTCCCCTAATCACCGCCTGATGTATAATCTCCGACACTGTTGAGACTTTTCCCAAAATCATTCCGCAATCAGTGCGATATCAAATACAAAAGTAAGCGTCTTTGCACCATAGAGAATTGTAAAATGTGAAGCAGTGTGAGCTCGGTGATTCGCTGCCTCGAATCGAATGAGCTCTTTAAGTATCGTGGAATATAGTCGCCGTGAAATCTGGGATTGATAATTTCATTGAATATTTTTGAAGACCAGGATTTTACAGCAGCCGAGTCAAACCCGCCTCACTATTTTAGTGCTGGGACAAAGCATATTTGTCTCGAGCCGACGAGTCCTTGGAGGTCGGTGCGACAAGAGGATCAACCCCGATTCGGAAACTCAAATCCTAACGGATTGGACCTCAGATGTCGTAACGGAGCCCGCTAGTAGGGAAACTCCACGTTGAGTCCTACTCAGACTCGCGGATTGGCAGCGAAACCATCAGGGGAATCATCGTCGGAAAACTTCGCGAACCAGCATATGGTGTAAAATGCAGGCGTCCCTCCTGAAATGATTTGAGGTTCTCTGCGAGCTCCAATCGAGTGGGAGCTTTCATTGTCAGCGTAGAAGTAACTTGTTTGCACATGCTTGGACAGCGCCGCAGATGATTCCGCAAAGCCTAACTAAATCACGAGATTTCAGCGACTTGCCGGCGACCCGGCCGACATGGAAAGGTTCTCATGTTACTGGCGTCAAATATCAAATGCGTTTGCGTCTTCGTGAGTGCAGAATCGACCTTACTGATAGAGAACGCGAAAGGATGTCCTAATCAATCGTTCGCACACGAAACCAGTCACAGTTGGCAGCCGCATCCAATCGTTCAGAATTGACATTTGAAACCGTCCAGCCGTGTGAGCTCCCGGGTCGAGTGTCAAAATCCCCTCCACTGAAGCAACTTCGCCGAATGATTCTTGGGCGTCAAGGCTCGGTACCGGAGTTCGTCTTCGGCAGGAGGTGGGTCTCCCTCCCTCCTCTGGGTGACCTCGTCAAGAATAATCTGATTCCGCTTCAGTCGAGAGTCGAAGCCGCCAGTTCCTCCATTTGGCCCGCTGCACCTTGGGTCCGAATTAGGTCCCGATCATGTGACCCACTTTCAGGCGGATGGTACGCGAAGAATAACTCGGGACGCTTTGTGGTATCGGCTATGTGAGTGACTTACAATGCCGAGGTCAATCTGATCTCCGGAGGGGTTGACTGTTGTAAAGGTGCGCGCCTTTTCTTGTTCTTTGCCGGCGGAACTTCGATCCTCCTGAGGTGCTACCGAGTCTTCGGTCACAGGAGGGATTGAAGTCATCGTAAAGCTGCGATGCTACGGTTCCAAGCTCGACGGTATCACAAGGTTTCTTAATTGTGTTCCGAGGCCTTGTGCTACGTGGTTGTCACCTGAACGAGTGGGCGCCTTTGCCCGACGAACTTGAAACGGCTACGGGAAAGGGCCGCGGCCTTTTGGATCAGCGCCATTGCGAACGCTTCGAATGAATTCGGCACTTCGAATTGTCCAGAGCATCCCGGAAGTTCGGTCACGAACTCGAGTCGCGTTTGAACTCCGTCAACGGTGTTGCTCTTGAATATCGCCATTGTAAAGCTCCGTGAATCGCGGAAAATCACTGAGAGAGCTTCGACAAACAGAGGAATGTGAGACGAAAAACAAACATATAGCTATAAAGCCAGTTTGGAGCGGGACGGAGTATTTCACGGACCTATATCCAACTTCCGTCCTCACTCCAGAGAGACAGAGAAGATACAAAAAAAGAATTCCAGCAGGCTCCCGTCTTCACAGAGTACCTGCGCTCCCAGACGCTCCTCGCGAGGAAATAAAGAACAGCTTTGCGTCATATCCGGTAAGCTCTTTGCTTGCGAAGGGTCGGCTGACGAAGGAGGGATAGTCTCAGCTGGGAGGAGACGATTCGAAACGCCCAGCGCTAGATTATCCGTAATCGGCTTTGTTACACGGAAACGTTGTAGCCTCCCAAGAATCACTCGAGAAGTTAAGAGGAGATAACAAAGCAGTTTTCCACGACTAGTCCTTGAGCTCATTACTCGGCCCGGCTTCAACATTCCGAGGGCGGCTGTGTTGCAGCCAGGCTCCGTAGTTCGGAATCTGCATGCAATGAACGAAGCTTTTGGCACGGCATTGTTTCGCGGAGCAGGTTTTATTCCGAGGAAAAACACATGATGACGTCATTGTGTATCGGTTGCGGGCCGGGATCCGAATCTCCATAGGCGTACACAGTTCACAGAGCAGAATTTCTTGTCATCTGCTGTCAGTTGGACCGAGTTGAACTGTTGTTGGCAGCTGTCACAAACCGTGGTTTCCGAGGAGCCTCTATTTCGATGATTGCTTTTTAGAGACGACTTCTTCTTGGGAACTCTCGGCTCGATTAGTTTCTCTGGAATCCGAGCTTTTGCGTAATCCAAGGCTGTCGGATGACACGTGCGATAATCGATTAGAAGTTGGCGAACCTCTTTGCTCATCGCAACGGAATACGGCGTTTGCTTCTCATTATTTGTCGTCGTCAGGTCCGGCTGAGTTTTCAAAATTCTCCTCAGCATCTCGATTCGTCCGCGGCGGCAGCAGAGATGAAGTACCGTGTTCTTGGAATCATCGATCGGCCTGGAGAAAACGCCATGCAGGTCTTCATTCGGTGCTTTGTCGAGGATTGCTTCGAAATCCTCCAAGCTGTTATCGGTGCACGCAAGGAAGAGTTCTTCGTGCAAGTCCTTTCGACGTTGCGGGGGTGGCGCCGGCTTTCCCTGAGGCTTCTTGCGGGTAGCCTTGGGTGTCTTGTCAGGTTCGGAATCTTCATCAGTAGAACACTCAGCCTGTTTCCTGGCAGTCATACTCGTTCCGCGCGGTTCTTTTTTCGCCGCGGGGACAACTTTCTTTTCATAATAATTCACTGGATCCCTGACAATCACAACCGCCGTCACGCAGTCATGGACCCTGATCAGTTCTCTGAGCGTCGGACGGCGAGTGATTATTGGAATCGTTCGCAACCTGGGATCCGTTTTACTGAAAACGGGAGTTTTGCCTCCGAAGAGGATGTCCCGGTTGGCTCGGAGTGCTCTGTACAGTATGAGATCGGATTTCTCCAGTGCCGCGTCCCACGACATTAAGCAGTTTCGTGCCTTCTGCGCGAGAGACACTTCGTTGTGAAGTCTCAAACTGGCTCCAGCCGACTGGGGTGCGTTGCCTTTATTGTTCGCCGCACTCTGAGAGCCTCCTTGTTTTTTGCGAACGGTGTAGGAATGGAAAGTTTTGCTCTCCAGAACTCTGCCGCTGTGGAAGATTGCAGCTGCGAAGTGTCCGCCCGCTATCATAATCACAGCTATACGCAGATTGTTTTCCAATATTGAATGCACCCGGGTCATGAGTTCCGCTTCGAGCAGTGATTCGTTCTTCGTTTCGATAAGAACGCGATTGATCTCAATAACTTCCCGATCGCTATTCATGAAAAGCAACTTCCCGTCTGCATGGATGATCTCCACGTTTTCCTCGCATTCGCTATCCGACGCCGAAATGCTCTCGCAATCGCTGCCCATCGCTTCGAATTGTTCTTCGGTCACAGTTTTCTCGTTCATCAGCCTGGCCTTAACGTTAAAACGGTGACAATCACTCTTAAAGTGCTCCACCTGGCTCTCTCGTGATCGGAATTCTAGGCCACATGTAGCACATGTCTTCTCGCTACATATGGTCAACTGTTCGACACGAGGAACTAGCGAAACATGAGTTCGTCCAGGGAGTTCGAACTTCTGATTGACCGGTTCCAGGCTTCGGAGATGCTGTCGGTAGTTCGAAGCATCTTTCAGAAGAAAAGTATACGTCGGGGAAGCCATTGATTGGATCTGAAATAATCCGGCTTTGAACTGAGAGGCCTACGCAAGGAGCTAACGAAACACATACACCCACAACTGACAGAGCACAACAGACCGTAATCATTTCCGCGATCCCGTGTATTGACGCGTCGCTCGCTCATTCAGAGTATGGGAATCACCGGGCCGGCATATATCGCGGGAGTCCGAAGCAACTCAGCTTCAGCCAGGAAAAAAAATCAGCTCCGCCGGAGTTTGGGTTGGGGAGTTGTCGAGTGAGAGATCCGTAGAGCTCGGGATACATCCGGGAGAAAGTCTGACGTCAGCTCCACTTTCAGTTCGCAGTCAGCTCGCTCAGTGCGGTTCCGAAGTCATCGCCAATCGATGCATGGATGCACCGAGCTCCGAACAAATAAACAATTCTCATTTGAAATCGATGCGATCGCAGCACGTTCTCTTCTCTCCCCTCGTTCCGGAGCGTCCGCGGACTTGAGCCAAAGTTGGATTGGAAACACGTCTGGAGTGACGTTCTACAGCAACACTAGGTCAGGTGTATGTGAATCCAGTTGCGCACTCCGAGGCTCCCGCGATGCATCTCCAAGAAATGCCGCTTGGTAACAGCCGCACGTTCGACTCCACCTTCGTTGTCGGACGCCCCAGGAGAACGTGTGCTCGGTTCGCCTCGCTCAGAATGCACAGATCAGGTTGACTGATCGGATCCTCATTCAGTCGCCTCGGGATCGCCCATGTCGACATGATTTCGTTTATTTCGGATGACATCCGACCCTTGTGTCCGCTGTCTATTTCAGGGTGTTTTTGCGTCAGCCGATCAGGTGTTCTGTGCCAGAGAACAGACTCAGAGAAACATTTAAATTGCACGAGCAGCTAACAGCCGGTGGGTTAATTAGCGTCGGGCGACCTATCCCCCGCCCATCCCTATTCAAAGCTTGCTTCGAGGGGGGTGAATCTCAAAGGCTTGAACATACCGCCGATATGGTAGAAATCGCAACCTGAGTGGTACTCATCGATCCTTTCGTAAGGTCCATGGTGCGAAGTGTCACTGATTATAGCAGGTGTCCACCTCCAACAAGTGTTCACGATTCTGTCGTTATCAAAAGTAGCCGCGCTCAAATTGACAGACGGTTGATGAAGCTCCACCAATGAACCGTGGACTCTCATGATATGATCAACATAGGGAAGAAGGAAACACATGGGAGAGGGAACGTGACATAACCTATTAGCATGCCAATTCCAGCCTAGAACGAAACAGATTTCCAGCATTGTCTGCGTTTGCTTGGAGCTGAAAGCAAGGGCATGGAAACCGCGAATTCCAACGGATTTCCCATTCCCCGGTTTACGATCCGCGAGTGGAACGAATGATATTTACAATATTTCCCAGATAAAGAGCTCTGCTCGAGGGAGCCAAGTCAAAACGTCTCAGGAACTACTCCAAGTGTTCCTGGAATTGGGTTCGCGGCTTGACAGTCCGAAAAATTCCGCTCGAACACCGGGGAGTCTTCCACTGTAAGCAGAACAGGTGTTTCCGCCCTATCCTAATCTCAAGCGGCAAACTAGACATGATCCAGGCAGCCTTCAAGCGACAAAACAAACCATGTGGCATCGTATCTTCCACGTACCGGAGGTTGTTCGTTCGAGATGATAGGTAGACTATCGCCAACGTTTTCCAGCTCCATTTTGAATGCCACCGTATGGAGAGAGCGAGAGACGGCCGGACGCCAGCAGTTTCCACCGTAGGGCTTCAGCCACTTTTGATGGGAGCTACAGAGCTCGGGTCACGTTTCGCTCCCGAACGTGGAGCAGCTACTGGAGTCCTGATTTCAACATCCATCCATAGAGTGGGGAAACAGTTAAAAATTGTTTTCCAACGAGCAACAGGGCATTGGAAAGTGCTCTTCTGCTTCAGCCACTTCACGTGGTGCTGCCCCCTAGCGGGACGTAACTGTGCAAGTTGCGTGCTCACTGTTTCCAGACAGTGACTCAAGAATGTTGCTACACTTGCTTCGCGACCCGCAAATAGGAGAACATATGGAATGATGACTGCGTCCGATATGAGCGAAATCTCTGATCACGGTCTCAGATTTATGTCCATCGACGAGAACACTCACGACACACGCACAACTAATAGATCTCCATGTAAAACCAACCTGTGATCGAATATTCAACTGAATGAGCCACGAGGGGTAGCCGAACCCCCGACAACGTCTTCACGACCTCTCTATCGCTACCGAGTGAGTCAGAAACATATGTTCAGAGAGCGAAGCAATGCATGTCTCCATTTTGAAAACCGCGCCCCCTGGTGCCTAAGAGCGCAGATACGGCGCGTGCAGCTAACCATGAGCTAATAAGAGCCATGGATGGAGCTGCGAATCCGATTGACATATTTTCTAACGTTAGAGCCCAATCTGGAGCCTGATCAGGGATTTGTCATCCAGCTCTGGCCCTGAGCCTTGAGCACGACGGCTTACTCAATTCTTATCTCGAGCTGTTATTCTGATCTCGTCGAAACAACCCGCATTCCGTGGTTCATCAACGAGGGACCAGCAATCGGTTACGTCATCCAGGGTTCGAAACAATGTCTCACCACAAAGGACATTGACACTCCGACAATAGGGAACTCCTGACTCACCCTTCCCGACGTTGATTCCAAAAAACGTCCGCGTTCATAGGAAGCAATTCTCTGACGTTTGTGCCTGGCTGCTATCTCTGTATCAAACAGAATTTCGCTTTTCATGTCCATCAGAGACCACGGAGCAGCTTAGACGGCAACAGATGCTGTTCTGTTTTGCCGTGAGACACGGGCTGGAAAAGCGCCGCGCTCATTCGCTGTTGAGGGTAGCGCAGTCGAAAGAACCATTTAGAGCCAGCTCGATGATGAGCTGAACGCTTCCGAGACCCGCACGTGGTCGGTCTGTCCGTGTGTGGGCAGCAGATCATGCAGCGGATATAACTTCTGGACTCTACGGAGCGAGGTTTGATGAGAATTAGTATCAAATTAGTCGTCAACCCGTGAGTTAATCTAATTCGCTGTGCGGTCCCAAGAAGCATCTGTCCACGAGGATTCGAGGAGGAGAGTGAGCAGCGCTCGTGGCACTCTGTTGACAATATCGAAGACACTGGGCTCATCCAAAGTTACGTTTTATTCTAGAATAAGGTTTGCTTCCCGCGGTCGCGCATGAACACTTCTTGATTATCACTGCACCGCGGCTCGCAGAGGTGATGACCTCAATAATGCAATCAACAGGTTTGCGTGCGGCAAATCATCTATACATCGTTCCCGAAGAGATCGGAAAGCTCCAAATCACAAAATACCTCTCTGTATATTTCTCTCGAAATGAGGGACGCATCGTCAGCTGTGCATTAGGCTCGTCGAAAGATCTCATGATCCGTATCAGCTGTTCGCGAACACAGGGGCCTAGCCTTCTTGTCCGAAATCCGTCATGAAGGATTTGAGCTTCACTAGATCCGCAGCATTTACTGTCGGCTTCATCTGCTGCAAGCTCAGTTGCATATCCTTCATGGTAACCTGCAATAGACCAAATATGGATCTCGATTCGATCTCGACGAAATGGACTCTCACACGAGGATATGAGCCGATAATCAAACTCACTTTCGGTTCGCACAGCTTCTCGCCAGGAACCTGCATCCAGCTCATCTCTACTGCCCCACGATCACCTGGACTGCATGGCATTAACAGATCATGAACTATTTTCGTGGGGTCGTCTCTCGAGGGTCCAGAGACCTTCTTGAAGTGAGTTGCCATTTGCACTTTCCGAACAGGCTGCATGAGCGCATCTCTGACGACGACGGAAATATCGGCGCCCGAATAGCCTTCGGACATCGCTCCCAGTTCCCTGAAGTCCTGAAAGAGTCGAGGAACGATTACAAGTTGATCCCCCGAAGAAATAGCGCATCATGCTCGTGCTGTAACCGGATGTGCTGCTGCAGCTAGATGACTCACATCTTCAGTGAGTGTGTTCGGAGTGTTACCGATGTGTAACTTGAACATTCCTGTCCGAGCCGGAGCCTCGGGAAGGGGAATGTATATTCTTTTCTCGAAGCGACGTCTGATGGCCGAATCCAGAACCCATGGAATGTTGGTCGCGCCCAAAACTAGGATGCCTGCGGGTGGAGGACATAATTTTTGAGATCACGCGGAAACTCACAGATGCTTTCGTCAGTCCAATTAATCGACCACTATGATTACCTTCAGTGTCGTTGTTCACTCCTTGCATCTGCACGAGGAATTCGGTTTTTATTCTCCGGGTGGCATCAGCTTCATTGTCCGATCGAGTGGAGCAGAGTGAGTCGATCTCGTCTGTGAAATCGTATGCACGTCAACCTCGGATAGTTCAACAAGTTGACAACCCCTTCATTGATCAGGATCGTTGATCAGGTTTTGAATCTCACCGATGAATATGATCGCAGGTTTCTGAGCACGAGCCATTTCAAATAGGCCGCGGACCAATTTCTCTGATTCACCCAGCCACTTACTGACCTGGGAAGATTGAAATATTGCTCGCCACCGAATTTTTCGAAACTAGAGGACGATTCTGCGATCAACCATAGACTTGAACGAGCAGAGCTCAAAATGGATGCGTATCTCACCAAATGAGAGCTCGAAACGGAAAGGAACGTCGAATTCTGCGCTTCCGTAGCTACCGCCTTTGCCAAATAAGATTTGCCGGTTCCCGGGGGACCGAAAAGGAGGATTCCTTTCCAGGGTGTTCTCTTGCCTACAAGTGGATAGCGGAGTTAGGTTCGGATTTTCCGCTGATCCACCCAGGAACAGCGGAGCCTCCAACGTACCCGTGAAGAGATGAGGGAATTTGATGGGTAGTATCACGGCTTCTTTCAAGGCTTCCTTTGCCTGCTCGAGACCAGCGACATCCTCCCACTTGACGTTTGGTCTTTCCACGACTACAGCACCCTCAAGTTGAGTCATCAATTTCTTCTTCTCCGGGTCTTCGCTGAGAAAGAAGACATCAAATGAGTTTCCAGGACAGAAAACTAGATAAAGGCTCTCATTGAATGCACGTTAACCCTTCACTGGTTTCTGTTCAGAGCTTCCCTTATTATAGCTTCCCAACAGTTCCCGAAAATCAGTCCGGGGGCCTGAAGCCTGCGTGAATCTGATGCACACGTCCAGGATACAGACCTTCCCTCCGAGTTTTCATCGGCGTCCTCCTCCTTCACAGGCTTCTTTTTGTCCCCACTGCCATTCGAATTTTTCAAATATTCTTTCAGCTTTTCGGCTCGATCCAGATATGTGATACATTTGTTCCTGATGGAGTCCTTCGCTTTCTCGTTCTGAGCTTCATATCGGATGGCGTGAAGAAAGTATTCGACACCGTTCTCGTAACAACGGAGGGCTTCCTCGTAGTTTTTGTTGCGATCCTCCTCAGTCGCCTGGAAGGTACCGGTGAGACGTTCGAGATCCAAGCCTATGTTGATACGGTTCGAGCTTTCATCTTTTTTGGCAGTGAATTCCAAAATTGAGACCGCTTCTTCAGATTTGATGGACCAACCTTTGTCACCAACTCTATAGCCTTCTGTAGTGCCGTCCCATGAGACATGGCTGACGGTAACAAAGCTGATTATTCCCTGTCCTATACCGTCACGGACCGGAGTTCACTGATCCTTGTGGTAGATCCCGTCCTTTGGGAATCAAATCAATCAGCATAAGACCATACAATCTCAATAACGTCACGACGTGAGTCACCTTCTCACGAAATCAGGTGTTTTTTTAAACTTCCCACAATATCAGTGGGCCGCCCACGACTGCTCGGTGCCGCAGGGCAGCCGCATGGTCTCAATCCAAGCTTGAAGCGCACTGCCGAACATCTTCTAAAATCTCCGTTCGGCAAGCAGTCATATTGCTTGAAAAGATAGAAGTTGCAACATACACGATAATTGTCTCCGCCGCACCTTCGATGAGTCTTGTACGCAATATTCCAGAACGGAGGCTCGATTGTGTTCAACTACTTCAAATCGGCGCGCAGTTGGAACAAACCACTCACTTCATCTGACCCTTTAGTCTCTCTGTGTTTGAGATTCTTGCTCAAGAGACACGGTTTTCCACCACACACACCAGAGAAATCATCATCGAGGGGTGTGTCGTCTGCTAAAATCGTCTGTCGTATCCTTGTTGTTCTCGTGGTCATCGGGCGCGAGTCGACGTGAAAAACGTAACCTCGTAACCCGAGTTATCCCTCGCAATGCTACTCGAGACTGAGGTCCTAAATGGCAGCGTATTCGAGTCGTGCTTTCCGACGTGAAAGCGTCGATTCTCGTGGTTTCGGTGCACTTTGCTAGTACTTCTTCATTTATGTAACGAATTTTGAGGCTCTGACTCGTCCTCGAACTTCGCTCGTGATGAACCGAAAACGTTCAATTCTTCCGAAAGGGTCACAAAGTTTCAGGAGAAGCCCTCATTCAATTTCGGCATCCACTCGGGCAATATGAGATTGAGTCCAACGACAATATGTGCACCCCATCGGAAAGCTCGGAAATTAGCATGAATAACTGTTCTCGGTTCCCGAGAGAGGCAGAGGAATCGATTGTGCGGGGAAGTAGACGCCCATATAAGCTACACTTGGACCGCCTCGGATTTCCCTTCCAGGTTATCCAATTTATCATTCGTACCCTGAAAATTTACCGAATTTCGGGTTTTTTAACTTGTTTCTCCCACGTCACTATGTCGGTACCAGTCGGCCGCGCTGTGCCCGGTTGGACGGCGTTCCCTGGCATCGAGGCACTTTTCTCCCTCTTCACTGAGTCAGCATTCAGCATCATGGTTTTTAAAAGTATGGTCAGATTGGTCTCGGAATCACCCCTCAAGACTTGGAAAAGTATGGTCAGATTGGTTCCGGAATCACCGTCCAGAGTTAGAAAGTAATGGTCAGATTGGTCCCAGAATCACCCCTCCAGAGTTGGAAAGTAATTGCCAGATCACGCCTCCATAGTTGGAAAGTCATGGTCAGATTGGTATCGGAATCAACCCTCCGGGTTTTGAAAAGTATGGTCAGATCGGTTCTGGAATCACCTCTGCAGACTTGGAAAGTAATAGTCAGATTGGTTTCGGAATCACCTATCCAGACTCGGGAGAGTATGTTCGGATTGGTCCCAGAATCACCCTTATATATTCTCGACGGAGTGCGGACAAACTGACTGACGAACTGACAGACTAAGCCGATTATATATAGTAAGGATTTCCTAATTTATTCCCATTAAGACATGCCGTCCATTGAGAACAGGCCCTGATATACCTGAAAACCCACGTTCTGTGCATCGTTGAGCTCCTGGGCTCATGATACGTTCAACGAGTAGCAGGGAACATTCGGGAACGACTCGGCCGCGTCGTTTGGTGAGTAGTGATTAGCGGAGCATGCGTTATCTGATCATCGAGATTCCACATCGATGGGAAAGATGAACTCAAAATCCAGCAGTAGTTTCTAAGATGAGGAGATCGTGGAAAGACCTATGAACGATCGGACCTCGAATAACTCAAGACGGACCTCTCGGGGCGCAACCAGCCGAACATGTTGAAATGTCCCTACCGACAGATGGAGAGCTGTGGCTAGACGCTACCGTGGTTTTCATCGTGGTTTCCCGCTGCTACGGCTCTTCAGCATGAGAAGTTGTCAGCCCCGAGAAGAGTATCTATGGTGAATTCGATCACTCGAATCACAATAGCTCTTTGTAATCACGACTAGGGTAGTACCGGCCAGCCGTCGGCCGACTGGTGTCGGCAGCGCTTCGCGCGGCTGGGTTGCGTCTCTCTCTCTCTCTCTCTTAAACCTCGAGAATTCGTGAGCTCGAGTTTCGGTATGGATATCAGAGACATCGAGCCACTCAAAAGAGATGGCTTCAGAACGGGGGCTAGAGCCCGAGGAGACTGTCTCTGGAGTATTTCCTGTGTGTTTATCTCTAGCTCCATGAATATGACATTAGATCGCTTCATCGTGCCTGTAAGTACCTCGTTTCGTTGATCTGGGCTCCAGCTCCTCGAAATCGACGTTGAATCGTCTCTTCCGATGTTCTTAAAGCCTTCTCGTGAACTACGTATCAGCTTCTCGACTTGGACACTGAACTGCTTCTCTGGGTGTTTCTGGTCTCTTCTGGTAGCTCGCAATCGTAGAATGTCCCGAAGAGTCTCGTATACGGCCTCCTAGGCTCTCGTAGATTCTCTAAGACGGTCTCCTGGGCTCTTGTCCCGGCTCAGACTCCAAGAGTAGGGTCAGATCGATTCTGGAATCACCTCACCGAGGGTCCGGTTGACGAGGGACTCATCTCCGTTGACCCCGAAAAATGTGATCAGATCGACACTGGAATCACACCCTCAGCCTCAGACCCTGGCATGTTTAGTAAGATTGTATGGTCTTGGCTCAGACTCTTGACAGCATGGCCTGATCGACTCTGGAATCATCCTCAGACACAGAAAAGTATGGTCAGATGGTCGCACGAATCACCTCCTTAAACCCAGAAAAAAATGGTCACATCGACGCCGAAGTCGCCTCATCAGACACAGAAATGTATGGTCAGATCGATCCCGAACCACCTTCATAGCCAAGACGGAGGGCGGACGAACTGGCAGACGGAGCGTAATATATATGGGAAGGATGTGGAGTCAGAACGAAACCCATTGGAACGAAATCGCCCACGAGCTATGACGGGCAGAGAGACTTGAAGAACTCTAGGCAGTTGCCCAACGAATGAAGAGCTTTCCAACTGGTATTGATGAGGAAGCCAAGCACTGAATAGCGCATCATCGCATGGCGCTATTCCTGCAATGATTGCTTCCGATTATTTCTTCTCATGGCTGGCGGCTCCAGGAAGACTTCGCGTACTTCGGCAGTTCGCGGTCGCGGAACCTCGAGCGGAATTCTCTCAGTCCCGGTATGCTGAAGTTTTTCCTCTCTCCGCCACTCTTATCACCGAGAATCGCTGGGCTGTGATCTTGCCTCCCCCCTGAAACCCCAGGGCGGATCCGCCAGTGGACCTGGGGAGTGTTCGCGAATTTCGGATACTTGGAGGAAGCTTGGACCCGCGCAGAAGCTCTATAGTTTTTGCTGTTTAAGATCACTGGTGGTCGAGATCTCTTCTCCCATCCCTGAAAGAGAATGCTCATCGATACTTGAGCAATGTCTGAAGCAATAGTATCATCCTCGCACGATTCACCGACAATCATAGCGGGTCAGGAGGGAACTAGTCGCGGGTTCAAGGACGGCCTGGTCTACCGATAGAGTCTGTGTTCTCAACGATGCGGCCCCCGGTGGGAGGAGGAGCTGAACCCGTCACTGGATTCATAAATAGCGAATCAGCTTCGAAACTAAACTTTAATGCATCCCTTAATTTAGTTTTCCCAGGTGTACTGTCTTCCCCGGAGATCTACATTCCTGCACAATACAAATGACAGGGTAGGGAATTTCTCATACAGTTGAGAACTTCAGGGCAGCTGGACAGGACCACTAGGAACCAGGCATCCTTCTGGCCCTCGACTCCTGTGCTTGTTAACGAGTGCCTTGAGGCTCTGAAGATACGCTTCGAGTTGCTCTCCCTCAAGAGTCCTGAGGAGATTGCTATCCTCGGAACGAGATCGCTCTTCATCTTCTTCCCGGAAGAGTTCCCTGCGACGAAGGAAACTCGTCTCGAGACAGACCATGATTTCCGATCATTCGAAGCGAGGGCGAGAGGATGTCAAGATTCGCGGGCAACGCAGTGCCGGAGATCCTTCTCGCGTCAGTTTTCGGGCTGGTAGGATACACGAAACCTTTCGCCGGTTTCGTTCTCCGGCGTTCCGACTAAGATTCTATGGAGAAGCTCTGTGCCCCGACCAAGTTGAGAATGGTGTTGATATCTGTGTACTCACCGCCTCGGCCGTTTTGGAGTGACGTCCGACCTTGCCTCCCCCTTCGAGTCGACCGCAGGAACCGCTGAACCAAAGGAGTCAGTAGACTTGAACGGAACAGACTCACCTCGACGATTTCCAGGAGCATTCCTCTCATCCTGCTTACGCAAGCGTAACGCAGTCGCCCTCGTACGGTAACTTGACAACAGCGTTTCCTTATCTTGGGTTGATACGAGTTTCCGAGCCTTTGCGATCTCTCTGCGTGCGGCTTTGATTTCAGCCTCCAATCTGTGAATTGTAGCTGAAGCTCTTTGCGACTGAGATATCCACAGCAGATTCGACAACCCGTCTTATCAAACACGCAGTTCCATATGATCGTCCCCGGGACCGTTCCCCAATAAGGAAGTTCGTATGCCTGCTGAAGCTGAGTGGGGAGTTTTCGCACAGAGCAGAATTTACCTCTGAATAGTCTGGTTTCCTCGAGATTCCAGAGATTTGAGTCGCAGCAGGCAGAGGCCGTGGTCTTTCGTTCCTTGAATTTGCTGCATAGCCAGATTGAAAGATTCTTGCGCTGAGCACAGGTTTCGTCGATGGGCGGCCTGCATCGGCGACGAGATGTTTTGAAGAGTCAAAGCGAGAGACGCATCAGGTGTGGATGTGAAACCATTACCTGTTCGGTGTGAGATAATTTGCAGAAAACAGCCTCTACGATTCGCTGTCTTGACTAACCGTGAGCTCCGCCGTTTGTTTCTTCAATTCTCCCTCTATCTGCAACCTTTCTTGACGCATTTCCTCGACATCAGAATCCATTGCCGCCTGTGTCGCCCGGCACTCTTGCTGCGAATCGAGAACGTGAGTGTTTCCATCCTTGTCCTGAGCTTCATGAGCTCAAGCGAAAACAGGTAATTGGGACAGCCACCCCAAAGAGGAGTTGTTGCATGAGACTTCCCGAACCTCGATTCGAGCGATGAGCTCCCTGTGCAGGATTTCGGCGCTCGTTGAATCCTCATCCGGGCTCGGCCGTGGTTTTCCAGTCAGCAAAAAAGGATGCTTCGAAATCTTTGAGACTGCGATGAGAGATCGTGTTATGAATAACGGAGCCAGAATCGAAGATGCTCTGGCCCTGTCAGGATATTTTGAGCAAGTACCGATTCTTGAGGCTCTGCCAGTAGCAAGCTCGAATTCTTCAACGGCATCCAGAATGGTGGAAGATACTCTCTTCTCGATTCCGAGTTCTTCGAGTGGAACATCAGTCAAAGACGCGTTCAATGCATCGAAACAGGCTTCTAAACTTGTCCGTTTTTCCGAGCAGTCAGGCTGGCGGCGAAGCTGTGAGCGAACTTCTGGAATGTTTTCCGTCGCGTGGCATTCAAGCATACCATCCCAAACGATCCGTCGACCGAATCCTAATCATGGTCTCTCCTACCTTCAATGACTACAGCTGCTTCCTCCAACACTCTAGCGGTTGCGGCCATCGCGCTTCATTATTCGGCTCAGTTTCGCGAATTTAGATGTCTCAAATGCAGCAAGTGCACGTTCCATACGAGCTGATTCTCCGCATCCGCCTCGAATGTCATCTGCTCCGATCCTCAATTGCTCTCTCGGAGAATGACTCTGCTTTTCATTTCGATGATGTCTGAGCATCGCGGAGAGTAGCTCCCAGATGTTGCGTCAACCCTCGGGAAAACTGAACGCAGAAAGCACGTGGAGACCGCGTTTGGTACCTCACAAAGCTTCGGCCCTCTCTCTAAATGGCAGGGAACGCAACCCGACTCTGAATATTCAACGGAATGGTAAACCCGTCGACATCACGAGGTCGGCCGGGTACCAAGAGGGTTTTGGTCCACGGTTGAGACGGACTCAGCAGAAAACACCCTCGAACCCTAACCGGAGACTGCATCCCTCAAGATGGAGCTACAGCGCACCCACTCTCTCTCCGCTCCCATCACACGTTAAAAAGTGGTTACCTGCACGCTCAGAGAAGGAGACGCGTCGTTGGAAGTCATTCGCTGTGCCTCGTCCGTTACCTGATTAGAGGAGCGCTCTGCTTAGCAACACATTGAGCAATATCTCCAGCTTCCGTCATCGTGAAGTCCGCTGAATAAACCGCCGGGCTCGAAAAACTCCGCGTTAGATATCGATAAGCCCTGAGAAAAAAAAAACGGTCCAACGGGAGATTCAATCCTCAACGCGCAGGTCATGAAAATTCGAGGATCGTTTTGATCCACGATCGAAGAGCGAAAAGTGGACTGTGATGCCGAAAACAACTCATGAGGGTTGAAGAATAGCCGGAATTTCATGAGAGGAATTTCGGCTGCTTCAAACACCTGAGTCGAAAGTCTCCGATACCGAATTTCTGCGCCATCTACGTTGGCCTCCCCTCAGATATGAGAAACTACAATATGATCACAACGTGACAGTCTGCACAAGTTACTTTCTCGAGTACCGTTTACTGAAGACCGACCCCGAAGGAACACGGAGTTCCGGCTCGCATGGCTTCTGTGCCCCTCGAGCCGCACGGTAACACGCGTCTGCCAGTTGAGGGAACGCTTTTTCCCATGGGTGGACTTTTCCCTATACTCCTCCAGCTTCGACTTTGTTCAGATCCCACAAGTTCTGCTTGGGAGAACACACCAGGAAGTGGACCATATTTCGAGGAGCACGACGGGATCAAAATATCGTAAAGAACTTCTACGATTGAGTGGGGGCGTTCCCAAGGGATAGGAACCAACGTTGAGAGTTATCGACGTTTTCCTATGTAAGAGAGGTTCAGGTATTTTGAAGTTGGAGAGTTCCAAGCGAAGAGGGACCTGTATGTATGCAGAAATATGCGTCGACGCCGAACGCACGCATGTTGTGTGAGTCACACATAACGAGCGCCCTCAAACTCCGTATCGACCTCGCCACGGCGTCCCCATCTTCGCCGCTGGGCTGTCCCACAGATTTCGTGAATGCAATCCAGGTATCAGGAAACACCGGCACATCTTCAGAGCAGATCGGCTCGTTGTTTCCCTTCAGAAATAGGCCGCTTGCCAGCTCCATTCACTGCCAGAGGATTCTGCGATCGCACAGGAACTGAATCAACTAAAGAAGAGATTCGTCTCAGAGCCAACGAAGAACGAAAGTAGTCCTCAAACCCAATGAGACTGGAGCAAGCTGTTTGGCTGACTAGTTTCCCGAAGAGAAACGTTGCAGAGATTCATGATTCACTTGCAAAACTCATTCTCTAACGCCTCGGAGCCCGGACCAAATGATCACAAATACAGCGACGACTTTAAATTATATTTCAGAAATCACATCATCAATATTTACATCGTATTCACAGCTCAGTACATTGGATACCAGTGAGAACCTTCTCCTAGGCTGAGTCGTTCTGAGTAGCTTCCTTATCCGCTGTGAAGAAGGGCATGTTTGAAAACTTCGAGCCGAATTGATCGTCATCAGCATACACGTTTCGTGCCTCACCGACAAATATCAATAGCCGACGAGATCCACCAGTGTTGGCCTCTTACTGACCGTTGTATGCGTACTCCAGAGCGCATGATATTGTGTTCATGTCGGTCTCGATGATTTTAGCCCAGTTTTCGACGTCACCGATTTCTTTCAGCGTTTTGTGAAAGTTGTCTAAGAGCGATGTCCACTGTTCAGTCTGTCGAAGGAGCTGCTGGCTGTGAGCATGGAGCTGCTTTGCTTCTGCATCGAGTTTTTTCTGGTTCAGATAGGCTTGGGCAACCCTGCAAGGATAGGAATATGATCTCAGATCCGATCGTCGTGGTCTATTGTTGTCCTCTACAGCCACAGCTTTATTGATCCGCGAGTGAGCTTATCTATGTCTATATCCTATGACATGATCAAACGTACCCAACGTTCAAGTGATCCATCATCAACGACGTGAACTGATTGGTGGCGTTTATCGCTACCTTTCTTTTGTGCTCTAGAATCGTATGAGGAAAACAGTTATGTCGTCCACCTGGCATGATCCGGCTCCTGAGAGCTGATTTTTTTCAGAGAGGAATAAGACTTAAGATGTATTACCGAGTTCATCCCTCCTTTGGGCTGCCCTCTGGTTGTGTTCTTTGAGAATGTTGGTCAACATGATCCTGAAAAGAACTTGAATCAGAATACACCGACGATTGAGAGTACGACAGAAATCCCGTTTGAGATGGGAATCTTGAAGAGATTCATGAGGGGAAGCGAGAGAGGAATCTGAGAGCTAACGACTGCCGAGGAATAAAACACGCGTGAATTCGCTGTAGAGAATTTGTTTATTGAAAATTCCCCTAGCTCGATTGACTTCGCCTATACAATTGTTGACCGGGCCATGGTTGCCTTTTCCCGAAACGAGGAATCACAGCACTTTATAGAATTCCCTCTGTAGATTCAAGCGGACCGCAACATGAGCGCTGTGGGTCGGAAAAATGTTCACGGGCAGATTCCAAACCATTGTGTTCACGTCGAGTTCCTTCGGAGGTCTCCAGTCCGTGGCCGTGTGCTCCTGTAGTTCTGGCGGGAGCGCTTTGAGATCGTTGGGAGTCATGACGAACTCAAAGTGCAGGCGCCAGGATAGTTCCACGATGTCGGTTTCGAAAGATGGAGCGGCGTGAACCGGTATAGGAAGAGCCATATGTGTCTGTTTCAGATACAGACAGACCTCGTGAGCCTTGCCGTAAGACAACATGTTCGTGTATTTCCCGTTACTCGTCTTCTCCATGCTTTGTAGAGTGACTGAATACTGCACACAAGGGATCGAGGCTTTGGAAAAATCAAAGGTGCCAACTATGTCCTCGCCCAATCTGAAGTTCGATTTGAGGAGACAGAATCGAGCCACATAGTGTTCGCCTTGAGTGATGTTGAAGTACGATGGTTGTCTTGGAGCCGTCAAATCCTCCAAGTACTCCATGGCACAATCAACAAGATTGGGTTTCGGAGGCGGGGTGAGGAATGGATTAAGATTCTCGTCTTGATCGTCTCGCACCGGGTAAACAAAGTCATTGATTTGGAAGACCTTCAGTGGGATTTTCATCAATTTGCTAGGAGCGTTTATCTTCTGTGTTCCTATTGAAATTTTGTGGTTGTAGCGAACCATCTGACCGTTGAACGACGGTGGCAGGAATGGCGGTAGGCGCTCGGTGTAGACGAAAGTCTTGACATCTCCTGGGAGAAGATGGAGATCACAGAGTAGAATCGACGGTTGTGACGAATAGATGACAAAGCCTTTTTCGCCTTGATTTGGCACAAACGAAGTTTCCGTGTTACCGGACATGAGCTGATCACAGCGTACGTTCGCTGGCATGGGCACCTTGCCCTCATCAATGGAACAATAACAGTGAAGTTGGGCTGACGCCCAGGCGAGGATTTCCGGAGAAGTTGTCTCGCATGGTTGTGAAATGTTCTTGAAAGTGATGATACACTCAATCATGTCCCCAGCTATGTACACGGGCTCCCTCACCAACTTCGCCTGGATTTGAATCATCCTGAAGCGTCTCCACCCACCGAGATCACAGAGTCCTGGTGTCCCAGTCACAGTCGAGTTGAATCCGTTCTGTGACTCGCTTTCGACTTTTCAACAGCCTCACGACACAGATGTGAAGATGAAAATCGGAACTCGGCGGCGTCAGCTGGTCGACGACAAGAGCAAAAGGAGCAGCGACAACACGGCGCTCTCAAGATCCACAGCCTTCCCGAACAAACAGAGCAGAAATAATCTGTTCCATTGATTCTTTTCGACAACTCACCGGATTGTAAGAGCTCGAGATAGAATCTAGGTTGCTCTTCTTGCTCCACGTCCGGAGCCAGTCGTCGGATTCGGTCTGCAGTTAGTGGCAGGTCGGACTTCACTTCGGCCGACGAGCAGCGGCCGACAGTCGCCAAACGAGAGCCAACGGCGTTCATTCAGCGGTGGCTGCTTTCTCGAGACAAAACGAACGCCACTCCGGCCGAAACACAGTTCTCGGTGAGAGCCGATGCGCGAGCGGCGGTCGGTCCGGATGTTCCTCGCAGAAGTCCGAGCTCGCCGGAAATGTCATGACGGAGCCCGAGGTCGAGATCCTCTCGAGCCGAGACGACTCGGAGTCAGCGGATGGCAACCGATTCAAATTTGGCGCGGTCCGAGCCCGGGGAATCCGACTTGTGTTTCCCGCTGGCTTTGGCGGAGCCTCAGCTAAGAGTGTATTAGTAAATATGAATTGTTATTTTGTATGTGTCGGGTTGGTGTGTGCTGTGGTGTAGCACCATAGAGAGTGAGTGAAGCGATTGAATCATTCGTTGGGGCCTATCGTCATCGAATTATAGTGTTTTGCAAACTCTACAGCCGCGTTTACAAAAAGTCGGTGAACCCCATGTTGTGATCCACTTTTGAAAGGAAGAGGATAAAATTCCGAATGTGATGTCGTCGTCGTTGTTACCAGTGTTGTTGCTTTTGTTGAGTTGTTGCAAAGAGAGCTATCCTCTTCAAAGGTGAGAACGTTCACAAAGCTTTGTCTTGATTTGAACATCACTCGATATGGTTGCAAACTGTAATCATTTGAGGTCGGAAGGCGCTTGTTCCGTTGGGCGTCGATGATATGGTGCTAAACAGTGAAAATGGGAGGAACAGGTGTCTCCTCTCAAAAGTCGTGCGCTCCATGCCCGACGTCATGGGGCTTTTTGGCGCCTTGTCTTCCCAGTTCCATTCCTTTCCTCAACGGCTTTTTAACGAGGGCGTGTTGTATCAGAGAGAAATTGTCGAGAACGAATTCCAAAACATCGCCGTATCTCTCGATCCGATTTCTCTTGTTGACCTGAGGTTTTATGATTTCTTTCCCTGTCACTTAATGAATTCATGCAAGGCGTGTCTCGATAGTTCGAAAGGGTTCTCTTCGATTTCGGACTGTCACCTAGAGATAAGATTGTCGTGTTAGGAGAGAGATAGGACACGGATGCGCGTCACGGGTCAGCTAAACAGCCAGCCGTCAAACCAGATAGTCAAGAAACGATTGGAAGTACTCGTGTCTAGGTTGAACGCCGGGACTGCTGCCCTCTTTCTCTGTCACATTTGAGGATTGCAGACTTGGAATTCTCGTACGTTTTAAACTTCCTTCGCCGTAGCTCCTCATTCCGTTTTGGAGCTGCCATCGGTTTGTGGTCGGCTCAAATTAGGAAATCATGTTAGCGTATCGTGACATCGATATTAGTATCGATGTCATACCCAGTCGGTTTCAGTCGACTACAATGGAACTTCCTTGGAAATAATGACCGAGCCACGTCAAATGATTATCGAACTTCGCGCTGGAAAACTGCTCTGCAGTTCTGGGGTGCTCTCCCGCACTCCGTGTGGGGCCAGGCTAGCAGTGAACTGGGACTGGAGAAAATGGGTCTCCTCCAGTGTTTGTCGTTCTTGCTTTCTCTCGGTGTTTGACTTCATTATGAGGTTGAATCATGAGTTCGAGGCAGAGGCATACCCAAATTTGACGAAAGAAAATTCTTGCTACGGAGATATTGTCTTCTTTGGATCAGACTCGTTGTCGAATTCGAGCCCCTCAGATAAAGTTGGGCGATCTCGTATTCATCGGAGACAGGATCACCGATCTGAGCGCAAGACATTCAATTCGTTTTGTACTGGTCTTGATTCCTGGAGCCGGCTTCCCGAAACCTCCGCTGCTCTTTTCATTCGTTACTTGTCTCTCGGGGAAGACCGTTTCCTGGCCATTCACTGTATGACACGCTTCAAGGTCAAGCTGCAATTTATATCGCGACTTCATTCTTATCATTCGGAACCTGCTGTTCCTTCCCAGCTGGGCAGCTCCAAGCCAGAGAGCAAGATATTAAATGTAGATCTTGAGCCGATGTTGACTTCAAAAACATTCTGGAAAGATATGATCAGTTCCAAAAGTCATTCTTTGCCGGTTCTTCGCTCTCTCATTTTCGGATCCCGCAGCGAACTCGAATGTGCCTTTCCGAGAGAGAAAGATTCTTGAAGAGGATGGGCTCTCTTATCATCTACCATGCAGTTCCTGATTGTGGATTCGGTGATACAACGGCTCCAAAATGTTCGCTTCCTATTCCGGAGCTTTTCTGTCTCTGTTTGGTTTTGCGCCATTAGAGCGGAGTACAACAGCCGTGATAGCATCTTCTGATGCTTGCGTCTCAGCAAAAGTTACCAGAGCTTCCAACAATGGACGGTTGTTGTGCTCGCCGTACTTTCCGTGCTTATCGTTTTGTTGGTGATCTCTCGAACACTTTTCGTGAGCTTCTTTAGCGCTGTGGCTTAGCGTACACGATTAGTCGAGCGTCAACAAACCACCAGATATACGATCCCAGAAGGAGTCAACCGAAGCCGGTCAAAACTCGTACGCATGTGAATCAACAGAATCCTGCGAACCGGGTACCGAGTCGACACTGACGCGTTAACAATTACAGGTGCTGCTAAGGAGCCCCCTCCGTCGAAGGAGTTCTGACTCGGAATGTCAACAAGTGCAGCGACAACGCCTTCAAGCTGCGGGATAGGTGGCGATGGGGGAGGTGTGGGCACTTCTATCCACAGGAGATCCGCCAGTGAGAGGGACCTCGTTGACGAAGATAGATCCGGACGTCGGCAAAACTCCCCCCGAGACAGAGGCATTTTTACATTGCCCAGGTGAGTACTTCCAAATCACTGAAAGACGAACACTCGCGATAGTAAGGCGCGGTTCGACGTCAACTGATTCACCGCGGAATCAACGTCGCGTCATCCACCAAAATGTTAGATCTTCCGTCCGCTCAGCAACCTGGGTAATTTACGCTATACCCGGTTTCGCACGGCGTCGAAGCGACTTTCTAGAAGCTGCTTCCCGTTGTCTTCAGCTCTTTTGTTCTCTCGTTCGCCACCCTCTGCTGGGTATCGTTGGGTTCACGCCGCCAGACCGAAATCCGCGGCTCTTCAAGATAGTCAGCGTCTGCGGAAACTCGGTAGGAAATGTAGAATGTTGCAAATCACCGAGCGGACAGCTATCTCGGTTGGTCCGAGAAGCTGCATTTTTTGGCGCATGAGCCGAAATCCATACATTGCGACTGCCCCAGCCCAGGCTGCTGATCTTCCGGGAAAGAGAACCGAACTTTCCGATTCCCTCTGTTCATTCTGGAGACACGGAATCAGCCCATGACGTGATGTCGTCGCGGGGTTCGCTCATTGCACTGCAATCTATTTGCATGCATCTTACCACAGTGGGCGAGGGGCTCGCGTCCATTGTCGACTGCGTTTCCCCATAGCTGTGGGGTTGGTGCTCGTTGAGCATTCATCTTTTTGACCCCTCGCCTCCGGCTAGCATTGGCAGGCGAGAAAAATGGAGCGATCGATGAATCTCGCCATTTTTTACATTCAAGATTCCCTCGAATGAAGAGCGGCAACAGCCGATCCGTCAAGTACACCTCGTTGGAGAACAGTACTTCGCCCGTTCATCAGTCGTCAAACTCTGTCCGGGCTTCGAGGAGTACGGAGAGGAAATCTTTTCTCAGCTCGATTGTCAGATCGTTTTCTGTTAAACGAACAGCCAAGAAAAATATCAGCTTGAGTAACACTGATCTAAGCCGAGCCCGTAACGATGAAGCCTGCGACTACGATAAGGTGAGTTCCTCCCGAATATAGTAGCAGGTCTAGATGGCTGGCGGATCCAAACTCTGCCGTTAAGAACATCGAGATAGTTGCAACAAAACGGCTGTGAACTTCCCGTCGATCAGATCTACCAGGGTAGCCTCCAGTGGCTTGGTAGAACGCCGCTTCCGATCCGCATCTAAACTCCCCGGATCAAGTTGCCGATATATTCCCCACCTCCAGCAGCCGGGACGCTTCCAAGGATGCAGAGCTCGGAACATCTTCCGTTGAAGCACAGTTTGGTGAAATCGTGAGAACTGAGGATGGCCGCCAAAATTGACTCTTCTCCTTTGTTCGGAGTGCCCCAATGTAAATTTCACGAAAGAATAGCCATAGGCTGTTTTCTCATCGGGGTCCGGCTTGTTTACTCCTCAGTTTTTTCGTTCGAGAGCACCACGCCGCCGGAGGAAGAAGCAGAGGCAGGAGTTATTCTTCTCCAGTTGAGGGATGCTTTCTTGTCTCGTCCTGCCAATCGGCTCCATCATTCTGCCTCTTCCGCCATTCTGGTGCGAATTTCCACATGCTCCTCAGAAGCGTGGTCTCTGGTTTGGCGGATCAGCTCACCTGCTGCCCGCCGGAGTCACTGCCGTCAGTGCTCCCTCCATTGCTCAGACTGAGCTTGTCAGATGAAGCGAAGCGGCTCCGAAACGCGCAGCACGCTGGAACAACGAAGGCCAGCTAGGCTGGCAGAGTGGACGGCTGGGAGACAGGCGGCCGAGTTGCTTGTCTCTTGCGTTAACCGCCAATGTCAAAACATATCGTGGTTCGAGCTGGCTCGATGGAAACCACAGCTCTTCAAAATTGACCTGCTGTTTCGCTGTGCTGCGAATCTCGACTGGCAAGACAACCACCGCAAACACCATGGACGGCTGCTGCTGTTCCTCACCAGCGCCGAGCGGGATGGAAGAGAACTACTCGCGCGCTATCAGACTCGCGATCATGTTCTCAATGCAGCTGAAGTCGGAATGTCGATGAGGGCCACGGCGGAACCGAGTTTTGGGCTTGTGCCGACTGGAATTCAGACCAGTGAGATTAATGGCTGACAAGTACATAGCTCTCGTGGCGAGTCATTCGGAGGCTCTAATTCAGCTGTCTCGTAGCTCGTTTTCCGAATGATTCAATCGGTCCTATCTGCTCCGCGAGGTTGCGACCATGATAAGGTATCGACTGCTCCCTCCGAGCACCTTTGTCCCGATCAGATGTTCCGAGAAGGAATATTGCTATGGAATCGGGAGGAAGCAGGCCTCCCGGATCCGAGTATCTCAATGTTTCCGACGCTGATACGCCGCTTCCTATGTTGTCATTCGATCATAACCAAAACTGAAGCTCGTCACGCCGGCAGAGACCACGTTTTTTTTCTGGCGTTCTCCGATTCGCGTATCGTGGAAGCATCGGTGTGACCAGACTTTCTTCCACTTGCCGTTGCTCCCCGGATTGACTCAGAGGAATTTTCATTGGCCCGACGCGAGAGTGTCCAGTTGAAGCCTGTCTTCGTGAAACTGCAGAAATTACTGCTCGTCAGTCGGGCACTGCGTCTCAGAGTGTCATTGAAGAGTGTTTATGTAACGCGGACGCAACATACTCGGACGCCCACGCACGCTCGTTGGACGCCAGGAGCCTTTCATTCAAATTGCGGTTCCGATCGCACTCGCCGTTTATTGCTCTTATTGCGAGTGGTTCGGGCTGCGTAACAGCTCGAACGTTTTTTTCTCTCTCGGTAGTCTTGGCATCAGGCAGCGGTGATTCGTCTCCGACATCATCTGTCACCTTGAGCCGTACATAGTAGAGGAACTGTTGACTGGAACACCGATGCCGGAATACTTTCAGCCCATCGATGAGAACCCTCCTGTCGGCCTGATTGGAATGAAGAACCATGGGAACACATGCTATCTCAACTCGATTGTGCAGTGCCTTTCGAACACGGATACGTTCGCCGAGTACTTTGTCTTGAACCGCTACCAAGTGGACTTACTGTACTCGAAAAAGTCGAATCGGAAAAAGTACGGAACCAAGGGCGAGGTCACTCAGCAGCTAGCCCTGCTCATCAAGAGCCTCTGGAGCAGCACAATGTATCCTGAAATCAGTGCAAAGTGAGTACATTCAAGTCGAGGTGATGAACTACAGCGGAGCTGGCTGGTTACTCCCTGGAGCTTGGAGTGTCCAGGCAACTCGTGAGGCCTGTGGTGTAGAATGCACATTTTCGATTATCCGCAGATTCAAAACACTCGTCGGAAAGTATGGCCCGCAGTACCAAGGATCGGAACAGCATGACGCTCAGGAATTTTTGATTTGGCTGTTGGACAAAGTGCACGAAGACCTGAACAGAGCCAACAAAACGAAGTACAAGAAGCTCGATAGTAAGGTGAGTAATCAGTCGAAGAAGCAGACGATCGCTCCGCCGTGGACACTTTCTGAGCGGTTCCATCCCGCGCGAATTATCTGACGACTACTCAGAAACGTGTCGTGGTTTGCGATCGCTATTTTGACGCGGAACCGATGGGGGCGATTGATTCCGATATTTGAGACCGTGTTTCCGATGGGCGCCTCCGACACATTCGGTGGCATGCCATCAGATTGTGGTTGACGATGGCAGTTAAACACTAGCTGATTCTTGTTTAATTGTTATGTAATGCTCCGGTAGACAACGCCGCACAATGTGCCATTGTGTGCAGAACACACTAAAATCATCGGTCATCGCTCGGCTCGTCATGTTTTCTGGATGTCATGTCTGAGCCAAGGGAAATGCCCGGGAAATGTTCTGACATCCGGGACTAGAGTCGGTTCGAAGCTGGAGCGGCACACCCCCGCGAGCCGTTAGACGACCCGATTGCGGGAGCTCCAGAGCTTGCGCAATGATCCAATTCGACAGACGAGCTTTCGAGGAGGAATCGACGACGCCATGCGTCCGGAAAGTAAAATCATTCTGTTCGCGAGATAGATTGACAGCGTTAGCTCCGGGGACGGTGTTCGCACTCCAAGAGGCGACGAGTGGGGGCGCCGCAGTCTTCCGTTGCGAGTTTACAACTGAGCCTGTCTCTTGTTGTACGTTATTCCGAGGCGTAAAGATTCGAGAGCGCTGGATTTCCGTCCTGTAAAGAACCATTGTTTCGTCGGTTGGCTGAAAGAGCCGTGACGTGCGACGCTCGGCGCCGCTGTGGTCGCAGCCGCCTACGATGCTCGCTCCCCACTCGGATGCATCTCCGTGTTCAGGCAACGTATGCAGATGTGCGAATGAAGCTCTCGTTCTCTCTCTTGACCAGCTTGACTCTGGAATGCATGCTTTGCCCCCGCGGTGTTTGTCAGCCGGATGATCCGTTGATTCGCACCCGGTCGTTTGATCCCGAGAACTACTGGAACTCCACGAAAGTCCCATTGTGTCAGGAGGGATCGGACGGAAGATTCCGTCCGATTTCAAACATTTTCCGTTGCGCTGTCCGCCTCAGCTTCCATGGACAGGTCGTACAAACAGGCAAGCGCTAGGGATGGCTCAGCTGATATGGGAGAATTAGCGGGGTTTCCTCCCTCTGCAGTGGCGGTGACGGTGGCAATCGGAATTCCTGCCGCAGTAGTCTCTTACCGTGCGACTGTGTGCTAGCTTGTGTGTAGTCGTGGGCGGGTCATCAACACAGCAGATAGACAGATAGATGGATGCCTGGAGGGACTCACCGACCGAACGGGATGATGATGGTGACTTACAGACAGATCGGACAATTGAACGAACGAACAGGCGAGCGGGCTCACAGACCGACGGACGAGTAGATGAGACGTGCGTGCGTGCTGGCGTGCGTGCCTGCCGCAGCGCGACTGCTCAGTGACGTCAACGACTTCTGAGAATGAAAACTTCTGTAACGCTTCTGGCGGCCGACGGTTCGCTTCTTCAGTCTACGGCATAAATCGTTGAACCTCCCACAAATCTCTCGATCCAGTGACCCAAGCAAGCGTTGCGTGTTTTTGGGGCCTCTGAAACTGTCCGTTCTCCATCCCGAAAGACGCATCAGAGTTCCTTCTGAAAATTTTTCACAAAAGCTCGAGCCTTCATAGTGGGTTAGAACTGCATCGAGGCCTGGAGTTATTGCTGGGTATCCCGCTCTGCGTGTCCCCGACATGGAGAATCGTGCGGCGTATTGTTATGTCAGCGGAAAGCCACATGGATGGTTTTCTGTTTGAAATATTTGGCGATCCGCGATCGGGAGGAAGAGGGGAAGGGAATCCGGAAACGTTTTCGGGTTTGGATCGGAACAAAAGTCACGAGAACACTTCATTGCTTTTATGGCGAGCCCACTAACTGTCTAGCTCGTTGGCCGACACTCAACTAAAGTCACGGCTCACCGGACGCTTCTGCCGACGTCCTGACGGAACACTCTGTTTGCTGACGACTGTTCGATCATTGTTTCTTCAGCCCGCGCCTATCGATCGACGTCAGAAAGCAACTTGGTTGCATGATATTCGTCTTGTACTCATTCTGGCTCGGAAAATGCTCCGTTGTGACAAGACACCGAAAATCCTGGGGGTCGGGAAGAGTTCGATCCTAACTCCCAAATGATTGCATCCGACGCATCGGTGGAACATCGCCGAGAAAACGGAATCGCAATGTTCTGACTGTTTGAACCCGTTTTCCAACATTAATCTGGAAAACAGAGGTTTGTAATGGTTTTGACGTTGCAAGTCCGGGGCTCTACCCACATTGATCGACGAGTGGGTGAAATTGGCCACGGAAAGGACACAGAACCATGAAACCCGTAGTCATCGCCGCAGCGCGCCGTCCTGGAAACCATGTCAGCTTCGCGAATTATGTCAACCCCCGCCTCTCCGACTCACGTCGAGAGCGACGTCCGGTGACGTCCACTAACCTACGCGTAGCACCGGGACTCAGATCGGGATCGTTGGGTGAAGTTTTTGATTGATGTATGCCCTCGTCGACATGCGGGGCTCGCGAAATCGGTCGTGGTTAGAGGAGTTAGATTCAAGGAATAGTAGGACGGACAGGCGGACCTTCTCACTGTCGTCCGTCTCCTCACATCTCTGCTCAAGCGAACTCAAATTCGAGGCCGGTGTTTTGCAATCGAGGAAGATCGGCTGATGTCAATCAGGACTGCCCCCGTCGGCCCAGCCCACCCAAGGATAGACGATTCCGTCACCAGCGGACGCAGAATCGGGGAATCGACGTAATCGAGGAAGAAAACGAGGGAACGACACAAAGGAGGCGATGCGCGTGGGAGTTTGTTGAAAAATGCTACTCCGAGGGAGAGATCGAGAGTGTTTTGCCGCTTATCATAGTCGACGGCGTAAGCATCTGAGACACAGTCTCTCCAGGAATGAAAACAGGAGGTGGACATTTCTCTCCGGTTGTCGCTTCCCTTCACATCTATGGGTCTATTAATCTGACTCGGTTGAATGATGACACGTCATAGATCTGCTCGTTTACCTGATTTATCGATCTGATAAGCTCCACGGATCAACTGCTGTCAAGAGTGGACCGAGACTCGATGTGAACATCAGATTGACGTCACCTGAATTCGCATTTGAGTGTCAACGGAACGCTGTTGAGAATCTGACTTCTGAACCGACCCCGCAGCAACGACAAGTGGTTTTCCCACCGTGCTTCTCTGATCTCCTTATCAGTGACACCTTTGTGTTGATTACCGTGAACGACCGGAAATCATGTTTCGATGGTTGGGCACCCTCTGCCGAAAACGGGAGCTCGTTTTAGTGATGCGCACACCAAGCCGTCGATCTCTTCCAGGGTCCGATCATAAGCCGTCGAAATTCGTTCTGGAAGCTTGCTGCGAGTCCCTCTCGACGGCGGAGCTACCTTTGTTTCCAAGTGGAGTTGTGTTGTCCTTCCACCGCTCCACCCGTCCATGGGACAGCGTCCCAGCTCGCCTATTGCTGGTTCATGTTGATCGTTCGAAGCGCTCGATTCATATTGTATCTCTTGTTCATATCGCATCAACAATGCTCGGAGGCTTTGGAAGCTGTCTTCCATTGTTTCAATCGTATCAGTCCCCAATGAACGAATCTTGTTGTGCCTTGGATGATTCGGTCATGCTTCTAAACAATTTGCAAGGCTCACCCACTCGCTCGACTGCCGACCGCCGCTCACCATGAATTCCACTCGCTGTGTCAAATGTTGTTCGGTGAAAATTCTCTTTTCGCCGCGGGTAACTAATCCAACACTCGCATTCGACGGATAATGCTCGCATCTAGAGCGGCGAATGTGTCGCAGCTAATCTCCATCGTCGGCCGAGATTTCCAGACGGTTTCGAATAATAACTCGAAACTGATGAAGTCAAGGGAGAGCAATCGACATTCTCGAAGTGAGCTCTTCGGGCTCGATCCGATGCAACGTCGCGGCCAGTGACGCTTCTCGAGCAACGTCACAATGCCCTATCCGTCCTTGGCTTTGTCACGATTCCAGCCGCTCGACGGCTGCGCCATCGGCATTCAGGCCGTGTTGCACGAGCTTCGGGCTGCCAGAACGAGCTATGTCCACCGATTGATCTCCGCCACTAGCATCTTCCAACAGAACTTCCGAGAGAAGGGCGCTGTGCCGTTGGCGGCGGCAACGGAACTGTTCAAGGAGTAAATAACTCGACGGGAGTCCAGCTGCGGTTGTGATCACGGACATTTTCGATTGCATGGCTTCGGACTCTAGCCCAAGACAACAGTTCAGCAAACAGATCCCTGATATCAATCACAAAAACCGCTTCGCTCCTGCTCCATTGAAATTGATCACGGAGGAAGCTATCGTTGATGAGCAGGAAGTTTCATCCAGAGGGCGATTCAGACTCGATCTGAGCGCGATTTGAGCGGAGGAGCATCTGACCACCCTGCAAGAAACCTGAGAATATCCGCCGCGCACTTGATTCAGCAAATGGGTGCGGCTTGTCAAGCGGAGCCGTTTGCCCAATACCCATGAACTAGTCTCGATCTAGCTTCGTCGTTCCGGATTGAATATGGCTGAGATAACATCACGAAGACGAACGTCTCAATCCAGCGAGATAAAGAACATGGAGCCCTTTGGAGGAAAGATTCTCACGGCATGACTCAACGGGGAGTTTGCCTCTCCCTCTGTCCTCGTCGGCCAGATTGGATTGATAAGATGAGGATCATAGGTACCCTATCGATACTCTCCAGTTTCGGGCACTGTGGACTTCTGTTCTCCATGTTTCATTGCCAGAGTCTCTTGATTCGAATACATTGGAATGTTGCGGATGAATTTTCCAAATCGACCGTAGACTCCATCCGGACTCTCTGGCCCAACGGAATCCGTCTGAAATAGGAACCGACGCAACTCGATATGCTTATTGTGTGAACACCGGACGGATTCTTCGTTCGAGCTGTGTTCTATAATGTAAATATAGAGCTGAAATTTCATCTTTCAGGGTACCTTCGGCAAACCGGACGAGTTCCTGGCGAAAAGAGCACTCGAAAGCCATGTGCGGTGCAATATGTCATTCATCCAGGAGCTTTTTCAAGGACAGTTCAAATTAACCCTCACCTGTCCACTTTGTCGTAAGGAATGCAAGACTTTTGACCCTTACGTTTGTCTCAGTCTGCCGATACCACAGAAGCTCAAAAAACTCGTACCCGTTCATCTAGTCGGACAGACGGGAGAGAATCGCCAGGTATGTTTCGGACGAGAACTGCTAGTGAACACCATGATCGGATTGATCGATTTTCCCACGAGAAAAAGAGGCATGAAAGCCTCAGGGTCCGGGTTTTGGAGTTTCCATTCTGTCTCGACCCTACCTCAGATGTTTATTGCTTCTTCGATAGATTGAATTCGCGGTCGAATTGTTCGACGACTCTACGATACGTGACCTTAGAGAAAAAGTCTCAGAGAAATGCAGAATACCTCCGAGGCACTTGTTGTTCCTGCAAATGCTCCCAGACACCGAAGGGGGATTCGGTAGCGTTTACGCCGATACAGACTCAATAACATCACTCTTGGAGGACCTTAGAACGAGAGGCAACTCAAAATTCGTGACTTGTCTCGAAACGCCGAAACCAAAGAAAACCAATGAACATGGTGAACACATCATGATAATCTGGTACGTTGATAAGTGGGAGTTCGAGGTCTCGCGAAGCGCATATGGTGGGAGGGAATTACCCGACGTTCGAAGTATTCCAAGAGCTCCTTCACAGATCTTGCATGATCCTCTCTTCAGGCATAACCGGACACCGGTGGAGGGTCTCTTCGGAGAACCGTACGTCATCCAAGTCCGTCGCGACATCGGTTTCGAAGATTTGAGACTGCTGATGCTCGATACGATGTCGGACCTTTTCTGCGAGGAGCGCAACGAAGTTGACGGCTACGATGAACGGCCGATTGTACCTGAATTTCCGTCTCAAAGTTTTTCCATCCTCTGCGCGGACATGTTACCCGAAAGGAACGAGATTCGCGCCAGCGATGATCTCCCTCTTTACACCGACCCCGTTGAACACATAACCGCTGTGAGTAAGGTGCAGTATCCGTCGATCGCCAAGCACCTTCGTCTGCTCGTCGAATGGCGAGACGAGCTGATTGTTTCCAAGGTGCTCGAACCTCCCGGTCCTCTCCGGGATGAGAGTCTGAGATGTCTTGATGAGCTCGACGGTGAAGTGACCGTTCCTGTGGACCTCACCGATTGTCTCAATGCCTATTTCAGCGAGGAACTGGTGAGTTCTGCCTGGCGGTTTTCGTGTTCGATTGATGACCCCTCGTAAAAAAAATCGGACGAAAGACCATGGATCGGTTTCATTAGTCGAGATTCCGTTTCCAGCTGGAGGCCGACGAGGCCTGGCTGTGCCCGACCTGCGAACGTCGGCAACAGGTCCTCTCGAAGCTGGACTTGTGGACGACCCCAGATATTTTGATTATACATCTGAAACGCTTCAAGCAAGTGAATCAAGAAAGATCGAAAATATTTTCTCTGGTCGATTTCCCGACCACGAGCCTCGATCTATCTCGATTCACGGCTCAGCGTGGTGAAAGTCCTGATCTCTCGCGGGAACGCGAGAAGGACACCGTGTCAACGTGGTCGCCGTGGAAGAATTCGTCACAGAGGTCTCCGTTGAGAAACGTCGATCCTCGAAACCCGAACAACCTCGTATACGATCTCTATGCCGTCTGCAATCATCACGGTACAATGCAGGGCGGCCACTATACCGGTACGGTTTCTCATTGAAGTACCATTGTTATCAGAGCCTGATGCCTCATCATACGGAGGCGTCAAGGGTTGGCGTTCATTTAAGAGGCTGACCCCTCGGAGTTATATGCTAACAAGATCCCGTCTTCGCAGCCTTCTGCAAAAATCCCGTGAACGGTTTGTGGTACCACTATGATGATGCCTCTGTGACCACAGTGACGGACGAAAGTTATTTGATCACCAAAGATGCTTATATACTTTTCTACCAGCGGAACACCCTCAACGTTTCCCAATCCTGTTCCTCGTCCAGTTCTGGATACAGCTCGGGTGAGTCCGACGAAATCCACGATCTCATATCCTCATTCCGGAACTTAGATACATGTACCTGAAATTCGTGGCGAGAATCGAGTATTGTTTGAATTCCGACACTTGCTCCCCAGGCTCGAATGAAGTTTCAAGACATTGGTCCATCCACAAGGAACCCTTCCTGTATTCCAATTCACCAAGTCGCAGCTTCGACAACCTTTATAACGGTGAGAATCGGTCAATGGGCTTTGAACTCAATCGGGACATCCGCGCAAAAACCACCTCGGACTGATGTCGTTCCGTCCTGCAGGCTCAAAGTGTCTTTTGTATTATAGACGACCTCCAAGCTCACACGCCTCAGCCCCGCCGCCGATTGCGGAATACAAAAAGGTTCGCCACCATCACAAGCGCCGATCGCAAACGGGTCAACGAACAACAAGAGCGCCAGAAGGATTTGTTCTCGATTGACAAACAAGTCCTCGGCCCTGCGACCTATTGTACGGTAACTTCTGTATGAAACGAGTAAATTCGACTCACAGACGAAAGCCGATGTATATACTCCGCCTGTAAATTGTACACTTTCCTACTTCCCGATGAACGTTCTGGTCATCAGAAGTTAGCTCCAGAGATAGTCGATAGCTTAGAACATTTGACGTGGACAACAACTATCATACGACAAGCCGAGCTTGATTCCTGTTACTGTCGTTATCCATAAACAGCGTCCGCGGGGGGACGGGAAACGGTTTTCCGGGATCGATTTTCCTCGCGGTGGCTGCTCAGCTCGCGTTAGAGGAAGACAGTTAATATATCCCATCACCGCTATTGATGTACCTCTATTATTTTTCAAATGGAAACATGCCGGCGAGCATGCTTCCATCGTTGTTAAGTATACTCAAGTTGGTAGGACACTTGTTCGAAGGTAACGACTATCTAGAGGGAACCGGTTCGCTTGCTGAAGCAGGAACCCAACGGCGTAGGTCAGAATCTGCGTGTACAACTAAATTAAGGAGAAGAAGTGATCCGCACTGTGGATACATCTGTGATAGGACAGGGTTTTGTCCTCAGGGATAGCGGTAGCAGATGCCTGCGTGGTCTCGCGATTATTGCGTTTGCTTGTAGAGATTTGATCCAAAAAAATCTACAGCTCGCGGACACGAAATACCCGTTGTGAACATCAAGTTCTGTTTCGCCCCCTTTGCCGTTTTAGATGCAGATTCTCTATGGGCGCTAGTTTGGTGTCCCGATGTTGTCGGTACAATAAAAAAGAAAATAAAAAACTGTTTATCCAGACAGACGAATGAAGTCAAAAAACTACTTCTCGAACTCATTCATTCCTTGAGTAACCTCATTCTGATAAAGGTTGGATTCATCGAAGTGGCGCTAAGAACTGACCTACGTCATACGAGAATTGCTCGCGGAGCGTCACATGCGAATTTTGTCGGGAGCAAGCTCGGTCCGGATGTATTCTATGCCGATCGTTTCAATCAATGATTTCAGGTACCGTTTCCCCAGCCAGGAATTAAGCGTGGAGCTTATTGTCCTGCGCACGATATCGCACGCATTGGTCATTCTCTTGAGCTGAAGTCCTCGAGTGTCAGACATTCAAGCTTCTTCAGATGAATTTTTCGAAAGTTCCACCTGTCCAGCTTCAATGTGGAACGGAATAGTGAATGTTCCATCAGAACTATGTGCAGTGTAAGAGAACTTGTGAAATAAGAGGATAGGTACCCTTGTGTCGGCGGCGATCGTGACTTTACCGACGCAGGTCTCGATCTGTCCGCTGAAACTCGACGGCCACGGATTGAAAGCGTATCGGCCTCTCCTTGAGACGTTCCGCATTTCTAAGCCAGTGCGCACCCCGAATCCTTCGTCCGACAATCCTAGGTGTGAATTATTCACGATGCGATACAAGTTCAGTATATTACTCAAGCGGATCTACAAACGGAATCGCTATCATGTGAATTCAGGCTGTGCGGTGGAGTTCGGACGGGCCACAACTGAGATATTCTTGAGGCTGTCCGTCAATCAAATAGACGGAGCGACTCACCTCATTGATCACAACGAAGCTCATCGATATGTTCCCGGACATTTCCAGCACCTTGAATTTGCCCCACTTAGCTGCTCTGTCCCGAGCTAGGTTGAGCACCATGTCGATGACCCTATTATTGAAGGACGTACTCGAAAGTGCAAAGCGAATATACACGAGAGGTTCAACGGAATGTAGGCGGGATGAGTTCCTCCTGATCGCGCACATTCAGATTGGACTGCGGAAAGCCGTTCGCAACATAGGAATCTTCGTAATCCAAACGAATCGTACCTTCGATCGCAAGCCCGAGGAGAACCACAGCCAGGACGGCTTCACATGACTGCATTTACGTGGTTCTCGAAACCTCTGTGCCAAACTGTTCCGTTTTCCCTCGTTCCCGAATGAAAAAGTTCTCCCGAGGAAATCCTCGTTGACCGTTGACTTTCCGAGCGGCTTGGTCTCGTTTCCTACCAAAGTGACATCCAACGGCTTCTAAAAGCATTCGTTCGCGCGAGATACATGGAATGAGCTTCGAATACTGTGAGCTGAAACGGAAAAATAAGCGAATGCCAGGGAATTAGGCTTGCGTGAAACGGATCACGGGCTCAGAATATCCTGGATTCGCTTGTTTACTAGTGGAATGGGTTTCAGAGTTGTTCGACACTGTGTGCCATCGCCCGCGGCTCCCTGAGAGGAGAACTTAAATTTCTGCCATGAATGATACTCCCAAGAGCAAAGCTTTTGATTTCCGTATCCAAGTTCATCCCTCTCTCGAGATATGGAACCCAACAAACAAGAGTCAAGAGGTATATAGATGCTGTTTTTATCTCAGATATATTCAAATGAGTTTGGTGGCTCATTGGAGTCATTCGAGGATTCTTCATCTTCGCTGGCGATGTCGATCACTATGTCCGGATTGCTGTCGTTTACGAGCGTTGAGTGGATGTCGCGGGTCGGTGATGTCATACATTTCCTCTTTCTGCGTTGTCGCATCCTTGGCGAGGACCGGGCTCTCATCTTCACAGCGGAATTGATGCCCCCAGCTAGGAAAAAAACCCATCAGATGAGATCCGCCGTTCTCGGTTTTTGCGGATGTGGTCGAAATATTCCCAACCCGTATGTCAGCTTACCAATCCTCCTCCATCGTATCGTTAGAAGCCGCTTCACTGGCTTCGCCCGCAGAATGCATCCGAGTTTTGAACTTCTCAAGCAGCGCGAGGGTTTGAGCTTCTCGCTTGCTTTGGCCCGCCTTCTTCAGGCTTGCAGCTGACAGTTTGCTATAGGCTTCCTGTTCAGCGTAGAATGATGCGAGCAGATCGTTACCTCCGCCATCTGGTGAAGTCGAAACAATCCCACTTGGTTAAGTTGACACTGCATGTAGGTATCGCGGCGCCGCATGCCACATGGGAACTACAACCCCACTCCCTGTTATCCCGAGAGGGTTCCCTTGTACTACCCACATGCAATAAAAGTATCACAGTTTATTAACCCGAGACGGGATATCAGGCACCGCCATCGATGACAAGCCAGTGAGAATCATAATGATGAACCCCATTCGTCTTCGAACCTTTTGCGGGATGACTGGAGGACTCAGCCGGGTTCTCAGCTTCGGCGGCGGCCTTCGTGCTCGTTTCCTTCATTTCTTTCCTGAGTTTCCTATACTCCTTGCGGTGCTCCTCACTAGAAGATTTAATTTTTGGATATTTCAACGGCCACCTGTGATGTCGCCGTGATATACGACCTCCCGGAAGAGCAGAAAATGGAGATCTCTAGTGATGGTTCTCGTCAAGAGTTTTCTGAGCCATAGTGGGCAGTTCTCATGAAGCGGTCTCTGAGCCATCACGAAACGCCAGCGAGAGCGTCGCGGTAGGTGCACAGCCAGAGGAGGGCTCCGGGGGGTAATGAGCCCATCCAATATCATCTCCTGCCACATGGGGCTCCATGATTCAGAACATCATCATCGTCTGTTTTTTCCCCTCCCCAAAAGATTCCGGCCTCGATCATCTAAGAAAATTCCTGCTGCGCGATCGAGTTGGTCATTTGAGAGCTTATAGGGAGCCTCGCTTGCCGCGTCCCGTGATCTTTGATGATTTGATGAAGAACCGCGATGGGCGAAGGGCACCGCCGAAATGCTGAAGCTCGCTGGAGTCGAGACAGCTGCATAGCAACGTATGAATCAACCACGGGACAGTTCGAACGGCAGCGGCCCATTGAAACGAGGATTTCCCAAAACAGATCGGATGAGACAATGGATGAAGAAAGAGGGACGCCAGCGTCGATAAAATATGCAGAACTCGCTCAGCCAATGAGGAAACGGTCGAACACATAATTCGAGGATAAGGAGACAGATAAGTTGAAGGATTTGAAACTAACAAGAGTCCCAGAGAGGGAGATCCGATCATCCTCAGAATAACAATGGACAGATGGATCTAAACAAAGAAGCACCTATAGGATGCAATAGGAGAAGGATTGGTGAACACGACTAAGCGATTTCTCGAAGAATGGGAACGCAACAAGGAAGGATCCGCTGAGCATGCTCGCGCCTGAACTGGAAAGTTGATTTATAAATACAAGAATCAGATCCAATAAACCATGAACCCTGAAGAGAGAGATCTGATCACTCAAGGGGGAGATATTTCTTCCTCAACGGCAAAGGATATCTGGCAATCGGAAAGTCAGATGTGGGAAACTCACGCTTCCTTCTGTCCTTTTCTTTTCCTCTCCGCTTCGAAGTAGTTGTCCACATGAATATCGCGCTCATCACCGCTACTGTCTCCATGGTTTCTCTTGGGTTTCGAGTTCTCAGGATCTTTGTGTTTGGTCGATTCGGATCTCTTTTTGTTGCTTCCAAGTTTGTCTCGGATACGGTCCAGATTCCGTGCTGATTCGTCTTTAGCTGCGGGACCGAATCGCAATGTCAAGCTTAGGGGTACCGAATGAATTCTACTCTCCCTCATTCTCATTAACCCATTAGGCCATGGATAGGTATACGGTTCATTGCACCCACAGCTTTTGGATTCCACGGAGTTTGATGTCAATTCGATAGCAGGAGCAGCACTCAGCGTTTTGTCATCCTTCAGGAGATCGTGGCTGCTCTTGCTCTTGCCTCTGAACTGCTTCACGTTGATTTCGGATAGCTCCTCATCTTCTTCTTCGGCTTCATCTCCGAACGATAACAATTTGAAATCCCTGCAAATCGAAACTTGTTCCATAAGCTTTCGATGACGATGTCCTCACGGTCTCTTACTCGATTCAAATTGATCGTTTGACTGGGTATAATCCGGTGGACCGCTCACTTCTTGCCCGCCTCCTTCTTCGGCTTTTCGATCCTCTCGGAGTCGTCTACTTGCTTCTTCCTGGGGACAATATCTGGGAACGGATTGTCAACCACCTCCACAACCCGGATCTTTTGAGGGTATTCGGGCCGGTCGTCCTCGTCGACATCACAGTCCTCCAGTTTCAACATATTGAAGATAGTGTCACCGGTGACCTGGGTATTTCACAATAACTGTGACAACTGACGGTGAAAATTCAGCGTGGCTTCTCCATTTGACAAAGAAGCGAACTCTTTGACCAACCTTTCCGAAAATCGTATGTTTGCCGTTGAGGTGAGGCGATGCACCGAATGTGAAGAAGAACTGCGATGTATTATCATTCTTGCCACCGGAGGCCATTGCAACCAAGCCGCGCCGGTTGAACCTCAATCTAGAATGTATTTCATCCTGGAACGGCATGGGTTCTGTTGAAAGATACGAGCCCTTGACGAAACCTGTGTGAGTTCCTCGGGATCTCCCGACGTCTGAGATGGAGAATCGTTCCCGCAAATTTCATTGGAGATCGAGCTCCGATTTCCCTCATGCCTAACGACAAACCTTGAAAGGTTTCCCGTAAATGCTCTCGCCGCCTCCTCCAGTGCCGGAAGGGTCCCCGCCCTGAACACACATTCCTTTGATGACTCGATGGAAGACCGTGCCATCGTAATAGCCTTCCAGAGCGAGCTGAACGAAGTTCCGGCAGGCTTTCGGTGTTTCTTTCGACCACAATTCGATATCGATGGGCCCAACTGTTGTTTGAAGTATGACCTGAATGCGAGAAAAAGCTCAATGACGTGAGGCCTATCGCTGATCCCAGCGTAATTGGTCAGGCTGCGGGCTCACAGGAATTCGAATGGTCAGTTTTGTCATGGAATTCGAACGTGAAGAAATGACAGAAATCCACAGCTGGCTGCGAGCTTACTTTGCCGCTCGTAGGCGGCTCCTGAATGTAGATGTTGCTCATCTTCAGTTGCGGCTGGTGCTCCGGTTTACGCAGATATCCACCGAGTCTGAAACAACAGGCTCCCACCACCCCGGATGATAATATGAAGTTCTTTCACTTCGATCGGAAATCGCCGCCACAGAGCAGTGTTTTCATCATTCGTGTTTTCGTCCGTGAGAAAGGACAAAGGGAGAGGGAGTCCCAAACAAACAGCGTCGCGCGCCTTGCCGCGTAGCCAGTCGGAGGGAAAGCATTTGGCAAGTGCACGGCATTGAACCGCGTAAGCCTGCCCACGAGAGTATTGATCGAAAACGATCCGTTCGACGATTCCATCATGTTCAGTGTTGAAACTGTCGCTCATGATCTATTCTGAGATTGCTGAACGGGGAATCGGAAAAAATACGCTCCTAGCAATATGCAGGCCCGGTGATCCCTCCTAATTCCAAGAACTCCTGTGGGAACGAACTCGGTCGGAACTCGGGGTGGGCGGGAAGTCAACAATGAGGAACGACAGTAAGAGGTGATCATATCATATGAGGAGAACGGAGTCCCCGGAGACACGCTCCGCGATGGTTCACGAGCCTGGCCTGTATACGTGTCATACGGATTGTCACGGATATGTCAGCTCTGCTGTTCACTTGAGCCCGAACCGAATCCATTTCGCCGTCGACCACACTCTCCGGTGATCGTTTGTATGCTGCTCAGGTGGGCGACACGCTAGATGTGAGGAAAAACCGCGATGTGTTGTCTGTCATTCTTTCCATCGGAGGCCATTTCCACAGAGCTCCGCCTGTTGAAGCTTCATTTCGAATGTATCCTGGCGGGTCGAGGGCTGAGTTGAATCCAACAAACTCTGAACGGCGAGGAAGGAGGAGCTAGAATAAGTGCCCCAGCGGACTCGTGAGGAATAGCGAACAGCTCTCCATGAGCCGAGTCCCTGGCCGCCTAGTGGCAGAGATGATTATGTTTCAGAGGTATCGCCTCATACCCAGAGCAACGGTCCGCTCAGACCTATCTCTGGTATCCGAAAGAGTTTCATTTCCTTCCGACTCTGAAGAAAAAGAGCTCGAAACGAAACCTGTGTTTCGAAACCTGAGAGGCCAAATCACAATTCGACGACGTGAGAGTCGAGCCGTTGCAGTTCATGCTGTAAGTACCGAGTGCGAAATGAGAGCATAGAACTATTCAAGTAGTCTTACATTGTTTTTAACTACCGAACACGAGATTCTCGACCGAGACTCGACACACGGGCTCAGAGTTTCAGATAAGCTTTGCTCGAGCTGAGGCTTCGAGGGGCTGGTTACATGAAAAGTTGGGCGGTTCTTCGAACGGTGAAACGACCGTAGTTGAAGGCAACTCGATCAAATCTTGAGGGCTATCCTCGCTTCTCGACGAATTCTCTGACTTCCTCAGCTAGAACTCTCTTCCTTATGAGCACAGCAAACTTGCCGTTTCCGCAGCGGAAGGAGGACTGAATCTAGAGCTCTTCACGTCCATCGAGAAGGTCCTGCATCGACGTGGCCTACTTCATCGCTATCGAGCCGATATTCGAGGCTCTCTAGTTTCTGTTGACTTCCTTAGAAGGGGCATCGGTGATTGGGTGAGTTGGAATGACTCAAGTAACTAATCTGACTCAGTAAGTAACCCGACTCATGTGCAGCGGAGGAGTTCGGTCCAGAACCACTCTGGAGGCTAAGTTATTATTCCCTACGGGGCGAGTCTCATATCGCCTGGCTTCTCTTTTTTTCGAGGCGTCCGCAAACGGATTCCCCGGGGCGGGAAGCCATCATCTTCCAGTTCGCTTCCCTGCTAACCCATGCCGGAGTTAAAGATCGACCCTTCTCTCTTCATCCATGGCGCTGTCATCCAACTCGAGGAATACTGCTTGTCAGGAATTCGGATTCAGGAATCCGAACCCGTGATGAAAAACTTCCCCATGATTGTGCATCCGAATCCGAATCGGATTCTGATATGTGTCCCGGATCGGTCTGGATCCGGAAGCACATTGTAACCGGGTTTCAGGAAGCGGTTCCTCGCGACCCCCGTGGCTCCGGGAAAACTACATTCAACCAATTGCGGTTGAAAAGATTCAAACCGCTATCCTCGTTGTCAGCGAAAGGCTCAGCCCCAGGGTTTGCCGAGAATCTCAGTCCTTGGTTCCCTCGGGAATCTCGGTCCCCGGGTTACCCCGTCATCTCGGTTTCCCAAAGATTCGCATCCCTATTCACGAGTTGTTTGGTTCCTTCAGTGCTTGGCACTTAGTCAATGCGTGCCGACGATCGACTCGACTTCCAGCAGTGTCTTAGCTTGTCCCGAATCTCCAACTCGTCAGCAGGGTGATTCGAGCGTCCTAATCTGTGCGGATCCACATCGAAATCCAGACTCGAATGCAGAAATAGATATGAATCTGAGCGCCCAGCCTTATTCATATGGAGTTCACATAACAGGTTTTCAAGCTCCAATAACCGAAAACATCGATGAAACATCCCCTCGATCATTCCCCTCGAATCCAGTGTCCCACAGCCAATACGCTCATCCTAGTTTCTGACTCCTAGCAGGTGTAGCCGCCACCAACTCGCGTAGCAACGCTTTTGCGATCTAAGGTGGCCAAGCCTCGCTAACGGAACGAACGTGAGTCTCATTCGGCTTCTCCCCCGCGGAAACTGCGATCTGAACTGGACGTATCAACTTTCCAGCATAGTAATAGTAGCTCATGCGCGCCACTCGTAAATCCGAGAAGTGGCCCTCTAATGGTACGTGTGTCGAGGCTCGACGATCCGAGTCGTCTGCTGGATGCGGAAACGAACAACAAGATGTCTTCAGAGGGAGCAGTACAAGAGCTGATTCAGTACTTCATAGACGTCACCGGCGTAGAAAGTGATCGCGCGAAGTTCTACCTTGACTCCACAAACTGGGACCTTAGTGTAGGCCTATCAAAGATCTTTTCCGCTCCCTAGAGTCACGGTTATGCCGCCAGAAGTCCCCTTAACGCACAATGACTTGTCTTTTTCATAGTTATTATTCTCTCAAGATAAATTACACTGTGTTTGACAACATGGTTTGCACTATGATCACGCCTAAAATGAGTCCCGTTGGAGATCTGTGGCATGGGATCCGGACCCCGTTGTCTTCGGTTCCGTTAATGCGATGGCTATGTGCCAGAACATGGACTTGCATGCGGTCGAACTTCGCGTGCGCTGTTCGCGAGCATTTCATTGTTGGCGCATCGTTGTCGTACCTCAACACATACTGAGATTTTGTTCGCTCGAGGCGGCGGTTCGGAGCTCTAGCGGAATGTGGAACTCTTATGCTGTACCATGGCCGTGAGGAGCTGACAACAACGAAATATTTGCCGTTCGTTTCCCTCCTGTGGATATGGGTTCAGCACTCGGCGATCTGACCTTGTAATCTTGTTACTTTTCCCGCAGTTAGCGCTCTCATCGTTCTACGAAGATCCCCCCGCGGATATTGCTGAAGGGGACCCTCCGAACGCTGCGCCCCCACCTATACCGCCTTTCCCGAAGCCGCCTTCAAACGAGAGCATACCTACCCAACCGTCTACCATGGCTCGGTGAGTGCGCCACCCGATCGTTACGCGAGGCCAGTGCGTCAATGTGTAGATATGCTCAATCTGAGAATGTGTCTCATTTCACGTCATCCAGACGCGGAGATTCTGAAATGAACACATGATCGCTCAACCCACGCACGGTTCGGTTCCCAATTAATCCAAAGCTCCATACTTCCTCAGGATGTTCACATTTCGCGATTTGAATAAGAACGACGCCTCGGACAGCGATGAAGAAGGTCAGCGATTCTTCGCAGGAGGCTCCGAGCACAGTGGACAGCAGGTTGTTGGCCCGCCAGGTCGAAAGAAGGTCAATGCAAATGATCTGGTGCAGAGTGTCTTCGAACAAGCAAAGGCTCACGGAGCGACGGCTCCTGATGCTGAACCAGAAGCTCGCACGAAACCAAGCTTTTCCGGCGCGGGGTTCCGGCTCGGGGCCGAGAAAACCCAGGAGGAACCTTCGCAGGCTTCAAGTAGCCGCGTGTCTCCGCCTAGATCCATCACGGTCAATCTCTGGAGCAACGGCTTCTCGATCGACGACGGGCCCCTTCGGAGGTACGACACATTTGAGGGTCAAGAGTTCATCGATTCCATCAAGAAAAGTATAATCCCATCGGAACTTGTTGGGCTAGCGCAAGGTGGCGAGGTGAACGTCGACCTCCGAGATCGCCATCACGAAGAATACGTGGCTCCGAAGAAAACAGTCCGAGCCTTCGTCGGTGAGGGTCACCGTCTGGGTAACATCGAACCTCCAGTTGTGCCTTCAGGATCTCCTCCCGATGACCCGAAGGCTTGCGAGGAAAACGCTGCTAAGTTGATCAAGTTCGACGAGAGCAAGCCGACGACCAGCATCCAAATCCGCTTGGCGGATGGCAGCCGTCTTATCGCAAAGATGAATCATTCCAATACCGTTGATGACCTCAGGCAGTACATCGTAACGGCGAGACCTCAGTACGCGGCGTCTACGTTCGGCTTGATGACTACATTTCCAAATCGAGAACTCGAGGATGGTAGCAGAACTGTACAAGAGGAAAATCTGTTAGGTGCCGTCGTCGTCCAAAAACTCAAGTGATCCGGTCAGAGGAGAGAGCGTCCGGGGAATAGAAGAACAAGTATCAGAAGAATCTTTGAATCGAATTATCGAAAACCTCATTTGGTCAGGATAGTTTTCTGGTTATTATGATAATATTTAAGATAATAAAATATTCAAACGATGGATGGAATTTTCAACCTGGGCTTTACTGAAACTCCCGTTCTTGTCTTGTGTTTACACTCACGGATGAAATCAGTTTAACACTCGAATATACATCTTATATCGACGGGCTGTCGGCTCATTTTCGCCAAAGAACTTCGCTTCGGAATCGGTGAGCGTTCAACCAACGACGCCAACCTCACTGCTTGATAATCTATCACAATCTCATCGTCATTGTATCGTTCCGAGCTTCTTTCTACCGGCTTCGTGGTCATCCGGGGCTCACTTCCGTCGGCGAAATTCCGAGATCGCTATTACGCTATTAAATGATACACCGGGGACTTTTCATGCTGGGTGAACTTGTAAAGCTTAGACCCGAACAGCTGCTCGTGGAATCCGGTCAGGAATGTATCCGTCGGAACTTGAAGATTTCTCTTCCGCACGTAACTGAGCATATCGGCGCAGGACGTATACACGTTGACATGAGCGGTTTCTTCACTCAAGAAACTTGCTCTGTCCGTCTGGGTTACTCCCGAGTGGGACAACGAATTGAAATAAGTGAGGTTTCCCGCCCGAACGAAAGTTATCCTGTGCTGTTTGGTGTTTTTGATGAACTTCGTTTTCCGCAGAGTCGCGAATGGATACTTGAGCGCCGAAGCAATGATATCATCCGCGTACTCGTCGCAGAAGAAACGTTCATGAACAGCTAAGACTTGCTCATCATGGGTCACTGTCGATAGGAACGCTGTCATGTTGGCCATTTTTCTGCGTAGGACGAAGAATTCGTAGATGTTGAACATGGCCACGTACCTGGCGTCGCGCCCCGCTCTCAGTAAGCAGTCTGCCCTTAAGATGGGGATCGACAGTGTACCGATCGACGCGGGCACATTCCATTGGAGTAAGCTCGTTGTGAGCGACGGCTGGATGTGCGGTGCGCGTCTAACGAATGTTTTCGCCAGGGGACCTAAACTAGCGTCGTAAATGTAGAAATGGTCTATTCCAATATGGTTGTGATAAGCGAGGAACTCGGCGAGATTGGCCTCGGTAGTATTGAAGGTCAGAGGGTGAACGCAGACGCCGATGTGATCCGGGTTGAGGATGAGCTGCTCTTCAACGGGTATGACTGAGCCCAAAATCTCCACAGCCTGTGGTGTCGAGGTTTGATTTGGGTTGACGCAAGCAACCGCCAGAGCTGAAAGGCCATTGTAGCTGTCCAGAGTTCTGACTCCCGCGTCAACAATCAACGAAGTTGCTGGGCTGAACCACAGACGGCAACTTTCAGGTTGAACATCAGAAACGAGGAGAATGGTGACTGTGTGAGTTGTCGATGCGTAAAATGACGAATATACGAATATGGACATGTCGATCTGATACCAGCTCGCATCGACTTTGTGGGCTGTTTCCAGGTATTCGCCTTCGAATGTGGCTCGCAATGACTCCAGCCGACGAGCACACTTGGCGTTCGATTCGGAGCTCTGGAATATGTCCGAGACCTCGAGGAAAACCTTCATGTTCGAATACTGCCTCTCCATCAGCATGAGTCCAACTACGGACGCTACGCAAACAACTACCAGACCGAGTTGCGTGTACTTCCGCATGACGGACCTCTGCACCCACTGTCGTTAGCGACTCTCTGAAAGAACAAAAAAAAAAGAATTCAGTTCACGGTTAATCCTCCGCTCTGGTGAGCGCGACCTGCAGGTTAGATCAGTGGCCCGAAGAGTGATATTGTTCTCCACGAGGAGCCTCGAGGCCGCTTCCTCCAACGTTGTCCAATAGAGATCGATCAATGATTGGGCCAGTACTCGTCCCAATACATTCACTGAGAGTACTGTCGTGGATTGTCATCCCTACTCACAGATAGTGTTTCGTTTCAGATGCTTCTCATGCTGTTGTTTTTTGAGCGAAAACCATCATGTTCCTGAGAGAAGCTACATGTGATCCTCCCCGAATATTTTTCTCAGAGAGGAGTCATTCGTCACGCAACTCCGACCCAGAAGAGCGAATCACACTGAACATTTGGATCTGAGCGTTCCGCACCGGGTTAATGCTAGCTCGTGACAGTCTCATGAGAGGAAATCAATCGCATGGGTAAAGCTGTGCTGCTCAGTCAAGATTGTTTTGTTTATTATCACGTCAGCTGCTGCACCCGGAAGAGCGGTGCTCGCTGTCCCGGTATTCGCGGCAAACTCGCTCTCCACCGCTTTCAACATCCCTGCAGACTCTTCGGCAACAAACTCCGCTCCCTCCGACTTTGTTAGAAAAGTTGCTCAGGTCCCGTCAGAGCGTTGCAGCGCTTAGGAGCCTCCTTACCCACATGGAGAACTCAAGTCACCGCCACCTGACCCACGGAGCCGAGAATGAGAGCTCCTCTATCAGATCTTGATCGGAAAGATGCACCACTCCCAAAGATTGTTCCGCATCATCTGAGGGGAGGATTCGGTGTCCGCCGGAACCTTTAAATCGGAATCGTGAAGCCGCTATCGGTTGCTGCTGGGTGCTGCCCGCGATTTTCAAATGCTCTCTCGCTTTTCTCGCGACAGACTTGTTTCAAGGAATGCTCGTATTGAAACATCGAGCATCAGATCAGCAGACCCAAACCCTGAATATGAATTTGATGTTACATCGGCCCCATCGAGAACAGTGCGAAAGCAGTCAAGTCGCACGTCCGCAGAACACGGGAGGCGGTGCTCCTGGCAAGTGTTCTGCGGCGACCGAGGACAACAAAAACATCAAGCAGCTGATGTTCTGCGCCGAGGAGGATTCTGAACAGCGCACATGGAACCCACGAAATTTGCGCGACGTCAGATTTGGCTCGGGCGGTTCTTCAGAGTAGGAACAACGGCTCTGATCGGGCTCTCAGCCATCAGCACTGTAGCTCTCTTCGCTACGGTCGCCTCGAACTTCATGGAATCTCGGCGACGAAGGGTCGAATCCAAGGAACGTGAGTGTTGCGCGGAAGCGTCACTGCTGTTTATTCGAACTGTGGAAAGGGGACTCACGATGTGTCTCGAAAGGAAACTTTGAAAGCGTACGCTGATTATCTTCGAGGAAAGCTCGGAGACCTCTCCTTGGTGATCCAGTGAGAATATACTGACGAACGAGTTTCGGTGTTACAGAGTAATGAAATTCCTCCAGTCGATCAGAGGTTGCGCGGTTCGACGGTTCGGAACATCCCCGATCTCGCAGTCAACGGATAGAAACTTCAAGATCACTCGACTCAATCATATAGCCATTGCGACCAGCGCGATCGGGAAGCAGCAAAAGTTTTGGAGTGACGTCATGGGCCTTCAGGTACGAGCTCGAAAATATTCAACTCGCGAGCGGGAGTCTCCGCGAGATTGGGGTTGTGTAGTAGATTCGTTGAGATTGATCCAGGATCGGCTTCCCGCCTGATTCTATCGAAATTCCAGTTTCATTATCATAAATACCTGCTCCTTCGTAGGTCAGTGCTAAAACACCGCAGCCCGAGCATGGGGTCAGCACAGTGTTCGTTTCTTTGGATAATTCGAAATTGGAGCTCCTCGATCCGATGGAAAAGTCCCCCATCAACAATTTCCTCAAGCAGAACAAAGATGGAGGGGTGCATCATATATGTCTGGAGGTCGACAACATCAAATCAGCTATGAAACATATGAAGACATGTGGCGTCAGGTAATGCTTTGGAAATATGGGCATGTTCCGCTCGTCAGTAAAGCTTCATAACGATGACGTTTCGCTGAAAACCGAGCTGTCAAAGGTCTCGTCACTTATCGTGATTCTGATTACCCAACGACCGCGGCCTTTGGACGAGGAGAATGCGTTTGACTATGGGAGCACTCAAATTCAGAAGCGGCTCATCTGCTTCATTCCCCATCTCACGAATCGCGCCGCAGCTCTGAAGCTTTTGGTAGCTGCACGCCCACAAATAACATGAGCATCCCGTCGCTCGTGTTACATTAACTTATGCTCGCTGATCGGCGACCGTACATCGAAGACGCGAGTTGACGTTCAGCCCAGTTCCTCTTGGGAAGACTAGCAGCTGATGTTTTGTGAATAGTTCCGACATATCGCCAGACGAGCTGGCTGCAAGATCAATGTCGGCCCGAAAGCGGAACGATGCGACTGACGTTGACGCTCGAAGGCAGACTCAAGGTCGCGGGCGAAGTGCGTGCTTCGGATGACGACAGTGGGTTTTGATGACGCCGACGAGTTCCGAGAAAGAGTTCAACCACCTGATGAGTGCTATCACTGCTTCGTAAGCTGCTCGAATCGTCTTCTGACAACGAAATCCGCCTCGTATTCCAGAGTTGTTTTCCTGCATGGGAACACGATGTGGAGTTCAGTCGACACCAACGTGACCTTCTGATTGCAGATGTTTGAGTCCAGAGCCACGAATCGGAGCGCACGGGAAACCTGTGGTGTTCCTACACCCGAAGGACTGCGGCGGCGTTCTTGTTGAGCTAGAAGAAGTCTGAGTCCATTGATTTGAAGTGATCTCCTCGATTGGGCGGTTTCGGCAGCACCTGAACCTGCCCTGACCTGCCGCTGTTGCTGGATAGGAGGCTACACGAATCTTTACAATAAACATAGCTTTACTCTTCTACAAATTAGAACACATGTCATCGCGGGTCTCGGATCAGGGGAGATGGGGGCTGCAACGTCATGCTTCTCACCCTTCATCGCGTCTCCAAAAGGGATCGCCCCACTGTGCTGTTTGGGCTGGCTGTGAAATGAATCCTTCCCTTTGCTGCGTGTGATGATCCTTCCCATTCGGGATTAAATCCCAGAAGGTTCCCCTCTTAATTGGAACAAGCTTCAAATAGCGAGACTCACAGGCATACCTCATGTGGTGCGAAGCAAAATCCAATCTCATTTTCAGCGGGAAAAATATAAATGTGTGTAGATAAGCGGCTTTGAAACTCCGCAACATCATTCGGCCACATCGACATGGGAGCGCCTATAATGGCTGGTCAGCATCATCGGGACTTCACCGTTTCGTCGTTCGGGCCCCTCTCTCCCCTTCCCCCGTTAAGGATAGAGGAACGGAGACTCGTACAGCCGGCGAATCACGGTTACTTGGAGATTCCCTGGATATTCGATGAGAGTTGAGGCTGACGTCTGTTAGAGTCTCTACCTTCTGACTTAGAGAACCCTCCCACTTCTGGCATTTTGGAATCGACGTCGCTCATTGATTTTCAGAGCTGGGTCTCCCTAAACTTCGCGTCCGTGTACAGGCCGAATAAATTCAACGTTGGCACTTGTTGCCAGTGCCGGTGCATCCCGTCTTTCTTGCGACCCCGACACCGTTCTAGTCGCGGTTGCTATTGCTGAGGCCATTTCGAGTATTCTCGGAGACGGCAGGTTCAACGGTGGCAACAAGGACGACAGAAGCGACCAATGCGACGGAATCAGCAAAAATATCGATGTTGACGATGACATCAACGACGGAAAAAGAAAAAGGATTCAACAGAGTAAGCCGGCGAGGCCGCCGTTGGAGGGCGCCAGGCTCGTGTCCTCCTCCAAAATGGCGCTGCTTGGCATGCGCTAGCCGAGTACTCACAGAGAGAGCATAACAGTGAACTAGTAAGCGGAGAGAATGATAGAACCAGCCACAGCGGCCGAGTACGGCTGTTCATAGTGGTTCGACCAAGCTTGTGATGTAACGTGTTTGCCGCATTCTCATCGCGTTCGCTGAGGAAGGATCAGGTTCTATCGGATAGTGCGTACTCGACCACATTCACTCACTCACTCACCCACTCGCTCGCTCACCACACTAGTGCCCTGAGAGAGTCTAGAGCGAAAAAATAAGCACAGGATCTAAGGATAGCTGCATCCGAACGAACAACAACGTCACCAGCGACAACTACAGCAGCGAGCCTCAGCACCAAGTCAGCGTCTGGGCCTCTGAGACCGGGCTATGCAATCGCGGAAGCCATGGACGTTTGGGAGAGCAGAGCCGAATAGGATCGTGATTGTAGCATAGGAAGAACCGATTTGGAGGAGACCGAGCACTCATTGACTGAACGACAGGAAATGAGATGATTGGACCAAGTAACTAGAGCCTAATTCAACGTGAGCGGTACAACCGAAAAGCGTTCTTGAAGGATAGCGTCGGAGAAGGAACATTGCGAGGTCGGCTCTGACCGAGTTGTTTCTTTCGAAGGTGTTGTCATCCCTATCGGTCGTTGTGGTTGTAGCTGCGGATCCACAGTGCGACAGCCACTCCGATTGACGGTACAGGAATCCCTCTGCCTCTCTTGGTGCTGAAGGTGGTGAGGATGTCCGCCGCGTGAATCTAATTTTTCGCGTTTGGATACCGTTTATATTGCTGAGTCGAAAATGGTGTTTGTAAGAGAGTCTGCCGTCCGTGAATCGGCTCTACTACGGACTGAATGAAGCTTGCGAGTAAATTAGGCAACCAGGAGTTCGAGCGCGCCGTGACAAAGACGAAAAAGAGAGGAACCCGGTAGGCTTGGCGAGTGGCAAGTAAGTGAAAACGACTAGAACAACAACATCAACGACAAGAATAACAACAGCAACGACGCCGCCTTCGCGGCCTCCGACCAAAACACTGTCCAATGTGATTGAGACAGCCAGAAAGCTGATATCGTTTCACGATATCAATACGACTGCTACAGGCGCGAGGATGGCCGCCCCGTCCTCGGCCGGGGCCGCACTGGCGTCTCAGATAAATTTATCGGCGCTTTTCAGCCGTCTCTTGTCGGCGGCTCCCCCGAAGCTAGTCATTGAACGCAGGACGATAGAGAAAACATGGAAACTCATGGACAAGGTGGTCAAATTGTGCCAACAGCAGCGCATGAGTCTGAAGAATTCGCCGCCCTTCATCCTCGACATCCTGCCGGACACCTATCAGCACCTGCGTGTCATCTACTCGAAGCACGAGAACGAGATGGTTCTATTGAACGACAATGAGTATTTCCGAGAGTTCATTTCGAACTTGAACCGCAAATGCAAACAGACCATCAAACTATTCAAAGAGGGCAAGGAGAAAATGTTCGACGAGCAATCGCAGTATCGCCGGAATCTCACGAAGCTCAGTCTCGTCTTCAGCCATATGCTCGCCGAACTCAAGGCCATCTATCCTCAGGGCGTTTTCGGCGGCGACAACTACCGCATCACCAAGAGCGATGCGGCCGACTTCTGGAAAAGTCATTTCGGAGATAAGACCATTGTCCCGTGGCGACTGTTCCGACACACACTCCACCAGATACATCCGATCGGCTCCGGCTTGGAAGCAATGGCTCTGAAGTCCACAATAGACTTGACCTGCAACGATTACATATCCAACTTTGAGTTCGACGTGTTCACGCGTCTCTTCCAACCGTGGTCGAGTCTGCTGCGGAACTGGCAAATTCTCGCCGTCACCCATCCGGGTTACGTTGCCTTCCTAACCTACGACGAAGTCAAGGCCCGTCTGCAGAAGTATATCACAAAACCAGGCAGCTACGTGTTCCGGCTGAGCTGCACCCGGCTGGGACAGTGGGCCATAGGTTACGTGACGGCCGAAGGTACAATTTTACAAACGATTCCTCAAAACAAATCACTCTGCCAAGCTCTACTCGATGGTCACAGGGAGGGATTCTATCTGTTTCCCGACGGACGGACCACGAACCCGGATCTTTCGTGGGCCGTCCAGGCGACGCCCGAGGACCACATCAAGGTCACCCAGGAGCAGTACGAACTCTACTGTGAAATGGGATCCACCTTCCAATTGTGTAAAATCTGCGCGGAAAACGACAAAGATATTCGTATTGAACCCTGCGGGCACCTTCTATGCACGCCCTGCCTCACGTCATGGCAAGACTCAGAAGGTGTAGGATGCCCTTTCTGTCGAGCGGAAATCAAGGGCACCGAACAAGTGGTGGTGGATCCCTTCGAAGGGAAGACCTTGCGGAGGTCAGAGGTGCGAGAAACTCAGCATAATAACTCGTTGGTTGACCTCGAAGACGACGAACCTTTTGAGGATCCAACAACCTGGATGTCATCCCTCCACGCTTTGGCCGTTAACCACACCGCCAAGCAACAAGACCAGAGCAATCGAGCGAATAGTCGTTCGCCATTCGTATCCCCCCACCAGAGTCCCACGCTGGCTCGGAAAGCTTGCTTGACATCCTCCACGATCCCTTCAATGGCGCCTCCGGTTCCTCCGAGGCGGGGCTCTCCCATGGCGACACCCATACAATCTCCAGAAGCTTCACCGAGACGCCACAGCCCGACCAAGGGCGAACAGTCTGATTTGCTGGTCTTCGATTCGCCTCCGGTACCAGCAACACCAATCGTAAATGCACCCAATCCCCCTCAAGTTCAACCCCTGATCAAGGACGACAACAGCACCTCCGTACAATACTCCGAACTTCAAAAGGTCAGCTCATCTTCAACTAGTTCTTCAAACTGTGAATCTCCCTCCTCCCACCATCACCAGCACGAGATCGAGCAGCAACAAGTGATGTATGCAGAGCTTGAACCGTTTGAGCCATCGGAACCGAACTATGCCAACACCAATATTCCTCTACCAGCCCAGAGGAACAACTTGCCTCGGATTCCCGCGAAATCGGCGTCCGAGGCGGTCGGTCTCAGTCCAGTATTGCCTCACGCACCGAAACTCGAGCGACGCAATTCTTCTAACAACGGAACGTCCACGGGTCTAAGCGGCGGAAACAACGGCGTTCACGCCGGCGTTCCGCAGCAAACAGCTCCTGGGGCCACTGGAAGCAGAACTGCGCCAGCTGTCAAACCTCTAGGTACCAGTTCGATACAGAACAACAAGGAAAACAATGATAATAGGCTAGTCGACTATGAAAATCTTCGCATGGACTACATCGCTCAGCTGACCGGAGAAGGATACAGTCAAGACGCTGTGATCAGAGCTCTAGGAGTGGCTCGGAACGACCTTCCTATGGCAAGAGATATACTCTACGAATTCGCTGCGAAACGCTCTCAGCAGACCATGCAAGCCCAACAAGCTCGCGATACAGCTAAGTAGCACACGAGGAAAAATCGAGCATCGCGAACGATCCGGCGAACGGATCGGCCTTCTTCTGTTATTTATTCTTCTTTTCCTAATACTGTCCTTCACATACAATCACAGAGCGAGTTAGATTACACAAGTTTGGCCGAACTGAGCCGAGCACTACTCACTCGGTTATTAATGATCGGGCGTTGCCTGGCTGAGTCCGGCCCTTCTTGTACAGACACTGAATCAGAACAAATTGAATCAGGAGGAACCGGAGAACACTTTTGAGACTTTTCACCGTCATTGAGCCCCAAGTAGGGAACCAGTCGTTCTGGAGACGCCGAAAAACTTTCGGACACACATTCGGAGTTATTGCAAAACAGCAATCGATCGCCCCTCCCCTCCCTGTCCCCGAGTTCGTAGCCTGGATTCACGGCTCTGTCTCGTTCTCTCCGAAGACGATCGACCCAAACTCTTCAAGGCAGCAACAGTGACTTTGAAAATTGTCGAAACGGAGTAAACAGAATATACATAACTATATACATAAAAGATATACTTGAACGATCGTGATGACTTCGATGATGATTATGTCAAGGCACTTATTTATTTACCTTATATCTTCTTGTAACTCTCATGTATAAACACTGCGATAATGACGATGTAACCAAGACGAGATCGACGAGACTTATCGACTAACGACCTCCTGAAGTTATCAATAATAATCAACAATAAACTCCAATCCTTTAGAGTATGTACCCGTCTTGTCGATCGCATTCTATCTCGTCTCCTGCCCGTTGCTCCCATGTGACGCAAAAACGCTGCTCCTACTTCATGGAGACCTCATCTTCCCGACGGTCACATTTGAGAGCTCAGAGTCGGAACTTTGCAACTGCGTGCCCCACCCCGGCGAGGAATCCGCAGGACACAGCTGTCGGGAATTCTTGTGACAGGCTTCCATGATGTCTGATCCATAATCAGAACTTGGAAGATCTGTCATCCATCATTCAATACCTCCCATCTAACCGTATGGAAAAATGAATTTATGAGTCTCTGATGGCTGAGTTCATCACTTTTCATGGTTGTCAATCAGGCCATCCAATAATTTACCCTTGAATCCATGGATTGGTAGATGATGATTAATGAATAATGCCTGAACTTCCACGCTCTCCGTATGATACTTGTTCACGAAGTTTAACGGGGGAGCAGGTTAGCGAGGTACGGCATGGTGAATCTGTAGGAGAGGAAAATCACGAGACTCGAAATTGCATCCGGCGCTCCTGAAGTTCTCTGGAGAGGTTAGAGAAGAAAATGCGATTCGTCCCGAAGTCAAATGGGACTCACTCATTGGGCTCACTAGCGTTCCCAGATGGTGCGCCTTCTATGAGCGCCTCTTCGCAAGAGCGTGCTGTCGCGATCTGCGTGATTTCGCAGAGATCGGGTTGTCAGAAAGAGGGGAGCTGCAACATTTCGGGTTTCCACCACACGATTGAGTTTTCGAACCTGGGATTGTTCGCTCGAGGGCGTGGAAGTCTAACTTTTGCCGAGTTGGTCCATAGTATATCTCAGTCTCATGTTTCCCGGAGAACGAGCCGGAGGCACTCACTACATCAACAGAGATCACTTGCTCCGAAAGTAGTGTGGGCGATTCGCTGGAATGATTCAGATATCCGAAGTGGAACACCTGGACGAAAGAAGCGTTCAACCTGAGCTTCCAATTTCTCCTTTGCTCAGCGATTCTCCGACCCCAGAACCTATGCCATGTTCGCCTCCCTGGAACTCCACCAAATCGGAAGGGCGTCGTCCCAGACATCGAGCCACCGACATTTTCGAACGTATCAAAGCGATTTCCCGATTTGATTCGGTGAACGAGACGGCAGCAGGAAATCGAGTATTGGTGTACTAAGCGCAGGAGTCGCGCACGCGCTCGTCCCGCGGGAAATTCATTTCGGGACCCTCCGTACCCGCCGACCCGCAGAAATCTCTGTCTATTCCAAGCTTTCTGCTTTTTTTCGGTGGGATTCTAGTTCGATGAAAATCCCAAACTTACAATCCCGTACGTGGTCTCATCAGCCGAGCATACTTCCACATCGAGCTCGCTTGAACCGTCTGTTATCCCCAATGGTGACTCTGCCGCGAACCTCAGCTGAAGTCAAGGTCACAGCAGCAGCCAGAACGGATGAACATCGCCGCAAAGTCGAGCAAGGCGAATCAGGGAGGGAGAGGAAGTAAGATGTCGATCTCCGCTGGAGATTGCTTGCACAATCGCATTCCCATGTGGAAGATTACGGGATTCCTTCCGGACGCATTCAACTTGTGGCGTCGGACACTCGGAGAATTTCCGAAGAAGATCTCGACTCGGAAACGGAAATCTTACATTCGACATCGACGACGACTTCGAGACCTGGCTGTGAACTAAACCAAGCAAGGCACACAGGGTTTGTTGCAAACGTGCACATAGAACTGGATAGTTCCAGCGATTCGTCGTCCCAAATATTCTCTACGCGACAGTCTCAAGAACTCTTTTCTAGCCCCTGCAAAGTAGATACTATCGCGCTGGTAGAATATTTCACTGAACGATGGCCCACTCCCAGGAAATCTGCTCTCTACCAATCAAGTTCTATCACGGATATCGAACCCGGCTGAAAGTCCGGCAGAAATTCATCTTAAGATTTCCACAGGATGCCACAGGGAATGATTCTTGCGCGGATCGAGGAATGCCCAACGAGCGGGCGGGTTCTCTTTGAGTGGGGGGAACAAATTCCAAGTTTCCGGGCTGTTATTCCCCTTGGAGGAGGATATTCGATCTTCCATTTGAAGTTGGGAAAACGTAGAAAGAGCCGCCGTCACGCTCCTGGCATATAATCGATCTCGAGATTTGTCCGAAAAATTGGACCGAAATTCAAGAGTTCACACGAACAGACGTGGAAGAAATAACTCCGGTGATATACTCTGTCCTTTGGAAGTATCGGTATAGGGTATCGAAGCTCCCGCCAATTCCTCGCCGTCGTTGATCGGGACCGATGAGTCCATGGCGAGGGAGCGGAAGCCTCCACGGCATGGGCCGAGCTCATCCAGCCACTCGACCGAGAGTTTATTGTCTGGACTCGTCTCGTTTAGTCCCGTTCCGAAGTTCTCGGTCATTCCAGGAGAGCATCCAATCAAAGTTCAACCACTGTAAGAACATGTCGCAAGCCGCACGAACATCGGTACGATGGATTTCCATCAACTCAGTGCCCTTTGAGAGGCTTGAATATTTCGAACCAAAACAGTGCCAAGCATGGCCGATGTCCAAGTCATTCCGATGCTTCTCTAGCGAGGCGATTTCGCATATGTCTGTCTCCTGCCTATCCTACCAGCCGCGTCGGCCGTGCCCAGACGGCAACTTATGTCGAGGAGCGAGTAGGAAACCTGTTTCCCTGCAAGCAATGTGGCATGCTCTGCGGAAAGGAGGTCGCCTTCCCTCCCATTCTAGTTTCCGGCCCCGGAAATCAAACAACGATGCTACTCTCGGCTCGATATATTCTCGGAGGCTGATGTTGTAATTGAACGAGCTTCGCATGATCTTATCGCTCGATCGAGATGCTCGACGGATCCTGCGATGCGGACGGGTATACAAGCCCCAGCACGGAATCCAGAATGACCGCGGGGATGAAATTCATGCAGAGAATGACCCTAAATATTGCAAGCTGTGTTCACAGCAGGCTTCAGCAACTTCAAAGGTCATGAGTCGTTCGGATTCTCTCTCCGATTCTCTCCCATCGATCGCGCTGAATGCGAGGATTTTCTGAATTGGGGCGACAGATCTTGGTCAATAACCTTTCACATGGAAAAATCGAGAGCAGGAAAGATTCCTGCCTCCCCGCAGGAATTCTTCAGCAGGTTGGAAAATCTTGCCTGCAAGATTTTCTGGCTGCTCCTGTTCTTCGTGGACGACTGTAGTCCATGAGATGCTCCCCGTAGCTGTTTCATTCCGGGGCGGACTGCGCTCAGAGGCATATGAATTCGATCGGAACTCTTCTTCCGGACTTGCTTCTTATTTCTGAGATACAATAATGACCGGAGAAACTTTGGATTAGATATGTCAACCGAGCGGGTCGGAATTCCACAGTGCTCGATATCGTTTGTTGAAAGAAGTTTCACACCGGCATGTGTGAGGCATGAGCAGAGCTGTGGGAAGACATCTTCTTTTATCAGTGGAGGTTCCTGTGTTGTTAGCTTCGGGATTCAGCGTGAACTCGTTGATTACGTGAGCTAGACTGCAGCGCGACTCTTCCGCGATCCCATGTCTCATCTAGGCGCCTTATCAATCGTAGCTCCGTCTGTATTGAATTCCGAAGTGTGTCTCGGAAGGTTCCTAGAACGCGTTCGATAACCGGAGCGAAAGATTCACGGGATGGAAGCGTGCCCCATAACTATTTCCACTCGGCGGCACGCCTAGACGAGCTCGTCGGATGAGCTCCGCTCCTAACTCGCCGAACGAATCAGCGAAATCATCTGAACTGATCCGGCTGCAGGAAATCAAGTATTCGTGTGCTAACCTCGAGAGTCGGGTCCCGCGACTGAGTCACAGCGATAGTGGCGGGAACTAGTGAACCTCGAGGCACGCGGACAAGAACGTTGATCACAGCGAGTCAAAACCGGATCCTCGCAAGGGCAAGGCCCGGGAAAGACAGCTTGCAGAGTTCCTTACGGCAAAGAATGGAGTTCTTGTTGGACGCAGATGACCTTGACAGCTTCAGCCGGCCGGAGAATTCAAAAGCTCTGTGGAAGCGGCTCGCCTCTTAGACGAGTGCTTGTTAAGGAAATCTCGTGCTCTCGCTGCCAAGAGCGACACCGACGCTCGACTCCAACAACCGTTGCAAACTCGGGCGGGTCGAGGCATCATATAAGCCTCAACCTAAGTGTCTGAACTCATCTTTGGTTGCTCGTTTGCCCGCGTGTTTGCACGCTCGCTCCCTCGGCTGCATGCTCTACCGGCAAGACTGTGGTACTTCCCACCGGAGGCGACGTCATACCAGCTGCGTCTACTCTTCAAAATATGCTTAGCGTGCCTCACCAAGTGGGAATTATGTAGAAAATGGCCCATCTCGCGAGGACGCTTGTCGTTGAGGCGGTGCGAGCACCCGTAGTGAACGCGAGCTAGGCAGCCACAAAACACAGATCCGCGAAGCTCTGGTGAAGCTAACGCAGTTCTGTCTCAAACAAAGGAAACTTTTCTTGGGTAACGCTCGACAACCAAAATACTCGTTCACTCGAGTTACGTTCGGCGAAATCAGAGACCCTGCTTGTACTGCTCCTGGAGATCCGGGGAGATGAGAAATCCTTGGAGCACGGAACTCCAGGTTGATTGGCCTCTCGGCAAGTTGAGATCTGTAATGCGTCAACGGAGGCCTTCATTGAGAATAGCGGATTTTTTCCACCGAACGGTGATTAAGCTGATCAGGATACGGGAGAAGCTCCGTGGTGCAACAAATCAACGCGTGACCCATTCCGACGAGAGTTTCATCAAAAGATGACGAGACAACAAGGAAGCGGGGGAGGGAGGGGTGAGGGGAAGGGGACCTGCCGTGAGAGGAAGCATGTTCGACGCAGACAGAGAGAAGCTCAATCCGGAGCGCCCAGAAAAGAGTCTTACTCCGCTGCTTTCCTGCGACAACATCTTTGTCAACAATGTCTAGAGCAGCCACGGATCGGATGAGTGCGGATGGGCGAGATAGGAGCAGGTCTAGAATCCCGTGGGATGGAAAACAATGCAAAACTCACTGCGGGGACGGCGGCAGAGCGGGCTGGTGAATCGCGTCTCGAACGCGGCTGGTACTGTTCCCTCTCGCATTCAGCTGCTGCTTGTAATGAAACACGCGGTGAGTGTCAATTACGCGTAAGTGCTTCTCTACATTGTCATTCTTTCATCCGAATGAGAGTCTGGTACCGCTCCGCATTATTTTCTGAGCGGCGGACGCGATGAGAGGTCATCTTGTCTCGACGTCTTGATATCAGACTCCCAGCCCACCGCCCTCACGACCGATACTTCACGCTGAGTTCATGTCGTTCTCTGAAGGGTGACGCTAACAATGATCCCACTGAATGAAAACCAATGACGCTCGGAGATAATAGGCGGACCAGAAGATAGAGAACTTCTACAGGAGATGCGAAACGGCTTTTGGATGTTGAAGGACAGTTGCGGAGGAAAGTTCAGAATAAAGGGAGTGAATTCATTGTAATGGAAGCTGCGAAGTGTCCCAGTGACCCCAGCACCCAGAGACATCACCAGCCGGATCCTCCCCAGTCGGTGAGAGATGCAACGAGACAGGCTCTAAGTGCTTGTCTTCGCCCGGTTCCGTTGTGTCAATCACGATTCATAGGACGGTTTGGCATCAGAGGCAATTTCGCCCGGGAGCCTGATCGCAACCCGGCATGGAAACATCGTGATACAGCGAGAAAGATGGCGCTATGTCGCACGCTGTGTGAGAGGCATCAGCGGATTCGACAAATACGGGGCGCGCGTCCATACAACAAAATGCCCCCTCCTCCGCCGAAAATGAATCATACGCGCCGCGGCTGAAATGAGAGAAACAAGTATTCCGGCAGTCTAATGAGAACTTTCCAATCGGGAAGATCCGCTCCCGATGCGGAATAATCCTGCTGAGTGATCCGCTTTACTGTGCAAGAACGTTAGCAGCGGAAGCTTCAGCCTGTAACTTAGATTCGACGGGGAGATCAAGCAATTCCTTCAATGAATCCGTGGGTGGCCCAAGACAGAGGGATCGTCGAGTAGCTCACATCCGCGGCGGCATCAATAACGGCGACATGTCATCACTATCGCGACCGGGTCTGCGAGTGCTCTTGAGTATGTTGAGAGCGCCTTATGTTGCGCAAGGTTGCACCAAAGTATAGAAACGGTTTTAAACGCTGCAGCGCACTGGGGAGCCACAACAAATGGATCGTGGGTTCATCGCTCTCAGATACCGCTCTGCAGATTGTCAGATAATTCGACGGCTCGATACGCCCGTGCGTTCTCCGTCTCATGCGAGCGCGCCGGCGATGCGATCTATAGACACAAAAGTCTGATGGACAGTTCGACCTCCATGATTCAGTGCTCTGGGAGGGTCTGGGACGAAGGAAAAACTCTCAAGCCTTCCACCGTCCCCTGGATACCTGTATGATCAGATGTCCGAAACCACGACCATATAATCATCCAGAGTATTGCGTTGGGCTCAATTGATGACAAACAGAGCGCCCCTCATCCCCAGAACTTGTTTCCGGAAGGAATGTACGGGGAGCTGTACATTGTGTCTCGAATCTGATGCTTGTTCACCGCCTGTTTCCGACAACGCGTTCGTTGAAATCGAGAGTGCTCCCTCTTTGTCCTTCCCGGCTCTGGAATCAAGCCCGCCCGGATAATTTCGATCGAGGAAGTGTAGACACCCACGTTTGTCCTCGCTGACTGTGTAACGGACGAAACAAATCCCACTCACGAATGATGGAAGGTAGGGGAGCCGGTAGATCGTAGCAGACCCGAATAGGAATTCAATCATCTGGCTCCGGAGAAGAAATGTGCTCTTTTTCCGTCTGAAGGAGGACATCCAACCGGCTTGCATACCCGCCCGTGCTGGCTCTGATTGAAATTCCACACGCGCGTGTTGTTATCAAGCGAACTCTCTCTCTCGGATCCGACTTTGGCAAATCGAAATCTTTGTCCTGCTAGGTTACACAAAGACTTCATCCCCATCCGCGGAGGTTTCACGTGGCTCAATGAAACGATTCTCCGGAACGTTCCTTCGATTTTATCTAGGGATCGTTTATCAGCGTGGAGTTCTGCGTTAGCGATCCAATTCCTCTTTTCCCGCTCAGAGAAATTCTCTTTCCGAATGAGATCTTACGAAGTAGAACGGAAACTCTACTTTCCAGAGTGCTCTGTGATGACAAGCTGACTTTTGGCGATCAATACCTACCGACAGTGTTTTGGGGGAACACGACTCTCGGGGGAGGTTCGTTACGTCTTAACGTGAGTGCTCGGATTGAGGAGAGGTCAAATGAAATTCCGGGATCTCGCGGATTAGCTCCTCGTAGGAGATCTTAAACAGCACGAAGTTCGGCTGAGCAGGCTTCAAGCCACTATGAGGTATACGCATTCGTGAAGGCGGGTTTGGAACCTAATTTCTCTCCAAGGTCCGCTTAAATTACCCCTTCCCTCTACTCTATGTGTTCTTGTGTTTTGTATGGATTTCGGAACCTGAAATCCGTAAAGTTTGGCTGATATTAATCCAAATTCCTGTGAGTATTCTCCTCGAAGGAACTTTAGGGGAAATGTGAAGGGTCCACTGGAAGCGCGAGAGTGAGTCGCCGCTCATTTTTCTGTCGTTATGATGTATCCCGGACGGACGGGATGACTGCATCAGAGTTTCGGGAATCGATTTGGGACAGCCTTTCAAGGGTTAGGAAAAACAAGAATATTGATCCCGTTTCGGAGCATTCGCCCTGCGGAAGGGAGCACTGCGAGGGATTGCTTTGTTGCCGGAAAGTGTAATCCGCTAGTTTAGCTGCTCGAGATGCACTCCGGGCGCTGGGATAGTGGTTTTGCCCCCCCCCCCCCTGATGCTCTCCTGTGGGATGGGTCTAAATTCTGCGCGTGAGTCCCCTTCGGACACACCTACATCTCAACTGAAGTTTGTTGCAGAGAGTTAGACTCGCATATTGTGAAGTGACAAGAAGGCACTGGCGCAAGGAAAGAAACGCAGAGAAGCATTACCAACGACCTTGATAACCAATGACCCTTAGATTCCAAAGCTCAGGAAATTTCAAACATACGCCGTTATTCCTGTGTGGCACCCGTTGAGCCGATCGTGCTCAGAGAGGATTCAGTCCTCATGTATGGCGTCTGCGCATCCTTGTGGAGCTTCGAGTACGCTGTCCGGCTTTGTGAACTCCAGAATCGAAGTTCCTTATTACGATGAGGAGTGTCATCAAACGCAGAGCGCTTCCGCCTTCGAATCCCCTGTTACCATAGCTGCTGGTGGCGGCCATTCCGGTGGGACGATGAACGTGCTTGCCGGCTCGTTCTATCCAGAGCACGAACTTGTTGACTCTCTTCGCCTTTCATTCCGCTGCTAATCGCGTTCGAGGCGACAGAACACCACCAACACGGGAAGCAGATGCGAAGAACACGAGAAGCGAGTTTCACCATACGCCTGCTCCCGACCTAAGGCTTGAGGAAAGCACAGAATGGGAAGAGCGATTCCAGTCCATCTTCATCTTTGGTCCGCCTGATATGATTTCATGAAAATCACTCCCGCTTGAGCTCGAAGTGGTCGAACGATGCGTCGAGAGGACGGAGGTCGACGATGTCGGGTTCATTTGCGAAAGCTGAAGCGAGCTAGAATGGAACTCGAACCAGCGAAGTGCTGGTTTTACTGTGCAAGCATGTGTCACCCGTCGTGCGTTAGATTCCAAACGACATGCGGCCGGCACGCTCGGTCAATGCGACCACTCGTCGGCCTCTTGAGGCGCCGCCCGGCACTCGAGAAAAGTTTGAAGCTTTCCATCTCGCTCTAGTGACTCGTTTTTTTCCGAACAGTTGGGACAGCCGCTTCAAGCAGCAGCGGCGGACAATATCCTACAGCAAGTGCATTCTCTTGCGACGAGACTATTTTTTTGCTGTGGAATGAGGGGCGAGGGGAGCGAACCTCGAGAGAGATAGACAGCGAGAGGAATTCGCCTCACAGGGATGATTCGAAATTTACGGTGGAGCAAGTTAATTTTCCGCAGTATTCTCCTACGCCAAGGCGATGTTGACAAGGCTTGACACGCCTTCCCCAGAGGTCTCAATGGGAGCGTTCGTATTGTTCTAGTCGACAGCCAGCTAAAAGAGCAAAATTGATTACGTCCCTTCGCAAGGCAGGTAATCGCACTGCTTCTGCGAATTAGGGCTGGCCAACGGTGAGGTGGATTCCGGTCGACCGATGTATGCTGAGTACACATTTCATTTCTCTCAGTAATAGAGTAGGGTCTCTTCGCGGATGATTGGCTACACGTCGAGGTCTGGTTCGATATGTCTCGAGTTCGACCCGATCAGAAGAGAGGCCCTCACTGCAGAAGGCGATTTCCAGATCAAAGAAAATATTTCAACTTCCGGGTACGACGTTACGGACAAAAGCTCAGTAGCTGCTCTGTCTCTGATGGTCGGTTCGATACCAATTCCGCAAAGTTATTCAAGAACCGGAGAACGCTCGAGAATCCTCACCTCTGATGGAATGAAATTGTCCTGAGCTCAGAGCTCCTTCCCTCAGAGCAAATCCTTCCTCGGAACGACGCGCGCAGCTCAAAGCCGATAAGACTTCATTGGAATGAATGAAGCCGCGAAAATCCTTGCAAACTCCTCGGATTCGAGGAGGATTCCCGCGTTACCAATGTCGAAGACCGAACGTCACACTTTTTTCGCTCCATAGGAGCGAGATGGGAACGATCAGATCATTTTCGGGAATCACAAAACGCGAAGAGGTCCACGGATGCCATTACCCAGATACACACAGATGACATCATTCCCCGTGCGACGATGAGAAGCGGCTGAAGTTGCCACGAGCTGGCGGACAAGCTGCGATTTTCGGCATTCCACAAATAACGCCGACGCACTGGCGCGCCCGTTTATTTTCTCTTCGTCTGCCTGCATGTGCTGGACGGCGTTGTGAACTACCGGGGCATGTTATCTACATGGGGGCTGCAAGCTCCCCGAGAAAGATTGTACCGCATCACTGATACCTGAGCTGCAACTTGTTCGGTTAGATCATCAGGAAGCGACCACGATCTTTTGAAGGACCCTCCTGTCGTCCAACCGCGGGAGGCTGGTCAGCTTGAACTTCGGCTTCGAATGACCGGTGGAGCTCCTTGAAAGTAACGTGGCGTGCGAGATTCAGACCAATGTATAAAAAAGTAAGGGACAGCAAATAGAATTCCGCTGCTATTCAGCTTTGATGATGGATGGACCGGTGACGATACAGGTGGATAGATAGAACGCTTCGTGGCGTTCGGATCCGAAATGGTTAAGAGTTGTTGCACCGGAAAGTGTGAAACAGTGCGTTCAGGTCAACTTGTCGACGGTCAGCGTATCGAGGACAGGTCAGCGTGACTCCTGGGTTTCAAATCGCATTCATTGATCGATGCTCACTCGTCTGGAAAGCTCAGCGATTCCGCGATGAAGGGTTCAGGATGTTGTTGGAAACAACTCAAGTGGATCTGCCCAGGTCGGGAGTCGGTAGGAGCGGTTTTCCACGCTGTTTCCACAACATCGAGCTCTTACCCCCGATGACAGCGAGGCCCAATCATGATCCGTTTGATGGATCAATCACGATCGAGCCAGTCGTTGCCTACTTGGGATGGTACTTCCACGTGACGTTTCCGATCGAGTCCAACAAGCACTCAAGAAATCACCCATGGTAGCATCAATCTTTCCGTCGGCCGCTGCACTGATCAGCCAATGAGGCTCTTGAGCACTTCATCAAGCATCGGCAACTTCATCACCGGTCGTGAAACTGTTCTCACCTCGTCGAATCTGTCGTGACGCTCACGTTCGAAGAAACCGCCGATTGATACGGGGGAAAAACTTTCGTCAGCTTGAGAATGTTTCCTTCTCCGATATATTTTGGTGTCGGATGCGGCACCTTCAAGCTGACTCACTCGTTAGAAGGAAAAGAGTCTTGTTCACCAATCTAGAAGGAGTTCGTTCAACCGCTGACCGCTTGTGTATAAGTACCACTGATCCAGTCGGAAGATTCCGTGAACTTGTTAGCAATCTACCGGGTTTTCAGATACTCCGGAACTCCTGTCGATACATTGGGCTTGGACTTTCTGAGAAATCGCTGCTTCCGGTTGATGAGAGTCAGCGTATTCCAACCCCTGTACCCTGACCCCACTTTCTATGATCCGCAGAACAACCATGCGTTTTTTCGATACCGTTCTCTCTCAATCATTTTCTCAATGATTCCAAATCTGTCCAACGCCGTTCCAGCTGAGTGGTCAAAGGGCTCTGTGCCGCACGCGCCGATCCGAACCGCCGCATTGACGCTGTTCGACTCCGGGCGGGAGCCTACCGCTTACGTCGAGATCGGTGTTCGCGGTTCTCATTCTCCCTGAGCGGGTGCGAAGCCGATCTCGTGAGCGCCAGGGGGAGAGGTCGAACTCTCGCAGGAGGCCGTAGAGAAGGGGTTAGAGAAATAGCGGTGGTCAGATTTTTCATTTCCACATGAAGCAGACAGCGGTGGGGGACTATGATGTTCGCCGAACAGCGAGACATCCGTGGAGTCACGGTTCTTGAAAAGGTCTGATGTATGCGACCTGAGCGTTTCGAGGAGTCCGCCGACAGAACAGGAACACGAGATTGCAACATACCGTAGGATCTCCCATCACGTCAGTCAACATCTCCCGACCGCGAAAATGGAAGCATCCGAAGTTAACGATTGGAGATATCCTCACACAAGACCCCCTCGTTGGTAATCAGATTTGGGTGGGCCAGGGATGATTCATCATTCACCATCCATCTATCTCTTGATATAGGAAGGTAGATTGATGGGAAAGCGCCAACTGCCGCTATAGCTGAGGAATTCAGGGAAAAATCGAACATTCATCCGCCTATCTTCTCGGCGGTTCATACGAAAAGTAGGCAATGGATCAAGTCCGAACTTCGAGACTCTGGTATACCCACAACGGCTGACCTCCGCTAGACTAGATCCGGCCGCGGACTTAGCTGGGCTAGGGTCGGCGAGGCTCTGGTAATGTCTAGAGAGAGGACCACCTGAAATTCATCATGATTCCCGATATAATGAAGTTGATATCGGATAAATGATATTCGAGAGGAAGGAAGCTGACTGCATGCTCGATGGAGCTAACGTGAGTGAGTGGCGAAAGGAAGGAGAAGTAAGTTCCCATTAGCCTTGAACTCTTCTGACTCGGTTCTCGCTCCGCTTCGGCGAGGAATCTGGAGTCCAACGATCCGATCTCCTAGAAGTCTTAGCGCTGTGTTCCCGGGTCGTCGAAGAACCAAAATCGACGAACTCGCTCCAATGAGGAGCTTCGTTGGCGTTCGGTCTCACTCCTTCACCCCCAACAGGTTTAGCCTCGGAATGAGGTGTTCGAAGGTAATCTTCTTGTCCGCGGAGATCACCGCCGGCGCGCGAACCAGCTCTTAAACCGCTCCAGGCCATCAATGCGGCCTGACGGAGTTGCTGAAGGCGTCAGCGATACTTTTGGATTATATCCTCTTCGGATCCGCGAAGCGAAGAAGAGAAGGGCACAATTTCCCTTCTGATTTCTCTTCAGATATTCTTCTGCCCAGGGGGAACGGTAATGCATCAGTGATGGAGCGAAGAATCCCCAGTTTCCACGGAGATGTTGAGGTGCAATCACCGACGCGATGGGCTCGTTCAACGTCAAGTCAGATGTGACTTTCCGAGGAGGAACGAGGAGAGGAGGAAGTCCGAACAGCTTACTAGGAACCCCCCAATGATCGCATCTTGATAACGACCCGAATACTTCTTTCACACATCGAACTCGTGAGACATTTCTGCTAGCAGTTAGGTGGACCTCTGGACGCGGCCTCCGAACGACCGGTTCCAAGAGGAGAATCTGTTCTGAAATCTTCGATACGCGACTCCCATCGAGCAATCTATCCACCTCCTTGCGCGGCGATTCTTGCGAAATTAAGAATCTGAGTCGGACACCAGTGTCTGATTTTCGTTTTGGAACGATTAGTTCCTCCTTCCTACCGGGCGGCGTCTTCGGATTCATCAGGAGCAAAGTGGACAACATCCCGGTTTCTAGAGGTTGTCGAAGATGCTGGCGTTAAACGACGTCCAGTCCACGTCTCGTCAGAAAGCGTTCTTTTGTGCGTCAGTGATCATCGCGGATTGCTCTTTCGACGCTCGTTGAAGGCGATGGTCTGAGAGAAGAGCGAAAGTAAGATAGAAGACCACACATTTACCCACCGCAATGGACAGCGCAGAAATCACCGCCGCGTCTTGTCGTTTCCGTCGGAACAGAAGCTCCGAGCTGTGAAGGGACACGAATCGGAACTGCAAAGTTTAACGAAGCACTTGGAATAATTGCAGTGCCCGGAAACTCTCAAACTTTGAACATTCTAGGCATGGAACGAAACGTCGTCTTGAAATGCTCAAAATTTTCCTGGAATCCGGAACGGACTCAACGATGTGATGGCCCCGGCCGAGGGGCAGCGCGAGTCGAAAATAACTTCGTCGTGTCGTCTCTCGCGTGGGCAGCATTCATCACAGCCGCGTTTCCATCCAAGGTTACGCTCTCGATTTGTCAAATGCAATCCTCCAAGCGAACAGTTCCCTCCGAGTTCGAGCATTCTCCACTGGGATACTTTGTTCGCGGGAGCTCGATCGAGGACATCCGCGTAGAAGCATGTGGTACCGAGCGAGGGCAGTCTTCAGTCGGCGGCGGGCATATATAGACGACGGTGTTAGCCGCGGCTGCCGTCATGTTCGGTTGAAACGAAGGACAACCCGAAAGCAAGCTGAAGATTCCAAAATTCAAAAATGAGTAACGTGGACACTCCGCCCCGTACACGGGCTACTTCGGATCGTCGGGAGTACAATATGGGACGTTCCTGGGATCCGAGCACAAGCCATACAGGTGTGCAACCGAGAGCTCGAAAAACCGGGAGCTCGAAAACTCGGCAGCTCGAAAAAAAATCCAGGGAGCTCGAAAACCCGGCATCTCGAAAACTCTTCCCCCCAAATCGGGTCCGATTTGATTACAACGAGCCTTCTGGGTAGAGAGTGGAGAAGCTGATACGAGAAAAGAGTATCACGAGGTTTTCGCGATTGGTACCACACATATCTCCCAGTGCGACCCAGGAAGATCAAGATACAATCGGTATCCAAATCCGCTTGGATATCCCTCCTAGTATGTTCGCTGTCCTATTCGGGAACTCGAAGGCTCTGCATAGAAGGTTCGTTGGGATCGAACGGAACCTAATTTGAGGGAGAGGGGTTTCGAGCTCCAGGGCTTTCGAGTTCCGGGGATTTTTTTCCGAGCTCCTGGGTTTTCGAGCTCCCGGCCTGTAACCGCCATACATTGGCCGCGGTCTCACGTTCTGTGGTCCACAGTGGGATGCAACACGCAGGAAACGTCGGATGCTATCGGGCGCGACAATAACTCGCTGTACCAGCGACGGGCTAACGACTCGGATTCGGCAATGGTCGAATCTTAATTGACTCAGAGCCGGAGTTGGCTTCGTTCGAGGCATCTCGCCTCATCAGCATGAACCACGGGTGAGTCCGGCACCGGAATTAACGTCACGGAACTACATCGATCGGGTCCATCGAAATTTCGTAGGAAAGCGAGAGTTTCACGTGAGGAATGATGTTCCCGGCGTACTAAGAGATCGTGTGAGGGCTTTTTGTTGGGACAGTATTCCTCTCTGCAATCCATGAGAGGAATGTTTCGCATAGACTCGGCATGTGGTCCACTCTGAGAACCATATGGCTTGTAAAATCATTGCATGGTAGACTTGCTCGACTGGTGAGAGCGTGAGAGCTCTCAACGAGCAGATTGTGAGTAATTTTACAATCGAATCAGATGAACTATACGTCGAAGTGTCGAATTTCCCTGGTTTCGAACAACATGAGCGGAGGGAAATTGACGCCGGAACCCGAGGCCGAAAACTCATACCCTTAGCGTGCCAGTAGTTCCCTGCTGGCTGCCCGATTGATTCATGAATCATCCTCATTCATAATTCCACACGCACTTCGTGAATTGTACGAGGCTCGGAGTCAGAAACAAACAGCTGCATGCGTGATTTCTCCGCTCGCGCTAAGGGATCTGTTCAGCTCCCTTTATTGTTGGGATCGCATTCTCACGATATGACGCGGCAGCAAAAAAGCCCGCTCGAAAGCAAAGAGTATCCTGCTGGACGGCAACACTTCGTTTGATGTTCTATGATGAAGACTGGGCAGGAGCTGATTAGCACTATCCAGTTGAGTTTCTTCGCTCCCAAACCATGCCGATTCGCATTCTCACGGGAGCTCGCAGGGAGTATGCGACGCAACGGTTGGGAGAGAGGGAGTTGTTTTGATAATCAGGATTCAGAAATTCTGCTAGAAAACTGACTCCGAAGAGCGAGCTAGCGAGAACGATGTCGGGATTAGGAACTTTCGATCCAGTATCAATATCGATCAGTCGCCGGTGGACTTGCTCAGTGGGTTTGGCCTCCAACTCGTATTCGATGACGGAGTTAGCACCGAATTCGCTCAGGATCCCGATGCAGGTCTCCCGGGCCGTCGTCGATGCCGTCACCGGCGGAGTATGAACCCAACGGCTATTTCTCTTGAATTGATATGATCGTCAGTAGAACGGCGAACTTCCCTCGAGGATCGTCCGGTTGGGGTTCACATGCTACACCAAATGGGAGCGAGTGTTCGATTTGCGTTGCCGGTCGCCCTGCTCCTGCGAACGCGAAACGCAACGGTAGTCCATTGCCGAGAGTTCCTGCCTGCAACTTTCCCTCGCATCTCCTGAAGCCCCTAAACGTTGCATGAAGGAACATTGCTCGTTCGCGCTGTGTCAACAAAACTGAATGCTTGCTGAAATATGATCGCCATCAATCGCGTAGTTTTTGCTCAAAAAGTACCGAAGATGACTGTGTCTCAGGAAGCATGCGCTTTTTCTCGTTGTGGACTCGCGGCTCAATGAGGATACGTGCCTACATCAGCCGAACTACAAGAGCCGATCCAGCGAGAGACGAGGTCGAGGGAGGGGAAAGGCGACCCGGGAAACAACGGAAAGGTTTCAACTCGGCTGAACCAACCAGACGAACTAGTTTGCATACAGACCGAGCAGCGTACCTTGGCTTTCTACTCCATTCCGCCGACTCAAGTTTTTCTGCTCGCGGGAATGTGAGCCTTCTCGGGTTCGGCTTTCCGCCATGCTCCAATCAGGGATATGGCGTCAACGTAAACGGGCCCGGTAGTCATCGGTTGACGGCTTCCCTCTCGAGGTTGAGCGAACTCTTCGCGCAGGATATCGAGCGCCAACTTCCAATGGCTTACTCATCAATTCTTCCGACAATCTTCATGGAGTCGGTGAATGGATTGATAAACATCACGAGAACGCATCCGCTCCACCCCTTTGATGTGCTCGGGATGCCATGGGTGCCTCGAAGGTCATGCGTCTCGTATTTCTCATCAACAACGAAGTAGTCTGGATTCCAATCATCGGGGAGTGGAGCGGATGCAATAGAAGTTTGAAGTATTGGCGTGACTCGAAACGTTCTTTGTCAACGTTGCTTCCCAGCCAGCGAAGCGCTGATCGAAAATCTGTTCTGCCCCGCGAAATTCTCGCTCTAGTTGTACGTATTCTACGGAAGTATAGATAGAACGACGACGTCGTTTACGTTGTGGATGGTAGCCGTTCCTCGGAGGCGACGGAAAACAGCCGTGTCATATTGTTGAAGCTGTCGCTGTTATCCCGTTTCCAAACTATTGCTGTGATCTTCAGACTCATTACAACAGAATCACAACAACGAAGAGCAACGCCGCCGCACGAGACGTTCTCAAATTTGGTCTGTCGTTCATGACGAGGCTCCCCCTCCTTTTGAAGCATCTCCCGGTGGAGCTGCCTCGTTCCGGGGGAATCGTGGCCTCACCTTCGGAGCGCTGAACGCGGGAGGGGCTTATCAAAGTGTCTCGGTGATTGAGCGATTCCCGAATCGTCGAGCTGGGAGCTGTCGGAACGTTCCGATCGTGAGATTGGAATCATCAGCTGCTATTGCTCACTTCATCAGGGGATCCGGAGAGTTTTCCGCCACAAACTCCCACGATTCAGGCGCAGCTGATGGTTCGTCTCGCCCAAAGGTAAGAAAACGGAGGTAAACGACGTAGTAGTTCGACGGCTCTGCTTCAAAAAATAAGCACAGATCGCCTGCGATACATCACCAGTGACAGTGCGACGCTCTCTGCGGGAAAACTCGCGGGAACTGAAATACGTGCGCTCGGAGCAGACGTTCACGCATGCGCAGCTGCGCGCACCGGAAGTTCGGTTTGTGGTGATCGCAAGGGGTGCACGGCTGCGAGCCGGCCGCCGACGAACTCCAGAAGCTATCTGTGATGCGCAACGTGGTTTTCGTAGGGGACGAAGCGAGCTCAGCTACGTAAAGAGACTCGATTGAGAAGATTGCGGATACTTGTCCGCAGAGCACAACGCATAGTTCATTGACGCTGTTATCGCCCTGCCAAACAAATACTGGAGGAGTACCACGAGTCGACTTCCATTCTTCAGGCTTCGTCCATTAGCGAGTGCGACTTTTTTCGACGAAAACGAATGAATGGAAGACTGATGTTCGGTTAAAGAGTACTACTATGGGAAGACCGCGGAAGGCTTAGCTTCACGGTGTCAAAGATCACGCTGATGTCTTCCCATAGCTAACGATGACATCTGTGAAATAAGTTGTTGAATTCACGGATCAATAAAACACATCACCCCGAAACATTGCGTAAGAAGATCTCACCACACAGATCCAAATGCCTGACGCGATGTCGGGCCAGCCCAGATTAGGAACTCGCTTCTGTCTCGAGGCGGTCACGAGTCCTCAACTCCCCATCTGAACCCAGGAGGCGAATTCCGACGAGCTTCCCTCATGCGCCCCACCAGAGCGCCTGTTGTGGCTGAGAATTCCACGTGCAGGATGTGCGCGAGGATGCTTAGCGTGGAGGTGACGCACCTGCGAATCCTGAATGAGTGACTCGGGGAAGCTCGGCGGACGCCGGCTTCGCGCCTCCGGTGGAATGCATCGATGTTTGGAAGTGTTTCGTTCGAAATGAACCGTTCTCAGGAGTTCTTATCATTTCTTTGATTGCTTTATTGGAAGACAGCGATCGTTGTGTCCATTGTCTTTTCTCCCAGACGATGACGCAATCGAAATAGCCGTCGAGTTCCGGTTCCGTATGCACAGGGGAAAACACTCTTGAGAACCGAAGCCACGGCCTGCTGCCCGGTTGGTTCACTCACCGCCGCCTGTATCAGCTGCACGGCAAGCTTCGAAGCCTCAGTACGCAAGCGTGGCGGTTCCGCAATTGCAACGAACGGCGGAAATACAGGCAGCGATGCAAGCGAACGAACAAACAGTCAGCGCGGAATACCTTTCGCACAGAGTTCACTTCGGCTCGGGAGGCCTCCACAAATGACCTTGAACAAACTACGACGGTTCGTGAGGTGGGACGGGCGGGCAGGCCGGCTGGCCGCACAAGAGCAACAGCAAGGACAATGGCGACGACGACGACGCCACCAGCAACAACAGCGATACTCTCTGTGAATCAACATCTTGGTCGTGGGCGCCCGCGGCGGCGGCGGCGACGACGTCGCGCTATGTGCATATATTCACAGGTTCGCTGACAACGTATGTATTCCGTTAGAAAAAGCGTTTTCTCAGCGCGGTTGAGATAATCTTCCGGGAAATGGTACTGCTAGGTCCGGGGTGTTTGTTCGATGTCAGAGGATCGCATGTCGGGTGCGCTGCTCCGCGCAAGAGGAGCGAGTATTATGCACGAGACTCACTGTTCGAAACAAAACATGTTTGTGCGTGTCTGATGGAATTTCCTCTCTCATAGGCGCGTGTTCGAGATTCTCAGGATAATGATGGAACGACGTCGTCCATGTCCAGAACGAGCGAATCGGAAGTCAACCCTTCGCTCGCTGCACCTCCGTCGCATCGGAGGAGACCAGGCCACAAAACCGAATAGAACGAGACGGACCGAATCAGTTCGCATGCTTCGGATCGTCGGGATTCCCTGGGAGTTCTCCCCGTCGATTCCCAGCCCTTTCTCAGGGGGCTTTCGGAAACTCCTTGGAATATCGTTTCCATCGAAAGCTGAGAGTTCACGGAGCGCTGCCGTTATGTAAAGCAGCGCAAGTGTCAGGCAAGGCACGCCATTCTGGGATTGAATTCCCGTTCGATTTCAACTTGCGTCGGAGGCATTGGGAGAATGCCACTCTATACCACGTCAGTTGGATCAGGATTGGAATTCATTTGTTATGCACGGCTGATGTGGATCGCTCCTCACGGAAACGTGCCTCTAGTTGGACAGAATAGAACTGCAACAATTCCATCTTCCAAAACGCTCTGCGGGCGGCTCGTTAGGGAGTCAAGACCATGGCAACGAGCGAGGCAGAACATCGAAAATAATTGAGCAATTTCCATCAATGCGACGGCAGTTGTGGTTTTCTAACCCGGCGGGGTCGCACCCGGAAAGCGAGTCGAGTGCGTGAATGAATGTTGGGAACACTCATGACCACCAACGAAGACTTTCCGGAAATCGTGCGACATCGCTCCAACATTTTGGGAAGTGTTGGCGTCTGTCCCGCAAGACGGAAGCGCCGCTCATTCGAGCTGTATTCATACTGATCGCCGCTCCTGATTTCCCATAAACGGAAATCAAGCTGTACGAGCACCAAAGCGTGATGAACTGGCTCATGTACGTAGAAATCCTTGCGTATCAAGAGCGCTTCATTCATATTGCTGTCGACGGCGGAATGCTGATCAAAATCCTGCCGATGATAATCGATCGTCAGTTTTTCATTCCTCCGCATTCGACACGCTAAGCGTGACGTTGAACTCAAAAGAATTTCCCAGAGCCATTTCCGATCAATCACCGTTTTGCGTCAGCGTAGATCGCTTCAAACTTCGGATAAGAGCTATTATTGACCTGGTCGGCAATCCAAACAAACATGAGGCTCGGAAAACGATTGACCCGGCATTTGTGTGTCCCTGTTCCAGTCGTGACATGCGATACGATTTTCTTGATCCATTCGGATCAAGTTGAAAGCTTTCACCCGAGATGAGCAAAGTGCGATTACAGCCTTCTGGGAAGATATTTTTCTCCCCGCTCCGATTTCTTCTCCGAATCCACATTCCCAAGAGTCGCGAGTGTTCAGCTCTCTCGCGGAATCTGTTCGCCGACACACTGAGACAGCCAGTGCGTGGGGATCCACTGTCTCCAGGGCCGGAGCAGGGAACAAGCTACCGGTGTAGGACTCGGCGCCCGGAACCGTTATCGTGTCGTAATTGAACGTACGAATTGAAATTGGCAACAGACAATTATGGCTTTGCCACTGCACGCTTCAGTGAACTCCTTCCGATCGAGTTGTTTTCTCACCTTACACACACGAAGACACCTTGCCTGGTCGACCCCGCGGACGATCAACGGGCTATTCTTGTGATGGGACGTTTTCGGTACCATTGGTACCCAACGCTCCCGAGTCCCTCGCTGGTGTCATTGTGCTAACAACAACCATCAACGAAGATCCCATCAATCTGATGGTTGAGCACGTCAGCCATCCGCGTTTTTCCCAGTTGGTTCTTACCCCGTCGCGGGATCTGTCGATTGAATAATTTTGATGTCTAACGCTCCGAAAAGATGAACTAGAAGTTCCCACTACTTGTGTGAAACGATCCAGGTTCTGATGGATTTCAGATAAATGTCCCGATACAACTCAATGAACACTCCATAAATAAAATCAGCACCGGCCAGCGTCATGCACGGCCTCCCCCTGGGGCTCTTCGAATAAACCTGGAGTGAGTTATGACCTCGGGTTAATCATGGAGATATTTCCTCCTATATATATGATCATAGAGATGTTTCTACATCAGTCGTTCGAGAAATCCTTGATTCCTCGAGATTCTGGTCACCCTGCGCAGAGAATACCTCTCACCGTCGATCTTCCCGCATTACGTGCTCTGTTCGAAGCCTTCCTGGAGTCATTCAGCTGTTTTCGGGATCATCCCTCGGTTCAATGGCCCAGGCCCATGACTTCTCGGTGAAGTTCGGTGAAAAAAACTGAGCTTGAGATTCTCAGTGTGCTTTGTTGGTCTTTTTGTTGACTCCTGCCTAAATCATACTGGACCGTACGGAAATGCACTTCATCGCTCCGGGCGATCGGAAATCGAATTGATCGTCAGATCAATTGATCAATCAATCGGAGCTCTGTCTGAACTTCCCACCGATGCAAAAACGAGTCAATCAGGGATCACGGTATCCAATTTGAAGCAGGCACTGCATTCTAAAGGGGAGACGTTCTCCGCTGACGAATTTCGTCATCAACACTAATCAAGGAAAACTTCAGAAATAACGCGCCAGTCCTTCAGAGGCAAGTATGCGCTGCAGCGAGGTTTTAAAACGTGATCCCGTTGATTGAAACGTGCTCGCTACTGATGCTGCTATCCCCTGGAATACGCACCGAATGCCGCCGTATTGAAAATTTGGAAAGTTAGGTTCGGAAGCTTCGCTCAGCCGTCAATCGGTGTCGGCGATTGCCTGCAACCACTTGCAAAACGATTGAGGGTGACCGAGTGTTTCGATTCGAGCTCTCTTCACCTCCTGAGTACCTGCTGGAAGGAAAACGGAGCCTCCACATAGTGTTCGACATCAGAACCTTCGAGGCTTCGAAATCGATTCGCCCTCAATTCACGTCCGGAAACAGCCTCGACATTCAAAATCTCATCCGGAAACGAAGTGCTCCAACCCGAATGATGTGGAGGAATGCATGAGAGTTTCCACTCCCACTAGTGCCCACAAGCTGGCGTTTTTGAGTGCTCGCCCAGCTGCTCTCCGAAATTCCATCTCGCTATTCCTGGACCGCTCCAAGAATGGGATGGCCTGCGCTCTTCGCTCGAAATTCATAATTGAATCTCTCGGCCAGTTTTTTTTTTTGGTAAATTCTTCCTGCCGTCGACTCCTTGAGCTGGCTCGTGTGTTGTCAGACGACGAGAGCGAACTTTGCGACATTTGATGCTTGGGAAATTTTATGAAACTGCTCGGGCACGGATTCGAGCTCGATACTGGGAGCGATCCCGAAACCGGGCATAAATGTCACGTATTGAGTTGGACGCGCTCAACAAGTCGCACGACCCGTCCGGTGGGCTCCCTGGGTCCGGGATTATATAACGAGTGCGGAAAACTGTGCCGAAGACAACATGACTTTCACTTTCTTTCCCAGCACCGACCGCCGCCACAGCTCCAGCCTCATCATCACCGTTAGTTTTTCCGAAACGTCTCTCTCCCAGAGGCAAGACGTCGGGCCATGGAAGCGCTCCGACGCCAGTAGAGCCGAACCGGACCAAGGGGCTGGTGGTTTGAACAAGAAACGACCGGTGAAACACTGAAGCGGCATAGTGCGGTAAAACGGCAGATAGGAGCTCCGCTGTTTGTTAGTGCGTTTGAATCTCGTGATTTGTGTGTCATCTACCCTGTGCTGTCCCCAGGATAACATTGAGTTAGGCACTCGACGACTCGACAACATCCTCCTTGAATGGTGAGTGGTGCACACCGGAGAAGAGACGGAATGCGGGAGTTGTCATGCTTCCCCGGGAAGTCGGGAGGCGAGGAACCGGTTCCACGCTTGAGCTGTGCAGAAATCTTTCGCGCTTTACCAAGGGAGCTCTCGCGGCAAACGAACTTCGACTCTTCGATCACTGAGTAATTCCGTGTCTCGGTCCAATACGCCTCTGTGTTGTGACGAGCGTGCTTCTGGTCTCGAGGGATTCGCGTGGAACACTGGGCTCCTCTTCGACGAAACTTTCATTTGAAGCACGCTCGTAATTGGGTTGACCCGGGTACTATTGTGTGATCAGCGCAGTTCCGAGCGCTTCTAAAGACGGTCGTACACCACTGGTCGTTTCCTCGTCAGTGCGTGCGTGTGTGCCGGTGTCCGTACGGAACGGGGATCCCCGGCGAACGCTCTGCTCTTCTTCTCGTTTCTCCCTCCAAGCGAAGCGGGAATGAATCATGTCGGCGAGGCGTCGCGAAAATCAAACAGTTCATCCGATCGAATAGCTCGGGGATGCGGATCTCTCCCGACTCGACCTCGGAAAATTTACGGCCGCCGGTTGGAAAGAGACTGGAAAAAAGCGACTCTGACTCGGCAAACTTCGCATCCGCCTCAGATCGATGGTCAAATTGGAATTTTCGAGGAATTGCAATGTTCGAGCGGATAATTAGACGTCTGATCACTCGCGGTAGCGGCTCGGCATCGAGGCAGTGGCGACGGGAAAGCTGTGACTTTGAATGAGTGGTCGGGGACGTCTTTCGGAGCCATCAAGCGCGTAACTCAATTCGATCACATCGAGTCTCAAATCAGGAGTGGAAGTTCCGTAACTGCTGGGCGACGTCTGATTCCACAGATGGTGAAGAATTGAAATGTGCGGGTCTGCCATGTTCTCAAGTGGAAAATGCGTAAAGTACACCCGACAGATTGTCTCGAAAGATCCCGCAAGCGTGACTTATCACTTACTAAAAGTCTCTCGCCGTTAGTTCCGTTTCTCGTTTCTTTTCGGCCGTGGAAGTATAGATTCCGTTATTGCTACCATTTCAAAAACATCACTGCACTTGGAAGAGTCATTACTTCCTGATCCTCCCGAATGCGAGACACTTCACTTTCTTCTTTGGAAAAGGGAGAATAGCTCTCATTCCTCGGAACGGTCAAACTCCTCGTTGTTCCAACTGGTTTGTATGCAAATCGATCGCTTGATTGACGCAGCATGATGGAATGCTGCCGTCTTGGTGCCGTAAGGGCGTCTTCTTTTCCCTCTTTGTGTGTTCTCTCATTCAGTTTCGCCTCACGCGTTGCTTCTTGTCATCAATGACGGGAAAATAAAATCGTCGATCGATCCAGGAAGAATGCCCGCGTACGCCGCGAGCACGAATAGTTTTCCGTCAAATTAGCGACCGGATGAAGTGTCTCAACTCCCGGGGCGTTCGATCGCGTTTTAAAACGTGAGTCAGGTGTGACCTGTCTCTCCCATAGCCATCGATTACGTGTAGCATTGAAACGGCAACGGAAATATGAAGGTGAGAAAGACTATGAGCGGGGCGGTTTTCGCCTGATCAAGTACGGCGATAGCACGATTACAGGTTTTAGCTCGACTGAGAAGGGTTGGAGCCGTGTTTCCTTTATCTCGTGGCTGTGATCTTTGCGCATCGCGCTGTACTTCGTGGGTGCAAGACCAGTGAACCATTTTAACGACCGGGAAAGGTTCGTATTCAGTTGATTTCACCCGAACTGCGGTACGTTACCCGCGTGGCTTCCATAGCGAACGTCCACGCCGCGCGGTCACGAGGATTCGGCAAATAATCACTCATCGTAGAAAGAGCCGTCTCGTTGACGATCTGAGGAAGAATCCGAACTCACGATTGATTTTCATTGCTTCCAAATGGTGGCCACACAATAATGAACGGAGGCAGCGAAACCGAATCGTCGGCCAGCCGCGGTCATGCGGGAGTCCGGGAAGATAATTAAGTCGAGGCTTTTTCCAGGAAGTAACCCTAATTCCTCGGGAGCCTCGCTTAAAGCGATGAGCTTTCGTCGCACGTACCAGAACGACGCTCAGTGTGGGTTTTCGCTCGCTTACTGGCTTTGCGATTCAGAGAGCCCGAAAGCTCATCCACTGTATTTTCTGAAGACTGCTGCCCACCGCCACAGAAGCCGCTTCGTGTGTCGTATCGGGTGGTGCCTTGTTACCAACGAGAGCTCTTCGATCGCTCACCAACTCGGGAACCAGGCAATGCTCCCTGCGGGCCGCCATTTTCTAGATATCTCGTCTGGAGTTGATGAAGGAATTCAGTCCCGGTTATGATCGCATCTCACAGCCTTTCATTCAGGTTTCTTCTTGATCGTTTGGATCTACAATGTAGCTTCCATCTGCGAGGCCAAAGATGGTCCACTCACTCGGAAGACGCCGAAATAGATACTCCGCACTGAACGAACCCGGAATGAATTGTCACCCGTTTCCGAAGTGTTTCCGACCAGCGGCCGACTCGTGCGGCTTCATCGGCGCGGCCTGTACGGCGCGGCGTAGCGCAAATAATCGAAGAAGGTTTTCCTAGTCCCGTTCGCTGAACCGGGGACGGTTTGTCACATTTTTCTCCACGGTACATCGGACCACCGACTGGAAGGAAGCATCGGAAGGACGGCATTCAACGGCGCGTGCCATGCCGCGTTCGCGATGCGCAGCGGAACTCTGATTGGGTTTTTCAGCGGAAGATAACACATTCCAGAACAATGACATAAGCAGAGGCGAACTTTCAACGCGGGTTCGGCAATGGAGACAGGCAGACCTGAGACGCTCGCGGAGCTTCTGTAAATTCCTCACTTTCACGCTGGGAGTGGTTCCGTTCCAGATTTGCTCCTCCAGCCGCCGACTTGCCCACAGTTCCCTTGCGTGAAGTCGCCTACAGCGGATGGCGACCGAAGTCGTCGCCGTTTTCGGAACTACCTGGTCCATCTTTGTAGTTGGGGGTATTAGCGCTGTTTAAAAATCCGGGCCTCTGGAGCATTTTTGCGGTTCACGCTTCGGTCGCGGATCGACGAAAACTTCAGAGGGCGGAAAAACGCCAGCCATCAGTTGGAGGGAACCTTTTTTTTCCGCCGCTCCGACGGGGCTCTGTTGATGAAGAAGTGCCATATGACTCGATTCGGGCCGAAACGTGTCATACTTCCACTGGTCAACGTCTCCCAGTTGAGTAATTGGTCCACCCATTGCTGAGATGCGAGCGAGTCGATCGACACAGGAGGAAAACGTTCAAAAGATACTTTGGGTGGGGATGCCAGGGAACTCACGGGCCGAAGTTCCTCCCCCTGTTCAAACTTCCAAGTCATAAGAGAAATGTGAACTCCCACTACTGCATCCAGATTACTGATATTGGACGTAGTGTCTGCTTCACTCGGGCGCGGTGTCTATTCAAATTGCTTTGGTCTGAGAAAAGTACCCGGCCGATCCGGTGGAGAGGAAAACAAAACGCCGGAATCAGTCCAACTGCGAGGAATGCGGCTGTCCGCGGTTCGCGCTTTTTAAATTACAGATGTAACGCGGCCGGATGTCCGAGCAGAAAGTGCCTCGTCGCAGTGTCGTGGGCCAGCGAGGAACAATAGGTTCTCCCATACGATTATGAGAAGAAGCGCTCCGTGAGCCGATCCAGCGCAGTGTTGCATCCAGTACTGAAATTCTGTGCTGTCCAAGCTCGGGCTCCGGTCGCTGGTGTCGTTGTTGACGATGTCGTCGTTGTGCTCCTTAAAAGCAGCAACGGTGGCGACTTCTTGGTCATGGCTGATGGGTGGCGTCAGCGGAATCTATGACCCCGAGAGGAGGAAAGCCGTCGTCAAGTTCCGTCTCCCGGAATTGTAACGTTGTTCAAACTCACATCGCTGTCGCTTCCGGCCGGGCGAGCACAGCCTGTCACCTCGTTCAATTTCCTAAATATCGTGCCCGCCACTTCTACAATACGGCGTGTTCGAATGGGAACTTTCTGGAGCAGGAAAACTGTACACGAGGATCTCTCAACGCACGGACGAGCCTTCCCGCTCGGTTTTGAGAATCTCATTTTCAATGGTCGTCTAGGGAACTCGAGCCAGAGCTGGAAGAGTGTTACGTTTTGAATAATGAAATTTCGTCGCCGCGAGCTCGGGCTCTGTGTCCACCTGTGGCTCACGGAATGGAAGCAACCCGTAGAGAGAGAAAGAGCCGTGAATCGATTATGACATGAACTTCGAAGAAAATTTCACTTTAACTTGACGAGTGGTTCCGCGACGAGCGCTTGGCTAGAAGAGGGAAAACCAGTTCATCACAAGTCTGGTAACTCATATGACGCTGCCGTAACGGCTCAAGTTGAACGTCGTGTAGACGGAAGCACCGAATGGATTCATTCGGCATGCTCCACAGCAGACATTGGTTATGCTGGTACGAAGTATTCCGGATGCATCCGCGCTCCTATGCAAAAACAGAGAAGAGAAATTCTCACGCCCAAGCATTTCGTTTTTATTTCATCAAGTCGCCGAGATGCGATCGATTGTGGTCCCAACTCCCGAGCGGAACCGTGTGCTGGCCGTGAGAGAGCCTGGCCGAGCTTGTCGCTCGGATTCCCTCCTCCTCCTCCTACGACAGCCTCTCCCATCGGGCTTCGCATCGAAAAATGATTTCACTCTCGATTCCGAGACGGCAATCATTGAGCCCATCGGATTTGACGAGCCCCTGGAAATGTGGTTTCATCGCAGAGCGGCTTATCTGACCCAGTGTATCTCGGATAGGAATCGCCGGGTCCGACATCGCGACAGCCGTCGTGGCGATGGTTGGATCGCGAGAAATCGGCCCGATCTGACACGATGATCGTCATCGCTACCGTCGGCGGCAATACATTCGTAATTCGGCCCAAATATGATCCGGCTGTGTTAGCAAACTGGCGGCCAAACGGGAGGGTTGCTCGGCGAACTGGCGGGGATCGACGGGTGTTATGGCACTACACTGGTGAACCACGGTTCGGGTTATGGATCAACGCACGCAAGCCCTATCACTCACTCATTCGCTGAGCTGTTCGCAGGCAGGGCAAGCTAGAAATATCAACAACAATGAGGAACTGCCACAGATCTCATGCCGTGACGGCGATAAGGGCAGCCCTGATGAAGCTCATCATTTCCATGTGCCGGAGCTGTTCATAAATAGCCGCGAAGACATGGCGCTAACTCTGAACTGGGATCAATCGAAGAGCATCGGGAATACTTTGCCTCGGAACTAAACTCCAAACCGGATTTCCCGGTGAAACCCCATTCAGAAGAGAAATTCGCTTGTATCCGCTGAATGAGGATACGATTCACTCTGTACGGCTCCTCGCAAAGTAGGGAAAGAGTTCTGTCGTGGCGTCGCTCCGTCGAGCACACTGCTGTGTCATCGCCCACGTCCGAGCGTGGGCGCTCTCAGGGGCTCGAAGGTAACATGACCCGGCTTGTGAAAAATACTCTCCAGCCGGAGCCTGCACGCTTCTCGTGTTGCTTGCGAGTGCCCTCCTCTTGTAGAGGCGTCGAGTGCTCTCCGAAGTTGTTATCTCCGCCATGATTCCGCGCAAGGATCACGCGGATCCGGACGGAGAATGGAACGCACGCCGATAACTTTCGCATACGAGCTCGCGTGGGAGAGTGTGACTACTTGATGCGTGTTTCTGTGGGAGAATTCCCCCGTCGAGGCGTTTCAATTATGTAAGTCAGTTGATCGACCCCGATGTCCGACGGCAGAGGTCTCAACAAGTCGCCGTTCGTAGACTGTGGCAGCGCGGTTACGTTTCCTTCTGCTTTTCATGTTGGATGTCGTGACGTTTCTCCATCATGTCACCCAGCTCGACAGCTTCTGTTTTTTGTCTCGCGGCAAATCCGTCCCGGGGGAACGGATACCACGAACTGGATTCAGTTGCTCTTTTGTCAGCCAGGTAATTCGTAGTTGAGGCCGGCTCGAACGATGGGCTATTCGATGTTATCACGCGATCTGCGGCAGATGATCTGACAGGAGGGTCGGATCTATTGTGTATAACGGGCAAGTGTATCGAGGCTGTCGGACACGTTCTTCGCTTGTCAAACCAACGATGAATAGAGAGCGGCCCTACAGAAGTCGCATCCGACTTCAGAAGTGGAGGACGAGGAGTCATTGGGAAGGAGACTTCGATATCAAAGGGTGCATGAGCTTATGAGGACGCATGAGCCGACAGCAGGATACTGAAATTTGCGTGGAACAGCTTGATCCATTACGGACACGAGGAAGAGCGTGAACTGACCAAGCGACGAAGAAAACGGAATCCAATTAGACAGGAGAGAGTGGCGAGTTGGAAAATGGAACAACCCCAACGGAACCATGCAGACCATTGATATCAAGCGGAGAAAGTCTCGGCCCTCGCACGACTCTGCCTTTTCCGCCTGTAAATGTGTAACAACTGTTTGATTCTGTGGTTGACTGCGATTCCGTGACAATTGTTACGTGAGCGCGTTTTCTTTTCTTGAATTGAATCATTCAGGTTTGGCGTCAAAAGCTACAACAGCGTCAAATAAGCTGCAAAGCTCTGGAAATGTTGCCGGTTTGCTACGGATGGATGTAGCGACGCGTGGGGAGTTCCTGGTCAAGCAAGTAAGCAAACGGTCGGCCGGCCGGACGGACAAGCAAGCTGTCGCTGGCTCAACCGCCACCAACGAAGACATTTTACCACTTCGTCCGGTCGACCAACATTTAACATCGACAACAACAACATCGTTCCAGCAAGCCTACTTTTCGCAGGAGCGCCTCGCGGGCGTCAACAGCACACCTTTCGCCTGCGTGTCTGGAACGATTTGGATGCGGAACCTCTGAGGTCGTCATGCATCTAAAATAAACAATTAATTGTCGTTCCAACCGCATCATGACGAACGGCGTCTGTCGGCCTCAATTCAATTACGCATGCTAAAATCCGCCCTGCCGCACCAAGATCCCAAATATGCTTCAGCGTGAATTATTCCATCGCCAGGAATTCACAGCCAGCCGTTACACAAGAGTTTCATATTTTCCTCCTTCTTGGAAGGAAAACATAGGATCTTCTTCAGCTTCGTTGAGTTTTGCGCATCGATGTTAAAACAGCTCAGACGTGAAGACGTTAGATTTGATTCAAGGGTGATGTAATTGAGCGAACCAGCTCGAGAGATGGGCCGGCCGGCGGCGGCAGCAGCGGTGGCGCGATCCGTTGAACTAAGTCCGACGGTGAATTAACTCTCGATGTGGGCCATGTGAACGTCCACGACAAAGGCGCTCATCGCCGCAAGGGCAACAATAACGATATCGGGACTTGCGCGCGCACCGGAGTACACAACCAGCGAGAGCAGCAACAATCACAGGCTGTGAACAAAAGGCTAGAGGTTCGATTGACGTGGGCCACATCCGCAGTAGTTTTTACTCGCCGGGCGGCTGGCGGCTGGAATAGCCGCTGCTTCACGGGAAGCTGAAGAAGACAGTTCCGACTCGGTCCGTCATTGCTTCAATTGCATAAGACTTCTGTGAGTCACCAATCAGGAACGGAGCTAGTCCACGGTCCAAAGTTTTTTCCTCCCCCGTTCTGGATTGGAGTCACATCCCGTCTCGGAATTCGCATTGTGCCTCCAGCCTATAGTAGTCCAGGCGGATCCCGTCTTCGAAATGAGAAAGCGGTTTAAACCATGGACCCGATCAGATTACATCGGAACATTTTCTCAACGAAGACGCCGACTGCACTTGAGCTCATCCCGTTGGTGAAAGCAAGTGTTAATGTAGAAACTTCCTCATACCAATTAGCCGCGGGACCGGCGGGGGATATTGAAGATATATCCAACGCCGCATCTGCGCCAGATCAGAAGCTGGAATACCTATAGGGTCCGCACAGTTTTTCGCCGGAGGATATGTCGGCTCGCGCTGATTCCATAGTTCCGAAGACAGCGGATAACTGATAAAGGTTGCTCAGGCTGACTTGCCCACGGAGCTGGTCGCCGACCACCTGTAAGACACGGGGGAGGGCAGAGGGAGGGGGGGGGCGTCCATCGTATGAGGGGTCCTGGTGACTGTTTCTCGTACGGGGTGAGTGGGCGCGTACTTTTAATACTCACCGTTTTATAAGCGTAATCCAATCAGAGCTGGGCGAACATGTGATTCGAGTGGGTTGCCAGCCGGTGCGTTCTCGCGGCCCGAGTTCGGGCTGAGAAGAGAACCCTGTAATCGTACTCGTAAGCGAACTCAGACCTTTCCCTTCCCGGCGAACTTCTCGGGGCCTGTCGGGGGCAGTGTGTTTCGGGGATGCCCGTCGAGCGTAGGATTGCCTGAGGAACGAGGTAGCCGAGCGACGAAAGCTCGCTGCCGTGCGCAACGAATGTACTCAGATTGCTGTTATCCGACAATACATTCTCGATACGGCGCGGTGCTGGGCGTGGCCTCGCTTTGGCAGAAGCACAGGAAGTGGTTTAGGTTAAGAGACATCCGGCTACTGTGCAAGCTGGGTGACTGACTGATTCAGTGACGCGCCTGTTGGGCTTCGAAGCGGTATGCCGCAGTCTAAGGGCTCTGGGCTTGTGAGTTACGCCCGAGGTGGGGATTCCAGCGAACGAACGCCGGGTAGCCAAACGGCCGGCTTGTCTGCTGGTGGGTCCGACTAACAGTCGGATTCTGAAGGAATGCGGAGAAAACCTCAGCGTTGAAGCGAAACCAGTGAGCCGACGGGAAGAATCCCTGGAACGGCTCCGACTCACAGCTAATCGCCAGCAAACAAAATGTCGGCGCATCGCTTTCACTTGGGGCGCTTCGAGCAACTCACAACCTTCTAACTCACGAGTATCCCCGGCTATTAATCTTCACGCTTTCCGGTTCAAAGTTCAGAGTTTGGTCAAATGACCGTTGCGACCGGTGCTCCTTCGACGTGGGTGAAAGGAACCTATCTGGACCGACGGTTTGAACGCGGCCGCAGAGTCAAGTTTGGTGTGGTTACGAGCCACCTCATACGAAGCCAGTGAACGATTATACGGCTGTGTGACGATGAAAATAATGTCGGTATGAAAGAGCTCCTAGAGCGAGACAACCGGAAAGACGATTGAGACGACGTTTGGAAGAAATATTGAAAAAGACGTTTTTTTTCTTGACCAATTTTATGATTGAATGGATGGATGAATGAAAAACACTCCCGAGAAGCGGTTGTCGGATAGGAACGTACCGGCAGAGGAGGAGAACTCGGGGTTCGCATCCGTCAAGACGGAGTAAAAACGAAATCCACGATTCGGCCGCCGCGGGGTAATTGTATATGCTCGTACGCATGTACCGAGGTACCCCGAAGCTACAATTCTTCAGAAAGCCGTGGACCCGTTCTTTCGGCTTCGCGTTTCTTCGGATTGGTTCGAAAACAACTTCCCTTGCACCTCGAGTCATGTTTTGCGATGACAGCATCTCATGGAGACAAAGCAGCCCTTCAGGTGGAACTGCATCGCTTCTAAATGGCCCATTCCGAGGAATATGCGACTCAAGTGAATGGCGAGGGGAGGCGTGATCCAAACAGTCAACATTTTTACGTGCGTTCGGATTCAGAATTTCCGAGACGGAGCGGAAACCAGCGACGCATGCCTATGGAATGGAGCGAGAGCAGCTCACCAATAATCACTGGTGCCAGAAGCTCTCCAACATCCATCCTCTTCCATCCACTTTCCCTCAGGGGCGCCGAGAACTCTTGATCTTGAGGAAAATTAGGGTGTGAGAAAGCACGATGCGCAGCCACGAACGCGTGGATCTGGTGAGATTCGCCGGACATCAGATAACATTGTTTCCCACCGCATTGTCTTTGAACCGTTCTCCTGCAGGCTGAATCTCCCGCGAAGGGAAGTCCGCATCGGTGTTGATCGCTATGAAGGTCGGGCTGAGCCCTCGCTGCGAAAATGAGCTGATCCGGAGTTATTCACCGGATGTCAGTAGAACAAGATGAAACTAAATGAAGCGACTGTTTGCTGTTGAAGTTACCGTTCGTATTACAACGGACGGTCCTACAAGAAGAAGATCGCCCTTCAGTGGCTGACCTCAATCTCTAATTCGATGTTTGATGTTTCCAGATGCTCCTTCCGCCCCGGTGCTGGCTGCTGGGGCTGTTATCAGTGACGGCTCTTACCTTCAGTATCGCTTCGGCAAAAATATACGACCGTTGTGAGCTCGCTCGTGAGCTTCACGACCGTTTCAAATTCAGCAAACGGGACCTCGACAAATGTGAGTGACCGCGACAAGCGCAACCTCTTCATTGTAGTCTCCCACAAATCATTCGATCGCCTCAACAGCAACGGATTTCATGCAGACGTCGTCATCCGTTTTCCGTCGATAACGACCGCCAACAATAATTCAGAATCGTCGATTTTGCCGGCAACGCCGATCCCGGGGGGAAATTAATCTTTTGATAATCGAAACGCTGCGCACTTCCTCCACCGTGGATCCGTTTGACGTGTCATTCGTTTCGTTCCAACATGATGTTTGATCTTTGCAGGGTTATGCCTGGCGTATTGGGAAAGCCGGTTCGACACCCGAGCCTACCACAAGGGTCGATACGACGGTAGTGGCGATCACGGGATCTTCCAAATCAATGACAAGTACTGGTGTCAACCCTACACCGGCTACTCAGAGAACGTCTGCAAAGTGCCTTGCTACAGTGAGTAGTCGTAGTTAAGCGGAAGTTGTGGACGAAGGAGAGGGGCTACGGACGGACATCCCCCCTGCCGGAACCTTCATCAGAAATGGTTACTGGGCGACAATCGCTGTCTGAGAATAGTTTCGCGAACAGCGACCACGAGGACTCTTCAGTTGCATCAGTTGGTGATATGGCTGTGGAGTATTTGATCGAAAGTAATCTAAGAAACGTCCGCGAGGCTCATTCTTACCTCATTCTTAACTCATTCCGGGACAGGCAAACGGTTATTATTGTGATCTGTTACTTCTCGTATGGGACGGCGGAAAATGCAGCGCTTGTAGCTGTATCCTGTTTCGTTCCGTCGCGCTTCCTCTCTTCTTCTTTTTCCTTTTCTCAATTTCCCCCCAAACACTCGGTCGCTTTCGAAGTCTTCAAGATGCTCTGTCACGATTCTAGTGAATGGGGTTCTTTAGGCAGGTAGCAGGAAAGCTATGTTTCGAATCTCTTCCCGTCATCCTCATCGCCTACTTATTGCCGGTCGCGGACGCAGAGCTCGCTCCGCAGTGTCGGCCCGAGTGCGGCAACTCCACAAAAAGGTTTCGAACGTCTCATTAGGCGACCAAGGCCCTGATTGAATGAAACGGAGTTGAATTGCTGCCGTCAAATCGGGGACCCGGTCGTAGACCCGCGCTGCGGGGCGACAGCGTCAGCTGGGGCCACCAGAGCGGCTGTTTCTGCGGCTGCTTTTACAAACACCATGATCATGATAGTCGCCATTCCCTAATCCGGCAGCTGTCGCAGTTCCGCCATCCCGTTTGGCCTTGCTTTTGCTCGTCCATTCTCTATGATTTCGTTCCGGCATCGGTTTCTTTCTTGTACAAGTATGCTAGAGGAATCAGCCGTCCCTATCGTGGCAAAGAAGTGGATACATACTCCTCAGCGTTCCTGATTCCGCATGTTCTCGGAACTGTGATCGTTCGGACCCTAGATTCGCACACGGGGCGTTCGATGCAGCTGACGAGATTTCGATGGATTGGGCGAATCGACTGGAATTCTTGCGGAGAACGATCCGCCATTAGTTAGAAAAGTATTCCGTTCGAGAGGAAAGAGAACGGGAGCCTTGGATGGTAGTGTTTGAGGTGTTTGCAGGGCTGGCCGGTCCCGGAAAGCGGGGAAGCGAGCAAACTAGTCGCTTTCTCGCGGACTGATTCACTGGCGGAGGGCCAACTTCTGGAGCCTACTGGAAAAATGATCGAGCGCCCGGGAGGGGCTCATCAGTCGGTGGTTCCCCGCTTGTTCGCTCGCACGCCTGTTTGCTCCTGGAATCGGACCGAAAGGATGCACAAACACACTGCGATACGCCATGTTCAGTTTGATTGAAGACGAACAAATTGTCCGTTCAAAAGTTGTCTCGAGAATGGCGGAAGACGCGTTTCTGAAGAAGTGGTCCTTCTCGCGCCGCTGCAGCCTTTACCGTCTGGCCAGCCGAATCGAAGTTTGACACGATTCGATTGTTTCTCGATTCAAGGCAGTCCGGAGCAGTGAATTTCGGAATTCGAAACCACGCGAGGCTTTTTTTATAGTTTTGTGTTGACAGCGGTAAAATCGTACGAATTCGACACTGCGCCTCGCTCTTTACGACTCCGATGGGTGTGGCCAGCCGAAGCGAGCGGTGCCGCCGCCGAGTAACAGAAAAGAAGGATCCACACTTCTGGTTTGTCGGAAGAAGTACCCCCGTTTTGAAGCGCATGTCCGGAGGGAAGCAAGAAGAAAATTACCACTGTTTCAGTCGGTGTCTAACTAGACATAACACGCAGCAAACGATTGGCAGGTGACGTCAATACAGCGGGAAATTGCTCGTGCGGCAACCGAGGTTTCGGACGATCATTCCGACACGTCACACGCATTGGTTATCGATCAGGAGTTTCGCACTCCTCCAAAACGCGCTGACAAATCCGCAATGCCAAGTCGCGTTGCCTGTGGCCGTTTCTGTTTGCTCAAAGTCGGACAGAAGACTCTATTGTTTGTTCTGCTCGAACTAGAGCAGTTTGCTTCAACAAGCGGCTGAAAATTGCAGCACGGCGATGATGGGGTTCCGTAGTATACGCTCGAATAGCTTTTTGACAGGCGAATAAACGGCCGAACGGTTCCAGCGTGAACTGTGTTCGCGAATCCAGGATATTATTTGATACCGGACGATGCGGGAGCTTGTTTGAAACTGTCACCAGGAACAGTTTCCGCTCGGTAACGCAGGCTTTCCCGTGTGATTCCAGTGCTCAGAGACGATAACCTCGAAGACGACATTCAATGCGTGAACAAAATATTCCGGAGGCACGGCTTCCATGCCTGGATGATGTTCACCCATAAGTGTTCGGGCAACACACTCGAGTTCTTCAACGGATGCGACATCAAGAGCCGAAAGGGTCCTCTACCTAGGTGAGTACTTCGGTCGCTCCCGCTGTAAAGTGTGTTCTTTGAGTCGATCTCGGGAACTGCGTCGGCTGGCTCGGATCGCCATCTGTATAGGAGACGACAAGCTCCAGCTTGTTCTCCACATATTGCACCCCGATTCGACGGGCTCAGCCCGGTGTTGGACACGACCCACGTGGAGCCGAGGCCTGTGAGTGAATACACGTCTCCGATTCTGCAGGTTCGATGCTCAATCAAGCAGCATATCTACGACGTACGTTCGCCGACCGAACCACACTCAGGAAGAGATGGAGCCGAGCGCCACGAGTCACGAAGCTCTGCATACGTCCGCTGAAGAATCGATACACACCACTGGAGGCGAATACACGTGGGTCGAGTTCTTCACTCCGTTGAGTTGCTGTTCATCGTCTTCCGAACGATCACAACGAATCATCAATGAATATGAACTTTTCCAGCCCACCGAAATATGCCAGCCTTCCGAGTCAGAGTGCGCCGCGCGGGTATTCAGCGTACAGCCCGTCGTCCATGCCGACTCAGAGCAACCTTTACAGGCAGGCGTCCATCCCCCCTGGCGTGCATATTCAATCACCCCACATCGGCGGTGTTGGTCTCATGTCGCCTTCAATCGGAAGCCAAGGACTGTATATGGGTGAGTGTGAACGTTGCGATTATTTCGATGGAAACTGAAACGAGCCCGCGAGCTGGATAGAAGACGGAACTCTTGCTCGCGAGCGATGGGATCGCTTGCCCTCCCAAGGCGAGCGAAAATAGTCGCTCGCTGCTGAAGCCCGCGGAAAACATTCACAGAGCGTTGACTGAAAGTCTGACCCCGGGTTTGAGAAGCCTGCAGTTCTGAAATAAAAACGTCACATCGTCGTCGCTCATCGTTGGTCGCAAGCGAGAGAGACTCTCGCTCACTACGACTTCTCGTGATCAAACAGGGAGAGTGTGGGAGAGGGGGCGCATGGATACACAGAATCGGACTTCAATGGGTTCACTTTCACCGTTACAGACGGACAATCCTTAAGCTCATCTGGCTTCGGAACTGCAGCTCTGGGCGGCCACACGCAGTTGGGGAATCCCCTCGGTTTCTCTCCCGACTTATCCCTTTTCTCCTCCTCTTCCTTAACACCCCAGGCTTCACAACTAACTCCGTTGGTGGAGGCTCCCAAACCAGTTCCTAAACCTGCCAAGCCGGGGGTGATCCAGAGACTGCAAGGTGCGTTGAGACCCCCTTTCAGGGTAAGGCCCGTTCTCTCTATAGGTCTAGGACGCAGTGGACGGCAAACGTCAGCTTCAAAAGTCCTCGGTTCGGTACTCGGTGGAAAGCAGCGAACTTTGCTGGGTTCGAACCACCTTTCAATGGTTGATCGTCGAAGAGTAAGTAGCCGGCGGTGCTTGAGGGTTTTGGCTCGTTCGCGACCCAATGGACGATGCCAAATCGGATACCACTTTGGGTGACCACTCTCAACCGCATGGACTACCTGATTGCACTTAGATCGAAGCCGTCGACACTTCCAGTCACCATCACTGGAAAGATCCTGAACGGGAGTCGCCGTTCCTCAAGATCTATGCATGACATGCGAGGCCCCGGCCTTGTACTCTGACGGGCCTGATTTCCAAGACTAATTTCCGTCCGGCTCTGTCGAGCGCAGGAAGAAGCCTCTTCTTCCTCTGGTGGGGCTGAAAACCTCGGCTGTTCGATGTCTGAATCCACTGTGTTCCTTAGGGAGTGTGAAGAAATCATACATTCCCTAATCGTTTAACTTTCGTTGGTGTCGGGGTTTCCACTCAAACAAATCGATCCTCAGGTGCCGTTCAGAACCTCAGGCCGATCCGTCGCGGCCGCGGGGTCAGCCCCCGCGCCGATGATGGTCCCTCCGGCGCCCCGGATCCCGGGCTACGGAGCTCCAATCCTGGTCCCGGTGAATCACATGAGCAGTAATCTCGACAAACGGAAGAGCACCAATCTGAGGCTCCCCCCAACTACGACGGTGGTACGAGAGCCATTCTGCTTTCATTTGATTTCCGTTTTTTTCGACGCTGCAAGTCATCGCCCGTCTCCCTCGCGGCACGTTCGCCTCCGGCTGTTGGCTTGAAAGAAAACTTTCCGTTTCAGCGGCCCGTGGACCCGCTGATACAAGCGCTCAACGCTCCATTCAAAAGCTCCCAGAAGAAACAACCCGCCGATGATTCGGAAGAAGATCAAGTTGACGAAGAGGACAAGAGAAAATAAATCAGCATCAACTTAAAGCAGAAGGAACTGGGCCAATAGGGGGAAACGCGAGCCAGCTCTAGTTGGGTAGGAAGGCGGGCTCCTTCACAAAGGGGACCATTGATTGTTGTGGGCGGCTCACTGAAGCCCGGAGCTGTGTCAAACGGAGTTCCCTTCCATTATAACATATTGTTGCTGTTCGCGGAATCTTAGTCTGTCTAACTTGTTGCTGCAAACAAAAAACACTGCTTGCCATATCCACGTTTCAAGACAACCAATGCAGCCTACCTCTCCTCGGGACGGCTACAGCGACCGGTGACGGACTTAGGGGGAAAGATAGCGGAGGAACATCACGTGATGAATGACTGCTTAATTTATTGAATCAATCCTGAAACGACTTGAACGCAGACTTTGTGCAGGACGCACCGCTACATGTACATAGTCAAATGCCCCTCCTTATCTAAGGCTCAACAGTGGGGTGATTATTATTACTTATTTTAATGTAAGATTGTTAATAAATGACAGGAAACATACGTTGTTGATTGAATGGTCCTCCATCAGACTCCCCGAATACACTCCGAATTTATCATCGAATATCCGCATTGCAATATCTGTTACCCTTGCTCTCCATGACTGCGAGCATTACCCGACTGTACATCTCGATAGTACATCTCCTGTAATTCTCCGATTCTCGGGGAGATATCAGATGATTGAATTTATTCACCGCCGCATTTTTTCTCGCAAAGCGGGGGTGTCATCGTCGAATATCTCTGCTCCTCGAAAGTCACGACCAACTCTGACGATTACAGCCATGGACTTGAGCTCCGTACAAGACAAAGTCCAGATTTTCACTCCGGTTAGCTCTGGATCCGCTCAGCTGTTCTCGCTTAGAGAATAGCTGCTGAGCCAGTTCCGCACGAGGACGCTTGCTTTCGGAAAATCCGGGTCGTAGAATGGGGGGAGGGAGCCAGGTAAGACGATGAGCCGATGAGTACGGAGAAGATTTCCCTTGTTTCTCCCGAGATTGGGTCTCTCGAGCTCCAGGATCGTCATTTGAATCTCCATGGACACAGGGATCTCGGATGCAGCCCTAATACCGTGGAGAGTTCATCGGCATCGTGGTAATGATGCGTCTTCTTGAACTCATGCAACAGCGAACGGGGGCGCCCGGGAATATGTGAATGGGGACCGAAGATGTCCATGTCAGGGAGAGTAGAGGAAATTCTTCGAGCACAAGTCTTCCGAAGGTAGTCTTCTACAAACGTAGAGCTGACGACAATCCCGCCGAGCTGAGGCATGAACCTCCCGAGTGCAGAGTATTATTTACTCCCGGAGAGAACATCAAGGAGGGTGTTCACAGACGCCCCAATCCATCATTTTTTCCTGGTCATTCAGGCACTCAACGCAAGCAGGGAGAGGCATAATCGCCCCTCTGATTACCCTTGTAGCGCCGATAGCCAGCTATACGCAGATTCCGACATGAGGACTATGGATTCGCGGACTTCTCAACCTCTCGCCTTGCGGATGAAGCTCCCCGACAAGAAGCTCGAAGAATCCAAACTTCTTGCTTCAGAGCAGAACTCTTTCACTGAGAGTGGGCCAGCAGCGAGGTTTACTACCAGAAACATCTTAACGTCTTTCTCGACAGCAATCTTCGAATGAAGTCACCTTCGTCCACGAGGGAATTCGCGGCTTGCTCATCTGTCGGTCCACAACGAGGAGGCAGTATGACGGGGCGCTCATTGAAACTGTACAGAGGTGGCTCCAGTACACCTACCGTGAAGTACAATTCCCTGATAAACTCCATCCAACGGACTGCTGATGATCGTGAGTTCATCCTTATGCATCTCGAACGAAGGTCACGAAGTCTTCATCCCGCACGAAAAGCTAGGCGAGTACTAGATCACGCCTATGATAGGTGCCCGGCTAGACATATCTGTAATGACCCTCCACCACGGACCCCTCATCCGAGTCGATGCGTTTTTCTTGTTTCAAGTCGAAGTTGTCCTCGCTGTTTCGGTTTCTATCCTCGACGGAATCAGTTTGAAGTTATAACGGAACCTCTGCCCAAGCTGCCATCTTCTGCAACTTCTTCGCTGAGGTTTTCAACCCACCTCCCGCCCGACCGTTAGATGATTATCCAGCGGAAAAAAGGGTCCACCATCACTATTCTCTGAAGAAAATGTTGCCGAAGCGCTTTCTATCATCAAGCGGAAATGTTCGATCACTCCTGATCTCCTGCCCCCATCTTTTTTCCGAGAACTTGCCGTACTCCTTGCTTTACCCATTTCCTTCATCCTCAACCGCGCGCTGTCAGACGCCACTGTCCCATCCTCCTTTAGACAATCTGTTGTCGCACCGATGTTCAAGTAGAAGGACAGGACACGAATTGACAAGTATCGACCCATTGCACAAGGAAGAGTCTCGTGCCTCGTAATGAAGAAGATCATTTCCCGCTACATACTCGTCTTCCTCGAGTCTTCTGAACAACAACCTTCTGAACCCTGATCAGAATGGATTCCGCCGGGGCCACTCGACCGAAACCCAGCTGCTGGAGGTCTTTCAGTAATGGGGTGTTTCCCTTACTTCCAGACGACCGGTCCATTTTGTCCACTTTGATTCCTCGAAAGCATTCGACAAGGTCCAGCATCCACGTCTTCTCAGCAGACTGCGCAAACTCGGCATCGAGGCGTCCCTCAGTGCAAGGCAGTTCATTGCTCGCCTCGGTTCGCACTCCCCCCAGCTCACTGCCCATGTGGTTTGCCTCAAGGTTCAGTCCTGGGGCCCCTCTTCTGGAGTATTTATGTTCTCGGTGTTTCGGACTATCTTCCTTCGGGGGTACACTACCGACTGTTCGCGGACGATATCAAGAGAAGCCGCTATCGATGGCGTCGGGCGCTGGTCCGTCGAAAACGGCATTGATCTCTCGGTGCCGAAATGCGCCATTCCTAAGACAAAGCCGAATGACTACTCCTATGTTCTTCTTGCCAAAGTCGCTCCGTCGATCGACTGTATCGGAGATCTCGGAGCCATTGTGTCTTGCGATCTCAGATTCAGACAACATATATCACAAGTGGCCGCCTCCGCCGCTACGGTTCGCAATCTGAGCCTAAGGTGCTTCTCTATCTCACGACCAGACTACCATGTAAGCTTGTACAAAGCCTTGGTCGTTCCCAAACCTCAGTATTGTAGCACGATTTCGTCTCCCTTTCTGGCGCTTCACTCACGCCTTCTTGACTCTGTCCGTGACAAATTTGTTAAACGCATTGCAAGGCGGTGTGGTGTCTCTCCAGACTCCATTGACCTCTCTCGAATTGTGAATCTCCATGAAAACGCTGACATCAACATGCTCAAGAGAATGTGACGCACCGATAAACTTCAGCAGTATTTTGACGTTACGTTAAAGGACAGGAGATCGGGTATACACCTAATGTCAAAGTGTATCGCACGTTCCGATAGAGTCAACAACCTCTGCCCCTGGCGTATTTCGAGAAACCCAGACTTGTATAAACCTTTATTCATGAATAAAGAGATCTGAAACTGAACTCGATCACGGGCGGCTCTGTTTGCAACAAGCCAGTCACAGAGTCTTTCTTCTCCCTTCTCTCTCCCTCTACCTCGAAGCGGAATGATGTCATAACCCCTCAACATCATCATGGAGTGGGCTGACTAAAATATGCAGAATAACTGGCTTGTTACCTGTATTCGTAACCCACTAACCCAGAAGCATGTTTGGCGGCCGTATCATAACTCCGTATCAGGTAGCACATATGTTACGAGGGCGACGGATTCCGGCAGACAATGCACCCACGGGGTTTGATGCAAAAGGGCTGCAAACAACCATTCAGCGAGCCATCGAATCAGGCACGCAGGCGAACCTGAAACATGAGACTGTTGCATGCTAGTCATGTTATCCTCATGTTTCCGCATCTCGGTCGGGTTAACGATATGCTGATGAAGGCCTCGGAGAAACGAGACATCGGCACCGTTAACAACGCCGCCAGTGGCCTCGACGAAATCAATTCCATACTCTGCTCCGACATGAGTTCAGCATTGCTGTACCCAGCCTCACAGGGTTCGGTCCAGGGTTGTTTACCTCGGTCTCAGCACCAAACGTAAACACCGAACGCAAGTTGAACAACTAAAGAATAATGGGCCCAAATCCGAAGCTACGTGTACGGAATACTGAGCCTTTGGCGCGAGCTTCTTCAGCGAGGGTTGCCCGAGCAGCAACATGGAAAGATAATTCAGCAGAATGGACGGAAGGGAGCCTCTCCGTTTCCTCGGAAAACACTTTATTACATCTGAGGACACCGAGATCCGCGATTGACAGGAACTAACTCAGCAAGGTCGATGACCAAGGGGTAGACCAACATCCCGGAATGTTTCGATAGCAGTGTCTCAAAAGGAACGGAACCCAATCAAATCTCGGACTGCAAATGCAGGCTCGCATTGTGAGTGAAAGAATCCGAGGGAATGAAAGCCAGAACTCGACCCATGGGAAAGGAGCCTGACACGAGAGTCTCCATCGTGGAAGATACGGTAAGACTATGGCACTCGAAACGACGAAAACCGCAGACAAGGCCTCGGCAATCGCCTACCTCATCCGCAGAACCCGCAAGAATGGCTTTGGAAGTCGAGCCGCACCGACTTCATAAGGAAGAGATTCGAGCCAGTCAGCCACCCTACTCGTTACCAGAAGACCTCGAAATCTCGGGAGTGATCCAATCTCTGGAATACAATGTTCCACGAATATTCCACCATCAACAGATCCAGAGATGGCGGTTTCGACATCTGGATCATGTTACTACGTGACAGAGTATTCAGCCACGGGTCTGGGAGGGCAGAAATTCATGGAGCCACTTGAACAAATCGATGACTCGCGAAAGCAGGGCTGAAATGATCCGCATGGAATGACCACTCCGACCGACTTCATACGGGCCAAACTAAGCTGAATCGGAAACCAGACTCCTGTGGACCAGGTGCAGTTTTGAGATATCTGTCACCGATGGGATCCGCACGACGATGTCAAACATGCTTTAATTCTGTTGATCATAATTTTCTGTGCTTGGATAATATATATTTTCCTCATCTATCGTTCACACATATCGAGAGATGAGAAAGCTTCTCGGGGTCACAAAAGGGGACAGCAGAACACTTGGATTCATTCTTGACCCGAGCGCAGTGATCAGTTCCAGCGTAAGGAGACTTGGAGAATCGACTCCGCTAGCTGAGAAGCTGAACGTAACAACGTCAAGGGAAAGTTTGAATTCCTCGGAGTCACGCTTTGTAACAGGTGGGGAAGGAAAATAATCTGGGGGGGACGGACCGGTGTATCCGGGCTTGCCTTCGCTGAGGCGGCACTAGCTCCGCGAGCGTCCAGGCGACAGAGGGCAGGGATCGGTGAAATTACAAAAAAATCACGAACAAACGTGAATGGATTCAGGGAGAGGCGAAGTCAGCTTTGAAATTTGTCTCAGGTCGAATATCAAATTCTCCCATGCGAGGAGAATCGCAGGATTCGGCATGGATAGATCGGCAAGATCATCGCTGAATTTCAGTCAAGGTTGCGGAAATGGTCCAACGAGGCGTCCAAAGTTAGCGGAGAGCTGAACAATGCTGTGCGTGACGCTTCTCATGTTCTGCAGCACTCGACGCTCAGCATCGGGGAAATCATTTCTAGCCGAGAGCCGGAATGCTTCCGACTTGGAAGGATTCTATAGGATCTCATCGCACCGATTATATGAAGATGCATCAACACGATTATCGAGTGAGCTCCGTCTCGCATTCCGATTGACATACTGCAGTGCAATGGAACTCCCATCAAACTAAAAAATTGATAAGCCTGTCCAAGCAGAAACAAGGAGCCCGAAACCTTCTGACGCCACACCCTATCGTTCAAATCGGGATCAAGTCGAGAAATGATACTATAACCAGTCTGCGGTTCGGTCGTCGTTCTGCTCCACGGAACTCCAACGGGATTCTGGTTTGTCCTCGGAACTCTGCTCAAATGTCATTTCACCAATCAGCCTGAGAAAGTTTCCAGCTCGATGGGAAGATTAGAGCGTTGACTGCTCCCCACGTTCACATGCAAAACAGTCTTCCCGGTGGTGCCCGTGACAACGGAAGCTGGTTTCCAGAGTCGCTAGCAGACAAACAGTTCAAAATCGTGTCGACGGTCTGATGAACTGGGAAAGAAACCGTGCCATACCATTGCAGCTTGGGTACAAATGCCCATCTGATAGCTGCTTGCCCCAGAATACACCTGCACACCGCAAGAATCCCGATGTTTTCGTGCGAGGAAACCAACGCCACGTGCTCAGGGCATCGCGTTTTTCGTTGGTTCTTGGACCGCTGCTGTCTTTCGATGAGTCCAAATAACTACAACAACGATGCCAATCGGGCTCTTGGGGGATTTGTCGTCCCTGATTCTGGCGAGTCTACTCTTTGTTGCTTGCTTGCGGCTCTGTAACAGAATGTTTGGACCAGGCTTTCCAAGGAAAATCAGAAGACGTGATTCGAGTACGGAAGATACGCAGCAGGAAACGACGTCCACCTCCTCGGTTGGTCACATTCCTCTCGTGAAAGAATGCTCTCATTGAGCTGGGAATTTCCTATGACTTCATCGTTCACTGAGACAGTTCTCCATTATTCCATGGCGCCTACACAGTTCGTGCCCGGAGTTCGCAAATTGGAAGATGTTCTAAATGCCCGTCGGGAGCGAGAGGAAATTCAGCGCGACCTTCCGCTTCGATTTTACGAGGAGTTCGCGTTCATATACGAAATGCCACAGGGTGCTACGCCTGCCGCCGGTATCAGACTGCCGCGACGGAGACCACGAACACAATCTTCCCTGAGCTCTACGAGAACATCCACAGAATCTGTCGAATGATTGCCTTTGGTTGGAGAGCGCACAAATGCAGTGAGCTCTATGGAGAACCAATTTTGGATCTTCCTCCGAAAAAGGATCCTGATGTACACACAATCACAAATTCCAAGGAAGCTGTAATTTTGGGGAATATGCTGATGTTAAAATAGAATTAATCTTTAGATGGCCCGATTTTGATTGAGCCTTATGAATCATGCCGCCTCTGTGGTCGGTACAAATGATTCGTGAAGAGAGTCCTTCGAACTACTGAAGACCAAGAATGTAAATGTTTCGGGTATGGATCGGAAGAAGGAGGGACTTCGCAGGGTCCCCCCGGTCGGCAGACCTGCATGCAGCCTGACCCCCTACCTCGGGCGAATCTTGTTAGCAAGATGGTCAGCTGCGCCGCCGCTGCGATGAACCACCCATCCAGTGAACCAGCACACATCGTATACTACATCCAGCCATCTACGGTCGCGGTGAACTTCATTCTTCACAACTTATGACATCAGCGAGACATCAACGGATGGATGTAGCCAGCGGAGGCTCAGGACATTGTTCGCGTTTACCGGCTGTCTAGTCCGCTTGCGCACAAGATGAGAGCGGACAGCGAAGGGAGTGATCGAAGACGTTGTAACCTCACAATAAAAATGTCCCGAAGGAACTTAACTGTCACTGTGGGCAAGCCATCAATCTATGAAGCCTACGGATGATTTCAGTGAAATTATGGTGATTCCGCTATGATCATAACTCTCACTGTTCGCTACAGAAATGGGTGGGCGGACGGACAATGCCGCCGAATCGCTATCGCTTCTGTCGTCTTCGTCTTTGCCTCGCATTTTCGAGTCAGCACCTGAAACAGATGCCATCCTTCCTAGCTCAGAATGTCCCTCCGGCCTTCAATCTCCAGCTTCAGAACTCCACTCCGCGAAATTTCCAGCCCGGCGATCCGGGAAATTGTTCAATCGATGATACTGCCTCGATAAACGTCAGCATCCCGTTTGTTCCTGGGAAAATCTTCGGGATTTGGTGTTCTTCTCGACTGGCCATAGGTGCGCGGCGAGTAAAGTGACAAAAAAATTTACGAGCCAAATCGCGTGCCTTAAAGCTACCCATAAACAATATTGGTGTTTGCTGTCAATGGGATGTGAAGACAAAGGTCCATCGGTTGTAAAATTGAGCAGCAATCATTCACTCGTTACTGACTCAATGCGTAGAAGTACACGATCGACAGTGAGTGCTGCCGCTCGACATCTTCGGCGTCCACTTGAGTTCCAGTGTCACGGTGCCCATCGACGACCTCGCCAGCGAAAGCTCTTTCGGAGACAAAAAGCGATAACTCACTTCGTCATAACACTTCTCTGTCTGCTTGCACAGCTTCGGGGCTGACTCTTCGGTCGGCTGACAGTGTGAATAAACGCCTAATTCTACGGAGATAATATTGAGTTTTTCGACTGTCGGTGGTTCGGGTTCTGGATATACTAATTTGAAGTCGGAGATTCGGAATTACTCTCCTTAGCTACCGACGGCTACGATCCAAATGCAAGAGCCTTCCCCAGGCTGTCGATGCCCTCTCTTCCGAGAAAGGCTGGGGCTCATCAATGAACGCCCGGTGAACAGTGTCCTCAACTCAACCCAGGTTTCTCGAGCAAACTCGAAGAGCCATGAGTTGAGGCTCATGTCACTAGAAATGACTCCGGAATCAGGTCGGAATCGCCAACAGGAGTTTGATTCGAGCCCGTTTGGGCCACAATCACGGACGATGGTGTTCTGCGCCGTGGGGATCCGGAAAGGATACGATTGAGGAATCGAGATCTTGATTGTGTGGCAAGCGAAAAGGTGACTGCCACGATTCGCTTCCAAGAAACTCGCTCTTGAGGGCTCCATCGTTTGCCCCTCCTTTTCTTCGAATCTTCTCCCTCGAAGTGGATGAGGCCTCGCTCGAATAATACAAGAAACATACTACACTCCTGGAGCGGCGAAGCCCACAGCGATGACATGAAGCATTCAGTCACAGTTTGATTCACTATCCGCTCTGAGACTGAAGTACGGAACGCGTACGATGAAAAATATCCCGAACTCTTGCTTCGACGCTCAATTCTTCCGCTGGAGCGTCGTAATCTACTCGGACATCACTCGAGGGCAGGGGCGTACACAGCTGTTTTTTTGGTGGGGGGGGCGGACGTGATGACGATGATCATCATCATCGCCGTCTTGAGTTCTTCATGACGCAATCAACATGGTTTTCCAACCTGCGAAGATTTTCCTCATAACACAGAATCTTCGCGGAACAATTTCGTCCATCGGAGTGGTATTCAATCCACCCTTCCCAATATTCCCAGCATCACATGGAACTCCCCTCCAATCGAGAGTCGTTACTCCTAGGATGTTCTGGATCGAGACATTTCACCTCCAGAGAGGAATCGATTGATTTTCGCGGTTCGATCGGATGCACACAGCTCGTGACCGGACATTTCTTCCGACAAGCATACCGAAAACTCGGGAAGCGGGTAGTAGAGGCAAGAGCCTCCGTACATGTTCGATCAGCATATTGAAGTCCTCTGGCGACGAGGCGCGTAAAAGGAATGGGAATCGGTTTCCTGGGCTGCCGTGCAATTTCAGAAGAAACCGACGAACTCTCCGGTCAGTATTGAGTCGTGCCCGCGTCGCATGCGTAGTTACGTAGATATCAATGTTGTTGAATGAGATTGACTCCCCTCGAGAAGTTTTCTGCTTGAAGAGTCCGGACTCACCTATTCACAACCACAAGTGGCCGAACAGCCGGAGTCAGAAGAGAACTTTCGATGTGCCGAGCGCATCACCTGCAGTCACGCAAATGGGCTTCCACGGAGGAGTATATGCTCACAAATCATCAACAGAATCTGCGAAGGTCATGCAAATTTGATAAACTGCGAAGAAGAAGAATGAACACGATACTTCTTTAGTTTAGTCGAGTTAGAGCATGACTTGGCTGTGCGTCCGAGAACAAATTCCCATATCGACATCATTCCTGAGGTGCGCATCTTATACTCCTTAGGTCTGAGTATGCGAAGTTCGGGATATCATTTAAGAATGTCAACCTGAGAAGTGGGAGAGAGACATTTTCTGGTTTGTGCTGAAGGTTCCTCCCGAGAATATTCAGCCGAGGAAGCCTGGTGTGAACACTTTTTACAGGGGATTCGGAACTTGATTCACAACGATCGGGAAATTGCCGCGACAAGCTCATATCCAAGTGGCGGTCACTACTTCCTCACGACAAATAAGGGAGTCGTTCGTGGAGCATTTTGAGGCTAGGCGTCCTATCTGAGTTCTGCGCCGAGCACCTTTATTTGAATGAGAATAACTCGCGACCCCAACAAAGGATCAACAATTAACTTATGGATCATGCAGGCCACCAACCCCGAACGGCATTCATCACAAAAACCGGTTCGATCACGTCAGACAACAGAAACTCAACAGGTATGACACAGAACATCACGCACCAAGTTGAACATTCTACATAAAATTACCCGACTCGACGGCTCTTGACATGGACCTGTGGTCTGGAAAAAGCTCGATGGACAGGCAGTCAGAAACCATTCGAATGATTGGCGGTGTCGTGATTCACATCAACTCTACTTACTAATCTTGCTGCGATCCGGTCCAATCTCGGCTCGACCGCCTGCGGTCAAATTTGCCGTAAAATTCGTGGCCCCATCGTCAATCGGCGTAACATTATTTCGAGGCAACTTCGCGACAAGCCTTCGAGAATCGCTCCAGGGACGAAGATGCCCCTCCGCTGCCACTCGCGGGTCACTCGATCTCAGCGATCTTTCAATTGAAACAGATCCTTCTGTTCTAAATAATGCTATAATCTGCGCCGGTGAGCCTCTCGCTGAACGCGAAAAGTTTTCCTGAGGTCGCCTCGTCCGAAGCGGAGGCGAGCAGAGGTTCCACCTCGCAATCGACGAAATACTTCCCATTCTGGGATCCTTGGCTCAATGCGGGATCCACCGCCAAGTAGACGATTGTTTGGGCTCCATCTTCTGCGCTGCGGCTGAAAAACTTGGAAACTTGGCCCACGGTGTAGCGAATGTACCATGGTACGTTGCGGGCTATGTTCGTAGAGCAGGTTCCAGGAGTACATGAGAAAGCTCCCAGTCCTCGGTCGCCGAATCTCGCTGCTAGCTCGCGGGTTATCATGACGATCGCGAGTTTCGTGTTCGAGTAGACTTGCATGCCCAGCTCTCGATACTTACTCTGGTCGTAATTCTCGAGATCTATCTTGCCAAGTTTGTAAAGACATGACGAAACGTTCACCAAACGCGGTTGACTGCTTTTCAGAAGAGCTGGCAGAAGTAGCGATGTCAGCAGAAAATGGCCGTAGAAATTCACTTGATATTGATATTCGATACCGTCTTCGGTCAGAAGAACTTTCCCACCATAAGGAAGGCCGGCGGCGTTGTTGATGAGGACGTCAATACGGTCTTCACTCTGGAGAAGACTGTTGGCGCACTCGCGCACGGACTTGAATGAGCTCAGATCCAGTTTGACTGACCGCACGTTGGACCACTTTGTTTCACGAATTATTTCCAGCACTGCGTCTTCACCGCGTTCCTTACTCCTGCACGCGATGATCACATGCGCACGTCTCCGCGCCAGTTCTTTGGCAGCCTCTAGACCGATTCCACTGTTGCCACCGGTGATCACGCAGACCTTTCCATGCATATCCATATCGACGGGACAGGGAGCCGTTTTTCTCATGTAGAGGAACAAGAAAACCGCGAGGACGTTCACGACGAGTAACAATGCTATCCAAATCATGCTGTTAGTGCTGCGGTTCTCTCGACTGGAAGACAAACACAAACGATGAACGGGGTGGACAACGTGCACAGTTCACAATCGATCCGAAGATCCGCTCCTGAAGAGTCTCGCACCGGCGACACAATGGAATCCAACCGAAGTGGCCAGCGCGCTCTGTATATAGTCAAGGTTGAACACTTTCGGGGAGGGATGCCCACCACGCAAACAAAGCTAGCAGTTTGAGAAGTGGAGGAGTGAAAGTACCGAAGCTAAAACAGGGAAAGGAAAAAATCCGGGATTTCGCGATGAGACTGCAGTCGAAGACAGCGAGGGGAGGAAACGGGTGGGGGAGAAGGCGGATAAAGCGAGGAATTCGAGAGATCACATTCGCCTTGACTTCGACCGTTACTTCGGCAACCCGCTCTCCTATTTCGGTCGGATGCCTCGCTGGAAATGCAAAGGCCGAGTGACCGCGTTCGATCCTGTGAAGTTCGCCTGATCGAAGTTGGGTGGAACGCATGTTCGCTCACAATTCCGACACGGGCACGATGCTCTAAGCAAATATCGCGATGGAAACTTCGTGCTTCAACCAGTAGAATGATCTATGAGCTCCCAACGGCGCGGGGCTGTGGCATTAACAGTATCGGCAGCGTCTGGGCAGCCTGCGTTCAAGCCCAACATTTTCCCTCGAGGGAGCTTGTTCTCCTCATTCACGGGATCGTCCGAAACCACGCTAGCTTTAGAAAGAATCCCGTTGGAGCTCTCTCTCCTGAGCTGAGCGGTAGCTCGAGCCCCACCGGGAATTCGGGAATCGTGGTCCAGAACGTTTGTCGAGTTTTCGTTTTCCGGCACAGCCGAGATTCCGAGCAGTTTTCCCGCGGACACCGCACATCTCGCGTCACCAGTGCTCGCGTTAAGCTCTCCCATTGTCGGTCCAAGCCTTATAGTTCGGAATAGATCTGATTGTTCGAAAACGTTCTTCCAGAATCAACATCCAGTGCCCGTGGGAAGTGTCGGCTCCAGAATTCTCAGCGAAGACGGGCGAACCTGGAATCTTCAATAGACGGGACGGAAACTCAGGCTCGACTCACGACGGCCTCGATGAATATTCCGTCAGGAACAACAAGTTCACGGCTTGGCAAATGCATAGCCAGTGCTGCAAGAGAACTTGTCAATGTGTCTGTTTCCCTAGTTGTTTCCTGTCAAATATTGGCGTTACAATGAGACGAACTCGAGGTGGATTTCTATGTAAAAAAATACCATTCCAAAACATTTCTCGTTACACAACCGTTACCACTGGTCGTCTGTGTGTCTTGCCATCCAAGTGACTGACATGCTGTCCGTAGTCAACGGCAGGCGTGAATTCGTGATTGACAGGGAACGAATGCAGGTCAGCCCACCATTGTTGTCCACGCGCTTGTCTATCTGTGGAAATTGTAATCGTTGCTTAGAAGAGACTCTTCAGACGCGCCCATGACATCCCATTTCCTCTCGGCGCGTTTTTAAGTTTCCGTCGCGACTTTGCAGCTTTTGACTGTCGATGATCCCGGCTCTACTCTAACTCCGCTGCGCAGTCGCTTCTGCTCGGAGAGTCGAGCCCTGTTCCAGCCTGGGGATCTGCTTCGCGGAAGGAGAGAACTGGCTGGGGCCCTACGCGGATGGTTGCTCCGGGCAGGCTTCCCGACATAATTGAGGATTTCGTTGGGGAACTCTGAGGGGAGGGCGTGGACGACCTGCTTCAAACAACGAGGCTGGGACAGCCTTTGAAGTCACATGCGGTCCTTTGCTCTCAGATTCATTTGCGTTACAACGATTGACATGGGTTGCACGGATCAAATCTATGGAAAGTAGCTACCAAGCAAATATTGAGCTCGTCCGACATATTGTTGAGCGTCACGGGCTCATCTTAGAAGGAGGTCTTTTTGGGACGCAATCGTTTCCGCAGAGATTCACGCTCCTTCTCGGTCTCGTGATACATCGAGGGACCCCAAAGTCGATAAACCGAGTGGCATTTTTAGATCAGGAATTTCCGAGCCCGGTTCTCCAAATAACAAAATGGTCGATGGGGGATATCGAGGCGGTCATTCTTGATGCTCTGTTGGAGTCGACAAGATGGATATTCGACGCGAAAAAGAAAGCGGGTCACTCGCCCGCACACCTATCGAAGTTATCTCGACTTCTCTTGGAGCGGCCAGCGTCCGCGGCGAAATGATTCGCGGCGAATATCGGAAATCGTCGGATCGACCCGGCAACTCAATAGTCGAATTATCCGGCCACTTCCAAGTAATTTTTAACAAAAGAGATACCTCCGATTCCGCCTCGGTGAGGAGTTACGGGAGGAAACGCGATGAAAGAAATTTGAGAAGAGAAAAAAAATCGGCCAAGTCGCGGTTGCTTTTAAAATGGTTGGAAGAGATCGCGTGCGATTACTCGAGGCTTCAAAATAACTTCGATCGGTTTTCTGGCCAGTGACTGCCTTCGTTTCGAGCGTCGAGAGTAGAATTTTGGAAAGAAATAATGGGCATTTTTCGAAACCAACGGCCGGGATTCTCATCATACCTACTCGAACAGACAACTCCAATGACCGGGATCCTCCATCGGGCACGTTTTGATTCCGGAAAATGATGCAAGAATTGACCAAGTCACGGCCAAAACATACTCGAGCTCGAGAATCTGAATCCACGCCGGCAAACAGCACACTGACAGTGATTGAACTCTCGGATATTGGCGGGCGACGTGAGGAACTCACTCGACCGGCGAATCTACGAGTTCGCGACACACGAGTAACATCATTCGCGCGCTATACTTCGTCACGGGCGAATTCTGAAGGAAAAAGTCCGGAACAGAGGATGCACGGCTCCTAGCATCAGTTCATATGTCGCAGTTCTCTATTTCTCGTTCCGATAACGCTCCGCGTGGAACAGAGGGATCGGGTTTGGAAGTTCCGGCTTGCAATTCCGTGGGCGTGATCAACAGCAGAACTGGGCAAGGTCTGCTGGAGAAAAGGATGGCTAGCAACGTTACGCGTTCCGAGCGATCGACTCAAAGATTCAAAAATGAACGTTCAATACACACCTACGTTCTTGAGGGGACGCGCATAAAATCAGAAGCTCTACCGGCACGACGTTTGGCCAAGCGTCACGGAGTTTTTCTCAAACTTGTCGACGTCGGATCGCGCGGCGGCTCCAAAGATCCGTTTTGTCGCATCGGGGTGAAGCAGCGCTGACACAACCGTCTTCGAAGTTGTCCCGTGTACGCGTTATGACATTGAACGAATCCTGCTCAGTTTGATGGATCTGATGTATTGTAATCATTGAAAAGCCTTTCGATCTTGAGAACGTCAACCGTCGCACCTCGCAACGGTGACGCCTGATTAGGATCCAGAGTCGTAGAAGATCATTATTGGCTTTCCGTGTCTGCTGTCGTACGTTTCAAAATGAAAATAATTTCCTTCAGTGGCTGACCTCACGCACTTCAGAATCTATTCGACAAGCGCGATCTCGTTGACTGCTCCCAGAACCGAAAGCTTACGTTTGAGTGACGCCGCCAGATTGGTGGATCAAACGGGTTCACGCAACTGCTTCTGAGCACAACTTTCGTCAGGTGGCCAACATTGCCTCACTGAAACCGCATCGGACACGAGCTCGTCAGTTTGTTAAGTGGACTGACAACTCAAAAGCCAATACCATTGACGAACGAACAGACGGACCATCCTCACGCAACACACGAGTGGTGAAGCCTCCGGTTGCGACATCGATAATATCCTTCAGAACGTACACTGGGTTCCTTGAAACAGCACTATGGAGATACAACGTTTCGCAGCAGGGTTCACTCGTATGGCGCATTCGAAGAGCCATGTTGTGGTTCGTGGCGTTCCTCGTTTTTTTTTTTCTTAACAAAACACCCACGAAATCCCACCGTACGAAAGTGATGCAGCAAGGTGAATTATCATAGTTTGCCTCATTGAAAATCGGAAACACGTTTTGTTTTCTACGGAAACTTATGCGGAGTTCATCAAATGAAGTCTGGGCGGATCTCGGAGATATTTATCGAGACTTATCGAGCCACGGCTTTCGTACCTCGTTCGATCGGCTCCATCTTCGATTCGCAGCCCCACGGGCTCACAGGTTATTCGAACGGCTGCTCCGTTGCAGCTCTGAGGGTTCGATCCAGACCTTAGGTAGTCAATGAGCACTTCCCAAGGTTCACCAACGAAAAAAAAAACCATCTGATTGAGATAATGGGTCGCTTAGCAGCATCAGCGGCTATCTGCAAATCAGCTCTCATTCGGCCTCAGCTCACGGCTCGTAGGGTCGGCTGACGCTTCTTACACTTCGATCTTCTAGGTCGACCATCGTGGGGACTTTTACTGGAGAAATCGCCAACGCTGTGGCTTTTACAGAAGGAGTTATGAAACTTCGATACTTGGATTTCATTTTTCCGTGATCGCAGCTGCCAGAGTTCCCACTCGGTTGAATTTCGCAAGCTCTTATCATATCCCCGAGCGGGAAACGCTTGCAACGATTAGTTCCCAGATCAACTGAGCATTCCCGGACAGAGTGTTAGTTGGGCAAGGCGTTAACAAGCGAGAACAAAACACAGCATCCGAGGAATCCCCGGATTGAAATATGGTGCCGACAAATACCATCAGCGTTTCTGATAACGGCGACGTTCTTAGAGCAGGATGTCAGAAGACCGGACCGGTCCCAAAACGAACAGACGGAATAACAGCGCCGATCGCGGTCGTTTTGGAAAGTCTCAATGTTTTGCGAATTCTTCTGTCACTCGTCAAGAAGCTTTCCTCGAGGTCTCGGCCGTCGGTTGTTGATTGCTGCCCCCGTCCCGCCTCATTGGGAGCCGAGGATCCGGAAAACCACCCAGAAGAAGGAAATCCTGGCAGAAGTCAAGTCCCAATGATGAACGGGTGCCTCGCGCGTCTTGTCAGAGTGTTCGTCACATACCGAGATTACAGTCAGGAAGTATGGGAGTTCCTATGAAATCCGACAAGCATCTGATTCACCGGGAAAAATCTGTTGTTACTTCTTCTTTAAGAGTCCGACTCCCCCGGAATCGTAGGCTTTGGGGACAGCTGTCTCCGACGTGATTTCATTCTCCGTTGTGTCTGTGGATGATTCAAAGCTTCATCGTGGAACGTCGACTGTCCTAGGAAACTTCCTAGGAGGAAAGGATATTTTCCTCAAAGATAATTCAGGACTCTGTCTCCGAGTTGTATCCACGTTGACGGAGTCGATTCTGAGGTACCGAATCGTTCGAAAACGCACGCGATGCATTCGCTCACTTTTCAGCGCTGGTTCGTCACTCTGAGCGATCGAGCTTGTGCAGATTTCCGAGTCACGAATAGTTCTCCACTGGAGCATTCCTTTGACCAGTTGCCCACACGCACAATGAATTGAGTGACAATCGATTGATTTGGTGTTGGCGTAACCAAAGTCAATGGCGTCGGTAAACGCCGGTCAGGTCATATTTGTGGCTCGAAGCGTGACACACAATCGGCCGACAGAAAACGGCGAATATTTACGATGCACCGTGCTAGTCGAAGATGTCGGACGCCTTCGTCACCAGTTGATGCGTGACTCACACACACTTTGTCTCTGATTTCGGCTGATTCCGAAGGCGGAGGGTTTCCTCCGACAGGAACCACTGAAAGGAAAGTCTAGCCGAAGAACCCAAGGCTTTCAGACCCGGCATCCGTAGTTTTACCTAGTCGCATGACCCGGAGAGCTCCTGATCTTTCTTGAGGACAGAGAGCCGCTCCCAACGCACTCCATGAAAGACCACCCGTAAGCTGTTCGCGTTGATCTAAGGCACATTGTTCGTTAAACTGAGATCGAAGTGCGAATCCAATGCAGAAAATGTAAATTGAGTACTTGAGCTTAGTTTGTGGGAGTCGTTTGTTTGTCGATCGGTCGGGCCGGATCTTCAGATGGTACTCAGTCGGCTTCCGCCGAACTCCGAGACTTTTGAGTCGGCGGCGATCGCAACCTATCATGAGGCCATTCGGGAGAACCGAATCCGATTTCTCCTAGCAGCTTCCATTGTTAGCGACGCGGGAGCCGCGCTGAGGCAAACTCTCGTCACTTTCATCCAACAAAAGTATCTGAAGTAGGAGTCCACACCCGGATGATGAAAAGGACTTGACTTTCTCAGATAAGGAAAAAATTCTTCGATTTTTGTTGACAAAACGTGCTGCAACCTGGCTTGTTGGTATTTTTGAAAAACCCTCCAAGAATGCTTCCAAGCGGTGATTCGGTCGCTGGAGACGTTTTTTCGTTCGATGCAGGGAATATCCCGGTCTGGAATGCTCGGCGGATGCCGATGATGTGAGACTCAAACGACGATTCTTCAAAAACGAAGCAACACGTCTGCGAGTTCCAGTCCTCATCTAGGCTGAGCTCGCGGCGAATCGATCGCAGATCAAGGGCGGTTGCAACAGTGGCAACTTGACTTGAAGTGAGCCAGAACGAAAAAAAAAAATAAATCTCGCGCCTTCGCTCTGACCGCGAAATTACCGTCTTGTTGGTTCCACGCGAGCCCTTCACGCGTATTGGGACGAGATGGGAAACGAATCTAAGCCGAATATTCGATCATTTCGTCTCGTTTGATCGATATTCTGCGGCGACTTCTCGCGGCGCGGTTGTCGATTTCGTCTCGTTCTCGACTCCAAATCGGAATTCCATCGCAGAACTTCAGAAGTGCGATTCGTTCCGCTGGCTCATTCCGAGCTGCTCGGGTAGGTCTTGAGTGACGTTTTCATCGGGGGGAAACTGAGGGCTCCCATCGAGCGGGATGCAAAGCTGTCTACGATCTGATTCCCCGCTATGCAAGCGACGAAACCGGAAAGAGATGACGAGAAAAAGTATCCTGTTGGTTTAGCTGACTAAGCAATGAGCCCGGCCTCAAACCAGAATCCAATGATAATAATGTTATCTCTGGGTTCCCACAGTGACATTTCGGTTGGCACGAAGGCAGCGAGCCGACGCCCGCCTGCCCGACCGAGCGACCGACCTGCCGGGAGAGCGGCCGAAGAAGCACATCGGGTGAGCAAGAGAGCAGAGCCTAATGGAGGGTTTGAACCAAACCGAGAACTGGTTCGGCGGAACGCGGAAAGAACATCGACAGATGAAGTCTCTCGCCTCCTCGCGAACCGACTGACTGGGTGAGTGACTGGCTGACATCATCCGCATTCAGGAACATCCCTGACTCGCAGCAAACCGCCATTAAAAATGACTTATCTGACATCTTGACAAGAACATTGTCCTAGAGATGGAAATTTTCGGCTCCATCGACATCTTGCTTTCGCGACCCGAGCCCGCTCTCCGAGCTCTGAAGTCGCCGCTCGATGAGGTTCTCGCGCACATTTGCAGGACTTTGTGGCCTGAAAGCAATATCTCTGTGATCCGAGGGAGAGGGCGAGAGGACGAATCCAAAGCTAACATTGTAATTTCACCACCATCTTCTCCGGGTGTCGTCTTGCATAGTCAGGATGGGCTGGACAAAGATTACTGGGCGGACGAAAGAGATGGATTCAAGCTTTCATTTGCCGTGGATTGATTTCGTTTTGGTGAAGGAATGGTTCCTCCTCGAGCGTTATTATTATGCTCTTGACTGTCCACGGAAGGAACTCAGTGAGGTAACGTTATTCGACTGAGGTAACGTTGGGTGCCTGACAGGCGGAACCTTTATCACCGATTGATATGAAGGGAGTCTCCCATTGAGGAAACCGTTTTGGAAAACTTGACGCCCGAGCAGAGCTTATGAAATATGGGATTCACAGCGATTCGGCGCTATTCAATCGACCTGAGACGAGCCCGTTCCCGCTCTGACGTCAACAAAGACAGGCTTCCGCTGGCAAAGTACACAGACACTGTCAAGCAGGGTAAGACTGACAAAATTGCGTAAACGGCCGCCGTCCGGTCATCTGCTTGTAGTGGCGCAGTCAGACAATCAGTCAGTCGGTTCGCAAACGTCTCAATTCCGTGGGTCATTTTAATCGGGGACTACGATCGCCCCCAAGAGGAGTTGCTCATCCACTCTGTTGACCCGAGGGAAAATTAATTTTCCGCTGTTGATCATAGAACCAGATTTTCAGTTCCAAATCTTCCCAGTTGTCTGGTGCGCGAGCGAAAACATGTTCGAAACACCAAAATTAGTTCCATGCTCCCAGCCCTGTCGACCGCATGATGCGAAGACAGGTCCCTCACGACACCGCTGGGTGGGAATCCTTCTGTTCTACAACGCCTAATGGCTGTGCCCGAGATTTATGGCCTGAAAGGCCAGTAGGGAAAAAATCGGTTGGGACATCTCTCGAGACCGGTTCAAGAGAGCCGGAATTCGCGCAGCAACGCAGCCATAAACCCGAAGCGCGAAGACTTGGCCAACCGGAGACTCACCGAACGGTTGACCGAGGTCAGTTCCGTCACAGGTCGATCGCATGGATGACGGTGGCGTTCGTAGGACCCTTCAGTCGTTTCAAACGAAGCAAACCAGAACCGCCGAAATCTCTCGACTAGGATCAGTTCGGATTCGTTGCATTGTGGCCTTGCGCAAGGAGAGCCCTTCGGATTCTGCAAATGGACGACGAATCCCAGGTTCAGATTTGTAAGCCCGATCCCATCCGATGATCAGTCGTGATCGTTGTCGGAGGGTGCCACAGCCTCCGTCCGAATCAGAGCCGAACTGGATCCGGAGTCGATCAGAGCGAGCAGATATGTCAGGGGGGTTGTCCGAAGATCACTCTCTAACTGCGGCGCACCGAAGTCGGAGAACGCTCCGCCTCGCTACCGAGGCACACTCGGCGCAGTACGGGGCGTCCGGATTTAGAGCCGACCGCTTAGTAAAAATGGGAGACGGGCATTGTTGGCGGTGACAAAGGCCTTTGAGAAAGACTTAGATTTATGACTTATGTCAAAATAAAATGCACCCAAGAGGGATAAACTCATCGGGCTATAATGCTTCCTTAAGTACGACGGCCTTTTCTGGAGGAATCCATTATTTCGTGCCGATATGCGAGCCGAACGCTGGCGCCAACGTCAGGCTTGGGTTTGAGCACTGGCTGCTTCGGAATATTGAATGAAAAACCGAAAAAAAAAACTGATCTGAGCTGATATTCACTTCGACAATCTCGGGGATCTCGACTAGAACCCCGAAAACGGATAGTCACCAGGAACTAGCTATCGAAACAACTCACGGTATAAGGAATCGCGTTCGGCTACGACTCGTTTCTCCATTCAGCCTCAGCTGTCGGACTGTTATAGTTCATCATCGCCAGCATTGAATTTCGAGATTTTACGAAGCTGAGACTACGGAGAGCTCGATCCTCTGGCAGCCCGGGTGAATCCCTGATGACGGAAATGATGAATTCGATGGTTTGAAGAAACAATCTCAAAGGAAAACATTGTGGCGAGGATGGGGGCTCCGAATCAAAACATCGGAGGTCATCAATCTAGCAGAGCTTTCAAAATTCGCGCAGTCGACGAGCTCCACACGGTGCAAGTGAGCATGATCAATTTTTCCTACTCCCAATCAGCACCGGACTCGTCTTGGGGAATGATAGAACTTTGGAAGTCCAAGACAGCAAAACAAATAAACAAACTTCACACTAAAATTCTTACAGGAAAGAAAAATGGGCTTTCAGTGTCAGAGTCGCAATCATCATCGCCGCAGCCGTTTTCATCGCGAGCCAGTGTTCAAAACTGATTCGGCGGCCATTACTGCTCCAAGATGTCAGTGGCGGATGAATTTGGAAGTTCAAAAGGAAAAGCGAGAATGGGATATCGAGGGAGGAGTCGGGAAGATAGTGCTCAACCGTTGGATGAACTGCTCCAACATGCAACGGTCGCGATGAGAATAGAGAATCTGAAAATCAGGCTGATTGGGAATCGACACTGAACGGTCGTTCTTGAACGTCACTTTGGCCAACGGTCGAGTCATTCCGATTCCGAAAACTTGAGATGACGCGGGAGGTACGCAACCATCAACGCGGTGAACGAGACACCCACATTTTCTCTCGTACAATCAGGTCAAACGTCTTTCAAGACTGATATCAGGAACCAGCAATCGAACCGATCCTGTAAGCTTGCGAACGAGTAGGGAATCGAGTCGGCGGCAGCGCCGAGTGAAATTCTAATACTCCAACACAAGTTTTGACGACAATGCAACGTCACCATGAACAGCGGCAGAACACGGCAACAAAAGCAGTGTTTACGGACTCTTCGCACTTTCGAGTCCAAACAACCACGCCCCTCGTCTTCGGCTCTTTGTGGCTGCGACGCTCGACAGTAGTTGGAGCTAGATGATGATGTCGCGGAGACGGTGCTGAAATCTCAGATTCGAGGATCGACCTAATGGAGTGGACCTAATACGCTGACCGCAGACACAATGCGTGGCGGAACCCTTCATCCAAGGCCGCTTTTCTGCCTTTCATTAAAAGATCGTCCGCTCGCTTGCTTTCATGGAAGATCGTCGGTTCCTCGGGTGACTGTCGGATTGAACGCTTCATCTGCCAACTACAACACAGCACACCGACAGTGCAGTTGGACTCGAACCGGTGCTCGGACTCAATCGAGAACTGATCAATGCTCCGCGGACTTCGGCGCTCGGCGGGCTCCTAGCCGCGGGAAGCGAGCGAGCGAGTCAGCCCTGATCATGTGGGTACCTGTCGGATGCCGTTGACAGCTCTCATCTTCACGAGCTTTTGTGAGATGCGCGCCAGCATGTTTGAAGTGTTTAGCGAGCGACTCCTCGGAGAGGATGTTGGACCAGCATCAGGACATTCATCTCTGCGGCCGCCGGCGTCATAAAGATGAAGGACAATGCAGTACATTAGAGATGAAATCCGAAACGTCTCAACGCCACGCCTCGATGCTCTTTTTTTCTCTCTTCATTCCATTTTCGGTTCGAGCGAGCGTCGAACGAGGAGGCGCACCGCCTCCTCTGTGCGCATGCTCCGGAGCGGAAGGAATCTCAACCTTGTAAGGTAAATAATTCGTTGAGAAGAGATCCAATCCCGCAGTGATGTCTAGACACCACCGCCGAGTAACGCGATTACAGTCGCTACACTGCGTTCCACTGCACCCGGAGAGCAAAGTTTTCGTTCTTGCCTCTGCGCCAGCAGCATGAAATAAAGGCGAACCGCCTCCGTTGGGAATTTCGGAGCCCACCGCAAAAGACCATTTCCATCGACGATCAGCCGAATGAATGAACGAACGATTGAGCGAGAAAATGAACGAGTCAACCAACCCCAAGGACTTTTCGTTGCTCTCCTGAGTCACTTACCAACACCCCTGTTCTCTCTCGAGTCCTCCTCGGTCCTCGTTCTCCACCAGCGTTGCGACTAATCGCCTCGGGAGATCGAACACAAGTGAATCCGTTCGTAGGGATACAGAGCGGGTGGCTCGTGTGTGTAGCGAATCGCCCACCAATCTGCGTGAATAAATAACGTGGGAGTCTCCCGCCCAGAGCCGATCCGAGAGACAAAAGTCCGGCGAACGTCAGCCAAACCCTGCTCTGTGAAGTTTTTCCACACATCACAGGTTCGGATCGAAGTTCAGCACGGGGACAGAACTGTCCTAATGGGAATGCATTGATACGTCAGCGGCTTGCGCATGACGATCCTGTGAGGAATTGATGCGAATCGCAAGAGCAGTCTCGAGTTCAAGTGAGTCTGGAAACGAATTCCACACTGGTAGTTTCGTAGAAACTTCCACGATCCATTCGATCAAGCAACAAGGATCTGCGGGTGACCTAACCCGCTCAGGACTGTCGGAATCTGGTGACCTATACCTGAGAAATCCGCCGCGGCTTTCGACCGAAGAGCACGGGGGATCCTCCCGAAGGGTGAGCGGAAACGGCCGGCTGTCGCGTCAGCGGTGGCCATCGAACCCTCGACTACTCGGTGAAATCTTGCCGACGACATGAAAGCATCGATGCGGTCACGTCGTCTGTCGGTCCGAACCCGGATCCGGAGTCGAGCGATCTTTCTACAAGTGGGAGCATTTCCTCGTGCTTCCTTCCCCCTCGTTTTTTTTTGCCGGGACAAATCTTGTGTTTCCTTCGGATGGATGTCTCGCAAGCTCTTCAGGTTTCACTACCAGCGCTTCTTCCCACGGAGCACAGGAGTAAATCATGCAAGAAGCTCTTGGCGCTATAATGAAGCGAGCAAAATTAAGAAATCGCTCACTCACGCCCTTCGTGTGGTGGGAAGAATAAATGTTAGCAGAACACTTAGCTGAGCAACGATCCGAAAGCACTGCTGCTTCATACTTAACTCGGCACGAGATAGCAATCCATATCGCACGTGACCACGTGGGGAACCCATATCTCTCCGGTAGCTCGAATTCTTACGAGCCCCGCGCACCCATGCAGGCTGACTCCTATATTTTCTCTAGGCACAAAACGGTGAATGTATGCAAACCTAGCTTTTCCCTCGGAAGCAGTCGGTGGGTTCTCGTGATTTTCGAAGATTTTCGTCAAAAATCTTCAGATCAGGCCGAGGTGTTCGAGAAATGAAATCAATGGTGTCGGCCGCTCGATCGACTCCTCCGGGGATCTCAGGACTCTCGGAGCGGACACGTCAATCAAGCCGGGACGAGATCCATCACAATTGTTAAGACGTCCAACGTCAAGACATGGCATGAAAGTTTCAAAGTTTGTCGTGGAGATTTATCCGCCAGCTCTCCCTGAAGAGACCCACTGTGTGTATCGATTCTTCGCGGGACTCCGGAGAGGATTGAAGGGAAAAAATGTCCGGTTGAGAGCTTTCCATGCCTTCTGAATCCAGGTTCCAGTCTGCCCCGTTTCTGGCCTCTCCACCACCCCAGCAAGATCCTCAAGCCGAGCGTTCGAGGGAGCATCGCTAAGCAGAGCTTCATTAGAGTACACTTGGCTGGCTGGTTGGGCCAGCCGAGGGGCTCCCTACACGACCGAGCGACCAGCCACCCCTCGTACTACCCCCGTCTATTCATCCCCTGAACTCTAGCACCTCCTAGTGGAGAGGAAACCTCTGAGTTTTCACCCTCTCTTGGCGCTCACGAAGTCTCGTATAAAAGCAGACAAGCATAGAGTACGGCCAGTTCTCGCATGAGGTAGCACTCGTCGCTCAAAGTCTTGGATAGCTTAGCAGCACTTCCCAATGATGCTCACGGTTAGTATCGAAGATCTCTCTCCAGAATGTTCTTCCTTCCTCCGTGACATTCATCATCGCTTCCTGCCGACTCCTCTAAACTATCTCCATCCCTTACAGATGGTTCAGCCTGGCTGTACGGACATGTACCCCGTGGGGCCCTTCGTCTACTCTGACGAAGACATTCAGTCGCCGACTTCGTCCGAGGACCTCACAGACGAGTCCAGCCGGAAGCGGAAAATGCGTGGCGATGCTTCCGGGGTCCCCGTCGTCCAGCAGAAGGTCAAGAAAACGCGACGACTCCGTGCCAATGATCGTGAACGCAACCGCATGCACATGCTGAACGACGCACTTGACCGCCTGAGGACCGTGCTCCCGGCCGCGACGGACGACAGCAAATTGACGAAAATCGAAACGCTGCGATTCGCTCACAACTACATATTCGCACTGTCGGAAACCCTCCGGATGTTCGATGGGAAAACCGAGAACTTCAATCAGTCCATCGCCGCCCTGGCACTCCAAGGATCTCAAACGAAGACGTGCGACCCTGCCTTGAAGGCGACTGTGCGTGAACAAGTGAACCAGCTGCAGGCAGCTTCAAAGCTCTACGTCGAAGATGTTGTCGCAAGTCCGGACTATTCAGCCGGCACGGGATCTCCTGTCAGTCAGTATCCAGTAAGCGTGGACTTCAGTGACTCGGGTGCTTACATGAGCGAAACCAGCCCGGTTAGCTTCGACACGCTGTATTGATTCTCTCCAACTCGGTGTTGTTACCCTGTGATATAGGTACAAGCTGATCCATGCGATCTCACAACGTAGAGTTGGGCGAATCGACGATTTTCCCCCACTAGACATTGTTCCTGTCCATCAGCCTCTCATGTTATCGTGACGAGAACGAATTCTAAAATATAGTATAGGTATCCCATAAATGCTAATATTGCCCGAAAGATGTTAACTTTCCGCAAAAGAAGTACAAAGGCTCAATAAACTAACTTTCGTATTCTGAAACCTATCCATGAATGTTTGTTCCACGATAGTCCTATCTCCGGATGCGTTCCCGAATGATGCAGAATCGGTTCTTTTACTCTCGATAGTTGGTGACATTATACTCAATAGCAACAGCACCGTATCGACGAGTGGGGGAGAGGTGGATGAGTTATCGTCAAAGAAAAATTAATGCTCGATCATCTAAATGATAATTTCTGCTTGGCGAGGTCCCTTCCATGTCCCCTGTGGCGAGTAACTCGAAACTCGGCTCCCCGCAGACGAGTGCCTGGCGGTGTGCCCAGCAACCCGCTGAACCAAGGAGCGAGCTAGTCTGCCACCAAACCGAGTCCCCGGTCCGGGGAGCTCCGGCGACGGGATATTTTCACGAGAGAACGATTCGTTTTTTGTCAGCTTACCCTCCAGAAGATGCTCCAGGCCCCGATTCATGCCCGAGGCAGCTATCACAATCCAATAATGATTTGCATCCCGTTCTTGAGGCTCTATAGAGGGGAACTGCTATTTTTCTCAACCGTCGCGGTTGTGTCTTTCCAACTTTCCATTTCAACAGCTGTTCTCGAATAACAACGCGCAGCCTCGTTCCTCATCGCGGCTACTCGCCCACGCATTCGATAATGGAACCTCTCGGAGACCCTCTAACAGTGTGGTTTCTAGGTCATCGGTATATTTTAACTTTTCTCCTGCATGTATTTGGGTCAGTGAAATGTGTGTTCATTCACCGACGAACAACGACGACGGCGCGAGCTCTCAGATTCGTAATGTATCATCTTTTTCGCTTTTCTCCGCTACGCCTTGACCAGTCCATTACGAAATCGCCAACTCGACCATGCGCATGCGAATGAAGGTTCTACGTGGTTGCTTCGATGTTTCGTCCGCTGAGCGCCCTGACTGTCCATTCAGGAGGGCTTTCTGTTGCGGGAATATCGGATTCGTTCCTGATTCTGACGGAGTGGAAGAGAACTGAGAGGTATCCTTGGTTGGGAGTTCCAGCGTCCGGCGCAGAACTGCTCCTACATGATGTCGCAAGTCGTCTTAGCCATCTGTGGAGACTGCGGCACGTGCCATATGTCAGAGCGTTCCTCCTGTGTCGCGGCGTGCAAGCCCGAGGAACGAACGGGACGGAATCTGTTACATATCAATTACAAAGCACAACACAAAACAGTCGTCAACGTTGACGAGGTCACGGGGAGTTCGCGAGTTGTTGCATGGCCAATTTATCATGCACCGCCGTTGGAACACCTTGCATTGCAACTTCAGGGCCTCCGAAGGACTTTGTCGCCGGAATATTTCCTCGATCGTCGCGCGGTCTCTAGTGCGAATTCGTCGGCGCTCCGAGGGACCCGAAAACTATCAACTAGAGAGGGGGAGGGGGGGGGGTGTCCGAAACACCGTGCTGGGCGCCGTTCGCCGTTGATATGTACATATACCTTCCGACACGGAGGCCTTGATTCGGATGCTCCGCAGGAACCGTCTTCAATCTACGAACAGATAGATCTGCTGGTGAGATTTCCGCAACGAACTGATCGATCTGCTCGAGAATGAGTGTTCGAGTGGATGGAGTACGCGGCCACGGCCGGGAGACCTTGAACATTTCACACCGATTAATATGGGGGCGTCCTCATCTCCACAGCAGCCAGCTTCGGATGCCTTAGCTCGCTCGCTCGGCTCATACTTGTGAATGGAACAGATGGCTGATTCATCTTGGGGACTCGATTCAGAATCTGTTCCTTGCCCTGGACGGCTCTAACCGTCGACCAGCGACTCTCTTCCCGTCCGATCGGCTCCGACGCCTCCGTCGCGACACTTGCACAAACCTCGTTTTTGCTGACGACCTAGGAAAATCCGTGTTGTTTCAGATCCTGATCAGCGCCCCGGATTCGACTCAAGCTGAACGGGAGGAGAGAGAGAAGACTCGAGGGATAGAAGCCGCTCCTCGGAGAGTCCTCTGACTGACGTTTCAATCCCGAATCATTGACTGAGTTCATTTGTAGCTGCGCTCGTGGAGACGGCAGAGGAGATCAGAGAAATTCAGCAGCCGCCGAATGATTTATTGAAGGGCATAGGAGCACTTACATCTCAATATTTCACACGGCACCCAAGTTCGCTGGAATGTTGTTCTATTGGATTATGAAGCAAACCGAAGCCAGTTCGGCGAGCAGCGTTGCGCAACATCGACACCTCTCTTTAGCACCAACCGGTTCGCTCGGAGTCCGCCAACTGGCTCGGCCGGAACATTTTGTAAGAGCGACGGGACGAATATCCAGAGTTCAACCGGGCCAAGCGAGCTTCTCACCGATCACAGTTTGAGTGGAGCCGCTCCTGGCTGAGGATCCGCTTGATATCGTTGAACGACGTATCGGCCGCTCGTATTTCCGAGCTCGTAGGGGTTCAGTGATTCTCTTAATCATTGCGCTCGAGATTGTCGAGGTTGTGGGAGGAAATACAGCGGTCACTGAGTTGGTTAGCTGAATAGCTTGGTGGGTCATCGTAGCAGATGATGATTCACGAGAACACCCGCGGCAGCGAGCGAGGGCTGAAGTTGCATTGTTTATCGCAAACAAAGGAATCCTTGACCCGATATGAGAGGCTATGGTGGTCACCGATTCGACCAAGAAATTCGGACTCGTTCTTCGGAGTCAGGTTCACGTCACACATCGCCCCCGCCGATGGGGATTCGGAAATTCAATCCCGTCGAGCGTCCACCTGAAGACGAATATTTCGGTGTCGAATGCTATTGGAGTACTAGATTCACAGCCTTACTGAGGAAAATTGCCTGGAAGCGGGGGTCCTCGCGGACCGTTGCTTATTCCAACCGCACCCCACACGGATGTCGAGCGAGACACGCCGAACGATTTCTGTGTGCGCACTATCCGACGGAATTCGAGGGTCCTAGACATTGCTAGTCGAGGAGGTATATTGGCGATCAGGTGGCCAAAGCGGGGTTATAATCAGATTCAGGAGGATGGCCAACTGCATGGGAGATGACAGTGGGGTTCGAAGTGCACATCACTAGAGAGGAAAAAGCACTAAAATGATTTCGTCCTCCTCAAGGCTGCGAACGAGAACTTTGCGAGGGGACGAAAGGGAATGCGCACAGCAATCAGATGCGTGATGGAGGTCTTCGTCAGAATTACTCCAAGTACCTCAGCTGATGATAGCTGAGTCGAAAAGTTGGTTTTGCGCCGGAGCTCTCGTCCGAGAGCACAATCAGCCACGGTTGTTGACCATCGCAATACGAAAATGCGTGAAGAAGGCTAACAAGAGACTTGTCATCGTCAGAGGAAGCCGGGCGCATACTAATGCACATCTGATACAGAATTGAGCGACGCTTGGTTGAACGTTAAGTTATTCTTCGAGCGCCGCAATAATTGGATGGGCGGATTTTGAAATAGTGCTCTTCCACACTACCAGGCTTCATGGTACCGTCGTGAATCAGAATGATGGTAACAACATCCAATACCTGATTGCCATGACTAGCGCCCGAATCTTCATGGAAAATTCAAGGACACAAATTGGGGGAAATCCATGAAATAGGAGTTTGCGTATGGTTTCGCATATCCCTTGTATCTGGGATCGGGGCGGATCGGATTATGTGAGAAAAGCCCTCCGCATCTGCATGCCACCCCCCCCCCCCTCTCCCACTATATACCCCATCCGAGAGTTAGTGTCAGAAGTCAGAAGCTTTGCCTACGATTTCAAATACACCGCGCAACAGCAGAGTAGGTCGGATGCATTCGCGCTTTCATCGGAATCAGGCAATCCCAGACGGGGTTCAACATCAGAACGTATAGTTCGAAGAATAGTTCCAGTCGTACACTGTGACCTGTAGGGACGTCTGTTGACCAGCAATTCTCGGAACGAACTTTCCGAGTTCGGGACTTCATCCGGAGGGTCATGTGAGCATCAACTGAGAATCCAAACTTTCTGGTTCATGAAGCTCTCACCGGACCCTTTGCAATGCTGAATTCGCCTGCACAGTTTCAACTGCTTACACTGCTGACCAGGCTGCATCCGCTTCCTCCGTTTTTTTCTGCTGTCAACAACGCTCGCTCACTATCTGTCCCTCTCTTCGGGAGAGGAACTTTCTGAAAGTTTCCTCACGAGTTTCCTCTTCTTACCGTGATGCTGTCGAGCTTTATAGTCCGCTACGAGAACAAAACATTTTTGGAAGAGATGTCCGTGCTAATTAAATCGTCCAGTCCACTGTTCCGAGTGAATTAGAGAATCAAGAAAGCGATCCGGATGTTGACTAGATCGTCGACGACCGGAGATTCATGCTTCCCTTCTGTGAATTCGGCTCCGCATGAGCTGGTCTTTTGCAGGAAAAAGAGGATGGCTGTCGAAGGTCTTTCGATCAGGCCACGATGACCGTACGCTAGACTCTGCGACTTTGTGCGCCTTCCATCGCTTCATTGCGAAGAAACTGTCTCCGAGATGGGAATGAGCGACTGTGTCCAGGTGGCTGATGTTCGAACGGGGAAAAACTCCGAAACTCACTACAAAACTACGGCGCTGTTTTTCTTCAATGACTGCGGATCCGACGGCGGAGAAAGAGTTGCATGTTGTGAATTCAATTAATCTGGATTAAAGAAGACGAGGAGCAATGTTCTCATCAGGCTGGCAGAGTGATGATCGATTATACCGGCAGAGGCCTCGGAATCGTCTGCGCTCTCGTAACTTCAAGCACTGCCGGGGCTCAGAGTAGCGCCAGCAGCCGAGTCTCAGCCTTTCCGAGGCTCCTCAAACAATAGAGCTCCGTCTTCGAGGGAAGTCAGGTGCTCGGGGCCACCGTCCGTTCGCAATCGAGAAAAGGCAGTCGACGAAAAATTCAAAACGGATATGCTATTCTGAGCTGCGTTTAAAGTCATATTAATCTCTCTCCCTTTCGTCGTCACTCGCTGTGAGTCGCTTCGTGCGTCCGGCAAGCAACGAAATTCGTAGAATGTCGCTAAAAAGGGGTGACGTAGACAATGCCTGCCACAACCACGAGTTGCATGACCTGTGATGTAGAGAAGAAACCGATGAAGGTTGAGGCGGTTGATTCTCCTTTCGCTTTTTTCGTGTTGCAACATTGCAGGCAACCAGCTGCGTATGGTCTCTGCTCGATTTTTACCCTCGCGACACTGAGACAAATTCGGAAAACAGTTTAATGGCAGCCGCCAAGGATGTGTTTCTGATTTGGGCGAGCCGACACACCACAGAAAGCACGAAGTCCGATCAGGGCCTTTGTCTGTTAGAGTTTCTCGTGATCGTTTAGGGTTTTTGTCGTTTCGCGAGAAAGCAACTCGAGTTCAAAGAGTTCGATATCTCGCACTCCTTGCGGTCGACCTGGCCAGGTCGACGTTAGTGGACGCGGACTCATCAGGGAGCGTTTTCTCCTCGAATAATGATCCGATATACAATGAAGGAGCTCGATGTTCGTAAAAAGTCAGAGTATCGGAGCTGGCAACGATGAACGTTTTCAAGTTATTCACAAACATGCGACATCGTTGTGGATCCGAGCTGTTGAAAGTGAAGTCCTTGCATCCGATACGCGGTCACCTTGGCCGTCAGTCACTTGGGTGTCCTGCGCCTCGAGCAACGCCGCGGATGGACTCAACACTGGCCGAGGACGGGCCGATAAGCTATATCAGCGAAAAATCAGTAATTTGACCGCTAACGGTCACCCTGAACGAGCCTCCTCGTTGGATCAGTGTCACGATCTCCGAGTGTATCATTTTCAAAGAAGTATCTCGTTTCTCACACGATACCAGTCGCACAAACAGTTCTCCTCCGATCGGTAGAAGAGAGAGGCAAGTGAAGTTTTTCTTTCGTAGTGGCTCCTTTTAGGACGTGTCAGCCGTCACCCATGGGTGACACCACAACAATTCATACCGCAAACTGGCGATTGTGATCCAAGATACTTTTCACAAATTGCTGCAATATTTATCTTTCGTCATTGATACAATGAGAGGCAGAAAAAGTGGTGGAGAGGATCGCTCATTTCTGCCTGTATGGCCAGGGCTTTATGCTACCGTTGTCATGTGACAGGGGCTTGAAGTAACTGAAAAAATCAGAAGAGCTAGCTGCTTGATTGGCACTCGAGATTGCGAGTGTTGTTTGTTTGTTGCGAAGTCTCGCTCGCTCAGGAACATGAACGAATGGAGGAGCGAGAGAGGGGTCCGCGGACGTTGTACTGTTGCCTAGAGCGCTCAGAGCCCGATGATGAATTTTCGAACGAATTGGCTCCATCATCATCAATCATATCGGTGGCGATGGTTCACTCTTTCGACAGGACGGACCTTTTGTGAAGCGGCTAACCAGGCCAGGATGTTCGGCGCGGATGGCAGGGGGAGGCTGCGGTGGAAGGATATTCTTCCCGGTAAGGGTGCTGCTGTTCGAGGTGTCAACTAGGACCATTCGTGGGGTCTCAGAGAAAAAGAGTCGTTAGAGCGCGAAAGTCGCTCTCCGAGTTAACCATTGGGTCAACAGTGAAGCCAATGCTGGAGATTCGAGTCGAAGAAACTGGTCGGCTCACCCCCGTCATTAGAAAGTCGTCAAGTTGTCCGCTTGATCAATGATCGATTATCGTTGCGAATCTGTCCAGGAAGACGTGTCGACACAAAAAATACCTTCCTTGTTGCGAGAGGTCCGTTAGCTTGTTACCGGTAACAATTCTTCAACAAGTTCAATAACCACCACGAGAAAGACTGCTCGGAGAAGTCGTGGTTCGATCCAGCGCGGTTTTACCAGTGATGAAGCTCCAAACGATGAATCCAAATCGAGTCTACAGATCGAGCCCCGGGGTTTGGTACTCGGAAGCTCTCCGTGGCTCCAGGACGTTCCTCTCGATGCCCCAGGAAGGCTCTCCTGGAACACGAGCACTTTCGTGAATTGGTTCTGATTTCGATTCCGTAAAGGATAGACTGAAACTACGAAGCTTCGAAAAACGAGATAGCTTTGGACCGATTCAAAGAATGGATAAAGTTCGATAGAGAATGTATTCAATCCTGGGAGAGGATTTTCCTTCTTCCGCTGGAGTAACTTGCTTCAGTGGGCTCGCCAGTTGAGGAGTAGCTCTTGATGGGCGAAACTCCCCAGGCCCGCATTCAAACTAGAGGTTCGCCGTGGTGGCGAAAAGTCGCAGAATTTCGAGACCACAAGATGTCACGGAGATATCAGCGGAGATCGGTGCGTTCTCAGCATCGATTAAGAGGTGGCGACACATCTACAAAGGACGGCACTCGAGAAGTAACCACACAAAACGCAGACAAGTCTGCGAGCACCCTCGTAGAGCATCTTGAATAACTCGGCAACGCATTCTCAGCTCAGAATAAGTGTACATACAATGAGCGCGTGCTGCCCCTGCAACTGGTGATACTTACTATGCATGCAAATCGACTTCCTAGCAATGCCCCTGTCCCGCTGGGGGCAGCAGCGATGGCGGGAAGAGAAGAGCTCGGGACATCGTCTTCCTCTTTAAAACGAAACCCATCCACAGACTGTCGTGGCTAGCCAGCAGCCGCAGACTCGAAGGTTTGCTCCGAACCAGCAGCCGTGCGCGGAGTGCTTGAACCGGTCAAAAACACAATGGCGTCGGAGTATACAATGCACCGCGACCGACAGACCGACCGACCGACGGACAAACCGACCGATTCACCGGGCGACGGCCAAAAGAGCATCCAGCTTATCTATCTGTCCGTCGAGGCTTGTTGTTGTCTTCTTCTTCTGTCTTGGGCACCCAACGTTGACTTCGATTCTGGCTGCATCTCGGATATCTCGAATCTCTCGGATGTCACTCGAGACAATGTGTGGCCCCAGCGGGACGAGCTCGAACAAGAGCCCGAACGGGGGATTCCGATTGTCAGTCAGAGCCAGATCAAGCGCTGTCGAGTAATGTCTATGAATTTGATTGCTTCTACTTCTTTCATGCCAGCCAGCTAGCCTTCCCGCCAGCCTGCCTGGTAGGCGACCCATGCAAGTGCATGTATGTGCACGCTCACGGAGACGCTCTCGTTTAGCAGCATTGCCTGCAGGACACGGAGCCTTCCCGCAGCGATCAGAGACACGATGGTGTCGACCAGTTGCTTATCATCGTAGTATCTCCTGTGACTGACATAGAGTGCAAAGAGTTACGTTGTCGAATCGAGAGCAGGCTGGCTCAGCGAGCGACCTCGTATCGTTGCGACCGAATCGAATGGGCGTTTACGATCGAACGACACGTCGCACACACGAGATCAAACAAGTTAGTGGTTTGTAACTTGTCTCGCGACAACCTCGTAAAATCGCGATAACTGCTGTTAACGGCGGCTCTGCTGTGGCGGCTTCTGCGGCCGCAGCAGAACGAGCGGCATTGTGCTTTTCCTGTGGTCGGGGTCGCGTTTAGACGTGACATCAAGGCGTGAGCTTCTCTTACACGGAGCATGCGTGTGGCCACAGGAATTCCGACCGGGTGATCATCTCTAAAACAAACGCATTGTCTCCAGCTGCGTAGGGGGTGCGGAACTCGTACGAACGGTCGTTCCACGTCGCTTTCAGAATGACCATCGGGCGTTGATGCTCACGCGGCGGCGCTCGGATCGACGGAGGACGAACGCGACGAAGCTGGACAGTGATACCGAAATGCTCCCGAGGAACAGACGCGAGTTTAGGAGACTCAGCGATGTTCTCCCGAGCTGTCCTGCCGACCTGGTCCCGGTGTGGACGCGACACCGCCTCAGAAACAGGCAGAGCCGACGGAGTCTGGCCGTCCGTGCTCGCTCAACGAAAGGATTTGTTTTTGAGATCTTCATTGAGGGAACGGGCGAGACCGGTGGCCTTCGACGGTCGACCTAGCGGCCACCCACACGCCGTTCGGATTACTCTTCAGTTATGTCCTAATCCTGCATTCGTCTATTAAGCAGCGAAAACTCCACATCCAAAAATGTTCCAACCGGTTCCTCCGAAACAGCAATCGTTGCTACATTCGTACAGCAAACGATGTAATCGCCTCGCTGCAGCTGGACACTCGGACTGATTTTCGAAGACCAGCGAGTTCTCGATTGCACTCAGCTGGGGACGAGTTATTCTGACGTGGGTCCAGGTTCAGCTCCTTTTCCTCGTGCGTTCATTGTGGATCACTCGTTTGTGGGAGAGAATCAATCCGGGAAGCAGCATATCCAAAAGTGATGTCGAAGTCGTGTGTCGGCACGTTTCCGAACTCGGAGCTCATGCAGCTATGATGGAGTCATCTGTGGCTCGATAAAATCGTTTGAACTGCACTGAGTTGCTCTCTATTCGAAGCAAACCTAGGAATGGATTTGTTCAGCAGATGTGTCCGAGCTAACGTGTGGTCTATTGCTTTTGTTTATGTAGACAAGAGGCAAACACGGACCACCTGTAGCTCAGGAGGAAGACTCTAAGAAAGTCAAGAGTTGAATCCACCACTACTAGTAGGTATCCATCGCAGCGACCATAAGCCCGACTGTTTACTTAACCAGGGATGTGCGTCCGTTCAACTCCTCGTGGAGTTAGTCAGTCACCGAGTCGCTTTCGACTCCACGGATGAGGAGGTGAGCAGTTCGCGAACGAGGTCACAATCCTGCGGAGGTTTCCATTTTCTCCTGCTCAACTTATCGAGCGACGCCGATAAGGACACTGCTCGAAACAACCGTTACTAATACATAGGTTCTACCGGCATCGCTGAAAAGCTGATTCAGAGAGTGAAGTTGCAACTCATGAACGAACGGCGTGAGCAGCAGAGGGAAAAACGCGCCGAGTGTAGATCGGGGCGATGAGGAGGATGTCGAAAACGAGGAGATGCTATTGCTCGAGGAGGAAGTTCCCGCTGCGAAGACGGCGCAGGGTCTTGGATCACAAACATCGAAGGTGACATCGGATGAATAAATCGCGGCCGTTTATGTGCTTGAAGGGCGCTCGCAAGGGAAGTGTTTTTTAAGCTAGCTCCGATTCTAATAACTAGCTTGTCGTGGCATTGGATATTGTGTGTATGGAGCAGTTCATAAAATGTTCATCCCGCCAGAACAAGAGAACAAGCCAAGGAGGCGTTTCGCCAAAGTCCACTTTACGAGTTTCTCTATCCGAATTTACCTTCGTCAACTCGCTTTGCTCCGATGAAACCACAAGGCCAAATCCATTGCTCGCCAGACGAACGGAGGGACCGGCAGCTGTAGGATTCCGAGCGAGATATGAAACTGATATAAGTCAAGGGTTTTCGAGGGATAATCTCTTCTCTCCGGGAAAACGGGGCCGGCTGAGCTCGTCAGCGCGAATCGGAGAAAGTACATGTACGTTCGCTCCAACTCGAATAATCCCTAGAAAGTGACACCATAGCAAGACAACCTGCGAACGGAGAATCGCTCGTCCTTGACCGTGCTCCGTCGATTGAAGACGTCGGCCGGAAGTACCCTTGTAAAACCGAAATTCTATTTGGTTTCGGAACGGAGTCCGGTCCAGCCGTTCTTCCGGTCGTTGGTGAATCTGAGGGCCAGAGCAGTTGTAAATCTGTCGAATCGAAGATGTCCTCCAAGATCGGAGTTTGCGCGAATTCGAACGCCGAAATCATGCCAATCGTAATTGACGAAACGCCGGATCGACACGAGATGGCCATACTTGAGCGAGACAGCGAGAACACCGCTCCTGCAGGAGGACAGCTCGATTGATGCGGTGCGTACCAGATCCCGAAGCAGGCTGGCTCGCTCGTTTGGCAAGTATGAGCGACGAGTAGAATCGGGACTCCCCGATACTGGACACATTGTGACCAGTTTTGCCGTCAGACAAACGAAATCCAAAGCTCAAATGAAAACAATGTCAGACCGGAGGTGTGATTCACCTGCAGTGCAGTCTCCGATGTAGTACCATCCCTTCGCTGATCAAATAAACAGAGCTGGATTTAGAAGACGAGCTTGTCATCTGAGGATACCTTTGTGAATCCTCAGTGACTGAGTCTGGCTGAAGCAGGTGGCGCTATTTGCCAAGCCATCATTGATACTCGCTTGATCCGGCTATGCCTCCGCTCGTATAGAGCCATGCAGGTTTATTTCGTGCTCGTGGGCCTCTATGCTCGCGGGTTCGTCAAAGCCTTCAGAACGGTCGCTGGAGATGAGTCTCCGCCGCTGCGACGAAGACACTGCCTACTATTGGTGGGTATGGGGGGAGAGAGAGAAAGAGTCGTAGAGTGGGGAAGGTGTTGTAGATCTTTAATTAATTTTATCGCCCTTGTGTTTAATCAGCTGTTCCATCAGCAGCCAACTTGTATCGTCGCTGTTCTGACCCATCGATGTCTGCGCCATTACATGCATTTCGCACGGCACATATACGAGCGCCGATTCAGCCTTGAACTGTAATATTTCACGAGCTTCCGTGAGGAAACTCTGTCGGAGAGCGGAGACACATGCCTCGAGCCGCTTCTCCATCAGTGGTTCTCACTCCGCTTTTCGCGACTTCGGAGGCAATCGATTGAGAAGGTGGCGTCAAGCAGGTAGTCCGAGTCCGAGCGAGACAGAAACTTGGGGCTCGGTGTTCCTCTCTTTGTGCCTTCGGGGGAATGCCGACAGGACCCTCAAAAACAGTGTCGACATCTCGGGCTTCAAAGGGTTGTCTGTCTGGTGTCCTCCGCTGCTCCCGCGTCCGTGGCCAGGTGCACGAAAGATGAGCAAAGCGTTTTAAATTTCACTAACCCGCTCGTATCGAGTTGGTCGTTGGATACTCTGCGCTACTTGGAGGAAAAGCGCCTTACGAATCTGGGGAAGAGCTCAAAGCAGAGTCTGTTCGCGAACGCTGCTTCAACTCAAATCGCTCCCTCGCAGCGTTGCATGATCGGGAGCTCTACCTCTCCTGACCCTCTTCCTGAAGAAACACAGCCTCACGATTCGGATCTTCCCTGGACGAAGTTCATAGTCCATAGTTCTAATCGGACCTGATTGAAAATTACATGAACAAATCTACATATGGCTTCAGGCGCAGCGAGCTCGTGAATCCTACGTTTCCCTGGTTGCCATCTTGCCACGAGTCGTTCTGTCGCATCCAACGCTGCTTCAGTCGCAGCCTGATCAGGAGGCTTCCGGCCGTCAATGTGTGTGCGTCGTTTGTTTAGGGCATATCGCATGCTCCAGTGTTTCCACGTAGACGCCACATCAATTCCCAGTGGGTTCTGGGCTCGTGAACAATCGGGACCAATACTCCCTCGCAGGAATAGCTTCAGAACCATCGAGTTTCAGGCGAGGGGATTCCATACTGTTGTCATAAACAAAACGGTAGCCGTCCTTATGTGTTCGAAACGATCCGAGTGAAGGCTTACCAGCCATGTCAGTGGCTGTGCGCCGGGGGTCTTTATCTTATCGTTTAGCTGGCGATTATTAGTGCTTCGCAACCAACTACGATTCCGGCTACTCCATTCCGCAGTGGGTTTCGTCTCGATGTTTAGAGCTCTTGGAACATCGAATATCATTCTAGGCCAGCGAGCGACGGCCATGCAGCTGATTCGGGCGAACCACTTGAGTTTTCTTTTGGGTTTTTTCTGGCTTTCCACTTCTTGCCGAACATGAAACTCTGATACTGTGGCGAATCGAGCGGCAGACCCGCTACGAATCGCGATCTTGAAGACCAGTTGCTCCGTCGCCTGGCGAGGAAAGTACATTGCGGCCCGCCTTCAGCTCTCTCGGTGCTCAGGTTCTACCAAGATGTTATACTTCAAAAGCATTCGATTTCTTCTTCTGCCGAGGATATTCCAGCACAGAGCAGTCAACTTAATCCGAATATTCAGATTTATTGCCTGAGCTCAGTTGGAGATCCTTTGATATCAGAACGCAGACTTCTTGATCTCGATCGGACACGCTTGCTGAGTTAGCGTCGTAAGAATCTCTATCCGCGTATAGCTACGGGAGGAGGCCGAGAAGGAGGAGGCGGAAATCAATGCAGAAAACAGCCAGAAACCTCGAAGTCCGCTTATGGATTCAAGCCATGTTTACGACCCTTTGACGAAACAATTCGTCGAGTTTGTCTTCGGGTCACAGCGCCATCCTATCCCTGTCTGTTCGATACTGCCGTGTGAAATGTACGAGTCTTATCTTTCTCATTGAGCCCGCGAACAAGCTCTCACAAAACAGCGACCAGATACAGCTTCGCGCACGATTTACGATACTAATTTTCTGTCCAACCAGCACCGCAGGCCACACAGGCAGAGACTCAATTGTCACAGGGACTAAATTGAGATAAACATCGAGACCACAACGAGTGAGATAGCGGGGACTGTGGAGAATTTCGCTGTGGATTTGTTCTGAATTTGTTGCTCTATCGTAATCTCGCTTACTTCTCTCGCTCCGTAGATTCGAGAACCGCAGGAAAGCTCCGAGAAGAAAGAAACTCACGGACTCCGTATTGTTTGTTATTCAAGGAGTCAGTTTTCGGAATTTTCACGCAAGCTCGCGATTCGTCCCCACGGTCCGCCCCGTCCCGCCGGAACCAGAGCTATTCGAGAATGAATCACTGGTGGTTCTGAAAGCGGAGATGCGGCTGCGCTTCGGGGATGAGAATGAGCAACTCGTCGCCTGGCGTGCATGCTGGAGTCGCACAGTATGCAGATGATTCGTTCATTGCTGCCGCTCGTCTGAGAGATGCCGTCGAGTCCCGAACGGCGTGTTTAGCATATCTGCGAGGCAAAGACAGAGGTCAATCGGAGATGAATTGCAGTTAAATTGTCGAGAGGAGAACCGGAGCCGTGAGACTTCCTGCAGGAAGTGATTGTCGCTCGCAAATCAAGTAGGCGAGCCCTCTTCTAAACGGCGCCATCAGCCGAACGAAGGCAGGCAACGGGATCTTGGGCGCTCGAAACGCTCCGGGCCAGAACACCACTCAAAACCGAAGGGAATCGTGCGGAGGAGTTGATTGAGACCAAATCGAGAGGGTTCCGCATTCATTGCCGCTGATTTCCTCTGTTTATTTTGAGCGCTTGACTGCAACTTCTCGCTGAGATGCCACCCAGCCTGATGTGCGGGTCCTCCAAACAAACGTCAGTGTTCTCGTGTCCGCTGGACAAAGGACGAAACGATTTGTAGCTCAATTCATCCCTCGCCCGGTTCGGGAGTTCGGAGGAGACCCGAACGCGCTGGGTGGTTGCAACCTGGAACAGTGGACGATCCGTGCGGTGCATTGTGTGACCGTGTCCGCGAGCTCTGCACGACCGTTCGGTTGGCAGTGTGTGCTTAAGCTCAGAAGACGGTGTGGAGAATAACTTGAGCAGAACCACAAAAATTAGCCTTTTATTAGCGCTGGGTTCAGGCGTTACAAAGCAAGTCAAGTGGTGGCGACAGCTCGACGCCTGAGCACACTGCGCCGGACAGACAGTGGCTTTTGTTGATTTTAGTCAGGCTTGTTCATTTGATGCCACTCGAGGCAGCGGCGAACAATGAACTTCATGCATTGCTGTATCCAGTAGCCGCGCAGTAACTTCGCGAAAAGGAGCTTGTACAATACAGCAAGCGTCTCTCGTTCCGTTTTCGAAAGTAAACAGCTTCTCGTCAAACGTTTTATTGTTTGATTGTTTCTATCAAATCAGTCCAGTTGCTCTCTGTCTTCTATCCATAACAGTCGCGGGGAACATCCGTGCCTGACGCTGCGATCGATTCCTGGTGGAAGTGCTCCGAGTTATTGTGAGAGCCAACTCCGCGTTCTTTCCTCTTTGAGACTTCAGCTTCGATTTTCACCAGTTTCTCCTTTCTCCGCACAACTCGTGGAGAGCCCACTGTCAGGCTACGAAGGAGGAGGAGAACCGAGTCATTACGCATCACCATGTTGCTTCGGAGACACGTACTCGCCAGACTCGTGATCGTTACCTCAAAACGAAATGCTGCCGATCAAAGCAGCCGGCGAACTTCGAAAATTTTCGGCTTGAGCTGATCGCAACCGGAAGAGGCCTCCTCTTGGTGAACTCCGACCAAACTTGAACCTGACGATAAAAAGACCCGAACCGACCTGAAGCGACGAATCTCGTTCGGTTCCGTGACAGCCGCGGTTGGGTAGTTGGGGCAGTAAGATGAGAAGCATTCGACACTATCATTTCAACTTTATTGTCGGTCGTCATTGTATTCCGGACTGGTATTGTGCCTGCGTGCAGAGTTCCCATTCAGTTCTCGAGAGTCATATAGTGGATATCGGTGTGTTTTATTCTGGTGCCGCGGCCTTGCCAATCAGCCAATAGGCTCTGACGAGTTCAGGAAGCGCTCCCATGCAGAAGAACCATTAAAAAGTAATCTCCAAGTGTATTTTCCGAGACGCGATATAAGCGACCTGAGCGATCGCTCCGGGCGTTCTCTGATTTCAAAGTTTCAGAGTGGAAAACCCGATTTGAACAAAAGCTCTAAATAACGTGATCTTGTCTGCATAGAGACAAACGTACCGCACCAGGTCTTCAGAAGCAGGGAAAATTAGAGGCAGATACTCCGGATGGAGCCCTCGAATGGTCGTGTCAAGCGTTGTAGGCATCGGGCAAAGTTGATGTTTTGGAATGCATCCAAGGATTGGGTTTCTCTTTCGGGCGGACGTGACTCGGGCATCAAACGGCACAGTCTGCGACCGAGAGCGAAAACGGAACCGCATCCCGCAAGGAAGGATGTGGATGCCAGCATGATGTCGGAGCGGGAGCTCTGGAACATTTATTTTGTAATCATTCCCCGTGAAGACTGAGCCCGTCACCGATCAGAGAAAGTGGTGCGAACGAGAATTTAGATTTTCGTCAGCACTGACGTCTGAATCGTATAAGCAGGGTCCTTCATTTTCGGGGGAGACAACCGTGGTTTTGGATACCTTTCTGAAATACTCTCTGTTTCGATGAATCCACGTCGCGACCCGTTGTCCTTCAAGGTCCCGAAATCCTCCCATGGCGGACTAATGGCAATCCCGGGAGAAATTGTCGACAATTACGGACCCAGGAGCAGAAGAATGTCGATGATTCGATTCATGCGGGGATGCATACGTGCCAAACAGTACCGGAAAGAAGGAAAGGAAGGGAAACGTCGGAAGAAGATGGAACTAGGGGAAAGCGTGGTGATCGAGAAAGAACTAATCTGCTCAAACTTGCGAGAGCGCTTCTCTGGCCCGAAACTTTGTGGTACTCGTGATAATTCAGCGAGCACTTTCCTCAACTGCATTATTTCTCCTGGCTGGGATGCCACGTCCAAGTACAGTACTCCAGTGAACACTATCTCGTCGGAGCTCCGCGTAAAGGAACAAAGCGATGCAATTCACTACGTGTGTTTCGATACTCCTGCTGGTTGTCCGATGCGCGAGTCCTGAAGAGATTCTCGACGAAGAAGTGCAAGACGAAAATGTCACTTTCAAGGTTTGTTCATCTCTTCGGATCTGAAGCGCGAGACTCCGGAGAGTCCCAGCCGGATCGAACTTCTCGTCCTTGCTGCCGACTCATTCCTTACGACAAATGTATTAGGACGGAGCCGGGATAATGCGAATGTCCTTCCCGATCGACCACTCCACTGCAGCTCGGAGCTCGAATGCCTGGAGTAACTCAAGTTTCCAACTCATGGTTTACATTTACAGTCTTTGGTTGACACCGTGCAGTCAGTGCTGAATCCGCTGGTGGCGAAAGCGTATCCCGTTGTCTCTGAAGTCATCACTAACCCTGAGATCTCGTCACAATGCTCGAGCCGGCTGTTGACTCTCATGTTAGGAGCACGGAACAATCAAGTTTGGGCCCTCCGGAGTAAGATTCGCCAATACTATCTCGATTTTTCCCGCTCTTCTCTCAGTTCCTTCCCTCCAGAAGATTATCACACGTTGCCTCGCAGTTCTTGTAGCGAACGGTTTGATTGCCCCCAACATATTCGAGGGCTCGTTGGGGGCGTTCGGTGGCTACGCCCAGTGCGTGAAAACACGGAACCTCGAAGGAAACCTGCGAGGATCATACTGCACGACATACCTCACACTGCCCCGCCAGTTGACTGCTGATTTGGAGAAAGACTTCCAGAAGTACGGCTACATGTTGGTGTGTTTCGGTTTCGAAACTGTTCCGAAAGCTCAGGACTCGAACGATCGTGACAGCATTTGAATAACACAAAAACGTTCCGTAGGGTCGACGTAGGATCGATGCTCTAGACAAAGCCCCGGTCTGGGGTTATACGGGACTTCGGATGGGACTCTGCTTGCTGGATGGTTGCTCCGAAGAGGAGCTCACTTTCGTGCTGCGGAGCTGTAAGTTTCGGTAGCTTTCAAACACCACCATTCTTGGAGTTCATTACAATCTTCATCGAGCCTCATGATTATGTATGTACCTTTATCTCGCCCCGCGCATGATCTTCTCCTCTCTCATTCCAGTGGTTGGAGACTTCGGTTTGAACGTCACCGTTGCCAGCTGTGAGACTGGTGAAGCGCGACCTTGGCTCTGGAGACACACTCTGATCACGTGAGCGATTCAGCAGGAGTCACGTGAGCAATTATCATCACAAAAGTTGCGATGATTTCTCCCGCAACTGCCTTCTCCTTTGCTTCAAGGTTTTTCGGGCTTTTATCTTTCTCCATCGTTATCATCGGAACTACTGTCGACTACAAGCTTCGTGGAATCCCCCTCAAGCTCCCAGTAGCGATGCCGGAGAAGAGGCTCGCGCAGCAATTTTCTGCTTCTCCGGGTCGGCTGCCAGAATTTTTTCTGTGTTTTTCTCTGATGAGAAATTGGGAGCAGCTCGTTGACATGCGTATACGCGACAAATCTCTGACGTTTCTCTTCGGAATGAGGGTTCTTCTCAGCCTATGGGTCGTGTATGCGCACGGATTCTTACTGAGCAAATATGACAACGTTGGTGAGTTCCGATATCGGTTGCCGCAACTGAGTTCCAGCGTGACTGGGTCTGCGAAGCAGAAGAGAGTCTTCCATCTTTGACTTGGGCTTTTGAACAATAGATCCCGGCTTCGAAATGTACGAAATCCAAACCCGTCTCTCGCACAATCTGGGCCTCGGTAGCTCCTACCTGAGCGTGTCGTCTTTCTTCTTCATCACGGGCTTCCTGATCGGTTACTCGATTTTACGGAGGGGAGCAAGCGTGCAAAAGAAGAACCTGTTCACGTACTGCTTGAGACAGTATGCTCGACGCTATTTGAGGTAATTTTCTACGATGCATTATTCTGGTACGAGATCAGCTGTAGCTCTCGTTGGACGTTCAGTTTCACTGCATTTCACGAGGTTCTCTCTGCGCAGGCTCACGGTACCACTCGCTGTGGTACTACTGTTCTTTTTGATGTCGGATCTCGTTACTTACGGAGCTGCGGACAGCAAAGCGGATTTCTACAGGAGGGAGTTCGACTCCTGCGTGTCATACTGGCCCAGTGTCCTCCTCCACTACACGAACTTTCTCCCTTGGAGAGATCACGTAGGTACTCCGGCGGGACGGACTGGCAGAGGATGATCCACGTTTTTTTCCGTTCCCGTCTCGGTCAGACCCATCGAAACAATTGCTCTCCGAAATGGGATATTGATCGTCTATCTGCGTATTCTACTTCGGCTTTCTCCACAGTGCCTGGAGGAAACTTGGTATATAGCTACCGAGATGCAGATTTACGTATTTGCGTTGCCGCTCACATTGGTTCTCCTGAAGTAAGACTTTCCTCGGAAAAGTTGTTATCTGCTGACACCTAGAATATGCCCGAGGGAAGCGCGTCCGAAAGCAACCGTTTTCCAGGTCCAGAAAGAAATTCTTGATGTTGACTCTTCTTGTTATCCTCTCTTCAACTGCGTACACAATGTATGCTACTTGGCTTGATGATCTTCATCCCGCCCTTTCGTTTGGATTTCCAAGTCTCAAGTGAGTTAGACGATCTCTCTGTTTGTCAAAACACAATTGTCGCTCCTAGAGCTGTTTATGAAACGCCGAGCTTTGCAGCAAAATTTTGCGAACGGCTGAAGTTATTTACCACAAGCCGTGGAGTCATGCTCCCACTTACGTCATGGGCATCTTGTGCGCGTATTGCGTCGTTCATCACGGTAAAATGCGCTTCAGTCTGGCAAGTGACCAATGTCTAATCCGAATCATCAAGCTTCCTCGAGTCGATGTTCATTGCTCGCTCCTCAGAACGAGCGGGTCGAAATCATGGGTGCTCCATTTCAGGTCTCTCAAGCCATCCTGTGGTGGTTCTCGATCATTTTGACAGTTTCTCTAGTTTTGGTGAACACCGTGTGGAATGGCGCTGAAAACGATGACGCTATTCCTCATCGGAGGGTTCTGTACGCCTTCTACGGCTCATCGTATCGCACTCTGTGGGCCATCGCGAAATTCTGGATTGTTTACGCCCTAGCAACAGGCAGAGGAGGTAGAATGGCATCGCTATAATCGCCAGACATCCGTTGCGCTCTGATCGACGAGAGCAAATCTCTTCAGGTGTCAACGTTCCTTGCAGGCATTCTGTTCCGCTTCTACAGTTGGCAAGGGTTTCACGTCCTGAGCAAACTGTCGTACGGAATTTTCCTCTGCCACTATCCGATCCTTCTGATAAGAGTCGGGAGACTCAGCACGCTCTATCAAATGGATCTGTTCATTTTGGTGAGAGGGAACGTTTCATATCCATTGTGAATCGAATTCTTCAGGTGTTCTATGGCGAGGTCGTTCAGGCAAGCTTTTATCGGCTTGAAATTACAGATACGCGATGGCTTCGGACGTTGGGTGCTGGCGATAATCGCAGCGGCAGTGCTCCATCTATTCTTTGAGCTGCCTGCAATTAACTTGGAGCGATTCATCGGCAACCGAGGCTCGGAAAAGAATCGGACGACGCAGTTCAACGGGAATAGCGAGAACCTTGTCGTGGTTTCTGTGGGGGATAAGCCCCTCCACGTGATGGCGGTCAAGACAGCGGACGAATCGAAACTGTGACAGCATCCGGAAAGCGTGGAAACTCATTCAAGAAGGAGAGCCCTTTGAATTTACCGTTCTGTTTATTCCACACACATTCTTGGCGCTAAGAACATGTTATCAATCATGGCATTGTGATATGCATTCCTCGGAAGAAAGTTTCATGTTCCTGAAACCTGTATCCATCCATCATCGAGAGCCAATAGAATCTTTGGTGTTTTGGGAGGACGAACTGTGAATCATGAAGTGAAGTAGACGCAGCACAGCTCACAAAGCGACCTGTGTCGAGTGACCTTTGAGTCTCCGTCTCCTCTACCTCCATGAGAAACAGAGATGGAGACTTGCACACTGAAGACCTCGTCAAATGTGAATGACCAACTTTGATGGAGTGATCTCTCCTAACGGAACTTAGAGGCCAAATTCTAAAGTGCGTGTCAGGGGGTACATCGTCAGTCGAGCTATGGATCAGAACAGTCAATTTTTTTCCCAGCCGGAATTCGTCTCCCAGAGATAGTGTACAGACCGTGGTCAATAGTTGTGGCATTTATCGGGTCGCAACGTCTAATCTGATTCGGAGTCGCGAGAAAGCCACCTAGAATCCGATTATATCCGTCTCACCCGCTTCGAAGCATCCCACAGCAAAAACGCATCTAGATTGGCGATAGCACAGCTACAGGTGGGGAAAGTTGAACCAAAAAGTTCAAAAAACACCGAGAAGAAAGGATATCCTTATTTATGTATGCATCGGCAGCATGGGAGAAAGCTCGAGAAGATTTCACCCAACCGATCGGAATTATTCCAACACTATGTCTATCCGCTCCGACAATTTGCTTCGTTCCGCATCGTGCACTCGTCTCTAATCGAGACCTTACTCATTGAACAAAGCGAGTAACAACTCAACCAAGCATTTCAGTGACAGAAATTCAGATGATGTGGAGGAGCCGCACCTTGAATGGATTGTAGCCAGTTTACAGGCTTGTATCGTAGAATTTCTTTGGGCACCCGACCCGGAGAGGAGAAGAAAATGGCTTCCTCGAGAAAAATCAACAAGAGAGTCATCGACGATGATCAGAGTACGCCCTGGCTGTGGGTGTTTGTTTGAGCTTCCCATAGCCACAAAGACGGCAAACATGACTATTCAACCACTTCCTCTAAAAATCCGTACCTCTATTGCTCAAATATTGCCTCGGTCAAGCTTTACGAGAGTGAGCTTTAAGACCGTCGCAGAGCCAGACTCGTGTTTTGCCGAAGATGCCTCAACTGCTCCTGTGATGGACGTAGCCGTATTGGCTGAGCTAAGATTCAGGCCGTCGGATAGGATTGGACATTCACATCCACCGATGATCAAACTCTCAGACCCGAAAAACGATACAACCACTTTCGGCGGTACAAGATCCAGCTCGGATCCATCTCAATCCCATTTCGGCTTTCAAGACAACGAATACAGAACAGAGTCACCGTTGAAGGAGCCTTGTCAGCTTGGCTGGCTGAAGCCCTCTGATGATGCCCACAATAAATCAGAGACGCAGAAATGGAATGCTCTAAAAATTCTCGCTCTGTAAACCGGTTGCGGCATGTCTGAGCCTAATTCTCGGGAGGGGTGCTCCGTGTCAGCTCGTCGCTGGCGCCGATGAGACGTGTCTGTCACAAGTGCGGATGACTTTGTTTATACTCGATGACGAATTCCTCTTTTTGTTCTTGACAAAAATAGTCAAATTCCCCCACGTCCGGCCAGCAGCTGAGAAATCTCCGTTGAGGCGAAAAAGTTATCAACACTGAAATACATCAGAATTCGGGAACACAGTCGATCCTCAGCGAAAGAAAAACGAGTTCTCCGGAGCGCAGCCCAGGTTGACGGAAAACTCTGCAAGAAACCCGAGCGAGCGCTGAACCGATCGGAATCCACGGACAATGAGATGAAGAAGAGTCCTCGGCCGGGACGGATCGCATCCGAAAATCTCGAGCTCTATTTATGGCCCGTGGGTCAAGCAGCGATATCGGTCATTGTTGTGAGCTAATGGTGCTGCAGCCGCGGCTTCAGCTCCCGCAAATCTCCGTTTTGTCCATGGTTTAGGAAGGGTGTATATTTATAAGGCGCGCTCTTTCGTCGAGAGCACTGCAGGGCGGCCGTACGAGGAAGCAAACTGCACTGACAGGCCAAGGAGCCGGTCGGTCGGCCATACTAATATTATTCTTGGGATTATGTATTGAACTCCGATTGAACTATTCCACGAGCAGGCAGAGATGAAGAGAAGAACGCAAGAATAGAACGAGCGAAGCCAGAAGCTAATCTAATGGGATTATCCAGAATGGAGTGCTGCGACTGCCCTTAGGTGGTCTCGATTGCGTGAGAGGATCTCCAGCTCCCGCTGACCGGAGACTCCGCGGGGTTTGTTTAGTATCCGGTGTTCGGATCCGCTTCTCACAAGACCGTCCCGAGCGATCTTTTGATGATTTCTGTGCTCCCAAAGTGCCACTCCTCACGCAACTTTTCCTGATCACCAGCCACTGAGAGCTCCTCGGGTTATTGATACTTCTTATTGGTCGGCGACGAAAATGGAATGAAATTCGGTGTTCTCGATGCTTCACAGCGATTTTGGTGAATCTTCACACATCAAGGATCGGCTATGCCGCTACGTCGAGGCTAATCGAATTCGTGAGCTGTAACCAGATATATATCACGAGACACTTCTTGCATGCAAATCTCTGCTGCATTCGAATTCACAGACTGCGGAATGTGGAAGGAGTCCGTCCGCGATGGTTCTCTCCCAGCCGAAGACGTGGAGTGATCTCGCCGAGAGAACTTCAGTATGCGTTGTTGACCATGGACTATGAGCTCAGACAGCACCGGTATTGCCTCCTCGTGATTCAGAAGTGTTCCGAGCCGCGTCCAACTTCTCTCCAAGGGTGTAGCTACTTGGAATTAATTGCACTTGCGACGTCTCAAGAGCCTAGAACCTCAATCAGCCGGCCCGCCAGCAATACATCTCACAGGTCACTGACTTCTTAGCATCTTGCTGGTTCGAGAGCTCTTCCTTGAGCTGTGAACCATGATTGCCACGAAATACCGTTGCTAGCTCCAATGGAGAAAAGACTCATATACAAGGGGAAGCTCCCGAAAATGAGATTTTGCCCCCCCCCGGCCGATGATTGGAGGCGAGGAGCAAAAACGAATCCCCGCCGTGAAAAATTCTCGATGGGAAAAACGGCACCTCTCATTGAATCGTGCACGTTCCCCGATCTCGACGATTTCGCAGCTCGACTCGTCGTCTGAGAATGAACTGGGGAACGGAGAGCATTCTTTGTCGTCTGGTCTCTGCACGCCCCCTCTCGAGTTCGAGTTGAGTCTTCCTCAGCGGGCAGAACCGACCGGGCGTGAGGCTCACAATAGGACAAAGCATCTCTTTTTCTCGAGAAGTTTGCGTAAGAAAGCCAATGATCGAAAATGCAGCTGGGTGACTATGAGATATACAAAACTGATTTGAGGACGAGGCCAATAGGCAGAGAATGGAAGAGTTATGCCCTGCAAAATGCTCATGTCTAGCTGACTCGGTGCCCGAGTCGCTGGCTGGAGGCAGCATCGCGCCTCGAACAATGAGGAAGTGTGAACAAATAGTGTGATGAGGTCGCTGGAGACCACCGTGGATACTATGCTATGGAAACCTTTTTCATGTAGATTGGGGAATTGAGCTCCGATGGGAGCGTTTATCAAGGACCTATTTCGGAACAGCTTCAGATGCGGAGCAACGTCAATAGAAATAACGCGAAAATACGTCAGATGAATTGCTTTTGCGCCGCATGAAGCTTTACGCGATCACCTTCAGGTTTCGACCGGCTATCCTCATCGATAATAACGATGGAATCGCTTCGGGGAACGAGGGTCGAGTCAGACAGCGATCAAGCTCAATGTTCTAAACTTCGGGAGTCAAGATTGATGAGTCGTTACTGGCCGCTAACCCCATCACGTTAGGATTGAACAAGCTCTGCGAACACAGCTGAACGGGCACTTCGACGGTCGATGAATAGAGCCGCCCTTCGTAGTTTTTTTCAACCGTCCCAAACCCTTCAGGAAAGGTGCTGAATCTCGATCATGAGAGGAGCACTTGTGGTCAGGGAAGAGAGCTTTCCACGCGAAGCTTTCCACACTTTTCTTCCACCTGGATCACAAGGAGAATACCTTCGAGTTGCGAAAAGTCGACTCTTGAGTTTGCTCTTTTTCTCCTAATTTTCCGGGTGTGTTCCAAGGCCGGGTGGGTTGGAACGACGGCAGATTCGCGCTCCAGGCGGTGGATCCTATTGAAGCGCAGGGACGGAACTGTCGATCCCTCTTCTTAGTCCTGGAGGTTTCGGATCAAGAGACAGTATTTTTTTACCCGACCGAATCATCGGTAGGAAAATATGGAGTCACGCCTAGCATGGAGTGGCGGTGCTTCCATGTTTTGACCGATGACCGACCCCATTCAGGAAATTCTTACCTCTTGACCTAGATGTCCGATTTCACACAATATGGAAGCAAGCGACTCCTAAAATGGACTCCTGTCCTCTGAAAAACCTGAGGAAAATGATCTCATCCGATCCATGGCCTCAACCTAGCCACACAACAGAGACTGAGAGGTAGGAACAATGCTGAGAAGTGGAATGATTTTGACCATGCCGAGCCAGTGTTGATGTGGGCTTTGTCATTGAATTCGCCGAGCGACTGGCTGCCAGCGCAATCGTCCCCCACCAGCAACGAGCTCCTTCAAGTGCTACAAACCAATAGCGATAAGCTATCGTCCCTCGTTCCCGGTCCTCCGTCCCTCGTGATAAGCACAGGTGTGATGTGTGTGTCAGTGTGTGGGGACTCGGAGCTCCGGACCAAAATCAAATGCCTGCAGAAATTCTCCCTCGTTTAGTGCTCGTGGTTCTCCGCTCCAACTCTCGTTTTTATCGTTCGAAACAATCGATCGCCTTCGGATGCATTGCGGAGGACTCGCGAAGCACTGTTCTCGAGGTTTTCCGACTGAACGAGCCTCATGGACAAACTTCGTGCCACTAAAAGTTGACAGACTTTGTGACCTAGCCCCTCAACTGTTCCAAACTCACGATGAGCGCATGTTCGATTCCGTCACTCCGCGGAGACAGGGCTAACACCGGGAAAAATGTTCCACTCTCATCAACATGTTATCGCCGATTTTGTCGGAGGATACCGAGTTCTGACATACTTCAGAAGATGGAGGATTTCGACTGGTGAAGTGTTCGGAAGCCTTAGCAGGGAACACGAACAAGTATTCTCGTTTGCTTGTTCGAACTCGACGGGGACTCGAGCAGAGTCGGGGACCCGGTAGGGGAGCAGTGTAATCACTCTCTCACTAAAACACCATTTCATTCATCTACTCGGTCGTTCAGGCCAAATTACCACCACCACCGGCGGCCCCACCATGCATGGAACACCAGCTCTGCTGTCCCAACAAGGCTCGCGGCGTTGCAAGTTGACTCATCCTGGCTTGCTCGCAATCGTTGATAGCACGATGAATTGACACAAATTCGATGTCTCCACTCATTCAGACAAGAAAACGACCGGAAAAATTTAGAGGCTACTTTCGCTGAAAGTTTAGAACGTTCGAGGAGATGCATAGGAATGAAGTAGGGATCAAGTTTTAGCAGCTGCGCAGGGACCCCGAGAGTTTTGTAGAATCGGACGACTGTGGCTGGCTAATTTCACAATGGGAAACAATGGAGTGCGAGAACTAAAAAATGCTCAAAGGTGTCGAACCCGCGAAAATCCTTGATTTTCTCAGCACTTCCCACGCGTGGCTCAGAGAAGTTTCCGAGCGGAACCATGACCGGAGCCTGATTTGTAACGGTTTTCTAAGAGGCGCGTGTCATCGTCAATGAGCTTTTGGTCGTGATCGGGGCTGGAAAACCTCCTAATCACGTTGAGATTCTATTTTCCCCGGATTTCGTCCAATATCGAGATCGATATCCGCCGCCAAGCTCATCCATAGCATTCGCCGCATCCTAGATCAGGAATCTCTTCTTCCATGCTGTTTTTATGAGATAGAAAACGCAGTCGGAAGGAGGGAATAGTCCATGCGTGGTGGATATCAGCGCTTTGTGCGACGACATCACATTTCAATCGATGCTTCGGCCGCCAACCCGCACTGGATTCAAACACTGCAGCTGTACCTCAGCACGTGAACACTTGCATCTCATTTGCAACAATTCAGCCAACCCCCCAGTCGAGTGGTAGGTGGTGCCCGCCGCGCTCAGCTTGACTAGAAACAATACCATTGTTCTTACAGAGAGTGCATAAATTCATATCTGCATATTGCAATGCAACGAGTTCTAGAGCCGGCTCGAGTCATCGTTTAAGGTTCGCAACATTTTAACGAACATTGAGTTAAGCCTTCTATCGGTTTCTCTCCTCATCCTCTCTGGACCAAGTGAACCAATGTAGAATACTGTCCTCGATAGCTCACCCTCGCGGTCTTCCTCATATATTTTCACCTCATTCGCACTCCCCTGTACATTAGTATGCTCGGAAAAAACCAAGATTCATCTTTCGCGGATATAATACCACATCAGACAACCCAAAGCGTCGCAGGGTCTGCTGGGCTGATACCCCCGTGTGTTTTAATCGAATTAGGCCCCCACAAATCCGCAAACCCTGATCACCGTTCTCCTTGGGTCGCTTGTCCTGTCACCACCTTGTTCATCGCCGCGGAGTTCCTTTGAGCCATCCTGGATTAGGCGCAGGTGCCCACAATGCGCTGAACGCTTGTCATGGACATTGGGTCGGGGGAGGGGAGCTTGTTAAGCCGCTACGAAGACCGTCTGACAAGTTGGACTGCATTAGGGACTTGCAATATGAGCTGCCTCAGGAGGTTCGAACAGGGATTCGAAAGGAAAAAGCCAAGGAGATTCGACGCGGATTGACCGATTGCAGAGAACTCGGAACCCGATCTCCTCATTCACGCTGCAATGAAATTCCGGTCGAGTCGGCGCACGTCCGCTTCTCCTGGAAATGATCTCTCGTGCATGGATGGATGAATAGTTCATTCTCTTCTTCGTAACGCGGCAATTTCCTCGCTGACTCGCATCGTATTCCCCTCAAATCACTGCCCAATCTGTTTGACCGATGAATCGAAGAACAGCCCACGAGCAAGTCGGTTTGTGCTTGAAAGCTACGGACGGCTGTCAAACGCAATCAGCGTGTTGATTCGATCTGACTTTTTTGGCACGGTTCGATCCTTTTGCAACAAATTCTTCGGAAATCCATCTCTATGAGAACTTTCACAGCGGTTCTGAAGTGGCAGAGAAAAAAGGCGTCGCCACCCGACTTTGTTTCTTCGTGGGTATCGATTTTTCCCGTCCAAAAACAAACAGTCTGTGCCCGCCTGCCTCCACCACTGACTGCGGAGCTACCACTTTACTCGGCCAGAGACAGATTTGTTTGGTGAGAGCGAAAATTGAAACTTTTTTGCCCCAATTCGATTCGAGTCGAAGCCGTCATCGGGAGCCAGCTACCCGATCGGGTGCTCGATCCGGATGGACCATCGGTCCCGTGGCGGCCGGTGCTTTTGCGATGATGATGGCGATCGGAGCGCGGGCATTCGACATCCCGGCAGCCGATCGGACAAAGTAAGCTCAGACGCAACTGAAAGTTTTAGGAGGACGGGCATTATTGCAAAGCGCATGCAGCAATACATCAATTGGATCCGGGCACGGGATGGGTTCGGTTTTTAGACTTGAAGACTTCGAGCGAACCTCCTTGCTGAAGGGGGCTTTGTGTCGGTAGCTTGCCTGGATGCTTGGCCCAGGGTACGATTGTGTGTCTGTGTCGAATTTTTGTTTTCGACTGCCGCAGACCATCGGGCCAAATCAATAAAGGGGTCCGTGCGTTCAACCTAGCCACATTCGAACAACAACGCTAACAGCGGCATTCCAGTTGTTTTTTGTGCCCCGCGCAGTCCGGAGTTCACCTGTCGAATCCGTAGCGAGGGAATCCATCGGCTTTGTCAAGTGAAGCGAATGAGACCGAGGCGGGCGCTGGACTCCCCGCAAGACGATATGACGACCAGCAGAGGTTTGTCGAGTGTTCTCCCTGGGACGAACCGGGCGTCTCCACGAATTTTCGAGGCTTTTCCAGTCGGAGCAAGTGACGATTAGCTCGGGGAGTCAGTACCTCCCCAACACCTCCCCGCCTGGTTTACCATCAATCTCTTTCCCAATCGATCGCGCTCAAACATTTCGCGGACCGTGTCGAGTGTTCCTAAGCAGAGACAGCAAGCGATTAGCAGCAAGTCCCACCATACAGAACGAACTTCTCTGCGGCGGCATCCTCAACGACTACGGAGTCTCGCTCATGGAGTTGAAGTGGCCAGTGGATCTAGCCGGCATCGGAGCGTACCAGCGCGCAGGGAAGCCAATAGAATTTCACCCCTTCGATTGTAAAGCCATTGTTTCCCGTCTCAACCTTCTCTACTCCTCTTCGATTGAGCAGCTCCTGCTCGGATCACTCGACCGGCCGCCCGCCCGCCCGTCACTCACCTTCCCCGTCGCTCTCGAGCTGCTGATGCCGATGGCGCTTAATTCTTATCGCTGAGAGTTCTAATCAACTCCCCCCTGTAACAGTATCCTTTCATACTCCCCAACTCTTCTGTACTGAACAGGCCATACCACCTGCAGGATGAACTGTCATTTTGGATCCCAAAGGATAAACGAACGAGAATCCTCGGGCCCGCCGTACTTGAGACCATCCAAACCCGCCGACTCAAGCATGCGCGACCCTAACTCATTCAGAACCCCAATGGAAGTTTCAGTTTCTGAGCTCCAGAGCAGTTTGTTTCAGGAGCCAGCTCTCGGGCGGCGTCTTCTTCCCCCAAGCTCGCGCGTACAAAAAGAACCTCTCGTGGACATCCTCCCGAGTTACGAAGCTCGCGTACGTAGGACGGTGCCGTACAAAGAACCACGCGCATGGACAGGGAGTCCTTCACTTGCGAGGTCCCTCAAAATGGAGGCTCTCGATGCGAGAACGCGGTCTCAGATTCCTCGTTAGCTTTTGGGGGAGCAGGATACTTCAATCACTCGACGCGGCGAGCGGCTGGAAGTTCTGACGCAATATCGCAGTGGCTGATATGGAGGCAATCAATAGGACGATTTCCCAAGCGAGACGCCACTAGGACTGGCTTCTTTCAGCTCGAGCTCCGACACGGATAGCAGCGATAATTCGTCACTTTGTTTCTCCTAATGGACAGATAAAGTAGTCATAAGCACCTGATCAAGAGCAGTATAATTGAATCGAGTAGGTTTTAAATGGAGCACACTACGAGATCAACACGAACTTCAAAATTGAATTAGACAGTGTGCGAGCGAAGGCGGCGGCAACAACTCCGCTCTTCCGAGCCGTGAGCGATACATTGTGTTCGCAATATTTGACGACAGAGGCTGAGGCGTAGACGGTGAAGCGAGACCGGTCTATCCTCACACGAGCACCAGCTTCATAAACTGAGAGACGTTGACCATAGTCAAACGTGGAGACGATCACGGCACAATGAGTTATGGTTCGTTGTGGGGATCCTGAAATTCATCTCCGAACATCCTGCATGGATTGGGCATCCGCCCCAGCAATCCTATCTCTGGATTTGGGCCGTCGAAGTCTGCTCCACTGTTAGAAAGTCGCTTCAAATCGCTTGCTTGTTCCCTCTTCTATGAACTCTGCCTGCGTGCTCGCTTTTACGAAAGGAGTCCCTCTGCAAAGGTACCTCGGTCACTGAGCTCCCCTGTGGGACCTGTCGAGGACCGCGCGGTACAAGGTGAATACGAAGAATGAAAGAATGAGAAGTTGCTTGATTAGATGGATGAATGAGTGGAGTCAGAGCGGACGGCGTCCCCTCCGAAAAGTGGGGCTTCCCGATGATAAACGCTCATTACTTTCAGCTGACTGTTTTGACAGGGGAGTTTCATATAGGAAATCCTCGCTTGGGAAGACTTCGGGGCCGACTACCAGGGATTCCTTTACGTAGTGGCGTAATTGGGGTGCGCGGGCAGGGCACGTTCGCAGGATGCAGATACCGGGGGAGCGCTAAGCCGAGTCTCTGATTCATGGTTCGCAACAGGAAATGAACTCGGAATGATCATACGATTTTCTGTCGATCATTGACGGGATCTAGGACGATACACGACGTTAGAAGGAACTAACAAACTTCCAAGAACCAACTGCTATTTTTATTCCAGGAGACGACGAGCCAGATTCGAGGGATCAGACCTCAAGGTCGTGCAGGACTTCGACCATCGTGCTTCCGCGACGAGAGAATCGAAAAATAGAAACTGGGACCTCTGACGAACGCATCATCAACGGCAGTACGAAATCCAAGCACGGCCCAATTTCAGCCCAATTTTGGACATTTTATCTCCGGGAGTCACAGCGAAAACAGGGGTGCGCACATAATTCTGCAACAAATTGAAGTTGTGGAATTCGCGTTTTCTGTCGTGATTCCCTCAAAAACGAAGTCGATAGGAATTCTGTCAATTCATGAGTCACGATCCTTTGCGTGAAACCCGACCACTGTGCGATCCAGCATGATCGGACGTCCCGTCGAGAAGTCACGTCGAACAACAGGGATGCGCGCATAATTTGCAACAGAGTGTATAGCACACGGCATGGAATTATGGAGGACCCAGGTAGATTCTTGAAACAGCTTTCACAATTTTTATTCAGGTTCGCTCCGAAAACAACAAACTGACCGCGAAGTCACAAGCCAGTGATTAATATTCCACATAGAATCTTTGGTCACGCAAATAGTTTGTCTCTTGAAAGTATCTCGGAATCGGAACAAAATATCTCTCCAAATACTCGATCGGGCCACCTGCGAAACGTTCCGGTACTATGCCCATGAGTCCAGAGAATCGTCGCGCCGCGCAAAAGATGTTCTCTGCTTCGAAGTAATGAAATGGCTCTGGCATTGAAGTCAAAAGGTTTTATTATCCTGGACGCGCTCCTCCCGGTCTCCTAACGACCCTGCATGGGGCCCATGAATGGTTGCAGGAAGTTCATGGGGTTCAACGCTGTCAAAAATCCGAAAGGGTTCACAATGGGGCTCATCTGACCGCCCTGGCCCTGACCACCTTCTGCTGCAAACAAGCGCGCGCACGGGCGCAACGACTCTTAGAAAAGCCGGTACAAGGAGCGTTCGTCATCAATCAATTCCATGGTGACATGAAATGAGATCGCTAAGGAAAATCTCCACGAGACAAGGAGAGGGAGCTAGAGAATGGGAAACTTCTTCCATCATCGAGAAAATGGCGAGGACAGAAGAACAGGAAAGACTTCCGTCCAAGAACGAGATGACAAACAGCACTCACGCATCATCTGAGCCGACACAGCGGCGAATACGCAAACGAATACTGTGAATATGAGCTGGGAAATCATGTTGGAGCTGATCCGCAAGTGAGGGTTATGGTCCCAATTAGATGGAGACGCGGGTTTATACGCTAGTCACTCAGCGCAGCGCTGAGCTAGAATGCAAATGACCGCGAATATACTCCTCTAAACGTGACCCAAATCAACCGCTGTTGGCACGCGCCCGACATTCATCAATTCGGGTCCATTTGTAGCACCGTATTTCCTGTTACAGTAACACCAGAAGTCAAGATATGGAAGCACGACTTTCAGAGCTTCCCTGTCGCTCCGCGTCGTTGACTCCGATCTGTTCCACTCCCTCCCCATCAGCGACGTTCGTTTTCTCGGAAACGTTTTGCCGGCGAACGCCCTGGCCTCCTGAGCCCGCCGACTTGAGTTTTCAACACGATCATATACATACATTAGTATTTACATGTACAAAATACAAGCCCGCATTCACTCGGAGTCCTCTATTCCCGAGGCGGAAATGACCAGCAGATGAACAGCGTGAATGCGGGAAAATTCGATGTGCTCACCAAACCACAGCATGATCTTTTATAAGAATTTCCTTCAAATTGCTCCTCCTCCCCCGGTATCACAGTTCGTTGGGTTCTTGCTCAGGATGTTGGCTCTCATGTTCTCGCTCTTGCTTAAGGACAACCTCCGAGAGGTAGAGAGCGACAGCTATAGGCACTGTTTTGCAGCCGTCTTTCGCCACTTGCTTCCCGTCAACGACGTCGAAATGGAACCGATCCATCAAAGCTTCCATGTCTATGTAACGCGGGTTTGCATCGAGCGCTCTGATTACATCTTCAGCACATTTCTTCACGCATGACCGAGGCATTGCTTCGTACAGAATGGTTTGGTGCTCATATTCGTTTGTGAGGAACTGAGGCAGGCTCTGAAAATTAATCTCGGATCAGGAGCTGGTCCCTCGAATATTCCAGCAAAGGCCTCGGTAATTCCATCCCCCGTCCATTGCATCAACCGTGACTCGAACGACCTCAAAACATATCTGTAAATTGTGTTCAGGGCACTCACTGTTTCTCCTTCGAACGAGGTGATTACAAGGAACACGAGGGTCTTCTCGAACTTGAGAGCTCGCAGAATAGGCTTGATTTTCATTTCAACGAAAGGCGTGCCCTCGGCGAGACCTGGGATATCGTCGATGAACAAGAAATTCAAAGTAGATACATGTATATTGCCCCGTACGGTGGATATTAGCTGTTCTTGACTCATCTTGTTCAGATACCCCTGAAACACAAAGCGTTCTATGAGCTTTACGACATTAGAATCCCTCTTTTCTGAGATGAGATGATCCTTTTATTCTCGCTCTCAGCAGTATGTATGTAACAGTCCTCACTTACGTTATCATGTGTGGCGACAATCTTCTTCCACTTCGGATTTACGTCTCGGAATGTATCGACGGTTAGCGTTTTGCCAGCGCCTTGTGAGCCCGCGAGGAAGAGAACGACAACTCCTTCGTGTTTCCGTTCCACATAGCTTTTGATGTGTCCCATCAAAGCTGCGAATAATTCAAAGGGAACTATATTTTCGAGGACGAGGAATCCAGAGTTATCCGTAGTGAACACTCGTTGGCCTACTTTCAGCGATTACTCACAATCGATAGCAGCCTCTTGGCAATACAGGTTTTTGTGGAGAGCGTTTTCCAGCGATTTCATTTCGACCTTCTGCATGATGGGAAAATTGTACATAAAACTTGCGAGGACAGCTACACCGGTGGCCATCAAGACGCTCATGCTGACTTTGAGCAAGAGGTACCAAATGTGTGTCTGTAAGAATAGAGAGAAACTTGAAACTGTCTGCGAGGTTTGGCTGCAAGGTTTGGTTCCACATCCGTGACCAACGTATGGAACCGCAGACTCTCCCAATATCTTCGAACTGATGAGGCAACCGATGCTCTCAGCGGTCCTCAGCAGCGTTATCTCATCGTGCTCCTTGTGGAAGTCACATGTTACGAACAGGCTCCGACGCCTCGAAGGTTCTGGGTTGTTCGAGGTGGCCTGCTATTGGAAATTCGGTGCTCCGCTCACGCTCCTCATTCCGAGAAGCCTCCCGGAGAAGTAGCTTCTTGAGATCAGGATTTTGGCGGCAGGGTCTAGCCAGTATAGCCTTTCCCCATTTTGAAGCGACAACCCAGGGATGTCACTCTGTCATCACCATAGCTCTTACGGCGCACACGTATGAAGAGAGTTCGCGCCGCCTCGCTACGCTCGATGCAGAAAGACGTCCGATCTGCAACGAATACTCAGCAAGACGAGCCAAGTATTTCCCTCGATTCTTGCCCCAGATGCTATGCCCCACAGACCCAATCCGTGTTCGATTCCGTCACCGCAGTTTGGAACGTGAACGAAGGAGAAAGGAAATGGGATTAGTCCGATCATGCTATGCGGGTGCAATCTCGAGACGACCGAAAGCCTCCCACGACTCGAGCACTCGGGGAGTGAGTCTTAAATAAGCTCATGACGAGGTTGAGTGCTCCTCGCATGAACATCGTTTACGACTGCGGAAAGGTACGGGATGTTCGTCGATTCGTGTGAGTAGAATATAAAAGCAATCATAGACAATAAACGATGTATATTACCCCCACGAGAATAACGGTCACCGAAGCGGGTCCGTATTCATCACTAAAATTAGTCGGCCGCGAAAGTGCGGGAATGAAGTGAGCAACTCTCAACACCTTCGTTCAATTTCTTCACGAAATATATCGTGTCTGGGAGAGTCCTGTCGCGGGGGATCAAGACCGCTCCGTTGCGATAAATGCTACGCTTTGTTAGTGCTCGAAGCCGAAAGTTCCTTTCGGAAACGGACTCACATCACACGTTGCTTCAACAGGCTTATGAATCGACAAGGAGGAATTCGGTTGACTCAATCGGTGGCGTGGACAACTGTGGTGATGAGTGGTTATCGATGACGCGCCGCTCAATGAGGACGTGTGCGTGCTGTGCGTCGAAAGAACACTGATATCTTCGTCGTCGTCGTCTTCTCTCCTGAGAACGAAAACTCATTCAGAAATTCGCATCTTCACATGAGAAAGATCAGGCTTCGGCGGTGGAGCTTGCGTTCGATTCAAGAATTTCGATCAGATTCTACCGGAATAGTCATGCAGAGCGCCAGACTCACCCACGTGGAGTATGAACGGTGCAAATACTCTCGTGTTCACTCGCTCCACTCGTGGATAACGCTCTTCTACGGCGTTTAAACTGAATCTTTCGTCCTCGTTGGGATAGACTAGGTAACCGGAAATAGCAATTAGGAATTCTATTCACTCATTCGTATTTGCATTCACGCGGTCGTGAAGCATTGAATGCGGACGGCCACTAGCAGCTAACCATCAGGACACCAACTCAGAGAAACTCCTACGGAACTTCAAAGAAAGATCATACACCGAATCCTCAGGAATAAGGACGACAGCTCAAGTTTTATTCTCGAGTCGAAATATAAGGCAGAGTTCGCGAACAGTCAGTCCCCCGCTGTACAGAGCTCCTGTGAAGACATTGCGACGTTGTGAGCTGGTCACGATCCTTCTCCCTTTGGCTCGGAAAAGTACTCTGGATGCACTCCCATTTCTTCCAAGATCCGATTCAGCAGATCGAGTTCGGTTTGTTTCTCGCAAGAACTCAAACTCACGCTAACGAACACTTGACAGGCGGTCTTCTTCGCAAGCTTCTGAGATATACTCTCACTGAGATTGCCCATCTTTCCTCTGATCAGCTTCGATGAAATCACCTCCGACGCTCCGAGGAACGGGGGCATTCCCACAGCCAGACTCGAGAACATTTTAGAATCATCACCGATCCAGAGAAAGAATGATTTGGTCATTCGGATGACCAGGAAATGTATTTGCTGTTGCACACCCAAGTCACCGGAGAATGTATTGGATTGGAAGAGACTCATGACTGTCGAAGTGCACTGGATGCAAACTCAGATTCGATCACGCTAGCAAATGCATACACGAGTAACGTGCGGGCGAAGTCGATCAGGCGGCCAGGCAACAAAATAAAGTCTTAAACAAGTGGATCCAAAGAGCTCGCAGTTCTGGCTGCTGCCGCTGCCACTACTGCTGGTGCTGCTGCTGCTGCCATGCACTCGATGGGAAAACTATTTCACGAAACTCACTCGTAGAAAGAACCGGATCGCATTTTCAGAGTTGGCCTTGTAGAGCTGTATTGCACGGGGTGTACACGTCGGCTGCGTTGCATACACTGAGAAAATGTACGATGAACGAGGGAGCCAGCATCTTGGATACGTACCTTCGACAGCTGAGTTGGACGCATGCAGCGCGCGCCTTCGAAGGTAGGTGAAGTGTTCGAAACCCTATTCTTCCGTTCGAGTTCTCTGAATCGTGACCGATCCCTCGATGGGTTTGGACACGAATCGGGGCAGCGTGGTATATTCCGAAGTTGAACGCTTAACCGAGAGTATTTGACAAATGCTGAGGAGTGCTGTGTCCAACGGCGGCCGAGTTGGATCCAAAGCGGACTCGACGTCACTCCGCATGTCTGTTTACGAGAGTGTCGTCGGCTAACGAAGTTGTCCGTGGTCCGCGGTTGTGGTGGTGGTGGTGGCTGCTGGCGGAGGAGGGGATGTTCAATAGCAGCAGATGATGATCTCTGGGTGCGGAAAGTTCTGATCGATATGTTGTTTCGAATGATCGTGCGTGAATCTGGGGTGCGCTTAGAATGTTGAGTTCCCTTCCCCGTAGATAGCGACGCTTCTACGGACGTACCAAATCAAGGTAAACAACAGCAAGGTGCAGCAACGGCGACGGTTGATCATCGATTCCATTCTGAGCCGGACGATCGCCCACTTCGTGCGAACTCGTGCTTCCGGAGCTCACGATGGAGAATGTCACTCGAGGAGATCATACTCCTGTGGAAAACGTTCCTCCTGGGAGCTCCCGGCGCTGATGCATTAAAAAGTGGTTGTTTTTCCAATGTTGCAGATGACAGCAAGTCACAAAGGAACCGGAGCCCACTGCGGTTCGAGAAAGAAAACCCAGCTGTCATTCGTAATCCGAGACCCAATCGAGCGGGAACATCGCTCCGGCATCAATTCACTGCAATTCGATTCACAACTCAACCTCCTGTACTCTGCCGGAAGGGATTCCATAATAAGGGTGTGGAATGCCAACAGTGGTCGAGAGCCGAGCTACAACCAGTCGATGGAACATCACACCGATTGGGTGAATGATATCGTGCTTTGCTGTGGAGGCCGTTACCTGATCTCGGCGAGCTCTGACACGACCGTCAAGGTCTGGAATGCTCACAAAGCCTCTTGTTTATCAACGCTTCGAACCCACAAGGATTATGTCAAGGCTCTAGCCTATGCCAAAGACCAAGAACGAGTGGCCTCCGCCGGCCTCGACAAAATCATCTATCTATGGGACGCAAACACGTTGTCCGCTTTGAGCGTTTCGAACAACACCGTGACCACCTCGTCTTTGACAGAGAACAAGGACAGCATATATTCGGTTGCAATGAACTCTGCGGGCACCGTAATTGTCAGCGGGTCGACGGAGAGGGTGATCCGTGTATGGGACCCCCGAACCACGCAGAAACTGCCAAAACTCAAAGGTCACGCCGACAACGTGCGAGCTCTTGTGCTCAACCAGGACGGAACGCGGTGTCTTTCCGCCAGCTCCGACGGCACCATCAAGCTCTGGAGTTTGGGCCAGCAGCGGTGCATTGAGACAATTCAGTGTCATCAAGAAGGAGTGTGGGCGCTACAAGTGGATCCCAATTTCACGAAGGTTTACTCCGGAGGTCGGGATAAAAAAGTCTATGTTACACACTTGTCGAATCCTGAGATCAGTGATGTCGTGTGCGTCGAGCACGCACCGATCCTCAAGATGCACCTCACCAACGATGGCCATTTGTGGGTCGCCACCACAGATTCAAGCCTTCGGAAGTGGTCTTTGGCCGATGAGAAGATAGGTACGGCAGCAACCACACTTGAGAGAAGTGAAAAGAAACCAGTGGCGACCATCAAAGGAAGTGCCAGCATACGTCAGTGTAAAGTTCTGAACGACAAACGCCACATCCTTACCAAAGATACGAATGACGTTGTTGCCCTGTACGACGTATTAAGAGGTAGCAAAGAAGTTATTGGGAAGATTGACTTCGATGCCGAAGTGAAACAACGCTTCAAAATGATTTACGTCCCGAATTGGTTCACTGTGGACTTGAAAACCGGCATATTGTGCATTCATTTGGAGGATCCGGATTGTTTCGCGGCGTGGGTTTCTGCGCGTGAAGTCGGCTTGACCCCACCAGAGGGGCAGGACCCCAAAGTCAACCTCGGGTGTCTAGTGCTGCAATCGTTGTTCGAGTACTGGCCACCTGCGAAAGATGAGGAGCAACACAGCCTTGCCACAGACTGGCCAGAGATATGCGTCCCCAAACATACTCCTCTGATTTTGACAGATCTATCCGAAGGAAGGACGTTGGTTCGGATGTTGGTTGGGGACGCTAGTAGAGAGGCAGAGCAGCAGCTACTGCACGACTCGTTACCTCTGTGGGCCACCGAAGTCATAGTGCAGAAAAATATGCCGTTGCTGACCAAGATTCCCTTCCTTCTGCTACCCCACAATACGTCGACGGGAATAAAACCCCTGAGGCGTGAGAGACTGTCAGCGATTGATATGCTTCAAGTTAAGAAAGTTATCGAACACGTGCACGAGAAAGTAATAGGTCAGAACTCCCAGGAGGGTGGAACCGGCCAGACAGCCACCACGACAACAGGTTCTGGCGCTGGAGCCGCAGCCTCAACGGCGTCGACGGTGACCGCGGCAGGAACAACGACGACGGAGTCGACACCGGCAGCAGCGACGGCTGCCGCAACTTCTGCAGCCTCTTCGTCGTCCACTGGCTCCGGTACAGGTGCCAGTGCCGCCGCTGCCGCCGCCGCCTCTCAAGGCCAGGTAGAACTTCTGTGTCACGATCAAGTTCTTGACCCAAATATGGATCTCCGCACTGTGAAACACTTTATGTGGAAAAGCGCCGGAGATCTCGTCCTTCATTTCCGGTCGACTAAGTGATCTGTTAAGTTCGTTACGCTGGTTGAATAACTTTGAATGAGCGGTAGAGTAGACCGAAGAAGACGCAGAACGAACGATAGAGTGGATGGATCATCGAGGTCATTGCCGTCGTTCATGTAATAAATTATGTAAAAATATATACGAGATTTCAAATTACGGAAGGACGTTTTTCTTGGGTGTCCCGCCGCGATCGCGATCCCCGGAGCCAATGTTCTCCGAGCATCGGAAACCTCAGCCTCATCAGCTTTCATCGGAGCCCTTGCTCTCGAGCATGACTCGTACGTTTCTCTCGAATCGCCGTGAGACAGATGAATTTTTCTTGGGAACCCGGGGCTTCCTTCGAGTCCCTATCTTCACTCCAGCTCCAGTTTCCCGACGCAGCGTTGATGTGCCCAATCGACTCAATTTTCAGCAAGGGACGCGAATGACCGTTAGAGGGGCCCTCGAGTCGAGGATCAAGGAAGTTTATTCGGAGAGTCGCACTATTCACTCTTGTTACGACTGTTCCATTATCAGAGTGAACGCTCCGTTCTTGATCTCCTCTCTCCGCAGCCTGGGCGGGATCTCTCGTCGCGCCTGATCCGGATTCCGTGAACAGTGACCCCGAAACCTGGTAGTGTCGACGTTGCGCTTGATCGCTGAATGTTCAGAACTTTCGTTGACCTCCATAGGGCTCGCTCGATTTTCATGCCGTCGAGACTCAACCTAAAGGCGGCCGCGAGATTGACTCTGGAATCGATCTCGATGATCTCTTCCAATGGCCGCGCGCGGCGAAAACGTTCTCGAGCGAACAGGTGTCTGGTGAGAACAGAGATTTGCCAGACTGCGTGATCTCCGACGGCGGCGCGGTACCTGGCTGATTTGCTCTTTCTCCGCACCGCGCTCTGCACCCCCGCTTTTCGCCCTCGAAACTCGAGGACGATTCTCTCCATTCGATCGGATCCAGTGTGAGCATCTAGCTGCCCCCAGTCAAAACACAGTCAGACTGAGCTCGGGCGGAAGACGATCAGTTCTTAATCCAGTTTCCACGAGTTCACCTTTCCAGTTCGTCGGGCGCTCGCTCTGAAACTGTCGAGAAACTCATCTGCTTTTCTGAATCTCCCCGGAGCGATCCGGGAAGCTCGGGCGAAGGATGCCCCTAAACGCGACGAGCGGTTATGCGTGCATTCGTAGGAGTGAGCGGCTCGCCAAGAAGGCCGCTTATTTTGAACAGTCGTTTTCCGTCCCACCAATCAAAAACACCGTTGAGAATAGCCCGGTCCGAGAGGCTTCGGAAAGACAAAGTGCTCACTTCAGGCGTTCATTCGCTCCGCCGAGTAGCAGTTTTTCAGCCATGGAACAAAAACTGAGTCCACGTGGGACTTTTGGAAGACGCAGCGTTCGAAAATCGATCAGGAGGTCGTTCCAACCGATTGCGAACATGTTATCGGCGGGTCGGCGGCGCAAGGAAGAGAAGAGCGAAACCATCTATGAGAATAGAGGTGAGTTTCTTTGACTTCGATATTTAACGTGGGGGGATCCGTGGAGCTGACACTGGAATCGAAGCGCCATTCCTCGTCGCCGCTGCTGCTTTTGGTTCATATCGGCCATTGGTCGGCAGGAGAGGCGCTCCCTTACCTTTCCTCGCGTTCGAAAGCATCAAGGACACCGGGAATCCGTTGGCCCGTGACGGTTCAACGGCGAGCTAACGGTCGTACAGGTGCCGTCTGTTTCTTACGTGACAGTTTCGCTCTGCTTAACATCGTGTGCATAACTCAAGCAAGTGAGCAGCCGGCTGAAGCTAGCTCAGCGTTTCCCTTTCACATCCGCGCGTGTTGTACTTTCGAAACCAATCGTACGGTAATTGACTCACTCAAAGATTCCCTACGATCGACACGCTGATCACGGTGGGATCCAGTCTCCGAGGCAAACCTTTCTGAAGTCGTTCGAGGTTCCGCTCGTATCGCGAGCTATCCTGAGCGGGGAAATAGCCCGATTCCGCGTCAGTTCCAATCGTAGCTGTGATTTTCAGCTGCAATCGTTCATTTCGTTCTGGTTCTTCTCAGCTGAAATGGCCGAAAGGAGGAGCTACCGCAACACCGTTTGCATCTCGACACCCGAGCTCGACACGACAGTTATACCTGAAGGACCCCAGTCGCCCAGGTTCCGAGTACCGAAATGTCCCCGACCCGAGAGGAAAGTTCTCGGCGATGCACCGAAACCCATGCCTAGAACTTCTGTCCTACGGCAGGAGAACGCCCCTCCTGTCCCACCGCGCCGACAAACAATCGCGGGGTCCAGACGTTTGTCAGCGGAAAATCCGCTCAAGGATTCTTTGAAGGAGCTCCAGCGGTTAGAGCCCCAGCTTGTTCTGCGCACGCTCCGCGAAATACCAGTCAACTCCCCCAAGCGCAGGATTTGCGTCGAACCGTGTTCTGCAGAGACCGCTGACGACGAAAACTCTGGTCTCGAGAACAGTCTGGAGAAAAAGCGCCGGAGAACCGTCCGCTACCAAGAGGGCAGTGCATGGCCATCGAGAGGCAACAATGACGCCGTAAGCGGGAAAGCCAAACTCCAACTGAGCGTCTACGTCAACCACGGTCACATCTCACTACATGGTAGGCTGCTTCTCGAAGTTTTCTTGGCTCTTTGGGTTCCGATTCGGTTCCTGATCGTCTACCGAACGCGATGAAATCTGGAACGCTGAATCACTTCGGTCGATCAGAACGAACGGAACTTCATGGAGCCCCTACTCGTGCTTGGGAGAATTTGACCAAGGCCAGCTTACTCAAGCTCCAGGCGGCCTGACGGCTGAGAGAGTCGAGTGCTACTAACGATTGAACTAATTATCCTGAGTGTTCCAGTTGTTCGCGGAGCGAATCTACCACTTCTACCCGACCAACACGAACTCAACTCCTACATAAAAGTTGCAGTGGAGCCAAGAGACTGCCGAGTGCAGCACAGATCCCAAATCGTTCCCGGAACAGTGGACCCAACGTATGACTTGAGGCTATCATTGTAAGTGCCGCTCCGAGACTAGATTCTCATTCGCCTGGCTGGATGGCCCTGCCATAACATGCAACCGGACATTTTCCTCTTCCGATTGATAGCTTCCTCTGTTCCAGTGAGATCCCACCTCAACAGGACGAAGACCCGACTCTCTTGTTGACAGTTTGGCACCGCGATCCAAATACTCGGCAGAGCCGTCTCCTGGGGTTTTTGAGTTTCCCCATCAGGAAAATCATTGAGGCGAATCGTATTGAGGGCTGGTTCCGATTACCAAGTCTGGCGATAACAAAGAGAACGCAATTGTGAATCAGTGAATAAACACGAACGTATTTCCGGTTACCAAATGCTCGTCTTTTTTCAAAAGCGCCGACTCGATCAGGGTGCATTTCCACGATTCCTGTTATTTTTGAAGAGTCGGGGAGGTTCCGGCTCGCGTGATTCAGTTCAAGAACAACGCGACCCTGTCGCAACTCCGAATCCTTCTTCATCGGTGATCCCCCTTCAGTAATCCCTTGCAGTAGTCTTTCCAAACGATTCCGTTCAAGCTGAGTCCGAAAAGCTGAAGAATTTCGCTCGAGTGAGTCTCCATCACGAGGACAGGGAGTTTGAGGAATCGATTTCATCGAAAAGAAAACTCACTTCCCGATCCGTCGCTGATAGTTCCTCGAGCAGGCGACTCGCGTTGCCCGCCTCTGGAGCGATCCTCGATCTTGTTTCGGTGGTGAGTCTATGTAAATCCCTGTAGACTCGGAACGCCCGAACGGTGTTCCTGGAAAACGAGACCCCGTTGACAAGAAAAAAAAACACCCCGAACTCGTCCGGTCCGCGAAGGCTACGCGGATCCGTCATACTTGAAATTTCTCGACCCGGAATGCAAAATCAACTCATCCGAACAACTTGCATTGGAAGCTCTTGATGAATGACCGCTACCACGTCATTGCTGAGAGCGCAGACGAGGTCTAGGAATAAGAAGAGCAGGAACGTTATGGCGTGGAATGGAGTTAGGACGCTCCAAGGTGTATTGCTCCGAGGGTTCGTCGATTTCTCCCTAGATATTTCGAGGAGAATCCTGGAAGGATGATGCAGCTTCAGAACGTGGGTATGAACGAGGGAACAGATGCGTTAAAATTGTGCAAATCCGTCCAGTCAATATCGATGCTAAGAGCATCCGTTGCACACGACCGTGTCAGGAACCCCTGAAATTGGATTCGGTGCGACGGTATGTACAGGAAATAGCTTCTGTCTGCTGAAGGGTACTTGCCTGATGAACTCCCTCCAGGTAAGAGCTGCTGTCGCCTCGGGCGAGCAGTTGCAGACCCTGCAACCTCTCTCACGTATACGAGCCCGACGATACACGCACAGCATAATCATGTTCCCCACTAAATCAATAGGTGACATCAGGCATCGGTTTTTGCTCTCGCAGGTAACTCCGGTCGTCAGCCTCGTGCTGACCTGGAATATTCTATCTTTATGGGCGGGGAGGCGTAACGTCGGGAAGAACGAAAGACTGGAACTCGAGCGTGCACTCACCAACTTGGCTATTTCCAACACAGGGTCGGTGCCGCGGAACCAGCCAGGAAAAGGATCTCTCAGAGCTCCGGTGATATGCACTGTGCGCACGAGGACTACAGGAAGTTGACAAAAGTGGAGTAAGTGCTCGCCGAGCTGCTTGCTGAAATTGTGAGGTGTTTTGAAGGTCTCCTGGAGCGAATCGACTCGCTCGTCCAACCTTCGAGGTTCGTGGATCGCTCTCCTCGTCAGCGTTTGCGTCAACTGCGAACAGTCGAGCTTAGAAATCTAGCGGAACTCGGAGGGCCGCGTTCATCGTTGGAGGAATCGGAGCGAGCTTCTCGCCCGCTGATCGAAATACCAGAAGACTTTGTTGGACGGGGAAGAGTCTCTCCTCGAGACTCGTGCTATTCAGATGCGCGAAACAGGTCGATAGCGTGACAACGGCCTTCAGATTCTCCATTCCCTCGCACACTTGCAGAAACTGCTCCAAGCCGAACACGTTGTGTAGAATTTGGGACGACACCGAGTCGATGTGTCTGGAGACACCCGCGCAGTTGATCGCCACCTGCGACAAATCTTTTGTTCGCTACTTGGCGGTTGCAACTCGTCGACCTCCGTGAGTTGGAATTAGGAACCAGATGAAATGAGGATTATCAGGCCCAAGAACTCACTGTGGCACTGGAGCGCAGCGAGATGAGATCCCGAACGTTGAGTTCCAAAAGCGGTTTTGTGATATCCCCTTCCACGACCACGACTCGATTGAAAACCTCGATGGGTAGACTGTCGAAAATATCCGCCCTCCTGAGCTCGTTGAATCTCTCTCGACCGTTCATCCCATCCTTTTGACGTATCAAGACGAAAACCTTCGTGGGTCCGCTCATCAAAATCTTGTAGAGAGTCATCTGCGGATTCGGAGCACGGGTATGAGGCATTCCCTTCGAGTGTACTCGGGGCTAGAGGCTGGAGAGCTCCCTGAGAGGAGTGGTGGAAAAGCCGTTGCTTTCAGGTCTGGATTTTCTCTTACCATACCGACGCCGCTGGTTGCACCCGTCAGGAACACAACTTGTTGGGAGAAGAACTTCGCCACGCGGCTTTTCTCCACATCATACATCGCTAACAAGTTCTTGCTGGATTGGGCCAAAAGGTTCGTTCTTCACGGAGATCGTCAGACTTTGTTTCGATGGAGCTTCCCAGCTGTCGCCGATCCGTTTATCACCCGGTCATAAAAAGAAGGGGAAGTCTTGCTAAAAGCATTTCGATATCTGAAGCAAGAGCGACGCCGTCGTTCCTAGCTGGGGATGACTCAGAACTGTCGAAGGAACACGTCTCTGCTAGCCGAACGTTTGCACTCCCAATGGAGGAACGGAACCAAGTGGATTCGTGTATAGGTACATTATAGCTTTATTATCGTACTATTATAGAGTATCGTTCAGAATCGTTTGGCAGCGCACTCCGCTGTTCGCAGCTTCCCTGGAATCGCCTGGAGTGAACGCTCGCGTTGGCACCGACGTCGCGTTGGCACGTTATCCCCTCGTACTCATATTTACATCGGGGATTAGAAGACCGACGAGTTTCCGGACAACGAAGTTTCTCTATGCCACGCATTCAGTGGGCAGCGTTAAGAGGAAACGACAATGAAAACTAACAAATAATCCCTGAAAGTCTCGAATCGGAGCGATATATGTGCGGGATTGAACATTCCATCCGAAAGAGTCTATCAGGTCCGAATGTAGAGACTTCAGCGAACGGGATCGACGGGAGAGGGTTTCCCTCCCGTAGCCGGATCGCTCCGATCCGAACTTTGATCGAGTTGAGTGAAAATGTACAACGACAGTTTGGCGGTTGGAGAGAATAATCTAGGTTTTCGTTCACGCAAACTGAGTCGTTCGCACTCATAGTGAAGTGCTGGCGGGTGGTTTTGCATAGGTTTTTGGAACGAAGCCGTACTTGTTCAAACGGGGGCTGTAGACCCACAACCAATCGCCGCTTTGGCGATTGAGATCAGCGTACACCCATTCTCCTCGACGCACGTCGAGCTCATCCTCAACGTCGCTCTCGTAGTCATACAGCATGACAAGCTCTGTGCCTTTGACAGAGTATGGTCCTTGGTTTCCGGCTTTTATGCTGTTGCCGCCTTCACTTCTGAGAGTATTCTGCTTGCATTTGTTGGCTTCGCTCCTGAGCGTATTCTGTTGGCTTCTGGGACCGCTGCCGTTGGAGACGCTCGATTCGTTGCTCGGGTTGTGGTTGTTCACGAAGCCCAACTCGTTGTTGTTCACTTCTACTCGGACAGCGTTGTAGGCGTCGACCATCGAGCCTCCGTGATAGGTGTTTTGCGATATGGTGCCCGACTTTGTGTCGTATCGGTACTCTTTCTGACTCTCCTGAGCCTGTTTCTTCATCGACGCCGGGATTTGACTCGTCGCCTCTTGCCGGGCAGTAGAACTGTGCGCTTCTGACGTTTCGGGACTCTGAGCATGGGACTCGATCATGTCAGCCGGATAAACGAAAGCAGACGGCACGAAGCCTTCCGAGTTGTCGGATCGAACCACCCAGAACCACTCATTGTCTTCCCTGTTGAGGACGGTCACGAGCTCACCGCGAACGACGCTCAAATCATTCTCATCCCTGGCGACAAAAGTGTACAGCACCAGGTAGCGACCGACAGGGTCCTTGAAAAACGGATGCACTTCTGTCCGACATGAGAACGTTCCCACGGATTCCGCGTCGGAGTGGGCGATGCTGCTTTCCAAAGAAGATTGGTGATGGTCTTCGGAGGTGCGTTCTGCGCGGAAAAGAAAGATGCAACAGTCAGTGCCCATTTAGATTCGGCGATGAATTCTTGCCGACGAGATGGGGGAGAAGGGGGGGGGGATAAGAAAATACATAGAAGGTGCTTTCGGCAGTGCCACAAACACATGTAAATGGTGGAGCGGTGGACTCACCTCTTGGCTTCTTTCTTGCCATATTCAGAGCCATTTCAGCTGTCAACGATCCTACAGGTGCACAATATGATTGCGGAATGAATCCATGGTCCGATTGGTCTTCTTTCATGACATTTATCTGTGGAGGAACAATGTTTCATCTAGCAGGGATACAACGCTGATTTTCCCCCAACCTGGCTCGTTGCAACAAGTTATAAGACTCGGGACTTGTCGTGTTATTCGGCGCCAACAACGCAATGGGATTGTGATCTTTTTTGTTTTCCGGCTGAACCTCTCAGCCAGCCCTCAGAAAAGTCCCGGAATCACCTTTCGGTATTGCTTCAGAAACACTCCCTATCGCCTCGCAAATCCCATTGCGGGCGGTGGGCTTGGGTCTCAAGATGGTTCAGATTCAATTCTGATATAAATTGAATCCTCTTTTTACCACTCTTGTGGGATTGTGATCTATCAAGAGCATTTCTGCCGCAAGTGAGAAATCTCCTCAGTTAAAGAGGACGTACAAGAGTTTGGATCTATTCGCTTTCTCGCTTGTGTAGCGCTCCTTTTATTCTGACGACGTGGACACAGTCCTGCGAACGGGAACTATTGTCTGAGAAGAGACGTTGTTTTCAAGTTCGAGTTTTGTGTTTATTAATTACTACGACGTTCAGCGTCCCTCGAGCATGCTTTTGCTTGCTGGTTGCAAGCGAGCGCAGAACTTCAGAAAGACAGCTCCTCCCAATACAGAAGCCCGGGTGTGAGGCAGAAGAATGTCAATTTTTTCTGTCCAAAGATTCTGGTCTGCCCTGCTGGAGCGACAAAACCAAGATAACATTCAACAGCATTCTTATCGCACCCGAAACCTGAGCGAGTCCTCCGAGCCGCATCGTTTCCCCCTAATCGCCGTAGTTCAGCCGATGGACGAATCGATCTCGTATTGCGATACTAGCCGCGAAATCGCAAAACTAACGTGTGTGAGCCTCAACCGCTCGAAGTGAGTGATGAATCGTGACAAGGAATATCTTCTCCAGCAAGAGCCGTCGATGAACCACATGCCTTATCCCACACAATCAAATCCTTTGAGTCAAATATCAGACAGAAGAAGACAAGCGCTCAGGGAGAACTCAATGCGAGTCTATGGGATATACTGGAAGGAAACTCACCCAATCGTGTTCGTCATAGAGTACGATGACAATTTCGCCCCTTTTAACGCCCAACTCATCGTCGACTTGAGGAGTGAAATCATGCAGTACGACAACCTTCGCGTTTGCACTGAGTCCTTGTTCTTTCTCAAGACCGACTCTGACGAGTGTGTCGATGCTAGCCGAACCGGTGATGCGTCCGATTGATGGAATCGCGAGTTTCTCAAGTCTTTCTTTCTTGTTGCGTGATTTCCCGATTCTAATCGGACACAGAAACGCCATAACGGTTATGGCGGAGGTCGCCCCTTGCGACACCTGAGGTGAACAGACTCACTTAACGTTGGAGCCGACGAGCCCACCGAGAGAACTTCACCGACTGAAAACTTCTCCGTGGTTTCACCGTTGCGATCGATGTGAAACGACTCACGACCCCACCAATCTTTACCACAGAGCTAGCGATTCAGGCAATCAACTAAACGGTAGCCAGCCAGGCGCACCGTCTGCCTATGGGCACCGTGAACTTTATCGGACACCGAAGTGACTCTAGAAGCCGCCGTCACCAACAGCAACCTGCTCCGTCTTCTGCACCAGCATAAGCGGCCCCACTGCTCTCCACTCATTCTTCTCGCCACCTGACGCTCCAGAATCCCGCTGAAACGGCGGCAGAAGTTGTGGAGCGCCATCAGCACCATGAGCGCCACGGGCATGGGGACTTCGCGATGAGAAGGGTGGTTGGTATCTGAATTCGTCTCGATCAGATTGGACCGAATTCCAAACGATGAGTGGAATCTCATCGCTGCAGGGCCGCGTGCATGTGGAAGCAGCAATCCGTTGCCGAATGGAATCGAATACAGACGGATTCCCAGTGAATCCGAACGAGAGTATAATCGCTGATCGGTGGTTGTTGCGTGCGGGCCTGGTCTCTAAGTGTGCGACGAGAGGCACCTCTGGTTTGGGTCTGAATGGGATTCGGAGCAGCGAAGCACACCTGTTGTATGAACGGACGTACGCGGGCTACCGCATCGGCCCCTGTCGAATCAAACGCACCCCACTATTTTCGGAGCAGATGGCGCAGCTGATCCCGGCACAGTTTTCCTGTTCTGAACCTGTTCGCCGTTCAAGTCGTTGTCCGTCTCAGTCCCTGGCGACGATACGCAGGATATATGATATGTACGACCACTAGCTCTGAAAACTCATCGAAGTTCAACTTGGAACGTAGCTGTATTCGCATTGACACCACCTCTCACATTCCGTGCTCATATGGGGCGCCGTGGATGACTCATATTTTCAGCAGTGAGTGATATCAGCGGAACTCCAATCAGAGTTCCATGGAAGGCAGACATCGAAATATCGTAACTGCCGGTCGAACCAGTTAGATTCAGCCGATGTGCACAGATTTGGCTTCGGAGCAAGCCAGACCCCGAGCGTACGGATATCGGCTACGATTTTCGCACCATCCAACTGTGAACATGTGAATAGAAACTCCGTTCGGAATGTCATATTGGAATCTCGTTTGACGGAACGACCGCGACGACGATTCCGCCGACAGCGAGACCCGATCCCAGATTCCCGCAGACTCTACGAGCTTCCGTCGCTCTTCTTAACCCGTCGGTTCCCGAATATCTAAAAAATAACGGGGATCGCCTGGACTCAGGTAGCGTCGCCTGGCACAAACACGGTGCCCACGAGACAGATTCCTTCTCGCAGTCATTCGATTTTCGGATCGTGGACAACTGCCCCATCACAAGACGCTCCTCCAGGGAGCCGAATGGAAATCATCTCCGACGTGAGAGCGGTGATTGAGGAAGGCCCGAATCTTCTTCAATAATCCGCAAAAGGGGATCGGAGGTGTCTTATGATAGTTTCAACGGCTGACGAACAAACATCGGTGCACAAAGAAAATATGAAGATACCTGATCTTCATGAGAGAAAGCAAAGATACGTTTTTCTGACATAAATATTTTATTTGAAGAACCGTAGACCATAGATAATATTTCCGTGGGATATTTTGCTCGTTCCAAAATAGAGAGAAAAGAGAAGAACGACCCCTGAGAATGCCCGACGGGAGGAAGTGGCCGAGGCGGGAAATACAATGGAACCTACTCCGAAGGAAATACAATATCGCCGAACCATTTCCAGTTGTCTCCATGAGTTTGAGGAGGTATGTTATCATCGTCCCCGAGTGAACGTGATAAGATTACAGCCATCTCCATCATCATAATCATCATTGTCTTTGAAGTCATCGTCGCTATGATCCTTGATGTCGGCCGGGGCTCCGAGCGGCCGCCACTGGAGCTCGAGCACTCCACTCCAGCGACGCTCGACGCAGCACCGCGCGCCAAACTATTCCCGATGATATCTGTCACCTCATCGAGAGTTGTCCCCGATATACTCGTCGAGTTAATACATACTAAACGGCCCCGATTAGACCGTTATCGCTACTTTTGATAAGCAGAATAAAACAAGCCTCGTGAACGTAACACAGTTTCATGAACATATCTTTTGTTGTTGTTGGTTTTGATCATGGGTTTTGTTTGTTTTAAGTTTCTGTCATCTGGCTAGATTGAGAGTAAGACACGCTTTATAATACCTGCATCACAATATTCCGAGAGCTGTTAGGCGTTCGTGGAACTTGAGAAGTTTGCGCACAACTCATATCCGAGGCAAACGCCCATTAGAAAATCAGAGACGAACAGGCGAAAGAATATGAAGTCAGTAACGGAAACCTAACGAGATCTCAACGCAGACACTGACAGATGAACTTCCGCGTGGGACTGGTCCATATCTGTGGTCTGCTGAACTCGTTGCTTATCTAGTTGAACCGATGTTCTAGAAGCCCAAGAGCAGCTGAAGGCTGCGCTGTGGGGCCGATTCATTGCGCTGGATAGCTCGTGCTCGTTAGTTAACGATGCAATTGACAGGTGATATTTCGCCTCGAATCATCGCGACCAGAGTTCCGAAAATGAGTGTCCTAGCCCGGAAAAAGGAAAATCTCAGACGGGCGCTTTGGCATCATATCATCGAGCTCATGGGAACACGAGTCGAATCCCCATTTACTCGCAGTGTTGTTGTTCTTCGCGAGCGTCAAGATATAAGGACGAATACTCGACTTATGGCGCCGAAGTGCAATGATTAGAACTCTTCCGAGGATTCAAGACTCCCGCGGGAGATTTCTCTATCTCCTTATTTGGTCACAGCACGTTGCGGCCATTGACTGAGCACCTGAGTGAGTTCCAGATCAGTAGACCATGAACCATATCGAGAATCGTTGAAATTCGCGATTGGGACGCCACTTTCTGTGTGACTGTCGCCCAGCAAACGACTCGCAACCTACCTGATATTCGTTGGTTGGCATTCGTCTAGTGATATCACACTCGATGCCAGCGCTACTTTTCTGCGCGTGGCGAAACAGATCGAGTTTTTCCCCTGAGTCTCGAGTGAGAGGTTAATCAGACTCGTTCGAGCTGACTCTCGAGATAATCTCGTTCTGGTCAAATATGCGAGAAGCTACATAACCTCCCGGTTCGGAGGAGTGGGCCGCGTCGAACATCTGAACATCTGAAAACTTCCCTAAACAAACACTCCATGTATAGTTCATCACGGCCCACTGTATCCGAACTCGCTGTCATGAAGATAGAATTTGAGAAGAGTTGAGAGAAGTTTTGGCTCCACAAAACGGTTCCTAGACTCTGTACAGTCAAACGTGAACATCGAAACATGGAAACTCAAAATACTCGCCCGAATGCTAGGCTCTGCTAACGTTCCATATGCGTCACCTAAATGCTGAAAGATCCCATCAAAATCAAAATACCGAAACATGTGTTCTGTGTAAAACTTCAACAGTCCTTCTGTGTCCAACCCCAACTCAATGAGGTCGTACTGAATGGCGGACGTCATCCAACGAAACCCCGGAATTCGCAGACCCCGAATAACTGAATCACGCCTAATCGGCCGTTGAACGTCTCCCCCCTTCTCCCTCCGTCCGAATGTTCCGAGTATCAAGATCAGCCCTGCCAACTTTTTACTCCTTGGGCAGCGATTTGAGGATGGCGTGGACTTCCTCCGCAACAGCCATGAGCACGAATTCGAACTGGGCTTTTGTTTTGACCATGTTGACTCTTTGGTCGCGCACGTGTTCGAGGGTGGCGGCGACGTCGATTTCTTTGGCGCCCTTCGCGATCCGGTTCAACACCATATCCATGAGAACGTAGGTTCCGGTGCGGCCGGAGCCGTCGCTGCAGTGCACCACAATCGGACATGACCTCCCGCGATAAGACCTGTTCACCTTGCGCCTGAAGTCTAGAAGAGATTTGGTTGTTGGCGGAACACCGTTTTCGGGCCATGAGAGGAAGTGGAACTGGGTGACGGTGCGGGTTTCCGAAGTCTTGAGATTTTTCAAATAGAAGCTGCGCACGAGGTAATCGTCGCACCAGACGTGTTCAGAAACAAGGTGCACTTCGTAGAGACCATAGGTTTCGGATCCTTCTTCGGGCCAGTAGCGGTGACACATCGATACTCCGTTCTCCATGAGACGGGTCAGCGTGACGACCACCACTCCTCCTTGTTCCCAGACCATCTGGAGAGGGAGAGCAAGCTGTAACTTCTCGACGAGGAACGGAGAGACCCTCTCTCTCTCTCTCTCTCTTGAGCAATTAAGTTCCCTGAGGACATTACCTGCCAGAAGTCTGCAGCCGTGTGAGCTAGAGGTCCTTGGGTCGCGATGTACGCCGGGTTCCCTGGGTCATGATCGGTCTGATCGGTCGAGCCAAGAATTTGAATGTGGGAAGACGGATGAATTTAGTCTCAGCAATAACTTGGCGATGATTAACTCCCACTAGATGATTCCGTAATCAACCTTCTCAGACAGGCAACTTACGATCGCGGAGGCGTTTACGTAATCTGAGCCGTTCGGATTACTCGCGTCATTGAGGATCACACGGGAATGATCGTCTGGAAGACACGGAAGAGAATGTTATCTTCCTCTCATCTAAAATTTGGAATCCCGACGCGCCAGAGCACAACTGATGCGAGAAGCTTTCCCAGCGGGGGAGTGTTCCGCTCGGGTGATTCCGCGTCGGCTGCTCGTCCACGATATTGGAACGATCTGAGTCTGCGAATCGATCCGTCGACGAAACAAACTGCGGTTTGACCGTCGACGCAGACCAACGGACGAATGGTGAAATGGCGACGCAAAAATGAGAGACGACCAGCGCGCGCACAAGCTGGCTGCGCTGGTTCATTGGAAGCGAGGCCGCTCAGCAGATCTTCGGACGGTGGGTCCTACGGCTCATTCTCCGTCATTTCTGACACAGAAATGGGTAGTCGGAGCGGCAAATTGTTCCCTTGGAGGCGGTCGACACCTACCCGGGACCAAGCACTACTTACATGGTAGAGTATCGGGATAGCGGTTTTTCTTAATGTTCTCCTGTTTTTCGGCCTGAGATGTGGATGAAGGATCGGCTTCGTAGGCGCACAGGCTCTCCCATTCTTCGTCGAGTCGATGTTTGGACTTGATATGATCTTCCATGTACGACTGGAGGGAAACGATTGATGAGGAAACTCTTCGAGAGCCCAGTGATTGCGATAAAAAAAAAACCGATGATCGACTACCCCGGAGGAGTTGCGGAGACCTCCGAGGATCTAACATCCAAGCAAGTTGAAGAGATGGAAAGGAGAGCCAAGCGGGCTCCGCCTATCACGCGGAGATTCGAGAGCTTCGCTGCGTTATTGAATCTGCTTTCGGAACGATTTCACGCGGATTCGATAACAGCTTGCTGCGGGAAACAACTTACGAGAATCATGTGTCCAGTTGAGATGTCCATGCTCGTTGCTACGGGCTCCTCGCTCCTGAAAATACGCTCGATATGGTTGAAAAGCTGCTATGTAACTCATCCTCTCGCCATTCATATCTGCAGTCATGTAGAGGCGTAACCCGGCATTTTGACGGGGATAAATTCAGCACGGAGCTTGTTTTGCATTGAGTCGACGAATACCCTGCCAGATGGGAGAACTCGCAGATACGTGACATCACGCTCGGTGTAATACACGCATCCGGTCGTTGGGTAACCTAGTCTGCGCTGTATCTGACCAGCCCCGGCAAGCCCGAGAGGGAGGTGAGCCAAACGAGAGCTGCTCACCAGGAGGAAGTTGACGAACGCGAGCTATCGGACTGCTGAGATACGATCTTGACTTTCTTCGGAGATCCTTGCAGTTTCCCAGATTCGAGTGCGGCAGCCAGAGGGCTTTCCTTGCCGGAGTCAGCCATGCGTTGGCGGCACAGATCCTATCGATTTGAATATAATCACCAAGTTAAAGCATTGACAAAGAGATCAGCGAGACGTCGTCTTTTTTCCCGCCTGAAATTCTCATCGAGGGGATAAATTCCGGCTTGCAGCTCAAAGGAATTTTCCAACAACGGCGTGAGTGTGTCCCGCGGGTCTTTATTGGACATGGGGTTGAAGCGTCGAGTCTTTCAAAACTTGTCTGACACGGACGGGAGCAGGTTTTTATTCCCCGGGGAAAAAAAACTGATCGTTAATCGGCAGTTCGGTAGCAAAGCCATGCAGGGAACCGACCTGATAGTCGAACTTGGCGAGAGGATCATCTTCTCCATTCAGGTTGTGGAGCTTCTCTTTGCTGACTTGGTGTCGGCGAACGACATAGATGACAGATATTGCGAGGAGAACTCCGACGACAGATCCGCAAACGACGAAAGTGAACAAGAAAAGGTCGCCGTTACGGGGTGCGATGAGCTCGTACTTTACGGCGTCACCGATTCCTGCTGTCGAGATCGTGAGGTTCGTTTTGTCTTGCACCTCCTTCTTCATTTTATCTGGGAAAGTACGTTGCGGACTCCTGAGTTGAGCTTTTCGGAATGACATCGCCGTTTTCGGCTCGCGTGAGGCAACACAGCATGAGCTCGGGGCACCGCAGGGAGAAAACCGGAGTTTTCAAAGCATCCGTCGGGGGGGTTTCCGTCCTTCGTATCGAACGCCAGCAATGTGAACTCACCGAGTCGGCTGATCATTTCTGTGGCGTTGATGCCCTTTTCGTTTGGAAGAACCTTGAAAGCGACCTGGTGGTCGCTGAGCCGCGATTGCGAAATCGTTCCGGTCGGAAGTTCGAAGAGCTTCTCTAAAGTGATTGTCAATAGACTAGCGTCTGCCTTCGTTACCGTTCTGTGGAACGTCGAACGTTCTAGATTGAGTGCTTATGCAATTCCGAAAACGAATATACGTCTCTATGCCACACTCAAGGTCTCAGGCGCAGGTTCTGTGTGGCGGCCATTCGCGCTCCACTCAGAGGGTATTGAATAACTTCGACGAAAGATTTATTTCAGAACTTTCACCTTTTATCTAATCTTTCGATGCCCACGTATGCGGTGCTGGAATCGACTGGCTCGATCCCTGCAGCGGTGTTATATGGGTCTAGCATCATCATTCCTTCCGCCTGACGCACCGGCACTCGACTTAGCGTCTCGTCGGGTATTTCCGCACGTTTCTTGCCGTTGCTCTCTGATAATTCAGAACTTTGTTATTTGGTATCAAACTACGACCGCAGCATCCTTCCGGTTCCAGTCGCGTGGGCGTCGGGAGTTATTGTGAATGCTTTCCGCTGTCGCGAACAGGAATAAGGGCAGTGGGCGCTGTCACTAGCTCCGAGAGCCCTTCCAGCGGTCATAAAGGCTGCATTTACGTGCTCGCCACGGAAAAGCCTAATTGAGTTGCGCAGTGGGGGACGGTTGCTGCCCCTGTTGGGGTTTCTTTTGTGAAGCTTCTCGCGGAAACTCGGCTGATAATGGATTTGGCGGAATGGAACGACCCCGAGAACTTACCGAAGTCGTTCGAGACCTCCTCGGGATTGTCGACCTCCTGGAGGATCCGCGATTTCATGTCTCGCATGGCTTTGAGGCGCCTCAGTTTTTGTGTCTGGAGAGTTTTCGGAAGTAAGCTTCTCTTCGATTTTCCGTTTCATCTCACAGACATTGTCGTTCTCGGGACGGTTCCTGCGATCTTACTCACATATTTGTCAACGTCTTCCTCATCATCGAACTCGCGGTAGAAATAGCCTGGACCGGGTTTTTTGGTGTCCAAGCGCATCGGCCGCCTGAATGGATCAGCGCGACTCTTGATCTTATCCACGAAAACCGAGTTGTCGGGCGCTAGCTCCTCCAATTCGTAGGTCACAGCGTCGTCGCTGACATCGGGTTCTCCGTTTTGCTATGGAAGATATTATTGGCTATCGATTACAATTTTCGACCTCCCTTCTCTGAGATTCGCCAATTCACAGATTCGGGCTCCGCGCGTGACATCCGGAGCAGGCCTAACAGCCCGATCGATTCAGGAGAACGCTCGTCTCCGAATACAGCTTGGGGCTAAAGCCTTGAGTTTTTAAGCTCGGTTTCTCGAAATAGCGAATAGTGAGCGATTCGGGAGGTTTGCCTCGCTGACAAGTGTCACGCATCTGTATCTCATTTCTCTGAACGAAACTCACTTCTTTCGAATCCACCGTGTCCCCTCCATGAGCTTCTTCGATCTCGCGGTTCACGAGCGAAGCAAGCTGTTGCAAAGTGGACGTATCGCTAAAATCGGAGACGTCGTCTTCTAGGAAGCTCCGTTTCCTGATTGGCTTTGCACTATCGGTAAGCGGCTCATCAATGAAATCTCCCAGATCATCTGCAATAGTGAAGATTCGGTATCGGAACTATTCCTCCAGCGTTCAATTTTAGTATATCATCTTCAGCGATCGTGTCATAATCCTTCACGATGGGCGAGCGTACCATCTGAACTTTCCGTCGCCCACAACTTATCCTGAATAACTTTCGCCAGTGAATCATCTTCCCCCTCCTGGCCGGCTTCTTGTTCTTCTTGATCTCTGTTGAAGAACTCTAGCTGTCGCTCGCGTAGCGTTCTCCGGAGCTCGTTCGTACGATCGGAGAACGCCGCCAGGGCCCCCAATCCTCTGAGCTGCCTTTCAGGATCCTGACCCTCCCCCAGGGTAGAAGTCGACGTCGGCAACGGAGGGACGAAGACCTTCAAAATTAGAGGCCCGACTGAGAAGACGATCTCATTGACTTCCTCGATCACTCAGCTTTCAGAGGAATCAGTTTCCATTCTCAAACGGATCGTTTCTCCGCAGCTTCGTGGCCCGTGGAGCGAGCTTCGGTGACGACCTTACGGCTCAGTAAACTGTTCCATACGCCGAGCCTATTCCGGCCTTCTCGACGGAAGGACGTCGGAAATCTCGACTGCAGCACTTACGGACGATCAAGAGACAGTTTACTGAGTATGTGCTGCGATCGAACTCACCTCATCTGCATAGGTTTCGCCATCGTTCCGACGTGACTCGATACCACCGTCGCCGGCGGGGAGGTTAGGTGTGAAACTGCAAATAAAAGTCGTTCTCAGAGACGTTCCTATCGCGTGGGCAGGCGGTGTATAGTGCGCCTCTTACGTACCGAATGTAAGCTTGATCTGCGGGATCCACGTTGTTAAGCTGCGGCGCTACGTCGTTGCTCTGCGAAGCAAACACAGCACTGTCAAAAACAGCAACATGAAGACTTCCGGGACCCGCGAAAGGCCAAGAGATCGTTGAGGACGCCGTTGCGAACTCGCTCCTCCCTCCAGCCGCTGAATGCAGCCAACTTGTTGAGCGAACGCCTCATTCGTTCTCAGGAACGCGCGCGTGCAGTCTGTTACCCGCGCTCTGCATCATTCCTGGGTTGGTGATTCGCCCGTATGTTGCCGCGGCTCGTACAAATGTTGCGTTGTAATCACCGAGTTTAATGTCTAGTGGATGGAGAAGCTCCGACCCGACCCTGAGGCGAATCGCAAGCAGCACGCATTTGCATTTCAAGTGGTCTGGCGCTCACTTGGAGGATTCTGGCGGGAAGGTGACAGTTCTGGCGAGTGCAAAGTCCCGCGCTCACGCGAGCTCATCGGCTCAAACATAAACCGAGATCTTTCGGACGGAAACTCTGCATCTGTTCGAGTTGCTCTGCAAGTCGGAGTTGCGTTTTGCTACCACTGCAAGATGGTAGAGTGGGGCGCACAAGTTGGTCGGTTAGGCGAGTGTCGGAACCTGCTGTGGTTTTCATCCGATACACGAACAAGAGTTCTCAGCGATTCCCAGGAGATCATTCCTTGTGCGGGTGAAATACTAGACTCGGGCGTTCCGGGTGTTCGTCCGACCTAGCGCTCGCAACGGAGATGGTCCAGCCTCCTCCGTGAGCGTTGAACGCGACTCACCGGGAATCACTGTTTGCTAGTGATTTTCTAGTTAGCTTTGAAATTCGCCTGCCGTCCGCTCCGGGGGGAGGAGTGGGCGGCGGCCCAGCAGGCGACTTCTTTTACACCCTCGTACTGATATGAGAGTCGTGCCGAGCTCGAGGGATGTGCTCCATCAATACTCGACCGGGCTTCCACCGGAAACTTCGCGGAGAAGGTACCCGTTGGTCAAAACTGGGAAGCGTCCACGGATTGGCTTCTGATGAAACGCTCTTTGTTGCTCCGAGCCGTGTCCTCCCCACGCAGCCCCTAGTGTCGTCAAGAAGTTCTCAGGAACGAGTCCCGACGGCTTGTTGGACGAGCCTGCTGGATCGGAACAGCTCATATTCTCTTCAAGGAGCCACGTGGGAGGCGTGTTAGTGCCCGTCTTCGAATCCGAATCTGCACTCCACATGCACATTCAGATCCCTGCGCGACGAGAGAGCGGGATGCCGACAGACTTCAGGTATCGAACCCACAGCGGTCCCTTCGTTCTGAGGTTGCGAGGAAGTGGTCTTGGCCCCTGTGCCGCTCGAACCACGAACCGGGAGGAAGCCTCTCGCAGAGGGTAAGACGGGATCGAAAGAGGAAGGGAAGCTCCGTCCAGTAAGCCCCCATCTGGGATACATCTGGAGGATATTCTTTCTGAAGCTCCGAGACAATGGGTATTCAGGATTGATCCACGCTCAAAAGCCCTTTGACGCTCGAAAGGGTGAGTTTGTGTCTGATTTGTTCGCCTAGGAAACGAGAGTAGCGTATGGAGTACTAGCAGATCGGAATACAGTGCAGAAGGTGTGGGGCCAGAGGAGAGATCCCTGACATACATATTGATGGATTGTCACACGCTTTCAATGTGAAGAACGAGCTCGCCGGATACCTGCGTTCAACACGGAATGATGGGGACTCCATTCGGAGGAGCGCGAAAGAGATGCTGAAAGCCGGAAAACCCTCAGAGCTATGTTACTTCGAAAACACGATACCTCGAAGGGATTTGACTGCCATGCTGTGATTACATAAGCATTACACTCAACGAACCCTCGTCTGATAACGTCCTAATGGAAACTCCTCGGATATCCGCGCAAAAGTCGACTTCCGAGAACGCTGTGAAAGACCTAGAGACTCTTATCGCTCGGCGGCAGGCTTAAGATTGAATATCGTTTGTCTTTATGGGCGCGTTTCATGATAAACGCATCATTTGCCACTTTCTTCGGGAGAACTCAGGAGCTCTGCCGGAAAGCGGATGCTGCCGCCCTCTCTGTCTGATCCTGAGCAACCGAGAGAGACCCGTGGATCACCAATGGTCAGATCGTCACACGAACAAACCCACTGTACATAGGGATCTGCTGGGAACACACAGTGGACATAACGCCAGAGTCCCACATGTTCGAGAAGTGGACGGATCGGCGGTTCTCAACTTTTTCCGTCTAACACTCAGAGAATCTTATCGCGACAGCTGAGTTATTTCTGGAGAAGGCTTCGATTATTGAACGATTCGGAGTTCGTTTCTCGAGGAAGACAATCGACCAACGCTCCGTGTGTCTGAGAAGGGATCGGTTCACGATTGACGGACGAGCTTCGGACGCTTCCATGGGTCGAAGGTTTTAGCGTTATTCCCTCGAGCGAGGAATCGATCATGGACTCAAGCTAAAAACGGATCCTGTGTTTTTCAGCTAAGGCTAGGATTGCTTTGAGCTGGAGAGACGGCGCTAGTGTCCGGCGGGTTCAGCGGAAAGCCATCATCAGGGAACGAACCCGGAGGGGGATTTCGAATTTAGTAGGGCCGGCTCGTCGTGGGCTCGATTCCCGAGGACGGCAAAAGCTCTCTACCATGGTTGATTTGTAACATCTCGGAATAGTTATCGGCAGCCTTGGGTGGAATTAGCATAACTTCCACGCCCATCTTTTCTCTAGAGGAATAAGCTTGAACTTATGCATATTTTTCGCGGACCTCTTTGTCAGCGATTGAATTGAGATAGAGCGAGAGCACCCCCACAGCGATCAATAAATGAAACGGATCGTCTCAATACCATTCGGAGAACTCGCCGCACACGATTATCTGCGAAATTCCGATGGCAATCAGAAAACGGTCCAATGATGTCTGCCTGAAGCCGCGACCGAAGTTTTCAGCTCCTGATGCGCGAATTACTGTCGTGCATTCACACAGTCAGGAGAGTGGATGCAGTGCAGGAACGCTCGGCGGAAAGCCACAATAGGGACTTCGTTAGGAATTCACGCTTCCATAGAATTCAATCGAGACCGTTCGTGGAGAGCTCTTTTCCATTGAAATTCGCGGGAAATCGGAGCGCCGGCTCATTGAATGCATGTATCGTTCTGACGTTGGACGATTCTAGTGAGCTCAGTTGCAGAATAGAAGCTTTGAGATCATTAGAATAACATCGGCCGACGCCGCCTCGCAAATAACGATCATGAAATGCGATCTCGCGTGGTTGAGTGCTCACTGTTCCACTGGCTCCGCAACTCTCTCTTCCACGACCTTTGCGCTTCAGGCTGTCAAACTGCTAGACACATCTGCGCTCCTGACCGGCGATCCAGGGCCGATCTGGGAGGTGGTTTTGTTCTTATCTCGAGATTGTACCGAAATGTCGTCCTTAGGACCACTTCTCTCACAATGGGGAGTCGAGGATAAGCGACGAGTACTCACAATGACTGGCTCTGCAAGCTTGAGAGTGTGAGCGCAGCAATTCGGGTCGTAGCTTAGGCCATCTCGAGCATTTTCTAACATGCAGCCTATGACGCATTGCGTGTGTTCGTCTTCCCAGCGATAGCCGTCCCGATACAGGCTCGCCAGGAGCTCTTGGAGGTCTCCTATGTTGACTGCATCCGGTGGGAGCCAATCTGCCAGCTCGGAAGAGCCACGGCACGAGCCAAACATTCCATCTGGAAGAGAGGACGGAGGAATGGCGTTTAGTTGGAAACGTAATCCGGGACCGTTACGCTAGAGTCCGAGTGTCGAAAGTCACCGCGCGCCCGTAAGCAGATGTCGTCATATTCCTTGTGCAACCTTCCGTTCACGGTCAAGGTTCCGGGTTACAACATTCCTCCATTAGCCGGATATGGACTTTATATTAATTCGATCGTGGTTTCTATGCAGGTCGCGAATGTAGATCCTAATCAGGCGGCAAATTATTGAGTCTTTCGAGTTGGACAACAAGCCAAACTCCGTTCGCCGGGGCGTAATAAAAAGTTATTTCCACAAAGTTCGACACGGTACCATTAGCGTTTGACCTTAATGACAGCCGCTAGGGTGAGTTCAGCGGATGAAAGCTTGTGTACATGGTGCTGATGCTGGGAGAGGATGTGATCCTCGCGGTAGAAAGGCAATCGCCGGAACTATTTTGATTCGCGACTCAACATCACGGGCGGAAAGGGACTCGATCGCGAATAGAATTCCACGTCCGAATCAACGGAGATCTCGTTGGTCGACCCCCGAGGGACGTAGCCAATTTTCGCCAGATGATTCCTCCGAGGAACATCTATACTGGAGGTAGAGCGAATGAAATAGGGGCCGAGAATCCTTTCCGCAAGCGAGTTCCGTATATAGTCAAACGGGGTGTTGTTCGCGATCGTGCACCCAGCGTTCACGAGCAAACAAGGCGGTCGAGACGTCTCCGGAGCGCCCTTTCAGTCCAACATCGTGTTTTCTCGATCGCTCGTATCAGCTCGCGTGTAGTTGTCTACTTATTCGGATACGGCCTTTTGCGCCGCACAGACTCCCACGGAGAACACAGGCAGAGTTTGCTTCGACACAGAGCACCGTTGTCAGATGCAGCTGCCGTTCGCAAAAGTAGCGGCGCAGCCCTCGCGAGCCCCCAGCTCCGTGCGTCGTCTTTCGACGATTGGCTTTCATCTCGTCCTAAAATGTCCAGCCAGCTCATTTAAACTTCCATTAGGGCTTCAAATATCCGGTGCTCGTCTCCTCGGTCCAAGAGCAGCGGATATTCGGTTCCCCCTCTGTCGACCGCTTGCGCGTTCACTTTCTCCCCCGGCTTTCTTATCGATGTGAATCCATAGTGAATAGCTATTTTTTCCCCATGTCAGCTACGTCTTCGATCCTCACGTCTGTGATTAAATTAAGCTCCAACGCAAACACGGTTCGTAAAGGACGCGGACTCACCGTTGAAGCAGTATTCGTCGTCAGAGCAAACGGTATCGTCGTACAGGCATCCTGGAAGATTTTACGTCGTTATTCGGAGTGCTCCAGTCTTCAAACACCAAATATCAGATTTTTCCGCTGATTTTTGGAATGCTTCATATACTCGGCTCCCCACTGATGCAAATCGTCGAAGACTGATGGTAGGTCCAAGACAATTTTGCTCCTCGTCAGCCGACCTGGGCGGGGAACGAGGCATTGGCTAGAGTTACATGCTGGACGATCGTCCGCTGCCAAGTTTGAGCTTGACCGATGATACCGACTCCAGCTCCGGGGAGGCTTTATTCTTGACTGATCAGAGTTGAGAACTACCCAAGCTCTAATTGAAATTCACCACGAGCGCGAGTCGAGGTCACTCCTAGTTCTGCCTACTGCGACCCTTCGAACCCAAAAGGAGCTCCACCGTCTTTTTCACGAGAACGAAGATTTCCTCGAATGAGACTCTGCACGCGAAAAGAGAACGGCTGCAACCTCGCGAGAGTTATCGGGTTCGAGCCCCTCACTTCCCTCAGGTAATTGATCCAGGAGGGAAGCCGCGGCCACCGACTGAGGCGTCTCGACTGAATCAAATATGAATTCATTCCGGATTCGTCGTCTCGGAAGTATTCCGATATGGAGCCGGCGAGTCTCTCGTGGGAGAAGCTTCCCCGAACCCTTCACTCTATCATTTGTCGTTTGCGCTTCTCGGGTCATCGCAGCGAATCTCCCCTTGGTGCCTGTCATTCTCGCGATTAGTTCCGGACTCTAAGTTACACAAAGGTCGGACTATTCTGCTCCGCCGACTCTTGCACAGCGCCTGACTCGTTCGTAGGATAAAACATCTTTATCCAGACGTCTCCCGGAAGCTAACTTCAGCTCGAAGGCGGACTTCCCAGACGCCACCACGTCTGCGCCTGTCTGGCTCCCTGCCTCGTCCTCCAAAATCATTTCGATGAGCAGAAAGGCGGTCGGAATCGAATAATCTTGGTTTTTGATGCTGTCAGTTCTTGTGCATTGTGAACCGTGGCGCACCTCAGCTGAACAGGCCGGAAAAACGCGGGAATATCAACGTCGACAAGACGATCTTTCAGTTTTGGATGTCTCCTCCCCGAAGGCGACAGCACCGGTGCGAATATCGGCCTGACAGACGTCGGAGGCAGACGACGCTGTCGATATGTTATGAGCAAGAGCTCTTGCGCATGGCAGGGTCTCGAGCGATCGAACTTGATTTCGGTGTTCCGTGTTGATTCGCTCCTGCTCGTTGTTCTAAGTTCGGTCGCGTTACATGAAGTTTGGTTTCCCCGTTGATCTGTTCTAACGACGTTAATGGTCGTTTCTCTTGGTACTTACCGAAACCATTAGTTGCGTCGGCTGCTCCGAAGGCCAAAGTCGCAAGGGTAACGAGGGCCGCTAGAGCCCATTCTTTACGTATTTCGATTTTTTTCTCGTACATTCTAAGCGACAAAGTCCATAATATGAAAAGTGCTCTACCCTGAAAAGAACGAGCGATTTTATCCGGAGGCTTTGAGGTATATTTCTTCGTAACACTTCCCTTGTTGCTCAACACAACCGGGAGCGAGATGTTCGCTGCGTTGATCGGCTTTACGCGGGGGATCGGTCAAGCTCTCGAAACTGATTCATCGACTCATCGATGTTCTCCGATGCTCTGATACCGGGAGCCCATCTCATGAATGCTGAAAAACCCCTCCCTGGACTCCCGAAAACTGCGGCCGGCGCACGGCGTGCCCGCTGTTCACTCATATAGAGTATAGCTTCTGGAGTGAGAACTCAAGACAAAATCGGTTGAGGGGGGGGGGGGGCAAGTGACTGTCAGGGATGGAACGAGTGAATCGCCGTTACCCCCGCCAAGGGTCTGTCCATCAATCCCCAGGCCTAACATGAGCGTAGCGAGCGCCGGCTACCAAGATTCGGCGCGGTGAAAACTTCCCACTATGGATGTTCCGTAACCGAGCACTCCACATGTAAGAGAATGAAGCAATTAAGCGGAACACCCACCAGACGCCTAGCCAACATCTGTCGTCGAAGCGGCTATTTGGCGTTGTTGTTACAGAAGCGCATAGGCTGTCGACTGTTCCCTTTCGTGCAAACAATTTCTCCGAACGAGCTCTTCATCGGACGTCGGCAGAAAAGAAACAGCGAGCACTGCGCCAAGGGAGACACTCTACCTAGATAAAAGCCTTCACGTCCTCAGCCAAAACATTTTTCCGACCGGGTCCCACAGCGCACTTCAGATCTGACCTCGGTCGAAGATGTTCAACGACAGCGTCGCATAGAGGAACGTTGGAGAGTTTTCAGGATTTTTTTCCAACATGCGGAGGACGACGGACTTCAGCTCGCAGTCGACGAGGATGAAGGCCTGGAAGCTCCCGCTGCCTCCATTCATGATCGGTAAGGGCTCAGGAAAAAGTGGTTGTGACCCTGAGTATTTGTCGCAATGAAGTAACCGCGGGTTGACAGCCGCGAGGGAAACCGGGAGCTTGCTAATGAAGCGCCCGGGTTGGGATGCCTTCCAGACCTCCCAGAACTAGGGCGGAGCCGATCTGTCAACCAAATGTTATCACAAGCTGACGAATGTCGCTTTGCCCGGTTAGGATATCACTTGAGGGAATCCGGCACCCGCATCCTTTGCGACCGCGCACAATTTCCGTCGCCGACTCGTTTCCGACTCGGCTCACGCATAACTTACCACAATAATTCCCACGCGGCGGCAAGCGGCTTCTTCTCACGAGAATCTACCATACTACGGGGATCGGGCCAGAGCTCGGTCGGGCGCATTAGCGGAAACTTTCGGTCGCGTGAGATTTTTACGATGTTCCAGCGTACGATGCCGTACGCTGGGAGTCGCCCCCAACATTCTGGTTCGCGTGTGTTAGCCAAATGTTTTCGCACGGACGGCTTGGCCTCTGACGGGGTTGTTTCGCGGCAGGACGGCTGAACTTCCCGACTCCTCCGATTTTTCCGAGCTGCTGAGCCGAGTCCGTCGAAAGGGGGCGATTAGATTCGCCGATGATCCGCTGGCTCGTAGCTGATTTGGTGATTCCGCTTATTACATCTGTTTGGTGAGGTTCGCACTGGAGAGGGCAAACCGAGCCGTTCGCTTCGGAGCACAGCATTTGTTTCCTGGCTTCGTCTGTATCCGTCTCGCGTATCCACTTCCAGTGAGAAAACGAGGTAGATCTTCCTCAAGAATCGATTCGGTCGCCCCGAGCGAAACCGCATCCAATGGCGAGCACAGAATCGGCCCGACGTGGGTTATCGGAACGAAAGCGTTCAGTCAACTCGCGCAGTTCGATGAACAGAACGACGGGTCGGGGACGGGACAAAGTCCGATGCATTCGAATCGAAGTCCGGTGTTGTCTTTCGAGTGAAGCGAAGCTGAATTCACATGGACGCGGCTCGGAAAACCCGCGGGAGAAAGCAAATACGGGTAAGTTCGCCACCACGGAGGTCGGTCAGGTCATGATTCATGATCGACCCAATAGTTGTGAAACGACTCCCTCTCCAGGGGTAGATGACTTCCCCGTTGAATGACAAAGCCCAACGAGAACAATGAATGCCCACTTCTATTCACAGAGGCTCCCGTATTCAGGACACGAGCTCTACCTCATCCGAATTCAACCGTGCAACCGGCGTCCTCTTCATTAGTATAAACTACCGCTTACGTTGCCCCACCCAAGTCACTCGCTGCCTCTTAACCACTCAAGCTAAGAGATGGGAAGCTTACGATCAAGCAAAGATGGGGGGACTCTCAAAAACTCCAAAATGTGTGTCGAAGAGGGGAGGGCGCTCCGACAGACCTCTCGCAGCGGAAGCTTTCCGAGTGCACCGTTTCATCCCATCGTTCGCGCGTGCCCCGCTCCCCGCGGCAGCCGGGAGGAAGCGGTACGTACATCAGAAATAAAGAAGTACGGAGCTGAGCGTCATTCAAGGTCGTAGCAAAGCCGGCTTTGAACGCTTTGACTTCCGTCTGACTGGCTTACCGGAGTTCAGTTCACTAGCCAGCGAGGTACCCACCTCTGCTGAGTTCTCTCTCAGAGGAATGAGTCTTGGAAACTGAAGGGAGAGTGACACACCCGACTCCCCGCAAAAATGACATGAATCGGACTTGCGGAATCAAACTGTTCTTGTCGTGATCGATAATTCTGTCCTCTCCTGTTCTGCGCCGTCCCGCGACTGAGCCTGACAAGGACGCAGATTGGTTCCGACTTGACCTTCAGCACCGTCTGGATCCATGTGTTTCCTGCGTCCTTGCGAGGCACTGGATTCAGTCAGGCGTGAGTCTGCGAACGCAGGAAAAAGACGTCGGTTTCTTTTCTCCATCGTCGAAGGGAAACCTGGAATCGGGGTTATTTATTCTTCCCGAAGCAGGAGACCCCGTTCGGAGCGAACTCATCGCTTATGTCACTACGGGACCGTCGGGGATCGTTGTCGAACCCAGTCCTCAAGGAAGCTGGGAACTGCGAATGACGGCATAATGTTGGTGACGGCGCTGCGTTCGAACGTTTGCGCGTGTCCGTCCGCCACACTCGAGGAGATTCTGCCACTGTATTTAGCTGCTGCTTTTCCTCACTGGTGTTTCGAAAACTCGTCGCCCTTGAAGATAAATTTATGCGCCCTCGAATACTTCCTTCGAATTTGTTCCCCGGGGTAAGCGTTGAGGCGCATCGCCTAAAAATAGAATTCAGGGGTCTGGCGCGCGTTTGCTGGTCTTGTACAATAACAAAATAGCGGATGACGTTGGGTTCCAAGAGTATCACGATAGTTTACCAGGGCAGGATCGGATCTCCACGCAAACAGCCCGCTGAACTTTCTTGTTGGTGTCCCTGCTCTTGCATCCGGGGATCGTTCCCAATGTCGAAAGACCCGCCCAATGTTCACTTGCTCTTAAAAGTTCATTGCTCGCCGATCTTGAGTGAAGACGCGAACGACTGAAACGGATTGATTGAACGGCAGATCGTGGCGATTAGAAACGTAGCGGACCGCAACAGGCCAACCTGATCTCGGGAAGCGGCATCGCCGATTCGACTGATAGTCTGCATCACGCTTGCAGATTAGCATGACTACATTGATATTATCGCGAGCAAAAGGTCAAAGATGAAGCGGTAGGTTCGATCCCCTCCGCTGATGTCGCAACTTTCTCCGTTGGGTGCGATCAAAACTTCGTCTAAAACTTCGGCTCCAAACTCATCCCTTGTTTGACAATGGTAGTGTGTAGAAATCCTCGGAGTGAGTTTGATGCGCTCTGGAGTCGATGAGGATTCCGATCCCGTGTTTCGAGTTCGAATTGCAAACGTCTGGGGATATTTGAACGGTATCAGTTGAGAAAACATGGATCTCGGGGCGCTGAAGTGAGAGCACACAAACAGGACTCAATTGTTTGGCCACTTTCAAGAAGCACCACGAGAACGAGAATCGGCTCGAGAACCAATGATCTGGTCCATGATGCCAACCATGCATTTGATGCATTTGAAAAACTTCAGCCCTAGAGTCATAAAGGGACGACTCTGTGTGAAATTGCTGAGGCTAGGACGCGAAGCGAGGAGGAGATCGTGAAGTTCCCGGAGATGCCCGATGCTCATGGATTGCCTGTCTGGACCAGCACGCGAGGCCTGCAGACTCGAACAGTGATGAAAGCGTCTGTAGGTGATTCACAAGAGCGGTGTTCACACAATCCGCATCGTTTGACGATCGATTGTTTATCGCAATTTTCGACATGGTCGACGAAAATTGCTCCTATCTCTTCCAAACATGATTCTGGCGGTACATAACCGCGACAGCCTACCATATTTTGAATGGGATCACTCCCCGATTCCTTCGTTCCCAAATTCAATAGATATGGGTTATGTCCAGATAAAATCAGGAGAAGGCTCTTGAAAGCTCTAAAGTCGAACCCTCACTAAAGGATCAGAGTGCCAAGCTGTTCAATAAGACCGCTAGTGTGAGCTCTAACTTCAGTGTTCACTATAGTCGATCTCCAGCTCTGGAATCGAGCTTTTTAGAAGGCTGCGGCCTTTTGAGCCCCTGATATCCAGCTCGTCGGCAATCCGCACATGAGAAGTTGCAAACGGTGGCTGATGTAATTTTGGACCACTTATTGCTCACCAAGGTCAACAATTGTTAGATCTTTCCGTAAACAGCTCATCGTTCCAAAGTTGGCGGGACTCTATGATATATGTTCTCCTATCCGGGCATGACCAACTATTGCTCACTTCGCAACTGCGTTCCGAGATAGATGGTGTGTTATACCCATGGCATTGTCAGTCCTCTCTCTAGTATTTAAATACTTCCACTAACAGAATGGAACGGGGAAAGACCAGAAGCTGCGACTTGTCTCACTGCTGTCACTCTGATCGACTGCGTTCCCACTTCTAGCATTCCAGACTCCCTCACTTCACTAAATCCAATACTCCCATGAGTGCCTTACATCGTGCTGATAACGTCTGTTGAACCCCAGCTTAGGTACCGACTGAATTCAGTCTGAGCGAGACACTAATAAGAAGAGTTAGGAGGTTCAGGCATTATTCATTGGTCATCTCTCATCAATCCATGGATGTATGGCAGGATATATGGATAGAGTGACGAGTTATGCATTATTGCCACGAGAACAGAGAAACTACGCCGTTAGGCACTCATTATTCTATCTCCCAATATGGATAGACGGTAGATATAGAATGATAAGCGTCTGAACGTCCTATCTCTACTAATAAGAGATTAATGCAACTAATTGAAACGTAGTCGGACAGTTTGACCGTGGCCCGGTCCCCCCAAAAGAACTAGCGCCCGTACTTCTGAGCATTATTCATCTCTCCGTTCTTTGCTTCTATGGAGATGGATAATTCTCCGCATCGACTCCGACGTTGGCGCCGGGTTGAGCGAGCCTGTTTGGAACGATGTGCGAGCGAGGGAGTGTCACGCCAGCTCGTCGCTATCATCGTGGACCCCGATATGTTGCAGCAGGAAAAAAGTACATCGGAGACTGGGATCAACGAGGGCACGCAGCTAAACCGAATCGATGAGAGACTGGGATGCGTTTTGATCGGGAGAAGCTCGACATGCACACAACGTTTCGTGGGAAGACCGACTCCGAACTTCCAGTTTCGAAGAGAGGGTGCTCATGTTTATTGCGTCATGGAACAACACGACGAAACCCGACCCGACTGCAACAGCTATACACACAACCACCCACGCAGACCCACCGTTGTCCCGTCCGACCGGAGCCGCTCGAGCTTGCGCTGTGTAGACAGCCTGACTCCAATCTCTCTGTGCTCGTGATTCTTCCGGATCGCCAGGAGAATTCTAGGAATCTTCCATGGGAATTGTCCCTCCATATGGGGCGATTCGCCCGACGTTCCTTCCATTCCAGACACGAAACGAAGGGAATAAGGAGTCTCAGCCGTCTATGACCGCTGGATGAACGAGCTCGACGCAAGTGGCCTTTCCCTTCATTTCTGAGATTTGTTCGCTTCGCGATCGTGTCAGCACCTGCCCAATGAGAATACCCGTTTCGTAGCCCCAATGAACAGAATGTTATCCACCTTGATGTCCCCAATGTTGTTAGCTGCTGGCGAGGGATCCCGCCGGCCAGCCTCGGGAAACATCCTGGAGCCAAGTGGGAGCCCGGACGCTAATCCACTTCGTTTAAGTGGGTTCATTGTTGTTCATTGTCTTGCTTTTGAAACTATTCTGGGCTCTGTTTTCGAACGGCGAAAGTGACTTCGCCGCGACTAGAACAATGGGACTGAGCTGCACTTCGGGAACCACAGTTCCTAGCGCCAGAGGCCGACACGAAACAGAGTCAATCGGCCGTCTACACTCAATGTATTCGTAGGCACTCCGAGAGAACAACAATTCCCGCACAAAGAATTGCCACAGATGACGTCATTAGAGTACAGATCGATAAGCTCGCCGCGGACGACGATCTTATTTCAATCGTGTACACACTCGCTCAGGCACACAAGCCCTTGCCGAGGGGGAGAGCGAGGGAGAGTAAACTGTCATATTTATATCGAAACACTCGGCAAACAGAGTCCTCACCCAGGACCGCCGTCTGTCTGCTTGACATCCATTCACACCAAGAGGCTCCATCCGATTCGAAGGCCGCAACCTCGACGTCATAGGTCTGTCAGAATCCAGCGGTTTTACTACAGAGAATTAACTGCCTGGCAACGAAAACACCGTCCTCGTTCCATGGGGAAATCAGGCATATGATCGCGAAGTCCCTGTGTCCGCAAACGTAGTCGGTAACGTTCAATCTTGATGAACTTTCATCAACCAGCTCGAATGTTTGCCGAGATCGCGGCCAATCTGAGGGGTTTCCGAGAACCGTCGAGCTTCCACGGATGGGACTTAATAATTGCAGTCAATAGCGGGCGGAGTCCCCTCGCGGCAAGGGACGGAAGGGAACGGGAGATTTATGGAGCGGAACCATGGGGAGGCCAAAGACCGTGGAAACGCCGCCATTGTTTATGAGATGCTCCGTTTGGCGAACGATACGCCAGGAATTCGAGGAAGTGTCACAGAATGCCTCTCGAGCTTCCGCGCCTTCGAGTCATCTGTCCTTCAATGTGTTCCCACATCTGAGCGATCGTTGATTACTTTCATGACTGTTCACGAGAGACACGGGACTGTGGCTGATCCTATGTTTAGCTGTTCCACGCGACTTGCGACACGAGGACGGCTTTCGGGCTACGGATTTGAAAGCTCCAAGGCGTCTCTAACGATAGACTTGGAATCCGATCAGGTCCGTGGCTGGGATACAAATAAAATATTCAATCAAAGGAGGTATCGCTACCGTGACCTGTTAGTCGACAGCTGCCAGGCAGATCACCAGGTCAGCCGAAGGCGTTCGTTATGAACACGGTTCGCGACAGATTCCATGCCCAAGATCCAACACCTCAAATGAACGAACAGACCCCGCTGGAGGAGACTGACCAGTTTCCAGCTCGCGGGAGAAATGGGAGTTTTGATGAGACGAGGAGGAAACTTCAAGGAGTCCCTTCGGGCCCTTCAGTATTTTCCAAATCAGAGAACGTGAGATAGCAGCTGGTGCATGTACGTGTCCAGGTTGGGTTCCCTGGACCTCGCTCGTTATCAGAACAGAGAATCTAGCGTCTTCCAGAAGCGAAATATTCTTCTTTCACGGAAATTTGTGGCGCATGCGCGGGACGAGAACCATTCAATCAGGAGCCAGGTGGATTCCCGTGACGCTAGCTCTGGTATCTCATCCCAAGGTTCCTTGATCCACGTAGGATCTCCGGTATTGACCACCGTGCTCGTGATTCGAGTCGAGAAGGCTCTCGGACCATCATCCGCTTCAAAGGAGAACTGGGAATCTGCACCGAAGGTGCAGATTGGCATGCTCATATTTCAATTTCGGAATAGTCCATTTGAATACAGTTCTCTCCCATAACATCTGTCCCACTTCATTCGAAACTGAAAGAAGACCCCTGAGAGCAGTCGCTCCAGGGAAGAGCTAATGAGGCTCCGCAGCATGTCGCTGTATGGAGGTGGGTGCTGAGCACAAGCGGTTTCGGAAATAACTACAATTAGAACCGAATCGGGGTCGCGACAGTCCATGAGAGGTGGCCTCGATCATCGCTGTCCCCACGAACAAGGTGTGAACCGAGTGGGAAACGCTGACGCGTACGTTGCACCAAATCTTGTGTGATCTCCAGTGAGACAGCAGCAGTTGAACTGCGGTTTGAGCGTCGTCTTCACAGTTTCTGACAAAGTGGGCGCAGTGTCAACGAGGGGAGAATCTCCCAACACCTCCCGGAAACTGTGGTGCATGCTCATGTCAACTATGAACATTAGACTAACTTACAATTAATGGCAATATGTTGGACAAGACGCTGTGCACACTTGTAGAGGAGTCCCTTGCAAAACATCGGCGAACCAGTGGGGAGCTGACAGTCGCAGGATAAAGGCCAGCCGAGAACGCATGCGCGTGCTGACGTCAATGTTCTCTGAGGGAGGCAGGGGGCGCAATAGTTTGGCGCCAAATCCGAACCGACGCCCGCATTCATCGAACAGGTGGTTGTTCGGCGTTGTATAACAGGAGAGGCTCCTGTTACGTTCTCATGTGCGACAACCAACAGCCATACTTAAGTAAAGCCTCCGCTAAATACATAACCGGTTCAGGAGGAAAGTCACTCCCGAGCCCTCGTCCAGACAGCGGAGGACGCGCCTCGTTCGCAAAGTGCGTGTCAGCGGTTTCAAATGCCCATCCCCAGGAAGCCTATACTCCCTCACCTGGGTTGTCGCCAACGTGTGCCTTGGTCTTATCTACGCATTCATTCAACCGGATGGAAAACCTCGAAATCTTTCTTGTTACTCCGATGACCGGACCTCAAAGCACAAGGACGTTTATCCTTTTCATGTGTTCATTCTCTGACCAGAGTCGTGAGTTACGCGGGGAAGTGCGAAAGCACGGTTCGATGTTTATACTCAATCATTAAAATTGAGATCTATCGAAGCACCGATTGAGCATTGCGGAGGAGAGCTCGTCGTTGGAAGTCCGCATCGCTTAGCCGATTCGACTTTGGCGTGGTTAGCATTGTTGCGTGGGAAACTGATCCCTCAACCTAGGCGCTGGAGGGCGGTGCCACGTTGAGTCCTCTGAAGAGGGCCGGGATGCGCTAGTGACAGGGATAGCTTGCTATTCTCTGCGGGGTCGGACGACGTCATCCGAGAGGGCCTGTGGCTGACGAGTAGTAGTCCTTGGCCGGGTGAGAGACTGGATTCTTATGGTTCCGTTCAACTCCATGACAGTAAAGAGGAGCCGGACGAATCGAGAGGCACATGGAGAGCACCCTTGGAACAGAAGCGTCGACGGCTGCTTTCTCATCCGAGCTTATCCGCTAGAATCTAGGAGCGCCGTCTTACGCCCCATGTACGTACGTTCGAGAGACTCCAACGAGTCTTACAGAAGAGTTTGTCGGGTTGGAACCGAGTCTTCGCAGGCCCCTACCAGTATAGCCTCCTAATAACTATCTGAATGCGTTTTTTGCTGGGCCCCCAGATTGCTCAGGAGTCGAGCACTATCAGATACCAGCGTATACGGCTACAGTACACGTAATCGTAGCTCTCCATCAATAATACCTTAGCTCGTCATGTGTGATAAGACTTCCGTATCAGGACGGATGGATTGTGGGGAACCGAGACCAGCGTCATGATCACCGATTCCGGCATCCACTGACCACGGTTGAACCGCCCCAAGAATCTTGATTTTCCAGAAAGTCGGATGACGACGCCGGGATCACCATCATGAACGTGGCTCCCTGAATAAATTCCGCCTAGGGTCGCAAAGATCAACCGAAACTGACACCTGCATCGTGCTCAGCGACCCCGAAAACCGCCGACCACGTTTCCATCATCCTGAAAATCCTGTTTTAAAAAAAAAGTATATGGGTACGGATTACGGCACTATTATGCATTTTTCTAGTCATAAGACCTTGGGGCCATAATAATTATCAGGATTATGATTTTGCCCAACACTCGCACATCTCCCGAGAACAATTTCCAATGCTGCCCCACGCTGGCACGTCGCAGAATTGTGATCTGCTGAGTGTGTTCGAAACCGACTTCCAGAGATCCAGGTTTCAGAGAGCCTGCGAAATCTCGCGGGAGGTCGCTGACTCCACATTCAGCGAGTTTGAGTTTTCCTTCTCCCTCGCTTCAAAGTCTACGCTCGCATTCGCGTTGTTATTGTCGGAGATCTAAATTTAAAAGCGCCAATTACGAGAATTATGTTGAGGACAGCAGCCACGACGCCATTAATCGGGCTCAAACATCGATCGATTGCAGACGGCGCCTAACTGTGCTCCGTCCCTGATATTAGCTTTCAAAAGTCGAGGCGATTGAGCTCGATTCCCGTGCTGTCTTCTATACCACCAACTCAATTCGATGTTACATCATTCGGCAGTGTTCCGCAGTAGTCATGGATTTGACATAAATGGAGTATTTAGAAACTCATTACGGAAGAACCGAGCCATTCGAAACTTGTCGGGGAGCACTCGGTTAACTGCAGAAAGACCCGGAGCACAGTGCCGCCCGAGACTGAACTCAAGTTCGGAAAAACAACCGCTTTCCCCGAGCCTTGGCGGATTCGGATGTTGCCTGTCTCCAACGAGGAGGTCAAACCCGAGCACTACACTCTTGTTTTCGGGAGGTTTACCGAAAGTATTCGTTACAGGAAGCTCAGCATATGCGACAGTTGCTCGGAACGACTGAAGATACAGCGGCAGCGCACTTTTTGGCGTTCCCGGAATTGCCGCACGGAGCTTCTGCGCCTTCCCGAACAGAAGAAACTCGGCGACGACATTCGGCGCTTTTGGCCGCAGATGTTAACGCTTATGGAAGAATATCGGTTGCTAAGTTTACAGCGTTCCCAGTTCGAACGGCGAGTCGAGGTTGGTAACGGATCTCATTCGAGGGAAAAGTGAATCGACCTCAGGGTGGAGTGCCGGAGTTCGGGAGCAACTTGGTGATGGAACAGCGAGCTGACAAGAAGCTTTTGGAGATTGTACTCAAGTTTGAAGAATGTGTTTCTTGTTCGGGATCGTGATGAGGAAGAGTTCTCCTAAAGAATGAGATATGGAGGCTTTGACTTCCGAGGTGACCGGTCCAACGGATTCGCATTTTCCCAGGAGGTTTTCAGGTTTACCGAAAACCTCCGAGATTGCTCGTTGGCAAGGCGGGAGCTGCCGGACATCCGATTTGACCGAGATATATGCACCACGCACGTCTTCGACGCCCGGGAAACCACGAGCAAAACGATGTTCTTCGAAAGGATAAGATCTATGGACCCAACGAGATGGCCCAGGCTTGTCCTCACGGCGACCGAGATAACAAACACCACGGTCACAGCAACAGAGAGACTCAAGAAACTGAGATTACAATTCGACCTGGAAAACCTCGGGCTGACCAAAAATACATCGGGCACAGCAATGTGGGAGGTATCCCCCACGAGAATTCCCGTTCCGAATTGGCCTTCACAACGACACAACACCGGAGGACATTAGACGGACGAAGGAAATCTTACGATGCTGGGAGAACCGAGAAAAATGATCTGTGAATGCAAAACACTTCACCCCTGAAACGAAAGGGACCACATGTGCATATGGAAGATTGAAATAAAATCAATCAATCTCGAAATCGGCCCCTAATTTTTGGACGTCTACCACCCGTCATCAAGTAAAGCGCCTCAGCCGCAGAGTGAATTCGCGCAAATAGCTGCTTGCGTTTTTCCCCTCCGATTAGATACTGAATTAAGCTCGACTCATCTGCGGATTCCGCCGCGTAACAAGGATTACCACATCGTTTTCGCTGCTCGAGAACACATCATCTGATTCTGGCTGCCACCGAGGAATCCCGTGCGGTGGGGGGATGTTTTTCGCTGAGGAGAATTCCCCAATTTGTGCGTCAGCCTGATGTCATATTTCGATTCGTTGATTGCCAGAGCGTGATCAGTCGATCAGGGTTCTATGAGAGACGGCATTCGACTTCTGACGGAGCCTTCGTGACCGATGTCAAGGATATAGAGATCGACAGTCGGAAAGTGACTGTGGATCTATCCAGCAGAGCAGCAGCGGATTCGATATGAAGGTTTGATCTGCGATTAATGAGTCTGGGTGATCGCGGAGTAGCTTCAGTCCTCCTTCATTGGTGCTGCGCGCGCCGCTGTTGTCTTCGTTTTAGTACTTCACCCGCTGAGCTTTTGCAAAACTCGCCGAAGCTCGTCCGAAGAATCTGACCACAACGTGCGGGAAGGGCTCACTGTTCAGGGCTTCAAAGAGCTCTGAATTCTAAGAACGAAACCATGGTTCGATACGGAAAACATCGTTGAACACTGGAAAACCATGACTGACGACTCTGGAGGAAAAGTTATGGCCTGTTTGTGAATCCTGTTGCTGATCTCCAGCTCCGGTGTTGGAACTGAACTTGATTAGGAAGCTTTCTTCGATCCTAGGTTCTCGGGAGTATCAGACTCATCTCAATCGTCGCTAACGATGCCCGTTCCGCACACAAGATAACCGAGAATGCCAATGAATACCAGTGGACCATTGGTATTCCACTGCTAGCCCCGGGAAAGTTATTTCCCCCGGGTCGCAATACAGTCCCATTTGTTTCATTTTCCTCAAAACAGTTTGGGCATCACGGATTCGGTGACAGCCGCTGGACAGCCGCGATGTATTGCCTCGAGAGCTTCTTATGTGAGTTCTCATTGAAGCTCCTTATGTCGCCTCAGACGGACTGCATGTCAACTGGAAATGGAGTTTTTCAACTCGCTTGCCAAGGACAATATCTTCATATCTCCGCGAATTGACTCCGCTGACATGAGAGCTAGAATGTAAGGCCTCCGGGCGCCTGCTCCTCAACGCGTCTTATGCGTTTTTGCCGATGATGTTCGAGAATTTCTCCCAAGATACGAACAATCGCGCTTCGGTCATCGATACGATCTGCCTCGACTCGCGGTAGGCTCTGCCGAGGCTTGTCCCGAGAAATGGATCGGTGATGCGGATTCCCACGGATAATCGTGTTGCCCAAGGCTCGAGATAGATCTCCGAGCGCGGTCCGTCACGATTTTCTCAGGGCTCATATTTGGGTCTCACTCGAACAACAGGAGGACCGACTCCAGAAGCTCCGTCAAGTCCTCCGCACTTCCTTTGTCGTCAAGCCATGCATCATATTTTGGAGGCTCTGCGTCAGTATCCTCGAGCCCCACTAGACAAGCCGTCAGAACGCTTCTCTCGAACGGTCACCTCTTTCGGTCTCTCCACAATAATGATCATATGAACCCAAACCGAAAGTATCTCCAAACCGTCCTTCAAGCTGCTCAGATGCCCATAGAGTACAGACGCATACTCACAGAAATACAGACCTTGTTCGGACGTGGATCTCGAGCCAAATGAACGCTTCCTGGGGAGAGGGAGTGGATGAGAGGGGATGAGTTCAGATAGGACTGTCAATGTCTTCCCCGGAGACCTCTCCCCTGATGGCATAACGCGATTTCCAAGTCATGTGCTAGAAACCGTCGAAGACGGTGAAAGCGGATTGAAGAGGTGAGGTTGGGTGCTCTCCGTCCTCCGCAGAAACTAGGCTCACAACATGCCACTAGTTTCATGCCAATCTGATCAATCGCGTGAATGTCCATAGAGGACCAGCAAACGGATTCTCGATACTCGTAACATTTTCAGGTCGATAATAACGGTCACGTGAGGGCGAGTCGGCTTGAGTGAGCTGAGGAGCCTGATTCGTCGAAACTACCTCACTGAGAAGGCAAGAGATGCGCGCATCATGAGAATCCCTGAAGGAACTCTTGAAGCGACAAATTTCCAGCAGGCGGCAGAACATCTGAGACCGCTGATTAAGAGGAAACTAAACGGCGAGTTGGACTGGACGCCCATGATGGGCCTCATTATGAGGATTCATGTACCGGTAATACAGATGAACAAAAAAAATCACATGCAGAGTTTGATAAATGATAAACAGAATAAATATATTGGTCATCCGTTTGAATTTCTATTCTATATATTCTTCCATGGGAAGTCTTCTGGCGAGCGGATCTGCTTCCTCCCTACTCGTACCCAACCTCATTCCAAAATCGTGTCTCTTCCGAGGAACTTCTTCTTAGTAGCTGATCGACTGCCACTTTCAAGCGATTCTGAGCACCCCCTCTGACACTTCCTCCATACTGTCACCGGCATGCGAATCGTAACGATAAGGTGTACAACCTCGATATGACGCCAGCTGAAGTCCTCGTTCTCTCCTCGGGGATATGGGATACCCATCCCTCTCATTTGCTGGTCTTGATACGGATGCCATCCCCAGACTCATCATGCAAGGAATGACGCGAAGTTTTGACATCTTCGAAGCAGTCAAAGAGAAAAGATTCGATTGCCATCGCAAACGCTCGCGTCCACTACCGCGGGTGCTACTGGCTTGATTGCTCGCTATCCTGAAGATACTCTCTTTCCGGGGTTCCTGGGCTATCAGTGCGCCATACATCAGCAGGTATCCGCAAGCAAGGGAGTCTATAAGGGGGCCGTCATGGATGTCGCTCTTAGGATTGTCAACTCAATTTGCGGCCAATCTCTGCAAAGATAGCTTCTCAATGATCGGCTAGGTGGGGATAAGCCTGGCTTGGTTCTCCGTGCTGATGCTACCTGGCTGACAAAGGTGCCACCAGAACTGTCCGGTGGGCATTCTGGAAACTCTGTGTGGGATCTATAGAGGGAACCGAGGCATGAAACGAAACCCATGAGTTTTGGGCAGGTTGACCTGCCTGGGATTGTTTCGCCTGCGGTCGCGTATGAAGCTTGGACAGGCCTTCAACATGGGCACGAGCGCCATGCCGTCACACATGATCACCATGGAAATAAAGCGAAAGAAATCGAAGCGAGCGTGTGCACGGGGGCTGGGGAACAGGAATGACGCGTTTATCAACAAAATTCATCCATCAGCGGTTGCAGAAATGATATTCTACGTAGAAAAATATGATTTCTTCCACGAAGACAGACAGAAATGCAGACAGATATAAAGAACAGATAGACAAGATAGAAAAACCCATGTGTGAAACACATGAGACTTCAGTGTAATTGAGGCATAGTTCAAAAGCTGGCAGGTTGCGATTTGGTGATGAGGAAGCTGCTTTGAACTTGACCAAGATCTCATCGAGTGTTGGGAACTGAACCTCAGGTACTTCAAAACCAACTGATCGCAAACCACAAAGCCACATTGGCCGGAAGGCCGGATGCTGGAATTGGTTATGGATGAGACTTTGCATGCGAAGCACGTCTCTCCTCTGTTCGACGCGAATGTTCAGGAGCAGACAGTGCTCTGTTAGCCGTTTAGCGAAATCCTACGATTGTCGGGAACAGAAACGTTCAACGTGCAGCCCTTGGGGAATACTTTCACAGCCACGGTATTTTCTTCAATCTGATAGAACTTCTCATCCTAATGTCCATCCCAAGAGTCTACATGGAGCACGCATTTGCTGTCGTGCAGCCGACAAACGACCTCACGAAAAACTCTACGACTCCACTGTTTCACCAAATCCTTTGTAAACTTTCCGGATATCCCGCAAGTGATGTACATATTCGGAAACTGCAGTAGGGTGGGAGCCACGCGGCGCCGAACTCGTCGTTGACCTGTCCCAGATTCATGAACAACTTACCAACCAAACACCCGTTCATGTTCAACAAGGGTTGGATCGTGTACCTGTGTGCGAGCGGTCTTAAAACGTTCACGCTGACCACGGTTGTACATTCCCCGGTATGGGATAACGTTCGATTGGTGAGGACGATATGGTTGAATCCGGATTGGTCAGTATAGAAAATTTCGGCCGGATCGAACTTGCCATGATTCTGGTCCATGTGATCCACTTCGAGACTTATCGCTTGGTTTTCGATGTATTCTCGTTGCTCGAGATGTTTATGAGTCGCACGATTCTTCGGGATGAGATGCGATAAGTATTTTTCCATCGAGCAATCCAGCTGGGCGATGCCGTGAATGCGATCAATGGGAGCTCCCTGGCTTCCTGTAAAGCCCACATTCGGACGAACCTATCGTGAATGCCTTTAGCCCTCGCCGCATCGAACTTCTCCTTGCAGAACTGTGCTATGTGGCGCTAGCGATCTTCATAAGTTCGCATGCTCTCTGTTCGTGTGCTCTATGTATTCTTGGAACCTCCTTAAGTACTTCGGATCACGCACTTCTCTGAACTGGTTCTGAAGGCTACTGAATGACCACTGCGGGTGGGCATCCTTGATGTCGAGCACCTTGCATATGTACTCGCACGAGAAAGTTTCGTGACTTCTTCCAACCGTGCAGTCCTCGAAAGCAGGCTCAAAGTCCTCACTGCGATACCGGTTCTCGTTCAGTTTCTCGCATTCGCCAACCTCGACGCAATCTTGCGTTGCCTCGTTGTCCAACTTTCGTGAAGTTTTCACGGAGTCTTTGGTCACTTGTCACTCTATCTGTCTGGCGGTTTCCGCCGCTGACTGGTCTAAATTCATTGGGGTCAGTTCCTTATGTAGACGTGACAACAGGGTCTCAATTCTGAGAGATATCTTCGAATCGTGCTGGAGAAATCTGTGGCACAGTTGTAGGCTAACACTAAGAATGAAGAGAACGCGCCATACTCGGGCAGCAGACGAGCTTGGTAAGCAGAAGGGGTCGAATCCACCCGTTTCTGCAGCTATCTCTTCGCGCACCGTCCATTCCCTTCCGCGTTAATGCGCGATTCTGGATTTACGGCTCCATGCTGCAGATCTTTCCAAGCATCATCCGTCATCGCAGGCAGAACAAGCCAAGACAGGCCCACCTGCCCAAAACCCATGTGTGTTGTTTCATGCCTAGGGATTGCATTTCCTGCAACGATTCCGGAACCTCTTGGCCGAAATCATAACTCCCCTCGATGGGGGACGGGGTTGGTAAAGTCTGAGTTCAGATGGAAATAACCGGAGATGCTCTAAAGTCATCACGAAATTCTATCACGCCCAGCCCCTGCAAGCAGTGGCGGAACCAGCGCGGTGGCCCTGAAAAAAGCCGCAATGTTCATTACCGGGTACAAGTAGGCCAATGGGGTAAAGCTCTGGGCGAGTCAGCCAGCCCCAGAGTAGCCCCCGCGCCCCGAAAGCTTGTTGTTCTGAGGATAGCACTTCTTCCAACTCTCAACAGCCTTATTATCGAAGTTGAGCTTCGCAGCTCTCAGATAAATTCGGACGCTGCTCGTACTAGGGTGGGCGAATATACCACGAGCTGATCTCCCACGCATCTCCTCGCTTTGGATTGCAATCGCCGGAGCTGATGACAGCCGTTGTCACTTATTGAAATAATTCAATCGGAATTCGTGAAGATTTTCGCGCTAGTATTTTTATCGAGGGAGCTCTGCTATCCTATGGATCACATGGAGGCGGCTACACGAGCTTTGGACTAACGCTCACTGTGTAAGCTCGACATCATGACAGAACTGCGGGAGACACATCAAACAATAAATGTCAGCTTCGTCAGGCATCGGAGTGAACCAGGCACGTTTTGCTCCGAAACGGCTTGGGCAGTTGAGGCTGCCTTGATTGAATTGTTCATATCCTCTTACTGAATCCAAGAAACCAGCATCAAGGTCTCGCACACAGCATTGAACATTCTGAGCGTAATCCGACGGGCTGGTTTGCACAGTTTCGAGTTAGTTATTCGAGGTAGTTATTCGGAACTCAAGAACTGGTTCCAGGTAGAGATTGGAGATTGTCACGACACCGCCGCAGCTAAGAGTCGACTGAGCTGATTCCAGACTTCTTGCCGAATCGCCTCCAGAACGGTTCACCATCGAGAGAATAGGGCAGAGATAAAATATCCGGCCCGATCCGGAAATCATAGAATCTGTGCCTCAAATAGCCGAATTCATATATTTGCTGTCGGGATTTGGAGTGTTGTCAACGAGCTATACACCCCTGGGTACGATTCATTGAGGGAGCTCCATTCAGGAGCTGCACGGCTTGCTAGATTGTTCGGAGAGTTCTGGAATCGGTGCTCAAAACGTTCGAACAGACGTTAACAGCTGTTGAAACTCCGAACATAGCCCAACTGTACTGGAGAGCGGATTAGTTCGATGCCCCTGGGCAGCTGAAGTCATTTTGCACAATCCGCGGCCAGACCCTACCGGGTCCGGAAACTCCTGATTCGCAAGCCATAGGTCGGGATGGTGAGACTGCACCCGATACAGGAGCTGCCGTTGATAGGAATCAACAGTTCCAGTTTGCTCGAAAGTTCCGACGCCGACGATGACTTCTTCGGTTCCCGACGCCCGCGAGCGACCGTGGCTTACGAATTTCAGCAGTCGCTCCGCGCTTCGTGCGATCAAGCCATAATGATCATTCAGAAACGATTTCGACCACAACTCCAGCTGGCTCCCTTGGCGATTAATCCAAGAAGGGTTGAAAGCTTAAGAAGGCTTAATACCATCCGCGTAAGGTGCTATTCTCATCAGCATGGAGTTGGAAGCCCCAAGACTCGGAGAAACTCCGTCTTCTTGCGACTCTTGATTGTTGTCAGACGATTATGGTTCCTGCGAAAAATTCTTTCCTGAGCTCAGCATCGCCCAGGGTATTTTGCAACGGAACGCCGCTCGCCTCGAGTCTGCAGACTCGCCTGCTCAAGGTTTTGGAGCTTCAGTGGGGCTGGCGGGTCAAAAAAAGTTCTCTCCTCTTAGCTGGCGAATCGATGCAGAAAACAATACAGAACGGCGATGCCATGGAATGCGGCGGAAGAACGGTCGCTCGATGCCGAAGTAGCTTCCTCCATAGAGGCCAACTAGCCGAGACACGATGGAGCTTGTTGAAAGACTTCCAAGTCACCGGAAGGGGCCCGGGCAAGTGAGGGAGAGGGGTTAGGGTCTCAAAGAACAAGTTCAAGACCTCAGAGGCGAGCTGGAGCGGCTCAGTGGCGCGGGAATCGGAAAACTATCGCAAGACGGAACACCCGGCCACCACGGAGGAAACCAAAGCACTTGTCGGGGAAGATTGGCCTGTCCGCACCTTCCAGTGAATCCTCCTCTCGGAGACGGGCATCCTGGCTTGAAAAGCTCGTAAGATCCTGATCTGTGCCCACAGGAAAACTGATCCCAAGGCCGACACGAGCCTCCAACAGCCACAAAGTATGTTTCCGGTCCTCCCAGGGAATTGGATCGCAATAAGCATGCGAGGTAGCGGCCACTGGATCCCGTCGAAATCGTGCAGAATCGGCTGAAAGGGACACCACGAGCGACGTTTGGAGAAAGTCGAAAGGAGTGGAAGGTGTTCACGGGGACCCAGGATGACCATCTTGACGCGAGGATCCGCCGAGCAGACGCTCACCAAGGCTGAATTGGAGGTAGTGATCAAGGATTGGAGAGAGCGAACATTTCATTTCCGAGAAAACTTTCTTCGCCCCGATGTAAGCGAATCGCGTCCTAAACCTCAGTACAACCATTTTATGCCATGAATGGCCGCTCAGGCTTTTCCTGCCGGCCGGCCAGTCTCTCTCCTCACTCCCCGGACTCACGAACGCTCGAACCATGGGCAGGTAATTATGATTCCTGAATGAAAAACTTCGCTGCCGTACAACATTTCGCAGCAGGCCTCGCCTCCAGACTCGACTCGGCGCTTTGGCTCGTGGATCCCGGGTTCATCGGTTTCTCTAGGAACTCGTTCCGAAGGGTTTATCCAGGGCCTCAGAATGATTCCCACCAGTCGCTGAAACCACGGTTGACCGCGCTCTGGGTATTCAAGCAGACCCGACATTATTCAATGTACGCAGATCGATACGAAAGTCTATGAGCCGTAAATGACTTCCATAAGGCAACCACGATGAGTTAAGCTCTTCACTAGATACGCTTACTTCAATGGTACACTGCCATGATATCAGTCACGAATGATATTTATTCTAACGCAAAGTAAGCTATACTCACACGCCGAATTCCAAATACACCGCCGCATTGCCTGCGGCGGTGGCCGAGAACAGGAGGAAGGCACAGATCAGTCACGCGATCCTGGGATTCCCGAGATACCATGGTTCCATGGTTCAACCAACTATTCCATATTGTTAGAACTGGAACAGGATGGAACCTCTGCGGCTTGCCCGAGAGACGAGCCAGGGGCTCTGCTGTCAGGAGACACCGCTCAACTGAGCTTATCGATGGCCATCTGGCGGATTGTTCGACCCCGGAAACAAGCGAACCTACTCCAACAGGGCCGCTTCGAGCCGAGATGCCGATTTTCGCTTGAAATGATTCAGCATGAGGGAGAAAACGGTGTCGAAGATCGCGGCGTCTAGCAAAATTTACGGCATCTCGAGGAAATCACGGATTTCTTCGCGGCCGTGAATCCCGTGACGGATTCACAGCCCTAATTATAGCTGTTGAAGAGAAATGGCGCTGTGACAAATCCCGCTATTTGTTCCTGATGTTTTTCCAATTCCCCACTTGGAGCATCTTCCTCTGAATTTTTTGCATTCGTTTCAGGTACACTTATGGAGACGATTAGGCGGTACTTATAGAAGCATGGCTTGTGAAAACTTTGTTGATCGGGATAGTGGACTGGACGAAAGACTTTTTCGGTGATGCACTCAAAGAGGTCTGACTCGAACCTGAAGTTGATGAAATTGCGGTTTCTGCGGAGAAAAAATCGAATGTATCCGGTCATGGTTCAAAACCCAGACACCCTCGTGCTCCGTTCTAGTAGTATCATCACACGAATCGTGGTCATAAGGGGTATCACAATATCCCCCTTCTGAACCAGTAATTACAGGGGCTGTAATATTTCACCTTGCGTATCCCATGATCGAGGAATTCAGGTGGGTGTATCCAGTTTCCCTTGCATTTAACGATCAGGCAGCGACGACATTTCCGCGAAAAAACATACCCGATCCGTGCTCGTCTCCCAGGAGTCGGGAGTGCGATCCGTTCAACTCGGATAGAGAGAAATCTGAACTCTGTGAGCCTTCAAAGATTCATCCATGGTCCGAGAGTTAGTGGTTGGAATTCAAGTCTGTTCCTCGCTGCATGATGACAGTGGAGACAGAACCGATCGGACAAGGCTCCTGTGGAGTCCCTCAAGGATCGGACAGAGTCATCAAGCAGGCGCGGATTTCGAAATTTCACGGAGCTAGTCTGGTGGCATTGGGGTTTTACGTAGTTTCGGCTTCGAAGGAATCCCCAGACGCTCATTTTTCAATGGCAGCGCCTCTTTCAGCGGTTCCGGGCAAATCAACACCTCTTCTTCCGGCGTTTGCTGGCGCCGTCCCAAGATCTAGCTGAGCAGCATCTTGGTTTCTTCGGTTACAGTTGAGCATATTCTGAGACTGCTCAGAAATTAAGGCTTCTCTGCGATGAAAAATGAGGAACGGCTCCCAACAAGATCCAGGAACCGATCATACCGGCGCGACATATGGCGATATTCAGCCCCATGAAAGAGGTGATTTTTGCTACCGATGCGTCGAGATACAGTACAATACCCCCCGGCGAGCGGAGCCGCACGAGATATCTCGTATATGACTTTTTCCTCACTCAGCAAGGCCTATGGGAGTGCTCATCATATCTCTTCCTCGTGTTGATGGATCCAATATCGCCGATGAAGTTCAGATCGTCTGCTGTCGGTTGCTAGGAACCGTTCGGTCTTATTTAGAATCGGTTTCACGAAAAAATATGGATCCATACTTCTGCGGATCATCACACGTAGCATTATATCTTTCAAAGGATACTCCCGTGAGTACTATCTGCTGTCCCGTGATACGTCCACTTCCCTCTGTAATCCGTGAGGTTCTAGCAGTAGTTCACCCGCATATAGCATCAGAAGCTGCATGCGATAATTAAACACATTTGAATCTATCACTCTTCTTCGTCTATCTCCATGCAAGGAGGTAGGATCTGTTCGGTCGTCTTTCGTCGAATCCGTCGCGAACTCGACGGCGTCATGGCAGCTGTTTGTAAATTAATGATGGGGGGTGTAGAAGTTTCCCATTAACATGAGTGATCAACTAAGTGGCAGAAGACTTCTAGAGAATTCGCCGTCAGAGATCGAAGTTCATCTCACCTGGTCGAGCAGGCGCGAATCGAGGGCACTGTAGCGATTCGATCGGTTCTCAAATACCCGATTCTCGGTTACCCGACTCCCAGTTCGCCGACTACCGAATCTCGCCCCCCTAGGTACCTCTTCTCACGCAAACTTCGCACACGCTGAAGCTCCGGTAATGAAGGATTTGTGTGGCGACAATTGTGATAATCGAAACAACTCGATCCGAAGTCGATGCGCAGTCTGATTCGCGCGCCGATAGAACTTCGAAAATTCAAGCAAGCCGATGCTGCAACGCCATCGTTAATGAGAACGACGCGTTGATCTGCTACAAGCAGTCGCTGGAGAGCGATGAGGGAAATTCCGCGTTTCCCATGCCGGTTCAATCGTTATCCAAGAAATCCTGCCCGACGTTCAACATGGGCTTGGGGCAAATGCCGCGAGGGAAGAAAACTGCGGTGATAGATTTTCGCGGAGTTTTCGCCCGTGCGTTCCCATCGTTCTCAAGCCATACTTTTACTTCACACGTCAGACCTGAGGCTCAAGATTTGCGGGAATGCACGCGCTGTGCTTCTCTGTACGATTACGACTTCGTAAAATCCTATGGAATCCACCCTTCTCGCCTCATGTGAGAGAGAGAGTATTTTAGAGTCGGGAAACTGGTATAGGACGGAGCGATTCGAGGGAGGGGACGTCAAGGTTAGGAGGCCGTCGTTCGAGGCGCGAGTCCTCTGTAAAGGCTGCGAGGCGTGAGCTACTTTGTTCCAGGTCGTCCGCCGCTCAAACGGGAAAGGACGCGACGAAACCAATCAGAACTGTACATACTCGCCGATGCCGCGGGAATCAATGATTCGCATGGTTCGGATTCTAGGATTCGAAACTAGATCCGGCCATCCTACGATTTCCGCGTGACGGACCGTCAGCACGCTGTGTCACGGATGTTCGTTTCGGGTCGATGTCTGACTGAACTAAAACGATGTTACCTGGTCAACCCTTCGCCGCATGATAATTTCCCGCTCGGTTTCCGGCTCTAGTTCCATTCTTCGCTTTTGTCAGTCACAGTGAGAGCATTAGCTCCTCAAATGATTCGCATCTCTTAAACCAACAATTCCCTCTAGCGCACAGTGAGTTTGGAGGTGAAGTTAGGTGGGCAGAACTCAGAGCTGGGAAGGCCGATATCTGGAAAGTGGGAGAACATGTTTCTTTCAGAGTGCCAGCCTCCGGCGTTGGCGTGGGCTTAGGCGACCACAATAAGATGAGACCCCGGGAGACAACGCCTCCAAGAGTCAATATTTGGAATCGAAGAGCCGTTCTGGGACCTGTTCACAAATGAAACAAGTGGAGATTGGCAAGTCAATGAACTTTGCGGATACGACTCATCCTTCGCATAGACAAAGGGAACTATCTAACTGTTCCCGTCAATAGAATTTATCCTGGATTTTCGGGAGGACCATTGAAGCTCACGAGTTCGAAAACCGAGCTTCCGCCTGTCTCCACTTCCCGACTTCTATACTGAGGAAACGCTGCGACTCTCTACTTTTCTTGGCTGGATTCTTAGCCCCGTAGTTTGCATCGAGCTCAAACAATCGGATCCCGTCTCGGCGCGCGCATGACTGCTGGCCTCTGCTCCGCTTTTTCGACGAACGTTCCAGGTAGCAATTAGCAAGAATTCAACTGGCTGTTACATCCGGGAAGTCCGGAACAGTAATCGATCGGCATGCATGGAAATACTTCTTGGGCGGAGTAGAGAATCTGAGGACGGCTTCGATGCCGGAGCTGCCCGCATCGGTGCCGATGACGATCAAAGGGAGCTGAGGGTCGTGATGACTCAGGAATAGGTTCAGCTGAAGCAGTGCTTGTCGGCACGGCGTAAATCACACGAGCTCCTCGTATTCCTCGAGGAGGCAATCCAGGAGAGGCCCTCGCACGAACGCCCCGCTCGCACAACCCGATTCCCCCGTTTTTTTCATTGTGACAATGCAACACGAGGGTAAAACAGGAACGCCATTCTCTTCTATCGTGGCGGAAGCCTCTGCTTCGGAGCATCGAGAGGAATCCTGAATACTCCGCTTTCAGGTCGTTCCTCAGGCCGGTGTAGGCTCTTTCCGGGTCGATTCGCTCGATGTGTGCAACCGATGTTCAGGGTTCACCGACCACAGGAATCGGAATGTTGGCGGTCGACAGAGCGGCCATCGGAGTCCATCTGTTCACCCGAGAATTGGAACAAGAGTGCCTCTCGAATTTCCACGCAATCATACTCTACAAGAATTAAACACACCTCGCGTCACAAGACACGATCACGATTATGAAGACTTGACACAGTCGCCGGAGTCTACTTTTGCTCGCCGCTATCAATTTCTCCAGACGTTCTTCAGGGACGCGAACGATGCTGTTCACAAGCAACAGAAACCTAGGGAGTCCGGTCGACGTCGGAAACCAAAGGTCTGATTCCAGAAGCCGCCACAATCAATCGGAGGAGGCCCTACGCGAAGATGAACATCGGCATCGATCCAACCATCCTCAGCCCCGAAGAGTGGGAAATATTCTGAAAGCCGCGTCTCGAACCGGATCAAAATTCAACGAGAGCCGTGAGCTGAGAGGAACGTGACTGTTTTGGTAATTTCCAGTGCGGTTCCGATTCGGAAAGAGTGAGCTGCATCCGTACAGACTCGCTGGAGGCCACAGGTGTCCCCAACCCAAGCGTTGCATAGGCATGACCGTATTTCTGAAGTCTGTCCATAGATACCTCTGCACAGGCTTGACAGCAAGCCAAAGAAAACTATGAGCACAGTTATCGGGTCCGTTTCGAGTATCCTCGCTGAGTCATGCTTCGCGAGAAGTGTCGGGAGCTGTCTGCGGAAGCTTCTGACCATGTCCCTCCAGTCAGGTCGGACTTACATATTCGCCCACCATTTCGTAGTCGGTTCGGAGATGCGTCCTAGGAGGTCAGACCGATCCGGCGGTCGATTGGTAGATTCCGTGTTTCTCTGATAGAAGCACAGCACTTCTATTGGTTCAACCCTCCACGAGGAGCTCTCAAGTTGTAGGGAGCAGGTCTATCAGAGAGAACACCTCTATGGTTTCAAGCGGGGGACATGGGGGAACTCGCCCTTCACATTTCCCGGAGACGGAAATGGGGGCCGATTGCGCTCACGCGTCACCTTGGCGAGTTCGAGTTTGAAAGTCACTGATAAGTTTACCTCGTGGGAGCACTTGCTGCTGCTCGGTCACATCCGGATGGATCACCAGCATCTGCTCCGTTTCATTGAGTCCCTTACGAATCGGGGACCGAACTACTCTCTGTGTTTTTTTCCAAGCGAGGCATTTTCCTCTGTCTGACGGTTTCTTGAGTGAGAAGACAATGGTAGCTAGACCGATCCAGGAACAATCACTTCGTCCTTCATGAGTCGGAAAAATTGGCAGAACCTCTCAACAGATGCCTTCATGACATCTGAATGTGATTTGATTCGAGAGAGAGGAGGAGCGCGACCGCTCATGAATCCACTTCCGAGTCGCTCCGGAGTGGGCGCGCAAGACAGGTTGCGCTACAGCCGGAGAGAGCACTTCTAGTGATTCTACTGCTTCCGGAGGAATTCGGGGATGCTTCCAACAAGGTTGGGATTATGATGACCCCTGTTCGAATGAGCACCGGCTGGCGTTCTCTGGGGTCCTGAGCCGAAGCTCGGCCTGACTGAAAAAATCCGACTCATCGCAAGAAACGTGAACCCTCCCTTCATAGCCCTACCTCGAGGTACAAGGCGAACCCGTTATCTAGCTATTAAGTGGATTTGGAAAATGGAAGTGGGTTAAGCTCAGTCAGCTGATCGTAGGGATCCAACGAACGGATTTCGAGATTTGAAATCGAACCAGCAATTACCTCGAGTGACCTCATCCTGAAACCTCTGGTTCCCTGCTTCCCGGTCAGATTCTTTGTCGTAGAGGAATCGCTGTGTAATTGTATCAATGACCCCCATACCTTTATACCAATCATGCGGAAAAGACCACTGGATCTGAATTAGTCAGCCGAGAGCTGCTCCGGCTCTATTCGAATTCTCCCGTAATCTCGGAAATTTCCTGAATCGACACTCTTCTCAGTCAACGCCCCGAGGATACCCGTGTCCCGAAAACCTGCATTTCCGTTTAATGGGAAACGGGAATCCTTATTAGTTATCCACAAACGGGGAGCTCAGGCGGGAGCGCCTCCGTAGCTCGCAGGAACGATTCTGTACACCTGGGTGAGACCACTAGATTCCACGAGCGGGAATGTCCGCAGCGATGATTTCTGAAGTGTTGCCGCGTTGTTTCCTGTTTCTCCCCGTCATATTCTCCTTCACCATGGTGCTGGATACGAGGAAACGATGGGAATCACTTTAGCTTTTGTCTTCAACGTGTTCTCGCATCTAGTATCCTGAGGGATGAGGAGGAGAAGTGGAAACAATGAAGCTAAATTTTTAAGCGCATTATGGAAAACAAGTTCGCTCTGGGACTTCGTCGTCTAACTTGAGTGCTTCGGAGGATTTGAATCTCAGTTGAACGGTAACGCAGGTCTCACCCGACCCATCCAGGGTGACGACTGAAATGCATGCATTCGCGCATCGTGTCCTCGTTTGCTCCAGCAATCGTCAGATCGAAGGAGCAGAGCTGCGCCCCATAATCGAGTCACCCGAATCAGTATTGGAACATCAACGATGCAGATCTTGATCTACAAGATAACACAAGATTTCTTGAGTACTTAATCCCGATGTTGAGCCGTCGCGTGCCTCCTAAGTAAATTCACGATACAAGATTCGATTGAGCATCGGGAAATCTCCAATACTCTCGCGATATTTCAGGGCGAAGTCTTGGCTCTTTAGCTGTACTTCTGCTTCACACCTTCAGGAAATCATACGACTTCAGGGTCGGAAACTTCGAAATCAAGATCAGATGTTCGGTTCGCAATGATGCCCGCAGCAGCCTGGTGACCTAGTCTCACGCCGGCAGGTGGAGTCGGCATGAGGGCTCAATGCTCACCTGGGAGTCGCAGGCTACAAAAAGGCGTTGAGTTGCTGGCCTTCCACTAGTTCCGACAATGCTGGAAAGAAGTGTGCTTCTTCTCGCTGGTCTGCTCGTCGGAGGTACGCGCCTGGGCCAGGTCCTCGATTCACAGGGAACACTAGGCAACCTTATCTCTTGGAATATTTATTGACGTCATCCGAAGGAATCACTAACTCTCGAAGCTGTTTTAGGGGCTGTTTGTACAGCAATCTTCCGTGCTGGAGGCACCACGGACGTAAATCAAGATCTTGATGCTTCCACCGAAAGCAGTCAAACGGGTGCGTCACAGACGAACGCAATAAACGCCTGCCTCGAACACGGATTTGTGAGTTCTCTACGATCAATCAGTTCTGCTATTGAGGAGTTCATCGAGAGAAACCCCCAAGAATTCATTTAGGCTTTCAAAGATGCAGTATGCTGTTACGAGTTCACATTCCGGAAATCAGTGATCCCCCCCCCCCCCCCCCCCCTCACCCTCGAAAATACCCTTTTCCTCAACCGCATCAGCATTCTTCTCAACTCACTTACTGCGAGCAAACCCTCGTGCTCTTCCGACGGACGCGAGCCTACAGTCAGGACTTAAACGATGATGATTTTTCATACTTCGCAGACTTCGAATGCGATGGCCTTGAATTCCGGAGTGAGTTGCAGGGTCCAATGCATCGAGGGCCTTCATTACGCCCTGGTAGCAATGCCTGACGGGTCGAGATGCGGATTGGGGCTGGTGAGTGCACAAATAGCGAGCTATGCGCATAGTCGAGAACAAGTTTTATCCACTCAGCTTGAGACGCATGGAGATAACAGAGTGCGACTTAAAAGGCGTCTAAGCCTTCGAGCAAGAGCTTAATCCCGAAGCTAGAAAACCTGCACGTGCTCAATAACCAGCGTCGTAGTATAAACTTCGCCGCAAACTAACATAGGCATGTTGCAACCGCGACCCGCGATCACCGCATCAAACTGGCATTGCCGACAGCTTCGACCGATTTTTGTGATTCAAGTAGTGATCAAAGACGAAAGGTGCAATCGGTGACGTTCGTGACAATAACGTCATCGCACTGGAAGGATTGGAAATTCTGAGCTTAGTGCGTGAACACTGCGGGTTGGCGTTCACTTGTGTCATCGTAGCACTAAGCAGTTTGACTGTAACACCGACTCCTTAATTTCAGATGTACCGGAATCGGGTTTGTCGCAAGGGTCAATGCGTTCAAGGCTTGTTTGGAGATTTTTTTCCGTTCAAAAACGAAGTCTAGGCGCTCCATCGGCCTCGGCGACGACCGCAATCAGCGACGGGTTTCGTCGCAAAGAGGTCCGCATCCACGCAACCCTCGCGAAACAGCCAGACAATGATCGGATCGTATTCGCCATTTTGCATGTGACTCTCATATTCTGATCACCAGCCCAATAAAACTTGCTTTTGGCCAAACAGTTATTCGTGCCTGCGTGTTCAGTGGGGAGGGCGAGGGAAGTTCGCAACCAATAATAACGACAACAAGCTTCGAATGAGCGGGAGAAGCATGGGAGCAGAATCCTCCTTCATTCGACCCTCCCCAGAATCTTAAGAAGAAATTCAGTCCAGAAGCAGCTTGAGATGACAGCGTTGTATTTTCAGCTCTAAGTTTCCAGTATATGAAAGGTTCCTATATATTCCGGCTCTATAGAGACGATCAATGACTTCCGAGCCACGGATCTGGTCGGTTTGTTCGAAGTGTAAACTTAATCCTTCGAGCCATGTCCTCATCATAGATGGCTTTACAAATTTCGTAGTTGACTCTCCGACGCTTCTGGGTTGGCTTCTCGTAGTATCGATTCCGTCTGTAGATGTCGAAAACGCCTTCCATTCCTGAAAACGAATGTATCCAGCGTCAAGGAAATGTCTGCCGATCGGCCTCTTTCACAGGGAAGTGACACAAATGAGATCGCCTCTAGTAATGAACGTCATTCTGGCTTCACGCGGGAGAGCTCCACCTGGATAATCGTGGAAGGCAAACGGTCGGAGGAGATGACCACACTCAGCTCTTTTTCCTCCACGATACCTGGGGAAACCATATCGAGCCCGATGTGACTTAGGATGCTGGATTCAAAACGCCTGCTGCTCGAAGGACAAAACGAGGAGAAAGTAGCTGCAGTGGAAAGAGATCACCCAGCCTCGGAGCCTGAGCTCCCGGTCAAATGCAGGAAATTTTGGAGTGTACGGCGATTCAAGTAACTGCAGAAAAGAACTACTCGGATTTCTACTGAGGCCGCCATGAACGTGAGCCCTTCCGGGTCGATGACGCTGAACAGCGTAACTGCAAGGTTTGATAACCTTCTGCTCTGCCTGATGACTCGGGAGCAGAAAAATCTGCTCTGGCTGATGTTTACGATCTGACAAACCCGAGTGGCTGTGAACGGTTGCTGCCCGTCTGTCAGCCCGGTGGTTCGCTTGCTCGTGGACCGCTCAATCGGCTTGTCATCCATTCGGACGACGCTGAACGTCAAATGTCGTCATAACTTCGCCGTGCAACTCCCGAAACTGAGCCCGAACACACCCCTACTCTGTGTGCGCGGATCAAGCGCTTCTACTAGGATATGCATGTCACCAGGCGGACGGAAATCGAGAGCGTTGGAAACTTCAACTGCTCGCGAGCAGTCCGGGAAGAATCGGACTCCTCCTTGATTCCTCTCCGATGCGATGTTACCGGGAAGAGGAAGAACGAGCGATCGGTGTTTTCTACACTCACCGAGAATTCTATTCAGCAGTCTGAAGGCCTCATCGACCTGCCCGTTCTGAACAAGAACCGTGCGACCAATGAACAACCTGTGTCTCATTTCGACTCGAGGAACTGTCCGCAATATTCGAACGAGAATGCAACTCCCGCGCAAGAACACCGGGTTTCTCTATTAGAGAAAACAAAGAACGTGCGATCCCGAGTCGAAGACTGCTGTTTACAGCGCTATGACCTGAGCCATGCGGCGCTAAATGGTGAAGATGCGCAGCGCGCGGCGGTTGGTTCAAACAGCCAAAGTTCCGCAGCTAACGAAGTTCACGGAATTTGTTCTGATTGGACGAAAGTGCTGCCAGCGACTTACAGAAGAAGACGTCAAGTAAGTGAGTTTTCGACGACATCATAAATTGGTCTGTGTCCCGGGCATGAGATAAGTTGACTCTTGAGTCGATATCTGTGGGAGGGTCGGCAGTGCACACTCTTTCTCTCCGAAGAATGTCCAGGCTCTGGGTCTCGAGACTCTCACCCGAGCCCAGAGTCGGGTTTTGTTCCTGAGTTGGTGCTTTTAGATTTATGGAAGAATTTCTCCTGCAAAATGGGTTAGTTCATACCGTCGATACGCGGTAACCGCGAAATCTGAAGTATCGGAGGCTCGACTCGAGTGTTGCGGTCCACTTGGTACTCCGAGGGATTTTCCGTGAATTTCTCGGGCTCTGGTCGGCCTGGTGCCTGCTACCAAATTGCTACCGAAACGGATCCAGTGAGAGGCTAGAGCAATTTTTCGAGCGCTCCGTGACGGTCTGGAACGACTTCCGGTCCGTTCCTTCTGTTGGTCAGACGGTGTGCTCAGCCCCGTCGTCGACGGAGGAAGACGATGTTTGCGGTACGTTGTGCACGCCGACGTGCCAAGTGTGCGTGGAGGCTTCGGGCAGAGAGAACTGCGGATCCTGCGGAGCTGTTCGCGGGATCAATCAGCCTCACGTATCCGCGGGCAAAGGCGCGCTCGCGTTCGTCGTAACGTTGTTGGAGGGTCGACTGCCAGGTAAAATTGTTGGATTCTTTGCCACTGGGCTCTTCAGAAACATCGATGTTGAGCCGTCGCCGCGATCTGCCCTCCTCGATATCAGGAGATGTCCGTTCGAGCGAATCCCGATGATTGGCGTCGGATCACATTTTTTTTTCGAACAGCTCTTGCAGACTGTCGTGCAAGAGCCAGACCTCAATCGCGCGGCCTGTTCTATATTTATACCTGTGACGGAAAGCCGCGCTTGCTTGCTTAAAATCTCAGGGAAGATCAACGGCTTCATTTTTCCGTCATTTCTGACATTCGGCTGTGACCGACACAACCGTCGACGAGTCCTCTCGAATGTGAAGTTCCTTTCGGGATTGAATATCCGTAAGAGCAGGTACTCCAACTTCCTCACAATTGAAACCGTGAGGAGACTCCGATGCAGAGTTGAGGCGTATCACGCCGGAGAAGAGATGTCCAAGATTTGAAGCGAGAAAGTTGGAACGTTAGGATTTACGGCCATTTCCTCGAGGAAAATTCTGTCGGCAGCAGTAAATCCTGAGATGATCGCGGAAAATCGCGACGTCGTTTCCCGATTCTTCCTGGGTGAAGAGTACTGAACGCTGTTTTTCGAGATGAAGATGAGGCTAACTGCACACGACGAGCCATCAGAGATCAACCGCACCGAGGAGAAGCCAGAACTCGAAGTGTTGATTTACCGCTATCAGATTCAGTCTTTTGGGTATCTTAGAACGCTCCCAGTGAGTTTGCCGCCGACCTAACGTGCCATTGGAGTGGCTAAGCGGCCAGCAAATAGGTTTCCTTAACATTGTTTGGGAGAGCTGTCAGGACATATGAAACGGTTTCTGTAACCTGAGAACTCGGTAGGCAATGAGACGCCTCGTATTATTTTCTCACTGGGAAGACAACTGCGGAGCCAGAAGAGCGGCTTGTCGAGCGCGTCGCCTGAGACAGTGGCAGCGGCGTCAAGTGTTAGCACGTTCATCGGCATTGTTGTAAGACGACTATTATGTCACCGACGTGCGTCCCGACGTCGCCACAGTTACATAGTGGAAGAAAACTAAGTAGATTTCCGAATTTATTGTCGAGCGGCGGGCGTCTACGAGTCGCATGACTAAGGTCAACCTGTGACCCCTTCCAATTGATTGAAGCGTAGCGTCCGATTGACTATTCCTGTGATAAGATCGGTCGCCGACTTCTCGCGTGATTTCTAATTTGTGGTATGCGAAGCCGCTGAGAATAGCAACATGGAGAAAGTCGGGAGCGAACGAGAGAGAAGGAAAGGCGATTTTGGAATGTCCTTCCGAAAATTCTCGGACTCCATGGTTGAAGGACCCCTCTCTACATTGCCAAAATCATTGCCTCTTGCCGCGTGATGGATGAAAAAATTTCGTAGGATGTCGTCTCGTGCCGCGCACCTGAGACGTCGCTTGTTTACCGATTGTTATAGGGAGCTGATAATGTGTATCGCTCGGTTTGGCCGGATTGGTTGATGGCCGTAGTCCTTTGAAAGATAAACGGCTGCATGAAATGCTCTCTGCTTGTTGACTTATGGTCGGGTAGGTGATGGCGCTTGCGGAATTCCGATCAGCTTTGGAACTCGTCCGCCGTCTAGCTGTTGGGCTTTGTGTGCAAATGGCAGCGACCCCATGAATTCGCCGTCATTAGGTAGCCGAAGTCGCTGGCTCGCTGCCGTTCCACTTCGGGGCCGAGCCGAGTTCAGCGTTAGATGTCGGCTCGCATGCAGTCTACACGGTTGGATTGTCTCGTAACTCGCTGGATATCTTGTTCTGCGAACTGTTGCCGAGGTGTTCGCCGATTTCCTTCGCGGAGTGTGTTCCCAACTTCCCGGAGAGGGATTCCCTTGTCTACCTATTTGCAACCGCGGGAATCAAGAGAGCATGCATTGAAGGATGAATGTGGGTTATCGACGCTCAAAACAGACTTTCTACCGCACCGTCCGTTGAAGTGTCACTGTTGTGAAATAGAAGACTTCAAACTGGAGCTGAGAAGGTAAAGTATCAAAGACCTCGACCCCATGCTCTGACTGCCGCGCCGGATCCTAAAGTCCGGTGACATTCGATCCGATGACGATCGGCTCCTTCGGACATACGTTGACACGGCCAGCCACAAGGTGACCGTCGGTTCTGTGGTCTAAGGATCAATACAGCTGAGTTCAGACGGTTTCACAGACTCCGTCGTATCCGACGGTGTCCATCCTGAATCTTGAGAGGATCATGGCTCGGCCTATTTCGTGAATGCCTCGCTATCTTAACTTCCCATGACCCGGTTTACGGCGTTTCGGGCGCGGAAGAGTCTCAGCACGATTCCGAACTGCGGTATATTCTGCGCCGTCGCGCTCCAAAACTCGAGGTGGGAGTCAAGGCGAGGGACCGGAGGCATCATCGCGCTCTAAGCCTGTGCTTTTTGACCTTCAGTACTGGCTCCATGAGCCCGGGCGCTTGGAGCACCCTCAGGGAGGATGTAACGACTTGGGAAGGAGCGATTAGGGTCTCAGCGAGAGTCCGCTCAATTCGTGAGCAAACCAGGAATCTCCCTCAAGGATATGTCGATGATGGCGATGATGATCATCATCGTCGCCATCATCGACCTTTTCATGACGCGATCAACATGGTTCTCAAACCTGTCAATATTTTCCTGCTAACAATGAATCTTCGCGGAACGATTTCGCCCATCGAACTAGAACTTGACCCTTCCAAATACTGTCGAAGAGTTTTGGGGGGAATGGCTTCCTCACCCCCCCCCCCCCCTGGTTCCGCCACCGATCCGAGTAGGTGGGTGAATGATTTGTCGATAGCTGAGCTCTTCGGCCCATCTTCCCCCCATCCATATATACCTGGATTGGTGGAAAGTGAGCAATTCCCCAGAAGGCCTCATCCAATAATCAGCATCCATCAATTCAGAATGGATGATTGGATGGATCGATTGAAAACCCCTCAAAGCTACGAGGAATGAGGAATCCAACCAGGATTGCATGTGGATATCATTCACGTATTCCCCTACGAGATGATTGCCGCCCTAACATCCGAGCTCTATTCATAGATCTCGTTCCCAGCGGTGAGAAGCCGAATCAGCGGTCCGAGCCGATGGCCACGTCCTTGCGTACGAGCTCTGGTGGCTAGTCTCACTCCGAGACAGGGAGAAAATCGTTCCAGTTTTGGGCTAGAAACAAAACCTCCTCTCTCCCTATCTTGCGGCTTCTTCAATAATCGTGTACGAGATCAGGCATCTCATTCAGGAAATCTGACTCTGCGGTTGGAAATTCTTTTTCTGTGAATATCCAGCGAGTGGTTGAACCTGACGCGGTTGGCGAACGTCGGAGTTACCACTTGCGAGTTCTACTCTTGATCTGAATGCTGACAGCGATCGAGAAAGAACAAATGGGTTTTCACGCGACCCGGAAAATCCGGATGTACGACAATATAAACTCAACAATCGGAACAACTTCCTGACTCTCAAGACCCTCATCGGCGCATCAGTGGTCGAGATATCATATATAGCTGCTGTTTGAATGATTGAGCTCTGTGCAATATCACGTGTGCGCAATCTGACCGGCAGCCCGAAAATCTGTGACGAAACTCGCCGGAAGCATAGGAGTCCAGTGGGAATTGTTTCCCACGTCGCCGAGGAAAGTTTTCAGTTGGAAGGAGTGTCAAACGCCTCGAGCATTCGACATTCTGTTCTTGACAATGAGCACTTGCCCCGGTCTACTCGGTTGGAGTAGTTTGCCAGCCCGAGATTCGCGCATCGAGAAATTATCCCGGTGTGCATCCTCGCAGTGTTTGCCCCTGCTCAGCATGAGACTTGCTCGATTCTATTTTGAGATGGTTCGGCTCGATAAGATTTCGCATGCGAACGAGATTCCTCGGCTTATCTGCAAAGAATAGGCCAGGAGCTGTGACTGATTGTTAGCGTGTTTGTAACATGTGTCATTGTCTAGTCGTCATTTGGACTTTCGGTAAGAGGAAGGAAAGGACACCTACGGATATTCTCTTCCTTGTTCCATGGATGCAGCGCGGTTGCTGTTGGACGATTTTCGATCATTGGTTGAACGCGGGCTCCGCGATTTCGGGCGTTGCCGAACCCCGGCCGAGTGAGCGTCAGGCAGTTCTTGATGGAAAAGCCGTCATCCCGCAGACCACGATAGCCGCATTTGAACCAAGAACTCTTTTCGCATAGGTTTCGCACTTCTCCGAGAATTCTGGGGCGCTGTAGGAAATGTCGATACTGAAGACTCCCATTGAAAGGAGACACCCACATCAGTAGTGCGGGACTTTGAGCGCGGAAGTACCAAGCCGTGACCGGAACAAGCTTCATCTTGACCACGCGAGAGCTATTCGTCGCTCTCGCCTCGTCAACACGCAGCACGCTCTCGAGGACACTCATTCGTTCTGGTGTCGTAAAAGTGATTTTAGGAAAACGAGAAGCGTGACCGCGCTCGCTCCGCGCGACATGATCCCCGAAGAGATTTATAGGGTCTTCGATACAGCGTCGAAGGATCGTGTACGTCATCGGCGAACTTTGAGCTGAGGATGTTCAGCTGCGAGGTTTCATGTAGCGGAATCCTTAAAAAAATAGAATTAGCCCTGGGACGTCCTTCGAACACGAGCCGAGTTCCCGTCTGGGCTGAGACCACTCGAGCTGGCGATATGTTCGGCGCTCTCAATGTCCCGCGGAATATAGATCAGGACCGATGTTTACGACGTTCGTAGCTGGGAAGGTCTTTCGATCGAGCGGATTTCGAATCAACTGCTCCCCGCGATCGACGTCCTGACCGTCATCTGGACAAGAGCTTTCAGTGAGCTGCGATGACTGTCATCCCAACTCCTCGAACGGCTCGATACTGAATGATGGGACGGGGGGGATGAGGGAGATTGAGGTGGTTGTCCGATTCCGTCCTCGATCTGGCCCGCGTCGGCGTTGCGTCAAATCTAACTCCTAGTGTTTGTCACCAGCCGCGAACGCCGACTGCGGAGAACGGCTCTTAACAAACATGCGACGAATGAGTTCGATTGCTGCGTAATATGAAATCGGGTAACGAAGCAAACAAATCACGCGTTCCATCGTCCAATGACCTTCTCCTCAAACTTAGGATTCTCTGGCTGATGTCGACGTCAGACTTCGTCACGGCGGAGTTCAATGTGTTGATTCTGTGCCGACCGAGTTGTGGGCTGTTGAGGAGACGTGCCCAGATGCCCAGCCGGAAAGACAGAACACCATTGCTCGTGTTCACCGTGGACATAAACACTTTCGGCCTGACCTCCAAAATGGAAACATGCCTGACCGCTGCTGGTTCCCTCCGGCGAGACTCGTCGTCATAGTTCACTCGGATCAACACGCTCCCCAAGATGAACGACACGAGATAGAAACAAACTTCCGAACGAACCAACTGACTTCTCTGGAACGGATCCATTGAGCTCAGGGTGTGCATGTTTCTGTTTGTTAGTCGTGAGATCGGTGGAAGAGTCCAAGACCGTACAGGGCGAATCGCTGGCCGATATTTCTCATCAAGGTGCAATCGCTACAGAGAACTGGTTGCTTTACAAGCGTGCCTCCGAATTCCGATGACACTTCAACGAGATTCTTTTCGTTAATCTCGTCTACGGTAGTGTCACTCTGACTCGTCGGAATTCCTGTCAATACAGGTTCATAACTCTGTCCGGTTCTCGAGGCTCCGAACGCGTTGGAACTCCTGGTTTCGTTGCCGCCTCGACCCACCGTTGGAAATCCGGTTTCGCGAGCTGATGTGATCGCTATGTGTAAAAGAGCGCGTTCGAGCTCGCGGACGAGTGAATAGTTGTTGTTCGATTTGGTCGACTTGAGAGTCGTTGACGAACGTTGTCTGTGGCGCGCGGCTTCCCCATGACGTGGCGATGGTCACGTGTTTCTGTGGCTATGCGGTAATAGCCCCAAGGAGAGACCTGGGAGAAGGATTCGGCGCGGAAAACTATTCGACTATGGGCGAATAGGTGTCCCGCCATCTGTCTTCTCACAATTCACCCTGCTCCCTCATTTCGTCTCATTAAGTTTCGCCGTCGCTCACGAGCGGGAGTCTCATCTGCCAATCTGAACTGGATACGACCCTGTTGTGTCGGCAAGAATGCCCACGACGACTATTTCACCACTTATTGAGCTGTCTTGACGCAATCGCTACAGAGAGAAGTTCAGTCGGTCGAAATCTTCTGACGACAACTGCTTGTCCGACACTTTCGAATGATATCGCGCATCGTAATGACTTTCCCCGAGCGCGAGAGTCGTTGACTCCCCTCCCAGCTCTCGCGCAGTGTCGTTCTACGCTGTGCTTTGTCAACTACGATAGATCAAGCCTCGTCTGAGCTGCTCTCAGTATTTTTGAGCCAGCCGACTCGCATATCGACCTCCCTCGCAGTCCGTCTCGGATTCCAATCTTAATGTTCCGAATGAGTTACCTCTAGGGGCGAAAAGTTCTCCGTCGTTTGACCTTGCCCGATCGCTACGATTTCCAGAATTCAAAGTATGCTCGTTCTGATCTTGTTATGCGCTCAAATCGCTTTCCATGCCAAGTGAGTTCGTGTTTCGACGTGCGTCCTGTCACTCTTTGGTCCTTCGCGATGCTCATAGACGTAGCCACGAAGTTCAGAAACTGATTCTTCTAACTCGGATCGAATAAGCCCGAGAAGCCGAATCATGGTCAAACGCGCTCCTAAGATTCGCCTCGCATTGGTTGTTGAACTCCGAAGGCGAGGGGAGAAGGCGAACCGATCGAGAACCAGGAGCGAATCCAAAGAACAGACTTTAAAGGACTGCGGTCAGCTGTGTTTGATGTGAATGACGTAAAATGGCCGTGCGGCCAGCCTCCGTCACGACTGAAGTATGTTGAAAGGACAGCTGAACCAACTGGACATCGGTGTTTGACACGGAGGCAAGCAAGCGGTAGCTAAAAAGTTGGGCTTGACGGAAGGACAGTTCTCAGAAAGAGTAAGTGTGGTAGGCTGAGCTACCTTTAGATGTGTGTGCTCTGGTTGTGCTCTCATTCTGTGGATAGACTCGCGCCAGACACGGTGAGACTCCTGCCAGAAAAAAAAACCCATCTATTACGCAAACGGAAACTTTCACTTGGTTTTGGCGGCGCGCATTCAGGAGAAGCCACCGACAACGGAACGATCAAGGGCAACAAATCGCCAAATTGCATCAAATCGTTTTCTGTGTTTTTTTTTTTGGCATGACATTATATTGTTGGCGCTGGCGAAAGATTAACTCGCAGTCAGTTCGTCAAACTTGCCAGATCACAACGCTGTGAGGTTAGTTGAAGTTTTTCTCGCAAGAGTTCATCTTCGTGTGGAAAAACAAAACACGATGAACAGATTGAAACCTCGCAGCGAGCGTCACGGACGACGTCGGTGGCATCTGGAGAGACTGGTACAGGAGCACATCTTAGTAGGGGCCCAGGCAGACACCGAACGGTGAGATCGTCATCGGAAAACTGGATCCCGAGACGGCCTTGATCGAAATAACCGACTAGGACACAGAAAACCTCTCAAATCTATTATGTAACATCTCGTGGAAAGCTAAACGAAAGAAGCTGGCATCTGTGAGCACTTGCACGTCAGTGCGTGGACCATGAACTTGAGCCAAAATTCCTCATGTATCGTCTGATTTTCCGAATGCCGAGCTGAATTCAGCCCTGGATTAGTGGTGTTCCATTATTTGTGATGTTTTGAAGCGAAAATACTCTTGACCCACTTTCTTCGCCCTGTTTCTTTGACGGTTTCTTTGATCTGTGTGATGACGGGTTCTCTAGAGATCAGCTTTGCGGATCGCTGAAACCTGAGACTCTTTATTGAACTCTTCGAGATGATGACTAAAGCCGGTAGAAGAGCCCTCGGCAACATCGACCGGGAAGAGATTTTTACCCATTGTACATATTCTCGCTCGTGCCCGTCATGCGGATTCTCTGAATCAGCGCCCTGATTGTCATATTTACGAATGGTTGCGTCCAGGATTCGGACAAACGGAAGCAGAGTGACGTCGACGCGAGTATCCTCGTCATTTTTATAGCAGTGCATCTTCGGTTATTCCGCCAAAGGTGCTATAGTGGCATCTTTTCCGTGGACGACCACTTTCGGCGCTACTCTTGAATTGTATTTGCGATCATACAAATGTCAGTTGATTTTTCGGAGTGCCCACAGCGACAAACAGAGGCCGAGAGGAGATGTGTTCCTCCGAAATATCGATATCGTGCTTTTCATTACAGAGCTCCGACGAGCGAGGGTTAAACCTGTTGCGCCTCCCAGGAAATCGAATAGGGCCCAGGAAGACCTCCAACCGATCGGATATTCACCAGGTGAGGTTTTGAGATTTTTACTTTCTCTGCTCCCATCTTTCATAGCGATCGAACTTCCTCCAACTTGCGGGCTCGGTGCTTTCAAGTGTTTGAGGACCGAGAGCACGCGATTTCCGTTACATAAAAAATCAGGGGATGTCTTTCAGGCGTGGATAAAAAATAATGATCGGCTTTACAACGGGCTGTAAAATTTCCAGCCCTCGACTATGTTCCACAGTCGATCCCTCCGCCGCAGATGTCGTTAGATTACAATAAAAGCGAAGGTGACGATTCAACATCATCATCACTGCCATTTTCTCCGCCTTCCTTGCGCATTTTTCTGCTTTTGTCACCATCAGCGGCTGCGCTCCTAATGAGGGAAAAGCTCCCTCCGCTAGCCGCGGAACGTTCAACAGCGACGTTTAGTTCGATTTAAGAATTGAACGAGCGTGCTCCACAAATCCTTGGCAACCTTCTCATGCGGGGTGTCAGAGCTCGAGATTCCGTGTGTCGCTCATTCAGACTTCGGATTAATCTTGGGAATAGAGATCATTGCCTCTTCGCGATTGTGAACATTGTCGAAAACATGCTCATTCGATCCAGCCAGATTGCTCAGGCTCCTTGATGATGACTAGCAGGTGTCGGAGCGGTATTGTGAACTCAGCTGGGTCTATAGATGTGATGCCTGGCTCCTCCGGAACTCTTTTTGGACTGGATGGCTCCTGCCTGCGCGCGCAGCAATTTAGCGGTACGCGCAATGCGTTCCGAATCAGGAGTACGCAACTGCGTTCTCGTTCAACTGCTCGCTCCTTTTCAGGAGCGAGGCATTCCTCGCTTGGGTTTCCCGCAACGACCTTGAGCACTGCAAAGATCTGAGGTTGAGTCGCGCGACGAGTTCGTAACCTGCTCGAAATGGCGGATCCTATCAGTATTATTTAGCCTTGTTTTGGCCGTGCCATCGGATATCAGGTGTCAGCTTGCTTCGCCGCGAAATTTCACTTCGAGAAACCGTGGCAAACGACATTCGCCGAGGCCCAACGCACCCGCAACGGAGTTTTGCGCCGCGGAAATCAATCTTGCAGAATTGTCAACGAGAAAGAGTTCGTAAGCTCTCTTCGTGTGGAAGCTCAGGGCTGCGGTAGCACGCGGGAGTGTATCGTGGACTCTGTACCTGTTGTGCGGAGTGCGTCGACGCTCTTCGGCTTCCCCACCACGCCGCTTCTATTGAACGCTTCCGGGAAGACATGGCGCCGGAATGCTCTCTTCGGATTCCTCCGCCTTCCTGGCTCTGAAGTTATGCGCGAGACCCGGTGGAATTCGCTGACGATTGATTGCCGTGCATTCATGCTCGGATGCGGAAATGATCAAGGCGAACCGATCTGATATCATCCTCGAGAATTCATTACGGAAAATCGCTCCGCGGTCGAGAGAGTCCAGCGCGGAGTTATGGTTCATTGGAGTGCGTAAAATCCATGCGCTTCCTCGAACGGTGTGTCTTACTTTGCGGCTGTTCGCCGATGAACTCCATCAATATTCCATTCAATCGAGTGCGGCTTCTCGGTTTTTGGTGCTCTGCGGTTTGCATTCGCGCGTATTTCAAAGGTATTCCAAGAAATCTCTGAGAATAATTGGATACAGCTCCTGGGCGGTACTGCAATATCCCGGAAATATGGGACATAAAGTTCAGCTCTGTTTAAGAGCTCCGCATCGCCAGAAACCGTGCCCTTGCCCGTCTATCGGAGAGTTCCCCGATCACTCAGGATTCCGTGGTAGTAGAGCCTTCCCATCTACCCCCCGCCCCCCGGGATACTACTTTCATCTTCCCGGAAATGCCCAACTTATGTGGTTTCGAATCGTTCCGCTGGAGAAAATACGATATGCCTGAATCAAGTGATTCTGGTATTTGAGATACATGATAGATTCTCTGGGGTATCACTGGGCAATCAAGCTTCCCTTTCCCCCAAGAGGGGCCACCGCGGACCCGCTCAAAGTTTTCTTCGGCCATTCCGACTGATAGTGACAATTATTTTCAAGATGTCTCCATTGGAACGAGAGATAGTTCGATTTCGAGCATCGAATCCGCGGCTATGCGCGCTTCCCACGGTTTCGAGAGAGCGGCCTCAGCCCCTGTGTCAGCCGCAAACGATGGGATTTTCCTTCTACGAATCGACTAGGATGGGCGCAATCGGAGTCGAGTCAGATGCTCTAGGTTCGTTACTGAAGTCTAAACGTTGGCGAACTTTTTCAAGGCGAACCCTCGACGTGTGGAAAAGTGTGCTTGGATCCACCTTGAAGGTTACCAGCGACGTGCAAGTAATTCACGAGCTTTTCCGCCGCATGGACATCTATCCCACGCAAGCACAAGTGCACGAGATGCTGGAACTCAGTCGCGAAACGAGGAGACATTCTGAACCGAGCTTCAGTTACGGCGCCTTCACGTTCTATGCAGCCGAAATGAAATACTCCGAACGGAAGTAAGTCTCTTGGTTGTGTCCGGACCAGTTCCCGCCGCCCGGGCCGCAGTTGCTCGATTTGGGCTGGCAGTTCACAAAGATGCTCTGAACTCCAACGATTCTCCTAGGATGAAGTGCAATCCCCGCCGCAAGCTCTCCTGCGGATCTCCGTGTTTGCTCCGGAAACCCTGTCGACTGACGCCCCAGGCTTCGTATGACGGTGAGTTCATGTGGACGGATTTGTGCGGAAAGAGGATCGAGGTCCCAACTTTCTTCCTTCACTCGATTCGCTTCAAATCGTCACGCCCCGACGAGTGTCCAGCCAAACGTTGAACCAAAAGCGAGCTCAGCTCCATCGCATTCCCCGGCTCCATCGAGAAAATTCGCGAGTCACAACCTTGTTTTGCTCCAAGAGTTTTTTAACACGGACTCCGGTCCACCGGAAACACCGCTAAGTGGCCTTTGGTTCCGAGAGATTACAGGCGAATCACAGGTTTTCCTAGATGAGATGTTATATGGCAGCCCGAGAGATAAGTTGAGCCGCTGTTGAGTTATTTGAGCTAATCCTGGATACTCCAGGATGGCATCAATAGCCAATATTCGATCTCTAAAGCACAAAAACCTCGGAAAAATTCCTCGCTCACTCCGCTCTTTGAAAACCATCCAGGGACGAAGAGCACAATGACGCGTGGAATATTTTTTTTTATTTTTAGTAAATTCAGTCGCAAACGTCAACGATAATGACGCGGAAACGTTTCCGCGCCGCTGAAACCTGGGTTGGTCGAAACTCTCGATCAGGACGAAAACCCACGCATCGAGGCTTTGATGTGCCTCTTCTGAGCCTCGAGTTTCCCCGCTCTCGATGACCGAAACGTTTGAGGCCCACTGTATCATGGCGCGAAAAATGGAACACAACGTCGAGAAGTCGGCCAAGAAAATCCACAAGTCTCCCAACTGCCTGTAATTTTTTCGCCCCCCCCCCCCCTTCCCCCCCCCGCTTTCACTGTATCGATCCCCGTTTCATTCTGAGCGTCGCGACTCCTTTCCGTGCGAGAATGGGGAAACGTTCGAGCGATCATCTCCATTCAAAGTGGATTGTATTCATCCAAACCGAACGTTGATAATCCATGTCGACAACATCGTAGCGGAAGACGATCGTCATCCGTCAGTTCGATGATTTTTCTCGTTGTCATTGTGCTCGGCGGCCCAGATACGGAGCCTTATTGTGGTTATTGGGCCAACAACATTCGTCATCGGAGCCCTTGGGCGCATTGGGTAGAAGTGAGCCACCAGAAGATCGATGAATCCTTACAGACCTCGCTTGCGTTGTCGGTGGCATCGTGATGTGTTTTCTCTTGGGACACCAACGGCAGTGTGTTTATAGTTTGATCAGGGAAGCTCAGAAATCCGGTCGAGGCCTGAGCTGGGATCGGCTGATATTTGGCATCTTCTTGGGAAATGGCCGCCTGGCCGCACGGAGACAACGAACCGGGAGAAGTGCCGAGCATCACCTCAAGTGTCAGAACAGTTTGCCTTACGGTGTTCCCGATCTTGTAACGTGAGCAAATATCATTTATTGCGCATTATTGCTCTATGGACGAGAGATATAAGTCAGAGTAATATGGATATTCACGCGACTACGGTCGACCGTGGCTCGAGCCTTTCTTCGTATTTTGTGAATTGTAATCAACAAGTTGAACACTGCGCTTAGAGCCCGTCGAGAAAGGATAAGCCGTCATGATTATTTACGTACTCTGTGGAGAGATCAATTATACGGGGCTCCCTGGACATAGAGATGGGCAGCAGCTCGTTACAACGAACTTGTGTACGTTAGCCATCGGAAAACCCTTGTCCCTTCTTCCCCTCATGAAGCAGTGGCCTTCCTGCGATACGGAATTGAATCGCTCGAGGGGAAAATCCGTGGGAGATGCCCGTGCTCGCCACCCAATCGAACTGAGCGGAGCACAAAGGAAGCGACCAGGGGGATGGAGGCAAAAATAACACGCAAAATTTGGAAGGCGTGAAGAACGTTGTGCCTTCACGACCATCGACTTAAAATCTCGGAAATACTCCGGTCATGGCTCCGCTGTAGAGAAGCCCGAACGTTCCCTCGCTTGCGCTGGGAATGATTCGCAACGACCGTCAACGAAAGCTGCATTCCAGATCCAACCGCCGCATTCTCGTTCTGGTATCCGAATCTCAGTTCTTCTCGGGCGAGATATCCCCGAAATCCACATATGCACCGGTGTTTGGGCTCGTTCAGAAGGTTCTCGATATCGAGCCTCTTGTTTATCGGCAAACGCTCCTGGGTTGTATATCTTCTGATCCAAGCCGGCTTTAACTCGAACTTCGATCCTGTTTTCGACACTCAACTCGTTACAGCTGGAAATTGTTTCCTTTCCCTCGAGCGGTTCTTCCTCTTCTTCGCAAAACTAAATGGCGGGACCGCGTTCTTATTTCGATCGGGGGGAACTCGACAGCGTAATCTCGACAGTCGATCTGTGTGTTCCGAGTTTCGAGCAATGGTTTCCGTGCTGCACTGGAGAACCGCCAGTGAGAGAGTAAGTCGTGCGATTCTCGGAACTCGCCGAAACAGTTGTTTCTCATACAACTTTCACACGCCTATTCCTAACGTGGGGAACACTCAGTAGAAATCTCAGTCCGAGAATGTATTCGCTGGACTGATCTCGGGTATCAAGAACTTCGTAATGGCCATTCCACACGGACAGGACTCGGCCGACAGAATCTCGATCGCGTTGATTCTAACCCGAGAACGAGGAATCTCAAACTTGACCTGAAACATCCGTTGCTGCCGCTCGGCTGGAGCTGAAACCATTCTTCGGATTCGTCGGTGAAGCTGTAGCCTCGGCGATGACTTGTCAAACGGATGAAGAAAGTTTGGCGACCGCACCCAAGCCTCGGTGTTTCACGGCTGCGCTGATGATAAACCGCGAATCTGATTTGTGCGAGTTTGTGTCCCGAGGTTCGCTGTAGGAGACCGCGACGGTCTCCCGTGAGGGGACGCGATTGTCAACGACTGTCACAAACGGACTGTTTACTTAGTTCTCGTCGATGCTCGTGTGTGAGCGCTTAATCTTCACTGATTCTGGCTTCTTCACCCGCATCCCACAAAGAGATCATTGCATGCGATCGGTTCGCGAAGTGCGTTCGTCTATCTTCCGTTGTCACGACTAATAAGCAAGGTTGCGCTCCACATTGTCAAACGGCGGTGCGATCGGTCGTTCCTCCGTTCGCCTGGGAGCTTTTCGTCGACGTTATTTCTGATAGCAATCAAACCAGTATTCAATCGACCTGGCGCGGGACGTCACGCAAGCGATCAGGCAACGCAGCGAGATATCTGTATTGTGGCCGGTCCTTGTTTGCCGGCTGGTGGCCGGCCCGCTGGATAGTCAGGTAGTTGCAGATCGGACTCAACAAATTAGGTATTTACCATACGACGCGGTCTTCCTATTTATACCCTGCAGCGCATTTGACGTTCGAGCCTCATTGGCGTCGGCAGCCGCACAGGATACTGCTAATTGACTCCTACCTATCGTTTCATCGTTTACTGAATCGAGTTACTCCGCCGCGGAAATTTCACCGACGCGAATCTATGAACTCAAACGGAATCGGCGATATTCTCCACGTAGAATAGTGAGGTGTCCGCCATTAGAACTGACTTCTATCTGTTCCCGATGCTGAGCTCGAATCCATCGCGTTATGGAACGTGTCCCGTGGTGGATTTCTCTCGCTCAGCTCCGTTCATATTTCTTCGTCGTCCTCTTGTGTCTGTGTGTTGTTGTTGTCGTCGTCGTCTCTATCGGTGAAATTCGTGTCAGCTTCCGAAGAGTCTCTGGTCCCTAGAAGCTCAAGCTAGACAGCAGGCTCAGTGGATTCGGAATGGAGCCAAGAAGACAGCTTTTTTGGCGTCCTCAGCATTACCTGAAAACTGCCGGGCTCACAGTCCAAACAGTCGACTATCTCCCGGACTGGCCGTCGACCAGAAGGTCGTTATACTTCCAAGTGTCGCTTAGGAATGGCACTTCACTTAAGAAGGAGCGCTTCCGCTCGATAAAAGAAACAGGTGACAGGTAGCGAGAGGAGCTGGAAGCGGCCCGGCTGTAACGATGGAGAGAACGGACAGGTCTTCGAAACCTCATGCACATCGAGGCTCGTCGCGGATCGAATCATCAGCGGACACGACAGCAGTGGCAAAGGAAATCGCGTCGACGAAGATAATTTTAGCCCGTTTTCCGGATTACGGACAAACCATCCACCGTTGATGAGTCGTCTACGTAAAACTCTGACGTCGATGCTGACCGTGTGGCTCATCGGTGATCTTCATTTACCAGACTGATTATCATTAATTTACAGCTTTCTAAAATAAAACATGACGATTATCACATTTCATCGACTGGCCCTGTTTCGGAGCGTTTTCGAGCGTCTCCGTTTCCCGCAACTGCGAAACATGTCCGTTGTTATACAACATTCGGTTTGCTGACGACATGAAATGCGCTCATCGAATGGCGTCCACATTCATTATCACCGGGTGCTTGTCCAAAGTAACGCGATCGACGAGTCCGCGACCTCCTCTGTTCCCTCCCCCCGCCCGCTATCCGAATCTCGGTACATTCAGTGACGAATCAACAAAGCCATCGATCCAACCACAATGCTGCAGTTCATGTACACGATTCATACTAGAGCCCCCGGCTTGCGTCAGATGCGAGCTCGATCTACCGACTTGGAGCACGGATGAATCATGCGTGCATGGCCGCCAGGAAGCTGACACACGAACGAACATACCGAAAGCCGCGTGACGCATGTGCTGCTCTCATACGGATGCTCCACCGACAGAGAACAGGCGAACACTGAGACAGACACGAGAGATTGGAACGGGTCACGTGTGATGTCAGACGGTCAGAGTTGCAAATGATCATACTGGCCTCCACGAGAAATTCTCACCAATGGACCTCGCTGGAGATTTGTTGTCGTTGCGACGGCGATGACAACAACGGCAGCCGCAGCGAGGCCGGGCTCATGAGCGGTCTCGACAGGCGAGACCAGACTGCAGGGCCTACGTTCGCTATGTTGAGTGAGTGTCACAGGCGAGGGTCGCAATGGCTCTGATATTTAAGCGCGGGAGCGAGCAGGCTGACCATTCCGAAAGGCGCAACCGAGGACTTGAAACCTCAGCTCTCCGCCGCACCCAAACAAACCCGAGCCAATGGCACAACTTTGACAGTTAACCCTTCCGAACTTCTGAACTGACTCTGAACGGACATTCTCAATCACCAAGTACTCGCAAGTTGGATCTCCGTACTGACCGTGTGTGAAAATGCTCGGAACAATGAGCCCTTCGTCTGCGATTGCTCTCACGCGAATCTCATACTCCCCGGCCGAAGTACATGCTGTGCACTTGCCGAAGCCCCCTTATGTTCCCACGCACCAGGACTCCGAGGATTCTGACTCCTCCACTGAATACATTGGACCGTTTTGCACTGAAGGTAACTTCATGTTTCTTTTTTCCTTATGTGTTGGCGCTCGCAGCGGTTCCCGTGGCTTTTGCTCGATTGTAACCGGCCTATCGCAGGCGCACTGCCAGCTTTCAACGGCTGTAAAACGCGCGAGATTTATAGCTGATAAACTGCAATTGACCACCGGAGTGAGTTCAAGCCCGAGGCATTCGGATAGGTCCGCCTCGAGTCCGTTAATGATGGTTCTTGGCCCAATCTCCAAAGTGTTTACCAGTTTTGTAGCGGGAGCAATCACCTAGCGGTTTATTGGACTCGGTGAACCTGGAATTCGAGACCGGGCCACTCCGAGTTGGGGACCCGGGCGCCCCATGATTCCGTGTTCGTTTCTGCCTGATGATTAACAAGGTGCATACTTATCGAGTCCGAAGACTCGTCTTGCAAGCTTCCGCGGACAGCGAGAGGGAGAGAGCAGTATTTCTGAATCTTGGGATCCCCGAGATTACCGTGAACGTTTGAAGCTTAAATGTTCATCGACCACCAAATGCTTTTCCCACATTTCAGTCCACCACCCAATGCCTATATCTCGGCGTCATCATTATGACAGCGAACCTTCGATCTTTGTGTTAAGGATCGATCCCCGCTCAGATTGGGTGTTTCCGCATTAGGCCTTTGGCAAATGAAGAGTACTGCTAAATTCTTGCTCCGAATCCCTATCGGATTAGCCATTTGAATCATAGGCGAAGTGCCTTACGACGTTGAAAGTCTGAAGATGTGATAAACGACAAGAAGAAAGAACACGGCAGAAAGTCCGCGGTCAAGACAATCATTGTGATGGTCGTACGGGCTGAGGGTCGCCTCGCGTTTGTCTCGTGATTGGTGCCTACGAATCGGCGATGGCGTTGTGATGTCAAAATTGCCGATATCCGGCATCGCAAAAATGTTCAACAAGTATCGAATGACATGTTTTTCACATCGAAAGTTTCTGTTCTCCGCAACTGCCGTTTCTGCATTCGGCTCGGACCGCAACGAGTTTCACTCGATGGACGACGGAAGGCGAGCCCCCTCTCTATCGATGAAAAATCGCGAAGTTCGAAGCCGTCCATCAGCTCGCTGATTATGGACGCGTTGATCAAAGTTTTGATTCCCTTTCAGTTTTCCTCGGGGGATCTTGTAACCCAACGCAGTGGCGCAGAGACGAAGCTATCCCTGCGCTCAAGGGAGCGCAAGTCACCTTCTACAACCCGGTAGGTTCAAACGCTACTTTGAAACCCACGAGACCCGGAGTTTCCAGTCGCTGGGGGAGGGGGAGGAGTCGGGAACTAGCCACATCCAGCAGGACCTCTAATTAGGTGTCACGCGTGCTTTACTATCAGATGTTCATGAATCGAGTCGATGACAATCCGCCAGCAGCGTCACGGAAATATCGTGACATAGCTCATGACGGCATCGGCATACGCAAGAAGTAACGCCAGCACAGTAGGAATAGCTGGAGCAAGCGACGCGATGCGCATTGCTCCATGACCAATTATTGTTAAACGGAACGCGCATTTTAACGACGCTCTGGAATGTTAGTTATTCCTGAAATGCAGTCGCGAGGAGCTCGGAATCCGTCTCAGTCCGGTGGAAGGGGTTCTCGTGTTGTAAGATGACAACTCGTGGAGAAAACGGTTATCCAAAACGATAGCGTCCGATTCCCGCCACTGGGTAGCTTGGTGTGCTTGTTAAATATTCGAGCGTTCTCTCGTGGTACTGTTGACTCCCGTCTAATGCGTTCACTGCATTTTCGCAAGGTTGGATCCCAGACTGTCCAGGTGTTCAATTCGGAAGTATCCACGCGCTCAGTTGATTCAGCACGCTCCAGACTTGTTTCCCACCGTAGAAACTGAAACACTCTTACTGTTTGATCTGCTGCCGGGACCTCCTATGACAGTGAGGAATCCAGGTGTTCAGAGCGGGAGATTCCTTTCGCTGACTCTGAAAGACTCCGACGCGGAAATTTTTCCGCTGCTGCTAGCCTTAGGCTTCTCTCGACTCCCGTCTAATCGAGATGAGCTTCTCTCTCTTTACAGCAAAGAGAAGACTGGCTTCCGGATCTCATAAACCTCGAACAGCAGGCGAAGGACGACGCTAAGGTTCTACTATTCGTTCTTGACAAAGAGACGAGATCACTGGCCAGCATGGTTGAGATCGGAGAGAGGTCTGCTCTCAAAAAGCAGACTATGGTCTTGGCCATCGAAGAAATCAGCGACCAGGTGATGGGCGAGAAATTTTCTGAACGGTACGTTGAGAGGAGTCGACTTGCTGAACTCGAACACATGGGCACAGAACCAAGAGAGTCCGGGGAGGGTCCACGACAGCCCGAGAACATCCGAACTGACCCTCGCGGTGCGTCGAAATCACAGTCGAGTCATTTCCCACGGCGTTGTCGCCCGCATTGAGCGCTTTCGCTGTTGGTCCTTATGTTAAATTGTATCATCTTGCGATGAGTGCGCAACGATCGCTCCAAATTCCTCTAATGAGTTTCGTTCTGACGAGGAATGATGATCTTCAACACGCTCAGTGATCGAGATAGAAATGACGTCGAATCTTGATGGCTGGCCTATCTCGGCTCCCGCCGGACGAACTGATTCGAACGAACGAGCGAACAAACGAGAAATAGGATACTCTTCTGTTTTGTCACTGGAGTCGATAAATGCGCGCACACACACACACACACACTGGCACGTAGGCACGCACACGCTTCTAAACTCATCCATCCGTTTGTCTTCGACAGGGAGCTGAAAGAGATGCGCCGCGGTCGCAACTACATGCGCGACATCGCAGAGGTCTGCGGGATACGCGTCTTCTCTCAGATTCGCGATGCAGTGCAAAGCTGCATCGACATCGTTAAAGGAAACTATACCAAGGACGACCAGAAGCATTTCCCAAAAATCGATAAAACCCTGGGCGAGAAGTTCATGTGAGTTCATGTTGGAAGCTTGAAAGACATTCTCGTCAATAAGAGCGCCCTTGACTCGGCTTTCTGGCCCGCGAAACACTCCTAACGTGATATCTCTCTCTCCTCGCAGAAAGCTCCGGAGCACCATAGACAACTACTCCACTCACAACAAACTCTCGAAGGAGGAGAGGAATCTGGCTTTCCGAGGTCTCCACGGTAGAGACCTCCCTAAAGAGATTCAACTGGACGAAAAACCTCTCATCACTGACGCAGAGTTTTGCATGATAAACTCGGAGTTTCGCAACTCATCAAAACTCCCTGTGTACTACGGCCTCCTGCCTTGGCGCACTTCCTCTGATAGACTGCCCGCTATGCACAAAAAAGTTTTCATCTGCGGCCCTGTAGGAGATTACGACTGGAAAGCCGAGATCGCTTATCCTTATTTTAGGTGAGCGCTTTGTCCGCTTTTTGTGTACCGATCCCACATGAAGATCGATTCCTCCTCATCACTCAAGCGCGGGAAGGGAATCTCATCGAGCTTGCGTTTTTTTCGCAGAGAAAACCACGTCATGACAAGAGAGAGGAATGACCCCGACGCGGAGCATCTCATGCCAATGGAGATGGAACAAATTGCGAACTCCAGCGTTCTCCTGTTCGTCTTCCCGAGCGATACTTGGGGATCAGCCGAGATGATCATGGTGAGCTACGAAGTGACTCATTGCAGAATATTATCTGGCAGCTGGTACAATGCCATAGGGAACAATCAGATCTTGTGCCGAGTTTATCATAGATATGTCGATTGCAGGCAAGCTATTACATCGCGTTGGGCAAGAAGGTAGTCCTCTGCACACAGCAACTCAGTGAGAACACCCTGGTATACGGCCAGCGTCTGACATCTTACCAAGCCAAAGATTACAATAGGTGCAAAATGTACCTCAACGATCAAGCGTGCAGAAACGGTGTCCCGATTATGGACAACATTCGAGATGCAGTTGCAAAGGCTGCCGAAATCGCTAGAAAGTAACTGCCAGCAGCCTACCTCAGATACATTCCTCCACACGCAAGCCGCTGCGACCATGAGGCAACTATTTTATATGAGCGAAGATTCAGTCTGGCAGTGCATTCTGCCCAACCTCGCCCCGCATCGACTTGGATCGGGAGACAAGATCCCGAGTTTTTCTCAATCGACTGCAGACCCTCTTCTCATGTTGACTCGGGCTGACTCGAGCAATGAGCGGACCTATCAAAAACGGTTCGGATACGTCGCTCGGCTCCTCTGAACGCTCTCCTGACTATGATCCTGAGCTGAACGGTCATTCGATGGAATTACGTTGTTTTTAAAAATTCTTGGACTCCGCCCACGGTCATCTTGAAGAATTAGGTGATCGTGATTTTCCCACGCTTTGGACTTAGGGAGACAATTGCTCAGGGGAGTTTTCTCCAAGCGTTATCGGACAGTTCTTGCTGGGTTCATCCATTAGAAGGAGTCTGGAGTCGATTTTCTGATGGGTTTTAAGCCTCGTCATACCTTCTCTCTACCGATCTCTGTATCTTACGGTAGTCGACTCACTCATCGGATTTCATGGCGCTCGAACATGGACACCAACGACTGATTCGATCTCTCTGTCGGTTCCCTCATGTATGCTTCAATGATCTATTGCTGACATCGTGAGAAACCACTCTAAACTAAACGTTCCTCAAAAGCTTCATACTGTGGTGAGAAGTGGGAGTTAAATAAGCTAGTTTGCTAGTCGGAAGCGAGTCCTTCATGTTGCGCCCGTTGGACCTCTGAGGAATCGACAGCAAAGAGACGAACAGGAAAGTTCGGCCAACCTGGGACCGAACGGATACGTCAGACTCCGAGTGACACTGAACCACGCCTGTTTTTAACTAGATAGATCATTCTTGCATATAGACGTATTCATCTGGCATCGGATTAAAAGTGTTGAAAGCGATGTTTGAGTTAGAATGTGAGAGACGCTGTGAGCATACTGTTTATTCTGAGTGACTTACGGAATGAATGCACATTAAACCGACTCATATCTCAACGATGTAAAACCATGACATTCGTTAGATGACACCATCAAAAGATCACATCAATCGTAACTGTATAGATTTTAATATAATAAACGATAGTCGATTCAAACTTGACGTTTGTTCTCGGTTCATTAGGGAGCGAGTTAGGGCATACTTCTGGAGGAGAAGGGGGATCTCGAGGAGGATGGGAGAAGAAACGCTAAGCGATACAGATGAACGCAAGAACACGTGAACAGAGCATGCGCGTAAGTTGATCGCGCCTCATAACCGTGAATCGAACAATCAGACCTGTCGATCAGGTACATCGGTATCCTTGCCCCAGAAAATGGGCAGCTTTTCGGAGCCGAAGATCGCGGGCGTTTATCGCTTCTCGCGCTGAGGCCGGAATTCCGCAAGAGATATGGCGTTGGAAAGTGTGTAGAGGATAATAATAAAACTTCGTTCGTTAGCGCTGCGATGAATGTTATTTTTTCTTGCGTGCTGGTACATCGCGAGCACTCTCCACGGTCAAGTTTTCCCTTATAATGAATCACACAGAATGATGAAGAGCTCTGCCAAATAATCCGACTGAAGGTATCACTCGTGAGTCTGACGGATGTCCCTCATGAAGTACTCGACACGAACCCATAGTCACCCGATACCGAGCTGCAACTTCTGTAAGCCAGCAAGAATGAGAGTGTCATCTCGCAGGAGGTTTAAACTACAGGGCGGCATACTTGGGTCGCGAATTTTTGAACCAGATTCTGTTTCGGTCATAACTTCCTCCATTCCCGGAGTTTTTTGGAAAATCGAAGAGCGATCGACAGGGGATTCCAAGGCGGTCACTCCACGTCCAGATTTATTGAAGTTGATATGATGAGACTTGCGCCCAGGAGATGGTTTTGAAAAATACCCTTTTTTTCGAGGTCTTCCTGAAAAATATCGGGAGAACGTTGAATTTCGTCGTATCGGACACATGGAGGCCGCATTCGAACCGCAGCAGGAAACCGCTCATTCGTCAGAAAACCTAAACGAATTACTCTAAAATCCCGCAGATAAAGAACTTATCTGATAACGAACTTTTTGCATAACGAACTTGACAGATAACGAACTTGGCAGAAAACGAACTTCTCAGATAACGAACTTGGCAGAAAACGAACTTATGAGATAACGAACCTGGGAGATAACGAACTCATCAGATAACGAACATGGCAGATCCTTACTATTTATGATCGGCTTCAGCTATCAGTTCGTTCGCATTCCTACTGGAATATATGGAGGTGATTCCGGGACCAATCTGAGCATACTTTTCCGGGTCTGGGAGGGTGATTCCGAGACCAATCTGACAATACTTTTCTGAGCCTGGGAGGATGATTCCGGAACCAATCTGACCATACTTCTCCAAGTCTGGAGGGGTGATGCCGGGACAAATCTGAGCATACGTTTCCGAGTCCGACTCCAGTTGGCCCGAAGCCGGCTGGTCCATCAATATATTTCTTCCGTGTAACTCGACGGCGTGTTGATATTCCGAGATCAGAAATTAAATCTGATCCACACATCTACATCTGATCATTTCTGGGTAGATTCGAGTTCCTATCTCACTGATGTTTCCAAAGAGTTCGTCGGATGTATGAAACCTGGCACGAAACTGAGAGTTTATTCAAGAGAATTCGATATTTTCGAATTTCGCGCAGATCTCGGCACTTATTTCATACGTCGCATTGTCATCGCTTTCATCTGTTCCACTGTTTTCATTCCCATGGTCTCCACGCACTCCTGAACCAGCTGCGACACTTTCGTCATCAGGTGGAGAGTTTTCAACGACATCGACTCCCTCCAGATCACCTTCCAGAGCTTTCTTGAAACCGTTCTTGATGGTCTCCAGCGACACCGGCTCAAACGCTCGCTTAACCATCTCTGCGATCTCATCGTAGCAAAGTGTGGTCAGATTTGTCCCGGAATCAACCCTCCAGATTCGGAGAAGAATGGTCGGATTGTTCCCAGAATAACCTCTCCAGACTTGGAAAGGTATGGTCAGATTCGTTATCTGATGAGCTCGTTATCTGCCAGGTTCGTTATTTGGTAAGTTCGTTATCTGCAAGGTTCGTTATCTGGCAAGTTCGCTATCTGCAAGGTTCGTTATCTGGCAAGTTAGCTATCTGGAAAGTTCGTTATCTGATAATTTCGTTTTCCGCCAAGTTCGTTATCTGATAAGTTCGTTTTCTGCCAAGTTCGTTATCTGATAAGTTCGTTCTCTGTCAAGTTCGTTATCTGGAAAGTTCGTTATCTGATACGGTTTTCTAGAAAAAATTCGGAAAAAAAAGGTTCGTTATCTGCGGGATTTGAGGGTATCTCATTTCTTCGAGAAATGCCAAGCGTTCGCGTCGAGAATTTCTTCGGTTTCAGGGATCAAGGGTGGGAAACTGAATGAGGGTGATTTGCGGTGGAAACCGAAGCTCGTCGACTCGACCCGGCCTGACCGGATGATTCGGTCATTATAACCCAAGGAGGAACCTTCGATTCCGCCTCGTTGACGAGTTACGAGAGCAAAAGCGAAGAAAACTACATGAGTCAATGGGCAGGACCTTGTCGAAGGGGTGGATACTTGGATACGTTCTGGCGAATGACCGGCTTGCGTTTGTGCGTCGAATGCGATCCACGACTCCGATCCGATGAGATTTGACGTTTTCCCGATAATTTCTAGGAGGACCTCGGAAAAAATGGCTTGTTCTCAAAATCATCTCCCGGGCGCGATTCCTATCGCATTCACTTCGGTTAAAAAAAAAACGGAAATGCCCGAGAATCGGCAAAGTTACGGCCGAAACAGAATCGGGCCCGAAAATTCCCGATCAAAAAATGTCACCCCGTAGACCTGATTTTCGATCATACGAAAAACACGAATTATACTACCAGCAACCCCCAATGTTTGATGAGTCTGTACGGAAAACTACACGGTGTTTTCGGAAAATCAGGCCCTGTTGGAACCCGTCACGGGAACTTCCTCCGACTTGCATCGAAACTAACGGACGTGATCTCAATCTGTTGAACATAAGAAGGGGTCAAATGCATATATGGTCTTCGGGACGGACGACACAATGGAGGTACGCCCCGATGCCTGACGATCAGACCAGCGAGCGAAAAAGTTGAGCGCGGCCTGGGGGGCATTTCTGTGTGATTTCGATAGCTCCCAACGCTAAGATTTCGATCCATATGACCTATCCTGCATCGGGCCGTGCGAGTCATCGCAGCTGGATGGGGCACCCTCTCCTTTCTCTCGAGACCCACAAAGGATGGCCCGCAGTCGCGCATTCCATGTTACTGATCGCGACGACACCTCCTCGAAAATGCTGAGAACATGTGCAGGAGGACATGGATCCCTTCTCTCTCCGTCTCTCCATTTCCAGGGGAAATCCACAGAAATGAATGTCGTCCATCCATTTGTCTGATTGTGTGTTCGGTGCCTGCGATCGACACCGACCCGAAGAGTCCGATTGGGATGGGCCCGTCGGCATCCACTGGCGCGAGTCACCGAGAAAAACGCACGCAAGCTCGCGATCCACCGTCACCAGAGAGTACAACCTGAGGAACCCACGCCTTACGGTTCGTTGTGTGTTTTACCAGCCATCCACAGCGCCATGAACCATATGCAACGCTTCAGCTATATACATATATGAGATTATATACCTGTGGCAAGGCTCCGGGAGTCGTCTCCCATCCGAAGACGAAATCGATTTTACCTTAATTCCCCATTTGAGAATCGCGAGGAATATGGAATCATGAACAGTTCGGTTTAGTTTTGGTATTTTGAAGCCGAATGTTCCCGCCTCTCGTTCGGGACGCTATCACTTCCATGTCAAAGCTTCGTGAATGAGCTCCATGATCGCTCCTATTCGCAACACCACCACGGCAAGTCGAGGAAATGAGAAGCAATGGAAGCGAGAGGCAGACGAGAATTTACACCTGATCCTAAGTGGATGCGGTTCTATACAGCGGAAGACATTAGTTCAACTCGAGTCTGGTAAGCAAAACTAAATAATCATGGGTCTCCCAGGCGATCCTGCTTGGAACCACAGCTTTGATCCATCCGTATTCTGTGGCGACTTCCTGCCACGGGACTCTCCCGAGCCGAGGAGGTCCCTCGACATCGCTCTCTGAAACTTACGAAAAAAATCCGAAGGAATGAATGGCCAGGGTGGTAGTTCATAGGATCGTGAATGATTTATTGACTCATTTACATAATCTAAGATACGCCTTCCAACATTCAGTTCGAAGTGCTTTCGATCGGGTCGATTTTGGGCTCCGCGAACTTGAAATCGGGAAATTTGCTCATGTCTGCGCCGTCCGACGCATACTGCCGCGTCGCTTTCGCCAGCTCATCCTTGTATTGCTTCTCAAGTTGGGGCGTAGGGTCGACGAACACTTTGCCTGCAAAACACAACAGAGCTCAAAAACCGAAACGACTGTCATGTGAGCGCAAAATCACGTCGCGTCGAGTGTCATTTGGAAGGCCAAGTTCTTCACCAACTCGGTTCTGAAGCTCTCAGCTAGGTGGAAGTCAGAGGGGATCCCGAAACTACGAATAAAACTAGATCTCATCCGCCCTCATCAGGTTGATAAGAAGTCGTGGCCTCCCGAAGACGGAGTTTGGACTTCCGAATGAGAGCATGGCTTCAAACCGAAGAGGAACGACAACCAGAGAGAGATTTATAACAGGGATGGATAACATACCCTTCGATTTCGATGCATACTCGCGGACCTTGTCTACGAACAGTTGCTGGATTGGATCGGTAGCCTTCGCATAGAGGACGGCAGAAACCCCATAATTCCTCTTGAGCACGCTCCGCGTGATTTGCACGGCTCTGGGAGACACAATCATTTTAGAAAAAGGGGATCTTCCACTGCCCTTCAAAGAGATCGCCGTGTCCTGCGGCGGTGATACGTTTCTGACTGTTTCGAACTGAGAATGCCGGACACAGCGTCGGAAAAACTGGGGTGCCTGGGGAGAACCGGCTGCTTTTTCTCGATCGGTTCCTCGATGCTGCTGGGATGCTTCGGGTCCCAGTTATCCGGTTGGAGGCTTCTCTTGAATTCATTCCAACGTTCGGGGCTGGGATGCCATCATCAGACCTACGGGGCTCCTTTGAACTCTCGATACCGATGTTCCGGGACCGTGGCACGCTTCTGGTACCTTTGTGGTACGAAATTAATTTGAAACATCAACCGCGCTGATGGCACACTGCGTGGAGAAGACTCCCTCGGAGCTTTTTTGGAGCCAGCGACACGGAGATCTGCGTCTACGATGAGGAAATGAGAAGAGCCACTGCTCCACGCGAATGGCCTCGGCTAGAGTTTTTAGGGGAATCTCAGTAACTGAATCTTCGCTTGTCCGATGAGTCAATCATGGGCAGAGCTGAGAACCTCAATGAGCCTGTTCCGGAACAGGTGACGAGAGCTTCCCAAGATTATGAACTACTGGCTGGGTTGAGGATCGGTTCCGACAACGGACCGAGGCGACGTTTTTCGTCCGAGCCGTGTGTCCTCTGTGTGATCTGTCTGCCGTGAAATGTTATTGGAAAGTGATATCCTCAGTGGATCATGGAGACTCAGGTCTAAAGCTGTTATTCTTAACCTATTCCGTCCCGCAGTCTCCTCGTGCAGACGAACCGAATGCCTACGCGCCTCCCCTCTGAGAAGGCTTTTCCCATTCCTCGACTGTTGAAATTCCGACTCATTGTGTCTTAACCTTTCTTTCCATAATTTGAAAACACTGAACAAGGAACTGAGCATTCCATGTGCCAACAATGAAAGCTCCCTCGGACTTCCGACCACTATCACAAACTTGAACCCTTGATAACCTCATCCTATTCTCCTTATCTTTCGTCAGCGCTTAATAGAACGGGGTTAACTCCGTGCAGCGCCTCTCACTGGAGAAAGTTGATATTTTCTATTGAGCATTCGACTTTCCGGGAATTCCCGAGAGCGATCTAGCAAGGAGGAAGATCCCCGCGCCGCAGAAAATTCTGAATATATGTTTGACTCGCTGTCGCCTGAAGCGAAGTTCGCATCGATGGGCGGGGCATCAAACGCCGAGGAAATAGAGGACTGACAAAGTGACTGTCTCGGACCCGCTTCTGAGACCGACCCAGGCCAGCGGCCGTCTGCGAGCGAACTCATAGCGCAACCTGGGAGCTCAGGGATCACTCGCAATCAGAGATCAAAACTTTTTCGATGAGAAGAGATGGAGGTGGAGCTTTGAAGTATCCACAGATCCATCACATCCATGCATCCTCAGAAACCAGAGCTCAGAAACCCATATTAGGTCTCCGGAGTTGATCTTCGGTGAGGTCTATGGTGAGGGAACCCGTGAAAAAAGAAAGCAAGTCCTTCGCACCTGTCCAGTTCCCGAGCTATTCAGGAAAAATGAGAGTTTGGACCCTCTGTGCGTGCGGGCGTGTCGAGAATACGGTTGAATTCTTAAGCTGGCATTCGAGTCTTCTGACTCAGAACCCCACGCGCGTTCAGTTCATGACAATGAGCCTACTCAGCGTCGCCGCGGACCACCGAAAATTCAGAATGAAACGTGGCTAAGAAGACCATTGAATCATTGGATTGCTATCGTAGGAGTCTCGAGCGTTTTTACCGCTTCTAAGCAGGAGGCGGACCCTCCTAGACACGAACCTGCTCACAAGTAAACCTTCACGTGTTGTCAGTCGAATCAGTCGACGCGCTCGAATGCCTCTGTACCCGCCGACTTCCAACCAACCAAATGATTGATTCCAGGGGGACGTACCAGAATCATCCAGCAACGAGGATTTATTTTTCTTGGGGCCGCTCAAGTCCTTAGTTCCTCTCATAACGGATACTGTCCGCGACGGGACTCAAACCAATATATGGCGTTTGTACCCGTTTGGCGCGCCGCGTTTCAGAAACATGCTCAAAATCACCTCCTACAGGACAGGGTAGACGAATGAGAAGCTCGGTCGAGAGGTATGCCCCTCGAGAATTCTGCATCGATCAGATTGTCGAGGGTGAGTCTTCTTGATGCGGCGATGTGTCCTTCATCAGATGCGCGCATTGCGAGAAGAGCCTGCGCCTCGCCATTGCGTTCCGTTCTGAACTTGATTTGGACCGATACTACATTAATGATGCGTGATCAAGTATTGGAAGGAGTTCGAGGTGGAAAAATCGGGTGAATAACTTTCGAAAGTCTCTGGAAGGCTTCACTCTGCGTGCTGACGTGTCTTCTGTCTCAAAATATCGCTCTCCTCCCCCGAAACTATTTATTGATCCCAGATTCGCCTGGGTTCCGCTTGCTGAAAGGTTTGAAAAATGATGGAAGGTCGTCCCTGCTTCGAGAAACGCTCGATTGAACTAACGAAGTCGGAAGAGATGCGATTTGTTTACCAGCTTTCAGGCGAAGAAAGATTCGCCGAAATCGCTCCAAAATCAGCCACAGCCAGAACTGTTGTTTTTTGCATGTTTATTTCGGAAGACGAACCAGATAAATCTATTCGGACTGATTTCTCGACTGACCATAAGTGAAGGTTTGCTCGTTAAATATTTCGCCTTCTGATGTGACGAGCTAGAAGCGTTCACGGTGATGCTGAGAGCCCTCAGCAGCAGGATATACAGATCTCGTTTATTTTTCAATGCAGCTCCGCATATGGAGCAGTCATGCTCTTCACTGGAAAGACGAGATTGTTGAACATCGAGAAACGTGGACTTCCTCTCGATGGTCATCGATCGACCTTAATGCCTGGGAGGTCACATTTAGAGCGCAATCGAGTGACGAATCAATGAAGCTCTCTTCGTCCTCCCGGTGGAGGCCACAGTTCCTTCGGCTGTCGTTGAACGGATCAAATATCTAGAGCTTCCCTCCGCGAGAAAGGAGAGAGGGGTAGAATGACACCGATCGAAAGCTAACTGATTCAAGCATGGAGGAGAACGCGATTGTACTCAGCGCCACTATCCTCACGAAATGTTGCGAATAGTTGAGAGCTTAGCGCCTTGTGTTGAATATCGTTGATGATCCTGATGACATCCGTAAGAACCTCTTGCAGTTCTGGAAACATTCATTCCCATACGAGCTGCTCACGATGGAGTATGCAATCATGCAGTCAACATCACGTCGGGATTGGCTAACTCTTTCACCCTGGCGGCCAGGTTCGCTGCTCCGTCTGTGAACTCCGAGCGCTTGAGAGGACGGGAGGCGATTGATTGAAGAAGGTTATTTTCTCCTCAGACAATGGCCGGAAAGACCCTGTAAACCCAGGGACGGACCTGCGTCTCTGCGACATGGGATACAGACGTGGCGATGCCACAATGCAGATCAAGAAGCGTACAACTCAGTAAACAGCCGTTCTTCAGCGCTCCAGCTGTGGTGCTGTTTGCCGGTGTATACCCTGGATGCCGCAAAATCGAGCCAGAAATGCATGAAGCCGAGAAATCGGGCCCGAAAAGCATGAAGCCGATAGGCATGAAGTTGAAGAGCGTGAAGCCGAAAACCTCCTCTCCCAACAGCGGAGCGGTCGGGACTGGTTTGGCGGGGAGGAATTGCACCTTCGTTATGCTCAGCCTACCTACTTCTTCTGCCTCGCTTACGTCCTCGCTGTTGCGCATCTATGGTCCCTAGTTCGAACTGACCAAAGGTGTAGCTGCTACAGGAAGCAATCCGCTGAACGCGAATCTTGAAGTTTCCGAGGTCAACTCGTTAGAACTGAAGAGGAATCTTCACCTCCAGCTCTAGTACTACTCGCAGAATACGTTGTTACAACACCTTTTTCTTTCCCACCGAAAAAGGAAAACCGGCATGGTAACCCTCTTCCGCAGTCACAGTACATCTGCTGCCTGTTGAAGGCTCAGATGAACTCGACTGAACCGGAATCCGCGTTCGTCAGCTCCACTAGCAGTAGTGCGATCAGTCTCTAGAGCATCTACAAAGATCGCTCGCACACCGGCCGACGAGTCACACGTTCCTATTAAACCCGGACGATCAGTTCCTATGGCAATGATTTGACGATGATGAGATGGAGGCGCCCCTGACCCAGGACAACACGCAAACCCAGGATGAGCGCGCAGAGGCGCTTCGCGTTCCTAGAAGAATGACCCATTCCCGTAAATGGACACGCTGATGAAAAGCGCTCGTGCGAAAGGTTCTACATCAGAGAGCGGATCGGGAAAAAGGTTGTTCCATCGTTTCGCCGTGCTCTGGAGTCATACTGAGCCGTTGTCATCATCTCATCCGAGAACGTCTCCCAGTCGTTCCGAATGAGTCTCACAAAGGTACAGATCGACGAAACGATACAGAAATCCCATCCCGCCAAACCAGTCCCGAACACTCCGCCGTTGGGAGAGGAGGTTTCCGGCTTCATGCTTTTCGGGCTCGATTTTTCGGCTTCATGCGTTTCGGGTTCGACTTTTCGGCTTGTCGGACCCTAACCCTGTTCGCCGAGGTAAAAAGGTTCGATTTGCTTGTAAAGGGAAACGTTGAAGAACAGACCACTTGCTCGCGTCAGTGCTCGTAGATCCCCTGAGGTGACATATCCAAGCGAGGGCGTTTTCGACAGTGTCCGCTCCTTGCCGTGATTTTCTAGCAGCTGCGGTGAGATTTTCAACTCTCCCGCCGCGGACCACCGATTGCCCATCCTTGCTCTAAGAAATCTTCGTCTGCTGTTGGATGAATTGCTCCTGCAATTACCGGAAAACGCCACGGAGCCCGTTCTCTTCTAGAGAACGAAATCCGTGCTCTGTTCTCGAAATGCCGTTACATTGTGCAACTAGAAGCGATGCAATCGAACCTACGTTTCGAAAACTACTATCGTATCGCCCCACACTGGATTTTCTCGGCAGCGCCCTCTCGCCAGTTTCGAACAATGGATTCTTTCATTTGAAAAGAGTGATTGGCCCCAGCATCCGAAGGCCATCAGTGGTCAATCCTCGACCGATTCCGAGGACTCGTTCGAGCTAAAGAGCTGACGAGAGGAACGATATTTCTTCCGTGTTAAAGTCCGCCGAGCTGCGATCGGGCTGACTCAAGCTTGAGATCATTGTTTTCGTCTTATATATTGAGCATGGCCGAGGGATCCGAATTATTGATCGAACTTTATTTTATTATCAAAATTGAATGTTCACTTGTCATTGATCGAATCCCTCTTGCTTCACGGGAGGAAGGGGGGGGGGGCAACACCGCTGGAGTCTCTGGGCGTCATCATGGCGAATTGATGGGAACAAGTTGCGATCGCTCCAGGAATACGTGAATACTTACCTGGCGTGATAAGATTTCCTCACTGAGGGAATTCGTTTCGGGAGTTCATCATCTGCATTCGCAAAAACCCATCCTGAGATTCTATTGGGAGCTTGATGCAACGCGCGTGCACCTGTCATGATGACAGTTTCCTCCCGCGAATTCCGCCGACCAGCTTGGACCTTCGCTTCCGAGGTAAGTTACTCACTATTGTCTCACAATGGGAGACCTCCCACACTTATAGCTATGGATTCATTAGGATGTGTTGTTCGCTGGCTCATTCCGGAATGATTCATTCGTTTGTCCATGCGTGGATACACATTTACAAACGACAATTATCCACAGCGTAAATCACTCGAGTTTGTTTGCTCTTCTAACGCGTTTGCTTCTTGCATGAGAACTTGACAACTTTATGAGCCGCAAGATTGGTGGCTCCAGCTCGCCACGATTCCCTCATCGCTGGGAAGAAAACGGCCCATGTGTGCTGGAATCATTCCATGCAAATGACGGTGGGAGCCGTTTGCACGAAGGGAGGGTTCTTAATGAAATGAGGCTGAAAACCATAATTCGTTTTTTGCTCATTTCGCGACCATTCATGATTGACTCGCGCTGAATCGCCCTCGGCGACGAGCAGACTAGTGGGAAGCACAAGTCGCCCGGGCTATCAAATGTCGCGTTGCAACCACCGCTCCACGATCCCGAATATTCCCGGATCTCTCGGAACCGCTAATACGGCAGCTTCTTGGAGCCGGCTGACAGGGCGGAGGGTTAGGTGTATCCAGAGATCCGTCGAGCTGATAACGCACGTATCTCCAGCGTCGTGGAACAAGAACGCGTTTGAGATTAGCATACATTTCTGCGTTTTGGGACCGAGAACACCTGACTCAGAGAAGCTGTTACGCCGCGAACCCGAGGCCCTGTCCTGCATGAAGTTCGGATCCTCATCGGAGCGGAACGCCGGATCTCAGGGGACTGAACTTGGCTGAGCTCAACTTGTGTGACTTAAGATGGCTCATTTGACGGCCACCTGAAAAATCTGATGGCGAATGACTTAGAAAAACCCAATGAGTCGATGTAGACGCCAATCACCCGTATAAACGACAACCTCCCTGAGCTTCAATTACGCTTGGGTTATTCGATTACGCTCCGGAAAGACTCCGTTCCGATGGGACAGCTCTGCCAGAGGCAGTTCGAGCTGATTACTACAACAAGCAGAGAGCAAGCTTCAGCATTTGTTGTTGCTGATTGAGCCCGAGCGGCTTTATTTCTGATCATGCACGATTGCTGTCCCGCTCATTATCCAACTTGGCAGACAGATACGAAAGAGATACAGGCTCGCACACGCAGGGCGGAACGAACGATGATGACGAGCGAAGTGTGTAGCGAGCATGAACTTACTGGCTGACCCTCGTTGTCAAAAGGTGGCAACCGCCAGCCATTCCTCAGGTGTGTCAGCAAGTGAGCTTACGGCTGGAACATGACTTGCTCGGCGGATTCCGCAACTTCTCATAATTAGAACCTGGAAGTTTGGGTGATTTTTCGAAATTATCCCCTCATTTCGATGAATCAATTCCGGGCGATCCATGGAATAATTTCAAAAAATCACCTGAACTTACAGCCTCTACGCTCTACTCCTAATCTGGTCAGGGAAAAGCAGTTCTTCCATGGGTCTCATCGCAACTGGCGGAGTTTCCGGTATCGGGCGAGAAGGTCGCTCTGAAACCCCGAATCGCAGAGAGGCTCATCGCGGAGCATCAAGGTCGACCCAGTTCTCAACGAGTTGGCGGACGGATTTTCAGCCTTACCATTGCTGGCTTGCGGGTAGCAAGTTCCGCCCGGGCTCGACAGCTTTCGGAAACGTTGACTCCCCTGCCGATCTCTTTTTCTATCGTCCACAGCCCATGGATCTCGTCAAGGAAGACTCTGCATTTCATGGCGACACTCATGGAGTTTGGAAACCAGGACCTTGATCGAGAGTCTAGCGTTGTTTTCAGGAGTCGTAGCGAGCCATGTGAAGCTTCCTCCTCATCACAGCGCTAGCGGCGAGTTGAAGCGTTAGCGGCGGATCCCTCCCCCACACGTTACCACTCGACCATTTCATCGGTCACACAATATGAATGGGGTATCGAGGCGATTTCGTAGCGCTCTGGGTTTTTCTCCTGGTGAACCGGACCTTATGTTCCGAGCGGTGAAGCTCGAATCTGAAATCGGCCAATTCACTCGAGTGGTTTCAACAGCTCTCTGAACGTCTTCCTCTCTCGAGTAGATACAGTGATAGGAGAGGAATCACGCGCTCTCAATGTCCATCGCTGCTCCGTCCCGGTCGTTACTTTTATTGTTGCTGTTGTTGTTGCTGCTGCTCCTGGAGCAGCTGCTTCTGTGTTGCCAAAACGAACTCCGAGCGCCCCCTGGACTCTATTCGAGAACTTTGGGGGCAGAAAGCGTCTCCCTTTCCGCGCTGAGAGGGAGGGAGACGTCTTGTTGTGGCAAGCACGAGTTGAAGCTCGGTCTTCGCCCAATTCAACAGGAGCACCAGAGAAAGGGCAGGTGGCGGTGCGAATCATGCTTTGGAGACTCTGCGTTCAGGAGGAGGACAAGCAGAAAAAGTGCCAGGAACCGGAGCGCCAAAAATTACCGGCTTAACTCGAGGCTTCTGTGAGCGCAGTGGATAAGCAGTGCGCTGCGGACGTCGCGTCCCTCGGCTAGAGGTAATGCCAGAAAGAACCAGCGGGCACACCGCGGCCGGCAAAAGACTCTCATCGGTTTCCTGTATCGACGCTACGGGACCAGCGACCTGTTGACTGGCTCATCCGCTGGCTCGCTCGCGTGCGTGCCCGGAAGCGTACTGCATTGTCTGCTTGTTTACTTTAGCTACTGGCCAGATCAGATTCGCACTCTCATCTGTCTCTTATCTGTGTAGTAAACTGGCCGGTCAATCAATCAGCTGAACACCCACATTCACTTCGCTCCAATCTTCAACTGTGTTTCCTAACATCGGATCCACCGCGCATCTATACGCTCAGAAAATCTCACCTGTTCGCCGGCAGCTCCGTGTGGCTCTGGCTTCCGACGAGTCACTTCGATGCTTGTTACCAGAGTCTCGGTTGTCGATGACTCTGCGCTATTTCCCTGAAGTTTGGAGGAACTCGTCGCGGCACCCTGTCTGTGTGTTCGCTGTACATTGCTCGTTGGGCTCAATGACTGAGTGGAGAACGGAAATCAACGACTGACACACGATCAACAAGTCACCGGGCCTGCCAGAGGTCCGTGACAGGAGCAGTTTTGTGCAGTCGTTCTAATTCCGTCTACGTAGTCAATCTGGCTGTCTGTCGAGTGTAACCGAACTGTGTTGGACGCGCGACTCCGCGAGTACTCGGACCGAAGCTCACCCAACTTCGATTGTCTTCGACATCAATTCAACGTTCTCGGACGGCGGATAACGTCCTTAACATCGAGCCATCGGCATTGCTAGTTCATGAGCGATCTGCGGGCATTAGAAAACAGGCGTAGACAGACGAAGTAGTCTGAACGGTGTGCGAGACAGTCACTCATTATCCGTCGCCTATCTCTCAGATCGGAGCTTTCCTGCTCGAATCAATCATCGGTTCGACGAACAAGTGAACATCAGCAGCAAAAACAATCCCACCAAGCTATCCTTCCAACCAATTTCCCACGCTACCATCGAATCAACAAACCCCATCATCCCTGTGGTCGCGGCATCCGTTGCGTTACCCGCGGCAACCACCTACCTTACTCAGTTCGTTCCACCCCCAGTCGGAGGTCCAACATCCGCGAGGAGTTTGAGCGGCGAGTGTTCACCACATCCGCCCATCATCGAGTCATTCATCCCTCATTCATGTGCTTCCGGTTCAACAACGACATCCACATCGAACGTCCTCCGATATTCGGCTGACCTCGCCGAGGAACGTTGTTGAAATTCCTTCCGCAGCCCCACCCTTTCATAGAGAATCTATCAAGAGCTTCCGAAGAGATCGCTCGAATCAATCGCTTATCGGCCGATTGGAGCGCGAGTCCGGAGCTGGTCGCAATCGAACAAGACGAGCAAGTGTCCCGCGCAAAGCACCCGCCGAACGGAACAAAAACGGGAGAGCATCCCACCGAGCGTGCATCGCTGACGCAACGCTCGAATCCCTTATCCGATCTCGCGCGGGGAAGATTTCCGCACTGTGTGAGTGTTGAGTTGAAGTGTGAGTTGTTCTTGGTGTTGTTCCCGAACATTTGAAGAGGACACCTACTCCGACCGATCGTGAAAAACAGGCTACACGAGGTGACCACCCTTGACACCGTCTTCAATCTTTGTCGAGCGTCAACACCCGTGGTAGCTGCAACAGCTGCGGCAGCGAACGACAGAGGAGGAGGACTGGGCGAGACTGTTATCAATCAAGCGGTGAAGCGAAGTACCATCACCTGAGCGGCAACTCAGGACAACATCAGAGCGACATCCAAGCTCAACATCTAGAATGGGCAAAAAGAACAGCAAACTGAAGGGGGAAGTAGTTGCCCGGCTCGCCAAGGAGACATATTGTAAGTTTCCCTCGCTTTCCATAAGAAGCCTGGCTTGCTCCAGCTCTAGTTAACATATTAATTATGGTCATTAGGACGTCACAGCGAGTTAGTTGTCGGACGTTACCGTCGATCGAATTTGCGTTCGCTCCCACTGTTTTTCCCTTGTCGCGATCACCGGAGGCGGAATTCGGATCGCGCAGGAAGTTCGACCTCTCATCGCGCTGAGAGCTCTGAGGTTAGAACGCAGGTGCGAGCGGAAGCCCTGCTGCGAGAGCAGAGAAACCGGAAAGCAGTTGACAAGTAGAGCCATTGAAGCGAGGCTGCGAGAGCGATTCCGGAAAGGAGCACCTCAGGAGCTGAATGGAATGACGGCGAGTACTCGCCTCCTCCAGACGGTTGCCCTTTAGCATCTCGGAGTTTCCTCGTCTGGCTCGTTTTGGCCCTCATCAGTGACACGACCAGCTTTACGTGTGGAAAAAGCCACCGTCGGAAAAGAGCATCAGCTATACGCCTCCAAAAAATTCAAGTGCCGCCTAAACGCATGCACTCCCCCCCCCCACAGTGGGTACATAAGTAACGACGGCATCAACAGCGGGCTGCCACTCACGACTGTAGACGCTCCTACGCCGCTTGGCGCTCAGGCAAGCGAGCGAAAAGGATAGCTAGATACTCGTTTGGGCTCTCTGTGGCCGTCTATTTATAGCAATCATCGTTAACTACTGGAGCCTGCTCACACTTAGTGCGTCTCTCAAGAAAGATGCCCGCGCCTGCCGTGCCTCGACCCCACTCCGTTTGTTCGAGGGGCCTTTTCGCGGCCCGAGTGGTTGGTCGGATGTTTTGGGCCCGCTCGGGGTTCTCTTGCCGCTCCTGCGGCGGGGACCCCCCCTCCCCCTCGAGGCTTTTGGAGGTTTTGTCCGCTCGCAAACACGAAGCCTCCGATGGACTGAACCGACACGGACAAGTTTGTCGGAAACTCTTCGGTAGCTTCCTCGTCGGTCGGTTCTGAGCCCCAGCCGGGAGGACGAAAAAGGGTGAGGGTCACACCGAATCAATGATGATTTCCTGCTATTTAGTGACCAAGCTACGTGCGCACGTTTTCAATGACCGAGTGAGTGAGCGCGCGCACAAACGAGCCAGTGAGGGCAGTCGCTGGCGGAATGGTTGCGTTTCGCACCCGCTCGCCGTGGGGAGGTTCCCGTCCACGCAGGGGAGCTTTCGCCGGAAAATTGGCTCCGCAACTAATGAATGATTGAGGACGAGGAACAGGGGGGGGGGGGGGGCGCGAAGCCTCGTGACCGTTATTGCTTTGTTATGATGATGCTCGTATTTATAGTGCGAGGACCTTGCGAACAATGCGCTTCTGGTGGAGGAGCAGCAGAGGAAGAAGCGACAGCAGAAAGGCAAAGAGGAACGAGCTCTCTCGGAGCGGCCCGGTCCAAACTGGCCCTCAGACTCTTTCCGCTCTCCTCGCTGTCTCGCGATCCAATTCAAGGAGCCCACCGGGACAAGTCCAGGAAGCTCCTCTTTTATTTTGTCTCCCGAAGCGAAAGAATGGCAATTAGAACATAATTATCTGCGATCAGCTCGCATCGGATCCCCAGAGACTGTCTGGAAGAAGACTGAGTGGCTTGTCCAGCGACGGTCGCCCTCATCCGATTCGTTTGAGCCGAAAAGCCGACCCGCCGTTCAGCTATGCATCCGACCCGACTCCCACATCAGGTCTGAGGGGATCGATAAACAAGGAACACAGCGGGAAAACAATGATTAGTGCGAACGACGACTCCGCTGTGCGTGGGATCCCGACGTGATTGTCACGAATAATCCCCATACTGCTCATTGGCCGCTCTCGATGTCTCCGCGCGTCAGTTCATGGAAACGGGATCGATCAGTGCCTCCTCGGCACTATGAATCATCACCAGATTTTCCTCTCGGTCCTCCTGATCCGATTGCTGGGCTTCTAGAATTCTTCCCGATCTCTCCAGGGTTGGCGTTCTGTGGTGGCTCCGACCATGATTTGCCAATCCGTTGCGCACCAGCCCGCTGTCCTCCACTCCGACTCCGTCCCCGCGTGAGACTCACTTTGGGCCAAGCTCTCGGGGAATTTTTTTCAAAACTGCGACACCGGGGCTCGCCTCGTCTCCCTCCCGACAATATCGAGCCTGCTCCAGGAGTGATCTTCAGCTCCTTCATGGAGATACAATCCGATATACATAATTGGAGCAAATCAGCTCATGGTATTGAGACGAGAAGCAGGTGCTGGGACGTGGGAGGATGCTGGAAGGGTACAGGCCATGATTCGATGAGCCGTGGAACGTGATCGGAGCAAGAAAGCTCTGCATGCAAAGCCCGCCGACCGCCTGTAACCGACCCGACGACTGAAACGGGTGTAGGGTTGCCGTAGACACAGGCAGCAAGTAACAGCCGCACTGAACGACGGCGTTCAGCTTGCGGAAAGTGGGGTCTTCCATCGCGTTTGATATCATTCATGAGCGGACGTGATCTCGAACTGGAATGTGCTAGTTCCTCGGAAGCCGCCGCGGGAGAGGATGAGTACCAGTTGCTGTTCCCTGATTTGCACCAGCTACCGCTGAGGGAGCACTAAAAAGGCGACATGGGTCAGAAGTTTCGGTAATTTTTTTTTTTTCCTCCGTCCTCTATAAGAGCCCATTCTCCTCCTGCCTATTGCCCTCGGCGATTCTCGCGAGCTTGATTGTTAGCTGAACAGCGGCGTTGGTTTCGAGTCATGACCAGTAGATCTGGGAGTTCGGCTCCATTCGCTCATCGAGCCATCAGCTCAATCGACCGAGAAGCCTTCAAACTCCACCAATCTATCAGCAGTGGGGTCCGCGTCTGTCGTCGTTGGCTTATCGATCTGTTGGGAGCAAATAGTGGCGCAAGCTCCGCTCTGGTGGAGGCGTCGGTCAGTGGGGAGCATATCGTTGCGAACGTCTCCTGAGCCGAGGCCCGGTGTCCTGAGGATTCGTTCCGCAGGGCAGGTACCGCCTCAGTGCCTGGCCGGCTGCCTCAGACAGATTGACCATCACCACTCTCGCCTCGAAGGCAACGTGCGCTCGTCATGGACTCCTCGTGAGCAGGTGGCCCGCGCAACAAGGATTTTCGCCCGCCTGCTCCGCTCCTGCCACATTGCGACACGGGACACTCCGCCGGGATATACGATCAACAACTGCAGAGCACATCGGTCGGCGACGGTAGCCAGGAACGAACCGGCACCGAATCAAGACGTTGGGAGGATACGGTCCTCGTGATGGACTCGGCCGGATGGTATTATCGATTATTGTTCGGTCGGTCGACCCGACCGTCGTGGTGGTCGATGCGTTATTTAAACTCTGACTTCTTCCGAGAGTCGGCGAATTCGTCTAAACCGAGCCCCACGGAGCGTTCGCCTCCTCGCAAGCCCACCAGCTGCTCGGCTTCTCAGGACCACGGTTCTATTCAGGGAGCCTCGACGAGGAGCTCGACGCGGTGGCTAACCCCGCCCCCCTCCCCTCCTGCTTGCCTCGCCTCATCTTAGCCGCAGCGACTGTTGAATTCACAAATTAGATCTCGTCAAAATTTTGGCAGGGCAAACTCCGAGATGTGTTCCAGAGTTTGTTGGAATCGGCGCCGGGGACGTCGACGTGCGTTTGATGACGTCTTCCCGACCGTGTGAATCACGCCGTCCATTGGATTGATCTTGCGATACTATTCGCTTCGAGCCGGCGAAGCTTTGCTTCTCTTCATGGCCATGCAAATCATTGTGGAGCTTCTGGAGGCGAGCTGGCGGGAAAAGATACGGAGAGCCAGCTAGCTCTGGTTGGAACCGGCGGGAAATCTCGGCTGGCAAGCAGAATCCAACCGAGTGGCTCACAGCGAGAACAAACCAGCGAAAGCTAGCAAATCAGGCCTGGTGAATCCTGGCACGCAAACACACACGGCTCTCGTTTGGTGGATACATAGTAAGACCCGAGCGAGGAGGCCAGGCTCGGATAAGGAGCTACCATCGAAGCTTAGCGAAACTGGCTCGCCGACCTGCGTTGATCAGTTGGCAAACACGAGCAGCGGTTCACGATGACTCCACCGTTATTGATTTGTCTCATGTAGTTCGAAGCAGAGCCATCCTGATTCATTCGGCCGCCATAGTGGAATCGACAGCGGAGCGAGCGCAGCCAAAAGCCTCCTCGGAGGCCGAGGAACGCTAAGTCAACGACGACCGTAACGGCTGCCTGTTCCTTGAAGACGATCTTCTGAAGGAAAGTGCTCTTACAGCTCTTTTAGACTAACCCTAATTCGTTCGATGGCCAAAAGTTGGGCTCCGCTCCTCTCTTGGGACGCTCGCCCCCCGCCCTCCTTCGCCGTGGGACCAAGAGCTCCCGGATCGATAATTTTATCCTCTAATCCGTTGCATCCATTCCACTCCTTTTCCGACAACGTAAGCAGGACGCAAGAGCCTCCATTCGGCCCAGGGCATAAGTTCCTGCTGTTTATATCCTCTGAGCGTGAATGGTGACATCATCGCGATCCCATTTTTTCTCTGTTTGTTGCCGATAGCGAGCCAGTCGAGTGGTGTTGTCAATTTTACCGTCGTATGTTACGCGATTGCAGATCTTATATACCTTTCAAAGCGGTCTCCAGCGAGCTTGAAGTCGATCGACAGAGCTAACGGCCATCGGGCTGCGCGGTGATGTATCAGAATCAGAGACGACAGAATGCTGACGTAACTGGCTCGCAGGAATATAACGCCTTTATGCAATCAGGGTAGGGAAAAGTCGACGCTGGACGACCGAGCTGCAAGAGAGGCTCTTGAGTGTCTGCTCGAATCGCTCGGCGAGGTTTCCCTTGAATCTTTTGTTGGATAAGCCCCGAAGAAAAGAGCGCTTCCACTAAGAAGGAAGAGGGTTCAGGAAAGGTCGAGAAGAGAGTCAGGGTCAGTTTTCTAGGAGCTGCGTCTTGAGCTGAGGAAGCGAAATCGAACGCAGTCGCAGTTTCTCCCGAGTGACAGCGAACAGTAATGGGAGAAGTGGCTGAGGTGCCACCGCCGATGCCGCTACTAGTGTCCTCACGACTACAGCTAGGTGTCGATGACATCTTGTTCGCACGGCTGAGCTCCCTACATGGCCCGCCGGCCTGCTCTGGGAGCAAAAAAGAAACGGCGACGGCCGAACAGTCGCTCCTCCCGGCAGAAACTACGATAGACGAGGACAGTGCAAGTCGCTGCTCCTTTTCGAGCTGAGATACGATGGAGGAGAAGGTTGGACGAAAGCCGCGATAATGAAATCATCGTCCTTGCTCGTTTGTCGGTCTGTTCTTCCCCTTCCTCGTATTTGTTTGCTTACTCCTTTCTCTTGCCGCCCCGGAAGGAGGTCTCATCACAGCAGCGCAAGATGACGTTTGTTGAGGAGCGAACCTAAATAGAAGAAGGAGTGAGTCAGTGGATAGGCGGCTTGAGCTCCCAACAGCCACCTCGCTCCCGCGAAGAACCTTGAATACCCACCGTATTATCTAGCTTTCTTGGTAAGAGTTCTCATGTCTCTTCCTCATATTGGATCCAATTCGTCCTCCCTTACCCCAATCGTCAGCTGCACTCATCGAATCGTCTAGAACGAGCAGAAACGCAGCCACGTCGAGAAATCCCAACCATTCAGGCATTGACTCAGGCGAGCGATCAGGGCGGCGACATTCTAATCGTTTTCTCACGCGTCGTTGCCTCTGCGTCCTTCGAGTCTGCGTACACTTCGCCGTCCGGTACGCACTGGCATGCAACGCTCTCTCAATCCCGCGCCGTTCAACCCTCTCGATCGCTCCGACCGATAAAACCTGAAATATAAGTGAGATGTTCTTCCCCACAACTCCCCGGAGCTCTCTGATCGAGATGTGAGCCGAGGAAGCTCCCGTTCGGAATCAATTTCCAGGTGTGCGTCGCCTCGCACAAAATCAATCCTGCGACGCTCCTATTTTTCCCAACGAAACACCATCTGTTTCGAGAGACGACACGCGCGGAGGAAATCACAGAATTTCCTCCGGAAATCACAACGAACCTCCAAGGGTACAGTGGCTATTCACCATCGAGGGAGGTCCAATCAGGATTGGAAATCCCACCTCGAAGTATGCGTTTTTCTATTGGTCATCAAGAAAATTGCGTGCGGTTTTCTGCCCTAGATTCTACCCTCGAAACCGCACCGCATTCTCCAACGACCCAATAATTTGGCGGATGAGATACCTGTGCGCAGGTAGCCGCTCAAGATGGCCGGATATTTTCCTTCGTACATATTCTAGTTATCCAAAAAGTATCTAACGCGCGTGAATATTCTGAGGAACACGACTTTGGCAACTTCCGCTTGCCCTCATGGAAGTCGAGCGAGAAGAGCCGTCGTAGAACATGTTGACTCGACGACGATGCGGGTCAGCCGTCCTATGAATGTACCAAGCCTCGTCCGACGAGGTCCGGAGCTCAAACGAGGAGTTTGAAAGGCGGAGTCGGCTTTTAAATGGGAGCGCAGTTGGATGGTCCGCGGTCGCTGCCAAAGGCAACACAAATGCGGAACACTTCTCCGTTGTTGACAACTGAACGTCTGGCTTGGGCACCGCAGCGGAATCGGAGCTTCATAGCCATTCCAACGCGCTTGCTCATAAAGATATTGTATCGACTTGTCAGAATCTCTGCGGATAAGCCATGTTCTGGACCTCGAATCCATTAAACCGCATCGATCCTGCCCGCATGAGGCTTCGATGACGACGTGAACATCGCGGAGTCGGCGCTGCTCTCCAGGTCGTCCACCCGGCAAACACAGCCGATTGGCATCGTTGCTCGAAGCCGAATCGGTATTCCACCAGCAACGTTGCAGGGTCCGCCTTGGCGGCGCTGAGTGAAGGTTCCCGGTTTCTTCGGAGGGCGCTATCTTGCACATTTCGTTATCAGCACGAGCGTTCTTATATACGATGTGTGGTTGCGCGCTCTCCTCACAGGACACCGAGAATGACGCGCGCAGAGGCGCCGCCGTCTCAGCAGCCTCGGTTACCGCAATCGAAAGATCATCAGAACGGTCCAGTTACAATCGGCTATGATTATCGTGATTCACATCCGATGCAGCCGCCCGTCGAGGGTGTGTGCCGCTCTGGCCTGCCAAATGCAAACTTAAAGAACGATCGGCGCGGAACTTTCTCGACATCCTCGATGAAGTATTCCGTTTCGTTGTTTCCCTCCATCGCGCGTGTTCACTGTCCGAAATTATTGTCCGTGAGTGGGAGGCGACGCTCTACATCGTCGAACACGTTCATGAATAAGTCCTTCTCGTCGAGGCTCGTTCCCATGGAGCCATAGAGGCTGCGGTGCAATTTCGCAAGTTTCTACTTGCGACTGGGATGTCGACTCTCCGGGACATGGTGACACTGGGTTGTGCGGAGCACGACTGAAAAGTGCGAGAGAACGAGGGTGGATGGAAGAGAAGGACATCCCGACGTAAGCTGATTCTAGATGTTTGCTGCCGGTTCGTAGAAACAAAAGGAAAAAATCAGATGGTGGAATATCAGTCTGGGTTGAGCCGAAACCACAGCAACGACCATTGCCACACCAGCTGAAATCCTTCCTTCGCTAGAGACCTATTCCCCTAACGCGGCCTCCGCGGCTGCCTGGCGTAAAAAGTTCGCGTTTTTATTAATGGGCGGGAGGAGCAGCGGAGCAAAGGTGAGGCTTCGTCGTCTTTTCCTAATGGACAGCGAAGAGCACGGCTCCGCCATTCGATGAAGCTCCCGGTATGTGTGTGGGAAACGGTGCGTAAAGTGAGAGTGTGGACTAGTAGGACAGGGAGAACGGGAACTTGCTGAACGGGGACTCGGTCGGAAAACTTGGAAGTTTCGCACGGACAGGCTCCAATTGCATCGTCGTCTGAGACAAACTACTGCTGGCAGGAGGGGGAGAACGGAGCTAGTTTTCTGTAACGTCGGCGGAACTACCGTTCCCGCTATCGCGTACTGATCCGCGGAATCACCCGTCGACTATTAGCGCGTGCGTTCAGTGCTCATTACCCTCGAAGAACTTGGGACATCGAATGAACGTAGCGCCCAGCTCCGACAGTAGTTGGGAACACCGAGAAACTTTCCGGGGACATCTCAAGGATTGAGTATCTTGGGCTTTACGCCGTGTGCGCTGACTCGATTTGTAGGTGCCAGGACGTTCTGTCAGCCCGGTCAATAATGAAAACCAGAAAACCAGATAGTTTTGAAGACATAGATTTTGCCCAGAACGCGGCATGGAGCGGGACACGGCGTTGGCCCACCGGCCTGACCAGTGGCAGACTTGAGAGTCCTTCAGGAAAAGTGCTCAAGGAGGTTGACCGAGTGGTTTGACGAGCAAACGGGCAGAGATGCATGCTGCCCGGCGTTCCTCCAGGAAGCCTGGACGGAGACTCCGAGCTCGCTTTGTGATGTAAGCAGCCTCCTCATTCCTTCCGGCCACCGCGATGCAAATGACCGGGAGCTCTTTGACGGCGCGGCGGGATGAGGCGACGGCTCCGACTGAGGCCACTGCGCGCCTCGTCGTTCTTCGAGTCGAGAGAGCGCCGCAACAAAACCCATTAAACGACTTGTGCGAAGGCTGCACCTGCAGTTCTCATCCGCAGTAAGTGAAAGAGTCCGAGAGCTCACCTGTGGAGCGACCAGCTTCGCACGGAATGTTCACTCGTGGATCGCGGGGTCGTACCGGGTTTGAACGCTCGTTCAGCACTCAGCGCTACTCAGTTTTGCTTGGAGTTACTTTCGGCCACCAGCATCGAGCGAAGATTGACAGAGATATTTATTCCGGTTATTCCCGACCTTCGTGAGCTGTCGAGAACAAAATAGGGTTTCGAGAGGATGGAAATCCATATCAGCGGGAAACGGCAACGTCAGCGAGCACTTCGCGTCATCGGGAGGAGTTAATTGACACTCGCTTTGGTAACCACCAGCTCCCTCAAGGATCCACGCTCTTTTTTCCGAGCGGGAGATATGTTTTACGGTTGGGTAAGTTTGCGTTTCCGCGATGTTGGCCAACCGATGGCTCCAACTGTCCGAGTGTCTGTCTCGTCTCGGAGCTCTTCTTCCGCGTCTTTCCGTGCTCTCGCTGATCAAACGTACATGCGACATACTCGAAGAGTTGTCTCCGTCGACCATCGAACCGAGCCGCATGCAACGAGAGCTCCATCGGATAGAGAGTAGGCGGTCGAAGGAAGAACTGCGTCAGGCCTGCGGAGAAACTCAACCGTCACCAACCCTGCCCTCTGCGGTGGGAAATGCGAGTGTGTGTGTACGCGCGAGGATGAATTCATGTCACAGAGGACAGTTGATATTTTTCATTGCGAAACGGGAAGTGAATCATGCACGACGTGTTGTGCTCGCCTAGTTTCACCCGCTCGACCGGGAGAGAATATGGAGTTTTGAAGGGCGACGTTCGAGCACGTTTGTAGTCGCTCACGAAAATGCAAACGCGCGTGCTCAGAGACACTCGCTCCTTTGTCCTCATGTCGGCTTCTCCTACCTCGGACGAAATCTGGGGCTCCCCGGGCTGGAGTCGCAGTTTGAGCTTCGGACCCGGCCCGCTTCCTCGCAGGATGAGTTATCTTTTTTGCGTCAGTTCTAATGTCGTTGTCAGCCACTTGGGCCCTCGAGCACAACGTTCCCAAGCCCGGTGCTCTGCGAACCGGTGCTCGCACCCCTTCGAAGAGCTCCTATACGACCGGCCGAGGCGGCTTGTTGGCCGCCACCGGCGGTCGTGCGTGTGCCACGCAGTCGGCTTACACTCTCTGAGCCCGCGCTGATAAGTACACACGAGAACTAGCATTGAGGCCAGTTGAGTCTAAATGTGAGTTCGCATATTCGTTTCCGTTCCGATTAGTTTTAATGAAGCGGAGCGTGCAACCGACCGGCTCGCCTCATCTCGGACAAAGCCAGACTGAAGACAAGCAGACGGATGGCCAGGCTTTCTCCGGAACTTGAGGTCGAACAACGTCACGCAACAAGGCATGACCCTTGCCCGAACCAGGGTTGCCCTACCTTTTTCACTGCCGCTGCTCGGTACGGGACATGGTCCACTCCCGACTGATATCCGCACCCTGCTGGCGTGTTGTTCGGCCTGATTCCAGGCCGAAGCGAAGAGACTTGTTTAGGAGGCAGAAGTTCGGGAGACGAAAAAGCCGAAAAACTCGTAAATTAGATTACTCTAAAGGGATTCCACACAACTGTTCACCGGAGGCGCGAGGTCGAGCTTCCTCTCGGCCAGGCCTGAGCTCGCGATGTGTGGGGAATTATTATTTAAGCAAGTGCTCTTAACTAACTTGTGCACGCTTTGAATAATTTAGCAGCGTGGAATTCGCTGCGTCCGCTACTGGGAATTTCAGCCGGATGGTTCCGTTTCGTACCATTGCACCGAAAACTGATGACTGTGTGCCTCTGTTATCCGCCCGACAGGGGCCCGGAGAATTCATGGAATAACTCTGGCCGCTCCGAACAACGATTCGAAACCGAAAGTGACTTCAATCAAGTCTTCGAGCCATTCTCTGGATCGTTAGCCCGACGGAACGTTGCTGACTCCCGTGGATCGCGCATAATTGGGCTTCAGGGTACACGGTCCGATCGTAGTCTTCCGTGATCACCCGCTGCTTCTCCACATTTCGTCGAAACTTGCCTCCTTGGTTTCGACGCAATCGTTTCGTTGCAGTTCTTTGTCCGTCCAAAAGCCGATCTTGAGCCTGTTGGAGTCCTATCGGAGCCCTCGAAGACGGAGCTCACTCTGGACGGTAGTTTCTAGTAGGTAGGGTCATCAGTCCCTCCCTGATGGTCTATCGGAGGCCACCACCGAGAGTTCCGTGATTCCGTGTCGGTCCTCGAACTTTTTCAACGGGCTCGGTCGCGCTGTTGTTTCGGCTCCGAGGCTATGGCACGCAGTGCTGAATTTCCAAAACCGAACACGGAGGTGGACGCGCGCCCGGTCAGTGCGACGTTCTATTTCCTATCCGCTCACGCACCTCCTTCGGCGCACGTTCGTGGATGAATATTCCGAATCGGGAGATTCTGTTGAACTGGCCCGAGAGCTTGGATCGGCCTTTGATCGAAACAGCGACGGCATGCCGCGCCGCCGAGATTCCCCGTGGCCTCGAGGATTTGTGCCGCACCCGCCAATCATTTACTCTAGCGCCACGACCTCGTAACCGGAAGCCTTTGTTGTAGATCGTCATTGTAGTCTTCGTGCAGTAGGTCGTCGTCGTCGTCTACGACAAAGGGTTGCAGTTGAGAAATTTCCAGGGGCGCCGTAACAAGGGTTGATGTTACCGCCCGTCGCTGTGTGTCTGATGCCCGAGTCAAATCGTAGATGTAGATGGTGGTTCTGAGAGAATCGCTTGCTGCGAATCCGAACATCGGATGCCGCCACCGGACCGTCCAAGTCAGAACGGCGGACTCCGTGGTTAGAGGGGCCCGCGATCACAGTCATCTAGCCTCATTCGTGCATCACCATTACGGTATCACGCCCAACACGCCGACTCAACTGCCAGTGACCGACCGGGAGATTACTTGGGTCTCATGCTCACCGTGCCAACTGGAGCATGCTCCGGGAAATAGGAGTCGCTTGCTGTTGCCGCAGGCGGCCGGTTGCCTGCGAACCAGTCGGACAAGCGGGTTGCCTCCGAGCGAGCTTCGCTCGATTGGCCGGAGTCCCGAGGAGGGCGGAAGCAGCACACGAGAGCTACCAGAAGTAACTCCGAACGTCACATGAAGCCATGGGAATGACTGCCGCGCAGAAGATATTGCGTCACGTCCACTTGATGGAGCAAGTGCTCGAATGATGCTAAATGTCTTCACAGAGCGAGGAAAACGGTTGGAGGAAACTCTCGGGGGAATTAAGGCGTCGGATGCGTGAGTCGGTGACATGACTCCTCGAGCTTCGATGCCGTCCACTAGAGTGAAGCCAAGAACGGCCGCGTCGGTCCACCCGCTGGGGCCGCTGACGCGCAGGACGTGGTTTATTGTGGAGCGGAACTCCGACGTCAGCACGGCCGCAGGAGATTTGCTCTTTTTTCGATCGGGGCCGGGAGTTTCGGAATACCCCCGCACCACACGTGGTGGAGGGACGGTTCAAACCGCCAAAAGAGGAAGTAGCATCCGTGCATGACAGGAAGTCCAGGATCTTTTCGTGTGACGAAGTGTTTCATCGATTTCCAGCTGATTCATCGGCGGCCATGTCGGGGATGTCTCGCTGCAGCGACATCCTGAATCTCTCTCCTATCATTGTTGCGCAGTCATTCGGCTCCTCTGTCTGGCTCCGTGCATGTTCAACGCACCGGCCATCCGTCAGGCACGGTCGCTTACTCCGTATCATATGCGGCACGGGTAACCATTCCTTTGAGTTATGTTGCTCGCGGAGTTCGCCTCTCCGCCCGGACATCGGGAGAACGCGGTTCTTGCCATTTTCCATCTTTCGAGCCGTGCTCGCCTCGCGATGCGGTCCTACCTGCTGTCTCTCGCCTCTTTCAGACCTATTTCATCGGCCCTGTGAGGGTTTCAGTCGATGAATTTCTCGACAAGTTAAAGGAATAGTTCTAAGCCGTGCAGCACGACTGGCAATGGACACGGCCATAGCCGCAGATCAGGTGGAAACCAAAAATCTCTCAGTTGTCCTGGCCCCCTCCTTCCATCCTGCCGCGGCACTGGGACGGTACCATCGACGACGGTGACTACAATAACAAGCAACAATGAGAATAACACAAACCACCATCGACGACTGCGACGGAGTCGAGTGTGGCGGAGCGATTCTTTTCGGAGCTCGACTGCGAACACTAGGATCCAACGCGGGCAGCCAGCGAATCTCTTCAATGGATGAGATACTTGAAACCCAACACAGACGGAGCATCCGCCGGAGTGAAGAGCGTTACAACGGAAGCATTCCACAGGCGGCTCGATAGGGGGCAGCCAAAAACCGAAAATGACAAAATCATCTCGAAGCTTCTCTTGAACCTCTTCCCTCGCGTCTTGATAAACTTTATGAAATGTAAAAGAAGGAGTAAGTGTCGTGCAGGAGGGGCGAATCACCAAGACAGATTGTGGAGCGACGCTGGGAAAAGACACTCGCATTGGAGACAATGCCGAAAGGCCGGCTCGTCGATAGAGGAATAAGGATGCGAGGATGAGGCGAAACACGGGAGGATACGTGATAAGAAAGGCGCACGTTGTCGACAGGAGGGATGATGTGATGAGCCAGGAACTACATCGATAGAGCAAGAAGTTGGGCAGATGAGGCAGGGATTTCAGCGACAACAGGAACAAAACAACGACAGCGTCAGGAGTGCGATGATGAGGAAAGAGTCGGGTGACGTCAAGAGGAACACGATGATAATCCAGAGAGATCAGAGCACGGCGGGAAGGAAGAGTCCGGAAAACGAGAAAAAATAACAAATCTAACACACGAGGCTGGGAGAGGGGCGCGTTGGAAGTCAGAGCGAAGAGAAGAGGACAGAAATTGGGAATGAAAGGGCGAGGAAATTGTCTCGACCGGAGGGAAAAGTTACCCTTCGGAACAAACGTGTCGAAGATAGAATTACTCTCTTGGATAGACCTTTCTCGGATCGGCCGTGCTTTGAACGCCGGCCGGCTCCGTCGAGTCGACGATCGCCGCCGGGGTGCTCCCTGACAAGCCTTCCGAGTTATTGTCGGGCGGAGGAAAGAAACAGAATCTCTCAGGTGGAAACTCCTCAAGCCGAAAAGAGGAAATAAACAAAAACTCTAGAGACTTCGCCCTGAGCTCCAAGATGGCGGAAATGCAACGAAGCGAACAATCGAGGAATCGGGTCACGGAATTCAAAGTCTTGTCTCGTGAACGCACATCCGCCGAACAGTAAGTCGGCCACCTCGGCACGATTGTCCCCGGGGGCGTTTCTCGTACGTTGATGACTGAGTCGGTGGTCATTGCCCTCTTCCGTCTCCTTGTCCGAAAGCCATCCTAGCAATATCCATGGAAATCAAACAAAGGCTCCATTTCCCTCCGCTCTCCTTTGTGTTGTTGCCTCGTCTGTCCATTTGTCGCTCGCCGCCGCCGTCAATGGTCACCTCCAGATGTTTCTCACGGGCGTTACGGCTCCGAATCCCGAGCTGCGGATCGTCTGCTCCCTTTTCGGGCCCCTTGTCATCCAGGTAGCCGAAGGTCGGAACGGATACGAACTTTTCCTGGGTGACAGAAAGACTTAATCCCCTTTTCGGCCCCACCGTCGGCAGCATTCCGCTCAAAGGAGTCGATATTGCGTCGAAGTTTGCGGCGTTGTTGTCGGATGGAGGAGCTCCGAGAGAGCGACGACTCAGCCTCCTCCGAGTCCACTTGACCGTTTTTTTCACCAGTTGGCCCTCCACTTCCTCTCCTCTCCACATGCTCCCTCGTGCACGTAAGGGGGCGAATGTCGCTCTCCCTCTGCCTGGTGCTCTCACAACGATAGAGGGACAAGCTAGAGCCCAAGCCAGTTCCGTCCGAACCGGGTCGCGGTCCGACTCGTAATGGGATCCACGACTCGATGCCCAGAGAGCACTTTTTCCACTCCTTCCCTTGTCCTTCCTCCGCCGAATCTCTTCGCGAAGTCGATTCCTACCGCCGCTTCTCACTGACTATGCGATGGAAGCCTATTCCGCGGCCTTTGTTCCTCTGTTAACATTTTCCTCACTGTTTCCCCCCCCCCCCCCCCCCCCCCCCCGTGTCCGGGTGACGTGTCCGCAAATCCTTTAGAACTTCCCTAAGCTCACCAGCCAGTCTGCCGAACATCCACCCACGCGTTCGCTCTCTTGCCCGCTCGCCCCGGCTCAAGCAGCACTACGTAGTTCGATTCCCCAGTCACGCGACACGACAAACGACGGAACGAGATTGTTCCCCTGAATAGGAAAGCTCTGAGGGAAAGAAAGTCGCACGAGCGATGGCGGAACCGACTACCGCAATGACGAAAATGAATCGCGGGCAGAGCGTGGCGAGGAAAACGTGACGGAGGGAAAGAAACAACAACAGCGGGGAGGACAGATCACGGAAAGGAAGCTTGGAGAGCCGACCTCGGACCTGGAAAACACCTCCCGCCGGTTGTCGCCAACGTTGCCGTTGGCAGAACCGTTTCCATCTCCAAAATTTTCGATCCGGTCCCGTTCCCACCCGCGGCTATCGGTTTTTCGGGGCCGAGCCGCGAGCGAGGGAAAGTTTCCTACAAATCGTCATTGTCGTCCTCCCCGCTGGCGGCGGCCCGACAATGACGTCATGATCAAGGGTCGTACAAGATTAAATAAAGCATCGTCAGCGGAAGAAAGGGAAGAGATGAGCCTCGCGGCCGCCAAACCTACAGCCGCCGCGTCGCAGATTACTTTCTCCTTTTCTTCGGCACATTCCTCTCGCTCGTTGCGTCGGCACGTGGCGATGGTGATAGAAATGGGGTCGCTCCTGTTCGCGGAATGGATTGGATTCAGCAATCCTGAGCTCTCACACATATAGACACAGACGAGCAGAAAAACGGCGGCCGGCATCGAAATCTCGAGGACGACCGACGAGACGACCCGGCGGAACAAAAGCTTCCCTGCGACTCCCCATCGCGCCCGCTCACACGACGTGGACGAGGAGTTGAGCCGAAAGCTTCGACTCCGGGAACACGGTGAATATTCACGAACCCTCCCTTGGTCCTGGTGACCTTGCCAGTGTTGAGCAACAGGTCAGCCCGGCAAGACAAAAGGGTATTGCTTCCCCGAGAAACACGGTTCCCTCACGCGGGGACTCTTCGAGTAGTGTGCGAGCAGGAGAGGACGAGAACAGGGGAATCGGGTTCCTTTCCCAGTACCTCCCTGCCTGGATGGCTCTCGCCAGCTGGCTCGGACTCTCGTTTGCCTCCTGTCCGGGTCTCATGATCCAACACGTCGCGGACTGCACGAACAACAGGCAGCGTGGCCTGAGCGTAGTGGGCAAGGACGGATGATCGAGCCATCGAAGTCTTCGCCGCCGTGTCTGTATTTGTTTTGTTGGCGAAGCCCCCGCCCACGGCGTCGCCTTCAAGCGGGCGGGCGGGCGGGGTGCGCAAGATATCGAGTCGCCATGTGCTCTGCAATTCGCAACCACCCTGGAAGCTCTGAGCCGACAGCGCAACATCGGATTTTCGCTGAAGCAAATGTGTCCGTGATGCGACTTCTGACACGAGGTTGTCGTGGCATCGACCACGAGTTAGCTTCATGGGCGAAGACCCCCAATCTTCGGGGCAGACATGTGGGCGTATTTTGTGAGCTGCGCAGCTCTGCATGTGCGCGTCCAGTTTCTCGCACATTTGGGCACGCGCGTGCAATAAAGCGTCCGCACCGGCGCATCCGACGTCTCCGCACCGGCTGCGCCATTCATTCCTCTTCAATCTTGGGAAACCTTAGAAATGCATCGAAACTTCGAGTTTTTGTTCGGTTATCCAGCGCACACGGAGACGAGGAGGAGTTGGATAGAGCGGGGCTGAGGGGGAGCAGCTTAACCCATCTGGTCTCTCCCCCTGCTCTCTCCAGTGCAAGGAGTTTTCTCCTCTTCCGGAGCTCCCGACGACAACTTTCTCCTCTTTAAAGGGAACGTGCCTCGCAAGGTAAATACGCGGTTCGTTCCACTCCGCATTCAACGTAAACGCAGCTCCGCTTGCGGATTCACAAACGGACTCAGAAGATGGGTCACGATCACCTGGGTGATGAAATATCTCAGCGGAGTCAGGTCATCCGTTTCTCAGTAGAGAGGGTGACGGGGCTTCGTTCCCGTTGACGCTATCTCCGCCCCGAAGTGTCTCTGGAGGAGGCCACGAGGGATTCGGATCGTCGGGGTGTTGGACAGGAAATTCCCGGGGGCCCAGTGTGCTGCAGGGAATATTTCGAGGAGCGTTGGTTGTCGGGTTTTCGCGTAACTTGTTCGCGATCTCAACACGCGTCCTGAGTTTCGACGCCGGGAACACTGCTTCGTTAAATCCCGCTATTACCCTTTGTCGGGAACCCCGCGTATTTATCTTCCCGCTCCCAGAACGATCAGTAAATCGTTCTGAAGTTCCATCTCCCCGCAGAGCTCGTCCAGAGGAAGACTCCCCCACCGCCCTCCATTCCGCTGAAGCGGGCAGCCACTCGGTCGGCGGTGCGAGATAACCACTCCGACGATCATCCCTTGAAAACGTCTCCTTCCTGCTCCGCGGGCTCCTTACATTCGGTACTACTGCCGGCGCTTCCCTCCCTCCGTCCCTCCCTATCGTCTCCCTCACACCATCCTTTCATATCTTTCAATCGGATCTCAATGAAAACGACGGCGACCAGCGATCCCCCCGCACGTCTCCGTTCTCATATTGGTCAGACCGCCCCGTTGGTCAGCGGATGACTTGCTAAAGGAGCCCCGTATACTGGTGAGGGGACTGGTTGACCGACTGCCGACAAAAGCAACGACAAAGCAGCCTATGTATCTCCCCGAACGGAGTACCGCGGGAGCATTCGAAGTCGTACTCATAGACTATCCGAAATCTTTCGACACGGTCGCGCACCTCAGAACTATCTGAAGCACATCCCTCTTCAACCCGAGGAGCAGAACTCATTGCTGGTCAGAAGTGGTGACCATTTTGTCCAGAGTGGAAGAGGGAGATCCACCCCGCGCCCTTCTCTTTGTGACGGTAGCGTTCCAACTGACGGGGGTCGCTCGCTTCGCAGTCTGATAGATACTGATGTCAAGCGAGCCATCTCCTCTCCAGCGTCAGAGTACCCCCGATGGCCTGATACGGCTAGCTAGAGTCCTAGCTGCGCGTTCTGCCCTGGAGGACCCCCAACAACTAAACAGAATCCAGACGGAGCTCCTCAAGAGAAACTCGGAGTCCTGAAGAATCACCGCTCGACTTTGGTTCCGCGCATGATCGGTGTGAAAAGCTTCACAGAAGAGCTAATATCTGACAGATCATAGTTCAGTCGGAGCCTAAACACGATCTCCATGTGAATGGCTGATTTTTTTTTTAATAGATTCGACATGGCTATCACCACCCCAAGTGATTAACAGCATCCTGGCTTGACATTGACGAAATTGTTTGTGAGCGTCGTGGCCAGATGAGTGCCATCAGATACCATAATACGCGTTCGGTTGCGTGTTTTTATCTCGAGGCCCATCGAAAATTTATACATGACCTCGAAGAAACCGTCGAGGCGTGGCGTGTTCAGTACATTGGACAACTCTGTCTGGCTGTGATCTAACCTGAATGAACACGTTCAAGAAATATTAGAACAGATGAGGGCGAGCGATCGAAGGGACTCACTGCGCGGCGACCGTGGAGCAGAGCTTCCACGAATCAGGAAGACACTCTCGAAGCCTCGGTCGACACGGAGGGTGGGCGAAAAGCGACAGTCATCCCTTATGTAAACACTCAGCCGAGGAGACAACATCTGTATCATAACTGCGATCATGATGACCATAATCATCATCAGAACCGTCGCCCAGCCCGCTGCCGTCACGCTTCTCATGTGTCCGAGAATAGACAGCAGACGATTGGTTTGCTGGCTCGATCACTGATTGGATACACACGTTTAGAGCTACTCCGCTGGCGCCGTGGAAAAGCTCCACTTTGATCTGCAATCGTTCGTCTCCGCGGTTCTATATTGCCGGGAGCAAAATCTATGTTTGCAGTCCTCAGTCCGGTCGCGGGAGATGTCTTGTGGGCGGGCGGGCATGAGACCGGAGCAGTAGTTGGGGTGGCGAGAGGAGTCGAGTCGGGGGAATGTCCCCCTCTCCAGTTTAGAGAAAATCTCGATCGTTATTGCTAAGGTCGACAACAGGTCCTCTTTGTCCCGCAATGATTGACGCATGTGACCATGCCGGACTTCTGAAATAACGTTCGGGATCGAGACTAGTTTTTTTTTTCAATTGCCGCGGGCTCGAAGAAGCGACCAACGTCGAAAAGCAAATTATCTCCCATGAATTTGAGTTACTCTCTCATAATCGAGGCGGGCGGGTATCGGTTCCAGACCCGCTCATTCGCCGACGTTTGTTCCGGTCCCGTCCTTGTGTTTAGCTCTGAATTTGTCGACTCGCTTGTTGAACGCGGATCAAAGCAGGCTTATTCCGCACGCTTCGCAGCTCAGTCTCTCGTTGTGTCAACTCGAAAATGCTGAGGCTACCGTCTTTTTTGTCGGCGAAGTTTTGTTCTCCTTTTGTCCTAAGCGACTTCGTATTCATCCACCCCACGCTCTCGCTCAGCTCCGAAGCTCTCGCGTTCGCTCCTCGCCGCCCTCGTTCTCTCTCGGCTCAGATCGGCGATGTTTGGCGTTCCCGTGCAGAGTTTTCTCGGCGTTGTAGGGACGACGAGGTCTTAGCGAATCAAGTATCCTCCTGCTACTCCTGTCTTCCTCTTGACCGCTTTTCTCGAGCGCTCGCTCTGTTCCGCCGAACACTATTCATGCTCCTTGGAACAGTCTCTGGTTCCTTGGACCCGTCTGAGACGCAACATGAATAAGGCCTCATTAGTTGTTGAATCTGTGTTCAGCAGTCTGGCTCTGGTCATTCTCGATCGAGGACTCGGGGAGCGGGAACGGCCTAAGAGTTAACCGAATCTTCAGGTGAGATGGAGTGCAGAGAACGATTGATTCCGAATAGCGACGGCGGCTGTTTGCGCTCCTAGTTTCGAGCTGGAATTTGTCCTCGTTCTGTCTTGAAGGATCCGAAGTCGAGTTGGATCAGGTACCAACCACTCGGCCCAGTCGTCCGTCGAGGTGTTCAAAGAGTTCGAATGAGACTTGCAGAGACGTCGAGTGAGCTACTGCGGGCGTCGAGCTGTGGCCTTCTCGGAGAGGGGACGGGGGCGGGGATTTTTTGTTCGTCCTGAGAACTCGCAGCCTGTTGCACGATGATGGAAATGCTCGAAGGGAAAAAAAGGCGAAGAGAGAACAAATTAATGCTTGCGCCACTTGAAAAGGGTGTGAGTCTGCCTAAGTATGCGTGTCTGCAGATGTGCGTTGTTAATGCAGTTCTCCACGCAACAGGGGGCGTCATGGAGAGAAACCCCATTCAATCGGTGGTTTTTCACACGGGTCTGTGTTCAGGAGGCGAGCGCACCGACGAAACGGGTGGGCCCGCGAACGGCCCGTGCCCCGTTCACCTGGTTATGTTTAACGACCTGGCAGACGCCCCGAGCGCTCGAAAGTGTACAATTTGTCAAGTGGTTTGCCTCGATGCGAGAATAGATCGTTGAAGGCAGGCGAAAGTCACTGCTGATCCGTGCAGATTCGGTGACAATGGCGTATCGGATCAAGTGCATCTCGAAACGTCGTCGCACATACATCGCTTCCAGGAAGCATCCACTTCCGTACGAACCGGCTTGCCCTCCCCCTCCCCCCCGGCCTTCTTTTCGCCCTGAATCCTCCTATCGGGGCCGTGCACTTGAGATAACCTCCCCTCCCTCCCCCAAACTGTGGTCGAACCTCGGATTCCTCTTAAACTACTGACTTCGATGAACCTTGCCCGATGGGATGATACCCCTCCCCCGTATTGACTGCCACGGTCGACCATTTAAGATCGATTTGCTTGAGTGGAGTGGACGGAGTAGAGTAGCTGTTGATGGAGAGCGGCTCCAAGTGTCTGCAGCCGAGCCTACATGGGATTTTTGGCGGCGAGTCCTGGAACTTTACGTGCTACAAGAGCCGCTCATCCCGAAAAGATGGAGCGACGCCTCTTTCCGATTGGATAGTTCTCGCCGATCCTCCTCGACATCGTCTGAACCTCCTCCTCGGAGTCTTCTCGTCCTGGAGGAAAATTACTCCGAAACTCAGCTGTCAACGTTTTTCTCATAGCTACGGAATCGGATCCAGCGCGGTTTCCCTCGCGCGCTGTCTCCGGTATCTGGGCTGGGAGGAGTTCCCGGAGGGAGAAGAAGCCGTTACGCTCCCATCGGCATCGAGACGCGGGAATACCAGCAGGGCTCGTCGGTTGCGTTGTCATCAAAACGCGCGATTATCGAGAGCCCATGAGAGCTCCATGCACTTTTGAGCGAAACATGTTGTCCACATATGGTCATGTCCACGGATGGCCCTGAACGCTCTCCGCCATGCACAAAAGCGATCTCCCCACTACTGAGTGAGGAGCTCATGCGTCGCGGCTTCGAGAGATTGATTGTTCGGGAGGCGGACAGCTGGAAAGGAGCTAATCGTGCAATTCCGTGCCCATGCAGCGTGGACTCGAGCATCCCATCCTCGGTCGATCCGCATTCAGCCAGTCACCGATGATTCCCGCGGAGATTCGTGGGCCGCCCTCATGTGAGTGGGCTTCAATCAATAACGGATCCCAGAACCCTGTCCCGCTGTCGTGCAATGATTCGTGACGATGCCTGAGCTCGTGACGAGTCTCGAGTGCGCTGGAAGGCAGAGCTTCGCAGGGTTGAGCATAGGACGTGACAATAATACCACGCGGGATCGAGTCGGTGATAAACAATGTATCCGGCGGAGACAAATCCCGCTCCGTCGTAGAGCTCGCTATTGCTCTCTGCTTTATTGATATTCGCCTCTCACCATGATCTGGCTATCAACTACTGACGCGTAAGATTCGTCTCTCGATTGAGCACAACGGCGAATGAGCGGAGTCGGCTGGAATCTTGTCCCGCCTCCTGCTGCTCGCGTTCTGACGGACAATCAATCAATCAATCAATCAATCGGACAGCCGGAGGAGGAGAACGAACTCTCCCGCGGTTGGAGCGGAAAGGAAACGATCGTCGGTGTTTGCGTGGGTCGCAGCTCCTTCACGCCCGGAGTCCAAGCTCGCGCTCGAGTCGTCCCCCGCGTGCCGATGAATGGAGAACAAGCGTCGTCCCGATCGAACAGATTGCTGGGAAATGAGCGCCAGAGGAGGCGAACAAGCTGGTCGACCTACCGACCGCTATCGATCAACCAACCAGGCAAAGCGCCCTCTGGAAGCTTTCCGTTCTTTCATTAAACACGACCGAGCTACGAACGAACTCGGCTGTTCGGATGTCGGCGGTGAATCGGTCGACGGGCGGCCGCAGGTGGACGCATTCTCACGACCCGCGCCACGGCTGCAGGGTCCGCTGGAACCGTTCTATTTCAGTTGCAAGCCCGGCCAGCGAGGCGCGTCTATCATCAAGGCCACACCTTCTGCTTCTGAATTTTCAATATCTCTTCAGATGCTACTTTTCTCCCATGAAAACGTTGCTTGATTTCCATCAGCCGACGGGATCTCGGCCAGGGCCCCGCTACTCCCCCCCCCCCCCCCCCCCCCCCCCCCCCACCGGGCGCACCGGCCGCCAGTAGGTTCAACGAGGCGCTCCGCAGAGTGTTTGCTGAGCGTGACTACATTCGGAAGCAGCAATCCGAAGCCAACGCCTCGTCTCCTGGCGCTTGATCGAAACCAGTTGAATATACCAGGGACGGAGGGGGGAAGGGGGAATGAAAGGACAGCCGGAACCAAGGCATGCTCTTGGAGAGCTGCACGGCCCGAGGCGAAATTGTCTTAAGCAAACTCGTTGCTCGGCTTTCGAACAGACACTCCGACACAAGCGCGCTCTGACGGCGCACAGACCTACGCGAAAGCCTGCAGGCTCTACGCTCCGGCGACGTAGCATATGCGAAGCAGACCCTCACTCATTGTATCATCTCACGAGAGTCTGTTCCGAGAGTTTGATCTGGCATGGAGCTGAATTTCAAAAAAGAGACTCCATTGCTCTCGAGTTGTGACGTGTTTGCCCGCGGTCGTTGATTCTCGAATCCCGAGGAGCGCGTGCTCGCACGTGCGCGTGCATTCTTGTGAACTTGTGTGCGTGCTTGCGTTGGCGCACCCCGCCTTCGGCTCGGCAGAGATCGGGCAGGCTACTAACCTGGAATGTTTATGTTTTGTTCTCTGTTTGCATTGTCCGTTGGAAATGGCGTCCCAACGCCGTTGGCGCTGGCTTTCGAGAATCAACGCCATACTTCTTTGTCGAATCTGCAACGGAACGCGGGAGAAACCGACAAAGGAGACAGACAGACGGACCAACCGACTCTAGCGCCCTTCGGACGACGCTCGACATGTTACTATCTATATCTATTAGGGCTGCCGTCTTGGGTGGGAAAAAAGTAGCGCGACAGAGGAGAGCTTCTCGTCGAATCCCAACGTTGCAGCTGGTCTGAGCTCGGGTTCGAGTAGGTCATCGAGTTTGAGTTCGTTTCCTTGGAGCTGAGCTTGGCGATGGAGGAGGGGCGGGGGGAGCTCACTAAGTGCGTGCGGTACCGCCCACCGTCGTCCACTTCGATCCCAACTCCGTCTGACTGAAACCGTGGCAGCAGCAACACCAGCGACAATGACTGCTTACGGATTCCTGGATGTGAAGTGCTCGACGTCGAACAGGTTTCCAACATCGAGTGCGGATCGAGTGAATCAAGCGAAGCCTGATTTCGAGAAGATATTCGGCGGGAGGATTAACTGCGACGCGATTCTCGGGGAGAGACGGGTCCCGGATCCAGCAGGCTTCGATGTGCGTCCTGTGACTCGCTGATGAGCCGACCGCTCCCGGTGAACGAAGGCTCGCGACCGATATTACGTTCTAAAGGATCGGTTCCATTTTCGCGAGATTTAGACCATCGGTCAGCGCCCGCCCTCTCAGTGGACTGCAGGTCGAGTTCCGGGCTCATTCTTTCCGGAGTAAAAAATGTTCTTCCTCTCTATCTCTGTATACTCCGCTTTTCCTCTGTTCTTATCGGCCTGGCCGAATCCACAGCGACCTCACAGCCTCTCCCCGTCGCTCCATCTCCCTCAAGGAGCAGGAATCGAAGTAGAAAGGGACTTCAAACGGGGCTCGATCGATGCCTTGAAATGGGATTACGGAACGGCACCGAAATCGGGTGTTGTGCCGCTCTCGTTTATTAGACGGTTAACTTTGCAAAGCTCCGTGCTTCGTTCCGGAATCCTGTTCCTTGCCAACGTGAGTTTCTAATATCGCTGGGTGTTTTGCTACAGCAATTCGGTGACGACAAGTTCACGCAGCTATGCGGCAGGTAGCGGTGGGAAATTCAAGTTGAGCCTGCGCCGGCTCCCGCGAGGGTATGCCTCGGGGAACTTGACGTCGCGCGCTCCTAATCCTTCCTCCACCGATCTCGAATCCGTTCGAACGGCGTTCGACGGGGATTCCTAGTTCTTATATTCCAGCGTGGAGATTCCAAGCGACGGAACAGAGTTTGTTTGCATGTGGGGGATTTCGGCGTTCAAATCCATCCCATCTCCGGTTTTCGGGGGGGGGGGGGCTCCAAGGATCAGGAATGGTTTGCTTTCCAAGTTCCATACCCTCGCAGTCTCACAATGGGCAAAAGGTCGAAATCCGAGTAAATCGAAAATGTCTCCGATTTCTGGGCCCCATTATGGATGAAATTACGCATGTTCTGATCCGCACGTATGTCCCGTCGAGAGAATAGGAATGAATCTCTGGGAGGATCACTCCCACAGAGACTCCTGACAGGGTAAGGCGATCTTATTGTGAGGCCATCCATTCGATCTCACAGCATTTCTCCGCCCTGCGAGAGAATCACTTCTGGAAATTTTCAGTCTGGAGTGCTTTGTAGAAATCTCCTCCATCCCAGACATGGTTCGACAATGATAATATAAGATGGGGCTCAAAACTGGGTCCGAAATTACTTTTTGAATATCTGACCTCCTCTCTGGGAGCTGTCAGAAGTTCCCTTGGAAGAGTTCCGATCATACTCTCGGTAAGCTTGCTTGAAGAGCTCTTGTGGTGGGGTTTGGGGACACGTTGAGACCATGCGTCGCATCCGTTTTGAAGTCCGACCATTCTTCGAAATGGAATTGTTCCATCATGCTCCTCGGATGGGTTTGCTAACGCTTTCCCAGCGGTTCCGATCAGTTTTTCAAATCATCCCCCGGGGTTCAAACTCCTGGACTAAGACGTGGACTTTTGGAAATGTCTGCTCCTGCATTTCTGAGCCCAGCCCGCTGATACTCCAGGGGGAGAGCTCAAAGGAGTCGGGCCCGTTCCCTGTCGTCGCGATTCCTCTCAGCGCGACGTTGCGCATCAGGGTCCCAATGTTTGGCGAAGACGAATGGCTGATTATTATTCATCGTTGATGACTTCTCTGTCATGGGTTATCACTATGTAGTAGGTTGTCACTTGAAATTCGAAAAGCCGTGCGTGCTGAGCGTCCTGGTCGTGTTCCGCAACACAGGATTCGGGAATATGCGCGCAGGAATGTTTTCACCGCCGGTGCTCGTTTTCTGTCACTCGGACGAGCAAGCAGGCTCAGAGAGGAGACGTCATTGCAGCCATCTCATCCTCAAATTCTTCAACCGTCAGCGAGCGCATCCGGTACCGGTGACGCACGCTACTCCCGTTCCGTCTTCTCGAATTCGGTTGAAACATATCAGCCGATCGGTATGGCCCGGCTGCTTCGAACGAAATATCGCCGCACATTAGGTTGGACTCTCCCGAGAACATTCGTTTCGAAACATCCCCCGAACGCCTTTAACATGAATAATCAGATCGGTTCACTTTTCACGTGCGATGTTCGCTCAAACTCGATCAGTGGATAGAGTTGCGCCTCATGAAATTCTCCGCGGACCCGCTGAACTCTGACCGGGGCGAGTTCACTTGTCGGGTGTTCTGAGCGATAATCGCCTCAGAGTCAACGCAGATGTCGCAAACCTCGCAGGCAGACTCACGGCGCGAAACAGACCTCGGGTCGAGGCACTTCTGGCTCGAATTCCGGAGGCGGCGGAGAGTTTTGGGGGTTGGGGGGCACCCACCACCTCCGATGATTATTATATACTCGCTCGACTCGGGCTGCGCAGGAGCCGGCCGAGCTGAGTTCGAAGGAATTCGTTCGATAACAGCCGATGTACCGTTGGCCACTCCGTTCGTCTGTTTGTTCGTTCCTGCTGGAGTGTTGCGAGAAGAAGGTTCAGGAGAAGATTTTCGGATTTGCAGGAGGCAATTGTTTTCTTCCCAACTTAACATGGCAATAACAACGGCAAGAGGTGGTAGTGGCGGCAGCGACTACGGACAGTCAGCCACAGCGGCCGTCGAGATGAGGCCGACGCCAACGAAGGTCGCGAGGCCTTATTTTTAGAAAGAACAGCCAATCTTTCCTGGTTCGGGCTCTTGGGTTTTTCACATTCCCACGACCCCGAGGGAACTCGGCTGAGGCGAACGGCTTTGCTCTCCACCTGACCGACGCTCTCGCTCAAATATTCAGGACTGATTCTCGGTGCTGGGAACTCACTTCCAAGAAGTCAGCCAACACTCGGAATGAAGTCCAGCAGTGCGGAGAGCTCCGAAAATGAGTTGGGAGTGAGAGTAATAACTCTAAAAATAGATGCGATCGATAGCCGGTACCGCCAAGCGCGACACCGTCGCAAGAATGTGTGAACTTCCGAATCCAACGAGCCTTTAGAGTATTCTCGACGGGGAGTTTATCCGTTTCAAATCCATCTCTTCGGAAGCTCAGCTCTATTCCGATCTCGGACGCTCGGAGATTTTCGCCGTGGTTGTCGTGATCGGTGTCCAAGAGACCGAGTCAGATTCGAAGAGCAGGATACAAACAAGGCTCAGCTCGCCTAGCGCGGTTCCGAGCGTTCGAGAGAAGCGATGATTTACGAAAACATCGTAGCGAGTACTCGAAAATTCCCAAATCGGAGGCTTCACGGCCAGCTGTCGACCGCGTAGCTTCCATCCTCCCGGCGCTCGGAGCGTCCTGTGAGTCGTGGAATAGTCCGCCAGCTTTTTCGACGATACCGAGCAGGAGAAAGTGGGAAACACACGGATGGTCAAACACGAGTGCGGATCACATGAGAAAAAGGTCGATGCTCGCAATCGAGCGAGCGAAGAGAGTGCGACTCTTCCGCGTCGCGGGTCTGCAATGCGATATTCGAGGATGGAACAATGAAGTTGAGCATGAACTCAAACAATTCTACTCGGATCGAAGCCGTCGTCGTTTACAGTTCGCTGTCAGGCCCGCGGGACCAGCTGCTCGTCCAGCGACAGGCGTGCCACGACGAATGCGGGAATCCGTCCAAAACCTCCCGCAGGTTCGGAGCGGATCATCCTCCACTCGACCGCCCTAGGCGCTCGAGTGGGATTTTCGTCGATTTCTGAAGCGCTGGATGGACTTCGCACACAACGGAATCCGAATGTGCTTGCGTCTCGGGTCTCTTGTTACCCTCCCGAGCTGAGAGGATGACGCTGCGATGATTCTCGCTTGCGTTGAGAACGAGCGCCGGCTCTGTCGAGATACGCGAGGCGGAAGATGGTGCTCAGACCGCATTACTGACAATGAGAGTATCCGCAGAACCACTGTGTCGGAATCACCGAGCCCCGATGCTCGGAACACGACAACCAGGGTTTGGCTGCTCGTCTCTTGATTAATTGCTGCTGCAGAAACGGTCAGGCGTTCGCACGGGCGGAAGTTCCGGTACAAATGCGGACGGGAGCTTGGTCTGAGGCGGACGGACGTAGCGAGCTTTGTTGGAATGCAGAAACACTCGAGCAGTGAAGTGTGGGGTATGTATGCATATCGGCTCGGCGGCTCCGAGTCAACTATTCCATCGAATGCTCCGCGATAGGTGTAGCTGCACGCTCTACGTGCATGCCGCGAACGCCGTGCACCTGGGGAGTAGGCCGAGGGCCTACTTGAAAATATGAAGGCTGTCCCACTGGAGAAGTCGTTGAGGAAGACTTTGGACGAGGTGAGACAGAGTGGGAGAAGAGTTATCCTGCACACGGAAGCCAGAGAATACAGATAAGGAGAAGATGCCGCACTGCCGGAGAAAGATACTGCGTTAATTTAGTGGCGTTCGGAGACTCTGTTCCAAAAACTCAGCAAGAGTATGACCACTATTCTTAACGAGCTTATGAGCTCATTCCTGGAGCCCTTCCCCCTTCCCCCCCCCCCTCCCCACCGCTTAGGTGCACGCAGACACTATGTGTGTTCCCAAACCCGACCGAACGTGGACGGGTTTGGGGCAAACGAGGTATCGCCGTGAGAAAGGGTTAACTCGCGGTAACGTATGCTTTCACTCTGTATGGATATGAGTTTTGCTCGGACCGCGGTGGGGATAGAGCTCGGCCTGCGAGTCGTGGCCGTGGTTGCGGTGCTGGAGGCGGAGGTGATAGCAAGAGCGGATGATATCATTAAGGTTTGCTGAATCATCACACCGGAACGAAGGTCCTTTCTCAGTTGCATAACGGCCGTGCTCATAAATATGATCATTGTGGAAATTGTAATCGCTGCAATCTTTCAGTGTTAATGAGAGCTCATTCACAACTGGATCGGAGTGCCCTCCCTTCTGTATTAACGCGACGGTGACCCGAGTCTGGGAACAATACCACACGAGCCCGTTCTCTCCATGCGGGAACGTCGCTGCTGCTCTGATCGCGGTTCGCGGGAACAAGCTCGGTCGACGGCGGGCTGCGGGCCGATCGGGCTCGCATTTGATCCGTCATGGCGCTCCGGCGCGTTGACAACTTGAACCCAACACACGGCGAGAACCTCACTCGGGGCAAAAGGCTCGAAATTGGGAGTCATCGATTACGACCGGTTACGCCGCTGAAGTCGACCAAAGCATGTGAGATTTCTCGCCGACCGAAAGGGTGTCGTCTGTCCCCCGCTCCTGGCTCTCGAAATCCCGGCGAGTCTCAATGCCACAGGTATTCCCGGCGGCACAACGGGATTTGTTCGATTCGTCTTTCCAGGAACTCGCGCGACGCTCTTCTCCTCGAGAATCAACGCGAACTGTCGTGAGGAGGGTTTGGCAAATGACAGCGAGCGCTCCCCCGAAATCTGTGAAACATGTCCACGAGCATTTACGTTCCCACGTTTATTGAACACAACAGGCGGAGTCGTTGACGTCTCGGAGGAATTCGCGAAAGGACGACGGGAGCAGAAGAGAGGCAATTGAAGCCTCGAACTGCTCCTCGACGGAATTCGAGCATGAGTGCTGGAGGAGACTCTCGAGAACGATTTTCTCCGCCTTCGGTTCCAAATGTTGGACCGATCGATTCCGTTCCAGCCGCTCGGATAGCCGGAACGGGAGATCTCCCCGGATCTCTTGACCTAATGCGCTCGTTGCCTCGCTGCCTTTAAATCGTTTCACTCGATTCTGCTCGACACACCAGGCCAAATGAACTGTCCGATACGGTGATATCACATGAACGTCGTAGGAGGAGTTTCAGGCCAAGTTTGCAGCAGGAGCGGCGCACGTTCTGCGACCGGACCGATCCAGCTTTGAACGAATGAAAGGCTCTGACATCGACAGCGGTCAAGCCGAGTTTCCAATCAATCAAAAGTGACTGTCAATCCGGGTTCCGTCCAGACTTTGTTTTCCGGGACAGAGGTTCCTCGATGCTGGGGACTGTCTCGGAGCACCTGGAAAAGTTCCTTGCACGAGCCAGTGACTCGGAAACAAGTTGTGCAGCTAGCTTAGCTCCCGGAACTCGTGAACATAAAAATGGAAAAGTAATATGAAACCGTGTTATGACAAAGCGGTACGAGTTTTTTCCTCACAATCTTCCAGTCGGGTCTCTTCAGCTTCCCTGCCAGCCCCCTGGCTCTTTTCCCTGAACTTTTCCTGACCCCGAGCCTCAACAGGGTATAACAGCAGGCAAAAAGCAGAAACAAAGGAAACACTACCATGTCGTAAACTGCCACGAGTTGCCTTTCCTTTCTCCTGTCCCTCTCCCCGGATCCTGCGGAGGGCCTTACCGGCCTGTGGCGCGGAAGCTGGGCGACGAAGGTCGGTCGATTCCGGGCCTAGGAGACTTCCCACGGTATTTTGTTGGAGACCTGTTCTTCTTTTCGTGGACCTCGCGCGACACCACAGGCTGCTGTTGACCAACAGAGCAAAAAAAAAATAATCCCGCTCCCTCCTCTACGTGTCGTTAGGTTAGATCTGTACACAATCCGTGTACAGATCGGCTGTGGATTTAAACGGAAATCTTGATCCTCCTCGTCGACAATCTGAGGCAAATCGTCACGAAACCCCGCGATAAATTTGCGGCGAGCCACGAAAGCGTACGAGCGTCTCGATCTGAGTTCGCGCTGGTCGACGAGCCTGTCCTGACGTTGCCTTGCCATGTCCGTGAGAAAGGTGGCGAGGCCCAGCGACCCCGCTCGCGGGGACTTCAGAGCTCCATCCTCCCTCTCGAGGAAACGTCAACATAGCTATGCAAACCCGTGGATGTCATGCAGACCACTGGGCTGTCTCTCCAGTCAGGAGCTGCCCCGGCAGCTGGAACTGGAACTTGGTGTCCGCTCTGCTGACTTCGGTCAGACGGGCTGGAGCTGTCGGGTGCTGGCACGGCTTTTGACCTCGTAGCTCTGTCCGGAACACGCGAACCTGGCTCGTCGCTACCCGATCGGTTTAGCCAGGTCTACCTTTGTCCAATGCGCTCAGAACTCCATACACGGCCACCGGAAAGCGCCCTCGGTGTTACCTCGCTCGATCGGGTGAAGGGCTCGAAAATGCGATGGTGTTAGTTTCTGCGCCCAGCCAGAGTCGGGATACGACGAGATTTCTGGCACTGTGAGGCGTTCCGATCGAACGAAAATTGTTTGAATACCGTGAAACGCAACGCAATATTTGGCGGAGCGTGGCGGAGAATGGAAGCCACCTGTAGTCAATGGACACAGCGCGGCCCGTCGCTGCAGCTGTTGAACACTCTACCTGGCGGCCCGCCCGGCTGGATGACGGCGGGTACGTTAGCACGGCTACCGGTCGTTATGAATGCTGCTCCACGACGGCGCTCTAATGGCAAATCGATAGGAAGGAGCTCGCATCGCCCTAATTTCTGACTCCGTCGGAATAGCAACCTACGGCACCCGTTGTGGGATACAACCTTCGGTACATGGAGTCGCAGAAACAGGACCGTCCTCCCGATCCCCCGCCCCTTCCCATGTTGGTGTTTTTCCCTCTCTGATCCCATCGCATAACCTCGTCACGTTAAGCTCGCCATAATCGAATAGAAACTCCAGGCAGCCGCCGCTTCGGGCAAGGGACGTCTTAGCTTTCTCGAATGCAGTTTGACACACGGCGTTGCCGAGCGTCTCGTCGGTTGGGGGGCTCGCGGAGGCTGGAACGTAGCTTCACGACGTGGCTTCCAAGACGACGACGAGCGACCGAGGACGAAAAACTTCCTCGGAACAACGAGGAATTCCGCCGCTGAACTGCATCTCACCAAGGGTCAGCGCCCCGGCGAAGCCACTTCGGTGGCGGTGTTCAAGTGAAGGGAGTGGAGTTTACAGACGATTAGCGAGCGCTGGGCATTCCGTTGTCGACGGCAAACTACGTCGTCCAGAGAACGGAAACGGGGGAACTACGAAACGATAATGAACCTCACGCTTCGCAGTGGTGATACTGTGCGAGTATAGTTTTATTGTCCGCGATGATGGACCTTGCAGAACGGTCGACGCTTTCTGGGGACCTTCTGGAAATTAGAAAAATTATTCTCGACGGGATGTTCCATCTCGATTCGAAACGGCGTTCTCAAGACGCCCCGCCCATTCGGCATCGAATGCTCGGCCGGGCAGGGGTCTGAGCTGAAGGGACAGGACAACGAACTGCCTCAGAGGTACTTTTCCTATGAAAATTGGACTGAGCATGCGCGAAGATATCCGTGTGATTCTAACTCGGCCGGATGAATGGAGCGATTCCGGCCGGAGCTGGCGAAGGACATTCGAAAACTTCACTGGGATTCCGCCTTGCAGAGCGAGAAGCATTCGCTGATTTTTCGGAAATACGCCCCAGATGCGGACGACGACGCGCAGGAATGGAGGCCTCTCACTCAGTGGAAAGAGGCGCCGCTGCTCGACTCTTTTTCCAAATGAGAAAGGCTCTCGACAGCGCGCGGGGCAAGAAAGTAGGGTAGGGAGGACTAATGAATCGACCCTTCACGAATGCCAGCGTGTTTGAGATCGGCAGAGGAGCGGGGTTTGTTCAGAACAACAAAACGCAGCATATCATCATTACGCCGATGACTGATGATCGAACTGTGGGGGCACAGCGAAACGGGAATCGCTCGAACTAATCCGGCCACTCACGATCAAGAGTGTGTTTGGATAAAACGCACTGTTTGTCTATTGGAGGGTGAGCTCCCCCGTCCGAGCTCCGACGGAGCATTGTCAAATTGTTCGCAACGTGCAGCAATCGGCGCGGATTCGGCTCCAGGAGTTACTTTTGAAACTGTCTGACAAGTTCCTAGAAGTTCCCAACGAGCGGGAAAAACCGAATCAGGAACCCCGGGGCACGCGAATCGCGTGAGCGGAGACTCCCGCTCGCACGGCATTGTTATACGAAAGTGTGCACGGAGAGTTTTCGCCGGCCGTTCCTCTCGGCTAGATCGTCGACGCCCCGTGCAACGTGCCAGAACAGCCGTTTAGTTACGTGCGCTCGCCAGGCATTACCTCTCTCAAGCCTTGCGCGCGCGGGGGGAGAGGGAGCGGCGACGTGACCGGTTTGCGCGACTCGACTGTCGCTCGAACCCGAACCTACCGCAAAAAAACTCAACGTGATTGAAAAGACGACCTCCCACGTCAAGACAAGCGTTTCGGTTCATCCTCGCACGCCATATCTAGTCTCTCACAGCGAGTAAATATCGATCTTGGTTCGACCGAGGCGGTTTTGAGGCAGGGTTAGGACTCAGACCGGGAAAAGCCACAGGTTGGATCTTACGCGCGATTCAACCCAGGAGCTCGGGCCACGCGAGAGCTGCGGGTCGGTCGTAACATCTGATCGTTGATTGTCTGCGGGTCACGGATAAGTAGTCGAGTAAGATACTAACAGATCCCAGGGGCGCCTGCGTGAACGGAGCAAGGCGCGCAATCCGTTGGCGGCCTACGGAGGCAAGATCAAGTAGCCGGTTCGAGGGAATCTCCCTCAATCGGAACAGAAGACCCGTCAACTCTCTGAGCTCGAGCGCTGAGCACTCATTCAACGCACGTAAGGCGATGCGCTTTGCGCGGCCGCAGCGAGCTCTTCGATAAAAAGTTTCCTCGTTCGCGAAATTGCCAAGTGCTACCCGGATGGATTGGTGGCGTGGGATGCCTCGCCCTGCTTGATCGATGCCAGAGCGAGGCTTGAAAGAGCTAGGATTGACGGGTAACACGGATGAACGAGCGACGATTGTTAGCTGGATGTCAGACAGGATAATGGCATCGTGATGAATTGACAGAACCTTGGGGGCCATCAGTCCTCACCGCCCTGATGAAGCTTATCGCCCGACTCAGAGGCCACGTGCCTCTCAATTTATTAAAAGTCCCACTTCCAGGAGGTTCGGGCTCCATGATGCGGGAAGCTTGACTCCGGGAAGAATTGACGACATGAAAGATTGCTTGGTAGCTTCCGGCTGCTTAATGAAAAGCAAATATTGTTACGAACGCGTGTTCCTGTCATTCACAGAATCGCGCAAGGCCGAGATGAAGGATGCAGAAAAGACCGGTCCCTACGGCGCACTGTATTGGGCACTCGATCTGCGGGGACTCGCTCCGTTCGTCTCCGGGAAACGAGTATCCGCTCGGATCGGTCTCGCGTGCGGGATGGGTTCCCGTCCCGATCCATAATTTTAGAACTTGCTCTGAACAGGAGTGGGAAACGGATCGAATCCTCCTCTTCATTGGCCGTTTAAATAGAGACTGTTTGCGGAATCGAGCCAGCGCGGACGTGATTCCTCGTTTGCCTACTTGGCTTTTCGCGCCGGATGATTCTCCCGATATTAGCCTGGGATTGATTTCTCCGAGTGGGGAGCAGGATCGTACGACATTCTCATCCGAAGGACTCTATTCCTCACGTCCTATATCGGGACACACGAATTCATAGCGACTTGTACTAACGCGTCTTTTTCTCTCTTTTGCAGTCACCGAGAAAGAAGTTAGACAATGGTGAGTAAATCCGATCTTTCTCTCGAGCGCGGAAAGGGCGACGGCGAGTTCGGAAATGACATCCCAAGGCGACCGACAAAACCGGTCACCCGGTCTTTATCGGCGCAGGTGAATTTCTTGATACACATCAACGCAACTAGGCCTCGGAGGCAGGCCACGAGAGATACAGTCGTTTCCGCTCACGCGGCGCACTGTGCGCGGTGAATCCTCGAGAACTGGCCAATCTTTCCCGACGTTTCTTCCGCCGTAGAGCGAAACTTTCCGAAAACCTGATACGCTGGCGAGTGCGCGCAACACGCCTGACATCATTTCAAAACACGGGCTTCGCTCTGGGGAGTGTCTGGATACTTGCTCGGCGGCTCTCACCTCCCTATCTTGCGGCGTTGGCCCCCCACCTCCCTGGAATGCGGTGATGTAATCTGAGCTTTGCGTTGACTCGCGACGGCGGAAATAATGTCGAGGATAAAAGAGTCTGAGATCTCCAGATGATCATCATTGATCCGATTTGGGTTCTGCGAGAGCGCTCATGCGCGGAAGGTGGTGCGCGTCGCCGCGGCACGACTGCGTGCATGGACGGAGTCACCTGGCTTCAGAAGTTGCACTGCCGTTTGCAGAGCTCACTCGCTTTCGAATGGATCGCCCCGAAATGAATAAACTCCCACGACGGTGAACTATCGGCAGGCCGAACCCAGTTTTGGAGGGCGAAATCAAGGCTGCGTGAGCCATGCTACCTCAATATGTGTTCGCTCCTCCAGTCAGATTCGGTACAACTTTCGCGCGAGGTGTGCCCTACCTGGCTTCGGACCGGAGTCGACCTCCTTCGCTGATTCACGGTGAATTTGATCGCTACACGCTCGTGTTCCGAAATCTGTTCCAGTAAATCTTCACTTCAGCCGTTTCTTTCAATGACCGTCCTCATCCCGTCGCATTTTCGACTGCGACGCTGAAATTCTCATCTCGTATGCTGGTCGGCGATAAAGTTTCTTGCTCCGAAACGATCGAACAGGAATCGCTCAGAGGACTATTCCTCATGCACCGCGACCGTAAGTCGAGTCAAGAAAACTCGTGTGAAACGAATCATTCCTGCTCGTCGCGCAGTCAATTCCGGAATCGGCTCCGTTCGGATCGGAAACTAATCGATCTCAAATCATGCTCGTCCGGAGACTCGGGTTTGAATACGGACCGCCTCGCCGTCATCGTTCGTCCCGCGATGGGGAACTTAGCCCCGAGACACTCGTGCGGGACGGTTGGAACGAGGTACGAGTTGTTGTGGCGTCCCCTCGAGAATTGATCGTCTCCCCTCGGCTGAAAAGTCCGCTGGCCGGGCCGGCTCGCTGTATGATATGACGAGAACGCCGAAGCGGACAATTTTCCAACAATCGAATTCGGAGGGATAATTCGCAAGCCCATACGTTCGACTGCTGGAGCTCGGTTTGGGCGCGAACGACGGATTCCTATTCGTGCGAAGAATCCGTCAGCGGTCGCGTTGCTGGAGCCTAGGTTGTTTGAGGGAGCCTGACAACAAGTTCGGAACTGAGGCCTCCGAGTACAGGAGAGAGGGAAAGCCGTCGTTGGCGAAGTTCCTGCGGCGGAACATAAAATCCATTATACGGATTCGGTTTGCCTACTTCTGCATCGTCAACGCGATAGGCTGTTCTCTCGCGGCCAGGTGGCATGGCAGTGATAAATCCATGCATTTCTTCATCGCATTTTCCCGCGAGGGATTCTCGGCCCGAGCGTTCGGGTCCGCAGCAGCAACCGGAATCCCACCCCTGTTCCCGAGGTAATAACCAAAGGAATAGAGGGCAGCCCTCTCGTCCTGAAAATCGCCGAACATGTTGCAACGAGCTGGATGTAGGCAAACAGTTTCATTCGATGAGATAAACGGAACCGTGGCGTGCACGCAATCCTCCCCGGCGCTGCTCGCGCACGTACGTACAGTTTCCTCTCGTGTGTCCGATGAGTCTCGTCCAACGTGCCCTCGGAGCTCTACGCCCGGGCTTCGTGCTTCCGAATCGCTTCCGCTGGCGGGTCGTTCATCGCGGCGGTGATCCTGCAATGCTACCGACGAGTTATGAATTCGAGGTATGCATTGAGTTGAGATCTGAAGAGCAGACACGTGAAGATTCAGTGACTCGGGCTCAAGCTCTCCAGTTCCGGGAGCGGGAAGAACGACATTGCGTAACACAAAAGGGCGCGGAGCCGTTTGAAACGGTGTACGATTTTCTGAACAACAATCGAAAGTTCAAAACACGGATGCAGCCGCTCGGGCGGGAAGAAAAATCAAGAGGACCCCAGCGTCCGATCTCAGGAGAGCTGCGCTTCGGCTGCTCAAAAGTTCTCGAGATCTCGAGAGAGTTTGGCGTTCTCTGCTCATCCAAAGCAAGACAGCCGACTCTGTAGCACGAGACCTCATTAGGTTTCTGACGGATGAACTCACCGACACGCTGATTCGGTGTCTCAGCAATTGATTGACGCACAAACTTCACCCGCGCTCAACTCAGTCAGTGCATGCGCACGCGGGATAAACAGCCGAAGCTGGAGCTCTGTGGCGGCTTGGTCGCAGTCGCGTTCGCCCACGCTTTTGACAAAGAGCCTCACGGGGTCGCACGGATTTGTTCCTACGTCAATGAAGAGCAGGAAACGTTTTAGCGAATATTTATTCAGCCTCCTACCCGATGCAAACAACAAAAGTATACAGAGCCGGGGAGAAAGCCTTCCGCTCCTCTGGCAACAGGCATGACACAGAGTTCCTCGTTGGAACGATGCCCGCCGCGTTTCTCCCCGTCTCGTTCCTGCGAAGATAAATCCTCATCATTCGTAATGCTGACTAGCGGGAAGACGAGACTTGTCAAACAATGTGAAGCATCACATGACAGCGACACGACGAGGTCAATTAGAGCCCGGCCAAGGAACCAACCGCTTGGGGGCTTCAAACGCCGGGAGGATGGAGACCCGAACGATTTATCTTTCTGAACGAGCAGCTGTTCGCGAAAGAGTTCGATACCAGTTGCGGACTTTATCGAGCCGCGGGCTCGAGGCAGCCGCGAACTGTTGGTTTGGAACGTCGAAAAAACTTTTCCGTGTTCTTAATGGGACCGTCGGTTCGAATCGCTCCCTCGAAGCCAATATGGACGGCTGAAAGCTTTGAAATGAGGCATTGCCCGCCGCATTCGCCTTCCGAGCGTCTGTTCGCCGTCCGTTCACGACGCTCTGAGTCCGACTTAGCGTCCATCCGAGTTAGCGGGCGGTCGTCGGAGCTGGGGAATCGCCGTTCCGCTCCCTCCTCTTCAAATGTGGTCGATGTGTTTTTATTAACGGTCAGTCGCAGGGATCGCTCCCGGAGGTGCGGAATTGTATCGCGGGCTCGTTACCCGGACGCCCAGCGATTCGTAACGGCGTTCCGTGAGCTACGCAGAATCATTGCAGGAGAAGAAATTACGCTTAGCCGAGAAGATGTTTAGATCCGAATTGCGGGGCGAAGACGAGATCGGAGTCAGTACGGGGGCTGACCGACGAACCGATTCTCTCGGATAGCATCAAAATACTCCATCACAACGCTAAACCATATCGGAGCCCCGATTTCTGGTTTCGCACACGTCGACAGCAGATCTCAGAGGTCGTTGACGAGAGACTCGCGGCGAAGCCGTTCGCGCACGCCTCCATAGTGAGCACACACTGCGCGACGGGTCCTCTTCTGAACCTCAATAAATTCCGAACACGATACTCGCTCGCTCCGCAAGTGATGAGCTCGACCGAGCGTCTCGCAACCTGACTCCCGATGTTTTCCCGGTCCTGTACTCGGAGTTAGAGTGGCCTTGCCTAAGATTTGAGCTCCTCCTCGGAATATACATACACCCGCTGTCCGTCTCCGCAATGATCAAGCGTCAGTGGCTTGCCGAGCGTTGTTCTCAGCTGGGAACAGAGACGAGCTCCTCAGAGAAAGTGAGCGATCGTCGGGATCTCGAACAGCCGAGATACCTCGTTCCGCAGACTGAGTGACGACCGACGAAAACTCGCCAAAGCAAACCGGCAAGAACCAAACGGACAAACGGGAAGGAGCCTGAGCCGCGGCCGGTTCGCCGGCGAGCAAACCGAGAGCCCGTCATGATCCAAAGATGAAATTGTGGATTACGCCGCGGAAGAGCTCTAGTCTCGCTGATAAAAGTTCCCCGATTAACTGAGCCGTGGCACCTCGTCCGCCCACGTCCTCCTGTTCCAACTCCCGGGAAGAGAGCCCGTTCGTCCGCTTCTTCGTTCATTGAGCCACCTCTTTGATCCAACGTCGACTGCGACTTATTGGAAAGTTCGAGGAGCAGAATTTCGTTCGCAGAATCCAATCGCGCTGCTTATCTCCCGGTCGGTCAGTCGCTCTGATTGACCGGCTGCCAGCTAATACTTAAAACGGGCTCCCAGGGATCGCGGCGGACTTGCACCGCTCAATCGAAGACAAAGAGATCTCTTCCTCCTGAAGCAAAACGTATCTCAGAAACGCGTCGGCCAGTTTTCGAGAGTTCGGCTGACGGCCGCGCCGTGCGATATTCCCTGCGAACTCACTCGGTCGTTTTCAGTCTGGCTCAGGAGAACCCCAGCGAGGATTAAGGAGAGCACCGAAGGAGAGTTTTCGTCGTGCTACGGCATGCGATCGCGCCAGTTCTATCTCAGACTTCCGTCTCGGAAGGTTTCTGTGGATCGGGGTGCGATATCTGTCCTGATTGTCGCTTGAACGGTTGGGTCCGATCTCCTGCGGCGTGGCATCAACCAGATCTCTCAGGTCAGATTCAAATCGACTGGAAACAATTCCGAAACGGTCGGGGGCAGCCATGTCCCCTTTAAATAGACCCAGGAAACCAATATCCTCTGCAAATGCCTCCGCCAATGTTTTGAGGACGTTGAACTCCCGCACACGAGGGCCGGCTGCTCCACGGTCGAGTCAGATCCCTGACATACCCGCAGAACGACGAGCTTCTCCGTTCCGAGGATCTCGAATGCGCTCATCGTCGGATCTGAATCTCTCCGCGATAGGAGCTGATGCTCCTGGCCTAGGTCACAACGGAATATTCCGGGAGTTGTCCTGAGCTCCGTTCAGGACAGTCCCCGCAGGCCGTTGGTAAACTGCGTTCGCACTGTCTCCCGCATTGGTATAGAGAGCCGTGACATTCAAACTCGGGCTACGTAAAACGATGGGAACCTCGTCGTTTGACATGATCAGACTATTCAAAGACGTTGTCCGGTACCCTGATCCGGCACGCAGCCGAGGAAATCCTGCACCCCGAGCCCGACGTTACAGCCGAGATTCCTTCTCGGTTCCCGGACGAATCACGGCGGCCCTGAAACGCAGATGTCACCTGTCGCTCTCGAGTTGTACACTAAACTTCACTTCTAGTCAGCCTATCACCGTCCGGCAAATTCCGCCTCCCCGCCGCATGGGGGAGACGCGAGGAGGAAAAAGTGGGAGTCGAGAAACCCCCTCGAGAAAGAATTGAGAAATATTTTCATGAAGCCTCATTTGCACACGAACATAACGGACCGACCACTGTGCCGCGCGGGGCCGGAGAACAAAGTTTCGGGGAATCGTGGTGTTGCTCGAAACATTGGCCCGCTCTTCCCGCTGTTCGTCGCCAGAGGGGACGACCGGCTCAACGGATGCCTGCGATTCGCTGAGTCTTCTCCTAGGAAACCCTCCGGGGTTCCCGGGAGGAGACACCGCGGGAGGCGCCAACGAATCAGCGCAGATCGACTTTCCGTGTGCTCGGTCAAAAACCAGGAGAGGTAAAGACGCACACCGACGGCGCTCATGGAAGACTCTCGAGGCGTTCCGCGGTTTCCGTCCGCACGTCCGTCTACTTTTGGTCCTTGTCCGTACGTCTGTTCGACCGGCAGTGCCAGCTTTCCTTCCAGCTGTGTTCGACAGAGAGGTCGCCTGGTTGGTTCTCTAATCCTCGAAGATGAGAAAAGATGAAGAGAAGAACCTGGAGCAAAAACTCATCACGAGACTCGGTCGATGGGGACTTCTCCATTCCAAGCGAGCTGTTCAGCCGGGAAAAACCTTTCTGCCGCCGATCGACAACAAAAATAAAACCGCCGGACAAACCTATGGAACGACAGCGGCGGCGGCAGCGGCAGCAAACAGCCGAGGCGAAAAGCTTGGAGAAGGACAAAAGTTGCGGGAAAACGAGGCGACTTCCATTCTGAACGCCGGTCGTGTTGTCGGTGGCGACAGCGCCGACCACGGTTATAACAGAGCTAAAAGCGAAGAATCATCCTCGGGATGTGGGTTTGCGGGGGATCGCCGGAGTCGTCATACAAACACTCTCCTGGGCATCTCCGCGGCCATTCGTCAAAGTCAACGCAACGTGAGCTCCAAGAGAAGTGGACCCGGACCGGAGCCGCGACGACGATCTGATCTTTCGTGCGATACCGCATGCCTGCAAAACGTGGAGTTTGGCGAGCCCGCGGTGGGGAAGAAGTTCTTGGGAATGAATCCGGTTCTCGACGGGGCGGATACCCTGCAAAAGTCCGAATCAACATCAGCCCATGCCAACAATGACTCGCGCGAGAGAAGACAGGAATGGCCGGAAACAGGTGGGTGTAAGCCTTGAACAGGTGACTTGGAGAAAGTTCTGAAATGTCTCCGTCCGCGCCCACTTAAAGTGGGTCATCTTTCCCAGCCCACAGTAGCATCTCTTGAGCAGGCTAACGGACTGACGGCCAGATGGGCGGGAGGTCTTCCCAGTCAGTCAAGCTGCTGGAGCCGGCGTTACTTGGAATGGAAGGTAACTACCCGGAAGAGTAGTCAGTCGGCCGCTGCTGACACGAGGAGCCTGCTCGAGAACCGGTGCCGCGCACTTAATGGCCTGTGTCGGAAATAGAACGGGAGGCAAAAATTCGAACAGAGCTAGCCGCCGATCCACTCACGAGCAGGAGCAGCATGGGCAGCGTTTGTTGAGGAAAGCTCAGGACGACGAGGAACAGGAGTCGTGGGTCCCCGTAGGCGGCGTCGACCACGAGGCCTCGGAGGCCGCGGCCTCCCGCCGGACCCGAGACACCAGAAGCAGGACGAGCTCTCGTCGTCGTTGGAGGAGCGTGGCGTGCGCGTTATTTTCGGAAGAGGCATCGGTCTGGGAGGGAGCGAGCGAGCGAGACGACCAACGGACCTACCAATGGAGCGGCCCTCCCAAGCCGCGGAGTCCCAACATTCCTTCAATGCGGAGAAGTTGATGTTGCTCCGCTCCAGTGTTGCCTATCCCGCAGGTGCTGCTACTTCAGGCCGCGCGGCTCTGCGAACCTCGTTCCCATTGAGCCGCCTCGAGCTACTCAACAAGTGGAAGTAGTGGCGAAACATAAACTGCGGCGCCTCGGGCAGTTTCGAGCTCGTTTCCGACAAACCTCATTCCTTATTCGCTCACAAAGTTGAATTCTTCAACAGCGTTTGAGCCTCATCTGAAATTCTTTTCGGAAAAACTCATGCGCGACGTTTCCGTGTTCAGCCGATGCATCGGAAACTGGCTCGGGTTGTCTCGCGAGTCAGATTGAGAGATTGTCAACCCGGTTCCCCGTTTATGAAAGCCACCGGAAAACACTGCCATTGGAGTCGACACCAGCCCCGGAGGACGGGTTCTGCTGAACGAGCCCGAATTCCGCAAGCGACTTCCAAAGCGATGCAGTCACTGCCTTTTGAACGCGTTTGGCGATGTTCCAACAACGATCATGCAACGAGCTCCATCGCCGGAGGATCATTGACAAAGCTCAGAGGAAGTGCCGAGCCTTCGGAGGAATCGTGTGATGATTGTGGAGGTTTCGGAGCGCGTCACCGCACAGCCGTCAGCCATCTCAAGAAGTCAGGATTTTTCTGTTTCCGACCATTCTCCGCATATCCGGCGGCTATATCGGGTCTCGCTCCGAGCCTGAATCAGGCCTGAAACGTCTGCTTCCGGAGCACTCGATGACTGGAAGGCTGCTAACGTTTGGAAAACTCTCGAATCCACACATCGCTTCTTCATCCCGGAGGAGTTTTTCCTGTGCCCAGAGGGGAGGCCCTGGTGGAGACTCATTCCATTCAGGAATTCCTCTGTTCACTAGCCTGACGCAGAAAGCCCCGAATATCGAATATCAGCCGTTAATAATTGCCGGCAACCGCACTGCTAGATTGCGGAAAGCTCCAGAGCTCCTGAATCGAAGCCGCCGCAGCGGGTCGAGTCAACCTTGTCGAACGACCAACAACACTCCGAGCATCCGAGCCAGCCTCTGGGAGCTGGGGCGATAAATCGTACGATCACACAATGGCAACCGTCTGCTGAGAGATCACAAATCGATACGGTGGCCAACGGGAACATTTGTTATATCACTCCGACCGTGCCTCCCTCTCTTGACCTACAATAAATCAAAATATTGCGTTCTTAGCGAGACGATATTTATCGGCCTTCTCGACTGTCTCCGAGAACTGTAGGTGGACACAAAATATTTTCCTCATTCAATCGAAGCCCGTGTGCGATCCCAGAATGTTGCTCATGCCTCCTGATGCCGGTCGCTTCGATCGGGTTTATTCTCGAAATGAGATCAACCCTCATGACATGTACATAAGAGAAGAACAGCGTAGAGATGTTCAGAGCAGGGCTCAAACTTCGACTACAAGATTCCTCGATACTTCGAGCGAACCGAACTGGAGGCTCCCACTTTTCGAATATCTCAAGGAGCGGGATTCCGGCTGAATTTCTGTTTATTTTCGACAAGTATCCACTATATTCCGATTTTTCGGAGCATCTGCCGCTCCAGGGCGTCTGATCAGCTCCTTGTTTTTGATCTGATTCCGATTCAGAGTGACTGAGGTAAGCGCAGAGCTCAATGATAATCACTGGGTTGACCGTCACCGTCGAATATCGAGTCGAATGTGCAATTCGGAAGCGTTGTCGCCATTCATCAGAGGTGCGAGGTGCGTGCTGAGCACCTCGCTACCTCGGATTCCGAGATGGAATCGTAATGGAACGGACAGGAGACAGTTTTTAAACAAAATGGGAAGCATTTCCACGGATCGCGACGTCGCTGACAGCGGAAAGCGAGCGCTGCACTGAAACAGTCGAGCCGCAAATCGAACATTCGAAACTCGGCCAGCCTCCATCGACCTTTGAATATATCGATAAAGGCTCTCTCTGCAAAGGCTTCGGCCTTCTCTGAATGCTTCGCGAGATATCCGACGCCAGCGGGATACTCGGTCGCTTTCGATAGTGCTCATAGGCCAACCCGTGATGCGAAGATGCCGTGAGGCACTCCAGACGTCCTGAAACAGGCTCGCGCGTTTCTCTCGCGTTCGAGATGGCCACGGAAAGATATATTACTGAGTGAAAATGTGACACGTTGGGCTACCGACTCAGATCCTCACGGGATTGAAGTGGCTGCCTTTTCCGACCAGTCACACTGGAGAATTACTGAGAGACCAACTACGCCGCTCCATCGCTGCATCTAGAGGAACTGACGATAGCCATTTTGAATTTCAGGTATAAAGGCTTCCTTAAAGATTGTCCAGACGGTCTTCTCACTGAGCAGGGGTTCCTCCGGATCTACAAACAATTCTTTCCACGAGGTGACCCCTCAAAGTTCGCATCACTTGTCTTCAGGGTGTTCGACGAAAACAAGGCAAGTGCTATTGCGATGATGTTGATGATTCAAGCGCTCCGAACCCGCTCGTCGAACGCTTTTCCTCGGGCCCCTGACCCAATGACGGGAACGAAAAACAATCATAAGGTGTTTACCGGAACTCGATGCGATTTCTGAGCCCCCAAGCGACCTGCGTAGCCTGCGTCGGAACCGTGAGAACGAACCCCTAGAAGTTCCCTCTCACATTCGAGACCGTGACCAGGAGGCGGAACGACCGCGCGTCGGGTGTCGCTCCGCGCTCCCCCACTCTGAGGGGTTTTGATCCATCAGATTTGGTTCATTAGTTGGCTCGCTGGCCAACGAAGTGGTGTTTAATCCTAGTGCTCCCTGAGCAACTTTTAAGCCATATCGAATCAAGTAGCTCCGTGCTGAATATTTCATGATGTCCAACCAACATCGGATTTCCCGACGTGGACCGAGCTCGGCCGTTAATCCCTGTTCGCATGATTGGAGAGAGCCCGAGCGACAACTCCGACTCTTTTTGCGATCCGGTCCTCGGACCTCTCGAGGAAAACGGCAAATGAATGGATGCTGCAATGAGAATCGATCCCACTTAAAACGATTCGTTGGGAATAGGGCGATACCGAGAGCACCGGAAGGAAATGTCAGCGTTCTCAGTGAGTTTATTCCCCCACTCTCGTATTCAATCTCGATCGACGGCTAACAGGCGAATCTTTCAAACAGTGTTCATCAATTATTCTTCCAATAGAGTACGGAGGCGACTCGATTCGTATAAAAGCTTCCGATTCTCCCTGAGGGACGCTGATGGTGAGGGGAGTCCAACATTTCGCTTTTTCGAGGGCCTCGAGTTCCATCCGATGCCCCTCCAACAGCTGAGCATGGAGCAGGTCGCGAACGGTGATGATTCTTTAGCCGATGCTGTTCGGAACCTATTTCCATCCGAGGATGTTGTTCAGCACCTCCGGAAATTTGGCCCTGTCTTGCTCCGGGAACGGCACGAAAACTTCATCCTGAACCCGCTGTATGGTATCAGAGAGCCTCTCGACCGTGGTGCATACGGCGTAGCCGTTCGACTCCATGGCGCGCGCCAATTCCAACTGGTGGTTGTCGAGGAGTGTTTCGTTTATGACAACGACCAGCTGCAAGCCGAGAACGAGAAGATACCTCGTGAGAGTTCCTAAATATCACCTCGACCTTTCTTCGTCTATGTCTTCAAACCGTCCTCACTTTCGATTTCCGTTGACGAACTGCTTCCAGGATACTTCCGGCGCCGGCATGGCTGATAATCAGATCAGCAACCTTCATTTCGCTTTGGATGTTGTTCTTGAAGTCGAACGAAGAAAATCCGGGATGTTTCAACTTGGGCACCGCTCCTGAACCGAACTGTACAACTATTTTCGAGTAGCCGAGACTGTTCAGCAATCGCACTGTTTCTAATTTGGTCACTTCAGAGACCAGATCGTCAAATTGTGTCGTGCCAACTGTCACGAAAACGGTTCTTGTGCCAGTTTTAGCCATCGAGCTCTGGGTGTAAATCACTTCGGATCGAACGTTTCACGCACCAGAGCTAACAAAAGCAGGAGGCCTTTCCCCCAGCTGAGAGCGCCGGGACTCATCAGCTGCTGGGCACAAACACGATAGCAGACGCTCGGAGAGAGGGAAGTAATCACAGAGGGAAGTGGACGCAGGAATCGAATTCGGAGCCTGAGCTGTGTATGTATGCTCCATGGGTACTCGCGGAGAAGACTCCAAGCCTCAAAGGTTCCACCGGATCGTGTTGCACAGCTTTCCACTACTATCCCGATGTCTTTTACTCCCACGGCCGAGCGAGCTGTTCTCGCTCCTGTCTGATTCGATAGAAGGTTCAATGATCGTTACCGTCGATCCAAACAACTTCGTCCCGGCCGTCGGCGTCGAACTCCGAGTCCCATGAGGAGTGTCAGGGTAACCCTGCATCCACATCGATGGCTTCCGGTTACGCCAACTGGCTTCGGTGATGCCTCCAACAAACTCCCAAGAATACGTCCCTCGATCCATGCCTGCCCCAAAAGTTGATCTGGATGGAAACAAAAAGCTCACGACCCGAGAGCCCGCGCACGCGCAATCGTTGCTGGTTGCTTCACAACTGTGATAACTTGAGCTCTTCGATAACCACTCTTACTCGTATCAATCCTGCTCAAAACCCTCCTTCTTGCGCTCAGGAAAGCAACCTTCCGGTGGAAAATATCTGCTGCAAGCTCGTTTGAAATTTCTCGGCTGATAGACGATTTTTGGGACTCACGAAGGGACGTTTGCAAGCAGCTCCTTCGCTGGGCTCGAGGGGAAAACTGCTGCAACCCTGTCCGATTCGCGTTCGGGATCCGAGCTTTTGAACAACTGAGAGTTCAATTTCTCTCGAGGTCTGTGTTGCTCACAGATTGGCCAAGTGTTCTCCTTCGTAAAGCATGCGGTCTGCAGCGAGAACGCTGAGGTAACGCGGTGGCGCAATTTCGGGTATGAGGGGTTCTTCGGGGAGCACTGGAATGGAGTATCTGACGCTCCCCGAAGAGAAGACTCGCATTCTCAGTACTAGTTCCACGGAGACAACCAAGCAACAATCTAGAAACCAACGGCGAGGGCTGAGTCAGCTGAGAACGTTTCAATTCTGTTCCCTGGATTTTCGTGTATGAGATACCCAGTTCCTTTTCTCCACCGCGATTCATCGATATTATCTCTGAGATGTTCGCGAGCTGTGAACTGTTTCATGGAGCTTCCAGATACAACGAACCGCACTAGCTGACTTGCCTCGGAGACCATGTCCGCAGAGCGTCGTCGTTACTGAATTCCTCCGCCGCGAGCGGACCTCGCAGTTTTCGTGGGAGGAGCCTTCAACAAAACTTCGCTGTACAATAGACTGCCAGTTCCAACGAGCTCAAACATTATGAGCGTGGAAATTTCTTGACGGGGGATGGAAGCAACGCTCCGATACGAGTTCCTTGCGGAGGTCCAGAAAGAATACCACTAAGCTTCACTTCCTTTCAGGATGGTTCGATCGAATTCGAAGAGTTCATCCGAGCGCTCTCGGTAACGTCGCGGGGAAATGTTGAAGAAAAACTATTATGTAAGTTGGAAGCGCCTGCATTCTCGAGACACGAGACGCGAATTTTTAAAGGTAGAGAAACCTTCGAACTCCTGCGACCTTGCCTTGGTCGATTCAACGATTCAGTCATCATTAATATCTTGATCATTATCGTCACTGCCCGTGCAGCAACGTCCAATCAGCCGTCGGATAGATCGCATTCTGTTGATCATTATCATCATCGCCGTCTCGCTGTGGATTTCCCGTGCAGCATCATTCAGTTCACTGTTGAATACAATAATGATCATCGACAACATGATGACGACAGATAGAAAAATGCTATCAACATCCGGTGTTAATCAAGATTGATAATAATTATGAAAATGATGATCATAATCGAATCAGATGATATTTGTCAAATAATATAAAATTCATCGAATAATTTGATATTCAACGATTCGGATCGTATTCATCATCATTATCAATATTATCATTATCGCTTGAATTCCGGAGAATTCAAACTCCCTGGCGGGCTTCATTGCCTGAATATTCCGCTGATATATCTCCTGCGAGAGCGACAGAAGTTCTTTTTGAAACGGGATTTGAAAAATCGAGCGCTGAGAGGATGATGTAGGTACTCGGTCGGGTCGATCTTGGGTCGGCAGTCGGGAGCTAAACTTAACGGAGGCTAAGATCGGATCGAGGCACGCGCCGGCTAGAAACAGCCATTCAACAGGCAGTCGTCAGCTATACAGCTAGTGAACTAACCGAGCAAGCGAGCAAGAAACCGGCCAGCCAGCCACCTAGCTAGCAAACCCGGTGTGTGGACCCCACGGCAGATGGTCAAGCTGCAGCCAGACTGGCTGACTGAATCTCCTCCTATCCAATGCCGCTGCAACAGCAGACTCTATCCCGAATGCCGGCGACCTCTCTTCGATCCCTCGTCGGCCGGTCCTGAGAGATGTTTTCGCTGGACGGTCGTTCCATTCCTCTCGGAGCTTTACAGTTGCTAGAGTGGAACCGTTTTTCACCTCCGAGCAGCTTTTACCAGGAGTTCAATATCTCTCAGCGGTATCGAGTCACTCTCAGACTCAAGCTCTAAAGTTCTCTTGGATCCATCATGCCAGCGGACCCAGCGAACAGCAATGGGAATCAGTGGCGCTAATCAGCCCACAATTTGGCACTCTTGACTGCACTGCAACATTGCCGTGTAGGATCAGCTACCAACACAGAAAAATAGAAGGCGAACAAGAGAACTGTGCTTCTGTAGTCAGCGTTCTCTTTCGTGATAGCGTTGACGGCGAACGCGCCGTTTTGGAATAAAAACATCGGTGCCCGTCAAACTAAATCAGACTGCAGCTGCCGAGCGAACCGATCCGAGATTGAGTTTCTTTTCAGTTCCACTTTAGGTTCCTGGATTAGATTCGGGCTTCACGAACAAGATCCCGTTGTTGCACACCGTCGATGAACTCCGGCACCGCCTCGAACAAGGAAAATCCGATTCTCGACTACAAGTTCTGTCGAATTTAAACGAACCGTTAGTTTCCTCGCCGGCGATCCGCTGGCAGAGTGACGACCAGTGCGGAGCGTGACGTCTCACTCTGAGACGTCTCCGACCACGTTCCGCAGTCTCAATTATCTCGAACGAAATGATTCAGAAGAATTGATGATGGCAGGAACATGACCGATGACAGAAAATCGAAGGGTGTTCTCTTGTTCCGGATCTGGTGAGAGGAGAAGGGAAAAAAAAACGTTTTCTTATCTTGCAGGGGCATTTCGGCTGTATGACGTGGATAATGACGGCTTCATAACGCGGGAGGAGATGTACAACATTGTGGATGCCATTTATGAGATGCTCGGCAGTCAAGAGAAAGGCGAAGATGAAGACGACCCACGCGCACGAGTAGATAGAATATTTGAACAATTGGACAAAGTAAGTCAGTGGACTATGCTCTGATTTTTCGCCTGGCCCCGCACGCGTTCCCTCTGTTTCTGGTGCGATGTGGACGTTTTTCCTGTTTCGCTTCCCAACACCGCTGGATCACAGCTCTCCGTCGACCGTTTCCGTTGGGCCAGAGTTCCCGGCCGAAGTTGTGAGGTGGTTCCCGGTAGCGCCCAGTTTGATTGACTTCGATCCCTTGACGATCGTGCGGGAAGGCCAGAGCCGCGGCCGACACTCGAATTTGAAGCGAAAAATCCAAGAACCAAGGCAGCTCGACTCATTCTGTTGATGTCTCGTCCTTCTTGGCCTGCCGGCAGCGATGGCGTTGTTGGTGTTTGATAATTGATGGTCGTTTTCGTCTTCGGTACAAACAGTCTCCGACGGCGGCCACGGCAGCATCGACGACGAACGTTGCTTGCCGTCCATTCTTCCGTTTGTTGGGGCACCGGGCAGCAGCCACCGCAGCCGAAACAGCACTGGCTGCTGCATTATGACGACGATGTAGGCGGAACCAGAACTTCGGTGAGCAAGCAAGCGAACGAGCGAGCGAGCGCGCGTCAGGAGCAATGCCTGCGAAGCAGCTCTAGCGGTCGCGATGGTGGTACTCGAGCTGGTGGTGGTGGAAACGAAGACGACGCCGACGACCAGTCGATCGGCCTTGTGCCTTATTTGGGGCCATGCACTTCGCTCCTTCCAATATCGTTTCTCTGCCTGAACAACGACGAGGATCAACGGCCCCTGACAACTGCCGCCCGCTAGCTCGCCTGCCTACCTTCCCGGTTGCCTACCCACCCGCCCGCCTGCCTGCCTGCCCGCTCGACAGACAATGAAACGAACGAACGAACCAGTCAAGAAACAAGCCGCCAAAACGCCCCGATTGCTTGCCCAGCCATTGCCGGCGCTCTATTAGTTAGCAGCTCTCATGAGTCGTACTTCACCCGGCTGGGCACCACGCCGTCGTCGCGCGGTTCCTTCAAACAAACAGGCTTTGCTCTCCACCCCGGCTGCTCCTCCAGCCTGCTTTTCTGTCGTTTATACCCCCCGATGCTCCTTATGTCCGTGTGACTCGCTACGGCTCCTCTGTCATTTCCCAACACCGGCCGAATCGAGTAAAAAATGCCGACCCTCAATGAACCTTCTCCATTACAGAATCAAGACAACAAACTCTCTCTAGAAGAATTCAAGGAAGGCTCGAAGCACGACCCCAAGATCGTTCAAGCGCTTTCATTATATGCGCCCTAAAGCGTGCCAATTTACCAACGAACCGACCAAACCTTCACAATCAGCCTCCTCAACCACTTAGATTCGCTCCAACATTCTGATTAGAACTCGTGTATTCCAACGATGCACAGCCGTTCCAACAACGGTAAAATCGCCCGATTACCCCGTTCCTCGGCCGCCTGTCACATTTTGAGCACGTTTCGAAATTCTCTCAGATTTACATCGGAATCTAATCTGACGTGTTTGGCTCAACATGACAGCGCACCGAGAGGACGAAGTGTTTTCCAAAAAGGAGCGAGGCAACGAAACCCAGACGAGAGTTCGAGACTCATCTTCGTTCAAGATGTTTGAAGGGAACCTTTCCATACGTGAGGGTTCCTACATCGTGGGCCATGAATGTTCGTAGTCGGAATAGTGCAAAACGCGTGGGTCGCGAACTCGGAAGACAACTCGGGCTGCAGATCGTGCGTTGTCGGGCATCGACGCTCAGGAACCACTGGAAAATATCCCCGGCCGTTCGGGAGGAGTACCGTCCCGCGGGATCGGACTCAGGATCAGGAGCGCAAGCGGCGTCCAGGTTTAAAACTCAACGGTGTCAGAACCTAAGAGATGATCGCGAGCAAATTCGAGGTCACGATTGAGGAGACTATCGCATCAAGCCAGAAGGAAGCGGTCGTGAACGATGAGCGTTCAGTTCGTGTCGATTGGATTCCTCAAAATCTAGCGTCGATGCCTCGGCGGTTTGCTAAAGCTGCCGCTGCGGCGTTGGTGGCGGCGGCCGTCGCTGCTGTAATAGCGACGAGTGAGGCAAGTGAAGGTCCACATTCCAATGTTAGGAGGAGCCCATGCTTGCTGTGTACCTCGTTATAAATCGTCATTTAAGCAATACCGAGGACGCATCCAGGAGATCTGAGAAGGAACGAAGAGAGAAAAGACCAATAATGATGATGCGGCGCCCGAAGAGACGTTCTTCGAAATCGGTTTCCTCTCCTCCGATTCGTCCCCGAGACCCTCGGGGGAGACCTTCAGGGACCGAGGACTTTTCCCGCCTCATCCCGCGAAGCACTCCACGAGAATGGTCATGATTTCCGACCCATGATACTCTGTGAGAGTGACATCTTGCTTCGTGTCGCCTGACCACCCGGGACCCCCTCTGAAGATGCTGAGACGAGCATGAAGAAGACGTCGACATTGAAGCGATCAAGGGGCTCTTCGACGACCTTATCATCCAGGGAACGTCAAGACGATCAGAGAAAGAAGACCAATTCCACGCCAGCCCCTCGACATACCCGATTGCCTACTTGCTTGTGACCGGTTGCCGCCGGGGCTGCTGCTGCTATCATTTCGGTGGAAGATGGCGGCGCATTCATCGATGACGCTAAATGATTGAATTGAGTGAAATCTCATCTATTGTCGAACGAGTCAGACACGGATGTGAGTGGGAGTTCTCGTTTCTTCGTCTCTTGGGGACGGCTCCGACGACGACGGCGACCGCCGCAGCCCTCGAGCCGGCGATCCTCTTCACATCAGAGCAATATCAGCCATGTCTTCGCCCACCCATTCGACCGTTCCGAAAGCTGGTGCGCCTACTGGGCTCCGAGCACTTATGCCTTGAGCCACTTGATCTCGAATGCTGCAGCGAGCTGGAACCCCCGGGATTCCACGTACCCTTCCATGGCCTGAGCGTCGACGACGATCTAATCATGCAGCCCGACACTTCAGTAGCGATCGACATGATCCGTAGCCACAATACAAAGCAACCAAGAGTTTAGAGTATCGGTGCTCAGGTAAACCGGATGCATCGACTCCAGCAGCATACCAGAGACCGAATTCACACCGTCGGATAAATCACACTACAACCACCCAAAGGAACCAGCGATGTGATTCCGCACATCTTCCATTCGAGACAGAGGAGAAAAACAGACAACCTTAGCAACTGACCCGAACGATTGCATCACCATCTGCGGAGAACTGTCCGTCGCGTCGTACCATCTGACCATGAGCGCGATGAATGTTCCCGCAGCATGTCTTGTATGTCTTGGTATTTGTGGTATATTTCAAACCAACGACTCAACAACACTGGAGTCGTTTCTTAGTATAAACAGAACCTTTAGCGCACCAAGAAGCGACCAGCAGTTCGAACAGATCAGGAACGGCTGGATACGAATTGAAACGAATTTGTCAGCTTCGGTGATGTCATACAAACCGACCGGAGTTGTCGTGCCCCTCGTCTTGACCAGCTTGATTGGTGCCTACCCGGATCCGATTCCCTGAAGGAAACCAGGACAAAGAGGAACCTTCCATCGATCCGAGGAGCACGTGTTGGGCTCGACATCCACCCGACAGGAGATGAGTACGGAGCTAATCGATGGTGAACCAAATGACTCGGGACGATGACGTCTTCGAGTTCGCAATCCGTACTGGTCTCCGGGAAACAGATAGGCCTGACAAATCTTAGCGCACGGCACCTTAACTCGTCCGTCTGTCTTCATGCTTGGAATGATACCCGCGTACTTCTTCGTTCGTTACAGTCACTCAACTTCTAACGAACTTTCTAGAAGCCGAGCAGAGAGCGTCTCATCCAATAAACTCTAAATCAGCCGGAAGCCGAAAAGTTGCACGAAGTGGGTTCGACGTGAGCATTTACGAGGGAAAACTTCACCCGCTCTGGGCAACATTCTCGCAGATGGGAGAAGCGATCCAGCGCGATGCTGGGAGTACGAACGTACAGTGATCATTCAATTTCTCGCGGTCGCGTCCGCTCGATGGCCGTTAGCGAGGCGTGAGCCACCATAAGAAGGAGAGATATATATAATTAAGAACAAAAACGGAAACTTCAACAAAGATGAAAGTTGAAGCGAAGAAGATGCCAGAAACGCTGAGAGAAGCGAAGCTGCCTTTGCTCGACTTGACCAGAGTGAACTGAACTGACGGCGGCTTCATGAGCGTCAGCTCGAGAAAATGAGACGAGGAACAACGGGAATCTGGACCGCCGAAAGCACCTTGGAAAACTTGAGTTCGCGCTGTAACGGACGGTCGGCTCCACCAACGGTTTCGCTGCGCTGCTCTTGGTCCGGCTCGCTTCCAGCTCGATTTCATTGAGTGCTCCTGGCCGGCGGGCGGGGGTTCCGCCAAGGATTCGAGCTGGTCTATAGAGCGGCTGTTGCCGCGAGTCAGTCCGCGAGCACTCGGCTTGCAGCTTGATCTCGTTCGACGGGAGCCCACGCCAAACAATGAATATGTGGAGTGGGTTCGCCCTGTTTTGTCTTCAGGAGGAAGGCCCATTGCCGTCTCCCCTCGAAAATTATTCGGTCAGCCTGTTAGCGGGCCGGTCGGCCATCTGACCAGCCTGCGAGCCAAGGAAGAAGTCAATCATGACATTCGTTGATCGACAGTGTCACTGTTCGCTCAGGACGTTCTCGCTGCTGGACTACAGAACAGCTTCTGAACGAACGCCGTTCTCCCAAAGTGTTCATGTAGCGCTCACGACTCTATGCTCCCGCCGTAAGTCGTGAAATCGATGAAATTCCTGCACATTGATTCCTGTGGGAACGATTCTTCGTATGCGTTGCCATTGATAGCCATTTGAAAAGATCAATCAGAGGTATTCATGCGGCAGCACGTCCGTCTCCAGGGCGGTCCGCCCCCAAGGAAGAAATCCACCCGCAGTAACAGCATCAACTGAAACGAACAGAATCTGCACCACCCACTATTGCCGGCATCGTCGTCGACATCGCTCACAGACGAGTTTGACTGAAACCGAACCGGTTCAGACGGAGCAAGCCGATGACTGACTTTTTCTAGCCTAGAAACGGCTTGGCATACATCGCTCACGAGTTTTCTTCGGGAAAATTCAGGACTCTTCCCTCCGACAGGGAACCATGTCTTACTTTCTTGACACAGAATGTGGGAAACTAGTGACGATCAATCATCAATATCCTGAGCTGTATCTTCGGGGGAGCGCTTTCCGTTTTTCGGGAAGATGGAGGGCGATCAATATTTTCCAGCAAGAGGTCCGCTCTTGCCTTTGGGGTGGGAAAAAGAGTTTGGACTCTTCTGATTCGCGGAGGGGAGCTCGGTTTCGTCCAAAGACAGAGCTCTGCAGAGGATTCCCAGACGGACTTCACGGGAGCGCCATCCGAGCGTGTTATACATAGCTTGATAGATCTACCCTGTCGTCGACGGAGCCCACCTCTTCGACTTCTAAGTTAGAAGTTCTAACCCATCAGTGCCAAAGACGGTGCGAACTTTGGAAGTTGCATCGACCATAAGTCCTTATAGCGAGAGCCGGATTACTTGCATCGAAGTCTCTCTCGAATCCGTCAAAAGTTATCTCGAGGTTCAGCAGTTACCAGACGGTGGGATTCTGCACTTGTCCTCCACTCGGACGATTCGACGTCCTCAATCGAATGCAGTGTGGGCTCCGTCTCACAGCAAACCACTACACCATTGTAAATTACGGTTACCCAACTCTTCAATCATTTCCGGCAGCTTCGAAATGTTCATTTTTCTCTAGGCCGAACTCCGAAGCTTGGAACGAGTCGGGGTCCCCGTGACAGTTGCTTACTATTCCACCGCGGTGGGTTCACTCTCACTTTCCGTGTTGGGGAATCGATTGCTGCATGCAGGTTCGAGCTCACGGATCGAAGCGAATCTGTTTCCTCCGACGGCGCTTTGGGTAGGTCGCTTATTGGTATGATCCCGGAGCTCTGGTAACTCTGAGGGTGTCCGAAACTCGCGGCCTGCAACTGCGGGTCCAGAACCGATCGTGGGGGTCGTTCGAGGGTGAAAGTTGTTGACCCCTGTTTCGAACCGTTTGGGCTCGGATAGCAGGCCATCTAGAGGGAGCCAGCGAGGAGTTTCCTGTGAGGCCCCGGTGGACTTCACTCGGCTGCGAAGCCGTCCGACCGACCAACCGACCGACCATCCGAGCAGGCAGCCAGGCAAGCAAGCTGACTAACATCGCGAGCTAACCATGGCGGACTGAATCTCGTCGAAATTTATGACCTTTGTTCGAACTCGCCGGTTCCTCTTCCTCTGAATCTGGAGGTGCTGTTGATAAAGATGCGATTGGCGTTCAGCCACAAGGTGATTTCGTTAGTTTGGGATCCTGGTGTCGCTGACAGAGTTGAACAGCACGGATACCCCGGAGAGAAAACGCAGAGCCCAAACCCAGTTCTCGTCGTTGTTCCAAAAGCAATCTCGAGATTTTGCTCCTCGTTGTATTTACCTGATGTACACATACCTTACTGTGTCCCCGGACGATCGTAATGAGCCGAGCGACTCGGCCATGCTTCACCCTCACAAAAAACACAGACGTACACCATCCCATAGGAACTCCGTCATTCGACGACTTACCCTTGTTGCCTGAAGTAGAGTGACGTGGGACCTTTTACACTAGTCATCCACAAAAGTTGTATTGCCCAGAAAGCCCATAACTTTTCCAAGCTTCGTGTTTAGTAGTTTTCCGATCTGGAGTCCTCCAGAGGCAAATCCGATGGAGCCGATGTTGAGCTTCAAGAAGCAAACCATTCTCGCAGCGTTTCCACTCTACGAAATGATTGATCACATCAGTAGTCTTCCTATGGCTAGCGTATTTTTCGCACCGATTGAGAAACAATCCCATTCTCCACGTGATATTATGAACCGAATATACACAAAATATCGATTTTGATGAGGAACATTGATACCGATGACAATACTGTTCACCCAGACATTCCTGCGAGCCCAGATTCCTTCCCAAGCACTGTAGACTGTACTCCACACGGAACGGCGACCTATGAAATCGAGCAGCTTTCGGGGAATCGAGAACGGAGCGTCATCCGACTTTCGTTTCGTTGCTCTTCGGAACCAGCTCCTGATCTTGATTGATGCGAAAGCAAGTTTTGAGTTCCGTCACTTCTTCTAGCCTCATCCCAAACGCTGACTTCTCGTTTCCCTCAGATTCTCATTGGAAGCAACCCATCGTCAATCGCCCGCACCGTGAAGAAAAAATCTAAGAATAACCATGCTTCCGGGCATAGCACCCCTGAAACTAAATTGAGTGAATATCCGAGAAGTGTGCGTGTAACACGTCGAAAACCTTCGTAAGTTGATGGTGTAGTCTAGGGATCCCGGGCTTCATCGATCGATCGTACTGCTCCGAAAAATGTATCCCTGGTGAGAGACATCCGCTTTCTGCTTGACGGTTCAAGAGCGGAAAGCTTCAAGCACGGCCAACTTTTCTTGTCGGCTGCGTAACAAGCCGCGATCTCCCCCGCGAACGACGGAGTGGGAAAGAGAGAGAGAGCGGAGATAACTTTTGCTGTGCGGATAGTATGTTCGAATCGATCGACCTATCTTTTTGATCATACGAATTGAGACTTCGGGTCTGATATCACCTTGGCACTTTTTGTCACATTCAATATCGGCCGGCTGTACCAATGCACCTGTACTTCAAGCCGATCTTGAACTCGGCTTCCAATTAGAGTCGAGAAGAAATTGGGAATTTGAGCAATTTTTGAACTGATTTCAAGTGCCGTCTGCCGCCTCTCGATCTCGATGTTTGCGTCAATCGAGCAGAATGAAATAAAACCACGAAACTTTTGTCTTTGGCCCACAAGAGAGAAAAACTGAGATAAATAAAAGGAGGAATCTATTTGTTTTCACACTAGTTGATTGAAGTCGGAGTTTTCAATCAGAAGCAGCGCCCGTCGTAGCGGTTGACAACCGTCTCTGAGAATTTGTACGCCTCAAAGGCTGAACTTCGAACCGAGCTCACGCCGCCCTGGAGAGAGAGTATCTCTAATGAGATGCCCTAGAAGATGACAATGGAATATGATAGACGTTCGTGCAGCGGCCAGCGTAGCCGGTCAAGGTAAGGGTGACTCGGTCAAAACCACCGCACACGCATAGCCATTAGAAATGTGACAGCGTCGCGCAGCAGCTCAATCAATATATCAATCCGTCTGTGTTGCATCCATTCTCATCGCTCTGTTTCCATGTTCCTCTCAGAGATTCCGGCGAGGAAATCCGAATAGGGCTCTCGCGTGCTTCGAGCAACCACCAACCCGTTTTCGGATTACAAAATGCCTCTGGAAAAATCTCGGGAATCCGGACCGAAGTCGACGAATTGATCGTCCGGGGCGCGGATACAGCTGGGAAGGGGCGTCTGACTGGAATAGGCCTCGAGCAGAATCACGCGATTCCCGTTCACAACTACCGAGCTCGACTCGTGTTCCGCTGTTGGGCGAAGCAAATTTTTTTCAGAGTTTCCCTTCGGCTGCTGATCTACAATGTCCGGTAACGTGTGAGCTGAACCGCTGCTGCCGCTCCAGTCCAATTCGATCCAGCGGTACTCTCAGCAACCGGCAAAGCGGGTGTCCGGGTAAAAATGCCCGCTAGTTCGTAGTACGCTGCTGCCGCCGCTGTCGTCAAGAACAGCTACAGTACCGCTGTATCCGTGAGAGCTTCCTGACGAGGCGCTCGCCTCAACTAGCCTTGGTGGCGGCCTATCGGATGTGCGGCCACGTACTTCAACCATCATCCAATACTAGCCACTGCCTGGTGAAGTGAAGTGGTGCTGCTATAGTCAAGCTGCCAACCAAGAACCCCACCCGCCCGGCTGGCTGCCGGCCTGCCCGCCCGCCGAACTCTCTTCCCGTAAGTTTGTGACGGCAGCGGTGTTGGTGGCGGTGAAAAGTGAGCGGGTGCCCGTAACGGAACGCCGACAGCAGGCTCACTGATGCGTACACGGATCTCACTCCAGATGGCGGGGGCCCTTCGTTCTAACCCTATGGATTTGTCCGCAGGTGAAGTCCTGCAATCCGCTGTGTGGACTGCTCGCTCGCTCGCTCGCTCGCCCGCTCAGCGAAGTGCTTGCCCACCCGCCAGAGTGGTGGTTGACAGAGTTTTCCCCACCCTTGTTGAGTCCACTGAAGCTTGGGCTCCTGCCGGGGCCGCTGCGTTTGAGAGTTTGATGTCTCTTGTTGATTCTGGACTCCCGAGCCGGTCGGTCTCTTGAGGATCTGTCTCCTGTCCTTGCAGACACGTGATGAGATTGCGTCAAAATGTTGCTTCGGGAGACAGCTTGGAGGCAGAGTTTCCGACTTTGATGATGATGACGGATCTTTTTGGTGCTGCCGGCTCTAGGTTTGGTTAGATAGCGATCGACCGCGGCAACCGAATTCCGCTGACTGCCCACTGTCCATCTAACCGAGCGGGCGGGCGGTCGGGCGGGCATTCAGCCAGCCAGCCAGGTCTATTCGTTTTCCCGTTCACTCCGGTTCCGCAGCTAGCGTCGACCCATATCTCGATTTTGCTTTCACTGTTTCACCATCACCGGAATCATAGTTGCTGCAGCCACCGCCAACACCGTGGTTGTGGCAGCACGCGCGCAGAACGACGACGATTTCGAGGATGCCTCGTTTTCCCAGCGGAAAATCCGTGCGCCGAAGCCCTCTACACCTTCTCGGTGGGAGACGAACTTGATGGATGTGCTTCACGCAATCACTCCGCACCTGAACCGTGGTTCGGCAACACTGAAAACCACCCACAACAAACATTTCCAACACGGGCCAACAATTATGAGCTGTGTTTCGGAGCTATACTGGTTTTGATGGGTGTTCGTTTATCGAAGTTTCGTTGACTCCGTCACCGCAGAGACTTATTCACAGTACAGCCTGATATCTCGATTGCGAATTTGGATTCTGGTTACTTTAACACCTTGAAACAGAAATCCAATTTTCCCAGCGTTTTGTAGCGTGAGTAGTTTCAGAATGAACATCATGGTTTCGACGACTTTCGGGCAAGTGCTGGAGCCAGAGAAAGTCTCTCAGTCTTCCAGGTAGCTCGAACCGTATTCCGAGCTCCGGAAACATGTCTGGGAGGACCGGCGTAAATCAAAGTTGAAAGTATCAGGGGCCCCGATCAGGAGCACAGGGAGGGTGTGAGGCGCACAGGAGGGGGCTATCAGGAAAGGGACTTTCCAGTCGGTGCGCTGGTCCACATCGATCGTTGCAGACCATGAAAGAATCGTCAATGTCTCCAGCTCTCGTGAGGAATGCGACCGCCCATGCGTCATACTAAGCGTCGCGTTATTCCACGGCGGTTGACCAGATTTGGCGTTTTTGAACAGAGATCGATCGTGATAGCGTAGAGATGGTGTCGGATTTCTCTTTTTTCCCTGTTCCGCGGACTATATCCGCCGCATTTGTATCCGAGCCCGAATAACCCCATTCCCAAGGTGATCACTGACGCAGAACCTGTGCATTCATTTTGTCTCAGAAGAAAAAGAATTCAGCCGAATGTGAATTTATATATATACGTCGTTTTATTAACACTTCTCAATATAAATATATGGTCTTTATGTCTACCTAAGCAAGTTTCATATGAAATGAACAGAAATGGGCTTGCAACGCCGCTCGTCACGACACGTTTGGCAAACTTTGAAACGCTCGCCTCTGTACAGAACTGATCGCAGGAGCACAACATCGCCGCCACTGCAAACTGGCGTCCTGTGGCGCAAACCGCCACCTGGATTTCATGACTATGTACATTTGGTTGAGTAATATTATGGTCGGATGTTTTTAGTCGATTACAGCTAGAAGACATTTATCTATGTAATATGATTTAATGACAGGAGATTGAATGTAGAAGTTATAATCAAAGGTATGGTTGACATCAGAGAGCCTCCTGGCAGACGTTGACGGATAGGAAGCTGCGCTCCCCTCCTTCTCTCTTATTGTGCAGCGGATGATCTCAAAAAAGTGCCGTTGTCAAAGGGTTGTTGCCAAACTAAACAACAGGTGGCCCGATATCAGCGTCGTGTTGACAGCTCCGAACGATGATGACACCCACTCAGACTCACAAACACACACGCACTCATTCTCACTCAATCACTCAGCATCGTGAATAGGGTGATTGCCGTGCCCGGTTCCGCACGGTTCACGAACTCAGAAAGCGAACCCCATCCACGAGAGGTAGTTTGTGAGTTCGGTTCCCTGGATTTCTCGCGGATCGCCAGAGAAAATCGATGACTTTCGTTTTGGCATTCAGTTTAGGCAGTTGAACGGTCTTGTTCTCGATTGTGACGATCGCAACGATCGACGTCGTGTTGGGAGTGGAGGATTTTCCAACGTCGGGGATTGGACCCTTCCGATGATATAACGAACGAATTGAGCTGCTGTCCATTGAACTACGAACCTCTCCACCGAGGTTGTGAGTATTCCGTGTTGCTCGCGGGAAGTGTACTCGTTTGTTGAGGTTGATTCTCTCGTGATTTGCTGCTTGATTTGCTGGCTGAGTGGCTCTCTCGTCGAGGTCGGCATCGATTCTGGTCACAAAATCTCCAACGACGTATGGGATCCGATGATGTCGATATCCGTAGCACCAGCGGAGGCGGCAGCGGCGATGATCATGTTGGTTGTGGTCTCCGTAACTGACTTGACTCACTGAATGACTGGCTGACTGACTGGCAGACTGACTGACTGTTTGACTGACTGGACTGACTCCGTTATGCATAGGTAGGTTTGAAATCGTTGTTGCTTAACGACAAACAATTGCACTAATGCCGTTTCTGGCGGTTTTTCAGAGGCGGCTCGCGTCTCAGAGACGTCGACCTCTTGGGGCGCGTGGCCTGGGCGCTTTCACTGTTTCTTCTCTTTGAATATTTTTTTCCTAGTAGTTCTCTGCTCCGGCTGTATTCTCATCATCGGCTTCGTTGAGGAAGGGTGACTTCGAACGTCAATTGGAAAATACTACTCGATCATTCGGCCCGCTTCAGAGGCCAAGTCATACTGTGCGCTCGAGAATATCGGGTGTCAGGACAGTGACGGGGACCTGTTTCGTCGTGAGGACCGCGCTCCAGTCGCGGTAAACGTATTGACCGTTTTCTTTGTGGAGCTGCTGCTGCTGCTGCCGCGAGTACACCATCCACAGAATGATGGAGACCACCGCGAACACAGTGAACAGAACCGAGACTGCGATCGAGGCCGTTTGGATGAGGATTCCTCGCCGCTCTGCAAGGAAGAGAAAACGAAACCGTTAGGAGAAACGCGAAGGTGGATGGCGCGAGAAAAACAGCGTCCGATCAGCGGAACAATTCAGGCTTCCCGGTCGGCTCGGACGAGGAGCGTGGGGATCGGAAAAGAAGCGGAAAAGACATCTTCGAGTCGTGTCGACGCGAAACGGAAGCGGGCGGGCCAACAAAGAACGAACGGAAAGAACTCAACCAGAATAGATACTTACGAATATATGTACCATCAAGATCTTTGAATTCGCAGCGTTGACCCATATAGCCGTCGGCGCATTCGCAATTGTAGAGAACGGACTCGCCGATTTTCACCGAGAAACAGTGCGCTCCGTTGAGGCAGTACCATTTGGCGTACGCCTCCGGGCATGGATACGTTCGGAATGTGACGTTCGGTCTTTGTGTCGTCAGATCAGCGTCGCTCACGGTGGGCACGGATGGGATCAACTGTGACTTCTGTGGCTGTTGCGGAATTTGCTGCTGATCCTGCTGTGGCTGAGCGGACTGCTGCTGCTGCTGAGAATATGGGGCACGTGCCGGTACCGTTTGACTGGGAGTTGGTGTATCTTGCATTGGCGATGGATGCCGCGGCAACAGAGGTGGGTAGTGCTGTGCGGGCCGTGGGTACTGTTGCGGCTGTTGCTGTTGATGCAGTTGGCTGATATAGCTGGAGCGTGCCTTTGGCGTCGACCGCGTTGAGCAGGCGTCTGGAAACGAACCAACGAGAACTCTTAGAACGGAACACGCGGCGGGTTCACTCTTAGCTATTCGATCCACCGGCCGGTGGCGGACTAATCGCGTGCTCGTCATGGCCCGACTCATGGCTGGAAGTTCCGGAAGTATCTGTCTGCATTCTTTCGGTACGCGCGGGGGAGTTTTCCGCGGCGGGTGTTTGAGACACGAGCCGTTGTCGTGCTAGCTGAGATCGTAATGGAAGTAAGGGTGGCGGCGGCGGCGACAATGACGAAGCCGGAGAAAAGATGAAGAAGGCTGCCAGCCAGCCTGTCCTCCTCCATGAGCCGGCGATTGAACGAGCGTGCGAGGGAGGCCACAGTCCCAAAAAATCGAGGTCAATTTGACTGGCTGTTCTAGCGCCGCTCGCTTCTCTACATGTGTTGTGCACGCGCATAAGCTCTTGCAGAAGCGCTCGGCAGCACTGCTCGAAGCGACCAGAAACACTGAACCGGAGAGAGCCGAGAACGCGCTCGCCGAGGGTGCGTGGAGGGCCCCAGCTGCCGCTGAACCCCGAGCAGATCTCTCGGTGTACCGATCTGGCGGTTCTTACTACACTCATCCATTCATTCGTTCATTCATTCGTCTAAGTCTCGGCGAGCATCCTCCAGCCGGAGTGGCTGCGCACGCGCGCGCGCGCACATATTCATAACCTGCGTTGACGAACATCTGGCGAGCGCTCGGAGATCACCTCAAGATTCCAGTTCTAGTTGTGAGCGGTGACCCGCTGTTTCGGTTCAGGAACCTCGCACGGGTCGAGGGAAAAACTCCGCATCGTCAGGGGCAACCGATCGGACGCTGGCGTCGACTATCATCCGCCACAGGAGGAGAAAAACCAGCAAAAAATCTAACCCAATGACTGACGAATAGAGAATGGATGAATGGAGAAGCGAACGCGCAGATGGTCCGCGATCTTCTCAGGCGCACGCCGTCTTGAGGCCAGCTCGCGGACGGGGCACGCGTCCCAGATGGTGACCGGATAGCATTTTACGTGGCGTGTAGTCGGTCTTTTGAATTTGAGCGTAGAGTTCAACGGGACTCGCGCGCGTCGACGACGACGGCTGCGTACTCGAGGGATTTTGTTGAAGGTTTGGTTTTGATTCGAACGCGGACGCGTTTTTATCGGAGCACGCTTTTCGAGCGAATCTTGTCGGACCTAGTGATCGTTGACTTCATTCGATTACAGTGGGTGGGGCGCGACACGAGCTCTTCTCATGCGCATTGAAACACTGCACTGTCAAAGAGGAGCGTGACCGCAGGAGACGCCAGGCGGGCGGGCGGGCACGCATGCATGCATCCCCGCAATCCTTGGCAACGCGGTCGTGCGTACCGAATTCCAAGTGTTGCGCCGAAGTTGAACGCCTTATCGGCCGTTCTTCGATCAAGCAATCGCGATTGGCTTGACAACGTCTGGATCAGAGGAACTTGGCGGTGGTGGCGGCGGCGGCTGCCCAATCAGGCGGAGCTGTAATCGATGGACGGAGTGCCGCCGCACTCTCGGTATGAAGTTCTCGTCGCTTCGTTGGCTGGCGGCCACGACAGCGCGAGCCGCTAGCTCAATGATCGGCCCAGCAACAAGCAAAGGCTAGCTCAGGGAAGGAATAGCTGCACATAAAGACGAAGAAGTGGCGGCGGCGGCGGCGGCAGAAAGAGAGCGAGAAACGCCCCCGATTCCGGATCATTGGACCACCGGGCTTCAGGTACGCGCTGCCTCGCTTGCTCGCCCGGATAGCTTGGCCCGCTCAATTGCGGACGATGAGCGAGCAACTAAGCAAGTCAGACTGAGTGCGGCTTGCTTGCTCATGGCCGGCCGGCCGGCCGGCTAGCGAGCGCCGAAAGAAAACCGAGAAGAGAAGCCGAAAAAGCAACAGAGCGAGCGAAGGTGGCCCAAGCAGACGGGCAGGCAAAGCGAAAAAAAAAGGATCGCCGTTGAAGTTGCCACGACTAGTAACGAAGGCCCCTCGCCGCTATCTCGCCATGTCGGCAAACGGCGCAAAAGACGAGCACGTCAAGGAGCCGGAGCAGAAGTCGAATCCGACGTTCTTGTCCCGATCGGCTCCCCGCAGAACGGGGGCTGGAGGGCGACTCCGGCGACATACTCTCTCGAGGTTGCGGCAGGAAGCACGGGGAATCAGACGTGACGCGTACTTCCGAGAAACCGGGAAAATATTGACGACGAGCACCGACCGGAACAACGAAATGACAGAGCGACCGGCTGACCAGCAGCTACCGAATCGGCAGGCAAGCCAGCGAGCGATCGATCGATCGGGAGAGCTGCCGCCGACAGCAAACCTGGATCGGAGTGACTGACCCAGACACCATGTGCTCGATCTGCTCCTCACTTGCTGGCTGGCTGGTTCGCGGGCACCAGGCGTCCGGCAGACTCGACCTATGCGCTCTTAGCCGACCTTAACCCGTCATCGTCGTCGCGTGGCAGTCTACCTCTCTGGGGGTCGTCCCCGGTCTGGACAGGCCAACAGAACGGCCATGTGTATGCTCGACTATCTGTCGCTCCATCTCCTCAACTCGCTCGCCCGTTCGCTTGTAGGTCCGCCGCTCGTCCATTCCTTCGATAGAGAGTTTGTTATTGTTGGAGGCCCCGTGCAGAAGGCCTTACTCCCGACAAGATGAAGAGACTGGAGCGCTGCTTCTTCTGCCGACGGCGGGGAAAAGGAAGGTCATCCGCCCGCCTTGCCAGCTCCTCGTTCCGGAGACGATCGCTTCGAGGAGGGATCCTGGGCGAGCGGCCGTCAAAGGTACGACTGTTCTCTGTCCGCCCGACCTACTGACTGACTCTCTCTCTGTCTGGCGGAGAAGCCGAACGCAAGACACTCCTCTCGTGTGTCCTTGAGCCCTTGAGGTCGGAAGGAGTCTGCCTGCTTCGTTCGATCGGGAAGTGCTCCAAAAATGCTCGAACCCAATTAAAATCAGCAACACCACTCCTCATTTACAAATGTCTATTCAGCGAGCATGCACGCTGGCTGGCGCGATGAAGCACCAGGCAGCTCGGTATCAGTCCGACAAAGCTGCCGACCGAGCACTGCGTCGCTCTCTCCGAGTGCCGCTCGCTCGCGATCGCTGTCAGGAGAGCCGGCTGGTTGGCACACATTTGCTCGGAGTACATTTGCAAAAACCTTTCGGACCAACCACAGCAATCGAGCTTGATCCTCGATCGAGCCGTTGCTCGCTGCAGCTTTCCTTCCTCCTAATCAGGTCAGGAGGGAGCGAGGCCGCCTCCGCTTTTGAACCAGTCAATCGGTCTCCTTCTTCTAGTTCAGCAGCAGCAGCGGCGGCGGCGGCTGCACAACCGGCACCGGTCGCAACCCGCACAGCGCCATGTCCGGCAGCAGTTGAAGCGATACTGTACTACGCTCTGCGTCTGTTTACAGACGTAAAAGCCGAAAATGCTCATGAGGGAGATGGAGAAGATAGTTTACGGCCGATCTTCTGTGCTCAGCAAGCTCGTCGCCTGGGCGGCTGGCGGGTCGGCAGACTGGCTGCCTGCCGGGTAAGATCTTCCGGGGGAGCACGCGCCCAGCACATGACTCCCTTGAGCCGTAGCGCCAGATGGTACGCACGATGAAGAGGCAGAGTTAGCCGATCGGCCGCTCGCTCGCTCACTCGGCCAGCCAACCAGTCTGCTAGCTAGCGAGCTGGAGATACGTAGAGAAATGTGGAGAGAGGCTCGTAGAAGAAGGTAGCCGAAATAGGCTGCGAGGTAGGTTCCTTGGTAGGCCCTGGCTCTTTGCCTGATGGAGAAGCGAGACGAACGACAGAGGAAAAAATAAGAAAAAGTCCCCGGCGGCAGCAGCAGCATCAACACATTGTCCGCTCAACAGGCTGCCAGCCAGCCATCCATGGGGTTCATAAGAATCCAAAAATAGAAACCGCGATACACAGGAGTGCCGCGCGCGCGCGCGCCTCATATGTGCGGGCGGTGGTGCCGCGGTGTTGCCGTCATCGACGACGACGACGACGACGGAGACTACGAAACAACAACCACCACAACAGCAGTACTATGCCAAGTTCTCGAGATCGTCGTCGCCAGATGCACGATCAGCGTCCTAGCATTCGGCGGATAGACAGCAGAACGGTCGCTCCGTCCGTCTAACTGATGCGTGAACGGAAAGGATGGAACAACCGAATGGATTCGCTCGTTGCCCGACGAAAACTGAGCGAGACACCGCAAGGAGAGCGACAGCGCACGTTAACTACCCTAAAGGTACATACGTACCAAGCGCGGCAGAATTACCGGGACGACAATAGACTTGGCACGATTCTCGATCTTCAGGGGGAATTAGTTGTCTAGGTTCTCGTGAAGAAGGGAGTGTACCTCATCATGAGACGAACTTTGACTCCTCTTGCCACCAACAAAGCTTACCAGCCCTAGCTCGCTGAAGTGAGCTTCAGTGAAATCCGCGCTAGGTGGTTCGACTGAAAACGAAACGGAACGAGTTCTCACCTGCTGCCGTGGCCAAAGCTAGGAGTACGATGCAAGGTATGAGTGACCATTGCGCGACGGTTCGACTCGTTTTACTCCGACAACTCTGGTGCCGAGTTTCTGACGAGTTTCTGCTGGATGCTGAAATGAGAAAAATCCGGTTAGAAAATCGAGCTATTCGAGGGATGTCGAGGAACGATGACAGCTACGTCGCGAGAGCCCGCGCGCCATCACAAGGGAGGAAGATGAGGATGATTTCCCAAGTTCAGCTCAAACACCCTTCGAGCGGTGCCTCCACTTATCGTACGCACAGAAAGTCAGTCGGGCAGCTCAATGTCGACGCGTTGGATTCAGCGCCCGGGCAGAAGATCCCATCACAACGGGAAGACGTGACGGCCACTCGGTGCGAAGGTCGTTCCATTGAGCATTGCACAGTGGTTAGTTAACAATGTCCAAAGATGAGGAAACGCAGAAAGACCTAATGATCCGCCTCCCCTTGTGTTCAGCCGACACAATGAGGAGTCTTCGACAAAGTTTCTGGGCACGCACTCCTGCTCGGAGTTCTTGCGCCGAACCGAAGTCAGCTTGCTCGGCAGCCAGAGATCCGGAAAGGAGGCTTGGGCGCCGACGCCTGTCAAGAGCATCGAGTGAGTCAGATGCTGCCTCTCAACCGGGTGAGATCTCGAGAGATTGAACGCACTTGACGCCGGATTACCGCTTGGTTTGCACCTTCGACGGACAACAGCGGAACCTGCAGACGTAAGCGAGCAGAACCATGTTGACGCTAAGGGATGGAGAAACGGCTGACTGTCGGACTGAGTCGAGAGAGAAGACTCAGAAAAAGAAGAAAACGACATCGACGAGGCAAAAAATGAAGGCGAACCGGGCGGCGGTGGTGTTGGCGGCGGCGGCGGCCGTTGTTCTTCGTCGTCGCCGTTTTCTTCTTTGGTCCATGCTGCTGCTTCAAAAGAGGAGGAAAAGCAGCGCTCGCCGAACAACGAGTGAGCAAGCATTTTTCGAGCGACAGCCAGCCAGCAAGCCAGGCGGGCGGGCGGGCGGACAGCCAGCCAGCCAGGCATACATCGTCAAAGCATGTTGAAGGAACGGAGCGACCTACGATGCCGAAGACTAAGGCGAAGCCGCGGAAGCCTTCTTCGGCAAGGGCCAACTATCAGCGTAGCTCTCGTTGTTGGCGGCGCCGTCGATAGACGGAGCAGCAGCGAAAACGGATCAAGAGCAGAGTAAAAAGATCGACGGATATTTTCAACAACGGCCCTTCAACTCGTTAGCGGACCGGCTGTCGAAGAGCGACGACGGACGTTCGCGGCAACGACTGAATCCGGCTTCGGCACGCGGAGGATTTCCCAGCGAGTTTGTGGGCGAGCCTCACTTGAATCAGAATCAACACGTTTTTTTTGTTTTGTCCCCGTTTTCTAAATCTACGGTCGTGGCAGCGCCGCTGGAAGAAAGTGCTCGCTCTAATCACGTAATTAGAAAAACGCTCGTTCGAAGTACTTCGTCGCTGGTGGCTGGAACCGGTATCTGGATCAGCGCCCTTGCTTTGTTCGGGAACCTCTCCTCAATTGGGAAGCTCAATCCTTCCGGCGGCCGCCGCTTACCGGAACAACTCTCGACGGGAGCCTCGGGGCCGAATCCAGCCGATGAATAGCACGATCTTTCTGACCCCTTCCTTCGATCCCATCCTTTCCTCGTGGCGAGTCAGGGCGAATGGTCACGGGGATCTGCTCGGAGCGTGCCTGGCTGAGCCATTGTTGCAGTCCCCGACGTCCTGTACCAGACGCTCGACGTGAGCATCAACTTAAAAAAGGTTCACTCAGGCGTTCCTCTTGTGCCGAGGGCAATCGCGCAGGCACGCGGGTGGGTCTCTGTCGTCGGGCAAGCCGACGCTTGGCTGGCCGGATGAATGTCCAAACCATCTGAGGAACTTTTCCCTCATCGCCCGATGGCGGCTCGTCACTCGATCAAAAACTCCCCATCGTCGAAAACCGAGCCACGAGGAGCAAATCGACCTCCGATTCTAACCAGAGACTAAGGGTAGTGATTCCGGATGTCGTTCCGGCTTGACGACAGCATTTCCAAGCCGTTCCTCACCGAGCGTAGATGGTGTTCATCCCATCGGGGGAGGCTGCGTGAACTGAGGGATGAAATGCGTTCGACAGACATCCAGTCTTCAGCTCGTATTTGTCGCACACGCGGTGCCATTCTGGCCGTGGGCCGCGCTTCGATTCATTCAACCAGTCGGTTCTGGCAGCGCCGAGCAACCGGGACGCAGCCGCCGCTTCAGCCACAGCCAAAGTGTCATTTCCGTTACATTTTCATTCTGAGCCAATTCAGATCCGGCTGTTGCTCCTAGTTCGTGATTCTTTTTTGCATTTGGCACGCGGCTCTCTTTGGCCTTTAGAGATGTGCGGCGGCGGCCGCCGCTGCTGCTGTGTCAGGGTCCTGCTGTAGCTGGGCAGGCAGGCAGGCAGCTACCTTCCTTCATAGTGTTTTTTGGATGCACACACTCGCTTCATGCACACCGTCTCTTCGAGCTCGAGCCAAGCGACCTTGAAAAGTGGGTCGTGTGGCCACGCTGCTGCTTCGTTTGCAGCTGCTGCAGCCGGCTGATGTAGTTCACACAAGCAGGACAACTCGAACTTTCAGCCGAGCCATCACCGGCTACCAAGTAAATTCGTTTTGCCGTCTTATGGCAGCGACGGCCGCCGGCAGCAGCCAATCAGCAGCGAACGAGTCCCCACTTCAATTCGGCAAACGTGGGACTCCCACGCAGGTCAGCGGCCGCCGTGGCCTCCCGCACAACCCGTACACACCGGCGAAGTATGCTTCAGCAACGCAGCGTCGGAATGCTGCTCGAATCCATCGAGCAAAAAGGACTAAATGCAGAGCACGACCGCAATCACAAGTCCTCCTGAATCGAGTCCGAATTGAGCGAACTCGACCTCAACTCGGATCCCTCCTCGGCCGAAAACCGTTTCTTGAAAGTTCGGCGTTGGAGGCAACGGTCGCGAGTCGATTTATCACACGTGGAGGAGGATCTCATCCGGCACGACGACGACGCCGTAGGTCCGAGCCGACCGACTTTGAGAAGAAACAGACCGATTGAGCCTTACTGTCGTCTCCACTCCTCTCAATCGATGAACGTGTTTCTGGCGAATCGCTCATCGCGGCCATCCTCCGTCGCATGCCGCGGTTTCCCGCGAAACTCGCATGATATACCTCGGATTGCTGGACTCCCGAAATCGAACGATCATCTCCTTGGAGAGGATTTGCGACCTGGTCTCGGAACAGGAGCTCAGCGGTGTCGGTTCTCGGAATTCCGTCCATTCGGTTCCAGCTCAGCTAGATCCTGAGTGGATTCAATATTTAAACGGAGTCTGGACACAGTACTCGCGCTTGACATTTCTGGAACAAACCCAGAGGAATCGCCAATCCGGGACATTGGGAACACGTCTCCGTGCCGATTCGATCGCCCTCTCGATCATGGGCTAACAAGTCTGGATGTTCCCATCGTTTCATGTAGATGGGGAGTTCCAGGCGGCCGACGTGTCGACCGGGTGCGTGCGCGCGCGCGTGCGTGCATCTATTCCGCCAAGCTGCTCATTCATTGATCCATCCATCTTGTGTTTTTCCTCCATCTTCTCTACCGGATCTAATTCCTGTACCATTTTTAAGTGAGCCGATTCTCCGACTTGACTCCTACTACAAGCGCCCACCCACGCAACGGCAGCCGCAGCAAGCGGAGCGAGCGGACGCGCAGACCGACGCCCGAACAGCAATGGCGAACGACCGAAGTGCGAAGTCATTGGTTTCGACGAAGACACCGTGGCCTCTTGCTCAAACGCCGCGGCGTTTGCAAAAAGCTCCAAAGCGGCGACGGAATTCATGAAAACTCGTTGAGACTGAGAACGTCTGCGAGTGTGGAGAGCTCTACGTTCCCTGGGAGCAATCGAGCGAGATTAAACGCTCGAGCTTTCTTCGAGATCTTCGTTTCGTCTGAAGTGCACGACCGCGGTACGATATCGGAGCCGGTGAAGAGTCCGGTGTTCCAGCTCGGTCAGCTCCAGGAAGAACATTCAAAATTGAAAACCCCGCGGACTTGAACGACAGGAGCCTTGTCCAACCACCGAACGCAATGCTCTGCTTGGCCGGAAAAAAAATCCTAGAGCCATGCTCTGAATGCGACGCCGCTTTCCTTGCCCGTCAAACACGGGGATAATTATCGAATTCTAACGCGAAATCGAGATACTTCGACGCAGCTCCGATCCATTTTCTCGTCTCCTCATCGCTGGGTGGTTCGGAAACGAGGAGTTCGAGCAGCCTTAGATTCGGGCAAACTCGAAATCGAAGCTAATCGTGTTCGTGAAACGGTAAATGCACAACCGTCGACCCCGACGTCCGTTCGAGGATGTCTCGGATCATGCGTATCCTTCAGCTGTGTGAGGTGAGACACGGCGGGTGTGCAGAGGAGCGGATCAAGACCCCAGCGTCTCCCCAAGACGGTACTTTCGATCGGATATTCTCGAGTCTCGCCTACGTCGCGGGTGCCGGCGGTTCGCTCGGCCATCGCGAAACGCCTCGAATTCGTTCGTCGTTGCCTGGAATCAAAGAGTGCCGGGCCGAACAAGCTTTACAGCTTTCCATCAAGATACGGGAAGAAACATGACAGCTTGAGCGACATCGAGCCGACAGAGACGGCGGCACACGGTCGGGAGCAAGAGGAAGGAGTACGTGGCTGGCACGCGCGATTCCAAGAATTGCCGAAAATTAGGGGTCTCAGGTGAATTCGGTGGACTGACGCACAAGGGTTAACGGATTGTCCTGCGCGGATCCATCCCCCTCCCTCCCTCGCCCTGAAACGGCGTTCGCTCCGCCAAGAAGTGAATCCCGACTTCGTGGCTCTTCACGGAGTCACTGGCTGGCTCCGATTTCTGATCGAACGGATTAACGCAACACGATCCAGTCTGACAGAAAAGCAAACAAGGATGCGTCGACGAACATCTCAGCCCTCTGAGCTAGAAGCGGTCGAATTGGTCCAGCAGTTAACTAGATTCCACCGAACTGAAGAATGTGTGCATCCGTTTGCCTGCCCGCCTGACAGGCAGGCGAGCGGGCGGGCGTTCAGGCAGCCAGGCTTACTTTGCTGCTACCGACAACCGTGTGTGTCTGCATGAAGCTGATTGCGATGCTCTTTCGTGTGGAACGGACGCCAAACCCTGTCTGCCGTGGCGGCGGTGCCAGCGGCTTCAGCGCGGCTCGCAGCAAACAGTGATGGCCAACAGCAGAACAATGCAGCGGATAATATCGACAACAGCAGTAACAAAATCCACGGGCACTAACGACGAAAACTCGCGTTCCACTCCCGCTCCGGAGCATGAGGGTGAGACCGCGGTCTTCGTGCCGTCTTCGACGGTGTCACGCCGAGGGGGGCTGCGGCGACCAACTCTCCCTGTTGACATACCTTGCTGTGGTTGTTGCTCCCGGTGGTTGTGATGAAGGTGATGGTCGTACGGAGCACTGTTGTTCGCACATGATGGACACATTGTCGAGTATGGTGTTGACGGAGGTGAGGATGGCGACATGGTCGATGATTGTAATAATGATGATGATGATGAAGGAGAGCACGTAGGATTCTCTCGGTGACAATGGTGGCAATGGTGATCATGAGTTAAATGGGAACGAGGTACTACGATTGTGGTGGTGGCACTTGTGCTTGAGGTGGGAATATCTGAAGAGCGAGAACAACAAGATGCTGGAGTATCCATTTTGTACTTGTTGATCCGCTGGTTGTCTCTTGTCAGTTCAACAATTCGAACACTAGAACTGATTATCGAAGCCGTCGATAGTTTGGGAGCACTTTCACTCACAACTAGTTTAACACCGTCTACTTCACGCCAACAACAAGACGGAGCTGCAGTAGCTTTTCTCCGATTGTTGTACTTGCTATCGCTGTCTCTGATGTTGAGGCTGCCGTTTCGGACGATACTGCCGTGTCCGAGCCGTTCACAACATTCGCGTAGCTGCGAGTAGGACTCAGTAGGAGGAGCGCACAGGACCGAAGTAACAGGGGCTGAACAACAAACGCTCGGATTAATTGTTGTTGTAGCTATTGTTGTTGTTGTTGCTGCTGCTGTACGTGATGTCTGTGTCGCCGTCTGAGGTCCGCTGGCACACACGGCACACGGGGTCATGTCCTGGTTCGTGTCGTCGTCGAGAGTTTTGTCGTTCGCTATTGCTCACTGCTTCGACGGAGCAGACGTCAGCTCTTCTCGAGAGTCGGAATAGAACTGACTGAATGTCGTCGACTGTTCCCTGCTCGCCTGGCTGGTTGGTGGCGAGCTGGCTTGCTTGCTTGCCGGCCTGCCTGCCTGCTTGCTTGCTTGGTTGCTCTTCGCCGCTGCTGGCGCTGCTGCTGCTGGTTCAATTGCCGCTGCTGATGGAACATGCTTTTGCCGCCGCCGCCGCCGCCGCCGCTGCGGCTTCTCTCACCTGGAGCACCAGCAGACCAAGCAGCGCCGCAGAAACAGCAGCCACCACCTCCTCTCTGCAAGTCCCCACCGCTGGTACCACCAGTGGCGGCGGCAGCGGCAGCGGCGGCGGCTCACAAGGCCCGACCGTAGAGCAAGAGAAGGCCGCAGAGGACTCTGCTGCTTGCTGTCCAGCGGCTAGCTGTCGGACTACCAGCACCGGGCCGCGGAGCACCTGGTGGACGCTCGATGAACTAACGCCAACCTTCGACAGGCACCGAAAGACTGCAGGGACCAGTGTCCTGCTCGCTTGAGCTCCGTTCTCGAGAGCCGGGCCTTGTAGATTCCGATGTCAGGACGGCGAGGACATCGCTCGAGGAACAATTTCTTCAAGTCGAACTCCAACCCCTCTGTCGAACGGGGGTTTGAAGTCCGCGCGGATGGTTTCCAGTATGATCGGTTCGACAAGGCGCAGGAATCGGTCAATTCCGTTAGATAGAGTTCACGATACTCGACCAAGCACATGGATCTCGTCCTCGTCGCTCACTTACAGGACCTCCGCCCGGGCTCGGCAGAGATGAACAGTTTTCGGGGAAGCGTTTCGTTGGAGAAAGCAGACACAAGATGCGGCCAAACGGAGATTCCCTTTAATCTCGTTCGAGGCTTTTGATTGTTTTTTTCGCACTCCGAGCTCTCGGGAACCAAAGCTCATGTTGCACCCTGCGATGATGGATTGCTCCAGTTGCCAGAAGCGTTCACAGCAGTGTGAGTGCTGAATGACTACTGGGTTAATGAATCTGATCGAAGCCTCTCAAACGAGAGCTCTTCGTGGTTTTCAGGAGATTTTTCGTTGCCTGCTCGATCGCCCGACAATTCTCGCATCAGAAATGAGCGATTCCTCCTATGAACCTAGCTCCGTCGATTTTGTCGTCATCACGGGAGCCGAACAATATCCTTCGATTTTCTTATCATTACCGCTGGGGGCTACCTGCACCTTTGCGTGGAACGTGCCTCCGCCATCAGATCGGCAACCACTGCATGCTCACATACAGGTCACTCCGTGAATCTCGAAGTGCTGTGTGGGAATTGTCAGAAACCTGTGCGCGTGTTCCGCTTTCCTCCGGGAACATTGTTCCTTGGGGAGAACTGCACTGATATTTCAGGAGAGTAATCTCCTGGCTTTCAGAAGACCGCAACTGACTGGTAGGGACGACACGATGTCTTCACGGCAAGCATTGAAGTCAGGTCGAGTTTTCTCAACATGAAAACCAATACACAGTCCGAGATTCTGATTGACCGTAGGCGATCAAGTTCTTGCCCTCATTGCCCATCGCGGACCCAGCTCTTGATCTCCGACAACTAAATTTGAGCTGTCGTCGTTACCGCTGCGCATTCCTTGTGTTATTCTCCGTAACGTTGGCTGGCATAATGCTCTACAGAACCGCAGGCTCTCGCGTCTTCGAAGTGTTCAGTATGCCGGTAGCTACAAATGAAGTGAGAAGTGAAGAGCGCGCGCTCGAAATCTAAAGAAGCAAATTCTTCAAAGAAGAATACCACCACCCAATAGGCTCGCCATTCGTGGAAGAGTTGCTTTGCTCCGGCGATTTCAGCCGCCGCCGACGACGAGAACGACGATAGAACAGACCATGAGCGACCGATCAACGTATCCACCCGGTATATTGAGCGACCCATCTCTCTGCCTTTCTCCCGACCAACCAACCGACCGACCTACCTCAGAGAGGAGATGTGAAGAGAGCTGAGGTTTGTTGAAGAACACCACGTCCAACAAAATTGAGACCAGAATAACAGACCCCCAACGAAAGCAAGCAGATACAACGCTCCGAGGAGAAGTACCAGAGAAGCAGCAGCGGAGATTCTTCTTCGTCCTGAGAAGTCCGGACGCAAAAGCACATCCCGGCGATTATCTAGATCTAATGACGCAAACCATGCAGGAACCCCGTCAGGACACGACGCGGTCATCGAGAACCCGCAACGAAGATTGTGCCAAAGACCGAAATTCATCATGCAATCAATACCAGATAAAACTTCCTGCCGAGTGCGCGGCGGAGTACCGAAGTCAGTCAGCTGAAATCTCGAGAAATTCAGCCAGCTGATCGAGTTCGTGAGGTAGATGTTTCAGGCTGGAGGAGCTCTCGAGCATCGGATGGTGGAGCGACAACTCCCTCATCGCGGCCGTGGTCGACGAATCGGGAGATCGCGTGGTGGTAGCCTTGATTCGGAAGGTGATCTTCCAGTCCCATCAACATCTTAGTCAGAAACGGTGAGGGCTTTCACGCGGTTTCCCGACGGAGCGCCGCACCATTCGCTGATTGAATCTCCAGCCACGTGCAGACAGATATTCATGGATTCTCGTGTTCCCGATAGACTCTGATGTAGTAGACAGCCACGCAGGCTAGCGGACGAGCTGGCTGCGAGCCTGGCTGGATGCATTGGATTGAGCTCAACCAGATGTTGTTTTGGTATCACCTGCCTATTCTTTCTCCTTGTTCTTCTACTATGCTGCCTTATACCTTCTGCTGGAGACTCGCCGCGGCTACTGCTGTTGCCGCTTCTCGCTGTGTCGAAGAAGGGGTCCACCCTCCATAAGAGTACCAGTAGTAGCACCAGTGGAAGTAGTAGTAGTCGTAGCAGCACTCCGTTAGGCTCGGGACTCGCCCTCCACGCGTCGCACAAATGTCTTGGATTGGTTCTCGAGCACCTGGACGATTGCTGCCGCCGACGCCATTCTATTCCATGAGCAACAACAGCTATGTTACCCCGCACACGCCGGCACGCGTGCGCCAGCTGAGACCCAAGACGATGTTGACGAGGAGGAAGAACAAGAAGGCTCGATCCGAAGGCAGCGTTGACCTTTCTCCAGACAGACAGTCGCACGACACTCAAAGACAGACACCGGCGGTCCCGTTTAGAAACCTGCGGCGTCTTCGAATCCATTATACCCACAATAATCGAAGCTGATCAACTCCCCGACAACGGCGGAGGACGCGGCTTTGATATTGGGGAATTGTGCTCGTACTCATGAATCCACCGAGGGTGGCTTCTCCCTCGTGCAGGTCTCGTTGTTGTCAAATCGCGGTACATTTTCGGATTTCATTGCCTAAGCTGCCGCCGCTTGTCAAGGAATCAAATGGGGGAGTTTTCTGCAATCAGAGACGACCGAAACTACCCGCTCGTGAAATCAAGTGGTTTCCAGCGGGATTCAACGTTCGTCGAATCCTCACTCTGAAATGAAACGAATGCAATGCTTGCGACGGGAACGAAAAAGACGAAGATCAACGGAGTGGGTTCACGGTGATGGCCGGTGGACATCCATAACTACATTATCACACGTCGAAATGAATAGTTAAACGCTCCGATGCCAAGTAGCGTATTCAAATCGTCGGCCGGTGGTAAATTACACCGACGGACGATTGCTTTCCCCAGCGTGAACTGTTGCGCGGGTCATTTTTATGCGTGAAGTGAAGGTCAGCGGGTTTCCGCGTAGATTGTTTTCATGGGACAACCCGTTATTATTCAACAGCGAGTGACCTTTCTTGGCGATCAGTCAGCTCATCGTAAAGCCATTGCCGATAACTTTCATCAGTTTTTAATTGTTCGTTCATTGTCTTCGAGCAGAAGTGTGAACGAAAACTCGTCTCGTGTCCTTGCTGAATTCTAATCACGCGACGGGGATACTTTGAGTTTCGGATTTGGTTCTTGTGATTAATTTCAAGGAGTTTTTTTTTGAAATCTCTGACGAGAATTCAAGCGAGTCTGTTTGCGCTGCATAGGAACACGACGAATGTAGACACCCGGTACGCCGGAAAAAAAAAAAAAAAATCGGCTTCTCCTCCTCCATCCTTGTCATGGCGAATGATCCGACTTGAGTTCGTGTTCCGTACGAATAAGCGGACGATTTCAGAAGAAAAACGAACCCTCATTAAGGAGCCTGATGGCAGCTCCAGATTCAACGAGCACATTCGTCTAGAAATTCGTGCCTCTTTCACCTGTATCCTCCCTCGACGATGCTGTTTTTTTGCAACTTCGCTCCGACACTAACTACCCTCGCAAGGCCACTCAGAGGGCCAGACAGATGTGTGGCAGAGTCGCCAGATTCGACAAGGCGATACGCGCTCGTTTGCATGAGCGTGCGCACGCGCTCTCCCGCGTACAGTTGAGGTCTGTCTGGTGGTCTTCTTCGGGCGCGAAAGTCATCGAGATAAGATTTCTCCCGGTCTTGACAATCGTGGTATTTCTACAAGTATGGTTCAAGTTCAAGAAACTTCAATGTCATCTTTCATCCGAGCATCGGGAGCCGTCTGGAGAGATATCTGGACGAATCTATTTGTCTCTCAACACAAAGCCCATCTCTTCTGAGCGAGCCTTCATTCCGGAGGATCATCACAACGGATCGCACAGGAGTCACTGACGTCGAGTGGGAATTCCAGAGAGATCTAGTTCATTCCAGTACATGTTTTCGCAGCTCCGAAGTCCGGCACAGGGACAATGCGTCGTTGCCGGAGAAGAGAACTGCTTCAAGATATCATCCGGCCGCCTTACCAACTGCCGCTTCTGAGCAGAGCATGCGAACGAGTGTCAGGCCAGTCTGAGCTCCGAGCGGCGCTCGAACGCCTTCTTGATTTACCCATCGGAACGAGACAAAAGTCTCGATATCGATCTCGACTCTAGGAGCTGCGCGAAGGCGCGCTCCGCTAGGCAAAGCAGAAGGAGCAGGCAACATGTGCGACGCGTGGCTGGCACACGGCGGGCATCGGATGCTTCATGTATTGTGGTCCACCTCGGTCGAAGCTCGAAGTCTCATCTGTCCTTCTTAAGGAGGACGAACGAACGAACGAACAAGAAGGAGAAGGCGGTGGTGCTAGCAGCAGCCGCTGCTGCGGCGGCGGTCGAAAGTGAGTCCGAGCTCAGGCAAGCAAATAATGGTACACAGCGCTGAGCAGAAGGCCGATTGACCGACCGACCAAGAGTTCAGACACACAGATAAACAGACAGGCCAGCGTTAACCCCAAAGGTGCTTGATTCATGGCCGTTCAGTTGCAGTCCGCGCGGTTGACGGTACCTGAAATCCCCCAAAAGTGGAAAGTCATCCCCGGATGGAGACAGCAGAGTTTCAACACGGCCGAACCCTCCGATGCGGTCCTCCTACACGGGACCTCCGACGGGACGGGTTCCGAAAGCGGGAAGGAGGGCATGAACGGAGTCGTCTTCGACCAACAGTGAGAGCTTCAAACGAGCAACGAGTACCGTGACCACTTTCCCCCGTGAGCAATCAGTAGAGTGATCCTGGACAATGGAACTCGATTCGCTGTCCGGCGTCTTGGGCAAGTCGACTGTAATCGATTAATTCCCCAGTGTATTTTTGCTCGGTTTCCCCGATAGGCGGCTGTCATCTGTCCCGTTAAGTTTACGATGGTTTCGCGTTCAACGGTTAACCTGTCGGCTCCAGTGGTGGAGCACCGGGTTGCCATCGAACAACGTTTCGGTTGTGAAGCACCCGAATCCGTGCATAGCGCTGAAGCTGTCATTCAGAATTCGCTCCTTCTCTCTGTCTGTTGTCCACGATCCTCCTCCAGCTGGCGTTCTTCCGACGACTGATTCGCATGGTTTGGTGTTCGAAGAGCTGTTTCCCGGCCCGCTCGACTACCTGGTTCTCTCCTTGGCTGACTAGCGGTCTGCTCAGCTAGCGCGCTGGACTGACGACTCGCCACGCGACGACCACGAGGATGAGAAACAGCCCCCAGCAATATTCTCCCGCTTCTGCCCCCGCCCCCTCCTTTCGCTCTTGTTAACATACAGCGGCACTTCAACAACTGTTCGAGGAGCACATGACAGATCGGCTGAAGGGGTAATAACTTCGAAAAGACAGCGGACCCGACAGGGGCGCTCACAGGATCACGCCCGGATCAAACTCCATCATAGATCATACTCGCGATCATATCCGCAATTAATGGTCAGCCTCATTTGCAAGAAAGCTGAAATGAGTGTGCGGGAAGACGAAATTTTCGACGACCTCTTCGGAGTGGACACGTGGTGGATGGTCGCGCGCGGCCGCCGTCCTCGTTGCCGGGTCCGCACCGGATTTCACCCCAAACACGAGCCGTTGGCGCCGATGATCGTTCGATGAGGCTCCGAACGATCTGAACAGTCGATTGACGATTAACAGCAGCAGCAGCAGCATTGTAAGCCGTTGTTAACGCGACCAGCCACAGCACTCCGACGCTCGGTGAGAGTGTCTGCGATTCTAATGGGAGACGATTACGTCGACGATATGTGGCCACGGTGGCGGAGAAAAGCCGCGAGAGAGAAGAACCGTGAAGCGATGACAGCATCCGTCGACGTTGTCTGCTGCCATAACTATCAAAGATCACTCAAAGGTGCAGCAGCTGAACAGCGACGACTCGAGACCAAAGGAAGTATCGTGCCCGGTAGATTGAGAAGCCGAGGGGCTGTCAAGTGGACGAGAGTTTGTATTTCCATGTTCCTGAGTACGCTGGATGCTTGCGTTCCAGACCCTTTGAATGAGAGAGTTTCTCAAGGGGCGGGACCAACCCTGAGGTCGGGGGTCTTCTGTTTGCCCGCGGAGTCCAGTCCGGCCGCGTTGGCCGACCTCCGGGAGCCCTTCGACACTTGCTTGTGATGGACAACGGGACCACTGGAGACGATCTCCGAAAAGTCGGTCGCATTAAGGCATTAGGTATTCGCAGACAATGAAGCTGCTCAAGAGCTTTGCAACAGCATATTGGATCACCCCCCGGAAACTATGAGCGGGAACGGGAGGGGATTTGCCCGATGGGCCTTGAGCGCGATCAGGAGTGTCCTAAAATTTTGGAGAGTTGGATGTCTCCGCGGAAAATTTAGCTTCGAAAGGTTTGTTCGTCGGATGGGGGCGCCTTCGGAGTAGTGCCGTCCGTCATACGGCAACGGTGGCGTCGCTCGGAGGAAACAGCGACAGCAGGTATTATTTGCTTGCGGTTGGTCACTTCGACGGTCATTTATTGCGCCTGAACGTCGTCCATTTGGTTTTTGTGTGTACTTCTGTCATTGCCGTGGATGTTTACGGACTGCAGCTGACGGCAAACATGAATTTACAACGAGCACGCGTTTGCTGTCGTCCGCGCCGTCGCAGCTATCGCCACCACACCACAGAAAGATCGACCGACGCTTCACGTATCCGTCCACTACCCAGCGGTCAAGCCATCGAAACATTCGGGAAGAAAGAGCTGGTTGACAAAGGAGTTGCAAATTCCTGGCCTCGCTCATCCGATCGAGAAACTCATTGACGGGGTTGTCGCACGGGGGCAAGCGTCTGACGTTGACGCAACTCAGCACAAGCTTCTCGAAACCCAAGTCCCGGGAAACTATGGTGGCGCTTGTTGGTTTGAATTGAAGCTCGGCTCTCGAATCAGACAACCAAAGATTCAACTAGACAGCTTCAGCTCCAACGGCTTGTCGGCGTGTAGAGTACGGCCGAGCGGTTGGAGAACCGCTTCCTGGGTTAGATGAAGCTGGTCCCCATCGTACCAACACCATCAACCTAGCGAGCCTATCCAACGTCCTTGAACTGGTGAACTAGTTCGCTTCGGTCTTCGCCAGGAGATATGTGCTACCTGTCAAAGCTGCAGCAGCTGAGAGTGAGCCCACTTTGCGAGTTTCGAGCTCACTCCTGGATGTGCCGACCGGCCGTCGAGCGACTCGAAAACAACAGCCAGGAGTAACATACTCTGAATGGCAGAGACCGGAGTCGCTCCGTCGTTGAGGGGATCCTTGCCGACTGTCCCCGCAGCGTTACCGGGCTTTCGTTCTTGCCGTGGTTTTCTTCTTCGATCGGGCTGTTGTCGTGTAAGCCGTTGGACCCATAGTGGCCAAAACGGCCACCAACGGCAATGGATTGCGGCCATCCTCATTTCGAGTCGTTCGTTCCCTGCGCTTGGAGCAAGGAAGTCATAAGAAGACATATACGGCATGACATACACCGACGAGGAAGGAATGAGGGGAAGTGACCACTAGTTGCTCATCCGACATTAAAGGAAAAAGCTCTGCGGAAAACGGTTGTCAGTGATGGTTGCGGCGGCGGCGGCGGCGGTGGTGGTGGTGGACCAATTTGAAGCTTTTGACCTGTTTGGCTTCTTGCTAGATGGCAAGCGGATTGTTTCGAGCCCCGCTCTTTGGGCGAACGAAGCGGCCAAACAGCGCCATAAGTTGATGTTGTTCTCGTTCTAATGGGCCGTTTCCTCCGGGCAGGCAACATTTCAAGTCGGCCGTTGTCGTCGTCGTCATCATCGGGCAGCGAATCCGTCCATGCGAAGAGATAGAGAGAGAACTACGCAGAGAAAAGTTTGATAACGTTAACACTGAGGAAACTGCTCACAGTCAGTTAGTTAGTTCGTTCGTTAGTCGGTCCGTACATCGGTTCACCAGACACCAACGCGTCCGTCTTTGTATTCGTGCGTTGGTTATGCGGTAGTCCTGGAGGCGAGCTATCGGTCATCACTCACTTCTTAAAACCATGCGAGGTCTCCGTTAGTTTGTGGGTCGTTCAGATGGCAGTGCCCAATTCGCTCTGTGGGACTTTTCGGGAATCATCCCATTTACTCACTTCGTCACGTTCAGCGATCCGCAAGTGCAAACTCAGGAAGGACGAAGTGTCCCTCGCTCGTTGACTGAAACCTTCCGAGAAACTCCGACCCGCTCACTTTTCCCCAAGAAGAGGTCGAACAGCTCTAGTTCTCTTCCTGAAGGTAATTTTCGCGGATACTCGGAGAGCTATGATGAAGACAATGAGGAGCGCTCGTGTTATAGGAGCAATCCAGGTTCCACCGTTGCTCCGAATTCCCTCTCGAAACCAGAATCAGAGCCGATGAGGACTCGAATCGGAGGCGTCAGATCACGTTGATCCTTCGCTGGTCGTGGCCCCCATGCAAAGTTAGCTTCGTTGTTCCTTGTTCTTCAGCGGAGCACCGGGACCTTTCCATCTCTGGAGCTTCCTCTCACAAAGCAACGGTTCCTTCACATCACGTTGAGAACGGTCACCAGCAAGGAACTCCCGCGGCGACAGACGTATCCATCAGAGCCTTTTGGCTCAAAGACGTTTTTGAAATCAAGCGCAAATCGAAATGCTCGGAACGTTCTACTCTTCGCGGTGAGTTACATCATGTTCTCCATTGCTGATTGCTCGGGCACATTGGCTTGGCGTCTGGAACACACACAGCAATGATTCCAATGATGATCAGGACTATAACTTCTATTAATGACGATTGTACGACTTTGGAACTATCATGCTCCTCGCATTCTCGAATTCCCATGCATGCGGAAACCTGTATCAGATCATTGGTACCTGGACAGTGGGAACCGCCACCCCTGTGAGCTTTCCCTAGCTTTCCTCAACAGAAACTCGTTTAGTATCAAGCTCATGTCGAACTCGATTCCCGTGGCATGGTCCGCTCAAAAGAGAGAGAAAGCAGAGGGAACTGAGTGAATTGTAGTTTTGTCAGCTCCGCTCCGAGCGAGAGAGAATGCTGAAAGCCCAACGACATTGTCAGAACATGACTTATCGATGGAGCTGATGATGAAAGGAGTGAGAAACGCTGTGTCACCACTGTCAATGACAAGAAATCCAGGTTGCCGTCCCCAACGCCTGGGAGAAGCAACGAACACTCGAGAAATAGGAGCAGCGCCTTCGATTTAAACTGGATTTAAACCCGAGAAAATCATAGTGGACAAAGGAACGCCCGGTTGGTCGAAGATCGGACCCGATAGTTTACGGCATTATGTCTTCGAGTAGTCTGTCGATCGTTTCGAACCAACATTTCCAGGCGACAAGTATCTAGGCGATCTGGCGTGGACGTCTGGTGCAATATAAACTCGTGGATCGGGAATTCTGACAGGGTTCTGACGCTTGGATCTGGCCACCACCACTTTGGATCCGACCACCTCCCAGCTTTTGTTCGGTGGTTGACAGACTGCGATCCGACTTCGGGCTTGATTGCGGAGCCACTTCCAGGTTCAAGTCCAAGATTACATCGGGAGCCGAGTGAGGGTCTCTTCCGCGGCACCGGCGGCAGCGGCTCTTGTTCCCGACGAGTGTTTTTTTTGTGTTTCTTTACATTCGTGTGAATTCGCTTGTTGATTGGTCAATCATTTATAGACTCCTAAAAATGGCGCGGCGGCAAGCGCGCGTAGCCTCGGGTCGTTTTTTTTCAGGATTTGATTATTTTTGAATCAGATAGCAGCACTCACTTGCGTTCTCTCATCACTTGAAGTGGCCGTTGCCAGGGTTACCCGACGGCGACTCACGCATCGCGCGCGGGAAGCCTGCACGTCACGAACGAATGGAGCTGGATTGCAATTGGCTGTTCTAGCACGTCATTTTTGAGGAAAGAAAAACAATCACGGCAGTCGAAAGAAACTGAATGTTCACCTTGCTCTGGTGATCATTATCAGCGGCGTCGGCGCCGAGCGTCGAAGGAATCTGAAGCCGAAACTCCCGCGGGAAATTCCAGGATGCGCGCCGGCTCGTCTCTGCTCCGGGGAAGCAGGGCGACTCTGCCTCGATTGCCTGATGCATCGACGCCCAGGAGAAACTCGCCGCAGTGACACCAGCTGCCCCCCCACCAGTGATTCTAACTACGAAGCAAACGAATCGATCGCATTGCCCTTCGTTTTCACCGGCTTCCTGGACGGTGGATCTCGTCGATTCCATGCTGTCCGGCATCGAACTCTCATCCACGAGCCCTCAAGCGAAATGGCTCCGTTCGAACTTAATTCCAGCTGCGCAGTGTCGCTATAGCAACTCAAGGGGGCCAGTTCGTCACAGTTCGACCAGGGTCAGAATTGAACTTCAGGAAGCTTCGACTTCTGGTGAAGAAGGCTGCGATTTCCTCATGATTGCCGGGACATTCAGAGAAGAAAAACTTCCTTCAAATGACTGTTGTTTTGAAGATCCAACGAATGCAAACTGATATCGCAAGCAGCAGAAACGCTGCCCACGACCTTGGCAGACAATTCTCTTCCACTGGAATGCCCACCGACTAGACAAACACATAGCCACGGAATCATAAATTCCCCACTTCTCGGATGCGATCGGCAGAACGAGTCATGCGGAATCTTTCGCGGACCGATAATTCCAGGACTGACGGAGCTGCCGCCTCCGGCAACCGACTCCGGGGACAGATCGTTTGGACACGTTATTGAGCAAATTTTCGACGGGCGAGCGTTTCCCACGGGTCCGAAACACTGGCGCCATCGATTCTGGTTCGGACCGTTGCTGTGCAAGCTTGGAAGAGTTTGTCCAAGGAAACGAGAAGTCTCCCGTTGTTGTTCTGGCACGTCTGCGTGGCGCCTAGTGAGATCGCCAAGAGGCTGCGAGCGTTTGCGATCGTCTCGATGATCACAATTAGCCAGATCGCTTTTATGTCTCTATGCGCCGACGTGCCCGAAATCTAACAGAGTCGCTCAACTTGCGGTAAATTGCCAGATGTTGCCGTCTGAACTTTCCCCACACAAACCAGAAACGAGTTCTTGACGATCCGATCCAGTCCCGCGACAGACCCCTATCCTGGATTCGAAACATCCCGAGCGGAGGGAAGTCGGGCCTGTGTGAACGTTGATCCGGCGACGATGTGCCATTTGTCAGCAATAAAATTGGGCAGGTTATGAGATCGCATCATAGACCAAAGCGGAAGGAATGAAACGAGCCGTCGAAACAATGTGAAACTGTCTTCTCGATATCGTCTGTGCTTCGTAGTTCTGCGCTCTTCTTTCAGTTTGGTTTCGTGAAGTGAGCTCTCTCCAAACACGGCTATCGGTACCGTCTTCGGTCGTTCTGCTTCAGAAAGGCGTCCACTCTGGCCGCCGTACCGTTCACTATGTCTTCGCCGTGTCTGCGCGCCCGCAACCCAGGAACGAGTGGCGTTTTTCAGAAGTTCTGAGGCTTTTTTTGTTGCGATCACAGTCCTCGGAAGCTGATGAACTCAGCATAGAGCGGCTCAGCGTCAGGTTGACAAGTGAAAAGTTCGGTTTTCAGGTCGCAGCAAGTGGAACGAATGAAGTAGAGGCATGGCCGCCGCTGTCTGACTCGTCTGTCTATCGCCCACACACTGCTGTCGCGGAGAGTCGCTGACCTCGCGTGTTCAGAACTTCAGTTGGAATCGTAAAATCGAGCATAAAACTTGCGAATGTAAATGTGTGTACTGCACTATCGATTTGGTACCACAGATTTGGTGTTTGTGGTACGCTCACGACCGATCGCGCGAACAGCGAAGGTGAAACGGCGCGAACAATCACGGCTGGTTACCCGTCCCCTCGCACTCGCTGACTTCGGAGTGTTGCGCTCCCAATGAAACCTGCTCGGAGAAATCTCTCTGGAATTCGGCCGCGGTCCCGACATTCACTTGAAATTCCAACGAGAAGTGCCAAATCGACTCTCAACCAAGATGAAGACTAATTGATTAACGGTTCGACGGCGGACTTTCTTTTCCTCTTTGTTCCTTCTGGAACCTCCTCGAGACTCAGTCGATGAGAGTCAGTCGTGACACGTCTTCCTCCGCTGGCAGCGGTCGATGTTGGCAGCGGACAACCGTTCACCTGATCTTCTGCTCGTGTCGGCTGGCCGCCGCGCTCTTGTCGCTCCCCACAGCATTACGGGAATATCACCATTTTCTGCTTTCTCTTCGTCGACCCTGACCTGCGCCTTGACTTCTTTATCGGAGAGATTCTTCACGTGCTTTGATTGAGCTGTCGGGACGCGCAACAAGGTGGTGAGCCGCGACGAGCGAGCAAACAGTCGGCCTGGAAGCGGCTCTCGATTTCGGAGCCCTTGAAGAAATCGAAAACTCGCCGCGGCACCCGCAGTGTCGAGCCCGGGAGACCGCTCGTTGTATTTATTTGGCAGCGGTCTCGTTGCTGGACCCGCCAGTCGGTCGGCAGTGGTGGCTTCCTGTGGGCATGCGCGGTTATCTATTTGCCGTTGACTCCACTTGTTGTTACGGCAGGGCATTAGCGCGCTCGCGATTACCAGTCTACCCGAAGATCATTATGATCAACCCAATCCTCTCGATAGTCTCTGCCTCGCCGCCACCACCGCCGCGCCGCAATCACCGCGACGACGACAACGACGTCAGGTCGGGAGTGAGTTAAGCGATTCAGTGAAAATAGTCTTTGCGCGCAATTAGTTCTCGGTGGACTGAGTAGCCGCGCTCGGTTAGGTCGCTCGCCCGGTTCACGGGATGAGGAATGCTCCGCATGGACCCAGCGGTCCCAGAAATGATCCAGGCTTTTCATCTTCAGCCAGTCTGACTGTACTCAATTGAGTCCCTGTTAGGATGCATCGACTGCTGGGATGCATGACGCCATCGTGCGGGCTACGGTTTGGTCTCTTGCAGTGTCGGTGATCTTTGCCTCTAAATGTAGGTTGATCACCCCGCATCCATACAGTTGCGGGGCGGGGTTCGAGCCATCGTGGCTTCCAACCTCTGGAAGCTTGAACCACGTGAGCTCGAGCATTGCTCCGCGTCGTGCGGACGGGCGTGCAGAGGTAAGAGCCAGAGAGAGATGGAGAGCGGAAGAAGTCGTTTCTTTCAAGGAAGGAAGAAAAGGTTCTCTTTCCATCCTTCGGAGGATTCGGTCGCGGCGGGACACCATTCCTTCATGGAAACAGCTCGCCAAGGAGCGCGGGTGAGTTGAGAAGAATGGAGAGGATCACCTGTCCTTCCTCCCGTCTTTGCCGACACGTCGGAAGCCAGGGACTCCGCCCGACGGCTCGGATTGATCTCGAGAATTAGCAACTTGGTGGCCACCGTGGCGACCCAGACGAGGGAACCTCGACAGAGCTCATCCGCAAGCCCGATCCGGAGTGAAACGGCCTTGGATCGCGGATTCCAGTCCGCTGTCCCTTCCCCCTTTTCTCTGATTCGACTGATCCGGTCTGGAGAAAGTTCACCCACACCCACATGGGTCAACTATGTCTAGCTGGTCGAAGCCGTCGACGACGTCGGCGGCGGCGGCTCGATCGACGATCAAGTCCAGCGCACCAGTAACTCGGCCACCTCCAACTCGACTAAATCGTATGATGCACTTGTGTTTGTTGTTAATTGATCAGACTCAAACAGCTTGAGAAAAAGCTTCAGGGGCGGAATAACGTCTGGGAACTCGGCGTCAAACAGGTGAACCGACCGAGCGAGCGAGCGACCGCCGACAATTTCGCATTCCTCTGCTAGGGAGGCAGCCAGCCCTCTGAAGCAGGTCCTCGGTCTTCGCTAGATGGTACCCCTAAACGTCGTTCTGTGGAAGCCCGACCAGGTCGGTGCGGGCTCGGGAGAAAAACTTCCAGAGGGGAGCTCTGCTCCGGGAGTACCGTTCCGTGGTTTCTGAGCTGCAAGCGACTCGCTCAGCGTTCGACGGCCAGTTCGGAGTTGGTTGCTCGCGTGAAGAACGTGCGGAACACACCCACGACCAGCAGAACACAGACGCCGACCAGGAACTGGCTGTCACCCGGGAGACGGTAAGTCTATGTTCGTCGAGACCAAACCGGCTAACTGCTTGCTATAAAGCGCCGCGGATGTGGTAGCAACATCAGAGGTCCTCATCTCTCTAGGAAAAAAAATCCGCTCTCATTCAAGCCCTCTGAGCGACGACTCTCGGTAAAATGTCCGCTCCGATGGAAAAGGCACACCATTTGAATTACCAAAAGTGTTCCGAGGAGCCCGCAGGAATTCCAGGAAGTATCTCCCGGTCAAGAAGAGTTGAGCGATCGCACGTCTTTCCACTTCGGATTCCGGCATGTTGATCCCGATGCTCTCGACGTCTGAACGGCCAATTCGATCGGATCAGAGGAGAACAAACAAGTCACCGTCACTCAACTTGCATGCTGGCTGGCTGGCTGTCCACTCGATTGGTCGTGGACATCGTCAGCCATCGCCCGAGGGGAGCGACGGCGACGCTGGTCCCGTTACGTGAGCCAATCGCCATCGTTGGCAAGGTCGTTCAAGTGCGTCTCGTTGGCAAGAGGTGAACGAACCGGTTTCCAACGTTGATCTTCCACGATCTCATCGGTTGGTTTCGACTGGCTCGTTGCAGAAACTCCGATCCGCGGCCGATCGTTACGATCAAATGCAAGCACAGTTCGGTCCACAGGAATCGATCGACCATGCGGGCCTCATTGTTGCACGTGAGGACTCGACTTTCATGCGAAGCCACTACTTCTAGTATCGACGGACAAACTTGCACGATTTTGATCGGAACGAGCCCGCCGTCACTCACATTCCACTCAGAATGTAATTGGTGTTGCTCTTGTTTTACGATGTGAGATACAGCGAGACCCGTTGGACTGGTGGATCGGAAGTCCATAAAGTCTCAGGCGCCGCCGCCGCCAATGCAGCGAACGAAGAACCAGCGCGGTGTTCACATCTTTGAGGGTGCGGTTTGTTCGCGGAACGCCACCGACCTCACGACCATCAAGCCGTAAAGGTGTAAAACTACAAAAATATCTTCAAGTTTTTGAAGTGAGCACCTCTTCCCCAGAAGCCCAGTCAAGTGAGCTGCGGCCGTCCTCCGAGTGGCCGACTTTACAGCCCAACTCAACTCAATTTCGGCAGATCCCTGCTCACAGGCGACTTTGACGTTCCACATCCACACCGGTTTGACTTCTTGGATTTCACGTCAGGCTCCTCGATCCGAACAGCGGTGCGGATTCGATGAGTGCGTCATTATCTGTGAAGCGAATCGATGAAATTCAAGGGGGTGAAACAGGGTGGAGCAACGAATCGCTCGGCTCCGGATTCCCATGTGGTCCATCTGTCCCGTTCTCTGTCCACTCGAGCGGGCATGCCGGCACATGTTCGGCTCTCCAAGACGGGCTCTGCCGTCGAACGGGCAAGTCTACACAAGGAATCAGAGCGATGCGAGCTCGAGCTGAAGTAGCTTCTCCTATTTTCGGAGACGAGTATCGGCCGAGACGCGGTTTGGGAAGCGGCTATGGGATTGCACGGAGGCGAATATTTGCGCGAACGGAAACGTGACCTGCCTGGGCCATCCTGACGCTGTTGCGGGAAAACACCGGTACCGATTGATCAGTTCAAGCGAAGCATGCACGGGCGTCGGAAACTGAGGAGGAAGGTCTCGTTCGCATTCGTCTGAATCTCATTGAATAAGTGCTCATCGGAAGCTGGCTTCCTTTCTGAAACAGAAAAGCGACGCAGGAGTAACAGTAGACGACGTGGTCTACTTCAGTGTCGACTTCGCAGATGACGGCGGCGTCGACGTTGGCGGGGATGCTGCCGATGACGATCAGCAGGATGAGACAGAAGAAACACGCGGCGACGCCGAAACGGAACCATTCCATCAACAGCAATCTGTCAAAGTCGAAGGTCGTTGTCTTCGATAGCGCCCCATGAGGCTAACGACGAGCACCTTGCTCTCCGAAGTCGGGGTTCTTGCGGGTCTCTGCCCCCCCCCCCCCCAAGATCCGAGTGGCTCCCCGTTATCCGAGATTTTCGAGTGTTGCGAAAATCTTCCCTCCCGGAAATCGCGTTCCAGTACGGGCCGTTTGCGAACTCGGCCGACCACGTGCGCTGCAACGCGGAACCAGACCGAACAGGATTTTCTGCCGCGAACCCTGAAAGTGTGGGTTTTCTTTCGGCTCCGCTCACTTTGTCCAACGGACGAACTGGATGGATGGATGGATGGATGGATTGACGGACCGATCGGTCGCTGACGCGTTGACACGTCGTCAAGTTTCGCTGCGTCGACATCGGCGGTGGCGGCATCATCATCAATCGACGCACGCGATCAAACAGAAAGACTCTGACGGACTAGCGACTCAAACGAAGACACAGCGGAACACAATCGTTGATGTGTTTGTGAGAACAAACTACGCGTGCTGTATAAAAACCGAAGAACATCCATTGGTCGGTAGATCCGCTCATCCATACTCCTGCCGGTCTGAAGCTCGCCTGCTCGCTTGGTCTTCGGGTCGTCCGCTTTGGATCAACGCGGGAAAATACGAGACAAAAACTAAAACGAGAACAAAAAAAAATACTCAATGAAATAAACTACGCGAGCGGACGAATGTGTCCATGAATCACGGGAGGAAAACTACGTCAACGACGACGGATTGTAGCACAGAGACCCGCCGCCGTTGCCGCCACCGCCTCCTCCTTTGGACGGTCAGCGCCCACGCCACCGCGTACGCCACCACAACGAGTGCCAGTCAGCCTCAACGTTGATTTTACCAGGCGGAGTACCAAAAACCAGTCTTCCACGTCGTCGTTGCGGTTCCTGCCGCCGCCGCCGCGAACGCCGCCGCCATCGTCACAGATAGCGATGACGGAACGCGGCTCCTGCAGCCGCCGTTGGGAAAAGTCAGCAACTCCATCCTTACGGTACTCACCGTTGTGTTGGTGGCAACGGGTTGCGTTCTGTACGTTCTACGAGCCGACGCGGATGAATTTACAGCCCTTTTCCGATGATTAAGTGCTCCACCAGCGATTGAAAAATGAAACACTTCTAATAGAAGAGAAACGAGCCGACAAAATTTTGAGAAGAATGGGAAGGTGGGAACCGTGGTTGGCCCTAGATTTGCAGGGCGTGATCTTCTTGGAAGATTGCGCGCCCCTGGAACACGAGGATCAGTCCCGCAGCCGGAAGCTCTCCACTAGCTGGAGGCCTATTTCGAGGCTCTGTTTTCCGGTGTCGATGCTCGCACTCCGCCAGTTGTAGTTTCTTCCGAAGTTGGAATTTCTTCGTTGAAGGCTCCCGATGATTTGTTTCTCCCTAACACTGCTCCCAGAATAGTTCGTCGTCCTGCACTGATTTCTCAGATGGAAGTCTCACGTAGAAAAGACGCCCACGTTGGGCCCTTTGATGAAGTTTCATTGAGAAGTGGGGAACGAACGGTCCGCTACGCGCGGAATTGAGGCATTCTCTCGGACAATCGCATCTCGAACAGCAATATTTCATATGAAGCTCACGGCAGGTGTATTGTAGAATCGCTTTCCGACGGAAACCGCCACGGGGAGTTTCTCGACACAACGAACCAGTTGTACTCGCCCGTTTGGCAAGCCTGCCGTGGGAACAGTGTTTTAAGATTCCGTTTGTAAGGGAATCTTGTTGCGACGGAAAGATTATATCGATCCCGCGGATTTAATAGTGACGAGATTCCGCCTCGTATCCAGCGAAGGTCAGACGACGATTTCAGAGATTAGGCTCGATGAATTTTGCGAGTCTTCGACGGCGAAAGTGGAAGAACCGACTTCCCGCTCCGAGATGTTTGAGATATTCGCAGTCAATCTTCATTTTCAATCAACAAGCTATTTCGATCGAAGATCGGCAAGGGAGGTGAACGCATATATTTCGGGCACGATGAGCGGGCACGAGGAACGATAACGCACCCGTGGACTTGAGCGGACACGGAACAAATCTAGCGACATTTCTGAAGTCGATAGAGAAATGGGAGCAGCAAACGATGAAGACATTTCTCTCGGAGAAAATACTCGAGAACCTCTCGGTCAATTACTAGATCCGTAACAGAATAGGCGACACATTGTAAACACAATGGATGTAAGATCCGTGCCGCCCGCGGCGTTCAACAACGACGACAACTTTTTTCAAAGTTTTTCTCCTCGATGGCAGCAAATTCGCCATCTGGACAGTATTCAAAGCGATCTTCTCGCCCGATGATCATCGGCGACGGTAAACCAACCAAAACCACCAGTCATTCTGCAATATGTCAAGCCCGGAGGTCTGATACTGTCGGCGCGCCGAATACCGCCGCAACGTGGGAACAATGGCGAAGGAATTCCGGGGAAAAGCGACCGTTTCGACCGAGTCTCCGAGAGGTGGAGGGACCTCAGGAGTCGCGCCGCGCGCCGGCGGTCTCGCAGCGAGCCGAGTTGGCGGACACTGAACGGGGGCCGAGAAGTTGGTGTTCGGTCAAGGAAAACCGCGGCTAAGTCGGCTGAATTCCAGTCGATGCGGCCGGCGGCGGTTGAAACTTGAAAGGCGATGAAGGAGGGCACGATCTTTCATCACGACGTTCGCGCAGTCGGACCGAGATGGCTCTCTTAAATCAACACCAGTAACAAGAAGCACTCATCATTATAGAGACATCACGGCTCGCGGAGATGAAAACACGACTTCGTTGGCGGCTCCCGAACCCCACGTCGGAAACGCCCCCATTCGAGTCGCCGGCTCGATCCGACTACCTGCTTCTAGAGAAATTTACACGTCATCACCAAGCTAGCGGCACTGACTGCGGAGAGATGGGTCACACACGGAGAGCTCAGAAGCTCAAGCTCTTCTTTGTGTACACCATCCGTCTACCGATCGATCTATCGACATAATAATTATGCGGCAGCCCTACGAAAGTGAATGACCGCCCTCGGTGGGTGGCGCGGCGAACGGGGCTGCTGTGAAGTTCGGTCGCCCGCTCCACTAGTTGAGCCTTTGAAGGCCGTCGCGATCGCCGTAGACGTCCTAGTTCGCTGCCGCCCCGCGACCAGTTCTGATCGAATCATCAAAGTAATCAACACAAGGAACATCTTTATTTCGCTCCCGGTGGCCTGGCAGTTCACTGGAAGGCATCGCTGCAGGTTCAAACATCTCGGTGTGAGAGCTGAAGATTGAGGGAGGTCGTCTGTGGTCGCTTGTTCACTCGCTTGAAAGCGCGCGTATCTTTCCGTAAGATCCACAACATCATCATCAACTCATCGCTGAACTCGGTCCTGTTGAGCGGGCTATTACCTGTCGTGTTCATGAAGGAGGTCGGGCTAATGATCCGAACCTACGACAGCGCTCCGGCTCCCTTGCCCGCCCATGACAGAGGAAGCGTTCTTGATCAGTGTGACCTGCCTAAAACGTACAAGAAACTATCCTCGATGGCGAGGATCGAAGACAGATTTTCTGCTCGCTTGATGAGAGCGATCAGCAGGTCTAAATCAATCGATCGATCAGTCCCGATTAGAGTGAACGAAGTTCCTCTCGGACATTAATCGAATCCGAGGCTGACTCCAGAACCAAAGTAGACGGCAGATGCAGGATGTCGCTCTGGTTAACCCGGGCGATCGCCGAGATCCAAATGGCAGCGATGTTGGGGAAGGCTCAGCCCGGTGTTGAGGTCACTTTCGCGCGACGAAGCTGCTGGTCGGCGGCAAGCACTTTCTCCGATCAAATCATTTGAACTCCGTGACCCTTGCGGCGGATGGGGAAAGTGGTTTATAATCCGATATTTCCTGGTCGCTGACCCTGCGGCGAACGCCTTCCAGGCTCCGAGTTGGGGAAACGATCCCATCACGTCGGAGTGAGGACAACCATGAGTTGGTCCAATCGATTCGAATCCCTATGGATCGGAATGATTGCTGCATCACCGATGGTGTCGTCTCTCGCATCCAGAACGCGTCTCGGCGGTCCCGACGGGCGGAGGCGTTGCATCAGGAGAAACGAGATCCGATCGAGAACAAGCGAACGAGCCGGCGCGAAATACAACCTCAACGCGTGTTGGAATTCCTGTCGAGAACTGGCCCTGACTGGCCCACTAACGAGCCTAAATGACAGAGCGGCAGCCGAAGGAGTGAGCCAGTGGTTGCTCTGCGTGCTCTCGGCCAGAGAGTCGGACCCCACAGCGAGTTCTCGCAGCAACTCACTGAATTAACATCAAGATTGAATTAGCGATCGACTCCATTTTCATTATTCCATTCGCAGCTCGTTCCTGGGAACAACAATCGCCGACACATTCATCATTCGAGAACAGCTCGGAGAAGTAAGCAGAAATCCCTCGATGCAATCCCCCAGCGGGCTCCACCAGATCGGCTGTTTGCTCGTTCCTCGGGCGAGCCACCGGCGGAAGCCCCTCCCTGCGGAGGAGCGTGCCCGGGATCATCTTCGCTTCTTCGTGTTCGCTTCTGAACATGGAAACTTCTAGCCTCCGGAGAGAGTGACACTTTCTGAAGTGGTTGACGAGCGACGAGCCTCCCTTAAGAGATCCTCCATCTTCTACTGCCGCCGCCGACGACAACGCCACCAACGCCATGAACTTTTACAATCGACAGAAGGCACTCAAGTTGAAGAGGACACCTTTTGTTCGACCTCGGAATGAATTGCAACGCCTCCGCTGGCCAACTCTCTCCCGTGAGTTCCTCGTCCGAAAGGGAAAACACACTGCCGAGGCGCCAGCGGGGAACAAGTGTGAACTCGCGCTGAAACGGACCGAGGGGAGAGGGGTTCGATATTGGTGATATCTAATCGCGCAGGACACGATACGGTGCCGAATTGTGGCACTTTCGGACGCAGTTTGGGTTTCCAGTTTGACCGGACTGACGCCCAGAATGGGATCGCAAAGATTCAAACTCATCCGGAGATGAACGAGCCTGGATCGCGATGAACTGCAGCCGGTCCGGCAAGGTGTAGAAGTAGCAGCCGCAGCAGAAGCGCGTGCCAAAGGGGTCGGGCGAGCAGCGAGCCGGCTTTCTACATGAACGACGACTAGCGATAGACGACAAGCCGCCGAAGAAAAAGAAAGCAGTCACTTGAGAAACTTCGGAAGGGGATTGATGAACGAACAAATGTATGGACGCTGGTTGGCAGCCTGCGGCCCGCCAACTCGCTCGCTCGGACGGGAAACCCCACCAGTTGGCGGCGTGTGCTGCACCATCGGGCATGTGCCGGACGCGTGCTGCACCACCACCATCACCATTTAGAGGGAGTCGAATCTGCTTCTGCTGCTGCTGCACTAGGGCCTCACGGGAGGAGCGACAATGATGGCAGCAGCATCTGCATCTGCTCCAGCCTCGTGCTAGCAAGCTGGTCGAAACAACCCAGACAGGATGAAGGTTCTGTTTACTAACCTTGTTGCTTCTTCAAAGAAAATTTCTCGACAGCGAACTTCAACGGGAAGCCTGCAAGTACCGTAAGCCACTCTTGCGAGCCGCGTGGCTCGCGAGCCAACGAGCGGAGATCAGTTTCTCCGGCCTGAAAAATCCTGGCGATCTTCAAGGTCGCGCAGATCAGGCTCATTGAGGATTGCCAAGGCTATCTGCAAGAACCGTTCAACACCGAATAACAACAAAGCGGCCGTAACGAGGCGCTTCAATCGGTACCATAAATGTACAATGCCGGTCCGACTGAAGTGACGCTGGGCCTGAAAAGAAATGGCACACACCGAACCGGTCGATCGCTCATTCCCGTTCCCATTCTCTCCGTTCCAGCCTCCCCGCAGGAAATCCCTTTTTTCACCGATTTTCTCATCTCGAATCCTCGCTTTCTAGGAGTGGTCGTGAAGAGGGGGGGGGGGCCCAAGAGAGTGTGCGGGGAATCTCGCCGCGGTCCCGTTAGGGGACGTCTGCGTCCGACCGCACGGGGTCTCGTTAAACTACCCGCCGTTCTCGGAAATGCCGCGTGTGCGGCTGTTTGACGGGCATGTCTCCGTGTCTCTCAAATGTTGCTCCAAAGGTTGCTCCACAGGCAGAGGAGGTCTGCGGCCGAGTGAGTAATCCTCCGTCGGAGCGCTGGTCGAGCAAACACTGACCGAGTGATCCGATCAGCGGAAAAACGGCGCCAGACGTTTCCTCCAGACAGCGGCGACGCACTCGTGCTTCTTTTCCCGCTATGGCCCTACTGCCAATTTGCTGATCACGCTCGCGGGCTCGAGCAACCTTGTCATCGTCTGTCCAGATGGGAGTCCAGACGGCAATTCGACGGCGATTCCCAACTGTTGTGCCGCATCGACGACGGCCGCCGCAACCGACACCGCTAAAACCGCTAGACACGTCATCGAGTGACTCGTGCACGATGTGTGTCGGATGAACGCATTGCTAGACCCCCTCTTCTGCACGATTCGCCCCGACAAGTGAGCTGCATGACCCGGCCTCGAGGACCCCATAGCGTCGTGTCAAAAATTTCCGGAAGCTAGCGACTCTCGTGCCGCTCCCGTATCCCCCTCGATGGTGGTTGTTGATTAGGTACTCGGTCGTCTCTCTTCTTGCCGAAGCCATAAAAGGATCCGTCGATAGCTTCGACGCGGCGGCCCGATGCACGGGAATACCCGGTCGATCGAGCTCGCAGAATCCATGTTTTACAACGCGGGTTGCTGCGCGCACCGAAACGAGCGAGAGAAGCCCGGCGAGCTTCGTAGTGACATGGTCAAGTTGTCCGTCAAAGGAAGTCAGCTGGAGTCCGATGTCCAGCGACGGCGACGATAAACAGGCGAACGAGCTAGCGTCGGTCGCGATTAACAGCTACGAACCGAAGCCGTCGTAACTTAGCGTCAGACGGTTCGCGTCTTCCGCTTTCAGTGTCCGCTGCCACCGACGCACCCAGCGAGCTAGCCCGCTGATACTTCCCCGCGGACCGAACGGATAGGTATTCAACGTCAGCCCGGTGCCGCGTCGTTGTCCACAATCATCGGATGAGCTTTCTCTCCCGTGGCCGAGAGCAATTTCAACTAGGTCCCTGTGCCCCGTATTGTAAAAGCTGTCCAACATGGGGAACCCGGTCGAGCGAAGAGGCGACCAGCTCTTTCGCTGCGTCGACATTACTTAATCGTTGGGCAACGCGTTCGACTTTTGGAAACGACAGCTATCGGCTGTTTGATTCCAAAAGCCCAGCCGAATGTCAGATGGTTGCGATCGGTTTTGTGGTTGCCGCTATCAGTCCTCAAACAAAAACCTGTTGACATTCGACGCCTATTCACGTTCCAAATCGTCGGCATGAGGGAATAAATTCTTCGGAGCCTTCCAAACAGCGCCGAGACTCGAGAGTAGCCGATGAAGCTGACCAGCCGAGGCGGCGGCCGCGACTCAGGCAACCAGCTCCTGGCCCAGACTGTGTCCATCTGGTGGCCAGTTTGGTTAACGTGCACCCCTTAACGCCACATGAATCCTCCTTGATCGCCCATTTGCTTGGCGTGTTATCGTCCCGAGCCTCAGATCTCGAGTGTAGCCATGTGCGTCATGCGTCGTTTCCAGGAGCTCTTTCTCCGACTTTCTCCAGCGCCCGGAGGATGGACTGGTTGGAATTATCGACAGACGGTCTCGTTTCGAGAAACCGATCTCCGCTGTGGTCGCACGTGAAGCGGGACTCGGCGTGGGTGTTCGCGATTGCAGAGACGGAACCCACGATTGTCAAGCGGGTCGGCCGCCGCCAACTCGACGCTCACAAGCAGTCAGAACACTTCCAGTACGCGAGGAGAAGGAGCTGGAAACCACGATGGACGAGGTCGGAGCTAGCGTCACTTCAGAATGGAAACGAGAAGCCACGACGAATAAAAACGCCGGCGCGATGAATACACAGAGCCGAGTGAAACTGTTCTATGATGAGACTTCACGTCACCTTTGATAAATGAATGTGCCGCGTAACCAGAGAAGCCTTAAACCCTGAGGTCGACGCGTAATCAACGCGTCTGTTCCGGCCCAAGGCTCCAGAGTGGTTTCCGATCACGCGTCAGCTTTCCGTTCGAGTCGCGTTCCGCATCTGTAACGAAGACGAATCCATTCTGTCGAATCCGAATCGCGGCTGACAGATGAGGTATAAGACTTTCAGATTTCTTCCGATTCCGCCGAGATTTCCATGGAACGGGCTCGGAGCCAAGTTCGCGAACAACCCGCACACCCTTCCAGGTATTCTCGAAAACTTTATTCGAAGACAGCTCGGAACATGGACAACAAAGAGTCGCTCTAGCGCCGTTTTCGGGATCTGGGAAAGTCTCCTCGCTCAAAAATATATTCTGGCGTTCGAATGAGATCGGAAATGGACTTCGTAGGTGTACGGTTCCGTTTCGTGGTGTGGTCGCCGACTGTGGCACAATACCAGATGATTTCCTTTCCGTTTCGGCGACCTTCGCGCAGAGCTCGCGGGAAGTTTCCGTGCGCGTGTCCGGGCGAATGCCCTTTCCCGATCCTTCATTTATCGAAAATGTCTCCGTTCCCGGGCTGGATCGCATCTCCACACTGGGAAACCTCCGGTTTGGCGTCGTACGCCGAAACTCATCGCATCCAAACATCCCTCGAGAGCAACTGGATTCGTTTCCGGAGAAATGGGAGCCGAACGGGATACGCTTGGGGAAAACCTCCGTCTCCAGCTCATCAGAGCGGTGTCGGTGCTTTTTGGTCCTCCGAGAGAGCTACCTCTATTTTGAAGTTTGAGCGATCGTATCGGGCGCGCACTATAAATAAATGGCGGCGATCTCAAGTCTGCTTTCGAAAACAGCGAGAGTGAACTCGTCGTGCCAGGACATGTGTTTCTATCGGCTTGTGATGGATCGAAGAAAGAGTTCGGCGTTCACTGGAGACAAAAACTTGAAACAAGAGTACAAAAAACGGAGCCAAGAGCTTTCATCCTCAGGTTTTCGCTAAGTGGCCCGTTGTCTTGCCGTTCGCTTCTATTTAGACCGATTTTCGTCGTCGGCGGCTCACTGGCTCGTTATAGTCGACCAGCTGGAGCAATACAAACATTCCATTGTTTCAGAAAAAAATCTCTCGTCATCCACCTCGTTTTCCCTTGTTCTGCTTCCGCGTCCAATGAGCAGGAACACACTTCAACGAGAAACGCTTGAAGAATCATTTCAATGTAATCTTCGATCGTAGGAGGCCGTCAGCTCGACAACGGGGAGCTCTCCAGTTTACCAGGAACCTTTTCGAATGACTGACCCGATTGGGAGAACATTCGACGTGCGAAGTCCTTCGCAAAGGAGGGGCAGCGTTCCTGACCACGGGGTCAGAAAACGCTTCTGTGTCGGAATTTCAGTGGGGTCAGCGAGCTGGTGTAGAGTGCGATCCCGCGTTGCGAGGAACGAGCTTCTGTGACATTTCAAACGTTGAGCCTGCGAAAGTGCATGCAGATCCAATCATGGGTTGTCCAGGTGCTGCGAACTCGGAATCGGTGCTGGTTGAAGTCCTAGCTGCCTTAATCACTGAAATGAACAGATAGGTCGCCGAGAAAAAACCTGACTGTCGATTCTGAATCCAGGCAACTGATCTCCAGTTTGTCCTCAGGAACGAGAAAAATGCATTTCCTTTTTCATTTCTCCTCCCCGAGAGTGAGTGCCTGCCTGCCGGCCGGCCGTTCGGCCTGCTTCACCTTGAGGTCGCGCGAGGGAGGCTGTCGTCGGGGCCTCCTTCGAGAGATGGAGCGCACCCGCCACCGCACTACACACATTTTCTTCCTAAAAATTCGAAGGTTCGCCTTTCGCTTTTCGGCTCCTCGACGAGGGGAGGAATCGTTAGTTTTTGCTGCGGGGGACCCAACTGGCAGCACCAGCAGCAGCAGTCGAACCACCCCCGTCCACGAAGCGTACTCTCTGGTTTTGGTTCAGGTTCAACGATGAACAGAGGACGAACGGGCCACATGCTCCAGGACCAGCTGCTCCAGGCTCAAATGAAGGACAACAGAACTTGCTCAGGCGCCAGGAGAGCACATCCACACAAAGAGAGTTATTTAAGACGTCCCGTCCGGCAGCGCGTTCGATCGCACTTGAGGACGTACATATCTGGTAACGGAATTCAGAGATCGAAATTGGTCTCAAATCCTCGAAACCGTCGTCTGAAAACTACATCGGAGCGGGAGCGCTCAAGTCCGGTGAAGATGTGTCAAAGAGCTCAGGTCAGCACACAGCAGTTTTTCAGGTCCTCGAAGCGATGAAACTCTATCAGGAACGTTTGCTCAATTCTGATAGAAGTAACAAACTCACACGATCGGAATAACTGTGAGAGATCCTTCGCCGATCTTGAAGATTATACGGAGTCGTAGACGAGTTCTGACCAGAAAGCGAGTCCCGGAGTCCGATCTGACGCGGAAGTTCTCGGCTCATAATGCCGAAATGTCATATCAGCCCTCTTGGGTCGATGAGTAGATGGTCGTCACGATACAGAGCCGAAAGATATCAATTTCACAATTTTTATCGCGACCACCTCATCATTTCATCCTGCGCTCTACATTGTGGTCTGATGGGGGATTACGACCCCATTACCAAGAAGTTCGCCTGCTTCGTCGTTTTTGATTTGAGGCGCTCGCTTCTGAACGTGAACTCGACGGAGATCGGCAGCTCCTGCTCAGCAGGTGGCGCCACACGGGAACGTTTGCATCCCGAAAAGTTTGGCGATGGCCCTTCGAAGGGACGTCCTAAGCGCGGAGCGTTCGCGCCAGAACATTGGCCGCAGGTTGGTAACGCTGCGTATCCGTGGGGAGGAGGAAGAATATTTTCCCGCCATTTCGTCAACTCCCCCGGCGACGAAATCCTAATGATGGCAGGGCTTTTTTATTTGTGTCACGTACAGCGAGACTCGCTGTTCGGGCCGCCTGCAGTGCTCGAAGCGTAGCGAAGTGGTTTAATGCTGCGCCTGAAGTTCCGCGAAGACCTCCCAGCTCCCGGCGTTTCTCGAGTTTCGCTGCAGGGATTCTATATTGGACTCCATTGTGGGATAATGTTTGCAAACTCACATAGCGGAGAGACCCGACGACTGAGGAGCGCGCTACAACGGGAACCTCTCAATGCACTCGGAGCGAAACCTCTGGGCCGCTCACTCATTGCCGCTCCGAACCGAAATCCCCTCAAGGGCTCTTCCGCGAACTTCTAGGGTCTCTAATAGCCCGTGGGAGGTTGGACGACACACACCAACTGCACTGACCTGTTCGGCGCTCCACAATATCTTATCGAGGTTAAATAGTTCAACTCTCCGAGCAACAGAGGTCCGATGCATTCCCAGCATCTCCATCGGATACGCTCGAAGAAAGAGAAGAAGGATTAAGGAGTTCCCGAGAAGGTCCGCCGCGTCCAGAATGTCGGACGCCTCGGACGGCTGCGTGAGAGCTCCGCACTCTGACGGACATCGAGTCGCGGGCCCCTCCCGAGGCAAGACCAACGCCGAGTGTCGAACGGTGCTCTTGGACTGCGGCAACGTCCGGATCGGCATCGTAGCAACACTGCATTATACGAGCGGATCAAATCCGCAAAGCTACTCGACAAGTCGGAGCGGATGAGCGTCGCCCAAAGTCAATCATGTTCGGATCGGACTATTTTGCCTCCAGTTGAAGTGTTGTTCAGCTTCTCACTACAGCGCGAGACCACCAAGCTCGGCAGCTGGACGACATTCTTGAAATTTCAGGCTGAAAGCATTTCGTGAAGCGAGCGCGCACAGCCTTTTCTGGCTTTCTCGCTTTGATAGAGGTGTGAACTACCGACAAATTATTGTGAGTTGCATTGTGCCGTTGTATGGCCGATTCCTTTTCGGGTCGCTCCTGCTTTCTCGTTTGCGGCCCGTTTCGGCCGTTCGCCCGGTCGCCTGCTCGGCCGGCCATTGTCGACACTCGTTGAGAGTCCCAACAGGAACGATTGCGCACCGTTCTCGACTTTCTTCATCGTCGAAGAACTTCCTAGAACTGCTCAACTGAAGAACTCCGCTCCAGACTTCGGCAGCTACCTAGCAGGCTGACCGGCAGCTCCGCCAGGGAACCAAGGGTTGCCTCGGGGCAATTGAAATTCCTGGCGGGCATTTCTCAAAGGCCGACCGAGCGAACAACGAGCCACCGGCCGTACGGACCGACCGAATGAGGAGCTCATTGCCGGCACAAGTTGCGTCCGCTTATCCGGAGTGCAAACACGACGGCCCGTCGACCTTCCGTGAGCAGCCGTCAGTCACAATAGCTATTGTCGACGACGACGACAACGACGACGACCACCGTCAGAATGAAGATGCTGTTGAGCGAGTAGAACTCGACGCGCGGCGCTCATGAAGACGAGACCCTGCCACGCTGTCCCCGCTCTGCCCCTCCTCTCTCGGCCGCCAGCGTCATGTACGTTCCTCAATGCATCGAGCGAAAAACACAAAGCTCGAGCTGATCTGATGTTATCGGAGCTTTCCTCGTCCCACAATGGAGAGAGAGGGTTCCTTTCGATTTGGAGCAACACATCGATAACAACAGTCTTTGAAACTGCCGATGCAACTCTCGAAACTGTTCCGCATGACTATCGTGATGGCCCGAGATACGTTCCGGCGTTTCATCAAAAAAAAAATCGCCGTGTCGCCGGGCGGAGGAGCCGAGCTCGAAAATTCGCGCTCGAAATAGCCGAAAGCGAGAGTTCACCGTGCTCGAATTCGACTGACCTGGAACATGAGCTCACTCAATTGAGGGCCTTCTGCGAGCGGCGCTCGACCACGAGCAGAAGGCACACGCTCTTATTGAAAGCTATTTTTGAGCATTTGTTGATCGATCGCGCATTCAGCAACACGCGTCCGAGGAGTGAAGAGATTCGCTCGAGATTTCGTCGCGTGTGCCCCTGAGGATGCATTTCGCTGAGGACAAGTGCTAGAAGCTGCTCCGTACGGCCACATGATCCGCTCTGCGAAACCTCACGAAGAACAAAGGTTCGCGAGATGGTGCGGAAAGCCCCTCGACGCGTGCTCACAAACGCGCTGATCGATTCGAGTGACTTTGGCGCGGACGCGGCACTCTCTTCGAACGCTGCAGATCTCCGATGGACTTGGCGAGTGCCATGTTTGTGTCTTCAGGTGTCCTTTTTGCTCAAAAAGTGAAGGTCACCTCAGTGTCCTTGATAAACTTCGGCCAATGGCTCAGGGTCGTGGCTGCGCTCAGACATCTGGCCTAGCTGGTAATCCAAACCTGGACGGCAACTGCATGATCAATGAAATGCGGATGCCGATGTACTACATCGGCTCAGACAATACTTTCAATAGTGCTAGAAACAGATTCTCCTGCAATGGGGCTGCTGCACATCTAGGTCATTCCATCCCTCCATAGCTACTCGGCACGAATGAAACGAATGGCAGCGCATGTATCACCTCGTCTTTGGAAAAATGAGTTTTATCGCCCAATGGGGGAGGCGTTTGCAAGAAAGGGTCTCTCTGTGTTCGCGGGCAGTTTAATGCCCCCACTGAGAGAACAGCGGATAATTTTCGGATTCAACTCGGCGTGACCGAAAAGGTATTCGGAAGCCTGGGAAAACATGATTTCGTCCGCGGTTCCAAACTCCCATGCCTCATAAGTGTTAAAGCTGTGAACGGAACGGAGTACTGGACGCTCACTTCGCGGCCCCCCGATCACGCTCCTACCGACCGGATCAGCAGAATTCAATCATTTCCAAACTATAGTTCATCTTTTCTCACGCCTTGAGTACAGTCATAGGCGACCCACCATATCCGAGTCAGAGCCAGGTGTACCCCCGTTTGGGACGGGAATCCTCCGTTCCGACTTTCAGAGATCAAAATCAGACCTCGCTCATCGAGCTCCGCCTCGGACGATAACGTGACTCATATCTGTTGTCGGAACTGGAACAGTTCCCATCTCGCCATGGTTTCATGTTATATAGCGAGTCACATGAACAGAGGGATTAATTACATGGTGATTGATGGATAATTAATGAGAGATCAACAATTGATGGAAATAAGAATCAATTAATCACCTATTTTACGCTCTTAAATGCAATCGAGATCCCATGAAAATACCCTGATTTTCCGTCTAAGCATCCGCAGCTTTCCCACTTCTTGGAGAGATATCGACGGGTGTCCGCGCACCTCTCTTTGTCAATTAGAACATCTGATTGCCATTGCTGGCAAGCATGCCCTCCTCCTGCTCGAGACCTCCGAAATTCGGAGTTTTGTTCTCTTCTTCTCATGAAACGCGGCATCGTGGGCGTGTCACAAACGGGAGTTCGGGAGGATTTGGTAAAAAAGGGAAATATAACCACTCCTCTGGTTTTCTGGCTGCTCAAATTTTCGCGTCGTTTTTCCTTGTTGCCTGCGTCCGTCGGCAGCCGTAGAAGGTTTAACTCCGCAGAAAAAACTTCTATCTCCATGAAGAGTTTGACCGAAGAAATTTCATCGATCTTGTTGCATTCACGAAATTATCGGCTCTCGGCTCCGTGCAGTCCGACAAAAGTTCGGAGAGAACTGCAAGTTGCGTTCGGGAGCTTCAAGTCTTCCCGCTGGCTCCCGATTGAGGATAACTGAGACGGAATCGGTGCAGTCGTCCGACGAGAAGGCCGTGTGACACATTGACCAAGTATTGGCGTTCAGTCAGCAACCTTCTTCGAGAATGCGTCCTGGAGCGTCGACGAAGGCGATAAATTCTGCAATATTCCAAATCCGAGAGGCGCGGTGCGCTCTGGTGGGCGAATGCCCAGAGGAGGAGACCCATCAGGCGAGACGCTCCTTTCCTTTCATTTCAGAGCTGTTCCCTTTTCAAGTCAGGTAGCGCTTGGCCATGGCTAAGGTTCCACTCTTGAGTAACGCGAAGTCAGCGAAAGTTGAATCCAGCTATCACGAGTTGCTCAAAATTGTAGCTCCAAGAACAGTTTGCTTCGAAATCGAGAAATCATCGCGTCCATCTGAGCTTCTGCGGGGAGGGGGGGGGGGGGAAGCGATAACTCGTACGCCGTCCTCGTCCAGGATTCTCAGACTGGAGCTATTTAAGCCGAGCTGGGCTCCGAGGGAAAAGCCAAGAGTGTGAGACAGATTATTCCCCCGATGAAAAGATAAAGAGGCAAATGAAGGGGGAATCCGCTGAGTCTGGAATGAGAATGCGATATCGCGAAACTCTGATCGCAGCTCGCCGCTCAGGGACTCGAAATTAGTGGAAGCCGGCTCGCAGGACGATTAAGGAAGGATTTCGGGGAGGTCGAGTTATTTAGGTGAGTTTCGTTCTCAATTTATTCGAGTGACGATCGAAAACGGCTCGAGTGGATGGAGCCCTTGTTTGGACGGATCTCTAGCTAAATGTATGTTACAATATTCTTGAGTTCAAATATCCGGACCTGAAACCGGGGTTAGGGATCAACAATCATCCCAGAGCCTACCAATGCATCGGAAGAATCGATACAGCTCCATCTACATATCCCCATCCCAGAGGCTTAGTATTGTCAGGCGGTCGAATGATGAAATCCTCTCATCGGAACACAGGAAAAGGAAAAATCAAATGGCAAGCTTCGCAAAACTCCCCCATAGAGAACGCAGTGAGGAGAAAACTCCGTACAAGAAGAAAATACGAATCCGATTTCCTATAAGTGACATTCAGAAATGCCTCGTGCACCGATCCTTTCCGACAGGACCTATCACCACCCCGACGAGGGTATTTACACTGAATACGGGGATTGGAATGCTCGAGCCAAAACCGTTTCCGAGCTCGCAGCAACTCGTCAAGCGAGTTTGTCAATATATTAGGAACAAAAGTTCTGTCAGGGGCGCGTCTGGACCCAACGTCCAGGTGAGTGCAGACACTAACTCTGAGGCGTTCAAACCACCGCCTTGAAAAAAAAAAACTCTCGGGGTAACAGTCCAATCAGCGGACGTATTCCCAAATTACATATTTACAAATCAACCCCCGATCGAACATTAACTTGAGCATTTCCATGATTGAAGTATCCCGCTTGCGACTTCCTGCTCTATTCTCCCCCGTTAATCTGATTCAAAGAAGCTCTTCTACAACGAAGAACTCGATGACCCGCTCCCCTCGAAAGTAAAATAGTCAAGTTAGTTCTGAATTTTGCATGACGACTTACAAGGCATGTAAGGCAACGCTGCAACTCGGAAAAATATCGTCGCAAGAGGCACGAATTATCAATGCCAGATAATGTTCCATTGACAGATCAACTCAAAAATCCTCTCCCCTTTCCCAACATCTATTGCGTGCCACTCTAGGTCATTAGCAGCCTAGTTGACACCGGTGTCGAGCCCTAAGAGCTGTTTCACCACTTCATATGTGGAGAACGAAACTGCGACCATTGGGACAGCGCGAACGTAGTTCGCTGTCATGCCTCGGTAGAGTCCCTTGACGACTCCGTGCTCTTTCCACGTGAGCAGAAGTGCCTGGATGAGGCCGACACTAGCGCGAAACAGAGACATTGAATTAGAATTGAAAATCGTCGATGCGTGATCCATGCCGCTTCTTAACTCCCTCGCGCAGAATAAGCCAAGGCCACTCACTTGTACTTGTTCATTTCTTCGTACATCAGGCACAGCTGCATCCGTCTCCGGGCGACGTCCATGGGATAGCTGACAGTCTGAGCAATGGCTCCGGCGATTCCTCCGCAAAGCAGTTTCCCGGGCACGTTAAGTTGCATGCCGCCCGAGTTATTTTCGTTTATTTGGGTAAATATGGTTGAATGATGCAGCAAAACAGCTTTCATCTGCTCGAAAGCGTAGAAGTTGATACCAGCGTACGGCACCATTCCGATCAAAGTGGGCGTAAGTCCTTTGTACAACGCAAGGATGCCCCCTTCCTGAAAAGAGAAATAAAGCAGAACGCTACTTATGCGGGTGAGGGAGTTATCTGGAATCTCAATCCGGGCCGTTCAGATCGGATCCCACCTCCACAGCCATCGTTTCCAGTCTTTGGGAACGCAACTCATGAGACAGAAACTCCTTCCTGAACCTCAATCCCTCAATGTTTTCTGTAGCATTGGCTCAATCAAAAAAAACATCTGACAACACTTGGGAGATGATCCATGCGGTGCCTTGACAGCTTTCGCGACCTCGTAGCTGTTATTCGCGATTGTTAGCAATACAAACTCGCTTAGGAAACGTATGCTCAGTCCGCAAGATAAAACATTGCATGTGATGACTCTTCGCCTCCCAGGAAATCCTGCGGCGATTGCTTGGTGTCAACAGCTCGCACGTTCGTTCCAACCTTGAGAATACTTGTTCGACAAGAAGTGTTTGTCGGAACCCATCGTAAGAAACAGTTGACATATATCTCTGTGGGATCTACGTGAGACCCCTGGTATCTAGCGGATCCTCTTCGACGAAATCTTGAAGAAAGATGATAGAAGTTCGGAAAAAAAATGGTACGATGATCACGGACAGGAACTCAGTGGAGGGACATCTCAATTCGGAAACTACATCAGCTCCAACTCACTTTGCGGCAAATCGTGACCACGGTGTCGGTGATCCCTTTGTAAACGTGCTGTCCGTCCACTTGAAAGGCGAGTCTTGCGCGAACCATGTCGAGAGGGTAAGTCGCTAGAACCGCTGTCACTCCAGCAGCTGATCCGGCTAAAAACTTGCTCGCGTGAGGACTGCGGCGACCTGTAGCAACCCAACGAGGCGGTGATTAAATTCCCGTCGCAACGACGATCATTGCCCAGCGGGCACTCAGGAGGGGAATATAGAAAGCTCCACGAGATCATGTGATCGACGTCTGTTACGGAATCGAGGGATTTCAGCGACCAGGTCCATAGAAACAGCGGGAGACGTACCGAGGAACGAGTCTCTGAACAGCGTTCTGTACGTTTCGAAAGAGACGAACTGTACAGCTGCGTAAGGAAAAATACGGACCATCATTGCTCCGTTCCCTTTGTATAGCCCAACGAGCCCCTCCTTGATGACGATACCTCGGAGTCCGCTGAGGACACCAAGGTTTTTGTAATGCGCATTGTGAGCCTGAAGCAAGATCTTGATCCGGTCCAGAGGCGCCACGGCTGTTTTCGAGAACATCCCGGCGATACCTGGAAAAGTAATGGCGATCGTGAAGGAACGGATCAAAACATCATGGATGCGATGCTGATGCCGTGAGATTTTCGGTTCAAGAAAATTCATGCCTTTCTTTCATCCCCTCCTGTCGACCCTTCGCGAGTCGATCGGGTGCCAGACCCAAACAAAACACGAACAAAAAGCTATCAGAGGATATGGTACGCGAGGGCTTCGTGAGATTTCCGGCGTCAGTTTCCCGCAGTTTCAAAAAATCGGGTGCCAAGAGTTTTCTTGCAAACCGATTTTGTGGAAGTGATAAGCTTCCTTGATCGTTGGATTCGCCAGCGATTAGATCCTGGTGGTTTCTTCGGATGCTCGGAAGACTAGATTCCAGGAATTTCCACTTGGTAGACTACGATTCTTATGAGCGTCCTGTGGGGAGTCGGGCGAGAAAATTCGACCAACATTCGACACACTTTTCTCCGATTATGGTATGATGATATCGAACAAAGGAACGGTCTGCTCACAAGGGGCTCCGATATTTCCTTGTTCGAAGTAAGTTCTAATCATGGTTCATCGATGACGATGAAAAGAGGCTAAGGCCCATCAAATCTTATTGGCGAGCAAGGCCTAACTTCCCCCACCAGCACCCGGCATCGACGGAGAAGATCTCTTTTTGCTTCTGACGGCACACATCAGGGCCGTGAAGCCGTCTATTGCGTACCATTGAAAGCCCACAAAAATGCAGAGCGGACAGTTCCGTAGAACGATTCATAATCGGCCCCATTCCGCCAGAAGAAGAGAGGGAAAGACAAGCGAAAGTGTGCCGAACGCCGAGGAAAATCCCCTCCCGGATTCGGTAGGAAGTGCTTCCCTTATCTGTCGCCGGGCGGCCGGTAGGCCGACTGGCTGACCGCCGTACCGAGAAAGCGACCGTCTGACCATCTGACCGACCCGCCATCCATCCATTCATCCAGCCAGCTGACTTTCCGTCCGATTGATCCATCGACCGGCGTGCGGGTACAGGCAGCGAACGATCACGCTAAGTTAATCTTCGTCACCCGCGGCGCTACGCGAAGGCAGAAATGATAGCAACACAAAACAAAGCGCATCGTTGCCGATCACCACGTCAGCACGCAACGGAATAGATTCAGCGCTGAACGTATCGATCGTATGAGCGGCAAGGCATCATGGTCGCCCGAGAAAATACTAAGCATTCCAAAAAAGTCAACGGCCCTTGCCCTCAATATCGCAGAATCAATGAATCGTGGATCCGCTGACGCCATAACCCGAAAACACTTCAATCGAACAGTGTTTATTTAGTTCAACCGTCCGGCTCGGCGTTATGTTTCGAAGCTTGGTCACACTTAGAGAATGGCACGAGAAGCACGCGATGCTCGGAAAATCCTCCTTGCGGGCCGCGGCGGCGGGAGCCAAAACAACCCATTCTTCCGCGAGGGATAGCGCTCATTTTCTCGACTAACTACAGAGCTCTGTAGTTAAAATGCACAAATGTGCGTCTATGAGTCTTTTCGCTTGAAAAATCCCAGCATCCCCCCAGAGCCGTTTGATTTTCCTGGAGTTCTTGTGACTTCTGACTTCTTGGTCCAGGGAAGATTCGAGCACCCACAGCGGATATCAGAAAGGGCGTGGAAATATCCGTTTGACGATGATGATGACACCACCGCCCTGAGCGCTCTGGTTGACTCCGAGAAATTCAGTTGAGAAAAACGAGCATCCTTTGTAGTTTATTGCGAAGAAGCTCTGGGCCGCGTTCCACTCTTCGCTTAAGCGGATGAGTGCTGGGATCCGGGATAGAATTTCAGGGGGACGGGAATCGAAAATGATTGGTTTGATTCGATCACATACTAATTAATGTCGGGAGTGAATAGTTTTAATGATCGAAGCCATTTCGACGCGTTACTGCGTTGATACCGGGAGTTTCAGGCGAGGTTCATTGTGCTGCATTGATTCATCGGGAGTTCCGTCTTCCTGACAGCCCCTCGGAACCTCGGAGGGCCACCAACCATCTGCTGCGGAAGCCACGTCGCTCATGTCGAAGACGACGCATTCCCTTGAATAATGCGTTGATCGAATCGGAATCGATACAGAACAGTGTTACGTTGACTCCTCGATGAGGTTCACGGAGAAAAAAATTGCCTCGATTTACGTCATTGGTGTTTTCCGCGGGAAACTTTCGCTTTCGGTCCATCGAAAGAACATCGAAAATCCCAATACAGCCACAGACCGAGCATCGCTTCCGGCGACGACTTGTATCCGCATGTGTGCGTTATCATCAAGCGCCAAGAACGTTGTGGTAACGTTTCCGGTTTCCCCGCGGACGGATACAAAGAAGAAACAGTTTCGAGCTCGTGGACGACAACACAGAGACAAGCGGTCCTTTCGTACTCTACTCACCTCCAGCAACGAAGCTTTTCGTTGCTGCAAACGAAACCGGCTTTGCGTCGTTCGACATTTTCACCGCGCGCTCCACACTTCACGAGCTCAGAGGACACGAACTGTTGTCAGCCGGTTGCACTCCTCGAGCAGGACGTTGCGAGAAATCTTCGAGGATGAGAACCGAAAGAATATATGGGCTCGATTCCGACGCTAGTAAGAAGAAGCGAGAAGTTTGTTACACGACTGCCTTGCCCAGCTGAAACCGAAACACGGTCAACAGCGGCCGCCGGGTCACAGCTCCCTCCTCACTAGCTCGATGACTGTCTGACGGGCGGGAAGAAGTCCCGGCTCCCTCTCCGCGTTATCCGTTAACAGCGGCCGTGAAGGCAGCGGCAGCACCAACCAGCTACAGCGGTTCGAACAGCGGCAGCGTGAGCATCAGACGAGAAGGGAACCTAAACAGCACCAATGGCAGCGCAAAACTGTAGCATTCTCAACACCGACAGCGATTGTCGGCGATGGCTTCTCCACTCCAACTTTCCTCGGGGCACGCGAATAGGTCTCAGTCATTGCGGACTCTGCCGTCGACGTAAATAGACGACATGAAGGACGACCCACACAGAGATATCGGGCTTGCTAGGTCAATCCAGCCAGATAAAGTCCAACGAAATTGAGATATGGAGCGAACAATACCCGAGCGACCGGCTGCGCTAACGCTGAACAACCTGAGAGCACGTGGTGGGAGAGGGAGGACCTGTTGAGCGGTATTCCTGGATGGTGGTTTGGCACCTCGCTGCGACGAGAGAATCCGTTTCACCAGCTAATTTCGGAATCAATCGGCGCCCTTGGCCTGGATTTATCAGAGAGTATGTCCTGTGGCAGGAACCAGTGGTGAGCTTCGCTCTCGCGAATTTCCCATCGATGTTTGCGATGTTTACAAACATGATCGTTACAGCCGACGAGCATTTCCCATAATGCGAGACGCCTGTCCAGCGATTGGTATATTGACCTTGGAGCTTGCTTCTTCTGGCTCGAACGCTTCGTATCGTGAGAGGGAGCGCGCCTTCCTGGAGAGGGCTCAAGTCCAAAGAGGTCCACACGGATGAGTACAGTCCAAAGGAATCATCACGCTGAGAGAACTTCTCCTGCGGCTGAACCAGATAATGACGACGTTTCGTCCTCCCCCGTGGCGACAGTTATGGAGCCGAAAGAAGAGCTCGCGGTTTGTTTCCAGAGCTGTACATGGATCACTCGGGTTTTTCAATGAGTGCAGAGTTCTCCTCGCTCTGAAACTTGTGCGAAAGATCGATCGCTCTAGAGAGCAGAGCGTCAAAGAACGCCACGGAACTTTCCGATTTTTTCTTCCTGGTTACCAAGGACGAGCCTCCCCGTCATCAGTTGTGCTCCCTTGCTGTGAGAGTCCGCCGAAACATAAATTTAACAGAGTTAGAAGGTGGAATCGGAGAACTAGTAGTCCGGCTCCGAAGCGTACTTCAGGTGATAGCAACCGGATCCTGAAGCGAAGCAGCCATATCATCGAAGTTCCATCCTCGGACGCCATGAATCTCCCCGATGATGCCTGCCGCCAATATGGGGAACACGACATAGATTCCTTGGCGTCTCCTCAAGGCTGCCCTCAACTTTTCCGGGACTTCACCGCTCACCCAGCGGAAGGCGACCCCACTAGACCAATATTATCGACCGGAAAGCGTTGCAAAAAACCTGCGGTATGCTATGAAACGGGTTTCTGAAGGACATGGAAAGCGAGAAGTTGGTTCGAATGCATTCAGGAAGGGACTTCGACCTGCGGTTGAGCGCATGCAGCGCATCCACTGCTGCCCTCCCGCGAACTTCCAAGTTGAGTTGTCGCAAGCCCCCAAAGCTGCCGAGCAAGCGAATGGTCTCGCCGGATTCGAACAAGCACCGTTCCTAATTCTATGTGAGTTTCCAATGAGCTCTCTCATTGACAGATTTACGGCAAACCTCCGTTTCCATGAGGGGTGGCGAAATCCTTAACTAGGGTGCAGCTGATAATCCGTATTTCGAGCACCAAGTAACTCGACACGATACTCGAGGGGTTAGTGTCACCGAAAGGAGAAAGACTGAAAGACCGATTGACCGACAAGATCTTGGTTTCGGGAATTCCGGCCAAAGTCCGCTCGCCCCTGCTACCTGCCTGTTACCTCCGTTGAACACGGATGGTTTTTCGGACAACGATTAAAGCAGGTTAGAATCGTTCTTGGTGCTCTGTGTTGCTGATTTCTTAGCTCACATTTCACACTTCAGCCTTGATATAGTTGACTGCAAACCATATGCGGAGTCACGACATAGACGTTTGAGATCAGGCTCGTGAAAGAATGAGTATGCTCCACGAATCCGATCGACAAATTGTATGCGGATGCGAAGCGAATGCCAATCGAAGTCGGCAGAGGCGGAAGTTCGGGTGTGGAATCAGATTCTGTACTTGAATATACGTGGAATTGGGACTCGTCAGCTGAGCGAAACCCTTGGCCAGGCTCCTCATGTGCACGCTCCCCTTCTCCAAACGCGGACTTCCTCGGAGGCTCTCTCTTTCAAAAACTCACCCGTGTTGCGTTAAATTCGAGCTTTTCATCTATGCTGGCCGGTAGGCTTTGCAACGGTTATTCAACCGCGGTTAATAACCGCAATAACCGCAAATATTTTGCGGTTTTTAACCGCAATAAACGCGAGCGGATTGCGGTTATAACCGCATTTGACCGCAATTTTCCGAAACGTATGATTTTTCGAGAAAGCGTCGCGTCTCATGAGCGTACTCTGGCTGGGAATCTGGACTTAGGTGCTGAGCGATTGAAGAGAAATGAATTGCTTCTAGAACTGTGACATCTTGTCTTATGACTGCCGTTAAACGAAGTTCGTACACGCATGTCCCCATCATGTTCAAGGAATCGATGAGCCAGCATCGGAAGCGGGAGGCTCAATCTTCCAGAGCTTTGCGCATTTGGTAGGATCAGAGAACAGAGCACAGCGGAAGTAGCTATTGTGTGGGTTGCACCCCCGTTGGAAGGCCTCGATAAAAGAATTGTGATGAAGTCCCACCTGAAAACGGCTATCTCTCGTGCACTGGTCGGAACGGAGGACATACGCCCTCTTCAACTACGATAACGGTGATATCGAAGCCGGGAGCAGTGATTTGGAGCCAGACAAAAACTGGAAGCACCTCAAAAGACGACCCCGAGGATTCACAATGTAAAAAAAACTCGAGAATCAGGACGTGGAACTACGTGAGTTATCTCAACCCAACAAGGAAGCATGCCTCTGGGCACTCTTTACTCGTGAAAACGTGCAGAAATCGGCGCCGATTCCAGAGTTTGCAGAACTTCCTCAGCGGATCGTGAGGAGTTGAACTCGAAACTGCTGACTACATTCATCGGACGGGAGGCTTCACAATACAAGATGATCTCTCTGGCATCAGGATAATTTACCAAAGATTTCGTGACTTGAGACGTTCAACCAATGTCCCCGGCCCCATCTGATCGAGGTCGAGTTGTAACAAACGAGTCTTTATGAGATGTGTTTTGAGATCTCGTTGTATCTGCTCATAATGGAACCTTCTTCCTGATAGGAGAGGAGAAGCTTCCAGGAAGCATGCTTCCATATAACCGCGGTTATTTGCGGTTATAACCGCGGTTTGCAGTCCTAGTTTTGCGGTTAACCGCTATTGCGGTCATGGATTTGCGATTATCGGTTAACCGTAACCGCGGTTATTTAGGAATGCGGTTATTTGCAAAGCCTACTGGCCGGTCGCTCCTCCTATCTATGATGAGACCGAGTTGGGAATCCGCTTGGGCCGCTATGGCCACGAAATGGTTCTCCACTTGGAATCGAATCCGCGATTCTGAATAGCTAAACTCCGCAGCTCATTGCAATATGCATTTGATTCCGGTAGGCGGACACCTAGGTCTCTCTCCCCGAATCTGGGAGATGTTGCGGAGGATCATTGGAGGAGCTCCCGAGAAAACAGGCGTTCGAGGGTAAGACCATTCGAGGAACACTGTTTCAGAGTCTTTGAGTCTTCGAGGAATGGAGCGCCAACCCGCGTCACTGAACGCCAATGGAGATCATGTTTGGAAAGGAGACAATCCCATCGAGGGTCGGAAGGATAGGACTATTGTGATTCCGGATCGTCGCTCCACAGCCAAGCTCTACTCTTCTGCGCCGATGTGGGAATTGAAGTCCTCCACCAGATGGAACTCATCATGCTTGGCGATAGAGAGATAAATTTTCTGATAGGACCAAGTCTACTGAGACCCGCTGAATCCGCCGAATAATGGGCAACAGTTGAATTTGTCGGGTTCACTTCAGATGAGATTCAAAACTACTTTTTGAGCTTCTCCCCCGTGCAAGCTTGGATCAGAATGTTCGAACCCCTTCTCAATCTTCAGTATCGAGCGGGCCTGAGAGAAAAAGCTCTTATCAAATAGGAAACGTTGCCAATTTAGTTGGGCCCGTCACTGCTAGATGCATTGGACACGGAAATGAAGAAAATGAGCAAAGCATACAGGACAAACTGTGAGGAGGCCCACTGACGGGACATGAAAGGGGAGACCCGATCAATTTGCTGGGTAAGCGCCCCTGATACGGGATAGATACGGTCCGATGAACCATACCATACCTAGAGTCCAGAGTTGGGCAGATCCGAATCTGAAGTGATTCGAATAAAAAAAAACGAAACCGAAGAATGATTCGGATAAAAAATATTGCAACCAAAGTATGATTCGGATCAACGAATACTTCCGATCGAGAAATTATTCGAATCTGCCCATCTCTGCCAGGGATCCAGACTGCAAGTGAACGCAGATCACCACAGAAATGAACCGGGCACCACGTCAGAGGTCATAACAGAGTCAGCGAGCGCACATCCTGAGCCAAACGACCATGCAGTCAATTGTCATATTGAAATGTAGAGCATTGATGTGTGGGGAGGGGGAGAGGTGAGGAGCAGTCAGTCTGTGCTTCCCTCCTCCGTCAGGACGCTTCGAGCAACTCTGAAGAACCACACAGTCTGGTTTTTCTGTGGAAATTGCATTCAAGGAGAGCGAGGTCTCAAAAAGTTCCTGAAAACGATAGACATACCATTTTTTCTCCCTTCGAGTCCCCTGAGTCACGAGATCGCAGTCCGCTTCGGGTTCTCATCGAAGAATAGCGCACAACGTAGGAATTCAACGTGGAGTGAGAAAACTGAGCTAGTTCATGATGAGCTCCGTTCCCGACCAGTTCATACAATGCTGTTTCTTCCTACGTTTCTCCCTGGGATCCTGATAGGAGTGCTCGGTAACGGTGCTACCGGAGTTGCTCGGTAGGATCCATCTTGTTGCACACTCATTGCCGAGTTATCGCTCTCCGACTCCGCGTCACACTCGTTTCGGGCGTAACCTGATCACTCGTCCTCAGTAGGATTCCGTCCGACGAATGAATTCCTCGAAACTCAAATCTATCCTCAAACACTGGAAGAAATATAGTGGAACCTCTCTTATATCAATCTCCATCATAACAATTTTCGATCATATCAACCGTCGATTTGATCAATCTTAGACTGTAACAACCCCGATCGGATCGGCCAGAAGCTCAACGAGATGAAAGTCGCCTTCTTCGAAGCAGTCAGCTCCCATAATTCTTTGGAATGATCTCGACGGGAGTTCAAGCTCGTGTTCAAGGCATGTCTCTCTCTTCGAATCTCAAATGGCACTATCATATTGCAACCATGGCTGAGTCAGCTTCCTTTTTCGAGCCAAGCGCTATTTTGCCCCCTTTCACCTTCTTTTGCTCTATGAAACCCGAATTCGTCCCGCGCTCGAGAACTGCTCGCATGTCTGGGGGAGCGCCGCTCCCTCATCCGTTCCCGTTCTCGATTCTAAACAAAAGCGTGCTGTTCGCCTCATTGGTGATGAGACCCTGTCCTCCTCCCTCGGAACCTTGTCCTCCCCACCCAAGGTCGCCGACCTCTGTCAATACTACCGATACTTCTATGGAATATTTTCAACTGAAACCTCTTCTCTGGTTCCTCCCCTTCCGGCCCCCGTTCATGTGACCAGACGAACTGCCAAACAACACCCTTATTCTGTCCAATTGTTCACCAATCGTTCTGCTCAGTTCGACTCCACCGTCCTCCCTCGCACATCTCGCCTTTGGAATGCCCTCCCCTCTCAGGCCTTCCCTTGAACCTACAATCCCAAACTCTTTCGAACTTCTATCCTCTCGAATCTTCCAGATACTGGGCCATAGGTTTCTTTAGTGGGTATTATCCGAATGAGCCCCACACTCCAGCTGAATTTTCCATTCTTCTGGGTCGTGCGTAATTGCATTTTTTTCTTCTACGGCTCTCTTATATTCTCCCATTCTCCTTCTTTTCGCACTCGCAGTTATTTTTGTGAACGATCGGGTCTTCCCTTTGTGAGTTGCTAAAAAAAAGAGCCCGCTACACGAATGCACGGAACGGCACTGTTTGCAAAGTTTCATTCGAGGAACGATCGAACTCGCGGAATGACTTGATACAGCACTTGAGGGACTCCTCGGGATCTTGTCGACTCGATCCCGACATGCCGTCACATTCCTGAGATTGAAACGTAGATTTTTTTCAACCTCGATTACATGGAAACCTCGATTATATCAACGATTTCCATCATTGATATGATCAAGGTTTTCCTGTAGCGTCAAAGCATGAGCAACGTCAAACCCCGACTGCATCCCAATCTCATCCGGCTCCGCTGTCTCTCGATTCGATGTACAATAAATGAGCCTGTAAATTTTGTCATAATCACCGTGATCCATGGATGGAATTTGAAATAACTTAATTATGAACAGGCCTATGAACGAATTGAATTTAACGGATTTTCGGTCGTTTCCCAGTTTTTTTCGAGGTTCCGGAATATTGCAAAGTGCAAATCGGGGGAGTGACTTGAAGGAACTCTATCTCTGTGTCCTCCAGATGGCAGACATCTAAAGCACTGTTCCCCCCACTGAACACGGCAAAAAGATCGACCTCTCAACAGACCACCGGGATATTCTCTCTGAAGTTACCTCATCCTCTTCGTAGAACCTTCCGGAATCACTTGTGGGATTTTGGGTATGGAGAGAGGAAACTTACAGTTTCCCATACCGGATCACAGATCTTTGATAGAGAATACACGAATTTAACACGTGATCAAACACGGAAGAGCAGCTTGGACGCGCTGTATCTCCATCGATCCACAGCTGGAAGGATGGCGCACCTCCTTGATTCGTGCCCATCGGTCGGGTATCGAATTTTTTGGAGCAGCTCGAAAAATACCCCCTTTTCTCCGGTTCACAAAACTGACCACTTGGACGTGAGGAGTCGACACATTGAATTCGAATTGGTTCCTTCGGATTCGCTATTAGGAATGTCGAGAATCGGGTCATATTAATTTTAACTCAATTTCCCGGCTATCGATCGCAAAGAGAATTTACAGAACTGGACCATTTTTCACCGAGGTATGACCGAAATAAGGGAGGGTGAGGGAATTCCCGACTTGGACACCCTGGATTTGTATATTCCGTTTGTGTACAGGGTGATCATCGTGAGTCGGAAACTTCCTTACGCCTCTCTTCTTTTGCTCATAACTTGGTAAAAGTTATCCGATTCAGATTTTTCCTTTGTCTTCGATAGCTGGGAGGATGGCGCATCGATTTTCGTGAGTTGCTAAAAAAATTGGACTCTGTGAATCGGCTCAAAGATTGAGTTTTTTTTTCAAGAAAAACTGACTGAGCTCGATTTTCGGATGGAGAAAAAAACAATCGCATCGACCCATGAACTTCCTTGTCAGGTGGTTTGGACCAATATAAGAACTTTCTGACATCGCTGAACTCTTCGAATTCGGCTGAATTCGCTGGGGAACTGAGGGACGGATACACCGGGGACGCGTTTTGTCAAGAGGTCAGCTCTAGACGTCAAGGTCGGAACGATTGTTCGTCCTTCTCACAGATCCTGAGCTACAAATGTGTCGTTGTCGGGCGTTCGAGCAGCCCCCTATCCTGCGTCGACCTTGGCACTTCCGGATTCGATCGGTCGACTTCAGAGATTTGTCGATCGAGACTAAGAAAGTTCTCGACTTGCGATGACCACCCTGTATGATGGAGAGTCTCACGCATGAACCCGATTTCCCGGATTGCGTTCCATCGAGAGACTCAAGAATCAGGGGTTTTCCTTCACGTCACCTGGACCGCGGCCTCTTGCCCGATGACAGAACGACAGGCCCGAACCCCATGTCAAGAGTTGGATTGACATCCTGTGACCCGACGCTGCTCGTTGTGACCGACCCATTTCGGAATAGCGGCAGGCCACCTAATCCTGGTACTAGCGACCGTCGAAACATCACACGTATATTCCTCAGGTGACACGTTGCTGATATGCCACGAAACGGGACGTATTTCGAGTTCATGAGCCCTCTTTAGCACCTTCTCGTTAGACTCTTCCGTTACTTTTTTACGTCACCAGTCTCCCGTTTTTCTAGACACCCGTGCGAGCAACCGATATGCCGCATTGCTGCGAGGAAACGGGCTTGCTGCCGACCCGGTGTTTCGGAAAAAGTCGCCGAAAGTAGTAGTCCAAGTTTCCTTCCTCCGACCGGATATCTTCTAGGAGGGAACTCGTCCGGGATTTGAGAAACGAGTCCAGCCGGGAACCAGTTCTTACCCTGCCGGAGAATGAATTTGCTGTCAATTCCAAGCTCGGAGAAACGGTCTCCGGAGCCCTGTATAATGGGTTGGAATCCCTCCTCCTCCTATGTACCCTTGCCAAGTGTTTACGACCTCGGCTTCCTTTGTATGCGTCCAAAGCAGCAGTGTTCGATCACTTGAGTTCATCGAAGTTTTGTGATCGATGGTTTCCTGGACGATTCCTATGAAGACTGAAAACTTTGTGAGAGGGAATTAGCCAAACCTCGGCTACTTCCATGAGGAACTCATGAAAATGTGACTCAGGTAAACTGGCTCATCAGGTTGTTGGAAAACTGCATGGAAACTGTAACTCCCTCAGACCACAGGAAGATGCCCGCCAAGAGGATTTAGAACGAACGTCAAATGTTTCGAGAAGCCATGGTGCTCTGGGAATTTCTCAGGACCACGGTATTTGCTGGGATGATATTTCGAACGCGTCGTGGAATGGCAATCGTTCCGGGATACAAAATAAGTCACGATCCGGACAGGAATTTCGATGACTGTTTTCAGCCAAATACAGACAGGAATACGGCTTGTTTCAGAAGAAGCTGAGAAGCATAATTAGCGTAGAGATCGATGACATATCGACATGTTCGCTTACCCGGCTTCGAAACTGCTTATGTGCGGAGCTCTAGCGACAAGCAAGCAGGTCCACACGCTAAAGGACAAACTGCTCATGAGACAACAACTTTCACCAAAAGAAGTGGCTCGGAGTGCTCGTTTGCGGATCTGCTATGAGCTATATGGACAGTTGGAAGATGCCAAACCAAGATGACAGTGGGCTTTTATTTACATCGTATGATACATTGTACGAGCTTCGTGTCATGGCAAGTTAATCTCGTCCTTCGCGTGAATATTCCATGTACCTTGACGCCTTGTCGCCGGTGAATGGTAGTTTTGTTGCGAAGCTACCCAATGTATACCGAGCCTTGTATACACGGGTGCTGCATTGAATTCCTTGTTTCGGTCTTCCCCGAGCGTGGGTGCTTTTGAATGATTACTTGGATTCTTCGACCAGTGAGAATTCGAGAAGCTAACGGTCAGAGAGGCTACCCAGGAGTATAAAATGTGAACTTGAACGTCGCAAGAAAAGCTTCAACTCAATGCCTCATGACTTGCTTCTGAATCCTTTCCACTTGATCCAGAACATCGCCAGTACCATGTGGCGTCAAGTATTGCTGTATAAAACTCAAAGCTAGCTCCGAGATTTGCTCGTGGCCGTGCTTCATCAAATGTTGGATCCGTTTCTCGATCCCGGAATCTAGCATCTCGTGCAAGAAGTCCTCCTCCATTTGCAAATCCTTCGCGGTCTCGAGAAGGTTGAACAGTGAGGCCAAGACGTCATACACGATGCTCGTATCGAAGTAACTCAGCATTTGCACCATCGGAGGCACTAGTCCCTTGTTGAAAGCCTGCAACACTTGCCGTTCCTGCGCATTACCCAGGAAGCTGCAGAGTGCGATGGCAGCTTCTTTCTGAATCTTGAAATCGCCATGCTCGAGATGGTGAATAGTGGCGGTCAGTAGATTGTGGTTGATAGCGCACTGTATCTGGGCCGAACTGCAGGCGAAAACGTTCGCGATGGCAAAGCATGCGAAGTAGTACAGCTCACTGATGTCTTCTTGCATCACGATCGCGAGGACGTTGAGCACCCCCTGATCGATGAAAACTTGACAAGATTCATCATCGGCTGAGAGAAAATCCGCCACCAGCTTCACCAGCTCTGCGAAGCATGAGCGGTCACAGTAGCCATGAGTGTGCCGCACCATGCCGGACAGTATCCGAGACTCCTTGATCGCATCCAGTGAGTTCGGTTCTTCCAAGTTGTGGAGTATATGCAACACGGCTCGACAAATCTCAGATATGACTCTGCAATCGCAGCGTTCAGATTGCAGGATTCTGTTGAGGATATTCAGAGTTTTTCCACAGAGCGATTCGCTCCTCCGCCGTCCTTGTCGGGCGACGTTCGATAGAAGCCAAGCAATGTTTTCGAGAACTTGCGCCGAACTGTTCTCATTCACAAACGTCTCCAAGAGACTGATCGGGAAATGATCCACGACCGAGTCCCGGTGTTCGGGGCAATCTCCTGCAATGTTGGCCAGCATCCACAGGCCCTGGATGAGGACGTTGTCGTCCACGCCCTCGTGCGTGAGGATGGGCACAACGCTCTCGAGCCGCGCTGCCACCAATGCTGTTTGGTCAGTATCTCCACAAGCAACATTCGTCAGAATCCAAACGGCACTGTACTGTATGTCGAGATCGTCGTACTTCAGGCACGCGTCGAGCAGAGGCATGAGGTTCCCGTTGAGAACCGCATCGATGTACTCTGGGTTGGCAAGCCCGCCGCGCAATTCGTGGAGTGCATCGAAAACCACCTTGGATTCGCCACATTCCAGCCCTGCAGAGGATTCAGGTTCTGTCAAGGTTCCGCGATGACAACCCTGATTTCTGGCCGACTTGATATATACGGAGAACTGACTGCTTGTCCCAACACACCTTTCCGTAGAGTTTCGATGAGCTCGAGACACCGTTCTTCGGTGATGTTTGAGTTTTTCTGTACGCAGAGCCGTCTCTTTGAGATATACTTCTTGGTGATACGGTTTTCCTTCTCTTTCTCCTTGCGCACGTCACCGGAGTGCATGCACAGAAGTCCAGAAGTAACGGTCCGATGAGCGATACTTCGGTTCGCGGGTCGCTTCATTCGGGGTGGGGCCATCGCTGTTTGCAGCACTCCACTGTCTATAAGGGCAAGCCGAAAATACAAGAACTCACTGCTTCGAGCTGCTTAGTGTGTGATTGTATGGTCGACCGCCTTAAATTTGGGAGCGCGAAATGATGCGGCTGTGGCGCCAGCCAGGCGTGCATGTCGCACGTTTGGGGTCCTGCGCACCGAAAATCCGACAGGTCGTGGATATTCAACGACGAGAATATTAGCTGGAGAACGAGTGATGGGAGCATTCATTCTGACCGACGGATGGTATCGAGATCGATCAGAGAAGAAGGTCGCTGCGGAAACAGAACGCGTACTAACATCGAACAGATAACATCAATATTCATTTCTCGAATCATTGGCTGTGATCTCGAGAGTCTGTCCTCCCTCCAACGTGGGACAAATGCCAAAATCTCGCTATGAATCGAAGCCTCCGCTTACCCAAGGGTCACTTTGGCGGAGCTTCAATCCTCTTCTTGAGGTGAATCCATCCAAGGCATTAGAGAAGCGCCCGTTCCTCGTTTGTGTTTGTGACTTCCCCTTCATTTCGTCGGGGAAATGTCCCGGTGAAGTTCTCCTTCGATTTTGGAGTTGAAAGATGATGCAGGGCCATAACACAACCGAGCGGAGCGCGATAAGCTCGGAACCAACGAATCGAATTCGGGCCTTGAGACCAGGTCACGAGAACACCATTATCGAGAGAGATATGAGCGATATGGTCCTTGAGTGGCAGTCTCCAGCATCGAATGTGTGCCTGTTTACAGCGATTCATAAGCGCTCTTGCTGCAGACCCCTTCATCTGTATCCGATGGTCGTGCTTTCTTCGAAAAAAAATTCAAGATCTTCCATGAAGCTCCGTAATATGCAGGCATATATGATTTCAGACTCGTAGCATACACCGCCTTCGTCGAAAAGAAGCGCGCGTAGGCCGATCATCGAGAGTCAGTTTTATCTCTTGACTGATCATTAAAGCTCCCATATGACCGGACATGTCCTCTTCCGTCCGTTTGTCCGGTTTTCTTGAGCAACCGAGGAAATGTCCGGTCTCCAGGCTCACAGATCGAGTGGCCAACCATGTCTTTGAATGCATTTTCCCATCGAAAAAATCAAATTGTTCGTCTCGAGGATGAAAGTAAAACCTGCGGACAGCTCTCGCTGAAACCCTAAGTCGATGACCAGTTTCTTTTCCATGTACAAGAACCTCTTTTCGGGCAGGAGACATAGCTTGTCACGATCGAACACAAAGAGGCCCTTATCGATCCAGTTTATGCAGACCTACTTTTCGACGAATAAAAAGCCTGTGACGGTACCTGAGCTAGTCCGATGGAAGGGGTTCTCATTCAATACTCTCAAATGCTCAATTTATCTGGAGAAAGTCCGGAATTCGCATGTCCGCCTCTTTGACCGGTTTCAGGCAAAATCTCCGCCGGACAAATGTCAGTTTTTCGCAAGAAAAATGTCCGGTCATATGGGAGCTCTACTGATGACTAATTATCTGTGATCAGTCGGAGAATCCTCCCTGTCGTTCGGTTGCGGAGTGCAAAATTTGGGCTCAGTAAGACGGATAATGGTGAAAGGGCTTTCAGGAAGCCTGTTCTTCCTCTAAGTTCGTCAAGCATCGAGTTCAGGTAATGGGCGTACGCATTCACGCTTCCGCCTCACATATTGGGAGCAGCCCTCGGGGGCTCAATCCAGGAGATCCCTGGAGAGAAATTTACATGTCCCAGGAAAACTCAAACATGGTGTTGTTTTCCTGTGCTATGCATGACTTTTCCAGCCGTCGTGCAATCGTAATAGTCGCTCCTTCAAACCTTATCGAAGTTTTGTGGAGTCGGAGACAATCATTTCCGGCGCCTTACCTCCGATTATGGCGACGTGCGAGCACATGACCGTTTTCAAGGCTTGCGTCCAAGAATTCGTTTCATATATTCCACTCGGATTCAACTTTTAGAGCTCGAGGGCTTCTCTCTTGGTGGGGTAATGTGTACAGCGTGCTCTCCCCCAGCACAGGTCATAAGCACTGCTTCCAGGCGTACAGTTTTGGTTGGGGCTGTAATTTGCATCGAGAGACAATTTTCATCAACGAAGATGTTCCATCCATGCTTCAGCAGAAGGAGTTTTCGCGAAGCACGCCTTCGCCCTCCTCAGTCTCCGACAGCAACGAGTCAAGCTCAACCCACCTACGAGACGAGAGAATGTTGGAATTTTTTTTCTAGACTCCCCCGAAGACCATTTCGCATGAAGATCTGCACCCCGCTAACTTGCGCATGCACGGAGTGGACTCCAGAGCATCTTTCCGGGGAAATGGAACGACACTCGTTCGTTCTAACGCCTTGATACTCCGTCTCGCCGGCAGCCCCGGCTCCATTGAGGCCGGATACAAGGACTGACCGGCAACTCTCCCGGCTGCATTCAGGAACGCCATCAGTTATTCGTATTCAACGTTCTTAGCCTCACACGAATCCCTTCACGAATCCCCTCCGAGCTTTCACTCGTTGTATCCGTTCGGAAGTAACAACTTTCGAATTGCCTTCCTTCGAACTTTCGAGTACCGCTTCAAAACAACCGGTGTCGGTCTTGATGCTGACTCAAATTGAGGTGCATTCATTCTACGTCAGCTTATTCCCGCCGGCTGCTGAACACCTTGCCGTATCCAAGACCGGGAGTGATTCGGCTTCCACGTTCGGGCACGTTTGGAATCCAAAGCGTCTCATACATCGGAGGGGCAACAGAACGTGGGTTGTGTGAGATTTCCACAGCCGGGACGCATTTTCATCCATGCTCTTTGGACACTGATTCTTAAGCCAGTCAGAAAACGGAGGTTCAGGATACTGACTCGAATCGTCAACAAAAGACGCGTAAGGAGTGTTGGCGTGAGCAGGCACAGTCCGTAGGCTCTTTTTCATCCTCCAGCCGCTTCCGAAGTTTGCGTTACCGGCTCGACAACCTCGCGATACAGAGTGTCGAAGGTCATCGGAGAGCAGCAACGGATAGCTTTCCGTGGTCTCTTGAGGAAGTCGGTGGTCAAGGTCTTCTCTGAGGTTTCTCAACTCATATCGAGATCTTGGACTTCGAAGTTGTTCCCCTGCGATCGAAAACTTCGTGAAAACCCCAAAGCGCAACTCGGTATTTGCGAAAGTGCCTCCTGCCCGTTCTCAGTGGAATTCTCGATTATTCTCTGGACGCGAGTTTGGGGGCCAGCAGATTGCAACTGAATTTCCGAACAGTATTGGGTGGTCCAACCGTCAATTCCTCTTCGATTTTCCAATAACCTCGTGCCAAATGACAGCAGACCGAGAATCCCTGTATGAAGGAAGCAGATCGTATTGTCCTCGCCGAATTTGTTCCACTATCGTCGCTTAGCAGGCTGGCCCGACTGCATCTGTCTCCATGGCTACCCATTGCTGATCCCGAAGCCTCTCGCCCACATTGAGCAGTCCCTCTCCATTTCACGACGGGCCCTGTCCGCTGTGCGTTCTACTCGTGAGTCAACCACGAACGAACTTACAGTAACTAGGCAACGGACGGAGCCACATTTGAAGTTCGGGACGTCAACAAGTTCTCGAGTGTGCGTATGACCGACTTACTCTGAGTTCGCTTTCGTCCAAGCGGCTCCTGTGGCTCATCAGAGCTCGTCTAGTCTTCGCCGCCCGTAAAAGTTAGATCCAGCAGACGCCGTACGGTTGGGCCTTGGTGAACTTGGTCAGTGGTAACATCATTGGAATACAGCCAACTTCATGCACCTTCGAGTTGAGGCGCTGTGAAGTGAAACTCTTCGTATCGCCGTGGATGGATACGCTTAGCCCTCTGTTGCTTGACGTGGAAAAGTGTCCCTGATACTCTGGATTATGCTCTCTGGATCTTCGCTAGACCTTGCACCTAGACCCCACCTTCGCACACAAAATGGTGAGTTCGATTCAGATGGCCTATTCTCAAGGGATGGACGGGTCCTTGTGATACTCCATGACGTGGGGTCACCGGAGGGAAAGTGCAATGGTTGTTCTCCCGAGTGTCTGTGATTCGACAAGGTCCAAATAGACGTTCATTCGGACAAGGTCTGCTTTCTGACGGTGTTCTGTTTCTTAGTCTGAACGGGTATACTTTCCTCGAAACAGTTCCCGCGAGTAGGGCGAACTCTAACTGCTGTATTTCATGAGCTGAAATTCCCGACGTTGTTTCTCTCAGTGAATACCAGCCATGAAAGTGTTCTTGCTTTTGCAAGTTTTGAGAAGTGAATCGTGAGCAGACGGCTGTGTCGAGACTTTCGAATTCTCCGGATTTCAGACGCTCATTGTGTCGTTAGATGACCTGACATCCCTTATATGTATTGAGCGAGCTTTCAACGTACACCACACCAGTTGAACGTTCTGCTCATTGAGTGGAGTCCTCATTTGGAATCCGTGTGTTGCTTTCTGTCCATAAAGGGCGCCGCCATCTTGGATCAGGTGGTTCGCCCAGTCACGGCAAACGGGGCCCTCTGTCAAGATTGGTTGGGAAAAGTCAAACAGGTGGCCGGGATCATGTCTTCGCGTCGCTGAAGTTCGTCTCCACTATCGCACTGTTATATGTAAGAACCAGGATCAGGGTTTGAGTCAGCGTTTCCCTTAACGCATTGATATCGCACGGCACTCGAGGAGCGCTTTGTCCCCGACCGGAGGCGCCTTCATCGCGGACGGCGTACGGTGTGAATAACAGCTTCGGGTATCGACTCCCCTGCCTCCTCTGTGCTCCGCGAAAGGATCTTCACCTATTAGAAAACTCGGCAAAAAATATCCCTGATTAAATTCATTATGGTTGACCCCATCGTAGTCTGCCGTCTTCCATGATGAAAAATCAGCGTTGATGCGGTTTCGTTAGCGGATCAGAAACGTCACCGCGCCCTGAATTACAGATGAGAATTACTTAATTCCATCTTGGAACAAAAATATAATGCGATTCCTGACTGCAAGAGACAACATACGATTAATTGATCCTTAACCTCTGAAATCGGCGCTTTGAACATGTTGCCTCTTGCGCTCTTCTCCGGAACATTCGACGGAAGGAATGGACCGAGGCCCTCCGAGGAAAATATGGATCCAGTTTCGATGGAGCTCGTGGAGAAACATTGAGCGTTGAGATTACAGAGGAGTTCAAGAGGAAAAAGTCGTTCTCAGTGCCTCGAAAACGCGTATCAGGCGCGACCAAACGCAGCTGAAGCGACGGCGAATGTAGAAAATATCTTCATTCTTCTGTAGAACGACGAAAACTTCAGTTCGCTCCGCCATATCGCGTTCAGACGTCATTGGCCGTCGCTCGCCAGAAGTTGAGTCATCGAAGGACGACAACATTCAACATCCACCAGTCAGGCAAGCTAGCAAGCGAGCGAGCGAAGAGAGGAGAAATAAAGTGAAGAACGAACGTGAACCAGAAAGTGGTCAGTTGGAATAAGCACCCAGTGAGCTGTCTTAGTGAACTGGCGACATAAAGCAGTTCATGGCTCACGACTTGAGTCGTAACCACCTCTGATAACCGCCACTCTTCCCCCGGAACGTTCAGGCAGAGAGTTCAACTCTTTCCCACTGTGCTGGTGTTTCCCTTTGGCCTACTGCTCCGAGAAGCTGATGAGCTATCTGGTTCTTTTCTCTCCGATGGATTTGGAAGAAGAATGGTACATCTGCTTTGCTGGTACCGTTTCAACTCTTAGATTTCTCTACCAGAGCTCACTCGAATTCACCAACTTTCAACTGTTCTTGTCATGCCTCCAAGGCTTCGCGATCCATGCCAGCCGGCTGAAGTTTGAATTTGGATTTTGAAAACGCTGAATTCGTCAGAACCGCAGCTACCGAGACTCGAAGTGAGTTCAGAATTTATTTCTCTCGATATCGAAACCGTCATCCGCGGTTGACGAGCAGCGCCCGTCAGAAAATGACGAGTGAAGAGCTGACGGGAGGAAAAACTCCACCCGGCTCACTGAAGGTCTATATTGCTGGGATGCCGTCGAATCTATATTCGAAGCGCACGACATTCGGTGGCATTGGATACATGCAAACTCGTTCATGTCGGGCTGAGAACGCTGTTCCGGCTCCGTAGCCAATCTCATGGTCACTGGCGACTCCGAGGACCGGAGACGATAGTGCCAAGAGCCTGCTTCAATGCTTTGGAACAGAATATCACTCTGATCTCTAGTCGACAAGTCCAGACATCTCCTTGAGTTCTGTTTCTGAACTCGAAGGCATTTAGCCCGAAGTCATCTCCTCCACTGCTGGTCCAGCTTCGCATTTATCTAGGCCACGACACATCGTGATTCTTGGCAATTTTCTTGCCGTTTCATGAGGTCATGTGACTTTTCAACGAGTGACGCCTAGGCGCGGAGCACGCACGCCGCACCTGCGTCGCCGATGAACGCTCCGGAGCCTTCGAGTGCTCAGACAATAGGGCCTATCTGTGCATCGAGTCGGAACGACGCCGAAGATCTACTGAGTTTGCACGGAAGCTTCGGCGAAATTACCTGGAGACCTAGTAATCTTCCTGCGGCCAGACGCCATCATTACGCTTCCGTGGAATAGGCCAAAATGTTTACTTCTGAATCCGACGAGCACCTGCAGAGGCCAAGGCTGGAGACGGAGGAGCCACGGACTTTTCGAGGAAAGAGTCGATCCGGAACGATGCATGACTTCGGAACATAATTAGAAGTTTTAATATCGGAATGAGAGAGGCTGGGGATCGGGGTCAATGGTACGGCTCGCGGAAAGATCTCCGTAACGATTGCCGAGACATTTTGAGAGTTTTTCCCCCTTCCTTCGAAAGTTGTGTGCGCGCGTGATTGAATGATTGACACTTCGATGTTCTCCAAGAGAGGGAAAGAAGAGAATCGATGGCCGAAACCCGAGTTGTTGCCAACACCCCGAGTATTTCCCGTGGCGCCGTGCGGGACCGGCTCGATGTGACCAATTTTTTCTCGCTTTTGCGATTTTGATTTTTTCACTGAGGCGAGGCGTGGTGTAACTTCGACTTGTCTCCCGCCGCTTGAAGCGTGTCTCACAAACGGAAATCTTGATGGGATGACGTTGTTTCGTGAGTGCGTCTCGAGAAGCCGGATAACGAACTTTCGGACTGGGATGTTTCTCTTCCTCGCGTAAAACCGCCATGGTAACAGTCACAAGAGCACGAAAGCTGTCGGCGACGCCAAGCTTCTCTGAGCCCTGATGCTTGAGCTCCGTCATTTCCCGCCGACTGGATCAGTTAGATCCTTGCCGTAAATTCCGATGGCCGATATGGTTCGTTACCGAGTTATCATCCTGGTTGGGGCATGAGGACACCACGACTAGGATAAGTCCAACAGTCGAGCTTCCGCAACGAGGTAGCGTAGCTCGCGGCCGTAATAACTCGCTCATGACGGTTTTATGAGGATTGTTATGGAGGAGGATCGGATAACTTTCTCACCATGCAAACGGGAGAAGCGAACCAGCACCGACAAAAACTGTTTTCTCAACAAAGTTAAATGAGACCTGTCTTTGCGTTCACTTCAATACGCGACGCTTCACCACGTATGCATGAACACACCGTTGGAGATCGCGGGAAGCCTCATCTGTCCATCCTGCTCATCATGGTTCAATTGTGCAGCTCATTAACGTCATGTTCCCAATCATTCGCCCGGCGCATGACCAGTCCATCTTTGTATGTTCTGTGGGAAGGATGTCTCATCTCATCCGAACCTCCGGTGGCCCGTCGATACGAACTCAGTTGAATCCGAACAGTGAAATTACTCACGCCGGAGCGATCTAGCTGAGCCGAATTCACCCCGTATATTTACGTCGAACAGAGCTCTCATATTCGAACGGAATCTGCGGTGGCCTGCTGTTGGTCCCCTTTTCAATTCCCTACGTTCACAAAAGAATCGGGATAGCGTATATTTGGAGTACGTGAAAGGTCTGAGAAAGGGCAGAAACTGAATTCTTTCGGATCCTGAGAGTTTCGCGGGGCTGGGAAGAGAAAAACCCTGTGTGCTCGGAACTCAGCTGAGAACGAACGCTGCCGAAACCAATTCCGTTGTGACACCAAGACTGAGCGGAAGGATGCCTCTTATTGCGCAAGCGAAGGGGGCGGCGCGACAGAATGAGCTGATCTGAGACCCGAACACTGCAGCCAGTGCGGGGTTTCTGATGGTCCGAGCCGCCCGGACGGCTGTTTCGGAGACCTTCGTGTCTGGAGATTTCGACCGGGGGGGGGGGGGGGGGCTATGTTCAGTTTGGTCGGGCCGTCAAACCCGGAATCGTTTCCAGCCATTTCTCGACTCGCAGGATCGAGTCTGGCACCCTGAGCAGAATTCCAAGTGCTCTCCCGGTAGTCCGAACCGACCACCTTTGGCAGCACTGTAAGCATTGCTGAGCTTCATGACAGATGGAATTTCTCTCTCAACCTGAGAGCGGCGCACTGCTTAGCTGGAGCGATATCTGTTCAAGTTTGGTCCAAGGTGTTTTCAAACTCCTTGAGGAACAGCGAACGGTCCTTCCTCGATGTCGATCGGTATGAAAGTAGACTCAAGTTCCCATCAGTGCCCAAGTCCCGAAAGAGATGAGGGAAGAATATGATCGAGGTAAAAATTTACAATTCTACCCCGGACCGCGTGCTCCTCAGGTCAGTGTTCTTGGTCCAGCTTCACATAGCACGCCGCTGATACTTCGTGAGTCGGCTCCCCCGATTATTGAGACTGAGTGGTCATATTGGGGCTCTCCTTGGATGTTATTGTGGCAGTGAAGAATAAAATTGCGGTTTTCCACGTTGAAATGTTACTCCAGTCAGTAGTGAGATATTTCCTCGGCTTCCACAAAGTGATGCCGGTGCGTTTTGACGACTGCGGTAGCGGCAGTCCTCGGCCGACTGAGAACTTGGTAATTCAAGCGAACCCATTTTTTTAGAAATGACCAAACATTAAGGTCTTTCCGCAAGGCTCGACTTCGCTCGCTTTCTTGCTTGCTCGCTGGTCGGTCGGCTGACTTGCTGACTCCGTCGTATGCGTGGACGATGACGACGGCGGCGAACTGTAGACTTCAGAAGTTCTGCCTCCTACGGCGAAAACAAGCTACTGTTATTTCTTCTGTTCGAATTACGTTACTACAGCAGAGAGGAAGTTGTTACAGCGGTTTCTACTTTCCGCTCGTAGAGTTGTTCTTGGGTCATTTCTCCATAACGTTCGCCGTACGTTACTCGACTTTTGCTCGAAAGTTCGTCTTGTTGGGGGGCCTTGGAAAATGATGGATCTTCTGCGTGTGGTCTACTTCCCCGACGCTTCCGTCCCCGAGAATTTTTTTCAGAGACAATCTTCAAAGATTCCGCATGGTCTCAAAATATAACTGCCCGATACCAGTTCTAGTCGTTCGGAGGAACACAGTTGGCTGAGCGGAATTAATAGTCAGGATCAACCGGAAGAGGCAAACGAAATCACAGAAACAAACGGGGAAACCGGGGCGGTCAGATGGAAAGCCCCAGCGTCTGCTTTATAGAGCGCATCTGAGTTGTCCCTCAGCAGCTTCATCGACTTCGGCCGCTGAACGGAGAATATTCTCACACAGAGCTCGATCGCGGCACGCGGCTTGTTTCGGGAATAAGCTCAATCAGAGGACTTCCTCGTTCCTAAAAGCTGGAATGAGATGACTCTCCAGGTATGGTACGGAACGATTCGTCTCCGAGCCACCCGTGCGGAAATGTCTTGACAGCTGCACAATTTGGAAAGAAGTATACAGTTCCTCGGAATGAGATGTACGATGCTCATGTTTGGCAATTCAGTTGCAATTAAAAGCTGTGCTCGCTCTTGCGGATCGCGTCGATCGGTGCGTCAGTCTTTCGAACCATTCCGCCCGGGAGGTCAGCTAGCCGGCCAGTGATTGTGGTCGGGCGTTTAGGTTGCTCGTCGGCCCGGCCTCCTTCAATCTGACCACGGTACCGACAGCAGTTGCCGTACTGGTTGCTGTTGTTGTCGTCGTTGTCGCAGAGGGGCTTCCTCGGCGCCATCATAGCTTCAGCCGATCGGCTGCAACCAAACCGAGTCCCGGAAGTGTCAATCGTTGCCGCCGGTGCCAGGCCTGTGTGATGATCAACTCCAACTCGGCTCGTCTTCTGTGAACGAGGCCAATGACGCTCCGATTCCGAAATCCGTAGGAGGACCGTTCCAGGAGGGCGAATCCAGAGACGATTCTTGGACGAGTTGTGACCACAGCTCGACATTCCGTCCTCAGACAGCCGGACCGATTGCGATTGTCACAGGTCGTGAGCTCCTGCCCAGCCTGGACGAATCACAGTTGAGAAGAAGATCGATGCCAGAAGTGATTCGCCGTCGAATTCCACTCCGGTTAGACTGCTCGGCTGTCCTAGAAGCGTAAAAGACTCGGGAGCGAGGCGATGGGATCGATCGATATTCGTTCACTGCTGATGTGACTCATGCAGTTCCTGTGATCGGAAGTGCGGGTCTCTGGATTGCAGGGGCAGTCATCCAGCATTACATCGATGCAAGAGCGCTTGTCAAGGCCGCGTTCACCTTCGCGTCGTCTGAGAGGGCCCGCGCACAAAACGTTGTCCAGCTTCTCGATTGCGAGCCGTCGTCGAATTTTTATACGAACAGACGGACTTGCTATCCGTCTATCTGTTCAACTACGACGATGACGACTGTGTCAAAATCCGCTAGCTCTGCGACGCTGAATCTCGGAACGAAACACTGAATCCCGGTCCGCGATTGATGCTTTCTGGTGATTATAGGGAAACTAGATTCGGCTCAGATGAACAGGAGCGGTTCCCTGGAAAAACGGTATTGTCGGCGATGATTCGTTCACCGTCTCCGTGTGGCTGCATTGATCTCACAGTGGACTCAGCTTTGGACATTATCAAGCTGATTTCTTACTTAGTCCTCAGCTTCCAGTAGCCGCAGGGGTGCACTGGACTGGAGCAGCGACTCCGAGAGTTTCTATGTTTGTCTCATCTTCGAAAAAGAGCGAGCGAGTATGCGGCTCGACGGGACAGCATTTTCATTGTTGCTCACCAGGATCGGTGGCGTGCTGTATCCTATCTCGAGCGGTCTAAATAAGTTCCTTTCTCTATCGAAGGATGGAATCTCGTCTGTTCGCTTTGGAGCGAATGCAGAGAGGGGCCCCTGATTGGCTGTGTGTTTGGCTGGCCGCCTCGCCGGCAGGGTGTATGGCAGTCGGGGAAGCAGACAGCGGCGGAAATTTCCTGAGGGGATCTAGCCATAAAGTACCGGAGGAGAGAACCTCAAACAATTTAGTCGCCAGCTCGTGCGTGGGTAGAAGAATCGCTCTGAGAACTTCTGGCAGACCATCTGCTGGTCGACCATCAGTAGCATTACTCGCCGCCGCTGCTACTGCCGCCGCCGCGGTTGTCGTCATCGTCCTCCACTGTTTACTATGGCGCACACCGGACGATTATTTCTTGGCGTTTTTCTCCACTCGGAGAGGTTAGCCCGTAAACAAAACTCTATATCATCTTTTTGAGAGCTCCGGCGCTCGTTTCGTTCAGAGCCTGCCCTCCTCGACATTACTCCGAGCGCTCCACGAGAAAGCGGTCTCTGAATGTCGGATCGATGGTCGAGATAATGACTCTCCGCGCGTAATATTATGGCCTTGATGGGACTAGCCAAAAAAACTACAAGCAGGGTAAGATCTAGAACTCGACCGAGGAAACGTCTGGAATATTTTTCCACCGCTGTGAAGACAAGGCTACAGCGATGTTAGTGCTGGTGGTAGCCCTCCGTAATTATCATACGTTCACTTCGGAACGTTTTGGATGTTGCCACCCAGAAAAAATTCTGCTCGCGGGAAGTTTTCTTCTGGCTGTACATTGTACAGATATCCTTCCGCGGTTCGAATCTTTCTCTCTCTCTTCCTCAGAGGTGTTCTCACTCCGTGAATCGAACGAACGGCTGGCGAGCATAACGATCTGTCACATCACGACAGGATGATATGCTTTCCGAAATATACGAGAAATCAGTCCCTTCATTGAGATTCACCGTCACGCCCAACAGCTCATTAGAAGCTTTTCTGTCTCTTCCGTACGACGGAACCTGTTTAGACGTGAGATCAAACTGCGTTAGAAACGGAAGTGGTGACGGAATATTCCCAAAACACTGACGGAAAGTTCCGCTGATCGAGGTGACTGCCAGTGGGGAGGAGTAAGTTCATGCAAAATGCATGACTTGCATGGAAATCCATATCTTGGGCTCGCTCGAAATGCATGGGACTGAAGTCAGGACATCCCTCGAGATTGGAAATGTTTCGCGCCGGACCTGGGGCTCACTAATGTGTCCCGCTGACCGCGATCAGCCGCCGAGCGGGCGCGTTCCAAACGCAACGTCGACCGCGTGCGCAATTCTCCCTGCGCAAACTCGATTGATTCAGCGGTGCAGGCTGCCCTGTGGCCACGCAGACGTCGCCCCCCGGTGCTCCACGCGTCCCAAGGTGTTTGCAATCGGTGAAGCTGCTCAGGTGCTCAAGTCCTCAAACTAGTGGTACGGCGTTTGACGGAGACGCTTGCGCAGACGTGCGACTCTGACAACCGAAACGTAATGACCGAGAGCGCTGAAATAGGGACTACTTTCGCTGCGATGAGGGCACTGATCGAGTTGGGTTTTGAATAAATGCGTCCCAGCTGTGATCCTCCTGCTTTCGATGAGAAGAACACTCCATCCTGAGATCCTTAGGGGGTTATTCTCAATTCGACAAAGAATATTTGGGCTGTTCCGACTGTATATTCGCATGCTTATTTTCGATTCTCTCGGCCCATTGAATGCTCGGCTCTTGGTTTCGTTCTGAGCTACAGCTCCGTGGTCGTGTTAATGATATGAACAACGAAATATCATTCCGCGTTTGAAGAGCTTCGAGGGAGCAGCTTCCGAGAAACCCTGCCGGACTCGATCATGGAGATCCCTTTTCAGACCGGTGTCCTCGACGGGGGTGGCATTGACCCCCAAACATCGGTGGCTACTTCCCGGTTGGTCGGCCGTAATTTCCGCAGTAGCGGAAGAGAATTTCGAGGCCTGAGTCAGACCGGGTCCCGCGGGCTACGCAGGTTTTACAAAATGTATCGTCAGACCGAGTTCTGCAAGTGCTCCCTGTACCGCAAGAACGGTGTTCAGACTTACTCTCGAAGAATCTCCGAATACGACGAAAAGTATGATCAGACCGTTTTCGAGTGAAGATTGAACTATCACGGGAAGGGTTAATTCATCATGGGTGAATTCAGAATTCGTACTTGGGGGTCGGTTAGTGAACGAAGTTTGAAAAACATTCCTCCGTCGGGATCAATCTAAGCTGACACAAGAGCTCTGATAAACTTTCCCATTTGTTCTGAAGAAGCTACGACCTGCTGAATGATGATTTTTCGCAGACTTAGCGGGCAAGATGAAGGGATTTCCGATTCTTCACTCGAACTCTCTCGAGCTGTTGGTCAAACACAAAAATCACTTTGCGACGATGAGGGAAATTGTAGAAGATTCATGTCGCGTTCCTCCACTCGGAAAATGTTCGAAAAGGCGTCTCAGATTTGCGGCAACGGGGGACTCTTGCGGCGTCCCCCAACGCAACTCAACTCGAGGGAATCTGCGAAAGAATACGCGCAGTTTGCTCATGCTTCACGGCGGATCGCGATGACGATACTCCGGGGAGTAGCATACAGCTCAGCGAGCTCGAAGCAAAAGGGCAAGCGAAGCGGACCGTGATCGCTCGGAGCCACGCCCTCTATGTCTGAACTTCGATCTCTACATCTATAGTCGCACGGCTCACATGAGCTTCTCGTTCCGAGGCCCAGCTATACGGTGAGCGAATGACGTTGGTGCGGCGTTTCAAGCGATTTCGGAGTGCCAAATTATTCGTATGCAAATGCACCCTTCAGACGACATCGCCATTTGGAAAGCAAGACGGTCCTTCTGCAGCCGAGTCCAGAGGCTCGGCAGCTTCGGTTTGTACCCATCCACTAGGAATATCTTCTACGTGATCTCAGGTAACGGCTGCTGCGACGGCAGCTGCGAATCGTTTCGCGAAATCGAGGCTGAACGAACGCTGAGCCCTCAGGAGTGGTGAGCTGCGACTCATTAAAGTTAGCAATGATCAGGGATTTTTTGTGCCGCTTCGATGACAAGGTCGCTGAACTACGCGAGCGGAGAGGCCATAGCAGAACCCAGAACCCGATTCCTGGTCCACGATGACTGCTCCCTGGCACGAACCCTAAAAGGGTTTTCGCCATTTCGAGTCGCTATCATTCCACCATCGTAGAAAAGGGCATAGCATACCGATCAGGCCGCTGCAGCGTTTATCGAATAAGATTCCTCAGATACTCATTCACACCTGTCACGAACCTCGAACGGAACCGTGGGAACCTGGGACACAGTGGCGAGCATGACGATCCTCGGGGATTCCGTTGAGCTCGCTCCAGAGCAAACCGAATCATGGGGAAACCCAAGTCCCTCGCCTCGAAGGACGTCGTGTCGTCGCTGAGGTTAGCGGCTCGAGTCGTTGTCCGCGATCCTTGATGTGAGTCGAAAATCCGCCACAGGAAACTCGCGCTGTTGTCATACGGGTATTGTTAGATGTGCCGCAAGACGCACCTGACTTGAAGGGAGAGGAACCTCCAAAATGGTTCGAAGACGGACGCCGAGCATCATGGGTCGCTGTTTTCTCACCGATTCCGATAGTCGCCTCCCACCACGGAAAGTTGTTGGTGTCGAGAACCGCCGGAGGTGCGTTCTTCCTTTTTCTTCTTCACTTCCTGATGATCTGCAGTTGAGAAACCATCGGACAACGCCGAGGAGCCATTTTCTGAGAAGCACGACTTTATACACGCGAGTCTGGGCTGGAAGACTTCAAGTGAAGCTGACATTGAACTTTCTGAACTTTGGAAGAATATCAGAACTTCACGTCCTTTCCGAAAACTCAGAATTTTGATTCCAGTCCTCTTGTCTGTTCGTCAATCGCTATGAGTCGGATACGTCCCACATCGCGTTACCCTGTTCCATGACCGCGTGAACTTGCCTGCGAAGGATCGCATCGAATCAGATCGTCGACTTCCTCCTGGAGTGCTTTCATGGAGAAATATACCCGTGATGGCTCGGGGGCTGGGACCAAGTCCGTGAAAATCTCCGGCGGAATCGTGTTAGTTCAGCTTGTGTAGAGCGCTCGAGCTCATATGACCCACAATCGCTCGGAACTCATAGTTTGTTGAGCGCCGGGACACGCAGCCTCAGTGGCTTTTGAGCTCTGCATCGGGGCCGCGATTCCGAGGCCGGAGAGATGGCGAGCATCCTCTGCAACCTGTTGAGCGGGGAAACGAGGCAAGGAGAGCGGAAACCGTGGAGTGCACCCGAAAAGCTTCCACAACAAACCGCTCGAAAAGAATCGCTGCCAGGAGCGCTCGCGCGTAACACGTGACACAATTCCGCATGTTCGGCTACGTCGAAAGCTGCAAAACTTATTTTGCATCAGAAACAGATGATATTCGACTCCGCGGAGTCCTCTTCATGGGTGCAGCTCGGCCTGCCAACGAGCGCGTGTAAGCCGGTTCTTTGTCTGGAGGCGAAACTCTCACTGGGAATTGAAATTATCGTCGAGGTGTTGCGGAGGGGCGTAACGTCGCCGTGTGTGGAACATCGCCTATCTCAATCGTCTTGAAGAATATAATTCACTCCGAATCCACCTCGAATCAAGCTCCTCGCGCGAGCAGGCAGTGTGCCGATCGGGGACCCTGTTCCTCGGAGCCCGAGGAAAGGCGATAACTCCCGGAGAGGATATTTGCGTCACCGCCATGTGTGACGGCAGCGCTTCGGAGTTTCATTTGGAAACTTCGGGGGTCGTTCGTGGTTCCGACCAACCAATACAGGCGCCTCGACGGAATGTCTCCTGCTAAGTCGGCGTTTCTCAGAATCCAGCTGGCTCGATCGCTCCTTGGTCGACTTTGAATGTCCGCCGAACGAATCGGGCTGTTGCGCCCGTTGCAACCTCAGGGTTTTGGAATTATTAAATCGAATGTCCTGCTCCGGACAGCGATTGCGGTGAATGCCTCCAGCGGGAACGGATGGTCTAAGAACACGAGCTTGACCCGGCCCTGCGAGAATCTGACCACCCTCCGACGGCTGAGTCAATCAGGCCGAACCGTTACAGTTGGGATTGGTTTCACAAATGACTGATCAAACAGTCAGTGGCCAGTGGGCAAACGGAAGGATGGTCCCACTGGCGGGCCGAGCGAGCAACCGACATGTTGAACCCGCCGAAAGATGAGCCCTCGCGCACCATTTCTGCGTTCATTGTTTTTTTCGTTATTTGACCGTGATAAAAATTACGTGTCTCACAAATCGTTTTCAATTCTGCGCATGCGGCTGTTGTTCGTCTTGTCCGCGGGCCCGTGATTGTCTGCTCCATTTCAAGAGCTAACGCTCACAAAGGCCGGCCGAGAGACAATCGCCACCAGGTCAAGTCGAACCCGCCAAGCACCGTTTTGGACCGGCGTTCCACGTAACCTACTTGCTACTGATATTGTAAGCGAAATGTGTTCTTTATATTTGCGTCGAGCGAGCGTATACTTTCTGAACAGGGGGACATCCTTTCGTGTGGAAGCTCAATGAGCTGTTTGCAACGTATCGTAACGGCATTTGACCCGATTGTTATTCGTAGTTCGAGCCGATTCTCTTCCATTTCAAGGGTTGGCGGAGTGTCTGTCGCTGCTTCTGCTGTCGTCGCTGCCTCTACTTTCATCGGTCGCATTAGATTTGTCCGGATTCCAAAGTGGGCCATCCCGCTGACAGAAAAGCAAAGCTAGGACAGTTTTCGTCCTCCGCTGAATTTCGCGTTTCGAGGAAAAAATGTCACAGGTCCACCGAAAATCGTGAAGATGGTGTAGGTTCCAAAGCTCCTGCCGCCGCCCCCGACTGGAGGGAGAGCTCCAGGCGAGCACAGAGCCACTCACGGGTTAGATTCGACAGCCACGCCGCTCAATGTGACAGCGGTTTCGCGGACGACCCGACGCCCACCATCCGCTTCGAGAGATGATTGAGTCGTATTTACACATTTTGAAGAGGCGGTGAGACCATGGTCGGGGTCCGTCCTGGTTCTGAACATGCTCCGTCTCACGGGCTACCTCCGTTTCAAACAAAGAACGTGCCGGGATACCCCCTCCAGCTCATGTCGAGAATATCAGTCGAGCAGCGAGCTCCGGCTCCGATCTCAGACCCACTTGCCGACCGCTTGCGGAATTGAATCGGTTCGTCCTCTGTATTCATACCCGAATCGGATCGATGGTTGCCACCTCGATTGGTCCTTCTTCCACGTTTGCTCCGCCCGTCGCATCCATTTCTAAACGCTGCCCATAGACAAGAATAACTGTTGACTCCTTCTTAGAGGTTGCATTCGTACAGAGTCCCTGTCAGTGATCTGCATTCGGAATATGTTTTGAATAATCATGGAGCAGTTTCCCGCGGCCTCTTTTCCGCAAGGGATGTTTGGCAATCAGGCATGATTTTTATTTGCATATTTCGTCGCTACTCATCGGCCTGCACTGCGCGATGTTGATGACTTCGTTACACGGCGATGATAATTCGATGAAGATGATGCTGCTGCTGTTGAACATTCTGCCGGTCAGAACGGACAATGGCGAGAGGGCCTCCCGGAGGTAATCGAGGACAATCCGAAGTTTCCCCTGTTCCCCACCCGCCCGGGAGACCGAACGGCCGGCTAACGACAAGCAATCTGGCGAGCGGTCTGTCCCGCTGCCGAGCTCGACAGCCGACAGAGCTGCTGTTGACGCCGCTGATTTTCTATTCGTGCCGATGTGACATGATTCGATCCGTATTCATCTGTGATTGATATTTTGCCGTTGCCAAACACCCTGTTCAGCAAGCTCTCCCGTTGACATGCCAGCTTAGCGAGCTGCGCGGGTGCTGACACCGAGCGGTTTCACGACTGCATTGCGATTCATTGTTTTACTGATCGGAGACAACAACTGCTGACGAAAATCAATCTTTGGACAGGGAGAAAGCACCATCCCCGGGCTGTACGACTTGCACAATCAATTTTGTCGGTAGACGCAGCAGATTTCCCCGATGATCAAGACTTGAGAACCTAGTCCGATTCTACAAGCATATCCCCCCGACAGCGGGAGAAATCCGAGAGGAGCTCCACCGAAATCCAGTGCTTCGCAGTCGGAAAACTGAGAATCAAATCCGGCCGCGACTAACATTGTATCAGAGGTTTGCCTCATTCTTAATTCGCATTTTTCTTCCGATTTCAGGTAAAGTTAACGGCAAACGATTCTCGTTGTTCTTCATCTCTTCCTCTTTCGACACGGGGCAGCGCTCGACTGCGCGGAATCGTTTTACAGTGGTTGGTTGTTGTAATCGTCTTCTTATAATTCCAACGGTCGACGTAGTGATCGGGTAATCTTTGGACCAGAAGCGCCTTTCCTTGTCGTGCATCGAGCCGCCCGGATGTGACCCGCTCCTGCTGCCATCGGATCCCCCAAACGAACGGGATGGTGGACGAATTTCTCTGACTCTGCGGTTTCGCTTTCGCTGAAGTCCGTTCGGAACCTACAGCTAGCAGACGAATCCGCTATATTTCTCGGGAGATCTCACAAACACCCGATCAGGGAGGGCTGAGACCGATGGAGCGTTAGACTCTCTGTTCAGATAATCCTTAGATTCAATTTTCGAGGAGGCAGATCCGACTCTTCTACCGGGACCTTCGCTTGAAGTGTTGAGCCCGGATGTCGGAACTCGCCGGCGAGGGAACTCTATGCGGTTATAGAACGTGACGATTGCGGCTGCCGAGCCGAAGCGACCATACCAACAAGGAACAGTCAAATTTTTTCCGATTATTGATCGGATCTTCGGCAGCGTTCATGTGGACGGAGTCGCCGACGCTGATGATGGAAAGTTGTTTTCGGGAGGCAAAAGCGAAAATGTCGCTTCCCGAAAACAATTTGAAAGCGACGAGGTGCAAAAACCGTACACGGAAAGAAAGCAGCCATGGAGAAATTTGACGAGGATTCTCGACGCTCGGGCGGTCGGGTGACTGGTTGCCTGGTGGGTCGACTCCCAGCCAGCCACCCGATCGGTCGGTGGGTCGCGTTGTCTCGTAGCGACAACCGACGTGGAGGATATGACAATGACAAGAGAAAGAGAAGTTGGAAAATGACGGAATTTATGTAAAACTACCTTTTTCCGTCTTGTTGACGACGACGACGCTAACCGAGTGGGTGGGTGCTTCAACGGAAAGCCGCGAAACCACCTGCTTCGTTCGAGACAGCGGGAACGCTCGCTTTCCCCATCACAGCCCCATCTACCGTTCCGTTCGGCAAGTCGACAGCGCGGCGAAGATTCGGCTCCTCTGTGACAGATGGAGTCGGAAAACACTTGTCACCAGCAGCGAGTGGCAGACACTAGAGCAGTGAATACGACGACAACGACAGCTTCCCGGGTAACAAGAACGAGTCGAGCAGATCGATTAGAAACAGATCGACTTTTCTGTCGAGGTCATTGCACGTTCATCGCGGAGCGGACGCGTCGTAGGTAGTAAGCCGCGGTGATGACTTTGTCACTTTCCGATGCCATATTCCAAGTGGATTCCCGTGGTTTCGGATCCGTTTCCTATTCTTATCCCACAGCTGGCGACGGATTTCGCATTCTCGGTTAAACGGCCCTGAAACGGAATTCCGATGCCGCTGGCATTCGGAGTTCCGACTCCGGGCCGGCTGACACTTGAGCGGTTGTGAATAGCTAACAACTTCCATTCACGCGGGAGATATTCGAGACGAGACCACAAATCCTGCGGCCAAGATCCCCTCCGAGGCTCGAGGTCCATCGTGACAACTCTCGATGCTGAACTCAGTCTTGAGCGTGCCCCTCCAACATGCCAGAACTTCTTCTGACCTCATTCGGAACCTCCCAGGTATCACCACCGGTTCCGGTGCCGGCTCAAAAACGCTTCGGATCAAACATAATTCTGTTCGGCATCCCGCACCGGTGGCGGTCGTACAGGCTCGTCCGTCCATCCGTTTTTCTGACTGTCTCACTGAATGCTTGGCTGGTCCGCCGGCCGCCGGCTGACTACGGTCGCTTCGTCTGTCCGTGGCTCTCCGACCCAGTTGCAACAATTTCCGTAATTAAAACCAACATTGGTTATCCATCCGGGCAGACAGCGGGCGGAGGGTCGGTCGGTCGGACTGTGCGGCACCGTTCCAGAAAAAAACGTTCGGTAGCTCAAACGAGCCCGGTAGGATCGGCAGAGACCGGATTGCAGCCGGGGCAGCTATCTCACGCGCATAATAATCGAAGCCGTCGTCGGAATCTTCATCACTTTCATCACCGGTAGCGGTTCTGATCTTCGGACCTGCTTCTGGAGGAACGCGGATAGCATTACGTGGCGATTTCCCGCGGGCATTCGACGCTGGTATTCTCTGTTTCGTTTTTCTTCTCGTTCTCATCTTGATCCTCTCACCTGGAGAAAGCGCGTTATCAGACGCCTGACTGCGACCACTTGTTACAAAACTTCAGGAAATCCCAGGAAGAATCAGGAATCAACGCCGTCTTCAACGGGCGATCACGAACGCTTCGAAAAACGTTTGTATCCGTTCCTTGAAGGATTCCCCTGACTCTGTTCGTCGGTACGACTCCTGAGCAAGTGAACTCTCAATCGAAACAGTTGCTCGGAGTGGGGCCCATGTTGAAGTCAACGAAGCTCTTAGTTCATCGTCCATCAATATGAAGCCGTTCGTCCACCGCGGCTGGTCGGCTTGAAGTTTTGCGATCTGCCTTCGCTGAATCAAATCGCTTCACGGAGTTGAACGCTGGTGAGGCGAAGGCGGAGACCGCATATTTTTGGGAGTTTTCTAGGTTTCGCCTAGGCGATTCTCAGGATTCTATACCTCCTCGATAGACATGTTACAACGCGGGTTCCGATAACGCGGAAAACACTCTCGTCAAGAGCACTGTATCTCCCCCAAGAAGTCCTTGGAGATTCTGAAGTATCCTTCCACCTCAGTCGGCGGCCCGCAAGGGAGCTACATGGCTTGGAACTAGAACCGAAGCGAGGAATCAGTGCCAAGGGGTCAGAAAGAGATGCCAGGGAATGGTTCAGTCGCCACCGGCGAAATACGGAAAAGCCACCCGAGCAATCGACTGACTCCACTGAACAACGGGATAACAAATCGTTATTGAAAGATGTGGAGCGGAATTTCCGAAATTTAAATAAAAGAACGGATTCGCCATTCTGTTTTTTTGCCCGGTCTCGAATTCCGCTGACGGCGGCAGGGGCTGCGGCAGACGTTTTTTTTTATCGTTTCAATAGTTCCGTTCCGAGTCAAATGATCGATTCCGCATCGTTTGATGGTGTCACGAAGTTTCGTTTGTTTTGTTCAATCCATTGGCTAGAACCCCGAGTTCGTATACGGATGATCGTGAATGATGGAACACGCCATGGAACTTTAAACGAATGTAGTTCACGAAACTCTTGTGTGCTCTGGGCGTGAAGAATGAGACAAAAAAAGACCATTCCCTCATTGTGACATCGGCTTCATCCGTTTATTCCACCTTCATAGTGGAAGTCCAAACTCGATTAAGCTGTTGCTTGTCTGACGTTCGAAGTACTTTGGTTGGAAGCAGATCCGTGTGCGAACTTGTGCTCCCGGCTCCCGGTGTATAGCATTCGCTCATTCAAAAATGGCAGGTTTATGTCCGAGGACGGCAGCGCAAGCCCCCATGAAGTTCCGTGAGGTCCTAGCTCCGGCTTTTACGTCGCATTCACGCTCGTGTCGCGGACGGCCCGTTTCGGTTCAACGGCGTCGGATGAATCTTTTCAAAATACCTGATGAGATCATTGAGCCAAATCACGAACCCGGTGTCCAAGAAGTTCCAATGGATGTGCGGACGATCCTGGGGACCCTGGAAGATGATCGCGCAAGGGAACACGAGCCATTGGTCGTCAGCTCGGAAAACAAATGATCGCCTGTATTTCCGCACCGGGCTCCTCTTCCTTCGTCTTTATCGTGTTCCTTCTCATAATTTTCAATCGAAATCCCAATCTGGAGCGTGTCTAACGATATTTGCAGTCGCCTCCAGACTGTGATGACGCTCGACTTTCAGAACGGCCCAGTTCTCGTTGTTCGCTGCGGGGTGACAAGCCTCGACAAATCCCCATGTTCCTTTGGGAGTGTCGAGCACGAACTTCAACTTCGACGGAAATCTTTATCTCGGAGTCCCCACCGCTGGCAAAACCGAAGCGTCAGCAAGAATTTCCGTGTTCATGGAAGACGGGCTTCTGGGTGTCATCTTTGCCATTTTTCCCTCGACAGCCGCTGCTGCTTCCCGCCGGGGGTGAGAAAAATTGCGACAAAAAATTCGAAGAAAAACTCTGGTCGAAAAATGGGCTCCTTCCTCCCGTGGAGCGTCGGGTGACACGGAGGCCGTTGACACGCTGCTTTGTGGATGACATTTTGCCTCCTTCGCGACGAATATCAAGGAGAAAACTTTTACATTTGCTCGTTCACCCGCCCGCCCGCCACCCGCACAAAGTCGCTTCTCGAGTCGAGTCACTCGGAGTCGACTGCGACGGCGATCACCACCTAAAGCTCCATTGTTAACTGCTGGGCACGCTTTCTGAAGCGTCGTCGTCGTCGCTGTTGCTGCATTGTAGTTGTCAGCTTAGGAGTCGGCGGCAGCGGCGGCTTCATCCATTTTGCGGCCACGTACTGGCTGAGTGAGTTAGTGCTCTGGATGAGGCTCAAGGGCGAAAGCTCATCCATAGACGGACAATTACAGAGGTAGCGCTCCGAACACCGAGTGCGGCGCCCGGATATGTGATGCGGAACGTGGCGTTTGTTTTTGGTGTTGTCGAAGGTGCGACGACACGAACCTTTGGCCCCAGAACATGGCGCAGGTCAAAGCGCAACCTTGATGTCGAAGTTGAAGCGAGCAGACAGCCGAAACAGAGGTGCCTGTTTGCGCCGTACTAACAAGCATGCTCGAACGGCGTCTATTCAAAATGAACGAGCGCTTGTGTCGAAAGTCAACAAAGGAGAGTTCCCGTGGGCGACATCCTTCGATTGCGGGAACGACCCTCCCGTCGCCGCCTTCGATCTTCCCGCGCATCGAGGAGTACTTGAGAGAGTGAAACTAAATATTCAATATTCAGACGAAGACATTGGAAAATCGCCTTGTGTTGAGCTTTCACTGCGGCTGATAGTTGTGGATCGTTATGCAACGAACTTCCTACGATTTTGTTTGCTCCTTCAGTCACGGTTGGCTGTGGCGATCATCTTGGCGGCTCGCTCCCTTTGGAAACCGCTCTCGATGCTCAGCGACTCTAAAATGGACATCATTTCATTGTTATCGAATCACTGACTGTTCGACCGATCCGGCGGCTGCTGCGTCGCCGGAGTTGTTACGAAAGCCCGGGCAAGCTTGCTTCGTTGATCTCGGTATTTTTCTCTTTGAGTGACGCGAACATCGCTGACCCTGGACGCTCTTTTCTCCCCGGACTGGCCATGGACGCAGAAGGATGTCATCCGCGAATCCTCAGCGAAAGTGGTTACGTTTCGAAGAGGAACGTCGCGGCGGCTTCCAAAAGCGCAATGTTACCATCATCGCAATGATTCTCAATCCGAGTCACTTGTGAAATACATTTGGGGAAAATAAAATTCCGTATCATCTTGCGGGGAAAGTGGCGAAGCGAGCGTCCCATCTGAAACTTTCTTTCTGGAAGCCGAGTGGAGAGTTGGGAACGTTTCTCCGTTGTTCCAGCTCCCTCATTCCAAATATGTTCGGGCATCCCGGTTATCCAAAACTCGATTCTTCTGAGCGATATTCGCAGTCGCTCAGAGAGCTCCGATGAGGGATACGTTGAGTCTTCGGCATCGGGTCGATGGAGAAACTGAACTCGTTGCGGAGAAGTTCAACCAAAAAATCTTGTGTGAGCAACGGTTCGGAATTCTTCTCAGACTACGGATTAGAGCTCAGCTGGGGAGACTAAGACCTCGATGCTGATGAACGTCTTGCAAATTGCTATCAGCTGGCTCAAGGTTGGGAACGTTTTTGTGTTAAACATACTCTCGGACCGGATCGGATGAATGCAGGGAACACTCTCTGTTGGCCTCGCGCTCCCCTCATTTAGCGAGTCGGCCCTCTCGGCCAGAGCACATATAAACCCTCCAAGGGTCGAACGATACTTCTGATCCTGAGCGATGACTTGGAAGACCATAAAGTACAGGGCTTAGCAGAAGACCAGAAGCGCTGACTGAAGGTGCTGTCCGCCCGGTCGGCGGCTGGCTGGCTGGCTGGCTTGTTGGTCGGCTCTTCGACTCGCTCGTGTGCCAGACGACCTTTCCGCCGAGATCCGGTCAAAACGTTGGACTAGTTCATCGGCGATGGCTGACTACGAATCAGGATTTGATTGGTAGATTTGCGTTCCGACGCGGGGCCTTGAGCGACGGTCCATTTGTCGCACTTGGAGCGTTTGCGCCTCTACCTGATCGTCGCTGTCGGCACAGGTTGGCCCATTGTGACTTCAGCTGCGTGATCGCCGAACTGCAGTGCACCTACATGGAAGTAATTCTGCTTGTCAGTCCTCAGTCGGTGGCTAATGAATACTTCATGATGTGTCCAGAATCATCTCTTTCGCGTACCTGTTATGAGTCGCGACGAGAGCCAGGTGAATTGTTGAGGCAGATGCGGGACGAAATGTTTGGGAACACGGCCTCCCTTAAAGACTGACTGTGGTCGCTGTTTGTTTCCCCAGAACCCAGGCACGCGTCTGTCCCGCCGCGCTGGTCGAGGCGGGGGAAAAACTTCTACGAGATAGGTCCTGAACAAGTTCTAAGGGTCCCGTGGCCTGTTGCGAAGGAATCAGAGAGAGATTAGACGGAATTCGCGTAATTCCTCACCAGGACACACGACTGTGACTTCACAAATGGGTTGCAGGAATCTCGTCGCGAACTCGAGTGTTTTTAGTTGGAACGATACTCATTTACCACGACAGCTGCTCGTTCACAAATGAGGAACATGACAGAGTGCCAAAGGGCCGCGGACGAGTTGTCGAACCGAACGCGAAAGAATCGGAAGTGAGGCCGCGCTGGCAACCGCTGGGTTCCAATTGAAAACTCGTTTTGCACTTCGCTCGAAAACACGAAGATGAGCCGAGCCAAGTCGGGCAAAGGTATGACGAAAAAAAGGAGATGTTGGCGACTTATTGTTCAGCTCAGTCGAATTCAGTTCTTTTGGTAGCGAGTAGTGTCTGTCGGATTTCCCTCTTCAAGCTCTTCGCTGAGTCTCATCGAATAGGTGAGCTCCGATCCCGTTGCTCCCAAGAGGAGTTTCCCGCAAAACTCTCTGCAGTGCCAAATCGGAAGAACGGGGGAGGGGCGATGTTTTCCCCTCCGAGACTTCCTTCTCACCTGTGCGCAGTTCCTTCCCGATTATAAGCACTTCCATTTCCCGAGTAATCTGTATGTGAAAATCCATACTTTTTCTCTGAGAAAATTGCGGGAACTAGAACAGTCCATCATAGGGAGATAATTTTGACCGCTGATACGAAACGTGGTGCGAGGTGATTGTTCTTCTTGGAAATATTCCACGGTTCGAGAACTTCCCAGTCGTGGCCGTAGACTTATCCGACTCGATTCGAGGTCTGCTGCAGATTCCATGGAACAAGTCTATGGGAGGTTCACGTGGTTCCAACAAGATGGAATGAAGGCGATATCATTCGGAAGTTAGGAAAGCGGCTCCGAAGAAAGTTCCGCGATTGGAAAGTGAATTTCCATGTCTGTGGTCCGACAATGTGTGGTCTGAAGACCCTTCAATCAATGAATAATTCACAGCATTCGATCAGGCCGCAGCTTTCATTGATGAGAAAGTTGTCTCCGTTGTCGCAACTGCATCCGTGGCAGCTCGCAAGCCGCCCGTCAATACGACTCATGCAAACTTCACGACCCCAGCCTTCAACACTTGACTCAGACAGCTTCGACGGCTCATTCCTCGAGCACGCATCGAAGGCTGCGAGATAGTTGATTCCACACCTTGGATGATGGCAAAGTTTACTTCTGGCCGAAACCAGTCAGCAACAATCCACTTGTTGCCGATAAGCCTGGGGATCGTATAAGAGCACTGAGCGAGCGAATGAGATTCCAGCCGAGAATCCCTTGTTCCTCGGGCGGTTCAGCATCGCTAGATTCGTTTTTCGGCCGAGCAGACGCCGACCGCCGACGTTCGTTGCGGGCCGGGGCTGGAAATCGCCGAACGGGCAGGCTGGCGTTGAACAGAGAACCGTGACAAATCGGATTCTTTTGGAGAAAGCAAGCCGACGAATTGCGGAGCCACCGCCGCGCCGTCGATGATGAAGATGCGTCAGAGCGGAGTGGATACTACATCATTGACGGATGTTACATTGCGCGTTTCATCCATGGCTCAGAGAAGTTACGGCCGAATGAAATATTACGTCGGATTCCGTCTGACCGTTTCGGCGTAATCTATTCAGTCAGTAACTTCCGCTACCCCAACAAGGATTCTGCGTCACAGCAGCGCCGAACGCGGGTTTGGTGGACTTTCGATTTTCGGTCGCCGACAGAAGTTCGGTAGAATTCTTCCCGACCTAACATTCTGGCTCATTCACGCGACTGCGACGCGATTGCCCTCGGTGGAACCGTACTGGATGCCATGTTTGCGAGTTGTGTCACCCAGAGGTGTTCTCTTGTCCTGCGCTCCTGCGCGATGTTTTTTGAAACCCAAGCTATTCGTCACGTTCTCCGTTGCGTTCGGACGAATCACAGCCTCCGCGTCGGTAGAGGAATCTCCCCGCCATAAGAGTCTGCTATTCTGTTTCGACTAACTGTCAGTTCGGGCGGCGGCGTCGGGCCTTTTTTCTCCTACCAGCTCTGACAGAACGCGTCCTCGCAGTCCCGAAGCTCCATTGTGTCTACGGCAACAACTCGACCGATGAGCTGAGCAGCCAATGCAAGCCAGCGGTTCTGAATCGTTTCCGTCATTACAGCCTCCGCTGGCTTTTATTCTGAGAGCCCCGAGGCATCAAGTCATAAATGTCCCATTCAACGCCAACCGAATAACGGAGCCCAAGCCGATGCTCGGCGACTGTTGTCGAGTGTCCTGTTCACGTAGAATCGCGAATCTCCGCGTTCTGAAGCACCGTTCCTGAAACTGTTCGATCGTTTCACGGTTACAACGCTATTCAGCTCCCTATCCAGGGAAACACCCACCTTCCCCAATCTCAGCCATGCGCCATGGGTTTATTTCACCTAATCGCTCTTGGATATGGGATCTTTCTGTTGCACCGACTCCCAAGGAATCAAATCTAGCAGCTAAGCTTGACCAGGACAAATCGGGTAATCGTGACTCGGGTTACAGGCGCCGCGCGGGGGATGAGCCACGACTTCCAGAACTGAAACCGCCGGGTACTCGTGTCAGGCGTGTTCCATGAACGCAACAATGTTCCGCCGACGACGATGTTCCATTCTTCAATCGGAACTTCCGAATGAAGAGGAAGAACTTTCCACTCAGATCGATTGACCAACAGGCGGAAATAGGCAAAACACGGCATGGTGTCTGTCGGCAGCTAGCCTGTTTGCTCGTCTGATTGTCTAACCGTTCGTCGGGCAATTGTAAAGTCGTCCGTGTTGTTCGATCTTAGTGAGTATGGGTGCCCTGAAAATCGCTCTGCAGCGACGGGCGGACCCTCCGAAAGCTTAGCGTGCGCGAACCAGACGATTCCGTGGTGTTAGTCGAGTCTGAGCGGCGATGAGCGAAAGGACGGGGACTTTCTGTCTGTTGGACTTTCGCAGCTGCTCTGTAAGCGTCGGTACACTGATGTATCCAGGCGCATTGTCCAGCCTTGACATACGCATGGTGGCCACCTAGAACTTCGCGACCTATCCACTCGACCAACCGACAAATCCCCGACCTGGCCTGATCCCATTTATAAAAGGATGCATCAGTTCATGGCGAATTCGGCGTTACACCCACTCAAATGAGCACATATCCCCCAGAGTAGCGAATGATTCGATCATCTATCGATTCTTATCTCCAGTCACTCGTGGATCTCAAACGGAACTTGTAAACTGGAGTCTTTTACATCGAGAGTCAAGTCACGGTAAGATATTCCATAAATTTGGGTAACAAGAATTTCCTCGGAAAGCGTAGCTCGATCGTTCTCCTCGATCGTCAAAGCGATGTGAACCACCGTTGGTTGACGACCAGTAACTCCGGGCGGGTCCAGTCATCCATAGCGAGTCGACGTCGTCATGCTCGCGTTGGACAAATTTTTCGTTGTTCACTTCCGCTGCTTGCTGAGTTTGGGAAAATTTCCCGAATTTCTCCGCCACGAAATTGGAGCGAAGACGTCGGCGGCCGGCCCGTGAACGCCGCTGCCGGCCGACGCATCAACGCTTTTCCCTGCGGTCAGAAGAAAATGAAGAGAACGGCAGCGCGGTTTTGAGTGACTGGAGCCGACTGACTGAGACATCGTCGAATGACAAACTATTCATTTCGTCTTCTTCAAATTTTCGCTTCCGCCCGATTCAGTCTTCGTGGAGAGGATTACTACGGCAGTTTTCCTCATCGTCGTTGTGGTCGTTTTCGTCGACCGTCAAAAGTATATCATTTCCAGTTTTATCCTGAATGACAGGAAATAAGATTCTCTTCGAACGCGTCGAACAAAGCTCGACTCGCGGCTCGGAACCTGCCGACTCGCTACCGGAACAAATTAGTCGAGCGAATTCCCGAATGCTGGCATCTTTTTGTTGGCTATAGAACTCACTTCGTTAATTGCCCCATTACTTGGATCGAAATTCATTTCGCGGCGATTTTCAAGTGGCCGTTATTCTTGCTCCCGTTTGTACCGTTTTTTTCTAATCACGAGTCTGTTCCTGAAAGTGCCTTGCCTCCGTATGCGAAGTGGCTTGATGCACCTTCCTTTCCTGTCAGCTGCAGTATCGATGCAGCTGTGAGGAACGAAAAAATCGTCGATACGTTATCCGTCAACCCGGGCAGCTTTGCGCTGCTCCTTGACAACGACATCTCGAGAACCATTGTCTGCAGAGATTTCGAACGTATTCTCACCGTCTGGATCATACCCGACCACGTTCCAATGCCTGATAGAGGAATAACAAAGTGAGCATGCATTCGATATCACCCGGCATGATGGTCACCTGATCTATCCATGACAGAGAAACCACCCCGCGCCGATGGTTCCTTGCTCTCTGTCTTATCCAGGGAAACATCGACCAGAGTGACACACCATCGCGGACCAACTTCGGATATGGCTGTGCCAGACAGCATATTAGCCGCCCACTTGGTAATCACCAACTCGAGAGCGGTATCGTGACGTTCAATGGGTTTGTCCTGAAGAAGCGCATCCGTGGAGGCAGAATGGAGTTATGCAAGGACTTGCTGCTGAGCAACAGCCCACCGACCGAATTGGGAGCGGAAAAGATAACGCTTCAGTAGGTGACTGGGATGCTCCGGTGAGCTCCGAGTGGTCTTGGCAAAGACTTCATCCTGCTGGTGGAACATCCCTCGTCAATGTTGATTCATCTCATTGCGAAATGAGGTTTTTACCCTTTGTGGCCGCCATTGTTACCGGCGTCAGTCTTAGTTGGTCACGAGATCGAATCTTAGAAGGGTAACGGCAGCCTACCGGAAAAGCCGCCTTGGACACGGAAAAAAGGGCGTTCCGTCCGCTCTTGACTCCATATATTAATAAAAATCCTCAACATGAACGAATGAGCGTGCCGCTGTCAGCCGAGGGAACGAAGCCGCCGGAACTGAACATTGTTTTGATGGCAGCAGCGTTTTGAAGCAAAACAGAAGGAGCATTGCTCGCAAATTGTGATGATGCAAAACGAAAATCGCCGTTTGCGAGCGAGCATCTCGCATTTTGCCCTTGGCTCGTTAGCATTGTTCGACGAGCATGTTGAGAGTCGATTCAGGAAGGTGGTTTTGGAAGTCTTATCTCCTCTGTACACCGGCTCGGAGCCGACGACGACGAAGCAGCGCGGTTTTCACGCAGGCATCGACGCTCATTTCGATGCGCGGAAACAGCCACTGGTGGGCTCATTTGGATGACCGCGGAGCGTCGCAACCATTGGAGTGAAATCGGTGATCCCTCGGTCGGAGCTCTGACTGAGACTCACGGAAGCCATCTCAACTCATTTGTTGAGCGAAGCAACTCTGGCTGCGCTCTCATATCCCGCAATCAAGGGGACGACACTTTGGTCGATGTCAGTGATGGTGGAGTGATGGGAGCTGTCCACCTGAGCTGAAGAAGAGCGCCGCTGCTGGATTGATCGATAGCCGACCTTGCGGCGGTTGCGGTGACCAACGGGTTGCCGAACGATTAACAGACGAGCATCAGCTGACTCACAGCTGATCAGGAGGCCGGTTATAACCGGTCGTATTGATCACCCTCCCGGACGCAGTGGCGGACGGAGGAAGAGGCCTGGTTGAGCGGATCCATCAAACTCGAGCTAGTGGGGGATTCAAACTTCATCCTTCCGAGTGTGAACAGATATGTTCACACATCGCGCAGACAATGCGCACCACACCTCTGGCGGCTGGAAACGCGAGCAGCTCGTTCCCAGCGAGCCCGCTGTGACGGCTGTGAGCGGAACATCGACCGCGATGACGAGGACTCTGTCGGCTGGAGGGGTAGTATTCGTTGACCCTGTGGTCAACTTGTCACCCTTCAATTATCTCTGAGATCTGTTTCTTTCTCACCGTTAGTTCAAATATGTTTCCTCGTCTTCGCTTGTGCATCATCTCGTGGCGGTCGTAATAATATTACCAGACGTTGAATCATGACGGGTGTCCAACTTCCATTCGTGTCGTCCGCAGGCGACAGAACGAGCCTCGTATTGAGTCACTCCAGTGGAGAAACAACAGAACGCAAATGCCGAAGCATCATTTGGGCGACAAACCAATTCATTCTTCTTGCCAGCTGACGGCCACGACGTGGAGTAAAAGTCAGAGCTCGGGGGTCTCTCCGGAATTTGTGACTCGGCCCGCCGCTGGTCAACATCGTCGATTTCCCGACGAGGAGCGAGTGACGCTCCGCTGACTCCGCGGCGATAAATTTCGGATAGAGGAGAAGAAATCATGGAACTCATCGAACGGGCATCCCGGTGACTCCTTCGAATCGAGGGGAGTATTCGATGCGGCGTTCTCGCCGGAAGCGACAACATTGACGACAATAATGAGGAGTTGAAACAAGAGGGTAGGAAAGAGCTGAATGGGCATTTGAAGAGAATTCGCAAATCCGGTAGGCCAGACGACTGAGCGGAATCGGTTTGGCACTTGAATATCAGGCGTGTTTGAGATGCCGGAATATGTTGCTCGTTTCTCTCCTCATTTCCACTTCAATTCCTCGGGTTCGTTCGTAGCTCGGCTTGCGCTTTCCGGACTCATATGAAGAAGCGACGGCGCGAGTGCCGGCCACCAACTGACGTGTTCCGCCTCGGTCTTCCTCTGGTCTTTGCGAGGAGGAACAACACACGAGGGAAATTCACTCGATTCCTCGGCCGAGCCATTGCTCAGCTATATTACATCTTTTCCGATGCGGCGCAGAGCAATCAATAAGCTCCGCGGTATGCGGCGTAGAGTATAATAACGACGGCCAGCGTACAACAAAGCCCCTCAGCCTATTTCACTGTCACCGACCTCCAACCCCGTCCCCACGCTCCGCAGGGCCCTCCTTTCCCCCATCGTCCGGGAGGCAGTCGCTAGAGGGAGATCCGCACTGGATGGACCGGAAGAAGAGCTTCGAGGGGAGGAATTAGAGCGCGTGAAGCGAGCAGCTATTGGAAGAGAAGGCTATATGTCTTCCTCCCCGGAACGAGAGCTTAAACATGAAATATGAAATGCTGATCCAAAAGATACTCCATGAAAGATTACCGGAGGCGTGCCGATTTCAATTCGGCCAGCGATGAAATGAGTCGTCAAGATCGGACGTCGGTTCCACTGAGAATTTGATCCGACGCTCGGCCAATCATCTCGACAAGGGGATAGACGGAGAGTGACGTCAATGAGATTCAAACTCCCATGACGAGTGCGTCCGGCTTTCTTCAGTTAACCGCCGGCGGCGCCTCGGCTTCCGACGGAGACTCGAAACGCAATAGAACGCTGCTGAGCGTTTCGTTAACTCTCGTTTGGGACCATTGTTTCCTTCTCTGTAGCTGCGTCCTTCCTCCGGTCTCTCGGACGAATCATACACCGCCTCCCCCCCCCCTCCCCCGAACACCGTACGGAAAAGCGGATCTTCGCGAGCAATTCACGAGCCGGGCTCAGACCCGGGCTGAGAAAGCTGTGAACGTTGTCGGAATTCCCGAGGTTGCCAGCACCTCCAGTCCCGTCAAAATGTCGTTTGGGACCATTTCGTCGACGAAAATTGCGGCGGAGAACTCCGACCGCGATCGTGGCCGGCCCGCAATCGGATCGAATCAACGCTCGACGTCCACCGCTTTCTCTGATCGCGGGCTCAGACGTCGAACGTCAACCAGAATATTTGTTCATGACGCGAGCTTCTAGAGGCAACAATCATGAGCAAGTCGGATTCGTAGATTTTTCCATTTACAGGGGCGATCGATCGAAAAAAAAAGTAAAATCGAAAACTCGATTCCATTTGGAAGCGTGACGAAGGTCAATCTTCGATCGCTGTCCAACCATTCCGATCGGGTCAGGTGTTACGCGCGCGAATCATTCTGAGCGACAAGTGCTCCGGCGATTCTTGCAGAACTTCGTAGAACTGCGCCGTTCCAGCGTAAAATGTCAACATGTCACAAAATTCAAATACTTGCGCTGACAACTCCTCTCGTCCGTCGTCGGCGGCCTCAAAGGCTGCGTCAATTCCGTCAATATGGACCACGAAGCATCACCGCCGGCGCATTCGACTTCGCTAAGCGCTGGCACGAGGGTCTCGTAGCGATTTCACCGGTAGACGAAGGTTATCTGGAAACTCCGCTTTCAGTTTTCAGGAGCGGCCGCTTTACGAATCAATAAACCAATAAACTCGAATATTGCGTCCGTCCGCGACCAACAATGAGCGAGGCCACGATGTTCTTCCACGAAGTTAACAACCGAACTCCGAGTGGTCTTCCGATCCGAGCGGAACAAGAGACGACGATTCTCTCATCGGTTCGTTGCGGGATGGACTTTCCAAGACGTTTGAGTTCGCGTACGGATACCAGTGAACATCGACTCATCGATTCAACTTGACGCTTTTCGACAATAAGGGAACACGGTTCCTGGTTGTGTACTGGTGGCCTGTCGTATCTCTCTGCAGCTGTTTTTGTTTGTGCTGCTGTTGGGGATGCGACTGATTTGAAATGAACACGGTCACAAACAAGGGGATACCGAGCGGCATGGTGGCCGCATCGTCGCGTTGTATGGTAGTCCGGGAAGACTACAGATCTCGCTGCCGATTCGCGACCGCCAGATCTGGCAGCATGGACTTGGTGGTCACTTGTCGACACGCACACGAACTGCGCATTGTGTCGTCTATGATCTGAAACAAGTGAGCCAAATGCTCGTCCGACCTCGGCTACGATCGCTGTGCTCTTCTCCATCGTTCCAATCTGCGTCATTCTCGATTAGAAGTACCCGCAGACGCCGCGAAGCACGCCGGTCGGCGAGCAGAAGCATATTGGCAGTGGGAAAGTGTCGCAACAGCTTGCTCAGACATCCACCCCAATGTTTGCTAAGCCATGTTGAACATCCACTGAACCGGAGTTTCAGTCGTCACTGTCATGAATCGGGTTTGGTTTTTAATCAAGTATTACGGAACCGGATTCATTCTTCCTCTGTCATCGCCACCCCGACTGCCGGTCCGTCCGTTCCACTGACTGTGGGAACGGGGCAGGATACATGAACCGACCGTCGAGCCGACTCACTGTCAGCCTCCAGTAGAGTTTCATCACTCGTACACTATAATAATAGCAATAACAACAACGATGATTTGGAAACTCCCAAGTGCCGTTGTTGTTGGTGACGCCGCCGCCGCTGCGGTTTTCAGCGCAGTCGCAGTCCGGGTACTAAGAGGTAGATGTCATGGAATATATCCGATTTGTGAATTGAAAAAAGGGTTTCGTTGCCGACTAACGACGCGACGATGGCAACGGGACGCGGTAACAGTGACTTCGAAGTTTAGGATGGAAAGCCTGCAACACCCGATCGACGGGTGACACCCAACAGCGGCGTCGGTTACACCGCCGCCTCGGATTGCCTCGGCTTCAGCAGTGCCAAATGTCCACCACAATTGAACCAGCACAACCGGTGCCGGTTGTGGGTGTTTGCCGTGAACGAAGCGCGGGAGTGGTGGGGGCCGCGACAACATTCCCCGAAATCCAGATGTCGCCCATGTCGTCACCGTTTATCGGGTCGGCCGTTCCCCATGTCGTTGACGGAGTCGCGTATGGCTTCAACCTCAGCAAAAACAACTACGATGGGGACCAGCCGCGGGCCAGTGGCGCCGACGATGAACCGTCTGCTTCGACATATCCTCCTCCTTCTGGCTAACTGGAAAAACTTCAGTTGCAGCAGCTGCTGCTGCAGCTGGGTCGCCGATTCCCTCCGGAGTCATCCATCGCCTCGCGCCGTCCATTCATCTTTGAGCCGCCGGACTCTATCATCTGTGTCCATCACATCGAACGCATCGAAGTGCTGAGCTTGAACATCGCTCGCCGCAGTCTGAAACTGGTTCGAGCTCCCTCGTCCAGGCGGACTCGCTTTCCGCGATCGGGCTCCTCTGGGAGCGCTCTCTTTTCCTGTGATGAAATCTCAGTAATTAGGATCCTCCTCGCGGAGCTCCTTCGACGGAAGTTCTGTTCGGCATGCCGAGCGAATTGGCCTGTGGTAATCCCTCAGACCAACCGTTTTCAGCCTGAGTCCCGCGGAAACCAGGGGTTCCGTGAGGAATTTTTCGTGCACTCCGGGGGTTCCACTGGGAAGTCCGCGGGACCCCAATCCAATTCTCGTTTCTAGAATTATTCTCAGCCCTCGAACAGAGTTCCGCTCGCTCCGGGCCCTGCATTCATTCACCTCAGGGTAGAGGATTGAGGTCGGCAAGGATTCTGCCGAAACGACGAGTACTGGGCGACAGATTGATTGTTCCTCCTGTCCAGCTCAGCGATATCTCACGAGAGATTCTATTGGTGAAACCTAGCATTGGATCATTGGCGAACGTTGTTGTTTGCGCGTGCGCGAGGGCGGACACGTATTCAATGGGCTTCAAGTCGCGTGGAACGGGACTGTTGATTCCTCACTGCGCTGCTGTCACGCTCGAACAGACCCGCGGGAGTGCCCGAATGCTCCGGAAAAACGCGTACATCAATGCTCCTAGAAATCTCGTGTTGCGACTCCTGCCCGGGTCATCGATGACGGTGCACGAGCGCCTGTAGCGGTAGAAGAACGCCGCCGCATGCGATCGTCGATTACCTCTGAGATTGGTCGTGAATAAAGAACGCGGGGATATGAATTGGAAGCGTATCGGAGATTTGCTCACAAATGATCCGCAGTGCGTTGGCCTCCTGACAGTCCGAGACGCATCACGCAACACCTGTCCGTCATTTGCGCAGATTTTCGTTTTCTGATCCACGTCCGAGCCAGATTGGGCTGTCGGTCGATCCACCCCTTTGATGGAATCGGCGGCCGCAGCGACGCTGTTGTTTGCGAACACGCATCCCTGTCCGAGCGCGGTTAGGGAGCTTTTCGCAGAATCGCCTGAAAGCCGTCCCTGTCGACGCGGTCTAATCCGCCACCGCCACAAGATTCACCGCTGAAAAGCGCGGGTTCACAGGTCGCGACGGGTGCCAGAATCGTGCCTTGAATTTAATCAGCGCGCAGATTACCTGCGCGTTCCCTTTCGTCTGGCGTATCCGTCGCTAAACGTCAACGGAACTGCGCGAGCGATGTTGACACGAAACACGCTCTTCGGAGAAGGAGCAATTATAACTTTGCATGGCATCGATGCGGTCACGGAAAGTCGCTTCTGGAATACGAGTTCTGAGCAGAAACCTCTGTCCGGCGGCCCTACTACCGGTCGAGGGAAACGAAACGGAGACCCGCCGAACAATGAGAGCGCTGACGGCGCTCATCGCCATCAAATGTAGAACGCGTTCACTAAAACAAAGCACGCCAAGGTTCGTCATGTCCCAGGCTGAAGAAACGAATTCAATTTCGTTGACACACTCTCCCCACGTGTCAGGGAGCCGGAACCCCTGGTTTGTTTGTGGATCCAGAAATGGGAGCACGAACCTCGTGGGCCACAGTCCGCAGTCGCGAGACCGGAATCGGCCTGGGAAGAAGAAAGGCAGCGGGGAACAATTTCAAGTGGGGATGAGCGACAGGAGTTTTCAATCATCTCCGAAGAACAGCAAGACCCGAACTCGAGCGGTTCAAGATCGAGATAATCCTCGTCCCGCTAATGTTTGCCCAAAAACTCGGGAACGATCGAGAAGAAGGCTCCGTGGAGTGGGATGATTGGAGCGTCCTAGGAGACGTACGCTTCCTTGGAGGAGGGGACCCGTATGTGCTCGATCGCTCTCTTCTGCTGGAAACCAGCCAAGCCCGAGATATTCTCGATCGATCGATCGATCGTCATCAGCCGCTCGCGATTCCATTTCTTCTGAGTGAAAGGATAACGACGCCCTCGTCCATTGCTGAAGCGGGATCGGTGTTGCCCCCGAGACTTGAGCTGTTCTTCTCGGAAAGACTTGTTGCCGTTTGGCCGTCAGCTAGATCATACCTCGCGAGCTGTAGGAGAAGTTTCGATGCAAATTCCGTTACAACGACTTGGCAAGACAAAAAAAATTAAGCTCGTTGCGTTCCTGCGTTGCCTTGGACGATTCGCTGAGGGCGACCTCGTCGGTACTTCGGTAGACAAGACCCTGGATTTTTTTTCTGCGGCTCGCATTCTCGTTTGGCTCTTCGTGCCACGGTTGGCTTTATTCGAGCATTTCTGTCTCTCCTCTCACGAGATTCGCTGCCATTTAGGCCGGACATCACCGCGGCTTCGTCCGTCGCGACGAATGGCTTGATAACAAGATATGACCGGGCCGCCCGCCTCGACGCTACCGTTAAGCGATGACCCGGCTAAGAAATGTCCTTTTGCTCTGTCATGCAACTGCAAAACATCACCAACATTACGTTTCACCATCGACCACAACAGGATTCGCCGCGGCCGTGACGTTCGGTTCACTGCGACCGCTCCGAGCTACCGTTCGCCGGAGCGTCGTCCTCATTTCTGCTGTTTTCCATTTGCGTGTTTTGAGAACTTCACAAAATGTCCTGATCAGATAAGATCGTCGTTTCTGCCGTCTGTCAGAGCCCCGCGGCCACGGAATCCACGCGGGGCTTTGTGAAGTTGTCGAGTAAACACCACCTGTTGACATCGGGCTCAGATAGCCGCCCGTGCGATCATGCAACAAGCTGGACAATAACGGTCAGAGGGAAAACAGTATCAGCTCTTCAGGCTGAGATCGAGGGATAGATAGAGCCCTCAGCGTCGGGTTCCTCCTCCGCGGAGCAGTGGGCAGCGGATGTCTGTGTGTCGCGCTCTTCGTTCCGACATCGATCTCTGTTTGACCGGGCGGGCAAGGAATACACCGGCAGAGCCTCATCAGAACAAACCCGCGAGGCAAACAGCTAAATGTCGCGGTGAATGACATGAATCGATCGCTGTTTATCGCTCCGCCGAACCGACCGCAGATGAAGTTCGGTGTTTGAACGCCGTTTGGGTTCACTGAGTGACTGACCGACCCACGTTTCCAGCGCATCTTCCGTAATGGCGTGACGCAACGGCGTCTGCTGTGTCTCTTGAGGCGCCTGCGATACTTTCCGGGAAAAAATCTAACTGACTTATTCGATTTTCCAGGTGAGCTTTGAAAATGCAACAAAAATCCACAGCAACGCAGTCGTCGTCATCGGGAGGCAGACCGAGCAACTTGATCTTGGACGTCTGGCGTCCACGAACGCGCTGAGTTCTTTTGGAATTGAGAAGAAACTAGAATTGAGCCGTTTTCAGTCGGATGCCCTAATCAATATCTCCGACTTCTCGTTCTGATTCAGCGACGCCCCTCCCGATCGAGGCGCTGGCGCTGCCCGGGGTTAGAGCTCCTGGCCAATGGTTTCCCGCTACTGGATGTTTTTCCTCGCGTTCCGAGGAGGGGAATCGCCGATACGTTCGTTTGTTCGTTTTTCTATTCGCTCCGTCGCATCGAACAAGGAGGTATCCGCTGACCTTTCGGCTCGAAGCGTGCATTGTTGCGAATTGTCTCCGTGGATCATAATACCAATGATGGCAAGCATTCGTCCTGTCTTTGTCTACGCGGACGACAAGCTCGCACGGGGCAAAGTGGTCACTTGTTCGTCGACGCGGCACTTTCGCGAGTCCGCCATTTTGCTCAGGCTCGATGGCTGACTCGTTGAACGCAACTGTCCGTTTTGATCCAACACCGACGTTATCCGTTTGACAACAAAGGTCATCACCAGTTGATCGCGGAGACGGGACAGGAAACGCCACAACCATGTGTTTTGGCTTCGTACACGTAGGCGTTTCTTTTCGAGGAGCGCTGCCGCTACGAGGGAGTGACCTCTGCGCGAGTGTCCACACCTACGGGTTCTAAGGGGTGAGCTACGACGTGTGCGCAAATATTGTCGACGTCCACAAAGTGTCTCGCATTGTCACGAACTTCGCTCTGCGACCGTTCTCGTTCCCGAGGGCCCCTTCACGAGGCCTTCCGGGAGCTCCGATGCTACTGCTGAGTACATGAAAAAAAACCGTTGACATTAGGAGCTGATTCCGAACTTGCGTTCAATTCGTACGTGCCGTGGAGGAAGTTGGCAGTCCTCGAGTTTTTTTCCGGGATGGCCTTGTGAACTACCCGACACGAAAGGCTTGAGAAGTTGACACGGCTTCATTAGCGGTTGTGTGATCGCTTACAGGAGGCCGAGTTCCGGATCGAGACTCTGACTCCCAAAGAGGTGCAAAGTTCTCAGATCAGGGGAGATCATTTTACCCTTGCACTTCCTCACCTAAAGAACCATACATTGAGCTCCTAGTGACCCGCCCATCTTGAGTCCCTCCCCTCTGCTTCTTATTGATCGGATCGAATATGTACGCGGGGAGGGGGCAGAGCTTGAAGTGGGTCAGCTCAGGCTGAGGCACAGCCGAGAGTCACAGAGCACTATGGTACAATTTATTTTGCCCTATTATTCTGTCGTGTGGTTGAAGTGCTCTCCACGATTAAGTGGGAGCAGGAACTGAGCGGGTCGAGTGATATTCCGAGAGAGAGTTTGCTCGCTTTTCGATCACAGGCTGATCGCTCCAGAATAAATTAGTCGTTCGGTGGGATTCGACATTATTTCGAGCACGAGCAACTCGGACTGGCTCTAATCGTGCATTTTGACCAGCACCCGCTGATGTACAATACAGCTGTCAACTCCACTGATGGCAAAAACAACCGATCTGCTTCGAGCCAAGATGTTAAGAATATCTTCGTTTGTCTCCGAGTAAACGGAAGAAAGACGCAGGGCAAAGATTGCGTTACGATTGATGATATTCTCAGAGGAACGTCTCCAGAGAACCTCAGACTGTTCCCCGAATTTCGGTGCTTCTGGATGGCATCAATGGAATGTAAGGCGGTTGCAATCGAATCCTGTGATGATCTCCTCCTCTCCAGTGGAGGCTAGTAGCATGATCGAAGAAGAAAAGTGGGGAGGGGGGGCAGAGAGAGTTCTCGCTCCCTTCGTAGGTTTCCTTCGTGAGTTCTCTATTGACGATATTTCCGTAGCCGTCAAAGTTCTTCAACAACTGAGGACTGGCATGTTCCGTCGGCGCTACGATGTCCGAAAACAATCGCCGTCTCGGAGATCCGATGGAATCGACCGCGGCTATTCCCGGCCCTCCGGACTCAAGGTCAAGTCCCTCAATTACCCTCGTCATGGCGAAATTCAATCTCTCCGGAAGGCCCTGGTCGTTCTCATGGAATTGCGCCGGTACAGTTGTTGTCAGGAGCGGGAATGCTCGTCGAGGAGCTCCTTCCCGAGGAACTCATTCTCTTCGGGGCAGAGTTGGCGATGAAACATCCGCAAAAAACTGACGAGCACGAGCTTGAGCTCTTAGGCTGAGCCGGAGTGCCCCACAGAGCATGAGAAAAAAGAGGCAGGCGAACGAGCACGCAGCCAGCCAGTCCGTTCGTCAGTCAGTGAGTTGTTAAGTCAGTGTCTGCGTTTGTGCGTCCATCTGTGCGTTGCTGTGCGAGTTTGTGCGCCCTCGCCTCTGTGAAGTAGCGGGTGACCGCCAACGCAGTCATTCGAAGTAGTCGGCCAACTGTGCCGCTCCCCACTGAAGTTGTGAGTGCTGCTGCTGCTACCGCCTTTGCCGCTGTAGTCGACTACGTTAAATTCGCGTGTGATAATGTTCTTAGCGGATAACTAACCCTAATGTGCTCCATGGACTACAGCTACACGCCCGATAGATGAGGGGCAAATGGTAAGCCTCGACCGATGTCGCTCGTCTCCCGGAGCGCGCGCAGAGCTGCTGAGTTCAGAGTCGTGGCTCCGCTTTCGGACCGACGGTCGAGCTTGAGATGAGATCCGAGCTGAGTATTCAGGGACGCCTTGTTCCTTTTTCTCTGGAAGCCAAAGATGTTCGAGAGCACGCTGTCAGGTCTCAATCGTTCGGCTCGAACGTCGGCGAGTTTTCCGCGAGTTTTTCTCACTGGGAGGGCGGGGCGAAAAATTCAATTACCTCCCACGTGAGTCCCATCCGCCGGCGGGACAACTGGCTCCCTGGCCGGAGTAGTCAGCCGGTGTTGTAGCTCATGGCCTAAGACAACTCGTACTCAGGGAATGACTCCCGTAAATTACGGCGAATGGCTGCTGCATTAACGTCACGACCTATCACCTCAGCGAGGCGAGAGCTCGCGCCGGCGAGTCGCTCTTCCAGCCGAATTCGGTCGCTCGCTTAGCCCAGTCCCGGAGTTGAAATTCGCTGCCGAATCCGCCCTCGAGGAGGATAGAAATCGATTCACTGCATCGAATCGGAACAGCGAACAACAGGTCGGAGTTTTCTCCGGAATCGCGAGGCTATCTGGAATCACACATGCATCTCAGCGGTTTGTGACGAAGCTTTACGATTCAAAAACTCGCGGAGGAAAGAAGCACTGAACAAGCAAAGGAACAAACGAGCCCTGGAGCTGCGGGCAGCAACGTCGTCGTCATCGTCGTGGTCGGAGAGAATCGCATTGTAATCTTCCTGCCGGCTACCCATCGTTTCAGATCGGGCCGGAAGATTCATGTTTTGATTGTTTTAATGACGGACAACGTTTTCTGCTTAGTCATCGTCGCGTATTGACAAAGACTCCAGGTGGATGAGGCCGCGTTCTCAGCTCTTCTGGGAAGACGTGACCGGCGGAAGCTTCGAGCCGGAGGGGAATAATCTCGAGCTCCCGAGCCCGAACCACGGAACCCGCTCCTCTCACGTCAGTCGATCGGCTCGGTCAACTGGCTGATCAGATATTCGCTGGCGGAAACAAAACGGGTTCGCGGCGCAGTCGGTGGAGGGGCGCACCCGACGGCAATCAGTCTGTCAGTGAGTCTGTCAACCACAACAAGCGGTTGGGAGCATGAGTCGACGCGGCCTGGGGTCATGACGCGGGCGCGAGCGTCAAACATACGATTTTCCCTCAATTCATCCACAAATGACAGTGATGGGCGTATGTCGCGCTCTTCACTAGGGATTGAGAAACCGTCAGGCTGAGCCCGACGCGGGCTCATGAGGCAACCGCGCACACCGTCAAGATCTGGGGAAAGTTTTTCTGGAATTCAGCCGCATCGCCTCTGAGCGCGAGCTCGGACTCCAGGGCCGTCTCAGATACTTGAGTATGTTCGCAAGCGAGCGGGTTCTTCGTACGAGTCTCTGCCCGCTTGCCTGATGGTGCTCCAAGTCAGCGCAACGGAATTCCCGATTTCAGGCGCAACAAGAACACTCATAAAAAGAGGAGGTTCACAGTCTCAGTTACGCGCATGGTAACTCGGCCGGACTCTGCTATTCTAATTGGCAATCAAAACGAAGTCTCGCTGGTCGAGCTTGTTTTTGCGTTCATTGTTCGTTCGTGAGGGGCTCCACGCGAATGATATCAGCAATGGCGTAGGCCACCAAGACGGAGCCTTGGACCGATTGCCTGTATGAAGCAAACCTGAGGGGCAGAATCTTGAGGCACCAAAGAGGCAGCTGAACGCTCGGTCGGTAATTTCCCGACTTCGCATTCGAGTGGAAGCGAGGCACGCAATCAGGCACCCCGCCGGGACTGCGCGGTTTTCCAATCCACTCATTCACGGAGGAACGTTTCTCAGAGTGAGCTCGGATGAGTCGGTTGCTTTCTCGTTCACTTCTGTAGTTGGCGTCGTTCGAGTGCTTGCCACAAATGAGATAGGATCCATCGTCGGGCTCTTGGCGAGAGACGATGTACATATATTCCTCGATGAGGCAGCGACTGCACTGATTGTATCCGCCGTTCACGTCCGCGCCGTTTGTCAGGGTCCTCTCCTCGAGTTGGAACAGCGCTGCTCGTTCTAATCTGTGGGGCTATCCGTTCTTGTATAACATCGTATGATTCCCGTAGAGGTCTATCGCAGGGAGACTTGTGTCCTGCTCATCAGCATCGTCGTAGAGCTGTCGCAACGGCCCTGTGGTGCTTCTCCGTTCCAGCAACGGATCAGGCTCGCTGCCACGAGACGAACCGCGGCGAGAACAGTCAGGGAAAAGTCAAGGACGCAAACGGCGTCGCGGAAGAATTCCCTGAAAAACTTTCGGTCTACAGAAGCCCAATGTTGCGGACGACGTCCAAGTGACCGAGCGAGCAAGCAATCGATTGAGCGCTCGACTGATTGATTTCGTTGCTGGCTTTGCGGACGACAACAACTCCGAAGTTACCGATGTTATTTAGCACTGATGACGGTGGAAGCTGCGACGTTGGGAACAACAAACACGGCGACCATCGATCGACCCGAATCAATGGAGGAGGCGAATCAACAAATTGTTGCGACCGTTCATCGACCAGGTCTCGGTGCTGTGTGCGCGTGCGCTGACCGCGTCGCTAGGCCACTTCTCTTGTGACCTAGAGGCTAGCCTTGCTTGAATGTATGTACGCTCGGCAGTTGTGGTCGTGGAAGGGTAAACACGCCGACCTGACCGTAAGCCATACTTCCACTGCAGACCGTCGTCATCGTCGATTCCTCGCGCAGTTTTCCCGCCGCTCCCACGGAAACCTTGTCTTACGACGATGACACATCGCAGCAATTTCGTGCTCTTGTCACAGGCACGGATCCTCGGCTCTCTTTCCGAGGAATAACACTGACGTCGCACTCTGTCATCCAGCACGAGAGTTGGAGATAGCGCAAGTCCTCAGCGGCAAATCAAATGAAGACGACGTCAAAGGCAATGGCCAGTCGGACCAAGATGAGAGGAACGAATGTCGTTCTGAGGAAAGGCAGGAATGATGACGGTGGCGACAGCACTAGGAATTACAGCTGACGGGACGCTCGGAACGCAACTCGATTTCTCAAATAGGGAAGAAGAAAAAAGCAAACAAAAAAAAACGCTGAACAATCTGAATTGATACGGGTGGCGGCCGCGGCGCCTGCCGCGAAACCCTCTGCCCGGTCCGCTGTCTAAGTCTGGTAATTATCACGAGCTCCGGCAAACGTTTTTCACGAGCTAGTTCAGTTTGCGAGAGGTTGCTTGACTGACTTCCCAGCCGATCCGAGCACCAAACCCGTCACCCTGAACCTGCCACAGATTCGAGCCGCTGTATCAGATGCCGGAGAAGCGGCCAGCAAAACTCGGCCGGCGGCGTTCGCAACGGAGGAAGGTTGTCGGCGACGACAACAACCAAGGCAGCTGGGGAGGCAAGTTGCTTGCTCGGCTGGCGCGTTGGCTCGTAGCACGCCTCAGCGCCCACGCTCGCTCCAGTTCGGCTCGAGCTGCGCGGATTGGAAGTGCAATTCTCACACGAAAGCCAGCAGCGGTCGCATCAACGACGACAGCAACAACAACTTACTTGCCCAACTTCCTTGTGGCAAGTATACCCCAGCCAAGAAACAATTCGAACGAATTTGCCTCCACTTCGCTCGACCGTCTGTTATTCCACAGATGCAGCATAACGCCGAACGAGTCCGACTGGCGGCGGGCGAGGGAAGAAGCATTTAGACGTTTTGAAAGTTTGCGGGGAACGCTATCCGTGAGGTTTTGAGCGTTTGCGTAACTCGATCACGTCTGGCTGCTGCCGACTCGTATACCTGGAGTAGTCGTACTACGACGGCTGCCCCGTAGAGCGCAGGATGAGACGGCGCCACGCCGTTCGGCGGAGGGAACGACGCGCCAGCCGAAAATCACATCGTTATTGATATTGGATTCCCCCGTCTTGTATGAATGTGTTTATCAATCAGCGAAGGATAAAGTGGCGCGGTGTTTCATTCGGTGTGACCGAGAATTACGTTATCTTCCGTTTCTCGTATCCGGTTTCGAAGTTCATTCCATGAGCAGCGAAATGCACGGCCCTCCTTCCTGGTGAAAAGACATCTCCGATAAGTTGTTGGAGAACGGGACCAGCTGAGCTATCGATGATTCGCACGATTGATCAATCCCGAACAGCGAGAGGATAAACGATACGTCAGAAACTTCAGCCGCCCGAATAGCAGCTGCCCGGCTCCAACCCAGACGCCAACTGCGATTCTGATCTTCAAACCGGAGCCCCCAACCACTGAAACGCATGACTTGTGGTTAACAAAACGGCCGAAGTTCAACGAGAAGGCCCGCTCAGACTCTCACTCGCCGCGGGGGCGTGAGTTTTGTAGCGGTCAGCGTGTAGTTCGCCGGGAAGGTATCCCGCCTCCACCTTCGATCGGAGCTTTCCGACAACATATCGAAAACACTGGCAATTTTTTTCTTGGGAACGCCAACTTTTGAGGACGTGCTGCCGACGTCGGAAACCTTTAGCTTGAAACGCTTCGGCGAACTATGACGTCGCCCCTGATCATCAGATTTTCCCATAGAGATCGCAGTGGAACCGCGGCCGGCTCAAATCTTGTCCCGGTGAGATCACGTGGAACACGCGTTCCAAACAGTGCACTGCGGACGGCGCGCGAATCCCTCGTCGGATTACAGCGACAAGCAATGAGGGCTGAAGACTGACGGGTCGGGTCCACGCTCCGATGGTTGCGCGAGTTGTGAAATCTTCGCCTCCAGCTTCGAATGCATTACAGATCAAAAAGAACAACCAAAACCCAAAGGACGAAACTCGCAACAATGTCGGCGATGAAGACAACGCTCCGGCGGCGACCTGCAACATCGACCGCAGAATGAAACTGGTATCCTGGTCGTGAACCCCTCGGCGGGGAAACAAATCGCCGATGGATAGACTCGATCAACGCAGACATGTCATTGTGTCGAGGGCGCGGCGCCGCGACCCCTTGGACTTTTGAGAGCGGAATTTGAATTTCAAATCGAATCGTTGGGCAAACAGCGATACGGGAAACGTCCGAGCGCAATATCGCCCGTAAACTCCGGCCTCCGCTGTTGGGTCCCAAACAAGTCTCCGTTCCGCTGTTCGAAGCGACTTCGTCCTCTTCGAATCGCGCCGGTTTCCCTGTGAAAGAATCCTATGTGCTCCAGATGATTGACAGCCTGTCGATTGGAGAAGCGTATCCGTATCATTCCCGTTCGCGGATAAATGCATGCATCTTCCTAAACTGAATCTGGACTCTATGAAAGCCCTCGTCTCTTCTCCAAAGAGGATATCGCACCGAGAGAGTCCTGCCCGACTGAGAAGCGTTTCCTCCTCAAACTTCGGGTATAAGAACGGCAAATCTTCCTCAAATTGTGCTAGGTAGCGACCAGTACGCTCAGGAGCAGAGCTTTCTGAAGCGAAAGGAAGAGTCGCCCGCTTCCATTCGAATCTCCACGGAACATTGAACTCATTGCTTTCGCCGATCATCCCTCGATCCAAGAACTGAACTCTGGTGCGGCGGGTGTTCTTGTTTGGAATCATTGACTCACGACCTGCAACTTGCCAGCCTTGAATAAAGAGACGCGGAAGACCGAACCCAGCTGCAGAAGGCCGTTTGGGAAGATGAGGCGTTCCGAGAGTCCGTGTTTACAATAACAGCGTGTCGATGCGCCTCATGAATCAGGCTCTCTTGCGAGAAGCGTTCCCCCGAAGCCTCTCCAGTGTATGCGCGTGCACAGTAGCAGCGTGCCTCGTGTTGCCGGCTGAGGACGACTAGACCACTGCAGCTGCTCCCTGCTCGAATTCAACCCGGAGCAGCTCGCGGAATCAATCGTCAAGGTATCGATAAGTCTTTGAGTTCATCTCGAATTCGTCTGCACAGTCCGACGTCACCAGTCTTCTTTGGTTGGTGCGCGCGCTCCGATGATTACTTTCGTTCCGAAAAGAGGCACTTGCACAAAAGCAGCCTGCGGGAAGAACTTTCGTTTGCGCAGAGACCTGACTAGCAACATAAGTAAATCCTTCGCCAGACAGAGCGACAGGAGGAATCAAGACACTCGTTTCGCTGTGCGGACGGAACCCAGGTACGAAGCGCCCATTTGTCACGACGGAGCCAGTCGCGGAAAACCGCACGATGCGTGACCGAACGAAGCGCAAACGAAGTATCAGAGCAGGAATCATCTGCACCGGCACCTACTGTTGCCACAGATGACAAAACGTTTCTTCACCTCGAGCGAATCGCCAATCACTTATCAGTTGCCCGTCGTCATCATTATTAGCTGGCCACTTATGTTTTCCGACCAGAGCGAGACTCTGGTCCTGAGCCCGATCACGACCTGCGCGGACCCGTCGGCTTGGGATCGCTTCGATCCGATTCGGTTGAGAGGGGGTTTCGGACGTTTTGCTCGCCCTACAGCGAAAAATTTCAACTTCCACGAAACGAAAATCGCACTCAAGGTCAGGCAAACGCAACTCGACAATAACGGTACAACCGGCGTTGAGGAGCGAGACAGGGGCAGCCGCACAGCTGGCTGGCCATGTTCAGCCACGACAGCCGTCGCCACCGCGACCACATATTACACCGTTTTCTCTGACAGACAAAATCTTTTTGACGTCGGCAATCTCGTCCACCACGGATGAGAAGAGCCGCGGGGGCCAATATAAGTTACAAAAAACCTAATTCTCGATTCTTCCGCCGTGTTCGACCGATCGGCGCCGGAACGATTCATTGTCTTCTTTCTTCAAAAATTCCGACTCCACTTGTTGGAACGGCGGACTCGACGAAGATCCTGGAACCTGCGAATCCTGTTGCCACGGAGCGAAGTTGAAAGTCTAATCCTCGGTGTCGTTGGTGGGAGCTGCCAAAATACTCGGATCCGTCAAAAGCGCAGACGAGAAATCGTGTTTGCGGCAATGGATTCAATTAGCGGATCCAACGAGCTAGACCCATCAAAACGGCGGGTCGCGAGCAATCCACTGCTGCCGCTTACTCTCCCCTCGAACTTATTAGTTCGTGTCGTGCGTAGACTGAGACGCTGAGCGGCAAATTCGGAGCGGGAAATCAGGCGAACAGAACCGGCGGGTACGGAGGAAAACCGGGCCGGACCGCGGGCGCCAGTGAAAGAGAAATTCGAATACTTTCTTGGAAAGCGCTCGTAGTCCCGTTCTGGTCGAATTCTCGGTCGCGCGATAAGTCCGAGAGCCATTCAAACCGCAAGCAGGTAATGGTGATGTAAGTATTACGTCGAATGCTCGTCGACGCCGTCAAAAGGACACAAATGCATCAGAGGAGAGAATCCGAAGGACAACGTGGCTTTCCTGGTCGTTCTGCTGATGACTCCGTGGCTCATGTAATTATGCCGAGCCTTCGGAATATTATCTTCCCCCCTCCCCTAGCCCACTCCCACCTCATCGTGCCGTCGTAACGATTGCAACCTATGGCGCCGTGCCGCAAGCGGATGATCTCTGCTCCATCGAACGTCCTCTAATCGCACGAGTTCCGCGGGATTCATTCGCAGACGGGTCACCAAGTCACGTGTTCATTTTTCACGCCTCAATCAGCGGAGCTAGTTATGTCGCTGGATCGGCGGCTGTCGAACAAGGGAAGGGCACCCGCATCGTGACCCAGATCAGAGAAGTGAATCAAAACTATTCCGGCAGTAACTCTCCTCCACGTTTACGATGAGGTGAATATCTCCAGAGAGCGGAAGCACTGAAATCAATTCAATCATCGATAACAACAGCGGTAGCTTCTACCCGAATAACTCCATCGGACCGCGCGAGGTGCGGAAGCGCTAGACGGAGCTCCCTGCGAAGCCTCTCGCAACAGAATACTCCTTGATGTTTATGTGTTCCCTTCTATTTGTTGTCGGTATTAGACTTGCATAAGCTGCAAATCGAATCCCGCGGAGCAGTTCTCGGATACAGCTGGCGAGCGTTTAGAACGTGGGACGAAGCTGCTCGTGGACCGTCAGGGAACGTGTAATTCGAAACCCGTTGGAGGAGAAGGGGAGCGCAAACAAGAAAAGGATGCGACCGAAGACATCGAGTTCGCGAACGCGGGCAGGACCCACAAGGCCGAAGAAACCCCGCGCGATATCCCCGCTCAATCATCTCGGGTGGGAACTATGATGCGGTTCGGACCTTTGCCGATGAGAACACTAGCAATCACGGGAAGAGCGAATCTCTGAAGTATTCAATAAGTCTGTGAACACAGGGCGGTGGCCTACTGCAGATTTGTCCAATAACGAACGCCTCTTGCGCGTCCTGCTCTGACGCATCGCGAACCATTACCTTGCCCAGTAGCGGTGCTTTATCTCTTGATTAATTTGTTTGAGGAAACGAGAGAATCGAGAAGAGAATTCGAGCTTAGCTTGCGGTGATGGTGAGCGATTGGCAAACGCCATGGCATCACCCACGGCTCAAGCCGCGGTTAGGTTCCTTGTGATCTGGTGTTAATGTAAGCGGCACGATCCGTCACTCGATGGTCGAACGATGTGGCGATCCACTCCCGAAGGGACGGCTCGGCCCCGCTAAACATGGTTACTCCGTCCGAACGACCCTCTTTGCATTAATCGGTGTAGTTAATTCCTCCATGCAGCATCCGTCAATGGAAGAGTCGTCGCTGTCGCTGTTCGGTCGCAGTTCACGCCTTTCATAACGCCGACTCCTTGTTCAATTGAAAACCGGGCTTTTGTTATTTCGACGCTACCGGGATCGCTTGAATTGTGACAGACCCTTGTCGGCCGCTGGTATATGGTGTCTGCACAGTTTAGACCCTCTTATAGCCCAAACAAGCACGACACGATAGCCGGGATGAGTGGTCAGGCCAGCCGCGAGACGGATGAGAAGAATTGGGACGTCTCCGAACAATTAAGTTCTTGTCTCAAAGGCTGTCTGAGAGCGTTAGACGATTTACGTGGAGCGGCAGAGCGTTATGATCCCGCTCCGTTCCGCCGCAAAGTTCATCCTTGCCGAACGATCTCTGGATTTGGGTTAAACGGGAGCCTCGGTCACGTGACCCGTCGAGGACGAGGAACTTGGGGAAGTACCAGTACATCGACCACAATATTTACAAGTACCATGAACGCGTGTACGACGTTGTCGGTATTCAGACTGCGTTCAACCATGGATTCCAGCTCCCATTCTGTGGCTCCACAGGTTGTTGCCAAGTCGTTAGGACGGTTAATACCCGGCCTCACGGGCCTGCGAGGTCCCCCTCGGCTCAGGAATATAGGCCCGAAAAGGAGAACTACGACAGCCGTTTCCGGAATGGGAGCGTCGGGGGTAGGGTTCGAGCCTCTCCTGCGGGAAAAAAATGGAAGTGGGAACGCACCCGTGGTTCAGACCGCCCTCGCCGCTCGGCTGAGCGGTTGGCCTCGAGTGTCAAGCTCGGTCATCACGGTGGAATCAGTGGGCTTACCCGGCTCGAATCACGTGTTCCTGACTCTCGTTCCAATCTTATGGTTGACCCCAATGTGATTTTTTCATGATTTCGTCCCCTCAAAACCTCGCTATGCAGTCTTCATTGATTCCGACGAGGATTCACCGTCTAGCGAAGGATATAAATGATTTGTCGGGATCACCCGACGCCGTTCGATGGTTGACTCGAATTTCGACTGACGGACAGCATGGTGCAGTTTTTTTTCTCGCCGGAAACGTCCATTCTGTTGGTGACTGTCGAAATCCAATTTTATGGATTTTTCCTTCAGCTTGAAAGAAAAGAAAGACAAAACTCAATGTCCGCGCGCAAGAAGACATCATGGATGACGGTTCGTCAATTTTTGAAAATTTTCAAAATATCGTCCGCTACTCGCCGTCGCCTTACGCAACGCATTCGGTCCGCTTCGCGCCCCAAGAGCTCGATTTCCACGGAAACCGACAGAAGTGCTTCGATGATCTGCTCCTGCGGCCTGTTGTCTTCGAATGCGACTAGCCCTCTTGGAACCATCGTGTGAGCGGGCGTTGTGTTGGCGTTGATGTCAACATGTTCCTTGAAGTGATGCTATCCCGCACGGCCGAGTCATTGAAGCGTGGAAGCATCGCAGCGGGCCCAAGCCTCACAGAAACCTGGCGAGATGCCGTTCGCCATCCTTGCCCCACTCTTGCAGACACAATCCTTCCTTCCAAGCACTGAGGGGCACTGCTCATTGTGGGCGGACGGGTGATTTCAGGCTCCGCGATCGTCTGCTCCTGCGGCCGCTGTTTTCGGCGGATCCGTGCAACTTTCAATAATACCTCCCGAGCCGTCACGGACAGGATGTGACCTTCGACAGTGGGTCGAGGTGCGGCCTCTCGTCTCATCGCAATCATGCTACAAGCTTCCGGTTACGTGGGATTGACAGCTCGTCTTCTGCTCGACGCGATTACGCGAGATAAAAACTGTCACATTTCTTGGAGCCGTGACATCAGTCAAACGTCCAGTTGATATCGCTAACAACCCGCGATCTGGGATCCGGCTTGCCTTATCCACGGTGCGATCGGTACTGAAATCCGGAATGGACGGATTTCCTAACGCCCCAGGAGGAGGGAAATCTTCAAACCGTCGATCCGAACGGTCCGGCCATCTAACGGAACACTCAATAAATTCAATAAGGGAGTTGGATGAAAGCAATCGTGATCTTGGTCGGGGCGCGATCGAACAAGCTTTGGATTTCTCCGAGCGAGCTCCGGAACAGCTCAAGCTCCAGCAGCTCCTCCATGCGAGGCAGAAGCAACCCTGAGCATCAGATGTGCCTAAGATTACGGAGTCGAACTTCCGTGCTGGAGTACATTTCATTTGCTCAGCTTGCCTCGGCGACATCACATCGGCAAAAGGCTCGAACAGAACTCGCGAACGCGACGTTAAGTAAATCATATGCTTGGTCGACGTCTGAAGAATGTCGGACACCCCACTCGACCGGCTAACAAGGAGAACCCGCGATATCTGGGGCGTAAAGTGTCGGGAACCATCTGCGCTCCATGGCCAAAAACGTCGCGGGCTGCGAAAGCTGAGCGAGTTGCTAACGGCAGACGTGTTAAGTAAGTTCTGGCTGACAGGAGAAGAAGTAACAGCACGAACCAACAGTCCGCGGAATCACCTGAGGCGAACGGCGTGGACGAGCAACATGCGAAACACCGATTTTAATTCATGAATTTGGCCGATACTTGCCAAGCTGGGAATGGAACGAAAAGAATTCGGGAAAACACTTCCAAACTGCACGCAGGGTCGCATCGGATTTTGTCGGCGGAGACGGACTTTTCCGGGAAGGAGAACTTTATTAGGCGCATTGTGGATCGTTCCCCAAGTTCCGAGCCGGATCTTTCGGGGAGAATACACTTTAAAGCGTTCTTGATATGAGAGAAGCGTCCGCCGTGCAATCCTCGGAAAGTACGTCAGAGCACGCCTGTCCTCCTTATCGTTGTGGTAAGCGACTCTTCTTCGTTCTTGCTCGGCCGAATTTCAGTCCCCTCGCTCCGATGGATCCCACGAAAATTCGTCCTCAGCATCGACTTCGAGTGCTTTTTCGAAGTGGTTTCGGAGAGTGCTGATATTTTCGGGAACAATCTCTCAAGGCCTGGGAGGTGCGATATCGGTATTGGAAGTGATCTGCTCGAATAGATGTTCCTGTCGATGCTACGTCGCTAGTCGTTCTGTTCACATCCGAAGCGAGCGCGGGAGGATTTCGGAAACAAACGAGGCTCCGACTACGTCCGACTGCTTGCAGCTAGCGGAATATTCGAAATGGCGGTGAGGGATTATTATTTTTTCGCTTGTACTGAGCAAGCTAGCGGATCCATGCCAGTGGAGTGATGCAACTTCTCCGAAATCGCCCACGAGCTAGTGAAAGTTCCAGCAAAGTTACAACGGTTTCGCTTTTAATGACGCCAATCTGATAGACGGGCGGGCGGAGGGTGGATAGTCTTTACGAGTCAAGATTTCGCGTGCTGGCGGTGAAGCTCAAGGTGCCGTCATCAAAGTTTACAGTTGCTGTTGAATCAGCATCCGGCCACTCACTCAGCGTTGAACGTGATTGATGGAGGCATGGAAAGCATGCAGGCACCTCATTCTTGAACGCTTGCAACTTCTACGGCGTCCCTGCAGGACTGTTTCGTCAGGCCACAAAGTGGCCAACCAGCAGCTCGGCCGTCCAGGAGTCAGGCGATCACTGTTTTTGGATCAAGTCAGTATTCCAGGAGTGCACCGTGAGCAGAGTTCCTCATCCGTTCGTAGTCGAACGAAACATTTTTCTCTTCCCTATCAAGGCTCTGGGAGGATCGGATGACCCGGAGCCGTCTCAAGCTCAAGCCTCTGGAACACGTGACAGTGGTGTCAGAAGTGCCAACGAACGTTTTGGGAACTTTGCGGTGAAAGCAAACAGTTTCGTCTCAAAAACGCTTTCGAGCATCCATGACTCTCAGATATATCGCGATTCTCATTGATTAACTTCGATCGGGGGACTGATAGAGTCATGCGCTGATTAAGGATGAAGCAAGCGACGACGCAACGGTTCTATTGACAGTTTCCATCGTCAACTCCTGCAACTATGTTTGGCCTAGGTCAGCTTTGAGAAGCAGAGCTCAGCAGCTGTCAGCGATGACAAAAATCGTCCCCAAGTTGTGGACAGGTCAATGTCATGGACACGTTTCGTCAAGAATGAGTTTGAAAAGCTGCCAATATCCGTCGGAGGACTCCACTTTGATCCCCGTGTTGTCCTTGTGCCAGAATCCAAAGCTCTCAGCTCGTTCCGTCCCCGTTCCCTCGGTCAGGGCACTCCACTCTCAAGAAACGTACCTACCGAAGGAGCGAGCCTGGGAATTGAGTTCAGATCGCAGCGCCCTTCTCTCCCGCTTCCCACGCCCACCAATTTACACTGAGAATCTTCGGCGGTGTTTTTGGCTCATTAATCGCAGAAAGCGTCGAGCGAGGCGGCGAAATGGAGGAAAACAGCAGTGAAGAAGAAAGAGTCCCGCCGCAAACCGGAAAGCAGATCAACGGATGATTTCTGACGGATGGGCTGCGATCTAGTCTAGTGAGCCGCGTTTTCTGTGGCTGCGCCACACGGGCCCTTATCTTCCCGCTAGAAGAAGGCAAAACACGACTCACCTTCTTCCCGTCTTCTTCCCATTTCGCTGGCAAGCATCGTTTTAGCGTGAATTTTTAGTCTTGTGCTCGTGCTTGTTGAATGCGGATACGGGAGAGGAACTCTCGCCGAGCCGCGGGTTGAGCGCGGATGAGAGTCTCTGAATCCGGAGGGTGATGTGTACGAGGACGGTGACGCAGTGATATGCGGTGACCTAAGGGGTCACCGCAGCCGAGTGAATAATTCGTTGCGATCTCTTGGAACCGTCTAGTGCTCCGCTCAAAACGTCAGCCCTTGGCTTGGATCTACTTGTACAGCACTTGATGTCCTTCGTGCGCTCTATCCGGCTCTGGGTGGTAAGGCGATGATTCGACGACTCACTCGCTTCGAAGCGAATATCACTTGAACGGGGTGTTTCTCTCAAGTGTTTTTTTCCTTCATGTCCTCCTCCCACCAGCCATTTTCCTCAATCACCAATTCGGAAACTTTGGTTTCTTTCGTATCCTGGAATTTCGATTCGAATTTGGATTTTTCGAGGTGGAAGAATGGCGGAACTAGAGACTCTTTGAGCTCCCTGGAGGCTGACTTGATTTTTGAGGCTCTCGTCCCACGGTTCTCTAATCGAGTCCTGATGTCCGCCGCTGCAGCGGTTCAGATTTCTCGGAGACCCCTGATCGTGAGCCTGATGGGTCGCATCGGCCCAGTGGTGAGCCCAGGTGGAGCGCCAAGAGAATATGTTTGTAGAAACACAGCAATATATCTTCAAAGGCCGGTTGGCGATCCCGTCTGCGGACAGGACAGCTAAGAGGATTACGGCCGAAGGAGAACACGTACGCATCAAACGACATTGGGGGAAATAACAAGCTTGGCAACTTGGTGGGCAAGCGATCGGACGCCTGGCCTGGCTGGCTGGCTAGCCGTCTGGATGGGCGATCAGTCGGCCGAGCAGGCGTCCGGCGTGATACGCGAGGGTGATACGAATGCATCAGTGCAATCATAACGAGTCCCACACCGCGCATCAGTCGCATCAATCTCGTCCCCAATCGCTCAAGTGGAAATTCCATGCAACGATCCAACTGTTGCCGTCGCCGGCGTGGTCACCTCGCCGTCGAAGACACAGATATTGATGTCAGTTCTTGCTTTCACAGCGCCGAACGCGGGGTCACCGAAATATCGAGCCGGAACGTATTCGGAGAAGCCTCGCTCCACTCCGTGCGTCATATATTGGCGCTCAGACTCACGTTTGACATTGTAGCGCAGTTTCCAATTTATCGATGATCGGAATACCTGGGAGAGCGTCCTTATTACAAGGTTCGGCCTACCTGAGGTCTCAAGATCTGTAGTGTCCATACACTCGTCGAGACAACGTGGAGTTCGCCTCGGTAATTTGAGATATTCCACTCAATGAAGCCCAGAGAAGCATCTGTCGAGTCCATCCGCTCATAGAGCTGGTCGCGAGAAGTGGCTCTGTGCCCGGGAGAAACCCAGAATGTTTGAACTCCCAACTCAGGCCTCCCGTGGATTATTCCGAAGTTATTATGACGGAAATCTCGGGATTCTTGTTCTTGTGCAGTAAGCCCCTAGTCATGAAAATAGGCGCACATCATCAATGATGGAATCGTGAACTCCGGCGCGCTCCTGGTCTTAGCTCGAGTTTCGCGTTGCTGGAATCCGTATTCCGAAGATTTCCAGAGTCGGTAACGGGACTCAGTGTTGCTCTGGTGGGAGAAGCTCTCCAGCGAACGAAAAGTGACTCTCGACGAGACTCGGACCTCGCTGAGTGATTCATCATCGATGTGGAACAAATTCAGTTGGACAATCAGCGCAACTCCTAGTTCCTCGGGCTTGTGGGGCTATCTGATGCTGAGAGCAGGTCCCTCGTCTCTCGTTCCTCCCGAAGCACCCAAATGCCTGCAGCGATCTCGGCGGAACGACAAAAGTTTCAACAGAAGAAGTAATCAGACCTCGAAGAAATCCCCAAAGGTTCGCCCATGATGAGTCTTTACGTTGTCGCTTGTGCATTTCACCGTTCACATGGCCGTGCTCGAGTTTTTCACCGCAGCCTTCCCGATTCGGAGGGGGGGGGGGGGGGGGAGGGGGGCTTTTTGCTCTTCCTTCTTTGCGGAAGGAAAGCGCTGAATTCTCCGAAGCTTCGCTGCTCAAATCGTCGTTGACGGTGTTCTGTCTGCTCGACGTCCGCTTGCCCGCTCGGTTTCCAGCTCACACTGGACGCTCAAAGGTGCTCCCGACATCTTCCGCGTCCATCACGAGGAGCGCTCGGAAGACCGATATCAAACGCGCTACTGTTTAAAGGGAATGAGAAGAGAACGAAACAGACAAAGGTCGTCATTCCGCCGAGGCAAGTCGTCGTTACCGAGCATGCGACGGCCGTTGCGATGTTGGATAAAGCTCTGGTTTCCCTACCGATAGCACTAACGTGGGCGTTTCCAACAGAAATCAGAATGATATCACAACGATAAGGCAGTTGGATAGATGGTCGGACAGGCGAGTGGGCGGGCGGGCTGGCTGGCTCGTACGTCTGTTCGGCAGGAGGTATTCGGCGGTATTCAGAGTCGGAATAAGAAGATGATCGTTGTTTACGAAGATGGCCTTTCCGATGAAGATGAGCGGATGAAAGGACGCGGGAGCGAATGGATACTTATTGACCTTGTTGAGGATTTGCAATGGATCAGTCGGATGGCACAACTAGATTCGAACGGCGCAACGAAATGTACAATGTTTGCGCGAAGTATTCGGGGAAACCTGTTGTCGGGGCCGACCTCGGGAATTCGGAGGAAGCCGAGAATGCGGCACGTATGAGATAATTACATCAGTTCTCGTCTAACCAGAATCGTCTAGCTTGTTCCTCGATTAAACTCTCTCCGAGACTTTGGAACACCTCGTTCCTGATTGCGGGTCAGGGGGGAAAACCGTCCACGGGACAACTCCCGTGGAATCAGGCCTAGCAACCCAAATTCGACATCTGACGCTTTCGTTTTCTTTCCAATTCCAGCCCTTTGTCTACAATGAAGACGGAGCTGCGCCCGAGCAGCCGGTCTCGTCCGCTCCCCCATTGCAGAATTCGAAGCAGAGCTTCGCCTCGAAGCGAATCCATCAACTGCTCACGGAACCTCTGCTCGCGTCCAGGGGGCAAGAGCGTACGTTCTGTTCCCCGATTCCACACTCAGAGCAGGCAGATGGAGTGCGAAGGAAGAATTCTATCAACCAGGTCCTCCCGTTTCTCATGAAGCAACATGCCAAGACGCTATTATCGATTCAGGTGAGTCATCTTCATACACGAATTCAGTTCACCGAACCTGGGCCCTGATCCCCGAATTCTCTCAGTGTACCATCACGACCCGACAGGCAGCAAAAGTTCTGCTAATCCATCCCTCACGCGGGCTGGAACGCTCGTTTACGATTTTTTCCACTCATTCGCTCGGCCCCGACCCTTATCGTTTTCGGACGGAGCGATCGAGGCCCTCGATCGGATCTCGACGGAACATGCAGGAGGAGGCGGGACGACTTCCACTGAAGGAACCCAGTTCAGAAGCGAACGGCTGGTGTCCTGTGGAGCATGGCGACTAGGAGTCAGATGTTTACGGCACTCAGGGGTGGCATTGCTCGATCCTCGCGGAGCCACCGCGGGGCAATCTCGCGCAAGAGCTTTGGCCCAGAATACAAAGCGTCGGATACAGTGGGGACGTCGTGTCACGCACACGTCCCAACAAACGTCTCGGGCCCCACGGTGGAAACGGACGCTGGGATCCACTCTTCCATCTTTCACTTTTCCTGCTGTTTGTTCTATTCGTTCCTACAACAGCGTATCCGGTCGAACCTTTTTCTAGTGGCGGCTTGCGCACGGATAAAAACTGTAACAAGCACAGTGGCGGAATATTGGGAAACTTTCGAAATTCGACAGAGGGGAGGAAGCGGAGTCGTATTCTGCTGCCAACCGTTCCAGTCACAATGCCAACGGTAGGTATTCAGTGCGAGCGCCGAACGGCAGGAAGACGACATGCAAGCCCGAACGGGTTGACCGACAGACGGACGAGCCGGGGCATCGACGTGTTTTTCTTGACATTGACGAGACACGGTTCCTTGGTGCTGCGTTGAGTTCATTGGCGACGGAAGCGGTGCTTCCGCGGCCCGCTGCTCGCTGTGGCTCGCGTTCGGTTTCGCTGCGTCTACGTCCAGGCTCACCGGGCGCTCTACATGCTCGATGGAGGAGGCAGTTCTGTGTGCCATGTTTCTCCACGCTCCAGACGGCTGGACTCCGCTCTCTGGGCCGTCCACCCGCGCGGTCCCTCCGCGGGAGGAATCCACACGTCATTGTCTCTGAGCCATAGTTCGATTCTACAGTCGTCGCTCAATACTCATCCACGCGACCCGATCTTCTGCGATGTCGTCGGCGTCGAGTCTGCGTGGCCGATCCAATTTCGCGGGACTTTCTCGCCAGTGAGCTGGGCGGTTCGTCAGCTAGCAGAGACTTGACCTCGATAAGTTCAGTGAGCGTCTGTTCAGAACAAGCTGAAGACGCCCTCGCAGACTTCGTCATTTCTGTTGATGCCGGGCGGTCCGGTATCCGCACTCACACAAACGCTCACAGGCGAACAGAAAGAATGACAGATCAAGCGAGAATAAATGAGGACAGAGCCTTCCTTTCTTGCTCGCACAATCGAAGTCTCCCAGATTTCCGAAAGCAGCGTCTTTCTTTCGGCGTATTCGTCGAGCGGAATAACAGAATCTACAAAACGTCGCGTAAAATCTTTCCGCGGCGTCTCATTTACCATGTTGTAAATGCTGTGGAATACTGTCATTCATCAGTGTTGATGCCGACGGCTTCTCGGTGCGAATGGTTTCTGCGCGAGACATTTTTTCCAGCTGACAATGATGCTCCGGTGCCCGATCGGAAGCGGCTGGGAGAGGAAACCGGCGCGTGGGAGCCCGAACTGAGAAATCCCAGCAGCTCTCACAGCTCACTCCGAGGCTCCACACAGACCCCGGGGAGAAGAGTTGATGGTGTTGATGAGGAGGTTGGAATCAGTACGCGAACGCGCTGGCGACCAATTACGGAACTCGCGGCTGTCCAAAAAACAAAGGCACTAGGAGCTCCGATTCCGTCGCCTGCTTTTCTAAAAATAACGTACTTAGGGATTAAACGTTTCAACCTGGACCTCCGGTCCCTCTGTCGCCGCGATGGGAGCGGAAGAGAGCAAAGCCTCACCCCCGGAGTTTCGACCTTCAGTCGGACACGCTTCGGCTGATTCGAATATTAAGCAACGGATGACTCCCGATTGCCGGTCCTGCTGAAAGATCCCGGTGAAATTTCCCATTTTTCGAACTCCATTCAGAGGAAATTCGATGATTCATGATCCAGCGTCTGTTTCCGATCGAATTTATGTTGAGAAATGCGTTCACCAAAATTGAGGTTACCCATCCTGACAGCCGGTGTCAACACCGCCAAGGAGCCGAGAGGCGGAACCTGAAGCTTCGGAAGTTCTAATTACAGATTTCCTAAATAATCTAAATGAATGTGTGAAGCCGCGGCGCGAACAGGGCAGCCGAAATTCGATGAGTGGGGAGTTTTTTTCGCAGCATTCGGTTCGGATAGAGCGGGTTAGGGAAAAGCTGCGATCTTTACTGCCGCCGGAAGCAGGAGCGATCAAACGAAAGAGAACGGCGGACAGCGGGGAATCGAGGAATGGAGTCAGATTCTGAACAAGACGGAGAGAGGGTGCGCCGGATTGTTATGAAATGATTACAAACACCGACCTCGGTGAAGAATCAGGCGCACAGCCCCGTAGAGTTTCGTGGAGAATATATAGAGAAACAGAGGGATCGGAAAGAGCAGAATAAGCGGGATCTATCTGAAATTCGTCAGAACAGAGCGAACGTCTTTCGGAGAACCGGACCTTGTTGGATGGCGCTGCGAAGCTCGCGAGGTTGACCAGAAATTCAGATTTCGACGATTCCCGCCTGCCTCGGGAGAGGTTCAAGGGCTGATATGACGACTAGGCTAACGCGTTCGCCGTTAGTTTCCGGCACAACACCCAATTCAATCGAATAGCTGACACTACCCGACGTCCAAGCTCAGACGCCCAGCCCGACCGTTGGTAACGAATGAATCCCCCGCTGGCTCTCAATCCTGATCGAACTGCGATATTGGAGTCAAAATTCACGGTTTCGATGTAATCGTCGTGATTTCCTACTTCAACCAGGTCGGAACATCTTAACCCTGGCTAGATATTCGGTACAAGTCTGAGCATCCGAGCCGTCTTGTGTCGGGAAGCCTCGAACCGTCATAGTTTCAGTCGGCTAAGAACAGTTGCCGCATCTCCTGGTATTGCTCTTTGTTTTTACGCCACGCCGGCATCTGCGCTTCTTCCACTACATCTTCTTCTCCGTGTTCCCCTTCCGGCAGACACGTGGAAGCCGATATGGCGCCTTCCCTCGTTCTTTTATTCTTCTCTTTAATCCGATAATGTTTAACGATTACCTTGCCGGTGTCTATCGTTCTATCCGTTCGCCTTCCTTTGCGTTGAAAACGTGGAGGGAAATCAGTGTAATCTTTATACGAGCGTCGTGAGCTAGCCGCGCTTGTTGACTGAATGAGGGAACGATGTTGCGTGCCGGAGGCATGACTGTTTCAACAACGGCAGCAGGTGGCGCGGTCAATAGACTTTTGGGCGGAATCGAAGGAGACGATTTTCTTCAAGCCATCCAGTGGTTTCGCTGAGTGTCCCCATGTCTGCTCTACCAAACTTCGATACTCGCGCCGGGTCAAGCAAGCTCTCTCCAAGTAGGCCCAATCGGGAGCGTTTGTTCCGTTATCCGAGCGGAGCGACTTCGTAGATGGACAGGAATCAGGCTCGGAGGATCTCGTTCCACACGAGAGAATTCCCAAGTAACGGCCTCGGGAAAAACTGACCGGAGAGCGTGCAGTACTTTTCATACTTTGTGAGCAGAAATTTGCCGTCGATTAACTTATTTTCTGGATTCTAGGAATTGCAAGACAGGGTGGCAAGCCTGGAGGACTTGAGTGCGAATATCCAGTTTGCGATGGACTCTTCGCTTACGAAGAATACGAACGTCACGGCCAATCCCTGGTCAGCGAACAATCTGAAGATTGAAGAGCGAACCGGAGCCAATTATAGTCAAGTTGTACAGGTCAGTGCGACGCATTATCTAATCTTGTCCGCCGCTGCGTTCTAATTCCAGCCACGCTCAGTGAGTCTCACTAACAAATCTCACGCTCGGCGACATTTGCTCGCCTTCCAAGTGAGATGAGGCTGTCGCTGCTAATGGGATAATGACGAAACTCTACTCCCCTCTCGGGATTTTCGAGTGGAAGAATCTCGAAATCGTTACGACCAGATCCGAAGTCAACTCGGTGCCCGCGAAGGCGAAGCTCAGATCGAATTTCAAGATCGAAAGATGGCGCCAAGTGTGGAATCTCTCGCGCGATCCCATGAATCTAGCTTTTGAATCCAGCCCGAATCAGGATACGACGGAACGATCACCTCAATGAAGTAATTCGTTCACAGAGCTCGAAGCGGTCGGACTGTGGAGCCGAGAGCGATAAGCAAGACAGTGGACTCGAAGTGGATTCGTCGCACTCGAGAAATTCACAGACGCCTTCCTCGTCCGGAGGGCAGAATCTTCATCCGCTAAACACACATCCCACAGCACATTCTCATCCTCATCAGCTCAACCCACACCAGAACCAAGCAGACGAGCTACTTGACCTCCTCGACCAGGTACGTGTGTCAGGAGTGCACGCCCACTGGTTCGAGTGCTTATCGACACCGAGCCGCGACAGCGCTGGGGCTTTCGGTTATGTACTCTTTGGCAGATAATCGAACGGAAGCCACGGCCTATCTACGGCCGCGTAATCGAGACGCGGCAGAGCGACTGAGGGAAAAAAGCTAATTCAATCAGCTCTCGTTCGCAGATCTGTGAAAGAGGGAACCATCTGAGAGACTACGCTTCCAACCAACAGCATCTGCAACAGTTGAACTCCGACCTTGCGGGAATGGGTGACGCTCATCTGCTCAAAGAGAATCGTGAGCTGAAGAGGATCTTGCAGAAAACCGAAGACGAGAAGAAAATCCTGAAAGATCAGATCCGCAACTATGAAAGTCAACTGCATCGACTCCAGGTATTTGGGTTTGCCCTCAAAGAGACTCTGTAGCTAGCTAGACTAGAAAATAGAACAACTGATCTCCGAACATGCCCGGGCATGCATGCAAATCTGTTTGAATGCGTTCATCCGGAGAAATGCCGAGCTTTCCCAGTGACGCAAAATCTCTCGAGTGGTGACTCGTGATACGTGGCAGGCGAACGTCTGTCTTCCTTCGCTCTCTGCGAGGATGAGTTTTTCTCCAGGTTCTCGAAATGGAGGCTCGGTTCCACGTGACACATTTCAGGTCTCCTTGTTTGCGCCGAAAATAAATCAAACTGCGAGATTGGAGAGGAGCGCGTTCCTTGCTAGCGTCGCGACTCAGCGACAAAGAACAGCTGTTCTGCGTCCGCCACGCCGATGCTTTCCGGGTCGGGCATATCGAAGTTTTCTGAGCGAGCTTGAGTTGACGAATCACCGTCGTAAATTCGTTCACAAGAACCTGGCGCCCACGGAGCGCCTGGGATTGCTCCGACGACGACAAAAGCCAGCTCATGCTGGGGTATGGCATCGGATTCCAAGTCTCAAATTGCGAGCATTCACTGTAGAAACCGGTCTTAGAGTGGGCTGTATGTATGCTCTTCTCGTCGGTTTATCCTTTTTGAGCCACCAGAACACGAATCGAAGCTCCTGATGGAGGCTGCATCGCGATCTCGGGAGTCGGCCGCGGACAGGATTTTCCGCCGCCTCGGCTGTCTCCGTTTTGGTGGAGGCCAACCGATAGAAGTTCGACAAAGAGCTTATCGTGGCTTAGTTCTACTCATCACCGGCGCACGGTGCAACCCCCTGTCGACGGATATCTTGACCTGGGATGTTGAAGAGTGTTCATTGAAGCTCGGGACGATCGTCCAGAAAGGGCGAGAAAAGCGTTTGTAGCCTATCTCAGTATGAAAATCTAGAGGTGGACCCAGGTGTGGATTGTTTTTCCAAGCTCTTCGATTCATCTTCAACGGAATCGGGATTCAATCCTTTCGATGAGGATAGTTCCTGAATTCCATTGGCCCGCCTCTGGAATGAGTCAAATGCGGGAGTTCGAAGGTTCATCGAAACAATGGTCTCGATTTGTTCCATTCCGAAACTTTTTCCGGAACGGTGTTTCACTTTTTCGATGTTGACACTCTGAGCGGTCTTATTTTGTGCCGGTCTTTGAAGTTTCCAACTGTTCGACTCAGCGCTCGTCCCAATTACCTCGAACTTCCCGATTCGGAGGATCGATGATCCGAAATCGTCGGCTGTATTTCTGTCAGGGCTGTTGCTTACGGGTCGGTACTTTTTGGAGTGCCGTCCGACCGTCGTGAGGTTCAGCTGGATTTCACGAGTGTCTTGTCGAGAACGAGTTTGCAGTGTCAAAGGCCTCTCGTACAAGGTCGACGCTGTTGCGCCTCGATAACAGTCCACTCTGTCGTTCAGAGATGTCGAGCTGTATCAAGGTGAGGCTTACGTCACCTTGGCTTCATCCGCAGCGAGGTTAGCAAACTCGCCTCTGGTATGGCCGAGCGGGAAAAGGTGTTGACAAACTCCCGCCTCAACTGAGTGGGCGGCCAGATGTCTGGAAAATCCGCGCTGTCGACGGTGCGGCGGGGCGACGACTTAATTAGAGTGAGCGGGACATGAGCTCGAGTTGTTCTGAAGTGGAAGCAGCTAGCTCAGTCGACGGGCAAGCTTCCCCTTTGTGCTGCAGAATTCCTCGAATCCTCGGTGAAAGACGCCCGCTCCGAGGCCTGGTCCAGATCTTATGAATAAGGCAATCGACCCTCGGATTTTTTTGCGAGTGTCGGTCACTCGGGAAGCCCTCTAAATGGAGAAGCAGGCACGTACCGTCCCAATTCCAGCTAACAGAACAGAAAAGGGCCACGTATTCGTTCGTAGTCAGGAGGTCGGTCAGTCAGTCAGCCACTCACTGGATTTGTGAGCCGACCCCCTCGCCGCTCTTGTACGAGTCCCGGCGCTGCACTTTGTGCCAGCGGGTCGTTTCATTGTGAGCAAACATGTGTCGCTCCTCGCCTTATCGCTTTTCTGCTCGCTACTCTACAGCCCGTGACGCCTGGAGTCTTCGCGTCCGCCAATTCGTCAGAGCCTCTCGCTGTCTCCTGGCCTTCGCGAGTCATCAGCGCGCCTGTCAACCTGTCTCTCCTCTCGGTGACGGTCTCCCTTCGATACGTCAGTATCGAGCGAGCCGGAAGCTTCCTGATTTCAATAGAGACTGTTCTTTCTCGATCGGGCCCTCACTGCGCGTACGCGCGAGTTCATGCATGCGTGCCCGCCGTCGTACAGGCAGCCAACCAGCGAGTCTGCCTCCTTGCCAGGGGAGCACCTCCATATTCCTGGCGAGCGGATGCGACGGAGCATATTGGAGACAATTACCAGACACTTCTCGAATGCATTACATCTGCTGATACTGTTCCTGCCACCGCCGCAATTCCTCATGCACATGCATAGTTCCGCAAATGGCGAACCAGAGCTCTGGATGTCGACAAACGGACAAAAACCACCCCATCGTGAATTCCCCGCCAAGATCGAGTTCCTCCGCTCAGCTGAGCCGCTTCTTTGAGGTTTCGAGGGTTCCATTTTTCCTCGATGAGGAAGCACAGCGGCGCAGGAAGCTGGATGATGGATGGAAAGTAAATTGACAGGGCGGGAGGGAGGGACAACAGGTTCCACTTGTATGCACGCCGCTCAAGTAACCAGGCGGTTGAATATTCAGGTTTCGAAACGAGGCGTCGCGCGATGAATCATTGGATGGTAACGTTTTGCTTTTTCTCCGCTGCAGGGTGAGCGGATGGCGTACGAAGACAAACTGTCAGCGGTTTGTTTCGAGAAACGTCAACTGGAAAGTCATGTTCGAGCTCTACATGTTAGCTGCGTCGCCGGAGGGAACTCGGCCGCGGGGGTTTCTCTGCCCAGCGGACAAAGCGCCAACCAAGCCCAAGCCGAATCTAGTCATCTCGGATCGTTTCAAGAGTCGCCAAGTGTTAATGATAAGGTGAGTGGTTTGCTTGGCCCGCTTTTAGTCTTGCTCGAAGCCATTAGGATTCGAATTCACTCCGGCGTTTTCCGCTCCGACAGGTGTCCCGAGTGTTGCAGATGGATAATCCGCTGGAACTTCAACGGCAACTCATCGAGCACATCATGGACAAAGAGGCTCTCCAAGAGCGACTCAAAAAGCTCGAGGCTACCTGGGGCAAGCGCCACCAAGATTGGAAGAAAACGGAAGAGGTATCGCTTGTAATCAACTCGTAATTAGACATCAATTTTCGTACCCCGGAAAATCGGACATTATTTGCCGTCTCGAAAATTGATTCCCGACTCGCGAATTATTTTCTGATTCGGAAACTGATTTTCCGGTCGAAAATCGCTCAAACGAACTCGCTGACTAGAAGCAAAATAATCTGACGCGTCGCAGAAGAATTCAAAAACTCGAAAATTAATTTTTGAGACAGAAAGTCATATTTGAGTGAAAAAATAATTCCCGAGTCGTGGAATAAATTTCGAGTCGGAAATCAATTTCCGAATCTCCGAGATTCTAAAATTAATGTCTACTCGTAATCATCGTTCGATTCGAGCCGACGTCGAGTTCACTAATCCCAACGTTCGTTCCAGGCACTGCAGTCTCACGTAGACGATCTGATGGGCGAGCGCGACGAGTGTATCTCGGCTCTTCGCAAGAACCAGGTAGACCTGAGAAGACTCAGATCGAGGCTGACTTTTCTGGAAAGCGCGATTCAGAAGTTCGACGGAGGCGCTGGCGCTCACGAAGCTCTGGACCAGATCGGGGACATGCCCCTGCCGTTACCCCCTTGGATGCAAAGCTCGTCACCGCGGATGGTGCAGAGCTACCACAACAATCTCGCAATCGGACTGGGCGAGCGCAAGAACCCGCACCATTCGCTCCCTCCACGGGTCGGAGTCAATCAGGCCCAGAATACGCATGCTTTGTTCCGTAACGAGGCTCCCGCATCTCTCTTAAGTGACCAGTGGGGACGGTTGTGCTCGCCTCAGGAGGAGGAAGACGATCTTATGTCAGTCCACGATGAACTCACGTCTCAAATCGACCAAATCTGCTCTGAATTCGACCCTCTGAGCTCCAAAGGGGCCACCGGAGGCGGCGAAAACCACGAGGGCCCCCAAGGGTATGACTCGCTCGACCTTTCGATGCCTCTGCAGCCGATGAAGCTGCACACGACGTTCACGTAGGGGACTGACAGGTCACACTCCAGCGCCGAACAACTCCGACCCATACGGCCTAACTGGTTTGAATCGAAAGTTTTCGAATCAAAAACGAGAATGATAACAATGCCGTCGTTTCGAGAGTTTACAACACGCCAGGGAAAAGGCGAGAACAAACGTTGGGCCGCTTGGCAGGACGAGGAAAGTGTATAAAATGCAATGGAGCATCAGCTCTCGCGAAACAGCTGGGCCTGTTGCCAACGGTTGGGAGTTTTCGAGGAACGCAAACTAGAATTTGGTTGCCTCACTTCTTGTGATCACGAGTTCCCTCATAGGAGGCGGGCGAAGTCATCGATGGTGCATATGATTGACACCGTGATCAGAAAGTGATTCTTATGTCGGTAGAGAGCTGCTTCAGGCAGCAAACGATCCGCTCGTCGGAGCCTCAGCGACGAGATAGACAGGAGTCAGAGCTCGATCTGGCTTCCTTTGTTTCAGGCGAGACCGGGACTCGACGGTTCTCATTGTTCAGTTATTAAACCTTCTTCTAGAATTTATCGGTCTTCTCCGGATTGAGCTGAAGCTCTCGCTCGTGATACGTAGCTTTCTTGCGGGACGAAGAAACATAGGACGCAGTGACAACGATGCAGACGGAAACCGGAACAGACACGATGACGTCGCAGAAAAACGAGAAATGATTATGCTTATAGTTATTTATGTTGATGAAACGAACTGCTACGAGATACTGAGGCTGCAGACGCATCTTCCTCTGATGCTAACTCACATTCCACCGTAATCGTTTTCCGGTCATCCTAGAACGGCCGATCAGGACCTCAGGTGACCAAAGACCTCAGACACGAGAATCTTCCCGCTGATGAGCAGCGCTCACTTCAAACTCTTGGTCAAATCGGTGAGGTGTCTCGATGGCGTTGAACTTACCCGTGTCGACTGCCATCAGCGGCTGAGGGCCAATCCCTGGGCAGACCCACTACTGGTGGAGCTGCTACGAAATTTCGGACGAAACTGTTGTCGTCATATCATCAGCGCTGCAACCGGATCCCAAGAGTTCGGCTACAATGTGATTATGATTTTAAACATCGATCCATCGTTCGGACGACGTGTGAGAGCGCTCCACATCAATCCCTATCCTACCCAAGTTTGATGAGTGCCACCGCAAGAAGGATTCCCCAACTCGAAAATCAGTGATATAGGTGAGCGTGCCGTCATGCGAACGGACCACTGGTGGAGTGATAACTCGCTACGAGCGACACAAAAAGCGACGCAATGTCCCGCGAGAACAGTTGCGAAAATGACAAACCCATGCAGTTGGCGATGGTTTCAGACTACAGAATATTGACCTCAATGATGAAACTTCGGAATGACAGAAAAACCGTACCGCTCCCTCTTTTGCGGTCCTGTATATAATGACGAGAAGAACTATGAGAGCTACCAAATAAAGAATCACTATTTTAGTGTTCAATGTTCGCATCGCCGTTCTCATTTTGACACCGTGGAATCCTGGGGTCCCGCGTGTTCTGGGAATCGCTCGGCGGTGACGCCGCGACTTCCGAATTATATAGAGGATGTCGAGAGCTCAATCACCGAGGGGATTTCGAAATGGAGATTCATTCATGCGAATATCGGGGATTCTCCACAAGTGAACAATGGCTGGAATTCACTCACGGAGCATTGAGGATTATATCATCGCAGAATAATTTCTATTGGTCGGGCAATTAAGGACAAAGGGGATGCGAGGAACTCGTTGTGGCACGTTCCGAGCAACGGACCCAGGAACTCGATTCCGTACTGGCGCAATGTCTACACAGCAATCTCCACTCAGACGCATTATAAGCTGTCTATTGTTTTCATACTGAAGCCGTTCAACCAGGAATCGCGACCCCTCTTATGCGTCGTATTTCCGCACGTGCCTACATAGAAATGAGGATATGTAGATGATATTCGTCCTTGATTCTGATTGAATGCGCGTTCATTCAAGAACGATCGTCGCAAGCATCTGCCCATGGCATCAACGTCTCCCGGTACGTTGATTACCTGCCTGAGAGCTTCGTGAGAGCCCCCATATCGTAAATGACAGGTTCGCATAAAAGTAATCCGCAACAAAATGAATCGTTCGGCTGCAGGGTCCAACTCTGGTGAGTTCGACTTACCGGGGTACCAACACCCATCTTTTCCTCTCGGAAGCGGAATTTTCCTCGAGAGCCATGCACGATAACAGTTGCTACACAATTTAAACTAGTGCGCGTTCATTCTCTGGGAAATGTGTCTGTGGATACTTTCGAAATCGCGATGTGACACAAATCACGATAGCTCTGGTGAACCTTTTGGCAATGTCGTATCCAACCTCGTATTCCCCTCTCAGTTTCTGTTGCTCTATAAATCCCAAACTCGTCCCTCTCTAGAGTACTGCTCGCATGTCTTGGGGAGCGCCGCTCCGACATCCCTTGCCATCCTCGATCCCATACAGAAGCGTGCTTTTCGTCTCATCAGTGACGAGATCCTGTCCTTCTCTCTTGAATCCTTGTCCTTCCGACGCGAGCTCGCCGATCTCTGTTTATTCTACCGATGCTCCCACGGAGCATGTTCAGCTGAAATCCACCGTTCCTCGCCCTTCGGTCCCTATCGTGTAACCAGACGTAGTGCCAAACGACACCACTCTTCTGTACAATGATTCACCAATCGTTCCGTTCAGTATGACTCTATCTTCTCCCCTCGCCTTTGGAATGCCCTTCCCTCTCAAGCCTTCCCTCCAGCTTATAATCCCGAACTCTCTCGAGCTTCTATCCTCTCGCATCTTCCAGATGATATAATGAACCTCCGTTTCTTTCAGCGGGTAATAACTGTGTGAGCCCCACACTCCAGCAGGATTTTCCATCCTTCTAGGTCATGCGTGAATGCATTTTTCTTCGTTATGTCTCTTCTATCTTCTCCTATCATTATTTTCATTTACGCTACGAATGGGAGTCAACGAGGGTGTGAATAATCGAGGTCGTTGGTCTCTCAATCCGAGTGGCTTGAGTTTTGGAAACGCGAAGGTCGGATGTTAGTACTGAACATCGGAGTGAAGTCTGGAGTCCTGAACGGTTCCCGTATCGAAGCATTCTCGCGCAGGAAGCCAGGAATGTCGATGTCGGGGACATGAAGCGCAGAAGTTGAGAGAGCTCATGTTCGGAATAATGTATTGCTGACATTTATTGAAAGCACCCTGACTATCTAGAGGTCGTGCAGAAATTTCCATATAAAGCTACAAGGATGTTCCAGATGAGAGTGACCAGATGGTGACTCCACCGAGTTTCTGAGAGCTCCTCCTCGTCGACAAGCTTCGCCCCTTTCTTTCAGGCAGGCAATATCTTGCGTAGCATATCATCTTTTACAAGGTCCAGCTATTATGAACAAGGCCACTTTACACAATATAGATGATCGAATCAGCCGATTTCACGTTCTTGGGATGCGAACACTGATCAGAATTTCGGTCTAGTAGGAGCTGGAGGAGTGCCTCCAATTGCTTGCTCTGTTAGCGCGATAGTTGGTGGGCTTTTTGACGTAGTTCCGTCGGAACTGGGGTGGCGGAGCGCGCATATCGACGTATTCTTGGAGTTTATCGGGTACTTCCTGTTCGGCCTGTCGTAGAACATCGGCAAGACCCTTAGCAAAGGGTTTGTTGTCCTGTAAATCGGACCGGAATAATCAGTTCGAAACCCAAACTTCACTCGATACAGCGAAAAAACCCATCCCCACCGAAGGTATCACAGTTGCCCTCCTTGGAGGTTCAGTTCTCGAAGGAATTTGATACTCTCCCATGGAATAGCTTCCGTAGAGCACTCCGGTCAGTTGTCGTTCGACTCGGGACTGGATGGATCCTCATGGACTCATTCAGTCCTTGTTTAACCCAGGGACGCGATATGTATGACGTGTCAACTTCACACACGTCATCGTGGAGCATCTGAACAACTCCATGACGAGTCGAAGTGAGGTTTCCATTCTCACTCTTCCATCGTGGCGAAGACGAGCGGGAAATGGGCTTCTTCGGTGGGACACGTATCGGAGCCCTCAGATTCCGATTGAACTAGCTCAGAACTCAGCTAGTAGGGGAACATTCCTCCGCCGCTCCTCACCTCTTCCCCGATGTTCGGGAGAGGAACGAGAGTTCGACCGCTCTAGGATCGAGCCCCCCGGAGAGATCGCCGCACTTGATCTCCTTCACTCATGCCCGATATTCATACGGTTGCAGTCTCTCCCAAAATGGGAAGAGGGGGAGACTGGGGATGGCGTCGAAGATGGGTCGGCGGTCCGCCCTGGCTGGACTAGCGGAGGCGTTAATGTCCAGGCCCCTGGCGCAGCATGTAACACGACACGTTTGGTAAAGGGCGCACATGACACTTCGGGCAGACAACATCGGAGATAGCCTCGGGTAGAGTAGCCAACGCAGTTCCGGCCATGGGTGGCGGACCTTCACCCGAAAAGTGGAGGTTGAGTGGGTATGCAACCCCCACAGTTGCGAGCGGGACTGTGGATCGGTCTGCATCACACGTTCTTCTTCCTGGTCCTCGCAAGAAGAAAAAACTATTCCCCAAATAACTCACCGGCGTGAAAAACGTGACAGATCGGCCCGAGGCGTTTAGTCGTCCCGTGCGTCCGATTCTATGAACGTAGTCCTCGACAGTTTGTGGAAAATCGAAATTCACGACAAGCTTGATGTTTTGAACGTCGAGGCCTCTCGCGGCGACATCGGTGGCGATCATTACGTTGCACGGACCTGGAACAAAACCACAACGATTCGGGAAAGAGTGAATTATGTAGCTTTCATTCACGTTCCCTCCTCGTCACTTTTCTTGGAAATGAGGATTTATTGAGACGGCTCGACCACGGTGTTCCAGGAAGAAATCTTGTGCTTGAGCCCATAAATCCAAATCGATGGTCCTGCCGATCCGAGCTCCCCACTGTCTCTCCGCAGAAGGCTCACTGTGCCCAAGACGATTTGTCCCAAGTTTGGAAGCTATGGATGTGGGAGGAAACCCGCGTGCGAAATTCTCGTTCAACATTAAACCCCAACTCCTGCGCTTGTTCTTGAATCATTTGGAGAGCTCTCACCTTTGAAGAGTTCCAAAGCGCGCTCCCGCTTCGCTTGCGATATGTCTCCGTGCGATTCGACGCATCTGATTCCACTCCTGATGATGTTCATAGCCAAATGTGTCACTCTGCGTTTTGTCGCCGCGAAAATCAGGATCTGAAATCAGACCAAATTTATATTCACAAGACCGGCGATCGTTCCCTTTGCCTCCCAGTCTCTCCTCCCCTCCCCCCTGTCCTCTCGGGCCTCTGTTTCATGATTTCCGTTCCGATGCAACTCACCTTCTCGTCACGGTGTTGTTCAAGAAGATCGAACAATATAGCGGATTTCTCGTTGTCCTCTTCAACAAATCGTAGTTCCTGCTTGATGTTCCGACTCGCACAGAGTTCCGTAGAGCCTACGAAGCGATTGGGGCGGGAGAGAGAAGGAAACATTAAGAAACGCGATAAGGGCATCGCCAACTGTTCGATGAGCGTAGCGGTAGGCATTCCCTTCAGTTAGCGCATCGTCTTATTCGCTTTATCCTCTCCCCCGAGTCCGGATGGGGCGTTTCGCGACCCATCCGGACTCGGGGGAGCGGATTTTCGCGGGGATTCCTCACGGCAACGTCTTTGCGGGATATTTCGTCCGCTCTCCAAAAGCCCTGTCTGCGTTGCCGCCATCACGACGAGCGCCTGTTGTGTAGCCTACACAGAAAAGCGCGACGCTTTTTCCCATATCCGCCACAGGAACCGTACCATATATTGACACTACAATCCTATTCAGGCGGAAGGACGAGGCAGACACGCTACGATAGATGCGGAACTCGCTGGCTTCGTAAACCGATAGTGGTTGCCGTAATTTCCATATCCGTCAAAATCGCCATTGTCAAATGCGACAGAGAGTGCTCGCGTGTGTTTGCGTGGGCCCGGAGGAATGAACCTGAGAAAAGCACAGACGGCATCGGCGTGCGAACAAACTGTCAATATCCCCACTCAGAATGGCGGAGATTTTGTTCCCCGATGCGTGACGACGATATCGATACGGCAAATATAGGGTGGTTCTAATGCGCGCATTGAATGTTGTCGGCACCTCGCCGCGTGCATTAGTCGTATCGCCGAGGGAGCTCGCTCGGACGGGAACTTCGAAGCACTGCTGCATCCAGAACATCTCAGCCGATGAATAGAGCGGCGGCATCGCATCGAGCCGGATCCTGAAAGCTCGGAAACGGGCTTCCAGCCGTTCCGGACCAAGTCGAATACCACTTGCGAGCCGCAACGAGCTTGAGAGAAGTTTGAAGGCCTAGTTTCCTGCGTTCCACGCCCCCGGGCATTCCATGCCGGTTACTGTTCAAGGCTTGACTCTCGTTCCTATCCGGCAGTGTGGATTCCGAACCCGAACGAACAGATTGATAGGGAATGCCTCCACCAGCCGACAGCGTTTTCAGCCTTTTCTCAAGCGTTCTTGCCTACAGTTCACGCGAAATGCCAGCCCCCGCTCCAGTTGATCGCGATGAGTCGGAACTCGGTCGATTGAATTCGCCGCGATCCCGTTACGTATCCGGCGAAACGCATTATGGGAAGTTTCCCGTGGCGACGTCAATCGGTGGTGGTCAGTAGCTAAGTTCAGACCTAGATAGAACCCCGGTTCCTCAAACTGAGACTAATGTATACAATACCAGAAAACAGAGAGCATCTACTTCGTTCAATTGATATTCCGCCTTCCTATCTCATTTTGAGTGGATGTTGTGCCCGTCTCTCTTCGTGGCAAACGGCAGCGAAGATGTTATTAGCTCTCCCTCGACTGCCGACAACCTCCGATACACTGCGGACCCCATCTCGCTGATTCTGTTATTGATTGCTCTACAATTCACCCCGGCTACAACCTCCGAACAATCGATATTTCATCCGAATTATGAGAGAACTCTGTACATTTGGAGTCGCGGTTGACGATTCCAATCCTACAGTGATAGAGGAAGAATAATTCGGAAGTGATTGGCCTTGGGGATCGGACATCGGAGGAACCGGAATGCAAAAAGACACGTTTACTAGATTGTTCCGATCTCCGGCCTCGTCGGTGTGCGATGCGAGCTTTCGCCATCAGGAGGATGTGAACGGATCCGAAGGTCTCTCCGGACCAAGTTCAATATTTGCGGAAGGGACTCGCGTTGCCCGATTCGCCGGATACTGCATGAGAACGTGCACGAGCCACCGGCGAAGTATTGTCATACTGGAGCATCACACTGAGGCGACACAAAGCGATTCGATCGAGGCGAGATGCCACTGTGATTTCCTGTTCCCCGTTTACATGTTCTGATAGTGTCTCCGGGGAGTCACGTTCCCCTCGGGACAGGGAGACCGCTCGCCATTGTTGCATGGGCTTATCTTCCCTATATCGCGCTCCCAACACATCTAGAAACGAGAACAGAAGCTCGCGCTCCGAAGAGGAAGACTCGCCTCAACTCGAATCGGAGTTGACTTGTCCAAAATACCCGTTCCTCCACTGAGTGAGGGAGGAAAAGAGGTACCGAACAACGAAGGATTGACTGATTTAGCCTCCATCTTATTTGCGTTACGGAGTAGCGCCGGCCCCAGAGCGGAGACTAACTCCATGAACGTTTGATTAAACAAAGAAAAAGTAGCAGCGGCAGACTTCGAGCTCGAGCTCAGAGCGAAACTCGGAAGCGCTGCGGCCGCCGCTGTAGGGGGGCGGTTGTAGCTTCGGACGGAGTTGGTTGCGTCAACGTTTCCAACTACGGGCCCGCTCGGCTGCCGCGTCCGAGTTTGCCCAGCCGTGGCACAACACAGCCCGAATCCAGTACCTCGCTTCAACCGCCGCCAATTGAGGCCATCTTAGGGAAGCAAAGAGTGGCATCGCCCTTCACAGGGAGCTAACGAGCCTATTTACCTTAGCATGCGATACCGCCCGAGAGAGACTAGAGAGGAGGAAAAAACACCATCGACAGCGCCCTCGCTCCGCCATAAACTCTTATCCCCGCCTAGAACAACACTGAGGATCGAATATCGCCTTCGTTTCGCGACCAACGAGCTCGCCAGTTCTGACGCTGGTCCTCGGGTCGACATCAAAACACACCTCCCGCCCGAGTCGAGTCGTCGAGCGTTCGAGGACGCGTCATGCTCACGATTCTGTGGGAATCGATCGAGCCAACTCACCGATGTTGACGCGCGTGACGTCCTTCGTCATGAACTGCGCTGCGAGAGAACGCACATCTTGCGGCCACGTTGCACTGAACATCAAAGTTTGTCGGTCGCGCCTCATCCCAGCGAGGATTTCACGGATCTGGGGCTCGAAACCCATGTCCAACATCCGATCAGCTTCGTCGAGAACCAGGAAACTGGTGTTTTTCAAAGACAGATCTCTGCTACTGACGAGGTCAATCAAACGGCCAGGTGTCGCGACACAGAGGTCAACACCGCGTCTCAATTCGTTGAGCTGCAAATTGTAGGAGTCGAAAATCCACGAATGAGACCTCTCCCGATCACTCTCGTCAAGAAGAGAACTCCCTGCAAGGAACTCCGACGAAACGTTTGCCTTACCTGCATGAGACGACTGGCCCCGCCGTACACTCCACAGTGTCGGATCTTCAACGATGGGTAAAGCCAGTCTCGAGATACAGTGGTGATTTGTTGCACAAGTTCTCGAGTTGGCGCCAGAACCAGAGCCATGGGACCTGCAGGTCCGCCTTTTGGTTGCCGAATCATGTGCAGGGCAGACGGAACCAAGTAACCGAGTGTTTTTCCGGATCCCGTTTGAGCAACGCCTGAAGTGAACGTTGGGCCTCAGTGAGGGATCACCAACGAAGTACCGGCAGAGAAGACTGCGTCTCTGTCGAACTCACTCGTGGTTGAGCATCGAGCGGAGATTATCGAATGCTTGCCAACAAGAGCGAGCCAGTGACCCTACACAGCGAGGATGTCCACAGTGGTGCTCCTCAATGAGGCTCGTGCTTTTTTCGACAGTTTACGTGCAATCCTCCTCGCGGAATGCCCATGTGAACTGAGCTGGAACTCACCGATCATGTCCTTCCCACTCAACGCCAGCGGCCAGCATAAACTCTGGATTGGAGTCGGTTCTTCAATTCTTCTTTGATGAAAGAGTCCGCTGAGTCGCTCCGGGAGCCCCACTTCCTTGATAGTCAGAACCGGTTTGGGGCTGTCACCTGCGATGGCCATGAGGGCAGGCTCAGAGGAAGCGGAGTTTTTGCAACGATTCATCGAGTTGAGTCCTCTCTTTTCTCCAAAACTTACCATCGATTGTGATGTTGTGAGAGTTTTTGAAGTTATTGATTTCTTCGTCACTCCGAGACGCAGTTGTCTCGCTCTCCGTGTACACATTTTTTACGACATCGCGATCTCTCTGTGGCACCGGAGTTTCATCGAAGCCATCGTCATAGGTGTCGTTCAGCGAGTGTCCCGCAGAAGCCCTGTAGCCGCGGCTGCGGAATGCGGGTTGAAGGAAGACGCGGAGTTTCAACATGCTGGAATAGAGGAACGAAGAACTTCGAGAATTGGACGGGACTTGGTAGGTTCGAGACCAACTCCCGACATGGCTGGACCGTCGTTGACAGCTATGGCAGCCGCGAGAGATGGCGAGAGCCTTATTGCTTTCTTCAATGTTGAACTCAAAACCCTATCCTGTGTATCGTTCGTCAACGATCTTTTCTGATACCCCCATCCACGGAAATGGACTTCGAGTCCCACCTCTAAGAATCATAGACGTTCGAAAATCCCTGCTCCTTTTTACGTTTTTTTCTGGCGGGCAGTGTAGTCGAGTGCAGTGTAATGTGGGGAGGCTCTGAAAAGTCCTGAAGCGTGCCAATGACTCGTCGGTTTCTCGACTCGGTATCATTCCAACAGTTTGGCTCTCGTAGATTTATTCATGTACTGAGGAAGACCTCGCTCATGAAAATCAAAGCCGGATCGTCGGGAATATGGTGATACAGAACAATCCGTTCGTCCATGGAACTCCCTATGGCTCCGTTTGCCTTGGACGCAGCCTGACCTTTGAGGAGGCCGAGAGGAAAAACTGAACTTCGGGAACTGCCCATGGAAAAGAAAGGCACTGGCGTACCGAAATCCGGTGTTGATTGACTTTATCTATTGGGGAAGCGTCCGTCAGCTTCTTCGGGAAAGAAATATAAGGTATCTGAATAGATCCCTTTCATCTTACTAGCCGGTCTTCGACCGACTAGGCTGGCTGACCCGTCCTCTGCTTCGGTAGTCTACTGCTCACAGACACACATTGCCTTAAATGTAGTGTCATGGGTTTTCGGAAGTGGCCACCGATTCTCGCTAGAATAATATCGGGGCGGTGCGCCTCATGGTTGAGATTCGTATCCCGGTCATACATGTGAGCAAACACAATCTGGCAGTTTTTGGCCAGGAGGTACGTTTCCACCTCTTGAATGGGTCAGCATCATTGGTGAACTATCTCCTTATTCGGCTAATCTGCGCATGTTGGCTGTCAAAAGTATGGTCAGACCCACCCCCTTTGTCCTTCCCGGTGAGGCGCCCTTCATTACGCAGTTTGTTCCACGACGATCCGATCAATACCGGAGCAGTCCACTGAGAACAAACAAACATACAAACAAACACACGGACCCTGATTTTTTACATATATAGATACTTATGTTATTTACATTACAGAATAATGGATCAACATCGGGTCGAACTGCTCAAGTTGATCACTTGAAACACTAGAAACCATCCACAGCTGGTGCGATTGTTCAATCGCCAATTTTATCCTTCCGCTCTGTACACTTCGTGAATACTAAGAGCAGGTCCCGCGATACGAAGCGTCGACATGTGGGGAGCTCGTGAACAATAAGGACTCCTCCCAGAGAAGTAAACGTCATTGGTGAATATTGAGGGTTTTCCGAAACTCCTGCTGCTAACAGGATCTCCCAGCCGGAGTGCAAAGACAACTCGCCGATTCCGGCTGTGAATCCCTGATCTGAAACGGGATCACTGAGCGAAGGAGATGGGATGGAACGTATTCCAAGCCGAAGTCGTGACCGAGCGAGAAAATCAAACTTGTATGCGTGGTGCGCGAGTCTGGCCCCGGCTCAACCAACCAATTAGTCATCTGGTCCCTGCATTGCACGACTCGAGTTCGCTACGGCTACAAGGCTTCCCATTCCAGTGACAGCCCGCAGAGAAGTTGACACAGCTCTGGAGCCGTTCGGGCTTATCATCGAGCTGTTCTACAACATGCGGAGCAACGCTCAAAGATGTGAACTCTCCAAATAGCACGCCGAAGAACCCTAGAACAGCTCCCCTTTTCGATCGATCAGCCCATAGCGAGGGAACAGAGGACTCCCACAAGAATCAGGATCTATAGAACCTTCACGAAAAGCTACGATAAGGGGCTAACAGCATCAAAAGCAGGGAGACTATGCGCGATCCATAGATCATCTAACCTTGAGAGCTACAACTCACCTGGCGGATTGAGTTTGACGACTTCGAATTTTCTATTGGCCACACGTACAACCGCTTCTCAAGTCGCCTGATCAAAAATATGATTTCAGAATCAAAGAACTTCCTCGAGTTAATCCGCGCAGAGTCAGGCTGCGGGTTTTCTTGTTTCCATCCCCTCGAATCCTCGTGGACCTGGTTGTTTGTGTGGTACTTCTTAGTACCACAAGACGATCGGTGGTGATCCCATTCCGGAGCTCCCTCCGCAATCGAAACTCTTCAGGTACCGGGTAATGGATCTTCATTGCTTGGAAACGCGCGATTCGCAGAACTTTGTTCTATTCAGGAGCAAATCTCCCGAAGTTCGGTATCCGGTGGTACCTAAAAGAACCACAACAGAAAACGCGGCAAGTTCCAACCACGTTCCGGTTTCGAAAGGAGTTTTGGCGGACACTTTGCGCGGCTCTGATAGTTTCGTGGGGAGAACATTGACTTATCAAACACACTTCAGCGCAACTTTCGATAATTTCCGGAGCGAAAATGTTCGAGGCGAAGTTGATTCAAGGATCAGTACTCAAGAAGACCCTCGATGCCATTAAGGATCTTATAAACGAAGGTTAGTTCGAAGCTTCGCTCTCTGCCGTAGAATTGAATCGGTGACGTTAGGCTTCGAGCTGAGTCGTCACTATCCTCATTTGTTGACACGTTTCCAAGTTCAATCAAGTTCAGGAGATAGGAGCGGTTCAAGTTTCATCCATTGCGTGCACCGTTGGGGTTGCCAAGCTCATAGTGTCCTTTCATGATGTCTGCACCACGGCTCCATCAGCCTGTTGTACGAGAAGCAGTCACAGCTTAGAGAGACTTCGTTCAACTTGATTGTAATCGACGGGCCGTCACGCTAGTGAGACCGGGTTGACTCTCGGTTTCAGGTTAAATAGGCCATTTGTTCTCACGTCGACACCAGAGCTGTGCCGATGCGTGTTCGGGCATGTTCGAATGCAGCGCGCCAAGTAGTGCGGTCGGATTCGGCGTTAGAATGAGGTGCGGAATAAGTGACGGCAGTCCATGTTTCGGCTACGAATTAATATTGAATCCCTCATGCGAACTCCGGGGCTAGCGTTAGCTCTATGTCTGGTCCAGCGAACTCCGGCTGGAAGGCTCGGCTGTTCGGGAATCCTGTCGAGTGTTCTCCGGCGGGAATTTCGAAGTGAACGCTGCGGGGCTTTCCCTGTCACGAGCCATTCCCGAGACATTCCTCCTCATCGCGTATTTCCGGACGCTTCATCGAGATTTCTTTGCTCGTTTTCATGCTTGCTGATCGAGCACCGTATAAAATGTGAGAGAGAGAGGGAGTTTCAAGTTGCGAATCTCGGCGAACGAATTCGTCCCAGTGCCGCAACGGAAAACGCAAAACCTTCTCGCCCAATAAATGTTAGTACTCGCTCCCTCACGGACTGTAGACGGAGCGGCAGTCTTCTGCGGAACTGTTCCGCTCCCGGATGAACTAAAAGGTATTGGTTTGTCGATTTTCAGGAACATGGGACTGCAGTGCCGCTGGGATTTCTCTCCAGGCCATGGACAATTCCCATGTCTCACTCGTCGCGTTGAATCTCCGAGCTGACGGTTTCGAGAAGTTCCGCTGTGATCGCAATTTATCGATGGGGATGAATCTCTCGTCCATGGCAAAGATTCTCAAGTGTGCCGAGAACAATGACGTCATCACCATGAAGGCCCAAGATGATGCCGACACGGTTACGTTCGTTTTCGAAGCCAACAACCAGGAGAAGATCTCGGAATTCGAGATGAAACTCATGAACCTCGACTCAGAACATCTCGGCATCCCAGACACCGACTACTCGGTAGTTGTCAAAATGCCTTCATCTGAGTTCCAGCGAATCTGTCGCGATCTCTCACAAATCGGCGATTCCGTTCAAATCACCTGCACCAAGGACGGAATCCGGTTTGCAGCTGCCGGCGACCTCGGAACTGGGAACATATCGCTGAGTCAGACAGCCGAAGTCGACAAGGAGGAAGAGGCGGTCATCATCGACATGCAGGAAGCTGTCACGTTGACGTTTGCGCTCAAGTGAGTACCTGTCTCGAACATTATCTGCAGAAAATTCCAGTGACTGTCGAATACGCCGTGCTCGCCGGCTCCATCACGTTTGAGCGGGAGAACTCCGAACACGAGAGAACCACTCCGACATGAGGAAGGAGGTGGTCTCTTCTGAAACTGATATGAACTCGTAGAGAGATTTCTCTAATGATCCCTGTCAGACGCCGCTTCCAATTAGCATCGGGATCATTCATTGAACAGTCCCGAAGGTGTTCTGATCCTATAGCGACGTCTGCTCGAGCGCGCCTCGGGGGTCAATGGTCGACCTTTGCTGAACAATCTTGGAGTAAATTTCGCAGCCAGAGACTCTCGGGTGCTACAGGACACATTGTCGTTCCGTCACTGTTGGTTCGCGTGGTGCATCCTCACTCGGTGTTTTCGAACAAACGCCGTGCTTGAACCATTTGCTAATGACTGACGAAGAGTTTCCGTTAAGAAACTGGTTTCACAGGATGGCATGACTCCTTTGAGGAGATATATGAGAAGGGTTTTTCTGGGGAGCTGATGGAAAATCGCTAGATTCACCCGATGGCCACTCAAAATGCTTGAATCCTACACGCCGATTCTACTCCAGCCCGAAAAGCGCGCTGACCTAATGCGTTCACGGTTTTCCGATACTTGTCGTCGAGGTCGAGTGCATGAATACTCCCGACGAGCACGCATGCTACCCCCGTCTGGAGCTACGTTTTCGCCTAAAAGGCGTGTCTTCCCGTCTTCATTCATGAACGCGCGGGTATAAACCTCGAAATATACCGCGGGTTACAGCATTCCTCTCTGGAAGCACCCAACCTCCTTCGGATCTGCGGTACTGACATGAAATTCTTGCTGGAATTCTGTGTGGAAAAAACGGCAACGTTTCGGGAGTGTACTCTCAACCTAATGATACGATGTGTAACCATTTAGCAAGCCTTTTCTTTATTAATGGGAAGTCGTAATGGTTCTCGGCTGGTGGGCGGACGGCTGGCTCTATGGTGTTAATGAGGGACCGATTCAAGCTTTAGGGCTGAAACTTCGCGTTGCACCATGTATTTGACACGACTCAGATCCTGATTGTCGGGACTCTGTTCTAAATCGTGTTCCTCGTATCGTTTCGTTCGGTACCGCGGAGCAAACGAAGTTCTTGCTCCGCTCCAGTTCTCGTAGGCTAGCTGTATCCCTGTTCCTCGATGACTCTCATTCAACGCCCCTGTGAGCTTCTCGTCGACGCTGTTATTGCATCAATCACAGAGCTGACGAATGTCATAAACTTATAGCACGGAGCCTGCGGACTCTGTAGACCGCCCACTTCGACACCTGCAGCGTCTGAAGCTGCTGCCGTTTGCGAGAACCAAACGACCGCTGGAATCGTTCCTTTTGTTGTCATTGCGGTCAATTGTTATGGATCCTGATCGAGTACCAGCAGCTCCTGCTATCGGAAACCGTTGATCCGGATGCCAGGGGCTCGTTTGCGCGTCACACATTGATTAGTTTCATCAATCACTATGACGGCCTCGTCGAGCCGGGATCACGAATCATGGCGGCCCTGTGGGGAATTTATCATTAGGAACTTCGACAACTGGGATTCATCATTGGGATTCGGAGTTCGCAGAACGACCGAACGCGTAGGGTGAGCTGCAACCTGTGGTTTTTGCAGCGATTGCTCCCAGCTCTGAAAGGGTGGTCTGCTTCGTGGCTCAATCTGTTGTTTACTGGCTCATTCCTGACCATCGGGAACGGTTTTATTGATGTTCGATCGTGCTCCAGGTCTTCACATGAGTCTCGGTTCAGAGCTGTGGATCCTCTCGATGGCTGACGAGTTCGAGTCCCTTGGACCTGGAGATGATTTTTTCGACCAACTCGGTGGCGATCACGCGAAATGGAAGCTCCATATGAAGGTTCCGAGCCTGGCTCGGCTGAAGCTTTGGCGATGGATATCTCATTGTCCCTGCAGCAATCAGCATCAGGTTGAGCGAGAGGTTCGAGCAACAGAAATTCGCCCTGGTGCTCGAGGGAGTTGGGCTGAGATCCAGAGGAGATCCTTGATTGCTTCGGGATCCGATGTCGGCGAACTTGGGGATCGTCCCGTTCGCTATTACTTGACAGCTCGGGCTGGTATTCGAGCAGGCTGAATTCCGCGGCAGTCATGAAGGCTTCAATGGGGACTAGAATATGAAGGGGACCGAATCGCAAAGGGTTCTTGTTCAGGTTTTTAGTGGCTCCACACTCATGGCTGAACTTTGATTCCAACTTCCAGGTACCTCAACTCGTTCACGAAAGCGACACCCCTCTCGGGACAGGTGTCCTTATCCATGTCAGCCGATGTTCCTCTGGTGGTCGAATACAAAATCGAAGATATGGGCCATCTGAGATTCTACCTTGCACCCAAGATCGACGATTCCGAAGACAATTGAACACCAAACCCAGTATTTTATGCTCTTAACAGTCACGCGATGAGCATGGATGCTGCTAAGAGATTCTCACGCTGTCGCCATTTTCCCCGAATTTTAACCGGTCGCGTCATAAAATGGTTCATTCCGTAGAAAACGCTTTTTTTTTTCCACCATACTCCTCGTTCTCAAGCCAACACCGTGAACTCCTGATGAACCTCTGTCACTGGACCTTTAGGCTTGGATGTTGAATTTGTTCCATGTCACGACATTTTGTCTCCGACTTTTTCCATGATGGGAATCGGATCCCGTGTGGAGCGAGATTGAAGGAACGCGAAGAATCTAATATCGTATACCGCTGGCGTTTCGCGGAGTCAACCGAACTCAATAGACTGAACTCGGATGCTGGTTTGAGCGGAACCTGGGGGATGAGTCTCAAGCCATTCCGCGAGTGATTGCCGTCGTTCAGAATGAAGAGGAAACGGTCGTCGAATTCATTCCAATGATCCGAGAGGACGCGACAGGGGGAGTTAGCACCGAGTGCGCGACACGTGGTCACGTGCTCTGTCACTCGAAACAACGAGAACTGCCTCAAAAAAAAGCCGGAAACCGACGTGACCCGAACCCCGAGAACATCGAGTGACGTCCGGCGGTCAGGCTTTCCTGAAATTCGGTGAGCCTCGATAATCCAGTGATGGAGAGACAAGAATATCCGAAAAAAAATCCCCGCCAAAGTGCTTTCTAATACGTTTGTGTAGATGGGTGGTGACTCCTATGTCAGCAGCCAAACCCACGAACAAACTTCGCTAGCTGGGCAAACAAGCGTTACGTCTGCGAGTGCATCGCTGGCGGACCTTCTGGGTTGGCGACCTTTGTCAGCCCTGCTGCTGCCGATGTCAATATGCAGTCGAGAGAGCTAATTTGGCAAATTTGCTCGTCATGACAAGGAATACATCACAACGCCTCTAATGCATTGGACGATGATAACGTGTTATACAGATGGCCGGCGGACAGTATTCGATTCGTGTACCGCGTCCAGGCTCGCGGCTTCGGCAACGCTACAGAGGCGCCGTTAGCTAACTGGCGAGCTGACCGGCCACCGACGAGCCCATGGTGCATCACACATTACGAGATTACAGCACACAAATAGAATTTCAGGATAACTCGTCGCTGACGGGTCGCCACGTAGTCGGTTCAACGTTCCCTAAAAGCCAGCTCCTCGCTTGCTTGCTGTTCCTGCTGGCATCGCGACACGCAAGGCCGAGTTCCTTCCACAAATCTACTACTACTTCTCCTATGTCGTTCCGACTGCATTGCATTACCAATTACGATCTCAAATGACTGCTGTTTGTTCGCGACGGCATTCTTTTGGCGGAGGGCTTGTGGCATGTATGTCCGATCCGTGCTTCCGCGAACACAACCGTGTAGGCACTGTCATTGGAATAAGCGATGTTCCTTCTGAGCTTGACCGATGTAACTGAAGACTCGCTCGCGAAACAAGCGGAGTGGTCAAGCGGTCTTCGCAGTCTGCGCGGCGAGCGCAGAACCGCATGTCATCGGTGCTGTCGCGGGTGGTGATCTCGATCTTCAGCGCTGAATGATTCTCCATACTGTCCGCAAGCGCAACTGCCCGGGACTGGGAAATGTGAATCGGTTCACTCGGGTCAGACGATTGAGATCTTCCGAAAACCGTTCTCAACGCTTCTTCTCGAGAATTGCTGGATGATTGATGAAGGAAATACCCTGTCGCGAATGAGAGGCTTTACAGACCGCTCGTTCCTTCGCACATACAGGGCTGTCAGATTGCGCCCAGAATTTCTTCAGTCTTCCTTCTTTTGCTGATGATCAGGACATTAACGGGCGGAAAAAAAGTCGTCGGATCGACGCAGCAACCTCATAGCGAGGTAGTTTGGGTCGGTTCCACGAATTTCCACCATCGGAAAGCCTTCCGAAATCGTATCATCCCTCGGAATACTCACGGGAGAGGCGCATAGTGGGTGAGATTTTGTCCAGAATTCTGTCAGCGATTTCAAGGCTGGTAGAATCGTTTGCCCTCCTCCGCGCTCCTCCGGATCGATCGCAGAACGGACATTTCCGATAATTGCTCATGAAGTATTAGGCGAAAGAAGAAAGAGTGAAAACAATACAGACCGAATTCGGCCGCTACGTGAAAGCCACGGCAGTCGGATGGCAGCTGTCAAAGCGAGCCGAGAGCAGGGCTACAGAGCAGTGTTGTAGCGAGGCGGGGGCGGTACGCCCCGGGCATCAGGTCGCTGGGGGCATCAGAATGCCTCTCCATGCCTATCACATTAGGGTTTTTAAGCTCTTCCAGGTAGATTTTTCCCGGAATCCTCTGAGTGTGGGCGAAGTCCGATCGTTGCATCTGATTTTTCACCCTATTGACTAACCACCATATAATTTTCGTCCTCCTTCCTGATCGAGAGGCAACGTTGAGTTGATTTTGTTTCCGCATCGGACCAGAGATCGAGCCAACGAAGTTGACAAAACTCGCTGTCCTAACTATCGAGATGTCCATCACGGATGAGTTCACTTCGAGGAGTCAATAGAAGATTAGCAGCTCCAGAAGCTAAGCAAATAACCCTCTAAGAATAGGTAATCCAGTTGCTCATATAATATTCTAGTTGCTCACATTCGGGTCAGCTCGCGCAAGGAGTCTCCATTTCTCCGGAGATCTCCATTTCAGATGATCATCCTTACTATATATAATCGGCTTCGTCTGTAAGTTTGTCAGTTTGTCAGTTTGTCTGTTCGTCCGCACTTTTTCTGGAACATATGGGAGTGATTCTGGGACCAAACTGAACATACTCTCCCGAGTCTGGAGAGGTGATTCCGGTACGAGTCTGATTATACATTCTGAAAGCTGGAGGGGTGATTCTGGAACCGATCGGTGCATTACTTCCCAACTCTGGAGGGGTGATTTCGAGACCGATCTGAGCATTACTTTCCAACTCTGGAGGGGTGATTTCGAGACCGATCTGAGCATTACTTTCCAACTCTGGAGGGGTGATTTCGAGACCGATCTGAGCATTACTTTCCAACTCTGGAGGGGTGATTTCGAGACTGATCTGAGCATTACTTTCCAACTCTGGAGGGGTGATTTCGAGACCGATCTGAGCATTACTTTCCAACTCTGGAGGGGTGATTTCGAGACCGATCTGAGCATTACTTTCCAACTCTGGAGGGGTGATTTCGAGACCGATCTGAGCATTACTTTCCAACTCTGGAGGGGTGATTTCGAGACCGATCTGAGCATTACTTTCCAACTCTGGAGGGGTGATTTCGAGACCGATCTGAGCATTACTTTCCAACTCTGGAGGGTTGATTTCGAGACCGATCTGAGCATTACTTTCCAACTCTGGAGGGTTGATTTCGAGACCGATCTGAGCATTACTTTCCAACTCTGGAGGGGTGATTTCGAGACCGATCTGAGCATTACTTTCCAACTCTGGAGGGGTGATTTCGAGACCGATCTGAGCATTACTTTCCAACTCTGGAGGGGTGATTTCGAGACCGATCTGAGCATCACTTTCCAACTCTGGAGGGTTGATTCCGAGATCAATCTGAGCATTACCTCCCAACTCTGGAGGGGTGATTTCGAGACCGATCTGAGCATTACTTTCCAACTCTGGAGGGGTGATTTCGAGACCGATCTGAGCATTACTTTCCAACTCTGGAGGGGTGATTCCGAGACCAATCTGAGCATTACTTTCCAACTCTGGAGGGTTGATTCCGAGATCAATCTGAGCATTACCTCCCAACTCTGGAGGGGTGATTCCGAGACCAATCTGAGCATTACTTTCCAACTCTGGAGGGTTGATTTCGAGACCGATCTGAGCATTACTTTCCAACTCTGGAGGGGTGATTTCGAGACCGATCTGAGCATTACTTTCCAACTCTGGAGGGGTGATTTTGAGACCGATCTGAGCATTACTTTCCAACTCTGGAGGGTTGATTTCGAGACCGATCTGAGCATTACTTTCCAACTCTGGAGGGGTGATTTCGAGACCGATCTGAGCATTACTTTCCAACTCTGGAGGGGTGATTTCGAGACCGATCTGAGCATTACTTTCCAACTCTGGAGGGGTGATTTCGAGACCGATCTGAGCATTACTTTCCAACTCTGGAGGGGTGATTTCGAGACCGATCTGAGCATTACTTTCCAACTCTGGAGGGGTGATTCCGAGACCAATCTGAGCATTACTTCCCAACTCTGGAGGGGTGATTCCGAGATCAATCTGAGCATTACCTCCCAACTCTAGAAGGGTGATTCCGGGGTCAATCTGAGCATCACTTCCCAACTCTGGAGGGGTGATTCCGAGACCAATCTGAGCATTACTTCCCAACTCTGGAGGGGTGATTTTGAGACCGATCTGAGCATTACTTTCCAACTCCGGAGGGGTGATTCCGGGGTCAATTTGAGCATTACTTCCCAACTCTGGAGGGGTGATTCCGAGACCAATCTGAGCATTACTTCCCAACTCTGGAGGGGTGATTTTGAGACCGATCTGAGCATTACTTTCCAACTCCGGAGGGGTGATTCCGGGGTCAATTTGAGCATTACTTCCCAACTCTGGAGGGGTGATTCCGAGACCAATCTGAGCATTACTTCCCAACTCCGGAGGGGTGATTCCGAGACCAATCTGAGCATTACTTTCCAACTCTGGAGGGGTGATTCCGGGCTCAATCTGAGCATTACTTTCCAACTCTGGAGGGGTGATTCCGGGCTCAATCTGAGCATTACTTTCCAACTCCGGAGGGGTGATTCCGGGGTCAATCTGAGCATCACTTCCCAACTCTGGAGGGGTGATTCCGAGACCAATCTGAGCATTACTTCCCAACTCTGGAGGGGTGATTTTGAGACCGATCTGAGCATTACTTTCCAACTCCGGAGGGGTGATTCCGGGGTCAATTTGAGCATTACTTCCCAACTCTGGAGGGGTGATTCCGAGACCAATCTGAGCATTACTTCCCAACTCCGGAGGGGTGATTCCGGGCTCAATCTGAGCATTACTTCCCAACTCTGGAGGGGTGATTCCGGGCTCAATCTGAGCATTACTTTCCAACTCTGGAGGGGTGATTCCGGGCTCAATCTGAGCATTACTTCCCAACTCCGGAGGGGTGATTCCGAGACCAATCTGAGCATTACTTTCCAACTCTGGAGGGGTGATTCCGGGCTCAATCTGAGCATTACTTCCCAACTCTGGAGGGGTGATTCCGAGACCAATCTGAGCATTACTTTCCAACTCCGGAGGGGTGATTCCGGGGTCAATCTGAGCATCACTTCCCAACTCTGGAGGGGTGATTCCGAGACCAATCTGAGCATTACTTCCCAACTCTGGAGGGGTGATTTTGAGACCGATCTGAGCATTACTTTCCAACTCCGGAGGGGTGATTCCGGGGTCAATTTGAGCATTACTTCCCAACTCTGGAGGGGTGATTCCGAGACCAATCTGAGCATTACTTCCCAACTCCGGAGGGGTGATTCCGAGACCAATCTGAGCATTACTTTCCAACTCTGGAGGGGTGATTCCGGGCTCAATCTGAGCATTACTTTCCAACTCTGGAGGGGTGATTCCGGGCTCAATCTGAGCATTACTTTCCAACTCTGGAGGGGTGATTCCGGGCTCAATCTGAGCATTACTTTCCAACTCTGGAGGGGTGATTCCGGGCTCAATCTGAGCATTACTTCCCAACTCTGGAGGGGTGATTCCGGGGTCAATTTGAGCATTACTTCCCAACTCTGGAGGGGTGATTCCGAGATCAATCTGAGCATTACCTCCCAACTCTAGAAGGGTGATTCCGGGGTCAATCTGAGCATCACTTCCCAACTCTGGAGGGGTGATTCCGAGACCAATCTGAGCATTACTTCCCAACTCTGGAGGGGTGATTTTGAGACCGATCTGAGCATTACTTTCCAACTCCGGAGGGGTGATTCCGGGGTCAATTTGAGCATTACTTCCCAACTCTGGAGGGGTGATTCCGAGACCAATCTGAGCATTACTTCCCAACTCTGGAGGGGTGATTTTGAGACCGATCTGAGCATTACTTTCCAACTCCGGAGGGGTGATTCCGGGGTCAATTTGAGCATTACTTCCCAACTCTGGAGGGGTGATTCCGAGACCAATCTGAGCATTACTTCCCAACTCCGGAGGGGTGATTCCGAGACCAATCTGAGCATTACTTTCCAACTCTGGAGGGGTGATTCCGGGCTCAATCTGAGCATTACTTTCCAACTCTGGAGGGGTGATTCCGGGCTCAATCTGAGCATTACTTTCCAACTCCGGAGGGGTGATTCCGGGGTCAATCTGAGCATCACTTCCCAACTCTGGAGGGGTGATTCCGAGACCAATCTGAGCATTACTTCCCAACTCTGGAGGGGTGATTTTGAGACCGATCTGAGCATTACTTTCCAACTCCGGAGGGGTGATTCCGGGGTCAATTTGAGCATTACTTCCCAACTCTGGAGGGGTGATTCCGAGACCAATCTGAGCATTACTTCCCAACTCCGGAGGGGTGATTCCGGGCTCAATCTGAGCATTACTTCCCAACTCTGGAGGGGTGATTCCGGGCTCAATCTGAGCATTACTTTCCAACCCTGGAGGGGTGATTCCGGGCTCAATCTGAGCATTACTTCCCAACTCCGGAGGGGTGATTCCGAGACCAATCTGAGCATTACTTTCCAACTCTGGAGGGGTGATTCCGGGCTCAATCTGAGCATTACTTCCCAACTCTGGAGGGGTGATTCCGAGACCAATCTGAGCATTACTTTCCAACTCCGGAGGGGTGATTCCGGGGTCAATCTGAGCATCACTTCCCAACTCTGGAGGGGTGATTCCGAGACCAATCTGAGCATTACTTCCCAACTCTGGAGGGGTGATTTTGAGACCGATCTGAGCATTACTTTCCAACTCCGGAGGGGTGATTCCGGGGTCAATTTGAGCATTACTTCCCAACTCTGGAGGGGTGATTCCGAGACCAATCTGAGCATTACTTCCCAACTCCGGAGGGGTGATTCCGAGACCAATCTGAGCATTACTTTCCAACTCTGGAGGGGTGATTCCGGGCTCAATCTGAGCATTACTTTCCAACTCTGGAGGGGTGATTCCGGGCTCAATCTGAGCATTACTTTCCAACTCTGGAGGGGTGATTCCGGGCTCAATCTGAGCATTACTTTCCAACTCTGGAGGGGTGATTCCGGGCTCAATCTGAGCATTACTTCCCAACTCTGGAGGGGTGATTCCGGGGTCAATTTGAGCATTACTTCCCAACTCTGGAGGGGTGATTCCGAGACCAATCTGAGCATTACTTCCCAACTCCGGAGGGGTGATTCCGAGACCAATCTGAGCATTACTTTCCAACTCTGGAGGGGTGATTCCGGGGTCAATCTGAGCATTACTTCCCAACTCTGGAGGGGTGATTCCGAGACCAATCTGAGCATTACTTTCCAACTCTGGAGGGGTGATTCCGGGCTCAATCTGAGCATTACTTTCCAACTCTGGAGGGGTGATTCCGGGCTCAATCTGAGCATTACTTTCCAACTCTGGAGGGGTGATTCCGGGCTCAATCTGAGCATTACTTTCCAACTCTGGAGGGGTGATTCCGGGCTCAATCTGAGCATTACTTCCCAACTCTGGAGGGGTGATTCCGGGGTAAATTCGAGCATTATTTCTTAACTCTGGAGGGGTGATTCCGAGACCAATCTGAGCATTACTTTCCAACTCTGGAGGGGTGATTTTGAGACCGATCTGAGCATTACTTTCCAACTCCGGAGGGGTGATTCCGGGGTCAATTTGAGCATTACTTCCCAACTCTGGAGGGGTGATTCCGAGACCAATCTGAGCATTACTTCCCAACTCCGGAGGGGTGATTCCGAGACCAATCTGAGCATTACTTTCCAACTCTGGAGGGGTGATTCCGGGCTCAATCTGAGCATTACTTTCCAACTCTGGAGGGGTGATTCCGGGCTCAATCTGAGCATTACTTTCCAACTCTGGAGGGGTGATTCCGGGCTCAATCTGAGCATTACTTTCCAACTCTGGAGGGGTGATTCCGGGCTCAATCTGAGCATTACTTCCCAACTCTGGAGGGGTGATTCCGGGGTCAATTTGAGCATTACTTCCCAACTCTGGAGGGGTGATTCCGAGACCAATCTGAGCATTACTTCCCAACTCCGGAGGGGTGATTCCGAGACCAATCTGAGCATTACTTTCCAACTCTGGAGGGGTGATTCCGGGGTCAATCTGAGCATTACTTCCCAACTCTGGAGGGGTGATTCCGAGACCAATCTGAGCATTACTTTCCAACTCTGGAGGGGTGATTCCGGGCTCAATCTGAGCATTACTTTCCAACTCTGGAGGGGTGATTCCGGGCTCAATCTGAGCATTACTTTCCAACTCTGGAGGGGTGATTCCGGGCTCAATCTGAGCATTACTTTCCAACTCTGGAGGGGTGATTCCGGGCTCAATCTGAGCATTACTTCCCAACTCTGGAGGGGTGATTCCGGGGTAAATTCGAGCATTATTTCTTAACTCTGGAGGGGTGATTCCGAGACCAATCTGAGCATTACTTTCCAACTCTGGAGGGGTGATTCCGAGATCAATCTGAGCATTACCTCCCAACTCTAGAAGGGTGATTCCGGGGTCAATTTGAGCATTACTTCCCAACTCTGGAGGGGTGATTCCGAGACCAATCTGAGCATTACTTCCCAACTCCGGAGGGGTGATTCCGAGACCAATCTGAGCATTACTTTCCAACTCTGGAGGGGTGATTCCGGGGTCAATCTGAGCATTACTTCCCAACTCTGGAGGGGTGATTCCGAGACCAATCTGAGCATTACTTTCCAACTCTGGAGGGGTGATTCCGAGACCAATCTGAGCATTACTTTCCAACTCTGGAGGGGTGATTCCGGGCTCAATCTGAGCATTACTTCCCAACTCCGGAGGGGTGATTCCGAGACCAATCTGAGCATTACTTTCCAACTCTGGAGGGGTGATTCCGGGGTCAATCTGAGCATTACTTCCCAACTCTGGAGGGGTGATTCCGAGACCAATCTGAGCATTACTTTCCAACTCTGGAGGGGTGATTCCGGGCTCAATCTGAGCATTACTTTCCAACTCTGGAGGGGTGATTCCGGGCTCAATCTGAGCATTACTTTCCAACTCTGGAGGGGTGATTCCGGGCTCAATCTGAGCATTACTTCCCAACTCCGGAGGGGTGATTCCGAGACCAATCTGAGCATTACTTTCCAACTCTGGAGGGGTGATTCCGGGGTCAATCTGAGCATTACTTCCCAACTCTGGAGGGGTGATTCCGAGACCAATCTGAGCATTACTTTCCAACTCTGGAGGGGTGATTCCGGGCTCAATCTGAGCATTACTTTCCAACTCTGGAGGGGTGATTCCGGGCTCAATCTGAGCATTACTTTCCAACTCTGGAGGGGTGATTCCGGGCTCAATCTGAGCATTACTTTCCAACTCTGGAGGGGTGATTCCGGGCTCAATCTGAGCATTACTTTCCAACTCTGGAGGGGTGATTCCGGGCTCAATCTGAGCATTACTTCCCAACTCTGGAGGGGTGATTCCGGGGTAAATTCGAGCATTATTTCTTAACTCTGGAGGGGTGATTCCGAGACCAATCTGAGCATTACTTTCCAACTCTGGAGGGGTGATTCCGAGATCAATCTGAGCATTACCTCCCAACTCTAGAAGGGTGATTCCGGGGTCAATTTGAGCATTACTTCCCAACTCTGGAGGGGTGATTCCGAGACCAATCTGAGCATTACTTCCCAACTCCGGAGGGGTGATTCCGAGACCAATCTGAGCATTACTTTCCAACTCTGGAGGGGTGATTCCGGGGTCAATCTGAGCATTACTTCCCAACTCTGGAGGGGTGATTCCGAGACCAATCTGAGCATTACTTTCCAACTCTGGAGGGGTGATTCCGAGACCAATCTGAGCATTACTTTCCAACTCTGGAGGGGTGATTCCGGGCTCAATCTGAGCATTACTTTCCAACTCTGGAGGGGTGATTCCGGGCTCAATCTGAGCATTACTTCCCAACTCTGGAGGGGTGATTCCGGGGTAAATTCGAGCATTATTTCTTAACTCTGGAGGGGCGATTCCGGGGTAAATCTGAGCTTTACTTCCCGACTCTGGAGGGGTGATTCCGGGGTCAATCTGAGCATTACTTTCCAACTCTGGAGGGGTGATTCCAGGGTCAATCTGAGCATTACTTCCCAACTCTGGAGGGGTGATTCCGAGACCAATCTGAGCATTACTTTCCAACTCCGGAGGGGTGATTCCGGGGTCAATCTGACCATATTTTTCAGAATCAGAATGCTGACCCAGTGAAGGGAGAGAAAAGTGCCTCGATGGCAGGGAGCGCCGTCCAAGCGCGCGCAGCGCGGCCGACTCCAGTCGGCCAAAGCCGGCTGGTATTTAATGTTTGAGGACATACTAAAATACATTCAGTGCGCATCGAACGCATTCACCTTCTCAGACTCCGAAAAAGAAGGGGGGGGGGGGGCATCGAATCCGCCCCGGGCATCATGAAGGCTCGCTACGCCACTGCTACAGAGCTCTAAGCGGTGCACGGGAAAGGTTGGTCGAAAACTGTCGCTGCATTCGTCCTATGCTCCCTCGAGATGCTCGCATTCGCAATCCTCAGAACAATGTGCCCCGGAATCCAGAACTCGCCACACCGAATGGAGCAGTCCCGAAAATTCAGCTAGGTGGTTCAGAGGGTATGCTGGGCACCGTCGAGGCTTCTTTCCAGAGGAGGAATCCACTCATTCCTGATAGCAGTAGGTATGAGGGTCGACTACGAAAACCTGAAGGTAACTGACGATCTACTAAACGCCCTCTGAAAAGCGCGGTGCTGGGATCAGATGCGATGCTGGAGCGGTAATATGGTTAAGAGTAGCTGTAACAGTTGGGAAAGTATGCGGAATTTCGCCGAGCAAGTCAGCATGAGGTTAGCGCGATTCTCGACAGACATAGCAATCGAATCAGCAGAATTCTTCTCTCACGGAAGCTCTGTCTTGCTGAGTGTCCGGAACGAGAACCTAGCTCAACGCTGCGATGCACCGGGAGAACTGAAGACTTTTCTCCGAGAACATACATCGACGCCGAAGACAATGAAGCGACTTACAGAGGTGAACAACCATCGCTGATCACGAGTTCAGTACCTCGAACTTCCTCCGGATCCGGCCGTGCGATGACTCGGATCATCATCATCGCCGAAATGAAATGGAGCGTTCGGAACTCCGTCACAGAGAGTCGTTCAGTGTTAGGTTCACGGAAGAAGAGATAACTGCATTCGCCCAAATACACTCAAGTAATATGTCGGAGTTCGCCCATTCGTCAATTAGCGGCCCTTGCAATTACACAGCCCGACATCAAAGATGTGACGAGGGAACTGGTACCGAGGTTGAGGTAAATCGAGGTCCAAGAATCCGGATCCGTCAACCGTTTCCTCGTTTCAGCTCTCGATATTCCGGATTCATGTGATGCTTTGCCGCGAGCCATCCCCTCGGCTTGGACCCTCACCTGGATTGACTCCCTCGCGAGAGACGTTTAAATATGGTGTGCGTGGGAAAGTGTTGACTAGGTGCGACAAAATGCTCTTCGGTTTTCGCCACGAATCGTTTCCTCCTAGCTCAGAGAGTGTGGCTCCGATTGACTTGGAATTTTACGCCAGGAATAGTCCTGTCATAGATCTATTTGAATGAGGACAAATTTTCATTGATCTGGAGCAGGAATCAGAGAAAATCAGCAGGCATCGTCTCACGGAAATCCAAAAGATCAATGAGACGGGAAAACCTGAGCTGATCTGAGCAGATGGTTGACAGATTTGAAACCCAGGACCTTGGTTCACTCCAGCTTGGGCAACGACTCCCTTGTTGAAGCACAATCCTTTCCTGTCGGACAACGCGTAATATATACGTGTATGAAGTGAAGAGCGATTCCCGGTAAGTAACGGCCTCACATCAATTTCATTCAGAAGATCGGGTCAAATAGCAGGTCAGATAAAAAAAAAAGCGCTGAGCCACTTTCAGGTAGCTGGATCAGAACAGGAGGGCATACAGTTCTCCTGCAGTCATGAATTCCAGGGAAGATCCAGGAGATCCAAGACACGAGAATCTGGCGAAGCTCATTCAACTAATCTTGCAACTTGTCAACTCCACATCGGTTCACACACCCCAACTTGGGAGCTATCCCAAGATGAGAACTTGCAGTTTGCCGCTGGATCATTTCAACGGCGCCTGATCGGCTGAGTGACGCATCTAAGCTCCGCTCAAGAGAGAAGAAACTGTTACTAAGGGGATTTGGACCTATCTTCAGCGAAATTCGTCAGACTCTGCCCCGACCGAGCTCCCTCTCTTTCCCGAGCCTTAGCGGCTCGACTATCACTCTTCGGCATATGCTGCTGTTCTGCTCGAATCTGCAAAAAATGCGAAAAGAGATATCGGCTTTCTTTGCACGACTCCTTTCCAGACCGAATGAATAAAAATCGGCCCGATGCATGCGAATCTCACCCCGGATTCCGGGCCATTGCTTCCCCAGTATTCTCCCGGGGAGGTTTTCATCATTGCTCACGACTTCTGTTCGGTTCCGCAGAGTTTCGACGTCGCTTGCGTAGGGGTACGTCTGCGATGCTCCCTTCGAGCGTTTTCAGCCAATAATCGACCTCCAACAATCAAACCTCATTCTCTGAGGTCGGCAGAGGTTATTCCTTCCTTCGTTGACGGTCCATATGGATGTCTATGGTGGCAACATCAGGGCATCCATGACACATGGGAGAAATGCCGGGAGTCTAGGGCAGTGGTCTACGGGAATTCATAGCTGTTCGGTTGGCACTCGATGGCAAGCCCTCAACCCGAGCCCATCGATATCGTTGATTACGAGGTTGAGGAGACGTATATGGAACAAGTCGTACTCCGACTTCACTTCAAATGTCACGATATGGCCCGCACGAGGGACTCAATGAAGCACTTGACCGCGTTTCCTGCGGGATCTCAGCGGGAGATCGAAATATGGTGCAAAAAAAAACGTTTGATGGTCCTGCGAAATGATTTCTCCACTCAAGCATCATGTCTTCATCGAATCGGCGAATGCGTTGTTTGGTTGTTTCATCTCCTCCCGGTTTGTTCATGGCTCTCCTCCAGGTTCCTCGTCGCGTTGAACGCTTGGCTGCCGCTGGCAAGATCCGGCTTGGCTATATCGAGATATTGAGTATCTCTTTTGGCAATATACTCCCATAGCCTCCTTTGCCCAGCATTACTGGATGTCTGACCACTAGTAGGATTTACGGGGGGCCGTAACTATAGAGACGCAGTGCGGTTCGCGGATTCGCGTCATGCATCAAGGGTTCCTTACTCTTGGGAAGCCGCAAGAATACTCTTTTTTCTGAGCGAGAGCAAGAGGAACTGATCGAATTGTCACCGATCGCTATCAGCAAGCCCCGGAAAGTACAAACCCTGTGAGCCTGGGGGTATTTTCTTTCAATCCTCGTTTGCGTCCGACCAGCCATGAGCTGGTCGCGAATGTGCGGCGCGCCAAACTTCGATAGCTCATAACTGAACAGACCCACGTTCGAATACGCGAGAAAATAGCAATCCAGTCAAGATCTCTCGAGTAGATCAGACGAGTGGCGTTCCGACATGAACGGATCCACGACGCGACTTCTGGACTCCCTGCTCTCCTCGTCGACAAGAAAAAGTAGAGGTTATCGGCCGCGACAAACCGGAGATCTCGGCTTTTAGTAGCACCCATTTCGCTGTCCTAAAATCGGACAGTATCGTAAGAGCAGATTCTCGGAAACGCTACACCTCCGACATGGAACGCGTTAACGAAGCCTAGTGGCACTCCACGCACTCCTTTCCGCCGAAAGGAACATTACTAACAGGCGATTTCCGATCGCATTCTGGTCGATTCCCTGCGCAAAACGTGAGCGTCCAATGAAACATCGCTGTCAACAGTTCGCAGGGCCAGAGAATGGACCCAACGCGGTATACGGAGGATGTGAATGAAAGAATCGAGCCGAAACACGCGCCACACGTCTCACCTGATGACACCGGAAACGTGGAACGAACGCTGACGGCATGTCACCGTGCGCTGTAGAAGGTCGCTTTCGAAATGCGTCGTTTCCAGTTTGAACTGATCCTCGAGCTCACATGATTCTTTTCTCGGTGCTGGTTTGATTTTACCCGGGGGAACCTCAGAATTAGCTCGACAGCATAGTCCCGAAACGGATCAGACTTCGAAGGCTGAAAAAGTAGGTCACCGTCTCAGCTTCACCGGGATCACAAAACCCAATCATTTTTCGATTCCTGATGACTTCGTTGAACCCGCACGAGGGAGCACGCAGCTCGTCGTTTGTACATTTTCTGCGCCTCCTGGAAGCGTGGGTATGAGTCTCTGGAATTCTCCGGTTCTCCCAAACTGCGCTGTGGGTCTCCGCTCGTTTCAAAACACCATGTATATGCTCGGAAACCAGCCCCTTCTCCCAGTTTTGCGGAAGGGATTTCTTCTTGAACCGAGGTTGGCCGTCATTTTTTGCTAACGGCCGGACTCGGAGTCGGAGCGACCTCGGTAACAAAACCATCCCAAGTGGCCTCCGATGTTTTACCCAGTACCCCTCAGAATGGGCATGGGGGGCACAGGCGTTCAATGAGCAAGAACAAGTTGATTGATCGCGAACGAATTCTAGTTTACTGATGGAAATTCAGACTCGTATCTTTCGCGTGAGCGAAGTCGTTAATGATTCTTCCGCAATGGATCTAATCCGTTCTCCCATGGTCGACGGAGGAGTAACGTGAGCTAGCTCTATCAACGGCAGCGCGTCGTTCGGGCGTGATTTTGATTTTGTTTGTTCCAGCAAATGATCCCGGAGCGATATTTCCTCGACCACGCTTCTGATACGGATTCTATTCTGGGCGATTTCTCAGGAAAATTCTCTCTAGCCTCTGATGTCTCGGAATCGCTTGAGAACCGGGATGAGGCTCGTGGGACGCATTTAAAAAATATACTCATCATCAGTGAATGAAATATCATAAGTGAATGAGAACTCCGACCTCCGTGGTGGCACACTGACAACAAACGTCTCTCAGAGAATAGAAGTGTACCCAATACCCAAAACGATGTGACGGATTTCTGCGCGCAATGCGGATCGAACACCAACAGCACGCTGTCTCCGTTATCTGTCACCTCGTACAGGATCACCTCATATCTTAACCACCATGCAACCGGCCGATTTACACGAAGATCGATTGCGCAGGCTTTTTCGCAGCCGAGCGAGTCTCTCCGAAACGTATCAGGTGACAGATACTACCTACCGTTCGTCGAGACGGTTCCCCACCAGTTCCCACCTTGGTCGTCATCATAGTCGTGCCGGAGAAGTCAGAGCTCCTTGCCATATTTGTCACAGGGCGATTGGATTGCCACTCCCACAAAAGGCACGGTGAATTTGATCACCTCTCAAGTTCAAGGCTTTGAATATTCCACAGAGCTCGCTCAATCCAGGGTGGTGTCTCGGACAGAGGCCTGACCTCGCTGTTCGGTGAACTCGATTGCCCAGATTTCAGTGAGTACAGCGAACTCAGGGAGGACTCACAGGGAATAATTGCATCACGTTGGCCATTTTTTGAACCTCAACACAATCGTCGACCGTCCTGTGGATTGTCGCAAAACCAAAGGACTCGCCATCTGCCGAGTGAGCTGCACATCCATGTGGTTTGCGCGACGAGGATCCTTATGGCCGGTTTTGCACTCCGCTTCCTGCTGCGCTCTCCCAGCTTGGGGCCTCATTTTAGAGGAACGCCCTGCAAAAGATGGAGGGTCCAACTTGATCGCGAGCCAATAAGAACCGGTTCTGAACAACGCTCAAATGCTCACATCCCAATACTCTCTGTCCAGATACATACACCGCGAAACAGATACGCACTCGAAGAGCCTAGCTGCTAAAACCGGGGCTCTGAGAGGGCCTATTCACATATTCGATAGACTCCCCGCTTGCTTGCGCCACACTTCGACTCCGTGATGCCATGATGCTTCGCACGTTTGGGAAATCTGCTCCTCCGTATTCCTAGGGATCGGAGCCGTTCCAGGAGAGCGACCACCACGGCGGAAGATACAAGCTGACCCTCCGCTCTCTTGGAATTTTCACGTTTTCGAGGACACTTCCCCAGTGATGACTTGGCTGTTCTCCGATCTATTAACTGAACGCAGGTAGCTCGATCCGAGCGAGCAGATCGATTTTTTATTCTCTCCCAGCATGTCGAGGATTTCAACTCGATGAGCTCAATGCGCAGTTTGTGTGGAGTCACGGAAATCCTCGGCGTTGGAACCACAGTTCCGGGAGCTATGATTGCGTGCATAGACAGCAAATCTAGCGAATCCTGAGTATGAGGGAGTGGTGGGTGAAGAGACCACTGCTCGAAAATTCAGGGAAGCTGGAGGTTTCGGAGGAAACAATTGATGCAACCATCGAATTTCAGTCGAGATCGCTCACATCACGGCTGCTGGGTCGCCGATGCTTCGGGATTCTGATAGGTGCGAATATCCTGTGGACTTCCAAAGTCGACGCGAGTCGGCGGAACTATCAATAACTGAAAGTAAGTAACGAGCAAGCAGCCGGAGTTTGACGGGCTGCCAATGCTCTCTTCGCCCCAATCCCGCATACAGCTCTGACTCGCTGCCTCCTCAAGTGTTCCCGTGCGATAGGGTGAAGTTGGTTCGCGGTTGCGATAGTGGTTGATGTGTGCTGCCAGAAACTCCCCATGTCAGATACCATCGATCTTCCGCCGACCCCTGACGCCAGCTTGTGGCGTGGTTACGAAGCAGCAGTGGAGCTCGCTTGTCCCCAAATCAGAAGTCTAGGCTCGGGCGAGCACGAGGAGCTCCGGGCAGGCACTCCCATCGGACCGGATCCGCGCGAATTTCACTCATCGATCCAAGTGCTCACAAACAGATCGCGTTGTGACTCCGGAACACTCTGAGTTTTCCGGAAGTGCGTTATTCGCGGCGTTTGCGTGAGGCAAGGGTAACGTCAACCGTTTGAGAGCGAGAATGAGAAAGTGTGAGTCAGTGAGGGCTGGGTCGGGCGACAGGATTCCCGATCGCATTTCGAGACAGCGTTGCCGGCTCGAAAATTACCGGTTACAGCTCATCGAGTATACCAAGCCAGCCGTCGCAGGAAAACGTTCCTGAAGACACATGTCGAGAGATTCTCCGCAAAACAGGCGCGGTTCCTTACAGCCCCCCCCCCCCCATCGCCTCCCAATGCTGACACGATCTCGGGATCTCAGGACAAAAGGAGGACTCCACACGATATTCTCTCAAAAAATAAAGTTTTTTTTGTCTTTGTGGTGTTTTTCGACGATCGTCTGTCTACAATTGGGGTAAGATTGCGAACTTCGGGATCACCAATGTTTGGCTGGAACTAATGGTATTGACACCGGCGAATCCAGAGATCGTTGAGAAGAATTCGGGCAAAAACTCGCGGCGACGGATGCCATCGGGGAGGTGCCCGCTCAGAAGCTTTGTATGGAGCCATTCACTCATTCGAAACATCCCAAGACGCTCCGGGGAACTAAGCAAGGAAAAACGAATCAAGAATGAAGCTACCCACGGTCACCCCCAGCCCCCTGAACCCAGCATGCGACTTCGACGCGAAGACTCGTCATACAGAGCCTGAAAGCTCGTACACTCTGTACGAAGCCGATGGAGGAAACGTCGTAATGTGAGGCACAGCAATAAAAAGCACGACGGAACAAGACACTTCCGCGCATCTGGCGGTGCTGCGTTCTCAAACAGAATACGCGTCGACGAGATTTTCAGTTTTGTTTTGTCGGCATTCAATGCAAACGGGCACTGCTGATGGAGATTGAAACGTGTCCACGGCAAACACAACGGTTGTTTACGAACAATGCCGACGGAGATAGCGACGTCCGGCAATGTTTCGTTTGCAAGTCCAAACTGGGTCCCCATTCAACCTCTTCGTCAACATGATAAGAACCTTTTGTTAACATCAACGGGCTTCTGGCCTCTTACTCTCTCGTCGTGCCGGGTTCAGTCTAAGATTCGATAAGAGACCAAGAGCGAATCAAAAACGATGCTTGACATGGTTTGTGTCGACATATCACTCATATTGGTGGGAGCCGGTGCCTTCAGAAACCAATTTCCGGGAGTCTTCATCCATTTTCATATGGAAAAGAATACTCGGAAAAGTAGCGTAGCGAGGAGGGAAGGGGGAGGGGGTCCGGCCCCGGCATCAGGGCCTCGGGCCTGGGGCATCGCGTCGTCCCTCTGGAATCCGGAGACGGCATTCGGCAAATCATGCATCGCATACCGAACCTCCCTTAGACCCTTAAGGTCGCGGGATCGCCCTCTAACGAACTTGAAATCGGATCTCTCTGAATCGCATAGACTCGCAGAGGGAATAGATGAGTCTCAAGCCCACGGAACTCAGAGTGGCATATTGGCTAGAGGAATTATTGCTATGGAGCAGAGAGCATTTACAAAACGTTCACATAACTCCACAAACTCCGCTAGTTGTGCCGTGTCCCAGCAAGGGCCAACCGCTGGGGCGTGAGCCGACTCAAAAACTCCCATGCAGATTATCAGCCCAACATATTTTCGAGAGCTCATGCAGTTCGCTCAGACCTGGACGGATTATTACTCGGACGATTTAGCGCGCGCGATCCAGCAGCCATATCGCTGTGAGTCCCAAAATTCTGTCTAAGAATACTGTTGATTCGTAATATTTTCAAATTCAGAGAAATATTCTTTAATATTGTTGATTTTGTTGAATCGGAGAGTTACCGTAGTCCACATTGAGGAATCCTCATCACTGAACACCAATGACCATTATCGGGAACAGTCCTCATCGTGATCTTTTCGAGTGATGATTTCCGGTATCGTGGCTTTTCGTTTGTCCGGGGGCACTCCCCACGTATCAGGGCTGCACTCACAGGACATATTTTCATTTTTTCACTCGCCTGATTTGTGCAAGATGGTTTCTATCTCTGTGCCGAACTTCGTGGAAATTTCCTGCAGTAGGGGCATTGGGTTGAGGTTCCACCCCGGGCATCACCGAGGGTCGCTACGCTGCTGCCCCCCATCGATTCACCGTTCGAGGATTTTCACGATTCAGATCGACAGCGTTCCTTCGGAATCCGGGCTGGGGCAACCCTCCTCGAGGTTGGTTCTTATCACAAACCCGCATCGCGTCAATGAGACGTCCTCACGGAGATTACTTCCCCGGGTCAGTGTTGACAGTAATCACAATCCTCGCAGCGTACATTGTTGCGACCAAATCCTCGGTGTCGCGGTGACGTTCTCATCCACAGCGGCCGGAATTCTGCAGATAAGCAAAGTCCAGCGAGGACAGCTCTTCTCTGACCTAGAACTGTGATGTCTGACTCCAAAACGATCTCCTCTCTCTGTTCTTGAGCGACTTGATATTTCGCGATTTGGGTTTCTCTTTCGAGAGGTTCCACATCGTTAGCCTCATTACTGGCTGCTGGCACGATTGCGGTTGCGGGCGAGCTCACATGAGCCCTGACATCATTTTCCTGATCTCCATCAGCGCTTGTTTGACTCATGTTCTCCTCAAGATACACCGAGTTCGAAAGAAATGCCTCAGCGAACATCATACGGCCTCATCATCTTTCCTAACCAGGACAGCGACTCCATTCCGATCATATTCGTTGCCGATACACGATCTCCAATTGAGTCGGTCACAAGGAATACGTCTCTTCCGACGGCAGGAGCTCGAAGTCTAGTGGAGAATCGTCTCAATGTATTCGTCAGGACTTCTGTGCGGCCATGCGAAAGGAGCTCCTAGGAGCCTGGAGGGGGAACTAGTGACGTCACTGTGAACTTGTGGGAACTTTAATAAGAGTTGAATACTTGAAAGTGAACTCTTTCGTCCAAGGCTGGGACATGGCTCATGTCAGCCCTGTTAGCTAGTCGTTAAACGACTCTAATGAAACCCAGCCAGCCCGACCGCTGGAGGTGCTATTTAGCCAGCGGGTGGATGGGGAGCGAGCGAAGCACAGACGGCGGACCAAATGGAGATTTCTGTGACGAACTTTCATCAGGAAATGGAAGCATCATCACCGACTGCATCCGAACAGGGTACGATTTCAACTCAGTGTCCAAGTCAATGACGACAATATGAGTTCGAGGGGACCTGATTTCACTAAAGCTTGAGCGTACGATGCAGGATGCGGATTCGCTGATTTATTCTGATCGAGGAAGACACCCGAAGCTCCCAGTGGCGACAAAACATCCAAGTTCCATCCGCTCATGTTCGATGTACGATACTCACATCTCGTGTTTTCGATCCGAGATCGACTGATCCCGGTCATCGACCCCACGGCAGTTCTGATCTCTTTGGTTGCAGTTCGCGCCCTCAACCCCAGTGCTCCTGAATTCCCGAAGTCCGTGGGAGAGACGGAGCACGAGCCAATGTGTTGGCCTGCGAAGTCCCATGATTCTCGAGTCAGAACATGGGGAACATCAGCCACTCCGCTTTTTCGCTCAACACACCTCATTTGAGAGTTCGAGTAGGTACGGGAAAGCCCGTCAAACGAGACGATAGCTGAGCCGTATTCGCGTCTGGCTGTTTCCCTGAGAGTGGTAGAGTCTGAACTCGGGATTCTGTTCGGGGAGAGCTGGCGCGGAGGATCTAAATAGAAGAAAAGAAACTTCAGACCGAAGGAGCTTGATGTGGAAATTCCTCGTTCCAGAACCGCAGGCACAGAGTCGCTTTGAAACTTTTTGAGGAAAGCTTCTTATGTACAGGTATCGATGCTGATAAGAATCGAAGCCATCGCCAGTATAGTTAGAGATAGACCGAGCTATGGACGACGGATTCTGTCTTCGAAGCCTCGGTGACGATCGGTTGCAGATACTTCGAATAACTGCGGTTCTCGATGCGTTTCAGGAGCCTTTTCTCCTCCCAGCAGCGTTTACCATTGTTTGAATTTTGTGAATATGAGGAATTTCTTCGAGAACAAATTACCTACATCCTCCTCCTCTATCTGATGATGGATCCTCATCTCATGAATGATTTGAAAGCCCGGAGCTTGACTGCATCCATGAAAGGACCGAGAAATGTATCCGTTCAGGCTGAAATGGATAACTGCAGAGAAAAAAAAGACAGGACTCGAAGCGTACCGTGTGGCGAACAGACGGCCGGCGGACGATCCTGGCTGGGAATCGGATACACTTGGAATGCAGTTACTGTCGAGCCCCGCTGGCTCGAGGATTCCCGGTGATTCGCTAGTTGGCACTGTATGAGCCTATCTGATAATTCGCCACGTATCACGATGAACAGAGTGATTCTGAATCCACAGGTGGGGCAGCGGGACTCTGACGTGTGTCCAATACCAAGTTTGAGTCTGTCGATTGGTCCGAGCGAACCTCGGCCGTGATATTCGGCCACTGCATCCGAGACTCTAAATGGAAGAGACTGATCGATTGCTTCCCGAATGCGTGGCGAGGTCGTTCCTATCGCATGCAAGGGGACGACGTTGCTATCTATTCAGTTGTTTTCCTGCAATCGGGACCGACTGGAACAGAACTAATTACTGGCGGGGACGATCTAGTTCAAAGGAGGACGTTCTTCCCCTGTTTGTGCGGTGACAACTTCCGGAATTTATTCCTCGATTCCTGCGCTCAGAAACAGCGAGCTCGGGAGCGAACAAATCGGTTGCGTGGGGAACCTCCCATGACTTTAGCAAACATGGTAATAAATACGACACAGGCGGAATAAATATCAAGCATGGGATGAGATTTGCTGTCGAAACCGGGATCTACGAGTCTGACTGATATGCTACGATCCCGGGTGGAATTTTCGAGAACAAGCGATCAGAAAGGAGTCGAATGATCTTTCAGTCTTGACTGATCCTTATGGAGGTTCAGTGGATCCCGATTAGTTTGAGGAGTCGCTGTCCTATGGTTTCTGGGCATGATCGGAAAACCACTCCGCAGTTCTGATGCCGCAAAGCCGCTGCGATGGCATTGTGATACTTGTCCATGCCGGGAATCCGTGGACTGTAAGTTGAAACAAACTTTCAGAACGTTCAGTTCGGAAACTCGGTTGAGAGCCCTGGATCCCGCCCGACAGTTCCCTGGATTGGTTCCCACCGCGAGGAAAACGTAAATCAAACACTCAGATTTGAGCTATCGACAGTTTCCCCGCCAAGACAAACAGCACTGGAAGTGAATGACTCAGAACCGAGACAGGTTCCCTTGTTTAGAGAGGGAGAGGGGGCACGCCAGGTGAGAATACGAATCTCCAGCGAAAGTCTCTCCGCTGCAATTGCTGCTGCCAGGGCTCCACCTATACCTCAGGACGTGAAAAGGACAAAAGTTCCGATGCTGCTCGGAAGGTGTGGGCGAACGGACCCGCCACGGCCCGCGCACCCGCCTGGTTGCGCTGGATCCACCGGTAAACCACCGGGAGAAATCGAGATTCTCCTGCGTTTCATGCATTGTCAACCGGAATGATGGGTGCGGGCTCATTTGGATTCCGAGAGCGATTCTCATTCCAGGTTCTTGGTCAGGCCGCCTCGGTCCACTGGTCGGAATGAGAGGCGACTCACAACCCTATCCGCACCGTCGTGCGATCTGTTTCGTCTCTGAGAACGTCTAGACAGTCGAGTCTGGAGCGACTTCGGACCCACACGCGGTTCCCGTGCTTACCTGAGGAAGTTGAGGAGGAAGCCTGCTACACCTTTTCCGGCGAGATATTGCTCAATCTCGCAGATCGTTCGCTGCTTGCATTCAAAATCATTGACATTCAATACGCGGAACATCTGCTCGGGGTAATCAACCTCCTTGAGACTTCGCAGAGTTGACATGAACGGTTCCATGGCCTGGCGGAGCATTTTCACTTCCTCAACGCGGAGCTGGGGCATCCCTCGAGGCTGGAGCAGCTCCCCGTTCCTGGAATCGTAATTAAGAAACTCCGGTCAGATTCTTGCGCGCGAAATCGATCTTCGCGATCGAATGGGATCCCGAATTCTCGGGGCGAACATCGCTCTCCTCTCACGACCTTCTGACGTAACCCAGGGCTGGGAGGGTCGCTCGAGGGAGCTGAGAAGAAGTTTGAGGCGTGCCAATAAAACGCCACGGGACCGGGAACCCCGTCAGATGGAGGCGACTCCGCCCTAAAAGACGTTAGCAGGCCAGTCAATGCATATTTAAGCTGTTTGCTGAGGCAGACAAGCGAGTTAGGGACGCACTCAGGGAGAAGTTCCCGTTTGTTGTTGATTCACTCGTCAATCCGCCCGATCGAGGGGTAGCACTCCTTTGTATTTTTGCACGATTGAACCTGGTCAAAGCCATGACCAAAGGTTCCATATCCGCTGCAGCGCTATGTAGGAGTGGAGGCATTCAGAGTGCGGGTCAGAGAGTCCGGTACCGTGGAAGCCAGACTTCTCGAACCGTACCCGGCGGTTCTCGCGGCTCCACGCACGCGGTAGGTTCACGACATTTCGCACTATGATGTTCAGTTCGACGTTATATCTGGATCATTTTTGTAGACCAACTCGAAGCCCTCCATATCAGCGCTCTCAGAGAGAACCATGGATCGTAAATCTATCGTCGACGAACCCGTTTGTGCCACGAGGCAACCCGGCGACAGTCTTCTGCGCAAACCCCGCGTTACTTCCGCGCACATGCCCGCTTCTGTGATCTCGGCTTTTCGATTGTTTCCTCCTTTCATTGTCTTGGCATTTCTCGGAAGCACCGCCTCCGCCTCAGGAACGCTTCCCGCGTTGCACAAAGCTTGACGTCGCTGACCCGAAAAGCCCCAAACTCGTTGGTGAGAACAAAACGAACAGTTCGCAAACGATTGCCCAGCGCGATGTGTTGCCCTCGGTTTTCGATTGCCCACTGGCATTGGAGCAGGCCCGCTGACCGTCAATTTCCGCGCAGCTTTCCGCCTATCAACAATAATGGGATTACGATGGCTCCTCTTCCTCGGAACGCAAATTGGGATTCGGAGTCTTACCGTAGCCCTGCTCGACGATTCCAGGAGATCGGTGCTGTGTCGTCAATCTAGACGCTGGATTTTGCTGAATCATTCAGCGAGGCATCCCTCCATAAAAGTTGTTGCTCAACGATTCAGGGAGGTCCGAATCTCGGAATCCTCATCGACGCCACGGGATCCCCAAACCTACTTCCATTGACGAGTTTGTGAAATTGCAGTGTTTTCTCGTTTCGAATGGCCCGTATACTCCCGGGCTAATTCGCAAAGTTCAGGAGAACGCAACGCGTCATTACTGCGAGAGTAGGGAAATCTCTCAGTTTTGGCGTTGATGGCTCGAGCCTTGGATCGGGGGCGAAAGTAAGCCCACAGAAAATCGGAGAGAAGTTCGAAAGTTGGCGTAGGTGGAAGAATAGGAAAAGGGGAAATTCGAGCCGCCACATCGAGCCAGAGCCGCCCGGTCTGAGCGGCCGAAAACGTCGGCGTTCAACTATGGGCACACAACAACAAAACAATAGCGGCGGCGGCCACGGCGACGTCGACATGGGTTAACCTTCGTGCCTTGCCTTCAGCACCTGGCCCGCATGAGCCGAGAACTCTATCAGGAGGACCGAACCCATACGGAGAGCCCGCCTTGCGTGACGTATACCATAGTGCGCTCGTGGACTGCCGCTTGTTAGAGAGCCAGGGGCGCTGCCCCCTTGGCGGCTGCAATGAAGTCTTGGGTGTTCGTTGGCTTCTTCAAAACTTTGCAGTCTGCTCTGTTTGCGCTAACGATCTCTCCGATTTTTGACACGGATGGACGGGGCTCGGAGGCGGGGAGAACCATAATCCAGAGGAGTTGAACTGAAGACCAGACGCGCCCATGAGACCGTTGCGGCTCGATTATTCACCAGCATCAGAAAACGCTGGGGAACTACTTTGCGGCTCGAAGTATCGGAAAACCTGAAAGAGGTCCGATGTTCCTCGGAGCATCTTTTCAAGCTCAAGGTTTTGCGCATGACGCGGAATCGAATTGCGACCGAACACAGAGATAAAGTGACCCTCTCTCAGGCTCAAGAACGAGCAATGATCGTCATATCGATACGGTAATCTGGGATTTCGTACAACTCGTATGCAAACACTCGGAGCCAAACTTCCCTCCGCAGCCGCGATTGGCTGCTCTGATCGGGCTCGAAGAAAGTGGTTGGGTCACGCTGGTCGAGCGTTCCTCAAGAAGGTTCCATAAATCAATTTGGCGCGTTTTGGGAACACACGGTTTCTGATGCCGGTCAAACGATCGCTGTCAAACTCAGACTCTGTCCAGAGTCTCCAGCCTCGAATCGTGGTGTCGATGCGTTCAGCCCAGCACCGAGGGCGCGTCAGGCACTTCTAAGTCGATGATGAGAATAATACTCGGTGAGCAGCCAGGAGAACCCGACGGCCATTCACAAGTGGTTCACACCGAACAACGAGGCAAGCAGTCTATAACGGAGGCAGTGGCGAATGCAGCGGGAGAACGGAAGTGAAGTTTCCTCTGCCGGGGGCACAGTGATATCCAGCAGTGCATGCGAAGGAACGTATCTCGATAAGAGGAGCAATAATTAAATTGCGGCATGCTCTTACCTCTTCTGAATAGGTGGGTAACCGGGAACTCCGGGCAAGCCCTTGTCAAGGTTTTGATCGGGGAGTACGCCAGGGAAGCCTGCAATCGGACCTCCGGGGCCAGGGGGACCGAGGTGGGAGACTCCTAGTCGGGCACCGAGAGGGGGCTGACCCGGCATACCGTCGAAGAAGTTTTCACCGAACATTCCCAGCATCGTTGCGTACAATAGGAAACCTCCTCCGACAGCTGCTAAGCCCCCAGAAACAGTGTTCAGCAACGCACTCATTGCTCCGGCACCTGTAGACGAACGGATGGTGAATGAACAACAGTACTCCTTGATTGTAACGCTGGAAAGATGAGTTCACGCTCGGAGTTCTCGTCCCACGCAAATTTTCCGATACGAACGGGCATCTACAAATATTTCGGTGATGGCTTCCCTGCATATGCACGATTTAAAATGAACCACTACCCGGTGATCTTACGCCGGAGGTTTTAAAGATTCAAAATTGATGAGCTCTTCACAAAATGATGGCGTACTCGACGTCGTGGGAGCCCAAGACACGTGTTTTTAGATTTGGAAAGATGGAGAATTGTTCAATGAGGCCTAGACGTGAGAACGTCCAGAAGATGATGGATTGCTCCGAAAAAAAAACGTTATTTGGGGAATATTCTCTCTGGGAAATGAGATCTCCGTGGAGTCCTCTATACTGGGCGCAGCAAAGAAAAGAAAAGCCGAACGCTCCGCATCACTGACCTTGTCGTAACGCTTGGCGAACTCCGAACTTCTGTTTGCCCTGCACGTCTTCAGGGTAGACGTGCTCGTAGACGGTTTCGTTATTGATGATCTTGGTAGTATAGTTCTTCGGGATAATAATTGGCGGTTGGGTCGAACTGGAAATATGATAGTTCATTTATCGGGATGCTTGAGGTGCGCGAATCGAGTCAGCAGCTGTTGCCACAACCATGAACGTAGGTGTAGTGAATCGATGGGAATCCTTACCGAAGCTCAAATATCCGCGTCGCTCCATGTCGTTTATGCGGAGTTGATCCCGGAGACGTCCTTATAATGTTAGTGTTCCTGAAAAAATGGTCTCCCGATCGGCATTAATGTCTCTCGACTTCTCGGCTAGTCGCATCGCTCCCTCTGAAGGCTGGAGGAACGCCAGCTGCTCGGTTGATCGACATCTGCACAGAACTCCGTCGGAGGAGCCATTCGCAATATTGGAAGTCAACGGCCACTCTTGATGATTCAGGCACTTTTCGAGCTATTCCAAAAACCGGACATGTTTTCGTTGTCGTGGGCTGTAGAAATCTATACTCATCAGCTTCGGAGCTCGTGTCGTTACGTTCACATTCAGAATATCGATTCCTCCATTGACGAGCTTCTCATTGAGATTGCAAGATATAATTGCTATTCGGAAGGAATCGAAATACGCAAGCATCGTCACTATTGTGCGGCGAGGGCCGAATCGGCATCAGCGATCCACACGAGTTCGCCAAAAGAAATCCTGGGGATTCATCAGGAGATGATAACAGCGAAGGGATCGAGTCAGACATTCAAGACTGACCTCTATGCGTGAGTGATGATGACTCTTGGAAGATTAAGTCTTCCCTCGAGAGCGTCCGAGTGGATATAAGCTCTCGCACTCTGCGGTGACATGGGAAGTGCGGCTCGGGTTATAATATCAGTGGTCCTCTCCGCCAAACTCTGTCGCTTCGTCTCGGAAAATTTACATAGTCGTTTCGTGGGTTCGGAGTCCAGAGCTCTTCCATCAGAGGAAAGAAGTATCACCATCTGCTCCTACAAGGACTTCGCTCGAGAAAGCGTTGGAAGAGATAAATTCTGTCTCATCAGCCAACTTTGAATCGTTCGGTACGAAACCAGGTGAAATATCAACTGCGTTCGCTCGTGGACTCGCACGGATCGTCGAGGGTCGCCAGTAGACTTCGGAAAAGAACTAAGGTTAAGGACGACTCGATCGATGTTCTATGAAAACGACTGCCCAGATTTCGGTTCTACCAGCATTCGTGTGTTTCCATGGGCAGTGCAATGACGATAACGAAGCCTCAGAATCATTCGTAAACTTGAGGTGTTTTCCTTTAGCATTGAGGTCCCTTTGACCTTAGTACTTTTCCGGAGTCTAGTCGCCAGAACCGAATTATCTCCAGCAACACCGGCGAAGGCTGACGCGGTTCGGCATTGCGCCGCTGACGGAGCGGTCACCTATCGGTCCCAGAGATGGCTGCTCAGATTTCCTAACCGCCACAATTTCTGCATCGGGCATCTCGAGGCATCACTAACGCAAGTCAGAGGATTCTAGGAGTTGTGGTGGAAGGATTCTCTATGCGCGGGAGCACGCCCTCTTCAGCACACAGAGAGGAGTACGAGGCGACTGGAATGTCATCCAGGAAAGTAGCTTTTCGTGGAATGAGATCACGGGAGAGGGGAACTCGTTCAGAATGATTGAAAACCTCTTCCTCGTGGGTGTACCATGAAATACCCCTCGTAGCAGCCAATCGTACGAACTCCGCACTCGGGGCTCGCGGGATATGTTCGTGGGGGGGGGGGGAGGCGGGATTCACGCTTACCCAGTCGAAAAATACACAGGACGACTTTTTGCCATTGTATTGCCCACAGTGTTGGGTCCCTCCGCCGCTGCACTGGCGAACAACAAAAGTGGAAGAAGCATCGGCTTCATCGTGGAAATTTTCCCAAACAGAACGCAGTATCGAGTTCGAACTGTAGACTTGGTCGTTGAGCACACACTGACTTCACGGCGCCTTGAGCAGCAGGAGTGGTTTGGCGACGGCACAGTTTGTTTCCGAACGCACTTCTTGACAGAAAGCATGCGATGTTACCGGAACCAATGCTTTTATACAGTTGGGAAGGGTGACGACGCCTACAGGGTTTCGGCTCCAGAACTAGCGCCGCAGCGAAGTGCCGGAGCTCAAACGTCACGAGTCGTGGGTCGCCCCTGGATTTTGTTCTTCCGGAGCATCCACCATGCGGTGAATTTCGGGGCGATCGGGTGGGGCTCAATTACTGAACACATAATGAATGGAAGCCTTTCCTGCTTCAGCCATCTCCGCTCAGCTACGTGATGTGAGGTAGAATGAGCTCATCAGCAGCGATGAAGGATCGTCTGCCTCACGAACACTGACCGCGCGGCTGATCAAATGCTGCGGGCCCATTATCAGTCAATGTTCTTCGGAATCGAGTGAGGTCAATGAAGTGGGAAGGACGTATTGAGAATGCATCAAAACCATTCGGTGCGCTGTTGAAAACTACGTTGAACACTGGAAGGACCGCATATCTCCACTGGGACTGAAGTTTGATGGTTCCGTGATCGTAAAAAGTTGACGACATCGTCAACAATCTACTTCTCTACTTTCTGGTCACCTGAACGACAGACGGAACCAATGCTCATTTCGCCGCTGTCTCTCGTTAGGAGGGTCCACCCAATAGTTCTGATGTGATTCTTTTTTCCTCGTGGAGTACACACGGCGCCTCGAACAGCTGAGCTTATGGCAGTCTGCTCGTCGTTTCTTTTGGCCATCTCATTTATTTCTCCAAACGCTAATAGACCGGCGACGCCCTGAAGTTCCGCGAGGAATACTGACAGCTCTCCCGCCGACTCTGGCTGATTCTGGGGTTCGTTCGGCAGAAGTAATGGAAAGAGCCAGCGCAGCTCAGGTTCCTGGATTGCACCGTGGAGAATCGTCCCCGGTCCGGTTTGGCTGCATCGAGGCAAGAAAAATATCAGTGAACAACCGAAACTACAAACAAAGTAAACTCACGGCGACACCAAACTCGGCCACCCTCGACTGACGTTCTGTGCTCGAGAGGCATCGCCAGCGAGCTCTGATTCACGACGGCACAACCTAGAGCCACATTGTGTGATCCGAGGGATACGAGTTTTCGAAAACGCACTCCTCTAGAACCACTTCGGGGCATCCAGGCGCACATGCGTTTGACCAATGCTCGAGGAAGCTCGGCCGCTCGCTGCGCCCTATTTTCCGCCCGATGTATTTTCACCGTTTTTCCCGGCGAGTGGTCAGTTTCCTGCTCCTTTGGTACAAACCTCGAGAGGCCTCAGCAGAGCATCCTTGGACAGGGACGGAATTCGATTAGTCTCGGATGTTCCAAGCTACTGAGAGAACTTTTTGTCCTGTTCCATCAAACTCCTGCATATTATTGAGAGAGTGAGCTGACTCGGCCCAGATAATATGGATTGTGGTCTTTTTGAGCCACGCTCGTTTTGCGCTCGCGATCTCTACCGCTATTCCGATGATGCGAGTGCTCATCACTCAAGATTAACTGAGAATTTTAAATCCACTGGAGCAGATGTGGGAAGCAGATGATCGGGCTCTCATTTGGTTAAATAACTCCGTCAGGAGAGCAGTTCTGGGCTTTCAAACCCTGGGCCGATTCCTACCCGAAGCTTGCGGCTTTTCTTATAACTCGGTATCATTCGGACATTGTCAGGAAATTCAATTGAATCCGGCAGTCGTGAAACTGATCCAACAGAAGAGAAATTCATGGAACGGTAGAGCGGAAGGCCAACGGTGTCTCTTGCGGCGATAGTTTGCTCGAAATACGTTCCAGGCGACATCTCGTTCTTCTGAGTTTTCATGTGTTGGAATCGGGCCTCACATAATAGTCAGAGAAAAAAAAAAACAGATTGAGCGCTCACATTCGAGACTTTTTGAGGCACCGCGAGGTGTGCCCGAATGTATGTGTCTCAGAAATCGTGACCTCCAGAAAGCGTGAGTTTCCAGGAGTAAAGTAAAATTTTCGGGGAAAATTGAGGTAGGACGATTTTCCAAACCAAGAAATTTGGAACTGACAGCATCCTTGTCCGTTTGGTAGAGTAAACATCTGATTCAGAAACAGGATGTTCGCCGGCCAAGACCCAACGTGTCCGCCTGTGTATCAGTCAGCATCCGCTCCGCCGCTCCGAGCCACATCGTTTAACTCCCACACGGCTCCACTTTCACTTCTGGATAATTCTATCTCCTTCCATCGGCGAAGCCAGCCAACCTTTCGCCGAGTACTCCACGATGGCGATAACAGCGGAACCCCTTCAATGCCCGAGGCGTCTGTTTATGTCATCAGAACTTCCAAGCAAGCACCTCTTGGGTCAGAACAGAAGTTTTTCTTCGCCTCCTCCTCTCTGAACATGAGCGACGACACTCTGCTGAGGCGTTATGAAATTTTCACGTGTCCGGAAATCGTTCGATCGCATGTTGGCTGCTGTGAGTGTACTTTACGACAGATTTCAATACCAACTGAACATCAGTGAATAGCATCGAATGTCTCGGGCTGACACTAACGAATGCCGTGTCTCGCTAAGCCACCACTCCTGGGCGGCGGAATTTCCTAAAAGAAGCGCGAGATGAGAATTCTCGATACCCATTGGATTCATTCCCAATGAGGGGAACATCGATTCGACTTCCCCTCAAGATCCGAAGCAACCCCAGGACACCACGAGTCAGATCGCTCGGACAGGATCCCGGTTCGTTCCTAAACTCTCTCCAGGGGGATTGAAGCCGCGCAGTCAATCGAGGAGAATTGCTCTCGTCGCCAGAGGACACCGGCCGCCGGTGTCTGCGCTTACCATTCAGCCTGCGGATGCGCCTTGGAGTCACCAAAATATTAGAAACGTCCGCCATTTGCCTACTCGGAAGCGTTGAGTTTGTCCCGCCCCGGGGAGTCGCCCCCTCCTGGGTGTCGGAAGGTACATTTGAGGTACGTACGTCACCCGTCGTCGCCTCTCGTTGTAGCGGACTGGTTTCTCGAGGTAACTCGACACAGCCCTCAGGGGATGCTCGACTTTGGCTGCGATAGCTCGATGTGTCAATCCTTTGTCTGAATTAGCACGGATCCTAGCTGCTTCGACATCACACGATTCGCCTCGGGCATCTCGCTCACGGACCCTCCACACGCGACTTCGTCGTTCCCATCGCAATTCTTCAGCGCACCCCATGCGCGATTCTGGAAGCTGCTCCAGGCAAAAGTCCTCGTTACCGCTCGTTCCTCCAGGTGAGAGTATTTGAATCCTGTCTCTCAACCTCGAAACTTGGATAGTGAGCAAAATCCGAACGAGAGGAATAAAGGAAAATCGACTAATTCTAATAGGATTTCCTCGCGGCTACGAGGTCGCTTAGCGTTTTCCATCATAATGATCCGTTTGTCTCGAAACCCCTCCCAGATGAGGTCTATTCGCAGCCATGGGAAACCCTTCTGAACCAAGGAGAAGCTCGTTAAGTCGCCGAGTCCGAACCCCGCGCGTCAAAGTCCGGCTACTCGAAGCATCTGGAGCGATCGGGTCCCGGAATTGTGCGTCCTAGGCACCTCGAGACCCCGGACAGGGTGGAAAACACAGCAGTCTCTCTTCCCGAGCGACGAAGTCAGAACACCCTGCGGCGGCCTGGAGGAACGTGCATTTCGACAAAAATCCAAAAAGCCACAAACTCGAAAATCATATTTCAAAGTGCAACCAAATCTGATGGACCGGATCCAAAGAAGCTCGAAATGCCATGAGATAAATTCCACCTCCAGCACCCGAGTCGACGTGCGTGGAATCCACAAAGCCCACCAACTCCACAAACCCAAGACGAAAACGAGACTCATTTTTCCCATAAACTCAATCTCTGGCGGTCGGTCGTATCGCTCAGAGCGCTTTCTGTCGAAGTCACCGGGGCGTGTTCCCGAAAAAATCTGCCCTGGGGAATTATGGAGCTAAGCCGTTGGAGGAAATCATGAACATTCGTCTGAAGAAATCACGCACCAGAAGCTCGGCTTAAACAGCTCTTCCCATGAGAAAACCAAACAGAGACTGCGAAGACATCTTTCTCCCACCGCTGAACAGTGGAGATCTCTCATCCTGGATTAAAAACGGTTCAACACACTCGCGATCGCAACTTAGTCCAAAAAAAGATGTCTGACCTTGAACAATGATTGATGAAATGAAAATATTTAGTCGGACCTCCGTCCAGTTGGGAGGCACCCGAGGCTGTTTTGACATGCGTCTCCTCGAGCTCGAGGGAGAGCTGTTCCGAATCGTATGCGCTCATCTTGAAGGAATATTCGTTGGAAATGCGTCTCCAGATCGCATCGGTACCCGTTCAGGAATTTTCTTCCCCCGACCGGAGAAAATTGTTGCGACGCTATCCACGCTCGGAGAATGCGAAAAGGGAGTCTCTCTTGAAGTATTAGGTGGTTGGTTGGAAATCTGACGAGAATCCTCCGAGAGCTCGATACCGTCGATGTCTGGGTTCGGATTTTCATCCGCAGCTCGAAGGCCCAAGAAGAAATCGAAAGCGTCACCGGAGCGCCATCGTCGGAGGAACGAGTTTTGATCCAGCGTCGGGAGCAGGGATCGAAAGATGACCTGCGGAAGTGCGAGCTCTGATTTTTGTTCTACTGCCCACCGGGACGACTTTGAACTCTTCATTGTGGTGGGATGCGAATAGCTATGATGCCAGCGCTTGCGGGATCTCAGTGTCGTCCCGCGAGTTCGAATAAGAACTTTGGAATTCCCTGGCGACTCCAATCGAGCGGATCCCCATGAGGAACAGCAACCGCGGGGAAACGAAAGTTCGCGAAAGACCGTTCGGGTTGCCGTCCCACTGAACGCTGTTCTGAGGGAATACGCGGGACCGGGAAGTCAATAAAGCGAGTCGTCTTCCCGGCAGAGCCGACTCCCGCCTCTCCGACACTAACGACTGAAACAAGTAACATATTGAATGTGAATAAGCGACGCAGCAGTGTCGAAGTTCCGGGGCCAACACACCGCGACCTTTCGCCCCTGGCACAGCGCTCGCAGCGAGTTCAACCAGCATTCTCTGACTCTCCAAATCTCCTCTTTTGTCCCTGGCTATTCCCAGTTGCACTCCGCTCTCAATGTTTCCCGATAAGCCGCGAGGGATTCCGCAAACAGTGCAACTCCGCAGAGACTCAATCTAAAAATCCGCCCGGATTGTTGCCTGTGTCGATACCTCCGAAACCAACTATACATTCTGCGTAACGATTCCTCACCTCCTCCCTTCTGGAAACGGGAAAGCTTCACGTCGGCTGTTGGAAATCTCCTCCGACGCGTAGGTCGCCGAGGATCTAACGGGAAGGGTTTTTTTTTTCCAGCCGGGCACGCACTTCGAATCTCCCGAAAATAAGTTCGAACGAGACTCGGGGTACGGAATTCGATTAAGAAAATTCCGAACGCCTTATCGACACCTGCCCGACACGGGAAGAGGCTTCTCGAGCCCGGATCCACGTGCGAAATGAGGAAGATGTGGGCGGCGAATAGCGCTGCGGCACGCCACTGACGGGCTTCTGTGACTCATCAGTAAAAGGGTCAACGGAATGGAAAGCCCGCGAGAGTTTCCAGAGCGGCCGATGCCCCCGTGCCCTAGAGAAGAATATCGGAACGCCGCCGAGCCCTACCACGAGTTCTGTTCAGGATCCGAAGCTGTCGAGAAATGTGTTTCAATCTGAAGTGCCCCGGAGGTAGACTTTCTCGGCAGTTTTGCGCGGCAGGCGACGATCGCCATCAGGCCAATATTTCTGAAGGTGCTTCTGTTCCTCGACATCTTGCTGCACGAGGGGACCCAGGCAGGAGTTTTACTCGTACAAACCAAAGCCACCCTGAACAAGCGCGAACTAAGAACCTCGAGAATTGAAAGATACTTCCGCGCGTAAACACCCTCGCGGAGGAGGAACTTCGCGTATGAAAAACATCCCGTGTATGCGCGAGGTCCTTCATATGGAAACTTTCCGTGAGAGGCATTCATCGTACGCGCGTGCTCGAGGAATTTCCATCCGCTTGACCGTTGCTCGGAAGTTCCTCGGAGACGACGCACAAAATCCAAAACGATGGCCCATACTTTCCGATGTCTGGCCTTTGGTCATTGCTCAGGGTGGACCGTGAAGGGAACTTGCAACATTCATTTTCTGAGCCGAATTCTACATGTCAGCATGATTGGACTGTATTAGGATTCAGTTGGATTCTCTCCTGCAGGGTCTTGGTCGAAGCGTAGCTCCTGTTGATTACCTTATGTCCGTCCAGGATTTCCGATGTCGTCACTAATCGCCCTTGAATCACTCTCTTGGGGTGGGCGAGGTCAAGAGCCCGGTGGAGGTCACCTTTTTACGGCTTTTGGACCGGCCGGAGTCGTAAAGGCTGAAGCTTGCTCTCGGAACGGTCGCTTTTCTCAGCCGTGTTTCGGTTCCGTGTAGCCCACAAAAACAGAAGTATCATCTTCTCCGCGACTACGGGCAGAAAGAACAAACTGCGGGAGCTTCCCGGGAGTGGCAACAGGTCCACGTTGGGCGGAGAGCAGACTTATTTTCGAGGCGGCGAGGGCCGCCGGCGGACGGCTGAAAAGCCGAGGTGAGCATAGCCGGAAATGCTCGACGCGATATCGGATACCTATTCTGAGCCCAAGTTCCGGCAGAGATTTTTTCTGAGTGGCAGCCGCGGTCTGAGAAGGGGTCGAAACGGTAGTTGGCCCACGTGGAACGGAAGCCCACGATCCTCACCGGAAATCAACCGATGTGCGGCAGGTAGTGCCAACTGCTCCCGAAGGCGATTCGCACGAAAACGGGAGAGGATCATACAGCATGAAGACAGGAGCGGCTCGCAGCAGGACTCCGATCGCCGTCGTGCACAGCGAAAATCTCGTTTTTGACAAGTTATCACTGATAACATAGCTCATCAATCATGAATCTGATCCGAGAGATGAGGAAACTGTTTCCCATAACTGAAGGGGGGGGGGGGGGCGTGAGCGAGGAGGCACTCAGCTGCTGATGGTGACGAGTCGGAAATAGACCAGATTCTCTGTGCGACGGGAAACACTCCGCAACATTCGATGAGTTTCTACGGCGAACTACCGGCTGTTTTCCGTATCATCTGTATTTTCCGTGATACGGGGAATCAGGTTTTTGCGCAAATCTGTTACCATCGGCGGATGAATAGATTCGATACTCGGCCTCAATCGGGGAAATCGCTCGTGTCCTCCGATTACATCCAATCAAACGATCGGGGATCTGTTGGTCGGCGATGTTCGGGGAGATAACAGTTTCGAGCTCAGGTATATGTATATCACACCTTGGCGGCAGACTTTGAGCAGCAGCAGCCCGGGAAGCAACGAACAGGTTGCTAGTGACCGGGGGATTCCTGCGCAAGCGTTTGCTTGGACGCACAGGGATCTTCTACTTTCTCGTTTCGTTGCAGCCACGAGAACTGTTCTGGTGAAAGCACCGGTCGGGAAACAGCCCACGGAAGCCATTGGTACAGCCACAGCTGCAACTGGCGATGTATGCGTCATCGGGAGCTTGCGGCCAACGTTCGCGGAACGATTTCTGTGCTCATGCCGGTTCCGAAAGCCAACGGGAGGGAGCAATGTTTTGGAAAGTCGCCGCTACGAGACGCTACTGAGTGTACGCACGTGATGAATTCTGGTTCAATGGATACCAGGACACAAGTGCTCTCAGGGCCCAGGGTAAACATAGAGCTGTCCTCTGATTGGCTGTCCATGCAGACCGATCGATTGACCTCTTGAACCACCTTGTGGTGAAGCGTGGAACACGGCTCAACCCAGAGACCCTCTCGAGAACTCTTGGAAGAGGTCTTCGATGTCCGCAAAAACGGGCTCAGGACAACCGATGCGGCCGAAGCATTCACGGACATGGGCGGCGAACTCATTGAAAGAGGGCCGTTCAGAGAACTCGGCCAAGTTCGATTCCAGGGTGATTTTCGCGCGTATTCGCTTCCGGCGGTCGGAATCCTGACGGGAACGCTGAACATTATCTTCGAAGCAAGCACGGACACGTGTAGCCCGATTCTTAATTCTCGACCGGAATGTGACGCCCAAGCAACAGTCGAAAATTCGTCCCGTCAGACGGCTGGAAGGAGCTGTTACAAGCAAGCGCTTGGAATACACGTTTTGAGAAAGGTGGGCGACTCGATGGGTGGTTTACTACAGGGACTTCTGTCTCATCTGTCAGGGCAAGCCGTGTTCAGCGACACAAAAATAGAGAATTTACTTCTTGAACGAGGAATAGTAATCGGTGCTCCTAAATGAAGATCCCTCCGAACAGCACCACGAGGTTCGGCTAATGGAGCTAATGAAATTCGTGAGGGACTTCCGACTGAGGATCCCAAACTCAGAGCACTGTCCTCATCGCAGCTTTCCTAGGGGCGTCTGCAAATCCGATGAAAAATACTCTCGGACTCGTGTGCTGAACGGAGCCGAGTGGAATTTCCCCCTTGTAGCTGAAAGTCGACCCGATGTACCCGAAGCACGAACCTTCGATACAAAATCACAAACTCAGATTTCGATGAATCCTTCGAGTGTGTAATACTATCAGGAAAGCTCGCTCCCATATGAGGAATCGGCATTCGCCAATCGACCCTCAAGCCTCGACACGGGGCAACACAGAGCTCACCGAATGTTCAGCTTCATACATATGTCGGACTCAATGTTTCAATTCCGAGACTGTCAGATGTCTTCCGCGCCGGCAGAGCGGCCGAAGACGACAGAGCGCTTCCAAGCCAAATCAGGCGTGTGCGGTTTTCCACAAGTTTACGTGACAGCTGTGCCATCAACATAAACTTCGAAGTGAGCTCCGGGACCGACCTCGGCCTCCAACAAGTGGGGTCTTCGTCCACCCACACTGCACGCCCCTGCGGAAGAAGGAGAATCGCGGTTCATCCATTCATCGGATGAGCAACTCAAAACAAAGGGGAACTAGACCAAACTGAAAAACGAGTCCCGTTACTCAACAGGATGACAGCAATAAATTCGTTCATTAACTCAGTTGGAAAGAAACAAACGAGGTGAGAGCGTCCGCCAAGGCTGGCAGCCTTGGTGCTATCGACGACAATGGCCAACAGAGGCCGTCAGTCTTCATGAGCGGGGCCAGCAGCCACATGATAATACGATAGCTGACTCGTTTCGCGAGGCCGAAGACTGAGAGTTCAGCCCTCCTCCGAGGCCTTATATACCCGGTGACGTCACAGAGTGGAAATGGAACGTGGTGCCCTCTCCCAGGATAAAGTTGCCCTCCAACACTTTTCGGCTGTAAGTTACTCCTGACGGACTTCTTGATGGGTGTCACTCTGCCTCCACTTGATTGTGAGCGGTTTAGTTCGCCGAGCCAACGAGCAGTGAATCGGGGAAACCTAAGAAACTCAGCTCTGTGATTTAGACGTTTGGATGCATTTACCGATTTCAAAGTTCGATGTCTCCAGAATGATACGGTAAGTCGTAGGGAGCGATCAGTGCCAACTTCCATGAATACACATGAATGCTCAGCCGCCAGAAGAAGTGAACACTCAATCAGCAAATGGAGCACAGCAAGCCAAGCAGTCTCGAAACGGAAGTTTGTCATTGAAAAACGGCGGAGCGTTTCTTCGGGGAGAATGTGACTCAACGCTACTGTTCCGATCACAGCTCGCGGCGAGCCTTGCCTTTCGCTGCGCGGGAGAAAAATCGTTCAGGTTCGCGCGAGAAAATTCGGAAATCCGGCACAGAACAAGGCGCAGTTTGTAAGCTCGACAAATGGGTCAGCTGTACTGCGAACGAACGGAGGTCTGAGATGATCCGCATCTCGACGTCCGATATAATCCAGAAGTCTCAATGACTTTCCGACCGCCGAACATGCAAGGAAGTGGATACTTGAGAGCTGGGTTCTTCTCCCGAAACCATTGTTGCTCGCCAATGTCACTCGAATTCGTTAGAATTGTTATCAAGTCTATCTGGGGAATTGGCAAGCTCCCTTCGAGTTTATGCCGAATGCGTTTAGACTTGTTTGAATCAGAACAATGGGCATCCTCCGGAAGAGATACGTATTTAGGAGGCGGGCGATGCGATAAGTATGGCTGGAGAATGGAGGGCCGCTTGGCCATCAACCGACAACTAATTGCCCAGAAGCTGGCTCAATGGAACTCCGGTATGCGTAGCAGCGCAGCTGCAGTCTCTCTGGCCCACATTCGTGTGGAATCCGGCGATAGGTGGGGTGTCCTGATGACTCCTGGAACATTTGCAAAAGTACGGGACATTTGAAAATTTCCGAGCCCGGATGGTTCTGCGGTTCGCCCATCTGGAAGCGAACTTTTCGCGGTCGACTTTGATAGGCTGATGGGTGAGTGGTTTGGACGGGAAAATATCCAAATCTCAAAAATACCCGGAAAAAGGGTCCAATTCCACATGCACGTGCATGTATATTGAGTACGAACGCACAGCCAATCAAAGATCATGTGTGCTGAGAGACGCCGTTTTTCGTAGCAGTTCTGCGCAGTAGGCTCTCGGGACGACACGCGGGGCTTCAAGCGACACCTGAGCGTTCGCCCCGTTGAACTGCTGCGGTGGACATGACTAGGGCCTGTAGGCAAACGAACCAGCTCCATTGTGAACCAATTGCGAACACCATCCGAACTCATTCCATGAACTCGCAAACTTTCTCCCGCAGTTCCCGCCTTGGCTCTCCAGGAGCAGAACCCTCACAAGTCGAGCCCAGCGGAACGGGTGATTTCCTCCTTTGCGTTTCATCCAACGCATTGGAGCCGCTACTTCAGTCACCTCTAGCGCCTGTGCAATCTCCCCGCGAAGCTTCGCAGACGCTCAGGGCGACTTCTTAGAGAGCCAGTGGGAATCTCGTTTCCCCGCGCACTTTACTCGTTCCCCCGGCGTTGAGTACGAGGAGTTGGAGTCTAGTTCGAAAAGGCGAAATGCATTTGCATTAATCTCTCGCAAGCATCTCGAGTTCATCGAATCTCTCGATGCGTCGTCTCGCCATCGCCTCCTGCGAAGTTTGACTGGCTTGTGTAAATGCTCGAGTGAGGAGGGTGCGAGCCCCCCATTTCGACGGGTGCGTAGGACTTTGTGCAGAAACAAGAGTCGAAGCTGCAACCCTGATAGTCATTCCACATGTTTTTTTCCCGGTGAATTGCGTCGAGCACGGTTCTCATTCGCAGCGTAGGATCATTCAAAGTGGGAGAAATTCGCTGAACATTACCCTTGGGCCTCGATGAGAGAACGAAGTTATGGCATCACCGCTCTACGGGAACAGGAATCTCGTTTTGAATTACGACAGCTCGTTAATGGCTTGGCCTGGTGTTTAATTCTGAGGAAACGATGAACCCGAAATTCTCCACGTTTGATTTGAATTCGGTCGGGCAGGAATCGCCGATTCCCCGCACCTCCAGACGCTACTCGTACAATGAGTTTACAATGAGCTGATGGGACCCGTGTGGTGCGGTGGACGGATCTGTTCCCGCCTGGAAGCTGAGGAAACGTTTCCCTTCTCCTTCCCATTCTCCCCGTTGTTCTGTAGCCTCGACATTGGAATGAATCGAGTACGCCGGCAAGAATAACCTGTTTTTTCGATCTTGTGGAACAGTCAACTTACATGATGCCGGCCGATTGAGCTAGATTTTATGTCGTCGCCGCTAATTTTTTCTTGGTAGCTAGAAAAGTTCCGACTCTAAGCTGCATATTCCGCTGCCTGTGCATGGCGTTATTGGCTCGAAGGGTTCTGCGATGGAATGGATCCCGAGGCTGCTATGCGGAATCATCGAGGCGAGATGTCGAGGCCGACTTTTATTTGACGTCGACGTAGCGCTGAAGGCACTAATCATACCATGTTCGTTGGAAAACGCGAGGGGTCCTTCTCTCGCAGCTCCGCCCGGTGAAAGTTCTGAAGAGGAACGACGATCAATCGCTGAGCCAGCTCAGGCTGAACGTAGAGCGATTGCGAGAACAAGGCTGTTTAACGCGTGGCAACCTCGGAGGGCCTGACTCGTACACCGATCCTTGTTCGCTCAAGAACCCTATCTCCTGTCCGTACTACGAAGCAATCGGGATCATGCTCTGTCTCTAAGAGAGCCAGGAGATTTTCTATTGCTCGCCACCAAAATTCCCGGGTGAACTCAAAGATCTCTGGAACGAAGGGTCTCCTCGAAGCAAAATCGTCCATTTGGGTTATATTTTTTCGGCGAGGTACGATTTCGAGTGTGGTCCTCAACGTCGTCGCACAGGAACGACTGCAATCTTTCAACAGGAAAGAAAGGATTTTCTCGGGACAATAGTCGTCACCTCTGAAGGAAAGCAGCGACCTTTGTCATTAGTAAGATTACTCAGGCTAGACTAATTAAAACTTCGTACCATCAAGCCAGCTCATTCCCCCTTCTTCCAACGAGTCCCATGGATTGCTGTATATCATTTATGCGTTTATCTATCAACTGTTTACTACGCCTCGTCTTACAAAATCGACGAGCTGTTTGGAATCCCGTTTTCACGTGAGCGATTGTCGCAGACGTGAGCGCTCAATACATCGGGGCGATTGGAACAGTCTCATCAGGAGTTCCGTCCAGCCATGTCTCACAAGGGAACTATACGAAGTGTAACACCCAGATTTGAATGAGAGGGTGCCCGTTCGGTAGTCTATGCTGGGCCATGTTCGGGCCCGCAGTTGATCGTCTTGAATGGATGCGTGGATTTTTTCTCGGGGAGCCCGAAATTCGGGAAAAAGACGTTTCCCGGCCTCTCAGGGCCCATTGACTCCCCTGTTCCTGATTAAAGACAAGAGTTCTCGACTCTGAATCAGTGACTGGACTGAATAGTACACAGAGAGATCGAGTGAATCCTGTTTCGCCTAACTCAGAGCGGAAAGCAATATCCTGGGTGACCTATGAGGCATAGTCTTCAACATGTGTTTAGCCCATTTCATACCATGCCGCTCACATATGCAAAGTTTTTCTTGGTGTCATCAACAAAACCTGGGAGAGCAATGCTACAGAATATGTTTGCTTGTAATTGATTGTTTTTTTTTGCGTCGTTTCTCTCGCTAGAAGTTGCTTCCGTCGTCCTCAGGACGTCGGAGCTAATCCACGATCATGACCGCAAGGAGGTGTCATATCGTGCTGCCGCTAGGTCGCAAACGATCCAGGGGGAAGTTCGGGGGACTTTCCCCCGTGAGTGCCTAGTCCGTCTCAATGCTTATTCCCCAAATCAGTCACTGATTGAGGGTCAAAAATTGAGGGTCACCAATCAATAACAGGGTGTCAATCCGCGCTGGAAAGCGGGAGAACCGATTTTTTTAGGAATTTCCGACCTCCCTAGAAAAAAACACGGACCCATTCAAGACGATCTACTGTGGGCCTGAACATGACCCACCATGGACTACAAAATGGGCACCTTCTCATTCCCTTGTCAGTGACGACATTCTCTCTGTTCCGGAGCGAAGCGATATTCAATTGAAAGGAGCAACAATGGCCAATGATCGAAGTGCAAAATAGACCGATACCATACCATACCATACCGATCTAGACTGACCTCATGATCTCTTGCCGAATGCTTCATTATGTCTGGCCATATGCGAACCCGTGTGTCTTCTCGGAAGCGATTCCAGTCCTAGCCGCGCCGCCGACCGGTGGTGAGGTTCGCGAGTTCCACCGTATTTTCCATGGAACATCAGCAGAGAATTCCACTCTCGGGTGACGCTCTTTCGGGATGGACGCTCACAGTTCGCTCAAGCGAAAATTGTTCAGGTTTCCCTGAACGAACTTCGATGAGCGACGCCTGAGAGACAGCGCAATAGTTCGAAAGAGACAGGATATTTCCATTTTCTCCATTGATTTTCCTTTCTCGTCGCTTGGAAACAGTGCTCAGGAGTGACCACCGTGCATCGGACCGCGGGAACTCGGGCAGCGAGAACTTGCAAATGGATTGAACGGGTCGTTCGATTCTCGTTTGCAGCAACGAGAATAATCGCTTTCTCCCAATGACGACTGGTTGAACCACAACCTCGCTTGTTGAACAATCATCGAAGCGCATCGGGGCTTCGAAGCTCGAATAATGAAATAAGCTACGCGAGAATGGTGTTCTTCCATGAGATCCGAGTGGACCACGTAGCGACAGGGAGAAGGGGCCAGAAGAACAATATCGCCCAGGCTCATCAAATGTGTTCTCTGACGGACGTTTCATGGTATGGGGTACTTGTAGATAAATCATGATACGACGTCAGACGGATCAACGAGGAATTTCGCCCGCAATTCCGCCCTTATCCATGTTTGCTGGAAATAGGTCGCAGAAACAGCCTCCCGGGCGATGTGTCCATCTATTGACCTGATTCCATCGGCTGAAAAAAACGTCCTAATCAATCAGGGGACTCGCTTCTCTTCATGTTCCTGCCGCACTTCGTGTCCGGGACCCTTGATGGAGCCCCTGGAAACTCACAAGAACATAAGGGGGGTGTAACGGAAAAATATAGATCTGATTCCTCGGGCTATAAGTTCTGTCTGAGAGCAGCCAGAGATAAGGTGTAGTATCCGCTCAGTAGAGAAAGACTCAAGCTATTCCATGGAAAAAAATGGCGGCTCGACTTCGTTGTCTTCTCTTTCGATGATATTTTCTCGACTCCACCATTTGTCCCTGATTGCGCCGGGTACATCGATTTCGATTCTGTTTTTTTCGATTTGTGGTTGAAGGAATCTGCAAGCGCATGAACTATATTGACTGCATTCGGAGCACACGTTCCTGATAGAGTCGTCGGGAACTGCGAGCGACGATTTTCATTTTTTTGAATTCGCATTCAAAAATCCCTGATGAGCCTGGATCTTCTCCATCCTTGTTCGTTCGGAAGATCTCTTCGTTATCTACATGCTAGAAGAAAAATCAGCACTGGACAAATGACAAAATCGAGGAGTTATCCCTCGGAAGAGAAGACAAATAGAGATATTTTCCCGATGGATAGCTTGAGCGATGGATAGTGACCTCTACTCAGAGGTCACTTCATCTGATCTCTGGGTGCTCTCAGATCGAAGTTGAAGCCCGAGAAATCAGACCCATATTTTCTCGTTACGCTCCCCCTAAGGGAGCAAGGTCCATGCAGCATAGGGGTCGAGGGGTCCGACTAGCGCCTATGAAGAGTGAGTGATTCTGCGGCTGCGACGCCCCCGCAGACGGAAAGATTCCCCCGGATGAAGTGGTGCTGGCACTCTCGAACAGTCACCGCATCATGGATACGGCTCCTGCACGTGTATTCTATTCCATGTGATAGGTAGCTATAGGCGAAGCAAGTCTAATTGAGCGAACGGAATATTTCTGAGGCAAACTTGAGGGAGGAAAACCCGTCAAGCAGTGGGTGGGAAAAGCAGCTGTTAGTCGTCGCAACATCCCTGTGCACAGCGATCGACATGTGTATCTGTCAGCCGGAATCCGATAAATGATGTCCGCCGCACTCTGAGCTGTGACCGGTGTCGACAGAGTGGGACCAGTGGATGCGAACTCGCCGCTCAGGGCTCGCGCAGCTACCCTGTTCGTTGAACTCGTCATACCAACAACATGAATCCATAAGGGATTCTCCGATCCAGGCGTTGCTTGTGATTTCGACTCCGGACGGCACCGTTCCTCGATTTCTGACCCAAGCTGGATCCGGACGAGAAAACCTCATAGGTACCATCCTCCCCGTACTGAAACACCGAAAGTGGCAAAAAAACGAATCTCCGTGGGTGTTTTGCGGATTCAGGTAGAAGGACTTCGCAGAGGTCTCCATTGTCTATTGCCACCCTGACTCGGGCCAATGGTCAGGGAGCAAAAAACGTTGAATGGCTGTTCAGAGGTGCGAATGAATTTTTCGTTCATGATGGCTCATGAGAATCCCGAGCCCCACGCAGGCATTCAGAAGCTGACGCGGCAATCAATTCAATCTGGCCATCGAGGGGTAAACTCATGAATCACGGCACTGTTTATGAGTTAATAATTTTTTTTGGAGTTGAGCTCGACGTTCCGTCGATGATCTCTGGTTGGGTCAAGCTAAATGGTTCACGCAATCATCGCTTCTGATTCAGTAGGAATGCAACATCCGTGATATGGCATCGAAAGCTAAGTGTAATGATGAATCCATGGACCAAATGGGAGGCTCTGAATAATTGCGCTTACCTTGACATTCATGTGACTCTTGTGTGCGCTTCGATTTCGATCAAACTTGCACCGCTGCTGGACCTCGTTCTGGGGAGATACGGTACTCCTGAGAGTTGTCCTGAGACGCTGTGGCTGACTGTTCCCGTGATGTACCATCAGTTCTCCGAAGAGACCCGCCTCCCAACATTCCGGATGAAATTGAATCGGAGAGGAGCCGCTATTGAAGAGGAGCTTCTGATAATCGAACTCTTGGCCCCAGAACCGTTGCCCAACCGATTCACAGCTCATTGCGATCACATAATCGAGTGGGAAGCACTCTTCATATGCTGTGCATGTCAACGCTTTGAATATGTCTGACTATGAGCATGAGCTCGCCAGCGTGCAGATGTTAGAGACGGGAGCTCAGAAGATCCAGCAGTCCTAGAGCGGGAAGAAAACGCGGATGGCCAGTCGCACTAAACAGAATTGGGACGAATAAACCTGAAACCGATAGTGTCCAGTGCACCCGATTCGTGACACTTTCGTTGATGACGAACATTCATTGTATATTCGGTGAAAGGTCATTGCTTGTGCCTCAATTACGTACGTGCTCTGATTGGAAGATTCATGGGGACTACTTGAAAATTTCCGGTTCTTGACCAGTGATGCGGGACCGGGGAGGGTTAGAGCGGCCAGGATCTCTCATGGGAGCTCGTGCGCGGATCTTTTCTGGCCGGTGACGGCCGGTATGATAAGCATGATGTTGAGAGGGTTTGAATCGATTCTGACTCAGGATTCTTGACTTCTACTGGGAGGCGATTGAGCGAAACAGAGAGACAGCGGGATTTGATTCCGATTCTCGAGCTCACGACGTCTCTAATCTAACCGTATCGAACGATGCGAGAGGAGCAAGATATCGATGCTCTCTAATACAAGCTTCTCATGAGAAGTTCGGTAGATATCAGCGATGAAAACAACGGAGCTCATGGTCACATTCTCGGAATGTGTTCGAGAGCGATTTCTTGGGCCAAAGACAACATCTGCATGAGCAAACCAGATACAGTCGGTATCTAAGGGCGAACATTCTAATATTACCCGAATTCGCTCGAAAAGAAACGAGAAAACTCGTGAGAACCTTGGAATAATCGGGTCTGTGGCACCAGTAGTCCGGTTCGCGAAGCCACACCAGATCTACGGCATACAGGAGCTGACTGAGATTTTCATTTCGAAAATTTCTTCCTCTCCGAGCCTGCCATAGCTGAAATATCGGCGATTTTGTTCTGGCAACGATCTGCTATGCATTTTCAGCCATGAGCGCTCCTCTAACTACACTGATCTTCAAATTGGCCAAGACGGACTTTCCAGGGCCCATGGCAAGTTTCCGGGGGTTGCATTCAGGCCCTAACATCGGGCTCACAGCGGATCCAGGGGTCAAAAAATTTGAGAAACTCTCTGCTCTTTATCGTCGGAATCTGATCCGGTCGCTCCGGTGAAAGCCTTCGGAAAGTGTGCTATTTCGATTTTCACCATTCCTCCTAGACTTCGATCATGTATTTGCAGACGCAAACCGAAGGAACTTCGCCCAACGTTGAATATGGGGAACCAGATACATTCATTCAAACACGTAATTCCTGAAAGCCTGGGCCGATGACCCTTCCTATGCTTCGCGATGATTGTCACTCGCAGAATTTGACGTTTTTCCACAAGCGTTCCCGAGGCTGAACTACATAACCTTGGACTGCACTTCACATAGAGCAATTGAACCCGACAAGCAGGTCCGTATTCCGCGGTCATGCCTGCGAGCCTTACTGGGTACCCTCGATATGTGATAAGCAGAGCCGTGCGCCGCCGAGGTCGGGGTGTCCCCGCCAGCCGCCGTGCCCCCGAGCGGCGCACGGCGGCGGAGCGCGACGCCGGTACCTCATCTCGGGGTTAAGCGCCACAAGTAGGGGGTCGCGAGAATCCACGAGTCCGAGTTTGCGACACCTAGTCACAAATCTCGGATCATGGTCTCAGTAACGGAGCGCAGTTAGACATGCACGAGAAGCTTCGAACAGCGAACTACGGCAACGGGTCGGCTCTGTCTGTGGGCATAGTGCGGCTCGATTGCCGCTTGCACGATACATCCTAATACTCTTCTCACCAACGTGAACCGGGGTCGAACTGGACCATTGGAGGTGGTCAACGATCACGTTTTCTCTATGCGCATCGATGAATAGATCGGTTGTGCCGTGAATGGGATCCACGCGGCGAGGGCGAAGGAGAGATCCACTTCGGATACCTTCCATGTCGGGAAAAGATGGCAGTCCGGAGCGTCCTTTCTTCCTCGGCACGGGAACTTTCGAATTCCCATATTCTGCTGGAACCTCATCTCTGGCATGAATTTTCCCCGGGATTCCGACGATGCGGGGTGGCTGGAGCACTTGGGACGAGAGGGGACAAAACTGCACGTCGAGGAGGAGCACGTACAGAAGGCGCTCGAGAAACAGCTGCAGCACGCGAACAAAGGCCGAGGCCAGGAACGAGACCTGGTCGCCCTCGCCTCCATGTTTCAACAGGCGGCCGCTCAGGCCAACTCAGCGACGGAGGGCGGCGAGCGCCCAGTTGAGGTTCCGCGAATGCTTTACGCGGATACGAACACGCCAATCGCGAAACCGGAGAGAGCTCCTTCGCCTCCTACTCCCTGTGACCGCCTTAGGATTTCAATCGATCCCTCCGACTGTCTTGAAGGATTGAAAATAGAATCCACACAAAAGTTGACGATCCAAGTTTCGCTTCGAATAACAGTTCATCATTCTCGTTGCGGAAAATTGTAAGGTTGTGAAGCTCCCGTCGGCTTATTCGAAATCTGCGAGTGGATCGATCACACCAAATCATTGAGTATAATGTGAAAATTGTGACCGCCCTATCAAGATGTTTCTAGTTTTGAATCTGGAATTTATATACTGCAAATTGAGCCTGAACTACTCAAGAGGACGGAAAAATCGAATGATGACTTTTGTGAATTATTTCGCTGGGCGACAGGCACTCCTCGCGACGAACAGGCTGGATTCCACAAGCCATTTCCGATGAGTAACAACCTGCGGCGCGCCGGGCCAGCTTTCTCCGCCGCCTTTTTTTCCGTCCGCCGCCGTCGAAAACCTCACAGCGCACAGCTCTGGTCATAAGATATAGTTTTACGGCGTCGTTTCGAAAGAATGAATGTTGCATTTATATACATAAATATACAGCCTCCAGCGACCGATGATGGCATTCACGTATTTCCTCCAATGATTTAAATGTTCCCATTACACGGGTTTCTAATGGACGGGTCGGTTTCAGGCCTATGGGAATTCATTCGCGGAGTCCCGAAGCGATGGGTAGGTCCAGAGACGAATAAATTACACGGGAATGTCGATGGGGAACGTAAGTGAAATTTCCAAAAACAAAACGCCTTGGGCTGAGAAGAAATCCCTCCAGACCCCCATGTGGTGCAGGTTTCCGATGAACGAACACGTGAGGTTGAGAGCATTTTCGAAGTGGGAAGCAAGTCTCAGCTGAGACCGGCATCTAACAAAACACTGGCCAAATGAGTGTGAGGCTCTCTGCGCTCGGTCGAAGAGTATTTCAGAGGTATGAGTGCATTCGTCTATTTGTTGAATTCGAGTTTCGGGCCTCTGTGAGTTCGTAATACTCGAAAACGGTTACGTGAGCAGATCCGAATATCATCATCATATCACGCTATGATTCAAACTTTTCGATGGAGCTCATGATTCCATGCGATGTAAACTACTACGAGCTTCCAAAGAGAGTCATAGTGAGGCTCGGCCTCTCTGAAATTTGAGATTGCACTGTCAGAGAACCCGGAGATTTTCCCCTGTCACTCCGCTCTCGAAATCGGGTCCAGCAATCTTCTCCGTCGATGGGGAGAACGCCGCATGAGCCAAAACAAAGGCGAATGTTTGAGCGTTCAGTCCCTTACGAACGGGCAGCTCCAAGGAGAGGCCGGATTCCCCATTCTTGGAGAGAACAAAGGGACGGCCCTCCAAGAAAGGAAATATGGCATATCGGAAATCGGACCTGATCATGAGGACAAGAAGGTGTGACGATTGGATCTCCACTCCTCTCGTTGTAAATAAGTTAACTGACAGTCCTAAGGGTAATGATGATGACAATGATTGTGGGGAGCAAAAGAGTCCCGCAGAGAGAACTCGTTCTCGAACTGACCGAAGTATGGCACTGAACATTGTGCTCCTCCTGATGTGACCCTCAAGGGCGTCGCGGATCAATTCTCAGGAACGCAGAAGAATCGGAGTCTGTCCCTAGATTCGTAACAATCAGAATTGAATGTGATTCTGGTCCATGAATCTGTTCTGATCATTGGGAACCTCACCAATCGAGGTCTATCCCGTCGCCCGGAGGGCGCGGATGGTCCTGCCGAGGCTGAACCAGCCCTCCTTGTCCTCGACGGGAGCGTCTTTCATCAGCAGAGAGGGATGTGAAATAAGGAAAAATCGTCATTCGCGGGATCGCTGCGCTCTCTCAGTGTTGGAAGCCGGAATGTTGAGTTCGAGAGAGAGAAGAAATTGGAGAAAAGTTTGACCTCCTCACTAAGATACTGTTAGTCCCGCAGTGTAATTCGAGTTGACAATGAGTGCTTTCGGTCATGTGCTATTGGCTTTTGATAGGGAGCTGCGGCTCAGAACTGGCACGAGCTCCACCCCGCTGACAGACGATCGATAATATCTAGAACTAGCCGGCCTCCGGCCGACTACGCTGGCTGACCCGTCCCTTACTGCGGGAGACGACTGCTGACAGTCACACATTGCCTTACATGTAATGTCATGAGACCTCCAGAAATGGCCATCGATTCTCGCCAGCATAGTATCGAGGCGGTGCGCCTCATGGTTGAGATTCGTATCCCGGTGATACATGTGAGCAAACACAATCTGGCAGTTTTTGGCAAGGGGGCATTTTTCTACCATTTGAATGGGTCAGCATCATTGATGAACTATCTCCTTATTCGGCTAATCTGCGCATATTTTCTCTCAAAAGTATGGTCAGACCCAACCCGGATCCACCTCCCTAGACTCCGAGGAGTGTGGTGAGATCGACGCCGGAGCCGCCTTATAAAAGTCCCGAGTATATTTACAGACCGAGCCCGGGATCACCTCCCCAGACTCCGACAAGTGTTCTCAGATGGACCGTGGATTTTTGTATACATAGATTGAGTTTGGGCACGGAGGTTGGGAATATGTCGTCTTAATAATGGAGGATCGTGCAACCATGATGTACAGTGCTCCGCGAGTGGGAAGAAACAGCGCCGAATATACTATATCAGAACGTGTATGTGTCATATATTTTGTCTGTTTACTCGGGCATCTATATGGGAAATGAGAAATATGATTTCTGTAATAGCAAGAAACTTTGAAAACCGAAATATGGATATGACTATACACAGGCTATATCAATCATGATATGAGACGTAGAGCCGCAACATATTCGCAGAAATCGAGATATTTCCTTCTCGGGTTTATTCCCTGTGAATCCATGTGGGGACCTGATGTCGCCGGTGTCATGTGCATAACATCGAGATTCTCCGTCAAAATGCTCTGTTTGCGCGAACGACGCAGGCGGATCTCCTTGGGGCCTTGTTCCTGGGCTTCCTCGCTTGGAGAACCGATTGGCAACAAAGCGTGCTCGACTACTTGTGCACCATGCATCAGAAGGCGATGCGAAGAATCAGGCATGTGATAACAGTCATAAAGCTCTACGAAACGGCGAGCTGTTGCCGCACAGTACTGACCGAAGTTTTGGCTGCCGATTGGGTTGTGGCAGTTCGACCCGTCTGAGATCACGCCGACTCTATACAGCTATGTTTCGAGATGATACTGGAATTGGCGAAGAATCCGCGGGCGGTGATGCTGTCGTTCGCCGACCGTAAACCTTGCTTCACGGCATCGAGTCGGAGGCCTAATCGCGTCCGGAACACCGGGTCTGATACCCGGTTCCGGACTGGGGTATCCGAGGATGGGACTCCGATGCCCGACCACCTATTCCGAGAGTTGATTCCGGGGTCGATCCGACCATATTTTGTGGAGTTCCTGGACCCAGGTACTCGAGGCTGCATCCATGTACCCGCTTGCTCATACCCGGGTATTTGCGACCCCTACTCGGAACTCCGTGGTGGCGATTACGATTTTCGATCGAGCAAATTATGTGATTCCGGCCCTCGTCCTTCCCTCTGTCACTCTTATGAACTCCGCTGTCTCTTTCGCGAACTCGGATCAAGGACCCAGCAGAGCCTGGTTTGTGATGGCTTCGGATTCCAGACGGCTCTTCTGCCGACCGGGAGTCCATCAGCCGCCTAACAGTGTGATTCAAGGGATCTTGGAGTGGGACGCTGCACGAGCGTTCTGTGGATGTAACTCCTCCGTGGCTTGTGGAGTCTTGTGATGTCGGGGGAATGCCGCAAGCTTGAGAGCTGGCAGCGACTCCCGAATCCTCAGATCTTCGGCATCAGACAATCGATCGATTATCAGTATTGCTTGAGCTGCGGCGAGAGGGACTTCGCCCGTACGCTGATCGTCTTCTTCCGTCATCGTGCCGCCGAGGTCAGCAAGAGGGCAGGCGAATGTGCCTCCATAAACTCGTTGGAGAACGGGAAGAGAGGTCGAAACCAACTTCCCTCAACTCACGCGTATGAAAAACCTTTCTTCATGAAGATCATGTTTCTCAAAATGATCGGGATCGGAAACGAGACGAATCGGGCGCCGAATATTATCATTCGAAGCTTCATCTTTCATTGAGATTCGCTGAGCTATTCGCGTTTCGACCACGAAAATCCGTTCTTGACAAGCTCCTGTCTACCAAGGAGGGGTTCGTTGTATGCATGAGCTTAGGGTACTTTCGATCATTTAGCCGGCTGTGGGCATCCCAAATTAGTGTGCTTCCATGACGACTTCCGTTGAACGATTTTCCTTGCCACTTTTTGTTTTCCGGCTGAACCTCTCAGCCAGCCCTCAGAAGTGTCCCGGAATCACCTTTCGGTATTGCTTCAGTAACACTCCCTATCGCCTCGCAAATCCCATTGCGGGCGGTGGGCTTGGGTCTCAAGATGGTTCAGATTCAATTCTGATATGAATTAAATCCTCTCTTTACCACATAAGAAATTTGTTGCCCCGGCCGGGGATCGAACCCGCGATTGCTAGCTTAGCGTGGCACCCAAGGCGTTGGTTTATGCCACACGGCCAACGAGCCGTTTCTTTCCTTGCCACTGAAAGAAATATTCAGACCGCCTCCCAGTTGATCAGGAATCCCTCCAAGATTATCGGAAGCGATGCGACTCGACCGAAGAGTTATTTGGAAAATTATGCACCGAGCTGACGTCCATCATGCACAAGGCTTCTCTTCTTCGACAGTTTAGGGAATGATAGTCCCCCGGGGTCTACGTGAATGAGGCCTATGAGTGCCAGGATGTTTTTGAGTTATGAATGTCGACCGCCATGGTTGACCTAATCGATTTTCGCAGCTCAACCGGATGGCCCGATCAAAAATCATTGAAAGCGGACATTCTTCCCAAAAACATACTTTTTCCGGGAATCTGACAACGAGGACGATCGCAGTGGAGTCGCGTTTCTCTCCATCGAGGTTTCTAGTGACGGTCGCGGTCCTCTGAGAGTTGGGCTTTCGCGACTTTCGGCGAGAAAGAGTCGGCCATCGCTCATCTCCGAGACAATTATCGTTCCATGGGGTTTCAATAAATCTGAGAGCATCGCTCCGCCGCTCCCTGCCACGAGATGAAGTTGCGGGGGGTGCTTCGGGCAGGCATCGCTCCGAAATAATGATCAATGAATTTGTTTTCCATAGTCGATTCCTCGTCACGATCAATAACTTCAGAATTTAAACTTGTTTTTCCGAGGTATCAGGCCTTATCGTGTGCTGACATCTCCGAGAGGGAAATTAACACCGGATGCGTCGGCAGACGTGCGGCCCACGAGTTCCCAGAGAATGAGAAAATAAAATGCGTGACCTTTGTGGTACCGCCCGCCGTCAGCCCATCGCGGTCACACTAGAACCGTCACCCGAAACTGGATTCTTCAGCCACGGTTCTTAGCTTTGAGAGATCAGGAGCAGGTCTAGGGCGATTGGGAGCTCGTTCTCTCGGCAGAAGCGCCTGGTCGACTTTTAGGCTTCCCTGCATAGCCTACTCCAAGTAGGAGTGAGGGGGAAGCGACTCCCGTGGGTTTGATGGGTTGCTCTTGACGGGACTGAACAAACGCCAGCGACCAGCGCCCGAAGTATCTCTGATAGCTTTGTCTTGCTGACTTTCGTTCTCGGTTGAAGTTTAGCTCGTGTATTGAATTCTTCCTCTAGAAATTGATGGTTGGCTGAAAGCGGGCCTCTTTTCGACGGGAGTAACTTTTAATTGCTGTTCCGTTTGCACAACGGTGAAGTAGCTCCCATGTTCCGACAACCTCCAGCTGACCGAAGTTCACCCGGATTGTGGTTGAGCTGGTTACGCATTCTCCGGGTATACGGCTGGTGAGTGTTCAGGAGCGGACTATGATCAAATCCAGAAAATGAAGTTACCATTGAGACATGCGGAGCCTTTGGCCAATTTTCGGCATCGAACCTATGGTGTTACTTCAACCAGGTGATCTCGGAGCAGCGGCCCTATGTACCATTTGTCCATGGGCATCATGTGCAGCCCAGGAAGGGTGACTGCTCTCCGTTGCTCCGCTCGGAACTTTCTAAAAGGAAGACCCAACGGCGAAGGGAGATCATCTAGCCCTAATAATCAGGTGTCATGTTTCGTTCCAGAATGAAACCACTGTAGTCATGAACAGTTCTGAAGGGCAGTTCGGGGCCTGAGGGCGGTGCCGAATCTCTCTATCTCGAATATCGATTGAGAATCGCTGAAAAAGCTGGCTCCTCGAGGCGCTCATCTGGACCGCATCATTATGGACGCCCTTGAAGAGATGAATCTCAGCTCTACATTCAACATATCGGAAGTGTTCCGAATTTATGGAGCGAACCTCACTTTTGACGATGGAGAAGCAGCCATCTACATGCCTCTCTACATCGAGGTGAGTACTGATATCCATTTGCTCAAAAGCTCCGGTGTCCGCGCTCGCGACGGATCTGGTATGCAGCGCTCTCGGAAAACCTCGATGAGGCAGAGAATAATAAACTCGCAAAGCTCTGACAAGATCTGTGTGATTCCGTCATGCACTTTTCACTAATTAAAAGAGGTTTTTATGATCTGAGCCCCCGTCTCGGATAACATTGCCGTGGAGTCAAACTCGGCGAGTGGAGCCCAAGGTTTCGAGTCGAGACTAGAGGAAGTCGACTTCGTCGCAAGACTGACCGACAGCTCGACGCAGGCCAACTGAGCGAGGTCGTGATTTCCCGAGAACGCGTGACATGAGACGGAAGCCTTCCCCAGCGACAGTTTGGTTATTTCCTCCGATGGCATGCATATTGGTTTCTGACGGTTCCCGGCATCGCCAGAGCATCCTCATCGAGCGGGCTCAAAGCATCCAGAGATCCCATCAAAAATCGATTCGGATTTTTCAGTGGTTTTCGCATTCATGTGAATACAGAAGACGGTTCCAGGACCGAGATCCGATGCCGGGATGAGGTAGCCATGGATCCCGGGGTTTCCTATAGCTTGACGAAAAACTCGAGCTCGACGACCTTGCCCGAAGGTTAAAAGCTCGTGATGTCTGGTCGGACAGGATCATCGGTGCGCTGAAGCGAGTATGTCATGAAGGGGATGAAATCCCGTCCTGCATCACACCCTTTTTTGCGCTGGTATCTACGTATCATATGGAACGACGCCGGCTTGCGGCTGTGGCTCAGCGACTCCACGATCCTGACATCTGGCATGGAATGACGGGGTAACGAGGTTCTTCTTTTACGGAACGTGCCATGCTGATGCGCGCTCATTCATGCCTGCCACGGTTCCCGAGGGTCCGCGCTCGCCTTCCGACTCATGGGCACGGCACAAACTTGCGTACACGGATCCGACGCTCTCTCTAACAGATGTTGACGACACAGTCGCTCCAAAAGAAGACGTTCACCAAGACGTATTCGAAGAGACATTTACGCCTCGAAATGTACGCGGAAATTAGGAAGTAGGTCGCAGCAGCGGCAGGGCTCACTTTTAAATTAGTCTTTATGAAAACGTTCGTTGTCGTTTCGTGCAGTTGCACTCGTTGCATGGGCAAGTACTGAAATGAGTCTCGTTGAGGCAGTGAGGGTGAAATGCAGTCTGCAGGGAGTCTGGACCTTATGAGAGCTGAAAATCGGGGCGAGATGCCGAGGCTCGGCCGTAAATTTCGTTCAATGAAAACAAGGGTGGAGGCGCTGCGACGTGAGACAAGATCAGGCTCAGCAATATAGCAAATCAGTGGTGTTTACAAAACGGCTCCGATAGTTCCTGAGCCGGATCCAGGATGACACTGTGGCATTTGTCGCTCAGAGATGGCTCGTGAACACTTCGACATTACACCCACCATCGTTAGATTCACTGCAGTGTTGTTGACAGCTGCGCAACTCATGAAGCATGCGAGATCTTTGGTTGTTTTGGAAAGTCGCGGCATTCTCGAGCGATTCATCCCAACTTGTGGATGCTGCTCTCACTGCGGAGCGTTATCCAAAAGTGTATCTAACCGATATGAGTCGCAATCTCTCGAAGAATGTCTCGGAGAAGGTTCGATGACAAAGTGCGCCTTTTACCCGCCACAAGCGATGAAGCTCTCCAAAGTGTTGCATGTTTTGTAGGGGAATGAAACGGACTTCCAAGGGAATGTAATCTTCTACGACACCACTCATCTCATGGGTAGAGGAACGTGGAATATTGCTTACTCGAAGCACTCTCGGAATTCCTCGAACGAGACAGTGAACTCTCGAACGTTTCCGATACCGACAGAATGCTGCTTCGCATCTACTTCAGAGCTTATGGATTGTTGAATATTTTTCGAGGCCGTAGATGATTATGAATTTTTCGAGCAACGCTGGAGAGAGAGTCACGACAAGCGATCTGGGAAAAAAAACTGCCGATTCCGGCGTTGTTCCAAAACCGTTGCGCCCCTCTGAGAAGGGAGTAGATCCTGGTCATGAGTCGTGAATGTTAGAGAAAGCTCTCGGATCTCAGAAACCAGTGTGCCCCGTCTGGTTCAGAACTTCACTTTGTGATACGGAGTTCTGCCATATTGAGTTTCCAGCTCTGAGTCTCCGTAGTTGGAACCGACGCCTGGAGCCATCTGGTAGGTCGAAGGGACTTGACGGAAAGGCCGACGCAAACTACCACCGGAGGCGCCTGGAGCGAAGAGCTGAGCACTCTTGGCATGAGGCGAAGCTCACGATAGAATATGCGAACGGAATCATCCTGGTTCGGAGGTCAATTTTTTTCCAGCCCAGACGTACCCCGATGCAAAGCTCGGGAGAAAAGAAACCGAATCAGCTAGTCGATCCAATCCGAGGATCCGCACTTGACCTCGGAACGTATTCACCACCGGCGATACTCTGCTAGGAATACTCGAAGGTGAAATCAAAGGGGGATATTCGATCTCCCAGGTTTCCCGCAAGTGCACTCCACTGGTGAATTGGTGGAGACGTACTTTGGGTCATGACAAATCCGATTTGTTCCGATAGAGCATGTTCCGAAACGAGTTAACCTGGATCATCTCCACTCGAAACGCTTCATGCTGGAGCCGAGCTGAAAAGCCATTCCGGCAAAGAGGATCTAGAGACTATGAGGAGCAAACCAGTTTCGATGTCGATTAGCTCCGCTTAGTATTTCTTTTCCACTCATGTCTTTGCCGCCTGAAGAGCGGGTCCTTGGAGACTGAACGGGAGTTTCAAGTTTGCTATGTGTGTCGAAGTGTGTGTGTGTGTGTGTGTGTGTCTCGCTGGTGCTCCGTCGCTCGGCTTTCACGCAAAGCGCCGCCCGCAACGCGCTCCAAACCCACTTCGCACAGTCGGCCGAAAGCTAACGATGTTTCTTGTTGCGCAGGTGCTGTGGTGCGTTCTGTTCTCTACGATGATCGTGGTGGCCGCCTGTGGCAACCTAATCGTGATCTGGATCGTTCTCGCTCACAAAAGGATGCGAACCGTAACGAATTACTTCATCGTTAACCTGTCGATCGCTGACACGATGGTTTCGACTTTGAACGTCATTTTCAACTTCACGTACATGCTCCGTCGTGAATGGTGGTTCGGTGAATGGTATTGCAAGTTCAGCAACTTTATCGCTGTCGTTAGCGTCTCAGCGAGCGTGTTCACGCTCATGGCGATTTCCATCGACAGGTGGGTGGAATATTATCCTCTTGGTTGGTTTCTCAATCGTCGGAGTCGAGCCCGGCTGCGAGCCGAGGTAGCTTCTCGGACGGTTCGGAACTCGGAGGCTTTCAGATGGTCTCGCTGAACCGCAAGAATAACCGCACTCGATTGAGCTTCGGATAGCTGGTAGGATTGTTCTTGAAAGCGTGGGTCGAAAACAAGTTCAGGAAGCTGATGAATTCTTCATTTCGTACTTAACATTTCTGGGAATTCGCCGAACGCGAGAACACCGCCTAGGAGAGTTCTCATGAGGCAAGAGCGTGTTGACAACCACCAGGGAGCGAATTCCTCGGCCTGAGCGGACTTCAACCGCTCTGGTAAATGCCTCCTCGAGCGATGTTCGCGACTGTTGATCAAACTATTAACTCCAATGTTCTTTGACGACATCATCCATCTCCGTCACTGACGGTGCACCTAGGTCTGCGGCGTCAACGAAATAAACTGCGCGGTCGGTTTTGACAACGCCGTCGCTTGACGATCGTTCTTAACCGTCCGGAACATTATGATTCTGGTGGCCACCTGATGAATTGTACCAACCGATTTCCCCGTCCTACTCCTCATTGCTCCGTCACTTTACTGATAATCTTGCCTATGATGGGAACTCTTTGGGCGTGAATCGCGGAAGCATCGTTCGTCGTATCGTCGATCGCTCTCCCCTCTCGGCCAAACCCCTGTCGAAAACTGCATGTCACCTCTCGTGGACGTATACAAACTCTAGTGTGAATCCTGGTGTCGGGCGGCTGTCAGACTAGCATCGTTACTCAACAGGCGATACGATCCATGAACGATGAATATTCCTTCCAGATACATGGCGATAATGCATCCTTTGCATCCGCGGATGTCACGAACCATGACTCTCAACATAGCGGTTTGCATCTGGATATTAGCCGGAATACTCTCGTGTCCCCAATACATTTACTCGCGGACACGAGAGCAAGACAACCACACTGTTTGTTACATGTTTTTCAATGAGGACGGCGAAATCACGGAAAGCGAAGAAGATTACATGTAAGTTCAGGAGCTTTCGAACGTATTCTTACGCAGAAGGCCTTCCTCCTGAGGGGCGGTTCGGGCTTCCAATCAGGGATGTGCACTGGTTTAGCAACCCGCTCTGACGCCTGGGGACGGGTTTCCGCGGAATCTATTCTCTATTTTACGGCTCACCAAAATCGAAATGATTCCAAATCAGAAATGAAGAATGTCTGCCCGTACCTCGCTAGGTACTCCGTTTGAAAACCTCGAGTCGAAGGTCACGATTGCCGAAACGACACAACGTCTCGCTCGGAACTTGAGAGCACATCTAATCACGTGTCTGACAAGTGATGTTGGAAAGGAGGTCTTTGAGGAGGTCACTTTGAGACTTGAGATCTTCAAGGAATCACTGAAGGAGCTGCTCTTAGAGGTCGAGCTGCAGGTTATCAACTCGTAGTACGGAGGTGTTCAGAGTTTGTGATGTTCAATAGCTGAATCGGGAAGCGGGAAAAATGCAGGACTGTGGTATCCGGGATGTTACCGGTGTCTCTCGTGAAGACAGCTCTCGTTTGACGAGCGCCGTGCGGTTCGGCATCAGTGGGAGATGAAATGGATCTGCCCACTTTCATCAAGAACCTGGTTCTCAAAATACAAAATTCATGGTATCGTAGTTCGGGTCCAGACTTCACAAGCCAGCGAACTTTCAATATTCGGTCACCCTGTTGATCCCGACAATTTGCTCATCATTCGAGGTCAATCTCACCCATGATGTTCGAGTACATTGTGTCAACTCCTGAATTTTGGTGGCATTTCAAAGAATCGCACATACGAACGTCATTCCCCGTGCCTGGAAAGACTACTTCCAGATCAGGAACGGTTTTCGATGAAAATTCGGAGCTCGGGAACTTTCTGATGCAACGCAGAATTAGAGGGGAGCCGAGTGCTCAGCATTTCTGATGGAAACAAAAGATCTTTTCCGGATACGCGGGGAATCCATAGATCCAGAGAGCGGGAGAGTCTTCTACTCCTGGTAGGCTCCGTCGACTGCGTGAACCGCAGTGCGATGTATCCGTTTCCCAGCCATGACTTTCAGTCCTCGATCTCCCCAAGGAGGACCTGATGGGCCCCCTTTGGCTCAATAAACTCCATTGGCCTCTTATTAAGAAGAACCCGTTGTCAACAGCCACGCCAAACCGTTCGACTCGGAAGTGTCAGTTGCGGATTCGATTAGGAAAAATCCGCTGTGGCGTCAGGGCTGGGGTAAACGAGGGAGACAGCTCTTGTCTCGTTACAGGGTATGTCGAGAAGAACAACTGGGAAGCAAAGTCAAAAACTAGTGCTCACCCACTTTGTTTTTAACTTGACCGGTTGTCAAGATCGGCTGACAACCGAGACTGGAACGCTCCGTCAGAGCCTCGAGGAAGAATCTGTCGGTCTGTTTTCCTTTTTAACAACCTATTTTTCCGGACGTTTCTCCCTGACTCGCGACCCTGCCAGGACAGGCTGATGTCTGTGAGCGTGGCAAACTTGAAGTTGATGGCGACGAAGTTGACGTTGTCCTTCACGATTCAGCCAACTCCAAAAGAACCCTTCGCTCAGCCGAGGGGACTCAGCTGAGTGACTTTGTTGGGGGGTTCGATCGACGTTCAGCTTTCAAAGTTTATTTTTTCGCATCCTGTTAGTGCTCTACGAGTTCTTCACGTGATTTCCTCTCGTCTTAAGGAATCCCGCGGAACGGATCGAGCTCACGACGCCGGAACGAACTGGGGGCGCAGCTTCCACAAACAGAGACGACAGAGATCAAGAGCCCACTTCTTCGATTTGAAATCGAAAGAAACATATTCGAGGGTGCCGACTGAATGGAGTCATCGGAATGACCGAATAGCTCTCTTTCAAGACCATGTGTTTGAACATCGATAATTCCGGGCGCAGGGGTTGTGGCGACGACTGGTTGACCTGGGATCTCTTCCAGCCCTCCTTGGAACCGCGGTCACGGGGCGCTGACATCTATTGCGCAGCTCCCGACTTTCGCGAACGTCTCGCGCTCATGGTGCCGGCCCTTGATCGTCGCTCACCATGTCCCAATCCCGTCATGACTCGAAAGGCCACAATGGATAATCCGAGCTGAAAAGCTCAATATTACAGGAGATCTAGTTGGAAGTTTTCCCTCCCAGTCTCGCAGTGAATCAGACCAAGTGAACCGTCACAGGATTAGAGGGAGAGAAAGTTCCTGAGCGAATCCCATTGATGCGTCCTCCTCTCTTTCAGATATAATTTGCTGATTCTCATCGTAACATACGTGATACCCATGCAAGCCATGGCTTTCACGTATTTCAGAGTCGGCCGTGAGCTGTGGGGTTCACAGAGCATCGGCGAAGTCACCCGCAAGCAGACAGAGACTATAAACTCGAAGCGAAAGGTGAGTCGGCGTCATGATCCTCCGTCAGGTCGTCGTTTTGCCTAGCGGGCAGTCGCGCACTGACTCAATCGGCGCACGTGCAGGAATGGAAACTTCTGGAGTTTTCGTCGATGGTTCTCCGCTAAAGAAAACTGGACCATGTCGATGCGTGATTCAAATCCGTCGCCTTGAGTGGGGAAATAATCGATTCGGTTCAATGTGAAAGCGCGGCTTTGTCGGACCCTGTGCTCAATCGTGCCCTGGGGCGCCTGCGGAACAGGACACTATTTCCGTCTCGGGGTCGGACAAAGCTTTTGGGGAATGGTGACCCAGATCTGGAATGCGGATTCCTGACCTTTGCAGCTCACGTTCCAGCACCTAGTGAGCCATTACCAGGAGAAGCAGAGTCAAGAATGTTTCCGTGCCGCTTAGCCGTTAATCATCGACCTCCTTCTTGTATGAGATGAGTTGGGCCTGCTTCTGCTGCTCGGCTACCTATGGTCTTCGCTATTAACAGCAAATCCAGTGGGCTGTAGCAAGTCTACGACTTACGCAACCATGCCCGGGTCCCCGGGGCGTTGTCTCACCGGACAGCTGTCTTTGTACCCACTGATCCCGAACCGGTTTGAATTGTTTACAAGGCTCCATATAATTGCGGACACGACACGAATCGAATGAGTGCCAGAGAGCTGGTGAGGCGAATGTTCCAGCTCGACTGGAGCTCTGTCGGGGCGACGTTTTCTTTGTACAAGGGCTTGCGAAAGAGGTCACCTGCCAACTTCGCTCGACTTAAGGAGTCTGGGTCGACTTCGGTTTTCCTCCCGATTGTGCTCGTAGGTCTCTTGCACCTCCTCATCAAAAATCCGAACCTCAGCAGATGACTAAGGATTCCGGCGATCGCAGATGTATTCGTGCTGCTGTTGAGACGTGAAGTCTAGTTTCGCAACTCTGCTCCACTGGAAAATTACAGTTCCCCAGCTTTCAGCCGTTGAAAGTTTTGCTGTGAGCGTCGATGAGGATGATTCAGCCTCCAATAAATCAGTGTCAAGCTCCCTCGACGGGAGCTGAATTGCCGGGACCCGCATATTTCCATTGCAAGAGAAGTTACAACCGTACACATCCGCAGGCTCGTGTCACTCTTGCCCCAGAATAGAACAAAGCCGACTTTTTATGAACGCGAGCGAACCCCTCCTACAATCGATACTGGACAGTAGTCGGAGAGCGATCGAGCTTTGTTCTCTGTGATCGAGCCTCACTGGAAAGAAGACCGTTGCTTCGCATCTGGAACAAAACACGGTCGAGACAGCGCCGAAGCGCTCGATTACGAAGAGTACAATCAGATTGTTCGATTGTAAGGGTTCACCCTCCTGCGTTCTCGCTACGCGAAACGTCGAACAAGTTCCGGGAGCTTCCGCGGATGTTCCACAGCGTGGGCAAGGCTTCGGCCTAGTGTTCGATGCTGAGTAAGTTAGAAAAGAGGGAAGTGCGCAAAATTGGAAAGCTGGGAAACTCTTGCGCGGTTTCACTTCATTTCGTGCTCGGCAAACAGTCGTCGCCAGCGACGTAGACGATTGTTTTGAGCCTTGGGGTATTTGAAGATTAAAATTCCTCCGCGCACGATGGCACCCGGGAAGCGGCAGACAGACGACAGGCGGAGGACGACGGGCGTTGTCGGGAAGCCACGAGTAAGAGTCGAAGGAAATTCTCGAGATCGACCCGATCCGGCGTCGCGTGCAGCCTTGGTCATTATCTCTCTTTCTTCGTCTCTTTCAGATTGTCAAGATGATGATTGTGGTCGTGGCGATCTTCGGTGTGTGCTGGCTGCCGTATCATTTGTACTTTCTCATCGTTCATCACTTCCCCGATATTATGGACTCCGCTTACGTTCAACACATCTACCTGGCGATTTACTTCCTCGCAATGTCGAACTCCATGTACAATCCCATCATCTACTGTTGGATGAACAGCCGGTGAGTCGAGTGGGCTCCGAGTCGAGTGGCGATGATGAATTTCAGAATGACGAGCTGGAAAAGTCTCCATCACAATAGGCTCTGGCCAGCTCTGGCTTGGCGACCAATGTCATTTTGAGGACAGAAGCACGGCTAGTTAGTTTTCGTCCGGAATAAGAACCGAGATTCTGAGCGGCGGATTTAATATGGTGCATGCTACTTTTTCCTTGCGAACGCACCGACGAACGCGTCAGCTATCACTTCATCTCGTGCTCAAGTGACCCTCTGAGATGAGGATTCAAGCTCTTACGCCGTAATGAGGTCACTCATTGCACTATAGTTCCCCGTTCCAACGCTCGTTGTTTTTTAATCCTGAATTCGCGGCAGAAAGTTCCAACCGGAAAGAGACTAATGGTACAACTCAACATCAAAGAGGGGACTTTTGAATGCATCTCCAACGTTCAAAGTGGAGCTTCCGAACGGTTGAACTCGACGGTTTCGAACGGGTCTCTTGCATAAATTGTGCTTCCAAACGACTCCTTCGGACAAGTGTGGACTCTGAGCAGACGGTTCCAAACGCTTCTCCCCGCTGCTTCCTTTGTAGTGTAATTCTTGAGCGACAGCGGAATCAAACACCCAAGCTCCGGAAACACGTATTCTTCTCGTACCTTTTGACCACCTTCGACTCTCGTCGGGGGAAAATACGGGAGCAGACCCGCGACTGCCTGATGAATCGATGACCCGTGAGGGCTCCGGATCTTACTGTCGATCCCTCAACGCTTCCGAAGAACCTCGTTCGTTCCGTGTGCATCCGACGGGAGTTCGTCGTCAGGAATCATCGAGGAGCTCGCAGAAGTACGACTCGTCGTTTCTCTACGGAGCGAACCCTCAGAGTAAATGCTTTCGCTGTGGAAAAGCTCAGCGATGCTTCCGAGTTCAGGACACCGGTTGTGGATATTGCAGTTGTCGCACGCGATCAGACTCCATGTCTACATAAAAGTGTTCTGCGGTGCACTGTGTCGGGGAACTATGCCCGTTTCTGAGCGGAGGACTTTTCGCCACTGACTGCGAGTCACTTCGAATTAGTCATCGCTATCTGGCGTGACCTGCAGTGGCGTGAGAAACTTCTCGGTGTCACGTACCGAGCAGTCCCTCAGCTCGTCTCGGGTTCGAAGCTAAGGCCAGTCGACGACGAATTGCCGAGGGGTCGCTGATATGTCCGAATCAATCCGGATAGTTTCATTCCAATAGGCTCAACTCTGCGTCGATCGCAATTATTTTCATCCGTTGCGTGCGCATTGCGACAGTCGTCGACCTAATGACCCCATCAGCGTGCCGAAGCATCCGTTGTATACGGTGATAGCGCTGCGTGTGATGATTGCCACTAACTTTATCCTGACAGGCTCGGGACGTCGCTTGACTTTGACCCCGAAACATCATCCGTCCTCAACGGGAGCACGGCCTTTATCAGAGACAGCTCGCCCCGATGACCCGGAGATCGAGCCGTTTTACCGCGAACTACGGAGACACGCCCCACAGCATCGTCCTGACGAAGGATTAACGCATACACTGCCGAATGAGCGCAGAAACTGCTCATTTTTGCTTTGGAAAACTTTCAGCGTCATCTAAGTCCGATTTCCACCGGGCGAGCTGGCGGGTAATGAGCCAACGAGACTGGTGGACAGATGTTGTCGAGTGGAATCGCTTAGAGCTCCCAGGTCAGCCTGTGCATCAGCCGATCATGCCCGGCGCTATCAGGCGACGCTGAACGACTTCTCTACGCAGAGATCAATTTCAAAGTTTCTACTGCTATTGCCGGCATCTGTTTGCGGTGTTACAATACCCCAGCTGCATGCAGCAGGAGTGCCATCGTTCGCCAAACTCATATTTCGAGAAATCCTTCAGAGGTAACAGGATGATCCTCGAGTTGGATGGCGGAAACTTTTTGGCCAAACATACATTCAAAATCACCTTGTAGGGCACGTGAGGTCGGAGTTTTGAGGGAGGGGGAGTCAGGCAGGGACTGCACTTGTTCGTCCGCTTCTCTTCGTTAGCTGATGAGAAATGCAAGAATAATATTCCGGAGTCATTCATTAGGCCATTCCTTTGGAGAGCAGTGACGAAATCTTCGTCCGGTTTTGTCTGCAGGTCTCAGAGATTTCCATCCCTCCCGCAATACGGAGTGGGCTTAGCTTACTCACACGCAGGACCGAGGAACGGGATTTTCTCAGTTGGTTTTCGTGGCGACGTGAATACAAGGAATTTTCCGCATCGTTTCCTCTCGCGTCTGGAATTCGGTCGGTGTGCAGCGATTCCGAAGATCTCGTTCGGAATTCTCATGCTCGACGAGCTGATGGAGAGTTTTCGGATGCTGTTGTGGGATCACGGTTCCCGGGCGCTCGGGTAACGTGGACGAATGCAGTGGCTCTACTCCTTCACCGAAAAGCTCATTTAACCCCTCCAACGACCCGTTCGGAGGAGTGAGCGTGATATTTCATAAACTCGTGGGGCTTCCTTTGGAATATTTTCCAAGTTTTTGACGCCTCATGGATCAACAGAGTGATATCATGGATCGTTCGCTACCTCGAAACCTCTCCGCTCCCCACGAGCTGAGTGACGCGATCCGCGGGGAGAAACTGCGTAGATTAGATACACCTCGGACGGGCCGCCGGTTGCTGGAGATTCCTCGGCTGCGTATAGGAACTATTCCCCAACTCAGGCAATTTTCTTTCGGATTCCAGGTTCCGCGAAGGCTTCAAGGCGGTTTTCTGCTGCTACGCGCTGACGGGGAAACAGTTGGGCGCGTTCGCCAAGAACAACCAGAAGTTCACGCGGTACTCGTGCGCATCCGAGCCCTATTCCACGACGCGCGTCACCCTGAACCATTTGAACACCGTAAACATGGACACGCTTCATCACGTTCAGAGCGATCCCGAATGCCATGTTCGTCGGCCCCAGAATAAGCTCAGCTTGCTCCAGCGAACTCACCTGCCTTCGTCTGAAGCTAACGGACACACCGAAGTGTGATTGGAATCTCAGAGCCAGGAATAATTTGGAATGCATTTGATCCAGGCAGGGGTCTCAGGAGTGAGGACACTGAGGATACACATCATTTTCTGCGCGCTCTTTCCCGAGCGGAGTTTCTTCTCGTGCGTTTGATTGGGAACTTTTCTATTCCATTGGTCGACAGTCCCCGAGTGCACGGACGTCGAGTGCTCGGTTGAGGTGGTGAGTGAGTAATGGATCGAATCTCGACTATCGACTCGCACTCGATGATTGGAGATGAACTTTCGCGCTGGCTCCATTTATAACCTCGCCAAACTTGCGACAGGGTCAGGCCGTATAAGCCGGCGTCTGACAGCTGGAAACTTTCCGTGATGAACTCGACGTTGCGGTAGCTCTGATAAAAGAAACCGGCTGGCAGAAGCAGCAGCTCCGGCTGCAACTTGCGAACGCTGCATGCGTTCAAAGGGTTTGCTGAAGACATATTCTGGCTTGGTGACTCTGGGATGCGGGCGTTTTTTTTTTTTTGTACAGTAATCATCTTGCAGCAGGCGGAAGGTGTTCTTGTAAAAATAATCTCATATCATGACTTCATCACCTGTGGAAGAGGGAAGGACCATACCGAACAGGCATGTCGGAGCCTATCAAGGTTCAATTCGTATCGCTCACATTCCACGTATCGTACGATGGAACGATCGTTCCCGTATTTGCTCTGGCTTCGTTGTCTGAGCTTCGGGAGCACCGCCTCCCCAGCATCGAACGAACTCTGAGCGAATTCGTTTGGAGGAGACTGTTGGGGATGAAGGTTCATTGCGAAGGTTTTCTTTCCTTCTCACCTGAGCACGACAAAGATCTCGCGCTTGGAGTATTCTTCGCTCTCCGGAGAGAGTTTCCGTACCGCTTCGAGCAGACGTTGATTGTAAACTGAGCTTCTTGGGAGGCAGCTCCCGAGACAAGTGCGGAACAAGTGCGGAAGAGAGTCCAATGTCGCTTTGTGAATAATAGTGAGGTATTTTGCGGTTATGAGAGAGCAGCGGAAGTGTACATCAGCTTGTTGCTGATGTGAAATCATGCGCAGACATAAAGAAGTTTTTGACAATAAAGCAGATCTATATAATTTTTGTTTTGAACTCATCACTTGTCGTATCCACATCTTCGTTATGGAGGAAGGTGAGATGGCGGATAGCGGGTCGTCAGGCGTAACGTGTACGTTATTTGTCGCGAAAACATCCAGACACGCAGACATCGATTGACTGGAATAAGAACATGTGTCTCGGATGGAAGTACAGCGTTTGCCCGAACGATAACGATCCGTTTAATTGAAGCAATCCAGGTACAGGGACTTTCGTCGGAGTCCTCCAATGCTCGAAACTGAACAGGTGATGAGGGGGAGGGCCGATAAATTGGCTGACTTTCCACGAGCTTCAGCTTTTGAGCTTCGTCGTGCCACTTGGAGAATTCTTGCCCATTCAGGTCGTGCTTTACATGGTCAGTGAGCCGGCAAACACGCCTGATGTCTTCGGAGAATCCTGAAAAATGTCATTGTTCTATATCCGAATACTTTGAGACCAAACTTCCGTTGCGAAGAGAACATATGGTCCTCGTATCCCCGGGCTCCTGGAGGCCCGACGATCTAAATCGGCGGCTCTGGCAGCTGCACGCGAATGGGATTCCTCTCTGCCCAGGTTGCCAACGAGTTGAGCACGTGGAAAGAGATAAGGGAACTGATTGACCCCAGTTGAGGCTGTGTCCGCTTGAAGAACCTGTCGTGGGGTTGGAATACCATGCGAGAAGCTTTCCGGATGCACCCGCATCTGCTGCACGGAAACATTTTATCGGACCTGCTAGAGCTCGAAAGACTGACTTGGCAGCAACAGATTCCGAAACAAGGATGAATCCATAATCAGCTGGATCGTAGCTCCACAAGCTTTCTGTCAACATGATTCTCAACCCGTAGGTGGCGAGTCTGCAATCGATCATGGATGGCACGGCGTCTCGGATCTGCAAACGAGCTGCATCAATTTCCGATCTGTTTCTTCTCTCTGAAGTGGGAAGGGAACCCACAAGGCTTCGCGGAGGAAATAACCGGTTCTTTCAACCATTCCTCGCATCGATGACCAGCTCGGTTGTGAGATGCATCCCGCAGGGTTTTTCGTCGCCCCGAAAACTACCCGCTGCTGTACCAACGAGCATGCTCGTGGTGAATCTCCTCGTTAGCGGAGACTTATGAATTTCACCGAAGCGGCCTCGATGTGTCAGAATATAACAAAACTGTAGCACGAGCCAAAGGGTCTCATCGCGTTCTCGAGTGAACATTCAGCAAGCTACAAACACACAAGGTCGGCCTACTCAAATTCCTCGTCGGCCCATGTCGTTTAGTCTGATGGACGTCTTCAGACAGACATTCCTCGCCCAAGGCAGGTCCGGTTTCTTCGAGGGGAAATTTCCGCTGAAATCGCATGAGATTGGAGCTTCAGGAGAGGATCAGCTCCTTGAAGGATTGCCAGAGACGCATTGCCTCGAAGCATCCGACGGCTTCAAATTCTGATTTCCGTCCACCGCAAAATTACTCGATTACTCTTCAGCAGGGATGGGTCCAGAGTCGATTGCTGATAGTCTCCATTCTATCGTCAGATCCTTTCTTGCGTACGGTGACCGATCAGTCAGTCTCCTGAAGAGCCAATCAGTCAGTTAGTCATTCGCGCGTTGCATGCAAGACCGTTTGGTGTCCTTTTCCACCGAGTTGTCAAGAGTGAATGCTGACCCTTGCATTCCTGGCGTGGTTCGTTCGTCGATGCGTTCCTTTCATCCGCTTGAGCCCCTCGCAGTGCCCCGGCTCGGCGATTCGTCCGCCAAACTCGGGGGAGTTTTTCGGAATTTTCATGCCTGGAATGTCGACTGTCTCATCCGAAGCGTACCCCAGGCGAGTCTCTTGCGGTTCCACGGAATTCGAGAGGATCTGATTCCCTATTCAACCTGCTTCGATTAGGCGTAGAATCCTTAAGTGGTTTGTGGACAGCCGGAACCACTAGGCCCTGACCTCGCTCAAAACCGTCGAGAGACGGGCAACGGTTCCAACGACGTTTCGAAAGAAACCCACACTGAGATCGGCGTCCTCGATAACGAACAGTCCAAATCCGGAAGTTGGACCAGACTAATCCTCATGCGATGCGGCGGTCGCAATCGATCGCGGACTCCCGTGCTGCGGGTCGTTGGTAGGGTGTGTGTTGCCTTGGAAGTAATCGCTCATAAATTACTCCTGTTGATCGAGAGGTTTGTGATACACTTTCCACCAACAGGAAGCCTAAAGCATCAGCGTTCACCCATATTTCTGACGCGCTCGTTTCGGACGGCCGATCGAATTTCGGAGAGGAGTAGCCATCATTCGAGAGATGACCGATAGATTTGAAAGCTGGTTCCGACGTACAGCGAGCGCCGATTCCGAGGCTTCGATAAGCGAGTCCGGGTTTCGATGCGGCTGCTGCGTCACCTAGATGAATGGACCGGCAAAGCGCTGCCACTCAAGCGGTCGATTGGGAATTTCGAGCACAGAGTGCGTCTAGCCATGTTGTCGCTGTTTCCTTTGTTGACATAAATGGGGGCCATGAGTGAAACTGCCCGCGTCGCGGCCGTGTTCATGAAAGGTCCTCGAAGCTCGTCAGCTGTTTCGTAGAGACTCGTTTCCGACATGCATTAGTTCCCTCTGTGTGAACATCTTCACGTGCTCTCGTTTCAACAAGCTCTGTCCCCAACATGCTGTCGGCCCAACCACGAAGGGTGGCCGACTCGCTCCCTTACCATTCCACTCGGTTGGGAGCTACTCGGTCGACCATTTCAGAGCCGAACTTTCCTTTATCCCATCGTGTACGCATCGGTGTATTGACCATATTTCTCTGTGAGCGGCTTGCGCTCGAACGTTTCGCTTCTCGCCGACCTGGGAAGGCAGGATTTTCAAAGCTTTAAGCTAATCTGATCGTTGCAGCGTCAAACTGTGACCCCTGCTTCCAAGGAAGAGATTCAGTCCGGTTTCTGTTAAACCCCGTGCGTCGAGGAAAGTGAACCACTCTTGCGCCGGTGCCGTTCTGAATGCAGAGTCTCGTCGGCTGAATTGAAGGTAGCTTTCATTGAGAACTCAGAGCCAAGTTGACGACAACAGAGGTGTGCGCAGAACAAAGAGAAAAACCTTTCCGCTCAGAGCGCTTCCAATTTTTGTGGGGTTGTTTTGGAACGAATGGCAAGAGGAAAAGCATAAAATGAATGTCCCCACAAGAAGCGAAACGTACTTTCCTCGCTGTCGGCAGAAAGTGAAACTCTTTCCGAATCAGTTTGATCGCCCTCACAATCACTGGTGCTGGAGTATAACCGACGTGCGCTGTTCGAGAGAAAAAGCCGCGAACGTTAAAAATCAACAGCAGCCAGCTGCTGACAACCGCCATGACGAGACTCCGGTGAGACGGCCGCCTATAAATAACTCCGTCGTGCTTTCGCAAAGATAGAAAATGGCGCGTTCGACAATGGGAATCTCGAAATGCTCGAACGACTCGAAACTTAGACGGCGAAGATAGCGTCGATCGGAAAATCAGATATAGACTGCGGAGACTGTTTTCAAAGAACGTTGCTTCCATTCCTTGCGAAGTTTCGATAACCTGAGCTCTCGTGATCCCTTCTACGTGACCTTCCTGCGCTTCTTCTCGTAATTAAATCTGAAACCCTCTGCGGATGTTTCGTTGAATCCTCATCTGATCCCATGAAGTTCCGTGTCACGCCGTCGACATTCGGGCCAATGCCATCGACCCGTGGATGACCTTCTAACGACGTCAGCAATGAGTCTCGTAAAGCTCTGACAAAAGACAAGACTCGTCCCAAGTCTCGTACCCCTATCTTGTTTTATCGCCGAGGTTCGATGATCATTTGAGAAAATGATATTGTCAACGAGGGTTTCGAAGTGACTCTGCTGTTTTGAAGCTGGTACATTGTCGCGTGGTGGACCCTTAACGGCTCGCGTGACTGGGAACAGCACCGAGAGGGAGCTATAACATGAGCCGCCTGGTTCCGCTTTCATTGAAGCGACACTGGCGGCACAGTGATCGATGATGATTTTCGTCTCAAGCTTTGGAAATATAATATGAGCGGCTCTGGGCCATGAATCGGGGGACGGCGATGCCGGGGTCATAACTTATTATTCGGTTGCCAGCTTCGAACATGCTCGGGTGCATGGCGTTGAGCCTCGTGAGCCTTGCTGGACAACTCACTCATCAATAATGGATGGATGGAAGTCTCTCGATCGTGAGGTTGGCGACGCCGAGGTCTCACGCATCGTCTCAAATTTCGACATTGTGTTACTTGAGCTTTTGCGAGGGGTCCTTGGGCGGCGTCACGCGCTTTATGCGGGCGGATCCGCTAGATTCCCTCCGAGAAATCAGCGGAGTCCAGTCGAAGAAACGCCCGGGAAATGCTCCCCTCGAAGAAGATGGAACGGATATCACCCCGTCGTTCACTGAAGTCTGGCGGGTTTACACCGAGGTTCTTCAGGAAACCAATTTTCCCGATTCCACCGCGTTCGTTGTGGCAAGCTCTCGCACTGTCTCGGGGCCTCCGTCTCGCAGTTTCTACAATCGAGCTGGATTAGGAAGGCTCCCCGATACCCGGTGAACTCATCTCTGCTCCCCTAAACCTCACCTCGCCCCTCAGCTTGGTGAGACGCTGTGAAGTCTGAGCCGCCGTGGGTCGAAAAGTGGAGTGAGCCTGTGCTCTCGAGACAGGTACCGTGTCTGCGCACCTCGGAGCATCGACTTTGCCTCCCTCCACGCATCCATCGAACCGAGAACCATTTAGCTGGTGTCCACGGCGCACGAAGAGCTTGCGAACGCCTGGAGGAATCATTGTGGCCATACGAAATCTCTCTCGTGACCTACAGGAGTCGCTACACATAAGGTGCTCCTGGATTTACCGTAACGGTTCTGTAACGTTCATGAGCAAGGTTCTTCGTTTCGTGCCGCGTTCCGGATTTGATAAATGAGAAGAAATTCCCCGTTCTGTTGTGCGAGCGACAACGTTTCCCGTGCTCAATTCGGAATCCCCGGTTCTGCTTCTATGATTGATGTCAGCGAATCCCCTAGCTGCCCAAATAGCGGGACCGAATTAGATTCGCGAGCGACCAAGCGTGGGAGCTTACGAAAAGAATTGCTAAGCATCGGAGACAATGAGCAGAGTTATTCAGCTTAGCGACGTGAAACTTACCCACGCTGAAACCTTTTTCTTTTTCTCTTTTCACTGAGCCGGTGCGCAGCGTCGTCACTGTATGCAGCGTCCGAAAGTTCGACTGAATTCGCTTAGGGATAGCTGAACATCGACCTTAGCTGAGTTCAGCAACAATGACCCCACGTTCGTTCGACGTCGTTCGCAGACCTCTGGAAAAGCTGGAAGGAGAGATTTCGGCGTTCCAAACCCGGAAACGTTGAAAGAGGCTTCAGGCAGATTTTTGAGTTCCGCTCCCCCCCCCAGTTGCCTTGGGGCCAGGAAACCATCTTCGCGCACTTTGCGAGAATCAGTGGGACAGAATGGGAGCGAGGAACTAGAGTGGACAGGTCCGAGGAGAAAAACTGAGTGAATTCCTGGTTTGCCTGGCCACACTCGCTTCTGGCTGTAGTTTTCTTGTTTCCCACCTGACCCGGGAGACGGGAAGAGGGAGCAGCAGCAGTCCTGCTCTGCTTGTCAATCGGGGTTCAGGCTGGATTGGGTGCTTCAAAGAAGATGCTGAGTGACAAGAACCGTGAGATGAAAGCCAGACAGCACAACTGGTCGTTGGGATTCCCTAGGGAGGCCGTTTCTGGCGTCGTTTTGACTGTCTCTGTCGTTATTGCTGCCGCAAGACGAAGCTTGCCAATTTCGTCTTTGATGTGTTCTTTGTATCCGACAGACTTTCCGCTCAATAAACCCAAACAGCGGAAGGCCGTACGATCTAGGAAACAGCTCATCTTTTGATAAATGTATCATTGCATCGAGCTCTTGCCGGCAGAGTGATTCAAGGCTGATCGCACATCTCCCCCGCTTGAGGGACGAGTTACACAAGACGAATATCTTAACCTTTGAATGCGTCCGAGTGCGGACGAGGAAACCCATGCTCGCGAACGTGACTCTACAGGTTCAACATTGGGAACGATACGGCAGACTCCGTCGGGGGAACTTCATGATTGAGCTTGGGGCGTGCACAGAGGTGGGTGGGGGCCTCTCCCTCTATCGGATCTCAGACATGGCTCTGACCGTACCGTTCGATTCTCAAGTTGCATCAGAGACAATGGCTGAGTGCTAGTTCAAGCCATGCTTGTTGCTCTACGCCAGGTTGAGGAGCTTTGCTGCGGCTTGATAACATGGTTAAATGTGCTGCCAATCACAAGTCGTCAGATGAACTTGAGATTGGATGCAATCTGTCCCAGTTGCGGGAGTCACGATGAGACGCTGGAACTTGTAATCTCCGAGAGGAACGGCGTCTGCTAAACCGAGTGAGAACTTTCATGTTATTTCGGGCTCCACGAATCACTGAACCAAAGCAAGAGAGTCAGAAAGAATCATTTGGGGCCGCGACAAAAACTTATCTACTGAGCTTCTCCCGCGTTTATATGGGACACTGAATATAGATGTACATAGGAAAGCATATAGGGGCATGGTATTCTGGATCAATAAATTACCATTACCATCACCATTAACCCCGGCGCTCCCCGGAAGATTATGGGAAAACGGAGGCCATTCTTGGAGAGCGACTGCGTGTGGCTGGCTCGTGCGTCAGCGCTGGAGGTCGGGTCTTTCGCTTGTACTCTTATCTCTGGTCGGAATCGTGCATCGAGCACCTATTACGGAGAGATAGAAGAAGCGAGTCCTAAGATCCAGTTTCCCTGCATGTCTTCAACAATGCCGAGTCGTCATTCATTCCCGACGAATAGCCTATTCCGATATCTGAAGCGAGCGATCGATCATGTCTGAGTTCGGCTGAATCGAAGGTATACCAGTCCGTGTAATAGACACGAACGCTGAACCTGAGACAATGTCTCGGGCATCTCAGATCGAATCGACTCTACAATCCCAACCCATAGGAGCAGACATTGGAGTCTTGCGACAATCATGAGGTTACCCAGGCTTCCATCGGCGGATTCCTGGTTGGGTTTCACTCGTTAGAGGCATGACTTCGGTTTGAATCGATTCCCCCCACTTGTTGCATGTTTCCCGAAATGAGCGCAATGGAGGCGATTGGAGGGAAAAGCAAGCAGATTGCATGCCTCTGGACTTGGTCAAATCGAGCCTAGATGACCAGTTGCGTAGCGAGCCTTCATGATGCACGGGGCGGATAACCCCGCCCCCCCCCCCCCGCTTGCGTGATGAATGCGCCTGATGCGCACTGACTGTAATTCCGTATGTCCTCAAACATGAAATATGATCATCCGAAATTGAGATCTTGACATAAATGGAGGCAACTCGCGCGAGCTGACCCAAATGTGAGCAACTAGAATATTACACGAGCAACTGGATCACCTATCCTTGGAGGGTTATTTGCTCCGCTTCTGGAGCTGCGAATCTTCTATTGACTCCTCGAAGTTTAACTCATCCCTGATGGACATTTCGATAGATAGGACAGCGAGGTTCGTCAACCGTTTCCGTGGCCGGCCAAGGACCAGTACGTCTCAAAATATAGCAATCAGTCCTTCCTTTTATCCGCGATGTTTCATCCTTATCGAGAGTCGGCCCTCAGGGTTGGTGCTCCGAGAAGGTTACCGACTGGGCCATTCTCATGACCGAATTCGGAGATTTGACCCAAACTCGAAAGGAACATTCGAAAAACTGAGAACATTGCTGAACCCCATCCGGATGTTTTCCTGTCCATCTTTATCCTCCCTTCAGAGGAATCGTCAACCATAAGGATCGCTCCATCCTTCGAAAGTATAAAGAAATCCGAGTGTTCGGCCGACGGTCGCGACCTCAGGAGCTGGTACCTTACCATAGCCGGGTTGTACGCGGTGACAGCCACGTTAGTACAATGTCCTGGCAGCGCAACGTTCGAGAGTCGAGATACTGAGCAACAAACTAGTTCGTTGTCACCGCATTTTCGCATCGGACTCGGAGAGACATCTGTAGGGTCGACTTCCTGGAAGCGATCAGTTCCACGGGTGAGACCCAATGCGCATCCTACGAAGAGGAGCCCTCGTGGTGGCTGGGAAGCCTACGAGAAGACCAGAAGAGTAACCAATCATCGTATCGATGCCAGTGCGTCGACGTATGTCTCTCTCGAAAAAGATGATATGATGGATAATGGTCGCGCTCAGGAAACACAAGCCACATCCGGAAAAAAAAGAAGAATCGTCCGGGAAGAAACTTTCCGATGACGAACAAGATGATTCTGTTTTTCCTCTCAATCTATCAACGGGAGCCTCTCGGTCATACCGACCGAGCGCCCTGGATCGGCCCACCGGCTGTTTCAACCTTCTCGTCGCAGGCCAGGAACTCCCATCCACAGTTCGGTCTAATGCCTGAAACTCGAACACGCGATTCTGGAGATTCTTGAGAATAACCACTGGACTGACGGAGCTTCAGTGAGGATGATCGCACCCCGATTGTATTCCCTTACGCACGAGCGTCGGAGCGGTGCCGAGCTCTCGGAGGAGGAAACGAACAATCCCGGATGTTTGCCTCGCGATGCCTACCCGGGACTTAACTAAATAGCAACGCTTCTCTCCATTCTGCTTGGGGCGTGGCTAACCCCTCCGTGGGATGAGACCCGGGAAGCCACAAAGGAGTAGTGGTATAGCTGTTTCCCAGGGCCCTTCTTAGTCGGGAATCGCAGCTTCGTACGTCTCGGGTATCAGAGGGAGAAGTTGGCCCGTTTCCCTGCAGAAGGCAGCCCGCAACGGTGTTTCCATGAGTTTTCTCCCCCAGACGATACGGCTCCGCGGAAGTGTTGAAACACTCTTTATCCACTAACCGCCCTCAACTGTACCCGACAAACTTTCCTTCATCCGAGACAAGATACAGGAAGGAATTTCTCAGCGGGGAAAGGGAGAAAAAAATAGAATTTCCATGGCTCAACTGTACGCAGGGCCTCTTCTGCTCCGGATGCCCCGAGCGACGGATCGGCGTTTTAAATAAGACCATGTCCTCGCGAGTTGCCCTCACTTCAATCTAAACCCGAGAGGCACTGTCTCCCTGCGTTCCGAGACACGCACATCGAATCCCAGGAACCACATCGTGCAAACGCAGCAAGTCGTCCGTTAGCTGTCGCTCGGCTTCTCTCCGAGTTAGATTGTGGCTCCTGTGGCAGCGAATGCCGGACCTAGTTATTGCTTTTCTGGAGGTTGAATCCTTCCGTCCGCCCCTCCGTGAAATTCTCTAGGACGTGGAAGGTAGCAGTCGCGTATTGTAGAAGCTTAGTCAGCTATGCGGCAGCCATGCCGTATGTCAGAGATTGTTGCGGGGCTGTTTTTCTTCCGAATCGAGGGGCGCACCTCGAGATGTAAAGCGATGAAGTCCGTGAAACATTCCGGGGATATGAGAGCAGCAACTTCGACACGGCATCATTCCAGCAAGGCTTCATCGAGCCGATTCCGCATGCAAGTCACGTAGCTTGTAGACGTTTGAGGTTTCGGAATGTTTATTCTGTCATGTACCCTGCGAACCAATCAGGATAAGCGTCGTCCTCTCGAACCATTGGCAAAGGCTTCGTTCCGGACGGCGGTTCCGAGGTACTCTTGCCTTCTCAGCGATTCGCGGAAGTTGCGAGCGACAAGCGGAGCCCAGTCGTGGGAATCCATGTTTCCGCTGAAGTTGCGTCTTTCGAAAGTGTTTCGCTCTATTGAGGATGAGTTTCAACCGCGGGAATCCGAATTCATTTTCCGTGTGGCTCGTGTTATGACTCAAGCTGACCTGATCGTTATGGACCGCTCAAGTCTCACACTCGACGATGCATGCGCAGAATTGATCGCGTTAATGACAATTCTAGTGAAGAGGAACGAGTATATTAAACGGGTAATGAACTCGGAGTCTCCCTTACGCTGGGAGCATCAGCTTGGTCGCCGATTCCGATTCCTGCTAACCAGAGGAGAGTTCGATGACTCGGCAAGCGAAGCGACTGGGAAATGTCCTCAGCCTACACTAGCTACTTTGAACGATGATTGATCAGGGAATTCTATCGGGCCCTCGGTCGCCCACCAGGCTGGAGAGTGCCACGTTGTGCGTTGCTTGCCATCTTATGCTCTCGGTTTCTCTCTATTCTGTTCATGAAAAAGAATAAACATCAGCTCCGATCCCCGGAATCATCTGAGGAAGGGCCACACCTCTTCTCGAAACTTCGAGACCAGGTCGCAGCAGTATGAGCGACAGCGCGAAATCGTTCACTGCAATCCGGTCACCGAATCGGGAATCGGCAGCCGACTCGCTGTTCCGGGGTGTGGCCCGCGGGACGGGCTATGAACTCGCGACCTCTGAAGCGCCCAACGAAGGCCCCGCTGCAGGCCCCTGACTGGAGTCCGGCCCCAGGGAGACCGGCGGCTCTTTGGATCAACCCAAAAGTTCAGGAAACCATCCGACATCTCTCATTCACGGTCTCTTCCAGGGCATCCGTGGGACCGGTGCGGACATGCGGAAGCATCCTTCGAGAGTGGCACTATATGTTTTCTCGCGAGAACTGAAGTCGATATGACGATGTCTGCATGTTACCTACACGGAGTGCCTGCCATCAGTTTTGAGGGAAGCCCACGGCTCGATCGTCAGCACCCCATTTTTCACTTCCTCGAAACCAAAATGTTTCATTCCGAAGCGTTCCGATATAAATCATAGGCCTCGAGCGGAGAGTGCTCACATGGGGAGAGCTGGAAGAAGAACGTCGCGCGATTTCGATATGATGAGAGACTCATGAATTATTGAGCGCTGCATTCTGTCCTCGACCAACAATCTCCAACAGCAGGTGAGTCTTTTCTCAGTCTGTTTGACGGTGAGCCTTATGCGCCTCGAAGTTGGCTCGAGCTTGTTTAGCGGGATTCGGTCCTTTCTCGATCCAGGTCCCCGTTCGTCCCGCAGGCGGGGAGCTTCGGGTTCTTTGAGGGGATAGGGTTCCCGCCTTCTTTCACCATTCCTGATGATCACAGTCCGTGAGACGCTCCCATATGTCCCTTCGATATATTGTGCAGAAGGAGACTAACTGATATTCGTTTGCGTTCGAGAGTATATATCTTGGCACGCCATCGACATCGAAGTTTTCCCGCCGGTTTCAAATCTAGTGTGTGCCTGCACAATGATCCGTGAATAACGCATTTTGTTTTGAACGTTGCTTTGAGTCACGCACATCGCGGAACACCGTCATTGAAATGCAACATTCAATAACAGACTTCCCAAGCTTTCGGTACATCTCCCAGGGAGCATCTCTCGGCGGAAATTCCATGAACAAATCCAGTTTGAACATTCATCATTCCGGGATCGGACTTTGACATATTGCCGTTCCCTACTGGCCAGAGCACGTAGCAGGACGGTGGTCATCGGATGCTTGACACGCGGCATCTGATCCCAAACAATGTTCTCTCGTTGCAGTTTGCGAAGGAGAGGTGCATGCTCCGAGTTCACATTCTCTCTTGGGAAAAGAGCCGTGACCGACTTTCCCGACGAACCTGATCAGAAAGGCTTTGGGAACCAAGCACCGACCACACTGAAATTTTCTCATCAGTGGCTCGTCGTATTTGTCTCCCCCCCCCCCCCCCCGAACGGGAAGGCCTGGAGCAAATTTGAGAAGGTCGATTCCTGGTGCCTGGGAATTGGGAGGAGTTCCGACAAGCAAGCACAGATCGAACAGCTTCCCAAGCTTATAGACCAGTGTTTCTGTAGCAAAATCCCATCAGCCCCTACTTTGTCAACCAGAAGCTCTCCATGGCCCACCGCCTAGCGACAAGAGTGAGATGCGCTTTGGGCGCCCCTCAGAAAGGAAGAAACTTCATCATGGAACTGTAACCCAATATATCACATATGTATATATGAATCTTCCTACATTCTTGAAATGCTCACCTCTTGCTGTTTGCATAAATTTTCTATCCGTGGCAAGAGCTTCGTGGGTTTCAGCAACAGATCCCCTCTTTCAGTTATGTCAAATCAGTTTCGCCGCTCGCTCATCAAGAGGTTGGCGGCGCTGAAGCCACAGGTAGGATGAGAAGACAAGGGTGAGGGATTCGGCTGATCTTGAACCATTTTTCGGGTAAGAGCATTCCATGTCTTCGATTGGCCATTCGAATGCACCTCTAGCTCCGAACAAAGTCATCAAGGGGTAACGAGCAGATCGTGGAAGTCACTGAATCGATGAAGGAAATCGCCAATGGATTACGTCAGAGGTCCGGAATGACCTCCATAACGCCCCTCGTCACCTTGCACTCTCTCAACCAAGTGAACTGGACGGAGTTCTGCTTGGAAACTTTGTTTTTACTGGGCTCGAAAAATTTGGGGTATCTAAATATCTCAGTGTTGCCGTCCAGCGAGGTTGCCTTCCGCCCTTGAAGTTATGTGTTCAAAGAAATCTGCTCGTCGGAAATATCTGCAAGGTAGCTGACATAGGCTTCGGCTTCCATGGTGCGCAGGAGAGCGTTTCTTCTCCCCCTCTGAGACACTCCGATAGTGCTCAACGTCGAGAAGCTCGTTGAGCCTGCGCAAGCAGTTTCCTTTCGACAACCATCCGAGCTCAGTATGGAGCAGGAGACGAACATGATCAGTATCGTGTGCCAGACAGAATTGCTCGAACAGACGTTCAAGGTTTGGTCTGAGCTCGACTGCGCATACGCATTGATCACTGACTCAGTGGCGTACCCAGAAGGGGCCAAGCAGGCCCTGGTCCCCTCGAAACTCTTCGATAATATTGGGGAGAATGTATCAAAATCTACGTTGATGGAAGGAATGATTCGTCAAAGACTCTTCCGGGCTCAATCTGAGCATTCCGGGAAAAAGAACGGGGGGAAAGAGTTGAACCTCGTCCCTGAAATCGCTCCAACAGATAGCCGATGTCACTGATGATCTATGGCGAGGGCGGCGTCTGCCTCCGACCATCCGATCTCATGCTTTCGTTAGTTCGAAATTTTGAGTGTTATCCGGAAAATCTTCACAGGTGTGGAAAACATGTTGATTTCGTCATGAGAAACTCGCCCCTCCCCCTTCCCCCAAAAATAAAAGCTGAGTACGCTCCTGCACAGATTGATGATGCCCTGCAAAAAAGGAGAGAGATGTTTAGCTGCCAATTCCTCTCCGTGAATTTATTGATGCATGATCATAATATCGGAACATTGTTCTTTCATCAGTCTCAGACAGCTACTCCGTTTCCCAATCATAGCAGACGCTACATCAGCTGTGCAAGACTTGATGTTTTTCATCGAAATCCCCCGCATCCTGTGGTAATGCGTTCCGCAGTAGTGCTCGTTTCCAGAGGCTCACAGAGCAGCATTCCCGCTTCCAGGTCTCCTACATCTATGTATCAGAGAAGGGCCAAGAGGAAAGATTCGCTGTCACGAATGCTGGAGACGTCCACTCGAAGCGAGAAGGAGCGCGATCGAAGAAGCTCCTCGCACACTTGAATTCCTACGTCTGTCCCATATCGTCGATCCTCCTGAACACAGTGACGATGCTGAGAGGCAGATATCCGTATCATCAGTTTTGAGAATCATTTGTAGGAATTTCGATATCGCTGCTTGCTTCACCAAGCACTTCCCACATGAATGACTATTTCCAGTTTTCGCCATAAGCAGCCGAATCTCATAGCTAGCTTCTTGAACCCAGTCGGCAGCCGCGTTCGATGATGTGAACATCGCGCTGAATCTGCGTTCCAGCTCTTCGAGCTAATCCAGGCTCTTCAAAGACAGGAATGGGCATATTTTTCGGATATGTTCCTCCAACTGAGCGCTTTCCAGTGTTCCATCCAGGGAACCCTCACGGCAAACCAGACACAGAGGCGCGAGCTCATCGTTCTCTCTGAGACCGAGCTCAAATTTAAAGACAGCTTCTTCATAAACCTGAACCTTGTTTGTCGCGCTCGCGCCCATTTCGGAGCCGACCTTTAGGATTGTTCGTATGGGGATCAGCGGGGCGTTAACTGATCTTCGTGGAGTGTCGGGAGTACTCGGAACAAACTCTGCCGCCTTGCATCGCATCTAGGAGTTCCTGAACGGATCCAACGACGGCTCTCGGAATCGTTGAAAAAATCGGCAGACCTGACCCGAGAGATCGAGGGGCGTGACTTCAAAAATCGATTCGAAATCTCTGGGCACCCTGGGGAGATACTCGTCAGTAAGGTGAGTCTCTCAGGATGAGAGATGAATAATTAGCAGACCAAAGACAAGCAGTCATGAGATTTGCAGAAGAGCCGCGGAGTCGGACCAAATGCCCACATTACAATCAACAAGGACAAAGACTCCTACATTTCGAGTACACAGTGCTCTTCGGAGATTTCATTCCTGGAACTGAATAAATTCTACGATTAGAATCGAATGTCTTCTAGTTTCCACCTTGGAAATGACGCCCTCTCCGAACGGGTGGCGGAGAAAAGAAGGCGCGCCCCACGAATTTCAGAACGAACACGAACATTCCTGATGATGACGATTAGACTTACCATATGTAGGCAATAAAAGCCGAACTGAATGGTGTGAACCAGCCCATGCCCAACCGAAGATTCCCCGTGCCCCAAGTTGGGGAAAACTGGTGGAATCATTACATCCTGAAACGGTGAATGCATCCGCCGAAACGGCACCGGTCTTCGCTGCTAGGTGGGAGTCGGAAGGGACTATTGAACGGAGTTCAAATCGCTCCACAGAAATCAGGAAGTCGACTTCGGACGACTCGACGTAGTGCAACTCTTCTCCGATACGATATTGGGAATGAATAAGTGCATGTTCCGTCGTCAATTTGTGTAAGCGTAATTGGCGCTGGGATGCGGACTGCTCTTTCTCCGGAATCCTCGGCACCGCGTAGTAGCGAGTATGATTCAGCACAATAAAACCTTCCCCCGTTGTTGACAGTTGAGAGAGGAAGTCCGGCAAACATTTTGACCAAATAGGTCTAAGTGGCCATTGTTGACGGAGACTCCCACGGAAGCTTCGTCGACCTCGGAGTCCTGCGGCTGGTGCGGCATTCATCTCGCGGTGCAAACCAAGCTGGGAATCACGTCCGCTCCAAATGAAGACAGTCAAACACCATCTGGGATTGCATGGTACATGTTTTTCGAGGAAATTTCTCGAGTTGCAGCGTGCGGTTAGGGAGGGGTTCCCTATTGAATCTCTCACGTTCTTCCCAATATTAAATTCATCCGGACACGGGGAAATAAGCCACTATTGTTGACACTATCATCTAGAACATCCAGGATGGGAGACGAATGGATTTTTCATTGAAGAGAGGCCTCGTGTGATTTATGGAGCCGCAAGGAAACGCGTTCTCTTTGCAGTAGTATATAGAAGGGCAGAGAGCTCCACTCATTCGTTGAGTCGGGACGAGAAAAAGTTTGTTCCAAAATGTTCCACCTCTGTCCGATCGTCTTATTCACGGGTGTGTTACTTTCTTGAGCCCAGCCATCCCCAGCGTCGATAAAAAATTATCCCCGAATCATGCACAGCAGAGCCTGCACCTGGAACTTGCCGTAAACCATCGACGCCTCGAACTGAAAAACGTGTTCGTCACGGAAGTTCAAGCAGTGGCGGCTCTCGACAGCGCAATCATTCCTCAGTTCCACCGGGCGACTCTGCCCGCCTGCCGTCACCGTGGTTGCCACCAGAAATCTGCACGCTTCAAATATGTTCAGGGAATCAGCGGAGCTTGTGGTTGGAACTTGGGCCTTGCTTCGCTCTCATAGCCAGAAAGCACTGAATGGACACACGGAGGAAACGAATTAGCGACGTTCCCATCCTCTGAGTTCCTACTCATGAGTAGTTTCCGGAATAAGAAGCTACAATTGGCGCTGATGCCGAATTCTTATCTAACATTTGGAGCCTTCGGAAGTTTCGAATCCAGTTCCACCAGAGGACAGCCTCGTCTGGAGTTGACAGCTGCCAAGCCCTTGGTGACACGAACCGACCACCGCGAAGGTCGGTCATTGACAAGATCGGAACCTGAATAAAGAAAAGCGCTTGATTGCGTCGAAATCTCCGACACGAGTTCCGCCCTATAGAGAGATTCGACTCGGATGAAAATGTGCCTCCCAGAGTGTCTGATTACTTACCAGACACGAGTTCGGGTTTCCCATTGTTCAGCGTGATATCAAATGACCCTTTTCGAAGATGAACATACTGTGTCTCCCTTCCTCTCCTCTGTCCTCATGATGGTATGAGACTGCCTTCGAAACGGGAATGGAGAATTTCCTTCCGACAGGGTCTTTGGCTATTGCATCTATGCCAAGATGAGTAGCATTGGGGCGAAGCTCATTGCTATTCAAGAACTGATACTTCTCAATAGGTAGTCAGCGGACGAACCCGATCCGTTCGCCATGATATGAGCTCGTCAAAAATTACCCTGAAATCCCGCAGGCAGCGAACTTTTTTTTTCTCGGAGAACCACATCAGATGACATCGCTTTCTGCCGAGTTTTTCGCCTCATGAGCTCGTTATTCGACAAGTTCGTCATCTGATGAGTTTATCATCTAAGGAGGCGAGAAAATTGAAAGAAGAGGCTCGTTATCTGCGGGATTTCAGGATGAATGGGATTCATGCGTGTAACGCAGCTGTGACACAGTGATATTGGTCTGGACATTGAGTTCCAATTGCGATGCCGGCGGGGGTCTTGAGAACAGAGAGAAATCAGGCTGCAGGCCTCGAAACTTCCGACGAGTTTTGCCGGGTCTGGCTGAGACGGTGGCCTTTGTCAACGCATTCGTTCTCATCGTATCATTGAATAAATAAAATATCCAGTTTTGTTGCGAATATTAGTTCTATTGCCGCAAACTCAGAGTGGACGTGTTTGATTTCCCAACGGAACTTCGAAATCAAAGCTCCTCCTTGTGCACCATCCTTGAAGCGGATCCGGCCGGGTCACGCGACCATGAGTTTGGGTACCCCGCCAGCCTGATTCGGATCCGAGGAAGTTGTTTGCGACGCCACGTTAGAGCGGGAACTCGGAAACGGGATATCCTGGGAGCCAGGGCTACAGGTGCCGTTTGGAGCTTGCACCTCAAATGAATTCGAGACTGCAAAACCTGCAATGTTGTTTCCAGTGGGAGATATTGGGGACCGGAAAGGACAACGGACCGCACATATGGATAGCGGATCTTGACAAGGTCAATTTGGCATGTCTCGAGCAGAGTTACGCGAGAACGCATGTTATTCATCCAGATACGACGCCGGTTGGCAACTCAATATCCTTCTTGCGAAGATTCTCCTTGGCAGGCAGTCCATCAGTGTGCATGGACAGCAGGCGGTTTGCCTCGTACCTCACCTGCAACTGCCGCCGCCGACTCGGCCCCGGCGTGACCGCGTGCTTCTCGCTTCTACGAGTTCGAGCATGTCTGTACCTGATCTGGCTTCCAAACCCCACCTCCTCTCCCGCTCAGCTCCCGTCGGCCGTTGCGGTGTGTTGAAAACGAGCACTCGTATATCAGGAGAATCGGCAACAGGAAGCAATATTGAACTGAATTCACGATGAGAGTGACGAACATCATGGGATGGGACAATCGAGAATCGCTCACCGCCGCCATAACAGAATAATAATATTCGGATGACATGTTTATTGAGCGCGAACTCCTTGAAAAACTTTTGCAAGGGAGAAGGTTCTGACCGCAATGTCTATTAAAAGAGCCCATTCCTGAAAGCGATCTTCTTCGGTGCTCCGGAAAAAGGAGCTCGGGCTCGTATTATCTCGCCGTCAGATGATCGGACCAGAGGAACAGAGCACTGGTTGTCAGGAACAAACCAATCATTCCTCCGTGTCCGGCTGGAGTTCCATCCATTCTGATAAACAGTGGGTGACGTCCACAGTTTTGAACCCCGCACGATCCACCGCTCTCTGTTGCTCCTCGCGATCCCCGTCTCCCACATTGATGAAGAACTCCACGGTGCCTGGAACGAAACGGGAAGACTGTCCAGCTGGGGTGAGTTCCTACCTCGATCTGGCGAGGCCGCTTAGATCGGAACCGCTTTCTTCGCGAACACTTCCGAGAATCTCGTTATCACCGTCATGTTTGCAATCCATCGCGAAGAGAAAGCGCTCAACCACATCTCCGTAGGTAGGGCTGACGGCCGAGAAAAAATGAGCTTTCGCTCTGTCGGCTTTCACGCCCTTGGAGTCCATGGTTCTCTCGTAGTAGCCGTCTGTCAGGTTGTAGAGTGCACTGCATGGAAGTTGAATTATTGCAAGACAAGCCCCGATAACAGCGAGCTCAAGTGCGGCTGCCTCTCCGAATAGTTGCGCGTATGTAGCGAATCGGTCAGAATCTCCTCCCGAGGCGGACATGGAAGGCAAGAAGCCGATTTTGAAGAGCGCTCACATTTGCCGGTATCCGTTCTCCGTCAGCGCCGAATAGAGGAGAGACTCGTTGCTCGGTAGCCGAAGGTTTATCGACTTGCATGGACCGGAATTCTTGAGCTCCGACGAGTAACTGATGGAGAAGAAGGTCCCCTCCCACTGGAATTCAAAAGTTTCGTCCTTGGGCGACAACCACATAGGGGAGAAGTCCTCTCGAGATTAGACAACGGGACACGAACTCACACTTGTTATCAGATCGATTCCTTCAGATTGGTTGCTGTCTTTGCACACCTTCTCCATCTCGTCCTTCGTTGCGTGCATTGCGGTGATCACGAGACCTGAGTCGCAAATAGAAATGAGGAAGGTAACTGGACGGTGGAAGAACGCTATCTCGGAGAAAATAACTGGAAACTCGAATCTCTGCTAGGGGGTTTCGGTGCTCTGCGGGAACTTCGTCCTCGGACGGATGCGTCGCATGAGAGACGACTTCGCACAGAACGTCGATTCGTTTGAACTCACTGCAGAACAAGGTCACGATCAGCACCTCGGAAATGTCCACGCTGTATCCCATGATCGGGAAAGTTGGTAGACTCCGCTTCCCCGCCTCTAGCGTTCGAAACGGGGAGTGGCGAGGCGAGGAAAATGAACGGAAGCGTGCAGTGACTCTTTTTCTCTCGCGGCGAGGGAATTTTTGATGCACAAACTATCCAAGACGAAGGGCACCGGATACGACGTTGGGTAGACAACAATCGGAGTTCTCTACCCTGCGAGTGTTTCGTTCCAAGCGTCTCCGGTATCATCTCGTTCGCGTTCGGAGCCTTTGTCACGGAATACTTGACAGGATTCCTCAACTCCATCGGAATAAACCGAGCGGAATCTCTACCATCAGGTGATCGATCACGGACCGAATAAGTTGACTCCGAACGAGCTTCCACATTGATGGGTCGGGTCCTCCCTACGTGTCATGCGCTGTTCGCTGGAGACATCAGTCCGGGATCATGGAAGGTAAGAATTTCAGGGAGACGGTCGGTGTAAGCAGTTCATAAAAATGGGGGACAGAACGTGAATGCAGTCGAGGCCGAACCCGACGACAACCTGTAAGTTGGTTTTTCAGGTCGGAAATTGTCAAACCCGATTTCGTTCCACCACAACCTTTGTCATTTCTTGGAATTTTCGTAGGAATCTGGAGAGGATCTATGGATAACATCGACGCGGTGCTCTGCGTGTTGTCTGTTGCAGTGGACGCTTCCGACGCTACCGGTCACTGGCTACTACAGTGGGAAAACTGATAGAAGGTCTCCTGAGGCTTGGGGAAAAGACGAGCGATTCAATCCATCCGTTTTTTGAAGCGATACAACTTGGCTATTCTAGTTTTCCTCGCCTTCCCGCCCGGAACTCTTCAACGGAGCGCAATCAAAGGTTTGTCTGCAGTCAAAATTACGAAAGAATGGTCAAACGATCCGAATATTCAGTGCCGCGTCGATTCGGAGATTGTCATTTCTCATGGGAAATCAGCCTCTTTCGGTCTCCCGCCCTTGATTCCTGAAACATCCCTGAAAGCAAGAAAATTTTGGATACGATCGCTCATCACTTCCCGAGGCCTCAAGAAGACTCAGATCGATTCCCTGGGTGATTATCATCATAAACTCTCCAACAAAGAACCGAATTTTCGATTGTCCCCTTCTCCACTTCGAATAAAATCCCAGAAACGAAGTCACGGCCAAAACAATCTCTGGTTTGATTATTCCCGGTTCGAAAGAGTCACCCTGTATTATAAAGCGTTTATGCTGAATGCCGGTATGGTTCGCGCGTCTCCCGAACTCATGATAAAGAGCAAACTTGTTCATCAAGTTCGGTCCCACAGACCGATTCCGTTCCAGTCCAGATAGGCTTCAAGAAACTTTCGAGCGCGTGGGACAGAGGCTCAGATCGCCGCTGCGGGAAATTCTCAGCTCCGTGCGGACTTGATTCCTGTGCTCGACAACCCCTTGGGTGAAGTAGTATGTTCAGATGGAAACAGCCCGCTGAGCCCTAGATGGATTCACACCTTGAGGTGGGCTCAACGGTGATATAGTTCTAGAAGCGTGAACGGTGTATCTCCAAGCGTGTTCTCCAGCGACGGATCACTTCGATATCTACCCTCAAAGTCCAGCTCAACCCTGACGTCTCTGGAAAAACTCGGGAGTCAACAGATGGTATAGAGGCAGTTGCTCTTCTGGGATGAACTTCGGTCAGGCGAGCAGGCGGATTCGAACCCCTACCCCAGTGCGGCGAAAACGAGCAGCCAGAACGCCTACGTGAATAGCATGAAACTAGGCCCTGATTCTGTGGGATTCAAAAGTATTCTGGCCCGCGCTAGACTATTCGGTCCGGGAGACATTCTTGCGTAACTCGACGGAACGACTTAACGCGCTCATCGGGAGATGTCAAACTTCACGAGCATTCCAGGTTCGTCAAACATGGATAAAAGTAATGTTCTTGATGCTCTCAAAGCCTATGAGACGTCAAACACCGACGTCAATATTGGAAAATGTCAAGTCCCATCATTCCATGGAGTTCAATGCTTTTTCATCATATCACCCTGTAATGCAACGCCCTCAATCACAAAGTATTGAAGTTGGAACGAAGCCCGCTCTCGCGGCTCGAGGCGTCGGAGTTAGGACCCGCAGTCGGAGCTTGTTGTTCTAGCTCTCAAGTTCATAGTTGCGGGAATTCTGGTGGAAGCAGAAGGAAACCTCTAGGTGTCAAAAGATGCTTGCCAACCGCACAATGACTATGTGCGTGATGTACCCACGAGCCAATGCGCTGCCTAAGTGGAACGATATAACTCGAGCATACTGTCAGAGATGTGAATCACTCCGAGGCAACTTGGTCACGTCTCTTCTCCATTTGTTCAGAAGCTCGAAACGAACAACCCATAGCCTACATTTCTTCTGAGGAAAGTCTCTCTAGTACCGGCTGCTCGTGCCGGAATGGGTTGTTTGCGAGCTTCAGTAGAAATATTACAGCGTTCGTGCTCCTGAAAGACAAGCCTTACGATCATTTCCTCGGATTCAACTGAGCAATGTCTAAAACGAGCTGGAAAGTGCAGAAGAAAACTCATGCTCGCAGTCTCAACCTGAGCTCAGCCCGATGCCTTTGAAAATGCCCTCGCCAACGCCTCAGCCGAGAATGCTGGGATTCGATTGGAGGGCGGGAAGAACCCGTTCCGGACGGTATCCCGTTAGGGACAACGCGGTCGACATCGGTACCTGCCGTCGTTCGACGTCCTGTCATTGTTCATGCTGGGAGCAGCACTATGTGAGAACATATGGGCGCAGCCGTCGATCCGTATCGAGGTCTCGTGATGAGCAATATTGAGAAGCAAATATGGAATGCTCGTCATTTGATTCTTCTGTCACGTCGGAAAGGTTCCTCATAAGTGTACTTTGATCATCTTCTCTTCCGAGTCGAAGTTTGGGAAATGATGGAGCGCTCGTTGGCTGATCACCGGATCGCTTAGAAGTTAGCTGCGCGGAGTTGATTCCTGTCGCTGGTGGCCGGTAGACTTCACCAGGATCACTGCCGTAATCAAGACGTTAATTCGGAACTGAAGTTGATCTTTACAGAACTTGTTCTCATGAAAAATGGAATCAGAGTGGGTTTCGTCACACCGGGGCAATGATGGTTATCTCTTTCGAATGCCATTGTCCGACGATTTCTGTGAGAGTTTGACGGCCGAAGGGTTTCACAGTTTCCGACCAGAGCCAACCGCGAGCTATATCAACCTCACAGAGCGTCTTACAGAGAGCCACCGTGGACCCTGTTTCTTCTCGATTGTGACCAGCACTTCTCTCGTTCACCGCTGCTCTGGAAAGTCCTATTGTTCCCGACAGCGTAAAATTCAACCGATATAACCGAGAATCACGCTCGAATATCGAGCAGGCTTGACGAGACTCCCTTCTCGCATCTGATCCGGAACTATTCGGACCTGCTCGTGATTCTGTTGACCGCATTTTTCATCAAGCAACCATTGGTGGAGTGACACGCGGGTGTGACGATGACAAAATGCTGCTATCGTCATCGGGGTGTGCTTTCCTGGTGCAAAGTGCCTCGGGTTCCCCCCAACGTGCACATGAGCTTATGGTCCACTCTCATCCAATTTTACACAGCATCGTTGAACTCGGGGCGCAGATGTATCCTTATCTCAACTTCGCGCTTCCTCCTCTGGCTATCCTTCTCGAATCTATGGGGTTGATTCGGGGGTCAGTCCAACAATACTTTCCGGGCTCTCTGGAAGTGATTCAAGGATCGATCTGACCATACTTTTCGCAGACTGAGGAGGTTATTGCGGGCTCGATCTGACCACAACAAATCAACCGAATGAGTAGAGAACTTCAGTCAGAGGATCGCTACCTAACGGGGAGCTCCTTGCAGGAATTGGCTGGGACATTGGCCTCCGTCGAATCACTCCTTCTCATCGCATCATTGAGGAAATCACTGCCTTCATCACTCTAGGAATGCGGAGAGAGAATACTGCCTCTATGACAGAGATCAGATCTTCATCGGAAGATCGGCAGTGGAAGCAATATCTACCTGTATGATCGTGAGATATTCTCGAGAAGTTCGTTGCGCCCAAGGGGTGGTGGCGTCTCCGTGCACCGGATAGAGACCCACTCTGGTATTCGCTTGACGATTGCTACGGAAACATCCTGTGATGAGCCGACAGACGGGATCGATCTGCTGGGCGTGAATAAGCCACTGAACCTGCAAGTGCAGTCAGAACGCCCTGAAAACCAAAGCATCTCGTCGAGTGGCCGACTTCGGCTCTGTGATCAAGTTCCTCTTCCCTGGGGGCTCTCAAAAATCTCGTTGGAGCCCAGCGGGTGGAATCAACTTCCTCCCTCAAATCCCATGGACAATCCCGATTGATTTAGAAACTTTCATTGTCTCGCTGCTGGACGCCCAGAGCGTCGCTCGCTGCAGTCTCTTCTTTCCACAACGTAATAATGTATTTTACTCTCTGAAAACAAGCCTGCAACCAGCTGCGTGCTAGAGCTTGACGTCCCAGGGAACCAAGTGAGCTCATCCCCGCTGTTGTTCTTGTACAACTCTCGGGAACACCTCCGCTCAGCGGAGGCCGACAGCTAGGCCTGATGTCGAAGCGAAGGAATAGGGGCATGCCGCGCTTTCCAAAAAGCAGGGGCGAAAACTTGGAGAGCCCTCAAGCGCATGTAGAAGATTCTGTCGACTAGCGTATAACGGCTCCGCTGATGTGAGTGGAATAGGCTTGGTGTCGACCCGGTGTCGCTCTGTTCGGCAGCTTCTTCGGAAAGTGGTTTCGCGGTTCACTTGCTCGGCCGTATACAGCTGCCGAATCACTGCTGTCGGTATCTGCTTGTCAAGTCTCAGCTTGGGGACTCTGCACCGCGCCCTCCTTCCGTGTGACCGTCCTCCATGTATATATCAGCAGCGCCGGATAGGCATACAAAGCCGAAGATTCCACCGAAAACATGAGCTCAGAACGAATCCCCGACTGAGGGAAGACAGACACATCACATTATCGCTCACATACCCTTAAGTTCCGAGTTTGAGGAACCCATCGTATTCGGAACATTTCGTATGGGTAACTCATGTTGTGTGTTACTTTCGCCTGAAGAACTCGTCATACGGGTAATTTCTCGTCCAAGGATCTCTTCGAATGAGGACGATCCTGTCAGATATACTTCCGCGTAAGGAGCTCATCGTATCAGGAATTGTACCGATGAGAGAATGGGAAATGCTGTTATTGATATTGAGCGGACGCTGGAAGATTGTACTCAGGTGATTCCGAGATGGTTCCGGTTATAGTCGGGATATGGTTCCGAGTAGACCTGGCCGAGACTTCGGGTGGCTTTACGTCATGTCGGTGATGTTCTGTGGATGACTCTAAGAAGTGGTGGAATGATTTTGATTATTCTGCCCACGAAGTTTGAGTCATGCAATATTCTAGAGGTATATTGGGGTAAACTTCGGGACTATATCAGCTCGGTATGATTCCGGCAAACTTCGGTGCTCAGTGAGATCCTCGTCATGACCTCGGTTCGGCTCTTCACAATACTGAAATTATGGGGACAGTTTCTTCCAACGGCCCCGACGAATTCGGAAGAAATATGACCCTCGCTCGAATAAATAGCTTGAGGAAGAGTTAATGTGCCGAAAATTGTAGGGGATTTTCTCTACCGAAGGACTGCACAGTGTTCACCATTTCCAGCAGCTCATAGGCCGATAGGAGCAATGCGCTCTGAGCGAGATAGAAACCGATTGGCCCATGGAACAATGTGATTTCGGTGCATTGTTGCGGCTCAATGCCGAGGGATCGTGGCCCATTGGTCTTCGAAGGCGGGGAGTACCACTTTCACTCCGAGAGTATCCAAAAAATCAGGAAAGCCATTGATATTCGAGAACTGTATATATAATTAACGCGTCCTTTTCGAAGCATCGTTGGCCTGGGTTTTTGCTTCCATTCGATGGCAGCTCGGTTCAAGTTGAAAAAATCTGTTTCTCAACCGAAATGGACCAGATTATGGAGATGTGAGAGCCTTGACCTCATTCCTGGATCAAGCTCATATGAGAATGAATTCAGCCACCGCTTTGCAATCCAATTCACAAGTTCTCTCACTGTTTTCTGATGTCATCAGGAGCATCCTTGCTTCTTGGAGGGACTTCTGCCCAACTTTCCGTATCAGCCCATACCACAGCAATGTTCGGTGAACTTACAAGACCAAGTATCTCGGACAACCAGGCCGAATCGAGCCCTTCTGATCGTCACCCCAAGAGAACGACAAGATCCTCCTGCTTGCTAATCTCGGCTACTGTTATCCACTACACCTACACGGTGTCGTGGCTGAGCGGTGAGTGGACTGAGAACCTCCTCTGCTAGAATGTTCATCGCTGACAACGACCGGCCCGTTCCAACATCACTCACTGGGAGACTCCAGTAAGCGATCAGAGAGTATCCGAGTCTGAACCGAACCTTGGGGCTCGATATCGCTCGTGGCGTCGCAGACTTGGTGCTGAGAAAGAGTCACGAAACTCAAGCTGCGCGGTGTTTCACAGAATCAGTACCTGGAAAACGACGCTTACTAGAGATAGGTTCTGCGTACGTGAAACTTTTGAGGGCGCGTTATCAAGTACCGCCGCTCTTCAAGGAGAAGGTTTTCAGCGAGAAACGAATCCTGAGAACGCGGCTCTCGGTAGACCTTGAGGCCGCCAGGGTGCGTGGAACGAAACCTTGGTTTTTGTTCACGAACTATCAGTCGGCAAGGAAGGAGTTACCATTTGAACGAGATGGACGCTGGCGAACTCGTTGGAGACACTGCGTACCAGACCTCCATCATCTCGCAATCTCGAAGTCCTCCCATGACACCGCGTGAAGTGTCGAAAACATGATCATGCTATCCCCAAGTTGCTTGCGATATTCCCCTTTATTTGGAAATTTCCTGGGAGTGCGAGCAGGAGCCCCGTGGAGCTGGATCTCGCTTCACATGTGGCCAAGTGAACGAGCTGCACGAACAGACTCGAGCTTTGGTTCTATCGTAGACTACCGAAACGCCGACGTCATGGTTTCGAACCTTACGGTCGATGTCCAAGACGTGCTTCGGAACCTCGAAGGAGAACATGGCTTGGTGATTGGGGAGTCATTCTGGTAAAAAAAAAGGACCGATATGAACTTGCTCGCAATTTTCTGATGATAATTGCACCAGCCTCATCCCTACCAACGTTTCATATGCACGGCCTGTTAGATAATGATATCCTCTGGGCCCTTGCTGGGCACTATTTTCATCCCATGTGAGGAGGAGACTCCCGATGAAATCTTGACAACTATGAGAAGTCCTCAGTCTTCTCATCCTGCCTTGTGCTGTTCTTTTCTGAAGTTTATTCTTCAAGATATCAGTGATGAATGCGCCAACGTTTGCTCCCCATTCTACGAGAATTCAGTGGATCTTTCGATGGTGGCCATTTTAGATATTTTCCATTTATATCCGATGGTACTCGATCCTTCCTACTCCGGCGCAAGACAGGCTCATACTGATGATGAGTTTCGATGTCGTTCTGATGAGCATCGAATATGCAAATATATTCCCAAGCGCTCGTCGCTCAAACGTTGTTTTCCGTCTCAGTCAATAGCAGGAAGAAATGCCCAACGGAAGGAAGTCCGCTCTTCTAGCTGTTTATCGGCCTTCGACCCGCTCATCATAAGTGTTCCACGAACTCTCGTAGCGCAAGACTGATTCGCGAACCTTGGCTTCGCAGCGAGTCAAGCTCGACGAGCAAACAAAACTTTCGACACTGTTTTTTCGGGTTGAGGGGCGGTATTGGTTTCTCGTTTTCAGATCGCCGAACTCTATCAGACCGTGTTTACGCAGGTCTTCTGAAGTTTCTTGAGAACTCTCGACAAACCCCCCCCCCCCCTCTGGTGAATTGCACAAAGACAATGATCGAGTCGAGTTTTTTCTCTGCGACACGAGAAAATTATGAAACTCGAGCCTGACAACATCGTAAAAGGTTATTCTGACTCCGATGGGAGCTGCTGAGTATTCGTATCTAGAGATGACTCAGCAATGTGTGTTGCAGGAATCTGAGCGGACGGGGTTCGCACACCACTGGGATGGGAACTTTCCCAAAACCACCACTTGTCTGGATCTCGCATTCCCCGGAAAACCACGCTCATAACCGGGACGGCGGCAGGAATTCTCGAGAATCCGCGTCGACTGCGGTGTGTGTATCTGTGTGACTATCTTCAGCTTGATAGCCGAAATACTGTGCTCACGTTGGTTCCAACTTCCAGATTGGTTTGGCCTCAAAAGAATCACAGGGCCTGCCTGCACGTATTCGTGAACAGCATGTAAGGATACTCCGATTTATCGCGAAACACTGGAAAAAGAGCATTCATCTCGCTCAGAGATTTCTGAGCATGTGCGGAACTCTCCTTTCGGAAGTCGAGCCCGGAACCGAATTTCAACCCGGTGTCAGCTCCTGACGTTCCACCAAAATCAGCTTCAAGCTCTTTGCTCCACAGGATTTTCGGAGGAAACTCCGTTATCAACAGGTCGTTTTGCGTCATCGGCCGCGTTCTGCAATCGCGGTTCATGTAGCCGGAGGACAGGGAGCAGTGCTGCAAGCCGGAACTACTTCCGTCTGATGGGTCTTTGAAGCAATCAGATGAGTCCCGCATCTGGAAGGACTGAACGGGTATTCAAAGTCTGAAGATAATACTCAGAGTTTCAGAGATTCTGGATTCTCCCGCTGACGACCCGCTAAAGCTCCAGTGTGTCCAATATGAGTCTTCCAAAGTTAGCTCGAGGGAACTTTGCACACTCATTTAATTCGCGATCCCGCGCGAAGTAGTCGCGGAGCTTTCTTGAAAGCTAAGCCTCTGACGATGACAATCACCACAGAGGGATCGTACACGATTAATTTTTCATTCATTCTCCGTCTGAAACCTCAGCCGAATATCTGGTTTCCCTGACACCGTGCCTCACCCTAAAGGAGGGTCTCGACGAGGTTCTAAGAGCCCTGCGCAGAATTCAGGATGTCGTCGCATTCAGTAACAGTCATCAGTTTCAACGTCAGGTAACTTCGTTTTCTCGCGACGCCCTGGAGAGATACAGCGCTACGATCGTTGGCGTTTCAAGACGCCGCGGGCGGCACTTTTCCCGAGGAAGCGGAGGACGAAGGACCTGCCATCACCCCTGCTCCGTTGGTTGTCTCTTCGTTTCGGTGGTGGTCGAAGGCGCGACATTTTTAGTAATCTTCGGGTTCCGTCGCGGGCACCATCTTGTCTCAAAACGCCGCTGGCTACAACTCGCAACGATCCTCGGAGCCGGATAGTGCGAGGTGGCTGTCGGGGACGTATATCGACCGTTGTCGAATCGATGCAAGTCTGAGACTTTCTGCGTCACAAAGAAAGGTGAGAACGAGCTCATGAGACCTCCTGATTTTCACCCCCCGGGAAACGTGACTTGAGCGCTCGAGCCGCGGGTAGTTCTTCACCGTCAGCTCCCAGATCTTCTTGGGATGTTACAGTCAGACATCGCGAATATCCACACGTTCCGAGGACGAACAAAGGAGTCGCGGTGAACCGCTCGAAGAACAAAAATATTTCGCGACAGGTCTCTCACGACCTTGTCATAGCTTCCAATATTCAGGTGAAACGCTCCGCCAGAGAAAACACTAGTAGTAACGAACATGCTTTTCATTTCGGTGTGAAATCGAGTTACAGACTTCCTCACGGTAGGGTTCGTCAACTATAAAAAGAGGTCAAACTTTGAGAAAAGATAGAAACGTCGTGTGTGATGGGAATTGATTGGCATGTCCTACATTTACATGCGCATTGTTGATCAAACATTATGTTTTCGTAATTTCGATTCGATTACGAAATCTATGATGCCTTGATTCCTCTGGGTTCACTTGGATTCGTCATAAGCTTATGTCGGTACTATCGGCTCCAGAGACGCACGCCGGTTTGTACGAGTCATTTAGGTTTGCATTGCAATTGTCCACTTGTCTATCGAAATCTGCTCTGAGCCGCTCGGAGTTCCTCTACGACCTGTTCGTAGAAGTTGATCTGCCCTTGCAAGAACGTGTGCATCATTTCGCGGTAGTCGCGTACCTGTAAAACAAGACCTCAACCGTTAACGAGAATTCATGAACCCGATTCACGATTTGTCCAACGAAATCTCAAAATTGGTCGAACAAAGCGGGGAGCACCAACCCTTTCCTGCTGAAAATGGGTGATCTCGGCTAGCGTGGCGTAGGTAACAACGTCGGTCCTTCGATTGATATCAACATAGTCCTCGGCCGACACCTTGCCTTCGTCTCGCTGCCTCTGGTACTCTCTGCGTTTTGTCAAGAAGGTTCGATGGATATTGATTATGTCTGGCCATGAGCTTAGAATACCTGCGGAGGGGGAAGGATATCTGTCGTCAGCTTGTGAAACGGGTTGCGGTCTGCTCCCGTATTGCACTCGCTCTTCACCTCTGTACTCGTAGAGCGTATCCGCCATGTTCTCCCAGTTGTGCCGGAGAGTTTCGTCGTATAATTGTCCGATTTTATTATACGTCTCTCCGGTGTGACGGATAGACACGTTGAGTTGTACATCGAGTTCGTGCTGATCTAGGTCGAAAGCGTCGGCCACGTCTTTGAGGGCTGTGGCCACCTTGACGCATTCCCGCTTGTAGGGGCCCTGGCATCGCTTCATCTGATCCTGGGCGGTCCGATATAGCGACTGCACGGAGTCGTCCATCCTGGACGTGAATCTGATGAAAGCCTCGGTTTGCCGTTCGACCGACGAGACGTCCAGGGGAGTCTCCGGAGCCTACGAAAGGGGATGAGTTCAATTCGGGCTTGAAGCCGACTTGCCGTCCGTTTCGACAGGAGCTGGACATCTACCAGAGGATGTTGGTGTCGTCCTTCGAGGAGGTTTGATCTCTCGAATATTTCAACTTGTTTTTTTGCGTCAATTAGTTGAAATAATCGAGGTTGTACTGTATTCCGATTTCCAAAGATACGGCCTCACCTGGATGGCGTTGAAGAAGTTCGCCCCTTGGAGATCGTCTTTCTCCGCGTTCCGTTTACCGGTCTTCCACTGCTTTTCATCTCCACATGTGAGGAAGTGGTGCCATACAGCAGACTGTGAAAGTACGGGATGACGGCACATCCTGTTGACCCACAGCTGGAGTTGTTGCATTCGGTGTTCTGGAATGAGCCATCCGGTCAGAACAGTTGAGATGCCGCAAAGCAACCGAACGATTACGGAGTCTCCGAAATCTCGCCGCCGATGCGATCACTCAATCGCTGAATGAACGGGTATGCTCGATCGATAATCTATAGCGTTCTGTCGAACAGATCGATGTCAAACTGTATCCCCGAGGTCTGAGAACGCTTCACCCCGTCGCTCAAGCTACGACAGACTGCCCGACTTCCCCCTACGAGCTTTAGCGGGTGGGGATCAGCTGGCTCAGTATCCAGGACGGAACGCTCGCACGTTGCTGTTTTTCCAGGCGGGGGACACGGGGACGCTCCTCGGATCATTTCCCTCGCTGTCGCCGAGAATGCTATTTATTCCGCTCACGAAATATTTGTTTGGGATCGCGCTTCACCAGGGAACGGAGCGCGGAGTGTATTATTCCACAAATCGAGGGAATCGTCGGAGAAAACTGTTCCCAACGATTCCCGATCGGCCATGGATCACAGCGAAGAATCCTCCGCTTTGCGCAGATAGTCTGTGCCAGCAGCGATGGCCAAGCACATTTCTCTGGAAAGGTCAACGTCGCCCCGCCGGCTTGCGTGACTCACTCACTCCTACTCAACGAATGGCCGATTTGTTCCTCCACCGGAGCTTCTATGGGTCGCGAGTAGAGATACGGGAAGTCTATTAGTTCGGAGATGCACTCCTTCGCCAGTCATGATCCGCTTGCTCACCTATAAACTCGTGCTCGTACCGTCCGGTAACCTGCTTGTCAGGTAACGGCGGGATGGGTATCAAAGAGTATTTTTCCACGAGTCGTTCGTGTAACCAGTCAAAATGCTTGTAACGTCGATATACAGGTAGACCGTTGAACGAAGGAATGACGGCGTAGGCAATAAAGCTTTTCAGACCTGCGGAGATGAACCATGTTAAACTGAGCGGAGCGGATACAGCGCTCGAGAACATGACGGACAAGATGGAAAGGGAAACTTGTGAATATTTTCCGTCCTCACCTTTGAGTTTGCTTTCCTTTTTTGGGCTCGAAATCTCGGCTTTGTACATAGCTTCCGGATAGGGTTGACTCCACTGTATGACCCCTCCATCATTGACAATTGTAACATAATCTGGGCTATTAATCGCGACCTTGGCAGTCCCGAGCAGGAACGCCTCTCCGCCACTCTTCACGAAGTTTGAGAACCTAAGTGGGAGCGTTTCTGAGTGAGCTTTTGTTCGTTGCGTGGCCAAGGAGAGGGGGAGGGGAGATCCGAAGCTTCACAGGCCCCCCTTCGGTGGCGTACGGAGCGTGGATTTCGACTCACACCATTACAAACACGAGGTGGGTGAGGATTCACATGAGATCGCTTGGCAGGTCAAGAGCACGCTCCACGAGTAGTTCTGAATGCTAGGAGGACGGGCGGGTACCGGAGCTTGCTTCGAGATACAGTCAGCGGGAAGGATCACGCGCTCTGAGGGATCGCTACTGACAACACGAAGCAACGTTTGAATTAAAACGTGAAGAGGGGACTAAGACAACGCAGGCGCCAGGTCGTTCGGGAGTGATGATTTAGTACCTCAAGACAGATTTCGAAGCTTGACTGACGCTGTTAGATCGACTCCGTGCCGTTTTCGGCCCCTCCCCGTTTGAAGAGTCGGTACTGATGGGCATTTGAACAATTTCATTAAAGATCGACGAAAATATCCGTCGTGGAGCCGTGCAAGCGAGGCAGCGACAGTATTGCCGATTGTGTCATCGTCCAGTCCTCGATCTCGGCTTATCCAAGCGATCGGAGTAATCCGCCTCCCGGATATCTATGGATCTATATCATCGTCCACACTCGACACATATCAGTGGAGTTTGGCGATGCGAAACTAGCCCAATTTTGTGTTCTATAAATCATCCAAGCCCTTTGGAGTCGGATTTGAATTTCAACATACCTGTTGAACCTTTTGACGGTCCCAGTGCGTACACCCGCTCCATCGCCCTTGCTGGTGACATCGCTGGTGTCTCTAGGAATGATGAGTCCAAAGTTGCCGGGCCCTCCTAGCCCTTGGTTATTCTTGGAGGAAATCGTATCGTCGTCGTCGTCCCAGTCATCCCAGTCCGAAGTCGCATCGGAACCATTCCCAACTGAGGGCGCGCCATGAGGAGGCTGGGTTGAGATATAGCTCTCAGGAAATAATCCGACCTCCCCTGTAGCGCGAACGATACATTATTATCATAAGGATGATGTACGTGATCTTATCGTGTGAACACTTCATTCACACCTTCACACATGGACCCGTTACGTGGAGACACTGGACGGAATGGGAAGCCGACATGCAAGTGTGAGCACACAGAAACAGTTTCGGATGATTTTCTGGGAGACACACACGGACTCATTCACAGGAAGAGCACATGCCGGAAATCTCATGCAGCATAAGCGCGATTTAGCATCACATTAGTTATCCGCTTTTCGTCTCGAAGCAGACTCAGAGGGGGGGGGGGGGTGAAATCGTTCGAGAGTTCCGATTCTTCACCAATTCAAACTTCAACTGCCACGAGCAGTGCAGATGTATACTCAATCTTGCATAAAGCGGACTCCTCCGCTCGCGCCCTGCTACCATCACAACAGAGCTGAACAGGGCGCCAAGAAATCGTCCGACTCTCGGAAGGGCCAATTAAATTGGGCATCCAGGGTGTACAACGCTATATGGACGCTACAATTATGGCATTCTCGTCCTGGCTCTGTTCGGCGCTACGATCCTATCTAGAGCCAGATGCCCACCCGTGCGGCCGCAGCTCGGTGGGTAAACTGTAGAGCTTTGCGCGGACCACCATTCTAGCGACCGTTTGATATCTCGGAGTGCCACTGTCCGTAACGGCGACCACACATCTAACGGAACGCATCCACAGTAGCGATCTGAGCCGCATACTTGTTTATTCCAACTCGGGAGCCCTTCAGCTCAGAGAAGTGCTCTTAGTATTTCGTATGTTGACCGGATCACGGCTGATACGGGTCAACCGTGGAGCCCGACACAGCGATCGAGCATGAACAGCTTGGAACAACATCAAGCATAGTGAGACAAGCGAAAAGCGCCATCGCAGGCTCCAAGTGGGCTTCCATTCGACAGCTCGAAAAGATCGGATGATTCTCATTCCTGGTTGCACCGCGGGAATGGGCCCAATTTATTTTGCCATGAGCTTGCATCGTCCCGCATAGCTCCCACTTTACGCGAAAACGCAGAGTAGGCCCACGAAGAGTTTCGCGAACCGAGTTTCGCCGGTTAAGCAGCGAAGAACGAGCTCTACTCTCATCTGCAACCTTCGCAAACACTCGTTCTGCGGGCCGGTAGTTCCTCTGAGACTTCCCGAGATTGTCGATTAGCGTAATGATACGACTTCGGAGGGATCAACATTCCCCTTACCTTCGTATGTGCACCCTAATCAAGGAGATTTCGGAACACGTAAATCTGGACGAGGATAATATTTTTTCAGATTCTCCCAATGATAGGCCTATTTGATCCCTACAGCCTCCTAATCCCGCGGGGCGCAAACTTCGCAGTAGAACTTTCGAAAAATATATCCAAACGCTCCCGCCGGCTGCCTTGCGGAGGCATCCGTCCTTACTCCTCCCCGAGAAGAAGAAGCGAAGACTACGATTGGATGGGAACCGCAGCGAGCGGCCGATATTCGGAAACGAGAACTTTCAGCTACAGATATGACAACGATGATAGTCGGCCCAAGTGGTTTCCATCTCGGACGGCTGACCGCTCACAAGCTCCAAGCGTCGAAGTGTAAACATACCGGTTAATGCTGACTCCAGGTAGAACATAACTCTATCCTCAAAGCTCTTCAGCAGGTCGCTCTCCAGCGGGTCGCTCTCAGCGAACTCCAGAAGTCTATTGTCAAATTGTGAGCGAAACGCGTCCGCACGGGAAGTGTAACGCGGCAAGACGCATCACGCGCGGTGTTGTTTGCTCAACGTGACTTGACTACGAACTATTTGGCTTTCTACGTGCGCTCCTTCGTTCGCTCGTTCGTTCCTAATCGACTCGAGGCTCCCTCAGGGCGCTTGAGGACAGAACGAACCACTCCGAAGTCTCACGAGGTGCCGGACTTGAAGCTGCGCGACCATCATCGGGCCAGATTGGAACGATTGAGCGAGCAGGTCTTTAGGTAATGAGTTGGTCGATTCTTTGACTCTCCGACGACGAAACCGATGGGAAGCAACATTTCACATAGAGATAGAATCGGAATAATAGAAAGACAGGCGGAGATGAACGTTCACAAGTTCCAGAAGAACGGGGAGCGGACGAGCTACCTTGCTGTGCCGGAGGCTGAGTTTTAGACGCCATTTCGAGGAGTCCCTCTGGAGTGCCCCAGTCGTCATCTGATGGCCTTCCAACTGTCAAAGGTGCGCTAGGCGAAACCGATGTTGACGAGCCGAGACCCGTTTCGGTCGATGGGGAAACATCTGGCGACGAATCCAGGTCCACGTACGCCTCCGGGAACAGCCCATTCTCCCCTGATGGTTGGCAATGAAAGTCATACAACGTGGAATAAGCTGTTAACATTAACGAGAATGCGTTTCTCTGAAGGACAGAGTTGCAGTTGCCGGCAACAGCACGTCTCTTCTCTCGAACAATATGCCACAAAGGAACCGCCTACCACTGTAACGTTTTCCGCTGGTGCTGCCGCTAGGAGCCACCTCGGAAGGCAGAGCGAGTGGGCTTTGAACGAGCGACAGAATATCGGTATCGAGTGCACAGGGGCAGGGGGAGCGCTAATCAAGAGTTCATACCAAAACAAAAAAAACTCGGGGAAACCCAACCGAATCTCCGTACCGGGTAATGCGCTGCTATGTTCTGTTGGAACTGAGTGCTACTTGAGGGGTTCACATGCCACGATTTAGCAAAATGAGCCGATTGCAATAATCGGATGTTCTACCTACTCGCACATTGCCGCCCAGACCAAGAAGCAAGTGCTATTGAGTTTGCAGCTCAGCGATTTGTTCGTCTTCGTTTGGATAAGAAGCATGATTATTGTGCTCTGCCGCCGAGTCGGAATATCGACGGGAGGTCCTCAGGAATGATTGTGGTCGTTTCGGCAAGCAGAAAGCATTGTTTTGAGGTTTGAATGACAGCCTTCACCGTTCTCCCAGCAGCTGTTACATTTTATATTTGCAAGTTCCCACAGGTATGATTGACGGAAGGTCGAGTTGCTGAGTCAAACGGTCTCTCACCTTTGGCGTTGATTCCTTCACACCAGCCTTCTCCAACATCCCGACTGGTAACCGTCACCGTATCTCCCTCACGAATGCTTATCTCGCCCGGCGCCTGAGCTTCGAAATCATACAGAACCTTGGCCTTTATCTGAGCCATTGTCAGCCGGCTCGACGGCGGGCGGCTGTCCGAATCGAAACACTGAGGATCACTTTGAGTGGAGTACAAAACTTAGCCAGGTTTTTTCAATAAGTGCCGGACATCTCGCTTGCCACACTGGACGACGGCACTTGCTCCCTCCCTTTCTCGGTCCAAGTCGAACAGATGACTCCCACAGCGCCGAACAGCATAGAAGCTTCACTCAGATTCCTCCTCCTGCCAGGGGTACGCTCAACCTTGGCGACCTCCACGGCGACTTACAATCAGCGAATAATCGCTGGAGAATCCGAGCTCCGAGAAGACAGAACCTAAGAGTAGAAGGTCTGCTGAACAGAAACACTCCGATCCCCGCTCGGAGTGGAGGATCTCAACTTCGATTTGACAGCTCCTGGACAACCTTCTATGCGATTGTTTCCGCCGCAATGACAGTCGTGACGTAATCTCTTGGCGGGAACAACGCACCTACGGTGGCAGCGGCACCGTGGGTGCCCAGAGATTATGAATCGATGAATCAACCCTGACGTTATCGCTGATCATTCGTGGGGGACACTCGCAAAGGCTCTAGAAATCGGGAGAAAGATGAGCTCTGGCCTCATCCTGGACGAGAGCGTCGAACATATGGCGTTCGCTCGGACTGTTCCAATGAATGCTCAAACTCAACCTGAAAACCATTTGATCGTTGAGCAATGTGGGCAACTGCTCACCCCAGATTCCCTTCTCAAACTGGTACTAACGCAAGAGCTTGAATAAGGAGTGTAGTGTAACTAGTCGACTCCTGGTAAAGTATATGAATGCCTCGACCGCTGCTTCCTGAAACGCTCTCAATTCCATATCCGAGGTTCTCATTGCCTACATTTCATGCTTGGATCTGAGAAAGACGAGCAGACCGCACAGTTCTCTCAATCTCTCACTTGAACGAAGAGATTGTGAGCCCCCGTTAATGTTTGTTCATTCGGAGTTGTGTTCCGATCTCCCTCAGAACGCCTACTTCTGTATGATTTCCATCTCACCACGGGGTGGGCTCGAGGATCCGCTTGGTTTAGTGTCCCGAGGAGACTCAGCCCTGTCTCCTGTAATGTTCATGATGCATCGGATCCAGGGCTGAGATTCATCTGGCAAGAACAGCGGATTGCAGTCGGTTGTCCGATTGGCCCGAAAAAGCCGTCCCCTCTAGCTCCCAGGTTTTGAGGTGGGTCGAAATCGGTTGAGGGAGGGCAGACGGTACAATGAGATGAAAACAGGGAAAGGGGAAGGCTGAGCGGCTCCTTTGTGGGGGCGAATTTCTCAAGAAGACGCTATATACTGTTTTCTCCACTGAGACAGCCAAAGTATAAGACGAGGGAAATAACCTGCGGCAATACGCTCTCTGCAGGGCTTGGCTCCCAGAGAAACAACCGAGAATCACCCAAAGAACTCTTAGAAGTTGAATGGAGCATGATCGGCTCAATTCGTGAATCGATCCAATCCTTCTGGACCGGGTAAAGCGGGTTGGCCCGTTGTTCCGTTTTCTGGTTCCTGGTGAAAGGGTAGGAGTTATCGACGGGGAGCGATATCGATATGAATCATGGGAACGAATGTAATATCCAGTGTACGTTATCACGCACAGTTCTGAGCTTGTCAAACCGATCGAGGGCCATGCGTTTTGGAAATTGCTGTCGGCGTTGCTGGCTCCAATCAAGTCGCATTCACGTTCGCCCAATCCTGACTACAACGCTTCCTTGGGAGGATCTATTCCGCGGAGCTGAATTTCAACTAACGCGGAAACTCCGCCGGTGAGTTATAAGAGCTCACAGCGATCCGATGACCCGCCGATGAGCCGGCAAACTCTCCGTGCATTCCTCATGTGACTTATTCTTCACTATCACCCAACACCGAAGATTCAAGGACAAGCAGTTGATGAAGCGATGGCCGGGGCAGATACATGGTGGGCCAATCAAACTTAACGAGCCTCTCACTCTACTCCACAGCAGAGAGCGATCAATCAACAGGTTCTCGTGATAGAAAGCGCAAATCGTCGAAGAATACGCGCTCGAACTTCATCAAAACGCTGCTTCGTCCCGTGTGATCCCGGTTCCGATGAGCTTCGATCCGGAAATGGAATGAATGAGAATGCATCACGAGAACCACTCCGAATCTCCGAGAAACTTGCGTCGATTCCATGGAGCATTGAGTTCTGAGATGAAGCGTTCCAACACGACCCTCCGAGTTGTCTATTTGCTTGTAAGCTGTGAGTTGTGGCGTGTCAGGACTTTCCAAAACTCGTTCCCACTATTGATAGCTCCAACCCACGTTTTTACAGCTGCAGCCGTACGCCAAGCTTGAGGATGACGGCACCGTATGGGGATTCTCGGCTTCCCGCTTGGGAAACATAACCGGCTCGCTAGGAATCAGTTGAGTCAGAATTCCGGTTTTATGTTCAGCAAAATGAGGTGAGTCAGTGCAGCGCTGAGCTCGTTTCGCGCTTGAATTTCTGCTTGCAGCGACTAAGACCATTCCCACGCGATTGCAGGAGATTCCGATCAAGCTTTATCATCGTCTACTGGATCAAGCTCGCGAAACAAACGCGCTTGTGGACCCGATGCTACTATTCACGCCTTCAACCTGGAAAGAAGTCGCTGCTGGAGAGGCAGTACTTCTCACCACTGAAGTGCTGTACTTGACAGTAGTACCCAACTACTGCCATCATGGGGGCCTATTTTTTACAAGTAGCCGTTCCATTTAGGGAGTATTGTTAATTCAGCCTGAGGAATCCTGAACAGAATTCAATCGAAGACTGCAACCGCAGACTATTCCAGGTTGCCCGCGGTTCCCCAAACTACGCATTTGGTCTGGTACTTTTCAAAGACTCTTCCCGGGAATATTGTGCAAGCCATCAATACCAGGTTTGAGATTTCGACGTCGGTCACCTGGAACCAGTGCGCGAGAGATCAAAGAGGCATTTTTGGTCGTCAGACACTCAGCTTCGGCTTACTCCCGACCATGAAGACATTGCATCGATTAGAATGCAATGTCTTCATGCTACTGCGGAAAGAGACTGTGCGATGTGGGGCTTGAAACCTCTATGAGGCAGGGCTCGTGCTCATACCAGAATTGCTCAAACAAACACGAGAGAGAAGATTCTCAGAGACCTTCGATTTCAGGATAGGGTGGATCAGTGAGCATCCGACCCGCTGGATGGAGAATTATCGATCGTACGCTCGGAATTTGGATTTTTGTCTGCTGAAAGGAAAAGCTCGAGCCTCCGTGATCGACGACGAGGCACTGAACTTTGAACAATTACGTCCCTTCCTCATGCTATACGGCGTCAGCTCCGCATTTTCCATCGCTGCTTTGGTGGGAGAAATGATCGCATTTGGAGTTAAAAACAAAAGACTCCGATCCTACGTCGACCCAGGAACCGCTAAACGTAATGTTCGGCGGGGTCGCGGCAACGTCGAGGACTATGTCGAATAGTCGGTTGCTGTGTTCCTTGAAATTCGGTCGCTTCCCTCGAAGAGGTGAGCTCTGAGGATAGAGTGGACAGCCTCGTCTTCGCTTTAGGGAGGAGGGAAGCGGGTCTCACGGAGTGTTCCAATAGGTTCAATAGTGAAGGGGACAAGCCCACATCACAAAGATGACTTGGCGTTGAAGCTTGCGAGAAGTCGCCAAAGAGTCCGAGCGCCGCGACGAGAAAAACTCACACGCAAAGGCTGAGGTTATCAAAGTGATGCATAAAGATCTCCGGGAGTTTATGGTGCTCACGGCAGGTTTACCAAACAGAGATCTGCGGGCCCATGACCATCGGCTGGGAGTGCACAAGCGTTGATTAATGTTCTTCAGGGATACCGTCCTCGTACCGTTCAGGTTTTGAATAACTGACTCACTTTGCTCGGCGCACTCATCAGGCCGATTGCTCCTATTTCATCTCATCGATTGCTCCTGAGATCTCTCAATTCATTCTTGCCGTTCTGCGAACACAAGTCTCCAACGGGTACATCACTGTATCAGCATTTCTCTGCTTCCGCCAATGTTTGTGAACGAGGTGCACTGTTGAATGAGGTCGCGTAGGTTTGCCTCCACGAGTTCTGGCAGGAAGTCCTGGATTGAGGGAATAACTCTGTGAGGGTGAACGGAGCAGAAATGTTGATCATCCACTGCCGCAAGGTGGCGGAACCGAAACCCCCCGATCAGCGCTCCGAGAGGAGGACGTAGACTTCGCCATTCGGCTACCTATCAACTTCATGTTTGGTAATGATTTTCACAACGACGACAAACGTGAAATAATCCTATGGTGGAGACTAAATACCTACGGTGACATTGGCATCGCGGATGACGAGGAATCATGATTCGGTTGATCGACCTTCGCGATGTAGCTTGTATTCGGTTAAGGAACTGTATGCTCCAGCGTCGTTTTATCCTCCGATTAAGGAGAGTCGTACAGGCACCGGATCTGTGAATCAAAGCGCAGAATGAGCTCGAGCCTCTCCCCTGGTGCAAGTCACTCATGTTCAAAGTTCGGGCATATTCCTCCGGATATTTCTCAGGGCTCAATTCGGGAACGATTGGGCAGTTAGACTATTTAAGAGGGAGCGGGATACCCGATCGCTCCAAGTCATGCAGGTCAGCGAACTTCGATAGAGTTCGCGCCGAGCTGGTTGGTGGGTCTTCGACATTCTGAAACGGGTTCACGAGAAGGTTCCAGGGGCCTAACCTGAGCCTCGAAAGTGTGCCTCATGGAGTGACCCCAATTCACCACACAATTGCGCCATGTTTCAATAAAACTCTCTCAACATTGCCCATGATCATTGCTGGAGACCGTCGATACCGATCTGAACCACGGTGAGTTCGGTTGGGGATTACGAGATCGGGGCAGCACCATGCAGAGCGGAAGTGGAAGGAAAGGGTTCAGGCCGGACGACGGTCTTGAGAGGAATTCAGGTACTATCCTATAGAAGGGGCGAATGGAAAGGATGGCAAAGAATGACCGCTGTGACAGTCCGTAATCCGCACAGCTTCGTTTCCAGGAAGGTACCAAATGCTCGCCGCGATGAGGCAGGTGTTCGCCGGCACAATCAGGGGCGAGTTGAAAACCATGAGTTTCTTGCGACACGTAATCGCAAGCGGAGAGAATTCTTTCGATGATAATCATCGATCCAAACTGGGGAATCTTCGCTCAAAGAACGTCAGACGTTGCGGTGGTTGCATCTTGTGGGGGTACATGTACATGGGAGAATGAAATCGGAATTTCACTGAGCTCGCGTTCGGTGGTCGTATGTACACTATCGATATCCGTTCGATGGAACTCGGGAATCGTCTCACATAGTGGCGGTGGTGTCGGACCGTCCCCACTCAGAAGGCTAATTCCAACCGAGAGTTTCCTAGGTTTGCGAAGGGTAAGGGAGGAGCGAAGCCAAACAGAGAGGCGCCACAGTATTCTTGCCCCCGAACGTGTCGTCCTGGAGAGGCTCAAGCGGAACAGTTTGATTCCTGAGTTGACATCTTGAGGCGGACAACTACTGAATCTTGCTTTCGTCATCCTCGCACCGTCCTCATCGGCAGTTCCTGGATACGGCGCTGCTGTCGAGCTTGGGCGGATTGCGTCTCACTCTGTCCAGATCCCTCCAAGGAAATTTCGATCCGTGAAACAGAGCGATGAACTCTAGATCAGCTTGGATACGTGGGCATTCAATTACCCGGCGGGAAACTCTACATTCGTGCGCCTGGGTGAAACGCAGATTTCTCTCACACCGCCAGCCCGCCAAGAAGTTCCGAACACCGCTGTGAGGTGGATCCTCCCCAAGCATCGAATACCATGCTGTTGAACGACGAAGGACTACACGATGCGACGACGGGACCGATGGTCAGTCGACATTGCCTCCGTCGCACTGAAATTCAGAGTGATTTCATTATGCTGCGCGGCACTGAAAGAGAGCTCCGATGGCATCCGATCAGCAGAGTGAATCAATAGAGACGGCTGGGGGAAAGACTCGAAATCTTAGAGACTCGCGTTGACTTCGTGAATAACTCAGTTCTGGGATGGAGCGTTCCAACGCGACCCTCCGAGTCGTCTACTTGCCTGTGAGCTGCGAACCACGGGATCCGGAGGGTTCTAGACTTCGTGCTCATGATTGATACATCCCATCGCCGTTTTCACATGTACAGCCGTACACCAAGCTGTATGGGGATTTTCCGCTTCCCGCTTGGGAAACAACTTCGCGTCACCGGTTCAATTGCCCTATCCGAGACTCGAGAATCCCATGAAAGTTGTTGTGAAGAATATGTACTTAGGAGGTGAGCACTGATCGCAAACATTTTGGCTCCCGTGCTGATGCGCGCATGAGCGGCAAACCTTCCGTGGAATCGCTGGTCATTCCGATCGAATCGTAACATCGATTACTGGATCAGGTGTGCGAAACGAGCGCATTAGTGGAGCCCATGGATTCATGTGAGCTCTCAACTTGGAAACAAGTTGCCGCGAGAAGAGCGGTCCTGCTCACCACTGAGCTGCTTTACGACAGCGTCGTACCCAACTGCTGTTTCATCATGGGAGCCTATATCAACAAGAAGCTGTTTCATTCGTGAGAGTAATGATCGGAGCCTGGAACCCTGGAGCCTGGAAAGACTTAACGCCTTCTGTCCATCCTTAGAAGAGAGAATAGAACTCGAGACTGACTGTTGGATGTCTGGATCCTTCGGAGACAGCGGGATGGCGACATTCATCCATCCAACTTTCTGTTCGCCATTTCATCCATGGATTGATGGTATATGAATACTGCACAATGCCTAAACCTCCAGACTCTTGCGTTGGTGCAACGATTCATTTTGGGGGAAGACCTGGAGACAAATCAATCGGACATGTTAACGATTGTTCGTTCCAGGTTACCAACAGCCTCCCAGCTTGCGTAGAGCAACCTTCAAGGTATCACCAGATGTCGGCGAACTCTCCATGAGCGACGCGGTATTCACTGGGAGGGTACTCCTCTATGCCGAGATGTTATCGATGGTCTTGGGAAGAACGGTTTTCGTCGCCTTGAAATTACCAGACTCCGCTCAGGACTTCATCATCGACTGCCTCTCGAACGGCACGGGACTAAGGTCGGTGATTCAAGCGAGGTCTCCATGCTCATGTGGGGAGAGGGTTCTTTGCAGGAAGTTCAGTCTATATGTATAAGAAGTCAGGCTCTGTTAGTTTATTTGTCTGTCCTCATTTAACTCCTCCGGTATTGATCGGATCGACGTTGAACCAACGGCATGTTTTAAGGCGGTTCACAAGGAAGGACGAAGACTTTTTGAGCACTATGAAGGTGCTTCCGAGACAAATCTGACCATACTCTCAGGAATCCAGCGGGGATTCGGGATTCCGAGGTTGATCTGACTATGCTCTTGGGAGTCTAAAACGGTGCTACCGGGACCTATCTTACAACACTTCTGGACCATACTTTCTGGAGCCTAAGGAGGGGATACCGGGAACCTCTGAAATGAACCCAGATTCCTGAGGATGCACTTGAAGAGACAGAAAACACCGACGGCTCTTATGAGCACTCGCATAAGATCAGGGCATTTCGTGATCAGAGGCATGAGACACGCGGGCTGGAGCGAATGCATGGTTCCATCGCCATGTTCAAGCATCGATATTGAGTTCCGTTGTAGCACCGATTGAGCATCGCGGATCGGTACTCGTTGTTTGAGATTCGCATCTCTTGGCCGATTCTACTTTGGCGCGTTCATCTTGGTTAAGTGGGAATATGGCTCAACCTGAGCGCTGGACGGGAGTGCCGCGTTGAATTCCCTGTAGAGGGCTGAAAAGCGCTCGTGACGGAGCGGCATGGTGATCGGGTCGTGAAAATACTGCTACATGAGGTTCTCTTCGGAGTCGGACGGCGTCACCACGGCCCTCTAGCTGACGGCGATGATGCTGCTGACACCTCAATGGGCTCTACGTCGAAGTTGTAGTAGCCGTCCTTGTCCGGATGAAAGACTGGATTCGTATGTGTGGGGAACTATAAAGGGACTCCGGTGTCAGGGATACTCGGACGCTTTATTTCTGCGACTTCTCCTCGTCGTGGCACTCGACACACTCCTTGTGTGCTCTACGTGCCACTGACATCCTCTCTCGTGCACGTCCTCTCACCCCTGAACGTACCGATACTCTCGTTCCCTACAGAATGGCCACTGCTACCCACCATAAATGTCCTCATTTACCTTCATCTATCCCAAGAATGAGTACCCGGTTGACTAGGAAATACGAAAAAGTACTTTTATTACAATTGCTCGTTCCGGTTATTCCGTGCGCGAGATTCCTTCTTCCGTCTGCCGCCGTCTTTGTCCGGATTTCAGGATATACTCGCGAAACCGCTCACAGTGCCGCTTCTCGTGCCCTCGTTCTCCGCATCAGAAACACTGCATTATCGCCTTCTCGGGGCACAGTCGTGAGAGGTGCCCTATGCGATTACAGTGAAAGCTTTTTGGTTCGCGCAATGCACATAGTCCCCTCCTGACAACACATGCAGCACGTAACAACCCTTCCTTGTCCCTGCCTGCGATTCCCACGATTCCACTGCATATCCTTCAACATCCGCGCCGTATCTTTTATATCCTGGATGAGTTCATCGGTATTTTTATGCTCTCCTCTACTCACGTATGGCCTCACTTGGTAGTATTCGCTCGCTGACCCTATCAGCACTCTTTCCCTCAATTCTTCCTTTGTGCAATCCAACCTTTTCGTTAGCTGTTCTACCCTGACCACGTACATCTCTAATGACTCCCCTCTCTACTGGTAACAGTTCATCAGTTCCTGGAACAACGCCGTCCGATTTCGTTCCGGAATGTACTTCCTCCTAAACCGCGTCACCCAATCCTCCCAGCTCGCCCACTTGGCCAATCCATTCTGGTGCCACGATTGAGCCGCTCCTACTAACTTCTCTAACAAAACCTCCTTGAGAAACCATTCAGGCCACCCGCCGGTCGTTCTTGCGACTTCTAATTGATTCAGCCACAGTTCCGCCTCAAGCTCACTCCCGCCGGAAAATTTGTCCACCGATTTTGAGGTATGCCAAAATCGTTCCACCGACCTGACCATACTTGGCTTCCTCGTTTCTTCGACCTCTATCTTTATCTGTTCTCCGTTCAATTCCAACTTGAGATGCTTGACCAACATCTTCGCAAGTGCTGCCATGGCCTGTTCGCCTTCCATCGCTCCTTCGTTTTCGCGAGTGCTCGAGTCCGAATCCAAATCAAAAAGCTCACTCAACGGCATCCCTCGATTCTCGTGACCAACCGGATTTATCCCACCAATGCTCGATGTGGGGAACTAACAAGGAACTCCGGTGTCAGGAATACTCGGCCGCTTTATTTCTGCGACTTCTCCTCGTCGTGGCACTCGACACACTGCTTGTGTGCTCTACGTGCCGGAAGAGATGAAGTTCTATAAATGTCTTTGACTGCAGTTAAGACTCGCCTCATCCCACGCACAGAAACATGCACCAGCGGGCTGAGGGAGGCACGACTTCGGACTTGCATCTCTATCTCTCGAAGTAGCAAAGCTGTAGACAAACGGATTCGACGTTCTGTCGATCTCCTTAACTGGAGCAAAAACTCAATCCAAATCAAGAACAAAATCGCGACTCATTGAGCTGAGAGGTGCAGAATCAGAGTTCCAGTTCGATCTATAGGAGAAATTCCGTTAAGAGATAAATGACTGCGGAATGTTGATCCGTGCCAGGGAGCATGCGCGTACGGCGATTTCAGTGTGACTCCTCAGCTTCATCATCCAATACGATGATGAGAACGTGTTTCTGGACCTGCGCGTTGCCACCTAAATTATCACCATTGTCGTTACTATGGCCAGCGGTGAGAGACCTCCCTGCGAGTGGGAGACTAGCATTTTTGAGCATTGAGAGACGACAAGGGAAAAAAATCACTCTGGAGCTGTTGAATGATAGAAAATTTCGCCGCAGTCGAGGCTCATCGTGAACGATTCAGGTCATCACATGTGAAATTGAGTGAACATGACCTTGTTCTCAACCAGAAGAATCTTTCGCGATGGCTCATCAAATTCTTGTGCGAGCTCAAATGGGGGGGGGGGGGGGAGGAGGGCGCATTTTCGCTTGTTTGCCCAGGGCGCCGCTCGAGCTAGATACGCCACTGGCCAAGGTCGACGCAAGGTGGGAGGCTGCTCAAACGCCCGGCAACTACAGATTTCACGCTCAGGATCTGTAGGAACGGCGAACGATCGTTTCAACCTTTACGTCAAGATCGACTCCCTGCCAAGATCGCCCTTCCGAAGTGATTTGTGGCAGCTGCTCTCTTCGTTACCAGCAGTGAGAGATCGGAATTGGATCACCGGCTCGCATTCAATCACATATTTTCCTATCGGTCAATCGGACGAATATTCGGTACAGGACAGCTGTGATTGTTGTTGGCCGGTGTGTGGTGAGACCTCGTCTCATTGAGGATTTTCCCTCTGGGGTCATCACCCTGGCTTCGCTCCATTCCCCAGGGATGTCTCTTTCCCCGGTCAATATTCTCGTGAGCATTCCCGCCAATGTATGCCTGGATTCCCCTGATCCTGAGGTCGTCAAACTTTTCTGTTGGCGCTCTGGGGCGCCGAGGAGATGACGCAGCCGTAGCCCGCCGGGGAGGTGCCGACACGTATGATTAGAAAAGGGCGAAATTCTCTTCGAAGTATGATGAAAACGATGATAGGCATTTTTTTTGGCCTCATTCTACGTCCCTTGCCACAACCCGCGGCACCTGTGGCATCCGCGGCACACAGTCTGAAGAGCTCTGCCCCGGTCCCTCGATCAATCCACCCCTCCAGGATCACCCCTCCAGGTTTGGAGAAACTACGCGCCTGAGATCAATGACGACGACAACACGAAAGACGAGGAAGTACACGAAGAAACGTTCAAAGAGTGGCAAAACTCCTGGGACAGATCGCCGACAGGCAGATGGACCTACGAGAGCAGACCAGATATCCGGGTCTGGTGCCAACGGACGTTCGGAGAGCTTACCTGTCAAACAACCCAGGTCCCCAGGGGCCATGGTACCGTTTTTCTTCATTCTCAGTTTTGGAGAATCGGGCCGAATGAAAAGCAGACGGGGTAACGGAGCAGGCGTAGTCCCGGGCATCTTTCGTCCCAGGGCCGCGATCTCGAGAAGCCGCCGAGTCCTAACCTCTGGATGAGAGAACTCAAGGAGTGGCGGAGAAGGAAACTGTTACTGCTCCAACCTCGCGAAACTTCGTCTCAATAGGAAATAGGGCAGATTTATCGGGCCTCCGTCGTACGGGTCGTACAGAAAAATAGAGCGCAATATTCTTCATAGATTCTAAGCTTTCACACTGGGATACGTGAGGCTTCATGACAGTCAGCACGTCCAATCATGAGGTACATATGGAGAAGGTGTCGCGCGACTACTCGTGAGTCGATCACCCTCCAACGCATGGTGTACATCATGAAAAAGTAGATGAATTAACGATCCCGAGGAACGCTTCCCGTTTTGCGACCGCGCAGAAAGCTCCTAGCGACCTATACTTTTCATAGGCAGAGTCAGCGACCATCATTGAAGGAACGGAGTCAATTATAACCCACTTCGTGATATCCAGAGAGCGGGCTGCACAATGTCAGAGTTCGAGCCCTGCCACCACGGATCGCGAGCTCACCGCCAGCGCGATGACGCCATTACCAGTTGAGACCAACGCCAAACCATGGATGGAAATTCACGCAGAACTCAAACTTTCATACCTTTCTGACTGGAAGGCGCATCCGATTCACATTTCGGAAAAGTTTCAACTGATCCCTTGCTGCTCGAAATCCCAGGTTTTCACAGAAAAAAATCCAGCGAAGAGCGTAACATTCTGGTCGGAAGAAATTCTTTGCTGACGAGTTATGCGAGCATCATCATCGACGAAGGGACCCGGGCCCTCGGAAGGAAATGGACTGGTCGAGTCATCTTCGGTTTCTGGATGATTACATCTTTCTTCTTCATGAATAGATTGACGAGTCATCTAGAGAGCGGGCTGCTAGTTCAACCACCTTGTCCGAGAATGGATACCGTCCAGTATGTTGCAGTTCGACCTGAGCTGGAACCTTAAGATATGACGATCCCGACTCCGAATGCTCCGGCGGTGGGCATGCATCGCGCGGAACTCGATTTGCGCGCTGAAGCAAATATCGGCTACAATCATCAGCATACGAATGTCGATTATGCCGACCGTATGGTATCATGATTCACTGGACTAGGCTCGCTAATAGAGCGATCCGAAAAAATGATCCGACTCTTGAATGCCCTGAACGGTATTCAGCCGGAGTTTGCCACCCCTGATCATTCCAGCTTGCTGGCAGTAACCCAAACAATGCACTCGGTCCTGTTCTTTTCGATGAGCCTTTCCAATAGCAGGGCACGACTGCTGGTTCGAGCACACCCCACGAGCGGAGCCGTTTCCACTGGCAGGGTTATTTTTCACGCTGGAATCTACTCGATGCTTCTGAAAAGACCGTTTTCTGTCGTCAAGGAAATCGACGGCTTCGCCCATGACTCCAGCGTCGTCATCCTTCCGAACGACACGAAAATAGAGCACTGATTCACGGAATGTCTTTATGCTAATGCGGAAAAAAACTGTGTGATGCGGGAAGCTTGAAATCCCAGTGGGACAGGGCTTTTGTTGGTTTCCTATGAATCGTTCAAGCTTACGCTGCAGCAGTGTCTCACTCAAACCGAAGAGAGGAGATGCCACGTGAGCTCCCCTTGCACGGAAGACTGGGTTGAAGTGCACTCGACCTGCTCTATGGGGGTTTAACAATCGTGGGCGAGGAGTTTAGATTTCTGTCGGCTGGGGGCAAGACGAATAGCGGAGGCGACGCTGCAATGTCGAGATCATAATCGGACGCTTTCCCCCCCAGAACATTGTCGCTATCCTCGACGAGTTCTGTCGACGGTGCAGAAATACTGTTTTTCACTCCAGGATTGAGGAGAATCAATTTCACGGAGCATCCCGATCGAGGAAATTGTAAATCGAACGTTCCAAGTTTGGTTACGAAACGTCTCTTTCGGAGTCAATGTGAACAGGAGTGAAAATACACCAGGTTCCTGACAGGGATTGCTCCCTCAGCGAGTCGCTTCTACAGCGCTGCTTGAAAACGCCACGGGGCGAGCCATCAAAGCGTCTTGTCCGGCTACCGTCACGACCCAGCTGGTGTTCAGCCGAACTGAGCAACCCTGAGTTTCTTGAGAATGTCCCATCCGAGCCTCGCACCTGATTAGCCGATGCGTGTTTTCCACGTCTTCAAAAGTTTCACTGGGGGCCGGGATCTTCGCAAATCAGTGCGCGTTTCGAAACCCGCCGTAACTTCGGGCTCAATCACGAGTCGATATCGTTATCCAGTCGTCTTTCGGGGATCGGATGCTGCGTCACGAGCTGGAATTCCGTACAGGTTCGGAGAAGCGTTTAACCCAGTTCGATATGGGACCAGCGTATGCACAGATTCGTCGTCCAGAACAAGCACCCGGCCGGCCACGGGCCTAATCCGCCGGCCGGCCGGCGTTTCGGGTGACTGGTCGTCTGCGTTTTTTCAGCGAGCTCCTTCTTCCAGTGAGTCGACCCAACAGCCAGTCGGTCCCGATTTCCGCTTTCGCTTTCGTCGTTCGTGTACCAGTGCGACGACCGTTGTCCCCGCCGTTCGTCTACGACTCGTACCATTTCGTAAGCACTCGTTCCGAGCGGCAATATTTGCGAAGCTCCCGATGGTTGAGAGTCGGTCCCGAGAAAGAATGTGACTCACTGACGACCGAAATACCCAGACTTCCAGACAGGGCCCTCGGAGATTTCCCCGTTGTGGGGATCGCCCGGCGCGGGACGGGCGAACGCTCGATAACCGTTTCTTGACAGTTAGAAAGCTCGGAAAACCTCGGCTGGCTCCAATTCAAACCTAACGTTCCCTGCGGCGACGTCCGGCCCAAAGCTGCGCGTCAGTTCGAAGTAGAGCCAATTCTGTGGACCGGTGTGGTGTCCCAGTTCTTCTCTTGCCTCTAACGTCTTCTGCCATCGCCCAGCCCGGGTCACCATCGGAGCCAGAAGATTTCGCCACCATTTCGTAGCGAACATCAGCTGGGCAGTTGTACAGACGACCCGGAGCAGGTAAGTCAAACGTTTCCGTACAGGCTGAATCTTATTTTCCGACGAGATGTGAGAGCGTACTGGATGTACGCATATGAGCGGTTGACATCGTTGAACAACAGTGGAATCCGTCAATTTGTTCGTCATGGCAGCTGAACCCCGTGTCAAGGTGGACAAGAGGAATATTCGTGCGGATGGACGCTTCGAACGAGTGCAACTTCAAATTGAGCAGCGACCGTTAGGCAAAGTGGAGCGATTCCCCAAATGACCAGACTTGAGCCGTCATCTCAACCGACAAGCTGAGAAATGAGAATGCTCGTTGGAAACGACAAAAAGTGTCCCCGTGGTACTATCCTCTAATATTTGAGGACTCGGCCTGTTTCCGTGTATCGCGATCGAAAAAAAGGCCCGTGATCGAGCTTCTGCAGAAGGGCCACCGGAGAGAATATCCAGGGAGCCGGCTCCGCTCCGTGTTGAGACCGCGCTGAGCGATCACACAGATCGGTTATTCAACCCGCCAGCTGTAGATAGAGTCTCGCATTCCTGCACGTTCCCTCGGGGCGTGTTCTTCGCGCTCGGAGCATGCGTGCGAGGATTGTCACCGATTCGGACGAACTCGTTCGTTTCTTGCATCTCGGCATGTTGCCCTACATTCGTTGGCGACCATCAGCGACCGTAATCGCGACTGATCACCCGACATCCCGCGGAATAATCGGAGTCGATACAACTGGTGGAAGCGGCATATTCTGGTTCATCCGGTCGCCCCGTCCCGCTCGAAGTTGACCAAATGGCCAGTTGGCCAACTCGGCGTCTGCGCCGCCCTGTTGAACGAGAAGATTTATCGCCGGCTCCGAATCGCCTCCAATTCTGATCAGCGTTATCGCGCTGATGAATTCCGTTATGTTGGCGTCGAGATTTCTAAAGCCGGCATTTGTAACTCGACGATGTTGCAGACATAGTCGGTGGCGATAGCGCTTTCTTTCGGACGTGTTCGTGCCAGCCGTCTGAGCCAAGAGGATCCGGGATTCTTTTTTTTTCGCTGTTTGAAAGCCACTGTTATCTTCTCCATGCGGTCTCCCGGGCAGCGTGCGATGCTCCAGTGCATCCTTATGAACGCCTACACTCTTTCCCAAGCCTTGATAGAGGATTTAAAATATATATCAATTCGTTTAAAGTGTGTCAGCTTGCCCCAGAGAAGCGCAGAGACCGACACGTTTCGACCGCAGCTAGACGAGGACTCGTTTTCGTTGCAGAAATGAAGGTGTTCACAGGAGTACTCGTGGTGTTGACAGTGATCGCGGTGACTACCGCCGCCGAGGAGCCGGAGTCGAGAGAGACGAAATCAGTCAAAGTCGTGAGATCACCTCGCATCGAGGAGCGGAGGCACAAGTTCCACAATTCGATGTCGAAGAACGCAGTGAGCGCGGAGGCTGTCGAGCTGAAAACTCAGCAGGTGAGAACTTCGACGCCACGTTACAGTGCAGGCTTGCAGCGTTCCGAAACGAAGCGCACGGGAGCTGACCCACCCAAACGATTTCATGCTGATTCCGTTTTCAGGAGGTCGGGAAATTCATGAGCCCTCGCAACTTGATCAAGACCGCGATAAAGTTGGTGTTCGGATCTGATGAGGAAAGTGCAGCAACTTCTCGTCAGATCATCAATCTCCTCGTCACCGTGCTGGACATGGTGAAAACAACATTCGGTGCACGTGCACGAGCCGCCCAACAGGGTCGGGGTCTGAACGGGGCGTTCGATGACATCACGATCGCTGGGGCGTCGATGATGAAGGGACTTCTGCGATCGGCGATGGCCAAGGATGAGAATTGTATGCAGCGATATCTCTGCGAGGCCTCCAAGGATGCAGTGAAGGAAGGTCATGAACTCGGTTACCTCGTGGCACAGTTCGGCGGGTGAGTTTTTGTTTTTCCGCCCAACGGTTTCTCGCGGCTTCTCGGAGCGAATCATCGCGGCTAAATGCGACCGTCCCCGTTGCAGATACGCCGCCAGCTACGCCTTAGAAAAGCAGAAGAATCTCAAGTTCGACTTCAGTTACAACGCCACCAGGAACGGCCGTTCAGGAGATGACTGCTTCACGTTATACCAGACTTGCAACGAGGCGGTTTAGTGTCATTATCGTTCGAACCGATCCGTACCTTGGGCAGCCCTCTCAGACGACCATCTCCTGATTCAGTCACAGCACACCATTTCTATTTATTACCTCACTGCTCCATTTACCCCGCTGTCCTCGAATAAAGAGAATAATATATTGATCGCCGAAATCATCGTGAACGAATTCGAGTCGATTTGACCGGCAGGCATCGATGTGTTTCTCAGCGTACTTAGTGCCAAAATCCAGCAGTTTCCATTGTTGGACCCTGAATCTACTGGTTCCCCTCGGAATTCGCAAGAACGCGTTCAATCGGCGACTATAAGACGATCACTTCGTATTTATTCGTTGCCCAAGAGGAAATATACAATCCCAGCGCCATCGGAAAACGCTCCAGTGGCCTTCTCATGGTGATATATACATTATGGAGTCCATCAGACAATCGACAAACCTGTCGGAATCTTTGGGCATGCTCCGAAACTCGCTGGGGACTTTCGCCGAGGGTGGGTTCGCGGAGTCATCTTCAATGTACCCTGATCGATGCGGAGATCATTGGACGGGCGACGTAGCAGTCGTGCGTCTCTTGAATATCAGATGCAGCTTGTCGTGTTTACCTCCCGCTAGGTGGAATGCCAACCCCATGCAGACCACGGCCATGACGGAGATGGGCAGCAATGACGCGAGGTATATTTCTTTCCGATTGAACAGAGTCTGAAGATAAAGAGCTAAAGTTAAGCAGACTCCGGAATCCGATTCTCGAATCGGAACGGGTATCGAGACCGAAACTCTCATCAAAAGCGTTCGCGGTCATCGAGAACTGACTCTTTTTTCCGTGTTGGGAGGACCGCGTGGGAAAGAGCACGGAGGAACTACCTCACGATGAATCAGAGCTCAAAACTTTACCATCAACGAGCAGACGAAGTGCGAGGCGATAGCACCGACAATGAGTCTATAATCCTGCACATCATATCCGTGGAAAAGGATCACACCCCAACAAGTGTTGAGGATGACGAATAGCGAGGTGGTGATCGAGGAAACCAGAACGAACCATTCGTTCTGTCCAAAATAACCGACAGACGCTGGTCCACCGATTTCAGCGAGGACGTTCAAGAGCGAGAATCCGCCAGACATTGCTCCGAAACCCAAGCCAGCAACTGTGGAAAAGAGCAAAAATATTCATGGGAAACACTCCGCGATGAAGCATCGGCTCGACACGAGCTCCGTGATGGGAAATTTCCTTGATGAATACACAAATTATAATGGAGGATAAATTTGAGCTGTTTCAAAACGTCCCGTTCCAAAACGTACCATAAGCCAGTAGCTGACGGCTGTCGGAGACCACGCTACCCGTCGATCCTACCTCCACCATCTTCTTGAGACCATTGTCGGCTTTGCGTAAAATTCTGTAGAAGAGGTATCGAAACAGCTCTTGGAAAGCAACAGCGACCACCAGTCCGAAAACGACGAATCGCGCTTTCTCCTCTTGAGCACGAATCCGAAATATCTCCAACGTCGTGCACCACACTATCGAGGATAGCAGCAATGAAACGAGCCAGAAAAACGCCCTGTAATGACAATGAGAAGATTAGGCGTTAATTCGAACCCTGTCTCGAATCTTTTCACGTCGCTGCACTAGTTGCGAGGTGCCTGGAGAAAGAACGGCCGGCAAAGGGAAACACGGGGGAGGGGAAGGGGGTGTATTCTAAATGTTCGCGAAGAGGTTGACGGGATTGCGTTGAGGCGGTCGAGTCACCGAACTGGATCGTGGTCGAGCTGGAAGTTTCGGTTAGAGAGTCCAGTGACTCACGGTGAGACAGAACTTACGCCGTTATGAAAATGATCACTCTGATGGGGCACGCAGCGATCGTGACACAGAACATGGACAGTGAAGGGCCGAATGCCACTAGGCTGCATCCAAAAAACTCTGCAATACCCATATTTGCAGGTTTGCTCGCAGCAAGTGTCAATGCATCTGCAAAGACAGCAGCCGGCTGTCGTTCCGTCGAACAGGGGGATCTTCCGTCGGCTAGGAGACTGACGCCGATTCCAACAAGCGGCGGAGGGGTTCCTCAGCATTCGCGATCTGCGATGCACCGGAAGAGAAGCGGACGATATTTGAATCGGTAGGAGAGACTGCTCCGAGCTCACTCCGACGTCGTTGTGGGGTACGTTGAGTTAATCGGGAATGAAAGTTTACAATCCGTTTATCGCTGGAACTCGCAGCGGAGAGGGAGATTTCATTCACGACCGCGCGCTCCTCAGAGCCGATGAGGTGGGTCCGAGAAAACCTGTAAGGTGGAAAACTCGATGACGACCGCGGCGTTTGAGTCTTAATTGAGGACTCAATCCCCGGTCGCGGAAGATTTCAAGAAATGAACTTGCATTGTTCCCGTAGGCGAAATTCAACCCCCCAGAGTTCGATACCGATCCGAACAAGACCGTTTTCGTTGGGCGCTTGCCGTTGGATATCGCTGAGAACGATCTACGAGAGGTACGGATCATCATCGAACGGGGAATGAAATTGGGCGACTTTCGGTTATCTCCTGATGCAGATGAGGCTGCAATTGACGGCGAGCGTGGCCCAGTTGCCGGATCGCCATCCGCTTCCCTCGATTGATCGGCGATTCTTGTTCGGCAGGTCTTCGGTGAGTGTGGCACCATAAGAGCCGTTCGTCTGGTGCGACACGTGATCTCAGGTGCCTCGCGCGGCTATGCCTTCATCACATTCAAACACAGCGGAGACGTGATCAAAGCCCTGGCCCTGCACAACTCTGACTTCGGTGGGAAGCGTGTACTGGTGGAACGCGAAGTTGGGAGACTGATGCCCGGATGGAAACCACGGAGGTTAGGGGGAGGATTCGGCGGCCGTAAAGAAAGCGGCCAGATGCGATTCGGCGGCAGAACCTGTCCACACGCACCGAGAGCTGGAGCCACGTACAGAACCGAACATGCGTGGACGAAGCGAGCAGGCACGATTCCGAGACGGATTTGATTCAGTCCGTGCATCCTTTCACCCTGCCATGAACAATATTGTGGCAATGGCTATGCTTGTGGTATAAAAGCAAAACAAAGATCGACTCTTGATAGTTTCTGGAGCATGATTTATTATCTCCCTCTACCAATAGTATATATCCTCCATCCTTCACTATTTATATCCAAGAGATCCTCCGATCGATAGTCAAGTCATCCTGCTAGACCCCAGGCATGTAGACCCGCCAACCATTTCTATGAAACGTAGAACAGGCATCGTACGTTTTCCTAGGTGATGATAAACATTGAGGAAGTGGGTCCCGTACACCCCAAATGAATGCACATCGTTTGAATTAGCTTGCACGATAGATCAGTCCGGAAGGCCGAGTGTGAGAGAGCCCGAATCGCGGTTGGACCCTAAGTCCGTCCCCGAATCATGAATTCACTAGCGGCCGTCCTTTTTCCGGGGTCAGGTTCGCCGCTGTTTATTGAAACTTTTCAGGAATTCGCTCCCGTGCGTTCTCATGTGGAGTTCTAGCGCCCGTTTCTCAATGAACTCCTTGCAGCAAACTGCGCATTTGAAGATCTTGTCGTTGTTGTCCGTTGACTCGTCCATTGCCTGCTGCGGTTCCGTTGGCAGCGCGACCGCCTTAGGGTCCTCCGCCTGATCGTCGACTTGGGTAGCAATCAGCTTCAAGAGATCGGATATCTTCTTCAGATGCTCGGCCACGTCTTTCAATTGATGCACGTCGGAGAGGTGTCTGCCCAACGCAGCTTCGTCATCCAGGTAAATGCCGCAGTCCGAACACTGATGCGGCGTTTCACCCTCCTTGTGCGTCCGAACATGCTGGAGGAACTGGACCCGATTCATGGACTCGAACGCGCACAGCAAACAATGCAGGAGCGTCCCTTGTCCAAGACTGAACTCTTTCTTCTCCATTTCTTGGATGGCAACCTTGCCCTCGTTGTGTCTCAGCCCATCGGCGCCCATGGCCAGGACAGTTTTCGCGACTACAGTGATCATGACATCCGGGAAAGTGGGTTTCCACGAGTGTTCGGCCTTGTGATGCTCGTGGATCGCCAACTGGTCTGTTCGTAACTGGCGGCAGATGTGGCAGCGGAACACGAATTTCGAGCAGGACGAGATGTGTATCGACAAAAAATGCTGGATGAGCATCTGGGTGTCTGCGAACACGCAAGCTTCGCACATGGGACACTTGATCACAGACACCGGAGTGGCTCCTGGAAACGAATGGTTCTTGCCGCTATGACTGATGAAGGCTGTGGTATCTTTGAACGCCAACGAGCAATGGGAGCACTTGTGAAGCACCTGCACGTGCGAGTCGGCTATGTGCGATGCCAAGTCACGATCGCGTTCCTGCACTGCGGGACAGTTCGGACATTGATAAACCATTAGTCGCTCCCTGTGATGACACAGCTCGTTCACGTGATGTTTGAATTCCTCGATCTTGGTTTCGCGAGGCGCCATTTTGCCGCATTCGGGGCAAACGAATGGCGGTTTGAGCCGGTGGAGCCGCATGTGGGCTTGTTGAGAGCAACGAGTGGGCATTCGTTGGCCGCAGGATTGGCAAGTGAGTTTCAGGCCGGTCGAGAAAGTCATGTGACGCTCAAGTGTGTCTTCGGCACACAAGACTTTGCATTCGTGGCAGGTCCGCGTTGCGTGAATGAGTTCCTCCGCAGTGAACTTGCCGCTCGTCGGAGCTTCTGCGTCGGGCTCTCGGAGTTTGATTGGTAGGCCTGCGATGGTGGGTTCGACTTCCTCTATCGTCAATCCCCATGGGACTACAGTTTGACACAGCTTCAGAACGTTGAGCACCTGACAAGGATTGTAGCAGATATGTACAAGGCAACATTTCAGACAAGGGAGTCGAACTTTCATGGAACGCCGTTGATAGTGCTCTTGGAGTCCGAGTTCTGTCAGCAGTTTCAGGCTGCAGTAATTGCATTCGATTTTCTGGAAGCCAGAAGGAAAATCTGAGATCAAAGAAGGAAACGTTCGGAGCTCATGTTCGATGCCGTATGAGGTGTCCAGCTACGCTTTAGCTCTGAATGCTAACTCACTGCCTCTTTCTTTATTTTTGACGATGACTCTTTGATCGTCGAAACGACCCTGGTTGCCCAATCTTCCTGATAGTCCAGGAATACCAGTGGGAGTTCGTTCCTTGAGAAGAGCCTCTCGAGGGAATCGATGCTCTGGAAAATAGTCGTTGTTGAGTCATCGCCGCGAGGAATCGTGCTCGTTGTTTAATCCCAGCCTCGACCGCGGGAATGAGGATTCCGATATGGATTTCACTGACCTGGGAAGACCCTTGTTTGGCAAGCACAAGAGCCATCTCGGAGGGTTTCTGTTTCTTTTCCAGGGTTACTGAATTTTGGGCAGGCTTTCGAAAGTCACAGAGATGATATCACTAGTCCGGAGAACTGCCTGAGCCTGTCTTCCGATCGGGGTCTGAAGATCTGACACTCCAATGTGCTCGAGATCGATGTCGGCGGCTCTGAACGTCGCGCTGACGTTGGTTTTCTCGTGCATGCAAACCTTCACCTGGGTTCCAGTGAGAGAAGAGATGCTCCGTAGGAAGTGAGCCCTAAGACGTGACCTGGACTCCTGCTCAGGAGTGCCCGACATAACCGTCCTGGAAATAAAACCGGTTGACGATCCAGGACAAAGAAATCTGCCCAGCAGGGGTCAGTCCTCCCGCTGGTTCTGGAGACTATACTGCTTCCCCCGGGAGTCAGCGATTCCCCCTGATCGGGCAACCATTCTACGATACAACCGATGGCCGGAATTAGCGATAAGTGGGGCTTTGCAAAAAGGTGTAAAGAGCAATTCGGTGGATCTCCTAGTTTGCGCACCATCAGAACCGATGGTCGTTTCCTGGGGTAGGTTGGTGAACACTCACCGAGAACTCTCCGTAAATCAGCCCGGGTGGATACCCCAGGCATGCAGCGATCTTCTTCAAAGTCAATCTCAATCAAGGGGGGGCCCCTGTATTTCTCAGGATGATGCCGCAAGCACAGAGCGAGAGCAATGCACACAGAATATCATAGAAGAAGATGGAGGAGGATAGTCCGATGAGGTCTGTCCGGATGTCGGTGTTTACAGGGTGGATGAACTGCTACCGTTGAGAGGAGGAAAGCTTGCTGACAGAAGACAAGGGCGCGCAGATTTGAAACTCATCAGGTATGTACAATGGACCACCCGTCCAACCTTCCTGACAGCTCTCTGATCTGGGGACCGTGGGCACCATCTCCAGCGAGGCGGTTCTCGGCTACGTAGAATGCAATAGGAAATGAGTGACAAAGCTGAGCTCGATCGAGGAAGCTTTCTCTCTCTCGGAATTTTCCGACTCAACTGCAATGATCACGACTTTCTTTGAAGTTTTCTGCACTGTGGGAGCATGTTTCCTGGCATTGGATGCTTCTTAATTTTACAAACGAAGCTTGATACTCGATATAGCTAACGAAACCACCTTTCGGCCGTGTATGGAGTGTCTCCGAACGATCGCGAAGCAAAGCAGAGACTGCTCCTTGGCATCTCGTTGGCCACGCTTGCACTTCGTGGTGTGAGGAAGGGAATGCTGAGGTTTGCCGGGGTGGCGACCGTCGTTTTCCTTCGGCTGACTACCGGCTGTACTTCAGATACATCACTGAACTACAGAGTGCATTCCCGAAATATCGGTCGGATTTATTGCCTAGCAGAACGACAGGGAGGCGAGTCTCTCGTTCTGCGTTTCTGCGTCAACTGCACAACGCGACCCACATTTCGTGAAGTGACATCGAGCCGTATTCTGGACACTCGACCTCGTAATTTATCGCGAATCATGAAGAAGCCCCTTCTTCGAGCAGCAAACATCAGTTTCCTGAGAGAAGAGCTGGGATGTGGTGCTTCGCAACGTCACGTTTGCGTCTCGGAAGAGACGAACGCATTCCGGTCGGAAATAGCTTCGATGGCTTCCCTGCGAGCTTCAACTTACATCATTTCAACCATGTACCAGAGATCTTCAATATTTCGGCGCTATGCGCTGAAGCTTGTGGCGGCGAGATTCAAAATTGTAAACAAACACATGAAGAGCGATGGTCTTTCTCCTGTTCTAACCTCAAACGCTTCACATGAGGGGAGCTCTAGCTGCTGCCAGTTCACGAATTCGTGCGCTACGAGGCCCTCCTGAGTCCTTCAGAAAACGAGGAATTCCTACCGTCAAAAATGGCCGAACTGACCGATGAACAACGGGAGCGCGTCGAAGAAAGCCGCCAAAAAGCTCTTGCCAAAAGGAAAGCTGCCCAGACTGCCAATCTTATCAGGTGGGATTTGTTGCTTCACTCTCCCTCCTGTCGGAACCGATCGAAATATATTTTACATGGTGACATCTTATCGACGCTCGGTCATATAAATATGTCGATATTCGCGCTTGTAACAAGCTCGTCGCCAACAGCTCTTCGGGATGCTCCTCCCAGATCATTGCGTATGATTATCTTCGCTAACGAAGCCCGCGCCTTTCAGAGGAACGGTCTTCGTGGAGAACAAACCGGCTGGGTCTCGCGCCGGCGAAGGCTTCTTCGAACCCGACTCACCTGCTCCAGCAAAAAAACTATATCAGCCTCCGGAGTTCGAGGTCGAGTGTATCGAGTGTGAGAAGCCGTTCCTGGAGTCGGTTGGACGTCAAAAATTCTCTCTCGACCTCTGTGATGAGTGCAGGTAATCCCAACGGACCCAAACACCCTCTCAGCGGACGATATTACAATTCAATGGCTGATCGCTGTGGTCTTGACGCTACTTCCTAGACATCGAGTTGACCGATGAGTCCGAGCGGTCAGCCCAAGTCGCATCGGTCGCACTGATTCAGTTTGAGCAGAGGTCGGAGTGAGTCTCTCGGGCGATGAATGGGCCCATCGAACGCGGGCACCCAAACTTAGCTGAACGATCGACCCAGAAGGATCTCTCGCAGTGGACCGGTGGGAGGCAGCAGCGGTACGATTGCGGCGTCACTGGAAAATGTTTCCCGATTCGGCTCACCACACGGGGAGTTCGAGCTGAGGGGTGGCGAATTGAACTATGACCACGTTATTGTGATTTGAGCGGGGTGGCCCCCAGGTTCCTCCCCCATAATATAACTGACCTGCCTGGTCGGCCTTAGGAGGAGAAGGATCGGCGAAAACTCCTCGGCGAATCTCTTGAAGTTCCACTGTCTTGCGCTCGTAGCGAAGCACGATCCTTGCCGACCCAGATCCATGAGTGGGTCTTCCCGATTGAGAGTTGCTGAACTATGATTGAGTGATGTGACGAACAAGGGGAACGGGACTCCATGTGGGAGCGCATCCCTCATGAGGCCTGGCCTGGAGTCGACTCGGTACATTTGAGGCCGGGGGATCACCAAGACATTCGAATCATTTCAGGAAATCTACAGAAAAGTACCGTCTCGTGCCGCGAACCGAAGCGAAGACATTATTCAAGCTTAAAGATTGTGATTTGGATATGCGGCCACCACCTTTGAAGTTCTTCGAGAAACCGAACCCACACAGGTAACCGATATGATTGGTAGACCGCGGATGAGCGGAATATTCAGACGATCACCTCGGGAATCTTCTGTCTCGCCGAGTTTCTGACTCGACTGGCTCGGGGAGCGCCACGAAATCGAAGAACTTCGTTGAAGCGAAACAACGTTTCTGTTTCCTCAGAGAACACGGAGCTGCGATGAGATTATACCTGTTCTGCCAGTTGGAAGACCGCGCAAAAGAAGTATGGGGAAGTCTCGATGTTCTGGAGAAGGAGAAAAATAAAAGAAAGACCGATGCGAAAAAAAGGAAGAAGGCCGCGTTCACGAACAAGATATCAGGTGAGTCGCGGCATATCTGCCGACCCAGAGGTGTTCTCCGTCACCGTGGGTTTATCCGCCTCGCCGTCAGTTCTGGAACAACGGGGAAATATCGAGATAGTCCCCGTCGGTGATTGCAGGCGGGAACACCAACGAGAGCTTCCTGAGAGGGCCAGTTCAACTCCACCGCACCGTTTTTCGACTTTGACCTGGCTGGTCGCAATCTGCGGCCGATACTCCTGAGAGCTTGTGTTTGTCCGAGATTCAATACAAGCTGCACCGCTCCAGTCTTTCCTGGACGGGTCGCAGCTCCGGACGCTGATGCGATTCCTGGAAACGGAAATTTCGATTGATGACTTCATTCATTTCTGCTGACTTCGATGAAACCAAGGGACGGATTCCGGGGAACGCCCCTAATTGATCTGGTCGTTTCAGAACTACGCCGTGAACTCCGAGCTCAAGCCTACAAGGTTCCCACTAATCATGAGCACACCTATGGAGAAGAGAAGAAAAGCGAGGACAACGAGGACGAATACTTCAAGGAATGTAGCTCGTGTGGATATCGATTGGTGTTCGAGAAGTTGTGATATCTACCTGATTGATGATCTTACAAAGCTCGGCAACTGTACACACCCATTATAATATGAGCCGTCGGCTGTAAAATTAGACGCATTCCGGTGAGCTCACCTCGCTCGGTCTGCCAAAGTGACTCGATCACCGCAGAGGTCTCACAGACACAGTCGGACTGGGTACATTTCCTTCAAAACTCGAATGAAGTAGGTGACGTAGAGCGTGTTTCTTAAACCTCAATAAGATTAAAGTGCACAGTTCGGAATTTTCCTCGTCGAAAATCCAGTGGCTTCCGCATCTTCTTTTATAATGAGCGAGTGCTTATTCTTCTCCCAAAGCCGGATACTGATAAGAGTCGCTGTGGTGCCGGTGATCTGTGCACTGTTTCCATTCAAGTCGAAATACCGTACGGCCGCATGGAACCTGTCGAGCCTGCCTCGGCTGCTCGACAGCTTCTCAGTATCGAGATCCCGGTGAGGAATGGAAGCACAGGTTCCTGCTGATTTCCAATCAACATCAGGCGCTGGTGACCATTCCTCTCAAGAGTGGTTTAACTCCACGCGGAAATTTGCTCACCCTTGGCCTGTGATCGGGGATCTCGCGAATCTCCCGTCGGTTCTTTCCTCTGAACAAAAGCTGGGTGGAATGAGGTCCACTGAGCCGGGGGAAGTTGATCATCCGTGAGCACCGCAGATAGATTCATCCGTTTCTACTGAAGCACTTGTACGTACAGCCCGCGCGTGCGAGGCTTGCCGCTACTGAGCCGCTCCGTTACGCCAGGAGCGCCGGCGTGATCACCACATCAGAATGGGGGGTGCCTCGTCGAACCTAACCGCCCTGACGCAAACCTCTCCATCGGATTCGAGCTTGCTTTGTCGCATTCGACGCGCAGAGGGACCCCGGTCATTGATCAGAAAGAAATAATTCGATCCTCTTGTGACTTCGAGAAATGGAAAGGTTTCATACAAGCTGCTCGCGATTCAGACGTTCACTCGCCTGAACGGGTACTCGCCAAGCAGGACAGCGGATCATTTCGGACATGAGCAGCGGGTCCCGAAGCGAGCGCGCGAGAACGGGCTCCGGGGTGTATCAACGGTGGAGAAGGATAGTGCCGGTAATTCACTTGCGGGGAATCGACATTACTAGTGCACAATGCGCCGGTTCGCCGCTGCTTCGAAGCAGTTCAATCTGAGCTCCAGGACGGAACGGAGTGTATTCCTGAGGGAACTCTGTCGGATTCTCAAGTGGAGAGTTTTCGGGCTCAAGTTGATCATCACTTCATTTTCGGGACTTGAGAACCAAATTCAATCATCTCGTGACTTTGAGAAACTGCAAGTGATTATACACAGCTGATTTTGAGGGCCTGCCCGGTGCTGGTTGACCCTCATTTCCTCCACGATAAGGCCTGAATAGATGGTCCCTCTATTTTTGGAAGTCACTCAGAGAGTACCAAACTACCCTCATATGAAGTTTTTGGGTATATTCGATGAATCCCCCCTCCCCCCAGAATCACTCCGATTTTCCGCCCTCTATGTCTGGCTTGACTTTGGCTTAGAAATTCTCGACCCAAATAGCCACCCACAAGAGTGCCTTCTCTTTCCTCGAGATTCTCATACGTTACGGGTGTTTGGAGTGTTCTATTCATGTTACCCGACGCGATCGACGGTCATTTCGAGAACAAGCGAGCTCTGAGGAGATTTCAGGGGGGGGGGTAATACAACCCATATGTTTTTCTTCTACGTCGGGAATTCGTTATCCGACGACGGGTCCAGCAAAGATGTGCGGATTGATCGAACTCTCCAAGTGGAGCGCGGAGACAAGTCGCAACGATTTCGATGCGACATTGTTTTGCCTTCACTTGGAGACTTCCGTTCTCTTCTTCCGTACACGAATACACACTCGAATCGGTTCTCGCGGCATTGTTGTCCATCAGGAGCGAACATAGGTGACGGTCAAATCCTGAGGTCGACGCTCGGAGACTTGAGCTGCGCCGTCATCAGGAAGCAGCTTCCCCGGAATCTTGGAACGTACCCGCATGTGAGCTTATAAATATAGATATACTAGCCGGCCTTCGGCCGACTACGCTGGCTGGCCCGTCCCTTGCTTCGGGAGTCTACTGCTGACAGACACACCTTGCCCAACATGTGGTGTCATCGGGACACCTTCGGGAGTGGCCACCGATTCTCGATAGGATTCTGATCTGGGATCGAGGCCCTTTTCCCTCTCTTCACTGGGTTATGGCCAGATTGGTTCCAGGACCACTCCTCAAAACTCGGGAAGTAATGGTCAGATTGGAGACGGAATCACCCCTCCAGGTTTTGGAAAGTACGGCCAGATTGGTCTCGGAATCACCCCTCCAGTGTTGGAAAGTAATGGCCAGATTGGTCCCAGAATCACCCCTACAGCGTTGGAGAATAATGGCCAGATTGGTCTCGGAATCATCCCTCCAGAGTTGGGAAGTAATGCTCAGATTGGATTCGGAATCACCCCTCCAGAGTTGGGAAGTAATGCTCAGACTGGTCCCGGAATCACCCTTCTAGGGTTGGGAAGTAATGCTCAGATTGGACTCGGAATCACCCCTCCAGAGTTGGGAAGTAATGCTCAGACTGGTCCCGGAATCACCCTTCTAGGGTTGGGAAGTAATGCTCAGATTGGTCTCGGAATCACGCCTCCAGAATCGGGAAGTAATGCTCAGATTAGTCTCAGAATCACCCCTCCAGAGTTGGAAAGTGATGGCCAGATTGGTCTCGGAATCACCCCTCCAGAGTTGGAAAGTGATGGCCAGATTGGTCTCGGAATCACCCCTCCAGAGTTTGAAAGTAATGGCCAGATTGGTCCCAGAATCACCCCTCCAGAGTTTGAAAGTAATGGCCAGATTGGTCCCAGAATCACCCCTCCAGAGTTGGGAAGTAATGGCCAGATTGGTCTCGGAATCACCCCTCCAGAGTTGGAAACTAATGGCCAGATTGGTCCCGGAATCACCCCTCCAGAGTTGGAAAGTAATGGCCTTATTGGTCTCGGAATCACCCCTCCAGATATTTTCATGATAGATTTTTATGATAGATGTATAGGAGAGGGGGTGGGGAAGGATATCCGATGACGATGGGATGAGGCCTAAGAGTCTGGCTGGCGTCATAACGGGGCGGTGCACCTTATCGTCAGAATTTGGATGCGGATGACAGTATGGAGGGGGTCAAAGTTGGGGTAAATCGCGAGGGGGGGAGGAGGCGAGGAGGAGGGGGGGAGGGGTGGGTGGCCTATGTCCTTCCCGGAGAGCCGCCCTACATTATGCAGTTTGTTCCAAGTCGATCCGATCAATACCAGAGGAGCCTATTGAGGACATACAAACAAACAAACAAACAAACAAACAGACCCTGGATTTTTATATATATAGATTCCAAAATGCTTGTCATTTGAGCTGGTTGAGAGGCCTCTCTAGAATCAATCAGCAATTAGATGAGGAAATCTACCTGTTTGCTCGACTGGCGGAAACTGCATGTAGTTTGACATGACTCAAAAACAAGAATCGTTGGTGTGTGGTGGTGTTTCGGGGTAAGTGGAATTCGGTCGATAGCACGACGAGCATACATTGGCGTTCCGACGATAATCTCCGCTCTGGAGCATGCGGCTGTCCTGCATCCGATGAGGAATGTTCTAACCATGATGTGCACTCGGACTCACGGGGGGGGAAGCTGACGAGTGACACGCCGCTTACTGGCTTATCCTGACCGGTTCTAGCAGATAGTTCTGACAACGCTATTAAAGAGATAGATGAAACGCGCAGTTCGTCAAGTTTTCAATCGTGTTCACTCGGGAATGGTTATAACTAAGGTTCGACCACTAGAATGGACGAAAATATCGAGCTCCACATCCGTACTGTTTCGACGAACAGCAACCAGGGCTTCGTTCTGCCGCTTCTTGCACCTCTGAGAGAGTCGGACACGGAGAAACTGTGTGCAAATTCGAATGTTTTGCTCTTCTCGGCGGAGACCATCGTCACCGCGGGCCTTGTCGTCTGCAGCACGATATGGTTCAGCTTGGCGTTCGGAGCGGTTTTCCGGCGATTCCTGTGACCCACTCCCTTGAACCTCACGCTCGCGATACTCTCAATCGCTCCTCATGGAGGATGTCGTTCCGTTGATCCTCAATCCAGAGGAATCTCATGCATGGCGGAGCGAATTTCCTGTGGTACACTTGAGAGGGCGCCACAGTCGCTAGTGCCACATTTGTTGTTTTGGACGCAGAGAGGGGGCTGATCACATTGACTGCGTCTTCGCGGCAGAATCAACTCACGCTCGCGATACAGTTGTACAGTTGTCGAATTCCGTGCACCGTACCACCTGTGACCTCGAGTCTAACTCACTGTCGAGCCCCTTATCCATCTGAGCGGCGCTGCAGAGTTTTCAGTGAGTGTCGTCACATTCGAAAACCACTTCGAGGAGGAGAGGAGGGACACATTGCCGAGTCAGCTGGACGACTTTCTCGGCTAACGAGAACTTGTTGATTAAATCCGCGACACTGAGCAGCGCGCTTCCGACTCTGCTTCTCGAATTTGCCTCACTGTCACGGAGAACGTTGTGAAGTTGTGTCAGAGACAATTCCACGCCTGGATCGAACTGAAATAGTTACTCCCGCGGCTCGTGAGCCGCTGCGGCGCAGCTTTCGCGAATGAAGGGAAATTAGGACAAGCGTCATACCATGCTGAAAACAAACAAACCCGCTTGATGGTGAGTATTCACTGCGATATCGTTCCTCCAGTCTTCCGGTCAGAAAGTTTTAGCGTCAAGGATTCGAACAGTATTTTGATCAAGACACTGTCGAGAGAAGAAGGAAAGAAACAGACCACTCCGCTCGAGTGGGCCGCCGTAATAGTTCGAATTTCACTCATCGCTTGTTTCTCGTTTTGACGTTTAGTAAGGCAGAATACGAACATGAGCGATGTTGGAATCTTTGTGCAAATCACATAGACTCGTTCTGTCTCTCTTTGGGAGTCGGAGGCTTGAGAGACATGCTCACGGTCTGACTGGTCGAATCCGGCCGACGCTCGACGTCATCCTGGCCCCTCGAAAGGCCTCAGCATCTTACACAGTTTGCGAAGCCAACTCAAACCTAATGCTTACGCTTAATCGGTAAAAGATTTAGGTAGGAAATTTATACTGGACAGACGTCTGATTATGTTTTAGTTATACATTTGACTAACGGAGACGTTTCGAAAGCAGCCGGAGATAAACCAGCACTCGAGATGATGTAATGGAACTCGACTCGTTCGAGTGCCCGAATGGTGCGCTATCTTCTCCTAATCGAGCCCGGATGTAGAGCAGGAGAATTCTTCCTACAGACTGGGATATCGAGCCTAGTGCTATAAGCCAAGTTTCCGAAAGAATTCAGGAACTCAGATTCATGCACCCGAAAGGATGGAACCCACATGGCGTTTTTAACGATTTGAGGTCGGAATTGAGACTGTAGAGTGACGACTCAGCGACGGAGCGGACTCCTTTCAGGATGCATGGATTGTGTCGAGAGTATTTTTGTTACACGACACGCTGCGGAGAAAGGAGAGCGTGTCGTTCTTTCTAGAATGATCGCCGCTCACGTCAGTGCGCCTCTGATGGACCCGCGACGTCTGGCTCAAATCTTGGCGTCGACTGAACGTAATCTCGCCACAGTGTTTTCGCGTTGCCTCGGTATTTTTCTCGCAGGGCCACAAGCTTTTGTCCCTTTCTGGCTCGTCACTCGGTCTGAGGTTTCCGCTCTGAAATTCCGTTAAGCATGCCTCATTCATGTGCTTATCGAACTTGTAGTTCTCCAGCCTCTGTGTGTTTCCATTTTTCGCGATGACTCCAACCCATTGCCGATGTCAACCGTGATGACGACCATCATGACGACCGTGCTACCTTGAATAAACTCCCTGCATGAACAGCGGGACACTTGTTGAATACAAGTTCCCCGTACGTCGTATGATCATTAGCTGTCTGGCGGAAAGTGTCGCCGAGTGACTCTTCGCAAGCGGTTTTTAGCTCGCGAAAGAGTTCAGAACAGTTACTTCTCATGCGGCGCATGAGAAGATCTGTCAGCTCGCAGACAAGCAGAGCGGCAGGCCAGCGATTGCGCCTGACCGGCCTTTGACTCCAGCAGTCGGTTAGCGAGGAATGCCTTTGACGTCAGAGCTCACATCCAATGGGCGGAGATTCCTGGAAGAAAATCGTTCCAGCTCCAACTGACGTGAGTCTGTTTTGGCGCGATCTTTCATGCATTATCCGGCGGCGCGCCACAGAGCTCATTATTTATTCTGAGACGACGCATTCATATGCTCAGCTCCACTCGGGAGCGAGAAGAAAAACACTGCGCGTCTGACGCTCGTCTCCGGATGGGGTTTCCACAGCAGAGCAATAACACCTGGAATCATGACAGCACTCCACTGCGATTTAATCGATACGCGAGGAGCTCTCCAGCCCGGCACTCGACGGGCTCGGGAGGAGTGCGTTTCAGATGGCGCCGAAGCGTCCCCTTGGGAAATTTCCTCCGCATACGGGCCAACTCACATTTCCAAGGGGATCATTTCCTGCGCGGAACGCGAACTCCGACGTGAACGATTTCCGCAATTCACGAGCCCTTCGGTTCATCGGGGGAGCTCCGAAATTCCGACCAACTGTCCGGAATCTTGAAGCGAAGCCAAGAGTCGGACGATGATTCCAGACATGGCGGCAGGGAGTCGGGCCACTAATAGGCGGGATCACCATCCTGCGAAGCTTCTCGGGTTTGCGTTCAAACCAGAGACAACCAGAAGTGGTCTCTGCCGAAATTTTCTGGTTGTCGCCAAGCTGACTCTCTCAGGCCAGCCGTCGAGTATTCTTCTTCATCTCGCTGATGGAATATGAGAGGCATGGATATAAAATAGCGATAGTATCCGACTTCGCTGTCTCGGCCAGACAATATCATTGCCGGGCCAAGATAGTTGAGTGTGTGTCGTTAAGCGATTCGCTCGTTACCGTTGGCCGCGGAGAAAAATACCCGGCTCTGAAACTCGTCGGAAACTCATGGGCTCGAAACGTAGATGTTGCGGCTTCGCGTCTTTCCATCCGATGACGTCACGCGCCGAAAGCTGCATAGGGCCCCCGGCCAGAAGAAAAGCCTCTCCGCTGGAAGGCAAACGTGTTTCAAATGTACCCCGACCGCAATCGAGTATCGAAAGCTATTCATCTGCGATCGACGTATATCGAACAGAGCGGATTCGGAAGAGCACTCGTGATATGTTTGAATCATACGCCGCCGCCTGCGATCGTCCTACGATGAGAGAACACCGACATCAGAACAAAACAGGAGTTCCGCCCGTGGCAGCAGAGGCTTTCCGATTAATATCGCCGGCTGGTGACCTTTGGAAGAAGATTCCAGACCTCTACATCCGCGCTTTCAGCGGTCAGGAGTCAGGTAGACGGGTTCTGTCGCGGATGAGGGCTCACGCTCATGACGGCCGGAGTGGATACAGTCTCTACGTGAACTAATGAGGGCTAGAAATATCTTCGCCGGTCAAAGTTCGTTTCCCTCGCCGAATGACGTGCATCGATGGATCCGCGGATCGGAAAAGTCTTATCTCCTCGTTCGGAGACATTCTCCAGCGTCTGGATGACGTTCGTGATTGCAGCCCCGATAGCGATCCGGAGTCGGCACTTCGCAGTTACATCGAAGCGTGCAATCTTTGCTCGGAGCGAACCTCGGAGAGAGGACCCGCCTTCCAGACAGCATCGTTTCGGGAGGTTTCGAGCGAGTCGAGAGGAGGGACGAAGTCCTTTTCCTAGCGAGAGGCTCCCTAGCTGATATCGGTTCGTTCGGAATTTCCCAATTCTGAGTATCAGCTGTCGCCGACTAACGGTACCGGAAATTCCTGACGAATAGAGAACTTCCGTCGTGCGGAACGTTCTGAGAATAATTCATTGATCATTGTGGGCCCTCAGGCCACGGAGCGGGAAAGCCTCGAAACTTGATATTTTTGGGCCCTCCGCATCGGTTCTCCCGTTCCTGGTCTGCGGATTGATCGTCCGGTGCGGCAACAGCCTAAAGGGTCCTCGTAACGATCCTCTCAGTTCCGTTGTGATCAGAGCAATCGCTTATCCAATCTGTTCAGAACAAGAAGCTCTTCAAGAACATCAGGCCATTAGGACCCGAGGGTTCTCTCCGATTCGGAGAAGTTTTCCAAGTAGAAGCCTCAGACAAACAGGGCTGTGGTTCCTGTTGACGTAAGCCGACCCATTCTATAAATTCTCATCGCGTATCTTATCAGGGCTTTTGTTATGGGCTCAGTTTCGTCGTTCCCTGAACTCAATACACAGTATCCTCCACCGGAGAGTACGAACGCTGCGGGCGAGCTCTTGCGATCGCATCCGATGAGGTCACGCGGTGTTCTCTGCAACCGCCCGACTCGTTTCGTTCTGGAAAGTTCCGATTCTAAACGGGATTCGCAGCGCGCAGCTTTTATGGCGGAGTCTTGTTGTGCATTTGGGGAGTTGAGCTTCTCCCTGAAATCGCTGTCTCCACTCGGGAAACAGCCATAACTCTGTGCGGGACCGGCTGGGGAAATATGGCCCGGAAGTAGAGAGCCGAGACGCCGGAAGAGTCGACACCGACATCACCGCTGCCGTAAACACCAACAAACGATGGCCGGTTCGACTCGGTATGAGCTCATGTTTCCAATTTTTCAAAGAGTTCTCTCTGTTCGCCACTTCCGAGGAGCCGCCTGTGGCGAGTTGCCTGGGCTGGAAAACTGGAACTTTCCATCGCAAAACGCAACAAACGGCAGGATCGTTGTTTTTCTGCCGGTAATTGCCGTCGACTTCTTCGGCGCCGCGATTCGCGGAGCTGTTCTTGGGATTTATAACGCGGCTGTTTGTGGCTGAAGTCAAGGCGAGTCGACCCGAGTCGCACAAGGCCAGACCGAAGAATCCGGGCCGCTTCGGTCGACCGTTAGACGCTGTTTCCATGCAGCTCTCCTGTTGACTTTCACCGGGATTCCATCGGTCATCGCATACCCGGTACCAGACGGAGAGCAGCGGGAATGGGTTTCGTGGGGTAGCTGCTCCCGTGTCGGAAGCTCGAATAACGGAACTTTCGAGAGTCCAGAATGTCGCGACATCGAAGCCTCGCGAGATTTAATTCCGTTTCGCCTCGATCACCCGCGGAGGGTAAGCTGGTTCACTGCCGCTACTCGCCTATCCTGTTATCTGGGTCGCTCGTATCTGTTTGATTGTGCGTGCGTTCGACCGCGAATCAGTTTTCTCCAGCAGCCGCGTCCACATTCGTTCGGGGACTGGTTGTATATCCTCGCGGACTACAGCGTGATCAGCGCTAGAATGCAGAGCCAGCGAAAGCGAACGCCTGACAAATGACCGGGGAAGGTCAGTCGTTTGCTCGATAGTTGGTTATTTAACGTGGATAGATCATCGATAACGAGCTCGTGTTTTTTCTCTTTGGCTCGCGAATCACGTCGCTCCAACTCTGGATCGTTAGTTTCGATTTACCTTGAGCAAGGCATGCGAAGCTCTCCCGGAAATTCCCGTGATCGAAGTTCTCGAGATCTTGGACATGTATCCGGTTCAATGGATGGTGTGGAATGTCTCTCGAATTTCACTGACAGTGATATTCGGCGTCCCTGGAGAAACATCCGCACGAGGATCAACTCCAGCTTATTGTTCATTTAATTCGCGTGTTCTATCGATGATTCTGAAACCACTCGACCGGCCCCCGGGTTCGACTACTTTCTACAATGAAATATAGTTTAAACGAGCACCTGCAGATCGTGTGCTTGAAGCTCCGGTAACTGCCCTTGAACTCGAGCGTCTAGAGAACCCTCTCTCGCAAGACAGAAGCACTTGGCTCAATGAAAACTCATAGAGAATTCGGCTCCGAGTAGGATCATTCAAGAACGCACAATTTGCCTCGTTTCCGATCTCAATGATGTTGGAGCCAACGATCTCGGTGGAACGAGCTCCTTCGCACGCGCGAGTTCAGGGGACTTGACTTCAGGGTGGTGGTGCGGCATTCCTGGGTTCAATCTTGAGGAACCAAGAGGAAAGGCAATAAACCGCCAGACCCGCGTCCTGGTTATTTTTTTCCTCTCTCTCAGACGGGGACGACGGAACAACATCTTGCCCGGGCTTGCCTCCGAACAGACAGAGCTAACCAAGACTCCATCCAATTGAATATCGATTACCGCGGTTGTCCGATCGCTCGATGACGCGGGCGAGACTTCTGGGCTCCGAGAGAGCTCAATCCCCCGTCAGAAAAAAGGGAAATTCGTTGGCCATTAATTCACGAATTCGTGTTCCTCCCTGTGACTCTGCGCTCTCTCTATCGGAGGTGCTGCCCGCGTATTCACAGCGTGGTCGACCGAGGAATTCAGGTTCAGGACCGAAGCAGACGGATATTGGAAAAGCGAAAACTGCTATAAAATTCAACAAGAGAACAATGTGCTTCTATTTTCGGCTCCCGCGAGGAGTTAGGGAAGGACTCTTATCCGGAGAGACTTCCAAGTCGGCTGTTGCCTCGTTCACCACGTGTTTTTTCGAAGACACCGAGGTACAACATTCCTCGTTCACTCAGACATTCTTGAGTTGCTCTGTTGTGTCTGTTGACAAAGAGCAGGAATGCGGCCGTCGCAAACTTTCTCTCAAATCATACCTTATGAAATGTTGCGAGGAGCTTTTTGCGATTTTTGGAGTCGATCTCCTCTCCTTCCTCCGAGGGAAAAAGGAGACCAGGTAGAGCTCTCGGCACGCGACGACCTCGTGGAAATGGGTTCCGCGACATCTTTTCTCGTCTCTCGTCAACCACGCGACCGGTTGCAAGTTTCCTGTTATCCGGTGGTGTTTACTGACGGCTGTTTACGGCGAGGTTATTATCTATCTGTGCTATTTATCAGTCTGGAAAACACTCGACAGCCGAGAGCTTGCTATCGGTTTGGATTTCCAGATTCTCGATTTTTTCTGCCAGCCCCGTTTTCATGAGAGAACAAGGAAACATCTGGGAATTCGGAATCACCCAAGACGCCAGGTGATTCCCATTTCCATGAGTCGGGATGTAGGTCTAGATTCACTGCGTTGAGAAACTCCTCAACTGAAGCCGCGGCTCCTTCCGACCTCTTGGCTCCCCTCACACACTTTCTCAGCCGAAGTACGATTGTCTGTTTGTGGATACGCGAAAGAACGCATCGAGTGTTGACCGCTGGGGTATCGGATGACGAAGAGCCGTCCTCCGGCATCTTCGGCGTCGCCGAAAGACAAATGGTTCTCGTTCCCATGATTAGAAGACAAGCCTTTCCGACGATAGACGTCGACCCGACGATCAATATCAGTCGGAGCTCGGTGAAAAAATCTCCATCTCCCGGAAGAGGCACAAGATATTCGCATGGCCTGTGAGCGTTTGCATTCCGGTTGCAATAAAGACTCATCTCTGGGACGTGTGGCTGCTCAGTGCTCCCTGGAGGAGCTGAAACCCGTCCGATCGACAGCTAGGGAGACGAATCGGCAATTCCTCCATCTTCAAGCTCCCGTTTATTGTCACCAGAGCATACGAGTGCCGTCGTTGTCGCCTCTGGGCCGGAGAGCGGGTCGACGCCTCGCAGTAGAGAGGGGACCCATGGTTGCAGTGGCAGGACACCCTAATCCTGATCCTGTCAGGTCCATCATCGCTTCACCGCTTCGCTGGATGACGGACCCCCGCCCTTTGTTCCCTTATCGAATTTTCGTCGTGCCCTTCCAGTCCCTCCGAGTCCGAGGTTCACGACCCCGTCCAAGGCCTTTGGCTTTTCAAGGCCGGGTGGGGAGAGGTGCCGCTGATGCGTAGTAAGGAGGGACGCAGTGTTTTTCTTCGTGAAACTACGAACGCCTCTGTCTCTGAGATTTCGGGAATGCCATTCGAGAGCGATTTCGCGGCTATGTAAACATTGTTGCTACGGATACAATTTTTGTTTCTCACGCGCGAACGAAATATTGTTGCTCATGGTCAAGTGTTGGCTGTCGCCCACTCTACGCCGTTGCCTGCAGATTCCTCGCAGCCCTGGTGACTCTGCCAAATTACCACGCGAAATTACATAATTATCAAAGAAGAAACGACTTCCATCCCTTTCGGAGAATCCATCGTACGTGATGGATACATGTACGCGTTTGGCGTTGGTGCCTGGGCCCATGACGTCGGCGAGACCCCCATCGTGCGTGAAAACACGTACCTCGGTGCCAAACTTCTTTCCGGGGGCTCTGACGTCGCTATCCGCTCTGACACGCTCGACTCGTTCTACCACCTCACCGCGAGAGATCGGAGCCCGCGCACCGCGCGATGGAAAACGCTGATGGCGAGTTCAGGATTTGCGATCTTATCTCGACGGCTTCTCTGAGGTGTGGGGGCGAATCATGAGCTCTGCCGAATCGATCCCGAATGAGCGCGATGTCGAAGTCTATTATCGCGTCGCTTTTTTGTTCGCCCGCTAAAGCGATCGGGAACAGCGGGAAACAGCTGAAGACGTGACCCTTTTTGGCACCATAGAAGCGCGTCCCTCTATTACTTCTTGGACGGAAACACATCATGAACTCTGACGTTGGTTGGAGATAATGTCGGCGAGAGAAAATTGATGTCAAAATGAACGTGGCTCGGATGAGTTCGGCGCGCCGGTTTAACGACTCGGGCCCAGAAATGGCGTCGGTGTACGCATTATCAGAGTTTTATACAACGCATCGAGGAACTTCGTCACGGGTGAGTTCTTCTGATCCCGCCCAATGCTTAGTTGTGCGGAGGGAACTTCGTCGTCCCTCCAGACCTTGGCTCAACCGGTCTTTGCTCCCTTTCCCCCTCCTTCGGTCATCTCCGGGGATTTTCCAGGCGGATTGACAGACGCTGGGCGAAGTTTTCATCCCGGCATTTTTCCTGATCTCCTCGACGTTCAAGCTCGCCATGACACCGAGTCATCGGAAGTTGGTTCGATTCGTAGAAGAATTCCGGAATTCGATTTGCGTCAGATCGGAGCTGTGCGCTGCGACATCCTCCCGGCGAGCTGGTGCGTGACTTCAAGAGGAACAGAGGAAGTGACACAAGCTGTTGGAATGGAATAATTGATGGGACATTCCATTGAGCTCTATAAGGATCTCGTGAGCTGACATTTCTCTATGCGAGCGTTCAGGACGACTCTGAGAACAAAGCGCTCACCGAGATAAGAATCACAGGAATTTTGGTCCCATCTCAGCATCCGGGGTCTTGGAACATTTTGATTGGAAAGAGATCCACGGGCGAAGCTCGCTCTGTTCTCGAAATCGCTGAGAACAGAAAACTGAACCCTGAACCAGGTAGATGCACAACTCATTCTTGGAAGCGGGGAGAGACTGATTCGTGTCAGCGTGAGAGATCCAACAGAGGCAGTCGCGGCAGAACGTTGTGCACGAGCCCAAGCGCCTCACTGCATCTTCGAAGACTTTGAGGAGTGAGTGCAGAAGCATCAGCTCCGATTCGTTGACAAGTTCGAGGTGAGTTCGTAGAGTCGCGAACGTTCGATCGGTGTGGGTTGCCAATAACCACTGACCGTGGTGTCCTTCTGGAGATCAACCGAACTCAGGTTCGTCACACGCCCAGCGTAAGGTTCGAAGTTCTTGGCGGTACAACTTCTTTGTGAGGATAACACCCATTTCGGAAGCAACTCGATCGCGAATAACTTCGAATATCTAGAAATCGGGACTACCATGTGTTCGCATTTCCCAGCTCGCGAGGGGTTCAACCTATTTAACATTTCGAGCGGAAAAGTCTTGACGCACAAGTTCAGCCCAGGCAGTTGACAGGGCCAATTTTCCGCGTGAAGGGATTCCGAGAGCTCGCGCGAATCTCGGTCAAGCTAGTTGACCCGCCGACGTTTTTCGAAGCCATCTGGGGAGATTTGTTTTGAATAGCAAGGCCAGTCTGGGTTCCAGACCGTTCCAGACGGCGTCGATAGTGAATCGCTCGTTACGTAAGTCGATCTAAAACCTCAAGGCCGTTTGACACTCTCGCCCTCGAAACGTCAACCGTGGAGAGGGTCGTCGAGAAAGGGAAGTTCTGCCCTCCGAATGCGCGGTCATGGCTGTGAAGCACACTCGGTGGAGATCCGCTGAGCAGAACAGGTTCGCCACTTGCCAAAGGAGGTTATTGGACTGTACGGCGTCATTCTACTTTGGGAAGTTGCTCTGGCTTTCCTTCTAGCAACAAAGGTGGTGATATTTATAGGCATACTACACCCAATGGGAGGAAGCGGCTAGAAATACCCACTATGGCGGGACCGCACCGGAATCGAGAAGCTCAGTTTCAGAGGGACCACATTTCCGCGTTTCTGGCAAGCTCGATTCGCACATAATTTCTCATCAACGCAGGTGCAAACTGTCAGCCGCTTCCACTGCGTTCCACATAATACCGGTTTGAGCTTCTTTCGGTAATGAGAAAAGATCGGTGAACTCCATGGTAATCGCTCTATGTAACTTCTATGTGACAACACCGAGAGCTCCACAACGGCCGTCTTCATGGATCGATGATGATCGACGCTAATCTTCCGATTTCCGTCAAGGTCACAGTGGTTATCTCTTCGCTTCTGAGAACCACTTTTCGGAGGGACGCAATCAGCACGGTCTATTTGGTTCCAGTCGATTCCTCGAGAAGTGGTCCTAGGTTCCGTTCGGACTCGTTCCTGTGACACTGGCGTCATATTGCGTGACGCCTCGAGGTGGGTCGATTGGTTATACTGGATGAGCCCCAGGTGGTTCTTCTCGAGGGATGGTTCGTCGTCTTCTCGCTTGATGTCGCTGTTCACCTTTTCCCCGATCTACTGACCGCTAACAGAGCGAAACGAGGCTCTGTAATATCGTCTGAGAGAGTTCTTCTTCGAACCGGCGTAGAAGTTCTCCATTCCGCTCGAATGATTTCGCTGGATGCTTTCCACACGTTGGCTCGAAGCATCCATTATGTACTCACACAGAAGTCGTTCGAGCTGAATTTGCATGAGACTTGTCGTTAGTCCTGTGGGAATCTTTTACGCTGATTGGCGCGTCGTCAGTCCTATTGAGATTCGCGCCGTCCCTGCGAGACGAATGCCCGGACGACACAGATGTTTTCCGAGACGGTCGACATTCAATCAAATGCGAGGGACCAAGTCAACTTTGTACGCGGTCAGCTTTTCTCCCCATGGAACGGGATTCCCCCTCGTCTGAGGCTGACTGTGCGCTCCATCAGCGTGACGTGATCGTTTTACTTGTACAGGAAAACATGAGCGGGAATTAGGATGTCTCAGAATCGTCTTTCCGACAGATGGGCAGTCGGATTTATCCGTGCTCGCAGACCGTCAGGGAGCGGAACATTTGTCAGCAGTATCATAACTCACATGACTGGCTGTGGAACTAGCGATATGAAAGAACGGACGGTGCAAAGTCCGAGAGTCCTTTCCTGTCGGTCGAAAAACAACGTTACCGAACCGGAGGGGAGCGGACAGCTTTTCCACTTCGACTTTTGGGAATCAAAGTGATCATTCCGTTCCTTGTTTTCCCGGACGGAATTCACGCACGCGCCCTCGATAAGAAGAAGCGAAGTGAAAGTATTGCTGAGGGAAGTGTGTCGGATATCCGAGGAACGGAATCCAGGAACAAACTGCCACAAGCTCACTTTTTACTCGTGGCTCAGCAACTCTCTTCCAGTTGAATGAATCCATTCCATCGTCGTTTCCCGACAGCTGGAATACACCTTGCGGAGGAGATCGTTCACCGCGACGGGACTTCGAGAGATCGCTTCCACGGGGGGGGGGGGGGGGGGGCTGTTTGCAATCGTTTTCAGAGCTCGCCTCCCCTCGGCCGGAGTTCACCGACCATGCCGAAGGTCCTGGAAACGATGTTACGCTAAGACGAGACGAAACTTCCACCAACGGTGTTCCTTCAACGCCGGTTGACCGGCCCGATGGCGGAAAGCAAGCTGACCCGAGACAGATGGGTCCAGCCAGAGTACTTGGTGAGGCCGAGAAATGATTAAAACCTGCAGCGACCTCTAATCGCGCATAGCTGCACAAGCATCTGAGCTCTCGGGTAGCTTACTGCCACTGCGGCCTGTCTACCATGACTCGAGCTCGACTGAGCTTACCCGCTGGGTAGGCTTACGGCGCGAGATAGAGATCCGGTGGGTCGTCCATCTTCCCTCTTTGTGACAGAGCTGGCAACATGGATAGGACGCGCACATTGTTGTGCGATAAATTACCAAATTTCGTCAATGATTCTCGAATTATTTTTCTTATCGGATCTGCCTGGTCTGTTCCCGTCCAAGTTGCGGTTTTTCCTGTCAGCGGGAATCAAGGATTAAGGATAACCAGCCATGATGTGTGGGAGAATCCGGCTTCCGAGGAGCGAATCTATTTCAAATATTTTCCCAGAGATCGAATCCATCGCGACGCGCTCTGTGGGAACCCAAGCGCGCGATTCGTAGCGAGCCGCGCCAAGGGACTCTACCACGTGAAGTATCGTATCAATATCGTCGGCACGGATTTGTGCATCGGACCCGAGGTGGCGAGGGGTCAGAGATCCCGGGCGATATGTTTCCACATTGTATTCCGAGTAGAAAGTCATGATGGAGCACCCGGTATTAGAATCGTCACTCCATTCGAGAAGAATCGTTGATCCTTGTAATCTCCAGCGACCTTTCCCTTTTGCTATGCAGCATCGTTTTCGGTGCCGGTGTAGCCAGCAGTTGCGGTGGAGTTTGGCTCAGCTCGGATGGTGATCGACTCGCTTATCCGCAAGTCTGCAACTCACGGCATCGGAACTTACTCTGGATGACAAGTTTATTGCACAGAGAATCGGAGCCCAGCTCTCCACAGATGCGCGACCCCTACTATTGGTTGTGTCGGGAAAATCAACGATGTCCCGGACCCATCCAAGACGGTAAGGCTATTATTCTCTGAGAAACGATCTGAACCGGAAACGCCGACCGCGTCCACCTTAGCTCCGGCGTTTTACTCTCCATTCCTCCGACGCCTTGCCCAAACTGACGATCGGTACTCTCGAAGGCCAACCAAGAGCGAAAAGTAACTGAAGCTCCAAATACTATTCAGGAATGCATCGATTCTCTGCTGTCTTCTCCAATTGTCTCGAATCCAGGGGCATGGACTAGAAGACCAACGGATGCATGTAAATCGTAGTGGACGACAGCTTCTCTTGATGACTCGAACTGAGCTCAAATTTTTTGGCGGAGTTCAGCAATCGACTGTCGTCGGGATCGATGCCGGTAATTTCATCATCCGCGATGCTCATGGTTACAGTCATAATCTTATCAATCGCGGTCGTTGCTGGTGATTCCGAAGGGTGTATGGCCCTATTAGCTGTGGATATTCCGAGCGATGCTGTCAGTCTGGAGTGAGATTGCGCTCATCGGGCACAGATAACCAATCGTGCGGTCGGCGGCATCGGGACAAAGGTCAACTTGACACTCGACGAGTTCAGAACTCACTCCGGCGAATCAGACGTCCCCCCTCGATACGTATCGTCATCGTCGTCGTCCCCCAAACGAGCGAGTTGAGCTTCTATGACGTGCTTGTGAGAGGTGGCCTGGTGCTGCGGTCGCTGTGCAGCTCAAGCCGGCGATGGAACAACGTGGAGTCAATGGTGCGAGTCGATAGCACAACGTGACGGACGAGCTCTGTGGGGCACTTATTTAGCCTTCGTCCGTTCTGTTCCAATATTTTCGCTCTCTCGTCGAGCCTACATGTCTACAACGACGTGCCCCGAAGGAGTTCGCCGCTGAAACTGCGGGTGCTACCGTCGGGCTACAAGATGAACTTGTCGGTGGGCAAATGTGTTTTTCTTGTCGCGGAAAGATGACTGACAGCTGATATCCCAACTGCAACTTTCGTTGTCGCCGAGGGTATCTCGTTCCCAAGATCCGTTGTGAAAGATTCTCCTTGTGGACGGGAGCGTGAACGGCGTCAAATTCAGACATGTTCAGATTGGGAGTGTCGGAATTCTCTTCGTTTCGGAGAGACTCGTGCTTCCTTTCACCCCGTATCGAATGGGTCTTTCCCTCTCTGAGTTGTGAGGTTTGGCGACTCCTGGCAGCTGGCGCTTCCGGATATCAGTCAGCCCGGCATCCCGCCTGGATTGTCTTCCTCGTGCCGCGGCGTTCGCCTTCGGATAGGACGAAGAGTGTTAGCGTCAGAGAATGAGCGAATGGCAGAGCTTGAACGCCTGCCAGCCGGCCTGCGTTGAAAACAACTGGTTCGAAGACTGCGTGTGCAACACTGCAAATAGATGAGGACAAGTGAAACACTCGCAGACTTCGAACGCCCGCGAGCCGAACCGAGTTGGACGGGGCCCTGCGTACTGCAGCACTCGTAGTGCCCAACCGAGAACTCATTTGCCATTCGTCTGTAGAGTATGCAGAACGCGTGTGGCTTTTGCTCCCTGGAAAACAGCGGAAGGGTCCGCTCTTCTCGCAAGTTGGCTCACTCGGCCCGCGATAACAGTGTTGTTGGTCCGGGGACATCAATCTGTCTGCTGCCTGCATTAAGCCTTGTTTGTGAACCTCTGGAAGGAGAGAGCAGCGACTGTGTTCTCCTCGTATGAGAATCTCTTCTCGCTCGCGATTTAATCACCTTATCACCCTCCGACTCGCACTGTGGAACTCGGGCTTCGAAGCTTCCCACGCGAACAGGGCTCGAGTCCTGTTTGGATTCGCGTCATTTCCGAAATTCAAGAGCGGAAATCGTCCGAATGCTCAGGTCATGGCTATTCCGCCTCGATACATGATCAAGTAGCGAGGTACACTGGCTTCCGATGCGGCCGCTGGTGGTGATGGCCTTAATAGGAGAAGAATGTCCCAGGCGGATGACAGTTGATTGACGTCTGCAAGATAACTCGCAGCGAACGGCCGGCGAATTGGCATCCGGCCCGCGCTCGACTGCCACGAGCGTTGCTGCAGTTGCTTGTGATGCAAACAGTCGGCACAAACGAAAAGTACAGGCTACGAAGCTAGGTTGGCTGGTTGGTCGACATCTCGCCGACGCGGCTACCGCTGCTGTTGTTCCTCGGTTAGCCCCCATGGCTGACCGTACGTTCGTAGTTGTGATAGTCGTCCGCTGTGGTTCGAAATGCCTGCCCGCTCAGTCAATCTTTTCACAGGCGGACCTGAAGGCGAGGAGAGAAGCGCGAAGCGAACTGTCGACTCTTTTGGGATCGCCACCTTGCCGGTCGGTCTGAGCGCCGCGGCCTGCGTGTATCTGCCTATGTCTCTCAAATCGCCTTGCTCAAGGCGCCCATTGTCCTGCCATGATCTATATGGAATATTGACGTCCGCTCTGCTCGGCCAGGAAAGAATCAGTTCATTGCGCGGTCGTAGGTTCCTCGGGGAGTGCTCTCTCATTGTTTCCGAATGATGCTCCTCCCCCCGACGGTGATAACAATCCGGCGCCGTGAACTTTCATCGGGCATTCCAGAGAGAATTCGTGGCCTCTCCAGGTCCAATTATCGCTCGCATTGGAGAACCGATCCGCCGCAGAAGCTTCTCGTGGTCTGGCCTGAACAAACAGATTACACATCGGACAAGTGGGTCGGAGTCGTTTCGGCTCCTAGCGCACCGTTTATCAATCGGTCCGGAAGTGTTGAAAAACTCGAGAAGAAGAGAGAGAGGGGGGGAAGTTCATGGAGAGCGATAGAGAGAGTGTGAGAAATCCGACCGATTCTTTTGACAAATCTTTCGCGTGCAAAAATCCTTTTTACCTCGTACGGCACGGTGTCGCCCTAGTTATTTTTGTCACCTTTTTTTTTAGTTTTACCACTGGCCTCGTGACAAATAGTTGCTTGTCTCGTCCCACCGAAACCGGCGCTCCTCGGGCTGTTATCAGCGGACGGCGAGTTATCCGATATGGCTTAATAAATGTGTTTCTGTTTCCGTTTGCAGGTTATCATCGATCAAGTTTGAGGAACTCAAGAGATCTGGCGATGTGCGGAACATCAATCATGCGACCGCCCCCGTTGGGCCAGGAGAAGAGAGTCCCGAAGGTGAAGGAGAAGGAGAAGAGACGCAATTCCGAGAAGCGCAAGGAGAAATCCAGAGACGCCGCACGATGCCGCCGCGGCAAAGAATCCGAAATCTTCAATGAGCTCCTGTCGTATCTTCCGCTCACGACCGAAGTATCCAGCACACTCGATAAGATGTCGATACTCCGCCTCACACTGAACTCACTCAGGTTGGAGAAGTTCGTCGAACCAGCCCGCAGCAGCTTCGAGGATGAGGCTTGGATCAAGTTCGGAGAGTCGAGCGACTCTTTGTGCGACGATCCCGTCTTGAATTTCATGGACGGATTCGTGATGATTCTGACGGACGACGGCGAACAATTGGAGCCGATATTCATCTCGGAAGGTCTGCAGCTTGAAATGGGCTTGCCCGTGGCTGAGATGCTCGGCGTTTCGCTGGAGACGTTCGTCCACCCTTGTGACTACCAGGACCTGCGCAGCGTGTTCCTTGGCTTCAAGGAGAACGCCGCGGAGAAACTCGAGAAAACCATGCAAGTGCGCATGAAATGCACAATCAGTGCCAAGGGACGGGTCGTCAACATCAAGAGCGCCGCCTACAAGGTCGTCAAGTTCCAAGTGAAGGTGTTCAAGCGCAACGACGTCCAATACATGAGCGCTGTCTGCGAGCCGATGGGTCCGTGTTTCGCTAAGCTGAGACCGACGAGGAGCTCGTTCCTGACCTCGGACGTGAAAACCGACCTCGACTTCACGACGCAGCACGCTCTGAATTTGGTGTTCAAGAGCGTCGAGGGTTTCCCTGAGTTCATCGGATTCTCTGCAGATGATCTGAAGGAGTTATCACTCTACGACCTTATCCACCCCGCGGACCTCTTCAAGATGAGCGGACATTTCAAGGAGCTCTTCAACAAGGGCTATTGCGACACCGGCTTCTACAGATTCCTCGCGCGTTGCGGTGGCTATTGCTGGATTTCGAGTCGAGCTCAGTTGGTGCAAGATACCACGGGAAAACCTCTGACGATACAGTGCGTGCATTATTGCCTTGGAGGTACAGTTTTAGAAGCCGATTGTGTTCTGGCCAGTTTCCAGCAGCCCAAGCGGCAGCAGCAGCAGCAACGAGATCAACCTGCTCATCGCTGTCTTTCATCAGGAGCCGGGCAGACAGGCGAATCATTCCTCGATGCCTCCCTGCTAGAAGACGGGCTCCGGGAAATCGAACGGCAACAAACCAGTGCGCAGAAGTTCTCGATCCTTTGCGCGTCGCCGGCTACGACAGCACCGCTTCCCGCAGCCGGACAGGCAGCATCGTCAACGACGGTGACAACAACCTCGCCGACGACAGCCCCTGCGTTGTCCTGTACAGCAACGTCGCTCGACAACGATAGCCGCAACAAGCGTCACGTGCTTATTTTTGTGCCGTCTGGAGCCGGCAGCGGCCAGGCCGATGGTGGCGCCCTCAGCGGACGTTCGGAAAGCTGTCTCTCGGTATCGGCAGCGCCCTCTGTCCCTGGCCGACATGTTGGCGGAGGGCCCTCTCCTGTGGCGGGTGGCAGGGCCCTCGGATTCGTCTCTTTCCCCCAGCAAAGCCTGCGACTGACGGCGACTTATGTGAACGCTGCCGAGTTGAGTGCTGGTCAGCCGAGCCCTGTAGCGGTTGTAGGCCAATCTAAAAATAATCAGTTGGATAATAATAACACTGCCGAGCGGGCTGGTTGCACTTCGCTCCAATTGGCAAGCTTCTCACCAGCAGAAGCAGCGGCAGGAGCACCAGAAGTTGGATCGGCACCTGCGGTGAGAGGAGGACGAGTTGTGGTTCAGCTGGTGGAAAAACAAGCCCCGAACGCGAACCAAGAAAGTACCATTGGAGTTTCGCCCCGTGTGAATACTCCGTCGGCTGTTGTCGGCTGCAACAAGGATCTCGCTGCAGCGGCCGCCGCAGCAGCAGCAGCAGAGTCCGTGCTGCTGCGTCGCTCTTATTCCACATTAGCATCGGTTCCCGACGGATCTCTGATATCAGCAGTATCATCAACGCACGCATCATCATCTCCATCGCCGCCGAGAGCCGTAGCAGTGCCTTCATCAACAACAGCCGCCGCAGGCGGACAGAGAGTGCCAAGCGGGTTCGCATCGCGCAGCGACGTCGAGTCCCGCTGCAGCGAGACCGGCCAAGTAGCGGCGGAAGCCAACAACGTGTTCCAGGATCGCTGTCCACAAACCCCGGTGCAGCAGCGCGTTGGAAGTGGTGGCAATAGTGTTCTCGGTGCTGGTTTCATCGGTGGTGTTCACGCGCATGAACAACAAAGTCAGCAGCCGCCGCTGCCGCAACGAGGAAAACATTTGTGCGCTGAACGTATCGTTTTGCCAGGAGTGGCGGACTGTGTTCCGGACTTGGTGAGTTCGACCGACGAGGACTGTAGCGGTGACGATTGCCCATCGCTCGAGTCTCCAGCCTCTGCTTGCGAAACGAGCGAGAGCAGCAACAGCTACAGCAGCGAGCAGCTAGATTCGACAAATAGAGCTGCCGCTGCCGCTCGAAGTGCCTGTGTCAATCGAAAGCAGCTGCTCGGGAGCGGCGACGGCAGAAACGAGCTCGCCCATCGAGAAGAGCAGGAACTCACAAGTCAGGTGCCTTCGCCAAAGGCCATCGTTGTCAGCGCGTACGACGGAGCGCTCATCGGGCCAGATCATCTACTAGGTCACCACCATCTACACGATCAGCGGCGGCGACAACAACACCACCACGACGATGATGATGATGATTTTACCGAGGACCTGATCGAGTCCGATCAATCGAACGTAGACAAGTGGGAAACTTTGATTCGGGCTCCGACGAGCGCGGGTGCGAAACGGCCGAGAGGCAGCGAGCCCGAGGACGAGCTCGCCAAAGCCCGCCGACTCAGCACGAGGACGAGCGTCGCGTCCGACGCCGCCGTCGAGGAAAGCGATCCGCAGTCGACGTCTGTCTTGACTTCCACGTTGAGCGTTTTTGCTCCCCGAACCGAAGAAATGTCTCCGGGCTTTTTGCAGATCAAGGGAGGCCAAGTTCTCACGTGCGAGGAGCCCGGTGCTGATCTTACCCATTTGGCCCCGACGGCTGGTGACTCAGCCATGCCGCTCGAAGTTGAGTTTGAAGTCTGTGATGAGATTCCGGAAAACCTCTTCCCGAGTCTGCTCGACAGCGCGGGCTGCTCCCCGCTGTCGAGTTCTCCTCCGTACGAAGACCCTCTGCTCGGCTACTCGGATCTTCCGCCAGCCCTGCTCGACGACCTGTCCATGAACCTCCAGCTGGAGGCGGACAACCTCCTCCTCGCGAGCGACTGGCCCCTGCCGAGCTCGTCGTCGATGACGTCGGTTTCCAATCATCGGAAGAGCGAGTGTCGGAGCTTCCGCAGCAGCAACGCCAGCAGTACAAGTAACAACTCTAGCAAATCGGCATTGACTGCCACGAGTAAATCGATGCTGGCCGCCTTACTTCAAAGTGACCTGGTTCCATCGAGTGTCAGTCAGAAGCAGCGAGCTATGGTTCACGATTGGGGAGGCACAACGCAACCTTTACCTGAAAGCATGCAAATGAGCCCCAAGCGGAACAATACGCCCGTGAAATTCGTTCCTCAGAAGGTACAATCTACGCTCACCATCAACGCACTTAAGAGACCGCTCTCTGTCAGCCAAAGGAGCAGCCTAGAGCAGCTGTCGCAACTACCCCAGTCACATACTCAGCAGCAGCAGCAGCAGCAGCCGCCGCAGCAGCAACGATCGTCGTCGGCGTGTCCGATAAAACGGCGGAAAACCATCGATACCGGGGAGCTGCATCCGAAACCGGTCGAGAAAAACGGCAGTGTTTTGATGAAGCTGCTCGTCAGCGGGGAAGACCTACCCAACGGATACTCGTGCCGGGTGCTGCAGGGCCAGCGTCCGGGCTGCCTCGACAAAGACAGAGATCTCCGGTCCGCTCAGGACTACCTCCACAGTCTTACCAGTCAGCACGATCACGATCCCGGCTCCGTCCATTCGGACACAAGCGACTTCTGCCACTTGCTATCAGCCGATGACGATCTGCTTCTGGCACTGGCCGCCGTCACACAGGAATGACAGCTCCAGTTGGGCCAATGGTGCGTTTGAAACTCCGGCATTACGAGTGTGTGACGAGAAATAATCACGGAAAACTCAGTTGCAATATTCCGCAATGACACTCCGCCAGTACTCAACGATCCTGGCGTGATCCGGAGCTTTTTGCCATTCGCGCGCAGTCGGTCTTTGCGCTCTTTATCGGTCGATCGGTCGGTCCGTCGATCTGCTCGTTCATTTTTCGATGGCTGGGTGATTGCCATCGACGAATTCGTTGGTGACCCGAGTGTTCGGTCGAACTGGATTCAATTGAAATTTGGTTAAACTTGTGAGAAGTAAGGGATAGATTTGAACGATACCGCTGGCCGAAGTCGATGCGAGCACCAAACTGGATGCAAAAAATACCGTTGTTAGATTAATCTCGTTTAGGTAGTCTAGTTTCATCGAGCTCGAATGATTGACTGACAGATTGATAGGAACAGTTTGACTGCCGCGCGATTGATTGACCGACTGTCTGATTGACGGAAAACAAAATATTGAGTGCAAAGAAGAAGGGACGAAAACAAAGAGTGCGGCGATGACTGGAAAACGCTCTGTTCATCCTCGACTGGGTAACACGGTGTGGGAGGGATTTGTGGGCAGACGCTACGGAGACAGATATGCCATCATCATTAACAACAACATCAGCAACCGTCGCCGCAGCCGCGGCGTCAACGACAACGAAATCGTGTACGTTCACAACGAGTGCTGAGATCGTCGAAACAAATCGCTGTTGGAGAGAGACCTTATAAGATGAAGTTGAAATAACGATAATAACAGAATAGGCCGTGTTAATGCGCGACGAATGCTACATACATATAGTTCTTGGTTATGGTCGTGACATCATTACGAAAGTTGAGATGATAATCGGTTGACTGATGCCGACGGATAGAATCAAACAGTTAGAGCAATAATAAACGGTGTTGACGTCAATCAACTTTTGTGGCTAGAAGCTATCATTGTTCATTGTTTACCATTTATTCTTTGTTTTCATTGTCCGCGTGTTTGAACTCTCCGCTCCGCGCGCTCCACTTATCCCTGCGGCTTTGAAGAGGATCGGTCGTACGTGATCACTCAGGACAATGCAATCTACAAATCGAGTAAACCGAGTTTGGCTTTTTTGAGGAATAGAACCTGGGTGACCCGGAGGGGTGTCTCTCTCTAGCTGGAGAGTGCGCCCACAGTGGAACTCATCGAGCAGCCTCCATCCCCTGTTCCTCTGGCTCCCGCTCAAACTTATCGTTCAAGCTGCTTTGTACCATTCGGAAACAGTCCTTGTTTCCTCCAGCTGACCCAGGACACTGACTCCATGTGAGCTCTTAACGCGATCGCCATTGTTATCTCCTGAAAGAGGGCCACTTTCCAAAGTGTTTATTGGCGGGCTTGTTTACGTCATGTGGAGTCTGTCATCCTAGAAACCCTCTTGATGCCAATACCTGTCTACGTCTCCAGACAGGTAGACGTTCCATGGTTTCTCGGCTTCGAGATCACCCCCGGGCAGTCTGTCGATTAACCTCGTCGAGAGTCTACAATCTGGGAGTATCGTTCATGAAAGTTTCAATCCATTCGACGATCATTCTCTTCCGTCAGCTGTTCTGCAGGTGTTTTGGCTCTGACTGACCTCCGTCACCTAGACCTAATGATGAAACTGGAAGACGAAACTATGTCGGACGTATCGATCCCATCGGTGTTGTTTCACCTTGTTTCATAACAATCATGTATGGATGAGGGTGGACCACCGGCAATGGTGGTGGCTACCCTCATTGCGTGTGCTTGTTCGCTTTCATGTCTCTCATCATCTTTGAAGGGAGAGCGCCACTGATATCCACCTACTTACCTCCGTGGCTATCTACCTACATACTCTATTGTAGTGACAACGACAACGTTCGCAGTCGTAGCGTCGACAGGCATTGCCAGCGCTTCGAGCTGATTGTATCTAAAGGTCATCGATAAGCGACGCCGGCAAGAACCCAACTCTAGCATCACGGTTCTACGGCGTAGCCTGTTTGCGATGTTGCTGTTTCATGAGGATTTAGTAAAACCGACTTCCAGCGAGGATCACTCGTCCCCAACCCGAGTCCGGGTCCCCCATTCCACCTCGGAACCCCCTTCTGGTTCTCCCGTGGAACCCTTCGGACAAGTGCATGTTTGTTGCTTCGGAGTGGTACGAATCTCAGAAACGCGTATTCGAGTGATCGGTGCCGAGTAGAGCACAGAAACGCGCTCGTAGAATTCGTTTCATGATTTCACGGCAGGGCTGTGTCGCGATTTTCGAGAAATGTCCCGTCGGAGGATACTCTCAAAGTCAGAACTCTAAAATCCACGGAGATTACGTGTCCCGAAACGGAGAGGTTCCGGCTCGAGCGGAAGCAAGACATCCTCCTGGAAGCCTCCGAGCTGAATGTCGAGCTGGATGAGCTCGGAGAGGGAGCGTTTGATGCTGTCTCAAAAATCCTCGAAGTGGAACCCGTCGTACTGTTTTTACGACCCGCACTGCCAGTTGACTGAGTTAACGTACATCGAGCACTTTCGGACTGGACCTCTGGCGATAAAACCCTTCTCTACATTTTTAACGCAAGCGTGTCGTTCCTGATCGCTGTTCCGAGCGCGCACTCGTACATGTGTCCTCCGAGTTCGACGGGTTACAGGCCGGGAGCTCGAGAACCCGGGAGCTCGAAAACCCAGGAGCTCGGAAAAAAATCCCGGGAGCTCGAAACCCCTCTCCCTCAAATTAGGTTCCGTTCGATCCCAACGAACCTTCTATGCGTAGCCTTCGAGTGCCCGAATAGGACAGCGAACATACCAGGAGGGACATCCAAGCGGATTTGGATACCGATTGTATCTTGATATCCATGGGTCGCACTCGTACCGATCGCGAAAACCTCGTGATACTCTTTTCTCGTATCAGCTTCTCCACTCTCTACCCAGAAGGTTCGTTGTGTTCAAATCGGACCCGATTTGGGGGGAAGACTTTTCGAGATGCCGGGTTTTCGAGCTCCCTGGATTTTCTTTCGAGCTGCCGGGTTTTCGAGCTCCCAGTTGCACACCGTTCGACGTTACCGGACGGATATTCCAGCGAAAACGGGCGCAAGGCTTTGAGATAACCCTGACTGCAGATTCCCTCTGCGAGTTTCTGGTAGATTGAGTCGATCCATCAGCTGTTTGGTCTCCCGAACTACATCCCCTAAACGCTCGGTCAGGGCGCTCTTCAGTCGCTACATTTTTCCGTGAAGCGTTTTTGATCATCGGCTCTTCATTCGCCTCCATCTTTCAATTAGCTATCTCACCTCGTATTGGCACCCCATGTCACGAGATCCATCCATCTCGAGCGGCTACCTTCGAAGCAAGAGCTGCTGCAGACGAGGAAGGGAAATGACCAGGAGACAGCAGCCAGGAGGTTGAGGAGAACGAACAGGAGCCGGCAGGCTCCTATAGCGTCTCCACAGGAATCTACGGGTAGCCCGTTTCTATCGGAGTCGCAGCCGTTGTTCGTTCGCCTCTCTTTGTGTTTCAGGACAACGATGATCAGTCCTGGTCGACATGAGGTGTAACATACGTATTTGACCGCCCAAGGGATGCCTTCATGTTGGCGAGCGTATCATGTAGCGAGCAGTCGAGAGAAGCGAGCAGTCACCCGTACTCGTTCCCCATTCTGTCCACAATCATTCATTGACATAATGAGCTGCCAAGAAGGAGGAAGGCAGCAGAGTCGGTAACACGTCGTGTAGCGTCGTACTCGGTTGCAAGAATCACCTACGAAGCCGGCTCGACGACAAAGACACACAAATGGGAGGACTTTTTTGAGTCCATACAGAGCACAGAACCCGTTCTCGAGCTGATTCGCTAGCAGCTCACTCAGAGAAGCATTCCATAGCTCTCCGAATCTATGCTTCAAATTGTGTCGAACCTGTTGACGACCGAACAGTTGAGCTTGGAAGTCATCGGTCCAGAGTCTTTTATCGCTCGAAATCTTTCGTGGTCAGCTTCAGATCTCAAGTGAGTCCGCACCCAGAGCCCAGAGGGTGAAAATACCGATATGGAAGAGAATGGCCGCGGTAGGCGGCTTCGTGCCTGTGCTGATGCGGCTGGAGTTACAGACGACCCTCGGGCTAGCGCATTCTGCGGTAAGCACACCGCCCTGCATCACTACAAGAAGAAGTCTATTACAACACTTGTCTCACTTATTGTACACCCGCCGCCGCCGCCGTCGCCGCTCACTGAGTTGACCGACGTAGCCGGTTCTGTGAGTCTCGATCTGCGAACTGGAAGTGCTTATCTCGTGTTTAGAGCTTGCGACCTCGCTAACTCACTTGCTCGACGATATTTGCGGCCAGAGCTTCCAGGTCTGGCGAGCAGACTGACGACCGCTAGGCAGCTAGGTGCTGCAGAGCCGACCCTATGGCGGTACCTGTCTGCACTTGAGGCTCGCTGGACCGTGCATAGAGCAGCTTCCGCGGTTCAACATGAGAAAACAGCCGACTTCGTTGCAAAAGAAATTCATTCCCCGCTGAACTCCAGGTTTTCCAGAGGTCCGTCGGCGCTCTCATCTGCACAAAGCCTCCCAGCAACTGATAACGGATAATAACGATAAAAGACGATTATAAGCCAACGTTCCAAGGTTTTGAACGAGGAGCCAGCGGTTGAGATCTGCCCAACGATTGATTGCGCGAGGCCAAGACGATCGACTGCGAAGCATTTGGTCGGCAGGAAAATTGATCGATTCCGACGGCTTCATTCTGATCGGAAGCCCGGTCAGACAGAAGTTCCTCAGAGTGGTTCCCGATCTTCGCGTTTCCTCCCGATGAAAGGGGTTGGGATTGTTCTGATTGTCGGCCGCTATTCAAGTGAGTTGATCGCCGAGTTGATTCCTCGCGAGCGCCCGCGCGATCATCAATCGGCGTGGAACGCTCGAGTCATGTGGAAGCGGATGACGTAGACCGTCAAGCGTAGACTCGCGGGTCTCTTTCGGCCTGGAGTGTGCCGCTGCGTGGGTGACCGCCGCGCTCGACGTCTTCCTCGCCAACATCGAGTAGGATCGCGTGGAGAGTTTGGCGATCCAAAGGGAAGCCTAGCCACGTGCCACTTCCGCCGCTGCCAAGCGCTTGTTTGGGTTCCTGGTCGGTGGACTCTCGCAAAGCCCCAAAACGTTTTTTTTTCCGCAGTAGTTCCGAGCCCTTGAGTTCGGGCCGACGAGGCTCCCTTTGGGGAATTACCCTGTGCTCTGATCTCGTTTGCACAGTGCTGGCTGTTACACTCACTCGACGTATGATTCACACGGCTTCGTTTATTTCTTTTTTAAGAGGAGGGCGGGATCGAACCGAAATGGGGCTCCAGGCCTGAGCAAGTTCAGGAAATGTGTGACACCTCGGGCTCGCTTTGAGGACCAGAGGTGGCTTCAGTATAACGCTGGGGTGGAGCCCATAACTTACGATTAGACGATCTGCAAGTCTAATCAGAGTTCCTTGCATTACTTCTGCTTTGCTCGGCTCGGGTCTTCTATTCGCGTTCGATAGAAGCGTGCCTGGATTCAGTGAGGTTCTGAGAGGGAGCTCATTGTGGGGTGTTCGTCTAGAACGAGGCTCCGTCTTCGATGTCGCGAGACATGCATTGGCAGACCCACGGACGAAGGGATTTGATTGCGGCTGGGGTCGCTGGCTGGTGGTCTTTCTCTTTCGAGGGGAACAGCCGCCGGTTTCAGCAGCCTGGCTCTGCTCGGTGACCTTGACTGGATGATCCAGTAGTGGCCCTCTTTCTCCTCGGTTCTCTTCTAGCGTCCCTCGCTCGTTGTCTATGTCTCTCTCGATCTGGTCCCTCCTCCTTGTCTTGTCCCTGTCTAGTGGAGTCAGCCGGGGAGGACGTCAGAAGTGGAGAGGGACCCGACGAGTGGGGCAGGGTATGAGGAAGGGCCCTCGGAGCGTTGGGTCGCTCGCCCGCCGGCCCGCCTGTCTGTTGTCGTGCTTAGTGAGAGAGGGGTAAGGGGGACGAGGAGACCATGAAGAGATGTAAGGCTGAAGCGGAACAGAAATGAAGGAATCGACGGCGGAAGCGGAAGCAGGCCACACCGAGTCCGGCGTTCTCGAGGCTTGCAGCGCCGACTCCAATCAGAAGGGGGGCCCGGGCGGGAATTCCGTTTCGCGGGGGGGAGGGTGCCGAAATTTGGCGCTTTTCCAAAAGTCGATTCCATTGAAGTGCCGCTGTGAACGGCGCTGAAAGCATGTCGAGAGTGTTGCGTGAGGTGGCCGCGCTGTTGACACCTAGCACGCTTCGAAAGCTTGTCTTCAGTAGTTTTTGCTCACTTCCAGCCTCTTCTCTCTCTTCATGCACCGCCTCCCAGCAACAGCGCAAACGATCTTTTCAGGTGTAGCATCAATCTTCAGAGGAAATCTGCTCCATGGCCGGGTGTCAATAAGGATGGCTGGCGGGAGAAATATGAAGGAAGCGGGAAGAATCAAACCGAATCGAACAATCGAAAATCGGCGAGATACCACGCGATGTGGCACCCGAAAACGTGCAGCGGACGAGCGCGTCGATCTTCGAAGCTCGCGTCTCGCTGGCCAGGGAATCAGACTTGACCTCGCCTGAAGTGCTTCGCTGCGGCAGAAGACCCGACGGCTAATTGTTCTGCGTCGACGATTGACTGCAGCCCTCACTGATACCACGGATTTCCCTCCCGATCAACCGACCCCATCCATGGTTAGGTCTTCTCCCAGGGTCCACCGAACTCAGACGAGAACCAGCGAGGCATGGGTTCGGCGTCATCTTGAGTTCCCGATTCGAGATAGTCGTTCCTTCGGGGAAGCTCCGGCTTGGAGCTGGCTCCGGGTTCTGCAGGAAATCAAGAGCTCCCCGGCAGCGGGAAATATAACGGATGACGGATTTGCGTGCTCTCCCGAGAGCACCCGTAAACGGGCTCCGAGACCGAGAGGTATCTAGAAAACCTGCTCGAGCACACTCCTCCGATCTGAGCCGAGCGAGCACAGCCGAGACCGCAAATCGCCCCGTTGGACGCGATGTTTGATTCATAGAACACAGGCAAAGGGCCGCAACGATCGGTCTAACGTGGCCGTGGTCAGTCACCCGGACGCAATTCTTCCCGAGCCGTCCGCTACAGCCAGATCCAGGTCCCGGTGCTCCCGCATTTCGTTCGGCTCGTCGTTTTTGCTCGAGATTTCTCGTCGAGGGGAGAATGAACAGGCTCCCATCAAACCTCGATCGCGCAGCCCTCGTGTTTGTTTCCTTCTCAATCGAGGCCTCAACTTTCCCGGCTGCCGACGCTGATGATTGTGGGGTGCAGAATCTTCTCGGAGGGGAACGAGAGAGCCGTTGGCAACGGTGCCGAGCCCGTTCCGGTAGTTTGAAGAACCAAGGAGCCAGCATCGGGGATGGCTTTCGACGGGGAACGAGCAGCGGCATAAAGCGCGGTCGGTCCCTTGCTCCGCTAACCTACATCCCGGGCGTGAACGAAGACTCGGTCGTGGAGGAACGGTCGAAACCCCACCCAGACTGGCAAGCATCCACCTACGCCGAGCGTATTCCGTTGGTCTGATGGGCTGGCTCGTCGGTCGGTCGGCTGGCTAGCTGGCTGGTGGAAAATAAGAAATAGAGGAACGGGAAGAAAGAGTCGAGGGAAAGGGCGCTGTATGGAGCCACGAACCTTCGACGCTTCTCTATAAGCGGCTCCTCTTTTCGCACCGAGCAGGAGAACGCGGAGCGAGCGAACGAACGAAGGCCGTTCGCGTTTCTGCTCGCTGCAATTTCCCTCCGACCAGACTCCTTCTCTCGGTTTTTCTCCCCAGACAAGAGGGCGGGAGAACAGTCTCGTTACCCCTATTTGCCCGTGCCATAGAAACCTCCTACCTTGCATCGGAACCGTTCCAAGCTGGAGACGCAGTCTGTTTCCCACAAAACCCGAGCGGAGGAAATATGAGAGGTTCCAAATATAGAACAAGCCAGGGTTTTACGGTTTCCGCCTCCAGCTAAATGAACCATGAGTTCTGTGTTGTTTCTTTAAAAGAACTTTCGCCCAGGCTCGAACGGGCACGAATTAGGTTTTCAGGAGCTCGAACAGCCCTCGAACCTAAATGGAAATTTCCACCATACGTAGTTGTTTACACCGCACGCTGTCGTGAGAATAGACCTCGGGATGAGCTTCCGAAAGTTCAGCTATCCTGTTCCCAGAGTTTCGGGGAGACCCTCGGAGAGATGAGCCGGGAGCAGCTTTTGGGAGCCATTTTGTGATTTTCCGGTGGACGGGAAGCGCGACGCACGAGTCCAGATGCCACATTGTTGCCCAATGCTGAGAGAAGCCCCCTGCTCCGCTGGTGCTCCATTGATGATGACCCCAGTTCGAAACGAGCAGTAGCGTCACGTCGGGCGATTGCTCAGGATGTTCGAATGATAACTTGCCCGACTGACTGTCACCTGCATATCTGCATCGATGGAAAATTCAGTGCTCGCAGCGTTTCCGTGCGAGCGGATGGAACACTCGATTCGCGGCCAACCCGACGCGCGTCCCGAAACGAGTGCGCATGATATAATACCAGCTGATCAAGTTTCTGACGGGCTAGCTCCGAATTCTTCGCATCGGACAGTCACTCCACACGTGGACTCTTTACAGCAGAGGACTTTCCTGATGATTTTCCTTTAAAGGAGGCACCCAGCTCAGGAGCACAATTTCCGGAGGTCTGCGAGTGAAAACAGCGATGGGACGAGGGAAAATGACCCGGAACGATTCGGATCGCCTCCCGATCGGCACAGCGTCATCAACCATAGGTATTCCGACATCGAAACAGCCGCAGCGCATCATGTCAGCGGGTAGAGGCGGCGCGCAGTCCTGCTCTGGTACGGCCAGGGTCTACGAGAAAACTGAGAGCTCGGCATAACTTTGCTCGCTCGATTTCTAAATTTGGAAACTCACTGGCCCACCTCCTCGTAGATACACCATTTATTCGTCGTCTTTGTGATGCGTGGCTCGCGGAACTTCTTCCTTTCTCTAGCATCACCAGCCGCCGCAAGTAAGCACCATAGTCCAGCGGCCTACAGAGCCGCGCCACAGAGTGCTGCTGTTCGGCTGCCAGTGCCTCGGCTACCCATGGCTTGCAAGACTTGGCTTTGCCAGACGGTGGCCGCTCGGAGATTGTTGTTGACGCTCAGCGGGAAAGACTATTGCGAGTCTTCCGCCTACCTCGATCTCTTCCCGTCGACGATGACGGCGACATCGGACGAGAAGATGAAGACAGACGAAGCATCAAGCATAGTCGAAGCAGAGCCGGCGCGTTGCAATGCATCTTGGAGACGAGACGAGGCGACGCGCCCAACACAGAGCCTGAACGCAGTCAACCTTGTCCATCACTTGTTCCCGCGGACGGGAACCAAACGCCGAATATTCACATTTCAGAATTCTAGCCACGAAGAATTCAACGGGAATCTCCGATCCGACGACGGCGACAAGTACGACAGCTGTAGCACCGTGCAGAATCGACTGCTCCAACGTTCGCTGTCAACTACTTACAAAGTAATCATAAATGTCCGCGGAACATAAATAGAACGTGAAATCGATGAAGGAGACGTTCGATTGCAGCGGACAATCGATTGTGAGCCTGATCGGTTGCTCTCTTGCCGGCGTCGCCCCCACCCGGCAAAACGGTCACTTCCTGGTGTGGTCGCCATCAGACTCATCGAAACTCTAGGAAACATCATGATTTCGTTCGGAATTCTCACATAATCACCACTCCGGAAACAGCATCGTTCTCGCTCGGCGAAAATGGCGTCCCAATGGAAGTAGGTGTAATCGAGTGTGGAGATCCTGTCCTTAGTGATTTCACTCGATCACGCGCGAGTAGGAACACAAAGCATTCATTTGCGCCACGAACGGGTCGCTCCCGGCCCTCGATCGCATGAATCGTCCACGCTCGTGGCCGATCTTGACAAGCAAGTCTCGTCGGAGAGATCTTATCGTTTCCACCCAGTATGTTCGAACGAACCTTCGCGAACGTTGATCGCCGCAATCTTCTCAGGAACATTCTCAGGAAGTCAGGCAATTCATTCCGGAGCACGTCGATCGGGGTTCTCATTGTATTGGATTCAGTTGGGTTCCCCTCGCGGGAACATTGACTTGACTGCATTACGGCTCCGATGACAAAACACAGTCACAAATCGTTATCGAAGGTCGGTTGCGACGTGTTACAGCCCCAGGCAATCGATACCGGTCCCGATGACCGAGTGAATGATCTGTTGACATTCGATCCATTCCTCGAGACATAGCTAGAGGAGCTAAAGGGGACAGCATCGGATGCCTCACCGACTGACCACTCGGATCGGTGCAGGGCGACGATGAATCGAAATAGCTCTATCCATGAGGGACATGCATGCTGCCATTACCCTGCCAAGGCCGTGTGTGCTGATGGGTGATATCAGAACCCTCTCACATCGCGGTTGATTCGCATTGTTCGCTATGAGTTCATCGAAGTTTCAAAAACGTGACGCCCTGGTTGGCTTCATCAAGAATAACACGAAATGTCGTGGCTCCTTCCGGTTCTCAGAGGGCTGCTGCTGGACGAAATCAGTCGGAGCGAGTCTTAAAAGGAAATGTTCTTTCGTCCCCCGGGGTAAAAGTTCACGAGCTGTGGTGCGAGCTACCTTCGGGGTACTTCAAAATACCTGGCACAACTCTAGAGAGCTATGTAGGGAGCTCTGCCCGATCAGAGAGCGGAAGCTCCAGCTGTAATGTGCTCGAATTTTCGGCCTGTGCTTCTGGCGAGTTCTCCGCGAACGCCTTGGCGAGTAGAGCGGGCCGCTTGGAGCCTGCCTTCTCCGGAAAAACCGGGCCCCGGCTCGAAACCAGGCTGTGTCGGTTGTCTGCATCCCGATTAGAGGACCCAGCTGACGATCCCTTCGTTTTCCGGCTGAACCTCTCAGCCAGCCCTCAGAAGTGTCCCGAAATCACCTTTCGGTATTGCTTCATTAACACTCCCTACCGCCTCGCAAATCCCATTGCGGGCGGTGGGCTTGGGTCTTAGGATGGTTCAGATTTGATTCTGATATAAATTAAATCCTCTTTTTACCACATAAGAAATTTGCTAAGCTAGCAATCCAGCTGACGATCCAAGACCACGGTAGTTCCAGAATGAACAGACATCCGAGAAGAGACAGCTTCCGAGACGCTCGGTGTGTAGGCCGGTCTGGATGCGCACGTGAGAAGCATTTTTTCGCAGCTCGAAAGTTTCGCTTCGTATGCGATGACAGCTCGGGGCTTCTACTCTTTGAAATTCAACGAAGCCATCCCGAGCGGATAAAAGCTGCGTAGCTCTCCGTTGAACGGTGAGAGAGCCCGAAGTAAGAATGCGATAGCGATCTCGAACGTCTTCACTTCTGCTGGTTTTCATCCGAGTGGTGAGAACAGCTAGCGTCGATCGCTGGGAAACTCCGCCGAGAAACGTGATCGCTCGAGGACGGAAAGTGGATAACCATCTGAGCGGAATCAGCTCTGTTATCCAATGGAGGATTGTGTTAGGCCACTGAGCGTGTCCAGCTCTCACGGCAGCGTGACTGTCACGTGATATTCCGTGGCCAACATCCGCCGTAGTTTGTGCCATCATCCGTCCATGATTGCATTCGCCGCCAACATTCGCTTTTGAAGCGGTGATGGGAGATATGAATGTTGAACCAGCTTTTCGAATCAAGTTAATGGAAAGCTCATGTCTCTCGGTCGATTCTTTCGCTCTTGTCGAAGTGTTCGAGTCTCCTTGAAAAGCCCAGGGAGGCCCTTGAGGGATCGGAGGGCGAAGTTGTGCTTCAAAATCTTCGCTCATTTGCTCCAAGCCTCCGGAGTACTCAGGACCGAGTCTCGCGACGCCTCACACAACGTTTCCGATGGAAATTCAGAAAGGAAAAGAAAAAAGTATCATCGTGCCACGTGGGATGAGCGAAAACTCATTCAGCGATTGAATGTCCAGAGTATCCCGGAACTTGAAGATAACGGTGCGTTTCACCGATTCTGTTCAGAGATGCACCTGACTCCGCCGACATTCCACAGAACTACGAATGTGATTTTTCCCCTTTCACGCGTGTGCGTTCCGAGGACTCGCGCGCACGCTTCATATCAAAATATTTATATCTTTCGCAGCCGGGGTCAGCAACGCCCGGCTACTAGATTTCCTAGGTTTGACAAACGACCCTGCTCGCCGCTTCAAAACCGTAGGTTCAATTATGAAAACAAGCGAGGAAAAGAGAGAGACGTCGACAATGAGCACCAAGATCACGCTGCAACTTCTGGAACGACTGCGACCGATGATGAAGAAGAGAAAGGCAAGGCCATATAAGAGATTGGCTGAGATCGACTGGCTGATGATTTCCAAAAATAATGTTCGCTTCTACGAGTGCGCCTCTACCGCGGCCGAATCTTTGAGAACCGCGGCCGCCGCCGTCACCGCAGCCGCTACTGTTACCGCCTTTCAAAGTGGAGTAGCAAACCATTAGGCTGTTTCTCTGATGGCCTGTTTGTCCTGAGACTGCACAGACCTGCTTGCAGGTGTCTATCGAGTTCGTTCTGGCGATTCTTTGGCCGACTCCTCCTTTCACCGAGCAAGTGAGCGAGCGAACACCGCCGCCGCCACTCAGCATATCAGCCAACGGGTCGACTCGTCAGCAAACTTCACGACCTCACATATTCGACTTCGACGCGAGCGCTTGAATAGACTCACAGAGCGCTCAGTGAACAATGTGAGCCGAGCCAGAGCTTTCCGAGGGCTGTTCTTAAGCGCTTTCCCGGCGGGATGATCATCGTAGGTCTTGCCGCGGGCCCTTCACTCTCACGTCAAACTCAGACCGATGCGGCATCGATTCGAGGATGCCACGAAAGGCTCGATGAGATCCTGCGGACATCACCGAGGACCGCTGAAGGTCCTGCTCATGGAGGAACATAACCACCCCCCCCCCTTTCCCAAACTCTCGCTCGCGACATCGCTCGGGACAAGTGACGAGGCGAACAAAACTTTCAAATTCGCCAAGGAGACGAATCCAATCAAGTATTCTCCCCACAAGATCCTCTCGTTCGTGTAAACGGTGTCGCTAAACTCACGAGATATCAATTGATGACACTCTGCGCAACGCTGCTTTCTGGCGAGACTTGGACGACACGGGCTTTCGTGGTTCTCGATCGACGTCATGCGACTCTCGAGTTTCCGTTCCACAGTGATGGAGCGAGGTCATACGATTAGCTTGTCCAATGTCTGAATGACGTGCTGGCTGACTGCGAGAAGCGTAGAGTGAGATGTCGGCGTTCGTTCGGTCGTTTGCTCACTCGTTACATCGGACAGATGTGACCATTAATATTGAAGTTGATAACGGCGGTTCCATGACGACTCGCTCGGTCCTCGAACGGGGACACTTTTTTGCCGCGTTTTCGAAAGCGTTCACGTCCGTAATTTCTGATTTCCAAAACCGTTCTCTCTCTCTCTCTCTCTAGTTCGTCCGAACGGCATCGACTCATTTTACTGAGCCGTCCATTCGACTATTCGCTAGCGGAAGAAGCTCATTTCCCCGTTTTCGTACATTTAATTACAATGCTACCGAATTTCGGAACAACGAGTGCCCTCCCTGGCCTCAACGGAATCTTTGCCGGTCTCTCTCTCTCTCTCGCCGGGCTTCGCTGCAGCGAGTCTTTCTTGAGGACGAGATGAATGACGTCTTAGAGAGGACTTCGGGTTCATCATGCAGTTCCTAGTGACGGAAATCAGCGTTCGACGCCCGAAGTGATGAAATCGGGTCTTCGGGATTATTTCCGAGAAGTTCTTGCCTTGAGCATCGTGAGACATACATATTCGACTATGATGCTTTCGAGTGACAACCCGTCCATTCAACTCGTTTCGGGGGAGTATACGTATATTCAATTGCTCGCTGACCTCGATCGGCAGCTAGCTCTGCCGCAGTAAAGATGGAGAACTTATTTTATGGTTTTGCTCCAGTTAAGCCATCTTGATTAGCTGACAAGCTCGTCCATGCGTAGTTCCGGAACATTTATCGATCATATTCCGATCATATTATGTATCCTCTGATGGTGGAGTCTACATGTATGCCGGATACACCATCTGATGGAGCGATTCGTCTGCCAGAATGGAAGAAACATGGGATCATCTAAGGCCGATTTGGGTATACAGAATAACCGTCCCCTCCAGATCGGCCACCTATGACTGAGAGACTCATCCCGGGCATTTGAAAGTAGACGGGCAGCACCCCTAGCAGCCAAATACGTTGTTATGTCCTAGCCTTTTCGCGTGGAACTCTAACACACCGCCCGAGCGAGAACAAAGCTTCACCTAGATGAATCAATGATGAATTTCCCGGGCCGAACGAACGGGAAAAGTGGCAGACAATCGATTGTAGGAAGAAGCTCGACGGAAAGCCCTGGATGCGAGATTCATGATGAATCAAATGAACTTTTCCTAGGTCTTGAGGTGTAGATGACGAAGTGTAGAGAGCAGCGCAAACAAGTCACTCAGGTCCATTGCGCAGATGCACCGCTGACTTCTCCTTCTGGAAGTTGTGGCATTTTCCATGGTACTTTATGATTGCCTCGCGATTCAGTCGCTAGCAGGGCTCAAAGTCCCTCCACTGTCGTGCGGAGATCATCGGTCACTGAGTGGTTGAATCGAACATGTTCGGATAGCGGTAGTTGACAGCACAGCCTTCAGTTATTATTCCTCGGTAAGTTCACTGCCGGTTTCGCCGAAAACCATAAGAAATACTGTGGATGCTTCTCAAAGCTCCGGAGAAGACCCCGGAGATGTGGAGAAGTCACACCAAAGGAGAAAACACGTTCCTCCAGAATATTGCCTTGGATGCTCCGATTTCTCACAGGGCTCCCGAAATACGGTGCGCCGAGCCGGAATTCCATCGATCGATTGTGAATATTTCCAACAGCTAGCGCACAGCCTCATTTTCTTGGGGTTCACTCGTCCAGAATGGACCAGTAACAGAATGGACATTCGCACTTCCGAAGACTCACAAAGAGGACAAAAACGAAGGCTCGATCCCTGATCCTGGATTCTCCATCCGAATGAGAATATATGAATTGTGGATCAACCATCAGAAACTATGGGACAAAGATGAAAAATGGACCATGCAGTCAGAACATTTTGGGAACCACCGTCGTTCGTCCGAATCATTAGGTCGAATGGATTCCATGATCGAATCATTGCAGGTAAGTAAATAGTTCCGTGCGTGTGACAAACTGAGTGAGGCTGCGTCCTCCGGAAATGGCAACAAGAATCTGTTTAGGCGGAGATGACGCGGCCGCAATAACGTGTAACCCGCATGATTTCTGATCCCGATTTCGAATCGCTGAAGTCTGATTCGTTTCTCTATCTTCGAAACTCTGACTTTTGAAAAATAGCCCGAACGAGTGTTTCCAGCGCTACATATGGTGCTCGGCGCCGCCTATGAGAACCCTAGCGAGAAATCTAAATTCGGAATCATGATTAGCAATTGTTGCCTACAGAACAAAGTATTTCTGGGCTCAATCCGAATCTCGGACTCGTGAAGACCATCCGGGGTCGATTTCAAATCGAGAATCTCTACTGAGCTCCGCTTGAACAGATATACTGAGATATGAATACATGTCGCGGAATTCCACTTCTGCATCAAGTCCGGAAACGGTCATCCAGCGCCCCTGTGATTGTGAGTCAATCAAACGAGCCGCTTATCGGGGTGACGTATGACAAGGGCATATGGGAGGAAGCAACGGCTAAGCCTCGCGTTACGATCCCCAGAGCAGCACTCATCAGTGTTTGGTTGACGGCAAGGCGTCGTATAGGATTTTCTCGAAATCTGCATACGGTCGTTAACCAGTCGAACCTCGTTTCCTATGTCCCCTGAGCCAGTGCAAACTCCCGGTCTGCTTCGGGGAAGAATCGAAGTCTGATATTCCGATGCAGTTCCTCTCTGGGAAGTGAAATTAGAGCTTGTTTCGAATTCGAGACATTCGCTCGGTTCGGAAATGTCGTCGGCGATCCTCAGGTGTGGGAGGCGGTCGATTTTTGAATCTATTACAGGGCTAAGGAGATGTCTTGCCTCTTTCTGTTCCAGTCTTAGTGCGCAGTGAGACATAGCTTCTGGACGCGAAGCAAATCCTTCGATCGAATGACGTCGAATGTTCGTCCTGTTCTAGGAAAACTTCGAGCGACGACCTAATGACTCGGAGTAGGATCTAACAAGCTTGCAGGAGTGCTCCGAGCGAAGCGCGGAGAGCTTCCAGGGATGAAGTCCATCGTTCCTCGGGTTGGATATAAATATCTAGCACCGCAGAGAAGTAACTCGGTGAATGGTGGGCAAGAGTCGTCTTGCAAACCTGCATACTTCACTCGATGGAAATTCGGCTTCCTGAGGCCATATACAGAGTGGTCAACCAAAGCCGGGAAATCTTACCCTCCCTCCTTTTGCTCATGAGTCGGTAATAAATGGTCCGATTCTGATTTTTTTTCTTGCGATCGATAGCTGAAAGGATGAGGCGTCTTTGTCGACCCGACCACTCTGTTTCGCCTGATAATCGAGCTCGTTCAATTTTCCTCTCGGGACCAAACCCGGTCGTCGATCAGATCGATCCGACATCTCCATAGCCGGGTAGTTTGGACCAGTCTGAGAACTTTTCGCGATCGAAAATTTCTCGGATTCGGCTTCCCTGAGGAGATACGGGGGCGACTGAACCGAGGACGAGACTTTTGATTTCTTTCCCTCCGCTTATTGTTCATGCCGGTAACGCTATTGTACTTTCACTGACCACACGAGGGAGTCGTGTGGTAATGAACAGTCACCACTGCCAGGGATGCACCCGTTGGAAACGCTCTGCATAGGTTAACTGGAGGAGCAGCGAATGCTTGATTTGTGACAGCACGGATGTTCACTCAAAGTGTGCTGCGGAATCGCAAGGGCGATGCGTTTTCTAGGAGGACACAGGGAGACTTCTGACAGTCAACATATCAGTGATTTCTGGGATGCGGATGCGATCGGTCGTCAATTTCTTGCCCTGGACCGATCCTCGCCATTTCTCAGGCTAACGGAGGGGATCCTTTGCCGCATCCAATAGAATCCATACGATCTAAATCAATTTACTCAAGACTTCTACGGGCGGTTTTGAAGAAGTTTGGGAAAAAATAGGCATCTTCCGAGGCTTTCTAGAGAAGTAAATACTTGACTGATTGACGCAAATAAAAGATGCGTCATCTTATCAGCGGACGATCGCAAAACGATTCTCCAGAATCGGACACCGAAACATGACCTAAAGGAGGAGCGGTGGAAAATTCCCCCACACATGTTGTCCACGCTGTGGATATGATGATTTTCAACACGTACTCGAGCGAAGCGATTGTGATTATCGAAGTCCATGAGCTTCAAGGACTCGTCGACGACACAACTTCCTCTTGAGCTACTGAGGGGCCCGACTTTCGAGCGCATACCTCCCGTAGGTTCGGGATATTTCCATGAACTCCTGTCTGTAGAGTCATCAGCATTTTCTCAGTCCCGCTCCCGACATTCGATTCAAAGCCTCACTGCTCTGACGAACGGGTGGTTTTTGGAGGCTTCGTTGACCCGGTCGACGAAGCTCGCCAGGAGAATGAGGTTCATTTTCTCAGCAAGCCGATGCTTTGGAGTGAGAGCTTCCTGGCGGTCATATACAAGTAGCTCTTCTCTTGCTCGACCTCCAATCGCAACCTGATCTCATGATTTCCATGGAGGTACATCATGCAAAGAGCTGGAATCGACAAGCCGTGAGGTAAGAGTGAAATACTTCGACTCATGTCATCTATAAACGCCCCTTCCTTGAGGCTTCGCGCTCTGTTTCGAAGTGGTGCTTCATAAGTCACGGAAACGTGATACTTACGTAGGATGCATTGTTTTTCAACCCTTTCAACGTCCTCTGGTCGCTCACTCCGACATCTGGGCATCTGGTAGGGTGATGCTCACTTATTTTTCTGAGGGTTTTCCAAAGGCTCTATTGGTTGCCTTGGTCGGTACATCGAGCTTTTTTGTAGCTGAGAGCGACGCGTGTCTGGACGAAAATTATAATCGAAAACTCCTTTTGAGATTCAGTGAGATGGGTTATGGGCTAAATCCCCGTAGAACCCGTGACCTCTCTGATCTCCGAGACCTGACACAGGAATCCCTCCAAAACGATGGAGCCCCGCCGAAGCAACTCCTCAGATCGGGAGATCTTCGAATTTTAAATGGAAAATGCTTATCCTCACCCAACCCCTAGTTTCCGAGATGTTCCAGCCAGAACGACGAGCCTGAATAATGATGATGATGATGATGATTTCATAGTTGAATCTTTCGAAAAATGTAGGTTTCGGGTGAATGCGTTCTTCGGATGAAGTTCGATGACCTCCCGATATGAGAACCTTTCAAAGGCGCTCCCGAAGAGCACTAAAATCGATCCGCTGTCGATATGTCCACCTGTAATCCTGAAAAAGTAATCCCTCATTTTCTCTCTCTGGGTCTCATCGTTCGCGAGGAGAAACCACAGAACAGCCTTTCGTAGTTTGGGCAGTCCTGCGTTCTCTTCTTCAGCTCAGCTATGCTATCTAGGTGAGTCATCCCAAGATGTCCAAGGGCGCGGATCACAGCATCGTTCCTTGGAACTACCTCCACTCTCAAGGTGTGACCGTTATGCGTCGCTCCTCGTGCAGCCCTGTAAGTCGATGTTACTGAGCTTTCCCAAAAAGTCCCCAGGAAACGACCGCTCTCCGCGCAGGCGATCTCTGTCTTCTGTCGTGATGCCAAGGAGTCATGAGCCCTCCGGAGCGACCGGGTTGGCAGTACTCCTTCTCCTCCAGCGAAGAAGCGACTCTGTCTTCGCCCTTCGGAAACATCGAATCTCGAAACCGAGAAGCTCAGCTGGCGGCACGCGTTGGCGGCGAAAAGTTGCGTGCTCGCGAAGGTCGGAGCACTGGCGTAGCGACCCTCGGTGATGCTCGGGGCGGAACCTCAATTCGATGCCCCTCTTGGCGAGAAGTGCCCTCGCACCAGTGTTGCGTAGCGAGGCGGGGGCGGTCCGCCCCGGGCATCAGCTCGCTAGGGGCTTCAGAATGCCTCTCCATGGCTGTAACATTAGGGTTTCCAAGCTGTTCCAGATGGATTTTTCCCGGAATCCTCAGAGTGGGGGCGAAGTTTGACCGTTTCATCTGATTTTCCGCCGTATTGACGAACTTGAACTTAATTTTCGTCCCCCTTCCTGATCGAGAGGAAACGTTCAGTTCATTTTGTTGCTGCCTCGGACCACAGATCGAGCCAACGAAGTTGAAAAACCTCGCTGACCCATCTATCGAGATGTCAATCACGGATGAGTTGAATTTCGAGGGTCGATAGACGATTCGCAGCTCCGGGAGCGAAGCAAATAACTCTTCAAGAATAGGTGATCCAGTTGCTCATATAATATCCCCTAATATAGTTGCTCACATTTGGGTCAGCTCACGCAAGTTGTCTCTATTTGTCTGAAGATCTCGATTTCAGATGATCATATTTTATGTTTGAGGACACACAAAAATACAATCAGTGCGCATCAAACGCATTCATCCTCTCAGCGATTCCTTTCACACAGTGGAAATCTCTACCAGAGTTTCGAGCTCGTCTCATTCAAATACCTGCCCCGGAGCTCTCGTTTTAGGGGCAATCCTCCATTAGAGAAGGGCTTATATTAGCTCAGACAGAACTCCGTCGGGAATTTTCGAGTCGAGTTTTTGATGAGTCTCGCTTCCTCTGTGTCTCCGACACTTCGAACCTGAGCAAGCTGACTCAGGTTCGAGGAGTCTTCGGTCTCGGACCATGCACTTTCTCAACCCACGAGCCCACTTGTCATCGATGCCGATGCAGTGGCGCAACAAGGTCGTCAGCTCTGCTGCGGCTCAGCAGCTGATGATGAAGATTGACAGTTCAGTTTATCATAATTCTCGAAGATGAACAGTTCCATGGTGGAATAGATCGCCGCGTTTCGCGGCATGGAAACGTTTCGCTGCCCTTCGAAGAGACATTTGATTGGAGCTGATTCTTTCGCGGAGAATGGCCAATTTTTTTGCCTATATTTCATAGGAAGCAGAATATACTAGATGGCAATGATCAGAGAACGCGGCTCGCGTCGCGTCGAGAGGATGTTTCGTTCAGCGGACCTGGCGGGGAGTCCTGGTGACGCCACTGAGCCTGCGGTAACTTCCCCGCCTGCCAAAGACCGACGAAGAGGGACTCCAATGGGCGTAGTTGAGGTGTCATCGAGACCTGTATCAGCTTGATGTTATTTCCAGCGCTCGCTTGTGACGAATCATCCTCAATTGTGAGCGCCGCCGTCTCTGCGAGTGAAAATGACGAGGCTCTTTTTCAGACTCTCAGCAATTTTTCCTGACCAAATGGTGTCTCCGTCGTTTCAGTGGTCATGCGGTCTGGTTTTTGAGCGATCGGCAACCTTGAGAAGCGATCAGATCGACCGACGTGAACAACGAGCGGCATGTGTCGGCGGCTCGAGGGAGCGAGTTCTCGGTGCCGAGCGAAGCTCGTGGGGCGCGATGTAGAAGAGTCGCGGTGGTTCCCTCAACGGGGGCGCCAGCTTTTTTCATCATGAGCTGAGCGTCGTTGTTGCTGTTGTCGATGTTGTCCTCGTCACCGCCGCAGTTTTCGACCGTCCGCGTCGCATGTGTCGCGAAAATCAGCTAGTTCCCAGCTGGACGTCTGCTGTGTCTGCGAGGACAATAAGGAATCCAGAGTCGGAAAACCGTTGACCGTGTGGGTGAAGGCCAGAGAGCACGTCTGGGGTGATCCAGAGTTTGGAAGCAACTACTGAGAACTTCTGAAACTATCGGAGAAAATCAAAAGAATCATTCTATGAGGCTTTAGCCGTCGAAGCCTCGTGCTGGCTTCGCCACTGGGTTTCCCGAGAGCTTTCAGTGCCTTGCTAAAACAAATGCGGTTCACGAACTCTAAAGATGGCTGAGGTTTGCCTGAAACGGCTGGGAATTTGTGGTTCGATTCAGCCGGCTATGAAGCCCATCAATAGCTTTCTTCCTAGCATGATTTTCCCTCGTTCCAGGACGCAACTCACAGACCTGCGGACTACGGGATGACCTCTTGTTTTGTGTAGCGGTACACCTCGATAGAGAATCCGTCTTTCTTCCTTTTCTTTTGAATGCGCACACCGAAACAGTGAGACTGTTCGCAACAGTTATCCGTTCCCCGGGCAGATGCAACAGGTGCACGGAGAACAGAGACTGAATCCCCAGAGTAACCTGCCGCGTGTTATCGCAGGGGACCTAGAGGGCTCCTTCGTCGACTCAGACGCTGGTGCGTATGTCCCGCCGGAGAGGCCATTCCATGTAGATCAGGGAAGTCGACCATCTAAGGTCTGCTGTTACGGCATACGATCAGATTTTCCAGTCCTGAATAAGAGATCATCTGAGTTTGCCCTTCATCATTGACGGTAAATCGGCGCGCATGACGTTCACAGACGACCTGCATGTACCCGGACTCAGTATTTCATTCAACACTATCGAGCACGCAAGGAGAACCAATGGCTTCAATCTTGTCATTGTATGAGATCCATGGTGCTCGAGAGAAACGACGTTCTCCAAGACGTTTTTCCCGCTGTGGGTGTGGAGCGTGCAAGGTATGGCTCAGTTTTGCGAGAGCGCTCGCGTCATCCGTCGAGAATGAGAGAAACTTCGACTGGCACAAACGTTTGGACCATTTCTCTTGAATCGGAAGGAGAGTGTTTGGAGAACTTCTGGGGGGGGAAGTTGGTCTTTCGGATCAAGAACCGATGTCGGTATTCTTAATACACATTTCTCTGGTGATTTGACCTGATAGACGCTAAGCTTGGTGAGCCTGTTCGATGCGGATCCTAACGGAGCTCGTTGCGTAGCTGTGCAACACGTTATACCAGATGGGATGCAAACGCTCAGCACTCCCAACCGAGAGTCAAAGAGGGGAAAGCTGGAGCTGTCAGAGAACTTTGCCCAGATCGCCGAAAATCTACCATCTGCTATCTTGTCGAGTAGCGGAAAATAGCCGACTATGGCGCTGTCGCCCAACTAGGCGGGATACATGTCTTTTTTCGCGGCTTGTCAAGAGGTGAAGTGTTTGGTTCATCTCGGCGAACTGCACTCTCCAGACATCTGGTATCCCCGGACTCCACCATGCAACAGCCAGGACGCTGAGTCCGAATGAAATCCGGCAGAAGAGCACGAAAAAAATCGATCTCTGTCATCAATTCATTCGGGAAATCTCGGGGTTTGGTGCACTTGAGGCATGTTGCTAGAAGGGAAGTTGACCTCATGTGCCTAATCAGCTGACCTATGTTTCCTGGCGACACAAACAGAAACCGATCTGGTGAATACAATTCACTACTCCCAGACTTTCTCAACCCGACGAATCTCAGCTCGCTTTGCGATGCTTCTGCAACTCATCATCAGCCTCCACGATAGACTCGACAAAGATCTTCTCCCAACTATTTCCATCCAAAGAAGCGATATCAGGTAGATTTCATACTCCGTTCTCGGTCATTTCCGAGACGATGGCTTCTCTGACGGGGTCGCTCGTTATAGGTTAAGAACGGACTCTTCTATCCGGCTTGCGATGGATTCCTGAATCAACCTGGCCGAACGATCCGCCGGATCGTGAAGGAGACCGATCGTTGACCACGCATAGAGGGTTCAATCTCAGTTCACTACAGAATTCAGTTCTCCTCGAGCCGTGAAGTTCATTCATTCAGTCAAAGAACGGACGTCAGGTCACTGGGCAGCAGTTTGACGGAAGATGCGTTCGATGGTGGAGCTTTCTCCGAAAACCTATCGGAGGTCCGGCAGAAGCTCGTCGCTCCCTCCTCGGGAACATTGGCTCGGAAAGCACTTGATCGGGACGAGCGAGGTCGTTTGGAAGCATAGACCAGCCGTCGTCTTGCGGTAACTCTCTGAGAAATATCTTGATATCATATCCGAGAGTTTGGATTCGAGCTGATGTACCTTCATCCTCTGAGGCAGGGGTTCCCGACCTTTTTGAGTCGGCGGACCTTTCTCAGTAACGCTCGGGGGTCCCGGAGGACCCTTTTTCCATGCTTATACACCAATTTCTCCATCCGAATATCAGACGCCTATTGCCTTTGGAGTGCCGGATAATGAAATAACACATGAACGATGCAGCGTCGATAATTCACTTTCTATTGACAACTCGCGTCATAACCTCCGAGTAGACGAATCGACAATTCTTGAGGACGGAGATTGCTGCTTCAGATGACGGTGAAGAGTACCTCAAGGTGCTGAATGGATGAGATATCTGTATGATGATTGCCCATCCCTGCGCTCGGTCTTCTTTGAGCGACGTAGAACACGCACTTCACTCATGGCGCGAAGAGAAGGAGAGCTACCATCACGCCGTTGATGGCCCGAATAATTGCGGGTCAGGCGCAATAAGTACGCTGGCGAAGCCCTCCTGTATGCGATTCTCCCGTCGGAACGGGAACATTCGTTCGGAACGCCTTTCAATTCGATTCCATTTCAATACGGAGAAAGCATGTATTTTCGATCTCGGACGACTGCTCTTGGCGAGTTCCCCGCTCGTCGCACTGTAGGGCGACGAGAGAGAATAGAACAAGGAGATGCTAAAAAGCAGTGGAATGCTGATTTACAAGTAAAACGTCAGGAGGTGGAAGAGTTCAGCGAATTTCAGATGCTGTGTCAAGAATCAGCAAGTCGGGTGCATCACGTTCGCTCCGACGGTCTTCTCAACTCGATTTATCGAGGAGCATTTGATCGCCTCGGGAACCCTCAGGGATCCGCGAAAAAGCTTGACGGACCTAGCAGGACCTGCGGAATCCCGGTTGGGAACCACTGCTCCGAGGTATCACTCTAGCAAGTATTCTCGGCTGCTGACGGAATCCGCCGAAGCTCGCTCCGTGGAACAACCACGACACCCCCGTCGCCGCCAGGCTGACCAATCTCCATCATCTGGTCTGAGCAGCTGAGGCTGGCATATTTCTTACAGCTGACACAATCGAAGCGGGGAAGGAAGCAGATCAGAGCCGGTTTCTACAATCGCGATGACTTCCTTGCGAAGACGATACGCGGATTGAGGATGGTCCGCATTCCCCCATGTATTGGAAAACACTGGCAGCAATAGAGTGCAGTTTCAATCAGGGTGTCGGGTTCGAAGTCCTACGCAGCGGAGAGCACCCGCTCAGGAATGTTCTCTGCTCAAGGCCATACGGACCTTGTAAGTTGGGTAGTTCAACGTTCCTCCGCAACAAACTGAGTTCGGTATCTTATCCTCTGCGGAGTATTCGGATGCGTAACCTCCTGGAGTTGGTAAGTGATTGATGTCTGGTCGGAGCGAGGAAACTGAGATTTCGGTGGAGGAGGCGTTGCGGGGGTGGCGCCCGATACGGCAGACGGGATCATCCCTCATGAAGAGAGAGAAAATGAATCAGAGAGACCGGGAACTCAATGCTGAATCGGGCGCGGTGAAATCATTGATGGGAACTCATGATTTTTGCTTCTGTCGGCGAAGACATGGACTATTTCTCCAAAATCGATGTTCCCCATGAGTCACGAACGATAGAGATGATGGACAAGCTGGCTCCGTTGACCGCGCCGGCGTTAAAGGATTCCAGAGCGGTCCCCCTGAGACCACCTCAACAATCAAACTGTCGCCGCAGATCCAGTCGCTGCCAATTCCCCTGCTTTGTGTCGACTTCGCTGACGTCCTGAAATCGGTCTCGGCGTGGGGACAGGCAGGACGAGAACGCTTCGAGGTAGTTTACGAGCTGGTTGTCTTGGAGCACATCGCCTCGGAAAGCAAACATCTGGGCGCCATTCGAGCACGTTTCTTCTGCTCCAGATCGACGAAGGTCCAAGGGGAGCTACATACCAGAAACGTTAGAGAGCCGCATTGCTCACGGACCAAGCGTTCATCGTTCTGCATATGACCAGTTCCGGCGCCACGATGCTTGCATGAGTATTATCCGAATCGGTCAGGTCAATTTCTTGGTGGAATGCCGCGATGCGGACCGCAACCCCCTCGGTACGTTAATGGGTGGGGCATAGATAACGGAGACCGAGTGCCGTCAAGAGCAGTCCCGTTCCGTCCAGCTTCGAATCGCCGCTCCTGATGTATCTTGTTAATTTCCACATCGGCAGGATTCCCTTATGAAGCCATGGGGCTGTCAGCTTCCGCGCATCCCAACAATATCGTCCATTCTCGAGGATCAGGATTCGGTGGAAAAAGAGTTTGAGGAGCCGCATCATTCGGATGCAGTTTTCAGCAGAGATGATCGTCATCATTGTTTGCATGGACCCGTTGACGAAGTTCAGTCTCGCTATTACTGCCTCCCTCTGTTCCTGGGGCGGATCCCCGCAGAGTATCATTAGTTTCTCTGTCCGGGGAGTGCGCTGCCGGAGGCGCACATTAGCCGGCTCGAAGCCACATTATGTTATTCACACGCTCTCACTTTCAAAAAACCCGGTCGCCAGCTCCCTCGTACAATATGATTTCATCCTTGAACTAGCTCACGGCGGCTATCGAGCAATTCCGCTGAAGGAACGGGCACCTGCAGTCGGATTTCTGGGAGCCGATTCGGTGACAACGGCCCTACTAGGTCCGTCATTCGGAACTTAGAGGACGTTCAGTCGACAACGCGAATTCGTTCTCGACGTGAGCAGAGCTCTCGATCGCATGAGCATCTCTTCGAGCGAATGCCGTCGCTTCCGGTGCAATACAGCACCGCGCCACGAGGTACATTAGACTGGACGTTGTGAGCTCAATTACTTGCACAGTTTTGAATTCACCCGCCCTTTCAGCGCTTTCTGCGAATCAGTCGCTAGAGCTCGCTGTCATCGTTTCGGCGTTACGGAGGAGCTGATCATGAGCTGGTGACGCCGAGAGCCCAGCTCTGGCGATTCAAAATGGCGGTCTTCGTCGTCGACTAGCAGCGCCGCCATTGAACGGCTATTGTTTTGTGTGTGTATAGAGCAATGTTTGTGACTGTGTACATAGGCATTGAGAGTACCCTGGCGAATCGCGCGATTTTCGGCCAAATTTCAGCTACGCTGGCGAATTGAACGCCGAATTCGGTTTGGAAGAGGTGAGCAGGTATACTCAGGAGGAATTATATGCCGGATTCAAACCTGTCGACGGTGTGAGTGTGTGTGTGCGTCTGTGTGTTGTGTGTGAGCGAGCGAGCCCAGGCGAGCAAGCAAGAAGCGGCGCGGTGACGCTCGCCGCCAGCTACCGGAATCGGCCGTTGAACTTGATGAATTTTCAACAGATTTGCTTGCCCTCAGCAAGTCGGAAGCGAGCATCGAGCCGAGTACGCTCGATAGCGAATTTGTGGGCTTGCCTGTGAGTCGTCTAGCTAGTGTCGTTGTGAGCTACTCGGATACTCAGCCGCCAGTCGTCGTCACTCAGTCGAGCAGCGGTCGGTCAGTCGGCAGTCAAGCAGCTCGTCCGACCGTCCGTCAATCTCCCATGAGTCGACGGTGCGGTTTCCTACTCAAGGTGGTGGCTAGTTCAAGAAAGTGTTCGCCCTGCTCGAGGACTGTCGTTGCATGAGCCAACAGTCAGTCGGTTCGTTCATCTATCTTCCCATCCGTCGGTGTTGGTGATGGTGGTCTTGGTGGCGGCGGCCGCCATCATCTCTTTTTTCTCGGTGAGCGACGCCGCTCCTCCGCCAGCAATGCGCCCGCATTAATCCTTTCCTAGTGGACCAGTGTTGTGTATGTTGGAGCTTGTGGAGATGCTCCTCAACTCGCGCATCATGTGTGAGTGTTCGGGCATGGAACCGAGTTGAAGCCTGTCTCCGCACTCGAATATCCGCCTGTGGTTCCCGCGCCGGTGCGAGCCCGAGCTCTCAAGTTGTCCCGCTACGGTCGCTCGCTTAGCCGCTGCTGTTGTACCTTAGGCCTCCCTCACTCTGACGGTTCGCTGTACCCCCCTATCCCCCCCCCCTCGTTCTGACCGCCGCAGGATTTCCGAAAGAGTTTTCCTGAATGCTCCGATCCGGCGGTCCGGTCCCAGAACTCATCGCGTGATAGAGCTGCCTCCGAGAGACGGGCATTGAAAAATAAACAATCGTCTCAGAGCCATAGAAACAAACAGAAGAACGAGAAAAAAAGATGCTCATTGGACCCTATTGGAGACCAGCGCACACAGCACGAACGAACGGGCGAACTCTGCTGCGGCTACGGCTGCTGCTGCTTCTAGTACCGCTGCTGTGACTACCGATCTGAATGTGTCGGATCTATCTCTGGCAAAACGTGTCGCCGCCATCACCGTCGTGGTTGTTGTGTGTGTCCTCAGTTCTCTCGGAGGAGTTCTCGCGCTGGATATGCGATGGCGTTGACGATCTCGGACTCTGCGTCGACATGTGTTTGTGTATGTGTCGAAGTGTGACTCGTGGTGGTTTAGAAGGGGACGCCGGTTACAGCAACAGAGCTGCTTCAGAGCAACAGCAATAAGCGACCGCGGCGGCGGTGCCGGCGGCCACGGCGGCAGCAACGAAGGCATTCTGCCCCATTTGCCCCACCGAACGCCCTCCGATCGCACCTCCTGCAATCCTTTATCGAACACTCGAAAAATTCCGCGGCATCGATTCGGTGGAGAGCTTATGTGTCTCGCTTCGGGAGCTAGTGAACGGGGCGAGGAAGTGGCGCGATCTTCTGCGCTCCTCGATCCCGGTTCGCCGTTCCCAACTCTTGCATTGGAGTGTTAGCGAGTTCGCAATGATCCACTGCGGGTCAAGAAGTCGCGAGTGAGCGCCCTCATCCGCCCTGAGCGGTCATCGGAGTTTCTGTGGGTTAGCGTTCTCCAGCAAGGAGTCGAACCGCTACGAGAGCACGCCGCGCTCGCTAGCGCACTGGGCTACGAAAGTAATAAATAAACAACAGAATCGAACCGAGATTCCGCCGGGAGTCAATGCGGAACTGTCAGTGGGCAGACGGGGTAGCAACTTATCGGAGGAGCGACCGGCGAGCCGATCGACTGAAAGCGTGCTCTTGAGCTAGGGTTCGCGGCGATGCCAAGTCGCTTTGTCTGACGGAAAAACGTGCGACTCGAGCATCTTTTTTTTGGCTGTGATCATTGTTGTGCGAATTCAGAAAATCTACTGCTGTGTCGTGTGTGTGTGCGCCTGCCTTCGGATATCCCCTCGGGTCCGAGTGTCGACTTAGACGACTGAATGTTTCGATGCGTGTATCGTGTACCGATTGATCCGCCGGGGTAGAGACAGGGATAGATAGCGAGTGAGGTGGAGCATCACGGCTTCAGGAAGCCGAATCTTGAGCACCGTGAGGCTAACCGCATGTGTTCCTCTCGTTCCAGAGCTGTACTCGGGTTCCGATAATCCAGAAGACGCGGGACGAAGAAACAGAAGTATCTTGTTGTACACAGACGCGGACAACCCCCTCGTCGAGTTGATGGACGGCGCGGTTGTTGTACATAGTATATCGAGAGGACGAGAGAAATAATATAACAAAACACAACCGGTCGGAGCGATCCCATCCGCCGGACAGCAGGAACGCCGAGATGTTCTACAGATCAGATCAGCGAGAGAGTTGTTGTTCTTAACCGACGCAAAGTCCGTTAAGGTCCAATAGGACGACGACAACATGGCGGACTACCAAATGTCCATGGGTCCGGGCGCCGACGGCCAATACGGCCAGTCGACCGGGGGCCAAATGGATGGTTCCATGGAGCAGATGATGTCCCAAATGGGAGCTCAGGCCGGCTACGGTCAGGCTGCCATGTCCCAAATGGCGGCCCAGGGCGCTTACGGCGGACAGGGCCAGTCCATGGATCAGCAGAAGAGCCAGCAGCAGCAGCAGCAGCAGCAACAACAACAGATGTACCCTGGCTATCCGCAGTCAGCGGGTTCCGACTTCGGGCAGCAGTCGGTTCCTCAAGGCTACCAAGGACAGGGCTATCCAGGACATCCGAATCCAGCGTCGCAAGCAGGCTATCCCAACTACCATAGAGACCCCTGGGGCCGGACGGCCACGGGACAAGGCTACGCCACAGGCTACCCATCAGCAGCGAATCAGCGAGGCTATCCTGAAGGATACGGCCAGATGGCTCAGCCGGGCCAAAGAGGAGCCGGTGGAGGTGGTTACCCCGGTTCCGCGTACAGCCAAGCAGCTCAAGCTGGCTTCGTGTCCGCGCAGGCTGGAGGCGCCCAAACAAGTCAAAGCCAGGGTGGTCACTCTAGGTCGATGGGCGGATATCCAAATCCTATGGCACCTATGAGTGCGACCCCCCAGAGGCCGACGAGCCGAGCACAACAAAGTTATCCTTCGCCCTCTCGAACACCGACAGATCAACGAGCGCCATACTCGCCCTACAGCCAGTACTCGAGCAGCCAAAGCGCGACCATGGCGAACTCTTCGGCTTCGATGAACCAGATGAGCGCCGCGCTCGATCCGTCTTCGTCTCCGTCGTTCAACACGGCCCCCGGGACACCTCTGGGCAGTTCTAGCACTCCCGCCAACCCGAGTACTCCTGGCGGGCCTCTGACGCCCTCGACGCAGCCGGGGACCCCGGGAAATCCCACAACGCCGTCTCCATCACCTTCGTACTCGCGGGGCTTCCCGTCTCCGCACAGACGGCCCACTCCCACGCCCCCAGCTAGCTCTGCATCGCCGATGCCGAGCTCACAGGGGGTATCCCAATCTCAGGGTTACTGCCCAAGTCCTTCGCAGATGTCCAGTCCTGCCCAAGGAGGCAGCAACGCGAGCATGTCGCCGGCGAGCCAGACGACCGGGGCAACGGGTCCCACCAGTCAGCCTGGAGTACCATCATCAGCTTCAAGCTCCCTGCAACAGCTCGAGCAGATGGTTATGCCGCACATGGGCGGATCGTCGACGACATCATCTACGAAACGTGAGTAAAGTCGGTACGCCGCATCGGTGCCACCGCGGCCCCAGACCTCGGATTCGTATTCTGTCGTATCGGTCCTGGTTTTCATCGTAGAATCTACCACTCCAGGGGCTTCATCAACTCAACAATCGGCTTCTTCAGGTGTGGTTGGAAGTCAGGGACCCACGGCGAGCCAGATGGCCTACTATGCACAGGGCCAACCACCCTCGGGGCACCCCCAGAGCGGTAAGTTCCGACCCTCCTAGAAACTCGCGGGCCGGACGATCGGCCCCCTGCTTCGCGACGTTTCGTTCGTCTCCATCCTCGACGGTGATCCGATGCCGTTTCCCGCGCGATGCCGGGCAAGCAAGTCGAGCAGGGCTTTATGAAATTTGATCTCTTCAGGTTACCCTGGTTACGGATCGTCATCGCAATACCCACAAGGCTATGGTCAAGCAGGAATGTCGTCCCGACGGCCCGGCCAAATGGACTACGATCCCACCGATCCGTACGGACAGCGAGGCCCACCCGGCAGTTCCGGAAGACCCGCAGAATACGGAGCTCCACCTGCGGGGGCACAGCACGCGTACGAGCAGTGCCAGCAGCAACTTCAGCATCTCTACAGTTTGTCGCAAACGACGCATACTGCCGCGAAGATCGCCGAGCTCAACGATAAACTGCGTCAGCTGCAGGCGTATTGCGCGCCCGGCCAGCAAGGTTTCTCAGCCGGGGATCCGCGCGCCTCTTACGGCGGCTATCCGGGGGCCATGGGTGCTCAGCCGCCGCCACAAGGCCCTAAAGACGAGTCTCTGCCGCCTTATGGAAGCCAGGCTCAACAGCAGTTGCAGCTGCAAAATGCACAGATGCATCCTCAGGCAGGAGCACACTCGCAGCAGAGTGGCTACATGGGACAGGGACAGAGGTCTAGCGGTGGCGGCGGTGGAGGTGGAGGGGTGGGCGTTGGCGGTGGTGGTTCCGCCGGCGCGAGTTCTGGTATGATGGTCGACGAGTACCAGAGAGCCAGTCAGATGGCCGCCCAGGGCGCCCTCGGTCCACATAGTTATCCGGGAGGGCCCCAGGGGCCTCCGGCGAACGATCCCTACATGATGACGCCCGATGACCTGATGACCGCAGGTGAGCAGCCTCCTGCTCCCACCAGAGGACGTGGTTCGCGAGGACGGGGACGCAAAAAGAAAGAACGTAAGTTGAATCCGGTGGAGATTACAGGACCGTAGCCTCGGGCTCCGGCGAGGAACGCATCCCCCGCGCAGTTCTGTCAATAATTCATCCATTCATTCATTCGAATCCGCTAATTCCCTTCCAGCTGGCACTGGACGGGGCCGGGGAGCGGCAGCTCAGCAGCGCCAGATGCAGATGATGCAAATGCAACAACAGCAGCAACAGCAACAGGCGCAGCAACAGGGCCCCTACGGTGCCATGGGACCTGGTCCTGGCGGTCCTGCCGGAGGTCCGATGGGAGGTCATCCGCAATATCCCCAAGGTTATCATCCGTCGCAAGCTTATCCTGAACAAATGCGGCAGGCTATGGCTGCCGGCCAGCATCCCATGTACGGCCAAGTGAGCCAGCAGATACATCCTGCGATGATAGCACAGCAGCAGATGGATAGCAGCCAGCAGCAGCAACTCTTGGCGCAGCAGCAACAGCAGCAGCAGCAGCAACAACAGCAAATGAGCGGGCAGGCGATGAGCCATCAGCAACAACACGCCGCGAGTATGCAGTCGGTGATGTCGCAGTCAAGTCCGCAGTTGCAGCAGCAGCAGCAACAACAACAACAGCAGCAGCAGCTCAGTCAGCAGCAAGCGGCGATGGGACACCAACAGCAGTTGGATCCCCTGAGTCAGATGTACGGAGCACAGGAAAGAATGTCACAGCAAGCGCAGAGCCAGAGCTCGATGGGGCCGAGCCTCGCTCAGACAAGTCATCCTCAACAACAGCAGCAGCAGCAGCAACAACCTCAGCAGCAGCAGCAGCAAGCTGGACCATACGCTCAGCAAGGAGGACCAATGTCTGGTGGCTCCTCGCAGCACTCTATGTATGGTGGTAAGTTGCCTAGATTGAGACGATTCAGTGTTGCTTAAGCACGATAGAGATGAATGTCGTACTTCTTCAGGCTCTGGATCGACGGTGGAGTCTACGAAGAATGTCGAAGTGTCTGTAGGGATTTCGTGTTTCGCTCACAATCCTACAACGACTGACTTTCTCTCGATTTTCCAGGTGAAGGATCCAATCAATCTACTGGTGCTATGATGAGCCATTTGTCCGGCACTGATAGTCAGCAGTCGCTATCGCAAATGGAGCAGAAAAACGATCCATCTAATGCTGGTCTCGTTCTCGGCCAGCAATCTTCTCAAAATCAATCAGACCTCAAAAAGCCTGACCTCATGCCAGTGGATAACGACCCTTTAGGGGCTCGTCTTCTACAGCCGAAACCTCCGGATTTTTTAGTAAGTCCCTCTCACTGAGGTGTCCGGTCGAACTCTCTCGTTCAGATGTAGGAGTAAGACTGGTCTATGAGTCTTCCCCGTCGGCTCCGAAGTCCTAACCAGATTACTTCTGCCTTCCAGCGGGGTCCAGTGAAGCCTGAACAGGAGGGTGGAGAGGCTTCAGTGAAGTCGGACAGCGACTCGCAGAATCTCAACCTGGACCAACCGACTTCCACCCCGTCTTCGCAGAGCAGGGTTCAACAATCTCAGGATTCGAATAAGTTCTCAGTTTCGGATCCGACGGTCTCAGGTCCGCCGTCGGTTCTCGATGAGCCTTCGGTAGCGTCATCGGGGTCGCTGGGTGTGCCCGAAGAAGCCAAAAGCGGAGAAGAGGTCAAGGCTTCGATTTCGGATGAGAACGGCCAGCAAACCCCCATGCAGGATCCTCCGACTCAGTCTTCGACGAGCCAAGCGCAACACGAGGCTAAGAACGAGGTGCCTTCGATGGGAATTCAGCAGCAACAACAGCCAGGTGCAATGTCGATGGGTGGCAGCGGAGTTCCTCCTGCTTCCCTCTCTCCGCCATGCGGGGGTCCCTCAGGTCCAACGGCGCAACAGGCCCAGCAACAGCAGTCGCTTGCCCAACAATCATCAATGGGTCCTTACGGAGGTGGCCAAGGATCGCCTTGGGGTCCATCTTCTCAAACTGCTGGACCACAGTCAGCTTCGTCGTGGGGCGGACCGCAAGCGCCTCAGGCCGCCTATGACCCGTACCAGATGTCCTACGGAAGTGGACCGTCCTCGCAGGGTCACATCCCATCGTGGAGTCAGCAGCCGCCGCAACCGACGTCCTTGCCGCCTCAACAGCAGCCGCCGCAGTCTCAGCAGCAACCGCAAGGACAAACGGCTCCGACATCCCAGCAGAGTCATTCCGCTGAAGTCGCGCCCCCCGAGAAGAAGAAGGGCAAGAAGCGCAAAAACCAAGATGCCGCTGATCAACAACAGGGCCCGTACCCCATTGGGCCGCAACAATCATCCCAGGGACCTCCCCAGTTCGGTGGGGAAACAGGCCCGTTTGGGGGTGATCCGCAAAGCCAGTCAAACCCTTATGAGTTTGGCCCGGGACCGGGGGGTGGTAGTATACAGTATCCACCAGGAGGCCAATACCCGCCAGGTTATCCTAACGCTCACTCACAAGGGCTGTCGGGAAACGGCGGGGGCATTTCGCCGGAGGAGGGCGTCGCCCCGGCGAAAAAGCCGAGGAAGCCGCGGACGCCCAAGGGGCCAGCCCAACCGGGGGACGGTCAGGACCCCACGGCCCCTGCCAAGCAAAAGAAGCCACGTGGCCGCAAAGGCCCCCAGGCAACGGAAGCTTCGGCGGTCCCCAATTCGAGCACGGGGGCAACTGGGATTACTGGGGACTCAACGGGTTCGAGTCAGCCAGCGCATCTCAGTGAATCATCATTGACCACAACATCAAAACCGAAAATCACTCCAACTTTCGGCTCCACCACCGACGGAAGTCAAGGCCCTATGCCACCTGTAGATCCGATTGACGTGGATCCGTTATCGTCGATAGCCGATTCGGCGGGCACAGAATCCTCCGCCGCGACAGCAGCTGGAGTGTCGACAGCCGCGACAACAACGACGGCGACCACCCCGTCAAAGTCGTCCGGTGAAAAGGAGAAGAAACCCAAGGAGGACAAGTCGGAGCCCGTCTCTGCTGAAGCGATCACCGCCAATCTCAAGGAATCGAAGCTAAAGGCGGCCGCTCAAGCTTTGTTCGAGAAAAACCAAAAGAAGCAAAAGTGAGTAGGACGGACGACTTCTCTTGCTCTTCCAAGTTGGGAAGAAAAAAAAAAAACAGAATATCCCTCATAGTCAGAGTTGTCGTTGCGGTCGTCTCGGTGGAAGGGCGGCTGGTATTGGGCACAAGTAGCTGACGACGATCAAGCCGAACTGGCTGGCTAGTGAGAAAGCCGGCGCAGAACCTTCCTTTCAATCTAAGTAGCAATCAACAACAACACAATGACCGTCCAGCGTCGGCGCGTCGCACAGAGGCCGTTGAACTCTGGCTGACCCGAGGGCCATTCGAAAATAACGAAGATTTTCGTCTTCGTCGCTGATGCGGCGACGGCGGCGCTAGGCTGGCGGCGGCCGCGGCGCCCGCTGACCAAGTGTCTAAAAGATGCGTGTTCTTATTCTTTCTTGTTCTTTCCTTCAATTCCAGACTGCCAAAGCTCAGCTTGAAGATATCTTCGAAGAAGAGAAAGAAGAAAGGCAGTGAGTCGGACAGCGGGGACGATCTTCCACGGCCACAAGCCGCTCTTGAGGACGAGGATGATTCCAACAAAAGAAGATCCGGCCGGAATACAAACCGTCGGAAGAAATACGTTGAGAACGATCTCGATCTGGATGACGAAGAATTCCTCATGCCGGCACGTGTCTATTTCTGAAGCGCTCGTTTTGAGTGACAGTTCCTGATGAGATTTCGATATTCGACGACATCCATCTCATCCACCTATCCTATCTCACCATTTTCCATCCTATCTCACATTTGACTCATTCGCAGGCCAAGACGGAGAAAGTCGAAAGCAACGTCGAAGTCGTTGTACAGACAGCGCCCGAGGATCAAATGGTGGTTGATAAGGTCCTTGCTTCCCGAATGAGCACTCGGAAAGTGCCGAAGAATCTCGAAAACAAGGAGGACGTCGTAGATAGTAAGACGGAAGTTGACTTCGAGACCATTGAGGTCGAGGAGTTCTATGTGAAGTACAAGCATCAGAGCTACATTCACTGCGAGTGGAAAACCGCCGAGGAACTCGAGTTGGGCGACAAGCGCGTGGCAGCTAAAATTCGCCGCTTCAGACAGAAGAAAGACATGAGCTCCAACATCATGGACTTTCTTGAAGACGAGGCTTTTAATCCTGATTACACAGAAGTCGACCGGATACTCGACGTCACCGAGCACTGGGTTCGCAAGGATTCGCTCAAAAAGGTAAACCCCTCAATTTCGATCGATCTCGCACGTCATGCTTCCTGGAACAGATATCCAACGAATCGGAACCGTCATGCCTCGAGTCTGAGAAAAGTTCTTGACTTGGATGCTCGTTCTTTTGCAGAGGGATGATAAGAACAGCATCGAGACCGCTCCGATCTCTTCCATCGGGAGGAAGGAGTCCGACCAGTCGGGTCATGAGAAATCCCCCAAAGCCAAAACGAAGACCGAGCAAGAAACGGACAATGAGGAGGAGTTTCCCAAATCTAAGGAAGTCGAAGACGACGAACCTGCAGAGCCCAAGGAGGAACAAGACTCAAACGCGGTTGACGATGAGAAACCCTCCCCGGCCGAAGGGCCGAAACTCAACGCTGCGGATAAGGTTGAAGTCGAAGAGCGCGACAAAGACGATGAAGAAATGGAGGTCGATGGATCCGAGAAGGACGCAATCGAACAAGATCAGTCCATCGGCAGCAAAGCAAAAGACGAGATCGCGGAAGACGCAGGAGCCAAGGACGAAGAGAACAAAGACGTTGACGACGACGACAACAACGAGATGGAGACCACCGATGGCAGCGTCGAAAAAGACAAATCTAAAACGGACGATGTCGACGATGAGAACACCAACGACGAGAAAGCGAAGGCAGCCGGAGTTTCCGAGGACAAAGCCGACGCAGCTTCTCGCGGTCTGGTCGGGATCAGGAACGAGGACAATCCCGACATGAAACTCGTCAAGTACTATTTGGTAAAGTGGCGCGCACTACCCTACGAAGAAGCCACCTGGGAAGTGGAGGACGATCTGCCGGATATAACCAAAGTCGAACACTTCTGGAAGTTCCGCAAACCGCCGCCGAAAGATCAGTGGAAGATCAAGAAACGACCCAAGCCCAACGAATGGCGACAGATCGACGAATCTGCTGTATATAGGAATGGGAATACTCTCCGTGAATATCAGTTAGAAGGAGTTTCGTGGCTCACATTCTGCTGGTACAATCACCAGAACTGCATCCTCGCAGACGAGATGGGTCTCGGGAAAACGATTCAGTCGCTGGCGTTCGTCAACGAAATCGTCAAGTACGGCATCCGAGGCCCGTTCATGATCATTGCTCCGCTGTCGACCATCGGAAACTGGCAGCGAGAATTCGAAACCTGGACCGAGCTGAACGTCATCACATACCACGGTTCCAGCGCTTCAAGGTACGTCCTCTAGTTGGTTGATGGAGTTCCACGCACGAGAATCGTCCCGCGCGCCCGGCAAAGGAGAGTCCGGGCGCTCGGTCGGTCGATACGGTTCCGGCCTCTTCCCTCCAGTTCTGATTTTCGAATTTCTATTGCTGACTCGCCGCCATTCTCTTCCAGAAATATGATCCAGGAGTACGAGATGTACTACAAAGACGAAGAGGGGAAACGGGTAACGGAAGTGCAGAAGTTCCAAGTGCTCATCACGACATTCGAGGTGATTCTGTCGGATTGCCAAGAGCTGTCAACCCTCCCGTGGCGCGCCTGCATCATAGACGAGGCCCACAGACTGAAGAACCGGAACTGCAAGCTCATAGAGGGTCTCCGTGTTCTGAAGTTCGACCACATCGTGCTTCTGTCCGGAACGCCTCTCCAAAACTCTGTTGAAGAACTGTTCTCTTTGCTCAATTTCCTCGAACCGGACCGATTCCACAGTCCGGAAGAGTTCCTCAAAGAATTCGGTGATCTGAAAACTGAAGGCCAAGTCGACAAGCTGAAAGCCGTACTCAAACCGATGATGTTGAGACGATTGAAAGAGGACGTCGAGAAATCACTCGCACCCAAAGAGGAAACCATCATCGAAGTCGAACTCACCAACGTCCAGAAGAAATACTACCGTGCCATTTTGGAGAAGAATTTCACGTTCCTTTGCAAAGGCTCTCAGAGCGTGCCCTCGCTAATGAACACAATGATGGAGCTGCGCAAATGCTGCATTCACCCGTATCTGATCGCGGGCGCCGAGGAGCAGATCCTCCAGGAAGCTCGTCTCGGCGGATCATCCGATTACGCCCTGCAGGCGCTCGTGCAGGCCTCAGGAAAACTCGTGCTCTGCGACAAACTCCTCCCACGACTCAAGGAGGGCGGACACCGCGTGCTCATCTTCTCGCAGATGGTGCGCTGTCTGGACATTCTCGAAGACTATCTCATCCACCGGAAGTATCCCTACGAGCGGTTGGACGGACGCGTTCGCGGCAACATGCGCCAGGCCGCCATCGACAGATTCTGCAAACCCGACTCGGACCGTTTCGTGTTCCTTCTCTGCACCCGAGCCGGGGGTCTCGGCATAAATCTGACCGCAGCGGACACCTGCATCATCTTCGACTCCGACTGGAACCCCCAGAACGATCTACAAGCTCAGGCTCGATGCCACCGAATCGGACAGCAGAAGATGGTGAAAATCTACCGTCTGATCTGCCGCAACACCTACGAACGGGAAATGTTCGACAAGGCCAGTCTGAAGCTGGGCCTCGACAAGGCAGTGCTGCAGAGCATCCAGAAAGAAGGAACCGGGGGTAGCGGCGGTCAGATGTCGAAGCAAGAGATCGAAGAACTCCTGAAGAAAGGAGCGTACGGAGCCATCATGGACGACGACAACGCGGGGGACAAATTCTGCGAGGAGGACATCGATCAGATCCTCTCGAGACGCGCGACCACGATCACCATCGAGTCGGAGGGCAAGGGCAGCACGTTTTCGAAAGCGTCTTTCGCGGTCAGCAACAGTCGATCGGACATTGACGTCGACGATCCGAATTTCTGGGAGAAATGGGCGAAAAAGGCCAACCTGGACGTTGACACCCTCAACAAGGGCGAAGAGGAGAGGCTGATACTCCAGGAGCCGCGGCGCAGGACGCAGGTGAAACGCTTCGGCGCTAACGAACCTGTCGCCGGAGATCTGAGCGACATGGATTCGGACGACGACGGCGACGGCGGGGGCAGGAACCGACGCGGCGGCAAAGGCCGACGCAGCCACTTTGGCGAGGCCGAGGACGACGAATACCTGTGTGAGATATCCCCCGGCAACTGGACCCGGTCGGAGTGTTCGAACGTAGAGAAGGGACTTCTCACCTACGGCTGGCAGAGGTGGTCCGAATGCATCGCCCTGAGCGCTTGGAGACGGCCCGTCAATCCCGTCCAAGTGGAACACATCGCCCGAGTTATTTTGCTGTTCTGTGTACAGTGCTACAAGGGCGACGACAAAATCAAGGCATTCATTTGGGACCTCATCGAGCCGCCGCAACCTCCACAATCACAGCCACAGAATGTGCACGCACACACGGGAGTAGAGCCGAGCAAACGCGGCAGACCGACGTCGAGACGAATGAGGAACCACTCTGGCCTGTCGGGCCCCGTCCCCAGGGGCAAGAAGTCCAAGAGGGGTCTTAACGGGCTCGAAGTCGCCGAAGATTCGGCAGCGGCGGCGGCGGCCCCCGCCAACAAGGACAGCGTGGAGGAGGACGGCGATAGGCTGCGAGATTGGGCTCGTAGCGAGGAATTCGATTGTGAGAACCTGATCAACGACGAAGTCTATCGCAAGCACCTCCATCGGCACGCCAACAAAGTCCTGCTCCGGATCCGGATGCTCTACTACCTCCAACACCACATTCTGGGGGAGCCTCTCGCACAGAAAATCCTCAATGGCAACCCGGTCACCCACGAAGAAATCGATTCGTGTATGATAACGGTGCCCAATCCCGACGGTGATCCTCCTGCACCATGGTGGACCGAACAATGTGACAAACACCTGCTCGTCGGTGTTTTCAAGCACGGCTACGAACGATACGCTCAGGTCAGACAGGACCCCGAACTTGTTTTCAATTGTATCTGTGCGCCTTCAGGAGCTGAAAAGAACAACAACACGAAACTCGGCAATTTCGACGATCTCGAAGACGAAGGCGATACTCAGGATAACAGTCAAGAGGGTTCGGATTCTCTCAAGGAGAAGAAGAAGACGGCGGCCAAGAAACGTAAGAACGACGAAGATGATCTCAAAGACGACGAGGAAAAGCCCAAGGATGCAACGACGACGACATCATCCGCGTCGGGCACCGCGTCTTCAGCAACGCCTGCGTCGGCTGCCGCGACACCCGCAGCCGACGACGATGAGGAAACCGTTGAAATCAAGAAAGAGGTTCGTATCGATGATTGTCCTGGAATGTCGTCTGTTTCATCTTCGAAGTTTTTTTCCCTGTCTCACGTTAGTCCTTCCTTGTCTTCCAGGATGACGAGCCGGCCGAGACGCCGGCCGAGCCGGAGGTCGACGACGAGAAAACTCAGGAAGAAAGCTCAACGAAAGTTCTGCCAAGCACCAACGACCTCAACCAGCGAGTGCGTCGACTGGTGACGGCCTATCAGCGCGAGCACAAGCGAAGAGAACTCCTCGAACTGCAAAACACCAACAAAATGGTGAGTCACAGACTCAACTCTGATCGGAGGCTCTTGCCAGCGATCGAGTTCTTTTGTATTCCGCTTCCGTCGTTCGAATTGATCCATTATGTGTGCGTCTTGGAATTCCAGCGAGACCGGCGTTCGGATAGGTTCGACTCGAGGACGAGCTCAACAAGTATGCTCGGACGTCCCATGCTCACCTCGAAACAAGCATTGTTCACGGGGGCCCTCGTGGCTGCAGCTACCGGACAGGCTCCAAGGTGGTCGCGAAGGGAAGAGTCGGAGTTCATCCGAACCCTCTCGGTGTACGGCGTGGACTACGATCCGGAGAAAGAGGAGTTCCGTTGGGAGGCCTTCAGACGGGTCGCTGGTATCGGGAAGCTGGACAAGAAGAGTGACATCCAACTAACGCTCTACTACATGGTAAGCTTCGTGAAGTCGTTTTCGTTCGAGTTCTGAACGAGACGAGACGCTTGTATCGCGACGTTCTTGTTCCAATTTACGTATCCCGAGCTGAGGACTATCTTGCGAATTCGAGCTCAGAGAACTTATTTTCGCCCAATCACAGGCCTTCATGTGCACGCTGAAGCGCTGCATGAACCCTCGGACGAAGACAACCACCGAGGAAGAACAAGCGGCCGCGGTCCACTCCGTTGAGGCCATGTCCGAGCAGAGAGCTTCCAACATCTATCACCGGGTCGAGTTCCTTCGTAAAATCCGCGAGAAATTGACGCCCACTCCGTCAAGCATCTCGGCACTCAAGGAACGGTTGCGTGCCAAGTGCGAGCCCGACCCGGAGCTTCCTGAGTGGTGGGTGTGCGGCCGGCACGATGCTGAATTGATCGTCATCGCTAAACGTTACGGCCTCGCGCATCTCGACTACGCCATGATGTGCGACACCACAGTCAGCTACCTGAACACACTCAAAGAACACCTGAAAAACGCAGCCCTCCTCAACAAAAGCGGGAGGCACAATCAAGCCACTTCGAACAAGCCTTCGTCTCGGAAAGAGAATCCGTCCTCAGAGGCGAGAGAACAAAAGTCTGAAAACGCGACACCCGACGAGAGTTGCAAGGAGAACAGCAAAACAAGAGGCAGCTGTAACAACAACAACAACAGCAGCAGCAGCAGCAACAGCAGCAGCAGCAGTGAGCTCGCTGAGGACGACGAACCGAAGGATGTCGTCAAGGAGTCTCCGCAGAAGGAGAGCCCGACCACTGAGAGCAACAGCACAACGGAGCAGGGCGACAAGGAGACCGGTGAATCAGAAGAAACTGGTGATAATGAAAAGGAGAAAAAGCAATCGGACGACGTGACAGAGGCCAAAACCAATGGAGAAGACCAATCAGCAACGGCTGGGGCAGCATCAACACCAGCTGCAGCTTCCACAGTGGGAGCAACATCTCAAAGAGACGAATCCCCCAAATCCGATAGCACTGAACCTCTGGACGAATCGGTGAGTACAGATCCCTCTCCCCAGCTCGCTTATCGCCATTTTTGAGACGGCTCATTCACTGGGAGCTCTTTAACGCGATTGGGGCCCTCTTTCCGGGCATGTTGGTCGATCATGATGGCTTTCCAGCTTCGCCCGGCTTCATACACGTGGTCGGCCGGAACCACGTGCTCTCGGGAGCTTCTTTCTAGAGCCCTGGTTCGCGGACTCCGGCTGGGGAAAATCGAATCGTCCGACTCCACGACGCATGAACACTAATTTGCCTTGCGTGGAGCTCACGACTTCGGGGAATTCCCACAGGGATCCGAAATTTCGAAATCGGCTTGAGGATGTCAAAACGAGACGCTGTGTATCCTCAAAAACTCGACTCCGATTATTCCAACCGGTCGAGCTTCAACCTCGATAATTTCACCTGAAAAGTCGACTCGAGCTCTCTTCGGTGCGCGAGGCTCGGTTTTGCACGGAAACCTCCGGTCTAAAAGTGTCTTTCCCCTCACGTATTTCACAGGAAGAGAAGGATCGAGCAACGACATCTGACGGGAAACAGGACAATGTTGAGGAATCCACCCCTAACTCCCAGGATGATGTTGAAATGAAGGACGAACCCGAGGATCAATCACCGAGCAAGCAACAAGTTGACAAAGACGAAGAAGATGTTGCCATGAAAGATGCACCGAAGTCGCCTGAAATCGGACTCGATGACCAGGCGATGGAAGTAGACGATGAGAAGGAGAAGACCGAAGAGACGAAGGAGCCTGTTAAAGAGGAGACCAACAAAGATCAGCAGATCAAGAAGGAGGACATTGATGACAGTGAAAAAGCAGAAATCGACGAAGCCGCCGTTGCAGCTACCGCCTCAACATCAGCAGACGCCGCCGTCTCCGTCACCGCTGAATGCGGGGAGAAAAAGCAAAAGGAAGAACAGAAGTCCTCGAACGATGACGACGATCAGAACACCAGATCGAAAGAGCCGAGAGAAACTCGCAAGTCGAGCAAGCGGAAGCGTGACGAGAAGGACGAAAAGAAACCACCCAAAGACGGAGACAAGATCGCAGCGGCCGATGAAGTTGTCTGCGACCCGAAACGAGAGAAACTCTCGCAGAACGGCACTCTGGAAACGGAGCCAGAAGCTTCCAGCAGCATTCTCACCCCACAAGAGATCGCAGCGATCGACGCTCTCGACGCGCAGGGGGTGGCGAAGCTCGTGGCCAAGCAACCGTCGCTCTGGCCCAACGACAAACTCATGCGCAAGCGCCTCGAACTGGTTGTGCACGCAGCCGAACACGGTCAATGGCCCCACCAAGTCGCGGGAATACTGCTTGTAGACCCCGAGAAACTTGAAGAAGAGCAACGCCAACAACAGGCCGCCGCGGCCGCCGCAGCAGCAGCTGCGCAACAACAGCAACAACAACAGCAAGCTGCGCAACAACAGGCGGCACAGCAAGCTGCGCAGCAACAGCAGCAAGCCACACAACAGCAGCAGCAGCAACAAGCTGCTCAGCAGGCTGCGCAACAAGCTTCTCAACAAGCGTCGAGCTCCCATCGGATGGATGGTCACTCGTCATTGGGGGGACTGAACATGAAAGGTCTCGATATGATGGGCGGTTTCGGCAACGCCGGCATGAACGCGGCCAGCATCCTCAGTGCAGCCATGAGCATGTTGACCAATCCGACAATGAAGCTTGGAAGGAGAGGAAGGAGCGCAAGAGACAAGGAGGACGAACGCACGGCGCAGCTCCGAGCCATGATATCGGCCACATTCGCCCAACAGGGCAACCAATTAAAACAGCTCCAGCAGCTTCTTTCGCTTCCGACCTCTTCATCCGAGTTGTTGGCTAATCTGTCGTCGCCTTTGGGCGCGTTGGCTTCAGCCGGACCTCTCGGCAGCGCAAACAGCAGCAACGCCCACAACACTCCGGCTTCCGCTCTCAACAGTTCCGGTGGCGGCGGCGGCGGCAGCGGCAGTGGTGGTGGCGGCAGTGGCAAAGATCTGGCCATGAAGAGCGAACCGAAAGAGAAATTATCCAGCGACACCCCGCCCCCGGCCCACCAGTCGCACCGCAACAATCAGGGAAGTTCAAGCGAAATGCTAGACCTGAGCAGCCTCCAAAAATCCTCCAACAAAGAGCAGCAGCAGCAACAGCAGCGTCCAGCGTCTGTCGAGTCTTCGGTGGAATCCGAGTCGTCTCAGGAGAAGAAGGAGCGACCATCGACTTCTGCTTCCGAAGGAAGCTCGGCGGCCATTCTTGACCTAAGTTCCGCGAATCCCGTGAAGGACAAGTCATCATCAGCAGACCCGACAGACAAAATGGCGGCGGCGGCGGCGGCAGGAGCTCGAGGCGGTCGAAGTGGCACGGGCTCCTCGAAGAAAGGCGGCTTCCGAATTGACGCGTTGGCGCTCAACTTGCAAGCCAAGAAGCTTAAACAGTCCGGGGGTTCTGGAGACGGCGACGGAGCCCAGCAGCCTTCGTCCGACGAGGGCCTGTTGTCCCAGTCCCTTTCCGAGCCCCCTCTATCGTTGCTTGCTCCGAAGGCAGCCCATCAAAAGCACAGTGGCAGCAGCCTAAATAGTATGTCAGCAATGTCCAGCACTCCTCCGGCGGCTCATCAGGGCTCTAAGAGTTCCGACAAAACTGCACAACAGGTGCAGGACAACGCGCTCAAACCGACGGCTGCGCACCAGTCCAGCAGCAGCAAGAGCCAACTCCCGGCGAGCGCGGATGCGAACCTTTTCGCTAAGATGGCTCTGGCACAGGCGCAATACGCCGCGGCGAGCAAAGGTTTGTGCCGATTTTTTTTTTTTAGTAAAATTCCCGTACACGTTCAAATCCGGCTTCTTCGTCAACTTCCCAGCTTCGTCGCTGACAACGCTTGTTTTCCCCAGGTGCGGGTTCTTCGAAAAATTCGAGCCTCGCTCTATCCTCGCTGCTGGGAATGCTGCCGGCGTCCATGACGGGCGGCGGGTCAGCAGCGGGAGCAGCCTCGCCGTTCTCAAGTCCAGGCCCGTCGACTAGTAAAGAGCCCAAATCCAAGCTCGGTTCGAGCAGCGGCATGGCGCCCAGCGCCGATTTCAAGAAGATGCTTGAGACTCACCCCGACCTAATGGCTGCTCTCAGTTCAGCTCCAGGAGCTTCGAACAAGTCTGCCCAACAGGCTTTGGCCCTCGCGGTGGCAGCTATGGCCAGTGGGAATCCGTCCATGGATCTTCTTGGAGGTAAGTGGTGTGGGGTTAGGGTCGCGCCGAGCGAACAGCATATGCGGCACGATGGAATCGCGAACGGGGAGAACTCACTCGCTCACACGACTCCCCCTCTTCCAGCACTGCCAGGAATGAGCAATAGTTCGGCAAGTCAGTTAAGTCAGAAATCGTCGAGCAGTCTTCAGTCATCCCCGTCAAGCTCAGGATCAAGCAGTCGATCTAGCAGCATCGATCCGTCGAAGCTGGACCCAGCCAAATTGACTGGTGAAGAAAACGTGTCCGTTGTCAACAAGCTCACAGGGAAAAAGATCACCGGCAGCAAAGCACCCCCTCTCAAACACCTGCCAGAATGGCTGGAAAGGAACCCGATGTTCGAGGTAGAGCCCAGATGGCATCAATTGATAAACGAGCGAATGAATTCGGTCGGAGTCGGTCTCCACGGCCGAGGGTCGTCTTCCGCGGCAGCGCTGGCAGGAACAGGACCCAGCGCGGCCGACTCGTTGGCCAGCCTGGGTTCGATGGCTGCGGCGTCCGCCGCTCAACAGAACAGCAAATCAAAGGCGAGGAGCTCGAGCAGCTCGAGCAGGCAGAACCTCTCTTCGTCGTTGAGCGATCCGAAAACTGCCGCGCTGCTCGCCAGCCTCCAAGGCTCGGATCCGAAAGCGATGTCGAATTTCCTCATGGATCCAAAGTCAGCGAGTCTTCTGGCCGCACTCAACAAGAAAGACTCTAAAGGATCCGGCGGAGCATCGTCCTCGAGTCTACTCGGCGGTCTCGATCCGGCAACAGCTAGCCTGAACGACCAAAAAGCGCTGATGGCTGCTGCCGGCCTGCTTCCCGGAGCCGGGTTAGCCGGTTTCGGCGGGATGGGTTCACTCGCCGGTCTCCCAGACCTTAAATACATGCTCGGCCAAACTAGTTCAGCATCTTCAAAGACCACCTCGTCCACCTCAGTGAGTCAGTCTCAAAGTAACAAGCATTCGAGCAGCGGCAGTTCCGGCAGCGGTGGCAGCAGCAAAGCGAACGCGGTCGCAGCCGCAGCCGCGGCCGCTGCGGCGAACAATCCTATGTTCCTTCCGTGGATGGGCCTAGGCCTCCCGTCCTTCCCGATGCCCGGTTTGGGAACTCCCACCTCTAGCGCATCGTCCTCATCGATGTTGCCCGGGCTGAGTCAATTCGACGCAGCCGCAGCCCTGGCCGCGGCCGCGAGCGCCTCCCAGGCGATGGCCAACGATAAAAGTAGCAAGAAATCTTCGGGACAATCGGATAAATCGAAGAAGGGCGGCTCGTCGTCATCGTCCGCCTCGTCTTTGAATTCGATGGCTTCGTTCCCGTTCCTTTACCCCTCGAGCGGACTGTTGGCCGGCTATCCTCTCGGCATCCCAGGCTTGGGACTACCAGGACTGACCGGGCTCACGGGTTCGGGTCTCCCGTCGAATCTCCTCCAACCAGGAGGATCTGGGCTGTCCGCGTCAAGTTTTGCGTCTCTCGCCAACCAGACGGTCAACGGCCAGGAGAAGGAGAAGTCGTCGAAAAAACGCTCCGACAGCGTTTCCAAGAGACAAGTGTCTCCCGCGCGCAGCGTAGGCTCAACAAAATCGTCCGCGGCTCCGAGTCCGAGCTCCAGTAAGTCCGCCACCCCCGTGCCCCAGCCTCCTCCGAAAGACAAGGAAGAAGGCGAAGATGGTGAGGAGTCTTCGGCCAACAGAGACTCCAAGGACTCTAGCCAGAGATCGAGCGACAAGGAGAAGACACCGGGAGCGTCTTGAACGCTGGAAGAGCCATCGTTTCGACGAGATAGTGGTCGAGAGGAAAAACCTAATGCCGACGTGTAGGATAGCAATTGTGAAAATTTTCGCTCGTCTCCGCGACATTCGTTGAACGAAGAGGAAAACAAGTTCCGACTCCTGTCTATCATCTATCAAGCTTCCCGAACAAGAATCAGAAGACCAACTGCTGCGCTCAAAGCGCGTCCCAACAGCCGAAGACAGACAGATAGATGGGAAACCACTGAGTAGACGCCGGATTGGTATGGAAGGATCATTCGCCCGCCTGCAAGCAAGCAAGTAGGATGTCAGAATATCAGACGAGGGTTGATTTGTTTCCTGACGACAGTGTTCTTCTCCTTTTTTGTTGTACAAACGTGTAAATGTAATTTATTGATATACATTTGACTGGAAACGCGAAAACAGGATGGTCACGAGGTTGGGGTCTGTTCGAAACTCCCCGGAGAAGCGACTGGAAGACTCCACGCCGGCCCGCGACGGATCGCAAGCGGGCAAAAGCGCAGACTCTGTGTGAACAATATGAAACTTCGCAACAGCTCCGGAATCCTCTATTCATCAGAAAGAGCTGAACATGAACCGAATGGTGAAACGTCAGCAGCAATCTCCGCAAGCATCGGTATCGAAGTTCCGATCCGTGAAGGTCACCGCTGCCCCGAGGACCGAGCGGATCGACCGAACCGTGCGAACTCTCCTTTGTTCAAGACGAGATTATCCTCACGCTATTATTTTTCTAAATATGTATTCACAAGATCGGAAGAGATTGACGGAGTTGTTTACTACCCGAATGATGATGATTGAGAGGACGATCAGGTCGACGACGGTGATCTTCGAGAGAGGAAGAGAGAGGATCATCGCGTCATCCATACGACAGTTCACTCTGCGCGTGAAAGGGGAAGTCGGGACGCCTTCAAAGCTCGATACCACCTCGAAGTTGGTCATTTTGAATGAGCTGCGAATGGAGAATATCAGCAACTGGATCCCACATCTTAGAGACTTCAGTACATTTGACTCCGTTTGTTGTGCACTTCGAACCCCAGCTCGCTCCTTCTCTTCCCATGGGATTTCACAAAACAGCCACCAAAACAAGAAACCAACAAAGCGACCCAACCAACCTACAAGCCGCCCACCCTCCCTTCTTCCAACACTTTCCCCAAACTTCGTCTCCAGCACTCCAAACCACCACTTATTAAAATCATAATGTCTCGGATCCCCAATATTGAGAATTAATAATACTTTATTATTATTGTGATATAGTGTTACTACTACAACTACCACTACTACCACTACTACGTGTAAATATTGAATTTCATTGAAATGACAATACAGAATCTTAGCTAGCGAGCGAGCAAGGAAAGACGTCATTTTGGAAACCATTTTAAAACGTGGAGTGTCCAAGAAAGATGACGACTTGAACACTTCAGTTCTGACGATGTTCATAACGATCGAGTCGAGCGCGGAGCGACTTCGATGCCTACTTTTATCTCACTGTGAACCACTTTGAAACGAACTGCTAACGCTCCACGAAGTAGCTGCCTCTTCTACTTTTAGCATTGAATCAACCTACCTACCGTGAGAAACTATACGCTGTGACCAGAATCCGCTAGACTCCTGGAGGTAAAATCCGCGAAATCGTCCAGCATATATTGCAATGCGTTTCTCATCATCGATGTGGAACATCGAGCCCCTGCCGTCCCTCATGTTACGAAGACGACCATCGCCGCCCCCAACACCACCAGCACCATTACTATCAAAACCGCGATGAGGAAGACGGGACCACGGTGAATGAGAAGGGCATGTATATCGGTGCTGACGATTGAAGAATAATTGCGGATGACGGATTTCAATTATTACTATGATTATGATAACGACGGCGAGATGAACATTGGGAAGAAGAGAACGATCGTGAAGATGATGCTGAACGAGAAGAGAGTAACACAGAATTCTAAGGGAAAAGTAAACTATTATACGCAGTAGGTACTTAATAGATTTAAGTTAAGCGATCTTCTAATAAATCATGATGACTGCGCGATGTAAATAAAATTAGAAGCTGTCTTCTTTTTTTCATAGCTCCAGACCCTCCTTGCGATACACGTTCGAAACGCTTCTTTATGGGGAGACGATTACACTGATTCTCGCGTAAGATATCCCCCCAACGAGGGGATTAGGTAAAACAAAAACCGCCACTGCATGTTCCACCATTGATCAGCATGTCTCTGTTTTACTCGAGCTCGGTGCTGTCTGACATTCGAGTCGTTCGGCCAATTCCGGAGCGCGGCAAATTCCGATATCATGGGAAGACAAGAAAGCTTATAGAGGTAACTTATGCGGTATGAGTTAGCTGAGGAGCTGGACAACACCGTTCTCGCCAAACATAGACGAAAACTCGGATACAGCGAATGACCACCATTTTCCGAGTTGGTTTTTCCCACGTGCATTTAGTGATAGAGCATCAGGAATTCATGATGGGACGTATTCACAAGCAGCGGCAGAACTAACCATCTCCGAGTTCACATGGCAAGGACGTCCAGGAGGAATTTGGATTAATTTTTATCCCCATGTTGGCAGCGAAACTTCCCGCATTGGGCTCCGCAGCTCACAGCGACTCCTTTTGGTGAGTCTACAGTTGGAGTACAGGGTGGTCATCGTAAGTCAGGAACTTTCTTATCCTCTCTTCTTCCGCTCTCAGCTCGGTGAAGAATGATCCAATAATGGGGATTTTCGCGATCGATAGCTGGAAGAACGCGTATATTTTACTTCCACATTATGGGGAGTCGATCAACCATTGCATTCTGTAGAGCGGCTCAAATATTACCATTTTATATTTATTCTCTCGAAAAACTTATGGACAAACTTCTGAAGTGAACCGATCGAATTCGGAAAAGTTAGGCTCGACGCGGGGGAGCATGCTACTTGAACGCCCGGCAATTTAAGATTTCGAGCTCAGGATCGAGTACACGTCAACTAGTCCTCGCCGTCAACTGGGCCTCATCGTCAACCGGGCTACAGGGAACCTTAACGATTTCGGGTGCGCTGGCTTGCTCGCCCGAGCCCTAACCCAACCTTTACCAATCTCCCGACCAGCTTCAAGTTCGCTGCCTACCGATCCGCTCGGCGGAAGACGACATGGCCCAGTTGACGACGAGGCCTGGTTGACGACGAGGCCCAGTTGACGACGAGGCCTGGTTGACGCCGCGGCCCAGTTGACGGCGAGGCCCGATTTGCTGCCACCGGCACAACGGAACAGCCCAGTTTATGGTGACTCAAGGTTGATAAGTAGAGCCTCGCACTCCGGGCTTCATTCATCTATCAACATTCAGCAATCCGTGGGCAGCGGCTGTACGGATAGAACGATGAATGAGGCTCTCATACTCTTTCACCGCAGCACCCTCAGGAAGGTTCTGAGGTTTCTTTCTTTAGGGTTTGGACCGTTACTTGGCGGATGCTACGTAAAAATGTAGTTGCGTTCCGTAGCAGTTGGTTTCGCCGGCAAGAAAATTGACCATTACGTGTACTTGACGTTCGATTCTTTCGGAAGCTAATTTTAGCTTTGATTCGGATAATGCGTACGCTAGAACAGAAAATGGGGAAGGGCGCCGAGTTTTCTGTCAAAACTGTATTCATTTCCTATTCAGAGCAAGGCTGCGAGCCGTTATGTGCGTATCTGGCAGCTCAAAAAAGCAGCGCAGAAGAAACTCGGATTGATGACCTCATACGATAGTTTGTTCACTGTAATATGAATCGCAGATTTATTAGTCAGATTTGAGGTCAGCCTTCGAAGGTGCGCAACAACAGAGGGGAGTCATGAGTGCCCAACGAATGTGGAATTAACCGAATCAAACGGAGCAAATCAGAGCCAATTGATTTCTCGAGGTCCCAATAATTGTTGGACTGTATTTGAAATCGGGCGCTCATGCACCTTCCAAATGTCTGGCGACCGCGTTGGAACTCCGCGAAATACGCCAACGATTTGAGCAGATCATCCTTAGGGCTGAAAGAAAATCGCGTAAGTCGCGGAAACCGCGATTTTCGGCATTTTCCACGATTTTCGGCCTCTCACGCGATTTATGTCGTTGCCGGCTTTCGCCGTGATGACCGAGGACTTTCAAATCACCTCCTGAGTTCGTCTCCAAGCATGTTTCCGGGTGCGACGAAGTAGACTTGGCGAAGGCGGAGCTCAGAATGTTCTTGAACTCGATCCAGGACTTCAATTGCTTCAGTCACCCCGCGGACTTTTAGCTCGTCTCAGCCCAACGCTCCACGAAACGTTCTCGAATAGCGCTAATTTGCCTCAGCGCTCCAGTCGGCAGTGTTGCCGCGGAGCGGTCTCTCAGCATGTACTCGAAATCATCGAGGAATGACCGCCGTAGCATCGCTGAGCCAAATTAAGTCTTCTACAACATGGTTCATACGAACGCCGGTATGCTCTGGAACTTGGATAAAAATCAAGCTCAACGCAAATCTGCATTGTAATATCCCGAGTCAAATCGTCCTCATTGTCTGAGGTGGACGGATTCCCAGGCTGTGAAAGGACCTCTCTGGTATTGCAAAGCGCTCATGTTGTGTTCGAATGAAGAAAATAGTGTGTTTCTGCATCGTTGCACCAGGTACTCAGTTTTGATCAAGCTTGCTGCGGAACTGATACGATCTCATCACTCTCCTCGATTCTCGAGTGATTTACTCAGTTTCCGCGATTTTCCGATTCGTTACCGCGACTCGCCCGCGATATTCGCGGGTTCGATTTTGACCGCGACAAATTCGCAGCCGTGATCATCCTTCCCATGTACATATCCAATATTCTAGGCGGAAATGGTCGAATGATGGTCCGTCACTGGCCGCATTTTCCAGCACCTGTGGTAAAATCAGGAATTGTGGCATCCAATGGAGGTGTCGCGTGCGATCCCCGAGGAGGGTCCTCCCAACTGATGAAATCACCAAACAGAAGTTTGACCCTCCCACTGCGGGGCTCTCATTCGTGGGCGAACTACATCAGAGAGGAGATCCCAGTGATTTGGACAACCACAAAATCAACATCGAAAGGAAGGAGTACAGTGAACAGCATCATTCTGTTATACAATACACAATGGTACTCCTCCGATTTGCTGCCCACACATGGGAATAGCCCAGTTCATGGTGACCCGAGGTTGATAAGTAGAGCCTCGCACTTCAGGCTTCATTCATCAATCAACATTTACCAATCTGTGGGCTGCGGCCGTACGGATAGATCGATGAGCGAGGCTTCCATACTCTTTCACCGCAGCATCATCGGGCAGGTTGTGAGGTTTCTTTTTTTGAGTTTGGTTGAGGTCACTTAGCGGATGCTACGGTCTCCACGGGACTATCTCTCCAATCACGCTATTCTCCTCGTTTTCCGCATCCAACAAGGAAGGAGCCCATGGTAGAGCCGTGGGTCACGAGTCACGACCCTTGCTTGAGAATTATAGCGTAACGGTTTTCATCACGATCTCTGATTATCACGATACCAGCCGGCCTTTGGCCGACTGGAGTCGGCCGCGCTGCGCGCGGATGGACGGCGCTCTCTGCCATCGAGGCACTTTTCTCCCCCTTCACTGGTTCAGCATTCTGATTCTGAAATATATGGTCAGATTGGTCTCGGAATTACCCCTCCAGAGTTGAGAAGTAATGCTCAGATTGGTCTCGGAATCACCCCTCCAGAGTTGGGAAGTAATGCTCAGATTGGTCTCGGAATCACCCCTCCAGAGTTGGGAAGTAATGCTCAGATTGGTCTCGGAATCACCCCTCCAGAGTTGGGAAGTGATGCTCAGATTGGTCTCGGAATTACCCCTCCAGAGTTGGGAAGTAATGCTCAGATTGGTCTCGGAATCACCCCGCCAGAGTTGAGAAGTAATGCTCAGATTGGTCTCGGAATCACCCCTCCAGAGTTGGAAAGTAATGCTCAGATTGGTCTCGGAATCACCCCTCCAGAGTTGGGAAGTAATGCTCAGATTGGTCTCGGAATCACCCCTCCAGAGTTGGGAAGTAATGCTCAGATTGGTCTCGGAATCACCCCTCCAGAGTTGGGAAGTAATGCTCAGATTGGTCTCGGAATCACCCCTCCAGAGTTGGAAAGTAATGCTCAGATTGGTCTCGGAATCACCCCTCCAGAGTTGGGAAGTAATGCTCAGATTGGTCTCGGAATCACCCCTCCAGAGTTGGGAAGTAATGCTCAGATTGGTCTCGGAATCACCCCTCCAGAGTTGGGAAGTAATGCTCAGATTGGTCTCGGAATCACCCCTCCAGAGTTGGGAAGTAATGCTCAGATTGGTCTCGGAATCACCCCTCCAGAGTTGGAAAGTAATGCTCAGATTGGTCTCGGAATCACCCCTCCAGAGTTGAGGAGTGATGCTCAGATTGGTCTCGGAATCACCCCTCCAGAGTTGAGGAGTGATGCTCAGATTGGTCTCGGAATCACCCCTGCAGAGTTAGGAAATAATGCTCAGATTGGTCTCGGAATCACCCCTCCAGAGTTAGGAAATAATGCTCAGATTGGTCTCGGAATCACCCCTCCAGAGTTGGGAAGTAATGCTCAGATTGGTCTCGGAATCACCCCTCCAGAGTTGGGAAGTAATGCTCAGATTGGTCTCGGAATCACCCCTCCAGAGTTGGGAAGTAATGCTCAGATTGGTCTCGGAATCACCCCTCCAGAGTTGGAAAGTAATGCTCAGATTGGTCTCGGAATCACCCCTCCAGAGTTAGGAAATAATGCTCAGATTGGTCTCGGAATCACCCCTCCAGAGTTGGGAAGTAATGCTCAGATTGGTCTCGGAATCACCCCTCCAGAGTTAGGAAATAATGCTCAGATTGGTCTCGGAATCACCCCTCCAGAGTTGGGAAGTAATGCTCAGATTGGTCTCGGAATCACCCCTCCAGAGTTGGAAAGTAATGCTCAGATTGGTCTCGGAATCACCCCTCCAGAGTTGAGGAGTGATGCTCAGATTGGTCTCGGAATCACCCCTCCAGAGTTGAGGAGTGATGCTCAGATTGGTCTCGGAATCACCCCTGCAGAGTTAGGAAATAATGCTCAGATTGGTCTCGGAATCACCCCTCCAGAGTTGGGAAGTAATGCTCAGATTGGTCTCGGAATCACCCCTCCAGAGTTGGGAAGTAATGCTCAGATTGGTCTCGGAATCACCCCTCCAGAGTTGGGAAGTAATGCTCAGATTGGTCTCGGAATCACCCCTCCAGAGTTGGGAAGTAATGCTCAGATTGGTCTCGGAATCACCCCTCCAGAGTTGGAAAGTAATGCTCAGATTGGTCTCGGAATCACCCCTCCAGAGTTGAGGAGTGATGCTCAGATTGGTCTCGGAATCACCCCTCCAGAGTTGAGGAGTGATGCTCAGACTGGTCTCGGAATCACCCCTGCAGAGTTAGGAAATAATGCTCAGATTGGTCTCGGAATCACCCCTCCAGAGTTAGGAAATAATGCCCAGATTGGTCTCGGAATCACCCCTCCAGAGTTAGGAAATAATGCTCAGATTGGTCTCGGAATCACCCCTCCAGAGTTGGGAAGTAATGCTCAGATTGGTCTCGGAATCACCCCTCCAGAGTTGGGAAGTAATGCTCAGATTGGTCTCGGAATCACCCCTCCAGAGTTGAGAAGTAATGCTCAGATTGGTCTCGGAATCACCCCTCCAGAGTTAGGAAATAATGCTCAGATTGGCCTCGGAATCACCCCTCCAGAGTTGGGAAGTAATGCTCAGATTGGTCTCGGAATCACCCCTCCAGAGTTGGGAAGTAATGCTCAGATTGGTCTCGGAATCACCCCTCCAGAGTTGAGAAGTAATGCTCAGATTGGTCTCGGAATCACCCCTCCAGAGTTAGGAAATAATGCTCAGATTGGCCTCGGAATCACCCCTCCAGAGTTGGGAAGTAATGCTCAGATTGGTCTCGGAATCACCCCTCCAGAGTTGGAAAGTAATGCTCAGATTGGTCTCGGAATCACCCCTCCAGAGTTGGAAAGTAATGCTCAGATTGGTCTCTGAATCACCCCTCCAGAGTTAGGAAATAATGCTCAGATTGGTCTCGGAATCACCCCTCCAGAGTTGGAAAGTAATGCTCAGATTGGTCTCGGAATCACCCCTCCAGAGTTGAGGAGTGATGCTCAGATTGGTCTCGGAATCACCCCTGCAGAGTTAGGAAATAATGCTCAGATTGGTCTCGGAATCACCCCTCCAGAGTTAGGAAATAATGCTCAGATTGGTCTCGGAATCACCCCTCCAGAGTTGGGAAGTAATGCTCAGATTTACCCCGGAATCAACCCTCCAGAGTTGGGAAGTAATGCTCAGATTGGCCTCGGAATCACCCCTGCAGAGTTAGGAAATAATGCTCAGATTGGTCTCGGAATCACCCCTCCAGAGTTAGGAAATAATGCTCAGATTGGTCTCGGAATCACCCCTCCAGAGTTGGGAAGTAATGCTCAGATTTACCCCGGAATCAACCCTCCAGAGTTGGAAAGTAATGCTCAGATTTACCCCGGAATCAACCCTCCAGAGTTGGAAAGTAATGCTCAGATTTACCCCGGAATCACCCCTCCAGAGTTGGGAAGTAATGCTCAGATTGGCCTCGGAATCACCCCTCCAGAGTTAGGAAATAATGCTCAGATTGGCCTCGGAATCACCCCTCCAGAGTTGGGAAGTAATGCTCAGATTGGTCTCGGAATCACCCCTCCAGAGTTGGAAAGTAATGCTCAGATTGGTCTCGGAATCACCCCTCCAGAGTTGGAAAGTAATGCTCAGATTGGTCTCTGAATCACCCCTCCAGAGTTAGGGAATAATGCTCAGATTGGTCTCGGAATCACCCCTCCAGAGTTGGGAAGTAATGCTCAGATTGGTCTCGGAATCACCCCTCCAGAGTTGGGAAATAATGCTCAGATTGGTCTCGGAATCACCCCTCCAGAGTTAGGAAATAATGCTCAGATTGGTCTCGGAATCACCCCTCCAGAGTTGGGAAGTAATGCTCAGATTTACCCCGGAATCAACCCTCCAGAGTTGGGAAGTAATGCTCAGATTTACCCCGGAATCAACCCTCCAGAGTTGGGAAGTAATGCTCAGATTGGCCTCGGAATCACCCCTGCAGAGTTAGGAAATAATGCTCAGATTGGCCTCGGAATCACCCCTGCAGAGTTAGGAAATAATGCTCAGATTGGTCTCGGAATCACCCCTCCAGAGTTAGGAAATAATGCTCAGATTGGTCTCGGAATCACCCCTCCAGAGTTGGGAAGTAATGCTCAGATTGGTCTCGGAATCACCCCTCCAGAGTTGGAAAGTAATGCTCAGATTGGTCTCGGAATCACCCCTCCAGAGTTGGAAAGTAATGCTCAGATTGGTCTCTGAATCACCCCTCCAGAGTTAGGAAATAATGCTCAGATTGGTCTCGGAATCACCCCTCCAGAGTTGGAAAGTAATGCTCAGATTGGTCTCGGAATCACCCCTCCAGAGTTGAGGAGTGATGCTCAGATTGGTCTCGGAATCACCCCTGCAGAGTTAGGAAATGATGCTCAGATTGGTCTCGGAATCACCCCTCCAGAGTTAGGAAATAATGCTCAGATTGGTCTCGGAATCACCCCTCCAGAGTTGGGAAGTAATGCTCAGATTTACCCCGGAATCAACCCTCCAGAGTTGGAAAGTAATGCTCAGATTTACCCCGGAATCAACCCTCCAGAGTTGGAAAGTAATGCTCAGATTTACCCCGGAATCAACCCTCCAGAGTTGGGAAGTAATGCTCAGATTTACCCCGGAATCAACCCTCCAGAGTTGGGAAGTAATGCTCAGATTTACCCCGGAATCAACCCTCCAGAGTTGGGAAGTAATGCTCAGATTTACCCCGGAATCAACCCTCCAGAGTTGGGAAGTAATGCTCAGATTTACCCCGGAATCAACCCTCCAGAGTTGGAAAGTAATGCTCAGATTTACCCCGGAATCACCCCTCCAGAGTTGGGAAGTAATGCTCAGATTTACCCCGGAATCAACCCTCCAGAGTTGGGAAGTAATGCTCAGATTTACCCCGGAATCACCCCTCCAGAGTTGGGAAGTAATGCTCAGATTTACCCCGGAATCAACCCTCCAGAGTTGGAAAGTAATGCTCAGATTTACCCCGGAATCAACCCTCCAGAGTTGGAAAGTAATGCTCAGATTTACCCCGGAATCACCCCTCCAGAGTTGGGAAGTAATGCTCAGATTTACCCCGGAATCAACCCTCCAGAGTTGGGAAGTAATGCTCAGATTTACCCCGGAATCAACCCTCCAGAGTTGGGAAGTAATGCTCAGATTTACCCCGGAATCAACCCCCCAGAGTTGGAAAGTAATGCTCAGATTTACCCCGGAATCAACCCTCCAGAGTTAGGAAATAATGCTCAGATTGGTCTCGGAATCACCCCTCCAGAGTTAGGGAATAATGCTCAGATTGGTCTCGGAATCACCCCTCCAGAGTTGAGAAGTAATGCTCAGATTGGTCTCGGAATCACCCCTGCAGAGTTAGGAAATAATGCTCAGATTGGTCTCGGAATCACCCCTCCAGAGTTAGGAAATAATGCTCAGATTGGTCTCGGAATCACCCCTCCAGAGTTGGGAAGTAATGCTCAGATTTACCCCGGAATCAACCCTCCAGAGTTGGGAAATAATGCTCAGATTGGTCTCGGAATCACCCCTCCAGAGTTGGAAAGTAATGCTCAGATTGGTCTCGGAATCACCCCTCCAGAGTTAGGAAATAATGCTCAGATTGGTCTCGGAATCACCCCTCCAGAGTTGGAAAGTAATGCTCAGATTGGTCTCGGAATCACCCCTCCAGAGTTGAGAAGTAATGCTCAGATTGGTCTCGGAATCACCCCTGCAGAGTTAGGAAATAATGCTCAGATTGGTCTCGGAATCACCCCTCCAGAGTTAGGAAATAATGCTCAGATTGGTCTCGGAATCACCCCTCCAGAGTTGGGAAGTAATGCTCAGATTTACCCCGGAATCAACCCTCCAGAGTTGGGAAGTAATGCTCAGATTGGCCTCGGAATCACCCCTCCAGAGTTGGGAAGTAATGCTCAGATTGGTCTCGGAATCAACCCTCCAGAGTTGGAAAGAAATGCTCAGATTGGCCTCGGAATCACCCCTCCAGAGTTGGAAAGTAATGCTCAGATTGGTCTCGGAATCACCCCTCCACGTTTTGAAAAGTATGGTCAGATTGGTTTTAGAATCACCCCTCGAGCTTTTGAAAAGCATAGTCAGACTCGTACCGGAATCACCTCTCCAGACTCGGGACAGTCAAGGTCAGATTGGTCCCGGAATCACTCCCATATGTTCCAGATAAAGTGCGGACGAACAGACAAACTGACAAACTGACAAACCGACAAACTGACAAACTTACAGACGAAGCCGATTATATATAGTAAGGATCCTAATGCTCGCGAAACTTTTGATCTCACTGTTGTTCGAATAACTATTCAGAGCCACCGAGAAACACCCAGCGCCTCATAGCTTGGTGAACCCTGGGCTAGAACGGGTACCCCGAGCCGGAACGACAATCACAGAAAAACTGTCTTCGCAGCGAATATCTTTGAAGGATGGGAATCAAAGTGAATAAAATTCCATGGCGGTCATTCTCGACTAGGAATCGACGTCTAGTCTCAGAGTTAGCACCGGGCATTCGATTTAGTCTTGCGTTGGATGACATCTCAGTTTATGCTTTAGGAGGGCGATCGTTGTTCCCCCCAGGAATGGCTCACTATGGCAGAAAATATCGCGTTGCTGGGGCTATTAGCGACGACCAACGAAAGCAGTTTCACCTAGCCTTTAAGCGATCTAACCTTCTGGATCCTCTCCACATGAGTACCAAGAACGTGGAGGAGCCGATTTCCAGTTATGCCCCGTCGGCGTTCGTCCTTTCCGATCCTGTTGGGTTGTAACCACAATGTTTATGGTTATAGGACCGAGCCACAGCTCACGAACCTCGATTTCGCGCCCCCAGTGACGGCCGAAGCGCCGAGTTGATTCGGACTCCGATAGTCTCCGAAACCGAGGACAGTTAGAGGAAGACCTCCAATTAGGAGGAAAAACAAACGGAGCACTAGCGAGACCGATCGGATTGTGGGCCTCGTTCGGCATCTGCGAGAGAACTCTCTCTCTCTTTCATCCACTGTTTCTCTAGAACCCAATCGATGGCCGACAGGTTGAAGGTTGCTCGGGAGTTCACGGCGTTACGTTATCGCGGCAGTCTCCGCTGCTAGTGGTAATGCACGTGGTAACGATCACACCTGAACTGTTATGAGCGCTGCACAAGGCGATTCCGTCTCAGATTGATACACTCATTCCAAGTTCTTCAGCTTTGGGATTGGAATGCGAACTTTGATAACATTTATTATGCTTTTGCCGCGACACGCTGTTCCGCAAACGAGTTGGGTCGACTCACTGGAACGAGGGGTTTCTGAGAAAAAATTACGGTCACTTTCTGAATGCGTCAAAAAGGTTTCCATCCGCGTCGGAGCCGATATTCCCGAACGTTTCTTTCTCAAGGTGCCCTGACTCAGCTCTTCGCGTCCGCGAGGCTCAACCTCAATCACTGGATATTCGTCCAATGGAACATCGCTCAACATGTTCCAATCGATTCACTTTTACAGCGGCCGGAAGGTCTCAGAACTAATTCTCTTGGACCTGTCAAGGTTAATGAGCAGAAAATCGATATTCCGGACACTTGTGGAAGTTATTTCGGGATGCGGACACCGAGAAATGCTCGATATAGGCCGGCGGTCAAATTATGAGAGTTAAGAGTGAACATTGAAAATAACAAACCAATCTGAAAAATCATTTTCATCGAAGTACCGATCGCTCATCCGACTCCGTGCCGGCGGAGGGTGCGTCGGCGAGTCTTCATTATCCAGACATTTCAAGCTCGAGGATCGTTTCCTGGTCTCCCACTTTTCTGAATTCACCTGTAAGCTCCGAAAATCATTGAATGCGTCGCCTAAGCTATTTTGTCCGGCTCGAATGAATGGAGTTTTCGGTCTACTTGCCGTTCACGTTTGATGCGGTTGACGGATGCCCACGACGCTGGAATCTATTGCCGCTTTCCAGCAATGTCCGTCCCGGTGACATATCATCAAATCAAACAAAAAATTCGTCCACGCATCAAGTGAATTTCGGTTGAGAGCGCGCCTATCTTGAAATTTATGTAGCGTAGTAGGATTTCATCATTTTCATTGTTTGGCCAATTTGGCTCCATACAAATGGAGCTGAGAAAATGCTTCATCTCGCCAGTCGCCATCTGCTGACAGAAGGACACCTAGCGGGAGCTCCAGCAAATCTCTTCGTCACGGATCCCAGCTGGATTGTGGGCTTCCAGTGATCGACTTCCTACGATAATCCTGTTCTGGAATATATCTAAGAAGAAAAAATGAATTGATTCTGTTCCCGCCAATGCCCAAAGCAAACACTGCAAGGTCCTTCCCGGCGGACCGCACAATGTCGTTGACGTCGATATGTGTGCAGAAAAAGCTGCTTCATTGTTTTTGTGTGGCTCGTCCGAAGTAAGGTATTCTCAAGTGGGAGCTGCGAATAAACAGTTCCCGAACGGACGGACAGGGGACGAGCGAGAGCTGAACGCTGTGACTGTTCGCAAGACAGAAGATCGCGGGAACGGGGTTCTCCAGTCGGAACGTGGCGTCCGAATGTCACGGTCTGGCTCTCTGAGCTCGGTCCGCCGATATGATTCTCTATCTTTACGGAAAGCTGCCAAGTTGCAGAACGAATGAGGATCAGAATCCGAATCTTCCGTCGTGGATCTCCGAGAGTCCATATTCCCCAGTTCGCATACCTCCGTAGCAACAGAGTGCTGAGTTCGAGATCACTTTAGGGTCATTCCTCGACGGAGTTACGCATCTCGGAGCCCGAATTTCATGATACGCACCCAAACAAGATATATCCTAGCGGAGATAGTCGGCGTTCGGTGACGTATCAAGTTCGGTAATGTTCGCGTGATAACCTTCACGCGGATCGTATCTTTCGCTTGTGTCGAAAAAAATTACTCACGTTCCGTGTCTTCCAACGGACTCGACGGGACGAAGAATTCAGTCTTGCTTGACAGTCGAAAATCGCGGTTTCGGGCTCACACACCTCCGATTCTGCTGGTCTGCGTCGCTCATGGACTTCGGACAGAAAATGCATCCAGCTACAGGCAACGATTCGAAGCTGATTCGCTGAAAAATATGATTCCAAGTGCTAGTCAAACTGTTCCGTACTCCAGTGGTTATCGAGTTTGGTCGTTTGGATTCGGCGGAAGGTTCATTCAGTCCATGAGGCGTTCGGCTCCGCTGCAAGACGGTGGCTAAGCTGCACGCTTCGCTCATTCTGGCGCAGAAATATCGATACGAAGAAAATAATTGAAAGAAAGGGAGAGGACAATCGGCCCGAGTGGAAAAAGACTCGGTCCAAATCAGCATACAATTTGGAATTGTAAATATGCAGATTTGTCGAATACGCATACCGTGCCATCATTGTGTACGTGCGGAGGGGCCAAACCAGTGCGCACGTATTGGCTCCTTTTCATTCGTCGTACTTCTGTTCAGCGGTCTGTGTTTACTGCAAGTGACGTATCAATCGCAGTGTGCCGTATCGGATACCTTGATATTATTCCGCGGCTTGTATTCAACGGAAAAAAAATTCTGACAGCTCGCAGATCGTGTGAGGTGTTACGCAAGGGGTTGACCGAGTGTCACAACCTGACGCAAAGAGTTCTGTGATGCGTACATGAAGCGTGACGATTTGTCTCGGATCAGATTCTCGCCGCTTTGTCGTTTCGATCATCAGTCGTCGCGATCGACCCCCGATCGCCGCCGACTTCCGACGTGACGGCTGCGGGAGGGCGGATAATAGTGCGGAAAGACTAGGAGTGATCTGGTTTTCGGGAGTCACGCATCAGGAGTCCAGCGCTGGAGCGGCTTCGGATCGAAATTCGCCAGACTGGTTATGCAACGCGCATTTCGCGGTCCGGAAATCACCTTGACGATTTTGAAAAGAGCACGAATCAGACTTTTCGAGATAAGGATTACGCTGAGAGGGAACGAAAAGCGCATGCATAACCACGAATACGAGAACTCACAGAAAGAGTGGCAGAAAACCAAAGCAGTTCGAACGACCTCGATCGCTTCCTGAATACTGTGACCTCTTCGACAACAAACTTTTAAATGTTCGGACAATTACTCGAGGAGTTCGCAGCTCTGCCCAGGCCATATCCGTGGGCGACATCGAACCAGAACTAACCCAACGGCACCGGCGCTCAGGTACGATGTTTATCCTGTCTGCCGGGCAGGACAGCCGGAAAAACTTCCGACAGCCTTGGAGAAGCGAGTCGATCCTATCTTACTGATTTTCACAGATTGCCCAAATCATGTTCCGGAACATTCGAAGAACTGCGGTTTCCGAAGCTGGTGAAAACATGCGTGCAATCTGTGTTCGAAAGTGATGTCCGTTCTTACATCTGCGAGCGATTGAGAACCAAAGCTTTCCTGGTCCCTCGAGGTACGCGAAGCAGCATCGGAGTTCGGTTCGACCTCCGCCCGATCTGAAACGCACCGGGGCGTCAGGAGATTCAGGTCCATGACCGATCGCATTCCCGACAATCGAGCGGGAGCGCAACCAACGGCGCCGCCCTCTTCCTCATGCAGAGAACGTGGCGGCCGATCCCGCCCAGGAACCGCCCATACTCCTATCAGGTCCGCAGGAGCTGTAAACGACCAGGGCGACTAACCAGTATGATGCGGGAAACACACACCGAGAGAACGTTTCTCCGCGCAGCCTGTGGGACTGCAAAGCAATGGTCCTGGCGAGGAAAACGGGCGGCTCGGAAACGGTAAAACTAGCAGCGTGCACTGAACCTGTTTCTATCATTTTCCGACGTCACCGCTGAAGAGGGGAACGGCTGTCGAAGTTATATCTAAGTTCAAGACAGGAGTTTCAATGAGTAATCAGGCTCGCTGGGCTGTCTCAGACAAGGATGGATGAAATATCCCCGTCTCCCACTCCAATGAGCTGTCGACGGCAATCTGCTGCATTTTGATAAGAGCCAACCTCCGAGAGGACAATCACCGGACTGCGTTCAAGTTCTGAGCCCAATAACGACTCCTTTCGCGATTCTTCGTGGCGGCGCAGGCATTCTGTGACGTACGCTCTTTGCCGAAGCCGACCGTTCTTCTGTACACCGAGCTATATCAGTGTTTTTGTAGGCAGATCAGACGAATTTCTCTTCACATCTTGGAGAAGTGGTGTTTTGAAGCCTGAGGTCCGGGCCCGCGACACGCAGCGGTCTTCTAGTAGCAATTGTCAAGCTGTCTCCTGCGTCATACAAAATCGACATCATTCGGGCTTTTAGGAGCAACCGCGGGCCGGAACGGCGCGAACAATGTTAATCAAAATCTTTACTATCAAGCAAAGCCCACAGAAAAACGAGTAACATAACGCGAAGAGACAATCAATCTCAGCATGCTCGGTATCCTACCTGAACAACTGACGAACTTCTGTAGATCTGCGGCAGAGAAAAAGAAGTTTTGGGGCAACATGAACGAAATCAGTTTAACCTGCACGAATGCCTCGCAGGATCCGAAACCAGAAGCCGGAGTTTTTCGTATTGAAAGCAATGCCCCTGAGCGTTTGGTCCAATCCCGACATCATGGAGCTGAGAACAGCCGAATCTGGGCACGCCCATCATCACAGTACCTTTCACACTTCCCGTCGTTACGGTCAGCGATCCCTTCAGACTTCAATATTGACCAATCATTGTGAGTTCTGGAACGTTTACATCGGAAGAGAGTCCACGAGTGGTAGAGGAAACGGTTTCCAGGGATGTTTCGACTCCGGAGGATGGCTTTGATTCTGTCAAGGAATGCCATCAGATGAAACTAAACTGCCAAGGAGTGATCGACGACGTGCTTCGCAAATACTCACGATTTTTTTTTCTGATTTCATTTTGGAATTCTGTCTACCACGTTGGACCGAGGCATGCGCTCGAGAGAAAAAGTTTTTTTCACACTTCTGTCTCACATGAGTGTTACTCAAGTCTTAATTTTGAAACGTCCGTTGAGACTGAAACTCGTCGGTGCGTGAGAAGGTCGAAATGAGCGTTCTTGACGACTGTGACCAGAATTTGCCTCAGTTTTACAGTCAAACGCGTCGGCGAGACGGGTGCCAGGCTGACTACCGAGAGCACCTTCAGAATCTGCTCGTTCTCGCAGGTTCCGGTAGATTCCGAGACACCGCACGTCGATCTCGAAACTTCGAGATGTCGGCACTCATTTGTCCGTGACACCCGGTCCTCCGCCGAGAATCCCACCATCTAGAGGCGATGTTTGTTTCTGAAACTGTGCTCGGATCGGGTATCCATGTCTCAAACATCGGTGAAAAAACTGAAACAAGAGCGAACGGCTCCGTTCGCAGAATCTTGCAAGTTTCTCTCGATCGTCTTGCTGTAGTACTCGGAAGCCGTGCGCGATAGAAACTCGAAACCGAAAGCGGAGCGAAAACCATCAGCCGCGGCGGCACGCTGAAACCAACTCTGTGAACATTCAAACCGGAGACCGCATCGATGCTAATCCGCCCGCTTTCGGAGAGCGCACTGGGGGCTTTCTCCGAGTGTGCTCATGAGCGGCGGCGCGTCATACCGGGAAGCCGATTTCTCCGATGTCTCCTCAAATCTTGTGAACTATGCGATGTCGCAAACGAATCCCGGACCGATCAGATCGGTTCTTGGTCCCGAGCTGTTCGAACATCACCGATCCGCACCAGAACGTGATCGAACTCAGTGCTGAGTCGAAAAACGTGTGAGTCGTAGAGTCGAGCCGAAAGTTGCTCCATCTCAGTCCCGAACGAATGAGCGAACGAATTCCTAATACCTGGCGATTCTCATGATCAGAAGCGGTCACCGAAGATCTAGTCGGCCTTAAGCATCGAATCGGATCTTCGCATCCTTGCGTTGCGGATTGTTCAGTTTGCCGATAGGATGAGCCCGGACATGGTCTCAGCGCTGATCGCGATAGCTGAGACCTTAGCTTAATCGTTCCCGATCTCGCTCATCTTTTTCAGGTGAAGAGAAATCTGATGGACCTCCCGCCGATCAAGATTCCCTTTCAGTCGGCCTTCGTATTTTTTTCCGCAGAGGCTTTGAGTGCCTTTTGTCCTTCTTTCCCTCGGTAGCCCACCCCCCTCGCCACTAGCCCAGGTGGCGGTTGCATTTCGAATGGCCCTTTACCGCATGGCAAAACCTCCTTTCCACAGCTTCCCCCGAAGCCGTAGTCGCGCGATCCGTTTGTCTATCAGACATTGATCGTGACGATGTATCGTCACCGATGCCGTGTCTAGCCGAACAGTTTCCGAAATAAGTGTTGTCACTGTCTGTTCGTCGTGTACGTAGCGTTTTTTCTGTGAAGTGCGCGATGACGCGACCCGTTCTTGTGCTATTGTGTGTTCTGTTGGTTACCGGAGCCGCCCAAGACGGCGAGGATGATCATAAGCACAGCTTACATGACCACGCACCCGAGGACTCCGGAGTCCCTAGCACGACCACCGAGGAGGCTGAAGAGGAGTACCGGGAGGAGACCACTACTTTGCCTCCGGATGGGATTGTCGACATTGAGCCTTTCATTGAGCAGTTGGCTGAAGACGGATTCCGGAGGGGCTTGCCAATTTTCTCGAGGTTCAACGGCGACGACAACGTGACCGTTGACTGCAGTGCCTCCCTGATAAAGTTCATGTTCGCCATCAGAAAGCTCACACCTTGGGCTTTGAGAAGTGAGTACGAAGCTGATGCGTCACGGATGCATACCGAGGACGCAGTTTCCTTATGGATACATCAACGCTTTTTATTCGAGAAACTCTGCTGGGGTCAATCAAGTGTCCGCTTAGCAAGTATCGGAGGCAAATCGTGGAGCGCATCATGAGGATTTTTTGTGGACATTGGGCTCGGGTGGCTGAGAAGCGAGTAGGGAGGGGGTGGGGGTAATGAATGACGATCCATAGTGTCAACGGTTTCGCTCTGATGAAATATATCATGTTCGATCAGAAGAGAGCGTGATCTGATTTTGTTCCACCAGGTGCTTGAGCCCGCTATGTTGTTGAGCTCAGTCGATTTCTCTATCGAAAATCAGAGAATCGCAGTCCCTCGAGCACGCGGGGACAGCTGTGCCCATTCCAGTCTCGTTTCTAACAGGGTATGTGACGACTAGGAAATGGATGGAAAATTTCGCATCGGGCCAAACTCTGGTCATGTTCTATTTGAAGCACGCGCGAGCTTCGGCGGGTTCCCAGGGTTTTAGATTCCCAGAAAAGGACCGTTATTCGCCGCAAGACGAGGCTTTCGTACATCGAATGCAACACTTTCGTTCGCCCACCCGATATCTTGTGTGACGTGAGCAATAAACATGAAAGCTGACAGGGATCGTTCTGATCGCCCGCGGCTACTCTGAAGCGCGAGAGCGGTTCCATTGGAAGCCAGAAGTCGGAGTGTTGAAGGTCTCTCTTACATACACTGATTGATCGGGATGAGCATCGACTCGGGAGATTGCATTCAGCTGTTGCACAAGAGGTGTCATCGGGCTCGGGTGATCCTTGCGCTGTCGTCTCAGTTGTTAAGTTCAGGCGAATGTTGCTTTCACAAACTGCTGGGAACACCGTGTGGCTTTCGATTCGGTGGCCCCACTGAGCTAATCCACAGTACGGAAAAACTCAGTCTCATTTTTCAAGAAGCGTATGACATCGACGAACGGCCGCTTTCGCCTACACGTTGAGCAACTTTCACTCGACAGGATTTTTCGGCTTCAGGCTCGATGGATGCAGGGTTCCGTTTTACGCCACAAACGCTCATTTTTCCTGGGCTCGCGTTTTCTCGTGTTCCCACTTTCGTTCGGGTGCTACTTCTCGAATCACTGCGGTGCAACAAGGAGGCCCGATCCATCTGCATGACAAAAAGACCTTCCTCGAAGTTACTTGTCTCGAATCGATCATTAGTTTCTGTCGGAAGTAAGTTTCCCATCGCTCCTCTCGGCTTCTTGTCGTGTTTCTTACAAAACAGCAAAGGCCAGCGTGAGCACTTAATGATATGCGGATCCCTCGCGTATTCAACATTTCTGACCAAATCGCTGCCCCCCCCCCCCTCCCTCAAGAAAAATGCTGCCGTCTCACATCCAGAATATCTCATGTCATTTGATGCTCATCGACGCATCTAACTTCGGAATAATTTCGAAATCAATGGTGAACGCGCGCTCTTTGTGGGGACAGATCCCATTCCTAAAAGCATGAGCTCATAGCTGTTCCATGACCAAAGAAAATTTTTAAGAAAGACAGCCGCGTGAACGACCGCTTGATAACTCGACTTGATGTCATTCATCGTTGCCAAGATATAAGCAGACGGTAAAGATAAGAGCGCAGTCGGCGAATGGTTCGTCATTCAGTGACGGAATCCGTCTGGTTTCCCAAGAATCGATGTGGCGTTTCAAGCGTGATACTCGTCTCCAGTGAGATCAGCTGAAGCCCGTCGCGCGTCTCCACTCGAATCACTGAGATCAAAGGGCTTGATCGGCGATCGATCTTGGGCTGATCGGACGACGCATACTCTGATCAAGATCGAATGAACAAAGGAACCCTTTGCTCGAGTCAGGCGCTCCGAGTAACCTGCGGCCATCGAAAGAATCAAACGGTGGTTACCACGAGCCAGTTTAGAGGCACGACAAAAAATGCGGCTCATACCGACTTCTCAAAGCCCGCGGTTAAGGGATAGAGCTTCCAAAAAGCATTTTCATGAGAAGTGAGCCACGAACCCTTGCACGAAGCTGAGAACCGTGAGTTCAGCTCAGATAAGGAAGGGGCGAATCAATATTTTGCTCCAAGTCTTTTTCTTCCCTCAAACAATTCCAGCCGTTTCCGTTACCGTTCTTCTTGAAAATTTCGAGTGGAAGCCAACGTTTATTATCCACGTCGGTTCACGGCGGAGAATCGGACGTGTGGCGTTCGGCGAACTGGCTCATTTCCAGTTAACCTTCCAAAACGGTAACCTCAGATCCGCATTTCGTCTCCTTCTCCTCGGAGCTCCGCTAACTCTCGTCCATAGGCGGAAACGTTGTTGCCTTCGACTTCCGGATTGATTTCTCGAGAGGGGAGCCCTCTTCGAGGAACATCAGCTGTGGAGAATCAAAAAGCGGAAATATCTGGCTGCGGAAAACGCGCTGGAGTCGGAAATCCACGGAAGTAGCTACAATCATTCGAGGATCAGCCCTATGATGATGATCCATAGGGCTCCATGATCCATGAGGTTCGAGTGGGGCTTTTGACGGCTCGAGAACTGGCCGGAAAAAAAGTAGTTCCATCTGTTTCCATTACCGACAACTAGCGAACCGACTCTCCCCGTTTCTCTCTTGTTCAGGTCCTCGATCACACTTGGGAATCGTTCCCAGGTCGGAACGTTGATCTTTCGTGGAGCCTTGACTTCCTCACGTAAGCGCGAAAACCATGTGGGCCGACCAGAAAGTTACCGCAGAGTATCTGTTGCTCGAACGGGAGGGCCGCCCAGACCACGCGATCGATTAGAGCCGTTCAGAACGCATTTCAAGAAAATCACGATCCAAAACCAGAAAACAACTCGGCTCGTGATTCAACGAGAAAATAGCCCTTGGAATACTGCGTCTTTCATCGAAGACGCCGGCAGTTATTATCAAACGACGGTTCTGAGCAGCTATTGATTCGAATTAGGTGCTCGTCACCCGCGAGCGATAAGTTCACTATCAGCTCCTGTAGCAGTGTGTCAGAAGACCTTCAGTGTTGCATCGCTCGAAGGTTTAAAATTCCTTCATTGAGGCGAACCACATTCTCTGTTTTTTTTGTCGAGCGAAAAAATGAGCCTTTCTCTTTCATTGACACGCTTCTGTGAGCTCCTGCGAGCTGTGGCGAGGATGACGGCGACGGCTAAGTGAAGCTTGGGTTCCGTGCCAGCCCCGAGATAATTACCCTGTATTCGTCCGATTAATTGTTTCGCTGTTGATAATGAGCCCTCGCTTCGCCCTGCTGTTATCACTTCCAACGCCTCCTGGGTGGCGTTTTGGAACATTCTTGGAAGGGCTCTCGAAAATTGGCAATTGAAAGCAAGGACCCTTCTCTCTGTGAACCGTACGAGCACTTTGCTCGAAAGAAGTTCTCATTCCCTTCCTTTCCGAAGGTCCTCCTTCTGATGTTCAGGCGGGAAGTTGGAAGCTTGGCCAGAAGAGATCGAGGTGATCGATGGTCATGGGCGCTGAGTTATGGTGACATCGCAGGAAGCATTCAGAAGTGATGACTTCAATGATCACCGTCCACAACTGAGCCTCAACCAGCTCTTGTATGGAGTCGACTGAGTAAGTCTTCGTATCGGGACGGTGCTGCATCAGGCTCTCCGATGAGGACATTGTCTCGGTCACAGTCTCATTGGTTCGCTGAATTACGGGCATCCGGCTCTCGATCCGCCTCGCTGTCACTTACGTCTTGTGGTGATTCCATTAAGGCTTGCCGATTCAGTGTTTCTCCGGAGGCGGATTTCCATCGATGACCCATCCTCTCATATCAGCCTCCCGACCTTGGAGCCGGTTTTGCGGCTCAGTCTTCCGCTGTTTTCATGGCGCAAGCCCGATATGATCCCTAATAGCCTCCGGACGCGTCGGATGGAATATTCGTTTCCTTGGAAAGCCGCAAAATAACAAAAGAACAGACATAAAAGTTGTTGAATACATCCCAACTCTGTTACAGCGCGCTCTTGCGCAAGTATCTTCTTGAAGTAGAAGCTCGGTGAATCGGAGAAGACCTCGAGTAACGCTTGAGAGTTTGGCTCGATGCGGTGAGGTCCCACAATTATTGTTCGAGAAAAAGAAGAACCAACATCGGGGTCCCGCCAGCTGACAAACCCCATGCACCGCCGCTCCTCCGATTTACGGCGACCATTTCCCTCTACGACCGTTCGTATTGTCAACCGCGATTCTTATACCACCCTGCTTCTTCGAGCTCCAGATTTCCGAGATATTCGAACTCAAACGGCGTTTCCCTGAGAGGTGGTTGTGCCCTCGGCAACGATGAATTTTCCTTCCCTGACTAAAGAAACGATTCAATGATCACACCTCGCTCTTGCGTCTCATTACAGAGCTGAGGGGTCTTATGCGATTCCACCACCAGTCGTGGGGAGTGAATCAGAGCATCATGCAATAAGTGGATCCTCACGGATTCTGAAAGGGAGTTCCTACTCTGGCGTCCCTCCCGGATGCGTGATATTCACCGCTGCAGGTCACTGATTCCACGGAGGGGCTCTCTTTTTATTGTCATCCATATCGGGATCGAGGACTCCTTTTGTCCATCGTCATCATCTGAGACGCATAATCTGCGCGCTGGAATGTTGATTCCCGCAGAAGTGCCTAGTCGTCTTATTGTTCACCAGCACAGACGCGTGATGAATATCGGATAAACGTCGCTGGATCGGTCTTGCAGATTCAGATTCTAACCTGTGGGTGGATTCGATTAGCTGAGATCGTGCGTGCTTTGTGATAAGCTTCCCCCATCGGACGGTTGCGCTGTGCCTAATTCGTTCTTAGGCGTCACTCGTTCCGGAGGCCACAAGGCTTTGCCACCACCAAGATTCTCGCGGATGAGATGGTCGAGCGGAGAATACGGTCTCCTCCGCAGAAGCTGATCTACACGGCCTCATTGATGCCTTTCCGGGCGCGATTTCGGTACCGACGCGGTCGGGTCCGCAGCGCTTCATGCCCGCCCAAATTTCATTTCTCCGTGACGCCGGAATTCGCAGCTGCATGGAACGCGGTTTTACTGGAGGACTTTGGAGAAAAACTGAAATTTCGGGACTTTCTGTTCCCATGAAACAATGAACGACTGTGGCGACCTCTAACCCCTTCGGTGCATGGGTACCGAGCGCAATACAGCGTATTACTGACCACGAAGCGCATTACGCGAAACCTTCCACAGAGAAGTAGGAGCTCGACCTTATCTCGCTTGAGAAAAACTTCTCAGCTTAAGTCATTCGTCCTGTTTTTGTCGCTTGTCAAGCGGGAGAGCTGCCGATAGTTTACGAGACAATCCGACCAGTTCAAGGTAGCAGAAAATCTTGGCCGCTTGAATAACAAGGAGGTTTAGCGCTCAAATTCGTCCCTACTGTCCCGAAGATCGAAGGAGCATCGGGTAACGCGGCATCGAGAAGATTGGCTATTTGATTCCCGAGGTTATCTGGAGCATTCTTTTCGGCCAAAATCTTCCTCGAGACAGTCGTGAACCATTCGGATGCATTTGATCGTCGGAGCTCTTGGATTCGAATCCTATGGCCAGAATAACTGCAGTCGGTGAACGCATACAGCTCATATGTCTCTTGACAAATTGTCATTGCGACTCGCTATCAGAATCTAAATATAGGCGACACGGGCCGAAGTTATGAATCGTTAAACTAGCCGTGGTCGCCAAGAACGAAACTGGGGACAGCGTTCCCAGAATTACGCATGAGATCATCAAGGTTAATACAGCAACCAACGAGAAAATGCTTATCGTGGAAGAAATGCCCTGGGATGTTTGTGGCGGCCTCGTTCGCCTTGCTCCTCGCGAAAGCGTGGAGCTCCCTCGCATTCGTTTGGACAGTATCCTCGTCGCACGCATCGCTGGATGGATTGGAACCGCGTTCGACGATTTAGAAGGCGCGACGAGACCGGCTCAGATGACTGGAGAAAAACAATCCATGGCTCCGTGATATTTACTTAAAAAAGCTTCACCTATGACCTCACTTTGGAACCTGGATTTTCGAACTGCTCGTGACCGCAAGACGACCGACGATAGGGGACAAGGAATAGAACGTTTCAGTTCTCCTTCTAACAGTTCGTTAGGCGGCGCGATCGGCGGATGAGACGGGCTCCACGATTTTGTTCATCGCGCCAGGCGTTTCAAATTGTTCAGATAACCCGCCTGCGACTCTCAACCATCCTTCGAAGTCTGATGCAGATTTGCTCTAACTTGTCAACTGAACACCAAGGTTCAACATCTGGGATTCGAAGTGCCTTGGAGTCCCAGTTTTCTCTTTTCATTTTTTCCATCCCTGATTCAATGTGTTCATCCAGAGCACGGGGCCCTTCGATAAGCTTCCTTCACACGGGTTTTCGTGAAATGCCCGAAATTCAGCGCTGAAGTACCGTCTTGGAGGCAGTCAATTTTTGGTTGCCATCAAATTGCATAGAACAATATTTCCGTTGACTTTGGTCGGGCCGTTCCAGTACAGGGATTCGAGAAATCGATTGACGAAAATCATTGGCGACGGGTGAGAACAAAAATGTGATTTGATTCATTGAGATAGCAAGATAGTCGAACTTGTTCTGCCTCAGCGTTTCCAATGAGGGAATGGTGATCCCGTCTCGCACATCGATCGGCCTTCTCGATGAACAAAGTTATGCACTAGCCGGGATTCTTCAGATTCACCAGGAGATTTGTCGTCATATCTTGCGTCTCTTTCGATTGACGTGTGAACCAAGGAATGAATGACTTTCCCTTTCTGACGCATCGTCACGTTACTCCCGATCGCGAACATATTTGGGATATTGTGCTCCGTTGCGACCGGCTCACGCTTAGCTGCGAATATTTTCCTTAAGTTCCCGTTAGAAACGTACTTGTTTCTATTCAAATAAGAAACTGAGCATACTCGTAAGCACTCACATCTGTCGAATGGTTATTGGAAGATATCAGTCTCAATCCGACGTTTCCCTATCTGACAACAAGGTTGCGGCGTCAATGCCACCGTGGTCGTGCGGGGCAAATTAAGGAGACACGACTGCCGAAGTTCGAAAAAATTTCGAACTGTCAGGAAGACAGGTCTACGAATCGATAATTGTCGCACTTTAAAATTGTCTGCGATTCCATCTTCTCAACTCTATCTGAAGAATGTGTCAAAGAAGTTTCGAAAATAAAGATTGATTCCTGCCGTTCAGAATCATGTCATTGCACCGAAAGCCCCTTTCCACGTCATGCGGGCGTCACCCGAAGAATGGCAGTGCATCACTGGGTATTATATGAGTTTTCTCAGCGGGTCTCAGAGCTATCCAGGATCTGGTCCCGATTTTGAAACGATGGAATGAAAGCTCCACATACATCTCATAAGGAACCTCTTCGACGACCCGCAATGTGTAGATTACCATCATTGTTAATCTCCCCAAAGATGTTGACTCGATAAGAACGAATTGAAAAGGGCCGCGGCTGAAGAACATTCAATTTTACAGTGATGGATTCCATGGGCAAGCCTCCGTCAGGACTATCCTCGGGCACAGTCGCGGACTTGGGCAACTACGATCAGTGTTTAGCAGTCGTCGCACCCAACGGGGACGATGAAGTTGACTTCACAGGTAAGCTCAGGATGTCCCCATCATAATTAACCTCAGCGAATTTTCTTCAGCAGATAGTTCAGGGTGTATTGCTTCAGGAACCGTAGGGTTCGAGAGGAGGGCCAATGGCACTATCCGCAATCATCCACTGGAACAGTAGGTAGCTCAGTGAAAAGCTCGGGGAGCCATGTGCAAGGGTCATTGAGGAACTCCACTGATTCCTACTGAGAGTTGTTTCGCTCAAATTGAATATCGGAAGCTTCAACATCAGGGAGTCGTAAAGTAACAACACCAAAACGAAGGTTTTCCGAGCTTTTTTTTTTCCAAAAAACGAGGATTTTTCTGCAATGTTTCCAACGACGGTAGCGTAACGTTCGAACGATTGGTTCTTTGAAATGGACAATGTAATAAGCCTAAGGAGGGTGAAGGCCGATGAATCCAGAATATCGAAGTGTCGCTTCGATACAACAGACTTGACACCGACATTGCGAGTCGAGGCGTAGGGGAGAAAGTGAATGGGAAAATTGCTTTTTTCATCGTTTTTGTGCACGCAACGGTGATATCCGGCCACGAGCAACCTGTCCGATTGGTCTCGACGGAGCCTGGGAGCAAGTTCTCCCGCTGACTGCATCCTCGTCTTACTCATAGCGCAAGACAAAGCAGAAATGGGAGGTAAGAGCCTCAAGTGCTTCGAGGCCGTCAACATTGCCGCATAAACCCACGGTTCTCGAGTCTTTCAAATCGGTTAGAGTCATCACTATCATGCCGACTCCCAGTGAACCGTGGGCTCACCCTAGTGAACCAGTTCAATCGAACGCACGGAGGATACTCAAGGCATCTCTCTCCAAAAAAATTGAGGGGAGAGAAACAGGAAAGAACCTGGGCCATAACTGGTATCCGACGAGTTTCTCGTTTGCAGAAGAACGTATGGCTCATGACAGCTCCGAACCCAAACGCCTCCAAACGTTTCCCCATCGGAGGAGGCTCACGGGGGCTGATCAAACATCTCATTTTGAATGGAAAGCGATTGGATTTCGAGAATCCGTCTGGAGGTTAAGAGGAAGTCTGTTTCGGAGGTTTCATGTTCCACCTCTACCCCAGCTTTTCTGAGAATGACGCGTCGACAATGGAGAGAAGCTGTGAGCGGAAATATTCCGGGCTATACGTGGAACGATCGCTCACGCCGGGATGAAGCTCTGGATCTTATTCGCACCGAAACATGACGAGCAGTTTACGACACTTCATGCTTCTGCCTTTTAGTGAAAATGTCCAATGAATAATATTTGCAGGGATTGTCGAGCAACGAATCTACGAATCAGTTTCAAGTTGCGTTCTCTCGTTAGCCACAGACTCCACTCGAACAACAGTCGATCAAAATCGAGCTCCAAGCGAATGACCATCATTGCCTCGAATCCACTGTTTATCATTGTTGTTCCTCGTTTGTTTCCACTAGGACCTGATTGAACCGGTCTTTACATGCCCGGACAAAACACTGACCTCCCTACCCGCAACAGCTGATCCAAGGAGTACCTGGGTTCCGAACTACCTTCGGACTGTTTCACGTTGCTCCGTTCAAGCTGCTCTGATTAATGCCTGTTTCCACGCCTGACCGTTCTGAAGACAGCGCCCAGTTCTGTTCAAATATATATATAGCGTTTGTATCTTTACCAGAATCACGGAGCTCTTAATGGGTGCCGACGCAGAATAACGGCTCTGAAGCCCTTCGGTTTTCAAGCAGCGTTCGGCCTTGGAATTATATAACTTTGAGAGGAGCATTTGTTTCCTGTTTTTCACCCGTTATTCCATTGCAACGATTTGTCTTGTCCGGCGAATTACCACTCAGCCAGCAACATCGCTTTCGAGACTTTGAGACAACGTCGACTCGGCGTCGTCCGCCGGCACCTTCTCTTCAACTGGATGGTTCCAAAGCCTGGGCAAGGCCCTCATTCTCTGCCTAGCTTCGGATCTGAGGCAAGAATACAGTCGTGGTTTCGGTCAAGTCCGAGAATGCCGCTGAGAGTATCGGGGTCCCAAGCGATTTTTGAATCCCAACAAGAAAGAATCGAAGTACATTGGAACCAGATGGAAGGGAGAGGAAAGCCCATAAAAATGAGAAAAGCTCGACTATTGTGAGTCTGAGGCCCGAGTCGCTGGACATGAGATTTTTTATCACCGATTGTCCACCGAGTCGTGGCCGACGTTCGCGGTGAATGCCCGGATTCCGTAATGTGACTGTGTCGGACGGGATAAGATTATATTAAAACAAGTGGTCAAAGCCTGCTTAAACGAAATCGTCCAAGTCGTTCAGAGGATCAGCGATGTTCCCGCTGCGGAAGTTGGAGCTAAGTGTAATAGAGAACCATAGAGGTTCAAACAGATTCGACCCTCAATCATATGATTATCGTTTTCAACAAAGTATGATAGACAAATCAATGCTGAATAGCCGAAAATTTTTCTCTTCTCGTGGGGTCAGGGGTCACAAAATGGTGAACGCCTACGAAACTTGCGGTCGGGTTTTCGTGGCGAAAAAATCAAAGGATATCTCAACATCACATCAAATTCACACGAGCCCTACCAGAATTGCATCAGAGTCGTTCAGAATTTTCTGCATCGAGCGAACATTTTCCATTCGCGTTTTTCATCCCAGTGGGGTCGAACTCGTGCTCTGATCGATGGCTGTCACGTTAACTTCGGTTTGAGGCTGGGAATTACACAAGCTAGGACTCCACCCGCACGTCAGTGTTTTCTTTTCATGAATTTGATATTCTTCCTCGCGGCTGCGATCTGTTGTCTATGATACAGAGAAGTTACTGGATTCCACGGCCGCAATATGGCCTGTTCGTCCTGAGCTGAAAGGACGGAGTTCTCGGCGCGAACGACCTTGCGCATATCTTCAGCACCGAGATGATTCCTCTATGTTGCGCGCCACCACCGACTGTGATCTGAGGTTGTCATAGCCTCTTCAGTCAGAGATGGCTGTGGTGGGAACCATGCTGGACATGTCGAACGAAGTTTTCTGATGCATGCGATGTAGACGTTGGCCGAGAAGGTGATGTTTACCAAGGCACAACCGGTCTCGTCGTCCGAGTCCAGACGCATGCCGTTGTGACAATGTCGAACCCTTCACACGTTTTGAAGCAGAGTTCCAGTCATTGAGTCGGAGCCCGAAAGTTGGCGACGCTCGAGCGGGAGATCGAACTATTGATAAACTACGACGCTCTGATAACTGGTACGGCATTGATCGTCTGGTCTCAGACGAAGGGAGGCATTTGCCTTTCGAAGATTTCTTTCGCTCGGCTTCCTGTTGCCGGAATAGATCTTAATTTCGCCTACAATTGATGTTGACATGAAAATAAATGAAACGAAGTAGAACAACCTTGCTGGGAGTCGGCGCCGCGAAACGGCGCTGCGGAACCTGGGTTCAGCCATGTAACGGTCTTATCGATTCCCGATTTCCAGGTCAATACTGCACGTTCTACATGAATCCGAAGAAAGTCAAGTTTCTGAAGAAAGTGATCGACCGCTTCCAAGAAAACGGCGAATATGTCGGCAGAGCCGATCCACTGAAATGGCTTAATCAAGATCTCTTCCTCGGAGTGCGGATGGGCATCTGCATCCCATCGAAATGCTCTGCTCATGAAATCCAGTACATGGCCACCTCACGTGAGTTGTTCTTGAGTCCGATGCGAATTCGTTCGCATCCACTAAATTCGTCTCGAGCTCCACTGCGCAACCGTTGCTAACGTCTTTAGCTGCTCATCAGATCTCTCTGAAGAGCATCCTTGCGTTTTGTGGAAGGTGTCCTAACAGCTCGTTGCCGATGATAAACGGGGAGGAATACTTGTACATCTCCAGAATTTCTTTCTCCGAAAAGCTCTGTCGTAATGTAACGTTGTTGACTTTGCAGTTCTTGAGAAGTACGGAGTCATTCCAACGGTGGCTGGCTGTGAGCTCCCTAGAACCGGCAAGGAACCTCTAACAAAAACACAAAAGTTTATGTTGTAAGTTGGTTTGTTTAGGCGACGCTAGCTTGTGGAATTGATCCTAGTCTTGTTGTAGAGATATAGATGCTTGTGAATGCCGCTCCTCTTGACTTCCAAGAGAGTTTTAGAATCGTGCGCTTCTTCGAAACACGTTGCAACATATCTTCAAAGTCTGCCCCCAGAGTCAGATGGGGAGCATTGTATGAACAAGGACAACTCAGCCCCAAACAGGCGATAAAAATGAACGAGAGAAGCTCCATTCTACAAATTGAACTTCCACGGTTTTCATGAGGGAGACTCGAATTCAGGCAACCGATCACTCATCAAAAGTCTAGATGCAGTTCCAGACAGCGATCTGGAACGAATGGCAAACCCACGGTGTTCAACGCTTTCTCAGACACGGAGACGACTATGAGCCGCCTATCTGCCTGCCTACGAATCAACGATTTCACTGTAGCTCCAGTTCTCCGTTCATACGTTAACAACGAAACTTGTGACAAATTATCTTGGCATCGGGAGCAGAGAGGATACACTGCCAAGCGAACTCGACGAATTCGGTAGCGGGATCCGAAGGCTTTTTGAGAACTTGTTCGCTCCAGTGAAACGTCGCACTCCGAAACAGACCAAGAGTCACCGCGTTCTCTTTTCTGTGACCCTGTGAATTACGCAACGCTGTTTGTTCCTTCATTCGTTCGGCGAATCACACAGATTGATTCCACGGCTGGCCCGACTTAAGCTCTTGTTGGACGCGTTGTGAAATCTTGAAAAATTGGTCGGGGCATTTGTTTCCACCAATTACGACATGGGCACGCAATTTCTACATTCAAGACCGGAGTTCTGAGCAGAATTTCGGACGTTGGGAACCAAGCACCTATTCAGAATTTTCTGTGGAACTTCGAACGCCTTTTGTCTCAACCGTTCCTACTCGATGCTCCCACTCAATTGCCCGGGAATCCATAAAAGGCAGATCAGGGAGGCATTCTCCGTTGATCGTTTTTTCGGACGGCGAATGAAACCGTGTATCCTCGTGAGGATTCTCGTTGATGAGTGCACGCAGTTTTCTTGATTTGTCGTGATTGGAACTGCTCGTGAGGGCGATGATCGTGCCCGGGTTCAAATCCTTGGGAATCCGAACGGCCTCCGTGTATTCGGCGATATCTGAATTGAAAACCTTCTCGGCATGCGTTCATCGGACGAGCTTAGTAAACTTGGAGCCTCTCTGCACAGGAGAGACATCCTCAAAGTGTTCTCTGTGTGACGGATCGATCAAAGAGAGAACAGACATCGCGCTTGGGAGTCGATCTGGTCCACGGTTCACGCAGAACAACACTTGCATACTAATCAGAAAGGGTTCTTCCGTAACTGCGAACCTGCAACATCGGCACTGATCCTCGTCTCCAGCTGCGGTCTGCATCAGAAACTTTAATCGTTGAACGGCCTTCGATGTTAACGGTAGGAGCGCTAGCTGAAGCAGTTGGCTATGGGCATCGGAAGTACAGTTTCTGAAGGGTATTTCTAACGAATCAAGGCCGCTCGTCAATCCGCAGGTGGTACAGACACTGAGTTCGAACTTGATCTCCGTTTCGTAATTCGATAAGCAACATTCAGGCTGTCAGCATTTGGAGCACTGCTCTTGACAGCTGCCGTCATTCTGGACACGGGCCTTCACGGCGTCCAGCATATTCGGATCGTGACATCATGCCACCCGCAGTCCTTTGGGAATCAATCTTGGCTAACCGATCGCCATTTTGGAACGAAGAAAAATCGGTTCGTCACCCGACTCAGGGATGACACTGGCACTCCTACGTCTGGAGGGGGTAGACGCAGGAGTACCTCATGTTCTGAGTCGAAACGAAATGCGACGCCCGTGAATACTCCGAGTGAAGCGAAAAGCTAATGGATCGCTTGGATGGGATATCGTCCAGTGTGCGGAGCTATCGATAAATGTGGAGGAATGCTGTCGACGGCGGCCGCAGTCGATCTAGTTTCCGAGATTTCGACAACAGACGCCTAGCACGTGCTTCTATGGAGGTCTATCCTGGTTGAAAGATAAAATTATCATCCCGGAGAAGGGGAGGAATTGGCGGTCGACTAAGCGATGAAGAAATTTTACGACCGTAAAACTTCCTACCTCATGTATACAGACATGAAGTGCTCCATTGGATTGATCGAACTAACGGTTCGAACGCTTCGTTCGTGATTGCCATGAAATCACTTCGATTCCTCAGTTTTCAGAGGCATCATGGTTCAGGAGCTGTCAATGAGTAGCATCTCTCAAGTTGAGATTATACTTCAGTTCGAAAGAGCCAACACGATTTTTTCATTTCCAGTGCACTCATCACGACGTTCTCATCCATAATTTTGATCGCGTCGCTCGCGGAGTATTACTTCATTTACAACAAGAAGAAACCGAGTCGTTCACGTGAGTGCTTCCTGCCGAGATTAGATCCATTCAATCCAAGAGGTTACCAGCCGAAATTCTCAGGATTTCGGACTCCATCCTGCTTCCCCTGTTCCGGGATCGTCAGAGTGTACATTCGTCGATGAAGGAGAAATGCTTCACACGATACATTCAATTCCAGTCAAACCAATATATTCTGTGCTAAATTGTTTCTCTGCCGTGGAGAACACCAGAAAGCTTTTGTCCACCAAAGCTGCCCTGGACTCAGATGCCCACCGCTTGAGGTTCATACATGGCTTGCGCTTCTTCAGTGCGGCTTGGGTAATCTTGGGGCATACCTACTTTCTGATCATCCCAACTGCACTGGCTGATTCGCTCAACATCATCAAACTGCAGGTACTAAGCGATTCCCACTCCTTCAATTAAGACTGTATCATTGGATTTTCGCAGATTAGCTTCACCGAGAAAGGTCAACCGACTGCTCCATCTTTCGATGAATCGAGCAGAAGCCTCAGCGGAATCAATGCAGAAAGAAGCGCACTCATTTTCGGTGGCTTTTCCCCATGGAAGCCGAATCTATCGAGCTTCTGTAAAAAGTGGAAACCGTTGGGCGTCGGAAGGACGGCAAGGTTCTTTCCATGACCAAACATCAGATGAGAGCTTTCCGAAAACCACACGCTTGCACAAGTTGACACCGAAAGAGTGGCGGTTTGAAGAAGTCAGGCTGGCCCGAAAGTTTCGTCTATTGACGTTGAGGGCCAAAAAAAACTGTCACTGACAGGCCGACTCATTGGCTTTGGGAGACGGAATGTCTCAACGTAATAGTTATCATCGAATGCGAGCCGTCGATCGGAGCGACCGTGCATATGTCGGTCTTAGCTCGCTGCGCTTCTAATCCGTATCCAAAGACTGGGGTCGAAGCTGCGACCCTTCCGTGAGATTCTCGATCCAACCCAATCGTATCGGGGACGCTTCTCACTATCAGTCAGACAAATGTGTATCACAGGATCGGCCTATAGCGGTGTTTCTTCAAACTCGCCTTCAAGCGGGAACGGGGATGTTGTTCGTGCATCCGACTCGTGGTCGACTCTTTGATTTCCTCGAGCCGGTTAGCAACCTCCTCATTTTTGAAGAGGCTGAATTGTGTTCGATCTTTCTACTGTAGTCGATTATGTTTTCCGATTTGAATGAACTTTGATACCGTCTACTTTTTCTGTTTTCCACAATGAAATTACTACGAAACTTCAGTCTCTTGGTTAGATCTAGCGGTATGCTTCTGCACAGAATCATAACAGATGGTCTGTCCGTCTCGCGCCCTCACCCGTCGACAAGACTATCAAGTTCTAAACTCGGTTGACCAGGATGCTGGCCATCGGGAACGAAGTCTTCACCGATGCTCCTATTTCCATATTTTGAGTAATATCAGACCTGGCGGCGTCGATCGCTCAGATGGGAAAGAATATTGGGCGCTATAAACTACAAAGAAGTTCGCCCGCGCGTGAATAAGTGTTCTTTTTGAAAATTTCAGGAAGACATATGGTTCTGTCTGATTGGAAACGCATTCCCGTGCATTCAAACTTTCTTGTTCATGTCCGGATTCCTGCTATCTTTCAACGTTTTGAAGTACCTGAGCTCCTACAAGAAATCTCTTGTAATGCCCATTTTCCTCCTGCTGGTCAGACGCTACATTCGTCTGACGACGCCCATCATGTTCCTTGTGGGTCTTTTCCTGGTTTTGCCCCGTTTCATCTCGGGGCCCGTTTACTCTGAATACAAGGACATCATTTTCGGGTCGTGTGAGATCAACTGGTGGAGAGTCCTTCTGCATGTCAACAATTGGATCCCCTTCTTCGACATGTGCCTTGCCCATTTGTGGTACGTCAGTGTCGATTGGCAGATCTACTCAACTCTCTGGGTAAGTCGAGGTGCCGATTTATTTGTTCTTGTTAATCGCGTCTCGTGCCTCATCGCACTTCAAGAGGTTTCCCTGAGGGAATCAGGAGCGAAATTCCACGAATCGGCGAGAATGAATGGTCAGAGCTCCTGTGTCAATAGAATCACTAGTTCAGCTCAGAAACTAGGGTTTCGGTTACAGGTGATTCCAATAATCATGCTCCGGCGCAAGCGCCTAGGTCTTGGACTGTGTGCCCTCGTTATCGTCGGCACCGCTATAATGGTGGGCATTCAAACCAAGGTCAACAGCTACCAGCCGACGCCAATCTACTCGGACCCCAACGTTAATCGAACCTTCGACGCCAGCAACGAGGTGTATTTCAAACCGTTCGCGCATGCAGGATCGTTTTGCGTAGGAATCATTACCGGTGAGACTCTGTGGGACCCGGCACTGGACAAGTAGATCGGTGACACCCGTTGTAAATCATTTGGTGGTACCTGGAAGTCTGAGTTTTAGATGACCGTTACGCGTTTGTCGCGCGTCGGGCGAATTCGTCGAAATTATCTCTCCTGAAAGGCTGTGTCAAGTTTGATATCAATCGACCCCTATCCAGATCTCGAACCTTCCGAAAACAGTTGTTGGCATGCATCGGAGCATTTTTCCTTTACTGCCCTCAGCGCTTCAGCGGGATCGGATAGAGATGGGGACGAATGCGTGCAAATTGAGGGAGATCGAACAGGAGGATGATTCTTCCGTCTCGCCGCACCATTCCTGAATCAATCGGATAATGAGCAACGTTCTCTCCTCCAGGCTATCTCGTACTTTTTTATGGAGCCTACAAACTCAGCGCGTGTACTCAAGGAGCCCTATGGATACTATCGGCAATCATCTGCCTTCTAGTTGTGTTCGGACCACATAAATGGTTTGCGGGTGAGTAATATAAAGCTGACCCGGCGTCGAAATTCACTGGAAGCTTCATCCCAATAATTTCATTGAAGATCACGGAAGCGGTCAGAGGAAATTCGTTTGCTTCCCCCCTGTGACGCTTGTAATACTCAGCGCCAAGGTGGGAAGCGACTCGAGATAGATCCTATTTCGAAAACTGTATAGCCACCGAGAACTCCTGGTCACGGGTTTGTCTTGCCTCTTGCGAGATCGACCGCTATTCCAACCATTATCCCGCAGGAGCTCCTCATGAAGGATGGGACGCTATCATCTATGCGGCCACGCACAGAACGGCGTGGTCTGTGGGTCTTTCCTGGATTTCGTTTGCTTGTGCCACGGGTCGCGGAGGTCTCATCAACGGACTGCTAGCATGGAAAGCTCTGATCCCGATGAGCAGACTGTCGTTCTCAGCTTTCATGCTTCAAACCGTCGTGCTCTTGTCCAGGACCATGACGGCGAGAGACCGACTCATCTTCAGCCATGAGTACCTGGTATGTCCTGAGTCGGTTGTTTCGGTCATGCCCAAGGAAAATTACGGACTCGACCCGAAAACAGTTGGATCCGCGCAGGAAATTAAGCAGCACAGCACTTTAACGGAAACATTCGATTTCAGCTGAGAGACTTCTTCGCGACGTACATGGTCACTTATCTCGCCTCGTTCTTAATGTACCTTCTGATCGAGGCCCCGATCGGGAATTTGGAGAAAATGATTTTCATGGGAGCGTCACCCAAGAAATCCCTCGATCCGCCGCCCATGCAGACCAACGGTCAAGTGGAACACGTGGTCACAATGGAATCAATCCAAAAGAAACAGACCCAATCTAACGGGGAACTTCGCACCGTACGCCTTTGATGACTAGCAATGCATGTGTATGTTGTGTCGTATGAAGCACCTGTGTGTGAATGTCGATGTGCGTTCCTCACCGCGGTGTGTCTACAGACCGTTGAGGTGTCTGTTTTGTGATGCCTAGTCAAATGTCCATCCTCGTGTGTCGGCTTCGCAGCTCTATGGAATGCCAGCAAAACAAAATCGAACACATTCAAGAATGGATTGACTCCACGATCGGTCTCCATTTGAGATGCTGCATCGAGTCGATGAAACACCCATTCGAGTTTCAGCGAGAATATAGAAAATCGGCGGCTGTTGAGCTCGCCCAAAAGTGTGAGAAGTTGTCGGCAGGCTTCGAGTGTCATCTTGCACCGTGTTCCTCGTGATTTTTCTCCGTGATGAATGTTTCCGTCAGAAAGATCCACGCCGTGAGCACACGGATGCGATTTCCAAGATTCGGATTGTAGATTCATGTCATTCAATAGTCGTCATTCCCATTTTGATGTTAGGTAGGACTCAGCGTGGACGGAGAAGTGGAAAACTCATTTGGAGGCTGTGTTCAACTGCTTCCATGTGGATGCATGCCACTTATTGGAAGGAAACGAACGTCACCTTCCAATGCAACTTGTCGCAATACAATGCGGAAAGCTACGAGTGGCTGCGGCAAGTAATCGTCGAGTTCTTGCACACGAATACCCACCTAATAAATGTTGTGTTGTGATTTTAGTTTAGCTTGAACTCATTCGTTATAGCTGCTCGCGATGTCGGTCGACTCCTGGAGTGAGCTTCCTGCTTCGAAGAAGACATTTCGGAAAGCTCTTTTTTTTCATGAATGTGATCTCACATTCTCTATCAGCTTCTCCCCCGCACGACAGAGAAGAATCGCTGCTGGAATTATCGCTTGCATTGAGAGCCCGTTTTTCCCATAAAAACTTATACCTTCTTCATGTAGCGTCTTGAGCTAGGCCTGTTTTAAGGCCGTCGAGAGCAGCATGTTTCACTTTTAGCTGTTATTTCTCGCTATAGTGACCATCCGGAACGAGCGGGGCTAAGAACATCCTGGAACGACGTGATCTCCGAGACTCACGCTCTATCATTGTATCCGTCATTAGAGACGAAATAAAGAGGATATGATGCTCGAGAACGAATTCGGAGGATTCGAATTGCGCGCCGAGGTAATCTTGCTCTGATGCATCCAGACCAGCAAGATCATCACGCACCCGCCGCTCCGCCTGCCTAGCAGTAGCCCAAAACAGTGGGCGTCCTAAAACAGTCACCACATTGTTGAAGAGTGCGCGACACCGCTGCTTCTCTTCGCAGGCTGACGCATCGGAGTACGGTCTATCTGAGCGAAGACTCCTTCACTAACGATCTTCATAATGACGGGATCAACAGAGTGAGTATAATCATCTGGTATAACTCCACCTAATTCAGAATGACTAGCGATCTCGGGCGGCGATTCGGTACCGATTTCAAAAACGCGCTCGAGGCCGCCGTTGTCTGGAAGCTTCTCGATGCCGCCTTCATTTTGAACAAGCTCCGATACAACCGCCAAAACTGAACCAAACGAGCAGCATCTCGGATGAAGATAATTTTCTAGCAGTTAAGGATGTGCTCGTTCTTCCGAAATCTGGAAAGCGTGAGCGTTCATCGAATAACGCTCCCGTTGCCGTTACCACGCGCTTGCTAGTATCGGATATCTCTCAACGACAGCGGCGTTCGCAATCTTCAACCATGACTCTTGAGGAGCTCGGAATCAAATCTTCGGAATGGACAGGAGTCTATCTTTACTGTCAGAAGTTATTCGCCGAAGAGACGAATTTTGAGCTCTTCCAGCGTCGTCGATTTTCCGAACGATTCGTTTTTTCGTCGTCATGGGGATGACGAGGAAATGATCAGCAGGCAATGGCGTTGATTTTCGGAATAAACTTTGCGACTGCACGCTCTCAGTGTCTCGTCGATTTTTGAATTTATGCAGTCTGCTGAAGTGGATTTTGAGCTCTGGTTTGAGCCTCGACGATCGCTTCCAGATTCGCTATGCGGTGAACATTTTCTCGCTAATGAGATGGTGGATATACTGCTGATCCCGTGGCGCTGCAATTACCTAAAAGACTTAACTCTCATCCTTCCAGAGTGCGAAACCCAGTGGTTCTCTGGGCTCAACGCAGGGACTGCGTGTACCTCACGATCGCGGTTGAGGACTGTAAGAACGCTGACCTCAAAATCGAGCCTGACAAGGTTGTGTTCAAAGGCGACGGAGGCGATAAGAACCATTACGCGTGCACTCTCAACTTCAACAATAAAATCAAGAACGAGGAGAGCAAGTACGTCGTGCGCGACCGGAACATCGAAGTGCTCCTGAAGAAGGATGAAGAACAGTATTGGCCCCGGCTCCTCAAGGAAACCACCAAGATGCACTGGCTCCGAGTCGATTTCAACAAATGGAGGGATGAAGATGAGTCCGGAGACGATGAGATGGGAGGCGGAGGAGGCAACTTCGAGGACATGATGCGTCAGATGGGCGGCTTTGGTGGCGGCGGCGATATGGGAGGCTTCGGCGGTCCCGAAGAAGACGACTCCGACGATGATGAGCTGCCCGATCTTGAAGCAGCCAAGGATAACAAGGAAGAGGAGAGAAAGGAATAGTCATACCACTCACGCTTCCAAAACTTCATCGCAGGAGAGTCGACCGGGTCGATCCTACACTCAGGTAGTCCGGTTATGAACATGTTGTAAATACACTCTCACCGCAGTTCCGCCCTAACCAATCCCTTACCTGTAATAAACTACCGAGTGGGAGATCTTTCCTCCGATATTATTTTGTCTTCAATCCCAGGGGTACGGAACCCGACTAGTGGGATCCGGATTTCCGTAGCGAACAACGGAACCGGATACCTGAATATGACGTCCGACAACTTCAGCTGTTTTCGCAGTAACTCTGTGGGCTCTGTTGGGCTATTTAGGGGAGGAAATCGCGGGCAATCTCAAGTGCAGTCTCAGTTCGGGTTCGAGGAGGATAACCGATCGCAGAGGAGGAACATGTTCGGAGATCCAGAGAGATACGCTACACACCTCGCTTCAACTTTCCAGACTTCAGCACTTACGTTTTCAAGTCTAGAGTCACTCAGTCATCAGTGGAGCAGCGCAGTCTGTCACTTGAAATCGATGGAAGGTTATCGCAGGAAACTTGGGTGCCGAATGAATAAGGGCGAGGCTCTGCGTGGTCGTCCGGCTTGTCCGTGCTCCTCATCATCAAACTAGAGAGGCAGCTGTACGAACCGGAGACGGTCGCCGAACTGTGGACACTCAAAATCATATTTGGAGGAAATATGGAAGGAAACAAGCCAGAATTTCCGGCTCGTCGTTGCGGTGACGGTGTGATTCCGGTTGCACAGAACAAGCAGCGAATGAAAAACCGCTCCAAATTACATCAGGGATGTGAGGAAAACTATGGTTGATGCTAAATCCCAAATAGTCAGTGGCAATAAGTTCCATCGAAGTTCAAACGGAAAGAACGTTAATTATAGGCTGAGGAAATGCCGCACGGACGATTCAATGACTGCTCGGGAATCCAGCTTTCTGAAAGATGAAACCTCTTCGAGAAGCCGGAGGAAATATTGGGGAATGAGTCGATGAGCATATTGAGACAAGCACATGGTGGGTCACATCCGACATCCAGCAGGTTTGAGGCGACTGAAGTACTCTGGGAAGCAACCTGCGTTTAACGGACTAGATGTTTGAAGAACCGTGACGGTGATGCCGTCTAAGACGAACAAACATATCAGAGACATCACAATAAGCGGCGAGTGAATGCTCACTGGAACAAACAACTTCAAAATGACGAAAACGGGACCTGGCCAGAGGTTCTCCGGAGCAAGGAACACAATCAGCGAAATCCTGTATTTCACCCGGGTGAGCAATGATAGATGACAAGAATCTGACGAGTTGGATTTCGAATTTGAGGAGAAAGACACCTCGAATCTGGCGCGAGAGATTTCACGGAACTGACGAGACAGATATTACGGGAGCAGTCAGTTATCACGCCGTCGGGGATTAATGGAACACTATAGTTTCAGACAAAATCCCGCAGATTCGCGCTCCCTAGATATCGAGCACACCGTCAGCGAACCCCGATTCGGTTCTCGAACTCCCGGAGTCCGATTTTCAGGGATCCTTACGTTATGAAGATCAAGACGGCGGCGGAGCCCATGCTGAATCAACTTCTAAACAGGTCGTTCCCCAGAACGGGGCACGGAGCGCTTTCATTTCACACCCCGGAGAATTCCGGAGGAAGGAATCGTTCTTTTCGTTGTGAGCGCCATGACTGAGGAGAACTTCTCCCTCGTGGGGTTCAATGTCACACTGCCTCATTTGACGAGTCACTCCCCAAGGGCCCTGTATTTTTTCCCGAGGATTTCTGGTGTTTGCGATTCCGACAAGTATTTCATCGAATCGGAAGGATTCTCTGCACGCAGCCTCGAATTCTCTCCTGTCACAGCCATCGTCGGAAACTTATCTTGTCTGTATCGTGACAAGGCGCGGAGCTATCATGACAGCGGCAGGAGACTCTTCAGAAATGACTCTTCGAAGCTATCTGCGGTATATTCCCGCACTGCCGAGCGAATGATGCGAACCAAATCCGATTCTGGAAACTACGAAAGTGTCGCTCAAAAGTATTGTGACAATTTACTCCTGTGCGATTCTGGCTCCCTGCAAGCACGTCGGAAGGGATCCCGGACCCGACGACGGAGAATCTTTTGACCGGATGCTCCATATTTCGTAAAAGCACTCTTATGGTCGGAAAAGAAGAAAAAGCCGACGACTTCAAATGTATTAAACGGGAGGCGGCCGGCGAGGAACCCGCTGATTTCGGAGAAGAATCGTAAACGCAGGCTTGAGCTCGCCAGAGAGCACGGACTTCGGGGAGATCCGCAGTGGTCGGAAATCCGATCAGCATTTGTCAGAAAGGCTTGACGGACCTTTGAGAGCGGAGAGTCCCCCTAACAAACAACTTGTCGACCCTGAAGATTCTTCCAGCACAGAAGGATGCTTCTCCTCTCAGAAGGAACATTCGTTCTGTGACCAGCAGTCGGGAACAAGTCTCCCTCCCCCCTCCTGATCTCTTCGCGCTATGATGCGTTTTTACCTTCGCGGTCGCACCCACACGCGGCGGGAAGACTCCGAGTATTACGACTGGTGCTTGCAGGAACCTACTTATCCGCCTGGACTCATCGGAACCGCGAGCAGTCCGAGTCCAACGATCCGGGCAAGGGCGCGAAATCTCAGGAACAGGCCCGTATTCCAAAGTCGAGGACCGAAACCGGGATTTTGCGCCCTCTCCCGGCCTCGTGGTGAGGAATGGGAGCTGTGGCGTGTGGGCCCGTCGGACTTGCTCGTTTTTCTTTTATCGAGGTTCAAAGCAAGCTAGAACCGCTGATTGGATGCCGTGCAAGCGAGAAGCCCGAAGCCTCCCAAGTGAAGAAGGAACTGGAGCAGCAGAGTCTCTCGGATAGCCCTCACAAGCAGCTGCATCATGTATGGTTTCGCAAATTGGAAACGGCTCGATAAACATTCCCGTTTCCTCTTTGCGAGCGCTGATATACGATTTCTCCTCTCGGCAGGAAAGGAATGAAGTTGAGTGGAGCTTCTGGGAGAAGAGTTCTCGAAGGAATATTCTGTTCTCTGCACAAAACTGACGGCCTCCAGGACCATGTTTTGTTCCCGAAGCATCTTAGAACAAAATGAGAAGGAATAAGTTAGCTGATGCTTTTCTCACGACTCCGCCGATTGTGATGTCAAGATTGTCTTGTGAGCACGAATACTCACACTGAACTGATCGAAGAAATCTCATTCGGTTTTCGTTCCGACCGCTCCTCAGCGCCTTCCACCGGGTGAGCTGATCTCGAAGAGCTGGACGGAACGCCCAATATAAACTATTATAGTTCTGTAGCATGAACCTAGGCATTGACGACACCGTGCGGGCTTGAAATCAAAGTCATTATGTTAGCCTTGCTGGGGAGACAAGCGTCAACGCCTCCGTGCCCATCCGGTGCCAGTTTTCGATTGGATGAGTATTCTGTGGAGCGTGGCCGATGCCGTCTTTCCGGGATGTGGATCGCATGAGTATTCCACACGAGAATCGCGCTGAGGAGATGTAGGCGTGAAGAAAAGGAAGACGCGGGCAATTCCATCGAGGAACCAGACCTCTGTTCGATGGAGGAGTCTGATTCAGTGTATATTGTCAGATCTGCACATAGCAGAAGCTCTTGAGATTCCCGACCTGAATGTGATCTATTCGTGGCTCTCAACCCTTTGCTAGATGCACTGCTCATCAGGAAACATCTCTTCCGAGCACGCTGATTCGGGACGTAAGAAAAAAATCTGTCGAACATGAGCTGCGTCCCCGTGTCGTTGAATACCTTGAAGAACAAATCGGACAGGATCGAATTTATGAAAACGCCACCCCAAGGCTGAACCAGAGAACGATTCCAAAATGAGAAATGTCGTCGACGCGAATCCCGTCCCAAATAATTGCAATCACCCGACTTGGACGACGTCTTCCGGCATGAGTGATGTTTGGGAGACTATCAAGGAGTTCGACTCTGCGAATTAGGGGTTTGGACCCTCCCTTGAGCGCATATTTCTCGGAATCCGAAATCTCTCCGGGTGGATGTGATAGGATGTCTTGACAGTCGAAGTCGAATAAGGATTACTTCTCCCAAATTCCTTCCAAGCAAAGCTCACGAAGCTTGGAGTGCATGGTGCAGATTCTGAAAACTTTTTCATGTGCCCGCTTCCAATGAATTATTTTCAGTGCGAAGTCGTTCCAGAGAGCTCTCCACGACGGTGAACCGATATCCTACTCGTGGGGATTCCTCGGAAATTACTGTTACTCACCCCCGATCATTGTCATTTCACGATTCCAGCTACAAAAACGAAATATCAGAGCATGGATCAGAGCACTAGTTTCTTGTCGGGCAACTTGAAAATGGAAAAGAAACTTGAGCATATGTCGCTAAATGCTATGTCGGATTCATACTCCGAGTCACTAGGCAAACGGGTGAGATCCGACGAACCACCGTGGTCCAGGATCGGAGAGCTGAGTGGCAGGCTGGAATGCCTACCCCTCGCTTCGAGAAGTGAAGCAAGAGCTGCCCATGTTGTTGGTGCTACTCGAGAACAACCGTTTGCTTTGAGATATCGGCAGATGGCAGTATCCACCGGTTGACCTTTTTCTACCATATGTGGGGGAGGAAATGACGGCACGGGTGCTTGAAGATCAACAATACACTCATGGTCAATGTTACTTTATTCAGCGTGATATATACAGTCACCAGAAGTCAACACGGAAAACGGTCACGCGTTTTGAGAGCGTGATACAGCAAAAATAACTTGTGGATTCTTGATGATGTAAGATTTCTGTACAAGGCAGAAGAAACACTGCAATGTTTTGGATTCTGGCACGATGGCCTCTTTCGTCGTATCTATCTCGGTCTTTCTTTTCAGTTGACTATAATGCCCTCCTTCCAACCCAACGCACTCGGTGCCGCTGCAACGACTGTCACTCGTTAAGCGTTAAAAACTCGAAATGGCTCTCGATGCTCCTTCTCCCGCGGAAAACTCCTCTCCTCGCTCGATACGAGTTCGATTTCAACGACAGCTTGTTCCAGCGGCGAGCGCGGCTTCAACTCCGGCGCATGCAGCAGGCACAGCAAGCGCAAACACCAGACCCCGAAGCCTAATAGTTTGGGATCGTCTAATAGCTGGACTGACTTGGGATTGAAGTAAACTCGCTACATGTCATTAACATTCTTTTTGCTACAAAGGTCTTTGAGTGTTTTGAGTTCTTCGATGAGCACAGCGTTCTGGTTCTCTAAAACTGCGACTCGATTCTCGAGGCATTTAATGTAATCTTTCTTTTTTCGTCTGCACTCTTTGGCTGCTTCGCGATTCTTCAGAAGGCGTAGCTCACGTTTTCTGGCAGCTTCTTCAGCGATCGTCATCGGTTGACTCGTTTGGCTCATTCCCCCGGTCGTTACCACCACTGGGGTACTGGCTCCCGTGACCTGCGCCGGTCGCAATTGATAAGTCTGCAGGTCGCCGACACCAGAGACGGTAACGGGTACAAACAGCTGGCCATCGTTGGAGTACTGCACGTACTGTGGGGTACTGACGTCGGTCTGAAGTTGGATCGTTGACGGTTTTAGCTGAAAGTCGCTATCAGAAGCAGTGTCGTCTTTATCGGACGACGACGACCCCGCTACGACCTGCTGAGGTATGAGGTCACAATTAGGACTGGGGAAGTTAGCGCGCGCCTTCTGACATCACTCACAGAGAGAATTCAACAGGGACGACGGGATCTACTACTATTGAGACCAAATGATAATAACTTCTCTGTAAACTCCCATTCAACTCGGGAAGCGACGAGCTCCTATCGTGAACATAGAGGACGACGGAAACAAATAAACAAACAAACAAACGAACAGCACACGAAGCTTCAAGGATACAAACAGATGAGGAGGGGAGAGGGAAGCCGGTTCGAAGTAACGAAATCAGAAATCTGCGAGGTCATTAGGTGAACAAGCGTGAGCAGCGATACTGGCAAACATCCGAAATGCGGAAATAAATAAGAACCGAAGAGAATCTGGAGAAACTTCGTACGTCCTCTGGAAAAACTCACTTGAAGAGTTCCCATGGTCTGACCGTCGTGTTGGGGCATAGACAGCTCGTTGAAGATTTTTCGATACGACGGTCTCCTCGCGAGACCCTCCCGTCGCTTTCGAGTGCTTTCGTCCTCAGCGAGAGTTCCTCCAATAACGCCACCGTGCACCAACTGGACCGGGACTTCTTCGGCGACCTGTTGGCCCGCCGCCGATTGTATCACTGATCCCTTATTGACCGTTAATATGACAGGGTTCTTCAGCTGTAAGCACACGAAATCATCCACTGAGTGAACGGAGTTCCCGATCGGAGCACACCTATGGTCTGTCTATATGCTGCTAGCAGGGGTGCGGAGATTTGGAGCGACGCTCGCCGAGCGAGATGAGGCTTTGCTCGAGCGTCGACGGATCATGATTGTCCTCAACTGTAATCAGCCCGGGAGCTGCTGTGTATGGAGGAACAGGAGAGGGATCTCAACGGTAACACAGGCCAGCAGCTCAGCCATAGTGTTGAGGTTGCTGCTGCCGCTGTTACTCATTCCACCACCAAGCGCGCATCGTCTGCTCGTGCTGACGTCAAGCTGTTTTCCTCCGGGGCCACCAACCGACCGAGCATCCTGCAGTCGAGGGGCCAACCAGGCGGGCGGGCGGGCGGTCGGAGGGACGACGGACGCAGCGACCGTCAGAGCCGACGCAAACACACATCTGATCGGGGTCTGATAACACACGTGAGCTTTGACGTCAACGGTGACGACACGGCCATCACTCTGTCGACGGCTGAGTCGGCGGCGACTGCAAGAGGAGGACACTCGGCTTTCCGTTCGCTAAGGCGCCACGTACGGCGACCAAGCGTCCTTTCCAGAGCAAACGGAACGGAAAATTCCTGCGGCTGCCGTTGATCGTGTCGAGAACTGAAATTCCGCTTTTTGGGGCCGATCTAAATCTGTCCTAGGTGTACTCACGTTTTGAATGGCGCCCGCTGAAGTAGCCTGAATCACAGAAGTTGTCGCCTGGGAGCCTTGTGTGTGTGATGCTGGTTGGATCACACTCTGAGCCAGTGGCTGGACGTGTACAATTGATAGATTACTGATAGGCTGCTGAAGCGTGATCTGAGTGCCCTGAAGCCACACACGGGGAAGTTAGTACGGTCAGTTGATGGGCCGACGATAGCTTAGTCAGACAAACAGCAGACAAACAAACGAGCGCCGCCACGAGAACGCCGAGGAAGAAACGTGCTGGGCTCCGCGAGCGACCCGTGACAGGAGCGCGGGAATCGGACATGCTGAACTGAGCTCAGGTTCCGGAATTCAACGGACCGTAGGTGACAATGGAATCGAGGGCTGAAGCTACCCGTGATTGAATCTAGAGCGCTATGCCGCCATCCTCGGACATTCGTCGTTTCCACTCCAGCGACCCCGTTCGTTCGGAAACACCGAAGAATGAAGGACTTGTCCATGATTGTGTTCCTTCGAAACATGGGACTCATCGGAGCTCTTTACCGAGGACAACTTTGGAATGTTCTATAACCGCCACCTGTACCCTAACCACGCTCGAGCAAACACGCAAGCGACATTCTATTGATTCAACTAGCAGAAAAGGCAGGACTAAGAGGGAAAGGGAAGGCGAGACAGTGCAGTTGAAGGGTTACCTGAATGACCAAACCGTTCTTTCGGACACGACTCGCGGCTGCGGGATTTGCCGAAGCAAGGGTTGTCGTCCCCCCTTGCGACACAATCTGCTCGCCCGGTGGGGAACTGGGAAGGATCTGCGAACACCGGAATCCATCAGAAGGTTTGTCATCTAAGCTATAATCTAATTCGGCTTGAAACCAACAAGCTCCACACAAGTTTCTACTTCGTTCGGGGACGTTTCAATCGTCTCCATCGGAACAGGAAGGTTACGCTCTCAGCACTCCGTTGCAAGCAGGAAAAGCCTCCGGGACACGGAATGCGTTCCATTCAGTCGGTCAAACAAACGGAGCGATGAATTGACGGTCTGCAAGTTTTCGCCGAGCGAAACCCTTCGTCACGACGCTTTTCCAACCTCTGAAGGTTATGCGGTCGGATTCGCGGGCGAGTTCGGCTCGAACAAAAGCGCATTCCGCGGTGGAACCCCGAGATTGCCAAACCGAGATGATCCTGCGGTCAAAGAGAGATGGACGGCAGCGAGCCACGGGCCATGATTCCCGCAATTCCTGCTGAGAGCTCAGCTGTAACCTCGAAAAACCCTCCCCAGGATTTCGATATTCCAGAACCGCTATTCGGAATGACGGGGGAGCAAAATTCATGGAATCAGAGGTGTGAAACGGGGACCGGAATCCAGACTTCACGAGACCTGCGGCCGCACATGGGAAGTGAGGAGGGAAAGGGGAGATTCCGTAGCCCCACGGGAGAACTTCCTAGTTGAACGCGCTCTGACAGACAGACGGATTTGGTTCGGAAATCCCTTCATCCCGATTGTCAGACACGAGCGCGGAAGGGGCGAGCGATCCTTCGATTTCGAAACCGATGAGGCAACCGTTAGGCTCGTATCAGCCCTCCGTGTGCACGAGCGAGAGTTCGGAATCGCTCCGAACCACCGGGCGAGCTGCTCTTTTCAGACTCGGAATGTTCCTCGTCCAGGCGGAGAGAGGAGCGGCAAACGCTTCTCGGCTTCCTCGAGTTGTTCCTGGCGGCGCGAGCGGAACTGCTCTGATGATCCAAGAAGGCGCGCTCCACGAACACGTGAATGGAACCAAAATTGGATCATACAGGGTGTTTGTGCAGCTCTACTCGTAGCGCAACTTCCGATGCGCAATCAATCAACGAATGTATTTGTGGGAACGGGAATCACGCGGCGCAATTCCCATCTATCGCCGCAGTGGATCACCCAGCAGACACAAAGCGTAGACACAACACAGGGCAAGCAATAAGCGTGCGAGCGGCTCAGCAAACAAGAACGTGAAAACGGCTGGGACGCCGAACGGAACGTACAACGGTCTCGAATATTTATAGTCAACAGTCAACGTACTCGAGGGAAAGCAGGAAATCACAACTGGGGATTAACCCACATCGAAAAGAGAGAGAGAGAGAGGGAAAGAGCGCGCGACAGAGCTCAAGCAAAACGAGCGAACCATTGGGAGGAATCGGGCATGGATGCCAGCGGAGGGATGTCAGCCATCCAGCAAAAACGGAAACTACGATCACAGAGCCTTCTCAGATCTTTTGCTTCTCACCTGTTGAGGCGTGGTGAATAAAACTGTGGATTGTTGTGGCGTGGCGGCCTGTTGACTGATTCGAACTCCGGCTTGTGCGGCATTCGAACTCCGAGTTGAGGGATCAGAGTTTTCAGAGAGGACTTCCATCTTCATCTGCTAACTACAGTCGAGTCGTGAAACATCCAGCAGCCCCTGGGCTGCACGCCTGTGGGAAGAAGAGTGGCGATTCGTCAATCGAGGTTCATGACCAAGCTGAGGTCTACCTCTGTCTCCGGCGGTCTCATCAATCAGCGGATTCCTCGAATCGGCTCCGCAATAATCTGACAAACGTGAGATGGTGGCATCGTTCCCCTCCTATTGGAGCATATTTTTATTGACGGTTCCATACGAAGAGTTTCTCTAGCGAGCGGTGATTGGTATGTATATTTAGGTCGGATCGCAAACTTCCGCGATCTCGCGAGAGCCTCCCACTTGAGTTACACGCAGCTTAGTGGCTTTGGGTCAGGCATCCCCCAACAATGTTCTCCCTGCGCAACTTCCGCTTGCAGCTGTTGGCGCCAAGATTGAGCGGACCCCGATTGCTGGCGCCGAGAACAAAGTTCCTTCATCGAACCGTTCTATCCTATCGGAATCAAGGTCGGCTCTCAAAAGACGTCCACGTTAAAAATCTCACACGAAGCGATACTGCCGCCTGCCAGCGGTATGAAAGGTTTTCCGGATCGCGAGTCTAAGTCGATGAAGAATTACGCGGAAAGCCGACGTAAGATCTTCTGGTTCTGCCTGTCGGTCCATTAGATTCGCGGTGAGCCAGTGACGGTCACTGCGTGTAAAATTCGTCGTCGTGTGATGCAAGCGATGGAGCGAGAAAGCTGGCTGACGAGCAGTGCCAGCGAAACGAGTTCTGATTTGAGTCAGATGACTACGTCATGATGACGTGGTAGGACGCTTCAGGCGCGGAGCGCCCGCGGGACGGGACGCTCCAATCCACGGCGCTCAGACGAACTACCGGTATCACTGTCGGCCTCCTGCTTTCGCTCGCTGGAAGCAACACAAACAACAAATGCAGACCGCGCAGAAGCCTCAATTCATTCATGGAGTGCGAGTGAGTTCGATCGGGGAAAGTCGACCAGTTTCTAAGGAACATTCGGAGATTAGCTGCTGGGTTCGAGCGCAATCCTCTTTCAGACAGAGACCGAGGACTATCAGCCTCTCGATTTCGGGAGATAGTGCCCCGGTGAGACGGCGCACCAAGACATCCCGTACCCTCCGTTCATTCCATGACGGGCCCGATGGAAACTTCCGGGCTCCACGAGAACGTAGAACAAGAGACTCTGATCGAGGCGTCCTATGACGAGCTTGAGTGGAAGCAAGGATACATTCACACATCGGCGACGACCGGGGATGGCAGTTCCCACATAAACAATGGTGAAGAGGCTGATAGAGATGGATGTGATCGGATTGTGATAGTTGAGGGTGGGTACAGTTCGATAAATTGAGGATGGAAACACGAGAGATAGAAGCAGTGTTCCAGATGGGGATTTATCAGATTCAGTTCGTGGTCCAGCTCACTCCAGGGATCTCCAGGTTGTATCAAGTTGGGTTCCGATGTGGCTAACAGAAACTTCCCTCTCTTCATCACCCTCAGCCCAGCTTCTGGTGACTCTGATATATTTTCCTCTAGTTCAATATCATGGACTCCCCTCCATACAGTTGCGCCGATTTGAAACAGGCGAAGATCCTCGAAACGGGATGCACGAATGGTGATCGAAAGGCTGGAGCAGGTTTCTCTAATCCTATGAATGCAGATTGCGCGAACTCCTCTGAAACCGTCCTCTGTTATGCGGTTCGCGAACTATGTGGCTCTGATCCTGGCGAGCTCGACGAACGGGTAGTTGACTGACTAGCCAGTCAACCTGATCCAGTTGGTTGCAAACAACGCTCGGACATGTGTTGTAGTCGATCAACACTCGGAACGCCGGACCGAGCAGCCGACAGCATCTAACACAGATGGACCCGAAGTCGGACGAGCTCTCTACGAACGTTTCCGGATGCCGGCGAGCCCCGCAAGCTTACGAGCATCTCTGAATTTTGATTGAATTCACAGGAGCGCATGGTCATTGCCCGCTATCTGGATAGCTCTGTCAGTTTTCGCAGACCAACGGCGCGGTCGGCGGGTGCCCGACCACGGAAGGGTTTGCGTAGCAATCAGCGCAAAAATCCGAGAACGTCACTGCCGAAGCTGGACTGGGATCTTGTCCGATGAGCCCACGCGATGGGTCGAACCGGACTGCGGATCAGTCAAACACCGTTCAAGCTCAAGAGAAGCCGAGACATCATGAACTTGATATCGGATGGTCTCCTCGGTCGGTTTGTGAGCTGCCGCTGCTGGTGGGCCAACTGGCTGGCTGGCAAGCTAGCCAACAGCAGGCTCCTATCTCAAGGTCACATATACGACGAACAAACGAATGCTGGCTCTCGCACAAGCAGTCGGTAGTCAGGCGATCAGCCGACTAGCCGCACACACATATCAACCGACGAGCGGATACTGAATCGCCGAGATCTTCGAGAAGGAGTCACCTCGAGTCTTTAGTGGTTTGAATAGCGTTCCCGCCAACAAGCTCAGCATGCCGATATCCCAATCCGGCATTCCCTCGGTGCTAGTCGGTATGAATCGCTTCTCAACCAAACTTATCGTGCAGCTCGTCTCCCACGACAGCGCTGTTGTGCACAAGTAGTATGATCGAATTGGAATAGAGCCATCACATGTTCTGAACTCGCGCCTGGCAGAGAACAGACGAAGTCTTCAGCAGCGACACGGCCTAGGAAGAGGAACGCGCGCGCGCGCGGTTCTCTGAGCCGATGTCGGAGGGAGCAACGGAGCTGCAACACGCGAGTCGCACTGAGACCACAACTCTAGCATTGCGTTGCTCAAAAACAACCACAATAACAACAAGCAACAATGAACACCAACGTGAGGAGCAATATCTGTTCCCTAGGCAGAGCAGGAAAGCAAGGAGAGACTTTCTGCTACCTCTGCACTCATATTGTCGCAGCAGCTTCGGAAGTTTCAATGTAGTCGGAGCTGTTGACATCGTTCACCTACAACGCTCAACGACTGCCGTTATCAAAGTTTCCCATTTTGACCGAGGAACAAGTTCCATCCAAGAGGGAAACTACTCCCATTGTCTTCGTAACTTGCAGTCATCAGAGTCGCCGTCGACTGTGATCTCGCTGACCGACACCGCTGCAGCTGCAACTTCCGATAGCGTCTGCCTTTACGCGAGTGAGGCGAACAGCAGGGGGATCGATCGGCTGCTCATCTTATAAAGTGATCGACCAACTGACTAACTAGGAGTGAGAAAGAATGATCTCTATTCAACCAGCGAGAATATCAAGAAGAGACCCATATAGCACCCACCCTATACGCGAAGGAATGACTGAGTGACTGACTGACCGATTCACGAATCGACCAGCAGACAAACAAACATAAGGCCCGATGATCAGATGGACGATGGAGGACCCGCGGACCGACAGACAGATAGAGTAACGACCACAGCTAGCGAGCAAGCACCAGTCAGTCAGTCACTACTGCTTGCTTGCTGCTGCTACTACTGCTGTTGCTCGGTTGGCTGGCTGGCTGGCTGCTGTTGTTGCTGTACTTACACTTACGTAGTAGGGGGATCGTCGTCACCAACCACCACTGACTGGCCGTCCGCTGTTGTGATGAGCTGCTACGTAGAGTCACTGAGTCAACGACGACGCCATCTTCTCGATGCTCATTGGCTGTCTGCTCCACACAGCACGCTCATTGGCTGCTGCAGATCACGTGACGTCACTATGACGTCATTTGGAGGGTTCTAAAACGCGAGCCGCGCTGCGGAAGTCCGCGCGACTCCGGAGCGGCCACCTTGCGGGTTCTTTGCTGTCCTCGCCGCAGGTAGAACGGCAGCGGGAGCCGTGGCAATACCTCCATAGTGATCCTCTACCAAGCAAAGGCATCCGTCTGTAGCTGTGGCGGCTTTTCTCCCTTTGCTTGTCACGACGACGACAACAACCATTCCACATTGGTCTGCGCGGCGTTCTTGCTCGCTGCTGCGATGTTTTCCTCATCTACCTCCGACATTACCGCTAGTGCTCTGTGGTAGTGATCGCTCACTTTAGAAGGCGCGCAGGATGCCATGCTGGAGGAGGATAGCGGACGCGGATCGGGACGTTCTGGGCAGGTGTTTCCAGCCGCAGATTTCTGGCATCAACCAATCCAACTGGAGATTCAGGATTCACTCTAATCAGCTACGGACATAAGTTTGGCAGATTCCTCGCTCAGAGCAGCTGATAGGAGCCTCAGAAGATAGTCGGAGTTTGCTCGCGCAGGAGGAGTATCAATGTTAGAGAGAGGCGCTGACTTTCCAGGGTCCAGCCCCAGATCCCGCTTATTGTTTCTCTGAGTTGCCGGTAACGGGTAATGGGATGCGATCACCGTGGTTGAGGAAGGTGATCGTAGAGGCTCAAAAACGTAGTGGATCGTCGACTCGAAAGTGGAAGTCTTGAACATCGGGACATCCATATTTGACCCGTGCGGGCCTTCAGCTGTACATATTCTAATCCAAACGTCCAAGTTTGTTGAATACTGGATGGAATGGAAACTCATTGTTGAACATCGGGAGAAATGTCATACATGCAGTGAATCTGCGGATGAAGTCATTCGTTGGGAGGGCAAATACGGGGTTTTGACATTTCGTTCACGTGGAGCGGGAACGCAGCGTATATCACTCCAACGAGTGACATATCGCGCACGGGACTGAGTATTTCCGTCCTCAAATCCCTGATTCAGCACATTCTTCTCCGTATGCGATCCCATGTCGCATTCGAAGAACACATCCTGGAAGCCCACCTCTGGGTCGCGAGATGTTTCGGAAATACCATCTTAGGAGCGCCTGTCTGACAGAGCCTCGCGGATCATTCCATCCCGCTTCTAAAACTCGTCAGTCAGGAATTGGAGCATGTGGCGGATTATTCTCCAGCTGGGCGACGTGCTGTTGAGGTGAATGTTCTATCAATTATTCTCCACTGTTCTTCCAGAAGAACACTAGGTAAAAGAGGGATGTTGTCAGAGACCGATGAGAGAGACCGCTTTGAATAACTCCCCGGAAACGAGATAAATATGACATATCCGGATCGAGCAAAGTTCCACGTAACCAGCCGAATCCGTGATGAGATGAGGCGAACGGAAGGTACCAATACACCATTTATAGCCGGCTCGAAGATTTCAGTCTTCTATGAGGAATTGTAACGTTCACATGCTTTCCATACCAACGAAAATTATTCCTTTATAACGCCGCAGGCTGGTAACATTTGATACCTTCACTGCTCAGAACAATTCACATGCTAGAAGCGAACCCAGGGATGCTCTTTCTGAAGGATCGACCGGAAGACTATCCTGGTCAGGAGCGAGAACCCGGATTTTACTATTGTAGCGCACTTTCTCAGCTCATATGGGACTCTCCGCCGTGAGATGACACGTTCCAAAAGACGTCAACACGCAACTTTTCGTGATGCGTATCCACCGGTCATTTCACTTGCACTTTTTTCCGAATTCTCATCAATTGGGAACAACCTCCACCCAATTACCCCCTGGCGGGGCCCTCCAAACAGTTATCGACCATTCTTGAGCCGAGGCTGACCTTGAACGATCGTACACCGAGTATCTCCCGAGATCCCGGCATCGGAATGGCCCGCTCAGCTCATAGTTCAATGTGGTCCTCTTCAAAGCCTGTTTTACCGATAATGTGCAAGAACATATTTAGAATCCGTATGCCTTCATCTATACAGATGAGGAGCCATCGACTAACGCCAAATGTTATCGCAAACGTTATGGCCAATTCACCACTTGCTGTTCAAATGTCCGCAATTGCAACATGATTGTGGAAGAACACTCAGAATCGGGAACAGACTCGGACAACGACGTGTTTTCGATGATCACGCAACAGCTGGGGGACCCGGAAAAAGGGAAGTCATGGGCGACCTGATACTGTGTCATAGAAACCGTGAGGAAGAACTGCGGCTCCAGGTAGACTCCGGTGCCACGGTTGATGTTCTACCTCTAAACATATACCAAGCACTACGTGAAAAAAAAGGTCTAGAACTGGTTACGAATGTACAGTGGAGATCTGACCAAGTCGGTCGGCCGATTCACGGTCCATGCATTTAACGGCGACAGGGGAGTCTGAGCGACGTTCGAGGTAGCCAAGTTAAGAGAACACCCACTACTCAGTGCGGAGACATCGATAAGTCTGCATTTGATCAAACTCGGGGACAACGTTAAACTCGTGAACCGAATACAACAATCACCAGAGCACAGCAATGAGCTAGCGGCGCTTGTGCACGAATATGAAGACATCTTCAAGGGCCTAGGCCGTCTGCCAGGTGAAGTCCGAATTGACTTGAAGGAAGATGCAATACCTATGCAATGTCCGCCTCGCGCTCAAAGAACAAATAATACGAAAAATTCAGCAGCCGCAAGCGCAAGGAGTGATAACACCAGTCAGCAGACCGACGAAATTGATCACCCAGATGCTGGTGGTCGCAAAAAAAGGAAAAAAACTCCATCGATGACTCTCGATTCATACCACCTGAATCAAGCAGCGAGACGGTCTCACTACCTACTGCCAGTGCTATCGGATGTATTGCCTCGACTGTCAAAGGCAAAATACTTTTCGGTGGCTGATGCGTCGGATGGATCCTTCCAATGTGTCCTGGAGGAATCCTCAACCGATCTCACAACATTCTGGACTTCCCTGGGACGATACATATATCTCAGAATGCCACAAGGCCAAAGTATGTCACCGGAGAAATATCGCGCCGAACAAGTGGAAGCTTTGGAGAACCTCGAAGGCGTGGAAGTCATATCCGACGACATCCCAGTACATGGTACAACGCAGAAAGAACATTTACGACATCTGAAACAGTTCTTTCAACGATGTCGAGGAGAGAACCTCAGACTCAACCGAAGCAAACTACGCTTGTGTGCAAGGCAGGTGAAATACACGGGACATATACTGACCCGAGACGGACTGCGTCCACAACCCGAAGGGATCGAAATCATACGGAGAACCCAACCACCGAGAGACAAAAGAGCCTTACCGCGTATGCTAGGGTCAACGAACCATCTCTTAAAGTTCATACTAGGCTGCTCAGAGATAGCAGTGCCGCTACGAAAAGTACTCAAAGACAACGTTGAGTTCACATGGTAGGACCAACACCAGAGATCATTCGACAAATTGAAAAAATATCTTTCAAAAGCCCCGGTACTCGCGTACTGCGACACAAAACTCCCGATTCTCATCCAAACCGATGCAAGCCAGAGCGGAATCGGCGCGGTGCTGCTGCAAGAAGGTCGCCCCTAGTCAAGCTCACCCCAATCAGAAGCTCAACGTTGGAGAAGGTAGCAAAGGCATCAGCAGCCGACTTGAAGTCTGTACAACTTCCGAAAATACTGATCGAAGGATGGCCAGCAAGCAAAACATCATGCCCCCAAGGATGTGGCTCCGTGCTGGGAACACAAAGCATATCTAACAACACAAGATAGCCTGATATTCAGGGGTGAAGCAGTTTTCATCCCCGAAAGAACTCAGGAGAGAAATGCTATTGTTAGCACACTGCACTCACTACAGCTTTACATCCTCATGGAAACGAGCCAAACACTGCGAATACTGGCCGTCGGTAAAATCAGAGCTCAGAAAGTTCTGTGAAACATGCAACACATGTCTTTCGCACCTGTCGAAACAACCAAAGGAACCGATCTTGCCGACTCCGTTGGCAACATACCCCTTCCAAGTAGTCTACCATGGCATTTTCGCGGTGGATTCGTACTCCGACTTATTCAAGGTGGATAACCTAGGACAAACAGCAACTCCAAAGAAAGTCAGCACCGCAACTGAAAAACATTTTGCAGGGTATGGAAGCCCCCGTTGAACTCCGTAGCGATAATGGATCTCAATTCACATCAACCAGCTCCATCGAGAGCCCGCAAGACTGGGGCACAACGCACATCACGAGCTCTCCGTACTATGCCCAAGGGAACGGAAAAGCGGAAGCCGCTGTCAAAGTAGCGTATAGAGTGCTGAAGAAATGCACGATGAGCCAAGAAAACTACCAGTATGCGTTATTGGACCTGCCAAATACTCTACAAGCCGACGATTCGGGCAGAGCACAGAAGTTCTTCTCAAGGCGACCAAGGTGCGAACTCCCATGAGTCATGGAGCAATAATACATACAAAACGAGGAGCAGCTCAAAACCAATGAGAGTGAAAAATCGTCGCAGGAAGAAAAACTTGATAGGTCAGCCAAGGAGCTCCAACCACTCAATCCAGGAGACGAATCTCGAGTACAACAAACACGGGAATCAGAGCTGTGGGTCGCAGGAACGTGCACCGAAGTGGTTGGCCCGAGAATATATCTGGTCAAGCTCAAGGACGGAACGGTTATCCGTCGCAGCCGGAAACACCTGCAACTTGATCGTCAGATGAACCTAAGGAACGAACGGGGTCCCGTTGCTCCTGAAAACGCAGGAAACGGAGAGTGTCCGCCAGACGATGCGATACAGAGCCGCACTGTGGAAAAGTCTAAAATGCAAACTTGCATGGAGGAACTTGCTACAGTGCATCGGCGCAAGGAAATAGATTCCGATCATCAAGAAGATGGTGTCGACAGACAGAGTCATATGGAAACGCCGGAAGACGCCCACAACACTGATGGAACGACTAAGTCATCGGCAAGGAGACCATAGAAGAGACCACAGAATGAAGTGACGACGAATGCAGATGAACGTCTAAGGAAACAACAATGCCATTGTCTACGTGAGGCTTTCGAATCCGAGACTGCCGAATATGACACATGACTAATTTTGTTGAATCGATGTAAGGAGGGGAGATGTTCGTAAGCCGATTCGAATACTTGCGCTCTCCTGACCAGAGCGCTGTCTTACGATACAATAATAAACAGTGCCATCTTGACCATCCGCTGCATTATATCTTGTGAACTCACGTACTGTAGAAATACGATACAAACTATCAGTGAACCTCCATCTACTATACCTGACCTGTGTGTATTTCTCTCCGCACACGGAACGCTAACCGAATCCGTCCGGCTCGCCCGCGAAGATGGCGTGGAGGATCCATGTTAGTGACAATAGTCTCGTTTCACGGTATCTGGTCGAATTCCTCTCGGGATCCGATTCGTACTTCTTGGGAGTCACTGAATCCATGATGGAAATCGTCAATTAACGATACCAGACGGTCCGAGATCACCTCGAAAGCGTCCCTGGTCAGCTTGTATTTTGTGATTCGAGGAACTGAACGAGGTTCGGCCCGGATGCATTTTCCCCGACATACATACAAAGTCCCCGCACCCCAAGGTCCCCTTCCTACTTTTTCGCCAGCCGCTGATGGCAACCGTTGTCACGAACACCGGAACCTGAGACCATTTTTTTGGAACCAGTCGAAGGACCATTCGAAGGCGGGAAGATATGAGCTCCTCGCTCTGTTGAACTCATACGCTTCTTTTGGAAACGGTCGGTCCTCCCATTCACCAACTCGTGGTATCGTTTGAACACCAGTATCCTGAAGGGCCTGCCGGGATAAGGGCCCCACCGAAAAAAAGTACTCCTATTCAAAGTCCAGACGCAGGGCAAGTTTCCTCCCGATGCGAGTTGGCGGGGCCGAGATATGAATAGTTGAACATCGGCGATGAAGCGTTTTTTCCCCAGAACTCGCTTGAGACCCAGCATAAAAATGGATAGAAGTAATCGAATCTAGTCATCTATCTGGAGGTCATGGTCAGATCGATCCCAGAATTACCCTGCCAGACGCGTTAAAGTCTGCTCAGATTGGTCCCAGGATCACCCTTCCAGACATGGAGAAGTGTGCTCAGATTGGTCCCAGAATCACGTTTCCAGACTTGGGAAAGTGTGCTCAGATAGGTCCCGGAATCACCCCCATAGCCCCCCAGAAGTATTGTGAATGAGTCAGTATGGTCAGGGGTGATTCCGGGACCAATCGGAGCACACAGGGTGGTCATCGTAAGTCGGGAATTCTCTCACTCTCTCTTCTTTTGCTGATGAATCGGTGAAAAATTATTCGATTCTGGATTTTTTCCCGCGTTCTATAGCTGAAAGGATGGCGCATCTTATCTATCATCTCTGATATTTTTATCTCTTTTTTTAATCGGTAGAAGATTGCATTTTTTAAAAATTCCTAGAAAAAACAGTCGAAAAACTTCTTAAGTCGACCGATCGAGTTCGGAAGTGCCAAGGTCGACGCAGGATAGGACGCTGATCAAACGCCCGGCAACTCCAGATTTCTAGCTAGGATCGTTTAAACCTTGACCTCATGATCGACCTCCTGACAAGGTCGCGTCCTCTTTGCATTTTGGCCCATAACTCCTCAGGGAAGCCGAAATTGGAAATGTTCGGATGGCAAAAAGTTCTGAGATTGATCCAGACTACCTGACTGAAGAATTGTCGGGTCGATCCGACTGCTTTTTTCCTCCGAAAATCCCGCAATCTCAATTTTTGGGAAAAAGTTGTCGGATCGACCCGCAAACTACTTGGTTCGGTAGTTTGAATCAATCTGAGAACGTTCCGGCATCGCAAAATTTTCCGAATTCGGCTTCCGTGGAGATTTACGGGCCATAATTCAAAGAAGACGCGATCTTGTCAGGAGGTCGATTTTGAGGTCAAGATTGAAACGATCTTTCGTCCTTCACACGGATCCTGAGCTAGAAATCTGGAGTCGCCGGGCGTTTGCAGCATTCTATCCTGCGTCGACCTTGGCACGTCCGAATTCGATCGGACGACTTCAGAAGTTTGTCTACTGTTTTTTGAGAAAAGTTAGATTCAAAAACGGGCAATCTTCGAGCCGATTTGCGAAAATCAATTGCCAATTGCAATTCGAGAAAATCGGAAACAAAAATATGTGCCATCCTTGCAGCTATCGAACGAAAAAAAAGTTCCAGAATCGGATAACTTTTCACCGATATATAAGCAAAAGAAGAGAGAGAAAGGAAATTCCCGACTTACGATGACCACCCTGCATTTTTCCGAGTCCGGGAGGGCTGATTCCGGGATCTATCTGGGGAAAACCCGCTTCACCGCCGATGTTCAACTGTTGATATGTCGGCCCCGGAAATTTGCATCGGGATGAAACTTGCCGTGCGAGTTGACGATGAAGAGGAGTGCTTTTAGCGATATCTGAGAAAGTGGTCAGCCTTCCCCTTCCCGGTGAATCAACGAGTTTCCAATTTGCCTCAACCGGGAAAGAGGTTTCCTGCGCTGCCGACGGCTTTCGATAGCCCTTGAACAGAGCTTCACAACGGTTTCCCTCTATCGGTGCTGCAGCTCCACTGATTCTCGAGGGAATGATCGGAATGATCAAGGCTCGTTGAACTATGAGTCGTTCACCTAGATCTTCCAAATCTCTGGGGGATCGATTATTCAGAAGGTGTCACGCTCCATCCACCATGATCTCTCTGTTCGGGGGTCCTCTTAGACAATTTGCTCCATTCTAAACTACGAAATTCTACACAACCCATACCTGCTTTGGAGTGATGCAGCTACGTGGCGAATGTTCGGCGAAGACTCACCTGCGAACTAAAGTGACGATAAGGCACACAGTCTTCCCATGAAGATTTCGGGAGCGCATGGATCAGCACATGTTCTACATGGTTTCTATCGCCTTGGGCATCAGAATAGTTCCCTGGGTATCTGATGCGCAGCATTACGAAGCGAGGTCAAGGCTTCTCGCCCTCAGAAATCTCGGGGCCTGAGAACTCCAAAGAATTTGTGGAAGAGTTCCAAGTTCGGTGATGCACAATGTTCAACCCGACGTTTGGGCTTATCTCTCAAGAGAAGACGCGATTCCGAGACCTTCTTTCTCGGAAAGAGTCCATCGCTGATCCCTTGGCCTACGCCTCTACTCAGGTGAAATCATGGAAGCCACTGAAAATACCATTGCACACATGAGAAGCATGCACAGTATCATCCACGGATGAGCGCCACCATCCGGCACCACGATATCATGTAACAATCAGAAGCGATGCCTCTCATGCATCTCACTTGAGGAGCCTTCTAATCTCACTTGTACCACAGGGTGACTCGTACCAAACTACTCAACTTTCAGAACAAGGTTGATGGAGGAGAACAAAGTTAAAACCTCAAGCTGGAGGTTTCGTCTCCATACTTTTTTGGACGGCTCCGAAAAATATCATGTGCGCTCCGGCTTGATGGCCCTATGAGATCAACTCATGCGACATCACGTTCCTATCTAATGAGTTCATCTGGGAGTACTATCGGAACGGGTGAGCGTGTACGAGCACCTCCTCGCTGATGGTTCCTCGTCACAGAGCAGATTCCTGAATCGCTCACGGACGACGATGCCGCTTCCTGCTCGTTTGACGGACTTGCGGATTCCTAGTGGAGACGCACATTGAAGCAGTGAGTTCGGTATCGGCTAATGTCAACCCGGGGTTAGCCGGATCTGATGTAACATCGACCCGGATCGCTCTCGACATCGCAAACTGGGACTCGCTCTGTGACAATCACAGCGAACACGAGTAGCCAGCAGAGTGTACTCTGGGGGGATTCTGACATATAATGAGATGTATATGGTTAAGAAATCCGATCAGTCAATATTGAGAAGCGACTCAACGAGTTCAGTGGCTGACCGGCCGCTCAGTCGTCGGAACATCCGTCCTCTGATGAGATGAGGCGGCCCTCTTGGCAGGGTGCGATACGCACCGGTATCTCTTCGCGTAGCAGACAGGAGAAAAACGAAAAACAGTAGAACCTCGATATATATCAACCTCGATTACATCAATTTTCCATCAAATCAACAGTCGATTTGATCAATGTTAGACTGTAACAACCTCGATCGAATCAGCCCGAAGCTCAACCTCAGTGAGATCTAGCTCGCTGAAAGTCGCCTTTCTTGAAGAAGTCAGCTCGCATAATGCTTTGGAATGGTCCTGACGAGAGTTTAAGCCGGCTACACTGCGGATGCACGGAACGGCACTGTTTGCAGAATTTCATTCGAGGTACGATCGAGCTCGCTCGAGTTCCTCGAATCTATCTAAGAGCTCGGAGCCCTCGCAAAAAAAAATTGTGAGCACGACAAGATCATTTTCAAATAACCTGAACACCTGATAGATATGTTTTCCAGAATATTCTTGGAACGATCCGACGGACTTTCGATCCGGAAAACGGCCTCAAGAATCCTATTTTGTCTGAAACATGCTGGGTCTCGAAACGTAGATTTTGTTAACCTCGAATATATCAACCTCGATTATATCAAAACCTCGATTATATCAACGATTTCTGACATTCAGTATTGATAGAATCGAGGTTCTACTGTATTTAGAGATAATGGTAGTGTTTTCTTTGGCCTAAATTATCAACTGCCAGAATAACAGCATCAACGAACTGCGAGTGAATCTCAAAAAGGATGCAGCTCTTCGGATCACGCGTTGTTTTGTGTTCGACTCGCGGAAGAGCTACCTGAGCCTTTCCAAGGTGTTGGTTCGATACTTTTGAACGATGCGAATTGTGACAGTTGTACATGGTGGCGAATCGTACACGAACTGACAGAGCAAACGGGAGAGAAGGAGCGACCATGGATGGGGACCGCTATAGGGTCAGGATGTCGACGTTGCTCAAGTTTCTTCCGGAATGCTTTCCGTTATCGATGCGGTATCCGTCATTATCCAGTTGTCATGTTCTCGTCACTTCCATAAGGGAGCCGGTCACGTGTGGAGTCGGCGTCGCATGATTCCGTCCGCCATCCGTACGGCGAAGACCATTCTTCTATTGATGGAGATACGCCGTGGAATCAGAATCCAGGCCCCCTACATCCAACAATAATGTCAGGAAGACAGGAGTTTCACGTCATGATTCTGAGCTTGCTGTCTGTATCGACGGGACCTTAGATAACCCCGACGGCATCGCGATGAATGGCGAAAGTGCGCGGCCTCTAGGGCCACGAGCTCAGTCAGAGAAAGCCAACAAGGGACTGAAGCCTGCAACGATGCCGTTATCTTGCTGGGCGGGTCGCAAGTTCAGCATGGGAAACTATCCCTTTACTGGGCGGCCGCCCTCGATGGACCGCAATCCTTGCTATATATAATCGGCTTCGTCTGTAAGTTTGTCAGTTTGTCTGTTCGTCCGCACTTTTTCTGGAACATATGGGGGTGATTCCGGGACCAATCTGACCATACATTTTAAAAGCTGGAGGGGTGATTCTGGAATCGATCTGACCATACTTTTCAAAACGTGGAGGGGTGATTCCGAGACCAATCTGAGCATTACTTCCCAACTCTGGAGGGGTGATTCCGGCGCCAATCTGAGTATTTCTTTCCAACTCTGGAGGGGTGAATCCGAGACCGATCTGAGCATTACTTCCCAACTCTGGAGGGGTGATTCCGGGGTCAATCTGAGCATTACTTCCCAACTCTGGAGGGGTGATTCCGGGGTCGATCTGAGCATTACTTCCCAACTCTGGAGGGGTGATTCCGGGGCCAATCTGAGCATTACTTCCCAACTCTGGAGGGGTGATTCCGGGGTCAATCTGAGCATTACTTCCAAACTCTGGAGGGGTGATTCCGGGGTCGATCTGAGCATTACTTCCCAACTCTGGAGGGGTGATTCCGGGGCCAATCTGAGCATTACTTCCCAACTCTGGAGGGGTGATTCCGGGGTCAATCTGAGTATTTCTTTCCAACTCTGGAGGGGTGAATCCGAGACCGATCTGAGCATTACTTCCCAACTCTGGAGGGGTGATTCCGGCGCCAATCTGAGTATTTCTTTCCAACTCTGGAGGGGTGAATCCGAGACCGATCTGAGCATTACTTCCCAACTCTGGAGGGGTGATTCCGGGGTCAATCTGAGCATTACTTCCCAACTCTGGAGGGGTGATTCCGGGGTCAATCTGAGCATTACTTCCCAACTCTGGAGGGGTGAATCCGAGACCGATCTGAGCATTACTTCCCAACTCTGGAGGGGTGATTCCGGGGTCAATCTGAGCATTACTTCCCAACTCTGGAGGGGTGATTCCGGGGTCAATCTGAGCATTTCTTTCCAACTCTGGAGGGGTGATTCCGGGACCAATCTGACCATACTGTCCCGAGTCTGGAGAGGTGATTCCGGTACGAGTCTGACCATACATTTTGAAAGCTGGAGGGGTGATTCTGGAATCGATCTGACCATACTTTTCAAAACGTGGGGGGGTGATTCCGAGACCAATCTGAGCATTACTTCCCAACTCTGGAGGGGTGATTCCGGGGTCAATCTGAACATTACTTCCCAACTCTGGAGGGGTGATTCCGGGGTCAATCTGAGCATTACTTCCCAACTCTGGAGGGGTGATTCCGGCGCCAATCTGAGTATTTCTTTCCAACTCTGGAGGGGTGAATCCGAGACCGATCTGAGCATTACTTCCCAACTCTGGAGGGGTGATTCCGTGGTCAATCTGAGCATTACTTCCCAACTCTGGAGGGGTGATTCCGGGGCCAATCTGAGCATTTCTTTCCAACTCTGGAGGGGTGAATCCGAGACCGATCTGAGCATTTCTTTCCAACTCTGGAGGGGTGATTCCGGGGCCAATATGAGCATTACTTCCCAACTCTGGAGGGATGATTCCGAGACCAATCTGACCATATTTTTCAAAATCAGAATGCTGAACCAGTGAAGGGAGAGAAAAGTGCCTCGATGGCAGGGAGCGCCGTCCAACCGCGCGCAGCTCGGCCGACTCCAGTCGGCCAGAGGCCGGCTGGTACGCTCATGTGTCAGAAGAAATCCACGCACATGGAGGTTCTGTAGCCGATGCAACAGTCACCTCTTCCACGTGTCTCAATGTTGTTCTCCCGGAAGCTCTTGGGATCAGGGACTTTGCGTCGTCCACTTCAACATGTGAGATTTCTCCGACTCGTTGGAGACGATTCGAGAGGACGAGGAATCTCTTCAGAGTTCAGAATTTTGGGGACACTCGAATCCACTCTCTTCTCAGGAAGACTCCCGACCTGCGACTAATTTCTCCGTGCTCGCAGACTTACGTCACCGATGTCGGCGGGATGAGGTTCCCGACACAGTAGTCCTGTTTCCATCCCGAACTCGGTGCATTCCTAACGACTAACGGATCCATTACCGGTTTAGGAGTCCACCTCAGTCACTCCATGCTCCAAATCCACATCGGGTTGAGCATGTTTCCTAACTGGGAATCCAGGCCAAGCATCCAGCGATCATACGCAGGCTCTCGATTCTATCCATCTGTCGAACCCTTCGACGCATGCCATATCCCAGAATCAAGTTTCCATCTGTGATCGAAGTGACCCAAAATCCATCTGGGAGAAGTGTCACGTGAGTTCTTACTCCCCTGTCCTCCGCGATTTGACTCTACTCCGAAGCCGCTCGTTGAATTCGAATTCGCGTCCAACACCGGACTCTGACTTAACGAGGGGATATCAGCTGGAATCTGGATTCGAGGACGGACCCAGGTTCAGGTTGATGGGGAATCCGGAGTTCGGCTCCAGATGTTCAAATCCGGATCACCCCATGTTTGCCCCTGCACTGGCGGCACCTACCGTCCCCGCTCCATGGTCCTTCCTTGGCGACCGTTTTCGAAAAGAAGAATCGTCATGTAATGATTCCTAACAATTTTATTGTGCGCTCGCTTTTGTAAAGATCATTATATATTATTATATTATTACCTATTATTATATATATTATTCTGCGGTGGGAATCACAATAGACGCGCCCAGTTCCTTCAGTGAGGACTTATCACAGGGTATGATTCTAGGGGGGATGGCACACAAGCAATATCGAGCATGAATACTATACGGGTTGCCATATTCCGGTCGTGGCAAACTGACTTCGGCGGCCGGCTCGCATCGTTGGGTGTCGACGTCGAAGCTGCAGAGGAAAGAATGCTCTACTTTTGAACAATTCGAGTGGCGGTAGTGAGAAATGCTATCGATGACCTCGAAACTTCGAGTTACAGTTCGCGTCATACTCACAGTATTATCCGGAGCGTAGACGTGATGTTGTTTTGAGTAAATATATAGAGCTCTCTTTCGCCCTTGACTAGCTGCAGTGTGGCTTCCGGTTGCTCATCGCGATTTGCTTGCAATCTGAGAGGGTCTTTGTACCACGGGATCTTTATGGATTTGGTGTAGACCCTCTCCTTCAGGTCGACGCAGTGGAGCCTGCAACAAGCACACGAAATCAGTTCCTGAGCCCGACAGAATCTCCCAGCGGGGAGCGGTCGAAGATTTCCGACGGTTTCTGAGATCTAAATCCTCGGGAACGGGTCACTTACATATCTGGGACGGTGCGATTGATCGATCGCCTCCTTGAGTTGTCTTCCAGTATGTACAATGTGTCATCTATCCGTTCCATCCCAAAGAAGTATCCGTGCGTGACGGGCACGGAGACTTCGACGGGATGGGTGAAATCCGGCTCGCTGATGATGAGCCGTTTGTCGATGATTCCGATGGCACAATCTCCGCATACTTCGAACCTGGCAGGATTGATCGGGAAACGGCGCAGAGCCCTGATGGACTTCGGTGGAGGCCTTTCCTGGAACTGTATAAGGAGAGACTAGGAATGATCTAAGTTCTCATCGAATCGCACGCCGCGGAGGCTCTGTGAGAGCTGAAGCAGAACGTGGACGGCCGTTCGTACAAGCCCGGGCGGTCTCCCAGAGACTACTCACCCTCCAGGTGTCCGTGTCAATGGACGTGATTTCCGTCGATCTGTCGTAATACGTCATCGTGAGGTTTGAATATCCCTTCACGATTGTGAGATCTGGTCGATCGACGACGGACTCTGGGGATAGCAGCACCGAGATTTTCTGCTCTGAGGTTCTTCGACGGAAGTCGATCTCAGAGACGAGAATCTGGTCGGAATGACGATTGAATGATGTTTTCACAATCTTCGTTCCCGCTATCGCGAATTGCGCGCTGAGGATGGAAGCAGACATCAGTTTCGAGGCGTTGTAGAAGGCGGATGCCATCACCGGTGACATCGGTAGCGCATTCAGAACATTTTGAGCGGGCTAAGTAAGCGTTCGAGATGGGAGAACAGAATCTCGCCAATGTTGAATGGGTGCCATACCTCCGATCGTCCTCGTCGTACGCGGGCTCGTGGGCGAATCTGGTTATCACAGTTTCTTCAACTATATTAATGTGTGCGTTCCAAGTAAAGCACGAGACTGTCAAGTTTTGTGGGCCGTTCCTGCTGGCGCAGTGTTCCTTCCACAAGATGTGCAAATGCCTATCGTGCCCAATGCGTCTCTGGCAGCACTCCTCGTTGGCCAAGTCTTTGAGGTCGGAGATGGGCTGTGTGGGGGAATCGTCGAGGGTTAGACATGCTTTCGTTTCTTCCCCTCCTGGTAGCGCGTAACAACAACAACAGGAAGGACTCGTATCGTCCCACCAGGGGGATGAAATGACGACTCACCAGGCCGAACGAATTTTTCCTGAATAAGCCCTGCATCCCCCTCCTGAGCAACGGATAACGGATTTGCTGGAGGAGGGATTTTCTCTCCTCTGCAGTTGCCTCATGTTTTTTCAACCACGTCTCTAACATGTGAACTGTCAGGTCCTCCGACCCCACCTGCGAAGGAGGAATCATTCATCGTCGATCATCGAAGATTAGAAGGGATACAACGCGAAGATACTAAAAACAACCAAAGGTCGATGTTCCACTTTTCGTGAATCAGGAGAAGGAAGAAACCTACGAGAAGGCTGTCGCTCGAGAGTAACCTCCTCAGCTGCGCGATATTCATGGATTGCAGCAATTCGACAGCTCGCCTGCTCTTGCGCTCGTACATGGCGACTGGCAAAACGTCGAATCTCTCTTCGAACGCCTTCGAAATTGAGTCATTATGCCCGAAACGCTCATGAATTTGCAAGACTCTTTTTCTTGAGATCGTTTGCCCAGAAATGTGTACTGCACAGAGTTTGAGCAGGCTCTCGAATCCCATGAAATCGGCAGCTTCGAGAATCTCCGAGATTCTCTCGTTCGTGATGGTGATGGAGCCATCTGACGCGAACTGGACCAGCGCTTGTGTGATGTCTTCAGTAGCGCCCAGGTGGACCTCCGGAACTCGCCAGCTGCTCGAGACTGCAAAGACAGGTGGTTGGGCTAATATCATTGAGTCTCATGCCGGTGCGCGAAGACGCGTGCGATTTTGCGGAAGAAGTGCTCAAGCACACTTCTTTCGAGAAACCTCTCGAACATTCTCTTCTGTGGAAATCAATGCTGTCAAAACGAGACTTACTGTCGAAAAACTGGCACATATTCCGCAGGAGCTCGCCCTCACACGGGAACGATTGCCCTTCACTCGAGACGAGCCGGAAGTTGGAGGCCGGGTCGGCCATCGCCGCGGTCACTCCCTTGCCCGGGAGTAACCGCTGTTCCAGATCCACGGTGTAAGTTCTGGGACACTTCAGCGGCATCTCGTCTTCTGGAACACTCACTTCGAAGATGATGCCGTATCTGTTCTTGATAGGCTCATCTTTCTCGAAGGTGACTCGAGATGGTGCAGGTTCCACCGCGGGCGCAGCTGGTGGGGATCCATTGCCGCCCTGTGGTGGATTATCTGCCCTCGCTGGCCCGCGCGCTGCGGCCCCGGAAGGACCAGGCTGATCGGCTGCTGCCGGTGGAGCCGCTCGTGGTCTTCGGGCGATAATCCGGGGCCGCGCGCGCCTTCCACCCCGATGTCCAGAGCCCTCAGCGTTCTCGCCAACAGCGCCTTCCTGCAGCCGCTCGTTAGCTTCCCGCTGCCGCTCGTCAGCTTCCCGCAGGCTGGCTTCTCGCTGCGCGGATCGTCGCTCGCGCTCTCGAGCCACGTCCATCTCGTTGAACACCAGCACGCTGACGCGCGTGGGCCTTCGCTCCGCCTGTAGCCTGTAGTTTCGGCCCATAATCCGGGAAGGCCTGGAAGATTTAGGGGAACTTGTCACTTCTGGGGAATCCCGTCGGAAACGAACATCGAGAAGCCCTAACCCTGAATAACTGCTGAGTTCTCCGACGAAACGCAACCCCTGCGACGGTCGTTCCAGGGACGAGTACCTGCTCCAAAATTGGCTCACGAAGAGAGAGAAGGTGTTGAAATTCCAGGGGAACCGTCTCTATGCGCACACCATGCACATCGCGAACCCGCTGTCGAACAACAGCTACTCTGATACATGAACGAATCAGCCGGTTGACTGGAACAACTGCTGTGGGACAGGCATCCAAGGAGAGTTCCGCGCTGTGTAGCTCGCGCCGGGCAGGATCGGGCGAACTTCAAGACCACGAGGTGGGGAAGGGCGGACCCAGCAAAACCAATCCCTCTTGGAGATGACGCAGAACCATACAAGATTCGAATGAGCCGCGAGATTATTTACTCCTAACTTTCGGATGGAGAGTCACGTTCTTAAAGTCCTGTGCCTGTCGACTGCAACTCTGCGCATATGCCGCAGGATCCATCCAGATCAAAAGACGAAGTTTTCTGGAGCTCCGAAAAACTACGCGGGTTCGGACGAAACATTTGCACTAGCACATGACTCGAAGTTCAATGCTGAGCTGCCGCTGATTCAATGCAATCGAAGAGCCTGCGAGTGGAGAGCTCTGAGGACTGGCTAGGCCTGATGACCGAAGAGCGTATGTTTGCGTTGAGGAAGATTCAGTTCAACTTCCTGATGAGTGAGTCCGTGAGTGACGATTTCATGCTTCGAGACCGCCACACTGAGGAGGAAACAAACGCACATCCCCGATGTAACTGAGAATCGGAGCGCAGCCTGGGAAGACGCATCATGAAACCATTTGAGCCTCCCCTACGGATTCAAAATTTTCCAGTACAGACGGCAAGCTGCTTCGCAACCATGCGTCAATCCCGTTCGATCACCTCAACAACGGGAGGGGCAGTAGTTATGGAAGCGCGGGCGGTTTCGAAGGATAAACAAAGTTTTCTCGAGTTTGCCCTCAAGGGATGAAATGTCTTACTGGGGCACCGATGACTCGCGGGAACAGCGCGGGCAGTCCCCAAACCGTGTATAGTACTCCGAGAACGGAAGAGAAAGCCGGTTTGAAACTCTCAGAATCTTAGCGAAACTCACCGAGAGAAGAAACTGTGAGGGATTCGAGATATAGTAACACACGAAGAAGCATCAATCTGGAACCCCTATGCGACGCTCAAGCACCGCCGAACCCTATTCGATGGAGACGCGTCGGACAGAGAGAGAGAGAAGCTGTGCATCTGCCTCTGTGAGGAGCGGCTACGTTGAAGCTTGCCGTTCCCAACCTTCCCAAGTTGGCAGAGAACATGGCGGAATGTAAGGGCTAGCATCTCAAAGATTCAGGCTTCTCCGCTGAAATAGTTCAGAAAGCAACTAACCTTTGAAGGTTGAATCGAGAGATGGCACGAAGCTTTCCCGGATATGCTCCGTTCTCCCTTACAATGCAAGATGCTTCTGATCGGAACCGTGCTCGACCGGAACGCAGATCTGATCGAGAAATATCAAAACTCAGAGTTCCGCACGAGTCACAGCCGAGGCGCCTACTGATGTCACCACTAGAAGCGGCGTTCACAAACTCAGTCCTGAAAAGCCTTTCGTTGCGGTCTTTTCTACTCAACTCACCGCTGCGAGAGAGAACTAAATGTGTGAGAGGGCAACCATGTAGAGGAAAGGGCGTCTGCTACTCTTCACCGGATGATTGTCTATCGGGAGGCCGAGGATCGATTTTTCCAAACAATGTAATTCGATTCGAGGGAACTGCTGAGAGAAATACGGAGCCCTGATGGCTCATGCGTGGATTCCAGAGCTCTACCGAGGCACGGAACGACTTCTGACCAAATTTCAAAAAAAGCCCGCCAAAGTTGAAAGTCCGGGTTCCTGCGTCTGTTGTAGCTCCCGCGATTGCCTCGTAACAGCTCGTAGGGCTTCCCCTCAAAGCGAATATCCACATCGATCAAGGGAATCAGATAACAATTGTGCCTGTGGACTCTCCTCTCGGCGGAACTCCTACTAATCTCCGTGAGATGACCAACTGTTTTCAGAAAATGTTGATTGTTGGTCTCTTACGATAATCATTCGGCAATTCCGTCGGAGTGCGAGGTGGAAGCACCTTCGGACTCAATTATTTCTAGAACACATCGCATTCGCAATCGGTGAATTCCGATCGAGGTCTGAGCTCCATTCATTGAGTGGTCAGCGGTGAGACAAGCGGTTCTTCGCTTTCCGCTTCAAAGATCCATGTGACCCGCTCGATGGATGTTCAGGGACGATGACGAAGCTGGCAGTGACCGGTCACAAGATGCGTGAGATATAGAGGAATTGGCGTTTTCTAGGCTCCTGGTTTCCAAGATTGACGGTTCTGACCAGGTCTGACGAACCCGCTTTTGTCGAACCCCGATATCCTCGAATGAAACGTGATCATGTCCGGGACTCGAAGATTCCATCGATTCGAGATCGGGATCGTTGGAATTCAAACAAACAGGTTATCAAGTCTAGATCATGGACAGGTCGCACCAATGACTAAAATCTACTCATCAAATTACGTGAATGTATGTATGTGGTCCATAAAAGGGATGCAAAGACGACGTCTCGAACTTCCGACCCGTGTCCCAATGCTCCTCGGCTTGCCTGGTCTTTGAGAAACTAGTGGCCTCGCACATCAACCGACACCTTCGTCTCAATGATCTGTAAGACCCACGACAACATGCTTCGTACCCCGGAAATCAACGTGTACACAGCTTCTCCACATGGCGCAAGAGTTCGGCCAATTCATCAATGACGGAGTCCCTTTTCATGTGGTGTACTCTGACCAAATGGCTGCATTTGACAAGGTTGATCATGCCATTCTTCTCGAGAAACTGGCCAAGACCGGTCTTCACCACTAAACGATTGATTGGTGCCGCAGTTTCCTAACTGATCGCTCGTTCAGGGTGCGGGTGGAAAATCACCTTTCCGTACCCCATCCGGCGACGTCAGGTGTCCCGCAGGGGGGATCCCTGTCAAGCTTATTGTACACTGCCTACGTCATGGACATCGGATCATATCTCCCACCTTGCATCAGCTACCTCCTGTTTGCAGACGATCTGGAGTTATTCGGACCTGCGCGTGATCTAGTGGATCGAATCACCTTTCAAGCGGCCATCGACGGTGTTGCTCGGTGGTTCCTGGACAATAAAATGGCGCTGTCCGCTTCGAAGTGCGCAGTTCTGGTGAAGGAAAACTCAACTTCCATCGATCCCGTGTACTCCGTTTGTGGTCGAACTCTACCAACCGTACCAGCCATTCGCGATCTTGGAGTTATTGTTTCGCCTGACCTAAACTTCGACGCACACATCTCCGGCATCGTCACCCCAGCCCGATTCATTGTTAACAACATATTCCGCTGTTTTATTGTCAAGCGTCCGGAGTTCTATCTAGGACTCTACAACTCGCTCGTGGTTTCGAAGTTTTTATATTGTTGTGCAGTGTGGCTACCATACATGGCAAAGCATGTGAAGATGATTGAGTCTGTACAAAGCTATTTCGTGAGGAGAGTGCGTCGTAGATGTCCGATGCCGAACGACGATTTCTCCCTAAGACCATTGATGGACGTCCTATCTGACCAGGACCCACGCGTCCTCAGGCGCATTGTTCTGTTAAATGGCGCTGAGCGCTACTTCGACGTTGCTAAAAAAGATCTCCGAAGCAAGGGGACGATCAGAACAAAGTCAATTGCCCGGACTGATGCTGTCCAAAACTCATTTTCCTGGCGAATTTGCACAAAGATCTCGAAGAAACATATGAGCGGTGATATCCTATTTGTTGTGTTGTTCGATTTACCTTTACCTACCCTTTTTAAATAAAGTGTTTTGAATTGAATTGAATATGGAGCTCATCGCTCAGCGGAGTCACGTTGAAGGCTCAGTGGAAATGAGTTTCGATGAGTGATATGATAGTGATCCCAAGGCGACTCTTCCTCCCGAGAGAGTGTTTTTTTGCTTGTATAACACGGAACCCTCGTTCAACCGATATATCCAACTATAAGATTGCGGAGGATCAGCCAGTGATCCGTTAGCTTCGGAACCCTGGAGGAACTCTTCTCCGAGGAACCGCACGATTCTCCCTTCTTCTCGCTAGGGGTTTGCAACTCAAAAAACACCGACTTGGGATCGAGTTCCGCCATGTGGGCATTCGAGTTCACTGTCGCTATGGTTTATCATCGTCCGGGCATCAAAACTGAGAACTTCGCCTAGCTCAGTCCACGAACTCTGTCCCTGGAGAAGATCGCCAGAATGGCCCACGATTCTTAAGCCTGTGCAAGGCTCCATGAACGAACCCTAGCACCCTGAGCGGAGCGAACTCATCCGATCGTTCGGAATGAATTTTTCCGACGGCGACCGTTGGAGACCGATAAAAACTGGAATTGTTTCCCAGGCATCGACGACGGTGACGTTCTCGCTTCGGGGTCGCAAGCTAACAATCGGATCATTGAGAGAACCGACGATCTCGGTGGTTTAGCTCACAGAGCCTACTCCATCGCCAGTGAAAGAGTCTTCACTCTTTGAGAAGCCTCTAAGAAACGCGACGTATTTTGAAAGCTCAATCTTCGATCTTCGACGAGCCACCGTTCTACCCCTCGAACGGGGGAATCACTTGTGACTCCCTTCTAGATCGACGAAAACTTCCCGATCAGTGTGCCAAGAGCTTCGATTCGAGGCTCTTTGTGGATCCTTGATCATGCCGCGCGTGGCGGGACAGTCTTCCCTCGACATTTCGCACGGTGTACAACGAGTTACGAACATTTCGGGATCCTTCATTGTTGCTCGGGATAGATACTGTTGAGCAATCATCGAGAATGATTTCACCTAATCATTGGCTCATGGAGCCCCCACAGATTAAGCAATCGTGGGTAACTTCGACAGTGAAGTCCAGCATACTTCACTAAGAGCAGTCTCGACCGCAAAATTGTATCGCGTTCTGAAGCCCTGAGTTCAAGCTCAGCTCAAGTTCCTCGCCAAGTAGCCATTCGAAGGGCATCGATTCTATCGATCCGAAGGGCAATCGAACGGCTGACCGACTCATCATGGGATCTCCGTCAGACGTTTTCCGGGAGCGTGCAGATCCCACTCCAGCGCTCTCTCCCAGGTTGATTCATTCTGAACACCCAAACCGTCGAGAAACAGGAGGTGCCCTAGGCTTTCGGCAGACAGATGGGCCTCAAGCGTGAGATCTAATAAAACGTGAGATATCGCTGTGTGTTGGATTTCTGGAGGTGTCAAAAGAGATTCGGTTTCATCGCACAAACAGCCCGGCTGTCGGGATAGGAGCAGAGAAGCAGTGGCCCGATCCCCTTCAGCAGAGTCTGCGTCCGTTGGACTTCGCAATGAAACCGTATCTGAGCTATTCGATGACTCGAGGTCGAGGTTGAACGAGAAACTATGGGGCCGAAGTTCTCCGCGGAGCGGCAGCCAGACTCGCGGAACCGTTGGGAGCCACCCACGAGCGGAGACTCAGATGACAATAATGCTTTCGGAGTGTTCCAAATGAACATCTTCGTTGCAGAAACTCATATCGAAATCAAGAGCGATGCAGAGTAGTCGATCGGGAAAGAATTCGTAGTTTGTGCTTGGTGTTCATGCCGGTATTGTGTTCCATGAATTCCGATGAGAACGAGCTCTTGGTGGAAGAGAATTTCAGCCACCTCTGAAAAATGTTCAAATATGGATCCCAAGTCACAGGGGACCTCCACTACGTGATATTCACGCGGGCACATTCATTTCGGAACAGGCCTCATAGGGTAGATGGGAACTTGAGCGTTAGTCCCCCTCTCCTAAAAGTGGCGCAAAAAAACAGCCTAATGCCGCGTTCCAAGCCCGTCAACTGGCGGCATAGGGGGAGAGGAGGTGGGAGGAAGATAGACGAAGCGGTGTTGCCCCACGCTTCAACCCCCGCTCATTTTGTGATGACGGGTTGACCGTTGGTGTATTTGGCGCCCCTCTCGAAGACGCACGGGCACCGGCAGATGTGTTGTGGCTTGGCGCGATTCGATCGCGTTGATCTCGACCGCCTGATCCGCTCGTATTACGCGACCTTTCATGAACGCGAGATTGTGCTCTCTCATTCCGAAGCTCGTGGAAAGTAGCTCTGACTATGGCTACCTTCTGTCCTTGCTCAATGAACTGAGTTCAATAAAATCACATTCTTCGCGGGCGAAATGCGGACACATCGATGTATCCCTCTTGGACGTGTCAAGACGTGTCAAAATTTGTGGAATTCGTTGTTCAGGTCACTACAGCCCAATAATCGGAACGTGAACGGCGGAGCAGCGAAAATCACACACGTTTGAGACCCTGCGCTAGTCCGCCTCATCATCGAAGAAGAATACCGATGACGAAAAATCAGCGTCACCTTTCTCGCCCCCGTTCAACGCGTTCTGTCAGGTGCTCTCGAGCCGCGGCCCCGGGTCCGCGTCCTAGGTCCGAACATGACGCTGAATCTATCGATAGTAGGTCTGGCGACTCCGATTGAAGAGCTCAGAAAGTTCGGGCAACGACAAACAACTTTGATCTCATGGCTCGCTGCTCTTAGTGTTCCGATGAAGCCGACTGGGAGGGCGCCAGGTGAGGTATCAGCGGACGTGTAGCTATCCCGACAATCGAAAGCTCTCTCCGTGGCGTTCTCCAGAAGCAGCCGCAGTAAACTCGATCGGAGCTCGCTGTCGGAGCGATGAGCGCGCTAAGACCATGTTTGTTCGATGCTATCCATCTTCACGCTGAGAGAGTCGCCAGGTGGATTCGATTCGGAGCGAATTCCACATGGCTCTTGTGGATGACGGACTCGCCTACAGGAATTGAATGCACCGTTCCCTCGAACCGAAGGCGCTAGAGAAACGGGATTGCTGAAACATGTCCGGGCGGACGGGTCTGCTGGCGCCTGATTGGGAGACACCCAGACGGAGCCGCCGTAGCTTGCGAGTTTCTCATGTATCGTTCCATCCAATCAGAATAGAATGCCGCAGTTTTCAAACCACCAGGATGCGTCCCTAAACAGTATCTGTCTTTGCCCCCAGCTCCATGTGAATCAAAATGGGAGTTTCATACTTCGTTACAACTTCGTATGACCCGGACAAGCTCCGATCAAAGATCCTCATCCACCGGATATACCATTAAGGACATCGTTTCCTTCGAATATCTTGACCCCTCCATTTTCCGAGCATTCTGGACAGGATATGATTCATCTATCTGCCGACCTAATCAACGAACTGGAGCCAGAGCGGCCCAACTCGAGAGAAACTCATGTTCCCAAGTAGCGCGTTCCGGTACACGGACACTGTTTTCCGGGACAGGCCGAGGGCGGACGCGATCCGGTTCTAGACTCGTTGGAGTTACCTTCAATGGGAAGCTTCGTCAGTTGAGAAGTGGGTCGAGGTATTGACTCCAGATGCCTCGATTAACTGGAGTGGAAAACGGCCCCTGCGCCGTGGGGGCATGGATCTGCTGTCATTCATCACTCTGTGCACTCGCAGCAGTACCTCATCTCGGGTCAGATAATAGAGAGTAAGTCCGTGATGGAACGATTCTGAGTGGGGAACACGAAACGAGAAAATTCGAATGCAGGTCTTCCTAGTCTTTCCGCCCTCTGTGATTCGCCCAAACTGTCCATTTTCGCGAGAAGCTGAGCGGAGAGCTCCCCGAAAAACTGTCTGCCGACGTTGTAGCTCAAGTTTTCCCTGGATATGGTCAAGCGTTCTCAAGAGGACTCAACCTAATTTCCATTGGTGGAACTTTGGGCACGCGGACCCCATGTTGACGAACTTAAGACTGCCAGAATTCAGGAATCTCGGTCGTCGAGGAACCGATAAACCAAACCAGAAATTCCGAGCGCTCGATGGAGCTGGAGACACACGCTTGCTCTCCGATTTCCGATTCCGCTACCGGAGAGACCTGGGCGACAAAGTATTCCTCTGTTTGTTTTCAGGCTACTGTTACAAAACCGGTTTCATACACATTACGGACAGTTTTCCTGATTGCAGCTGTGATCAAAATACGTACTTTCCGAAATTCGAGGAGCCAGTCCTCGAACGTATTCAGTTTGTGTCGGCTCCATTTGTAGAATGTCGAGGACGAAAAAAAGACGGACTTCAATTGATGGATTCTCCGTCAATCACTGGAAGCCCAACCGTTGTCACATATTCCATCAACTCGTATGCTCAGGGAGAGCTTCATCGTGTTGCTTCAGGTATCGCATGCCGGTAACAATGAGCCTGAGCGCCAAAAGGGCAAACTCGTGATCTCATAATGAGAATAGATACATTTTTGGCAAAAATCCATTATCAGGGTTATTCTCCTCTATTTTCCGCTCAATCGGATCGTTCGCTCAATCGGATCAAGATGATCTGGTCCTGATGTGTAGCGATTGAACGAAGCCAGCTGTACAACGGTTGACGCTATCTGTGCGGTGAGAATTCTCTCTGCGATCGATTTTTCCGTGCAGGCTCGTTGAGAGCGTTCCTCTTCTCGTTCCGATCTGGACTTCTCTGTTTCTCCGTGGCTTGAGAGGCCAACCATAACAAGCGCTGTTCTTAGGCGGTCTCCTTCGCGAGTATGACCGCGGTAGTGTTCCTTAAGGCTTGTGACAAACAGCGGGAAGCCGGGAGGATTATTGGCGCTACGATTGTAACTCCCCCTTCATCGCCATTGACAACGCCTTCCGACCACGCCGCTCTGCTGGCGAACGCTTGGAACGCCATCCTGGATGCCGTGCGGGAAGCGTATTGGAAATATACCTGCTACCAGCTATACCGATCGAGTACGCGCGCTTCCGAATTCCAGAGAGAGTAACTGCTAATCACAGTGCCAACAACTAATCAATTTACTCGGATTCGTCAGAACATCCCACCACGGTCGAAATATCCCATCTGCGAGGAGATCGGAGGCGTTCTGGAGAATGCGGATCCGTATCGCATGCTGCTCTTTGATGCTCCGTTCACCGACGTGTCCACGATATGATGCGAAATCTGGTGGGGAACACAAATATACATGTTAAGAGAAATCGCTCTGTTCTGAGCCGCGCATAGTTTAACCATCGGAAATAACGCACTCCGAGCTGATCGGAAATAGCCCATCTGTGAACATTGAGTTGTAAAACGGTCAACGAACCGATTCGCCGATATTCACGGCGTCGCGGCTCGAATAAGAGGAGTCACGGGTTCCGTCACGGCCGTGACGTCCGCGGAGATCAACATCCGACAGTTACGTGCAGCTTGACTCTGACATTCAATGAACGCGGATCACGCGTCTACGTGCATTCATGCACGTTCGTTCAATGCGCTCGATGAAACGCGCAGGTTGATCGGGGGTCGGAGCCATGATCCATCCGGAGATCCGCCTCCCTGCTCCCAGAGAGCAAATTGAAGGGAGCTCTTCTCGGAGCCGCTTCTCAATGAGACTTCGGAGGATTCTAAAACTAAGATTTTGAACCTGTCGCAAAAAGATTATGCGAGGAATCCAGATGGAGTTGATCCGCCTCCCTGTTCCCAGAGAGCAAATTTAAGGGAGCTCTTCTCGGAGCCGCTTCTCAATGAGAGTTCGGAGGATTCTAAAACTAAGATCTTGAACCTGTCGCGAAAAGATTAGGCGAGGAATCCAGATGGAGTTGATCCGCCTCCCTGTTCCCAGAGAGCAAATTGAAGGGAGCTCTTCTCGGAGCCGCTTCTCAATGAGACTTCGGAGGATTCTGAAACTAAGATCTTGAATCTGTCGCGAAAAGATTAGGCGAGAAATCCAGACGGAGTTGAGAGCTTGCTCTCGACACTACTGAAGTCAAACAAGGCTGTCGTGAGCTGAACAAACGTTGTCTTCATCGTTTCCTCCTGTTTAGCATCGTGAGGAATGAACGAAAAAAGTTAAAATAACGAAGCCATCTTTCACTGCTCGTTGCGGAGAACAAATTCGCTCTGGGGCATCGTCTTTCTTGAGTGATCCCAAGATTACGAATTCCTGTTGCCCGTTCAACGGAAGCTCAAGCCCACTCGGGAAGACTTTCCATTAGAAGATATGAGTGTCACCGCTTCTCTCTCAGTGTTTGGATGACAGGAGTATCCATTCAGGAGAATCCTGAGCTCTTCGAAAGATTCGGTAGAATCTTGGACTTTCTTTGTCTCAACGCCGATTGAAATTATGGGTGGATCTCTTCTGCTGTAAGAGGCGAGATCTTCCGGCCGGAGTCGCATCTTCGCACAAGTCGAACTGAGTCGTGAAAGTAGCATGTTGGGGGACTCCGATGCCTCTCCAAGACATCTCGAGTCTCGCCCGAAATTTCGTCCCGCTTGAGCTCCCTGGGAAAGAATATCGATTTGAAAGCGTCGATAACTCGAATCAAAATTTGAACGTCTGCTTCCCGGCTCTCGGGATGGACAAAAGCCACTATCAACAGGAGTTGAAATCCTGGCCTCTTCCTTCCGCGTTCGAGTGCTGTTGGATGAGAAGCCAAACACCGAGAACTAGCAGACTTTAGGTCGACCGGTCGGGCTCTGGTTGCTGAAGAAGGGGCTATTTTCTCTCTTCATTCACTGAATAGGTGAACAGTCGCCGTCGCTTGAGAAACAGTCTAGTGCGGACAAGTTCGAGCTCGTGGCGCGTTTCCGGGACTCTGTCTGAGCAGCCGGACCACGCGGGACGGCGTCACCCTTTTTGCGCGGCGCCTGAGCTGGCCAGAGATCAGCCGCATCCTTGATGCTTCCAAGGTTCGCGGATCGGCCGCGCAGACGAGATGTGTATCCCTCGCGCCCCTCATGCTCGAGGCTATTATAGCAATGGTCATAAAGCCATGATGTGCTCAACGCCAGATGGATAGATTACAAAAATAGCCTCTCGGAACGCGAGCCTGTTGGGAAGCCGAGTATAGTGAGACTAGCCTCGGAAAGCCACTCGAAAGCTCATGGACGGTTCATCGGGACCTGGCGGTGCTTTCCCTCGTGGGCAGTCTCCTGAGCTAAGCCGAGAATGCTGAAGGGTGACCACACGCCAAAAAGATACGAGTGTCGGTCGGGTTGACCGCTTGTCGTGAGGATAATAGAGGCGAACCCGACTCCTAAATATCCTCATCAAGCTCTGGTTCTGGCAACCAGCGGCTCGGTGGAAACAACTGATCCCAACCTTGAAGGGCAGCTTCATGGGAGGTGCTGTCCCCCTCATTGGAAGATGGAACCAATCGAAGAGCGACAGGAATGGTGAATTCTAGGAATCCCGAGGATCGTGAGACATGAGTATTCGAGAAATGATCCGTCGCTTCGTCGACGGGTGTATAGAAAATCTCTCTGGAATCGCATTGATCCAACAGCTTTGTCATCGAAATCTGCGTGCCTCGTCGCTCTGATGAATGCCGCGAACAAAGCTCATTGATTCCATCGGCGACTCTTTCGCTTCTCGGGGATCTGTTGAAAGTGCTGGGAAGTCAATCGGGTCATCGCAACGAGCAGCGACGATGAAACCGCATCGAATTCAGAATCTTTTGAAAGAAGAACGGATTCCTTGGGATTCCGTTGTCTTAGCGAAGTTCGTGGAGTGAGTTCTTCTCCGGTTTCATGCATGAGAAATTCGAACTGCCAGAAGTCCGGCGTATGAGGAACTCGGTTCCCCATGGAACCTCTTCCCCATCGGACTCAGTGTAGGGGTTCCTTATCTGAGAGGAACCTCATGCTTTGGTGCGTTGTTTCCGCGATTTCCCGTTCGAATTCCAGCCTCTCACCGTTCTGTTCATTGGGCAAGCTCGCTGGTCTCAATGACTCCCCAAGTCGTTCGATCCGTGGCGAAGTGTCGATGTTAAGCAAAGCCTACGCAGTTCTCCTCTGTACGGCGAGTCTTGCCTTCACAACGCAAGCGTTCTCGTACACTTTTGATCCGTCGCTCGTTCCGGGCGATTACTTCCCTCTGAAGGCAAAAGACATGAATGACGTTACGAAGTGAGGTTTTAACCGCATAAGACCAATCAGTTAACATGTAGCCACTATCTGTTTCTCGGTGAGCATTCCTCCTTTGTAGCTGTGCGATGCCGATATTCTCGGCTACAATGTCTGTAACGAGAATCGTGTTTGCGATCCAACTACACAAGAAATCTTACCTTGGACGGATACGTGAGGTCATCCGTGACATTTTGCGTGAGTAAATTCCGATGATGCTCTTCCCATCTCGGATCATTTACAGCAATAGTCCCGTTTCATAAAAGAAAATTACAACCAGCAGCACTTCGAAACGTTCCACATTTCCCAGGTGACCCGAACCTAGGCAATCACCGGGTGCGCATGGGCAGAATCAAAGCCATCTTCGTAGGCGTGGCCCTCTTCAATTTGTTCATGCTTGTGGGGTCAAGTATCCTGATGATTTCAGCCGCGCCGTCTCTCATAAGAAAACCGATCTTCTTCTGCATCGTGCTGGAGTCCTACCTATACCTGTCTACGATAAGCGTATCGGGATGCTACGTGTCGATAGCAAGCTCTCAAGTTGTGCTCCCGCTGCTGAAAATAGTGGCTAACGTTTTTGAGCAAGCAGCCCAGACCACCGATGTCCGGATGCTGCGAGTAAGTCCGGTCGTTCAATTTTTAGACATGCGCGACTTTTTTGCGGACCGCATCCGTTTGGTTATGAATAGCCGGTGAAAAGTCCACCATTCAATTGTCGACTCGGCGCATCGGATCCATGATTGTCATGCGCTGGTTCCGAAAGAAGGTTTGACATGGAATTCGCTCCGCTCATAGCTTCGGACTTTTCCAGAACGAAAGGCAGTCTCACCGATACATCGAATGTAGTTATTCGAGTGTCAGACCCCATACTCAGAATCACATCGTTCATTTCCCAGTTAGCCATTGCCGCTCATGATACCTGTCGCCGCTTGATTGAGGTCGTTGACGAAGCCGGAAGCTTTTTTTTCGGGAGCTTAGTCCTCACTGGAGTTCCCCAAATAGCTGTTGCAGCCAGTAATCTGAATCGGTTACGGGGCGACGAAGTGGGCAATGCTCTCAAGGCGTCCATGCTCTTCGCGCTCGTTTATTTATTAGTTATGGCCCTCTTCATTTTCGTCGCTTCCGCCGTGAGCTCCGAGGTGAGATCCCTGTATCAGACATTGTTTGGATCCTCCTGCTCAGATACGATTCTTGCATTGTCAATAGCTTCACGAACCGATCGTTCCCTCACTGATCAGCGATGCCTCTGAAGGTCCACAGGCCGCAAGAGCTCCTCGCTGACAAAGTCATCGAAGACAGCGATTTCCTCAAGCTATCATCACAGTTCGTGGCCAGATTTCAGGACAGATCTTTCGGTTACACGTTCTTCGGCCTGACCACCATACGAAGAGAATCCATACTTCAGGTAGTTTCATCATCTCTCTAGCCTCGAGTCATGCAGATTATCAGAGACGGCTGACACCTCTGATCGCGTTTCGCGGCAGAATTTCTCCCTCGGCTTTTCGCCTTGTTGCGAGAAACGAGGCAAACCCCATTCCGAATGTTCCAGATCTCCAGCCTGATAACGACTTATGTGATCATCGCGCTTCAAATGAAGAATGGTTGACGAGCCTGGAAATCGAAGATCCTCATCGACCGCGACGGGAGGTCAACTCGACAGAGATGAATCTGACCGATATGCTTGAAATGGCGACAACTGCTTCACATGTCCCTCACCCGTGACCATCGACAGTCAAGTCCATCTGCGTCGGAGTGATCAACGCAATCCGAGCTGGTGATGGAACCTACGATTGTCGAGTGAAAACAGAGGAAAGAAATCGAGAATTAAAGTGCTCCAGGTCTTGGATTGTTGCTCTTAGCGGGGGATGCATGTCATCCTCCAACTTCCACCTCGAGCGCCCAGCTCTGGCCAAATGTTGGGGCCGGAATCAGTTCCAAATTCTCATGGAGGGACCTCGGAGGGGATCATCCTCTTAGAGGCGACCGAGAGGAGAAGTCCGAGTGCGGGGTGCATTGTTCTTCGACACTTTTGATGCCAATAGTAAACAACGTGGAGGTCCGGAGTGAGATCGTGCTCGACCGCCTCTTCATCTCGGGATCCTTCATTTTCCATGATTCTGAAATGGTAACAAATCGAACATCATCCTCTGAGCAGAATACTCCCAGTGTCCTCGCTTTCTGGGTGAAGTTGGAGTCGGTTAACAGGAATCGTCAAGCTCAACAGATATGGCGGCCGTAACGGAGCTGCAAGCAGACGAACAGTCGGATTACGAATGAGGCATGATTGAATCTCCGCATAGTTCTCCCTGGTACGCTCGGAGGTATCTTCAGTCTATTACTCGAACCTTCTGGTCGGCCCGGCAGTATGCTTTAGCCTGCAGAACTTGAGAAGTGGATGAAAATATCAGCAGTTTATCACAACAACGTCATTTTCTCCCTAACCTTCCTTCAGCACGCAGCCTCTCAAGTTGATGTATCCGCTGCTCCAGGTCGGTGACGCAGAACTGGAATCTCTCCAGCTCCGAAGGGTGTGCCTGACCCGAGAAATCCCATCGATGCGGCTTAGTTGCCATCAACCCGCCAGTCGGGATCAGTGTATAGAAAGTTCGGTTTCGTGTCGAGACAGTCATCGAAGTATTCAAGAACTATTATGTCCCTTCTCGAAGACCACCAAAGCGTACTACAGAATTGACAGAGACATTCTCTGGGATTCCCTAGCAGAAATGGGAATGAGCGAGTGTTGGATTGGGATGCGGCAACGCCAGCCTCCATAAACAGAACAAAAATGACCGTAGGCAGTGACGTAGCCAGACAACGAGCCAATCTTGTAGCGAGTGAAGGCTCTTTTTCAACCCCGCGAAGAGCCGCCGTCGAATTCTCACGACAGGGTTCAGACGACCACAGCATCCTGGGAGTACAAGGGGTAGCCCTCTCACTTATCAACCAGAACAAGGACTCTTGAGTCACACTGTCCGACGGCGGAAGATACTTCAGCGAACAACAATGTGTCTGGCAAAATGGAGCCACCCACCTGGTCACGTCCTCCAACTCGGGAGCTGTCACATCAAAAAAACTGCAGGAAGTATTCGGGAATGCCCAGCGTGATGGAGATCGCTGGCACCCCGGGCCACAAAGTAGCCAATGAGTTCACGCCGGGTGAGCTAGGATTGTGTCAATTCGATCCCAGAGAATGCCGAAGCAAACTCAACCAGATACGCGAAAGAATCTCCAGTCCATGCCAAACTAGAGATCGTCAGAGAAATTTCCCAACACGATGGATATTCTCGGAATACAGCATGAGTTTCTGCGCCAGAATTCAGGCACTAAGTCATAAATCAGGCCGCGACAAGATCGAACCATTAGTGTCGAATCAAGGAGTACCAGCTCGGAATGCATGAGAATCACAGATTGGAAAGAGAGCTGAAAGATGCAGCAGCGTAGCTGCAGGCGAGATATGATCATAAAAACGAGCTGGACACTGTACCTTAGAGAGGAATCTACTCCGATTAAAGATCTTACCACTGCGTTATTCGGAGAAGAGACGCTCTTTCAGTCTCAGCCGTAGCGGAAATGTCCCCAGCTAGAGGGCCTTCCGGGTAACAGAACAAGAAGACAAGGCTTGGTCTTCGAATGTTACGACACATTCTACACAGACGATGTTCTCATCGGAGCACGAGGTCTCCTAGACGGACCCCGCTCGGAGCTGTTCTTCGGAGTACAGTGGGCGGATTTCGGAAATCGTCGAATGTACCTGTATTCCTCGACTATCCACTGGCGCTAAGTGATTGGCTCTTTGGCTTTCTGTTTCGTTTCAGATATATATTCACGAAAATGGCGGTTTTACCCCTCGAATTGATTGGGCTGGCCAATTTTCCGCGGGCGGTGCAGCTGGGCTCGCTCGGCTCGATAGAGGAGCGATACATATCAGACGAAAAGTGCCCGGTGTTACCACCATCCCGCTCTCATCCGGGGAGAGCCAACGAGCCGGAAAATGAAAAAATGTCGCCGTAAGGGCAGGTGCCGCGGAACCCCTGAAACCTAACCGGAGAGAGTTCTGTAGCGTCTCTGAGAAATCAACAATGGAGGTTTCGTCCATTCACGCCTGACTGGGTCGTCTCAGAAGCGAGCACGTTTTTTTGAAGCGTCTGATGCGACCACGCTGTCCGTGTTCGAATTGTGTAATGTTAGTGGCGTTTCAAATCGGCATCCAGGGTGGATGCGTGGTCGGATCGCGGAAAAGCTTCTTTACGAACAGAAAAAAGGCATAGTTGAACGGTGCAAACATGATTTGACGAATCATCTTTTTGACAGAAATTCACGGATAACAGAATCCTTGTTTTATTGATAACAGCGACGGAAAATATTGACGGCTCATCATAGTAGCCGCTGTCGATGTACATCCCTCATCGCGGAGCTGATCGACGGCGTATGGTGTGAACTTTCTTGGTGTATGAGCCTAGATCGGATCCAGCTATGAACGGGAAGTCAAGCTGTTGTTCATGACAATTGTTCCTGTGCTGATTCACCCAGGCGCCTCCGGTGCTTGTGTGATTTCACAAATATGTCCAAGTCCTGTCTCGCTGAAGTGAGCTTCTCTCCGCCACGGGTCATAGCGACGGCTAGTCTCTACTGTTCAAGAGAATAAGCTGAAGTTATGCGGGAGGAGGTTTGCTGCAGAACATGCTCTGAATCGTCCCTTCGTTGAGAACATTTCGCAACGAAACGTGGTCCATAATCATAAAATGTTCATTCTGCTGTTGATCTGTATCCAAGCAACCTCGATCGAGTTGAGCTTTTTTTCACAATTCATGTCAAATCGTGCACTCAAATGCCATTAGGCGAACCAGCGGCTTTCAGGAAGTTCTCTGCGCTCTGAGACTTGGGTGGATATCATGCTGTCAAGACTCGCCGAGAGCTACTGATGATCCCCGGACGCCGGCATGGGCAAGTGATGAAATTCAAGAGTGTTTCATCTGCAACGCAACTATCAAGTATGTTGTGATGATATTTAGCACCTGCGGAAAAAAATCGACAGTCTGAATCCTTTACTGGAAGCCCATCTCCATCCATCATTAAAATTCATTATCCATTGCATGATAGGATCACTCACGGTCAAGATAGTTATTTTCTTGAAGGTGAAAACACCAAAAAATGTTAGGCCGAAAGTTTTGTAGTCCAGCCTCTTGATGAACTGAGAGCTCAAACTCTCGAACTCCTTGTTCCCGTACACACGGGAAGAGAGGATTTCTTGCGGCTTGTGCGCCTGAGGAATCAAGAGCATGAAGTTGCTCTATCGTTCCCATCCCGAATCTTCAATTCCTCTCTACTAGTGATCCGCGAGAGGAATACGGGGTGAATGTCCGTTCAACGAGTCTGAGATATCTTGAATACTCACTTGTTGGTGTATTTTGGACGCTAGTAACAAGAAGACGGCAACAAAAGCTGCCTGCCACGTGAAATACATCACAGACTGTCTGAGGAGTATGTTGTTCTCCGAGACCCTGTCCAAGCTACCGATTGTGAGTGCAATTTGTGGTACTGCGGTGACCAGCATGGAACCGAAAAAGAAACTCGCGATTCCGTCGAGTGCTTCAATGAGACGACAACACGTTTCGTGGCATTTGATAGCTTCCTGGTAATCGAGGGTGAGGAGCTTGTTCAGACTTCCATACAGCGACGATTACAGTGTACTTCCATGGCAAGGAATGTACTCACGTCGAGTCTGCGATGATCCATCGTCTTCGCTGCTTCTTCGAATTCTGGCAGCGTCAATCGGAGAAGAGGTAACACAACGTGGAGACCAGTTATGAGAACATAGCAAGCAACGTGCAAATCGACGTTGACGTATAGATGAATTTCCAGAACGCTTGCATAGAACCCGAGCGATTTCCATCCATTCGATCGTGCGCTCAGCGAGCGCCAGACACCCGTGACCAGGCCATACGAGATCATGCTTAACGTAGCGCATAACGGCGCTCGTACCTTCCACGACTGCACCCTCAGCCGACACAAAACCGGGTTCTCTGGAGTGAAAACACTTCGTCTAAGTTGACACAGTCATCGTCAACGCCAAAAATACTTCTCTGGCTGTGGAGGAAGCTAAGAGGAGGGAGGAACACTCACTGATAACATCGAGGGCGATTTGACGGATTTCCGCCAAGAACGTGCGATTGCTCAACAAAACTGCAACGCGGTATCTAAGCATCGTCATAGAGATGGAGACCAAAGGTAGGAGGTACCTGGAAGAACCGTCGACGACCGCTCGTAGCCCACCGAGCAGCGAGCCTTCGAAAATTGTGAAAAGGTGAGAAATGATGCCGCAGGAAGAAGCACCTACCTGAAAGGGTTCCCTCCCACGTTGAGCTTCAGTGGAAGATAGGAGTCGGGAACCATCGAGGGTGCACAGAAGAAAATCACAGCTTGTAAACTCATGGCAAGTGACACCAAGCACAACACCTTGGACGACGCTTCGCCGAATGAGCTCACTTCATTCTTCAAGAGTTTATGGGGGAAGTCGTTCAATCCACCGAGTTTCGCGACGATGAAGTAATATTTCAAGCTGTAAGGAACGGACCAGTGACGGCTTCCCAGGATCTCTATTCGGTATCTCTAGATCCCCGTAGTCTAAGCGTCATCGAGACCTAGAGCGGAAAAAGAATACGCTCAGACCCACCTGGAAAGATAGTTGATGAGGTTTGAGTCCCACGCCTTCCGCGGCTTGAATATACTCAAGTCGACTTCCCTGACCGATTTCATCCGCTCCATTCGCTTTGAAACTCCTCAGAAACCTGTTTTGCTGCTCGTAGCGCGTGGCACGATCGCGAGTCTCTCTTGCGAATTGATGTTGTGATCGATATTTCGCTCAAAACACTGTTTTGCATTGTAATTTCATTTAGACATCGTGTATTGAGAATCGCCGACGGACACTCTGAGACTAGGGGCGTGAGGTACCAGGAGTACGACGACATCGGGACAAGCCGACAAGCTCCAAGGAGCCGAAACTAGCGGCAGCCAAACAGAGCTCGGAGGTTCCTGTCGTGAGTTTTCTCGTTTGGTTACGTCCAGTGTTCAAGCAGAACTCCCAGAGCCGTGCCTGTCACCACCCACAGCGGGTTAAAAAACGTGCGCGAAAACGAGAACGCTAGCTACAGCTACGGCGCCGAACGTGCATGTCGGGGACACGATTGCCTCGAGGATTTGGGCGAAGAAATTCTCGCCCAGTACTCAAGCAAGTTCCGTATTAGGCGGCACAATTCAAGCTCTGAGCCTAATATAAACGCAAAGCCATAACCGCCATTATATGGGAGAGTACTCTCTTTCCGCTCTTTCGTCAGAAAGGAGGTTCCATAATTAAGGGGTACATCGAGATCTCAGAACACATCTCCTAAAGACTCGTTTGTTAGAACTCGACCTCGATGAGATGGGGCCGGGAACACTGGTCTCAAGCCACGAAATCTCCGACACATTATCCTGATACGGAAGAGATCATCTTGTATTGTTGAGCCTCCCGTCCGATGGATGTAGTCAGCCATTCGGGTTGAACTCCTCACGATCCGCTGAGGAGGTCTTGCAAACTCTGAAATGGGCATTGGGGCCGATTCCTGTACAATTTCACGAGCAAAGAAAGTCCAAAGGAAATGCTTCTTTGTTAGGTTGGTATGACTCACGTAAATTCGAGGTCCATATTCTCGAGTTGAGCTGCTCCCAGTTTTCTCTGACTCCAAGTTACCGCTCCCATCTTCGATGTGGTTCCTACCAGTGCATGAGAGATCCCCGTTTTGTGGTGGGACTTTATCACGATTCTCTCATCGATGCTTTCCAACTCGGGTGCAACCCACATAATAGCTACTTCCACCGTGCTCTGTTCCCAGCTCTTGAAGATTGAGCTTTCCGCCTCCAATGCTGACTCCCCGATTCCTTGAACGGCTCGCTCATAGGTACATGGAGAGACTGCACCTGATGTGTGCTATATACAGGTATAATTGCGAGCCGAAACCGGCTTTCGGGGGCGTTCACAATTTTCGTCTAACGAGAGTCATCACCCAAGATGTCACAGTTCCAGAAGTAATTAATTTCTCTTCAATTATCAGTGTCTGATTCCAGATCCTCAGCCAGAGTACGCTCATCGGACGAGACGCTTTCTCAGAAAATCATGCGTTCCGGGAAAACGCGGTTGAATGCGGCTGTAACCGCGATTCGCTCGCGGCTATTGCGGTCGGAAACCGCAAATCATTTGCGGTTATCAACCGCGGCTGAATAACTGTTGCAAAGCTCAGTCAACACGACGGGTTGGGGGAGACCTTGGGTAAAAAAGGGTCAACAACAATTCTTTGCACGTTGTTGCACAACAAAAAGTTCACATAGCCCCGAGGGTACTTTCGATGCCGGTCACGGGAGATTCAACAACAGATTCAGTCGAGAGCCGGATAGGATTCCTCCAGAGCCGCTTCCTCGCATGTATCGATGGGAAGGTTCGGAACTTTTCCGCGCCATCGGGTCCTCAATTGATTCTACTAACTGGGCACCCGCCGGATAATCTCGATGTACTTTATGACAAATGCAACAAGTTTGTGACGATACAAGGTCATATTCTTTCTCATCGACCGAAGTTTTTTTGGACACCTGCCAAATGCTCCTGACTGTAACAAAGTGATCTGTCGGGCGCCGGACGATAAAATAAACAATTTTCATCGTCGTTATAGCTTGTCTTTCCTCGAGTGCCCAGCGATCACCGGGGCGGAAAAGGGAGGTTCAGTGGCGACACCACACTCCCGAGCTAACAGACCAATCGGTTCGATCCCCGGGGTCCGAAAGGATCTCCTCCAACTCCCAGATACAAGGAGAAAAAAGAAGGCCCGTTCCAACGTTCTCGTATCTCCTTTTCTTGGTGTAGAGGGACGCGTCATTGTCGTAAGAGGGTCCCTCTGAACTCAGCGACTTCTCTCCGGCTTGGACGACCCTCGAGGGAGTTGATCTCATCGAGGGGGGCGAGTTCTCGCTAAGCGTACGATCGCTCCGAGACATTGCCCAACCAAGCGATAGAGAAAATCCGGGATCCGTCCGATTATCCGTTGTTCTCGCTCAGCGGAGTCTATTGTATCCTTGTGGTGCAATCACCAGTTTGAGCTCGGTCAGCCCACGAGGAGAGAGCGTGGGGCTCGGTGTGAGAATTACGCTCGGCTTCGATGCTCGGTTCCAGCCGGTCCCGGGACCACTCACAAGTTGGACTTGGACAGCCTCATTTTCTGTGACGAATATCGCGTTGGGGATCACTACCAGCATTCGAGTCTCTCACTGTCAGGAGCACACCTGAAGCACTTCAACCGTTATTGTGGGCCAAGAGAATATATTCATCATTTAAAACTAGGCGCACGCAGCTTCAAGTCAATCGATACTCGATGATCGTTACCCGCCGATCCGTCACATTCAAAGTCCTCAACATGAACAAAGACATCACGGACGTGGTCAACGCAGACGTGCAGTTCCTCGTTGAGGAACAATGGGCAGTCGATAGTTGTGGTACATCTCCAGCGATGTCGCAAACATAGGAAGAGTATTCTATTCATTTACCGCGGAATGGCCGAGCGGCTCAAGAGATCTGAGCTGCCACGAGTAAGAGGTGAGAGCGTAGGCTGTTCGCTCGATCCTGGCCCCATGATCCCTTCCAGAGATGGTCCCTGAGGATCGAATCCTCCCAGAGCGGTTGCTGATTGACCCATGTGCCAAGTCGGGATTGGCCCTCAGATCGGATCGGTCTCGAGCGGTGTAACCGGCGCGCCAGTCAGATGGTGGCCCCAAGGTACACTCCTGCTTGCTTGAACCAGCGGTTCCATGAAGGGTTCGTCCTCGGCTCACACCCGCATGAGAGCTCTCGGGACCGAAAACTGAATATGGAAGTTTAACGAGTTGAGTGACGAAGTCACACGAGGAATGATGGTAGAGAGATAGCTCCGATCCTCGGCAAGCATTTCCAGCGGAGATGGTAAGATCACGATCATCATGAGACCCGTTCTCCGAATGTTCTGAGAACCCTGTCAAAGAGCGAATCGGCGTGGCGAGAGCTCGAGCTCTCCAAGGCAGATTGTTCGGCTGATGCGAAAACAGTTCCTTGCGCCCTGAACCCGCACGTTGGAGTACGTTGGACCTGTCATATTGGGGAGGAAGGTCCGGGTACTCCTTCAGAAACCAGTGGTCCGACCAGCAGCCGGGATGAGGCGATTTGACAAGGATCTCCTGCGTGTGAAGTTTCTTGCCCATGCCCTAAATTCATTCTGTGAGGCAATCAAAAACGAGTTCATGTTCCAGAGTCATTCAACGCGTCTCGGACATGGAAAGCGCTGCGATCTATTCAGATAACCGAAAGGACTAGACCAACTACCATATACACAATTCCAAAGATGGCGAACTCTCTTATTGGCGACCACGATTCGAAGAAACACCCAGACGTCATCTAGGCGGAAAATGGGGGTCTGTGGTCACAGCTCGAACCTCGAACCCAAGCATAAATGACGATGAAACGGCTCACGCGGGATCGGGATCAGCTATGATTCGTGGAGCATGCCCTTGGTTCAATCTTGATCGGATGCATGTTCCGCGATTCGACCCGACGATGTGCTGCTCTGAAACCCTGACTCCAGGGATCTCCAGATTAGACTCGGAGCTGTATTCCTCAGTAAATCGAACGAGGAGCATTATTTCCCCCTGAGCCTCAGCTACGCTGTGTTCCTCAAAGAACGATCTCAACATCAGTACAGCGATGGCGGAGGAATTCGGAGTGTTTCTCTGCTTTGATTCGGGCCAAGTTCAATCGCCCGGTTCCGAATGTGAGGCCCTCCTGATCCATATCCGGTTTTCGGCAATTTTACGATCGGTTCACTCGAATCTCCACAGACGATCATCCTCTAGGGTTCGGCAGAGGTCCGGAACGGAACTCAAAATGGTTTCATTTGCAGCGCGACGATCAAGTATGTTGTAATGATATTGAGCACCTGCGAGAGAACCCCGGAAATTCAAAAACCTCCTCGAAAACTGGAAACCGTATCCATCCGTCGTAGAAGTTCACGAAAAGATCACTTACGCGCAGAACAGTTTCTCTCCTGAAGGTGAAGAAACCAAAGAATGAGAATCCAAAATCTTTCTTGTCGAACCTTCTCAGGAACTGGGAACTCAAACAGTCGAAGTCTTTATTCCTGCAAACACGTACGGCGAGAATTTCTCGCGGTCGATGCGCCTTAGGGATGAAAGATGAAAAAAACGGCCGTGATTCGATTTACCATCCATTTCGGTCCACTCTTTTTCCCTCAGAACTTCTTACGGGAGCAATTCAGCATCTGTTTCCCGTACGCAGGATAAGAGTTTGCAAAAGCCCGCATTTTGAGGACCGCAAACCCGCGACCTATGAAATCTGCGGGTGGCTGTAATGCGGGGGCCCGCAAATGAAAACCGCGGGCTGAAGTTCGGCGGTCCCGCAGCGCGAAGACCTGACGCAGCGATTGCGGGTGCCCGCGGGCCTGCGGGCCTGAAAATGTGGGCTCTTGCAAACCCGCAGGACTGAGATTCCTGGGAACCTACCTCTTGGTGAATTTTTGAAGCAAGTAGCAGAAACGTGGCGATGAGAAATGACTGCCAGGAGAGGTTTACAACAGCATTGTTAAGGCTCGTCGAGTTCTGGGCAATCTTGTCAAAACTGCTAATTGTGAGCGAGATTTGCGGTACTCCGATGATCATGATCGCACCCAAATAATAACTCGCGATGCGATCCACGGCTCCTATGAGACGACAGCACGTCTGATGGCAACGAATAGCTTCCTGGAATTGAAGGGTGCAGGGCTTATTCCAGCATTGTTACTCCCAGACGACCAAAATTACTATGTGCTTCCATGGAAAAAAGCGTACTCACAACGAGTCTACGAAAATTGATAGTCCTCGCTGCTTCCTCGAACTCCGACGCAGTCATGCGGAGCAGGGGTAACACAACGTGGAAACCAACGAAGAGAATATAGAACGCAACGTTCAAGTGCACAGTGATATATGTTTGACTTTCCAGGATGTTCGCATAGAACATCAACGATTTCCATTCGTCCGGTCCGAAAGCCACAGAGCTCAAAATGCTTGTCATGGCGCCAAACAAGATCGTGCCTGTCGCAGCGCACATGTACGCTCGTAATTTCCAGGGATGGACCTTCAGCCTACACAAAACCGGGTCGTCTGGAGTGGAAAGTCCTCGATAACTTCGGGAGACACAACAGTTCTCATCAAGCAAACAGCTATGGGCGCAAGCAAAGCTGACGAAGCGGAGGAACACTTACTTATGATGTCGAAAGCGATCTGGCGGAACTCCGCCAAGAATGTGCGCTTGCTCAACAAGACTGCAGCGCGGCACCTGAGCATCGTGAGAGTGACGGAGAATAAAGGGAGAAGGTACCTGCAAGGAAAGTCGAGGAAGTGCTCCCGATGCCGTCCAAGCCCTGAGACTCTGAATGATTCGGTGGAGGCGATGAGTTCGTAGGGATGGGCACCCACCTTATAGGATCCCCTTTCGCGTTGAGTTTTAACGGGACGTAGTTGTCAGGAACCACTGAAGGAACGCAGAAGAATGCTATAGCCTGTAAACTCATTGCGAAAGACGCCGCACATACCAAATGGGACCACACCACGCCGAATGAGCTTATTTCGTCCCGCAAGAGTTTATGGGGGAAGTCGTTCAGCCCTGCGAGTTTCGCGACGATGAAATGATGTCTCAGCCTGCAGAATGCGAAGTGTTCTCAATTCTGCAGTCGTCTCGCTCCGGGGGGATGTCATCGATCTCGATGCTTCGATTCCTCAGACTTACTTGAAGAGATAGCTGAAGAGATCGCTGTCCCATTTCTCTCGCGGCTCGAGCGAGATCAAGTCTTGATTCCTGTACACTTTCATGACCGCTTCGGTCCATTCACCGCGATAGTTGAGAGATACCTGTTCCTGTTGGGCGTCGTGCGTGACGAAATCACGGCTCTTGCTGGTGTGTCGATGCAATATAATCGATACATCGCTTTAAACGTTGCCTCCGATTGTACATTCAATGGGACACGGCTGCGGAGTATTCTCAACAGATTTTTTGCAAGCGGGGGCGCTCGAGCCCAAGGGCCGCCCCGCGGCGACGTCCGTGCGGCGCCAGATCGAGGGAACGGACTCAAGGTACCACATCAACCTGAGGAACGTAAATGGAACGGAGTTTCGGGTGGGGTCGACCGCTGTCTCAGCTCCGAAAGGAAACTCGATACCCTCGAAAGTAGGGGTCACCAAGTGGATCCACAGTACGAAATTTCCGGCACTCTACAAAGGCCACTCCTGGCCAGGTGGTTTTGGCTTTACACTCGTAAAGGTAACATTTCCGAGTCATTGAGGCAAAGGAGTCGAAACATCATAACAGCTAGTGTGATCCATCTTCCGACTCCGAGCCTCACGTGCGATGAGAGATAATTTCTAAAGATTCTCGCTGAGATCTCTCGGCCTGTATTGTATTACAAATTTCCTTAATTACAACTATAACTCACAACACATCACTCGCTACAGCTCGAGAGATGATTTTCGAGTCGTCTGCCGGGACATACCTCTCAATGTCTGAAGCGAAGATTGAGTTCAGAAGAGGAGACAACTTCTTACACCGGGGAGCCCACGAAGAGGCCGTGATCCTCTCGCTCAGAAAATCGCGGACCTTCATTCGGGCAGTTCGATTGGTGAGGCAATATCCCAGCCAACGTAAGCAGGCATCATGTCCACTGGAGGATCTAGTCATTGAGGGCACTACGCGAGTCGAGGTCTCGTCGGAAAAACTCTTCTGATCGGAAATAATGCGATGGAAGGCTTCTGCCACGTTGGGATCCCGTCTTCCCACACCCTCGGAGGGCAACTCTCCGGGCACAGATTCCTCTCCGCTCCGAACTCCCGGAACAGAACCAGAGTCTGTCTCACAGGGTTTCTCCGTCGTCTGGAACTCCAACCTTCGAGCCCGGCCTCATTGTCTCCTCGGTTTTCTTTCCTTCGCTTCTGATTCCTCGGCTTCATCGGACTCTTTGTCGTACCCTTCATACATCCAGCAAACTGAATACTACCCCGTCAAGAGGCTCGGTGGGTTCACTGGGTGAACTCAAATCTTCATGAGGATTTCGACAGCGGAGACTCATATGACCAACAATGGCTGTCGGATGGAAGCAATTCTGAAGGACATAGTTCGCTCCACCCAGCCATTCTTGAAAACCGAGGAGCACGTCCCAAGAAATGGAGGCTCGGTAGCCCGCCGCATCAGAAGTTTATCGAAAGGGGCATGAGAGCATTATCTGCTGAGATACAAGCTAACGCGGTGGTACCACACCACGCCAAAGCTCCGGGAGACCTCATAAGGGGCTCGTTGAGCTCGTTTGGATGACAGCTCAAGATCCTTGTCCATTGAACCACAATGCAATTAATTTGGATCGTCGCTCCCGGAACAAGCATTGATACCGTCTCTCCGGAGTGAGTCCTGAATGAGCGCAAACGTTGATCTCTTGGAGCAAGAGAAACCTGTCCTGGAAAGTGCAGGTAGGCACTCGACGAGTCTCTACTGAAATCGGCTTTCCTGGAGAGTTGGAGGCGGTTTTTCCACGAGAGGGGTCTAAGGAACTGAATCGGAGGTTTAGATTCTCCGATTTGCACGTCCCGGTGGGCAATTCAAATCTGAATCTAACTGCGAGCCGAGCCTGTGGATACATCCAAGTCGGAGCCCATCTCGGGTCATCATAGCCAAGGTCGGAACCACGTGCTTGGGAATTGATACTGACGACGGAGGATCACGCTCCTACCGAATCTGTCAAGTACCTCCTCCGGCTCGCTAAACCACTGTTGTCAAGCCCGGACTGTCCACAGGGTGAACTCAACTACCAAACGTGGAAGATCGGGCTCCGGTCGTCACAGGGGAAGATAATGAAGGGCGTTGCTCTCATCTCGGGATATACATATGTACATGTGGAGCTGCTGCGCTGACACATTGCGGGAACATGGGAGGAACAGCGCTGACTGTCCAATGTCATGCAATGAACGAAAATGACGCTCGGAAATGTACCGACAAGATCAGATCTACTATCCTTCGCACCGCAATGTCAAGAGATCAACGAAATTCATCCTTCACAACACCATGCTCCCCATCCGGTCACTCACACACACAAGACTTCTCGAGAGGATGGCACAGCCCCCGAAGTCTTGCATTGATTCGAAGCGAGGCCTAAGACGATTTCATCTGCATTGCGACGATCAGATACGTTGTGATGATGTTCAAAACCTGCGATGGAATGTCAATCATGAGAAACTGATCATCTCCAAACGCGTACTCGAAGCAATGTGTATAAGAACATGGACGCTTACGCTAAGTATGGTTTGTTTCTCGAAGGTCAGAAACCCGAAAAATGTGAATCCAAACTTTCGGTTCCGGAACCTTCTCATGAACTGACAGCTCAGAGTGTGGAACTCTTTATTCCTGTGTATGCGGGTCGAAAGAATTCGTTCTGGCCTTTGTGCCTGAAGAAAGGGGAGTTAGAGAGAGGCCTGTCAAATGATGACGCCTCCAGGTATGTTGGTGCGATGGGCAGTGATCACTTCGATGGAACGAGAATATGAAGTAAACTCACTGCGCTTTGAATCGCGGATGCAAGATGCAAGAAATAGGTTACGATTAACGCCTGGCAGAATAAATAAGTGCCGGCTTGTCTCAAGTTCGTTATGCTCCGGGATAGTTTGTCCAAACTGCTGATTGTAATTGCAATCTGTGGCACGGCGATGATCAGAATCGAACCGAGGAAAAAACTCGCAATGCGGTCGACGATTTCAGTGACACGGCAGCACGTCTCATGGCAGCGGATCGCTGACTGAAAGATAGGGAGTGAGATGGTCCCGGATCGGACCTCCGATGTACACCATATGGGATGCCAAACTCCGTACTCACTTCCAGCTTGAGGACATCCATCGTGTCTGCCGCGACTTCGAATTCCAGGGCTGTCATGCGGAGTAAGGGCAACACAACGTGGGAACCAACGATGAGCACATAACAAGCAACATGTAGGAGAACGGATATATAAATCTGCAGCTCAAGAAGGCCGACGTAGAAAATTGGAGATATTAATTCATCCGGCCTGAAGTTCACAGAGCCCAAGATATTGGTGGCGCATCCGAAAAGCATCACGCCAAACATAATGACGGAGTACGCTCGCACTCTCCGAGGCTCCAACCTCAGTTTGCACAAAATAGGGTCGTCTGAAACAAGAGGCTCTCTTCGTGATTCGTGTTTCTACTGCTGGGGATAGCTGGTCATTGGATCCGTGGCCCATATCCCGGCAGCCCAAAAACCCAGAAACCCGGGACCTAGCAGCCCGCAATGCCCCTCTCCTCATCTGATTCCGGCTGCTTCTTATTCTGATTTCGCTCCTCTTCTCATGCTATATCCTGAGTGTATTCCAAATGAACGACAGTCTTCCTGAAACTCAGAATCGAAGAGACGAAACACAAGACTAGAATTGAACGAATTCCATCGCTCCTCGACTCCAGCGAATAAAGGCTCTTTCGCGAGTACGAATTTCGCTTTACATTTCGCTATAGATCCATCGTGGGATCCTCAACGTACACCCAAGCTTTTCATTGAGGAAAAAATCTCAGTGTCAAGAGCTCGGAATCTGTTGGGACGCTCACGGATTGAATCGGCAAAGTGGACAGAGACACTGGACCGGCGCCCGAGGAGGAATCACAATCTTTTGTTCGAATCGATCATTACTACTTCGGAAGGATCCCGTATGAACCGGGTCTCGTATGATCTGACCCGTATGGTTCAACGGTTCGATGACATTCCTCAGACCTCTTTATTTCAAACCAGCTCCAAGGCTAGGAAGCTCCCGAAATAATTCAAGCTATCAAGTATACCAGTTCCGAAAACCCATGTCATTATCATGCCCCATCTCGCGGGGCTCGCGGTCCTCTGCTCAGAAACACCGATCTGGAGCTCGCCTGGTCGATATCTGGTTGTGCCGTCAAGCTAGAATGAGAAATTCAGACCCCTCGGTCATTTCCAGGAGCCGTGATCCCAAGTTTTTTTTTTCATGAGGCGGGTGGAGAAATCCCTTCGGACGCACAGGACTCCAGGTCCGGAACAGTGAGGTGATTCCTCTAAAACTCCACCCTCCGCTCTGGATGTTCCGGGAACCGCCAAAAGGGCATTACTTCCAGAGCACTCGAGCCGACATCAAGGAATATCTTCTTTCGAATCGCAACTTTCACCTTGTTCTACTCTCGCTGTTCGCACCTGAGCGGGTCACCGACTGTGTCCGGCCGGTCGTTCCGCGCTGCTTTCCTCTGGCAAGCGTCGGTAGCACTTCGGAGCGGGATCCAGAGGTCTGGTCCGTTTTTATTCTGAGTGAGATCTCCAGTTTGACGCCCATCTGGGGGGTCTCAGTCCCCCGATGGGGCCCATGGGGCCGCGCCTTCTTCATGGGCCAGCGTGACCCATCTGAATATTTACATGTTGACGTCTTATTAGTCACGCCGCGTCGCCGTTTGTTACGGCTGAGAGGACTGTTGGGCCCCCATGCGCAGGCTCCGCTTCTTTAGCATGATACTTGCTACCTTCCGATTGACCGTCGTTGCGCTAATTCCGCTCCTTTCCGCCCGGAACTTGTCGCACGCGAGGATGTTATGATGCACGTCATCTTCGAACCCTGCGGGGCAGAATTTACAGGTGGGATTCTCTGACTTATTTATGGAGTGTAGGTACTTGCCAAAGTCTCCGTGTCCCGTTAGCATCTGTGTCGTGAAGTAGCTGAGTTCTCCAAATTTTCTGTCTCTCCATGTTTCGATGTTCGGGATGAGCTCATGTTTCCATCTTCCAGTGGATGCTTCGTCCCAGTTTTTTTGCCGATTCTCAAGGGTTTTTGCTTCGAGGTCTGCGTCCGTTTTCCCTGGCTCCGCTTCGCGCTGTGAGTCATCGAGGGGGTCTCTACGAGTGTTTTCTCGATACTTCGCAGTCCTTTCTTCCGCCAGGAGTGACCACGGTGTGGTTCCAGCAAAGACCATGATCCCAAGCTGCTCAGGTCCCATTCGATTCGGCTCTCACACCTCTTCAATGTTCATTACCTTCATTTCGTCCTTTCGCGGAATCGCCGAAGACTCACTGAGGAGGCCGATTCCGAGGATCTCTCCGACGGAAAGGAGGCTCCCGTTTGAGCAAAATATCCGAGATCTTGCCGGTTTTCATTGAATACTAGCCGGCCTCCGACCGACAACCCCGGCCCCTGGCTTCGGTCGTCTACTGATGGCAGACAGATGTTTCCCTCCACATAGCACTCTATCGAGTGTCATTATAGAAGAGGTAGAGACGGAGGAGTTTAGCTGCCTCATATCATATCGGGACGGTGCGCCTTATCATCAGGATTCGTATCCGTGTCATACACACATGCGAAGACAGACAACCTCATCGGAAACGCGGTTGGACTACGGTTCCTGGCATAGAGGCACTTTCCTCTTTCATTGGGTCAGCATCTTTTCAGAACAATCTTCTCTTTCGGCTGATCGATACAGTTGTCGCCTTCCTGTATTGTATGTTGTTTTTTATGGTTGGCGCTTCAGTTTTCCGTTTCTGTGTTTCGGTTTGCGCTTTTCTTGTTGCTCGCAATCGTGGAAAGTCCCATAGAGTCATGTAGACGGTCTTCTGAACTGTCTTGAATTGTACTCTGGGCTTTTGTAGGGTCGCGTGGACAATGTCCCAAGCTCTCGTAGCCGGTCTTGTGCACTCTCGTTGACGGTCTCTTAGCTTCTCGTAAACATCAGATCGACTCTCGAGTCACCTCCATGGGCCCCGAAAAGTGGGGTCGACTCTGAAATTACCTCCCTGGACTCCAATAGGAAGTATAGTCCGATCGACCTGGACTTACCTTCCTAGAAACTCTGAAGAGTGTGGTCAAGTCATTTTTAAAGCCACATCCATGAGCCCCCCAGATGTATGGTCAGATCGACCTGGGAATTCCCTCTTTGGACTTTGGAAAGTTCAGTCGGATCGATCCCGGAGTCAGCTCCCCAGACTCCAACAAAGATGGTCTGATTGACTACAGAATCACCCGCGCCCATCCTCAAGAGCCACCCTACAACATGTCGGTGATTTTACATGGATCCAATCGAACGCCTAGGGCTCATCGAGGACAAAGAGAAAAACAATCAAACGGATCCTGGATTTTTATGCATATACAGGGTTGTCAACATAGGTCTAGAACTCTCTTTCCCTTCATTCTTTTGGTTATAGCTCAGTGCAAAACGGGCCGATTCTGGAAACTCTTTGTGTGATCGATAGCTGAACGGATGACACATCTCTCGTTTTCTTGATTTTTCTGGGAAGCCCCTTCAAACTCCTTCGGAAAACTTCCCATCAAAGTTTCAAGTGGACCGATACAGTTCGTATCGATTTAATTGGATGCGGCAAAGGATTCCCCACCTTCGCGGAAGCAACGGCGAGGATCGGTCAAGAGCTCGAAATTGACGGCCTATCGCGTCAACATTCAGCATAAACATTATCACTGATCTGCTGACCCAAAGTCGTCCTCCAATCCGCCGCATTCAATAAAATAAACACGAGCTGAATCGGTTCACTTGAGACGGTTCACGGGCAGTCTTTTGAAAAAGTTTGAAGGCAACAGACATCTTCTGCGACTTTCTGGAGATGTCAATTCTTGACCGATTGACGCAAATAAGGCGAGGAAAGGCGCGCCTCTTTCGCAATCGATCGCAAAAATATCACCGACTTATAGCCCCCAGATATCGACCCTGTACCACTCGAACATTTCCAGATAGCGAACGTTGTGATAAAGGTATCCTCGGTTGGTCATCCATGCAAAGCGTTGCTTTGATGATGAGAGCAGCTTCCAATAACTCGGACGTGTCCTTTTCCGGTCCTTTCGTCCGGTTTCGGTCCGTGCGCGCAAAATGTCCGGTTTAGAGATCTTCCAATATTTTGTCTACCGTATCAACATCCGAATGCAGTTCTCGAAGTTATTCTCATGCGTCGAACACAATTTCACGAAGCAAATGGTTCCTCATACTGCCGAATTTAAACTACATCCCTCTGATCCATGGTAGTGTACGCGTTTGTGGCTTGCGGCTCTGACTTTCCGCGAGCTCCGTCCAACTGTGTACACAACGGTCGGCGGAGCGAGTTATAATTCGGTCTGGCGGCTCACGCGACTGCCTAAATCTGTTGGACATTCCTCGAGCCGCTGTCACGGAGGGGAGCGAAGAGACTTATTGAAAATCTAATATGTAGTTGTCGCCGAGATTCCTCCTTTTCGCTGTCACCGCCGCTGACCGTCGGCTGCTCGAAGCCGCTGAGGCCGTGGGCGAGGCTATGCAAGCTAAACCCTCGACGGGGTTGCCCGACGCAGCTTATCGGACTGACAAACCGAGCAAGCGGGTCGCCGTCCTGTTTGTGAAAGCCGGTCTGCCGGTTGTTTGTGCTCCAGCCTGAATTGACGGATGTAACGTCAGCTCGGTTCGCCGATGACTAGCCCGCATGTCCCCCGAGGCGGACCGAAGAAGCACCGACGTCCACTGTCGGTGCTCCCCAAAGCAGGAAAGTTCCTGCTCGGTAGCTTTTCCACTCCACTTCTCGTCGGCTTTGCGCTCGCATGGAACTCAGAATATAAATCGAAACTCAAGCTTCGAGCAGAGTCTTGGTCGCGAAAGAAATGAACGAAGAACTTCCCACTCGATGATGACTCGGTTATTTGCAAGAAATGTTCCGTTACTGTGAGAACCAAGGTCCGAATAGGATCGACCGGTGGTTTTTCGTCGGGTTTTCCTGCAATGTCCGTCCGGTTCTCAATAGAAGAAGCCTGGTGATGTTCAACCACCAGATAAGAGCAGTCGAACGGAGGATACGTCAGTGTGGAAAGCGGATGGCATGATGGCCAAAGTGAAAATGGTGATTTCTGAGCGGCGTGGCAGAGGTGATAGCTTCGAGTCGTCTTAGGCTAAGCGAGTGCCAGAGCTTTCAAGATCATGAAACCGTATTCGCCCCTTCCGTGCTCCGCTACGGACTTGTCGGGGTCTCTCTGAAGACGGGAAGCCAACTGTCGGAGATGGAGAAACATCAATCCTCTCTATGATTGAAAGAACATCGTCCGTGATGTTCGTCACGGAGCCCCCAGAGCTCTTTTCGAGCTTTACCCTCGTTCTGAGCGTACTCCGGAGAAGGTTCCGCCTCGATCTGACCAGACTTTTCGGGGCCCACTGAGATTATTCCGAGGACGATCTACCCATACACACCTCTGCGGACCTCCAGACATATGGTCGGACCGATTCCAGAATCACCCCCGTGGACTGCGTAAAGTATAGGGTGGTTTTTTTCAGTCGGGAACTTCGAGCCCGATCTTGTTTTGGCCATAACTTTCTCAGTTCTTGGAATCCCAAGACAAATTCGAGTGGATGCGGTGAAAATCTGGGTTCAGAAAATGGTTTTGAAGATCACCCATTTTTTTTTCGAGGTCTTCCTAAAGGTCATCGTGAAAACGTCAATATTCGTCCGATAGGACTCGTAGGGGTCGCGTTGGACGTGCAAAAGGAAGCCGGTCATTCGCCGGCGAACCGATCATAGTTATCTCATTCCCTCGGAAAATGGCAAGCGATCGTATCAAGAATGCCTAGGGTGACGAGGGTGATTTTGGCGACCGAGGACGGCAAACTGGATGAGGGTGGTTTCTGGTGTAAATCAATGATCGTCAGATCGACCTTGCACCTCAATATTCGGATAATTCACCCATTTCTGAGTAATTTTCACCACAGGAGTTACCTCCATTCCTACCTTGTTGAGGAGTTACGAGAGAAAATGCGACTGAGAGCGAAGAGAATAAAATAAGCCAACGGAAAGGCCCTTGGAAGAGAAGTGGATACGATCGCTTGCCATTTTCCGAGGAAATGAGATAACTTCGATCGGTTTGCCGGCGAATGACTGGCTCCCTTTCACGCGTCCAACGCGACCCCCACGAGTCCGATCGGATGAATAATGCAGAAATGGGTGATTTTCTAAACCGTTTTCTGACCCCAAATTTTCATCGCATCCATTCGAATTCAGCAAAAAATCACCGCCTCGATATCCTCCATCAATCACTTCGTTACTTCCGGAAGAATGATCGGATAATCCAACGTCGATTTACGGAAGAATGATCGGATAATCCATCGTCGATTTCCTGATCACACCGCTCGCCATCCAAGAATGGGTACAGGGCCGAAATTTTGAACCGAAATTCGCGAGTTTTCGGCTACTGCGCTGGAGGACGAGCTGGAAGGAACCTCGGAAGCCTCCTCAGTGACCCGCGGGCTATTTTGCAGAGCGACGAAAACCAAGGCGGTCAACGATTTTGATTTTTCTCGAGTTCTTCGGTCCCGCATTGTGGAAATATGTATTTCGTTAAGACGATTGCGACGAACATTCGTAGAGGTGTTCCACTCCGAGTGAAACAACGTCGAGGTTTAAAAGAGGGAAGCGTCGAGTTCGACATGCTCTCAAATCAACAATCCCAACCACACTCGAGGAACGAAATGGGGAAAGCTGGCTTTGTGGAAAGTCGATCAAACAGAGAGAGAACCATGGTTGCAAGGCAGTCGTCTCGATAACGCACTACGCTCCGCTACGGGACGGAGGGAATCGCGGAGGGAGTCGAGGTCCAACTACCTACTACGGGTTCGAACCTCGGCGGATACCATGTGGTACAGTTGGCCTCGGAGTTTGAGCGCCGCCGATGAAGACAATCATATATTCTCCATCCACCGAACGGTCCATCGGTGCGCTGTGTCCCTTGACAGACGGGGGCCAGACATGGAACAACCCGGAAATGATACTCACCCAGGATGTCGAAAGCGGCCCGGCGGATTTCCGCGAGGTATCTGTGATCGGTCAACGAAGTTGAAACTCGATACCTCAGAATAGTCATCGAAACGGAGAATAATGGCAATAAGTACCTGTGAATTCATAGTCGAATGCTCTCTAACGGTGCGCGAAAACGAATGTACCAGGATTTGTAGATGAAAATGTTAGGCGGCGAAAATTACGTACTTGGCCGGGTTTCCTTCCGGGTTGAGTTTCAGACTAACGTAAGTGTCGGGAACGAGCGAAGGGAAGCAGAAGAATAGCAGTGCCTGCACCGTCAGGGCGCAAGAAGCTACACATATCAACAATGATAGAACTCTGTAAGACGAGCTCACTTCGGTTTTCAAGAGTTGATGCGGGAAATCATTGAGCCCAATGCTCTTCGCGGCGATGAAACAATATCTGAGCCTGGAACAACAGCTCGTTAATTGAGACGATTTCGATTGATTTGAGCTCTGAAACACTTTCTCAGTTTCTCTGGGCTTTGGACTCGACTCATATCTGGAGCCGAATTGATTCCTCCCGGAACTAAAGACTGAAGCTTCTCTTTGCACGCACTTGAACAGGTAGGCTGAAAGATCTGTGTCCCACAACTGCCTTCGTGGCTTGAACAAAGTGGAGTCCGCTCCGCCGTTTCCCCCCATTCCGAGAATTCTCCGCTCACTGCTAGGCCCTTCGGGCAATGTTTCACTGCTCACGGCTCGTGGCGGAATGATGTGTCTCGGTGGAGTGTGAATGTTCTGCTCGATATTCTGCTTCGATCGTCGATCTGAATTGTACATTAAATTGGACACGGCTGCCGGCAATGCGAAACAGATTCATTCAGCTTGGGGGCGCTGGAGTCTGTGAGGTGGCTTGTGGTCGACTTCAGCTCGACTTCCTCGACAAGCCGGCAACGGCTTCAACGCAACCAGAATTCGGGCGAGCTTCCAACGTTTGGAGTAAGGGAGCCCTGGGCCTCAATGAGCATCCGCTATTATGGTTGAGTAGCGTCACCTCCTAGGAACATTCCAATGAATGCTGTGTTGCTGAACACTTATGGTGGCTTCGCTTGTGTTCCGTTTGCCAGTTATTTTAACCACCTCGTCGGAAAATATCGCCGACGTCGCTAGAGTGTTCCCTGAATGCTTCCCGCGAACGGAAAGTTCGGAACTCCTGAACAGATAGTATCGCTTGCGTCACCTTTTCCTATCAAGCACTGCGCGCGGAGACGTCGTGTATGAAAAAAAATTAAGCGGGTAGTATTGGGTGGATGCAAAAGTTCTGGGCCCCTAATTTCAATCGCTCATAACTCAGCTACCGAGAGGCGCAGAAAGATAACAAAAAAAAACGAAATGTGCGGAATTCGGTCGGCTTTCAGATGGCATCCACCGCGACAATTTCTAAAAAGCACTGTGCTCACAGGAGCGATTTTATTGAAAGGGTCGAAATTCGGAAAATCGCGATTTTGCAGTTCCGGCGGAACTAAGATTATGACCCCCTGTTTTCTCTTCAGAAACATGAAGTTCGTCGAGAATGAGTGGTTTCAAAAAAAGAATTGAGCATTTTGGCCACGTCACAGCGGAGACATCGGCTCCCGAAGATTCGATTTTTTTGTGAACTTTTTTTCGCCAATTGAACGCTCTCATATCCAGCCATCATCCCGGAATGGCCAGCCGAGATCAACTGATCCGGAGCGCAATGCTGTACGAGTTCCTCAAGGGGAATTCAGCGGTGGAGACGATTGAAATTAGGGACCCAGAACTTTTGCATCCACCCAATACATTCCGTACTTCCGTCAGCGTCCAAGGTACACAGAGGAGCATTGTTCATGCAGCTTCAGCATGTCAGCGATGGAATAACGGGCATCGGATGGATGCTTTCGAATATGAGTATGTGTGAAGGTGTGGATATTTTTCGATGATGTCGGAGCTCATAAAGCTCGAGGCTTCGTCTATCTCCGGTGCTTCTGACCCGAAACGCGTGTTGCTTGATGAGAAGTAGATAACGTAAACAAAGTTGATAATGATTAGGTGGTGGGTCATGGAGGAGTCTCTCCCGCGTAGCTGCTGATTCTGTAGATATCCACTGGTGAAACTCGTCGAGAGGGAGAGAGATCGTCGAGCGTTCAGTCGTTGGAGATAAGCTCAAGGAAAGCGGTGGCTCCAATTGGCTGAAATTTGCCGATCCGCAAATATCTTGCACTGTTCCCATGGTTTCTCCGAGATGACAATCGGAAGTATGGAGGACGGTGGCTCATTCTACCTGGGATAGGGCTTGTTCGAGTGCGAGTTCAAGGGCGTGCGTCCTTCGCTTGTACTGTACGTTGCGACTCTTCAGCCCTGACCTAACATCACCCAATCTCCCGACACGCTTAAAGTTCGCTGCCTGCCGATCCGCTCGGCAGGTGTGCTTGTTCCTTATTGTTTTCACTTAGACTTGGGCCGGGCTGATCGTTTCCCCGAGGAGTTCCATGTTGCGGACGCCGCCGCTGCGTCAATGAACTATATAAGGTGTGTCTCTTCATGAGATAACGATTCTGTCCAAGCCGACTTCGTATGCGTCCCGTCATGTCATTTTTGGGGCCAAACAGAAGGACCCAATATTCTTCGGCGACTAGCGGTGGAACGGCATCGTATCGGAAGGATGCAAAAGTTCTCAGCCACTAATTTCTCTCGTTCATAACTGCGCTCTCAGGGGGCCCAGAAAGATGATGAGAAATATGAAATGTGCGGAATCCAGTCAGCTTTCGGGCGCGACATTGCCCAAGGAGCACCGTGCTGGAAGGGTCGAAATTCGAAAAATCGCGATCAACGGTGCCGTCTTCTCCGGCTTGACAGTGGACACAGATTGGTGTTGCGGCATTCGCAATGCTTGAGAGGAATTCTTGGAAATCTCCATGACCAGTCAGTAAGATACCAGTCAGTACCTGGTTAGTGTAGTGATCCAGGTCGCTGTGTTTTCATTGGCACCACTCTATCGAATTCGGACTACATTTGTGCGTTCGTCGGTCGTTCTGCGCGCTGACTCATCTCTTTTGCCGTTTGTTTTTGGTTTCGTCTCCAACTTCTTCCGTTGTTCTGGAAGTTCCGCTGATGAGGTCTACATCTCGCTTCTTCTTCCGTATAGTGCCGTCGCTCACTCTGACATTATCTCGTCGAACACTGGGCAAGGAGAGGAGGAATACAATATGTGAGGTTCACTGGTCGAAAGCAGGCCTTTTGGAAATGTCAAATCTATACGAGTGACACCGAGTGTACGCTTTTCTGCGGCGTTGTTATGAAATTCCAAAGAGAGATTCTTATCGAGAACCTCGTCTCGTCCGATCAGAATCAGTTTTCCGACATCGGCAACCGCAACGATATCGGTACACAAGAATTGACGAGGAGCTGACTGGCGGAGCCGACTATCACAATGGCGTGACAGAGAGACGTTTGCGCGTAAACAGGATTGTAACACTTTTGTCCATGTTTTTGGGCCACTAAGAGTCGCGATTGGAGCTGAGGAGTCATCTCACGGTGATTCCTTGCCCTGAGTCGGGGATAGCCGCGGCTAGGTCCGCACGACAGAAAGACTCGTGCACGATGAACCCGGGAATAACTGGCTCTCTCACCGACACCTGGTGGAATCCCGGGATACCTAGTTTGATTTCTATTCTATAGCTCATCTCTCCAACGCCTCCGACGGCAAGCAAGATTTTCTGGCTAGGAGCTCGGGCGAGAAATCGCTTTGTAATGCAGCCTTGGCATGTGCTGCACATATTTCTTCCCGTGGGTTGTGCTCCACATAATGAGTACCCGATCGCGCTCTTGTCCGAGACTTGTCGACAGATGCTCCCTCAAGGAGATTGGAATCCCTCTAGAGTTGAGCACTTATTGGAAGCAAGACTCAGATATCCATCTGTATTACGATAAAAAGATAAGCATCCCGATCATCAGAACCGGCGGGTCCTCGAGAACAGTGATCGAAGCCATTGATATCTTCGCTTACGTTGACGGGCACACGAATGGACTCATCAAGCGAAGGCTACGCTCGATGATCAAGCAGGAGTTCGCGATGTTTGTCATAGCTTCGATCGGAATCGACGAGACGGACAAGGCCGGCTACGGGATCGCGGATAAAGGACGTACCACTCGTGAATTTCACGGAACTGCATGAATAACATGTCTGATCTCTCCAGAATTTCCGGAATGAGGAACAAAAAAATCTTCGGAATGAGGAACAAAAAAATCTTCGGAATGCGAAATCCGAGAATTTGTAAATTTCTATTTTTGTTATTTGTTTGTACTTTTCTCAGCCTTCACGAGAATCTATTATTACGAGCTCTATCGCAAACAACTATCAACACGGTTCGTTCTGGAAGCTCAGAAACAAGACAGTAATTTCAAACATTCGGTTTCGCAGCCTCCTCATTAAACAACAGCTCGGATTGTGGAACTCCATTTTCCTGTTTCTGTGGGCCGAGAGAATCCGTTCTGGCCTCTTCGCCTGAAGGATGGGAAGCTGAGAGGGATCCTATCGATGGATGATGGCTTGATGACCGCAACTCTAACCGGCAGTCATTACTCGGATTGCTTGAGAACATGCGGACAACTCATTCCGCACATACCGAGTGCAAAAAGGGGTTACGAAGAATGCTTGGAAGATTGAACGAGCTACGGCTTCTCGCAAGTTCTTTCTGTTCCGAGGGAATTTATCTGCGCTGCTGTCTGTGATCGCTGGAGCTGAGCAGTTCAGGCATTGGTCATTATTCATCATCAAACAATCCATGGATCTATATGTATATGCATGGAGATGGATGGAATTATGCATTAGTGGCATGGGAAATGACAGACGCATGCACCAATTCCCCTCTCTGGATAGATGGGAGGTACAAGCTGGTGAATGCCCGAACTTCCCAGCTCTAGTGATGGCAATCTGACACACGGCTGTGGGGGGAAAACTCACACTTCGATCGCGGATCTTGACGATGCGGCAGCGGATGGCTGGCTGGAAATCTAAAATCATTTGGTCTGGGGTCGTCCATCGTGATGCGGCACGTCGAGCTGTTTACTCACTCCGAGCTTGAGGATGTGCGCTGCTTGTGCCGTCTGTTCAAAAATCTGATCCACCTTGCGAAGTGGGGCCACCACAACGTGAAAACGAACGGAAATAACAAGCCCTGAGTAGGATAATCCTGGTGGCGTTCAATAATCGAACTGAAGCAGCTGAACGTAGGCCTCGTCAGCTCGCGAAGCGGGTCAGAAGCATCTGGATCGGGTTGATAGTTTTGAGCTCTCAGGCTCAACGCGTCACCGGACTTCCAAGATCACAACATCGTTTTGTCCTTCTGCATTGCAGGAATATGACATGCCTCGGGGTCTTCTTTGAGACGGAAAGCCTGGACCGGGAAGAAGGTTTTCGAGCTCCTGAGTCCGGGTAGCTAGGTGTCTGATTGTTCGATCCCGAGTGGCGGCTGATCCGAGTGCTTGGCATTAGGGTGGGATGATCATTCATACTTCACATACACAATGTGATCTCATCCATTTCGAAGGCGAACTGTTCTGCCTCCGAAGATCACTTTGATCGTGGTTTCCTGGTCGACGATATTGCTTCGGACCTGCTCAGGGTTTCTGCGTCAGGCGTGGATGCAAGTCTTACACTGTCGACGAATCTCTGTTCAGTATATTTTTTCCTTTCGCATCCCATACCGACACGTATCGCCCTTTCGGTTGCCCACAGAGGGGGCATAACGGGTCGAGGGATGAATCCTACTTCTGCTGTCTGGTACTCGTATTCTATACGCCGGCTCTGATCGTGACTAGGAAACGGTTCCCACGAGAACTATCTAATGTATTCGTGAGAAGACCTCTCTCTTGTTTGAACTGACGATATACGTGAAGCGGAGACTCGGACTCCAGGTCATGTACGATCTTTTCCGCACGGGCTTCTTGAGTTGTTTTGCGGAATGTGTTCCACTCGAGTCCGCCTGATGGATCTTTTGGCCGTGTCTTTGACGCTCTCAGTATTCGCCCACTTCTGATGTTGGTAAGGTCGATTCACGGCAATGGAGACCTGTTTCGGCCATTTATGTTGGTCGAAATCCCGAATTTTGCACGATCTCTTCGTCTCCGAGCTCTCGATCCTTCCGACAGCGCCGGCGATTTGACGCTGTGGTCGCATTTGACATTATTGGTGTGTGCTCCAGCCCTGATCCTGGTCAGATCAGTGCTGAAATTGAGGCCGACTGTGGACCACGGGGTGTCGGATGAGGCCAAACGATGCCTGCCCTCGTTTTCAACGTAGTTTGCAAATGATTTCGCCCCGGTCTGATCGTACACCGGAAGCCTTGGGGTTGAGGTGATTCTCCGGAATTATCCCATCAATCGCATGAGATTGATCCGTTGCTCTGAGGGGATGATTTCGTGGAAGCACCTAGGCTTGCCGATACCAGGCTCTACTGATAACACACACCGAATATTCACACAGAAGGTTCGGGCGACGAGCATCATATCAGACTCCAGTGCGTCGTGGTGAAATTCTACAGCTGATCTTCAGAACTTGACATTCGCCCGATGGAGAAGTGCAAGGTCCTCCATTTTGGCACCAAGAACAAACCTGCCGTCTGATTGGAATACGTTCGGGGCAACCGAAAGATTGGAGGGGCAACCCTCAGACCTGAGCAGGAGGTCATTATGTCATCCGAGTCTAAATCCTCCAGACGAAGGGTATCGTGGCCGAGGACGCCACCCGAATCTCGAGCTGCATTCTGCGCTCTCTGAGAATTCACGATACAGCCGCATACATTCAACCGTTCGACATCTTTGTTCTGCCCCGGCCGCTGTATGCTTTCGCCCTCTGGAGACCTCATCTCAAAATGGCATTTCTGACAAACTTGATCTAATGGACACGAGAACCCATCGCACAATATTGCAACATCTCCCAGGGCTGAAACAACTTTTTCCCGCACAGAGAAACGAGAGATAACATATATTTTGTGTATACGTGGTATTCGATCTGAACCAGAAAACGGAGCACACGGAATATGTTCAAGTGGAGCGAGACGTGATGTGGCGCGCTCTATGCTGAGCTGGGCTGGAACCCATAACAAGGTCAACACTGAATGCGAGTGAAAAACACGACAAGTTCGTGGGTGGTAAGGATGAGCTGTATCTAATCTACCCAGTATCTGATCTAACATTTCCAACGATTTGACGAGTCGACTCGTGTCAACTTTCCCGATGCATGTATGTAAGAGCATGAGGTCATAGGACTTATACACAATCGTTCCTCCTCTCGCCGGGTGCGATCCGATACAGTAAGAGCTGAGTGGTTAATCGAGGAGTTCCGCGTTGTCAAGCTTTCGACAATCATACTGCCCCAGAGCTCATTTGGGGAGCGTCGCGCATGGTAGTTTCTTGAATTCGTTAGAAAATCACCTTGGATCTCTCAATTCCTTGTGAGATTTCATTATCATTGAAACCTAACCCGTCGGTGGGCGGAAGTTTCGCGTTCTCCTTGTTCGTCAGTGCCTAGCCGCAGCCCATCATAGCCGTCAGTCGACCAGGGATCGAATCCACTGCCGCTCCCTCACTTTTCCGAAAAGTCTCAACTACACGGCGGAAACTCTACAGGGCCCTTGTGAACCTTGTATGAAGAGACGAAAAAACGCAGCGTCGTCGATTGAGTGCGCAAAAATCCAGCGCATGCTGGATATGATGTTTCGAGGAGTTCTGTATCAATTCACAAGAGCAATCCCCGAGAGAAGTCACCTACATGCTCGAAAAACGATTCCGATCACTGTATCGACGGCCAGTGTATCCCGTGATCGAAACAGGATGCGCATACGACGTCAAACATCCCTGTTTTTGATCTCTCGCAGTGCTGATCCGGTTGAGAGCAGCCAGAAAGTTATCGATGAGGCTCTAGAATCGGGCATCACAGATCCACAAAGGTAACTTTCAGACTGTTCGCAGGAGCTCAGGCGTATTCTCCGGCAATGTATTCCTTCACCTGCAATCAACTCACCTCGGAGGCCTTCAATCCTTGGACGGACGCAAGTTTGTCCGATGGCATCGCCCACGATTCGTTCTTCTGACCGGAATGACACATCGTCAATGGTGGTTTCGACAGGCCGAAAAGAAAATTCTCGATGAGGCTGTGCTTCAAATACGCTCATAGTCTCAAAGGGAACTTTCGAGTCGGTTCGCCGTAAGCTCTGGTGAAGTGTTCCTCGGAGGCCTCTCCTTAAATATCAGAGATTCGTGTGGAAAGCAGCCCTCAAACTCCGCTGGCGAGAAGAAAATTATCGGGAAGGATAAGCTGAATGCCCAAATCCTCACTCATTGATCGAGCGTCAAACTTGAGATAGTACCGCAGAGTTAAGTGCTCGGAGCCGTGATTGTCAGATTTCTCATCGAGCGAACGAATTGATTGGAGCCGCGATCGAGCTTGCTTCCCGCATTACTATCTGATAAGAGGGGTCCACTCGGCTCGTTTCGGGAAGGGAATATTCCACGGTACAGCGAAAAGACCGCCGAAACCTGATTGTCACAACCTGGATGATCGCGTAAGGAGTCGGAAAAAGCTCCAAGGTTCGGATGGAGTTTCCGCCCCATGGATTCCGAGTTAGTTTTGGAGTTCGCTTCGGATGGAAAGCAGAAAGATAGACACGTCAACCGTGGCGAGCGGGCAAACGAGACACCAGAGCTGCAATGTTTCCATGACGTGAACCGATCGCCAACGATTCGATAACTTTCTTGAAACTGACGAGGGAGCCACAGGAATCGGCGAATGCTCCGGAGCGCATCCCCCGCCGAGCTCTAACGGTTTCGGTAAAGGTATCGCACGTGTTGTGGGTGGACAGCCATCTCAAGAAGTGATCGATCATCTAGCTCGTGTTTTTCTTATCAGCGGCCTGATGAAGCTGCTCGATGGCAATCGCTTCTTGTCTCATCGTTGTTGGACTCGGGTATGGACAAAGCTCGGCTGGAAGAATGCTCTGGGATACCGATGCTTTTGATGGGTTGATCGACCTGGGAGTTGGATGACAAAATCGTCTCCGACAATCATGGAGATTCCGTTCTCCCAGGAACACTTGGCACTTTGATTCGATAGCTCCGGCTCGAAATCCGCAATCGGGAGTCAACCAATCTCCCGCGAGAGCAGCGATCCAACTTTACGGACATTGGTCATAGTTCCAGGTAAGTGAATACCGCTCAGACCTCCTCCCGATTTAGGGTCGTCAGATGTCGATCGATGCATGCGTCATGAATCCATTCCGTGTGCCTCAACTATCCGCCAAGCAGCCCAGAAGTGGGACGAGGAAAGTTTTGAGACGATGGACGCCGAATACTTCGTTGATCCAGGGCGCAGAGACCGGAGAATGGATGTGTCTGACTAAATCCAATGTTCGTCAGTTATTAAATGAAACAGTGACCCATGAGTTCCTGGAGCTCCCGCGGTTCTCCGAGCGAGGTCGGTTGTAAGTTGAATATGGGGCCTGGCTCACGTCCGAGCTTCGATAGCCCAGGAGAAGAGAGGCTGACTTGACTCTCTGAGCGTTGAATGGATTGTGAAGAGAGACACCGGTTCCTGCGCCGTCCAAGGAGATTCCATCGGATTTCAAAAAACCATATCTCACGAGATCAAGGGGGCGCGTGGTCTGGTTGGCCTTCCCTGGGCACCGAGGCCATGGTGCGACGTTACTGCCGCAGACAGGTAGCGTCCGCTAACACTCCTCCTTCGGGGTGGATGACGTAACGTGCATCCCTGCGGCCCTCGGCTCTGAGAAGGAATCGAGGCCGGCTTACCAGATTGGCACTAATAGTCGGCAGAGCAACGTTCTAGGAATGAAGAAGTTCCTTGCCGAGCCGGATTTGCCGTTTCGTGGACATCGCAACAAAATCGCCTCTTACTTTGAGGATGGACGAAGGGGATCTTCTCGTCGGTAGAGCTGGTGATCAATTATTCAGCTCTTCATTTGGACTTCGTCGCTTCCCTTGTTGTGTTTCTCGGCTTTCGACCATTTGTATCGGCAGAAATTGATGAAACCCACTAATATTGACAGGAGCGCGGCTGAGACGTCCGTTTGCATGTCAAGCACAAGTCTTGCTCCCTCTTCGGAAGACAACATGTCATAGCCAAGCCAATCAAGCATCTTGCAGTGCGTATCGGAGAAGCAGCTCATGTCAGACCGTCCGCATCAATGCACCGGAGAGCCGACGCAAGTTTCGGAGCAGGAGGGGCATCCTTCATACGACTCAGGTGAGACTACGGGCAGAGACTAAGTATTTGGGGAAGAAACAAGGCAGGCATTGCAGTGTCCATGGGGGTCTGCCTCCAAAGTACGCTGAGACCGTGAATGCATCCGAAGCATCAGAGAGGACCGCGACCGCTGATTCAGCGATGTCTTCATCAGCGCAGTTCAGCGGAGATCTTCCCTGGAGATAGCGGATCCCGGTGCTTCTGAACGGCAAACGGGAAAGTCCCCTCAGAAGCTTGTTTTCATGGCTACGCAGGGGTGGATGACAATGTCGATTCGAAAGCGCGATTGATTCGGGCGCAGGTGATTCGGTGCTGCAGTTGCGTGCTGGATACAACCGCATCGTGGGACCTTTGAAAACGAGAAAGTAACATCGCTCACCGTACTACCTCCATGTTTCGGGCTGCATGTCAACTTTTTTTGAGCGTCCGAGAACCGCCTGCCGAATCATATGTACCCGTCCACTGGAGAGTATTCGAGGAATAGGGTGACTTGAGGAGGTCGTTCGAAAAGAAACTCCGAAATCTTCTCGCGCTCCGATCAGAAGGCTCCTCATTAAAACCATGAATGATTGCGAAGCCTTTCTCACGAAGATCGGGAAAGCAGCTGCCCGTCACTCAAAAGGGAAAACTTCCCGCTCGTAAGCTGCTCGTCTGAACAGTCTGGAACAGACTGATGACTCTTGAATGAATAGAACACGGAGCTCGGATGCCCAGTATTTGCGGCTCAGGGGGACTAATTATGAAGCAGATTGGATAAGCGCTTACGACATCTCAGGAGCACATGCTCGGTTACCTCTGAGAAACTTGGTTCAGCAACGGATTTCAGCTGCAAACGAATGCTCCTTATTCTCAGGATCCATTGTCAAGCAGGTCTTCGAGGCTGCCATAACTCCATGGAAACGGGCAGCCACGAAATGGGTGTATTTTTCGGGCGTTCTCCCTCGCTGGACTGTGACACGGGTTTCGACGCATGGGAGTCATTGGGTCAGGGGTCGGGCAACCGAGCGACAATGCGAGCAGACCAACAGCCAGCGCAGGGATTCGGTGAGATTGGATTAAGGCCCGTGCTGCCCCTGTGGCCCGGTTGACGCCATGGCCCAGCTGACGCCCTGTTGACGGGGCCGGATCTACTCAGGTCCGACATGATTCGAGGAGCGGCGTGCTCTCACGAGCGATTCCGCTAAAATGTTGGAAAATCGACGCATCGCGATTTTACGATTTCAGCGAAATTAAGATGAGGGTTCCCTGTTTTCTGCTCAGGACCGCGGAGTACACAAAATAGCGGACAGGCTCAAAACAAGAATTCAGACAGGTTGGCCGCGGCTGTGGGAAGATGGTGGCCTCGGATGGCCCGATTCCGGGTGATCTCGTATTCGCTGTTGCAGGAGAATCGCTCGGCCGATCTGGCCGGAATGACGCACAATATTTTGGCTTCGAGCCGGGCTGCATGCTCGTGGAAATTCGGCGAGATCCGGTCGGGGAAGTTGTAGTCGAATTTCAGAAATCAACGACCTTCTGATCTGTCACTTTGCTTCGCGATTCAGAAACTAAAAGTTTGATTCCGTGCAATGGGTAGCAGTGACGGAATCCGCCTCCAAGACCTCGTTGCGCTCCGAATCAGTTGTCCTCGGTGAGCCGTTTCGAGGTGGTGGCTTGGTTTTTTGTGAGAACTTCCGTCGCTGCAACACGCATTGGAATGAGCAGCTGATGGTCCAACGAGTGGAAGGATACTGAACGTGACATCCTCATGTCTCCGAGCGTCGCTTGTCGCAGTCGGAACACCTAAAAACGTGACAAAATATACAGACTGTTACAACCGAACTCATTGTCTCCACGTGAAAGACATGCCGATAACTGTGTGCTGCGCAGACATTCACAAGAGGCTGTTGAGAGTTTCCAGAGGAAATGGTGCTCATGGTACCTATTGGACGGCTCAATCGATGCGCCGTCGGCCCGCAATTTGAAGGTTCAGTTCGGGAGGCAAAGATTGGATCGTTTGACTTATTGCTTGATGTACTGTGTGGCAGTTGGATCCCAGAGGTTTGAAATGAGAGATGGAGCATCTTTCGAATCCACTCCGAACTCCAACTCCTCACTCTTTCGACGGAAGTGGGCAAACTTCGTCGGGAGACTTGGTTAATATTTTGAAGGCGCCTACTTCTCGATGACCTCTGTGGTTCTGAAGAGAAAACAGGGGTCTTCATCCAAGTTCCGTAAGGATCGCGGAACGACGATTTTCTCATTTCCCAGCATTTCATCTAAATTGCTCGTATGGGCACGCTGCTATATCGAATCATGTCGCATTGACTGAATTCCAAGGGTTGCGTACAAATATTTTATTCCTTTATTGCTCCTCTGGTAGCAGAAATTTGACCGATCGAAATTGAGCCCTCAGAACTTGTGCATCAACCCAATACAGGTACAGTACAGCCCCGATTATTTCAACTATTCGATGCGGAGAACGGTTGAAATAATCGAAAGTTGGAATAAGCGAGGTTGAAATAATTGGGGTTGCACTGTATATCAAGTTGAAATGATCGAGGGTGGAGCCCGACCGGTTGGAATATTCGAGGTTGGAATCCGAATGGTTGAAATAATCGAGGTTGTACTGCACGTAGTATGGTCGTGAATCCGAGCGAAGGATATCGGAATGAACACCGATGAGCACGCCCTACGAGAATCAATCGCTCACAATTATTGCCGTGCTCCAGGCTCTTCTCGGAGATGGAATTTCTTCGCAAGCCCCCGTATCGCATGCGGTCTGTGATCAAGCAGAACAGACGTGCTCTAACATTACGTTCTCCAACGAGCGCGACACTGCTCGGGTTACAACTTCATTGGATCAGGCTTAACTCGGAGAGCATGGGAAACTCCGAGCATTGGATGACAGCTCGATGGACTTGTTTCCAGCGTCAATAAACTCTCGAAGAACTACCTGTGAAATTCGCAAACCCCAGATCGAGCCGATCACGTTGATGAATCGCAGCACTGAACATGAATTGTGTTGGAAACTGAAGCATACGACGCTCCGAACTTTCTGCTTGACGAAACTATTTGGGGAGGCCGAACTTCCCGATTCAGAACATGGAAAGGGATGGAGGGAGCCTGCGAGGGACGGAGACTACACTGAGCACCGGCCTGCAACCTTAACGCGAGGGTTGCAGCACCAGTACCGCAGCCGGAATCCTCCCCATTTTGCATGAGCAAAGCTTGTTTCGAACTTTTGTTGTTTCAACTCGACAGCCTTTCCCTAATCCAAAGGAATCCATCCTGAATCATTTGTCGAGGGCATCACGATCTCCAAGATGGCTGGTGTGTCCGTTCTGCTTTGATCCTGCACATCCTGCACTCTTTCTCTCACGATTCTAGAGAACTCCCATGGCAACATCGATAATTGGCCAAAAACTTGTGGGCGTCAGTCCGTGGCCTCTGCGAATGAAACCGGAACAATTCTTGGAACCATGCCTCGAGAGGGCTAGCGATATCTTTTCACTCTCATACAGAAGCTCGATCATCTGGCCATGGAATGACACCGAAACCTATCGCCTGCAGCGAGTTCCTAGTGTTCTGAGGGCACTCTCGACGGGTGACTACCACGGGGTAGAAAAATAACAGAAGTGAACCCAAACCGGCCTGAAGCCTCCGGGCAAAGGTTCCATGACTCCACTCAGATCCTGCAGCCAGGAAGTTGAGTTCCGAATCGACTTCAAAACGAGCGTCGGATGACTTTGGATCCGGCGCCTACCGTTACCAAAAACCGTACGAGCTTGTAAAGGGAGTAGATTCAAAACAACCCGTTTCCATGACGATGAATCTAGGATCAATCTTTCAATATGTGTTGGATTCGGCTGTAGCACTTTTTCCGTAAGCCTTCGGGTGAATTCTGATCGAATATTTAGAAGTAGGAGGTAGCTCTTGGCATCTCTCGAAGGGGTCTACCTCTCGAGCTGCGTGAACCGCTCCGGCCTTTCCTTGGTGGTTCACATCACATCCGAACTGGTTTTGACGTGAGAACGTCGTTCTGTCCGGGGTCTGCCTGCCGACGTTGATGTCCCACAACGAACGGAACTCTAATCGTACCATGGGTAGCGAGCTGGAGACGGAAAATTCGAATTCATAACAGGAAAAGAAGATCCGAGTGAATTCTGAATAATTGTCGGTCATCCTATGAACTCCAGGCTGTGATTTGTATTCGATTCCTATGGTCGACGTACCAAGAATTAGTTCCATAGGAGAGCGAATATCACTATGGGCTGATCGTGGGGTAACGGAACTTGCGAGTACAGTTGCCAGGCGTCTCATCGAACCGTTGAAAAAAACCTCATCTCTCTGATTCGGGGTGAGTGCATAGAGCAACGAGGTTTTTAGGAACGCCGTCTGAATTGACATTGAGTGGCGAGTGTTTCCATGAGCTCCTCCTCGATTTGTACACTCAGTCAGGTGGATAACGTCATTTTTGATATTCCGTCCATAGCTCCTCTGAGGAATGGATCTAAAGCTCTCAGGGGCTCGGAGTACGGCCAATACGAACCTCGGTCAAATTCCAAGAACTTACCCGCCTGGTGTTCGGGAGGGGTTCGAGGGGAATAAGGTCAGAGCTTTCAGGTTTCCAGAATCGAACGCAAGAAACTCGCCTCAAATAACGCCGATCACGAACGAGGTCTGTTACGCTTCAGGACGGCACAGCGATGCTCATCACCGACCGCCATCATGCGTTACTATGAGGCGCAGAGCTTCCGGAACCCGAGACTTTTTTATTCCGGGGCGCGTCAGGAATCAGCAACTCCAATTCGCTTAGCATAATTGCTTCATTCTCGACGACATATTATTCGACTTCCCATCGAAAGCCACGACTGTTTGTCATCGGTCGCTGAAGAGAGACCCACTGGAAGATTTCGTGACATCTCCCTGCGACGGCGAGTTCAGCGAAAGTCGTTATTGCCATCGTGGTCAATAATGGCATCACTTCTGAAGTCACTGCGGAGCGAGAATGGAGTGGCGCATTAGGGATCAGATCCACACGAGCTGTGAGCTGCGCTTGTGAATTGAACCATGAAGTATATTTGCTCATCAGAAAGATGATGATAACATTGAAAGTCGATAACCGAACAAAGAATCATCATCAGAGTTGGTTTCCCTTCTCCTCACGTGTGACTGTGTGTGTGACACGTGTGACTCGGCGGATCGGAGTCTTGCAGTCGTTCGGGAGCCCTATTCGCGATTGAATGATGGAAACTACTGATGATCACAACCGAGAATGAGCACGGAGCATTCTCAACCCGTTCAAGCGTCAAAACGGGCGAGATTCTCGTGCAACAGCGAGGGCAGTATCCAATGGTGTAGCGGGGACTTTTTTCTGGAGGAGGGGGATGCTGAAATTCTCTTCTGTCCGCCCTGGTGTTCCACGCGTTCTGAGACACCCTGGAGGATCCTCTGCTTTGTCGTCTCCTCAATCATTCATGGAAGAATTCATGGAATCTATCTGTTTATGGAGTCCAATGAGAGCAGTGGGATACATGGGAATCAGTGCTCACCCAACTTCTGCTAACAGCTCCCCGCTTCAGAAGAAGCGGACCAGGTAGTTTAGCGGACAGAAGAGGGAGTCTTGATGTTATCTGTCGAATTGCTCGGTCTGGTATACGGGTCCCTCCCCACGTAAAGTACGCTACGTGACACCTTAGCTTGACGCCGGGGCCGCATCAGCTTCTTGTTATTCGACTATTCCGTGGTCCTTGCTCGAATTCGTCAGAACATCGGTCTCGGAAGCTGGCATAATTCTTCGAAGGATCGATCGATCTGCGTGGTCCCGAATCCAGAGAGGTATACCGCACCTTCTGTGTGGTACGGGTAACGGTATGAGGGGCTCTGAACAGCCGAGTTGCTCGTGTCCCACATACTCGTTCAGCTCCAGGGATTGTCGAGGATAGATTCTATTGTAAGAGATGAGACTATACCAATTTCGTTTCTACTGACATGGAAATTGAGACTAGCGGAAATGATCGCGCTATTCCCAGTCGTTCCGTTAGGGATCCGCTCAGAGATTAGCAAACGGACCTCATTATGAACATATGTCGTCGATCGTTCCTCCGACTTTCTGTTTTCGTCCGATGATATGTTTTGAGCGAACCTGACCAAAGCGGACATTGGTGCTACGGGAGCAAGGGAGAGGGAGACAGACGCAAGCGAGATCAAGTATAAAAATTGGCTGCTCTCTGACCGGAGTATAATTTACTTAGTTCGCATAAACAACATGAAAACCGGTGAGTTCCTCGCAGCGATCAGGGTCACAGTGTGGTTGAACGCAGCTCGATGATCTCTCATGAAGCTTGACTCCTCACATGTGTCAGTGCTCTCCTTTGTTTTCCAGTCTTTGTCTTCCTCTTTGCTGCCGTGACTCTGGTCGCAGCCGAAAGCCTCCAGGAGTCTCTGGAGAGTGCGATCCGACCATACATGAGGCCAGCACTCGATTTCGTGAAAGCCATTGTCAACGGTCCCATTTTCAAGCCAATCTTCCGGAGCCTCGGTATCGAGGACGCGGTCGACGAGTTCCTCGAAAATCTCCCTGTATGATGTCGATACCATGGAGACCCTGTCCTCGCGTACCAGCAAAGTCATTGAGATCCAATAAATAAAGATATCCGCAATACTATTTCGGAATCAGTCATTGCATCACTCTATACAGAAGAGATGGAAGTTCGAGCCGAATACTATTCTCTGCGCGGGGAGAGCTCCATGCAGATGGCAGGATCCTGACGAGAACGGGGCGAACAGGCCCTGTGTACGGCATGTTTGACAGAGCGTCATGTTTGACCTCTCCCAGAGCGCATCAAAACGAATCGAGGGCCACATCCTCTCTGAGATCTGAGCAGTTTCTGAGATCTCTCGCAAAACTCCCTCATTGCCACCGGCAATCCTCGCTCGGAACATTTTACACCAATTTGCCGAGCCGGGGAATGATGAGCCGAATGTTGGCGTCAAGGTGGAGCGCCGCAACGCCGGTAGAGGCTCTCAAATAGTATCAATCTTGGATGAATGAGATATTTGCATTGCGGTCAATGATCTTTCGACCTGGAAGGTTTCGAGCGTTCTCCCTTGAAGGACATCCACGTCGGATATCAGGAACAAAAACCAATCTTCTTGATCTCCGATGGACTCCATCGTGGGTTTCGGATTTGGAAAAGTTGCGGGCCGCGATCCCTTCAGCAGAGAAAAAAATCTGTGAAACAGTCCGGATTTCAAATGACTTCCTGCATTGGAGGGAAGTAATGCGAGAACTCTGTTGGAGGCAATCCTCTCAAATGCTGACGTCGAGGAGGTCGAAATCCTTGAGTCCAATAGAATTCTGTGATAGCTCAAGCAGAATGAACGAATGACATCCCCTCCGCTCCAACAATTCATATCGTATGTCTCAGTTCGTAGAGTTCGGGAGTCGCTCCTGTTCAGATGGCACTTTCAGGCATCGACGACCTTCCAGCGTCCGCGGAACATCGTGCACCCTCCGAACGCACCGCAGACCACCAGAACACCCGCCGCCAATTACTGCGTTGGCGCCCAGCTAGATAGAAACGCCAACCTCTGCGTCCGGAAATTGTTGAAGCTAGAGGTATCATTCATGCAGATGCTCGTCATTCTTCAGCTTGCTGCAGTCACAGGGATGACTGGTTCTAATAACAGTGCGTACTTCCGGTGTGCTGGCGACCTGCTAAGAGTTGCGCGTTCATCGAAATCATCCGCTCCGCTGAATGATTGTACCGAGCTGTTTGGGATGAGCTTCTCACACGACAGTGGCTGAGATTATTCACTCAAATATCGGATACGACATCTGGAGCATCGAGTCGCTGCCTACATGAAAGACGTCCAACCAGCGATCGAACATCTACTTTGAAGAAATCGCGATAGGATTCGAAAATGAACTCGAGTATACCGGTCGCACAGATAAGTTCTCAAAGTTGAGCTGAATCTGTCGTCTCAGAAGAACTTCGTTAATGGCCCCCTTCTCGAACAATTTTTATTTGGGACAAATCTCCCGTATCAACATCTTCCAATCGGTCATCGCGGGGTGTCCTTCGATCTGCTCCGTTGGTTTCCAACGATTATGCTCGGAAAATCATCTTGCTCACCTCAGGACAGGGCAACAGGAAGCGTTAAAGTCACATTTGCTTATTACAATGAGCTAGAAAGCTCGCCTGCTTTTTGGCACCTTGGAATGAGCTAGCTCTAGCTGGCTCACAGCAGAAGCATCAGAGACGGACATGTCGCTTCGAGCTCGCGCCCATTCACATTTCTCATGGGAGGCTGTCTCGCTGTCTGACTGGTGCGACCCACTCCTTCCGGGAAAGTTCTCCCGCGAGCATCGAAGCATGCTGTGGGGAACGGGGGATCCGCGAAATCGTTGCTCCGATCAGACCGATCGTAACTTACCCAGGCCATTTCAGCTCGGAGGTGGCTAACATTTTGGATCATTATCAGGCAGATGCTCGTTGCGCACGTCAGACACCTATCTTGCTAGATAATCCTCGTGTATGATTGCCTTCATGGTCGATGAGACGAGTATTGTGAACCAGATCGATGCGCTCCTTCGATGGCGGTGAGCTCGGACAGCTCTTCTTTCAAACGGGAAAGATGTCCTCCCCGAAGTGATGCGAGGATGAATACGCTGCATACGTGAATTTCGACGAGGGGAAGGAGGAGGAAGGGGTTGGGTGGCCCTTGTCCTTCTTTGTGAGCCGCCCCAGAACAGGTCATCGGTTTCACGTCGACTAATCTCGAGGGATTTCCTTGAGGAGAAACGAGCAAACAAACGAGGCAGAGCAAGCAAACATACGGATTCTGATTTTTTTTTATATACACGACAACGAAATGGGCAGGCTTCAGTCAACTCTCAGATGCCTTCAAACGCGACGTGATTTGAAGACGGCGTGCCAACACGAGCGATTCCACTGAAAAGGTTGAGGATCGAAACATCACGAATTGGCGATTCCGGCGAAACTAAGATTATGATTCTGTGCTCTTTTCGAGTTGAAGCTCCTAGAGAATAGAGCGGTTTCAGAAATGAAAATTTAGTTGTTTTGCCGCAGCGAAGCGGAGATATCGCCCCCGGAAGATCTGGTTTTCTGGTGATTTATCGGTGATTTTTTTTCGCCAACTGAACAGTCTCGTGGATAGGTTCCTCAAACACCGTTCAACAATGAGAGTCGACCCTCGAAAATCAAGCAAAAACATAGGATCTCCCTTCCGTGTGTTCTTCCTAAGATGAAAACATTTAATGCTGAAACATATCTAAAAGATCAGCGACACGGGTGGCAAGTTCAGGTCTGCTCCCGTGGTAGTTTGTAAGCGATGAACATAACCTTCCTAATTGCTCCACCCATGAGATGATCCTGAACTGGCCTCATAACAGTGTCGTTATCGAGCATAAACCCGGGTTCGACGAAGAAAACTCGGCGAAGGCCGTGCTCAGAACGTTCTGAACTCGATCAACGACTTCAATTGCTTCGGTCAGCCCGTGAACTTCTGTTTTGCCTCAGCCCAGCGCTTCCCTAAGCTTTCTAGAGTAGCTCTAGCCTTAGCGTTCCAGTCGACAGCGTTGCCTCAGAGCGGTCTCGAAGTTATAGAGAGATGACCGTAGAATCGCTGAGCCAAATTTCGTCGTCCACAACATGCTCTATCAGAACGCCGGTGTGCTCTAGTGCTCAGACAAAAATGGAGATCGTCGCGAATCCGCAGTATCTTATTCTAAATCGATTCCGTCCCCATTGTCAGCGGCGGACACATTTTCAGGTTCTAATAGTACCCCTTCAATTCAGCAAGGTACTCGTGATCTGCGTTCATATAAAGAACAGTTTGTTGTCGATTGTTACCTCATATTCTCAATTTTGATCGGCTTCGCTGCGGGAATCTCGTCACTTTTCACGATTCGCGATCCACCCAGTGTCCGCGATTTTCTGACCCGTCACCGCGAAATCCGTGTTGTTTGACCGCGACAAACTCGCAGCCCTGCTCGTTACGGTCTGGCGCGCTACGTCAAGTCATCCTCCAGCCAGCAAAATAGAAGCCGAGATTTTTCTTAATGAGGTTAATACTCTGTTCAAAAAATATAATCACCGTCTCGATCATCGTTCGCCGTCCGAACTAGATCGAATCATTCGAGGTTTCTCTGCTCTCGGTCGACACTCACTGGTGGAATCTCCAAGTTCGGGCGTAGATAGTTCCATAGCATCTATCTATATGGGTGAAGGCAGAAGGGAACTCTCGATGGCTAAGTTTTTCCAATTCCGGGCTGTGAGGCGTTCCAAATGTCCACGTCAGTTAGGGTCGAGGATTTTCGTGCTCTTCCTCCTTTCGGCCCTTCCTAGGTCCGATTCTGAATTCTACTCTCGTGATCGATAGCTTGAAGGACACTTCGGTCACTGTTTCGCGCAGATCGGCCGAAAGTCGCGTCCCACAGGGCAGCTCGGAGTTGACCCTCTTTTTGTAGTAGGTCTCCTTCGTTCGCGGGCGATTTGATTCGGGGCAAGCTTTCATACTCAGGCACCGCGGTCGCGCGAAAATCGGCTTAAAGCTCGAGTTTTCGGTACGAAGCGGGATTTTCGGTTTGAGCAACGAGTCGTCGGATCGGTAAGCGCGGTATCCTCCCTCGCATCGTCTCACACCCATACGGACTCGTTGAGTTGACCCTCGACGTCTCCACGGCCGCCTAGAGGAGTTCTCTCAAGAGAAAAGTGTGCCAACTTCGAGCCTGTCTGCGGAGCGCAGATCTCGATCGCTCAGCGGTTCATCGAAGAAATGGAAGACGAAATTGGAGAATTCAGCATCGAGGGATGACCCAGATGAGGTAGAGTTCGAAACTCCTAGAACTGAACTAACAACCCAGTATAGACCGGGCTTCTCAATAATTCCTTCAGACGATGTTTGTTTGATTCAGTGACGTGGAATCACTCTCGGATTCTGTCACAGAGTGTGTCTTCCCCCGGCACAGGGATGTCGTGCACCTGAGACCATGTCACACCCGACAAGTAATGATCGGGCCTTACGCATCGGTTGCGCTCGGCTAATCGTCGTATCCCAGGGCGCACGGGGGAAGTAAACAATACTCTCAGATGAGATCGTAGCTTTGAAGAGACGTCGCGTGGAAGAGACGACTCGAACGATCGGTCCTCGTAAACCGTAGCACAAGTCCGCTCGCTATGATAATGCAGATGCTCCCTTAGATGTATCAGATGAGCTGAGGAGAAGCAAAGGTTCCGAAACTCATGAGTCCGGGACCCCTTCTTCGCCTACGGCTGTCCGCAATGATTCGAAAACGACTCAGGCTAAGAAGCTCCTCGAGATCTGGATCCTCGCGGTGAGTGACTTAAGCTGCGTCATCCTGGTGGCCTCCTAGTTTTCAACTGTACATATATCGTTCAATGCTCCAGTTTCCGTGGCGCCGTGAAAAACTGTCTTTGGAATCGTCAATTCTCGACCGGTCTCGGAAAATGAAAAGAAGCGGGGTTCCTCTCGAGCTCACCATACGGAACGGCTCGAATCGGCTGCGGATCGGAGGAAGAGTACCCGGTAAGAGAAACCGCTGGATTCGGTGTGGGATCGAATATTGCTAATGGACAAGCCTCTGGGACATCATGCTTCATTTCTGAGGAAGCTGTTTCCCGTTCTTCATCCCTCTAACAAGTCGGGAAAATGTGGCACCAATTTCATGTAGAAGAGGCAGGTTCTCTGAAAGAACTTCACCCAAGACATTGGATAGTCGAGGTAGCTGTCGTGTTGCTTCGAGATCGTCTTGATAGGGGGGATACCGCCAGCGGCGATTTGTAATCTGAGAAAAGCGATGACCGACCCGTAAAGCATGCATTTCGAGTTCAGGGTCATACCGACATTCCGAATACGCTCGAGTACCGTTCCTCGAAGCGCTGACACGAGTGACTAGAATGTGATCTCTGAAAGCACAGACTCCAGGCGCGGTTGACGGTGGTGTCGCGCCGACCCGCAGTTCAACTCAAATCTCAGTGAGCCAGTTTCAGCCAGAGATGTTGCTCGTAATTTGCAGGAGGGGAGCATGGAAAGCGGAATGATGACACCGGGATTTCGACTGACGTGACGCCAGCATCCAACGCGGAACACAGCGTGCGTTTTATTATGCAAGCCTGACACGGGATCCGAATCGTGCAGGGGTTGACGAGACATTGATGGGGAACCACACCCCTTCTCCTCAACTCGCCTATGAAACTCAAATAATTCAACCCATGAGGAGAGTTCCCCGGTTTCTTTCAGTCACAGAGATCCATTTGCGAAAAATACCTCGCGATCAAACACACGATTAAATTTAATGAACTCATGTCTTTTTCCCTAGATGTGTCCAAATCGGCCCTCGTTTTCGAGGCTGACCTCGCAAGGGATCGAAGGATATCACAGGTATGCGGAGACAAAGGTTTTTCCAGCGCGACGAGCATCGAGAATATCCACAATCCATGGTGCAGAGTGAAATCGTTTCGGATCCACTCGGTGTGGTATTCTGGAACCAGGGTCAAGATCATGGAAACTTCGGAAAGCGAAACTAAGATGGGCTTGTTGAAGTTTTTGCACCCACCTAGAATATTGAGGACCTGTTTGCCGGAGAGCATTGCAACCACGGAGACGAGAGGGAGGCGAGCTTCCTCGTATATATGAGAGTACCACTCAGCTCTCGATTGGATTTTCCTCAAACCGCTCCCCGAAGCGCCGTGCTCTGACTTCCACAGTGCGAACCGCTGTCGAATAGTGGAAAAATGTGCGATACGAGCCAGCTGCCATTCCAAACTTGGCTGAAAGCCTTCTGGCGGCGGAACTTTTTCATCAGCCGGGATTTCGCGAGTGATTGGACGCAACTTCGAGTCAGGAATATCTGCTACGCATACCTAGAAGCGAGGAACCCGTATCAGGGACCGTCATTCACCACGAAGCGTCAATTCTGGCCTGTATCTCATGTTCATACCTTGGCACACTTCTTTGCCTCACGGTGCACCCGGCGGAGGTAGTCAACGCCTGTCAACGGCGCTTGCGTCTCATCGATAGGCTTGCCATCATCTTCAAATGGAATAGCCGGTTTTCTGATCTCTTCTTCAGAGTCCGAAAGGTCAACTGAAATATTTCTTGGGAATTATTGGTCCGGAGGAGGGAAAAAGATCCAAGTGACCAGTGGCCCACACAGCTTCTTCTGTGGGAGCAGTTTTTAAATCGTCCTGGCGGGCGAGGGGCAGCAATCGTTGCTGACGATCACGAATATACAGCCTTCACTTTGTTGAGATCCTCATTCACGAACGAAGTCCCCACCAGCCGGAGTGTCACTGTTTCAGAGTACGCCCTAAATATATTCCAAAACTCTCCACTGCAGAGCAGTGAAATCTGAAAACTATTGAGAAGATCATTCCCTTCGGGTACAAACATGCGTCTCCCTCAGCAGTGTCCATGTCTTCAAGCGCCTGATGCAATCGAAAATTGATCGGGATCGAACGTGAGTTGCTCAATAATTATGACGTTGTAGCAGGGACTCAGAAACACTACCGCATAGAGAACATCTCGTGCGGCGTAACTTCAAAATCGCGCGACGTCTCGGGACACGGACGATATTTGAGGCTGGTCTGGGCCATGAGGGACACCTCCTTTCCACATAACAAGTAGCGCCACAGTGGATCAAAACAGAGCGAGGCACTGCTTGTGGGAACCCGCAAGCGGCCAGGCGTCATGAAACGAATGTTTAGAGTAGTTTGCTGCACATCCCGTTCTTGAGTACAGTCCGAGATTTTCGACCTCTCGACGACCGTGGTCTCAACAGAAACTTGAAGCGGCTCCGCAGGAGGTCCGAATCCGGAGCGGCTCAATTGAGAAGTCCTATCTTGGCAACTTGAGCCGTCCTTCGAAATGACGAAAAATCGACCGGAAGCTCTGTTTGAACTCGAGTCACAATTCGTGCTTCGAGTGCCGTCGACGGTGGCTGGGGACCTCCGAGAGGCAGTTCGACAGGGAAACAGTAATCTGAAGGACAGGCTAGCAATCAAGCTCGAAAGCGATAATCGCGTTGGAAGTGTCAGGTTAGTTCGGATCTGTTGAGGTTCTCGTGATAATACTTCCGCATGGAATGGTTCTCAATGGTTTTGCGTGGAATCATCTGATCCCTTCATGATCGGCATCGTCCTCGCTCCAGGTTCGATTCGTGGCATCTCCCATCCCGGGTCTACGATCTGCCATGTGTAATCGAATCACACAAGACGTTGGACAGAAAAACCTTCTACAAGACAGCGGACATCTCGCAGATTATGATATGCTACGAGCCAGGTGAGGAGCTCTCGTTGATATAATCCCACCCCGCCGAGAAGTATTTAACAGCGGCGAGGCTCAGTTCTCTGCTTACGACTTCAGGCCAAGAACCGAAGTCAGAAGACGAGGCTCCCTTGAGGAAAAGAAAGGACGCCCTGACCAAGAAGTACCTTTTCCCCCATGGAATAACGCCGCCTTTGAAAAACGTTCGGAAGCGACGTTTCAGGAAGACCTTGAAGAAGAAGTACATAGATTTCCCGGAAATTGAAAAGGAGGTCAAGCGGTTGTTTAGAGAGGTATGCTGACTTGATGGAACAGAAAGAATCCGTGACTGATCTCTCAGATTCGAACGGCTTCTGACCTCTCTCGCTTGGTCTCTATCCAGGACAATGAAGCAGAAAGTGTAAGATACGAAGTTATACGCGCTGAAGACGAAATGAAAGCCGACTTCAAGGGCGCAATCGAAGTGACCAATCATCCAGGACCCGATCATCAAGGTGAACACTTAATGGACGGCGATCTCTCTTGATATCGCCAACAGGCATCGCGCCCGCAAGTTTCACTGAGAGAAAAAACTAATCGACATTCTTCGATTCCAGGTTCCAGTGGTCAGGGTGAGCAAACGATGGACGTCGGCGAACACGATCTCTTCGGGGAACCCTTGTCGTCCTCGGACGAGGAGGGAGAGCAGCTGAACATCAACGTCGACTCAACTGACGATTCGAGGAGTCCACTCAAGAAGGCTAAAGGCAGCGACATGAAGGACCTCGTCACGCAATTCTCACACGGTACGAATGTATTTCACCATCATGATCTACTTCCCAGATCCTCGGATTCGGTTTTACTTACGTGTTTCTCTACTCTCCAGTGAGCGAGTTCTCAGATATGCTCAACGAAAACATGGGTGAGGAAAGCAATATGTCTGCGCCTGGTCCTTCGAACCTCGACCGAGGGTACGAGGAAGAAGCCGAAGCCGCCAGGGCCCTCGAGAGCGACTTCCCCAAAGACGACGAGGTGTCTCAGAATACAGCTTATCACGAGAGGCTTGCCGAACTCGATCGAGACATGATTCGACTCTCGGTAGGTTTCAAAACGATCAATATCTTGGATCGAGACCGGAGATCACGGACCCCTCGATTCCATTCCGGAGCGAATATGATGTCATCATCGAACTTCGTAGAAATATCACAGTGACCGTTCCCTACCTTTCCTCACAGGAACAACGTCGACAGCAAGAGTCTGAAATCGCTAGCATTGAAAACATGGCTCTCCGACAACGATTCCAATCCCTGCTCCAGAACATCAAACTGGAGCAAGCAGAGAAACAACGAGAATATGACAATATTGTACAGCTTTTGCATCAGTGAAACGTCTACTTTCGGGAGATACGATTGAGCTCGAAATAAACTTCTTCAAATGTGATAGTCTCTTTTTTATTCTCTTTTCGCTCGGACAGTTCAGTCTCCGGCTAGCGAACTCCGAGCACACCTCGTCCCCCATCCACGCTGTGTAGATTCCCCGTGCAGAAAGAAGCTTCCTCCGAAGCCAAGAAAGCGATACAAGCTGCGACTTCTTCGACGTTGCCTGGTCGTCCCAGAGGATGGGTTTGTTTGGAGTTCTCCAAGAACGCGGCGTACTGATCCTCGCTGAGACCCCCTCGTCGTTGGAGTTCTGAAGAAATTCAAGTGTTGTCTAAAGCTCGATCTTCGAGATCGGCTAGGTAGGGGAAGAGATGTTTGGGAATCCCCACCGCAAATCTCTGTCACGGCAGGAGCGATGACGGTGGATGGGATATTTCGAGCGATTGATTGCGAACAGGGAATGATTTTTAGCGAGTGAGGAGAAATTATCAGGACGAAGAATGTACATACCAGTGAGAATAACTCCAGGGTTCACAGAGTTCACTCGGATGCCATCAGCCGCGACCTCGAGAGCGACAGTTTTGGTGAGTTGATCAAGAGCAGATTTTGTCATGTTGTACGCGCACACTCCAGCGAAAGAGCGGATGCCATTGACCGACGACACGTTCACAATGTTCCCTTTCGTCTCTTTCAGGTGAGGAATAGCCAGCTTCGTCAGGTGGTACGGCGCTCGCACATTGATGTTGAACATGTGGTCGTAAGCTTCCATCGCCATCGTTTCACAGCTTCCCATCGAAATCACGCCTTGATCGAAGAACAGTTCAGCGATGGAGAAAAATATCGAGAGAAAACCTCGAGTTGGAATTCATCTGCGCGCTTCTCCTCCCACCGGGTTGGGGACGCCACCGGGGGAAATTTCCTCTCGGCTGGAAGTCCTCTTTTCCTTCCGTCAAGCCTTCATCGAAACTCAGCTCTTCTCTCATCATCCATCTAGATGAGTTTCACGGTAGCTCCGAAATCAGTGGTGACAGAGGTGTCCTCATGAGGAATCATACGAGATAGTCTTAGCGAAGCAGCGCTACTCACCAGCATTATTGACGAGAACGTCGAGACGCTTGAACTTCTCCATCGTTTTTGCGATGAGGCTCTCGCGGAATCGGTCATCACCGATATCGCCGACGACTGGCAGGATGGAATCCTCTTTCGAACCCTGTTGCTGACATTCTCTCATCAGGTTCTGAAGGGCTTCCTGATTGCGACCGGTCACTGTTAGTCGGGCTCCCTCTCTAGCGAATCTGAGGGCGGCCCCGAAACCAATGCCTGACGAGGCACCTGTTCAAACGGTAGAAGTTCGAAATCGACCCTGGTCGACGGGGGACGGTTATTCGGAGAATTCTCGAAATATTTTCCTTGGTGCCAATCCGAGAGCTGCGTGTGTCGTCGGCTTCACGGCGTTGGAACGATGTGTCAACGCTCGCTGAGTCGTCGAACCGAACTTACCGGTAATCAGGACAACCTTCCCCGAGAATCTCAATGCCGTACTCGACATTGTGGGAAATCGTCGACGCAGGACACGGCTCTCCAATATCAGCACCAAAGATTAGCGAAGTTGTTTCGACGCGGACGGCGCGGCGATCGCTCTGCTCGCTGGTAGGCCGGCGATTTGCTTCAAGTGCTAGCGATTGGTATATGGAGCAGAAAACGGGTGTTCTTTGTCCTAGTGAGCAAACAGCTGACTGCTGGAAGACGGCGGCATCGAGGCGATGTGTATTTCCCGCAAAAAAATCGCGGCAAGACCAACACAGAGCCGTTGTTTACGTTCGATTCCCCGCGCGAACCGTCTGCAGAGGAGCTGTCTCGATCTGGTGGCATTGGCCCAGGACCCACATAGCCGACGCTGGAACGTCCGACTCTGAGAGGTCCGGACTTCGCTCCACACCAAGCCTCACGCAGGGGAGAACAAAGCTTCGATCCACACGATATCAGTCCGTAAAGATCCCAAATTCAGGTCCCTAAATCCTCCTAGAGTTTGACGGATGGAGAGTACGGGAGAAAATATCGGCTGTTTTATACGAGACCATTCGGCAACGAACGAACGAGAGGCTCAGATTCTTCGGCCGACTACACCAGCCAACCCGTTCTTTGCTTTGGGAGTCTACTGATGGCAGATGGACAGACATTGTCTTCTACATAGACCAGTCGGTATCGAATGTCAATGTGCTTATTGAAGAGCGAGGAACGAAGGAACGAACGGATACTTGATTTCCATGTTCAGAGAATATGGAGGAAAGAGAGTAAGGGGCTTGGAGGACCAGGACGGGCAGGAGGTGGGTACCCCATGATCCTGAGGAGAGGGAAATTAGTCCCGCTGGCGTCATACCGGGCGGTTGCGCTTGGTTGAGATTTGTCTCGCTATCATACAAACAAAAGTGAGCAGTCTCCGAAACATCGGCGGCGCAAAGTGAACGTCGTCCTCGAAGGGTATTTGTCGGTCCCTTGAACGTTGAGTGATGCAAGGCTCGATAAAAACACTGTCATCGGCTTTCCGCGACTGCTCTCACGATACTTCTGATGAAGATTGAGACTCCGAGACGTTGAGAGTGATCATGATGCGTATGTGACAGATGACCGCTCATTGGATTGGGATTCGCAGCATGTTCCATGAAGGCCTCCCAGTGATGAAACGTATGTGGACAGTATAATTGCAAAATCAATGACTTCGAATACGGATTCGTCGGCAGACAGGGATCCGGGTTCACAGTATCAGCTGCGTGGGTTTCGAATGCATACCCCTGAAGAGGTTTCGGATATCGAGTCTATTTCTCGTGACAGACAGCAAGCACATCACTCAGCATCCGACAGCGAGTACGCTCCGGCTCCAAAGATAATGATTCGTTTGAGCCTGCTCAAGAAACGGAGGTGAGAGAGTGTTCTCTTCCTTGATCCCTCGACCCGCCGACTGAGAGGCTTTTCTGATCCAGCCCCCGGAATCTCGTCGGAACCCGTCCCCTCCAAAGAGAATCTAAGCGACGGAAACCATACTCGGAGCGGAAACGTCAGCTTTGCGTTAGTTGCTCGAGGTGAGAGATGGTCGCGGTCGTCCCGGCCATGACAGAATTAGACATTCCGGTTCCACGAGTCAGTCCTCTGAGATGGTGGACTCGTCTCCGGCAAGCTCCAGCACCGGGAATGACGGTCGTTCGCAGCTCAATCTCTCCAATGTCACGGCAAACCGCTACTTGACTTACGCTGTCACCTCCCGTTTGGACGATGTCGGTATAGCACTGCGAATCCGGCAAATGCTGCCATCTCGACGGATTCAGGTCGTCGGAGTTTACAGAATGTGCCACCCCGCGGGTTTGAGGATCACCGAGCTACCGAATAATTCCCCTCGATTTTCTACGTCGAGTGACTCGGATCACTGTCAAGTTCAGGTCAAGGCTTCATCCGATCGTTTGGTAGGTATCGATTGTTTGCCTCATGCAAATTTCAGATCGTGATCTGGGATGGAGTCAATCGAATACTGTAATCCCCGGCATCGATGAACCCTTCTTGATTCTCTGAAGTGAAGGGAATAATCCAGCTCAGCAGGGAAGTGGTTCTTCAGGGCTTATCGTGCCCCGGACGTGTCCTCCTCATCGGGACACGTCTTAAATATTCTCCGCTTTCATCACTTCAGTCAGTGGCTCGCGGTTCATGGTTTCCATTCGAGTCCGCCCTTCGTGCCATGGAAGTCGCGCGTTGCAACCCGACGTGTTTGCATCAACATCTCTCCCATCCTCGTTCGAGTTCAATATTTCATCCAACCAGCAGAAGCCGGGGACGATCTCCGCCGCTGAATATACACTCCGATACGATCGGAATGTTCCGTCGATAGTTGACCGCCTCACTTGTCAGCTTCTGCGAAATGTGGTTCTCGATCTAACTGAATTTCCCGAATCATCGACGCCTTCCGACCCATCGACCAGGACAAAAGCGATGCTCCTGAGCGCTCCTCCCTTCGAAAGAAGCGCTCAAGCATCATCAGGAGGGCAGACATTGGCGAGGATTTCGACCGCTTCGGTCAGGAATGTTGAAGGGATCTTCGATGAGAGTCACGCATGGATCGCAGCCAATAACCAGGGCGCAACGACATGGAACCCGGGTCAGAACACTCGAACGATGGAAACACTCGACTTTGTTTCGGCTGATTGGAAAATAGAATGTGATGAAAGACGCGCGGGAATGTCTTACGCACAGTAGAGGACCGCGGGCCCGTTCTGTCGGAATAGGCTGAATTATAAGGTCACGAGAAGTGACAAAGAACGCTCTCCGGAAGTCTCAGTACGTAGAACAAGTCAGTCGGGCGAATTCAAAGATGTTCCGACCTTCGCGAATGAACTTGGTGAGCGCCTTGGTGAACAATTGGAATTGATCGTGTGAGTTCCGTCCGCGCTCACGATGTTTCGATGGCGGCGGATGAATGGCTTTTAACGATTTACGAATCAACTTCTCATTTGTTTGTTCAGCTCAATTAAGATCGCCGGGATCCCGGAAAGTTGCCTCCAGTGCTCGCCATCAACCGGGTCCCTCGTCAATTTCTACGTGCCGCGACGACGACCTCGAATCTCACTCCGTCACTCGTTCGACAAGTGACTCGCTCACCGATCGGTTCGACCGCCGAGCTCCCGTCGAACTTGATCGCGTGCCTTCGAGGTGACAGTCGCAATGGTCGTCGAGTCAGGATCATCGAGAATTCAGATGCTGCCTCTGTGTTTATTGTTTGTCGGGCTCCTATTCGCTTCAGGATGCTGTCAACAGACCACAACGGAGCGCCCGGTTATGAACCTTTGCATGATATCTGGAGATTTCGTCAAAGTAGGTCCGAGAGCTCTGCCAAGTTACCAAGGATGGCGGAACTTCACGCTGAGCCGATGATTTGAATACGCTATTCGGTATTCATGTGGATAGCACCTCCCCGGGAACGGGATTCAATCGAACAACGTTTCTATTCTCTCTCGAATCCCCCAGCACTTCACGAATTCGCTCATGACGTTCGTCCAACTGCATCAGAAAATCATGGCCGAGAACGGAACGACGCCATTCAATACGGGGAGGTCTAAATTCAAATTCCCCTTCGGGACAGTCTATAACGGATCGCTGTACAACGCAGAGAATCTCTACATTGGCGACGGTACCAACGTCACTTGCGACCAAAAGCAGATGAACGTCAGACTTATCTTCGGTAAGTCTCGCTCTGGGTGAGCTAAACTTTCCGCCGATGCGATTCCGAATCGATCGTAAATCTCATCTCACCTGCCAGTTATTGAATCTTATCTCCATCTACGCCCTGGGTGTGAAACGATGTTTCGCAGCGTTTCCCACCTGAATGTGAATCAGGCTGGCTCTACGTGAGTTCCCAAGCCCGATTCGCGAGACGGCTCCCCTTCTACAAGTTTGAGCACAGACCGTTCTCGCGATGTCGGGGTCGCTGGAGGCTCTTCGAGACTCTGTTAGGAGGGAGTTGTTGGCTGGAAAACGCGCCGCGAAACTCACCCTGGAAGGGCTCGCATGCAGGTGTCCGGGATCCGATACTGAAGGCGAGAGTCAAAACAACTTTCGGTGTCGAGGCCGAGGCCACAGTGACCATGAAGCACTTCGAAGCAGCTGTCACCGCGGTTTTGCCGCGAAAATCGCAGAGAATCTCGGTCGAGGAGGTGGAGATCATTGCCATGGACGATCTGAATCTTGACGTACGTCAGCCTGATCTTGCAAGCGACAATCCGATTTTGCGGATGACTCTCGAATGCATAAAGCCCTTTTCACAGGAGCGATCCGTATTTTCCAGGTCAAGACCATTTCAAACGGCAAGCAACAGATTGATCTCAGCACGGTCGCGAATGCTTTTCTGAAAACAACTCCGAAAGGAGTGCTCTTCCCCTTGCTGGGAGCCTTCATGAAGGAATTCGCGCAGCAGTACCTCGACGAAAACCCGTTACCGCTGTGACCGTGACTCTCGACCGCGTGCCTATTCCGTGTCAAATCGATGGTGTTTACGAACCATGACTAGTGCCTCGACGTGTGCGTCGGTGACTGATGTTGCAACGGGAATGCACATCTTTCAGCACAGCTGGAACTTGGACCAGGAACTAAAACATCACACCCAAGCGCAGAAGCGATTTCCCATCTGAATAAAATATGTGTCCAAAAACTACAACTTAGTGTCCACTTTATGGAGCGCAAACTGTTCTTTCGCCTTTCGTGTGACATCATCCTTTGAGCGCGAGAGGAGGAATCTGTCCAGAAAATAAGCTCGGGGAGGAGGAGGAGAAATCGCGGAAAAACTAGGATAAAATAGCTATGTAACGCTCTGGGCTCACGCATTAGCAACGCTGCACGCAGAACGGAAGAGTCACTGTTGAGGTGCAACAGCTCGCTCGCGATGCGCGTAACGGTTAGCGGCATGGGGCAGCCCAGAAATTCGCTGCACAATTGCATTCTATGCCCAGCCCGAGTGTATGGAAACGTCGGTTCTATTTTTGGCTTGTCTCGGGTGGTTATATAATGCAACCGCTCGAGTGAACTAGCAGCGAGCGAGCGAGCGAGCGAGTGAGTCTGCCAGTCAGAGCAGCATTAGAGACCGGTCTGCATTGTACTTCGGTCGCAGAGCGGGGACCGTAGCGTAACCGGCGGCAGCAGGGAACACCCAGAGTTTTCAGCCCGGAGACATCGCAGCCGGAGCGTTCAAGTATAAACGCGATCGCCCGAATTGTCTTCCGGACATGGCGCGGATCCGCTCTCTGAAAATTATTTGCAGAGTTTAGCGAGAGTGATTTCTGCGCTTCGAGCGGATGTGTCATGGCCGAAATTCGACCCGAAAACGCTTTCCGAGCATCGGTCGATTTCTGAATCTCTCAAGCCTCCCGATTCAGGTCCCTCTGAGTTCGGAGATGATGTTTGTCGCCTTCGTAGCAAAGTGAGTCCTGAGCCACACTACAGAAAGCGCCAAGACGAGCGTCGTTCGCGAACGTACGTTTGCCTGTTCGCTTGCATGCTAAGCGAATTCACATTCGTGATTCATCCTCCTACACAACGTCGCGTTGGGAGCAAAGGTGTTTGTCGAGGAACAGGCAGCGCCTTCGACGTTAGGCGTTAGCCGTCACATGGATCTCTCAACACAATGCGGTCCTTCGTCGACAGTCAGCATTCGCAGCGCTCAACGATAAGGAAGACATATGGGAAACTCTCGAGCGATCGTAGCTCACTGACCCGGAGAACCGAGTCTCCATCCTCCACCCCGGTTGGAGTGCGGCACCGGACTTCACGTCCAGGAACTGAATGCGGACTGTTCTGAAGAACTCTTCAGACAGGCGTCACATCAGTTCGGGACTCGAGCTCGCAGACCGTTGAGGACGCCATCCATGTGGAAGCGACAGTAGAGAAACCGCAATCATCTGCCCAGCGACTGTGGATAGTCGAACCGGTCTTGAGCCAACGTCAAACGTCGCCGGAGCTGAAGAAAGCTACCGTGCTGCTGCTGCCACCACGACGGTCGACGATGCGAATCAGTTGGAATTTCCGGGCATCCAAGCACCACTCTGAATCTGTCTGAGTACCTTTTGATGCTCAGGCGTCCTCCGATGTGGGTCCGCATGACCCAGAATAGATGCTGGGTTTCTCTATTGGTCCTCTGTGGTCAACACAGAGCTCGTTGTTGGACACGGCCGGCTGTTTCGCTGGACTTTCGGTTGACACGTTGGAGCCAGCGTTGGCATTGATCTTATCAACCTTTGAGCAAGGTCTCGCGATTTCGAACCCTTCTTGAGCAGGTTCTAGAGGTCCCGGTCGTTTGGTTGGCATCTCCACCGAACTCTCCGACCAGCGGCAGCGCAGAGCGCTAAGCGGCGAGGACGTTCCGCTCAGCCTAGTCTGAAGTGATTTACTCACCTCAAAGCTCGAATAAAATAATGAATGCCCGCGGTACTCCGAATTCCAAGAATGGCGATCAACGAGGATCCGTCCAAACTGAAAGTTAGAAATTCGTTCTTTGCGTGAGTGAAGATTCCAGAGAGAGTCGAGTGGAAGGGGTTCGTCGGGTGATCAAGGAACGAGTCGGGCTCCGTTTGTAAGAAAGATTTATTTATAGGAGGTTTTAATTTATTACAAAATGTTTTAACACTGCTTAAGCGTTGAGGCCTCCCCCGTGTCGTCCTGAGTCGAGACACTAACGCTAGACATCCGGCCGCGTGGAGCACACATATCTCTTCTTCCTGCAGGAGTCGTGTGTTCATCTTTCATGCGGGTGGGTTTCCATTGAGCTTCTCTCCGTCTTCGACGGCTTTCATATAAATCGTGTTTTTCCAGATCCCCTGCCCCCGGCTGTAGAAAATATAATTTAACATCAGAAGCTCCAAATGTACCCAAAGTACTCCTCATCGATCGACACGATCCGGGCTCGCGTTTAGCGTCGCCCCGAGCCGGAGGAGCGAAATGATCAGATGTGTGAAGTGATCATGGATGTGTCCGTATCGAGTAGAGCAGCTAAACATTGCTGCTTGGCGGCTAGATGGGTTCTCTCTTTGGGACGGGGCCTAGTCTTCCTTGGCGTCGGCCACCTGACCGGGAATCTTGCTTCGGACCTGGCCAATGAGGCCGTACACCTTCTCGAGCTGCTCGTCGATTTCCGTCTGGTATTCGATGTAGATCTTCGGCAGTGAAAACGTGCCGATCCAAGCGAGAATGACAAGAGTCAGTCCGTTGAACCAGGCGCCGATGTACGTGGCAAACCACAGTATGACGATGAACTTAGCGGATTCGATCAGGTCCTCGATGAGCACGACGGATCGGATCTTCTGGATGGCGCTGAGGACGTTCGCGAACGAAGCCTCTCCAAACTGCTGGGCTCTCTCGGTGTCGGACAGGGTGGCCGGCAGCGGTAGATCGAGCAGATCCTGGAACGGGTGTCCCTCGTCGGTCTTGTTCACCTTGGACATGACGAGCTTGTACACCCGGAATCCGAAAGCACCGCACACGGCGGCCAGCAGCGAGTACGCCACGACGGAGATCACGGAGAATTTGCAGATGGAGAACAGAACAACGAGACCGACGCCGAGAACGATGGCCGTCTGCTTCGGGTCCCTCCAATGAAGGAGTCGGATCCACGGACAGGCCTCACACTCGGCTTCTTGAGGGCCGGCTTTCTGGTTTTTGCGGGGTGCCATTTGGGTCGTTTGACGGAAGTTCGCGGAGCGCACAGACAGCTGTTACTTCACCACTGGATCACGGTAGCACTAGGAATACGTGGCGACTCTCGCCTCCCTGCCGATGCTGTGTGCCGGCTGAACGTCTCTTCACCCCGACTGGCTAACAGAACAAGGGCCGAACCACTGCTCGCTCGCCTCTCTTGATCAGCGGCAGCCGTAGTCACAAGCGACACACGGCGACTGTTCCCATGCGAGAAGGTTATTCGACCGCTTTCCCTTCTTCTCAATACAGACGGCGGCGCCGCTGCCGCTGCTGCCGCGACAGCGGCTACAGCAGGCCGGAGCCTCCGAAAGCGAGCCAGCCATCTAAACACTCAACCAGCTCGCCAGCTCAGCCGACCCAGGCAGTCAGTCGGACCGATCGTCTCACTGCCAGCATGGGCTTCGGGCCAGGCCAACACAGAGAGTCCTTTCAACCACGTATACACCACGTTGGAATCGCGACGCTGGCGGTGCCTAACGGCTGACGCGCCGAAACGGGGCAACTCGAAAGCCGGCCGGCGCGAGCGCCCGGACTGTAGCGGTCCTGAGGATGAGGCGATCTCGGCCCAAGCTCAAGACCGTTCAGTTATTGAGTGTCAAGGGGGCGTCGGCGCTGTCCACTGACCGCTGGGACAACTTTTGCGAGCTCCATCTCTCCGGGCGTTCCTCGACCAGGGGCATGAGATTGCAAATCTGGGAGACTCGAGTGGCTCCCGAACCGAGGGACTCGTGTTTACGATAATTCGCTGAATATCGATAGAATGGAGCATTATCGACACTCCAAGCTCTGAGTGAATGGATGTGTTTTCCCAAAACGCCGAAACGGGGTTGACTTTGAACAGTATTTTCAGCTTATGGGCCGCCCATCCAACTGAATCGACAGACCCCAAGCCGCGGTAGGAGAGGAGTCGATGAGTCATTCTCCGAGTGGATGAAAGTGACGAACGGTCGTCCCTGCGATCCGAACTTCCGCCTCGTCTGGAAACTTCTAGTTAGCGACGCTGTTGACCCAATTGCTTTGAGCCGACGATTGCTCCAGAACGCAGACAAGAATATTTTGCTCGAAGATGGTCCCGGCTGCCCGGAACACCCCGTCATGCTTCAGCTGAGTCACAGCTTCGTCGAGGGCCCAAGCCTATCCCGTCTCGGACTTGTTCCATGATGGGAAATCGCGGGAAGTGAATTCTGGTGTATTTTCTCGACAAGCCGGATCGTACTGACATGATACACTTCGAGGATGTACAACTTTCTCGAGCATCTCTTCTCCTCTTCCGAAACCCGGGCTAGACAGCTCGATCGACCAAGATCGAATTCAAGAAGCGAGAAACTTACAATCCCTTGAGTTTTATTATCAATGATCACGCTCGGCGAGCACTTGCAACGCTCATAGCCTGCGGTTGCCGACAAACCACTGTGAATCATCGACTGACGAGCGGTAATCGACTGAGCCCTGTCATGAAACGATTCATCCTGAATCGCTCGAAGCTCGAGTGATTAGACTTGAGTTTAATAATTTCGCGCATCAGGAATCGAATAACCTCCGTCCACGATCCTCCACTAGAAAACTGGCATCGAAGTACCTCTCCGAAAACTTGCCTCGATTCGCTCGTCAAACACCTGTCGGTTCAAACTGGTCCTGAGTGGGAGGGCAGTGAAGACCAAGTGCAATACGGCTCAACGGTAACGGAGAAGTTTTTTATTCACTTGTCTCTCTGTGTTTCCCCGTTATTCTTCGTGCATAGCAATGTACAAAATGTCCTAACACACGACTGACGAGAATAAAGTATTATTCCGTGTCGTGGCGATAACCACGACGGGGTGAGGGGGGAGGGACCATGTTTCGAATTTCCTCCTTGCTCCAGCTCGAGTCTACGGCCTTACAGTCGGGTTCGATGGCCAGATCTCGCTCTCACGCTACAACCGCGTCCTTTGGAACTGAATCCGTCTCGACAACGTGGTGACATCATCGACGTTTTCCAATAAGTTCAGTAACGGTCGCAAGAACTTGATCTTCTCTCCCCAAGGACGCATCAGCCCATCATCAGCAACACATTTCGAACCATCAATCGTATGCATGTCCGATCCGCTTAACACGTGCATATGTCTGTGAGCTCATGCTTGTTTGCGAGGTGCGGCCATGTTCATAAGCTCGCTGGATAAATACATTCGCAGGTTACCTGCTTCGCCGCATTTCAAGTATTCAGCGATTCGTATGTTTATGAGTTCTACTCTCGCGTGTGTTACAGGTTCGATTAGATTTTTGTTTATGCTTCTCATCCTCGCTTGCTTGTCCATATTCGTCAGTCGTATCTGTCTCGTGGTTCCGGGGGCCTGCTTCGAGTTCTGGACCCGAAAGTGCTTTCCGGTCTTTCGCTCCCGGATCATTCCGAGCCGGTCTCAGAGAATGCATTGGACTTCGTCCCCGAACTTTCGCAACCCCTTGGAGGGACCTCGTGGATTGCCATCGGCAAATCTACTTCCATGGGTTTCCCGCCCCTTCTCGAAACGAATGCTGCAACCTCGGAAATCAGGTCTTCTTCCAGTACGATTCTTGTTTCCTGCCGCCCGTGTCAGGAATTGGTCTCGATCCCACTCCCGATCGTTCGTATTCACGGTTCGAAGTCGTGAGTCAATCCCTCAAATCATAAGCTCCCAATTGATCGTGGTCGATTAGATGTCATAATGAAGAAGGAACACGGAAGAGGCCTGTAAGGGAACATTCCGCGCGCAAAAAGCGCGGTCAACATTTATTCGACGCATCTCTCAGCATCGTCTTCAAACAATTCAATTTTGAGTAAATATCAAACACAATCTTCAGATGGAGAGGTGAATCTCGTAGGTGGAGGATGCCAGGACCGAATGCGGACGGGCGGGTACGTTGGGTGGAACGATGAGAAGGTCGGTGCCAACTCGGACGTCCTAACCAGACAAGTCCGAGTTTCGTCAAAAGAAGTGTCGAATTCTGTTCATTAGTGAAGTATCCGAGTGTCACATGGAAACTCAAATAAGGAAAGAGACGATGACCACAACATCACTATGAGAGCTGCGTTCCTGAACAGACTTCTATGGGAAGTTCTCACGTCGGAAAACCTGGCGTTCCTGTTCTTCCGGTTGATATCAGTTCTCTATCGGATCAATCGATGTCGTTTGTGGAGTTACAACAGCTTGGAATTAAAGTTTCGGAGTGACACTCAAGAGTTTCAATGCGCGAATTTTTGCGTGTACAACAAATGTAAGTCTGTTTGTGGGATTGTTTCTTGTATGATGCATGAGGGAATTCATTTCCTTTCGGAGTCGATAGATTCAATGAAGTTTGGGTTTCAGATGATGGATCAATGTGCTACTAATAGGTCGATGACGTGTTGTGTAATAGTTGTGGTGGAGAGAGAGCTCAAGTTAGAAATGTTTATGTCCATCGTGATATATATTTATAAGAGATCTAACACGAATAATTTGCAATATTATAATCGCCTCTGCGATCATGCGCGTCATCATAGCTCAGTCGCTCCGCGCGGCATCTGTACTAGAAGTATTAGAAGTATCATCGGAGATATTATTATCATTTCATTTAACATCAATATTATTATAAGTAGTGTTATTATATGCTGGTATGAATGGTATTATTGTCAATATTTATATTTTGGCAACAAACTCCGACGAAACCGAGGGCTATTGGATGCGCTCGTGCTCGACTGCACTGCTGTCGACGTCAAAATCAGTTGGTTAAGTATGCGGGGTGGAACAATTCTCGGCGTGAGTTATACATGATCTAGTGTCTCGTTCACCTCGATAATTTCGACGGAATGACGATCGAAACTCAATGAGTTTCTGCGCGAGGCACAGGTGGGAATCCGATGAAGTTCCCGCAACATAAGAGATTGATGAATGCCTTTGTCCGAAACACGGGATTCCGTCTTTTTTGGGCATGAGATGACTGTTCGACAGCCAAGCGGGCTAACGGGACTGTTCGAAGAAATCATGAAGTATGTTTCATAATGACTATTTCCTCCGTCAAGGAATGCGTAATTTCAAAACGAGGACTAACTCGGGAGGCTTCGGGGTTGAATATGCATTCGATTGTTGATCGGTCGTATAGCAAATGTCTCCAGGAAGAAAAACGTCGGTTGTTATGCAATAGTTACCGGAATGGCTTTGAGGCGATTGGACCGGAGGAGATAACAAACTCTGGGAGAAATCGGAACGCTCTAGAACGAATGGCAACAAACGGCGGCACATATCAGAGCAGAGATGAGAGGGGAACGTAATTCAGAGACTGAACAGGAGTCTAATTGTCGGAAGGAGAACTTGATCCCGTCACAGAAACTTTTCCGTGATGCTGCCAACAAGACTTGTCCGCACTCCCCGGAATTTTTCTGCCATTTCCTTCCCCCCCCCTTCCTGTGAGGACGATTCAGACGAGATTCGACGAGCGGTGTGACAGAATCTAGACTCAAGATCCCAAACCCCCAGGAGCATCATGAGATGTCGATGAGAATGGCGTCAAAGAAACAGAATGGGAAGGAATTTGCGTGCAGAATTCCTAGTTCATCCCGAGCTCCCAAGAATAATGATAGTGATCGAAACGAAGTGCTCTTCGGTACGGAGTAACGTGTTCTCAGAAGAGAGAATCGACGACACCCACGAGGGAACTTGGGTACCCTTGGTATTTCTGCGAGGCTGAGACAAAGTTCTCGTAACACTGGCTATCGAGGGAATATGTTATCTGCACTACGATCCGGTTCTTGGCGAGAATACGTGGATTGATTTCAACCACATTATAGTAAAATTATCAATGGGGTTCACTCATTAGTTAGTTTGCGTATCCGTTAGTTTGAACATATGTAGCTCTCGTCATCTTTGTACTGTTCTCAGTTTCATTTATCCATTCGACCGCTTGAGGCATTGCTGACGGCAGTATTGCTTCCGCATCATGGTGATCACATCAGTTCTCCAAAACTCGGCGAGCGCACGAGAATACAAATTTTCGACAAAAGTGTGAAGGCGATATGAATCGGCACCTATCGGCCGTATTTGTTCTCTTGCTTTGACCTCCCTTCCACATTCCCCAACCGATCTTGAGGAGCTCGCGTCGCTTTTCGGAAAGACTTGGGAAGACCTTCGCTGGTTTCTGTCGATGACTATGATTCTGTGATTTGGAGCATCGTCGATGATCGCTGGTGGGTGGGTGGGTTGAATGAGTGAGCACTGCCGTCCTCTTGCGGCCTTCCGTCTCATAAGTTAACTCGCTGAGAGCCATGGTCTGCGCAGAAGGAGCTGCAGACTGCGAGACCGAGACCTTGCCGATACCGTAACGTACATTCTTCTATTCATTGGCACGTGCCATCGTTGCTCTTGTGACAACTGCTGCCGCTGCTGTATGAACAGCGTCATCGTGGGACCTCTGCGGGAAAGTGCGACAACGGTCATTCCGGCATCCAATCCAGAACGAGAAGAAGCGGACAGACACCCGATTCAATCGAATCCGGCGTGAACCCGATTTTGTACAGATTCTCTCCAGATGATTCGTCTGATGGCGTCCTTCCTGACAACTCGACTCCGAGATACCATCGCTCGTATGGTGGCTTATCTGTTCACGTGCAGAACCGTCACTTCAAATCTGTCTGAAGTTGGGAGTCGGCAACCCTCGGAGCGTAAATGAACTCGGTCAAGCAAAACCAAGTCGTCAGTGCACATGGAGTTTCTTCGGCAGGCTCTCTCGTTCGTTTAATTGTTGGGAAGCTAACGTCCCTCTCACTGTTTCAGCAGGTCCTGGTAGAGATCACATTGTAGGAAGCGAATGTACGCGTCCTGTTCCATCAACCCCTGGACCCTGCGCTGCGCCTGATCGAACATGTGCACGTCAACGTTGTCGAGGTTCTCCTGGAATAGAACGACAGTCGTCATACGGTGACACAGCGATGCTCGACGATTAAAACTGTCTAGTGTTGTGTGACGCTCCGATCGAACGATGCTCGTAAAGTAGTTCTGGGCTTCGCGTCCGTCCGCGGCCTACGATCACCGAAAACCGAGACACTCGAAGCTCGAGAGCAACCCACGAGTCTTGCAGATGCACGCACCTGTATGGCGTTTCTCGTCGCCGCTTCGAGATTGACTTCCTTGGGTGCTTGGACAGCAACAAAGTCCTCGTAGATTCTCCGGGCCTTGGACGCCAATTTGTGGGGCCGACTTTTTTTGTATTCCTCGACTGCGAGCCAAAAGTCGATATTCTCCTCGCTGAATTCGCGTGAAAGAAAAGCACGGAACAGTGCCAAGCCATCTGGAAGTTGAACACGTGCGTTGACAACGGTTCCAAATGGTGAAATACGCGGATGGTGAAATCATGTGAAATCCCTCCGGAATCCAAGAAAGTGATCAACGAGACCTTGCAGAGTGGAAGTCCACGCGCGCTTACATTTCGAGTTTGTTAGTTCAACGAAGGACTGTGCCCATTTTTGCGCCTCTTCTGGGGGAGGCCGGATTGAGGTATCAGTATTCCTTCGCCGCAGAAATCCCAAACGCAGTCGCACGTCTTGAGCCCTGGAATCAGAAAGAGAATGACGTCGATACTTCTCGGAATCTGAACAGGTTCAGTTCATGAGCTCAAGGTGCACGCAGAGCTCTCGGGACGCTCGGCGCGACCCCCCTTGGAGCCGGTAAGTCTCTCGGCAGCGGAATTAGTCATTCAGTAGCTCGTCTCGGTTCGACATTGTTTCGAGCTCGGCGTATGCGCCAGGTCTAGAGCCACCAGTTCAGAACCCTCGATGTTGCGTGGATCCAGGAGAGACCGCATCACGACGGAATTCTTTCAGTTTTCCACCTCTCATTGCTCTGCAGCCACGACCGAATCAGAGACCAGAGCTCGCACTCGATCAGGATCGTTCATCCCACACTGGGTAACGACTGAGCGGGCTTGCTCCGTTCGAGCCCATCCAACCGGACCACGTATGGGCTTCGCCGTTACCTTGAGCCATATCGAGCTCGAATGCACACTGGCGTCTGATTGACGTCGAGCTCGAAGTGCAGGCTTCCGTTCCCCGCTCTTGTGAGCGGAGCTATTTCCGCAAGTCATCTTTGCATGAGATGTGCATCGTGTCAAGCTCGACGTCCGTTACCTAGCTCGAGGGTTCAAACAAGCAAGCGGCTGTCTTGCGATTGTGAGAAATCGAGGAATCCGTTTGATTGATGCGATCTGGACGAAATTGGAGAAGCAAGCGAAGAGCGATGAAGATAGGTAAAGCCTATTCTATCCAAACGAATGGGAGCGCGACTCAACGAAGTAAGACGACTCGAAGGGATGCGTTCGCTAGATCAGCCGTTCGGGACGGCTGAGGTGTATTAAATAAATCAGCTAATTGCGATCTGTGGATCGGAACACGGCCAAGAGCCGAGTGCGTGTGAACGCATGTGAGCATGGAGCCGTTGCGAATGTGTCTGCCTCATTCATGACGACGCGACGCCAGCTCGTTCCGGGGAGGGGTCTGCGCAAGTTTCCGTCGATTATATCGCGGTTGAGAACGTTGTTGGTGTTGTTAGAGTTCGAGATTTAGATCTCGTCCTCAGAGCCGCAGCTGCTCGCATCGCTCCATCGCCCGTCCCGCTCGTGCTACGGCGGGCTTCCCCGCTGATCCCGCTGCTGACGTTGTCGTCCCAGCAGTGGGTCTTGCTCTGAACGACTGCCAATTCGTTCAATTGACCGCAAGGGGTTCGATTTGCATTTCCGCTGCTGCTTCGAGACGTGAGCGCACAGACAGCCCACGTTGCGGAGACAGGAGAGGCAAGCAGGAAGGCAAGCTGGAGCCTGGATGCACTAGGTCAACTCAATCGTTATCTGTCATAACAACTACTTCTACTTCCCACCGCTCATGATCCTTTTGAGAGGCGGCGGCGGCGGCAGCCACACCACGAGTAATAATAGTAGCAGGGCAAGTAGTAGTAGTTGTAGTAGTAATGGTTGTAGTAGCAGAAGCGTAGGCAGGTATTGCTATTTTTGAAGGCAGCCAGCCTAAGCAATAGCGTCAATGTTAGTGATTCGGCCCGCCTTCGCAAATCGACCACCCTTAACACCACCTTCGACAACACGCAGAAGAGAGCAGCTCAGGAGCGATCTCGATAAAGAGCGCTCCGAGAGGATGATTCGGGAGTTGCACTAGTAATAGCAACAGCGAGCGGAAGACACCGACGGATAGTGCGTGATCGAACAGGACCACACTTAGAGGTATCCAACCAGGAATAGCAATCGGCAACATTGCTCGTCGAGTCGTTCGTTCGCCTATTCGTGCGCTAACGATCACAGAACCTCCTACGGAACTCCGACGAGTTCGCGCGCGCCGTGTGAGCCTAACAGTTACCTACGACACCGCCACAGTCATAAGAAGTCAGCACACTTTGCCGCTCGATTCACTGACAGTCAGAGAGCGGCTCGCCGAACTCAGTTCGCCGGATCACCGACCGACCGACTGACCGACCGAGCAACGAACCAGCTGACCGGCTGACTGAAGTTAAGAAGGATGCGAACCTTTGTGGGGGCAGGGACGATTTCGAAGAGTCAACCGAAACGCTCAGGCTCCTCTGCCGAGTCCTTCCAGCGAGCGGGTTCGTTGCGGGCAGCTGTTGATCATCCTTCGATTCCAGTAGGCCCTTCACTAAACTGTTGCGACGCCAGTTGAACATCGCTCTGCGAATCCGTGCTGCTGCTGCTGCTGCTCTTTCTCGCTCGGTCCGCTCAGAACTTCGCCGGCTCGGGAACTATCTCCTGTCCATGTGGTCAGCTGAACCGATGTTAATTTCCCAGGAACAGCGGGGATGGATGTGTCTGGCGGCGACAAACGGTCCGCATCGGGTTCTCTGGTCGCCGCGACGCCGGTGGTGGCCTCGTCACGCGCGTTACGTCCTCCTGACAGGCCGCGAGGCCGGTCGACAGTCTCACTTGGTGACTGACTCCGGATCGACTGGAGCATGGGCCGAGGGCTGCTTCACTGGCTGTGGCATTCTTCTGTCTGTTGTCAAAGTGTCGTAAGTGAGAGTCTGTATGTGAAAGACTGCGAGTATGGCGAGCGGCGGCGGTGGCGGCGGCGTCTGTGTGTCCGATGGAACAAGCGTCCGTCTGTCGTTCTGCGCCTTCCCGGAGAGTCTCAGTGAGGAGTCCACTCAGTGTGTTGGCAGTGGATCACAAGAGCCGGCTGCTCGAAGCTCGGAGCCACGGAACGCTCGGATCAGATTGGCACTGTACGGGGCTCGTTCAAACCGATGCTATTCATAGAAAGCTAACGCGAGTCGAGGTGGACCGTTATCGTTGTAGCGGCGCGGTGGACTTCGGCGTTCCGAGCGATGGGCAAAGTGGAATGAAGTTGAGAGAGCAGAGCCGCCCAGCGGAGACAGCGGCGTGAGAGTCCGGCGACTTCAGGCCCGAGCTCGTCCTGAGCCCTCGCGTCAGGTCCGAGTCAGAGAAGGCGGCTCATGGGCACACTTGGAACCAGTCGTCAGTCGGGTAGGCGGGAGGGCAAACAGGCAGAAGTGCGGGTGAACGAGCCGCCGGACGAGCCGGCAACCTTGCAGTTTATTACCTGGAGGGCAGCTCACAGCGCCGTCATCCGTTCTGATCCAATGGTCTGTGACTTACATCGCTGCAGTCCATCTTCTCTTGTCTGTCACCTTACGTCAGTGAGTTATGGCGAGGAACTCGATGGGAACGGCGACGGCGTTGGCGACAGAACGCTGCGTTCCTTCTGACGGGAACAACCGTTCTCGTTTGCCACAAACGGTGGCAAGCGCAAGGATCCTTCCTGTTTGACCTGATGCTGACGATGACGGTCGCAGTGTAGCTCCAAACTCCGATGATGCTGTTGTCGACGACGGTGCTGGTAACTATGTTGTGAGAGGTGTTGTTGATCGCTGGGGAAGCTGAACCGGCGGGCACATAGATGCCGGGAAACGATGAGAGGACTCGCCAGATGAGAGCAGCTGATGGCGGTGATCTTCGGCACTCCTGACGGCATCGCTTCTGCACGAAACAGCAGTAGACTTCGTTACTTGTGCATGAGGTCGAATGTTGATGAGGCCGGCGCGTGACGCAACTCGCCACCTGCAGCCTCGACAAGGGCGCTAGCGGATATAATCGAGTTGGCTTTCACGCTGGCGGCTTGAACGTTGACGGCAGAATCTGCCCAAATTAAAGGAGGTCGCTTCCGTCTCGAGCCAGGTCTCCGGGGTTTCGAGCTTGCCGAGAGGAGTAGAAGCTAAAATGATCTATCCACCAAGGAAGAAGGTGATGGAAGCCAGAAATAGGACACCCACCCACCCCACAGACCCACCGTCCTGCTCGTGTCCTGCCGGGAACAAAGGCGAGACCTCGCCTTGCCTGCCACGCTCGCCCGCTCGCGCCTTTGCGGCTGGCATTTGGGTATGGCAACAGCAGAAGAGGTGGCGGCAACGGCACGAAGAACTAGTTCAATGGGAGAATGTGACCGAACTTACATAGGCGACAGCGGGAGACAAAAAAGGAAAGAACACTCACAGTCTTAATGAAGGTTGACTGGGAAGCAGGCTAACGAGCAGGGAGGTGGTGGTCAGGCCAGAAAGTTTTTTGACACAACGTCAACCGTGTTACACCGGGGGTCAACAACCACAACTGGGTATTTTCAACAACCGCGTCGATTTCGAAGACAACTTAATACATGAGCAGAGTACCTTAATCGAATGAGCAACTTCAGAGAATAGCACTGATAGGAGAACAACGGCTGAGCTTGGGGAGACACTCGGCTTCGAAAGATAGTGCGTGAGCGGAATAAGCGCTCATGAAAGATGAATAGTTTTAGGGGAGGGTATGCCCCGTGTCAACCAACAAGATCTGCGTTAATTCCAGAGCAAATGTGAGTAACGAAACTATGTTCGATTCGAAAAGGATACGTTATCAGCACCAATACCGACTGCCACGATGGATAGCGTTCAAGCGGAACACAGCAATCGCAGTCTCTTGGAACAAAGCACGTGTTTTAAGGAACTCATAATGATTCTCATGGCGTGTTACCGGCTCACGAATTGGAAGCACGAGCGATCGGAAGCGCAATAGTTAAACGTCCCTGTGGTTGAAACCATGTTCAGTTTGGAGGAAAAGGTCACTGATGGAGGGTGCGAGTAGGGGCGTTAATTATAATGCCGACGGTAAAGATCGCGTCGACGATCAAGACGGGGTCTCTATCGTGCATTCCTAGGCGGATAGATGATTTCACTTTCAACGAGCGTCACACGGGTCTCAGGAGCTCTGTCACTGTGAGAGCGCGCGTTCGCGATGCATAGTCCAACCGAGGGTCATAGGTGTTCTAATTGGTACAGTCTGGTAACGAACAAGGCATCCAAAACGGTGCGACCACGACTACGTTTTCTAACCGAAACATCGGCATTCCTGTGTGAAATCTACGAACAAACTGTTGCCCTGTTCGTTGCGGAACGTATGGATTCCCGGGACGATACCGAACCTCAGTCCACATATAACAACCTGATGAGATATTCATTGCGACAGCCTATGCGGAAGCTACTGTGAATGACACTTGCAGAATTCATACAGGGGCAGGTGTTGCATTGGAATGGAATACCGACTGTGTTGACTGCGAGGGCAGGACTCTTGATGCGGAGTCGAGGGGTGTCTTCCATTTTTACATACACGTCTATAAAGGGTTGTGTATCCGGTCTCTTGCTGGGAGCTCCGTACGATGAGCTAGCGGGCTGTCGGGCGAGCGAGCGAACTGGAGTGAGGACCAGGGGCTTTGCAAACGATTCGGCAAGCTATCGTACTGCCTGAGTTGTGGGAGAACCAGACTCAGTCTCATGGACAGGGACAGCGATTGCGACCAGAAGGCGGCTAGTTCGGTCACTGGTTTGCTGCTCTGTAGTTTGATGGCTGACTGCCCGACGGGAACTCTGACTGTTTGGCTAACTGACAGGATGAACGCCGAGGGGAAGCGGGTGTTGAGCTTGAGTACTTACAGCGTTTTCTTCCTAGGCTCATCGCATGCGATATCGGCACTTTTCGTTTTGGATACGGGCTGCAAAAAGACAAAGAGAACACAATTGAGTTTCACGAAGCAAGTTTGAGAGTTGCTTGCTTGGTTGCAGCCTGCTTCAGAGGTTGGCTCTAGGGCTCCCTCTTGTGAGTCCTTCCTTCCTTCGTTTCCTTCCTATCAGATCCTCCTCTCGCGGCGGGCAGGCAAGCGAGCTGGCTGGTCGGCTAGCAGGCAAGCTCGATGCTCCGTGCTCCGGCCTTCCAAGGCCTATGAGGCGCGAGGGCGTCCTTCGTTCCGATGCGGAGCGGCCGGGCTATGAGGACATCGCGGTGACGTCATTCGCCCATCCGCACCATAGCGGCACATCCGTCTTCCGCCAACTCCGGCAATGCAACCAGTTCGGATACTTCAGCCAACTTCGAGCTGTGTCGACACCCGCCTGTTCCTCCGCCGCTTGACATCAGCTGGCGAGCAGCTATACCGTGATATGCACGAGGGCCTGATAAGGCAAAGCGACCAAAATACGAGACCCCACGACTTCTTGTTGCATGGACCCGCGTCCAAAACATTACGGGGCTCGTTTCCCCGCGGTTCGTAAGTGCAAATCGCTCAACAGACTTCGCCCATAGCCCGCTCGAGTTTACTGATGGACTCGAGGGGAGCCAACACCTCGGGCTCGGGCGCTGTCACGGTGGTTGCTCCGCAAAATCGACTGACACATGTTGCACGGCGTGCGCGCAGTCCAGCCGCAGCCGCGCTCGTCTTCGCCTGGCGCGGAGGGGTCGATGTCGCAAACGTTCCTTTGTCCGCGCTGGGCGTCACTGCGTGCAATCGACTCGGTTTGCATGTTGAGACACTCACCTTCCTGAGGAATTGAGCGTGCGCCGGTGGTGCGACGCTTTCGGCACGCCTGAGTAAATGAGTGAATCGGTTTATTGAGACTGTCGTCGTTGCCCCTGACGGAGGCGTATTGCTCGTCTGACCGACACAGTCTGGACTCAACGGTGCACCTCCGGAACCTAATTCCCCGTCGTAAGATGAGCGCGAACCTTTTGCACGAGTCGACCGGCCGAGGTAGTGCTCGGAGGAGCTCAGCTGATCGGACGACGACGATCTGAACTGGAGCGATTCCTCGCTTACTGTGCACTTTTGATTGAATTCAAAATCCAATCCACTGGTCGAAAAAGAGGGCGTCGACGAGCACGAAGCCCACGACGGCGACGATTCGTCGTTCGTCGACGCACCATCGGTCGGAGTTTGCACCGGGCATGGCCGTTCGGATCTCATGATAGAGAGAGCACCGTGTTGGAGATTGGGAGGCGAGTTAGCACCAGGACGTCGACATCGGACTCATTCGAGTGCAGACTCTGTACATCATTCTGCAAAACTCGCTGTCACTATCATGTCGTTCTTGTTTGTCGACGAATCACAGATGTGCCAGATGCGGCTGTGCGGAGCTCTACGAACCTTGACAGAAGAAGAGTTTGAATCCCGAAAGAGAAAGAGGGCTCTCCATGGAGAGGGTCCGTTGTCAGGGAAACACAGCTTGGAAGAGAGCCAAGCATCCAGCCAGCCCGACCAGACCGCTGGTCGGCTGGGCCTGCCGCCTCCGTGCTTACCATTCAGCAACAACCCGCTGAGCGAGTCCAGCCAAGAAACCGAGACGACGACAAAGACAGCGACGCAAAACTTCTTCGCCGCGAACACGCAGCCGAGACATCATCGACGATTGGACAACCATCCCTTTCGGAGCTGGGGACAAACGCATTTCCTTAATCGATCTCACATCCTGGAAACGCTCGGTCTGGCAAGAACATGTTATTTGGAAGCAGACGAAAGGAGTCCGAGAAGAGGAATGCGGGAAGGAGCATGGGTGTGAGCTCGAGTTCTGGGAGAAAAATAGCACACAGAGTGCAACGGGAAAGAAAGAGCTCTCCTTCAGATGCTCGGGAAAAATTCCTCTCTCATTGTATGATAATGAGATGATTCGTGAGCGGTGGGTTGGCGGTCTGTGCATTTGCACCGATGCTGGGTATCGTGACGCCTGATCCGCTCGTTGACACAAATCAGGTTGTCAGGTCGAGAACATGATGTCAGTTATGCTCCCTCCATTCTCCAGTTGCCAATCGTCCTCTCCTTCCAGCGCTTCCGAGCTTCATTGAGCCCCGTGCGTACGATGAATGCTGATCAGGAGTCGCAGAAAAAACGGTTGCATTTCGTGGGTAAAAATATTTCTTTATTCACAGACTCTGATTCCTGTTTCGGATCATGATATATCGATCGAACTGAACGTCTGCGATTCTCAAGGGCCATCCGCCCACGTTTTCTTCCTCCGCCTAGTCTTTCGTTTCGATTTTCGTCGGCAAAAAAAAGATGTTCATTCTAAACAAAACGCATTCTACCCTCGTCGTCAATAAAAATGCCTTCAGCCTTCCGGACATCCGTTCAAATGAATGAACAACCACTTGGTTTTGTTGTCCACAGTAGAACTTGCTTGCGCTTGTACTGCACAGTCGTCCAGCCTACACAAAAGGCTCGGCGTAGGGTATGGCGGCAAGAACTGATGGCTGGCTGGCTGGATGGATCGATGGAGAAATTGATAACACTACTTTCGTTTATGAATTTCCTGATCACATGGGCGAGTGATTGTTTTCTTCGATTGTTTCGATGAGTGCATCGACAATGATTGTGTGAACGACGTGTTTGTACGGTGGAGGAATTCATCACAAATGGAGAAAAACTAGGAAGTTTCGTATTGCTTGGAGAGGTCGAATGCGACGTGATTGGATTCCGCGCGAAACACTGTAGAACTGACTACCTACGGCAGCAAGAGGCGTCGAGAATCATTCGGTAGATACACATTCCAGGCAACTCATGATTAGGGTCACTCTGTTGATAAACCATTCGTACTCAGGAGTATGCTAACTTCCATAAGATCTCTGAGCCGTCCGAGAGCTCGGAGTTTGTTGACTCATTCTCTCTCTCCCTCTCAGCTCATCCCTCCTGCACGTTGAATCGCAGTTCCTCTGATTCACTCGCCTATGGCACACACAATATACTCCAGACACAGAACTGTTCCTCTCAAGGAAGAAGCTTGCAACTAGCCGAGTAGCTTCTGGCTCTGATATACATTACGGGAACTGTCACGGGACATCAGACACATCGTATTCTTCATCATTCCTCAACCACTATTCCTCGAGGTAATCTACAAAGAAGTGATGGGCGATCGGCGTTCTGGTCGAAGTCGACCAACGTTGGGCTCAGGGCCTCGAGTGATGGACATTCGGCTCAAACCGTTCCCACTGGGTCGCTGAATGAGCCAGCGAAACTCGAGGGATGGATGCCATGAGAGCGGAAACGCTCTCATCTTACTTTTTGACTTTGACGCTGATTCGGACTAGGTCAGACTAGATACGGTATAAAGGGATCAGTTTCCATGTGTCACTCTCAGTCGTTCCTCGGTTGTTATTCTGTGATTTCTCATCTCTCTGCTTGTACTATCCATTTTCCCCAGTTGGTTTCTGAGCTCGCTTCAGGCACGAAACAACTCGCCGAATCACGGGTGCTGGTGTGGTTTCTAGGCTTGCATCCTAGACACGTTCACTGAGGTTGGAAAATCCATTCTCGTCTAAATTGTCCAAATGAACATGAGGAAAAAGAATTTCCCTGAGCCTGCATTAGGTCACAGTCTTGGCGGCCCACCTGGAGCGCCTTTGCCTCCTCTCCTGGAATTGGATGATTCGATAGAGGTAAGAGTTTGCCTCTTGCGATGAGCCTGTCAAAGACTCGTGAATGGTTTCCCGGGGGAGCAGTTTTTTCCTTGCATGCCAAGGGTGAAGATCAACAAGAGCTCTCACCTGATCTGGTCGAGCACACTGCGCTTACACTCTCCGATATCTTTGACTGGAGGCCGGCCACTAAGCCATTCCTGAACTCTTGAAGCAGCTGGAGAAACGTCGGCTTCAGGTGCTCCGATATAGCCATAGATACGTTGACCGTTTTGACGAGTTTCCGAACTACAGCGTCGACCTGAAACAGGTTTCCTCGTTGGTTGCATTCATCAGACGGGTATCAACTCGGCGCGAACGGAGAATGGTCTGACCGAGCCGAATGCAGATACCTATCGCAATGCCATCAGTTTGTATCTCCTGGGCATACCTTTATTTATTGTGGCGGTGTTACAGTTCCGCAGCGTTCCGTATATCGAGCTCGCCTGGGAGTTGGTTCCTTGAGCCAATTTTTCATTGAGCTGCTGCATGAATCGTTTCTTCGACAAATCTGTCGGAACCTTAGGAATCGAAACCGGGACTCCGGGTCTGTTTGGAAGAGAACACTGGTCAAGAATCAGGCACCAGAAGGGATGCGTTGTCCTGCGTCGTGAAATCGGATCGCAGCAGTGAGCAAACTTGAACGGTTCGCCGTTCGTAGCAAGCACCAGCGGGATCACTCACGTGAGCACTTCGTTCTTGGTGGCGTATATACTGAACTGCGAAGGCTGATGAGTGCCACTGGTGCTCTGCTGGTCCTGTGGCTGGTACATCGAAAGCTTGTTCGGGAAAGGATTTTGACGCGAGGGTGACGTGCAACGGGAAGTTGAGGCCGACTGTGAGATTCGTCCGTATAGAGACTCGCCAAGATGTTCGAACGTTTCTTTAACCTGCTGCACCTTGGATCTGGGGACAGCAGAAACAGAGCCGGGCTCTTATTCATGGTCGGAGGGAAATTCGTATCGAATTGCCCGTGGGAATTCGGAGCACGTCTCGGAGAAAAGCGATCGTTACCTGGAAGACGGTGGAGGATCATCTTCGATCGTGCCATAGAGATCGTTACTGAAAGACTGAGCTCTACGTTGTGGAGTTCGCCTGTCCGGAGGCGCCGGTGGAGCACCGCTGGGTCTTCCGACAGAAGCAGCGAGTTGGTGACTTGTCGAACCGTAGATATCGTTTGTAGATATGGCGATCGTCACCCCGAAAGGACTTCCCCCGTAGATGGACTCTGGTGGAATTCGGAAGGGAACTTCAGGCTCTGATGAGCGATATTTGGGTCGCTGAAGTGGCCCATACCTGAATGGATCGAAACTTACCGCTCATTTCCTTGTTAAGGGGCTCGTAGAGATTCTCCTCGACAGCGCCCCATCTGTGCGCACCGCCACCACTGATGATGTCGTCCGATGATGCACATTTGTAAATTTTACTGTTTCTCTGAACAGGCTTCTCCTTCACCGGTTCGCGAGCTTCAGATTTCGGCTGCTCCTCAGACTCCTGACTCCCCGATCGCCTGTACGGATTCTTCCTCCCTTTGCCGAAGGTTCCTGCGAGGAAATCGACTTTCGATGTTGATTCGAATGGCGTAACCGACACTCTGTGCCATTGAACATCATCAGAGATTTCAAGCTCCCAATAGATCAGGGGTTGCGATCGATCAACGCATCCGACCGTGAATCGAGCCGCTCCGGCCGCACTCCGCTGCCGGGCGCCCAGGATTGTACGCACCGTATATATTGTGGTTGGAATTAGCGTCGCCGCCGAATTTTTCATTGATTTGTGAGCAGATACCCCCGAGGAAGGCGTTGTGCTCCTCGTGATAGTTTGCTGCTTCTTGGTGTCTCTGAGGCTGTCTCTCCAGAGTAGCGTGACAGCTTTTAATCATCCTGCCGTAAATGGAATTCTCCTCAGATGGCGACAACAGTTCGGCGGGAGGTGAAGGTAGTGGCAAGTCGGGAGACCTGTCCTTTGGATCACGGACGGGGGTCGTGGTGGCGGTCGTGGTGCTGCAAAATTCAAAAAGTGCGCTCGGGTTTGTTGTGTTCGCATGCTTCTGTTCCGCGGAAACATTATCGAGGGGATCGGTCCGACCCGGGCCGGGGGGAAACAGCGTTCCGAAAATTCCAAACGGGAAACATGACTTTCGACTCGAAAAGGCGAACAGTCAACTTCCGAGTGCTGATCGTGACTCGCAGTACCTGTCGTATTTCGAATCGTCCAACTGTTTGAGCTGGAGCGAGACGTTGAGGGTCGAAGTTGGCGGAGTGCGTCGCACCGGAGGCACCGGTGGAATTTTCCTCGACTTGTCGCGGCCTCGAACTGGCAGTGTACTCATGTGAGAGGGGGTGCGTGACAAAAAGACGGGTTTTGTGCTCTCTGGAAAAGAAAAGAATATTGGATCGTACGCATCGGCATCCTAGCACGCTCAGGCTTGGTGGAGGCGGGCCGCTTGTTTGCTCCACGAACCGTTGTCCGGTGTCGATTGCGTGACCGAAAAGCCCGCACGGGCCATCTGCGGGGATTGCGGCTCCGAGCGACAGGTGGACGGCTGACTCCCTGAAGGGCTCGAAGCCGCACTCTGGTCGAAAAGACTGTTTGAAGGTAGACTGTTGTTCCGCCGGGGCAGATGAGGCGGAGTGTCGGCTGGCCGCGAATCGTATATGGGGTTCGCGACAGATGCCCCTTCGTCGGAGTTCTGCCTCTGGAAGAGACTCTCGAGCCGCTGCGCCGTCTTTCGAACTCCGCCGTCGTGGGAATTGAAGCCCGAATCTTGGCTAGAGACGCTACAAAGACGAGAAACTTGAAGAGGGGGAGGTTGTGACAGCGACCTCCCGCGATGCGTCCCGTAAAGATCTGTCGAATTCGATTCCGAGGATATCGAACACATGGATGATTTCCGCGAGCCTAACGAGCTACCAGGAGAACTCGGTGGGCTCTGCAAGAGACGGGTGGAACGCATGAGGAAGTGAGCAGCGTCGAAGTGAGCGGACGCGACACAGGACGAAGTCGCCTCGTTCCTCGAACGGCCAGGTCATCGGGCCCCTACTTACGTGATAACCGTAGATACTTTCACTCATGAGGTTGTATCCAATCTTAGCATCCTCGATAACTTGTTCAGAGGCGGCAGGAAGCCGCTCAGGATTGGTGGTGAGCTTGCACAACGAGTCCATAACTTCCTCGAGATGACCGACCTCTTCTAAGAGATGAGTTTCTTCGTCCTGCCCGGTCGAGGTAGGATATGTCGGTGAGTTCTACCAGGATCTCTTCAGGAGGGAAAACTCATATCAAGCACCATCAACAAACTCACCATGACTGGCTTTATACAGCCTACGAAGGCACAATATCGTCGACGCTGTTCAATAAGAGCTCTCCGAACTGCTTGCTTCTGGGTTTCCTCTAAAAGAATGTAGTCGTCATGGATATCCTGCACGGCGTGATTGAGGCACTTCTGTACCAATTCGGATCCTCCACCCATGGCACCAGAACTGGCACGCTTGACTTTCTTTCTCAGCCGCAAGGTGTCCGTGTTCTTCTTCTTCAGCTCAGAACGAGCGCGCTTGAATTCTGTGGGGACGATGGGAAGCTTAGCCTTCAGAGCAAGCTCTCCCAGCGAGGTTCAGAAGTTTCATTCCAGATGGAGATTTTGAGGTTCTTACCTTTACTATGCGTTCTATCGATTTGAGTGGTAATCCGTTTCCAATCTTCAATCTTATCAGTCATCGGGATGATCAGAGCATCTTGTAAAGCTTCGATCAGAGATTTCAGTCTAGAAAGGATCAACATTATCAGCCGATAGCTCGCTGCAACGCTCAGCGGAATAGTCGCACAAACGCGGACGGGGCAACTCGAAGAGAAGCCGATATCGATCGCAGATCATTCGGCCGGAGCTGAGACGCACTCTAATTTACGAGCGAACGGGAGTTCAACTCGATGCCGAGGAGCTACCGCCTTCGGATGTTCCTCTCGTTTGTTCTTAGATAACTCTGGACTTGGTTGAAACCACGGCTGAGAAGCAAATCAAGCCGAGATTCTCACTGCTTATTTATCCTGGTTCCGAATCGTACCGGACCGACGTCGGAGTCGGTCGTAAACGTCGGTAAGCGTTCGATGGGATACGAGACTCGAGCTCATCCATAATTTACACTGTTTACCCGAACGGAGGCGAATGACCTCTCGGGTGTTGCCGACCGTAGTGTTCGGAATCTCGTTCTACCCTTCCGGAGTTCGTGTCGGGGGAGCCATGCTGGTGAGCTGAGAAATCTGATTACCTCGTTTCGAACGCACGATGACGCAGACAGAGTCTGGTAAGAGCTTTCCCTACGTCTCGGGTCGCTCCCTGGGCAGTTGTCGCCATGTCGGCTATCCTCTGCATGGCTTCTACGAATGCGCCCAAGCAACTCATCGTGACCCTGGAGGGAGAGGGAAAATATCATTGCAGATGATTCGGATTACGATTCCAGAACACCAACCAACAAACAGTCGGAGTTTGAGTTCCCAGTAGGAATACACTCTTGAGCATCTGGGATCGGAACGACTGCTGAGGCACACGGTGAATCCTTTGTCGAGACCAATCGACGAGAGAAAGTGATGACCCGGAACACGCAGCCACAGATGATTATCACGCGTGTCATGGCACAGCTCAAACGGTTCAAGCCGAGTCAACTGACTTCAGACTCACTATTCACCACGAGGGGCACCGGGGATTATCAGTACCAAGACCGGAGCAAATAGCAGAAAACTTATCAACCGAATACCGTGCACCGTCAGAACTATTTCAAGCGGGCTGGAGAGTGCCGTCAATATCCTTCCGCAGTGAATCCGGAAAGGAGAGGATTGCCAATCAGGGCTCCCAGGTTTCGAAAAAATGGTTTTTCCCTCGATAAGAACAGATCTGCCCTCCAAGAGAACTGGGCATGTTCCAGGTGGTTGGCAGCGATTGCTGAGGAGCTTTACGAAGCCGGAACTGTCGGAGCTGATCCCTCGTGAACGGAATACGGCTGTACTTTGAACCAGAACATACTTGAGTTGCGAGTGGAGCTTGCCGGTCTTCAGAACGAAGTCCTCCCATATCGGAGTGCTGCCCTGGAAACGAAGAAACGAGCCGAATGAGTCTCTGCTCGTATCTATTACGGAAAAAGCGGATCTCTCAAGCCGCTGAGATGATCTTCTTGAGCTCTGATTCGAGTTGTTCATACGCGAACCCCGAGAACCAACACGACATAATTGTATCCAACGAGAACCCCGCCGGTCGGTGTTGAAGCGGTCGACAAGCGGCGGAGCAGGAACTAGTTTATCCACGACGGAATCGTTCAATGACACTCCACTACTCATTTCGGACCGACAATAATAAGAACAGCTGAGCCAAAGATGAGGAATTTCAATACGGTGGCGGAAGACTAACCTTTAGGTCTGTGATGATATAACTGAATAGTCCCGAGAGGACACTGACGTCCTTTTCAATGTCCTTCTCCATTTGTGGCTGACTAGCTATCCGGTGTACGTGAGCAGACGGACCTGGAACACATTTAGACCGCTCCGGGTAGACACAATCGAACAACGAGTGGATCCGATTCCTGCGCCAGACCCGCCGTCACTGCACATTCACTGAACCGGGTTGCTGCATGCACTCTGTTGCTGCTCCTGGACAGGCAGGATCGACGGACAGTTCGTTCTCTGATCATAAACGAACGGGTCGTCCATCCATCAGATTCGCAGAGATGGAGACCGTTCACCGCCGCATTCCGTGCGACGTTGCCGCCGACAAGACAGTCGGCTCGACGTTGAAGACCTGCCTGTTCACCCGCTCACATAGAACACGCTTATTTGCAAACAATTCCGGCACCGCATCCGCATCAGAAACAGCGCTAGCGCTCGAGAGGAAATGTGCATCCTCACATTCCGGGCGACGCTGCACTATATTTAGATGTCCTGTTGTTATCGTCGACGTCGTTAACGTTGTTGATGTCGCCCTCCAAGCCGCTGACGATGTCTCAAGGTGCGCGAAGCGCCGTGCACAGTGGGGACGGGTGACGAAGGCAGCGGCGGGGTAGCGGTACTCCCGCAGTAGAGCTTAGCATTTACCGTAAGCCTTCAGCTGTAGAGGCTATTGCGCGTGGCTGTGGCTGCGGAGTGCCGCAGCGGTACGGACTCATGCTCGAACCTCTCGGTCCCGGCTCGCAGCTGTTGATGGGAGCTTTCCACGATGTTGCAAGGAACTCACCTCGACAGACGTCACGGGCGCAGCCGGAGTCTCTCCATTGGTTATTTTGGGTTGGGCCGCTCTAAAACTAACTGCTGCTGCGGCATAGGACGAGCGGCGGCGGCTGCTGCTACTGCTCTGAGTTGGCTGCTACGTTAGAGAAGGAGGGTGGTGGTGGTGGCGGTGCTGCTGCTCCGAACTCCCTACCTACCTATCTGCCGCTTCCCCCGAAACAATGGGGTGAGAGCACTCTGCGCGCCACGCTTTGAACTCAGAAACCTGGAGCGAGGAATTTCAGGAGTGGAAATTTGCCGCACGCGTTTGGCACGAAGGAAACAGTCATTTTTTCCTTGATATAGAGAAGTATCCGTACCAAGTCGGAAGAGGAACTCGGTGGAGCAGTCGCTTCCCACCCACACGGGAAATCGCCGAGGGTTTGGACCCCGGGAATGGACCCGATTCCATATAGCACGTCACTGCGAGGAGGATGTGAGGTCCGATGACTTCCTCTAGTGAAGAAAACTGAGTGAAATTTGCGTGAAGGGCCTGGTGGCTCTTCCACTCGGAAAACTAAAGGCCCAAGGGACTCCGGGCCCTCATCTTGGAAAATAGAGAGCTGTATCGTAAAACTCGATCATAACCACCCGACACCAGTCCCTCCCGTACAATGACGCAGTGCTTAAATTTATGAAGGATCAGTCGCTTTCGAAGGGCTGAATAGTTGCCTCGTGACGCGCTACGATCTGTTTTCGACTATTTTATTCCTGAGTGGCCATCTGTATTATTCGAAATCTGCAGATGCTGCACCGGATCCCGACTCGAATTTTGTTGCAGAGTCGGATTCTCGAATACCGTCTCCGAGAGACTCGGGCCATTGGGAATATTCCGGGATTTCAAAGCCCGGTTCGAGATCGACGAAAAAATCGAGCTCAACGCATGCCGAATCCGCTCCTCCCATACTCGAGCTGCCATATCGTAAATGTGCCCTCTAATCTCATTGAGCAATTCTCGCAATCAGCCGTAAAAGTCGGGCCTTTTCAAACGGTGTGAAGAAATTTCTCTCTTCGAAAATTCTAGGAGTGACGCCATGGATCGACTGAGCTGTCTTGACTGGTGAATTGCAGAGCCGGGAGCCTCTTCGGGCGTGGGAGCGGATGATGGCTGTCTTTCGACGTCGACTTGTTGATCGGATTCGGAATCGATCCAGGTCGGACAGCTCGCAGAAAATGTTCCGTTCGGCGAACCAGCCCTCACTGCTAACCACGGACTATTCATGGATAGCTTCGGGCTTTTCTTAGCAACACGTCTAACTCTTTCACCGGCGGTTTATCCTCAGGTATCTCTCGAATTCCCAACTTCTCGAAACCAGCTACAGTCACTCCATCGCAGTCATAGCTGGATTACGCAGGGATTACGACAAATGTTTTCCACAGGAGATCGAATCGGCTTCCATGGAGAGACTCGCCACTGAGAAGCAAACCTTCCAGAGAGCTGGACTCCGGTGTGAAATAGGAAGCGAGTTCCGAGCCTCTCATGTGATTTCTTGAGAGGATCGCCTCCTCAAAAAAAGGACCGCGCTCGGCGGCAGCTGGAAGTCATCGGAGCAGGATGGGACTTCCGAATTTCATGAATATCGGCCCAACCAGCTCTAAGCTGTTCAATCACTGGGCACTCAATCCAGGATTAGCACGACGAATGTTGACAAAGCCTGAGCGTTCACATCCCTACTGGAAAACCGCAGTTACTCATCGACTCGACAAGGAATGCAATGTTCGAAATTGTTTCCATTGTCGTTTTCAAACAAAGATTCGATGACGAAGCCGCTTCGGGGCTCGACGAAGCTCTGGGGTCTCCCACCAAGTGGCGCCGCGCTTTGATGCTGCTGTATTTCGTCTATAGTTTTTCGGATGAAGGTTCGGTCTGGAAGTCTCCCAACAGGTCGGATTCAAGTGCTATTGTTCCCGCTCTCCAGAGTTTGTAAAACTAAAGCAGTGGGAGAGTGGATTCTCTAAAACAAAAACGTCCTCCTCGTCGGTGCCATCGGAGGGATCGTTCCCGCTGCTGAGAAAACCGAGATCTCGACGGAGAGCCGGTTTCACCGCGAGACATTCAAGAGTTCTTGCAGCGGAGGATGTCAGCTCGGCTGTCACCAGAAAATCACAAATGATTCTAAATCTTGAGGTATTGTTCTCCGCTCAAACACCCGCGTCAACCCGAAGCCAGGCTGGATAGGCTTAACTGCGGGTATTAAATCCGCGGTTCACCATTCACTGTTCGGAGGCGTCACGGGACACATCATTTGGCGCATCTACGGAGAGGTGTGTGTTCTGGTTAGAAAGTGGCCGCAACTGGTGTTGTCCTGTCTTGACGAGTTCTCGATAGGGAAGCGCGGAGCAAAAAGGACGACGGGATGCCGAGGAATCGCCGAGACTCGTACTCGGACGACGATTCATACGACGGGTGAGTTCGATGAAGAGTTTAGAAAATCGCGCAGGCGGCCACACAGTTCCGTTCCCGAATCGCGAGTCTCGTTCTGCGTTGAGGGAACGGCGTCTGATGAACTCTCCTTATTCTGCCGCACGGTGGACTCTCCATCGCAGGCAAATCATTTTTGGGAGGGCAGTAGTTGTCGCCACTTGCAGGAGGATGATCAGCGTGGGGAGACGAAGAGCTCTCAAGTATGAGCTTGCGGGTCCCTGATTAAGTTGCCAATCGGGATGTTGGCGCCGTGAGAAATCTCACGTCAATTCGGGAGCCTCTCCATCGGCCTGCGGTTCCCGAACTTACCCTACCTCTTGAGTCGAGGCCGGAAGTTCAAGCATTACTCATCAAATAGCCGGCCTCCGTCCAATCACACTCGGGTGGGGTATCTCCCAGATATTCTGTCAAGTGCTGCGCCTTTTTTTTTTGCGGGGATCGATGTCAGGTTCTCAGTGGGGTTCCGCCGGAGAATCAGATTGAACCGCTCCGTCAGGACTTCAGCGAGTTTTCCCTGCCCAGTTCTGTGCCAGTGTTCGGTCAGTTTTCAGTCAGTGTCCCTGAACCTTCCCGAAAGTAAGATGAGAACGTCATCATCGAATAGTTTCGTTGAAACCTTCCAAGATATATGTTCCGAAACGCCGTTACGGAAGAACCGTCGAATCCCTTACATGACGGACCCTTCACTCAGTGGCGTATCTAGCTCAAGCGGGGCCCGGGGCAAACAGGCAAAAATGCGTCTCCCCCCCCTTTGAGCCCGCACAAAAATTTGTTCAGCCATCGCAAGAGATTCTTCTGGTTGAGAACAAGGTCATGTCCACTCAATGTTACCCGTGATGATCTGAATTGTTCACGATGAGCCTTGACTGCGACGAAATTTTCTATCATTGCACAGCTCTGAAGTCATTTTTTCCCTTTTCGTCTCTCAATGCTCAGAAATGCCAATCTCCTACTCGCAGGAAGATCTCTTATAGCTGGCCATTGTATAGGCGATGGTAAGAATTGACGTGGCAATGCGCAGGCAGTACAGTGATTAGGGTGTGTTTCTACACACCCTAATCACTGTACTGGATGATGAAGCTGATGAGACCCTTTGAAATCGCCGTACGCGCATGCTCCCTGGCACCGACCAACATTTCACAGTCATTTATCTCTTTACGGAGTTTCTCCTATAGATCGCGCTGGAACTCTGATTCTGCGCCTCTCAGCTCCAAGAGTCGCGATTTTGTTCTTGATTCGGATTGAGTTTCTGCTCCAGTGAAGGAGATCGACAGAACTTCGTTTTGTCCGTTCGTCTACAGCTTTGCCCCTTCGAGAGATAGAGATGCAAGTCCGAAGTCGTGCCTCCCTCAGCCATCTGGTGCATGTTCCTGTGCCCAAGATGAGGCGAAACTCTACTGCAGTCAATGACATTCATAGAACTTCATCTCTTCCGCGCCCCTCAGCTTTGCTTCCCCAAGTCCTCGTCGGCGAGATTCCAATGCAGACACGGGCATGGATCAACTTCAACTCCGATTTTACGCCCCTCAGATCTATGGAGCGTTTATCCGTTCGGAAGGCGAATGAAGGTCATTCTGCGTTTACGGCCATGGGAAAAAATCGATTATGGTCTTGCGCCCCTAATTGAGCGCCCCATCAGCTTCGCGCCCGGGGCACGAGCTCCCTCTGCCTTTCGAAGTCCATGGAGGTGATTCCGAGCTCGACATGACCACATTCCTGGGGGTCTGCGAAGTAAATCTTGGAGTCCACGGAAGCTGATTCAGATAACCATTGTCCAGAATACCCCGAAACCCTTCGGATAACGGACCTCTCAGATGAGGGATTGCAGCTGCAGGCCTACATGCTGTGATGTAAAACTCAAGTGCTTTCTGTTGGAGGAACCAAGGAGCAGAGGAAAACTCATCATGGACCCCCTCAAAAGTATGGTCAGATCGATGCCGGAAACACCCCCCTAGAACCCCGGAAGAAACTTATCTGAGGGGCCAATATACGCGGGATCTTAGGGTATCTCGAAGCCTTAAGATGTGCCTGGGTCGGTCCGGCCATTCTTCCGAGAGACCTTGAGATCTGTGTCACACACGGGTATAGATCACTATTCATCAATTCATGAACTATACCCCTCAATTTCCCCATATGGATAGATGGAGGGCGTGGAATGAATGATTCCCGAACTTCCAGACTCTAGTTATAGGCGTATGACCGTGGTTACGAAAGAGGATTCGTGGATTCCAGGGAGCCTCCAAAACGACAACACGCACAACACCTTTATCTCCGGGACGAACGACGCGATAATCCTCGGGACAACCGACGCGACGATCGTCGGCACGAGCGGCGAGATGATCGCCGGGACGAACGACGAGATGATCGCCGGGACGAAAGACGAGATGATCGTCGGGACGAAAGACGAGATGATCGTCGGGACGAACGACGAGATTATAGACGTGACGACCGCCGTGACCGACGGAGAGATGATCAACGCAATGACCGACGGGAAGATCGTCACGAGAAGGATCGCAAGCCCAGGTAATATTATGAATTAATAAGACCTCGAAGAGCTCTACTGCAGCGTTTCGGAGCGTCGCCTCTATCGGTCCCAAACGGATATTGAATCGTCGCAGACGCCAATCATCCTATGACCGGAATTCCGACGCTGTGAAGGAGCGCAAGATCCCTACAAGAGTGAATAGATCTTGTACGGATATCCTCTTTCTGATCCTGTTCTCATTGCTGTTCGCTGCTTGGATCACTCTCGCTTGCGTCAGTAAGTTCCGAAATCAGCCACGAGTCTGCTCAGTTGACAAACAGTTGAGGTAGACGATCTTCACTCGATAGCCGCCAGGAGAAACTCGAGCACATACGGGGCTCGACTCTCGTCGGAATTCCTCAGGAGTTCTGCCTTTTTTCCAGTCCTCGCCAAGGTCGATGTTAGGGCTCTGCTGGCGAACATGGTAAAGGATGGAGAAAATAGAACGTGCGGGGACAACTTACCGTGAGTTTGAACACAGTTGAACTAACGAGAGTGACTCTCCTCCTGGTTGGGGATTTTCAGACAAAGACGGATAAACGTTCCCACCACGTGCTGGATTTTCTATTTTAGAGAAGAAAAGTTCCTGTACATCCACAACTTCAAGAAAGCCTTCAGTATGAATGGGCTGCTGCCCAGTATCGATTTCTCAGATCGAGCCAGATGGTGCGTGAAGAACTGTCCCGAGAAGTTCATAAATTTCACGGCGGAAGAGGACATGAAGAACGAGGAATTTTTGGTCTGCTTCAAGGACGCCGAACAGAGAATTCTCGATAAAAAGCCGAATTCACAAGAACAACTGGAGCAACTCAAGAAGGAAATAGATGGCGGGACATGTGCCGACTTCGTCTACCCTTCCCATGAAAGTGGGTTTCGGAACTCGCTAACCTCAACCCACTTGGGCGAGCTTCACCAGGTATCGTATCACAGTCCTGGAGCTTGGTAACGCAGTAACGATATTTCAGTTCTTTCGTTCTGCGTTCCCGATATCCGGAAACTCAGGAAATCAACGGCCGAAAGCGACGGACGGGGCACCAACATGACGACGACAGCCTCTGTCCTCGAAGACGCGTCCAGCGCGATGACGTCGATTAAAGACACAGCCAAGTGAGTTTGTCAAATGAATTACTCGATTTCGACACCTTGCTGCCCGTCGCTACGAAGTGTAGAAGAAGGTAGAGGAAACGGCACCAGCTTCTACCGATTCTTTCCCCCAATTTTCAGCGAGATAGCCAAACTAACCGAGCCCGATACCATCGTTCAGATAATTCTCGACATCTGGGTGTCTCGCCTTCCGATCGTCGGGTAAATGATTCGCTTTCCACCGAATTCTAGACATGTACCTATGGACATATCATTGGGCTGGATCAGATAACTTCAGGATCGCCCTGAAAGGCGGATATCTGTGCCAAAGAACGATTCCGATCGTAGGCAGAGATGTTAAGCGAATGGCTCCAGACGCGCCATTTTCCAACAGAGGTCTCGGGATGTCGTTGATTTTGGCGCTCTTCTGGATGTTGCTCATGAGATGGTTCGCCGGCATTATTGTCTGGATCACGACTCTCCTGTTCCCCGTCGTTCTTGGTGGTTGTGAGTACCGTCGACGAAAGTACTCTTTGTCTGCGGATTACGCTCGTGCGGCCGACTGGATTGAGTATCTTCTTGGCTGAGGACTTAGGCAGCGCACTTACTGACTCCTGGACCTCCCACAAGTGACCGGACTCTGTGGATACTGGACTGCTGTTATCTGGAATGTGGAAGTTGACTCATTCGATATGAAGAGCATTACGAACCCGGCCTACCTCGCGTCAAGATACGAGTTCCGAGCGGCCCTCTCCGCGCTAGCTTGTCTGCTATTCGTACTGACTCTTCTGATAATCCTGTTCTTGAGGAAAAGGATTAAGATTGCCGTCGCTCTCATCAAGCAGGCCTCGAGGTACGCGACCAAGTCGACAACTGTCGCGCTACAATCGGTACATGGATGGGCCCTTGGGAGCATGGCATGAACTTGAACTCTTCCACAGAACCATCAGCAACTTGCCGACACTGGTCATTTTCCCAGTTTTTCCCTACCTCCTCCAGGCCGCGGCCGTTGGTCTCGGAGTCCTGATTTACTTGTGAGTAGGGAATCGGACTCGGGCTTGGGGAAAGTGTCCGACCCCGAGCAGGTGGACCAATCCTGTTTTGGGTGATTCTTGATCTTGGTTACTCTCCAGATTTTCTGATCTCAGTCTTCATGTGACGTAGCCACCTCTGGAAATACCAAGATCGGAACTGTCGCCTTCCGACCCCTGAACAGTTCCCTCATAGTGACACTTCGGGAAGGGATTTACGATGTACCATTCGGTTGAATAGCGTTCGTCAGGTCCAACAAATCCCTGTGTTGCAGCTTGATAGCTGCGGTCCGTCCGATCTTTGAGACTGAGGGAGAGAAGTGGCAGAAGGATTGCACCAATGCTGTCAGCGACGTGGCTGACGTAAGCAAGCTTTGCGCTTTCATCCACGCGGCCATAACCACGGGCTGGTATGTGCACGTCTTCAATATCTTCTGCTTCTTATGGGTCGCGATGTTCGTGGGCGCGTTCAGCTACTTGGTGGTCGCCCATGCCGTCGCGCGATACTTCTGGACTCACAAGGAAGAGGTACTGTGCGTTCGTTTGGAGACATGTTGCGAGATGATTCTAGACGAGTATTTCACGTTAATGAAGAACACAACTATCCTGAACTTGCGTAATTCACCGACACGCTTACCTGCATGCCTGAAATTCGCACGACAACGCGTACGATCTTTTCAGGGTTCGCAATGCATGGCTGTGGGCGCTTCAGTCGGCACCGCCGCGCGTTACCACATGGGAACAATTGCTTTCGGATCGTTGATTGTTTCCATCGTATCACTCATACGAATGATTCTTGAGTGGTTCCAGGGAAAGACGAAGAGCGATAAGAAGTCGTGCGCTAATTTCATTGCGAAGTGAGCAGATTCCGCCCCACTCAGTCATGCTCTGACATTCGTATCCCAAATCGCAACATTCGAGCCGTTGTTCGTTGTAGATGCTGCATCTGTTGCTTCTATTTCCTGGAGAAGTTCTTGAAGTATATCAACAAGAACGCATACATAATGGTGGCGATGTATGGCAAGAACTTCTGCCGGTCGGCTGGGAAGGCATTCAGTCTGATCATGAGCAACGCTCTCAGGGCACTGGTCGTCACGAAGTTGACTGATTTTGTGATATTTCTCGCTAAAGCTGTCACTTCGGCCAGCGCTGCCCTCCTACTCTTCTTCGTCTATGAGAATGATACACTGCGAGAGCGTCTCAAATTGCCTGAGCTGTTCTCGGTCTTCGTCCCAGTCGTGGTGAGCATTGCGGACGAATCGTCTATTTTTTTCGAGGACCTATATGGCCAGGCGGTTTCGACTGCGGCGAGAGAAGAATCCTGACTCGTTCTCATATCTGTGGCATTCCAGGCCACCGGAATCGGCTCGTTTGTGGTCACTTCATGCTTCTTCAACGTATATCGAAGTGCCGTGGATACTCTGTTCCTGTGCTTCCGTGAGTATTAAATATGATGAGCTCCTGATCATCCGCATATCGAATGGGGTGCCGTTCCACCTGACGCTATTGCCCTCCTCGGATTCAGTTGAGGACAAGAAGATCAACGATGGCTCTAGAGAGAGGCCCTACAAAATGCCGAGTGAGCTCAAGAGGATTTTCGATAAAAGGAATCATAAATGAAGGATCTTCATGAATAAAAGTCAAACGTCTGTCTGTCTTCGTGTCTCCGTGCTCGTGATTGGCTTCAACGCCGAGACTCGAACGGGATGAACCCTTTTGCATCGTGTATTGCAGGTAGCTGAATCGGGTATGGGGCAGCCCTCCCCTTCATCTCCAAAATTCATCCATCATAGATTCGATACATCCATATAAGTGAGAGTCAACAGTCTGTCAGTCGAACCTCTACCCTCGAAAACTGGCGCGTAGTCTAGCATTTCACTCTCCGATTGAGATGGAACGTCCTCCATGATGTCGAATTGTTAGTGCTCCCTCCTCAATTTCTCTATTTTCCCGGAAGCATCGGGCGAAGCTTGAGATCCACTACCATCCGAAACGGCAATCTCAGGAACCCCCGCCAAGCGGTCAGGTGCATGGTTTGCCAGCGTGTCGAAGCTCCACCTGTCATACCTGTTACGGCCGCCACCACAGAATTGGTCATCGAAACCGAATTCTACACAAATAGAAGGCAGTGTCTGGCTGACCTCGATACATTTCCAACCCGATGATTTGATCGCCATGAAGCTTCTGGCATGTTGTAGAGCGGGCCTTGGGAAAGAACCATAGGCCAAATATAGGAGATGGCAGGGAACCTTGACGTAGTATAGTGCCCCTGTACATGGGATAAGCCGAATATCTGAGAAGAGGATCTGATTTCGAGAAATCTCCGACGTGCTTTGATGCACAGAAATGAATCCACGGGTGGCCCGTTTACAGTCTATGGACAAGGATTCGATGTGATCAAGTTTCGAGAGTCGTTTTTGTCTGATCACGGCTGAGTGGAGGGAGTCCATGGAGTTGGATCCGCCCACAACGCCGCACCGCGTGTCGGACTCTGACGGACCAGGCTCATTGGTTTGTCGCGAGCTTTCTAAGACGAGACAGTGTCAACTGGACGCCTATACCCTAGTAAGGTGCATGGAGCATGACCTCGTCTCTCGGTGCTACCAGAGAGCAACAGTGAGTTTCGCCAGGTGAACTCTCACAGACGCATGGGCAAGAGAAGTGCGCTATCAAACATCCTCAGTAGGGGTCGCGGAAATGCACGAGTCCGAGTCCGGCGAGTCCGTATTTCTTGGATTCGTCGGCCTCGCATCTTGTGAAAATCTTCAAATACCTCCGAAAATACCAACACAACAACGTGTTTCACGCGAATACCAAGACAGGAATCTGGCTTCAAATGATTCCGCCCGATTTGAGCGGACTCGCGAATCCGAGTGCACGAGTCCAGGTGATGACGCACAATCTCGGAATCGGGTTTGATATCCAGGATTTGTGTTTCTGTGTTAATGACGACCGGAATCGGAGGCTGACTTCCGTGTGGGAATCACTGACACCCAGTCAGAGGCGAGGGGACGCCGACGATTCGGCGGCGGAGGACGGCCCGTACAGTTCCCGGGGGAAGGTTGCTCTAGAATAATCATTCTTTCGAAACTGACGGGAAGAAATTCCTTTGGAGATCGCTTGATTCACGCTTCCCGATTCCCCAGAATTTCCTCTCGAATGTATCGGTTCCATGTTGAGCTTGGCTGTAGTGCGTGCGCGCGATATTTCGCAGTGCAAAACAAGTATGCTGCTGAGCTTCGTGGATTCCACCAGAAGGCGACCTTTGCTCATCTACGACGACCATTTGTCTATGCCTCTCCGCCGTGGATGCCATTTGGAGCTCACCGACGGGCGAGAAACGGAGTGCCCCGCTCTACGGCAAGGCAAAAGCCCACAAAGTAGCGATCGGTGTCCTGAACTTCCACAAAAGTTGAACCAAGAATATAAATTTCAGTTGATGTCGGAAGCAGTGCTTCATTCTAACGAAGAGCAGATCGGCGCGATTGCACCTCATCCTGATCATCAATTTCGTCCCATTCCGTCGAATATTTCAGCGCGTTGCCCGAACTATAACACGGATCCCAAAAGGTGGAAAATATCTGAGAAAGCGCAACTCAATAGCACCTGGCAAGGAAAGCTGATTCGACCGAACTGTGAACATGTACGAAGATCACTAACCCATGCCTCATACCCTTACGAGCTATCATCGGGGAAAAGATTGCTGGAGTGACGTGCTACGCATGTACGGTCCACAACACCAATTCGTCAACGAGTTGCCTCATTTCGGGTTTATTCTAGCAGCACGGCGTTTCCCAGCCATTCGGGAGAACGACATCCGGAACACAGATGTGAAACCAGAATCATCCCGTCCGAACGGCTCTTCAACTGTTCAACATGAGGCTCTCATTCACGGCTGCATACGAAGTTGATCGCTTGCGAAGCGACCTGAGGCAAGAAACCGAGTCACCCGACCAATATTCGTCAAAGAAAGCCAATGGCGAATGATGTTTCCCGGAGCTGACATTTCTACGGAAATGAGAACGAAAGCTGATCATAAACTAATGCTCGGAAACCGTTACACGCGGATCGAGTCAACCCATCCAACAGAGACCTCCCATCAGAGCTCACCGCATTTTTTCTAATCAGAGGGCGCTCCCCTCCAAGTAGAATTCCCCCTGAATATGCTCTATGGAGCTTTATTGTGCAGGAGTACGTCACTTTTCCTTACAATTGTAGGTCGCACCCGCGACAATACAGGACCTAATTGCGGGATGACTTGTGAGTTATCGCCTTCGACTCAGCTCAGCGACTCATATGCCCCATTCAATTTGCGAAGAGACGGTGTCGTGCAATGTACCTCAAATTCGAGGGGATTCATTGATGATTGGGGTCGTATTGGAAGCGTTTAGATCTATCTCCCTCAGGACACTGACTCTGAAACAAGGTCTGGACCACTGTTGTAGAACTCCTGAGAAACTCCGCTCTGCAGGCAGCAGAGCCCCGTTTCTTCATCGGGATAGCCTCGCTCCACTCAGGACCGTGAACGACGGAACAGTTCGCCCAAAGCTCGAGGGGAGCGTGGAAACAGACTACTCGGCTCCAGCAGCCTAGTCTGAGTTTTCCGGATCTGTCCAGTTTCCGAGCATTTGAGAAAGACCACCGTTCCAGAACGATTCGGAAGCCAATATCTGGTTCCGACGCTCTTCTAATTTGGTCATGTGGACAATGTGATTGGAATCCTCGATTCGCCGACTCCAGATATGACAGCCAGCAGATCACCGTCCGGCCGTTATCTGAGGTTCAACGAACGGACAGTTTGGGCTCACAGAGGAGAATCCATATTTGACTTCAGCTCGGGGGAAAAAGAGCCCGTTAGATGAGAACGGTCTTCGTGGGTCATCGACTCAGGTGGAGCCGTACGATTCGTAGAAGGTCCGATGTGATTTGAAGGACAAATCGAAGCCGGTCAACATATTCAATCCTCGCGCAATATCGCTCGACGACTAGATGCTACGAGGAAGAGCTGGACCGTTGGCGCGCAATTTTCAAATATTGGCGCGCGAAGCCAGCGCCGTAGCTGTCAAGATGGCGTCCATATCCGAAACATAACAGTGACGCCTGTCGCCTCGTCAAGTGTTGTTGGTTTCTGTGTTTTCGAATATCTCGTTAAGCACGATCGCTCCAGGCGGAGCCGATGAGGGCAAGAAAACGACGATGACAAAAAGGCACCCCGATAGGGAACACGTTTGAGTTTAGCTCGTGAGGCCCGCGCCCAAATAAGCGTCAGGAGGAGAATCCCCCCGATCGCCGAACCAACAAGGTACAGTGTCTGACGAATCAGATCAAACTTGAGAAATGTGAAAGCGGTGACCTGAAAGGCCATGTGGTCGCTCGCTGAGCTGAATCAGAACACCGACGTAGCCTTGACGTTGATAAGTGTCCCATGATCCACAATTGCGACGGTACCCTCAACTGGGTCGGCTAAAGGTGCCGCCGAGAGGGTGCGAGTGGTTGGGGTGCGAAGTCCGCCGAATCCCACTTCGAGGATCCCGCTCAGCACGGCTCAGGCAATGAGCCGCTTCTGCCGGGCAGCGCGCACTCTGTCCAGACTGTGATCTCAGATAGATCGGTTCTGCTTTTCCCTAAAATCATATTTTGTAAACATTGTCGCTCGAATAGCGCAACGGTCAAACCCTTTCCCATGGTTTCTGTTTTCGTGTACCGGTGCGCTATCGAGGTGCTCCGTAGTTAAGCGTTAGACGGGTTTTGTCCCAGAACTCGAGTCGGAGTGCGTGTATGCTGAAGCGATTGCTTCCATGGAGCAGTCCTGTCTCCCGATTCCATGCCTGAAATCCGCGAGGCGATCCGGGGCTGCTGCTTGGGCGGGAAATCCGAAAGCGCCCAGGTGCCATCTCTGGCGCACCAAGCTTGACTTTATCCGATCAGAATTCGGCGAGCTCCGAAAAGCACGCTTTTCAAGTCAGACAGCCTCAGATAGGGTCGATTCAAGACTCTTGAAGTAGGTGGAAACGAAGATTTGCCCGAAGAAGTCCAATTATTTGCTGATTCAGATCATCGATGTCTCTACCATCTTCAGCTGTCCTGCATGAAATCGTGTGATGGATTGGGGCCTTGGGTTCTGGCACTGAGAAGGTGAATAAAACGGAGAGATACGGACCTTTGCCCGTCAACATCATCATCCAATCGACTCTTGCGGAGCTCCGTGCTGTGCCGCCGCGGATTCGTTGCCGAATAGTTCAATAAATTCTCTCCCACGAGAAATACCTCGGGAGGAGACTCATTCACCGCTTTCCCGCATTTCAGATGTTCTACGCGCATTTTGTGCTAGCCAAAAAGGGACCTCTGTCCCGGATTTGGCTGGCCGCACATTGGGACAAGAAATTGACGAAAGCTCATGTTTTCGAAACGAATATTGAGTCATCAGTAGAGGGAATTCTGCAGCCGAAAGTCAAAATGGCCCTCAGAACATCTGGGCATCTACTGCTTGGTGAGTTTCTCCGGGGCATCTGCTGTTGGGGGGCTACAGAACTTGATAAGATCGGCGTAGAATTTCACAGAGTCCAAATGAATTGAAAAAACAAGTCAGACATCGTGGCATCGGATCACCAGAAACTGCAACTCTGACCACCACCTTCTCCCCGTTCCACAGGCATCGTCAGAATATACTCGAGAAAAGCAAAATATCTGTTGGCTGATTGCAATGAAGCGTTCATCAAGATCAAAATGGCGTTCCGTCCAGGTGTGGTGGATCTTCCAGAGGAGAACCGCGAAGCCGCCGTTCAGTCAATCACGTTACCTGAAGTTTTTCACGACTTCGACATTGGAATGCCAGACCTGCCGGCCATCGATATGGAGGCTACAATCACCCTGAATCAGTCGAGAGCCGAAGACATTACGCTCAAAGAGGATTTCGGAATGGGTCTCATGAATGACGAGGCGCAACTGTATGATATGACGTTCGACACGGAGGCCGACATCGGCCGAGATGCGACCCAGCTCGACTTCGACTCTCAATCGGTGAACATCACCGCGACGGAGATCAGTGTGGCCAAAGAGAGTGCCCCCAGTTTAGCAGCTTCCCAGTTAGCTTCGCAAAATTCATTAGACGCCCCTCTCAACGACGATGGTTTCGGAGGAAATCTCGATTCGGCCGGACTCGAACTTGAGAACGAGCCGCGTAGTGAACTTTACTCAGCAGGAGATGCAGCTAAATTGGAACCGGCGGATCTCTTTGACGACGCACCGCTAACGCGGCGTCAGGCCCCTGACTCCCATTTGACAGACACTGAGAGCGACATGTACGACATGGGTACCGGTGGGAGCATGGGATGCTCCCCGGCCTCTTCGGCGGATGGAGACGATTTGGACGACATCAATGTACAGCCCCCGAGTCCGCCTCGGGACGATGAATCATCGCAACATACCCAAATGAACGATCAAATGGCTCCGCTTGGACTGCCTTCGAGTCTGGGCCCGGACCTCATGCAAACGCCCATCGTCCCACCCGCCCCCAGAGAAGAGCCCGAAACGTTTACCCTGGCACCGCTGGACACCACCGTCGAGCAGCAAGCCGGACCCGCCGTGCGGCGAATTCCGAATCGCAAACGGAAACTTATCATCGACGAAGTGAAAAACATCTCCGGTGAAGAGATGAAAGCCCAACTGTCGGACACTTCCGACATTGTTACCACTTTGGATCTCGCTCCGCCCACCAAACGCCTGATGCACTGGAAGGAGACCGGTGGAGTCGATAAGTTGTTATCACTACCTGCAGTTGAGAACCGGAATTCGAAATACATTCAAAAACTCTACCAATCACGTCTGGTGACCCGATCGGTGGAATCGGACGAGAGTCTAGTCGTTGCTCCTCAAGAAGAAGCCAGCGAAGAGGGCGATATTGCCAGAGAACGTGCTGAAAGCCGTCTCGACGACACGACGATGCACGGTAGCTTACTCCCACCCGACACGCCGGCGTCGAAACGTTCGAGGATGGACGACGTCCCTCCCCCCACACCGGGAAGAGACTTCAACGAAATGGGCGGTTACGCCCATGCTCCTGGAACCGACTACGGAAGTGCCTACACCCCTTTTACACCTGCACCTCCGACGCCGGCTCATTCGCAGGGCGACTTCAACAACACGTTCCCCGCCAGCATGGTAAGAATTTCTTTGATTGCGTTTGATCCGCGATGGTCGACATTTGATGGTTTCGGGAGGTCCGGTCCGGTCCGGAGGGTGGCAAAGTCTCCTAGACAAGGTCCCGAGGACACTCACGGGAATTGATTTCATTTTCCGCAGAATTCGATGAGCGGCGATGATCTGTCGGCGAACTTCGACTCGCTCCAGCAGAGCGGTAGCATGGCACCTCCGCAAACCCCTATGCATCCACCCCAAACGCCGATGCATCCTCCGCAGACGCCAATGCCTCCGCCACAAACTCCAATGCACGAAATGGACAGTCACATGGACGATGGTGCAATGGATATTCCTCATCACGACGACTCGGACTCTGAAGACGAAGCGAATCATTCGATGGCGGACGGCGACCACGACCTCGAGCAGGCCGACGGCGAATCGTTCGAACAGTTTGAAGAGAGGATACAGAACCGACGAACGGTGCAACTCCTCAAGCACGTGAAGCCAGTGTTGGACTCGGGGAAGCCGATTCGTTTTGCTGACTTGATCCGCCACAATTCCCGAAAGCAGGTCGCCCAAAAGTTCTACACGTTCCTTGTTCTTAAAAAGCAACAAGCCGTGGAACTCACCCAACAGCAAGCTTACGACGAGCTGTACATCTCTACGGGGCCTAAATATCATACAGCTTTCGCTTCCGAGTAATGGGGAATGAGAATAGTGGTTCGTGTAAAATAAGAATAAAGTCTATATATGTACCTTCTAACGAAGACGGTGACGACCAATTCCTGCGAGTCTTCTCTCAACATGACAACGAGAGCCTCCAACATCGAAAGGATCATCTCCACCGCGAGGAGCAGGAAGAAGATCCGGAAATTCGATCCAGTTGCAATGACGGAGACTCGGATAGCGTCATGAACATCGGTCCGGCCAGGCCTGTCAATCTCAATCAGTGTTCGAGACTGTCGAAGAAAAAGGTTATCCCGGCAAAACATCAGCACTCATGGGACACGGTGGTGGAAGGTGGGTCATGACGCCATCTTCTGTAATTCTATCCTTGTATACTAAAATGTGTAGAACTATTGGGTTGTATTGTTCCCCTCCCCTATAAGTTATGTTACGGTTTTGGTATCTGCATCGTATTTGACAGTGGTGGCGGCAGCACTATCGACATATTCGCATAGCGTTCACTGGTCAAAAATGATGTGAGGTTTTAACCTCGACGGACACACGTTACGCGAGTGTAGGGTACGGAAACGAATTGAATCGGATCGAATCCGTAGGGTTTTACGAAGAGTTGAACTTCGGCGGAAAAAATTACTTCTTCGATGTTACGATATACAAACATGAAACCACACAGCGATCACTTTGAGCATCTCGACAGAATGAATTTGGTCCCGAGAGAGATTGTATGTTCCTAAATTATGAGAAACAACGGGATTTTGTCCGAGTAAACGATTGAGAGATCCGACTCGACGCGTTTTTAGAAATAAACATTCTTCCGATCCGAGAAGGACGCATCACGGTCGTCTTTTCTCTTTTCCCCTCCTGTAGTCCCCTTGAACCATTTTACGCAGGCCCATTCAAGGTACTGCTGCTGATCTCTCCGATGGGTATGAGAACCACTGGGTTGGATCATGCGAATTTGAGAGCGGAGTCGCGACCACGGGCGCAAGACGCTCTTGATCCGAGGGCGGAAAGCGTTGGAAACCCGAGAAGAGATCATTTCGAACTACTCGTGATCCCGATTCAGGGCCCCGCGAGGAATGTGAGTATTCTGTTGATTCCAATTGGAACCGACCCAGCCGACGAGAGACCGAGTTGTGCGAAGTATCCACCAGATGTCCGATGAGAGTATACGCGAGTTATTCGTCGATAATTGACCTGAGCTTGTGACGACACAGCGCCTCCAGCTCCAGGATTCACGTTGAACCTATTGTGGACTCGATGCTCGCTCGCCATGAGGAGTTCGAGCTCATAGAAGAATAGCAGGAGATCATATCGGGAGGATAGCGGCCTTATAGAGGTCAAGAAAGTATTTCCGTAGGTTTAAATAACTTTTTATTCGTCGAGGTTCTAGAGACCTTCATCACAACTTCGTGGGAACTTTCGAGTCGTATATTCGACCGTGCGAAGAACGAGGCCTCAGCCCGTGTTGTTTCAATCGCTTTCGCGGCGACTTTGAAATTAAATTAGGATAGCTTATTTCGTCCATTCTGAATGACTCAGCGAGTGCAGCTGCTGCCTTGGGTTCGTCTAGAGCGCAGAATGCGGCTCTGGGAAGAATGTACTCAACTTGAAATACTCTGCATTCATCACCTCACTATGTACATGTGTCGTCAATTGATGATATCGTGATAGGTTTGAGCATTGTTCGAATGTAACTGTGCCCTTGGAGGAGAATGATCTTTAGCTTTGCTCGATGACGTATGTACATAAGTTCCTCATTGTGTCGAAACGGAGCGGAGGAGTCGTCACTTGGTGAGCGGAATGCCTCTCTCTCTCTCTCTAGAGTCTCGGGAAGAGCCTCGGACCCCGGGGTGAATCCATGGCTCAGATGAACTAGAAGTGTGTGCAATCGATGAAACCGTCCTCTGCTAAAGCCCCGTCCTTTGAAGACAGCTGTTGGTAGGAAGCTGATCCAAAAGATGAAACTGTAGCCACCCGTGAGAACGATTCTTCTTCATCTTCTTCTCCTTTTTGCTGACTTACGAACTCCACGAAAACTTGATCAAGAGTTGTCAGCTGGATCGTGTGATCGACGATCCCGACCTGCGGAACAAGAGGTTATTCGGTCGAACAGAACTAAAGTTCAGCTGTTTCGTTTTCTTATCTGGCTGTATTCAACACGAGAAACTCTGTCGCTCCTCAGGATTCTGCCGGGGCGTCCCTCACGTACCTGTCGACTGCGATCATCTTGCAGCAAGGCGAATAGAGACGATAGTGACGCTTCTTTCGAAGAGACGGATATTTGCAGTGAAGTCGCATGGAGCGCTTTCAGGCGTGCTGTTGAAAATTTGTTCTTGATGTATTGAAGGACTCGCTGCTCAGCGCCCGGTTGAATGCGAAGACCCAGCGTGTAGCCCTGGGAAAACCTGTGAAACGACTCAGGATGAGATGCGGAAGCTTCACATGGCAGATAAGCGTTCCGTGCTCCACCTGATCTGCGAGTCTCACCGATACTTCAGAGCGTCGGGGCAGCCGATGCAGCGTAGTCTCCCGTTGGCCATGATCCCTAAGCGGTTGCACAGAGCTTCGCATTCTTCCATGCTATGCGATGTCAGCAAAACGGACCTGTTATAGAAGAAAGGGGCCCTCGGTTGGAAGAAGTTACACAAATACCATCCTCGACCAACTGGGGAGACTCGTGTTCATGAGAGGGTCCCTCACCTGCCGGATTCCACGCATTTTTGAACGCTGCTCCAAAGCAGTCGTCTCGTCAGCGGATCCATTCCCGTGGTGGGCTCGTCCAAGAGAACTAATTGAGGATCCCCAAGGAAGGCCATTGCAGTGCACACCTGGCGGAGAGATACGAACGCATTCAGCGGAAAATTCAGTGGATGAGTGACTCGGGAGCCAGGAGGAGGCTCCCATCATTCGTGGTCTGGTCGGCCCACCTTTCGACGTGTGCCCCTGCTCAGGTCTATGCACGGCCGGTCCGCAAAAGACTGAAGTTGGAAGATCGCCAGGGCTTTTTGGACTACGTCGGATATCTCGTCCTCAGGGATGCCTTTCAGTTGAGCGTAAATCCTGAGCTGCTGCTCGGGCGTTAGCAGATCGTCGACTGCGTCGCCTTGAGGGCAGTAGCCGACGTGATGATTGAACTCGCCGAGTGAACGATAAGCTCCTCCTTTTTCCTTGAGAAACGCTCGCCCAGACGTTGGCTGTATGTGACCCGTCAGGATTTTGAAGAGCGTCGTTTTGCCAGCTCCGTTCAGGCCGAGGAGTCCGAAGCAGACTCCTTTGCCTATTCCAAAAGACACGCTGTCCACCGCTCGATGGGGTTTCGCGAGGCCTGGAACCACAAAGAGCCGCGGTCAACTCCGGTCTTGGTTTCAGCGATGGCTCTTGTTGCGAGTACCGGATCTCCGACCGGAACGCAGGACCTATGAGTACTCACCGAATGTTTTGTAGTCTTTGGTGAGGTTGACGAGGGATAGAACATCGTCTCCGATGGCAGAAACGACGCGTTTGCGCTCCATCACAACGTCCGCATCTTCGTTTTGTGGAATTTCGGTATCCTTACCAGCGGTGGGCAGAGAAAGCATGTTGCAATCAAGGACTATATTCAGGAGGAAGCTACAAGTGCCGACAATGAGCATGACGATGTAGTTTGCTCGCAGCAGAATCAACGGATCTTCGTACACGTCCTGATCGAAAAGTTCGTAAATGTCGGCGGTTATGTGATTTTTGAAGAGCACCAGGATTCCCTGAATGAACGAATATTGCGGGATGCACAGTCCGATCAGGTGTGCGCTCTCGGATATCGACGTGTTGCAGAGGAGCAGCACGAGGAAAATGGCCAGACCCAGGAAGAGATTTAAGCAGTAGGTCACCTGGAAAGTCGGAATCAATCAGTGGGAATTCTCCCGAGCGTTGCCCGAAGGAACGGCCGACCAATCGATTAGATGCGTGCTATCACCAGTTCCAGTTTACCATGAACGCGATCGAGGACTCGTGGAAAAGATGAGACAGGAACTGTGTCACCGGGAGCGACGAGTAGCCGAATAGCAAGAGCAGGAGGACGACAGCTGGGAAATTATCTCGGTCCACGTAGACGGGGATGGCGAAAATCCGTATCACTACGGAACAGAGGAGGATCCCGACAAAGAGAACGAGGAGGTCCCAGATCATTATGGCGCTCCAGTACATCGTCTTCGACACTCCCGAGCAATGCTGCACGGTTTTCTCTTCTTGAGCGCGCTCACGGACGACGTAGATAACGGCAGAGGCCGGAATGAAGCCGAGACCAATGAGGATCACCAACGCGACACCGAGATCGGCTAGGCGGCTCAAACTGCAATGGGAACGAGTCTTGAACCGAACCGACGGAGACGAACAATTCTCTCAAGATGAGAGGCAACGGACGAAAATACTCTGGTGGAAACACTCACAATGTTTCTCGGCCTAGCTGCTCCTGGGTAAGGTGGAGCGGATGATTGACGACGTGCACGGTGTAGTTGCGGAAATGTTTCCTGAGTACAGCGTTTGTCAACTGGTTCTGGTAAATTGGCAGCGAATGGTGTGCCGTGTTGTCGTACCATACTTTCACTTGTTCGCGATTGAGGGACCATCCTCCGTAACGTTTGTCTGCGAACTCGGCGTACGTGGCCAGAAGGTAATCGGACAAATCGACTTCAGATGGATCAACCACGAATAGCTCCTGCGTTTCGTTGAAGGACTCCACTGCCTCGACTGAGCCCCAGTCCAGATTTCTTCGGGCTCGGTCCACGGCAGGACAGAAGCCATCTTCGGGCAACCTATTCACCCGATGTTCTAGACGGACGGCGTGATTGCCCAAGAACTCCTCCATCAGGGGTCTCTGGACGTTGCCGCTGAGGACCGAGATCGCGGGCTTCCCGTAGAGGTTGATGTCAAGGTTAAGAGCGGGCTCCCTGATGTCGTCCGGCCTCAACGTCGTGATCCCCATCGCCAGAGCAATGAAAATACACGGCATGATGACCGATGAGAAGAGCACTTTCCAGCTGCGTAGCTGCAAAAGGATTTCGGCGACGAATGAGTTATTTGAGGTGAGTCGCTACTTTCCGAGCAATAGAGAAAAATTCCGAGACAGGAGCTCACCGAGTGCAAGGCGTGCTTCCTCAGCAAGGCCCGCAGCTGCATGAAGGCCAGCTCGAAGCCTTCGATTCTCCGATTCGACGTGAGATACAACGAGCTCGTCGATCCAGAATCCCAAACCGGGGACGCCGAGCCGTCGGATCCACTTCTCACATCTGAATCGAAATCCGGTATGCGGGTGATCGATGACGTCGCGACATCAGGGCTCAGATTCAGGAACGCGTCTTCCAGAGTGGTGCAGGAGACGCGGTAATTGTTGAAGCCGTGGTAAGCCAGCAAGCCGGAGCTATCGAGCTTTTTGAAAAACGACGCGAAATCGTACGCGTCCCCGGCCTCCGAACGGTGAGGCAAGTTCACGGTGACGCCGTCGGCCTCGTCGTTAATCACTGTGGCGCTGGGAACAAACTCCCTGATGTCGTCGATGATGTCCACCGAGAAGTGGTTCGACGTCAGGCTCGCGTCGCTCGTCGAGAGTCCGGAATCCGATTCACGACTGGAGTTCCGACACAGAGTCAATTGATAGCCGCAGCCGAAACGCGTTTTCAGCGTTATGGGCGAACCGTGACAGACGAGCGAGCCGCGGTGGATCACCGCGACCTGATCGGACAGAATGTCGGCCTCGTCCATGTGATGCGTCGTCAGAAGGATCGTTCGTCGTTGGCGGTATTTGAGCACCAGGTCCCAGATGTGTCGCCGAGCGACGGGATCCACACTGCTTGTGGGCTCGTCCAGAATGATCAGCTTCGAGCCTCCGATGAAAGACAGGCCTACACAGAGCCGTCTCTGCAAGCCTCCGCTCAGTTCGCACGACAGGCGGTTCTCGACGTGCGCAAGATCCATCATCTGCAGCATTGTAGCCACTTCCGACTCTATCTCCAACTTCGTAGTGTCCCTGCGAAACGCCGAGTTGAGAGATGAGCGGAGAACTCGAAATGTTATCTTCGATCCTGATTTTCTGTCCTCTCCCAACGACTCACCCGGGGCACTTCAGCTTCGCGAAGAACTTCAAGTGCTCCCGCACCGTTAGCTTATCGAAGAGCGTGTTGTACTGAGGACAGTACCCGATCAGACGTCTCAGCTCTGGAAGGTTCCTGCTGTCGATCCCGTACGCTTGTACTCTGCCGCTGGTGGCTCGGCACTGGCCCGTGAGGACCTGGAACACAGCAGCGATCGCTTGAAACTTGCGCTTCCGGACTGGAAACTCGCCGGCTCGGAGCCTGGGGGGCAACAGGTGGGCAGCCCCGGAAATCCAGACTCACCCTTATGGTCGTTGTCTTTCCGGCGCCGTTCTGTCCAAGGAGGGAAGTTATTTCCCCATCTTTCAGAGTCAGGCAGAGCTGATTGACGGCCAGATTGCCGGAAGAGTATCGGACGAGAAGATTTGAAATCTCGACGCCGTCGCCCTTCTCGTCGATGGTGAGGATATCGTCTGGAAAAAAACGCTCGTTGTGCGAAGTGACCTTGGTTGGCGAGCGCTCTAATACGCCCTCTTCTTTCTTCGATGAAACATACCATCGTCCGCGTAGTTGCCGGTCCAGAACTCTGACTGCAAAACGAAGTACCACTTTTTCCTCAAGTTCAGATTGTTGCAGAAGACGTGGCCACAGTACCAACCGACTACGGAGTACGCCGCTGCGTCCAAGAATAGCATGCCGAGGGCGAGCCTGCGGGAAGAAGACGCATTTCCATGCACTGAAGTTCTTTTCGGAATCTCCTCCCAGTCGGTCTGCTGGAAAGACGGTTTCCATAGCTCGAACCCATCTACTCACATGAAACTCATTTCATCACCGGCGAGGGGGCTCGTGAAAGCAGTGTTCCAAGTGAGACCGAGAGTTTGCTGTTCGAATCTGCGAAGCAACCGTAATATAAGTATGGGAGCTCCGAGCGCGAGGTGGTCAGAGACCGTAATGTAGTGATCGAATCGAGCGAGAGTCCGTCAGGTTCGACGAGAAGCATAGTGGGAACCAACCTGGTAATGTAGAGTGAGCCGTAACAGAAAGCAGAGCTCATTGACGTGCAAAGTAGCAGTTTGCTCATCAGAGAGAGGGACGCCTCTGAAGTCAGAGCAACTACGAATGGTATGAACGATATGATGTAGAGAAGAGTTCCTGCGAGAGACGAGCGTCGTCAAACGTTTGATTTCTAGAACTCGACATGCCCATGAGAGAGACTTGCAGACATCAGCGGAGATCAAGTTCAAAGATCAACTCACCAGCGAGCGCGGCCAGAGTGGCGTTGGTTTGGAATATGTTGGATACCATGTAACAAAAACTCAACAATGATAGAGCGAATGTCCCGTAGAAGATGAGCAACAAAATCAAGTTCGAGTTTGGAAGAATAACGGAAATCAATCCCGTGCAAACGACCACGATTCCTCCAACGATTGCTCCGGAAAGTAGAACCTTAAAGACACAGAGACTTCCTCACAACGGGACGCTCATCAACTTCCTGATCAGTAAGGTGGATGAGAGGCATTCATTGACGCGGCATCCTGTATTCTGGCAGTCATCAATTACTCTGTTGCTATTCCTGCTTACCCAGGCTGCCAAGTCGACCCACGCCTTGAGACCCATAACCGCGAGAACCTCTTGCAGGTGTTGCTCACGATCAAGCACGCGTTGGCGGATCAGGAAAGCGACGCAGAACAGCCATGACAGGAGACACGCCAACGGCACAATCGATTTCAGTAGATGGCCTGCCTCGTCGTTCTCGTAGCAAGGGTACGGAAATTGTTGAACGAAGGTCGCCGGCAGCTTTGCTTGTAAATCATCGGTTCCGTTGTGAACTTGGCGATTCAAGACCCTCAAGATCGCAGAATCAACCACCTGCTGCATTTGGGAAAATCCTCTCTGGTAACGCATGTCTTCGAAGAAGTCCGCTTTGGCGCCGGGCTTCCAGAACAAGTCCCTGATCCTGTGCGTTAGTGGGACGTTGTCGATGTCCATGCGGATCTTGTATCGGATATCATACGGCAACAGCGACTCGCTTTCATCGTCCAAAAATCCCATCATTTCCCAGAACCCCCTCTTGCTCCTCTGCGCCTGCGCAGCGGCCTTGGACGCTTCGGCTGAGCGTTTGTGACCTCTCTTGCTAAGATCGAAAACTATAGCTGCGATGAACTCTTTGCGCTTCGTCATCTTGGGGGCCAGGACTTCGAGTTCTTCTTCGGTGGGCACGGCTTCGAACCGATCCAGCGTGAAACAGTGTGAGATGTTGGCCACCAGCTGCAACATGTCCACCAGGCCTCCAGCGTCTCCCACCTGCGGAACTCCTGAATGGTCAACCTAACCGGAGATCACGAATTTCCCCGATCACTACACTCCCGGAGCGAGTCACGCCGGTAGTCGGACGCGATCGGCCGGATGCTGATAACGATCGATGGATAGTTCCTACCTCGGTTTCGACAATGTTGATGTCGAAGGTATCCTTCGTCACCCCGTTGGGAAGGATCTGCTTCATGAGGGGCTCCAGCACATTCGAGAAAAGCGCCTCCTTCACGTCGTTGATCGCGCTCTTTCGTCCAAGCATCATTTTGAGCCCGTTCGACGCGTCTCCCCATTCGTACAATCGATTCCGGAGCTGCCCGATCTGTAAATGGTTATTCCTGCCCTTACTCGCTCTAGGTAGTTCCTGCGTCAAGGCCTCGCTCTCAAACCTGGCTCGGCACTCACCGCCTCAAACGTTCGGTTGACTTCGGTCACGATGAGCCGAGCTTCTTCCGTGTCGGGAGCGTAGAGGAGCCTGCCGCGGAGTATCGGTTTCAGGAATCCCCAGATGATCGGACCACCGGTGAGGCGCATCACCTGTTCGTAGCCGTTCCTGCAGAACTCCTCCGGGAGTTCCTCGATATCTCGCTCGTTCAGTTGGGGCTCCTTCTTCGACGGTTGTAGGATTTTGAACTCCTGCTCCAAATCTCGGAGGGGCCGACCGCACGCTAATCTCCCGACGAGTTTCAATGCTACCGGTTCTGCGAGAACCCTGACCCCGTTGACGGAGACGTTCAGATTCGACAGCCCTTTGATTGTTTCCAGACCCACGACGTCCTTGATCACAGCGAAGCTGCTCTCGACGTCCGACGCGACTTGTGGAGCAACGTTGAAAGCCGAGAAGATCGCCACGAGGTGATCCCAGTTCAGATCGTTCTTCCTCAGGGCTTTTTCTAAGAGAATGTCGGCGACGTTTTTCAGCAGTTTCTGCTGCGCCACGGTGACCAGGGGGTTCGGGGGAATTCCGAGCTTGTCGACGGCCTGTTTCAGGACCCTGGAATACTTGTCGAAGAGAGTTGAGCTCGGGGGCAGATTGAAGGCTCGTTTGAGCAGCGTGAGGTCGCCGACCACATCCACGAACGTCAACTTCCTCGTCTCGAGGCTCACGAGGAAAGACGAGATATCGAATTCCAAGGACAAGATGAAGTCGACGAAGTATCCAGTTGTGCCGAGAGCGTCCATGATAGCTTTCCTCGCTGACTCCGGATCGTTGAGGACTTCGGTGACCTTGAACCGGACATCGAAAAGCCCCGTAGCAGACATCTCCGCGACAGCGCCGATCGCCTTCCGCACCGCCCTGGCGAGCGCATCGAATTCGCTCCCGGTGAAGGCTTGAGGACGGAACAAGAAATCGTGAGACCTAGAAACGCGAACAGCGAGGCACAGTCATGAACTCTGGAACGGGTGTAGGTACCTTGGGTTATCGGCGCCTCGAACGATCGCAACGCGAGATGGAGTTCTTTCAGCTGCGATTCCTTGAGAGAGACCAACAAGGCAGTCGCCGTTTCCAAAGTGAGCGCTTCTTCGGAGAGTTGGATGAAGGGGAGAGCGTGCTTCGCGATGTTCTCGAGCGCGGTGAAAACTTCGGCGTGGAGCAAAGGTCTCAGCCAGGATCCTTGGACTAGTGTCTCGTTCTGCGAGTCTCGGATCTGTGGGAATATGGAAAGCAGATCATTAGTCCGCTTCCCTGTGTTCTTGAGGAAACCCAATCTTGAGAGAGTGAATTCATATCGAATGTAGCGTATAGAGTTCCCACTTGCCGGAATCTCAGCCGATCGACTCGGGGCACTTACCTCAGGTCCTATTCGCTCGAAGTCGATGGATTGAAGGAAGCGCTTAACAAACACGTCGCTACAGAATTGCCTTCAAATGAAAACATGAGTTGCAGAACGTCTCTCTCCTCCCACTCGAGGCCATGAATCCCATCAGGCAGGTGTCGTGACATCCGCGAGTCGATACTTACTTCCGGTAGAGCTTCCCTGGGTATTGTAGACTGGAGGTGACAGACCCGTTGCAAAAGACCTTCTTCAAACGCGCAATTGAGCGGCGGCGAGAGAGCTGTGTCAAACATGCGCCGATTAGTCGCCAATGATCGGAAGCTTCAACGGCGATCGGTTTGGAGGAATCAATGAACGGCCAGGAAATACTCGGATGGGGGACCCAAACGACGTGAAACTCGACCGAGCGTGAACAGAATTCAGATCAAGTGATCTCGAAAAGCCCGCGAAAACTCACCCAGTTGACATTGACAATCATGTCCTTGAGTGACGGGTCTTGCTCGGCAAGGTCGTCGGGCACCGTCTTCTGGAACACGATGTCCTCGAAGCGAGCGTAAACAGGCAATTCTTTCCGCAGTTCATCCAGAAGGTTGTAGTTCCGAGCTGATCCCTTGTTGCCAACCCTGCGAGAAAGGGAAATGTCTTTACGTCTAGCATTGAGTTCCACGCGGTTCAAGCCGGGTCAAGTTCTGTGCTTTCAAACTCACTCTCGAAAGGCTGACAGAAACTTTAGGAGATCCGCCGCGGTTTGAGCTATTTCGCCCACTTCATCGGCCACGGTCGAGAAGTGGAGGGCTGCGAAGCATTGCGACAGGAGCTGTGCGTCGGTCGCATTGAGTCGAGACCAGGATGCGAACTGGAAGGCAAGGGAATCTGCCTATTGGACGGGAGCTTGACATGGGGCTCGCGGTGTGTCGAGTCAGTGTGTGCGTAGAAGCTCTCCATCAAAACAATCAGGGAATGTTACCTGAGTCAAGATTCTTGGATAGCAGATATTCTTGGGGTCAAAGCTGCCGATCTTGTTGAACCCCTTGCTCATCAGATATTGGTAAACTTCCTCGACGCTCGTCCGGGGCGTCCCACAGACCGCCTTTGTTGGCGACTCCAATGTTTTCATGAGGTTCGAAACGAAAGGGTCCTCGGATTCGCAGAGGGACTCTTCCAGCCTTCAATCATTTGCTGATTTTAGACACCCTTCACTGTTCGGAGCTAAGCCTCATCTCATCCGAGCATCCGTGAGAAATAGGAGATCATCCCCTTCACCGCCCTCACCCTGACTCCAGGAAGGCGCCTTGAGTGTTCCAGAGATTGATGAGGATCGTGCTGATGTTCCGTAAACCCGCAGCGATCGGCACCAGGTTTTCGGTCAGAGCTCGTCGCACAGGGTCTTCGTTGATGACTTTGAGATAGGCGAAGTCAGGCAACGGCTGCATCAGGTCAGCCACCAAGAAGTTAGAGACGTTCATCGGAGGGATCATGTCCAGCACGTCTGTTAGTGTGGATGCGAACGAGACAATGGGTCTGAAATCTTCTGGCATATCGTCGGAGATCCACAATGCCGAGATGACGCCCCGAGCGAGCCTGCAAAGGAGGAACGTAGTCAGGAACTCGACCCGAAATCCCGTATGAAGTTCCTCAACGTCCAGGAACCCAGGAAATCGCCGACATCTCGGAACAGAGCCTCAACTCCGACCCTAGAAAGCTCGAGACGATGTGAGTTTGATGTGGCAATATCTTCCGGTCCGGATGTGGAGGAACTAAGGAGAAGGCGCCAGCTATTGCCCTCCCCGACATAGCCTCGCTCATTGTCAGCTGCTTTGATTCTCACGTTTGGGGCATACGGTGCTGGTATTGAGCTGCCGTTTTCGAGAAGGTGACTTTAAGCCGATCGGCCGAGCCTGCGTCGACCTCATTCACGAGCGACATGATCGAATGTATCGCTCCCTTCAGGGTCGAATCTGAACTCTGTGTGGGTGCCGCGCGCAGGTGGTCGTAGAGCTCTCGCGCTTCCGCTCGACACAGCACAGAACTGATTTCAGGCTGAGTTTCGTTGTCGCAGTGTTGGAACAGCAGTGCCTCCAAGGACCCCAGCTCGAAATCGAAGACGTTGTTCGACGAAAGCGAGCGCAAGAACCACATCGCGGTTTCGAGCAGCTTCGGTGAGTCGGCACCGCGGATGACTTCAAGCAGGAAAGGGTTCATGGCCTGCGTGGAGTTCTGAGCGAGCTGGGAAATAACAGATGTGAATTTGAAACTCGACATCCAGAATGGAAGCAGTGTGTCTCCCGTGATCATCCGTGTACACACCATTCGTTTCGAGAACTCGCCGCTCGTGAGGATCAGTTGCGTCATCTCGGTCAGTGCTTTCGTTTCGCCTCCAAGATTTCTTTCGAAGAGATCGAGCCTGTGAATAGAAGATTTCCTCATGTGAGCGATGGCTCGCGATCCATCGGGCTGGCCAACGAAACTCGTATCCGTCAATCATTCTCACCATGTCAGTGGATTTTTGAGCGTGTCTTTTGTCACACCGTTCCGGAGGATGTTCATCACCCCCACGGCGGTTCTTGACCACGCAGCAACGGAGAATATTCTGTCTCGGATCAGTATCGCATCTGAGGCACTGAGTCTGAGCATCGCGTTCCTGATCACCGAGACCGCTGATTCGCGCGAGCTTTGGCCAACCTGGAATTGTTTCCCGGAATAATACATTGAATCGAGTCTTTATCCGACTGAGCAACGCTAACAGAGAGAAGTCAATGCTCAGAGGCTAGGAGGGAACTCACCGAGCACTCTGGGAATTCTTCGGACAGCTGCTCGGCGGAGATGCAGAATACTGCCTTCATGCGCTCCAACGCGGGGGTTCGAGCTCCGAGAAGGGGCTTCAAGGATTCGAAATCGGTCTGACTTGCTTGACAGAATGTGCGATTCGAGATCCAACTCTTTATGAGAGGCGCCACTCGCTCGACTTTGCTGGGCTGGAGCGCGATTTCGAGAGCAGCGTCAATTAAATTCGTGAAATTCTGTAAAGCGCCCCAAGCGTTCTTGACGAGAACTTTCTGTGCTGAATTGTATGCCCGGAGATTCCGACACTGGAAGTCCTCAAAAGAGGACGGCTTCAGCGGGAGGAACGGCTGGAGTGACCCAATCGTCGTGAGCATCAACTCGCTCATGGATTCACTCCCGACAGAGGTCAGAGCAGGCTTCAGGCTCGCCCGCCAGGAGGGAAGGTCGAAGAGTTTGCTCCTGATCTGCAAGCGGGAAACGGACTTGATCATCATCTCTTCCTTGGGCTCTCGAATTCATGGATTCCTACAATCGAATGAGCTACGACTGAACTCACCTGATTGGTCGATGCAAGGTGCCAAAAAGTGGCGCCGCTGTCGAAGAGTTTCTTGATGATGACCGATGTCGGAGATGTCGCATCAGGACCTTGAATCCCCGACAGGAGTCTTTCGCAAAGATCGTTGAACTTTTCGCTCAATTCTTTCTCATTTCCCGGGCTCGAGCCCAAGTCCAGGACGCTCTCTAAAGGTTGTCGACAGTTCTCTGAGAGCTCTCGTTGGAACATCGCTCTGATCTTCTCCGGCTTGCTCGAAACCGTCTGGATCAGAAGGTTGACCATTTCGGGTAGATTTCTATCCGACCACTGCAGGATGCTGGAGGAGTCCTCGGGAATGGTTTTCAGCTCGTTAGCGTTGGTCAGCTCTTCAGTCAATTTCGAAGCCACTGACTTCATGCTCTCTGCGAACACGAAGTCGCTAAGCGCGATTTCCAATGCGCGGGATTTCAAGCGCAAACTCTCTCTGCCTGTTGACGGGACCCCGAGCAAGACACGCACGCCTGATATGAACCTCGTGAACGGCTCCAGACTGTGCTTCAAGCTCTCGGTTGGCACACGATCGAACTTCGTAAGAGATCTCTTCACTTGGAGAAGCCGAGATGCGATATCCTTCCATGGAGCCGAGTTGTCAGTCACATTGCTCAAAGTTGCTTTCCCGAAAAGCGAAAGAATCTCTTTGACCGGGGCTGAAGTTGCCATCTCTGGGAAGATGAGTTCGACGTTCGAGCAGATTTTCGCTTCGAGCTCAGCAAAGTGCTCAGATGAGTCCAGGATTAGGTACGACGAAAGGGGTGCCCTTTCCGAGCAGAACTTCGGATACGGGTGTGTTGCGAGTGCCGAAGAGTTCAGACCTCTGGTAAGCAAGGCATCAGCCGCTACGAGAAGCGTTTCAAGATTTTCGGATACGATATTCAGAGTTCTCTGCAAAGATTGCACGCCGAACGCTGAGGCCCAGGAGAATTCGCCGCTCACGTTCGCTTGATTCAAATAGCGGCTCACGATATCCACTAGGGATGAAAGCGCAGCGGCGATTTTATCCACATGACTTGCGTAGTCCGGCCGGAGCTCTCTGAAGTAGTCGTGTACCAATTGTGCCGAAGAGCCGATCAACATCGCTCCGGTTCGTTCATCAATCTCGTAGCGAAAGTGATTGCTTAGGCCCATAAGAGCACCTTCGAGTCTATCGCGGAACTCGTACGGTGATGCATGAGGGAAGGCTTTCAGCAGGGTGAAGATGCCTTCGGCGGCCTCCCGAGAAGGCGTCGAGGCGGCGTCCTTGTAGCTAACACCAACTTTCCCGGATAATTTCCCCACTAAAGACGGCACGACCTGCAAGACAACGTAAAGAATCACGATGACGAATCGACTGTGACTGATACAGAGCGTAGTTGCTTACGCCCAATCTTCAGAGATGTTATCGCATCCGAGATGATGGAGAAATGAGACACGTGCTCGACGAACGCACATACCTGTTGGAGCAGAGTGCAAGCATATTTCGACATGAAACGCGCTTCGCCCGAGTGGACGACCAGGTCGTCGAAGACGTCTTGATCGCACAAATTTTCGGCAAGCTGAAGCGGGCTGTTCTGCCGCCGCTCCAGGATTTTGATGTATTTCTCCGGGTTCGAAAGTGTCAACACCGCAGCTTCAATGAGCCTTGGGAAGTAGGGAAAAGTCCGCGAACCGCGAGCAGCGAGAGCTTCAGCTCGAACGAAATGCACGGCCACGTTCAGCCACTCCGGGTCGAATCCCCCGAGCTTCCCCAAATCGACAACACTACCGGAAAGCGCGTCCAGCAAACCTTCTTCACGATGTGAATCGTTTTTGAACGCCTGGGAAAAAATAATCTTTCTCCAGAACCGCTCAGATTACATCCCCCAGAACTCCTGCTCTACTTCGCTTAGTCAGATAAGCTCCATACGAGACAGGAAGCAATATTTGTGACTAACCTGTAAGATGTTTCGGAAGGCAAGCACGATGTCATTCAGCTCTGAATCACTGAACCTCAGCTCGGGCTTCTCATGGAAAACCCTCGACACCGCGTTGAGAATGGTGGTCATGTCGACGGATCGATCCGGCACAACGAAGCTTCCCCAATCGTTCCACACCCGCTGCACGAACTTGACGCTCACGCCGTGTTGCGCGTCATGGAGAACCTAGAGGAATACGGAGGTGACTTCCTGGTCGACATGGGAACTTTGCAGTCCATCACAACCCGACAGGCAATTAATCCGTCGAGCTCGAACATGTTCACTCACATTGGTTCCTAGTCGGATGACTTCTGACCATTTGTTGTTTTGACGTCCAAACTTCAATTTAGAAGCCAACCGAACAATCTCGGTGAGCTCTCCGATCTGAGAGGCTATGAGAGGCTGATCGAGGGCCTCAGCAACGCCAGAAAGCGTTCGAATGACTTCCTCGAGATCGATAGCGAGCTGCAGCTGCTCCGTGAGCTCGGTGCTCAGGGGGCAATTTCTGGAGAGTTCTTCCGCAACTCTGCTGTCTTCCGAAATGACTATGCCTGAATGGACGAAGCACGAATATGAGTTGAGGGAGAGAAGGATCCATCGAAAAGATCGTCCACGAAAGCGGCACGGACACTCACTTCGTATCAACGACTCGTCGCATTCTGCGTGCTTCGTGATCAACGAGTACACAAGGGACGGGAGACTTAGTTTCGACTTGAGAAAGCTGTCTACAACTTCCGGACTCATGGTCGTCTTATTCAGGAACAGTTCGCGCACTTCATCTACTTCCTGGACTAGATTCTCAACGGGAACTCCCGTGACTACAAGAAGGAGCCAAACAATCGTTAGTATGATGTTACCAATGGGCGGCGCGATGCTTTGCCCCACGGGAATGGGCCAGAAGAGAAATTTCAGATTCTGCTGCAATTGAAAGGCAACATTCCGTTACCTAACAATCGTTTAACACTTTGGTGCGCTAGAAGATCTGAGACGGCATCCAGCAGCCGTGCCGATGTGGGGAGCTCTCGAGCAAGACCCAGGAGCTTCTCGTTGTTGAACAACGGGGACAAAGCGCCCACGAGCGAATCCAACCTAGAAAAGGTGCCTGAATCGTAAGTTGTCCTGTTTGGGTCTTGAGAATATCGAGAAAGAGTCCGGTGCCTCACCTTGAGCCTGGGTAGGTCGGGATGTCCTCGTATTGACTCTTGTTTAGACATTGGTTATCTATGTTGCAGATAAGACCTGTTCATGAATCGTCGGCAAGATCTTAGATTTCGATCCCTTGTTGAAACTCTGAACTCAAATTATGAGGATCCACACCAACCTTGTATAACCTGCAAACCCCCGGCTGACGGGAGGGCACGTGCGTTATAATAACACGCACTCTGATGCGATGCGGGTAGAATCAGTCTTAGGACCACCAGTAACAGGAAAATTACTATGGGCCACAAAACCTCTAAACAGAGGATAACCTGTAAGTAAGCGCCAACTTTAGGCGGTTGTGATTGCACTTCACTTGCATTGAGCAATTCACGGTGACTTTCTGATTCCATCAACTACTCCGTTCCAACCCAGCGCTGCACTTCGCAAGCCCTGCCCAAACGCTCACCGGTCTTCGCCTCCGAAGAAGCAGGTTCTTCCACACGACCAGCCGCAGCTGATCCGCGGCGTCGGTGGCCATACCCCGACGCAGGGGGTTTCAGCGTGAGTATTCGCTACCGGAATTTCATCACTGGTGCTCGACCGCGGCTCACTGCTGCAACAAAGTAATAAAACGTTTCAGGAGATTCCAGAACATGTTCTAGGAGACTGAGAGAATCTATGTGGGGAAAAAGCACTGGGTACCGATGTCACTATCCTGCAAGCGGAATTCAATACTGAATTGCGGAATTCTTGCAGCGCCGACCGCATTCCTCCGAGTCGATTTTTTCAAACTTCCAATCAGTCTTATTTCCCGTGGTGAAATTGATGATCTCTGAGCACCCAAATCAAGGCCTTTTTGTCATCGGTCCACGCACGACTAAAAATCGAAAACTGAGTTCTTCGTTCCGTGATTTATTGCAAAACACGGCGAGGAGCGTGGTCACTTCGCTATGGTGCTGCCGGAAGCAATCCATTGATCCGTAACTCTTTCAGAGGAAATATTTCGAGGAAATCACTAAGCCACCGTTTCCTTCGGTCACGATTGCGGCATTCGTAAGATGTATCGCCAATACCCTGAAGACAAACAATGCCGATGGTTTCTTGTCAGTAAAATGTTTATGAGTACTAGTCGTGTACACACTCGGCGGAACGAATCAGCGGAACAGGAGGAAAGTCTTCGGAGGAAGCCTTCTGCTCGAGATGACATTTAAGCTCCCGATTCCAATCGCTTGAGCTGGAATCCGACAGTGACCGCCACAGGACAAAGCGCGAGAAAGTTCGTTCCAGCGAACGCGCATTGTGAAATGAGTCTATCACTGTCTTTGGAAGGAAAAAAATCTGATGCAAAACTCCAATAAAGTCTCTGGTGCCTGACCAGAAGTAGGATCATGACCGACCATGGCTGTGATAATTGTATTTTGATTTTTGTCCAACTCAATCTGGGAACATATGAAGCGTTCTCTGCTGGTCGCGACGATGACGGTGATTTCGCGTTTGACTTGGATGAGCGCACGCTCCAGCAAGCATGGCCAGCAGCTCTATTCGTTGTTGGATAACCTGAGACGACGGCGCAATAGCGAACTATGTCAGCTTCCACTGCCGTGGCGGGGAAAGAAACGGCAGTCGATCGTCAACGAAGTGCATGCCCGAACTGGGTTTTCCACCTGATCCAGTGGCCTTCGGTTGCACGGAGCAATATCAGCAGGGAAAGCATGAGTTATATCCAGATTACTGTCAGCGCGCATTCACAAATGTCTACAGCCAGAGATTCTCACTTGGAAGTCCTGCTCGCGTGAAAAAAAAACAGAAAGGAACTCACGTTATCGATCAAGGTCATACACGATCCAGCCCTACTAGTCTTTCGCTGATGGCCGGAAATCTTCGACGTTCAGTCCTACTTGATCGTTGTGAATGTTCTGAGCACCTCGGGCATCCTTCCCTTTGCTTCACTCTACGGAAAACAAGCGGCTCCGAGAGTCGAGCTGACAGAAGAGTGTGCGGCTAGACGATCTTGCATCGGTCAGTCCACCGAACCCTAAAGAGCTCCCAAAATACTTCCAGGAAGATCCGTCTATTATTGCCCGCTCTCAAATTACAGTATATCTCATGACTTCTGTAGGAATCCAGCTGCGGGAAGAGAAAGCGGAAAATGTGAACGTCATGAACATTTGAGCTGAGAAGGGGTAGAGTCGTATGCTCAATCATGCGTCCCTCCCGCGATGCTCTTCGTGCTTGAGTGTTTTCCTTGACAGGAGGAATGTATTCCTCGAAATTCGTGATGCATTATTCCGTCGCGATAGCTTCCGATACACGCAACGGAAGTTCGCTATACGCGTTTTCTGGAAGCCAAAGTTCCTTGCCGAGATCTGCAGAAAGCATCTTGGGTCGGAGTCGATCGATGAACGGTCGCGTCAGGTTTCTCAGTGTACTCACACGAGACATTCGCTGATTTTGCGACGAAAAATGAGCGAAATCACAATTTCACGGGAAAATTTGGCATAGCTCTCCTCAGCTGTTCGCGCTAGGACTTAAACTCTAATGGACTAGGTGCATGATATTGAGTGCTGTTTCTGAAGTTTTTCTGGGATCAGTCCTGTGATTCTATGTCCGATCGTGTGCGCTACATGATCAGTCAAGTACCACGAGGGCAAGTGGGGCGTCAGAACCTCGCCCAGCCTCAATCCGTGTTGAACCTACTGGGGACAAGCGAACAATCCACCGTGACACGGGTTGTCGCTTCGCTTACGGCCTGCCGACTCGCGGCCGCACAGCCGTCATATTATCACAGGTGAATTCAATTCACGGACCGCCCGAGTTCTTTCGTTCGCCGACGCGGCGTGCTTGTAGGGTCTGATTAGAAGTTGTGACCTTTGACGAGAATTCGGTTGACGCGAATTTCGCCGCAACTTCGAAAAACGGGAAACTATAGGGGTAGCAGCGGCCTGCGAGATGAATTTCGTTTCGAGAATCTCAGATCAAAATTTTCACACAATTTAATGAACCGGACCTAGATTCTGACTTGCCGGATTAAGTCCACAGCCCCAACGGCTCACGGAGCACCACGAAAACAGGAAGCTGTCGGAGACAGATCACGGAGCGTGCGTCAGAGACAACTCCGCGGATCCCCAGGTTCCTCTTGCCAGTGAAATGTCGGCTTCGTTTCTGTGGTGGACTCCTGTGGAAACGGCTGTTGATGATTTTTCCTTGAAAGTACCGAAAAAGCACTCAGAATTATGTGCCCTTTGAAGGATTTTGACCGCTGTCGAATACCCTGATATGCTCGGCGAGCTTCTGGTCGCGGTGCCGCGAAGCTGTCATCCGAAGGAGAACGTATGATGGAAGGGCTTGAACCTTAGCCATGAGCTTCGGTCATCGTCGAAGATTGAAGTACGATGTGCAATGAATCGAGAACTTCTCGTGAAGAGTCGTAACTCCCGCGAGATTATACGCAGTTACGCACCTGGCCAACGACGCCACCTTCGAGAAATCACTGGGATTTCGCTTATAACGTTCCGCTGAACCGACGCTTTCACGAACCCCAACGCTTCGTGTTTACGTCCCAAGGGGAGTTTTTTAGATGCTTTTTGCGGCAGCATCACAATGATTCTGTCGTTCGTTCGAATGGCCGCGAAATCTTCAAGGAATACAACCGTCGGACTAATCTCCTCCACGGATAGACGATGACCACGAGAGACACTGTCGACGACACATTCTTGGAGTCCTTGGCTCTTACAATAGCGAATTTCGGAAAGCGCTCAAGAAAAATGAATTTGGGATTGTTGTGGCGTTTCTGAAGGAGTTCTCAGAGCTTTGCTATGCTTGACCCCAGGGATCTGCCGAAAGTGTGCGGGCCTCTCAGTCGTTTGTTCCAGGGCTCCGCGGAAAGTCCTCTCTGGATGAGTTTCCGGCATCCGGAAGCTAGCGAGAGAAGGACCCGAGTCTCTCCGCACGCTCCAAGTGCCGTCTCTATTCGGCCTCGTTTTCGGATTCGGACATACGTCAAAACGGGGCACGAGTTACGCAACTCGCCTCGATGCCCGAACGGGTCATCACAGGGCATTGGCTCCTAGTCCGCCGAAGCCACGAGAACTTTTGCGCGAATTCGACAAAACTTACTCAGTCGGAAAAAAGCGGGAAACCTTATCCGCTGTGGACGGCCAAGGACCGCCGCGGCTTCGCCTCCACTCCACAGCATCTACGTTCATCTTTTATTTCGTTTTTTTTCCTGCCTTTATCAGTCGACTAGTTGCAGCCTGTTCGCAATGATGACGATATTTATCCCGACGGAGAAGGAACGAACCGAACAACATTCCCCTAAGGTTCCTGAGGCCAGCGACTTCGTATCGAGAATGCATTGAAGCCGCCTGCATGAGAAGAACTTGCTTCAGTAATATCAATTTGAATGGCAAAGTCATTACAGAAACAGCATCTCTGCTTCGGAAACTAATAAGAAGGCGAACACAGCACCGCATCACGCGAGCCCAGTGATTGTCAATGACTCGGGAAGGCGAGATTCGGGAGGTCGTTTCCTCCGCCAGCTGAGAACTTTCCCCCAGCCCGAAGGCAGCGGGGGAGGTTGCAACAGCGAATATGGCGCGGTGCCACGATGCGCAGACCAGATATGTATCTCAGAGTTGTCTCAGATGTCCGCGTTAGAGTCTTCCACTATCTGACTAGCGGACGGTAACGATAGAGGCGTTGGCAGCGAAAACGGAGACCACTATTACCCACCACGACTGAAGTTCGAACGAGGAAGACTGGACGTGAAAACCCATGGACGGCGGAAAGATGCGCGTTCTGGTCGCAAGATAGCATGCCGAATCCGTGATCGTATCAGACGCGCAAATGCACGGCCCAGCATAATACATTGGTATGATAATCCTTCCGAAGTCGCTCGGACGATGCGCGTCATCATCCCGTTCCCTCAACGCGAAGTTCAAGTTGATCGTTGATGTGTTGTTTGCGGTATTATTTAAGTCGCAAGCCCAATCTAACGACGGAAACTTGATTCGTTGGGTGTTAGACCACCTGGTCGATGAACTCGACCTTGCGGACCCTCGCGGCCGCTGCAGCGGCACGGTCCGCAGTAGCCATGTGTGGCTTTCGTTTCGTGAATGTTCCCCAACAACATGTACGAACAACGCCTCGGAGCATCGTTCCGTAGATATTCGATCTCTCGATCGCTAACGAGATATTCCGCAAATGACTTTTGACAGAGATAACCTTAAGCCCTCATCGCTGCCTCTGCGTGATAGATAGGGATCACCCAGAAGATAACGAGCGGTTACGGCGTCACGTTAGTCGCTGATGGCCTTACGTAAGTGGTGAGCGGACCTCGCTCACGGAACGCGCTGCTGCCACCCCAGTGAAAACTGCCAGAATTTCCTTGTTTATTTGCGACTCGCCAATAAGCATGAAGTTAAATTAAGGAGTAGACGTTGGCTATTGTCCGAGTCTAGCAGCCTGCCGGTCTAGCAGAATATTTCCCTCGTGGCCCGAAAGCTGCGTCCTGCATAAAGCTGCGATGAACGGACTCTAGCGGGCTGACAAGTCGATTGAGGACATTATCGGCTCTCCAGCACACCTCGTACCGTGAGTTTTTTCAGTACTTTTCAGCCAGAGGAGAGGACTCATCAGGACGCGTGGATGAGCGGAGAGTCTAGTAGACGTGGGGCGCACAGACAGCGTGACAACCACTCACAAAGACAATTGAGAACAGAATTTGAGATACGAAGATCGGTGACCTCTTCACGCTTGCGATGGCGCGTACATGGAGAAATACCGCACGCTCGATTCCAGCACATTTCGGAAGGAACAAGCGCTTCCTTCGACGGGGAACCCTGGGAGAACTTCCCGTCACATTCATCCCGATCGCGTGGAAGGATCGGGAATCCGACATCGAGCTCCCTAATCCTTCGGATGATCGCGATCGTGCGTAAAAGGTAAACATATTTTACTCCAGTCAGCTCATGTGGGACGCGGGAAGGGGACGGTGGAGATCGAATCGACGCGTCGGCCCAGTAGCCTCTCATAACCATGAGGAGAGGGTGGGCCTCGGCATCTTGAAAAGACTTTTCATGCCCCACATTGAGTGTCTCCTTCCGCGACGTCGCTGTCGCCGCCGATGTAAAGCTCGAGGCCTACTGTGAACGAACAATTAATCAATCGGAGCCAATTCAGTCCAACATTCTCTTTCGACAGAAGTCCGCCGAAACGATGCGTCTTTTTCTCAGTCGGCGCGTGAGAAGATCACAGTGAGTCGGGATTCGTGTTGGACTTTCGCCTCCGCCATTGCTTCTCCGATTTTCCCTCAATGCCGGTTACCAGTAACGGCAGATGAGTTCGTGGACGGCCCCTGGTGGATTAGACGGCACTGTCCTGCCGGTCAGAGGTGTTTGAGTGATTCTAATCGGGAAATTTGTTTGGGAAATTGGTCACAAAGTCAGCTGCATTCATGTTTGCCCCTTAACCCACGGATCGTCAAGCTCCATCGGACGTTGTTTCCTAAAACCGTGCGAGCCTCCCTCCCTTCCGGGCTCTCATGCTGGAACTATCAGAAGTCTGAATCCGCGGGATCGGATAGATTACTCCCAGTGGAACTACAGGGAGAATCCTTCCAGGAAGAAGAAGCTCCCAGAGCTCGAGCGCGACTCAAACTGAGAGATGGGCGAGACTTGCTCCGAATCGAAACCGTGCTCTAGTCTTGAGAATGATGAACAAGAGCTCCGCAGTTGAGTTCATACCTCGAGCGGAAGCTCTCTTGTTTTGTTTCGTGAGATCCCGCGAAGATGAGGAAAGAACGTCAGACTCACCAATCCGTACATCATTAGTAGCGGCATTGTGCACATCGTGCTTTTCAGCGCACGCAACGAACTTCTCACTCAACAAGTCGATACTCGCATGTATGACCAGTGGAACGAAACGTTCTCGAGAGTTGACAGAAGATCCTCTTTCCTTGTTCGTTCCATTGGTCACATCATATCGCGAATCACTTTCGATCATGGGCGCGCGATGGCCGCACCGAGATCCGGCGCTGCTCTGCTTCTGTCTGACTAAACTCTCTATCCAGTCTGGGCGAACCGGGGAAGCGAGCAGAATCGATGCGTGACTCACAGGCGGAGTCCGTACGCTTACGTATCTCCGCACTGAGTCATGCTGCACAACGGTACATCCCTGGTTCTCGTCTCTCGGAACAGTCATTCAGCCCGATGTCGTGTCTCTCTCTCGTTTACGAATCATTCAATACTCCGCTAGCTCCCTGCTCGCTAATCCGTTCAGTCGGTCAACTCGCGACGCTGCGGAAGCTTCGGACCTCGCCGAAATGTTGCGAGAAGGTCGACCTATCGTGATAGTGCTGGCTGAGATGGCCTCAGAATACTGGACAGTACTACGGCTCATTGCTCCGGTTAGTGGAGCATTCCGTAGAGGTTTTTACGGACGGCACATTGTCTCGAGAATTGTGCCAAAGTCTGTTGTTTGACTTCTGTGGCTGTCGGCAAGTTGTCGCCGGATCGACACATAAGCCAATAGTTGAACAAATACAAGCTTACCTATCAAGGAATTCAATGGTTCAGGGGCAGCTTGTCTTTGGGCGCGTTGAAAGCGAAACCGAACAGTGATCCAGCTGAGAACCGAAGGAGCTATGGGGAAACAGAGACTTCTGGAGGAGCTCAGGCTTTAGTCGTATTCCGTGATATTTGACAAGCTGCAACGGTGAAATCCAGGATGAGGCTCGAAGAGTTCATGTGAGAACGCGTCCTTCCAACGATAAGGACGTTATATTTAGACATCAGTGATCCAGATGATTTATAGCCGCCTGGCCATGGCCATCAATTGTATCCACTGATCATGAGTAGCTAATGACCAGAAAGCCACTGACCGGTTCCAGGGCGGGGCGAACGAAAGCTTCGCTAGCCGTGCTGATCTGGTTCTGTCGCGTGCACCAGGCAGTTGAATCTCCCTTGAGACTTTTGCAAGACTTTTCCCGGCACGTCTGCGTCGTCAGCATGGTCACGCATCGATGGCGCCGACACGTCTCAGAAGGAAGTTCCTCATCTGTTTTTTCTCGTCTGCGAGCAGATCTCACCAGCTCCAGCATGATACGCTGTCCCCCTTCGCTCGCCCATCTGTGCCACGAGTCTCCATCCAATCAGAGTTGTATGGATTTCTGCGAAAATTTCTTCCATCGTTCCGTGAAAGCAAGAACATTCCAGACGTTCCCCGACTCAATCGCCTCTTGGGAGAGAGAGGCCGCGGACGTGCACTCTTGAGTTCGAGCCACAGGGGGGAACACTTTCTGGGGTCAGTGATCAGGAACTTCCGGGCCAGTTCAAGATCGGACATCAAACGGACCTCGCTTCTTGTGAAGCTTCGATTGTGCGGAAGTCGCGAAGTTCGCAACAGGATTCGAATCGATCCCATCCGGTCGATACCGGCTGTCAAAGCTGCTGATGCCGCTGTCCGCATGACTAAGGGTGATTTGATTCGGACGCCGCGCACTCATCTCAGAGCGGTGGAAGAATCATAAGGGAGAAACAGCGTACGGCAAACAAGCGCATTTTCAGCGGCATCATCGTCGGAACCACCGGCAATTGAAGCAGCATCGCGGACGGCGGCAGCAGCGGTCGAAGCACGGAGAAAGCTTCTGGCACAAAGCCAAACGTTCCGAGCTTACGTTCCTATGTGTTTCGGGAGGCGAGCGGGCAAAACAATGGAACACTGCAACGATGTCACTTTCTGACGCCCCGAGCGACTGCCACACGAGAACGAGACAAAATTTTCTAGGCGCGGAATGGGTCCCATCGGTAAGAGGAAGGCACAACCTTTCGCGGTACAGTGGTACGCGGCGTATTTCGGTGGACGGAAGAGACGAAATCGACGGTTTTTCCGGCGGCATGATCATTTTCGGTGCCGCCAACGGCGTCCCGGTTGAGGTATCCGCATCTTCTGGTTACGAATTTCTTTCTATTCCGATGGGCGGTACTGAGCTCGCGACGATCATCATGAGGGCCCGTCGCCGGCTTTAACCGGGGACTGGATGTTCTGAACGCACGCGAGTCGCGAGAAACGGCCAGAACCATAAACAGAGCAAACTTCTCTGGAAGTTCGGCGTGGAAGTGTTCTTGAGAACGACAGCCGATTCCATCGAATCCGAATAGCACTCGGATGTACCGCCCTTGGTTTCTTCCCCGAACGGAAATATACCTGGTCGATTCTGGTTTGATGCCGCAGACCCCGCGGACGTTTTTATTCTTATCGGTTCAAGATCTGAACGACCGGGTGCTCGATGTTTTGAGTTTGTATAGGAGACGATGAAGTTCCCAAAATAGTATGGAATTCATCAGCACTCGTGAACGGTAATTGCACGCTTGTCCCCGTTCAAGCAACACAAAGAATCGGTCCGTCTCACTTGGAGAAGTCCGCGCAACAACGAGGTTGAGTCATTAATGAACAAGTTACACGCACAAGGTCGGTTAGCTACGTTATCTGACATCTGAGATACGAGCCCTCACAGAGAGTATAACAATTATCAGAAACGGAATTGTATCCGATGCCCCATCGATAACCTACATTCACTCGAAGGGATCGATATCTCAGGTTCAGAAAATTTTCTTCGATCATCAGCGAGCCCGCCGTGGTGCGCCATGTCCCAATTAATGACAGCTGCGCGGTCCATTTTATGAACTCGATTTCTAAACCTCTCAGGATCATTCCATGACACGACGATATTGCCGATATTCGGGCTGAATCAGGCGACGATCTATCCCAGCAACGCACACAGTGAATTTGTTCTGCTCAAGTCAACGAACCGGATTCGAGCGAGAATTTTCGACGGAAGTTCATCTGATTCCGGCCGCACAGAATCAGCAGGATTAGAGCCTTCCGAAAGATCTATCGTTTTTTTCCGAAGTCCCTGTGGAGATGGTGCCGCCGTGACAGCTTGATGTTCTCGTCTTGCTCGAACATCTTGGAACATCAAGAGATAGAAGCTCGATTTTCGAGGTCAGGAACACTCTTCACAGCAGGAAGAATTCCAGCAGAACTCGGAAGAGAATAACTCAACGGGAACGTCCGATTTTTCCCTACCAGAGAACCAGAAATATGTGACGAGTGCCTCGAGCATATGACGTGAGTATTTTGAATTGGTAAAACCATTCCGAGCGGAATAAGTTGAGGATTTATTCGGAAAAGTTCTAAATGATTCAACGCTGGACAGCCCCCACGGCGGCGCAGTGACGACGAAAACGAGATGGTCAACTCATGGCGCCGAAAATGTGTGGTCTCCCCAAATGAGTTTCTACGTGGGAATCGCTCCCGAGAATCCCATACACTTTCTTGATTCAATGTCCGAGAGCAACACTGGACTCGCGACCTTTGCTGATCGGCCCCATCTTCGACGTCAAGGGTGACAATGGAAGGAAGATGGAGGTCCAAGAATCTCCCCAAAGACGAATACCCCGAAAATAGGTTCTAACGAGAGTATCAATCGGGATCGAAAAACGGCCTCATCTCGATGCAACAGGAAGGAACAGATGCATGGATCACGAAGATGACTCGAATAATGCTTATGAACTAATCAGCAGAGGGCTGCGATTCCGACGTACAGCACGCAGCTGTGAAGTTTTATTAGAATAACATCGAGCCCGATATCTGAAAATTGATCAACCGTTCGGGATGTCCCCGGCTCATCCAGACGCTTGAATTGCAAGATACTATCAACTTTCGTCATTGACGAATCGTTCAGGATTGAAACAAACTTGCGTTCACAGGAATCAGCATCAAATTGTTCATTCCGAATGCATTGCGTAAGCTTCATATAGCATCCTTCGCCTGAGAATCGGGGACTCCGCAAACAGAACCCTTCACCTCACTCCCATGGACTTACTGACAGTGCGCACCAATAGTTCTCGACAGTTCTCTGTACAGATTACGTACGGATTCATTACGTAAGTTGACATTGACCTGACCTATCTCAGAAGTTCTGATCACGGATGAGAACCAACGGCTGATGTGCGCTTCCACTGACCACACCTGTACACCGACGGACGACCTTGCGGAGCAACGGTACTCCCTTCAGGCCGGGATCACGGTCATCGGTATTCCGGACGCTGATACTGTTCGACACTAGAGATGTTATACAACGAGATGAATGCTCCAGGTGATAACCGTTCAAAGCTCTGCCGTATTCCTCGCCGCATCTTTATGCAGTCACCGCTATCAGCTACGGTGTGAACTCCCATTTCTTCTGCGGCCCTTCTTGTGGCTCCGCAAGAAACTTCGGTGAAACTTCCACCGAAGTCGAGTAATCGGAGAATGTATCAATCCCGCAGTTCCGAAGCTCCTGGAAGTACCATCTTCCGGGCGAGCACTGAGTCGAAACGACCCGTGGTCGTTTGCAACCTCGGACAATGTCCACTTCGCTCGACATTGGTTTCGATTTGGTAGAACGCCCGGATTTGAAGCCTCCCTTGAGCGAGCTTGAGGCGTGCTATAATGGTAACAAGGTCAGAAAAGGAGGCATCCAGAATTTTTTTCATTCGAGATGTCCATCAACGTGTCAGATCCGTGTCCCAGCCTTGGAGTTGTCAATAAATAAACTTGCATAGCACCAACACTAGGTCGGGTAGCAACTGCCAATATCACGGGCGGTTAATTTTGGACCCACAACAGAAGTTCCCGACCCCGTGTGCCTCTGCGAAAAAACATCCGATTGTCTCGGCGAAAGCGGAGGAGTGTTCCTGGTTTGAAATTCAATAAAAGCGCGTCGGTTTCGTTGAACACTGAGGTTTTTTCTGCTTGCGGCAAAACACCAAGATGACTTCTTCCTCGCAAGGAGAATCGGAAAAAGTGCGACAAGTCGTATGATCACCGTTCTGAAGGCATCTCGTTCACCTTTGGACCGCACTGCTAAGGAACTGTCTGGTACCGAGGGTCATCTTGTTTTCACTCGAGTCGGCCGTGATCGCCGTCGAGAGACATACATCTCCGAAACGCTTCTGGCGGTCAGATGTCTGAAGCACAGAATATGATTGCCTGGCTTCTGTGAGGCTTCTGGAAAACTATTTTGGAGTGATGACAGATATTTTAGGAGAAACGTTCGTTTTCACCCAGGCCGCGTGGACCGTCGCTCAACTAAAGCTGAAAACTCTTATCGTTCGGAACGAGCAAGGCTGTACGTAAATCTTCGGAGGAGCGAAAAATAAGTTCACCGGTGAAGTATCTTCACGTTCTCGACTTCAACATCGCCTTGGAATTTCAGCATGGCTCGGATGACGAGCAAGGCGGATGATTTGAGAAAGTATCGGCCCGGCAACATAAATCAAATTCCACTCAGATCTGGGTATGCTTTGCAGCCGACAGAATGTTGCAATTTGTTCGGGAGCGAAAGCGATTCAGGAGAACTGGATCGTTCGGCTGTACTCCGTTCCCTTAATTCTGGAGATGAAACAAGAAAACCTCCACTGCCCCCTCCCCCTTTGGCTGCCACGCGTCCGTGAGACCCGATTTCTGATACTTCCAGGCCCGAGAATCTGCCGAGAATTCCCGCTCATCCAAACCGCAGTCGACGCGAGCTTCCTGCTCGCCGGTTCCTGAACTCAGAGCCGATGCCTTCCGAAGAAGACTCGGGGTACAGAACCGAAAGCTCGGACAGCTAGGTGCGGGTCCGGAACATCCGGCCATTGGGAAGCTTGGCGCGGTAGCTAACAGCGCATCCCGTAACTAGGGACGATTGCGATACGGAAGTTGACCGTGATTTGTCTTCAGACTGAAGCGGACGCTCCGATACCTTTCCTACCCTTGCTGACTTCCTATCGATGAGGCGAAAGTCTTCAGCGAGTCTCCTCGCAACTCCACTGCAATCCTCGATTTGCTACCTACTCAAGCCGTGCTCAGGAGCTTCATGCCTCCGGAAGGCAGTTCGCGTGCTGTCTGACGACCCCGTTGAGCTCCCCGGATCAAATGAGGACCTTCTGTCCGTTTGAGCTGCCGAACAGACTCCAGCGCGGCTCCAAAAAACTGGGAGGAGTCACGGAATTCAAAGCTCTCGGAAGCTCACACCTCCGCATGCTCAGAGCTCCCTTCCCAGGACGAGCCCGTCCGATTTCAGCTGAAGATAGTTTTCCCGGTTCTAGGTGGACCCGAGGTGATAGCCGAACATTCCAATCGAGGGTTTTCTCGGCTGAGCTTACCTCTTTTTTCAGAAGTTTTCCCCCTTCGGACTTTTCTCCTCGATAGCGGACGTTCACAATATCCTAGTTCACTTCACAAGGCACTTCACTCAGACGACGGCTGGCGATCCTGAAGTTTCTGTGATGTTTCGTTGGCCGACGGTTGCCGGTCGCTCTGAAGTTCAGTTGTTCTTCGTCTCCGGAGAAGCGATATGTGATGTGGCGCGAGCGTTCGCCGAGCGGTGTGGAGCCGGCTGGTGAGCAGTGGCGCGTAGTGGTCCATCCATCCCGTGAAGGCCTCCTCTCCTGTAGCTGGCGGCAGTCGGCTGACTGCACGAGTGAGGAGATATGTTATGTGTCTCCCTCAATTCAACTTGAGCGCTTTCTGCGCCGGACGCAGCCACCTCCCAAGTTACTAACATCTTTGCTCTTCTGGCCGGCGCTTCGCTCGCTCAGCCTCAGTCAAGGTCTAGAACAACGACCGTCGAGGGAGTTCCTCTCGTAACTTTCATTCGAATGATCAAACCGGAGCGAAGAGCTACTCCTCCGACTGGGAACGGGACTCCCGTCCAGAGGGCTTCTGGGCCCCGGCCGAAGGGAGGGGACACTCTCTGTTCCCACCGGGATCTCGATCCACGTGGACGTCGTCCGGATACGGCACTTTCGAATAGAATGCGCTTCCGGAATCCCAAACTGCCGCATAGTTTGAGAGCCAGCCGGATCCGCGTTCGGAATTTCGGAACTTTGAAACTCGGACTCTCATTGTTTGGGATACTGTCTTGACAGGACTGCGTAAACAATGGTTCGGGTGTTGTCTCGGAACATTTGAATGTTGCATCGAGTTGGCGGAATGGTAATGAGCGTATCAGATAACTTTTCGCGATCCTATTCCGTGCTCCGTAATCTGGATTCAAGATTTTGTTCAAGATTCTGTCGCGACCTTCCAGTCGAGTCGCAGTCGACTCGTTCTACTTTCGTGCGCTTCGAAGCCGTTCCCTTCTCTGAGAAGAAGTTCCCTCGAGGGACCGATTCGACTCAAATGTTATCTCGACGACCGTGGAGACGAGAGCTCATTGCGCTCTCGAAAATGATCTCTGAATGCTGAGAGATTCACTCCTGGAATGGAAGGGAACATATGCGTACATGTAAGATCGAGATAAATCCAATCCAAATCCGATCAGGCCTCTGATCTTTTCCCATTGCTCGACTGAGAGCCAACGAGGTGGGTTCTGATCGATCCATCAACCTCTAACCACTGAACAAACCAGAGCTCATGAGCAAGAAAACGGATTTTGGCCCAGGGAGTAAATTGCGATTTTACATAATCGACTGTGTCGACTATTGACACAACTGAGCCTTGACGAACAGCGGTCATTGAGGAGTACCATTCAAGGCTCGACTGAAGTCGCCTGAAAATAATTCTCTCCACAACTCGTCCTCTGGACTGGATCCGCTGCTGGATTAAGAAGAAGGAGCGGTTCGTCTTTCGTTGAAGACTTTATTCTCGCTAACGCTTCAACGACTGCGCCTCACCTGAAGGCAAGTGCAGCGGAGGTCTCCATCGACACATGCCATGTCAGGGAAAGATACATCGTGGTCGATCGCGACGTGGGTAACGATTCTCCAGCCGTTGTGTGTGATGAGCCGGAATCCGCACAACAATCCAGAGTCGATTGCTAATTGCATGAGGAAAGCGAGCCGCGAAGCACACGGATGCGGCAGCCCAATGATACCGCCTTTTCAAGGAAAAATTCGGCGCGGTATCCACCGTCGTTTCCCGTCGTCCGATTGCCGGACCCAGAAGGGGGAAGAAGGAGAAGAAACGAGCATTAATTCGACGTTAGCAAAGCAAACGCGTAAACTGGCTCGCTCTTGCCGTGCGACTCTAGAATTTCTCTCTCCAGCGAGCAGAGAAGCAGCTAGTCTGTGATGGAACAAATTTACGTTTTCGAACCGGAGCTCCAGCCACGACGGCGTCTGATCTGATTGTGAAACGAGGCGACGGAAAGTCTGGAGAAGTTGTGAATTTTTCCCTCCGAGGAGCGTCTGCTTGTTGACTGAAGTGGGTTTCCCACTTTATTGAATCGTCTCGTAAAAATAGGGTCGTCACAGAATCCGCTGCGAGCTGAGACGTTCTTCCAGATACCCATGCGTTGGAGGAAATCGTCAGGAATTTTTTTTGTCAAGTTTTCCCCGCGCACGAATATTTTCGATCGCTTATTGCACGGCGGCCAATTCACACTCATTCGAGTCTCAGAATCTGCGGACAGGTTCCCCTGATGTGTTCAATGGAGCTGTGAGCTTCAGGCGTTATCCATCAATCACCATCCATTATCAATCCCTGGACTTAGGGATAGATGCATGGACAGAATAATAGAATCTGCATTGCTGCCGTGAGATTTAACAAACTCAGCCGTCAGAGAATCATTTATCCATCTCTCTATATGGATAGACTGAAGATATAAAATTATGGATGCCTGAATTTCCCCGCTCCAGTGATCGAAACGATAGAGGAAAAGCTTCCCGCGGAGTTTCAGCAGACGAGATGGCCGAGCGGTGAGCGCTCTACCCAACACACCCCGCAATCGTTACGTATCGTGCAGTGGGCCAGAACGCTGGCTGGGTGGTTTTGCTCCGGGAAAATTCTGGTGGAGTTTTCCCGTATGCATCCGAATTCATTCCTCAATGTAACGATAATTCAGTCGCTTACTTTCGAGCGGGAGGTTTCTCACCTCGCGAGTCGCGGTTCCTCCGTCACCTGTCACTTGGAGCATGGGTTGCCGAGAAGATGTTTATGAGTTCATCCACTGGAAATAGGGAACGGAGCTATCGCCGAGCAACTGCCTCTCGGGGAGGCCACAGAGCAGTATGAAAGAAATTCATTGGATTATTGGTGAGCCAACACGTTCGGCGGAGCAGAAAACCAACCCCAGGCGAGTTCATCAATTCACCCGTTCGTATCTGGGACGGACAGACTCAGGCTCGACCTCCCCAGCTCCAGAGGATATGAACGGATCGATTCCGACATGAATGATAATCCTGTGAAACTGATGCTTCTGCTTGACGGTGTCGCAGACAGGAGTCTACTCCGAAAGATCATCGGTATGTATATTCGGAAACGTTTTGGAGCAGTTACACCGCCCTTGGACAGTTCGAGCTGTGGAGCGGAGAATCGGCATCGCTTCAGGATCCACCGGCGTTATGGATCACTGATTTTGACATTCTGACGGTCAGGGATGCTCTGCTCGTCTTTCAGAGGTGGAAGCATGGAGGCAAATCATCGGGTGGCATTATTTCAACGATGCCCAAGAAGTCGATGAGAAACGATGAATATAATGCGGGCCGGGCACCTTTGACGCCGTCTCAAAACGCCTGTCTGCAGAGAGGCATATGCCTTGAATGTGCTCGGGAACCACTGCGTCGTTGTCGCGGTCACCTCGGATCGCATTTCAACGGTGGAGGGAACTCTCCCCGCCCGACGAGTGAATCACTCCTCCCACTTCTGCACTCACGTTGCCGGTAACAGAGCTGTTCAAGCCTGCTCTATACGGCGGGGCTACCGGTAATTCCCCGATTCTTCCTCTCTCCCTGGAATCGTTCCTCAAAACGCTCATTTGCCACCTCCAAGGATCGTTATGACCATCTGACCCCAAAACTCTGACGTAAATGAAACAACACTCCGTATCAGTCCCCGTCGTGTCTGGAGAATTTCGGTAGATATGCAACACATCTCCTGATACTTTCGTCACCTTGATCTGGTGTACTCAATTGATTGGAGGTTCCGGAACGTGACAAGAAGAACTCGGTTTTTTTTCATCTCCACTCCGGCCATTCGATGCTGTGAGCAGCAACATAGTTTTGCGAGGCTTTGAACCGGATCCTCGATTCGCTGATGGAAACATCGTTCACCGTATGTTTTGTCGCCCATCAAGCTGAGCGAGCATCCGCGGGAGGAAAATTCGCCCGAATGCGAATATTTCTGATGCCAGTCACTTCGTCAGCGATTATTGTTCGAGGAGACCCGTCGTCTGTGGATGGGCACAGCGTGGATCGAGAAGCGCACCGCTCCTTAACTCATGAGCGAAAAACGGATTCTCTTACCTCAGCACGAAGTCCTGCGCCGGAACGACGCGTACAATCTTCTCAACGAACCGTCGAGTCTGGGTTGTCCGCAATCGTTCTATCAAAGGTGACGAATATCTCTGCGCGGGGCCGATGTTGAGACAGGAATTTTCATTGGCATCTAAATTCTCTAAAGACGCTCGGATCGTTGGATTGATTGTTCGATTTCGGCGAACTCTTCCGAAGTTCATCTGGATCGGAGCAGCTCCGAATGTTCATTCCGCTTCAGACATCAGCAAACAAGGAGCTTTCACGTCGAAAACCACAAGACCAGGTTTTTTCAAGGTTGCCAAAACCTGAATGGCCGAGCCCCGGGTCGGGGTGCCCTAAGTTTCATTGGGCTTGGTAAACGCGGTGCTTCGCAAGCTTCTCGACCCACGCGCGGATATCCCCCTCCGGTGACTGATCAGAGATATGAACTCTGCGCGTTTCACGCCGTCGCCGTGCAGCGGTTGAGTGCCTTTCCCGGCGTTTCCAGAGTGGATCACAAATGATTTCGGCAAGGTCGCCTTCTTCACACTTCTTGGCGGAGCTTGGGACCTCCAACGTCAGGAAAATTTGCGTAAAGACGACTCTCCATGAGACACAGATATTCAATCCGCAAGTCAGCAATTTTCGCTTCGGTTTTACCCAGACCAAAAGCTGAATTTTTGTATTTTGCGTTTGACTCTGAGGTCACCGTCGAGTCTGCGTCGGGCATGCGGAGACTATTTACGCAGTAATCTCGTATTAAATTTCAAACCTAAACAGTCATACGCAAGAGGACACTCTCGGCGATGTCTCAGCAGCGACCGAGACGACCTTGGTCTCATCATTTCACTTGAGATGCCGAAAACAGGGAAGCTGTGCAGCAGGAAATCCAACTTTCAGGTGAAAAATTTGAGGGGAAATCAGGCGACCTAGCTAGGAGGTCCAACAAGAACGAAGTGAAGGTCCCATCCTGGTAGGCGGGTGTATCAAAGATATTTGAGGATGGCACGATACGCAACCCCGAGGGCTTTTCGCCGACCGCCCTCGGGAACCCACTGTTCAAATGTGGGTCGATATTCAGTGCATTCGGTTGCACGTTCACCTTGGACTCAATCCGCTACACGCAGAATGTAATGGGATCCCGCCACTTATCCCGAGTTGAGTCCGGAGATCGTTCAGAGCGAGCGAGAGTTCAGAATCGATTATCTGTGGGACTCAGAGCGTTGTTTGCGACATTTCAAAATAAGGGTAGTGGAGCCGCGGGTGGAGACTGACCGCCGGACTTGTCAGACGAAGGTGAATAAAACGATTCACTATGTGGTAGCTTCGTCGCCTGCCAAGATCGTAAGCTGATAAGCTCGTCGGCTGACGAGTCCGTCATCCGAAAAGTCTATTATCTGACGAGTTCTTCATCTGTGGGATTTCAGGGTACGTCCAAGTGACAACACACCCCTGCCAACCGATATTGCTTGACCTGCACGAGACCTGGAACCCCCGATGCATCGCCTCCCCCGATCTCGGACGGGAACCTTACGATGCATTTTACGAATCAGGGCGAAGAGCACGAGAATTCCCGATCTTGGGACTCTATCAAATCCTTCAAAACGGTTCCCCCGTATCTGGATGGCTCATTTGTACATCCTCGGCGCGGAACGGCTGTTGATGGGCGAACGTGTTTCGAGCGGCGACGCTTCTCCCGAATCCGCTCGGAATGATTCTTTCGCTGGAACTGTGAGCTTTCCTGGAAGTAAATGGTTTCAGCTGTTCGGAGGCTTAGATAACGCAGCGCATGATTTTCCAACGAGTGGATTGTGCTGTGAGTAGAGTGCTTGTGAGTTGAATAGCCATCATTATCGTCATTATCAAAGAGAAGCATGTATCAGATTGAATCCCAATTATGCTCCCGTAGCAAGTCCCGCTTTCTCATTTGATTGTCCAACCATCGAGGAACGCTATTGTGAGAATCGCTTCGAGCTGTACAGATTTTCGCCTTGGAGTCATGGGAGCGTTGAGATTAGTTCGGGCTTTTCCAAACATTCCAGTATCGCGAGAAAACGGACCGCTGCCCGGCTTCTGGCAATGCTTCGTTTTACTGAGAGAGATTTTCGGCGATGGTTAAGCTTGCCGAAGTCGGAACACTGTGCCGCCAAAATCAACCGCTCTAAATTTCCTGTGCCCCGACTGTCACGTTGAAAAACCTTCAAAATGGCGCTATTCGACCTTTGATTGATTGAAAATCATCGTTCGTACAGAAGACCCGACTTCTGTCTCGAGTTGCGAACCGCTTTGGCGAAGGCTGAAGTTGAGTCCCCTGTCACAACCAAGTTGAGGATATTCTGCAAACGCGAGGCCTGGGGTTTACCACGAATTTCCTGAAACTTCCTAATGAAGCTTTTCCGAAAGCGAAGGATGGATCGGATTGTTGCCCCGACAGAATGAACACGCGCTCATTATTCAAAAAAGTTCTGTTCATGTTTCTCTTCCTAGGGAGGAACAAGAGAGTCAATGCCGCGAAGTGAATACTCATTTCGTCCAGTTGATTTTTGCCGAATCAGAATGCGGAATGAAGGGTCGCTCGGCTTCATTTCAGCTTCAATTTGCGAGACGTCCGTTGTGTAGATGAATCCTCTGGATGAACTTTCACTCAGCTGCCGGGCTGAGCTTTCTGCACACCTCCGCTCCGCCCCAGTCCAGCTCCGACCTCGTCATGCAGCTGCTCCACAACTCCCCCGGACGCGATATGGCAGAGGTATCTTTTCCGCGAAGTTGTTTTGGTGTAACGTGTGAGGAAGATTGTGACATGATGTCGATGGATGATTGATTGATTCACGTCGCGAGATGCTCACAAGCATGCCCTACATAAACTGGGGCGCCCGAGATTTCCATTCTCGTCCGAAACAACCTAGCTGGGATGCAGTTTCCTTCAGTCAGGACGGTGTGAGAACTATGAGAAAATAAAGTCAGATTCGAGCCGCGTATTGAACCTTTTCAGCGGACCATAACCGCGGTGAACTTTCAAGGCGTTATTCGACAGATCTCACGTTGATTTTCTGATTGACTGACAGCACGATTCAGCTGTGAGAGCTGTAGTGGATGGGAGATATTTTCTGTTGTTTAACGTCCTTCCTTCCACGCGCTGGGCTTGCTCTGCCTGCGCGGCCGTTACTTAGCTGGAGGTGATTGGAATTGGAAGGTTCCGATTCATTTCTTTCGGAATGGTCGGATCACCCCACATCCAGGAAAGAAAAAGAAATTATGCAGCTTCGAAACGAGTGTCGGCTCGTTTCGACGTTCTTCGTAGTTAGTTGAACGCAGGAAGAGGAGCTCACGCTTTGATAGGATCCCAATCAATTTTCACGGCTTCTGGAACAGTGGCTCAAGGCTATAACCCTGCGAACTTTGGCGGGCGAAAGCGGTTTGCAGCTGAAGATTCCTTATCCAGTACTCGTAGTCTCATTCCATCGAGCTTTTCGGTAACGCGAGCTTAGATTGACTCGTGATCTCTGGATCCCAAGCAAGATAAAAGATGAAATCGAAGCCTGATATTTTGACCGACCCCTAAATCGGTCCCGATCCTAAATTTCCGGTTGCATCTTGTTCCGGAGCTGAGGCGTATCGGGACCATATCCAGAACAAGCTTGAGCTCGTTCAACTAATCATAAGAGAGAGCTTGGTACCTGACGGAGACAATTAATGAGCTTCCAAGTTCTACGATGAGGGACTCTGTTCAGAAGAATTTACCTGATATCATACTTATATGGTCGTAGCTTAGCCCGTCAAGCTTCGCGCGATTGCAATCGTTTACAAAAGGAGAAGGCAATGCTCTAGGAAAATCACGTGGAAGTTGATCGTCGGCGTGGAATTCGGAAGTCTCATCGACTTCCTCGTCCGCCCCCCAATTTTCGGAGGAATCAGTGTTCAGCATCTTGCAGTGGTTAAAGCGACACGACATATAGTTGCCCTTGCTCTTTAGAAATTTGGAAATTACTGCGAGTCGCTGTTCACGTCGCTGCCGGCCATGCTTTGATCGCTTCTCTCCCTCTACTCGTCGTCCCGGTCGCGTCCGGCCTGGAATCTCGCTCCTGTTTGCTCCTCAGTTCCTGAACCCCTCGTTGCTCTCATCTGCGTCCTCCGAACGATGTTCCGGAGGCATCTTTGAGTGGTTGCCCGGAGAAAAAACAGGATCGACTAGTATCAAGATTATTAAGTCAGCTGTCGGAATACACAAAAATCCGCGTAAAATTCACAGCTCGAGCCCGAAACCCTCAGGACAGAGGGCAGTGGCCTCGAGTACTGATTGTGTTCCGAAACAGCCAAGAGCTTAGCTCCCCTTTCTAGAAGGAGTTCGGCGTGCCAATTGTTCGGCCCAGCCTCCTCTTTCAGCACACACCGTTCTTGATGAGTCTCATGAGGGTATTACTGTATTCATCAGCTCGCGACTCCACGCAGCGTTGCGCAACCATGTAGTCCTTAAACTTTCCTCTCATCAGTGATGAATCTTGCGATTCAATATTTAGATGAAAAACAAACGGGCATCGATAAATCTGCTGCACGGGGAACGGTAAACTGAAATGTATACTACCTTCCCGTTCTCTTCCATCAGTCAATGTCTCCAGACAATTCGATCAGTTGGGTGCGCTGCTTGGGAGCTCAAGGGAATGTCGACGGCTCTCCGTGTCAGGATGAGCGAATGAATATAGTGCTGCCAACGAGAAGCGTGAGCTCGGAAAACCACACGACCAAGAATTGCGGATTCTGGAGCTCCCCTGAGGATTCGACTCGAAGATCTAGTTCGGATCCACCATTCACGGAGCTCGATTAACTAGCCTGGATCAGAGTCCCGTTTCCTCGGAAGGGGGGGGGGGGAGGGCTTCAAAGTTCATGAAGCTGGAGTAAAACCAACTGGACAAACTCCAGAGACAGCCGGAGACATTTTCTCATCTGCGACAATATCCCTTGATTTCAGTCGCAATTCCCGATCAGTTTAGAGCAAGCTGCTGCACAGAGAATTGGCAACATGTACCGATAAGCCAAAGATGGCTGTAGAAACGATGCTGGCGCAATTAAGAGAGAGAAGAGTGCCTCTACGCCAGGAACCGCAGTCCGACCGCGGCCGGCCCCAGTCGGCTGGTTTCACGTGATATAAGGAGGCGATCAACGAAGACCATCGATCCTGAATTACTTGAGGAACAAAAACCTCAACGCCTCGCTTCTGAGCCTTTAGGTCGAACGCAACCTTTCCTGTCGTTGTTGACAGGGCGATCTTACCGTTCTCATTGGCCTCCATAAACGGGTAGATTTCATAGATTCTCTATGAATGGTTTGGCAGAGGATAGAGCAAAGGTTTCTCCAGGGTTTCAAAGAGCGCGTGGGAGGTCGGCGGACGGAAAGAAAATTCAGCCCATCCCTAGGGGAAATCCTGGCTACGCCACTGCATTTTGGAGTTCAGGCATGCGAGAAAAATAAATAAGAAAATCGATTCATTTCCTGTTCCATCTCCGGAAGAGAACGAGGAAAGACCCGGGGTTGAGAATTAAGATCGCATGAGCCGCCTTCAAGCCAGTATGATGGAACGAGGATCCCGGCTCTCGGGCATCCTCTCGACAGGATCATGGAGGGTCATTCCCCTTCGCTGTTCACTCCATCAAGTTGAGGACTCGTTGCCCTGCGAACTCGGACTCGTGTTCGCAGCTCGCTGGAACATCCCATAAGGAACCGGCATCTAGCTGAGCCTCTCGTGCTCTGACTACGGTGGTTGGTAGCGTAGTACTTGACGCTAAGCATGGCGTCGGAGTGCCACCGTCGACGCGACCAGTGCCTTGACACCATCGTCGTGCGCTCTAACCCCGGGCTCCTATGACAGGTCGGTCTCTCAGTCCTCGTCGACGAAAACCGTTCGCAACGCATCGACCCAAGTCAACTTGCTCGAGTCGGGCTCGCAGCCTCCCACTCAGCCGCCGTCGGGGCCCCAGTCTCGGAAACGGAGCCTCGCGCCGGGCTTTCGCGGAACCAAGGCGGCAGCCTGCAAGGGTGGGAAAGGCGGCGCTCGAGGAAAAGGCGGCGGGAAAAAAGGCTCGACAGAGAACTTCGAATCAAAATGCGTCATGGTCACATGCACTCTATGCGGCAACGCGTCGAGAAAAGGCGAGCATTGGGACCTGGAGACGGTGAAACGGTGCCCGTCGTGCTGCACTTGCTGTAGTCCCTGCCGCCAGGCGATGGAGTTGGCCGCAAGCACTCGGAATAAGGTCAAGGACGATAAATAAATAATTTGATGACGAGGACACGGGACAGAACATCGGTCGCAGAGAAAGCCGCGGTCAGCGGGCTTCTTGACAACAATTACTGCGCTAGTGATATTCGTCGTAGACCAGTTCATTAGGGAGCTTTGGCATTGGACCCTATGGAGATGTCGAGCTGAGGATGAAGAAGGAAAAGCATAAGCAGAAGTGGTCAGCTCAAATTCGGTCCCCTGAACGTGTCCAACCAATGTGCTGTTGAATCAATGATAGTGATTACGACTACGACGCGATAATGAAGAACTTAGGAACAACGTCGAGAATGTAAGAGCCACATCTTGCAAAGCGAACTGCGAGCGCCCGGCACTATTTTGGAAATCTGTGTTGGGAATTCTATGTCGAGGTTGGGAGGGAAGAAAATCTGTGTTGGGTCGGCAGGATATGCGTGACGACCTATATACTACACAACAAGTTCCGATAACAAGTCCACCGAAATGCGGTGTTGGGGATCTTATGTTTTCAAGTATGAAATACTTAACTTATTATCACTGTTGGGCGTGAATCGGGTCATTATTCGTGCACGCGTGGAGAGCACGCTGCCGACGTAGTACGGAACGGTAGAACGCTTTGAGTAATGGGGCGAGTTCAGTATTGTACGCGCTTGCACCGGCAAGGCGCCGTACCATGCATCGTTTTTCACCGTTCACGTGTTGCTGCTTGGTGGTGTGACGTGCCTGATCATGTCCAGACTCGATCCGGCGTATCACGCCCGGTCACAGGAGGGGGTTGAAGCGCACACCACGCGCGTCAGCAGCAGCAGTAAGAACATAATCAGCAGCTAGGAGGACAACATCAACATTCAGAACATCGAGAATCACGATATTGGAACAATATTGGTCGGCTGCGGCGTCTGATACCGAAAATTGAGCACATCAAATCGTTCACTAACATGCACACATTCAGCCATTCACTCGGATGGGACTCATCCCATGATCCAGCAGGAGATGAGATGAAACATGGAGAAATGGTGGAATTGACGGTGACGTGTTGATCCCGGGCGGACTTCGAAACCATCTGAAGATCCAGTCAGCCGATTCAAGTGAAGAGCATGGCACGCTCGACAGGGAATCTTCCAGAAGGAAATTGAACAAGAAACGAGAAACTATCGAACGAATCGTGACGACGACAACAGCAGCAATTCCAAAGAGCCGCAGCAGGAAACAAGGCGTTGGACTCGCGCGTATTTATTCGTTATTCTATTTGAAATCATAGCAGTCGAGCGAACGTTTTCGAGCACGGATCGTCGAGAGCACGGATTCCCGATGCCATCAAGTAGCATTAATCATTGCTTATTGCGAGAGAGCTACTTGTATAGCGCATGCATCTGATATTATTCATCACATAGTTTGCACCCATGAGAAGGACGAGTGCTCATGAATCATTAGGGTCATCCCATGCGGGAAATGTCTCCGCTTTACCTGGGTGAGCCTTGCACCGGAACGTTCGAGTTTGCTCGCAATAAACGTCGACCATCAGACATGTGATCAGCTACGTCGAGCGGACATTTTGCACGTTGCAAACACGGAACTTGTACCGCAGTCTATCGCTCGAAACTGAGTCGGAGCAAGAGGATGAAGACTTGAAATGCGTGTGTTCAATTTCAGTCTCCCGACGGGTGATTTTCCAAAGAAGTCCACGATCTCGTCAAGGGCTGCTGTCAGCACAGCAGGGGACGCGCGGTGTGTGTTCGAAAGTGGGAAGTCCAATTGATTAACCCATCCGACCTCATTGTGACTTGACGACAAGAAACTCCGCTCCCTCTCATCTTCGTGAAATGTGGAATGGAACAAACTTGAGCTCTCCAGATAGCTGCGTCGAACTTCAACTCAGTTAGGGATTGGTTTCGGGGACTCCATCAGCAAAGATAGAAAGCGAGTTCATCCCTCGCATGGTCCTCCCGAAAGTGTCTGATAGGTTTGATATAATTATGAAGCTTCTGTCTTCAAAAAGTGCGACAGGCGTTCTAATAATGGATGAGGATAATTCTCATGAGATCGTGGTACTTCATGGTGGGCACCGTTGTTTCCGATGCTGCTGAGGGGAGCGCGCAGCGAAGGTGTTTGCGAACCACTGCTCTAGCTCATACCCAAATCCAATAGTCTACCAATGCTCTTGAATAGATGCGGCTAGAGCCGTAGTCTCTTTTCCCTGTCAAGGGCGAGGGGGGCATGGCCCCCCCAAAACTCTTCGATAATATTGGGAAGGATGGATTATATTCTACTTTGATGGACGAAAAAAGTTCCACACAGATCCAAACTTATCAGGGAAATTCTCACAGGTTTGAGAACCATGTTGATTGCGTCACGAGAATATCGCGACGATGATCATCATCATCACATCCTTGCCCCCCCCCCCCCCGCCAGTCAATCCCGGGTAAGTGCGAAGCTTGGAACATCTACTAACTTGCTTTCAGTCTCTTGGATCCAGATATTGGAAAATTATTTGGACCGCAGGAGCGACGGTCGCGCCTGAATCCACCCAGAAACTCAGCCGCACTTGAGCGCACTCCTGGAATCGCAGACTCGACACGGAAGAGTAAGAGGGTTCGTAATTTCGAGCCGGTGTAGAAGACGTGGAAGTCCATTGTCAGCTCAGCTTAGGTTAAAACGGAGAGCCGTGTCGGGCGGACCTGATAGCCGCAAAACGGCTCGGAACCGACTAATCAGTCCCAGTCAACAGAGTTACGAACGGCGCAGGAGAAGGATGAATAGGATAGTGGTGTTGCGCTCTACACTCCCTTCAGCTTGGATCGGAGTATCCGAATGTTTCTAAGGATCATAGCTGGATAGATGTTCACCTGGCTCGGAATCTAGAATGAGACTTGTTTGAGGCCAAATTTTGTTAATTACGTGCACGAATCTGATGAGTGATTTAGAAGTCACGGATGGCAGATCAGATTGTCGCACATTTTCTCGAAGACAGCACCTTGGAGCGGTTTAACGAAGCGTTCGCTGTCCCAGTATTTTTTGATGTTGGGCGTCAGATTAGTATCTGTGGCGTACGGATGATAAGATGTCGGTTGAACCGGGGCAGGATGGAGAGCAGCATTCCCTCCCCGTCCCGAACCCCTGAAAGCGGGATCACGAATCTAATGAACGATTCCGTCGGCCGTTTCCCCGATTCCCGAATCGTGCAAGCGGGTCAAAAGCCGAAGAAGAAGGTTCCACATCTCTAGAATTCACTCCCCAGAAAAAAAAAGCACGAAAAACTCCGGGAAGGAATCGATTGGATGGGCTTCCTTGATATTCCTTCCCGGTTCATGTACGGGGTAATGTCTCGATTCCGTGTTGTTTCACGGTGAAGCATGGTCGTCGGAAACCGGCAAGAATTCGGTTTGCCCCTTCGAAGACGTGCTCCCGAACCTCTGATGAAGAAAAAAGTACAAGATGAGCTAGAGATGAGATGCAAGTATTCAAATGTGTGGGGAAGATTTACTCACTGTTGTCATACGGCTCAGAGGCTGGAACGCTCTGACTTCGAATGGACCTCTAGCGATAAGGGAGGAGTCGTGCAGTGATCCCGACACGTGTAACAGCTTCAAAGAAATATTCTGCGACCTCATTACCGAGACAGAAAGTTCACGCGAGAGCATCTTTCTCGTACGCTGACATGAATGCGGGGAATCCACCGTTGTTCGAATGCGGTTTGAGTGTGATCGCACCATGGTTCCGCGACGCCTCTACCATGATTCTGGAATGATCCGATCCGAGTTCTCAGATGTCTTGCGCGTAGCTCCGAGTCGTCCTGACTATAAAACTCCATGGACTCGAGCATCGTTCCGAGGCGACCTCATTACTTTGAACAGGGGACAATAGCTCCCTAAAGCAGACAACACTAAATCGAGGGAGGTCAGCCACCGAGGCCGTGACGATTCGAGACCGTGAAACCGGTCTAAGAAACACAGAGAGGTTGTTCTTTTTCCCATCCGCTCTTCCATTGTTGCCCCTGAAGAGGAAACACAACTCAAGAGGCGGGACAAAGTCTTCTGAACAGCGAGAATATGATATCATGTTCCTCCAAGGGCGTTCAGAAAATTTCGTCCGCAGAATCGAACTCGCGGCATACTTGATCTTCATGGTTCCCGGGCAACGGCCTCAACTCCTATACAACGCGCGCTCGTCTGCATTCAACCTCGTCGGCTTCAGGCGTGATTTTCTCCCACAAATTCCAGATCCCCCCAGATGGAAGCCATGTAGCGTTGAGTGGAAGCTCGATGCATATCTCTTCTCCTTAGAACCTCAATCACACGAGCATGGTTATATTTACACCCACATTTATTGTGCCCTCAAATGAGTCCCACTCATATCATCCAGCACAGAATCACATCGCAGCTCCTCTACAATCCGGATTATCAATGTCTTACAGAACAAACCATCTGAGAAACTCATCATACAAATCGGATTCGAATGAACCAGCTGGACGGGAACACTCAAACGACCCGTCCCGAGTTATCTCCAGTCTTCGGTACCTCCACAAGCATCCATTCGAAGACTTTCGGCTGGTAAATTTCTGTGGTAGGAGTTTCAGAGCCGCTGAGCCTCGGTGACTCGGTGGAATGCATCCCTTGCCCATGACGCTGTGGAGTTTTTTGGAGTCGGAATGAGCAGCTGCATTAAACGTGGGTTATGAGGAATCGCCGTTCAAGCCAGCAGCGAACAGGATCTCTGGTCAATTATTTGTCTCCTGATCTTGATTACGGGCGAAGCGTTCTCGTTCGCGCAGTGAGAGCACATTACCTCGGGCGAGTACGCGTGAATTGAAACCAGCGTTTCATGCTCTCTCGCTTCGTTAAACTTTGGGAAAACGTCGCAGAAGACGTTGTTATCCACTGTTAGACGGTTGAGCAGCATCTGGACTTCACGAAAGCCTGAGATCAGATCAGACCTCGAATATTCATCCCAGTCTTCATCATCTCGGCTCCTCTCGGAAGCCCCCACGGCGCGCCCATCTTTACAGATGTCACTGTTCACAATGGTACAGTTGGTCGCGCGTGTTTAGATTTTTCCTCCTCTATCCATGTATCCAACAACCGAGGATCCGCTTCTCTGTTTGTCTCAGATGAACTTCCACGCGACTGATCGGATCGACTCGGGACCGGCGGAAAACTAGACTCCCCTCAATTGTTCTCAGTTGTTGTATCAGGAATCGAAGGAGAAATGATGAGAAATAAACGATTCATCCCGACTCGTGCTCGAATCTTCATCAGATGCATTTTGAGCAAAATTCCTATACATCAACGTTTCCATGCACGAAATGCTCCAAGATTGGGCGTCCTGACTCCGATTATCTCATTTGGCAACTTCGAACATCCTTCAAGGAGATCACCTGCGTCACCTGCGATGATGCGGATCCTGAGAAGCACAGAAAAAGACTGAAAACGACCGAGCGAGTTCCTGTGTCACTGAAGAGGCAACTTTATTGATACTGACATCCCGCATAAGACGCCGTCGACTCAATTTGACTGGGTATACATATTCTAATAGATTTTGATTCAAATATTTACATGAGTGGTGGCCTCGTATCTTAGTGATCGCATCTTCGGTATCGTCGTCGCGTCTTTCTGTCTACATGACACTGTTTTCTCCTTGCTTCGTAATTCACAAATCACCAACTGCTAGCTGATCGTCGACGGTGACGTTCAGCCCGTGTGATTGAAATCGACCAAAATATGAAACCGCTCGAATTTCTTCGAAGTTCCTTCCGGACTTTTCTTTTGCATTCGTTCGCAGCACACTGCCCGAAGTCCGACCAATTCTACCGGGGTAGATTTCGGAGCACTCGTGTTGACGGAGCGTGGTTCACGTCTCGTGCTCTTGCGACTTACATCTGCGCTGGGTACCATTGAATAAATATAATTTAGAAACAGCTCCGGAACATTCCTCTCGCCGAATCGACATCCTTGGATCGCTCACTGATCCCTCTCCGACGTCCGTCGATCTCCCCAGTATTCCTACAAGATTCTCCCCCCGCCGGCATTCAAGTCGGCCCTAAACTACCTGGATGACTGAGTCAAAGTCTCAATTGGAAATATCTCTACATAATGGAGACCCTCCTCCGTATTTCGCCTTACCGTATCGCAGGGATTAACCAGTCGAAGATTCATGCGTGATCGTACTTACGATCTACGACGGCGTACTGCGTATCCAGCCTTCTACCGGAACGCTCTGAATCCTCAAAGAAGTTTCTAGGCCCAACAAAGCTAGCAGGTGTTGTACATGCTGATTTCGATATACGAAGACGGAACGAATCCCTCCTCGCCTGTTGATCTCATTCGTACCCTCGTCCAGCCGTCACCTTGGTCGAGTTCCACAATGTACATTTCGTCGTTTTCAGTCATCGCTATTGCTCCCTCGTTCTCGGCTGAAACGAAACCGATTTGTGTCAGAAGTCAAATCGCCAAACAAGTGTTCCGAGGGGGGATCTTCCCTGGAGCATTGAAAGGTCCCAGAAGCCTTCGAATCTCGAGAGATAGAGCCAAAAGGCTGGGTCAAAAGAACCCAGTAGAATGAAATACCCGCTCGGGAAGAGTGACTCGCGTGAGGGGAGTACGCGAGTGATACGACACCATCTACTGTGTCCCATTTCGCGAGCCAGAACCTCCCACAAAGCGCAAACCCACACGAGTTCCGCTTCGCATCTGGGTTGTAACATTCGTACACTACGCCGCTCGGAACTCATCCGAGAAGGCCGACTGGATGCTGCCAAAACCATGCCAAGAACAGTCCGTGTCCGTTCCGTTGGCAGGAATTCGTTTTTTATCTCACCTTCAAACGTGTAGAGGGCGATTGCGGTGCCCAGTGGAGGCAACGTTTCGTCTTCTTCGTGGTGGTCTTCGAATTCGGGATCATCGATGTCTCTGAGAGAGCCACTTCCGACCCCGCTTTCAGAATTATACGCAGCGTGGTCACCGTTGGTGGTGTAAGCTCCGCCTCCTGGAATCGTCGCGTACACTGTAAACCAAGAAGAGGCACAGACATGCACTTGTAGGATGAGTGGAGCAACGAAAGCATCAAACGAAAAGAAAAAAACATTCCATAACAATTTCCAATTAGTTTCTCCAGCCAGAGCTGGCCGCGTCGTACCAAAAGCGGACTCTTCGCACCGACCCAGAGTCCAAGTATATCGGAATAAAAACAATCGGCGCAATCACAACGGTCGAAAAGGCAGCCACTGAAACACAAGATCCGAAACGCCGCATGCTGGGAGATCAGACTCTGAAGAAGATCAGGTTGGAACGAATCGAGACGGGAAGAGAAGTTCAGGCGAAAGCAAGGACGACGAAGAAGCGGATAACCGGAGAGCTACGACGGGCTCCGATCCGGCGCATGACCGAAAATAGGCGCTCAGTCTTCGAAAGTCACGAAGATTCTGTTTTCACTCGGACAAACGGATATTTTCGCCATGAAAATCAGTTCCTCATCTCACTGACTTGTCGTCATACCTTCTTCTTCAATGGGAGTTATGTGATGGTGGCCATTGGATGCGGGTGATAAGGGACCTGAGCAGGTCGAAACGGAAGTGTCTCCGACCAGCCCGTGACTCCCATTCGACATGTTAGTCATGTTAGCTAAGAGAGCTCCGCTTGCAGCCGACAGACACGCGGAGTGAGTTGACGGAGAAGTCGGAGTTAGCGGGGTCACGGCTTGCGACGAGTTAGTTGAACCGGAAGATGCGGAATTATTTCGGGACAGGCTGTGCTTCACCGCGCTGATCCCGTTCGTTGCTTTGCTCAATACGTTCTTAGCGTTGGCGGCAGCCGACATGATTCGCTGAGTACCTGAGTTATTGTGGATGTTCGATTCGTCCGAGTTCGAGCGCGAGAGAGAGCCAGTATCCTCGCTAATGATAGAATTTCCACGCGTGTGACCACTGTGTCGTTTGGCGGTGTCCGGGGTCGAGGATTCGATCTCATTCAAGAGACTCTGAAGTCTGGAACCGGAACACGAAGTAAGAAACGGGGCAAGCAACGTTCGAGTCGGCGTTCAACCACTCGAGGTGGGGCGAGTGAAAAATCCTCCCCCGCGTCGAAGGGTGAGCGCCTTCTCACGGGGTTTTGGAGATAATTAGGACTGGGTTCGAGGCAAATCAACTCCTTGAACTCACTTCTGCACTTGTTCGTGTAAGCTCTCGATGCGCCGGTTGCAGCGCTCGCTTTCGGCGTTCAGGGAAGCCGCGTCCCCGAGATTCGGATTCTCTTCATACGTTCGCCGCATCTTGTGCAATCCGTCTCTCTGATTCGTCTCGTGCTCTAACTCACTACGAACATCTTTGAGCTTTTTCTGAATCTTCTTCTTCCTCTGGTTCGGCGGAAGATCTATCCACGTCTCCTCCTTCGCGTCCTCGTTGTTGTTCTGGAATGTTCAAGGTAGAAACCTCTGTCAATCGGACACTCGGGTTGGAGGTGATTGTCATTCTTCAGGGAAGCACCGAGCGACTGGAATCGAACAAGCTTTCCACGGCTCGCAGAGCTCCTGCTCGCCAGCCAGCAGGCAGGCAGGCTACCCCACCAACGGATACAACCACGCGCGGTCTACAAAAGAGAAATGCTCGCCAAGCAGCTTCCCACGTCAATATCTTCGTTTGCTCGTCGGTTCTTTACTCTGCATGCCCTGCTTTCGAACGGGTTTGCCGACAAAACGAACGAACGGACGGACCAACGAAGATATGGTGACCGCAAACAGGGGATAACCAGACTCGTTCAGGCGGCTGAGAATGGGACTGCTTCCCATCTCACACGGAATCCGATTTTCGTCGATCGATAAAGATTCGGAGGCTGAGTTCGACGCGACCGTGAGCCCAAGCTGACCAACATCACTCAACTTCCATTCTCCCCGATCGATCATTGCAACTTGTTTCGCCCGTTCCCCGATTTCGTATGATAAGTAAACGCTGGGACGTGGCCGCCCAGTATAGCTACATCGACCTGTCTTGTCAAGACACTTGTGCTCGCCTGTTTTCGCTAACCGGAGGGTCGTTCCTGAAGAACGAGACGATTCGACTAACGGACAGACCGGCGGATGGACAACGAATGACGAGACGGAAGGATGTGTTAGAAGTGTCCGATGCGACGGCTGCCGTTTCGGCGGCCGCTGCTTCAATACTAAGAAGAAGACGACGACGGAAAACAGGGAGAAGACGAGGATGGTGGAAAAGTCACGCGGCGGTAGCGACCGTCAGCGAGTCTTCCTCGCATCGCCGTAAACGCCAGCGATGCTTGTTCGCCAGTCAGCTAGCTGGAGCTTCGAAGACGACCGACCAGTCAGTAAATTAGTCCATGCCGCTGGCTGCGTCATCCGCTTCTGGATACCGCCGCTTCTGCGGCGGCAACGAGCGCCGCACGTTCAGCTGATCGCCAGTTCCGGACAAAGACACACGGACGGACGCTCACAGACCCGAGCCGTGGAACGGGAATCATCGTACGGAGTAGCAATGTTTTCTAGCGAATAACGGGTCGCCCCAATCTCGTTCGGCTCCGGTTTTCAGTCTTGAGGGGACGAACGGCGACCAGATCACGCTCAGATTCTTCTCACACAATCAAGCACGCTCCTTCGCCGTTCCACACGTAAGCGAATAAGCACATCGAACTCCATGACCATCGAGCGGGAATGACCCCCAGGTGAGCGAGTGTGAGATTCGAGTCATTCGGACCGCTCGCGAAGCAGGGACACCGCAATGAGCACAAAGATGGGAGGACAGGCGGCGGAGGGCATGCCCTAACTACCGTGTACGGCGATCGTACGGTTACTTACATCAATCACGTGACGTAACAACGCCCGACGGAGACGGAACAATGATCAGAAGCGAGGATAGAATTGTAATACTGTTAGGGCCTCAGATCGATCCAACATGAACCATGACGGAGAAGCTATCGACAGAAATAATCACCGACCGGGAGACAGGAAGAGATCCGTGACAAGCGACAGCTTTTCAGGAGGAATTAGTTTGCCGATCGACAACAAGAGCAACGAAAACGTGAGTGGTGCTTACCTTGTTGGTTTGACCGAAAATGTTTGCCAGAATGTTTCGCTTTTTAGTTTTGCCGGAAAGCGTCCCTCGTATGGTGAGTTTGTCTTTGTGTCCTACGCCGCTAGTGCTCGAGCTATAGGTCAAACTCGCCCCGTTGGGCTTCTCTTCGCTGAGGTTCTCAAACGGGAAGTCATCCGGGGGGAAAAACCCGCTCTTGTAAGTTTCTACTACGCGTTCGGAATCCTTGACAGCGTCGATCCCGCCGGCGGCCGCCATGATTCCATTCAAACAGTTGTGGATAATCGGTTCCACCTTCAGCTGCGACTCGGCCACCTGCTTCATGAAGTTCTGTATACAGGTGATCCGCCGTTCGTCCATCTGCTGGAGGTCGTTGAACACTCTGGGCATGTACTCGTTGAAGTGCATTCGCTGAAAGAGAGTCTGCGTTAGCGTCTGGGCCGCGAGGAGTTCCCGCGGGGAAGGACCCTCGGCGATGTGCGTCGATCAGGACAACTCGGGGATGGCACTTACTTGGAGTTCGTTGGTCTTTTGGAGTTGTGCGGCGTACTCAGCCTTCGCATCTTCGCAGAGCTGGTTCTTGGCTACAGAAGACTGCTTCGCGATCTCAACCTCGGCTCGTGACAGATGCATGTCTTTCTCGGCACGTTCGTACTTCTCATGCGCCTTCTCGGCTTCGCGGTGAGCTTTGCCGTACGCCTTCTGGCACTTGTCCATCTGGGCGACGTAGTTCTGGAGATTCTGCTGAAGTTTGGTGCCTTCGCCGAGAAGACGTTTGCGTTCATCCTTGAGCTCTCGGACGAGGCCGGCGATCTCCTTAGCTATGTTCTGAATCAACTCTTCCGAGATTATTTCGTGCTGGTTCGCGAGGTGCGCAACTTCCTCCAGCATTTTGTTGAAAGCTACGTGGGTGCTGAAATTCGTTTCTTCGTCTTCTTGGCCCTGGCCGCGTGTCTTCTTTGGTTGATATTTGCGGGCCATCTTCCGCAGCTTGTCGGCATACTCGAATTCGATGAGGGCCCGCTCTTTGATGAAGGCCTGGAAGTTCTCCAGGAAGTGGGCTCCGTTCTGGGTGTGAGTCGAAATCTTCTCGTACTGATCCTGGAACCGCAGAAGGAACGAGTTAGGGAGGAGCTGGCCAACCGCAGCAACGCTGCTCGTCTCGACGTACATGACGAACTTCGTCTCTTGCGTGGCTCTTGCGGGCGGGTGGCTCCGGCTCAGTGGCCGAGCGCATCAGATGACCATCGTCTGAATCAAAAATCATTCCCCAAGATCACTCCCTCCCTCCCACACTCGACAAAGGGTTCGCGAACGATGTCGCCCTCGCTTGGCGACGACCTGGTTCTCGCTCCGAGACCGCAGGCAGCGCCGCCGCGGGCACTGTCGCTGCACGGGTCAACTATCCGACTCAGATGATTATTTAAGCAAAGCAGCTCATTGTTCTGGACGTTCGATGACGCTGATGATCCCGACGCCGTCACGCTGCTAACTGGGACATCAAAGCAGCCAACGACAAGCATCGATTCAAATATCAACTACCTATTCCGGCGAATTGAATCCACTCACACTCGTTCCGCGATCGTGAGAGTTGTCCTCGAATACGGACACGAAGTGACAACACTCCAATTTCATACGGAGCGTTTGTAGCATGGTCAACTTTGGAAAGGTGACAGATTCACGTTCCGTCGCGGATTGCATCGAGAGGGCTTGAGCGATAACTCTAGGCCTCCGAGGCAAAGGACAAGACCTTGAGCTCTAGAGCCTGTACTGCCCAGAGCCAGGTCAAGTCAGTTTGGAGGATGAAATATCAAGCACACGAAGGCATCGAGCCTTCCTCGTTCTGGGAACGCATCGCAATGAGCCCTCCGCCCAGAAAACGGAACATATCGATCGCGGCGCTTCATTCTAAAAGAATCAGGAAGCATTCCCTCTTCTTGGCCGGACCGTCAGTCCACTTTCAGGAACACCTTGCCAAGCTTTCCGGATCGATGACGGGGTAAAGTGTGAGCCGCGAACGCGGCTGGGCGCGATGGATTTTCGTCTAGAAATCAGAGAAAATTGCTAAAACCGTTGCAAGCAGTCGTTGATGACCCACTGGAAAACACTCCCTTGCTTGGTGCCTGTGACTGTATATGGAAGTCAGAGGAGGAAAATGTGTCTGCGCGCTGCCCGAAAAGCTGTAACACCGCCGATCGTAAGTCGCATCAATATTGTTGTCCCCGAAAGCGCTCGTCGCACAGAGTTGATCATCGACACAAGAACCGCCGCTCCAGAATCGCTGAATAGAAAAGCCATTAATAGATTAGGAGTCGGTGTCAATGTCTCTGGACTGGGGCGAGCCGAGTTGGTATCGGTCTATTCAGACGCTGAGTCAAAGAATCCGTTCTTATCTTTTCCCCTTTTTACGAACTGTTCGACGAGTGCCACCTGAACTAGAAGCCGCTACATGGGAACTGTCCGTGAGAACAAATCTGAGACGGTTTCTGATGCTTTTCGCGGGCGTTCGAAAAATCCGCACGATGCAACCACATGTGTACCACTCGATTTCTGACCGTTGTCAATCTAATTCGGCCACCCACTATTGGCGCCGAAGAGAGCTCGCCCTCCCACGGGCTCGTGGGCACAGCCGTTTTTTGGTGGTTGACCAATCGTTTGATGAACATGCAACCTTCACTCCAAGAGCGGGTCATGAGCTGTGAGAGAATCAGCAAGTCTCCTCGAATGCAGAAAATACGGCGAAGAAACATTGTACGCTACGGAATGGAATTATGACGCAGTTGCGAAAAGGACCAATACACAGAACCGGGCGCGAACGAAGTTCACATCGCGCTCCGGTGCACGACGACGAAGCGAATGCCGTACAGAAATACGAAATAGGAAAAACACAAAGCTTCGCCCGCAAGGCCGACCAATAGATCGTCTCTGAAGAGGGGGAGTCAAGGGGCATCGAATCCCGGCCACGTGATTGAAGGGGACGACAACGAACGACACCTCTTTAACGAAACAGTTCAAGAACGTTCGCCAGGTTCACCTCGCTCCCAGTGAATGCTTCACGGAAGATTTCATTAGCATTACAACCAGAGCTCGATTAAAAGATGGATACGAGATTCTGGCTGCCAAAGGCCACGCTCCTGTTGTCAATGGTCGGGGTTGAGTTCGCCGACGAAACAATGCAAAAGTGTTTTCTGCTGGCTCGACACGAACTGCGTTTTCGCTCCGCGTTCATTCGAAAACCGCGTCGAGCACAAGGAGAAAAATCTGAGCAGAACACTTCTGGGTTGGGTACAGTCCCCGCTGACTCCATCTCATAGGGCGCAGCCTCCAGCGACGGGAGCTCGCGAATGGGACCGCGCTCCAATTAAAGACTCCTTGAATGCGTAGAAATCTTCGACACCGAATGCATCATCAACTTCCACGAAGCCTGCCTCGATGCATCAGCTCAATGTTCGGTCGTGTGGCCGTTACACAGCTGATTGATCGATTGGAGCTTTGACTGCGAAAATGACGTCCACGGATCGGGATTCGTATCGCATGCGAAAACGTTGCGATTTTGTTTGATGAGCGTACGGTTTCATTCTGAATAATTCCTACAATCGATGAAAATATCAATCAGACTGGGGGAATGATCACATGGCCCAATTCCAGAAGAATTCGACTGGAATCGGTTGAAATTTTTCTTGCGAGATGTTGATCCGAAGCGTCAAATCGTTCTGGGACAACAGGTTAATACGAGCCCGGAAAAATCATCGGAATGTCTCCTTATAGACCATTGCGTCTTCAGACGACGCATCGACGGACGGAACGATCCGACTTGAATCATTAAAGCAACTTCGAAATCGAGAAGGAACGTTTCTTTTTTTTCGTCCGCACCTTAAGCTGCTCATCGGTAGTGATGGGAGTGATCAACGATAGCTTTCGAAGCAAAACTCAAGCTAATCGCACTCGATAATTAGAAACAGCTCAAATCGTCCGGCTGGCTGCAGCATCAAATTCCACCGGTCGCGTTGTTGGGAATTCTAATGGGAGAACCGCCCGTACGACTCCACTTTGCTCACGTATAAACTGACATGTTTGCTAAATTGTTCAAATGCGATGACGTGCCGAGAGGGGAGCACGCGGACAGACAAGTACATGTCACAAATCCACAGTCGACAGCAAGAAGTAAATGAATTTCCTGCATTGCCTAAACACGCTTCCATTTTTTGGACTTGGGATGAGACGTGTGTAATATGACCAAATGATTGTCTGAGAGTGAATTCGAGAAGAAGTTCCGCGGTGGAATGTTCATCAGCCTTTCGGCTTCGTTCTTAGAAGGTGCCGATGTCGTCACAGGCATCGCAGGTGACAAGGGTCACGCCGCGGAGCTCAGACAAAACCGTCGCCGCGAGAAAACCACCTTCAGTGCCACTACTGTTAGCCAGTTGCGGATTTGAAGATCTTGAGGGCACGATCCGTTCGTTGGCTCGTTTATCCGCAGCTTCGAATCATAGTTGGAGAAAAGGGGTAACCTTGACTCGTAACGGACCCGAGCGGGAGCAAAGGAGGCATCGGTATCGAGTCGCTTTTCGGACAAACAATGCATGGCGGTCATGGAAGGGGCGTCCATTCCAGTGACCATCACTGACCACCGCAACAAACACAACGGCGCTCTGTTTGCAACCCTCTACTCGAACGGAACAGACGGAAGTTTGTTCCGTTCGTGCCACGGCGGCACCAGATTGAGCCTCTAAGAACATTTCTACGATAGAATTAGATACGATCGAACGCTTCCCGACTGCTCACATGACTTCGGTGGAAGATCGAAGGGGGAATGAATAAAGGATTTCGCATTATTGTTTCACTGTCTTCCCGCTTTCACCCGGCTCGAGCCAGCCAACCAGCCGCATCTGTCAATGAGGAGAAACGAGGATGAAAACTTTCGCGTTTCACCGACTAATTACACAGATCTATCTGAATCCTGTGTCTCGTTCGCCGCTTTGCCTACCGTTGGGAATCAAAGAGCAGCTGACCAATCGTTCATCTCACGGCAGCGACTGCAGCACCAGTAGTGGTGCAATGCCAGCATGTTGGATTCTCTTCCGGATGCATGCTAATCGTGGCCAGGGTACCGACAGAAGCAGCTTCGAAATCGTCGTTCGCTTCGTGGAAAAGGCAAAGAAAGAGAGATTCATCTACAAAAACATCGATACAGCCGACTCGAAGACGATGTTTCCAAAACAGGAGGCACTGAGTGGACTTGAACCAGGACGCTCGCGTTTGTGTGCCAAACGTTCCGTTCGAACAACCTTTCAACACTCATCACTGCCTGCCAGTCATCGATCCGAGATATATCCGCCACCCATAGCAGCGACAGAACCGTCCAAGAACCGTTCTGTCTCGATCAGTTTACCCTTCCGTCACGGGGAACAAACGAAACAGAGAGCCCAGAATAAAATACTGAAGGTTACCAGATCGACGGGAGAGATGGGAATCACGTCTATCCAGCCCGGGGCCGCATCGGAGAATCATGGCAAGACGTGGAATGAACGTTCGCGGTGCAATGCCTGGTTTGCCAAAGCTGAGCTCCGGGGTAGGAATCCAGCTGACAAAACTTGAGGCCGCCAAGTTGGTATTGTTCGCCGAAATTCTTCGCAGCAGGACTACATATTGTCAACATCGAACATCCCCCATGCGAGTCAAGTTGATCCCATCCCTAGTGATTGGTGGAGTTCCGGTTGATGGGTTCAACTTGATCTCTGTCATGAACAATGCTACCGGAGGCGGACCGGACGCGAGGTATCCAGCTGAACGCACGAGGAATGCATACCGTTCTCCAGAGGTCAATCATGTGGTTTCCAGCCGCTGCGACATTGTGCATCGACGACGCGATGCTCTCCAGGTTGAGCCTCGAGCCAGCGTCTCTTGAAATCGTGCCGAACGCGGTGTGATGCACGACGTAATAAGGCTGGCTGTACTGGCCCTGCATGGGGGTCACGTATGGCTCCGCGTTGAGGAACTGGGAACCCCTCCAGCGATCACCTCGTACCGTTCCATGTACGTAGCTGAAGGGTTTTCGTTCGCCGTAACGGATAACCTCGCTTGGCATCTTGACTCTGTTGGATCACAGCAATTATCGCGGTTCCCGGAAGGCACTGGTTTTCACAAAATCCGTCCGTCAGCTGCAACAGATCATCCGCACCGAGCACCAGACACGCTCTCGTCAAGAACAGTCACCCTTCGCGAGATTTCGAAGGAATTGCTGTACTTCAATCGGCGCACGATGCCATCGGACGTCACCAGACTTCGTTCTATCTAACCGCTCTATCGACAGCCGCAACGGCACCGCACGACTCCGACGAGCGTTGCCGGAGGAGGACCCTCTCCTGTCGGTTTCGGTGAGGGGATCGGAAGCCGGAGCGATCGTTGCCTCTGCGCACCGATCGCCGTACGCTATATTCTTGATCGTACTTTCTAGGTTCAGATCCGGATCTTCAAAACGGATCAGCCGACGAACAAAATCAACAAACGATCCCGAGCCCATTGGATAACCGCCCGTTCTTCCATTCGCTCCTCGTTCGGGACTCTGTGTCGTCGGCAGACGACTGGCCAGCTTGGATTCGCCATGGTTGCGGACTGATGTGATCTATGTGTTTGAACATCGGGCAGCGTTGCCAACAACACGGCCATCACGAACGACCGAACTTTCGAATGTGTCTGACAAAACATGCCGCGTTCCGCATGACCACCGCTCGGCCATCTCCATCGGAGTTCTACTCCGAAGAGGAACGCACTCACGGCTGTCGACTGAAAACACTTGATCGCCCATCCACAATCGCGGAACTACTGCACGCTCCAGTCTCCCAGGAATGGCGTTGAGGCACACGCATGCCGTTTCTCGTGTTGTTAGGAACCGTCCTTGGTGAGGAACTTATCACCTGTTCACTCCAACGATTCTCGGACGGGAAATCGCAACCGGGAAGAGACCCGCTCTGTGTGTTCTCGAAAAAAATCGGCGTCGCCTCGGCGGAATATGTGATTCTCGACCGGAGTCACAGTAGTCGAACGCAGCCCTCGTGTCATCCTGCGGATTAGACATCTCTGACAGAACATCCGTCCGTCGACGTTTCTGGCCGCAATTAAATTCGGGACCTCAATCCCCGATTACGGAGAAGTACTATGTAGTTCCTGGTCGTCGGAACTCATTGTAATATCCGGTTCGAGGATAAACAGCATTCTATATTCTGTCAGCAGACTCAACGGACATCTGATTTGTATGTGCGACAGATTGGTACATTTCTCTACGTAAATGATGAGCGGCGCCCTCCGAGCGTCGGGGTTTGGAAACCGCTCTGATCATCTTCGGAGCTCCTGATCGGAGCTCGATAAGTTCGAGACAGAGTGCTGATATGGACTTCGACCGTTTCGAATCGAGTTAGCGGGTACGGGAGCAGCACCAGCCGCGGATTCAACGTGACGACGTGTTCCGATCAGATGATGGTAGCTCTGATACGAATCGGGGACCAATGAGTGAGCGACCAGGGAGTCACTGTCGCGACCGTATTCGGGAAGCAAGTGACGTTTCATTAACGACCGCGAGCTACCCACAAAAAAGTACCAAAATCCATGGCCAAGACAAAGTAGCGAAATTATCACGCCGTAAAAAGCTATTCGTAGTCATCAAAACTCGACGCCGGACGTGGATTCATCCGACGGGAGGATTATGAAACGATTCGAACTCATGGAAGCGGACCCGCGAGCGTTCCATGCGTTCTTATTCCCGCGGAGAAACGGAGCCAGATCAGTTTTTGAGTCGATCAAAGGAAGCCCTTCAATGACGACGAGCCACGAGCTTCACACTGATCGCATTCTGAATCCACGTTCAGGAATCAGTTCCAACTTTCCAGAAGGGAACAACACGTTGGAAGGCCAAGGTCCTTCCCTGCCATAAATCACCGAGGCCGTGGGGGACACAAACACCTCACCTGTCGATCGGCCAAGAACTCGGGCATTCGTTCTGAACTGAGAATAAAAGCCGTTCGAAGCAGAGACTTTTGGAATGCGGTATTTTGCGATCAAAATGAGTTCATCGGCAACGTCGACAAGTCGAAGGCATATCACCTAGAAACCTTCGAAGAGGTTCAGGAACAATGTGAAAATACGCCCCGACCTGATAAATGTGAAGATTCCGAGAGCCAGTTCCTACCCGAATGGTGACGAAACAACACTGCTTTGGGTTCTCAATCGGGTCCATCATTTTGAATTTGTTCGCGCCAAGCAGGCAGGCGCATCACCAGGATGAAGACGCCGAAACGGACGAGAACTCGAGTCGGCTGGAAGTTCCCTCGTTTCTTCCTCCAGGTCTACCACAACGCATGAGTCAAAAACGTCCAACGGAGCACAGAACTCGCAAAACACTGAGCGGTTCGACGTCGATGGTATCATCGATGCTTCCCCTGTATCCATTTCTAAAGCCCGGATTGCCGCTATCGTTCAGCGCTCCTCACCATCGATGCCGATGATGCGATCTCGATTCCTTGGATTGTTTTAGTTTTCGATTTGTCGCGAACCCTCATCCTCGTAGGGAATCCCATCTCGACTTACCCAATCTTGTGTTGGTAAACAGCGTCGAGGTCTGGACTTGGTCAGAGCTTCGATCGGAGACCGGCGGAAAGTCTCCGGTCATGAACAGGAGGGCCCTGTACGAATACTTTTAGTGCCGTTCCGACGGTTTCTCGGGGACTCCAATCACGATTTTTCAACTCAAAGCTCTGCGGCTTTATTCTTTTCCTCCAAATCTGCGCTCATTCCGTTAACATAATTTACACGTGAGGACAAATCGTGACCATCTGTCCGCGTTTTCCAAGGTAGTTACGCGGCATCCATCCGCTTTCGAATCAGCAGCAGCAAGCAAGATTTGAACATAATTCTACTAAGAGCGAGAATGAAAGCAAAACTTGCTTTGATAGCTGATGTCGTCGGATCGAACGCAGTTTGAATCGTGGTTGTAAGCGAACCGCGCTGACGTCGTCGCAGGCTACCTTGCCAACCCACGTAGTGCCTTCGGGCGTCGCTTTTTCAACGTTTTTCACTCACACTCTCATTTTCGCTTCCTCTCGCTTCTCTCATCATGAAATCACGTGACCGTGTTGAGGAGAAAACTGAGCCGGGGTCGATCCTGTATCAAAGAGTATGAGGCTCTCTCGATATCCGATGTAAACAAACATTTCACTTCCCATCGTTCGAACTGCTTAGGAAGCTCGGCATCCGGAAATTTCCGTCTACGTTTCGGGGCCTCTTCAGGGTATCGAATGTTTCGAAAAGGTGGATCGCAGGACGACCGAACCGGGAAGTTGAGCGTCTATATAACCTGGAGTTGACGTTCGTTGAGTTGTGGGGAATAGAGAAATAGTCGCGTGGTGCTCAGGATGATCCCGAAATATGGGCAGGCTGGCGGTTGATCATCTTCGCTGCTGTTCTCTTACCCTCCTCTTGATTCAAATTGATATTGCTTGCGGGATGCTCCAGGTCACCTCAAGTTGCCGTAAGTAGCCGTTGTGGCGGAGAGAACCGCTGTGGGAGCCGCTATGCCGCCGTTGGGCGGCACCATGTAACTCGAGATAACGCGTTCTAGTTTTGGATAACTATGAGTAAACATACACACATAGCGAGCCACGTCGAATGGTCAGGATCTAGCAGTAGTTAGAATGATAACTCCAGTGGATCACCCTACCATCCAACGGTATCTTGAACCCGACGGCTGGATTCTGGCTAGGGCCATTGGGGTTTCGCAAGCGCTTGAAAGGTTTTACGCATTCATTATTCTGCTGGATGAAATTCTGCTTCGAGAATGTGGCCAAGCACAAATCCGTCATCGAAATCAACTCAACGTCTCCACTCTCGACGACTCTGCAAGGTTCGACGACCTCGCGCGAGCCTATTCTCGAACTAGCTCCACCGTCGAGCGCAGTCTGGCTCCCGGGAGGGATTTGCTCTGCTCCAACGTTCGCGATCCTGAGTGGACTTGAATCGCAAGCTGAATTCCGCGACTTCGCTTCAGCGCTCAAAGATTCCAGCTCTCTGATCGTGATCTATGCGATCGGAACGTTGATGAGCCAGTGTACTCATGTAGCGAGTTTGGAGAATCGAGAGCATATTTCGACCCGAACCAGCTCATCTAACGTCGGCTGTCACGCCCTAAAAGCGAGCAAGTTGTTCGCAACAGCACCTACCTCGGTTCTGAGCGCAAGATCGTTGCGAGTCTGTGGACTAGCAGGTAGAAAGCTCCCCACTGAATATCTCCTAAGGGTCTGCATCGCAACCGCTGATCATACTATGAACTCGAAGCACGCCCGTGACTACTCGTTACTAACGGTCGCAGTTCCGATCACTCGTTCCCCCACTCACGCACGCACTCACACTCACGCACTGCTCTGTCTACAACGGGCGGCTGGCGTCCAAACTTGGTTTTAGGAAACGGCAAAACTCCGATGGAGTTCACTGAGTTGGATTCCGTGTTGGTTGACAACAGAGTCAGTGACGGTCAGTTCGACGCCAGGCTTCCTAAACGTCACGCTGGCCGCTGTGGAGCCGGCAACTCTGTGAGCGAGTGCATGTGTGTGTGCGTCCGTCTGTTTATCTATAGAGAGCCTTTTTGCTTCATGCGCCTTTCTCCAAGATGGCGTCGCACCATCTTCTTCTTCTGGTTGATGTCTGTTGTCGCTCGTTGGTTCGCCTTCTCTCGCTGCTAGCCTGTCGGTTGGTTGGTTGCTCGCTCGCTCGGTTCTTTCGTTGGGCTCACCACCAGAAGCTGCGGCGATGGTTGTTGCTGCCGCCGCCCAGTCGGTTCGTCCGTAGAACGGTCGGAGGGTATTAAGAATAGAGCGGACCCCTCGTTCGGACAGTTCTTGAAGCGGGCCTAGCTTAGTCTCTATCAGCTGATCGGATCTCGCAAGCGTGAACCTTCTCTCTCACTCGACTCTGATGCTCTTCTGCAGACTGGAACGTTCTCGGACCCAACACTCGGGATCCGGAACTGAACTCGTCTGATCTGTCCGCCGGAAACGGCCTGTTGTCTTCCCGTCCAGCGCCGCTTCCGATGACGAGAAAGCCTCCGAAGTGTCCTCGCCAATCTCCCGGCCGATGAACCTGCACTGTAGATCACATCAAGGAGGAACACGAAGAACCTTTTTCCCTCACACTGAGATACTTGGGTTGTTTCTCCGTGGTCAACACATACCATTTCCTCCGGGGTAAACAAAAGTTTGAGCTCGAGAGATGTGCCCCTCATTCACTATGTTGAATGTTCCACGAAAGAACTCTGTGGCAGAAGCAGTGGCGATTCCGTCAAAGAACCTTCGAGTCAACTTGGACGAGGGGCATCAAGCCGCATTTGACCCACTGGCGACACCGATGTCGTGTGCCCCTGCAGCTGACATCAGCGCTCTGAGACGGACATCACCTGCTCCCCAACATGTGGGAAGGTTTGGGCTAGCGGGCCTTGATAGTAGCTCCGTGCCAATTGAATCAGGACCAGCTCACTCGGATGGCGCCTGTCGAACCCCTTCAGTCTTTCTTATTTCTCCTAGTCTGTGCGAGAAGAGCTCACAGAACCGCATGAACTCGATCGGAGACGCCCGTTTTCTTCCCAGATTCATGATTCTTCGTAACTGCAGCTCTCATACCATGCGATTCCTTCGAGATTCCTGCAGTGGCTCCTTGCCGGAGATCATCCCAGTCAAACGGAATCCTCCACAGAAACATCGACGACTAATCTTGGTTAATGTCCTCGAGCAGTTAGTTTGTAGGACATCCGTCTCACCGATCAATTGATGCTATTGCTCAGTAGGATTTCAAGCAGTCCATCTTCCCGAGTCCTAGTCGCAACTCGAAGACAAACGTGATGTTTTGGGAAACTTTTCCAACAGAACAGGCATGTACATGATTCGTGTAGATCAGAGGTCGTCAAACTATCCCGACATTCCGAGGGGTGCCGCAGCCGTAGCCAACCGGGGAATTGCCCATTCGAGCACGGATGTTTGATCAAAGCGGGCGAATTACTTCGAAGTACGGTGAAAAGAAGGGACGGCATCGTTTAGCCTCAGTCGACACCCCTTGGGCGCCGCGGCTCACAGTTTGACGACCGCTGCTCCAGATGTCCATCTCCATCACGTACAATGTTGAGAGTAACTGTGAAGAATCTTCGGCCTATTCACCTCTCTCTTTGGGTATCTCGACGAACGTAAGTCCCCTCTTTCGCCCGAAATCAGCGTCTCCGACCAGAGTTGCCTTACGTCCCGTTTATGTACTTTTGAGACATACGCCGTGACAATATCAGCTGTCTCCACTCCAGGATACTCTACTCCTCGTCCTCATAACTTTCTGCAATCTTGACGCCACCTCTTCTGGACTGCGCACTTTTCGAATACAGTCTCTCTAGTCTTCCAGAGCAAGTTTCGTGTCGGGCAAATCGACGACCCTTTCGGGGGTCTTGTCGGCCCTCAATAATGATTCCATGTTTCACGCGTATCATTATCAGGCCGCGAGAGTCGTTCGCTAGTGCTACATGAGTTTCATGCCACAGTCATTGCTTCCAAGGATGAACATAACCATCCCGAAACTATTGGAGTATTCGACTCCTTCCACCTCCCTCATTTTATGGGGGTCATACCACCCCTACATATTCATACATACGGATCCACAAATATACAGCGGATGTTATGAACACATCGAAATCTGGATTCGTGAAGCTAGCATCATCGAAGCTAGCCCCATCCGAAACTTCTCCAACCCGGGCTCGTTGAGAAAAGCTCTGCGATTTCCCTTGAGCGAGCAGACTCTTGGGACTCGCCAAGCGGGAGAACCTACCTGGCGGGAAAGCATTGGAATGGACACAGAGAAAAAATCCAAGAAGGAGGATGGTCCTGAGCCTACTAGAAAACTATATGTACGAGGCGAACCGAACCGGAAACTTGGAGAAGAGACCCTGACAAAACAGTGATACGGCCAAACTTCCAGTTGTGCTAAAATGATTCCTACACCTGCCAATGATCGACTCCTCCGACGGCATGTTAAAAGCTTGAAGGGTTCCTCATAAGTGTCATCCGACCGTTTGGATCGCAAAACACTGTGAGCAGACGGAGAGAATGGTTCATTGTAGAAAAAACGACTCTCCTCTCCATTCAACTCGACGCCGTGCATGTAAGAAACTGCATAATTGTGATGACATCATCACGGAGCGTCAGAAAGTTGCATCAGCACCTGGTCGAAGACATCCTGTTGAAGCAGGTCTGGAGTAATCGAAGCCGTTGGCAGGATTGAACCCAAAGGCCGGACTCCACTGGCGTTCAAAAAGCAGGTGAATGTACTGTTGACGTGCTTCCCGGAAGATGAGGGTGGAATTCCCTTCCCGCCGCAGAGCACGGTAAAGCGAGCAAATTTTCAGGACAAGTCTGATCGAGAGCTCCTAACCTGTTGGGAATTTCGAGGGCGGCTCCTGCCGAATTCAGGATTGACCAACCAGACACGTCTCCGTTCGCCCTTGACACACCAGAACAGAGTTCCGTCCCTGGATTCGAGGTTGGAGCTACCTACATCGCACACGATCCTGGTCGCGCTAAGAGCTCGCTCATTTTAGCACAGAGAATATTCGTTCCGATTGGGATTTTAAGAGGAGTCCCAAACCGGATCGGTCCCGAGAACCATCTCGAACCCCGGCACCGAGTTACAGCACGGGAATTCTTCCCCCTGCTTGAGCGAAACATTTTCGGAGAATCTTTGAAATCGCCAACTGTGACGGCGAACAGGTCTCGGCTGTCCGAAAGTCTCGCTTGTTCTGTAGTCTATCAGCCGGTCCCAAGTTCACACTGGAGCAGCTTTCAATTTGAAGCCTCATCGATTGCAATAAGAATCCAACGAGGAATCAGCGAAGCAGTCCGACCGAGAGCCACACCCGACTGCTACACGCCGAAGAACAGGTCAACTGTGAAAATAGTTTTGCGACATGTTTGAGACGCTCCTTAGTGTCATGGAGTCTTCTATCGAAACGAATCAAAGCCATGACGCCAACCCGCGAAGACAAGAAGCAACTACTTGCGCGATTTCCGGCGGAAAATGAAACGCCGCGTCTGGCACAGGTGATAAGAGACTCTCGTCGCTCGCTGCGGGCAGTGAGCCACTGTGTGACTTGATTTGCAGCAGACAAGCTCTCACCTGTCGTTGCTTCCATCAAGTTTGTTCTCTATCATGTAGTATGCACTGCGAGAGTCCCGTCCAAGAACCCCGAATCGAGTACTCACCACTCCGGAAAGTACTCTGTTTGGGGTCGCCAGGAAGTTTTTCAGCTATCCACGATCCGAGCATGCTTCCAAATCATTACTGTCCGCGAGCTCGAGTCGGAGGAGATCGGGTGATTCTCCCTGCAAGAGATGTCCTAGTCCCCCCAGAAGCTAACTGTTCACGGGAAGGGGTTCAGGGGAAACGGAGGCGTTGGGACGTAACGCGGTTTTGATGTCGGATTCCTCGGGAGAAATCTGTTCCTGCTGTCAGTTTCGAATCATTCTTTAAATTCCATTCGAGCATGGCTTGATCCCTTCCTCGTTGCAGGATTAGGGGAGGCAGCTTCCGAAACGAAACGAAGGGTGAATCATTGCACGGAAATCAGTTGTGTAGCGATAAACGCTGAATAACCAGAGGCTGTCCGATTGTAAGTGAAAGAGCGACGAGGAAAAAGTGATGTCGGTGCGGCGATTCGCTCGAAAGAAACATCAAGTCAAGATGATTAACGAAGATTGCCTTTCGGATCTCTCCCTCCTCGTCAAAATGGGAGGAGAGGAAATTCAACGTCGGGATCACTTGCGGTGCTGGCAGCGATGATTTTCCCGAGTCGCATGCACTGTTTTTCTCGACTAAACGCTGTTTCCCCCTCAATAAACACTTTTTTAGGTCCTAATTACCGGAAGCGGTATCAAAACAACTTCACTTTCTACAACAGCCAGAAGGAGCTTGCTGAACATGCCACGAAATCCGCGAACTGCTGTATGCCAAAAACATAACCAGTCGTTTCCCAACTCTCACAGAGACCGCGATCGGACCATTGCGAAAATTCAGAAAGTTCCTCGACAACAAGAGCGAGCTCCCACCCAACGCGGCTTCTTCAAGAAACACATCTACTCACTTCGAAGTCGGAGTCCAAATCATCCGGCGGCGGTGTGGTGACGTCGTAGCTCCTCGACGACCTGACATTCTTTAAAACTTCCTCCGAGACGGTGACTTCGAACCACTGCGTGAGCTCAGCCTTGAAGGCCTTAATGCACTCCATGGAGAAACTCAGGGCCTGCCACGATGATTTGAGGCAGGAATGTCCACAAACTTCCATCAGAGTCGGCTGATAACGATATCGTTGTCAATCTCGATGACACATCACACCGGTGCGAAGATCTGGAGATTCCAGCGAGCTGGACGCAGACGGGCCACCGCCGACAGCAACAGTCCCGGGTGCTCGGAAAGGACCCAGCGTCCAGCAGCGTACGAGACGTGAGGGTGTTTGCTCAACGGATCAGATAAAGCGTCAGCCACGGATACACTGCCACGCGCATATGTCAACGGGGGACGTAGGAATCACTCAAAATCAACTGTCACTGCCGATCGATGTCACTATCATATTCCGTGTGAGCCTTCACCGCCGTCAGCACCGCAAACTTCGTCAGCCTACGGCAGTCAGTGAATATCTGCGCGACAAGACCCTCAGCACTTTGACCTGCTCGCATTTCTGAGCGAGGAAAATTCCTACGCCCCACGCCTTCCTCGTCTTTTACTCTTTTTCACCGATGAGGCCAGCCATGATGAGGTGCAGCTGGCAGAGCTGATCGATTCAGCCGGCACGGATGAGTCCAAGGTGCGACATAGACACTCGGTTGACACGCCCCAGGTATCCAAGTGTAACAGCTGATTTCCGCGTGGTTTGCGAAAGTGTTGCCGAGCGCACTTTTCGCGAAAACAACACCGGACACAAGCGAGCAGACGCACGACGACGATTGTACGAGAGATATTTGAGGTGTGAGCTGGCTCAGACCGTTGTCGTTCTTCTCCTCCCCCGCGCGACTTGCCTCGCCGTTCTTTTTCTCTCGGAACTAGCACCACACGGGCGGCGGCTAACAGCGTAGCGCCGATGGACACTTTCGGCGAGTCCGATACAACAGGCACTCGTCAGAGTTAGCAAACGCGAGATAACGGTTTGGAGGCTCCACTCGGTGGAAAAGCACTTCACGCATTCATGCAGTTGGCTCGACCGATTTGAAGGACTTGTCTCTGCTCGGTTCTGCTCTTGTGTGGAGAGGAATCCAGTGCAAGGGATGTCGGATGAGCGGACGGAGACAGGAATCGGTCAGATTCACGCGACCGCAGCGTCGTATGGCTGCGCTTCGTTGAAATTTCAAATCTACAATGTTTCGATCCGACATTTTATTCACTTCCAGGTCAGCCTGCTTATCGATAACGCGGCGCGACAGAATCCCTGAAGCTTCTACCAAACGCCGGCATGAGAGATCGATCTCATGAACCTCAGAACTTCGTCGAGCTCGCGGGAGAAAGTTTCAGATTTGAGACGCGATTTCCTGAGAAAATCTGACTCCGCATCGTCTCTGGAACACCATCATCGAGATCGCCTACTGGTTCGTTCAACGAACTATCGTGTCGTCAACTAACTCGTGAAAGCTTCGTTGAATTGTAACACATAAGACATCATGGCGGCTCATGACGAATCATTAGCGTTCGCACTCAACAGTAGTAAATCGCTTTCGAGACATTTCGGGCGTGACAGAGGCCCAGCGTTCCCTGAACGGTACTCAGAGAGCTCCTCTCTCTCTAACTCGCTCGGTCGAATTCTCTTTTTCAGAGCGTCGATGAGAATTCGGAGCCTTATCTTTTTCCAAGAGATTTCACTCTCGATAATCGTCAAGCCACTCAGCGCGATGAATGCGCTTTTCGATCGACGCATACTGACTTGTTGGTTCTGCATGATCGGTGTCGGAACGATCATCGATCCATGATGACGATTCCATGCGAGCGCTAGACTGGAAATATTTCCGAGGTGATCAATATGCGAGCTCGTTTCGAGTGTCTGTACGCGCCACTCGAGTGACTCGCCTCCCGATGATCCGCGTCGAGCCGTTAGGCAGACAGTTATTGTTATCATGCGAGTAGCACCACGGGACAACTCTGCTTCTCTCTCCGAAGTGCAGCCATCCCCGCAGGGTTGAAAGTACCGTACGACCGTAGCGGGTTTCGTGGTTGAGGGTACCTCCAATGACTCGGGGTAGAGCGCGGAGTGGTGTGAAGCGGACTTCGCTCTCATTAGATTGGAGAGCTTTTTAGAGAACCTTCCTTATGCAACGCCCAAGCCGCCTTTTGCTACCTGAATTCCTATCAGTGCAACGCGATGACTCCACGCCAGATAACCCTTCGACTCGGCCTATGACTTTCCCCTCGAGCCACTGGCACGCACCGTTTAGCCAGTCTCCGGATTTTCCGATCATCGTGTGTTAGAGCGAATTATTGAGTCATCGGTGTCAGGTAAATCGCGATCTGGTCAGTCATTAACGCCGCTGTTCGCGCCGCAATCGAGGGGCATGTGGCGCGCGGATGCTCTGCAGCTTATCATTGCGGCACGAAACGGAATAACGACTGAAAAGCGCATTGTCTCGTTACAATAAACAAAAGCGTGACTCCGTAACAGCTGTTCACCGACGGGCCGCGGACTGGCACACCGTTGACCACTACCGTTATTAACCGCGACGCGGCTGATACCGCTGAGGTGAAGTTTACTCAAGCATGCTTCTTATCTTCAGATGAGCCTCTTCGGAATTTTCTTCCTCAACTAAGTTCATTGACGACCACTATCAGCAGCATCTCCACCATCATCATCGTGGCTACCCTCAGGCTCGCCACAGGCACCGTCACTTTCAATCGTGGCGGATGCAACGAATAAACATTTTTAGACCGCAGACTCTGGCGAAGATGTGAGGATCGTGTTCACGCAGAGATTGACTCATTGACGACAGTATACTGGTCAACGGGATGACTGCATATCCACATCGTCACGTATCATCGCTCGAGAGACTTCAACGCTGAAGTGAACATTTCTTTCCCGCTGGAACATCTGTGTTGGGGAGAGGGAAACGCTGAATCGAACGATTTCCCAAGCAGGGACCTTCTGCTTCCCTGGCTTTCGGAGAATACTGACTCGTTTGAGCGTATATCGCTCCTTATTCACTGCGATATGGATCCGCAGACTGAGATTTCTGCGGTTCGAGCGTGTGACGGCGGTGACATTTTCTCCCGTCCCACAGAGAAAGGGTCTTTCTGGTCCCCCTGCTCTGCTTGGTCAACGTCAGCAATCGTCAGTCACAGCCGGGAATCGAGCACGTACGGCGCAGATCCAGATGACGCCATGTCGTGACGTTAGAGTATCATCGAATTCCAGCCATTGTTTTAATTATTCTGTCCAGCGCATCGTCGACGCTGAGATTGTCGGGTCAGTTGGGTACATATACAAGGGTTCGAATCTAGGCGCGTGTGACTCATACGACGCTCATCCGGTTGCCAATTCGTCGAGGAGGAATCTCCGTGAAATCGGAGATGTGGGAATATACTACGCTGACGGACCGGCTAAATGGGTAGCGGACCGGTCAACCAATGGATCATTGAGTCAATGAGTTTTTGCTTTCGAGATGACTCCGAAGCGACACCGTAATCGACCACCAAGTGATGAGTGATTGACTACGGGCACTTGCCATTAGCTCGTGTTGAGCGATCTTGATCTCGTCGCTTCCGTCGAGTAGCCAGATGAGGGGGCAACAAACAAAGCTATCTCGGCGTGGACGCAATGCAGAAAACGCTGCCCTCTTCACGTCATCCGCAACTATGTCTCACCACTCCGATGACTCATGCGCGGGGCTACGAGGGAGGTACATTCTCTGGGAGGCGACCAGACTAACAGTAAACAGAGATGGGTACGGCATCGCATGAAGTTTCACAAATACTCCACGTGATTCAATCTGAGTTTGAGAGATGAAGGCGCTTCGGAATCCACTTCTGTCCCTCGATCCACCCAACTGCTCCGTGCGCACTAGAGTTCGAATATTCTGCCGCCAATGATTGTTTTCAATTCGAGAGCCGTGCTGCAGAGGAATATTCCTCTAGTTCATAGTCGGCTCCGCGCGCAGATCTTCCACCTTGATATTTTACGTTTCACAGCCCAAGCAGGGTAATTACGCTCATTCGTACTATCGAGCAAACGAACGCAAAACATTTTCTCACAGCCGCTTGTTGTCTCGACCATTTCGAGAAGAGCCAAACGAATTTAGGATGGAACCACATCGACAGCAGCTTTCCTCACTGCCGTGTCCAGGAAGAGGTTATCATGTAAACAGTGTCGGATATATCGCGGTCGAACCATTGGAAACCCTAGCATGGAGAATGGAACGAAAACAGAAACTCTATTCCATGTCTCACGGCTCGCGCCACAGTTTTCCGGTGGGACAAGGAATTTTCCTCTTTTTGGCACGTGGCATAATCCGCCCCAGATAATCAGCCTAATACTTCATGTACCCATATTTTCGCTCCTCGTCTGAGGTCGAGCAATGGAGCAAGAAAATGACGGAGGCACCCAGATCGACCCGCAACAGGATCGTCAACTACGTCTTTCGGAGTCTGTGCAGAGTCGCAGATGACTTGAATTAGAAACAACGGAGAGTGGTAAAGCAAATTACACAAACGATTTCCAGAGCTTCGGAATGCCGTCTTGAGCAGCACGCAGCAAAACCGTTTGAAAATCGTCATCGAGCGATTCTTGTTCTTGATTCACCACCGGTAATACGGTCCGCAGACAGAAAGCCGTTTTGAGGCACATTTGGCTTCGCTAGTCTACTTCGATGTACAGGTGTAATAAATTGCGCGATGATCGCGCTCGCTGTCACGGATGACTCTTCGACGGCTTGGAATACCATGCTCTCCGAAGATTGCCGGAGAGCGGATGCCAGATTCGAGCGCACCCGCATGTCTAACTCAGCGCGATCTGCGATCAGCTGCACCGAGATCGGGGTGAGCATCGTGAGGAACGGAGCGGGCAACCTCGGACTCCGGATCGATCAGCTGTACGTCTTCGGACGCGCAGCATGACTACCCGAGCCACTTGTTCTCTCACACATCCGATTGATGATTGAAGAGTTCTGAATGAAGCCTGGTCAGATCGGAGCCTTCACGACACCTCAGACAGAAAGCTCGTTCACAAGACACTTGGCCCGATATTTTCAAAAGCGCGGCGACCCTCACGCTGTCCCTGAGTGGTTGCAGTTAACCACTTTTCCCGTCGACGACTTCGACAGGATTAAAGTCCGAACGGACCAGCGTTCCCTGTTACGCGCTCTGATGTTACGAGAGCTGGATATTTTGCCGACTCAGGAGCTGTCATCGCTCCTAGACCTCTCCGACAGGTTCGCGACATCAGTTTAACAACCCCACCCAACGATGGAACAGACAGAGATTGCGATGGCCAACTGTCTCGCAGCGGCCACTGACCATGGGAACAAAAGAACTTACCCAAAGTTCTATGCCCCAGTTAGGGGATTCGGGAGCAGACATGGTGTCCGGCGATTTCACGGTAGTCCGTAAGAGCAGATCACATATTTCGAAAAAGTGTTTTCACGATTCCTCGGCGGGCGGCGGCGGCGGCAGTGGTCGTTCGGAGGCTGGCCGAATGGTGGGTACACTCGCCTGCTACCTTGGTTGCCTTTCTACCCGACTGCCTGCCTGCCTGCCTGCTAGCTGGCCCTCGAGCGCCTAACGGAGGAGCTGCAGCGAGCAGCAGCGAGTGCGGCGCATAGAACTTTCTCACAAGATGGCGTTTGGGTCCACAACCAACAAGCAACGAGCACTCCTCTGATCCTGTGTGATGTATGTTGCTGTGGTGTGGTGCTCACGACAGGGGAGAGTGTCGTCTCCCTTATGGTCTGCTCTGTCGGTGGTTGCTGGGCTCTCGGCTCGGTCCTCGTTGAAGATGTCTGCTCCACCTGTGAGTCATGCTCTCGGTTGGGAGCACTCAAATCAGATCAGGGCCCTACTTTCTCGTCGAGTTCAGCCCGAATTAATTTTCTTCCTAGTCCCATTAGGTCTAATCGCGATGAAATTTCTACATTGGTATTTCATTCATTCGTGGCGCGAAATTCGAACTGCGCGATGCTCCCGCTGCCCATATTTCAATCGAAGCAGTTCAACAATCTCTCTCAACAATCACCACACTGCACTGAGGGATCGATGGGAGAACTCTGAACGTGCCCATTCCTCTTTGAGTTCCCAGATGGGGGAAGGTACAGTTCCCGGGTTAACTTAAGCTCCTCAAGTCATTGCATGTCGAAACCGAAACCACTCCGGTCACGACCATAACAAGAACACGCGGAAGACAGGCGGCCCAAACAACGCATTACAAGACTAGTCCAGATTCCGCGTCGGAATTTCCGTCATTCGAGCACGGCGAGTTCATTTTGAAAGAACGAGAATACAATCCCCGCTGTAACATCATGGTGCTGCGGCGATCAGGATCGATCCACAGGAAGATCTCCATGAATTCCGTGAGTAGTGGTTTTCAGGACCAGCTGACGATTGCGCCGTTCGGGATTCCCTGCGTCCCCTTATGCTTTTCGCTCGCTTCTGCTTCCTGAAACGAACTCCCCTCTTTCGAACCTCCTCGAGAATATTCTGTGGCCTGAAAAACTCGGGCGTCGCTGTTGGTGGGGCCCGAAACTCTCCATTCGGCTCCTTCCCAGAGGGTAGGGTATGCATGAAACTCTTTGCCGAACTGAGAGCGTAAGCGGTAGGCAGCCAGGATCGCGATGACAAGGTCCTGCTCAGTGCGGCATATATTCGATACCACGGATCTGCGCGTGTTGGTAAGCACGTCAGTGTCAGCCTCAGTCTAGGTGACCACCGTCTCGGCGGTGCCGGAATATTGTTCGTTAACTCTGGGACATTTCCTGCAGAACATCGAGCGGAGGAAGACGAAGAAATTCAAACTCAGGGTGAAGGCCAAGAAAGAACGTCGCGGAGCTCAGCCGAAAACAGTGAGGATCCACCCTGACGACGTCGGAGTCGTGACTCCGAAGATGATTCAGTCGCGCATCCGGAAAAACCCACTGGCGAATGTGAAACTGAGCAACAAAAAAAAGAATAAGATCCTCAAACTGAGAAGGTGAGCGGAATCGTGCCGAATGTCGATATCTTGGATCTTTTAAGCCTGAATTAGTCATATTCTTTCCAATCAACTTCTCCTTATTCAGTCCAAGTTGCGGAAGTCTGATTCGATCCCACAGCGAATGTCCACGACTAGTATCAGCTGATCTACATGTTTTCTTGATTTTGCAGACATATGGAACGGGACAGAGAAGAGAAGCAGAAGGTGGCAACTGAAGAGGCTGAAGCTGCAATGGAAACAGAACAGTCGAGTAAGAAGTCGACAAAGACGAAGCGAGGTTCGAAGTCGACGGAAATGGATTGTGACTGAACGCAGTCTTTTGCGAGAATTCCGTGAACGAGTTCTTTGTAAATTGACTGTGATATATTTCGGTTATAAAGATCCCTGTTCTGGTATTTCCCGACTGCTCTTCGAAGTTTTCCAAAGCGGAGCCTGGGTTCGCTACAAATATGCCCTCGTCACACGAGACCGCGAATGAATTTCAGCAGAGGAAACGCGTCTCCGCCAGGAGGAACAATGTCGCCCCATCCTGTTTGTTCTCCAGCTTTTCTCTCCTGGGAATAGTATTCGAACTTTGTTCCGGGGTGGAGGAAATGTATCACGGCTGCAGTGTCCGCGGGAGTCGAGCCTTAGGTTGCGACCAGTCGATCAAGCTCATAATGGACCGATGCTCATCGAAAACGAAAATTTCGTGCGTGGAAGTGCGCTCATGAGAAGCTTGAGTCATTCGAGTATGGCACGGTACTCCCTCGAGGAGGTTTCCATCAAACGCACCAGAGAGTTCACCGAATATCGATCCCTGTGAAACAGAATCCATCTGAGCTCCTTCATTAGGCCTAGAGTGCATGGAGAAATTCACGTTGGTTGTACCATTGGGTGATTCAAGTTCGACGGCCGACTACAGTGCTCATCGGGGGGCTCCCCCGACGTTAAAGCCCGTGGACGGCTCCGAAGATCTCAATTGTTCGGTCGGCGTTCCCGCACGATGGAATGAACCGTGGCCCAACACTGGCGCGGAGATGTCAGAATGGGGGGTTGGCGGTACGAACAGAACGGAGTCAATCTTGAAGACTAGAGTCTTTCCCGAAGAAATTGGCGATATATGGATTGCTTTCAGGAGTACACGGCCATGAAGCCGGCTCTCTACATATTGATCCAAAAGATGCAAGCGGCTGCTTGGGTGAACCAGGCTGTGGTCGGTTGCTCATACGATCGCTCTCTATTTCTCTGAGTATCCCGAGAGCTGAGTTCACGTAACGTATGAGACTCATGCGGCTCAACTTGGGAGCTTTAAGCCGGTTCGTGCGACGGGCGTCCGGAGCGTTGATTATTTCTGACTTACTACTTGATTACATATTAGTATCATCATAGCATAAGATGCTGGCTTAGCGTTGAACGAAACTACCAACCACTTCTCGAGCCGCTCCGCGGGAATTCGCTCTGCTCGGAGGAGTGGTTGAGATCCTGAACCCCAAGCGAGGTGTCCTGGAGACTTCACTCTCACTCAATAGCTGCTCATCTTCCTTCACCAAGCGTTCCCTCCTCTCCCGATCTCTTCCGAGGAGTCATAGCTGTCTGCAGGGAATCTTCGAGACCCCTGTCCAGCATTCGATGATCGAATGTCAATGTAGCTCGGCAAAAAACTCGAGCACCAAAGATCCGGCAGAGTTCACGAGCTCCTAGGCCTTGTTCCTCGCCGCTTCACTGGAGCATTCCATTCGAAACATCATTGAGTTCATACTTCACGAACGAATATGATGTCAGAGAACCACAGTTATCCATCGCATTCGAACTCAGTGAGGATCGCGCTTGCCTCATGCGGCGTACTTCCTAAACTGACGGGGAAACATTAGCCCACAGATCTCCATGACCCTCTTCCGCAGAGTGACATTGTGCAAACCACACCGATTTCTCTCTTCAGCTTTATGAGCGGTTCGTTGAGTTCTTGTTGGGGTCAGTAGGCGGACGGATCAGTCAACTAAGTCAAGCGACGACTATTTCATCAGAGCTGTGCATAACCGGCGCCGGGAAAAAAGATTTTCGAGATTCGATTCGAAATTTAGCGGCACCGATTCCAGGTAAAGCCAAATTCGTGAGCGGGACTGCCGCTGAAGGAGACGAGGCCCGCCCTCGGTGTCGGCAAAGGCTTCTCTCGGAAGCGGTTTATTCAATTCGCTGCAATTCGCGTCACTCCGCTCCGCTCGCCACCCATCGACACACTGGTGAGTGGCGACAGGAATGCAAAACGCCGTTCAAGCTCCGGGCCAATAACGGAGAGGTGCGACGCACATGACTTCAACGAGGTCGAGAAAGTACAGGACATCCACGAGATACGAGTTTAGCAAACGAGGCTCCAGAGCAGTGGAGGAAGGTGCTTTTGAGCCAAAGGTTGGAAGGTGCTGTTGCGCTGGAACCGATGGACCCCAACCCGGCGTTTCCTGTGTGTTTGTGTTCCTGACGCAGACGTTCGCACCAACGTTTTGCTCGCTCGGATGGTTGTCGAAAGGCTAGGATACGAATCGTAACCTACCACGAACTCGCTCGGATCACCACCTCCGCTCCTCTTCACGAACCTCTGGCTCAGTGGACGAAACCCCGATCAACGAAATGATCGACCAAACGAGCAGCGATCAAGAACTTTTCGGTGTAGTGTACGAATAATTCGAAGAATCTGTGCGAATGTAGACTCTGGCGAGTTGATGAGCCGCCATTCTAATCAACTGAAGAGGATAGCTTGATAGTGCCCCAGCAGAACTGCAGCTCCTAGGATGGTGTCACTGTCATTTACATATGCAGCATGTCATACTTGAACGACTGGAAATCTCGACAGCTGGTAGTGAGTGGAAACTGTGGTGGCTGTTCTGCTCGTGTCGTTTCCTCCGATGAACGGCTCGTCAGCCCTCATCAAACACCTCTACATCAGACAAGAGATCAGGGAGGAGCTTACCCGCGCCTGGGTTGGAGAGTGGCAACTGCACCGTTACCTGATGACGCGAGACATGATTCGCGAAAAGGCCAGGCATGTCCACACAGAGCTGACGGCCACGGGTTGAATTCGTGAAGAAAATATCGCATTCATCTCATGTCGAGAGAGTCAAGCTTCAAGTTTGATTTCGCTCAAAGGAAACGTACTTCTGTCCGGATTAGCCGGAATTCTGCGAGTTCGTCTCATAACTCTGTCGGATTCATGGGAGCTATTGGCGATCGTGAAATCTCAGATCACATCGAACGGGAGCTCGATCAGGCTAATTGCACTCGAACACTTCTCGCAGATAACGCCATCGGAGGTCAATGGAATAGAGCCATACTCAGACATCGAAGCTTTCCTTCAACCATCCGGGACCATTCTGAAAATCTTCCGGATGTCGAATCGGGAAAAAGCATGTTGAAGAGGAGGGAGAGAGCGTCCCGATGCGCATACCATTTTCGGAGGGAAAAATTCCATCACATCGAAGAAAAAGGACTCCGATTCATTTTTCCTCTGTGGAGGGTGGAGAGGATTCCTTCGGACGACCGAGAACTCATGCTCCTGAGCAGTGAGAATTCCTCCAAAAACTCCACCTTCCGCCCACAAGGACCGGGAACCGCCGACAGGAATAACCTCCGGGCCATCTAGGCGGACTACTTATAAATTATCCTCGTATAGCTCCGTGAGGTTTTCTGTCGGGCGTCCGCCGGGGAATCTCAACCCCCACGACGGAGCCCTGCCTTCCCTCTGAACCAATGTAGCCCATCCGAGTGTGTACGTGTTGGTCCTATGATTGTTACACGGCACCCTCGAGATCGAGCAGCCTCGCGCCGCGTCGTTTCTCGCCTCCGTGGCAGTGCTTAGTGATTGCTTAGTCTGTTATTAGGGGACCATTGGCTGCTGCTCCTATCGCTGGATGTTAGAGCGCACACACCGTTCCAGCCGCATGATGCAGACAGTTTTGCGGCTGGTAAACTTCCTTGTTCTCGACTAATTCCAGCATCTGATGGACCAGGTCTGCGATCGTTACTCTGCGCACGCCTCTTCGCTCATCCTCAAATTATCTGCACTCGACGATCGTATGGTGAACGGTATCCTCGGCTCCCGTGAGGCAAAAACTGCAGGGGGGAAAGTCAGTCTGCTCCACAGGACATAACCCTTGTTGTGAAGTACGAGGGCTCTCCAAAATTCCGCTCTGTCAAGATCTTGATGTTGGGGGTAAGCTGGTGGGTCCACCTCCCGATGTCGGCCTCGTCCCAGTCCCTCTGCCAACAAGCGAGAATCTGTTCTTTGATCTCCTCACCTGGTCTTTCCGTCTCCTCCTCGCCAGAAGTGGCCAGGGGATAGTCCTGTCCAGGACCATGATCGACGCCGTTGAGACGGTTTTGTAGCATCTGGTGATCCGGATACCCGCGATTCTCTGAACCCGCTCTACGGCCTACCTATTCCGTTGAGTCCTCGGGGCTCCGGGGGACCAGACAGGGGCACCGTAGAGGGCCACTGACTCCGCAACCGTTGCGAGGATACTTCTCTGTACTTCGAATGCGCCGAACGTGCACGGCAGGATCCTGGCGACTTCGCATGCGACCTTTGCTGTCTAGTTGGTGGCTAGTCTCACGTGTTCCGTTCCGGTCAGCAGGTGCCGCAGCGTGATTTCTTGGTACTTCGCTCTCTTGCTGAACGTGATGGGGCGGGGCACTTATACGCAGGGAAAGTGGATCTTTAGTTTCATGCTTCAGTAGCATGAGTGCCCCGGTCTTCAGAAGTGCGAGCTGCAGGAAGTTCTCGTCCATCCAAATCGAGTGTAGCCAGCGCCAGCTCATCAGCGTATGCCGGTGTTGCTGCTCCGGGCGGTAGGTCAATATCGAGGACCCCGTCGTAGCTCACGTTCGACAAAGTCGGTCCCAGGACCGAACCCTGGGGAACCCCGGAACTCGTCGTGTGCGTATTTCATTCTTCGTCGACGATTCGTCTGTCCTCCAGATAGGAACTTAGAACGCGACGCAGATAAGAGCCGATTTTCTTGCGCTCGAGAGCCTTGAGGATGACTCCCTTCCCGATCGAGCTGAAAGCGTTTTCGATATACAACAGTATGATGGCACATCGGTTTCTTCGCTGCCATGGCCTCTGCTTTTCGGCTGTGGCAATTTCATAGACTCTACCTAGCGCGGTGAGCGTTGATCGCTTTGGTCTGAAGCCGAACTGGTTCGGTTTCGCAATCACGTCGAGCCGGCAGATGGAACGGTACTAGCCCGCTGCTAACTTCGGAATCAGGACGAGGTTGGCGGTTTCCATCTCAGGTTGTCCTGTCTTACTCGTCAACCTCGATGAGTAGTCTACGAGGGCCTTGTCCCGAGGGAAAAGCTGCCGGACTGTCATGTGGATCTGCTTGGACGTGAGCTCCAATCTTCGGGTCCCGATCTTCTCTCACAATCTTGTAGAAGAGTCCCCAAATATTCTTCTGAGCTCCTTGACGAGTTCTGTCCACCCATCTCTCTTAGCCTTCGAATTCCTCACTCCTGTCTGGATCCAATAGGTTGGACTGGAGCTCGAGTCTTTTGCTGCGGCTCTTTTCCGACACCAGTGGTTTCTTCTTCGCTAAGCGGCCATAGAGGTTTTCTTCTTCCAGCTGGTGTTGAACAGTGGGAACAGAGACTTGCAGGCCGCTACTCTGAGGTTGCTTCTACAAATAGGGCGCCACGAGGAAGGAATCATCCCGGCATCCGCGGACGATCGATCGAAGCTGACCGGGGTCCTCCTGAGTTTTCCTCGCAGCTCATGCTCCGCCTCCTGACCGCTAGAATCTTGCGCCTGGAACTTTTTGAAGGCGGTCTGAACTTTTCTTCTGAGAAGCTCCCGGAACTTCACTGATACCGTTCGTGTGGGAAACTCCATGTTCCAAACCGATCATCTGGCGACGCTCGATTTCATGTGTGCGCATCCCACGACCCATGGAAACCAACGGACAAGCTCCGCAACTGAGGAACTATCGAACACGCTGTCAAGCATGCGAGGCGTGAAGGAGAACAAGAATCGATTTTGAGAGAAGGAAGCATTGCTCCATCCGTACTTCATCCCTCGAATAGACGCTCATCGTGCACAATATGCGAATGTGCGAGTTTGCAACACAGATCGCGGCATTCGATGGGTCGGTTGGAACTTCCATTCCTTTCAAGCGCTCCGTAGTCTGGAGACCGTATTCCGTATGATTCACAGGATGATCAACGTAAGTTGAAAGTTTTTTTGCGCTCCCTCTCTTGCTCGTCACTTGGTGAGGACATGCGATTGTGGACAGCTGCGGTGATGACGGATCTTCTCCTCTTCGATTGCTCCAATCGGCCGAGAAAATGTCTTCTTCTTTTCCACCTCGTTCGAAAGAAAACGTGCGAGGAACGTCGAAAGTCAACCCATCGAGGTCATATTGATTTCATCGGACGCGGGAGAGGATTGGTTCAAGACTCGAGAAAGGGCCGAGCGGAAATCACTGATCTGCTGACGAAAACTCGCTGTCGATCCTATTCCCACGTATCTCCTCAGCGAAGCCGAATTCGGAAATTACAGATGAAAAATCTGTATGTTCTGATGAATCCGAGTCACAATAAGTGATTACAGGAGTGACATTGAGCCATTTGAGCCGAATAAGAGGGTTCCGGGTCGAACAACATGCTGTTCTTCAGGCAAGTCCTCGTGAAATTATGCTCCTCCATGGATCGAATCTCTTCCGCACGATTAGCATTCAAATCAATGCTGGCATGGGTTTGAGAACGGGATAGCAGCTCGCGCACTTTTCGACGGCGATATTCTCTATCATCGCAGCTGGAGACAGTCGTTCACATTCAGGATTTTGCTTCTCCTCTAGAAAACACCACTGGCTCAAATGATGCTGCTTCAGCCTCACAGACTCCATTCGAAAACTGGAAGAAGCAGTTGGGTTGTTTTCCGGCAAATAACCGCCGCAGCGGCCTTATGGTCCGGCCCAGGGCTCTCCCCCGCTGAGACGCTGTGAAATATACCTGGTCTTGGCGAGTCAGCACAGCGGTCGCCGAGAACCGTATACCAAGAGAACTCTTCCACCTTTATGACCCCCTCCCCTTTGAATAATGGAGCTTTCGAATTGAATTGAATTCCGGTCCGTTCTTGGGAGATCCCACGACACTTTGTGGAATCATTCGGAGCCTGGGCCGTTGGAAGCCCTGCTACTCGACTTCTTGGTGGTCCATTCCATTCGATGACAATTATCCGTCTAAACTTGTAGAAAGTCAGTGTCTTTCATCGGATAGATCGTCGGTTTTCCCTCCACGGTGGGGCCCGAACTTTCCAATACGCCGAAGTCGACTGCCTTCATGTTCCTCATAAAATGTTCTTGATGTTGTCCATGGGTACTGTATAACATGAGAGGGGTGTAACATGGGGGAATTGCGCAGGATACGCGAAAATTACGTAGACTCAGGGGAGAAAGCTTATTCAAGCAAAGGCTAGAAAATATCTGGGCGACGACTCCTGATGCTCAATCCTCAGGAGTCGTGTTCGATTTGAACACAGCGCCCAAGTCTCGCACGGAAAAATGAGAACTTTCTTCCTCCCGGGCGGCTCTCAGATATTGAACCGATTTCTCGGCGGACAAATTTCGCGGGTAAGGACTCATGAGATGACAACATGACTCACCACTACGGTCGTCTCGATCGCTGCCTATTTCCGGCACTGGAATTCAGTTCACCGCGTCGTCATTCGCATGATCACTCCTTTTAATCCATCTCATAGCTCGACTTCGACCACGATACGGCGAATCGCCAGGATGGCTTGAGGTTCAAGACGAGGTGCATTCATTATGTTTTCGATGCCGGCACGCTCGGACCGGCAGTTTTCGGCGAACTGAGGGGGTTGATCGGATGAATATTCCGTCAAAGTTCTACGTAGATGAGACGGCGTTTGCCCAAGGAAGAGAATAATAAACCGGAATCGGAGATCACGAGCTGATAATCCAAACGATTCGCCTAGAACGGAGGAGGGAGTGAATATGTGGTTCCGTCGCAATGCGCTGAGTGCAATGACACGCCATGGAGTGCGCATTAGCCTCCAGCCTTCGCAGTTGTCTTCACAAAAAGTGTTTCCGACTTAGCTGTCTCGGCGCAACGCAACAAAAATCGCTGCGCCTCTTCCGGCCAACCCCGGTTGATGAAGTTGCTGATTTTCATCAATCTTACATAAACAAGCCCTAAGCATTAAGCAGTGCTTGTCGGCGCTTGTTCGGCTCTCGCCGTTATCCTCCTATTCACACCGACCCGCCGAGTTTTTGGTGAGGACCCTTTTTTCCTCTACTCAGAGCGCGTCGATGCGAATGGTCGGAGGAGGGAACAAGACACGCAGGAAAAGGAAGCCGTTCATGGCGAGCCGACTTTCCCGCGAATTGAGGAATTCTTCCGGCGATTTCAAGATCACTTAACAACAATTGACCCGAATTAGTATGTTGTATACGAGACGGGACTCTGGACTACTCATTGGATAGAGCCAAGCCTCTCAATTCGGGGGAAGCTCCTGCATCACTAACTGCTATTCGGAGAGGGTCACTTTTTCCAGCGGGGAGAATCTCCCGGTGGTTACGCAGCTCACTGCCCGCTTCGCAGCGAGCTTTGCTGGCCTCAGGGAGATATTGTCGATTCGGCGTTTTCACTGCTCGGGAGTTCAGTTGATAGTTACACTTTCTTAACCGATCCGAAGAGGTTTTCCGTCAGCGGCCTTGGATAACTTCGGTGAATGATTCGGCATGGAGGAAAGTATCACTTCTCGAGTGAGATTGTTTGAAAAGCCAGGCGCATTGCTCAAGGTGAAGGAACTATCTTAAGAAACAAGACAGAAACAAAGAGCACGAGCACGGGAATCGGGCTGACCCGTCTGCGATTGTCGGGTGTTGGGCCCTCAGGGCATGCGCTGCGAATCGAATCAGGAATGCGAACCTCCCGCTGATCCTGTCCGTTTGTTGGAGGCTGTCCTTCCATCTGCCGGCGTTTCCGTTTATACTTGTATCCTGCAAAAGATGCCCCTCCAAAAACGATTTTCGACGACAACGATTGGAATCGGGGACACTATCTTCCACTTCGGCATCAAGGGGAGACGTCCAGCTGCGACGCTAACCAGAGGGGTGGGGGTAACAATGATAGGACACGTCGTAAACTCCCGCCATCCAAAGAATCAGGGAGCCGTTGCCTGTGTTCCCAGCCTCTTCCCTCAGTGAGCCAAAACATTCATGAACCATTTCCCCTCAGAGTCGCGATGTTGAGAGTTCTTATCTCAGTGGGTTACTTGCAATAAACGATGAAGAGAAAACGCGATGGTCCACCATTGCTTCATCGACCCCACGATAGATTCTCCCAATATTATTGAGAGCAAGAGCCTCAACGAGAGATGAGGCGAAAACTCATCTTCTCCGTAGTCCAACTCAGCGACATCCAGTTAGGATCAGACGGGATAACGCTTTTCAACGAAGGAGGCTTTCTAAATCTCCGGTTCGGGCGATGAGTCGATGCGATTGTTATCAAATCTGTCGAGCCAAGCCCAACACTAATATCGCAGGAGATGAACAAACAGACTCAAATCGGGTCGGCGTTTTCTCGCTCGTTGTGTCGATAGCCTAGAACGGACAACTGCGGTCCTGGAGATTGCAGCCATGAGTCCCGGAAAGTACGTTCCATCCGGCACGGTTAAAAGAGAATACGCTGTCCATTAGGCGTCACTCTTTCCTGTAGGAATTTTGAAATCCTATATGATCTCGGATCAGACGATTTGTCTCTCAGCTTGAATCAATAGAGGGCTTTTGAAGAGGAATCTTCAGACCGGAAAGGCTCCATCGAGCTTTCTAACTCCCGCAGCACCCAGCTGAGAATTGCTGAGTGTGATGCTGAATAACGTCAAACATTTCGGGGGAATTCCAGTGCGCGCGAAGTGACGCGGAGCTCATTTCATCCTGTCCAACCAGCCGAAACACGGAAACGCTCGACATCGCCGAGCCATCGCCGTCTGCGAACGAGGTTAGCGAGAGAACGGGACCTAAGTAACGACGAACCGGAGAACCAAATCACTCATTACGAGGGCTTTCTCCCTGATTCAAATGCTTCCACGCAAAGAGTGCCTGCAGCGTAGTAGCCGAACACCGATGTTCTTGGGAAAGAGTGTTCAGCTAATTCGGTCTCGTCCGTAATGAGTCCTTAAAAGGTAGGAAGAGACGGTAGGAGGCTACTCCGATCACCGATAGCAATCGACATCTCTGCTTTCTGTGACAGCTACGGGACGCAGAAGTCCTGAGGAGTTCGGAGCTGACTTCTCCAACCAGAACGTTTATCGAAGACAACACTTCTGAGCAGTTATGGTGGGGAGCCTGAACAGGAGGCGGGTGCTATGTGAATTTTGAACCACATGCCTTGGTAGACATCGGAGCCACGAGTAATAGGAGACAGCAGGTTCAAGTCACTGCACTCAGAGCAATGCGGTTGTTCCGCAGTTTTGGGATTGCGCTGCCAGGGGCTCAGGTTTCTAGCGGGGTTCCCGCTCGTATCGTCGAGCTCGACTTCAGGGACTCGTGGCAACGTTGAGCTCCGCAACCGACACCGGCTGATCCCTTTCCCGCCAAAAACTCGGTCGCTATTCAAACGCGCTGCTGTTTAAGTGAGATGAACGCAAAGAAGTTTCCTCAGAGACTCGTATCATTAGGAGCTCCACCGTATCCTGCAGCAAATGGAGAGCCTCACTAGTTAAGAACTGCCCGTAATGAGCATTCCATCTTTCGAGGAAAAAAATCGGCAGGTGTGTATTGCGTTCACCTCTCTGTTACATCAACTTTGAATCCATCCTGCACCGGCGATTTCTCGTATTTTGAGAAGGACTCACGGCTCGAGGGGAATTTCATTCGGACGCGAAAGCGAGTATTCCGCAAGATCTACTGGGTTTCTTCAAATGCTCAGACACCATTCTGTTTTTTTCCGGCCCGGCCCGGAAGAGAGGTCCGGTTCTCTCTGCTTCAACTCCTCGATTGGGATCACTACTTTTGGTGATGTCATTTTAAGTATGGGAAAATAATGAAACTCGAAGAAGCGGCCAGTAAGTCAGCAGCTATCGTGACGAAACCATTCCCCACCGATCAGGTTACAACTAAAAAGACGAAGAGGCTCTTGTGATCTCGTGAGATTATATCTTCCCTTTGAGGCTCCTCCCAGGAACGGTCCCGGTCTTCCCGATGCTCCGGAGAAATTTTGAAATGCGGCATCTGTGCGATGGGCTTGGCAGAACGATAATCGGTTATGGTCATCGATATATATATAAAAATCCGAGGTCTGTTTGTTTGTTTGTCCTCGATGAACTCCTCCGGTATTGATCGCATCGACGTGGAACCAACGGCATGTTTTGGGGCGGTTCACAAGGGAGGACATAGGCCATCGTTTAGGTGAGGCGTGGTTGAGGCCCCTGTTATCCCTGTGGCCCGGTTGACACCATGGCCTGGTTGACGGGTACCCCTATCCTATTGTGTGAAACGAATGATGGAATCGGAGACCGGCTGTGCTTGAGGCTCCATGCCCGCTTCCCCCGATTTCCCTCCTAAAACCTACGTTTCTCGCCGGGAATTCCTCGTGCCTGACCCACGCAAGACAATCAGCGGCTTTTGAGTCATATCTTCTATAGAATATTTTCCCCAAGAATCACACGAAGGGCTATTCTTTCCGTGAGATTCGCGGAGCACGGCTTCGAAACTTCACTCTCGGTCGATTGGGGGAGGCTTCCCCGGGTTACATCCGCGGTCTCTTCGAAACTAGGGAAAAACGGCAGGGAATTCAAAGTACTAGGATTGAGAAAGAACAGTTCATTCATTACTCAGAACGGAAAGTCTGGTTCTGTCCTCCCCAGATGGAGTGAAAAGGCTATCCTGACTTTTTTTTTTCCAATGAGACACGCCGGTGTTGAACGTCATCAGCAGCACGGCACTGAAGTGACGGAAACATCTTTCATGCAGCTTCGTCTCCCGAAGCAGACCCCTCTATGGGGCCTTTGAATGACACTCGGAGCAGAACCAGACTCTCCAGTTCGCTTGGCGCGAGTGAATTCCTGGTTTTTGAGCGCATGTAGATCATAATGCTGAAGTCCATTTCGGGGCTTCACCCATGTCGGTTGAATTGTGAGCAATGTGCGCATGCATCGTGTCAACAGTCGGCCATGACCTGCTTCGTTGGGTTTTGTTTCGCCTATAATTCTCTCACTCGAGAACGCTGCGTCACTCTCCTGGAGCGTGACAGGGAGCTCGAGGATGTTCGCACACTCACGAATCAGTGGAGACGATGGTGGAGAATCCGCCTCCCACCTCGGCTCTACGGTAAATCAGTCTTTCTGCAGGATATCTTCTATGACTTCCAGCAGTTCAGGGACCTACGGGAGTCCGAGTTGGACAGCCGAGTTTTACGCTGGAGATATTGGAATAGAAACGGAGACAACTTGCACGAGCTGACCCGAATGTGAGCAACTAGAATATTACATAAGCAACTGGTTTACCTATTCTTGAAGAGTTATTTGCTTCGCCCCTGGAACTGCGAATCTTCTATTGACTCCTCGAAGTCAAACTCATCCGTGAGGGACATATCGATAGATAGGTTTGTCAACTTCGTTGGCTCGATCTCTGAGCCTAGGCAGAAACAGAATGAAGTCAACGTTGCCTCTCGATCAGGAAGGAGGACGAAAATTGTATGGTGGTTCGTCAATAGGGTGAAAAATTAGATGCAACGATCGGACTTCGCCCCCACTATGTGGATACCGGGGGGAAATCTACCTGGAAGAGCTTGGAAACTCGAATGTGATAGGCATGGAGAGGCATTCTGATGCCCCCAGTGACCTGATGCCCGGGGCGGACGGCCCCTGCCCCCCGCCTCGCTACGCTACTGTTCCAGCCTACATGCAGAGCGAGCTGTATGCGTGGGAAGTCTTTCGACCTGACAACCAGATCGCCCCCCATTCCACGGACAAGGATGCTGAGGAGCATTACATCATCGGCAACAAGAACGCCAGGACGGTATTCTTCTCGACAATCCATCCGAACATCATAATTTTCTTGTTCCACAGCGACTCTGACATTATGACAGCGGTTGACAATTGGAAGGAGACATAGGAACACTTCCAGAACGAGTCTGGCTTGTTCCGTGGACAGGCCATATCCAATCGGCTCGCTCTCGAGCTCTCACCATCAGAAGCACTCGAGCACAATATCGAAACTTGCCATAATATCACATTCTATCTCACTGGAAGCAATGCGAGCATTCCCGCATCACCCATCAGTTCTCGGCTACTGACTTCGCTCGCAGAAAATTGCGGTGCGTTCAAACCACTTGTGACGAAACCAACAAATCCGTAGAATCCGCACTTGAGCATGTACAGGAGATTTCCAAAGATCGCAGCTAAATCTCCATTTGCGAGACTGGTTGATCTGAATTCCGGAGTGGCAAGATACGGACCCGACAGCCCAGGGACCCGCACCGCCATTCCATCGACACATGTGACATTCTCCTGAGCAGCACCTCTGGAAAACCACTGCAGAAGAACCAAGCTCTACAAGGGAGATCAAAGAAACTTTGGGATGATGATCGATACAAACATCCAAATGCTTCAACCATCGCCCCACTCCGACTACCATTCCGACTCCTCAACCTCATCCTCAGAAGAGGATCTCGTCATAGCTCTTCGTTATCACAATTGCCGCCGAGATCGTTGTTGTTGCGGCAAACCGGAGCTTGGCAACTGCACTGGTAACACGATCACTCCGAACCGTTGTCATATGAGGAACGACGCGAACACCAAACCGCAAAATTGAGAACCATTCAAAAGTTGAGGGTCGCGGGATCAAACTACTCGTCGGTGTTCGGGCGTTGGTCGTCATTGTTGTTGGTGTTCTCGTCGGTACCGTTGTGAATATCGTCGTCGTCGTACGATTCTGCTTCTTCTACAGTGGACTCAAAGTCATCCAAGGTGTGTTCACGTATTCCGGAACGTACTGACGATTCGTTGTCGGAGACTGAAAAACGATGGCGATTTTGCTCAACGAAGCTCTGTCGAGGCAACGCGTGTCTTCAACAGGTTCCAGATGTTGTTCCACCGAAAAAGATAGGTGACTCGAAGTTCTCAAATAGATGAATTCGGCTTCCTGAGACCCGGTCGACAACCCACAAACAACATCCTCGAACGTGAGGACAGGAATCACGCTATCACTAAGTTATTTGATTTCGACCTGCTCAATATGACCACGTTCGTCTGGCTCTCAATCGTGTAACACCGAACGGCGACACAGAGCACGCCACTAAGAGAGTGAAAGGAACGCTTCCTTTGTGAAAGAACGCACGGCCGGTGCCGGCGTGTCAGCGAGCACTTCAGCTCAGCCATCCGTTCGCCCCTTGATCAAAGGAGTGTAGCATTGTTGGGGAGTGGATCTTTCCTAAATTTCCTTTGCAGCATATTACTCAAGAAAATCTCTGAGCACCGAGTCAGAGAGCTCATGAAGAGTAACATCCGCGGCCATGAAGGCTTGACATTAATCCGAGTTGAACTGAATCATCGGGATTTCACTCGAAGTTGTACACGCTAGCTGCTCATGCCTCTCTGTTGTGGATTTCTCGCTGTTTTCACAGCGCTTCGGAGCCTTCCTGTGTGCTTTGATCTTCACGAGCTGGCTGTAAGTGAAAATACGTGCTTAGCTGGACGATTTCGGAAACTTTTATTTTAACTTCGGATTCACAGAAAACTACTTGCGCATCACACGGGAATGCATTTGTTCGAGCGAGCGATCAAGGGCTGCATAGCGAAGCATCTCTCTCGCCATTTGATCGTTCAAGTCTGGGGTAGGAGGAGGTGAAAATTTTGATCCAAGTTCTTCCATCAGAGAGGCCTTCTCCCCGTGCCGGTGTCCGCGGCTTTTGCGGCACGACGACCAGGATTCGCCACGATCGCAACCACTGGTTCTTTCGAAAAATGCCCGAGGCCGCGACCTCGACGCTCAACGAGCGATTCCCCACTCCCGAAGAACTCGAAACATCTGGTTCTACTCTGGTTCCTCCGAAGTTTGAGAATCGGCTCCGAGAAACATTGATTTTCATTGCCGCTCTCGTTTTTTGGAGCCAATCGTGTCCTGATTTCGCGCTTGCTCGCACGCAGTGTTTCACAAACTCAGCATTCGTGCCGCAGAAAGACGCTCCTGCGCTTGCGTGGAGAATCGGATTCGTCGGCTGGCTCGGAGGGAACGAACTTTCGACAATCGTTCAGCGCGGCAGTTCGCGGGTCTTTCCCGACCGGGCCGAACCTACCCGTCATTGGTTAGGGTTCTCTTAACAGTCAGCTCAACACTAATCGCTCCCCATGATGAATAAAAACTTTCGGTAATATTTTGGTGAACAGTGGCAAATGTCATTGGACTGAATCAGTGATTTGGAGAACTGGCTCCCGAAATTGCCCAGATTTTTTCTGGTAACCGCACAGACGTGGAAAGTCACCGAATATGGTTTTATAAGCTGGAACTCCACGAGTATGGTCCTCTATGCTGGAATTCTTGAATAGGCGTGTTCGCCTTGATTTATGCTGCTCATGGGATGCGCAGCCTTGATGATAACCAATCGCTCGTTCCTTGACATTTAGATTCTGAGAATGGCCTCCTCCTGTTCCCGAATCAGAGACTTCGGTCGTCAAGACAGATGGTGTCTCGAAGTCCGGTAAAATCAATGCCGGCCTGTCCGTGATTTTCCTTCTCAGATAATCCAATGCCTTTTCATGTTCTGGACACCAGTGCGACCTCGCATCTTGGAGAGTCTGCTTCCGCATTGGTCCTGAAATCTTCGCATAGTCCTCGATAGAAGCTCGGAAATGCCCACGTAGATACAGAATTTTTTGCACCTGTCTCACTGTTGTGGATTCCTTTATATTACGGACCTTCTCGGCAGATTCTTCCTCGGTAGATTCTGTGAAACCATGAATGATTCGACCGGGAAATACAACCCTCGACTGATTCAGAAGGGATTTCCTCAGGTTCACCTGCGATTCGGCTTGGTTGAGGCTCTCAGAAGCACGATCAAGAGTCGCCTGGTGATCTATTCCGTTTTTCCAAAATATCATGGCATCACCAGCCGGCCTTCGGCCGACTGGAGTCGGTCGCGCTGTGCGCGGTTGGACGGCGTTTCGTGGCATCGAAGCACTTTTCACCTTCTTCACTGGGTCAGCATCATGGTTTTGAAAAGTATGGTTAAATTGGTCTCGTGATCACCCCTCCAGATTCGGAGAAGTGTGGTCAGATTGGTCTCGGAATCACCCCTCCAGAGCTGGGAAGTAATGCTCAGATTTGTCTCGGAATCACTCCTCCAGAGTTGGGAAGTAATGCTCAGATTGGTCTCGGAATCATCCCTCCAGGCTTCGGGAGTAATGTTCAGATTGGTCCCGGAATCACCCCTCCAGAGTTGGGAAGTAATGCTCAGATTGGTCCCGGAATCACCCCTCCAGAGTTGGAAAGTAATGGTCAAATCGGTTCCGGAATCACCTCTCCAGACTCGGGAGAGTATGTTCAGATTGGTCCCGGAATCACCCCTCCAGAGTTAGGAAGTAATGATCAGATTGGTCCCGGAATCACTCCTCCAGAGTTAGGAAGTAATGATCAGATTGGTCCCGGAATCACCCCTCCAGAGTTGGGAAGTAATGTTAAGATTGGTCCCGGAATCACCCCTCCAGAGTTGGAAAGTAATGGTCAGATCGGTTCCGGAATCACCTCTCCAGACTCGGGAGAGTATGTTCAGATTGGTCCCGGAATCACCCCTCCAGAGTTGGGAAGTAATGCACAGATTGGTCTCGGAAACACCCCTCCAGAGTTGGAAAGTAATGCTCAGATTGGTCTCGGAATCACCCCTCCAGAGCTGGGAAGTAACGCTCAGATTGATCTCGGAATCACCCCTCCAGAGTTGGGAAGTAATGTTCAGATTGGTCCCGGAATCACCCCTCCAGAGTTGGGAAGTAATGCTCAGATTGGTCCCGGAATCACCCCTCCAGAGTTGGGAAGTAATGGTCAGATCGGTTCCGGAATCACCTCTCCAGACTCGGGAGAGTATGTTCAGATTGGTCCCGGAATCACCCCTCCAGAGTTGGGAAGTAATGCTCAGATTGGTCTCGGAATCATCCCTCCAGAGCTGGGAAGTAACGCTCAGATTGATCTCGGAATCACCCCTCCAGAGTTGGGGAGTAATGGTCAGATCGGTTCCGGAATCACCTCTCCAGACTCGGGAGAGTATGTTCAGATTGTTCCCGGAATCACCCTCATGTCTTCCAGAAAAAGTGCGGACAAACTGACAAACTAACAAACGGACAGACTAAGCCGATTATATATATCTGGTATCATCTTTACACCACCCACAGCAACCTCAATCTACGGCAACGTGCAGCTCATTAAATCGGTTTATTCATTCGCAACACGATAGTATGCGCATCTTCTCCAGCTGTTACTTGGCTACGACTCGACTCCCCAAGAATGCCATGTACTTTAAGCTTCCCCCATTCTTTTCTCGCACACTCCTATTCCGCGTGTGAGATGGCATATTGCTTCAGCCAGATCAGTGTCTCGTTCGACAACGTGGAGGGCATCGGCCCCCCCGAGAAAAATCGATTTTTGAAAACTCAAAATGCTCATATCTCGAGAACCAAAGAGGGATGAAGCGTTGTCGCAACAAAGAGACCGTTGTGGAGCTCTTTTCAAGGGCTTTCGAGTACCGTGGGCAGCGGGTCTTGCAAACCTCTTTTCCAGTTGAGGAAAGTTGAAATCTCGTTGGTTCACCCGGAAGAAGAAGGCTGACCACTTTCTCAGATAAAGCCAAAAGTACTCCTCTTCATCGTCTACTCGAAGGGCGAGCTTTATTCCGATGCGTGTTCGCGGGGCCGATATATCAACAGTTGAGCATCGGCGGTGAAGCGGTTTTTCCCCAGATCGATCCCTGAATCCACCCTCCCAGACTCGCAAAAGTATGGTCAGATCGGTACCGGGATCACCCCTGACCTTACTGACTCACTGACCATACTTGTGCGGGTTAAAGGGGGGTGATTCCGGGACCAATCTGGGCAGACTTTCTGGAGTCTGGAGAGGTTATTCTGGGAACAATCTGAGCACACTTTTCCATGTCTGGAGGATGATTCTGGGACCAATCTGAGCATACTTCAACGAGTCCGGGAGGGTGGTTTCGGGATCGATCTGATCATGATTTCCAGATAGGTGACTTGATTCGATGACTTCTATTCATTTTTTTGCTGGGTTTTAAGGAAACACTCTGAGGAAAAACCGCTTCCTCGCCGATGTTCAACTGTTAATATCTTGGCCCCGCAAGATCGCATCGGGATGAAATTTGCGCTGCGAGTAGACGATGAAGAGTAGTACTTTTGGCCATATCTGAGAAAGTGATCAGCCTTCTCCTTCCGTGTGAACAAACGAGTTTTCAATTTTCCTCGGACGGAAAAGAGGTTCCGGGACAGCTGCCTACGGCGTTCCATAGCTCTCGATGAGCTCGAAGAACGGTTCTTCTATCGGCGCTGTAGCTCCAATGGTTCTCGACATATGAGCATTTTAGGTTTTCAAAAATCAATGTTTCTCGGTGGGGCGCTCATCCCGGCAGGCCCTTTGATAAGAGACCCGAATAGATATGATGAACATCACGGTCAGAGAATGGTTTTGAAAATGACCAATTTGTCCGATTTCTCCCTGAAAGTCATCGTGAAAACGTCAATATTCATTCAGACAGAACCCGCCCAACGATTTTCGGGGACCGGTTCTGGCTCAGGAATCTACGGAGATTGGGAAACCTCCCGCTTGCATTGACACCAAACTTCTCATATTTTACTTTTTGTGTTCTCGAATATCAATTGCGGTAAGCTATCGCAGTTTATCTTCCACACTATGCACTTGGTCGTTTACAGCTTCGGTGGCAAGGGCTCCCTTCTTTTTGAAGGTTGCGAGAGCTCCTAAGATGATTCGTTATAGGGGTTGCCGGAAGATTCAGGAGTGTGCCAAGTCAGCGTGCCCGCTGCCCCGATGGTTCTTGTGAGACTGCAGCCGGCTTGGATGGAGCAGTGCGAACTGATGCTGCATCGACGAATGATTCGTGCTCTGTCTGCTCACCTCACAATACTGTCGAAGACTAGACACCCGTCGTAGCCTTTCCGGGGCGATTGATGAACAATATGAAATACATAGGAACTTTATTTTCTACTGATACTGATGTGACACGATCAAGCGACGGCGAGAGGATGACATTGCCAGAAGTCTCCCCCGCTGAATCTGCCTCCAGCGCTCATGCTTTGGGAAACGGAAATTTTCCGAGAAGTGGTTTTCGGAAATCCGCTTCTCGGGGGCCTGGTTTTCGGGGAGCCGGGCCCTATACATGAACCTCAACGAAGCTTCTATTTCCGCGTGGTAGTCTCATACCACAACGATAAGGGTGCCTGAGTGCGAGTCCTGAGACACCCGCCATGGGCAAGTTCGTAATCAAAATCCTAGAAATGGTCCATTCGAATTTCTGAGCCCTGACAGAAGAATTACTCTAGCAAGTTCAATTCTAGGAATGGAAAACTCAGGAGACGCGGCGAGAGGACACGCTGCAAACCTCGTTCTTTGAAACTTCCGCATCTGACAACTTAGCCCTAGCACAATTGCGTGTATATCTGAAAGATGAAATGAGAAGTCGAATCTGACTGGGAGCGTTGGGTTTTTTTTTCCGAGCACGATGAGGCGGAGAGAGAAAAAGTTCTCATGGTCTTCTGCTGCTGTACGTGTCCAGCAGTTGTGGAGGCGCTGTACTGGGGGGAGCTATTGCGGAGTGGCATTCGCTCCCGCTCGTTTGAACATCAGTATGATTCCAATGTGTCAGAGACATTCATTGGGTATTTTGAGACGTCACTGCGCGTCTGTAGCACTCGGATCGGAAAGGGTCGCCTCCGGTCATATTCGCCAAAGATGTAGTTTGGTGTTTCACATCGTCTCGGAGTGTCTGGAAGTTTTCCGGGTGCTTCTCAACCGAGCTGTTTTCAGAATTTTCGAGGCTTCATGGATTCATTCGCTGAACGTGGAAGCGAGTGAGGTACATCAGCAATGGGCTGTGCTCACTACCAGGCTTAGCAGCGAATCCGAATTTGAGATAACTCGCAGCGTACTTTCATGTAGTCCGGGGTTCTTCCACGGTCGGTCTGCTGTGAATCTTAACCGCGATCGAAGCCTGAGGAAGGGCTGCTTGTTCGTCTGCCGGTTGTGATACTGGGTTAGTTCCCGAAACCGGCAGTCACGTGGCCGGGGAGGTCGCATTGGCATATTCAGTGTTCTTTTCGCCCTGCTTGAAAAAGTCCCGAATCTCGAACCGAAGTTCCTCGCTCAGCCTGGAATCGTTCCTCAGACTCAGCGGATCGGGAGTGAGAGGACACGGACAATTCGAATCGACGACTTGGCTCGAAAAATCGAACTCGAAATAGACTTTTGGCGGTGTATTGTTCCCCCGGGCTTGCTAGTGTTCTTTCGAATAGTATTTAATTCTTCGGCCGTCATAATGAAGAGATGCAAGTTATCTTCCTACTGTCGCTCTGTCCGACTGCGTTTTCATTGCTCACATTCCAGATTCTCCTAGTGAAAGTTCTGGACCGCGAATTCTCGGATCGCTCATCAGTGTCTGCGCCAAGACTTCAGTGAGCTAAACATCCATGCGAGATTTTCCCTCCATGTCGCGTTGTTCAGATATCTGATTTCAGAAAGGTGCTTCCTACAAACGACGCACCAAAAACGCAATGGCCCATTACTGGTAGCCTAACTCTAAGATGGATTCTCCTTATATTATGGAAGAATATTATCGAGAACAAAAGCCTCATCGGGAGCTACGGAGAAACCCGATTTGTTTCGTAGTCCAACTCAGCGGCATCCAGCTAGGATGATGAGGGATAATGCTTTTTAGCGGAAGAAGCTTTCGAAATCTCCGGTCCGGGTGATAAGTCGATCCGATTGTTGTTGAACCTGTCGAGGCAGACCAATTATCGCAAGAAGTGAACAAACAGCTCAAATCGGGTCGGCCTTCTTTCCCCCCGTCGGGTCGACAGTCCTTGCTCCAAGAGTGATGGAATGAAATCGCTCCTTTCGAACACTCGGATGAAGAACTGTGTTTCTGGAGACCGCTGACAGGCTACAGCTGAGTCCCGGAAAGTAAGTCCCGTCCGGCACGTTTGAGAGGGAATACGCGCCCCATTACTCCTTCCCGTGGGAAAGTTGAATATCACGTACGATGTCCGATCAGACGAGCTGTTTCTCAGCCCGGATAAGTAGAGGAATTTCCCGTCGTGGAACTCATTGGAATATTTGATTGAATTCATCTGGAAAGATCTCCCTTTCTTACTCTCGTCGCACGCACCTAGAAATTGGCAAGTGCGAAACTTGCGAACGTCAAAGCACTTCGACGCATTTCCGTGCGCGCGAGGTGAAGCAGAACTTTTCTCTTCCTGCCCAACCAGCCGAGAGACAGAAACGCTTGACATGGTCGAGCCATGTCAGCGAACGAGGTTAGCAAGAAAACGGGAGCCAGTTGAGGACGTACCGGGAAACCGAATCACTCATTATTGGGGCTTTGCCATGACTCAAGAAGCCAAAATGCTTCAACGCAAAGAGTGCCTGCAGCGTAGTAGCCGAACACCGATGTGCTTGGGGAACAGTGTTCAGCTAATTCGGTCTCGCCCGTAATGAGCCCTTAAAAGGTAGGAGAAGACGGCAGGGAACTCCTCCGATTCCCGATAGCAATCGACGTCTTTGCTTCCTGCAATAGCTAGGAGACGCAGGAGTCCTGTGAGCTTGGGCCGACTCTTTTCAATCAGAATTCGTTCCCAGAGTGCTTGTCAATCGAAGACAACTTTCCTGAGCAGCTATGGTGGGGAGCTCGTGCATGAGGCGGGTGCCATGTGAATTCTGAACGACATGCCATGGTGGACATCGGAGCTACGAGTGAGAGGAGACAGAAGGTTCGAGTCGCTTGAGAACGCTACACTCAGAGCAATGTGGTTGCCCCGCAATTTCGCGACTTCGCATCCGTGGGTTCAGGTTTCTGGCGGTGTTCCCGCTCGGGTCGTCGAGCTCGACTTCAGGGACTCGTGGCGACGTTGAGCTTCGCAGCCGACACCGGCTGATCCTTTTCCCGCCGAAAACTCCGGCGCCATCCAAACGCGCTGCTGTTTGAGAGCGATGAACGCAAAGAAGTTCCCTCAGAGACTCGTATCATTAAGAGATCCACCGTATACCACAGGAACGAGAGAGCCTCTGTCGTAAAGAACCGCCCGTGATGAGCATTCCATCTTGTGACAGAGATCTTTGCGTGAGATGTGTATTGCGTTCACTTCTCTGTTCCCTAACATTGACTCCATCCTGATGATATCTCGTGTCAAGAAAAGCACTGACAGCTCGAGACGATTTTCATTCGGACGCAAAAGCGTGTATTCCACAGGACCTTGCTGAGTATTTTCGAATGTGCCATCCAGGGAGAGAGGGTCTATCTCCTCCGCTTCAACTTCTTGGTAGGAACCACTACCTACGGTATCGAAACGATACCTGTGATTCGTTGTCGATTCCTGTGTGGTATCGAAACGACTGAACTCAGTGAGAGGAAATAATGAAACTCGAAAAGCAGCTTCTAAGTAAGCAGCTATCGTGACGAAACCATTCCCCATCCATCAGGGGAGAACTCAACGGAGGAAGAGGCTCTTGTGACCTCATGAGATAATATCTTACCTTCAACGCTCCTCCGCGTTGGAAGGAGGAACACCACCGGTCTTCCTCAGGCTCAAAGGACTCGTTGTTTCCGATGAATTCGGGAATGCGGCATTCGTGCGATGGGCTTCGCAGTCGGTTAATACCATCGGATTCAACAACTAGGTTTCCGAGAAACGTGTCTCCGACCCTTGAACAGCTCGCAGTGGTTGGATGTCGGTAGCAGTATCCAGCAAGATCAACCAATCCTTGTCGCGACCGCGAGCCCCGTTCTCACGAGCTTTTCTCGAGAGGAGACGAGGATCAGACCCACAGACGTTTCTATTCTCGCGTTTCCCTGTGAGGTACTGCATCTTCAGGGCATCCTCGACTCCTTGTCTCGGGCTGTTCAACTGTGACGAAGTCAGAAGGTCTGCGAATGCACGTGAGCAACCGAGCAATTCTCTCCCAGCTCACATTGAGACGTTCGACGCACGTTCTCTCCAATTTCTTCCCTCATACCTACGAGCTACACCGGAAATCCGCCGTGACTGACACGCGCGAGACAGTCCGCTGCTTTTGAGTATTATCCTCTGTGCGAGATATTCTTCAAGACTCACATGAGGCTCAGGGTTGTTGTCTTCATCAGATTTGCGAAGCCAGGCCTAAAAACATTCACTTGCCGTGAATCGGCGTAGCTTTCCGGGAGAACATCTCTTAAAAAATCGGGAGACACGCTTACCGGTGTCGGTGAGGTTTCGATGAGGTTTTTCAACAGTGAAAGAGACGCTCGAGATTTTTCAGGAGGACGCGGCTCGGCCTTTTCAAACTGATTCCGATGAACGTCTTCGTCGGATGGCTCAAACGGGATTCATTTCCTGCGACTCCTTCCGATCGATCCGGTCACTCCGGAAGGGACCTAGGTGAGGACTGCGTACACATATGTGCCCTGAATGACTACTATTCAAGTCCACGATTGAGGATCTCATCAGGACTCCAGCTCAGGGTTGTTCTCCACGACTCGGGAGAGTCATATGGTCTCTCATGAGGGGATGGATTCCTTGGAGTGCAAAGCACTAGAGGTTTGCAAGTCCCGCAGTCCTTCGCTTGTGTATGTATCGACATACACAAATGACATACTTTCCGGGAAGTCTTCAGCTGGCCGCGTTCGGGCCTTTCAAATCAGCGCGATCAGAAGGACGATCATTTGCCGAAAATTCAACTCAACGCCCCGGTTTAAGACTCGCATGCTGCACGCCACTTGACCTGTTGGTCCTCGGCTCGAACTCCTCCGTCAGTGGTTGGAGAAATTTAGTGCGGTCTGGATACTTTGCTTCCGTGTGAGCTCCCACTCGTTTGGTCTCCATTGAAGGACTGCACGGACGTTTCTGCCAATCCGCATGCTCCCGAGAGAAACATTCGTTTCACGAATCTTTCTTGGCAGTGTTGGACAAACTTCCGCAGTCAGTTTGCGTGGAACGCCTGGAAATCAAGCTTAGGTAAACGGAGAAACTCGGAAAAACTCACGTTGATATCAAGTGTGAATGGTTGTTGGGAATTACGAAATCAGCCCAGCTGAGCAATCCAAACACCGCTAATGGCCGCCGGGCTAAGAACGCCATTCGGTTTTTCGTGATTCGCATCTGTTTTCAAACACTGGCCGTTTTAGAACTCACGCCCCCATTTGATAACCCATGCACTGGGCAATATGGATTCGAGTGTCGAGAGCATGGCTTTTCATATAATTTCGAACTGCCTCGCCATGAACTCGTGTTTGAGCCGTTGATGCGTAGAAACGAACGTCTGGAGCCTCGCGGCGATCGTATCGTAAGAACAGTGGATTCGGAAGGCAAACGCGTACGAATGGCTTCCCGTAAACTACATCCGGAACTGGATTCTCCAAAGTGTCACACGGATGGATGGGAATCGATTTCGATAGAGGCCATTTGCATTGGTGTAATGTTCTCGAGCAGTTTCGCTTCACTCACAGCTATACGGGTCAACAAAGGTTAGTGCTCTTGTGTTTCCTGTCCCATTTCCTTTCGTGTGAGCGCTACGGCTTTGTGCTGTTCGAGCAATCCTTTTCCTGTCTCGCTTCCAGGTTTCTTCCCACTCAAAGCTCGATGCCGGCACTGACAACGATCCCGACAATAGAGCGGAACGGGCCAAACTGGGAACTTTCCGCTGCGTCCAAGGCTTGAGTGCACCGGAAGATGTTTCGTTCGCACGAAGCGTTCATTGGTTTCGGTGCGGCAGAAGAGACAGCTGCCGCGACCTGAAATTCCGGACGAACATTTCCCCTTAGTTCTTGAATCGTTCGGAGAGTTGGAAATGGGCGATGTGATGAGGAATATCGAGCCAACGAGAATTGTGACGCACGGAAATAGAAAAAGTTCGGACTCAGACTGAGTCCAGTAGGAGTCCATGTAGGAACATTCCAGTCTGGGTGAATTCTTCGGCTTGCTAGAGAATCTTCGAGAGCTGGGAGAGTTTCTTCCCTTCTTATTCAGGCTCAACCCGCAGATTTTCCTATTCTGGAGGAGAATAGAATTTCTTAGCGCACCAACCAAACCGTTCGACTCAAGCTGGACGGGAACGTAGTAGTTAGCCTTGCAGTTTCAAAACTCCTTGAACCTTGCGCATCCGGAAGCCCCCGGAAGTCAAGCGAGGTGATTCGCCATAGCCCCGAAGGAGTTTCCCAACCGAGGCGGAGCCAATGACCACATCTCTGGGCTGCCGCATCCCGTATGATTTCTCAGGAAACCTTGGAAGCCTGCCTGAAGAGTGTACACAATCGTTGCTGCGTCAAAACGCCAGTTCGATGTGACGGTACTCCCGGACTCCGAATGAATTCTCAGCCCGCCGCAACGCCTCAACACGTTTCCACGCTGCCGGTTGCGGCATTCTGGGACCGGTCTGAAATTCCAGAGAATTCAAGCTCCTCCTCCGAAAGTTTTATTCATGTTTGATACTAATGAATCCGTCTCGTCGCCGATTCGCTTCAGATTCCACAGACCGGCAACTCGCGAAGCGAGTGGACCAACGTCTTGGAGCTAGTTCCACAGGAGTCTTGGGAATCGATCACTTGGTGCAGGGTCGCAACCAGATAAAACATGCAAACCCGATTCTTCCAACTTTCGATTATTCCAACCGTTTTCTGGGTCGATATAATATGAACAATCGAGGCTGTATTGTACACGGATTTGAGACGAGAATAGATTCTTCACAAGCAGATTCCAAATCCGGATCTGAGCTTCGAATGTCGTGACATAATTGACAGAGTATGTTCTGTGGGCGAGCCCTGCTTTAAGAAATCTCCAAGTCGAAACGGATGTGACGTTGGAGAGAAACCGCGACTGAACTCGAGCTCAGGAAGCGGGGCTGCTCGGAAACCATCACCAACGAATCCCAACGACTTCGATCGAGGACCAGAGACGTCCACAGCCTGACTCAATCGACAGCGTCGTCTTCCTTAGTGAATACTCGGAGAGCTGAAAAGATGACCCCAATGACGCTATTAGGAGGCCCAGCGATTCGACGATTCGTGATCGGGCACCTCGATCGTTCGTATCGTCGCGGGAGAGTTTGTCATGAACTCTGACACGAATATGAAGTCTGACCGAACTCCACTAGCACTCGTGTTCCATCGATGAGGAAGCTCACTCCGCTTGACGGGTTTCTCGTTGACGGAAGGATCGGAGGCTTGTTGAGAATCGCTGAGAGATGGCATCGGAATAGAGGGACGACCTTGTTGAGAACCCAGCATCATCAGGACGAAGTATCTCTCGACGGGCTTGCACTCGGCAACAAAAAGAGTTCTAATAGCTTGTATTGGAGGAAGTCTTTCTCCAGTCAGAATGAAGCACGGAGACAGATTTTTCTGTCACTACCCTCGCCGCGTCTCCAGTCGATGGATGCTCTACTCTCCTCCGAATCCCGGAGAGCCTCTCCTCTAAATAAACTCGCGAGGGATTCCTCTTGGTTCCCCCAGAATAGATGTTGTATTATTCATATCCATCATCACCATATCTCGGATTCAACTAGTGGAAATTTATGAAATGAGTAACAACACCGCAATATCGCGTTCTCATCCGATGAGTTTTCGCTCCGCCCTTCATGCTAGTGCACTTTGAAAAATCATTGTTCTGATATCCCAGATTCTCTCAGAATAACTGTCCAGATTATAATTGAATGATTTGGCGTTGTTATCGCCTTTGGTTTCTGGACTCCTAAAGAATCCTGTTCACTCTCCTCGGGTCCGCCACGATGAGATCAGCGAGCCCTTTCAGCAGCTTCGTTGTGATACTGACATATAGTGTGGTTTATAGGGATCTCGAGCGTTTCCTTGTACTCATTGAGAGGTTGGGTTGAGCCCACAATGTCTGTGCCCTCGCTGCTCCGAGGACTCAGCTCTCGCAAAGAGAATTGAATGCGTAAAGAAGGCTCCGCACCCGTGTATTTCGCGATCTTGGAAGAGTGATGTTGGGAAGAACGGCTTCGACCCAATTCCCGAGATTAGAGGTAACAAATCCCCATCAGGTTTCCAGCCATTCGTCAAGACGTTGAAGCGCCGGCTCGTTGGCCGTGTGGCATAAACCAACGCCTTGGGTGCCACGTTAAGTTAGCAATCGCGGGTTCGATCCCCGGCCGGGACAACAAATTTCTTAAGTGGTAAAAAGAGGATTTAATTTATATCAGAATTAAATCTGAACCATCTTAAGACCCAAGCCCACCGCCCGCAATGGGATTTGCGAGGCGATAGGGAGTGTCACTGAAGCAATACCGAAAAGGTGATTCCGGGACACTTCTGAGGGCTGGCTGAGAGGTTCAGCCGAAAAAAAAAAGACGTTGAAGCGCTGTTTATCCGTTGAAAGTCTCGATGTCCAAGAACCCTTGCGAACAAAGTTATCAATGTCCATAGGCTTGGAGGTGAGTCTCTGCTCAGGGTTCGCGAATGATCGCGACTCGGGAGCCGAGCACCCGGGTTCACTGGTCCAGCCTCGAAAAGCCGGGTCCAGGTGTCCGGCGATCCAGTGCACTCCCTCCAGGATCGGTCAGACTGAACGAGGATCCCGCTAGCGCCCAGTTCTCGACGGTCATGCGCAATAAACATGGGAGATCGAGCACGAACTGACTGAGGGAGAAACTGCGGAACCCGGATGCTCGAATGGTTTTAACGCTCGTGAAATCCTACTTCGGAAGACGAGTGCTACATCCTCCGTTCGGTTCCCTTCCATGACCCTTGATCAAGCGAATATTCAAAAGTCAGAACATTTAGTCTGGAAAAGCGAACTTGCGTCTAGAAATTGGGGCTCTTGGGTCGAGAGGGTTTCGCGTGACATGGACCTGTAGTTCTCGGGGGAGAGGGGAGTGCATGGTCCCGTTGTCCCCCTCCCCTGGGCACGTTACTGGTTACAGGAACAGATCTTGCGGCAGCAACTACAAAAATGTTGAGAGATGTGAATTCATCGCATGCGCACTCGCTCACTGGCTATCAGATTCCTCACTTGGAATCTGTTTTGAGTTGTATAAAAATGTGAGAATTAGGACCAGACCAGGTTGCCGGAGTAGGCCTCAGGAAGAGCAATCATGACTGCTTCGTGCCAGCAAATCCATGGAACCAGGCTCCTACTTCTTGGTGTAAGGCGAGGAACTGTTTTCCGAATCAGGAGACCTCCAGCTAGAAACCGATTCATGTAAGTTAAGGGAGCCTGGGATCGAGTTCCGTGTAGAACAGGGAGTTCGTCTCGAAACCTCGGAGCTGAATCGCTCGTGAACGACAGAGTAGCTCGGCCTTGAACCTCCTAATGGCTGAATCCGGGAATCGACCGCTTTCCCCGGCCCTGCTCAGCGACTCGCGATTCCCGAGAAAGGATCCTGTAAGAAGCAAACGAAAGCCGGACGGAGAAAACAACCGTGACCTCTAATGCAGTTGAGAAAGATCCCTATGGTGAGCTCGATCAATGAGTCGCGCTCTCGTAAAAACCTGTATAACTGCTGAAAAAGCTGATACCGAATTCTCTCTTTCATCGATCTCTGTGACTCAATCATTTTCCTTTCTCCCACATTCTAATCCCCGAAGGGACCTCACCGCCTGTGGTTCGTACCCAGGATCGGTCCGCCTCGGGTACCAGGTTTTGGAAGGATTCAATCTGGCCTCAGAGGAACAAGAACCATAAATGCTTGGGCGTTGGTTGGAGATCGAGCCCGGAACTTGGGCGCCGACCGCTCGCTACTTGAGACAGTGCTAATGTGTTCCTGCGGTGCTGACCACGTGACCCACTAGACTGCTTCGTCCGTGTATGCAGCGTGCGAGACGTTGTGACCCATCTGTATTCGTGATGGAGACGAATGTTCACTAGATGAGGCTCTGAAATGATGATTATAACAATAGTGCTCAACTGTCTGAACTGCAGGCTGTGACGGACGCCGCGTATGTACCACACAGCCACAATTTGGATATTTTAGGGCGGGGACTCTCAATCTGAATCTTGCTTTATCCACAACTTCGCCCTCCTTGAGCCATTCGGTCATTTTTGGAATTTCACCGAGAAAATGGGGTTGATAGAGAATCTCATGACGGTTATTCCGTTCTGTGATCAGAGAAGATATCATGAAATTCGAATTCAGGAGAGCGTTGCGATGTTCACCCATTTGTTGTTCGAGTTGCTGCCAAGAGTAATCGCGAAGACGCCGGATTCTGTCGAGGGAACCGGGCACCTGCCAGTCAAGCGAATCGAATCATCTCAAGACCCTGAAAAAATGGCAAGCATCTTTGAGGGTCTTCGAGCTTGACGAATCTCGTTCCACTTGTATCTCCCCCGTAGCTACGAGTCGACGACTCGGGAGTGCGATCCGCTCCTTGATAGAGGTTCATCGGAATGTACCAAACTATTCGAAAACGGAATCGTCGGGTCGATCCGACGATTTTTGTTCCTCCTCGAATCGCCGGATTCCTGGATAGAATGATTCGCCATTTTTCAGGGGGACAAATTACTCCGATCCGGTTACCTGGCAAATGCCCGCTTCACTCTTCCACGTCGGATGTGACCGACCGAGCCCAGGGTTGATGGAATACCCGTTTCCCTGACCCTGTTCCTGAATGCCCCGCTGATTTAGCGGGTTATCGGAGGCCGCGAATGAAGTTAGGCAGAAACGGGGAGCTCAATGGGAATAGCTCCAGCTCCAATGGCTCTGGCAACCTCTGTTATCCTCCTCGGGACAACAGGATCAGCTTGAGAACCACCCCGGACATGTGATCATGGTAGATCGACGTGGAAAACTCAACGACGTCCTCATTGCGGGTCTCCGGACCCGCCTCAATCCTACGCTTTCTCCTTCACTGGCAGTGATGATTCCATGGCGACGAGTTGAAAGAAAGGTAGTTCCTTCCCTAACTCCGTGCATTGAGTGAGGAATCGCCGATTTAGCGGCCCAGAAGCCAAGTTGTGGCTGAGCGAGCTTTCGGCGAAGGGGGCTGCGACCGCTCGGAATGCGCGACGGATCGCTGTTCTATTTCCTCGCCGCTCAAGTCCCCGAACGTCCACGCTGATTGAGATTGGAGACATTCATCATGATTCATTCATTCCCATCATCAGCAAACCATCAATAAATCGCAGGGGGTGCGGTGCAGCGTGTATGTACGGTTTTGAGGAGGGGCTCCCGCATGACTCGCGCTTGTTGCACACGTCGGAGACACTCAATTAGCGGGGATCTATCCGGAATCGGGAGAGTGCTTTATTCTGGCATCTGATTTCCTGGCATCTGAGATTCTGGCATCTGAGGCATAACCCCTGAGGACGATTCCCTAGGAACCTTCGCAACGGGAGAGCGAAAATTTCAAGACGCAAAATCGATGGATGCCAAGGACCAGAACGATATCGATCAGATCTATTCGAAACCTAGATCCCGACTTGGAAATAAGGCTGATCGGAATGAGGAGAACATATCCTGCGGCACTTGGAATAAGGTTTCCGGATCATCTTTCGGATCTCTTCGAGCTTCTTCAGCCTCACTGCGATCGAGGTCAATGCACGCGTCTGAGACTTGAGCCGAGTAGAGAACGGTGTTCCCCCATGACCGGTTTACCCTCAGGTCTCGTGGATAGCTCAACTCCCCGCAACAGGATCCCGCGCGTTGGAGTTACGCTCGAGCGTTCCTACTTGCAATGTTACGAAGAATTGCAAGATCGCACAATCAAGCTGTAATGTTGACGTGAAGTAACCTTATCGGTTATTGGACGCCCACTAGTAATGAGACACTTGGTGTTCCACCATTGGTATCAGAGGCCTAGTTCTATGTATCGAAGGTTCAATAGTTCCATCCAGTTACCAGCTGTGCAGGATCGGACAATCCAAATCTGGTCCAAATGAGGAGCACCAAGCGTCTCATACCCGGTACGCTCCCCTCACAAGAATTGTGATCGGTTGCCTCCTGACTGATTCATTCTTCCTTATTATCTGCCAGCCGCCTCCCCCCTCCTCTCCACCGACTAATTCTGAAACCCATCGCTTCGCTCAGCCATCGGGGGCTTGAGCCGCTCTGTGGGTCTGCATATAGAATCAGAAAGATTCCTGCATGGAACGGCTTTGCGTGATGTTGGTCACAATCTCCCCTCCATGTCACCGACGTAACTGGATCGCCAGCGCTTCCGGAGTGATTAGCCGGGACTGCCTCGGTCTTCTCGGATTCGATCGTTCCGGCAGGAGAACTCGGACCGAGCGACTCTTCACTGCCAGATGAAGGGAACTGGGCCATGGCGGCTCCCAATCAGGACCAGTGTTGGGCGCCGACGAATCTTTGACCCCGTTTCATGTTTCGAGGGTCTCCATAACCGTTGGGAAAGACATGGTACGCTTCGAAATCGGGAGAACAGTCGGTTTTTAAAACTCGAGGCGCAAATTCAATGCAAACGGGAACCGGAAGTCAGACACAGGATCCGCGTCTTCTTGATATTCCGGATCGATTGCTTGAGGACTTCCTCCTAATGAGAAATGCGAAGGGAACAGGACATTATAACGGGCTGACTGACGATTTGGAGCGGGTTCAGAGGCTTGTCCCTCACGCGGAAGAAACCTTGACCAACCTACTTCCAAGGATAAGGACGGCGAACCCCGTTCCAGCACATGTGACCGTGTGAAGGCAGAGGATTTCGACTGCGGTTTCCGATCCCCGCATCCAAGGTTCTTTAATCTGAGATGAATACCAAGAACAATCACGAACTTCGATCTCGCCGGAAGACACAGATACTTAAGCGCTGAAACGTGGACGAACTTTCTTCCCCCTTTTTCACATGATCGTTTCCACAGTTCTCCACTGAGTTCTCCACGCCGAACTCCCCTTCTTGCTTGTGCCCAGCACTTTTCATCTCAAAATTGTTTTCCCTTGCCGGGATGGAGATCCGATGTGGCATCTCTGCTCCCCGCTGAAGCCTAGAATGCAAAGTTCTTCGCGGGAAGTACGCTTTCCTTCGTGAAATCGAGAGATCTCCGCGAACTTTGGGAATAATCGCATCGAGGAAGTTCGTCGAACCGATTATTGGCGACTGTTTACGCGGTTGTCTCGACGAAGTGAGTTAGGGAGATTTCCCTCGTCGTTCTGCGATCCGGATAGCATTAGCTCCCACCGCAGCTCCACATGGAGTGGACCGCGGCCGTACGACAAACACCATCATAGACCGCAACTATCCCTTGCTGTGGATTGGTACTTCTAAGGAGCATCGTGACGAGTCGCCTTCCTACGCAAGCACGGATTTTTCGACAATGGAGGCGCCTTCTGACGGACCGAGAATCCACCCTTCCGGGCCGATGACAGACCGAAGGTTCTGAGGGGTCGAGCACTTCGGAAGCGGTGAACCATCTTTAGTGGGGATTCCCTCGGGAATTTTCGGCATCGAATCTTGTGAAGTGTCGGCCACCCACTGAATCGATTTCCGGATCACGGTTCCGGGTTCGGAATACGTGCGAAATTGGATGCCGACGGGTTTTGCAGAAGACGCCCCATGTTGAAACTTCCACAAAGAAATTCAATTGTATCGGAATTTCCTCTCAAGAACTACGCTCGTTCATGACAAGGTCTGTCGGCTGACTCCACGTGGATCTCGAGAAGACACATGGACGGTCGCGCCCGGACTTTTCAAAAAAAACGATCCGGTACATGACGTCGAGGCCAGGAGCAAATCAACGCGATTTCTTCCAAAAGTCGAGAGAGTTCGTGTCAGAACTGGTAAAGAGTTCAGGTAGCCTCGACCTGGCCTAACATGTGTTACTTCCCAGCACGGAATTCCCAGCATCATTCACAATTGTTCTCTCCGGGGAAAATAAGGGAGCCGAAGGCGATAAGACCTCCTATGCGTCACGAACCCGAAGCCGAGACAAGGTCGTGCCCGTCCTTGGATAAGCGTGACTGGAGACCTGATCCGAAGCAACTCCAGGCTTCTGGTGGAGCCGTTGATGGGTTGCGGTCGGACCAGAGGAGAATCCAAGACGTTCGAAAGACTCTCCGGACATTTCATCTCGTGAGCGGAAGATAATGGGCAGCTCTCTCAGAGGCATCACCTCTGTATCTGCGGTACTCTGATGGGATCGTGTACTTCCAAAAGAGAGGACGAAGCAGAGGACCGCGAGTAAGGCCACCGATATTCCTAATTCCACGAAACTCGATTCTCCGAGAAATATTCTTCAGATGTACACAGCAGAAATGAAAGCACGCCGGCCGCAAGAACGCTCCGTGCTTCCAACCTCACGCAACGGAACTCTGATGTGGGACACGAGCTGCCCAACCCATGCCACTCAGACGTGAATGGTCTGTTCCGAACTCCACATGATTCTTCATGGGCTGCTCCAGAGAGTATATCTCCTAGCGGCTTGCGGCTACAATGAAAATTACCGAAACTGGACCACTGCTCTCAGCGGAGATTGATGATTAGAGGACATTGAGGAGTTCCGTCCGAGTGCCCATCGATCTCGGATCTGAGCGAGGTCTTCTACGACAAACCCGAAGGACTCCTTCGAGTAGAGGGGTTGAAATGGATTGCAACAGGATCCGACTCCTCTGATGAGTGATTTGCAACATCGCAGTGGAACCAAGCATCTATGATGAAAATAACTTCCATCCCGCGTGCGGCGAGAATATGCTCATCCGCGGGGAGAGATTTAGTTGGGGCTATTTTGCCGACAGCCACAGGAGTGTGTTAACGACTGCTGTCCAAACTCTCCGAGGCAGCCCGCGAAACGCCTCTCGTCACCGGCTGGTGAAAAGTCGAGAATAATTAGAACTAGGGGTGGTGGATCCTTGGGGTAGCGCTTGGGCACCTGTAGCACATTGAACTCACTTCCATGAGGAGCTATGTTCGAAGTTGTGGAAGTTCCCCAGGAGCTGAGCACAGCGTCCCGGATCACGAGAACTCCAATTTGTTAGAGTCCTTATCAACTAGGAGCGGAAATTACGCAGCCGTATACTCAACCAACCCGTTGCCTCCGACCGAAGCCATAGGGCTAAGCACATCTCCATCATTATACTGCGCATTCGATGGCTCTTGGCTCTAGTGCACGCCTGAACTTTATATTCTAGTGTGGTTTCGGTTCAACGTTACGGAAACAGATCGAGATCCTTGAGCTAAAAACGACTTCCGATCGGACGAATGAAATGATCCGATGGCAGAGCTCGTGCTCTACCTGGCGATACTTCTGGGTTAAAACCACGATCATATCGCGGATTCGTCCCGAACAGACATCCGCGAACAACACAGGGATTAGAATGAAGCTAAACCCGCGTTAACTGCACGTATCATGCTCGATGTCCCTACCAGTGAGTGAAATCTCGCTCCTTCTGACGTGATTCATGAGAACAGGCTGGCGTTGCACGCTCGTTGAACACGGAAACGTTCGTTGCCCGGTTCGGATGGTTCTCGTGAGCAACGTAACTTCGAGATGAGCGCATGGCAGGTCTCTTGAGTCATGGGAGGACTCGACCGTGGCAATGCATGACGAAGAGGTGCGCTTCCAGAACGGCGGAGTTGACGTGTTGCCCCAACACAGCCATCTCATCAACAGGGACTGAGCGAGATCTCGGAGCACAGAATTCAAGTCCTCATACGGTGACAATGTGGAGAGGACTCAGATTCAGGGCGTGAATGTTCCGAGTCCTAAAGCGGCGTATCTGAGAGAGTACGGAAATCCCGGACTCGATCCGGAGGGACTCCGCTTCCATTAGATTCCGGTGAAAATACGATGGGAGAGGAACTGCTGAGCTCGAGTATCGGTTTCAGTTCGCGGTGACTACAAAGGCGTTGGTATATTATTCTGAATTTGGACAAGCAGTGGTCCTGATTTATCCATTTCGACATCCGTAGTTTGGGTCCGGGGTCTTCAAACCTCGGTTCCCCGAATCCCGACCAAAACATCCAGTATTTCGAATGATCAGAATCCCGGAAACTTCTCTCCGCCTCGTTGAAAGTCCATGAATCTGAACGGGACTTTGGAAGTATTGGAGCTGAGATCTTAGAGGGAACTCTAGATACTAAGGATGGGATTCGCAGAGGCGCGATCCGGTGCTCAAATTGAGTATCTCCCATGGAAGAAGAGGCTCTCAAACTCATATTTGAATCATCCGAGGACGTCCCATCGCAGTTGGGTTCTAGCTGCGCTTTCACAGGTTGATATCTTGGTTTTGTCGTTCAGTTTGTAAATCCTTGGAATTTTTCCGGAAATCAAGAAGTCGAGAGGAATCGACAAAGGATTTTGAGGCGGTTGAACTGATCATTTATGGAAGTGGATATGATGATAGTTGCGACCAGGAGAGAGTTTTGAAAATGACCTTTTTCTTTCTTTCGAGGTACTCCTGAAATTCATCGGGGAAACGTCAAATTTCATCGGATCGGGCTTGTGGCGGTTGCGTCCGACGCGCTGGAGGAAGTCGGTCATCCGTTAGGGAACCGAATGAAGTTATCTAGCTTCCTCGTAAAAAGACGAGCGATCGTATCCACCCCTTTTCCATGGTCCCGCCCATTGACTGATCTCATTTCCCTCGCACTCCCTCTCGTAACTCTTCAACGAGGCGGCATGGATGGGATCTCCTTTGGTGGCAATGACTCAGAAATGGGCGAATCATCCGAATATTGCTCGCCGGGTTGATCCGACTATTTTAGATTTCCACCGGAAACCACCCTCATTCAGTTCTTCACCCCCGTTCGCCGAAATCACCCTCAACACAAACGAAATACTTGATGCAATCGCTTGCCATCTTCCCAGTAAACGCGATGACTTCTATCGGTTTGGTGGCAACTGATTGGTTTCATTCTGCGCGTCGAATGCCACCCACGAAACAAATCCGAAGAAATTTGACGTTTTCCTTTTAATATTCAGGACCACCTAGGAAAAAAATGAAGGGTCATTTTCGGAACCATCTCCTGGCCGCAAATATCATCATATCCATCCCATAGGCGCTTATGGCCGCCTCAGAATCTTCTATCGATCGCTTTCTGATTTTCGGAAAAATACCAAAATACCAAGTAGAATTACTCGAATCCTAGCCAGAGAATATCGCTATACGGGCACTGCTTCAATTTGGGTCCAATCGAATACCCTGCATAGATACACTGCATGATCTTCTATAAGCTATATCTCCTCTATAAGCGTCGGAAAAAAAAAGTTTCGTCTGGAACCTCAGCGGCCTCTCATGTTTCCAAAATCCTCTACCGGACTCCTCGCTGAGCATAGAAGCCTCGGTGGCTTCCGCCAAGGCTCGATCCGAGAGAGGTTTCCGGGCTTGCAACGATTTCTGTATTGAAAAACTTCGCGCCTTTCCCTCTATCTATTTAGCTGAAAAAACGCCTCTAGTGTGGACAAACACCACCATCGAGGGAAAGGTATTGCTGGGTTCTGGAGAATACGTGGATTGGATTGAAACGCTTCCTCGCGCCTTCATCTTTCGATGATATCCCCGATCCTGGGAAGCATGCGAGCTCTGCAGACACCGATCAGATCTTCGTGGAAACCGAACAGCGATACAATGTCAGAACTGTTACCCATTAACAGTATTTGCCGCAAAACGATTCAATTCTCTGCGATCATGGCTGATCGGTTGCACAGGCAGGTACGGAAAATGATCAGCGTACCTCCTCCCTGGAAGATTCACCGCGGACAGCGCACGACTATCCCGAAATCCCGCAGATAACAAACATTTTTTCGCGATTTTCTTTGAGGGAACCGCATCAGATGAGATCGCGGTTCGCCGAGTTCGCTATCTGATGAACTCGTTTCCTGACAAGTTCGTTCTCTGATAAGTTCCTCATGTGATAACTTCGTTATCTAGAGCAGTTTTTTTTAGTGAGAAAATCCAAAGACAAGGGTTCGTTATCTGTGGGACTCTAGGGTAGGTATATTAGTGGGAATTCTCGGGGCCTGGAACTGTGAATGACAGGTCCTTCCGCGGAGAAGCCTAACGAGTGAAGTTCTACCGCGCTCCACGGACACGCATGATTCACCGAGCCGAAATTCACGCGCAAAATCGACTGCATCTGTCGCTCGAGAGAGCTTTGCTTGAGGACAATCTCTCGCTGAGAATATGCTCCGCAACAGGGGAAGAGGAGCCTGCGTAAAATATTACGAAAGCCATTGGAGCAATACTCCTGCAATTACAAAACATGGAGTGCTTGGACACTTTCTGCGAGGCCTCGTCCCCGGATCTCAGCGAAAAAGCGTTTTCGAAGCTTCAGCGCATGCTGCTCCTGTTTCAGCCATACAAGCCGCGGTGGCGGTCTCGGTTGTGAGAAGGGTTGAGCTTTGCAAAAACACTTCAGTCCCCGGGGAAACTCGATGGCTGAATAAATGAAAAAGTTTGAGTATTCTTCAATATTTGAAAAAACATACAGCGGAGATCCGTTCGGCTGAAGTTACAATATGTTTCCCATAGTTTCTCGCCTATGGCTTGAGAACTTGATCTCTCCGAACAGATTCATGGCTTGGAGACTGAGCTTGCCGCTGCGGGAGACAGTAGAAGTACGCTAGATACTTTTTGACGAACGCCCTCCGAAGACCCAAATCGGCAGGTTTCCCAGAATTTCCCAATGCTGACAAGATTGAACATATCTTCAGGATCCGCGATAGATACCGAAACAGGCCACCTGGGATTGGTGACGGAGGAACTTCTCGAGTTGGAATCACGGAGCGTATCGCCTTAGGGTTCGACCATGACAGCAGAGAGAGTTTTGACTTTTGACGTTCCTGAAGCTGAATAAATCCTCGAATATCGAAGCTCTCCGCGATGGTGTGGGCTCGGAACATCCTCACCTCCTCTTGCTAGGAGAATTCGGGTGGTTCCCTGACGGAAGAGTTCGCTTCCGGCTCTTGAGTATACTCAATTTCTTGGTGAACCACCTTTGGAATATACCTTTTTTGGCTCCCGGAAATACAGTCATCTTCGGTGGATGACCTCGAGCGAGCGCGGATTGATCGGTCACAGGAGCTCAAAACGGATGCTACGAAGAGATTGGGACCCCGAGAGACACTTTCCGTTCAAACATCAAAATGCTGATCTTGAATCTGCTCGATTCACCATGGATAACTCCATGCTAGAACACCAGAATCATGGTGACCGTGAGTGGACCCGAGCAAACTCATGACAAGCGTCGGAGCTCGAGCACGAAAATACGACCGGCTGCTCGCACCTATCAAGTGGAAGCTACTGTCTCCATCCGCGGGGACAATATTTGCTCACCGTTTGCAACCACTGATATATAAGTAGTGATTCCAGGCGGTATCGAGTTCTGCGCCTCCTCTTCCACGATGTTCACGCCATCGGCTGCTCATCGGGAAGGTTGTCGCGAGGTCGGCAGAAGGTCCTAGACGGTGGGAGACGTTGATACTCACAGCGCATACCGCAGAGAGCAAGTGTATTGAACGATGTGCTCTGCAATGCTAGTTGGACGAGCGGAAAAGATCGACTGTCTTGTGACAGAAGGGATAAGGAAGCGGTAGACGCGGTGGGTTTGTCTTCGATGTGATATGCTGCGTCACACCGTCGACGACCGATTCCTCCCGAAGGTTCGCCGGAAGGTTGTGAAGGTTCGCTCGTGTCGCCGTCTCCCGAGAAACAGTGTTGAGACATTGACACGTTTTCTAAGTTCATTGATTCTGCGTAGAGATGCCGGGCACTACGAGATGATCTCGGAGACCCGAAACTGACATGAGACCAACTTCTGCAGTTGACCTGTGGACCATAGCAAATTTCTTGGCCTCATCGTACCTGGCGGGGGCAATGGACGCCGCGGAGAACGTCGACGGGACTCTCATTCGACCATGAGCCGGGAAAATACCATGTTGCCGGGATTCTCCCGCGTCAGTTACCGACCGGGGCACGGGCAAAGGGCTGCTATTCGGAAGTTCCGGCCTCCGTCTCCCCCCTAGCCGTCGAGAGGCATCTCCCACCGATTGTGCAACCGGAAGCGCACCTGTCGGATCTTTCCATGAGAGCGTGAGACAAGTTTGGATTAGATGATTCTGACGATTGGAAGCGTCTTTAAGTCGCTCGAGCTCGATATGTCTGCGTATCTTTCTGTTTGATGCATGTCATCACAGGGGTACGGGTCATTCACGGTCGACGATTTGCGTGTTTCAGGAAGAAAGTCGGTGGATCGCACTGAGACAAAACCAGTATTCTTGTATTGAGAGGGACGCGTCTCTGATTTCTGATTTTTCATAGCGATCACTTTGTATTCGAGTAACCTGTCATCAAGCCTCCACACTTGACCACCTGCCCATCGGAAACTGCCCGTCTCTGGCTTCCCAGGAATGATGCCGCGTTAGGAGCATTCCAAGTTTCCTAATGCGGCGTTATCTCACGCGGTGCCAGATGCATTACACGCATTTAGGGACATTCGAGATAGGTTGGAAGCCTTGAGCTGGTACGGTCAAGTTTTCTCTCCGAGTCGAGAACCTTTGAAAGGAGCTCTCAATTATGTGTTCTCGCTGAGGGGCGAGAGTTCCGGAAGAAGTTGCCGTTGCGGCGAGTAGGGATGTTTGGAGGGAACTCTACGATGCTCCCAAACACTCTCAGTTTTCACCGAAAGAAGATGTCGACCGACAAGAGCCTCAGATCATCAAGAAGCATCGTCGACCGCTCAAGGAAACTCCTGCCTAAGGAACAAAGTGGTGGGATTCTTGAACGTGGGAGCAGGTTGATGATGGATCTTTTCTCGGGCTCGACCATCAACACGAGCTCTAGTCTCGCCGAAAATCCATACACGACGGTGCGGGTTCGGGATGATTGTTGCGGGTCGCGATTTCAGGTCATATCGCCATGGTCGCAATTTCGACTCCGAGTGGAGGACCCAGCGCTACACGAGAAACCAATCGCCATACTGCTCCACCTCTCGGCAGCTCATGTTTGCAACAAACACTTCTCCGCCTTGAACGCCTCCGAGATCAGCCACCATTGTCAATCCGAGCTTGCTCCCCCTTGGAACAGCAGCTCTGTGAGCTGTTCGCATTTCACTCGGGAGAGATGTCTCAGTGCTTTAAGTCCGACTCATGGTCGGGGGATCCACCTGGGTACAACCCGAAATTGAACACCGAGAGCCGAATCATCGGACCCGCGATCCATGGGTGGTCCGCTCGTAACGAGATGTGTTATGTCCGTTATGCTTCAATTGACGAACCGATTCCAGACGACGTTGTATTGCGTTCCTCTCGGGTATTCTCCGCTCCTTGTTTCTCTCCTCTTTCTGCGTTTCCGAGGGATAACGTTGACGGAAATCGCTTCGTTAAATATCTGACTGGAAACTCGGACTTTAGAAAGGAGAAACTCGGTTTTGAATCTGAGCTCTTCAATTGTGTGTTTGCTCGCTCATGCCGAAAGCTCACATGTGAGATACAATGGAGGAGAGACCGGACGAGGAACTAGACATTCAGCAAGGACACTTTTTCTCTCCGCGAGGTCTGTATTGGATGGGACGCAGTATGTGGGCGTGTTTCTGTTCCGCATCCCACAGCATTCAACCGCTGTGCCAGGTTACCGCCGTTTCGGCATCCTCCGTGAAATGTCGGGATCCGTTCCCAGGAGCTCAATTCGTCTCCATCGTATGACGCCTCTCCGCCAGTGTAAGAGTGGGTTCAGCATTGGCGTTTGAGAAAAGGCTGGCAAATATTTCGCTATTCTGACACAATTTCCGACCTAGAATACGTCCTTAGAGGTATTAAGGAAACGAGTCATCGAAAGAAACTCAGACCCCTGGGCGGCTTCGCTGATGAAAATCACGAGGCAGAATTCAGCAGCATGGAACGGGAGTTTCGGCGCACAGTCGCGCTCAACGTACTTGAAGTAGGCGATCCGACGCTGTGCGTCGGACGGAGAACGTCAACTTGACTTGGGAAGAGTGATGAATTGGATGTGATTAATCAAACGAAAATGATGATGATAAATGTGGACGGGGTGAGGGGGGGGGGGGGGAGGCAGCCGCTTCCGGCGCTGCTCTTTGAGGCGGGGGCGTTGTGTTGGTGCTTGGCAAAGCCTCCGAGGGGCTTCGCTATTTGCGGCTTCGAGGAACATTATGAAACGCAAGCTTCGGGTCAAAGTGGTGGCAAAGGATGCTCCTTCGCGCTTTGTCCCCCCTTCGGAATAAGCTCGTTCCTCCAGCATATCTCCAAGCTAGCATTGACGTCGACAACAAAAGTGCGATCTCCGTCAGCGAGTTGTCACTTAGCGGCCGTTGCCAGAGTTATTCAGAAGTCTGCAAAAGTTCAAAGCGGGCCGCTCGTTGCGAAACGGAGCGAAGCGGCAACGGCGCTGTGATCCGCGCAGGTGTCAGGACAGCGTTTGCTGTCGCTTACACGCTTGCGAAGTTTCCGATGTTCTTCGCTCGAGCTATTCCATCTTTTACATCATCTAGGCTCGCTCGAGGGGCGGAACACCACGATGATTCGGATTCCAGAGCTGGCGTTGCTGGCTCGCGAAAAACTGTTAGGCGCAGCGCGGATGAGACATCTGGGCACTCGTGGTGAGAAGATTTCAGCGATAGCATCATCATTGCTTGATGTTGACACTGCTACCTAAAATCAGCTCGCAACGACAACCAGAACGGTTACGTCATCACTAGTCTCCGACGGCGTCGAATGCATGGGATTGGAAAGCAGTGCGGCGACCGCGGAGCTCGAAACATCCTATCAGGAGCGAAAAACAAACAGTACCGGATCGAAACGTGAAAGTTTCCTCGGTCCTGCACCAGGGAGATCTGCGTCATCCTCCGCGGAACGATGGCAACGTTCTCAGCTGCGACAAGCTGAATGCTTGCATCCGGCATTGCACCCACGTAACTTGAAGCCGACGCTGCCACAACAGAGTTTGGAGAATCCCTTTCCAAGCCAGAATGCGAATTTGTTTGTGATAGTTGTGACCGATAGCAGTTTCCAACCGGTTTACGAAAGACGACGGGAATTCATGCTGAAACTTTGAAAGCAATAGGTTGCGAGTCGCGAGGGGCGGAACGGTGCCCTTCTCCTGCTGCGCCGCTGTCGAGGGGGAACATTCCATCACTGGCGACTCACAATAGTTCTCGTCATCCAGCTGTACTTGCCCGTTCGCCCTCTTTGAACCTCCCTGCTCTTGCTGCGGCTTGTGGTTGACAATTCTGAACAATTCTCGCCAACGTTTGTTCAATCGTCGTTCTTCATGTCAGCATCGCTCTCTTTCGGACATTTTCTCACGTATTCCATGGGATCACGACGTCAATCAGGATTCTCTAAATAGCGCGCCGTGCTCCGAGCGGATGCAGTTTGTGGAGCTCGTCCACACATGATATCTTGACCTCCATGTGTGGTCGGGGATTCATTCCATGATTCAAACTGAAACGGGTGTGAATGGAGTGCTCGTCTGCCGGAACTTGAAATCCAGGAAGGAGCAATCGGAAATCTTCGACTCATTCCACGTGGAGATCTTTTCCCTCGCTTGGATCCTTTTTCGGCCTGTGTTGCGAACGATCCAGCATCCGTCGGCCTCCGGTAGCACCGGAGAGCGCGAGTCCTGTCCGGAAACGTAAGGAGTACGGCCAACGAAAATCAATTTTTCACAGATGAACAAATCGAGAATCACAAGCGAGAGGTCTTCGATCGTTCACAAATGATAGGTATCGCTGCGCTTTGGATCAGATGGTATCCTCCGTCACGATTGTGCAGAGGTTCGTTCTCTCGTTCTCGGAGAAAATCCCGCCTGAGAAGTCTTCCGTTGATCCGCAATGAGCGAAGGAGCTATATTAGGTGGATCGCGAGACGAAGTCCGATGGGACATTGCGCGTGGAAATCCAGGAATCCAAGAAGGTCGCCTAACCGCTTCCCCGAAGTGGGCAACACTGATCAGTGACCACTGTTGCGAGACGTTCAATATCGTCAATAAGCGAGTGTCGAGTAACTCGTAGCAGAATGTTCAAGCTGAGCGGGAGATATCCCCTTGACAGAACGAAACTTTTCTGACCGCCCGATTCAAGATTCAGGTCTAGTGTTTGGCTTCGATTACACCAAAGACTCGAATCTTCGAGACGTCCTCGCAGGAATACGATTTTTCGGGTGGGAGCTGGATTTCTTCTCCTTAAGGCTCCCTTGCGGAAGCTTCGGCCAGCCGAAAATATTGCGCAGCGATATTGTTGGCGCCTCTCGAACCGAAGCTCATAAGCTCTCAAGGCTCACAAATGTACTTACTGCTAGTCGTTACGTGGGAACCGTCGCATTCGCTGTCCATCGACATGTGGACAAACTCATGACGTAATTGCATTCGAGACTAAGACCCGGGAGTCCCGGAGCGCCCGGGAACGCTGACAAAATCGTGTCCAAATCCGTAGTAAGCTCGTGCTCTAACGACGTTCTGTTCCCTGTGGGATTTTGGCATGGAACGCTGTCGATTGGAGATGGAGACTCGTTTTGTTTGCCGCCCTCAATTGGAACGAAAGGGCACCTCTATCTGTAACCAGCGCACCAAGCCTCGCTTCGCTGCGACAGTCAAGCTGACATCAAGTATCTGTCGGTCGGGGCTCGGCGCGATTGGGGTGCTTGCGGCCGGATCATCAATTCCAACAGAATCCGATCTAGTGGCCCGGATGTAGTACCTTTAGTTGGCCGGCTTCTTGAGGAATGCTCGCGGGTATCTGGAATGCTCCCTGAACATCTCCTCGCTTGATAGCACCCATCCCGCTCACCAAGTTCCTTGTCTGAATCATTCACTGAGCCCATTCCGGATTCAGCCTGCATGTTGTGCTCTCTATTCAGCTCCGTTCATGCCGTGTGCCAAGGCGTACGCTACGATTTCCAGGCACTTTTTGCAGGGTCTCGCTCGGCCAACATCAGCAGCAATCAAGCTCACCACCTCATCAGAGGCACTTCCTTCCTCTCGCTGGCTCTGTGAATCATTCCCTCCACCTGGCTGACGGAAATGACTTCCTAGAGGCTCCAGCGAACTAAACCTTCACCTCGTGGAACAATTTTTGCACAATGCGTTCCACATTGAAACTCAACTCAGTATCCGCGTCTGTAAGCATGCTCGCGGTTATCAGCAGAAATTCCTCGGTGGCGTCTGCGGATATCATTGACCTCACAGAGCCTGACCCATCAACCCAAGCTGCCCGCCTGTGATCTGGTACCTCCTAAAGGCATGTCAACAGATATGACAGGTTTCGGTTTATCAAAAGCACCAGTCTGTGGATGTATTGCGACTTAGAATATTTCACCATTGTATCAGCGTTTTCGAAGGGTACGCGTAGCTCAGACATTTTATTTCTCAGATATTCCCGGCTCGAATCGAAGCGTCTCACAACAATCATCGAGGAATGTGCTCGTTCGACCGTGTTTCCGTAGAATCATTTTGCATCCGTTCTCTGGAGCTACTCAACGCATCTTCCTCGCCGGAACCCAGGACTGCCTCACGAGGAGCTTAATCATCACCAGCTCGAAGCGATGAAGCGCTCAGCTGTGCTCGGGAGAACAACGACCAAATCGCGTGCGAGTCGAAGCGGAAGAAATTGCGGCCGGCAGTAGAGACGCTGTCAACTTTTTGACGTCGAAACGTCGTTCCCTGTGGCTTTGCAGCACTCTGCTCGTACTTCGTAGTAACGAATTTTGAAGCTCCGACTCGTCCTCAAAATTCGTTCTTGATGAACCGGAAACGCTTCGATTTTTCCGAGAGGGTCACAAATGTTCGGGAAAGCCCGCATTCGGTTTCGGCATTCCTCCGCGCAATGTGAGATCGAATGTGCGTCCCGGGAATTTGGGGATTTGATGGAATGAATTGGATACGATCGGCGTGCCAGACGCTGTGCATTCAATTCATACCAAGTCTCAAGGTCTTAAGACGTTAGTTCATATTTAACGAAATTGAAGTTTCATGAGTTCGGAAGAATGAAATCTCGTGGCTATCTGAATCACGAAGCTCAGCTGCCTCGACATAGGGTCGCTGATGAAACACCGAGGTCACTGCTCGAACAGTGGCGAGCCATCGATCTCGTGTTAGGGATCTCAGAGTCTCGGTTTAAAATGTCGTTCTCTCTGCCCACATTAGAATGGCGCGCCCGAAAACCCGAAGTAGTGCTCAGGCGGAGCGGAGAGCTGGAAGCTTGTCTATACCACGGAAGAGACCCGAATCCCTGATATGGTATGAGCCGGACCAATGGATATCGTTACCTACCGGATCCGAATTACCTAAGCTGTATCCGTTGACGAAGCGACTGATTTCACCTCGAAGCCTTTTCATGCCGATTCGTCGTTTGCGTCATGACGTCGTTTACGGAATGGTTGGTCACGTTATCAACGTGCCCAAAGAAGTGGATACGATGGTTCAGAGCCTTCCACGATCCTGAAATGATGATTTTGCCCTGAACGTCAAAGAAAAAACTCATTCACAAGTCCTAGTATTCCCGGTTTAGTGAAGAAGTCCACCATAAAGAGCTGATTGCATATTTTAGTCCAGGAGCAGAGGCGGAGCGACCCTGCTTGATGACGGGGACGGACCGTTCGTTTGATGCCCCCTCCCTTTTTTTCGTGGGGTCCGAAGAAAAAACTGCGTTCGACGCGCCCTGACTGATTTCTTGAATTATCTCAACTTCCCAGAGATGATGAACCGGAACTGGGTTCTCCGGTAAGACCTCCGGAGGAATGAAAACAGCTCGCGCGAGAAAACACAGCTGTGAGCAATCGGATTATCATATGAGCAACTGGGTCACATTTACTTCGAGCGTCACCTTCAGCGTTCCTCTGAGGATCATCACAATAATTGGAACAGGGATATTCGCTCTGAATAGCACGACAGACCAGCTTGAGCGGCTGCAAGGAACCACTCCTCATGGATATCGTTGCCTGATCTTCGACCGGAACAAATTGAGCTGAATGCTGCTCCTCGATCACGAAGCAGAGCACAACATGGATGACGTATCACAGAAAGGGCGAGGAATCAGACTTTTCTTCAACTCTGAGAACTTCGCGGAGAAATCTCTAACGCAGTGCTCAAGTTTCCTCATGTCAAGTTCACCAAAAACAGATGGGCATTCCGATGCCTCTTGCGATGTGACGCCCTGGGCGGACCGCCCCCTCCCCCTCTCTTAGTACGCTATTGCTCACCAGCCCCTTTACAAGCATCATAAAATTGCAATCGATTGGTTCGTCTTCAGAGTCACTTTTTCCAATGGGAATGCTAAAGAAGGTATCGGAATTTTGAATGCAAACGAAGCACCACGATCTGAGGTTATCCATGCCATGCAGCCGACTATGATTTGGCATGAAGATCACTGCTCCGACATAGCCCCCGGTCAGAACAGGGTTCCACAGAGCCTGATATTCGATGAATTCGCGCAGTAGCTGTCATTCCCATCGATATATCCATCAGTCGCTTACACCGGAAATCATCAAATCCACGAAACAAACCCAGAATTCGACCGCTCTCAGCTCATTGCCGAAGTGGGACTCAGAATTCCAAACAGCATCGGAATGTCGGCACAGAGAGAATCTTGGTATCTGTAACGCCCAACCATGATTTGGAGTTCACGGACCACGATCATGATTCCCTTCATGCACCCTCATGAATGATATAAGGCTCATGAACGGAAATCAAACATGAGAAAGGGGAATTCAGCCGGCAACAGCACCGATATTCGGACCAAATCGATAATTCAGCGTTATGAAGAACGTCACACCTCTTCGGACAGTGTTTCTCTAGCTCAAGCGGTGGTGTGGTACGGGCCGACAGAGAAACCAAACAATAACGACCGGACTGTACAAGAGCATACACATAATCATACATCATCGCTACAGCAAAACAGGCAGGGCAGCGGTCGGGATCAACGGTGTGACTGTTCATACCGCGTTTTGTCTGACAACATCAAAACGGGCGAATTCATTATCCAGTGATACAATAAAGACTTACCATCATTCGATACGAAGCGTCAAACGTTCCATCATGGACGAAAACAGGATGTACAGCTCACATCCTCTCCATTCTAGGAACTCTGGGAACCATGGCAAGGAATGACGTGGGAATACAGGGGAATATGACGTGTGCAGCCGCCAAAGTCGATGATACTGTACTGTTGTATATAGCGCTACACAGAAACCCTTTGGAAGAAGAGACATTTACAATGCCTGGATAACTCCCCCGAACGCAAAGTGATGCGTCAAATCGGGGTGAATCTTTCCGCTGTCCTTGCGAAACTCGGTTGCGGGCAGCTACCAAATACGCAAGAGAAAAACTTGACTCAAGCTCGATTCCTAATCCTGGAGTGGCATCGAGGAAATTTGTACAATGATTTTATTGGACTTCACTCTAACAATAAGGATGTTGAATGCTATAGTGAAAGCGCCATCCTCCTAACGCCAACACGCTGCGTCGAACTCCTATGAGTTGAATACAGACCTCATGTTCGTAGCAAACCGCGAGTCCTTAAGGAGCTGTGGTTACCTATCGAGGTGCGTTCAGTCAATTCCGAAGTGAATACGAAAATCAGAAGCAACAAAGATCGATCCCCACTAAAAGCCTGCGCTGTGTTGAAACACATATATCAGGGGGAAACTTTTGAATAAATCGTCCACAAGTACAACAAAAGTCATAAACAACAACTATGTAGTTCATGTCGCTCCATCAGGAGTCACTGGTCCAGATGGCCTTTTCTCAGTCGAATTGGAGGAAGCGCAGCACATGAGCTGCCTCAGCTGGACTTCAACAATCGCACTCTGGAAGAGCTCTTCACTGGGGTCGAACAAAGCTGTGGATGCTGTGGCCATCGTATACGTAGTCCAGCCACCGCAAGACGTCACTTGTCAAAGGAAGCTCAAAAGTCGACACACCACTCGTGTCGTCGGCGGAAGTGAACGCATCGCCACACTGGCTCTCTAGAAAGCTCACACGGGCGAAGACGACAAGGAAGACGAGCTCGTTTTTCTGAGTCAGGTGGAAGCACGCGACTACCTAGGTATACGTACTCTGACCTCGGCTCATGTAATGCTCAACCACAACGACAATCTAAACGCCCAGGAAGCTAAAGTTCGCCTGGAAGCCTGGGGCCACCGAAAGACCCGGAAAATAATACAATGAGTTGCTCCTGACGTAGCCCCCTCGAGATTAGAAGAAACCTATTGTTCCTTGAATGCACCGCGCTCTCATTCCACGAACAAATCATTTGACATCAATGACAGTAACAATGAAAGATTCGCAACACACCACACCCAGGACAACACAGCAAATACTCTACACACAAAACAAGGGGTAGTGCGTGATACTACCAACCCAGAGTATTATTTTTTCCAGATTCTGATCTCTGGGAGTATTTTTGGAGGATATCAGGTATCCGTCCGCCGAAATCAATAACCCCGCGTTCTCACGCAGGCTTCCTTCGGGATCAGCTCAGGTCAGGCCGGGGTCACCTTTAGCATGAGATAAATCCAAAATCAGTGGCGTGACCAGGATTGCCTTGGAGAGGTGAGAGAGCTGAAAAATTTCTGCGTCCATCTGTCTTCCACGCATTCTGTAACACACTGAAGAAACCTTTTCTTGTCATCCCTCGAAAGACTTGACGAGAATACATGAAGTTCATCTATTCATGGAGTCAAACGAAAACAGTGGGATGTAGTGGCATCAAATGGAGCTCATTATAACTGCATCGGAGATGATCCCGCTTCCATCGCTGTCCCATGTTCCAGTTGAAAGCTCAGAGGCCAGGAGTCGAGGTTTCCGTTCCACGTGTGATCTAGGATCGACTGTTTCCATTGATCGCCTTGTTTTATTATGTATCGTTCGGTTCCGGAAAACTAGAGATCCAAAGTTTGTTTCGGAAGCAAGACTGAGGTAGTATGAACTCAGAAGTTCTGGAGAGGGCATAAGCCAGCTCAGCGCTTCCCCGAAACAAAATTCTCCCGAATCCTCGGAGACAGAAAGATGAGCGACAATGGAGTTTTGCCGGAGAAGATGGAGGAAGGTTGGCCTGGGTCGGTCGAATTCCAGAATCAAATTCCGATTCGGAGCTCAAATGGTGACGAAGTCGAGCAAAAAGTACTAACCGGCGGCTCAGAAGTGATCCTGCATGAGGTTAGGAATCGACTCGAGTTCCCGATATCTGCGAGACAGAGTCATCGGTCAATACCTCGCTAAGTTTGCGAAAGGTACACAGTATGAAGCTCCGCCGGTCTGGAATATCTTGCGCCTTTCCGTCTAACTTTCCGTCGACGTTGAATCTGCTGCACCTCCGGAGCTGCGTTTGCCCCGAACTTGAAAGGATCTCCACCTCCAGAATGAGCTTCCGGTGCCCAACCAGGGAACGGCCAGAAGACTTCAGCCTATGGCGACTAAGTGGTGACTCTGCCGCTTGGCTAACCAGCCACCTCGTTGTTCAGGGAGCTGCGACCGATGAATAACTCCTGAGCTTTCCGCTCGCAAGGCACGCGTCCAACGTGACCAACCCCCTTTGAGTTCCGCTGAAAGTTGGCTTTTATCAAACACCTCCTTGAACTCGCAACGGGGCGGATGATGAGCTCTACTGATTCCGGTATTCCCAATATTCGAGTTTATCATCAGGAAGGTTCCGAGACAACTTGCTCTGAGTCCTTGAGCTAATCCTGGCTATGAGATAACTTTGCCAGCTTGAAGTCCGGATATCCCTCTTGTGAGCGCCTACATCGCAATCGGAGGCACCTGCACTGGTGTCGCGATCATTCATTGTCCGCTAGTATGGTGTCGAGCTCGAAACTGAAGCACCATATGAGCTGAAGATCCATACCTCTCTCCACCATATCGGCCTGAGCTTGCTAGACGGGGACTTGCCTCGAGCCCGATTCCGCGAGCCCGAGTACCCCGAGCCCGAGTAAAGCTCCGCCCAGCGGACAGCACGCCGTCTCAGTGAAGCTTCTGTGCGGGGTCATGTCGGTTCCGCTAGGAGTTCTCCGGTTACATCATCTTGGCCTAGTTCAAAGCATGAGTAGCTATCCTTCTCTCTGAACGGAGAAGCTTTCGTGGAGCTTTCCTGTGACATCGCCCTCCTGAGTGAATGTGGATGAAGCACATCGGAGGAGGGACGAATTGTACTGATTGTTCGGATAGCCAATCATTTCGCATGAAGAATCAGTCATTGCCCCTTTCCCCCTCAAGGGGCAGTATCCTCATCCGTTCACCCTGACTTGGAGAAGGAGTGTTTGATCATATTTCCGAAGCGTTGGGCAGTGAACAGGAGCAGAAAAAGAGACGGCAGGGTCAACTTTGTTCCGATGCCATATGTTTAATTCGTTCCCTTCAACAACAAGGTCCTGCTCTGTCCTGAGAGGAGCGCGTTCATAGAAGCTTCACTGAGCCGCCGCTCTCTTCGCTGGGCGAAGCTTCATTCGGGCTCGCGGAATCGGGCTCGCGGTAATCGGGCTCGAGGGAGGTAACCTGCTAGACAGCCATTCACATTGGCGGCTGTTTCTCGAATGATCGTTTCCGAATTCGATCATTTCTCCCGAAACTGACAATTGACCGGATCTACGCGGCTTAATCCTACGAAGGATCATAGAGGTCGGGCGGAGCGGTCAAGTTTCCGAACAACGAACGCTGAGTTCAAACAACGTTCACAAGCCTGCGAGTTGGAAAAGTTTGACATGCTGCCGCTGACGTAAACGGAGGAGCGGACTTGTGTGTCTCTTCGCTTCCCCTTTAGGCTGCCTCTGTATTAACGCTGTTTTCGAGTTTTTTCTTCTCATTTCCTCCCGAGACGACGAGACGAATCGCCCTTGGGCAAGAGTGGGAACGGAAATAACTTCAAAAAAATTGTTGCCCATCTTCCTCCGGGCCGTCTGCTCAGTCATCCGCACGGCGCTTCCCGCTCCCCAGTCTCCCCAATGACTTGTCCGCGGTCTTTGTCCAGATCTTCATTATTCGTTCTGTCCTCGAAGATAAGAACCTCCAGCGACCTCGAGGCGTGGCAGCTGCCGCCGTAGCAAGATTCAAGTGACCTGTGTTCCCTGATCAGCCGAGCATCGACTCTCCCGTTCCCATTCGTTCGAACGCCTCTTCCTGCTCCCGCGAAACGCCTCGACGCGGACGATTCTCAGCCTCCGTCCCGCGTGTCCCCCGGTGAGTTTTCCTCCATGCTGGCTTGCTCACTGTAATGCAACGACGACACTCCGCAATCGAGAGCCGCCAAAAACTTCCGAAAGGAAATATCTTGTAAATCGCGGTCCACAGCAGCAGCGATCGTATGTTAAGGAGAGTTCGATTCCTGGCAGCTCCCTCTGGATGGCCGTCAAGTTCGCCAGGAGAATCTTTGAACGAAATTCTCATCAATTTCCGAGATCGATCCCTCCAGTTCCTCAATGCTCCCGTCTGCTGGAGGTAGCTCGTCGAAACTTCTCGAGATGAGCTCGCCTCGGAGACCTACTCACCCCGAATTCACCGGTTCTCAATTTGAAGAAACTTCGAAAGCTGTTCGACAGGATCTTCGCTTCGTGCGGCGGATGAAGAGATTCTTGCAACCAGGATAATAAGGCGAACGTCTCGCCGTGTTTGCTGAAGATAAAGTTCGGAGAATCCGAGAACAAAGGAACGATATCTTTGGAATTTCAAACCTTTCACTTGAAGAACGCTGTCTTCGTTATTGAAGCAATATCTGCCGGGTTGTCTTCCACAGCCACCACCAGAGCGCGGCCGCATTATCTTATTGTTCCGATGTGAGCGTCCTGGATCGCCTACACGACCACGTTTGATAGTCTGAAAACAAGCGGCTATTTCAGGCGCAGCCTCGTAATCGCTCTCGAACAACGGCAGCCGCAGCGATTATGGAATACTGTTAGAAAAGCCTCGTCGTAAGCCAACGACTGGCTCGGCGAATCCGTTTGGGATTGTGTATGTGTGGGGAAAAACTGCGGAAAAATGGATTTCCTGGTATATCCTCTTCTCATCGCTTCGCTAGACGTCCTGTCGTCCGGAGGGCGCAATATTCTCTTCTTTCAGTGATAGGAAACTGCACGGGATTCCATCCGCTCTCGGAAATTGATAGTTCACCACCTCGCCGTTCGTTACAGTCTCAGACCGCAACGCACCAGGGTTCTCTCCGATAGTTTTTCCGCGATTCCCGAATTCCCCGGGAGCCGCGCCACTTGGTGCGCCTGCTGCAACGAAACCTCCGGGAACAGAACCTTTCGGAGCGTGCGAGCCCGCCAACACCGGGGAGGGCGTTACCCGTGGAGAACAATCGAAATCTTCGAAACTTTGCATCCACAGAAACAAAGGTCAGTAAGCTCCATCATCCATCATGAGCGCTGCGCAGCGGACGCATGAATGGCGCGCACGTCCGGACAAGCATTCAGCGGAGCCTCCAGGTCTCCTGGTTTCGGCCGCACAGCATCCACCATGTAATCGAAGAACTATCGCTGTCTGTGGATCTTCTCTGAATTTGCGTCGGATGAAGGAAGTCCCGAATAACAGAAACAGTCGCACCAAGGCACGCAAGTCGATCAATGAGGATAGTCGTCTGTTGTGATGTTCGGCGGACTCATGAAGCCCGAGCGTGACCTAAATGTCGACGTCTGACAAGGAGGCAGCAACTGGACAACGACTACGACGCCGACGACTAATGAGCTTCTGTGCACGGACGTGCAAGAGAGGAATAGCCAAAAACCTTCGTTCATTGTGCTCGGTGTGCGATAGACCCTAACGTTTCGGGAACACACTGTAGATGAAGCCGCTCTCGTTGCTGTAGCAGCTCTTCAATGGGCCATCAGCATTAGAGAAGCGGCTCCAGTGACCGACTGAGGGGGCCGGGCAGTATGTATGTAGAAGTTTCACCGGGACCGCACTGACGCACGGACTATGCGCACCAATAGCTTCCAAAGGCGATAGTCCTCCTCAATGAATTTGAGTTGTCGAAGGCGGATCCCAGGGGGAGCAGAATTTGCATTTGAATCAAACCGTCGCATCGCGGGGAAAACGTGCGGCTCCGTTTGGATCGGTCACTGTGGGAAAATCCTCGCCCAAACACTGCTGATAATAGAACGATGCTCCTAAGCGACAAGAGCTTTCCCCACCCAATGAACGGGAGACGAGAATCGTCCAAGTCAGCGGCGCGAAATATTTGAGGTTCCGTGTTCGATTTCGAATCATGGAACGGTAGTGCGGATCTCACTCCGCTCAAAGTTTACGAGAGCTGTCGAAGGATTTGCCGAAAATCGATACCGATGCCGATCGAACGCCAGGCGGAGAAGAAGCGTCCCCACTCGGGACGAAATGAAAGGAGCACGAAAAGACCAGTAGCGAAGTGGCACATATTGGGCGCTAACCTCATTCGTTAGTGAGATCATCACGAGCGCTTCGAGATCCTTGTTGCGGCAAATAGTCAGCCTCCAGCGTCGATGAGCTTCGCCGCCGCGAGAGCTTCCGCGGATGTCTCGATCCCGTGAAGGTGTGCATCGCAGTGCATCGTTCGGCTGGGGAAAAGAGCAGAGGATGAAATGCGAACTCGCTCGGGGGTTGCGCTCGGTCGCAGTCAAGCTAGACAGGCAGGCTGAGCAGCAACAGCCTGTCAATCTATTTCGCTCAGAAGTTAACGCTGCGCTCGTTTGTTGCCTCTGTTGTTCGTTTGGGAGAAGTGCTCAACCGCTTTCCTTGCATCGGGCCCCGAAAGGCCGCCTGAACTCCTGAACGTCACCCGAGCCGTCTGAATCGAGTCCAGAGGCTTCCAACCGAGCTAACGGTCACGGGGAGGAAACCGTCTCCACATCTAACCCGACGGTTGAATCTCGCCCGGCAGCGTGATGAAGACAGTGATGATGTTGACGCCGGCGACCCCCGTCCGGATTCCGGGAGTTGGGCAGGGCGCGTGATGTGAGCCGCGAGACTCAGGAAGTTGGGGAAGGCCACGGGTTGGCGGCGAGGGCCTCGAGGAGGAAAGGGAAACCTCACACGAGGAGGATGGAGACTCGCGGAGATCCCTCAGACATACCCAATGCTCGGACGGATGCAAGCATCCTAGTGTTTCGTGGAGGAAAATGACTGTGCACGAGCCGGATACTGCCCAACACCACCTTCGCTAGACGTAGAGGCATGCTACTTATGCTGATAGTGGCCTTCACAACCTTCGCCACCTCGGGCATCCAAGGTACTTCTCGTGGCGCTTTTCACGACGTGGAGAATTTTGTTTCTAGTTCACAGCTTGCGGTTTCGGATTTGGCGAGCGCACATGGGACTCGTTTCGGAATCATCCGATACTCGCGGACGTCGGCGTTTCGGCAACTTCACTCACTTCATCTGCATGCAGTCTTGGTATTGGTTCGTTCAACATCGGGCTACTGAGGGAGCGCGAATCCCGCCACGGGGATTGACTGCAGTGTGGTAACACGAGACCAAAAGGAGATTACGTTTGGACGATAGTGAGCACGTCAGGTGCTCGTTTGACTAAAGGCCTTAGCAGTCAGTGGGTAATCTACTCGGACCGCGAACATATTGCTCCAAGTCAACGGGAAGTAATCTCGGAATCGCGGCTGGGATTACCCGACGAACGCCAAACTCAGCTGAACAGCTCGGCTTCTGTTTTTCCGCCTGCCGTCTCGCTCTTCTGCTGACCATCTCGAATTTCGTTTCTCCGAAACACCACAACAAAAACTGGACCTTTCTCCAAAAACAAACACCAACTCCAGATGAGTGTGAACAAGCCAAAAGGCGGCCGTGAGCCTCGGAAAGAAGCGTCCCCACGGTCAGAATCCCCAGATTAGGCCCGGCTTCTACATGTGAGATTGATGGACATCAACTTCTCCGCCCAGCGGGAGGAAACCGCTGGAAGAAGGTGTCGTTTTTTGCCGTTTCGCCCTGAAGACAGCGCGGCTGTGTTCTCCGACTTGAGCTTTTGGGTCTTGCTCCCGGCGGTGGTCTGGGCTCTGCTCTATCCGTACTCCACCTCAAGTTGGTGAGTCCCCCGCCGCAAAGCAAATACGGACTTGGGCCATTAGCTGATTTTATTTGCACTGTTAGCCCTCACCGTACCCAGCGTTTTCACGCAATGGCTCATTGTACGTGCGGGGGCGTATGTTTGACCCAGTACGCATGAAGACGCTTAGGTGGATTCGTAACGGTCGGAGAGGATTTCGCTCGAAGTGCGGAAAAGTCCAAGACCGTCCTCGTAACGGCTTCTCCTCGTTTGCCGAGAGACACACCGAGGCACATACTCGGGGTAATGCAAAATACAACAGGGAGCGGCAAGTGAAATCGCATCCGAGCACAGTGGACTCACAGGCGGGACATTCCTCGGGTGGCTCCTCGTTCCCCGAAGCATGGATGCTTCGTGATTGGCGTTCTCGTCAAGGCGAGTGTCACTGACCTACCGAGGAATCGGTTCTTCCAACGCGGAAGTTTCTACAGCGTCGCTCTCGAACAAAACATGCTGCTCTCGAGTGATCTCATGGCTACGTTCAGACAGACACATGTGATTTTTTCGAGAAGCCCGCCTCTCCGAGCGGAAGCTTTTCACTTTTGTCCCGCGACCATATTCCTCGAGAAAGCCACTGCGTATCGACAATAATCGGCGATGTCGGGGAAAAGGACTCCATCGTGCGGTGTGGTTCAGACGTCGGAGTACTCGTTCGAGAAAGCCGTCGCTTAGTTAGATGGATGCTCGCTCTCCATCTTGGGTGGGAAGTGGGTTGAGAAGACTTCTCCGAAAAATTCTCGCGCTCCCGGACTTCCCACCGAAATCGCGAACCCACGTGCTGCTGTGAGTGTTGGTGGACTCGGTCGGGGCGTACGCCTTAGAAGGTGCTTCGAGCGGGTTCTCTGGAATCTCGATCCGGCGCATGCCTGCATCGCCTGGACATTTATTGTTCCCGATTCTGATTCAGACGTCAAGGTGGGGAACGGATCCCACAATAGCTAAAAGCCTGATTAGGATCTCGAAGGGGCTTTACGTAACTCTTTTGGCAATCAGAAATCTAAAACCAACACGTCCCCGTTTCCCTTGTGCCACCCGACCTGTGCGCGGATGTCGACAGAATCGAGATATTTTCTCGGATAAATCAAGCTAGGATATTGTTCACATGTTCCTTCCGGAGTAGCCATCATGACTCTCCGCCCCATTCCGTGCCCGCCGAGCAGTTTCGGTCCGTCTTCGCCGCTGGGCGGATTCCGAGGCGATGATTCGAGGTTTTGTACCGGTTCGCAACAGGCATTCTATTATAGTCGCCGTGTCCGTCGAACCGCGCAGAAGGTCGACAAGTCTGCACGAGGTGAGCAGAATCGCATAGCTGTAAGAATGCTTTGACCCGATCGATACTGCCTCGACCCAAGGTCAAAGTCGAACAGGCATCGGTGTTTTCATGGTTTCCTCCCCCACCCGCCTGCCGTCAGGGGGTTTCGTTTAACAAATTAGTTCCAGACTCATAGCGCGATTAATCTTCATTTTGTTGGAGCGGTTATCGGTTCGAGGAACATATTGAAAAATCCATTTGAGACTCGGAGAGGAGGGGAAATTCGATCGCAGACGCATATTGTGCTCGAAATGCGAGTGGTTTCGACACCAATGGCAAGTCATGTTCGAACTGTAGGCCTCGGAACAAAGTAAACTGTGACTTTAGGTTCCCGAGCGAGCCCAAATTCTCCCTGCAACCTCACTCATTGAATTCGATTTCCGTATCTTTGTTTCCCGCAGGGTGTCGCTGATTCTTCGCACACATTCTCGCTTCAGCTGCGACGGCCGCTCATCTTCCAGCCTCGTCAATTTAATCTCTTACTCGTCCCCTGCCCCGCTCCTTGCTCCGCCGCGAGGCGAACGTTTTTCCCCGCATTCCCGCGATTCTTGGCCGCATTCCTCGACCACGTTATTGTAGCGTCCCGTGGCACTCACATTTCCCTCCCGATGCAGTTTTCCAACGGAAATGCGAGGGGAAAGTTGCACCTGCGGAGTTTTTATCCGCGAGGCCGTGTGTGCTCCTTAAGGGCTGTTGTTCGTTTGATGCGAAACTTGCCACCACAGTTCTCAGTTGGCTCTCGCTTTCAATTCAGCCAGTAACTTCCGCGAGATCCCGCGAGGTTCCAACCGTGCTTCGAAGCGGGGGATCCGCAGCGGAATCTCGTTTGTTTACATCACGGTCGACATGGCTGACATTCGTCGTATCTGAGAAGTTGACTTCTGGGCGACATCCGTCGACGGAGGCTTCGAGAAATGCCCTCGATGGGAAACACTCTCAAGAAGCTCGTTTGTCCGCGAGGGAATTCAATCCGCACGATCCCAGCTTCGCTCAGATCCCACAGAGCTCGTATCAGTCTGAACTTCCGTTTGCCGGCTGGACGCTCGCGCGAATTCGTTTCGGAAATGTCCGTGGGAGCTCAATATGCTATCCAGCTATGCAGCGCTACAAAAGCCTGCTTCGTAATCTGCTGGCAAATGAGACGTAATCCTCCGCCCTCTTTGTCTGACAGAGCCTCTGAGCCGCGTGCCTGCCTGCTTTCACGGATGTTCGGAGGGCTTGTCTAGTTTGGAATTATGCTACTCGCTTAGAGAAATTAAGAGAAGCGGCTTCCTGCACACACGCGCTGCAGTGAGACGGAGCATCTGCGGACCGCGGGGCTCAGGGTTCCGTGCCGAGGAATGAGCACTGCAAGCAAACGAACGAACGCTGCGCCAAAGAACGGGGGAAGAATCCGCGGTGATGCAGTTACGTATTAAAATTTCCGTTCGTCGAGCCGGAGGAAAGTTGAATTCAAAGACGACGGAGTTGCTGCAGAAGCAAGTTATGGCGATGGTCGACGATAACGATGGAGAGTACCCCACTCCTTCTTCCTTCTGAGAGCCCGCTCGTGCTGCATGCACAAATACGGCGGCAACAAACCGGGACTTAAATACTTTGCGTTCATTATTGGTCCGCGGTTCCGTTGGCGAAGCGAACTCCGGAGAAGGAGTGGTCGCGAAATCGTGCTCGAAGAGTTTATTCGACGAAAGGCCTGATGATCGTTCTTGACCTAGATAGGGCTTGGATCTATCTCGGAGGCGCCGTGGTTTGAGCGACAGCTATCTCTTCCGATGCTCAATATTGGGCGTGCAGGGAAATTCTTTAGCGCGGGCGGATCCTCCGGAATAGCATTTCTCGAGTTTCGAGGAACACGAATTTTCTATAATGTGAGTTTCGACGGGAGCGGTCCATTATTCCCGACGCGAACGGTGGCTCGATCAACGACAGGCTTCCGCGGAGGACGGGACCTTGTTCGACGCCAGAACCTCGAACGGTCTCATTGAAGAAGTCATTCTCTCTCTCCCCATCATAGAGACGCCGCTCAGTACGGAAAGGGAGATCCCACAAGGTCTTCCAGAGTCGACGGATCCCCTCAACGGAATCTCAAGCATTGTTGCGTTGACCGAGCTCCGCTCCATGAGCTTCCGTGAAAATAGCCTTCCCAGATCGAGCGCACGATGTTTTCGAGCCTTGATTGGCGAGGCTTCCGCAGCGTGAAATCGAACGAAGGACCTTCAGACGCCTTTCTCGAAGCTCGCTCCGAGAACAATGGAGATCGGTCTGTCAGTGAGTCAGCCGGACCATTGTGCGAACAGTTCTTATGGGACGGAACTTCGAACAGGAATCGGGAATGAACGCGATCGCCACGGATTCCTTTGCGGTGTTCGGGCTCAGGCTTCAGAGGCTCCGGAGGTCTCGCCTAACTCAGGATCGCCCCCGTTTGGGAATATTGGAGCGGAACATCCAGTATCGGTCTCTGGGCGCAGGGTTTATCAAGCGTCACCCAAAACGAGCGGCTCACTGAGGCGACGAGATATTCGTTGAGCAGACATCGTCCTTGAATTCCTCCTGGCTGGCCTTTCCGGTCGATGGAGATGGTCCAGCCTGGTCTCGACGTCCGAAGAGGCGATTTAGATGCTGGTCTCCTCGACGGGAAGAGGGCGGGCGGACGAGCGGGCAACCGAGCCCGCGTCCATCCAACCAACCATCTGAACGAGTTGTAATTAGCAAACGGATAAAACCTGCTCGACGGAACGATCTGCGCAGGAATATGACCATCAAAACAGCGGCTGTTTACTATCAAGGGTTGCGCCCACCGCGCGTTCCGGTTAACTGGCTCCTCGTCCTTGGCTCGCTCGCTCACCCAGTTCGGGAACCGCGGTGCGAGCGTATTTTCGAGAGTCTCGAGCCGAGGCGAGCATGTCGTTACCGGTCAGGCCCCAACGAAACCGACGGCGGCCGAGCCGACTCCATGCTTGCGGAAACAGCGGCTGTGGAAGACTCCTGTTCGTTTCTGGGCGCGACTCCACAAGCTCCGGCTTCGCCATAAGATCCAGCGGGTCGGAGGAGGGGACATGTCACTCTCGGGCGAGCAGGGCTCGAGTTTTTCCCGCGTTGTGATCCTGCCGGATTGCCGGAAGAGGAATTGTGTTCGAGGCGGGAAAACTCGTTCGTAGGTATATCAGCTCGTCTATGCAGCCGAGCCAGCGGACCGTTCGCTATTCTTCTCCTTTTTCCGTCGTTGTCAACCCACCATGGGAACACAAGTGACAACCTGTCAACCACTTTCAGAGTTAGACATCCACTCGCTGAGCTACCTCCAGCCGGCCCCGGCGGAGCGAGCGAGCGAGTTATAATGCGGTCTGGCGGCTCACGCGACTGCCTAAATCTGTTGGACATTCCTCGAGCCGCTGTCACGGAGGGGAGCGACGAGACTTATTGAAAATCTAATATGTAGTTGTCGCCGAGATTCCTTCTTTTCGCTGTCTCCGCCGTTGACCGTCGGCTGCTCGAAGCCGCTGAGGCCGTGGGCGAGGCTATGCAAGCTAAACCCTCGACGGGGTTGCTCGACGCAGCTTATCGGGCTGACAAACCGAGCAAGCGGGCTGCCGTCCTGTTTGTGAAAGCCGGTCTGCCGGTTGTTTGTGCTCGAGCCTGAATTGACGGATGTAACGTCAGCTCGGTTCGCCGATGACCAGCCCGCATGTCCCCCAAGGCGGACCGAAGAAGCACCGACGTCCACTGTCGCTGCTCACCAAAGCAGGAAAGTTCCTGCTCGATATCTGCTCGGTAGCTCGTGAGACCGTAGACGGAGACCACTGGAATCGGGCTTTCCTTTTCATCGAATCAATTTTCCGTTACCGTCTGTCTGTGGCTCTACGTTATGTCCTTGCGCGTAGGTTTCTCTCAGGCCTTCTGCTCGTCGTCTTCGTCGCCTCGACGTTGGCGGGCTCTTCCCTGAATATGTCTCCCAGACAGGGCAGTTATCGCACGGGAGCTTGTATTTTATTGTCATAAGCACGGCAGCGTTGTATAATTCATATGATCGCCTATCAGGATCAAACGGCTGCCTCGCATGGCGTCCACGCAGTGATGACACTCTTCTCGTGTCGGCGGCACCATATAGATAAAGATAGCTCTATGAATTCGCTGCAGACCGGTGGAGCGTCCAGCAGGCCGGTTCGAGTTTTGCGAGCGGCATATATTATCGTTGGATTGCCCATGTTATCCTCGAAGTAGTGAACTTAAGTGGGCGGGCGGTACCATCTGCTGCTAACGAACTTTATGTGCTTCACGCGAACACGCTAAGAGCATGGAGAGATGGAACTCACACTCAAAGAACCCGGGTCTCTTTGTTCCCTTCTGACTCTCCGTCTTGGCTCCGGTCGACTACGTAACCGCGAACCTGAGCATAATTTGCATTCGCAGCCGGCGCACACATTCGTGGCCGGCTTTCGATTCTAAGAGATTGAAGTTCATGGTTTTCCTTCTGCGACGGAAGAACGGTGTGGCGCTCCTTCCCGGAGTACTTGCGAGGAAAAGGAGCTTGGAACACATGCCAACGGAAGGATTTTATTTTTATTTTTCTTTTCAGGATGTGAGCATGACAAGATCCTCGCGTGCGTCATGGCCCTCCAGGGAGAGTTGTCCACAACTCGTTTCATTGTAAATATCAATCAGCTCAAAGCCTACTGTGATAAAATGGCCGCTGCTCATTCGTAAGTCGCTCGTTGGAATTGAGGAGCTAGATGCTCCATGCCCCGCGGTTGGCTCCATGGACTCAGGTCCAGAGGTGCCACTCGTTGGGATAGCGTACGCGGCAAAGTGCTCTTCAGAACGTTTTTTTTTTTCTTTCCCAATTTTTCTAGCTGTATACTCAACCAGTCAAATACATGTCAAAGTGAAGTGCGTTCCTCTTACGCGCACGCTGTTAAAGCCGAGCAAAGTGTAATCCGGGACTTGTGTCGCAAAGGCCCCTTCCAAGACGGTGAGTGGAAAACAACGTGGCATTAGCGGAGCTCCTACGTCAGACTCCAAACGACTTTGTTGTGTTTTCTTCATCATCGCGATCGGCGCCTCCCGGGACATCAAAGTCATCATCTTCATTTGTGCAGGAAGAAGTCGCTTAGCAGAGCTGTTCGAACGCTGTGTGCCGTCTTCGACCAGACGTCCAGGAACCCATCCCCACGTGATGTCGGCCTACTCGGTCGCCTGTCTGTCTTTGAGTTTTTGTGGTTGGTTCATGGCACGCTTTTCAGTTTTCCACCCTCCATCTTCGACAGATGCCCTCATTAAACGGCGTCGCTATCCTCCGCGTTTTTCCCTCCCGGCTGCCACGTATCCTTCCGTTGTTGTCCCGCGTGAGCGTTTCTACAGAAGTGCGTTGGCGTGTGCTCCTTCCTGTCTGTGTGAGTGGAAGCGTTGGGTCGTTTGTGAGGGAACGCCTCCTCCGATGGACAACTCAGGAGCGGCGTATGGAGAACGTCGCGTCCAGCAACATGAGCGGCTGAATCTCGTTCTTATAGCCAACGCTCATCAATAACAACCTTGGCAAGGCCCAAATGGAGGTCACGCCGCACAATTTATCCCTCCCAAAGGCTCTGATTCGCCTCTGTTCGGTCTCTTCTCGCTTTCGTGTTCCTTTTGTACGGAAAGCCTCCCCTCGACCGTTGTCAGTGATCGTCCGCTTGTTCAGCATCGATTCCTTATCGTCCGAACGAATCGACACTGAGCAGCGCCGGAGTCCGTGCACTCACGATTGAGATTCATACACTCATGCCCGACGGCACTTCTACATATACTCCCATGAGAAAGACTGCAGCCATTCTCCTATCGTGCGCTTCGCTGCCGCGCGCTTCCCTCGTCCTTCTCCAGATTTTCCCTTCTGCTACCCACTCCGTGGTGAACTATTCATGAAGATGATCGGAGAGCTCACACAGTCGGCGGCAACAAAGCATAAAAGGACGCCGACAGTATGAAGGATGGAAGTGGGTCTTATTTCGCTGAGTCCCCAAGCCAGCCGGGCTCGAGGACTACGAAGTTTCGAAATTTGAATCACGATGGGACGGAACGTCGTGGATGTTCATTCAGAGCGTTCGATTGTTATGTAAGGGGCAGGGAGCTGCACGAAGTGGACTCCAACTTCGAGCTTCAAAACGGATTCCGTTTTCTTCCTTCCATAGATTATCTTCGGGAAGCCGGATGCATTTCGAGAATTTATTCAGAGCAGAATCATGGGGCTTGTAGTAAGGACTATTCGAATCTGGTCGCCCACGCCTTCGATGCGAGGAGTCGGGAGAAGATGCACAACCCAACTACGCTTCGGAACATGTGTTGGTGAGTACGGTGGACGTCCGGGGACGCGCGAGGGTTGCATGATTGACCGATTCGAATGATCCCTCTCGGGAAGCGGGGCTGGGCGGCCCCGTCAGTGAGTAACTCAACCAAGAACATACTCGGGCCGCGATCTACAGAGCTCGTCTGTTGAGTTGAGCCGAGCAGCCGACTGCCTCTGATGGCTTCGAGTGGCTATTGTTCGTGGCTTCCTGCTCCTGGATCGAGAGAGACTCTCGTCAGAAGTTCGCGCCGCGCCTAATGGCCCGTGCTGGTCATACGGACCTGTGGGGGAGACGTCGCAGGACAAAGATAAACTCGGTAATGTATTGCCCATTACATGAGCGCTCGCTGGTAGCCCTTTCAAGCGGCGACGAACGCGACGGCTGCTACTGTTGCTGCTTGTCTCGCCGCGTATGAAGATGGGCTCATAATAACGAGATCTGTCTCCTGAGCGAAACTTCGCCTCCGACGACGTTTGGGGACAGCCGCCCCCGCCGTAATTCCCTCGGGGTGAGCGGCGGCAACAGGACTCCATCACGATTAACTCTATGATTCTGTTTTGTTTCCAGCGCCTACTACGCCGTGTACAAGTGTACTCAGACGCACGCTGGACGCTGCGGAGGCCGGACCATGACCAAGACCCCACTTCGCCAGATATACCAAGGCCTGGATCACAACTGCCGACCTTTCAAGGCCATTTGCCAGAACAAGTCAAGTGGGAACCGAGCTCCCGGAGGTGCTACAGGAGCTGGGGAGAATACCATTCAGAGGCCGAAAAACGTGGCCCACCATCCCCCCGCGAGCAAAAACAGAGGCAGCAGCGGTGTTCCGCGCTCATTCTCATCGCGAACTGTCATCCCCCTACCGAGTCTTCTACTAGCTCTTGTAGCAGCCGCCACCGCCGCCGCCGCCACCGCTGTCGTATGCCTCGCCACAACTCCATAGAGGATTCATGACACTGGAAGCGCCGGGAGTCTCCTTGGACAACGCCAGGAGGCCGGCCGCGGCTGAAGACAGAGGAAAACAGCGAGCGACGGGAGGAAGAGTCCAGCCAAAATGCAAATGCAACCTCATTTCCGTGACAAGGAATGACGGAAACTCAAAGCGTGTGTGACACACTCTTCGGAGTCAGACCATGGGGATGTTGATGATACTGATGTGGACGAGGACGTCGTTTGCGGCAGAGGCTCCGTCCACCCACTCACTGGAGCGTAGAAGGAAACTTCGAGATGGGAAACAATCTCGAACTTCCCTATTGTTGAACTTTTCCTGCTTGCTCCGCACTGGAAGTTTCACGTTCTGATGTTCGTTCATCAACTCCCGGGTGTGAATCATCGGGCAAGCGATGCAGACAATGGAAAGACGGGTTTTGGAGTGATGAGCAGACTTGTCCAGGTGTACATTTTCTCTTTTCTATCAGACGACCAAGTTGCGCGCTCTGAGTGATAGCGTTAAAGATTCCGAGCGACGGCTATCCTTCTCGAGAAATCCAGCCCCTTTCCTTACCATTGCGGTGTACATGGTGTTATTTCTCACCGTCGCTCTCCTATATCTTGAAGAATGTTTGTGATTTAGCGGCACACAGCAGTTCTCTGACCCGCGGGGAGAGGCATCCCGAATCGAGGACAGATCTCTGAGTCAGGGCATGGAAGCCGGCTTCGGGGGAGGTGGCACCTCATTGAATTTCTTCCCATCTTTGACGAACTTCGTAGGCGTCTGCGACGGAAGGAAAAGTTCCCCGAGCTCGAGTTTGCAGAACGAAATGTGTTGCCACATCTGGAGGTGAGCGATAGGGAAACCATTGTTCTTGTTGGAACTTTGCCGCGTGTCTCTCTTTGTCGACTGATGAACCGGATCCGATTCTCTCAGCTGAGTCATCGCTTGAATCCTCGTTGTCGACGGCGTTCCTTCGGAACCTGTCATCAGCGGGCTCGCCACGAGGACACGAGCAGACGCGTGAATAACGGTAAAAATGTACTCCGTGAGTGCATACGGCATGTACTCAAAAATCATTCGCGTGATCGAGCCGGTTCATCCTATCTTCGGGGAGCGCGAATCCGTTACGAAACGACGTCCGCTACCCGGAGCCTTGTTGAATATTTCGATCCATACAGTCATACCTGCCGACTTTCCAAAACTCGGTTAGCAGTCCGAGAAAGAACATGGACGCCTGCCGGAGGCGATATTCTTGTTAAAAAAAAAAACTCTAAACCTGCAAAAAAATGTTTCTATTCTCAAATATAACTAAATAAATTTCTTGATCCCAATCTACAAATACTGAGCTATATTTCATGGTTCTCTTTTGCTCGAAGGAGCCCGGGTATTTTTTTTGGTCAACGCTTGAATCTCTCCTTGTATACCCGAAACGCTTCGCTGAGAGCCGGTACGGTGTGTGTCAGTACGGCTTTAGCTCGTAATATGGAGGCTCAGATGAAGCGGGAACGGAGGGCGGAAGGCGATCTTCAAGCGAGCCATATTCATAACCGGAGAACCCCGGTTTGAATTTCCAATTTCAGCCACTTTTTCACAAGCCCAAGGGGTGAATCTGAAACGAACGAGGGAAAGCATGGAACGGAAGGTGCTTGTCAAGCTCAGAGGTGTCTTCGTACGTTCCCGAAACGTTCGATGCGTCCCCATCAAATGCTGTGCGATATGTTCAATTCAGGAGAGGGCAACACGCGTCTCATTGCGTATGGAACCGCTGACAAATTTACAAATCGGGCAAATCAGATTTTCACCCTTTCTCGTCCCATGCACGCCTGATGAGTGCAAACATCGATCGAGACACGGAATTTTCTCCTCATTTCAAGTCAGGAAATCGAACGTATTGAATCGATACAGGTAACGAGGTCCAATGATCTCGGCGGAAACTCGGGTTCGTCGGCGCTGGAGACGTCTCCCAGAAGGATTGACCGCCGAAAATGAGTTCACCCGAGTGCCCGGAAAAATCCAGGGAGCCGGCCATCTACATCAAAAACTGACCCCGGCCGGCGACATGATGTCCCCCGGTGGCTGTTGCGGAAGCGCTGTGTGCGGTGTCACCGACTCGCGGGCCGCATTCCTCATTAGCTCGATTATACGGGCAAACAGAACGAATCAAATCGAATGCTGTATCCTGCTCCTTTGGACCATTAGCCGAGGGGCTTCCGGTTGGCTCTCTGTTAGCTGCTCCGTTCGGTGTCGTTGCCGTCGAATCGGTCAGGAGTCTGTTTACCCGCTCAGTAGCTCTATTAGAAGGCCTCATCAGAGGGGCAACACGTAGCCTCACCGATCCTGGGACAACTCCAATAAGATTCGAGTCGCCGTTAGTGTAATGGAGAGGGTGCTTCATCATTCCACCTTCTGGCTTCGGAGTTTTCCTGGCGCGGATGGGTCAAAACCATGGGCATGCTCCCGAGACGCTCGTCTTTCCACGGAACGAGTCGGGTCTGTTTTCTACCGCTCTGCGAGAGAGCCGTTTGATGACAGTGGCGTTTCCAACGACGTTTAATTGCCCCGGAGTTTGCCTAACAAGCTCTCCACAGGCTTCCTGGCGACCTGGGAGTTGCGTCCGCCTCACGAATATTTGCACTCATCCACCTAGTAATCTTTTGCGAGTCAGACTTCCAATTATGCTGCTGTTTGTTCTGCATGTGTTGATGAATGTACGAGGGCTCCACTCGCCTGTGTTTGCGTTAACAATTTTGCTGCCAGCTCCTGTTGTCGTCGTCGTGACGAGCGAGCAGATGGGGGAATCGGACCCTGATCAGCGAAAAACAAGTTCTCGGGAAGTTTAATTTACGACCGAGCTAAGCACATCAATACCGATTGCAGCACAAAATCGCGCACTGACCGTACCTTTTTTCCAAAAACCTCTGCAAAATGTGAATAACAGATGTCCGCCATGCCCCCTGAATACGGAGCGGTAACTGTGGGAGGATGTAAGCCCGAGCACCCATTAGCCCAAATATAATCGTACTCCTCACCCAAGCCGACCTAGCCAACCTGCAAGTGATAATTGACGGGGAAGGCGTAGTGTGGGGGATGGGCGCCAACGCCGAGTGCGTTAATGTTGGATCTCACCGAGCCTCGATTCCCTCGTTTCTTCTCTCATTATCTCTCAACGAACAGGATCAAAAAGAAGTCGTGAGGGCAGAGACGAACTAGATTACCCCACGTCTAGCCGGGGTTTGCAGCACCATCGCGATTATGGGACTGTCGTTTGAGTGAGTTACGTTCACCTCTCCCTCGCCTCTCGGTGATTCCAGCGGAGATACCGGGCTTTCTTCACAGCCATATTGTGTTCAACAAGAGCTTTTACAGTTTTCAAGCATTGGTGGTTGAAGCGTTGAGCATGCTCTAGTTCGTCTTTCACGCGGTTCGTGTCCAATGGTGTTATGGAGCTCCGAGTGAATTGCGATGCAAATTGGAGCCGAGAGCTGGCTCTGATTTCGCACGTGATGCAAGCATACTAGAGTTCATCCCGCCGACCACAGCTGTTAATTGTTCTGTATACGAACCGGGCTCGTTGTTAACTACAGGAAACTGTGATTCTGGTTGAGAGACGCGTAACACTCTGATTCCTGTTCTCGACAATCTGATTATCGAACGTCTGTCAGCATCCTCAACGGAGCTTATAACAGCTCCTCTATTCGACCACTCTCAGATAGGCGATATGCTCTAGCCAGCAATACCATATTCACACCAGTTGGAAGGTGCTATCACGTCCAGAGGAAGGTTTAGATGATTTGAAGATGCGATCGGCGCCCTCATTCCGTAGCGGAGAGAAATTCCGTACCCTGGGGCCCTGGAGCTGCGGAGCTCGAGGCCATTCGAGCTATTGACATGTTCTCAAGGCGGAAACCTCGATGCAAGGACCGCCGGAGCTTCATGTGTCCTCGAATCAGCTCCCTCCTCCCCGCACGGTGATGGTCTCATCGCCGATAGACGACGCCATTCAATGTCAATGAGCAGGACCGAACACATCGCCGTACCGGCAAGCGAAGCATTCGGTGTGTAGTCCGGTTGTTTGTGCCGAATGTTTGTGAATCCGGGCTTTCGGCATAACCGGGCTCATGACATATCACGGCAGAACGGAGAAGATTACATCGGAACGAGCTTGACGAGACTCTCGTACTGCTCGAATAACCAGATAGGAATGACAGAGTTCGAGGAGGAAGTCGCACCCGACCCACTCTCATAACAGCTGACGTGGGATGGATCGGAGGAATATGAATATGAGTAGTCGTCGTGTAGTAGCCGAGCTTGTGGGGTTGGTAGACGGCTGAGAGCTGGATCTTCGGGGAGTAATTCGGTGTGGTGGCTTACTCCGTCTGCAGTTTCCCAGGAGTCGTCATCACAGCAGAGCACTCACGTGAATATCGTGCGCCTACCGAACAAGCAAATGACAGACCATATGAGGTAACTAAGCGCCCGGGCGAGAAAGTGAACACACGACGAAACTACTCGTGAGAATTGCCGCGTCTGACAAAAATTACGAATCTTGAATTGCTCACCACCATCTTCGCCGCACAGCCGTTCATTCTCGGGTGGCCCACGAACGACTAGTCGTGCGCATGCTGATCTATCTCTCAGATCACCTCGTCACCAGTGCAAATCACATTTCGAAGTTTCAAGACGTCTTGCACTACTACGCAGGTAGGCCGAGGTCGCTCGCTCGAGACCCGCTGTCCCCGGAGAAGCGTTCCGACATATCGATTGCGTGTTATGCCGATGACAACCGTGAGAACTGTTTGCGAACTGGAAATAGAATTCTTCGATGACAGGTCATTCGACTGGAGATTGGGAATTCCAGGAGTCGCTCAGTCCGAGGTCGGCCTGGACTCAATCCTGCAGTGACCAAGAGACCAACAGAGAAACACCAAACCCGGAACGAACCGATTTCGATCTCGGTGGGCTGAAGCCCAACAAGCAAAAAACAGACTCCCCTACGTTCAATGAGCTTCGTTAGAAGGCTTCGACTGGAAAGTTTATTTCTCAGATTCTTGCCGCGGCTCCAGTCCGATCCTGTGGGAGCCGCTCCGCGAGCCAGGCCGCGGCGAAACGAGAATAAAACCCGAAAGAGACTTCGTTAGTGGTCTCTCAGAGCTGGATTCGCGCGATGTGACCGGAGCAGTCTGTCACGCCCGAAAGCAGCAGCTGGCGCCGCGTTCATTCAAGCTTCCGAACGTGTCCTCGGAGGCCACGCCGCCCTCCAGTTTTGGAGCGAATCCCTGCGAACTTCAACTCCGGAATCTCGCACCGGAACCCCGTCGGTGAAACATGGGAGTGCCCTCAGCGATCCTAACACCATGCCACGAACTTCCCTGTGGCCTGCGCGTTATCTTGATCGGATCGAGCTGCGATATCGATTGCAGGCCCAAACGTCGCGAGATTCCCCGCCGCTCAACCGCTCGGAAAAATGCTTCGGAGAGAGAGCCTGCGGCGTCGGGAATTACTCCTACAAACTTCCGGCCTCCGATCGCATGAAGGGCAGAATTTCTTGGAGAGGCACATAGAGGATAAATCCTGTAGCATGGGCTTCGAGCTCGAACTCAATGAACCCCGAGCACAACGGACTTTCAGTTGACCGAACAAAGAATCCGACAATCGAAGTTAGTCGGGAATGTATCCACTTTCTCCACAACCGCGCTCTGCTGACCAATTTCGCTCCCGGAAGGGAAAGGTCATCCATGACGAGCACGCACATGCGAGGATTCGTCGCTTCCGGTCCGTTCCGGTTCGCCCGATTCTTTGTCAGTACGATGGCCTCCTTCTCGGTCCGGTCGGGCGCTCTCCAGAGTGAACTCCCGGGCCACCTCAACCTATGGCGTTGTGTTCTCATCTATTGTGAACGTTCTCTCGGACGAGTCCCTCTTCTTCCCAGGTGCTATCGTCTGGCCTCGCACATGGTTGGAAAACAATACCGTATCGAGAGCCAGTACTTTCGGAGAAGCAAGTATCCGGACTAGACGTTCTCTCTCCTGTGTACGGAACAGCCCGCGAACGACCTAAGTCATCGCGTACGGAACGCGACACGATCTTGCGAAATAATTGTGAATCATTAGGTTTTCGGGGGATCCGTAAAACATCATAATTGCTCGGAACAAGAGCGCCTTTCTCGAGTTTTTGTGAGCGATGCGAGTTGCGAGCCCGAATCGATTTATTGATCCATTGGGACCGGAACTTGTTTTGAAATCCATGCACGCCGAGTCATTTATCATTTCTCGCATCTCGTCCTCCTCGAAGACGTCCGGACCTTTCGACGCTCGTTAGCGCTCCTCCCACACAACTGCTCCGTGACAGAGACACTCAAGTCGTCATGGTGTGTATTGCGAGCATCGCGGCACACCTCGACCTCAGCGAAATGCTTTCTTGAGATCCTCCTCTAAAAGACCTCCTCGTGGCGATTTCCATGGAGCGGTCGTCTCGTCGAGTAAACAGTCGAAGCAATCCCCCTCGAGGCATTGATCGGGCTTTGAGAAACACGGTCGGCGGGGCGGAATCTCGGAGAGAGCATTGGTTTTAAGAAACCAATAAGTTCATTGTTTTATGTTCTTCTTCTCACCTTCCGAGCGCGAGTCGGCGGAAGCGATCGATGCCGGGAAGAGAGGAATCGTCTGCGATCGTATTCGCGCGAAATGCTTGAAAAATCTGCGGGAGTCCAAACAGTCGGAGTGGGGGCGTAATCGATCCACTCGAAGAATATCTCCGACGGAGAGGCTCTCTCGAACGTGGGAGAGAGTTGGTAGTCCGCCCGGTGGGCTGAATGAACGAATAGCCAAGGATCCACTTGTCACCCGAGCCCAAATCTCGCTCGACCCGAAAACTCCATCATTTCGCTTGGGTTGAATTCGTTCCGCCGCATCGGGAGCGATCGAATCCGGAGCGAATCCACCGAGAGTCGAGAGGGGTGTATGAGTTTTGGATGGTCTGGCCACGCTCGCCTGCTTTCTGGCTTGTCGGCTCCATGCCTGGGCGGATAGACGATCGCTGGTTCTCTGCCCTGTGTGCCCGTACACCGTCTACGAGGCTCCGTCACCGACGCGCGGGCTCTCCCACGTTCCTCCCACGTATAAACAATTTCCAGACGGACGAGCGAGTAAATAAATAGACGAGCGACGAAGTTTGTCGTAGATGACGTCTTTCGAGGGGCGAGGATCCCTCGCCAACAGACAGCGCGAGATTTTGGACGCGAGACCCTTTTCTGATTCAGACTCCTCGAGGGAAATTCCGGTGTGAGTTATCCCGCGACATTCCACTGTAGAAACTCGGAACGAAGGGACTGTTGTGACCCCTCCAAAAGAAAGCTTGAGTGAGCAGCTTTCAGTGGCTCGGTTGAAATTTCCTCATTCTCGGGAATCCCAGTTTCCCGCTGATTCTGTACACGAACCGCTCTGGAGTTACGGAGCGGTACTCGGCGGCTGTCTCGAGGGTTTCTTTCTGAAGGGGCCCACTTTAAATGATCGGAGCGGGATTGCTCCATCACTGAGTTTCACGCACTCCATGAGTAGGAGCCGTGAATTGAGCCGTCCCGGCTGAGAGTTGGGCCATCGGGCGAAGCCGTGACGTTGTCGTTGTCGTTGTGAGACCAAGTCACAGGCTCCTGAAGGGAAACATCGACATCATGATCAGGGATCTCGAAAACCCATGACGACATATGCACTGTCCTCGACATGATAAAGTACGGCCCCTGACGATCGAAGTGGTCATACTTATTCTCATGAATAGCACTTTGACGAAGGCAGATACTTGCTATCGCCGTGGTAACTACAGGTCCAGTCATGACGATGACTCTCATCGGTTCGGCAGTTGTGAGCGGAAGACTGCGATTCCAGGGCTCCGACGCGGGGCGGCGCAGCTGGTGCTGCGATGGCAACGATGACAAGTTTTCAGCTGTTAGTCGCGGAGCTGCATCGCTTTGACAGTTTTTCGGATCCACTGAAGGGTCTGAGCGGGTGTTAGAACATGAATCTACATCGTGGGTCGTGTAGTGCTCAGGTTCCGCCACGCGGAAACCCTTCGCGAACCGCGCTTGTCAATATTTTTTCCGACGATTTGATTTGTAGGTGTTTGCGCGGCTCCCATCCGACAAGCCTGTGTCAGGGCGGCGGCGATGTTCGTGCAAGTGTTCGTGTTCCACTGAAGTGGAAGACAACCGATGTAATAGGTCTTCGAGGATGGGGAGCAGCGGCCTATTCAGGCTGACTGCTTGCTAGGCCGGTTGGTTGGCAACACTATCTCAGAGCCGCGAAGAACAGACTCGACCAATTTTTGCTCAGTGCTATCCGGTCCCCATTCGTCAGCCATACGCGTCCAGCGACGCTCCCCTAATGGAAGCACTTTTTTGTGATACGACCGTGATGAACACCAGCGGCCCGAACTGGCGGAGACGAACGACAAAATCGTGGACAGAACAGAGGAAGGAATAAAGAACGCCGACGCCGGTCAGAGGCAACGCGGAGGCGACAACAAGTAGCAGCTCCACTAGTACCCTGGAAGCAATCTTGAAAAATGTGCAGAGCGCTGGCAGCGACTGGGGAAAAAGTTGCGCTGCAGGTGTATCCGGAAAGTGGGACAGCTGGGAAATTTCGAGGCTCGAGAGAGAAAGCAGCACGGGCGAGGAGAAACAATGGATTCGATTGCTAGCTGGCCGGACAGCTCTGCTTTTATCGCAGTCGTTTGGTTCCTTTCCACGGCGCTCCGTCGTCCCCCTGTTCCCGGCGAGCAATGGGTTGATCCCTCGTTGCGATTTTGGGAGGAACCCTCGTCGGGCAGCCAAAGATCGCTTTCCTACTTGCTCAGTCGCTTGCGAGGAAGGCTCTGTTTATCATATTGCAACTCTCGACGCGACCGTTCTGCTTCGTTCGCCCCCGCCCCCACATCAGCATCCCTGGAGATAATCTTCTGCAACTCGTGAGGGAAGCGAAACCTCTTTGCGTCATCTGACGATCTCGATCGCCATCGGAGAAACAAGTTGCTCAAGCTGGATATTCCGCTCCTCCTCCCTTGCAGGAAATGACTCTCCGTGCGGAGGTCTCGACGCCGGAACTTTCGAAAGCTCGGAGATAACGAAACAAACCGTTCGATCGATGGAACACGAGAGAAAGAGTATTTTTTTCCCGCTTTCAAAGACTTCGCAGCCAACGGCGCTCTCTGCGCGAGGAGTTCAAAACGATGACACATGCACCATCCCATTCCGGCGATTGGTGACTGTGAGCGTATTTCCGTTCGCAGAGACGGCAGCGGCATTGAGTCGGACGTTCGCCGCTCCGACATGGGAGGTCATGACTCGAGCCATACGAACTGTCGAACGGAGCTCTCGCAGAAACATTTTCGCCACACCAGCACAAGCGATCCAATATGCGAACTCTTCCCTTTTCGCTGCTGGGAGGCGCAATATGTCGGCTCTGACTCTGTTTCCTGCTTTTCCACGCTTTTCTCTCTATGACTTCTGCTCGCGACTATTTTTAGACGGAGCTCCACGAATTAATTCGGATTGAATCAGCAACTGGCTGTTGCACCGCCCTCGCGGAAGATCGCCGGCTGAGCTTCGGATGGCTGCGGGAGCGCCAGCATCGCTGGTGGTTACTTTCGCCGAGAAGCCCATCGGGCGCTCCGGCCTCCGATTGTCAACGGTCGTCGTCAGACTCGGCAACGCATATTTATCGGAGCTCTTCCTCGAGCACACCTCGCGTAACTCGTACATCTCGTCAGGCTTGTGAACGCAAGAATTGAAGCCGGGAACACACAAACTCTCGCCAGACCAGCTTCTTCGATGCGTCAAATGTATTCAAGAGAGCCGCGATAAGGCGCATACGGAATGTTGCGCCGTTCTGACTCGGTCGTTCTCCACTGAATCCCGAGCGCACTTGAACACACAGGGCGGCGGGAGCTGTTTGTCGCACGCGAGTGCGGAACGTTCGCTGCCGCACCTGCCACGCGTGGTCTACTATTCGGGTTCCGAGCGGAATAATGGAGTCACAGGGTCCGCATCGATTCGGAGCTGGACGCCGCTCCGCGAACGGCGTCCTCATGATTTCAGTTCATAACGGAACGATACGCGACCAACTGACATGGAGCAGGCTTTGGTGGAAACACCGCACCGATCCACTACCGAAGATGGATTGAGCCCGCTTCCATTCCGGTCCGATTTCCGAGCGACGACATCCATTTGTGGCAACCAATCTCTCCCCGTCCGTCGCTCCGCCATTATTCCCCGCTGTCACTGTTTCCTCATCTTTTCTTCGAAAGGACTCGCGGCAGTGACCGAGAGACATCTGGTCGTTCCTATTCGGCTCGATCGGAGGGAATCCAGCGTCCGGAGCCTCACAGAGAGTTGCTCAGCGATGGAGGAACTTTGATAGGATCGGTGTTTTCCCTCATCTAAAGCGATCCCGACTCTCTTCTTCCCCGGGGCCTCTCCCTCCCGGGAGGACCGCAGCTCCCTCGGGCGAAGCGGCCGTCGATGATCTTTGGGCATGCTTTCTGTTAATTAATGAAGGTTTTCTCTCGGGCCGACGGACGGACGGCCAGACAGACAGACGGAGACATCGTCACTTGCAAGTTCAAACACAAAAAACTGCATAGTAAGCATATGCAAATATCATGGCTCTCGTCCGTCCGCCGGCCGAAAGGCCCACTCATCCACTCCGCTACGTCGGTGCATACGTAGTGCGGCGCAGGGAAAGAGATCGCGACAAAACTGCCGATCGGCTCCATCAGCAGGAAGCGGCACAAAGGAGCCGGCGACCAGTGGCTTTCTCGCTCCCCCCAACCACAAGGTGTAGGGACCGGTCTCCCGACGGAGCCGGCAGAGAACATTGTGATTGTCCCGCGGGCAGGGTCACACGTCGGAATGACAGCATGTGCGGAATCGCTCCGAGCGAGGTTCGTCTCCGCGCAAAATGGACGGATGGATCGCTGCCACATTGCTACGGGGGAACGCCGGCGACTACGAACACCCTCTGTACATCAGACATCGAGCCTCCGGCGGCTTGCACGATATCGGAACGAGCGTGCAGGGTTTCCGCGGTGGCGTAACAAGTGAACGAGCATTCACTCAACAATCTGGTGTCCCTGAAGAATCGTTCCACACTTCCGAGAGGGTAGGGGACCTCCGCACCGAGTAACGGGGGATTCCGGTTGGGGTACCGTGGGCGCGGATCGTGGGTTGATCGACGAGATTGGTCTGCGCGGGTCGGAGCACACGCGCGGATCGGCACGCGCGCATTGAGGCCGTCCCAAGTGCGGGGTCAGAGCGTGAGCTTCGATCCCTATCGCTGACTGGAGCACCGGCCGTCGAGCCTTCCCGCATCTGCGAAGGAACTCCAACAAGGTCTGAGGTTTGGCATGAGTCGGCTCCGGAGCTCTGGGGGTCCCGAGGGAGTCACTCCGCCGCTGCTCCTACCGCTTTCCGCGTGGCGTTGTGTGCGGAGTAACTCGAGTAAAATATCAATGTTCCGAACGAGTAAATAACGCCGCAAGCTGAAAGGGCGCGTGACGAGAGCCCCGGGTAATGGATTAGAGTCGCGCCGACCGATACCAATTCATTGTATACATCTTTCGGCTTTTCCGCACAGCCTCGACGCAGCCGCTGTTCCGTCAAAAGTACAAACGCCGTATCCCACTGCGGAGTCAGCGAACGGTTGAAAGGAGGAAATTCTCTTTCCTCAGCCGTTCCATGCCGCCGTTCTCCCTTCATACCCACGGCTCTGTGAGAACGATTCTGATCTCGACAAAGTTGTGCGCGCCCACGTCCAGCCCGAGCTATCGCCGATGCCGAGCGGAGAAGCGTTGACAGAAGCTTTCGACCGAGAACTGTTGGTACTTGTTCTCTTTTTTCAGTGCACCCCGAGGCTTGAAGCATGGGGCCGCGTGGCGTTGAATTTCGCTCGGATCTCTCAACCTCGCTCACATATTCGTCATCAGCCTGGGTCAGAGTCAGCGAGGGCCTTCATTCCTTCGATCCCGCATGATCGTTTCCGCGAGCGATACCCCTTCGAATCGTTGCTCTCTTATCACATAACTTCTCCGATCCCCACTCCGTTCGAGAGTCTTTCGCTGTTGGAGACCAATGGAACGTCCGTCCTCCGCGGCGATAGTCGGATCAGCAGCTACTGCAAACGTACCTCGGAGCTGCACTCGAGACGGGCGCGTTTCAATGGTCTACGATCCCCAACTCTGAATCTCCCACTTCTTGATCCATTCCATTAAGTCCCCGAAACTCCTCCGACACGGAATCGTCGGAGGAGTTTTGGGCGGGACAGTTTCTAAACCGGCAATCTCATCACCGCGGTCGTAATGGCCGCTCGTTGAAACGCGAGCTCGAGGATACTGAAACCCTCGTGACCGCTTGCTCCGAGAATTTCCAGAAGCGGCATTGAATTCCTGTGCACTCCACTGTGAACTAATCACTGTGAGAGGAACGAGCGAATGAGCAAACGAACGGCGGAGGAGACCGAGTGCGCGCAAGGCGCTGTCTATTCTCATTTGTTGTTAAGAAAATCTACAAAAACGTTCCGGACGAAGCCCCTCGGTGCAGCGCTCTTTCTCATCCAATTAACAACTATCCCGAGCAGGGGTTCGCTCATCTCGGATTCCGCGCATGACGTTCAGGGCCTGTTCACGTGAGCTTGGAACAGCCCTGTATCACGTAGGACCATCCTCGACGCAAACCTCGCCTTCTATGAGTCGCCTACTGCCAGTCCTCTCGCTTTTCCCCTGATTGATATCAAGCGGAGGGAGCAAAATATCTAAATAGCGAAGAAAGAACCGGGGAGGAGGGAGGATCTTGCGAGAATAGGACCGAGATTCCTTGTGCCTTTCACCGTCTCGAAGTCATCCCAAGAGGAGAACGGCCCTCTAACAAGCGAGACCGTAACCAGAGTGCAAACCTCCCACTCTTTCGGTTGTCGACCTTCCCTGATTAGACTTCCTACTGCCCGGGGCAGCGAAATGCACATGTCTTGAATGCATGATCCTCTTGCTCAGATAGCGGCGGCTTGAAATGTTGTATCCTGGCGATTGCCGTCATGGGAAGCGCAGCACGGTTCCTGGAAACATCTCCCGGAGCGGGGAAAAGATACCCAGCGATGCATTCGGCCACTTTGCGCGAATGTTGCTTTTGCATTACCCTACTGCAGAATCTTGAGGTTTCCGAATCTCGACGGTCTGGCCCGGCTCCGTTCAGTTGGGACGCTCCTTTCAATCGGGAGGCACAGGAGACGCCTTCTCGTTCAACTTGAAAGTCTTCTCATCCTGCACTCTGAATTGATTTCGAGATCGTACTAGATTGGGAATTCCGATCACTTGAGGATCGTGCTTTTCTCTCCAAAACAAAATAAGACAGGAGCTCAGTATGAGGGAATCACACGAAGCGGAAATTCGTCAAAAATCAGCGTAGCGAAACAGACCCGAAACTAAAAGAGAGAGAGAGAGAGAGAGAGAGAGAGGGGGGGGGGGAGAGAGATAGGGAACATTGCAGCGGACCACGAGACGCGCATCTCATGAGGGAAGGAGAGCAGAATCTCCTTGGGAAGGCAGCAACAGGCTTGTTCCGATGTCTGATTTGTTGATTGAGTTTCGGAGGAACGCCGGCGTAATTAACGCCCGCCGAGCTTGGAGCGATACCTTCTCAGCGGGGAGGCAGATGTCCGAGTTTCCTCTCTTTGACGATGAATACACTCGAGCTCGAACGACGACAGAACACCAATCATCGAGGCTCATCCAAGCTTGGTGCTCGTCGGAGGGTTCGGCACTGTTCTGAGTTGCGATATCCAAGGCGGGACAAGGAGTTCACCGTCTGAATTTGTTCGGAATAGATACGAGTTGAGCGGGTCCGCTCGCAGGGACCGGAGTCAGCAGCGGACTGACACGGCTCTCGAAAAACTCCGCGAATCTGCAGGGTCCCCAACAACTTGACCAGAGGGCGCCGTAACCTTCAGATGTGGAGGAGCTCACTTTGCGCTCGCGAAAAGCCTCCGTTGCCGTTGGAAGCCGGTGGGGAGAACCGTTGGAGCGCTGGATGTTCGAGTTGGTCATTTATGCAGGAGTGACACGAGTAAGCCCAGGCGACCTCCGCGGGAGGGAACAGCCTGGACAAGATGAAAATATATTCAGACGAAGCGGAACCCTACAGAATCGCACGGAATTCAACCACTTTGTGAAAGTGTGCGAAAGCTTTTCGAGCGAATCGAGACCGAACTGAGTTACTCGCTCCCACGTTCGTTCGATTCGAGGAATGACATCGGAGCAGAACAAACTTGAAGCATTCGGACGAATATTCCCTCGACCGTCGGAAAGGAAGATGATTCCCGTACGCCGCGTCTCGTGTTCGGCAATCCCGGCGTGAGTGATACACGGCTCGATCCGTGGGCGGTGCGAAATGCTCCAACGCCCTGATTGAGAGGGCTTTATGTCCGGGATATGGACCAATGGGAGGGACGAGGCATCCTCCATGACAGCAGAGATGGTCTTCCACAGAGTTTATTTCTGAAATTCCGGCGAGCGGTGTAGAGGAAAGTGATTGTGTTCTGCCTGGAAGATCAAGTTGCCGCCCGCGCGATGCGTTCTCGCGCGCTGTGTTGACCTTTCCTGTGCGACAGGACTATAAACTTCCTCCGCCGCGTACAAAGTGAACTAACGGAACAACGCGGAAAAAAGTCATGGAGTGGTCCGTCGCCTTGTGCTTACCCAGAACCCCAGACTTCCATGAAGTTTGCGCCCAAATTGAGCATGGAAGCGTTCCAAACTCGAGCCCGCGGGCTGGATGATTGTCAGCTTGTCTGCGGAAACTCTCTCCCGACGAGCTCCGAAAAATCCATCCCAGAAACGATGAGATGAGGTCTCGAGGATCAAACCTCGACAATGAGTGGCATCTCCGAACAGAGTGCCAGCGGAAGCATTCCGCGAGGGGCATCAACTCCTTTGCAGTCGAGAGAAGCAGATGAAGAGAGCGACAGTGGAGAGACAGGAGGAGGCTTGAGGCGGAAGACTCCGGGAATCAGAAGTCACCGCGGAAAAGGTACAGAGCGGAAACGGCTGCGACCCCGCCTGGGATAGCAGTCAATCAATTCGAAGACGCGGTGGCGACAGCAGCATGCGACCGCGTAAAAAGCCTGGCGGGAAAAAGGAGCTCCGAGACCAGAGTCGAAGCACTCTGCGCCTTCGGGTTTCCCTTCTCGGGGTTGGTCGTTCGGACGTTCGGCCTGAGCGTCTCACTTCCCCGACCTCAGGCACCGCGAGAACCTGAGGGTCGTCCATTGAAGTCAGTCAGACTCCTCGTTGAAATGGAAGCCCCCACCAACAAAGCGTTCTTTTCAGTTCTCACGTCCCTTTCTCTCTTTAAAGGATTGCTCTTCAACTTCATAACGAGTCGATGGGGCGGTCGCCATGCATTGAGTGTGTTGCCCTTTTCTGCGCAAGCAAAGCAGACCGGCAGGGAATCTGCCTTTTAAGAAGAAAGGCACAGAGGGCTCTTTCAGGGAAAAAGTTTTCTCACGTGCCATTGCTCAAACCGATTCAGGTCAGAATCCGGGGGAGCCTACATGCCCTACAGTCGGTCGGTGGTCGAAGCGGCCCAGTCGAAACACCCATTCAAAATTTTCGAAGAACTTTTCAGGGAGCTGCCGACCTGAACGTTTGCGGTCCCCTCTCGCTTTCGCTCTCGAACGCCCTGAATAGGTTCGCGAATATCTGGGCAGAATATATAAACTCGAGCTGATCCTTGCGAGAGACCTGCGTTCCTCTTCGCGAGGAGCATCGACAGCAGTCCCCTCGAGATCATCGATCGGTCCGAGCTCCCGTGTGGTTTCGGCGGATAATAATTAGGATTCAATGATGTTGTTCGTCGGCGACACTTGAATAGACCACCGGGTTTCCGCAAGCTGGCGCATCTCCGGTCTGCAGGCCACCAGGGACCATCTGCCCCGAGGGCACCCGATCTCGAGGGCTACTGGTCCTGTTCCTGCTTCGGGGATGTTTTCGAGGCAGAACCAACGTCGCTCCTGATTTTTCAGAGATAGGGTACGAACATGTTGAGCGCGATGGAGCTCTTGCAGCTCGAGCAGTGGAATTGGGATTGGCTAGTTGTTAGAGGTCCGATAATAGAGCCGAGGATGGCTTCAAAGGACTAAACGCTGCCGAAATCGATCCGGCATTTCAGAAATTACGGTCTTCGTCGTCTCATTTGTTGCTGGTGCGACACAGGAAGCCTCGAATTTCAAAAGTCGGCTACGAATTTATGGCCTGACGGAGCTAGTAATAAAACCTCCCAACACCGAGAACTTCGGCGTCGACGTCGGCGACGACAACTCCGACTGCCGAGGCTCCTCGAAGAAGAAACGCGTCAAACAACTACCACTGTTGGAGCTGCGCCGGTCGGTGATGAACGTAAAAACATCTCGAGATTCAAACGGGACTCTCAGAGTGCTAGTTCTGACAGGAGAAAGCGTTGAGAGATTGAATGATTGACTGACGCTTCGGGAAATTCAAAGGAATCCGAACAAAGTCGGGTGCCGAGTCAGACGGAAGGGAATCATTAGGCGGAATAGAAAGCTCAGATTGAAGAGACCAGAGCGAACTCAAGCGACATTCATCCGCTCCCGAGTCGAAATGTGGAAGGATTCCGGGGAAATACTCGACAACGACCCAGGGTTGCCCCATGCGAAGAACCGAAGCGTACAAGGAAGAGCCGGAAGCCGTGGTACGAGAAAAACGGTTCAAGTCGATGCTTCAGCTGCAGACGGAGCTGTTGCTGTCCACGTCGACCGCACCGTGAAGGAACGCTCCGCCCGTTCCAAAAATGCAATGGACAATCGTTGCCGCTCCTGCGAAAATGGAGTGTGAGACCTCTGGCTGTCGATCAATTTTCGGGGAGCATTCGCCCCGGGATCTCTGTCGACCGCCTGGAATTATCAGGAACATTTAGGAGGAACTAGCTAACGTCTCTGACAAACCGTCGGCCCCCGAAGGAACTAAAATTCCCATTCCGAGCTTGGCAGCAGAAAAAAGAATCCCCATTCTTGGAGCACAGCTAGAAGTTTTTCGAGAGATTCCATCCCCGGCTGGTACAGAGAACAAACTGACCTTTTGAAATCTCTCTATACCGCTAACTCAATGGCCAATGTCGGGAAAATTCTGTAACCGCATTTAAAAGTTATATCTCACACTCCTCGACGGAGGAGCATCAGATCCGAAGCCTGAGGGGAATCCAGATGACCTACTGATCTCCCTCTGCCCAAGAAGGAGAAAGATACACACGGCGCGCAACCGAGAAAGCCTCGTGGGTTCGATCCGCGGCTTCGATCGTATACCCGGGATGTTTGCATGTTAACATCTCCAGATGATAATTAACTGCTCGGCACGGAGAGGAGGTGACTACAATTGCACCAATCGATGCTGTACCGGAGATCCGGGATGTACTCGAGTACACGTTGGGCGTCGCTTCTGAGTGTCATCCGAAACTCACCGTCCCGTATTCTGCAGGGGCTCCGGATTGGAATTCCTCAAACGCCGAAACTTCGACAGCGGACTGTAGACCTTCCTTCCTGATCATGCGGTCTGTTTCAACAACGTCGCGTGCCAACCGACCGGTCGCAAACGAACGAGAGAACGACGCAACGGTAAACTCGGATGGAGGCCCGCCGCTGCTTTTGATGCGGGCGGAAAGTTTTATACTTATAAAACTCGCGCTGCGCACGCTGATTTTGGCTGAATAAGGACCGCTCGGAGGCTCCTCGTGTCCTCCTCTCTGTCGGTGTCTGGCGTCCAGGCTCGCTGCGCTGCAAAGTTCCTAGGTCATCAACCCTATTGCCACCGCTCAAAGATTTTGCGCGACTTCCACGCCCCGCTGCTGATCGCACGTCTCGCTTCGGCTTCCCGGTTCTTCTCTTGGCCGCGTCTCAGGAAAGCGTCCCCTCGCGCATGTTCCCTCTCTTGAATTCTTCGCCGGCGTTATTGGTTCTCATCGGCTTTTCCTCGAGCTCTTTCGCTCGGAAATTCCCTCGTTGATTTGTGAGCTCCGGGGCCGGTGGATTCCTCCCTCTTCCTCCGAGTGAGGAAGTGAGACTCGAGGTGGAAATGAGGGGTTCGTGTCCGAGGTCAAGTCTGCACGTGGCCGAGTCGAGTTCAATATCGCTCTGATATCATACTGACTGCCCCACCCGGGAATAAGTTCTTGGACGAGATGTTTTCTCATCAAAGTTCTGCTTCGGTTTGCTCGTCGGGCGTTTCATCGTTCGATTCGTTGGTCTGACGGCGGACTGGAGCCAGGCCGAGTTCGACCGACGCGGAATTCGAATGTCGTTAGAGTGCTGCTGTGTGCAAAGCGCTTCTTTTCCTTCGGAGTTCTGCGAGGGCTCATCTGTTTTTTGCCGAATCGGCTTTTTCCATTGGATTAAATTGTTTCGCTCAAATAAAACTTTTCCAAAACTTCTCCTTTTTCTCCGTTGTCTTCCTGAATTCCTTCGCCCTCCAACTCCTTCTCCTTGCTCCTCGTCGTCAAACTCCCCCTCGGTGAGAAATGCGGTCTGGCTGAGATTGTCTCGCTTCGTCCAGTTCCTGCATGCTGGATTCGTCGTCGCTGGGGAGTTTTTCGGAGAGATCCAGCCCGCGGAACAGCTTAAAGCAGTTTCGGGATCCGCGAGTGCTCTGCTAGTTTTCCCGCGGGGAATCTCCGGCATCTGACGAGATGAGGAATCGGGTGGACGCAGTCGATTGGTCATCGCGGGATCAGCTTCGGAAATCAGAGCCCACCCAACATGCTCCGACTGCGGGGCGGTGCCCAATAGACGAGCGGTCTCTGTTGGACAGGCGCATCGCGGACGTTTTTGATCGGGACAATTATCTTTGTCGTCCCGGGAGAAATCCCGGTTCACGCGCCTTTCCAGCGTGCGTGCGAGGAGTATCTCGTCTCAGGAGGTTGGCTCTCTATCGCGGAAAAGCGGTGCGCCAGAGGGATCTGAATGGATTTCCCCGGGAAAGAGGCTTAGAATGTTGGCATCAGGTCGGCGAAATTCCGGAGCAGAATCAACTGACTCACTTTATGTGTCGAGACCGATTCATTCGAGCTCTCGCAGTTTGACCGTGCTTCCAGGAGCTCTTCACAAACCACGATTGGGTGGATCGGGAAATTTCTCGCCATGACGCGCTACCAATTTCTGGTCCAGTGATTCAGTCGAAGAGAATCACCCCCGAAATACGAATAAACCGCCTCCGATGAACCAGCTGGTTTTTGAAATTCGGGAATGAAAATGTCGGGCGGAGAGCTCCCCCGCCATCGGAGAAATTGCGGCAACACTTCCGTTGCGTAGGTCGGAAGTGAGTTCACGGCTAGTGGAGTCCTCGATTTGTGATTAACGTGAAGTAATGACCAGCTTGCTGGTTCCCTCGCTCAGTCACCGACACTTCTCCATGAAGTGTGTGCCTCCATTTCAGTCAGAAGTTTGGGAACGGTCGCTGCTTGCTTACGCTTGCTCCATCACGAATTCCACTTCCGATTTCGCGCTCCGGTCACGTCGAGCTGGAATAGTTGCAGGAACAACTTTGGACTTTGGGCAACGGTCACAACAAACAGCGGAGAACGGTCCGCTCCCGAGAGAACGCCGGGCGCTGTTGGCCGTGAGAAACGAAAGAGCTCAGTCTGTGCCGGAGCGTTGTGCTCCAGGTATCGACACACCTTCTGATGGCTCCACCGGTTCTTGCCCGGCCGCCGGAGCGCCTCCCAAAGTTGTTTCGAGGGCCCGCTGAAGGCCGCACGCTGTGCGTTATGCTTCGAAGCAGGCCGCAATGTCAATAACTGCGAGACTTGGATTGGTTGTTGTATGTCGCTCAGGAATTCATTCACCCGCATGCATAAACAGAGGATTTGTTGACATTCGGCTGTCGACATCAGCAACCTTACGCTGTGGCCAGTATCCAGCTGAGCGGCTGAGCAAACATCCCGGTTGCTCGAGAATCGAGCAAAAACTCGATCGAGCAGCTTCCCTCCTCGAGGAAATGTCGGCTCCAAGGCTGTTATCATCGTCGTCTATTATTTCCCCGCTTGAAAAATACTTTTTGATCCCCGTCGAAAGCCACTCGTAGTTTGGCGTAAAGAGAGGAATTTCCTTCTGAAAGCGTCATTCCGGCCCCAGAGCTAGGATAGAATCCCATCGCGAAATATGTGCTCCACCGCTACGGCTCCATCTCCGAGAGGCTCAATGTTCAAACCAGCGTGGACATTGCGGCGAGTCGGCAAGAGGCCGTTTAGGCTTCGAGGACAGATGGCGTTGTTAACGGGTCGCCGGTTTTGCAGATGTCCGTCTCTCTCGCCACTCGGCTCTAACAATATGGTCAGCCAACCGTTGGCAGGATGTTGCTCGAGGAGGGAATCCCGAATCTTGCTCTGTTGCACCGGGTCCCTTCTTGAGTCACCGTTGAGTGCCATGAGGAATGCTCGTTGGAGATTTATTCCTTTCGCCTAGGTAGAGCGCGTTTTTCCCTCCATTCCTTTCGAGAACTTCTTGGCAAGGGGACGATCCGGTCGTTTTGTTCCGCGACAGCGATCTCGCTAGAGGTCCCCTCCTGCTCACGAGGAATTCAGATCGACTGTACTGTTATGGTTCGCCGTACAACTGCGGCAAAAAAGCGACATCCTCACCCACCTGACGCCACGGAGGGGATCCGGCCACTTGTCGATCCCCTACGCGCCGACAGCAGCAGTGAATGATATCGATATATTGGATCAAACGGCCTGATGGTTCCTCTTAAGATGTCCTTGAGACCGAGAGCACTCGAGCACCTCGGCGCTCCCTTGTTTACCCGGTCCTACGGGCAGCCGGACCCGGGGTACAGGCTCTCCGAGCAGCCGACTCACCGAGAGCAGACAGCTCATGGCCGGGACGGCGTGGCGCCCCATCAGCGTGGCGCGTCTGCTGTTGCCGTTCCCTGGTATCACTTTTCCGAGACAGAGCGCGTGGACCCAGTCCGAACAAGAGATCCCAGGCGGATCGCGTTCGCACCGGCGAAGATCCGAGATAGAATAACGACGTGGCCAGACTCGTTGGCGCTCAATCCAGTTTCAGATCGAAGACTCGGTGAAAACCTGAAAGGCGAGACGAAGCGGACAAACAGCTGGGCGGAACTCCTTGAGCACAACCCAGCGGACGACAGGGACGTCAGGAATCAACCATTCCGTTGTTTGAGCCAACAGGCTCCGCATCCAGCCTCGAGTGTAGAGAAATTATCTTAATGTCAAGTTTTCCATTTTCGGATTCGAGTCCAAAACAAGCCCGAGGGTCGGCACAGATCCGTGATGCGATCATCGAACATTTGACGACATGGAACCCCTGATTCCGTCGCTTGTGTCTTATCGACTCAATCAATTTCCCGGGAGTCGGCCCTCCCTTCGATTCCGGCTCAGATCGAAACTAGCTCCAGGGATGAGTGGAGGGGAGTCCGCTGATGTCCGGGGTTCGGATAAACTCCGAGAACAAAAAATAAGAAACAGTAGGTTTCGCTTCCCCTTCCAGTGGAAAGCTCCTCCTCGGAGTGCCTTATTCCCCGTTCTTGTACTTACGTGCAGTCGAGAATCACTGCGTCTCGGTCGACCCGGCCGAATTTGCTCGTGGGTGCTATTACAATCGGCGCTGAGCGAAGCCTGAATGTCGAACGAGTCGAAATCAATGCAGCTTGAACGCAATCAAGCTGAGTGAAAGGCAACTCTTGGGGCGTTCGACGGCAAGGCTGCTGGAGGCCAAGATAATGCCTCGAGGGAGAGGGCCTCGGCAACAACAAGGACGTCGACGACGACGACAAGTCGCAGATCCGCAGCTAAACTCAACAGTTCTCGCTACAAGGCTTAAATCAGCTTGTTCTGCGAGCGTTATCAGCTGTCAACCGACGTCGTACGATAAATAACTCCTTAGATAGCGGGGCGGAGAATACTCCGCAGCGCTGTCAAAGAGAAACTTCTTGAGGTCCACGGTCGAGCCCCGCTGGAATGAAACCAAGAAATGGAATCCGTCCGAGAAAGACTCCGATCGTGTCGGTACCACAGAAGCTCGGAAATCGACATGGGAAAACGAAAGTTCCCTCGCGATCCGAGAATAGCTGCTGGATTATCATTGTGTGGGTACGTAATGCCGTCAACCGACAGTGACAGCGGCATACCACCTGTTCTTGACACGCAAACACTGATTGCGACGCGGGAAGCCCTGGACGGAACTTCTTGTTCCCGCCTCGAGGAGAGCGGAGCACCTCCCCGGGGTTTTCGCGAATCACAGGCTCGCGGGGGAACACCGCAACCGAAGTCGTGGCGAGGCTCCCGTCCGAACCCACGAGAGCTGCGGCCGGGACGCTGCAGCTCAGCCGCAGACGAACTTGTTGTTCGTGATCGGTCTGTTATCCGTTTCGACGAAGACCACAACGGCGCTGGATCGTTGTGGTAATTCTCCGATACGGCTCGATCAGAAAGACAATGAGATGTGTCCCTTCCTCCGCGGACTTTATTGATATCCCATAGTTCAGCTTCGCAGCCGCCGCTGCTGTCCGAAGCCGTGTCCGCGGCAGCGTGACCATCTCTGCGGAGCTGGCAACTCTATTGCGGATTCTACCGTCTTCTACTTCGGGATGTCCATCCTTCCCAAGAGTCCGTTTCCGCTGCCGCTACAGCAAACATGGATACAACTATCCACAGAAGCCACCGCCTACGAAGTAACCCAATGGCGGTTTCCTGGTCGACGATCCCGGTTCGCGGCTCAGTGCGAATCAAATTCACGCGGCAACCACGATATACTTTGTTCTCGTCGTGACGTTGTTCCCCTGTTTCCGTCACAACCTCGTTTCGTGGCGGGAATCGCGGTCGGAGGGAGAGAGACGCATGAGGGGGAACGTGCCCCAATACAGGAACCCCACAGCGTTTCCTGAGCCGCTGGAGCCGGTTGACAACTGTTGCTGACACATGTGCGAACAATGAAACCGCTTCCCCTATCTCTCCGGACATTTCTACCCTCTGCCGCCTCGCTAGCAATGCAAGCATCGATGTCCCACGAGATGTTTCCACTGTGTTCGATGGAGCGAAAATACCCATTATTCTCCAGGGGGACGAACTCCTGTTATGTTTGAGTTTAAATCTTGTTTTGAACAATTTCCATGTAGATTCTGGGTGACGCGACCTCGCCATCGTCGCGCGAAACAACCGATGGCAGTGATATAGATGACGAGGGAGAGCCCAGGAAATCTTTCGCATCAACGAGCTTGCGGGGGGGAGCCACCGGACTTGTCTGCAGACGCGATCCTCGATCGGGGACTGGGATACGGAGCCAGAGAAGGACATCATAAATATGCAGATGATAAAGTGGCCGCGTGTCCAGTCGCTGCTGGTGGGGTTGCTCTTGTGAACGAGAGATGGAGTTGTTGTGAGTCGTCGACGTCTCCTACTCAGCAGACTCCTTCAGGAGTTGGAGGTGGTCGGGATTTTCAGTCGCGGGAATATTCGTCCGGGAGTCGAGTTCCGGGCGAGCCAATCGGCTAATGGGAGGATGAAGAGTCTCACAAGAAGAAGCTAGACTAAGCCGCCCGAAACTCTCCGGTGGCGTTGGTAGATCGCTGCAAATCATTCCGAGGGAATTCCGGCTATGAGTGGACAAAAAATCCATGGGGACTCCGACCGGCCGGACTCGAGGAAGCTGCCGCCCGGAACTTTTCCGTCAACTCGGTGGATGCTTCAGGCACTTTGTGCATTCTCCCGAGAATCTCGAGGTCGACCTCCCACACCAGACGTGAGTGGCCGCTCAACTCCGAGTGAATTTCGCGCCGCAGCGAAAAACTCAAAAATCTCGAATATTCGACCCCGGGTTTCCAGCCCCGGATACGAACGGCTCCCCAATGCGTGGGCAGGCAAGCGAGCGACCAAATACGCGGTGTCTAAGAAGGAGCTCCGGGCAAGCTTTGGCTCCAGGTTGGAAGTGTTTACGCAAGGGGCAGCCGCGCAGACGAGAGGACATACGTCTGGCTCATGGCGATTTTTTAGCCCAGCTGATTCCTTTTCCCTCTTGGTAAAGACGGAAATACATAAATAGGGAACGCGTGACTTCCCTCTGCGCTGCGGCAAAGACGTGTTTTTCCCCTTCCGCGAACTCGTTCAGCCATCCCGGTTACCTCCGCAGATGCTACACGCCACCTTAGAAGATCTTCGGGTGCTCAGAGGGAGCTCAGGCGGGAAGAATGAGGGAGGAACTAGTTTCCAGCGGGAAGCTGAAACCGAGGCACTTCTACCAGATGTGATCCAAGGTCATGGGGAAAGTTTCGCGGCTTGTTTTCTCTGCGAATGCTGAGATTGCAGTGATTGGTGCTCTAGTGCGAGTGTAGGGTCGCTCCGTGTTGGGTGCAACGGTGACCCACAGTGATCAGCCACGACCGCGTCCGAAGGCGAGAAACAGGCGCCGGAGCAGAACCCCCCCCCCCCCCCCCGCTCTCCCCGGGCAGCAAGCCGGAGCGTCAGACTTCGATGAATCATTCCAGCAGCGAGAGCTCGTTTCGAACGCGACTCGATTGCACGCTGGAATTCGAGCTCCAGTTGGAGAATGTTAGCTCGACGGCGGTGTGTTTGCTCACCGCTTTGATGGCTGCTTGACGTGGTGCGCGGACTGGCGAAATGGTCGAGTGGGTGGCGGACCGCCGTTCGTCTGGCATGCGGCAAAGCCAATGAAGTTGAACGACGGCGACGTTGACGACGACAACAAGTGCGACGACGTGCCCACGCAATCTATTCATCATGACTGCGGCCGCGTTCTTGGCTCCGCAAACTACTTCCACTTTTCTGCTACCGGTTCCCCGCTCGACGCGTGCTAAATTCAGGGGCAGCAGAACGTATGCATGCGTTTGTTTCCATCAGGTTTTCATTCCGTGAGGTCCCACCAGGAGAGCATCAGTGAAGTCGAGTCGGCGCACCACTCAGTGACAGTGACTCGACAGCTGCCGGGGAGCCCTGCCCCCTCATCTATAAATCATAGGATTGAGGGCCCGTCGCCGCGTCTCACGAGAATCGTATGATTTTCCATTCACACACGCTCTCACCTCCGGCTGAGTTTATGTACATATTTATATTCGAACGGCGGAGGGATAAGCTTGCAAGGGAAATTAATTATCCTAATAGCCAACGAGAACGATATTCGATAGCTCAGCGCGTAGTGAGTAGGCTTCCTCGTAATGGTTCTGACAAGTTGGCGCGCTCGCGACATTACGCCCAAATGACCCCGGCAGAGGAGCTCCAGGCTAACTAAGCACTTTAATGCAACTTTAATCTTGGGCTTAATCGAAACTCCGAGATTCGTAGCGATTTATAGGTCGCGACGAGCCGGCAGCCCGTGTCAGCTTCGTTTCTGCACTTCCGTCGGCTGCGGGTGAAGTTCCGCGGCGGAGGATCGCGTCGAGTGTCGAATGTCCTAGGAACGGTCATCTCTGGTGTCGGTTGTCGCTCAAGGACTTGATTCCGAGAGAGCGCCTATCGGAACATCCAGCGAGCCCGATGACTGCTCCAGGAAGGGAGGAGGACAGTTGTCCTTGTGCTAGCTCGGTGGTCCTATCGAGAAAAATGTCACGCTGTGACTCGGCTTAGGGCCGTCTCAGAGCTCTTATGGTGGCTCGGGGGAAAGAGCGCTGCGGAACCTAATCATATCAGGCCGTTATTCAAACACCTCGAGAGTTCAGGCCGCTCGAGTGTCACTGCACTGTCACTTCTTCCTCGGTCCTTCTCTGAGGGCCAGACACCTCGGACCAAACCACTTTCTCACAGCGGTTAAAGCTGTCGGACCCTCGGAAAATGCGAGAATCCTGGAGCGCTCCTGGTACAATGTGACCCCTGAAGATGTTTGCGGTCGAACGACCTTCGATAAATAAATTGCTGCCCTGTCCCGCTCGTCATGGAGACACGGTCGCGTCATTTCATCGGGCTTTTCCTCCCTCGCAGTCCCGCCCACTCATCCCCGAGGAGGACAGTACGATAGCGTGTCATGTCCGTGAGGGCTCGAAGGCGGTGCCCGCTGTTTGTTCCAACGCTCGAAACCCTGCCAGACGTGATGACGGTGGGCAGCAACGTCCCGACGCGCTCATTCTGAATGAACGGATCCATTGCCGAGTCGAAGTCGCTGGACGTTCGGGCGACTGGGGGACGAGAGAGACAAACGAGGCCAAAGAAGGGCGGTAACGGCAGATTGCCGGACACACCGAAGCAGCAAGGCAATAAGTGCGAGTTGCGCCGGACGCGCGCACAATACAACAATCCATCACAAGTATTGGTAGAAGCATCCAGCAATTCATCAACGATGTTTATTACCCACTGCACATCCGTGAGCCCGGCTCCGATCACATCTGCAGCATGAAACTCTCAGGGAGAGAGCCCTCCTGCTTCCTATTCCTCACTCGTCGGGAGCATGTTGTGGACGGAGGAAGGAAAGGAGCAGCTGCTCGTGTCGATCTCAAAGTCGCTCGCTCTCCTCCCTCCGCGGAGTCTCGTGGTCACGAACCATGGCTCGACCTGGATGGATCCGGACGCGGTCCCCCGACGGGCCCCCGGTATGGTCAATCCCCATAAGTTCCAATCGTTCTCCGGAAGAATCCCGGGACGGAAGTCTGAGGGAGAGTTCGGCGTGAGAGCTCATAAAAACAAGTCCCGGAACTACAGCGTCTCCCCCCCCCCCCCGTCTCAGGGGCAGTGCTCCGTTCGAGCAGGCCTCAAGAAGCGACATCCAATATTGCTGAAGAGCCAATGAGCTGCGTGGCTGATCAGATTTCAGCCGTAGGCCAGAATTTATCTCGCGTGATCTTGTCAAGCTCTCTCAACCCAATTTGACGGATGAGCCGGGAACGTTGCCTTGTGTCGGCGTTCGCAAACCTGGCCGAGAGGAACCTTCTCCCGCGACCATGACTTGTGCTTAGAGGAGCAGAATCCGGCCCTAATCTGATTGATGTTTCACTCCTGGGGAAACTCCTACGGGAAACTCGTTTTGTACTCGGCCATCCGGTCCGACCGTCCGGTTCACTATGGAGTCGGAGGAAGTTCGTTGTTACAAACAGGGCCGCCTTCCTCCGTCCCATTGTTCGACTTGGAGAAGTCTCGTGGACGGAGGGGAGTCGGACTCCCCGGGGCAGGGGGAGAAAGATGGAAGGTTCCCTGGATGGATTTCATCGGAGGAAGGAGTAGAACTTCGTTCCAGCTCGCCAGAGCTCCGTTCGGGGCTCGAGAGGCAGAACTCGTTTAAGTTGTCTGTGGTACGATTCCTCAACGACCATCTGCGGTCGGCAGCTTCAAGACTTTTAGTGCTCATCGCCGCCGACGAGGTCCCTTTCGCCGGCTCGATCATGAGATGTTCTCATCATGGATGAACCTCATCACCGACCGGGATCCAGATGACCCGGAGGATGGATCACTGCGCCTACGATCGGATTCTGATCCTCCCGATCAGTTCGCGACTCTATTTGGCGTCCCGGCTCCACCCGCAGAGGTTGAAAGTGAGTCGGATACATGATTGGAAACGACGTCTCATCGCCCCGCGCCAAACTAGTCCCGCTGCTCGGGAAATTTTTCCGCGACCGCTGACGCCCCCTCCTTCTACACTCGGCTCGCGCCGATCTCAAAAGATTTCTGTCGGCCGTTCACACCTCCGTCGCTAACTCTCCGAGCGAGAGATCCGTCGCGGCACGATTCAGGTCCTTTGTGTTCTATATCCGGCGCTCTTTCGATTGTGCGGTCGGGCTTCTCCGAGTGGAACCTTGTGGCCAGCTCGGTATTCTTTGAAGGGGATCCCCTCGCAGCCCGAAGTATTCCGCAGTATGGTCGGGAGCGTTGAAAGTAAAGGCGCATGCTTTGAGCGAGTCAGCTATGACTGCCAGGAAAAGAATAAGCATCCCTCCCGAGACGACAAAGCCGTGCGCTGAGTGAAAGCACTTACTCTGTAATTATCTCACCACCGTGCGCCCCACGGTCCCTAGTTGCATGCAACTGTCCCATTCATTCGTGCATGCATGCATCCATCCATCGCTCGACGTGGCCCGTTGTCTGCGGTGCTTTGAAACTCGCCGGTGAGTGGTTTGTCGTCCTGGTCGCGTCCGGGAACCCAACCCAGATAAGGAAAGTGTCTGGCGGAAGAGGTAAACTCATGGCGTCGGCGAGCGAGGAAGGGGTCCGGAGTCTCGAATCAAGTATGGCAGCCTGTATTCGCCTGATGAGCCGCCGGAACAACCTGTGAACACGCCGACATCATTAGTTGCGGTCATCTCCCAGAACGACTCAACTTTTGCAAGAGTGGTGATGGAGTCTAACGAAATCACGTGCTCAGTTCTCGGGACTCGAACCCGGAAGCACTGGGCAACGGGCTAGAATCCTTCGGCTTTCGTAAGTCGATGTCTGGATGATCGTGGCTAAGCTGTCTTGGCGTTAGCGTAGATCTTTCCCGGGAATCCTCCTCAGAGGACAGGCGCTCGGGCGATCCGAGAAAGGCAAACGAATGTGAGAAGAGCGGATAGTGGCCTCGCAGAGTGCAATCGACAAAATGTTTTCCGATAATCAATGTCCCGCTCGCGCAGGACACGGACGCCTCTCCTGGTCCGTCGTTCAGGTTGACGTTGGAAATGGACACAAGGTTCGCCTCTCCGATCGACAAGGAAGGAATCACCGACAACAAGGTAGCTCTCCAAGACCTACCGAGGCGTTCCGTCGACTTCATTCGAATCAAACGGCAACTGTCTCCATGAGAGGATCCGTCGACCTGAGCAAGAGTTTCAACAAGTTGACATCGGCCATCATTCTTCCGCAGACTCCAGAGTCTGTTTCGAAGAAAGCGCAGCTCCTCTGAAGTCCACTGAACTCTTCCCGTGGCACCGAAGCTGTTCATGGAAGTCACCTGTTGGTCTCCTGGCGTAGGCGCTGAGCACAAGGGAAGAATTCCCCTGATTTTCTTTCATGAGTCGAGAACACGACTCGGTACTCCTCGAAGTAGCCACCTCGCGAGAATCCGAAGTCGGAGCTACGTTGAATGATCCGTCGTGCAGCGCTCTGCCGCGGGTATGTCGTATGTCGTTAGACTTGCACGCCACCAGCGAGGGACTCGGGGGAGGGCGTAGTCTAGAGCTCGACTCTATCCGGAACCAAGGGCTTGGCGAGCCCGTAAGCGAGCGGGGAAGTTGTAGTGGGGGTTCGTGAGTTCCGTGCTTCGCATAACAAGCGGTCTCAGGAGTATCAATTAGTCGTCCTGGGTGCTGGCTGTGCAGCTGACCTGCTGCTCATGGACTGCTTGGCTCACTCTGCCGGTGTCCAACAGAGATGAGTTCCTCGAGGGTAGAGCTGCATACACCGTACTTGCCTAATTCGATCATGTTCCTCCCTTGTTTGTCTTCATTTACCTCCTCCCCTGCGCGAGCGAGACATCTTTCAGATCCAGGTTCACATCACCCCGGTGCCATTCTGGCATCTCTCTCAATTCCAGTGATTTTCTACCCGCGAGGCTCTTTTGCCTGATTCATTGTGGCGCGGGAAGGGTTTTCACAGCTACCCTACAATCCCTCAGCTAACGGACCCTTCGTTTCGCAAATCCATCCCTCACATAGCGGACTCCTCAGATAACGGAGATTTCAGAGAACGAATCTGCTCTTAGTCGCAGGCCTGTATGATGTGAATGAGAATTCGAAGTGAGTATAGTTGGAAGAAACAGGGAGCCGCGAACATCCGCGAGGTCGATCTGACCAAATTTCTGGGGGTCCGTGAAGGTGCAGCTTTGCGGCATGCGTCTCACCGGTGAGGAACGAAGGTCGCAAAGAGACCCGAATCAGCCATCTCAGCAGACCATCAAAGCCCGTTCCATCCAGGAGTACCCTGAAGTCTGGCGTGGAATGAACCGCTCCTTTGACTGAAAACATAACTGGAACTTTTGCCTGTGTGCACGCATAGTTTGCGTAGATCGATCTGACCATACCTCTCAAAGTCTTTTGAGGTGATTCCGGGGTCGATCTGACAAAACTTCTCAGGGTCCATGGAGGTGATTCCGAGCCCGACTTGACACATTTCTGGTCAGATCGATCCTTGGATCGGCACAATAGAACTCCGGAAGAAGGCTATCCGAGAAGTTCGTTATCTGAGGGGTTCGTTAGACGGGGGGTTTCAGGGTAGTTGATTTCACTGTGACGTTGATTCCTGCGGTAGTTGCACGCGAATCCTTCGTGGTCAAGGCCTCTCGAGTCGAGGAACGCTTCGATGCCGAACCGGTTTGACGTGGAAGAATACGAAGCAAGCCATCGTAGGAGCCAGCCACAGCGGAAGGGGAAGCAAGCAGGCCGAGAACTGGGCTGTCGTAGACCTCCAAGGTCCCGCGTGTGCCTTGTTTGGGAAATGCACAGCTTCGAGGGGGAGTCGGCTCCGGATGGGGCTCGACCGGTTCGCCGGTTCTCTCGCCTCATTACTTACGTTCGCCAATGACGCTCGACGTGAGAAGGCGGCGCAACGACGCTCCATTGTGAACAGTCCTCCATCATCGAGCACCTCCGCTACCTGAGCGCAGGATCGACATTCTCCGTTCGACGCGCTGTGTCTCTCGCAGTAGTTCAACGATCATGGCGGAGTGGCCCGGAGTCCCTGTCGTGGGATGGTTCAGGGTGATTGAATCATTCATTGGAGCTCGTTCGGATGAAACGTTCTAGGCGCTCCCAACCGCCGGTAGTTATTCACCGTTCGAAGAGCCGGCTATTGGCGATCGGAGTTGAACGTTTCCCGCCGACCGCAACACTATTTGACTAAGTCTTCGTGCCCTCCGAACGGGGGTCCTGGAAAAGGCGCTCGGACGTGCCCCTTTCAGAGTTTCTTGGCCTTAACGTAATCGGCGGACGTGTTCAACGACGGGCAGGCCGAACCAGAGGTCGCCAGCAGAGCCTGGAACGGCATGGACGGGGCTAAAGAACAGAGCGAGTAATCAGGTTACGCGTGTGAGTTTATGTTCGCAGTAATTTATTGCGTTAGAAGCCAGAGAATCCAGATGGGCTATGAACGGCCGCACATCATTCAAGTGTAGCTCCTACGAGCCTCATTGCGTCCCTGCCACGCTGTGGAATCGCGAGCTGGAACCGAAGCTGTGGCCGAGCGTTGATGTAGCAACGGCTGTTTGATTCCACCCGCGACAACGTTCCCCAGGAAACAGGAAGACGCCAAACCAAGCCCACGTCGACAGACTGATTATTATCAATCGTGGAAAAGGAACCAGAACTGGCAGTGAGGGGGACATTCAATCGGCCTGGGCGAAGGGCTCTGGACATCGGTGAGACGGCACGGGCTGTGAGTGGAGGCCAGGATTTAGAGGTCTCCTATGAGCCGGGGGCTGAAGCTCAACGTGTTCAGTAGATTACCAATGATTCCCCAGTGGGTATTTCGCTCGAGCAGGGCCACAGTTGTCAGAACCCGGTGTCCGGACGGAACTTGTTCTCTCAATTATCCGCACCTCTCTTATCGCGCAGTCTTCGTGGCGAGCTTCGGCCGTATTCGCTCACTGCGCTTCCTTCATTTTTCCACAAGTTCGCTCCGGAGAGCTCCCGAGACGCAGGTGGGATGGCTTCCCTACCGGGGACCGCTCCGGAGCGGCCCGACTGGCTCTCAGCGGAGTTGGGATGATAACTGCCGATGATCGTCAAGCTCTTGGGAAATCTGCTCCGTGAGCTCTACGTTCTTGCGAGCCATGAAAAATAAAGAAGAATACGGGAGGGAGGAATGTATTTCACCGGGCGAGTTAAGGAACGAGAAGTCCTGAGGAGTCGCTTTGGCTGCATCGCACTGACTACCGGGCTGTGGCCAGGTTCCGTCCACTGGTTCGTTCTCCGGGTAGGCTATCAACGACAGGGAAATCCGTTCAAAGAACGGAGCTGTCTGCTGAATGTTGTTCAGGTCTGCTTTTCGGTGCTCCTGTTATTAGAGAGGGGGCGGACGAACAGCAGAATTTGTTATAGACACTGGTCGACGTTAAGCGTGGCCGGAGGCGAATTTCTGCTTCGCATCGATAGTCACGCTAACAAGAGAGTATTATGGGGGATGGAGACACGCTAGATAACCAGCTTCCCTCCGATGGCAGCGAAACAAGTTGCACTTGACTTCCCAGCTTGGAACAAAACTCAAACATCTCTATCCGCGGCTCGTAACGGTGATCGATGTCAAGGAGGTCTTCCTTGGTGCTCTTCAGTGCTCCAGAGCGGCTCATCGGTACACATATGTATCTATATGTAGCCACAAGAGGGTTACTTTTCATTTGCTGAAACACTGTCTTCCTCCGTTCAGGAAACGACTGACGCTTGGGTCGATGAATCGTGTCATAAGCCCGGGAGTCTACGCCAAACGTTGTACCCGCGCTGTACCGGAAATAACAGCAGTTGCTGGCATTGCCAGTGGCGGCGGCAGTGCAACACCAGGGTTCCACGGCAGAGGACGAACTCTTACACCGAAACAACTCGCGAAACAGTGTATAATTTTCAATGGACGGCTATCAAGGATCGATTATGAAACTGCTTGTGGATCCAATGTCTGAGTGTCGATTGCGGCTTGCATGTGAAAGACTCGTGGATGCAGTAATCGCACGATGGATAGGGGGTGTTCGCCCTCACGTCACGCGCAGATCTCGCGATAGCTAGTCGCGATAGGAGACGACGAGCAGCCTTCTGGAGGGAGAGAGGAGGAGAGTTCAGTCGCTGGTCGCTCATGTAACGTTGCCGATCGTAATGATTGTGATCAGGTTGATGATGGAACGGCCAACGCTTGGTGTTCGCCATGGCGTAATGAGGCTGCGAGACGTGTCGGCAATGTCAACTGCATCGGAATCGGAGGCCGAATCAAGAGCGAACGTTTCCAGAGGCGCATGCTCTTGCACAGACACAGAAAGAGCAGGATCGACGCCCTCAAGAAGCGCTCGCTGATCTGCATCGTGGCTCTGCGAAATCCTGCCAGGCTAACCGAGAAAGTCGCGACTACAGCGGCCGACGGATCGACTGATAGACAAACAGACCGAACCTCTTTTGCCAAAGCCTCGCACGACGATATCTGCTGTGATGCTGAGCAGTGTCCTCAAAGAGTCAGATCGTATTTACTCCAGGATGCGTGCACTTTGATCCAGCCGAGAACAGACGAAGGAGAATGTCTTTGGCATGCTGATTCGTGGTTCAGCTCGAGCGGGCGTTTGATATCGGCTCCAAGGAGAGGAATTAAGACAAGCTTCTCCCCCTCTCTCTCTCTCGGTGCGTATATCTATCGAAATATTACAACACCTACCTCTCTCTCTCTCTCCCACTTTCCATTCCGAGCTTCAACCAAGTTCTCCCTTCTTTCACTCTAACACGAATGACTCACGCATCCGAAGAAGACATTCCAGGATATTCGAGTATGCTTGACTGGTGAAAGATTCATTCTCGCAACTCATTACCAATTCTGGCTGTAGACGTGCGTCCGACCCTGCAGAACGTTATTTCTCTTCATGAACAGCAGGTGGTACAAGCATTCGCGATCCGAGTGAGAACTTCGAGCTTTTCGCCAACTCATGGTCGAGAACTTATTCGATGGCGTCTTCAGAACGAAATTCTCACTCAATAGTTAGAACTTCGTAAGCAGTCCTCCATCGCGTCTGCGTTGAACGTTTCCAACGGATTCCGCCTCCACTGGGACTTCTAACGAACGAAAGCCAGGGGGGCATATTCACGCGAAAATGCGCTTCCCTATTGGAGACTACGAAGGATTGATAATCAAATGTCAGCACTCTCCGCGGTGCTGACTCCGACCACAATTCTGTTGAATTCCGAAGCGACTAGCGCCTCGAGCATGAGCTCCTGTTTCTCATGGACTGCCCTGTTCCAATGACGGGATGGATGGATTGTGCGCGAGAGCCTCGAGGGTTGCGAGCATACAGATAAGGTGTGAAATTTTAAGAGCCAGGACACCTAGGCTCTGAATATGACTCTCGGAGTAAATGGAGGACATCGAGCCTTGAGAAGTGGACGGCAGGGAGGCGGGAGCTGACACTATCTCCTCCGGCAGGTGCAAATGATTTCTCCCTGAGCTCTGGTCCCCTTGGGAAACGGTTTTCCGCAGAGTCTTATGGCGGAGGTTGCTCGATGACTGCGAAGCACAACGATGGGAATCAATCGCGATCGAATCACAGCAATCTGGACGTTAATCGAGTCTGTTGATGAATCCGCTCGTAAGAAGGCCTCCCGCGACTCAACGACCCCGCGAGCTCCCGTAGTTGAGAAAAGGTCGAGCATCAATGCTCGGCCCCCGACCACCGAAATTCCGCGGGCAGCGCTCCATTATTAGCAAAGAGCGGGAGCACTGATGGGGGCTGATCTCGCTGTATTCAACCAGCGCTGCGAGGGTTGGAATATCGGCGATAATAATCCATCCCATAATGATATTGTTTTATTATCGTTTTGATGATCGCGATGCAGCGAAGGGGCTGCAATCGATGAGTCTCGGCGCGGACGATCCCGGAGCAGTTCAACAATATCCGGCGAAGGTTTTTGGCGCTTGATCGTTGCGAGAAACCCTTCCCGCTCGAACCTGGAGCAGCAGAAGGGCTGAGTGCTGACGACAGCCGGGACGTGCGAGGTCAGTTCCGTCGAGCACGCGGTAATCGAACAATTGCGAAACTTCGCTAGAGAATTCGGATCACCATGAGAATGGATATGGCCTGCATAAACGAACCATCTCGGAACACAGAGAAGTGGGTATTAACGTCGCAGGCCGGTTGTCCGTTATGGAAAACGTCACGCAGGCTCGGAAAAGAGTTCTTGTCGAAAAAAAAGAGAATCATCCCGCGGCTTTGTGAGCATCACAAAGAGAGCCGGAGTTCGGCGAACATTCGAAACTGAAAGAGCAATGGATCGCTGGCCACTAAAGCGACGAGAGCCCACTCAGACAGCCCGTGAGTCGGTCGGTCTGTCAGCTCTTTGCCGAGTTGACCAACTCTCAACGAAGTCTGAAGCGAATCGCACTCAACGACCGCCCCGCTGGACCCTCGAGCAGTCTTCAGCTGTCAAGCGTCTCGGTCAAAGCGAACTCTTCAATCTCCACTTCATTGGGCTCCGGAGATCGTTGAGTAAGCGCCGAGGATCGAAGCATCCAGTTCTTCCATCCAGCGCGGCAAGCTTCCTTCTCTGACACTATTCTCAGTCCCAACCCAGGCTTCGAGCGTTGCCAACTCCGAGTTTATTGTTCTTTGTTGCTAGCTAGTTTCCGTGAGCGAGCCGCCCCACCCCACGGTTGTGAAGTTTTCGACGGCTGGCCGAGCCTCCGATTGAATTTCATTCCAAAATCATCGCTGGCCCTGGTCCCCTCGTCGGAGTCGACGAAGGAAAGAGCCGGGCCGAGCGTTAATGGGCATCCGATCTGGTGGACCTACAGCGGAGTAGCAGAACTGTGAGATAGAAGCAGTTTGCGCTCGGGCCCTGTGTCAGGGGATCCCTAAGGCGGTAGGGTTCCCAACAGACGCCCTCTCCGAGATAAGAATAAATACTCTATGAGGTCTTCTTCGTTTACACCTGGACATCTCGGGGAAGGTGAGGCGACCAGGTATGCCAGGAGAACGCCTTGTGGACGAGTCGAGGGATTCGAGGGTTCTCGGGATATTTTCAAATCCGACAAATCGTCGAAACTCTCGCTTTTCTACGAACATCCACCCGATTTGTTTGTTGCATTTTGTACCCTAAACGTCTGCACTTGCCGGACTGTCTCTCGATGTTAAGAGCTGGCGATGCCAGCAGGTTGCAAATCGCATTTATCTTCGGTGAACTTGTCGTATTGTGAGCGCGCCAAAAGTCGACCTTTAGATGCCGACCTTGTCGTTCCGGGAGACGTGAGGGTAATCAAGGACGACGTGCCTCCGTCCGCGTGATTTGTTGTGAAAGGGACGTCCTGCAGGTCAGTTGTCCGAGGCCGATAAGTAATTTTATCGGAAACCTAGGTCCACCTGCCACACCCCGCGGCTGGACTGGGCTCGAGTTGAGGCAGCGACTGCTTCCTTGAAGCCACAGCAGCAGCTCCAGGAGATCGTGACGACAACGAAGAGAAACTCGTCAACGGCTTCATCAACGCCTGCATTATGGCCAGCTCGTTGTTCCTGGAGACTGAGCGGCGTGATGACGAGACTGGGCAGAGCGATAAATTGCAGACCTCATCCCGCAGCAGGTAGTCCTCCATCAGAGGAGCGGGTGGACGCTCATAACACTTTTTCAACTTTAGCCGTACCGCCGCGGATTCAGAGCCGGAATCGTCGCTCCGTTGTCCTCTCTGTCGCGTCTCCACTGTGTCAGCGGGGCAGTGGAGCTTCCTTGATGTCCAGCCTGGCTGCTCCCGGCATGGGAGTGTGAAGCGTATAACCAGCATGTCAAGGACACACATAAACCTGACCTCGAAATACCATATAATCCGTCGGGCGAGATTTACGACCGGTCACGGGAGGAACTGGCATTCGTTGATCCCGATTGCCGACGGAGTTGATGTGAACCAGCACATCGCGACAGGAGGACGGCTGAAGCGCGTCGAAGGCCGGTCGGTCGGACAGACAGCTCGGCTAACGAACGTGGATTCGAAACAACGGAGCTGAACTCTATGAGCGCCGTTGATCTAACAAGTTCGGACCCACTTTCATCCTGAAAGCAAAGTTTCGTTTCTCGGGATCTGACAGCTTGTTTTGAACGAGAACCGACAGCTGGACATGAGTCGACGTTCGCGTCTTGTGGTCGGCGCGGGAAAATAGGCCGACCGGGAGGAGATGAAGACGGATACAGAGGGAGCCAAAACACCCAAACGGACGGAGTAGACAAACGGACGGGTTCACCAAGCGGCGAGCGGAGCTGCCAACCGACGGAGCATGGTGAGAGTTAACGGAACAAACTCTTGCTCAAAGTGCTCAAATGGTTTCAACTATCGACGACCATTTGTCAGACCCGAGCCGAAACTCCAGCCTCTTCGACGGTCCGAGTTTTTCTTCCCTGTCCGATCGGAGAGGGCGCTCCCTTTTCCCCGCGTTTCGAGCCAGGCAGTGGAACACATCGGACCCTCGCACTGCCAGTGGAGACAGCAGCTGCCAGCGAATCATTCTCGACAGATTCGGTCGATGGAAACCTTGTACCGAGCGTTGGGAGCGTGCTCCCCGCGAAGCTCTACGTGGATTCCGAGTGTAAGTATTCCGTTTTTCTCGATGATCGGACGCGAGATGAGTCACTGGGATGTGCAGTCGTTACGGATTATAGAAACGCAACGCGGCACGGAGAAGCTCATCTGAGGAGAATCGGAGCGGGTTTCCATGTCAAGCGACGTGCAGATTTCGTGCACACGTGCCTTCGCCGCATTTTCCAGCCGTCACGCGAACGGACCCACGTCGATGAGATTGGCGAAGCGGATGCAACCGCTCAAACTTCTCGTTGGTTCTTCGTTAGATCATCTCAGTGACGTTAAGTTCCGAGTGATCTTGAGGAGCGACACGATCAGAATAAGGAACTTCGGCTTCGCGTGGCTCTGGAAGTGGAAAGCCAGCTGGGTGGGATGTTTTACGTCAAAGCACTCGAGGATAACGACAGCTCGGCTGTGCTCGACGCCAGGAGCACCGTGCGGGCTCGATGGTCTGCGCGTGCATGGCCGAGCGAGATCTGATGAGCTGACGAGCTGCGAAAACTCATTCAAGTCGAAGACTTGCCAGTCTAGAAGGGAGCAGAAGCTAGAACCCTCGCTCAAGTCAGGGAGCGAGTCTCTTGCGAGAATTCCGCCCGGTTTTTAATATAAGTTCTCGAAACGAGCTCTCGATTCCTCTCCTACTCTACACATCTCATCGAGTGCGAAGTTGGTTCCCATCGGCCAAAGCGCGTTGAGCCGTCTCCTGCCGATAAAAATCACTCACTTCCAGTGATCCACAGGAACCGCTTCGCAGCAGTGGTGGAGTGTGTCGTAAGCAATCGGGGACTTTGTGGGACGACACTGATGGCTGCTCTACGGATCTTCGTCCCTGGGATCATCGCTGGCGATGCCGACCACGGATAAGGTTCAAGCTCCTGACGTGTTCCCGCAAAAATATCCATCAATATTTACCCCGATGAGTCCCTGCAGTTACTCGGCGCCAGGGCAATCGTCCTCGAAAGAAGAGTGAAAGCGGGCCTGATCACGACAATAGCAGTACTGCTGTTGGCTCCTGGTTGATATGTGAGCTACGTCCTGGAAAGCATCAACACTCACCGCTGACGAGTTCGTCACGCTCAAGAATGCGGCGCATAGATCGAATCGATCTGATCTGGAGGATAGCTGGGCTGCTCTCCGTGATACATATCTTTCGACAGCCGTGCCCGGAACTGACTGACCGACTCCCGGGCTTCGACCCGGAAAATTCGAACACGATCAGCGGAACGATGGCTGTGCGACGAATGTCCATCAATTTCGAAGCCTTGAGGCGGGAATGTGACGTGAGACAAGACAGGAGAGAAAATGCGATAACGGAAAGATCCGAAACCGCGGCCTCGTGAAATTCAGAGCCATGACAGCATGGTGTCAAACCACGACCCCAACGCTTCCTCCTCGAAATTTTGGAAGAGGATTTTCGACAATAGGATATGTTCAACTCAACATCGAGCACCTTGAATTCTTGCCAAGACTCTCTCAGCGCCAAATGTGAAGGACTCATTGAAATCATGATCAATGATATGAGAAATTCGTTCAATAGAGGTTTCATTGGGAGTTCTCTCTGTGGGCTCGTTCCTTATTCGTTCTCTCGGATCGGCGAGCAGAGAAGTGCCGCACTTGGCCTGCTGAATATTGTTGGAAAACCGAGGGGTTCGAGAGCGAAGCGGAATTCCGATTGACGAAGCGATGCTCATTGAGTCGGTACACACAGGAGGTGAATTTATTGGATCTTAACTTACTCGAATGATTCTTATATCTCTCGTAACCCTCAGGCACACACCGGCATCAACGAAATTCTGTATCGAGGTAGAGGGAACGAGCGAGGATCGCTCCACCGCTACAAAAGATCGAACGCTAGTTTCCCGACTTTGTCTCAACTCTAGTTTAGTGCGCTGGGGCGAGCTTCGCGTCGAGAAACGGAAGATTCGGCAAAGCTCCTCCAGCGAACCTGATAGGAGATAGTGCATCGCAGCCTCCCATCGATTTTTCGCCCTGCTTGTCAAAAGCGTCTGGCTGCTCTCTCACAGTGAGTGGCACAGTGCGGCTGGTTGCTGATTAATTGGTTTCTCGACCTTATGTTAAACATCGGCGAAAAACCGATGCTCCCGGTCTCTGGGCTCGGGTCACCTGGGTTGTGACTCCATCATAGAACGATTCGAAGGATGAGAATAAATTACATGAAGTCAATAGTTCAAGGAATATACGAAGTAAAGAACAACCTGGCTCTTCGTCCTAGCATGTTCACTCAACGGAAGAAGTATAGTCGAACAAAATCAACTTCCACCGGGACGAACTTTCCAGCCGCAGCCCCTCAGCCCGAGGCAGAGAATCAAGATTCCCTCAGTAGAACCATCGAAGCCAACCGTGAATTACACTTCTTGGTGAGATGAGGGTGCAGGGTCCTCATAAGGCCACTTTCGGGAACCACTCAACCTGGAGACAGGCCCGAGCTGTGATCACTCGGTGGCCCACTTGATCTTCTGTGAACAGAAGTTCGACATTAAAACATCCAGGGCTTTCGGCGCCGCCCAATATCCGATTGTGTTTCGCCTGCGAGGTGAAGAGGAGAGGGAAGAGTTAACGATTGCACGCGGCATGTTCCGGCTGTGCTGGACACAGTGAATCAGAGAACATCGATAACCGGCAATACAACGGCTCCACGAGGGGAGCGAACTCACCTGACCAACGATTTTTTCCTTAATGAAAATGCCCATCACCGTTTTCCGATAAGCTAATGATATTTTGGGCTCGCTCCCCGGATGCAAGTCCATGAGGATCCTCGAGCACCTCCCACTGAAATGAGTCCCGTGTATTGTGGTCAATTTTCCCCCGTACTCGATCACCACGCGACAGTCTCTGACCTTGGCGTCGGTGAACACTTCAAGGGAAAGAGGCAACACCATGGCCTGGCCGACGAATTTCTTCAGGTCGTTACGGACGGCGTCGACCTGGTCTTGAAGATCGGCTAGTGCTCGACGACTTCCATCGAACATCACACTTTTCAGGAGCTCGTTGACTTTCACGCGATACACATCCAGCACTGGGAGCACATTTTTCGCGGTTAGGCCTCCGCCGATGTACGTGGCTCCGAGACACCCGTAGACGGCGAGTAGATCGTGGCCCACCTCCAGGTGACACCGCATGGCCAGCAGGGTTTGTTCAAGCGACGCCAACGTCTTGACGCAGTTCTCCTCGTTCCGGACTTTGTCGAATTTGCGGGACTTGAGCTGCTCATTGTAGAACTGACGGATCTTCTTGCGCAGAACACGATTTTGGACGGATCTAGACGTTTGCCTCATGGCGATTCGGTCACTTTTGTCGAGTCTCACGAGGAGCGCTGCCGAGAACCGGTCTCTTCGTGCTGCCTCCGGAAATGGGGTGCTGTGATCTTCGAGCTCGTTGACTATGGACTGAGACCGCGTGCCGAATCGAAGCCTGTGCGAAACAACAAACTTCGGGATCACGTGTGGCCCTGCTGTGGCATCACATCCGTCGTGGAATGCCTCCGTCTCCGCGACGAGCTAGGGACTACCGTGTTCCTCCTGTCATGCGACCTCCTCGTAGAACGGACCCCAGCACGATTTCCGAGCTTGGCGGTTACACGAACCCTACCCCGAAAATAAAACCCACGTTGAGGGCGAGGGTTCATTTTTGCTTCGAGACGCGCGTTGGTCGTCGTAGCGAGACGTGCGCGTGGATGTCAACATGCTTGTTTACATTGAGTTCAACCGATTCGGGCTCGGCTATTCGTGCTGGACATTTTGTGCAAGCGCGGAGCTAGTAACTCAAATACACGGTGGCGATATGTTCGAGACGGAGAGGGTGGACCATTGACTTTCGAGGGAAGCAGGGTTGAGGAATCCCGGAGCGAGAGCGTTGCTCATTTTCGCAAGGCGAAGAAACTCGGCTCCCGAATGGTTCGGAAATGGCGTCTGAATCGTTACAAGCTGGAACGACGGGCCGATCAAGGTGCGGCGGAGACGCGAAAAATCCGAATCGAGTCATGAGCCTTTTCGTTTTCGAGCTTGGCAAAGCGCAGTTTTCGAGTGTTTCGCAAAGCAACCGGCGTCGAATGTGTTGCTAAGAGGAATCAACGTTCAAAGCCCCAGGCTGACCTTGGCTCTGGATTCCGGAATCCCTCAAGTCCAGGGCTTTACAGCGCTGGCTGGATGGTACCATGAGTCGGAGCGGGCTATCCTTGAGTCGCTCGACGACCTTGTCTGGGGTCGACGGTGACGGAATCGTCAAACAAGCCCTCGAACTCAGTAGCTTCGTCGACGCTGCCGACTTCCGATAGTGCGATCCTTCAGAACTCATTGCCATTAACGAGACCGGGGTTCCTTGGGCGAGGGAAGCCAACTGGATGGTGTATAAGCTGAGGCGGCAAGCCGAATGAATTGATTCTTCGTGTCTCTCTTGGCGCTACCGAAGCCGGAGGATGATGTTTTGGGTCACGGCTCGAGTCCGAGCTCCACGCTTTCCTTCAGTTGGCACTCCCGGCAAGAGAATCCCAAACTTAGGGGCTCTGTTCGGACTTCCAACGGAAACAGTTCTGTTTGTGAGGCGAAAACGGGCTCCGGTGGTTGAAAATGACCGAGGGCGGATTTCAGAAGTGTATCATGATTCTCCACGTTCGAGTGGTCACGATGCGCGCACATATCCGAATGAAGCGGAGCTTTTCACGCGACCGTTGTTGACGAAAGAGGTGACGTGTACGTGGGAGTCTTGTTATAGGTGTCAGAAGCCGTCGCAAACACCGAATTCGGATTCCGCTACCAATGAGCTGGTGGATGGAGTGGGGGCTCAGGTGAGATAGCGGATAAATACTTGGAGACAACGATCTCGGCTCTTCGACACCCTCTGTCTCTTAACTCGACTCACTAGTCAGAGAGGTGGGGGTTATCAATCGTCGTGTCTTCAACGCTGCTCGTTTCGATGGTTGGAAAGCTCCTCCTTTTAATCGTCGGTGAAAGCTAAAAGGGGAAGCCTGAGCACAGCTCGAACGTTCATGTCATCGAGAGCAAGAAAGCACGGTCGGATGAAGATTTCATCAAAAACTGGATCGATCCGATGATGCCTCCAACACGACAATTCTCTTTCCTCAAGTCCTTCTCGAGGGTGGAGAACCTGGGCTTGCCGATTTGTTCCAGTAGGAGGAAGGAGAGTACTTTTTCGCCGGCAGGTCTGTGTACCAGATGAGGATGATCCGACGACGATAAATCAAAGAATACTTCTACACGTGGATGTTGTCATCAAGGAAGCCTTCGAGGAACATCTTCGTTGGGATCATCTTCTCGGAGCATTTGATCGGAAATTACGGGACAAAAACAGTCCAGGGAACTCGGCTTGCCAGATGACAGTCCGGCGCAGCTCATAGGAAAACCAGCCCCGAAAAATATGTCGGATACCCTCCACGAGCCAGGCACGCTCAAAAAGCGTTCGGTGGTCAGGAGCTGTCCAGCAATTACTCGAAGGCGGATGAACTGTAGCAGCAGAATGAAGACATCACGGGGCGGCAGCTTTGGTAGTCATTGTAGATTCACCAGGGAGTTCTTGAACGAACGGGACACTCGTGATCGAGTCGAGGTCATGTTTCAGTTGCGCTCAGATCCCTGAAAGCTCTCCTGCGATTGGCAGCGCTGCTGGATCGGATCATACAAGCCGTGCCTTGAGAGTGAGCCCCGGGGCATTTTTGGGACCTTTGAACGAATATAAGGCATAGCTTTCGATCGGAGAAACACGGTATGTATCACCGCGATCCTTCACGTCTCGTGGAGGCTCGAGAGGCATGACCCGGTTTCCGGATCTACTTCGACGACTCCCCCCAAAGAGGCGTACGAGGGCTTCCCGGGATCTGAAAGCTCGCATTCCTGTACGAATATCAACTCCGCTACCGAAAAGCTGAAAGTGAACTTGAGTGTCGTTTCATCGAGGGCAGAATACTCGACCAGGACGTCCTCGGCCGCCACGGAGCGGAAACAAACGCGTCTTTGATATCCGAAAGATGCAATCCGACCATGTATGGCATCAAGACCGCTGAGAGTTCCGAGAACCTGTGATGTGCCGACGATTCGGGATGAGGTTTGCTCCTCGGGCTTCCTCTCCGTTCTATCGGTTCACCGCTAGCTCCTCCTGGGAAATGAATCAGAGTGGCAGAGTTTCCTCTTTCGTCTAAACGAACGAACTCTCTCGAAGTGCGGCGAAGAGAATGCGAGCTGGGTCGTCTGCTCCTTTCCAGTCGCCACGTGGGAGGAACAATGTCGTCGACGGAGCTGTCTGGGGAGAGCTGCAATTGAATTGAATGATCTGCGTGTCGTCCGAGAGCTTCTAATCAATGTTCATTTCAGTGGAGCTGATGTTTTCTGCGTGACTGGGGCGGCTGGCTGTGGATTCCCATCAGCGAATCCGTTCGATCTGATCTACTCTCGGATCAAATTATCTTGATTTACCTATCCTTGACGCTCTAATCGGAGCTCGCTCGAACCGTTTTGGTGCTTTTACGCCTTGCCCTTCCGATCGCGCGTTCTGGCCGATACGCTTCCCGCTCACGATGGCCGCGGCAACGGAAAAACTATCCGCCGCATCCTGGCCCCAGCGATGCGCGCTGCCCTCGTGGAACCTCGCGAGCGCGGATAAACGCGCCACCCATTGGCTCAGTCAATTTGAATGCTACTGAGCTTCGTTTGGGAACTCCCTGGCCTATGATTACCACATCAGAGGGTCGCCTCTTATCTAGAGATTCGAGCCATAATTACTAATCAGGGCGCGCCGAGTGGAGCTTTATCGGGACCCGACGTGTTCGCCGAAAGAAACTCGGCAGTTTTCGAAAACTCCCGGATGATCCGGAGAAACCAGCAAGCTCTGCGATTCAACACCTTGAGAAAACGGGCAATGAGACTGGGTTTTGGTATAAGAAACTAGCTGACCTAATACTGAGAGGAACTCGCAGAGTTCCCTGCCGGGCTCGAGCTCATGGTAAGAGCCGAGTCGTGAATGGGATTAGAGTAAGCCATGTCCGGCTCCAATCCAGTGCGTCTAGCAGCCCGGCCAGGATCTTGACCGATACGCTCCTGTTAGCCCTGTCTACCGGCGATACCCCCGCAGTCGAGGATCTTCGGAATAGACGGGGAGCTTGGAGGAATTCGAAATTTCGGAAGTTGTATTTACCCGGGTAGCACAGCATCGCGACTCCACCATCGAACTCATGACATTCTTCGTGGAATTCATCCGTTGTTGAATCAGTGTCAAGAGGAACGGCGGACATGTCGAGCTCGATCATCGGGTACAAGAGGGGACAAGACCCCGAGGAATAAATGAGGAGACATGTTCGAGGTTCCGAAGTGTTTTATCTCCCCTTTCGCTCGGACACGCGAGCTCCACCTCAATTGTTTCGCATTATCACATTTAACGCAAGAAGTTGTTTTTGGGATGAGATTCGCTCGACAGAAGTAATCTAGAGTTCTTGCTTGAGATCACTGCCGTCGTGTCTTGCGGCGTTCTCCGCCCAGAACTCTCCTGGCAAGAGCCCCAAGAAATGCTCCGAGTTTTGGAGAATATCGGTTCGAGTGAGCTTTGTGTCGCGGTCCTGATCGGCAAACGAGATGAAACGCCAAGCCTCGCCCTCTTCGCGGTCATAGTTCGGGATGACCCAGTCCTTCATCTCCTGCCGATCGAGGCTCCCGTCCTTGTTTTTATCCAGGTACGTGGTGAAATGGGCCTGTTGCTCCTTGAGCCAGCCATCATCGTTCTTCTCCGGGCCAGCAACACTCCTCAGATGGTCCATATACTCGCTGAGGGCGATCATCTGTGGGAAGACGAACCCCGTTACTCCTGCTCCGAGCGGCTGCATCGAAGCCCATGGGAGTCTGGGAACTCGACGTTGTTCCGACGGGGCCCGCACAAATCGAATTTACCTTATCGCCGTCTGTGTCCATCATTTCGATGGCTTCGGTCACAACGATATCGTTCTTGGTGGGGTCTTCTTCCGGATGCAAAAACGCTTTGAACTCTGCCTTGGTCAACAGACCGTCGCCGTTATCGTCTGCGTGGGCCCAGCGGCGTTCTGGATTCGATCAGGGTAAAGTTTTCATCGGTAAAACCTCGAGAACATCGTCCGCGATATCGAAAATCTCTCTCAACGGAATCGGATGGGCTCAGTCACCTGTTCTGGTCAGCTGGTCGTTGTAGTGCTTCTTCTCGTCCTCGGACATCGTAGCGGTCTCGCCCTCGCTGAATGTCACCTTGCGATATTCTTCCCAGGCCAAAGAGCCATCCTTGAGTTTATCCGCGAAATAATCCCACTGTCTGTCGATATTGTCGTTGATCATCGAGCCGTGGACAACCTGGAAAGTTGATCATCGTTGGTTATCTTGATCGGGCTCTCCTTTGCGCCTCGAAGCCATCCCAGCGAGTTCTGGTGGATTCCAGGAGAAAACTCTTCATGGTCGGAGGGCTGATCCTTCGAGACCACAGAGAGTCGACAAAAGACTACGTGACGTTTGACCGCATGACCCAAGGCGAACGAAAACCGCTACAATCTAATCGAGAGCTGGACAGAACGAGTTCGTGTCTAGGCTCGTGGTCACCGCTGAGATTCAGACACAGCGGGAGGGACACTTCTGGAGGCTCAGGACAGTCCATGAGCGGCTTGACACCGACGCTTCCATAGGAGCTCGACTGAGAGAGGCCTAATACATTCTAGTGCACTGAGGGCGACTCCGTTATCAGGGGTCCCCGACGCCGTGGGACTCGGGATTCTTCTGATTTTTTTTGGAGGCGAGAACTCCAATTCATCTTTAAAATCCCTCCCGACTTCCTTGTGGTTAACAAACATGAGAGCTCTTCCGCGCGTCAGCTCACGCCTCGAACAGGTGAGAGAACGCTTGAACATCTCGACGTTTTTCCGTGGATACTGTCAGCTTACCTTTAGCCAGACTTTCATCTCGCCTGCGTCCACGTAATTGTCCTGATTCGTGTCGAGCTTCTCGAAAAGATTGCTCAGAGCGTCTTTGACTCTCTTCGGGTCGGGCTGTTGATAGTACTGTGGCACGTCATGAGAATGCTCTTGCTTCGTTGGATCGCTGTTGCCCGGTGGAGGACTCTGGGCCGAAACTGAAGCCACGCCGAACGCGAACACCACGGCGAGCAACATTTTGTTACGATACCCTGAGCGAAAATCAACGACTTCTGAGACAACGATTTCCAGTTCCGGGGCACGAAAAATCCCTGACAAAAGTTCACACCGTACTTCCTCACAGTCTCGAACGGACTCGTATCGTTATTATTTGGCACGGTCTTTAGATCGAACCTCGCTACTTACACGTCAGATGAAGAGCTCGGTGTACCACGTCACAGAAGCACACGGTTGGGCTTCGGAGGAGTAAAATTTACCTCTCCCACTTCAGCTTGCTTGATGGTGACGCGGGCGACGAGGCTTCGGCCATTTGTTTCTGGCTGTTCTCAAACTCCCGCGGGTAAGTGCTGATTCCGCATAGCTCCGCCTCGTTCAATTCTATGAGGCGAAATCTCAGTGCTGACGACATGGAATTTAGCGCCTGAGACGGTCCCAGACCGCGGGTCAGCGGAGACAATTCAAAAACCAATGAGTGAACGGAAGCGAGCAGTGAATCGACTTGACGGTTCTCCCGGCTCGCAAGGCTCCACTCTCGCTTTTGGTCACTGTCCCGAGCGAAATACTGCGATTCAACTGATCCTAGCTGCCGAGCTGACGAGATTCCGAATCACACTTCCGAAAGTCACTCAGAGCCACCGTGAAAACTTCGAACTGCCAACGCGGTGCGTTCCGTTGGAAATCCGCGGTCATCCGAATCAAGGCGAATGAAGAGACGAGATTCGTAACATTCAAGGCTCCCTCCCACCCCTCATGTCGAAAGAATTGATTCAGAGGATAACTGTAATCTGCGTGTCGTTCCGTGAGCACAATATCATCGTTAGTGAAGTGAAATGGAAGCGCTGCCGCTGAGATCCGCGCAAGCCGATGAATGGCTGGGTGAATGAATGCCTCCTTCGCCCGGGAAAGGACGCTTTTATTCCAGGAGCATGAAGCTGACAGCGAAGGGAGAATCGAAGTGGACCCAGGGCGCTGATTTCCGTGCGTGTTGCCGCTTGATTGGTTCAGTCCGAGCGATGGGGCCCAGGGCTGACTGTTTAGGAACATCGAAGGTTGTTTCGATGGCTGTGGATTCTCATACCTCAGAAAAGTCGATGTCGACCACTTTGACCACGGCGGCAGCAGCCAAGAGGGAAAAAGGATTCGTCTTTCTTGACTCAATCCGAGGCAAACGGGAGGCACTCCCACCAGGGATCCGAGATTCTCAATGCTAGTTGTGTGCAAGAACATTTTCGATCAGTTCAACGGCTCCACCTAATTGGGACTGATCTGCTGAAATCGATCAATTGCTCTCATAGATTCAGGAGTCCGGGTCGCAGGTCTGAGCGCTTCCTGTGGGCGCCAGCAATCGATGCCGACAGAATGACGGGGCACTACCACAGGAACCCTCACTCAAAGAGGAAAGCTTGTTCATAAAGACAGGTCAGGTTTATTAGCGGTTTCATTCCATTTGGTGTCGTAACAAGAGCTGCTCCCGACGCACACTCCATCGTGTCCAAAGTGGTCAAACTTGAAATTTTACAAAATATCACAAGGATTCAGAAATGGAACATTTCCCCTTCCTGAAAACACGCACGCTTCACCCCTAGTCTCTTGCGAATCCCGGGCGCATGATTGGATTTGCGGAACATCCCTGATTCATTTGAATGGTTTTTGAGTTGAGGTTATCTGATAACTTAGAGAACTTCACATGTGTGTCGAGACTATCGGCACTTTCCCCTTACAGCTAACTTCAGGTGGCTCTTTCGCTAGTAAGTTGTTCCCTCGTATACACGGCCGAATCATGTAAGTTATAGCAGAGGAACGGGAGAATCGATTAATGAATCCAGCTCCAAAAACTATCGTGAATCGGTGACGGATCGTACTGTATTCATGAAGGCATTTGTTCATCCTAGATCACCCACGGCTGTTATGCTCATTTGTTGAGCTTTTCTCGGATGTGCCTCTGGAGGAAGTTCCCAACGTGGTAGTTGTAAATTCCCGGGAACTTGCGGAACGCGAAGTGTGAGCCTCTTTCGAAGCAGACAACCTCCGGCAGTTCATAGTTCGAAACACCCTGCAAGGAGAAACGTCCGATTACAACTCCGATTCCTTCCTTGCACGAAGGAAAGAATCTCAAAAACCCTTGGGAGTTTCTACTCACTTCAACAGCCATGGTCGCCTTCGTGTCATCGTCGCCCTGATAAACGTAATAGGTGTCCTTGTGGGGATTTCCTACGAAAGCGGCCATTTCTTCTGAGATGGCAACATCGATCAATTTGTCGCGTTTGCCGTACAGGAGCAACGAGGGTATACCTGGAGATGAGCATTCCCGATAATTCCAATGGGTAGAGTGGGCATTCGAGAACGTGCGTATTCGTAGGCGGCTTTCTCGGCTCTGAACTCTTCCCGCTCAGCGGGTCCAGCGTCCAACTCCTCTCACTGCCACGAGGGAAGACTCCTCTTGCCGTCGCGATCAGAGCTTACCTCTTTTAGGAAGTTCCCTACACCAAGGCTCCGCGTCGTCATAACCACTCTGCACCATCGTGATCATGGAGCTCACGGTCCCGATTGTGTCCGTCGAGGGTTTCGAGTAGACTTTGATGATGCCCACAGCCATGGCCATCATTAACTTTTGTAAGTAAGGTTTTCGGAAACGCTTGTTGTACCAATGGAAGAGCGGGAGGGGACTAAGCTGGGTTAGTTGACGGCAGCCGGCAGGTGCGAAGAACACCAGTGAATTAACTTTGATATCGGAGTTGATAGCGACTTGGATCGCCGAGTACATTGCCGAAGAATGGCAAATCAGGACATCCACCTGTGGAATGAGGAGCGGAAAGTTCATTCCTCGACCACATTCAGGCATTCGATTCTTCGGAATACATCTGAGTTTCGGATCAGATGAGTTTTGGAAGGCGCAGGGCGCGATCCACGGGTGACTTCATTGACAAGGATGAAATGAAAGGTTTTGTTCAAGTCCAGTGTATCTACTCACCTCGTTGACGCCGAGTGTTTTAAGATACTTTTCGAGCAGGTCAGTTTTCTCTTCGAGGGAGTGCCAAAAGTTTTGCGTCTGCATCGTGTACCGGAGATCTGTGGGGAGAATTCGCATCAGAGAGCGGCGGTGACATAGTCTCTGAGGAGGCAGATTCCCAATCAATTCCATCAACATCATTTTCCGGTTGACAACCATCATAGGAGCAATCATGATGGAGCCTGTCGGAAGGGGCTTGCCGCTGCATGCTATCAACGGCTTCTTACTGAGCTCCCCACAAGTAGTAGTTCGGTCACTCGTGCGTGCCATCACGTGCTCCGCGACATGGTGAGAGCGTGAGACAGAGGAGTCGGATCCGAATTCGGATTGGGGTGGTGATCTTGCTGCACGAGCTCGCTCCACGAGCAGACTCACGCGGATCATGCTTCGTATTCCGTGCCCAGACCTACCGGTCACTCACCCGGGAAAGTAGGAACGATAACGTTTGCTCCAATACGATCTATGGCTGGAACCAATCCATCGAAATCTCGATGGGTTCCAGGCGATCCGTGAATGGCGACGATCGTGGGACCTCCTCTGCGGTCCCTGTCGAGCCCGGTGTGGATAAACGGCACCTGCAATCCAAGACGTCAGGAACGTTGCACAGTGTTCAGAGCAGTCTATCTGGGATCATTCTGCAGGGCATAGAGTAGTGGGTGAGAGCCTCATTAAATGGGATGAGCAATGAGTAGAGATCCAACGCACATCGAGTTCGAAGCCATTCGGGTTGACGTATTCCCATCCAGGCTTGCTGTGTTTCCACTCTGAATACAGTTCTTTGCACGCGTGCACCTGGAAGATGAATGTACGCTCTCAATTCACGAATCGGGAGAGAAAATATCTAATGCGTAATCCATTTCTGCTTTGGGCTCAGACCAGCAAAACTGCGTAGTATCTCCACTCGGAGAATTTCCTCTATCGCATTGCGGAGCAGGAACCCACATGTCAAAAACACAATCTGTGGACTTCCCGGATGGATCGATCCGTTTTCAAATGAGAAGGGTCCGATATGCAGACGCTCTCAGGCAACCCGTCAGACAATGACGTGAAAACGGTCAGTTTCAGCATTCTCAAAAACAGTGAACAAGATTTCTGATCCAGCTGCATGCTACGGACCCGGGTTGGAATCCGCGCCGACATAATACGGCTGATTGCCTCAGACAGAACTGAGGCGACTAAGAACCGTTTGCAAAACTGCCCAACTCCAAGTAAACTTGGCCGGGAGAAACTTCCTGGTCGAGCCTCGATTCTGTCTCATGAGCGAAACTCACGGAAAGTCATGCGAATCGCTGGAGCACGTCGAAGGAGCAATTCACCAAGATACTGACTCCGCTGGATAAAGCGCGGAGGCTTTTCCTATGACCGAGAATCATTGAACATAAGGAACTTGATGACATGTCTCCTCGTTGAGGGCACACCAATATCCGAAGCCTGCAGAAGGGAACTTGCCTTTATGACACGCTCCTTGTAAAACACCTGTTTCGTTTCCGTTTGAAGTTCGCTGATTGGGCGCATGTGATACTTCCTCTCGTCATTCACCGGCGCGACTCGGGGCTTCGCTACCGTTTGAGCTGCGGTGGTACTTCGGGAAATCGTCCGAGCCGAAGTGCTCAAAATGACTGTGATGTGCATGTCGCCTCACTTTCGCCGACTATCTCAATTACCTGAAAGCATCCAAGGGAGGTAAGAACCGAGAAGCAAGGTACTTCCGAGTTCCCAAGATAGCTCGGTACAAGATCCAAAAAGTCCAGTTGATATCTCTCGTTTCATTGACCGTGGCCGAGAGTTGACACTTCGACGCTGATTCACGTGGTTCCTGTTTCTTATTGGCTCTTACGGCAGCCTCGCCTTCCCGGAAGAATGGAATTTATAGGAAAAATCACTCCAAACAGTAGTGATTTCCTCTGAGGTTACGCCGACGTCACAGAGAGGTAAATATAGGAACGGCTTAAGAGATTTTAAGGCCAGCTGATAGCGATAAAGACTCGACAGATGACCAGCTAACCGAGATATCCCGGAAGGATGCAACAGGGATTCGACGCCAGCAGATTTTGATTGATTGATACTTCTCTCGATCTGAATCCGATACCACTGGGCTCGACTAATGCTCCAGCTGTACAAAATTCACAGCTTCGGGCTAAAGTAATTTGTGAATCCGTTTTGCACTTCGAATCGAGCAATCGAGTTTCGGTCCAGCGTTCTCTCAAACCGCCTCAGAAAAGTATGTTCTGCCTGATGCTGTCACTCCGCGAATTCGTTGTCCCTCTGAATGTCCGCTGATGCTTCTCATGTCAGAGCGACTCATGCATTCTGTTGTGACGAGAATCACTCTTTGCTAATCGGTGGCGACATCATTTTGGATTGCGCTTTTCGTGCCTTCCTGTTCAGAGCACCGGATTAACGCAGTGAGCTTCGGGAATATGCTGAATAGCAGACAATGCGGGAACCCTACGGGCCACAGAAAGAACGTGTACGGCTCCCCTACTACTGAACACGAAAGGTCTCACTTTCGCAGTACTGTGATCGACCGCCTGGCTCGCGCTGAAAATACGAAAATCTCTCTCGAAACGGGGTGTCATCACATGACGTTATTGCGCAGCTTCCCAGACCAATCGAGATGTTGTTGTCTCGGATCGAAAACTTCAGCTGGCCGTGTTCCAGCTGATACACTGATCGGCTTGCATGTTTTGTTTCGAAACCTCCCGAACAACAACTCGGACTCTCGAAGGATCAGGCGGATTGCGAGAGACGTCTGGTCCTCCTCAGCGTTCCGGAAACTCAAGCCTCTGAGACCTGACGGGAATTATAATTCCGTCTCTTAAACAACGTGAAATCGTCTGTTGTGTTCACTGAGCTCGATCCAAAAATCGCTGCAGGTGCCGCTGTGTAGCAACGGGGACGCTCCAGGCGTTTCTCTCGTGATAGCGTCGCAGTGAATGAATGAAGTTAATGACACTCACCAAAACTAGCACCCGCGAACTTCACCGGTTTCAACTGATCCGTAGTACTTGTGGAAAGTGATTTGTATACTTCGTCCGCGGAAACCACGGCGGCCCGCTGCCGTGTGCAGTGGCGAGGGTATCGGGACATCACACCATCGCTCGAGGCGCCCTCTGGTGCGTGTGCACGTAACTTCTCTCCTTTCCATCATCAACATCGCTACTGTCAAGGAAGCCGCGCGCAAGGAGTCTGCGTATCGGAATGTTTCTGGGGAATCCGAGTGAAGACACCTTGAAACGCTTCTATCTCGGTCGGGTTTTTTTTTGCAAGGAGAGATGTCTCCGCTGGAGCTTATGAGCTCCGAGCAAGCGCCATACCGAAGAGGGAGATAGAAAGAATCTGCGGAGCTCTGGTTTCGATTGTAAATTTTTCTGGTTCTAGAGTCGGCTCGGTGTGGGAGGATGCCCGATCGATTGCGGTCGATCACCCTGGGCTGCCTGGGTCTCGATCCTGGTGCTCGTCGGCCTCAAACTCAAAGCGCCCAAATTGACGAATCGATGAGGATTCGGATTTCGCAATCACCCCAAGGCGCTAAAGGTACATCATCGATGAGGAGCGTTAGCACATCCGATGAGCAAATATCAAGCTCGCGGCAGAACTGCAATTTTTCCGTATCCAAACTCGGCTGAGTTGCAGGTTCGTCCCAGCGATGGAGGGAAACTTACTCTGGATGAGCCGGACTCATAATCACCGAAAACACCCGACTGAAGAGCCGATACGTTTTTTGCGACGCGACTCCGGCAGTGAGCCCGTGGGGACTGATTCGAAACCAGTGCCAGGGTGAAGCTTGTGTTCTTCTCGTGGATCTCGAATGGATTCCGAAAAACATCGAGGAAAGAAAACATCGTACTTGCTTCTCACTCGTCATTTTTTCCGAGGAGCTCGTGCTCGTTGACAGCTCAAGACGGCTGACTTCGGCGGTTTTGCCACCGGAGCCCCGCTCCTCCAGCGATCATTTTCTCCGGTATTTCGGATCGTGACAATTTCTCGACCTTCTGAGAGATTAACTCCGTGACAGCCACAACTCACTAATCGATGACCAATGAGACCTTGTGGCGCTGATTGCAAAGAGCCTAATCTGATCCGGATTAATAATAGAGGCCTGTGGGATGTGTCTTGATAGGATCTTCCGTAGCACAACTTGAGATCCAGCTACAAACCGAGTCCTCCGGAAGCGTTCCCCATGTGAGCCGCGCACAATAGCACTCGAAGGAGGAAAACGACCATGCACAGAGTTTTCTGGGCACAGTACAGAATTTGCCGGAACCGGAAACCTCTCAAGTGAGGAAAGGCGTTGTTCAATGCGCTCAGACCATCCAGGAAAGACTTCTGAACGGTTCAGTATTGACGGAGTACGCATGGAGCAAACAGGGTTTGCATGCATTGCGCACGGGGGATGAACACAAGTGTGCAGCCCAGCATGCACTATGAATTGAGTAAGTTCTGATTGCAAGGCACGATTACATGGCGCAACTTCTGATTCCGAGAGAGGAGCGGTTCACCGTTGTCCGCGAGGATCGTTTCGTATTGTAAGGAGGTTCGCTGTACATGTATCGCACGAGAAGAGAAGGGCGTTGGTGGAGGCGAGGAGATCGTCTGCAGGCGGATTCGGTTCACTGTCCCTCTCTCCACCTTGATGTTGGTCTTCCTCCTGAAAAAGCTCCGGAAGAATGGAATTGTTGTTCTCTGGAAACACCACCCTTTTGGGTTGGGGATTCTCCGCATTCGGCCGACTGTCAGGAGCTGGCGTCGCCGCTCAAGTCTTCTCAAAGCTTCCGATGGACTTCCCGTTCCTCGAAAACGGATCTCTCGATACTCCCCTGTAGGTCATCCTAGAAAGATTAAGCTCTTCCTGACCCAACTCAAGTCTCCATCAGGATCAGAAGCCTGCAACATTGCGAATCGCATTGATTTCTCCCATGCCCGTTCTACAACGCAAACATCGATCTCCCAGAAGGCTGAGAGGAAAAACTCAATGAGAACCAGCAATTTGGAGATCCGCTTGTACAGCTAGAGAGAAGTGAGCAGTTTGTTCCGAAAGCAACGCATGTAGCTGGATTTGATCTCGGACTTCTGTCTGACCCCTGTTCTTGTCAACTCCCCCCCCCCCCCCCCCCCCCTCGACGTATTGTCTGCCCCGATGATCAACAGCCCTAATCAAAACCGGAAGCTCGTGGACAATAGAATCGAAGACTCTGCACCAGTACTCGATTTGAATCGCATGGCTACCTCGTCCATGAGTTTATTCGATCGGTGTGTTTCACTTCATAAATGCTCCTTTATAGCCTCCTGAAGGTCGTAAGTAGATGCGTCCTTCTAGAGCATACTATCCATATCGCGACTTCCTCCAGAATCTGATCTGCCGAATTCCGCGTCGTCCTGGACCAAATGCTAAAGCCGGATGAACAACAACAAAGCATCGATGAACGCAACCAGTGGTTCCAAGGCTAGGAGAATCATGCTTCTCCCGAAACGCCACCATAGACGTTACCGCGTTCAGTATCTTACTCTTGACATCAATTATCGTTTTACACATATGGACAACTCGACAACGATGGTTCAACGGATCTCGTGGATGCAACGGCGAACTATTGCTCTCTCATCTAACACGGGTGGAAAGGATTTCCAATAGAAACATTCAAGTCACGGCTCTTTCTCTTAACGAACACGGGACCCAACGAGTAACGGCGATAGGACTCCTTGAACCGAACAATCAAGTTTTTTTCTGCAGCTAGGAATTTTCCAAGGCCGCTCAGCCTCCACAGTTTCCCCAGCGGCTCGGGAACAGCTTGAGCTGTTCTTTCATACCAGTTTTTCATTCAGCAGACCCTCAGGCTGTGTCTTTTGCTCGTTCGAGTGAGATCCGTGCTACCTCGATCACAAATCTTCGAACCGAACGAACGAGGCTCGCTATTGGAACTCGTTCGTGGAGCAATCACGGAACTCAAAACGGGAACTCCCCTTGATTTCGCGCGACGAACGCCCCTTCCATCGGTGGAGCTCTCGGTGCACTCTGAAAGCATCACAGAAGTTTACTCCTGCAATGATTCCGTCAGCTGTGGTCAACGCGCGATTTGTTCGACCCCCCCCCCCCCCCCCCTCCCCGCCCGACGACAGTTGATTGATACATCCCTTGGGTTGAACCCCATCTCATTCTCAGTTTTGACGGAAATATGCGTTTTCCGTCATGGAGTATGTCTGCAGTTCATATTGATCCAAGTACGATTTCGGCGTTAGAGATTGGCCAATCTGCTTGATGAAGGTACGCGAGTGAAGTGATCTGTGTATGTTCGGCGATTTCCGTGTCTCCGTCTCTTGCATGCGAATCGGCTGAAGTCGGCGAGCTCAGAATTCCTTATCTGAACGTTTTCAGGAGCGACACGATATTGTAATCGTCTTTCGCCTGCTCGAAGTACTTCTTCCCCCGCATTTCGAACCGGTTCACGTCGATCTTCGCAACCCGATTGAAGTCCTGGTAGTTTTCCAGGATGATCTGGAAACGAGCGAATCTGTGACTTTTCCTCTGACGTTTTTTTCTCCGCAAGAGGACCGCAGACTGAACTGACGAGAGATTGCAAACCACCTGAGTGAAAACGTGGGAGCCGTGAGTGAAGCACGCGTGATACCCTGAGTTCTCCGCGGCAGTCTGCTCGATGATTTCGTCCGTGAGAAGTTTCATTATGACGACGTTCTCCTCGGTGCTAAGCTCGAGATCCGATGCGATTTGGAAGATGTAAGCGACTTTCGAGTCCTTGAACGCCTCCCGTAGTCGTCGATCCACCTGATCGTGGAGTTCAAGGACCGCCTCGAACTCATCGGAAAGGCCTTCAGTCTGGAAAGAGGGGACCCGATCGTCAACATGTCCGGAGATTGTGGAATCGCATGTCCGATGAACTTCTGAACGCTCGAGAGAAGCGAGAACGCTTCGGCTCACCTCGGCTTCGACCGAAAAATCAAGCGCTGTCATGACAGCTAGGACTTTCTGCGTCTGGTAATCGACGATGACTTTCCCGAGACATTGTTGAACGATGTCCTCCCACAACTGGTGATTCAATTTGACGTGCTGCGAGCGCGTCGATCCGCTGATAGACTCTGAAGAGAAACGATTGCTCCATTGGCAGTGGCACATCGAATTTACTCGTGGAACGCCGTTGTCGTTCCTCGTGTTCGGCTGCATCGTCGCACTCGGTTGCGTGCAAACGAGAAATTCCAGCCCCCCGAGCTCATTACCCGGAATCTCATGGGCAGCGTGTTGTTCAAGCCTGAGGGAGCTCGTTGCGCACGTTACGAGATTTCGCTCGAGGGCGCAACTCATGAATTACGTCGAGCTCCGGGGAAAGAACTCACCGATGCATTTGTCTAGCCAGTTCTTCTTCGAAAATGCGTCGGCGATAATATCAACACATTCTTCCATCTCCACGGATTCGTCGAGTATTCGGACGAGGAACTGGCGGTCCTCCGGGCCGACCGATCTGATGGGCAACGTCTGACGGATGATGTCGCAGAGGCAGAGGTTTCTGAGAGGAATTCATCCGGCGTTCGTCATAACGTTTCAGTGGCGCCATGACTGGGGGGAGTCGAATGGGGGTTTTGATTCTGGATTCCGCGGGAAATCCCTACCTGTCCTGCACGAACATGCCGATGAATCCCATTTTCTCGAAATCTTCAGCAATCAAGCTCAGCTGGTCTACTGTTGCGCCGTATTCGCTGAGTGATTTGTCAACTTCGAAGTCATCGATGCTCACGTCGTCTAGTCGCGCAGCCATTGCGAACAGCATTTTAGCGCCCTCGAATGTGCACGCGGTCACAGGCATCTCGCCGAGTTTGGTCACGCTCTCTCTGCCATCGAAAGACATTCGGAATGAATACTTTCCTCGACAGCCATCTCCTAAGAAGTCCGAGATGAGGAGGGAATGCTGAGCGAGCGATCGTGCCCGAAGCCCAGATTCGCCCATCCTCTCCTGAAAATATTTGCTCGAGCATTGATGTGCTCTCAGGAGGGTGTACCAACCTGTAATCCTCAATGTATTGATTCGGTGTCCAAGGTCTCTGGCCCATGATGGGAAACAGCTTTGGGTTCTCTTCTGGTTTGAGCACTCTGAAGAGTTTGTTGAACAGGACTGGCCAATATGCGTCGTGTTGCCGATAAAAACAAATCAACCCTCCGCGGAACGTTTCTCTGAAGACGGCGACTTCATTGTGTCCTGGAATCGGCATCTCCCCTTTAGGTTCTCCTCTCGCCAGGAGCGGGTTGGGCTCCTCGTCCCCATCCCAACAAGTGCGAGGGATGATTCGATTCCCTGCTAAATCGTGTCGAAACCGCGATTTCCTCACCCAAAATACCCGCAACGACATCTTGGATTCTCTGCAAGGGCGTCCAGTTCGCGATAACATCGGAATAGAAGACACAATCTCCACTGCCGTTTCCTCCGAGGCCCGTCTTCATCTTGTGGGTATCACTCGACAATTGCAGCTCTCCCCGTTCGACCACAGCATGACAAGTCTCAATTGGAATACACTTCTGAGATTCAGGTAGACCCACACAAGCGATTTCGGTGGTTTCTTGGCTTGTGAGCATGAAGATCACCTGGAACGGAATAGCGCCGATCATCGTCACGGAGGAGCTTCAATGTTCTCCTCGCGAGAGCGCTCAGGAATTCCCGCGAGGAAGCTAGAGGTTTCATTCCCGGTAAAGTGCGGTTGGAGGCTATCGGGCCCGTTTTCGCTCGAGCGTGTTGGTTGCTAGATCGCTCGGCCGACCAGAATAGCTTACCTCAGTGTCCACGCCCGAGAACGAAGACATGACGTCCTGGTACGTAGTTCGCATCGGGAGAGTATCGCCTGAGCAGGTAATGCGTTTTATGCTTTTGAGGAAGATGTGCTTAGCCAAAGGAGTCGTGACGCGGAAGTAGGTTGCCAAATCGCTGAGCTCGTCGGGGCTCACGAACAAATGGCTGATCTTCTTCTCGCTGCAGAAATCTGCGATTTCCAAGAAGTTCCCTGAAACGATTCCAGATGACGCATGGAGTACTCATGGACAGCGGTTAAGGTTTCTATTGCCTGTTTCCATGGACGCACACTCGTGCACGTATAGGCTTGTTTACGGATACGCGGCGACGTTATTTTCGCTCCCAGACGCTCGGGCTCTCCACTTGCCGCTTAATGGAATTCTATTTATCCTCAGCAAATACCGATTTGTGTTTGTCAGCGAACTGTGCGAGAATATTGCCCTAAGCGTGTTGGTGAAAGCTTTCGGTAAATAGCGAACTGCTTCATCCTTTTGCTGCGAGCAACGACGTACAAGATCTCAGATGCACCCTCACCACTGCCGACCCCATGTTTCTGATTCCTCCACTTGGGCTTCACAAAGTACACGCGCAAAAAAATGTTCACGTTCCTCGGTTCGGGGACGGAGGGCGGCAGAAACCCTCAACGCAGTGGTACGAAGAACGTCAACAGCGAATTTTCCGCGAGTTGCCCCTGGAGCTTTTCCTTCTTATAGACCCATCCTTTATTTAGACTCCTTGGCAGTCTCACGAGGCGACTCGAGGAACAGAGCTGAGAGTGGACCGGCCACGCCGACCTCTCGAAATAGTGCTTCAACTGGTCACGTCTGCGGACGACTCCGCCTATGATAAAGAGCGCACCCAGTGCCACCGGCGAAAACATGTTGGGGTCTCCCTTCGAGCTCGAAGGATTTGTGTTGGTGGCTGACTCGAAATCAAGGCAGAGAACAACAGTGATGACCAAATGACTCCAGTGCCCTCCCGGAACCTCAGCTATGTGATGGAGTCCACCAAAGTCTCGTCTGCCGGTCGAAAACACTCACAAGAGAGGCTCTAAATGAGTGGAATTCACGGAGCGCCAGCAGAGCCACCCCATATTCTTGGAGCGCATGAGCTGGATCTTCAAGCTCAAAGTTTTTTTCCAAGGGACCAACTGACCGACATTAGAAGAACAGACATCACCCGCCGGATTCGTGAAATGTCTTTCCAGATGTTGTGAACACGGGTTCTGCATTTGACTGCACATGGGTGAGATCTATAATAGTTTCGAGGGCTGCTCAACAGTACGTGTGTCTAGAAGAGAACGTTTCCCGGTGACCAGCTCTTCGAGAGCCGATAATCGCAGGAGAGATAACGGGGTGCCCGACTACTTTTCTTCCACAGCAAAAACGAAGCCTTTTCCTTAGGAAGTCGGATCGCCCTAATCTAAATTCTCTGTCTGATTCCGTTCAGGTCCCTCCGAAATGAAATACCAAGAAGTGGCTGCGCTCCTCGGATTCGGGAGTGTTCTAGCACTGGGTTTCACGCGGACGAAGCCGCCGTTTCGTTATGCGTTCCCACTGATCGGAGCTGTTGCAGCTTACTTGCTCATGGATGACAAGCGCGAAAAGCGGAAGCATTCCAGGAATATCGACTCCCTCCCGGAAGCCTTGATTGACAGATCCTTCCAGCTCTCGACCACAGGTCCGTCGTTAACAGGCTCATGCTCCCCCCTGTCAAAGAGAATGAAGGACAAGAGGCCCAGGCGTTCGAGCATGCAACCTTTCGGAGAAAGAGCGTCCGACAAACACCGCGACGCTCTCCGCTCAGCCTTCAAGGTTGACGGCGAATAAATTGGGGTTCGTTCCACGCATGCTGGCAGTTTCCTGACCGTTTCACTAATTCGCCCCCCCCCCCCTCCCCCATCCGCAAGAGGATCAGCTCCACGCATCATCACGCCTTCGAATCGGGCTTGAATTAACTTGTGCGAAGGATTCGACCGCTCATTGTTGGTTCTTTCATCCTGGAATTCAAGGATTCCAAAGACGGAAGTTGTCAAAGACACGGGCGGAGAGTATTCAATTTCACAATCGGTTTTCTGGAAAAGACGGTACCGCTTTTACTGATTCGGACCTTCCTGGGTCTCTCTGAAATAGGTTGGTTCGTCATACAACTCTCAAATTCGGAGAAGAACGCCTCCCAGTCGGCTTCCGGGGGAACAGTCGACCAAGCAGAAGAAGGAAGAAGATGACGAACAATGAGCAGACGCTTGATTTGCATCCCGCAAGCGGCAGACTATCGAGTTACCCCAGTCTGCTGCTTCCTCTTCGCAATCGAGTTGCAGTCTGTTGCCGAGTTTTGACCCACCATCTCCAGGAGAACGGAGACCGGAGGCAAGACCAGGACCGAGGAAGGAAGATCAAAGCAGTCCCGAAGCTCCTTTGGGTTTCTCGTCGTGTCGATCGCAAAAGGAAGTAGATCCTGCAGAGGCGGCAGACTCGATGAGCATGGTCATGAGTAGGATCATGAGTAGCGAAAACAATGTCGGATCCCTGGCTACACGCAGTCTCGGATCTCTAGAGTTCCCGAACTCTCTAAGCTGTTCTCATTCCCTACGTTCATGAAGGACACAGTTCCATGGGACTCCCGAAATTCTAAACGCGCCGATCCCATCAGGCTGAATCCCGACGCCGCGTGCAGCAGTAGGGTTGAACAGAAGCGTCAGCGCACGCTTCTCGGAAGGACTGAGGCACTAGCTCCAATCGAGGACTCGACTCGATGCTCATTTGCAGGGTCGATAGGCAGGGCGTGTGTCCAGTGGCGTCGTTCGGCTAGGGTGAGAACTTCGTCACCGGAGCCTGGAGCTGAAGCCCCCAGGTCAGCTACAGCAGCTAATTAGGCGAACTGACCTTGGATGCGCTCATAGAGTCGATCCACCATCAATTTATCGAACAACTTCGCCATCGTAACTCCGATGAGAGGAGCTCATCAAGTGCTCCGGTGAGCAATGCTGCGATCCGGCCATTCTGCTCTCCCACTTCAGTTTGATGATGACGACGGGAGCTTCCAGACTTATTTCACTGACATAAGAACAACAACCGTACTCTACACATTTATGAGAGGTGTTTTCTCTTCCAACGAGCTCTCCCGCGATAGCTTTGGGACCTACTCCCGACTGCTGGTTCCGCAATGTAAAAAAAAAACGAGAGGGCGGAATCAAACAAGAAGGGTAAGGCATGAGCGTGTCCTGTGCACTGAGAATCCGGTATCAGCACATAACAGTCTCGAGTCGGAGCCTGACCAGAGCTTCGTCATGTACAAGCCTTCTCTGAGGGAAGCTCAATGGAAAAGCTGCCGCAGGTAGTAGCCTCTCGGGAGATCCAGATCGACTGTTCTTTAAAGCTCCTGGAACATATTCATGCTTCCTCGTTATGGTTCGTCTCAAAACCCACCTCGGATCGAATACGGCGGCAACACAAGCGGGGCTCCCTTCAGCATCGCCGACAGCACGTGAACCCAGAAGTCAAGGTCGTGGGTTAGCTTCAAGGTGAGAGCATTGTCTTGGGCCGAAAAAGCGTATTGTTTCCACTCCCATTCGAGCCGGTTATGGAGATCCGTCATGGGAACGGTTGATCCAGAAGGAGTGACGCAGAAGTCATCGAGAGCGACTCCGGTCAGGAGCGACAGAGGAATGCCGTTCGGGTTGTCCTGAAATTCGGAACAAGCCCTAATTTTGCTGTCTTACAAAGCAAACTTTTCTGGAGGCATGGATCAGGCTCCGTGCGATCTCGCGAGTTCATGCGCACATTTTCTACGCTGACGCCAAACGGGCGGAGTAAATTCGGATGAATAGTTCACGTTTGTGACCAACGCAGAAGCGTCACCGAATCGAGGGCTGAATAATCCCTTATCTTTTGCGGGAGTTACCCGTACAGCATCCCGCGATTAACGCAAGCTCTAAGAGGTATGACAGTGTCTCGAGCCCAGCCCACTGCGCGACGTGCGGTTTCTCAAACAATGTCGGACGGCGTCGCGGTTTCAACCGCGGGCCCACCCGAGAATTACTCTAGCCGCTCTCACGGTAGATTTCCGCACGATGAAGCCGCCCGAACGTTCTTCTCACCGGAGCCTGTAATATTTAGCGGCGAAGACTGACAGACCTGATGTTCGTTGCCCGTGTTGAAGTCCATGATGTCACCGATGACGAGCACATTGCTCCCTTCAATGCTGCAGGAGTCGGTCACCAGTATCGAGTTGGCTCCGAGAGCTGATAGGAGGCCTTTCTTCTTGCTCGTGTAGTGTTTGAGTCTTGGAGTGCGTCCTGAAACCGTCAATCGGGGATTTTTATCAGAAAAGGTCTCTGAATAGTCTTGGGCGTCCACCGGTACGACACGTTGCCGTTTTCGGGCGCCGTCATTCCGGCAAGAACAATGCGCCGCACGCAAGGTATCGAGAAAACCGCGAGGGGGGGGGGGAACTCGTGCACGAGCGTGCCTGGCGCTCACAAAATTTGATACTCCGTAAGTTGAGCTTGTTTTTCTGCAGTTCATTTGTATTTCGAACCTAGCTGCGCCGAGTGGGAGCAGCTTTTTCCGGAACTTCCATTTATTATCCGTTGTTTTCATTCCCCTACGCAATCTCGGACCCGGGAGTCGAGTTCCGGACAGTGAGGCTCCAAACGCGGTTGGAATTGAGTGCTAATGAAGAAGCAGAGTCAATAAAGTTGGATTAGAGAAGAGCGATCGGCGTTCTCGGGAAGTTCCAGCTGGCTCGGTGGTATCCTCTTCCTGCAGGCCGCAGTTGTCGCAGGGACGGAGATATGGGCGCCGAATCGGTCCGATACCTCAGCGGTCGCTGATTCAGCGGAGGCAGATCATTAGGCCGCTTGCTCGAAGGAACCTTCCCTGCCAACACGAAAGGGTCGCGAGTCTATTACTTGCACCTGCTCTGCTCGAGGCTAGCGCCGGGGCTTGCGGAGGATTCTCCTGCAGAAGCCGGGTGGTTTGTTGCTGCGACGAGCTCGGTCGTTGCTGTCCCGGATTCGATCGCGGCGCGGAATCCAATTGTTATGACGGATCCGTCTGATGTTGTGACCTATCCCCTCACGGCGAACACCGACTCCCACGTCAACTGAATCCTCTAATATCGACTGCAGGGCAAATAATGCCCTCGACGATAAACAAACGCAAGCGGGAACGCACCCTAACTTGTTGGAATACGTCTGCCGACCGCTCGCTCGAGAGTGAAGCAGGCGAACGAGAGGAACGAAAGGAACTGGGGGAGACAAACTCAAAGTAGGCTCAGCGGCTTCCGCGTGCTTGCTTTTTTATTCGTTGGCTTCTCAGGGTGGATGGTTGCTCAACTGGTTCGTCGGTCGGTCGGCTGCGACCGGCGGGGCATTGCGCTGTCGGAGAAGTTCTGGAATTGGATCCGCAAAGTGGGTTGTCGAGCTGCGACCACTTAGAGAGATCCTTCGGCTTTGGGCGTTCGCACGTTTCCATCGCGTCTGTCGAAACTGTTGCACGAGCATTCCCTTGACGCTGCTGGAGCGTTTGCACGAGCCTGATCCATCTCGCTGGCGCCAGTCGGAAATCGTCAACCGTCGAATCGTGGAGCTTCGGTCCGCCAAATCCCTTGACACGAGAAATCGAGAACTTATATCCTCCATTCACCTGGTCGAGGGAAACCATCTTCCCGAGCTCTTGGTAACAGGACGATTGCGCAATGGCTCCAGTTGGAACCGGACCGAAGGGTGAATGCAATGCACTCCCAAGTTCCGGCCTCGCGTGCCGCAAGGGCATGTTGATCCGGAAGCAATTTGACGGGACGAACGTGAAAAGAGTTCGTTAGCGATTCTTCCAACTTTGTACAGCTACATCCGAGACTCCCCCGCCCCTGCCGTCGAGGAGCTCTTGCGATTCGAAAACAAATCTTCCCGCTTCAGCTCCACCTGGATCGTCGACGACTCGCCGCGAAACCAGAGGTCGACGATTCGGCTCAAAAAGTTCTACGTGATAAGCGAGGTCCCGAGCTAATGACGGCATGACGTTCCGGAGCTTAAACTCTCCTTCCGACCGACCGACCGACCGACCGATCGACCGACGACGATGATCTGAACCCGAAACGGAACAAACGAAGCAAACTCGAATCGACGAAAAGTTCCCGAGGAACGCCGATCGGAGGAAAGTGAGCTCGTGCCCTCACAACCGCGGCTGTGGAACAGGAGAGACGCTGGAAAGAGTTCTGTTATATTGGTTGGGATTTTCCCGCATATCATATACGCGACCCGAACATCGGAACGAATGTTGAGAGTGGGCTCTCCAAGGCCCCCCTGATTCGAACTCCGTAGAGGCGAGTAGCGGAGGAAAGAACTCGCTTTCCCGACGAAAGGATCCATGGCGCAGAACTCAGGCATCGCTCACAGATCTCACTTCCGAACTACAGATCTAGCGTTTTCCTGAATTTTTCAGGAGCGTCAGGAGCTCTCGCACCGCATTGGGAGCTCTCCGAGCAGGGACACGACATTTTTCTTTGACTCTTTCGGAATCCCTGAGAAAGCTCAGATGGAGATCCATGACAAGAACGTGGCTGGTGTGACATGCGCGTCTATGATGGCTTTTCCAGACGCCAGAGACTTCTCCGTGGAACAGATCCCGTTCCAAACGAGGAATACCTCGAGAAATTCCGCAACATTCATGACTGCATCGACTGTCGTGTTCGGGAATCTGCCAATTCGGAGTGCATGACGGCGCTCAGAGTTGAGGTACAGTGACGATTCTGGGCACCTTCTCGAGATGATAAGATGGAAGCTTACGTCGGTGCGGAGTTTCAGCAATGGTAGGAAAACGGAGAAATAGCTCAACTCGTGCGACTGATGGGTAGAGAAGAGTTTCCTTCTAATCTCGACTTGGATATGTTCACAGCTTACACAGATTTCGATCGCCGCTCTGGGTGGAATCTATTCGTTCAGAGCGTGCCCAATTTCGACGTTGAGTCGAGCACTCGACGTCATGATTGACGGGCGACGCCAACCGGTGAATCGATTCTCCATCCTTCGGGTGGAGAGTGCGAAGCGCTGACATAGTTATCGATTCCAATCTAGCGCAGAGGTGGCGCGTTTCCCAAAATATATTCGAGAAATTTCCCCTCTCTAAATAATGACGAAGAAACGGGAGGAGGTGAGGTAGTGGAACGTTCGCGATTTCAATGCATCCATGTTCCCGCACCTGCGACGAATGTGCTAATGCTAATCTCTCGATTCCTGCCACATCAAATGGCTGTCACCTCTGGCCTGGATAGAGTCGATCGTGGCGGGAACTTTCCACGACTTGGAGGTTGAAACTGTCGCGTGGGGACATTTTCCGAAACCACTGTTCGATCGGAATTTTACATTTCTCGAGTTGATCATGCCAAATTCGAATAGTATTTTGTAGCTGGCACTCTCCAAGCTTCGGCACTGGTATCCCACCACGACACGGCGTTTCGTGAACCCGGAGTCGAGGAAGTGTCATCGTTCGAAGCTAACGGGATCCGTCGTCACTGGCCAGAACGATCAGCTACGAGCACGGGCCAACTAATCTTCACATGAATGGCCGTTGTGCGCAGTGGGGAGCATTTTTGTGTTATTCCAAGAACACCATTGTTCAGCGCTCTCCAACTGGTCTCCTACCGGAAGAACTGTTGCGCTTCTTCTCGAGAAGCAGTTTGCAGTTCGTTGAATACGCCCCCCCCCCCTCCCCACTCACCTAATTTCCAAGCGGCGAGCATGGTGCATATGGCAGCGTCGGATGGCGGGAGACAAATGAAGATGTTCTCGTAGGAGCTTAATTTATCCGCCAGATTATGCGTCACTCGACCGAGATCCTCGTAAGTCAGCTCTCGGTCGTCGTAGAAAAGGGCCGTTATCTTCGGCGAGGTTCGGACCATTGACGTGAAATGGTCGTACATATTCGTTGACGAGCACATCGTGCCTCTGCGACCCGTCTGGAAAGAGAGATGAACGGAGAATTAGAATTTGACGCGTGGATACGATCCGCCGAACGAGGCTCCACGGAGGAGCGGGAATCAAGCTCGTGCAGGTTCGACGCTGAGCTGAAAGTGGGGCGGATGAACGCAAAGTTCCGAAAGCACGCCCGGGCACGTCTCCGCGAGCTTGGGGAAGCTCCCGCGTCAAAACACAGGTCTGCCTCCCTCTCCTCAAGATGAACTGTGCAGATCTCGCGGAGGCCCCGCCGACGGTCGGTCGTCTTACTCAGCGAGTTCGCGAAGCTAACTCCCGCAGATCGGAATAAGCCCTTTATTTTGAAAGGAAACGTTTGTTTAAGGCTTCACCCTACTAACCCAACAAAAGCCAATGAAGGCAGCCACGTCGCCGCAGACCGAAAAGGGCTGACGACTGAGTCACTTCAAGAGTTCGACGCTCTGCTCCGTCTCTTCTGGTCTCACAGCGGAAAGCCCGGCGGCTTCCGCTCGACGTCCGAGGGAATTCCGCCTTCGAGCTCTCTGGCAGGGGTTCGGCAAGGAGTCGTCTCCAAATCATCTCTCTTGTGGAAGCGCTGCCAAGTGGAAGATGAGGGAGATGATGTTGTTTTCGTCAGGGAGACGTTCCGAAGTCGCGGCACAGAGTAACAAGGAACAGCGGATTGAATGCCCCGAGTGACACGAGTCTCTTTGTCAAGAAAACGCTTCGGTGGAATTTTTCGCTCCAGCCCGGACGTTTTATGGCGGGAGAAACGCAACAGCTCCGAGCGAAGCTTCAAAGCGTCTCCGATCGATGAGTTTCCCTCCTCATCGCTCACTCGAGAGAGATAACGGCTCTTGCGTCAAATATCAACCGTCGATACTCTCTGGAGCTGCTCATTCCCAGGCCTCTTCAACCAGCCCCGATCAGTTCTTCTAGAAGGCCTGATTGTCGGAATTGGGGACTTTCGGGACAAATCGAAAGCCTGGGCAAGGTCGTTTGCCCCCTGCTTCCTTTCTTCGTTCGCTGTCTGGCAGAACTCTCCTGGAGGGTTCTGCTTTGACGGGAACGACTGCGTGGTGGGATGAATGGATGGATTGATCTCCGTGTCTTTTCCAGTACAAACCATTCATCAGGCACGCTTTTCAAGCCACTGAGTTTATTCAAGCTTCCCGGAAGGAAGAAAAATCCCCTCGGAATAATGGCAAGCTCGGCTGAAAGTTTCTTTTTTGTGTCATAGCGGCTGTCTCGAATGCGCGCCCGCACGGCCACGGAAATCGCCTGGGAGCCTCCTCAACAAAACATTCGGGAGGATCCGGCAGCATTATATCCGCGCCGAGTCGGAGGTTAAAGCTTGAATCGCGTGATCTCCGAACTGCGAAGGGATAGGCAGGACGGCAATAGCGGCGGCGGCAACGGCGGAACGAATTTCACGAAGCTGTGGAAACTCTCCCGATGCTCAGCCGGGACTCCGGTCGGAGCCGATGTGCGTGTGTGCGTGACCTGTTCCCTTTGGACCTCGTTTTGTGCCTGCAGGCCACACACGTCCACTGGAGATGTCACCTTTGATTATGCTGAGCCTTGGGCGTGTCTGCAATTTTTTACTCTCCTGCTGCGGGGATCCGCCACTCGGTGCAGGTGTGCCACGTCGATGCAGTGGAGTAGGCCAGTGGCGCGGCGAGAACGAAGCTAGAAGAGGGCTTGATAGAAACCAGCAAAGGTTCATTCACTCAATGAAAGTCAGCGCTGCGTTCTGCCTCGGTCGTCAGCCCAAGCGACAGCAAGTAGCGGCAAGCAGCGGTTTCTCCTCTCCGGGATGACCGATTGGTGGGGATAAGGTGCTCGCTGGTCGACATTGTTCCTTTACCACTACCCGACGGCGAGTTCAGGGTGGAAAATTCGTCACTGCTCGCTCGGACCAACTCGGGCTTACCAGCTCCGGGCAGCCATACTTCGGTCGTTCCAACGAAAATCGAAGCGCGGAACCCCACATACGTCGTTGGGCTCTCGGGAGAGGTGCTCCTCATCAAATGAAGCAATTACTATGCGGCGCCGCTGAGGGTCGATGTACTTTACGCTCGAAATTTCAGAAATCCCGTCGGGAACAGAGACGATTTGGCGAGAGAGGCACTCACTTCGACCGGACGGAGCAGAACCGAGTGACGATTTCCGAATGGCGACTTCCCGGGAGAGGAATCTTCCGGATAAATGTTGTCATGCGTGTTAGGAGAACAAGGCTGACCGCGCTAATAGCGCACGCTACGAGCCATGAACTGACGAGTTGATCCATGTCGTCGTTTTTATCAACGAGTCTCTCCCCGACCTGCTTTCAAGAGTGTTTTGACACATTCTCAAAAGACTGCGAGAGCGGCCAGACCAGTCTACCCGACAAGCTCATTCGCAAGCACGGCTCTTCCTGACCTCCTTTTTCCAATTGACACGGATAACCAGCTCACGCGCGCCAGAGGTCCTCAAGTATCTCCCGCTAGTGGATCGGAATTTTCGAGGTCATCGTGAAGCGACAACCTCAGTCCCCTAGCCCGTTCCGACTCTCTAACACCCTGGAAATGGCACATCGAGTTCAGTGAGCTAACGCAATCGATGTGACGACTTCTCACGGGTTGCATGGGAGAACACATAGACTGGATCTGATGGTTCTCTACGGGAAGAATAAGGATATCAGTCAGTTTTTCTCTCGACGACTCCACGCATCGATTGGGTTGAATCGATCCGATGGATGGAGAGCAATCTTGAAAATTGCTCCCACTTCATTCGGTTTCGGGGAGCGACCGCTGAGGAAGGACCCCGGAACCCGACAGCTCCGTGGAAGTGTCGAAGCCTGCGTTCGTGTAAGTGGTGGAGGAGGGGGGGGGGGGGGGAGAACAAACGCGGCAAACTGAAGCAGCCGCTTGCGATAAATAAATCGGCGAATTGGCGCTTCGTACCGACTCCTCGACAAGAAAAAAAAACTGAAGGAGGCGCGCCAAGATCAAATGAAGAGCTTCTCGTGTTTTTTTGCCGCATGGAAACGTCGCCCGTTGGCGTTGAAGTCATCAGAGCCACAGTCGAGGAACGGCGTCTGTCCGGATACGAGTCGGGGTTCACCCCTCAGTTGTGTGGGCAAAACTAAACGAGTGACTCGATGCACGAACGCATCTTCTCGAGATGGCGGCGAGAACGGCACACCGTGAGTCGCAGACGGAACGGATTGAGCAGCGCGCACTCTCCGTTCGACACGCTCGCTGTCCCAAATGGTCCGAGCCTCATATGGGATCCGTGTTTTCCACCGATCGGTCGCAGGCTCTGTGTGAACATGGAATTGTCCAGCTTCATTTCGGCGATGCAGAAAAGCAGGTCATCGAGACAGGAAGGCAACGGACACCGGGTTATTCCGCCTGGGTGTCGGAAACCGCGTCGGTTGCGCCTCTCCCACCTACAACTAGAGAACCCCAAAGCACGCTAAAACCCATCTTTTATGAGCTCCGCAGAAGTTGAAAAGTGAGGTCGTGGCCGCAGTCGGCAAACGTCGCTGCTTCCCGTATGTGGAAGCTGGCGGAGAGGTGGACAAACAGACGCCTGAACGGTACGAAGGTGATTCCGGCGATACGTTTTCCCTTGCCGACTGAGGCTCGGCTCGCAGCGCCGCCGTTTCGATTTCCAATAAATTCCCTCTAACGGCTGGGTTTTGTCCCCTCAGCATCTCTGAGCATGCTCATCTTGTCTTCCAGCCACTCTGTGCGGTTATGATCGGGAACCCTTCTGCACCGAACGCCGGAGATTCAATCCCGGTGTTTTATCCCGGATCTCGTATTTCGTTCAGTGAGTAATGGATGCAGCCGCGTGTAATTAAGTTGGACAGAACCTCCTCCATCCCGCTCAGTGGAGCGTTTGCCGAGGCTCGAGCAATCGCCGGCGCCGTTTTTCGGGCTCTCCGCTCCTTGAAAATCGGTGATTGGACAGATGTGTACGCATCCGCTCCGCGGTGCCAGGTTCCCGAGTCAATGAAGTAGAACCTCGCGAAGGGTCGTGCGGCTCTGATGAAACTGCAAGCCTCTTTGATCCGTCGTGGGAGCGCCATTGTTCGCCAGGGAAACGCGACTGATGACGGTGGCGTTTCCTCGCAGATATTCCCCGGGGCGGCAGGGTCTGAGAGTTCCGCCGCCCAAGACCCACGGATCCGCCGGCGGCCTGTGTCCTGTGGGCGCCACTCGAAGCCAGTTGTGGCGATCATCGGGGTCTGTTTCAACGCCGAGACGTTCAAGTCGACGGGGACGAACGATTCTCGCAGGGGTTCCGCTTTGTAGACAGCCGGCGCAGCTCTCACTCTGAATGTCGTTCTGCACACGGTGACGAATCGCAAAACATTCGATAACGGAGAGATAAAACTTCCTCCTGTCGGAAATTTCGAGTGCGCCGGCCAGCGGGCTCCGGCCCCTGAACACATCTGAGGAGCCAGAGGCCCGTGTCCGGAAATGGCTGTCCTTCCTCACCACGCATCGAAATGCTGTTCCGGACTCCTCTGAGTTAGGGAACGAATCTCCAATACCGGCGCCAAATCCATTTCCTCGAAGCACGGTTCTGTCTGGAGCGTTTGGGTTTCTCTAGGAGTGCCCAACCCAAACCTCCAGAAGGATTCGATAGGAAGTTGGAGACGGGGCAGAATCCACGGCTGTATTGTTCAAATCGTTATCTCGAGGCGAAACGGGAATCTCAGTCTAGATCCAGCCGACCCGACTCCCCAACACCATTCGTAGCTCGCTATCGACGATGGAGATACGGTATCGACAGCAGTGGGAAAGGCAAGTCCATCCGTCGGAGAGTGCTTTTTCCTCCGAACCGAATTCACTGTGAGGACTCCGCGGGATATTCGTTTCATCGTGCAGTCTCCTCTGGTGGCACCGTTATGACGAGCACGTAGATACGTAGATCGAGCACGGAGGAATCCCCGAGCAGGCGCTGGCGGGCGGTCCGAGAGAGGGGGAGCGAGAGGGGACCAGGAAGTTCGAGCTTATTGCATCTTCGTGGTGGATTTGGCAATAGATTAGGAAAGCGTCGATGTCGGTCGACGTCCGGAATATATTAATCAATATGACACCCGACGACTGATACTGCTAACGTCGCCAGCGATGACGACGGAAGCTCCGGTTGCTCCCATCGCGACTGTCTTCTTGCGGCCGTGGGTTCGGTCAGGAATTCGTTATGGCCCACGGCATGCAGAGAGACCTTCTGAAAATGTGTGGAGGACGCAGCGGTGATTGTCGCGGCTGGCCCGTGACTGCGCGCTGTAGAGTTGGCGCACCACGTGTCCGCGACACCGCGACAGTTCCCCGCTCCGATTGAGGCCCATTCAGGCGCTCGGGCACCTCAGAGGGGTTCCGCAATCAAGACGCTCATCAGAGTGGCTCACGCACGCTCACTGCCGATGGGAGGAATAGGTGGCGTGACCTGATCGATTCGTGATTGCGGATACGACCGCCAGACCATTGTCTCCCCAGGCTCGGATCGTTCGGGACTGCGAAATGAGCCCTGTCCTCCGCGTTGCAGTCAACCCACCCCTGAGGGCCTAAAACCGTAAACTAACGACGCCTGTCCCCCCGAGCGAACTTTTCAACGAAGCTCAACGCCTGACTATTCCTAAACGGTGGAGAAATCCACAAGCTCGATCCGCTTCCTCCCGCCCTGGTTGAACTCGGAAACGATAATTCACGGCGGAGATATGACTGAGTGGCCAATGTATGCATTCGCCAAGGAGATAGAATCGCGGGAGGGCGACCAAGAATTTCTAAATAAAATGGGGGCTCCACATTCAGCCGCTGTCGTCGCTGGTCCTCAGCAGGCCACGCTCCCGAAATTAACGACGACGACGACGACGCGTAGGAAACACGCGCCAAATCCTCATCATCGATCCCCCGCTGCTGGGCTAATGAGAAGAACGCGGAACGCCGACATCAGGTCTGGAATTTCCGAGGCGTCGATAAACTTCCGCAAGAGCCTCACGCTGACGACCAGCGACGTCACTACCAGCTGCGGACGAGGGAACGCCCGAAGGAGGGAGGAAGGAAGTCACTTCACGCGACAGAAATCGTTTCAGCACTCAACAGGTTCCTCGGCAGCCACGCCGGCCAGCCCAGCTGCTTTGCTTTGGTTATTTTGTGTTCGCCCCGTCCTCCGAGCCGGCTGAAAGCACTTACTCGCCGTCGGCCCAGGGGAATACTCGAGGATATTTTTGAGACCAGCACCTGCATCAGCCGCGAGTTCTGCCTCCCTCCGTTCGTCCGTCAGTCCGTTTGCACGACCGACCGACCGTCCGTCGGTCCGTCCATCTATCTGCTCCCTTTTTCTCTGGGAGCGAGACCGTTTCGAAACCCTACGCTACGCAAACTCCCAGCTCAGTGGTTCCGTGACGAAGGGTTCGCGTGCCTGTTACAATACTGCCTCATTCACTCCCGCGGCGTCCTCGACTGCAAACACGCAGCGGTTCCTTTTTGGCCTCTTCAAACGACGACGCAGGCCTCTCCGGAGAAAATTCATTCGTCCCGCTGGTGCGCTTGCTTTCGCGTCCGTTTATTCGCTAGATTGGACCCTCTATCTGGATGACCGCCTGCCGCATATCAGCCCAAATAGATCGCTCCAGTCTATGTTCCCAGGATGCGGCAGAGCTTATCGCATTTGAATAGGATCAGCCACTCCCTTCGTTCGCTTTTCCAGGAAACGATGTTCGTATCGAGTGGCACTCGAGCCCAGCCACGGACGGAATACCATAGACTACGAGGAGAGTCCGAACGTCGGACCTTGGCCATCCGAGCCGAATGAGGAGGTCACCAAACCGCTCATTCTCGTCGACAAAGCGGCGTGCCGTCGACCTACCGCGTCGACTCTTCCCCTTGTGATCGTTCGGCGCGTCGGGAAGAATAAATCTGCGAAGGATCGAAGGCTATTCGACGGGAACCCAAGCGGCGTAATCCGCATGGCTCGCCACCGCTGACTCAAACTCCAATTAGCTGCTTGAGCTCGGGGAAGTTATGGAGTCTGACATTTGCTATTGTTAAACGGAATCTCATTGGAGACCGGCAAGCCTCAAACGACCTTTCGTCGCTCCGGGAATCGGTCTTCCTGTTCGCAGGCGAACTTTTACGATCGTTGTGTCGATCTAGACTCGCCCGGTGGCTCGCCCCCATAACGTGTTCGCAAGAGCGCGAATTCTGAGCATTCCACGGATATTTCGTCCGGATAAATACCGCCGTGCGGATGATGGGTACACAGAACGACTTTGTGCCGAAGTTAGCTGAACAGCTTCCGACTCGAGAACGGTCGACGTGCTGAGGTCGCTCATTTTTTGTCGGGCTTCGGTTTTTATGCGCGGATCATCCAAGCGGTAGCCCTCCGGGAGGCAATGCCGGACAAGCGGGAACCGAAACTAGGTGAGCTCTCCCACAGCGTTTGGGGCCATATGTGAGCTGGCTTGCTCGACCCAATGCGTTCAACAACACAAACTTGGAGGTGAACGTTATCGTTGGACGCCATTGTCGCTCTGCGGCTGGCCGCGTCTTCTCTGGCGGAAGCAGGCACGTGATCAGAGCCGGAGGAGAAGCTCGAAGTTGGCTCGAAGGCCCGGCTTCTCCCTGTCGATGGAACTCTTTCCCGAACTCAGAGCTGCGAGACTCGCCGACTTGCCCGGGAAAGGCCACTTCTGTGATCCGGAATCTGTCAGAGATTTGCAGAGACGTGATCCTTGCTCCCGGGCCCAACAGGCATCGCTCAGATCACGGCGAACGGTCGTGGAGTCGAACTCGCGGAGAGTTTCATCTCGGCCGACTGCTCGGATTCTGGCGGGTTTTTATTCGAAGCCCCAACAACCCCCACACACGGACGCACCAGAATTTGAATTAGCCTCGTCGTTGTGGGGCGCGAAATTCAAATCTCCCCGAAGGCGCGGCGCAAATCAGCAGCGGGTTGCCGAAAGCAACAATCCGTTCGCTGAGTCAGCGCCAATGGCGGACTGAATGACTCGTCCCAACCGATGGGGAACTCTGCCGGCCCGATGATCGGTCATTCCGCGAGATCGAGTCCGTCGAGCGGAACAGTTGCCACGGCCTGGCCGCGCCGCACCTCTTATGAATAGCTTACGTGCCTCGCCGTCGACGAACGAAGCCGTATTCGAACTGGGACTTCGCCCATCGAGTCCGTAGAGCGCAAGGTTGGAAGGGGGGGGGGCGGCAGGGAAAGAAAGCTCGCTCCTTCTTCCGAGTCAACGATGCGACCCGGCTCGCAAACCCTCACAGACCTGGGACTGCGGCTCGATCTCGGTTGGGATTCCTCCTCGATTCCGGAAACTCGCTGCGAACACTGATCGAGGGCGCGTCTCCCTGTACTTTGGATACGGCCGAGCAGGACTTTGTATCAACTGGCAGTGGCATTGTCCCGCAGACCAAACAGTCACCTGACGTTCCCGACGGAGCACCACTCGATGTGAGCCGCAACGTTGGAGCGCCACAACGGCCTTCGGGTTCCGGGCGAAACCGAATAATTATCAGCTGACTCGTCAGAATCGCGGAGGCCTATGGGATCAACTTAATTTACACCGGAGCGGGAAGTTCGCTGATTCAGAGTGCGCTATTATTCCCGCGCAGTAGTTTGCTCCCGACTTGCCGAGAAGGGCTCGCTGGGGAGGTATCGCTCCATCAACAAGTAGGCGTACAAGACGCTGAGAGTTCCGGCCCTCCTCTGTTACGGTCGAGGGCTGGATCTATAGAGGCTTCAGGTCTCGAGTCGTTTGAGGCTGTCACTCGACGAACTCTCAGGAAGCCGCTGAAAGCCTCAAGATCATCGCGAACAAGCGTCGTCCACGATGCTGTTCTCTTGGCGGAGGAACTCTTCTAGCAACACAACGATTTATTCCTCTTTTGTTTGAAGTCTTGTTCCTCTGTTCGCTGCTTACCTACCTCGGCTGTCATTGCCTTCTCCTGTCGCTTCCAGGGCCGATGTCGCTCGAGCTTTCTTCCGTTCCGCATCGATGCTAGTTCCTCAGCCGCGGCTCGTCTGCGGATCTCGGAGCATCCCTCACGACGATTCATGGAGCTCACCCATCACGCGGGTTCGAAACAAGACTCGACAGAAGCGATGAGGTTATCAAGGGACGAATGCGGGGAACGGGTTTGCGGCCATGATGAACGAACACAATGCAGGCGTCGACGAGCCTGCTGCTGTTTCAAGGACTGTTGACCCGTTAGCCTCTCAGCAGGACCCGGAGCATTATCCTGTGGTTTGGCCTCATTAGACGCGCCTCCTTGACAGCAGCAGCAGGCGCACTAGCAGCTGCCACTTGCTTGTTCTTCTTTTTTCCTCGACCGACATTGCTTATTTTGGTGATCGAAAAGGCTTGTGCTCAGCTTCTTTGTTTGACCTGGGAATAAAAGGATCTCCGTGCGGTGGCTCTCAGGCTTTGTGTTGTTGTCCGTAATTTATGTCACATCAGGGACTTCGACTCGCTCCCTGTAAGAGGCTCGGGACGGTGTCGCCAAGTTGGAATCGATAACCGGAGCGGAAATTGTGACGTCTATCTCGGAGGCTTTCCCAACTCGCGAACCTTTCGGCGATCGCAACAACTCGACGACAACCTGAGGAGCCTGGAGTCACCGAGCCACGAGCTGTCACCAACGAGTGGAACCACTCATCTGTGTATTTATAGCAGAAGGGCCGAGACGGCGATAGAGCCAAGAGCAGAAGACGAATATTCTTCTGCTTTGACCCCTTCCACCGAAGACGAAGCCAGCTGTTATTGGAGGCATCAGGTTTCTAGCGAGAAGGACGCTCTGTGCTCCCAGAATGGATATCTCCCGCCGGATCGACTGCTCTTGAAAAACGATCCCCGTTGAACCTTGGTCGAAAGCGAGCGGTTTTATCTATCGCTAGAACGATCCCCGACCTTTCCGACAGAAGTCCCTCGGACCGAGATAGGATGCTTGTGGAGAGGCTCTTTCACCATGGATCGGATGCCTTTATTGCTCTCCTTGTCGCTGTTTCTCCTGATTCTGATGCTGGCCTTTGGAAATCGGAAACTTCCCGTGGGAGGTGAGTGGAGAGAACGAGCGAGCGAGGGAGCAGAGCGGAATTTCCCACGAAGGCCAGACGCGAAGCTCTCTTGCCAGGTTCGGATACCAGTCTCCTAAACAGATTTGAACGTTTCGGTCGACGCGGAATCCAATTTACGCCGCGGAATCTTCCTGCTCAATGATATTGGATGCTCGCGGGAGAATAACCATGGCAACAGATTATAAAACAACGCTCCGTAGGGCGCTCGGGCGAACTCACATCGAGAGGCAATAACTGCGAGGGTCCCGGATCCCAACTGCAGCTACACTATTCTCGGCGATGAAGTTTTCAGTCCCTGACAACGGGAGAAAGAGGCTATTCGGTTCTGATGAGAGAACCCAGGGGAGAAGCTCCGACGTAGTTTCCCCTTGAATGGTTTTCCGGAACGAATCAGATTTTGAGAAGCCCTCCTGAGACACGGAGGGAAGGATGGCATTCCCAGCGAATCCGTTCGTAGTGCGGATTGGGTTTCTTTTTGAACTCCGAAAGAAACCGTTGCAAAGCGGGACGGCAACTCTCCGTTGGTTACGCAACGCAATAGAACGCATAACCCAAAGCGGCCCCACATCAATGAGCGATGTTTGGCAGCGGGATGTTCCGACCTCCCGCCAAGCGGAGCCGTGTCCTTGTGCTGACTACCCTGGAGCTCTTGAATTTCGTCGCTAGTTATCAATAGAGGTTTCCCGGCCGGTTCGAGAGGAATCAGAGCACCCGATGAGGAAGGGCTCCCGAATCGATCAGCATCTTGGACCCCTTCCTCGAGGCAGTGGAGGTTTCAAAGGAGACAAGGGTTTTTCGAGGACACTGGAAGGCCTCCGCTCTGGGTGCAGGACGCTAAAGGACAATCAGGCCCAGAGATATGGTGGGAAGGCTGTCGAGTAAAACCACGAGCACCGAAAGCCATGAGCGCAGACGTCCTCGGAGCCGAAAACGGTTCGCTTGAGATCGCGAAAGCTCGCGGCCAGAGCGCAAGAAAAAACCGAGGCGACTCCCTGAGGAGCTTCGCGGCCGCGCAGCCGACTGGAGGAATTGAACTCACGGCGTCCTCGTCGGCAACTCCAGCACTCGAGCCCGCAATTATCTGTGGTCCGTACATTACCGTGACCTTCATTACAGACACGCCGGAAAAGTGCGCGCTCAGAGGATTGAGCGCGCAGACATACCCCGGGCTGTAATAATAACCAACGATCAATGGTGGCACCGCACTCCCTCGCTGATTGAACGTGAACACACCATGCGGCCTCACAGCACGCTCGTTTCCGAATCAGACGCGGACTTCGAGGATGCACGGAGAGGAAACAGAATTTATGAGTCTGGTGGATGAAAGAAGCATTTCGAAGCACACGGACCGGTGAGACTGGCGATTCAATCCAACGGAATCCAATGAGGCTCCGGCTCGGGCGGGCTGGGTGACACTGAGCAGGGAACCTAGGAGAATATTCACCAGGGTCTACTCAGGAGTTGAATTCGCGAGAAAAAAAGTGACGAGAGGGGCTTTAGCCGGGAGCCTGAGGATTATGACGCGGATTCAGAGAACTGGTTTTAGTCAGGCGGAAAGGTGTGGAATCGGGATGAGCGTATCAACCTTTCCTATCCTTCCGCGTGAGCGTTTTGAAAAGCTTGTGCGAGGAGACAACATGCATTTCCTCTACGAGAACATAAGGAGAAGCTCACCAAAACTGCTTCATCTAATAACGACGCTTAGCACTTTTCTGGACTGCGTAGCACAATGGATCAGAATAATCCTCGTTCACTGGATCCATTTATCAGCTCTGTGCAGGGACGACCTGTTTTGGCAACGACGGAAATTACAGCGCTCGTGTTAGTCACAACTATGTTAGAAGGAGGGTCGGATGAAGACAGAGGAGACGAAGGAGATGTCTGAGAGGCTGGGAGATACGAACGAAGCCCGTCGATGCAGAGCCTCTACAAGTTCGAGTGCAGCTCAGTCTGCTGCTATCGCGACGTGTGAGCCGGACCTACGGAATCCTGTGTCATGGTGTCAATCACACCTCGCGTCCTCGAACCGAGAGAGAAAGATGGGACAGCTATGAGACACTGCAGGACCGAGAAGGAGGTCTCCTGCATCGAAAAATCCGAGCATCAGCTCCGGGAGGACGATATTGCGCCTTCAATACATCAGCAGTTCCCGCAGGAGCGGACTTCCGATTTCCCGGACGAATCGAAGGAACATAGGATCCGTAACATGACGGATCTGTTGCCAGCGTAAGGGAGAGATGCCTTCGCGCGTTACATGTCCACGGATCGGGTAAATTGAAACATCCCGAGGGCGCGATGCCGACAGATGAGCCTTGAACTGGATGCGACAGATTCAATTAAGTTGACGGCGTTTCTCGGCTCGTGTTCCTGGGGCCTTCCCCAGTCCGACGTGACGCTCCGTCGGAGCGAAGTGCTGTTCGCGTTACCGTCACCCACATATAAATATAAGAGGTCACAAGGAGTCTCTTTATACCTGCGGTACTCCGGGGACTGCAGAACAAGCAAACGACTGGCTGGCTGGCGTACTGCTTGTTTGGAGACAATACAACAGTCAGTAGGATTATTCGTGTATTGCCATAGACAGTTCCGAAGAACCAGCCAGCGGCACATAGCTTGTCAACCTTTGACCTTCCTTGCGCTTTTTTTCGTGTCTTTCTTTCTCCAACCCCCCTCCCCGTATGCTGTTTTCCGAAAGGCGGCCATTACCGTAACCGAAGAATATCCTCTCGAAGGAACCTTTAAGATGATCCAGAATTCTCGCTCGTTCGAGCGGTGGACGTTTGTACCCAGCTCACCGACATTTCGGCGACTGGCGGCTTCGCAGGAGAACTGACCCGCTAGCTGGCTCCCATCAAGTGTATGGAAAGCCATTCGAACCCGTTCGAGCGTTTGCATCGGACAGTGCAGAAAAGGCTTCCTGCCTATCACGAGTTCGCTGAGGCGCAAGGCTTTGTTCCTCGACGCGGAGTCTGAATGCCCATTTCGGTAGCTCCCCTGACGATGCATGCTATCCTCCACTTGGATCACGGGATCGGTTTCTGAATTCAACACTTGACGGACATCGGAACATTTTTTCCGTTGGAGACCTCGCGGCCGGACTGCCCGCCGGCACGTATCCCTTCATTAGAGCTCAGGGATGCAATTATTGTAAGTGGCTCGTCGTTTTCCATGTTGCCGCGTGAAATCGCTCTGCTCGCGCGCGCTCTCCCCTCAGCGACGTAATTATATGGAGACATCGCTAGGACAGCGTTGGAGGAACGTTGAAAACCAGACACGAAAAGGGACAAAGTTTGTGGACGAAAAGTTCTCGCTCGAGCCGCAACCTCCCAGCCCGCTTGTCGGAACACCGCATCAAAAGCGTCTCGTAATTATCGACGGTCGGCTTCATCACATCATCCTAATGAGAGATGTTCGGTTCCAGTAGCGCCTCGTTGTGGAAATGGTCATGAGAGATCTGACTGCTCAAAACGGATCTTCCCGCGAATCGGAAGTTGAAGAGCGACGCTCCCGGTCATCCGCTACGATTGCACCTCTCGCGCCGGCGAAAGTTCATCCGAACTCAATTTGGGGCAATCCCTCCACGACGTGTTTTTGTTCCTCAATCGGAAATGTTGCTTCAGCTGGGGATGTAAATGCGCGCTCAACTCACCGACATGATGGTGGGAAATCCTGGAAGGGAAGCGAACACCGAAACCGACTCAGTCAGCCGCTGACGGCTTGCCACCTGTTACTCGGATGAAGCTTTGGAGCGCGCGAGAGCTACGGTCTCGTCGCCAAGGATTCAATGAAGGCTACACGCAACCTCAGCTGGGTATATGGCCAACGAAGGAAAGAGAACTTAGGAAGAGAAAGCCCTTACCCGCAGCGAGTCCGCTACTTTGCCCCAACGGCCAGCGCCTCTGGTGGCCGTCCTCTGCGGAGCTTGAAGCTTGTCTGCCCGACGAGTTGTAGCTGCTGCTGCTGCTTCAGCCTGCTACCAGCTGCTTACAGGTGGGAACTCGCGCTCAATGGACCACCTAACAGAGGCTTAATGGACCGACCGAAAAATCTCTCCCGAAAGAGTATCGGTCCCGTGACCGTCCGAGCCGTCAGGTTGCGAGGCCTCCACTCTATTCCTGAGTGACCTCCACTCATCCATCTAGATGATCACGTGGATACTGGCTCCGCTGGTCACAGAGTTAGCTACAAAGACGGTCGAGGAACGGGGTCGCCCTCCAAATCTGACTAATGAACCTCCGACTTCTGTGTTCCCAAACATTGACTGTAGGAGTGGGCCTAGTTTGTCCTTGCTTCTAGAGGCCATCGCTGGGCAGGAGCTTGAGTTGTTTTTCAAGAGGTTTTTCGGCTGGAAGCTGAGAAAATACACGAATTCCATGCTTGACTCGATTCGGAGCAAGACTGGCCGAGTTAGCTTGTCCGCAAATTGAGCGTTTTTCCTAATGATTCGAACGTGAGGAATCCCTTGGGAGTTTCTCATTAGCACCGTTATTCAAGTGCTGAACGATCGATGGCTTCTATTATGACCACGAGACACGTTTTCCGAACGAAAAACACGGAACATTCGTGGGGGATGCGGTCGGAACTTCAGGGTACCGCGATGATTCATCTCGCTATGATTACCACATGGCAAAATACTAGTTGAATCAGTATCATGGAGTTCATGGGTGGTTCGCAGCAAACATGCGCCGAGCGTATGCTCCCCCCGCTATGCGCGCATCCGACGACGGCCACTCGGCCCCACCTGGAGCTTGCGTCCTCAACGATCTGATTGAGACAGGTATCGCCAGGCGATCATTGAGGCTCGGATTCCCCATCCAAATGCCCTCCTCCGTGAGAACAAAATATCTGATCATGTCTCTGTACCGCGGCGCATTAAGCTGAAGAGGAACAAAGGATTGTAGGGCCGAGATTCAGGTCCGACACCCCACTTTCAGTCGGGTGACGCCGATGACAGTATCTGTGATGAAGCCGAGGAATGACTCGGGCGGCTGGACGAAAAGCACGTGCGATAGCCTAGAGTAGACTCGTGTATCTCCCACGGATGGGATTTTCCGTCAGCTGAGCTCCTCCGGGTGTTAAGGCACTCGAGAGGCAATCGTCACTGTTGGCCGTTCATGACTCCACGGGCAGGAGCACTTTCTTCCGATCCGCCAGGATATTAGATTATGTCTACTACGTATAGAATCAGCGCAGAACTCATTTGAACATGTTCGCCGTTCACGGCCTCCCTCACCCTCACTTTCCCGAAGCACATTCTGAAACTCCCCATATGCTGCGAAAGAACAGTTTTCCTTTCAATTTCTCTCTGAAAGTCATCAACTGTTCGTGATCTGGTTCGACTTTGCATTCCAACGAGATCGAACGCTCACTCCAAGAGCATCATCGTCGACTTGCGAGAGTTCAGTGAAGTTCGATACGATTACCAAGCATGACAATCAAGTTCGAAGCTTCTTCATTGTGTTCTTCGTCATCACGTGACTCTTCGAAGATTTTCCGAGTCGAAATTCTGTGGCTGCGTCTTGTAGCGCTGAAACGAGCTTGTGAGTGCTTCCCCATCTTCCCAGAAGCGATTCCGAGCGCCGCAATAACAGACATTTGTGGCTGACAGCCCGAATGCTCGAATAGAAAGAGCAATCCGACCGAATTGCCTGATACGCGGAAGTTGCGAGATTATCCAACCTTAGCATCTAGGTGAACAAACTCTTCCCGGGGTCATCAACCGGAAAGTTGATCATCATAAAAACCAGGGAGTCGACCAAGTTTGCCGTCCAGTGAATGTTAATGAACGCCTGTTTTGGAGATGAAAACGATTATGCCTATCTTATGCTAACGGAGTCTGTTGGGATTTTTTACGTTGACTCGTGTATTTTCAGTTTTTCAAGGCCTCCGGGAAACCCCATAATATCTGAAGCTTTTCGAAGACGAATAGGGTGTTCGATAACTCATACTACACGCTGTTCAGAATGAATGTCTGGAGCTGGATTAAGAAGCGTCCATTGAATTGATACATACGTCGTTCGAAGGGATGAAGCTCAAGCTCGGGTTGGTGATTACCTTCGACCCGGTTCGCACTGAGTACCGCTGATCTTCGGACAGCAGATTCCTGTGCAGCTGCTATTCCCCGAAAACAATTCTTTCGTACCGGACCAACATTTCCGAGACGTGGAACTTCCGGGGGCGAGGAAAAATTCTGCCTGACACCGTTGACTTTGAGGGTTAGATAGAAGAAGCTCTGGTAAACGTTTTGAGCGAAGGGATGTCTATCGGGGCGGCTGACAAGCCATGCCCGACTCACACGACTCGACGTGCGCATTCTAGAGGGTAGTTCACGCTGCTTCGAGCAACCCGGAGGGAGAGAGCTAGCAGAGAGCCTCACTGGGGAGCGGGGCTGGGGTTTCCCTTTCGAGAACGGGTGCATCGAAAAAGTCGTGCAGCAGTACCCCCGATGAAACGAAAAACACAGATAGAGAAATTCATGGCGGAATGGTTCGATCCCGGCCGGATTCTCAGATCACTCCGTGGGCACATCAGCTCTCCTGAGCGGCTCGCTCAGCGAAGAGAACCGAACCATGGCGAAATCAGCGGATGCTCACCCGTTGCGTATTTTGATGGTCCTCATAAATCGTTCGAATGACTCCCTCCGCAGAATATTCTGAATTTTGATGGGACAGCCTCTTGCGGAAACCCCAGATGTGAATGAATGTTTCGTCGTTCATCTAGCCGAGCAGAAATTGTCTCTGATCCTTGGGAACGTGGATTAACCTGATGTCTGCTGTATCAACGACTAATGAAATCCTGCCCCACCATCTCTCATCGAGCGGAGTGCGTCTCCAAACAGTGGACTGATACCCCCGACGCCAAATGTGACTCTGATGAGCGTGAATGGCACAGACGACGAGTGTCCGGAGACAGAGTCTCGGATAGAGCACTCGCTCACTTCAAGAAGCTCGACGGGGAGAATGAAATGGTCGGAAACAATTTCTACCGCCTCCCATCGGAATTCGTCGTCGAGATGCAGTGAAAACAACGACCGATTCGGCCGCAATTTGCATCATATCCACTCCTCAGATGTGAACGGAATGAGCGTCCCAGAAGTTACGGCCAGAGCAAAATCGAACTCAACCTGAAAATGCCACCCCGTAGAAGGTTGGGGTCCGTATGACAGCGGTAAGATCAAGAAGAAGAAGGCTCGTGAAGTTTGTCCTCTGGATTGCTCTTAAGGCTTGGAGAGGCTCTCCGAGAAAATCTCGGAGGAAGACGAACTCCGCCAATGGCTTGCGCCTGGAGAAGGGATAGGATACACAGATGAAATCGCAAATATGGACGAACCGATATGCGCAGGTGGAAAGTAGCGGGAGGGGACACTTATTCATCAGGAGAATCATAAGAGTGGCAGCACACGTTGCAGGAATAGGATCATCCCGTATCGGAAAATGATCCAAACAGGTCAGTTCTCCAATCGTGGAATCTCGGTATGACTTACCCTTTCAATCGGATGTCATTCGTGGGCAGCGAGGACGGATAAATTTCGGGAATTTCGACCCGACACATTACTCTCTGATGCGTCGTCTCTCAATTCACCTCAACAAGATCTCCCCAAAAGAAATCGTGTACCTTCCCGAGATTAAAATCCCTGTGACCGAGAGTTCGCGTTCTGCTGATTCTGAGCATTCAGCATTCTGTTCGGGCGATCCGCTTCGGCTCATTTCACGTGTTTAGGTCGATCGATATTCTGGCTGGAGCAGGGAAAAATGTGTTATCAATGGATTTTTCATTTCCCGGGAAGGGAGCGGGGGCCGTAGAGCCTTCATTGAGATGCACAAGGAGTTCTGGAATTATTCTCCGGCTCCCAAAAGAAAAGTCTTCGGAACGATCGACTTCAGCCCGTGGCAAGAAGTTACAGCGCAGGCGGAGGCGAGAGGCAGCACAGGAATGGGCACGACCAAACTCGTTGTCAAATAACGAAAGCAATCCGTTTTCAGAGCAGCAGGAACCTAGCGTGCCAACACGGTTGAGCCCAAACAGCATCGTGTTTGAACGATCAGGACGCGATCCGTTTCTGTTGAGAATGTGAGCAAAGCTCGGAGGATATAGAATCGTTTCTGGAACGCTGAGGAGGAGAGAATCGTTCCCGGAATTTCCTTTCAGGCGCTCCCCCGTTCCGCCCTCTCCGAATTCCTGCTCGCTTTGTCAAGATGTCTTCGTCCTCGGAGGCCACGCGGGAAGGCAGACGGAGAAGAGCCGACGCTGAACGGGGTAATTACCGCGAAGTCGGCTTGTCCAAGTTTGTCCTGAGGTCCGCCGGTGATCTCATTGTTCGATAGGGAGTTTCCGGCCTTTTACTCTCTCTCTCTCCCGACAAAGAAGCGATCCCTTGGAGATCTCCATCTGACATGACGTCTCGACAGCTTTTTTGAAGTGTCACCGGTCATCGTTTCAGCGACTCGCGGTACGTGCGGAGAAGCTCGAAAACATGATACTCATATCTGACCTCTCGCCAGATCTGAGCGTCAATTCCAACCGTCAAAAACTCAGTGGAATCCCATGTGAGTGGAGCGAATGTAGGAGGAAGATAGTAGACGACGGACAGCTTCTCGCCGCGAACAACGTTCACGAGATTGTAATTATATGTCACCACTTGGTACCGGGGAGCTGCTGCACAGAATCGAGTTGCAAAATGAAGGAATGGTAATTCGCAGTCGCGGTTCTGATCCCTTACATCGAGTTTCGCGGTTGTGTATCCAACGTCCGAGATCCATGGTTTGCGCATAAGCCGCAGAAATGAGGCCTTTGCGTCGATTTGTCTCGTATGCTCTCTGCTTGTCGTTATCCGATTCCAAGTGTTCCATCATTCTGCGAATGGGAGAGCCCAAGAATGCTCCTGGGCATTGGAGAGAAGAGTGAGGATGTACTCGCAGAATGGATATGAAGCATGAAGATGCATAATCTTCACATCGTTCGCTTGGAGTGCACTTTATGCAAATTGAATTAATTCGTCTCCATCTTATATCTCTATCACGTCTTTCCCAGTTCCCATTTGGATCCTTGAGGTTCATTGAGGGGAGAACAGTTTCAAAAGTTCTCTATTCACGAATGCGTTTCTGAAATCCACTGGACCGTGGACAATGCGCTTCTAAAAGTTGATACCCAACGTTCCCTGAGAACTCCGGGGCGGCTGTTATTGGAGAAGCCGAGGATTTTCTTCACGAGCCAGTTCCGCGCTCCTGGCTCCAGTTGTAAGCGGTGTGAGGTGGGACGAATACGGAATCTAGTCATCCCGAGCGGCCCGAGCGAATGAACATCTCCATTTTATCGATTCTTTCTCGGCGGGCGCGGCTCACGGATGCGAAGTATTTCGAGCAAAGAACCATTGCGGAGTTGCGCTCATCTCCCGTGAATCGGAGCGCGGCAACAACGTGGATCTATTCGCGACTCTGTCCGATGCGAGGACGGCCCCCTCCACGAGTGTCGATCGGAACAAAGACATTGCTCCGCATCGAACTGTTCTCAAGCGAGTTTTCTGCTTTCGCAGGCGACGCGCAGGAGCTCAATCTTAGCGAGGATATCCGGCCGCTCCGGGAGAGCCCCACCGCCAACGCGGCCCAGCACCACGCAGAAAGCCCTGATTGAGCTGTCCGGATATCCTCCGAAGTTCCTTCTACGTGGATCCGCGAGCGGTCTCCGTTCAATCTTCTTCGGAGCTCAGACAGGGAACCGAGGACCGCAAACAGCCCTAGGTGATTTTTCGTGTGGAAATCAAGAGAGCACCGTCCAAGGCCGATCAGAACCAATTTCCCGATAGCCAAACTCGTTTGGCCGGACTTTCTCCAATTGGCTGAGAGCATCAATGAGCTGTGAAGTTTTTCCCGCGCTCTCCGCCTATTCATCAAGCTTTCCGACGTCTCTCTAGATCTCGCTCGGCGCACAGGAGCGAGATGGAATTAGAAGGGGACGCTAGAATTATTCTGTGATCGGCGGCGAAGATTTCACGAGTTGGTGATTAGCAAATCGGTTGCTCGGATTTTGAGCGAACGAACTGACTCGAGGGAGCTAGGTTCTATTAGTATTAGCGGAAGACATTCGAGACAAACTTTGCTCCTGTGAGGTAATCTCATGGTACAGACGGAGCTCTAGCAAACAGACGTTTGCCTATCGACAAGGGCGAAGTTTAGAGGTGTTTAATCGATGATGATCAGAACGAATCTTGGAAATCTTGGAAAGCCCGTCTGTCTCGATGGTCTAAGTGAGGGGCTTCGATGATCGCATCAAAGTGCTCCCCGGGAGCATTACATCCAAACGACAATAGCGGACCGGGACGCGATGACAGCTGTTGGAAGTTTGTTCGAAAAACGTGCTCTTTCTGTCGTTGTGCTCATCTTCCTCATTGTGAGTATTAGCATCTTGACTCGAGCTTCGGAGTTGGCATATACGGGCTGTGTACAGGTCATTCATTTCCCTCTTGTCACTCGCTTGGACTCGTTCTCGCTAAGGAAAACGCATTCTCAGGTTTTTGCTGGAGCCGACGCTGAGCATGCACGGCTTGGAGTACCGGCGTCCAAGACATCGGTTTCAGCGCAGAATGCAGCATTGCGAGGTAGTTCCAAGACGGAAGGAGGGGGCGTATCCCGCAACGAAATCCTTCCGACATCAAGAATAGCAAGCCAGTTAGCGAAAGATAGCGTTTGCTCCGTGCGGCACGGATGAGATCGGAAGGATGCCACGATTTGCTGGACCGCGTGGGATGGGGAAGTATCTGACGGCGGAAAGTCACTGAAATATTCCAGGTCTCCTTGAGCGCGTTTTCGGAAGGGGGGCACATTCTTTCGAGCTCCGAGTGGATCCATCACTGAACAGCACGTTCCGAGGAAAGGACGGCTTCAGAATTCGAGGCAACTCATCTCGGGTACGGCTTTTCGAATCGCGATCTTGACGTTGGATGCTTATCTAGAGTTCGAGTGTGACGAGCAAACAGCCAACCTCGGAAACATGAGCGCTCGTCAGCTTTCTACCTTCCACGCAGATTGTCATCGAGGGCACGGTTGGCTACGCGGCAGCGAACGGTGAGTCTCCACGAGCAGGCTATTTCCGATCAGGCTGTCCCGAAGCCTTGAGGAACGAGCTGAATCGATGAACGAGCCCCACGGGCGTTATGTCAAAGGTCTCAACTACTACGTCCGGAAAATGCTCGGCGGCCAGTTCAGCTGGTCTGGGAAACGTATCCCCCTACCAAAAAGAATGCCAGCTCCCAGAGGTGCCCTGGACGTAACCTTGCCTGACAAAGTGAGAGGGGGTCATTACTCTGAAGTCGATGTTCTCCCTGAATGATCACGCTGAGCACTGACATTGTCCAACGTGTCGCACAGGTCCGTTATTATGAGAACGTATGCACTGTCTCGTACTCATTTGTCTGGTGGCAGTGGCCTCGTTGGCAACGAGAGATCGACTGGATGGCCATGAACGGCATAAACCTCCCGCTTGCCTTCGAGGGTCAAGAGATAGTAGCGACCGAGGTCTTCAGAGTGAGTTTCGAGAGCGGGAGGGAGGGGAAATTTTCGGAGACTGATTTGTCCATGAGAGTCTGCATTGATTGGATTCATACAGCTTGGATTCCGTTTGTGTTTTGCCTGTGGTGTGAAGAAACTGGGCTGCAACGACACCGACTTGGAATCGTACTTCTCTGGACCAGCGTTTCTCGCTTGGAACCGAATGGGCAATCTGAGAGCTTTTGGGGGTCCTCTGCCCTCGAGCTGGCAGCTGCAAAAAAAGCTGCTCCAGAGAATGATTCTTCGAAGGATGAGGGACTTTGGTATGACTCCTGTACTCCCGGGATTCAATGGATTCGTGCCGCGCGCCTTCGAGCGGCTTTTCCCCGCCGTACGGTGGACTCGAGCCTCAAGGTGGGTGGCTTCCTCACTCATCCTCTCCCTTCAAGAAACGGACTGGGACGACGGGCTCCGCGGGCAGCGTTTCCTCTTCCAGATGGAACCATTTCCCCGACGAGTACGCCATGCCCACGTTCCTATCGCCCACTGAAAAATTCTTCGTCAACGTGTCATCTTTGTACGTTGCTGTGTACGAATCGATCTATGGCACCGACCATCTCTACAACATCGATCTTTTCAACGAGCTCACACCCGACACGGGTGAGTTGACTCCCGCCGACAACACCCCACTTGTATCGATTCGTCTGACTTATGTGTATCGTACAACAATAGATTGAACTGCTTTCCAGGCGATTCGACTGCTTTAGCGGAAATGAGCTCAAACGTGTACGAGTCCATCTCAAGAACGGATTCTAATGGAATTTGGGGTTAGTTTCGACAACAGAATCCAGGTTTCAAGTGAACTCCGTCATCGCGGGGAATATTAGACGAGCGATCGAACCCCAGCTCTCGTCGGGTGCGAGCACCACGAATTTCCTGTCTGAGTCGGTCATTCCAGTTATGCAAGGCTGGTTGTTCGTCAACAACGGAGCGTTTTGGACCCAGGATCGAGTGAAAGCATTCATAACTGGGCCTCCCATTGGTAAAATGATCATCCTCGATTTATTCTCGGAGCAATCGCCGCAGTTCCCGAAGTGAGTTGGTGATTTGCCGCTTTTCCCATCGCTAAGAACCCGGCCTTGGCACAAATATTACCAAATGCTATTCGCATACTCCTCCAATCAATAGGTTTCAACTGAATCAGTTTTCTAAGATGAAACAAACTCTCTGGATTCAGTCCAGATGGATGTTCTGCAGCCCGTCGGTACTGCGATCCTCGTTCGTAACCGGGGAGACTCGCTTTTCTTTCTTTGCAGATTTTCCAATTATTTCGGTCAGCCGTTCGTTTGGTGTATGCTGCACAATTACGGTGGCGTCAGCGGCCTTTTCGGCAACTTCGAGTGGATCAATGCCGCACCGTTGGAAGCTCGGAAGAACGTGCCCAACATGATCGGTTTGGGAATAGCACCAGAAGGAACCGGTGAGGGAGCTCAAGCGCGCTCGTTTAGACCCGATCCGACTTCCTTGGTTCACGAACTATCTGTCATAATGCGCGAAGAAGGCTCGCGGAAATCGAACTGGCCCCGATGTCGAGGAAATAGATCTGCGTGTCCACCGATCGCCATCGTTCCAGCGGGACCGAATAGAGTCAGACCTCCACAAATCCCAAGTGGATCCTGCCTCGGAAATTGAGCCGCATTCTATTCGCAGGACAGAACGAAGTCGTTTACGAATTCATGGCAGAGAATTCCTACCGGATCGCGCCTGAAAATGTTACTCAGTGAGTCCATTCAGCCGATAGCTCTGATGGCACGGTACGGCGATGCGTTCTCCTCAAGTGGGTCTTCGAACGAAAATAGACCTCCGCATGAAATGAACAGGTGGTTGCGGAACTACACGAGAGCACGATACGGCATCCAGGATCCTCATCTGGACAACGCCTGGGAGCTGTTGCACCGAAGCGTGTACAGTGTCCCCACCAAGAGTACGGCCAATCACGGCGACTACATCCTAACTCATCGTCCGAATCTACATGCAAAGCCACTCATATGGTCAGTCGAGTATGGAGCATCCCTCTCATCGAGCGCTGTTTATTCTCCTTAGCGAGTCTTACCACTGCTTGCTCTCCATGGTTCCTTTTGAGGGAGGAGGAGTCCGAGAACTTCCAAATCCAATTTATCGCTTTCTGTGTGGAGTCTGAGAACCTAAATCGAGGGCTTGCCACCAATATTTTCAGGTACAATACCAGCGATGTTATCGAGGCGGCTGCGGAGTTGATCAGATCCTCGCGGTTCCACAGGGAGCTCTGCCGCGAGAGCTTGTTCCACGAAGACCTGGTCGACGTAGTTCGCCAAGCTATTCAGGTGATGAGATGGATCAGTTGGGACTCAAGGCGGGCGCTATATGATTCCCTGTGCAGATCGCTGGCTCGTTTTCGAACAACCACGATCTGAGTGTCCCGTGAGGACCAATGAGGAGCTTCCAATGGAAATTCGCAGGTGAGAGTCTCCGACGAGTACTCGCAGATGATGTCCCACTTCAGAGCAAATAACCTCAGTGGGTTCGAAGAGCACTCCCGACGGCTTCTTCGCTGCATTCACCTCCTTGATGACGGTAAATCACTCTCACTATCCTGGCTAGCTGCAAACTTTTAGCTAAGCGGAAGTTGCTGGGTGAAATCCGGGATACTCGAAGGCCTTCGCACCATGTGAACCGAGGGGTCACGCAGATTTGTTCAAATTTTTCAACCTCTCTGCAGTTCTGTCGACCGATAAGAACTTCTTACTCGGATCATGGCTGCGTGATGCGAGACAATCTGCTGGACCGAATGTTGATTTGAAGGATCAGTTCGAATTCAACGCAAGGAATCAGATAACGAGGTATTGTGTTGAGTCTATTCTTTTAGATTTACATCGAGTTCTCTTTATTATGCTTCGTACCCAAGTGAATTCAACTCGACCTTCTTCCGGAGATGGGGCCCGAACGCAGAAATCGTAGACTACGCGTCGAAAATGTGGGCTGGTGAGCGCAGAAAAATACATTCACGTCGTTCTTTGAGACTCTCGAAGAGGAGCTCTATCGAGTTTGAATCAATTCATTCCCCCGCATCATCCAGTGAGGGTTGCACCGCGAAGGCAGATCCCAGATATGTTGTTCAAGCGGATGTTTCCAGGACTCGTCCGTGATTATTACGGAAGTCGGTGGGAAGTTTTCGTGCGCATCCTGAAGGAAGCTTTGCGTACACAAACCGATGTCGATGAAAAGTTCATTGAAAGCGCTATTGTCAACGAAGTCGAGATACCCTTCACCGAGAGCAGACGGTAATGTCGGAATCTTTTCGAAGCGAGCCGATGAATCCGTGAATGTAATTTCCGGTCGGAGCCGTGCTCCAGGAAGACTGAAACAAGTACTCATTCCCAACATCGTGAAGCAGGAAGTATCCTTCGATGCCAAACGGAACTGCGTGCCGATATCGAAACCGGATTCTCGGATTGCTCTACCCTCGAAAACTCGAGGATTCATCAGGCTGAATTTCGTTGGGGCTCCGCTTTCCGCTTCGTGTACACGGGGAATCTGCCCGCTTGTCTACACCAAAGATGTGACGCTCGAGATACGGAGTCACGGTTTTCACATTTGGATGGTTTCCTCCTCCTCAAAGCCCGAGTACAGCTGCGAGCGTCTCGTCACTGGCATACGAATTCCAGAAATCATGGAACAACTCTTATAAAGGGTTTTAATAACAAAATTTATTTCAAAGAAAGCGTCGCGCGGTTCAAAAGTATGCAGCGGTGGTTGTTCTACCTAGTGGTCGGTGAAGTTCGCTCGGCAGCAATCGCTGCTCAGAGACTGAGACGTTTTCCAATATGATGATTGCAGGAGTTTTCGTTTATTTTGGATGGATGTACTATTTAAGAGCGCTCGACTTGGATTCTTTGTTTGAAGGTTTCTCGTTGGAGAAACTGCTGTTGTTCACAACGTGAAAGTCGCGTTTGTTTGAAGGCTCGAATCGTTAACGGGCTTGCTTGAATGGTGGATTTCATATGAAATAATGATGGATGGAGTATCTTTGCCTCACTCTCTCTCTCTTTCTCTCTCTGTTAAACGTGGAAGCGATCGATATCATCATTGTCACCTGATTAAATCAGGTCCTTGGCTTCGAAACGCTTGTGGTATTTTGTCTGGTTCCGATGCTTCACAGAACGATGTTGGACGTCAGCAGGAGGATATTGTAGAGCTGGATACACTTTGTGTGTAAGCCAAGTTCCCAGTCTCGAACTAATTGCGTATGTCGCGACTTTTGTGCTCGAACGTCGGAAGAAATTCTAATAGTTTAAGTGTTTCGCCGTTTTTTACTCGCTCTCATGTCTCGCTAGTCTTGACACGTCGTTAAGGTACTGATCGACAGCCTGACCAGGCAAGCGAACAAGCGAAGCACGTCAGCCCGGAGCTTCGGTACAATGTTGGTTTTTCAGGTTTACAAAAATAGTCGTAGTGAGTCTGCGACGAGAAAAACAATGTCCTGAAGAAGTTCACCAAGAACGCTTTTCGTCTCGCTTTTCCGAGCAAGCAACCCTTAGTAGCAAAATGCACAACAACGGCAATGGTCAATCGTGATCTGTAAACGCCACCGGACCACGGGATGGGAAACTTTGATCTCGATGTACAACATTTCATTCCTCTGCTTCTCCTGAGCTCCAATCGACGTCAGCAAGTCCACGAATAGCCAATCTTTCAATCTTTTCCCAGTCAACCAATGAAACAATCAGTTGTCGATCTTTTGATTCACTCAACGCTCTTTTCTTTGTTTTTTTTTTTGTTTGTGTCGGTCCGTACGTAGGTGTGTGTGTGTGTGTGTCTGTAACGTGCCGTCTCTGCCGAAGATTTGATGCTGATAATTATCTTACACACCCGTGTACATCATCCGCCTTCATCAATCGCCGCCTTCATCACCATCTCCCTTGTTCGCAACGGTTCCCCAAAACCCTTCGGAGCTTTCAGAAGCCACCGCAAAGGTGGTTCCGGTTCGCGGGTTCCTGTTATGCGTCAATATTGAGCCACAGGAACCCAAACGCGCCCTTGAGCGATCAGGCAGCCAAGGAAGGGAAATCATTGAGATCCTCGACGCGAGGAGTGTGCTGGGTTTTACCTCCTCGAGATTGTCGGCCACTCGGTGCGTGACCCTCTTCCCTCCTCGGACCAGGAGGCCCGCTTGAACGGCCACCACGGCCTCCTCGAGCGGGGCCACGAACGTCGGCGAAGTGGAATTGAGAAGCAAGAGTTTGCTCGAGTTCTTTCTTGAGTTTTTCGCACTCGTCTTCAGCATCGTTGTCGTCGCCACCGTCACCATCCTCTGAATCCTCGTCACCGGCCTTCAATTTTTTCAGTACAACGGCCTTCTTCAGCTTCGGGTCCTCCTTTTCGCCTTCGTTGGGCTTGCGGATGTTGGCAGCGTATTCGGTCTTCGACTTCTTGGATGCCTGCTCTTTCTTCCACTGTTCCAGAGTCATCTGAACGGCTTCCGGTTCAGCGGGTACAACTGTTTCGTCTCCAGCAGCAACTGCGGAGTCGGAGAAATATTCTGTTGGTCAACATGGAGCAATACTCAAACGGAGGCATCAATGAACAACTCAAAGAACGATGCTCGAAGGTCAGATACCGAAATATTGGGGCTCATACCTTCAGGGGTAGTGTCCAGGTCTTCCGTTACCAGCAACTCTTGTTCCGGCGCCGACTCGTAATCAGTGCTCTTGCCCCAGTTATGTGCTCCTTGTCCACCTCGTTTCTCAGTCGGCTTCACCCCCGAGCGAACGTCTCCCGAATGACGATCGAACTCTCGGCCACGTCCTCCCGACCGTTGGCCGTCCCTAGAGCCTCGAGTGGAGTCGTTGCGGAAGTTTCGTCCTCCTTCAGGCCTAGGTCCATCGAAATTACGGGGCGGTCGGTTTCCATCACGCGGTCCACGGTTGTCTCGGAAGGGTCGATCTCCTTCGGGACGGGACTCGTGCACCTTGTTGCGGCCTTCGTTGGCATCTCGACGGACAGGACGGCTCGCCCCACCGACACCACTGCCCTGAGTGGGCGAGGTGCTTCCGGCCTTGACGCGGGATTCATTCGAGTCGACAGCGGCGGCGATCGTCTTGACGGATTCCTTCAGCGTTTTAGACAGTCCCTTCTTTTTGGCATCCTTCTTGGTATCTTTAGACTTCTCCTGAAAGCGTGGTGGTTCTATTTAGAGCAACGTTGGCGGGTAATATAGCTACAGAACAATCAGAGGCCAACATGGAAGAAGCAATTCAACTACGATGAGTGGAGACGCGCCGTTCGTGACGATTCGAGCGCCCTCTTGCGGATGCTCACCACGTGCATGGCCCATCGGTTTTGTTTGATTCCTCATCCTACCCAAGGGGTGGGCAATATTAGCGGGAGCATCTGGAGAAGCCCTCCAGAATCGCATGGCAAACATGAACTGACCTTCCAGGTTGGACAATCCGGAAACAGCTTCCTCAGAGGCCTTTCGAAGGCGACGCCGACAACACTGCTCGAGCGAGTCGAGATCTCTGAGCACTTCGATAATGAGAGCAATGCACGAGAGCTGTGCTTGGAACAATGACGAACGATGTATAGCGTTCGCACAATATCTCTGTGGCCAAATGACGCTCCCAGCGAACACTTGTTGATATACTGTAGCTATGACTCGGGTATAGCTTTACTCTTGAGCTGATCCTGTGCTCAGTTCTCACTCAGCAAACCATCGATCAAATCCGTTAGCTGCATGCTCCAAATGAGATCAGCCAACGATGCCAATGAGAGCGATAAAGTTGCGTGAGAGATGCAACAGCTTGCCGCATCGCTCGAAACAAAAATGGCCGGGAATCGCGCGGACCATCGCAAAGCATCCTCCGCGAGACTCGTCGTGAATGACACCGCCAGAAACTCCACCATCTGAACTGTCCCACTGTGCGAGGGGTGGAATTAGATTCGATCTGTAGTTTCTCAGCAGCAGGGACAGCGAGATCAACACACTGAGTTCGAGTCGCGGATGCCGCAGTGCGCTTTCGCAGCGCAGTTGCGGTGAACACGCTAGTCATTCGAACTTCGACTCGTATTGGACTCGAAGGAGAACTCGACAACTCAACAACGTGCTTCGGCAGCTTGGCCAATTCAGATGCACTCAATCGAAGATGTTCAAAACGAGGTGAGATAGAACTTACAGTTCCCTTGCGCTTCTCCTGCTGCGACTTGGCCAGGATCTCCAGAGGATCGTTTTCTTCATCCAGGAAAAGCTCGAAACGATTCATGAGGTTGCACGCGTATGTTCCCTCCATTTTGACGACAATTTTGCGCTGTCCTTAGCGCGATTTAGGCGGATGAAACCAGCACTTGTTTTAGTAGCGTAGCACGCCGAAAGAGCCGATGGCCAGAAAGACAATATGGCGGACATCGAAACCTATAGCAACTTCGGTGAGAGAGGCCCGCCAAATTTGACGAAATTCAAATTCTCGCACAGGCGGAAGGTACAGCTTTTGAATACACTGGAGTTACATTTCGGAGTAGGTTTTCTTGGGAACAATCAGTGCTCAATGAGAGATAGAAGACTTCTCATCGGAGATTCACCCGGAAAATATGTCCGTGGCGGTGAGCCTCGTCGGATTCGGAGAGCCCTCTCTCCGGTTTGCAGCCTCGAAGTCAGCTCGGCGTACATTGAGTTCGAGGTCCTGACACTAATGCGGATGGTGCTGGAATCGCGTTTCGAAATCTCGGGCTCGAAACGCGACTCGGCTCATTCCTGATGCCTGAATTCAACACCTCCGTATCTGTTGCAGCTTGAGAGCCCTCATGGAACCTGATCGAACCGATGAGTCCCGGTCTCTCTTCAAGGAAAATCTTTCCGCTATCGCGGGAGCATTTGTCATGATTCAGAACCCGGATTCTTGACGAAGGGATAGATGGAAAACAATCAGAGGCGTTTTTTTCATGCGATGAACGGAATCGCGTTGACTGGCAACGAGTACTGGAGAATTCCTCGAGAAAGGAAAACGTTTCTCTCAGAGCGCGGCGGACTCGATTTGAGGAATGACGAATGTTAGCGAAGTGCTTCCCGCTCCACGAAGATTTCTCGGATCCGAGAGGATGGCGCGTCTCAAAGCGATCACGGTCTTCGGCTGCCGCGAATAAAGAAGAGCCCTGAATCCCTCCACAACGGCGGCAAACTCTGGTCAACCGAGAATGAGCGAGGCAATCTTTAGGAACATTTCACGGTAGAATGATAGGGAACGCACACTCCTTTATATTATTCTCGCTCAAGTCAGCTCTTTATTCGTCCCCTGGTTGATCTTGATCGCTCAAGACATCAAATAAACATTGTTTCATCCTCTCCTCCTAACGTAACGATGGAGCTTGTTTGGTCTTTTAAGAAATGATAGCTTTTGGGACATTCCCGGAGACACAGATGGTTTTGAACCCGTGTTCGACACGATCACTCGCCGTAGCTTCCTTCATCTGTTTCTCGAATGGGATGACTCTCTGAACCGGATGGCGTCCATCCGACTTCTTTCACTATAAAATTAAATACTCCGTTCCACATTCGCAGATTGCGGATGCTTGTTGACTCAGTTGAATTCTCGAAAATGGGAATAATTCGTAGTGTTGGTTACTTCGTGAAGAGGCCGCGCAATTGGTTTTGTTCGGAAAGCCCGACCCCGTGGATTGTTCCGCATGAGGCAAATGCAAATAGTATTCTGAGTGGGATCCGTACGTATCTTTGATCGCGCTTTGGGGAAGCCTCGTGCACTCGAACTGTTATCTTCGAGATGCCCGTCACATTTCTTCCTGCTGTTTCCCAAGATCAGTCCTTCGAGCGAAGAGATCATCTTCTGCACGTTAAAACAGGATATATTGACTGATCGGATGCATATGTCTTGAGAATTTCTCGCCGTTGAATTCATAGAACTAAAGCCGACTCCGGTTGACACGAGTTTTGCCAATGCAACATGTCATTGGAGGGATAAGCCGATGGTCAGCGCGTACCGGAGACCCGCCCGCGCATTTTCTCGAATCGACCAAGGATGTGTCAAATTTTATTGCTCAAAAAGGGGCAAGGTCAATCACGTGCTGGAGCCTCCCTGCGACGTCGCCGTGTTCCCGCTGCTCACTGGTCCAATTTATTCCCATTCCGTTGTACCGGGTGGTTTCGGAGTCAAGTCGTACAACACTCGAGAAACACCGCTGACACCTTGTATCTTCTCTGCCATGTCTAAAATAACCTGCGAAGAAAAGAATCACATTAGGTCGATTGCAGGAAGGGCGATCCGAGTGGAGAACATGTCTGCTGTCGTATCAGGAGCGACAATACTTTCGATTGCCACCAACCTCTAGTGGTATGTGCTTGTTAGGCTGCGCAGGTACGCCAGTCATGAAGTCCTCAGTGATGAAAGTTCGCACTACGATAGACCTCTGGCACGAAGTCTGACGCGGATCACAGTTGAAATGGATGGGCACGAGAATTACCGGCATCTGCGAAAGCTTCTTCGTGACCCCGTGCCTTTGCAGCGTGCTTTGCGCGAAGTAGTCTGCTTGTTTCAGGGTCTGGAGGACGTTGGGAGTGAGGAAAGTTGGGGTGATCTCCTGCACTGGTTGGGTGATTGGCTCGCCGAAGATGAACACGATGCGGTTTATGTTGTGGCAAATTTTCGGCAACAGCTTCGCAAACCGCATCAGCATAGACCAATCCTCGGGAACCTTGCCGTCCACAGTAGACAATCCGAGCACGTAACTATAGGTGCGCTTGTCGCCCTGAACTCCTACACTTTTGATTGGCAACAGTGTGGGCGTCACGTTGTGTTTAAGCGACATCTCGGTGAGGAAGGCCAGTTCGTCTTTGGTGCATGCGTTTTCCACTTTGTGCAGGAGCGAATGTTTCTTCTGAGACGCATGCGCGTAATCGCAAATGACTTTACACAGCACCTGAGTTTCGCTGAAGTCTTTTTCCATGAAGGGCTCTTCGGCACAGATTACTCGGACAGCCAAACCGGGACCGGGGAAAGGGTGCCGCATGAGTAACTCCTCCGGCAAGCCCAAATCCCTCCCCAAGGCTCGGACCTCATCCTTGTGAAAATCTTTCAAAGGTTCGACGACTCGTCCTTTCTCACGCAGCAGCCGGACAAGCTCGGTGTCGTTGTGGTGGGTCTTGATGGCGTCCGCGGAATCCGACGCTAGAGAGCTCGCGCTCTCAATCAGATCGGGTCTCAGTGTCCCCTGGCCCAGGAACACGTCATCAGGATTGAGTTTCAACTCTGCAACGACTTCACCGGCCACCTTCATAAATGTGTCTCCGATGATTTTCCGCTTCTCTTCGGGCGCGACCGTTTGACTCAAAACTTTCGTGCGGCGCTTCCCCTTGCCTGGATCCTTTCGGTCGACGGGCAGCTCGGTTGTGCCGTTGTAGAATCTTTGGGAAGCGTCAATCACCTTGAGCTTCAGTCCAATCTGTTCGAGGGAGCTCGCCACTTGGACACTTTCGTCTTTGCGCATAAACCCGTTGTCAATGTGCAAGGCGATCACCTGCGATTCGTGGAGAGCTTTCCGCAGAAGAGCCGCGCAAACCGTGGAATCCACCCCACCCGATACCAGATTGAGTACTTTCGAATTCCCGACGATCTTCTGGATATACTCGATACATTCTGCCTCTCGACTCTTGAGGGTGAACGATCCTGTGCATCCGCAAACATCGAACAGGAAATTGCGGAAAATTTTCTTGCCGTTCGGCGTAAGATCCACTTCCGGGTGGAACTGAACTCCAAATATCTGCTTGGATTCAGAAGCGATGGCAGCCACTGTGTCTCCCGAAGTTGCAGTTATCTTGTAACCCTCGGCAGCGTCGGCGACCGAATCCCCGTGTGTGAGGAGAGCTTCTTCTTTGGATTCCAGCCCTGTAAATAGAGAGAATATATCTAGTAGGATGAGAGACGCGAACGATTACCTGGAGTTTACGAGGCCGCAGTAAAAACCGCTCGATACAATTGTCTCTTGACGCACTGGGACTCGTCTGATCTCTGCAACATTGTCAAGAACGGGCTGACCCGTTCAACCAGGGGGAATCAACCATCGAAATCGAGATAAGAGATAACGATGTTGCAAGGAGACGGCTGTGAACTCACCCTTGAAGATGGCGGAAGAGTTATCTACGTCGATGGTGAATTGCCCATCTTCTCGGTTGTCCTTGCTCGCCACCGATCCACCGAACTCCTTGTTGATGAGCTGCATTCCATAACAGATTCCCAAAACAGGAACACCGCATTGGAAGATTGCGGGATCGTACGAAGGCGCATCCGCAGCATAAACAGAGCCAGGACCACCAGATATGATGATGCCTTTGATTTGGGGGAAAAAATAGGATCTCGAAGTCTGATATAACCTCCTAGGGGATCGCCAAAGGGCTGTCGTGATTGACACTGCACAAGGAGGTTGAACATACCTTTGTACTTAGCAGTGACAATCTCTTTGGCAGTAGTGCTCAGCGGAATTATGACGGACTCAACATTGAGTTCTCGAACCCTCCTGTCAATAACTTTCCCATACTGCGCGCCAGCATCCAAAATGCACACGATATCGCTGTGCAGATTCCCGTTCATGATGGCGATGGAGCAGTGTCAGTGGAAGGTTATCACGGGCTTTACACCAGAAAAAGTCTCGGCTTCGCTGGCAGTGATCCTGGAATGAGCTCCGTGATGAAGCTTACTCAACTGGCATAAGGATGTCGGGCGAGGGTGATAGTGTGTATAAGGAGACGGCGGCGTTATCTGGAAGATAGTGTTGGTCTATAGATATAAGATTATCAGAGTTTGATATGATGAACAGGCCAAGATCGTCATCCGCAAAGGTGTTTCAGGATGATCTTCCACCACAGTTGGACCCCTGTTGCGCAGTTGTCCACGTGTGTACCTTAGATCGAGCAGAAAGATGTCGAGGGGGAGAATTCAATCATTCTCTCCTGGGATTCCCATTTGACCAACATTTCATACTGGACATGAGATGAGGTTTCGGGATCAGGTGTCAGAGCGCGCAACAAAGAAATCTGTGATGGCCACACCAACAAACGTTAATCGGAGCTCTGACGATACATGTGGAAGGACACTAATCTTCATTGATCAAAGGCATTCCTCATTTTCGAGGTGAGCTGCGGCTTACTCCGGAAACTTTCTTAGTTCCATAGAGTGATCAGGGTGGGACCTTGTGATGCCAACTTGTCGGACAAGCGATATTTCCGTTTTATTCGTTCCAAAACGATACTAAAGCGACAAAGACCGAAGGAAATATCCTGATCGGAGATCTTGGCCGAGTCACCATTTCAGATTCCTGCGACTCGACTCTCCACCGATCTCAGATAGTTCCAGCTCTAAGCCTCCCCGTCATCACTGAGTTCGCGAGGATCCCGATTTCAAGATAAATCGGGGATTTGCAACCAGCTCCGACATCGCCGATTTGAAGAAGTGACAAATCTCTCCTGCGTATTATTTCCTTCGTCACATTGTTCGATTGATCCGCGTCTTCCGTAATGAGCATCGGCGCGAAACTTGAATCTGTTTCGGTCCACCACATGGCTTGATTCCATGATCTGTGGCAGGACACCCGAATAATCTGATAATGCGGCCGTAAGAGCATATGCCGTGAAGCCAATGTTGGACAGAGGCCACGGGCTCCTGAGCCTGATCGTTGGAAGCGGCCGGCGATGGGACGTTCTCGTTGCGACATCAGGTACGATTCGACAGCCACGCGCATCTTGAACAGATGCAAAGCCTCGGCATGAGACGTATATTCTCTAAGATATTCGCCGATCACTCCTCCGGCTATCATGCCGGTACAATTCCTGGGAGTGAGTCTCGTAGACCTGCCAACTCACGATTGTCCGTCCTGCACGACTGAGCTGTGCCCGAGTCCGCGTTCTTGTGGTGACAGCTGAACCCAGAATGAATCGAGAAGATTTCTCGCGCGCTCACTGTTTTCCCTTTTTCATGTGGTGCTGAGTGGAGGAATCAACTACGGAAGGAATGTTTACCTTCCCCAGAGCGGAGCCGTCGCGAATCTGAAGCTCGTGCAGGATAGAGCCTTTCTCATGGAAGTGCCTTCCTATTCACCAAAGAACTTCACTGCACTCTACCTGCGAAATTCTCCACCAGGCCACCCGTATTTCAGAACAGCCTCCTCTGCTGCAACATGGCGCTCCCCCGAAACCGGAAATTCGAGGTACAGCCCGCCAAATCCAAAATATTCTCACATCCGATCCCAGTTCACTGGCGATTGAACACTCTCAGATTGAGTCAACGAGGGCGTCCTCAACACCAGGTGCCTTCCTGTGAGTGAATCGGTTTATCTCTCGGCGGAATTTTCTGAGGCGAGCCGGAGACGCTGCTCGGTTACCATTCCACTGTATCTCATGTGGGGAGTCGTATCCCCAAGAAAGATGGCTCGGAATAACGACGTTCCTCAGGAGCCCAGAGGGTTCGATGGATAGAAGCATGCAATGAGCAAAGCATAGTATGCTAGACGATGAGTATGCCCGCCCTTCCACAGGAACGGGAGCAAAAAAGTTGGAGATCGATTGTGAACTCGGGGAACGTCATGATGATAGTGATCTCTGTTGCCCACTTCGGCAGCTCGCAGGCGGCTACCTACCAGCTCCAGTCCTTCGTTCTCGATGCTCTATCTTCAATTTTCATCGTGATCGGAGTACTGATTCTCATCCGACACTTCAGGACTCGACTTTCTGCTTGCTAAGGTATGTTCCGCTCCCTTCCCTCTCATCGTGAGCGACTCGCGAGCAATCGAGTCGCCCAAGCAAAAACCGAGATGATCTCTTAGTTTCACTCTCCCACTCCCCGACAGGTCCTTGATATGGCCCGTTCGTGCCACCTTAAGAAGTTCAATCGCTGAAATAATCTCTATGGAGTTCAACTGAGGTCACGAATCAATGCCTGACGAGTCCTTGAGAGGAGTGCCGAAGGGTCGCAGATGCTGTGTGTACAGGAGCCACACGAGATCACCTGCTGGTACATGTGGTTGTCAGCTGTCACCAGTGGCGTAGCTAGCTGGGGGATTGGGAAGCGGCCCGCACCTGGCGGGAAATCTCAGCGCGGCACATGGGGCGGCATTTTCGCTTCTGGCTTATCTGTCGGGGGAGCTCTGATCGATTTGGGATCGATTGGGAAAAACTTTCAGCGGATCTTCTTCGCGATATCTCTCGAGCTGTAAGCTATCGCAAAAGTAAGAATGGTAAGCCGAAGAGAAGTTGATCATGTGTGGCGAATCAATAACCACAAAGGAAGATTCGATGGATAAACGATACGGGCTGAGCGCAGCTTATCTCACTTAATGCGTCGAGTCATTTTCACTAAGGTAACATCCACCACGTACTGTCAGTGATCGTGGAAACAAAGGAAGAGTTGAAACCGAACCAATAACAGGCTACTCCGCGGAGGGAAGTCTCCCACATGTCACCCACGATTAAAAATGAGATAATCGCTCGCCTAGATCGGGAAAAAAACTCGAGGCGGGTGCTTGAAGCCATATATTTTTGAATCGACTTTGACAGCACGCCAGGCGTGTCGCATGACGATCAGATGAGCCAGATTTTGCGCTGCGATCGCGATTATCGATGGATCCCAGCGTGGTCGAATGTTTCGCTGATTCCATTGGAGTGAAGGGTGAATCCGCAGAGGAGCTGACACAGTTGGCAAAAGGCCGCCCAGACACATTCTGCGACCGATGTGGAGTTCGGCCCGGAACACTGGCCCATGTGATCTTCGGATGCAATGAATTCTGTTATACCAATGATTTCCTCGGTGCTCTCCTCGCCCATTGAGCTGAACATACATTTGTGAACATGAATGAGCGACTTCTCGAAGCATGGGAACGCAACTAAGAAAGATCCGCTGAGCATGTTCGTAAGCCTGAATGACCGAATTCCGACCAAGTGGATTGATCTTCAGGCTTGGGAACAGCCTCCATGCTTCCGGCTCATGGAGCGCTGAAGTGGATTCCCCAATTGTCGAGGTGGAGGAAAACAAGGTTCCTCCTTTGCGGGACTGGAGGATAGAATCAATTCAAATCCAAATGACGCGGAAGTTCACAGATCAGCCGAAATCAGGAACGTAACCGTCGTTACCTTCGCGAGCTTTGGGAGGCACCAACCAATTGAAGGCTTGATGTGCAAATGCACGAATCAGATCCGATGAACCTTCTATAATGAAAATAGAACATGACAATCGCGACATAAACAAGGAAGAGCCCGAAGTTGAGTGGAAACGGCTTCGGCAAAAATTATTGGACGTTGTTTGACACAGGATAGGAATGCAATTGTCGAAAGGAGTCTGCAATGCATAAAGAACTACAGGCTCGATATTTGAGCGTGCAAACCTGGTCGTTTGCTTGCGAATTCCCTTGACGTGGACGATAAGCTCTGCCAGCTGTGAGGGAATTTTTCTCAAGTTCGAGCTCATCAACTCCTATCTGCGCTCAAGTATGAGTCTAGCGATCCTCACCATAGTCAACGAGCTGTCTGCTAGCATCCACATTAAAGGGGAGATGCATGAAGTTGCAATCTTAAGAGCACAGAGTATTGGACTCTGAGGTACAGGCTGAAGTCTGGGAACGCGGTGGAAATGAAACAAGATGCTCTCAAACTCTCAACATTCCGCACCAACGTTTTGGAATGTTTCCCTCATGTTCGGCTGCACACGGTCACGCACGAGAGGTCTTTGAGTTCCCTGAAGATGAAGGCTGTGGCGCCCTCGGAATCTCAGAATTCCGCCCCGGGCGGCACTTCGCCGAGCTACGCCCCTAACTGTCACTCAATACTGGTTATTTCACAACGAGTGGAGCATGGTCTCGGGAAGAGCGATGATTTGCATTCCAGAAGAGGATATCCATGAAATCGTGGTTTTAATCTCTTCGAACTCAGATTTGGTGGGGGCTCGTCGAGCATATCTACTCGGTCATCACGCAAGATGGCTAGCCTGAGACCCTTGTGCTATTCAGATGTTGTGTCAAGAGTTCCTCCGCGGAAGAGTTCGAGATGTTGACTTTCGCTTGTATGAATGAGGAGCCGAACCATTCAACGAGGGTTAGCTTCTCTTTGAGCTGAAGCTCCTGATCTCGCTCAAGTGGAGGACCAGCTGGGGCAGCGGTTTCCAAACTTTTCTTGCCCAGGCCTCACTTGAAGATAACTCAGACACTCTGGCCCTACCAGGTGTCGATTGAGAGTGTCGCTCAGGATTATATTATTATCAGATCACGGGTGTTCCTCTGCGGTCACTTCACGGAATTAATTGTGGTCGGGCCCCACCGGACTGGCCGCATAGTCCGAGCATTGCTGTGCTAGGCAGCGACGAGAAGCAACTGGTTCATCGACCTGCAAATTACGACTGCTCAGCTCCTCGCAACACTTCTTCGAGCTGAATCGAGGATATGGCTCTGTATTTCTATGATAGCTCCCTCTGCCAGTATCCGATTCCTGACTTACAGCCGTGCATTGCCACTCTTGGAGTTTCTGTGAAGCTCCGCAGTTTCAATCAGTGAGAGAGATAGGCATTCGAGCTCGGTTGCAGGCAACATGTATTCATCGATTACTGTGGCTACACCACCGGCTCACATGTGTTGCGACATGATTTTTCCTCTATCCATAAGATCTAGATTGCCTGCAAAAGCTACAACCACCCTAACTATAAATTATAGTTGCAATGACCATATTTAATAGTTACCACAGCTATCACTGACAGGCGCCGTCGCTATTACCAATCGTTTCCAAAGGTTTTATTTCTTCCCGTTCATTATATATTCTTCATGATCGCCACGGTGGATAAGAGGTCAGAAGGAGGGTGCAGGTCATGTTGACCGACGAGGGAACTCTCAGACGGTGCGAGCTGATACCTTGCACGCATAACGTGCCCAGCGAGACTAGAAAAGATCCGCCTATATGGCAGAATGCCTGTGGTTTAGGCAACTCATTATTGATTTGGGAGAAAATTTGAAGAATCCGATCCGAGTAGATCCGATTATCCAGCAAAAACATTGGAAATTCGCACCTTCCTGGCTCTGTGCTTGGCCATCAGCCAGCCTGGAGGCACCCGGGATTCCGTAAGAGAGCCTTCCCGAATCAATCGATTGCAGGTTGCTGCCTTCCATGGAATGCATGTGCCGCAGAGAGGTTCTTCGTGTCGCATATCCCTGCGTGGACTATCCTTCACATTGAACATAAATGTGCGCAATCATTCGCAGTTCATGAGGCTGATACTGTCCCATCAACGTATTGATTCGGTGGTCTCCACTACAGCAAAGCGACCATTCTTCATTTTGTTCCAGCTTTTCCTCATCTGCTCTCATTCACAGCCCTCAAATATCCATGACATCCTTTAATGAAACCTGACGACCTGATGACTTCCTGAATCACGAGTGACCATATCCCGACTCAAGTGCATTCTGGCGTTGAAATCAATAGTTCACACGGAATTCTCGCGAGGCCAATACTCCCTCCACAAAGGCGGGATGCCCGAAATATGAGTGGTTCTTTTCTAGCCTCAGTGGGCTCTGAATATCGATTGATGCCGGACGTGTCTCAAGGTTCCCTTGCGAGCGTGCCGTCGTCATTGGCTCTGAGGGAACTCATCGATTTCTTCCTCGATCTCAGTCTTTTGCTCGTGACCGTGGAGCAAAATTTTGAGCACTCTGAGGATTCTCACGACCACATATTTTGATCCGCAGCAGAAATGATCATCACCAGCTCCGTCGTCCAACGCGTCTGCTATCAGAGGCTACTTGGGCCTGCATTCAAGTCCATTTTCGGTGGTCTACCGCTATCCCTCACTCCCGTTTCTTCAGGAACCATGCCTAACTTCTCGATATTCCCACTCGGAAGTAGCCGACAGTCGGTAAGGTCGCCAGCGGCGGTAAGCGGAGAACGGGTCCAGGAAATTACAGAATTAATAAGATACAGCTCAGAATAATTGAACGTTCGTTTCACTTTCAGATCGCCCACCTTCCGATCACGCATTCGTCGAGCTTCATAAACAAACACGACCTGCAGTTTTGTCGACGGCTCGTTGGTCTAGGGGTATGATTCTCGCTTCGGGTGCGAGAGGTCCCGGGTTCAAATCCCGGACGAGCCCATTTTGGCGAAAGTTTATTCCGATGCCAGCTCCGAACTAGCTTCCGTTGATGAGATCTCTGCAGGACAGGTATTGTCGAACTCCGTGCCTAATGTGAACCGGACATAGAATGGGTCTCGCGAGAGTGACAACGCGACGACTTCGGATTCAGGGAGGCAAGATGCTGAGTTTGTCTGATGCCTCATCCGTGTCCAACGGAAACCATGACAACAGTGTCTCAAGACGAACCCATAGTCGTCATTTGGCACATCGAAAACGAAACTTGTGCTGATACTCTGTCAGACTTAGAGATCCATCATCACTACATTCGAGCCTTCGATCGTCTCTCCGGTTCACCCGGTGTAACCTCTATTTTTGTGAACGACATCAGTCTCGTGAATTAGAGTTGGCGGTCACCATCACCCCCTTCTCTCTGCTGCATCGGGCGCCGTCAACCGGTTCGTGGCCTCGTCCGACACAGGATGCGCCGCGGTTCCCCGACCTCACAATTAAGGTTTCAACCTTTCCGCAGCGGCTCAACGGCAATCCTAGATCTGTGGTCGAGGGTCTCGGCGTCGAGCTTCGGACTCTGCCTGAAGATCGTCTGCTCAAGTATCTCTATCGCGGCCTCAGCATTCTCACTTCAGCGAGACTCATCCGAGATTACCGGTTGATGCGTCATGCTCCGCGTTCAGCATTGATGGACTGTAATTTTGCTCATCGCAAATGAAGCCTGACGATGAAAGGGAGATTCGTCCGCGCAGAGGACCTTCATGTCTTATTCCAATGTGGAGTCTACAGAAATCCTCCACCAGAAACTCTAGTTCATAAGTAAGAATGGGAGACTTCCAGCCGAGAAACGTAAAAAAATTGGCCCACACAGGGATCGAACCTATGACCTTCGCGTTATTAGCACGACGCTCTAACCGACTGAGCTAGTGGGCCGACGACACCACGCCAAGAGCATGTCGTTCCAAACAGATGACTCTACTCTCCTCTCCTCGGAGAACGAGGGGCCGCTAGGTTGACTCCAACGATTCCACAACCCACGGTCCGCTCCCACCGGGATTCTGTTGTCGCAGAGAATCCCCAAGATCTGTTCCGAGGTACGATCCCCTCTGCGAAAACTAGAGTCTAGTGGCTCGCTGACGCCCCATTTGAACTGTAGCAGAGTGGCGCAGTGGAAGCGTGCTGGGCCCATAACCCAGAGGTCCGTGGATCGAAACCACGTTCTGCTAACACTTTTTTGTGGGTTCGGTCGTGATGAGTGACATTCAATTTAGTCTTTATTCCATCTCGATTTGAGTCGAAACGGCTCTGCCATCAGCTCCAAGCTCGCTTAAGACTCCGAGACTTCGAATCACTCGCTCCGACTCGGTATCGGCCGACTGAAGGGCCGAGGAAACTATTTCGAAAACAGGAGAATTACTGCGTTTCTGTTATCCGTTATCCGAACGATGTGTTCAATAACAACGAAGTCCAATAACTGTGCTGTCTGACTCGGGAGCTCAACCAGAGACTAGGAGCGGATGACTTGAGAAAACGGAGAGAAAAGCGTGCGGAATTCTCATTGCGTTGTGATCGTTTTCGCGAGACGCCATTGCCTGGACCAGTCGTGTGCCGGTTCATTCGCTCAGCAACGTAAATGATTCTCTCTGCATTTTACCCGGGAGCGTCCGGCATATGGATTCTGTATGAGAGAACCTCTCCTGAATCCGACCTGAAGCTCACTGGCAGTCTATCGAAAGGAGGAACGAGTTTCTCGATGAGACCATGGGTAGCTTGAAGGAGACGACCGAAGAAACAGAACGCACTTTCTCACAAGATGCGATCCGGGAAAACTTTCCGTCGTAATGCGGGACAATTTTCACTCGCATTTGAAGGATTGATTTTTGATTGTCTCCTGACCATTGATCGGACTCCTTCGGTAGCAAGCGCTCCCGACTCCTTGAAAAAGACTGGGCTGGAAGTGCAGGAGCGCCATTGCAATTTGGATGGATCGAGATGGAGAAAGCCCACTGGAAGATACGGGCGGGACGTCGTTTACCCGGTCCGCCTGCTCTTCTGACGACATGGTTCCTGTGGTGTAGTGGTTATCACATCCGCCTAACACGCGGAAGGTCCCAGGTTCGAGCCCTGGCAGGAACATTATTTTTCAAATCTCGAGGGTAAAGTCTATCCAAATGTACCATAATGTCAGAGGTCAACTCGACTTTCCGCGTCCCTCGCGGTGGACTTGCTGCCGCGCACGAATAGAACGGGACCCTCGTCGGAGCCGAGTTTCCGTTTTGGATCACCCGAAGGTTCTTTCATCTTAGGCGGGTGGCGAGTTAGGGCAGGCCAGAGCAGACCGTGATACGCCGCTGTGGAGTCGGGATGCGAACGTGCGTGGTTCGAACGGGCGAGCTAACGAAGCGATGCGAATAGACTGACAGCAAGCGGCGTCAAGGCAGAGTGGGGGGATTGGCTGAGGTTAGATTCCTGGCGAGCGAGCAGACCGACAGCAAGCGACCTCAGGGAAGTGTGCGGAGATTTGGTAAGGTCGGGTTTCTGGCGGGCGAGCGAAGCGATGCGAGCTGACCGACAGCGAGCGGCCCCAGAGCACAGGGGGGGGGGGGGGGGGGGTATTGGGTAAGGTTAGGTTAGGTTTCTGGCGAGCGAGCTGACCGACAGCAAACGGCCTCAGGGCAGAGCGGGGGGATTGGCTAAGGTCAGGTTAGGTGCCTGGCGAGCAAGCGAAGCGATGCGAGCAGACTGAGAGCGAGCGGCACTTCAAGAACTTCAGGACCATAAACATGCTTTGCGCGACGTCTAACGCAGGCATGTTTCGATCTCAGTTTTCCTCTCCCCACCTCCTCTCCCAACCGTCAATTCGCCATTTCGGCGTGTTCTGACTTTGTTTTTTTTTTTGCGCAACCCGCCTTAAGCAAAAATACCCACCCGAATAGCACGATGGAGACTCCCCCCGAGTCAAGAAAATTGAATGCGTCGGCCGGGAATCGAACCCGGGCCACCCGCGTGGCAGGCGAGTATTCTACCACTGAACCACCGACGCTTACCACCACCGCAGGGTAGTTTCTGATGCAATGATAATTAGTCTAACGTCCCATGCCGCTTCAGATATGCGGTACTCGGAGGAGACATCTTAGGCACGCATCCATCTCTAAGTTCTTGGGGACGAACGTTCAACTGCGGGCAGGACGCTTCACTCCACCACGAGAGCCCCCATGATTCGCCGGTCTGGCAGCCGTGATCGTATAGTGGTTAGTACCTTGCGTTGTGGCCGCAATAACCCAGGTTCGAATCCTGGTCACGGCAGACTTTTTGAAGGCGGTGGGCCCGCCGTTGATGTCCATCTGCACATCCTCGAAGTTTGTTCCCTGGTGAATGTGGAGATTCATCTATTCACATGCCGATTTCCAGCTCGGTATCTCCGGGCACACGGGACGGCCTCGGTTCGTCTCGCAGCCGGAGGGCAACGAGATCGATCCAATCTTAGCAGGGCCAGCGCTCGGATATGGACCTAGAGGAATTCGAAGTTGGTGCTCTCCAAATCAATGATCACTGATCATCAACAAGCTGAATCAAACCAGGTCAACGCGGCATGAGGAAGCAAGGTTGGAGACTAACCTTTTCGAACCCTAGCTTGGATCGCGGCTCACCTGTCAGAGAATTGGCCCACAGAAGAGGTTTCCTCGGCCAAGTCAGTCGAAACGAAGTGGATACTACGGTCATTTCTCAATGAATAGTCACTTACGGAAGAAGTTTTCTGCTCCCTATCCTGGCATCATCTGTCCTTGTCGATGAATCACACCGAATCCCCACCGCGGAGGAGAGACGCCAGGGCGAAACAGTCGAGCCTGGAATCGTCCCGCTGGAGCTTTCTTCCCGCTTCAGGCCCTAAGCTACAACGACACTCGTGTCGCGCCAACGTGTTCCGGAGTCATCGAGAGTCTCGTGTGTGTGTGATATCGGATAATGAGAACCCACCAACGAGTGTTTGCTCCCGTGCAGCCCTCCCAGTGCAATGGAGCTTGCTCCGATCCATCGATGGTACGCTCCGGTACGTGGTCCGCTTCGAGTACTAGACTTCCGTGATGGAGATGAATCTGCTTGAGACGACTCAGAACGCGACACGGAGAATTAACCGGACACGAGAAAAATAAAAGGAAGGCTCCGGCGAGATTCGAACTCACGATCTCCTGTTTACTAGACAGGCGCTTTAACCAACTAAGCCACGGCGCCTTGACGGTGTGCCGAAAATGTTTCGACATCCGCCATGAGAATACAGCGGGATCACAGATAAGCTTGAGGTTGAGATGGTCATCCTGAACGTGGATGCTGGAGTGAAGCAGCGGAATATGGTCCGACGGATCGCCGCCTGTTGACAGCGTTGGAAACGCGATCTGTCAACATCTGAGTTTCGCTTACGGGGACGGAATGGGATACGATGAATGCTTCCATTTCTCTTTTCTGATGAAATCGATCCGTATTTCCGTCGTCATGTCCGTCTCACCAACCCCACGTGATTGCCCACGTGGCTCCCCATGTCATTCTTCCTCTGAGATTCTGACTGATCGATGAGTTCTATGTTTCCGAGTAGCTGTGTTGTAGAATGTTAGGTTTCTGGTTAGCGCCTGTGGCCTCCGTGGCGCAATCGGCTAGCGCGTTCGGCTGTTAACCGAAAGGTTGGTGGTTCGAATCCACCCGGGGGCGACTTTTTTTCCCCTGGCGACATGCCCCCGTTCCAGCAAAAGCAGGATTAGAAGCGCGATGCCGGTGCCGACGACTCGAGTCATGATCGCTGCTCCACCGATCGACCCTTTCGGGTCACGGGGGAACGGTAGCGGTCGCCGCGAGGCTTTGGTGATTCCTTCCGGTGACTGTGCCCGCGATGCGGGCTGCGCACGCGCAGCTTCTCTTGGAGTTACCATAGTAATGACTCGATTGCAAGGGCAGCATAGAGCACGATGGGGGTATAGCTCAGTGGTAGAGCATTCGACTGCAGATCGAGAGGTCCCCGGTTCAAACCCGGGTGCCCCCTCACTCTCTTTTGCGCTTCCCGGATGCACTATCGACTGAGCCTCATCCAGGGTGCCAGGGACTCTGAAGGAGATAACCTCACTCAGGAAAATCCAAGCCCTGCTCGAGTTTTTATCAGGAACTCCTTTAGAAGAAAAATCGTCCGCCCATGACTTCCGAAGCGATGGAATTTGAAACGAGCTCTGTGGTTCCGCAGCCGAATTGGGCTCCATTTCGATTTCATGTCCCGCACTTCCACTCATTGCGCGCCCGAATATCCTGTCCCTTCTTGAAGTAGGATGTCGTGACCCATACTCAGTGGCGGAGTCGGCATGAGACTACGGCGGCTGAAGCCCCATTACCTTCTGAAGCTAGCCTCATATGATTCCTTCCTGATTTTATCTCGAAGGTTTCAGAAGATTCCAGTATTCGCTCCCGATCTCTCAACCACGTTGCACAGGGCCGCTAGCCCTCACCTGAGTCCGGTCAATGGTTTTCCGAGTTCGAATTTCTCATCTTCCTCTAACAACCCAGCTGGAACTCAGCTGACGCCCGGCTGGTAACTGAAAGATTCTTGTGACTCTAGGCGACACGACACACAGCGTCGAAAACTGCGGCGGTGACGGCTATCAACCTCATGAAAAAAAAGCTGGTGCCGCCTCCACCCAAACAGGTGGGATGACAATATTTTGGTCAGCGCTTGTGTGAAATTCTGTCTCTCGTTGGACTCGATGGTCAGAAAGAATGCAGTTTCCAACGCGGAAGATTCCGATTTCCCGCAGAGTCGTCGCGGTTCTCACTTCGTCAGTTGGAGCTGTGTTCCTCTAGAGCGTCGTGAAGCAGTTTCGACTTACGGAAAGAGACTCTTATTGCAATCTGAAGTTTTCTGAGGGAGATTCAACAATCTACCCAGAAGATTCTCACGGCACGACGCAATCCCTGTTACGGAGGTTCATACCCAATGTGCTGAAACTGATTGTGACGGAAACCCACAGAAACGAAAAAAATCCCATAGGATCAAAATGCCTCTCCCTGAATCACACAACTTGTAAGAGAACAATGAGCTTCGGGAGAAGCCTCTCCTCTTCGGCTCGTACGGTGGCATCGACTAGAGCTGCGAGGCCGCTGCGCTTCATTCACCACCATTTCAGCTGCGTAATCTCTGTTCATGGAATACGGAAGAAGATAGTGACCATCGGCTCCATCTCGTGCCGACCGATGCTTCTCCGGGACCGAGAACCGTAATTGGAGCTACGCGAATATTCTGATGCCCAGAAATCGCGCAAGATTCACCCCAGGCGCAGACTAGGGGCATGAAGCTTTCCTTCTCAGCTCCTGATAAACCTCAGCATCATCCAATGCTCAGGCTCCAAGCTCATCGTACCTCACTCGGTATTATCTCGCTGGCTCTCTCCGACTCAGTGTTGTGCGCTTCTGATACACTCCAACATCATCGAGATACACAGTTCCCACCTTCGTCTTGATTCAATCGGCCTCTCCTGGCTCATGAGGCGGATGCAGCTCGTCGGCCTCTGCTCTGTTTATAGAAACTCAGCTCGATCCGTTTGACCGAAAAAACGAGGGGGAGGGTTTTCAGCTCTACGAAATCTTTCGCCAGCCGAATGCGTTTCTTTCACAGCGATTTTTTGAGCCCCCCTGCGTATCCGTTGTAACAATTTTCGGCTTATTGGGAGGACACCGGTACGGATGGTGTTTCAAGGAACAGAGCGGTTCCCGGCCAGTAGACTCGCGGATCTACAGTGGATGCTCGAGGTGTCGATGCCTGTGATTAAATAGCACTGAAGAATTTCCACGTCTGCAGCTCTTACGCTTCGGTGGAGACATGTCTCATACCGAGCTACGATCAGACTAGACGGAAGGAGGGAGTAATAACATTTGAAACGTCACGATGAAGAAGGAGAAGGAGTCGTTGGCGAAAAATTCGAATACATTGCTTTATTGGCATACAGTCTTTATAAAGTTCCATGGGAGTCCTTGAATATTCTGCGTATATATTTTGGTGGTACAGGATGTTTCACGACGACATTCGCACCCACAACCGGTGTGTTTCAGAATTAGTCTCATCTTACTCACGGTTTCATGGACAAAATTCTCAATTACCTCGTCTTCGAAATAATCGAGGTTTGAATCGGAGGCCCATTGGGAAATCCACTATATGTGAATTTCCCTGAAACATACGAGGAGTGCTCACGACAAGATCACTCGTTTCTGTATCAATCAGACAACTCATTTCCGAACGCAATCTGACTTGATGCATTTGACGACACGAACCGAAGCAGCCCAATCTGGAATAATGAGGCTCGAACACTATTCGAACCCGCTCGAAAGTCGCGAGCTCCAGATCGGGCAGCTCCGTTTTACCCCGCTTGGAAGTCAATCTCGACCAGAATCGGACATAAATCCGGAGTCGGTCTCGAGGCGCACGAGATACCGACCTCTTACTTCATCATATTCATCAGCACAAAGTAGAACCCTCTCTTTCTTGCGCAGTTTCTTAGCCAACAGAATCCTCTCCTCGAAAAGAGGACTGTTGCAAACATCAGCAGCGAGACAAAAAGTCGGCACAGCTAATAAATTCTCGTACAACCTACGGATACAGCCCCTAGCGACCTTGACTTCTATTCCCAAATCGATATAGAATACCACAGGCAGTGCTGGATGGCTGATATCCTTTACAATTCCCCGGTGGTAGTCTTTCGTGCCATCTAGAGGCACAGCGCAAATTAATCCCACTCTAATGTCATCGATCGTCGAGTGATTGTTCTGATATTGAGATTGAAGTTCGGCGTGCAGCTCTTCGAATCTCTCATTCCTCCAAACGAACCTGAGACGGAGTCTGCGGGGGATAAAGTCCACCTCGGTAACATCAACTCCCAAGGAGGTGTTCAAAGGAAGTTTGATGTTCCTGAAGCGTCCGAGAGATTCAGAGAAGTCCCTCCCGTCGTCACCCTCCGATGCAACGCTGAGGGGAACGGGCGACAGCGAGGAACTTCTGCAACAGCTGCACTTTGAGATGGCAACTGTCATAATCGAGTCACATTTTGTGACCTCGATACTGTTCTTCACTCCAGAAACCTGTTTCTCTATGAAGTCAATTCGATCACTGTCCGTCTTCCTCAACACCGAAAAACGCTCGGAAACTGCCAAGTCGTGCTCCTTGAGATTGTTCCAGTAACACTCCCAGGTGAGCCTCTTGTCGGACAGACCGTGCGTGAAGGAAACGAGAATTCGTTGCACTTCAGCTATTGTGAGGTTCCTCCGGGGATCGAGCAGGTCCGATGTTGTTGGCCCCGACGGAAGAATTCTTGGACTGCTTTGGTCCGTCTTCGATGTCGGGGAGGAAGGGACTGAATGCCGGCGTGGGGATATGACCGGCGATGTGGAATGCGAACTGACATGCGACGGCCTCGGCAACGAGGCTTCTGCGGACGGAGGTTGCGATCTTGAAGATTGCCGTGGTTTTCGTTCGTTGGAAGCAAGAGAGCCCTGGGGTCCTTTTGACACCGGGTAGAGGCGAGTGTATTCTGGATCCACTCTGCAGACATCGGTGAGTGCTTCGAAGAAGGCCGGAGGTTTCACGCCACGGAAGTCCAGTGCCTCACAACCTCTACGATTATTCATGTGGTTGAAATAATCGACGAATTCTTCTATGGGAACACTTTCTCTGTCAGCCAGACAAGCTTCCAAGTCTTTGCGCAGTATTCCCCTGAAGAATGGTATGACAAATCGAGCTCTTACGCGAGCCATCCTTCTGTCGTCGTGTGTGATCCCGTGATTAAGCATTTCTGAAGAGAAGACGGTGCGACTCGTTTAGATGAAACCTCTGAATGCCTCAGCTGCTCCGAAATCATGCCCCAGACCGCCAACGAGATTCAGGAATGCTTACTGTCTGAGTGGTTTCTGCTGGTCCACCAATGAAGAATAACGAGCGAAAAAATCAGGGGAGCCGGATTGCAGTTTATAAGGGCAGGTACGTGATCAGTCAGTCCTCTTGGTACTGTAAATAGAATGCTCAGTCGATGGTCGAGTTTTCGGAACAGTTTGAATGTCCAACACGGTAGGAAATGACGTCGAAGGTGCTGGAGCTGTTGACCCGGAAAAAGTGGGAGTTGGAGAACTCGGAGATGACCATCCGCCTCAGACGAAGCTTCTTCGAGGATTTGCACGCACTCGTGAACAACACTCGTGGTCTCTGCTTGGTTCTTCGAAGACTCATCTGGCGTTGAGTCGCGCATTAGAGCTGAGAGGTGCTCGATATTAAGAGCGAACAGTCTTTCCCACTACCAGATGGAAACCCGAGGCTATTGCCGTCTAGAATCGAAGCTCTGTGCTGCATATTATCTTCTAACTCTCGCCGAACATGCGCGAATCCCACTTCGAGCGATAGCTGCAGTCTGACCTTACATATTTTTCAACATTACCCACCGTGCTCAACTTAACCACTGAGATTCATGCTCATATGGGGGCAACGGTAAACTCCGGAAATGTCCATCCTGGAGGACGGACTCGACTCTCGATTTGTCAGTCCAAACCGCATTCTAGACTATCCGCACAAATAGATATGCGATGCACTAAAACATGCTGCATCGCCTACCATATGGTGAACACTGCTCCAGCCCGCCACGACAAATTTATACTCCTCAGAGGCGCAGTATCACAGCGCATCCACCCTCGACTTAAGTTTTGCCGGACCATGCCTGGTTCGCCAAGAGAACGGTAGGGTTTGAAGTCACGGCCAGTCGTCAACAATAGCGTTCTCGTTGACGAGTGACTCATGCCTACGGGATCTTCCGCACGGATATTCGGGATAAAAACAAAGTGGGAACGAGCGGCACATATAATGCGGCGTCAGAACCAACTGACTCTCGCAGACACGATTGATGGGAACCGGTGAGGAAATCAATTGTCCGCCGAGTAATCAAAGAATTGCGATACAGGGGAACCGAGAACTTCGTTATTCCATATGGTTTCTCAGAAGTACACGAGTAATACGAGATGACTGATTCAATATTAGTCATACTTGCTTTTCACGTGAGAAGCGCATCTTTCTGTGGACACCTGGTGACCAAGACCACGGTATCATCCTCGATTCAGGCTCCACGAGTTGTCTCCCGACGTCACGTTCTATCTTGCTTGTTGACCAATTTCTGCGGCGAACGTCGTCTCGCCCAGAAGGTCTATCCGAAGCAGGCGAACCCAGCCGCCGCTCGGCAACCCGGTACTCCTTCCCTCTCCACCTCTAGTGCTTTCGAGAACATTCTACGCGAACGATGGGCGAAGGCCACGATGCACAACATCCAGACAGAGAAAACCGCTGCGATAGACCTGGTCTGACGGGAAAGGGCAAATCACAATCCTGGAAGAACTCAGGATGAAGTTCGAGAGCGGAATTCTCTGCCGCAATGAGCTCTATAGGATCGCTCCGTTGTTCTCACTATTTTCTTGTGATTTCTCTCTGTGCTAAATCCGAGAAAATGATGAAGGCAACTTTAGTTCAGCTCACAGTGCTGCTCAATTCTGGTCGTGACCCAACCCTCTTTCTACTACCTCCCGTCTTTTTCAGTTCGAACTTGGAAAACGCCTGGAATTATTGCGGTCCGATTTGCGCAGTTATGATTAGATGCTCAATTCTGTACTTGGAGTATTCTAGAGATGCAGCGAGCTTCTCGAGCTACGGTTAGCCATGGAGGTAAGAGTGTCATGGGCGAGCTTTGAGGTTCTAATGCATTTGAGGAACCTCTCTAATCTGGAAATAATTTCGCGGAGGGACTCTCTTATGAATTTCTAGAGTGCCAACGGGCTGCTATACGAGAGAGCCAAATGCTCGCTATCAGTTCAAAATTCGATAATCTGTCGAGCGGTCGCTTCTTCGGCCCAACTCGAACGTATCTCATGAATCGCGAACAATTCAAAGCGAGAGCGCCCGGAATGTAACTGTCAGCTCCCACTACCACCTCGCTCGGAGATATCCGACGAGAGCTTCAGCAATCCGAGGCTGGCTACGAAATTAATCCAGTGGGGTGGCATTTCTGGGAATCTCGCCATGAGCGGAGAAACATCCCGATTCCAAGCTCCGAGACGGGAGACAAGTGTTTCTTCGCTCAGTAGCCCGACACTCAGGCTCTCTCACAGGCACTATAAATGCAGTTTTATTGGCGCCATGGATGCGGAACTAGACACATGCTGGACCGGTTCCATCATGTTGAGAATCCACTCACAGCGCCAGTCATCGTATTTCACCTAGTGGCTCTCTTGCTTGGAGCTTTCGAGGTGGTGCATCGTAGGTAGGCTGACCACGAAGGCAAATCCCTGATTGGCGGCGTTCTTCGCTATTCATCGGAATCGATGGATCCTCGACCCATTCGTGTTCTTGAAGTTCTCATCAAAGAAGGATTTATCATTCATGCGAAACAATTTGTCAGCTAGATGTTCTCGAAGTACCTACCGAAAATCATAACCACATCCCTCGCTCATGGGAGAGCATTCCAGAAAAGAAATACGACGCAAGTCGATAAGCCAAGGAACCGGAAGTTTATGAGGAAGAGACTCTCACGAAAATATCGATCATCTCTTCGAGATGAATCGTGACACTTGCCTGAATCGTGGAACGGTGAGTTAGGTAACGAAGAACGAGCCCGAGCTCAAGGCGTACAAGCTTAAGAAAGCCCCACAGGTGACTGGAGAGAAGAAGTATGGGTATGGGTTTGTTGATCTTGACTCGGTTCGAGATATGTATAAGTTCGCATTCTGTGCGGGTCAACCTTTCATTTCATGTGCTCGCACAGATCGTTTGAAAAGCAGCAGATCTGGACGACGGGTCGCGGGTCCTGCACTAGGTCAAACGATTCCCAGCACCATCCACGATGGAGCAGACTTACAATTATTCGGATAACGAAATTGGTCTTCCGAGGACCAAAAGTCAACAACATACTCAGTATGCTGTGGCTGGGAGGTTCTAGAGGAGTGTTTCTGAAACGGCGCGAATAGAGTGAAAACAACTGAACGATGATTCAGAGCTCGTTGCGGTGGAGAGTTCCATTCATTGGACTTTGTCATGTACCTCGAGCGCTTCCCAGACTATGAATACGGTCTCCGGTCAACGGGAACACACGTCTATTAACAAGCTTGGAAGATCCGGCTCCAATATTTGCTAATTTATTCTTGAAAGACGCTGGTCTTTCCGCCTACCCCGACTCCCCCGTCACAGTTATTGGTCGGCCCCGTCCGAGAGATCTGGTCCAGCTTTTTGTCCGGAATAGGAAGGTTACATAGCTTTAGCCTCGTCAGGTGGGGAAGAGGACAAGTAGTTGGGAGCTTCCCTCGAAGCATGGGTTCCGCAGACATATTCATCATCGCTTTCCATCGCCCTGAAATTGCTATGGACAGCGAGTCGAGTTTGAAGTGGAAGTTGTGGAGTTTGCTTGGTGCTCCCTCCCTCCCTGCATGTGACGGGAAGATTCCGTTTCCATGAAAGGTTGTCCTCTCAATGAGGGGCTCCAATCACCGATCCGTTCCTACATTTGCGAGCTTCAAGAGGTGCTCAAAGTTATCGAAGTTAATAACGGCAGGAATCGGCGTCGATCGGATTGCTCCGAGCCGATTCATCACAGAAATCATACCTATGAATTTGAGCCATAGAAGACCTCCTTTTTCACATTTGACGAACGCAGATCGACGAGTTTCGAGTTCCCCCTTCTCGAGTGGTAACAGTCGCCCCCAATCGTTGGGGAGATTGACAAACGTATCGGAGTAGCATCAACGCGCAACTCGACCCGGGTATACTCCGGAGCATCTCCCACCAATGAAGAGCCTCCGAAAACTCTTTCCGTGATCCATACTCCGCATATCCCATGAGGCATAGATAGTCGGACAGCCTCACTGTTCTGCATCAACCGCTGACACTACTCGTCAAAATTCGCATCACTATAAAATGACCGCGGACTCAAGCTCGAGAATCCTAAGATTCTGCCGCTCTGAGAGACTCTACTTACACGGCGAGTCATCTCTCCGAGTCTCTCTGGATCCCGCTCTTTACTGCTTGAGAATCACGGAGTTTTCAGGAGGAGAGAGGGATCGCTTCCGTCAAGATGAGCGAAACGGAATAGCGTCGATGTGGGCTACGGGGATGAGTATTGGTGAGAATATTCTCCGAGATTCAGGAAAAAGCTCTGAAATTATACGCCATGTATTAAGCTTGCGTCCTCGGGCTCTCAACTAACAAGCCACTCAGGAGACGGGCAATCCTCTAACTCACCGAGGCATTGCTTTGCGTCGGCAAATGTCGATGCGTTCCTGACTTCCCGGTGGCGGCTCACTCCTCGGAGTATTCGGATGGTATCTGATTGATGAAATGTTTCTCTGTTCGGTCTGGCATTCGCGGAGCATCGTTGCCCACGATACATAGCCCCGTTCCATTCTTCAGTGAACTCAGCGACTCATTGCCAGACTGACTCAAACGCACTCGAATGTTCGCAATTCAATTTCGCACAGCAACGCCAAGAAGCAGTATTCGTGGGGTTAGGGTCCAACGACCCGGAAATTCGAGCTCGAAACGGATGAGCCCGAGAACCTCCTCTCCTCATAGCGGAGCAGTCGGGACTGGCTGACCTGATGGAGCTTCTGTTTCGTTTCGTCGATCTGGACCGTTGAGAGACTCTAAAGACAAATGATGAGCCCCAAGCATGGACAGTCCTCGACCGGAATCTTATTCTGCAGCTCTGAATCGGCCAGCACCATCGAGTTTCGAACGAAGCACGGAATATCCTGAGAACTCACGCGGCGACGAAGCCAGGGATACGCTCATCGGAGAACCCATGAGGAAAGGGTGACTAACCGATAGTTAGTCCTCATCTTCATGCTTATCACATTCAATCCACTTCGTCGGTCAGCAAAACAGCTCATGAATTTGTCATCTTTCCTGTCGCCCCCCTGGGAGACTATGAAGGTGGTTCCGGGATCGATCTAACCATACTTTACAGAGTCCGAGTAGTGACGAATCTAGCAGTTACTCGAGGGAGGGGGGGGGGGGGGCGGTCGCTCGTGGAATTTTGATGGAACTTGTGAATTTTTCCCGCTTGCTTTCGGTAGTCATAATTCGGACAATGAGGTTCCGAGCACTCTCACTTTCATCACCCAGCTTCCCAATTTTTCTAAATTCTAGCATCTCGATCGGCTCAATGTCAAGAGTTACGTCGAGTTGTAGTGGACGCTCAATGTTCCCTCTGTTGTCGAACTCTGGGGGCTTCCAAACCGGGACGAAATCGAATTTCGGAGCTCTGTTCCCGCCGATAATCGCACCATACCAGGACGATGATTCGCGCGAAGTTTCAACTCAATGTAATGTAACTCCCGTCGCAACCATCAGTCGTAACATGCTGACCGCAGAGGACTGCACAGTCGATCCCAACGATGTAAGATCAATGGCTTGTTACGAAGAGCAGACTTCAACGATCATGTTGGCTTCCTTCTGTCCCGCTTTTTCCGAAACCGTGAATCACTGGATAAGACGTTTGAGGTTTGAGCGCCAGCTACTTGGGAAAAAGGACGAAGCTCGATCTGTAGATCCCGTAGCGGCCCATCACGTGCATGGATCACGTACATTTCCATCACTGGCGATCGCAAGAAGGTGTTTCATCGATTTCATATCCTCATATCCGGCAGAGAGAGGCTCCAGTCCAGCTGTCAATATGGTCACCAAGACCAGAAACACGATGGTCATCGTCGATTGCGTCAATCTGCGGCTCCTGATTGCCCGTATAGAACCAAACTCAAAGAATTCGGTTTCGTCACATCAAGTACATCCATCTCATTGAGAATGCTTACCACTGAATCAAAATTACGCTCAATAAAGCGACCTCCAATCGAATAGTCGTGCATCCTGAGTTCCATTGATTGGGGCTCATACAAGTTTGGCATCTATAGCGAGCTGAGGAGATTGCTCAGGGGTCGTTAAGATGGAAAAGTTTGGGAAGCTCTGTTCTAAAAAGAGTGACAGCCACGACGGCACCATCTCAGATGCCCGACTCTCGCATGGCCGACTCTTGAATGTCTGAATGTTGCCCTCTCCTACTCTTCACCTGTGGCAGAGCGAAGCTTCTATCGTTCGGTGAGGGCCTTGATTGAATGGGATGAACGCAACTACTGCATGCGTTCGAGGAATCTTGTAAACATCCGTAATTCCTGGCTTCCGAAGGAACAGAAACCTCTCCGAGACGCATTGATTGCACGGACAGACCGCTCTTCATCCCATTCATGTGGATATTATTGGGCTTCATCGGGGAAAATTCTGGGATAGATCTGGAGCGACGGTGCCAAAAGAGTATGAAACCAAAAAACAGAATCGAGTTCCATGAGCAGCTGTGCAGTAAAGATGATTCAGCTGTGCCCGAGGGGCGCGTCGTTGTGAAGTGTATGCAGACCTTCCGACCGGAGGATATACAAACCGTGGTGGCAATGGTCAAGCCGAGGTCCCATGGCGAGCTTCGCAGCCACTAAGCGTGGCTGAACCAGGCGATCCCGATTTCAAAGGCAGCAAAGGTTCCTTCACGCTCTGGCACGGCCGATGTGAACTTGACCACACGACCAGCTGTACGCCTAGGGAACCCCGACGGGCAAATCCAATTTCTACGTTCCCGCTCCACCCCGCGGCATCACGGAGGCCAAACAGGACAAATATGCCATGCTCCCATCGCCGAGAGAAGACCTCGTTTTTGCGCGAGATAAGAGTCCCGTTGCAGCCAAGCCAACTGAGGAGTCGCTCCCTGACACCCTATTACCCCAATATAGCCCTGATCCCGCGAACAAACTCATCGTCACTGCAGCACGACGAGGAGAACGCACACTTTGAGGGCAATCGCCTCCTACCAGAGGGCCGGACGTTATGTAGCTGGCGTGAAAGTCCAGAGAATAATTCAGATTTCAGCCCAAAGTGGAGCGTCCATGACAACCCACAAAACGCGGTTGAGGAGGTGACACCAGGAGAGTCGGCTCCGACACCGGAGACCGCGGCAAGGCTTAGAATCGGGAGCAGTGTTACGATACTGCTCTGGAGAACTGAGACTGGTAGACTTACAAGTGTTGAAATCCGACAGACCTAGCAACGATCATCCATCCGGAGGCTCCTTCCTTCTATACGCGGCTCCGGCACTCCACGAAAAGAAGACCCCATGTACGCCGACAACAATTGTAACGATCCAGCATGGCCGCACGACTCACGGCCAACTTCATCGAGAACAAACGGCCGAGTGATCCTGCCCAAGGGAATGTAGGCTGCAACGTCAACACCAGTACCACTGACGGAAGACCGAGCTCGACATTGCATCGCTCCACTCGAAAACAACCGACAAGAACCAGACGAAAGAAAGGAAATTTGAGACATCATCGCGTCTGTTCCGGAGATGCTGCCCGAAAGAGACGACCCTTCGAGGCAAACTCATCTGGTTTCACACAGCATCAACCCAGGGAACCACGTACCAGTAGGGAGCCGATACTCGGAGCGGTACTCGCCGGCGGAAAGTGACTACAGTAGAACCTCGATTGTATCAACCTCCATCATATAAACCGTCGGTTTGATCAATTTTAGACTGTAACAACCTCGATCGTATCAGCCTGAAGCTCAACCTCAATGAGATCTAGCCCGCTGAGAGTCGCCTTTCTTGGAGAAGTCAGCTCACATAATGCTTCGAAATGGTCTTGACGAAAGTTTGAGCCGGCTACACTGCGGATGCACGGAACGGCAAAGTTTGCGAAATGTCATCCGAGGAACGATCGAACTCGCGGAATGACTTGATACGGCACTTGGGGGACTCCTCGAGATCTTGTCGACTCAATTTCGACATGCCGTCACATTCCTGAGAGCTCTCGTTCGAAGCCCTCCCAAAGTAATGATGAACAAGACAGAATCATTCTCAAATGACCTGAACACCTGTTAGATCTTTTCGCCAGAATATTTTGGAACGATCCGACGGACTTTCGATCCGGAAAACGGCCCCAAGAATCTTATTTTGTCTGAAACACGCTGGGTCTCGAAACGTAGATTTTGTCAACCTCCAACATGTCGATCTCTGATATATCAACGACTTATTACATCCATTATTGATATAATCGAGGTTTTGCTGTATATCGCCGCAGAGCAGCCCGATCGTACTCGTCGAGAAGAAGAATGGCGAGACAAGGTTCTGCGTAGACAACGGTGAGCTCAACGAGATAATCAAACGAGATGGCCACCCACTACCCAGAATCGATGATGCTCTGCATCTCTGAACCTTTGTCTGGACCTATTGAGAGGGACAGAGAACAGACAGCGTTCGCCACTGCAGACGGGCCATCCGAGTCCAGAGTACTCCCGTTTGGGCTCTCCAACGGTTCAGCGACGTTCCAGCGACTGATGGATACCGTCCCTTGGGGACACAAGTAGAAACACTGCTTGGCTCACTTGTACGACTCGTACAATTTTGGCAAAGCAGGTGCTTCGATCAAGCCAACCTGTCGCTCAACATCAAAGAGTGCTCTTTCGGTGCCTTTAAGAGCTCGTTCTTGAGCCATCAGATTTCGCAGAACGGTACCGATACGATCTTTCCTGTCCCCGAACAACCCGATGAGAAACTTCTTGGGGCTCTGCTCGTACTATCTATATAGATAAAAATCCAGGATCTGTTTGTTTGTTTGTCCTCAATAGGCTCCTCTGGTATTGATCGGATCGACTTGGAACAAACTGCATAATGTAGGGTGGCTTTACCGGGAAGGACATAGGCCATTCCAATCTGGCCATTACTTTTCAGCTCTGGAGGGTTGATTCTGAGACCAATCTGGCCATTACTTTCCAACTCTGGAGGGTTGATTCTGGGACCGATCTGACCATTACTTTCCAACTCTGGAGGGTTGATTCCGAGACCAATCCAGCCATTCCTTCCAACGCTGGAGGGGTGATTCTGGGACCGATTTGACCATTACTTTCCAAGTTTGGAGGAGTGATCTCGGGACCAATTTGACCATACTTTTCCAAGTCTGGAGGGGTGATTCCGAGACCAATCTGACTACCTGTTTCCAAGTCTGAGGGGTGATCTCGAGACAAATCTCAGCATACTTTTCAAAACCTGGAGGGGTGATTCCGGGACCAATCTGACCATGCTTCTCCGAATCTGGAGGGGTGATTACGACACCAATCTGACCATACTCCTCGAGACCATGATGCTGACCAAGTGAAGAGAGAGGAAAGTGCCTCGATTCCAGGTCAGAATCCTATCGAGAATCGGTAGCCACTCCCGAAGGTCTCATGACACTACGTGTAAGACAATGTGTGTCTGTCAGCAGTAGACTCCCGAAGCAAGGGACGGGCCGGCCAGCGTAGTCGGCCGAAGGCCGGCTAGTAAGAAATGTATGGGAAACTCCTCGGAGACTGCGGCACCGCTCAACAACTTGCCCAAAGACTTGGAGGAAAGGCTGATTCAACCACCGCTTTTGGGCTATTTCGACTCTTTGGGACCGGCTGCACTGAGGAAGGATGCTTGTGAATACGGAATCGGATCCGTCCTGGCGTAAATAGATACAACTGGTGCAGACGGGTTATTGCCTATACTCGTTGCACGTTGTCGGGTCCCGATAGTCAACAACGGATCAAGGAGGTCTCGCTGTCGTCCGGGCGATGAAGACGCTCAGGCGGTACGTTAACAGCCGTCCAGCAATTCTATAATTACAAATTACCGAGCATTGTATTGGCTCAGGACGTCGAAGAACCCAACTGGCCGCCTGGCGAGATAGGCACTCGAACTCCAGAAATACGACATAACCGTGGTGTACCAACAAGAAAGGGAGCGTTCGGACGCGAAATGTCTCTCATGGTATCTGTTGACAGCGACGAATAGTGATGTTGAACAAAACCAAAATGATCCCGAGCCCCACCGATCCTGGTCTAGCGATCGAGACATAAACTCGCTCACCCCGAATCAGCATCAAGACACCTGGAAATAAATTCGATGTTGCCGGGATCTCTAGCTCAAGCTCAGAGAGACGATCCATCCCTGGAAAGAATGAGAGACCTCGCCGAACGATTCAGCGAGTTCGAAATCGTCACAAGGATCCTGTACAAGAGAAAGCTCTGAAGGATCAGAGACAAATAGTTAGAATAGTAGTAGTGTAGAATAGTTGGTTTCTCCTGAACCCTACATGGGCATCGCCAAAATTTATGGGAAACCCGTCCAAAAGTACTATTGGCCATCCGCTTACCAGGACGCGGAGAGCTTCGGCACAGCCCGGGAGTTCAGGCGAGCTGGGCCTCGTGGAACTCCCGATCGTGTCATCGGTGTCAGGAACCTGAGGAATCAGGGCGAATCCGTCTCCATTTGAATCCGTTCCCGATGAGAGCTGACCGCAACCTCCGGAGACGATCGCTGATAAAGAGGCCTGGACCGTCGGCAATCTGCGGACCCGGGAATTCCCCTCGTTGCCTGAGCTCCAGTTTCCTTCATCAGTTTCAGTTCATGGTAGATAATGGTGATGCGACAGAGAAAACAAGTATTGCTGACTTCTCCTGGAAGCCCCTGAAAATCCCAATTTCTTCTCTCAAACTTCTCTGGAAACGTGCCCGCGAGACGTCGTCAGTCAAAGGTCAGGCGAAGAACTCCCCGAAGAAATACGCGAACCGCGCCGCACGGAGGAAGTCCGACAGTCAGCAAGCGGAGGCTCCACCGGAGTCGAGTTCGGTCGCGCAAAAGGAACATATGAGGGAAGCGGCACAGGAGCCGTTTCCTGATCCAGCCGTCTAAGAATAACCCGAACAGGCAAAGGTGGTTCTAGCCCTTGCTTCAGCACCGTTCCAGCAGTACCACGTGCGGGGCCCGCCCGGTACCCCGCCAAGACCTAGCGTAGGAGCGAAGAACGTTCCCGCAGGGCGTCCAAAAGTGAATCCAGCTCCAGCCAGCTTCAGTGTTCCGAGAGTATACGCCGCTCCGGTAGTTTACGCAGACCCGACAACAACCATTGACGCGGCAGCTTTGTCCCAAGTAGAGATACTGACATGATTCAACCGGCTGCAAGTCCAATCGACTCTCGATCCACCGACAGCGAGAAACGGTAGACCAAAGATTCGCGGGTTTGGCCAGCGAAGATGCGGCGGCGTGGTTCCATGCTTTCAACCGCGCAGCAACCTTAAACGGAGTCGATTGCGCTTTACGCATCCCCGGTTTGGGCGGCCTTCGCATTCAAATTTGCAAGAAACAGGGAACTCCTGGAGAGGACACAGCGAACGATGACGGTGGGGATAACTCGCTGGTACAGGACAGTCTCCACAGCTGCACTCCTCGTTTTCGCACGCACTCCTCCTCGGCCTCTGCTCGCGGAGTAAAGGACAAATCGATGACAGGAAATGAAGAAGAGGAACGAACTTCACGACTCAGAAGAAGAAGAGCAGCTGCAGAAGACTGACGAACAAATCAGGGAAAAAAAACATCCAGAAATGGTAAGCACCCCGGGACTCCGCCGCACGGGGGAGACACACTTACAAATGCATCTCAAACCTGACGATTACGTACGAAAAAAGGCCAGAGACCTAGACTACTTCATGTCCCAAGTTCTTTCCGGCCACGAGCAATTCCACTCAGTAGCGTAGCTAGCCTCCATGATGCCCGGGGCGGATTTGATCCCCCCCCCCCCTTTCTTGGGGTCCGAATGCGTTTTATGCGCGCTGAATGTATCCTTATGTGTCCTCGAACATAAAGTATGATTATCCGAAATGGAGATCTTCGGAGAAATGGAGACAACTTGCGCAAGCTGACCCCGATGTGAGCAACTAGAATATTACATGAGCAACTGGATCACGTTTTCTTAGAGGGTTATTTGCTTCGCTCCTGGGGCTGCGAATCTTCTATTGACTCCTCGAAGTTGAACTCATCCGTGATGGACATCTCGATAGATAGGACAGCGAGGTTTGTCAATTTCGTTGGCTCGATCTCTGTTCCGGAGCAGAAACAAAATGAACTGAACGTTTCTTGATCAGGAAGGAGGACGAAAATTTTATGGTGGTTCGTCAATGGGGTGAAAAATCAGATGCAACTATCGGACTCCGCCCCCACACTGAGGATTCCGGGAAAAATCCACCAGGAAGAGCTTAGAAACCTCAATGTGATAGGCATGGAGAGGCATCCTGATGCCCCCAGCGACCTGATGCCCGCGGCGGACCGCCCCCCCGCCTCGCTACGCTACTGATTCCACTCTTTCCTGTCCAGGATAGGCGAAGCTCGTCCCGTTAGTCAAGGCTGAGAAAGGGAGTTCTGGATAAGTAGAGGAGAACCGGAGCGGGAGAGCTACAGATGAAACGGAAGCAATACCAAGCGTATTAACTGATCCGAGTCCCCGGTCGTCTGCAAGCGGAGATAGTAGATTTTAGAGGGTACACCACACTACCGACGAAACGGACTTCCGTCCATGTCCAGAATGATTTCCTCCGACTCCATAATTAAAAAAAAAAAAGAACTTTCACCGGAAACTAGGGAAGCAGGAAGCTCCCGCCAGTTCCATTCTCGCTACAAGGCCGTTCACTAGAGGCGTTCGATAGGACGGACCGACGACTGGAAAGTTGGGCGGCTTGCGAAGGAGACTTGGTGGATCTAGCAGCAGAACGCGATCCGCGAGTTCGAGACGCTCAGGAACGAAAAGAAGACGGCTCGAAACATACGCGGCACATCGACCATGTGATCCAGCTGCGGAGTCAACGAGCTCCGCACTTGATTGGCCCGAACAATTCCCATCTGGAACGCTGCGAAGGACCCCGCATGTTCCAGTGCGGCCGGCGTAAGCCCGATTCCGCGATCAACACTGCGACGAGGGAACTCGAACGGGCAAATACGATTCCTACGTTCCCGCTCCACTTCACGAATTCGCGAAGGTCAAACCAGACGGAGCTACCAAGCTGCTGCCACCGGAAGAAGACCCGGCTCCCCGCTACGCGGAATCAGAATCCGGTTCCAGCACAACCAAGTCAAATCGTTTGGTCCAATCACGCCAATCGGGTGCGAAGCTCCGTGAGGGATGTTGGCTTAACCTTTGGGACTACCTTGTCGAGTCTAACTGCCGGCTTCGGCAGCCGGCAGAGGAGGAGCTCCGCGGCCTTCGAGAGACGTCGATCGAGGAGGGGAATGAAGACAGGCGAATCTCTTCATTTCGGAATGTGAATACCTACGAGGATGCCCCCGACAGCGGGTAGACGCCTGAAAAGGGCGATTCGGGCACAGAGGAAGTGAGCGGTCACAGATCGATTCTTCGCATCGCCTGATTATGAGATCGAACGCGCGACTAGCCGAGACTGGCCCAGCAGCTGGAAAAGGAGCCGCCGAGTCGGTATCTGACTCTCCGCGTTCCGTCGAAGATACTGCGCGTCGCCACCGCATTACAGTCCCACATTAGACTACGGGGCGTGGTGAACACGTCAGCGGGGTGACGGGGAGTACGGAATTCCACGAAACAATTGAGAGAAGCTCTCTCGCTTACCTCCCTGCAACCTGCCTGCGGACGAGTCCATTCCACGAGAATATACGACGGGACTTGAATTTCAGCTTCAGAGAGCCAGGAACAAATTCCACCCGCGAAAGCGGGATCGACCGAGCTCTAACGTGCCTTAATCGAGCCGAATGTACCGAAGTGACCTGAATACTCTCACAAGGACATTTCATTCCGCAATGGAACGAGGCAGAAGACAGAGCCGTTCTTTCGCCAGCGCGAATCCGAAACGATCGTTGCCGACGATCGGTTCCCTCCCGGCCGTGAAGCGACTTCACTACGCAAAGCGGCAAGTGGGCTCCGGAGGAGTCGGCCGAGTGCAGGGATCAAACGACGCCGACGCTGAGCGGGCGATCGCGCCCGGGGTGGGCGAAGTGCTTGAAGCGTGGATGCTGCAGGTACTCGACGTGGAACGTTTCCCAGAATACGCGGAGCGTCGCCTGCTGCCAACGCCATCTCTCGGAGAACACGATCGCTGTCAACGCTCCCGCTTCCTTGACAACTTGCTCCGTGTCAGGGAGTCCTGACTGCAAGCTGCAGCCGTAGAGAAGATTAGCCGTTAAGAGGGCCCTGCGCTCGTTGGCGTCCGAGATGATCGCCGAAATCGGTCTAACGTCGACGACCTTCTCTGTCTCGGTCAAGACTGTTTCCAGATCCCGGAACCGCAGCGCCTTCCTGTTAGCACTAGCCTAGTGCCAGTTGGGCTCGGAGAATCTACGAGACTTCCGCGCAAAACTTTGAAAGCACCGACCGTCGTGTCGAGGCGATCGGATCCCCATGCAGAATTGGACAAACCAACTAGTCTACGTGTTTCTCAAAAATCGATGGTCGTTGTCGAGAGTATTTCCATGAAGGAGAAAGATCGAACGAAAGAAGTTGGAGGAGGGATCGGCGCTTGGTGGTCAGAATATCCAAACCAAAGGAGGTTCAGGACCTTCCTCAATGGTCGCTTGACCATTTGCACGCAACGCTCGAGGAATACTCCCATGTTATCTTTTCTTGGGCCAGGAAGTCGCGAATGTCCGCTCGGCGGGCGATCTCGAACAAGAGTCGACATGGAGGCATCAGTGTCACAGAAGATCGAGCTGCCGCTCGGTCCGCCTGAAGGTTCTTGCGGTAAATCTGAAATTAGTCTCTGGGTTGCGGCTTGAAAAACGACGTAGCGCCGAGAGAAACTCTCCGGCAGACATATCTGGCACAAGCTCGAGCGAAATCACTCGAATGACCGCGCATGTAAACAAAAATTCGTATGATTTCACCTTCTCCTCGTTTTCCTCCATTCAGATGGGCTCAAGGAAGTCTATGCCGTTGGCCGTGAATGGCGCTGATTCTTACACTCGGGACGTTGGGAGTGGTGGCACTGGAAGAGATGCCGGGCGAGCGCTGTCTGCTTCATGTCTTACAGCGGCGGAAGGCCCTTGCGCGTAACAGAAAGGACGACTGAAAGTGACAACTTCGTTCAGTTTTGAGAAGTTGTATTTCTGCCCTCTTCAGCTCCTCCGTGCTGATCGCACTCGTCGAGTGCTCGTTACGACCGCTGGCTGCGTCTCGGAACCGGAGTGCGTAGGTGCTGACTCTCAACGCTTTGATCCATGAAGACCAATCCTTCCAGAAGAGAGTCCTGAAATATGTATTTGCAACCAAAGACATGATCGTATCCATTTCACGTTCTGTTGCCAAGTCCTTCAGGTCTGATTTGTTTGGATCAGGAGTGGGCGACTCGTGACACGCGGGCCGCACTGCAAAAGACCGTTCAAACTCACGGGCCGCTAAAGAGAACGTATTGTAATAAAGAATGAGCTTGAAGAATTCGTGGACCTCATGACATGTCTTCAAGGAGCGAAATCCGACGAAGATACGGTCTCCAACTCAGGAATCGTCCCCTTGGCGAAGACGAGAAGTCTGAGCTCCTGAAATATCAAAACACGTCGATGTGACGAAAGAAAGTGAACATTTGATTCACTGGTCAACTGTTTCTCGTTGGTCTCCGATGGCTGTGTTGACCTTGGCGTCGGAACGAACAATCGGTGACAAAAATCGGAGGTTCCAGCCTGAATGGACAGAGAAGTTTTCCTTCGTGGAGTTGGGAGGAAAACCAACGTGTTTGTTCCATGAGAAACCTCTTTCCGTCTTCAAGGAGTTCAATCTGCGGCAGCATTACGAAAACGCCCACCAAAGTGAGGAGACGCTTTCCGGGCGGGAGAGATCGTAGGAAATATCGAATCTCTGCTTCCATGGAAGCGATTCGGCGATTTTGAGCGACTGAGTTGTACAAAACCCACGGGCGTTATCTCTCCAAGATTGTGAGACTCGCAGAGAAAACCTTTGAACTCGGATAATGAGGACTCTCGAGGTTGACCTTCAATCTGAATACGGGGCTGAGGGTCTTGCGATGCACCTTCGTCGTGCCATACACACCAATTTTGATACCCTCGATGCTGAGCATCTCATCCAACGGAAGGATATCGGAGGAATCCGTCCATCCGGATGGATTGACGTTGTCCTCAGAATTCCGAATGGCTTTACGAAAGCCGAAAACTTCTCCACATTTTCCTTGTACCGTTTGCTCCTGGAACCAGCGGGATTCCTTCCGAAGTGTGATGCAGATCCACAAATCATCCTATCACGCCTCAGTTTCGACAGCTTTTTTCCGACGATATCTCGAACGGGGCATCGAATGATCTCACAGGATGCGGATACTTTGAGTCTCCGACACAGTTCATGATTCTGTCATCGGACAAGGGATCCAGCCTCCTCCGGTCGGCCCTTCGGGGCCCTTGGAATGGGCATATCATAAGACGCGTTTCATGGAGTCAAAAGTTCAACCCTATTTTCCCTGATCGCCCGATTATGATGCAACAATAACTCCAGTCTCAAGGGCCGCTCTTTGGAGAGAAATGTCGCTGTCCATATGGGAAAGGTCAATCAGTGACACTCCCAGTTCCCCGTTTCGTATGACGGCTGTGTCGTCGTGTCGCCTCCGAGACAGTTCTTCGAATGATGTTGCGGGTTTCTTGCGCAAAACTCAGTGGATGATCGGGTGCAACGAAATAAAAGAAAGTTTCGCTCGTCTGCAGGCGTTTCTACTCGAATTACACTCCTCCCATGACGTCTTTCGGAGGGTCCGCGGAGCCTCCGAGACGTTCCGTGTTGAGCCCTTGTATTCTGCTTACTCATTGAACTCGACATGGGTTGCGGCTGCCCTCGCGAGTTCTTCGCCAGGAGCCAGTGTCCCTACTTCTACCTCACCGATCAGGGTGACGCTTAGTACCCGTAGCGCGTCTCGGATGCCTGTTCTCTCCTTCTTAGCACCCATGGTCGGCATCTTGCCATGTTCTCGGTTGCGGAAGAAGCACAACTCTGAGACCGTCGAATCTACCGCTGTGCTTCGTCAAAGGAATACTAATTTCTCAATTTCAAGGCTCGTTTTATTTCATACCAGAGGCTCTCTCTTCAGCCCAATACGCCATCGCTCCCGGTGTTTCTTCGCCAACATCTTGATCTTGGCTAAGGTACTCAGAAGGTTTACTCACTGAGTGCCTTGTTTCGGCAGCTGCCCCGGGGCGCTCTCGTCGTCCTCACTGTCGGAGCTGTCCGATGACAAACAGAGCACCGGAACAGGATGCGGCACCCGAATGTCACGGAAGTCTCTGTAATATAGGTGTTTCGGTAAGCTTTCGGAGGTTTTGCTAAGGAGAGCGGCACGCGGGAGATGGGGGAGAAGTGAAGCATGAGAGCTGTGAACCCTGAACGTACCTTTTGAGGACGACAGACGCCCCTGAAACGCCGTATGCCCTGATTCGAGCCGGCGCCCGACCGTGAAGCTTCTGGCTTCGCTTGGCGACGGTTTTGGCTGTTGTCGAGGGCGCACTGCCCGCCGTCGCCACCATTTCCCTCGCAGGGCTCCTAATGGGGCTGAGCGGCGCGGGCAATTTCATTCTTTTGAGAACGTCCTCGACAACACTCATGTCGCCTGACGTTTGGTCGGGCTGCCGGCATCGTCGATCTTCGATGTCGGCGAGCAGAGGAGGGAGCCTCATCTCGTCCAGAACTCTTTCCACAAGACTCATCTCATGCGCGAGTTCTTGGGCTCCTGGTCTCGCGGACGAGACGGGCTTCCTCCGAGCCGCTGCCGAAACTCGGGAAGGCGCCCAGGAGTTCGCATAGCGAGCGGCAGCCTGATGACGTTTGGGCTGCGGAGTGAGCCCTGTTGGCCCCTTTGGCTGTTGCCGCGCCGGCCGAGGAATGGCGGGAGGTGGTCCCGTTGACAAAAGACGCGGCTTCGGCTCAGGCGTCGCAGGCGGCCCTTGAGTCGGTCGCGGTGGGCCGAGACAATACGGAATCGACGCCCACGACGCCTGAATGATTTCCGAGAAATTTCGGAAATCTCCGAGCACGCCTTTGGTCATTAAGGAGGTCACATCCTTCTGAACAACCTGAAACAGAATATAGAGTCAGATCCGAGTAGGTAGTAGAGTTTGCCACGGTGGAATTGAACCTTTCAGGAGAAAAGTACCCTGGCCGGCGCTTCGAAGAGCTCAAAGTCCTGAGTGTCGCTGTTGGGCGTCGGCGCCATACCGCAGACGGCTACTCTTCTCTGACGGTCACTCGCGGCCTGTCGCTTGAGTGCCTCACGTTGTTCCATGCTGAAAGGAGAGAAGTCAGCTGAGTTTCGCAAATCGATGATGTAAGAATCATGCAAGGGGCCGTCGACACTGTGCTAAAGGATTCTGATTCGATCTGAACCTGTCTGGTAGCGGTGATCGCAATGTCTCTCGAGCGAGCGAACACACTCCGCTCTGCACTCAGAATGAGGTCAAACAACATCTTCCAAATCGCTCCCCAGATGTTGCTTGTCTTTCAGGAGACGAGAACTAAGCCGAAATAAAACGATATGGCGAACTTCTACGGAGCACGAAACAGATTTTTGGGAGGGGATCTCGCCGCATCATGCCAGCAACGAACTTGTGGCTCCTCGAGTCAGGATATTGCGACAGCTACTGCACAAACCAGGTCCAACGTAGATATCGCACCCGGGCAACAACATTCAGCTGGTGGCGAACGCTGTCCATGCGATTGAGTACGACGTGCGTCCAAACCTGAATTTCCGTGGTACAGCACTTCACGGAGTCTAATCGTGGATGGCAGAAGCCTAAAGATTACCTGAACATTTTGAAGAGGTTAGATTTGTTGGAGCCGAAACAAACTAGCAAGAAGTCTTCAAGAAAAGTGATTTTCGATGACGGGGCTCTCTATAAAACTACTATTCTATGACCCATTCCCAATCTGAGATTTGGGAAAGTGCTAGATCGTCTACTGTATCTCTCTCTCTCTCGTAGAAATCTATGTGTTTGTTTAATGAAATTTCTTCTCCGAAACTTCCAAGGCAGAATCACCGCTGTGCACGCAAATGAGATCTTCGAAGCCGAGACCTGAGCAATCTTCAGACCCCAACCGCGGAACCGCTCGAGTCTGATTTGTAATCAAATCCGGGTTCTGGAGCAGATTCGGAATCAACGATCGGGTTCGGGTTCGAGCGAAGCTTTTGATTCCTCCCAAATCGGAGTCTGCCCCACACTGCTCTCAGATGGAGTTTGGCTCATTGCGACCACAGATACGATGTTTGAGGGGATGATTCTGGCTTGATGAACCGGATGAAGTGTTCGAACCGTAACCCAAGGAGTAATTTCCGATCCCGTGATTCGGTCCACGAGAGAAGCTGCATGCCCGGAACTCAACTCGAGTCCCCCAGCTTTCTTGTAGATGGCAACAGTGAATGCCATTTCTTATGTTTTGACCCGACGATGGGCCACGAATCTGGTCCGTTTCGCGTCCCAGTCCGGAATTTCCACATGATCCATTGCAGAGACGCCCTAGAGACAGGAGGAGGGCCAACGTACCGCTTGGCGCTCCCGGACTGCACTGCCGTCTCAGGTCCTGAAATCATCCCGCGCAACCGAGAGCCTGACAGCATGTCACAGGATATCATCACCACAAGAGGCATCCACGGCTGCCTGTGAGTGCCCGAATGAACGAATCTCCAATGAAAACGTTGTGAAAACCATGGTTTCGATGCAAACCGCGGGGCAAGCGTCTTCAGTCATCACGGAGAGAGCAGCGGAAGTTCTTCGCTGAGCTTCGACATCGACGGTTGTCAAACTCGGGGTTGTACCAGCTCTTGATCCGAGGTCAGAATTCCTTCTACGCTAGAGTGCCACCATCGAGACTGTTCAGTAATCCAATCCTCCAGATTATTGTCGATGGAACGAAGGGGCCACGTCGTCGAAAGTTGGTTCCTCGGACCGCTAGTGGAGCTCGCTCGTGTAACCCCCTTCTGATGACTGATTCGCTCCGAAAAGTACTACGTCTCGGACGAGCGTCGCAAATCTCCAATGACAAAATCAGTATAACGGGCCTCGGTATTTCCCCATCGTTTGACGTGAGAACCGAGCATGTGCCGCGGTGTATCCATCGCCCTCGCTCATGAAGTCCGCCACCACGGAGGCAACTCGAAGCCTGGTCCTCTAACCGAGACCGGAGCTTTGCGGTGAGGAGAGCAAACTTCTTGACGCGACCAAAGAACCGTTCGAGTGGGAATCTGGTCCGGATTCGAGAGCAGCTTTGAATTCAGCGAGCGGATTCGGGTTCGAGCAAAGTTTTCGAGTTCATTAGAATCGGAGTTCGCCAAACACTGCTCTCAGATGGGGTATGGCTCATTCTGATCACAGATATCGTTATTTGCGGTTATGACTCGGGCTCGGTGGGTTAGGTTGGAATCAATCTCCGGTTTGATAGAACCAATCAATCTGTTAGCGGAGTGCGCCGTCCTCGCTAAAGTCGATTTCATGAAGCAGAGGAATCAAACATCACGACTTTCGCTGATTCCCTAACCCGCCACACGCAGGGTGTGATGGAGATCAAGGAGATTTCGCAGCCAGATTCGAGAATGTACTGAATCTGGGAATACTGAGATGTATTCCGGTCACTATCTGCGGTGTACAGTGCTCGGATGCGTTCCTGCGCGAGGAACTCATTGACCTCGCCTTCGATAGAGAGCAGGGCATTCACTCTGAGACGGGGCGTCATCGCCTTTCGCTCAAAAATGTATCGCGGAGAAATTTCTATCATTATGGAGAAGATTTGATCTCATCCGCTTCGAGAGAACCCCAGTGCTGATTGTCCACAACTCCAGCAGGTGTTGGTTGTGCAATATATCAATCACACATCCGAGGGCTCGATAATCATGAAAGCCTTGGACCGTCCTACTTGAATTTCTTTCCATTCAGCCAAAACATACTCCATGCAACTGAACGCGACGTGCGTCCGAACCTGATAACTCGTCGCATGGTACTACACAGAGTCGGATCGTGGATGGCAGGGACTTGTGAGTTTACCTGAACATTTTGAAGAGGTTCGATTTGTTGCAGGAAAACCGGAGTGCTCTCCGAGAAAAGTGCCGGAACTGACTCCGTAATGTGGCGGCGGGGATGTGCAAAGGACTTATGTGAACACAGGAACCTTCGATCGTCTATAAACAATGCCCCTGAGGCTTCCAAGTCGCTGCCGCCGACTCTTGTGTGCCGCGATGTTTGAGCCAACGGCGCATGCGCATCATCGGGAAAAATCGAGTTTCAGCCAAACAACTCCTCCTATGGACCGAATCACGGGATCGGAAATTACTCCTTGGGTTAAGGCTTCAAACACTTCATCCAGTTCATCAAGCCAGAATCATCCGCTCAAACAATGTTTCTCAGCGCCAATGGTCGGCATCTTGCCGTGTTCTCGGTTGCGGACGAAGCACAACTCTGCGACCGTCGAATCTGCCGCTGTGCTTCGTCAAAGGAATACTAGCTTCTTGATTTCGAGGCTCGTTTTATTTTATACCAGAGGCTCTCTCTTCAGCCCACTACGCCATCGCTCCCGGTGTTTCTTCGCCACCATCTTGATCTTGGCTAAGGTACTCAGAAGGTTTACTCACTGAGTGCCTTTTTTCGGCAGTTGCCCCGGGGCGCTCTCGTCGTCCTCACTGTCGGAGCTGTCCGATGACAAACAGAGCACCGGAACAGGATGCGGCACCCGAATGTCACGGAAGTCTCTGTAATATAGGTGTTTCGGTAAGCTTTTGGGGGTTTTGCTAAGGAGAGCGGCACGCGGGAGATGGGGGAGAAGAGAAACATGAGAGCTGTGAACCCTGAACGTACCTTTTGAGGACGACAGACGCCCCTGAAACGCCGTATGCCCTTATTCGAGCCGGCGCCCGACCGTGAAGCTTCTGGCTTCGCTTGGCGACGGTTTTGGCTGTTGTCGAGGGCGCACTGCCCGCCGTCGCCACCATTTCCCTCGCAGGGCTCCTAATGGGGCTGAGCGGCGCGGGCAATTTCATTCTTTTGAGAACGTCCTCGACAACACTCATGTCGCCTGACGTTCGGTCGGGCTGCCGGCATCGTCGATCTTCGATGTCGGCGAGCAGAGGAGGGAGCCTCATCTCGTCCAGAACTCTTTCCACAAGACTCATCTCATGCGCGAGTTCTTGGGCTCCTGGTCTCGCGGACGAGACGGGCTTCCCCCGAGCCGCTGCCGAAACTCGGGAAGGCGCCCAGGAGTTCGCATAGCGAGCGGCAGCCTGATGACGTTTGGGCTGCGGAGTGAGCCCTGTTGGCCTCTTTGGCTGTTGCCGCGCCGGCCGAGGAATGGCGGGAGGTGGTCCCGTTGACAAAAGACGCGGCTTCGGCTCAGGCGTCCCTTGAGTCGGTCGCGGTGGGCCGAGACAATACGGAATCGACGCCCACGACGCCTGAATGATTTCCGAGAAATTTCGGAAATCTCCGAGCACGCCTTTGGTCATTAAGGAGGTCACATCCTTCTGAACAACCTGAAACAGAATTTAGAGTCAGATCCGAGTAGGTAGTAGAGTTTCCCACGATGGAATTGAAGCTTTCGGGAGAAAAGTACCCTGGCCGGCGCTTCGAAGAGCTCAAAGTCCTGAGTGTCGCTGTTGGGCGTCGGCGCCATACCGCAGACGGCTACTCTTCTCTGACGGTCACTCGCGGCCTGTCGCTTGAGTGCCTCACGTTGTTCCATGCTGAAAGGAGAGAAGTCAGCTGAGTTTCGCAAATCGATGATGTAAGAATCATGCAAGGGGCCGTCGACACTGTGCTAAAGTATTCTGATTCGATCTGAACCTGTCTGGTAGCGGTGATCCCAGCGGTGGGCCCACGTACCGCTTGGCGCTCCCAGACTGCACTGCCGTCTCAGGTCCTAAAATCTTCCCGCGCAACCGAGAGCCTGACAGCATATCACAGGATATCATCACCACAAGAGGCATCAACGGCGACCTGGGAGTGCCCGAAGGAACGAATCTCCAATGCAAACGTTGTGAAAACCATGGTTTCGATGCAAACCGCGGGGCAAGCGTCTTCCTGAGCGTCTTCAGTCATCACGGAGAGAGCAGCGGAAGTTCTTCGCTGAGCTTCGACATCGACGGTTGTCAAACTCGGGGTTGTACCAGCTCTTGATCCGAGGTCAGAATTCCTCCTACGCTAGAGTGCCACCATCGAGACTGCTCAGTAATCCAATCCTCCAGATTATCGTCGATGGAACGAAAGGGTCACGTCGTCGAAAGTTGGTTCCTCGGACCGCTAGTGGAGCTCGCTCGTGTAACCCCCTTCTGATGACTGATTCGCTCCGGAAAGTACTACGTCTCGGACGAGCGTCGCAAATCTCCAATGACAAAATCAGTATAACGGGCTTCGGCATTTCCCTATCGTTTGACGTGAGAACCGAGCATGTGCCGCGGTGTATCCAACGCCCTCGCTCATGAAGTCCGCCACCACGGAGGCAACTCGAAGCCGGCTCCTCGAACCGAGACCGGAGCTTAGCGGTGAGGAGAGCAAACTTCTTGACGCGACCAAAGAACCGTTCGAGTGGGAATCTGGTCCGGATTCGAGAGCAGCTTTGAATTCAGCTAGCGGATTCGGGTTCGAGCAAAGTTTTCGAGTTCATTCGAATCGGAGTTCGCCAAACACTGCTCTCAGATGGGGTATGGCTCATTCTGATCACAGATATCGTTATTTGCGGTTATGACTCGGTGGATTAGGTTGGAATCAATCTCCGGTTTGATGGAATCAATCAATCTGTTAGCGGAGTGCGCCGTCCTCGCCAAAGTCGATTTCATGAAGCAGAGGAATCAAACGTCACGACTTTCGCTGATTCCCTAACCCGCCACACGCAGGGTGTGATGGAGATTGAGGAGATTTCGCAGCCAGATTCGAGGATGTACTGAATTTGGGAATACTGAGATGTATTCCGTTCCCTATCGGCGGTGTACAGTGCTCGGATGCGTTCCTGCGCGAGGAACTCATTCAACTCGATAGAGAGCAAAGCTTCCACTTTGAGACGGGGCGCTATCGCCTTTCGCTCAAAAATGTATCGTGGAGGAATGTCTATCATTATGGAGAAGATTCGATCTCATCTGCTTCGAGAGAACCCCAGTGCTGATTGTCCACAACCCCAGCAAGTGTTGGTTGTTTAATATATCAGTCACGCATCCGAGGGCTCGATAATCATAAAAGCGTTGGACCGTCCTCCTTAAGTTTCTTCCAATTCACCCGGAATTTTCCTTCTCCCGCCAATCAGGATCCAGCTCTCGTGATTGGGAGTTTTCCCTGCAGATCTGCGATGCACAGCCTGTGAAAACAGGACAAAACGGACAGCCTTGACGGGACCCGACCGTTGGGGTAACCTCCTCGTAGGAATGGTCTCCTGTTTCAGTCTCGGTGAATGCCGAGCTCATCCCCCTATATTCTAAGGTTCGCCAAAGCAGATCTCGATCGATTCGATCATGAGGCTTGATAGGATCGATAAATAAGAAGTAGAGAACCGTATTTTGGTCATTCGCAGTTTCTAAAGCGGACGTCAGGATGAACATGCCTTGTGCCATGTTGTCCTCCATAAACTTCAACTCGATTGATCGTATCGACATGAGCTTCGCAAGTTGTAAAAGGGGTCCTTGAGGAGGACATAGGCATTCGCCCCTGCTCCAATAATCATCCATTCTACCGTCTGATCTATCTTTCTCCACATCAACCGGTGACACGCGACAAAGCCGTTTATACGACAGCCCGCAAACGATACGGTGGAGATGGAACTCAAGTTCATTCCCGAGCTCGTCTTCTCGCTTCTCTAACTAGGAGTAACATGCCGCGGAGCTTTCTAATCTGGAGGCAACATTCGGAGCGGATATAACCGAAAGAATAACTTGGTGAGAGATAACACGTCAAAAAAAAGGAATCCCTCACCGAATACATTGGAGCCTTCGTGGGTTGATCGCTCGCTTCCGAGCGGCGTAGCTTCGTGGTTTTGTGCTCTATCTCACGGTTCGATGGTCTCTTCAACGTCGTTCCGGGGCGCCCGGGAATCGTTCGTCCGACTCTACGCGGTCCTCCCGTACCCGTACCCGGGATGTTTCCCAAACGGGACGGGAAACTGTAGAATGCAGATTCAATTCATGAAATCTTTTCTTTTTCAAATCCTCTTAGTCTGTCAGGTCGTCCGGCTCTCCTTCTGGAGTCAGATTGCTCAACCAGATCCGATTTTGCGAGGGAGTTTGCCTTTGGCGATTCGTACCCTCACCGGAGTTCTCTCTCTCTCGATTGCACGAAGCTCGCGATTCTGTGAAGAATCTCTTGGCCGGACACGGCAACCGACATGGCAGCTCTTCTTCGACGCTCCCACGCGGCCCCCACTTGAGAGCCTCCCAGCCCCAAGGAGAGAGAACTCTCGTAAGTTATGAAACTCGATGATCTGCGAAGTCTACTTCATGCAACTGACCGCGACGTGCGTCCGAACCTGATAACTCGTCGCATAGCACTTCACAGAGTCGGATCGATCACAGAGGTTCGATTTGTTGCAGTCAAACCGGCAGAGTGAGCGCTCTCTAAGAAAAGTGCGGGAACTGACTCCGGAGCCGAATGTGGCGGCGGGGCCTGACGAACGAGAGGCAACAGGGCCAGAAATAGATGAATCCGCACTCAAGTAACTAGGCCCGACCTGAGAGAATTCCGAATCCACGGGCTGATCTCGTCTCGAACGAAGAATGCGAGCATCGGAACGATGGGCAAAAATGAGTTGAAGGTGAGATGTTCACAGGTGCAGTGAAGCCATCCCAATGTCGCGCAGGTGCGTTATTCCCACTAGGGGCGTGACGAAATATCGGGTCAAAATGTGCAAAAGACCTATGTGAACACATGAACCTCCGATCGTCTATAAACAATGCCGCTGAGGCTTTGAAGTCGCTGCCGCCGACTCTTGCGTGCCGCGATGTTTGAGCCAAAGGCGCATGCGCATCATCGGGGACAACGACTTTTCATGAACTTTTAGTCGAGAGCTACGTCGCAAGAGAACTCATCCAACGTTTCCGCTGCCGAAACCGCCATCGCCAACTTCATCCTATCCAATCCAATCCAGATATGATCCGCTGCGGAGGCTTTGCGATCTGCTTCACATGTATTCGGATGGGAGGCTGCTTGGGCTTAAATGAAGCGAACTTGCAGGAGCTTTCGCGATTCTCCAGTCCCTAGAGCCGCGTTCTCTGGAGAGAAATGTTGCTGCCCGTATTTTCTTTTTCTTTTTGGTTGAGAAACTCACGAAGGGTAGACCTTATGGTTCACAAAAGGTGCTGCGAGTGCGGAAAAAAACGAAAATGGGGGATGAAAGAAGAGCCATGGGAGAAAAAATGCATTCACGCACGACCCAGACGAATTGGAAATTCAGCTGGAGTGTGGGGCTCACGAAGATAATACGCACGAAAAAAACCAATCGTTCATCATCTGGAAGATGCGAAAGTATGGAAGTTCGAAGAAGTTTGGGATTATAGGTTGGAGGGAACGCTTGCGAGGGGAACGCATTCCGAAGGCGAGATGTGCGAGGAAAGAAGGTGCAGTCGAACTGAGCCGAATGATTGGTGAATAATTGGACGGGATAGGGGTGTTGCTTGGCACTACGTCTGGTTACACCGACGGGGACCGAAAGGGGAGGAACGAGGGATGAAATTTCAGCTGAACATCTTCCATGGAAGAAACGGTAGAATAGACAGAGGTCAGCGACCTCGCGTATGGGAAACCTCAATCAGTGATTCCCCCTGTTCCCTGATTCGTATGTCAGCTGTGTCGTCGTGTCGCCTCCGAGACAGTTCTTCGAATGATGTTGCGGGTTTCTTGCGCAAAACTCAGTGGATGATCGGGTGCAACGAAATAAAAGAGGGTTTCGCTCGTCTGCAGGCTTTTCTACTCGAATTACACTCCTCCCATGACGTCTTTCGGAGGGTCCGCGGAGCCTCCGAGACGTTCCGTGTTGAGCCCTTGTATTCTGCTTACTCATTGAACTCGACATGGGTTGCGGCTGCCCTCGCGAGTTCTTCGCCAGGAGCCAGTGTCCCTACTTCTACCTCACCGATCAGGGTGACGCTTAGTACCCGTAGCGCGTCTCGGATGCCTGTTCTCTCCTTCTTAGCACCCATGGTCGGCATCTTGCCATGTTCTCGGTTGCGGAAGAAGCACAACTCTGAGACCGTCGAATCTACCGCTGTGCTTCGTCAAAGGAATACTAATTTCTCAATTTCAAGGCTCGTTTTATTTCATACCAGAGGCTCTCTCTTCAGCCCAATACGCCATCGCTCCCGGTGTTTCTTCGCCAACATCTTGATCTTGGCTAAGGTACTCAGAAGGTTTACTCACTGAGTGCCTTGTTTCGGCAGCTGCTCCGGGGCGCTCTCGTCGTCCTCACTGTCGGAGCTGTCCGATGACAAACAGAGCACCGGAACAGGATGCGGCACCCGAATGTCACGGAAGTCTCTGTAATATAGGTGTTTCGGTAAGCTTTCGGAGGTTTTGCTAAGGAGAGCGGCACGCGGGAGATGGGGGAGAAGTGAAGCATGAGAGCTGTGAACCCTGAACGTACCTTTTGAGGACGACAGACGCCCCTGAAACGCCGTATGCCCTGATTCGAGCCGGCGCCCGACCGTGAAGCTTCTGGCTTCGCTTGGCGACGGTTTTGGCTGTTGTCGAGGGCGCACTGCCCGCCGTCGCCACCATTTCCCTCGCAGGGCTCCTAATGGGGCTGAGCGGCGCGGGCAATTTCATTCTTTTGAGAACGTCCTCGACAACACTCATGTCGCCTGACGTTTGGTCGGGCTGCCGGCATCGTCGATCTTCGATGTCGGCGAGCAGAGGAGGGAGCCTCATCTCGTCCAGAACTCTTTCCACAAGACTCATCTCATGCGCGAGTTCTTGGGCTCCTGGTCTCGCGGACGAGACGGGCTTCCTCCGAGCCGCTGCCGAAACTCGGGAAGGCGCCCAGGAGTTCGCATAGCGAGCGGCAGCCTGATGACGTTTGGGCTGCGGAGTGAGCCCTGTTGGCCCCTTTGGCTGTTGCCGCGCCGGCCGAGGAATGGCGGGAGGTGGTCCCGTTGACAAAAGACGCGGCTTCGGCTCAGGCGTCGCAGGCGGCCCTTGAGTCGGTCGCGGTGGGCCGAGACAATACGGAATCGACGCCCACGACGCCTGAATGATTTCCGAGAAATTTCGGAAATCTCCGAGCACGCCTTTGGTCATTAAGGAGGTCACATCCTTCTGAACAACCTGAAACAGAATATAGAGTCAGATCCGAGTAGGTAGTAGAGTTTGCCACGGTGGAATTGAAGCTTTCAGGAGAAAAGTACCCTGGCCGGCGCTTCGAAGAGCTCAAAGTCCTGAGTGTCGCTGTTGGGCGTCGGCGCCATACCGCAGACGGCTACTCTTCTCTGACGGTCACTCGCGGCCCGTCGCTTGAGTGCCTCACGTTGTTCCATGCTGAAAGGAGAGAAGTCAGCTGAGTTTCGCAAATCGATGATATAAGAATCATGCAAGGGGCCGTCGACACTGTGCTAAAGGATTCTGATTCGATCTGAACCTGTCTGGTAGCGGTGATCGCAATGTCTCTCGAGCGAGCGAACACACTCCGCTCTGCACTCAGAATGAGGTCAAACAACATCTTCCAAATCGCTCCCCAGATGTTGCTTGTCTTTCAGGAGACGAGAACTAAGCCGAAATAAAACGATATGGCGAACTTCTACGGAGCACGAAACAGATTTTTGGGAGGGGATCTCGCCGCATCATGCCAGCAACGAACTTGTGGCTCCTCGAGTCAGGATATTGCGACAGCTACTGCACAAACCAGGTCCAACGTAGATATCGCACCCGGGCAACAACATTCAGCTGGTGGCGAACGCTGTCCATGCGATTGAGTACGACGTGCGTCCAAACCTGAATTTCCGTGGTACAGCACTTCACGGAGTCTAATCGTGGATGGCAGAAGCCTGAAGATTACCTGAACATTTTGAAGAGGTTAGATTTGTTGGAGCCGAAACAAACCAGCAAGAAGTCTTCAAGAAAAGTGATTTTCGATGACGAGGCTCTCTATGAAACTACTATTCTATGACCCATTCCCAATCTGAGATTTGGGAAAGTGCTAGATCGACTACTTCATCTCTCTCTCTCGTAGAAATCGATGTGTTTGTTAAATGAAATTTCTTCTCCGAAACTTCCAAGGCAGAATCACCGCTGTGCACGCAAATGAGATCTTCGAAGCCTAGACCTGAGCAATCTTCTGACCCCAACCGCGGGACCGTTCGAGTCTGATTTGTAATCAAATCCGGGTTCTAGAGCAGTTTCGGAATCAACGATCGGATTCGGGTTCGAGCGAAGCTTTTGATTCCTCCCAAATCGAAGTCTGCCCCACACTGCTCTCAGATGGAGTTTGGCTCATTGCGACCACAGATACAATGTTTGAGGGGATGATTCTGGCTTGATGAACCGGATGAAGTGTTTGAACCGTAACCCAAGGAGTAATTTCCAACGCCGTGATTCGGTCCACGAGAGAAGCTGCATGGCCGACACTCAATTCGAGGCTCCCAGCTTTCTGCCCCCAGTCCCTGCCATCCACGATCTGACTCTGTGTAGAACCATGCGACGAGTTATCAGGTTCGGACGCACGTCGCGTTCAGTTGCATGGAGAAGGTTTTGGCTGAATGGAAAGAAATTCGAGGAGGACGGTCCAACGCTTTTATGATTATCGACCCCTCGGATGCGTGACTGATATATTGCACAACGAACACTTGCTGGAGTTGTGGACAATCAGCACTGGGGTTCTCTCGAAGCAGATGAGATCGAGTCTTCTCCATAATGATAGAAATTTCTCCGCGATACATTTTTGAGCGAAAGGCGATGACGCCCCGTCCCAGAGTGAATGCCCTGCTCTCTATCGAAGGCGAGTTCAATGAGTTCCTCTCGCAGAAACGCATCCGAGCAGTCTACACCGCAGATAGGGAACGGAATACATCTCAGTATTCCCAGATTCAGTACATCCTCGAATCTGGCTGCGAAATCTCCTTAATCTCCATCACACTCTGTGTGTGGCGGATTGGGGAATCAGCGAAAGTCGTGACGTTTGATTCCTCTGCTTCATGAAATCGACTTTAGTGAGGAAGGCGCACTCCGCTAACAGATTGATTGATTCCATCAAACCGGAGATTGATTCCAACCTAACCCACCGAGCCCGAGTCATAACCGCAAATAACGATATCTGTGATCAGAATGAGCCAAACTCCATCTGAGAGCAGTGTGGGGCAGACTTCGATTTGGGAGGAATCAAAAGCTTCGCTCGAACCCGAATCCGATCGTTGATTCCGAAACTGCTCCAGAACCCGGATTTGATTACAAATCAGACTCGAACGGTTCCGCGGTTGGGGTTAGAAGATTGCTCAGGTCTCGGCTTCGAAGATCTCATTTGCGTGCACAGCGGTGATTCTGCCTTGGAAGTTTCGGAGAAGAAATTTCATTAAACAAACACATCGATTTCTACGAGAGAGAGAGAGGAAGTAGTCGATCTAGCACTTTCCCAAATCTCAGATTGGGAATGGGTCATAGAATAGTAGTTTCATAGAGAGCCTCGTCATCGGAAATCACTTTTCTTGAAGACTTCTTGCTAGTTTATTTCGGCTCAAACAAATCGAACCTCTTCAAAATGCTCAGGTAATCTCCAGGCTTCTGCCATCCACGATTAGACTCCGTGAAGTGCTGTACCACGGAAATTCAGGTTTGGACGCACGTCGTACTCAATTGCATGGACAGTGTTCGCCACAAGCTGAATGTTGTTGCCCGGGTGCGATATCTACGTTGGACCTGGTTCGAACGCCATCCTCCTCTCGCAACAGATTGGTACAGACTGGGAGTTCTCTCGGAAGTTCTCTCTTGCTGTTTTAGACGATGTTCTCCGACCTGAAGGTTTTGCGCATCGATCGAAGGCAGTGATACGGCGCTCGAAGAATCACAACGCTCGCGAGGTCTTCGCGCAAATTGCGACGTCGCTTCGTTGACTTGTGACTAGAACCTGGCCAGACCGTACGAACTAGAACATCGACCAGAAGTTACCAAGTCCGCATGACAATTTAGTGCTTGATGAGGCCAGCTTACGATGAAAAGCATTATGAATGGCCACTGCCGCTGTACTCTTAGCGGTAGTGTCGAGAGCAGTAGCTGTCGCAATATCCTGACTCGAGGAGCCACAAATTCGTTGCTGGCATGATGCGGCGGGATCCCCTCCCAAAAATCCGTTTCGTGCTCCGTCGAAGTTCGCCATATCGTTTTATTTCGGCTTAGTTCTCGTCTCCTTAAAGACAAGCAACATCTGGGGAGCGATTTGGAAGATGTTGTTTGACCTCATTCTGAGTGCAGAGCGGAGTGTGTTCGCTTGCTCGAGAGACATTGCGATCACCGCTACCAGACAGGTTCAGATCGAATCAGAATACTTTAGCACAGTGTCGACGGCCCCTTGCATGATTCTTACATCATCGATTTGCGAAACTCAGCTGACTTCTCTCCTTTCAGCATGGAACAACGTGAGGCACTCAAGCGACAGGCCGCGAGTGACCGTCAGAGAAGAGTAGCCGTCTGCGGTATGGCGCCGACGCCCAACAGCGACACTCAGGACTTTGAGCTCTTCGAAGCGCCGGCCAGGGTACTTTTCTCCTGAAAGCTTCAATTCCATCGTGGCAAACTCTACTACCTACTCGGATCTGACTCTAAATTCTGTTTCAGGTTGTTCAGAAGGATGTGACCTCCTTAATGACCAAAGGCGTGCTCGGAGATTTCCGAAATTTCTCGGAAATCATTCAGGCGTCGTGGGCGTCGATTCCGTATTGTCTCGGCCCACCGCGACCGACTCAAGGGACGCCTGAGCCGAAGCCGCGTCTTTTGTCAACGGGACACCCTCCCGCCATTCCTCGGCCGGCGCGGCAACAGCCAAAGAGGCCAACAGGGCTCACTCCGCAGCCCAAACGTCATCAGGCTGCCGCTCGCTATGCGAACTCCTGGGCGCCTTCCCGAGTTTCGGCAGCGGCTCGGAGGAAGCCCGTCTCGTCCGCGAGACCAGGAGCCCAAGAACTCGCGCATGAGATGAGTCTTGTGGAAAGAGTTCTGGACGAGATGAGGCTCCCTCCTCTGCTCGCCGACATCGAAGATCGACGATGCCGGCAGCCCGACCAAACGTCAGGCGACATGAGTGTTGTCGAGGACGTTCTCAAAAGAATGAAATTGCCCGCGCCGCTCAGCCCCATTAGGAGCCCTGCGAGGGAAATGGTGGCGACGGCGGGCAGTGCGCCCTCGACAACAGCGAAAACTGTCGCCAAGCGAAGCCAGAAGCTTCACGGTCGGGCGCCGGCTCGAATCAGGGCATACGGCGTTTCCGGGGCGTCTGTCGTCCTCAAAAGGTACGTTCAGGGTTCACAGCTCTCATGTTTCTCTTCTCCCCCATCTCCCGCGTGCCGCTCTCCTTAGCAAAACCTCCGAACGCTTACCGAAACACCTATATTACAGAGACTTCCGTGACATTCGGGTGCCGCATCCTGTTCCGGTGCTCTGTTTGTCATCGGAGAGCTCCGACAGTGAGGACGACGAGAGCGCCCCGGGGCAACTGCCGAAACAAGGCACTCAGTGAGTAAACATTCTGAGTACCTTAGCCAAGATCAAGATGTTGGCAAAGAAACACCGGGAGCGATGGCGTATTGGGCTGAAGAGAGCCTCTGGTACAAAATAAAACGAGTCTCGAAATTAAGAAGTTGGTATTCCTTCGCTGAGGCACAGCGGTAGATTTGAAGGTATCAGAGTTGTGTTCCGTTGGCAACCGAGGAAACGCCAAGATGCATCCGAAATGTGCTACGAGTGCTAAGCGTCACCCTGATCGGTGAGGTAGGAGTGAGAACATCAGCTTCTGGCGAAGAACTCGCGAGGGCAGCCGCAACCCATGTCGAGTTCAATGAGTATCGTTGCATGACACGAAATCTCGAAACGGAACTTCTCGAAAAGGCCGCGAACTCCAAGAAAGACGTCATGGGAGGTGAGTAATTCGAGGAACGACGTGTCAAGACGAGCGGAAAACTTGTTCGAGAATTAGGCCCCCAACATGGCGAAGCTGTTGAAGACAACGAATCCCTGCTGTTGCTGTCGAAAGTCAGAGAAAGTATGTTCATTGGCAGGAGGAATCGTCATAGCATTGGAAGAGATCGAGGACGGATACGCTCAAGCTTGGCGGGATCTGTTGGACCACAATGAATCGGTTCAAGGTCTCACTTCCGCACACCTGCTGCTCTGGAGAGATACAGGAAAGTCTTCAAGAGTAGACGTCGACATCCTAGAGTCTTCAACGCTTTTGGGTTTGTACCAGGCTTCACCCTCCGAGTGGCGGAGAAGTTCATCTCCTGACAGATCAGTCGATATCGTCCCTGTAAGAGACACCGACTGTCACCAGCTTCCGACTCCCTGAAGGCGATCACAAAGATTTGCGTAAGACCTCGAAATTATGCTCGGAGAAACCAAAGACACAAAAGCTTCAGTGAATTGCGAGGTAGTCACCGTCATTCAGCATAGCGGCGATTTCATACCAGGCACTCCTGAGGGAGACAAGTGTTCTCCAAATTATACAGTTGCCAAATCATGACTGGTAGAATCGAGCAGAACTCATCGGTGACTCCGCTGTTGTGGAGTTTGAACTCTGATTGTTCAAGGGACGAGCGGCCTATCTCTCTCAAGAGAACCGCCGGAGATATCGTCTCAGCGAGAGGCCAAGGCCGTTGCTTATGCATGTCCTAATCCGTCCGGTTTGCGGGATTTCAGGGGAGAATGTCCGGATTCTGGAATTTCGGGAGCAAAGGTCCGAAGTTCGGGATCCACGAAGATAATTCTCCATTCTTGAAAGATCGAACGAAACCCAGTTCGACTCCAAGCACTTCCGGGAGCGAATGTCCAGCTCTAGAGAGCATTTAGCGGGAGAGAGCGGCCGCGGACGGTTGAACGCCGTCTTCGCAGCCCGCTGTTTCGTCGGCTAGCGGACTTAAACTGAGCAGAAAGTTGCCCGCGCCAGAACCGCGAGAATAGAGCGAATATCACCCGTGGCGGACTCGGAGCGTGAGTTCCCCACGTAAAGACATATGAAAAATACTGAAATACTGACTGAAAAAGACGCTCTGCCATGCTCGAATGACATTATGTCGGGAAATACTCCGAGCGAGGTCCCTCCAGATACTCGAATTTGAAGAAGACCTCGATTAAAAATACCGGTGATAAGAACATATGTTGAATATAATTGATGAGAGAGTGACGTTCACTCTGACGTCTCATCCTAGTGCTTATAGTAGTGTCCTACTCATTCCCTGCAGCATTGATGAGTCTATCAATGCTGCATGGAATGAGGGAATCATATCGAGGCTTGAGCCCCTTCCAATCATATAATTTGGTGGATCCGGAAATGTCCGGTTTCGGCACTGATGTCCTGTCCGGACCATGTCCGGTTTTCATGAAAGAAATGTGCGGTCATATGGCGTCTCTACTTATGACGAAGCCTCTGGGTTCCAACAGAGGGGCAGGGCACAGCAACGGCCCTTCAAGTCTGTCTCCCTAGTCGAATTGGCGGAGACGGCCTCTACTGTGCCGGTGCCTTCTGGAATCCTAGTCTTAACTTATAGTGCTGTTCTTGTAGAAACTGCTGCGTTGAGATTGAAAAATAAGCATCGATTTCCGCCCGCTCAGATTGTCGCTCTCAAACTTTCGTTCTGTTTAGGTCCAAGATGTCACCGAATCATGCGGTACATTACTTCCGGCTCCGGAACTTCTCGGCCCGGAACGGTGGCGCTTACACGTGGGCCGTCCATGATGAGCTGCATGGTCCCCATGAATACAAAGTTGTTCTCATGGTTATCATGATTTTGGGTGAAAGCAGGCGGCAAAGAGCGACCTGGCTCCAAGTCGGACACGATCGCATCCGCACAAATTGTTTTTGCACTCGACACCAATATTCTGGAGAATTAAACAGTGGCAGAGATGAGTGAGAACTCTTTGACCCCGAAATCGGCCGCTCCAAGGCTGCTGTGAAGGACGTGTTGAGACCCGAATTTTCCATAGAGGAATTCCCCGCGCAACCAAAGTCCCGTCTTTAGAGCTGCGGTGTTTCGAATCAACGGTTGCCAGATTTGGTTCTTGACGCATTCCCAGATGGAATTCCAAATGAACTGCTCATCTGTATTTAGCACTCGATCGGGTTCGCTCTCTAGTTCGAAGGGAGACGCTGTTAGGATGGCGATACATTTCTGATTCTTATCTGTGACAGATGAGGGCTTGAAGGTTTCACATCAGTCTCAAGGCTTTGCGATTCATTTCTTCCCAACTGTCTCCAGTGCCTGTCACAAGGTCTCAGCCTCGAGACCTCATGCCGTCCCCAATATGCCGTTGGAATTTGAAAAAAGCAGTCGGAACCTCCGAAGCCACAGAGGCGAAAAACAAGATGACATACCTGGCAAGAATCAGCGAAATGAGAGAGATCAGATGGCCAGGAGCGATTCCCACAATGATGAAAATCGTAAACGTACCATCAGGCTCCAATGGAGGAGCCCAGAACTGAAGGAAACCTTGGGGTGCGCGGAAGTACGAGAACTCTCGCGAATTTATCAAAGCCAAGATCGACGAGGCATGGCGGAGAGGAATGGCAGGGAAAGAAACTCTCGAGCGATACGGAAATTACGAAACGATGCGAGGAAACATTGAGCACATATACGACAACCCGAGAGGCAATCACCTACTGGCAAATGTCAGAGTGGGATGTTTATAGACCAGAAATTACCGGTCAAAATTCAATGACATCGACTCAGCATGTCCAAAATGCGGCCGAGAAGGAGAAACTTTTGGAAACGTGATACTACAGTGCAGGAAACCCGTTATAGCAGAGGAAGAGACCCAGAAGAAACTCGGACTCCACAAGGACAGCAGCTCGAAGATGACACTCGAAACAAAGAAATTGCTAGCACAATGGGAGAACAGCAACCGCGGAAGCAACGAGCACAACTGAACAAATTCCGCGTGGATCAGCCACAATTCCGCCTCTTAACTAGGGTCTCCGACAATATAGTCGGACTTTGAAGATAGGGAGGAGATTATCAATAAGTATCCATCCATCCATCTATCTATCAGTGATTCTCCCTCTCCCCTGTTTCGTGTGATGGCGGTGTCGTCGTGTCGCCTCCGAAACAGTTTTTCGGATAATCCTGCAAGTTTCTTGCGCAGAGTTCAGCGGAAGATCGAGTGCATCGCGAGAGTAGAGGCTCCCTCACCTCTCCATACGTTTCTCCTCCAATTACTCACTTCCCATGACGTCTTCCGAAAGGTCCGCGGCGCCTTTGAGAAGTTTCGTGTTGAGTTCTTGTATTTGGCAACGATACTCATTGAACTTGACATAGGTTGCGGCTCCCCTCACAAGCTCTTCGCCAAGAAGTAGTGTCCTCGCTCCTACCTCACCGATCAGGGTGACGCTTAGTACTCGTAGCGCATCTCGGACGCCTTTTCTCTCCCTCTCAGCACCCATGGTGGGCATCTTGTCGTGTTCTCGGTTGCGAACGGGGCACAACTCTCGGATCGTCGAATTGAATTCAAATCGCCCTCGCTCCGGCGAAAATCGTCGCTACCATTTATCCATCGAGGCGCTCCCACTTGTTCATTTAGCTTCTTCAGGGTCCGGTGCACCACGTGAGACTACAATCCGGGCCAATGAGCGGGTGGAAGGCCGCGCGAATCAGTTTGCACGCTTCAAGTACGATAAAAACAGGCGTGGGGGGCATTCACACGCCGGTCTTTCCACAATCGCCAGTAAAACCTTACCCTCTCCGCCTCTCACCTGTTCGATCGCCGCGTTCACTCGGACTCAAGCAGCTCCGCCACGATGTTGACAGGTATTTGGAGAAAGAGACAGTAGTAGTTCTGGATGTTTTCCCTCCAGTTTTCAAGATCTCGCGGATCTGCCTCCTCAGGCTATATATTGTGCTCATGTTTTGGAAGACCCTTGCTCCCAGCTGGCGTTAGACCCTGATCTCGGTACTCAACTGATGTGAAACCTCTCTGCTTCATTCCAGTCATTGAATGAATTTTGACAGCTGCGTTGATTGTTCTGCTCTCGACATGGTGGACGTATCTGAGGCATCGAGATATGCTGAAAAATATGCCCGGTATCATACCAAGCATCTTCCCTTGGCTGAATCCGGTCATCACTTATTTGAACCTACGGCGTTTCAGACAAGGGAAAGACATGAGTTCCGGTGGGTCAAGTTTATCCGAGGAATGTTCTATATTTCTGCTTCATCTGCTCGAATAACTCATAATCGACTCTTTCTTTCCAGCGCTTTTCAGTTTCCAGCATACACTCTTCACCAAATACCGTGACGAAGGGGTTTTCCAAATTTGGTGCGCCTACGATGGAGGACCTCTCGTACCGGTGTTTTGAACAGACCTCCTCGAAGAAGTTCTCAGATCGCCAAGTTTCGCCACGAAAGCTATCGCATACGATCTGCTCGAAGATTGGCTTGGCAAGGGCCTATTGACGAGGTACAAGGATCGCTCCTTGTCTATGACGAGGCAATTTCGTATCTCAGCGGAATCCGGTCGCTCTCGAGCAACTCGCTATCCCGGAATCGTAAAGCGCCAACGATTATTGGGCGCAACTGTTGGCTAGTCGTCGGTTCCAATCATGGTTGACTTGGCCTTATTCGGTCCCAACAACAAGTCGTTTGCTCTCGCGATTTCGACCACGCAAGATAAATAGTGTAGTCATGCTCTGTGATTGCCCGCATTCTATACTCATCTGCTGATCCATTTTTACCTCATACACTGGAAGCGCTGGCAAGATGATTCAGCCTATCGGACTCTTCTTCACAGCAATGGCTCCCAATGGAAATCACAGAGACGAATGCTCACACCATCGTTCCACTTCGCCATATTGGACAAATACGTAAGCGTGATGAACAGTCATTCCTTGGAAGCCGTGAAACAAATGAGAGAGTCCGATGGAAAACTTCTGAAGAGTGTTGAACTCGGCGAATGGGCAACCGACTGTACGATGGCTGTACTTCTGGAAACCGTCATGGGCTTAGACCTCGGTGATCCGGAATGTGCCAACAGCAGAGAGTACATCAATGCTCTGGTTGAGTATGAACGGTTCCAGAAGATTCTCCTGCAAAATGTTATTCGGATTTATATGTTTGTCGCATGAGCTCATCACATCACGCGGACTGAAATGTTGCAGCGCGGCTCATCTTTTCGTCACGCGGTTCGTGAAACCCTGGAACCGATGGGGTTTCTGTTACTATAATCTCCCCGAAGGGAAACGTTACTTGAGGGCTGTTGCAAAACTTCACGCATTCTGTGAGAGGGTGAGAAGATGTGATTGCGACTGCTCGCGCGTGCTCTCAAATGGCTTGCGTGCGTTCCTTCCAACATCAGGCTGATACGAGCGACGAACAACTGCAAGTGATCGCCAAAAAGCTGAGAGACTTCACTGCCGATCCATCGCTGATGGCAGCTCGTCCCGGTAAGAAACAGTTTTTCATGGACATGCTCGTTTCCATGCACCTGCAAGAAGGGAAGATTTCTGTTCAAGAAATGAAGGAACAAGTTGCTACGTTCATGTTCGCGGTCCGTTCGCAAACCTATATGAACCATTTCGAATGCGATCCGTGCATGGGACGGAACCGCTCATTGGGGCTCTTTCATCCTCTAGGGTCATGATACGATCGGCTGGGCCATGGCGTGGTCTCTGTACCAGCTCGGCATTCTCCGTGACGTGCAAGCTAAAGTTCATGAAGAAGTCGACATGGTTTTCCGCGGGGATATGACGCGTCACGCTACGGAGGACGACCTCAAGGAACTTACCTATTTTGATCGAGTGTTGAAGGAATGCCAGAGGCTGAACGGGTCCGTACCAGGTGTGCACCCGGAATCCCGAAAACCCAAAATAACGAAAACCCGAAATAACGAACGCTTGAAATCTCGAAAACCCGAAATACCGAAAATCATTTTGGTCTCGTGTTACATCAACCGAGGCTTCTATGCCGAGTGCGGATTCCAGCTATGAAAGTGGATTCGACGGCGCTCACTAACATCCATGGATTCCAGAACGGTTCAAATCCGAATCTGTGAGCAAGTCTCCTCATAAATCGTATCCAACATACAGCAGCCGCTCACATATACGAGAACAGTCGGGGACCCGCTTCGCTGGTGGGTCCCGGAGGTCGGAGAGGTCCCGTTTCACCACCAACCCAAAACCTATTTGAAACCGCGCATAGCTCCCAGATCTGCAATGCTGTTCTCAATTCAGCGCTGACGTTGATCGTCAAACGAGCGCCGGCACGGGTTCCGTATACAACCAGATACGATTGAAGGGAACAGATGAGGATTTCAGATTCAGATGGCCTCGTGTATGGGCTTTTCGTGGTCAATCAGCCACTCTTGTACGGAACAAGGCGAGCTCTTCCGAAAATTCGACTTCAAGTTTCGCCAAGTTAACCGGGCAGAGCAGGCTTATCAGGACTGGCATTCATCAAAGAATCTCGAACTTTCGAGGACTGTCATGAGATTCCCAAGATTCCTGACAACCTTGCTTGGCTCAACCCAGCATACAACGGCTCCCGAATGATCCGGGTAGGCTCCGGCGAATGATTCCGGCAGTCCTCCGTGAATGTCAATGCTTTCGACAAAGCCTCCACGGCCGGGCTCGGCGCTCGAAATAGAAGTCTCAGCTGCTCTCCGACGGGAGGGGAACACCTTTCGGCATTCCGGGTTTTCGGGATTCAGGGCGTTTGGTATTTCGGGTTTTCGGTATTTCGGGTTTTCGGTATTCCGGGTTTTCGGCATTCCGGACCCAAACCTCCGTACCATCGGTGTCTCGGAAGTGTACCGTAGACGGTGCAACTCTAGGCAAGTTGAGACCCGCATTTCTTGAATTCGCTCGACACAGCCATGACGCGGCTGGGACTGGTCTCACTGTCGTTCGCAGGCGAATACCGGATCCCAAAAGGTGCAACGGTCGATGTCGCTTTGCGCTACCTCCATCGGGACCCAGGTGTATTCCCCCATCCGGAGAAGTTCGACCCGGACCGATTCCTGCGCGAGAACTCCCACGGCCGCCATCCTTATTCGTACACTCCGTTCTCGGCAGGAGCCATGAACTGCATCGGCCAACGTTTCGCTATACGAGAGCTGAAGATCTCATTGGTGAACATTCTGAGGAATTTCCGAATAGAGAGTAGCAAGCCCTTGAGTGAGATCAAGGTAGCCAGTGAACTGCTCCTCAGAGCAAAGGATGGTCTTCATGTTGATTTCATACCGCGATGACAAACTCGAGTAAAGGTCAGAGACGAACGAGGGTCGACTTCGCATCTTGAAGGGGTCGGAGAACCAATTGCATGGGTCTTGAATAGGCATGAATTTCCGAGAATCGACTTAGTGAGTTAGTGGGTATTTCTTGCTCAGGCGGGACGAGCCTCACACTACCTGGTCCTCTTCCCAGGTGTGCGTAAATGGATTCCCCGGCCAGCAACTGGCCCAGACACCTCGTTAGAAAAAATATCATCATATCCTCTTATGGATGCTCCGTTTCCCATGCCCAAGTCGGGAACTATTTCTTGGATGATTTCTGTGGGTTGGAAACGTCCGTTGATGATGGATATCCGTTCCCGAGTCAAATAGAAGTTTACGAGTTCCGAGCCTCGGGAGTTCATGCCTAGTCTTGAATGTCCGCCGCAGATCGACCCCCTCAGACGACTGCCGCTCTGATGAGAGTCTCTCATTTATAATCGTTCCCCTCGCTGCCCATTCCCCGTGTTCCCTTTGAGAAACTATAGTCGGCTCTGTTCCAGCTCCTAGGAGGATATCTCATCGGATTTCGGTCACGTACCTTCACTGGTCAGCTTGTTCTGCTGACGAGTGCTGACGATTCAGGCCCACGATTACCCTTCTGTTCGAAGTAAGCTGCCAGGTCTCGGAATCCAGGATCTCTCTAGAAATCCTCCTGACGAGCTGAAACGTCCGCAGCGATCTCCATGATGCGGGCATCGTTGCGGTTTGCATTGAATTGCCCCAATAATGATCCCGACGTTGTACGAACAAGGCGGAGAATTTCCTGTCCAGGATAAGAGAACGGCACTGAGAGCAGCGTTCTTGAGAGTTCTGACGGTTCACGTTGAATCAGGTCCTCTTGAGAACGCGCGGAGATGAGGCACAAGGTGTACCTCCAAGAATTCGATGAGGGTATCCGGAACGACACCGAATTGCTGTTGCCGCTCCAGTCGGAGCACAGCGGCAGCTGTAATGTCCGACTTTCTACACCGCTGCTCTCTACAGTGCCAGGTGAGCTCTCGAGGTCGACTTCCGAACATAGTGGCAACACGGCGTCAGTGCAACATTCACCGCTGACATCGGCAGAGGAACGAGAAAAATCTGAATGAGCGCCGCAGTATTCCAGATCTGGCAAGCGGACGAGAACCTCGCCTGGGCTTTTCATCAGGGTGGACAAGCGGTTGTTCAGCTGTTCATCATCTTGAACACACTTAGGGTGGGGAACAGGCTGACCCTGAATCCTTGACGCGGGGCAGCGTTGGACCAGGGACATGGAGGGAACTGAAAGGAGAGAGGCGCTTGCATGAACTCTGCGCCAGCATATACGTTTTTCAACCCGTAGCAAAATTCCAACTTACGGCATCCACGGCCCTCCGACGCAGAGTGGCCAAATAGGTGGACAAAAGTCATATCGGAAGTTCGGTATTCTGAGTGTTGGATCTTATACCGAAGATTGTGGAAAGCCAGAGCCCACTTTTATTTTGAATCCGAGATCGTTTCTCCGCTCCCCCCGCGGCCCGCGAAATTCGCACCCCTATCTCCCGCTCTCTCCGTTGTTCGACTGTTCAGCGGAAATGAAAATAGAAAACGAAAGTGTGCCGATGGTGTATCGATTTCATACTTTCATTGAGATCTGAGACAAGACACCGAGTCACTCAGCCGTCCGGTTTTTGAGCTCTGGCATTCATATGAACCTCATGAAAATCAGTGGAATTCCACCTAGAATCGCCTGTTTTAACGAACGGGGGGAACATGTTTGCTTTCGCCTTCGAACCGCACCGGTACTTGGTTGCGGAAATATGTTTTTTTACCACTTCAAAGTACCTTTTACCGAAAGCGGGCTTCCTCCCCATATTTGGCTGGCATTCACCAACGCCCGCTCACGAAGAGCGCATGACGCTCACAGTCCCATAGTCCTTACAGACTGAGAGCCGATCATTAGATCCACAAGGCACGTTTTGAGAACTCAGATCGGTAATGATCAGCAGCGCGATCGAAGCCAATCGAGGAAGGATACGGAAGTACTTCCGACGATCAAACCTCCTCGGTCGGAAGAAAACCAAAATGGTCCCAGAACCGCGTAAAGACCACTCAAACTCAAACTTGGTTTTCGGGAATGAGTCCGGGAGCTGAAAACAGCCGGACATGGGTCTAAAATATTTTTCTCCCACCTAGATTCCATTTTTGGCCACTGTGCGACGTTTCATTGATGGATTCGTGGCGAGGAGCTGTAGTTCCGCAGATCGTATCGGCGAATGTATTTCAGGGCGGTGAATTTTCGAAGCAAAGAAGCGCGTGGAGCCACTTCCCGCTGCTTGGATTGAAGACGGCGCTGAGTCTCGCTCTCTCGCTATCACCGTTCGCGGCGTAGGTCAGCAACCAGCGCTGGGGCGCGATGGCGACCCTATCCAGAGTGGCCTGCGATATCTTATCTGGGATATCGCCACTGAGGAGACGAGCAGGTGTGAGCTGGTGACCAGGTCGGTAATCGATCGGACCCCCAGGCCCCCAGATGAGACAGGTCGAGTGGCCTGTTACCACGGTCCGGCACCGGTTGCATCAAGGTTCAAGCCAGTGGTCGAATGGCCCGAAGCCTCTCGTCGAACTGCTGGAGAAGGTCCCGGGAGTTCACGGCCCCGGACCACTGGAGCGCGTAGGTAACGCGTGCGGCGGAAAGAGAGCGTCGGATCAGATACAAGGTTAGGTGGGAAAAGTGAACTTCCTCGTCAGGACTCCTTCCACGGATCGGCTGTTTTGAAAGTGGTCCACGGAGCTCAATCTGCGAGTTTGTTGGAAGGCCGACTCCCCCAAGTAACCGACGGACACCCTGACAAAATGATCACATTCAGCCTCGGAAGCTCTGTCGAATAGACTTGTGCGACAGAACGGTCCTCACTCGCGTTGGCTTCCAGCTCCGGGGATGGAATCGAAAGGGAAAATTCCCTGGAGCGGGGCGTTTGTTGGAAGGTCCACGGTCGTTGGCAAAACCTCTACCCCACCTATACAATGGAACCAGAAGAGGGGCCAGCGTCCGCACAGACGACCCCAGGTCGGAGGCAAACTATTCCATTGTGAGTCTGAGGGCAGAACGATTTAATTATTCAATGTTCGAAAGGTGAGTAAATGTGTGTCGAGCTTTGACATCCGACCTGCACCGGACCTGACTGAGCAGAACCGCTTGGAATCAAGGAACTCGCCGACTGATCACATGTAAGATTTCGAAAATCGAAGGAGCTGCTGGACGGATATATGTACTTCCACTCGAAACTCGAGAACCCGAAAGAATGGCTATAGTGGTCACTGATATGATTCGAGCGTATCGATCGGCGTTCTCTTTTGTCACAGTGAAAAGGAGCGATTTCATTGTACGGCTTGTGATCGAAATCTCAACTTTGGATTTCAACTTGAGTTCCGACTTTTTTGTTGATTAAATACGAATTTCCAGAACAGGCTGGGGGAGAAACGTGTCAGCTCTCTTCAACTGAGATGGATATCGGCAATCGGGACAGCTGTCCTGTCCCAGAAGAGCATTCCAAAAACCCCCTCACTATTGATGTGAAGCTGTGCGGGCTGTGGTTGAGTCGGATACCTCAGTGGAGGAAACAAGGCAACCTCTTTGTGCTCCCATCTAAGAATCGTGGGGGATGAGACTGAGCATCTATTTTTTTCATTCTGAGGAGCTTCTTTGGGAGGTAATATCCGCTATGCCTTGATGCGCAAAAGCTGGAGTGAAGACTGTTGCATCGCCGTTGGACCTCCTCGCTGTTGGAGCAACGGTTCACATCTGTCATTATAAGCGCGCAATAAACAGCGTTCAACGAGGGAACGTATTTCTACCGTGGCACCGTGGGCTGTTTCGGAGGAGAATCGATCGAAACTGATCGATCCAGATCTGTGAGCATTGTTCTGTTCCTGAATGTCTGGGCTCCCGGGCTTCCCCGGGGGCTCCCAATACGACAGAAAAACGAAATCGAGTGCGCACCATGGATTCATCTGGAGCCTTGATGCCCCTGTATAAATACTCATGTAGGGAAGGAATGTGATCTCGATTGGGAGGTTGGGCTTGGATGGGTATCTTGGATCAGCAACCTAGGTGAATATATGGATATACATCGATATAACTTGTGGATATCTCCACCAACATTGGAACAACCTACTGCCCCGATTTTTTGAACGTCCTTTCCTTTTTGTTTTCCGGCTGAACCTCTCAGCCAGCCCTCAGAAGTGTCCTGAGATCACCTTTCGGTATTGCTTCAGTAACACTCCCTATCGCCTCGCAAATCCCATTGCGGGCGGTGGGCTCGGGTCTTAAGATGGTTCAGATTTAATTCTGATATAAATTAAATCCTCTTTTTACCACATAAGAAATTTTTGTTGTCGGCCGGGGATCGAACCCGCGATTGCGCGGGAACGTCCTTTCCTGAGGTGCGCAATTCACGCTCGAAACTTTCACATTGATCGGAAGAGAGGCGAGCTCGAGAACATCAGGTCCGTAGCGACCTCTTCGCATTTTCAAGTGAGCGTCTGGAGATCGGAGTCAGCATCGGTAGCTCTTCATTTCCAGAAGACGTTGCGATATTGGTTGAAGTAATGTTTCATCCGTATGTTCTGCAAGAGGTAGAGCAAGCGTTCGGAGCTCCAAACGGACATACTACGCTCAATCCGCTTTTCGAAGAAGAATTTCCGTCACACCTACACGAGGAGGAGGGCAAATGCTCGATGGTGTGTTCACTACGTCGGAGCAGAGAGTGCGCCGCTCAATGCGAGTCAAGCTTACCACAATCACAGTAACACCGTCGTCTCTCTCAGCATCCAGATATTGGTTCGACAGGGTCCCATCCGCGGAGCGACGATGTTCACAGGTGATCTTAGACTTTCCGTGAATTTCGGAGAAATATGATTATAGAAGAGTCAAATCACAATTGTTCTGCTCGCGAGGTTATGAGTCCGATCACATCAACGGTAGACCTTCGTGATTTCATTCAAGCCGTGCAATGGATCCTAACGGCGGCAGCAATCCTCCTGCTTTCGAAATGGTGGTCTTATTGGAGGCAGCGAGATATGCTGAAAAGCATGGCTGGCATGGCACCAAGCATCATACCTTGGATGAATCCGATCATCATTTATCTCACCCTCCGGAAGTTTGGAGACGACACGAGTTCTGGTTGGCATTATTTCCTCAAAATCTTTGATGCAAATGGGAGTTTGGCGTCCGCGAAAATCCTATGGATTCTGGAGTTTGATCTAATGATTACCACTCTCTTAGCATTCTTCAATTTCCGGCATACGCTCTTCGACAAATTCCGGAACAAGGGAATTTTCTCAATGTGGTGCGCAATAGACGGAGGGCCATTGATCACCGTGTTCCGCGCAGATCTTGTGAAAGAAGTTCTCAAATCGCCCAACTTTGCTCCGAAAGCTGTTGGATACGATCTGCTCCAGGATTGGCTTGGAAAAGGCCTCCTCACAAGGTGAGTTGTCACCACCACAAGGTGTTACGTCTATAACTATTCGGCTCCCGTAAGACGATTGGGCACCCGCGAGTCAACGGCGACGAGGGATCGTGTGCGGTCTCGCTTCCCGATCGCATCAGCCATCTATGACTTCTCCGGCTGACAGGCATTACCTGCCGGCCTCGGTTCCATTCGGAGCTCAAATCTGATTCGGTAGACGTCGTCGCCATCAACTATGCAAACATGACAGACAAGAATCACTGACTCTTCGACTTCTCTGACTGAAGTCTTCCTCCGCAGCAACGGCGCTCAATGGAAAGCGCAGAGACGCATGCTGACTCCCTCATTCCATTCCTCTGTACTGAACGAATACGAGGACGGGATGAACAGCCACTCGCTGGCAGTGGTCGAAAAGATGAGGAGGCCCGATGGGAAGCTCATAAAGAACGTCGAGCTCAGCGTATGGGCCACAGACTGCACTATGGCTGTACTCCTCGAGACGGTCATGGGCTTGGATTCGAATGACCCGGAATGGGCGAACACCAGAGACTTCATGGACTCTTTGACCGAGTACGAGTGATTGCGATTCAGATGAAGGCCCTTTCACGGCACCCCTCTCAGCTCCGAGGAATTTCTGAATCTCTGTGCGATCCGAAAGCTGAGATTTTCAGCGTTTTTCAGAGCTACACACTTGTTCATCACAAGATTATTGAAACCATGGAACAAATGGGATCTCATCTATTTCAATTCGTCTGCCGGGAAACGTTACCTGGAGGCCGTGAGCAAACTACACGCGTTCAGCGAAAAGGTGGTGGCATATTTGGTGTGACAACTTGCGAGAGCTTCGTGAACCGTCGGGCACGGTTTTGCTGGTAGAGACTGCTGGTCAGAAAGCTTAGCCGCTGCGGTTTTCATTTTGAATAGCTTGCTTTGGCCAGTGGAGCGTGCTAGCTCACCAGCAGGCCAGTCAACAGGCGTCCCAGGATTCAATCGAATCTATTCTGTATTTATTCATGGCTCAAGTTTCTACTACTAACAGCGAATCTCGCAGGTGATCGCGAAGAAGATAAAAGATTTCGAAGCCGATCCTTCTCTGATGGAAGCTCGCCCTGGTAGAAAACAGTCATTCATGGACATGCTTGTCTCGTTGCACCTGAATGGAGAACAGATCTCGATCCGAGAAATGAAGGAACAGGTTGCTACTTTCATGTCTGCGGTCAGTACAAGAGGGCAATGGGAGCCGAGCCTGGAAGTGTTCTGGACGAATCCCGCCCGACGAAGAAACATTCAACAGGACTGTTCCGAATCTCCTTGCAGGGCCACGATACGACCGGCTGGGCTATAGCGTGGTCTCTGTACCAACTTGGCATTTTCCGGGATGTACAAGCCAAAGTCCATGAAGAAATAGACATGGTCTTTCGTGGGGACACCACTCGTCACACGACGGCAAAGGACCTCAAGGAGCTCACTTATTTCGACCGGGCTCTGAAAGAGTGCCAGAGGTTGAATGGATCTGTTCCATTCGTATCCCGGCAGTGCACGGTGGATGGCGCGAGCCTCGGTGAGTTGGAGCGCGAGTTCCCATTCTCGTCAAGTTAACTCCGATGAAAGCACGGGACATTTCCGGAGAGACATTCTTCGCTTATTTTTGATGGCGCATGAATTGTCCTGCGTCGACGGCTCACTAGCCACCTCTCTTCTTCGAAGAGCGAATCAGAGTCAGACTGCACCGCGAGATGACGCTTTGAGCTCAGCTCAATCAAGCTGTATCGAACATTCATCAGACCTGGGAGAACACTCGGTATTCATACATTCAGAGATGGATTCGGTAAATGGCGAAATCGTCGAGCCTTTTTGGCAGCTCTCTAAGGGAATGTTTGGAAAACGACACCATTCTCGGATCTGGGTGAAATTGCGTATTTGTTCTAGTTGGAGGATGTGCTCCATCATAGGGCCATGCGCTGTAATACGAGCTCGTTCCGCGGGTTTGAAAATATGGCTGCTTTGGGTTTGACCATCATCGTTTATTCGACGGGGAGTCACGACTCTCGCGGCGATTGGGGAGCGCTATTCAAGGAACTTCCCAAGCTGGGTGAAGTCCGGCGTGCGAAACAGTCTGAAGATTCCGATGCTCTCCTTTCTAGCATCACTAGAGTTGGTGTCGCGTGACTGAAAATAGCCTCGGGTCTTGGGACTTCGACGGTGGTAAAGGATCTTCCGGAGCTGCTCGAAATCGGAGCCGTAGCTAGAGAATTCGTGGAGTTGCTTTGCGAGTTGTCCCGGAGACTGGTACTGTTTCCCCATCAAATTTGATCGGGACTCGAGGCCCACGTCGCCTCGGATTTCGGTGCGGGTAGGGATGAGATTCGAATGAGCTCTTTTCATGGGGTAATCCAATTGATAGGATTCCCCGGGAATCTCTCATGTGAGCCTTTCCATCGATCTCGAGAGGGTAAATCATATTCTTCATTCAAGTTCATATCAATGGAGAATGCAGCTGAGCGTAGCTTCAGAGTTGGGGGTGAGAGCTCGGCTTGTTTGCGGGACATACCGAGCTCTCCCGGGTATGAAGACAGTTTGCCTTTATTTTACCATTCCCCTTGATTGGACGACGCGTTTTCATCTGAGAGAGCCCTCGCTTTCGAGTGGTCACTCGTTCTTAGGCGTCGAATGTGGTTGACCTAGCCAGCGAAGGAGCCTCTTTCACAGCACCAAGAGAGAACTAGATGTTGCGGGCAAACACACATTTGTCTGCATTGAGAGCACTGAAACTCGTGGAGGGAGCTTTTCTCCAAGATGGAGCACTCCCATTGTTTCAATGCTTTCAGAGAGATCGCTTCTGCTGTGGGAGCCGCTTGTATTCGGAGGAGCACTCAGGTCTCAGAGTGACCTCCCTCTTGACGGAATGTTCGGAGTCCTTGATTGTTGCTTACTTCAGAACGGGACTTGATCAAAATGAGATGTGCTCCCGAATGTCGATGTGGAGCAGAATTCCAAGCAGCACTTTCGAAATAGGGGGAACCCGGGATAGCGACGAAGTGGAAACAGAGGGCTGGCCGAGGACATTTCCGATAGAAGATCCGAATCGTAACCTCTGATAGTTTCGATCATTGAAAGATTTGCTCGAGATAAATCCAAGCTAGTTTCCATCTTCGACGAGTTTACAGGAGAGTACAATATCCCGAAAGGTGCAACGGTTGTCCTGGCGTTCCGATACCTCCACAGAGATCCGGAGGTATTCCCCGAACCGGAAAAGTTTGATCCCGATCGATTTTCGCCCGAAAACGTCCACAGTCGACATCCTTTCGCCTACATACCGTTCTCCGCGGGAGAGAGAAACTGCATTGGACAACGATTCGCCATTCAGGAAATGAAGATATTCCTAGTAAACATCCTCAGAAATTTCCGAATCGTAAGCAGAAAACCTCTTGATGAGATCAGGGTCACCGGTGAGTTGATCCTCAGAGCGAAAAATGGACTACATGTAGACTTCGTTCCAAGATGATCAAGCCGAATAAAGTTATTTGGATTGAGATATTGCTTCTTTTTCAAAATCTTGAAGCCGGAAATCCGGCGAATTGGCAGGCAATGAACTGTGAGTATAGACGCGTCCTGCTAGGTCAATCAGTAGTGAGAATGAAGCTGCGGACAGGGAAGCAGAGCTCGGGTTTCTATCAATCCTCCGTTTCGTAGCGGTGACCGAAACCGACGAAAGAGGAGGAGTATAGGCTTAGAGAATCTGCAGACCCTTCGGTTGGAACAAGGTTTCGCGGGACTGCGGAATCGGGAGGTTAGTCCGGCCTAGAGAAATAACTCGGTCTAGGAGCTGAGTGAAAAACGTTCTCGGGCATCATCGCGAAGATATATCCGAACAGCAAAGCAAGCACGGTCGCACTGAACGTGTTCGATTGAATATCATATTTGGAGCCATCACGCGAGATGTGAGCTGGCTCATTGTGAGTCGGTCTCTTGAGGCACCCAAGACACGAGCTCGGATTTCTGAGTCCAGCCGCCAAATGTTTGAATTCGAATTTCGCGCCACGTCTCTGCGGGCGTCATGTTCTCCTCCCTCGATCCATGCGCCATCTTGTCTCGGGACCGCTGCTACTGGTCGTAACATCAGCGGCTAAACGCTGTAGCGATTCTTTCGGCTGACGTTGGAATACGTTTTGAGAGACTATTGAATTTCTCTGCTTTTATGAATCGATTGTGCTGAAGCGAGACGTTGGAACGGGTGACGAGGAATTGAATCGAAGTCTAGCCATGACACAGGATCACTCCGGACGGAAGAAACTCAGCGAGTTGCGGGTCGTAGATCTTCGAAACGAACTCGAAAAACGAAGTCTCAACACCACGGGTGTCAAAAGCGCCCTGCTTGAAAGGCTTCAGCAAGCGCTCCGGGGAGAAGGACTCGATCCCGAAACTCACGAGTTTGAGGTAACTTGAATGAGAAAACGTGGCTGGTCATAGTTGTGCGTATTCGGGGGCCTCAGTGCTAGGCTTGTGGCGGGACAGTGCGGCACCAACGTCAATTCAACTTCGACTGCTGTTTCAACTTATGAAACCGTCTGGCCCCGCTGGACAAGTGGCCGGGCGCTAAATAGAAGCAGTAGCTGATCTAGTTGTGCGAATGTGCATCAATCACCTCACCGCTAATCGTGATCCAAGGCATGAAAATGCACGTTGATGGGCGCTCTCCAGCCAGCTGGAGCTCAACTCCTGAACGATCGAAATTCCCCGTGCGTTGATCTCGTGAATCTCTGCAAAGAGCGACGACGATTCCAGCTCCGGAACGCTGTTGTGTACCGCTCCGTCGAAAGGGAGGAGGCTCCACCAAAATCCCATTTACTCGGATGACGAGACCTCACCCGAATCCGAACCTCGATCGTATGCGGTTGACTCTACTAATTCTTTTCATTGACCTCTCCCGTCGTTTAGGTTAGCTCGACGATGGATGCCGCTACACCCGTGAAGTCTCGCAAAGCGCGCGAAGAGCCAGCCGAAGACGCTGAGGAACATCTCGACTCAGATTCTCCAGCACAGGAGAACATTCCTCTGGCCAAAGAGGATCCAGACGACGAAATCCAGCAACCGGAAGAGGCTGGTCTCGAAGTGCACGCCGAGGAGAACAATGAGTTCGACGACGGCGAGGGCGACGAAAGCAAACTGCCAGATTGCGACGATAAAGACGAAGCGGACGAGAAGATCGGCAGCGAGCCCCATAAGAAGAGCTCTGCCGCAAATGTTGATGGCCAAGGCGACAAGAAAGACGACGAGAAAGAGAACGACGTCGATGAGGCCAAGCCCGTCGAGTCCGTGAACGTTTGGATATCGTGCTTGCCCCACAGCACCAAAGCCGCGGAATTGAAGAAGCTCTGCAGCAAATGCGGCAAAATCAGCTCGGCAAAGATTGTAACTAATGCCAAGTCACCCAAGAGCGGCTGCTATGGCTACGTTACGATGTCCACATTGGAGGACGCGAAGAAATGCGTTGCCGAGCTCAACGAGAGCGAATACAACGGGCACAAACTCGCCGTCGAAATGACTGATCTCGACCCTGCGGGCGCACTTCGAGCTTCGGCATCCCGAAAGAAAGCTGCAGCAAAGAAGGAAAGTGAACAACAGAAGGAACAACAACAACAACAGCAGCTGCTATCCCCCAAAAAGAAAGTAATCTCCCTGAAGCGAGACCCGAAAGAAAAGAAGAAGGAAGAGGGCGATGAAGTCATTCAGGTCGATCTAGATCTCGAAGGTAAAGATGACGACAAGTCGAAGCCTCGGCGTGACAGGAGCCGAGATCGCGGCGACGTCCGCAAACGGTTGGGTGCCCGCATTCAAACTTCGAGCTCGACAAAGGTTCGAGGTCGCAGCGGACGCATCGTGTCCCGCCGCGGTGGTCGAGGAAGCTTCCGTGGAAGTCGGCCCGCCGGGGACCGAATGCCGGCACCCCGCAGTAGCGCAAGCTTCAGAGATCGTCACGATTCCCGAGAGCGGAAGCGGGAACTCGAGAGGCGTCAGAGGGACGAGATGTATCGTCTTGAGCGCGAGAGAGAGAAGATTCGTCTGGAACGGGAGAAACTTGCTCAGGAGAAGCTTGAGTTGCTCAAGATCGAACGCGATCGCCAGCGAGCCGAGCGAGCCCGCATCCAGCACGAGAGGGAAGCTCTCATGAGGAGGAAGTTGGACGTCACTCGACCACCAAAGCGGTCTTACGAGGAGACCCGGTCCGGGGGTTCTGACTATTACGGAAGTCGCAAGAAGGAATTCGACCGGAGGAGGGACGATACGACAGTGACGTCAAAACGACCGCGCGACGAATACTCACGGAGCACAACGTCCTCGTATGGAAGCTCATCTCGCGATGTGTCTCGATCTTCATACGGCTCGTCGGCAGGAACCCGAAACGGGTACAGTGGCAGCGACTACCATGGCAGTCACCACGGCCACCATTCGAGCAGTCATCACTCGAGCACCAGCGGTGGTGGTGGTGGTGGTAGTGGTGGCGGCGGCGGCGGCGGCGGAAGCGGAGGCGGAGGTAGTCACTCTCGAGGGGAGTACTCTTCGAGTACCAGGGACAGTAGCACGTCGTACAAGTGGACGAATCCGAAATGGTCGTCGAGTGCTCATCAGAGCGATTATCCGTATTCATCAAGCTCATCGAACTACGGCACCATGTCCCGTGGTTACGGATCAACCTCGTCATCGTCATCAAGAAGATATTAGGCATCGCATGGATTGACAGCGCAGGCTACTATGCACGCGAGAGAGCAAGAAACAGTGACCAGACTGTACATGTATAAAATCAGATGGATTTGTCTGTCCAGCCCGAGCCAGGAGCAGATTCGTTCGCTGAAGGAACCTGTGCGAGTGCGAGCGGTCAACAGCGGGCTCGAGACCTGTGGACAGAAAATTGAACACCAGCAGCAGAAGCAATAACCGGAGCGAGCCTCGCAAGAGATTTTTCCTCCGCAGTGCATGATCGATCCCTACCATTAAGCAACATCTTCATCCGAATCAGCGCACTGCGCGGCGGCCCTCGGGCAGGAAACTTCTCAAGCACCGCGAAAGAAGATCGCGGTCTCCCGGCGAAAACGACGGCCTCCTCAACATCTAAACTACGTTATGCTTAATCCAAAATAAAACGATCCATCTTAATCCGCTACAAAAATTGTCCATCGTCATCATTGCTCAATGACGGGTGTAGTCAACGTCTCACGCCGGTATGGCGCTACCACTTGGGAGATCGACGGCGAGTTTTTCTGTATTTCAAGTCCGAGATGATCATCGATGTTCGTGGAGTAATCAAGATACCTCGGCACGGTCGTCATCGCTCCTCCATCTCTGACTGTCGTCATAGAGCCTCCAGGAGGATTCATCGAAGCTTCACTCGGATGAATTTTGGAAATGTCAACCCTACATTGGTGAAGGTAAGTTTTGCGTCGAGGACTCAAGAGGCCAGCGTCAAGTCTACACCTATCCGGAGGACCCCGGAGCACGAAGCACTGTTGGATCGAGGTGATGACGATGATGACGAGGGTACTGAAAGGGATCAGGATGCAGTTTGATGTTAAGTACTTAGACAATCCCGAAAGGACGACAAAGCTTTCCCGGAATCACTCCTCCCCCATGTAAGAGAAAGAAAGTTAGACGGACCGCCGCTATCTATTCCACGCACAACTGCGACTGTTTGCAGCGATCTCGTGCATAGCTGTTCAATATGTTCAACCTCCGACCGTCGTATGCAGATGACACATCGACTCGTCATCCAACAATGTTGGGATCGCCGATCGTTGACTCCATCCTCCGAAAGTGCAATCTACCCTGGATTCCCCTTTTTCAATATTGTCTCTGGTATTCCCTGTCGTCACATAAAGGATGAAGCTACTCTCAACGGAATACTCTTCATCAATCCGCCGGCAACCTTCGCTGCAATTCTATTCCCCACCAAATCGCCCTCCGCATCAAGATACATCCGCTCAACGTCGTCGGCAATCAACTATGGAAGAGCAAAGTCGAACATTGCTTATGAAGTGTTTTGCAACGCGTAAGTTACCCTCGCATCGAAAACATACCGGACTGCAACAACGCACGGTAAGGGGGGCGGGGGTTGGGGTCCTTAAACATTCTTCTGTTCCCTTACTTTACAGGTTTTCAGCGAATCATGCACGACGTCGGAAAAAATGTTCATTTCGAATCATCCCTCATGCTTCGAATAAATGGGCAACCTCCAACTTGTATGACCTGAACTGTGATTTCTCCTAGGTAGAAAGCTATTTTGCCCGTGTGATCATCATTGAACTCCGCAGCGTTCTCGGAATCTAAAATAATTAAGAGCCAGTCCAATCAACCGACCCCGAGGATTCCTCACTGGAAAGAGGTTTACGGATTCTCTTGAGATCAGAAGACTTTATTTTTTCTCCGATCGTTCGAGCAGGATTCCAATCCACGGAAAATCCAGCCTCCAGTGAACCGAGCTCTCGAATGCTAGTCCAAGTTGTCGTAATTGAAATTCCTCGGGTTGTACGCCTCAGACCACGCAGAGTGTCTTGCACCGTCCATGTCGGTAGCCACTCGGTTATCGCCTCGAAGCCTATGGCTCGTACCACCAATTACAGCATGGCATTCGTTACACTTCGCCACCTCCATCGCACCACCACAATCAGCTATGCAGTACACGTGGCCGTTCGGACACTGATACCAATGACCTTGAGACAAGCCAACAGCTTTGAGAATCATTTTTCGTTCATCATCCGTGATGTTCAGGACGGCCCTCCCATCTCTCTTCTTCGTCACCGCGGTCACTATTTCCTTGACTCTTCTGCGTTTCTCTTCAGTGTACCTCTCGAGAGATTCCACAACATCCATACAAGTTTTCAAATCATCATCCTCTGGCCACTTCCGCAACGCTTCCAGTAAAATGCCGATGCTAGCGAATCTGCAACGGGTGAGAATGTTGATCACACGAATCTTTGAAACTCCGGCGATCAACTTCAACATCGTGCCCCGTAGTGGGATCCGACAGAATTATATCTCGAACCGGGTGTTTTTCCGAAACAAGTTTTGTCTGGTCCGAACCTCGTGATCTCGTCGAGAATGTCGTCAAATTGTTGTTCTCCGACCCGTTCATCCAAAGTACGCCGAAGTGCTCCTCGGAAATGACGCAATAAGGTCTCAAATCCCGGTATCAATTGGCGGCTGACCAATTGCCTCTCTATTCGGCGAATGCTCTCAGTTACCTGCAACGAATCGCGTCACAGCATCAATTCTTGTCCTCGAGTCTTCGTCAATGCATTCGATCTTCTTGCCCGAACGAAACAAGGGCCAACGGGAAGTTCTTGACTCTCTTCCCTGCTGTTATCGGAATCGAACGAAACTTACCGTGAGAATATTCGACCATTTGCTAAGAGTCGTCTGGTCCGGTCTTTTGAAAGACGTCACAATATGCTGCAAATCACTCAGGATAGGCTTCACGAAGGATTCGCTGACTCCAAGACCTGCGAGCACTAACCTCAGCTGCCGTTGCAAGTCATCATGTTCTAGTTGGTTTCCTTCGCCCGTGCCGAAAACCTGGATGGAATCAGTTCATCAGTCGCAGTCAGTGATCGAGAAGCTGAATGAATAGACGAGCAATCCACGAGCCCGGATTCTTACTTACCTTTGATTTGACAACTTCGATGAGATTCCGTTTCATATTTATGTGGTGCAGATAGCGATTAGTTTTCAAGACGGCAGCGGTGCAACTCGGACAGGAAATCCCACCCATACTGATTTCCTTACTTTCGAGGCACTGGTCGACCCACTGCTGCATAGCGGAAGACTCGATGATGTGACCGCAGTCAAGTGCGACGTAACGGGAGTCCTCCTCCTCGAAGCCGAACAGGACATCACAGACCTCATCATCACAGAGGCGACATTTTGTCGGACATTTGTCAGTGCAGTAACCGATGCAGTCGTGACCGCATTTGAGTTTCTTGGGACATGGCTCGGTGCATGGCTCTGTTGAACACTGTTCTGAGCAGAGCCTCGTGCACTTTTGATGAGAGCACTTTCGTGCGCATGGCTCAACGCATTTCACGCAGGGTTCTCCGCAGGTCCTATCACAATGAGAGTGCACGCACGAGTTCTCGCATTTTTGCATGCAGGGTGGGCAGACTCGGGAGCAGGGCTGCTTGCATACGTGTCCACAAATTAGTTTCTTCCCGCATTGACTCTGACAGAGCGAATGGAATCGGCCCTGGTAGCAGGAGCCACAAGACCCTGGAGGGGAAAGCTGGTCAGTCTAGGTTCTTGAAGCTTCGAGGCGCTAATGCGGCTTGAAAACAGCCGCTTCGTTTCCATGGCTAACGAACACCTCTGAGAAATTACGTCCAGGCGGCGCACTTGGAGGGGATCCCGCTCACCTTGACACACGTGGTCGCACTTCAGTAGAGATCCGCAGGGCTGCTTGCAATGCTCCGGAACTTCATCGGTGTTGTCCCGGAGATGACATTCCACCTCGACGCGATGGCCACACTTGGAATCCACCATAACTTTCCGTCGACATGAGTCCTGACAGGTCTGGGAGCACTTTTTGTCGCACATATGACCGCAGCGGAGGCGCTTTTCGCAGAGCTTCTGACAAGCGAGCTCTTCGCTGCCACAGAAACGCTGGAAACCAGATCCAGGAACTAGAGAATGTGACTGACCCAGACCCCAATAACCTCCCAAGTGAAAAGTACCACATCCTGCTCAGGCAAACTACAGGAAAACGATCGGAGAGGCCGTGTTTGCAGCCCCCCGCTCAGTATCCTGTCAAGTCTCACCTCAACTGCGTGACCGCAAGCGGGAATTGCAGTTCGGATGACCACCTTGCACATTCCACAGTCTTCTCCACAGAGTTTCTTGCACTCGTGCCCACATTGCGGTAGCTTTCTGAGGCAGGGCTTGATGCACTTGAACTTGAGATCTTCATTACTGTAGATATGGCACTGCTTGGGACACGTGTGGCCACAATCCAAGCGATCCTCGCAAGGCCTGTCACAACCTCCTTCGGCGACTTTGAAAAAGTCGCTCGGTGCGTGGATCCTGGTTTCGTTCTTGTGCGTTTGGCATAGGAGTTTGAAGTGATCCCACACTGAATCACCAACAGACGCGAGGATGTTCTTGAACACCGGTGAGCGTTGCGCAATCATTTCGAAGTTCCCCACACAGAAGAGACCGTGACGAGCGCGGGAAAAAGCCACGCAGATCTGACAACAAATTCGCGTTCAAGTTCCAGCGAGCAAAGCTAACAACGTATCGGATCTCGAGAGGCCCGGCCCTCGCCAGGAATCGCTAAGCGAACTCACCCGGTTAATGGTACGCAGGAAACCGATGTTGCAGTCTTCGTTACTACGAACGAAAGAGATGACCAGTATGTCGTTCTCTTCGCCTTGATAGTTGTCGACAGAAGTCACCCTGACGTCGTAGTTGAGCTCCCGCATTTTCTGCTTGATGAGGAACTGTTGTCCGGAGTACATGGCCAAGACCGTGATTTTATCGTAAGTGTAGCCGTGGACAACAAGATAGCGAACCAAGCCCACAACCATGTCACATTCGAATCTGTTGGTTTTAGAACGGTTTTCCCCGTCGTGGGTCTCCAACTGAGAATGATTCATGAGTTGCAAATCCTGTGACATGCCCCTGACGTGCGGATAGTCATAGACGCTCTTCTCGCAGTCCAAGCTGGAAGACAAATGAGGGGAGTCTCAATCGGAGTGGGAATTGGTCAAATGAGTGTATCGAGCGGATAAGTAATCGCAGGAGATGATGAAAAGCCAACCTCGGATAAATGTGCGGAACGAGTAGCCGTACGAATTCGGGGCGCATACGATGTTGTAGCTTCAAGCGAATGAACGGTATCCCATTTTTGACGAACCGCTCGAAAAGAGAAACGTCGAGATGGAAGTCTCTAGCCAATTTGTAACTCGAGGTAGCTGGTCTCAATTGCTGGTGATCCCCTGCGCGGAACGGAGCCCTTTCAATCGAGTATCGGGCTTTTGAATTTCGGTCGAAGTCGAACACCAGAAAAAATCTACGCATGATGAGACTGCGCGAAATGACTCACCGATCAGGATCACTTGCTTCGTTGAAGCACTCAGTGAGGTGACTATATGGGCTTCGAGAAGTTCAGCGGCTTCCTCCACAATGACAACGTCGATGTCGAGCTTCTCGTAGAGATGCTTATATTTCGCGGCTCCAGTGGTGGTCATGCCTATCACCTCAGCTCCTTGTAGAATCAGAAGATCGGTCTCGGCTTCGAGCTCCTTCAAGGCCCGCATGGCCTCACTTCGGGATTCAAAACGACTTCGTTACTAAAGGAGGCGCTTCGGAATCGGAAACCGCCCACAAACGGAAAAACTCCATATTGGGACCTTTCGGTCTGATCAAGTACCTGTACTCCTCCCGGTGGAGATCCGTTTTCTTATCAAGCTCTCTCATGTAGAGATTGTGCCAGTGGCGATAGAGATCCCAGCACTCTTCGTCCGTGAAATCTCGCAGTCTTTGCTTGTTCAACTTGTTCTGTAACATCTGGGCCGCTTCGTCGGTGAGTCGCGGCCGTTCGCTCATCGTCAGTTCGGATTCGATGAAAAGATCCAGACTCGTGGTTGCCTTGCTACCATGGAAACTCAGCAGGCCTTCCACGACGTCGAGCTGTTGAATGAGATATGGTTTTCTGGGATCTGGGTCACTCCCTCGGTCCTCTCGGAACCCACAGCCCAGGGGAGGCTGCGGGGATTTCTCTAACCTCATCGAGTCTTACCGTGAGTTCATCTGTGTCCTTCTCGTCTACGAGCATGTCTTCTTCGTCACTCTGGATCTCTTCAGCCATCTCTTGGAGTTTATCGCGTTCTTCTGGGGATGGCTCCCCTTTCTTCGCGGCTTTGTTCGGCTTCGATTCCTGCGCCGCTTTTTCTGTGTGCGCTGTCGCCAGTCTTTCGATTCGGAGCCAATCCATAACATCGCGTTTATTGCGGAAAATACCCCCACTGAGACTTTCGAGCTCGAAGTCCGGAATCAATTTCCTGTCGGTGGATACGAATATGATTTCGCCCGCCTCGATCTCTCGCTCCAGAGCTCGGGAATTGACGGATAACTTGAACCAACCCATAGGCCTTGTTCGAGATTCCTTGCAGATTATTTATTTCTTTGCGGAGTTGATTGATCCGGTAACGGTATTGTCTGGCGGTTCTGGCAGCGAGCTCTCTCTGCGCAACTACCGACTCTCGTCGCTTGAGTCTGAGCTCGGGAAGACTGTACTGCACCATCTCCTCGTCCTTGCACATCCCTCCAACCCTAACGATCCTGGAGGAAAAACTGCGGATACCTGGAAAAACCAGAGCATCGATCGATGGTACTGTCTGGAGTCGGTTTGCGCAGAATTTCTGAGGAATGCGACGAAGAGCTTCAGAGTGAGCGCATAATTTTCACCTCCGAGGAACTGATCCAGCGCGTGGTTCGTGTAGCAAACAACGAGGATGGGCTTCGTTGTGATGCGATTCAGGAGAAATGTTTCGACAATTAACAAGCCGACGAAAGTTTTCCCCGTTCCCGGCGGACCATGTATGAGACAGAGCTCGCGTGCGAACGCGCTCTGCACAGCGGCGTACTGGGCGTCGTCAAGCTTCGTATCCTTGAGCCGCGGCCAGTTGAGACTGTTTAAGACCTGCAAGTTTCCAAGGAGATGAGCGCCGACATCGCGAGAGAACCAGCGCAAGATCTTCCCTTATTGATCCTTCCGAGCTAGAGAAGCTACCTCAGTGTTAGTGTTACGACTGTCTCGCATGATCGGACTCAAGTTGATGCACATCCCTTTGGTGATGAATTGAGGCGGTACTACGGTTTTCTCGAGTTTCACGATGTATTTTTCCATTGGCACTAGGAGAGGGTCGATATCCTGGAGAACTTTCAAGTTATAACGATAGGCCTCGAACAATGCCGTGCTCTCAATGACACTGTAGTTCTTCCCAGCTTCGAGATATTCCTCATCCTCTGGTCTGCAGCACTCCACGGAAAGACCGCCTGAGAGAAAACTTGTGGTAGTCTCTTTCGAACCGCTCCGTGAGTATGCACGCCAAACACCCGAAGGTTCTCGACGCCAAACGACGGGGAATCCTCGACAGCCAACCCGCCCCTCACCTGTCTTAAGCATTGCGATGTTTCTCTGCGTGACGAACGCGAATATCATCGAAGCGAAGTCATCGCGGGATAATCCGATCACGGTACCGTTGACGAAACGCTTGGAGCGTTCCCAGTTCACCGATTGGTAGTCGCGTGGAGCGAGTTGGAGGGCAAACAGGAAAACAGAGTCCGTCAGCGCAGCCAACCGACCTCTGCAGGAGACGTTGAAGTAGTACCTCACGGAGTTCCCTCTGAGCTCCTTCTTCCTTCGGTGTGGTTCGAGACTGAGGTAGTTCTGAACGCCTTCGCGCAGAGGCGCAACGAAGTCCTCGCGGAGCAGCCGGAACTGGATATCGACGTAATGATACCCGTTGTCGTAGGGCCCTGTAACGATGAGGTCGCATCAGGTTGTCGGCATTGAGGACTCACGGATCGACGATATTTCGGCTCCTGCTCACCGGCGATTATGTTCTCCCGAACGTATGGTTTCAGATCCTCCATATCCTCCATGGACGGAAAAATCTCGACTTCCCTATAGTCGTTGGGGGGCGATTCGTGCCCGGGATGATTCTCTATAACACCTACGGAGTAGAATCTCGATGGAGACAATCACTGGAGACAAGGAAGGGGTTGATTCATTGTGAGGGGAATGCGGTGCAGTAACTCACGTCTCGCAGCTGGTGTTTTCCGTCGCGATTCCACCTCAGCATTGCGGGCAGTCTCAACCTGGAAATCATGAGAGAAATCGAGTACAGAGACCATAGTACTGCATGCCGTCGGGAGGACTGCGGGCTATCAGGACATACCTGGACTTCCAGCGACTCTATAATGTCCAGCAAATTGCCCTGGCCACTCTGCAATTTGCGCTGCAGAGATCCAACATGGGGCTTTACAATGGTTAAAAACACTTGTGCCACCTGGAACACGCCTCGCGGCATCATCGCACAGGCGTTCTGCGGGAAATACTGATTTATTCTCCGAATATTCACCCCACTTCGGAGGGCATACTCCCGTGTCGAAGAAATCAATTCCTCGCATTGCCCCTGACAATAAGTTTCTCAATTCCTTCCCTCAGACGGAACCCACCTGGTAGAGCTGCAGTGCGTCGCGAATTAATATTGCCAATCTCTCGCTCAACTCATTCAGCAGGAAAGCTACTGTTCCAAGAATATAGCCATGAAACTTCTCGAAATACTTGCGCAGGAATGCGAGAGTAACGTTCGGATTGGGGCTCTTGAGGCACTTTTCGAATACCTTGATTGCCACAACGATCTCATCCACTGTGGATCCGGCGAGCAGTTAATGGACGACATTTTTGTGGTTGGGAATGCTTTACTGGTCGAATCGACAGACAATAATCTCTCCGACCGCCCGGAGTCAACTCACGATCTGCGTAGTTCTTCTGCTCTAAGAGACAGCCCCAACCACGGTTCAGCTCGAGCTCCATAATCAGATCCCTCGGTGGGCACCTCAGGAGTTCGTTGAGCTTAGTCTTTGTTATGAGGAACAAATCTGCGAAAATAAAGCTCCTTGGAATTCCTCATCTGTACGCTCGAAGCAAAAATCGAATTCAGGAACCTCTACGGGCCGAACCCCATCTACCTCGGCGTTGAGTCGTCGGGGGTCGCCGTGTTTCGGCCTGCGCGTGGTCATACGGATGGCTCCGCTGCTGAGATTCATCTTCATCATCTCGGCGTCTCCAGTTGGAACTCGATTCTGATTCTCGACGGCCAACTCGGCCGGTGCCGGCTCTGACCCTGTTCTGACTGTTTTGGTGCCGACCTCTTCCTCGGTGCTGCCCATCGTTGCGGCCTCTCGGAAATCCCCTAAAGATTTCCAGAGGAATGATTGATTCGAGAACGTTCGAGACATACCCTCCGACCGGCACGTGACGACACCTGTGCCCAACTGGACACGATCAGCGAGGCTGAAGGGCGGCGATTCGGATTCAGCGAACCGAGTTCAAGAATCAAGTTGGAGTCTTTCCGCCCTTTTCTCGGTGCCACTGGATCCGCAAGTGACCGGGAATGTCATCCAGCGCTCGAATCGCAGGAAGTAAAATAAGTTTGGATGCTCCGCAGATACCAACACTGGGATAATATGATTGTGGGAGGGAGCGCTGAATCTGGGAGCCACAGTCTCAATAACGACTTCACAAACCTTTGATTATTCATCTGCTGCTGAAACTGCAAGGTTGAGTCCGTGTTAGAACTCGTAAAGTGTGTTCCATTCGACTGGATTCGGGAGCTTGGCAGCGAAATGTGTCCTATCGCTAGCAGAATTCTTGGCGACTCGGCCGTCGATTGTAGATTGAAACCGCGCAGATACCCTGTCTAATCCGCAATTCCACGATGACACCAAGAGTTCGGCAGATCTTTCACTGGACCCGGACCTCGCGCGAGAGCCACAAAATCAGTTGGGAGAACATTAGAATATCAAGGACCGCGACAGCAACAGAATGAGCTACCTGCTTCCGAAAAATCATTAAAACACCCGAAGGGCTTGCCCGCTACCCCAAAAATATTTATATAATCGGGCTGCTCCACGAGGATTCAACTACTCTTAACACTATGGAGGTTGACCGCTCGTTGCTGTCGTGATGTTCTCATTATTCTGATCGGAGAGCCCGGAAATCAGTTGTTGGAGTAACAGTATGACTTACCTACAGAAAGAGAGCCGGGAAAGTTCTCATGTGATCGTTCCCCGACCGGAGTCTCAAATGTTGTATCGGGAAGGGTTGAACCTTCGATCAAAGTTTAAAAATAGCTCTCCCAGTTCAACTTCCGAACTCTTCGAACGTTTCGGCGACTGTGAGTCACCGGCTTTCGGAAAGAGAGACGAATGTGATGCGCCCTGTCGCTGCTCCACCGTCAACAAGATCCAAGAAAGTCGTCGATTCTCTCGAAACTCGCTCAGAACCTTGGTCGATATCAGCGTTGTCTGATCGTGTTCAGTGGATATCAGACACCACGAAATACCAGGATCTCGTGAGGGATATGTTTTCTTCGCGTTCCCAAGAAACTGATTTGGCGCACTAATCGAGTGCGCGAAATCGGAAACGGGAGAACTTTCGAAAATTCCGACAGGACGGCGTCGTGAGGATTCGTGAGACAATCTTTACCGTCTCTCCTTTCGATAGTTTCACTTTCACTTTCTCATTTCTCTCTTCGAAATCGGATCTGGGGGAACGAAACCTCAATGCTTGAACGAAAATGTTCGTTCTGCTCGTTGTCATATCGAGTCTGAGAAATTAAACTTTTGTGGTTGTCGCTAGTATGATGAAGCGGGCGTAATGACGAGCTGGAAACATGTTTTGGGCTTCATAGAGAAGCGACTGATGAGGCTGACTCGTCTGCGTATCCACAAACTCAACCACTCGCGACTTGTGGTGAGGATCGAATATCAAGGTTCACTCAAAATAGAAATAATAACGGATAATGGCGCTCTATCGGTCTTGTTATCTTTCTTTCCGGGCAAACATTCAAATTAGATATCTGGACATTACCGAGAGCATCAACGGACGTGGCTCACGTACAGCCGTACAGAAGCTGAGAGCAGATATCTTAAAAACGAAAAACGAAGGACCTTGTTCACGCTGTGGTCCAAGATCCTCCTTCAGAACATTCATCCATCGTGCCGCCGAACGGATGACGCGGGTAGGGTAGGTTTCTAATCAGCATGCGATAGACACAGTAATAAGTGGGACATGGAAGTTGATGGATTTATTCCATCAATCGCTTGAGAGTCATCTGGTGCTATGTCGGGGTGATTCCGAAAGAACACCTAGACTTCCAGGATCTCGTAATAGGTGTGTTCGAACGTTGCTCGTGGAGCCGCGTGTTCGCATGAATTTCTTCGAGCCGAGTAGCTTTTCCTGCTTCGGAGCGCGTCTCCTGCAGACGCACGGAGACTTATTACGTGTTGTTAGCAGCTGACATCGTTTTCATCGAAGTGTTACTGAACTATACCCATCGGATCTGTTTGTGTCGCATATGGATTGCGAATACGGAGGATAGAATACTTCGAATGGAGAAAAGCGGTGTGCGCAGCTTTTCCAGTTTCTGCTTCGAGCTTCACTCGCGCCCCTTCCTTTCCTGTTAGAAACCTTCGAGTAATTTCAATCCCGCAGTGCCTCATCTATTGTGATGGGGTTAGAGTCATCGACTTTCGGAAGCAGTGCTGTGAAAAAACACCTTTTGGAGCGGAACGCTCCTCAATCCCCTCCGCACAGGGACCAGCATGACTGCTGACATGCTCCCGGCGGGTTCCATTGACGGCTCGCGGGCTAGAGATTTTTAGTCGGATTTCAATTTGAAAGAGTACTCTGAATAATCGTCTGTTCAGCCATTCCGTACTTCCATGCGTGCGATCATTGGTGTGACTGACCACGCTCGTGCTATGGTTGGATGAAATCGTAACGACGTGCGGTCAAGAAGACCGACGGACGACGTGCGCTCCCTGTGCGAGTAACACTAGAAAATCCGCGGAGTGTGTTCGCGACCCGCGGTTCGACCCGGAGCAGGGTGGAAAATTCGCGGGAAAAGCCGGCCGACGTCGGCTCTGTAGTGAGACGATCTCGTTGCGCTCTTCAACTCGGACCCCGGCCGAGTGAGTTCATCATTGAAAGATTTCCCATATCGCACCGTATCGGACCAACTCAGCTTCCTGTCACGAACAACAGACCACGGGCGAAGATCGAAACTGTTGGTGCTAATATCATAGTCGACTCGGTTCCATAGTGCGCATAAGTTTGCTTGATGGTCGAGGATGAGTGAGTATTTACTCTCCACGTAGCTCACTCTTGTTCATGCTTTACTCGTCGCCGTCAGCCCCGAGCAGAGGGAGGATCCGCTCGGTTGGTCGACGGCAGCAGGAACCGCGGCACCAACAGAGTAAAAACTTTGACAATAGCTTCTCCTCTTTGATTCGCTTTGAAAAGCAATCCAGCCGGCAGCCTGAATTGAATATCAGAAGCAGCAGCTTGCTGTAACGTCGTCGTTCTTTGGATGAATGTATCTGAATTCTACTTCAATGGAGGAGCTGCATCCGATACTCAACGTGCATCAGCTTTGTTCAAGCTAAAAACCGAGCCTGGTGGGTGGCGTCAACTTGCGTAATCGTCGGGAAGATCCAAAGAATGAGCTCCTGATCAAAACAGTGTCCCTTCCGCAAGCCGGTAGCGCATCATCTGAGAACAGGGCTCTCTGGAACATGGGGAATATAGCCATCTGAGAACTCGTGGGGGAATGCCAGTGTCCTCCTCTGAGCTGCGGAGCATTCGTCCCGCCAGAACGCAGTCGCTGAGAAAATAGTTCGATTCGAACACAATCAAGATGATTAGTTAACATGATTCCTCAACTCTCACGTACCACTCGAGTGTACGATAATTACGAGAAGCAACCGAATTTCGTTGACAGTTGTTATTCGACACCTCTCGAACTTCCCGGGGGAGAAATTTCTCCCCCCCCCCCCCCCCCCCCCCCCAACGAAACATACCTCGCATGCGAGTCGGAGCTTGAAAGTATCATTTCGGAGCCATTCTCTTGGATTCTACGCGTCCGCTGGCTAGCCAGGCCTCGTCACCGGATACCTGTGGGACGACTGAGGGGAGTATTTCGATATTCGGGGGCTTCTTGCTCCTCATGGTTGCAAGCAGCTCGTCGGAGGCCTAGGGTTCGTGCAGCAATGAGCGATTCGAGAATACGAGGAACAATGACTGGAGCGCTCTGAAAAGTTTAAATCCATCTCGCTTGTTGCCATCGACTGGAATCCCGCAAGGAGCGGGAGAGTCGTCAGCTGTAGAGCAGATTCCGGGCCTGCTGCTTTTCCTGAATAATTTGCTTGCTCAGCAGATACCCGGTTTCAATTAAAGAGTTAATCCGACTGCAAACGAATGGCCAATGTGTTCTAAAGGATCAAGGATTTACCAAAGCGGGGAATAACGAAAAGGAATGGCTCGGATCGGGACGAAAGTTCTGCGAAAACAATAGATTGAGCCGATCAAGTGTCGGTGAGATCCGATCGAGATAGGAAACTCTGAGTGACGACCAGAAATCGAAGACTGCCTCCTGGATCCCTGCGCGTTTTTCGATGTCACTGATGAACAAACCGCTCGTTATCTCGAGGCGTCCGTAACAGGAGATCTCCAACTCTTCATTCGCCCATGGAATCTTTCCACGTTGCTTCTGCGACTGATGCGCCTCCCAACGACCGCTCACCGTGCAATTGAGTGTTGCGCGGAGCTTATTCACAATAATGAAGATTTATTGATATGGAGGAATCTTGATATTCGGTGCCACTCGGAGGGAGATGGGCAGCGGGAATGATACCGCGGAAGGTTCGCTGAGCAAGAACGAATAGGGAGCCCGTCCTCGACGAAGGAAAGAGGACCAAATTTTATTTCGATCAAGCAACAGGGTCGAACGCGATCCGTGGTCAGAGGAGTCTGTTGTCTCCCGGCTCGACAAAGCGACACAACGTTCTCTGTTCCGAGTCCTAGGACCTTGTTCCCTAATAGATACTCTCTCTGCCATTCTTAGGCTGCGAAATGATGCACAATGCTTCTCTCTGCGTCACCCGACTGTTGCGCGTGATGATCCAGCTCCGCGACAGAGGGGAGAGAAATCCCTTCAATTCTCTTCTTTTCCTCAGCCGTGAAGCAAAATGACACCCAATGCCCGTAACGACTGCCTTGACTTGTTGTGCGCTCCTAGCGTAGCCTCAGGAATCGATGGCACGCCAAGAAAGAGGCTCCTGCTAGTTGTGGTCGGACTAGCAGGAATAGCGGTTATAGCAAGTGCATTGGTCATCGTCGGTTCACTGTGATTAATAGCGTTCTCGACATCGGTCTGGCGCCAGTGGCTCAGATTCGTTCCATCATAGAGCGAGCATCCGATGCGGTCGCTTGCTCGCCGGCTCAGGGAGACCTCTGAAACTTCGCAGAGCTTGAATCTCAATAGCTCTAATAAGATGCGAATACCGAACGGAGATGCGGATTTTTACGAGTAAGCCACTACTCCCCTCAATGTGCGCGGAGTGAGTCGTTCCGAACGATTAATCATTCGGAATCGACGCGCATTCCGTGACGCTAATGCAATTCAAATAATTAATGAGAGCATCTTAACTATGCAGCAAATGCAAGGGAACAGTCACGCGTTCAGGAAAAGGTTTGTGTGCGTCCACGAACGCGCGTGCCCGCCCGAGCGTAAATGTTCTCCTTGATTACCCATTTCAGTTTGAGAGTGAAGTTCAAATGAATGACTGCATACTCCTGGGCAGAAAAGTTACTATTCAAAGAATCGATAACTCTACCGTCAGCCTGAGCGACGGAGCCGCCACGTTCAGTTCAAATCTCCATACTTGGTGAGTGTCGACCAACTCCAGGCACGCGCGAAAGCATCGGAGGCTTGAGACCCAGCAGAGGCGAAGGGCTCGAAGTCGTGAGGCTTTCCGATTTCGGACTTGAAGCCTTTCGCGTTTCTCGGCGACTCTTGAGTGTCTCGTTATTTGCACGAATCATTAGGGATATTGCGCGAGTCTCCTCGAGAACATGAGAGCGGCCATTGTTCGGACCGCTTTCAACCTGATGCAGTGTTCGTCCGACGCTCCGGCATCGCCAAAACACCCTTGCGGTTGTTGCTCCGCCTGTCAGCGCAGGAAGTGACGTTTCTATATGTGCGTGCAACAAGCGTTCGGGAGATTGAGAGGTTACAGCTTCCTAGTTGTAGGATCTCTGCCTTCTCGTTCCCTGGGTGCTTGCAGGACATTCGTCTTCATCAAACGGCTTCCTGCGAATCCGTCACCAGTTGACCGACGCAGCGATGAAGGCCGTTTGCGGAAGCATCGGTGGCTGCCAGACTCTATATTCCTTGGCTGCTGGAGCATCCCAGCGAGTCACGTTCCCACGGCAAATCCGAAGTTGAGGAAACCGGAAGGGGGAACAAAGTGTCGCGTAGCTCGATGCACGGTATATCGCGCGTACAGCGCAGATCTTGAAAAGCTGTCGTTCAAATAATTGCCAAGCAACTTTTATCGGGAAACATGTCTTCGCGCAAAGCCATCCATTCTAACGCCTCCACTTATTGCGGTCGACGCCTTTCGTCTCGGGATTGAGAGTGCTTTACGGTCGCGGCTACGCTGAGTGTTGCTGTTAAATCTATTGGAAAGTAATACATCGCCTTCGAAAACCAGCCTTGGAGGGAGAACGGAGGGAAGAAACAAACAAACACCACGAGCTCGAAGCCCCGCAGGCTGAGGAGAATCCAACTGTTGCAGACTACGTGACCAGTGCACCTCACAGCAACCACCCGAGAAGGACTCTATAGATCGAAACTTATGAGCTGAAAGTTATCCATACATCCCGTTTTTCAGCACCCTATCGGCCACAACCTAGGAGTGTCCCCGAACGCTTGCATCGGTCGCTACTTTGACCTTGTGCTAATCGACAGCCAACTCCAGAGAGAGGGACGAGTTCCGCGGCGCACGTAGTCAACTGTGGGAAATTCAACGAGCTGACTCGAGAGTCGCTCCACGAGATGATTACGAGGCACGAGCCCTGCATCGGGAGGATCCTAGCTTCTGGAGCTCTGATTCTACGGCAGGAATGTTTAGAATGGCAGACCTACAGGAGCAAGCTCCCAGAGCTGTCAGCGGGACGGGCAATGACGATTTGGCTATCGTTCAGTGGACCCAAACACGCCGACGCCTGAAATCATCCGAATCACCAAGCAGTCGTTTCGCCCTTAAAAGAATAGAGGAGCACTATTCTGTCTCGCTCGAGGAATGGAGCATGCTTCCCCCTGCGTCCCCCGAGCCATGTCGTTCACGCGTTCCCATTTTCCCGGCTTACCGTACAGTTACATAACCTCCTCTGTAATACGGTGTCTTTACCCGGCGAATTCCTCGGATAAGGCTCCACGACGAGGCGAACGAGCTTGGCGAGACATCGGTCAGCTAGACGAGGAGAGTCAATACCCGCCTCGACGGCCACTCAAGTCAGTCGCGGCGCATATGTTAAGACAATGCACACCTGTCTTGGCGCACCATCACTCAGTCTATCCGTTCTCAATTGACTCCACGTGCTTCGCGCATCAGAGTGAAAGATGAGATTCACAGCATGTGAAGAGGTTCTTCACGAAGCCCGTATTGAAGTGGTGAACCTCAATCGAAGGGGCTGTCTTCCGAACGGTTAGAGCAAGCAGTCGTCACCGGCTGTCGCACCCAACATCAACAACCCTTCTCGGTTGCAGGGAGCACGTTGAGCTTCGCACAACTCACAAGGGAAGCGCACAACCTCAACCTCGATTGCCTTCAGCGAAATTGGATAGATGCGAGGCCTCGTGGTACTTATACCAGGAAATGTTCCGAGAGCGGCTTAGTTAACGCAGAGAATCTCTCGCCCGTAGTGAGTTCACATTTTCAATCCCGAAGAAGTTTGAGATTCCGTGGTGTACGAGGGAATCCAACGCGAGACGGATAGAAGTTCCAGGGAGAAGCAATGTCTGGCAGCAGTCCTCCGTCCTGCCGTCGAACCTCCAATGTAGCTGAGAGACAATCCTCTCTGAGCACATGGTCCACTCACTCGCTGTCCTCGAAGACGAGAAACTTCGAGCGCATCGAGCTGTCGGCCGGAGGAATGCGGAGATTCGAGGTGGTCGTTGTTTCTCTCGGTCCACCGCAGCATACCGAATGACGGTGTGAACTCGGAAACGAACGTGGGTGGATCGTTGCGCTAGCGTAGCTTTCAGGAAGATCTCCGAAAACTTCAATTCCACCTCCGAAAAGGATATCTGTCGTTTTGTCGCGTTTATGCTTGCATGTTCAGAGTTTCTTTCATCTCAATTTCGGGCCCTGTTTTGCTGTTCGAGCAACGGTTCCGAAACTCTGAACGTCGCCGGCCTCACGAGTTTTTCGGCCTAATGAGTGACCCAATGGCTCTCTCCGGGTTGGGTCAAGGAGCCCGAAATTGAGGGAATGCACTCTCCCTGCTAGTTCACAAGCCAATCTTGAGCTGGACAGGAAAGAATGGCAATCGGAACAAAAAGTGAACTGGAACGACGAGGAAGGCTGGAAGCATGTCAAGCGAAGCCAAACAATCAAAGTAGCGGGTTCGCCAGCCGAAGGATGTCAGTCGCTCACCTCGGTACCCCTCGAGTCGGATCCCAGTGGAATCGATAGCTTCAGCGGAAACCGTCTCATACGCTGGTGGGCTCATCACGACAATCTTCCGGCGCGGCGAGTCTGCCTCGGACTCGGATTTAGTTGACTCGGCTCGGTGTCGTTTTGTTCGTTCTTTCCCCACAGGGACCTTCCTTCAGTGGGCCTGGTGTGCACGGCTTGGTTGGCTGCCTCCTTCGTACGTTTTGCAGTGTTGGGAGAGGTCGCCTCGCCTCGCTTCATCTGATAGAAGTTCCAGCGGTTTCGGTCTCTTCTTTTTCCCTCAGCGCCGCTCCCTGGCTGCTTCTCGTTGTCGCCGCTGTCGGAGAATTCGGCATGCGAACCACGTCCGCTGCGTCAGCGCGAGATGCGTGTGAATTGGCGAAAAAGCCGATGCGATGCCTCGATGGAGTCTTTTCAAGCGGCTACGACGACGGCGGGTGGAAAAATTTTCTTCTAAATTCTGCTCCATGCCAGCCCTGTTGAACCACTTGGATTCCCGCTTCCTCTATCGTTCCCGTTTCGAGCCGTGCTCGGATAAATTTGTTGGGGAATCGTTTGGATGAGACCAATCACGAGTCGGGACTCTATGAAAATCCGCTGCTTTACGCAGTGATCGATGGGGGACGAGCTCGAAGTGCTCCAAGCGTCAAAGTGTCCGATATAGACACCACAGGAGCGTGATGTTATTTCTGTTGTCCAATTTAGCGGCCGAGTGATCTCTACACGGGAGTCTCGTCCCGTCGGTCGCTTCCTTCCGGAAAAGCCGCTGCCTCGCCCTACCTTCCGAGGCCCGCCGCACGTAATTGAGACGTCTCTCAAGTGACCATTGCGTTCGGTCTGATAGTATCAACCCCATCACGATTGAGTGTTCTTGGGGGACGATGGAAAATCCTTGGGAGACATTGCACAAGGCACTCCTGGAAGACAACGCGCGTCAATTAGGATGGAAGCGACCGACTCCGGTGCCACTATTTCCTCCAAGAACGACACGGCTGGATACCGGTGAGACGAGATCTCCCGTCATCAGGTGGCGAAGAAAGTTGGTAAGGGAGATTGGGACCCCATGTTCATGAATAGAGCGGGAGAAAATCTCCTTCGTGTGACTCCAATGTTTTTCGTTCATGCTACGCTCCAACGAGAGCCATCGTCGCAGACATGACTCCCAACACGTTTTTTCCGGCTCATATTTTCTGCTTAGATTCCGTTCGAAGTATGAAAGGTCCGGTAGTCTGTTGAGAAGGAGTCGTTTAAGTTAGGGGACCGTGCGCGCCTATCAGTGCAATAAATTCTGTCTGTCGTGGCCTATAGAGCGAGGCATGACCTCTTGAAGACTTTGGTTGGTTCCTCAGCTCGTTCGGTGGGTCGCACGCGCTCGCTTTTAGGAAGATCCCTTCTTTTAACAGCTCGTTAAACAATGGAGTCACGGGAGGCTCCTTTGTTGTCTGCAGCTCTCTCAGAAATTTCCTGAGAAATTTATTTCCCTTCTTTTCAGCGTTCGCCCTTAACTCTCCTCTGCGTCCTGCGAGAGAAGTGAAAGAATTGATCCGCACCGCTTAGAGAACCGCTTTTTTGTGTGGTCCATGCGAACGTCAAGAACGATCCCTGGCTAAAACTACGATCGACGAGTTTGGGACGGCTCGGTCCAATCCATGAGGTCTGGGTCCGGATTCGCCGAAAAGTGGAGACGACAACACCGTTGACCCTGTCCAGTTCCACAAGACCGGAGCCGTGTGAAGCTCGCAATTAGCAATTATGAATAAAAGATGGAAAAGTTTTAATTACTTCGAAGCTTCGAGTTGGCAGGCAGAAAGACGGGCCGGCAGACCGCCTTCCCGATCCGTCGAATGTCCGTGTAAGTTGAAACGAAACTTCTCAACGCCTGAGCTCGAATGGAAATGAGAAAGAGGCAGAGACCATCGTGATAATGATTCCATCCCTTGAGAGAATTGTGGGAGAGTTGCCATTTCTCACTCCGAAACGGATCCCGGCACAGCCGATGAATGAAGTCTCACAAGATATGTATGGCTGCTCTCTGCGTGAGCATTGGTTCCCTCCTCGCTGACATCTCATTTGAGGAGCGAGTGCAGCTTTCTCAGCTCCGATGAATCTTCGAATTTCTTCAGAAAAGTCGGAGGTTCGTTGATCTCGGGTCACCGTCCGTGCCTCCGCCTGAGGAAATTAATGCATTATGCTCGAGCTTGAGCCTGATCAGTGATTCCAACTGAACTTGCCGGCTACATGACGCATATGGTATGAATGAATAAAAATCGGCCTGGTTCTCGAATACATCTTATTATTTCAACACGATCTTCCCATGCGTCAACGTAGGCGGGGATGGTTGGATGTGGATTGCAGAATGGAACTACAGAGCTCTGGTCGTAACGAGGCGGCTGCGGTCGTCGGATCGACTCCGGTCTCATTGAGCTCCTCCATCGATTTCGTCTCCCCTCGAGAAGAGATTGAGCTAGGTTGTCTTTCCAGTTTTCCGTCTCGAAATCCTGATTCTATCTACGGGACTCCATTTCTGATCGTATGTATCTGTCCTCGTGAACGCGGAGGACGTTCAGAGAAGACTCCGTAGCAGCAGAGAGTCAAACTCACGGTGTCTGCTCTGGTCGGGCCGGGAAATGTGTACCGAGTGCGCATTAAACATCAAAAGTAGTAGCTTATATCAAAGCGAGGGGTCCAGAGTGGGTTTGCAAGCGATGCAGGAGCATCGAGGCGAGTCGCCGCTGGTCCCAAGTCCATTCCCATCGGTTTCCTTATCAGTTTAGCTCACCCTCACAATCTCCTCCAAGACTTCTGAAAAGGAAAATGATAATTCCACCGAATCAGATACTCCCGGCCAGCAGCATTGGATTGGTTTGCACGGTGCTATTTCAGACACGGGAAAGGAGCGTCGTCCCTGTGGCCAGGATCGAAACTGTATCATACTAACGATATCTTGCGGGCATCTTGAAGAGCTTCGACTGCATTCAGATGTTCGGTTCGAGTCACTGTTGGCAGCAGACCCAGTTTCCGAAAAGTTCGCTGAAAGGGTCCAGACCCTTCGAATCTAGTTTTTATGTAATCATTCTGAGCTCACTGATCGAATTCCCGGAATTTCGCGAGAGCTGTCGGAGGCGACAGAAGTCGTCATTGTCGAGAAACATGGGATAAGACGAGACAAAACACTTTTCCGGTGCCGGGAAGCTTGACATCGAGGCGGAGCCGGAACGCCGCCGAGACGAAAGAGCAAAAACAAATTCTGGCCATAATTAAAATTCTCCCCGCTGGGATAACATCGAGAAATATTTGCGATTCGCGGTTCCGATTGTTTCCATCTCGTGTCAGTGGTTTGCTCGAGTCTCCCTCTTTTCACTTCCTCCTCGAGACGTCTGCTCGGCTCGACGAATGTCATCATTCGGTTCCGCCAGCGTGTCTTTTCCCCCCTCATTTTTCCCGGTGCATTCTTCGACGGTCTCTGTTTACTCGCAAGCTCCGCTGGCGGGTGAGCGGGTCCGCCAGTGAGGAGATGAGCGGGTCGTAATGGTGTCCTGCGAGACGATTACGATGGATGTAATTTCTCGGGAATCGGGATCTCCGATTTGCTGCGTTCCAAAGTCGAACACCAGCGGCAGTGTCCAAAATCCATGGGTCAGCGAACGAAATGTTGCACCGTCAGGCGTTCCCTCCGGTGCCGCGAGGACAACGCAGAACGCCTTGGGTCCGAGCCTCTCAATGAGCGCCCAACTCGACGACGTCGATGGACCTCAGTACTATGCTGGCGCGAATCCTTTCTGTCATCGGTTCGCTTGGCCGCTTTCATGCTCGAAACGGATTCCGACGGAACGCTGCCGTCGGAGAAATAGAGGCGCGAGCATCTATCACTCGCTGAGCTTTCTCGGTTTCCGGACATCATAAAAACTTCCCAGGCGATCGCGTCGCGACGAACGATCTCATCGAGAGGCGGAGTCGGTGTCGCGTTCACGTGAACGCTGTACAGACATAATAGGTGCTGGGAGATAGGTCCACCGCCAGTTCCCTGGTCGCTCGCATCTGCTGTTGGCTTGCAGTCCTTTTTCGTTATTAGCCAAGTCATGCTCTCCTTTCGTTGCTTCGTTCAGGGTACGCGAGTGGGATTTCCGGTTCCGCCCGGTCATGACCCCCGCATCCGGTAGTCCGGTTGCTCGCCGTCGGGCAGGCATGCATTCGGGCGGGCAACGTCGAGAACAACTGAAGAACACAAGGAATCGCTCTGCCGTCTTCGCTCGGTCAACAATGCAGCAAAATGCGAGGGACCCTGGAGACCCGTGAAGAGGTCCTTCTGGTGTTGTGATGTGGGCCCTTAGTGCCCCGTCTCCGCTAGCCCCGGTCGCAGGACGCAGGGACTCTCATTAGCGGAACATTGACTACCAGAGAGACAGACGCGGAGTCACTCCCTGAAGGCAGCCCTGACCGAGCGTCTCGGTGTGTGGGTCAAATTTTTAGAGACTGGGACTACCAAAGACTGGGACTGACTAAAAGAAATCGCCATAATTTTTCTAAGAATTTTTCCTCGAGCAGGGAAGCGAAGAAGAACTCCCACGATTCCTCTCCTCGAAATTATCCCTCTGTTGCCACAGAACCATTTTTTGACTGTTGACCTCGCCGACTCCGAGAGCTACGGCGGAGGAAGGCGGACGAGCGAGCCGGCTTGCTTTGCGGGGAAAGTCCGTTACGGAAGATAAGTCGCCAGTGCCCGAGCCCTACCCTGGGCGCAGCTCCGTCGAGTCTCTCGGCCTTCAGTCTATCGACAAACTGCTTCTCGACGAGCTCGGAATAGGGCTTGTCTGGCCCGGCCCTTCCCGCTCCGGCCTAACGGTGTTCGACTCGGCCTAGCTGGTCCTCTTTGTCAGCCGACCTGGAGCTGTCCGGTGAAGACGACAGTTGAGAGATTCCAGGGTCAGTGGGCTCGCCCCTACATTGGCTGGTGGGTCAGGAGAGCATGCGAGCCAGAAAGCGAGTGGGTGACCAGGTTATCTCCTATCTTGGGTGTGGTGACTCCGCTGAACACTCTAAGTGGCCATTTAACGTTTATGGATCGTCGTAGAGTGACGTCCGCTGACTCACCCGCTCCGCCAGCCGGCGGGATCTTCGCCGGCGGCGGCCGGCTGAGCGAAACCTCGACGAGCGGCATCACTTCGTAGAACGACATTTCGGAAACTGGACGTCTGTAGAGATAAGCCTCGAGGAGAGGTGTAGCCTTCATCCCCGTTTCGGGCAAAAGTCGCCATACAATCTCAGTTTCCTAGCCATCATGTTGCTTTTGGCTCTCATTTGAGATACTACGAGCAAAACTTGAAAATGGGGCGAGCTCCGCTCCATCGCGCACCGATCCTCGAACTTTGCAAGTCCATCAAGACTCGTCCGGTAGCTTACTTATTGTCCCAGAAGCGGGAGGATGATCGGGTACATATCTCTTCCAACTCGTGGGAAGTTAGATCTGCGTCAGAGCCTCTCATTTGAACTGACCATGTCGCACTGAGTGAGACCAAGATCCGGGCGTTAGAATTTCTGAGCGATTCGCCGCGTCGGGCTAACTGGCTGCGACGAAACGGAAGATTGAGCGGGCGCCGTGATTGCCCGTATCCTCCGGAGGACATTATGAAGACAAACAATCCCGGACGGAATGCAACGATTCTCCTCCGCTCCAAAAGCTCGCCAAACTCCGACGAGCGGCTCAGGAAACTCGCTGTTGACACGGCCTTGCCGCTAGGAAGCTTCCCGGCCAGTCATGCACGCACGCGGGCGGGCACTCACTCAGTCAGTGAGGCGGTCGGAGCCAGCGATGAATGACTCGCGCATCTTCGTAGCTCCGTGGCCAGATTTGCAACTTTATATTAAAACGGAAATACCGTCCATTCGAAATTTCCGGAAGAACTCACCCGCGTGGGGGCGAGCGGGACGAGCTGGAGGCCGAACGAGCCGGACCAGACAACCAACCGACCGACCGACATGGGGCAGATGCAGCCGCGCCGCGGGTGGACGGCGCCTAAATCGCATCCACTTCCTACTGCGGCACCGGAGTCGGCAACGGCTACGAGAGCCATTCGGAGCTATTCCAGGCCCGGGAGGAGACTGGAACTTCAGGCCCCGGGGTCGGCTCTGAGTTATCCGAATTACATTGGACCGCGCGGTTACGTCTCACCAGTCCGGTGCAACTCCCTGAGAAAACTGGAGCGGTCGCGAGAATGAATGACGAAACTGTTAGAGTCCAGCGCAACATCGAAAAAGTATCCGCCCGGACTGGTGACAGCTTCCCAGTCTGCGTGGAAAACTTCAGATAAAATAATAGAGACTCCGATGTCCCTCTACGATGTGTATGAGAAAGGACACGCTGAGGAGTCCGAGACGTTGTCCTGCAACGTCGCAGACAACTCAGGTCGACCGGCAGGCCCAGGCTAGCAGTGAATCCTTCCTCCGTTGCTTCCGAAGTCGATATTTCACCTTTCTTGTCTCAAGAACCATTTTTTGGTGCAGCCGGCTCTCGCTGGTAATGCGGGCGACGACCTACACGGACTTGTCTTCCGGCCTGTTAGCCTAGCGAGTCCGGCTCGCTAGTCTCGGTTTCCAGGCTCTTTTTCCTCTCTCTCTTTCTCTCTGCCTTCATAAGTCCCTCCTTGTGCACCATCCCTTGTCGATAGATAGTCTATGCAGCCAGTGCGTGTGAGTATGCTGATTAATGAAAGAGATCTCCGCGCACTCGGACGCTCGCCGGCCGACGACGTGCTAATACGAATAATGACCGTATATAAGAATTATCTCGTTCTTCCGTACATCCGTTGTTCATCCGCCAGCCGGCGAGTCGGCCGCTCTGCATGGGCGCTCGCTGCGCTTCCCCCTGCCGATGTCGTCGCTTATTATTGTTGCTGCTGCCGCCGCCGCCGCCGTTGTTGCTGTTATCGTCATTATAACAAAGGCTAAGTGGATCAGCGAAGGAGCCGCTGTCTCTCATTGAATTATTTTCGAGCGTGTTTCCACCGTTTCTGCTCGATTTTCCAGCGACTCGGCTCATAATCCCCTATTTTCCACCGTAAAACCTTTTTCCATCGCTTCCTCTCCCTCCCTTGGAAGTGACGACGGTCTCAGTGTCGACAACCGGCGTAGCGGCGGCGGCGAGCGGCTCGCTGCTGTCGTTGATTTCCATAGGAAGTGGGTACGCAGCACCTCACTCGATCGCAGAGATTATGCAGATATTGTGCATCTATCTCTTCCGATGAAGGCGAGCGGAGGGCGAAAGTGCGGAATCTGTACTGATACGGCCGGGGAGGAAGAGGCCACCGACCGGAATCCGGGCAGGGGCTGACGTGGCATCAGACCGGATCGCAGCAGAACTCGCCCGGATTTGTCGCGCGCTCGCTCCAAGCTGCCCGACTCGCTCGTTCGCGGACGGGCTGGCTGGTCGTGTTGCTGGTTGACTGGGTAGCCTGCTCTACAAAGTGATCCATCAAATGGTACATCAGTCAGCGATTAGCCGAGTCGACCGAGCCGATTTGTCCGGACAGACCGATCGACAGCCAGTCAGAGTAACACGAGCTTGTTCACGCGCTGGAGGTCTTCTCGGTATCACGACCCCGCAGATATCACTCACTCGCAAATCATCCACCGCTTCCTTATCCGTGGCGCTCCGCAACGAGCAGCTCTGGCTGTTCTACTGGCGATGTCGGGGTTCCGAGCCATGTTCTCGGCAACGCATCGCTTTCCCGAGTTGAAATTCAATTTTAATTATTGTCCGCTCACCCCCTATTCCTATGGGTGTCCTCCCATCAATCTCCCCAATTTTGAATGCATGCCCCGAGTCGCGCTGCTCCCGCGGATCTGGTACTCGGCGGAGAGAGAGAGAGGGGAGCGGGCTGCAGAAGATAAGTATTTCTGAAGTGGTTCCGCCCGCTCAGTCAAGCTCTGTTTTCACGCTGATCACAACAGCAGCGGTGGGAATATGGATGAAAAAAGGGGGAACTCTTAGACGATTTTATGACAGCCCCGTGACTCATTCGGACATACCTTTTTATGCCGCGCTCCATCTTCGTCGACTTTCGAGAGCGTATCCGCTGACCCTTGAAATGAAGGAAATTATCTCCACTCGCGAGCGCGCTTCAAACACGACCGTGCTCAGGTGATATCCATGTAGAAATCCCGCATCTAAATCAAGATTCGTTCGCCTGTGAGTTGGTTCAGACGTTCTTGCACTCGACAGGGGTACATCATCGTGAATGCCTGGTCTTTGATGTTTCGGTCCACCTCACCCAATGAGGACTTTTGAGGAACAGATTGAAGTGTGTGGTCAGAGGGACCAAGGAAAGGCGGAGGGAGGGATGTCACAGGAATTAAAATGTAGGAGGTCTGGGGTCGCGAATCGAAACCATGGAAACGAGCCAGAGATCATAACAGAGAGCTGCGGTTCTATTTGCTCGTGGAAATCATGTCGGAGCTCGATGTGTTCAGACCGTAGGAGTTCAAGCCCGAGAAGTGACTTTTCCGATGCCGTGTCTCTTGGGACCGAAGCAAAGTAACCTGTCCGCCTGTCGGCTCGCCTCCCTGTTCGCAAGCCTTCTGCGGTGTTCGTTGCGAAACAGAACTTGTGGAAAGTCGTTTTGTTTCTAACAAATATGAAGATAAATGTCTGTCTCGGCGCTATGAAAGTCCCTGGAGAGAGAAGTCGACAGCGACCTGGAACAGGAGCCGAACAAAGGAAATTCCAGCATCGGATGAATGTATTTTTCGGCTGTCGTCACGAGATCACGCTAAGCATCCGCAGATGAGTGAATCCGAATCGGATCAATCCATCCGGTACTCAGAATCCATCGGTGCCGGAATTGATCCTCGGAGGAAAACCGTCCTTCGGTTGCTCTTGGTTGCACTCCGCGTAGAGTCCGGGGGGTTTCGCTTCTTCCGCCACGCGGTGATCTGGAAGTCCGGTCAAGAGTGAGGGAAACGCATTCATAAACCGTGATTGTAGGAAAGGGGGAACTTCGCACGTTCGAGGCTACTCGCGTCCTAAATTCCAGGATCGGTGACGCGGCCATCCTTACAACGCACCTGCCTCTCCGGAAGTTTTTCTTATAAGTATACGTTCGTCATTTATTCCGTCAAATCTTTTGCTGAAACCCTAGAAGTGAGCAACCACGGTCAGATTCTACGACGCGGCAGCCTCGACCTTGGAGCGGAGCGAGGAACAGTTTTCCCAGCGAAGAATGCAGTTGGCTGGTGCATGATGAGGTGTGCTTAACCTTCGTTCACGCTCTCAATGTTTACTTCGTCCCTCCGTTCGTCTCTAAGGTTTCTAGGTGGTGGGCACGAAGGCAGTCTGCGACGCTATGTGGCATCTGACTCCTCCGGAATGTCGATTCACATGCCCGGGCACGTTCTAAGTAGACTCACAAGATTACGCCAGCTAGTCTAGCAGCCAGCTGGCCCGAGCTGGGCTTCGAAATGAACGTTTGTCCACTCATCCTCGGCCGGTTCTGAGGGACGCAGCATTTTTCCCCGTCTCCATTCATGAACGACACGAGGAAATTTTTCTCGGATACAAGTGGTCTCTGTCGACGATGTCAGGGTAGGAGATTGGGAAAGACGAGAGTCATCGAATGGTTCTGGCACCGAGGACGGAGGTCGGGAAAACGAGTTGGACGCAAGCTCCTTGGGAGCTCAAGTGGCGGACGCTCTGACAGCGACGAACGTTGGGAAAATCAAAGCAGGCGGAAGAATAAACGACAGATTCTTAAAGTACCTAGAAGAACAGCCCAACACGGTTGTTTCCGGTGGTCGTGACAAGGTAGAGAAGTACGTAACGCCGCCAACCGTCCGGGGCAAAGACGAACCAGCCATAGGAGAACCAGAGGAAGCATTGATGCCGAGGAGACGTGCCGAGTACCAACGTGACTTTGTCTATGACAAGGTCGATTGCGTTCCTGGGTAAGAAGGATCCGCGAGCAACGAGTGCGAGGAGTCAAAGGCCCCAGGACATCATCGGAGAGAATCGCAGCCGTTTCGGGCGCGGATGCTTGAGTTCGGGCCGGGAAAACGGGATTTCCCAGACCGCGGCTCACTGAGTCTGGATTATATTGGCCTTACTCGGGCCCCCGACTGTCATAGTTTCCAATCGATCGGGGGGGTTTGCCATCATTCTAGACGTCGCGACTTATACTTCACTGAATACGTTATTCCCGTGGACAAGGGAAAGCCAATAACAGCGGCTTTCAGTGTAAAATGTGATCCGAGTCGGATAATGAAACGAACTTCACGCATGCATAATTTATCCGCCGCATTATTATGTATGGATTGCCGTCGAGCGAGCCAGACGGCACGCTAGTCAATTGGCTCGCGTACCGGATATCTGCTTGCTTTGTTGGTTCGCTCGCGGAGCCAGCGACGGTCGTGTTTGGCAGAACGTCGCGGTCGTGCTCCATTTGGCGTTCAACCTTGAAAGCAAAGCAACCATTTGTAAATAGCTCGGCAGCGGTCTTTCGGTCATGCATACTAATATATACACATGAAGGATGCTGTTCCCTCGATCGGCCGTTCGTTCATTCCATGTTATTACACAGTTTGTGAGCCTCTCTTAAATATCCCTTGGAGATCAGTGACACCGCATGGCATAGATCTCTGAGGCGGCCAACCACGATGGCTCTGATGCTGTGGTCTGGGTGCATACATTTCACGCTATACGCAACCTCCGCTCCAGCAGCCGACCCGCCGGCCGGGCCGAGTTGCTGCTTGCTCGGAGAAGTCTGGGCGGCTTTCGAGGCGGGGAACTCGAGTCGGCAAGTGATGGCGAAATCTAATATCTCTTGCTGTAGCGTGCTCTTCGGAGGAATTTCAGATCGGAAAAGAATAGGGTCGGTCGATAGATGATGCTGATGGGGTCGTGTCTGTGGAATTTTGAGTCGTTCTGAGTGAGACTCGACACCATCACAAATGCCAGCCAGCCAGCCAACCAGCCGGTCGTACGCCTGACAGACGGACGCAGATCAAAGAGGAGCAAAGCCTGAGTCGGGATCGAAGTGTACAGAGGCTATTACTCTTCGAAAATCTTTCAACCGGGCCAGGGGAATCGGGAGGAAGGGACGGCGCCGACCCACGAGCAAGAACCCGAAGTAAAGGATGAACCCGCGCCGATTCGATGGAGCTGTTGACATCTTCGACACTCATTGGGAGCGTGCATGAGTCCGAGTGTTGTGAGAATGCGGCGGTTGCCTCACCATTTATTCTGTGTTCTCCCGTCGACAAGCGGCCGAAGTGACAGCGTTGAACTTCGTCGTACTTCCACGAGATAGGTGTTACGCTAGATGGTATGTGGGTCAACTCCGGTAGGTGGTTGCCATCAAGTTGAAGTTGAATAGCCCGGGGCTCGACGGCCAAAAAGCACTTAAAAATCAATTATGGGGTGTCAGAGGTCGTCCGCCTTCCTGCCTGCCCTCGGCAGCGAGCGGGGCAGCGCACTCGTGGAGGTATTTAAGAAGGCGCTGCGAGCCTCAGCTACGGAAAATAGCGCGTTTGAGACACTGAGCGCCGACCCCGTTAAATCGGTTGTAGTCGCAGCGCGAGCAAATTGAACTTCTTTAGCTCTTTGGACGCTGTTTGGAGCTCTCTCGGTGAACTTGCATCTCGTGAACCCCCGCCGCCATCTTGCCGAGGCGGCCCGTTCCAGAGGGCAACATGATTTCGGACAGTTTGAACAGTGTTCCAAGAGGTCATGAGGAATGACATGGACCTTCATGTTACGAACGATGAACCACACGGGTTCCGCGGTGTCTTCCCGATGTGCTGAAAGTTATTGCACCGAAAACCCGGAGGGCCGAAGAATAATCCAGTAGGGCCGAAAAACCTTCCTCTCGTTTCGATGGTAAAGCGAATCGAGCTATGCTTCTATGCACGGGTCTGAGAGACTGCCCTCGTGTGATTCTGAAGTCAGGGTACTCGAGCAAAGCATCGCCAGTGAGGTCGACCGTGCTGGCGCTTCGCGAAAATTACAATGTTAGGAAGCTCCTCGACGCAAATGGCTTCCATCACATGCCCGGTATGTCATCGATCAGTAACCCACCCGGCTCGGCTCGCGATCAAGTCGGGCGTCGTTTTTGATGTACGTTTCCCAGGCTGATCATGATTCACCTGCTCTCTTCTTGCCCATCCAAGTGCAGTCTCTCAGACCCTGTGCTGTGCATAGAAGCTTAGCTGGATCCACTTGACCCTCAAAACGAGAGAAGGGGTTTTCCGCCCTACGGGATTATTTCTCGGCCCTCGGGGTTCTCGTTGCAACGGGCTTTCTTTTCGGTCCTACAGGTTCTCGTTGCAATCGGTTCCGGCACATCGGGTATAAACCGGTTCCGCAGCCGTCACCGCAATTCGGTGCCATGCGCGGCATCCTTTCCGCGGACTGCGTTGTTCTTCCTCGAATCTGCCGAATTCCAACCATTTGAGCTCGGAAGGAGTCGAGTGAAGAGGTTTCGTTCGCAGTTCCGATGGAATTTCAACGTCCTGATGGGATTCGTCAAGTAACTGAAGCTGACAGGAGCTCCAGTCAATGGACGATGATTCCCGTCACAGCTTGAAGGGAGGCGTAACATGCCGGGCAACGACGCGGCGCCCACATCTCTATTCGGCGAATAGATGCGTAATCGTTGGATTGTGGGCAAACATCTAGAGCTTTTTTGAAACCGCCGAAACCCGACAAGACGCGGCCGGCTGGTGAACTCTTGCTCCGCCGACGAACCGGACAGCTTAAGCTAAGCCTTTACGCACATACTTCTCTTGTTGTTAATAAAGTTACCTCCAGCTCCGTCGTTGATTGGGTTCGCTAACCCGATAGAGTGATGTTGGGCGGCCAAGTCAGCGGGCAAGCAGTGGAACGCCACCTCGGGACGACTTGACTCCCTGACTGACTGGCGCAGTTAGAAACTGTAGGGCTCGACTCTCAACTCGATTACGTATACATGTGCGAGCGTTGGGACCGAATCGCGGTGAGCCGAACGAACGCATTCGGAACGGGTGAGTGCTGGGGTTTCTCAGTAGGAACTCACGAGTCAATCGGTTTATGAAGACGAACGCGTAGTCTTCAACGAAACGAATTTTCACACGAGTCGCAACGACTCAACGCGGTCATGTTCGCGCCGTAACAGCTTCAGAGCGCGAGCTCGAACCTCGCGGAACTCAACGAGCGCGCAACAACGTTCGCATCGTCCGGCCGTCGAAGATTGTTTTGCTTTGGCCCGAGCTCTTTCCGCCAGCCCGTCGAGCGGAGTTGGTCTGATGAAGACGAATGCCCTCGTTGAGTGAGTGCCGGGTAGCTGCACTAACCGGCCTTTTTCCCCTCAACTCCGCTCCATTTCCATTCAAGCTCCCACGCAGATGCCTCACGACGTGTCTTCAGGGTCAAGAACGAGCTCCAGGCCAGCAGATCAGTCAGGAAACTCCGGCCGCGGGAATCACTTTACTCCATCTCTTTTGGAGGGAGCCGAGGAGAAAGAGTCCGATCTGACGGCGCTAACGGAGACGTCGGTGTCGTTCTACCTCAGAGATCTGTCGTCGCAGGTGGGAACGCCTCAGGAAATCGATCCGAGTCATCCGAAACTTTCATTCACAGTGGGAATAGATATCAGGCTACGGATAGTGGGAAACTCCAAGTTTCCGGTCAAGGTCTCGCTATCCCAAAACGGGAATTCCAACAGAACCTAATCAAGCACCGCCTCCGAAGAGGTAACTGCGATCGAGAGCTCTCCTCCTGGAGTCGACTCGGTTTCCATGAGGGAACATACGACCTCCGTTTCGACTGTCCTGTCGCTGCGAGGAGAATTGTGAGCCGCGATTGTTTGGGTTTCGAATCGCGGATCTGATGAATTGTCTGCAGGTCGAATGGCGGGCGACTTTCCGGCTTGAATCGGAGGTGGCGGGGAATTCTATGTCAGCTCGGCCTAAATTCCTGAGCTCGCCCCGCGCGAAATTCGTGCCGCGCCAGAAGGGAGTGGCGATACGCTCGCGACGCAGATCACCACTTTTGAAGAGCAATGGCACATACGAGCAGAGGGAATGCGCATTCAATGGTTCAACACATATTCCTTGACTCCGTGTTCCACATGATCTGCTATTTTGTCTGCGTCTGCCCCTCCTGCCCTGAGTTCTCTCGCCCAGATCCCCTTCGCCCTGCTTCCCCGGTCGGAGCCCATACCTGGTGGGAGCCGGGTGCAGGACCCCGTTCCTCTATGCATGGCAGCTGGATTCAAATATAGGTGGTGTCGCTGCTGTTGTTGCTGGTCGCAGTAGACAGGAAGAAATGAGAAATGCAAGCAATTTCAAAGGCCAACTACAGTCACTCACTCAGCCAGCCGAGCACCTAGTGAGCCATACAGGGTCTGAGCTCTGAAACAGAGATGGGATACGTTCCCACCACAGTTCTCCACGTCAGCAAACCTCGGCGGCGTACCGTCTGACTTTTTGACTGCGAGGTGACGTCGTGCGATCGTTCATAACAGCAACGCGGGCGAGCGTCTAAACGGATTGACTCCTTATTCTTCGTCGACGGCAACGTCGACAGCAGCAGCGACACGTCCACAGCGACGACAGGATATCACGCCGGAAGTTGAACAACAAAGACGTTCTGCTCGACACCAACGGCACCAACAACAACCACCACCACGAGAAGGTTTCAGGAAATCTTTTCAAAGCGTGTAGTCAGGACTCCGCACGGAGATCCTCTCCTTAAAATTTCTCCGTTCTCCGGTCGCTGCAGCCCGTGGGGCTCCAGAGTTTGAAAATGATGAATATTCCGCCTGTGTCAAGACCTGCCTATCGATTGAACCGCAGCTGTCTGTGACTTTAAGCGCCACTGTCGCATATGGTTTCCTCACCCTCCTATTTGCTGTCATTTTCCTATTGCTGGTAGTTCCTCAATATCTCGACACTTTTTGCTCCTGCAGCGGAGACGCGTCTTCATTGTGCTATCATTTAAGCTTTAGAACGGGAGTTTCCGCCCGTATTTTCACGTCAAACAGACAGCCTCGTGTCTCCGTCGCACAGACAATGGGGCTGAAGGCAGAAGAAATTGGGGCATTATTCTATGGGCACCATCCGTCAATCCATAAATATATGTGTCGACGGATCGCTCGATCAATGATGCTTTTTTGGTACGGGATCTGTCGAGTTCAGGCACGAAAGCATCCAGTCAGGGGGAACATACCAATCATAGAACGCTGTTATCGCATTCCCCCCGGTAGAAATATTGGGAAGCTCTTAAATGACCCTCAGTCAGCGATTCGACCATCGCTGCTGGAAACCACCATCCTTGTCGGTTCCTGAAACCAGCTCTCAACAGCGAGTTTCCAGAATCCGCAGAGCCGAAGCTCCGGGGACGCGGTTCGATGAAGGTATGCCGCAGCAAGCCGCGGACCCGGTCGCTCTTGGAGGCCATTGGGTGATGAGAGTAGCCGTCAGAAAGCCTCCGAATATTTGCAGTATATCATCGGGATCGATAGACACATCGATTCAACCGCGATGAAACAGTAGTTGTTAATAACGCAATGAGTTTGCGATGGCTTAGCAGCGCCACAGCATTGTTTGTCGGGAGGTCGTAACAATGTCCATGACATTCGATACCGGAATGGAAGTCGTTTCGGGCCAAATGAATACCACTCTCCTCTTACATTACAACCGCAATGAAGGCCACTGCCGCCGAATGTCGATGTAATATACCGACGGTCGGGGAACTGGCAGACGCCCAGTGAGTCGACGAAGCAGTCGCAGTCAGATTCCTACTAACGACTATCGAATCAAGTCTGAAGATATTTCGGATATGGCGGGAATAGAAATGTCGATCGCAAGAAATTCGATATCCACCCATCGCTGTTTTGTGCTCTCATTTTTTTGTGGGTTTCTCGGCAGCTCCTCTACCGACTGATTAATGTGGACCCACTGTATGTCTTCTGCCTCGGGAGTCCCTCCGAGTGTGGTGGAGAGCAGAATTATTACAGGCCGCAGATTACACAATATGCCTTCCCCCGCCGCTTTCCTGCCTGCCTGTCTGGTCTGCCCAATCGACGAACACCCGCCCGTCTGTCTGACAAACTGACCGACCGACCGCCCGAGTGACTGACCGGCCGATACCTGAAAACAAATCCTAAGAGTGGTCCCTTGCAAGTCCACCAGTTATGTCTCGATTCAATCAGGAAAAAAAGAGTCTGAGAAGAACTCATTTTGAGTCTCCTACCCACCAACCAACGAACCAGACATTCGACTGCTCAATGGGGCTCGTATTCGAGAAACCGGAACTTCGGATCTCTACGAAGAAATTCTAGGCGGCGAGCAACTCCTGAGTCATTCATGATGGACCAGGGAGAAATCGTGACCTTCTCCGGGGAGAAATTCGTCCAACCTGGTGTGGCAAGATATTTCTCGGTATGTTCGATGGGCGGGGAAGATCCGATGGAGAATCCTGGCAGGAGATGCCAGATCAGGGGAGAACTGTTCAGGCCCCGCCACTGGACTCGTGCTCAGGACGGACCATGCCTATTGCATGAACCAGGATGGTCTATGTACTTCAGCGAGCTCTAGCCGAGGCGAACAAACATTCTCGAATGCAATACTCTATCATGGACTTGATGCGTTATTGAAAAACCGTGAATGATCCAGTGTCGAATCCATTTCAACGCTCAAACGTTGCAATATTCCACAATATCTACCGGGACTCACATCATGGGCTGAGTGTCGACGAATGGGATCATTGTGAGTCATTTTTAGGGACCGATTGAGAGTCTTGTGGCAGCTCATTCTTATTTTGTCTTAAACTTCCTCAATATCGGATGAATTTCGTCGATTCCTACCATACAGCGGTAATTTTAGGAGTTCCCTAGACCTGGAGGCTGAATCACCATTCGCTGGGGAAAGTCGGCGGAATCGTTGAGCCTATGCGAGCGGAATTAGCTCACAATCGATTGCCCGTGACAGAGATTGTCGACCGCGCGCGATAAGACTTAAAAAAAGCGGGCGGAAAACGAGTCATCATTTGTCAGAGACTAGCAGACTACGGAGCTCAGATCAATTATTGTCGGATTGACTTTGTAGTCGATTAGTTCCATATACTCCTTCGTGGTTCCTGCTCTCGCACCCCGATTGAGAATGCTCAACGTAAACGTTCACTTCTCCTCGACAAGGCTTGTCTTATTCAGGAACTGTCGGTCGGTCAAAAAACGTTGATGATTGCTGAAGTTTCAGGGAATCGTGCGCTCGGAGATCGACTCCGTTCAGAACGTGAAATCCCCCCCCCCCCCCCCCTTCTTTATGAGCCCGTAATTCATGCGTGATCGCAGGAACCTCCGGTTCATAGCCGGCAATGTTGTAACGATCAGTAAATTTTGAGTTTTTCTCTCGGCTTGCCCTCGGCGTAAAATCTTTGCCATCCGTTCCGTGCTTCTGCAGAGACTGAAATCCTGCTTTCCCTCATCCCCTGTAGTCTGCAGAGCAGTCGGTCAATCTCGAGCTGAGTTCGCGGCTCTGTAGCAATCCATTGTCGACGAACCGATCCCGGAGAGCTCTCTAGCGAGCGATCGCTCCTTCCAGATTGATTGCCGGATGGTCAGTTCTCGGCTATCCGTCCCGATACGACTCGGCGCTGTTGCTGGCGTAGTGGTGTTTCTGTTGCTGATGCTGTTATATATGGAGTGTGTACGAGTATCGCGTAGTTCGTTTTTCACGGTTGTTGCGCGCCGAGTTGTTAGTTTCGTTTTATTAGGAGCGAGGCTCACGTCTTGAACTCCTCCAACGGACGCTCTCGATGTTTTTGCTCGTAACAAAGCAACGACCGCTTCTGTGCTCCTTTTTTCTCCTATTTCTCGAGACGACAGATAAGGTTGGCTGATAGCGATCGCTGGAACGGAGAGCGAAACTAGCACCACTGGTTCAATAGTTCCTGAGAACGTCAGCGACATCGTTGATGCGGGTCGAAATCGGCGACGACGACGACGGGATTAAAACCACAAACGTTGGGGCCCAACGGGATCGGAGAATTCACACAACCCGGACGAGGACCTCGCGTCCCCTCTGACCAGTTCTAACCGTCCAATCTCAACCATCATCTGAAGGGTCCTTATCTGTAATGAGATAAAGGTTTTCTGCGTCTGACAGCCGAGCGACGTCGCAGCTAGACCCACTGCTCCTGCTGTTGGAACTTGAGCAAGAAGAGTCGAGAGTGGTCTCTGACGTTTTTCCCCATGGGCCGACAGCGCAGACAGGGAAAAATTCTCCCGACCGATTCGACCGATCTACCAAGCAACCGGCTAGGCAACCCAGATAGTTTTACTGACACCGGGTTGAGATTTATTCTCTGCTGACAAGAAGAAGACGCTGGAGTTCTCCCGCACTGGTCTCCGCATCCGGCCTCCGCGGTCGTAGCGAGCGGCGGATTTCCCGCCAGGGTTCCGTCCGGTCAGATCACGCTGGAACGGCCGAACACGTTCTCTATTCCAGACCTCGAGGTGGAGAACGCGAGTCGCAACGTTGGACATCGGTGAGGGAAGTCTGGTCGGAGATTCCGTTGATTAACGTCGAAACTTCAAAAAAGCGGTGGTGGCTGTGGGTAACATTGTTCCAGTCGTCGAAAAGTAGTCAAGTGCGGCGTAATCCACTTAAGGTTTTGTTCGCCACGCTGGTCGAGTAATGGAACAAAGTGTCCCGGAGAGGATCAAACGAGCAGCCTGTGTCGGCTTCATGACGATCTCGTAGGAAAAGCTGTTGCTCCGACGGAGGGAACAAGCCGACAATTTGAGCAGCCGCCATTCGATTCCGGGCATGACTGCATCGATCCGAGTCTGCTCGACGGCCACTTCGCTGGGGCGAAGCTGCTTCGCTTGGCGTTTCGCCCGCGTGAGTCCGAAATCATGTATCTCTGGATGGAAGCGAAACGGAGAGAACAAGCTAACGTCGATCTGAACCCTCTGCCGTATGGATTTTGTTATCAGTGCCCCGCTGCGACAGCTCTTTCGGATCGTATTGAAGGACCACGACCGAAAAAGCACGAGAGCGAGAGGGAGGGAGGGACGCAGTAGAACAGAGAAACAGATATCGATCAGATCAAACTAAAGAGATTATGAGCTAGTTCTACAGACGTATGTGCCGATGCAGGATGGGATAATTTATTCACGATACTGAGTCGGCTCTCTCAAAGTTCGCTTTCGCTCTTGCTTTCGTTATTTCACGGTCTCTCTCGTTCCTCCTTCGATTTGTTCCCGCGACGATCAGTGTATCCGAAAGTTGAACGGAAGGTCGCGGAGCCATCAGAGGAATCGTTCAGGACGTCATGTCGTGTCAATCGATTTCTTGCAGGTGGACTGACCGTACCCGATGCTGAGCTCCCGCGCGAAACAAATTGGTAGGGTAACACCGCTTCAAACACATCATTTAATCTGGGTTTCCGATCATTCCGACGTTTTCCGGCACAATCCAGAACGTCGGGGAAGCTCCGGAGCGTTCCTCCACAGCGCAACCACAATATTTGATCGCCCGGGCAGCAGGATTTTTGAACACTGGAGCATACGCCCCAGCGGCATCGGAGAGCCCCAGATTTCGAGGACGTGATTCGTATCATCAATCGTAGGAGCGCACGCTCGGAGCCAACATCTCTATCACACACCTGATCGAGGGAGGCGTTTCATGATAATTTCTGCGCGAACTCAAAGCTGCGGTGCTGGGCGATGATGATCATCACGACTCCCGACTCCGACTCTCTGCCAATTGGACTAATCGTGGCGAAAAGCCAAAGGAAACCCGGTATTCAAATGTGCCGAACGAACTGAGGAAATTTCGAACGCTGGAGAATCATTATGGAGATGGAAGATAAGTTCACGATAATTCAGATAAGCTCAACTCGAGCTGGGAGTGGAGCAGAGACCCTTCTCCCCGCGAGCTGAGTTCGAGTGGGACGGTGCGAGTAGGGGAGGGCCGGCAATTAGAAGCACAGATTCGAGAGCCGGATCCAGGAGAAAGCACAGTCCAACAGAACTCTTGGTTATTGGATAGGTTACAGGGCACGGCTCGGTGGTCTCGGAACGCGGGTGAAGCTGGGCCGGGCCGGGCAGGTCTCGTCGGAGGTCTGATGCTCAAGAGCTGAGAATTTTAGCGAAGGGTGTGAAAGCTATCTGCGTGGAGCACGCCTTGATAGTGGTGAGCGTGGCTGTCGAGTACTTTATCAGATGCTATCTGTCGCTCATGAAGAGCTAATTCAACCGAACGAGCTCAAACGAGATAGACTACACCCAAACACGTATGAGTGCACACAACGCGTCCGAGGAATCAATGACTGTGAGTCATCGGGGCGAGAACCAAATACGATTCATGAGCCGCCACTGTACGACGGGAGCAGACTCTTGAAGAATCTCAGGGGTTTCCAGCCGAACTTGGGATGGCTCATGCTCGGGCTGCACGTAGCTATGCACTTTCCTGACATAACTCAAATTCAGTCCCTAGGTTCATGGGACGGTCGCCCCGAGAACCCCCCCCCCCCTCTCAGACGGCGTTGTGGAGGAAGATGACGCCTGGAAATATAACGCAATAGGACTCCCTCCGAATTCAGAATCGCGGAGCGGAGAAGTCGGGAGAGAATTCGACTCCGGGATTCAAGAGTGAACTTGACTCTGGGGGTGATGTCGAACTTCATTGTCTTCCAACGAATCAGAGTCCCCTGATTATTCGAAGAATGTTCAAGAATGCCGAACGTGCCTTGCCATTGCTGCTGCTTTGAGTGATCTCTTAATTTTCTTCGGTGCGAGTGTGGTCGTTCAGAAGAGCTTCCTCGCCAGCAAGCCATTGTCTCTCTATTGCAGTCGGAGCGAGCGAACGGTCGGGCGACCGGGCGGGCGTTAAGGCAAGCGAACAGACGGCGGCACGACCGTCTTCTTTCTGGTCGTGCACTTTTTTCGCCCTTCGCGTTCTTGGTATGTGTGCATGCGTGTAAGTGCGAGGATGTGTAGGATGCCCCGTTCTTAATCCCGTCTAAGTGCCGCGTCTTTTGTGCAGAGCGTTTTAATTTGCGTTTTCCACGCGCGCATTCCCTCTTACAGTTTTTCCCTCTCGACGACCGCTCCCAGTTGTCGCTTTGATTCTCTCTCTCTCTCTTTTTATTTTTTTTTTCTCACTCGTGCCCCGGCGAGAGCATTCTCCTATTGTCTTCGCATGTTCTCCGGAAGAACGCAAGCGCCAACAAACGTTTCGGATCCGCGACATGGGAATCGGTTCCCAGGACCAGACGCAACCAGAGCGCTATTTCGAAGGGGGGAGAGGAGGAGTCGCTGAAGACATCCTCGGCATGTGTAAGTGCGTCGGTTCGGTTCTTTGCTCAACAGAAGCTATCGGAAATTGAATCAGCCTCGCGGAAGTGACCGATTCCTCATGCCACGGTTTGTTTCGGGCCGGAGAGCGGTGAATGAGTGGGGATCGCGCGTCAGTCGACATCCTGGTGATAGGCTCAGTCCGCCTCGACGGACCAGAACTGTTTCCAGGGCTGGTCTTCAGCTCGCGGGGGTCTGATTACATAGCATGTGTACCCCTGGCTGACTCGGCATTGCCCGTGTTGTAAACATCTTCATTCTCGTGGTGGAAATGAGGGAACTTCCGTCGCTCAGATAGACGGAGCCTGTGCTGTACGATGGCACCCGTAGCTCGTACGAGGAAAGAAAGAGCCAACGGTAATATCGCATTGGTGCACGATGGTTGTGATGTCCTATGACGGTCATAACGAAATCAACTCAGATTGATCTTCTCACCGATTTCCGGACCTCTGCGTACAAATACGCGTTTGGTTGTTTCAGATTCGTTGAATTCAGGTCCGAAATTCATCTTTCGACAGACTCTCTCGAGAAATACAGGGGGTCACACCCGTTCCGGCGACTCCAGTGACTCAGGTCATTTTGATGCGGGAAAGTCGATTCCATCAATCTACACACGGAAAATGAGACGTCGTTCTCCTATCCCATCGAAGAGAACGATACTTCTCGAGATTCGGAGTCATTCGTCTATGCTCTAACTGAGTCACGACAGTGGAACAAAACTTCAGAGCCGCTGTTTAGAAGCCATGATCGCGGTCACAGGCAGCTTGTCGAACCGTTTGTCTGCCCGTTCGTCTGTGGATCTGACTATGCCTCTCCATGGTTTCGTGCGCACGGCTTTCTTTATCTTATCGGCAGCAGCAACCATTGAGTCGGTGGTTTCATCCCGAGCTATATCGGCTGGACGGCCCACCCCATATTTGTTTCCGGCCGCGTACCCTCTTACTATCTATGTTGCTCACTCTCCCCGCTCTACCCTGTTTTTCTCCTCGATTTGTCTCTATCTGCCTCAATGGGGACGGAGCGACAGGGAGAGACACGACCGGGCGGGCAACTAGGCGGACATTGAGCTTCGAACACGCTCGGGACGGCTTGTCCTTGTCATGTTGTTGATACTGGCTGTTTTCCCGAACAAAACCCGACCGAGACGCATGTGGTGTGACGCGACGCGACTCGAGCGAACTCCATCTTATGTCATCAGAAGACTCACCTCATTCATGCCCGTTACGAACGTTCTACCGCAAAGTTGACTCGTTGGGGCGCTTCCCAACAAACTCACCAGCAGGGTAGCTGGCTGGCAAAGGTTGTGAGCACTATTCTCGGCGTAATGGACGTTTTCGCGAGCAAAGGTTGGATGCCTCGATCGCCGAGATGCATCCGGTGAGGTTGGTCGACCTGCCACTAGCCCTTGGAACCTGAGCTATGATGGTTTGGAGAGTTTAACTCGAGAAATTTATCCATAAAGCCGAGGAGTCGGAGAAACAATGCCCCGGACCGTGCCAAAAGTGCAGCGTATTTTAGTGAAAATGGAATAAAGGATACCGACCGGATTGAATCATCCCATCAAGAGAAGTCGTCCAAGAGGCGAAAACATCAGTAGTTAGGAGAACTCAGTTTTTTTTTCTCTCAGTGCTCTTTGGACTCGTCTTTCATCAAGGGCTCGGATCGACTTCCCGAGAAATCCTCTTCAGATTCCTCGTTCAACGACTTCTCCGCCTGGCAATGAAAAATCGAGTTTTTCAGATAGTTCCCCAGAATCTTCCGCTTGAACACTTCAGCGGCGTCGTTTTGTCCTGGTCGCGCTTCAATGACCGCCCCATCTTCCAAGGACTCGTGGGTCAGAAGCGAGTTAGTTCTTCGGACACCGGACGCAGTTTTTTCTCCTGAAAGAGGTGCCTTCATTGTGATTCGCGCGTTCGGTTGAACGTGTCCACTAGGCGCTTTTCCTGGTTAACATCCAGAATCGGAACACCTCCGGATCAACGTATGGTTGACGCACACGCGAGCCTCACGTGCACGTATCATGGCCTGCGGATTTCGCAAGGCGGCCGCACCGAATTCCCGGTTGTCCAATCGGGGATGCGGCAACTCGATGAATCCGACTCGATCCGGTTCAAGGTCACTCTCTCAGAACACAAATCGAACGATAGTAACTGTTCCAAGATGGCACTGAACGAACACCCCGCTCTTACCCCTGATCCTCACAACCCACTGTCATTTGCTGCGAGCGAAATGAGTGCGTGTACTCCGCGACCCTACTTCAGAGCGCGCGAGGGAAACCAAGGTGGACTCCACATCGAGGATTAATTCGGCGTGACACTTCAAGTATCGTTACGAGATCGCCCTCGAAGATACCGAAATCGCCTCCGAGCAAGACGATCTCCATTTGCTCGCGAGCGAGAGTCAGTTTCCTTGTTCGCCATGGACGGGAAGTTTCAATTTGGCTCAATGAGACTTTGTTGGCTCCATTCGGAACCGTCGTCAAGTGCGGAGCCCAAGGAGACGGGTGCAGCGCGGGGTGAAAAAGAAACTTTTTCCTCAATTTGCTCCCCACCGTGGAAAATTTCAAAACACGGAACCGACAACAAATCACCACGAACGACCAACTATTTAAATAATTTATTCACCCGGATCAATTCGATCTTAAGAGGAAACTACGAAAAGCTGAAAGAAAAATCCGGGAAAACCCAAGGAGATCGCGAGGAAAATGTAAACGAGAAGAAAATGTCCCGCGCTTGTCATCCCGAGATGTTCGCTTTCGGAAGCAGAGCTTTCGCCAGTTGGCTCGAGAAAGGAATCTGGCTGTTGTATTTCATCATCCGACGTGGACGTCCTTTTGTGCACCTCCGCAGAGAGAGGATTCCGGTCAGTGGGGTCGACTAATCCTCAGTCGACATACCCTGCGCTGGATCCACGAGTTTCACCCACAGTTGCAAGCGTATGGATTGAGAGGGAGCTCAGGCCGAGACAAAGCAGCGGTCAGGGATGTCCCTCAGCCCATTGAAACCGAGGCTGTTCAGAGTGAGAACTTTGGACGGTGGTTTGATTGAAAAGAAAAGAAGAGAAACCGGCTCGGACTCCGCCGGTTGTCGTTGTTCGGTTGTTTGTATTCCGTGCGAACATCATTTCCATCACAAAAAACCTCACTCATCTTCTTTCAGGTATCTTCATCTACATGCCAATACGGGGCTTCGCAATCGAGCCGAGCAAACAACCGACCGCCCCGCTCCTCTTGCCGTCGCGATCTGGTTAACCTCGTTATAATCAGGCATGGGTCCAGTTCGACCAGTATTCTTCCTTTCTGAAAACATGCTGTCTTGCACAACCTGACGCTCCATCACTGGCTTGCTTGAACTACGCGCGTTTCGATGCATGTGCCGTATACGTTCTACGTATACGATGGGGGATCTGCCTTGGTTGAACACCCTCTGGTAAAGGCGCACAATCCTACATCAGAGTTGAGGAATCTACGAGTAAGCCCAATGTATGGTCTGATGAACAAGTTTCACTCGACCGGGAAGGGGATGAGATGGCATGCCCCCCATCAAGGAGAATCACGTTATCGATTTTCCTAGTAAGATTAGGTCGAAAGCTGCAACGAGGTGAATTCGTCTCTATCTCAATGGGAAGGAGGCAAGGCGATGTCGGAGTATCGAAAATATTACAACTATCATCATAGGTAACTCCGATCGCGTCTGATCGACCCCAATCTGGGGCATTGAAGAGAGAGAAGAAGTCGTGGGCTTGAACTTCAGAACAGTCTGATTGGAAGCGAATGCGTCAATCCGTGATGCGCATCCTGAAATACTCATTTCCGCGTTCCGAAGATCGATGTGAAAGTGGTCCTCGAAGATATTTCAATCGCTTCCTCCTCGAAGCGACGAGCTATTCCTGACGCATAGTGCGTCGGCTATCGATCCCTTATCGTCGAAGTACCATTTCAAAATCCGTGGATGATTGAAACCATAGAGTTCGCGATCCGATTCGGAGATGAATCGAGCAGTCCCCGGTAATCGTTCGTCCGCTGACACGCTCAACTCTGCTCTTGAAGTATGATGAGACTCCAGCGTTTCAATCCAACAGATTGTTTTTCAAAACTGCGTTGATCATCTCCAACCAGCAAGCGATCTCAGAGAGTTTCGATCCGTTGACGGGTGACTCACATCAGCTAGTGGGAGCCAAGCCAGGTCAGCCCGTCCCGAAACGCGGGATATTTTCTTTCGAGCTCCAGACATCATAAGCGTCTGAATGTACATGTACAGATCTATTCCGATTTCTTATGTGATGAACGAAGAATGCCCTTCGTAAATTACAAGAAGCCTCGGTTCCTCAAAATTGATCTTTTTCTTACTCGACGTAAAACTCCTGGAACCAATTTCCGAGAGCGCAGCGTGTCCTCTATGAAGATGAACACTTTCTGATTGTTGTGAGCGCGACGGCGGCTGTAGTTTTTCCTCTGGCACTTGTTAAAATAGCCAGTTTCGACCGGCGTTGAGCTCTTTGCTTAACACCATTACCGACCAAACTCCATATTTCCCCTGTCGTCACCAGCTTCAATTAATCTTCCAACAAGTTCGAGAAAGCTAAAGTAGGAGAGGAAGACAGGCTTTTGTGTTGTGCGGCTCTCGAACTTGCGTTCACGCCAGCGAGTCAGCGAGCCTACCAACGAATCCAGTAGAGAAAAGGCGTTCTTCTCCTCTGCCAAGATTTCCTACTTGTTTCACAACAATGGGTCGCCCAGTCAGTCGTAACACAAAAACAACAGTGGATTTCGATGTAGAATATTCTTCCGGCACGTTGACTCTGAACGGCAGCTTCGGACCCCTCGGGCGAATAAAACTCACCGCGGCGGAGTCACACACGAGACTGAAACGACACCATCTCAGATCTGGACCTCTTTAGCAAAAGTTCAGCGACCTTCCTCCGAGTGCACGGAATATATCTCTTATTCATGCCAGTGAGGGATCACAATTATCTGCACGTATCCAGTCCCCGATCGAATTACTCGCGTCGCTGTACTACAGTGGAAGATTTCCCTCTTGCTGCGGTATCGGCTCATTGGAGGGAACAACGTACAGTCTCTTCATAAGAGAGGCCAAGAGGTGCGGAATAGTTGCGGGCGTCCAGAGACGAAGCCCGGCGGTTAGCGCGCTCTGTACGAGCACGTGCACGGCTTCCTCGAACGGCATGTCGACGGTCACACTGCGGGTCACGGACGGGAGCCGTTTGGATGCTCTCTATGGTCCCCACATCGTCCGGGCCGTATGGTACGTCTTAGATATCCAAAAGGGACAATGTTGGGAATCTGTCGATCTGGTCCGTCACTTTCCAGCCAGGGGAGCTCGAACACTCGAATCTTCAGAATAATACTCCATCAATGCTCGGGCGAACTTGCAGCGTGGCCAGGGTCGTCCTTGTTGACGATGTTTCCGTGGTCGTGACATCGAGCTCCTTGAGCTCCAGCTCTCTCCGGATCCGAGCCACAGCCAGCGATGCAGAGTTGAGTGGCTGCGGATAGGCGAGAGCTCGAGGGCCAGGGTCCAGGCTGTTGAATAGCCTCCGACTTGAATGTGTAATGTGCATGGCTCATTGTCGGCTGCACAGCCATGTCGATATGAATACGGATCGTGTGTAGGCTGTTAGCGAAGTGAGAGAATGCAGCTCCGAATGCACTGACGGTTCCCTGCGACCGCTGTAGTTCTGCTGCCTTCTGTCTAGTCTATCTGGGATCAAAGTTGCTCAGCGGCATGGAACTCATTTAAATTCAAAGCCACAGCTGTGCTCTCTGTCTCGGAGGATTCCGTTCGGTCGATCAGCGGCTGATTTCACTACACGATAAGGGGAATGGGATCTACTTCTGAAACTGCTATGCGGGGAGTAAAAAACCATGTAACAATTGAACCAGCAGGAGGGATGCCCGATACAGAGCAGGCCCAGCTTTGGAAGGATCCAGTTTGTCCTGTCGAGAGACATCCGGCGTGACTGGAAGCCCAGAGGACCACTGAACTCCGAACAAGCTCAACTTGACTTCAACGCAGGTGAAAACGATACATCTTCCTAAATGTATTACAATCGCTTGTGTTTTAAAAACTGCATTCGTCTCATAAACGTTCATCATCGTCATGTAGAGTAAAACATCATGGTAGATCCTCTCATTCTGGCGGTCGAACAAAACAAAGTCGACTCCAGGCCCTCGCAGATGGGCTCACACTCGGTACCTAATGGTTTCTTCTTCCAGAAACCTTCGTCTATCTGAGAAAGAATGGGGCACTGAGCAACAATACGATTCTTTGTCATCTCTGTCGAACTTTCGCATCCTTGCCGTGCAGTGCAGAATGAGAACGAACAATCATCCAGCTCTGGCAAACAGCCACGGATCTCTGGAATGAATGCTCTTGAGACATCTGGGCCGGGAGCTTTGAATATGGCGATCTCTTCAAATCACATTCAGATACACGTTCCAATCGATCGAAGGTGAATAGAAAGAATATGGTGGCAAATCAGCCGCAAGGAATCAGTGAACGGATGCTCCTTCGGCCCCGTTCTCGGGCTAGAAGGATCGTTGTTTCCGTGCTGGAGCTGTTTTTGAGCCGATGTTCAGAGCACCTGGAATTTTTCCGTGCTCACCAAATTCGTCGATTCTACTCTGAGGCCTCGGAGTTGGATTCATTCCGATATTCCTGTTCTGTCGACTGAGCTCTGAAGACTCAAAAAATCGTTTCGACCCCGAGAAGCCTACAACGAATCAGGTCGGTGGCTGGTTGGGGCGTCGCTGGGCCTTATTATCCCGGACTCCCTCTTGCCTCACGGCGTCGTTTCGCTTATATTGGTCCTCTGGAGAGCTGATTTCGATTTCGTCGATCTGCGGGAGAAATCGTGATTGTTCGGTTATCTGGGAATCATCCGGAATATTTAGGTCTCAGCCCGACCCCATAGCCAAATGAGAGTGGAATCTCTCAGAGGATAACTCCGATCGAGTATTTTCTTCTGGAGGTTGCGTTCACTCGACTGAAAAGCCCGCTGGGAGCGACTCAGACCGAACTCGTGACGCAAGGCGTTTTCGGATGGAAGTTTTCGAGAACCGCAGTCATAATTCACAACGTTGAGATTGTAGCGCGCTTCGGTATCGGTAATTATTTTGTGTAATAGAACGAATGACAAAGTTGAACTTCTCTCCGTTCCGCTAACAACTCTATCACGATGGAACGCGAGCTCTCGGTTCACCGTAGCCCGGCCTTACGGTCCGAGCATGAGGACGGATGGATGAACGGCATTCGGTTTCGATGACTAGTGCTCCGTCATCATAGTGCGTGAGCCAGGGCGAGCGAGGGGATCGTCGAGCAACTCGTCCAAAATTCTTTAATAAATATTTAATTGGTCTACTCCGGATGAGGATCAGGCGCCATAGTGTGCGAAGAGGGCGGAAAATCGCTCCGGAGTGCGCTCTTACTCCAAACGGTTTCAGCTTACGGCTGGTTCTACAGATATCGGAATATGCGCCCCTTCTGATTTGAGCCTGGTCAGTCCCTATCGTGCGTTACCGGCGCGGGGCGCTCCTCGCGGGATCAGAACGGAGTCGAACTCCCACGACGTTCTCGATGGGAAACGTCTTGGATTCGAGCAGCTCCGATCAGGAACGCATCTCCCGGAGTACGGGAAACCTGACTGAAACACCCAGATTACCGGATACCCGGATCCCGATAGAACCTCTCCCTCGACCGAGCCTTGCCGAATGTCATCGAGACTTACGGGCAGAGAGAGGATTCCGTAAAAGTACCTGGGAAGGACGAGAGGCAGCTGAAGTTTGAGGGAAAACCCTGGCAGCTGCCGACTGCGATGCGCAGGCACGAGGCGTTGCTCACAGTGACTATATTCCTGGAAGAGAGCGGCTACCAGCTCCCATGCAAATCCTCCCGGGTCCCCTAATCGCTGGGTCGGGATAGACAGGCGCTTCCGTAGCGCTTGTTACTGGCGACGAAGAACATGGATACATCGAGTCCACGATTTCACGCTGATGAATGACCGCAACGCATATCATTGATTTACACCCAATTACGCCCACATGGTTTGGGCATTCCGTCCATCGATTATGCTGGTCTGAATGTTCCTCGGAAAAACGAGGAAAAGAAGTGATCTGCCTTGCCCGCATTGACATGGGGGAGATTCCGTGAAGGTGTTTGGAAGAGTAAAACATTGATGCGGCGCAACGACCATGGATCTTGCCTAGTTTGTTCTCTGTTTCGGCGAGATCGTCAATGACAAATATTTCGACTTCGGAGGGGTTACGTTCATCTGCCTGTCTCACGGGTTCTTCACTAAAACGTTCGCCCGCCACTACTTTTCGAGCCCGAACTTGACTTTGATCGGACAGCATCCATGTGGGTTGCGGACCGTGCCCTAAGCGAGATACTCTTCGACCCGAAGTAGTATTTTGGTCACCATTCATGTGTATCCGGGATATAGGGAGCGTCATCTCTCTCCATGTATGATCCAAAGCAAAAAATCACAAATCTCGACCATTTCAAACGGGATAGCCACTTGAGAATGCGTCACTTCAAGTAGGTACTAATGGGATGATATCGACACTGGAGTCTTGCGTCGCTCCGATATACATGCAATGGTCAGGTTAATTACAAATCGCATAATAAGCTCCTCGTTTTGAGCTTTCCGATGGAAAGATTCCACAATCGTTTGAGATCGGGCTGGGCTACGGTACACGGGAGTCTCCAGAAATAAGTCCAACTTGGCTTCTCACTTTCTCGAACTCCTTGCTAGAATCTCGCCGGATGGAGGGGGGCACGGGAGACCGATTCTCCTCTTGTTTTTTTTTTCGAGGATCTCTCGGACTGGCATGACCCGGAAGTGCGTCTCGATTCATCAAAGGAATGTTTACTTGTGAGTTATTGTCGTGAAAATGCCTTCCTTAATCGAGTGAATCTCGTTCCGTAACCTATCAAAGCCTATAAAATGCACTCTGATTTACACGACCCTGAATATTGATCGCGATCAGCCGTTCAATCCGTTGCTCGATAGGGGATGGGGCTTTCTTCATTGCGCATTTTCGATCCAAAATGAATAATCAGCGTGAATAATCAGTGTGCAACTTGGATTGATTTTAATAGGATGCCAAGAGATAACTCGTCAGTTGTGTCAGTCAATAGGGGACTCTTCGCGTAGATTTGTGTGTTGTGGCTGAATGATCGAAAGTCAATCGGTCAAAGCTCGACGGCTATGTGACTATTTACTGGTAGTTCGAATAATCCCCCATGAATTAACTCTATGGTTTAAAACGGAAGTTCATGAAACCTGGAATCGATCGAGACCTCAGTGAAGGAGCACGCAGCCGGCGGGCTCGAGCTCCAATAAATTCTCTCGATTCATTGTAATGATGAAAGCGACATCAATGACAATGTTGCTCAAATCAACGACGCTTGCATTTCAAAATATAGCGGTCCAAACGTGGATGATCGGCTGCATCGATTTCAGATCGCCGTCAACTCTGGTAGAGCGGATCCGGTGGACTCATTGACTGCTTCGGAAGACGGATGACGACCTTACCAAAACACCATCCGTCCTCCATGAATCCTTTTCCCGGAGCCAAACCAAAAGTTTCGTGCTGTGGCTGTTTACGCGGACTGCGTAGCATACGGTCCCAGAGCTAGTTCTCCCCGGCAAAAGTTCCACGAGAGGGGGCGCATCACCTAATGCCAGAATGAGATGTTACCTCACGTGGGCTTTAAACTATGTGTGAAAACCACGAGTTCACCGATCTCCCGCAGACTTGCTGAAACGGAAAACCACGCAGACAATTTTCCTCTGGAGACGCAGTTTGCGTTTCGAAGTTCGAATCCATTGACCATCGGCGATCATACCGAATTTCGCTCCCGAACAGTAGGATCGTCGTTGATGTCGCGGCTGGATTCAACCACGAGGTAACGGTATCGGAGTCTGCCGCAGATCGGAACGAGCCTTCCTTCGCGTCGCTTCGGGAAGCTCCTCCTGTCCTCCCGGGATAGAACGCTGAGTTCTCAATCCCCCCACCGAGACAGCGGTGAAGCCGTCATCGAATGAAAGTAGCGTCCGTTTTGTACAGTAGCTTCAGACAAAGGCGCGTGATCTTTGCAAGAATCTTCCGACAATAATAACGAGCTGTCGGGCGGGGTGCTTAGTCACTAAGTCAGTCAATCTGAATTTCCTGTTCACGGTAAACACGATTTCTTCCCCAAGTTCGACACGAACGAGGTTTTTGTTCGGTTAACGCACACTTCGTGAAGTTGTAGAGGGCGGAGCAAGTCGATCTGAAACCGCGTGATTTCTCTCTCGCCATCCCTTCTTCTCCCTCCCGGCCGCCTGCCTGCCTCCCCACTCGCTCGCCCAGCCACTGATTCTTGGTGCGGTTTGTGTTCTTCATGGGATGAAGATGTTCGCGAAGTTCAGAACGAAAATGAAACAGAAAGAAAGTGAGCGATCCACGGGTTGATAACAGCCGACGAATCATTGGGTGGAGAGTTTACTAAGGAACTTCAATGGCCAGCTAACTGTGCGAGCACAGTGGAGGGGCCGACAAGCCAGTCGGCCAGCGAAGCTACAAGCTGCAGATTGAGTTTAGGAAAACTGCTCACAAAAAAGACCCAACAGCTGGAGGCAGCTGTGGTAATGATACCCCTGCTAAGGGTGCATTCGTTCAAGTTAACCTCCCCGCTCCAAGTTCGATTCCTTGGTTTGACTCCCTCTCTCGATGCGGTAGAGCCAACCATTATCAACATTGAGTTCCCGGAAGGACTCGATCGAGGAAGCATTCAGTCAGGTTTAGAGAAACCCAGGATATTCCTGCCGAGGAAATTTCATCGTCTCCACTAAGTGATACGATGAGTTTCGAACTTGAGACAAGTTCTCTGGCAGACCGCTGCGGAAATAGTTCCAGCTGTATAAATTTTTCAGAAAAATGCGAACCAACGTTCATAGCGGTTAGGCAATTCTTTCCACGAGCCGATTCAGAGGATACAGTGAAAGCTTGACATTGCGAACCACTACTTCAAATTAAATTTGGATTTGTATCGCTCTTTCGGGTTGAGTTGTTTTCTTGTCTGTTGGAGACTACGACTTGTGACTACCATATTGGACCCCCACTATGACTGACCCCTAAATGTGGACTTGGAAAGAATTCCGACCGCAGCCCCACGGCTCGACTCCGAATCGACTTGCTATAAACGGAGAATCATAACGAGCGTTCCATGCTCTTCTGATAGCGTACTACTTCAGGGTGGTCAAATCAGGTCGGGAACTTTCCTACTCCATCCTTCTTTTGCGTGTATTTCTTTCTTTACTGGAACCGATCGTTGCAGGATTGTGTTCCCCACAGCAGATCAGAGACACCTACCCATTTTCCTCCTTGGATCGTTTCATCTAACTAGCAAAGAAATGCAAAAGTCAACCGATCGAGCTCATACACGTCCGTTCAATGCGGAGAAGGTTCCAACCAACTTGCCACTGAGCAGAGCGGGATTCAAATTGAAAATAGCGAAATAGCGGCCGATTTCTTGACGAGATTTTGCTCCGTTCTCCTCATGTCACCTCAGGAACGCCGGCTTCGAAAAAAATACGTCGGTGAAGAGTTCTTGAAATGGTCCGAAGTTGCTGGCTACTGTATTTTACCAGAAAACTCAGTTCCTCCTCTTTTGATCCTGGACTAGCGTGATTCTCGCACGAAAAAACGTCGAATCGACGTGGAAACTCCATGGCCGGTTCGATAAGTTTGATTCCGGCTGGAAACGCATCAGCGACAAATTTCGTCGAGGAATCAGCGATTTTCGGGCTGATAGGATGGCTCGCCCTTGTTCTAGCTCTGAAACGATTCTCGCTCCGTTCAATGGCTATCGAGAGCGATACTTCTCTGAATTGTAACATACCGGTGAAGCGTAGATTCCTGAGCCATCCTAAGAGACGTGATTCTCAACCGATCGGCACAAATGGATAATAAAGCTCGCGGCCTTTCTCGACCTGATTTGAGCAGCATGAATGTTGAGTCAGAGGCGAGAACACCGTATAGCCACAAGTACTATGACACATACAATATGTACTTGGACCGCGGCTCAAACGCGCTCATTTGTCATAGAAACTCCTGCCCTCCGCGGAAATTCCCGCTCAAAACACCAAAGCACCTCCTATCGTGCTAGAAAACCTCAAGGCTAGGATTTTAGCTGTGGTCCGCGAACACATAGCAGGTTTTGACTCCGAACCTGGTGATTCTTAGCTTCGCCAATCATATTCAGCCTGAGTCGACCTTTTGTCAAGTCTCATGAGCCGCTGATCAGTATTTGATAACCGATACGTTGATTTGAAGATGCTGTATTTCGAGCTAAGGTCCCTTCCAATTATATGGTCGCCGTCGAATGAGAAGACTCGAGAACAGATTTATCTGAATCGGCCAGAAAACGAATCGACCCGAGAATAGTATTGCGCAGAGCACGATGAGTTCCTGATCATGACGCTCATGAACGAGAATCGACATCGATTCCTCGTCTGATTCGAGAATAGTCCTCCGTAGTCGGCGAAGGTAGTTGTTCTGCCGGAGCTATATCGGGACCACGCGGCAGCCACTGAAATCAGACTCGCTATTCATCTTGGTGAATGCGGCAAATCAGTTTTCGTTCATCGAGCCCATTCTTTGCTGTTCACACGCTCCTTCTCTGGAGCTGGGAACGCTCGAAAATTCTTCGGTTCGTTTTCCGTCGTTTGCAAAAGTCGGCGGGCTCCCGTGCTCGTGTTCAAGCAGTCTGTACTTGCGATTTTTCCTTCTGTTCTCTCTCGCTCGCTCTCGCTCCCGTCCCGTTGTGCCTTGCGTTCGGCTCCTCTGGGAGAGCGACATCTCCCCTAGCCACCAACGCGAGTGGAGCATATAAGGGAAATTGGCGGAACAAGTTGGCTGAAGCCTTCCCTCTGTGTCTGCCTTGGAGAGAAGCAGCGGTGATGTAGAATGCAGATTTAGGAGAACGGTCCAACGGGGAAGAACTGCAAACAAGGATTCCGGAAGAAAAACACTTCCTGTGACATCGTTCGCATTAGGCTTCTTTCTGTTCGGCCTCCCAGATGCCGCTGTAAGAACAGCAACGGCGTTGACGGCCGCGGCGGCAAAGCAACACACGGAGATTGAGTCCGTCAGCCATTCCGTCAATCGCCCCTAAACTGTTCCTGTGGAGTTCCCGTCCTCGGCGCTCGTTCTCGGTTTCGTTCCCCCTGCCTTCTGCGTCTGCATTCCGCTCTCAGTATCTCGGTAGGAAAGTAGGAGCAGGGCAGCTTTGGCCAGGAAGAAAGACGGCGTTTTCCGGCACGAAATCGAGATGAGTTTTATTCTCGGACGAGCCTCAACCATCCCGTCGGGGTCGAAGCCGGAGCCTCGCATCTCGCAACCATGCGGAGAAAGGTCCATCACGGCTGCGATGCTTGAATCAGTCAATTTTTAGAGATGTTCAAGCAGCAACATATCTGGATGATCATCCGGAATTACGTTCGCTTTCGAATCGAAGGAAAAACCACATGGATCAAATCACGATTGGTCCCTTCCCAGTACGGTCAGAAGTTCCCAGCGAAACGAGAGAATTTCGAAGCCCCAGCGATCTTGATGTATGAACAGCTCACGTGAGCCGTCATGTTTTCCGGCTAGTTTCTGTTCGTCTTCCCGCCTCGTAATCCGCTGGTTAAGTTGAGCAGCAGAAGCACTCCGGAATCTCGTGCATCGCTGTCTGACTGGCTGTGCATTGCCAGATTACCATCACGAACAAGAAAAAAAAGCCGAGCGCACTTCAATCGAGGTCGATCCGAATTCTTCGGATTGCTGTGTTCAGAGATAAGGAATCCGAAGTGAAAACATTCGAACAACAGCGGGCACTGGCGAGAAAGTGCTCCGTATCCGCCGATCGCTTCCACTGCCTCTCGGTTGTGGTATGAGACTCTTCCCTGAGAGCCGAGAGAAGGTGGTCGACGTCTTTGTCGTAGTGGTTGTTAATGTTGTCGGGGATCTGATAACGCCAAAAAGCTTATGGAGTGCACGAGCCATTCAGGATTCGCTCGTTGTTGATGTCCAACGAACGAACGGACCGGCAGAGCCGCGGACAGACAGACGAGCGAGAGAACGAACGAAGAAACGGACGAGCAGGCGGACGGGCGTTCTTCGGCTTCTTCTTTTATTTTCAGAATGCGCTGCTTCTCAATGCTCAGACGGCAGGGGGACGGGAGGAGGCCTTTACGGAACTTCGCTGCTTGATCCATTCGCTTCACACCGCGAGCAAGGGCGCGAAACCAAAGCGACTTTGATATTGAAGGCGGACCTGTGCCTAAATTAAAGCGCGTAATGATTCCACGGTCCAACTCGGGCGGCTGGCGAGAGTTTCGTCAGTTTCGTTCTCTCTTTTGTTCAACGACGGGGAGTTCGCGGGCATGCGCGATCACTTCAAAAGAAAAAAAGCCCAGAGTTCTCCCATCGTTCTCAAAGTTCCCCCTCTCTACAGCGAAGATGAACTCCAGATATGAGATCATCTTTGACTTCAATTTCGGTTCCGGCGAGAGCTCTCACCGAAATCCCCGCCGAAACCAACGGAGCACCGGCCGGGTGGTTCTGCGCTCGTGTATTTCCGCCCCAAGATCCTGGCTGCGCACGACCGAGCTGCGGAGGGCTAGTTTTTTCGCAGAGGTGTGTCTGCTTGTGACAACATGGGGGCACGAGATTGAACTATGAGAACGGGAGACGAAAGATCAGACGGGAGGAAAAAAGGGATATACAAGTCGAGGGCGAGGGAAGACTGGGAGGAAGAGGTTGGCTAGGAGATATTTGCCGATCGGATCCGACGCTACTCCATCATCCGAGCCTGACCGCCACCGGGCAATCTTTAAACTCAAAATTGAGCCTCTGATCCCCCGAGAACAGTCCACAGGCCTTTTACTCTTCTTCCTCGCGGCTCATCTTTATATTGCCTTTCCCTCCCGGATTGCCTCCAGGTGGAGGAGACGCTCACATCAAACTCTTTTCTCGCCTGCCTCTCGAAGCGTTTTGGCGGAAGGTCTTCAAGTTCATTAAATTAACTGATAACATCATTCTCTGCGCCAACCTTGGAACGTGATTATGGCTACCATCGAGAACAATGGAAACGTTATCTCCGCGCGGGGGAACCGAGCCGCTTGTCTCCCAGCTGACTTCGGAGCTCGCCCGAGTTGGAGGTGAGCATGAATGATGTATTAGGTGACAACAAATGCGATCGGAATACGCGTTTCCGCTTTCCCTAACCGAGTCTAATGGTTTGCTCAATGGCTTCTTCGTTTTTTGCTGTTATCCACTCGAAGCACGAGCCAACTGCCATTCCCAGAGCCGACTCACGAGCACTGCTGCACGTTACGCATATCTGTTGGGAATGAGGGAAGAGACTCTGATGAGGAAACTTTTTGCTTGGAGTGAAACTTCGCCGGAAAAAAACCGGGGTCGTTTGGCACTATGACAAGCTACAGCATCACGGACTTGAGCATCGCTCGCTGTTAGCATCTACCCGTTAACATTCTAGAGAACCAACTCCGTGATCCATTTGCCATGCCGCAGATTCTCTCCTGTCTCAGTTCATGATAATTCAGTATATCCGCTAACTGTAGGCCTCCTTAGCACGAAGATGCTCTCAAACAACATGACATCACCGCTCGGAGCGGGAAAAGCTCTTCTCGACTCAAGAACGACTTGGAATGATCGTGTGAAAAGAAACCGCGAAATTGGATGTAGGAGCAGAGCACGAAATGAAAACGTGAAACAAAAGAAAACTCGGGATTCGTCGTCGGTTGTCGTCATCCTCGAGTTGAGCTCCTCTCTGAACTCTTTTCCAGTCGCTCCATCCGCCGACCCGCCACCCTCTCCTCGCTGGCTGCGAATGTGTGTTCTTCGTGTGCCATTCATTCATATTTTATTTACGAAGCCTAAAAACACGGGCTGTCTGCATCTGACGACGTGTAGAGACCAGCATAAGACGTTGGTGTCGCACAAACCATATTTACTCGCTCAGACAGTGTTCTCCAGGTGCCTGAATGAAGCGACGATTGTTTGTCACCGTGTCTGTATTTCTCTTCTTCTTTTTCGCCCTGATGGAATTCTTCCATCCGCTCGCGTCGCTCTCCGTCCCTTTATTCCGGGTTCGAAATGTAAAAACGGGAATTTAGGGATCATCTGCCCACATCGAATCAAAAACTGGAATCCATGTTCGATCTTTTTCTCCTGTTCCGGGAATTTAAGGATACTCGCAGAACAAGTTCAGGATCTCCAGATATCTGTCGGATGTATTTAGTTTCGCAAACGCGCCAGCTGTGTGGTTCCCCGGGGAACGGTCCAAGAAAACGTCGTTTGAATTTTGGGGCAGCTCAATCGCGAGATCAGTCCAAGAAGAAGATTCCCGATGACGTATGTTAGGCATTTGGTGTGATCAGGAGATCCCTCCTGCAAATGATCCGCGGGCCCTGATTCCTCTCCACGAAACGAACTGAAACCGCGCCTTGTCAATGAGTAATTTGGCGCGGTAGAAGGTCGGGCTTCAGACACTCCACTTACATCCCCTCTCCCTTGAGATCTTCTCCAAGATAAATGTACGCAGGTTCAGGAAATGTGGGCGAGCAGGCAAACCGACCTGACAACTCTGTGGGAAGCTGGCCAAGAGCGTTGGCAAAGGTTCTCCTGTCATCACCAGTCTTCAGGGTATCCATCATGACCAACTCAGTGACTGGCTCGGAATCTCTCACCGAGACACTCTCAGCGACATATCGTCTCACGCCGAGCGGCCAGACAGACACACCGGATGAATACCGAGGGTGCCAGACTATTCGAGCTTGTGACTAGATTCATAGGTGGTGCCAGGTGCCGTCCAACTTAAATCCTTCGTGGAGGTGCCTCTGCGGCCGGCCGCGCGGACAAATGAGATAGCGGCTTGTGAATTAGTATTCCATTAGGCTGACCCAGTAATGCATTCGTTTGCAACTGACACTTGAGGCATACACGCTCTATTTAGCTCCGAAAATTCTTCCGACTCCGATTCGGGTGCGATATCGAGACAGGCGACGAACACTGCTGGCTCAGTTCCTTGCGGCTTCCAGCTGATCCGACAACGATGAGTCCTCACATTCCCGGTCTCTGAACGGTGATAACATCGACTCGAGATCAGCGAAGGGTCTCCAACGAGCCGATCGATGCGAACGGTCGAGCTTCGTCGTGGTCTGGGTCAAAACCGAGCCTGAAAGTTAGAGCTGTAAGTTCTGGTATTTGCCGCTGGATCAGGCTTCGGAGTCGGAGCGAAACCTCGAACTCGTGGAGACCCGCAGAACTTCGTTACTTGAGAGCAGACGAGGGGAGCGGCGCGAGGAACGCTGCAACGCTCCGAAGAGGTTCATCGCATGAAGAAGGGGCCACGTACGGTGGTAATATTCTTCCGTATGAATAATTGACCCTACCGCCGAAGTGGTTGAATTCCGGGGAACAGTTCCTCAGCCGAATCCTCGAGCGTTGACCCGACGGGCTCTGAATCTCGAATGAAAATCTGAATAAACTGTGCTCCTCATCCCGTATCGACATGAATGAAGCTGAATTGTTCCTCTAACATCGTGCAAGTGATTTCCACAGCCGAAACACTGCCGTTCCCTTTGCACTCCTCGACACTCTTGACACAATGGAGAAAACCTGATGAGCAAGATGCTGTTCGGCTTCCGACACATAGGGTTTGTGTGTCGGCCACATTTTTTCCCCACAAAGAGATTAACGTCCGAGGCTATTGTGATAGAGCGACAGATAGAGAGCCCAGTGGGTCTCCTGTGTCCTAACACGTGTTCTCGTTGAGGTGTTGCTTCCTGTGTCGGGGTGTCTCGCTCGAGCTGTAGGCGGCTCTGTCTGTTCGTTTGGTTCCGATCGGGAGGTCCTCAGTCCCGTCTTCATGTTCAAAAGACGAGGCCGGTGGGTGGGGGATAGTGGCCTGAAGCCTTATGTGTGAGGCTGGAGTATGAGAGTGTGATCTGGCCAACCCTCTGTGGAGCCGCTCGCTTGCTCCTGCACCGGCTACCGCAGAGAGGGAGTAAGACGGCCCGTCAAGTCTGCGGGGTCGAGGGGTGTCACCGGCTGTCAAGTCAGCGGCTGACTTGGCCAATTTGAGGGTCGGTCGTGTCACGGCGATCGACGAAAGACGAAGAAGAACTGAAACGGAGACGACGGCAGCAGCGGGAGGAGAGTACGACGGAGACGACAACGACCCAAGCATGACCGCGGCTTCCGAGCTCGACGTGTGAGCGATGTTAGCAAGTGAAGCTCGGAAACGAGGTGGGCAAATAGGCTCCAAGATACATCAGGAGCGCGAGGGAGAAGACACTGAGAGTCGGATCGAGACAGGGGGGAACAAAGAAAAATATAATATTCTCCGAGTTCGGCTTAACAATGTTATTGTTCGCGATAAGACATTATCGGGCGATTATGCCCCTCGCAGTCTGTCGACACTGTTTGTGTCTTCTCGTCTTTCTTCGACGGAATATCCTCCCGTACATATTTCGGAAGCTCCTGCACAAGAAAATGTGACACCAACGTCGAGAGCGAGGACCAGACAAGAATTCTGCCTATTCTGAGAATTCGCCGTTAGACGTCTTTGGGCGAGGATGAGAAGTGAGTGAGATCATGAGAATATAGAACATGAACGAAAACTTTTTAATTCGACGCTTCATGAAAATCGTGGGAAGTTGTTTTCGAATATGCTGGGTTTCGTCGGAAGAGATGTACCGTGAATTTCGATCGCTCGGATTTCTCAAGTTGTTCGAAAGTTATTCCAGAAAAACTATTCCCCGTTTTCCGGAAGTCCAGGGAAAACGAACGCGACGGCGTCTCGTGGGTCAGAACTTCGAACGGGTTCTGGAAGCCGTCTGGATTCCGCGAATTTTTTCTTTTGTCGCCTTGCTCACGCGCCTCCGGAGCCGAGATATCCGCGATTGAATCTCATGCGAGATTAGTATGGCAATGGCCCAATATTACAAGAATATCGATGAACAAGCTCATCGCACGGCGTCTAAGATTTTGAAAATTCGAGTGCCACGGAACCACCACACAATACCCACCTCAGGTCCTCATCGATAACCCGGCGAGTTTGGGGAGCGCCCCGGGCGTTGTTTGGTTGGATATGGAAACACAGTGGAGGTGTCTCTTCCCGTGTGAAAGTATGAGTCTACGTCCGCTCTACGGCTCGCCGAGGTGTCCGACGGGCTTTTGTGCAGTGGGTAAAGTGACTTGGAGCCGAAACGCAGAGAAACGGAGCGACAGCTCGCAAGCGCATGGCGAGCAAAAGTGCTCCCTCGAAAGAAAAAATGAGGGAGGAAAAAGCCGCAAACGGACACCCACTCCTCCATAATGTACTCGCGCGCGGACCACTCGGCCGGCCTGTCTCTCCTCTATTCACGCCATGCTTACGTATAATGGACTATGAGCCGGCAGAAGTACATACCACACAATGGACCCGTCTTTCTGCCTCACCTGTGTCTCCCAGCTCGTGGTGCGGGGCGTCTTCCTGTAACCGACCCGGCGGAGCGCCCGCCTGACCGGCCAACCAGGCGACCAACGACCCGAATTACGTCCCGGCGAGTCCGGACGTTCGCGTGCGCAGCGGATGCAGTCGGTCGAGGAGTTGTTCCCGCTGAAAAAGAAATTCCTCAGCGAATCCCCGCAGCAAACCTGGCCCGCACCGACATTCCGGGTGACTGTGTCGGTTTCCGCCAGTTGGTGCCGACCAGCGCCGCCGTGTCCACGGCCGAGAGACTTCTAACCTCTGGCGCAGTGCAGTTTTATCAAAGCGAAACGGCTAATAATCTCTTCTTTCTCTCTCACTCTGCTCTAAGACTCTGCTTCAGAAGGAGGCGACGGGATCGAGGAGAGCGATTTCGACTGGAGAAGCGAAATCTTCCTCAAAATGAATAAACATCACAGTTCCCGACAAAGCAGCAGGGCTCTCTCCCCTCGAGCATGAAAGCGTTTCGTGTCACAGCACTCGGGCCACCCGGCTCGAGGGAACAACTGTTCCACCGATATTTCAATCAAACGACTTCAATAATGTTATTATTTTTACGTCACTTGGCCGCTGCTGGTGTCGGTGGGTGGCCACGGCGACCTTAAACTCGATGTCAAAGGAACCCTTTGTTATTTTTCGATGCCGCACTGCCAAGAGAAAATCTCTCCTTCTCCGACTTCTATATCGCGATCGTTCGGCACACGTCTTTGATAAAAATCCCGATTACACCTACGTACGGGATCGGCTCGGTCTGACGTTTCTTTCCCACTCATGGTGAGCCGCTCTCCGAGCTGAGCATGACAAGAAGGCCGCTGTCGAGCGGGGAGAAGGTGCGCATCGGATGGACTAGCTGCTTCGAGATTGATTCGAAAGGGTTCGCGGCTCTCAATGTGAGCCGCATGAAAGACCACCGCCTAGCCGGGTTTATATTTTCGGCCCGTTTGCCGCTCGGTCTCAATGCTGCTTAGCCGAGGAAAGACACATGCATTCCCCGACTAACGGCAGTCCATTCATCTTGAGATCACCCGGTCTTCCCACTGAAGTACCGAGTTCATCCGTCAATTCATCCCTTTATTCTCCATCAATCCATCAATCCTGATCTGTATCCTATTGTGAGAAATCGATTTTCTGTGACGGCAGCATGAGCGGCACTCCGATGCACTTTGTAGCGAATAGTTTCCCAGGTGCCATGTATCTTCACAGTCATCTCATCCTGTCATTCTTCCAGGTCCGTCTCGTTGTTCCACTCGCGCCGAGCTACTCGAGCGGGATCAGGCGCGGGGGATTGAGCTTTAAACTTTGACACTGGCGGCTCGAGTCCGATCAGGCTCTCCCGCCTAACCAGACTCGCATCTGCATCGATCGTCGTGTCTTGACATGCGCCCAGTCCACAGAGACAACGTAGGGCACCGCTTTGTGCGCACTGGGAGCCCATTTGCTTGGATGGGCACGGCTCGATTCCCAACTAATTCCGGCTGGTGATCTGAGTCGGAGGCATCGGAACAGACCGATGGATCCAGCGTTCAAACCAAGACCTGTGCACGTCCCAGACGTTTTGCAGCGAGACGCACGCATTCTCGCAAACCCGGACCTCGGTTCTCGTCTGCGGTCCGTCCAGTGCGCCGAGATGCTCTCGTGACCTTCCGAATCGGGGTCCGTCCCCCAGGGTGCCGGAAAACCTTTTTTTTTTTCTCGCTAAAGCTGCGAAAAGGCTCAACGCGGACGCCTGACCAGTTTCGGGACTCATTCTCGGTGGAATCACCTTTCGAATCAAATGATGTTTTTTCGGGACGACACGCGTGAAATCCTCCCGTGAGAGTCACATCAATCCCCAGCTGACCCGGAGCTTCGGGGCTCCGGGTTCGCTGCCGGATTTTCCGGAGATCACCGAATCTAGAACTCGGAGCGACTTCAGAACGGAAACGAGTGTTCTTCGAGCAGGAGGTTTAGGAGAGAGACCGCGGAGATTCGCGAGTCGAGTAGTCATTCGAGATACAGATGTGCACCATAAGGCGACAGACGGACACGCGGATGATGAGGAAGAGGAGATTCCGGTGGCTTACTCGTTTGAAACAAAGGCCCCGTCTCCACCGGGCTGATATATACAGCACATTAGACGAAGGATTTCAGCTGATTGAAAGGGGAGTTGAAAAAGAAAAATGTCCTCGGAATCCATCTTTGCTCGAGCCGAGCAACGCCTGGTACGTTGTCGACCGAGGGCAAGAAGTCAGTTCCCGCTGTCTGGAGAACGTTGACTTTCCACAGAGTGCGATATTTTTACTCTCGATTCGAGTGGGATGTCCCAGATTTCTGCACACTTCATATCCTACAACAACAATTGTCCAGCGATTCGAAACCGGACAGAGAAGATGAGTCCAGTGACGAATGATTCCGCCTCGTCAGGCTGTGCGTGAACTCCTGACATTGGCTCGGGATATCTCGGCTCACTCAGGCGGATGGGCCCGAGGCATGCATTCCGTGGGAAAAGGGAGCCTACTGCATTCCACTGTTCAAGAATGGAGCGACGCAACGAGCCGAAAGTGGTAGGTACCGTCCGCCGCGCTGAGAAACAGAAGTCGCAGAATGAACCTTCCGATCAGGCTCTCCGCATTCACAGATTTTCCCCATCTGACCACTTTCATCCTCCAATGTTCAACTCTAACAGCGAAGACGCGAGGGGCTCATCACGACGGAAGGTCCAGGATCGCCGAAGCTAAGACTCACGGGGGCTGGCTCGACGAGAGAACGAATGCGGGGAGAACGGGCGCACCGTCCTTCTCTAAACGTGTTCGCAGCTGTTGCGAGCCTCTTCCGTTCTTCTTTTCCTCGCCCTCTTGTGCTGGTTGGTAATAAGTGGTAGACGGTGGTGGTCGTGGTGGCGGGGGCGATGGTAGGGTGCGCAAACCCGACGTTAACGAACGTTGCCGGAGCACCAGTTGAACTACGTTTGCCAAACTGCCTGTATCGCTCGCTCTCACGCTCGCTAGTGCCAAACTCAGTGTGGAAACGGAATCATGAGGGCAGCGGACGGTGTATAAGGTATTTACGGGGGCAGGTGAGCAGCTGCCTTCCGGCCGATTAGCCTCTGATGTTCGGCGACTCGGGACTCCAAGGGCCGAGCGATGAAGCGCGCCGCGGAATTCAACCGAGTTTCACAACACCATCTCCGCGGTCCGTTTCGCGGTGATGGAAAGTCGAAGCAGTTCTCGCAAATCAAACATTTTTTTCCAATCTAGTAGTGAGGCGCGCGGGCGGGCGGGCACGCACTACCGGAAAAAACCTCTCGCACTTCAACGCACGGAGGCACGAACAACGCATGAGCATGGCTCGTAGGGAACCGGAAAAACCGCATTTTATATCGAGTAGTATCCATCGGAATCCAGAAATACAGACGTACGTCGAGAGAGAAAACGGCCGGCTCGCTGACCGCTCTGCTGGTTTGTTGGTCTCACTGGCGGAGCTTCGTAGGTTGCTCCGTTGGAACATCGGCGGCGAATGGAAATAAATTATACACGCTATTGGATGAGGAGTGGTAGAGGAGGAGGAAGGCCACTATGGAAGGAGAAAAGAGCTGCCGCCGCTGGTGGTGATGTTGGCTAGTGGCGGTAGGAGAATCTACGCACAGCAGTCAGTTTGTTCTCTACGTAGCCAGGAGTCAGGAGTCGGCGATATTAGTCTGCTTCCCTGACTCACGTGAGAACGAAAGAACGTGGCCGCCGCCACCAGCAATCCAAGCATCTCGCCCTCCAACTGGCCACTAACGGTGAATCGTGGGGAAAAGTTCCCCCTCGTCTGTCCGTGATAGAACATTAAATTCGGCAACGAACGCAATACTTGTTCGCTGCGGCAGTTACTGTTCCGTCGGATGGTGCTCGAGGATATGAGTATGAACAACAAAACAATTCAGGCGCCGCACTTCGATTCCGTCCAAACTGCCCTGTGCCTAGACCGTGTGGAGGAAGGCAGCGACCGCATCACCCCGGAGGGAAAGAAGACTCGGCGAGAAGGGGGAGAAACACTCCGAAGAGAGGAGGCAGCACGGCTGGAAAAGAGAAGCCGAGCTCGATACTTGCATTAGCAATCACAGCACAAAGGAGTATGAAGCTATGATTCCACCGAAACCTGTTGCTCCCTGGCCCGCGACTCTGGCTCCGCCGCCGCTGACGACGACGAAGACCACGGGCCCTAATGGAAAACAAACGAACAGATGAAACTCGGCTGCATCGTGGACGTCCCACTGACTCTTTCATATAGAAATGTTGTGGAGGCAAAAGAAAGGAGAAAAAATGAGCGACTGTGATCATCTGGAGGCGTTCACAGCACCCAGTCGACCGCCTACGGTCGGTCCGTTGGCTATTAGTCACCGAGTCGCAGATGAACAAACTGGGATGTGTTGTGGGAAAACCGGCTCCTCTTCCATAGCTCTCTCTTTTTTTTCTCTCGTCTCGTCCATAGACTCTTCCTCGCGTTGACGTCGCGTGACGACGAGAGAGAACAATCAGATTAGAGAAATGCTTCGCGATTGCCGTCCGACTCTCATGCTGCAAATGGCGTCCTAAATGATACAGATGATCCGTTTGGCAGGCTTCCAGGTCCCGGCACTCACCTGCAGCTTGACAAATTTTGACAGGTTGCTTCTTTCTCCTCTTCGGCTCCCTCTGCGCGGGAGCATGTATGCATTCTGGCGCAAAGCAAACCGCCTCCGCCCAGGAAATCCGTGAAAAATGATCGAACTCAATTACTCTGATCGAGAACTGCGACCACCAGCCGGAGGAAAAAATCCGCGAACAACTTTCGCTCTGGGGCTTCGTTGAGTCGGGATGTTGGAATCGGGGAGATGAAGTTCTTCAGGGAGGGGGAAATGCTCGTAGCAGAGGCAGATCCTCATCGCAACGAGGACCCGGACGGAAGTATTGTGAATGCAGAATCCAATTTCAAAATCGCTTCTATACTTTCAGGACAGAACCTAGAATGAGTCACGTGTGGGAGAGAGGGACTAAGCAACGGATCGCGTCCGTTAGGCGAACTCCCGAATTTACCGCTGTCACTCCGTAGTTGGACATCACGCTCTGGCCTGAGTGAATAAGTCCTTGAATATAGAAGCCAACTCACCGAGCGACCAAGCGATGGACGGATCCAACGGGTGAGCGCGTGGACGGACGAGCTCGCGAGGGCGCAAAGGCCGGTGTCGTCCGTCAGCTTTCGGGCACCTTTCAATGGAGCGATACATCATTCTATCAGATTTCATCCGCCCCCTCCCAGTGCACCCATCCCCCAGCACACCTCTCGGACGATGGTACGACTGCGCGAACGTGCCCAGCCGAACCATCAAGTTCCTGCACTGCATATTCAACGCGGTCAGCTTTATACACGATCTTGACATTGCTGGGTCGCTTGAGACGAACGGACGGCTGGGCCCTCCGCTGCATCGAGAACCGTGCCCTCGCCGTTGAAATCTCCGAGAACTGAGCTTTGCCAACTCGATGAGTGAGCTAGGTGTACGATCCAACAACGAGCCGATTTGGCTCTTGTTCGTTGTTGCTGTTGTTATCATGGAGCCTGGCGGCGCTAACCATTAGGACAAATGCGGACGCTGGAAAGTCCCGAAGCCGAGCCGAACGTCACCGGGCTCGTTTGTGTCTGTCTCCCTCGGGTTTGCGAGCTCGTTTCTATTGGGAGTAAAATGGTTGCTAAATGAGATACCATTAACTCGCTAACTCGGTTCCGACTCCTGACTTCGACCTGACGTCGCGCTGGGCGTGTCGTGATAGATGCTCCAGCGATGGGTAATGTGTTTTAGGAAAAGAACTAGTTCGTCTGTTCGTTCGCCCGTCGTGCGTGAGACCCTCTGTCCAGACGGTCTCCGCCGAGTCCGTCGCCGGAACAGATGAATTCGGGTGGTTTCTCGCGCCTCGAAACAGAACTCTGTATCGACAACGCGGTCCGATGGACGCCTCTCTCGATGTAGACCGAGATTCTCTGATGAGCTCGATGATTCGAGGTCGAGAGTCATTTCATTCACGGATACATGCTGGCCATTAACGACTCGCCAACTAGTTCGCAGAGACAATCGAACCGAGTCGCGGCGCGGCAAGAGCCTCCTCGGGAGGCTTCCAGCGTTTATTGGTCCGACGATCGGAGCAAATCAGGCGCTCCCTCGCTTCTTGACGCTAACGGGGCAGAGGCGAAATTCGAGGCATTTTTATTGAGGAGTCTTTCACAGACAGCTCTCTTTCCCGACTGCTTGGCGAGCGGGTTATCTATTTGTGGCTGCTTCTGACACTTGTGCAGAAAAGAGGTTGCCGCCAAAGCTCGCCATAAACTCGAAAATGTCAGCGGGAGGAAGTGTCGCGATCCTCGCCCGCCGGAACGAACGGGGCTGCGTTCTGCGCTCGATTCGCGCTAATCGCGCGCGGGCGAAAGACTCGTCGAAAAAGCGTTGAGACGGAAAGAACGGAGCGAGAACTTCAAATGGTCAGACGCTAAGATCCACCAATGTTCCTGCTCAACGGAACGTCCTGGAAATTTCGAGGTGTTCGTCGATGTCGAGGAGAGAGCAGAAGGCGAGGAGATTCCGGAATAGATCATTGTGTCCCGCGAGGATCGACGGGAACAATTGCCTGGGAACGGAGCCCTTGGTTTTGAATGAGCACGGGGGAGTTTTTATTGAGTCCTCGGCTACAATATTGTATGCAAATGGGCCTGTTGTCGACAGGAGCACGCTATTTCTCGCGCTTTAGACACTGTGTTGCCCCGATGCTGATGAGTTGTCTTTCTCCTTGAGCGAGAACGATACGCGTTCTCAGAAACCCTCAAAAAGGCTCGGGGAGAGCCACCGACCGGAAATTTATGCACCCGGCAATCTCGTACGGCAATCTATCCCGCGCGAAGTGTTTCTCGATACGAGCCGGATCCAGTTCTTAGTCGCCGAAACGCTATTTGCGGTCCTATCCTACTAGCACACACATCTTGTGGGAACCGTTCGTCGACTTCGTCATCTTTCTCATCCTCAAAGTTCGGGTTGACCGGGACGACCAAAGTGGGCTTGTCGGCCGCGACAATCCCCCCTCCCTCCCCCCTGGAAGAACGTGTGACCGACCGAATCGACGTCGAGTGGAGACCGTCTCGAGCGGCAGGTCGCAGCGAAACGGTTTTGCAGCGCGCGGAGAGAAGCTTCGGAATTGATTGTTGGGTCTGCATGCACGCCGAGGAAACAGCATCGGATTCCAATTATTGCCCCGTTGTTGCGGCAGTGTGCACGCGCTGAGCTAAAACCGGTTCCGTAGTTGTGCTCCTGGTCGAGGAGTCGTAAAGCGCAACGGGAAGAGAAGAAAGCAAGCAATCCCCTTTAATCCGCTCATTAGTCCGATTGAAGTCAATGTTTTGCTCGGTCGCGAGTTGGTTGGAGCTCGGAGCGAGCGCGCGAGTCAGCCGTCTCCCGGCATCCGGCCGGCTTGTTGCAGCCAGACATTGTTTCGCATTCTGCCCGCGAATCTATTCCGCTCCGCAGACGGAGAAGTTTTCATTCCGCTGCTCCGTTGAGCGCTCCGTGCAGTCCCCCCGAAGTGAACGTATGCGGTTAAAGGCGTCCGCGGGGCTCGTATGAGTCTACTGAGTGAGTGAGTGAGCGTGCTCGGAGACCGTGCACGGAAATATGGCGGATGTGGGCTACGTTTTGAACAGCGTACCCAGCTCCTGCACGGCGCAGCGTGCAGAGACTGCATAAGACGCGCACGGACCGGGCACGTAGCCGTCCGAGGAGGATGTTCCGAGTCAACGTGTCCTCTCTCGCCCTCCGCCGTTTGATAAGATTAAGTAATGACACGAAGCAGCCTCGAACTGAGTTTGCCTGGTGCCACAGGCGCTCGATTTGAGCGGGCCTGATTTTTTCCGCTTCCCCTGTTGTCTGTGAGCGTGCGTACGTTTCTTTTTTCTGTTGAGCAGTTCCACTCATTTTTTCTGTTCCGAAACGCTCGGTGTCCAGACCCGTGTTTTCGGGACTACTGGGACGAAGGAGAGTGCGGAGACGAAGGAAGGCAATTGGGTGGAACACGGTGGGAGCTCAGAGGCTCAAGACTGGAGACTATAGAGCTGAGTGCCGCCGCCGCACCTGCTCCTGGAAAACGTATTGTACTGAGCGAAACCTCGATAGGAAAAAAGGAAAAATGGTTTCGAGCTCCACAGGGATTTCAAATCGGGCGGGTACTTTTATCTGTTCCGTGGGAACGTTCGAACACTTTGGGCGAACTTCATTCCACGTCCCGACCGCAGATGACGTGGAGTCGACAGCATCTGTGGAATTGACTCAACATCGATCTGAGCCAGCACCGAACCCAGCGGAATTCCTCTCCCGTCGCGGGCCCGGATGCGTCAACGCGAGCTCTCCAATGATTAAAGGTCGACCGTGAGCCGGGACCCTGGAAGGGTTTTCTTTGAACGTAACGCTCCTTTCAGGATTCCGCAACCTGTTCCCTCTGTGTGCTCGGAGCCACTATCAGCTCTCCACGTCGGGTGTGTCTCCCCCGCGTGTGAGGGAAGGCTCGGGCCGTCGAAGGAGTAATCTTTCGGACAAGAAACATTGGGGACATTTACGAGCCGATGGCGGCGTCACACCGGGCTCCGTAGATCAGCCCTGCCGAGTAATCAAGGGAAATCGGAGCAATTATCATCATGATCTATTCATTCGATCATTAAAGCAGATGCCTCCGGTGACCGCCGCGTCGTTCTCCCGCACCTGTCCCCCGCCTCCCGCTCGGCGACTCGTTTCCCAAGACTGACCCTAAGCGTCCGCGTCGGGAACGTCTCGCTCGAGTTGGACGACAGTGAATGCTCGTCGAAGTCCATCCCAACCGCGCGTCCAACCCACGAAGCAGTCAACCAACCAGCCGTGCCACAAACCTAACCTCCTTCCCTCCCTCGAAAAGGGGAGAGGGCGGTGCGGGGTGAGAGAGTTGTTTCCATCCGAAGAACCGCGTGGAGTCTTCTTCTCAGATCGGACTGAAGCCTAGCGCCACTCAGTCGGAGCTTGTTTTTGTCCTCATCGACTGTCACTTCCGCCACTCTCGATTCTTCGATCAGCTGCCCGGTACCGCGGAACGATAACAGCTGCTCCGACGGTGGACCGCGTTGGAACTCTTCGTTAAGTTAACACAGTTTCTCGATTAGGACTAGGATAGTGAGTGTCAGTGATGAGATTGTGCTGGATCTTCACTGTGGTGACCCTGGTGGGGTTACACCAAACGCTGGGCCACCAGGTGAAAGAAAAACTCCGGATACCGATCGGTAAGTCTTTTGAAAACGAGCGCGCTCGCGCGGATCAGACACGGATTCCGGCTGGAACGCGTTCAATGAAATCTCTGAATGGACCCGGTGAATGACGGAGACTGGACGGGGCGGCATTCCGACGAGCGGAACAGCCCGAAGAGCTCATTGAATAAGCTGCCTCAGAGGATCTTCTGATGATGGAGGATGATCAGCCGCCCGCTGATAATTCATCAGTCGGGCGCGCGGCGCAAACAACGTTCCTCAATACTCTCGAGATCGCTCCGGGAAACCTGCGCTCTGCATTAACATATCTCCTCGAATAGGAAATGATCCTCGATAGAATAGCTCTGCTCTGCGGCTCCAGTGATGCTCTGACGTCGACGCAGACGACGTTAGTTCATCATCTGTCGGCGTGAAGCTGGCACCGCGAACGAACTCTTTTCTGCTCTAGTTCGCGCCGAAGATGTTGCCGTCTCCTGATTCGAACCATGATTGTGAACTGCGCCGATCGAAGTTACGTCGCGCGCGCGGACAGGTTATCGCGAGCCCGGGATCGGAACAACCGCGCCGCTGCTCGAACATTGATACGAACACTCGCGAGGAGCGAATTTGCGCTGTAACAGTCATGGCCGTTGTCGAGGAGGAACGATTCGCGCGAATTTTCATCGGGAGGGGGGGGGGGGGGGGTGTGGAGGGATATCATTCTGTGTGAAGCTCACCGAGCAGCAGCCGAAGCGGCAGAGTACGCTGTGCGAGTCATTGGCGGCGGAATCGTTGTCCGTGAAACGCGGAAAGCTCCGCGATCGACGTCGGATTTAGCTTGCCATGAATCTTCATCTTGAGATCTCGCAAAAAGCTCTCCTCACGACGGCTGTTCTCTAAATGTCCCTGTCGGCTTCCCTTTTTAGGAGGCTCGGGAAAAAATTTACACGGGATGCCTGTTTGCGCGACCTGGGTCTTCACCGGGACTGTGCGCGTCGCTCTGCGGGAGAGATTCCGAGCGGCTCGGGCCGGAGCGGGAGTGGGGGCGGGGAAAAGCGCAAAAGTTGTTATTTCGTGAGCGAGGCGGCTTTGAACAGCGTAAGGAACTTGCGCTTGAGTTTCCGGCGACAAGCCGGCTCCGAACGGGCAAAGCCATGTATGTACTCGACAAGAAGGCTCTCATGATACCACATTTGCGTTATCCTCCTCCGGCTTCTTTTCTATCTTCTTCGTCTGCGCAGAGAGGAACGAGCAAAGCACTGATAAGCCTTTGCTTATGGGAGTTCCAGGCCGGCCTCTTCTCATCCTGTTTATTCTTTTTGGCGTCGAGTTCCGGTTCGAACCGACGGGGCTGAGTTCGGTATTTCTTTGCAGTGCGCTCTTCCCTCTTTTTCTGTTTCTTCCTCTTTCAGAGGTCTTGGGGGAGTCTTTATGTAAATGCCGCCTGGCCGACCGAACGGCGAGCCGGCTTGCTGCCCGACAAGCACGCTATGCGGCGAGCTTGCAACGCTCCAAAAACACCAGCCAGTTAGCTGGCCGGCTTTCGTTCAAATGTTTTGCGTTCTCGAGCTGAGGACGAGTTTATCATTCGAGACGGATGGCTGACAATCTGTCCGTCGGCAGTGGAGCGGGCGCACAATAAAGCGAGGAACTCCGGTGAGTAGATCTCTCAGACAAGGGTACGAGCGCTGACTGAGCGACGTGCGAGCCTCTCACGAGCGAATGAAGCTCTCCGGGAGTTCTGACGCTCAACGGCTAACGCTTAACGGCTGACGCTCAACGTCTATCGGAGAAAACCTGTGGCGCGATCCTCGATTTTTATGGAATCCTGATTGCTCGACGGAGACGTCGGCGGGAGCGTGAGGAGTTTCACGAGGATCCGGACGAGCGCGATGATCTTCCCGGTACGATCCTCTCCGCCATCGGTGGTTAACCGGTTAAAATCACAATGGCCTCCACTCGGCCGAGCCGTAATCGAATTCCTCGTCAAAGTCCATCCTGTGCGTCAACACTTGGAACTTCAGAATGATCGCGCGTTCGCCCTCGACCAGAGCTCTCGTTAGCGGAGAGAAGCCGACGGTCAGTTGTTGCGCGCGGTCTCGGAGATAGTTTTGCAATGCAAAGTGCCGATCGGAAAATCCCGCGAATCCGGCTCTTCCTCCGAACGAGCGATCGAGGGACGCTCTGGAAACACTGGAAGGGAACCTTTCGAATCGTTTGCTGTCCGCAGAGTCCGTGTGTTTAACGATCTCCTCCTCCGATCGCTCTCGGCATCCAGCGTCCCTCTCTTCAAACCGTTCGATTTTTCCAATCATCTTCCCCCTCCGGCCGTTGAAAGAGAGCCCCGCTGCCGAAAGCCCTGGAAAACAATGAGCAGTTGCTTGTGCTCGGAATCCAATCAAAGCAGAGGGAGGAGAGGAGATCGCCAACCGGGTTCCTCCCGAGAGGAACGGCGATGGATGTACGCGTACGAACTGACAGGAGTTGCGATTGGCTGATACATCGCTCGACGCGACAACAGACGACTCCCTTTAGGAGGTGGCTGGTGTTCTGGCAGAAACCACAGGTTCCAGTCTCTCAAGCTGTGCGGCTTTCCTCAGCAGCGCTTAGTCAACACTCTTTAATGTACGTTTATGTAAATCGAGTCCTAACTGCTCTCCGTGGAGCTTTCATACTTTTATGGTCCCTGCTCGGGATTGACGTGCTCGCCTCCTCTCCCCGGCGACTCGGTGTCCGGCCCTGTCTCGGGCTAAGCGAAGTCTCGACCCCGAAGCAACAAAGGCGGCGGCGTTCGAGATAGACGCGTTGTGTGGCTTATGTAGTGTCTTAGGTGTCTCGGGGGCGTCGCGGACCCCACAGAGGTTTACAAGCGAGTAAACATGACTCTTAATGGCCGCTATTCCTTCCTCTCGCCGGACTCTTCCTCTCCGGCTGCGCGCGCCAAGAGTTGGGGAGCGCAACGTCGACAACACTGTAACTCCCCATGTCTGTTAGGAATTAATTTTCGGGAGGAGGAACATCAGCAGCGGCGATTGCCATCTAGCCGAACGATTCGCGAAGGCCGCCATCTTGTGTCGAAAAGATTGCTGAACGATATCCACGCGGCCGTCGTGATGACTTACTCGATCGATTCCTTTTCCACCGGGACGGCGCTCTCTCTTCAGTAATACGTAGACAACGATGCCGAGTTGCCGGCGCTCGTTGATGTGACTCAATGATGGTGCGCCTGCTATCGGATTCGTCTGTGATGCGCGCGTCTGCGAGCTTCGGCTCGGCTACGTAATTGATTCATAAGCTCGCTTTCGTTCGCGTGTCCCTGGAGGTCGGAAGTGAGATGAGTTAGATAGAGGCCGAGTAAAAAGGAGAACGAAAAAAAAAAACGCCGCAGTTGCAAACAGATAAAACTGACAGCACTCAAAGCCCGTCCGCTCGTCTACCATCGCAATGTGTTCCAGGACGCGCTGATCCCTCTCGACTCGCTTTCCGCCTGTTGGGGGGAAGGGCGGAGGCTGCCGCACGGACCGACCGAATGGCGCGGGCTCGCGTTCCTATCTGCGGAAAACGAGTTTCAGCCAGAGGCTCATTTTTCAAGCACGATTCTTGATCCGGGCAGCGAATCGTTCGCGCTCGCCAACATATTCTGCCTCACTAGCCGAATGCGTCGGGAAAAATCGTCCCCTCTGTTCATCCTCGCGATGAAACGAGGAGCGCATTCAGGGAGAGGGCATCCGTGGAGTCTCACTTGAACCTCAGGTTTTCCCTATCAGGGAAATAGTGCAGCCCGTGATTTCCACTCTTCGATTCCCCCAAGAAATGTCGTGACATCCGGCGCAAAAATCAATACTAACGCTCATAATATTCGGTGGCGATAAGAGTGACTTCTCATGAGTTTCAATCGATGATGAATCCCCTTCCAGAAGACGCACAAGGAAAATTAGGTATTCATGATGCGTTTCAAGATTGATTGAGCGGTTTTGGCTGGGAATACGTGAAAACTGAGATTTTGACTCCCTGTTTTCGCGTCAGCATCGTTGTTTCAAGAACGAAGGAGTTGAATTATCGTGCGACCAGAATCGCCACTTCGACCGCCTTTGTTTTGACTGTGGAAAGCGAAGTGTTTTCTGGAAGTGTTCCATCTCTCCCACACGTACCGGCGCAAAATCAAACATGTTCGGACATGCAGCAGGGTACCCAAGCTTCGGATGAGCGCATCTGAAGGCTGGATGAAGTCCGCAGATTCCGGCGGTGGTTTCATCTGTTCCGCGTGACTTCCAGAAGCGGAAATCAAGCTCCCGGTACGACTGAAAAACGTCTAGTCGCCCCTGAACGCGGTTAAGGTTATCCGCATCCTCCCTGAGAAGGAGGTGTCGACGTCCCCCTCCCTCCTCCTGTCCAGACCTCCTCCGTGTGAAGAACCCAGAGCTCGACCCCGGTTGACCGAAAAACGGAACAGTGTTGCGTTGTGTTTCGTCCCCGCTTACCTCTCTCCGGCATCTCTCTCAAACGAGGGGATGAGCTATGAGAGCCTCACTGAGTTCGAAAAAGTACTTTCCAGACCGCAGTTTTCGGCCTCGGCAGCTCAGAGAAACTGAGCTGGCCATAAAGAATGTGAGTTCAAGTTCAGAGGAAGAAAGTGATTTTTTCTCGAAGTCGTCCCCGATGTTCGAACGCGGCGCCGCAAAGTATCCGCATCTCCAACTGGATGCGTTGGAGCTCAGACGTCTGGACGTCATTTCGAACAAAAACGACAGTGACTCAGCCCGCCTGGCAGATTTTGTCGAGTTCGAGCGAATTTCCCGAAGCGATTCACACAAATCCTCCGAAAGGATATAAACAAGACTCTGACTGACTGACGGGAAACCGGAATATATGTTCGTTCTCACTCTGTGGGGTCCGCTCGGTCGGTCAATCGCGCGCTTGATCCGTGCGTCGTCTAGTCGGCCGGTGGGTCGGTCGGTCGGCTCACCAGATTCCTGAGGTTGGTCCTGACAGTTAGAGTCGCGGGCTGATTCGGCTCGTTCGTTCAGCGCGGCAAGTGACATCTGAATCACGTTTATGGCCGACCAGTGCGACGAATCGATGGAGGGCGTTAGCAGAACCAGAAAGCAGCAAACATTCCGAGAGGCGCTACAGCTGCCGACTCTAGCGTCCTCGGTTCTTCGAGATCGTCAACAACAGCACCACAAGATCATCGATTGGAATTCTTAGACCCTCGAGACGGTCGTTCCATTCGTTCATAGCTCAGTTCGAGCAGCTCCTCAGCTCTTCCAAGGGTTCACGCACTGTTCCATCTCGACAAAGAACTCTTCTTGTCTCGGAACGGCGGCGGCTACACTGTGCCGCGAGTATCCGCTCCCGCGAACGCGTCTTCTATCCAGAACTTGGGTCCTACGAGGCGCTCAGCTGTCGTTTCGTATGCCGTTCTCTCCGTCTGTCGTCCTGTCCATGCGAAGGCTATTAGCATCCAATGGGGACCGGTAGTCGTCGTAGAATGTCGTAGATGATCAAACTGATCAGATCAAACTCATCTGTCTCTCGTTCGAGTTGCCTGGGGCCTCGTCGGCCGCCGGTTCGGCGGATGCTGTCGTGCCCGCACCGCTCATTGCCCGCCGCGCAGCCGCCTATACGATCCGCGGTTTTTCCGCAGAAAAAACATTGCTACGCGATGGTGAAACGGAGGGGACGCGCGCCTCGACACCTAATAATATTATTGATAATTATCATAAGCGCTAATTATTTCGGCCCGTCGGTACTTAACGTAAATAGGTAGTTGCTCCGTCCCGTTTCGGACGAACGAGCATCGGAGCCACGATCTCACCTGAGGACGCGGCGATCGAAGAACGCGATGCCTTCGATGGGTTCTCGTCATGGTTCCGCGCGGTGCGATTCCAACGAATCGGATGATGTTCATCGTGCGGAGCAACTTTGCTTTTCTCCTCCGAGAGGCCGATGAGCCGTTATCAGAAGTGAAAAATAATTGTATCGCCGAAAGAGCCCGTTACGGCGAGACAAGATGCTCCTGTTTTCATAGCTCGGAGCGAAGAGTTTTTTCCCTTAAAAGTTTTATGAGCGACCAAAGACGAGGACACGATGAACCGCTGAGGGCAAGACCGAATGAGTTCAAGCAAAGATCTGATGATGGCGTGGAGGGAGGCGGGCGGGCGGGCGGTCGGTCGGTCGGCCATCCGAGCGAAGAGTGAGGCGAGGAGGCAAGCTCGGCGAACTCATTGAGACAACTTAAGCCTCTTGTCTTATCGCTCTTGCGCAGAACCGGCGCCGGATTACTTCGCCGAAAGGGGATTCGTCCTCATCGCCGCCGCCACTGTCAAGGGCTTGAAAAAGTCAGGGCTAGGAAAATTAAGTACATTATTAAGTGTTTAAATAATTAACAGTTGCGGCGGGAGTAGCTTCTGCCCTGTTCCTCATAGTCGTCGTCGTCGTCAAGCCTGCCCCCCCCCTCCCCCACCTCTCGCTATCGCGTCTGCCCCTCCGGTTCCCATCGCCGCTCTGTCGCGCTCGCTCTCCCGCCCTTCTTGGAAAAGCAGGAAAAAACGTTCGCGTCAAGGAGTAACGAGCTGACGGGGACGAACTCTGGAATCGGGGCCTCCTCCTTCCGTTGTCGTCCTTCTGCCCATCTCCTGTTTAACGAGTGGCCCAAGGAGAGAAGATGTGACCGGAGAAGACTTCATAAGGACGAATGAAAGCGGAGAAAGCAGCTCTGATAACTCCCTCAGGCAGCAAAGCGCGCAGCTATTCCTTCCACCATCCAGACTGGCAGCAGGCGCCGATCCACCTCATTCGTCGGCTCGCTCGTCGTTTTCTCTTTTCATTTAATTACTAAGACTCCTAGGCGAGCTGGCCTGAAACCCGTGGGGACGGGCAACGTTTGTCTAAGTGCGTCGGAGATCTGCTCTGGCAAAGCCGTTTCCAGCCGTCGATTCCTCGATGAATAAATCAATTGGTCGCATTATCAATTACTGGAAAACTCTCACCACGGTGGTGAGTTCGGCTTCCGGAGTGCTCTCCTTGAAACTGACAAGCTTGGGAGTATAAGAGACCGTGACCTTCCATGCAAGTAAAAACCTCAGCTCCCACGATGTCGACGTTGGCGTTAGCGAGCTGTACGTCAGGAGCCCGCTCCCAACGAAACTCTCGTTAACGGGTTCGCGGGAAAGTCATAGTTCGAGCGGAAATAATCATTATCAGGGAAGCAAGGCCTGTCTTCCACATCTCAAATAGATCCTGGGCTTCGATCTTCTCGTCTCGAAGTTGAAAGCATCAGTCGTAATATCAAGCCTTAAGCGAGCTGCCCAAGGAGGCGAGAATCTTCTGAATTATTCCCGTCCACCCCCGCGTGGGGGGTTCTCCTAGCAGCCAGAGTAGCGCACCAGGATATCACTTCGTTTCTGACGCAGTTACGGTGTCGATGCGGATGGATTCGGTTATCCGACCGGTCCCAACGGTGTTCGCGAACACGCTGACTTCTCTGACGCTTACCGTCAAACATTCTGAGACGCTCAAAGTTATTCAATGGGCGAGTATTCGATTCGATTGAATCCCGTTTCTCTGAACTAACAACAAATGTCAGAGTCGGTTTTCGCTGTCGGCTCGGAGCGTTGTCGTGAAGAAACCCGTGGACGTGTGCGGTCGGTATCGGAACTGCAGCGGGGGAAAAACGATGATGAAACGAGCAAAGTGGGAAAAAGAAAAATTGGTTTCACAGGATGCTGCTGCTAACCAGGAAAAAGTCATAAATCTGCATCAGAAGCCCTCTTTCAGACGTGGTTTCTCTCCGTTCTCTTCTGACACTCCTTGCTCATCTTTCTTCCCCTTTTCCCGGCTCCCCATATCACCGAGTCGATCCTCGACTGCCATATGGAACAGATTGCTGTTTCAGCGCACCAACTGCCTGACTGGGAGATCCAGCACGCTCGGCTGTGCCGGCCGCTCGATTATCTCACGCTATTCGCTCCTCTATCATTTTTTATTCGATGTGTGTTATTCTCTCAGGGGCTCTTTGACTTCTCTTGATCTCGCCCCATTAAGCCTTTGTCGATGCCCAGATATTAATTTCTGCTTCAACCGTCCCGCCTTCACTTGTGGAGCTTGGCGAGAAGAGCTCTGCTCAACGACACTTTCGCTACAGTGTTCAGAGAAGTGCACGTCGGCTGGCTCCGTTCGAACATGAGACCCGAGATAACCCGAGGCGCACATGCGGAGCGCAACTGCTAGCGGCATGCAATGTTTCCAGAAAAGCCCCTGGTCCGCCTCAACCCATTCGAGGGGGTTTCCGGCCTGGGTGGGCAAAGCGAAACAAATCAGCGCCGCCGCTCGGGTATTAGTTTCAGTTTCACTGATTCGTTTCGGGGAGCGCGCCCTGATCGAAATCGAATACGGTCTAACTTGAGCGACGCTCAACTAGGTGGATCGATGAAAAGGAATAGACAGGGGCGAGCGAATTGAACAACGCGTCTAACATGCTCTCCGCCTAATGAGAATTCATTTGTGCGCGTCTGCAAGCGGGCGAGTAAGCGGGGACGAATATTTTCGGAGTCGACCGACGAGCCCACCATTCAACCTACCGAGCAACGGGCAAACGTACGAACGAACGAGCGGGCGGGCGGGCGGACGAACGAACAGAATCCGTTTCCAGGATCAGCTCCTCCTTAGATGATCACCTCTCTTTTTCGGCTTGCGGGCCTCCACAGGATTTTCTCTAACGACACTAGTCGTCAGGATTTGCAGCTCAGGATCTTGGGATTCTTTCCTTCGGATCCAGGGACGGGACACGCGTGACTTGCCCGAAATACCGACGAATATAGATACGCACGCCCACGGACATAGGAATGGGGAATAACATGCTCCACACCGTATGTGAATCAGTGTTCTCCGGCAACGGAACAAACTCCAACTGTGCGCGGACCACGTCCACGTTTTTGCTTGAACTTCGAGGAGTCGAGTTGTCCTGACCGATTCGAGGGCTTCTTCCTACTCTGGAGTAGTCCGTCCAAGAGAATTCCTCAACGGGGAACCAATCGGGAGCACCAGGAACGGTTGGTTGAGAGCGGGTTCACAAGCGCGCCTCGAATTCGTCACGAATCGCGAAATCTTCACAGGAACTCAGAGAGCCTGGAGCAATGCCGTATCAGGCCTGTATTTACCAAATGAGTTGAGGATGTCCGCGGGAATTCAGCCGACCCGGAACGGGTCTACCCATTAGCATGGACAAGAATTCGGTTGGCATTGAAACAACATCTGCTCTCGCGCAGAACGGTTAGCGCGGGGCGGTTAGCGCGTAGCGTTTAGCGTCAAACGAGTTCGACAGACAGCAAGCCCACCAGCCACTGGGCTGGAAGGCGAGCGTTCCGGTTCGCATTGCCTATGCATGGTTTATTAGACAAGTTATTATTGCCGACTCTATTAAGCAGATTACACATAAAACACCCTCACAAACGCGACGTCACGGCTCCCATGAGTACAGTTTAACAGACTGTCTTTTTCGAACGTTTCGATGCATGCTTCACGCTTCTGACGTCAACGTACTTGAACCGGAGCTCTGGTGATGCATCGCCGACATCAAAAACTTGTTGGATGGGCGAAACTTTCGGGACGAACTCTGAATGTTCAGTGACTAGATATACATGGTTCCGAGCGGGGCATCCCGGCAGAGATTCCTCCTTCCAGCTCCCGCTTCGCACCCGAGAAATTCCGAATGTACGGCGGGACGGACTCATGATACTTCCGATGTCTGGAACGGTATTTCTTTCCTCGGTGCTCATTCAGAGGGAGCTCGAGGGATCGATCAGGTTGAGTCGGAACCCCACGAGCGACGGGGTACGCGTTCGATCCTGGGAGGGGAATATCGGGGTAATATGAGCTGTAAAAATTTAGGCGTAACCCGCCAGAGAAAATTCAACCAATACTTCTGAGGCGGCCGCGTGTACACAGGCTTCGCCGAGCACACAAACGAACAGATTGCTCGTTCCATGCTCAGCCGGTTGTGTCTGTGGGGTTTCTAAGCGATTTACAAGGGCGCGCTCCTTACTCGGCCAGCAGGCTGTGGGCCAGCTGTAGTCTCGCATGCCAGATATAACAAGTAGTACCGCCGCGACCCGGCGTGATATCCCGCACTGATCGCGGATTCACACTAAGAGTCCTACATGTGTTGCCAGGCTCAAACACCTCAACGCCACGGCTTAGGGTCAATCGCCAAGCCGAGCAAGAAACAGCTTATTATCAGATCCGGTGAGGGGGCCCTGTCGGCGGGGACTGTTGGCCCTCAGGGCGATGGTGACAATGTACCCGATCGGCAATGACGATTGCGGCTGGGAACGTTGTTGAGACGCGGATCCGAGTGGAGTCCTTGTTCTGATCATCTCCTCGTTGCGCAACCTCAATCCACCGTGTTCGAAGTCACAGGCCGTGTTCTGTTCTCGTCGCGTGCGAGCAATAAGACCGAGCACAGGTGGCGGTGCTGCAGCACTGCCGCCGCCGTTTCGGATGTTTCCTTGGCTGCGTTCCCGTTCAAGCGACTAATCGATCTCGAATTTCAATCGAAACTGACGAAGCAAGAACACTTGAACAGAGCTGCCTTCCAAGTATCCAGTCAGCAGACGAGCGAAAGGGACGAACAGCCGTGGAGGGAGAAGAACGGAGATTAAGAAGAGACAACTCGGGGTTCTCTCCTCGTTCATTCATCCGGCCATTCTTGGAAAGGAGCCGCACCAGCTTCTTCTGGTTAGCAAATGATACGCCTGTCGCGTTGACAACGATGACGGTGTCGGCGAGAATCACTCAAACACACAGGGAGTCGAACTCGCGGTCACGCGGCTGATCTCATCGGGGAAATACCTGAACGAGAAGCGATTTGCTGCGAGAGAAAAGCCCAGCCGGGAGATGTGTTCTGTGGGAGTGTCTAAATTGGGAATGCGCTTCCGAGTCCAGCCTTGCGGCCGCGACCCGACCGGGTTGGTCAGGTGCATGTGTGTGGTCCGTCGGCGCGCAGTGGAAACTTCGTCTTGTTCTTTCGATTCGGTCTCGTTTGGATTTTCGTCCCGGCACCCTCGGAACAATGAGCCGGTCGAACTCGAGCCATCATTATGGCCTAGTCGATTGACTTTCTCTGACAGAGATCGTCGACTTGAGCAACAGCCGCCGAGTGAGCGGCACGGCAGCCGGACGATGAAAGACACCGTGCCCGCCTCATCGCTTCGAGCCAACTGTCGAAAGCAATCAACAACACCGCCAAAGACAATGCACCGAGCGGGTGCGTGGTGAGCTCGTCCGCGTACGAAAGTGCCGTTCCTTGGCTCTCTCTCCCGCTCGCGCTCTTAAACCATCGGAGGAGATGGCTCCTGGAGGAAGTCGCCAAAAGCCGCGCGGTGGTTAACAATGCGGCGTGTTGCCAACAGTGCCACGGCCTGGTCGTCCGAGTCCTGGTTTTTCACACCACGCACCTGGGGAGGGGAAAAACTGATCGAGGCGCTGAACCTGAACTGCTGCGATAATGAACCAGACTCATCAGAGGGGAAACGGGGGGGGGGGGGACTCGCAGTACCCCGACGCAATGAAGAAAATGGAACCCTTACAGCAACCTTAGTGGCAACAAGAAGAAAAGACAGAAAGCGATCACAGTAGTTGGCACTGTAGCGTCGACCGACCGACGTTCGGGCTTTGTGTCTACGTGACGTTGCTGAAAGGCCGGATCAGCCGAAGAAGCCAAAAAACCTCAACTGTCCGACAGAGCAACCCGCGAACGGACACACGGTCTTCTTGCCAAGTGACAGACAAACAGACAGAGCCGACCGTGCTCTCATCTGTTGGAAATAACCTTCACACCCTCTTCCTTCATCGACAGCTTGTTATCTTCGCAACGCGGCAGTCTCACGAAGCGATATCATCCGATCCGAATTCGGAAGCCGTTTTTCTTCGACGAATTCGTGCTCGCCTCGCAGCCGTCCTCATTCGTGCCGTAGGGATCGTAGGTCCCGTAACACATCAGCGTAACCGTGCCCGCGATTCGGGCCCATCGACTTTGAAACATACGCAGTCAACGCGCGGAAGAAACGTCGGATGTTTGAAAGGTGTGCGTGGGAAGTCTCTGTCGCGGTCCGTACGTAGATACGGATCTGATGAACGCACAGAGGACCGTTGACGGGAGATGGTACGCCTATTTCCTAAACGGCTGGCGAGGCGAAACGTCCGCGGAACCGACAACGCCTGAAAGCGGTTGACGCGAACTATAATTGAAATTTCAGAGCACAAAGGGGAACGCCTCCAGAAAAAATTGCGCGGTGCCCCTCGATGATCACACTGAGCAACTCCCAATACCGAACAAGTCGCAGAACTTGGCTCGCGTCCGATCTCGCGAGATTCCTCGCGAGATTCCGAAGATGCCCGCCTACCGCGAGGTTCGTCCGTCTGCTGCCCGACATGTGTCGCGCTCTCTCGTGGTTCCCAGCCCTCGTTGTTGATGTATAAAATTCAATCTGCGGATTTGATGAATAGTGTTTGATTCGCGTTGTTGTCATAGAACTGCGTTGAACGTCCCGCCTCGCCCCTGTGAGCCAATGCACAGCTTACGTATTCTGAAATGCCCGATCGGAATTCCTTCAATAATTGACCAGTATCGAGTTCGGGTTGAATCAGTTGACCGACGCCGGCTCGCAGAAAACGACGCACTGTCCTCTAATCGCCGACGGCCGCGCCAGACGTTAGCAATGCGATCCACGGTCGATTCAAGGTTACCATGCAGCTAGAGACGAACACTCCTAGATTGCTTCGTTTGGAGCACCTTCGGGCGGGCTGCGCCGCGATGGAAAGTTCAGCGGAAAACTTTCATCGATGAAGCATGTCGATCGGCGAAAAGTCGTTCGTAAGGTTTCAGATTATGACATGCTCCGCAAAGTTGTATTTTCTCGTGGCCATATCGTATTACAAATTGTGATTCGCTTCGAAGCAGCAGCCCCGCGACGGTTGGCGGTCCATCCCGCGATGCAGCCAATCGTGCAACTCACTCCGGGCTTCGAACACGAACCCGAGAACATACTGCGAGGAGCAGTCGTACCGAATTGAACGCGAACGGAGGAGGAAATCAGAAAGGAGGACCGAAGACGAGCGGAATCGGAAAATGAAAAACGAGATACGAAAGCATTCTCGTGAGGGACTTTGCTAAAGTCTCAGGTTTCTAGATTCAAGGAGCGCGCTGCCTCGCGGCAGGCAGAAGGTACGACCGGGGCCCAGCCGAGTGGCTTCGTTCGTTCCGCCCTGACTGACTTCCGCTTTTTCTTCTCGCTGCGCTCGGCCCTGTTTCTTTTTCCCATTTTCACTGGGTTGAAGGAAGAGCCGGTGCGACACAGCCTGTCCTGCGGTTCCGCAGCTCGGTCGTGGATTTCTTTTAGCGGGTTTGCCTTCGGGTTAGTCCGACTGGGAGCCAAAGTGTGAGGTGTGCGCGCGCGCTTTCGAAGTCTGAGGGTTTCCATCTGAGCTATGTGCGAGGTTGCGGCAGGACGTTGAGGTTCTCCGACCCCGGGTCCGCGGCCCGTCGACCGCAGAGGAATGAATGAATTAGCGGCACACGAGTCGGCTGTCAAGCAGACGGCCTTCCCAGTGGGTAATTTGCTAAGCCTCTCTTTGTTCTTGTACACTCGGAGCTGTTCCTACCACGCTTACGGTGGACACGTTCCGGTGCTTGTTTCGTCCAGCGTTTTCGCCGAGAGCGATTCAAACCTCGTGGCCTGATTTGACTGGAGCTCCGCGCGTATAGTTCGATCGTCGACGAGAAGCATCTCTCGAGATGCTATTTAATTTTTTTTTTTTTTTTGTGACCCAGCGAGTACGATTTGGGCTCGTCGTCGGCTGGTCACTTCGTGAGCCTGGTACGCACTCAAATATGGCTTGTTAGGCCGTGTTGGCTTTGCGCATCGGAGGGAGCGAACCGGATCCGAGCCTCTTTGCGATGCGGTTTAGCAGTTCGACAATGCGAAAAAATCCATGCACGGAGAGAGAGAGAGAGAAGCAGAGAGAGAGAGAACAAGAGAGAGCCGCACTCAGGCATGCGTGCATGCGGAGGGAGTGATGGCTTTGTAGCTGCGCAGTTACACCTTGGGGTGACGGAGCTCAATGAAATCACGAAACCCGAACCAACGATCCTTCTGTCTGTGGGTCGAGTCTGTCGGCTTTCGAGCCTGTCCGCGGGGTTGACAGTCGGGCCCAATCATCCATCCGCACATCGGCTTAAGAATCCCAAGAGGACAAGGGAGGCGCTGAGAGAAACAAGAGCTGAGCTGTTGTTGCCGCCGATTCCATTGAAAGTTCTGATGTTTTTTTGAATGTTTGAGCAGCGCGAGTTCCCCGGTGGGTGTTCGGTTGCTCGGGATGCCGGGGCTCGCTGTTGAGTTTCGATAGCCGGCCGCCAGGCAGCCTCAGATTGATTCCAAGCTGGGTGGGCGTCTGGAGGCGGCAGTTTGCATTGTTCGCTGTCGGATCGGGGGAAGTTAACACCAAGAGCGAGCGAGCGAGGGAAAAACAACAACAGCGAGGAGAAGACAGCCCTAAATGGAGAGAAAAGCAGCCTTGATGAAAATCCTGTGGGAGTGGGAGTGTACTGGCCAAGCCGGAGCGAAGACGGGCAAGGAACCCACTCTCGAAGTGGTAATTATCCTTCCATCCACGTAGTCAACGCAGCGAGAGGATTCTTAATGACCCTCAAGCAACGGGCCGAGCGACGGACGACCGGACGTAGGATCGAACGAGGTGCTGTACACAATATAAGAAGCAGAAGCCACGCCCAATATGTGCTGATCTCTTTTGAAAACGGAAAAATAATAAAGTGGCACACAAATGTAGGGAGGAGCCAGACGCTCTCGAACGTAGGCGATGCTGATGGAGCGTGCAGCTCCGAAATTTCCAGCCAGGATGACGCGGGACCAGGTGTAATGGGACGTCGATTCCATGTCTCGCTCGCGCCCTCGACGATTCCGGCGTCCCTCTTTCTGTACAAGTAGCCTTTTGTTGCTCTGTCGGAGTTGTGTTGAGGGACCGCGCTGGGAGGGAGTCTGAAAGGCGTCGGGGAGAAGCTGTAAAGATTCCCTCGCAGGGATAACAAAGCCGGCCCGCTGGACATTGCTGGAAGTCGGGTCGAATCGGAATCATGTCAGGAGTGGTTCTCGTTGCCCTTCGCCAACGCCCGGACGACCGAGTCCACATCAGAAATACTGTGTACGGAAAGGATCGGGAGCTGCACTTCAACTGTTCATACCCTCCGTCATCTCCGAGACGTCCCGATGTGGTGCTCCTCGATTCCGTCTTCCGCCCTCCCCTCCCCCCTCCCGTAAAGGCTCCGCGGAGTTCTGATTGCACACGCATTCTGAATTGCCTGTTTTTGACTTGGTCGTCAAGACTATGAGTTTTCCGGGGTCTAAGGAAGCCTTATCAGAATGGAACCGAGAACGTCGAGAAGAGTGAATTGTTTCACGAACCTCACGAGCATTCAAATGAGCAGTTACCGCCTCTTCTCCCGCCCGCTTTTTCATTCATTCACTCACACCCCACCAAAGCAAACGGGTTTCGAAATGCCCGTCTGACTGGCAGCTCGCTGCGAGCACATGGGATCGAGGATTCAACCTCACTCCCGCGCCGACTCGCTTTCAAAGTGAAGGGGGTGGGGGGTTGAGTCGAGAGAAGGGGATGACCGGGTTAGACTTCAGGGGACAAGGCTTACGACTGCTATTACAATTTGACTGTGGGAAAACAGAGAGAAAGGGAGAGAGGTGCAAGCTTGTCGAGACTTTAAGAGCGGTCTCAAATAGAGATGTTTCGAGAGATTGCCTCTAACGCAGAGAGAGAGGGAGAAACCGGGGAAAATCGTCTCGTGCGGAAGGTGAATGAAGTTCCCAGCAGCCTCGAATTCGAGGGGAGGAGCTGCCGAGCCCTCTCGATTGTGGGAAAAAATCACGTCAAACATCGATCCGAAAAAGACACCTCGTGACTCGGACTCCTGCTGTCTTCATGCTATTCTGGAATTCTGTACGTTCCGTCGGGGAAAAAATCCCAACTGATCCCTCCGGCTCTCTATGAGTTTCTATTTTGAGGAACTCATCAATCCCCTGTCACTCGATTCATTCCTCGATCTCGGATGTTCCGTGTCGAGCTGTCGAGGAGGTCGCGGAGAAAGCCAAATGGAGTCGAAAACCTTTGAAGCCCCACACAACACCTACGGACGAATACTTCGGAGTCACCGGAGCGTTATTCAGGAATGAACCCGATTCCCATCTCAGATACAGATCCGGCTGGCGTCAAGCGCGCGAACGGGCGGGTGTCATGACATCATCATCTTCGCAGCTCACTGAGTTCTTTGGGGGGTCTCGAGAACGCTTCCCGTCCCGGGAAGCTTCGACGGGACCCGGCGGCGAGTGACGAACTCGCTGACAATATGCTTCCCGCCCGACCGCGCCACGGGATCTGAGAAAGTTCCGCTCGTGGAAGGCTTTCTCAATACTTGAGTGGAGAAAAACATAACACTTCCCACACACCGCGCGAAGCGGCGATCTCCCGTGGGATCGCTGTAGATTGAGGTCGCGATCGATGGAGAATATTCGAAAGTACGAAGACGGCGGGACGCTATCGAGCGAATGGGACGTTAAGCGAGATATGTGCGGAGCTGTCCTTGAGGATCGGATTGGAAATCTCCCCTTCGGAAAGGAATGAGGTCCAGGGGGAGCATCGATCGCCCGGAAACCTCTTCGTCGGCGTCAAACGGCTCGGAGTCGCCATGAGTCATTTGATCTTAATTCTTCCTCGTGCTCACATTGCCGTTGCTTCTCCCCGTTGGTTCTGCCTTCGCCTGACATTCATCCCGAGGCGGCGGGCCTTTAAAATTCAATTGTACACCCCTGGCGCTGCTCCGCCCGGGCTCACTCCCCTCCGCTTGACTATCGCTCCGTCCGTCTGTCTATCTGTCCCACCGTGCGCTCCCCAACAGCTCCGCTGGTCCCTCGGCCCCCACCCCCTCCCTCTCTCGGAGCTTTTGTTCCCACTCGTAGAGAACACAGCGGAGAACACTGGTTGACAAAATGAGCACCGAGAAATCCAGGCAGGGGAATGAGGGAGACCGAGTGAGAGCCCTCGCCCCTTGAACAGAATTCACCCCAACCCCAATTGTTTGCAACTTGAGATCCCAGAGTCAGCTCGTAGTCATGGAGAATCATAGAATCTCGTACAATCGATTGACTTGACTTGGCTGTCTCCGAAGTCGTTTCAACTGTCTGCTGAGACCTCTGAACTACATGCTTTCGTTTCGAGCATCCGATTTTCTTCTTGTATGTGGGCTCGAGTAGCTCAGCGCCGTCCCAGCCTTCTCCGTTTCGTTGATCGAAGCGTTTACCACCTCATTGGATCAGATTCTGGGATTCAAGCCAGCCTTGTGCTACGAAAATGGTGTCTAAATGATCGAAACCACGTGATCGATGACATCACGAAGACGACGAAGTGATCCCCGAAAATGCAACCGGCTTCACACGGATCGCGACACCGCTACTCAGAACATGGTTCCGTTGCCAACATCGGTTCCTGTTGAATGCGCGTTGATGTTTTATGAACTCTCGTCGGACGTTAGCGGCCGAGATCGCAGCCCCGAGACACGAGGTTCTCGATTCTTCCGCGGAAAACTCCTCTCAGATTCTCACTTCCAGCATCGAGCGGCACCGCAGCTTTTCTTTTCAAAATTGTCGAGAATCCCAAGTGATCATAGAATCATCAAGTCTCATATGGAACGCTCAGATCTCCACTCGGGGGGTTTGGAGCCTGGAGAGTTGAATGGGAGAAGAGAGCTAAATCATTTCCGATCTCTTCCTCTCTACCTATACCGACGAATCGTATGATAATGTGATCCAAGCGCAGACCGCGATCCGGGCCGCGTGGCGGGCGGCTCGCCCAGCGTATGCAGATCGCTCGGAAACGTCCGATACGATGGTCCCGTTTCGGTAACAAAATTGCGATACCGTCGCGAGTTCTCCTCCCCCGGCTCGCACCGCCCAAGCGGGCTGTTCAAAACCAGTTTGCAACTATAACTCATGGAGCCTCCGAAAGCATTCGATTCCTCTGCGATTCGAAAATTCTGTAAGAGTCACTGCTAATTATGGCCGGGGCGCGCACTCCCAGCCACCAGTTGGGCTCGTTTCCTCGGTCTCCCGAGCCCGCTCGGGGTTGGCTCTAACGATACTCTCACGGAACGACTCGAAACACTTCACTACCTGCAAAGCATAACTGTTCGAGGGTATGGTTTCGTCTCCGTGGGGTCTGGGACTCGAGGAGCGTTCGCCGCCGCGGCGTGCCGTCTCCTCGAATCCTCCTGTGTCGCTCGAGAGGATGGGCGGCGGGGAGCGCGAACCGTGTTGGGGTTTGATTCGCCCGCGGAGGTTGTTGATTCCATCCCACAACAAACACAGTCCGTTCCTGCACCTCGAACGCCAACGCTAAATCCTCACCAAACAGTCGGACGGGCAGGCGCGCTCGAGCCGGCGAGCGAATCGGTCGACAGACTCGGGGGCAATGTGGGCGTGATCGGGATTTGTAGTGCAGAGATGACGATGGAAGAGATGGCGGCAACGTGTGCGGCCGGAGACATACGATGTTTGCGCGGCTGGTCAAGACGGCTGAGCTCCGATGAACCCAGCAAGAAAGCTCGGTCGGTCGGTCGGTCGGTCGGTCGGGCGGGCAACAAGTGAACGACGGATGAAAGTGGACTCGGGCGGTGGACTGGAGCAGAACGACGTCCGGATGATGTTGTCCAGTAACAGCCCCCGGATTGATGCATTCGGGAGGCGCGTCTGGACCGTTCCAAGTTTGAAGGGAACCACCTGAACCGAGCTCATCCTGCTGTCATACTTCAGTCTTCTATTCGGGCCGCGCGCGCACTCGTCCGTCCGGCAGCTTCTGAAAGCAGCTGCAACGACGGGGTCTGCTTGCCCCCCTCCCCCACCTGTCTGTCTCTCTTCCCATACAACCGTGCTTCCCTGCACGCTTGCCTGCTCGAGCACCCTTCAGTTTGAGATCCATACTCATTGAGTCTCACCTGCTGCAGGTGCCGCCTCACGAAGCTGCTGCTTCATGTTTCCATGTCGCTGCTTTCTCCATCGCCGACACGATCGTCGCTGTCTGTTCGCTCGCTCCCTCTCAATTAAATAATAATCTCGCGCATATTCGAAACCGAGAAGACGCGCGTAGGCTGCGTTGCTTGACGCCGAACAGCAAAGTGAGCTCCTGCTCTCTCGCAGGAGACCATGGAGTTCGCCTCCTGCACAATGTCACACTATAGAGTGTGGGGAAGTCTGGGCGGCGGCGGCGGCGGCGTCGTCGTGATAAAGCGCTCAAGCAAGTTCTAAACTTTTCCGAGCGAGCGCGCGAACGGATGAGTGAGTGAGAGGCGGGCGAGTATCTGCGCCTGGTTTTTTTCACAAGTTCGTACATTAGTTGAGCATGGAAGGAAACGCAAGAGATGGCGGTGTCTGTGGCGGCGTTTCGCCGCCTTCCCCGCCGCCATCCGAGTCGACAAGTGAACGAATCCGAACACCAGCAGCAAGAGGAAAGTATTGTGCTCTTAACCAGCTGCGACTGCAGCCGCTTCTCCCCTCCGTCGCCGGCCCGTTCGACGGAGTAGCCGAACGTTTTTGCACCGTTGCGAGTCAATGACAAGGAGTGTTTTTACGTCGGAATGAGGCTCGCTCTTCTCAGCGAGACGTTCACACTCGCGGCGGCTGAGGCGTCAGATCCAATATTCGGAGAGCGTCGACCGGAGTTGGGCATTGATTGATCAAGATGCGTCGCGCTGTCTCAGCGACCTTGACGATGGCATCGGAGGGCTCGCGAAGGCTCTCCGATGATGTCGAAACGAAGACGCAAGAAACGCGATCTCGACGCGATATTCCGCGGCCGAATAACACGGTTGCGTCGCTGCTGAACCACTCGTCCAAGCCCGAGCTCCTGGGAGTGAAGCGAGATGCTGCGGAAGAGCATCGCGAACCCTTGCCGCAAGTTGTTCCCGAGATGAGATCCCGTGTGATCGAGGTCGAACATTACTCGATGAGCTGCATCGTCCCACGCAGATCGATCTCATCTCGCGCCGAGACTGCCCAGCCGGCTCAGGAGAAGGTCGAAACGGAACGGAGTTGATTTCTTGATATCCACCGTCTGTGGGTGAGTGCGACATTCTTGTCGTCTTCGTGTCCCCTGAGCTCCCAGTTTCGCTCACCGAGACTGAGGAGAGCTCCCTGGTTAGCGAGGAAGACGCCGTTCGTCGATGTCTGGCTGTGGCCATCTGTCTCTCGATGCTCTTCGGAAGTCATGTTTGTGTCCCGATGACGCGCCTCTTGATATGATTGACATTCTGTCACATGTCAGAGTAACCACTTTGTAGCCCCTCTGTCGGGTCGATCACGAGACACACGGACGAGTATCGAGTCAGTCAGCCGCCAGTGTGTTGTTGGATCGGCACATTTTTATGAGCTCGAGTCAAAACGGGTGATTTTTTGTTCTGTCTCCTCCTGTGCGAGGCGGTCGACAACGGGCTCGTGAGTCGATTGGGTTTGTCAAACGTTTCATGCTCCGATTCCGGCTCCCGGGAACCGATCGTTCGGGTCTCGGGCTCTGGGCGACTAGATAGAACTTCAATCAGGATTCTTTCAAGTGAATCACGTCGATTCCTCTCCGCCGACCCGTGTTAGCGTAAACTCAGGCGTCGCGAGAAATTCAGACAGGTTACCAAGTCAGAGAGCTGAGCAGGTAGCCAACCAACCAACCAACCAACCAGCCAGCCAGGCTCCTTCAAGGAACGCTGCGGTCTGTGGTCGCCTGATTCCTTAACGTGATCCGACTCGAGCGGATGCCTTTAATGATGCAATAAAGGATGAGTGCACCAAATTCTCTTTGTGCTCAAGCTCGTTGACTGCCTACGCGGGGAGGCACAAAAAGACGAACGTGACTGTAACCACCTTAGGCAAAATTTAGACTCCCGCTCTGGAGGGCTGTAATCCTTTCTGCTTCTGTGCGTACTCCTCGTTTTCTCACTCCTGTTTTCGGCAGTACTCCATCTCCTTTCCACTCTCGATAGATTTTAACGAGCAGATATGCCGGCGCCGCGCCTATTCCCTCTCGGTAAGTGGGAGAGGAACCAAGAAGAAAAGAATAAATGTTGAAACCAAACCCTCGGGGAAACGGTGGCGGATTCCTTGAGGCAAGGCTCCCGCCCGCTCCTTTGCCCGTGCGCCAAAGCGCCGGAGGGAACTTCGATGCGAGGCTGCGGTCGAGCCGGTTCGCTACGACGGTTCCGACCGAAATTCGAGAGCACGAGAGAAGCGTTAAGGAAACGAATTCGAGGTGGATTCATCGGAACTTGGAATACGTACCTTTTGACGGATTCTTTCCCTTAGCTGCGAGAAACATCGCGAGAGCTCCGAGGTGAGGCTTCCGCCACCAAACGTTGCGACGGCGGCTACCCGCCGGGCTTTGGCGACTTGAGGCAACAATTGGATTCGGAACGCTCTCAACGACTGCTTGCCGCCCCAAAAACCCACCCTCTTGCCTGCCGGGTGGAAAGACGGGCAAAACGGGTGCGAATAAGTCACGCAACATTTCCGAAGCATCATTCATTTCGTTTTTAATGTCGGAGATTTGCTGCTACGTTGCCTGCGAAGACCTGAGCGAGCATGCCCGAGTGCCTGTCCGCGCTCGCGCGAGCGAAGAGCTCGATCCTTCACGGAGGACGACGCCGGCAGCACCCGTAGTGGGAAGGCAGGGAAGATTCACATTTTTTTTTCTGTTTCCAAATGCTTTCTCTCTCTCTCTCTCTCTCTCTGTCGGTCGGTCGTTTATCCGTCGCTGAACGATGGAACAGATGTGAAACGAATCGGGATTTGCGACACAAGGATCCGCATCGAATCTTTTTCAAGTAGCTCCTACTTAGCTCAGTTGCACGTGACCGCCTATATGGCGCGCTTCGTCAGAGGATTCTCAACGAGATGGATAAGGACCCGGAGATTATGCGCGGGATGATGCCGGGGCTGGAGATCGAGCTGCTGAGAAATTCAAAATTATACACTGAGACGAAATGCGAACAAACGTCGGCGAATATTTCGAAAGCCATGCAAAAAACAACGACTTGCGGTGACAACGACCCGTGGGGACACCGATTCTCACGCGGATGCTCCGCGAGCGGAAATTGTGGACTGGATGTGGCGATGAGAGAGCCAATGTTCTGACCCCGAATTTTTGTCACGTTCCTCATCGTTGCGCGTCTCGAGCCCGGGTCCAGTCATTCCGGCATTCGAGAACCAAACCTTCTCCGTTAACGTGATGCGCAACGTGTCGACGCTCTCGATCTCATCCGCGCATCTCATCTCTTTTCCGAAGCCTCGCTGAATCCGATGATTCGAAGTTCGCGAGAGGAGCGCTCCGGAAATCCAGTCGCTCTAATTTCTCTGTTCATAGCAACAGCCGGACGACAAGTTCGTGCGCCGAGAGTCTTCGAAGTGGAAGCCGAACTTGAGGCACGCGGCAACAAAGAGAACGCGGTCGATATGTTGATCGCTGATACTGAAAAGTGTTCCTCCTGTTCGAGCTGTTTATTGACTCAAATGTCGCGCGGAACACGGTATGTTCTCCGAGGTCTTGGGACGCAAGCGCCCCCCACTGGTGGAGTCGAGCCATGCCAATTTTGTTCGAAAACGAGGAAATGATTTCTGAGACGATTCCGCCACTTTTCGGAAATTGAGCTACGGCAGAAACTTGGTCTATATGGAAACCAGCCGAACTGATGACGTCAAGAACCGTGATTCGATTCAATTCTCGATTGACGAAACACTAGGGGCCAGCGCAGGAGAACCGAATCGGAAACCTGCTTTTGTCGCAGCGGACGTTCGCTCCGGAGAGCAGGGAGTGTTTTTTCCCTCGGATTCCGTTTGATTTCTGAACGCCGCGGAGAGGGAACACAAGGTGACGGAAACGACGTGGAACAAGGAAACAATTGCTCTCAAATTCGCGAATCGAAAATCTCTGTCGCGGTGGGGCGCGCGAAGTTCCGTGCGGGAAACCCTCCCCATCCCCGGAGCTGGGAATTGCTCCGGAACTCGTTCGGTCCGCAGTCACGAAGCCAACATAGAACAGCTCCGAACTCACGGTCTCCTTCGATACGGAACAAAAATCGTCACGGGATCAGAATGCAACGAAGAAGCTGGGAGCGCCGAAGTGGTCTCAGATGAACTCGAGCTAATCCCACGCTAAGAAGATTTTGGAGGCAACGACATCGGATCTCTCCGGCGAGCTCCCGCGGCAGAGGGTTATTGGGGAGATGTCGCATCGCATGAGAAGCCGTTTCCGCTGCGAGGGTCCAACTCGTGCCGCTGGAGTACGTACTGAACAATCATCCACCAAATAGATTAGTTCTCCCTCTGGCGACGCTACGGAGCGACTATTAGATCGTGCAGCACGGTGGGTACATATGTGTTGAGTAAACGAACAAACATATCAGTATCCGAAGTCCAGAGAAAGGAATCCGAATTAATATCGGGCTGATTGTTATTGTTGTTATCGCCACTGGAGTTGGAAAACTCGCTCACTTAGCCGAACCGCTAACGGTATCGCCAGCGAATCGGAAATCTGAGCGACCGAGTGACGCGAGAACGGTTCAATGAGCGGCCCACTAAAGGCAGCTCCGCGAGAAGCTGTCGTCGACTCTGGCTCGAGCCGCGGTCGGTTCCAGCGCTACAGCCGAGTTAGATGAGATACCTCCCGTGGCATTCCGCGATACCGTTCGCGAACAGTAGCAGGCGATCTGTGGAGTCGTGGACATATGACGATGCGATATTCGAGTGCGAATGCCGTTGCGAGCGATGAGTGAACCTCTGATGCGACTCACTAAAGGCGAGCGAGCGAGCGAGCGAAGCCTGATTGCGCCATCGCCGCCGCTCGCTGTGCGTACCGAAAACGCCAACGCCGACGTTCTTCTGCTCGCTCACTCAGTCCGTCGCAATTTCTCTCTCATTTCATCTCGGTGTCGCGCGGCCCGTCGTCTCCCTCGCTCTGTTGCCGTAGTCGGAGAGAAGATATAACACCCTGCGGACTGGCGGCAATTACTCGGATTGGGGCCATGCAAGGAAAGCCATTTCGTCGGCTTGCGAGACGCAGTTACGCACTCGCCGTCGGAAGCAGCTCGGCCGCCGCTCGTATACCAACATATGGCCGGGTGGCTGACCGAGGCTGTGGCAACGACATGACGGATGCCTCTCGTTTACTGATGCCCTAACCTCCGTCCCGAGACAACCCTTCCGAGCCCGCATCGCACAACAGACCCGCCCGATCCTTCCATTCTTTTCGAGCGTTCTCGGGGAATTGGCTCGAGCACCGTGGGAAGCGGAGACTCTAGATGAAAGTCATGATCGCTCCATCGGGATGCGACGGAGCTGGAATGCTCGTGCAGGTCATGCTCGCTGTAGGAGTCTTTCTGCGGACGAAGGGGTTCGCGAGACTTCTGTTGATAGTATCCGGATTTGGTTCAAATCCGTCAATGTAATTAGCCCTCCGCTAGAAACAAATCCGCTTGCCATTATAATCCGGATCTCAGTGTTCACTAAATCTTTGTCTCCGCGCGTGCATCGAGCGCCGGGCTCAATCCGCTGACTCAGTCGCCACAAGGTGGAAGAGCGAACGCGGGCAGGAGGTATGGCCGGGGGCGGGGCGGGGAGGGGACTGGTAATGCGCCCGATGTGCGGCGGCTGCGTTTCGCGAAGCATCTCCCGCTCCTGATATGCATACAGTGAGCTCTTGCTGGTCTGCTAGTTCGCAGTTGCATACCGAATGTGTTGGCTCATATGTATATAGTAGTCGGTTGGTCGTTTCGATAGTTCCCGCGTGGAGTCAGTCCGCATGATTGACTCGCCCATGGTGAACTAGCGCTAATCGTCCACCGGTGTGGCACGGAACGATCGACCAACTTTCCTATTGGGTCGGGCAACAGCTTCGATGGACGCAATGCCTCAAGATGGATGGATAGATGACTCGTCCGCTGGAAAGCTCTCGGGGAGAGCGCGAGCACATGCGGAGCGGTACTAGGAGGATTAGCGGCTGAGGCTCAGCTGATCTCGTTCAGTTGTGTGCACATGTCCTTGTTAGTTGAAATGGATAACCGCCCGCCTGCCCGCCCGCCCGTCCGCCATCGAGCTTTCGAGGAGATAAGCCAAAGCCAACGATTTAATTGCACTGCCATGCTGACTCTTTCCGATCCCCACTCAGATCCCTCGAGTTGCTCTTCGTTGCGGCCGGAAAGCGAAAGCCCGATATGGTCATGGCTTCCGCGGGAGTCGGAGGGATGACCCTGACACGCAGAGGGGGAAGGGACTGCGTTGGATTGCGAGCTGAAACAGGAAGTTCCCTCGCTTGAAAGCGCTCCGAGAATCGAATTGGTCTTAGGAAACGAATATTAATAGGAGCTATTCCAAACGATGGTTAATCCTCGCCCCGTCGCACCCGTCTCTTGAGACCATCTTTGTCCAGCGGCAGTCAGCCAACGATTCATGGCTGCACTCAGAGTCCGAGTCGGAGGTTTTCGAATTGACATCCGATCAGCCCGGGAGCTGCGTCCTCGATTCTCCTCCGATCGCCCGTTTTGAGTCAGCCGTCCGTCGTCGACGAGTCAGCAACTTGTGCCACGAAATCGCTTTTTGATATCGAGGGTTATGCTGTCAAGGCTCCCATTCGGAAAACTGTTTTCGGATGTCTCGGAGAAGTCGACTCCGGAGGAGTTTTCAGACTTCTCGCCAGATTAGCTCTGCCTCGAGGGTGGTAGTCTATTGGGAGGCTTGAACCCGACGCAGTTCTGGGATTCGGGCTCTCGTTTCCCCTCGCAGGTTAGCCGGGAAATCCGCAAGTTCCGGAAGCAAATCCCTGCCGGCAACCGGACGGTCGGTTTCGAAATCCAGCTTTTGTGCTGCTCGTTCTCCGGGAATTCCAGAAGACACTCGCAGAGAGTTCGCGCGGCGACCGTTCAGTAGAAAACCACCGGCCGGGAGACCAGAGGGACATCCAGGCTGGTGGACCGGCAGCGTTTAGTGGCAAAGCGTTTCTCGATGGTGTTAGATTCTGTTCAGCACTCGAGTCTCCAGAGAAGAACACTCCGGTCCCTCCTTCGTAGCTATTGAGATTAGCAAGTCAAATATTCGCGGTCGGCTAGCGGCCGGGGACGAGCGAGTCTTCACCATCTGCCGCACTTCGAGGACAAGCTCTGGCGGTCACCTTGCCGACGAGACGTCTAGAGCCTCCTCATGCATTGATACAGGACAATTTCAGATTCCCGTTGCTTCCGGTCCGACAAGGCTTCCCTAAAAGGGGAGCTGCTGCTGCTTGCCAGGCAGCGGCGGCGGCCTTAGGATACGGGTCAGGACGGTGACCCCTGAGCGGCCGAGGAGAACCAGAGGGGAAAAGGAGGGCTCATCCGCGAATCCTATGGTTATCATTTGAAGGAACTGGCACTCCATAACCGGTGACCTTTCCTGTTCGCCGGTTCCGAAGGTTGCTCAAAGGCCGAATTAGAGGGTCTTGCTTCAGTCCCCCAACAGCGCAGAGAGGGGTCCAAGGATACAAGGGGGCGAGTAACCGAACCGGGCAGGGTGGAAGGGGCGGGGCGGCGGGCGGTTTGAGAAGCTTGGCCGATGCTTAGGATGGATCCGGTTCGGTGGACCAAACTTAATGAGACGGGTCGTTAAAATTCTCGGATCTCCATCATGCGGGTTTGACGAGGCAAGCAGAACGATGAAAGCGACCGGATAAGAGAGTGGAACGGAGACGCGAGGCTCTCCTCTGAATTCCTCCTCGGTTAGCCTGGAGACGACGCGCAAAAAAACTCGAATGGCTTGTGAATTTACATGACTCCGGAGACGCCTCGCGGGCGATTTGCTTGACTCCCCGACGCGTATCTCGCTCCCCTTTCAGTGGAGCAGCTTTCTTGGCTTCACTAACTAAACTGACCGTGGTCACGACACGACGCATGGCCTCGTTGAGCCTGTTCCGAGCCGAGATCAACGGGACGGCGCGGCGTCGGACGAGAACGTTGGAGGAGGGACGAGTGATTAAGAAGAAGAACGAGCCGGTAGACGTCGGTGCTGCGTAGTTCACCCGGCGTTCTGATTTTACTCGCACGGACTCGACCGTGGGTACCTGTATTCAGGCTCGAAAAGGATCGTTCCACCGTCCTCAGGGCTCCAATCGATGTTCGGCGACGAGCCCGATTCCAGGAATAGGACACCGCATAAGCGGGACACCTTTCGGCAAGCGCTCGGACTGGACATTTCGCTGATAACGGACCAGCGGTCGCGGCCAGCTTGTTGAACCCCGAGTCTCACCCGATATTGAACGCCACGGAGTCGCTGATATGCCGCCGTGTAGGGTGGAGACTGGTTGCGGTGATGATCGCAACCGGAGCCTAATCGCATCTTTCATTGGTTCCGCTCCGGTTGCGGCATTTGTCAGACGCTGCACCACTCTCGTCCCTGGGTCGTCGTTTCCACCTGATGCTGCAAACGGCGGCGTGAGGAGAGGGGGGGGGGGGGAAAATCCAGCGTGACATCGACTCCCGACGTTGAATACTGAAAATCATCCGATGAACATCATTGAAACGCAATCGTTGTTTCCTCGCTCCCAACATGATTCGGTTCTTCCGCAGGGTTTGCGATTGTACCAACCAACCGTTTCGGGACAGGAACCGAAAAATACGTTTGCAGTGTGCCTCGATGTCGGTGCAGCGGGGAGTCCATGTGGTGAGAAGTGGTCGCCATCGTGAGGGGACGTCGCGGATAACCGTCTGTTGGACTAGTTTGCGCGCTTGTTGAATACGCTCATTACTTCTAACAAGATCGTTATAGCAATCTTTGTGCTGGGTATGCGACAAGCGGCCTGTCCCAGTATTAATTACGCCAAGTGGCGCACATCTAACCGCCAGTCAGTCTCTGCTTACATTGCTTCCAATGCGATAGCGGTGAGTGACGGGACTGGGGATTACGTCAAACGCGGTGTCGTCCGGCTACAGAACGGCGGACACCGTCGGTGCGGACCGCGGTCGAGAACACAGCAGCAAAGGCCCCAGTCAGTCGGTCGCTGCCCGGGGGCGCAATGAGAAGTGTCCGCTGCTTAGTTCCAGCCGTAGTTCATGTCGGGGCGGGCGTTCGATCGCGAAAACCGCGGGGCGTTCGGAACGCGGGAAAGATAAAGAGCGAAGGATGAGGCTTTGGGAGATGGGATGAAGCGAATGCCTTCATGTCAAGTGGGCGTTTCTCCCCAACGAAATAGGAGGACCAGGCCGACGAGGGCGTTTCACGGCCTCGGGGAGTCCGTCGCCGTGCGGCCTTCCGATCCGATGGCCGCCGGTCGAGTGCTTCACGGACGGTCTGATGGAGATGAGATTAAAGGACGACCACGATGAGAACTTATTGACCGAGGGAGAAAAAACGAACTCCCGGAGAAGCTTCATCGGTGGGGCTTATGTGGAGACAGCGTAATCAAGGGTTTGCCGAGCTCGCCGGGTTTCGGGCACAGCCGTTTTCAGGTTGTTAATTTTGAACACGATTTTCAGGAGTCTCGTAAAATATCGGTGATTAGAGAAGCTTGTTCCTCCGTCGACGACAGGATCCCCTCTTCGTTGGCTGTGGGCTAACGCTGGTTTCGCTTTCCAGGTACGATTCTACTGCCGAACCAAGACGTCTACGAGAACATCCTCCGATATGCCGTGAAGAATTTCGACAGTCCCCTGTTCGACGTCCGACTGGTGACCATGAAACTCAGCAGCGTCGACTTCGTTCAGATCAATATGAAAGGTTTGTGCTGCTGTCTTCCTACATCCTTCCAACCCTCGCTCGGGTCGGGCAGTAGCTCCGGGAGCCGTTTACACATGTGGAATCGGTCCTTGGATGACTCCCAATCAAAAATCTTTGATTCGATTTCCTTCCTCTGCGATTGGGTTTCGTCCGAGGTCGACCTCCTGAAAATTTTCTTGGCCACGGTCCTGTGTCTCCGATCATCACTGCCTGGACTTGAAATCATGCAAGGACTGATCTCCTTCCTCAATTTCTCCCGTGTAGTTGAAATCCCGTGAAATGTCCAGACACAGACGGGCTGCCCGCCCGTTAGAGATGCTCGAGTTCCGAAACTCCGTTTTCCTTGAGTGTTCGACACCTGCCTGTTCAGGAGGGCTCATCCGTCGCTGTAGGAGCCTGCTCGACGAATTGAGATCTCACGCTAGCCTTCAGGCCCGCGGTAAAACTTCGACCAAGTCCAGTAGTCCGCGCGGAAAAATCATCTCGTGTTCGAAGAATCTCTCCCCGAGCTCAGACGAGCAAGATGGCAGAGCCTGCCGGAAAACCGGTGGACAGACATTCGAGAGTGATATTCCGACGATTACTGCCGACTCAGAGCATCTCACCCCTGAACGAGCGAACGTGTCAGTGAGTGATGGATGGTTCAGCACCATTCATTCCAACAGGAGGGTGTCATTCGTTCCCACCTTTTCCATATGTCAACGGTCGTCTGTGGTCGCTACGCCTCTCTATCGCCAAAGAACAGGGAAGCGCAGAGTGTGTCTATCGAGCGATGGACGGTCGTCCGTTTGGGAGTTAGATCCGCGGGCCGGCGGAGGTCGAAAACAAAATAATCGGGTGGAAGACCCATTCATCCAGAGGGACTCGGCGGGCTGAGAGGAGTGTCGAGCGATGAATTTCCGAAATGGGGCCCAGCTTCACGCTACTTTTTCATTTCCCCCTCCCGCGACCCCTTCTCCTGCGGCTACTTTTTTTTCCGTGCCCACCTACTTCCGGTAGAAGGGAATTCGTTTCCCTTCCCGGGCATCTGGAGGGCGGAACGGAGTTTGTTCCGTTTAGACTGTCAAGCAAAGCAACCGGGCGTGAAAGCATAAGGAGATTCGAGTTGAGTTCTTTCCACTTTCCTCTTCCAACAACAGAACAACTCTCGTCAAAGCCGCGGCGCGCAGTTAACCGAAGTGGAGCTCCGAGCTCTCCGTGCGGAACGGTGTGGTCGATGTGGTTTTTGCGGAGCAGGCAGAAGCCCAGTCCGAACTTCCCCGCTCCGAGCTCTCATTTGGAGCGCGCTTCTTGCAGTTTGCGTCCGGGTTTGTTGGAGTGGGTGATACAGGGATGTTTGATTGCTGGATCCACACGCTGCGCCGCTCATGCCTCCCGTAGTTCTTCCCCACGGCAAATCGCGATTCAGAGGATTGTTTACTCTTCGTGAAGAAAATCATGGACATGAAAAGAATCCTGACATGGAGCTCTCTCGGAAATGAGCAACAACTGCAAACGTCCGGCTCGATTTGCATTGGTCGCCTGTTGAGTCTCCACGGTCGGGATTCGGAGCAATTTCATCGAGATCACCCGCAATGGCCGGGTTTCGTCCCTGAAGCTCGCGACTCCGCTTCTGGAAGTGGAGCAGCCAGGCGGAGAGCGATCGACAATGCCGGCTGATCTGTCGGTCGTCCGCGGGCCGGCCGGATCGGATCGACGGAGTCCCCTTGAGAGTCGGCGCAAAAGTCATTTCGGTCGGAGAGTGCTGTTTTATTGGCCAATAAAGCCCAATCTTTGAACAAGGTACATCGAGGGCGTAGCGAATCCCGATTGGGAAATCCACCTTTTCTTCCTCCTCTCCCCTTTCACCCGAAATATCGGAATTGCATCATCATCTTCTTCTTCCCTCCAATTCCGCCGATGCCTCCTATCCTATCGAGCGGAGCGAAGGTGCAGGGTTCGAAGCGTTTCTGTACTGAGCCGTGTTCCGAAGTGTTTCAACCAAACTACTTAGTGACTCACAGATGCACCCGGGCTCATCCAGGGGCTCCCGGAAATCAGCGGGATTAGCAGACGACACGAACGACTCGCAATTTTCGACACCCTTCAAGCTCAAGATCAGCGGATCGCTCGCGCTCGTGGTCGGGGGATCTGGACGCGAGACTCACTCACGGCTCGAAACTAAGAGAAGCTTTAATTGGGCACCGCCGTGTAATTAGCTGAGACCGCGTGGGGCAGATACTGTTCGCTGACCATCCTGATTGTCGGATAGAGCCCCAGACAGACCAACGCACCAACGGACGGACAGACCGACCGACTCCTGCAGGCTGAGAGCAGTCAGCGAAGTGAATATTAGTTGCAAGGTTGCACTAATTATACGGAGCTATCCGCCCCCACTTCGGGGTCCCGCCATGCAGACACCGTTTGGATTTTCAGGCACGTAAGAGCACCACATGGCGACCACCCCGCCCCTCGTGCCGTCTAATCCGACAGCCATCGCATCGAGACAACGGTCGGTGGATACGCCTGACGGTTGTGAGAACGGCGACTGGGTCACAGTTTCGGCAGGTCTCGCGATGTTGGTGTTGGACTAGGTGGCACAATTTTCACCTCTCATACTCATCCAATTAGACTTGGCCCGCCGCACGCTCTGCGGTTCACAGCGGTCGTTGTTCACAGCGATCGGGATCTCGACACTACGGTGGATATTCATCGTCCCGAGTTCATTCAAATTCGGCCCTAATAGAATGAATGCGAGGCTGAGCTGTCCTCGGTTCGGTAGCATGAGGCAGGGCCGAGACCGGGGCAGTCGGGCGCTTGGTCCAGAGTCCTGCCCGGCGAGAGCCCAGCTCCACGCTTGCGTGGCCCCGGGTCCTTGCAAGTGAGGCTATCGGTTAACGGGTTCGTTTCTCTATTCGTTGCAGTATGCCAGATGATGCGTGAAGGAGTTCTGGCCTTCTTGGTCGCACCCGACGCGGCGCCCGCGCTGAGGGAAATGCTCATCTCCTACTCTTCACACTTCCATATTCCCCTCGCAACTTCGCTTTCGCCGAGGAGCTTCACTCGGAGCGAGTACGCAATCTCTACGCAAGTTTCCGTCGCGGAAGCCACGGCATCCCTCCTTCGTCGCTACAGGTGGTCTCAAGTCGCCTACGTCTACGATGACTCAGCCTCCCCCGATATTCTAGGTGAGCAGCGTCCGTTTGATTTTTCCTTCCAGGGAACTAATTTTCCTGCACCGGGTTCGGGGGGACCTCCTATCGAGCGGGAGCCGATGGAGGAGGAAAAGTTGTCCTGGAAAGCTTGTTCAAGTATTTTGCTGGCACCGGCTGCGCACAACAACGATAAGTTGGACTCGTTCGCCCGCCGATAAGAGAGTATTGGTGAAGCGTCTGGATGTCGCCAGCCAGGCAGTAGGTCAGGAAGCTCCGGGACAAGCGAGGCGCTTCTCGATATCGGCTTCCCCGGGACGGCTTCTTTGTCGCTGGCCGGACACTGTGAGCCAACTTTGAGCAGGGTACTTTCCACTGCGTCGCACCCACCACAAGCACCGAAACCCAAGCACTGGTGACAATGTTGACGGCCGTCTACGGCTGGAGACAATCGGTCGATCTAGACTCCCCGGGAATACCCCCGAATAATAACTGGATACCTCTTCCGATGCCATCCTGGAACTTGGTGTGACTTCCGTTGTGCCTGCATGAATGACTGAGCGGGAAAAAGCGAGCTCGGTCGCCGTGAAGTTGGTTCAGGCCAGGAAAAAAACGTGTCTCACAATTAGCGGAGACAAACGGGTCCCGTTGAAGTTCACGGGATCTCTCGAGCTGAACACTCAGGCGAGCTCGCGGGTGACCATTCGAAGCCCTCGATGGAGCAACCAGCGAGTTGGTCGGTCAGCCGCGGGCCAGCCGCGTCGAGTTTGCCGTCACGTCCTACGTAATGGAGATGCTCTTCGCTGTCGCCAACTGTCCTGAATACGAACTTTTGCAAACTCCACGGATCGCGCAGAGCGGCTAAGCGTGAGCTCAACTCGCCTCGCCTGCGTCGAATCCGCGTCGAGCGCAGACTTGATCATTACCGATGAAAATATGCAAATTCGTCTCTCACCAATTCCATCGTTTGTGTCATTAACCCAGTCAGCCTGACTGGCAGCCATTGTTGGGAATACCGCGGCGGGAAGCCGTTGAGTCGGCGGGGATGACGGCCGTTTCGACTCGGAACGATCCGATGATTCAGGACTGAATCCCGGAGAGGATGCATGCAGTTTTTCCGCCGTCGAGGACGAGGAAGTTGTCTGGTGTTGCTCGCATTCAGCATTTTTTGCGTTCTGATTGCTACAGAGCAACATCATCTCGCGCGCGAGTAATTTGAACGTGGAATTGATTGCTCAGACATGAATAATTGAGCATCTGTCGAAGGATGCGCCGTCGTCAGACTGAGCCATGGAGTCTCTGTCTTTGAAGGAGTGAGAATAGACAACAACCCGGCGAGCTCATGACGGACGAGTCTGCGTTTACTTCATCGCCATGACAGCACGTAGAACACCTCGCGATCGCTGGCGCGTTCTAGCCTTGGATGCTTATCGGTCTCGGATGTGAAATCGCGAGACTTCAATGGGAACAATCGCGGTCCGGAAACTTGAAATGGCACTTCAGTTCATTCCGATCATGTTCATGAAAACTGCATTGGAACCTAGTATTCAAAGCAGATCGCAGCTCTCAGGAAGATAGGGCTCCTTGCTATTCACTCCTCGCGATTCGCATCAAGAAAGCCTTCGGTCTCCGGACTCGTTTACTTCAGAGCACCAGCTCGTCGAGAAGTACCATAACTTCCCGCAGTCGAGCGTGCACGCATCCACTCCATGGGAAAATGGACTTCATCGGCCAGCAGAAATGCAGATACAACCTCCGCCGCGAGGAGGGTCTCTCCTATATCGTGAAGATCGATTGAGATTAGCTGTTGACTGCATGACCAGCGTGATAGAGACCGAGTTCGCCAATAACTGACGCTTCTATTAAACGGGCTCCCTTGAGTTTCGCGGCTTGTGCAGAGCTGCTTCAGAACCTGATGGAAGACGGTCGGCCTGGTATGACGACGGCGATCGTCGCTCTGCACATCATGAAGATACCCTGCTGTTCTGTCGGGAGACCGAGAAGAGAGAACCAGCTCATCAAGAAGCGGCTGGCTGATGCATGCGGCAGACGGTTTGTTTGTTTGTCCGTTCGTTCGTTGTTCGCCAGCTCGGTTGGTGTTGTATCACTTCTTTTGTGGCTCTCGTTTGCTCATCGTTCTTTCATATTGTATCGCCTCCTCATTCCTCTAGCTTTGTATTCATATTACGAGGAGGACAAAAATTAACGCATTGTTGATCCGCTCCCATCTGACCAAACGACTGACCGACTTGGCTGGCTGACCGCTCGAGTCTGAATGAGCAAACGTAACGCACCGGCCCGAGCAGATTAATGAATACATGAAATGATATACGAGACAGATTCATTAATGACCCAGATGGATGGCGTAGGAGAGGGGCGGACCGTCCCTTCTCGCTCTTCCCGAGGTTGTTGACATCAATCGACCTTCCGATTGCCATCATCAGAGGGCGACCACGTGCGCGGTTGCCCAAACACAGTGTCCCCTGATTCTGTATCGTGAGCGTCCAAGATTCTGATACATAGACCAGGACAGACTGGGCAGATAGAGTCCTCGCTGCTCGTAAATCTCGAACATATTACAAGCTTGGAGTGGTATGTTAATCCTCCGTTCTCCGTATCGAGGAGCCAGACGAAAATAGATCGGGGTCGGCCGTTGCAATTCCATGTGTGAAATCTCGAGCATGGATGATGCGATCGTTGTGAAACGAGAAGAATCACCAACTCAACCGAAGAATGGCGCCACGCAGATCATCAGGTCACCCGCTGCGGGTGACATGTCGCTACATTGGGCGACTTGAGGATCGGCGAGGGGCGTAACGCCTCCCAACCCTCCTAGACCTCAAGGTTTGCTTCCGTTTTTCAGAGGCAATCCAGAACTCCGGAGTGAAGGTTTCCGTAACGAAGAAGGTCAACACCGAAGCAGAGGCTAGTGATGCGGTTCTGGAACTGTCGTCGCTGGGTCGGCTCAAGCCCGAAAAGATAGAGAAGATCGTCCTAAACGTCAATCGACCCAGTTTGGCCAAGACAGTGCTGTCTGGAATGATCAGGGAAGTCAAGAGCTTCAAGAACCTCAACACGCAGTTCATATTCGCGAACCCGGTGAGTAAAGGCACCGCGCTCTCACTTTCGGAAACCTCTCCTCGACCCACCTCAACCTTGGCCTCGTTCCTTGCTGACAACAGTCCCATGTCCATTTCGTCGATTAGCTAACGCATGAAGTTGACGGTCAGATTACAATCAACTCAGTTCATGAACGTTGCCCTCTCGAACCAAAAGTTTCACGCTCCCTCGATTTGCGCTCTGGGTCTGCTTCTAACGGTGAATATGCGAGTTCGGAGCGACATACGGAGACAGCTCACGAGTCCGGTACGTTCCCGAGAGGTTTCGGACTACCACTGGTCCCACCGGCCAGGGACGAAGAGGAACTCTAAAATGTGTTTATAGGAGGAAACGGTGGTTGAACGACGAGACGAGGGAGGAGACGTTTTTGTTCAAACACCGAGCGACCCCTCGCTCGGCCGAGCGACCACTGGTTTCGCATTTTTTCGGTCCTTTTTATCTCGGGTCGAGCGGTCTCTCGCCGCAGCTCCAACTGCCGCCCCGGTCGCGGTCCTGGCCTGTTCCTTTCTTGCCCGCAACGAGAACAGATTCAAAGTTTTTACCGCGCGGACCAAAGGATGGCCGCACGAGCACCGCAAGAGGCGATCGACGGGATCGAGAAGGACGACTTCGACGATGAGAATGGTCGGGCTTTCGTTCTGACTCTTCCTTGTCGGGATCGCGAGAGAAAACCACGGAGGCGGCCCTCTCGTGAATGCGGCTGTTCTCCCGCGGAGCTCCCACTCTCACAACGAACCTCGCTTCCAGGTATCCGATGACTTCTGGCAATACATCCGTTTCCGTGACGCCGGAAGCAGTCTGAACGTGACCGCCTTCCGGCTCGTGGATTCCGAGTTGCCGCACGTCACTCGCTTCCACAAACAGATGATGCAGTTATCGTCCCATAGGTAAGCGATCGGCGCAATAAAAATCCCAGGAAATCGAGAGTGGCTCGATCCCTACCCGAGGCTTCGATCGAGGACTGCGAGTGAGACCTGAACACCTCCCGAAGTCTGGCAAGTCCGAGGAGGTCGAGTTGCGTTGTTCAGTTGAGACCTCCTGGGGCGCATCGAGTCCGATGCTCGACTGAGATATTGAGACCGCTGGCACCGAGACTTTTGAGACTCGCATGGACTCTGCTGGGCGCATCGCGCTAATCATCCATCTCTAGTGTTCTTCAATAAATAAGAACCGATTTCCAGATCCCTGTTTCACAACCAAGGCACGCAATCGTACCTGTTCCTGGACGCGGTGACAGCGCTGCTCACCGGCTTCGAACGCGTGCTGAGAGAGAACCCTCGGCTTCTTGATAAGAACCTGCGCCACCATCCCGGATCGGTGTACTTCAACGGAACGAAAGGACTCGATTGCATGGACCAGTCGCGCTACTTCGAGCATGGCAAATTCCTCGCCGGCTTCATGAAAGACGTCAAAATACCTCAGGGCCAATCGGGTCCCGTCGAGTTCCACAACAACGGCGAGAGAACGCAGCCGACTATAACAGTCATCCAAGGCTCTCACAAAGGACATGTGCGTCTAGGTACCTGGACCCCGAAGAAAGGACTCATGCTCGCCGACAAACCGGAAGCCCTGCCGCAAATAAAAGCCCCTGGAGCTATCACACCCGCCAAGGAACTCAGCGTCGGAAGTGTCTTGGTGAGAAACGCCGTTATCGCGACTTTCTTTTCTGGTGGGATCATGCTCTTCGGCCGGACAAATTGTATCTGGCAGAGTGGTACCGTTCAAAAATTCCGGAAGAGGCTGCACGTCTAATGCGGAGGGTGGGGGGAGGGGGGGGGAGGAGAGCTCGGAAGGACTCTTCAAAACTCTGGATATTCGTGATGGGGCGGGGCATATCCGTTTTCACGGGGGCTCCGGACACATCCCGGCAGTTTCGACGAACGCTTGCAGGAAGGGTTGAACGGGGCTATAACGGCCGTATCGGCAGCGAAGGCCTCGATTGCAGTTTTTCTCGCCGTCGTCTGCTACGGGCGGTCGTTGTGAAAAGTGGCGAAATGAAGTGCAGGGAGAGGAAAAGCAGGCCGTTTTCGAAACGTAGCATGACGGACGGGGGGGACGGCAGATCCTGTGACTGGTTCGTGTTTGCGTACAACTGAAGGAGTTTTTTCCTCACGCTGGCTGGGCTTGAGCCTCGGGTGTTGTCGGCTTCGAGCTCTTGTCATAGGGTCTTTTGTCGCAAGTTAATCAAGCGGGCACATTGTCGTCTGCGTCGACATCGGATATTTGGGGAGAGCGCCGGTCGACAGTCAGGGACCCGATGCTCGGCACTGGGACACCGACAGCAGGAAGGTTCGGCTAATTGTATTTCGCTTTAATTTCCAGAACGTTCCGTATCTGATGCAACGACAACCTGAGGGGGAGTTTTCCGGTTTTGTGCCAGACTTCCTAGAAGCTCTTTCGAACGTGGTTCCGTTTGCCTACAAAATCCAGGCGATCCGACACCGCGACTACGGACGTCGTTCTGAGAATGGAACTTGGAGCGGATTGATGGCGGAAGTCGTGAACAAGGTAAGCGAACGGGTTCGACTTTCCTTTCTGCTTCCTCCTCTCTCACCCTCTCCCCGCTGGTGATCTCCGACGAAGAAGGAAAAAACAGGTCGGCGCAGCAAGATATTGAGCCGAGAGGCGACACGCGAGAAGCGGCCAGAATCCGGGAATTGACGCAACGAGGGTGGCAAGTGAAACGACTTGGCAGCTTGAAAACACGTTATGCGGGGAGAAATCTCACGCAAGGAGCGAGTCCCGTGAGATGTGTCTCACGTGACCTGTCAGAGCTTGTCGAGTTGAAAAAACGGCTCGTCTCCCTCAACTGCATGGAATCCATGGGTAAACGTCCACCGTCTTCGCCAAAACTTTGCGGCAGCGCTGCGCATAGCTCTACTCTGGTGTTGAAACTTGCGCTCCTCCCGGACCATTACGGAGTCTCTTGTTGGAATGTTGTCGATTCGATCAATGTCGTTGAATACCGTTCACGTCACTCCGAGAACCCAAGTCGCAGAGTTCGCTGATTCGTGTTCCATGGTGAAGGGGTTCTCTGGGGGTGCGCGGATCGGTTCCTGCGCCGCGAGTCATGTGGTTTGCTTGCTTGATTTCCATAGCTCGATCCGGAATCGTGACGGCAGCTCGTGGGGATTAGAATGAAATCCCCTGGAACTGACGTCGAGTGTATGCCGTTGGCATCTCTCTCTCTCTCTAATACGCGCACTGAGGCGGCGACTGTCTCGGTTGTTGTGTTTCCGAAGCGGCTTAATTCGGTCAAAGCCAGTTGTGCGGTTGATCTCGGTCGATAGTCGGTCGACATTCGTCGTCCGTCGCTCGGACTCTCGGTTTGACCGCGGATTTTGAGTTGCAGTAGCCTCAAGCCGACTTTGTTAGTGGGCTTACAGTGTGGCCCAACCTGCCCCTGCCTCCCGCCCTGGCTCGTCGTCTCCAGGAAACTGGGCTAGACGTTTGTGGAAACGTTGCCGGTGGAGAGCATTTTTCAGAAAGAAACATCGCTCCGATTTGTTTGAAATGGCGGAATTCTCGTGCCGCCAGCAGACTCGCCGAGTGTCGAGGGCACTGGAAGCATGAGATGGCGAACGATACGCAGCGCAGCCCTCCGCTGCGCTCGTCCGCTGTCCTTCCGGCCTTCCGCCCGGAGTGAGTTGCGTCACGCAGTGCTTCCTCCGTTCTCTACCGAACGAAACCAACCATCCGGCAAAGCCAGACGCATGTACAAGTGAACGACTGGCCGAATAGCTACGAATCGTTCCGCGTCTCCTGCTCACTTAGTGGGGCGAAGTAGGCGAGGAAAATTGTGGAGCCCGACGAGTGGCGTTGGGCGACCGCAACACTGCACCGTTCTCTCTCCTGCTCGGGGATCTGAGGTCCGTATATAAACATCATGTTCATCACCAGCAAGATGGCTCGCTTCATCAGAATCCTCCCTGACTTCTTCCTCAATAATGACTCTCGAAGGTGGCATCGTCAAAGATGACGAGGCATACAAGAGAGCGGAGATCAAGGACGTGGTACTGTGTGGCTCGCTGGTTCGTCGTTTGCCTCGACCGATGCTTCGCAGCGTAACGGTGAAACGTTCCACAAAACCGGTATCCCCGGGAACCGATTGAAAGACCGACGTTCCCGCCGGCCGTGGATAAAACCTCCATCGACTTCAATCCCCCATTCCCTGTCAGAGGCTGGTCGGCGGTGTATGACCAGCGTAAACCGGTTCGTTTCGGCGGGTAATTTTTCGTGATGGACTTCGCTAGGGGAAGAATACAGGGTACTTCCTGAGGAATCACTCCAGAGTTGACGAGCGCGGAAGTACTTCTCGGATAATTATCTGGCAGAGCCACTACCGAGCCCGACGCGTGGCTTACTTCAGCTACTTTCGCCACTCAATCGTCCCTGACTCGGCGTCCTTCCTTTCGTTCATTTGCTCGTCCGCCCCTTCCTCGATGCCGAGGGTGTTTTTGCTGCTGCCGTCGCCGCCGTCGCTGCAGTGTGTACTCTGCACTCAGCTTGCTCTGAAAGGCAGGCCCGAAAGCAAGCACTGGACGTCCGACGCATGCAATAAACTACGAGCCAGCAACACGTATGCGCAGTGAGAGCCGGTAGTAAGCTTTCAGGCGTGGACACAGTCACTTTTGCAGATGACGTATTCGAGTGTGCCATTACAGTTCCCATTCCTCACGTGTAATACATCAATTCTCGTGTGAATGGCCTCTCTGTTTCCACACCGTATGTTCAACCATAAACGAAATCAACACTTCAGGGCAGCGTCACCTGTATCCGACAAATTCAGAGCTCCGGAGATTACCGTTTACCCTCTAATTGAAAGGCATACCTGTTTTTTTCTCGCCCTCCGATAGCCCCCAAGTTTAAATCAGACAAAAAACGATGATTCCAGATGGAAAAGACCTTCGTCTCGAGTGGGATCGATAACAGAATCCTACCAGCATGAGAGAGAACATTCCTGAAACATAGAATAGAGAAGCTGAACGGAATTCGATTGAATTCCAGAAATTCGAAATCGCAGTCGCGGACATGGCGCTCACGGTGGACCGACAGGAAGCCGTGGAATTCACTCAACCGTTCTTCGTCGATGATCTAGCCGCGGTGATGGCTCGCTCAACACCTGCAGGTGAGCAATCTGCGCTTCCTGTTTGCCTTTCCGCTGAGTCCCGGTCCCCAAGTCCTTCATTCTTGTCTTCGAGGCTTTTCACCTTAGATTTTCTGATTCCTCCAAGCCGGAATCGTTGCCGACCGCGAACGCCTCTTTTGGCTGCCATCTTTCTCCGCAGGCTGCATCCTGCCTGTCGGTCGGCAATCTCTCCTAGTTTCCGCGCTCCCGCGGCTGGAGCAGAATTTCGTTAGAGTAAAACCCCGCTGGAAGATTCTTTCTCTCAAGACGAAAATTGCAGGGCGTCCGTCGCTTTCGTTCTTCTTCGTGCGCGTGTTCTCCTGGCAGCTGTGGCTGTGTATCCTGGCCATCCTGCTGGTGTTCGTCACGTTCACCTACATCCTGAACTACATGTCGCAGACTCGTCTCCGCAACAGCGCTGAGAAAAATCGTCTCGCGGGTCTTATGTGGTACACGTTTGCGTCACTCTTCGGTCGTTCTCTCGGACCGCACGTCAAGTGAGTCGATTCCAGGAACTTTCCGGCACCGTTAATTATAGAGCTTCACAAAAATTACTCCCTTGCAATCCATGAATGTATTGCTCGGAGCGAGAGGGCAGTCTGAGCCAAAGAAGAGGGAAGATCCTGGGTCTCTCGGCGAATATTTTCCTTCAATCCAGTACCCTGCCACTAACGAACGAAGCCTTGAGGTCGTGGGTCAATATTTTCATTTGTTTGACGTAGGCGGATTTAGATTCGGTTACGTCGGTTCGTCTTTCTCCTCGTTTCGTCAAAACTGGGGGGAGCTGTCTTTCTTGGAATGTTTCCCTCCGTATCGCCACGTATTAATTTCGAGAAGGTGCTCCGTTGATCAAAGTGGCTAGCGAACCGCTCTAGCGGGCATGGCCCCTCTGAAAAGATCTTCTTTCTCGGAGTCTTAACGGACCCCGGACCGGGCAATCTATTTGCAAGGAGTTTCTCGATATTCCTCCACCGACCTGGAGCTTTCCCGCCCCGAACTCGCGGGAGCTCTGCTTCCTCCCTCAAGATTTGAGACGGAGCATGTAATCAGTGCCTCCGATTCATGCAGTTCCGGCGAATCCAAAATTAACATTCCTGTTCTGGAGAGCACAGATGATTTTATCGTGTTTAGTCCTCTCGATGAGCGGCCTTCACTCGGAGAACCTAACTTTCACACCAGCCATTGGAGAAAATGGAACGAGTCGGCGATTTCTTGACAACTCTTCCGACTCGGTTATGACACCGTTGTTATTGAGTTGTCGGTCCCCTGCTGCGCTTGAACGCTGACAAAACGTTCCGCTCGGTGTTTGATTCAGTGAGTTACTGCGAGCGTGTAACAGAGAGTTTGAGTGACAGGGCGAGCATTCGAGCACGAGTGGTAACAAGAGAAACTCGATCGTGTTTGTTGTTCCTTCGGCCTCAGATTTTGGCTCCGGTCGAGTCTGCCAACGCAAACACCACATACAAATATTTGCCAACTTTTTCCGTTGTTTTGTTGGCCGGGGCGGCTCTACGCAGTTTGCCAACTGGCTTATTGAATTGGCCCCGATACAAATCTCTACGACCCTGCCGACGAATCCGTCGGAGCGGAGCGGCTTGGGAACGCGGCTCCGGTGCCGTTTCCTTCGCTATCTGGGCACCCCCTCCTTCTCGCCTGAGTTTTGGAGAATCGTTCCCGATGAGGCCTCCCCGGCGACGTTCTGGACGTCACTGACCGGTGGAACTCGATGTGGACGGTATTTGAGAGTTTTCAGCTAATTCCCCTCATTTCCGGAAGCAGTGTCGCCGAGAACGTGACTTTGGCTGCGGCAAATTGAAATCCTCCCTCCAGCCCTGTCGGTCATGCAGATGTATACAATCGCTCGTGTGGGGTCGCTCCGATACTTGTGAGCTCACTAACAAGGGGTTCGCTTACAATTGCAGCTCGAAAGCCTACAAGCTCCTTCTCTTGTCGTGGTGGCTGTTCCTGGCCGTAATTACGGTGACGTACCTATCGGCGTGCATTGCGTTGCTTCAGGCGGTTCTCTTCGGCAGTGGGCCAGACGTTTTCAACAGGAACAAATTTGCTCGGGTGAGTAGGTCGCTCCCTCCCTCCTTACCGCCCGACTGCCCAGCCGCCTCTGAGGAGCGGGTCTGGGTGACTGCGTAAGATGTCTGGCTCGGTCGCGAAATCGTTCGTTCGGTTGCCTGCACGACGATCGACGGTCAGAGTATAGCTCGCCAGATGATTATACAACAACAACAACAACGACGACGGCGGCGACAGCGACAACATTGAGAACGGCGATGGCGGCCCCAGCGTCGCCAGGACCCGTTGCAATGAGCGCAGGCTCGAGTCTCGTGTCAATTCGGGGGTAATGGAGCCCGTAACGATATTATGTACGGGCCTCTCTTAGACCTTCTCAAGTCCTGGCTCTCGGTTTGTGTTGGTAGCTTGCGGCGGGCGATACGCAGCTGCAGTTAGTGTTTCGCCTTTTTTGCGCCAACAGCTTCGAAGGACTTCCGACTCCTAAAAACCAGGGGAATTTTATGTTAAATGGAGGGAAGTGGCGGATGGAGAAGACGCCTGCAATGACGCGTCGCATACGAGTGCATCGTTAGCTTTCTGGGGGGGTCGCGTAAGTGGCTCAGTAGGTGGGGAGCTCTTCCGAAGAACGAAACGCCCGAGAAATATGAGAAAAACAAAAGGAGTATAGCAGGCAAGACGAGGATATGACGAAGGATGGGGAATAAACAACGTGCTCCGAGGAGTTCGCTGAGCTCGAAGAGTTCCCGGAAGCGCATGACGGGGCGAGGAGAAGTTCCCCGTTTCTCTGAAATAGCTTCATCCCGAATGCGGGACGGAATGACCTCCTTCCGAGACTGACGTCGCGCTCGAGCCCCCATGCGACGGCAGTAGGGGCCCCCTCAAAAACGACGACAGACCCCCAGGATCGGTTCCTGACGCTCGTTGTTATTCTGTCTGAACACAGCGTTCGTCTCGGAACAAACTGCGGCTGGGCTAACGTGTTTCTTATGTTTTTCGCTCTCTCTTTCTTGTTTCATGCGATTCTGCTGCTTTTCAACGGCCGTGCTCATGTATAATAACAGGATGCCGCAGACGGAGTTGTCGACGTCGGATACATGCGGTACGATGCTGTCGAGAAGATGATCAAGGTAAGCGAGCAGTCAGACATGCAGGAGAGGGGGAAGATCGTGGTGAAGAAGAGGCAACAGAGTGGCAACAAAGTGGGCAAACGGTCCGGAGAGTATGATAAGGAGGAACAGGAGCAGGAGGAGTCGTTGCTGCAACGAGATGAGATGAGCAGCCTGATGGGAATCAGACAAACGATGGATCCCCGTGAGAAAGCTCCATGTGCTCTTTGACGGCGCACAGCCTCAAACGGCGTAGGGGTGGGCGATGGAGGAGGGGAGAGGCTGGTCAACATCACAACTTCCCTCCGATGGCCGCATCCACATCTTACGTCCTGGTGATCCACGCATTTCTCCTCTCCTGATTCGCCGCACGTGGAACTGAAACGCTCTCATGGAGCGTCGCATGTCCACTCTGTCCTCCGGAACCCAGCGCAATCATCGTATAAATTGGAGGCTCCTCTGCTCTCGGGGAGAGTCCATCGAACTGCGGGCCCTTGATTGCTTCTCATCGAGTAACCGGTGTACGTTTATCTTTCCGCCTCATCAGAACCAGGGCGACAACCAGCTTTCCCAGTATTCACAGCTCTTGAACTCCTCGCGCGCTCGTGTGATGTCTTCAGTCGCTGAAGGCATTCGCAACGTGGGTCCGAACTTCGCTTTTCTCGGTAAGTAGTTGCGTAAATCGCGCATACTGCGGTCAGCTCGGAGCGAACGCGGTGCTGATGGCGTCAGTGGAGGTCGCCTTCAACCGCGACGACTTCATTTGGGGTGTATTAGATGGGCGAAGAATGAGTCGGGAGCTGACAAGCTAAGTGGCCCTCGGACGGGAAGTTTTTTGCTGGCTACTAAGCTTCCGTCGGGCGGCTCGGTAACCGACCCACCAACTGAGTGGGCCTGTGGGGTGGTAACGGAGGCAGGAGAAGACAGTTGCGAATAATGAACGAATAACATCATTGCGATGAAGTTCATTCCATCCTCTTTTTTCAGGGCTCAAGTCGCAAGTTGACTCGTATAATCAGAACGATTGCGCCGTTAGATCCTACACCCTCATCCCGCAGTTTGCCCAGTACGCTATCGTCATGCCAAAGATGTCACCCTATCGAGATATGTTCAACCAGGGTATCGAAAAACTGCGCGAATCAGGTGAGTTCCGACGCGATTTTTCGTTATCAGCACGATTCTCGCGAAATCAGCGCCTACGTGGAGTCATGCTTCTTCGCCTCTCATGTCGAGCCCTGTGACATCGCGGCAGTCGCGTGGAGTTCCGAATGCGGAGCCGAAGCTTGGGTCTTGCCACCGATTTGGCGTCGAAACCTGGGTCCGAGAACTCGGATAATAGTATTGCGTGTTGCTCTTATGCCCCGGGTTCTCTAACCGCCAGGAAGGTATTTTCATCTCGAATCTCTCGCTCTCCTCGCTGAACGAGCCCCACAAGCGACTGAAGCACCACTTGTAACCCCGAAGAAAGCGTGCTTGAGGGCTGAGAACAGAAACCGGAGAACTCGGGGTGGAGGAATGCTACGCGCTCCACGAGTGAAACGTTTTTCCCTCCGAGATTCGATCATTGCCATTGTCTCATTTTTCCACATGGGTGACTGGGAGTTCGCTGACTTGGTTGGATTGTTCGAAGCATTCCCAGGATCGGACTTTCGAAGGGAACAATACCGGGCGCTGCGGAGCATAATCCAAGTCCAGAACTGCTTCTAGCGTTCAGAGAGCTCACGGCAACAACCTATCAACCTGAGTCGTAAGACACGTCGTTGCCGGCCCTTCCATTGAAGGTTTTCCTCCTCCGCTTGCAGGTGTCCTCGCCGACCTCAAGGAAAAGTGGATAGACACTTTGGTACGTTGTCCTCGTGAAATTGAGGTTCTCGAGATTCCTGCACCGATTAAGTACACCGCCCTGTGCGGGATGTTCATAGTCGTTCTCGCCGGTTTCATTCTGGCACTCGGTGCCGGTGTGGTCGAGTTTTGCTGGTGCACGAAGAGAGATTCGAAAAGTGAGGTGAGTTGGCTGTGAGTGTGGTATTTTGGAACTGCCCCGCAAGTGGCTCCTCTTTCGGTGATAATATCGCGAGCCAGCGGATTCGAGATCGTTGCACGGCCAGAGCTAGACTCAGCTGCGCCGCATTTTTCCGTCTCCGTTGAACTTGTGGTATCTCTTCACTCTCGTCCGTTCCTTGGCTTCCCACGATGCTCCCTCTCCCAAACACTCCATATTCTTGTTCTCTTCTTTCTTCTCTCCGTCACCTGTTATATTCAGATCACTCATCTTGCTAGTTTCCTTTGATCATTACTGGAGTCGCCATTTCCCACCCCTCTTCAATCAAGCTAATTTCCGACTTCATCCATCAATATCCTGTTCTCTCATGCTGCTCCCCACACGTTCCCGTCTCGATCAACATTCCGCGGTTTTCCACGCTGCTCAATATTCCTCGTTTTGGACCCGGTTCTCGTTCTGCTCTTCCCAAGAGTTTCCTCGATTCCCGTTGTTTTCGCGACCTCTTCCAGCCCGGTCCCTCCCTTTGACTTCGACTCGTTTTTCCGATTCTTCCGAACGCTTCATAGCTGGATCGGCTCTCGACCGTGTAACAGTTGGGAACCGCGGATCGGAATCCGAAAATCTGTCTGGATCGGACCGATCCGGCAGAAGATGTTTCCCGATGTAGATTGCCAGCTGGGCCGACTCCCCGACTAGCTTGCGTCGAGAGATAATGGTATGACAGTCACGATCATTGCACGGATTTCAGAAACCAATTCAGAAAGTGATGTGGGACAAGACACACGATTCGCTTAAGCCGTTCACCCAAAAGGACCCCGCTTTGGTAAGTGAACTGCTGGCGACTAAAAACTTTTTCTCTTTTTCGAATTAGAATGACGTTCATTCGCTGCTCGGCTCGCTCTTCCGTCCGTCCCCCCGACCGACCACCGAATCGCACTCCGAGTCTCGGTCGTTCGGTTCTCGGCGAGGAAGAAAAAAAACGTTTTTGGATCTCTGGGGTCGGCTTGGGTTATCGAAAAGCGACGGCGCGCGGAACGGAACACTCTTCCAGACGTGCTCCCCAACATTAACTCCGTTCCTCTTGTTTTCCAATTCACAGGGAAATGACGAAGAAATGACTCTGAATTCGAGTCAAGCTAACGGAACTCCCAAACAAGTCCGGGTCATGGTTTAAGTCTTGTGCGGCTCCGCCTGGTCCGAGCTCCGCTCGATCGACTCCTTCTACACCGCCCCTGACTTCCATCGAGTTCCCGTCGAATTCAATAGCCCCCAATTTCATGTCTAGATCGACTTCATCATCTGTCAAAAGCAAATGTTCATCTCATCAACTGAACCACTCATCGGCATGAATTTTCGGAAGCACTTATCGATGAGTACCCACGGTCACGTAGCAGCCGAGTGTTCCAGGATCGCCTCCCGGGACCTCTCCCGCCATGGTCGCCCGTTCCCATCTTTCTGTCTCGAAAGTATGCTCCTCGCGCAGAGCCCACCTATAGGATAAAACGAGCTCTGCATCGTTGAATCCACGAGAGTTAGTCGTTGATGACGTGTCGTTTTAGCCCACCTCTTCTGGATTTTTGAGACAAGCAACCACGGAGAACGCGCCAAACAGATCAAGTTGCAGCGATCCCTGATTCCGCCAACATCGCGGTTGTGGAGGAAAAACGCGGTCGTCAGATGATATTCCTTCTTGATGAACTCCGATTAGTTCTATTCGGCTTTCCTGCTGAGTTTGTGTCTCGAAGTGTCTCCGAAAATCGCTTGTCAGTGGTAGATTCAAAAGTCAGAGTGGAACTCTATCGACTCCGGGGTGTCCGCGCGATGGAAGTGCTGTTCTGATTATGAGGTCTTTCGTGATTCTCTTTCACATCGACGCTCAGGACACTTTGGGCGTCAGGGCCGGAGCGTTGGGTCGCAGCGCGGACCAGCATAATTCAACTTCTTCGCTATGGACGCTTTGGAGGTTCCGCTGTAAATACATTGTGAGAAATATTTCAAGAGCGGGTTCGCGGAGAACGTCTCGGAGATCTTCGTGGAGGGAGAACCCATTCGAAAAATAATCGTTTCGCCGAAAGGAAAGAATGTGGCAGCGGAGAGCTCGGACCGCCTCAGACTCTCGGTGATTCCGGAGCGCGGATTCGACTCCAAAAGAATGGAGGAAACTCCGTTGGAAGATGATCTTTGAGGATTTCCACTCTGCTGGGAGCGGAACTTCGCTGCTCCCGTGTCAATGTCCACAGAAATTCGATTCGGGACCGACGTCGGCTTCAGAATCGGTTCCCTGCGTTCTAGTCTTGGCGTGCGTACGCGAGAGATGAATTCCGAAAAACGATTCATTCCCGTTTTCGAGCGTCCGATAAGAGCCGTTCATGGCAAAAAGCGGGAGAAAGTGGAGCGAATCTCCACATTCTCACGGCTCCAATCACCGGCCATATTTGCATTTCATCGGGCCGGCAGAAGGAAGAAATTTGTTGCCGCCCTCGGACTGAGGCGCGTAGTGTGGTCCAGCGAAGCCCCGCCCCGACCGGCGCTCGCCGTACTGAAGGGCCCATAGGCTTTTACGATGCCCCGTCAGTGGAATTGCCATATTTTTCTAAAAATGAATAGTTGAACTCGTGTTGAGGGGCTCTCTAAAATGTGTATAAACGAATCCGGTGAGAGGCAAGGAACACGGAGCATTCAATAGCGAATGTGAGCAACGTCGAACCACCACGTATCGAGAGAGGTTCTCGTCAGCCCCTATCTCCCTGATTAAAATGAGTCATTCGATCTCAGAATTTCCTGGAGGGTTCCGAGACCCAGTTCCGAAACGAAAAGCGTCCAAAATCTTTGCGACTTTATTCCTTGAAGCCCGTGGTATTTTCTGTTCGGATCCTGGTGGTGAGTCAGGGGCTAGCGGAAACTCCATCATCACAGTATCATTGTACAAAGTTTCGCCGTCTTACAGGCTCGATAAATCTCATATAAACTATGGTGAATAAGGTGATATTGACCCGGGCGAGACTTTCGTCCAAACTAACCATCTGAAAGAACGAGTGGAGGACTTAATCTGAACTATGTAAATATGAATATTTCTTAGCTGTCCCCAATGCGGAAAACAATGCGAGCGAAAAAAGAAAACTTGTTGAAACTGATTCGAGACGATGGAAAAGGAAAACTCGAGGGTATGTGTGGGTTCACGTTATGGATACGTTCATCGGGGTGTGTCTGTGTACGTCGACGTGTGCCCACTTCTGTCAGCGTGTGTCTATAGGGTGTGCGTGAGTGCTGTGTGAAAACGATCATTCGATCAATTTTCTCGATTTGATGGTGAGGATCGAACGGGATTCTCCCACATGATCTCCATCCTCCAGAATCGTCGTCGTTACGGGGGCCCGGACGTGTCTGTACGGCGTCTTTTTGTTGAACGATTGATCGCTTCAGTGAGTCGAAATCAATCACCCAAATTACAGATGAAGATAACGTAACATAACTAATAATATAAATAACTTGACAACTTTGTGAATATGGTTCAATAAATGGAACTTTTGTCGTGCCATGAAAAGCTGTTTGAACTCACTGTTTCCTGGTCGCTGTGAGCTGTCCGTGTTTACCACTACAGCAGGGGTCCCAAGTCTGTGCGCACGGTCGCTGGACCTATCGAGACGTCACAACCCATCTTGCAGGAGTCCAGCTGCGCAACCGGCTTCTTTGACACGGTCGGCTAGACGAAATGCATGGGGCATGTCAGTGTACAGGGTGCCTCATAAGAACTGTCCGGATGACGCCATTTCAACAAGAGAGGAATCCGTGACAGAAGATCGCTGATATAAGCGGGAGAGCCCGGGTCGGAACCGCTATTCGGGCTTGGGCTTCAAGATTGATTGCCATGCACATTTGCTCCACAATCGAGACGAGGTACCTCGAATGCGTCGTAACGGCGAAATGTATCCGTTTTAGAGACAGGAGGAAACCCATATACGGGGTGACAAAGCTTTTTTCCGAAAGTCCCCCTGCAAGACTGTCGTGTCGCGGATAATGCTGTCGGCCATCTTCAAGCAAGTCGGGCATGCGACCATGTAGCGCCGCGATTGGAGTCCTGGAATGGGAAGTCCAATCCCGTGACCGGTTGGGGAAGCACCTGCGGGAAGATATTTTCCTCTGCTATGATTTTTCGGAACGGTTCTGCAAGGTTATCGTGCTCATGTTCGATACAATGCTCCTGCTTTCCTGACGTGAGGACTGTAATTTAGCTTTTTGCGTTCTCCGCCCTCACTTCTCTCTCCTTGACTCTGCTCGCTTGATCGCTTTTTGTGTCTCTGATTCGCTCTCGTTGTGATGCTCCCCGCTTTTTCCTTCCCTCGCCCTCGATCAGAACCGGCGCTGCTGCCTCCACTGCACTCCCCGCATCTGGACGGATAATAGCAGCACTGGTCGAGTTGTGTTTTTTGTGCATAAGTGGCACTTGATCAGCCCTGTGGCGAGCCTTCCCGCCTTCGAAGCTTGATTCGAAAACCAGAGAGACGCGACAGAAAGAATCCCTCGATGATCGTAGCCGGAGAACATGCACGAAATGAGGACAGACGGAACATGGCCACCCTTGAGGAGCTTGGCGCAATAACGCACGAGCACGAGTCGTGTGCAAAGCTTTCCGACCAATGAGCCGCTCATATGATGAGTGGCGGGGGGCTTGTTCCTGACGAGTGAGCTGGGAATATATGGTGATTCGATTCGTTTCACAACATTTGACGTGGTAGAAGAACATCATGATATTTTCGAGCGATAAATATGGGGCTTGACACTCAGTCCGTTAGATTCAAACCATGATGTTTTAGGGGCTCATATAAATCAACTCTAATAGAATCCAGCGGCCACTAATTGCGCACGCGTGTGCATTAGAACTCCTCTCGGTTATCATATCTGTCAACTCCCTCTGCACTTGGTCACAGGCGATAGCCTCCACAAACGGTTGTCGACAACGGTGACTAAGTCCAGGAATCAAAGTCGTGTTCTGCGGAAAATCTCGGAACACCCCCTATTCAGAGCTGGGACAATTCATGACAAAAGCTATAACTTTGAAACATCTTCCATCCATCAATTCAACAATCTGATGGGAGGAAATATTGATGAATATTGTTCCAGATTACCGGCACCCTTTTTGACGCGGAAACTCTGTTCAACAGCCTCTCTCCCGTTATTCCTCAAACCTGCCCGTTGGCTGAGAGCGGGGTGTCCTTGACAGGCGTTGACTTTACTTTAGCGGGTCTGTCTCCCCCTCCCACGTCCTCTGTCTCGAGTCAGGCCACAAGGAACGAGCCGGGACCTAGCTTAGAGAGAGTATCCCCAGGTGGTCCTGTCGGATTCCTGGTATTCAGTGGAGGAGGGCCGGGGAGAAGAATCCTCGAGGTCGATCAAGGGATTGATCGACGCAACGGTGGACAAAAGTGTTTTGAACGATAGGCAGAAACTCCCGAGTCCGAGAATATGAGATTCTGTCGGGTAGATTAGTGCACGTCCGTCGAGTGCATTCTCACTGCTCGGAACGGGAGAGCGGGGGAAACAGTGGCGGTCATTTGTAGCTATTGTTCCCGTGTCTTCAGACGTGTCTTAGGCCATATTTGAATATTGCTCTGATATGGACGAGACCCCGTGGAGTAGCACATGGTTGGCTGTCAGTTTTTCCTGGTATCGGCATCGCAGCCGCTGCTGAAGCTGGAGAATAAGGGCCCGGGGGGAGGGCTCCAGTCGGGGAAGGAACGATGGGGTGCAAATCCATCAGAAACAGATCTGCACTTTTCGACTGGCCGGAGGATTTCGCGTGAACCAGCGGGAAGTGAAGAAATGGATTCGTCGGCTGGCGAACGGGCATATTGACTGCCCGGGTGACTGTCTGTTTATCTCGCTCCCTTTCCTCTTCCTGTCTGAGGTTTATGGAAAACACAATTGGAGGGATAGACAAGCCAGCCAGCCAGCCAACCAACCAGGGCGCTCCTGAGGGAAGGACCTGAGCGGGAGAAAGGAGCACTTGACATTCAGGAGGCATCCCTCGCAGAGCTGGCAGAAACACGGATCAACAATGGGCCCCGGAGCGGGTGAGAGTCTTCGACGGCGATCCAGCGGTTGACGCCACGCCGTCGAAGATGGGTACCTGGCGGCAGCAGTCGATTCTGAAAGTCTCGAGGGTTCGAGGTCGTCTTTCTTCGTTCCGGGTTCGAATCAGGTTCGTTATCACAACCATCAACTACCAGACAACGCGGTTAGAGCTCTCGCAGAGCGACTCGCAATCAATCAGCGGGTCGCAATCACCCAAGATGCGACTCCATCTCTTTCGCGGAACGAGCTCCACCGCCGACGCGGGACGACAGAGTAGAACTTGAAACACGATTGCCGTAATGAGTCTCAGGGAAGCAACTCCGATGAATTGCCGTGAATTTCCGAAATCACCGGAAGCCGTTGACAACACGCCGTCGGAGTCTCAGGAGAACTCGGAAGCGAAGTTTTATACTCGGGCCGATCGTTCCAGCGGTGCATTATCACCGAAGGGCTGCAAACTCCAATGCGGGGTTCATCTGTCGTGGAGAACGGCTCTCGATTACACCGATTTGAAGGGAGCGCCTCGTCAGGTCGTTCCGGACGCCATGAAGGGACAATGGCTCAATGATAAAATCAAGCTGACCAACAGCAGAAAGGTGAGCCGTTCGCGGAGGTTTCCGTCTAATGACAGTTCTCGCTGGCGGCTGATGGAAAATTGCTCCGAGCGTAGACGATGGTGGCGACGTGGTCGATTCAGACTGTCTGAACCGATCGAGAAACTAACTCCTCGGGAGAGCTGAGGCAGCAGCTCGTTAGAGAAGTGGTTTCGCGCCCCAGCTCAGGATACCGGGGAGCCGGGAAGAGGGCATAATATTGGACGCTGGTTGTCTGCTGAGCGGACGGTCGCGACTCGGAGCGAACGCTCACTCAGGAACAATAGGAGGGGGGAGGACTCGATTATTTGGCGCTCTGATTGGCACCGGACCCTGCAGCAGGACCGATTCCTCACAGCGCAGACGACAGCGGTTGCGATTTCCCCAAGACGCTCTTGGAACTGCGTCGAACACCTCCTGGGACGGTCAGTCAGTCCTAGAGTTCGATCGCCAGCACGGCAGCCGGTCCTGTCGTCACTGTTCGTCTCGCTGTCAGCTCATCCGCCGGAAACGTTGAATGAAGAGAGAGGAGAACGAGAATTGAAGCCGCTCCTGATCAATATGTTCCGATCCGCTGAATGACAAACAAGTTTGCGTGCTTGTCTGCGAGAGGGCACTTGAGCGTGCTCTGGTCGGATCCACGGGAAGCTGGAGTCCGATCGGGGTGAGATCGAGTCCGAACGTCGCCCTCATCCATGCTACTGCCATGGATTGTTTCCGTTCTCAATGCACGAGGTGATCGTGCACATGGAGTTTGTGTTTCTCGTTCTCCCCGTTGAACATTACGCTGAGCTCTCCGAACTTGTCTCCAGGAACCCGTTTGGAGGATCACCAGTCACGGTGAATGGGAGATTTCCCGGCTTCTGTGACGTCCGATCGAGCACCGGGTTTCTCCGCCGTCGAGCCCCTATACCAAAACGGCGGTTTTGTTTCCGCCGAAGCCGAGGTTCACTGATCGGAGAAGAAGCTTGATTCAACGTGGACGACGAGGCCACCGACGGAGTTAGCTGGGCAACCTTGACAAAAGCTCATAGACGCATCATCGTCAATGAGCTTATCACTGATTTGCGAGAACCTGGTAGCCGTACAGCTTCATTGCGTATTCACGGTATGACTTCTGAATGTTTACAGAGTTAACATGATGCTGACGACGTTGACGGTGCTGATACCGATGACGGGCTCAACGCATTGGGATGAGCCCGCTAATAACAGGCTGGGAGAGTCATGAAGGCGCGATTAACATAACAGCTGTGATGGAAATCAAAATAATGGGTCAGTTGTGGCTTCTGGCATGCGAGCGTTCACTCCCCTCGTGATGTCGCTCCCTCTCGTACCGTCATCGTGTCCCATGTCGAGCGAGCTCAAATCATAGTCACGTATAGTTGCTATCATTCGGAGTTGATTCCGCTGCGTTAGGCCGACCATCGCCATGTACGCCTACCGCTCAGCTCACAGCCTTCCAGGTCGTAAGCGATGCCTAGAAGCCGCTCGATGTTCAAGGCCGTGGCGAACAAACGCCTGACACGCTCAGATGAAGCAACGACTCTGACTCCTCATCTCTGGATCGCTCCCTTGACGACATCGAGGTCCCCGCGCCCGTCCGGGGCTCCGTCATTCCTTCCTGACCACTTCCTCGAAGAGCTCGCTCGATCTCAGTGAAGTTTTCGGAGCATCATTCCTCAACAGTTAGCGCCGTCGGGAGGCATCGGAGCGCGGCAATAGACCCGTCGCTATTATCACCTCTCCTCGATCCACAGCTCCCCCCCCCCCCCTCTACCTGGCACAGTGTGTTTCCTCCGCTAAGACCGTTATTTGAAATCGAGACTCCAGGGGGCTATAGTAATCCTCGAGGCTCTTCTCGAGATCGCCTCGGGATATCTCGCCATCCCAAACTGACCCAAAGGCGCGCAGGTCCCAGTCAAGCAGCAAGCGAGCAGACCAGGTACACACAGAAATCTATAGGAGGGCTCTGCGAGGCAAGGAACATCATCGGCATCGAGATAGCCCTCATCATACTTGGAGGGGGCTTCCAGAGGCTGCTGTTTCGGAACGCCTGGACCCAGAGTATCTCGCGGCCAGGATCCCGCGCGCGGCGCGTCCCGCTGATCCCCCCTTCGGCCTTCAGCGTCACGCAAAACCTCGATCACATATGGCCACCGTCAAGAACAATGTGCGCCGATCGCTCCCATCGAGCAGACCGGCGAGCGAGAAAGCAAGCCAACGGTGCAACGCGGCGGACTAGCAGATATACATTTCAATTGTGGAGATCGGCCCTTCGGGACCGCACCGGAGCCATCACCATTAGCTTACTCGCCTGGGGCAGCAAGCCAGCCGCTCACTTCTTTGCCCACTCACCCAGCAGCCCCAGTCAGAGAGCCGGCAGGCAGGCAGGCTGACCAAGCGGCCAGTCCGCGACCGAGTCTGCCATGTGCTATCGTTACATTGACGGCCGTTTAATGATTCTTATGAAGCGAACTTCTTTCGCAGCCGAGCGACCTAGCGAGCGAACGAGCAAGCAACCTATCGGTCGACAGGGTAGCAGACAGGAAGGGGGTGGGCGAGCCCTGGGTTCCGCCACTTATGGAGCGCGCTCTCCGGGTCATCACACCAAAACACATCGTTCGTGTAGAAACAAATACGCGGTCCTCGAAGCAGGGTCAACCCCATCAGTTCCCGGTTCCGACCCTTCACACTGAGCGGTTCGACACCAATGCTTCCATTCGGCTCCTCTCGGCAGAGGCCCTGCGAGAATTCCATAGAATCCGACACACGCACTGTTTTTCGTGATCAAAAGAGCTTCGAAAAGTGACCGCCTGGATAATTCGTACTCCGGGAGCTGGCTTGTTCCTCTTTGAGCGAGCAGCGGACTGGCTTTTCTCAGATGGGTGGGGAGAAGTCGATGTATACAATATCGATCCGGGGCATGTCTTTCCAGATTAGGGTGCACCGTACGCCTCGCGGGGTGCATAGCCGATACCTGATCTAGGAGTCGACCCGCTCCAGGGCCGATCAGATGGATCGTAACTCTGATGAGAACGCTGCACAAAGTTGCTCCTCTCCTGCGCGGCCGGGAAGACACTACAAAGATCTTTACGTGATACTCTACTCTCGGCGAGCAGATTCTCTCGAATCCCAATCGAATTTTGACTTCGCATGCTTGCAGCTCCGGATTACTCCAACCTCGCTCCGAATGATTTTGTTGATTCGTTCCGAGCTCGAGCTGCTTCACAGGGCGGACAGGATTCTGTGACTTTTTTCTTGAAGTTTGGCCGCTACCGACGCAAGCATCGAGATCAGGTATCACCGACAAATCTTGCGTTTCGGCGCTGTCGCCTCTACAAGTGATCATCACTAGCTCATGAACCGGTGGAGTGCCGGCCAGATTTGACGAGAAACGAAAACAGGATCGGAACGGGTTCTTGAAGCATCACTCATTTGCGACTATTTATTCAGGTGGTGCACGTAACCGCCGAGAGCCTAATGAACGCTTTCCAAGCGCTCTTCGGAGGGTGCTCAGGAGTTCTGACATATTAGGGGATACCGTGCACGGAGGCAAGTTCGGCTCGTGATTGGTTGGGAGTGACCTCGGAATTCCGTTCAAGTTTTCTCCCCGAAGAGAATGGGAGGCACCGAAGCCGTCTCAGGGAGAGGCGCGTAGACGGTATGTTGCCAGGATCGAGCCCACCGCTCTCGATTCGACTCGCCGCCGAAGGCCGCGTCACCGTGACTCGTGCTAGCCTGCACATGAGATGAAAACTACGGGCCGCCTCGTCGGTGCGAGAATAGAAAGACCATGGGTGGCGTCGATACTCTAATGTTGATTTAAGTCGATATCCTTATGTTTCGCATCATCGTAGTTTCCGACTTGCCCCCGAACATTCCGTGTGGCTCAAAACTTCTCTCACCGAAGAAGCGGTCGAGCGGGAGACAGAATGAGATTTCCCTACCCAGCGTGGAGGCGGCCCGAACCGGTGATGCGATCGACGTCAGAGGAGAGGACGAGAGCAGCAGAACGGATCCACGAACGAGGGATTACCGGGGCGCCTCAGATTTTGAAATGATGCGAGTAATTTTTAGGTATGCTCATTGCGGTGTATGCAATTGCCGGAAGGAGTTCATGTTTCTTCTCATTCTATCCCAACCGGCTCTTCCTGATTCCCTCAATGTCTAGCATATTGGGTGGATGCAGAAGTCCTGGGCTCCTAATTTCAATCGCTCGGAACCCCGCTCCAAGGAGGCGCAGGAGGATTCTAAATTATACGAGATGCGCGTGAATCAGTCGGCTTTCAGATGCAATGAAGCGCGACATGATTCGAACACGGCGTGTTCCCACGAGCGATTTCACTGAAGTGGTCGAAAACCGCGATTTTACGATTCTGGCGAAACTAAGCGGAAACGATTATGACTCCCTGTTTTTCCTTCGCAATCGAGAGATTTGTCAAAAAAAATGCAGCTCAAGGAATATTTAGCATTTGGCCGCGGCAAAGCGAAGATATCGGCCGCGAGATATCAGTGTTTTCGATGATATTCCGATGATTTTGTTCGCCAATCGAATGGTCCCATCGATGAGATAAGCTGGAACTTCTCTGGAGACGCTCTGAAATGTCACTCGAACACAGGGTGAAAAGTATGTCTCCCCTCTGGGACAATGAGTTCGATTGCTCCGGCGGAGAAAACTCGCAGGAGCTCTCACAATACGTCACGTTCCCAAATGTTCAGCCTAAGAGAAGCGCGATAGAAGATGGAAATGATTCCGACAATTCGACTCCGGATCTAAGGGTCAATCCTTGAAAGGTGAACAACGATGGAACGCGAACTCCAGCCCATGAGAGCGTTCAAGTGGCAAGAAAAAAAAAATCATCAAAATCGTCATAATTTCATCGCATATGACAGTTAGCTGAATTACACGTGTTTTGTTTTTATTTGAATTTCATCTAGCCTCCTGGGAGCGGGATCATGAACGATCGATATCGGGGATCTAGGAATTCCGCATCCACACAAAACAAGATATTCCTCCGACAACGAAAAATCACTATGTCTCTTTCGGAACGGGAGTACCCGAGCACCGAGTCTCGCGGTCAGCCATGAATGAAAGGTGCGCTTACCAAACTCACAGAGGAATTCTTGATGCCGCAGCAGGTACGAGGAGCGTAACTGACTCACAGGAGCTCAGTTGGCAGGATAACAGAGATTCTCTGGGTGAGGGACGAGGTGTAAGAGCGAGATTCAAGAGGTTCAGATGGAAAAGATGCCACTCGAGGTCCGCACTGACGCGAGTGAGATGGAACGGCAGAAGGAAGAGAGGAGCGCCGTGTGGGTAGGGGCGGGGGTGGAGAGTTTCGCATTCATACGAATCAGAGAACGACAGTTAGGGGAGGATATTGCCTCCAATTGGGAAGCTCGATCGCGACGTCGAATGCAAAGGCAGACCAGATCCTCGCAGAACATATTCATGAACTCAGCTTTTGAGAGCTGCGCAACACCGATCATCGTGAAATGACGAGAAAATCGGCCACGAAGTCGCAATCATACAGCGCCTCCTCCCCAAGCGCGAAGAATTTCCCAGATGAGAGCATCGTATGTGATTTAAAAAATCGCTGGGAAAGCGAAGAAACTAGCACGGATGCGTGCAGTTACGCTCCCCAGGATATCTCGATCTGTTCGAGGATCTCAACGATTCCGAGGAACGAAATGGAAGTATCCCGGAGGTATTCTGCGCGGTCACGGCCGAATCTCCCTCGCTCGGCTCGATGACCTAGCTATTCAGGGGCCATGAACGCTCGTCAGGAGGGCAGCATTCATGCTCTGCGAGAATCCGAACCCGACCCTCAGAGACCTCGAGCCTGCCTGACGAATCCGTCGGGGTTTCGTTTCCGAAGCGAAATCCCCGCTTTCGAGAGAGTCGGAGTTCTCTCCACCAATAAAGCTCCTCTGAGTGGGCCAGCGCTGGAGCGAGCTCACAATCTCAAACCGGTTTCTATTTCGGCATCATTTTTTGCTTCTGGTCGACGGTCTATTCGCTATCTAAGTGGCTTTCCCGATCATTATTGTGATTGTTGCCGATCGGCTACCAAAAGAGTGGAGACGGTCTTGGAAGGGAGTCAATAGGAACCACTTCCAGTAAACCAACGCAACGATTCAGTCAGCAGCATCAGCAAGACTCAGAGCGGGCGCTGGCCATGCTTCCTTTCACCAGCAGACCAGAAAGGAACGAGGGAGCAGCAAATGGTGTGGGACTCACTCTGTGATGTATTTCCCCACTTCCGTTTCTTTCCGCTCTCCACGTCACTTCGAGCAGGCTCGCAGGGCCCGAGCTGCTTTCGCCGAGCGTGGCTCGGTCTCGCAGCGATGTTCACTCAACGAGAGTTCTTGACTAATAACAGCGCCAAGAGGTTGAAGCACGATTGAATCACGAGGAATGCGAGAAAAAGACACTCAATGCGAGTAAAGTTAGAGTTCATCCGGAAACGAGATAAATAGTGGGGGAATGTATTTATGCGGTTGAATCCACTTACGAGAGACTTGCTGACAAGAGAAACTCGCTCAAGAGGGGCAGACTCAAACTTCACGATGTCATTTCCAAAGAATTCCATACGTGAAATCATCCTCATGACGGACTGGTGCAGTAAAAACAAATGTCCAGAGCTTCACTCATTGGATCCTGCGAAACCCTGTCTCGTAAGAAACCCGGATATAAGATGAATCTCATCGAGATTCGCCTCTACGAAAGTCTAGTGTTCAAGAATTGGAGTACGGTGGTAATGCTTCGTCGGAGAGATCTGAAGTCACCGAACCATTGCGTCAGTTTGAGGATGAGAAACTCGCCCGAACCCATGGTCTAATCGCACGCGAGGAGTAAACAATGGACGTCCGCAGAAGCTCAAAAGTTACGGGTCTTAGCGGGGCAACAGGCCAAGGGCGTTCATTCGGAACATTCTCCCCGACGGGGCTAGCTGCACGTTGCTCGATTTCAACTCATGTTGGACTGACTAAGAATAAGATATCAAGTGAGATGATAGCGAGTGGGATATCTCTGAAATCACCGTCAAGACCTCCGCAGAGCCTGAGCTACTTTCGGGGGATCGCATCCGGAAGATATTTTTTTTCGTTTCTTGGAAACTTCCTTGTGCGTAGCTTCGACTCCGCTGTGAAAGAATTCATTCTGCACTTCAACTTGTGATGTTCCGAATTCTCATTTCTGGAGGCACACCTGCGCTCTGGGGAGGGTATTCTGCAGCTTGGAGACTAGTTCGCCAGCTCCGTCGAAGCGACATCATCTCGGAAAACTCTCGAGATTCCCTCGGAAACGCCGGGCTCGCCGCATTACATTATCGCACTCTTTCATATCAGATCGAGGTATTGAAAGAAGACCCGAACTCTTTTGAGTAAGCGAACGTGGTTCCGATCGCCGCCACAGTTGTTCCGCGTCTGCTTCGGGGAGTTGCTGGAAATGCGTGGTTGCGCACGGGAGCTTCGACACGGCGTGAAGGAGCGTGCATTGACATTGCTGAGCCGAGCACCTCCACCACCATGAGAAAGGTCTGATATCAGTTGAACGCCGATGATGCATGTATGACACCGAATAGGCGAATTCCCGGTAAACTGGTGAGCAATGACAGGCGTACTACGGGAAGCCGCAACCTTCGAGATTTTCGCGAATGTACGCGGGAACTCTTCCGGTACCATCGGAACCGAGAGGTATAACTAACAATCGAAAATTATAGAGGAAGAAACCCTTCGGAGAAGAGGGAACCCCACCGGGAATAACAGTATAGGGAAAGACAGAATCGACGCCGAATAGACCTCGACCGCCTCGCCTCCCTCACCCTGGCTCAGAGGAGTGTTTCCCTGGCGTCATGGAATCCCAATGTACAAACCTCGGAAATGATTCTGTTTCTTGATGAAAATCGCTCGGTGCGAGGGGCAAAGTTGCTGATCTGCCTCTTCAGAGAGCCCCCTGCTCCCAGGGTCCCTCGATTTCTATTCGAGTCGGGTCAGTGATACACCCGGGGAAAAGCGCCGATGCAGGCATTGGGTGGGGAACTTTCAGACAACATGATGATGGTATTGATAAATTCATATCTTTCGGAATTGATTGTTCTGCTCAATCTCTAAGCACTGTCGGACTCGGTACTTTTCGGGGGGAGCAAGAACATTAGGGCGGGCGCTAGAGCGCAATCGAAATGTCTTCTGGCACTTTTGGTTGGACGGCCGAGCGGCGCGAAGGAAGCGATCAGCATCTCCTGAGGCCAGGGGGTCAGCGCTTCTGGAGAGGCGGACATTCATCGATCTCTGATCCGTGTCGGGAGGGGGAATGCACCGAGATTCTCCGAAATTCACGCTTGAACTGCCCCTCTCGCTCATTCCGCGTCGTTACGGAGTCCTCCTCTGGTTCCATTTTTCATTATCTTCCTCATGCTAATTCATCCCCTCTGTTTTTCGCCTTCCATATTACTCTCTGCACTCTCGGCTTTCGTCTCGGCCCTCGGGGAGCAAGAAATCGAAGTTTCTTCTGGGAGTGTTCCCGTACCGCGCGAAATGAGAAGCTCGCCCGCCGCGATGTGCCGGTGCGTCTGCCAACTGGACTCCAAAGGTAATTTCCCAGCATGCAAATCCGTTTCGTTCCTCCAACTCGGTGCCTTTCGCTCGTCTCTCGGAAGCGTTCCACCGATCCCCTACATCGCTTTCGGACAATCAAAAGAGGGAAACGCACGGAGTGATCGAGGGAGGTCGGAACGGGATGGGAAAAACCATCGGACTCCTCGGAGAAACTTCAGAGCGATCAGAAAGATGAGAAAATCAGCGGAACTGGGCTCCTCCGAGGAAATGAGCTCAGGAGAGCAACAAGGCTGCGCTCATGCCCTGACGCGTCACCGATCACCAGGATGAAGGTCAGGGCAGGGATGACGGTTGTGGGCGACGGGAAAGCTATCTCGGTCGGGCGTGGCGAGAGGTGTGAACAGCGTCGGAGGGGAGAAGGGGCCTGGAAATGAGGCAGACGAGAGGAACTCGGAAGAACGGGACGAGTGAACATTGCCCGATGGGGCGGAGGGGCGCACATTAAAGACCATCGTGGTCGGATTCAAGCACGAAGAGAACAAGTTGAGGAAGAGATAGAAAGTCAGTGGGTTGGAAAGGAGGTAGAGATTTGTTACACGTCAGAGTCGAGAAAGAAACAGAGAGACTTTCAAGGGATGAAGCGCAGGAAACGGATGGCTGTGGGAAAAAAGAAGGAGAACGCGGAAGGAGGGCAAAACAGAGAACGAATAGAACCGTTGCCGTTCCAGTGCCAGCGCTACTCCTGTTGGAAAAGCCGGTATCGCCGCCGCAGCGAGAGCGGCAGTAAATGAAGACACGAGGAGAGAAACGAGAAATACGAGGGAAAAAGCCGGAACAAACTCGGAAATCGTTCAGTTCATCATTTATTCTCTTTACGCTTCCACTATCATCTATTCTGCTCTCTCGTCTCGTGCTTTCCATTTCCAAGTCATCCCCTCCCCGCCTGGTTTCTCGCGCTCTTTTCCTTTAACGAACTATCTTCCCGCGTGCTTGCCGCGCCCTTCTCCCGATCCGTTCTCTCTGGAACATCTTTACCTCCGGGGCGCTTTCCTTCTGATCCCTCGTCCATTCCTCTCTCCTCGAAGGCTTCCCGCTCCTCTCCCTCCTCCTTGATCTACTTTCCCACGTTGTCCTCATCTTCGGAGCTGCCATCCCTTCTTACACTTTCCCCGTGTTCCTCGTTCCGTTCTCGCACGTTCTCCTTTTGTTTTATTCGCCTTCCCGAAAAGCCCAACAGCGCGGAGATCTCAATCGCTCCACAGCGAAATCAACTCGATTCTCCATCGTTCCTCGAAACGAGAATATCAGTTTTCCCGGGACGATTGTGCCCTGATCCTTTTCTTCTTCTGCAACACCGACCCAAAAACGAATATCTACCCTACCAACCACTGATTGGAAATCACTGCCTGCAAACCGGAGGGCCTTGGGAGTAACAGTAATTCTAGAATTCCTCGCAATCTCCGTGCAAAAAAGCTATCACGTCACGGGACAATGGTCGGATTCCGGCTGGAATGCATGTCGGGACGTTTGTGTGGGGCCTGTGTAACAGATGCGTGACAGCTTGCTTGTGGGGTCGAAGGGCAAGCTGACGCTGACTCCCTCACAGCCTCATGAATGATAATATATTGAAATTATCGTTTGGAGGAAATGGATCTTTCAGAAGGGAGGGCTTCTGACTTGGAACGAAAAGTCGCTCTCTGAGGCCCCATGAGGAACATATTGTCAACGGATATCAATTCGACGGGTGGCGATCACTGCTCTGAGATTTTCTCATAGAGTCGCTCGTCGTTCCGGAGGGGATGGAAGGCCGCGACTGTGAAACCTTCATCGCGATATCTGGGTGCGAGTCTGAAGCTGTTCGACGCGAACAACTCTCGGGCACTCCGTTGGACACGGACTTAGGAAATCTCGACAACCTAACGAGAGAACTAATCGCTTCGATGAGCTGCGCACCACAGGAACGGGTACGCCAACAAACGAGAACAAATGGATTCAGCGATGAAACTTCAACGATGAGTTGCGATGAGTGATGAAGGTCGTCTATGACCTGTTCCTCCCAACGCAGAACCGCCAGACCTGGATAGAATCAGGCGCTGCGAGAGACTTCCCACTCGATGCTAGGCAGCAGGACGAGCTACGCGTACCCGAAACCACGCTGATTCCTGTCCAACACCGGGATCGACAACGTGCTCACATGACGTTCCCTCCCGCCCTGTCATTTGTCACTCCGCCCGCTGGCTCGCTTCCTTGCATTTATGTATACTGTGGATCTGGATGCGGGACATGAATTTGCTTGCGTTATCCCCGCTGTCGTTTCCTCCGCCACAGCCGCGGTTCCTACTGCCGCTGTTGTCGTTGCTACCTTAGCCGCAGGGCGAATCCGTGCAATATGCTCCGCTCATGCAAATATCCAAGGCCAGTGGAGCCGCCACCCGAGGGAATCCGGAAGACGCCCCTGGCTGTTTGACCCTCCGCTAATTCTTGCGCCTCGTATAAAAAGAAACGAAAATCGCATGACGTGCCCTAAGGAATCCTCGAACCGCTGGAACGGGGCCGGAGCTGTTGAGTTTCAGACACAGCGGACCGCATCGAATTGGTGAGCGGTGTGAGATGCGAAGGAAATTCCCGCGGGTTTGTGAGCATCTGACCAACGGGGAGTCCAGCAACAGGATTTTCCCAGAGTGAGCAGTCACGAGGCCGCTCTGAAATCGCTCGCCTTCTGGCGCGGAATTCGGAACGCTGTTGCACGGGCAGTTTTTAGCTGCTTCGGGGCTGCGGTGGGGTCTCTTTGACTCGGTGTGAACGTGTGTCCTGTCCGCAATTGAGAAAAATGCGCGCAATCGTGGAAGCGTTTCTTCCGCCATTGAACTCATTGAGTTTTATCTTCTTATTAGGGACAAAAAAAAACTGCCTTGGGGGAATGGAAGCGAGCAGAGTCGAGAAGATAACGACGACAGGCCCTCGGCTCGCTTTCTGACGTTGCTTTGCCGCAAACGCACGAACGCACGCACGCGGGCAGGCGCTCCCGGCCGGCCGGTCGGTCGGTCGCACGACGACGACCAGGGGAGAAAGAACGACGGTTGCGACGACGCAACGTCACGTGGCAATGCAGGGCAACGAGGATGATATTAAATATTGTCGCTTAATTGCGCGCGAGGGCGGGACCGCAGGAAAAAGGTCGAGATAAAGCTCGACAGAGGGAGAGAGTCAGCGACGGAGGGGCCGCTCACCTCTGAAAACCCGCAAGAACGACTGGGAACTTCCTTTGGAGGATCTCGAGCGCCGCGGTTACGCCTCGAATGCAGGGCACCACTCCGCGTCATGAGCGAGAGAGGATTCGCACGTTTCGGATCACGCGCGGTGGCTTAGGGAGTAGGTGGACTCGGGACATTCCCGGCATTGATCTACTCGCCTCTTGTTAGGAAGTGGGCAGCCGGCGAGCCCCGAGAGCGGTCATCCCACACTCCTATAAATTACAATCATTGAGGCTTCTCCAATCTCGGAGCGGGATATGGAGGAGAACGGTGAAGAGCGGGGAGGGTGAGTCCCCGGCCGACGGCGGAGGAAGTGACTCAGTGAGCTGGCCGCCCGGCGAGGCAGAGTTGCGTCGAAGCGGCTGAGCAGTCAATGGCCATGGTGCACAACGAAAAAGATCATCTCTATGGCATCGGTACACCCTCGGCCGCAGCCCACCCCACGAATAGTTGCGCAAGTGTAAGTGCTATTGCTCGCCAGTCGTCCGGCCGCACGATTTGTGAAAGAGAAATGACCGTTGGCGGCCGGCCGAGCGACCAACAAGCGAGCAAGTAATCTTAACCGCAGGGAGCAACTGTCCCATTCTCTAGAACTGTTCCCCCTCGCCAAGCGCAACTTGTTGAAATCGCCGAGCTGACCGAGTGGAATTCCTCGAGGGAAACCATTCTCCTCAGACTGAGGAAGCGCGGTGGGATCGTGTTGGAGAAAAAATCGTTTCCCGTTGCTTGCGTTAGAGTACAGGGGCAAAGTTTCGTTCTGCTCTCTCGTCGTGACCTGTGTCGATTGATCCAATCTTCCCGATTCCGCGATGTGCATCTCAACTGCGGATTCGCATCGCCGCCGCATGGACGCTGTTTAGCGGGAGCTCGAAGCAGTGACGGTAATTCCGAATGCCCACCGCGAACAGAGTGAATACTCCAGGCGGCCGGTGGCAAAGGCGGACCAAGCTGCGGAACGACGAAACTCATTCTATTCGTAACGATTGAAGCGGAGCCCAACATCAAACTCGCCCACCTCGTGTCTTACACCTGTCGCCGAACAATTCCCCGGAACGACTGCTCTGGGCTTCGATCCCAACTACGGCATGGTTTAGGCGCGATGTATCCGGTTAAACCCAGAGAGGTTCCGGTGCTCTGTCTGTGATTTGGCTCGTGGTTTCCCCGCACCACTTTCCGGATTATAGTTCGCTCCACAGTGGAAGTTCGGAGCGTGCGCTCACCGTTCGGCACGTAGTCCGCTCTTCGCTGGTCGCGGCAATGGCATCGCTGAGGTTTGCTGCTGCTGCCTCCTCTGCTGCGTATTGACACAGCTGTGCGAGCGCGCAAGTTAATAATTACGTAGAGAATGCATGTTCGTGTTCCGATTCGCTCGTTCTGTGTTTTGCTTGTTCTCATGAAGATGAGTTGGTGGGGCGATCGTCCAACTCGTTCGTCTGGCTGCCGGCTCGAGTTCAGGCATCGAAACCCGAGTATTTAACAGAGTTGGGCAGATTCGAATCAAAAACCGTCGAATCAGGCTGATTCGAATCAAAAGTGATTCGAATCATTTTGATTCGAATCAGGATGATTCGAATCACATCTGATCCGATCTGATTCGAATCCAATGATTCGAATCAAAATTTGATTCGAATAATTTTCTGGTTCGAATCCTTACTACATATAATCGGCTTAGTCGGGGACCAGTCTGACCATACTTTTCAAAAGCTGGAGGGGTGATTCCGAGACCAATCTGAGCATTACTTCCATACTCTGGAGGGGGTGATCCTTCAGAGTTGGAAAGTAATGCTCAGATTGGTCTCGGAATCACCCCTCCAGAGTTGGAAAGTAATGCTCAGATTGGTCTCGGAATCACCCCTCCAGAGTTGGAAAGTAATGCTCAGATTGGTCTCGGAATCACCCCTCCAGAGTTGGAAAGTAATGCTCAGATTGGTCTCGGAATCACCCCTCCAGAGTTGGAAAGTAATGTGCGGACAAACTGACAAACTAAGCCAATCATATACAGTAGGGATTCGAATCAGAAAATGATTCGAATCAGAAAATGACTCGAATCAAAATTTGATTCGAGTCACGTGATTCGAATCCTCTGATTCGAATCAAAAATGATTCGAATCAGCATCATCGAATCACTTGATTCGAACCAGAAATGATTCGAATCAGAATGATTCGACTCAGAAGCTATCGAATCACGTGATTCGAATCGAAAGTGATTCGAATCATTTTGATTCGAATCAGGATGATTCGAATCACATCTGATCCGATCTGATTCGAATCCAATGATTCGAATCAGAAGAGATTCGAATCAAAATGATTCGAATCAAAATGATTCGAATCTGCCCAACTCTGGTATTTAAGATACCTACGCGCGTGTATCGTCTGTGGGTCGTTGATGTCCTCCACTATCTCGTATCGGTGTCTCCAGTGAACTAAATAAAACACACAGATGCCTTTTGATGCCGGGCCCCCAAACAGGAAAGCTCTTTTCAGCCCGCAGAGGGAGGCGATAGCCACAATGAACCCATTGAAGCTTCGGGCTTGGTCAACCGACCGTTGGAATAGGGGCATCGGTCGGCCGACTCGCTCGCTGTCTGGGTTCTCTTCGATGACGCGTGCAGACAGACAAGGCCCTGGAGTTGTATGCAGCAATGACGAACGGCCATCCGTCTTGCGCTGCGTCGCTGCAAGCTACCTACGGGACAAGGTGAGATTTGTGCCGTTCCTTCAAGCCACGCTCGGACAAATGATCGAGGATAAGGAGTTCGGCTTGCGAGCTCTGGCCCCGATGGTGCCGATAACGAAAGCTCAGCAGAGTCGGCGTCTCGGCGTTGAGCGTGTGGTCGGAGCGGGGCGAGGCGGGCGAGACAAGCATGGCAAGCGAGTGCAGAATCAAGCGGGTGAGCGAAGCAATCCCTCCGGAACTTCCTCAGCTTTTGCCGAAATGGCCGACTGTGTGCCGCCAACCGACATCCGGTGCTTAACGTCGTGCACTGGATTAGTGCAGCTGCACCTCAACATCCGTTCTCAGCTGGTGGGGTTGGTTGCCTCTCGACAGTTCGGTCAATTGGTTCACTCGTTCTTCCGCTGCTCAGCGACTTCACTGTTGCCTCGTTTACTTACCGAACTGCACAGCGAGGTTCCCAACTGTAAGTGGTGTTACCCATCGATGGATGAGGAGGAGTACCAGGGGGCGATTCGAAAGAGCTGAGTGCAACCAGACTCGATCTGCCTGACGCGTCGGATTTCCATCGAGTCCAGTGGCGGAGCGATGGTGCTCGGGGCAGGTTTCGAACAGGATGTGAGACAGAGTTACGGTCAGAATGTCGATCGGAAGCAGGGAGAGTCATCGTATTCTTGTACTCCTCGGTCATATTTTGGCGATCGCTCGCAACAAGCTCATGGGGAACCGTTCTCCGCGTGGATCGTTCTCCTCCAAATTCCAGTGCGTTGCGGAGTCGAGGCGTAGCTGTACGAGCCGAATCATGTGACCGGTAATATGTCGACAAATCTGGTGAGCTGGGAGCCAAAGAAGATCATTCGAAAACTGCTTCTTGGAGTCGCCCGGACGACGACGCAACTCAGGGATCGGTCCCATGCTCGTGACTCGTCAATCTATTTTTGGGTGCCATTATCACCGATTCAAGCCTCGAGAACAGAAGCAATATCTAGTTCAACAATTGTCGAGCATCAACTGCAGTAGAGCCCCGTTAGGAGGAACTCCGACTGAACCCTGGGAACGGTGCGTAACCAGTGTTCTCGATCGTGATCCCAGTGGAAGGTCCCCATTCGTCCACGATATAGAACGAAAAGGAGCCGAGATCTGGTTGTCACGAACCCCCGACTCTTCATCGGTTATACGGAAGTCGTGAATGCTCATGAGTTTGAGTCGTTGTTTCTGGGAGAACGCCCCCGCGTCTGGAAGTGTGTTTTGTACTGCACGGCTGTCCGGAAGTCTCCAGAGCGTTAGCGGGACCGCGAAGTCCAAGTTCCATGATTCTCTCGCCGTCTTCATACTGAAACCTGGGAGGGGGGAGTTGTGCATGCTTGGCATTCGCTCGTCCGCCTCTCCACCCGTCCATGGCGAGGAACTAATCCGAAACATATGTATCGTCCTTTTTTCGTCACACGCTCCACCAATCCTTGCCTTGCGAGCGTGGTATATTTTCTGCGCAATAGGCAAGCGTCGTATATTTCCTGCGCAATGGGCAAGCGTCGGCCACATTGGAGTCTTCCGTAACAGCGTTCCACAGTGGCCACGATCGGACGTCATTTGAGCGAACGAACTCTCGTTCTCTTTCGTTTCCCGCGCATCAGCGGCTGGCACCACGCAAAGATAACATAGCAACAGCGAAGGATTTGAGCTGAGTTCCACCGAAGCGGTGAGAAAGAATTGAAACGAAATAGAAGATGAGGAACGAGAAGAGAAAAGCGTCATGCTGCCCACGCTCGACAAACATGACTTGTCCGACACGCCTAAAACAACAGATTTATTCAGCTCCCCGTCCAGAATCAGGCCAACTTTGCTGGAGGCTCGTCTCGTGGTTGACATCCTCGGAAACCCAAGCTCACCACGATGCCAGAGTTACTAACTGCAGGACTACGTCGTTGAATATCGCGAGAATGACGATACTAAGGCAGGTTCACGTTTGCTACGCTCGCGCTTCTGCTCCGAGTGCTGATGCCTCTGTCGTTGCTGTTGCTGTTTTTGGCCTCAACTGTGAGGCCTTGCAGGGCTGCTACCTCAACGCCGTCTACTTATGGCACGCACTCAACAGAAAAGTGCCATTGGCTCGGAAATTGTGTTCTGGGTGCTTTGCTCCTCGCTGCCGTTTGCTGTTGTTCCTTCTTCATGAATAGCAGAACGCGTCTTCGCCATCAGAGAGGAAACGGCGGAGGAAAAAGTCGTGAAGAGGAACGCTGGAAAAGACAGAGGAAATAGGGTAGAAGACACCGCAGCATATCAAGATGAGGAACCGAAATATTGCATTCGTGGAGGCTCCGATGTGAAGCTGAACATCTCTGACAAATGCAACGTCACATGCCTCGGTCCCGGCGAGTGCTCGCCTTTGATTCCACCTCCATTGCCTGGCAAGCGTCCTGACAAGGGCCCTGCAGCCGGAAGATTCCTCTCTCCCACTCTCTGTGGCCCTCCGCGTTCAGGCCCCGGCCACTCTAAGGATGGAACCCAGCAGGTCTCGCGCGTGCCCGTATGTAACCTACATCACCTATTTCATCTGAGCATCGGGCGCTCAGAATCCTCAACTCCCTGTTCGATGGGGCCTCGGGCCGTCTCCAGGCAACTCTGTGTAGGCGTTTGAATGGGCTCAAATCTTGCCGACTGCCCCGTGTCCACGACAAACAATCCCCAGAAAATTCGGGTACCATCCGAGTCGAGGACGCACACATTCAAGAGACGCACAAATCCCGTGACGAAACGGTCACTTGCATCCGCCTCTATTGGAAAGCCCCTATCGAACTTGTTGAACGCGCAGCCTCCCTCATTTTTAGGTTCTGAAGGACGTGTTTTCTCTTCGAAAGTCTTAGTTCCTGATATATTCATTCCCGGGCGCCATGATCAGTCTGCCCGAGCTTATGAACAGAAGTTCGAAGCTTCTCGGGTCACTAGCTCGTGGTTTGTTTCATGTTAATCAGTGGGTCAGCCGTCTCGGTGGCTTGACTCGGCTCGACATTACTCGACGTCGGTTCTATTATCTGTTCCCCTTCCGGTGTCCTTTCCGGTATCGGGGGAGAAAATCTTTTCAATGAGAAGAAGGAGAAAGAAACTAAGGAGGAAGCGAGGTGGAAAAGTCAACCAAAAATGCCTGTTTTGTCGGAATGAGCTCTCGGCCAAGGAGAAGAGGGGAACGATACGAGACCTTCGTTAAAAATTGCTATCCCGCCCTGTACTCTCTTCTTTATCCTCATTGACCCCTCGTCGGAATCTCTGTCCTACTCGTTCCCCTCTTCATTCTTCCTATTTTCGTTTGTGAAGCTTTGAAACCGCTCTGCTACTTCCGGACTCGGAAGCTTGTTGCGAATTGTCAACGTTGCCATTGTTGCTTCGATCGTCGTCGTCATTGCTGATGGTCCATGGGTGAGGGAGCTCGATGAGTTCTTTTGTGAAAAGTTAGTCGAAGTTCTCTCCTTTCTCGACTGTCTCGGTTGCCTCTTCATCCGCCTCGGTTATGACTTCCTTGGAAATAGCTCCAGCCTCTCCGGATTCCGGCTTTGGTTTGGATCTCAGCCTCGATCTCCCCCATCGCTGCTGCGCGACTAGAGCTCCTACTCAGGCTCGAGATTGATTCGTTGCGGTGGCAAAGGAAGCCGTTCACATCGTTGTTATTCGAGTCACAAAATATATACCAGTGTATAACTCAGCATCGATGACGATTGCCTGAACAAGGGACGTCAGTTGACCAAAGGCGGAGCAGAGGTTCAACCACAGGAATGACGACGGAATGTAGCGAGGAATCTGAGGAAATATGGTTGAAAGCACTGAAAAAGACGAGTGCGCCTGATCCGGATCTCTGTGACCCTCTACTGCCGCTACGTGTGTATCCCGCTACTCCGTGGAACAGACAGGATACCCAGACTCTACACAGGTGCCTTTCAAAACGTCAAAGGCGGAAGAACCTCCGGCGTGTAGAACCTCTCACGTTGAAAACGTGCATCGTTACTCTACGTCTCACGCCATACACGTGTCCCGTATCGCACCTATTCCCTATACTCAAACCCCGGTAGAATATTTTCGCGTGGATTTTTTCGTGACGATTCACCTGCGAGGAGATGCCCCTGCTGAACTGAACTTCACGCGGAAAATAGAATGGGCAGCAAGCTTCCAGACCGGGAGAGCGAAGCCAAAGGGGGAAACCGATTCGGGAGGACGCAATTCATGTGGCTCAGATGCGGTGATTAAAACAAGGAGTCCCCGACTCCTTGTTTCACCGGACAAGTGTCGAATCAGATTTCCGAGACTTCGCATGATTCGCTCGCATTATATTACAATAGACATCCCTTCAAGGAGGCCTCGGACCGGGCTCTCCCTTGCTCGGGCGGCCAAACGATGGATCCCTAGTTAGCTACATGTACTTGAATGAGCATCAACTGGGAAAATTAATGGTTCCTGCTCTCAGAAGGTCTGCATCTCATTTCCCGGAGAGAGCGAGAAGGATTCAGGAGCTTCTCAGAATCCCCTTCGACCTCACTGCGAGGCCGTCATTATCAACCCCAAGATGTCCTTCAAGAAAAACCATGGGGATTTCGAGCTCCTTAGCCGCTCGTAAGGACTCCTAATAGTCGTCTCGGTCCAAATATAGAGCAAGATTGAGGACTGAACCTTTTGTGGTGACTTGAGTGAGATCAGTCGCTGGCTTCATGGGAAAAACTGGGTAATTGATTCTTGAAGCGAATATTCATTCGCCCCTGGGCTGCATTTCTGAATTTTGAGGTTGAGGATGAGAACCGAACAAGTGTCTTCGCCTGGGCGATGTCCCGATATGAGATGCGGTCGTTTTCCCCGTGCGACATCCCTAGCGCGGTACCGACACCTCGGTAATGAATTTCAGGACACGCCAGGCTCGTCACGTACGAGTATATCCGGCTCGCTCATTAGCACATAAATTAAGAAATTACACATTTTTGACCTTGTCTCGCGGCAGACACAGCCTCAGTATTGTTGTGCTTGACTCAGACAGCTAGTTTTTCCCAACCGCGCCGAATCCTCCGGTGTCGGGTTACGTTGAGCACAAGGAGAGGAGAGCTTGCGCTGTCGAATATTTCCCGCGCTCGCTCCTATTTTGTGCGGTTGTGGCACTCGAGGAATCGGTCGTGAGAGCACGAGAGCGTTCGAGGGCCCAGAGTGAGCTCCAACGCTGAGGCGGCGTCGGCTGCGACGTCGGTGGAGTTGCACGGGAGCCATTCTCAAGTGATGGCTGTGAGCACCGCCGTAGAAAGCGGCGAGTTCCGCTCCTTCTCCGTCCGTGGATGGCACGAACAATGGTCGTGATGGCGGCGGCATCGTGGTTTCCCGTGGAGTAGGCATTCCATCAATAACTTCCACCAACGCACTCTTGCCCTCGTCAGATCATCTATAACGTCCTCACCTCTGCATCGATTAATCTTCGATGATCTATTTAATAAAAACCAACAACTTCCAGACCTCTCGAGCGCTTGTGATCTAGCTTCCCGCCGTCCTTCAACTCCCGTCAGGGGTCGAAAGCTCGACGGTCGATTCCGTTGATCCCTTCTACGCGCCTGCGCCTGAGAACGCCGTTTTTGTCCTCAGCTTTTTCCTCACAAACTTCGTTCGGTCACCCTCCGGTCTCCATTTTCGCTAATCTCGACAAGAATATAGAAAATTGACTTCTTTTGGCGACCAAAGGTCCGCCCTCCCACTGATCTCCGATGCCATCCCCCCCCCCCCCATTCACGTGTAGCAGCCAAATATTTCGAGCTTCAGTAGTTCAAGAGTATCTTCCTCATTGCTCGCAAATTCACCAGAGCCGGAGCTCCCACCCACCAGTTGGACTCTGGGAAAACGTAAGTCTCTCACGGTGTTAATCCAAATGACTCCGACCGCCTGCGCACAGTCAATCCTGAAGCGACTTAAGATCAGGTGAACTTGAACGGTATGAAAGGTATCCGGGAGCCTGAATCGAGTCACCAAGATCGCAGTTTGAGGCCACGGGAACGGAGGAGGTCCCGATGGATTCGAATCGTGACGGAACTGACCGCATTTCGTGGCTTCGTTCCCGAATAAAACCTATTCCACCTTCGAGTGACGTCTGCCAGCGTCATTTATCGCGCAGTTCTGTTGTGACTGCCTGGACATCCCCGAGGAGCTCTTCTTGGGTTATCGGTTCTTTCCGGCGCAGTGCATTCGGAATTCCGTGTTCGGCGGTCGTCACGTCGAAGGGTTTTCTGGCGTTTGCGTCGGAAGGGCAGATAAGTTACGCAGCCGTGTCTGCTGGAGCAACTCGTAACGCTAGAGTCGCACGGATAAGCATCCGATTCCTCACAGAACAACGACAGATATGCGAGAGACGCCACGAGAACAATTCAAGGATGGGGAATTTCGTTCGCAGGAACCGAGAATTCACGAACCACACGGTCGCCCTGCTCAGAATCCGCTAATTCGGTTCTCGAATGTTCATCTCAAGACAAACTGACGTTGAACGGAACGCTCAGTTGACCGCAACAATCATTTCGGTCTCCGTTGCCCGATCTCAGAGCTGGTGATGCTCCCCCAGCGAGGCCCGCTTCGATTTTTCGCGCTCACCGCAAACTTCACGAAGTTGAATCTCTCAGAGGATCCTCTGCGTCTCCGACGTTGCCTTCGTATTCATCGATAACGGAAATTGGTTCGTTGTGAAATCTATACGGATTCTTTCTCGAGCACAAATTGAATTCGAGAGTTCCGCTTTTGGAGAGAGGAGAAAAACGATATTCGTATCCCGAGATTACGCCAGATGACGTCCGATCCGATACCAGAAGGTGCCTTCCATGTGGTTTTTGGTCCATTACCGGTCCGTGTTGATCTGAAAACCTGACGGACGGTCGCATCCACGGCTCCACGTGCCGAATGAATGGAGAGAATGGAAATTTCTGCGGAAGCCGGCAATAAGCCCCATTCGAGGGGGCAATGATTCAGAAGACAGTCCAAGTCTCAATTCCAGCGTCTTGTGAAGATATGTGCATTCGGATCGAGACGAGACCAGACCCGATGAGTCGGCCTCGGTCGTGATTCGATCCAGCAGCCTCCGATTGAGGCGCACACTCGTGCTCACGATGACATTGCACAGGCGTGCAATCGCGTTGTAGATCTCTAGGCTGTAACGAGCGCTAGTATATAGTCTGTCCGAACGATTGGGAAGAAAAGCAACAACTCATCAACGATTCACCTCCTCCCACATCGATCACGGCGGGGTTCGAAAACTTCGAAACTGGTTTTGTGGGCGTTCGATCAACACTATGGTGGGAAATCGAGAAGCCGAAGGCCAGGGCGAGAAAGGGGTGAGGGGAATGAGAACGAAACCAGCCGCGAGGCGCTGTTCGTTGAGATTCCGCGATTAATTTGAATCTGCGTTGAAGCTCTGGTTCGCTCGCGATTTGCTTAGTCTGTCGAATTCAAGATGGTTCCCTTCTCAGACATCCGATCCGATGTCCATCAGATAGGTTTCGAAAATAGGGACCTGGAGCTGCACTGCGGGGCCACGAGTCGAAATAGCACTCGAGCCGGCGGATGTAAATAAACTTAGATGTCTGTGTGCGCTCGACCAGTTCTTTCTCGAATAACCGAGCAGACATCCGGTCCGTCGACGACGATTTTGAAATATTCTCCGATTCGACTTCGCGTGCGTGAATGCTTGCACGCAGAGTAAGAGGACTCTCTGGCTGCAGTTTCAGAGGAGGCTCCCCGACAACGGATGAACGGGGGGCGCTCGCCTCCGTTCTTATTCTTGATTCGTCATCCAACGAACACGAACAGAATAACGGGATGAATATCAACCCCCGACGATATTTTCCGTGGTGCTATGAGCATTTCCAGCGAGGCAGCCCTGCAATCGCCCGAGCTCGGACTAGCTGAGATCGACGCATTGGGACCTGTTGCTGAATCGTAGAACGCGTACTGGTGTGATGTTTCTGCGAAGGGTATCATCATCGTCGTCGGGTTCGAAGCTCGCTCGCCATGGAGGATGGTCAGATCAAGCACCGACCTTACGGAGCGGCGCCCAGCTCGGTTATTGTCAACTTGCTATGGATGAGTCTGGTTCGCTTCGTTCGTCTCCCCCAGAGTGTCGCTCCGACTGGATATCTATCTATCTATCTCGTGCGAGCTGCCTGCCGGGCCAGCCGGGCGGCAATTATTGCCGGCGCCCGGCTCGTTATAATGAGCGACGTTGACCCGTCCGTCTTTCTGTCCCGCCTGCTCGTGCGTCCGTTCGTCGTCCTCGTGCGTACTAATGACGGAGTGTTGCCGTACTGTGTTCCAAGCTCGGTGACTGACTCACTGGTTGGCGGTCGGTTGGCTGCTTGTTCACTTGATCAGCTGTTCGGGTCGCCTTGTCGGTTGCTTCGCCGGACGATCGGTCTTCGATCTCTACTCCCGCGATGGGAGCTGAGCCCCACGATCACAGAGGAGCTTGGCCAATCCCCATCGCCACGGTTCTCAGCTTGTTCTGCCTCCTGATCGCTCCGAATCCCACGGTCAAGTTTCCGTTGCGATGCAAGGGCGCGACCGCCGATTTCCGAAGGGCCGCCAGTGTCGTCTCGACTGGCTGGAGCTCCGGCGCCGATGCTATGTCGGCGATGCATCGCGAACACAATGACGAGCTCGGTCCACGCACTCGTGTGACAATACGGAACTTCTCCCCGGGATTGTCTGACCGATGAGAGGCGGGGAGCACCATCCTACTCTTCATAATCGGGTTATCCTTCCCCTGACGGAACAACGACAAAGGCGACCGAGCCCGCAGATAAAGACTCCTCCACTCGCGTCAGTAATCCGACTAGGACTCTGCCTTCTTGCTCGCTCCTCTTTATGGAACCGTTAACTGGATCGGAGGCGTGAGGTGAACACAGAGGGAGGCAACACGCGGCGAACAGATTGATGGACATAACGGGACCGCAACAAAGAGATCATCGATCCACCGGAAGAACACTCATATCGAGACGGTCGCTGAGGAGCGACGAGATATACTCTCCCGTAGTGCCGTTCTCAGCTGAAAACTTCACTCGAGGAGAGGAACATACCGGATTCCGCATAAAACCTCGCTGTAAAACTGGTCATGAAATTACGCCGGCTCCCAAGGCCCTACAGACGTTGCCGGAGGGGAATTTCAATGTCCTCGCCGAACTGACTCTCAGGACGCTTGGTGAGACAAGAGTTCCGACATGGTGCGGTTCGAAACGTGAGACCCTGGATCAGTCGTCGACAAACTACTCCTGCTCCGAGGGTGACGGTATTTGGGCCCGGAGCCCCTGCTCTCAGCTTTTCTCCGCCAAGCTCCTCAACGTCGTCTGCCGGTATTGGGCGCGATCATGTTCATGATAACGATTAGATCGTGGATAACGCATCCATCGAGGCTTGATAGTATTGCGCTTGCGCCGAACCGCGAGATCCTCCGCAAATACAGGTTAGATGTAGCACTTGTGGTGGCAGTTTCGTTTCGGTGATCATGCTTCCCCCAGTGCTTTTATTGGGAGACTCAAAAATTCTCGGTTGCGAAAGTGTCGTTTTCATCGAAGACCTCATGATTGCAGTCAACTCCTGCAACAGTCTCCCCGCAGCAGGAATGGTAACGCGTCCTCTACATCTATGGTCGGGCTCCTTCCAAACCTGAGGTTCGAAAACTGGGATCCAGGGTCCAGACACTTGGGGACGAGAACGAAGGTACCTGATAGAATATTCCGGGCCTCCTGATACAGAGTATGATCGTGATGAAGATCAGACCTGTGATCATGATCACGATCACACCCATTCTCACGCAAGTTTTCGGAAAACGGTGAATGCGAAGAAGAGCGTGTAGGGTTTCACAGGTGGCTGAACTCTATGCTGGTGTCAGGTTGCCGCCGTCTCTTCTTTTTTAATCCGTTCTATGATCGTAAGTAAAATAGCATCATATTCTCGGACACTTTCATTCTGATCGAGCATTAAGCTTTCATTGATCCATACCCTGTGACTATGATAATGAAAATGGAATAATGATGACTTTGATTACGAACAACACTGACAACAAGGGAATCGCTCGATCAATCCTTTCTGCCGGAGAGTGGTCACGGAATCGACCCCGGGGTTTGAGAACGGAAAAATCGTCGAAAAGCGCATCAAAACGGTCCTGAGAGATACAGAGATGATGCGGCTAGCTGCGGATCCTCCGATCGGGATGAAATTCCCGCGGAGCAAATGTACCCCCGATGCAGAACTCATGTCTTGATATTTCCCTCGCTCCCGATAGAGCCACTGTTTCAACCTGATATAGCGCACTAAGAGCCGAAAGAGGGAATGATTTTGACCGCAGCACAGAAAAGCTATGCAGCGCTCGCATTCCGCAGAAGTGCATATGTACTTGTCCGACGCGACCGCATGTTAGCGTTTTCTTTCATTAGAAACGAGTCGGGACTAACCGCTCCATGCGGAGCAAGGAGAATGACTATTTGGGGATGATACTTGAAAGATTATTGCACTTGCCATGGATCTCCGAACCCAGATATCGGGGAATGTCCCGGAATGTATGAAACTCGATTCTTTCGCCTGTGAAGTTAATTATCGCCCCTTCTGAGCCGCTGTGTCTTCTGTTTCTTCGGCGAATACAAGTTTTAGAGTGGGTTTACCTCCGATCACGGATATACTGGGTGAATTTCAACATCTACAGGTTGATGCGGATTCTCAGACTCAGTGATCCCATCATGAAATCGGAACTGCGATAACAGAGAAGGTCATATCGAGATTGGATCATCGGATCCTCGGGTTCGGAAAACCAACAACGAGCTCCACCTCCCGCCGAATCGACGTCGAGCGTCGATGAGCCCGAGTGCAGATCTTTCCGAAGAGAAACACCATACGTCCAGATCGAATTCGTTATATTCCCTCGACAACCCGATCGTCTTCGTGTTGACCGTCATAGGCACCGGAGGAATCATCGAGCACATCGGAAAAGATCTTGACTCAGCGGACCCGTCGATCCCTCGTAGCTGGATTGAGTGGCGCTGATTTCCGTAGAGTCCGCTCGGCCTGCCTCGCTGCATGAATTTCTGCGTCAGTCAGGGTGGGTGGGCGTCCGCCAAGCGATGCAGACAGAACGGGAAGCAGCCCCGCAGCTCTTTGAATCTCTGGATGGTTCGCTGGTCGGATGCTCGGCCGACCGACGGCCTTGGCTGCCCAAATGAGAGGAATACGTAGGATAGCAGAGCGGCTGGCTGCCCAACTTTTGAAGCAGGTTGCTCGACTAGGGGGCCATGATGAATATTTTACTCGAGAGGCTTCTAATGAGGCGGCCACTCACGCAATTCCTGATTAACGTGATTTCCGACGAATAATCCTTGTCACGCGTAGCATCTGCACTTCCAGCCATCTGCTCGTACACCGTGGACGGTGATCCCCGGACCCGATTCCTCGACCGGCTCCGTGCGGCGTCTTCTGACCTTCCCACAGCTGGACCCCCGCCGAATTATCCGCCCCGAGCGACTCTGGCAGCCCCTACGGAACTTTTCCGCGTATGGGGAGTCCGGGTGAATCTCGAATCACCGAATTCCGGATACGGCTGCGCCGCCCGAGCTTCTTCGTGCAGTTGTTTCCGACGCGAACAAACGCTCGTGCAGTCGCATCGCAGCTCTCTCTCGAGCTGGCGTCTCATAACTGACACTTAAACCAAGACGACATTTGTGTTCCAGCAGGTAAACACATCACATTCGCAGAACGTGTCACGTACGGCACGGGGGCACGACGGGGACACGCGATCCATCCCTCCTCGGTCATAACGTGAAGCCCATACAAAGTGTGCAAGACCGTGCCACTCGTAAGGAACGTCGAGCGTGACGCTTTGTGGTGGCAGTGGCGATGGCGCACCGCTGCAGAGACCGTGGCGGCAAACTGAACAACGTTGTTCTCCTGAGCAGCAGCGACAACAACGACGGAGTCGCCGTAACGCTATTCATGTTGAATTCTAGTTGCAACAAAACCCCGCTCGTGTGCCTGACCCGCCGGGGGTCGGAATCGCTAATTATCCCGTGTCTGTATCAACTACATTCATTCATAGACGCACGGTGGGGTCACGAGTGTCACATCGGGCTCGTTGCCGCCGCAGCAGCCGCGAGCTCCGATATCGGTTCGATGATGGGAACTCGTCCGGTTCTGGTGTTCGCAGCCAAGAGCTATTCCCCTGATTGGCCCCAAACGCAGCTTCAAGATCAGCTGGATGAAAACTCGGGTTTGGGCACGGCGCTCAGGAATCCCGAATATGAACAACCGTTCGGGTAAGACAACGAGGGATGATGGGTGTATGCCGCATCTTGAGCTAAAGCCAACCTGAGTAGAAACGGGGTGTGCTACTGACTTTTGTTGCTCGGTTTGCGGAACGCGTGACAGGTCTACCCGGCAAACAGTTGGTGGGCGATACCCCATTCTGTGCGGAGCGCCAAAGGCTCTTTTGGAGGTGGGGGAACACGAGCTTCCGCGCTAGACCGTCATCGGCTGGAAACTGTTCTGGCAGGACCAAACCCGCAACCGACCGAATATCGTTCGGGATGTTCGATAGCACGGGCCCCGAGGGAGGCCCGAGGCGCAGAACTGCAGGAGCAGAATCATCTAATATTCGGTAACACGATACGAATGAATGAGAACCGTGCACGCAACCAGCACGAAACATGCGGATTGCCTTCCCTTGGCTCGCAGGCTTTTGAACTTTTGATTTCGGTGAACGTTGGGAGCAAACACGGCGAACAATCCCTGATCAAGACGGCGAGCGTCGGCTGACGTCATTGAATCAAGGGCAGCGAGGATAATGAGCGAACACAACGATAAACAAAAAAGAACTCGGAAAACAGCGCCTGATGAAGACGCTCTTTGGAAAGATGTCGATGCTGACGACAATCACCGTCTCGGCGCTCGCAGGTAGAGATTCAACTCCGAGGTGGCTTTCAATCCAGATTCTGGACGCGGAAGGCAGCGCTCAGGAGGAACTCTGATGCGATCGACGAACAGCGGTCTGCCGCGTCGGCTCGAATCCCGGAAACACGGGAGGAGACAGAACGAAATTCGGAGTTGGCCGTCGGGGAGAGCGAGGGAGAGATAGTTTCCCAAAACAAAACGCTCCACTTGTTCGCATGGCAAGTCACCCTTGCCGAGGAGCGCAGCACGGAGCGAGGGAGAAATAAGATCGTCGAGCTCCCCGTCTGTTGCGATGAGAACGTTCCGGTTGCAGCTATTCCGAATTGTCTCTCCTTCCTCGCGCTCGTCGGCTCCGCGCTCCCGTCGTTGCTCGCAAGTGCCTCCGAGGGATGGTTTGCGCAAGCAATAAAAAGCTCATCGAGATTCCATCGACGACAATATGTTCAGCTCAGCAGGACGAAGCAGAGACAAACACGCGGGCGGAAAAACGTGCAGGCAGAAGTGACGGGGCCGTGCGAATTCGGTTGCGCTTCGTCGACGGAACGACTACCGGTGACGAGAGGACGTGTAATTAATTCGCACTTCGACCGGACGAGTTCAGAGCGAGAGCCTGTGTCGTTCATCGAGCAAGATTCTCAGCAGATTCGGACTGCTACGGCCGGGCTCGGTACACAAGGAGCAGTTCATGAAGGCCTCAAAAAATTATAACCCGCCCACTCGCCCCGCGTCGAACAGGTCGCTCCACTCCTCGTTGAGATGTGCTTCGGGAAAAGTTCAAAGCCGAGCAGCGAACCGCAGTCTGTTATTAAGCAGGATGAATTCCGCGCACTGGGTCGAGCGATGGGAGCAGCGACTTGTTCAGCCCTCGGTCGCCTTACGCCGGTGTTAGTGAGGATCTTTAACGAAGAGAAAAACCCCCGAAAGACAGAGAGACCGTGCTCCTTGTGTTCTCGGCTATTCGGCGCTCAGCGAGCCTCCACAAAATACAATAGGGAGCGCGACCTGCTAGTGCGGAGCGCACAACAGCGGTTTCGAAGCGCAGCAAAACCTGGAATAGGCATGTTGATTGACATATGCATACAGGCTGACATTGAAGACCTCGCTCCAAAACATGGATTTCGCTCGACGATGAGCAAGAGAGCCTCTCCTGAGCTTCCCCAGGATCCGCGATCCAGGGAACTAGTTTTATCCGCTAATTGATGACTTGATTGATGGGTTAACGAATCGCAGCCGGGGCGGGAACTTCCAGAAGCCACAGATAGAAGTTCTAGGAACAAAGTTCCCTCCTGGAGGTGTGTGTTCTTGTCGCGTGCTGAAGTTGCGTCCGTCACGAGAGAGAGCACTGTGAAGAGCTGGCGACGCAAAAAACGTTCGCAGACTCAACCCCGTCCTGGCCGCCTGACGGTCGGTCGGTTCGTCCGTCCGTCCATCCGACCGTCTATCTGTCCGTCGGTAGGACGGCCGCCCCACTGGCTGGCTGGTGGCGCCCTTACGGATAATTGAATTTTGCCGTTCTACTCCGACGGAGCAAGCGACCGCCATCAGGGCCGCCACCAGCACACGAACCTGCTCACTCAGCTCAACTCGGGAGAGAGTTCGTTGGTTGCTTTCTCGAAGTAAGGGCGGCCTAATTTTCCTGCCGCCTACGACTACAACAGCTGTCTGACGACCAGCAGCTGACTAGCTCAGCGTCGGCTCGCCTGCCTGTGAAGGTTCCACCAATATATTCCAGCTATGACCTCCCATCATTAGAATCAACAAACAGCGGTTGAGGTGCGACCTGCGGGTTATAGAAAGTATTCGGTTCCCGAGTACTCTCGAACCGCCTGGCCGATTTTGGAACTGCGGCCCCCGTCGCCGACTGCGAAGCGCAAGAGGACATACGAACATCTTCGAAGGGTTCTGTTGGTCGGGAATGTGCGCAAGAAGAACAGATAAAATCTCTGCGGGGATGAAGTGCGAGTCGCTCCGCAGCGCTGCCGCTGTTGCGTCAATTCGTTCATCCGTTGCGGTCTCTAATTACTAACCGATTTGCGCATTTGCCGAATCGCTCGATCGTACGACCTGATTCCAACGTAGTGTTTGACCGCTTGGCCTCCGAGAAATTCGTTGACCTGCAGTCGATGCGTAGGCCCAACTCTCGAGGATGGGTGACTTCCTGACTGGAGAAAAACGTGCATTCATGCAGAAAGCAGAGTGGGAAATCCATGTCCCGGGTTAGAACGGCCCGAAAACAACTCGACCGGAGTTCCGACCCCTGGGAGTAGACGTTCCAGACTTCTGCTTGTCTGGAACAAACCCCGCCCCGATGGACAAACGAAGACACACTCCATCTCAGATTATAGCAACGATGACGTTGATGTACTTCTCGCAGCGTCTAGACGTGAGTCCTGCTGTAGGTTGGCTGGACCGAGTAAAAATAAACGGAAGACTGGTCTTGGAGTCTTCTACCTGCAGGACGGCAAGTTTTTATGATTGTTTATCCCAGTCATCTATTCCCTTCCAAATGTCGGTCGTGTGTCAACGTCGTGTGCCAAAGTGTGCTCCACCGCTACAGGAGCCAAGTCATTGACCATTCAGGGATCCCACTGCCGCGCCATCGAAGAGGGACTTGGCCGGGATCCACTGGTGACAGAAAACCCCGAGCGTTGCGGTTTTTCGTGGTTTCTAACTTCTGGAACCTCGTCCTCCTACGATGACAGGAACAAATTGGGGCCGAGCGGCCACATTGCAACCGCCGCGGCAGCTCCCGTTTGAACGACTTGGCAATAAATCTCGGATCAACACCTTTATAGCAGGACCTTGCTTTCCAGTATTCGCTGCACATCTGACTCCTTCCCGCCTGATGAGGTAGTTGCGTCTTCCTTTTCCCCGGTTTACTTATCAGCCGGGAGCGCCACCTATGTCAACAGCTCTCACAGCTACAGGTGGCCACCGCGGCGGCTGACGACGCCGACTAGCGAGCCAACTGTAATATCTTCTGATGCTCGACAAGCACATTTGCATATGAGCATCCCGGAGAGGAGATTCGCCACAGTCGCATTAATTTGTTGTCCGTCACCGTCTACGCAGCGGAATTATTACCCTGCCACGACGCTATATTTACAACTGCTTGTAGGAACTACCGCGCGAATGCGGAGTTCGCGAATCGTCTCGTACACTTACGACCGGCCACTTTACACCTGCCGGTCCACCTTCACTCTTCAGTTGACCTCATCTCCACGCCTGGAAACGTGGATAACAGCTTCCCATAAGCTCGCGATGCGATGCGAGAAATTTCTTCTGTCTCGTGGACACCTTCATGATCCGAGGGGAATCTTTCGCTGCTTGAATCGAGCCCAGTGACGGCTCAGATCGAGAGAAACTTGTTTTTGAGGAGTCAGACCAGGACACCGAGTCTCTGCGGTCGCGGGGATATCATCTATTCTCTGATGGTTTTGAGGATTAACCGGAGATGCCGAGGAACGTTTCTTGGTAATCCACGTAGCGAGCTTTCGACGGCGACATCAACGTAGTTTTCGAACCCTTGAGGATGTTTCCGAGCCGACTGAACCTTGGGGGGAGACTTTCATCGTTACAAGTACAATAACGTCCACTCTTCCCGGTGAGATTGAATCGTTTTGGGAATCTACAGCCATAAGATGGGCACCCTCTTCTTTCCCATGCTCCCCGTTACATCCCCCATGTCCGGCGTTTCCGTCGAGGGGACTGTATCTTATACGGGATGTTCGCGAATCAACCTAATTGTGGTGTTGCACCGAGTTTGTTCAAGCAGAGGAATTCAGATGAACTGCACCAACAGCGTTGTTCACGGAATCATCGGTGGATCTGGTTTTTCGACTGAGCACAGTTTGATCGTCGTCCCGATTCAATCCTCGGAATCCTCTGTCCACATTGTTGAGTGCCCTCGCGTTTTTTGTTGTTTCGGAACTCTGATGGGTAGCTCTCAAACTGAGGAGTCGAGGGCGGGAACGACGCCATCGAGAGCTCGTGGTCCCCCGAGGAGACGGAGTCCACCTGATGCGAGCCCGAACCTACCGGAAGGATGAGGATACAATGGAGCTACAGCGGCTGTTTTCGTTGTCGAAGAAGGACAGATACCTGGCGCTGTTCGACGCATGCTGTCGATAAGCTCTGCTTACATTTTAAGCGGATTACGCCTGAATCGTGAAAAGAAGCATGAACGAACGAACGAAGCCACCTAGCTCCCTCGCTGAGTAGCGATGCACGGGCGAACAAGTGAGCGCGTAGACTCTGAGCACGGGGGCGGGGGCTTGCGAGTTCCTATCTCCGGATTTTTCGTCCTGCCTCCATGCCGCATATTAAGCATCTGCGAACTGGGGAGTTCTCCCGCCTCAATGATATGACGGATCACAGTGAAGTCGACGAAAAAAATGTGCTCAAAACGGTGCCGGCGGACGGTTCGGAGCCGAACCGGTCACGAGCCGGATTCGACGACGATCGTACGCAGGATCCCTGAGCGAGGAATCCTTCTGCTCTGCTTATGTGCACACTGAGCTTCAGTTACTCGGGAAGATGTTCTCCCGCTTCCGTTCCTCTTCGTAACTGGTTTTGATGGACAGGTTGGCTTCCGCTTCCGAGGTCGTAAATCTAGGGCGTGATTAGGTCAGATTTTTCAATAAGATCCATTCGATGATGTTGGCAGCCAGGCGAGCCGGTGAGGTGAGCGGGAGCGAAGCTGCCTGACGAGGACATCAGGATCGAGAACAAATCTGAGGCCCACGTGAGCCGTGAGCACCGCTCGATCTTTTGCCGGCATCCTCTTCCGACCGTCTTCCTCTCGGCGCTCTCTTCCCTTGTCTCAGCGTTTCAGCTCTCGCTTTTCCGAGGCGCGAGAGGGGATCGAGCAGAAAGAACGAAGCTCCATTCCAGGGAAGGCTCCAAGTGAGCGCAATCTTTTCGGACGATTCCAAAAATCTCTCCTGGATATTGTCGGAGGTCCTTAATCGTTCACCTTTTGTTGCCTCCGTCCTGCAATTCGTTTCTCCGGCAGAACCTCGCTCTCCCACTTGGCCGTCCGCACCGAAATTAGATCTCAGCAGACGGAGTCCAATTTACTCCGACTGCGTGTGCCACCAGAGCTGATTCCGCTCGACACAAAGGCGTAAACAGGAAACGACGCGCAAATACCACTCCGAAGGAGAGAATCGATATCTGCTGCGGCTCTCGATCAAGCTGATATGTTGTCTTGGATGGCCACCGGAGCTGGGCATGAGTCCTTTCTCGCCGCCTCCGACAACGATCACGTTCGAAGTTTCCCGCGCTGTTGGCAGGTGGAATGGGAGAGGAGGAAGTTGCTTGCATTTGAATACGAAAACGCCGACGGATGATTTGAGGGCGCCATATCCCACGCTTTCCTAAAAGCCACTAGCGCACATCTGCCGCCCCGTGCGTGCACCGCTGAGAGGTCCGATGTTGCGATTGCCAGGTACCCGATGCCTAGTTCGGGTTTTGCGTATTTTCAGGCTGTATGAGTCGCCCCGAGGTCGATGCTACAGAGACTTCTGATCTGCATCACCTTGATCCAACGCCGTCTCCGGAAATCGGTTCGGGCGCAAGGTTCCGATCTCCAATTTGTGGCCTCCGCCCATCCCGCCTGACATGATTCCCATCAGGTAGCTTCTGACCTGAAACTGAGTTTACGTAGCTTCGGCATGCACGACGTTTCTGCCGGGTCGTCGTCGTGCATCAAGATTGCACGAAACCCCGAAATGCTTCCCAGAGTTCTCCTCGCATCGAGCTACACTTTCGTTCCGCGAAATGTCAGCCCAAGCGGCAGCGAACTCGGTAACGAGTCAGGCGAGCTGGCATGTTGTCCTCGTATGACTCCTCCGAAATAGCGATCGCGGCGTGCGTGTCCACTTCAGCTTGAATTCTGAAAGCGTTACGGTCAAGAATGAACAAGAGTACGCTTCCACCTGCAGCATCATTTCGGAGAGCGGTCGCATCGAAAACTCATACGAGGAGGGAAACATGCTCGGACGGTTGCATGCCGGAGAATCGGCCGGCCGCTTGCTCTCGCCATGGTTCATCAATGCCGCCTTTCGGGATCGTTACCGCACTGCTCGAGAGCTCGGCCTCGCTCGTGTCGAAGCCGAGCTGGCTCCGCGCGGGAATCCTGATGAGAAAGAGTTCGTCCGCAGTGAAGTTCCCGCAGAAAGGTACTGTCCGACCGAGGCGGGGAAGACAATATCAGCTTCGTGATATATGTATGTGAACAGACGCTCAAGATCCGGATGACGGCAGCGGCATTGTTTTCGAAAATCTCGTTTGCAGAGTTTTCCGCTCTACCGGACGCGTTTCCACCTTCCATTGTCTGTCTGCTCGAGCCAACCAGCCGCTGGATATCGGTGACCGCGTTTATAAACTCTGCGTCAAACGTTATGGAAACTCCCGGCGTCCTGGGGACAAAACAACTACACACCACTATTGTGCTTTGGGTTTACGACCTGGAGCACTGGTCGTCGGGTAACTCGCGACGGTCCGGACGAGCGAACATTTAGCTGCACGACGAGAATTCCCGCGCGTTTTATGGTTTGAAGGTGATCATGCCACGGGCCCTTGATGCGGATGGCGCAGTAACTGCGCCGCGTGCCGTTGAGTGGCGGCCGGAAATTCGAAAGCAACGCTCGTGCTTCCGGCGGCTTCCCTGAATTCTGCGGCCTTCTCACACGCAAACGGCATAAAAATGAGGGAGAAATACGATATATGATAAGAATGATAGCGCTATTAGGATCCCGTTCGTAGCCTCACAGCGTGGCATGATTCCAAACTTTGGAAAACTTCGGAAAGCGTTCTCGGATGCATCGACCGCGAGCCGTTGGGATTCGCGACATGCCCGACAGGAAACGAGGAGGAGAAGGACTCCAGTTTCGTGACTTTTGCTCGGTGAACGGCCGACTGCTCAGCCTCGGCGATCCCATGAGTAGGTCGGCGGGATCCGGCCGGGAACGTTTCCTCGAGAACCGGATTCACATCAGGCGATTGGGTTCCGCCCTCGTAGTGGCTGAATGGTTCAAGCTTCACGAAGCCAACGGTTCGCAGTTTTCCGATGAGCAAGACAAACCGCTTGGGGAGGTCACGCACACTCTGTCCTTGGAGAGTATCGGCCGCCCTGAGAGGAGAAATGCAAGTCGGCAGCATGTGCTCAACTGAGCGCGGGACCTGCTGACGTACTGACTCCGCGGTCGGGAGGGTTGTTGGTCGCAGAGCCTGTTGTGCTTTGTCTCTGTCCAGTAGGGCAAACGACCCACCCGGAGTTCGAGGAAGCTCCATGGAAGTTCCCCGGCCGGCGTTTATGGATCCATCTTCCGGAGAGCTCGGCGAGGAAAGCTCGGAGCACTTCTCCTGACTCCCTCCCGATCTGGGAGTTGACGCTCCTAGAGACCACTCGAAGGTATGCCTCGAATCCTGGAAACTTCTATGAGGCGCTAGTTGCCGGCCGTTTGTCCCCCGATGACATCAGTATGTCTTTATTCGCTGAGCACGTTTCGATCCATGATGCACAGATGAATTCGGGCTGGTCGAATGTTCGACTGGATCATAACGTGACACACGAAACGTGGGCTCGAGCCCTGCGGTCGAGTCTCGCAGCAACTTTCAAAAAGAGGAGTACGGAGAGTCGAATCCCAAGTGTGTAATTTCTCTCCGCATGTCCTATGTATCTATCATCCTGGAGGTGCGCGAACCGTTTCGAGTTTCGAATCTGATGTACGCTCTATATCGTTCGTTCTGAGCGTGATGGAACGTCGCCTGAAGGTCGCACAGGATCCCAGAACCCTTGCTCTGTCACTTTTTGAGTAATTGTCGCCTGCTCCCCCGTTCGGTCGGGATCCTGGTCGCGGTTCTGCTCCGCCGAGGGAACGTCGGACGAAAAAGTCTGTCGGGAAGAGTTTCGAACCTGCGAGAGTCCATTCCGACGGTGCGAGCTCGCGCTTGTTCCCCGCGCATGGCTCCGGAGCGAGCGGCGTCGGTGGCCAGGTCGGGAAGCAAATCGTTCATGTAATGGAAGAAAATTGTCTGATGGAGCTCAGCGGCGACGAATGAGTAGATCAGTGGTTTTTGCGGCGACGGCTGTGGCCTCGCACGATCGGATATGCTGTTCGTTCTCTGCGCTCTCGGATTCATATCCGCGAGGCCCGTGCTCGAAGGCTGTCCAACAACAGACGGGACCCGTTCGGCTTCCCCGCTCTCTAAATCGACTCCGCCAACGTGACATCGAAAATCATTGCCTTCGTCATCATTGTCAAACGTCTTTTCCGCGGGCGGCGGTATCACACGACGGAGTTCTTCATCGACCTGGGGCCCGGCGTTGGTCCAGTGCATCGAGCGAGCTCGGAAGACTCCCACCGATTCAGCGGCTTTTGTCCACGCACGAGGGGGGAATGAAAATATGTATGCGGCGATGGTTGGTGTGAAGCCCCCGGAGCGGATACACAGGTTCCTGGGGGAGTCGGGCTGGGCGCCCGGCCGAGCCGACTGTTCCCCGGCGACCACACATCTGCAAGTTTGCAAGAAGAATCCGCACCGTGGCTTTTGTCGGAGGGAGCTGACGAGGCCCGGACCGGCGCGCGGCGGACAGAGGGCCGGCCGGCTATCGTTCGAACGAGCCACCCGCCCGCCCGCCCGCCCGACCGACCGACCGACCGACCGACCGAGTGGTGTTCTGCTACACACCACGAGTCCTTTTCCGAGGGCAGAAACTGCCGATTTGCATGCGGACGAGCGACGGGGGACCCGAGGTGACAGAAAGGATGAGCAAGGGCGAGGAACGGCTCCAAACGGTGGAGGGAAATCAGGAGGAACAATGGAAACGAATCGCTGTTCCAGCGAGAGTTCCGGTTGCCGAGTCAAATAGGGATCGAACGCAAAATTACCTCCCAACGAGGAATATGGAATGCTTCACACGAGTCGCAATCGAGTCTTCGGAAGTCAAATGTGTGAAGCTCCATCCTCGGCTTCACAGCTCTAAGGAGCGCCTGGTTCCTCGTCGTGGGACTCGGGCGTGAGCAATCGGATTTCGTCGAGCGCTGAATGCATTCGTAATCAAATTCGAGAGCGAGTTGTCTTGATGCAATTCTCGCACATGACGACGAGTTCCACATTTCCACTGCGCTGATTTGCTGCGAATCCGTGTGAGCTCGAAGCATTCCGTGTCCAAAGTTCCGGATCCTTCCCCGAATCTCAAGAGACTCCCGCGAGGGGTTTGCCTCGAGGGGATCCTGCAACAGCATCTTGTCCCTCAGATTGTCCCGTTTGCGGTTCGAGAGCTTTGGGACGAGACGATCTCGTTCTTGAGCCTGGAATGGGAAATTCGGAAAACCGCGACGCTGGACAAAACGATGCTCTGGATGTCGTTGCCAACTCGTTCCTACCTTTGTCACCGCAAGGAATCGCTGTATGCTCAAGCCTGATCCGCAAGCTAATAATCTCCACAGAGTTGAATAATAGAGTCTATGGCAGAGCGGTAAGCGAACGAGCAGGCGAACAGGCTCCTAATGCAGCAGCGCTCGTTCCTACGTACCCGCATACATGGGCTGGTTGTAAGATGCACGATGCTTCACGATCAATCGCGGAGCTTTCGGAGCGTGTCCGCCCGGCTTTGCGCTGATTCGCATTCGGCTCACGAATGGGGAGCTTCTCATTAAGGAGCCTACAATACACACACTGGCGCGCGCGCGCGCGCTCACAAAGTGGACATGAGCAACGATCGACGTATTCTCTCGGCCTAACTGAGCGGACAATCGAAAGTCAGGGACTCGCGACGCCGAGCTCTACATGAATCTTCACCAATCTTTAATTTATCTGTGTCTGGCTTCACCGATACGCGTTGGGCAAGGTTCGCTCCATTCCGCCCACAATTAAGCTCGTTCGCTCACTCGGCGATCTCGGCTGGATCTCGCCTCTGACGTCGGCAGTGAAAATCAGCCCGTTCAGTGAGGAGAGTCATACGACCCGATTTCCGGCCAGAAATCGCCGAAGTAGGCGACGATGGGCGATCCCTTGACATGCTCTATCAATTCAACTCCGTCAAAGTCTAGGCACCCGTGTCCGCTCGTCATGGAGTCAGACAGACCGTCACGCGTCAACGTCGTCTTCTCCACAGCTCACTCTCTTGTCCTGAGAACGTAGATCGGAATTCCGTCCTCTAGTACTCTAAGAAAGACCTTCGACGGGGAACCAACCAGGAGGAATCGTAAAACAGTCCCGAATCGGCTTGAAGCTACGTTGCCAGCGGCGTCGCTTGCCTCGGACTTCGCGGACTCCGTTCTCAGGCGGTGGTTTGGTGCCGAAAAACTCCCTCCCTGGCGATTGAGCCGATTCCCCGGGTCCGGAGGTGAGCCAGATGAAGACGCTTGGACTCCGTGTTGGATTGGCCTCCGCGTAGGTCTAGGTGCCGTTTCCGGTTGCGGAAACCTTCGCTGAACATATGGTCGACGGTGAAGGTTTCACCCAATAGGGGATTCGCAGCTCCACACGGAGACGAACTCGATCGCCTTGCTCGTTACTGGAAATGAGGCCAGCATTTCAAAGCCACCGAATCTTGATTTACCCGTGTCGCGACACAGCGATTCAAGGAATGGCACGCACGCATGCGCGGACATGCTGCTGTCTGTGATCTAACTCTTTCGTCTACATCGAAACATGGTCCAATTCCTGCAGAAATCGATTCGTTTGAGGATAGAAAATATTCGGTCCTGGCGAAATTTAATATTGGGAAAGCGGATTGAAGCTTCTGTGCTCGTCGAGGGAGCGGACTGCGGCTCCTATAGACGGCGTCGCCGCTGTTTCCCACTGTCGCTCACGCGTTCCGCCTCGGATTTCGGTCCAACCCGACTCGCCCGGATCCCGTGCAGGTCGGGTCAGGACCTCGAGTCTGCCTTTTTTATCTATCTCTCCATCGAATCGTATCTTTCTTCTGTGCCGACTCGCTGGCTCGCTTCCTTTCGAATTCCGTTCGGGATCCGTGTTGCCAGCAGGACCTGTCCCGATGGCCGACCAGAAAGCTCCAGTCTCCATTAGTAATCGACGACGAATACCCAAACCCGACCGCGAGCCCCTTGTCTCGCTATTCGCAGTTGTCATTGAGTGTTTTCCGGAGCATTCTCAAAGAAGAACGAGACCTCGGCACAAGTCTATCGGCCGCATCCCAGAATGGGGCGCGGGCCCCAGTCCACAGCTTTTGGTCCTTGTCAGGTTACGACTCGGACACCCCTCGGTAGAGGTTTCCGAACCTAAGGCTGAGCGATGGAATTTTGGCCTGATCCAGAGTGTCACTCGACCTCACGAGTCTGCGATCGATAAACCGCATTCGTGAACGTCATTTCGGGAATCATAGAGCAAAGGAGTACTCGACTCGTGATTCCGCAGCTCAGGGAATTGGCATCACATCGCTAAGGACATCAGAATGCCTCTCCGTTCCTGGTACCTCAGGGAACTCAGGTTCTGGCTGAGAGATTTTCCCACGAAGTTCTCAGAGTGAGGGAAAAATCCGACTGTTTCATCTTATTTCTCGCCCTCTTGACAAACCATCATCCATGTTGGGCTCTCCTCCAGAGAAGCAAAATTCAGTTCATTTAGTTTTTGTCTCAGATCAGGCAACGATCCGCACGAGAGGTGGCTCCTTGAACCCGCTCAAGTTAATCTGTCGATGCCGCTCAAATATCTCTATCCCGAATATTGTGATGATGTCACAAACGGGTCTGTTAAACCTTGCAATCCTGCTTCTCGGGCAGTCCGTCACGACTGAGTTGAGCTCCAAGGAGCCATAGAACATTTCGCGGTTTTCGAGTCGAGGAAAATTAAGCTCCAAGGATAACTGATCCAGTTGCTCACATCTGTGCTAACTCGAGCGAATTGTTCTCATTTCTCTGGAAGTCTCGTCGGAGAACTCGATCCCGGGTCATTATTTTCAGGTACTTATGATAATGCAAAAAAACAGTCGGGACGAGCCGAACGCAGTCCTTTTCTTGAGCCCCACGGAAAGAAGGGGCGGGGGCATCAAATCATCGATCCGCTTCTGGCATCACGGATACTCGCTACGCCACTGAGACTCAGCCGGGAAGGCGCTCAGGAGTGATAGAACGAGCTTCCTGTGGGATGCCTGATCAACAAGACCAGCTTGAGAAATATTATGGCGCTGCTCGATTCTGTCCTTCATCTCACTCGATGTAACAATTTAGACGCCGGACGAACGAGAATCACGGTAAGCGAGACGGATTCTCCTCGCCTCGAGTTGTATATGCCTGGATTGACTTTAACGAGTCAATAGAAGTCGCTCGAGACCATAGAATTTTCGAGTATTTCTCCCGCAGCCGGGGAATAATCTTTCTCTGCAACGGAAGTCGGCCCGCAACGATGCGACGATATTCCTTGCCCTTCAGAGCACGAGCGACGACAGTTCGCGGCAAATGAGCAATTTCCATGTTGAGACTGTTAGTTTGCATACAGAATCGAGTGTAATACACGAATATTCCATACATGCGAACCCGAGGGAAGCGGAGCTTGAACGCAGAGAGTGTCATGGTTAATTTCGAAACCGGTTTCGTGATTCGGGGAATCCGGAACCCCGAACGATTCTTCCGAAAGTCGAGAATCCCGCATTCGTCCGTCGGGGTCCGAAGTCATTCGGATCGTCGAGCCTCGCGACAATCTTATGTTTCGAGAAGTTCTCGGGACGTGAACTGTTTTTCTCATTGGGTTTTTGATTGTCAACTTGTTGTAAGCAAGTTAGAAGCAGCAGTTGCCGATTCGAGAGCCGCACTTGAAGCCTGATTGGCTGTGGTGGCTCTTCCTCAGGGGACGGTCGCGCTGACTGCCTGCTCGCTGGCGGAACTCGCGGAGCTCGTCAACTGCACCCTTGATTGGTCGAATCAGCACCACGTTTCCCCTCCGCTGCAATGGAGCCAACAATACACCCGCGCCAAGCTCTGTCTCCCGCCTGACACCCATTCCCGAATCGAATGCGATCATCCCCTAACAGCGAGGGGGGAAGAAGAGCGCGATGGCCGTGAGTCTCGATGGAAACATCAGCCGAGGACGCACTCACGACCGCTGGAAACTTTTGGGGACGAACGGAGAGAGCGCGGACCTGAACCATCTGACGCGGGAACCGAACGACACAGGAGGAATCCGCAGGCAGGAGGTGAACCAACGTCGCTCAGACGAAGGAAAAGCGGAGATGCAGGAAAAAAGAGTCGGACTAACGTCGGATAATGGACCATAGGGGAGAGATCCGGAGGCGGCTCCGATCTGGCGCCACAAGTGGGCAAAGCCGTCGTAGCGCAGTCGTACCGAACACCGGAATGGCCGCCCGCCCGTCCAAGCGAGCACCTTGGTGCAAGCCGGCCGCAGGCTCAGGCCCGTCGGTGCGAAGGAAGGAACGTATGGAAAAGCCAATCCCTTGATTGGTCGCTATTCAACTCGACGAGCATCAGATTGCATCGGAGTCGCGGATCTGACGGTAGTTTGGGGAAGGGGGGAAATGACGAGACGGGCGCGACGCGGTGGGCTGTAGGGGCGTTAGCTACGTTCCGACGCTGCAATAGCAACGCGCCTCTACGGCGTCTATTTATCATACGCCTTATTGGATTTCTCTACGTACGTACGTTCCGGCAGCGGTAGAAGAGCGCCACGAAGCCATCTCACCAGGCCTCCCGACGGAACCTGAAAAAAGCGGCTTCGATCCTCCCGGAGCGTCCGGTATCAATGTGGATCCGCATTCAGCAACGTTAGTTCCCTCGAATCGTCGGTCGAACTCTGCGCCTATTTCGTTTTTCCCTCTTCGTCTTAGTAAGAGCCGTTTGACGAACGACTTGCTTCTGCACAAGCACGCTCCGCGGGCGATGGTCACAGTTTCGAGGGGAGAGGACATCGTTGACAGGCTCACATGCTAATCGATGATCAATCGCGTGTTGCAGCGCCCATTTCCCCGAGAATATGAATGGAACCGAACATCTGGCTCACGGACCAACTCTTAGGCGAAGTGCGCCCGAAAAGAGTAATCGGTCCGGCAACACTATTGCCCATGGAAATGCTTCGCCTAACAGGCCCTCGCGGCATCTCACTTTTCCTAGAACACTGAACGATTCGGTGGCTCACCGGCAAGAGGAATACTCCGCTCGACTCGATCCGGCGCTCGGTATTCAATTTTAAAGCGAACTCGATATCTCAAGAGGGCAGCGACGGAGGCACTTCTTGTTCATTGAGAAACGCGAACTCCCACTTTCAAGGACTCGCAACAAGGAAGGCCAACTCTCTTCAACTCTATCGTCGGGGAGCGTCGGCCGCGAATCAGCGTTAAAGGCACCAGGATAGTGACGTCTACACGTTCAAAGGGCGCCCACTTTGAGCATGTAGACCTGCTGCTCGGAGAGCACCGTGGCGCACCTTCGTGATTGGCGCTCGGAGCGACCGCCAAACGCAGTCCGCAATCGACTGGATTTGTCTGTGCTAATGATGCAGGTATGTCTAAATGATCATGAGCACCGAGAAGGCGAGAACTGGTGATGCACTCATGAGTCCACAGGATTTGCTCAGCAAGAGAACTCACACTGGTTTTGAGCGGATCGGAGGGGAACGAAATGGGAGGCAATCAACCAGTGTAGTCATGAAGACCTAAACATTCCGTCTCCATGCCTTGGGCCACCGGAGAAAACCTCAGAAGTTATAGATGGAAATTATCAGGGGTCTCCGGATCTGTCGGAGCATTCAGAGTAAACTCCGCTCAAAAACGAATAAATATAGTGAATATAGTGGAAAAAAAGTAAGTATATAGAGAAAATTAGGTAAAGAAAACATATATGTTTCACATGGTATATCAACATAGTCCGGTAAACATACAGTACAGCATCGATTTTTTCAATTCATCGATGCAGGGAACGGTTCAAATAATCGAGGCTGCACTGTAGATTAAGATGAAACAAGCGAGGTGAAAGCCCGTTTGAGATCATCGAGGTTAGAATTCTAATGGTTGAAACAATCGGGGTTGAAATAATCAAGGGTGTTCTGCAGTACATGAATATAGAATAGCTTGTGTCGTGTTCCTCCGGAAATGATGCAGGGATGATACGTAGCGGCTGAACGAGCGCTGAGAGGCTCATAAAAACCTGATGAGCCACGAGGAATACGAATTGAATGTCATCTGTTCAAACTGAGGAGCAGTTTCACCTTAATGAGCGAGATGAGTCTCCCGACTGGGAGTGTTGCGCGCACCTTGTGTCACTTGACCACACAGATGAGATCCGATGTAAACACAAATGTAAGATGTCCAGCCGATTTCGGTACACCTCCCGCGCGATCTCACTCATTGGGTCGGAGACACTCCCTTGGTGTTTACGATTCCTCCTCGCCGTGTTCCCTCGGTATTCTCGAGAATGCTAACCGATCGAGAGAAGCTGACTAGAAATGCTGGCGGACGGGCATTTATGTTTTGCCTCCTAGGAGAACGAGCTCATGATCTGCTTGCCCGCTTTGGTAACGAGACTGCGCCTCAGCAGCTCTGCCACGCCGATAACTCGACAGCACTCGACCCGCGCCTATTTGTTGCGTCCTGTAGTGATTTGGACCGATTGAGAACGGAGCGGGAGCCTTCGGAGCCCTTCACTCATTTTCGTTCACATGAATACATTTCATTTCCTTGCGGCTCGCGGTCGGACTCTCAGTTCCCAGACAGCTGAGCGCCGCGGATCTTTATGATCCCGCTGGATGGAACCCGCCGCGTGAATATCTTGTTCATTGCGCTCCGGGGGTCGCCTCGATACATTCCTGAATGAATTCATCCTTTTCACACTCGTTGTCGTTCTGGTTTCTTAATCGACTCAGCCACCCAATGCAGCAACGACTCCTCGCCGGGGATATGCCACTGAACTCCTCCGCGATAGCAGTTGTTCGAGGAAAGCTCCCGAAGGAAATATTTTCCCTTAACGGCTCCCCACCCTGTCAGCCCTCCCGACTCCCTGCCTGGTAGGCTCCCATCGAACTTGAGGCGGTGAAAAGGCCCCGAAAAGCGGCCAACACGAGAAAGAAAGACGGGGCGGATAGAAGCTTCCTTCCATAAATTTCACTGAGATCTCTTCTACGGCCGTCTCCCTTTCACTTTGGCGCTTTCTTCCCGCCCGGTCGTTCGGCGTTGCATTTCGTGCCTGTATGCTGTCGTACGGGATACTCCCTCTCTCTCCCTCTCTCCAGATCTCCTTCTCTCCTTCTACTCCCCCCCCCCCCCCCCCCTCCCTCTGAAGAAGTGCACAATTTAGCGCTCTGCCGATAGGGACAGCGAAAAGCGGCAGGAGGACCGGCTCAAGCCTGAGAACACCAAGAAGTCAACGCGGAAGCGTTTTATATTCTCTCGTTCCTTTTCGAGATCGCAGGATTCAACGGACGTCCCACTGTGAACTTCGACACCCGTTGCCTGGCCGACCGCTCTGAAGGATAAGCTTCGAGTTGCTGATCTAGTTTCACGGACTTCTTTTTCACGCTTGCGCGGTCACGGGTGGTGACGTGCGGTCTCCTTGTTCCTGCTGAGAGAAGAAACTATACGATAAGCTGAGGCGAGGCCTAATGGCCTTTCAATTGACCGCGCATGCACGGCGGCATTTGGTAGAGCGAGGAAGCAATGAATAATCAGCAAGGAAGTTCTACTAGCTACGATAGACGGCAATCGACGGCGATCTACGGCAGCGGATTGGATGCTCAGTGCGAGCTCCGGCAACGTGGCGCAACTCTCCAACTCGGAATGACACGCGTGCGTGAGCCTGCATTCTGCGGGAGAATCCGCTACGTTCGATCTGGTAAACGAGGCCTCTTCGGAGCAATTCTTACAGATCGAAGCCAGTCGGTCCCCGATTCTCCTCAACTTCACTGGAGCTTCCTTCCTGTCGCTTCAATTTTTCTAACGTTTGCTGCAGTTTCTGACTGTCACTTTGAAGCTCTCTGAAGGGACGAAGAAACAAACCGAAAAATCGTTGGATTCAATCCAAGATCTAAATTGATGGCAACCAAGTCGTTTTTCCTCATTCCATCTCAATGCTGAGTTAAGCGATGTTCGAAATGAATGCGACTGAAGAATGACCGAACGTAAGAGGGCCACTAGAGATCGACCCAGGTTGGGATTCGCAAGAGGTGTTCTCGCCTCCGCGAGCGGCTCCCGGTCGGTCTTGGGTGCGAGAGTCCAAGGGGATCTGCCCCTTGATTTGTTCACCCACAGAATGGCTTCATCGGAGCAGCTCATACAGTTTGAGCTCAGGCGCATCGGTTAGGTTGGGGAGCGTCAGCGATGGACATAAAGTCTTCCGCCCGCGCCTTGAGTTCACGTTCGATGTCGTGGCTGGGGTTCGAACATCGGATGCTAGCCGCGCGGTGCACTCAGCCACATCGCCGTCTGCGGCTTCCCGGAGATGAACTATCAAATGCTCCAAACAAAAGTAGGAAAGTAGGCTTTGCTCAAGTTGGAGAAATATCGCGGAAATCGGTGGATCGGATCTCTAATCCATGTTCTCAGATCGCTCGCTGGCCGTTCAAGCCAGGGATTGATTTGAAGCGAATTCACGGTCGTTCCCATCAATTGATAAGCTTTTCTAGTCTGGGTAGCAAGATTCCAAACACTTCTGCCACACCGCTCGGGGTCGATTCCTCCGAGCAGAGAATATACGCAACGTTGCGCAGTTCGATGAGTTCTCGTAGATCACCCGAGAGATGCAAGGTAGACAGAGGCATACCTCAACAGAAAGACAAAGATGAATAGCTCGATGGAGTTCCCGATCAGCCGACAAGATTGGCTCGTCGAGCTAAATCACACCGGGCAGACGGAAACGACGACGTCGTCGCCAGCGTCGACGACCAGGTGAGTGTGCTCGGCGCGCGAACGAGCCTAAAATGGACGAGGAAAAAACGAGCGAGGACTTAGTGTTGTGCAGGAGAAGACGTTAGGATCACGGAACACTACTTGGCCTAAAGAGGCAAATCCCTCCTTGGCCTCCTGTGTCGGCTGGCTTCCACTGAGATAGATAAAGATAGAGGAGGGGACGATCCCGACAAAGCTGATACTTCTCCTGCCCCCTCTTCTTTCCTGGATTCTCGCGTCAACCCCTCCTGATCCCCGTCCATTCCTCCCTTGCCTCGCCTCTCCGCCTCCCCCCGTCCACCCCATCGAAGTGGTTATTTATGCATGAAAAAGTTGACCTCCGGCGAAGACAGGCACGCGACGAGTGACGGATTGTCAAAGGCGCCGTCGCCGCCGCGTCGTTGCGACGACCGACGGGCGGCGGCTCAGTTTTCACTACAAGCTTGGAAGCCACCAAACCAGCTATCGCTGGCTTCGCAGTTCGCGGGGCGGCATCAGAAGTCGGCCTGGAACGGGGGAGCGCTCTGGAGCCGGGGCAACCTGAAGTTAGGGACACGATTCTCCTGACGGACGAGCGGAGCAGAATCTGCCGCAGCCGTCGTCCACGCACGCTCCGTTGCTGGTTCTCTTTTTTATTCCTTTCTCTCTCGATGCTTGTCCAAAATGCGGAGCTACCTGCTGACGTTGAGCTGACGCGGCACGATAATCCCGTATTTTTCTTGGCTGATGCAATAATTCCTCGCGCTAGCTACTTACGCACCCAACTGCGTCGCTCGTATATTTCCCGGACAACGTCGTCGGTTAGAAGGAATGAAACGCCGGGCTATACGCTTCTCCAAACCGAACATGATTATTTTCCTCCGAGCTCGCGAGCGGCGCTGCCAACCGGGTGGCTTCTCTCTCGGATTCGTGCTCTCGAACAGAATCCGAAATCAGCTCAATCAGTTATCCCAACTCATCGATGCGGTCCTAAACCAGTCCAACCAGCCTGGGCTGATGACGTTGCCGAGAACAAGTTGACGCACGTGACCCACTTCCTCAAGTCCAAGGAAAAATGGGATAATCTCCTCCGAGAAGAGGAGGGGCATCAAAGATCATGCGCTGTATCCCCGAGCGCAAGATATAGTTTTTGACGAGCCGCCCCGAATTTCCCTGGAGCTCTCGATATTCTACATTCTTATTGGTTCGAAAGCCCCAGCCTCCTCCGGACGTCCGAAAAGAAGGCAGCCATTCGAAGTCCTACGCTAAAACGACGGCACCGCTCGGCGCGATTCTCGGGAGTTTCCCCGTGGTGCCCCAACATGGCACGAGGGCGGTTGGAGTTCGGCGACCGCCACCTCATCAAAGCTTATCAAAAGTATCTCACGTCAGGACAACCGCCCGCCCCCTCCGCCAACGTTGTGCAGAAAGTCGGTGTGACGGCCTTGTCCCTCTAAAGTAGTCTGAGAGAATGGCGCCAGCAATTTGTGTTTTCCCCCAGGTATAGATTTGCTGAGATGCTTGCCATCCATCTTGTCTCCTCCAGCCATCAGGTGATACAGAAAGACCACTTAAGGCTAATAAACCGGGAAAAAAACAGCGATCTTCTTCTACAAAACAGCACTCGATCAGGTCCTTGTCGCTGTCAACGATATATACCGGGCGTCGTCGCGCTTCCCTCTCCGCACGTAAATCCACCGAACGCCATCGCAGATCTATGCAGCCGAACATCGTCAGCGACTTCTGGAGTCGTGGTCTCTCCGGAATGAAGGAGGGGTACGGGATCGGACCAAGAGAGCTGGCGAGTGCGGAAGGAGCCCCGATCAGTATCTAGAGAAGATTCGGCCTATTTTGGTACTTGAAATCGTCCGATGACCCTCTCCGCTTCAGAGCCAGACGTCAGAGCTTTTTTTCGTAACGAAGTGCCTTCTCTGCTCGGAATAGCCGTGCATTTGGCCGGCCGAGTTCTGGAAAGTTCTTGGGGAACGGAGAGGTCATGCGGTGGGAAAGCCTCGGACCAAATGAGGTCCTCGCGGGCGAGATTGTATTGCCGGGAAGATGGGACAAACTCTACTCCAGATGAGTATCATCTTGCAGCGATAAAAGCGAAGAAAGATGAAGTCGGCCTTCTTCTGGGCCGCGGGATAACAAGCATCCCTTGTCGACCTAATATCGCCTGATGGATCGCTATAGGGCTTGATTAACATTATCTTTATTAACTTACTGGAGTCTCCTCGGGAGAAAAACGCCGTAAGGATAAGCAAGCGCTCTCTGGCTTGAGTTTGTTTAACGAGGATCGTGGCTCCACCTAGCGAGCGCTCGACCCAACTCCTAGGCTCAGGGAGCACCGGTTCGTGTGCGCTCGGAGCCACGGAGGGAGCTGGGATCACTGATATCCCGCGTTTGCTTATCAAACCCTAATCCTGCAACTTTCCGGCAAAGTGGATTTCCAAGAGCGAAACCTCTCTGTTGGACCTCTGTGGAAGAGTTTTCGATGGCATTCCGTGAGGGGTCGTTGGATCACATGTCATTCCCCAGGGTCAGTCTAGCAATAGGTACGACCCCCGATTCCTTCCAAATACGTTTAGTTGGGGGCGCAGAATTTGAATCATGACTTTTCAGCTTCGGTGTCGTCATGGTCTGAGAGGTTTGAGAGCGAATCCCGGAGACGATCTCCACGAACGAAGTCACGTCAGTTCGCTCTGTACCCCCACTTCATGCTCTCAAGTATCAATCTTGGTGATTTCCCGCGGCGCGGAGGGCCCGAAACAAGATCTGGATGCATGACAGTCGGCTAGAACAGATTGCCGGTCTTTTGTGCTCCGTTTTGACCACGATCGGAGCGAAACGCTTGTGGAAAGGTTCCGGAGGGGGGGGGGGGGGGGGGGAAGTGTTCGCCGGCGAGCGAAGGATCCGTAATCGAGTCGGAGAGTCGATCCGAACGTTTCAACGTCGGATTCTGTTCCCACCTTCTCATATCGTGGAGTCTATGCGAGCGCGAGTTCCCTGGAGCTCCGAACGGAGCTTAGAAGTTCCACGCTACTTTCCAGAACTACAGGAATAACTTCCTGCTTTCGAGAGTCTGCCCCTCTTGAACGCTCCGCTTTTCTTGGGTTGCTGCGCTCCGAAGATTTCGATCAAACTCAGCCTCGGACGAGCGACACGTTGTCTCGCTTGCGATACATACAGGCTAAGCTGCTTACACGACAGGAAGCCGCTCTCCAAACAGCTCCGTACGTTCGGGAGGTATCTCGATAACGAGTCACCCAGACGCGGAAGCCTCGAAATACCTTGACTCAGCTTTTATTATGAAAAGTTTGCTGAATCGAGGGACAACTGGAGCGATTAGCATCCCGGGCGAGCGTCCGCTCGGATCAGAACCGATTCAGCTGACTCCAAGAGCCGAACGCTCCGATGGAATGCAATTTTCGAAAGCAGCCACCTGCACTGCGGCTTCACGGCTTGGTTCAAGCAAATATCAACACACACACACTGGAACATTTCTCTTCGCTCCGGCATTCAATCGAGAGCGAAATGCTCGAACGCAGACGGTCGAGGTACGGTGTCCCGGGGCCTTTCTTTTCACGGATCGATGCGAGGTTTGGACAACAACATAAAATAAACAACGAACGGTCCCCAGCCTCGCCGCTGGCAGCGAACAATCCAGGAACTGAACGCAAAAACCAAATGAAATTGCCTGCGGATCGGGCTCGAGCCCGCGCGCTTCCACGAAAGTTCAGGTCGTAACCTTGGCGGCTGGAGGAGGACATCGGCATGGGTCGTCACCGATACTGCGAAGAGCGCTTCCCGTTCCGCTGGAAAAATCCGCAAACACCACCATGGGGCATTAGTATGCGTCGAGGTGCGATGTCGACTGCACTCGGCGGAAGGGCGCGGATCATCAAGAACGTCGTCTCCGAGTTCAGCGTCGCCGTCGTCGGTTGCTTCCAGAGATCAAGGCTGCAACAGCGACGGCGGCGATTCCGAAGTCGAGAAACTATCGTTTGGCTTTCGTGAGGGCCATTAAAGTGTCTGCCTGTTATCTCACTGTTGGGGACCCGCCCTCGATAAGCTCGAAGAACTCGGAGGACCAGCGCTGTACAAAGAGCTTGGGTTTCCCTTCCGAGTGGGAGAAATATATTTAGGGTTTGCCTCCGTGCGATGACTTTATCGATTCTCGGCCACGAGCTCAGTCTCGGCGCCAAACTCGTGTTCTGTCATGTTCGCACCACTGCTCAGGAAACGGAAGCATCTGGAGCGGGCCAGCGAGCAACGTCCGTCGACGTGCGGACGAGCGGCCCGCGCAAGACGAGCTATGACGCGTTGTTTATCCGAGGGCCTCGATATCGGAGATAGAACTTCTGACAAACACATTGTTCCACGATCATGAGCTTGTTATCGTAGCCCCAATCCTCCGATGGTTCACCGTGCGCGCGAGCGTCCTGGAAACAGGTGCGCAGCAACTCGGCGGCGATGTTTGCTCGTGTCCACAATGATTGCCGGTTTCCTCCTCTCACTTTTGATGGTGGGCTTCGCATGCACTGGGGTCGCTTCGCAGGCTTTCGCTTCCGAAGAAATCGCAAACATTAATATCTCCGGCAGCCTCACCACCGCCACGCTCGCTCGCTGGTTGGCTCGGTCGTCGAACGCAGGAGCCGAGGAGGCGTTGCTTGGAAGAAGTTTAAACGGAAGACAAAGCGATTAGAACAAGTATGAAGAGTTTTCGACGCCGCTCTACAAAGAATCGCTCGCTCGACCAGGAAATCATTCGGAGTGAGGCGCGGCAGAGCGCGGAGGCGAAATTATTAATCGGCGAATCAGCGCTCCAGGAATCCGGAAAACGATTCGACGCAGAGAAGAAAGACCACACTGCCTACGGAGAAAAGTTTTGTCGAGCCGATTTGCGTGGCTCCATTTGCGCCTTCGAGACGGAACCATTTCCACTCCGCGGCCAACGCTACGACTACCTCCACTGGGATGGCAGCCTGCAGCTCAACTGCTGCAGCGAGCGATCAAGCGAACGCGCACTTTCATCTTATTCACGTACCCTGCCATTCGCTGATCGGACGGACAGACGGACGGAAGAACGGTCGGTGAGGAAGAATCAACTCCTTTTCAACTGTTCCCCCTCTACGCTCAGCTTCCGATATATCGACGGGAATATGGAGTTCTCAACAGTTCCTCGGTTTCGTTTCGACGTCTGTTTGAGAAGTTTCCTGCCTCCGGACATTCCCGGTCCGGGCATGGAATGCGAGGCGCGGAGACTTCTCGGGCACGGAATCAAACTCGAGAAACGGTGGTTTCCATCGGCCGTGTCGATGTGCGAGCTCGCCCGCCCTATTCACGGTGCAGCTTTTTCCAGTGAATCCCAGTCCAACCCCAAGGCCGAACGCCGGCAGCCCGAAAAAACCTTCTCCTGATTCCGATACTTTCGGCGGAGCTTCTCTTCTGGCGCTCTTCTGCGTGGTGAGGGAATATGACCTGGCCCTGATCGAACGTCATTCAGAATTTGAGAGGACTCAGGGCCACGAGTGCCAGCGAGGGAACGGGAGCCACAATACACGACGCGGTGCGAGGCAGCATTTCGATACCATGGAATGTGCAGAGGAGGGGAAAGGTTTTTTAGGCTGCTAGCATCCGATCGCGGAGTGCCCTTCGTGGAGGCGTTAACAACTTGCTTCATTCAATCATATCGGTAGGCAAGATAATGGAAGAATGTTAGATCGATCGAAGCAAATCTGTCGAAGAAAAATGATCCGTATGGACATCAGATTCATCAAGTGAAGTGTGGGTCCGACATTGAAGAGAAGAAATTTCGCTCAGGAAGGTATGTCCACGGTCTCATACGCCGACAGCGTACGCGATCGCCGATCTTATGCGGACCAATGTCGCCGACCTGGCAAAAATCGAGAACCAGCATTGACTCCCAAGGACGTTACAACGTATTCGAGCGCCGAGGTGACGCAAATGCCAAATCCTCTGGGCACGGTTGCCGCCCCCGTCTGATTCGGCCACTCATCAACTCACGCGCAGCGGGAGCAGTTGGACCCAACGGGATTTATTTCGTCGAAGCGCGGGGGAGACGAACCCTCATGTCTCACTTCGGAAAAAAGGAGCAGAAATAGGAGAAACGAAGGGAGGAAAGCTTTTCAACCGAATACACTCTGAAATATATTGGGAACGGTTTGATTTGCACTTGGGTTTTGATTTCAGTTCGAGTGGTCTGCAAACAGGGTCAAGATGAGTCGCGAGTGAACAAACCGTCCGAGCTCCATGCGGCCAACGCCTCCTCCATCGCACCCGCCGAAACCAATCCCATTTTTCCCAACCGATGGAGGAATTCTGGCTCGAGAGGGACGGCGGAGAAGAAGTTACTGGGATAAAGGAAGATTAGCAGAACCGAGAGAGGAGGAGACGGGGAAGGAGAGCAGGGGAAAATGCAACGCAAAAAGAGCACTCACTCTTTCGATCAGGGAAAGTGTTCTGGACCATTTACAAATCGAGTCTGCCGGCAGATGTTCGTATTGAAACGACGATCGCTCTTCTGACTGCTCCTGGCGCGGAACAGTAGAACAACTTTACCCCAGTGGGCAGCTTCAGAATTCGAGCTCGGCTCTGCTCCTTGCTTCTCACGTCTTCATTCTTCGGTATTGCGGTCAGAAAACGTGGACCTCAAGTATGAGAGTACTCTCCTCCTCAATACTGAGGAATTCGAGCTTTGGAGCTCTTGGAGGATCCGGAGAACACTCTAAAAGAATACAACTTCTTCACCCGTCATGTAGACTCGACGTCACGGATTTTCCCTGATCTCATCTCTATCAGAAAGCATCCAGCGAAGACAGAAGGAAAATTCCTGTACACTCGGTTGGTCATTTCGAGTCATTGTTTTCGACCGAATAATAATTAGGGTTCGCTCAAACAACGCTGTTCGGCCTTAGTTGTGAGTTCGACTCGATCGCAGAACTGCACACAGGAATTCAGCTATGCACGGCTATCAAGGCGGGACTCCTCCCTAATGCGACCAAGCCGGTAGTGGAGCAATCTTGCGCGCATTCAGGCACAAGCGAATTCACTCTAGAGGGCGAGGAGTCATTGCGCGCGTTCAGTTTTTGCGAGCATTCAGTATATATGGCGCCGTGCTTGGGAGCTCAGAAGACTCTCACTTACGTCCGCAGACTTCGTTTTCCCCAGAATTCTGGAAGCGGTACGGCTCACGGGAGTCGGCGTTCCCCGCGCAGCTTCTCAAGCTGAACACTCGTTCATTGAGCATGCGCCGCCGGCTGAGACTTGCGGAACCGACTCCGAAATACTCCCCCCCCCCCCCCCCCCCCCCGATGATACTCTGTTTCGGACAGAAGAAAGAAATTAACCCGAGCGGGCTCGATCACCTCAACACTCTCACTGACTTCGACATCCGAGAGCCTCTCGCAACTCAGCCGAAGAATCGGTTCCTGGCCTGGAGCAGGAGTTCTCAATCATCGGGCTTTCAACCTACCAATGAGCCATGGAAAGAATTCCAGTGAGCCACCACAAGACACCCATCCAGCTATTGCGCTTGAAGCCTCGAGGCAAGTTCCACCATATCAGTTCTGCAGCAAGGGTCGTTGTCAGAACAAACTGCAGCTGTCGAACTGACTGAGAATAGAGCTGTCAATGGAAGTCGATACACAACTGTCATGGACGATCACAGGCGAAGGATTCATCCTTTTCTCTGCGTACAGAAAACGTGACAATCCTTGATTAGGAAGGCAACCGTGAAGTTTTTCAATCACCACCCTCGACGGGACAGATGGAAAACTCGCTCTAATTCATTGAAAGAGCTGATTGTCAATGATTTATTTCTCAATGATGAACAGTTACGACGTCGACCGTTAATACCATTGAGGCTTAGACACAATCGCGTTGACATGATCGCTGGCAGATGAAAGCGACGTTGGTGAATTCTCGTGCGAGAAAGTCGGAACTTGATTTTATCGAGAGCAGATATGGTCCCGTTCGATGGAATTGAGATTTTCATACTTGAGTACTGAGGCACACCAAAATACCTGGCACGAGTAGTCTCGCGATTGAGAAACCTCGACCGCGAGATCTCTCATACGGGGGGGGGGGGACTCCTCATACATTTCTGAAGGAAGGTTTCTCTGCATCCAGAGTCTCTTAGGGAAAGTACCCCCATGACAGAAACTGTCAGATTGTGTTTGCTCACATGTTTGACCGGGATACGAATCTCCGGAATAAGGCGCACCGCCCCGATATGATGCTAGAGAGAATCTGTGTCCACTCCCCAAGGTCCCATGACACTACATTGAAGGCACTGGACTTCCGAAGCAAGGGACGGGCTAGCTGGTATTTTATATCATTTTATCTTATTTCGAGGAATTGACAAACTACTGTGAATGAACTCAGAATGATTGAGTGGAGGCGATCGAGCCTACACTGTGTAAACACACTGCCATCTACTCTTCCCCGAATGGAGCTACGAGCGAGGATCGAAGGGAGTGGGCAACCGCGGGTCCGAAATCGAGAACCCAGAGTGCCCTAGAGTACAGTTACAGAACATTGAAACCCGACGCCAAGAACAATGGAATAACTGAGAATCTCGTGTTGCCTCTGAGGGCCACAACGGCCGACGCGGTGGAAGACCGGAGGAAATATTCAAGTTCCCTATCAGCCCGGGATGGTTTGAGCGAGGGTTGATGAAGACGACTTTCCCTCCAAATTTCGAGGAAAACGAGTAATCCGCGTTCGGGGAAACATATTTCCAGCTCGTTTCAGTGTCCTCCGCCTAATGTTGTTCAACATACCGCATACCTACGGAGTTCGCCAAGAGAGGGTCCTCAATAACTTTCTCATTGGTGCGCATGCTTCCTTTTCTCGCTGCGTGTCCGTGTGTTTCATGCGCCTCGAAGCCCATGTAGCTACCGTCAAAGTTCATCCCACATCGAGCTCGGGGAGAACCTGGATCCGGTCAGACCGCCCGATCCGCATGGAGCGACAGAATATTCCGGAAGTTCGAATAGAAAGGCTCTTCGGATCGACGGGGCTCCAATGAAGCAGCTGGAAGCCGAGGCAAGAAAATATAACGCTCCCGCGGCGATTACTTGAGGGGTTGCAGAGAGCATCTCATGGAGTTTCGGTCCCTTGGTGAAGGAATTCAGAGAGTCTCCCGCCCAGCAGCGTTCCCCTTTCAGCCTTCTGTATCTCCTCTCTCCCGTTAATCCTCCTTTTCCAGACAGATCCGAAGCCGCCGCTCTTGCACCAATTAGCAGCGATCGACGGCCGTTGTTTCCACTAGATGGGGTTGCCATGGACTTCTGACCAAGGAACGTGATGGTCTTTGGAGGTCGATCATCGATCTTCAAATATCTGGATCATTCAACTGGTCAGAATCGATATCGATGCGGGCAAATCGGATTTCGCTCCCCGACGGATCTGGCACATTCGGGATTTGCGTGTTCGCATGCTTGTTTCACGGAGCCGCTCTCTATTTTCTCGCTCTGAACGTCGATATTCAGACTTCTGATCTCCCAATGTCTCTCGAGGGGCTCGCAGGAGTAAGGATCTCGGCCGGAAAAATATTTCCTCTCGTTCGCAATATCATTGATAAGGACCGCCTTCAGTTTGATGGCGACGCATGAACATGCTCGCTACCGTGAAGCTCAGCTGTTGACCACGAGGACGCGCAGACTTGCCAACCTCCGCTCATTCGTAATCGAGTCGAGTTTGTGCGAGAGATTCCCGAGAACTCCGCAACGTCTGCGACGTATCAGAGAAGCATTCCGGCTTCATCAAGAAAACCGAGCCGATAAGAGAAGACGCAGTGGGTCGCTCGATTGTTTCTCCACAAAACGAATCTCGATTCGATATCGGCGGATTTTTCCCGGAAACAAGAAAGTAGTTTCCAGAGAGGCACTTCTCAGGCTCGATAGCCTCAAATATCCCTCTTCGCGTGGAGGAGTCCCGATAAGTTGAAATGCAATAAGAGAAAGATCGTTCCCTCGCCGGAATTCCAGCGTCTTGAGGAGGCCTCCCGAGATTTCCGTCATGAGATTTGTCAAAAACTCGAACGTTATGCTGAATTCTCCGGCGTCCCTGTTCGTGATGATAGGGGTCGTTGCAGAGATGAAGAATATTCGATCGGCGGCACAGTTTCCGGGACTCGTCAGAGCGAGTTGCTCAAGCATGTACATACATACACGACTGGAAAACGTGTCTTCTCTCGTGTCTGACGCTCGAGCACAGAGAGGATCGTTGCGAGCGTCCCCACAGAAGCGCTGTTCATATCGTTTAGAGATATGCTTTCCTTCCTTTGCAGGAGCGGAGTGGATTTCAAATGAATTGTTGACTCCTCTTGACTGCTCGGCCGAGAAGTTGCAACAGAAGTTGCATCATTGAACCTTGATGACATCGCTGGGAAGCCACTGACCTGCCGTCGATGAACTCGCGTTCGGAAATTGACATCGAAACCTCGTTTTGGGCTTAATTGGAGCAGAACGAGCCAGCGGTGAGAGATTTGTACCGGATTGAAACAGAACCGGCGCCTGCACGGAATACACTAGAGGAAAAAAATCAGTTCTTGAGCGAGAATTGACGTGCTGAACGTCTACACTATTGGACTCCTGTCTGGCGGATTAGCCTGGCCGCCCACATTTCGATCCGGCTGCTCTCCAAGCTATACCCGACTTTCTTCATGTAGACGGAGGCGCTGCGTGACAACATCCCAACAAGACGGGATGCTTCATGAGACAGTTATCATTTCGTTTTCTTGAGGAGAGCCTAACCGTGCGCAGATGAATTCAGCTTACCACAGCACGAAGTTTGTTGATCTGTGTCAGAGGAGTTTTTTTTTTCAGGACATCTCTCCTCATGAACTGATATCTCAATCTCCACACATGGCCAAGAGTCAGTGGGTTCGGACCCCGCCGGTTGGTTTCGCCGGGTGCTGTCATGGAGGGATCTTCAAATGACTTTCACGCGCTAGATTCAACAAACTCGAAGCAACCCATCTCGGTATGGCAGATCTACACAGTTGATGCGTCTTTAAATGACCTCACGAGGTATGCGCGGTCGACCCTTGAGACATTCGCAAGGGCGAAGCGGGACCGATGAACGAATTTCGCCAACATGCAACCATTGACCCTGTTCGCTGTGGTGGTGAAATATTTCCGATCGCAGCGCAAACTGTCGCTGACGGTTGCCCGTGACGCCAACCAGCTGACGTCAAGCCCACTAGAACGTATCAAGGGAATTGGGCACGCTCACGAAACCCAGAGAGTTGGGTGCACTTCGCCAGACATGAGGGCCCGCGCTTGCACTCAGACTGCCGAAGCACCGGTGCCTAGAAGCCCCGTGCCAGGAGACGAAGAGGAAGAAGCGTTTCACCCGAATGTCGGGATTCCTTCTAGTTGCTCATCTCTTCTCCCGAGAACGTACTCGGAAGATGCGACGCATTTCACTTTTAGTTTCCAAGAAAAGAACCTCGCATTGTTGCGGATCGCTCTCCCTCGACTAGAATCTAATGCGAAAGCTCGGCTCGTTGGCCGTGCGGCATAAACCAACGCCTGAGGTGCCACGCTGAGCTAGCAATCGCGGGTTCGATCCCCGGCCGACAACGAAAATTTCTTATGTGGTAAAAAGAGGATTCAATTTGTATCAGAATTAAATCTGAACCATCTTAAGACCCAAGCCCACCGCCCGCAATGGGATTTGCGAGGCGATAGGGAGTGTTACTGAAGCAATACCGAAAGGTGATCCCAGGACACTTCTGAGGGCTGGCTGAGAGGTTCAGCCGGAAAACAAAGAATCTCATGCGAAATCTGGGGGCTGTCGAGCAAGGCCCAGCTCATTCTTCTGTCTTTTTCTTCGATCGTTCAAGCACGCATCCGTTTGTCCGCCTCCGGAGGCCGTTTCTCCATTAGAACATTGGCTTAAAAACTCCGTTAGTCCTCCCATGGCCGAGCAGCTCTTCATCCTCTCCTCCCCACGGTGTTCCCGACATCGCCCAGGGCTCTGACCTCTCTTCCTTGTTGTTGTTCTTCAACTATCTGTTCTCGCCTCATCACCCCACTCGTGTTTGTGAGCCCTCAATCGACCTCGCGTCTTATCACAGCCATGTTCTCCATGATTCCCCGAGCGGGGGTCGGGCGTATCTTTTCAGTTTTCCACGGAAAACGTCTCAGACCCCGCATGTTGAAGATTAGCGGCTCCATTCAGCAATGTCGCGCGAACTTCATCCGCAGCCTGAGAAGTGTTTGCTGAGTGAGGGATTTGAGCAAGCGATCGCTTCCTCTAACTGCTCTCGTGCTCATCCAGCTAACATTTTTGCAAAATCTTCAACTGAGAAAGGAACTGAGAGAGGGAGGGTTAGAGGACCGGGAGAGGGCCACCGATGCTGCTGCTAAGGCCGTGGCGACGGCGGCAGCGGCGGCTTCGGAGGCCACGGCGCCCACCAGACCTCGTGTTGCGTGCTCTCAGTCCAGGCTTGGACCTCGTACACGGTGCGGCCGTCGAGTGCTTTTTCGGAATCTTGCCCCTCCGCCACACTCCGACGTGGTAACGGATCGTGATTTTCAACGGTGTGCAAATGATGTCTGTTTCACGGATGAGGCTACTCCCCTAACGGACAGCCAGCAGCGGAAACTTGTCCTGTGCATCGAAAGTTCGATTGTTGACATTCGTGCAACTTTCCCGGTGACATGAATCTCCCACGAGTTTATGGATTTCTGCTCTGGACGGTGGTCTGCGCCGCCGTTAATTGCGCGGCTGCAGTTGAAAAAGTTCACGTGCCAATAGGTGAGTTGTCGCTCCGGCGCCGGCCCTTCCAGATCGGTTAACACAGTTTAAAGCACGGGGGATAACGAACCAAAACAGAGAGAAAACACTTCATAGCTTCTGCCAGGAAGTGTCTCGAAGCGGTTCGTCATGCTGTGCGCGTGCCGCTGTCACCGTGAAACTGACGACAGGTGACGCGAGACGGTGATTAATTTAGTGAGAGATGAACATCATGAGCCGATGAAGGGGAGAACAGAGTAGTGAGTGAAGTTCGACGAATCGATCAACTCTGGATCACACCGATCCATCACGAGACAGCGGAAAACGTTGGGAAGGGAGAAAAGTGGGGAAATCCGCGCACTGGGAGACACAATTGCTGCTTCCTCTATTGGGCCAGTGCTTCTGTCTCGCCACTGCTCTTTGAGGCCTCCTTCTTTCTCTGTTTCCATTATTTATTCCGCGATCCATATTGTCTCGTCCTCTTCAACCGTTTTCCCTCCCTTTCCCCATTCTGTGATTCAGCTGTTCCCCAATTTTTTTCTGCAAATTTACCCCCACGCCCCCGACGCCCCTCGTAACCCACGTCCACTCGGAGGCAACGCGTCCCATCATCTTCCTTCGCAGCCTGTCTCCGCCTTCGTCTTCGGAGGAACTTCAACGATCCTCCACTTTTCCCTCGTTATCCTTCTCATGCTCCTTGTGCCCAGGATGACAGAAATCCGCTGAGGCCGCCCCTACCACTTCCCGCTGCTCATTTGGCCTGTTGCAGCGACTTCTGCCGTTTGCCGACGCCGGAGAAGTTCAGTGGAAGTGCAACAACGGAGGAGCGCTGAACGGTCATCTTCCACCTCGTTGCTGTCGCTCACTCGATCTTCGTTCCTTCGACCTTCACTACAGCTGGACAGGTCTTGTGATTGCGCCGAGTACAGCTGAAAGCTTGAACAGAGCTACATTCACCTACAGATACTCAGTCACGCCGAAGGACAGTCGTACTCATGGACGCGGGCAGGAGGGGCCGCCCGACAAATCGATGGCTCGACCGAGCGTTCGGTGGTCAGACACCTTGTTCGACATCTGCGATATCTGCTGAGACCGATAATGCTCTATTGATCAGATAACAGCCCGCCCGCCTGCGTGCCGAAGGGGAATCTTGAGTCAACGGAAAATGTGGCCCAATCAGGAAATGAATGCTACTAGTCAATCAGCTTAGCTCGAAAGCCTCCCGTGAGGCTGCCGATCTCGCACCTCGCTCCGTCGAACGAACCGAAAAACAAAGCAGCCGCGTAAGCAAGCCGCGAATCAGCGCTCGACGGCGGGTCGACAATCCTGCCGAGTCGAAGACGGCCGGCATCGCATTGCCGTCGAGCTCAATGTCGCCTCGACCGGTCTCGTCCAGCGACGCAACCGATCAGAGTGGTTGGCGATGAGGAATGAGCTGAGGTACCTCTCGATTTCCCCTGGAACACGTCCATCCCTCAACTCAGAGCCAGCCCAACGGTATCCCCATCGATCGGTCTTTCCGGCGGAGTCATCGAACGGAAAGCAGCCGCATTCGACCCAGCTCGAACTTGCTCGCGAGCTACAACCCATTCAAATCCTTTTTGTTTAACAAACCCCCGTAACGGCACCGCCGCGTTCGCCGCCGGTTTCCCCCCGACCGAAACCTCGGCCGCCTCGGCATGCCATGAGCCGCACACATCGCCCCGCGACCTCAATCGCGGCTGCGCTTGCCAACTACTCTGACTCAATTTGGATTTTTTTCTCCCTCCCGCGAGATGAAATCAGCCGCCGGCCTATATGGCTCTCCTCAGCTCGATCTCCAAGGCTCCCTGTTCCCTACGATTCGCGGCCCTACGACGCCATATCACAAACGCTCTTTCAAACGAATAGGCAACGATTCCTTCCAGGGATCTTTCCTTTGAGCTTGAACGCTTTGGAACGCTGGCTCTCATGGCGGATGGATACAACGAGCGACCGATCCGCGGAATCCAGCGAGGAAAATTCGAAAGCGCAAAGGATGGGACGAGTCAGTGGAGAAGCTTTCAGAAAATTAGGAAAACCAACTCTTTGGAAGTCGAGTGTCTCGGCCTACGCCCTCCCTCTCTCCGTGCGGCCGGCCGCAAGAAGCCTGATGGCTCTGCAATGAACGAATCAGCTTTCCGAGCTTTAGCGAAAGTTCGCTGCGGGGTGTCGGCCTCGTTGGCCCAAATCTTTCTTCAAATTTCCCACTTTTGAGACCGACGGGGGAATAACGGACACACCGAGCCGTGATGAGGACCATAACGCTGCTTTGAATTTCGTAGTTTTTCTCCCTGGAAGAACAAAGACCCGCACGGGTTGTCGATGCCCACCTCAGCACCGGCGGCTTACCACCGGCGGCTTGCCAAGGTCTACCCCGGCCCCGGCGAGCTCGGGTTGCGGCGCACCCGCCGTCTCCTTAGTTCTCGTCTTCCGCGAGCTCGCGAACAATGAAATCGGGAGCAGCAAAACCGGATGAAAGGAGAACGCTCGCTACAGAATGCGCGCGGCGCCGCTCGTGGATGCGCGCGGAAATTGAGGCGCCCACATTCAACGCACTCGGATTGATGAATCTGGGAAGCGCACGACCAGCCTACCAGAAGCTTGGAGGAAAAAGGTGTCGTGTAATCAACGCTCGTCTTCTGTCAGCCGCGTGGGGTCTGGCGAGCGAGACACCAGGACGTCGGGCCTGCTGTTGTCGTTGCTCGGGGCCGGGGGGATGCACAAACACAGAAATATGGCGGAAATTAGAGCCGAAACGATGGGTAAGGAATATGCGACCAGCTCGCTATCTGCCCTCGTTCGTCGTGCCTATCGTTCAGGCGAGCGGAACGGCCATCCGTTAGGCCGGGCGGTCGGGGCAAGGGCGAATGTCTTCCTGTGCGAACGTATCGTTTACTGGGCCACCACCACCACCAGCGCCGCCGCTCGGTCGATCAAATGATGACTCTAATTAGCCGGGAGAACAACACCAGGGATCTGTTGCGGAGCTTTTTGACTCCGTTGCTGCGTCGTCGCCCCGCTCGGTCTTTCGTGACCGTCGCGGTGTCGAGTCGCTTCCGATCCTCTCGCCGTCTCTTCGAGGTGACTCCCTCTGACACGAGGGATCAACGAGCCTTCCGGACAAGTTCTGCTCGAGAGACCGACCTCTTCCGACCTATCTGCGAGGAGACAAACATCGGGGCCGAAAACATCTCAAACGACTCCTACTATTGCGACACATCCTGACACCTTTCGCCCCGAATAAAAACTTCCCCAAAACTTCTGGGACATCTGTCATGACCTTCTCTCCGAAACTGGGGACCTCGGCTGCGCCGCGCATCCGTCGCGTCGTCTAAGCTGAAAGTTGCGAAACACACGCCAGAAATGCGGCAGATCGGCACCGCGAGGAGAGGAATAGATCTCGATGGGCGTCGCCGCCGCCACTGTGAGAATCTCATCCGAACGGAATCGCAACTCAGCCGGCTCGAGATGGGAGAGCGCTTGATGGTTGACTCCATTATTTTTTTGTTGACAAAACGCAGTTTTTCTCCACCGTCGCTTCGTCGATCTGAAATCATCTCGACCGCATTCCGAATCAGAATCATCGTTCTGCGTCGCAGAAAGAAATAACGATGGAATCTCGACTGCATCCGACGGAGCGAGTCTGCGAAGACAAAAAGAAACTCGAAGAAACCTTTATCCCCCCGAACAGAAACGTCGCCTTTATCTACCCCGCCCGCCAGACAGCAAGCTCGGGAGGGCGGTCGCCGGCTGGGTGCACGACGGCTCGCTGCTGACTGACTCGACGCCGTCGCTATCTAAGAAGCCATTTCAGAGTACCGACGGAGAGAGATCCGACGAAGAGGCAGCCAGCCAGTCAGCCATCTCTACGAAACGCCTTGCAGAGACTTGATCTGATCGGACGGTGATCCGATCGGGGCCCGCTCGACGGCTTACTGGCTGGCTCGAGCAATCATTTTCAGTTTGACCTGCTGCTCTTCGGGCGTCGCTCCCTCGCCTACTCCGCTTCTCGTTCCAAACACGCTCGTCGAGCGTTCTCAGAAAATCCCCCGCGAGCATTTGCAACGGGACATCGCCCACCGCATATGCATCGTACTACATGCACGCGAGCATCGTGCACGGGTGCCCATATACACTGTGCTGCCCCGTGCTCGTACTGTTTCGAGCATGCAGCTCACCTGCGCTGAGCTGCATCTCTCTCTCTCGTCCGCGAACGTCCCGCGGATGAGGAACGAAACTCCGCCGGAAAGTTCGGAGGTGAGGATATCTTGACGCGAGCGGCGCGAGTCGGATCCCTGTCAGGTTGTCGTTGCCGCACTCTTCGCTGGAGTCGATTTTCCTTCCGAAGACCTTGTTTGCTCGTTTTGAAGTCTTTTTCTGTTTTCGTGCGTCCTCGCGTGCTGACGAGCGTGCGTGCGTGCTCGCGCGCATGCCTGCGACTGGAGGGAATGAGTGAGATATCCGAAGTGCGAGATAGAAACTCTCGGAGTGAAGACCCGAGACGGGTGCCGCGCCGGTGCGTCGACCGACCGGCCGGTCTGTCTGAGTTCTTTCAAAGTCGTGCCCGCGGCGCTGAAACATTTGCTCTTGTGACGAAGCAATAGGAGAAGTGTTGCGCTTCGACGAGCGAATGAGAGCCGAAGAGGACGAAGAAAAGAAAACGAAAGGCGAGAGGAAGAGAGACGAGTTCGACAACAACGATCTCATTTGGAGCTGATAGAGCAACGTCGACGACGAGGAGCTCTGACGCGAAAACGAAACAACCGAACCGACGGACAGCTCACGCGGAGATCGGGGCAGACACCACCGGCACACAGGGAGACAAAGGAGATGAGAAAGACTCCTTGACTACTCGTTGAGGTCCTCCAAAGTCAAACAATCCCTCTGCATCCTCCCCCGCTGCCACCCCGCCCTCCCCTGTCTTCTTTCTCCTGATCCTGTTACTCCTCGCACGCCTGATCTCTCTGATTCGCTTCTTCCTCTCGTATTCCTCGCCCTCCTATTCTCTATCGCGAGTTTTCCTTCCCGAAAACACTCTCACCTGGCTTCGATTTCCTTGCTCGAGCCACTACTCTCTAATGAGTCTCTACAAGGGAGAGAGGACATAAGCGCGGTCCTGAAACGGGACGAGGAACAAGCGAACCTGGAGTAACCTGTCGCTATAAGAAGCTCTGGGATCGAAAACAAAGCAGGCCGATTCCAGGAAGCAAATCAAGTGTGCGCACTCGGCGCTCCAACCAGGGATTTGAGCCGCGGAGTCAAATTCCAATTCCAAATGACCCTTAACGCGCGCTCGGGTCGTCGGTCAGGTGAGGCGTGCAGCCTCAAAGTGGTTTCACCAAACTGATTTCCTGCGCCGACTCCATTCGTTCGTTAGATCGAGGTCCACCGTTCGACGTCGCGGGCCCCACCGAGGAGTTCCGTGAAATCTGAGCTGTTTCCCATCGGAGAAACACGCCTCCCACAAACTTCGGCTCGATTCCGACTCTGCCAAGCTAACCAGGAACTCGCTCGAATGGGATGAGTCCGCTAAAAACGGTTATCGAGCGCATCTGAGCCCCGCACACTACCGACAGCTCTCCTAATCGCTCCTTCGAACTGAAGCGGCCATTGTTGACCTCAGCGAGTTCAGATGAATCTTCAGAGCATTGAGCTACGGAAAACAATGCTGCGCGGACCCGGTGAAGCTACCGACGGAACAACCAGGATGACTGTGCGATCTGCACGACGCGTGCAGATTCGCATGTGATACCTGTGCCTATCTGGCTGAGTAGAGCTCTCAGGGCTCTCTAGTCCGCTGCCCGAGGCGGCGTTGAGGAGGGGAAAAAACGTGACGTTCGTGGCTGGATTCGATCATTCCATGGCGCTCTTCGCTCGCTCCTCATTCCATTTGAGCCGTCCGAGAGTCGAATCGGAGAGCAAGACTACTCTACCGATCTGACGCATTGGTCCAACACAGCCAGCGGGATAACCTGAAGCGCGCGAATTTTTATGGACTCGATGATTGGCTCCATAGCGGAAGCTTTAATGAACGCATCTGTCGGCTGCTCTCCGTCCCTACTTAATTTCCTCCGCTCACCACGGCGCCCGAGGCCAAGCCCTAAAAAGCGGATCGGCGTCCTTGTTCTCTTCGCAGCTAACAGAGAGGCCGAACAGCCAAACCAATTCAATAATTGTCGACGACACCGTTATGAACAATCAATGCCCGTGTATTTTGGGTCCGGGACCTTTTCCCTCTCGTTGCGTTGTGCCAACTTAAGTCGGGGCAAACAGAGCGAGGACATCCGTGCCTCGGAATAACATCATCATCAGCAACCGGAGGCGACACAGTCTTTGAAACCAGTGGAGAGATTGACGTCAGGCTTCGAACACAGCGATCTGCAAAGATAGCGCTCCACCCGAGAATGTTGTCATCAAACATCAGCTCCTGTCCAGGGGTCAAGTCCCCCCCCCCCCCTCAGGGGTAGTCAGCGTTTCCCCGATGTTCACGTGCTTGAGGACGAGTTCGAGAAATGCGTCTCATGGTCACATCTACTCTCATACACGTATCATCTAGGAACGAGAGCTCGCGGGATCATCGCGTGAGGAGAGGAGCGTGATCTCGCGAGGAGAGGCTCTGGAACTCCGACGCCCTGTTCTCTGCATCCATATCCGACCTGATCAGCCGACTCGTTCCCCACCCGCGGAGTGCTGTCTCGCGATAGCAACTCCAGCCGTCCGAACACATGAACCACGCGGAAACCGCGAGAAAGAATCGGACGCCTATTGTTCCGTGGGAGGGAACCGGGCCGGAGCTCCTGTCCCGTCGAACATCATTACGTCGCCGCAATCTCCTCAATTTCGGGCCCCTGAGCTCACTCGGTGGACGCGCTGGATGAAGCGGGGCCCTAGCACGTCAGTATGAGAACAGCGAGGGGGATAAGCGAAATGTCTAGCGCTGCCAGATCACTCTCAATATTGAAACAGGTCTCGGCAAATACTCCGCAGCTCTTTCTACAATATATCTCGGCTATCATTCCTCTCCGCTGTCTCGACACTATGTAGACGGAGCCTCCGCAGCACGGGCGTTATTACAGCCCCGAAAGCAGGCCAGGATGAGAAATAATCTTATGGACACATCCTCTTTGCTCGTTGGTCATCCCCGAACACATCGTCGAGTGAGATTATTGCATCGACCCCATAAGATGATAATTGAGAATCTTCACCGAGAATGAAGGAGGTCGCACTCTCGCGTGTGGACGTCGTTCCTGATTTAGTTGATGTTCATGAACCCCCCTTTCGTTCCGGCTACTTAACCAGCGGAGAGAACTGCCGAGGGAAGTCGAGATCTCCGAATCCATTCAGCGGTTCATGCCTCGCGCTGCCCTCCGTTTTGGGGGCGCAGGCGACACGGAATGACAGGACATACTTCGGACACGCGCTGAGACTCGGTCCCCACATGTCGGAGCCATTCACCGATTCGTCCGAAGAATCCCAGTCCGACGCCCAAGGACACTGCGCGGCATTGGAAGGTTATATCGGAGCCTCGACAACGAAATTCCTGTGTGACGCTCTCCTGTTTCCTTTTCCTCTTGTCGGGCAACAGAGTCGATGAAGCGTTGAAGCACCGAGAGGTGGGTGTGGAAGTGCCAACGGTGCGAGAGGATGCCCGGGAGCTGAAAAGAGACGAGGGAGCCGGGCCAGGGGACGGACGCCCGTCAGCCTGGTAGCCAACGGATTCCCCCGAGGGAGTAAGGAAAGCCAAAGCGATGGAATATCGAGCGAGGGAGCTTTCACTCACTCCGCCCTCCTCGTTGGACTGTTCTCCGTTTCCCTCATCGTCCCCTGCCATTTACCAGTTCTTCCGGGCTTCGGGTCGAGTCTACCAGGAATACGAAACAGACGCCAGCTAACGGCACGAACTGCGGAAAAGAGAAACTCCTGAAGATGGTAGGTTGCCTGTCTTCGAGGAGCTGCACCAGCTTGGCACGCCGTCTATCCCTCCAGGAGGGAGCTCCAGAGCTTTCCAAGGAGCGAAGTGGGCGCGGGACGTTGTTCGTTTCGCCGGCCCGATTGGTCCGGCTGGAAATCGGGCAGAGGTCCAACAGAAACGTTCACCGGGCTGGTTGTTTGGTCGAAACTCTAGAAACCCGATCCAATCATCCGCGTAACGCCCAGCTCAACTCCCCCCGCCAGTCGACCGCCCGACTCCAGTTAGTCGCCTGTCTCCTGCATTTTGCGAATCCTGAGAGCCGCGGTTGCCGTTCGGAGGTTTGGGTAATGGACAGGATCGGGCGAGTAGGCGCTGGCGTGGAAGGAGAAGAAGAGGCTCACGGGACGAAAACTGGAGACTAATTAAATACAACCAAGTGTAAATAACAGAGACACATAGCTTCGGTGGATGGGTGAGTGACAAGTGACGGGTGGCTTTCTCGCTCGCCCATTGTTTCCTTGTTCTGGGATTGTCTACAGGCGCCGGTGAACATCGAGCGCCCCGCCGATCCAGACAGAGCCGGGCCGAATTGGCGCAGCCCGTTGTCTTGCACTTGCTTCCATTCTCGGCGAAACTCACCCCGAGTGAACTGAACTGGCATTGTCATGTTTGCAAGCCCTGTCCAGCCCGCTTTGAGCGAGCTTTCCTCCCTCCATCCGGCCCTCCGCTCGTCCTCCTCATTCTCAAACTGTCGTTGTTGTTTACTCTGTGGATAACTCGATTACGAAGACTCAATTATAACCGGTGAACGAGACATTGTAGACTTCCATGGGATAACTCTGCGTTTATCCCCGCTGCCGTCGCAATGTCCCCCGTAGCCCTTCATTCCGCAGCCCCCTGTCTTCCCGAGCTCCGTGTCCAAAGTCATCCCGGCAAGACGAGGGGAGACATTTCTGGCGTCAGCGACTCGACGAAGTGTAAAAAAGGAGTGCGCAACTTTCTCAATGTGGGTACATCATAAGGAAACAACGAGAGGTATCCGTCATCGCTCATCCCATCGGAAACCAGAGCATGCACCATCCCCGTCGGTTCCTTTCGTGAGTTCTGGACACTGAAACTCTCCGTACGGTTCGTCCGAAATCGCCGTTCAAGAAACTTCCCGACGACTTTCACTGCCTCACAAGCTGAGATCTGTATTGCGAGTGAATCACGGATGCCTGGCACAATCTGGAATGAATCGTGAACGTTCAGTCGTCTCTCGCTCGGTCCGTTCTCGCGTTTCTGTGTCTTCAAACCCCGCGCGGGTGGGCCGAGCCCCGCAGCCACCCGCCACGCCGCAAAAAGTACATCATGCTTGACCGGTCGGAATCAGCCACGCACGCTCACCCAGCAACCGAATTTCGGACATCTTTCATCAAACAAGGTCGCCGGAACCGCCGGCTCAAAAGCGAGCCTGAGCTTTCTCCTCCTCGGACTCGACTCCTGGTCCGGTTAGTCCTGCATATGGTTTGGGCTCCCGGCCGAGGGGATACTGGCTTACGACGGCGCCCTGGAGGAACAAGTGGGATTGCCGGAATTAGGCTGCAGATGACGGAAGCGGAGCCGGGAAACAGAGAGGAAAGAACAGCCACGGACGAAGTAGAGGTTCCTCGCAGTCAGCGCAAGCGACGGCGGTGGCCAGTCGAGGTTTTTCGGAGGTGTGTAATGGAAACATCGGAGAAGAGCCAGATAATAACGGATGCGCGTTCGCTTCTGGTTCTCCTCAAGAGACCGACGGGAGCCCATTCTCGAAGCTTAGAATCTGATCATGCTGGAGGAGCCGTCCGTGGCTTCGTGGACATCGTGGCCGAGACCCGCGAGGGGAAGCAGACAAGTGACAAAACAAGTTCATCATTATGCAAATGTGCTGGATGAGAACAGCCGATCCGCCTTGCGGATAGGTCCCCCTGGTGAGAGGAATAAGGTCACGGCAGTGATCCAGCGAGTACTGTTCTGCCATGCTGACCATCAACCTGGGGGCACCTGGCGCAGATTCGACAAATCGGAGCTCCTGCCTGCGACCAGGAGAGGACAGCTGAGGTTGGATTCCTCTCGAATGTTAGTTCTCCTGAACTTTGGCCTCCCTGAAAATTGAAAGGAATCACCTTCTATCAGAACCGCCAGGTCAGGTTTCGATGTGTTTACGCTTCCGCCCCGAGCACATGCGACCGACCCGAGCGGTCGGCGGGAGAAGCGGGAGCCATGCGTCCAAAAGAGAAGGAAAACCCCGCGGAGGGGTTTTGGAGCAGCGCTCTTCGGCCAGCGTTCTGAATTGCCGCGCCTTCCCGGTCGCTACCCGGCAATGGTGATATCCGCTTTCTTATTCGCAATTCGCGTGCGTGCTGACAGACAGGCTGCGCATCGGCACCGGCCGCGATGTAATCTTTCATTCTGCGAGCTCATTCATCTTAGTTCGAGAGAAGATATTGACGACCGATGCCGCCGCCACTGGAGCCGACGCCGCAAACCCTTCCGGTGGAAATCATCATTTGCCCGCCAGCTGAATGGGAACGCTCTTTCTCTCGCCCCATCCTCTTACCGGGACTCGCGCGATCCTCTCCCTGCTTCTTCTTTCGGTTTCCTGGACGCCATTCTGTTGATGTATCCGTATAGTCGATGTTGTCACATCATAATAATAATATATTATGGCAGCCGGAGACGCGTTCCCCTCAAAGTGGGCAACAAGATGTACAGCCCTTGCAGATTGGATTTTCCATCCGAAACCGAATCGAATTCCTTCTGATTGAGTGCAGAGTCATTCTGAAGGAACACGCTTCCCCGAACGTCTCCGGGCGTCGCGATCCCCGTCTCTGCCGTTTGCGCCGAGCTGTGAGTCGGGTTTGGGGGTGGTCTCATCAAGCTGGTCCGCCAGGTTGAGCTTCATGTTCTTCGATTCGAAATCTCGAACTATTCGGCGATCGCGCACAGTCTCGCTCCCCGGCGAGCTCTGTTGGATTAGAATACAAATACCATGTGTCCTCATGCACTCCTCCAGTTACGTATACAATGTAGAGCTTGCGAGCTAGGGCCGTTCGGACGACTTTCACGGCGCAAAAAACGGGGGGGGGGGGCGGAAACGACGATGCGAGCTACGCATTGAAATTTAGATGCCCACCACACGGTCGGCTTTGTATTCAAGACGACTGAGCTCTGGCACAATACGCTAGGACGGAGCGTCTCTTCTGGTTTGACCACATTGGCATCCTGAACGAGCGACCATTCGGAAGTAGCGCGCTGACCACTCGCCGCGTGTTCTCAGCAGGACGAAGTCCCACAATGTCTCGTGAACGCCAGCGGCATCGGGGCTGTAATGTCAGCTCACAGCACTGCGAAAGATTGCGTTCTGGTTCACAAAAACGTGACGAGTGACCACGAAAGAATGGATGGATGGACCATTCGCAGTTGTGGCCGGGAGAGGTTCTCCAGGACTCAACCGACGCGAGTTCCGCTTGAGCTCGGGAAATATGGTGCGAGTATTTCTTCTATGGGGGAAAGTAGGTGGTGATGATCATGACGATCATCGGAACAGAGCCCTGTGGAACGGTCGAGAATCTCGGAATAGCGGAAAAGTCACCCGCCTTGACCCTCTTGCTCGAGCTCTCGGTCTCGCTTACCATGGACAACATCCGATCTGCGGGCTCATGCTCGAACAAGACCGCGCGGAGGCCGAATGGCTGAAAATGCCGAACAGCCAACTCTGAGGCAGTTCCTGGAGCACGTTGAGAGCTCGGGATTATGCTCGCCGAGCAGTTTTGTCAAAGAGGCGCAAGCACGGAATCTTCGGGGACGATTTGTGTATCTAAGCTGGATGGGACCCCGATCGAGAAACTCTGCTGCATACATTTCGGGGCGAGCAACGGCGACGGGAACGCCGCCACATGCTCGGTTACCATCAGGATCATCATCAATACCAAAGTGAACTCCAAATCGAAATAAGATCGACGCATGATGCCTCGGGATCATGATTTTCAGCGACCTCCGAAAGATGATGGGTTTAGAACAAATGCATTGTGGAGGTTTCCCGAGAGATCCTCTGAACTTCTGTCAGGTTTCAGGGAAGAATTCCATTCGACCACCGCCAAAGTCTTCTCTGACCGCCCTCGCAGGTTCCCCACGGCTCATCGAGTCGGAGCTTCCAATTATTCCTCTGAACATCATCGTCAGTCAGGCGACAAAGACTCATTCTGTGGGGCGCAGTCACCGGAGCTGTCGACGAAATCTTCTTTATTTTGGTCGCTTGCGGAGTCTCTAGCTTGCTTACAACGAATGGGAATGTCGGAGTACCGAGGTATGGCACCAGTGCCGTAGTGTTTTGCTCCCGAAATTCCCTGATCGAGAGCTGAACTTCCTCGGATAATTTTCCTCGGCTCAGCTCGGGATAGAGGGGGATCAATTTTTGTCAACGGAACTAGAAGACTCCTCGTGATTGCGAATTCCAACCATCTTTCCGGAAAAAGTCGCTCGATCGAGTTCGCCCGCAGCGGATTCATCCGAAAAAAGCTTGAGCCTCTCAAGAATTTCCACTCGACTGAGTCACATTTTCAGCTGGAGATCCTCCATGACTTCGAATCAGGAATTTCGCCGGAGCAACTTGGCAAGACATTTCAAAGCGGGAATGTTCAATTCTCGCCGTCTCCGACGGAATGGGAAATGTTGGCTTCGCACGACTTCCGAAAATAGAGGTCCGCCCTTGGAGAGATGCCGTCGTCGGACTCAAACATTCGTGACGGAGAAATAATTCGCAAAGAGAGTTATAAACGTTGACTCTTAATTAAAGACCGACTGGGTTCGCCGCTCGTGATCGGACTCTTTTGATCAGAAACGAAGTGCGCAGCCCTGGGGCTCCGGAACAGTTCAGGGGTCATGGCAGGAAGGACATAAGTGCAGAAGACGGAATCAGTTCCGCTTCGTCTTCTTCTCCCCTGCTCACCGTCTGTGGGTCCGATTTCCACTTTCGGCCAGTCGTCCCCGGGGAGTCTCGCAGGGGGGAAGCAGCGACTGCGCAGGCGTACATTCTATTGAAGCGCGCCCCACTAGCAGCGTGTAAGCTGTAGGTCGGAGCAATTAATGAAGTTCTTTGTCCTCAGCGTCTGTTCCTTCAATTTCGCGGAAACCTCTGCTGCTCCAGGTTCCGTGCGTGTTCATAACATCCCGAAGCTCTCGCCGACACCTCTGCCAGAGCCCGGATTCATTCATTACTGGAGTCTGCACCCGGAGCGTCTCCGATTCGATTGGATTGATAATTGAGTAACTCCGTCTGCTTCCCTTCAAACAACTGTCCCCGAAAATGCTTCGAAATCGAAAGCTACTCTCTGTGCCGATCCTCCGTGGGCTCAGTCAATCTCTTCTAACAAGCGGACGGTCCGGGAGCGCAGGTTTCCTGGGGCATCGACAGCAGGATACGACAAACGTTCCGGCTCGCTCGGGTTCTCCTGTCGCACGCGCTTTGCGAGCTCGACTCCCTTCACCTCGAGTGTTGACCTTGGCCCGTTGTGGGCCGCGAATAGAGTCGGTCGCGGCTCTCACTACCGTTCAAGACTGGAGGGGTAGAGAGGCACCAAAGGGTAAGAGAGCGGACGTCTGCTTGTCTACCCAGCTGTGAAGCTGTCTGCCTATGCAAAAGGCGACGCGTGACACCTTTCAAGGCTCCATCCGTCTTGAAGCAAAGCTCCGACGACGGTTCCAGGAACGGCGTCAGCGGCTGAGATCGGTGGCTGGCTAACCCAATTATAGACTCACTCTTTGTCCGTTCAGCCTTTCCTACCGTCCCCGTCCCCCGTCGTCGCCCATGCTAGACGCCTTATCTCAAACGCCTGGCACGGCTAGGGTTTTGTTTCTGTCTCTCGACTTGGAGCTCTCCAGGACTCTGGTTCAAAATCCACGACTGCAGTTGGGCGAAGTCGTACTTCAACCGCCCGAAGGCGATCACGCTCTAAACGAGTTCCCACCTCTATTCGGCATAATGGGTGATCTCCTGGAGCTTTGGCCGAGTTCCCGCTCCTCTGTTCGGCGTCGTTGGCCACATTTCCGCTCGGCGGAACGAATTCCTTGGAGCCAGTCGACGAACTAGAACAGCATCTCAAGGCTGGATAGGCCATGAATTCGGTCCGAGACAGTCGGCTTGAGCTCCGACGACGTAGAATTCGCAACAAGCCGCCTATCCAATTCGTGGGGAATAGTTCCCCCCCTCCCCTCCCCCGCAACGCGGGCGGATTCGGAAACACTTCAAGGAACCATGTCGGATATCTCTAAGAGGTCTGCTCCGCGATATCGAGTACACTTGTCTATTCCTATGTCGACGCTGAACAAGGACAACGTCGCTCAACTTAACGGCGAACGCGGTAGGACGGATAAATCGGGAGCTCACACAGATCGACGGACGCCGTCGAAATAGGAGGTCTTCCAAGACTTCCAGAAGGCGAGTTGAAGAGCGCACAAAGTCCTGCGATGTCGTCGACTTGTGGTTATTGTCACACAGTCGACGGCTTGCAACCAGCAGAGCATCGCCGGGCCGCCTACACACACCGCGCTTAATTTATTTGCATAGATTACTCCGGAAAGTGCGATTTAATCAGATTATGATAATATATGAGGAGAGAGAGAGAGGCTTTCCCGGACTCGAATTGACAAGGCTAGGTGGCTGGCGCTCGGGCGCATGGCAACGCTCCTGGTTCCCCGCAAGACTGGCTCGTGCGTACAGCGAGCGTGCCCTACGTGCATCCCGAGCCGCCCGTTCGCCGGCGATCCTGTTTCTCCGCCAGCTGAGAGTTTTCTCGCACGCGCGAAGATAAATCCTCGAGGGTATCGCGCGCGGAGCGAAAACGCGTTTGTAAAACCTGAACCGTTAAGAAGTTTGCGAACTTCGTCCTGACGACCGCGAGGGCTCCCTCCCCTCTGGGCGGCAACAGTCCGAGATCAGCATTTCAATCGGAAACAGAGTTCTCGACAGATTCTAGCGGCTGTGAGGAGCGCGCTCGATTTCTCGTAGAGGATCAAAGCGAAGTTCATCGAACGCATCTCGCTGCGAGAGATTCCGCATCGTCAGCACGGTTATTGCTCCTCGCTCGGATCCTGAGAAGCGATTTCTGATTTCGTTGTCCGACTCTCTAGGCTGAGCGCTCGGTGGATTGAATGAGATCGAGATGGAGCGGCGCTCCATGGATCTTTTTCCATCTTAGGTGCTCCGTTCGGCACTGACGACAACGACGAGGGTCTGTTGCTATTGATGACGCTGATATCATTTCAGTGCTCACTCAATCAGTATAATTGGCCCGGGAAGAAGGAGAAGGGCTTTTTACCCAGAGATGAACGACTAAGCAGTTTAGAGCTTGACCCGGTCGCGTCTCAGCGAGACGTCATTGCCTTTGTTGCTTCAGCTGTCTTTGATGCACAAGTTCGCAGCGTCCATTTGCTGAGCTCCGGCTTGTCGCTCCTCTTTCGGATCGGGCGCAGATAGCAGAAGCATTACGAGCTTCGCTCTAGGATTCAAACGGATGGTTCATGAAGTGGTCGACAAACTGCCTGAGCACTCCCTGCGCTGACAGGCGCGCGTCGGCAAACAGCTAAGCCGATTAAAGAGCGTGTTCGGGCTTGTTCTGCTGCTCGGTCAGACTGAATATTCCAAAGCTTGCCGAAATTCTCCGTAGACGTGTCGCCGCTGCCGTGTCCCGACATCGGGTTCTGGAGTTTTCCCGTTTTTCGATAACCGTAAAGTGCACGGCGGAGTTCCCGGGGATTCCCGGCGAGCGACGAGGCTTCCCGAGGAGCTGCTCCCAGACCTCAGGTTCTCCAACAGCCTCGTTCGGAGCTTGGGCGTCCTTTTCCGAGTGTCGTCGTACTGCCAGAGACAGGCGCTATGGAACCTGTCGTTTCCGGATATGATCGCGACCTTGACTCTAGCGGCCAGCTGTTTGTTTTCATGAGCTGTTCCGAACATGGGAAAATCGTTACAGCGAGGTAAACAGCTGGCTCGGAACCATTCCGCTCAGAGGCATCTGCGGGCAGCTGCGTCCCAACTGTCGAGTCTGTCAGGAGGGCGAGCATTCGCTCGGGGCCGCGGCCGGGGTTGACTGTCCTCATTGGACGTGATGACCCGCTGTGGATCTGATCTCACCAACGACGACGAGATGATCCGCCGGCCGGCTAGAGGACCGACGGACTAACTTCGCCGGGGAGGCTTCAGATCACTGCCTTAAGCGGGAACTCCACGATGGAAAGGCGGCGGCAGCTCGCTCGCTTACCACTCGGACCGAACGAACGTCAGACGAGGGGCGAAGTTCGAACAAGGCCATCAGTGCACGGCTCCGATGCCAATGAGCGAATCTGTGCGTGAGCTCCGCACGTCTATCTATCCAAGCCGGGTGATCTGTACCGCTGGGTGTTCCCAGGATCCCCGGGCCGTCCGTTCGCGATCAGGATTTCCTCTGCCAATCCTCATTCTTCCCGTCTGACGCCATTGTTGTTGGTATGCCGAAGACGAACGAACGCGCTGAGGACGACGACTAAGGAGAGAGGAAGGACGTTCGCGGCGGAACGGCGCAGACAGCCCCAGTCGAACGAAGAGAAAAAGTCCAAGAAACTTCGAAAAGGAAGAGACTGTCGAGTAACGTTCAGCTGTAGCTTGAATGCGCCCGAAATTATGACGACGGCGGTCGATGGCCGATCACGCGAACCGGCAAAGAGAACAGGAGGAATACGTCGGAGAGGAGCTGCCGACAGAGCTCGGAATCAATGAAATATGTCAAAAGTATCACCGCCCCTGACGACGGAAAAAGAAGAGCGCCCACAAGCAACGGCGCCGACCGTCTCCGCTGCCATATTGACTTTCAGACCTCAAGGCTCAACAGATATATCTGTTCGGAGTCTTGTAGTCGCTGCGGCTGCTGTTGTTGCTCAACAAGATTCCATCCTCTTCTCTCCCTCGACAGAGAAGTCAACGACTGCCGCCGCAACGACAAGGACGTCTGTGAGCAGAAGAATGAGAGAAGTCGAGATCCACAAGCAGAAGATAAATTCAATCAGACGCTCGCTGAGGGCTCTGATAGAACGGAAGGAAGAGGGACCGGGTCTCCGCGGCATTCAGGCGCTCGCCACGAACGAGTTCCTGAGATGCCGGTTTCGGTCGCTTCTCTTTCCGCCCGACTCCGCTGACCTCGCCTCCCTCTTGATGAGGTTCTCCGTCGGGAGCTAGAGGAATAAAAGCATGACGATCGCTCCATTCGGGGCGTTCCGTTGAATGAGTGTGAGACATACATAGAGGTGCATCCTTCGTTGCGGCCTCGTGCGTTCCCACGACGAGCTGACGTTCGGCCTTGCACGTATCCAGGGGGGAGCCCTTCGCGAGGAGAATGTCCCGCGTGGGACGATCGTCGGGCCCAGGAATCGATCGGGGAAAAAACTGCGCACGATGTGGACGTACGCGGCGAACATCTCGGGTGAGAAACCCTCCTGGAATCAGCGACCGCAGTGGAAATCTCGCAACAGGCAGCCCTTTGAAACGACGAGAGCGGTCAGTCTACGAGGAGTCAACTCGAGCGTTCAGCTTCCAGGCGGAGTTCACAGTCTGCGGGACAATGCTTCCCTTATCTCGTCGGAATGGGTGTGGGCTGTGAAACAAGCGCTAGTGTGACCGCTCTCCTGAATCCCGTCTCTCTCCCCCGCAGAACATGCAGCGGGAGCGGTCTGTTGTTTGTTCAGTCGTTTACTGTTTCGAAAACATTGGGACCAAGTTCTGTTTATCACCGCTGAGCGACGCCCCGCTCTTCGCGCGGGTTGTTGGAGATGCATATCTGCGTCTGGCATGAACGTTTCCTCAGGAACGACTTCGCAATTATTACTCTGAACGCTCGTACGGTAGGGCTCGGCTTTACCGCCGCCGCCACTTCAACGAGCTTTCGTTGCTGCGACCGGAGCTTTTCTCGCTGCTTTCGCTTCTCGCCTCGTCCCGACCGGTGCAGCCCCGGTCGCTGCCGGCGCCAGGTCCGCTTCCTCTCGAAGCCAATGGACGGACGGAGGGACGAACGTACGGAAACGTCAAAGACTCTCGCATTTCGGATCGGCGGAGAAGTGACGGGGGTCAACGTCAGTGTCAGTTAGCCTGCCAAATCCTCGAACTTTCCTCCGGGAGCTGCCTTTGCCTGCTTCCCGAATTCGCTGCTCAGTTCTCCGCGGACTCTGAAGCTTGTCTTCGGAACAGCTGGGGAACAGTATTATCCGGCTGCTCTCGTCGGAGAACTGAGCGCCGGCAGCAAGGAGCTCTAAGCCCAGCTTTGCGTCGCATCTCTTCCAGGTTGACTCTGTACGTGCGACGTTCGTCTTGCTGTAGACACGATCCGAAACGAGCGAGAGTTCCAATTTGGCTGAGTCAGCAAACGTGACAATTGCAGCCGCCCGATCCGGCCCGACTCACCTGGCTCTCGAATTTAATTTCCACCCCCACGAAGTATCACTCATCTTTTGAATTCATTAGGCGCAGTGAGCTGCATACTTAATATTCCCCATTCGGAACCGGGAATCATAGCGACCTCCCGCCCGGTCGTAGGCGGACGGAGCCGGAATTCCCTCCAGGAGCAGTTTCGGGACCAGTGAGAGGTATCCATCTGAATTCAGGGCGCGGAAGTATCTCGTTGGGGGGCTCCCGTTCAACCTCAAGGCTGAAGTGCCGCTATTAAGTGTCTGAGGTTCATTGAACGGGACTCGAGTGCTGCGGAAATAGGAGCCGGCCTTGAGGGTCGGAGTTCAGAGCTCGTGTGTCGAGGAAAGTCCGGAAAATAGAGGAGAACGGTGTCTCCAACAAAACGTGTTCGAGGTGGCGCCGGTGATCATGAGCAACAGGAAAGGAGCCGTGAAACGGGACTCGATAGGTATGTCTGGAAAACCTCATGGTCATCCAGCCGGTCGAGGGCAACAAAACTCATGAAACAGGCGCATGTCGAACCCAGCGAGAAAAGTCTGGAATTCGATGCTGAAACATCTGAGATCCTGGTATGAGACATCCTTGAAGCCCACAGTCGGGTCCGGCCTCAGTGCTCGGCCGCGCCTGGGGATTCACGGTTACAGGCGTGCGAGAACATACAAACTCCAAGCCACACATGCAAACTCGTCGAATGCAGAAACGACCAAATCCATGAAGTCGATAGAGTCGACAGCGAATGGAAATTTCATTCCAACAGGCCCGAGGTAATCCAATAACGCCACTCAAGATATGAAATGTCAACAGAACTCCACCAGTTGATCAGAAGCGCTCTCGCGGCCTTGGCGACGTCCGCTTTTCTCCCTTTCAGGCATCTGCTGGTTGGCTGGCGGGTTGCGTCTTCTCCTCGAAAGCTTTCCGTTTCTTCATCTCTTGTAGGTTTCCCCTCGACATAAGCTCTGCGGCTGTTCAGGTCCTGCTCAAGAGAAGCAGAATAATGTCGGCCAACCAGGCCACGCGCACAACAATGCGTTCCATATTGGGTGACTCTGTCCAAGTCCTGCTCGTTCGACTCACTGTGTGTTTGGTTCTTTGGTTAGTAGACGGGCAAGCCAACCCGACCCCACACAGCACACACCGCCGGCAACCAGACGTCCTACCAGAGTCCGGGTGGACAAGGGTCGCTCCCTTTCACGGGCTTCCCCATTTTTGCGTATTCAGGACAACACTCGGAAGGCAGATTGAGGAAGACAACGTTCACCTACCACCACGTTCGGTCGCCTTGTTCCTCTGTTCCCAGAGTCTGCGCGGTGTCTCTGTCTCGAGCCATATTGCGGCAACTCCTGTCAGAAGTGAGCGAGGAGTTCCTCCCAGTGGAGACGCATGCGTCAAGCTGGCCTTCCGTCCCTCAATATTCCCATCGCGTGAAACTCACTCCAAGACAGGAAAACGGGCGGGAGAACGCTTGTCGTTTTGCATATGCGTCCAACCTGCTGCGGGAGAGAAACACCAACGACCAATATGTAAATGACGTGAGTCGAATTCTATCTCCACGTTTCCCTCCACGCGGCCAACTGTTTGCACTCACGTCCCGCGGAGTTTTTGTCGATGCCTTCATGTGCATCGGTGCAGTTCCTCACCGGTGACTTGTGACCGCGAAACTCTTTCACCTTGGTGATTTCAGTGCACTGAAATTAAAGTTTACGTAGCGCCTCACTTGGGCGCTCATACCTATGTTCGTTCGTCGACGCTGCACTGCTGTTCCGCAGGATGGTCATGGATACTGAATTTTCTCACGTCGATTGAGAGAGGGAAGTGGGGAGGGCTGCGTTACGACCGGTTCTGAAGTCTGGCTCTCCTGATGGCCCCCATTTCATGTATTCAGGTTTCGCGCAGATCCACTCCCAGTTCTTTAGGGAGACAGATTTCGACCTCCGGAACCGGCCACTTGGGCGCAGCATCTTCAAAGAATCTTCTATCAGGCGTTCAATGGCAATCCTTTCGAGGGATAAACATCCCGCTGCTGACATGGAGGAATGGCGCCCTGTCACCTAGATCGTGACTTTCTTAATTCCTCACTCAAGAAAGATTCCATCCGTTCATTTGTTCGCTTATCGCCTGCTGGTGTTCATGATCCGCAGCAAATCGCATCGAATGATCGTTCCCAGTCTCGAAGTGTTTTGTTGTGATGGAGAGTGAAAGTGGAGCGGAGGGAGAGAGCACGCAAGAGGAGTGCTCGGCGTCATTGTGCCGTTAAATGTTTGTCATTTGTTGTCAAATGTCAAAGGCAGTCGACGACGCTCAGCCAGAGCCCGATAACTTTCATACTGTTTGCCTGTCGGCTGGTTGGTTGCTTCGTTGACGGCGTCTTTCGGTTGGCCGGTCGTTCGGTGGGTCCCCAGCTCGGTGTCATTTGGTTCGTTCGGTTGGGTTGTCTGCGAGAAATGGCTCAACAGAAACCGCAGCGCCATGAAGCATCTCATACGTCTGCTATTCTGGAGAAGAAGAGAAACGGGGCGACAAAGAACATTCAATGAGACAATGCCAGAGAAACGCGAAAAAGGTTCAGTGACGATGCTTTTTATTCTTCTCTGTATCCTTCGGCGGCGTCGGCGACGAACCTCAACTGCGGCTCACAATGAAGCAACAAAAAAAGGGCGGCCGCGGGAAGGCGTAAAGACAAACCTGGAAAGTCGGGTCCTGTCTGAGCAAGCAACTCAGCCGAGAACCGACCAGCCGAGCAAGCAAAGGAGGATGAACTACTCAGGGGGACAAATCACGGAACGGCCCTTCAGAGAGTGCTTGGCTTCCTTCAGAGGAACCGGTGGGCGACAAACCGGCTAAATAGGAGAGGAAACGAAGAGAGACACTGGTTTCAGGGGATGAGAAGGATAACGAACGACACATGGCGGGGAAGGACTACGCCAGGAGAACGGAGTTTGGATGGATACCAAGGGACAGTAGAAGGAAAGGATGCGGGAAGATGCTGAGACACGAAGGGGCGAGGAAGATAATGAGGGACTCAGGACTGCAAAGGAGGATAATAAAGGAACGCAGAAATACGGCGAAGGATAATGGGGACCCCGGAGTACGAGGGAGGATAACGGCGAAGCAGAAGTACAAGTAAGCATGATAGGGGGGAACACAGGAGTACAAGTGGAAACTGCGGGGCGGCGGGAGTACAGGGAAGGCGGGATAATGAGAGCTCTGAGTAGAGAGGATGATGATAGGGGACGAGGGAAGGCGAGGAGTATGCGGGAGGCCAACGGCAGCCGGCGAGAGACTAGCTAGAAAGCCACTGGCGAAAGCAAGACTGCGGGAGGGCAGGTGGAAGAACGGCGAGGGATCAAACCAGAGTCCGCGAGTTCTCGGAAGCAGGGCAACGGAAGGAGGAGGGGTCGCAAAAGGCGACTTCGTTTGAAAAGGCGGCGGAGGGAGCGTTCACTCACTCACCTCGAGTCCCATCGTCTCTCTGCACGGCTTTATCTGCGGCGACCACGACTGCGGAGGTGCTGGTGCAATGACGGTGCTTGTGACCGGCCGCTTGACTAGTTGGCTGCTTTTGAGGGCTGAATCGTACGACCAGCAGGAGCCGGCTTTCCGAAATGATGATGTGATGGGGTCTCTCCTCCGTCCTGCATTCACTCACTGAAGAGCCCAACTCGGACCAGGCGTTTGTTCAGCCAGTAATGCGCCATCCTACGAACCCCGTCGGCCTTCCCCCTCCGAACTTCTTCCCTCGCCCTCTTTTCCAACGCAACAACAAAGGCCGCAGTAGCAGATGCTCTAAATCATCTTTTGTATCAACACATTATTATGGTCTCCCACAAAGCTCTACACTGAAATTCGCCGCTGTGCTGGTGCCGGCCTGCTGGCGTGGCCGCTGCTTGCCGTCCAGTTATTGATGCTCCTTCAAGCTTATCGGTTATCATAGTTTGCACGGAGAGAAAGTCTGCCGTTCAACGGCCCCAGCTGGTCAGATGAACGATGCATTGCACAACGATCTGAAACTTTATAAGTCACGTTCCAGATCTGTCTCATCAAGTGCACGGTCATGACCAATGAAGACGTGCCCCAAATCTATTAAGTCGTTACGGTGCTCAGATGTTGAATTATTCGAACGTTCCGTTCTCCACTAATTGCTGTTGACTTCTTTTCAGGAACTATTCTACTGCCAAAACAAGAGGTCACCGAGGGCATCATCAAGTACGCCCTCAAGAACTTCGACAGCAAAATCATGGAGGTAGACATGATCGTCAAGAAGCTTTCAAGAGCCGACCATTTGCAGATAGTCACAGCAGGTCAGTACGCCCTCGACCCCACGGGAAAGTTCCCGCCCACTGTATACGTCGCTCGACGAGACCTCTTCAAGACGAAGAGAAAAGGGAGCCGTGGTGCTCGCAAACGAATTATGGTCGTTATCACTGTGATCCCGTGATCGCCGGGAACTGGAGCGCGTGATAGTCTAGTAGCAGCTCCTCCTGGGATACTCCGCCGCAATTAAGATGTCTACGATGCGCTCTTGATGGAAACATGACGGTCGAACGGTAAACCGCGTGATCATTCCGGCCGGTGTTCGTGGAAGTCGGAGGTGTTTGTCAACGAGGAGGCAGCTCATGGTTTTAGAGGGAGGGGAGCGCCCCGGAACAATGCCTCGACTCCACTTGGTCCACTAATACCATCGCCGCACACATACGAATACATCGCTCCTATCTAGCTAGCCAACAAATAGCCAAAGGAGGATGTGGAGCAGAAAACGAGAGAGAAGAGCTTACTTTGATCAGGCGAAGGCGCCCGAGCAGTCGGTCTCCGCCTCAACAAGCCGACAAAGCGGAATAACTCGCTGAAAGAACCTGCAATGTGAACCTCCTCGGTGGGCGGAACGGTCTTCGGAGGTTGATAAAGGGGAACATTGTTGCAAACCATATAATTCCAGCTGATCTTGACTGATGAATGCAGCGCAAAAAAGCATCGGCCGTACGCGAACAATAACAACAGGAAAGGAGGGGAAAGGAGGTCGGGTATCTCAAAAACAGAACATGATGCTGAACTCGGAAGATAAGCTCGAGAGAGCTCTCTGTTCAAATCTAAGCCATAAGCTGGCAAGCCTACCCATCTACGCGGTAAAGCACTGGAGCGGATCACTGAATCCTCTCGGCTTTCCTCGTGATGCCGCCTTGAAGAACATCAACGGAATTTCCGCACGTAGGTACGAACACGACGATTAAGATGAAACCGTTGAAGATAACATCTGGTCTGCTGGTGCGGGATTTTGGCAGGAGCCCTCTGACGGCGCTGATGGTCGGCGATAGGCCCTTGGAAGGTTCTGTTCCTTGCCTGCCGGCCTGGAGGAAGTTGAAGAGAAAAAAATCAGTGGAGGCCGTGAATTTCGCGTGAAAACGTTGTTCTCTCTGTGTGCATGCGGTGTCGGGAGAGGGTGTCAGCTTCATGATGGTGAGACGGTTGTTGTTTGTGGGACGCAGCGTGTGAGGTCGCCAGCTTTTTGTTCGTTGAATTTGACATTGTTGTCTTGCCCAGTTAACCGTTCTATCTGACGGGAGCTGATTTTCATCAAGATTGTTCACATGCAGATGAGTCGCACATACATACAGTGGAACGGAGATATGATTAGTTTCTAGGGGCTGGACTCGATGCAATTAGAAGCTGTATTGAAGATCACACCATATTCTAGGTATCAGTGTCGGTTTTTATTCGTCTCGAGATTCTGGGAGGACCGAATCCTCAGAATCTTCATCTTTGCCCTCGCTATCGCACCATTCTTGGAGGTGTATCGCCTCTCCACCGCTGGGGTCTCCCACTTATTCCAAGAATGAGTTTGCGGATGTCGTCAACGTCCTTCTTCCTCCGTATTCTCTGGTGGAGACGTCTTCGAGTTTGACAAGTCTCCCGTCGGAGTCGTCTAACTTCGAAACGCTGTCACCCCATACCGTGATCGTCAATGCTTTCTTCGTGTCGTCAACGACGACAATCTTTTGGTTCGTCCTAGTGACCCCGTCGTGGCAGCGGAACGTTTGGGGCTGGTCCACTTCGTACGGTATCGCAATCAAGGAGACTTCCTTGAATTTCTTTGCGGGCAGAAGTTGGGCGATCGGGACATGAGTTGTGCGGGGCCTCGAGATGTTCTCACCTCTGTTTCCTTCTACCATGCTTTTCTGCAATTAAGGGCGGTAAGAATGATCCGATGGGACGGTATGTCTGCCAGTCGATTGTTCCTGCCCTTGATTGATGGCATGCTGTATGTTAGTCTTTGCGCTCACTTGGTGGCTCCTCGAAAGTTAGAAAGTTCCTCGGATTCCGGACGGGGTGAGGTCCTGCTGTTGATCGAGTCGAGTTCGGGGAGGGGGAGGGGGGGATGCATGAGGGACTCTTCCTTGAGTACACCGAGTTTTGAACGTTCCATGGGTGGGGTCCAAAGGCCCACGTCCCGCCTAGATCGCTCCTTATGAACGCTGAGTTTAGCTCGCCGCCCTACAAAGCACCCTGTATCAGAGTGACTTTAACTCCACACTCGCTGAGGAAGTATCGGCGACTGTTCACAGTCACGAGGTAGAGCGAGACGAGTCGCTGACACAAAACCATGGACCGCGTTGTTTGAATACCGATAAATCGCCGTCAACATTTTACTCGAGGATCCCGCGATGCCTGTTTGTTTCATCTTCACTTGTTCTATTGTATTTTATAATAAGTGTCATCTCACCTCGAGATTGCGAGTTGGATTGAAATTCGCATCCAACTGTTCATTCCATGCCTCGTATTCGAACTTTCCATCGTTTTCACCCAAATGCAGTTCGTTGGAACGCGAATACTCTCGAACAGAATAATTCAACTACAGAACGGCTGCTGTGTTGGAACTAACTCATAACGATCGCCCACTTCCCGATGAACCCGTTCGCTCGCACCGATTCGCAACCGAATGAAACAGTTATTTGTGCCAATTTTCAAGATTCTTAAGAGGGTAGACAAATGAATGCTGCAGACTCATTTACGCTCGTCAGTACAACACCAAAACCTAATACAAGACTTCACCGTGAATTTGCAAGGTTTTAAGACACACGGGAGTCCTGTATCCTCGCAAGAGCCGAAGTTGTACGGCTCCAAAAGCAGACAAATGTCGTCCCTTAAATGACGACGCAAACCCAGACTGGCCCCTCAAGGTATTCGGTTGAAACGTTTCCACGTTTAAAAAAAAAAAGATGTGGGGGAAGTGCAATGAATTCCAACAACATCATCATCTCTCCTGTCTCCATCATGATCATCGTCAGCGTGAACGGCGCAGATGACGACCAGCATTTATCAGGCTGATGCAGGTCCACTGAGCAATTCCCACCGAGTGAAAATTGTGTTTTCGTAGCTCGTATCGGATCTTCAGCCGTAACGGCCGCTCGTGTAACGGTTCAGAGACGATCAGCAGGTTGATACGGGGCTCATTGAATGCCTGCCGGCTGGTCGTAGGGCGAGATGGTCAGTTATACAGCCGACTACACAGCGAAAGCACCACCGTATACAGGCGGGGTAAGGTGACCATTGGAAGCGTGCCGCAACACCTCGCCGGAAGTTAGGCCGGAAGCGACCGGGAGTCAATGGACCACAACGGGACAAAGAAAAGCAAGAAAGCTTTCTCCGTTCGTTTTTTTCTCTGTTACTCGCACTCACATTCGCCTGGAGACATCAAGGCCTTCGTTGCATTTCGTCGGCCCGTCGAGGCACAACAGGAGCGGCAGCCGCGGAGCGTTTCTATAAATTCAATTGTAAGAATCCAATAAGTTATCGAACAGAGAAACACAAGCCCAGGATCCAATCAGCACAGACGGCAGTGGACTTCGTCGAGTGAGTTGAAACAGTGGGTGGGAAAGAGATAGTGAGGAAGTTGGAGCGAAAACAGCTGCAACCCCAGAGACCGAACCACCGTCACCATCCCCACAAACAGCACCCCTAACGGGACGACACGGACCGAGAGGCAAAGCGAATGGTAATTTCCACCAAAAAAAGTTAATCGTTACAACACGGAACTCCAACCCGGCTAAGTACCCTTTGGCTTCATCACACAAACTGCTGATTGTTTGTTTGTGTGTTCGTAGTTCTATCCGTCGAGTTTCTTCCATTCGTCTATTTCGCCGCCGGAGGCAAAGCTAATTCGAATTCTCAACTCTTTCACAGAATGGTTCTTTCAAACTTTTCTCCTATGAGCCGACTCCAATTAGAAACTTTTCTCTCAGAACCGATTCCTCATCCCGAGCGCACGGCACGACCTTCAAAGATTCCCTCAAGTACAGGTGATCTCGAGAACTCGCGGGAGAACAACACCTGAATCATTGACTCACCGGAGCCCAGGGTTCAGCTGGATCGTTGATGGCAGGGTTCGGCTCTCATCCGACTGGGATGGAAACGTGAGCCGCACCATCGCAAGGATGTGCTGGTCCTTCGCGGTTGGCATCATGCGAGTCCTCTCGATCCACGAGCTATTTCAGACAAACTGTTGAATCGTGCGGCTGGAGGATTCGCCAGCATGTCGCCAGCAGTTCAATGAGCGTATTGACATTTCAATCGCCGGAACAGAGGCCCCATCATGCTAGTCCATTGATTATACCCGATCTCAAGGCACGGCAGCGAATCCTGCTTCAGCATTCGCTCCACTCATAGCCGCTCCGCTCCCGCCAACTGGTTCCGCATTTTGGTGGACAGCACGAACCCGCTGCGCGGGGAGTTCGTCTTACCGAGAACGGTAACCGCTCAACGCATCCGTGTCGAATGACGCACCGCTCGGAATGTGCTTGAGCGAACTCTTCGGAGCGTGAAGGCTTTCGATTCGTATCGCCGCGGGCTTGTGAAAATGATATTCGAACATGTCATGCAGCATATGGATCCCAGTGAGGTCATGCGACGCTTCACTGTTCTCCGCGAGCCCGTGTGCCGGAGTCGCACCGTCTGAGCTTCCGACAAATCATTGCCCGATTCCCTTTGCCACATACGTCTCCCAGAAGGTGAGACGAGTTTTGGGGAGAGGAGTCCTACCAAGAAAAATATCCTCGCCTTCACTCGCCTCTGCCGTGTAGTTATGAATGTGTCGAGTTTTCGGTCATCAGTGAGTTTCCTGGCAACAATCTTGCGGAATGACCGTGGGGAATACTAAGGCGCATTGTAACGCTTCGTTTGTCAACGTCATAGGAAAGTAGGGTGTCTGATCATTCCGAAAGAACCGGGTTGTTGCGTCTCGAAATCATCGAGTCGGTTGAGCTCCTGGAGATTGCCGAATTCCAGTGCCGAAAGAGTCCTAGATTGAAAACTCACAGTTCTGAACCTCCGATCCGAATGCGCCTGAGATGGGCTGTTTCGAACTTTGTCTCAACTTACATCAACACACACAGGATTTTCCGAAGCATTTGTTCGATCTGATACACTAGTGTGAATGAACTTGCGATTCTCGGACAGGAGTGCTGGGAGCGAAACCCTGTCTGTGTTTCCTGGGAGTCGAGCAGAGGAGCTCGATCCTGATTCCCCAGCGAGTGAACTTGAACTCTTCGAATAAGATACGGCGTTGTGGCTTGCTGTGGGGCGTCTCTTTCGGAAAAACGAATCCCGACATCCGAGAGTTATACCTGAGAATATCGATGAGTGCCGGATTATTCTGTCACATTGAATCGATAGATTCCGTCTCCCAATCCGATTGGTCGACTGTGAAAACTGTGTGCCCTCCACTTCCCGTCGACCGGATATCTTGAGTATGCGGTATGTAGAGATCTCACCTTATCGTCCAGATCCGGTCAGCCGCGGGCGTTTCACCCTCGATCGTGTCAACCCTTCATACCAAGAGGAAAACTCTGAAGCTTCTCCTTACCAAGGATGGAGTCTGACGTGTCCTGTCTCAATCTGTCCTAGATGGCTCACAATCAAAGTACCAGATCGGAAGAAACCTTTGGAGCCCGCCGACGAGTTCTTCTTGCCTCCTATGACTGTATCAGATTCGATCAAATGGATCGTTCGGAATTGAACATAATTCATTGTGCTGTCGAGGTTCTACTGTACTCGGATCTGTATTGAGAGATATCAGGCAAGCGTCGAAGAAGCTTCAACACGCGCGTTGTCACCGGCAAGCGTTTCCTCCGTCGAATCTCGCAGTGTTCCGTTACGCAAGGCTCTTCCGCGTTCGTCATCTCGAATTGCTAGTTCGCTACAAAGTTTATCACCTCGTGTCAACTCCGTGTCCCCGCATTCGTCACGCGAGGAGCAGACTGTCGGACAAACTGTCATGGGAACCATGCAACTAACCGACCGACTGACCGAACGCGCGAACGTACGTCAGACCGGCGGACAACGGAGAGGGTCGGGCCAACTTCGTTGACAGACGGCTCCTATCATCAGCCGGTTCCTCTTCCTGTGACCGTAATTTTTCCATTCTACTTCTGTTGCAGTATGTCAGCTGATGAGGGAAGGCGCGTTGGCGTTTGTCATACCACCGGGCTCACCAGCAGTCATCCGAGAAATGCTCACTTCGTTCTCTTCACATTATCACATTCCTCTCGTCAGCAGCCAGCTGATTTCTTTGACGTCGTCAAGCTCATCATCATCATCATCGACGTCGTCCGCGTCATCGTCCTCGAGTTCAACATCGCTTTCATCGTCGGTTTCATCGACAGTCGCCGCATCGACTTCCGAGTTCGGCATTAGCACCTACGTCCCTCTCGCCGACACTGTTGCCTCGCTGTTGCGACGCTACAAATGGCAGCAGGTTGCTTACATCTTTGATGATCTGGCAGCACCCGATATTTTGGGTAAGTGAATAGCTCATTACCTCCAAGTGCCTCGGTGTCCATGGTGGTTTCCGCGGCGGCAATGGAACCGGCGAATAAGCAATAACGTTCCCGCGAACGTAGCGCTCACCAGCCTCGGAAGGTATAGCTCGGGTCTGGGTCAGGGACGAAGGTGTTGAGAAATGACTCAACGGCTCCCCTCACATCTCAAACATCTGTTCTCGCTCGCCGAGGTTCGCTCGGATTGTTGAACCCTCGGATGATTAATGTACTTTACGTGATGCCCGGATATCTTGAAAGTTTGCCGGAATTCCCGCTCGACGTCGAGCCGCTTTTCGTTTGCGAACTTCTCTTCTCCCGGCTGATGCTTCTCTCGGGGAGAGCGAGCTCGTTTCATGTTTTAGAGGAGACCGCGCAACGGAGTAGGCGGTAGGGAAAGCTTCGGTAGACGAGAATGCAGGGGAGAAGACGATACGAAAGAATGAACGAGTGGCAGCGGTGGTCCAACGCGAATTGAACAGGAAGCGGATTCGCCAGGACGTGACTGAAATGGCGATTAAGTGGAAGGAAGTGATTTTTGTGCTCACTTTGACGAAGACTTCTCCACTCCGGTGCCCATAAGTTGGCCGACTTTCCTCTCTTTGCGGAGGTTCGCGGCTGCTCCTTTTTACTTCTCGTTGTTCTCCTCTCCAATGTTCTTCCGCCTGGCTTGTGCGTTGTCTTCCTCCTCCACGTTGCGGTCTCGAACTTCCTTCTCTCGTTCCTTGTTCTCCGATGCGGCCTCCTCACGCTCATCGCGTCTGGCAACCGTATCAGACCAGCTATTTCGTCGACACAAATCTTCTTGAAATTCTTCGGACGGGTATAGACTTCAGGCGATTCGTGGAAAAACCTTGATTTGGTATTTTTTCTTTCGACTCAGAAGAAGGGACCTCCCGATCCACAGAAGGAGCTGTTGGAACGAAATGAAGGGCAGCTGACAATGAGAAGAAGGCAGGAATGCCATAGGGAAAAATTGCATTCACCGACGACCCAGAAGAGTGGAAAACCCAGCTCATATAGATATATCATCCACAGAGAAGAAACGAACGCAAAAACAGAGGCTGTTATGTCATCCTTCCAAAGCATTCCTTCGAATGCAGATGAGTCGAATTGCGTTACGATTCCCCGAAAGAGCAGTGCGGAGCGTCCAGGGAGAGTCATTCCCACCCTGGTCTGAAACATATACCGTTCACTCCTGTAGCGGGCCTGGAGGAACGTCACTCTTCTGGTCTGGTTTACGCGGGTTCCCTGCGACGAACGCTGTTCATTCGAGCTGCTCCTCCGCTGGTTGTTCGGATTCCTCGACGCGTGGGATACCCGTCCCCAGCTCAGCCGTGACACTTCCCGGAATTACCTGACAAGCGTGCCCGACAAAGTATCCCCCATTCTCGCCCGGGCCTGCGCCGAATAATTTGTTTGCTAATGAGAGTTTTCTTCCATTTTTTCTCACTGGCCTATTCTACCGCCGGCGGTACGCTACAACCCCGCTGGGACTTCGTGACAAACAGAAGCGATTCAGAACTCCGGAGTGAAAATCTCGATGACGATGAGGGTGAAAACGGAAGCGGAAGCTAGCGATGCCGTTCTGGAACTATCGTCGTTGGGCCGGTTACGGCCCGACAGCATCGAGAAGATTGTTTTGAATGTCAACAAGCTCAGCCTCGTGAAGACCGTGCTGTCGGGAATGATCGGGGAGGTGAAGAGCTTCAAAAACCTCAAAATACAGTTCATGCTGGCCAACTTGGTAAGTGCCCCTAAGCCTCGCGGGAATCCGATAAGCCCGAACGGCTCCAACCAAACTTCGCTTTATCAACAATCGGCCTCTCTGTGTCCCCCAGGTAACCGACGACTTTTGGCAGTACATCCGATTCCGCGATGCCGGAAGCAGTCTGAATGTGACCGCCTTCCGGCTTGTGGACTCTGAGCTTCCGCACGTCACCCGCTTTCAGAAGCAGATGATGCAGAATTCAAACTACAGGTGAGCTTATCCGTTTCCGGATCGCTTGTTCAATCGCTGGGTTTGTGAACCCGCGCTGCGTCCGCAAGCTCCCTTCGCGTGGGAGGAGCCTCTGCGTGCGTTTCCAGAGTCAGCTGCGATATTTCCGCAACGCTTACCGGAGGATGGACTCCGCGGCAAACTCTCCCACAGCGAGGAAGAATTGTGCGGATCAATGACCTCGACACAGTTCGGTGGGAATGGAAGAATGCTGAACTTCTGTCGGACGATTTGGTAAAAACAGCTTCAACGATTGAGATCACGAGCAGAATTCCTGTCGGCAATTTTCCCCGCCGTATATTCGTCGTCTGCTTCGTATTGCTTTCATCAAATTCCATAAATTCCATGAAGTCGCAGGAATTCATGGGTCTCGCCCTGAAGTTCGTCCCCTCCCCCCCCCCCCCCCCCCCCCCCGGCCCTCTCGCGCACAGATGTCGAGGGGGCCCACAGTCTGAGCTTGTTCGGCTCTTCTGGGTGGTCCCGATGAAACTTTCGTAATCGGAGGAATTCGGCACTGACGTTCGCACTGACCGTTCCTAGCCGACCGATTGTGCAGTTCCTCCTGGTGTATGGCGACTCCAGGCCGCAGGATCCTCCTCTGGGTGAATCGGTTGAACGTCATATCGTTGGACTTACCGGTTTTCCCGAGTCGCGGAAGCGTCCCGGAGGGGAAGTTCCGAGTTCCCAGCCCTCCCGAGCCGGGGAGATTCTCTGGAGAGGGTTCGTTGCTTTCCTCTGATCATGGGCCCTGGTCCGCATTCGAAGTTATCAAAGAAATGCACCAGGCTCGCTGCGTAGTCTAATGAGCTCAGGGCAGCAGGCAGGTGCGGGCGTCATTGTTATAGCCAGCACCGGAGTCCGCGTGGTCACGTACACCCTCGTGGTAAATTTATCCGGAATCTACAAAGGCACTCCAATCTTACGGCACCCACTCTCGTGCTCCGGCTCTGTTCGACTCACATTCACTTTTCCTGTAATACCCACCAGTTCTCTCTCACGAGGGCTCCTGGAATAGGTAGGTGCGGAGACCGTCGGGCCACACGGCTCGTTAGAGTCCCTTTCAATCCTTCTTCCCGGGAAGACTCAACGTTGTTTCGTAAGCATGTCACTCGGTAGCCCGCAGAAGAGTCAACACGGTTGGCGGCAGGCAGAGTATTCCCTGAGATTGGATGTTTCTTTTACCCCGACGAACAGATCCGCTCGGACAGACGAACAACTGCTCCGGTGACCCTTCGACTCACCCACCCATGCTGGTGGAGTCACCGCCCGAATGCAGGGTCTCCTGCAGCATACCTGGAGGAGAAGACAGAAGGTTCAATCTCGAATGTATAGCTCATGCTTGTCGCCAATTAGCCCGCGGCGGCAGGCAAGGTCTGTGCGCAGGTCGAGCCGGACCAAGGGACGAATCGGGGACAGGCGGTAGAGGGGAGGGATTGCGGTCAAAGGGGAAGGGTCTGGGAGCCCTCAGTATTTTTCCCGCTCGGAACTAAATCTCTTTGTCACTTCCGCAGGACCTCGTTCCACAACCAAGGAACCGAGAGCTATCTGTTCCTAGATGCCATTAACGCGCTGCTCAAGGACTACGAACGAGCGCTCAAGGACAAACCGAATCTTCTCGACAACGACCTTGCCGATGACTCCAAGGGGAGAAAAGGCTTCAGTTGTATGGAGCAGTCACGTGTCTTTGAACAAGGCGAATACCTCGCTGGACTACTCAAACAGGTGAGCCAGCAGCTGTACCGACGTCTGTAGCAGCTGCAATAGTAACAACTGCATCCACCGGTTGAATTATTCGCAGAGACTAGACAACGGCGGTGGTGGTGGTGGTGGTGGTGGTGGTGGTGGTTGTTGTCGGAAGGAGGGACCGAGGGGCGGCGGCGGCTGCAGCAGCTGCTGCTGCGGGGTTCAACCATCTGCAGTGCATATTGGCTGACTTCTGGCGGCGTCGTTCGCTAGAGGTTCTCATTGGTCTCCCCTGAGATATAAGGACGGCACACTGCTGCTGGAAAACAGAGTTGTGTCATGCTCTGCGACACTCAGAAAGCCGAGCGCCGGGAAGATGCTGAATGGAGATAGATAGATAGATCCGGACCGAAATGGAGGAAGGACGAACTCATGTGCAGCGATATCGATCGGCGAAATGGCGGAGAGACTTTTCGACACGCTCCTGCTGAGCCTTGAGCGACCCAGTGGAGCCCTAGACGGGGTTCTCGAAACAGCCGAGCGCTGCTTTCGGAAACGATAAGATTCGTGGTTTCTCAGGTGAAATTGCCAGAGGGACAAACGGGGCCCGTCGAGTTCCTCGCGGACGGCAGCCGACTCCAACCCACGATTAGCGTCATCCACGGCTCGCATCTGGGCCACGTGAAGCTGGGAAGCTGGTCCCCGAAGAAAGGGCTCACACTCACGGACAAGCCGGAAGCGCTACCGCAGATCAAAGCTCCGGGAGCTATAACACCCGCCAAAGAAATTTCCGTAGGCGGGGTATTGGTAAGTGGAGCGTAGAGGAACATTCTATGCTACGCTTGCCTTAATCAGATACCTAATAAACATGCATGAGGGCCAGAGTCGTTGGAGACAGCTCGGCCGAAGGGAGCAGTTCGTGCCGGCTGTCCTTCCGCCCGCCGGCCGGTTCTGCCATTCTGCTGTCCTTTCCGCCCGCTCACTAGTCTGGCGAGCGAGAACGATGTTCTTATAGCCCACATGAGGTGTTTTCTAGGTTTTTCTTCTATGCGAGATAGGGAACGACGAAGGAAGGAGCGGCCCGGCGGCGGGAAATGTAAAAATAAAGGTGCCGGTCGTTCTTTCTTCCGCGACTGGCAAATAAGCTCAGTTGTAGTAGGATTCCGAGCGAAGTCGCTGGCCCGCTGTTTCTTCCTGCTTCGTCTTTGCCACCTACGTATGCAGATTAATATTCAAACACGTCGTCTACAGAGTCCACCGTACCTCATGCTGAAACGTGGCAGTGACTCTGACTACAGCGGATTCATCCCCGAGCTCCTCGAAGCACTGGCAAGTGTTGTGCCTTTCGCTTACAAAATCCACGCTGTTCCTCACACCGGCGGACGAACTGATAACGGCTCGTGGAGCGGTCTCATGTCTGAAGTCATCAACAAGGTTAGCAGCGAGCCCGTCACATCGAGCCGACGCGATAGCGACGTCCGGGCGGGAGAAGGTCTCCCGCAGATTCGGAAAAGTTTCGCCTTCCGAATCCGCGGGGAGCATCCCCTAACCACGTTTCGATGAGTAACGCTGCATGCGCATTCAGCTCGATGTGCTTTAACTCGTGTCTCATGAGATCCACGAACACTTTTTGGTTTTGCAGAAAGTAGAGATCGCCATTGCCGATATTCCCCTGACGGCCGAGAGGCAGCAATTCGTGGAGTACACACAACCCTTCCTCATGGACGATCTGGCCGTGGTGGTGTCACGCAAGTCACACGCAGGTGAGCAGAAGGAGTTCCCAGGAGAGGATTGAGCCCCGATCGACGAGGAGGGGAGCGACGAGCGGGTTTCCGGCCGCAGCTGATGAATCGGCGCCTCGATCGTGCACGTGAAAATCCGTGCTTGAATGTACTTTGGTACGCCTCGAGGTTCCGAGGGACCGAGTCGGAGCGCCCCGTTGTGTGCGAAGGCGTGTTCAACAAGACGCTGATGATGGAACCGGAAGGGCAAAATTTATCTCGTCGTGTCGTCTGTCCGAGAGGAATAAAGGATGAGAGACAAGAAAGGGGGAAGGGTGTGCAATGCGATGAAGGAACGACAACGGGCGACGACGTTCGCCCCGCTCGGCAACGCGAACGAGGCAGTGGTCTATTGTCTCCTCATTGTCTCCTCGGGGAGACGGCGACCGACTTCCTGCGTCCGCCCAGCTCCGTCTCGTCGTGAAGTGCCCACCAAACGAGGGATGGGCGCGAATCGGGTTGCGAATAGTCGGCGGCCGGAGAGCCCAGCAAGTTGAACAAGTGGGTAGCGTTGGCGACTCCTTCGTAGTTGTGAACTTGCCTCACTATCTTCTTCCATTGCTGCTCTCCCTATCAGCCCTTCTCTATATCGTTCGCGGTATCTCTTTGTCGCATAGGTCTTTGCTCTTGGCGCTCGGGGCTGGCTTCTCGTGGGCTTCATGTCGACGATCTCCCCCGCTGCCGAGCTTCCTGTCGACGAGGGCGAGCGGGGCAACAACAACAACAACGGCGGCAGCGGCGGCGGCGACGGCGGCGGCGACGGCGGCACTCACCAGGGCATACATCCTTGCTCCCTCCGCAAACTCGCTTGCCCGTGAAGCGAGTCATATGGCCTGGAAGAAGAGGAGTCTTATTTGAAGCTAAATAGAAATGGATCTCAGGCGGGGGAGCTTGCGCCCAAAGCTTCTCATTCTTAGCTGGCCCCGTTGTTTCCTTGTGTAGTGCCTAGTAGACCCAGGAGACCTCGGTTTGGAGTCTTTCGACGCCGTCGTAGCGTGCTGAGAGCAAACTCTTGCTCAAGCATTGAATCGCTCGATATTTTTCCCCTCGAGGAGACAGATTTCTCTGAGTCGCTTTGACGCTGGGTTTCAGCTCATGCTGATAAGAGTGTTCGAGACAACGCTGCCGTCGCCAGCGGCAGTTGCAACAAAAGAAAGCTTGATGTTTGTGTAGAGTTCATCGTTGAGCGGAAGGCCAAACTTTCATCAATCACGTTCCGGTGTCGTCCTACGTATGTCTCGACTGATATGGAAAAGTGCTCAGCTTGCAGTCCTCGTTAGCGCGGAGCAGACGCGTTTTCTTGAGGAGGGCTTCTGCTGGACTGCTCCGCTAGATTCAACTCTGAAATAGCTCTGACGTTACATTGGAGACGTCAGAATGGGAACAGCGCTCGCGAATTGACGCGATAAAATTACATCAGTCACACGCGAGGAGCGCCGCGTGACTCGGACGGTTTGACAGAAATTCCCTGGGCTGAACCTTGTTGCTCGACACGAACGCAGCACTTGAGTATATTTTCATTGCAGCAGCGTTCCCAGCGGACACCGTGTTGTAGGAGTTGCCGCCAGAACCGTCCTTGTCAGGCACAGTCCGTTCCTTGTAGGACTGCCAAAGTGCAAGAAACAGAGCAAACGCAAAGAACGGAGTCAGTGGGAGCTGACGGGGTTGAGCGCGACTGGTCCGGCACACGGCTCGAGGGGGCCCCGATGATGAGCCAAAACGGAATCGACGTTTCGTTTAACTAGGGGCGCGCGTTCAGTCGTGGCAGAATGCGCGCACGATATTGCCCCGCCACAACCCCGCATGCATTCACTGTGGAGCCGGACGGTATCACATTTTTTCTCGCGTTCTCAGAGGATGGAATCCGGTCGAGATGCTTCCACGCTGCGCAAGCGTTCTGCGCGAGGGGGGGGGGGGGGCTCATAATTTCGACCAAAATCTTGGAAAACCGGGCCCGATCTCATCCGCGCTCGGCTCCCCGGTTTTGACGCAGTCGTCTGCGTTATCACGCTCTCGAGAAATCTTCTCCGCGTTTCTTTCTCGAGGCGCTGGGGAGCACAAGAGAGGGAGGAAAAGCAGGAAAACGAGATAGAGGTGGAGCGCTGGGCCGAGTCGTCCCTCCCCTCACGAGCCGGCACGGGGTGATAAGAGCCGCGTAAGCAAGCGGAAGAAGAAGTGTCACCTGTTGCAAATTAGCGTCATTCAGTCGTTTTGAGGAGCCCACCGGCGGAAGCAACCCTCTCGTTGGGAGGATCTCTCTTTTTGGCTGGAGTCGCCGTCCCCTTGTAGCTTCTCTGTTTGTTCGTGCTGCTTGGGTGAGCGGTTGGTTGAAGCATTCCGCCGCGCGTCGTCTGGATGGGTGGGTCGCTGGCTAGCGTTGCCTTCTTCTTGCAGCATATGTAAATGCTGAAGCGACACCTGCCCGCGAGAGAAAGTGCGAATGCGGCCGATGTTTGCACGTTTGAGTGGCTGGCAACGAGTGCGGGACGCTCGAGAAGGGGAACGGTGATGCATGCGGAGTACGCGCTCCAGAGCTCGGCCCCCGTCGAGTCGTTCGTCGCTGCTCTTCTCCGAAAATTTCATTCCTCTCTACCGTCAGCAGCAACGGAAAACGATGAACGCCGAGTCAGGAACGAGCGAACTGCAAGTTGACTACGAACTCGGCATCGCAGTCGTCTCGGGGACTGCAGCGGCCGCCAAATTCAAACGAACAGTAGGCCCGGCGGACGAGCGCCTCATGAGAGGATGATGAGGCCGGAAAGCGTTGGGAGAAGAAGAGGTCGCGAGGACATCGTGGAAATCGGAAAACCTATCGAGTGAATGTGACTTCGGAGGGGAAACGACTGGCAAGCGAGAGGGCGCGAGGGTCGGCGGCACCGAGTGGTCTCGTAGAATGCCAAATGGCCTCAACATCCGGATTTGTAGGAGCGGCTCCGGAGGCGACCGAAAATACGGTTGCCAGTGGCAAGGCACGAACGAATGCGTCAAAAGCCCAGTCTCGGGGCGGAAAAGCCATCTCCTTGAATCCTTTCTTCAGAGGGTCTTTCTTTTTATGCGGTAATCTCGCACAACATTTGTTCTTCTCGGAATAGGAAGCAACGCGTGGCGTCTGCGTCGAGCCAGGCTTGAGGTTGTTGTACCGGCCTCGGACCTATTGGGGGTTCTGGGGATAAACTTCGAGAACCCCGCGGGAACCCGATTTTCGAGTGTAGACAAAGTTCGGAGAAAGATGAGCCGGGCAGCGTGCCTCCTGACAATGCACGGAGAATCAGAGTAGTTCACTCGGCGCACATTCTTCCGAACCCCTTGGCTACGGCCCCAAGCGCATTCGGTTCGCTTTCGATGGGAGTCCTGCGCAAATATGGAGCGCGACAGTACAGCATAGAGGTTTTGTCCGCATCCGACAACAACAACGGGCAACAAAGGAATGAGGAAATATCCAGAGGGAACGGTGGAAAGTACGTGGTAGGTAATGCTCTCACCTAGTCCCCGATGGCCAAAGCTCTATAAGCATTTGTTTCGGGAGGTTCCGCCGCCTCATCTGTGAGATGTTTCGACGCTCGCCGAGAGAACTCGCTTAAAGCCCTTCAAGGACGCGAGAACGTCAGAGCCGGAGTCGAGGAATAGAGCCTTCGTCTTCCGCTGCCAGAGCCTCCGAAGCCCGACGAGAGACATCAACCGACTACGTGAAGAGAAATAACGGGAAGGGAGTTTCAAAAGGTTTTGGTTCCGCTGTTTATCGTCGCCATCTTCACGCGAAGGATAATCCAGTCTGTGTTTCTCCTCGCCGTTATCAGTCGTAGTCAGGTTGTGCAGCTTCAGAGCTCCACGTTATCTGTCATCTTTTATGGTTTTTGAGGAACTTCGGGAAAGATTTCCCCGGGACCCCGCGTTCCCTCTCATTAGCCATCCACTGCGTCTGCGTAGTATCAAGTCATAATTTTGAGAGTCGCACATGGAGGGGACATTTGGGAAATAGCGGAAGAAAAGATGGGGCAGTTCTGTGAAGATGAGGGGGAGAAGTTTCCTGCCTTCTTTTCCAATATAGTTTCTCAACCTCGACGGGTTCCCAGACGCCGGAGCTAATCGATGCTCGTTCATTGCAGGTCGACCTTCGTTGATGGCGTTCTTCTTCAACATTTTCTCGTGGCAACTGTGGCTATGCATTTTCGGAATCTACTCAACCTTCGTCGTGCTCGCGTACTTCCTGAATAGGATGGCGACATCGAAGGAGAACGCTGACGGTTTTGGCAATACCGTGTGGCTAACCGCGGGCTCGCTCCTCTGCCGAAGCTCGGGACCTCAGGGAAGGTACGTCGACCATGACAGCGGTATATTTTATAGCACTAAAAGCAGTGACCGCCGTTGATATATAGGCCCTTGGCGATACGGACCAAGTCGGATGCACGCTCGGAAGCTAATATGAACGCCGCCGCTCGTTCGTTCCCTCGCTCGGTCCGGACACAGCGTCAGGCAGCGCGTTGCCGGCTGAAAGACACAGTGAACCATTCATCGGCGAGGACACTCTCTGGACACCTCCCGGCGCCATTTTGGGTTTTCGAAAGTGGCCGGCGCTCGTTTCTCAGTTCGTGACGGCTGATTGCTCCAGCGGGAGTTCCGGATCACTTAGGAGTTCCTACGCGCTCCTACGGCAGCGCTGGCCGTCGATGTTGACCGAGAGACGCAACGACGGACGGGAAGACCTCAAACGGACGCAGCAAGACGGTTCAGTCGCTTTGAGCACAGATGTACGGAGCCAACTCGCTTCCCCAAGGTCGGCGGGCTGCTCAAATCACTCGTCGCGAGAGTCGGCTTTGTTCCTCCGGCCGGACCGGTTCACCCATCCGGCTGTTCTTCGTAGGCCGACTGAGCCCAAGGCAGTGGTCGAGAGGTCATCGTCGACCAAGAGAAAACGTCCCACCGGCATCATCAAGCGCAGATTGTGGGGTTGGCTCTGAGTGGTCTGCTCGACGGAGATGACGTCCTGCCGCCGTTTTGTATCTCTTCATGATTTTGATTCTCGGCTGAGCAGGTTGCTCGCGGTTCTGCGTTGATCCCTCAGCTGCTCGGTCTGGAAGGGGGCGGGGGCGGCCTCCGCCATCGTGCGGTAAGGGCCTCTCTTCTGGAGGATTGTGTCCTCCGCTGAGCAGAAGTGGCCCGGGAGGGTCGACCGGGCAATCTCCTATGTAAATACGGAATCAGATTGGCCTGCTCTGATTTACTATGAGAAGAAAGGTAGTGGAAGTAGGCGAGTAAGCAAGCAGGGCCGGCCGGCCGCTAAGTTGCCCGCCTCCCGCGCCGTTCGCCCGACCGACTGCTCGCCAGGATGGCCAAGCAGCAATGGACCAAGGGCCACTCCGCTCTTGACCTAACGACCGAATGCTCATACGGCCATGCGGAGCCATTAGTAGGCGAATTAATAACATTTGGCTCTTCTCTGCGCTGGGAGCGTTCTCCGCAAACAGCTTCGACTTCATATCGCATGGTCCTGTGGGATGATGAGCACGCTGGGTTCTTCGACGCTCTTCAAGAGAATTCATCGGAGAACAATCGTTTGTGTTGGCGTCGTAGTTTTTCGCTTCCAGAACGAAGTACAGATGACTGAATGCTGCGAACCTTTCCGGATTTCAGATCTCGCGCGACCAGACTCCTCCTCTTGGTGTGGTGGTTCTTCTTGGCCATGATCACCGTGCTCTACGTGTCTGCCTTCGTAGCTATCATTCAGACCGTCGTTTTCGGGCTCGGTGCCGACGTTTTCACGGTGAAACGATTCGTTCAGGTTAGTGGGATTCCGTGCTTTCTCCGCTGCGTGTGAGACAGAGGAAATCTCCACTCGATCGAACGCAAGTCTCATTCCCATCTGCGGGACCGAAACGCATCGACACCCCCAGAGCTCGGGGTTTGAATACAGCCAACTGCCCGCTGCAGACTACAGTGTGCGGACGATATTCCCGACGGGTTATTGACTTTTCTGACGCAAGGGTCACGCGCCGCTATCGCCGAATCTGGAACGGAGAGAGTTAATGAACCGGAACAAGATCCAGGGACCACGAATTTCGATCAGACACATGTTAACGTTTTCGAGCTCAGTCGCGTTTTGTTGCTTCCACTTGTATTCCTACGCGATTCTCGCCGTTTTTAGCTTGCCACGAACTATGTGTACGCGTTGAGTGGACCGGATTTATAGCTGCAGCATCAGAGGGAACCTCTCGGAATTGGTTGTAAAACGCCTGGCGGAACCGCTCTTAAAACAGCGATTTTGAACGGGAAATGCCATGCGTATACATTTTTTAAGCGGGCGCTTCTCTTTCAGGATACAGCCGCCGGCGCAATCGACGTGGGCTTTGTTCGTGATGTCGTTCCTGGAAAAGTTCTCAAGGTAAGCGTTTCCGCTCTTTGCGCGGTGTTCCTCCGGGCTGGCCAAATTCTCTTCGCCCCCATTTCCACAGTTGGCACCTCTCGTTCTTGACGACGCCGCTCCCCTGGTACTCTACCCTATCCGCCCCATGTCACATCCCGCACACTAGAGCCTCCCAGCCGAGCGAACACGCATGCGTAGGCTTCTGAACTAAACGGCCGGAGAGTGATGGAAGTATGAGCAAGAGGCATGAATGGGAACATTCATGTATTCTATACACATGGAAATGCGTTCAGTTAGATTCGAGCGTATGCATCCACTTAGCCTTATTGGGATGGGCCGCTATTCCCCGCAAAGTAGCGAACCTGGCGCGAATTCCTGCACCCCGCAGAGCCAGTGGGTACGTTCGACTCGGGGGCCACACAACACATGCACGAGCTCAGAGGTCTTCCTCAGGAGAGGTTCCTATCCTCTGTTCTAAACACAAGGACTGGGAGAATTGCAGAAACCTCCCTGGGTTCTCGCGATCTCATCTCAGAACATTTTTGAGCCTGCCTGCGATTTTCGCTCCTTTAAGACCAACGTGAACTTACGACTCGTGCTCTAATCTAACGCGAATACGACACCTTTGATTGCCAAATTGCCATGGGGAAGACTTCCAGGGAGGAAGTCCGCGAGGCACGCTTCAACCGAGGCGGCCGTCAAGAGGTTCGCTCGGAACATGATCGAGGCGGGCCGTGAATTTGCTCGTTCTTGATATACACGATAATAACATCGAGGCTCGGCTAGGCAGACACGCGGACCCGGCATTGATGAAGCTGTGCATCGGCTCCGGTGTTAAAATCCAAGGGTCATAAACTCATGGTATATACAACCGTTCTGTCCAGGAGGAGTGTACATGTATTCATAAAGCGTGCCGAGTACAGTGGTATGGACGAGCCTCTGACCTCCTGGTCCTTCCACACATCGGAAGCTCTACATTCACTCTAATGAATCTGTTCCCTCGCCAGATACTTTTATTCACAGGGGCGTTATTCCCATCGAAAATCATTCCCTCATAAAGCAGGGCACACGGCGGCCCCTCGAAGCATCGATGAGTGAATTCTATAGCACGTCCCGACAGGGAATCCTCTCCATCCTCCCGGGTCGGTACCGCGCGCCGAGTTCAAGCGCAAGGGAAGCTTTATTGCTCGTCAAATAACCAATCGTTCCGGCGAGCGAGATCGCTTGCTTCTGAATAAACTCGAAAGGGGGGTGGTTAGCTCTCTTGTGCTTTTTCGTTTGCTTACTTGATTGCAACTCGGGTCGTTCACATCGAGCCGGCTAGCGCATGTGCCCATGACAACGAACGATAATCAAACTCTGGAAAACAATCACGACTGAGATTAGGAGAACAGAAGTGGGCTGCGAGCGAACGAAATCCAACAGAGAACAGGGCGGTACGAGTGGAAGAAGAAATATGTTACACGATCCCGAACACTTTACGATGAACAGGCTATAGGGTGTAGACTGCAGCTGCCGCCCCGACACTGCGGGGCTGCGGTTGCTTGCCAAGCAGAGTTGTGTTTTAATGGCCCCGAGAGGGCAGTTAACGTGGCCATTCGTTGTTGTTGTCTCCACAGACTCCGCGATCCGGTGAGTTTGCGACCATCTACTCGAGGATGCTCAGTAGTCCTCGAGGTCGTGCGGTTCCTTCCGTGGAAGATGGTGTTCATGCCGTCTCGGCCAACTTCGCCTTCCTGGGACTGCGATCACAAATCGCCGCCTACATCGATGATTGTACGAAACGAGTCTACGTTGTGACTTCGAACTTCGCTCCCTATTCGATAATGATGCCGAAAATGTCACCCTATCGCGACATGTTCAATCAGGGCATCGAAAGACTACGGGAAGCAGGTACGTAGTCCACAAGACCGTCTTCATGATTGTTTGATTCTCTCGCGATGTTTGTTCGACCGTTCACATTCTGATCTATGCCGAATGATTCGACGCTCATGTTGTTGGGTAGGCACAGGATCAGTCGCGATGTCCTGATCACAAGGAATAACGGCCCCATTTGTCCTTCTTGTTCGGTCTGCAGCCGTTGAGGCGCTTGTTTCCTGTCGTGACAAAGTGTAACAGCTAATTCGATTGTTCGCGTTCCAGGGATTCTCGCTGATTTGCGGAACAAGTGGCTGAATAGTGATTCGCGCTGCATGCAAGATCAGCTCGAAGAAGAGATTCCCCCTCCGATGAAAGTCTCTCCGGTCGCGGGCCTGTTCGGCTTCGTCCTAGGAGGTTTCCTGCTTTCGTTGTTGCTAGGAGCCATCGAGTTCGTCGTGAAGCCAAAGCAGGACAATAACAGTAAAGTTGAGGTGAGAACTTGAGGAAAAATCGAAACCCCGCGACCGAGAACCGCCACACGGGAGTCTGCGTGCAGTGACCCCGCGTCCTACTGATAAGTGGGGGGAGCGAGGGGGGAGTCTGTTGTTGTCACTTCTATCGTTGCTATAGTTAATGTCCTGCTCTTCCTCCTCTCCCTATCGTCGTCATGGTCGTTGCAGTTCCTGCTGTTGTTCTTGCTGTGATGAAGGAGGTTGACAAGCATAAGAAAAAGATTGGGAACCTTGTTAGGTGGATGTCGTGCTCACTCCATAGAGCCCACGGCGCACTGTGAATAACAAGACATGGTCGCTCGCTTGGAGTCCGACAAGCAGGCAGGAAAACAGTCTGTGCTAGCCCACGGTAAACTAATCAGCTCGCACGGCTAGCCACACATTACGGTCAGAAGGTTTCGCTCAGCGTTTAGAGGGCACACACGGAAGGTTAGCCCCCCCTCCCCCTCTCCGCGAAAACGTGCGAACAGTTAACAGCTTCTGTACACTGACTGTGCGTCTGTCGCCCGACACTCTCGGTCGGTCTGGACAGTCGCTTACTCAATCACTCAGTCGGCCCAGACCTGGGGTATCGATCAGCCTCCGCGGAAGGAGGAATGTAATGCATGATTGACTTGGTCGCGATACAAGCCGCACATAGACTTCCCCATGCTCACACGGTCGCATGTTGTTTTACAGACGAGTGCGGCACAAAAGGCCCTGTGGGACAAAAACCAGGACCAAGGCTTGCGACCGTACACGCCCAACGATCCTGCTTTGGTGAGTAGTAAGTATCCTTTTTCATGGACGGCCTTCTTTTTAGTGCTCAACTCGACCAGTGGGCGGACAGGGGAGCGGTCATTTTTTTTCCCGGCTCCCCAGTCCGTGTAGAAGGACCTCGCCTGGCCAAGACTGTATCGACGGGTGACTTCAGAAGTGAAACACTACCCCAATTGCAAAAGCTATACCACCTCAAAGCGGGCCAATATAGTTCTTATGGTTACACCCACGACGGACGGGTGGACGACAAGATAGACATCAAGTTCGTGTCTGTTGCGGGACGTGAATCGGGCGCTTTGAGGAAAATTGCATCGTTTCGAGATCGCTGGTCATTTGAGCAGTCGAATGCAATCAGCTGACCGTTGTCGCCAATATGAGCCGATTCCCATCGCTGAACGCAACGCTCCCGACAATTTCAAATTTCAATCAGCTATTCACTATCATTAACATCCAGAAGCCTTCTCTTTCTTGTCACTTCGCACAGGTTCGCTCCGCTTGCCTCCCGCTCTGCATATGGCCATATTTTCTGACAAAGTAAAAACGCATTCTCATCCATTTACGAGGACAAACGAACAGACTTACGTACGCACGCTCAAACACACACAGTCAGATACAGCACAGCCAGCGAGAGCAGATCCCTTGAGCCTAGCAATCATATTCTTACAGACTGTGCACGCCGTTTCAGGGGAACGACGAAGAGTTGACCCTGAATCAAGGACAAATGGTGAATGGGACCCCAAAGCAGGTCCGGATGATGGTCTAAGGCTGAAGGGCTACATGACCAACAGCTCAGAGCTAGATGACCACATGATAGCAAGCTCAACAACAGCATCTGTATCCGAGGCAGCCATGCCTTACACTCATCACATAATGTATGGGGCTCCACAGCCTCTACAATGTTTCAGTCCCATGTAGATACACGGAATGATAAGATGTTGAATATTATGGTGCCGCGGATGGAGATAGGAGTGGAGGTGAATCCATTGTAAATCGTCGCATAGCTCTTTGTCAATGCCCGTCCGGTGACGTAAAGTATCCAAGCTCAGTCAAGCTGCTGGGCGGGCATCCCTCTTGTGATTCCATGTACATAAAAAAATATTGGAAACTATGATGTGTTCGTTGTATAGGCATCATTCGCCATCGGTCTGCATCGGTTAGTCGATCGTGAGTCTTCTTGGGTTCAGAGGGATATGTTTTCCTGAGCGAGATGACATCGTCGAGCCACGGTCGCAATTCGGCGCCGAAATTTCACTCAACGTTCATGGAAGCGGAAAAGAGGAAGCGCATCGTTGCAAATCCATCCCAACCTTCGTGCCGCGGCCAAGGGAGAAACGCCGTCGAACGTTACAGAGACGAAACGTTCCAGCCTTGATTGCTGCTCCATTCGCACCTCTCAGTTCGAGCGACAAGATGCTTCTACGTTTCGTCGACTCGACTACGTCCTGCTTCTTGAGGTGTCCCTACTCCGATATACGTACAGTGTCTGAATGATTGTCGGCATGTTTGTGATCTCTGTGCTGGTTCGTGCAAGGGCAGAGCCTCTCCCGAGTAGAACGAGTCAAGTCGAGAGGGAGGTAGCAGGGCTCGGACGTTCACTTTGTCCGAGGCCAGAATCATCCGGAGGGCTCTGATTGTAGCTCTGAGCAAACTCAATGCTGACCTGAATCATTCGAGGATCGTGGTAGTGAACGATGGAAGCGAAAGAAACAGCGCTTGAAATTTCGTGAGAGAACGACGCGAGTTCGTGGGTGGCTCCTCCGGCTGCATGAAAGATTCCTTTCGGAGGAATTTTCTGTTTCCACTCGTTCGCCAGTCGTCCGACTCTTGCGTTTTCGTAAGCCACAATATTCTGCAACTTCACAGCCGTTTCACAGACACCGTGGTAGACAGTCGGCCTTTTCTGGTCGAGTCCGCATCATTCAGTTTGATAGCTGTGCATACGGGAAGTCGTTCGGTTGTATGTTTACGCCCGACAAAGGACAAGCGAGAAACAACTCCAAAAGCCCTCGCAACAAATGAAAGTGGAATCGCCCACCAGCCGAATGTTCCCAGAGGTTCATCCGACTCACTTCTGTTACTTGGAGAGGCGAGTGACGCGTTTTTCAGACTTTGCTTCGGGGCTTTGTATTTTTCTATGCCGATAAAAAACGGAGATGGTGATACTGTACATAATAATGATAAATACGATACTGACAAGGATGAGAGTGAAAAAGAGGTCGAATCTGATTGAAATATGTTAAAAGACGAGCCCGGAGAATGATGATTTCCGTCTTCAATCTTATCAAAGCAAATAAAGCTTCTTCTGTTTGACAACGCAGAAGCGTTCTGAATTGTCAGTAGCCGGGTGGCAAGCGAGGGGACGGGATCAATTAGAGTGGGTCGAGCTGGTGGGCTCGGAGAACTTGAGCGTTCCTTTTCGCCCTGATTCTGGGAACGGTCGTGAAGCAGACGAATATGTTGCGGGACATCGTCAAAGTTTCCCCCTCTGTAGTATAGTTGGAAGCTTCTGTCGAAGACCCCTGCCATCAGACAGCGAACGCCCAGACAAATAGTGAGAATTTTCAATTGTTCTCTCTTGAAAGGAGGGGAACTCGCGCAATATACTCGCGAAAGTCATTGTCCCCAAGTGAAGCGACTGGAGTGCGAGTTTCCGAGTCCGTACGTGAATACACTGAAATTACAAACGTGACTCATTCGGGAGCAAACCTCCGCTCGATCAAAGAGACTCGGAAAAGGAAGGAGAATGAACGGTTCGGAAAAGAACGCAATCACAAAAACGCAATGTTTGCGCTACGATGGCGGCGTCGTCGCCGTAGAGGCACGCAACAGGATTCTCCACGGGTCATTTGGCGTGAATATCGACGACCGTTATCTGTCAAACGCCACTCCAGCTTTCTGTCCCTGCATTCTCCATGTCGATTCAGATTCCGAACTGTTCGGTGAGCCTCCTCACTGACGCTCAGTTTTTGAAGGGTTCCCGAGATCGGACGATTGCGTCCTACAATGACCTCCGGCGCCATTCGCTCGGTGGAAGCGATTCGCTTCTAGACTACCGATAGCGAATGAACGCATGCGTGAATCCTCTCTCACCCATCCTCAGTCAGATCCTAACCTGACCCCGGGCTTGCCGAGCAACCGAAGAGACAGCAACCCGCAAAGAGTAGCTCCGAAACTGGTGGTGAGGTTGAACGTAACGGAAACTATGAGGTATTGCTTTGGTTCCAAACCACATAACGCGGCGTTCTCGGACAGAACACCAAACCCTTTCGTCATGACCAGGTCTACAACACCCACGGGTTGCCCGATTCCCACGTTGGGGTGTTACAGGCTGACTATTGGTCTTCCTGCGATGCATACGATAGCTATGATGGGATGTTCCTCGTCCTAGCATTTGACTCTTCTCCAACGAGCTCGATCCTGGGAATCCTTGAGAAGCCGTGAAGTGGTTGCTTGAATCTTGGGAGGATCGTCGAGTGCATTCAACGATTTTCCCTCTTCAGCCACGGATCTCTGACGGGATCTCCTCGAGGCCAATACCCGGAGTGCGATCCTCGAGGCAGCGTGGGAAAATTCTCAACTCATCAGAAAATCTGAAGCATTCCGTCGTGGGACGCCCTCACGGCAGCCGAACGACGATCAGGACTGTGACCCATGGAAGCGCTCGGCTGTTCACGAGCATTTTGACCGCTAAGTCCGCCCAGGGAAACACCGCAGGCGAACGAGTCAGGAGCAGGAGGCGCCCTTCGTTCAACGGATTGTTTTCCCAACTGGATATCGATGAACGCCGATAATATAGTGATAACGTCGGCTCAATGGAGATTGTGGAATCGTTGCTTGAGCGGAGGAAGAGGAGAAGTGGATCTCAAGAGATGAGCCGAGAGTCGCTGATAGCGTGAGGGATGAGAGAACACGAGAGGCAGCGGCCGCCGAGAAGAGTCTTGTTTCACAGTGTTGTTACAGTAATCCTCTCGTATCACGCTCGTTAGTAAGCGGCGTAAGTGAGCGCCTCCTCCGAAGAATTGGGGAAGGGGCGAATGAAGTGAGAGAGCGAAAACTAGCTTCGTTTTGACGGCGTTAGATGGGAACAGCAGCAACCCAGACCCTCGGGTGACGCCGGGGAAAGCAACGGCTAATGACCGTTCTGAAGGCAGCGGACGACCGCGGAAGAAAAAAGACCCGTGCGAAGAAAAGGAGCCTTTTTCTCTTGGCTTGTCAAAACTTTTGCTCCATACGCTTTTTCACTCTTGCTCGACTGCTCGTACCGGAGGACCGAGAGACGAGAAGAGCCGGGGAGGAACCTGCAGAACAAGGAAGCGGTTCCTCCCGAAAAACCCGGCAAGCGTCAGAGGAGAAAGACAGACAGGCTGAGAAATCTGAGAGAGGGGAGACGACTCGAAGAGAGAAGGCTTTTTCCAACTGTGGAAACAATAGAAGGAGAATAAACTCGTTCGTCCACCCGAAGCATCGAGTCCAGGGACGATCAACGCAGGGGCACCTACGCAAGGACAAGCGCGTGCAAGCGTTAACAAACGCGAGTATCCACACAAGCTCCCCGTCGCCCGTCAGCTTTTTCTTCTCCAAACTTTCCTCTGAGGAACTCTTCAACTGAAAAAACCTGTACATATTAAGCTGGCTCTATCCTCTCACTCATGGACGATTTCCGGGAACGGCGCACTCAAACTTCTATTCATGAGACGCATACACCGCCAAGTCCGCTTCGTCGGTACTCCGGTCAATCGGGCCACGTGCTCTCCCGGTAGCAGAACTCCCGAATTATCAAATCCAAACCCGCTCCGCTGAGTCAGATCATCGATCACTCCGGGATGTGGCTCCAATGTCGTGATTCCGATAATCATCCGCCTTATTGGCTGCAGCCGAGGCTGGCGGAGCAAGCGGTTTCGATGAGGTCCTTGAGGGTTCAACTTCTCCGGTGATTTCATGGTTGTGGTTGACTCACATCCTGGAACTTGATGCCACAGCTCCGTCGACTGGATGAAAGCCGATGCAGGGCGCAGAACCACTCAAGTTTTTTTCGGTGCAAAAAGAAACTCCTCACGAGCTGTCACCGGAGATGCTGTCGACCAAGCACGATGAAGTTCTCAGTCGGTTCCGAATGATTAGCGAGAGATAGCTCTGTTCCAGTGGTCTTAAAAGTCCCCCGTTCCGTCTGTTCCCGGGTTGACCACAATAAAATTTGGCCATGGCATGCCTGGTGAGAGTTGCGGAGTGCTCCAACCCACTATGAGTTCCCTCCATATGCCACTCTCGCAATAATGTCGCCGACTAGCGCAAGGAAATGAGGTCCCCCGCGGTAACGACGTGGCCTTGACGCCTACCTGACTTCGGAGCCCAGAAAACGGCTTGACCCACCTGATAACGCCGGTTGGAGTCCTCGGAGGAGCTGTGCGCGTCTCATCCAACGATATGATTGAAGTTTCAGAAGAACATCGAGAACCGTGCTTCCATCCAATGCATCACCATGTTTAGAAGTACCCAGATCAAATTTGCAGAACACAGTATGATAACTTTCCAATCACCTGATGATACTGCTCGAGCGTACTGCCGGATGGACCCATTCGATGCTGGGGAACACAGATTCATTCGGAGAACTTACCGTTGATGGGAAATGACAACGGACTGGAATCTTACCTTCGAACGACTTCCAACGGAATCGACGCCTCGCATTCGTAATATTCTGACGACTGATGGAGTCAATTCTTCGATAGCAAATTATTATTCAGAATGAAAACCCTTCTCAATTCTCATGGGAGGTAGGAGCTGGTTGTGCTACCGCCGAGTTATCTATCTGAGGCTCTAGGTGGCTTTATTCGAGGATCGGCAAGCGGGATTGAGATGACTCCATCCGGCGTTCACCATTCCCTTGTTTCTTTCTCACAGCGCTCCGCATGACCCTGATAAGACGGCTCTGTGGTACTCTGAGGAATGAAAAGCTCTTCAGCTTCCTCATCGAAGATCGCCCCGCTCTGTAACGGTCATCCCACGGACGTCGTGCGGTCAGAGCGACCTCGGGATCACCTGCATGGACTCCAGAAAGTAAAGTCGGATCGACCTGAAAATTGCCCCGGAATCACCCCAGTGAATCGAAGGGCTGTCTTGAGTCAGACTTGTCGAAGCAGGACCCCTCAGGGGTCGATATCGACGACTTTGGGAACCACTGGTCTGAACTTTCTCTTCCAATTTCCCTCTCTTCCATGCCATCCTGAGAAAGTGATGGGGGTCTCAGGTCTAACGACATATTTTAATCTCTCACTTCTCCGATCGGTTCTCGAATGCAAGAGAAATGATCGATTTAGTCTGACGCGGTGGTTAGTTTCTGTTAGAGAGAGTCTTCTGAACCCCGAGCGCGCCGGGATCGGATTTCCGGATCAGAGACGGAATTTGTTCAAAGTGACGGCGAGAAACTAGCGCCAAAGAAAGTTGAGTCTTGGGAATTACAGCTCAACCACGCTTATGCCTCTTCCATGGAAAATGCATCGTGAACGCTCACCAACATCCGACGACAGCTCCAAGTCCCGTGAGACCGACCCTGAACCGGGAATTTCGCCGCAGAACTTTCGAGACTTCAGCTGTTTCCTCGTGAGATCGACGCCATCGTTTCGCGGAATCTTGTTGCTTATCCGAAAATTCGCATCCCGTTGAGCGTTCCAGCTCGATTGGCCTTCTTCCAGGCCGAGAGCCGTTTTTCTCTGTTTCTGTTACCTTTCCGACCTCGTTTTCTCTCCCGAGAATGCGATTCAAAGGGATGGCGGTCTCTGGACTCCCACGGGAGTTGAGGCCGCCCGTCCCCAAGAAGGCGCACCCCACCGGTATTCGGAATGATTATTATCACAAACTTCCATGAAAACCGCTTCGGCTGGAAAGCGTATTCTCCTCGAGGCATCGCCCAGACGCGTGTTTTGCATGAGACTCTCGACCCTCCCGTTACGAACTTCAGAGTAAATGGAACAATAACAAGAGAATGAGGGTATTGAGAAATCCGAGCTCGGTTCGAACTCTCGACAATGAGAGACGGCGTTGTGACCCGAGTTCACCGACAGCGAGACGATTCTCGTCGGGGACATTCCACCCGCATGAAATGATTTCGATCGTCGAGCTCGCTCGGTAAGCTCCTGAGGAACGTAAGAGTTCGGTCCGGATGCTTTCTTTGTTGGCAAACTCATGTGTTGTTTCTCCAGGCAATGGAGAGGCTCGCGAGCGACTCTCTGTGAAGCCCCTGCTTCGAGAGCAAGAGCAAACTATATGACAAATAGCCATGAGGGGTCGTTCGAAGCGAAAACGTAACGGGATGCATTCACACTTTTCAGAGTCACAGAAGTGGTGTAGAACGATTCTGCAGCGAAGAGCAAAACTGTTCCGCGGGGTTGCTGGAGAATTTATCGAGCCAAGCCTCGAACGCGTCCCCAGGCCGTAGGGATGAAAAATATCGGCGTTTCACTCAGATTCTGTTCTAGTTTGAAAGCCCCCCGCGTCCGAGCGACGAATAGCTCGCTATGACGTCATTTATTATGATGTCCAAATCGATCATCGCACATCTAAAATGTATTCTTGTTCGCGTGGCCTTGATGAGCTCATTCTCGCGAATTCAGAAAGATATTCAGGCCAGCCAAGGACAAGTATAAGCCCCTTGAGAATCGATCGGGGAAGGAAAACACCGCACATTGACTCGAAACAACGGTCTCTGAGTGCCCGACCAAGTTCGGGAGGACGTGGGCGCGCTCGTATGCGAACGTCGACTGAGACGGAACAAGCGAACTTTGAATATTTCTTGCGTTGATTGCGAATTGAACGAGCCGACCGTATGGAGCACATCAGTGAGCTATACAACAATTTTCATTCGACTGTCGGGGATCGAAGATTCTTGACAGAGGTGTCTCCCACTCGCCCAGGACGCCACGATGCCCTCCTCCGATCATCATCCTCGGACGCCTATCGTTTCGTTTCCTCGTGCCACACTCGCAATCTATGATTTCTGCTCATATCTGTCCCTCGGAAATCCCAGTGATACACGATGCTCGCATGTCGAAACCTTGGGAGTGATCCCGCACACATCACTGTCGCAAACTCCTCCGTAGGTCTATCCTCAGAAGGCCATAAGTCGGCCGAATCGCCAAATCGTGGCCCTCCCAGCCAGCTCTCCGAAGCTCTCCTCTTCTCGGAAATAGGGATTTGGACCGAAGGCACGTTACGTCTGCGACGCCTTTCGTTTCTATTCAGTCAAAAAAAATGAAGAGTCGACATCGACATGCTCTCAAATCACCAATTCTGAAGCGAATTTCGAAAGCGGAACAGGAAAAGATGTGTCTTCCATAGAACTTTCGAACGGAAATAAGCAGATCGTCGTTTAGATACCTCTGGATTTTTGGTTCGCCTGGGCAAATTCTCGCGGTTCGCGATCCATCGGTTGATGGGGAAAACACACCGGACCAGCGAGCTCCTCATGGTAGCTGCAGCCGAGGATGCAGCTTCAACAAGATGATTATCGGGGATGCCAAAAGATCTCGAAAAGTCAGCCGACATCGGAGTTCGAGCGCACGGCTCGGCTTACTCTCTTTGTTTGCGAGGAAGTCTTCTCCACCTCTGGGCCACCATCCAAAAGAACTGAGTTTTAACTTTGCCTTTGTTCGAATTTTGCCGAAGAATTGTTTCTGAGAGCTGCTCGTTCTGAAGTTTCTCCGGTCTCGCGAAGGAACCGCATTCTCATACGTACGTTCCTCCGGCTTCGCCTTTCGTTTCCTCCCAGTCATCATCGGCACCGATCGAAATCCGCGACACAATGAGGGAACTCAGCACTACATTCAGCGCTCCTCGGAAGATGACAATCTTCTCCTCCGTTTATTCCTTTCCCCTCGGAATTCTCTGCGTCGACGAAGCCTTGCATCTCCATCCGGTCGCACAATCTGTTCGTCGGAGACGACATTGCAGCTGTTGCTTGCGCTATCAGCTGTTGAATCGAAAAATGAACGCGGCAGATCGCGCCCTACCCGTGGAGTCGCTTAACGGTGTCAAGTCCGATGATCGGAGGAAGCGGAGCACGCGGAGAGTGAGATCAGAACCTCAGGCGCCTCCTAACACTAAAAACGTCGAGCACGATCACGCCGAGATCTATGTCAATGACGCAATCCGCTACATCGACTCGCCGGCTGAAGAGAAAGAATTCTTGCTTGAACAACATCGTCTGTTGAACCTCCACAGAATTGTCGCCGTATCTCCGACCGATCTTTGCTTTGTAACAGATCCGCCTGTTCTCTCATTCTGTTCGTTGCCACCGAACCGTGCGCTCGCCAGCGAGCCGTTCAAGGTCTGATTCGTTCCGCGGTTCCTTTCCAGTTTTTCATTGGTTGATGCCGGGATGTTATTGGTGTGTTTCTCGTGACCCTCCTCGGTCGAGACCCTTCGGTCCCAGAAACCCGGGTCCGATGGTCCGAAATCAGCGGAGTCAATCCCGAACCGGGCGACGTGGGCCGAGGCGGATCAGCGGGGACTTCCCTGTCGTGTCGTGATTAATTCCAACTGTTTAAAGTGTTCCACCGAGGCCACGGAGGGCTTCGCGCGCGGCGGAGCGCCCAGGAAACGAGCAGTGAACACGCACGTCGAAAAGTTAGAGCTTCTCCCCGCTCGTGGCACCCAGTCATCTAGGAACTGCAGTCGATGCCGCAGGTCGGACGCTCTAAGGGCGAGGAAGCTCGCGCGATGCGTTGCTTGCGGCAGTTCTCCACAAACTCCGTGGCTCGCAAACTTTTAAGTTCAGAAAGTTATCCCGGTCAGATCGGAACGCCGATATCCTACGTAATGATTTTTTGCTCACAGATATTGTTGACGTTCACTTTGATGAACGCGAGTTCTCCCCGACTTTGAGAGCAGCTTGAAAAATTGAGTTCCTTCCGCGCGTATCACGTTCCATACCCGTGATGAGATGTCGGTAATGAAAGCGACCGGCGGTTATTTTTTGACTTCGCGCTGTCTTCATCGAGAGAACTCTCCCCAGGCTTTTGATCTTATTGAGAGCAAAACTTCCGATCGATTCCGATCATCTTCCCTCGAATCCCAGCCAGGCTCTTGGAGCATTTCGACACTGACACTGTTTTGATCCCGGCCCGTCAGGGTTGCGGATGAAGGAGACGGAGTGTGAGGCAAACCCTCGACGATGGGAATCCGAAAGTGGAAACCGAGGGGAGTCTGGGGAGCGTGGGGAACAGAATGTATCGAAATTCAGTCAGAAGCTCAACGAGGGAAAAGAACGTTGATGGGCGCCGCCGTCGCTCCGACTGGATGAGTGGCTGGCTATCCTTCGGTCGGCTCCTCAGTCTGTCGGTGCTTCCGTTCGCCTCTCCGTCCACGAGTGCCGTGATGATGGAACCAATAACCAATTGAGTATTGATTGAAGCAAGCGAGCGAGCGAGCGAGCGAACGATGGGGCAACCGCTCAAAGAGCTTTCCTCCCTTTCTCATGACGGGACATTGTTGTTGGTTGTGTCGACTGAAACCACCTCTTCTCTGGCTCTTCGAACGTCCATTCTGTCGTCGTGGTGGATCCCCCACTCAACTACCGAGCGCCGTCTGAGATTGATAACGATCCGTGATTCTTCAATAGACTCGATTGGGTAAGCATCTATGCAGGCAGACCGAAAACTCCCGACTCCCCGACCGGTGCACACCGCCAAGCGACCAGATCTGTCTGATTTTTCTTCGCAGGAGTTGTTCCCGGAGCCACGTTCGCAGGCGTGGCTTTCCACAAAGGCTGATCGGGGGAGGAGGGGCCAGAGTAAGACGAACATCGAAGAGCGTGTATGCGACCAAACCACGGTGGTCCACGTACCTCTTCTCGCGCTTGATTGTGAGCTTCAAAAACCATTGTACCCAGCGTTCCCGAGGGAGTTGATGCCGTTAGTTAGGCGCCTCTAGTGGCGTCAGAAATAGATCCGCTCGCCGACGAAGATGCAGACGAAAGACTCCATAGAAAGTAACAACATCCATTTGTTCGGAGCGGGAAAGACACCGGGAAAAAAACAGACTCCTCTGAGAGAGACTCAGCAGAACAATGGCAGCGCGATGGCTGGTGGGTTGGTCAGACTTACTCCTTGCTGGTGCTGATGATCTTTTTTTTCTCCCTCTTAAATTCCTGTTCCCGAGCGTTCCACACTGCAAGCCTTTCCTTTCATCATCGGCATCTCGGATGAAACTCTCTGGGCTATTTCCCCACTCTCGCCGCCCATCGGACTGTTGTATCATCACTTTCTTTCGCGTCGCATTTCACAAGTGAGCCCCGAGAACGGACGGCAACAAAAACCGGTTCGGGGCACGGCGAATAAACCCGAAAGCGAGCTGGCCACGCGCCGAAGGATGAAGCAGACGAGAGTGTCTTCCTCGAAGCGCACAAATCATCGTATTCGTGAGCTTTCCAACAACCGTCATACGTGCCTCAATCAGTTGTTAGAATGATGCCACGAGGACCGAGGAGCTGCGATAACGCGCCCTCGGATGATGCGCTTCCCGACTCTGCTCAGGAGAGAGCATTCGGTATTCGTCATCGTTTCCAACGAGGAGTTCTTTGTCTTGCCAAACCGTCATCACCGGCTCCGACTTCCATTTTACCCGAAGATGAATGCATTTGCATAAGAAGGAGCTCGGGGAAAGAGATGCGCGCTGGAGACAGGTAGTCAAATTCTAAGAGGAAAAATTGTGAAAATCCCAGGAAGCTACCTCACTCTGCACCCGCAGCTGGGAAACCGCAGGATATCAGTGGGTTCCCACACACCCCCATCAGCGCAGATGGATTCTCTACCCTTGAGCTGGATTCATCAGAAGCGAAGAATTCTAGATCTCATCCCTAAGCCGGGGATGGATTTCTTTGTTTCTGCCCTGCTGCTTGGCACCGGAATCCGAGCGGTCAAGAACCACGGCCTGAGCGACCTATTTCGACATGTGCCGGAGACACATCCCCGAGGCACACGCCCAAAGCGAAGGAGAACCATGGAAACCATTTTCCACGTGAGAGCCTGAGCGATAGGTTGAAGCCTACAAACCGACTGCTCAAGTTCAGACCTCCTGCCCCGAATTCGGAGCTGAAACATGGGGCAACCTGAGCATCAATAGACTCGCTCTAACTTCGCCGATCCACAGACTACCGCTCCCTCCCGATCAACTGGGAAATCAGCGTCACGCTCGTTTCTCAGAGGGATCTTGCCCGGGGTACTTATGCGTTTCAAACTCAGATCCACTTACTCATTAGACGGTTGTCGGTGCTCTAAAGCCGCACTCGAGCGGATAGGATGAGGGGACGTCAATAGGAATTCAAGGTGCTCTTTGAGATCTCTTTGGAAATGTGCTTTCTGAAGTCAGCGAGTCGGCCGGACACATCCTCGGCCTTGGAAGACATTTGCATGACCAGGTTGCATTGCGATTCGATTCTGATCCCCAATACAGACCGGAATGACGGATGCATCCGGAGAAGTGGTTTGTATAGCATGAATGAAGAGCGTCGCGTTCGATTCACGCGGGCGAAGAAGCTCTCGACTATTTAAGCGGCAACATCCTGGAATAATCACCGCCATTCCCTCTCCCCAGGTACCCTGCAGAGCGGGTATCTCGAGTGTACAACGGTTGACATGCCTCTCTGTCAACCGGAATCAGTACAACGTTAATCACTCCTTGGAAACTGTGATCCTTGTCTGCGGAGCTTGTTCGCCTGCTGAAGGGATTCAGAGGATTCGAGTACAATCCAGATGATTTGCTCATTAAGAGGCCGTATTGAGAGACGTGCGAGCTGTGAGGGCCCCGCCCTCGAAAGATTTTCAACCAACGATGGGAGTTCAACGTAAATTTCGGCCGTTCGAACTCGCTGAGATTCTCCTTGACCGATGTCCAAAGACATGTTCGAGGGGTCCACGAGGCGTTGAATTCTGGACGAACCCCTCGCCCGGATCCCTCTTCTCCTTCTAGGAACTCCGGAGTAACATTGGAGCCCGGGCGATACAGGTGAAGTTTCAGTTCGTTCTCGCTAAGGCCTCGAGAACAGTATTCAGAACCCGAGATAGGAGCAAACGTTCAATTCATAAACTCCTAGTTTTGTATACCGGTGTCAATTTCTAGTTCGAGTGGTTTACGTGTTCACTTCTGACCTATTATAGATCACGTTGCAGTTTGCACTAGATAAGTCTCGATCCGAGTGGGATAGGAGTCAGACTCCAGCCTAAACGCGGATTTACATCCAGACTCAGAGCAAGATCCAAGGAAACGAGACGCCTCCGCCACCACAATCTAACTCGGGCGGCCTCCGAGTTGCTGGCTCAGAGTTCATTTAAAGATTTGGTCGCGACCCCTCGAGGGAATAAATTACCCTCGAAGACAAACGGCCCCGGAGTCCGGCATCCAAAACCGCGCTCCGCTCGCTCTCTCGTTCCATCTAATATTTCTCGGGGTTTGGCCTTTTGAATTTCACTGCGAGCGAAACCGCAGGGGAAACCGGTTTCGCTCTGACCGAGCCTTTCTGTCCGGATTTCCTTCGAGGTCAGAGTTTTTTTGGTCTTCGATCCACGCTTTAGATGTCCGCTCCGATCCTTCCCGTCGGATAGATTGTAGGCTTCGCGAACCAGAAGAGAGAAAAACTGAGGGCAGGAAAATATCGGTTTACTCAGCGCACAGCGCCGAGCACTCTATTACACGGTCGCGTCAGCCGCTTGGATGCTCAGGAGCCGCCAGTCACAGCGTCCGTCGGCAATTGAAGTTAGAAGACCTGCATGGGACCCCGCTCCCGAGGCAAACACGTCACAGCCAAGTCGCTTTTGGAAACATAAGTTGACGCCGGATGATTCGATTTTTCTCCGAAGAACTCGTCCAGGAGCCGCGAGGCGCTCAAAATCTCGGGGATGAGAGAAGCCAGCGAAAGATAGACGTCGGCGACAACAGCCTTGAGTCTCGAGAACCGAAGACAGTCTGGGAGGGGCAGGGAGCTCGCGCGAGTCGGGTTAGACTGTCACGATCGGGCGAAAGTGTTTCGTGCTGATAACGCAGAGATTTTTAATGCTTGTCACTCGACAGCTGCGCTCGTATGGGCCAGCTATAGGCTCGGAGGCCGACAGGTGTCGTCCCGTGTGTATTTTGATAAAGCATCCCAGGAAACATTTCAGGCCTCCTGAAACCCCAAAACCCTCGATGAACGAGAGCAACCGATCAAACTCTTGCGTTCGTTGGATGGAACAACTCAGGAGTTATATACGTTCGTAACCTCCCAACGGGACGCCCAGGAAATCAAAGGAGGCACCACAATCGGAAGGAAATAAGAACCTCAAAGTTGTCGAGATGTCAGTGACATCAACGATATTACAGGGGACTGCTCCGAAGAGTTGTATGTGTCCCACTGCCAATCTCGCTCTTTGTTCCTCCACCTCATCGAGCTGATAGTGGAAGAGTGAAGAATTCGATATACTGACGGATAGCAGTCTTGACGAAGCGATCTCGAGTGCACTACGATTAAAGCTGGAGGTGGCTCAGGGTGCAAACGGGGCCCAGGACACTCCTCCGGGGTTCTGCTATTGAATTCCACCGCGTTGATCTCCGACAAGTGTCGCCTTTCCCCTATGAAGTTTTTCTTCTGGTTTCCCCGTCCTGTTTCACATTGTTCGTCGTATCGGTGATTGTTGCCCCTTCTGTTGTTGTCGACAGCAACAGCCACGATGCCGACGACGTCAACGACAGCGTTCCGTTGTGCTACCGATGTCGACGTGGCACTTGCCGATATCTAGCTGAACACAAATAACACAACAATCTACTCCGGTCCGATCAATAATGTACGGGCGGATGGGTGGGTGGCAGAAGCCGTCGGCTTCGCTGCCGTTACTGCTACCGCAAAGTGAAATATCTTGGACGCATCAAACACTCCGGTCAGCAAGCAAGCAAGCGAGTCGCGGAACCTTCGGCTGGCCCAATGGATGGACGCACAGACCCAGCCGTATGGAAGACGTGCAGACCGACCAACGTAGAGACGTACAGCCAACGTATAGAGAGGGACAGACGCACGAGGGACTGCGAGCCGGTTCTACAGAGACCGCGGCTCTGTTCCATCAGTCATTCGCAACATATGGCAAAGCTCTTTTTCTTTCCTCTCTCGCTTCTTTGAAGGGCGCTGTACATCGCAACGAGCGTCTTGCCTGCTCCTTCTATTTATATACCTCACTCAGTTCTCCTATTCCTCTCGCCCTCTATCCTCCGGTCTATAGGTCGATGGGCTGCTTGCAGGGTCATCCATTCTCCGTCTTTATTTACCCCGATTCACACAAGCTCGCACTCGAGGTCATTCCGGCTTTTCGCTTGCCTTGCTCTTTCAAGCATTGCTTCAATCTGCGAGCACATACTTACTTACCACATCGCGGTCCTCTTCCCTGGCGCCGCACGGTTTGCCTGAATGCTGGATAGGGACGCAAAAATTATTTTTCGTGCGTTTCTGTTCCTGGGCTTTGGCCATGGCTGGAGCTCGGAAGTTCAGGCATCCATCATATTATACCCCCCATCCAACCATAAAGGGAGATGAATGAATGAGTGGCTGAGTTCGTCAGTTTCATGGCAACAAGGCACGATTCATCCATCCATCTATCCAATCTATCCATTCATCCAACCATAGGTCCTCGAATGTTGGATGACTATTAACGAATGATGCCTGAACTTTCAGGCTGTGATCGTGATCATGTTTTTGATGCTTCAATACAAATATGTTGACCACGACTCCTTTTGGATGGATAGCCTTCCTCATGCATGTATTTCGACACGCCGAAACTCGTCGAGGAAGTCCAGGAGTCCACGAATGATTAGGGAAGAGTAGATGGATGCCCTCCTGGCCCTGCTTTCCCCATGGAGAGACTCGGATTCCGCTGCGTCCCTCCCCTTGGAAGCATTCACAACTCACTCTGAGAGAAGGATCAGATCGGAGAAGACAGGTTCCTTAAAGCAATCACGAGCGCGCATTCATTCTGAAAGATACCGCGAGACTACACGGCCCAATCTGATGCCTCGTGTCGAGTGCCGCGCTGCAAGCCACCTATGTTGAGTCGGGGACTGCCTGATCCGCTTTTGCTTTGACGATAACCTCGTCATCTTTTGCGGTTTCGATAACAATCAAATAGGGGTGAAAGGGAATTCCAGGGCGGGCTCTAATCAGGAGTGAATGTCATTTCTCTGGTTAGGGTCCGACGAGCCGGAAATTCGAACCCGAAACGCATGAAGCCGAAAAATCGAGCCCGAAAAGCATGAAGCCGGAAACCTCCTCTCCCAACGGCAGAGTGTTCGGGACTGGTTTGGCGGGATGGGATTTCTGTATCGTTTCGTCGATCTGTACCTCTGTGAGACTCATTTGGACGACACGCAGCTGCTGCGAAGAATCAGTGTTTCGATGCCGGTTTTCCCTCTTCGGTGGAAAAGAACAAGGTGCTGTAACAGCGTATTCTGCGAATAGTACTGGAGCTGGAGGTGAAGATTCCTCTTCAGTCCTAGCGAGTTGACCTCGGAAACTTCAAGATTCGCGCTCAGCAGATTGCTTCCTGTAGCAGCTACACCTTTGCTCAGTTCGAGTTCGAACTAGGGACCGTAGATGCGGAACAGCGAGGACGTAAGCGAGGCAGAAGAAGTAGGTGGGCTGAGAATAACGAGGGTGCAATTCCTCCCCGCTAAGCCAGTCCCGACCACTCCGCTGTTGGGAGAGGAGGTTTTCGGCTTCACGCTCTTCAACTTCATGCCTTTCGGCTTCATGCTTTTCGGGCTCGACTTTTCGGCTTCATGCATTTCTGGCTCGATTTTTCGGAATCCAGGGTATACACCATTTCTCTCGACGTCTCCCTGGGGATGATTAGCAATGAACCGAATTCTTTCTTCAGGGGGACTGGAATATATCGGGACACGCGTGCGACTTCTATTCCTCACGTTATTTGCAATCGTTCAAAAGCTCCCTGATTACCTGGTAATAGATTCTGAAAGCCTCAAACTCCAAATTATTCGATCGAACGTACTAATAATCTTCAGAGACGACCCCACTATACAGGCTGACTAACGAGACTGTAATTGTGTTTGATGTTCACCGCAGCGATCAGCCAAAACCGTGACTATCACTAATAAGTAATTACGGCATGTCGATACAATCGAAATCGAGAGTTAGGATCGAGGTCCATATAATCGAGGTTGCCCTCGATTCCGAGTGCTCTTTCCCGGAATAGAACTCGGTCCAAACGCAAGCGGTCGAAATCCAATCGTCATCAGAGAAATCAGAAACTGATTGCCGCCTCGTCCTAGGAAGATGGGCAGCTTTGGACAAGGTTTGGAACAACACTGATAGATAAGGTAGGGAATCCTCAAAATGAGAGTGTTGAATCAGATACAGGTGGAAATCCGGCCACCCCATCGATGAGACTACTGATCGATTTTTTTGCGTTCGTGCCGATCAACTCGCTTCCACGGAACCAGGCGTCCGGCGTCCTGCAACCGAAGCGAGACCTCCAATGAGTCAACGGACAAGAGCGCAGAATCACGAATGGCGCTGCATCCACTCGCTCGGCAGACGGCACATATTAGGCAAAATAAGCCGCATTCGAGCTCCAGCTGCAGGACACGAACGTCCAGTTACTGCTCGACAAGGAGAACTGGCAGATCGACTCATCGCTGCGCATCAATTACCACAATCGAATACTCTCGGGATGGGAACCGCTTGTCGAACCGATTCAGACATACAATTGCTCCAGTTACAATGATTGAACTCCCTTGATTCGTTTTTCTATCTACCGCAATGGCATGGAAAACCTCGGCGATTCGTGACTCCCACTCCGTGTGAGCCCTTCAAGCTCCAAGTTGAGGGGACGAAGTCGATGCTGAATACCCAACCAAAAATTGAATTTCGTTTCCGGATTTAAGCTTCCTGCCCATAGCTCGCCACTCTGGAACCCGAATTTATCGGACAGCACATGGGAGCCTGATGCGCTGATGGGCGCCGAAGTTATGAGCAGTGGCTATATCGTCTCAGAGGAACTCGAGAGCTTACACAGGAATCGAACGAACGAATTCATCTCGGGGAACGTCCTGATTGGGTTCCGTCTTGGGGTAATCATGACAACCCAGTTGAAGGAAGGAATGACTTGAGCGGGCCGACAAGAGGACATGCCGACGGACGAACGGAGGAACGATTCGGGACGAGCAGCTCTACCACCAGCGGCGAAGAGGATCAGTTGCCGAACGGAGAGCCGAGAGCGGTCTCGCTCTCGTTCAAGCAAGCAGCTAGGTTCGCCCGAATAGAGCTTTCTAAGCGGCGGACAAGGGTAATTGGAGCTGCTGCTGCCGCTACTTCCACTCCTACTACCTCAACTACCGCTATCACTGCCTGTTCCGAGACAGCCTCTTCGGAACGGGGAAACACACGAACGAACGTAGACGGAAGAGTAAGAGTCAGCCAGATAGAGCCGCGTGGACCGTCGGAGAGGTCTTCATACCTTGGAGACCTATGCTCAATCGTGGCATCAGCGGAGGCGGCTTTCCGGCGGCTCCCTCTGGACATGGGGAGTTGCCGAGCAACTTGCAGTCGAAGTACGGCAGTTGCCGCACCCAGGGTTCCAGCTGCGGCGGGCGCTATGGACGGCTCTGGGCCGATCGAGAAACTTGCTGAGGCGCACAGATAAAGCTATTAAACGCCTGAGAAAGGAAATAGAGTAATGTCTACTCCTAGTTTCGCTCTTTCCCTCTCTCGCGTATGGCCTTTCCGACCGACAACGGAGCCTCGGCTGCAAGCGTAACCAACCAACCCACGAAAGCCCTCTGCGTGCCCGTCAATTCGAATGCCCAGTTCGGCGGGCCGTCGACCGAGCGAAAAAGGAACGGAAGAACACAGATGCCGTCGTTAGCTTGGCCGCCGAGCCGACCGCCGAGCAATCCGACATCTGTCCGTCCGACGGTCTGGAAACGGACCCGCTAACCTAGGCCTGCCCCCCCCCCCCTTTCGTTTCGTATCCTCCTCATGAACGTATCCGGAGAGCCGCAACCAAGGATGAAATCGAAGACCGAGGAAATCGAAGTGGCAGATCGGAATCCGTGGGATGTCTGAACCCGTCACGCAGTACGCGAGGTAACGTTTCTGCTCGGTTTTCCGCTCCATCGTCACTCAAATATTGTCCCATCTACGGTCGAATTCCCGTCGTTATCGTGAGCGCGAATCGAGGTCTGGGGGTTTGAACAAGAGAGTTCTCCACAAACAAGAGAATCGGTTGGGCTTGATCTTCCAATTTTACGACGAACCTCACGGCATGGAAGTTTTGGAGCGACGTCGCGTGTTTCTCAGACTCTGTATTTCCTCTAATTGTCGGATGCTCCCTCTCCCGAGTTACAGTTCCTCCGAGGAAAGAAAAAACCTGGGAAAGTTCCCTCACTGGAACATCTGAGAATCAAGGAGAGCATCCAGGGGCAGGGGGGAGGGGGTATGGCAGATGGGGCCAACGGGGATCTCGTTGAAGGTGTGATGGCTCTCATGATATGCGAAAGTTGACTCTTCCTCCAAATGAGGTTCGGGCTCGACTTCGGGACTCCTATTTCTCGAGCTTCTCAGCGGTCGCAGCATTAGACCTGCTTGTTCGGCGAATGCCGACGGAGTCAACCCGTCAACGACGAACAGCTCGACTAACAATCAATCTGTATCTGGTTGTCGTCTGCGTCAGCGTAGGGACTGCGTTCACAATGACAAGTGCTAGAGCAGTGCGACCTTCTCGACGGATGGTTTAGATCTCGGAACGCGGAAAAAGTCAAGAGACGAATTTTCGGTGAAACGTGCAGCCGCGTCTGTCGATGACAGATTTGGAATTGCTGAGATATTAAAAAGTCCAGGCAGCCGGCGAAACGCGGGCTGAGCCAGAGAATGGAAAAACGGAAAATCAAAGCAGCAGGAAGGAATCACGACTAGACGTGGAAAACCATTTGCGCAAATAATCGCTTCCCCCACTAGCAGAGGATTGAGCTTTTGGATGTTGCATCAACAGTCGCTATTTGTTTCCTTTACCCGGGCGTTCCCTCTGAGAGATTCCTGGCCTCGCATCGAGCACCGCGGCGTGATGTGTTCATCCAATTCTGCGACGGAGAAAAGCTCCCAGCATTCTCCAACGCAGTGTCAGCCGCCTGAATGTCAACGATAGAGGATCGCAGTGAGAATTTTCCGGCCAGGGGTGAAGCGCACATCTGTTTCCATTTAAGGCTGCTATATGCCAGGGGAAGAGAGGCGAAAATTGGAGGAGACAGGAAAATATTGGCTGGCTATTGAATCCAATGCAACAGTTTAGGTCAGTGAAGTTTGTCAGGGCTTACCCACGAGCAGCCGGCCTTCCGACAAAGTGCGGGAAAACAGGCGTGAAGGTAAGGTCGGGGCTGCCACGTGGTAAAGTTCTTACGGCTTTATTCACGGGAAGCAATACTCTCGATACTCTCAAAGACTCCCGTTACGAAGCCACTCTGTACAACCTGAGTAGCAAGTTGCCCTACTTTTTCGATTCAGGGGGAAATCAGCAATCAACCGAGTCGGTAGGGGGAAACAAGTTTGGGCAACGGAGAAGGTAGACGAGCAGGTGGCCAGATATGCCTGTTGGCGGAAACACACGACTACTGGTAGCGGACGCAGCACAGTTGGGCGCATCTCCACCGACGCTTTGCCCGGAGCTGAAACAGGCGACATCAATAATGCAGATCACGCGCGCCTGGAGAAGCCGCCTGTCTGCCCTCTTGTCGGCCTACTATATTTTTCATTGTTACATTCCAACATCTTGTGAAGGGACGCGGGACGAGGGTTTCTCTTTGCAACTGCAGATCACCCAGTGGACGCATTCCGGCCCGTGATGAAAGCGGCAGAACGGTTCTGTCCCGGTCAACACTGGCAGCCGAACCTCTACCGTGACGGCCTCGATAAAACCGCCAGCTGAACAGAACGTCAACACGAAACTGGACTACGGACCCGCGTCCCGGCCCTGAAGATGTTCATGCCTATAAACGGCTCCAGCGGGCGCGTCGGGGCATCGCTTGATTTTTCCCCATCAAAAAGTCTCTGTCCCGCCCACGCAGATACGTTTCAGGTATCCGACTCGTTGTCAGCGACGCCGTCTCCACTAAAGGCCTAGACTCTCGCAACTTCATGTTATTATTTCGGTTTCGTCCTTGAACTTCCGTGTTGTCACGGCTCTTCTCAGCCAAACGCCTGACGAGACGAGGATTAATGGTTCACCTAGGAGGTGCAAGGAGTGAGGCGTTCACAGCGGGGCAAGCCCTCCGCTGTCGGAAAAGTGTCAAGGGCGAACACGAGCACGCGGCCGGATCGTTTCCATCCTTTAAAACCAAACTCCGGAGCGTCTGCTGGAAACCACGGAGGTTCCTCGGGGGAGTGTCTCGGACGGGTTTCCGCTCAAATTTCAGAATCGCTCCCTACCCCTCGAGCGAGTTTTTCCTCGACAAGGTAGCTCGACAAAGCAGGTTGAACTTGGGAATGGCTCCCCACGATTCGTGAGCAGAGTCAACGTGCTACGCACTGGCTTGCTCCGCCTGGAGCTTCACCGAGAAAGCTCTCCACTATTTCCATCGGATATACGCGAGCGCCACACATCCGGTGTCTCTATGAAGGAGGTGCCAGTGGTGAAATGCGAGCCCGAGGGTCATCGACATTTTCGGAGCCGAAGAAGTTTCCAGGCGGTGTAAGGAAACCACTGTAAAGGAGGAGACTCTTCGACGTAGATGGTCTGACTTGTTCGTCGTTCCTCCGTTCTTGTTCTTCCTTTCCCCGGTCGTCCACTGCCAAAGGATGGCGAATTAGATTTTGTGCTCGGCAGACTCGCTTGCGGACTGGCTGGCTCAGTTCACCCCGCTTCCTGATCTGGCCCAGCCCCGTTCGGTTCCCGTCGCCCGGCCGTCCGCGCCCATTCCTCGTTCTGTTCGAGGGGTTCATGACCTCCCACGTCGAATTCCCCGGGGAGATATTTGCACTTGGGCGGCATAACGGCTCACGGCAACGAGACCATCAGCGCCCCGCGCTCGTCGTACGCTACCGTTCCTTGCTCTCGCCTTGGGTCGGCCTTGCCTCTGTCTGCACAGCGGCGGCCAGTTTCAGCTACCAGCGGTAGTCGTGTCGCCATAGTAGATGTAAAAAGAGGGAGACAAAAAAGATGGCGGGTTTTTACTCGACGAAAGGCGCCACACGAACGTGCTCATGGGATTGAGGCGGTGTCAGATCCTTCTGTAAGAGTGACACTCGAGATCCAAACTTGAATACACTCTACGAGCTCCGTCTCCAAATAATGCTTTCACTCCCGCTTCTCTCTCTGTACTTATTCCTTCCGTTTCGAGACACGCAGAAAAACTGCGGTCTCGACGGACTGCCGGTGGCGCAACGGATAGAAGAAAAAAACGAATAGAACTTTCTTCGACTCACTCTGAGTCGAGCCACCCCCCGCTCCCTTGCTTCCGTGGTAGGTCTAACAAACCGCGACTTGCGAACCCACCAAGAAGATTCATATGTGCCATCAGAAATCGGTCGGGTAGGATACACCAAAAATTGAGAGGTAACAGCTCTCTATGTCGAAACAATTCTGCCGGACAGCCGGTCACCACTTCGGAGCCACTAGTTGAGCGGACACTTCGTTCTCCGCACTACTTCCCGATCACCAGCAGGAACTGATGCCGAAAATAGTTCCTCTGATGTTTTGTGGCTATCGGGGATGCTGAGTGAGAAGCGAGAAGGAGAGTCGGGGGGAAATTCCCGAGCGCAAGATGACGGATCCGGACTGAGTGAGAGAGGGCAAACAAGGCGCAACTATTGCTCAAAAAAGCTCTGCGATGGGTGTATGGCAATGCTCGAGAAACACAACCGAACTCTCTTCAGAGGTCTCGAGTCTTCGGATTTACGTTCGCACAGTCGTTCAAATCTTGAGGAGTCGAGAGCGCGCGGCGATGGTTGCTACTTGTTTCTGAGTTGCAAAATGTTCTGTGTACATATACAGCATCTGCGAACAAAGCCAGAAGAAGAATCCGCCACAAGTATGCGGCGGCTCTTGTGAGAAGGAATACAGCAGATGAACCGGGACCCAGCTCCACTGGGGCTGAACCTGTCGGATAAGGGCCCCGTTCAACTCGAGCTCAGGTCCTTGCTTTGAAGATAACCATGAAATGAAAAGCGACTTGTGTGTGGCTGGCGACGAAAACTGCGCCAAATGTCTTTTGTCGGTCACCCGTCACAGTCCAAGTTTCCATGGGCGAACTGACGCGTTAGCTAATGGGCAGTAGGTTTCACGCCCCGATTTGACGCCAATCTTCGGACCAGCGCTCTTCAGCTAAGGAAGCACGCTCACGGAGTGAGCCGAAGGGAAACCAGCACTGTTTGAAGCTCAGAGATTCGTCGATGTATGTGGGCTTCCGGTGGGCTTCTTGAGGTCGGAAATCTGCGAGCTCGAATCTGTTTTGGCCGTGACGCTGTCGTTCATTGAAACTTCCTCGGAGTCAAAGATCAGAGTCTGGTCGATAGGAGATTTCTGTTCGTTTTTTGTAGGTGTGGGTATGATGAAAACTGCCGCAAGCGAATGGTTCCAAGAATGGCCAATTCTTCTCCGGGGTCTTCCCGAAAGTGATCGGCAAAGTGTCGAATTCCATCGGATCGGTCTCGCTAGGGTGGAGTCCGACGCGCGAAAAAAGAAACCGTTCACTAGCCAAAGAATCGACTGAAGTTATCTTGAGGCCTCAGAAAATGGCGCGCAGTTGTATCAAGAATTTCCTCGCTGTCAGGGATGCTTTCAGGTTTAATGGAGAGTTTAAGTTGAATCGAGAGCTGAAAATAGAATGAGGGTGATCTCCGGTAGAAAAACAAATATCTTCGGATCGACCCGGGAACTCGATATTCAGATAACTCGGCCATTCCTTCGTACTTTTCACTCGGGGCGATGCTTCCGATTCCGTTTCGTCGGAGAGTTACGGGAACGCTTGCGAGAGAACCAAGATTGGCCAACTTGGGGAGGCCCCAAGAAAAGGGTAGATACGATCGCTTGCAATTTTGGAGGCGTCAACATAACTCCCGTCGGTTTAATGTCGTGGCTGGCCCTAGCGAGACCGATCCGATGAAATTCGGGTCATTCTCGGCAATTCTAATCATATCAAAAAAAAAAACAGTTCAAGATTCCCGAATGAATCTCCAGAAATGGCAAAGTCACGGTCAAAACAAAATCGGTTCCCAAAGAAAACAATTGGTCTCTCGGGCCCTGGCTCTCGACTTCCGTATTCTAACGGAATCGTGGATCAGTTATTACTCTTAGGTCATTTCCGTACCGACCTCACAGCCTCGCTCAGTGACTGGCTCGCTTTCTCGAAACCAAACTGGGAAGGTCTCCAAGTTTCTATCCAGAAACAGCCTGCGTGCAATACTGTTATACATGTCCGCACGGATTCAGACAGCAAAACACAAAAGTGAGCAAGCCAAATCTTGCAGACCCTGCGCGATCGAAGCTCTTGACTGCAATCGCCGTCCCAAAACCCGCAACCGAAGCTGACCAACAGCGACCCAAGGCGACCCGGAGTCCACCTCATGGCGATTCAAAATCGCTAACGCCACATCATCAGGAACTGACCCCCGCCAAAGAACACCATTGAAGGCGCGCGACATTCCGTATCCCACGTTCGAAGAGCAAGACCTCCCAAGCCTGGGGCGGAAAGTGTCAGAAGGCTCCGCTAGCAGCGACTTCGCGCGACAACGGATGAACCTCATTTCAGAAGCACACGTTTGATGAGAACAGATAGCTTTCCTGTGGAAAACCGGTGATTGAAGTTGTTGCGGGATCAGGAGTCGGATCCCGCGACTCCTGGCTTGCCAGACGAGTTGATTCATTGTCATAGGAATGCCTGGAATTCCCAACCATAATCAAACCATTTCAAGAGTCTTGCGGCTCTCGAGGGACTCGTAGTTCGCGGAATCGAAACAATTCGGAAGGACGAAGTCCGAACGAATCGTCTCACGTGAAAAGTGCCCGAGAGAGAAAGAGAGCTGTCGCTGATTGTTCCTTTGAAGAGTTCAATCGTGTCTGGCATCACTCGGCCTGCTCTCAGCCCTTTCTCCTAGACACGTCGAAGAGTCAAACGCTTCAGCAGCTGGCTGGTTTCCTAGACGACTCGACGCCATGTTGTTCATCCGAACGAGATTCTGACTTCCATTCATCTTTCTTGAGGAGAAGCGGAAGATGGGAGGTGAGAGGTGCTCCAGTTAGAACTTGACAGGGCGCATGCCATGATCGATATTTCATTCTATCAATGCTCCGGAATCACGTTCCAACAGGATGCGGCCGACAGCCCGGAGTGAGGTCGAGTTGCAACTCGGCTAGGGTCGAACGACGCGGCGTTCGCGCCTGTGACGAATTAACCAAATCGCGCCTCTTCCGCCAGGCAACTGATGCTGGTTCTGCTCCCCCCGCCGCCGCCGCTGTTCTTCGTCTGCTTTCTGAAGATAAGTGACACCATCCGTTCGCGTAAAGCACGAACACCGGCACGTATGACCGCGTGAGGCACGCACACTTCAACACACAACGGGGAAGCAATCCGGGAAGTGAGCTCGTAACAAATCGTCTCTCGGGTGCAAGAAATAGAAACTTGAGCGACGAGAAATTTTTCTGAGCGACTGGCTCCGTTGGCTGGACGCTTTCTCGCCGAGTGAGTTCAGTTAAGGGAGTGTAATCCGTCATTATACACGGAATTCATTTCCCCTGTGGGCGGTTTCATTTTCCGCGTCTAGGAGTGTTTTCCATTTTCATACATCAAGTGGAAAAAATTCGAGCTGCGCGGGATCTTTTTTAGAGGTATCGACAGCGGTACCGGTGCGATTCAATCAACGATTTTCGATCTTCCTCAAGGCAAAGGTTCTTAGACTCCCGCCGGGTATTCGAGGCCGCGTCGGCTCGGGAACCGCCCGGTCAACACGTAATAGGTAGCGCGTTTTGGTGGTGGATCCCCCATTCGGCTGCAGTTTCTACATCAAGTGGAATCCTAGGTGAATCATCTTATCGGATCGAATTTGATCTTGGATAGACCCTGCACTCCGTAGTACGGAATACGGCTGATTTCCGAAAATACGGTCCGTATTATAATACGGACCGTACTCATAATACGGTCCGTAGTGTAATACGGCGCTACGGACCGTATCATTGATACGGCATCCGAGTCTGAGACCGTACTCCGTACTACCGTACTACGGTACGGTCCGCATCAATGATAGGTTCCGTAGCGCCGTATCACAGTACGGACCGTATTATGAGTACGGTCCGTATTACCGTAATACGGTACGTTCCGTATTATAATACGGACCGTATTTTCGGAAATTAGCCGTATTCCGTACTACGGAGTGCAGGGTATAATCTTGGAGCACCCTGTGAAGAGCAGTGCATTGAAGCGTGACTGCCTGCGAACCTCGAGCACGAAAACGGTCGGTAGGATCTTCATACAGAGAAGTCAAAGCAGCGGAATCCGTCGATACGATGAGTGGGGCTGCGTACTGACGATGGTCGAGATGGTTGAGCAGTTGTGCGTTTGTTTGCTCCCCAACGACCTCCGAGAGGAGGAACGATACAAGGAGAGCAGCATAGAGAAAAATTGCTCCTGAGATAAGCAGGGACGGCGGGACCCTGAGTCGCCGCCGCTGTAGCTTGCAACTCATATACCCTGCAGGAATGGGAATTAGTCAGCGACGGTTGCAGAGCTCACCGAGCAGCAAACGATGTAACTCATCCCAACTCCATGGTGGGCAGAGCTTCTGTTAGAGAAGACTGACCAACGGAAAACGTGGTAGAAAGTTCGGAACCAAAGCTCAGGAAATTATTGGGGAGAAGTTCAAGCGAAGGTCCGAGTTCGAGGGGCTTGAGGCCGCGTTTCCTCTAGAAGGTCGGGGAAAGAAAAAAAAACAATGAGAGCTGCTCTCATCCTCGGCTGAGCTCTATGACGGTCGGGCTCCGTGATTGAAATCTGAATGCATACAAAAATTACAGAGTATCGACCCCGGCCTGTGTCGTAGTGTCACAGAGAAGTTGCACACGCTCCCTATGGATTCAAACGAGATGAAACGATTAGAATCAGACTTGGGTGGCGGTGAAGTTCTCGTCGGATTCGCAGATTCGATTACGACCGCCAAATTGATTCTCCGCCAATTCTTCCGATCTCGTCCATCGATTGGCTGACCTCGAGGCCGATCGCTTACTGGCATCAATACGAACACAACAATCGTTAATGATCAAAACACTCCGTCGTTCGACCCGACCGTCAGCAACATTCGACCTTGGCTTCTCCAGCCAGAGACCTACGGGGCTACGAGAGAGGCGGTCATGAGACATGTTCGGACAAGAGCGTTTTCCAGGTTAAACCAGGGGGAAACAGCGTAGTGTACAGCGCAGTGGGCAGCACACGTGCGGGTCTGGACGGTTACGATTACGTTCTCTCAGGTTCGTGCGACACCGCCAGCCTCAGAAGGGGAGACACTTCATCGGATTGAGCCAAACACAAGTGCTTCGGTCAAACGAAGAATTTCGGGAGCTTGAGCGTTCCACTTGGCGGGGAGAACACGGGGAGTGGAAGATTCGGAGAATGGGAGGGCTGTTGCTTTAGGGTGGCTGCTGATGTAGAATTTTTGGAGCTCCTTCCCAGCAAAGAATGTCTGCACAGCCTGGAAACTGGGAAGGTTTCAGAAATACGTCAAGTTGGATGCAATTTACGAAATGAACTGGGCCGGAATCGTTGGACCGAAATCAGTGAACTTCCGCTGAGCATCTGAGTGCGACCCAGAGCTCCCTCTCAGCAACAAATACACTTGGCTCACACGCCCGGGACTTGAGCCGATCCCAGAATCGGGGGAGAGGAACGGGAATTCCGTTCTTCGTCCTTGAAACTGAAGCTTCTCGATATTGACTTTAACATCGAATATCCCATGGCTGCCATGAATCCGAGCTGCTTGCTTCATAGGCTTCCGAAGGAATCCCATATAACGGAGGAGAACACTCCACGTCGATCACATCGACCTTGATTATGTCAACGTCGACTGTATCAACTTTCAGGCAAATGAGTTTCGATCGTATTGACTTCGATCATGTTCGGATTCGATTGAGTCCATTTCAAATTGGAACGTTCCTTGCATGGACCTCTGCTGTAGGATTGCTATTCGAGCACCGTCCGATTATATCAGCGTAATACATCTCGCATTTCCGGAACTAAACGCTTGATATCCTCGACCTGGAGCTGCGAAATGAGAAATCAGAGTTCGAGCCGCTGGAGTGGTGACACCTGTCGACTAGAGCAATGCCACCTGTCCGTAGCAACAGATCGTCGGGTGCTTCTCTTAGCTCCGCCATCCATTCTCTTGGCTTGCGTTCGGTACCGCCGCGTTCGGCCACCGCGAATGAGGGAAATCCGATTGACGGGAAGAATCCATCCAAAAATATCCATACAAAAGAATGTCAGCGGGCGGCCGACCCGACGGCACTCACCCGCCGTGCTGTCCAATACAAGCGAGGGGGGAGTAGGAAGAGCAACGAATCTCAAGTGTCGCTCATACATACAGCTCGTGGGACGATATCGACGACAATTGGCAGAACCAGATTCAGTCTGTCAGTCGCTATCGACCGTGAAGTCTCTTTCTTTCGCTCTCCCTCACAATGAAAACTGGAGGCGATAAGCGCGACTGCCGCGGGAGAAGCAGTGTAGGCAAGAGGGAGGCGACTCCAAGAGAACTCCACGAGGAGACTGAAGAGCGCTCACCCTCTGCATGTGGGGACGGTTGAACCAATAGAACTGACTTTGCGCTGGATGTCTGGACGCAGGCCGTTCCCTTGACCTGTCCGCAGGAAATCGGTGGTAGCAAGAAACGAGAAAGTACGCAAAGAGCCGAGAAGGCGACCGAGCGGAGCAATCACCATACATATTGAGCCCTGACGCTTTCCAGCAGAGTCAGCACGTAAGCTTGCTGTTCAGAGACGGATTCCTTTTATCCTTCAGCTGAAAATATCGGATTAGACAAGTCGTCCTCCGCTCCCCTGGTCGATTGTAGAACTCTGCTGAAGCGCTCATGTGGACTTCCGTCTCGGTCTACCCGACACCCGTTATAAATAGCTCCAAATCCCGCGCTCGCGAACCTTCGCATCGAATAATACGAAGGAGGAAACGGGCGAACAGGAGGCAAGTGGTAAAATCAAGTCCATCAGAGAAGGTCATCATCTTGAGTCAAGGTGAGGGGAGAGGAACCGGAGGCCAGGGTTGAGAGAGTGGGAAATAATGAGCGAGAGAAGAATGGGGGGATTCGAGCGAGGATGAATCAGCGTCGAGGAGGGAGAGGGGACATGGGAAATAAGAAGAGAGATTATCCTTGAAAGCAGAGGAAGCGACTTCGACTTGAAAACTGGAAGAACTGAGGTTCGCGGTAATCGATGAGGCGCGAGACAGAAGTTTCGCGGGGAGCAAAGAAAAATGGTAAGCGTTGGAGGCAAATATGTAGGCGTATAAGACCGAAGATCGGCGTGAACGAAGCGAAGAGGAAAGAGGAGGAGCCTTGCTTGAGGAAGAAGCAAGGGAATAAGAGGACGAGCGATCGCTGGATGCACCCGTATAGTAGCGTAACTCTGGGACGAGATGAAAAATTGTGAAGCAGAAGGAGAAAACCAAGCGGGAGGAAGAGAATAGGGGGAGAGTGCGGAATTCCCCATCGCGGCGACATTGGCAACAACGGTGACGATCCAACTCCTCCAGAGACTTCTACCAATTTACTGAGTGTGCTTCGTTCACTTTGAGCACGGATGTTCCTCCTCTCAGTCTGCTAACAACCTCTCCTCTCCTCCCACTTCCTGCAGCTCCTCCCGACGTTTCGGTGCTCACAAGGACAGTGAGTCGGCCAAACGGCGTCTTGCTAGTTCCTCCGGCTCGCATCGACAACTGATGGACGGTCGGACGAACAGACTGGCGTCTCCGAATCTTTGAGGCGGCGTTGGAATTTAATCTTTTATTAATCAGGGACCCTCCAACGGCGGTGACTACGTCAGTCACGGCGACAACGACGGCTTCAGTCTGTCCTGTCGAAGATCACGAGAAATTCCAGACAGATAGGTGGATGAATGGGTCGATGAATTAACTGATTAGTGAGATGATTCGATCCAGAGAAGAAAGGAAGAATCCCCGAGAGCCTTGAAGGCAGGTCACAAAGAGAAATGATCGTCTGTCACTACAGCCACAACCGGACTGAACGAGACTCGTCTTGACCAGACGGGAGAGAAAGGGGCGAGATGAGCTCCCAGGGCTCTCCTTTGATCTCGCCGCGGTAATCTCTGTCAGTCAGCGTCGTGACGACACTTTTTCCTGGAGAGAGCTCAGGTCCTCCTTCTAACTCGAACAAATTTTTCTCAAAGCTGCTCTCTCGTCCATGAGCTCAGAAGCTATGAATAATTCGAACGTCAATCACGGAATCACTCATGCGTTTGAGTATCGCAGACTCGTTCTACCGCGGCGTGGCGCACAACTGTTCCAGCTGAGTTATTGCAAGACCAAGTGATTCGGTTTCCGATTTCTACTCTTGTGACGAAAGCATCGTCCCCAGCTCATTTTCTCCCATAACAGGTGGGTCTATTCATCTCCGGCTATCCCTGTCTTGGCGGCATGCTCTGTTTCTGTTTGAAGAAAATGGTCAGATTAGACGTCGAGCGCACAGGACGGTCATTTTCGGCAGGGAGCTATGCCCGTGCGCTTCATTCTCGTCGTGTCTCATTGGGGCTTGGTCCGATTGGTGAATTCTTCTTCTGCGATCAAGAGCTGAGGACTTGTCGCGTGTGTCCGGTTTCCAACTCTTTCCACTCCGTGGGGTCTTGCCGAAGCAGTCAACGGAACGTCGAGGGATCGCCGATCAACTTCAGAGCGGTCGGGCTCGATTCGGAGTGGGATGCGGCTCGAACGCTTGGCGTTTCAGCTTCGGATCCGGGAAAGAAGCGATCGTACCCGAAGCGATGTCAATCGCTGTCTAATTTCTAAGAATCGCATCTTTCCTCCGTTCCACCCTCGATTCCCGAGGGGAGCCGTTCTCGAACTTTTTTTCGCCGGCGGGGAAGAGCTCTGAAATTCCGGCCAACAACATTCCTGACGATGCGATACTCGGAACACCAAAAATTAAGTCGCCGAATCGGCTACTCCTCGATCGGCTGCTCCGGCCCAATATTACACGAAATCCAGTGCGGCTTGTGCCGCTCTATGGGATCACCAGATAATCGGATCATCCGCCGATTCGGATCAAGAGTCGGATCGCCCGATTTTCCCCACAGGCATCGCTCCGGTGCTGAGTTTGCGCTCCAACGCGAACGATCCTCAGCTGACCAACTGTTATAATTCGATTCTCCCTCTATGATCGACTTCTCCTACATTCTGTTATACTTCAATCATGTATGAGGCTGTCCGTCGTAAAGAGTTCAGTTTTTCATGCGAGATTCCAGGGAATGCTCTCAAAGAGCGTATTTGGACATTGTGTGAGCCTGATTGAGTTCGATCAGGTATTGCGTCCTGGGAACCATGACCCTCAAAAACTCTCTCCATGATTGGATAACCGAAATAGATCAATTCGTGCTTTTCGAGATCTGAAGTGAGATTGCTAAGCTTGTCGGCGTTCGAGCGGCATGCTATGATGTGTCGAACTCAAGCCTTGACTCTGCTGAGCTGAGCGATGAGGGATGACCGGTTTCTGTCTGGAAATCTGTCTGGTTTCCGGACTGTGACCGTTCAACAAAGCAGGCACGCCTCATGGACAGTGTCGTTGAATATGAGCGTTCAGGGCAGTTGAAATTTTCCGATCAGTCGGGCTCATTGAGAGCTTCCAGAGAATAATACCAAGGAGCGCATAGAAGCTCCTCTCACTGGTTCTCCCTGGGAGTCACAATTCTTGGGATCGATGACGTTTGTATAGAAACAACGCATCTGTTCATTCATCCGGCATTTTGCCAGCTCATCTAAGAGCGTCCGAGAACGGCCGACAGGTTGCTCGCGGGACGGATCGAACTGACGTGTTCGACGGTTTTAGAAGCGCAGGATATATAATGTATTCCGAAAGGTGGAGGTGAGAGGAGCCCGGGCTCGAATTTGCATAAATATCCGGCCTTGCGGGAGGTAGGAGGCGAGCCGATGTTCTGAAGACTTGGATAACTTCTGAGGCAAGGAATCGTGTTATAACCAAATGAGGCATGGAATCGAACTTTGAGCCCGAAAGAATTCGGCTTGGGTTGAGGTCAAAAATAAACAGGATTTGGAGTCGTTTCGCATTTCTCATAGAGAGGGTTTAGGTGGTGGAGTGGGGAGGTAGGAAGCGGGCGAGCAACGTGCGGCGAGGGGCGCAAACTTGGAGGTTCATGTCATTAAGATTACACGCTTCAACAAACAGCCCCATTTTGGCCTCCGATCCGCTCCAAATGTCTCTGCCACATAAAACCATTTGGAGCCTGCTCGCTCACTACATCAGTGTCTCACTCTATGAATAGTCGTTCGGCGGAAAGCCGACACGACCGGCGGAGGAGTAGGAGGCGAACACTTCTGCCACTTCCTACGCACCAGTTCTCTCTGAAGCGGCCGAATCGAGCGACCACTTCTTCAGCGAACAAGGATCCGCTTCGCTATCTGCCTTTTTATGCTGTTCTCCAAGCGTTTCCCAACTTTTCGACCTTGCGCATCGATAGTTTACCCGCGTTTTTGTATCGTACCGGAATCGAGGGCGACAGTGATGGTTTCGGTGGAGGTGGGTTTCCTCCACAGTGTTCAACGCTGAGTCTTTCCTGTGCTCGGCTTGGGTTTTCGGTCAAATCCGACCCTTTCACACCTTGTCTCGCATCGTGCTGTGATCGCCCCCCCCTCGAGCGAAGCCGGTTCGTGGTCTCTCGCCGATGAGCTTGAATACAACTTCATGCGAAACCTGACCGAATCAGACCCGGAGCTCCCGAATGACGAGAAACTCTGGTTGAACTCAAAAGAATCCTGTTAGGTTTCGGATGGGGAGGTAACGATGGCAGTCGCCGAATGAAGCTCCGCAAGCCGCGGGAATAATCATGAGGAGAACGAGCGGGCGAAACATAACAGCCACGACGGCGGCGCCAACTCGATTCAAAAAAGCCGCGAGGCGGTCATCGCTATTTTCTTGATGTGGTTCGTCATGGGGGCTTCTTTTAGCACCAGTGCTGTTCTCCCGCCCCGCTCTGTTACGTCGAGATGTAGCGACTCGCCATGAGCGCTAACGATTCCCGCAAACCTCTTCTAAATGGAGCTACACAGACGACAGCAGTCCAGCCAACTGATTGCCATAATTACAACGGATCTAGGGGTCGACTTTGCGACAAATCCGGAAGCCCGAGACGAGTCCACGAACAGCTGAGAGAGAACGACATGCTCGCATTTGCACTAGCCCTGCGAGCTCGTACGCGAGCATACATTGCTCCACGAGACTATTATTGAACTTCTCGAATATTTTAATCAAGTACGGATCTCACTCGAGTCAAGACGAAGAGTGAGGAGATCGAGATCGGAGTTAGAAGCACAGTCTAGAAGAAACAAAGGGGGAACTCCTAGAGAATGGAAGCCAACGAAAAAAGATGATTGGAATTCTTCGCGTGCTATCATATGCCGAGCGCGATCGCTTTGCTCCGTTCTTCGATCGTCGTCTCTTGTTTCGTGGGAGCTTCAACGAGGAGGAGAACCATCTTTGGTCGACTCTCACCGACAGATCTCTCTACGAATAGATGGAAGAGAAGTCCAACTTCACTTGAGACAGCAGCAGCCTCCGCACTCGTCGTCTCAGGGGCCGTTGAGACCAACGCAACCGAGAACGTCACTGAGCGGGGAACGAGGAAGCGCTCCAAAAAATTGAGGTCATAACGGACATTGCAGCGAGCACATATTTGCATATAGCCAGAGCATAAGGCTCAAAGTCCCGAATAACAACCGACGGACCGCCCGACCGAGCAGCCATCCATCCGTCGAGGCATCCAAGCCGCGTGCGATAACTTTGTGTCGTTTTTTCTCTCGTTTTCCCGCGAAAGCGTCCTCATATCCTCGAGCGAGCGGAGTCTTCCACGCATTCGTAGTTTGCGAAGAAGCTCATCCGCACGTCGGTCCCTCGGGTTGACGGGAACACCGTCGGGCCAGTCGCTACTCGCGAATTCCGACGAACTGCGTCTGGCGGGTTCCCCCGTGAACTCTCCCCTCTTCTCTCTCCCTCACCGGCTCCCACCTACCTAGAATTCACATCATGACATACCTTGTGGAATCGCAAGAATCTGTTCTGGCCATTCATCTGCTTCCACCGAATGGCTCTTCAGAATATCGTACGGGAGCTCTATCGGTTTGCGATTGTGGCAGCTACCGTATTTACACACTCAGGATGCTGAGAGCTGCCACCTACGGTTGCGATCATGCGGTTTCGAGGGTGGAAAATGTGGGATGGAACTAGCCGTCTTTTTGCAGCTCCCTAGCTGCGCTGGCTTAGGAGCAGCGATCAGCGAATGGCTTCTCAGAGCTGTCTTGAAGGAATTCTCGAAGTCCCTTGGTGGATGGAGCAGTATTCCATGCCTCAAGCTGTACATTCAATGTAGAATATTCAACAATCCAACCTGAGTTTTCTCGCTCATCTCTTGCGGTAGCTGAGTGATCTCGTGCGGGGGCCAAGATCGGAAGTCGGGATATTCGATATGTCTTCCGGAAAAGCTCGCTCTGTTGCTCTGAATCGGTGTACCTCAAGCACTTCGACTTATTTTTGCGGTGACCAAACTCACGCCTGTGATGTTGACAATATGCGGCGTTTGGGTTGGATAATTGTTGGAGGTTACAGGAGATGAGTTTCCCGGGGGAAGAGAGGAGATATATAGGGTGGCGATTTTTAGTCGGGGATTTTCGAGCCCGAACTTGTTTTGACCATGTCTTCCTCAGTTCTTGAAATCTTTCCAAAAATCACGAGGTGATCGATAGTGCATATAGGCGCGTCTTCAGGCGGGGACATGAGATGAGCGCCCAGTGACTTTTCAGGTTAAAAAAAATTATCGGATCGAACCAGTCACTTCGTTTCCGGGTAGTTTGGCTCGAAATGAGGATCTTTCGCCATCGATGGAATTTCCGAAATCGGCTCCCCCGAGGAGTCAGGGGTGGTTCACCACGGGAGCGGTCGACAGGGGGTCTGGAGGGCTCTATTTGGGGTATTTCGTTTCTAATACCGTTCCTCCGATTCACAACCGATCTGCGCGTTTCCAGAGCGTTTCGGAGGTGGGATGGAGAGGAATCTTTCCAGTTTTTATTTTCCGAAATCGGTTGAGAATCGGCGATTTCCTGGTTCTTTTGGGGACCTTGGATTAAATTGAGGAAAACTTCGACGAGCTCTGGAAAACGCAATACTAATCTGATCCTTGGAAATAGCGAATAGATCCGCACTCCCGAGAGCTTCCGATCAAAGACAAAACGTCCCGGATCGGATGAAATTTGACCGTAATACCGCTGAAAACTGGAGTCCACGAAAATGTTGTGGCTTAGAGAACGTAAGTCGGGAAATTCCTCACGCTTCCTCCTTTTGATCATCATGCGGTCAAAAATGGTCCGATTCTAAGAATTTTTTTTATAATGGTAGCCGGAAGCATCTGAACGATCGGTAGAGAACTCACTTTTCTGCAAAGTCGCGGAAAATGCCAATTTTTTATTCAAACTCTCTCTCAAAACTGCCCGTGAAACGTCTTCAGTGAGCCGATCCAGCTCATCATCATGTATTTGGATGCAGCAGAGGATGCCCTTCATTCGTTGCACAGATGGGGCGGATCGGTGAAAAGCACGAGAAAGGGCGAGCGGTCGCATCAGCATCACAAGAATCGCTCATCTGTTGACAAAATGTTGCCTCGGTTCAATCGCCCCGTATCTCCTCATGGAAGCCGAATTCGAGAAATTTCTCGATGTCGAAAGGTTCTTAGATCGGTCCAAACTATACATCTATGGAACTGTCGATCCGGCCTCGTCTTTTTTGTTCGAAAATTGAGCTTCTCCAGTTTTCTCGGGTTCTCCCAAAAACCAGAGCACAGAATTGGAAAATCAGATCCCTGCCTGCTTCTCGGTTCTCACTCTTGATTAACTCTCTCATTTTATGTTCGTATTCCGATGAGCCATGAACGATTGAAGTTGTCAATGAGCGATCGCGTTCCTCGGGGAGCGGTACCGACAGTGAGCGACTGTACATACCGGCGTGACTTCTAGATGCTGTATTGCAGCTGACGGGTCGCTTCATTTCTCTTGCTTCTGCCGAGCCGGTTACGCACTGTCTGTCTCGGCTTCCACGTTACGGTGTTGTGAGGGCCGGGAAAAAATACGAGGGGAGATTGAGAAAGCGGAAGAGAGCAGCGGAAGCAATTGTCCGAACGTCATTACCAGTAGTACACTTTGGCCGGCCTCGCAGACGGCTGAAAGCATCGCGGCTATTTCCACACTTACAGGCGGACAAGAAAGCTGTTGCTTTGTCACACTCCGCACGCCAATGGCGCGTTTACTGGTCTCATCGTCGGAACGTCTTGTTCCATGCCGTCCTGAGCTCTCAACAATTACCTATTACTTCTTCCTATTAAGGTCCGACCCCTTCGTCTATGATCTTCGCCACCTTTTCTTGTTTACTTCCTGTGCTGTTTCTCTTTTCTTCTGAGTCGGCTGAAGACATCCTGAAAAATCGACAAACTCTCTCCATTCCAATGGACGATTCTCCTGATCTCGATCGCAACCGCCGACATCGCTCGAGGAGGCGCTGAGCCCACGGCTTTTCGCTTGGTGAAGATGGAGAAGTGTCAGAAACCTGGGTGGCTCGGACGTGTTCTACACGTACGCGCTCTTTTTCCCCTTCGCCGCGAAATAGAGATTGGATGACAGCTCCTCGACTCCTGTCTGCTAGGCTGCTTACCCATCCGAGCTTTGACGGGCCCAACTAGCACTTTCTCGCCACACCGTCAACCGAGCCAAACGGAGGAAACGGAGTATCAAACGGGGAACGGAAGGTTGTTCGCTCGGAGACTATCTCACCGTAACTAATTGCTGGTTAGCTGCCTCCTGCTCTGACCATGATCGCCGTCGTCGACTCAGATGCCGAAGTCGTTTCCGTATCGAGGGGCCTTCTGAAAGGGAGGTTCATATCTTCCTCCATCTGCATTCGTGGCAATTACCACTGTTCTCGTGTGATAGGATCGAATGAACACTGCCTTCAATGATTCCCCGTGCAACGTGTTGCTGCCGACGCCTCTGAGAGCAAGCTCCCGAGAAACTCCTGTGTTCGGAAGAGGAAACCTGCAATTTTTCGTTGGAGCGTGTTTTCGCTTCGTTTCCGGAAGACGTTTCCGGACGTCGCCTAATACAAGAAAAGTTGCGAGCTCCTCCAGTCCTTGTTCAAGATGTGCGTGGTTAACAGTGCTGTTCTTCTACCATGGTAATTACGCCCTCCAGGTTACAGCCTCACCTTCCATCGAGCTGAATATGGGCGTACCTCGCTCGGAAGACACGATGAGCATGAATATTCGATGGAAGGTTGGAGGATTGACCGCTGGAACTGCCGATTACCTTACCCAATCTCCCACACTTCTTCCAATCGAACAGATTCCAGATTGTTCGAGGGGCACGTAATTCACTCGGCTCTTGAATCACAGAGACCACTCAACTTCCCCTCCTAGTAAACTTCGCGGAAAGTGGAAGAAGAAACGCGATTCCGTTGTAGCTATGAGCTAAGCCGTCGCGAGAAGAGCGCTGACCCGTTTGCAGAACGAACATTTTAGTTCTGGATCGGGCGATATTCTACCGAAATCCGGGTAGTAGGGGGGGAGCAGGGCCGATTCACAGGAGAAATTCATTTTTCCACAGAGAGTTGGAGCCTGTCGGAGCCGAGAAGGGGCGTAACCTCTCGCAATGACTCGAACTTGAGACGATCACCGAACTCATGTATCATCTACGGAGTGCAATGATCGACTGCCGCGCGCATGGCTCAAGTTGCTGGAGTTGCGTTCGCTGATATCCAATTCATACGATTCCTGAACCTTCGTCTCTCTCCTCACAAAATTCGGGGTAGGAGCAGGCTTTCGGAGTTTCCGGACCTGACAGAGCGAATGCGAGCACCGAGGCGTTCACACAAGTGTTCTATTACTTCAGGCTCGCACCCTTAGGAGTGGAAGTCCGCCAGGTCCATCGGAGGAAAGTTCATCGATGACTTCAAGAGATCGTCTTCTTCCATCAGATTTCGGATCTCAAAGCCCGTGGTTCGCGTACATCAACGAACGCTTTTATCAGATGGCAGAGTGAACCGAACATCCCATCTCAGCGGGTCTCAAAAATGAATTACAGTGCTTCATCTCCATTTCACGGCTGCAAGGCGATGGCCTTCATCTATTTACGAAAGACCGGAGCTGGAGTTTGAAGGCGAAGCGCCAAGTTAGTACCAGCGCGTGAAGTTGGGTGACATTGTCCAATGTGCACGTAAGTACCCTAGTGACGTTCTCACGGCAATTGGCCTTCGGAGGCCGTTATTCTAAAAAAATCGTCACTTCCGCCTCGGGTACCCGCGAGGCACAGTATCAAATTTCTGGCCAGGGATTTCGGTCTTGAAATGCATTGTGGTGTTTCGGAATGCTGGAACAGAACGTTTTTCATTCTGCGATCGTTCCTAAGAATGTTTGGGCCGACCTCGGGTTTGCATGAGCCCTAACGACGGTCTCGAGAGAAACTTCCTGGGAAAAAACTCGTCCCGAGGGCTGCTCACCCTGTGGAATGTCCTATGGTGGAGGGCTGCCCCAATTCAACCATCTACCCCGCGGAAAACGCTTGGTTTCCGATTCAAGTTCGGGTTCCCGTTGGCTGGAAGTTCCTGAGTGCATCTCTACTTCCTTATGAGATCGCGCCTCGAACATACGAATCTTTCTCATAACGGCTTGAATTCAAGACAATGGAATGAGAAAATACAGCATACTTCTCCAGCTTCCATTTTTTCCACGAATCGGTTGCAATCGGGAGGAGGTTACAGCTCCCGAAGCAAGCCGACGGCAATCCCTCTCTCGAACCGGACACCTTTGTGTATGCTATCGGCTATACTGGAATGACTACCCTTGTTTCAACGAAGTTCTTTTTTTCCTGAGGAACTACTCACAAAGGGGAGTCCCTATGATTCACAAAAAGAACTGTGGAGGCGAAAAAAAAAAGATGATGATGGGAGAAGACAGTAGAGCCATAGGGAAAAAGCATCCGCGCCACACCCAGAAGAATGGAAAATTCAGGCGGAGTGTGGGGCCCATAAAGATAAAACTCTGAGAAACTGAGACTCATTATCTGAAAATCAGAAATTATGTGAGTTCGAGAGAGTTTGGATTGTACGTTGGGGGGAAGACTTGGGAGGGGAGGGCATTTCAGAGGCGAAATGTGCGAGGAAAGAAGGCAGAGTCATACTGAGCAGAACGATTGGTGGATAATTGAAAAGGATAGGAAATCCGCTGAAGTATCGATAGAATAGACAGGGGTCGCCGACCTTCCATCGGAAGGAGGAGCATTCAGGACAGGAGCACGGGGCCCCAGCAGTTGAAGCGGCGCACGCTGCCATGCTCACTGCTCCATGCGTTACGCGGTAAATCGCAGGACCAAGCGTACCGCCGGCAGCTGTCGGACATTCACAGCATACCGCTGTATTGGAAATTCTCCTCTTGAAGTCTCCACCTGGCCTGCGAATCATACACCCCTTGATTTCGCCTTCGGAAAGAACGCCTAAACGGATGAATTGGACCGCTTTTGCCTATCAACCGAGGTATCAACCGAAAGGTATCAACCGGAAGGTATCAACCGAGTGAACTGCTCACCTGGCTCTCGCATCGACCCGCGTTATCAGTACGAAAACATGCGGAGAGGGTTTCGACCATGAATCGCAAACAGAGAGGTGAAGGGCATTCGATGCATGGGTAAATTTGCTCCAAATCTTCGCTGCAGAGAGATGACGCGGATGCCAGGCATGAGAACGTACCTGGTGGTGCGCCGCTGTCCGCTCTTCCACCTATTTCTGGCATATCGTTTCGACAGCGACGAAGCTAGGGATACGGTAGCGAAGGAAACAAGACGATATTCTGGCCAAAATCCATCGTGATTCGCCTCAGAGAATCACAAAAAGCTGGTTGGGAGGAAAACGTCAGCTTGGGATGAAGGAATATTCCAACGTGGAGCCAATGCCGGATATCCGAAACGAATGGTGGCGTTAGTGCAGAGAAAGCTAATGCGGGTCGCGTCTGGTCGCATCTCGACGACGGGCCATCACCCATGGGAGAAGTCGGAAGGATATCTTGAAACTTTTTCACTTTACAAAGCAATCGACGCTGATATCTCCCAAGCCCGTCAATTCAGATCTTACGGCGGAGACATTTGCACGTGTCAGTCCACGTCGAGCAAACGAGTGTGTTCAAGAGCCATGAGCCCATGAGGTACCAGGAGGAGGGGGAGGGTTTGCGATTTCTGAACAGCTCCCGCGAGGGAGGGCGAAGATAGAGAACGGAAACTTCTTCCTGACGGAAAGAGAGCGTGTGAAATGGCGGGAAAGGAACCGTTGTCGTCGTTTCGGCAATGACATCGACAGCGCTTTTCCCTCTCGCAGAGATTGGAGCGAGACGCAAACCAGCCAACTGGTTGAGTGGCCGCTGGGTCGGCCTTGTTTCTATCACTCCAGCTCTCCCTCTCGACTTTCTGTGCTCGCTATCGCTCGTCTTCTCAGAGACGTTGTCGCTCCCGATAGGCCGTCAACCGAATGGCAATACAACAGGCTCCATCGACGATTTATTCTCGTCGATAGTTTCTTTTCGCGCTATTCCGGGCCGACGGCCAGGGAGAATAACGAGAAGCGGGAGCTGGAAGACCTTTGAGGGCCAAACGAGGTGCTACCAGTGAGGGATCGGCTTCGCATACAACACCCACTTTTGCTCTCGGCTTATTTCTTGAATTCGATACAAAAATGGGATGACAGATCTCTGATCGCTCGTGGTCAGGGGAGTTTCTACTCGAGTTGGAATGTGGCTATCTGAACAATAGGGGCCAAAAGCTACAAGCTGATCAAGTCGAAGAAGAATCTCCCTGAGAGGCAGCTCTATGAGCCCGCAGCCTCATCATGTCATGTACCGAACGGTATGAGCCAGGATCGGGCCTCACAGAATCTCATCGTGTTTGGTCGACGAGAGAGGAGACTTGCTCCGACCGCTCTTGAATTTTTCCGTTCACTTCCATCGGGGGGGGGGGGGATATCGCGGAGATTTGCCCCTGGAGCCAGCTTCCTCCGTCTCGTGCAGCTCCGCACTCCTTTTTCACACCGGTCCGTCGAACGTTCGCACGAAGTCCACGTGAATTCCTGGTTTTGTGGTGCAAGCGCCCGCCTCCGAGGATGACTCTTCTACTACGAGATGCACACCGATCCGCAAACACCGGTTGTCACAGTATTTTCGAGGAACGGACGCTACTGAACCCATTTCATCGATGGCACGAGAGATCCGCCAATCCGATACTTATTATTTGGGAAATGCCAACAACGGAAGACAGGACGACCTCCAGCATCGGAACATTCTCTCCGTAGTTACGAGACCTCGACCCGCATCGTAACGCACTACACTAATTGTCATCACTACTCTTGTGTGGGAATAAGCTTCTCGTAGCTCTGTCCAACGTTGCGCGAGAACCTCTAGAGGCTTTCCATCTTTGAAGGGGACTGACGGCACTGATCAGTGAGCAAGTCATCAGAGATTGCGAAGAACAGCCGCTGGAACCGTGCTTAGGGAACATGCGAAGAGGCCCCACCGCGCGGAACGGGAAACCGCCATTCATCTCAGTGCGTCTCCGGCATCTCGAAGAGCTGTCCGGAATGTCGCTGACCGGATGCTCCGCGTCGTCATCGAGGAATCACAAGTCTGAAATTCAAATTCGCGAAATCATCTCAATATGAATGAGTCCTGAGACCGAGTCGTCCGCGGCGGGGCCAGGAGGATTTCGAAATCTCTGCTTTGTGTTTCCGAGGTGAACCGTATCGCGGAGACCAGAGGCAAACCGTGAGCACGACGGGCTCAGGCGGCCGCGCATTCGACCACGCTGCAACTAATCTAGCTGTATTCATGCTGGTGCATATCGCTCTTCCATTTAGGTTGTGCAGCGGCTTAGCAACTAGAGAGAATCTGTGCATTCATTACGCTGCTTCTAGCTGGAGCAATGTCACGGCAGCTTTTTGATTATAAGCTCCACCGTCAACGTTTTTATAAATGCAGAATCATTTTTCGTTGCGTAAAAACGTGTGTTCAGCATGCGAACATACGAGCGGCACCCCGGTAGCTAGGAGCTCGCAGCCCGAATCGGCTTGGACGGCTCCCGAGATGGGTCGTCGATCAATTTGCGAGCCAGAACTTCTGACCCCGCGGATTCAGAGAAACCCTGAGTTTTGATTAAGACTCGGATTAATTTTGCAGGAACATGAGTCCGATATTGATGAGCTGTTTCCGCGCGGGGCATCGACTGTAACAGACCCCGACCACCAAATTAAGTTCATCGATCCCGAGCTTCTTGAAGAAACCCACGTGCTCCACCGCTATCTCAAACAATATGTGAGTTTGAAACTGCCGCTCACTTCCTCTGATTATTCATCATTGCTCCGGAGGTCTCAAAAAACTGGCGCGCCGAGTTTCCCCAGATTTTTAATGCTCGCAGCTTTGACTGTTCCGCAACAACAATATCCAGGAGACTTGACGACGATGTTGCCTGCGCAGGTTGGATGTGACAGTTCTGGTTTTCGAGAGTGGGGGCGATAGAAATTCCCACGTAGGTCGAGGTCTCGCTGCGATGCGAAAGGTTTCAGGTGGACTTCGAAGAAAACTTCCAACCTATTTTGAGCCAACGGAAAGTCATTGAAGGACGCCAAACTTATCACGGATCGATCTGAAAAACTAAATAACCCGGAATAACCCGGAAGAAAATCGACGGAAGATGATCTGCGACGTCTCGGAGGTATCGGATATCACTTCCATCAAAATGGGAGAGTTCTTATCAGCTGACCGCTCTTGCCTCCCACTCCCCAAGTCATTCTCCGACCCACAGCGAAATACGAAATACTAGACGAGATCGGATTTAGAATTCCCTCGCGGCACTCGGTGCTAGGTTTCCGATGTAGTGCTTCTGGAAACGCGAGAGAATATAGTTCAAGCCCCGGAAATAACCACTAGGGACTTTCGAAAACATTTTGAACAGAAATTCGCCAGCTCACTCTCGCCGTACGCTTCATGAATAGTTAACGAATATTTTCGACCGGCTTATCCGCGGCGGGGCGAACTGAATTGCCGTTAGTTAAGCCTGTTGAGGCCGTGGGGGTGAGGGGGGATCGTCCGAGGTAGAACAACTTGGTAGTGTCTATCTTCCCGCTCGAGTCGAGTGTCAGGCCCGACGCATACTCGCAATACCATCGGCTCGCTCAGTCGTTTTCAACGGTAGACTCGGACAAGCGTTTGGAACGCCGAGCATAATCAGTGCGCTGGGTGCTCCAGGCGCGCCGCTTTTCCGGAGATATACGTCTGGTGACTCCCTGTATTCAAACAAACGCAGCGATAGACATCTGCGCTCGAGGGGAAACGAACTGAGGCTCGTGCCACGCCGAAGGAAATGCACCGGAGGGTTCTCCGAGCGTGTCCAAATGGATGTGGGTTCGATTTTCGACCTCATTCTCGCCGAAGCCAGAAAGAACTCGAGCACAAATTGCAAACAAAGCTTCCTCAATCGAGCTGTGGGATCACTTGGCCAGCGTTGAGCACGGGCCCAGCGGGTGAGCAGCTAATCCCGAGCCGTGCACTGAGAGCGGGCTGTCGGGGAAGCCTTTCAAGAAACAGCGGAAACTTCAATATGTTCACAGTCGGACTGAGCGATCAGCTGAACCCGAAAGCGGACACAATCCAGGCCAGACGCGGCACCGGACGGAATCAAATCTCCCCGGCTGGGAGTCGAGGCTCCATTCCAACCTGGAGAGGAATTCCCGGCCGGAGCGACTTGAATTTTCCTGTTCCGGTTCACACCCGCACAACGATGGAGCTGCATCGGCATTCAACTTCCCTCGTCGAGACTTTCTGCCCGACCTCGATCGTTTCCTCTATCCCTGTACAATGGCAGTATCACCGAGTCTCCTATATTGTTCATCCTGATCCCGGATTTTCCTAACCGACGCTCAAACTATTTAGCGCTGCTTGAATTCCGCTGCGAACCACGGAGACCGGCTTTCAGAACGGGACTCGATAATGAAATTATCAGTGAACCAGGTGACCGGCGAGCCTGTACATGTGTGCTAAGCTGGCCAGCCCGCGGACAACAAGCTGCTGGCTCACATTGTGTCTGCTCCCGCACAAAGAAGAAGAGTGAAGCGAAAGTTTCATCGTGCGTCACACGTGCGCACACCGGTGTGACAGCGTTCGCGAGCTCTCGAGCGATCACCCTGGAAGCCAGCTTTGAAAACTCGTACAAAAGCTCACCCTTCAGCTCAGCTCGTTGGAGGAACAGTCGAACCGCTACAGCTCCGGACCGAATCGTCGAAACTCCGGAGCAGAGATCACCCTTCGGGAATAGGCCCTCGCCCACCGATACCGAGCAGGCGTAGCCCGAGTGAACCGTGGAGCGATGGCGGCGGCGGCGGCGCTTGGAGGAATATTTGCCTGATTTCTACACTCGAGAGGACAAAGGCAATTAGTTCACTGAACGGAGGGAGGGGAGAGGAAGAAGAAAAAATAACGGGGAACGGAAAAAGACAGCAGGCGATGTCGAACACGAAGACGAAACGCTTGAGGTGTCCGTCCTGAGCGGTCATGGACGGACCGCGACGCTCGAATGTGTCTTCGGGACACGTGTTCCAAGCCATCTGTTTCAAGCTTCGAGAGTCGACCAACTGTGGACCGGAGCGGCTAAAAGCTTTTGCTCACTTCGAACTCCTCGTGGCCCTCATCTCTCCTTGGTAGCCCAGATTCGGCTTGCAGTACTGGATGAGTCAGGCCTCGTTACTTCGGAGGTGAGGAATTCGTCTCAATCGTAGAGCGTTCATGTTTGCTCATCATTTGATGCTTGGTGACGTCGAAAGCTGCGGGCAGCCTTTTATCAAAACATCCGCTGTCAGGCCTACGTCAGGACGGCCACCTGTCGGTCGTAATGATACGCGAGGAAGGTCTCGTGATGGCAATACGGCATGCCTGAATTTCACACGTCTTCAGCTGCAATATGTAGAAATCATCATGGAGGAACCGAGAGAGAGGGGGGAGAGAGAGAGGGAGAGGTACGGAGAGAGCAATATGTACGAGGGGAAGCAAGCCAGGTGTAAGTCGGCAACGCTCGTACAGAAGTCGGCTCGAGTCGTCCACTAACGACAGTGAGAACGAACCACCGAATCGGGAGGGCGAGCGGGCTAACTGGCCACGAAACGGAGAAAGGCAGGGAGGACGGGACAGAGGAGGCGGGAAATCCTTGTATACGACCGTCGTTTTGCGCCGTAATCCTGCTTTATATCACGAGTGGTGCGGTAGACGAGCGGGGCTGCCTTTTTCCGCGAGTGTGCGCGAGAACGCCGTGAGACAACCAACGCGGAAAAACGAAAAGGAGGAGAATCAGTAGAGCAGCACGACAACCTGGAGAGGACGATCTGCCGTCCGTTCCGTTGCAGCTGCCGCTACCTTCGAATCGAGGACACCAATGACCGTAAAATGCCACTCAATCTACATATAAATACCCGGTGAAGATGGCGCGGCAATATACACCATCACCAAAACCACGATCATCAGCCACAGCGACCGCCGCCCGTCCACAGCAAGACAAGCAACCCGGCAGCAGGCCCCCGGTGAGCTGCTCGTTGGCACGCTTGGCCGAAACTCGCAAATCTGCCAAACCGAGCTCTCGCTGATTGTGCATAACAGGGAGCAGGCGCCCGAGTTGGCTTTGTCGTTCCCAACCCCTCCCGTCCCGACGTCGTCTCCGTTACTGAGCTCGTGTCCCACACTCGGAACTCCTCCCACGCTCCTGTTACCCCGCTTATTTGGAGATAAACTTCGATGGCTGCCGAGCTCGGGGGAAGTAGGAGCGGGCATGCACGCTCGCGCGCTTGCACGTAAGTCAGCGGGTGAACAGGAATCCCCTTCGCGAGAGGGGCACCGAGCAACTTGGTGAGAATCCAACCCGCGGAGTTTCCGAAGCTCAGGGCAACAAGTTGCTGGTCTTATTGCCGACGCTGTAGTTGTTTGTCGCCTACGGGCACCGTCGGATTCAGCGCCGTGTCGGAGCGAGGTCGACGAGCAAACTACGAAATGAGATGTGCTTCGTAAGGCTAGGATGATCGTGGCCGAGCGCCCCAAGAATTCCCGTTAGAGTCTGTGCGACGCTAGAAAAATACAGGCGGGATGTCAGCTCGCAAAGTCAACTTCAGAGATACTCTCCGACATTATTCACGCTCGTGATACGAAACGAAGTATATGGATGTGTGGACTTGTGTCGTATGAGCGACTATGCATGCACGACCATCATCGTGTGCACCGGGGGCAAGATGCGCAGTTTAGCAAGCGAATGGCAGGAGTTCATACGAGCTCGTCTCTCGGAGCTCGCTCGTGGGGCTGCAGAGCCCACTTCATTTGCCAACTTTCCAGAAACGCTTTGTTGACGGCTTGGAGGCATAATCTGTCATCTGCTTCCGGTGTGAATATTCACATAGCGCGTGAAGTTTGTTTGTCATGAGCCGTGAAGCACAACGAGCGCGTTCTTGCCTGCAATACGCTGATGAAGGCTTTCAATCATAATCTGAGCTCAATCTCTCTCGTTTGACAAGGCTTCCCGAGCTCGGCAGGAATGAGGAGACGCACGCGAGTCCGTGGTGAGCTTCATCGAGCAGGAGCTTTTCGGGTTTCCTCCGTAAAATTAAAGACGCAATCGGGAACAGCCGCGAGCGCTCAAACCGTGTCACCGTCGAGCGGATATTCTTAAGACTCGTGGGAGCTCCAACGAACACGTCGGGAATCCGGGGCTGTTTGTTCGAAACTCTCGCAGTGATCTCCATCGATGGCCAAAGGTCCGGTGATCGAGAGGTGATTGTTGTTCGGAGGTCATCAGACGTCTACCGCAGCACTACTTTAAGTTAGCCCGATCGATTGATGATCACTATAAATATCTTTAACTAGAGCCTGTTAGTTCAGGCGATTTTCTGGAATTATTCTATCAATCACCCGGAATTGATTCATTGCTACGAGGAGATAATCACGAAAAATTGCCTGAACTTCCAGGCTCTGTCTATTTCTCTCTATAACTTTGTTCTCCGGCTGAACCTGTCAGCCAGCCCTCAGAAGTGTCCCGGGATCACCTTTCGGTATTTCTTCATAAACGCTCCCTATCGCCTCGCAAATCCCATTGCGGGCGGTGGGCTTGGGTCTTGAGACGGTTCAGATTTAATTCTGATACAAATTAAATCCTCTTTTTACCACATGAGAAATTTTTGTTGTCGGCCGGGGATCGAACCCGCGATTGCTAGCTTAGCGTGGCACCCAAGGCGTTGGTTTATGCCACACGGCCAACGAGCCGATTTCTCTCTATAACTAGAAACTATCAGCAACAGTCGAGTGTATAGTTGAGATCTAGGGTGATAGCCAACCCGGGATGATTGCCGCAAAGACCTTGGCAGAAGAGTTTACCTTCGTCGCGAACGGCGTCCCGCGCGACTCGTCACACCTCAGAACGCCACGGCACCCGATTTTGCGGTCTCCGCGCTTGTGCATCTGAAAAGTCGCGGTTCGGAAGTCCTCAATGAGTTTGTCTACATGTAGCTCGCCTCCAGTCACAGTCAGAGTTCGCGTTCGGACAGAAGCGGCAACTTCCGCAGAACCTGCACCTCATCGAGAAAGCTGTGTTTCGCGAATTGTAGAGATAGGATGACAGATAGAGACAAGCGCTCTTCCGGTGCGGAGAAGCACAATGCCCACATGTCGAATGGGTCGTTCACGGGCGGAAACTGAAGAGGAGACTCGCCTCTGATTTGGGAAAGTTTCCCGACGGAACGCACGCGAGAGTTGTTCCGACCAGACGTTTACTACAGGTTTGAATCCTTGTCGTTTTCAGTCGGCAGCGTCTCCTCCAGCTGCCTGCTGGCAGACTGGCAGACACTGCGATCCGCCCTTCTCTGTGTGCGGTGGGTGGTTCTACACAGAGTTGAATCGCAATAACCGAAGGAGCAAGGAAAAAGAGGGAAGACCTTTTAAAAAAACTCACGGAGCAATGGGAACATAGCTCCACAGCCAGACCTTCTTTCACTGATACACAGTTTGGAGCAGTGGCCTATCTTCTCCCTAGAACCGTGTGCCTAACATTCCTGTGACCAGATATGACGTGGGAGCAGAGCGCAGGAACGAAGAGGAGAAGGAAGGTGCTCCGAATTATCATTCTGCCGTTCCATACCACAATTTGCCTGAGTGAGCTGCTATCAAAACAACTGTTCCATATGAAAATGATTTCGAGCCAATTCCGGCGGCCCCTGCGATGCCCAGACACGCTGCTGGCGAACCGAGAGGACTGGAAATGTTCTGGACTCTCAATCGCGTAGTTCAATGTTCCATGGACCCCGATGGCATGGCAGAAAATTGTTGTTTGGGAGCAGTCGCGTCACCTGCTCAACTTGGAGATGAAAAGAGCCAGGATAGCACATTTAGATACAACTCCCGTCCAGAAAGGAGGATGCAATCGAACGGAAGTCGACTTCCTCGTTGGAAGCTTACTGTGCAGATTGATGAACAAGAGACAGTTCCATCGATCAATGACCTGACTCATCCGAAAGGATCACATGAGAAGGCGCGTACTTCCCACAGCATTGCTCGTGCACCAGGAAGGATCTGGGAAGGAGCCAGGCGTCCCTTCATTGCACAGAACTTCTGATCCTGAAAAGTTTCGAGCGCAAGATGTTGCCGCTGAGGCTGATCTCCTCCAGCCAGCTCACACAGTGAGAGGAGTGGCTCATCCGAGAACTTCCTCATACGAGTTGTCCTCGGGAATACAAGAGGAACGCCTCATATCCGGAACATCAGGATCATCAGAAACTGCTTCAGGGCGATGATCCCCACCCTTGCCACCATGGGAGTCCAATGTAAAGTCAGTCGAGAACCCAGCTGAGCCGCGCGATGTGCTCCAAGGATAGAACTTCTCGTCGTTGCCAGTTGGGGATTTTCTAGTCGCTGTCTCTGCCAGAGTCCCCACCGTGTAATGAAGTCTCCGGAATACATCCATCACGATTATCGGACTCCTTCATAGTTTGTGCCTCGTTTCTGCGGTCAAATGGTCCCGACGTGCCTCTACATTATCCTATTATGACTTCCCAGACAAGTCGCGACCGCTGGAGCGCGAATTTTCGGCTTCCAGGACGAAACTAGAGCGCTCCGAAACCGTGCTCCTTGCTAAACCGCTCATCCAGCGTATGTCTAGGGTAGAGGTCCCGGCTACCCTGCTGGCTCGACCTCATATCAAACACTCTAACCACCTGCAACCAAATTTTTGTCAGAAATCAGAAGTTATCGTCTGCCAGGCCTTAGCACTGATCCAATCTCGGAAACCATCACCGGAGCGAATATCGTGAACCGTGATAACGGAGTAGGTCCCTGGTTCTGACCTCCGTCTCAGACTCTTGTCCTGAGCTCCAGCAGAATAGGCCGATCATCCTACGGGGGTAGTTCCAGCGACGTTGAATTCCTCCGGATCGTCCGCAGGCAGGACAGGAGAATTCGTTGGTCAAGCACCTATCCCTTTCCCTGCACAATGATGAGCTTGACATCTCCACGGATTGCTGGGAGCTCTCACTCTGAGTGTTTGGGGAAGTTCTAGGTGCTGAAGCTCCAGAGAACGGGTAACGCTCTCGTGACGGCCTCCCCGCACTTTGTTAGGACTGAACGAATCCAATTCGAGACCCACGCAACTGTTTGCGAGCCGCTGCACGTCACATCGCAGAGCCGGAGGGGAGTAACGAGAGAGAATGAGGGGAAAGTGTAACCTTTGGACTTGCCTGAGGGAAAGATTACGAAGAAGTACGTGCACTCCTCCCAGGGCATACCCGGGAAACGCTACGTAGGTTAGGTGTCCCTCTACAGACTAGAATCAAAGATAGGTATCGACCAAGTCTGCTGCTTGCGGTCGCCTTCTATGGGCCTTTTCAGCGGGAGCCTGACACCGTTCAATCGCCCAACTGAGTTTCCATCCGCGAGGCTCTCGCCTTGTGGGGGAAGGGAACGGAAGCCATGATTGTACACAGCGGGGAAGTTGTTAGGAGACAGAGACATTTTTGCAGACAGTTATTTTCTGACAACTAACGGAAACTGAAACATTGTCCTCATCAGACAGAGCCTTGATTCCCTCGGGAGCAGAGTCCCTTCTGATGCTTGATACGACGCTGAAAGTTTCGCGCATTGCATGAGATCACGCGAGCGAATCGTGTAGTTTTCTCCTTCTATAACCATATTGCTGACTGGATGGAATCAACATCGGGAACCTCATGACTCACGTCACACCAGCGGAAGGCTGAGGTCGAATGCTTAATTAGACAGAAGTTCGCTGCAAGCGATAATTCACAGATTTCCTGGGTCGTCTGGTCGACCAGTCAGTGGGTGGGATTGGGATCCTCATTAGGCTACGCATTCTTCGCTTTCTCAAAACTTTAATTTATTATAACACGACCATTACTGCCACTATGGAACGAGAAATAGCCTTTTCAGCAACGACCGCCATGACTATGACGGCGGCGCCCGGAACGACGACATCTGCGCCTAATTGGAGACACGAAAAACTCCCCGCGCTCTACTCGGCGGTTGGCTTCCATGAGCTGCTCGCCACAAACAAAGAAAGCCAAAAGGTCGTCTGCTTCGGCAAAATATTACCGAAAACTATTCTTCCACCTCTGCCGGTCGCTTGATCGCGGAGAGCCTCGGAATTCCACGGAGTAGAAATTCTTGCAATGCAAATAAGCGCACGTCTTCTCGAGATAGCAGCTCAGCACGAGATGCCAACATCTGCTAATCATCGGAAAGGCTTCTGACACGGTCTGGAGCGGTCCCTCGGCCTGCGGTTGCCCGTCCGTTCCGACACCAGACCCATATTTGCCGCGTCATCGCACTCGGAGCATCAGATATACTTCGTTCAGACCTCAAATCAATCCTCGATGAGGCTCGATTGGAACAAGCAAGCATGTAAGCAAACACAAGGCCCGACCAGCAGCTGCATAATTCCATCTCGCAGAGCGAGCGCTCTACTTCAAAGAGATCCTCTGACGGAATAAATCACACCCTGGACCCCGGACTCCACCGGCAAGCACAGACGGCAAGACATGACCGAATTCAAACGTGACGTATGTAATTAATAATTATCCTCAGGATTCAGCTCGTCGGCGATTTCCAGGACGCAGTTGGTGGGTGCAAGCGGTTGCTTTGAGTGAGTTTCGTGTCCGGACTGAGGCTCGCAGCGGGACTCGAGACCCTGTATTTTTCCCGGGAGGAAGCGCAGCGGCGCCCTGGGGAATGGTCAGTTCCGCACTTCTCAAGAACCGGGCCAAGGTAGCCGGTCACATGATTCCGGACACGGTCCCGATAACCGTTTTTCGCAGCTCGGATTCGTGACTGCGACCACTCGAGGAATCCTGGGAGAACCACCGTCAGCGCGGGCCCCCAAGGCGGAGTATCCTGCTCCACCCTGGGTTGCACGACGCCGCGTGCTCAACCCGGAGCCGACTCAGCCGCGGCGCGTCCTCTGAACTCTCCATCAAGTTTGAGAATACCGGAAACGGCTCGCACTGTGCAAGGGAATTCCCGAAAGCACCGGCGCCAGATAAATTGGCGAGCCCTAGTCCGGGCCTCGGGGAACGTTTGGCGTCCCGGGAGCGCGGATCGGAGGCCGAGCGCGTAATCTTCTGCGAAAAGCTGACTTTACCATCATCGGTCTGTTGAAAAACTCAAACATCAGAACAGCTGTTGCTTGAAGGCTTCATGTTTCCGCTACGAGGCGATGATGATGATGATCAGCAGTCATCGGAGCCCAATCTTCGCCGAGGGAATTAAGAATGACTGGTCCTCCAGAGTTCGGGGACCGATGAGACTCTCCGTGGAGGGCATTGGGAGCGGTATTTCCCCCGATTCGGCGGTCGATCCCGCATCAATCTTGGAGCCTTAGTGACGAGTCACGCGTTCCATTTGCCTCCTCCCAGGGGGGCCCTCGCTGTCGTCGTGGAAGGCCGTTGCGTGAACTGCACTCAGCAAAAGACTCTCCCGCTGGCAGACGCATCAGATGGAGCGCAAAGCTCTGCGCTATTAGGACAACAGCTTTGAAGTGTTTCCCGGTCCTCGGACAACAGCTACAATGTCGTCGAAGCTGGCGGAAATCGAGGTCGATTCTTTCTCTTTTCCTGCGAGATTTCTCGAACCCGAGGAGAGGTTCGCGTCGATGGATAGCGGGCCCGTGGGTCGTCCGCCTGGTCGAGGAACCCGGCTCAGATCTCAAGGTTCAAAGTCCGAGGAGCCACTTTGCTCCTTCTGTGGACGTCCGCCGTTTCACAAACGAGCCTGGAGGCGAGCTCAGACAGGAGTTTTACCCGACTTTTAGAATGCAGGACGGGCCGTCGAAGACGAACGCACTGTAGTCTCTCGCCTCAAAGGCCTGGTTAGTGTTTTTCTGCTCGCCCACTTGCCTTGACCGAGCGGCGCGCCGAGCGGTCGGGTAGCCGAGGGATTGGCAGACAAGTGAGCGCCCACCTTCCCAGCTGTGTTCGGTCGTCTGTCTCTCTGCCTCCATGCAGAGTAAGTTGTACTCGCGGCAGCGGTGGCTTCAAGCCTTTTGCGGGACTCGTTGCTCTGGTAATGCGAACCAGATATGGCTCTGGGCAGAGAGACCGCTCGTCCGCCAGCTCGCCGCAACTCCCAACGACGACAACAACAACGGACGGACCTGGCCGCGCGAGGCAACAAACCGAGCTAGCAATCGTAATATGGCCAGATGGGTTTGCCGTTGTAGGCGTTGTACGTGCGCGCACGCCCTTGCTGATGCTGGCGGCGCAGTGTCGGCGGATCTCCTTGGTTTTCCGGCTCTGGTCCAGCAGCCTCCGACTCAGAGCACCGTTCCCACCTCCTGCTGACCGGACTCCAATCCTCAAGAACAGGAAACGTTCCCGAAATCTCCGCTCTCTCTTTCGATGAACGCAAAGAACGAGCTCACTTTATGGAATATCAACGAGCCGATGCACGTCATGAGTATGTATGCAGGTGCGAACGCGCGCCGAAGCGTTTGTTAGTCTCTGCAGCGGTTAATGTCGCTTCATGCCGGCCGGCGTTGTTCCACAATGATTTATGAATGATGGAGGCTCCATTTGGAGTCGTCGTCGTTCATCTGGCGGCTATGTGGCGGTGCATCAATTTGATTCTGATTCATTAGCTTGTCGAAAACCGTTCTCGTAGAACAAATCCTTAGCGAGGCAGAATGGGACCGCTGACACAAACTTGAACCGGATTCAATTTCGACCTTCCGAGTTCAACTATCCCAAGGATCCATCCCTGCCCTCCTTATCGAAGCCCCCCCCCCTCCCCGGAGTCGGTTGTCCTGGAGAGTCGGTCCAATCAAACGCCAGAACTCCAGTACGCCACTCTACGTAATGAAATATGTAAAGGAGTCTGTGGGCTTCCAACAAAACGAATGGAAATGTGGCCGGACCATGAATTTTTGAGTAGAGCTCGCTGGCTGCCTTGCTCGTTTTTTTTTCCAGCCCTCGTTCCTCTTCCTATTTTCTGTAACTACAAAAACGACGGCCAGTCCGCTCCAGTGGAGAGTTTCTATCTACGCTAGGTGTGTGTTTAGAATGGAATACTCACAACACGCGCACTTGTGTACACAAACAACGTAGCACCACTGATGCGGACGCCTCTCTTAATAGCTGTTGAATATTCACAGAAGTTAACGTCAAGTCAGTCTTGCTCAAGAGTCACGGAAACGCGTGTTTTCTTATTTGGTAGGCATCGGAGCGAAGAGGTCGGCACCTCCTGAGGTTCGCCTCGGTATTCAAACCTAGTCCCAGAACACGAGCTGAACAGAAATCCATCTGGGATTCAATCTCCGAACGTTTCCTGGTAAGGATCTTGGACGATGAGCTCAAGGTTCGCGATGCGGAGGGCGCACTGCGGTGATTCTAGGTTATTCGGACTCAACTCGAGAATGTATCAGTCAATTTCCCTCATTGGCGTCGCCTGACACAAGCGTTCCGGGAAGTTGCCTCTCCATTCGGAACAGCCACTGCATGCTTCTTGAATCGTGTGTCCCGTTTCGGACGAATCGCAGTGTGAGATAGAATCCTAATTTCTCCGCTTTCTCGCTCCGGAGGGCGATGCGGTGACTGAGAGGCATCGGAACTCGATTGTTGCAGGGCCGAGACTTTCGTAGACCCAATCGGAATGAATGAAGTTTTTTTCTCATTCCGGAATTCTCCAAACTTGATAGCCCTCCGATGCGTCTAGTTCGCAACATCCGACCCTCATGTCAATCTTCCCCTTAGGTTGGCAATGGAGCAACCTTCCTGGTTATCCTATTTACCACGTTAGTGATGGCTTGTCGCTTCAAAAGAAACTCAACCCCCCCCCCCCTTTCCTTTTCACCCGCGCTCCCCCACCACGAGATAAACTCCGCCGGTGCAATGACGTTCCGGCTACTGGTCCGGAAATTGATCAGGAAGTCGTTAATTTTTTGCGAACTTTCGTCGAGTGGGGATCCGATCGGGTCTCAGGGATGCCATGAAAAGAATGATGACGAGGATGCTCATGAAGATGACGATGGAGCAGTAGCGGCTCTTGCGCCTAGCTGTTGCTTCTTATCTTCATGATGTCTTCCCAAGATATTGGGGAGATGATAACGGAACCTCAGCTCACAACAATACTACCCGGAATGATGCACGATGGAACGAGGAACGGCTGAAGGACCGAGTCTGCTCCGATGTCGAATGGGAATTCCCAAAGCTACATCCAGCGACCTCCGAAGCTCTTGTATGGGAAGGTCAAGCCTGATGCTCACTAGCTCTGCCTTCCGTTTCGATTCCCGCAAGAAACCGAGGCCGAATCGAAAGATCACGAGAGGTGCCGAAATCATATGAAACTCGCGGAAAACCGAGCTCTGCTTAGACGATGCAAGAAGAAAGGTCGAATATTGTTTTTTTTAGCATGGGAAATGAGTCTGAACCAGAACGTATTCACTTTCGAACATGAATACAGGTTCGACTCGGGTCTTTGGAACGAAACCGACTCGGAACATGAGTGCGAAGCTGACTCGGAACACAGGGGAGTGGCGGGAAAGGCGTAGGACGCCAAAAATCGCATCCACGATTTCCCACCAGCCTCAGCTGTGCCGCTCACAGCAGGCCGGGAAGTCGTGTAGGAATAGGACAACCTGGAAAGGACGTCTAGTCCAGGAAGTCCTTGCGAAGGTCGTCTGACCTCGCTCGAAGAAATCTCTGGTTATGGTTGGAAGTTGACGCTCACGCTTCCTTGACATCGCGGTCCTTTTCACACGGATTCGTCTTGGGAATTGGCTACGCAGAGGCGACACAGTCGGAGTCGGAGATTTCCAATGGAGTCTCTCCGTTCATGGGAGCAACGTTCGAAGATCAGAACTTCTCGAGCAGGGAGCTGCTTTCGATCTGACAACGAAATGTGCAAGTTTTTCGGAAGCTCCGCTCTATCCGTCAACTGCAGTCGTTCGTTGATATCAGCCTCGGGCCGATTCCGAGAAGGCGAAACGCATCTTCTATTGTTACTCGTCATCGTATCGGGAGTTCTTGAAGATACTTGGGATTTGCGCACGGCGGGTCAGCTCGCTTGCGAAGCAGCTTCTCTTTTCGAGCGCAAAGGTTCTTGACTGAAGCCGGGGAGTACCCCTGCGAGAGCCGGTAGAGAAACACATCGGCGATGTTCTGAGTTCCTGAAGATATCATTTCGGTATCTATCCGCTCGACCTCGAGTCTCGTTGAGCTGACGGTTCGATTACATCCGTCTCCGTTCTCTTTCCGAGACAGTACGCTGTACGCTCCCTTACGCAGACGGTCAGCTGGGAAGGACAACCAAGCTGGACATGACGCCAAAAACAGGCTAAAGAGCGATTATCAGAAATCGATGTGCTGTATGGCTTTATTTGAGGTGACAGAATAAATATACACAATCGAGACGTTGTCCAATCATTCACTCGTGCTCTATTGATCTGAGAACGGTTTCTTTCGTACCGGTCTTCCCCTTCCCCCTCCTCCTCCTCAGTTGAGTTAGGAATCAATCCCGGCGGGCGGCCGTAATGGCCCTCTCCACCCACCGGAGCGAACTCGGGAGAAGCGCAGCTGATGCGGCCCGCGCTCTCGGTTAACAGCTAACTCGAACAAAACGTAAGACCGATACCACCACGAAGACATATTGGCCGACCGCTGTTACAGTTATTGTTGATGTAATGCTCGCCAGTAGCAGAGACGGCGAGGGAAGCAACAGTTCGACAGAGAAAGAGAGAGAAGACAAGCAGAAAGTGAGTGAGGAGGAGAGAAAAATGAAAACAACGAGCGAGGAGAGACCGCGAACTTTCGGGGAGAGAACAGAGCAGAAACCTCCCACCGACTGACTAGTTGATTGATAACAAATAACGGACGTTTCGTTCGAAGGGAAAATCCAATGAGAGAAGCATACGCTGGCAAGCTCGAATTAAGAACGACCTGAGTGGAAAGAATGCATAAGCTGGTTGCTGCACAATGAGATTCCTGTCGCTCAAACTGAGAGATACTCTTGGGGAATGATCCCCGGGATAGCGGAGGCACCTTTGAACGCCGGTTCAACGAACTCCTTATGAGAACGGGCTGTTCGTTTCAGGTAGGGAACCTCGTCAGGGAACAGGAGCGTTTTGCTTTTGCGTCCTCCCCTGACGACGACCGGCTCCTGGATGAAGTCAGTCGTTTCTGTTTGATGTTTCACAACTCGCCGTCCGAAATCGTGGCGCGATTCGTACTGATTGATGGACGCGGGTCGTCGTGCCCTGTCGAGAACAACTTCTTCGACGACTTCGACGGTTCGGCCCGCAGGACGACGTTCCTCGGTCGTCACGGGAACCACGGGAACGGCCGGGAGCGGATGGACCGGAGCAGCTGGCACGCTGGGGGCGGGCGTGGCGTGGTGATGCGTTTGCTCATGGTGACTGTGGTGGTGTTCATTAGACTGATGATGATGGTTCTGCTGATGATGATTGTGGGCACGAGCACGGTTGCTGTCAGTGTGCTGGATGGCAAGGGAGCTCCTGTAAGCGTTTTGGCGGAAGCCGGGGAACTCTGAAGCTGGGATTAGAGGTCGAGGCTGATATGAAGCTGCGTTCTCTGAGCTGTACGAGCGGTGCTGTTCGCTCACGTAACGCGGGGGTACGAACTCCGAGGCCGTATCTACGCGAGAAAAAGTTTGGCCGTTCGATTTCTGGTGCCGGCTGTCGTATGACCGGTAAGCGCCCGGGCTGTCCCGCTGCTCGTAGCGATAGGTCCTCGATGCTACGTTGTAGTGTTGGTCAATCGGGAGGAATCCCAAGAAACCCATGTGGGGGGCATAGGTTGAGAAGGAGATCTGGGCGGGATGAACGGAAACGCGGGGAGCTTCGGGTCGGTGGGTGTGCACATGCGTATGGGTGTGGGACGGGGGGGTGATGACGACTCTTTGAGGTCTGGGCACTTCGACTTCTAGCCTCTCATTCACGGACACCGGTCGAACGATTTGAGTCCGGGGCTCAACAAAGGACCTCTCCACGTGGACGTCGGCGTGGCCTCCATCGCGGGTGACTGTGTGCGTATCGTAGTGCACCCGGCCGGCAGTGTCTCGGGAGTGGTACGCAACGGCGGGTCGCGAAACGTAAGAAGTTGTTTCGTAATCCCGGGAGCTGGTCGTCGGGACGTAGGAGACGGCCGGTGAGGTTGCCGGATGGGAAACGGTTCTCGCCGGTGAAGTTGCCGGGTAGGAAACGGTCCTCGCCGGTGAATGATACCGTTCGGACTGAATCGAGCTGAAACGGGAAACTTCGGATGAATTCGCCGTTTGGTTGGTTTCAGCGAGCTGGCCCCGTTCTTCCCAACCTCCATGAGCTATGGACGTTGAGGGTAATGCATGAACAACTTCTCGATAAACGTTACTCCATCCGTAGGGCATCGGCACTCACCGGAATTGGCCTGAAGTGAGAGATCGCCCTCTCTGAACGTCGGAATCCGAGATGAACTCGGTGTCTGGCCGATAGAGATTCGAATTGACGTAATAGAACTGGTTCGCAGAGCCACAGGGAACGGCAGCCCACTCGAAATTGCACGTCAGTGTCAGCTGGTCGAAAATTGTGCCTGTTTGCAGACAAAGGCATGGTCAGCCACTTCCGGTCAGAAACCGCGAGGTCATGAATTCCTACGATCCTGGTTCAAGCGTTCGGGATGGGAGGCCTGCTGGCCGGTTCGACGTGCTGCGTGTATGGCTCATTTAATCAAAGTCCTCTCTGACAGCTCCGCAAAGAGCGTGTCTAGCATTAATTGCTCCTAGACCACACACACACAGACAGACTGCAGCCACTTGAACGCGCGTGCCCCGTCCCCCCCTCGTCCCCCAGAGGGTCCACCTTGCTCCCCCTGCACGTGGTGGTTAATACGAATGCTCCACAATCCAACTGCGCGCTTTGCATGCGCTTCATCTGAGGCTAACTGGACGCCCAGTGAGTTCGTGCACCGCTGCCTCACACTCTCTCATTTGGTGGGCGAGCCATTCAGCCAGGCGGGCTTGCAACTGGTCAGTTAGCCGGCCCGGTTTGTCTGTTTGATTATGAAACACTGACCGAGTGAATAGCTCATCTGGTTTCCCTTTGGTGGGAGCATTACGTCTCGGGTATGACGCGTACGCTCGTTCCGTTGTGTAAGGGCTGGCGCAAATCCACTTCCTGAACTTCTTGATGAAGCCGAAGAAGTTCTTGGCGGCGGACAAAGGATGGTGGCAACGCGGTACAAGCGCTCTATTGCTCCTCGGGCAAACGGAAAGTGACTGCTGCTGCTGGCGCTCCATCCGCGCTGATGTCAACTTGGTCACATTTGATCCCGTTGCCTAAGATAAATGAAAGCCGAAACCCTTCGACGGAACAACTTTCAAGGGAGGAGGAAGCTGCAAGGGTCTCAGCCTCTATCACAGGCCCGCGAAGCAGATAACAAAAAGCAGCCTGCATGTAGGCCTCTCAAATTTGCATACAATCTGTTCCCTGGGATGTCGTCTTATGTCAGCCCGTTTCAATATTCCAAAGATGGAGGCGACCGCTCACAGCAAACACTACTGGACGAACGCACTTGTCGCGGTAAAAATCCATGAATAACTTACCAGCCGGACAGTACTGAGAATATTTGACAGAATGAGGCTCTCCGTTGGGCATGGTATACTCGTGACATATGTGGAACACTCTGCAGCCGTGTTGAACGTCTGCGTAGTAACCGGGTCTTCCACGAGGACACTGGAAATTGGTCCGAATCGTTTGGGTGAACGCGTCTTCAGGGTTTCGGATCATGGTTCGCTGGTAAACGACCGGCTGTTCCCGGTAGATGTGCGTTGTGGTCTCGGTGTGACCGACCCGCTTCTGGATCTGGAATGGAGTTCGAGCGAGTTAGTCTGCCGGACTCGGACGCGGCTTGCCGATCTAGAACGCTTCCCGCGCGGATGAACGGCGTAGACTCAGATTAGAACACAACGGAAGCGGGAGATGGAAACTGAGGCGAGTCCGTCAGCGGCGACTTCAGAGGAAATTGTTTTGAATTTCAAGGGGAAAGAATCAATTTGAGCTCTCCGGGCTGATGAAGGTCTCATCTGAATGTTTTCCGACAATGAGGCCGGGCGCCGCTTCTGCAATTTTTCACTCCGAGTGACACTTCATTAGATCCGCCGGCCGGCCGGCAAACATGGAATCGGATCGAGGCGCTGAGATGTGGAAACACACTTCACGACGTGAGTTGTGTCTCGCTTTCAGGACCGGCCCATGCGAGGCGGGCGTCTCTCTCTCTCTCTTGAGCCAAGTCTACGTCTGTTAGCGACCGGCTACTCCGCGACGCACCCGCCGTCGCAGCTGGGAGGCGGCGTTCCCCAAGGACAATAACTCACGCTCTTGTCATCCCCGGTAGCTGTTCGGATCCCTGACGAGCTTTGCGTGCTGTTCTGAGGTTTCACGGCCACAGCGTGGAGAACTCCATGGGAAGCTGAAAAGTCGACACCGGTGCTCAGTGCTCCATTTGCGAGAACTGCTCGAGAGGATTCTCCGAGTTTCTGGATAACAAATTTTTTTCCTCTCCCAACGTGCGGCATGGGAAACATCGCCGCGACATTCTGCGGACTCAGCAACTCATTGATCCGATTTTGCTGGACCCGCTCCGCGAAATGAAACCTCCCCCTCGAAGTGAGCCGGAGAACACGAGAAACCACGACAGAGGATGCTTCCCAACTCGCACAGTGAGAACAAGCGTCTCGCGGAGCCCGGTCTCCACACAAAAAAACTGAGTCGTCCTAGTTTGTTGGCTCGTAGGTTGGAAAGCTCCTGCGAACATATCTCACGGGGAGCAAACTTTTATAGGTCGAAAAATGCATGCTACGCGTACGAGGCATGATGTGATGAGCGCGAGATAACGCGGAAGAATGTTTTTGCTCGGATAAGCTCGGCCTGCCTCGGAGGCCGAAGAAGCATTAACCGCCTGATGTGCTGGTAGACGAAAAGGCTCAGTGGACCAGCGGCCAGTTTTCCCAGCAGTCAGCCGGGCCGGGGAAACCGAGAGCAGGGAGAGGCTGCGGGAGGTGGGAGGCAACAGGCCAAGGAAGTCGTGTAGGGGATGATAAGCGTCTGCCGGGCCCTCGCCCCGAACATTCCCAGTGATGAATTGACCTGCGACATAATTGATGACCCCCGCGCCCTTGTGGTCGCTTTTGGGTGAATTATGGAGCAAACTGAGGAGCAAACCTAGAAGAACGGGCGGAGAAACGAACCAACCCGCAGACGGACTCTCCGACTAGAAGGCAGAATGTTCGACACTCAAACGGAGTCGCCATTGTGTTGGGCGGCGGGAGAGGAATACGCCTGGGAAGGCGACACGCTTTCAGAAGAGAACGTTTCTGCTATCGCACTGGATATATTAGATGCATGTGACATAAAAAGAACAGTCAACGACCGAGCGGGAACTTGATGATGTGAATCCAGTTTGGCATTTTTGTCGCACCTCTCTGTCCGACTGTTCGGCGACGTCACCACCACTATCACGATCATCAACGCCAGACCCATCATCTCATCCATCATGTGCAACTTCTGGACAAACCGGCGGGCTCGGACGGCTGTCCAGAAGCACGGGAGTGAATCGAGAGTCGTACTCCCACTAACCACAAATGTCAAGCTGATGGCAAGCTCGCGAAATTCGCTCCTGACACTCACCGAACATCGCCACGGAGAGAACGAAGTCGAAGAGACGCATTTCGGCCGCGGCAAACACCACCTGCAATAACCGCGAATGGCTTACTCCTCTCGCTGAACTCCCATAATAGCTCCATTGCAGCTCGTTTCGTTTTCGGGTTTCCCGACTCACGGGAACGCTCGTTTCGAACTCGTGGCACACGATGTTCAGACACTCGGCCGGCGGAGTAGCGAGGCAAAAGTGTCTCGCCTGCAACCGACTGCTCGCCGCTCAACTCACTAGAATCCGTTACTTCGGATGGTATGTACGATCTCCGGCCAGAATTAACTCTTCTACAAACTCCGGACGAACAAACGGCGTAGCGGGTATGGCGTCACTCACAACTCATCGGTCGTAACAACCTAAACAGTAGCATTGGCTGCTAGCGAAGAAGAATATTAGCTATCCGATGGGCTGTTATTTGGTTTCCGGTCGTCGGCTTCTGTCAGTCGAGACTTTTCTCAGCGAGAATCTCCGACGGCATCGGCGTCGTTGAACATAACGTTGGATAAATATTGGCACCCGAGTATCGAGTAGTCTCTCCCGACAGTCGGCAGACCGCTCAGATTCTGTTTATCTTGTCTGCAAGTCCCCGGAGGAACCGAACTCAGAAACTGGGAGCGCCGGGAAGATGTCATGGAGCTCAATGTTCGAATGGCGAGAACGTCCAAATGGGGTCAACAAACACAAGAGCGCGTTGCGATGGACTCTTTGTGCGTTCACGCGTATCTATCCACGGTCAACTGCTTATTTGATTTTCTTGCGCCGTCGGCCACGGGTCCCAAGTCCGTCGGAAGCGAATGGGTGTCGAACCGAACGGAGTGCACGGAATTGGAGAGGTTTCCGAGATTGAGAACAATAACGAGCGACGTTTCGCTACGCCACGTGTAGGACTAATGGGCAGTCGCTCCTGTTGAAATCGGAGGCCAGACCGAATGACTTAGCTCCCGCGACGGGTCTCGACAATTTGTTACCCTTTGTGGAATTTTTAGAGGTGGGATCGGCGTAAAGAATTCATGCCCCAAGGATTTACTCACTGTTCGGGAGCTCCCTCGAGACGAACAATGATAAAAACTTCGGACGTCAGTTCGAAGCAGAAGCGCTTGTGGCACTTGAATCGTTGTCAAGACTTTCGAGCTATCGCGGGGGTATTCGCTGGAGTATTCCGCGGGCCGGCACAGTATAGTTTGCCAAACATTGGGGATCGCAGCCAGTCCCCTCGATCTCCAGAGTTCAAACGGAAAGTATCGGCAACTGCCCGAAAATAGTCTCAACTTCCGCTGGCACTGATCGCGATATTCCCTTGTGGTGAGTTCGTCCGCTCGACGTGGGTGACGAGCAGTAGGAACTCCTTAAGCTAACAAACGAATCTGTCGGTGGGAAATGGTTTCGAGGGCTGTTTCTCGAGCGATTGACAACCAGGGTTCTCTCAGTGACTCACCTCAGGTTCCGTCGGAGTCTATCCTAACGTCTTGTAGTTGAATCCACGGAGTACAAAAACTCTGTGACGAACTTTCAGGAAGGCGACCAGCAACGGTTTTAAACGACGAAAGACAACGATACGTTTCATATACTTTTCAACATACAAAACTCGACGAGCACGGTCAACAGGAGACGCGACGGAAGACAAACATGTCTGGAACGAAAGTCGAACTTTAAAAGATTTTCTTCAGATTTTCGTGTTCCAGGGAAGTCCCAGAACGGAATCCATAATTATCCGTCGGGCGCAGCGTTTGCGGGGTCCAGAGAGAAGAAAAACTCCAGAACAGGGCCCAAGCACCAAGTCCTGTTGCCGGCGGTAGAGGTGGTGGTTACAGGTTCACAAAGGTGGATGTAACCGAAAATTAGTGCTACTTGTTAAACATCCGTGGAACACGGGCTCTCTGGGGATCTGGTCGTTCGTACAGATCTTTGCATATGCAAAACCGAATGCTGATGAGATTGTACTCCTCCTCTGTCGCTCAAACAGAATATTCACACTCGGGACACGCGAAATGGCGCCTCGAATTCCAGCGCGGGGAGGCAACACTCGCATTCGGAACTGTTTTGCGGAACAGCCGACGTCCCACAGAAGCACGATGTCGTCTACTATACCGGGGTCTTTAGGAGAGATCATGATAAAAGAATCCCGACCCTGGGCCGCTTGTCTCCGATTGAGCTTTCACTACCGCTGAAGGAATGACGTTTAGAGCTCAGAGAACAGTTAATCCACTCACAGGACACACAGACAAATCCGGCTTGCTGCCCGGACGATCCTCGGCGTCTGGCGATCGTCGAAGAAGCGCTTGTATTAAACGAAGAAGCATCCCACATCAAGCGGCGGCGGAGGGAATCGCGACCACGGGCTGGCTGAAACGGCCACCACGATGCCCACAACAAACCCCGCTTACCACTCAAACGACCGACCGACGAATGGAATGAAATGCCAATTCGTTGGAGCGATGAACGTAAAGACTCATAAGCCAGAAGCCAGATGGGTTGATCGTGTTCACGGCGACCTCATGACGAGATACTGATTCACGCCTTGACAGCCGTTATGGCAGAAAAGTGTCTGCGTGCTCCCACAAGTGAGCCCCATTCGTGTGAGCTCCAAGCGTTCGTTTGAGTCCAGACCGAGGCCCGACCCGACGTAGGAGCTCGTGATTCTCATTGCGTAAAATGATGAGCTCGAGGGAGTTTCGCGGTTTCAGGCTAGTTCGGGTTCGGGAACCAACTCTGCGAGGGAAGAGGGAGGGGAGGGAGCTGTTTCTCCCCTGTCGAGAGCAGGCGGGAGTCATCGTAAGGCGCTGTCCTAAACAGCGGAAACGCTCTCGATACAAATGACTCGGCGAATCCCAGACATGTGTCAATTCAAAAATGGCGTAGTGGCTATCCGGGACCCAGTTCCCGCTCCCGTGTCGGAGAGACAGATGATGGAGACGTATCCGCACTGCGTCTTCTGTGGAGCGTGGGAACGATGGAATTCTCCTCATGATTTCTCAAAATACATCAATATCAATTTCCACTCGACGGATGGGGAAAAACTGTTGAGTCTCACCCGTCGTTCGTCATTGATTTGCTCAATAAATCTCAATTAGAGTGTGCTGGCCGTTCGCTATCGCTCACGGAAGCGTTACTGCGCTATTTTCCCCATGCCCGAAGGAGATTGTCATTGGTAATAATGGTGAGGAACTGTGCAGTGCAGCTCGAACCGTTCGCAGGATAGACCAGGTCACGCGATTCTTTTCATTTCGAACATTCTCTCCAATCTATTCATCCAAGCCTTCCCCGTCTTGTAGGAATTCGGGCCCGATGCTGGACTGGCCATGAATATCTTCGGAATTCCGAGAAGCGCAGCTCAAACACAGCATTGGAAGTTGATCTGTATGGTTCGATGCAGTGTCGAGAAAAAACGCGCGTCCCTCAGAGAGCCAGCTCTATCTGGCCCAGCTTGTAACTTTGTTCCGGGAAGTCCCCAATCGGAAGCGAAAGTTCGACACTTTGAGAAGACAAGATGCGTTTTTCCACTCAAAGCAAATGACTCTCAGAACCTTGAGGGAAACAAGAGAGTCGTTCCCCGTAGTTCTTCCTCTCACTCTTGGGACCACAGACGAAGCTATTGCGATGAAAAAGGTTCCCATCAACACACACAAGTTGCCACTCCGAAGGGCGGGTGAAACATCTCCCGAAGTCTGTTTCTGGTCAAGGTTATTTGGGGGAACGCTCCCGAAAGTGCTGCAGCCTGAAGGAAACAGAATCACACAGTTTTCAATCCTGCGAGGGTCCCAAGCCGCGGTAATTATTCATGTTCTGACTAGTAAGACTTAGCGGACACCACAGCAAATTGCTTCGACTAGATCCCTCCTCCCGCTTTGTCCTCATATAAACAAAAGTCTCGGGGAATCTCGACAGACCAAGTAATCCCAGAACTCCAATGTCCTGCCCTCTTATACACTTTTTTTCTTCATCTCGGAAGGAACTGGATCGAGAACAACGGCCTCCAGTTCCTTGAAGCTGCGAGAGCACCAAACACAGGATGAATTGAAACAACGGCGACTCAATCATCTCGGGATTACCTCAGGCTTCCCGACAAGTATCGGTGGATTCTCCGAATCGTCGTCACCGTCGACTCTGGTTGGGATTCGATCGAGAACCCCGGCCCGTCCATGCGTTCGCGTACATCGCCTTGAACGCTTCTTCAATTCTAGGGCTACAAGTGAGATGGTCGATCGCTTTGTCGACCGTAGAATCGCTCTGGAGGGATGAAACTTCTGTCGGCCCTAGCCCATCGGCACTACCACCCGGACGCGAGCGAACTTTTCGATCTGTTGAGTCGCTATTGACTCTTCCAACTACACGACGGAATTGGGGAAATGAGTCTTGTTCCACGTCCGAGCTCGCTTCACTCCGAGGGCGGTTGTGAACCCCGCTGGAAGATTAATTCTGCATCGCCAAAGTGTGCCAAGAACTTCCTGCAGGCCGTACGAAGCCGGGCGAAAATCATCACGGACTGCGAATTCTGTCCCTGCTGGACGGGCTCGGGGCCGGGGTTTCGTCGTCCCCGAGCTCACGAGGGTGCCGTATGGCCTTGGTCATCGTTAATCATTACGCCCATCGCGCTGCCGATCAATTCCTCATTGGCGCTAGCGCTTCACTGGAATATCCTCGGAATCGCGTCATAATTGCTTCCCATATTCAATATGGGAATGGATAAGCACGACTACAAGGAGGGACGACACCGTCGAGAAACTATTGCCTGATGTCCTCCGAACTCTCCTGTGCAAACTTCATATCCTGTCAAGCTGTACATGAAACACAGAAATTGATTGACAGAACGAATAGTTGGAGTCGAGCGGATGAAAGTTCGTTTTCGATCTCAGCTGGGCTTTTGTTGTCGCGGACACTCACGTCGAAGCTTCCAGCTCCCCGATCACCATCAAAATAATGTTCCAGTCCACGAGGTGGAAACGCGCACACTCTTGGAGAGATGCACTTCTTGTGTTTTCTGCACTGTCGTTGCCGTCGCCCTCGTCATCGTCAATGAGTTTTTGTTCAGTTTATAAAGTCTGTCGAGAGCGTTAATTAACGGTCAGGCGGCAGCGATCGTTCCGAGGGTGGACGTTCTCGAGGGAAGTGGCATCGCCTGTGCGGCTCCTATCATCCTGTTGTGCGCGGCAAGACACTGCATGGATGGGGCCGCCAGCTGATATCATAGCCGACGTGATCAGCTCGGGGGTAACAGTAGATGCGTGCGGTGGGGTGACTCCGTCCAGGGTCCCAAGCGTTCGTGTAACGTTAGTGACCAACCTACGAGTTGTGCTGCACGCAACACAATGCTGATGGCTGTCACGTGAGCGAGCCCAGGATTGGTTTACGCGGGGGAGCTCGAGGGAGCGTCATAGCATCGGCAGCGTTCGGAGCGGCTTACGTTGTGTTGGATTATGCTAATTCCATACACGCGACACATGAGGCTACGAAAGACCAATAATATCTGCTGCTGTTGCCAGCGACGCCTTTGTGCTCGGCATGAGACCTTGTTCTATGCTCGACGTGAGAGGCGGGACATTCCCCGTTATGAAACGATGGTTGCTGTTGTTATCATCTGGCTTGTTCGGAGAATAACTCGCTCGCCGTGATTGACTGTGATGGAGCGCATGCTTCCTCGAGATAATCTATAATTCAACACTGACCCGGATATCGGCTGGCCGACGGAATACCAGAGGGCTTCGGCGTTCTGGATCTTCCGCGAGCATCCGCCTGCCCCGAGTGAGGGGGCCGATAATGCTCAGAAATGCACGCAGCACCTCGGACTTCGGTCAAAAGCAGTGAAGGTTGTTGCAGGATGTCCGGTTTCTCTGTGTTCACCTTCCACGAGTCTTCACTGAGAAGGAAACCTGCGGCAGCAATTGTCCCCGCGATCCAAGTCACGGTCAAGCGATCGTGGGTTAAACCGATGGGTTAAAAACTTCGCATCTCTCGGCTTCTTTTGCCCGTCCGTGTTCTTGGACAATTTTGTGGTCACACAGAATTTATTAATTCAGCGGATGTGACCGCGGATGTGCGCGGTGCTGACACCGCCAAGTCGACACCGCGTGTCGCTCAGACGACCAAGCGACGAGAGCTTGGCGGGCGGATGAATTCCAAGGCTTGGGCCGTATGCGCAGCTGGGCTCCGCGAACTGTCCACAAAAGTTTTCAAATCAGCAGAACGAGGCGGCCGACAAAGAAGTTGTTCAGAACTTCAAATTGAGTTGGGCTTCTCTTTGAGGAGCCCGACTCCGCCTCCTCGCAAGCTCAGAAATGCCGCCGACACACCTCCCAACGCATCGGTTCTAACTAAGTGAACTTGTCATTATTCCTGCGGCCTGGTACCGGTCGCAGCCACGCGAGCCATTGCCGATCATCGTAAGTGATCCCACAGTGCCACCGCCATCGGCCGAGTGAATGAAGCGAGGGCTGGTGAGTCAACGCGGCTGACGCCTGTTTTGCCCACTAAACAGATCGCCTTGACCGTCATGGACTTACGCGGGTGGAGAACGACGCCAATAGGATTACCGTTACGAAACGGTTCAAGAAACGGTCACAGAAGATATCTGTGATGGACACAGAAGCTGAGTCTACGGTCGGCTGGATGCCCGGCTTAGTTTGAAACGTATCGTAGTCGACGCAGACGTTTCTCCTCAGAGTCGTTTTTTTTTTTTGTGCGGAACGGAGCGCCATCTCACGAATCCGAGATCTGAGCTTTTCGCATTGTGAAGCCGTAAGCTGACCACTTCGTACTTTGCATGAGCTGTCCCATGATTTTTATGATCGAGCTTGTTGGGTTCCAGGCACATGTCAAGCTCCGATCTAAGGATCGCAGTCTACTGGCACGCTCGAACGCTGATTCCAGCTCATGATTTCTCGCCGCTCTTCGTTCACACTCCACTAGGCGGAATACTTTAGCTTCTCGATCAACTGTAGCCGCAGTCGTGGAGGACTCGAGTCTAACCGCGGATACAACTTCTCCGAATCGATTGCTTCTGTCGTTATCGTTCTCGAGAATGTCTGAGGTGTGAGGAGCAACATCGGATAGTCTAATCGGAAAACTTGCGAAATCCCGCACAGTATTTCCCTGCAGGGATGCCACGAAAGGGTAGTTCAGACAGAGCTTTTGTAGAACAGGCTCCTCGAAGAGGCATCAGTGAAATCTTCGTCACACATCTGGCGAGGAAATCAGATTTGATAAACGGCGCTTCCCGCCTGACCGATACGGACGCCTGACAGAAGAAGAATTCGTGAGGATAATCCGTTGCCAAACCAAATCTCACATTCACGTCGGGCTTCGTGGAAAGAAGGTCAAAGCTACGATTGGTTGATGGCTTCATAGCTACCGACGGAACCATGTCGATGTCGCGTACCGGCTGTTTTCGAAAGTGAGAAATTCAGCGGGATGCCGCGAGTTTTCAAATCGGTCAATAGCCGAGCGAATTCGGACGCGGCGGTGAATTGGATGAGTTTTTCAACGACTTGCATACCTCGATCTGTCGTCGCTGTGTTACAATCTGCTCCAAGCGACGTCCTGAGAGGCGTTGTCCTGGGAACGAGCGCCGCCTCACAAAGTTAACGGCGGCGAGTGGGCTTGTAGCTTATTAGGTCAGAGTGGAAGAAGGTACTTGAGAGCTCATATGCGTAAGTGCAGCCAAACAAATGTGAGAGTCGGACTCTCGGGCTATTCTGAGCTGGACGGAAGGCGAGAATCGTCGACGGACGAACGAACGTCCGAACCATAACCACCTCCTCTAATCCAGCACGGCCATGATGACGGCTATCCACTGCTTCCTTTGCCCTCTTGATCCCTTCATGGCGGTGCCTTGTCGAGGAACCGCACGGGAGCGCGCATCGACTGTCCTTCTGTTCCTTGTTAGGTCCGAGGGAAGCCAACTAGTTCAGCTCTCGGCCACGGTGACTGGATACGAACAAGCGCTGCTCTCAGGCAACCGGCGAGTAACCGACCAACGTTTCAACCTTCCAACCGACCGACCGACCAGCCACCCAGGCGAGCGGGCGGGCGGGCGGGCGCTCTGGCGGCCGGTGGGTCGACCGGTCGGGCGGTCGGTCGAGCAAGCAAGCAGCCAGCCAGTTCGCTGGCTAGGTGACTTAGCTCGAGTGGTTTCCGTCTTGATGAACCCCAGCTCATTTGCATACAGAGAGAATAGTCTCTATCTTCCGTTATCCTCTGTTCTCTCTCCGTCTTCCTTATTCTCCATCGCCTTCGGTAGCGCCGCCGCCTCCACTGCTACTGCCGCCCCAACTCATGAAAACTCTTGTTGTGAAGTCATACGGCAAGAGCCGTAGGGAAGGAATAGCCGGAGCGAACGAAGACGCTTCGATGGCCCCAGTGTACGGCGCCACTGGACTCGTCAGAGGAACTCTGTGACTCCGAATCCGATCTTGTTTCCAGGAGAACGGCCCATACTCGACCTCTCACTCTCTCAATTAGTTCCTGTTGCCTTGATTGAGCTCCGTATTATTCATCGTCGATGGTAAGAATGAATCAGTCGAGCTTGGATCCATCCAAGAGCGACGACACCCACTCAACTCCAGATGGACGAAGCCTCGATGTCGACATAGGTAGGAATGGGCGTGAATCAGGGGCATGAATTTGAATAGACAGGGGCACGCGCAGGATCCCTTCAAAGTTCCTGAGATATTCTTTCGGCTCCTGAACCCACTGTAAATTTGGGTGCGTGCCCTAATATGGCATTTGCTGAGCAGCAATCAAGTTCGGTGGAGTCGGTGGCTACATCACAGTCATGAGCACTCTGGCGCAGTCCGAGATGTGGTGTGGAACTTTTTGTCGCAGAGGGTCCATGGTATTGAAACTCGGTGCGACAAGGCATCAGATCCGCTTGGAGCGTCCCACCCCAGAACTTTGCTGTGGTTTCATCCCCAGCCGGATTCTGGGTCGGCGCAGTTTCACGTTCACGTCGATTGCATCTACATCCAACACCGCAGCGCTGTCAGATACCCGCTTCTCGCCGGGACGGGTACGATCTCGAAGAGATCTCTGATGGGCTCTTGTTTGAACTCGGGATCGGATAACCCTTTGGGCACACTCAGGGCTCCGAAATGATTCCAACGTGCAATCCGTGACGCGACAAGCGGACCCAGCCCCACCGCGTGCGAGGCTAACTGATGGTAACAAATGACGGTAATGATGTGCTTTGTGAGAGCTCCTGAAATTTGGAAAAATTCAATCGAGGACAATGTCTTGACACGAGACTCTTCCTTGCCGCTAAATTAAGCTTCCTCCAAGGACTGAGAACAGAAGCAAACTTCACAATCTTGTGCCAAAACCGGACGACTTCGTTGTAAGCTGATGGCTCTGGGCTGCAGCTTCTCGGGTTGCCGGCTGAGTGTTTTCACCGAGACCCGAGTTCGTTATTTTGGATTTGAAGATGACCGCAGCACTGGCAGTCGACCGCTGAATAACGGAGAGGGGTTCGGAGATTGGATCCGACTCGGTATGACAGCTCAGAGGTGATTCCAGCCTCGGGTGCCGAAAAATCGCGTCCATCACCGCGAAATCCAGACGCCTGACTCCGGGACCGCGGCCGCGGACTGCCGAAGAGTCCCCCATAATGTTCATCATGGGCTCCCTGACAGCGTAGGAAACCGCATTCATCGGAACGAGCATCCTGAATACGATTCTTTCTGTTTGAAGGTCAGCTGTGAACACTGAGAATTCCGAACGCCCCTGAAGATTCACAACGCCCGCATTTCACTGGCGCTGTGACGTTCTGCGCGGAGCACTGCACGCGAAGTGAAACTCGTCCCGCGAACGTTTGCCAACAAATCATCTCTTGTATCCGAAGCGGCTCCGGATCGATCTGACTGAAAATATCGGATTGCGACACTGGGACAGGTATAATAGAATGCGGGGACTGAGTTTCCGCCGGGCTCCCCGACGCGGAACATTGAACACGCGCAAGCAGTAGAATCGCAAGCATCCCACCCCCGAGCGTCAGCGTGCATTTTCTTTCGGCGACTCACTCAGTCACTCACTCAACTGGATGCGTCGTCGCGTAATCTTCCGCGGCTCGGGACTTCCAACGCGTGATTCGTTTCCACGCATTGTTCTTCAGCATCTTCCCACATCAAGGACGCGGGCGCCCGTCCCGCAGCGCGGATCAAAGGATTCGGAGTCTCCAGAGCGGGCACGTCCTCGTTCGAATCATCCCTCGGAGCGATATGGCCGAAGCCCCGCGGATTTCTGGAGGGCCGCTTCTTTCCACCACCGGAATCTGTCGTAAATTCCAAAGACTGCTCATCGATCAGCTCACGGGAAGTTTTCGAGGGACACCACCCATGTGAATGGACATCAAATTGGATCACGGGGCCGAATGCTCGCGGCACGTTGCGTTCTCGGTGTCGGAAAGCAACACGGGCAATCAGAACTTCCATCGCTCCATGTTTGTGCTTTTCCAAAGCCATCCGGAAGCTTTCGTGTACGGAGGTCTCAAGATGTTCAGAAGACGGAACGCGAGCGAACGTGTCCGATTCCGCTGTCAACACTCGTGTTCCAGCGCTCGAATGTAATGGACGGGAAGAGTCGTTGATTCCTTTGGGAACAATCATTCCGGGACTTACGGTGATATCTGCATGGTGTTCTATTTTCGCGCTCCCGGAAAGTTTCGACGGGCAAAATGTTCGCATTCCTCTACCTCATCAAGAGATTCAAGAGAACCACAGGCCGGAGGAGGAAAAAATTGGGAAGGGGAGGGGGAGAACGGGCCCGAGGGCGTGCATTAGGTATACCATTGAAAATTCCTCTGATTCGAAGAGCAAGTGACTCGTGTGTAGTCGAGCAGCCCAAACAGAAGCTTCTTGGTTACAGCGGCAAGCAGATGAATCACCAGCAATGGAATGGCAAAACTAACGCCGCAACCACTGCCAACGAACGATGCGCGATGCCAGAACATCCCATACCGCCCACCGTGCGACATAAAAAATACCTCTCTCGCGACGGGAGGGGAGTTTAAGAATGCCCGACCGAGCTTTTCTTCTCTGTATCAAATCTATAAACGTCCCGACGCCCAACTTTGGAATAGATTTCGATGGCAAGCCAAGGTCTTTCGCTGCAGCCACTGTTTTATTCCCTGCCGAAACGGTTGCACGGTTCGGTGTGGACTGATGGAAACTTGGGAGCTTCCTCAGCTTCTGCCAGGACTCCGGCCCTCATGTCTAACGAATAGAAGATCTCAACCGAGTAGACTCCGTCGGCAGCCTGATCCTTTTTCCCGAAAACGTGTTTTTCGTCGGCAAATCCGAGTCCCGCTTTCTGGCCGAATAACGAAGAATTCTCCCCCCCCCCCCTCCCAATATACTCTATTAGGCGACGGATGGGGAGGACCGGCGTCCCTAGAACATTGAGCCCTATCTGACAGATCTTCGTAGGCGAAAAAGCAACTCATTGTCAATACCTCTGTGTTCGAGCTGCGCGAACGGTGTGTGACAGAGTGCCATGTTGAGTCGACCGAACCTGGGAGCGGAGCCAGAATATATTGCGTGCAGACGTGGTACGATCCCATAAATGCGGATTATGGAAATTTCGACAAGAAGGAGCGCGATCGAAAACAGACAAAGTGAGATTCTCTCTTCGACAAGGGAGAACACGGGTCCTCTCTATTCGGTGTCCGACGACTCACACCCTTTCGGCCGAGCCGCCGACTGCAATCTTTCTCGACAACGCTTCTCTCGAATCCAGCCGTCCGGCTGCTTAAAGGTGTCAACTTGATCTCGATGATGATAGATTAGCTGAACCTGCATCCATCCAGATTTCAACAAAATCATGCAGAATGGGGCACAGGGACGTTCGGATGAGGCGCAAATGTTGGGCAGATTCAAGTTTCCAGTTGTCAGCCTCACGAGCCACTCGCAAGATGATTTCACTGTCAGAAAATCGCTCCCAAAACGATTCCCTCCGTGAGACCCCGCCGTGAGATTTGGAGTTGATCTCGCCGAGCAGAGGCAATTCTGGATGCCTGTCGCAACCGGGAAGCTGTCGCTCCGGCCAGCGCACGCGGAGAGCCCAATGTTGTAAAACTTGGCCGATTCCAGACAAAACTCAGATTCTTACGCGGTGGTCATATGAAATCTAATAAATTTCGGGTGCTTTACCAAAATGATTGGAATGAGTAACCGCGAGTGGCAGAAAGAGGGCGGTTGAAAAGAAATGTCACACTCGATGGCCATTCTCTGTCGGCGCCCGCTCGGCCGCGGTTTCGTCAAGTATTGAGTGGCCTGGAGCATGTTGGCGAGGAGCACCAATCAGCCCCCCTCCCCCTTCAGGGTTCTATCACTCGCGTGGATAAAGCGTTTTCTCCTTCCGCGCACGTCTCCGAGAGACATGATCGCCTCAAGATTGCAGCTCGTCGGAGTCCATAGGTAACTCATCGAACGAATGATCTCAAGGGATCTTCAAGATTTCTCCTATTCGCAGTTTCTCCTACGAGAGATTCAGCTCACCAGAGTCGGTAGCAACTTATGAGATTTCTGTCCACACAAACACCTGAACGACGCCATCGGTACCTGATCTCCACTCTGATAGTCTACGACATTCTCGAATTGAGCACATCGTCAGTCAGGCACTTCATTAATATTCCAATAATAGGATGAACGAAGAAAGGCTGGAGTGATATCATCACCGCGTAATGCTCTAGAAGATTGCTGCGTTGTTTACACTTTTTCCTTTCCAGTCATGGCGCTAGATACGAGAAAATGCTGGAGATCACTTTCGTCTAGCTCTGTGTGCGGCTCAATTTCGGTCGTTGGACTCATTCTTCACAGTGCTCCAGGCTCTTGGAGAAATTCAAGACAGATTTTCGAGCTCAGAACTCTGAACTCTAGTCCCAACGAGTTTCTCGGGCGATTGGCGGAGACAGGCGGGAGAGCCTCACGACCGAAATTCTTCAACGTAGTGAGCTGGGCTGAAATGTCCATAATTTTGTCCTTTCTAACACCATGATGACGGAGACATCGACAAAAGTGAGGTCGAAGTCAGCGAATCTATGTTCCGAAGCTCATTGCGGTGACGAAGTGGTTGGAAGACTCGGAATCGATCGGGAAGCTGAGGAAGTTCAGAAAGCGCTTCTGACCGCACTTGGATTTTCCTCGTATCACGTCGACCCTTTCGTTGACGCCTCGATAGTTGTTGGGCCATGATTTATCAACTAACATGGATCCCATTTCCTCGGAAGGCCCGAATGATCGATCCAGTACAGAGATTTCCTAACTTGCCTCTTTCTGCTCCTCTCTCACCGTATTTACTGCGATTTGAGTGCACTTTCCAGAAAACGTGCGCTTCGGGAAGCTCAGAGAATAGATGAGCATGCCCTCCTGTTATGGAAACCTCAGTAGGATGATATTACTGCAATAACGGGCATCCCTTGGAGGATTGGGTAAGAGGCGGACATACACTTCCACCAGAGCATGAGGTTGGGGAGGTTGGGTGTCAGATTCCGACAGGGAGCAATCGTCGAAAATATCGATGGAAAGTTTCCCTCGGGGCTGCCCACGAAAAAACAACATTCAATGAGAGCGCGTCACAGTCGCGACAAAAGTCATTCCCAAGTCGAAGAAAACTCCTCCATCGGGTGGTTCATCATCTTCATGGACAGCATTCCCGCGAGAGTATGATCCTCCATGTCCGGTGACGGGAGGATTCTGTGACATGGGCAGCAGCGACTTGCTCCCGGGATATTTGCGTGTTCTTGAACTCCTACGAAATCTCCTACAGCAAGCCGCGCGAGACTCCGGAATCTTATTTGCTTTCTACAAATCACGGCTCGACCTGATACGGATGACAATGAATATCTCCGTCATCGTTGACTGCTCCTAATGTGAGAAAGCCAAACATGGCAGCCCATCAGCGTCGCCCTGGTGAAATCGGCCGAACCAGCCAAGATCCAGCGGCAAGATCCAGCGTCGGGAGCTGCAGAGGGTCCGGAGGTTGCTATTCCTTGTTACAGATCTCTGTTCCCGTCGCAGAAAGGAACGCATTCGGTCACAATTGAGACGCTGAGTTTCAAGAAAATTACCGGAGTGACGACTCGTGTTCGGAGCTGAACTCTGGGTCTGGTGGAACTTATTTACCGCGATTTCTGAACATGCTCGTCGGTGTGAGGGAGCCCGTTCCGAGTATTCGCTTGTGCTCGCGAGAGCCGCTTTCATCTATGACTTGAGTACACGCTAACAGAACAGGCGCAGATTGGAATAATCAGATATCCCCAGCCAGCAGAGTCGGATGTGTTCGAAAGAGTGAGAAGCTCTGACGCTCATCACGTGAAATGCATAATCGACACGCACGCGAATCGCATTGATTGGATAGATCAGCGTTCATGGAGCTGAAGCTTCAGTGACATCTCACACGGCTCCAACGCTGAGTCGGAAGACGCCCGGGTTTCCCCAGAAACATGAGCAGAGAACCCCAGGCGCCTCTATCCTGCAAGTTTGACTGTGGTGTTCGGGTTATTAGGTAATTGTTACAAGGTCTTATGGGAGCTCTACTCCACCCCCGACCCGCGCGTCCCGGAACACTCTCGGCTCCACTCGAACCAGCGATGCTGGAGACGACGGGGCCTCGCCGGGGAGTTGTCAAACCGACGGACTTACCTCGCGGAGCGATTGCTGCGAATCAGCAGCAACTGGTGAGTTCCCGGTGCTTAACATTCCAGGCGCTCCGTTCACGCCGCTCCCGCTGTCCCAACTGACCTCGGAGGAAGAGTCGAGATATTGCTCCTGAATGGAGTTCGCTGCATTGAACAACATTGTTGAGAGGTCATTACCTGCTTGCGGAAGTGGCATTCGTATTTCGGAAAGTTTGAAACTTGCGCTCTTCGGAGGGGATCCCGTCACGGGGGATGCTATTGACCGCTGACAAACGATGGGTGGAAGGCTATACAGCTTGCAGGGTCGGTTAATGTTAAAAGTTTGATGGAATGAAAAGAAGGAAGAAGAGGCGGCGGCGGCACGCAGTCGGGTCTTTGTATTCATTAACGCCAAAGAGACGGCAGCCTGCAGGGTACTAGATCAGGGGTAAACAGAGCGTCACTATTTTCTTTCTTAGTTCTCTCCATCTGACCGTTCGTTCGTCAGTCCTCCCATTCCTCGGTCCCATCCAACGGCTCATTCATCCATCCATGCGTTCGTTCGCTGCTTCTCTAGACCCCTCCGGTCTCGTTCATTCATGAGCCGAGCAGAATTCTAAATGAACAGAGCGACGAAGCAGCAGTTGCTGCCGGAGCTGCAGTTAGGGTTGCAGTGAGACAACTGGCGAATGATTGCCCACGACGTCTAACGGACGTTGGCGGACTGTCCTCCCGCACTCCCCCCGTCTTCTCCCCTTCATTCGTGCCCGCTTGGCTCCGGTGTACCGCGGGTGCTTCCTTTTATTAGCTGGGCCGGCCCGTTGGGTGTTCAGCGTTTTTTGCGCTGAATCTCTGGGCGGCTCGTGGTGAGCAAGGAGCTCTCTGTGGAAGGGTTGCGCTTTTTGGAGTTTGCGGCCGAGACGTAACGATGCCTCCAGGGTCGGTTAGCCCGACCGCGGGCGCGTTTGGTTAGTTGCCGCTGTTTCTCCGCCTGTTGTATATGTTGAACTCTTGCTCCATGCTGCTTCTGTTCCAGCGTTGGTGTCTGAAGGGTAGTTGCAAGCGAGCAGGGGTGACGCCGACGACGCGAGGGCAGATGATTAATGTCATTATTCAGCTAGCACTTCATCACGCAAGACTAGCAACTTGCCGCCTCGCAACCCTGTCGTTCTGCGAGTGCTGCCTTGCCACGGGTGAAATAATCCCTTGCTGCAGACACGAACGCTCGCACTTGCTTAGGGAAAGTTTAACTTAGCAATGTTTCCGCCTTCCTCGGTTTTAAAGTGAAAAGCACGGTTGAGGGAAGCCGGACTCGAATGCAAATTGTCGGCGATCTTCCAACGCCGGTCACTGCTTCAGTTTTTCTCTGCATGGCGACCGCTTCACCTCTGGCTGAGATGGCCGCGAGTCAGTCCGCAGCAGCGAACGTCTGCCGAACTGGATTCGATTCTCGTATGTGTTTCGGAACGAAATCGCTTTTTAATTCCCTCGCAGATTACTCGGCTCCGGTTTCTAATAGGAATCGGAATGTCTGGATCAAATACAAAGAGCAAACCGCTCCTCTCTCCAGGCTCGTTCCACCTGCTGCCCCGGTGGCGCGACGACGTCACCGGCAGCAAACACGACAGCCATCCTCCTGAACAACAATAAACGTAGGGTTTTGAACACGAGGAGTGGATGTTGCGACACGTATTGTATTCTCATCGTATTTTTTCGACGCTCTCCCCCTCGCATTGTTTTCGAGCGGTTTGTTCTGAACAGCGACGTACCGCTTATTTCGGCTCTCTAAACAAAACTCCGCTGGTCGTGTCGAGTTTCCTCTTCCCCAGAGTTTGAGTTACCAACAGCTACTTTCAAATGGCTCCAATTTCACTGAATGAAGTTTCACGCCAACTCGCTCGAGCCTCGAGTTGCGTTTCCGAGAGTTTCCACGCCCCCCCCCCCCCCCCCTCTCTCCCTCACGAATGATTCACTTCTACCGGCGGTTCCCGAGGGGTGGGAATACGATGAGAACGGTGGGAAACTTCTGACTGCGGAGCGAATGGGCCTGATCACATCCGGTTTTTGACGCCCTGGGCGTTCTCGACTCGAATCCCAGGAATTTATGCCACTGGAGTTCGTGCCGGCGGGAGTTCCACCGGAGAAAATCTTCTCCACTCTTTGAGCGCCCTGGAAATCCTTGAAGTCCGTGTGCTCGTTGATAACGAACTGGTTTCCCATCCTCGATATTTTCCACGCACTGGCTCCACAAAAAGAGAGTGCATATCATCAAAACAACTTTTTTCGACGTGATTCGGAAGCATGAGCTGAGATCGAGCGAGAGCAACGTCGTCAATTGCAGCAAACGATACTCGTGTTCGAGGAGATATCCTATCTCTCAACGTATAACCTCTCGCGAGCGGTTGATAGAACCATTCACTTTTTCTATTCAAGTCACGCTTAGCTCTCGACAGTTCTTTCCAATAACTTCCTGTGTGTAACTATTCTTCCCTATCGGTTCAGAAATTCAACCTACATAGTTTGCTCCTCATCCTCGGAGGGGGAGGCGATAGCATCCGTTCCATATTCGCTGCCCAAACCACATGTAATTTCCCAGAAGCGTAAGAACCCTGACACACAGTGAGCTGCGTTGCGTTCTGAGCCGAATCTTCAACCAGGAGGAGGGGAGTATTTTAGAAAATCGGGTACGAATGATTTCCCGCATGACGGGCCCCACCAGAATGAAGCCCGGCTCTGGGCCATGATCCGGACCTCGTCCCGGTTGGATCGGTTGCGCGAGCGATCCTCATATAACAGCAGATAGCAGCCGGTTTTCGCCATCGTTTCTTCAGTTTCAATTCAAGAGCTTACTGTCTGACGAACTCGACGATTCCGAGGAGGAAACAGAGAGTTACAGCTGTATCTTGGCCGGATTCGCGAATTTTCGATCATGTCAGGGGATGTTCAATCATGCCTGGACACGTTGTTCGTCTCATAAAATGGAGCCAGGGCGGGGTGTCAGAGCTCACTGAACCCTGCGTATTCCGCGTATCTCATAATTTCTGGACAAGCTAAAGGTTGAGATTGAGGACCGACAAGAGTTCAGATTCTACACTGTGTGGGAAAGGAACCACAGCGGAGTCCTTGAGAACCACAGCTCCTCGATGTTCCGCGGGAGCGGCAGTTTCGCGAACTGGAACGTTCGAAATCGCGGGAGCTGAGAGTTGTTCTGTTATCCGACTACAGAGATCAAAATGGACCGAGCTCGTAGAGGTCAACGACGAGGCTTCATAGGGATTGAAGGTTCTCAGGAGGCCTTGAAATGTCGTCGTATTGGATACCTCTGCCTGATCCCATCGGGAAGCTGGAACACAGCAGACTTCCTAATAACTTCGAGGTTGCTCCCTACCGAGTCGGATAGTGCAGAAGCATTTCGATATTCCTGGTCTCAAAATAGTAACGTGGACGCCCATCGCACGCTTCGGAGAACGGCAGACTTTTGCTAGGATACCGGCTACCTTCACCCAAGAGGCTGAACAACCGAGAAAAAATCACTTGCAAGTTCTCATACGGCCACTCGTTCGGCTCCACTCAGGTTTCTTTTCGTTTTTTTTTTGTCCGCTATAGACCTAGCGTCGTCCAGGATACGCTGACCGCCGCCTTCTTGATGGCAGTCGTGCTGCGGCTCCTGTCTCTCGATGTACGCCATTACCTACTAGAGCGCTGCTGTCCCTTACCTCGCGAGCGTCTACACCCGCCCCAGCTATGCTGAATTTCCCTAAATCTTTCCAGAGAGGGTCTCTCACCCCTGTTGCGAGGAAAGGTGGAGTATGTTTCGTTTTCCGTGTGACTCTATTTTTCCAGAGGGGTGAGTGCTTTTGACAAACGAGTCAGCCGCTGCCATCGGGCGAAGAGGGGGGGGGGAGGGGTAGGCCGGTTGCGAAGAAAAATGAGAAGAAAACAAACACGTCGAGGCAACATGACCTTTCATATGAAACGGAACAAACAGTCAACCTCCGCGTTGGGCCCTGTTCCTCCCCCCAGGAGTCTGAAAAATCAGGATTTTCGACTGTGTCGGCAGTACCGCGCTGTGATCGTCGAGGTACGGGGAAGATGCGATTTTCCAGGCATCGGCGCCTGAGAGATCCTCTGTCAGAGGTGGGTACACCTGCTTTTTGTTCGAGTTTTTCGTTTGGATCCGCTCGGGAAGAACTCGTTGGTCTGCCCCAAAACATTCTCAAATGAATTCCACGGACGAAGAGTAACAAATACGAAGCACAAAAACTTCTCAAACCCATCCATACTGTGAGGACCGCATGTGCCTACACCGTGTCTTTCACCGCGAGGACATCCTTACGCGAGAGTTCCCAATCTCCGGGAAGCTTCCCTCCGCTAAGATCCGCCACAAAAGAAGACGCAATAGGAATCTGAAAGTCTCCGTAATTGTCCGCCGACTCAAACCATCTTAACGGTGCGGCCGCTGTTGAGTGTCTCAGAAATGTACCAATCCTAGGAGGGACGGAGTTGCGATTTGCTCCGCGTCCCGGCTCAAGCTCTGTGGGCAGTTAGTCGACATTCCTCGAGTTTATTTTGGTATGCTCAACCGTCCTCTGGTACTCCAGCAATTTCCAGGGGTTAAAGAAAGACTAAGTGGCCAATAAAGAGAACAGCCAGGAAGTAACCGCCGCCGCTCGGCGAGCCGAGTCGAGCTCCTCATATAGTTTAGTAACAACGTGCTGAGTCTTCGCGCGACTCGCCATGCTCTGTAGCGCGCTGGCTTCATTGGCTTCCTCGTCTGCTCGTTGGCGACGACGGGATGAGTTGTTCGGCGTTGTCTTGGACAGCGTTCTCACGCACGGCTGAAATCCTCAGGACTGTGCGGAGAAATTCCAAGCGGACAATCATGGCATGCACATACAGAATAACTTTGCGAGGAGTGCATGGAGGTGCTTTCGGGCGCGGCGGAGCGAGCTCTAAGGAGACGCCGTTGTACCTCATTCGAGTAATCTGGAACAACATAACGGCATGCCTCCCTCCTGAACTGTGGAGAATGGAAGCAAGCAGCTATTTTGGTGGCTCTCCGGCAATCAGGAAGATCTGAACCTGCGTGCCCGAGAACGCTAGTCTCCCCGGTCTGCTCGAGCTAACCAGCTGAAAGTGATATCATATTATGATCAGCAAGCGGTCGCCGTGTCCGGCTGGGGTTAGCGACTGGATCGGCTGGCATCAAATCAAGACTTAATTGAGTGTCAGATCCAGGAAGACGAACCAGGATTCGGGACTCAGTCAGTGAGTGCGCCAACGGCCAGCCGATTGAGCGGCCGGGCAACAGGCCGGTCGAGTGACACGAAAGTAGTAACACCGTATCGTGACATCCTCCTTTCTCCCGCTCTGGTTTTCCTCCGTTGACTCCCCTCCGGTGTTTCTCGTCCCTCACTCTGGTTCGCTGTCGGAGCTCTTTGCGGTCGCCGAACGTCGTTCGGAACGATTACGAGGGCCCCCAACCGGACAGGTCAAACCGGGGAGAGGCCGAGCGCCGTTCTCGGCTGTGATTTCGAGCGCCGATTCCGGAACGAAGTAGGTCCAGATTGACGCGGGAGCATGTTCACGAATAATTCACGCCGAAGAGCCGTTTGCTGGAGTTGCGGCCTGCTCCTGTTGCAGTTGGAGATTAATGAGAGTTTGCATAGTGGGACGGACCGACGACTTAATATTCTGCCTGCAGTTTATGCTGTGGTAGTGCCACCGTGGCCGCCGTCTGCGGCGATGGCGGGCGCGGCAAGCGAAGCAACTCTGCGACCAGCGCTAAATACTTTCTACACAAAAACTTAGTCCGCTCTCTGCTGGTAACGCATACATACACCGGCGACTACTATACAACCTAACTCACGCACACTTGCCTGTCTAAGCGCATCGCCGTCAATTGGCGCTTCGACGGCGTTTCAACATGCGAAGCGCTCAGCTGCTCCTGCTGTGTGGAGCCACGATTCTCGAGACTCGGAGAGAGTGGGAAACATTCGGACCGGACGTTCAGTGGGGTGCGCAGCCAAAGGCACGGGATGTCAGGCAGAAGTCTCGCAGGGGCGGTACCGGGATCTCGAGGCACCGAAGTAGCTCGCACCAGACAAGTGACAGGACACGAGGGAGGAGTCGGAATCAAGAGCGGTACCCGCATGCGATTTCTTATATAACCACCGATCTCGAATCGCGTGGCATTTTTTCCTACATTGTCGCACGAGTTCTTTCATTTTCCTGTGTTTACCTGGACCAAACACCAAAACATGGCTCTTTGAGTGGGGAACAAGTGGCTTCCCGCAGTAATGAGCGACGAGGGTTACGAGACGCACAGGAAGAAACATCCTTTTGTCATGCTACGTAACCTGTTTGCGTTTTTCCTCTCCGCTCTCCACCCACGCAGTTAAACGCCTAAAACACCTGCTGGGACGCAACGCAAGCGACATCAGTGCGGATGGAAGAGGAAAAAACCGAAATGAAGGAACACCACACAAAGGAAACTTGGTCAAGGCTGTCGTTACATATGAGAGCAGCCTGCTTGAAGCTAACAGGACATGGGCAGCGAAGGAGAAGAACAGCGAAGAGAACGAATAGAAGAAAGTAGATCACACTCCGTTGATCGCAGCACTACAACGATGCCACTCCAGCCTGCCGGCCCACCGACCAACCTGGGAAGCCGGCTGCTATTCATGCAAGATAACGCCGTGTGGCCTAAAAGCAGATCTTTGCTCAGGCGCGGCTGAAGGACGGAAGTGTGTCCAAGTCGCGGAGAGAAACCGCATCGTGCGAACACTTACGAAAACACGTTTAGCAGAGAAGAAGAAAAGTGGAGATGTGCCCTTCCACGTCGTTTCCGAGAAAACCCACTTTCAGAGGCCGCGTTTTTCGGTGTCCCGAAACCTGTTCCGTTCCTCTTTGTCTCCCGCCGCTCTGACTTGGGAGACGTTCGCATCTCCCCACCCGCTTTCGAAACTCTCGAGGAGTTCCTCCCAACCTCCCTCTGCGAATGTCGGGATTTTCCGCCGCGACAGAGCCAGGGCTGCGATCCGTTACGACAGCAAGAAGGGATTCGGGCCCAAAACAATCAACGAAACAGCGGCAGTGGAGGCGTCGGCGAGAACCAGTATTCTGAGCGGCTGGAATCCTTCTTGCGCTGTGAGACATCGTCATTTGCAAAAAATGAATGAACGGAGCAGGAGAAAAACGCCAGAAACATTTTTCATTCCAACGTAGAGAGCCAAATTTCAATCCGCGGGCGACGTGGGAAAACTGGGGCACCTCTCAAGGAGAGCTCTTGACAGGAGTTTCCTGACTTGTGCGTTCGTCTGGACTTCTAGGAATATTCGCGGGGAGCGCTCGATCTCCTGCTCCTTGATTCTCTCCAACCTACATCTGAGGAATATTCGGAAAATGATTGAGACAACGCAAGTTTGAGAAGCCGAGGAGCTCGAGACTCCTTCGAGACGAGCGACGATGGGACGGGGAGGGCTTGAAACGACAGAAGGCGAAGAAATATTGACAAAGCATTTTTCGTCGAGGAGCGGGCGTTGCCTCACAGGATACCTCGATGTATTTGTGGACACATCCGAAGGGAAGGGAAAGGCACGCCGACCTCAGGCGGCCCTGTACGCCGACGACTAAGGCCAAAATATACGACGACTTTGCGCGGCCGAGCTGCTGAGGAGGAAATTGAGGGGTCCACGCAGATGCGGCGACGCTCAGCAAAAACAGCAACGGCGAAACGGCAGTCCCGCTCATCCCTCCTTCCGTAAGCTGCAGCCAGCTCTCTTCTGCGTCGAAATACTATTTCTCGCATGATATCGATAATCCTGCGGGAGACTCGAGTGATTCTGATGAGCGCTCGAGGAAGAACGCGGAACTTTCTGCGCATCGGAGTGCTGTGATCTTCCATACATCGCCAGTTAGCTGGAACAGGGCACAAGGCCACAGCGGGGGCATTCGAGCATCTCGACTCTCCGATCACACTCCACGTGACTTTTGGTCCCCCTCATCGGACACTTGACATCGGGAGGCCTCTCCTCGTGGGGAGCTCAGCCAGAGTTCAGGTCGACCGCATGTTTCGCGCGGAATTTTCCGCAACAAAATGAGATGTCGTGCACGCCGGCGCAGCTCGCAGCTAGTCGTACAGGAATGTTCGCGTCGACGTCTGCCGGAAATCCAGAATATTGATTCGGATTCCCAGAATCTCCGCTTCGAGCCTGAATGTCGCGTCCCGCTGAATCGACTCGGGTTGCGGGAGCTGCCCGTGCAATCCCTTCAACTTCCAACACCGGGTAGCGATAAGAGATTTGGAGAGCATCAATTCGTTCAAGAACGACGTGCGTCCCATGAGCCTTGCTCGTGGGTTGACCAAAACGATATTCACCAATCCCTGTGCGAAATTCTGTCCTTCGTGTGGATTCTTATCAACAATGCGGATCGAACTGGCAGAACTGTTAGATTGTATTGAGAAGCGATATCCTGAAAGCCTTGTGGACTGCGGGCGACGCAGCCAGCTCCGAAGCTGGGATGAGCTCGGCCTCGAGGGCTTCACGGAGGCGTTCCTAGAAGTCCGTGAGAGAGTCTTTGGCGGTCTGGGCTAAAGGCCGTTTTCCGAAATGTAGGGTTCTGGGAGTTTTGGGCGCCGTAGGAACCAGTCGAGTTATCCTGCTCGACCGTGTTGTCGTTCTTGTTCAGCTGGAGCGCAGAGATCCGGTTCTAGTTGATAATTCAGTTAACAAGGTCTTCATGACGAGAAGTCGCTGCCGGAAACCGACTTAGGGGCTCTGCTTCGCTCGGCTGGATCAGTGATTCTGAGTCGTCGCTGGAAAATCTATTCTACTCAATCCCGTTCCAGCTTGACCTGCTTGATGGAGCTCCCACAGTAGCATGAGCTGAGCCCTTGAATCATCTGCCGCAGGATCGAGCGAAGAATTCCATCAACGAATAATCCTCAACGAGGACCAGGAGCGGGTTGTCTCTTAGCAAAGCACCAGAAGACCTTGGTCTCGGCTGCAGCTGCTGGATCTTGAGTCCACGAATTGTAAGCAAGAATCTCTCTCAGTGAATTCGGTTCGGTCGGTCACATCTCCCTCAAGTTTCAAGGTTGGACGCAAGTATTTCAACTCCTCGCACATCCGGAGTGCGTCCGAACACAGGGAGAGTCCAAAGGTAGATCGCGCTTTCAAATTCTGCAAGTTAACGCGTCGCTGCACAAATATGCGTAGATCCCTGGATGAGTTTCTCGGGCTAAAAAGCAGCCGAACGACTCATAAGTTTTGATTCGTCTCGTGCTCACTAGCTGACTCAGTCGAAACGACTCCGCTTAGCGTCCGCTCTTGGAGACATTCCGGGTTATTCAGTCAGAGAAGCTTGAAGCTGTGCCGGGCCGTTTTAATTACAATGCAGAGGTGCTCGACGGGCTGCGACCGTTGGCACCCTCTCCGACGACCGGGCCGCTTATCATATATTATTATTCCCAACGTGCATTCGAGAGCTTCCAAAAATCTTGATAGACTTCTCCGTGAACCATTGCCCATTCGCCGATAAGCTCGAGACATTCTCACACACCCCTGATCCGAGCTACTTCCAAGCCCTCCGATCTTGAGTGAAATCAATCTTCCGATTTCCATTCACCGTCTTTTGCTGCTCAGGCCCGGGCACCGTCGGGACTTTTCTCTTCAAGGACCTTGCATTTGGAGCCCATATCCCTGAAGTTGCGCTCACCACTGGGGAAACTCCAAACTCATCCTCAGAACTTTCTTCGTTGGCCAGCTAGCCATCTATGTAATTCTCTTCAAGTCAGTGATTTTGAACTGCCCCCCTCCCCAACAGTTCCGTGATCTGAACATTGATGCTCTTCTCGACACAGATTATTGACTTCCACGGTCCGAAATGAACCACTCTCAACTCCGAGCGGCTCCTCGATGCAACGCTGAGAATGATACCTCGCCCCTCCAGGGACTCCATTTGTTGACCATCGAGTTTCTCAACGTCTTCTCATCGAGGGTCAACTATCGCATTCCCTCATCATGCTTCCGACGAGTTTTTCACGCGCCGGGTGTTTCTTTCTCTCCCTCGAACTCCTGGAATCTGGTTTTGTCACTCGTGGCGTGAGAAGAGCTGGCCCCAAGATTTTGCACACTGACGTGCGCTCTAGCCAAATACGGACAGGACCAGTTCGAAGGAAACAGTCATGAGCCGCACCGTGGAGCCGTCCGGTCGTCCGGGCTTCAAGTTCTATTCGGCTCGACAGAGGCAGCAAATTCGGGCCCGGGGATTTCGGTCCGAATAAGCCGATGGTGCCAATAAGAGGATTCCTCGGCATTATGAAAGTCATCGCCCCCGACAGCCTGAATGAAAGAGCCCGAAAAGAGAATCAATCCTCAACTCAGGAATTCAAAAACCAAGTCTGATGGTTGCCTTCGAGCTTCGAGGAGACAGAGCCAACTGAAACCGTCGATGTCAAGGTCAACGAGGCCTGACAACCTTGAGCCAAGCTCAACGGGAATGTCCGAAGTCGACCACGTGCCGGCGAAGAAGCTTAGGCTTACCCCCTGGAGGACTCCAGTCTGCTTCCTCCACCTTCGAGTTGAACGCGGTTGAGCTGTCTGAGGAATTCCTTTCAGCAAACAACGAGGGAGGATGAAGGTGACGGTGGTTCTAACAAATGAAAGAGTCTTTCGCAATGAGCATCACCGCTATGCTCAGAGATGATCGTGGAGGTTGATAAAGTCAACAGACGTGCGTCCGAGGAGGATCACCGAGGAGATCTCCCTCGATCGATCCGGAGGCGGCTGTGTCCTCAAACTACGAATGCTGATTGGACTCCTTGGAAAGGGAGAGAGAAGAACAGATCTGATCGAAGCCTTGCCGAAAACTGCCAGGAATAGACTTCGCATCCACTCGTTCGCGGAGTTCTGTGATGTCAGAGGAATGCATATTAGTAACGAGCAGATGGAGTCGTCAGATGCAGCCTCTATTTCGTGATTCCGAATTACATGTGGCATTTTTACATGTGGCAGGAAAGTGGTGCAGCTGAGAATGAGGTCAGTGAAAGTTATGAAACGATCGAGCGAATTTCACAACGATCAAGCTGATCGAATACATCGACGATGATTCACGTGGGGCCGATGATTCCTCATTGAGTCGTGCTCGCACCCGAACCCTCTCCCGCGATTTCGTCTGCGGAGAGAGAGGGAACTCCTCAAACTATCTCGCTGTTGAATTTGAGCGGGACTCTCGGAGGAGTCGAACCCATCCCGTCCGAGAAAGCCCACATGTTACATTTCAAATACGCACATTGAGTATCTTCCTTGCGGAGCTCCAGGATTCTCCCGAGGCGCTCCATTGAGCCAAGATAGTCCTCCTCTATATCACAATGTATTGCTCATACCTCGCGTAATGCAACACCAGACAAACGCTCGAGTTTATGCTTGTCAGAGTCCTCCCTGGAACGCACAGTCTCCAAGATATTCCCACGTGGAAATCATGGTCGAATCATGAATAGCTTTAACTAAAGGGAACGATCAAATCGCATCGACCCCTGCCCAAGCTGACGACAACTGAGTCCGTCAAAATTTTGAAACTGTATGATGTTCTCGCGTCGTGATCTGTTCGAGTACCCTTCGCAGAGGAGTACAAGAACTTGATCGAGGTCCGGAAGTCGTCAAAATCGATCGGCTCACCACCCTGTGTATGCACGTTCTTCCACTGTCCAGAGACGTGAAAGACTTAAAGCTCAGGCTAAAAATTTCAGACAAGATATAACTGCATTCCGGCTCGTTTGGGCGTGCCCACCTAATAGGCCGTGCCTGCCCAGTTTGAGAACGGGGGAGTCAGGAGCCACCGGTTTCACGGAGAAATGGCGATTCGGGTTCCCAACGTGATCGAAGTAGCAAGCTCTCGACTCCGCGCAACGATGACGAACCCAGACGCTAACTCCATCTTCCAGCCTCGAGAGGTTCGAATCATTGTCTCCGGAAGCCGTGGCGCTTTTGCTGAAGACGAGTTGTCGAACAGCCATTGTTCTACTAATGACTTAGGTGAAAACACAATTCGCCACCAAACGGCCTACCAATATCGTCGGTCTTACTGAAATGGTGGGAAATTGGAAAATCACGATTTCGCGTTTCCGGCGGAACCTGGAATATGACCCCCTTTTTTCTCGGGATCATGGGACGCGTCGGAAATCGAGTTGTTTCGAGAAAGAATTGAGCGATTTGGCCTCTCCGTAGCAGAGGTATAGGCCCCTGAAGCTCAGATTTTCTCGTGATTCTTCGATGATTCCATCCGCCAATTGAGCGGTCTCATGGATGAAACAAGCTGCGATTCCTCTGGAAACGCTCAAAAGCCTCTCGGAAATGTCACTCCAACACACAGCGCTCGGCATGTCTTCCCTCTGGGAAGATGAGCTTGATTACCCCGGCAGAGAGACTCGCTGGCTTTCTCACAATATGTCACGTTCTCAAATGTTAAGTCACAAGGAGCGACGCTGAGAACGAAAGAGGAATGAGTTCTTCGTCCACTTCGCATCCTAGGGTCACTTCCTCACAGCGCGAACAACGATGTGACGTTTTCAAGTGAGATTTCCGAAAGCTTCATGGGCGTTTCTGGAGGAATTCCAGCTCATCCCATCCACGAGGGTGTTCAATTGGCAGAAAAAATTTCATAGACAAATCAGATGTTCTTGGGCCAGAATCTCCGCTTTGCAGCGGCCGGATTGCTGAATTTCCGAAACTCCCGGATTCTGGACGAGCTCCATTAGTTTGAGGAGAACACGGGGAGTCATGATCAGATCTGAGAGAAAATCGCGGAAGTCGCGGAAACCGCGATTTTCGGCCTTTTCCGCGATTTTCGGCCTCCTCAGCGATCTCAGTTGTTCCCGGCTTTCACCGCGATGACTGAGGACGTTCGGAGCACTGCAGTAGCTCCTGAGGTCGTCTTCGAGCATACGTCCTGGCTCGACGAAGTACTCTTGGAAAGAGGCGCGATCTAGACGCGAAGGCGGAGCTCGGAATGTTCTCGAACTCGATCAAGGACTTCGACCGCTTCAATCACCCCGCGGACTTCTGGCTTGCCTCAGCCCAACGCTTCACGAAACTTTCTCTAACAGCGCTAATTTGCCTCAGCGTTCCAGTCGGCAGTGTTGCCGCGGAGCAGTCTTTCAGCATGTACTCGAAAGTATCTAGAAATCGGAGCTGGGATCCGGATCAAGCTCGACGCAAATCTACATTATAATATTCCAAGTCAAATTCGTCTTCGTTGTCTGAGTTGGACGAATTCTCAGGCTATGATAGGACCTCTCTAACATTGCAAGGTGCTCATGCTGTGTTGAAATGAAGAAGCTGGTGTGTTTCTGCATCGTTGCAACATGTACTCAGTCTTGATCAAGTTTTCTGCGGAACGCACACGATGTTATCACTCTTCACGATTCTCGAGCGATTTACTCAGTTTCCGCGATTTTCCGATTCGTTGCCGGGACTCGCCCGCGATATCCGCGTTTTTTTGTCGTGCTCCCAGTTTCGCCGCAATCGTGATTTTCCAATTCTCGACCATTCCAGTGAAACCGTCGGTGTTGGCAGGCCGCTCGTTGCATCAACACGAGCTTAGCGGATCTCAAAGCTGACTGCATCCAGCGCATTTTGACTATCTCATCAGTTCTTTACGCCCCCTGGGAGCGGACTTATGAGCTGTCGAAAATTTCTCACTCCGTTTCGCGAGTTTCGCATGTCCGCAGAATCGAAAATCAGCAACTCTGCCATTGTCTACAACACTCACGCAAATCACCGTGCTCTCTTCCCGCCGCGCGACTAGACTGTATCCCTGGCAGCACGTGACGACCGCTCAAGTCAGCGAATGCAGCTCATTTTCTCCTCTCCCAGAGTGGATACCATCGGTAGAGATTGGGCTTTTCAGCGGCCAGTTCAAGTGAAGTGTGGATACATTCTGGCAGAGAAGAGCACTCTGAACCAACTTTCACACAGAATCCAACGTCGGGGAGCCCGCTCCACTAGGAGTTCCCGGCAAACAGAGCTTTCCTGGGGATGAGAGAAAATACGGTGTATACGTTTCCGGCCCACTCCACCCCTACAGGGCTCTCGGGGAAGAGCCGGGCATGTTTCTCTGGGGGTGGGACAGTATCGTGGCATGGTTTCTCCCGTCGATCGTTGCCCCGATTGTTTTACTGACACGGATTCGCTCCAACGATGGGAGTTTCTTCGCTTTGGTGGCGCGTGAAGGAGGATTCGCGCGCCCCATGAGTTTCCCAACAGAGGCGCGCCATGATTCCGGATGAGCGATCACAGATATTCCATACGTAATCCAAGAGTTCCGTGCTTGTATGAGCGGAGTTCAGGTTCGTATCGTATTTCTCGAGACGAGCTGGCAGCTGCGCGGATCAAAGCCCTGCGTCGAGCTGAGGAAGAACTGATGGCGGCAGCAGGTACTTGCGTTGTTGCTTTCTCATCTCAGGTTGCGAGAGACAGTGTTCGTTCGTTCGTTTGTTCGTACATTCGCCATATTTTTCTCCTCTCTCGTCCCATATTTTTTGCGCGTTCGCTTGTTCTGACGTAGCCCTTCGGCGCCGCTGTCTCTTTCCTCGAGGGCTTGGAGAGCTTTCGGCTTTCTCTCCGTCGGGAAGATCGCACCCGTAGAGCAGCTATCGGCTCATGGCAGCACGAATGGCATCTATAGCGACGAGTGGAGAGGAACGGGAGGAGGAAGAAACGAAGTAAATCCTCGACGAATGAACTCGCTCCAACTTCGTCTCCTAAATTTGGTTCCATCTCGAGCAGCAGAACGCCATGGCCTTCATGATCTCGAGGTTGGCTTGCCGGCTGACAGCAGCCTTCGTCTGCTCGAGTACATTCCTCATTTTCATGTCTCAGTCTCTTCCTCGTCATCCTCGGGGTTTCCGCCACCCCGAGATTCCGCCGGCCATTCCACCGTGGATGTGTTCACGGCGCTGTGGAAAAACTCCGCAATCGGTCGGTACGGGTCAGTGGAGTAAATAATGAGGCACCTCGTCTTTCTGCTCGCGATTTTGTGACGCAACTCAACTAACACAACCTATACAGCGGCGTCGAGCCGAATCGAATCGACTCAACAAAGCCGCGGAGTCTTGGCGGTGGAGGAGAGAGCCGGAGAAAGAAGCAACGCAACTGATGGATGTTTCCCGTTCCCCGATCAGGAGCAAAGATATTTCGAGGAAACGAACTGCCAATACTCGGATGTGCAAATGACCCGACTCGCACTGTGATGGTGGGCGCCATGCAAAGTGTCTGAATACAGAGATCATTTAGGAACCGTTTATCCCAGCCTTCAGGCATGAGCTTTGCGCGTGAATGCTTTCCACCAGGGCGACTTCGGAGCGGGTGGTTTTGAGTCCGAAAGACGCTAGCCAACAATTCGAATTGAGCGACTTGATTTTTTGGAATGTCGGCCGGGGCGAGTCCTTGATGTGCCGTGCTCAGTTAATGAATTGCCGCTCCATGGTACCTGAGTGTGTGTGAGCGACGAGGTTCACATCGGACACATATTTACGGCTGTCAGTGAAGTGATGTACGCATCGAGCCATAATGTACTTCCGCCCACGAGACGAAACTCTGGATGAGGATTCCCCCACGGAAACGCAAAACACAACATGTACATGTGTTTGGCATCCGAGAGGCTTTTTATAACTCCTGTAGGGAGACCTCTATGTATATATTTCCTCCACCCATTAACATACTTCCGTCGAACCGTTCACCATCGTGAAATGGAGAACTCCGTGCAAGCTCGTCAGATCGGTTTCCTTTCATCGGTAGCGCGAATCCGACCAAGGGTCTAGCTGATGCTCGAACCACAAACACTCGATGGAGTCGGGAGAGGAACTTGAGAGCCGCCCGATCAACAAATGACAGCGAAAAGGATGGGCTCGGTCGTTCGTTTGTCGCAGATATTTTCTCTCGCTAAACCGCGATTAACTTTTTCGGGCGGACCTTATCTGTTTAAACAGCACGAAAGGGAGCCACGGACCGACGCCGCCCCCCCTCATCCATTCTGCCTTCGAAACCCTAAATGCGAAAGTTCACTTTTTTGAAAATGTTCTCTCGCTCTCTGCTCGGCGCCGACCCTGCTGAGAAACAGTGGATTCGCACGAAAAGCAACGTCTTTGTTCTCCTAGCACTGTTGGCCAGTTTCAGCTATGAGGGAATGCTCTGATCCTCTTTGAAATTTTGTTTCTTCCGATGTAACGAGGGTTCCCCTTCATGGGATCGCCCGGAGAATGAAACAGCGAAGCGAGAAGCAGAGAAACTCAGCAGTAGTAACGAAAGTGGAATTCGCTGGAGGAGAGGACCGTCTGTTCTTCTCTTGCAGACATCACTTCCAACCGCTATCTCACTCAGGAATCTAACCGGAAAATGCTGGACAGCCCTTGTGAGACATCCGAAGCCACGGAGAAGTGTTACAAGAGAGCAAATCTCCCAACTCTTCCATTCCAGCACAAGCCCATGTCTCGAGCCCGGGCTCCCTGTGTTCCAGATACTGAGCAGACGACCCTTCACGCCGTTCGTTCAGGACGGTCGCAGGACGAAGCTATCGTTCATGATTGTTTAGAGAGTAAGATAAAGTCTTTGTTCGATCGGAATTGTGCCTCTCAAGATTTTCCCCAGTAGGGAAATGTTGCCGGCTCGCCTCGTCGTATGAACATCCGAACTATCTTTCTCCCACCAGAGCATAACTCGATATTGGATTTCGCGCAAGCGACTCTTCGCAACTATCCATTATTTTTAAGGCGGCGATTCGGAATCCTGAATTTATTCGGAGTCCTCCAATTTGAATTTTGAACAGGTGGCTGTGTGCTCCGTGGGAAGACATGCAGAAACCGCAGAGAGCCCAAAGGAAAGGAGGATCAGGGAGGATGAGTTCTTATTTTCCTCTGGTGGGCGTGGTGGACTCTTCCTGGAAGAGCATCGTCCCTTGCCGCGGTCTCTTTCCTCTCTGATGAATCCGGATCAGGAGTTGGAACGACCCAAATCGAAAAATATATCGCTCGTGTCCCGAAAAGTTCGTCCACGCCGTTGGAAATGGAGCTCCCTGCGCTCAAGTGCTGTTCCCCCTTGGAGGACTCGCTCATGGGGAAGACATGCGAACGACATCACAGAAAAAAGACATGTTACTGGAGACACTTCCCGCAGACCCAAGGATGTACATAAGATCGTGCATCGAAGCTTCCGACTCACCTGTCACAGCTTTGAATTCAGAATCTGACACGAACAGTTGAGTGAGTTCGGAGCTACGATACTCGGACGGGTGGTTCGTACAGCAGGTCTTCGACTGTGGTAAACTCGCTTTTGACTCGCTTGTAGATCAGAATCACCAACGATCAGCAAAATTTCGTCATGGGATCCTTCTCTCCCTCTGTTACGTGCTCGCGAGTAATCTCCATATCGTTACCTTACATGTTCCGGCTCGTTGGTTCCTTCCAATTGATAGCGGGATGCCGGAAACCCCGCATTTTTTGTCAGGCGGACGCCTTTCCACAGCACACTGAGCGAGCTCAGCTGCGCCGCCCGCGGAAAACTGGCGAGCCGTCTGAATTCGAGGGGCAAGGAAGAATCTTGATTTCCGTGAATCGAAACAGGGAACGGCAGAGACTATTGGCTGTCGTCAAATCAGAACAACTCTCGTGACGCGAGAACGTCCCTTACTAATCTCTTTCCGGAGTTCTCTGCAACCTCCTCAATTATTTCGATGTGAGTCCTTGCTCTGTCGATCCTCATGGAGTCCAAAGAGCTCAGAGCTCCAAGCAGCACAGGATCCGAACTGTGCGTAGCTGTTGAGCGAACTGATGGGCGGGCGCGAAGAAGAGTTTGATCAAAAATTCACAGCTCCTCAAACTGAGTCATTGTTGGTGAAATCTTCCGAGAGACAAAGCCATCGGCACTTTTCAGCGGATGCTGACTCGAGCAAAAAGTTCCGCTTCCCTCCGCCCGGCTTCTTGGTCGGGGGCGCGGGAGCTGACAAGCTGGCTCGCCTGCCGCAATCTATCTCCTCCTCGCGCTCGTGTTCCGGAGGGCGCATACGGCTTTGAGAGATTACTTGTCGTGGCCAACCGAACCTCCAGACAGAAGTCGATGCTCCATCCGGCGCGACGCCCATGCACAATCCACCAGTTCCCGTGCGTCAACATCGCCTCGAACCAGTCATGACGACCCTAAAACCCAGCAAAATAAGGAAGCGGCGTCGAATGCGGCTGGCTCGCTTGATATGCACGCTCGGAATTTTTTTCCATGAATATCTTGTTGCGAGAAAATGGAAGAATCAAATTAGAATGTCTGCTCATCCGCAGATCTCCTCGCTCGCCGCTATGGAGTAATTTCTCTGAATTCGAATCGCGACCCGCCCGGCGGGCCACGTCCGTCCCGACGCTGAAAATTCCCGAGGAAAGAGCTTCCTCCGTGATGTTCCGTTTCCGCTAAATTAGCTTTGGAGGTCACGGGCATTCGGTCTCCTCCCATGGCGATGATCGCGGAAGTAGTCGAGTCCATCCGCGTCCACGTGGCCGTCCATTCATCAATCAATCTTCCATTTGGGCCTCTGCGACAGCGCTCTATCGACCCATTCCGCGTCGTCCTCTTTCTATGGCGTTTCCGATTGCCGACTCCGGCCGAAATGAAAATGCGTCAACGTGATTCCAAGGGAACAAATTGACGTCCCAGGTACGACGAGAACTCAATTCCTTGGGTCCTCTCATCAACTCGCTCTCTCAGTCGTTGTCGACGAGCCGGCATCCGGATGCGCCAGCCAACTCTCCAACATTGGGACTCGGGCATCCTTTTGCCAGCCATAGCAAGAGTTAATATTTCGCTCGACAGCCCATCTAGGTATTCACGCGCCGACGACTCGAAGCGAAGAATTATGATTGCAAGCTGCGACGGTCCGAAACCGCAGAGCGCTCGTTTCTGCCGAGGACGGCTCGAACCCGAATCGGAAACCCACCGACGAACTAACTGGCGGCCCGATCGTTGTCGCCGGACCGTCCTCAATCAACGCCGTTGTGTAGCTAACGCTGTCAAATGGCGATGCGGGCAACGCGGAGATTCACGGTGAATTATGCATGAGCTGACCTCATGTTCGGCGGGGGATTCGGAATAACATCTGAATTGATTAGAAGCGTTGTCCAGCATCGGGAAGATCTGAAACGAAGAAAGATACACATCGAGCGGGGACGGGGAAGACATTGCGACAGCAGGGCGTTCATCGGGCCAGCACGACGGTATCGCATCACCTCGTTCGGAACCTGATGTTCGGCTGCCATGTGGATGGAGTGATTGCAGGCTGTTCGCCGAATCGCACGTGTTTGATTTTCGTGGATCACTGCTTGCGTCGATACAACGTGTGTTTATCGGGAGCAACCGGTAGTTGATGTAGTTAATAGCCGAGCACGTCCTGGGTTGTACTGAATCAGCTGGGCTCTGAACGAGACACCGGTTGACGACTCGCTCGAGAACCGAGGCGCGCGCGCGTCCACGTAAAGGTAGCACAAAGTCTCGAATGTTCATAAAGGGAATCCACGGAGGAAAAAGTGTATTTTCCTCCTGAGGGATCCCTGCGCAAGCGAGGAGCTCGATGCTCCTCTCGGAATAAGACAACAGAACCCTCTCCCTCACTCACTATTTCGGTTCTCATGAATATTCATTCGGTTAATTGATAACTTTGACGGAACGTTGCTGTGGCCGTCGCTGTCACCGCGCCGTGCGTTGAGCACCGCGAGTGGAGTTGCTCCGGGCAGCTCGAGCTTTCGCTTCCGCGGTCGGTGAGGATCGGGTGACTGAGCTTTATCAACGGAACTGTGACGACACTGAACTCCTCGGAGCGAGGGGGCGTCATTGCTCAAACAAACTTCAATTTGATATGCAGTGAAAGTCTGCTCTCACTCTTGCGAAAGTGTTCAAGCTGGCTGCGCTGCGCCCACGACATATCTCCAGGGCTGTGTGGAATATCGTCGACGGCAGAAATTAGTGTCAAGTCGCAGCGTCGGACCACGGGACGGCTGGCTGTTCCAGGAGCGTTCGTACATATCTGAGGCTGTGAGTTTGTCTCGACAATGAAGATCGCGAATCACGGCGGGGGGTAGGAGAACGCAGAAAAGGATGAACTGTCATCTGAATCAAGAAACTGATAAAAATATTTAACACGCATGAATATTGCCGCAAACCTTCCGAGCTACGACATTTCTCCGCTCAAGGGAGGGACACTTAAACACGTTCGATTCTCCATGGCCCGAGGATTATTGAATCTGATTCCTTGATGGGATCTCGGAACAGCCTCAGAATTCCACTAGTCGACTTCAACACCCTCTGGTGTTACGGCGGCCTCCTGTTCCCTCGACCCATGTTAGATTTCAGCTTTACTTCCTGTAGTAAATGCGAATCCCTGGTCAGGTCTGCCTCGAATGGTCACGTCACCAGGGTCAGGTCATGCCACAACTGGAGTTCAGCGGTTTTCCTTCTCTGCGGTGGACGCGCGAACGGGAAAACAGAAATCACCCCTTTATCTCCCGATGTGCGATTCTCCCACCCCATACCTTCCGGGGCTATGGATCAGCCGATGGGCGTGTCCCGAACCGATTCAGAATAGCGACAGACGCGCAGACATGTCTCTTCTAAATGGAGGGAAACCTTCAGAAGGTCCCTGTCGAATGTGAATCGAACCTTCGCAATGAGTGAGATATTCACCGTGAACTGGACGATATCTTCGAGATTGCCTGACCAACGCTCAGAGAAGAGGAACGTCCGCGAGTCAGAAACTGACGCGCTCGTCACGATTGAGAGCCCAGCATGGAATCGGGAAAGCCCGGGGTGGACGTCGAGAATCGCGAAAACCGCGATGGCCGCGGAGACTTCCAGCCCGGCTCATCTGCCATGGGCAGAACCGTTCACAAGATTTTTTCTCGGAAGGGCAAAGTCGTATCTGGAGGGCAACAAATCAGAATCTTTATCGGAATAGAGCTCCATTAGACCCAAGAAAGCCTTGGAGTGGGGCACGGCCCCTCGCGTTATCCACTTATCATGGCTCAAGATGTTTACGAGTTCAGAGTTCAGGAAATCTCCTGAGCAGAGCTGGGATCCAATGGGAGTTCTTTGAGAGATGGATGATGAATGCCGGACTAAATGACCGCTGAAAAATTAACTTGTAATGGTATTCCTCATATGAACGGCGCTTCCATTAGTACGTTTCAGCAGAGAGAATGTTTTCGCAAGTACGCCCCGGGCCGAGAGAGACAAATTAATCGCTGAATTTGCTCGGAATGAATCAGGCTGGTTCACATCCCTATTTCCCTCGATATCCATGTTTCATTGGACTCGGACGGAACACGTGAGATCAGAGGATCTTTTCAATGTTCGATGATGAACAACAGCAGCGGGACCGGAAGAAGCGGCAGATGAGGAGGACTGGCGGCGCTCAAGCACTGCCTCCAAGGTTTTCGCCGAACTCCTATTCTCCTGGCACTGGGCAGAGCAGGTGAGGCGAATGATTGTGCGCGCGACGATCTACGCCTGCCGGGGGACCGGTTGCGAGCGGAATCTGCGGCTTAGTCGAGCTTAATTCGAGACATTGCTCAAGCAAAAAGGCGTGGAAGGCCTCCGGTTTTGATTGCCTTGGGGATGATGCCGCCGCGATGCAGGAATCATGGACAATCGCGCAGTCGTCGTTGTTGTCGTTCCTGTTCCGTCAGGGCCTCCGAACAGCAGCGGACAACTGCAGATGCGGATCGCTCCTCCTCAGTCTCGCGGCGCACGATTTTCCCTCGTGGTGGATTCCGCTCAAGCAACCGGCCTTTTGCTGCCGGCGCCGCTACGCCGTTCGCGCGTCCAGAGTGGGTTATGCTCTTCTCTGGAAATAATGAAAGCGTCCCATCGCCCTCACCTCGACTATTAATTTTTTGGCCGCCCCATTTTTACCCGCAATTCCCTATCGCTCTATCTTGCGCGCCAGTCAGTCAGCGAGCCGGATGGTTGGGCCGACCGACCGGACGGCCGACATGTCTGTTCGCTGGCCTGTCTGTGGAGGGCCGGGGCAACCCCCAGGTCCTAGTTGGCAGCAGCTACACAATATATGCACGTCCGAGGGAATTTCTCCCCGAGGGTCGTTTCCGCAGCGACTATGAGAATTCCTGAAATAAATTCGAGGATTTCCACCGGCATGACGTAGTCGAATGCGTTTTTAACGCTGCGTTCCATAGAAGGAGTTCAGAAGTTGTTTATCGATCATGGAATAATGTGGAGGCGCGCCCCGGACGAGTCTGAGCCCCTTTCCTCGGCCTCGAGAGTCGAGTTATCTTCCCTCAGCAGCAGGTGTCAGCTCTTATTGAATCGAATCGGACTCTCGTAATGCCCAAAATCGTCGGTCTTCACATGAGTTCGTGCTGTACCATTGAGAGTCGTCGCCGGCTGTGACATTCGAAGACTCTTCGAGTTCGCAGGAAACACGTACGGAACGAGAAATCAAACAACGACGATGAGCAGACTCTTCGCAAACTTCCGAGGCTCGTTGATGGCAGTCTTCCCAAACACATCGTTTCGGTTTTTTGCGTCACCCTGCTGAAAATCTCTGGAGCCAATGCAACGATGTTCACAGGCTCGAGTTAACCAGGCGCGCCAGACATCCTCGAGTGGAAACGGGGTTCCTGCACACCCCACCCCTTGACAGACGCCCTCTCTCTCTCTCTCATTGAGGAACGAATCACCCGAGAGCTCCTGCCCTCGCGAGTTCGAAATTAGATTCGGCTTTCTCTCGAGAAGAATTTAATCCGATTGGCTAGAAACAGCTGCACGGGAGATACAGGAGAGAGATTTTTGCGTCACGAGGGCGCGGGCCGTTTCCTGTTCCCTCACTCACTCCTGCTCGAGGGCCTGAAGGACCGTGTTCGATGCTTTTGAGCGGTTATCCTTGCACAAGGAACGCGGAAATATCTGACTCGTTATTTCCTGGCACTGGGTCCAAATAAGGAGTAGCTTCTGTTCCACGTCGCACCCAATTTCGTTCTTCATCTTCAAGCGACGCGAGTGGCAAAAGAGAGAGGGTGCCTGTTGGGAGTGATGGGAGCTGGGCTCGCGTTCCTTGTTCCCACCACGCCCGCTCGCGACATCGCCGCATCATCCACGACCACGTCGAGTCGTTCGATGAGCCTTAAGAGACTCTATCCCGCGTCCTGAATCCTCCGTCATCGTCAGCTGTGTCTCTCGATCCCGGGAATCGGAATCCGACCGGTTCTCTCCGATACTCTAGCAGGAAAAAAAAAATCGTCCCAGCATTGCTGCCGCACACCCGAATTCCCGCAGACGATTCCTACTTTTCTGGCTCAGGGTACCCCGAACCCAACGTGCACTTGGAGAATCCTCTCATCTTCAGACTCCATTGAGCCATTCGAAGACTCGAGTCTGGTTTCCACAGTTTTTCCCGCGTTGGGGAATCCCGAGAACGGAGTTGCAGTTAGCCCCTGCTCACACGTCAGTGGAAGGAGATCCGTGGCGCATCTTCAACAGTACGTTCGAAGAGAGCCTGCATAGTCGACTCCGTGCTTCAGCGTCGACCTCAGAACCGAAGACTTGGCCACTCCGCAGCCAAGCGGTCCACCGAGGAGATGATAGCGAGCTCGACGCTCCAGTAGTCGCCGTATCGCCGAAGCTCACTCGGGGTGCTTTTTATGCATCACTATCGATCGCAGGTCTCCCGATGTGCGCTACGTTTCTTGTGCTGACCGCGCAATGGGCCTCATGGAGCCTCACTAGATCTTCGGTCCCCGACTCGCGTTTCATCCACAAGTGAGACTCCTCAAGCTTAGGCGAAACTTTCCTGGGATATTTATTCCGTCTCCATACCTTGGGAACGTCTCCGAATAATGAAGTCGGGGAAGAGCGAGTGCGCTTCCCGTCAAAGGTGTTCGCTACGTTCCTAATTTACAGTATACAATATTTTTCGGATTCGAGATATGATGTTTATAATGCGTCAGTCATCGAGCAACCTGAAAAATAAGCAACGTTAGTGTTCGGCTTCGGCTTCAGACGGGAGTTGATCAATGACAGAACGAACAGAGGAGAAGGTAGGAATTGGGGAAAAGATAATCTCTGCCAGAGCTTTGAAAAATAAGGATTAGGAATCGGTCCGGAACCGGAGAAAATTTTCGACTAGACACGCTTTTCATCGGGGACTGATCGACGACAACTTTCTTCGGTTATCGAGAATCACCCTAAAACATATTAAAACTTTCCTACTCAAGATGAAATCTCATTCGGGGAACAAAAAGAAAACAATTCCATCAACGTTACTGAGTGAAGGTGTGAACAAACTACTGATTGAGAATAGTTGAATAAGCCAATAGAAGAACGCTTCCACTTCCGAACGGCGCTTCTATTCTCGTTTCACGGTCTTCCTCTGCTTCAGCATCGGAGCGCAGCGCCACACGAAACCCTTCGACCGTATACCGAAGATCTCCTGAGCTATCCAGGCGCTGTCATTTCTCAGGAACTCTCAGGCGACAACGACTTAGAACAGCTACGACCGAGTGTGGTTCACCGTGACACGGGAACAGCTGATGATTTTCTCTGGTTTTGTTTGATTCTGTGCGTCTGTTATCCTGTAGTCTGCGGAAATGTCTTCCAGAGCGATCGGCACGTGTTTTTGTGCGACGTCGCTGCCACTGCTGCTGCGGCCTACGAACAGAGAGGAGGGAGAGGACATTCTGGACGTCCGCCGTCTTTTTCGCCGACACCAGGCACTGCAGAGTGATTCAGCTTTGTGAAAGCGTTTCGTTTTCGCAGGAACAAGCGTCGGCAACGGGACCAAAACACCAGCCAGCTCTACACGCAGGACACCCCTCGAATCGATGTCGCGATGTGATATCTGCTTCTCGAACAGGTTTCTCAGCTCAGCAACTACCACAGCACCTCGTCACTGCGGCGCCTACAAAGCATCAGCCTTTTAATCTCGAGTCAGGACGTCACTTTTAACTCAAAACTTGAAAAACTCAGACGCACGTTAGTTCTAACCAGCTATTACGAGCTTAGACTTGTACTGCATTTCTCTTAACTAGGAATTCCCTGGCGCAGCCCAGAGCCTGATATGGGCCTCTTGAGATTTTCCCGCCAGCCTATGGACTCTGATTCTCGAGCATGATTCAAAGAGATCGTGTGCACTCCAAACAAGGCTCAATGCCCACTGGTATCCAGTGTAGCCCCGGAAAATCGAAATCATAGAGTTCTCTCAGCAGCTTGTCGGGAAGAACCGAAGTATTGAGCTATTCTTTGAATCATTCCGTCATCAGTTCCTGGGACAAATCTACCATTCACGAAATCACGCTTAGGGGGCTCGAGTTTTTGCGATGAGGATTCGCCCTATCCCATATTAGCTCCGATATAGCATAGCCGATCCTCGTGGAAACGATTCCATCGAGGGGTTTGAAGGCGGCTCAAGAATTCGGAGCTTGACCATGATTGTGAGAACAACGGAGCCCACATCTTGGAAAGTTAGTTCACTTTCTCGCCCAGCGTCCGTCAGCCGGGAAGGAGTAACCTCTATGTATGCTCGATATTCGTGAGGGTCTGCAGTCCCTATACCACTTACATTCATCCCTTGACGGGAGTTTCGTGGTTCCGAGGCGTTCGTTTCCACGCTCAGTCGTCCATGTCGTCGTGAGAGTCTACCGGCGAACGGTTCCTCCCGTTGCGGTCATCTTCTACGCTTCCATCTCTGGATACGCTTCTCTCCTTCGACTTTTCTCGGGAGCGTTCCCTGGACTGCTCCCGGTCCCGAGAGCCATCCCTTTCCTTCGAGCGCTCTCTGGAATTCTCCCTCGAGCGATGCGCCTCATCGTTCGATCGCTCTCGCGACCTCTCTTTCGCAGGAGACGCGGATCTCTTCTCGCGGCGTTCTTCGTCTTTGGATGTCGAGCGTCGTCTAGATGTAGAACGAGATTTTCGGCGGCGATTCTCGGAACGGGAGCGGCTACGTCTGGAACGAAATCATCTTTTGAAACCACCGGGCCGGAGCTTGGAGTCTCGGAAAGGGAAGAATGTTCAATATGATGCTTCCTTCGGCTGCGGAGACTCACCTCTCTCTGGATCGAGATCGACTGCGTCTTCGGCTATGCCGATCCCTAGATCTTGAGCGATCTCTTCCACTACGACCGCCCGGCCGCGCGTACTTGGCCATGGCAATGCGGAGTTCACGTCCATCGAGTCTGGGGAGGGGTTGATTTCACGGTTGGTCTCACGGGATTCGCGTAGTAATGAAATGCGAGCCTCATCACTTCTAATCGGCCTACCTGTATCCATCTAATGCATCCATGGCTTCTTCAGCATCGCGTCGGTCAAAGAACCTCACGAAAGCGAAACCGCGAGATTCATTATTCCGAGGGTTTCGCGGGATGTAGACATCGCCAACGTCTCCGTGTTTCCTTTGAAAATCGGGAAAAAATTGAGTCAGCTCCGCATACGATTTACGTCGACGAACTTGGAAAATCCGGGATGACGATGAATGGGACTGGCCCCTGCATAGATGCTGCATCTGACGGAACCAGACTCACTTGAAGACTCGCTTGAGATCCTCCACTGTTGTCCGGTAGGTGAGATTGTCAACTTTAAGGGAGACCATGCCATGGATATCTGGTGGTCCGCGTCCGCCGCGAGACATGATTCAGGAAGCGAAGAGAACGGTTCTTCTTCAAGAAACGGGAAAACTTTCAACGAGCTCAACCGATGCGATTTGGAGCGGATCAAGACACAAAATACGCGGTATCCGCTTCGCAAACGACTTTTCTGAGGGCGGCCCTCGAAACAGAGAAAACTTTCTCACCAGCGACGCGGAGTGTGGATCGCTCGATGGAGCGCGGGCTTTTTCAAATTTATTTGTGAGTGGTCTCCGAGAGCTTCTTCGGAGGAATGTCTGAACTTCTCGAAGGAGTCAGTGCAATCTGGAGCGACTTCCACGTTATGAATCAATGAACTTGAATCAATCCCACTGTGTGTTCACCAAGTACGGGGAGAATACTCTCACTTCTCTAGCCATCTCCGCCGCCGATTAGATGGGAAGGTATTCGTTCTACTCCGCTGATCGGGAGCGGCTGTGTGGGGTTTCATCGAAGCTCATGCCCTGTGTGTGGTGTTCTATCGATGTGGGGGAAAAACATCAACTATCAAATACACAGACTTATGTAGAGTATGTGAAGTTGTACTGTAATTGATCGCGAATTTCACAAAATTTGACGGGCGACGCCGCGTACTCGAAGCGGTGAGTTATGTCCATGTCAGTCTCCTACACCCAAGGAGGAGACCCCGGCCCCGAGGCGTTTGTCTGAGAGGCTGTCTCACGTATCACTCTCTACGCTCGATAGGGCCACTGATTTGACGCAGACGTTTCATATCATTTCAGAGTCTTTCCTTTCCCAGATCGACTAAGGCTCTGGAAACATGGGAACACTGGTTGTAGGTTCCGATATCGACTCGTGGATTAAAGTAGCCCAGGAATGCAAATATCTGCCGGAGTCGGATTTAAAGGTGAGAGGTTTCTCCATGTTCACTCTGGACATGCCAGTCTTTTGGAACACCCTGAAAAATTATCAATTGAACAACATTGATCATTCAATGAGCGTGATCATGAGATGTTTCTGGGATGAAAATTGCACAGTAACATGGATGCTTGCGAGTCGGATCTGATTCCGAAGTTTGAGATGCTTCGTGTGTTTCAGAAACTCTGTAACCTAGTGTGTAACATTCTAATCGAAGAAAATAACGTCCAACCTGTGTCTACTCCTGTCACCGTTTGTGGGGATATCCACGGACAGTTCTACGATCTCGAAGAGCTTTTTCGATGCGGCGGTCAAGTGCCAGAAACAAATTATGTCTTTATGGGAGATTTCGTTGATCGAGGCCATTACTCACTGGAAACGTTCACACGGTTATTGACGCTCAAAGCAAAGTGAGTAGCTTCCGGAGATCATGGTAGGGAGTTCCGATGCGTCTGTATGAGCACGGCCTCAATTCGGAAGTTTCGTCAATCTTACAAAAACTTCACTCTCAGTGATGAATGCTCATTCGCGCTCTTCTTTAGGTGGCCAAACAAAATAACGCTCCTCCGAGGCAACCACGAATCAAGACAAATCACTCAGGTGTACGGATTCTATGACGAGTGTCAGCAAAAATACGGTAACGCCAATGCGTGGAAGTACTGTTGCAAAGTGTTTGATTTGCTCACGTTGGCTGCCATCATAGACGGAGAAATCTTCTGCGTACACGGTGGACTCAGTCCTGAGATCAAGGCTCTCGATCAGGTGAGTAATCGCACTTCGTCAACCCATTACGGTGCTGCGAAGAAAATAAGAAAATGTCTAAAAATTAGTATTCGATTCCAGATCAGAACAATCCAGAGGAATCAGGAGATCCCACACAAAGGCGCTTTCTGTGATCTTGTATGGTCGGACCCCGATGAAGTTGACTCATGGTGCTGGAGTCCACGAGGTGCCGGCTGGTTGTTCGGTGCGAAAGCTACGCACGAATTCATGCAATACAACGGCTTGTCGCTCATATGTCGGGCCCATCAGCTCGTCCACGAAGGATATAAGTACATGTTCGATGATAAACTGGTCACAGTCTGGTCCGCGCCGAATTACTGCTACAGGTTTGTCTGGAACTTGGAAATGTGTCTTCGACGCTCACCACCGCGAATAACTACACGTCGAACGAATATCGAAAACTTCAGAATGGATTCTGGAAAATCCGCTCGGTTCCCATGAGTTCCTAAGGAGTCTCCTCCGACTTTCCAGGTGTGGAAACGTTGCCGCAGTATTAGAGATCACGGACCCTCAGAACAAGAATCCGAAAATCTTCGATGCAGTTCCCGACAACAAACGAGTTATTCCGGACAGAACTGTGACGCCGTATTTCCTCTAGAATTCTGAGAGTGTAAAGTGATACGAATGTGAATTCACCATGGACAGAGAATCGCCCGTGGACGGCGACTCCATTTTCATTTGAAGGAAATGCACTGTTCAGTAGACAGCTTTGGTCGAGAATCCAGGAGTGACGAGAGAAAATAAATCAGAGTCGAACTCCGACGCGACTCTCGAGGTCCAGGTCTACTATGACGTAAATTGACTGACATCGAACTTTCGTGATCAATTTCGGTTTCCTAGCATCAGGAAGTAATCAGGTAGGAAGTAGTTCGTTAGGTAGCATTAGGAAGTAATCAGGTAGGAAGTGGTTCGTTAGGTAGCATTAGGAAGTAGTCAGGTAGGAAGTAATTTAGGTTTTTTAGGATTCGGAAGTAGTCAGGTGAGAAGTAGTTTGAGTGGAACCTCGCTGGAATCGCATTCGACAATTCACTTCCCGTTCGCGAGTTTTCTCGGATTCCATGTTTCGGGGATCGACTACCGTCGGATAGCTTTTCTGACCGCCAAATCCTCCTGCAATGCGAACTTTCGAGGTTCAGGGTGACCTGAATAATTGGAGAAAGGCAATGTTCCCGGCCTACTACCCAAAGGAAGCGAGTCTCGGCCCTCCACAGATTGTATATTGGTAATCCGAGATGCGATTTGCGGAGAAGCTTAATACGCGACGGCTGGTCTCGGATTCCGGGAGCCGAGGCTCTCTTGGGAGGCTGAGGAATTAATCCTCAAGTCAGAGGTTTTCAGCCTGCTCCTGAGCTTCAGAAGGTTCTCAGACCACAAGGTCGACTCGCAAGTATTGATAGGAGCGATAGCTCCGCCGGCGAGGATCGGAACCATTAGAAACGTTTTGGATGTGAAACCCTCTGCTTACTCTGAGATGAGAGTAGCCTCTACGCTCCAGGGCTCGAAGTGGGAAAGCTCATCATCGTGCTGAACTCGATCGTGATCAACTTATTCGGTTGGTCATTCAGGTCTCCTATCGCAGAGCTCGTAGCAAGCCAACTCCTGAAGCCGCACGTTGAGGGGACTCCGTTTTTCGATCCTATACTGATGGACACTCTAACGAGCTTGTCGCAGCTCATATTATGAATCCGCAGCCTCGAATATTCCACTCGGCGCCACAAGAGCGGTGAGCTCCCATGGGGAGATTCACCTGACAGGCGCTAATGGAGCCCATCTGGGATGAAGGATGCACCGTGCCTGCGATTCGGCACAAATCAGAGGAGGACACGTGACCAGTGGTTATGAGCCGGACCTTCTCGCGCAGAAGTCTTCACTTCGTTATCTCCCACTCTTCGCAGAGACCACCTGACTTCGTCGTCCTCCATTTTCCATGAAGGCCTTCTCGTCGAATTCTGCGTTCGCATTTCCGCTTCCTCTCTCATTTGCAAACCAGCAATAGCCAAAGGCGAAGCATGTCCTTCGAGAGAGTGTTACACCCGATTGGAGAACCTGGAACTCTAGTCGAATCGGAGACGTCTTGGATCCAAGGGAAATCGGATCCCAAACCTACTCCTGTTCGTTCTGATTGAGAGGGAGCTTTAAATCTTCCCTTGCTCAAGCAGCCGGATTCGGCCATCCAAGCAGGATTCCCAGCTAGATCGTGGCCTAAATTCGCTGAAATTCGTACTGCCATCGGCTCAAGTTCTCGGGAGAATTGAGAACCTCAGAAAGAAAAGGTGTTTTTCCCGTATCGAAGTATACGTAAATCGCGACTTCAAAATCAACCCGACGATACTTCTCATAGGTTTGAGACATTCTGTGGCTCTGCAAAAGCAAACGAAGCAGTTTCATGTGGGTTCCATCAATTTTCGTAGGCCTGCTTTCGGTTTAAGGAGCCCGGATGACGAAGAGCTCCTCGAAATAGCTCATGCTAACCGCTATTCCAACGCGAACCCGCGATCTTTGGTGCGAAAATGAGACGCAGCTCGATCGAAGGAATGACGAACATGGGTTTGACTGCAGATGTCATGGAAATGGAATCGCTTCCAGTCGACAGGGGGTCTAAACAGGATCACTTTTCTCATCCTGAGGCAGCGGATCCGATCATCCTTCCGAGAACCGATATCCTTCCTAAATCGGATCGCATAGAAGGCGGGCGCGGGTCGAGAGGATCTCCATCGGTTCTTCCAAACGGTTCCGTCATGTTTCCTCCAGGTTTTGGAGAAAAATCGCTAGAAATGATTAACTTCGCTCTGAGTTGCAGTTTACTCTGGGGATATCCAGATTAACGCTAGGATTAGAGCATACGGCATGCCGAGTGCTGGAACATGGAAACTGGCCAGTCGCCTGAGCCGTTGCATCCTGCAACTTGCAGGCTCTCGTTCCGTTGGTGGGCTCTTCTACTTTTTACTTCAGCTGTCACCACACACCAGCGAAGAGACGGCATCCTAAAAGCCCCATTTCCGTTTTTGCCTGAGTACGTTGCTTGTTATGGTCGGAGTCTCCGTCGGCTGAAACATCGCGGCCTCGGACCCCCTTGGAACCATTTTTCCTGGGAGCAATACGTTGTGATCTGAGTGCATCATGGGGCATTCAATTCACTCTCTTTCCCGGGCGAAAAATGTCTGAACGGCTCTGCTCACTTCGAGCTCTCGACTTCCCTGCACCCCCGTGAAGTTCCGCGATCGCTCGAGGAGCGGTTTGGAACACCCAACGACGGCTTTTATGACTTGAGATCGCTTCGGGTTGGGTATTCATGAAGTGTTCTTTTATTTTCATTGGAGACCGCCAAACGAGCTCTCTTGATAATAGGCCAACTAAGCTCGCGTTCGTATATACAGGAAGAGAGCAATAAATAGAGAACTTTGTTTGTTACACAACGATCAACGCGACAGCATGCTCTAGGAGCACTGTTGTCGAGCGGGGGAGCAAGAGGAAATAATCAACAAAGACTAACAAAACTGTACAGGACCATGGCTGACGAAGCCTACGTTACTCATAATCTTGTTGAGTTCCTCGTTTCGCGTACGTGCTCTTGGTTCCGCCGGAGCTTCTCGTTTAGTCAGTATATGTGGTAACTAGTGTCGGGGGAGGCTCGGGAGCTGGTTTCGGCGCTCCCGCACATGAAAGTACTGCTCTTTGTCTGCCGGTAGATGATGACAAGAAGAACTCCGACGGCAACGAGGAGAGCCAAAGCCACAGTCAACATGGAGTAGGCGAGAGTGCGATACACAGGATCCACGAGAGTTGATCCGGACAAAGCGACCTGTGAGCCGAATTCGGGAAATCTGAGTTACGGGACACTCATCATCGATAGAGTCGTCACGCGGTAGACTTGACGCCAGACTTACCTGGGAAATGGTTGCAGAGCTCTCTCGGCTTTCGTAAACGTTCGGCAAAACAGATCTCCATAGAGCCACGGTGTCGGCCTCGTAGGGGTCGAGGGGAGAAGGTCGAAGAGATCGACCGATATGGTAGATCGTGACATTCGAGGGACTCGATGCCGCGAACGGGAGGTACTCCGGGTCTGGGTTTGGGACGGGGACTCTGAAAGCGTCGACGGGGAATAGCAAGGAGACGGTTAGAGTCGGGGTGCACAGAGGTGTCCGAGCTCAGACTTTCGTTCGTGCCCACTTTGTGGGATGTATTTCCACGTTCTTCCGCAACTCCCAACAACCATCGGCCTCATCCGTGTCCCACGGATTTTCCACCGGAACTCTAAACATCCGTTGTTGTTCTTGACAGCAGACTCTATGAGCGAACTGAATGAATCTCGAAGTTCCATGAGCAAGAGGATGAGTTGAGCGCTCGAAAGAGAGTTTCCATGGTGCCCAACCTGCTGAGCTGTGATCTGAGAGTGATCTGCTCTTGCAGCCGACCACGGTCGCCGATCCTCGTTGAGGTTGTTGAACGCGCGAGAAAATCGAACCCTGGACACGTATATTACCAGCGAACGTCCCGGTACATTAGAGTTCGGCAAAAAACAGCGCGATCGTAACCCTGTTGGCAAGGAGCGGATAACTGACCGGCGCTTCGCGAATCCCCTGGGGTATGGAAGGATTTCTTGGCCCGCGGACTTACGACAAAACTAACCTAGAGCTCCTGAGAAGAGTCACGTAACCAGTTCAGCCCGAGCAGCCACAGGATGCTCACAGAACGCAGAACCAAATAAAAGCAGACAAGGTCGCTGCAATCCTTGGCCACGTCCGGCGTGACGCGGAGCCGCGGCAACGAAACGAAATTAGGAACTACTGCGCTCATTCGGCTGGCTTTGGACGCGGCAGGATTTCTGGGCCAGTAGTAACCACAATGCGGGCGTCGGTGGCTCCGAGAGATCTGGGACGAGGAGCGAGTTTGAAGAGCTGACCGACTGACGGTCATTGTAGAAAGTCGGAATCTCATTTTCATTCATAACATTTGACTAAGCGCGGCTGCTCTGCCCGGCGAGCTCCGTGTGGAAAACTGCTGGATAGAGGCCCGAGTCAGCGTCGAGTCATTTTGGGATGTGGATGCGTCTCTCCCGGCGGCCAGGAACTGGTAACAATGAAAGCCACGCTGAGCGGCCTTTCGGGCTTGAATCATTCCGAGGGGAGGGAAAATCAGGAACTGTGTCTTAAGTGCGGGTATCCTCCACAGCCGAATCCCGTAGAAGGAGGATACAAGGGGAAACGATGTAGAAAGGCAGCGCAGGGAGTAATCGCTCTTAATACCCGTGTGACCTTTAAGGTGGATAGGAGAGTCCCGAAAAAGCTAAGAAAGCGGCGGATTTCGTTACGGCAGCGCTTGTTTTCAAAACCTCGGTAGACTTTCGAGGAAGCGCGGCATCCGTGTGATGTGCGGAGCTGTCAGAATAGCTGACACAAGCGCAAGTCAACTCCATTGTATGCATCTTGAATGCATCAAAGCGCAGACTTCTGGGATGACTATGCAATATGAAGGATGCGCTCTGTGATGCAAATCATCCTCTGAGTTCTGAATTTCTGTGTTCGTTGGTCAGTGACTGTTCGTCTGGTTGGATGGCAGCTCTTCGGACGAAGTGGATATGCATCAATGAGCTCTGCGTCCACTCTTTCCAATGGATCCGGCGTGTTCTGACGGCTTTTGACCGTCGGAATCGTCTCCACATCCATCTTTCGTCGAATTTTCAGACTTGTTGAGAATACTACCCCTATGACTGCTCGGGTGAATGAGACGAGCTATGAACCTACCCGCTGTGCGTAAAATCCGACCATATCCGGATCATTCGCCTGGAGATCATTCCGTCAACGAGATTAGTCGAAGGGCGTAGGCCGTTCCCGAGAACCTGAGGAAGATCAGACAATGACGTGGAAGAACAGAGACATGTGAACATTTGCCTACTTCTGAAAATAATTCTCGCGTGCTCACTTGGAACAAGTACAAGAGCTCGTCGCCGTGCGATGGACCCAGGTTGACACGCCGCGATGCACTTGAAGGAAAGGGATTTCGCGTTTAATCTCGGATCTATTCTGTAGTTCTGTAGGTCTCGTTCGAAAGTCGTGATGACAATTTTGGGATTCATTGCAAATGAGGTTCACCTCGGACCGAGCTTCGCATCCAGCATGCTGATGTCTCCTCGATAGGAAAAAGAGTACACGAAGGTTTGAGGAGTCGATCTTGCGAGAGCAACAGCTGTTTCCAGGATTGGAACTGAGTATAGGGAGGCTGTCGACATCTGCAAAGGGAATCATTCCTAATATCATCCACGAGTCCTATCCCAGAAAGGGTATTCGTTCACCTTTACGTCTTTCGCGCGATTCCGGACTTCAGAAGACGAGGAGTCAGTCGAAAACGCGAGAAAGGGAAGAATGAACGAAACGGAGCGGCGCGTTCCAGACGGAGCCTTGAAAAGTTGACTTACGTTGACGAACGCCTGGATGACTCCGTCGTGATCCTTGTAATTGATGCCAGAAAAATAGCTGAAAATTCCGCATTTTAAATTAGCCTGCAATAAGCCGTTGAGCGAAACTCAACGAAATTCTCCGCTCTAATCCGCTTTGATGCTAGCTCTCCGTTGCAAGGGCAGCCCGACCTCTCCCGCTTAGAAAAACATCTGCATCGGATCATACTCTCAACGACGCCGCTAACTCGAGCCATTCTTTGACGAGAGCATCTGTATCGCGGCAACGATATCATCCTTGTAGAATTGAACCCTCTGCAAATCATGGCCGCAATGCGGCTTTCGCGGTCTTACTGATTGCAACAGTTCCGAGGGGGAATGACACACGGCAGGAATGTCGCGTATCGATCGAACTAATGTCCTCCGTAATTCTCACCTCTCGTAGATTTCGTCCAAAAGATCCCTCGAGGGCTCCCTCACACCGAGAGCTGTCCGGAAATATTTCGGGAGCAGAATATTCCTCACGTAGTCCTGATCGTTACCCAGCTCGGTCCGCAACAGCGCCAGCAGCTCAGGATACAAGAAGGCGGTCTCGTGCATGTTGTAGCTGAAGCGTGAATTCATTTGTTATCGGGCTCATCAAGATTGCCCGGAGCTCCACGGTTATCATATCCAACTCACCCGATCAGCGTTGGCATCTTTGCGAGGAGCCCGGAACTCAACAGCTGTGAGAAGCCCGAAGGCACCACCGGATCAGAGAGATCCGAGTCTACGCGCGGTGTGTATTTTAACGGGTAGTCGGCGAAAATCTATCGAGGAGAAAGCCTCGTCAGAATGAGGTTCGAACCCCGAGCTGGAATCCAAATTCATATGCTCGTGAACTCGGAGTTCAGGAAAAGGCCCCAAGGGACCTTACTTTTGCTTCCTGTTGTAGGCGGAGCAAATCCGTTATCGGTGATTTCGTGAGGCAGTCCAAGATGTCATGACTAGAGGTCTTCGATGAAATTTTGCATCGCAGACTCCCGGCAGCATTCTGTAGGGTTTCCCGTGCGTTGTCGTGCAGGGCTGACTCAGCTAGGGGGGTTCCTGTGCGGGTGGGAAGTGATTAGTCTACGCGGACTCTCATTTCTGGTGGCTAAGCAGTCAACCCGACGGCTAACGGGATTCCTTCCTTTGTTTCCCCGGCCCGCACCAGGAACGCTCCATCAGAAACTCTCGGTGACTTTCGGAAAAATCCAAGCAAACAAACTACGGAGGGGTCTCCGTTGTTGGCACGCGAAGTCTTCATTGCCAAGGTCCGATTCCTCCGAAGCGGCCGCGTTGCCGATGGTCAATGGGCACGCGATCACATCCGGTGGGTAACCATGTGTTCTGGCTGAGCGGAAGAATTGAAATCCTTTTGCCCATTGTGAGCGGCGTATACCGCTATAGAGAATCTGCGCGTGAGCGATGTTTCCATGCTGAAGGTCGCATTCCTCGCCTGGGGTTTCATCTGGCTGGGTTCTGGTACGAACAGATGAAGCCCAAACTCACCAGACTGCACTATCAATCGATGAAACAGATCCCTGCTCTGCGGCGAGACGGCGTGGAGCATCGCGCAGATGGCGCCCGAACCCTGGCCCATCAGCGTCACTCGATCCGGCTGCCCGCCGAAAACCGCTGAAAGAAGAACATTGCTGAGATCTTCGACGGCGGTCACTACGCTCGCACCGCATCCCGGAGCGGCTGTTTTGAACATACCGATATTGTCGCGAACCCATTGCAGAGCCAATAGTTGATCTCGAAGTCCGAGATTTCCGGGCAGAGCTTCGTCTTCTGTTGAAGCGAAACCGAGAACTCCCAACCGGTAGTTCAGAGTGACCACAACAATGTTTTGGTCAACGAGAGCCTGTGGTCCGTAGTAATTGCCGCTGCCCGAATCGAAATTGCCGCCATGGAGGAAGACGAGCACCGGAAACGTGATTCCTTTCTGTCGGACAAGCTTCATTGTTCAAAGAGCCAACCGAAATACCACCTCATTCGAAAGTTCAGAATGCCGCGGTGGGACTCATGCCGTGCACTCAGCAACGAAGAGGACTAATCGAAACAACACTCGTCCGGAATCTGGAAGGCTCTCTCTATGTTTCGCTTCTTTTGGCAACCTCCTCATCGCCAGCAGCCAGGGATCCGAGCTGAAAATTCGACGGAGTGCATATCCCCCGACGAGCCCGAAAGGTCGTTCGGAGTAAATATACGCTGTGGGCCGTCAACCTACCTTGATGCCGGGTGTAAACACGTTCAAAAATAAACAATCTTCACTTCCGACAGGTCGGCCTCGGTAATCCAGTTGAGGGCAAACATCCCTGAACTCAGTGCCATCCCAAACTCCGTTCCAGCCGAGGTGAGCTTGAGGCCTCTGCAAATTTTGGGGAATGGTGAAACAGCATGTGACTTGGAGAGCTACCGATCTGAACCTTTAATCGGGACTCTCCAGTTTCACCACGATGACTCGGGAAATCCTCCAATCTGAAAGGCAACACCAAACTACCTCCTTGCAGCGAGACTCAATCAAGTCAAGACGCATTAGGTCTCAATTTCCCCCTGCCCCTTGACCGCGGCTCGCTGTTCCTCCAGGGACCCCATGGTTTCTGATGCTACCCGTGAGATCGCGAGGGCCCCCGGCCGAGTATCAGCGGTCTAGCGTGGTCCACAGCTTTGCCGGATGACTCTGTTAGCGTCGAGTCAGTAGGTTCAATAGCCCGGAGACCGGACCCCGCTTTGTGGGGGCGAAATATTTCGAAGTCGCGTGATTCCACGTCGAGTAATTGGGACCGCGGAACGATTCTCGGCGCTTCACGAGGAAAAAATCCGATCTGAGTTGATTACCGGGTCTAGGGAGAACCTCCAGAAGCTGACGGGATGGATAGAAAAAAAATCACATCTTCTCCCTCGAATATTGACTCGCTCACGCGTCCAACAAACGGAAGCTGGCGCCTCCCGAGGATTCAAAAGTTTAGACACGCTCCGTGCAACATTTGTACTTGAAGGCTACAGAGTGAGACATAGCAGCGAGTTATTTCCGGGGTGGTAAGGCTTGCAACTGTTGCTGAGAGGGGCGGAAGAGGAACAGGTCCAGCATAACGAGGGAACGCGGCTCAGAAATAAAAGACAAGGAACTCCTCACGGAGGGCCGGGATGGGCTCGGGCTTGGATGAGTTCAGTGTGGAGTAACGCACGACTGGCCAACTTCAGCTGACGTCAACGACTACGTTTCAAACCGTCCAATCTAGCAGAGGAGAAGAACATCCACTCTTCTCTGCGTCGCCCCTTAGAGGACCGAGCCACCTTGGTATGCGTGAGTTCACCCGGAGAGCGAGATACCCTCAAAGCATCATTCCCTTGACTGCGCCACGTAGACCTCTATGGGAGCGAATTCATAGTCCGAGCTCTTACCTTGAACCGGAGATTAGCGAGCGGGGGAGCAGCAAAAGGAACTCCGAGGAAGGCCACAAGGTCTCTGGTTGACGGCGTTTGGACGCGTTTCCCACGAATGACTCCTTGGTCGAGGACGACACGCGTTGTCGAAGCTTGCGCTATATCCGCGGGCACCTGCTGCATTAGCGAAAATAATGAGACACAGGACCTCGCTGACCTCGACTCCTCTATCCACGCTGCGAGAACTCATCAGGAGACACTTACCTGAGAGGATTTCGAGCTCCCGGGTGGAGGAAACGGGATACGGGGCAGGTCTTGCAGCCCTGAGGACAGAGAAGTCGTGTTTCAATCCTAAGTGTAGGCGTGGACAGTTTCCCGTGCAGTTCCCACCCTCTCGCGGTTCCTAACCCCCCGGACCCCCTTCGTATGCCTGAACGTCTATCATTTTTCGCCGATTGTCACCCTCGGTTCCTCATGCAGATGTGCGGAATTCAAAAACTGAGACTGCATGCAAGCCCTCAAAGTTCCCGGGAACTCGACCTAATCGAGATCTCGGAGACTTATGCGGGTGGCGGGAAGCGTCAGGTGAAGGGTCAGGCTCAGAAATCAAGACACTGATCCAGGTTTCCCCGAATCGAAACTGAGAACGTGCCCGAAGCGAGCCTCGGGCTCAATGGGGATCGCCCTTCTGTCTCCAGCCAGATCGCAGCTGACGATCAAAGCATCGCTCAGATTCTTGAAAGCGAGCTTTGTTATGTGAGGAGTCTCCACAAAGCATTGTACACGGCGACAGTCGAGTATAGGCGCGGCTCTACAACAAACAAGTTTGAATGGACGGAATCAATGCGGAATCCAAGAAGAAGATCGCACCGAACGTCTTGTGTTCGAAAACGAAGGAGTGCATGTGACAGGTCATCTCGAAGTTTTTCCCTATCGGAGAGAGGATCGTAAATTTTTCGCAAGAGGTAGTGGATACTGACTCGCGACATAATATTGTTCTGCTGGCCGAGGGGGGATTCCGCAAGACACGAAGGTTCACTGCATGCGGTCAGCCTTGCCAAACTCTTCCCCAACACTTCGTGCAAACCCACCATAGGATTCCGTATTGAGTGGAACCCAAGGCGCTCACGGCTGCTGCCTCAGGCTACAAGAAACCGACTTAGTTGGATCAAGTGTGATTGCGTGTCGAATCTGGTAATAAGCTTGAGACGATGCAGTTAGTGGCGAGAGGTGTTCCGAAGCGGGTCGAATGCACCTAACACCGTTCGTCTGCAAGGACTGAGATGGTCGCGGCTGAAGTGAAGGGAGGCGATCACGTATTCCGCTCTCGATCCTGCCTTCATCAAGCCGCAGTCTGGTTTGAGATGACGCTCAATGAACACAGGGGAATTGAAGCAACCAGAATTTCCAGGAAACCCTCGAGCTCGGTCTCTCCTCGAATCAACCGGAGTCGAGATGATTCTCGCTCCTCGGAAATGGATGCCTCGGAATTCCGAATGGATGTATTCTCCTCAATGATCGATTCTTGACAGGCTTTCCCGAGTTTAGTTTTGAGCGAATAACTTTTTCAAAGGATCGAGGAATGAGTCCTTGCGTGGACGGGGGCCAAGCGACAGCGAACGACGTAGCTGAAGACCCTTTTACGCAGGAAACCCTGTCCTTGGCCGGCTCCATAACCAAAGCGAGTGCGAGAGGAGTCGAGAGAGTAGGTGAAAAGGATGAGGAAACTAGCTCGCAACTCTCGTTGAGCTGTCCATATCACCTCGAATCGAAGCCTATTCACCCACGAAAGTTTCCGATAGCTGGCTCTTAATTCCATGAGCAAACGGTAGCGCTATTCAAACCAAACAACAGCTGCCCGCTGGAGCGCTCAATATTCTCAACAGGCCGCGGTGCGCGAATGAAAGGGACGCGTCCGACCCAATACACCCGTGAATCCCCAGCTCGTAGTCGTTGGCTCTTCGCGGAGTTCGTGTTCAATCCCCGCTCAGCAGGGCGGACTCGAGAAACTTCTGCAAACTAGATTGCCGATAGGCGGCACAACCTCCTCCCGCCACGTCTCGGCCGTCAGTAACCTGGCCACTATCCTCTCCAGCGCCAGTGCCCGGATGTCAAAAATGAGCAGGAAGCACACTGCGAGCAAATCTCACAGCATGATGACGCGTCTCGCAGTGCTCCGTAGCAGGTGACAGCCTCGTAGTCCCAGCAGTGAGGAGCCTTGTGAGCTCCGGAGATCACCTTGCGATGGTAAGCGTTCTCCTCCATAAAGCCGGAGCAGTCGCTACACAGTAATGGATATGGGCGGTCAGGAGAGCATATCTCGAGCGATCCTGTTGGATCAGGACGAAACACGAGCCATCGTATCGCTCGTGAGGGAACGTCTATCGGACTCCAGGTGTCTCTAGTTGGACATTGAAGCCCCAGAGGACCGAAAATTTCTCATTGAAAACTCGGGGGGGAGTGCCGCAAGTCTGACCACAAGTCTAAAACTCGGTGGGGCATGATGAAGGAAGTCACTTCCAAGCTCGCCGGTGGTATATTTCCACGTGACTTGATTCCGCTGGCCTCTACGTAAAATTCTCATGCGCATCAGCGTCCCTGGTCACTTATTAGGGACGCAGTGAGGCTGTGATCAGAGAAAACTCTAATTTTAAGGATCCTGGAGACCTCTGAACGACCCATGGAAGAACGAAGCGTTCATCACGATCCGGGAAGCTGCACGTGAGCCCTATAAAAGCCCGTCACTTATTCCTGGAAATTTTGTTTTCCAATTTCCTTGAGTGGAGGGATGCTTTGTTTCAGCGTGCGTGATCGAGACCCAAACAGAGTCGGTCGGGTCAAAGCATTCTGCAGGTTGGTTTCATCCCGGGCAGACCTCGAAGAGGACAGTCAATGCTCAAAACTTCTGAAGATTCCACGGAGGTACGAGACTCGCTCTAGTTACACATGGAATACGTGATCCTCGGGGAGGAGCTGTTTCCCTGTATGAAGAAAATTTATCTGAAGCTCTTGTCGTCCTAGTCCGTGGTTGTAATAAACCCTCCATAGTTTGGCAATCACTAGCGTAGGGATATCGGACCGTGAAAAGGTTCGCAATCACCTGGCTGACTTTCACAACACAAACTGTCGCGCGTTGCCTGCTAAGCGATCGATGTGCTTCGTCCGGAATCGCGCACTTGTGACTGTCACAATCCTCCTCAGCCGGAGATTTGATTTGTTCAGATCAGAAAATTCAGTAACAAGACTTGGTGAGCCACGGCAGTTCCTGAACTGATAGGGAATCGACAATCGGTGGCAACAATCCGCGAAGTCGGCACATGTCAGGAATGGGTGATCATTGTTTCTCGTCAAATGGGTTCGAGAGTTGCGGTGGAGACGTATTGTCTGAACTTACGAGAGAGTATTCCACTGAGCTGAGGTGGCAGTTGACCAGTAACGAAACTGTGATGAAGGCTTAGTTGGCACAGAATCCACACGAACATCAAGTTCGGACAAACAGTCCAGAACCACGACGACATGCTTCAGCCCCTTCCGCAATAAAAGTCAGGCAAAAGTTTGGAACGACTGTTCAGAGTACACTCAGAATTTCACACTCTGACTCATCGCACTCAGGAACGCAGAACACTCATGTACAGTTCATCGCGATATTACACGCAGTCTCAACAGTGGACTTGGTCGATCTTCGTCGCCCGCTGACATCGATCTGAAGCGCCGCGCGGCACCCTGATTCGATGGGCAACGTTCGAATGTTGTAGAAGAGACAAACGGGCTTATCGACACTTTACGGCGAATTGATGAGAGAAACTTGGCGTTCCCTCACTAGGCCAGTCGGTCGATCCCTCGTGGGAACTAAGATCGACGAATTCGGTTGATATTCGATCGCGGCACCCGCACTTCGTCACACCCTTTTACGGAGTTGGACGATTTCCGCGTCAGGGAAATTCAAGCATCACTGATATGAATTCGGCGACGTTAAATCTGTGAACAGCTTCGAGCTAGTTCGGGGAGCCCACAGTGTGGGGGAGGCGCGGTTCGTTCTCTCCTTCCGGCCGTGTTGCTTATAGCGCTTATTGTGTTCTGTTCGCAGCCTGAAAGCAGCTCTGCATCGTGTGATTCATTATCCCGGCCGGCCAGTCCGCTCGCTTTACCATTTTTTTGCCCGCCGCGAGCGTATTTGATGAGCGCGCGGCTCCGCTCGTTCAGAACTTCGGACGCCATTGGCACAGAATTTTTCAAGCGTTTTTGTTTAACGCGAATCGAATCCGTTGTCCACTTACAGAAGCGGGAAAAAATTCAATGAACGAGAATTAAATGCTGTTTAAAGCCTGAGCTAGGCGTAGATGTTGCTTTTCTAAAGATTTGAGATACTTTTCTTCGCGAATGGGCTCACCCATTCCGAACGGAAGACGGACAATTTGAGAAGTGACAGAATATCAACCGAATCGAGGAAACTCTACTACGATTCGTTCAGATTGTGGGAGTCGAATTGTGCGAACTGAAAGTAGTTGAGAGACCCGCGCCTCAGCAATTGTGCTCATTGGTTCCCCGCCTCCACGGAGAAAACCTATTTCGTTCGGAGCTCCCAGAGGAAACTCCTTCTCTGAATTCCGCCAAGGCTTATTCGGAGTCCATCTTGAGAGTAGCAACGGAATTGCGAAGTGTTGAAAAGAGAGGGCGACGAGGAAGCGGTGCATATTCTGCCAGAACCGAGTTCGATTCAACTCGTTGTGGACTTCCGGATGGGAGTCAATATATGTAGAACAGTCGGGATCCAGGACTTATGGACTCTGAATATTTATTCTGAAAGTCAGACAGGAAAATAAATGCCTGTCCCTCTGCCCGAGAGACAGATCTAAAAAATGGTGGGGGGGATCGGTTTTCCCCCTGTGAGGTATTCTGGGGCGAGCGGCGGTGGGTTTGTATCATCAGTTCATGGAGCTTTGAACGCAGATATTCGTGGTGTCAGCGAGAGAGTTATCTCTCCCGCTCCGCTGAAGCTGAGGCCGTCGGGAACTAAGGTCGATCACCGGAGTCGCGAATGTAAATTCCTCCAACAGCATCCCTCACGGAGACAGGCGGCTCTCGCCGTTCCCGAAAAGCAACATCATCATGATCTTCCACGTTTGTGCTCAAAAAGCGTCCTCGAGGCTACGAGATCACTTCTGTTCTTGGACGTTCACTTTGGCGGTGCGAGCGATCTTTTCCTGGAGAGCGTGAGTCTTCTGAACTGTCTCTTATATTGTTCCTTATTCCGCCATTAACAGGGGATCGCCGCCGTCGATTTTCCGTTTCCCCCCTGGCCCCTGGCGTCCGAGGATAAGTCGTTATTGATGACCCCAACCGGAAATCGGAAATGCACCGGTCGGCGCCGTCAAGACATCATGGAGCCTCGAGTTTCTGAGGTGTCACGCAGACATTCCTTGTTTCTGGTGCAAACCCTCCGTGGATACATGCTCATCCAGCGGGAAACGCTGGAACTTGAGGAATCGATCGATTTCCTTCGATTGTATTGCGAACCCCAATGTTGGGAATGATCTTTCTCCAGATGACAACTCTGGGAAATATGACTTTGAAGTTGATTCGAGTGCTTCGAATGGAAGTCAATTTTAGAGGTTCCGCGATAAGAAGAATAACAACGAAGAAAAGAAGAGTCGCGGGCTATCTCGGGATTGAAGAGTTCAGCAGGTTCTCACCCTGTCTGCCTCGGGTCGTTTCGACTCGCCGAGGTCATCGTGGACTATTTTTTTCACGGAGCTGCACGGCGCTGGATGAACGGCAGTAGGCCGAAGACCGGCAGGTATGCAATATACCTCGAGCATTTTTCGGATAAAGCGTCAGTTCCCAAGTTTTTCTCACGCCATCGAGTCGCGAACTTCAATCGGCTTGTCGTCGGGGATCAGCTTCCACAGTCCAAATGGTCTCAGGCTCTATCCTTCTCATCAAGGTGAGCTCGCGGTTGTCAACGCGAATCGAGCAGCGATCATCTCCGACACTTTAGAGAAATCGTTGCCGGATGATCTCGGGTTCAAGAACTCCAGAAGCGTTTCGAGAGGAGGATCGACATGGAATCACGTCGATGATCTCCGCCCTTTTCCGTCGTCTAAATATATTGGCGAGACTTCCTACTCCTGTTAATAATTAACTAGAGCCATTTGTCACGGTTCACGCAGTGGGGGCGGAATCTTATTGTCGCTTGCGGTGGAACGAACACCCAGAACTTTACAAGCTTGTGTAAAGCCACGGCAGATTGTTGGTGGTGTTCAGGAACTGCAAACTGACGATAAAATGATCTCACCAATGCGGACATGGGGATCGGCTCTATCGCAACAGACTTGGAGCTGGTTTTAATGATGTGATCGATTTTCAAGAAGGAGACATTCATCGATCGGGCATAAAGTGCTCTTCGAGAGCGCGCCTTGTTATCGAGATTCCAGCAGGGACGCTGCCATCGGAAGAGAGCGCGGAATCTGCGGAAACCCGCGCTGCTCTTATGGATTGAATTGAATGGCGCACCGATACCGAAGTCGACATAGTGTCTGCGGAAGTCGCGACTTATATGCATGAATTCAGTGGCTCCATCGCTTGGAACATTCGATTGTTCCAGGACAGGCGAGTCTGAGGAGCTTTCAATACTTTGCTTATCGTGGTCCGTAGAACGCGCAAGCAGACTCCGAATCCATAACTACAGAGGTTGGTGCAGCTCTTATGGGCATCCTGGAACTGTCTCGGGGTAGTAAACGGTGCGTGAGCGGTAAGCTCGAGCCGGTGAGGCCCCATCCTAACGCTCTCCAACCGAGACAAGTTTCCACAACTTCCATCCTCTCCGAGCGTGAGCTACGAGACGGATTAGATCTCTCAGCCCTCTGGTAGCGTCGCTCGGTCGACCCCGGTCACCGAATAGCCGCACCTTGGGAAGGAGGAGTCCCTTGCGCAATTGGATGGGAAAATGAGAACATGGGAACGGCGGAGGGTCGGGATTCGGACTGCCGATTCCGTGGCAACGGCTTAGAGATTGGAAGAGCTAAGCTACCCATTCCGGGAATCGGGGAGCTAACGTTTCGGCAGCCTCTCGCTGAAGCCATCGCCGGACTCCGAATCGCTCAAGAGAACGTCAAAGCAATCGCAACCAGCCTAAAGCGTGAAACGAAAATTCTAGAAGGAAAACTTGAACGAAGATCGTATTTTTCTCATCATCGCACTCTACGAAAAGCTTCTTCCAACTATGCCGAGCTGATTGCGACTGGAGTTCGATCGACATGAGGTACCAGGAGTACTTTGAGATATTTCCTCCGGCCTTGCCCGAGGAGAGTCGCAACTATCCGAACCGCTCCAGGAGGAAAGCGGGAGCGGAGCATTCGAGCCGCTCACGCTCCGGCCTCTCTTTCGAGACCGCTTCCATGTGGCCATGCAAATCAGCGCACGGCACCAGTGCCTCGCTTATCCTCGGGGTTTTCCATCGAGGACTCGTCACAGCTGATGAAACTCTTCCTGTCTGAATCGACCGCGGTTTCAACTTCGGCGGTAGCCTGCTACGTGAGCAGGTACTCTCGACGCTTTGGGACCAGTCGCGTGCCGAGGGGTCGCATGAACTCCAGCTGCGCCAGCTTCCTCTCGCGGAGTGCCTCCTCGAATTTGCACCGAGTTTTGGCCGATTGGGCGGATCGACCGATAGGGCGAGGATGAAGTGGCCAGGGACGAGCGCTCCAGTGTAATTATACTCTCCTGCACGTCCTGCTGGCTCCAACTTTGAGCGCCCGTGTGAATGAGGATCCGGAATCTGGCGCACTGGTGAGCCCCAGGAAAGAACGCAAATATAATACATGCGAACAGGTCGCTAGCGATAATGGTCGGGTGCCGGCCGGATAAGGGAGGTTCAGAATTACGTGGTTCGATAATGCAGTTCTTCTGATGTGAGATCTCCGTGGCACAGACGTCGAATAGAACCTTCATATACTGGCCTTTCCTGGTTGAGGGAGAGCTATAGCCGTCCTCCAAACATGACAAACACCTCTACTCCGTGGTTGCGGAAGGGCGGAATTCGGCGGGACGTAACTTTAACGCTCGGGTAGGGTAACAGAAGGAGAGGCCGCTCCGGGCAAAGCAGCGGCTTGGTACGCTAATATCGAGAACCCGTCGGAAGTACCACGCATTCGGACTGCATCATTGGTCTCTCTGAGCTCCATGAGTTTCCATCAACCAATAGTCCGTCCAACGCATTCAAGAGCTGACAATACATCTAATAATAATTAGAGCTTGGAAGTTCAGGCATTCATCATTTTATAGCCCCAATCAACCCATGTGGGGAGAGGGATAAATGAGTCTCTGATGGCTGAGTTCATCAGCTCTCATTGCAATGATGCATGATTCATCAACCTATCCATGCATATACCGATAAATCTATTGATTGCTGGATGGTGAATAATGGATAATTCCTGAACTTCTGAGCTCCGAAAATGATATAGCACAATGAGGCTGAAGCAGGGATCAGTCCCGAAACTGCGGGGCGTAAAGTTGATCGGTATCATCCCTGGCCGGAGAACCCGGCGCTACCTTCATAGTACGCCGCGCCTTTCCAATCTGCGGACTTGTTCCATAAACAGAAGCGCAATCTGTGTGATGTGCTTGATGATCCACGTCTATGCGACTCTTTGACTTGAATGGATGATTTTAATCCATCAACAAGTAATGGGCCGAGCTTTTCTCCCCGGAGTCTGAGGAAATCCTCGCAGACACGACGGATCGGATCTTAGACCTCTACCTGTTAGCATGGTGAATCCACTGAAGCCTCATATCCCCGCTGTGAGGGACCGGGAACTAGAGTTTTCGAGCTGTCGGTTACTTCCGAGTCCTTCGCAGTCGCACAATACTCGATGTCTGTGTGTCCTAAGATTATCTGAGATTAATTTGCTACCTCCAAGATTCGGTATGCTTCCCATGGTATGCCCACCTTAATCAACCTCCCCCTAGACCGCGGGATGTAATTGACACAGCTGGCGATATCCTGTTACGTCGGCTGCAGAATAACAGAAACTGCGTCTTGAGAGCTGGAGTGTTTTGGTATTCTCAACTGTTGCCCGAACGGCCTCTTACGAACATGATATTCTACAAGGATGGATGATATAACATTTAAACTGTATACATTGATCGGATTTCAACTGAGCAGTCCGGTGCCGACGAGATCCGACAACACGGGCGGCAACCTTGAAACCATCAGGTTGAGTCTGAAATTGATTGGCTGGACTGATTCTTCTTCCGAGTGGCCGCAAGATAAGAGCTCCCCGATTATCTCTCTTCCTCCGATCCTCTTTTACTTCCACATGCGGAGCCAGGGTAAGCGACAATACATCGGTCCAACTAAACCAGAGACTCGTCGAGACGGTGAGCGCGAGTCGCCAGCCTTCTGGGATGAGTTCAATGGGTTCCGGCGACAACCAGCCGGTTTTCGTCGTCCATAAGGAAAATTCCGTCTCTATGAAACACGCCCGAAGCTGAGCTCTGTCGTCCCTCTTTGCCGTAGATTGGATTTCTCCAGCCCGGATCGATACGAGAGTTAGGGGCAGCGTTCACAGGGCGGAGCCTCATATCCACAGAGCGGGACCCCACGGAAGAGTGCACGGGAAATCCCAAACCGTTTGCAGAGAAGTATGACATGAGGAAAAGCAAAACTTCACGGTGGGCAAACCCGATTCACTCTGAAATTTGAGTCCTGATGAAACTAAGTTGGACTCCACAATGTTCGCTTCGTCGGTCAGTATCAGCTGCCTTGACCTATTCTCCCAAATGAGGCCTCACCTGTACCTGTTCCATGTTCCGTGCAAAGTGACTTCATAACTGAGTCTGCCTATTGCATCATCTCGTCACCGAAGTATTAGAGAACCCGCATAACTCCTGACCTGGTGATAAGGGCGAGAGAAAGAGACAGGGAGAAGAAGACTGGAGGTCCGCCTCGTTCTGCTACTGAAAATTCTTTGCGACCGGAAGCGCGCGGTGACAGGAAGAGCCGGTTGATGCAGGAAAAAGGTAGCACGACGATTCCGAGCGCGAGGATCACCACACACCACATTCGGCGAAGGATCGATATCCCTCAGATTCGTAGGACCAATTGGTTCATCGAGTTACCATATTGGGTGAACCGACGCTTTCAAAGCCATGACAGAATGAGTTACGGTTGCTGCCCAAGACTCGTACGGGACACGAATCGGTTCAGCTGTGTCGTACAAACATGAACGACTCTCTTGTGGAAACGCGACTCGCCTCAAAGTTTGTCACTCTCAGAGTCGGACTTCACGGCGGGAGTTTCAGAGGACTTAGAGTCCAGTTGCGCCGGCTCTGCTCGCCTGATCTGCGCGGATTCCCTGAAGTGGTCGGACTACCCTTGGGAGAACCGGGCCCGGACCTCCTCCACGAGGACTGGGATGAGTTAGACCATGTAAACCAGGCCCGTAACTTGCAGTGGGATCGACCTCCGTGTCGAAGAGCTCCAGGCTGTAGCAACGGAGACATCCTGTAAAGCCTTAGTGTGGCCGAAAGCGATCAGCGCTTTTCTGACGCGGTCGTTAATAAGTTCCGCAGAGCTCTTAGCGGCGGTTGACAGATGCTCACAAGGAGTGTACATTAACTCCCCTTCGCCGATTTCCATGATACATAGATGGGAGTGTGGGGTGCGTCGGGGGTAATATAGTGACGTGTGGGACTTCTCCCCATACGGCTCTGAGGCTTCAAAAAATGAAAATGAGGTTCGTATATTCATCATCATAGGCATCATCGTCATCACACCCCTTAGCCTCACTCCAGAGTTACATTCTCATGCTTTTTCGGTCTCAAGCGGGTGAGAATCGGGAGTGAAATATTCGGAACGTTCCCGGCCGTGTGCGACTCGTCATTCGGAAAAGAGGAGTACCGATTTAGTATTCAGCCAGTGACAGACTGAAAAACAGAACGGATGATATGAGGTTAAAGAGACCTGACGCATTTCTGCACGGAAAATCACCAAGTTCATGACCTATCGACACCAACAGTACGTCGTAGGAATCTGAAACCAAGCAATGGAGATGGTTCTCAGCAATCAGGATAACGTCTTACTTCACTTCGATCAGACTGAAGTTTCCAATACGGATCAGTCTCCATCCAATCACGTAACACATACCGACTGGACCTTCACCCACACCACGGAAGACACACAATTGACACTTCGAATTCTCTGAACTTTTTCACCCATGGTTACACGATACAGCCGATTTTGAACATGAGGGGGCAGCTAGTTAGGAAGCTGAACGTAAACCTACCGGAGCCAAACCGTGCTTTCGGCCCACTGGTGTCAGCGTCGTTACCGAAATAACCGAACCTTTCCATAACGTGCTCGGAATCAGGGGAAGTGAACGTAGGTTTCGTTCAGAGCTGGTCTGAGCACGTCTCCAGCGAGATCGTCAACCGTTTGTTCTCCCCCAGGTGCGTGCTCTGCGTGGATTCTTGGGGCAGTCATACAGATTCCCAGTGGTACAGCCTTCCTCACAAAGAAATCATGCTCAAGATCCTCCCGAAGGACGCAGCGACTCTGATACAGCCCCTGGATGCTGCTCCATGCAGTTGAAGTACTTTGCCAAACGATGAACGGCGCAAAGTGCCTACTTCGACTAACGCGAGGATCAGTGAAACGGCATTTAAAACTGCTCTCGCTGATCTACAGCCAGTTTCGGCACCCTACCTTCCGACCGATGTGCATCTGCAGGTGGCGCTCCCTGGTGTGAGAAAACCCGTCTTCGAGCCTATCGGGGGAGCTATTCTCGTTCGCTGAACCATCCCAGTTCTGAATCCTCAGTTTTCCGATTCGTCAAATGCGTTCATAACCACTCAGGCAATGCTTGATCCGGAACTCTCACTGAATCCATCCACGGAGCTAATTTTGCTCCGCCTCACATCATCCGTTCCGTCTTTCAGGCTGTAACTAGGTGAATGCTAAATGAAAACTCTTTGTTCTCCAAACGACGTCTCGTTACGTGACGCAGGCGACGTGAGTGTATCGACTGCCTCACTTCCGATTTTCACCGGTGTCGACACCGGAGAGGTATGAGAATGTAACTTTAGAGTGGGGCTAAGGCATGTGATGATGATGATTTTCCGAATTTCATCTGCATTTTTCGAGACCCCAGGGCGAAAATCCCATACGCTTCTATGTTACCCACGGCACACCCTTGATGCCCATATTTGGGTGTTCCCATTGAGAGTGATTACGTGTATCGCGAGCATTGCCGTCGGGAAGAATGTGACACGTCACACTCCAGTCAGTCGCTCCCAGAGAACTTATCTAATGATACACCACCCAGGAATGAATATCACGCCTCAATCCGCAGTGGGCACCGCGCAAGACAGTGTATGTTGTGTAACTTCGAGTTCTATTCCGATGATACCGATTGTGTGAATACCGTTCGAGTAGGAGCAGCCGGGGGCTGAATCGGCGATCGAACACTCCCCTGCGGTGTAATCTCGATCATCAGGGCTAATGGAATCAAGAAATCGTCGATCTGATCGAGACTCGCCTAATAAAACTCCACTCCTGTCCCGACTCCCCACTGCCTGATTGTCGCCGTTACCATAACTATAGTTGGTCACATGCAGTTCATAGAATCGAGGTTCACGTTCGTGGCGTTCATGTGATCGAGGTTCCATTGTCGTAGAGCCCAGCCTCACGATTTCGGAATGACCTCTCCAAGTCTTCCATGCTGTTTTTGTTTGGAGAATGTCTGCAAGAAAGCACCCTCTTGTGAGGATCTTCGAGAAGCATGAATATGCGGCGTTTTTTCCGGAGAACCGAGCAGCTTCCGCTACGAAATGGAATTCAGCGTAACCCATCAGTTGAGCTGAGAAAGCAGAGCTGATCAGCTATGAACAATGGAACGAATATCCCTCGCGAGCAGAAACAGCCTTTTTATTCGCAGTTGCGGCTATGTGAGGTTGGAGTGCAGCCGATTCGTGGTTTTGGACACTTAATCCGGCTTACTCTGGAGAGCGGAGCTCGGATCTGACGTAGCTGCCGGCTCGTCGTCCATGGTCCGCTTACCCGGCTCCTATTCATTCCTCATTAAAGGCAGAGAAGTTTTTCCTAGTCGCTTCCTGAGCGGATAGAGATATTAGGTCGAAGCTGAGAAAAGTATCGAAATCCCGATGTTGTGAAATTTCAGACAAGAGTAAGCATTTCCGTACACTGTGGCTGGAACAGGAGATGGACCTTAGGAGACGGAAATTGAAATATCCGTGCCCTCGTCCGTATGACGAGCACAGGGAGGGCGCCGCTGATTGAAGTTAATTCCCTTGTCGCCCGTCACCCTTGCATTTGACCATCTGCTAAGCTTGAGCTTCCGAAGTTTCCTGTTCTGGTGGAATAATCTCGGCCAGCGTCGTTCCTGCTTTCTATATACTAGAAGCTGCTTAACTTGCAACAACGTTGTGAGGTTCGTCCATCAACCCTTGGCCGGGAGGCCGTTGTGACGTTTCTGAAGAAGCGCTGAAGAACTTACAGGGAATATTTAATAGGATTAAAGCCCAGGGAATAATGAGGCCAGATCTGGGCTCATCGTCCGTTCGGTTTCCTGCACCGAAGCGGCCCCATCCTGGAAGGACTAGCTAATCGAACTCGACGGGCCAGAAAGAACCTCTCCCCCCCCCCTCTAGCTTCGATCGTCGATTCGACGCACCGCCTACCATGTGTGCAGGACCAACAAGCTGGAGAATACTTTCATTTTGACCCACAGAGTTGCCGGCGTAACTTTGAGCTTGGAGTCTTGATTCATAGCAGACGAAGCGAGCACGTTTCATCATTCAGCTAGCATTCCGAGAGTCGCTCGAGAACCGCCGGTTCGAGGAAAGCCCACCGTTTGGGACTTCCCAGTTTGACAGAAAACTGCGGGTAGAACTTGCCCTTCAAACGCATTCGCTGGACACCAACATGGCTTCTACAGCTCAGTGGATAATATACGTTACTCAGCTCTCCCTTATATTCACATTCGCTGCTAAACACGGTGAACTTGATTGGGAGTCTACTGATGAGAAGCGATGAGACGGAAGAAATATCTTCAAAAATATTTGCTGGGAGAGACATCGCGCTCCTACCTGGGTGCGCATAGGTATGAATCGTGAGCATTTTGATTGGTCCTGGTGGCCTATGATTCGCCTGTCATCGAGCAGGCGTTTCACTTTGATACTACGCAAGTTCTACGATGATACCGAGAGAGCCGGGCAGGACATCAGAGTGATTCTCTGATGGGAACGAGAATTGAGTGATGGAGGAGATGCACGGCCACTTCTCCGCTTCTGAACTCGGATCTAACGTCGGAATGGCAGAGGCCCTTAGAGTATCTTGCGCTGCGGAAATCGTCATCCCCTGGCTCGATGCCGAGGATATTCCCCTGTTTCCCTCGAATCGTTAGGAAACTAGCACGATTCTCTGGCTAGGGTTCATGCGAAAAAAGCGCCAAACCGCCTTGGCAAAGAACCTTGGTTCTCTTCGGCTACAAAAAAAAACGCAGAGAACTCGGCGGCCGGGTACGATGAACTCTAAATCATGGAGCTGGAGCACATCTCCGGTCCTTTCTGCTTTCGTTCCCATTTTTTCGAGTGTTACCTCCAGGGCTTTTTGAAGACTTCCATCCGGTTTGAGCTACATCTCCGCCTGCGTGTCTCCTTTTCATATCTACCTGGACGCTCCCGAAACCCCAGGCTCCATGATTGATACTGTCAGTTGGAATATAATTCCATTCCTGAAAGAAGTCCAGTTTCGTAGGAGCTCGAGTGTTACCGGAGATCCCCGCGATAGGACAGCACACCAGAGCAACAACTCTTAGAGCTCAAGGATCAGCTTCTGTACTCCGCTCACGTTCTGAATCACAGCCATCGTGGGCCAAATAAAACCACTTTCCTTCCTTCTTTCGAGGACGGCTCATTCAGACTTGGGACCGCGGGTTCGCTTCAGAACTGTAGGGAGCCTGTGCTCCTGATCGAGTCTTTCCCGTTGGAATCAAAATCTATCTGAGATTTCGGACCAGATTTGGGAGCAATCCGAAAGGACCCGCACTGTTCCTGCGGACGAAACTTGCAGAGATTTCCTGCATCGATCGCCCACCAAACACCTCCCCCCGAGCGAATAACGGTCAGGATTTTCCCGACCTTGGTATTTGCATCTCTCGAAACTTTCGAATATTCTCGCAAAGTCGCAACTTGTGGGCCCCCGACCTTGAATCACGCGCCAAGCTTACGCGGGACTCGAGCAGGATGAACTTTGAAATTTCCGTCAGGTCAGAATTCCAGTCCCGGATCTCCTTATGTAACACTGAACGAGTTCGTGTGATGCCCTCCTTCCATCGGAATGCAGGAAAATTCCACCGCTGTCGGATCCGAAGGCAGAACTCCAAAAGCAACCTCCAAAACCCTGCACTTCCCCTCTCGCTGGCTACGAATATTCTACTGCCACGGATCTCCGCGCTGCTTTCCGGCGTGAAAACTACATACACGAACGGAGCAAGCCCGAGCGATTCGAACGTGATGTATTGGAGGCTTCTTCTCCTTCGATTTGCAGCAGAGAAACGACTCGGTCATTGAATTGCAGGACTCCACGCTTCCAGAATAACATTCTGGAAGTCCGTATTTAGCTTGTTCGTATCTTCGCAGCATCCCTCTGAGCCTGAACCAACGAAGCAGATCATGAGCGCTGGTTAAACTGCCTCACGATTGCCCAAGTTTCAGAAAAGACGCCCTCTCTCCAACAAGATCGGCGGAATTCCAACTGGGCATTCCAGATTCCGGCTGAATTTCCCAACCATCCGGTCGAAATGGGTTTCGGGGAGGTCTACCTACAGATAAGGTTCCGTGGATGGGCTCCTAGAAGTCCAAAAGGATGCTGGAATCGTAGTGCTAACTCCGGTGCATCCCCTCCAGAATTATCGCCCCTTACGGCCTTGAGTGATCCTGATGCGGTCGGAGGTGGCTTGAATGACTTCGATTTTCGGGAGGAAGAATTCCGCTCGAGCGGAGAAAGCTCGACCCGGCAAAAGCTAATCGCAAGCGCTAATGTGCCGGAAGTTTTAAAGAGGATTTCGGAGCAAAGTTTCGGAGCCGCGGAGCCTTTGTACGAAGATAGTTTCCGAGATGCATGTCGTCGCGATGGAACGCGAAACGAACGAGCCTTGATCAAGCACAAGACGCGCTCTCACCGAGTTAGTCAGGAGCTACGAAGAGTCTTTAATATTCAAGGTTGACACAGCTTTTTTGCAGAGCTGGAACTCGCTGTATTGGAGCACGCCATCACTGTGGAGCAGCTCTATGCGATTGCTCCGTGCAGGCCATCGAATCAAGCGGCTTCACTTCACGTCAACAACCCGTCATCCCACGGCGTCGGACGTGGGATTTGGCCTCCGGCTGTTTCCGAAAAAACGGTAAAAAACAAAAACGGAAGATGGAGAGTCTAGTCCAGGCAAATTCTTGCTTCCTTGCGGTCGAACTGATCACAAACCGTAACTTTTTCCTCTGCTTTTTCCGTTGCTGAATCATCAGCCGTCAGAGCCGTTGCTCTGTTTGTTCCGAGTGAATTTCGAGAGAGGAGGGGAGCTATGTGCCTGTGAGTTCGTGCGAGCTCGAAACCTACAGGCGAAAGGGAGCCCTCTTCCATATCGGCACTATGTGCATTTTTATTCTGATTCTCCGTTGTCTCTTTCCCAACTAAGCTTGAGCATACCTGCAAGCCAACGGCATCTGAAAGGGCTCAGGAAGCGCTGCTTGCTGTCGTTCCGTTTCGAGTTGACAAAGTTCTTCCATTATTCAAATTCGAAGCCTGCATTCCACAGGGTCAACATGACCTGCAAGATTCACTGGTGCATAACGATGGTCGAATACTATCCAGTAAAGCACACCTCGGCGAAAAATGGGCTCCAGGATTCAGAGCCTGCTGATGCCCTCTGCGTTGTGATCGGCCAACGAATTTCTGAACTGACTCATGTAGTAGTCCATGACCACTCATTGAGTCGTCAACACAAACTTCAACTAATATCATCATACCGTTCCGAAGGATGTGGAAATGAGGATTTCGAGTTGCCTTTCAACGATGTCGCCGCAATAAACTAAAAGCAAGCCACTTAACGATGCGTGGCGTGCGTCCGATATCATGCGCGAGATCAGCCGCGTCCGCGAGCTTCCGAGCACGGAAAAAAGTACTCTGGCTAGCAGTATTCATATCGGGATGAGCTCTCATCATTGTCTCCAAATAAGCCGATCATCCCCAGACTTGCTCTCTTGATGTCGAAAATTCGCGTCTCCAAGGGGCAGCCTCGTGCCACGCCTTGAACACCGAAATATGCTTAGGGATTTGATTCTCACTGGAAGACCTTCTTTCGTATCTCAACTGCGTTATTCTCCTGTCCCGCGTTTGTTGAGTTCACTCGATATCGCCTCGGGCAAGCTCAGCTGCTCAGCGCCCCGGGAAGCTCTCCGACTGAAGGTTCTTCGCATTGGAAGACTCTGACGGAATGGTTCATGGAAACATCTCTGAACCGGCGGAGATCTTCCAGGCTCACATATTCTTCGCCTTCAAACATCTGCGAGTCGTTCCTGGTGACTCCATCTTGTCGCGACGAATCTCCATCAAATACGTCAAACCGGAACCCTAATTGTAGGTGCCGCGAATCGGAATTTCAGATCTGTACCACGAATGCCCGCTTCAATCGGAGTCATGTTGGATAACATATGGATCCACCTCGTGTGTCCAACTAGTGGAGAACTTGGTTCGCCAGTCCCTATCGGGTTAACCACAGACTTCCGGAGACTTCTAGAAAATATCCGTGCCCCGCAGCACGAAGCCCGGCTACTTGTGGAATGTCTTGTAGCTCGTTTGAGTGGCAGACATCCATCAAGATACTAAATCGGGCTTTTCAGATAGCCAGTGGAGCCTGACCGAGAGTACTTCACCTCCACTCGGCGATAAGGAAATGTCAACGGATCCAACGGAAAGCATTCTCCCCATGGATGTGACTTCCAGAGGGAAAAGGTTCACTGATGACCCATGAACTTTGGAAAATGAACGGCATGAGACCAACTCTCTGAATGTCGATCGAATTCATCAGCTCGAACCACGACACAGCTCGATCAGGAATCCAAGAGTACCGGTGGGAAATCAAGGTGGAAACGAAACCCCGCGTCTCAATCATATTCGGAACCAGAGTTGCGTTCCGCTGCCCCGAGTGAGGAGCTGTGTCAAACGATTCTTTGAAGCCCATGGAGAGCGAAACGTGATTCTAGGGGATAGGCCCTCGACGCTCGTCTCCGGGGATGGAGTCGGCAACATGGGAAACGATGTATTCCATTCATTGGTCTCTCAAAGGAGCTCCGCTACTTGTGACGCGCCGATCGCGCCGAATTTCGTTTCTATACTTGTCACATCGAGACAGGGGGGAAGGAACCGTAATTCGCGTCCCAATGGCCCACATGGCTGCGCATCTCCATGCGAATATGAATTTACGTTGAGCGTATGCTGACAGTCTATGGACGTGCTCGATTTTCCGATGACTTCGTTTGGCGCTATCAATTTTCCTGAAAGACTCCAACTGGTCCGCAACGCACACAGTGGATCAACATGTTTGGATTCGCAGGGCTGATGGTGAAGACATGGGAGAAAACGGAACAGAGAACAGCCCGGTCCGCATGAACTCAATATAGCTTGTTTCCGGCTGGTGACGGCCTCCTCTCCCAGTCTCGGAGTGACGAGTATGTATGGATGCGATTCGGTGCGACCGGCGCGGAACCATCCGCGTAGCCCCCTTGTGACTTGGGCTGGAGCGAGGATTCAACTGCAACAGCTCGTCTGTGCGTGGGCGACACTCGACAATCCTCCTGGGACCTCCCAACACAAACTTCCGAGGTTGACACGAGTTCAGAAAACAGGGTCGCCTGGAATACAGCGCTCGTCAGAGCAGCCTCGAGATGGCTTCACGCAAACCTGCGGCTTCTAGATGCTCAAGCCTCTGTAGCTACTCGCGCAACCCATCGGAGTTTCGAGGAGGCTCAATAGAGGTTTTAAGAGGAGGGACAGGACCGCCTCGTTTCCGTTCTCCACAAAGGACTTCTTACAATCATCATCGCCCGGGTGTCCTGCGTGACTGTCCTCGGCGACAAATTGGCAAGCTCAGAAGGTGCGTAGCAAGGAAAGTTCTTCGGGAGTTCAGCCGATTACTGAGCAGTAGAAGCAGGACTATGTGCACAGCTTTCCCTCTCCAACTCAATCCTAATGAGAGTTAGTCGTCTCGAGTCGTGGTATATTCCGATCCCTGCCCCAGGCGTTAACAATCGGAAGTCGATTACGAGCGCGGGACGCTGTGAAAATTAGGGATTCGGTCGGAGGAGACAGATGGGAGGAGTGACTCTTCGCTCGCACTGCAGGACTGAGAATTTCCCTATAGCGACGCTAAAGCATGATTGATGCCATAAAGGTCTCAGACTTCACTCTGAAAACGCTCCGCTCGCCCCCGTCAGAAGCGGTGGAGCAAGACATAACACGTGGGCATGGCAACGCGAAGACAGGCCCCTTTGAAGTCTTAGAATAGCTCCACTCTCAGCCCGAGCCATCAGACGATGGTACCAATACCATTCCTGAGTCGGAGCATAGCGAAGACAAGTGGTAGGGGGGAGTGGTAAATGCCCTGCTCTCGGACGCTGCTGATTCTTATACATGGAAGGTCAACATCAACAACACCTCCCACGTTCTCCAATACTCACGAACGCACTCCTCTCGGCTATGCTTCGTCTTTTGGGAGGAGTTGTCGACTGTTGTTGCAACTGCTCACTCCTGTACAGTTGATAGATAGCACAGCAGCGTTGAGTGATAGGAAAAGGCGTTGCCGCAGGATCTGAAGCCGAGTGAGAGCTCTGGAACGGATCAGCTCCGGAATTCGCACAGAACCCACCCGCGACCTCCACTGTACTGGTGACAAGATGAACCGCAATGTCTGTGTGGGGTCGGCAGCCTCAACATCCCCAGCCCGATGCCGCAATATTTGTCAGATTGTGATGCCGAATCTCCGAACAAAGAGCGACCAGATATGCCACTCGTTCGAATATGCGACCGCGAGCAGCTGTTGCAAGAGTGTGCGAATCATCACGTCGCGCATTGACGATTGGGGATGTTATTAGTTTGTTGCCAGCCTCATCAAGGGACGTTCCGCTTTGAGCGTACTTGGGAATTCCGCGAACTCGTTCTCCTAATAAACGCTGACGCCCAAACCTCTCATGCGCAGTTGCCCTCGGCTCCCTGTCACATCGCACGGGCGAAACACGGATGCTGTGAAAGTGAGGCAAATCATTCCCCACTTCTTTCTCACTGTTCGCCCTATCAAAGTTCCGCGCGGGCGACTCCAGGCCGCAGGAAACCCTCTCCACGTCAACCCGCTCGGAGCCCTCAAGGTCAGAGCGTTCCTCAATTCTCGAAACCAGGGGTGATCGCCGCCGTTGTCCCACCACTTCTGTAGAGTCCAGTCTGCGTTCCGTCACTGCTCATCAAAGAGGTTTAGCGGCAGCCAGGAAACACAAGTGAATCAGGGCTCTGGTGTGCCGCCGGATATTTCCCTATGTGCGGTTTCTGGTCTGTAAAGCGCGCGCCCGTTAGAGAACACGTTGGAAAGAGGACCGAGCTAAGCTGAATGGAGGCCTTGGTCCGTACCGATGATTGCGCAGAATCTAGCGAGCTCCTCACTAAATCCAAGACTATCGACAGCGAGCTGAGCACGTCGGCTAGGGATGGATTTGGATCCATCGTATCCAAAGTTGAAGCTCATATGTTCCCCTCCGTTTCAAGGGTGAATTTCATTGCATTCACATATCTTATTTTGTTGTCCTCCTATCGTCCTTCTCTGGTTATAAGGGGTTGAACAGGTAGAAGTCCCAGTCGGTACGGAATTCCTGTCTGAAGTGTTCTTCTTTGCATTCCAGAGCGACGTATTCGTCGTCGACCCCCACGTCGAGCGCAGTTTATATCGATGGGAGGATCACGTGCGTTTTTTCGGCTCTTGAAGTTCAGCGTTCCTCCTCTGGCGAGAGCCAACAGACGGCTGCCCCACGAGTTTTCTCAGAGTCCCGTTCCGAAACAATTCGTCGCTTTAACTGACCATCGACAATCATTGTGGATGTGGACATCATATTCCATCTCCATGTGAAGTTTAATTTGCCCCGTAGCCTCATTTCAACTTCGTTAAACACTGGATTCAGGATTTCAGGTCATCTCGGTCGTGGTTACAGGAATATTTTGGAACTGAATGAAGACTTGGCGTTCTTTTTTTACGATCGACCTCTTCATCACACACACTGTGGAGAGGATTTGCTCGTCAACTCGTGTACGCCGCTGAGGGCGCGCTGATTCGGGACAGGCCTCGCTATAAATTATTGCATGCACGAGTAGGAAGCTGGGTTATCTCATAATATATTTCACGGAGTTCTTCGCAGAATATATTCGTCACTGCTGTGCGCAATGTATTTCTAGTTTTCTGGGACCTTCTAGGTCACACTGGATTCTCGAATTTTTGAATCTCTCTGTTACCTCTATTTTCATGTCCGTAACTTGCTAACCATGACCGACGATCACCGGATTGAGCTATCTGGATGGAACCATCCATCTGACTCTCTTGAAACACATGACTTTGCTGGTGGCGTCGAAGGAGCTCCAACCTAATTCTCTCTCGATCAACTCTTTCCTCGATACGGTGGAGTGTGGTTTGCCCCTGGCCCTCCTTCCCGCATATCTTGATCTGCATGGCTTTGTTACTCCAAACCTGTTGGAACTCCACAGCGTTCTCGCATTGAGTCTTCGGGCCGCCTTCTCAGCTTGTTCGAAGGTTGGGACAAGTACTGTTTGCAGCCTGAATAGGCGCACGGACGTTCCAAGTGGTCTGTGGTTGCACCAGCACCCCAAGTGGAGTCATCCCCACAGAAGAGTCGTACCGATACCGATAATGACCTCGGCGTTTCACAGCTATCGTTGCGTAACGATAGAAACTTTTGCTTGCAAGCTGTTTTTATTTCACAACGGAATTATTTCCTGAAAATAAAGGCGAAGACTTTTCTTGGAGCTCTGCTCAAGAGGATCGCTGTTCTCTAATTTCGTCGGAAACCGGCTCTCAAACTGTTCTGAGAGGAGCCTCGGCCTCCGGCAGGATATCGAGAACAAGGACTACCTACTCCTGTGTCAAAATAGAGCGATCTCCACGAGAGGCCCTCGGGATCGATTGTGGTCGATATCACATTATTTGAAACCGGTCCGGGTTTCAAATTACGAGTGGGGTGGGTTGGCGAGGGAAAGTTCTCACGAGTTCCCGGGAAACGCGTCGCTGGATTCGAGAGCACTCGTAGGTCGTCAAGCTCCGCTTTACCCTTGCGATGCACTCGGGAAAACAACAAGAAAATAATTTCTCCGGGAAATGTTAGGATCGTTTTCATTTGACTCTGTCGGAAGTATTCGATTCGGAGGTCTGGTGATTGTTCAGTCTCTGGGCGCGAATTCCTCCCCTTCCTGATATCAGATCATGGTCAATCAATCATGGTCAGACCGATTGAGGTATTTGTTCAATAGACTCCGAAAAGAATCGCCATATCGTCGTCGAAATCGCCCTATAGACTCCGATACAGTCGAGCCCCGGAGGTCGATGAGTCGTGAGAATTCGTGAACGTTCGATTCAAACAATATCGGCTGCCGAGCACAAAGAGACTCGAGCTATTCCCATCGCTGGTCTCAGCGAGGCCAAAAGAGTTGCTCTTCCGAAAGGTGAGTTTAGGGCTCCTTGATCCAATGGAGAGTAATCTCACCAACCTAAGTGGACCCTGGAGCTCGACTCTCACGCAAGACTCCTTCACAGTGTCTCTACAGCCGATTCGATTATCGAATAACTACGACAGACAGCGACTCTTGCCAGCGAGGTTGGAGCTCGCTACGAAGGTGGTTAATCTGAATAAAATGGCGGAAGGTAATCCACGGAGTCAGGCGTTTCTAGCTGGAATCTGTGGTACAAGTGTCAAATTCAGCTGTCAACTTCAAGCTGTAACATTCTGGTGGCCTCCGTGTTCCGAGCTGTATTCCGGTCATACTTCATCCGATCTGGAACTTGCTCCGAGTCTGGTTTTTGATCGGAAGCTCTTGGAAAGGCGCATCTTTTCGCACTTTTATTCCCAACCATCAGATCAGGGTAGCACTTTCCGGAACTCATCGAAGTTCTCCTCAGTTTAATCGATGGTTCCTGAGAGAACTGACTAGGAAATTGCCGATTCTCAACCGATTCCAAGAACGAAAAACGGAAAGATCCCCTCCGATCCCACCTGCGAAACGCTAGCAAGAACGCGCAGATCGGTTTCGAATCGGAAGAGGGTACTCGATACGATATACTCTTCTGCGAAAAGATGCGCCTCCCTAAGAGCTTCTGATTAGGATGAAACGCCGTATCGGGAAAAATTCAACCGAAACACAGCTCAAAACGCGGAGGCAGCCGAAATGTTACAGCGCAAAGTACACAGCCTGTATATCGGTACTCTTCGAGATGAATGAAGGTTCCGAAGGTTACGACGATCGAATTCCTTGTTGGATTCAATGATTCATTGAATAAGTCATCGATTCAGGGATGGACACTGCATGAAGGCAACGGTCAGAGATATGGAACGAGAATGGACACCTCAGTCACTTGCAACTGGGAGTTTAAGCACTGATCGTTCTACATCTTCAACTTATCTGTGGAAATAACGGTATGGATGAGTACTCGGAACCTGACCTCTTAAGCTCCCTCGGTGATGAGGCTTTCTCGATCTAATTATTCGTCCATTCACCCATACCTCAATGAGTTGATGGGAGGGGATCAATGAGACTGCCTGAACCTCCAGGCTCGGTTCATTTCCTTGTGATGGAACACGATTAACAAGTCGACCTAACCTTTTTGATAGGACAACCGCACCACTCTCAGGTCTCAAAATGTGCTGCGACTCGCACCCTGCGACTCTCGGTATGCAGCAGGTAGACGAAGAAGGAAGCAAGGAGAATGTCTCTGCATATAGTCGGGCGTGAGCAGCTCGCGTCGCTGTCGGAATTTACGACACATTTATGTGATGGTCTTCCGTTTCATTCAATCTGATGGCGACTCGAGCTTTTCCCTTTCGAAGACCTGAGTCGTGAAATCGACCAAGCGAGCTGTCAAAATTCTATCATGTTTGTCAGAGGCTTTCTTCCTGTTGGAGGCGAACTTGCATTGTGAAGAGCAATGCCTCCTTCTGCTCCGATCTTTGCCGCTCTCACTCAGTGAACAGGGATGCCGTTAGGATGAAGGGCGATCGGTTTATTTTCTTCAAAGGAATGACCCATATCGGCTGATTCTACAGGAACTGCTTCTGAGAACTCTAGACTCGCGGCTTCCGTGTGCCCGTTGGGTTGAGCTCAAGTTTGAGCTTGATTAACTTCGGTTCACTGCTGAATCTGCTCACGAATATCAAGGTGTTTCCGGGAGGTCTTCCAGCGTTGTCTCAATATGGAGTCGATACCTGAATGACAAAAAGCTCATGGTTTCCAGCTCACAGCCTCACAATGACGGTAAACCTCGTCGGAGCGTCCCCGGAGAATAATATCGTCTTTTGAGGTCGCTTGACCACACCTTTCTCATGAATGTGAGAATGAGAGAGTTCCCGATACATCCGAAGTTTTTACGCAAGTTCTGATCCTGATGCAACCTTTATCAGATAATGACTCGGAAATCAATCGTTGCTGAACGTTTTGTTCCGTCGAGAACAGCCTCATCTAAAGAATTCAAATCAATTGCGAATTCCTGGGGTTGTAGAGCCAACTGAGGAGATTCAGGGAAGGGACAGGGAATTCATTTCCCATTCAAATGATCGACCTCGCGAGTGAGGCTCGGTTTCCGAGCTTCGGGACGTCATAGGTAGATTGAAAATGCGGTGCATGGTCACCATTAAATCGTTACCTGCTGTATCGTGAACGGCAAGCACCAGGTTCTTCACTTACCGTGGGCCCATAACGATTGGTCGATGTAGAAGCGTAGGTCAGGAAAAAAAGTTCTATTACTCGCCGCTGGATGTAGATTCTTGCCGAACGCCCCCCGTCCCATTCCCGGACCAAAATCGCCCGCTGACTCGCCGCCTCAACTCCGACAGGCCTTGCAGCTATGAGTACAGGGTGATTCGAACTCGACGCCCGTCTTTGATTCATTCCCATTCATCCAGAACCGACTCTATGAACTCAATACGTCCTTCATTTTGTAGCCCCTCCATTCCGCCAAGGGAACGCCGACCGATTCAATGAGGCAATCGAGGCGTCCATGGGATCCAAAATTGTGGAAGCTCTACGATGAACGATTGAGTCTAGACGATAGTAAGCCAAGATGATCGCACGTTGTGATCGAACCCTGAGGAGTTATCCCCATTCCCAATACTCAGACATTGAGCTTGCCTCACGAGAACCGGATTGATTCGGATACTAGCCTCGACAATGAATCAGCGGCAGTTTCAGCCGTGGGAGGGCGTATCGGGAAGGTTTCCCCAGAGGAATCGATGACATTACGTGATTTATTCCGCAAAATCAATCATCACCCGGCCGAGCACTCCTGGTTCGATTTGCAAAATGACGTCTTCGGTGTTGGCCTTGAGTTTGGCGATTTTTTCTGGGCTGTCGACGGGAACTCTCCCCTCAAGTTGGCCCCTCGTAGGAGTGACGAATCGCAATATCTCGGCGACCGATCAGTGTCGCCCAGTCGAGAAACGACGCGGTTCGGAAGTTTTCTTCCCAACAATGCGATTCGCTCCTCCGCAACTCCACAAGGGCGCTCCTCAGGGAGGGGAGGGGGGTGTGCGGATCCGATTCTGCCTCTGCCACGAAATCACGAGGAGTTAGGGGCGCGGAAGAGATGAAGTTCTGTGAAGCTCTCTGACCGCCATGAAAATTCTCTCCATCTCAGGCACAGGGACACGCCTCTGGAATTGAGGGGGCACCAGGGTTGGAGACGCCACATGACCGGACATTTTTTCTCAGGGCATTAGTGCCGAAACCGGACGTTTCCAGATCAGCCAATTTATATGACGGGGAGAGGCTCACGCCTCGATATGTTTGCTTCATTCCATGCAGCATTGATGAGTCTAAAGTATCAGGATGAGAAGTCAGAGTGAACTTCACCCTCTCTTCAATTATACCCATCATCTTTCCCTTTGATGACCAGACTCTTTAATAGAGATCTTCTGCAGGTTCGGGCATCTAGAGGGCCTTCGCTCGGAGTACATATTTCCCCGATTCCCGACATAATCTCATCCGAACATGTAGGAGCGTATTTTCGAGTTCTGCTTTCGCTGGAAATACGTCTTTGCGTGGGAAATTCGTGTTCCGAGTCTGCCACGGTAGGATGCTCGTGCGGTGGTTGGCGGGGGCAACTTTCTCAACAGTGTAGTTCTACTGGTAGACGAAACAGCGAACTGCGGAGACGGCGTTCAACCGTCCGCGGGCGTGAGGCGCTCTCATACGAAAAATCTTCTCTGGAGCCGATAATTTGCTGCCAGAAGGGCTTTGAATCGAACTGGGTTTCCTTCGATTTCTCAACAATGGAAAATTAACTCCTTGGATCCCGAACATCGGACCTTCCCCCTAAATTCTGGAAACAGGACATTTCCCCCCAAAGTCTCGGAGACCGGTAGGACAAGGACTTGTCCGGTCGTATGGCGTCTGTAGTCATTATCATCATGGGTCAAGAAAGGATGAGGGCATTAGCGCTATAGAGCATTGAGAGATACTTAACGGGAGGAAACAGCGCAGGGGCGGTCCGCCACGGGCAGCAGATTTTTCACCCTCTCGACGAACCATCATCCAGTTTTTGTTCTCCTTCCTGATCGGGAGGCAACGTTCAGTTCGTTCTGTTTCTGCCTCGGATCAGAGATCGAGCCAACGAAGTTGAGAAACCTGGCTGTCCTATCTATCCGGATGTCCATCACGGATGAGTTCAAGTTCGAGGAGTCCATAGGAGAGTTCGCAGCTTCTCTTTTGTATTTGAGGTCATCCAAGAATACAAACAGTGCGCATTAAACGCATACAGATTCTCGCACCCCGGAGAAAGAGAGGCCGGGGTCGAACAGAAATAATGACAGAGCGATAGACAAAGCGGATCATATAGTAAGGATGAGGATCTCCTCGTGGGTTTCCCGATGGACGTTTCCCCGGGTTCGTCGCCCCGTGAATTTGCAAATATTTTGTGTTTTGTGCGAACCCTGATGGTGCTGTCTGATTCAGAGTTGCAGAATACGATTCCAGTCTCTGAAGTCTCACATGGTAACGATCGACGAAACGAAACAGAACTTTCATCCCGGTGAGACAGCCCCGACGGCGGCTATGAGAGAAGTGGAGGTTTCAAGGCTCACTTTCTTCGGGGTAATCCGATTTTAAGTCAAATTTTCAGGCTGTTGGAACCTAACCACCAATCTCAGAAGTGTAGTCCCATTTGGTGTATTCTCTTCCGAAAAGTCCTCCGAGTCACTGTTCCGATGAGTTCACTGTCATACAAGCACCTCGCGATTCCTGTGAGTCTCTCAACTGGAAAAGGCATGCAAACTCCTCGTGGCCTCGTTCTCCAAATTCGCGCATGCGACACTTACCCGCCACCACGATCGCTCTGGCGAAACGGGTGACAATTTCGATCACCTCCGTTCCGGTCCCATCTCGAGATGAGGCTGATGGCAAAGTCCCGAGCATCGAATGCGCTAAATGCTTATCCCGGTTTTGGAGGAGGCCTCCGATGGTCTCACTGAATCATTCGACGATTCTGCGGAGAGGGATGAGGCGTCGCCCAACCCTAGCGGGAAAATCGGGAATGGGAGGGCTACAAATTGGAGGTTGATCTGAGTCGGTGGAGTCACTCCTCTGAAATGGGATATGGATCGATTCCTGGCACCGAGTTTCAGTCACCCTGTATACGTTCCCTGTGGATGAGGAAAACTCGGTCAGATTGCTTATTTGTATTTGCTCGCATATCACCACCGGTGCAAATTGATTCATCAGTTCGATAAGGGTGTTACGCAGAGGTCTCCACGGGGGACTCCTCTACGAATTCAACCTTACGGTTGAGTCCGAAAATGCAATGGCGGAGCCGAGGGATTTGTAGATAAGAGGCTTGCGCTCGGTTGCTCTTCCCACATGAAGACAGGAATCCACAACGGTCACCCATCCTTGTCGCTCTCGAACTCTATCCCTTCTGCTCCATGAACGACATTGAATAGAGAGAAATACGCCTATTCCAAGTTGATTGCATCTTCAATAAACGGCTCAGCCATCACTTGGTTGTGAGCATCTGTCGTGGAAACGAGCAAACCAGCTACGGAGGCAGGCAGCTGGGATGTTAGAGTCACCGGCACCCCTTTTCGCATCCAAGAGTTTATGCAGTGCTTGGCTCTCTGCGACTTATCACGAGGAGCGACTTTATCTTTCGAGCATGATCTACGCCGCTCAACGCTGGAATAAATTGACTGCTGACCTCGATGGGAATACCCGATGCCCAGGTTTCTGATCGAGGTCTTCACAAAAAGCTGTTTCCGAATCATATGCATGCTGATATCCACGCATGAGTAGTGAAACTGGAGGCCGCTATGTTTTTTGCTGCAATTTACAGTCCCGCGGCTCCTTTACATCTTCGTTGGGCACATTTCATCAGGGCTCCGTATGGTCACGAGAAGCAACTGTATAGAGCCTCAGACTTCTCGATGATGGAAGCGCTGTGAAAATCGTTTCGAAACCTTCTGCAGAGGCGGCATACTCAGGACCACGCTGCCCAACACTCAAGGTCGTTTCGAACATCCCAGAATTTTGTTACCATAGAGATTTCGTTCGATTTTTCATCGGATCCATCGTTCCCGCATTCTTTCGGAATGAAAACGTCGACATCCGACTTCCCCCAACACCGCCGCCGAGCGCTCCGAAACACTAAAGCCAAGCAGAGTTCGATGGCTGCTCCGAAACACTTTCGACGGCCGCTCGGAAGATCTCAGCGTCTTGACCCTAGCTTTTCTTCTGCTCCGATAGCGGAGCACGGAGAAGGCGGTCATCCATACTCAAAGTCACAAAGGGTAGATTCATTCGGCCGATCGACAGCGTTTCTTCGAGAAAATGAGCCATGGTCCAGGAATTGAGAAAACAGCCAGTGCCCTGTTTAGGGGTTACTCGAACACCCACAGGGACTCTTCGAAGTTTAACATCGGTGGGCGTTCGGGGACGAAGTTCCATTTGTTTGTTATGTTGTTGTGTCGGAGTGGCACTCCTCTCCCAGTGTTCGTTCGTACTTGTTTTTAATGGATAATATGATGTATATGGATATTATGGAGTAGAATCGAGGCCGCATCTCCTTCGAAGTACGGTCAGGACGAGGGAGAAGAATGGTCAGATAGAGCCGGAATTATTTTCGAATCCGGATCTGAATCCGAATTGGGAGTGGACCTAGATTCGGAGTCGGATCCGGATCGTCAGAATCGGATCATAGTCATCCCTGGTGTTGAGGAGAGAAGAAGGTCGTGGCCGACGGACACCGCTGCTTGCTGAACTGTCCTGATGGAACAAGTACGCTTGGGATGCTCTGGGAGCGACTCTTCGACAAGCAGTTTCTAGGATTTTTCGGCCGACGTTAACTGATCAGCTCAAAAAGACACCTTGCTCCCCGCTGTTTTGGTTATCCGGACTCTTGGTCTAAGCTTCCCAGGCTGGCCACGGAATTTCTGACTGATACTCCATGAACATTTTCGAAGACTATCTTCCGGGGATCAACACAACCGTCGCTGCCCTAGTACGTTCACCAAGGCGTAACTACCAAAAGGTCATCCTGAGTGAGTTATTCCTTGAAACACATTGATGCTGGTACCCTCCGAATGGTTTCGAAACGAAAGCTCTCGGTATCAATCATAGATTCCTGTTCGATTTCCGAGCAAAGCTGCGGGCTATGACTTATCCTATGTCAGAAGTTATCGGCTCTCACTGTAGAACCATTGTTCTCGAAGTGGCCCATATCGAGCTCTTGGGGTCGACGTCCGATCACTGATTTAGAGAGATGGCTCCGGGGCACATCTGACCATACTTCCGGTATCCAAGGAGGTGATTCCAGGATCTTCACGCCCTCGCCCCATCGATGGTCGTCGATAAACCTCCAGTGGTCTATATTGACCCTTTCGAGAACCGCTTGAATAGACTACAACGAGAGAACGCTACTTTCGCTTCTCTTTTGCTGACCTCCGGAAGGATCCTCGCGCTGACTGTTCCGAACATATCCGCTGATGAGCCTTTGTTAGCTAGCTTGATTAGAGTTTTCTGTGATGGTGGTCCCAAACTGGATGGCGCTCGGACGTGAATCAAAGTCGGGTGGAGCCCTTGCCACAAAGGGTCTCGGCACTTTTGGTCTTGGGTCGGGAATTCGAATGAGATATATTCTGTCGAATACCCCATCCCAAGAGAACACTTTCTGCCCAGTGGACGCGCACCTAGCTGCCTTGGTTATTTTTTACAGCATGAAACATCTCCTGGACCGATGAAATCCGAGCGAGATTTGCTAATATCTCCGTTATCTGAAGGAGTTCAGAGCTCATAAACAGGCTCTTGGAAAACTCGTGAATCCAGCTTTCCGATGCGTCCTTCAGAGCTTCACGATCGATTTGAATACCTTCAGAATGACCAACTTCAAAGTGAATGTTTCTAACCCACTTCCTGGAGGTTGACCACTTTCTAGTTTGTGTCATATTATGCTCCCCTTTAGTGCGGGCACCATGCGAGAAAAAGATCGGAAAAATAATTAGGGGGTCAAGGATGAAAAACTTGAAAACTGTCGTTGGTCACCCTGAATTCATCGAATTCCATGCATAAACTCCAGAATGTTCGATGGTGGAACGCCCTGAGCCAGAGAAGATCATATTCTGAGCCGTGGAACACACGGAATCAGCCGCCCAGACCCCCAAAAGTATGGTCAGATCGATCCCGGAATCACCCTCCCAGCTTTTGAAAAGCTTGGTCAGATTGGTCCCGCAATCACCTCTCCAGCTTTTAGAGGGATCGTTGAATACATGGAACGGCGCAACGGTCTACAGAACACCTTCGGAGCGGAGGTTGAAGCCGGAGGGTGGAGGACTAGGAACTCACGACTCCAACAGATCAAGGCCACCGACCTTACCGACTTCCCGGGCTTGACGCGCGAGGATTTACTCCTGTTGACTTCAGGACCGTTCCAACTCAAGCTGGCATGCTGGGCATAATTGCGAGATCAATCTGACCATACTTTTCCAAGTCTGGAGGGGTGTTTCCGAGACCAGTCTGACCATACTTCCCGAAAGCTGGAGGGGTGATTCCGGGATCGATCTGACCATACTTCTTACAAGTCTGGAGGGGTGATTCCGGGGGCAATCTGACCATGCTTTTGGGGGTCTGGGCGGGTAATTCAGATATCGATCTGACCAAACTTCCACATGGCTGATTCCGTGTGCTCCACGGCTCAGAATATGATCTTCTCTGGCTCGGGGCCTTCCACCATCAAAGGGTCTGGGCGGTTTTTGTCCATGGTGACGGATTTCGCTGAAAAGGACAGTGAGGCTTCCCGACGTGGAGTGGAGCCACCACAGCAAGTTTCAACCTCCGGCGGTCCTCCGTTCGCTCGCAACAATGACGTTGAGTCTTGAAAACAAAACTTAAAATCTTTACATCTCGAGAATCACGGGGGCTGCCGCGCCGATTTACAACTTTTTGGAATGCTCTTTGGAAGGGCCATATTTTCGGCGTTACAGGATTTAAGAGCGGTCGATCGCTCCTATGGTTTTGTTACCCGAGGTGTCACTTCCCGGCGAGTGGCCATCCCGGTAAGTACCTAAAAATATAGTCCTAGGACCCCCATCCATGCTGGGGAAATATTAGCTAGATCGAAGTGTTCCTTCCCTATTCACTTCATAAAAGTAGTATGTCGATCAGACCAGGGTTTTCCCATGTCGTCTCGAAGCGTCACCGAAGCTGCCAGGAGCTCGCTGTACCACGTTGTTCCGAATTAAGGGACCTCGGCACGCCTCGGAGACAAGAAGAAAATACACCGTTTCTTGCGTAGAAAGTACTTCCCATGGGCGATAGGTGTTATGGTCAGGTCGACCTTAGAATCACTTCCGTAGACCCTTAAAAGTATGGTCAGGTCGACCAACGCCCAGTCGCTTCTCGAGCTTTCGTTTCATAACTGAGCGAGAATGCTTGCACATCAGAAGCTCGCCATACCTCACCGCGCCTACAGTGCCGCTAATTGTAGCGTATATACTACTTTGAACATCCCGACAAGTCAAGCGTTTCCTCAGTGCCGAAGTTGCCACTGGGGTACGGTCGCCGTGCCACGAAGAACTTTCCGCTGAGAGCTCAAGCTTAACGGTCAAGTGGGCTTGATTGCTCCGTGAAGACGTTTTCTCCCCAGCCTCTCTGAAACGGTTGGTTCATCATCCTGTTTCTGAAGAAGACTAGTCCCATCTCAGACTCACAAGGAACTTCGAGGCCGTTCGACGCTACTTCTCTCTACTCGATAGCAGTGTTAGTGGAAAGGGTCATTATCACGAACAGGAATGAATGCTCATTCATCCATGATGTGCAATGGTCAAGCCAACTCAATGTCAATGTTTCGAAGCACTCGAAATGACGAACGTAGAAACGGGAGAATCCGGTTCTGGAATTCCAACGGCTTGAGTTCATCGGGATTGAGTTGTCTCTCGCAATGGCGCCTCCTGCAGTCGGAAATCGAAAGTTTATCACATAAGAAGTGGAGGCATTGGCGGAATGAAATGTTTTCATCTTTTCTGAGCCGCGAGGGAGCTCCTCCGCCGAAGCTTTTCCGCTGCAAATGTGCCATAGAGTATAGAGCGGTACTTTTGTATTGGCATTGTTACGTCTCGAATCAGGGCAATAGAGCGGGAAGACCACACCGAGGAATCATTAGCGTTCAGACTCACAGGTCCACTGGAAACCCATCAAGTACCTTCCATTCGATTGACATAATTGCAGGGCTCTGCAAACGAGAACGCTAGAGTCTGATGATACTCTAGAGGGTCCACCGGGAAGCTCAAGACAAAATGTTAGCGATCTGTTCACGGAAGACCGGAATCGGACGAGCTCCACTCGCAGTATCTAACTGGATAGGTGCGTGAATTCTCCCAAGCTCAGGATCGCGTTGGAATTGGAGGATATCACCTCCAAAGTCTGGAGAGTGTCTCATATCATATCAACTCCACATGCTCCGCTACTCGAGCCTGAAATTGGAGCACCTGCTTGAAAGAGAAAGCTATCTGATGCTCCCGTGTCGAGCGGTCGCCTAATTCTTTGCGTGAAAGATCTCGCTGTTCGACGAAGTCCGCACATGAATCACCCCGTGGAGCCGGCGAATCCAAAGTCTACCAGAGAGTGGCATTCATCGAGGAACTCACGGTGAGCTGCAGAGATACGCGGCGAAATAAAGTTCGAGCTCAAGTCCTGTGGCAGGGTTATTCAATTGAGCTGATCTGAGGAATCTCCCCCTCCCTGCATTATTGTGAAAGAAGGCAGTGAGGGACTACAAGTACTCCAGCGGGCTCGTATCTCCAATAAGCTCTGGTGCAGATTCACCAGCTCCGCGGATCTAACCGAAATCGAATTTCGTTGGGCACCGAGGTCTTCAATCTGGATCCAAAACATCTGAGAACCAGGAGATGGCTCGACCTGAGTTCTGTCATAGCGAGGTTCTTGGACCAAGTGTCAAAGTGCGATTATAACCGGGGCGCTGTGTTTCTTACCTTTCCAGGGTCCGGGAGACAGCCCGTTGTTGGCTCGACCATGTCACCTGGAAAACTGAGCATTTTTTTCGTCGGCTGGACGCGAAACAATTAACCTGTAGCTTGTACGGAGCAGCCCTGTACTGCGGCCGGGGAGCCAACATAGAATCTCGAAGCAAAGCTTGTAAAGGAATTCGCTGGGTTATCACAAACACAGAAAAGGCGGGAGCAATCTTCCTCTTAGCATCAGCTCTGGTTCTTACCCCGCCATTCCTTTCCTCAAGTTCGCTCGGCTGGTCGAACATCGGAGCTCAGCAGAAACCAGAGTTCCGTGAACAATGTCGGATATCCCTCTCCTCTCAAGGATTTCCTAAGCTATTTGCAGCGAATCTTCCGAAGATTGTGCCTTCTGAATGACCTTTGGCAGAGACGCGACAATCCCAATGATATTCTCACCCCTTCCTCTAACCCCCGGGCTTGAGGCAAGCTCCGTGAGGGTTTGTTCCCGCGGCTGATTGTGGGGCCTCACAGACCCGCGGAACGGGGAACCAGGACGGGCAGGCCCCATCTTGAGTCTGAACTCTGAGTCTCAGAAAAATGGGGGGTCGTAAAGCTGCATTGCATTCTCTAGCGCGGGCGGTTTCGAAACACTCGAGTTGCCTGAAGCATTCTTTGCTCGTATGTCGAGGTCAAACCCCCCTTCCCGTCTGTTTACAATTCTGGGATTTTCCCAAAGCTGGGATTGCGGTCGTCCTGTTGAAGCTGTTTCACCCCGGAATCCGTTATTCCCAGCTCATCTTGGGTAGCGGTACGTAGTTCCTATGAAGCTGCGAATAGAAATCCGGAGCGGCGTTCAGCTCATTGAACTCGAATTGATTCGCGACAGAGTTTCCGAGTGGTTTCCATCGAGAGCACCGCGCTGAGTTTTATCCACTCGGATTCGTGTCTCTTGTGTTTTCACATGGCCGACGCACTTCTTGCAAACTTTCCTACTAAGGTGGTGTATTTTGGGCTCGAAGAATTTGGTGGCCTTCGAATTTTCAACTTTATTTCTGTCATCCAAATTTAACCCGATCGGGACAATTTTTTCTCTGGTTGAAAGCTCTTAACAGGATGGACATTTTCACGTTCTCTGATTCCGGGAATCTGAGAAGGATTCCCATTCCCAGAGCTCGTCAGAGTTGGCCTCAATTTTTTTGTGATCCCTGAAAGAACTCGCCGCGGAGCACTGGTTTTACTGAGGTGATCCAAAATCGGAGAATCTCGATCACATGATTCCGGCGAGACCATGACTAAAACGCTAACTTCAAACTCAGAAGCGGGGACGACAAAGTTCTATCTTCCAAGGTCGAAGTGAAATCGTGCACCGCGACGAGTGATTCTCGGAAGAGATATCTGCAGCAAATGGGAACTACTCTACCGCCCTCCGGGGGATGGATTTTCTCTCGATCATTTATAGCTCGTGCCATAGGATCTCGCGAGTGGAAAACCAGCGGAGAATGTCGGAATCCCACCAATCTCTGCCCCGTCCCTTGCATCAATTTGAATCTCGCGAGCTTCTCAGATTTCTCTGAAAATGAGACCGAGTGCTGCCTGGGACGGCATGAAGTATTGCCGCCCCTCATGCAAGTTCGCTCGATCAATATCTACCAGGGTAATACAGTCGTACGGAGCGGTATTAGCCTCTGATGCAAGAGCTGCTAACGACACTCTTCGTCGGAAACTCAAGAGGGTTTCCCCTGAGGATCAAAGCACATGGAAGAGTTCAGGAGCTGGGTTCACACAACTCAAAGCTGAGCACGGAGTTGTTAGGGAAGGAGGGGAAATTCCGGTCAGTTGACTGTGTATGGATCTTAATATAGAGACATTTTCATGACCAATGTTCAAGACAATGTTTTGGAAAACTCTCTGCTCGCATGTTGTTCTATACTGTGTGCCTGTAAGCTAAGGTATCAGCTGATATCACACAAGCCAACAAAAATGTCCTCTGTGATGGCTCTGCAGTCAATAAGGCCGTGATTCAAGGTATCTCATTCTCGGTGTTCCTTGATGCCGTCGAACCATATGGTCTCCTTCTCATGGCAATTGATCGTCCTCTTCTCTTGACGCTGCGAAGCTAGGATCGGTACTCAAGGCATTCATCGTTCCATTTATTGACATAGGCCTCATGTGAGAAGACTTGAGACCTGAGACCTTAGCCTTGAATGACAAGGTAAAGCGACCAAATCCCTGTGGAACGATTGTTGAAGGATCAACGCTTGGCGACCGCGTCAGAATCGGACCGGATGGTCAGGATGGAAATCGGTTGAAGAAGCCTTCTCAGTACTGGCATTTGACATTTAATGATCCATGGGTGCTGTTCGAGTGTTACTGTCAATCGGGTGATGATGAAGAGGGCCGGGAGTTTGGCGCGGCATTCACGGTCGTGCCACGACCGTGAATTCCGTGCCACGTGCGTGAGTTCCGCAAGTTTTCCGCAGAATGCACGGATTCTTGAATATCTCCCGCAGTCAGATCGATCACGAGGTAAACCTCGCATTCGGGGAGCTTCCTGAGCTCTCCGCTGCAAGCAATCACAGTAACTCAACATCTCACGGTATCAGTCATTCGACGTGAGTGTAGAAAATGAATATCGTCGGAGAATTTCGAATTTACGCTTGTTGCATTCAATCTCCAATATCGTCGGTTCCGCCAACCCCGGTAGCGGAATACTTCCGAAGCCTGGCTCCCCCTTTTCTTTCCTGTAGGTTGAAAGTCGGGAGCCACAACGCCTTGCAGGACTCACGGAGGCCGTGAATCTCGGCCGTGAATTCCCTCGCGCAAAAACCCCCAGCCCTAATGATAAACCATCGATTGGGTTGGATCGGCTCACATCGACCCAGTTTTGTGCTAGCTTCGCTCTCCGGAACTATTACTTCGTATCCATTGGAATCACGCTTGGATTCATCCTGATTGCCACGAGTCTTATTTTTCGAGGAAGACAGAAGTTGGAGTTACTCGTTGGGATAATTTCGTCCATCAGAGTCGGCACCAGGATTCATAAGCTGATCATTTTGTCTCTGCGATCGTTCGGAAGACCGGATAGGCGAACTGCGAAGGCCGCCCGACCCGCCCTGGACTTTCGCGCGAAGTGCGGGTCCCGGGACCTCTCGTCTCGGGATATTTACAGCACAGACGGTTGCAATACGTGCCGTCGGCAAACGGAAGAAATCCGGGCCCATATTGAAATATTTAGTGCCGAAAGTGTTACGACGGGTGCTGCCCAAGTTATATGAAGGACTAGCGCTTCCAATTGCGGTTCGCCTCTACAGTGAGTGACATCAAGAGTCTCCCGGCTGTTATGTTGCGAGATAAGGGTGGTTGCTGACGGAGCATCGATTCTCACGAAACTCGCACCGACGCACCGCAGGCACTTCTCATGGTTCGCTGTCTGGACGAATCGTTCTCCAGCTCCGCATTTGTATAACGATCTTCTTGAATCGTCGCTTCTAGTCTGGTTTTTAGGAGGCTCTTATGGTTTGTTGGGAAACCGTTCTCTACATGCACGCTCTGTTTTCAGCAAGGAAAGAGTCCCTTCTGCACACCTGATTGCTACACTCGTGCGTGGAGCGTTCCGATCAGCGTAAGTCGTTCCCATTAAGGACAATATGATTCTGATATGCAAACCCAATCAGAATCGAATGCAACCATATTTCAAGTTGAGTCAGAGGTGGTGGAAGGTTCAGAATTCGCTGAACACCACACCGGCGAGATCGAGAGTCGATCCTTCCATCTTCATGCAAGACAAAGTCTAACTCGTCCCAAATCAGCTGCTATCGATGAGCTTGGCACAACTACGGGGATCTTTCTGGAATGCTGAACTCTGTGCCGATTTTAGTGTACGCCGAACCATTCATCAGTAATGCTTGCTATCAGCCGCGACCGATTGAGCGAGCGAACATGCGCATCGGTAGAGCACCGCGGTGCAACGGTGCAAATCGGCGCTGGAGGCAGCGCACGATGAATGGAGACTGCGGTCGGGCCCCGTAAAGTTTCACGATTCACTGCGACAGCCACAGTTCGAAGCAACGTCACGTCGAGTTGGGGTGTGCTGGCAGAAAACGCCAGGAGTATCGGAGGAGAAAAAGCCATTTTGTCACAGATTTCGGACACTAGGCCAATAAATACGAATAAAGGCCGAAGATCGAGAGGAATGGTTGAACTTCCGCTCCTAGAGACCATCATTCATACCCGTGATTATGATTATGATCAAAAACCAGGATCGAGACATTAGTATTTGTCTTCTCATAACCTGACCACGATTGTTAACAATCACGTCTTCTCTCTTCGATTGAAAATAAATTCAGCGTCCACGGGTAAAAAGTTTCGGGTCGATAAGTTGCCGCGGGGTGAAGCTTCAGACGGACATCGGAGGTCACGGCGTACCTCAACAATGATCGGTGATAGTGGTTCGCGAACAAATATCCATTTATTTTCATCAGCTCACGGACTCGACCGCTGCCGAACGAGCCCGATTCATCACGGATCGTCCACCATGCTCCGGTAGATCCGGCAGGCTCACGGCGTGCAATAGAAACAAAATCCAGGATTTCGACTCCTTGGACGAGGGCCTTCTTTCATGCGCTGAAGACGTCCAGTCAACGTGTGTTATAGCCTGAGTTCAAGTTGACTACCAGGGCGAGCGCCGGTTTTCGAGGAGCAGTCCGACTTATCAACCCTACTTGTCTGACTCAGCTCTTCGTTGTGCTCACTGAAAGTGAGTGAACAACAGTTTTCCTTCCCAGTCGCCGTATCTTCTTATCTTGTTTCGCAATTCATTGAATTTTTAGCATTTTCGACTCGCTCAGCGAGGTGATGAGTCGTTCTCCTTGCCTTGTGTTCTTTCGAGCCTTCTCCCCGGCCCAGGACAGAGCGGAAGCTGGATTTCGGTCCTGAACTCAATTAACCCGCGATGAATGGATGAGGAACATCCGGTGTGTCTCCGATTTGGGGCTTCAGGGCTCCTCTTCCTCCCAATGAGTCTCATTTTACCGTTATCATGATGGCGGCGAAGGAGATTTTTTTATTACGTCGATGGCCACTCCTGATCTGGACAAGTCGCGATCCACGATTGTATGTGACCGGGCTGATTCACAAAACTCACGGCTGGAATTCTGATCAGCGGCAATGATTCGAATGACCTCCGCGGAATTCGCGATACCAACGACACATGAAAAATGTGCGGGGGCTTTTCATTACTGAGCTCAAGGTCGTTGACTGTTGCGCGATAGGCATGGTTACCATCAGAGGGGTCCGGGATGAAGAACTGCCGATTGTTGTCCTTTTGAGTCTTCCGATCGGGCTGATATTCGGATGCATAATATATGGGTCCCGAGTCCTCCTAACGTGAATATTTCGGTCTATCAACTCGCATGGCTTCCCAGAGTTGTCCTCATTAGAGTCTGAAAGTCATTCCCCTCCCATGGAGGAGGATGTTTTTCATCGGGAAGTATGACATTTCGTCTGATGAAATGAGGAACATTCCCCCAGGGTAAGGCAATCATGCAGTACAACTGTTTTCCGAATTCCTCTGGGGCTAAGAACCGACCTTCATCCGGCTGCGTCTTTTGCCACATTTCCGTTGACATCAAGAGTCCTGGACGAATTTCTTCGTGTCCCGTAGCTTTCCCCCGCTGTTCTCAGAGTCACTGATTGTTCATGAACGCCGGCAACGTCACCACGCTGCTTCTCCGTGGATCATCAAATCTTTGAGACGGCGCAGACGCTGAGAGGATTATCCAGAGCCAGACTGTTCCTTCGCCGTTGGCATATGCTTTGAATCAGAATCCTGTGATCTGAACGAAGCTCTCGTTGCTGTTCAGGAGCGCATGCTGATGCTCAGTAGCTCATAGAGTGATTCTGATGAGATCGCGTAGGCGTCATTCCTCAGGAAACTGCGCTAAAGGGCAACATCTCAATCGGAACAACGCTGCCCAGAATGAGGATTCTGAGAACATCTCCTTTCGACATGAACCCATTTCTCAACTGAGGTGTTCCCCAGCAGCTACAACATTGGAATCAGAATGATCGTCCCCGACTTGTGCTCCGAAACGGAATCTCGAGAGCGCTCCTTACGTACGTATATGTCTACGATCTAGGAAAGGTCTGAAACCTCGGTTGATCGAGCTGGATGACATCTCAAGAGTGCCATGTTTTGTAAAAGAGAGAATGGCACGATGGCTATTCGCTCAGGTAACTCGACACTTCTTTGGATTCCATGGCATGTGGACTCCACCGTTCTCCTCCATCGGTCAGTCGATGGCCGGCTCCCTCGAGTCGCCTTCACTCCATGAAGAGTCCGTCTGCAGTTGATCTCGCTTTGTGCTCCGCCAAATCTCGGATCGTTTTCCCGTGTGTGTGTGTGAAGTCTCGTCCCTGATGATGATTTCGAACATTCGAGCTGGAATTCATTTCGTCATCTAGCCTCCAGAACCTCAATGAAATGCAAACTCATGACTATGGATGAGCATCGCTGCAAGCCAAATCGTGGGAGTTGTTGGAACAGTGGGAGCCTCAGTCTCTGAGGTGTTGAGAGTAGTTGGCTTTCGTTTCGAGAGTAGTTGGCTTTCGTTTCGAGAGTAGTTGGCTTTCGGTTCGAGAGCAGAATCATCTCCGTTCCTCAACAGGATCAAGACATGTCAATTGAGACCTATCGCCCGTTTCGTCATATTTGGCTTATTCGTGCCTCCCCTCGACTGATATCCGACAATGATCAAGAAGACTCAAAACGGACGCAGGATATCCCGGAGCTATTCACCTTGGGGATGGCTCTCGTTTCTAAGCAAGATTCCATTGCTTCTCGATCCGTGGCTTCCGAAGCTGCGTCACATTCACTGAGGGCAATCCGTTGCGAGGTTGTCGGATGACCAACTCACTCAAGGTCCAGTTACTGACTTGTGTTTCGCCGTACCAAGGTTTCTTGGCGTCGCAAGTAGTTCTCCTGAGAGTAATCCGCTTCTCCAACTCAGACACGTCGTTTCGCGCCGTCAGTGGACTCATTCATACTCATTTTTCTGCGCGGACGTCAGGGAAGTTCAGCAACCACATATTCTTGCTACCAGGGCCGGAGCGTCCTCGAGATCTCTTGAATCGCGACAAAACACATCCGATTTTTTGATGGCTGAGCGTTCTCAAACTATCAACGAGATGTCTTCAAAGATAAGCTACGAGGACTACTCGGAATATGGCTGGGGGAACCGCATTGGGGAGAGCGAACTTTTTCGGTATTTTCATGAACGGGATGGCTCACGACTCACGAGGTTGATGACGGGTACCTCCACTCGAGAAGTGAGTTTTCCATCGTAAACACTCACTAGAGAATCGTACAATCGTACACTTTTGAGCTTGGAGTTTTCGCAAGTGTTTCAGTATTCTTGCGAGAGGTATCGGGGCCCAGGGTAACGAATGTGATTCTTTCAATTCACTCCTTCTCGCTTCCATTGTAGTCTCGGTAGGAATGGATGCCAGGCAGCGCCCACAGACGAAAGGAACTCCACTCCGAAGTCTGCAAAAATAACACAGACAAGTCCCACTTCTGAGCGAAAATGCTCGTTCAAAAGGAGGGGAGGAATTAAACACGAGAACGTAGCTCCTCGGTACTCGATTCACGGAGGCTGTACGAGTCCTGTGCCGAGCGCCCAAAGAGAACACAGCTTCCCTCGTGGGCGTTATTGTGAAGGTTTACCGCGCCCAAAATGGAACAGAGATTGTCAGCGAGAGCATTATGTTCTCGTATCTGGCCGCGTTGGCAGTTGTCAAGAGCCAACTTCCGTCGGGAACACAGTCGATTCTGGGAGTGCGCAGTCGCAACAATTTAGGCATCGCGCGCATCCTGGACTACATTTCAGCTTTATTCCGAGCTCACAGAGATTGTGAAAAAGTGACGTATCTAATGCTCCGATTCTCCGGATGGGAACGGAGCATGAAGAAACGGGTTTCAGCCCGCATCGTTCTCCTCTGTCGAGTTCCACAACGAACCGTTCAAAACGGCTCGGCCGATCCGAATTGCAGCCCTGGCGTAATGTCCCAGACGACAGCCGGGAAGGAGCCGAAGCCTGGAATTCTGTGACTCGAATTCTGGGAAAAGAAGGAATGAGGAAGGAGCGAAGGAGTCTCCGTTTCGTTCACAGTTTCCAAGGAAGCGGTTTCAAAGTTGTCGTTGACATATCTCCGGATCATTTTCCGAAGTTACTGCCGCTGGTTCTGCGACGTTTCCCCGCCAGATCGGGACATGATAGTGCTTGTGAGATATCGATGAACCACCCGGGCATTCGGAGCTATTCCACTGGAAAGATATCAGCGGCTACCGGACCCATCCCTCTCGTCCGATAACCTCCATGACGCACACATCGTTCTCTAGAGGAGTCAGGACCTCCGGGATTCTGGTAAATTATGGTTCTTTATCGATACTGATGTATATAACAATTAATGTCTTCATTCCATTCTGGAAGTGATGGCGAATAGATGTGCTGCTGGTAACGTATACTTCACGCTGCTTTCGTTCAACGATCCGATATTGGAGCTCAGTTCGATGACGGGAATTCACGAAGAAAAAGGTTTCGGGGGGTGATTCCGAATCTCTGGAGATCTGAAATCGTTTCCTAGCAAGTCATGGCCGCAAAGATGACCCTTGGAGAAGTTTATAGCAGCGAGCTAACGGATTCGAGCTGCTGTGGTGTTGTTTCGCATCCGAGACCGTGATAGAATGCAGCCCAGGGGCTGCGTTGGCTGGAAAACTTACATTGACATCACCGGCTGGAATCCCACGATTGGAGGAACTCGTTTTCCAGGGTACCTCATTCAGAGACTCGATATGTGGTAGCAGAGTTTGCTCCAAGGATCAATCAAAATCCTGGCACATGGTGATCCTTCGGAACTTTCCATCGATCATCAGAAATCGTCGAAAAATGTGAAAGTTGTATGTGTGCCGGTAGTGAAATTACGCTGTACCACTTGAAAACCGCCGCTAGCTGAGAGAAATCATCTCGTATCCCTGCACGTGCAGTCTCACGATACAAAGAAAACGACGCACGTATCCGGTCCGGACGATCAAGCGCGCTCGAGGATTGGACAAATGTTCGTGTGAGACCCAGTTCAAGGAACGAAAGTCGGACATAATCGGGACAACCGCGAACACCGCTTCCTGTATGGAATCGGTTGGGGCCCCGAATTCCGACAAGGAATTCCTGGGAGGAGGGAATTCCTGGAAATGACATAGAGAGCGATGGAGCAGATGCAAGGCTATGCGTGCTGCGAGTCCCCACTAGACCCGGAATTGGCGAGATTGGACCAAAGCTGTTGATGGATGCGATACGGACACTGCGCAGGACTCCGTACGGCGGCTGCAGAGATGGCAGTAGATGCCGCCGAAGAGTCGTTCAGGATTGCTCTGAACCTCGACGCCATCGCACCGCTGGTTTCGCAAATGAGGACAAATGAGGGGAAGCTCCTTCGGCTCCTCGTGCATGTTGCCGTCGAACTAATAACTTCCTCGGTTTAGACCCGGGAAGGTGAGTCGCAAATGGCTACCTCCACTGCTCCCGCGAGCTAGCCTTGATCGGTGGAGAGAATTCCGAGCTTTGAAAGGGATATCTGAAATGAGTTCTCTCCACCTGGGCAACCCTGGTTGGTACAGGGGAGACCTGAGCGATAGGAACGTCAACGGGACCCGGTGAGATGACTGAGATCCTGATGCTGTCAAGCTGATCACACCAATAAGCATGCTGTAACACCGCGTGTACGGTATGAGTGCAGAGATGTCAATGGCTGGAAGCGGCAGGCATCATTCGGTTCGACAAACTCTGACGGAAAACTACCTCAGCTCCAGTTCATGAGCAGAAGATACGCGTGACTCTGTGACGGAAGTCGCAACCTGTTTACCGTATCACAGTTACCTTAAGTCACAAGTTAACTGAACTCGTTTCTCACCGTCCTGATGGTCGTCCGTCTCCTTGTTCATGCTCCAAATACATCGTCGTGAATAAAGTGTATTTCAAAGCATTTTGCCACCTGTTCCAGCGTTACTCCTCGGGAATTCGTGAGCTCGCGCTACTCGAATCTCATGTGGATGCGTGAACGGCCTTGCACTCATTCCGATCGAGACAGAGGCGTGATCGCCGACATTCGTGGAGTTTTTGTCTGGGTCGCCCTCATAGATGTTTCGAGCGACAAGCGTGAGCTCAGATTTCATGAAACAGGACGGACGACGTCCATTTCTATCCGCGATCATCACAGGAGCTGGTTCAGGGGTCGTCATCGTTGGCGTTTGTTGCGACATTCTGAGAGCAAGGGTTTCATAAAGCTACGATCATATTTCCGACCTCCACAGCCAATTATACGTTCCGGCTCGGTAGCATCCTGCAACGATCTGGCTGCTATCCAATTCGACCGATCCACGTGGCAAGGCTGGAGACCTTTGGGGCGGTCAGCCGGTACAACATTCATCGATAAACCTCCGGGCAGATGCGATCGTTCTCTGGCGTCTTTGTGGGCAGATGAGACTGCGCTATAGTCGGGAATATGCTGAGACGAAGTTCCTGGTTGATTTGTTGTCAATACACTATCCTGACTGTGATACCAGCCTGGGCTCAGCTCATTCGTGGACTGCGGGCAGCTCTCTAATCTGCAAACACAGCGACCTCAGGGCTGGAAACAGAGCGTTTATTTATGACACAGCACTTGTCCTTCCGTAATATCGGTATAGAGTCGCTCGAGATTCCTAGCTCACTCAGTCGGATCATCGAATCCCTGATCGAGCCCAGACAATGAAGATCTCGCGTTGTACTCGGTCGGGGAAAGTTTCTTCTCAGCACAGAACTCAAGAGAAATGGGAGTTCCCTTCCTCAATCAAGCTTGAAAATACATCCGCACTTCCTGGTTGCTCATGTGCCATTCTAGCAGCGGCTCGTGGGCTCGAGGCGAGGACATGCCGCCTTCGAGGCTTGTCGAGTGCGGTGCTCACCGACTCGCGAAATGAAGGGAGACTGGAAATGATTGTTGACGGAAGAAACGAAAACAAAAACAGGAATGCTCACTATGCGGCACCATGTCGCCGAGCTCCTTGAGATGTGAACCGTGATCGTGCATGAGCTGCCATCGTAAAGGCTTGGCGTGGGACAGGATGAGACACGCTGACTTCTTCCTCAAAAGCTCGTTTTCCGACGAGCGAACAAGGTCCTGCTGCCCTGGTCGCGGTCTTATATCCACCGGGGAACTCACACGCCGAGCTGTCCCAGATGGAGCGGTGCTGAGAGTATACCTGCAACGGACATGAAATCGCACGGCACGTCTGGCTTCCACGGTTGGAAGATTCCTTGACATTGGGCGACGTCCATGCCCCGTTTTTTCGCCTCTGCTACCCGCCCTAAAAGAACAACTGCCAACAAACAGCATGATCGGTTCTTTTGTTGTGAAAGCCTCGTGTTTGGAGGAACGTGGCACGAAGGGACTGTTGACCCTGTACTCAAGGCAAGAGGTCTTTTCACGGCGAAGCAAGGATTGCATCCGACTGTCATGCAAACATCAATGTGCTCTCAAGACAAAAGTCAACAAAAAAGCTCCGCTGTGAATGAGCTTCTAAGTTAACGTCTCATCGGTCATCTCCTCAAAATATTCAAAGCCATTTTATTCTTTTTCTCTAGGATCGTGTAAAAAAGCGCTCTGTACAAGACTTGTCAGGAGATGCGCGTTCAGAGCTTGACCTCCATTTCACGGTTGAGAGCATCATGTGAGATTGCTGTGCTTCTTGCGTCTTTGGTTGTCCGAATCATGGAATGCCGTCCATACAGAGTTCCGTTGAGCCCACACCCACAGGTGTGGTTCTCCTGTGCCAAAGCTCTGCTTGGAGAACGGGCTCGGCCCATGGTTGTGAGTCCGCCCCCTTGACACGAAGCGGCTCTGTTGATAGAAGCGTGCTTAACCCGCGGTCCAATATGCACACTTGTTGAGTTGGTCGTTCGAGTTCTGGCAGAATACGAGTGCGTGAGGAAGACTGTCGATGTTTGGGTGACGTTTTGAGAGGCAAGTGACCGTCGGTTCGGATTGCGCCTGATCAAGGCTCGGAGGTAAGCGTTTCGGAGTGATGTCTGTACCTGCAACGTTGGACGTTGTTAGTACGCTCGTGGGGGAGAACGGCGTTGATACATCATTAGCGGGTTGACAGGAGCTCCGATCGGCTCACGGGGATTAATTGAACGTCAGGCTGGAAGGGCCAGTGTCTTCTGACGGGTGAGCGAGCCGATGTCAAACATGGGGAGTCGCGCGTGAATAGGGAAAGATACAGACGCGCCGCTCTGGAATCCCCGGAATCGATCTCATGAAACCATGCTCAGAGTCAGAGAATCAAAGCTCTCGCAGAAGAATTCTGCTATTAACTTGATGACAGCTCTGGTCGTCCGTCATGCGCGTGTGTTAATCAAGAGGAAGTTTGAAGTGCCTCGAGGTCCTCTTATCAAACGCCACGTCACGAATTCGAAGAAGAGTGCACCCCAGAACTCAACGATGCGAGACAAGACTGAGCACAAAGGGAGCGCTCTCGCTTCATCCCGATTCCACTTTTTTCGCGGAGATTCCTCTTATTGCCTCCGGCGATTGAACTGAATACCAGTTGAAGGATTGAGTCCCCGCCGCGACAAGTGATTTTGGTAGTGAGACCTCCATCTGCGGAAAGTTCCGAGACTCCTGTTCTATTGGATCGTTCCAGTGTATTTGGTGCACGAACCAGGACAGTCTGTCGTTTGACTTCATTCCCTCCTCGAGCCTGGCCAAATCGCTGCTTGTTCTAGACGTGACACACCACTTGCATCCAACAAGGGAGACGACCCGCAGCTTCTCAAGGAGAAGCACGGCATGACGAGTGTCTCTTCCGTGAGCCCGTTCATCGGTGTGAACTGCGTACCCGTCGATGTACTCTCCTTATGATTCGATTTCAACCATAAGGCCGTCTCGCAAAGAAGGCACTCCTGCCCACGGGAGCTTGAGCTCTGCCAAGATCGCGTTGCAGGAAGACTGAACAACGCGAACATGGAACAAAGAATGAATCGAGTGAGAGCGGATCTCCGTGGAAACCGAGACAAATTCTCCGTCCTCTTCTCTAATCTGTGTAATCCGTGCACCAGTAAACACGAACGCGACATACTTATCGCTGCAACAAGTTTCTGAAGTGAGCAACTCTCGAGTCACCCGAGTGAAATTCCGCTAGCTCGATCGGAAACAGAATCTCGATCAGAGTGAGTTCAGCGGTGCGCGTTTTCCTCGAAAGGTTTCCAAGCGTCACCTTGAGCTCACCCGCACCAAGCTCTCCCTGGGAGGCATCAACGGTTTCGAGCTGATAGACTTGGAAAGCGGGATATCCAGTTCTGTAAACCAACGGTGCAGGGTTGGCGGCTAGGGCTTGCCAGAGCCCGCATTATCAGGACCACGGGCGACCGTTACTGCTGCGTCAGGATCGCGGGCGTAAACCGCGAAAGCCGCGTATTACCCATCATTACTTTGAGTATTCAGATTACAAACATAAAACTCCCCTAACTATTAGTGATCATCAAGATTCCAGAGGCGAGCTCCATTAGGCCCCCGAACCCGCGGTCTCCGTCGGCGGGCTCTCTACTTCGTTTACCCAATGAAATTCTAGACCGCGGGCTTGCGGTCCTAGTTGCGGCCCTTGAGGCAGCTCAGATCAGCCTGCGAAAACATTCCGGTGTCAATAGGAACGACTCGCAATCAGCAGATGAGACGATAAAATTTTACGAGCCCGTTCGCAAATAACACCGCCGTTTGCGGCATTGGAAGTTGACATTGCGCTCTCGAAATATGCTCAAGTCATCCACGGCCGTGAGCACGAAACCACGGCTCGCACTGAATCTCCTGCTCATCACGGGACTGCATCTCCCCCCATCGCTGCGAAGGAAGGCAGAGAGAAGGAGAATACGCAACTCCCTCAGTTAATTTGGGATAGAGCGATTTCACGACTCGGGGAACATGTACGGATTTGTTCTGAGAATCATCGAACGAGTACAGGTAGCTGGACAAAATCGGGGACTGATGAAAACGAGCAGGGTGACAGCAGCGGCCACACTATTACGATATTGTTGAAGCGCTGGGGGAAATGCGTCGACGTCGAGAAGAGAAGCTCGGAACCGAGCTGTCAGTCGTACCCACCTCTGAATTCATGAAGCAGTGAATGACAGAAACGAAGATTCCCTGCAATGAGTGTGGGAGGGAGATTTAAGAGATTCCACGTCCTTCTTCGGCGAAGTTGCTGGAGTACGGATTCAGGGCTTTCCCCGCGACTCTCTTCACTTGGAAGACTTGATTGCTCAGGAATGAGGGCACTGACCTGTGACGATTGGAGCACTGCATTGACAATCATATAGATTTGGCTGAAAGTCTCTCCATATTCTTGAGGGGTAATCCCGTAGAGGAGGTGTGTCATCCCCAGCAGAGGAAATAGAAGTACAGTTGCTTTTATTGCTTTCCTGAAAGAGGAATTGGATTTGATGTCCCCCGACCGTTCGACCGTCGCTACAGGAGCAACTTTCAATTTTCGGGAACCGCCTCTTTCAGAGGACGATTCATGGTGTGCTCGGTCCCCGATTTTATTCTCGAGTTCCCACTTGAAGGTCCAAGGGGAGTGTTCACGTGGTAATCTCGCTTCGAATAGCTCCCGTGAAAGACGCACTTACCGGAATTGCTTGTTCTCGGCAGTGATGCTCTTTACCTTCGTAACGAGTATGCGGATGATATTCAACAGGAATACGAAGTTTATCTGCGGGAGCACGGAAGACGCTTAGCCGCTGTGAGGGAAATGTGCTGGTGGCAATTAATTTCGACGACTCTGAGCTCGCGAAATTTCGGAGCGATCACTCACCAGCAACACGGCCAGTTTTGGCGCGGTGAGCAGCCAGACACATTGTTTCGACCGATAGCCCTCCCAGCAAGTCGAGCCAGACATTATCTGCTCCATTTTGACGGCCCATGTTATCACGAATATCAAGGGAACTCCTAAGAATATCACAAGAATATCAATCACAACGAGTTTATGATGTGACGATGAGATTCTGGCGTCAAGAACCATATTCAGCAAATCGGGGCGATCCAATTGAAGATCCGGCCGAGATCAAGATGGCAGAAGGATAATATCTCCGGTGTCCCACGGCGATTTCCGCTCAACGAGCCGCGATGTCTTGGGCTCGCTATTTCGACCAGAGCCAGAATCGAATCACGTACAGCTTCTTGTGAAGAGCAGACCAATTCCCTCGGTTTTTCGATGGTGAACTCGCTGCACTCCCAGCCGTCGGGACCATGCTTTCTTTTCTGGTTAGCGAGGGACACACAAAATTCCCAACATCCAGGCGATGAGCGTATTTGATTTTTCCAGGCTCGCAACCGGGTCCCCGGAGAAACCCCAGGTGTGTTGTGTGGGCGCTTCTGTCGCTTCCACTTGGTATATGAGACGCATTGTAAAAACTTCATTGTCTGATCGGTGGACTTATCTGACGTGTGTCCATCAGCAGCGTGAGCGGCGATAAAAACTGGACGCTCTGAAGCTGAGGGACTTCTTAACGGCCGGCTAGCTTCCACATAGAGCTAAACTACAGCACCGATCTGTTATCGCTCAGGGATTCCAAGGAATATCCTTCCGAACCTTGGCGTTCGCTGAAACCGCTCCGACATTCATTGCGACTCTTACGCTTCCGTGCGGCAAAGCTCGCCATTCATTCACGGGGTCGTTCTAGCTCATAAAACGGTGGCCATCGTTTCGCTGGCAATAACCTGAGGCGTCGCGACCCAGTCATGAATCCATCTTCTCGTAAGATTCTCAAACCATTCCGAGACTATACCTACCTGACTGAACCGGGAGCTCAGTACGCCTCCAACCCTATGGATTGTGAGCACCGGATTTACAGCGGCGAAGCGGAGACGGAAGAGCGTCGAATCAATCAGCTGTTCGACTTGGAATGACATCACGCAGCTCAAAACTTCGGTTCCAATCTCCCCGACAGAGGTTCGAGATCTCTCCCCAATCTCGAATGCAGTTGGAAGAATGTGATCAAGGAGGTTCAGTTCTCCAACTCGATTCTGACCCTTCTGGTTGGTTGAACAGAACACACCTCTGCTAGGCCTTCGAGCTTCCTTCCCTCTATCGCCGACGGAGAGATAAAAAACTTCATCCGCACAACACTCTCCCCGAAATTACAGAATACAGAGCCGCAGAACAATGGTGCCATAGAGTTTTTACACTCTTCGCGTTAACAGAACAACGCCAGGATAGATCGCCGTCGGCTAGGCGGAAAAAAGGACTCGGAATTCGACAGGTGTCGATAGCATGCACGTCCTCCTCAACGAGTTCGTCGCAATCAGCGCTAACCTGCGGCGCAGAGATAGAACGAGCTCGCTCGGGGCTCATGAAGCGATCCCTTGATCGAACTCGTTACGGTCCCCAGACAGTTATTCTCTTTGTGTCAGTCGTCGATCGCGGACGATCATTTCCCTCATTTAGGGTCAGTCCTCATCAAGCGCGAAGAAGCGAGCGAAACGTTGAAGGATCGTTCTGTGCAACCGAATGGAAGAGCGACTGAGCAAATCTGAGAGCGCGTCGGTGAATGGTTAAAAAAAAATCACGCAACGGATCAGCCGTCGGCTCGGATTCTCGATGAGAGGATCAACTCCCTGGCTGAGATGATCATGTAGAGCTTATGGTACCGAAGAACTTTCCATGCACGGAGGGGGAAGCCGAAGGCAAAAAGTTCGTTATGAGGAAACCAGTAATTTGTGCTCTATTCTCAGGACTGACCGACCGCTGTCGCCTGAAGCTCGTGACCTTTATTCTGAAGAAAGTTCACTCCCTGATCAGCCTCATCTTTCGGCTGAGTTCCCTCCATCTCTCTCCCTCAAAAATAGTGCGCAAGGAAGTAGAGCGAGCAATGACCCAAGCTCCGCCCGTCAACAGGGAATGATGCCGACTGAAGAACTTCGATCGGCTCGGAAGGAATCTCCGGCGCGGGGGTTGACCGACTCCAAGAGCCCTGCTCCGCGGCCTGTCTTGCTCCTTTTGGGTAGCACAGTGAGGCTTGAGATGACAGGTTTGGTTCGTGGCTTCCTCATCCAAACCGAGCGGAAGTCAACTCACTTTCCAATGTAAACAGGAAGAAGCTCTCCCTCCGGAACCAGGTTGGAACGAAAAGGGTAGGCAGACGAGTCTCTACCACGAGCTATTCATGAGCGAGTGAAGACGACCTTCGGGAACAATTTTTCATACGGACTTCAGTGGTCGCGGGCTAGGAATCTCTCCCCATTGACCGTTTAACTTGGGGAGCGTGGTTGAGCAGTCGCACCGGGGTCATTGGGCACGGTACACGACATTCAATCGGTACCGTTCGGAAGAATCGTTTCCATTACCGATTCTCCCCTCTCATCGACCAGGAGAAAACGAAACCGAACTCACCCCATCCGATGATATAGTAAAGTTTGAATGGGGCTTCTCGCTGGAATATTGAAGTAGTGATTCTGGAGTGCAGCTGAATGCCCTCCACAAACATCCAGTTTATCGAAGCCATCGATGAGTACAGCTTCAAACACAGAGATACTTTGCAAGCCACAGGCTGAAATCGTATTGCAGAGTCGAATTATTGCGGAGGCTATGGAAGCGGTGAAGACAGACTTCAAGAGCGGTGAATAAGATTATCACAGACCACATTCTTTATATTGGGTATCAGCAGGCTCGAGGGATGATTTATCACAACTGGCATCGTGATGACTATCAGCATCAAATTGTTCACGATGAGAGCAACGACCAGGTTGAGATGTACTCGTGTCCGAGAGCACCGAAGAGAGCTGCGAGAGAATTCCGAAATGATTTTGAGTGCTCTGCCTGGGGGAACTTTTTCGTGCTCAAATTCCTCGTGGCCCTCGTATCGGTGGAACGAGAGTGATTAAACTCACCTGAAATGAGTGAAAATGAAGGCTGTGGCTGCTAGGAAAACCAGCGAAGTCACTGAGAAAGCGAACGCGATTGTGGAGACAGTCAGCGCACTGGAGTCTACGACATTGGCATTGGGGTTCTGTGAATCACAATCATTGTGTAAGGGTGTTAGAGGGCTCAACGGAAATCGATTCACGGTGAGCAGGAGAACAACTGCACTCGTTCACAGAAGAGAGACTCGACAGCTAGCATTGTGGGACTTCTCTGGCGGCAACCTCACTTCGGAACCAGCGTCGAACTTTTGTGCGTCTGTGTTGCCGCACGGAGCAACACGTCTCAGGTGTGTTCTCTTGGTTCGCTATTTTTCACGTGGGTGGCGGTAGGTCTTCACAAGGCGCTATATTTGACGCCGCGATTCATTATTGCTTCTGGTTGTCGGAAACAGTCCGCATCCGCTAACAGTCTAACGCTCAGACACGTTTCGGTCTGAAAAGAAGATATAGCGCACTTCACAGCAGACACGCTCCAATCCTGCAGCATTGGCCTCAGACAACGCACAAAACGAGTTTGGTCGGCACATCTGTTGCGCGGGGTCGAGAGGCCTTAGACCAACTCGGCAGCGTTCCAGGTCTGGAGAGCCATTCGGACTCAATTGGCGCCGTGGAAGCTGAATTACGTCTGCACCCCGGGATTCCCTCGTATCGCTCCTCTGAAGATCTATGGCTTCCCAATCGGAAGTGAATGTCTTCCTTCAAAACTGACGATAATGACCTCGACATTCAATGAACGTTTGATTTCCCTGACTTCCTGCATGAATGTGATTTCGATCCAGGGGCCCCCGATAGTTTTGGTTCCGGGAGCTCGTTGATATTGCGAATCCCGCTCCTGTCAATGACGACAGTGTGCCCAACCTAGAGGGAATTCGTGCAGCAGGCTGTCCTGATAATCGGCATCGACCATTGAGAGAGATGAACATGTGGCGCGAACATCGCTCCAACTCTTGAATTATGGATGAGAATTCGAGCCCGGAGGGTTTGAAGTCGCTCAACTCGGAACGCGATGATTCATCTCGAATAGCGAAATCTGAATCGTTCAAGGGAGATTGATTTAGTAGACTTGGATTGTATGATCTCGCGTACAATTGAAACTTTTCCGTGGAACCAATACGTTGGAAACTCTGTACATCCATTTGCACGTGAACAGGAGTGTCAAGGCTCACAGCCCCATGTTTCGAAGAAACTGAAACGACCTTTAATCTCTTACCCCGATGCATTGGAATGGGGAATGAAGGGAGGAGGGGGGGGGGGTGAATGGAAGTTGCCTAGGGCGGCGCTGTCGATGAATTCCATTTGCATTCCAATCAGGTCGAATCGAGAGCCTGCGCTGCTTTGAACGTGGAAATCATCAAGTCTCTTGAATCCTCGTGATGTTCGTGAACTCCGGTATCCGCCACCTTTGTAGTGTACGTCGCTTGGAACTGATGCCGATGCACTATCACATCTCAACTACTCTTGCGGGTTGAGAGCGTCAGTCGGCCGAGCTCGTTAGTACTCTCGGAGTTACGCCAATAACTCCGGATCTCTTTCAACATTCCCCACCCGAGTCCGAACCCACCCGAGTCCGAACCCACCTTCGGCCTTGATTCAATGAGCTAAATGATCCTAAACACCGAGGGACTGAATCTACCAGAGCTTGGCCACAGGAGGCTACGGATGACGGTCCACGAGGAAACAGAGAGGAAGGCGGAATCGAATCTCAAATACAATATGTACATTTTTGAGGAATTGTTTACGAAACGTCCCAGTCGGGTTTTCCGGAAGTATCGCAGAGTGTCAAACTCGATTTTTTGTTCACTCAGCTTCTCAAATTTCCAAGATGGATCTATTCTCAGGAGATGTTCAACCGGGAAACTCCACCTGAGAACAGCTCCACTAGTCAGGGAAGGATATTTGGATCTATAGTTTCAGCCCATCGAGCCATGAGAGCCTTGTGATGGAATACACACTGTCGCATCCCTTCTATTATTTCTGACGAATCTCAGAAATGGTAGGAATGAGGATTCTGGAGTTTCGGGATGGAAGGTGGCGGTTGCAAATCATTGACCCCGGGAACTTCCCTCCACGGACGACGTGGAGGTTGACATTCAGTTTTATCGCGTCACACATTGTGGCAGTGAGTTGATTCTCTGGTCACACTGCTTCCGCCCATCTTCCAAGGGAACGGCTCAGCCTCCTCGGATCTCAACCAGAATTCGTTCGCTCTCGTTGCCAACATGAACTCCAGGCCTGACGGAATTTCTAGAGCAAACTTTTCTTACTTCGATGTTCCGCAGCCGTATTCCTACGGAACAAAGGTTGTCTCCAGGTACTCATTCTGAGCTTGCGAAAACAGAATAACTCCGAGCAGAGGTGGGCGCTGAGGAGCACGAAAATCGTTCGTCGGGGAGTGAGAGTATTGATGCGTCTGTGATATCATTTGACCCATCCTCAGCGCTGATGAAGTTGATAGCAGCCTCCTGGACTGGTTTCGAGGACGACAGTTCGCTCCTTGCAGCACTCCAACGATCGCTAACTGATAGTCAGGAGTTGATCCGCCGGGAAACCCCCATTTGAGAGAGGAATCTAGACTCCTCAGACGCAATTTGGGGCTCTGGTGGGTAACGACTCCCCGGAGTCATCATCGGGCGAGCCCACCTGTATGTGAGGGACAGATTTTTCAGACCAAGCACGAAGGCGGAATACTCAGTGCAGTCTTCTCGACTCCACATTCTGTCTGAGCACGATACAACAGTTCATCGGTTGTGAAAAACTTGTTTCCCGACAATTTCGGAGTCATTCAAGCCCGGATCGTCGCACTACAATTCAAAACCAGAGCATGGATCAGGAGTCCGAGCCCCAACGCCGTCTCCCCGCGAGCAGAAGCCACAACGCCATTGTATTCCAGGCTCCGGAGATCTACAATCTGATGAAAGTTCGCACCCTCATCAGGTTGTAATGGCATCGAAGTTGTGCCGTGAGCCGAACGCGCCTCTGTCCCGCCTGGAGAATCGTAAAGTTTCAGCTGGTGTAGAAACGACTGCATCCGCGGAAAGATGGAGCTGAGGGGCTCGTGGACGGCGCGGGAGTATTGTTGGCGCGTGAATCTGAACACCGTGCTCGGTCTAATTGATAGACTCACTCCGCTCGGCAGGAACTCTCAGACAGAAGAGCGCCTCTCTTCGGATTGGAGACAGGAGGCCATACAGCTCAATTGGATATTTGAAAAAAAACGTGGAGAGCCTACGTTATTCTCATCAGGAGAACTCTCTCCAATCAGTTGAAGCGAAGTGAAATGCGAGTGAGTGACCATGGAACGTCGCAATCTCGTTCATTTGATCAACGTTTCTGGACCTAGAGACTTCAAGATGAGGATTCCGGGATAATCAATCGTGGAATGAACAATATGGCCGCAGGAGTCACGAATGCGTTGGAATCCCTCGATTGGGCGCACGGTATGTTTTGCTGTCATGAGAGCTCATAGTCGTATCCTTACAACTACAGTTACATCGGAATTCACGCATGACTCATTCAGGACTGCTGAATACACATCTGGGCTGAGCACGGGCAAAGTGGACGTTCGCGATCCGAGAGGTGTGCTCTCCTACCATCCTCGTATTCTGCTACGCAATCCACAAAAGAGACTCAGAGCTCGAGTCATCTCTGCAGCATCAGGGCTTCGGAGCTGAAGATTCCCACGTGGTCATGTAGACATTTCCAAAAAGCTCAAATAGCAGTCTTCTAGACAGGGCAAAGAGGGGAACACAGAAATGAGTCGATCTCCAAGCCTTTCCATATGTTCTAGATATAAAGATCAAACGTTGCGATGGAAACATTAGCAGGAGAACTTCTGCAACGACCGCCATTGAAACCTAAGGGATTTGCGTTCCGGGCGACCGCACTTCGCAAGCGATGCGTGTGAGGAGCACAACCATACTGCTTGACTACACGGGGTTCCTTGCCCTGCTCGAGATGCACACAGACTCATGGTTCCCGGAATCTTCTTCCAATCTCGAGTTCCACCCCCGACTGACGCGTCAACCCCTCCAACCTCGAAAGCAGGAGAGAACGATGATTCCGAACCGACGAGAGCCCCCGCATCTCAAGAAACCGTTAGCAAGATAGTTAGACAGTGTCCAACTTATCAGCGCAGAGCTGAGTAGAGCTAGGAAGCATGATTTGGAGCTAATTAGTGAAACCTACCTCGTCATCTCCGAGCGCAGCTATGCAGGCATTGTAGTTTGTGGAGTTTCGCAGCCATCCAAGAGGAGTGCAGAGTCGAAATGCGAAGGGCTCGCCTGAAATTGTTTTCTGGGTATTTATGATCGCCCTCGAAATCCTAACGAGGTTTCTCATCGCTATGGAGGGCAGGGTGAAATTGCAAAACTCACAGGAACCGCAATATTAGGCATTGAACGCCATTTTAGCCGCGAAGTTCTGAGTCCGACCCGTGTGCATTCTCTCAAACTGGTTCCTTTCAACCGAGTCCAAGCGGTTTTTATCTTCGAATCTCATATACGACCGATTACCAGTCAACATACCGAATCGCTGGCTCAGGTCGAGAATTTCCAAGCCTGGGTCTGTTTTGGGCACAACTCGGTCACATTCTGAGAATATTAGGCGAGGTTCGCAACACTCTCCTGAACACAAACTTGGTCAAGGAGCTGTCTCGAAAAGATTGCACCGTCGTACTTCGGCAGATGATGAGTTTCAACACTGAGCTCCGCGTGACACGCGGATGCATTTCGGGCATACGTGGTGGGATTGTTCTCACGAATACATTTTGTTATTAAAACCATGCATCGCTAAGCGAGTGGCGATGTGATGCATCGGGGTCTTCGCAATAGACCTGGCAGGGACACTCCCGAGTAAAACACGTCGGAGTCTATCGGCCCACGCCCATCGGCTCCAGTTCCCATTCGTGAATATGCTCAGTGTGAGCGGAAGTCAGGGTTGGACTAACTTCCGACTATAAATCCTCCGAGAGGAGCTGCGTCATTGTAGTAGGGTAAACGAGCCTGTTGATACTCTCTCGATGTACCCGGGAATCTCCCTCAAGAGACGCGGTGTCCATGCGGTCGAGTAAACTGAGCGATATTGACCGCGAAACATAACTGACGATCAGGAAGACCGCTTGTGGGGATCAGGGATGACACGCGCGCAGCCGGGATGCCCAACTGATCCCGCTCTTTGATGTGCCGAATGGAGGCACCGGAAATAAGCAATCGAGTTCCATGAGTGAGAGGGGTGTCTGCTGGGGACAGAATTTCCTTTCAAAGACAGCATGGTTCCCCGTCGGAATCGCATCGCGATTGTTCTCGAGACATTGACTCCTGGAGCACTGTTCTTCGAGATGGAATGTTAATGTGAGCCCGTGGGATGTTTGTAACGCGAGATGAAGTTGCTCGCGGCTAGATTACTATAGAGCAAAGTCATCAGCGAGCATGAACGATCGTGTTTGTGAGGGCCCGTCCCGGACCAAACAAGGGAGATCGCTGAGTAGAACCGCAAATAACGTCAGGCCCGAGGCGGGAGTCCGCCCAATTGGTTCGGACCTTGGCACCCCATCGCGCAGAGAAAGTTCGTTGCCTTTAGACGGAGTGCATGAGAAAGATAAGGGTAGGCAACCGGAATACTGAGAAACCGGACTACCGACCGCTTGAAATCCCGGGAATATCCTCCGCCTCATTGTACATCAAAGGAGGCTTCTATGCAGGGCGCGGATTCCAGTCATGAGGGAGGATTCGACGAGGCTCACTAGCACACAGTTCACTACGGTCGAGGATGATATTGGAGCAAAGCTCAGTCTGGTTTTCGGCATTTGGGGCATTTGATGTTATTGGTCTTCAGCATTTCGGGTTATCGGTATTCAAGGCTTTTGATGTTCCGGGCTCTCAGCATTCCGGGTTTTCGGGGTTCTGGACCCAAACCGTGATTGGTGGGAGGCAATCCTGCTACTCTTGATTTTACAAGTAAAACAGGCTTCTTTCCCGTCTCAATCTTGGGGTAACGGTGCAACGGCTCCTTCTAAAGCCCGAGCTGCTCCTCAGGTATGGAGCGCACGCACTCCATGAAGTCCTCGAGGCGACGGCCGAACAAGCCGGACAACATTTTATAGATCACACCTCTCTGAGCGATCCTTCTGCGAGCACTTGGGTCCGGTGGCTCTCCCCCTTCCTTGAGAATGACACTCCGGAGCCTTCCGTCCATCCTCGAGGTTTTGAGGGCCTCACTGAACAGAGCCTTACACCATGGAGCAAATGGATAGTCTATATTTGGAGGACACCTATTGAAAGGTTCAGGAATGAACTGACAAGCCCTCTTGCAGCGGAGACCTGTGCCAAATCGTTCTCTCTGACATACAGATAACCAGACAAACGAACTCTGATGAACGGGCAAGCCTCGAGGGTTGTGAATCAAACCAGCATACCCGTCAATCCGAGTGGTGGTGGTGTTCTATAGCACAGGCTTCACCTGCAGGTATGAAGCATTCTGGTCCGCACTTATTGGGCCTTTCCAGAGCCCCCTGGGAATCAATGGTACTCGGCATCTGACAGTCCAAACATCTGATCTGACTATACTATGCATAGACAGATATCTCCGCGGAAAGTTGAAATCGCAGCTTTCTTGAAAATTGAATCAGCTATGGCATGGGTCCGATGTGAGAAGACGGATCAGTTCTCTCGTGCTCTTAGCGGGTGACCCATTCGAACCCATTGGTGTGCCGGAATCTCGCTGTGAGGTGCGGAGGTGGTTGTACTGCGTGCTAGAATCCGGGTGCGTGAGAAGACGAATTCCGCAGCGTGCAACTGTTCTTCCTGACTACATAAAGCGCCCACACGAGGGGTACTCGGAAATCATTCGCAATCGTTGCGGGGACTGGGAATGAGCTGCGATAAACCGGAACGGCCGTTCGCGAAGGTGGCAAAGTAGAACGCAGTTTCTCTTGTTTGCGTACTGGTTCCTAGGAAATGTTCGATATATGTTTGTCTCGGTCGGAAAGAACCCAAATGCAGCGCTTTGATTGCACAAAGGCAGTGCCATCTCCGGCAGCTTGTGCGAGTAATGTTCCCGTGATCTCGAGAAGTTGGATGAATCAGGAAGCCTGATTTTGAAAAGATTCGCTCTGCCTCATCCTCCTCCACTTTCACTGATTCGAAAGTTGATGAGGGAGTTCAGCTACGAAAGAGGAAGGGGGGAGACATGCGCCTCGGTACGATTCTTAAAGATGAGCGCATTGTTTGATAATTTAGTGAGAGTGGCTCGCTGGTCTTGGTCTCTCTCGCTCTCTCCTTATACACTGCAGCAGTTTTGAGAACCAGGCATGGACGCAAGCGTTGAGGCTACAGGGCAACGCCAAATGAGCCCCGGAAGAGTAATCGTGCTCGGTAGGGTCGACATTCTGAGGACCTTATAAGTCCATCCCGTATTGGGGTACACATCGTGGGCTTCCACCCTTTTTCAGACAAGTCAAGTGAGAACGACTCATCCGAGTTTTCACAGGTTCGTGATCTCTGAGGCTTAGAGGTCAGAGTCTGCTCAGCTTCGTCGCGCGCGTTTTGGGAGGGGGGGGGGGTTAACGGACTCGTAGTGTCTCAGCGGAGGCAGGCGAGTGGTAAATAGATTACGATCCCCACGAGCATCGTATAAAGCCCGGGGATTGCAAAGACGCAAGAGTTGTGAAGGACAAAGATCACTTATTCTGAATCGACGATGAAGTTGGGTTATTTCTATGACCTACTTGCGGAGAGATCATTTCATATTAGTCGGCTGTGAACGAGTGCTGAAACTGAGATTGAACTACGACGACGCCGATCCGACGGAGCAGTGATCTTTCTCACGAATCAAGTTTCCCTCTCAGCCCGCCGGGGAGGATACGAGGAAAAGCGTGTCTTTCCAGGCACTTCCTACCAGGAACTGAGTTCGACAGGAGATTTGAGGGTCCTTGTCATCCGAGGAAGGGAAGCAGGTGTGTCTACAATCAGGACGAAGTTATCGTACGCGCTGAATGGACGAAGTTTCGAGACTCACAATCGAACGCAAAGCCGTAAGATCGAGATGCGCACGCTCGAGCATGACAATCTCCCTCTCTGGAGAGTTCCAATTCTGGGTAAAATTCATCGTTCAACTCGATTTGAACGGACCAAGCGCTCACACTGGACACGACAGGCGAAACGAGGAGAGATCTCTTTCGAGCAGAACCTTCGATGGCGGAATCCTGTTGATTCGATTGGCCGCCTTCGCTTCGGTTGGGACTCAGGAGCCGATGTTCCCTTCCGCTAGAATGGACAGCGAGGAGGAACTGAGGAGTTCGGAAGTGCTCTTCACTGACTTCTCTGGCGATTCCAGAACGACCGAGAATTAATTTTCCGAAAATATGATTCCTCAACCAGTGTAAGGGGATGCAGCAGAGCTTGGTTTCACGGCGAATGATCACTTTTGTTGGATTGGCCCGCCCGATCTCCGAATTCACTCCGATGAGAAATTGCGGCGGATCCTCTCGAGGTGAGTTCACTCAGAATATTGTCGATGCGATTCAGACCAACAGCTTCCCTCGGTGATTCAAGCAACATGGGACTCTGTTGACCAGATACATGAAATTCGATCCGGAGCACGGTAAGAAGGTTTTCCCCACGACGGAAAATTGGGCAATCTGACTCGCTACCGAACTCTTCCTCCAGAGCTACATTCTGAGCACAACACTCCGGATAATTCCGGCTCTTCTGATGAGTTACAGACCTCAGGAGCAGTACAATTTATGAAATCCTTCATGAAATCGGGTAGGGTACCCCAGTAACGTAGATTTTCAAGAGGGTGTCTCAACTTGCCGAGGCTTAGCAGTTGAAGATACCGACGCAACCCCAACCGTTAAACAGAGTTTTCCTCTCGTCTTGCTGAAACTCGGGGAACGCTCATCTCTAAAAACCACACTGTGAGCGGAGATGTTCGCTGCAGTAATCAAGAGCCGCCTGCACTCGTTCACTCTCTCTGATGCCGCCTCATCGTGACAATATTCTCGCTATGCAGAAGAATCGACTCAGGTCAGGAATTCCCGTCCGCTTCCTAATTTGGGGAATCATTCTGTGGAAAAATGGCCCCGATCTCGAATTACATCTATTCATCGACAGCTGAAAGGATGGCGCGTACTTTGGTCGTTGATGCGCGCAGATCGGCCGAGGGTCGCGTTTCGCAGAGCGGCTCAATGTTAACCCGTTTTTTTCAGGAGGTCTGGTCCAACCGGTCGTGGAGACGACGAATTTCAACCGATCGATTTCATTCGGGGGTGATCCGATGCGGAAAAAAAGGCCGCTCCCGAGCACCAAGGTCATGCGAAAATCGGTTCGAAGCTCAAGGAATGCAAACGACTTCTTTCACCCGGAAACTCGTGATTTGTCGAGCTGCGACGGAGTGGCATCTCTTTCCGTATCGAACCGAAGCCGAGCAAACTCGATCGGTTGATATCCGCCGGCCTCACGACCGGTTGAAGCGGACCCTTGGGAAAAAGGTCAATACGACTGATCTGCGCCTGTCGTGTCACAGCGTAACGATACGCGTTCTCCCCTAGGCTGTCCATCGAGAGAAAATAGCACAAAATCTTTCCTTGCTACACAGAGCAATGACCAAGAGGAGCGAAATGAAAGAAATTCCTAGCCCGAATCGATCAACCTGCATAGCGGCTGAGAATAACTCACTGGAGGATACGACCGTTGGAGACATTTCATCCGCAGGCTGAGTAAAGGCAATACATATCGCTCATGCCATAACCGTTAAGCTCGCTTGATATTTCGATAACAATGCTCTGATTGTACCGGATTCTCTGATATGTGCTGCTTCCGTCATGCATGACGGAGTAGTCGGTCGTTTCTAAGAGAGACGGAAAACGACGATGATTTATGTTGAAAACCGCCGTCTTTCAACCAGGGGACGAGAGACAGATTTTCCCTGTTATCCCGGATCGTTGGAACTACGTTCGGGGGTGACGGCAGGCATCGAGATTGGGAATTCGTCGTTGATGACCGCTCCTTGGAGAGGATTCTACTGTTGTTGATCTTAGTTAGACTAGCGAACCTGCTGAGCGGTCTGGAGCACTTCTCACGAGAACCCGGTAAATGACGTCGTCGGCATATTTTCGATGACGGAACGCGGTGCCCTATCTACGATCATTCTACGAGGACTTCACTCGATGTCACCTCATAGGTACAATTTCCGTCGAACATTCGGCGAGAAAATTGAACTTTGGTGTGGAGATAAGAGAGTAACGGATAGCCGGATTAGCATTCGCCATTCGCAGGAGCCTCTCAGCCGACAGACCGATTAAGGTAACGACAGCGTTTCTGTGTGCTAAAGCATCTGCGTAAACAAGCTCTTATTCCTTACGAACCTGTGCCTTCCAATTGTGTACTTGTATCGATTTCTTCCCGCAAAAGAACCCTGCATGAACGAGCGACTAAGGTTCCTCCGCTCGCCGACGGCCAACACGCGAATGTATCCCACACCGGGGGACAAGATTTCACTCCCGGGTTACCTGGAACACACGGAAATTTGAGGGCGTTTTGACGCAGACACTCTCCTGTTCAGAAGTCCGGGAAGAACGACAGAAGCTACGATACCAGGGGCTTTTAGAGGGAGAAGAACAACCAAGGGTCTTACAACAGTAAATGCACGACCGGCTGACTGGTTTTCAAGCCGTCGTTACTTCCAGGGTCCGTTTGAATCCGAAAAAAAAAAACACTTCCTGAATCGTTTCGTCAGCGTTAGAATATCAACTTTTGCCAGGACTTCGCATGTCTACTTGTCCGTTGGTATTAACCTTGTTGATATAAGCTTGAGGGAAAACATATGGCCTCATTCCCTGCGTATGGATAGCATAAAAAGAATGTTACCAGTTGATGCACAAGTCAATCGTTAGACGATGCCGGCGAGAATTCCTCTCTTTGGAAATAGATTGTGAAGTTATGGGGGAATAGGTGAACTCTCTGGGTGCTCATTTCTGCGCGAAGGCTTTTCATCGGTTCCAGTCCACTTCTATTTTCGACAACGATGAGGGTGGGACATTGATGAGGACGACTGTTCCGCCTTCCGATACAAGAGGAATCGCATCATCGCGTCAATATGAGAGGTTTTCCTCCGGACGGAACTCTAGAATCTCACTTTCAAATCGACATTGAGCAAAAGGGTCGTCTGGAAGGGCTGTACCGAGAGTAGCGATCTTGTATGTTGAACGAATGTTTGGAAAACCTTCTCAAAACTCAGATCGGATGTGGTGGCTTATTAGTCAGAAGAACTCCCTTGACTATTTGATATGCGCTCCCGACGATCGACAGAATAAACAATTCATTGAGGTAAGCCTGTCGAACGGACGTGGACAGAACGAAGGCGAAAGTCCGCCGTTGCGATATTCAGTCTTCACCCTGAGGTCACGGCGAACTAGCGTGCTTGATGGTGCAGAGGTAGCGTCGAGCAACGATTTTGGTCCGTTTGCGTTGTGGGTGATGATAGTTCAGACTAGTATCGAGTGGGCTACCGCCGTTTGCAAAAAAAAACGATGAATGTTGGTTGAGAGATGAAAGCTCGTGAATGATCAGGAGACGGAGAATTATTCATTCGGACATGTACCAAGCGAAAGATAATGACGCTTTGTGTGTTCTAAAGTATGGTACGGTATTCGGCACGGAGACGTTCCAAGACGATGTTCCGACAGGGGTTGATTTGGAGAATCCCTGGAAGATGCCATCCCTAAATTGGCTGGCCGCGATAAACGACAAAAAAAGGGTGATAACAATCCTCGACTGCCGTTGACGACGGAGGAAGCTCAAGTTAAGCAGACTCACGACATCACTGGACCTCGCAACGAAGATGATCAATGCCGGAGTATCAGCAGAGCTGAGGACAAGTATACCTGAATGCTGCAGGAACGCCGCACCTTGGGGACTTCCGAAAAACTTCTGCCCGGGGCGGCTCGCCCGCTCCGTCCCCCCTGGACTACGCAACTGATTCGGTGAAGACTGTCAGGTCAAGGGCCGACATTCCCTTCGGAACGGAACATCTGATAACTCAGCGAGGACCATTGTTTCCTCTTCAAATCATCCTGGTTCCAGACGCTGGCGGTGACTGTCCTCGAAAAGTTTCCTTTCTCAAGGAGTTCGCGTTCGATCCATTCGAGCTTCAATTTTACGGCTGTCGGAAACAAGAGCCTCAATCTCCATGGTTGTGTGGCGCAACATGAAGCAGTCTTTCGAGAAGTTACGACAAAGCGGAGCCATTATCTCGCAGCAGATGTAACTGCTAGGTTCCGGCAAGCACCACCCTTATTTTCCGAGCGTGCCACGCTGCATAACCGCCCAGGGCAAAAACAATCAGGGTCCCCACGGGATGTTGCTTCTTTGCTCCCCACACAAGCCACTCTCGCTCGAACGAAAGATTCCCTGACAAACATTCGGCTTCTCTTCCCGTTCTGTGGAGTCCCAGAATTTCGCGACACCCGCGAATTTTTGCATAATAGATGCCATCGCGGAATAAAATTTCCAGTGGTACCGTTTCGCGTTCAATTCGACCGTAGGAGTCGCAGAATTGATCAACTGGTTCGTGCGAAGTTTCTACGGGCTACCATGGCCTTATAAGCTCATACCTCGAGAAGCAACACCTGTTCATCTCGCTCGAAATGATCAACGTCGATTTCGAGTGAATCTCAAACATGCGATATCACGGAGCCTAGGAGTCATCCTCTGGAGTTTCTAGGGAACATACCGGAGGATGGAACGCCCACGCGAAACAGTCAGAGATGACAGTTTATGCGGGAGAGTTCAAGAAAGTTCCACCGACCGCTGTGAATCCACCCTCTGCAGCGCTTGTGAAGATATTCCAGAACTACATACATACTTCCGGTGCTCCGCCTGGAATGCTATCGTGACCCTCGCTGATGATTGGTGTTGACGTCGGCAGAGGAGTCGGCGGCAACTACGCTACAGCTCGTCCCTCTTCCCTCAAAGATCGAACTAGACTAACAGGAGTCGAGAGGTTTCTCACCTCAATGGATCCGAACTCTGAATGTTCTCATCCTAGTCGAGAGGCGCTGGTCTCTGGCCCTGACTCTGACTCGAGCCCGGAAGTTTAGGCACCAATCATTTTACACCTTCCATCTATCCATTTGGTAAGGTGGATGGATGAGCTATCGATATCCGGATCTTTTGGCTCTCTCTCCCGCATAAGTCATTATTCGTCGACCTGTTCTCGTTCACGCCTCCGATTCATTAATCGAGGGAATCGGATCAATGGGAATAGTGGAGCGGTAGCTCTGATCTGGATCTTCCAGGTTCTTCGTTCCGAGTTTCACCAGACCTCCGGCAAGCGGGAGTCAAAGTCTCAAACGCGGTCGACTCATTCGTCACGATACCGTCAGTAGAGTAATTCTAAGAGGATTGTTTGAGTTATTCCGTCAGGGTGAATCTTCGAGATAGCAGAAAGCTCAGCCGGAATACGAAATAATCCGCCTAACAAATGTTTCCAGAAGGGCGTGGGAGGGTGAGCACCTCCATGTTACGGCACGGCGAAACGTCTAGATTTGCAGATTCTGATGTCTCGGCAACCGACGAACGCAGGACGACGAGCGAACTCCATGAAGAAGGAGCGAAGGAGGATGGAACAGATTTGTTTCTTTGAGAGCCGCATTGCTAACGTTTGGAAACGGAAATTCACCGATCCGCTCGATCGTCGAGAAATGCATCTCGGTCGAAACAATTCTTCATTCACGGAGACTCTCGGAGAACTCCCGGTTGAGTCACCACGCGGGAGGTCTCGTGTATCATTCTGTTTTATTCAGGACTCCGCGGAAAAATCAGCCGAATTGAAGCAGAACTCCACCGTTATTTATGATGATTTCGACGATAACTAAGTGTAAGTTTGGATCAGCAAATCTTGGGGTAGATCAAGCTCTTGATTGAATAAGTTGCGGACTTCAAACTTTTGCCACACGTTGATGATGTAGGCAGGGCTGTGAACGAAGTACCGTGGGAACTCCGCAGCCCTTATGATGAGTAAAGCTGGACGCTCATCGAGCCGCGTTCAACGAATCTCCGTGGGATTACCGGGCTTCGACGGATCTCGGCGTTCAACGACGAAAACCTTTTTAGACGATGACTTTCACTAAAATCCCTGGAAGTCGGAAAACGACCCTACTCCACCGTTCCATGACATAAAGAAAGCCGATTTCCAGAAGTATAGCAAAGAATTAGAGCGATCGGCCGACGGCAAGCAACGGATCGAGGGTGCGAGCTGTCTGTCGTAACGTATCGAGATGAGATGTGTGCCAACACGTTCCACATCGAAGTGTATGTTTCCGCCGAAATGGAAGCAGAGCGAATACCTGCCATCGCAACTACCTGGTCCCGACGTTCATCACTTCCCTGTTCCGCTGAGTTCCTTGTCACTATACATTCTACTCGCTCCTCGGCGAATTTTCGGCGAAAATGCGAGATGGAGCCGCGAATTTCTGGCTGGAATGCCGCGATTACCGTCCAGCCCTGATGCGTCCAGCACAGGGAGGGAAACAGAGAAGTAATTTCGAGCAATGGAACCAAGTTTCCTCGGCGGATGACGGAACTTCACAGTGTTGTCGAATCTTATACGAGATAGTCGTACCGGCTATCGCACAACTCATACTTAGGGATGTGAACCACCCAGCTTATATTTACCTTCGGAGAGACAGCGACAGGGAGGCAGAACCAACCGAAGCAGTCGATTGAAGTCACGACATATCGAAAAGCCCAATAGAGTTTCAAATATTCAGAGAGACCAGGACCAGTGTGCTACGAGTTTTGGAATCACCGTCATTCGTTCGACTCAAGAAACCCTGAGCGATTTGGAACTTTCAGTCTTGAACACCATCAGTCGCTCAAGATAGACAGGTCGTCTTGAAACCAGGCTTCGCTGTTGTGACTCGGGTTTCATCGAAATCAACATTTGAACATCTGGGGCGTTCCTTCGATCTGGCTGTTTTTTTTCTGTTGACTCATAAATGATCAGCAGAGATGCCCCTGAAAGCACTGTGAAGCGAGTACACACTCGATCGAGCATGATATCCTGGCGATCGAGCGAACCGAACACTCAACTCTTATCGAAGTCCGAGATATGAGCTTCTCGAAAACTACTCGTCCGTCGTCGTGCGTTCATACGTTGCTGAGATATGATACTTGGGGGCGCTTATCCGCCTACCCTAATCGAATGCGGAGATAAAAGCCTCAAGGCTGGACTCAGGAGAAGGAGGACGGCGGCCCAGTGGCGTGCCGAGAGCGCACGATTTGATCATCGCTTGCTCGAGTTACTCTTATATCGGAAGCACCCCTCATCGTTGAGCAGACGAGAAATGCGAACGAGCGCCGTCGAGGACTTGCTGGAATTTCTCGCTCATCCCCAAGGTCAAGGTGGTGGCGCAAAACGCGAGAGCGTTGAGAATCGAAGCTACCACTCACCAATGCATTCAGAATGGAAAAATCTGCAAAACTTATGTCGAACTGAAAGCTTTCGATTTCAAGTTCGACGTGACCTGAATGCTCGGAGAACTCCAGAGGCAGTTGAGAGAGCTGGACGCTTTGTCTCTATTAAAAGTTGCCACAAGTCGAGATTGTCGAGTCGCTCGCGATCCCAAGGTGTTCATCTAACTCGTCCGACTCGTGATTACATGAAGGTCTGCCAGAACGCACACACACTGTGCTGTACCGCCAGGCGCACTAGCAGGCGAAAAGCCGGTTGGGTGACTGACCGACAGCCAGTCAGCGTTGCTCATCTCCAAGAGCAATTAGGTCGCTACGCCTCGAACGTACAACGTCGGAAAGGAGAATTGGAGCTCGAATGCGACGGCTCCTGAGAATGCAATTCAGAGCCAACGATCTGAAGCCGATCAGTGCTTTGACTCGGCTCACCTGGAAAAATGTGTCCCCCCACTACAATTTGGAACTAGCGTGCCTACGATTTGTGGCGATAGTTGAATTTTATTCAGCTAGGCGTATCTCAGAGGGAGGGTCGCGTGGACGACCAGAACACTCTCATCGTCAGAAGAGAGCGAGGTGCAGTATTCCGACATGGTTATTCTCGATGATGGTACCGTCATTGTCCAGAGACTCATTCGGCTTCAGACGCTACCGATGCAGTCGTTCGTAGAATGGAAACCGATGAAAGAGATTTGCCACGTTGGCGCCAACAGGGCCTTTGAGCGGTGCTGAGTTCGGAATCTCATCCCCAAGCGTGTTCTGACTGCGGGTCGCGGATGCCCGGGCCCGGCCTCGAATTCCCGGGTCCTTGGGTCCAGTCTCGGATCCGTTAACGAGTGATTATCCATTACGGAGTACTCCATCCATTCATGGAGATGATTCCGGGGTCCAACTAACCATACCTTCCCCGTCCCATGGAAATGATTCCGGGGTCGATTCGACCATAATTTTCAGGGGATATTGAGATGATCCCGAGGTCGATCAGACCAAACTTTTCCAGATCCATGGAGATGATTTTGGGGTCGATCTGACCAAAATTTCGGGGGATCCGGAAGTCTATCTCCGTGAAACCCTCAAGTATGGTCATATCGACTCAGGAATCACCTCAATGGACAAAAAAAAATACTGTCGGATCTATCGCGGAACTCCGTCCATGGACTCCCAAACGTATGGCTAGATGGGCCCCGGAATCGCCGCATCAGGCGCCAAGAAGAATGGTCCGATCGCCCCTGAAATCACCTCCATGGATCCCGAAAATCGTGGCCAGATTGACCTCGAGATCAACTCCATATATCGGTAGCCGGCCATCGAAGGTCCAGCCGCGGATACCCGGGTTCAGGACAGAGTATCAGACCCGGTTCTGCTATGCCTAGTGCCGACTGGACGCCGCATCGATGGAGGATTGGAACCGAACCAAATCAAATTTGGTCCAGGACTCCACTCGGCTAACTTCCCTTCCGCGAATCCGAACCCCCAAGGTTACGTCGGGATAACGGGGGTACCCGACGCATTGAGGCGAAGAATAGAACTTCTGGAAGTATCGCCTTCAGCCGCAAGGTCAGGGCAACATGGCTTGCTTGGTACCAAACGCGGCTCTGGAGCTCCACTTTGTGTTCGATGGATCTGTATTCTACTTCGAGAGTCAGCGAGCGTTACTCCTCGCACCTACTGCAACCGAGCTGGCTATGAGGCTTCTCAAGCGGCCACCGCAGGAGATGAGAGTTCATGTATTTTCATGCAGGTGATGCCGTTCGCGTTTTGATAAGAGGCTGCAAAGTTCAGCCAGTCCGTTGAAACTCTCCTAAACACTATTTCTCGACAAGCGTCAACAAAGATGGTGGAGAGTTCAACCAAACTGATGCTCGAAGCCCGCCCCTCCACCGGGTGCTTGCTGAGTGGCCGCTACTCGACAGCTGAAGTCTGTATCCCCGGAACTCGCTGCGGGAATCCTTTGTCCAGATTCCGGAATAACGGCCGCGTCGGGCTCTTTTTTCAAAGAAAGAACACTATTCCCATCTTGTCGCTGAGAAGATTGAAATTCAAAGTTCATTCGCGCAGCTAGCTCAAGTTGCGCCCGGGGTAGACCGGAAGAAGTGTCCCCCCCCCCTCACCCAGGCTGAACCCGCATGAAAATTCCGTGACCAATGGGGAGAGATTCTTGGACTCCAAAATAAGGTCAGTTGATTCAATATTATCAATATACTGTGGCGATCCGGATCGCGCATGATGGGCCTTGTATGCAACGAGATTTTCTATGAGAGCTTCCAAGCCTGTTTTTCCCCTCCCGGCTCTCTCACTACTCAGAAGCCATTGTGCGCCCCAGTCAGTGGCTCATGATCTGCTCCGAATTGCTGAAGAAGCTCTCACAGTTTGATGTTATATCGGTTATGGGGAGGAGAATTTACGTTAAGCACGAAAGTCCGGAAACACGCTCCCAACACCGTATTGGATGATGAAGCCAAGGAGCATCATCGCGATAGCAACTCGCGCATGCTCCCCGGCACGGACCAACATGTTACTGTCATTCATCTCATCATGGAGCTCTTTTATTTGATCGAACTGAAACTCCTCGAATTTCCTCAAATTGGATCTCACTTCCCTCAGCTTCGCACCCCTGAGTGCGCCACCACTTTCGCGCCCGGAGAACGTGCCCTCTCCCCTTCCGTAGATATTCATTCCTTAGAGAAGTGGTCCAGAATGTCTTCGTAGCTCCCACGATCAGCCTGGACGTGTCTGGAGGGAAATACTTCCAGTTAAACTTTCAGTGGTGATTCCATGCAACCTCTTTCTGTTTGGCTTGGTCGTCCGGTCCTCATCGATCCGGCTAGTCTCCAGGCAGTACCGACGAAACGTGTCAACGTTATCGACCGAACGTCGTGATCGATACTCCGCCTAACTACCGAAGGCCGTTGGCATATCGTTGGGTCGCAGCAATCAGGCCACTCCAGGGAACTGATTCATGTCCGCAACAAATGAACGGCTGAACTCTATTCCTCTAATCGAGAGGCTCCTCAACTCCCTGGCAGTGTGATTCTCCTCTACTCAACAATTTCAAGCGCCTAGGTGCAGGATTTTGCAGAGTTGAATTGCCTGATTTCCGTCGCACCCGAGATCTGGGTGGGGAACAATCTTCGCCATATCGTCCGCACATCCCCCTTCTTTTACAGTCTAGAGTTGATCATTTGAGTTGCAGAAGTTTTTGAATCGTAACGAACTTGCGATCGGAGCTTCATGGCTTGGAAGAGCCGCTATCAGCATTGAGATAAAAAGTTTGGTTCCGGATGACAAAATCGTAGTCTGTGTATGTTCCCATCATCGGTTCGGGCCTCGGCTCTCGGCGACAATTCGAGAATCCCTTCCTCATGCAGGAAAAAGTCCCCCCACGAACGAATTCGTCGGCCTGTATTGAAGGACCTCGATTCTTCAGATAGAGCGGACACAATGCGTGGAGCTCCAAGTCTTTTGCAAAGTTTGCGCTCTTTCCCTTAGGACCGCAGTCGACGTTCGATCAAGAAGTCGAGCCGCACAAGGAGTTTCTAAAATCTGTGGTCTGTCGCCTAGAGCTCAGGGTCGGAATCAGACTGCATTCATCCGTCTTTCGATCCTATCTGGTACTTCCCCTGTTGGTGCATACCGGGGAGCTCGAATGCTCAGACTCCCCACTCGAATAACCGCGATTCCGAACACCTGGTTACCCGACTACTTCTCCCCTGGTAATCGAGCCCCAGTTGAAGTCTCTCGTACGCCCAGCCTTGAGTCTGGGGAAGACTTTGGAAGTATTGGAGACAGCTGAGCTTTCAGAGGAAACATCAGAAGCGTCGGATGCGATTAGCAGCGGCGAAACACGTGGCTTGAACGCCATTCAGATGCCTCGGTCCAGCGGCCAGACGTAATATTCTTCTATCTAGCATCATTTGTTGTCATTCTGCGGAAAATGATGGATAGCACCATGCGTGGGGCAGCATCGGGCCGCCCGGTGCGTCGGGCGGGGATCATCTGACCCCTCAGTGCCTGCAGGTGAGGGAAGGGAGTGCTCCCACGAGTTTATTCGAAATATCCATGATTTGGACGAGACCTCAGAGTGCTGACTCTTTCGCTATCGATTCGGGTGAACCACAATGGATTTGAAGTCCGTATCGCGATCTTGAGGCTGGGTTCCGAAGGATTCAATCATGTAAGGGTCGCGTCGACATCTCATTTCGAACATGTGATAGAGCTGTGCCCACTCATCAGTTTGGGATCGCGAACTCGATGGATTTCTGTGTATGGCTGGGGTTGACGAGCGCTGTCAGGATCTAACCACGATGGGACGACCTCGGATGATTCTGAATTCAAATATGATTCTGGGACCCGCGCTTTCTCCGGAAGATACTGCATGAGGGCACCGGATCGCTCCCCTGCCAATCACATCCGCGGCTTACACAAGTCCTTGACAAACCTCAGCTTCCTCTCACACTACTCTAGTTCTCGTTCAGATTCCTTGCTGAACATAGAAGTCTTGTTGATTTTCGCCAGGGCTCTATAGGAGAGAGAGGTTGTCGGGATATCGGGTTTTCAGGATCCCGCACCCGAATCCCTTTATCTATCTAAGAGGGAAGACGAAGGATATGGAATTCAAATACTGAGCTTTCCGCAATCACAGATCCTGCATAGATCCGCCATGCAAATGCATGATCGACAAACAAGGATTCCGCAAAGCCCAATGCGGACCTCGCGACGTGTTTGAGGCGATCTTGAGAGGAAGAATTCGTGCAATTCATCATCGACGTGCCTTCTCGAGGGCAGCTGCTTCAGCTCCCCCATGTCTTCGGCTGCTTGAAACCGAATGTCGAAGCGGTAACAGACAACGCGATCCGAGAGGAAATGCTTTGGTATGACCGTTGAACTCTATCTAAGTTCGACCGGTCCATGGTGAGCCATCGATTCTGTGTCCGGGGCATTACAGCGAAAAGTGATGCGGCGAGGGGAAAAGTTAATGACCTTCTGGAGGAGTCGCTCGTCCTTCTTGAGGTATGGACGCCAAAACTCGCAGCAGTAGATGTGGCATGATTCCACGAGAGCAGGGGTGGGCAACTTGATGCGGCCACGCAAACTTACGGGCCGCCACAGAAAACTATGGACACATTATCAGCTGATTCCCAGCAAGAGATAGAGTTGGTTGTGTGCTGAAGGGCGATCGTATGTTGTTTTCTCTTGATTCTAGCAAATATTTTCCGAGCACCAGCGGCAGACGTTTGGTTCGTATAGACCTTCGTCCGATCATTGTCTGAGGGGTTCAACTGCGAGGATTGAGTCAAGCGAGTTCTGACGAACGTCCGTCTCGGAGTGCATCTCCGGGAACCGACCGTTTGGGTGCTAAGAAGTGTACTCGTATTCGCCACAGGCAGCAGTGATCTGCGAGCGAAGCGAGTCTTCTAAGAGGTGTGCTGACGAGTTTTTGAGGGCGATCGAGTGACCACATGCGATTCCAATGAGCGGTTCTCATCGCCCGTTCCACCGACGGTCATACTCTTCTAAGAGAAGTCATATCCTTGCGGAAGGTCCTAGGCCTGGGCATAAGAGGAGGGAGAATAAGGACTTGCTGCTCAAAACCATCCTGCATCCCTCTAGATGGAGGGGAGCTGCGCAAATTCCTCATCTGGTATTTCGTTGAACATCTAGCGGCTGTTATGAGCAGGTCAAGCGGTTAGTCGAATTCCCCTCCGCTCACGAGTCAGGAGCTGTGATCCGTTGGAATATTGAATGCCGCAAATAAGCGCCCGTGTATGGGAGAATTGCGAGCCTTTTCGTCGGACGTTCGGAAGCTTCATAAGCCAATAGTGAGAGAGGGAGGGAGGGCAGTGGTGCGGGCTGTGTGATCCGTGTGGTGAACTTTTTTGGTATTCTCTTGCGAGATTCAATGGCACGATGGGCTGTTCCAAACTTTGCAGTCGGATGCCCTGAAATTTCCGGTCAAGCCAGTGCGTGGTTGTAATTCGGCGAGTTGCAGCCGGTTTGTCATTCTGCTACCAGACTACAAGACACACGAGCCATAAAGAAGATGATGCTCTCATCTGCCTCGCTGCACATCTGTATCTAATCCTTGTCATCATTTGACGGGGCTCAACGACTCAATCAGAGTCTGAGGCATGCTCCAGCTTCGATTCTTTCCTGGTTCGACGCAGAGCACGTCGCTCCGTTTTTTTGTCGATTCCCGTACCCTGAAGTCGCGGCGACAAACTGACAGCTGTTTCTGCACGAGCCGCAACACACCGCACCTTTTCTTGTTCCTGCCAGCACCCCGTCTTGCTCGTCGAACGGAATGAAATCGATTTGTTTGCGTTTCCCCGAAACATCCTCTGTGCTTTGCCTCCGATTGGCGCCATGAAATATTGATCTTCGCGGCGATCGAAAGACGCCGAAAATATTTGCGCTATTTTTCCAGGGATATAACGTGGGAAGTGGAACCGGTAACGTGTACTTTTCCTTGTTGCTGAGATCACGCGAAACTGCTACAAGTGTATGACAGGCCGCAATTGAAGAAGCAATCCCTGGATGTCAGTTATTTCGATCGAATGAGCTCGATTGGTTGTACGCTTCACGATATGAATCCGTCCCAACAGCCTCATCAGGGACGACATTGTGGAGCTGGGAGCGACATCAAAACGCTGCCGTTGCTCCATTCAAAAGAAGCGGAGGAACAGGGAACCAGTGCGGACAGCACTATCGCCGCAACGGGCTCGTTCTTGGCCAGCCATGCTCATTTCACATCTGCTGAACGATGAAGAGTTGGAGCGAACATAACTTCGGAGGTCCCCATGATCTCTTCCTGACGACGACGGAGTATCTCCAGAGATCATCAGGCCTTGATTGCTCCTGGAGGCTTGACTCCCCCGAAGTGACAATCATACTCATTAACGCTCCAAAACGAAGGGTCGAAGTCATCACTGGTCTCGGAACCGAGTCGTATGGCTCGTTGCACTGAGCTGCGAGCTCAATGTGAGTTGCTGGAATCATCTGCAGCACTTCTCGTGCCCAAGCACGAGTTTTCAAACGTTCGGTGTTCGTTGAATAACAGCTTTCCGGCAACGTTATTCGGTGTGCAGGAAATGAGGATTTCCAGAGATCGGGTTCGACCTCCGGTCTTGACGCCATTCCCGTTCAAGACGTGCGATCTTTCGATGAACCGGTCATCCAGAGAGGAGGTTTCTTTCACATCGCAAGAGTTCCTCACGATCATCAGGAGCTTCGCGATCGGTGCTAATTAAGCCTCTTGAAACGATCCATCGAATAGCGCTGTATTCAAAGGATCCGTCCGAACGCGGCGATGCTCATGGGGACGAGAATCCAAGTTTCCAAGGACTTACTGTGGTTGGGCTTTGCTGACGCTTCACGGACCGCTCTCGATAACTCGCTGAGGATTTTCAAGATTCTCAGTGGTCGCGAAGATTTCTCGGATGCTAGCGGAAGATTACTGTTGGAACTCCCAATCGTAATTTTGATTTCTTCAAGCTCGTCGATTGTCCTACCGCAAGAGGCACCCCGGTGATCATGCAACTCTGCAGCTCCTCGTTACAGATATGATCGACCGGTAACACCGCAACCGAGGGAATATCGGCGCATATCGCTAATCTCAGCTGATTTCGCTGAGGTTCAGGAAGCAGTTTGAAGCGTTCGACTCATCAATGATGTGTCTTCAGCGGGAGGATTTGGAGGGAACGTTATCCCTCGATTGCCTTGTGAAATGGTGGCGATATTACAGACACAACTCAGGAATCTATTTCCTTGAGAAATGGCTCCGTAGCTCTTGAGGAATGTCGACAGGGAAATACCGATCAGCAGTGTCTGCTCCAGGAATGCTGCACCGGTTCCCACTATTCCCTTGCGAATACCGGGCGTAAATTGCTCATGGATAACCGATGTCTTTTGCGACTCCTTGGAACCTTGTCTCCCGCGAGTCTGCTATGATTTCATGGCTCTGGGATACAACCCCCTTCCGTAGTCCACGACAGCCCGGTCCCGTGGGTGCCAGCAACGATGTAACGGAGTAGGAAGCTGTGATAAAGGATGACGCGGGCAGGTTCTCTTTATCTCCTCAGCCGCGAAAGTCGGATGACGTTCCGCGAGTTTTCCGATTTGGCGTCAAAGTCTTGAGAGTGTTCGAACAAACCAGGCCTGGCCCTGGGAGAATGAGTGTTGTTTGAAGGTGAACACGTAGCTTCCCCAGGTCCCATCACTTTCTTCCCGAGCGACTCGCTCTCCTGAACGTGGACGGTGATAACCACTGCCAGGGGCTTCTTCTTCCGGATCGAGAGAACAGAGCGCAGCTGCTTTTGTACGGTTTTCGATGAGAACAGCGAACGCGAGGCCACCGTCAATGGAGTCAACAAATTCCGAGGAGCACTCCTAGACCCATCTGTACCGACTTCGAGGATGGACAAATCGCGGAACATAGTTTCAAACTCCAATTGATCACAGGCCGCCCATATCCACGGCAATCGTCACATTTCCTCGAGCGAAGTTGGTTAATCTCGAACGCTCCTTGGCTCGAGGAGGAGAATCAATGATTTAAGGCCATTTTCGAGACCATGTATCATTCGGCAAGGTTGGAAAATACAATAACCCCCTGTGCTCCGGGAGTGTTTGTAAGAACGGACGCGTTTGAGTTCTGGTGCTTTCCTCCTCAAGGTGTTCCGGGATCATCCGGAGCTGCAATGGGAGCTCGCTCGTTCCGGACTCGAACGCTGCACACAGAACGGAATAAGATCAAGATTGATTCTTCTGGGAAGGGACGGTCTCTATCCGACGACAGGCGGATTTTGAGCTCGTTACGCGATTCCGGTGTGACCTTTCGACAACTATCCTCAAATAAACTATGAAAAGGCGGCGGTTACTCTGCAGCTGCTCTCGTGACGCAAAACGCTGCCTCATCGCGCGCAGACTCGGGTTGCGCCAACGATAATGAGAGACAAGAAGTAAAAAAGCCACCGGTAGCGAGGAGACTCGCCTACATTCTCCTCATAGCATCAAGAATAAGCTCCGTCTCAATTAATTTTGACTGGATCACGAGCTGGCCTCCGAGTTCAGATTGGATTTCTCCGGAATTCGTACGAGCTGGGAAAAGCAATTCTCAAATCTTATTTCGGACCGGCGCAGCTACGCATCCGCCTCAGCAGCACGGCGATCGCCAGCTTCGCAACGACACTTCTGGCCTGACAGAATCGAACTGCACGTAACAGGACGGAGTTCAAAGTGACCGAGTATTGTCAAACTTTACTTATATTCGCGCCAGCCGAATTCTCCAGTGTCTCGAGTGGATTCGGAATGGGGAATCGACTGGTAGCTATAGAGGGACGCTTGGAGTTGTGCGTGCTTGATCCACTGTTTCCGATACTTGTCCGGGAATCCAGCTCGAGATTTGCTCGAAAAAGAAACGGAAACGATGAGCTCGCTGTCCGAGGAGGGAGCGTGCTCTTCCACCCTGACAAAGGTTTGAGAGGGAACAGAATAATTCATCATCGAATCCATCTCCCAGACCGTTTATAGGAAATTCTTTATATCTGAACTAATATCTCGCCTAGGCAGAGCCAAGAAACTTCTTGCTGTTGGGAGTTCATCATGACCCACCCAGAGTGACCACCGTTCCCTCGCGTAATGAATTTACTTCGATTAGGTCCTTCAACGGCCACCACGCGTAACTCGAGCCCCTGCCCCCAAAAGATTGTTCCAGCCGAGAGTCGGCGACGGAAACTTGAGTGTCCAGGGAATTCCGCCTCCCATGGATGATTCGGGAGGCATTCGAATAGCATCGGCACGAAGAATCTCATGGAGCCTCCGGGAATATTACTTTGGCTGTTCCTATAGTGTCGCGGCCCCCCTGCTTGGACGCTCTTCGGAACAAGTCGTCTTCAGTTTCTTGATTCGTCATCGATAGTCATCATTATTCTCTCGTTGGAGCCACTAGCACGAAGATAGTTACGGGAACAAAATCAATCATCAATTGTGCTCAAGCTCTTCACGAAATCGGTTGACATATCGAGCTTCTGAGAATGTCAAATAAGCATAAAGGCTCCCTCATGACCAGGGAGGGGTATGTGGAGCCGGCGGACAATGCAATTAGAGTGGCAAAACTGGTGATTTTTTTTCACAAGCTACCGGGAGCTTTGTGGGTATTCCTCCACTCTCTCAAAGATACCCCTTAGCCTCAAGTGACCGAGATGTGCTCTTGTACTCACGGTTAAAGTCCTTTGAAAGTTGCTGACACTCGGCTTCTGTGTAGTTAGCCACTCCTTCATCCATCACAACGTTTCCGGGCCAGGATTCGAGCACACCATTCTCGAGTGTTTTCATCATCGACCTTATTTTGGGGGACTCATCCCACTGCATTCTTTGAAACATCAACGATCACCTGAAGAACTCATTTTCCCGGCCTGGTGCAGGAGAACACGGCACCCGACTCGATGGGAACCGCGGGTCATTCTGTTCACCGGTACCGTTCTTGGAGCCCTCTCCCAAACTGCAACGCCATCTGTGGCCTTCGTCGAGGACTCATGGCCAGTTACCCTCCGTCAAATCAAACTTTGCAACCTCGTTCCCAAGGAACCATCTACAGCTCAATCGATGGAGGTGACCAACAGGAAGTGGAGGAAAGACACGGAGCCTGACCTACTTAAATGTTTCGACGTGAAAACGTCCATCCCTATGGCTCTGCTGCACTCTGCGAGTACTTGGTCATTCATGCAACGCATTTTGAGGCCCCGGTTTGTCCTCAAACTCCGCTCGTGATGAACTGAAATTGCTCCAATCTTTCCGGAAGGGTCACAAATTTACGGGAGAAGCCCTCGTTCTGTTTCGGCATCCATTCGAGTAATTTAAGATTGAGCGCAAGACCTACATGTGCCGTCCCTCGGAAAGCTCGGAACTTAGCATGAATAACCGTTTCTCTCGGTTGGCGAGGGAAGCAGTGAAATCAATTGTACAGGAAAGTGGACGCCCATATGAGCTATTCCAGAACCGCTCCCCATCTCCCTTCTAGGTCATTCAATCCATCATTTGTACCCCGGAAATTTGTCGAATGTCGGGATTTGATAGGATAAATTAGATGCGATCGGTGTGTCAAACGCTGTGCTGTGAATTTCTACCGAGTCTCAAGGTCTTGAGGCGTGAATCCATGTTGGAGAAAATGGAGACAAATCGATGAGTAGGGATCGATTGCCCTCGAGATTGAAAGAAAAATCATAACAGGAACTCAGAAAATACTCGACGTCTTCGAGCAAAACAAGCGGTGGTATGTAATACTGCCAACCCAGAATCTTTTATCCGAGTCAGCGGTCCAGCACCTCCATTGAATGGCGAAGCCAACCGACTGACTGCGCAACCAGGCTCAACTGGGCTGTCTACCCGCTTCGGTAGTGGCGATTCCAGGACTCGTCCCAGTCAGCAAACACTAGAGGCGCATCCCCCACGAAACCAACGCTGTCGTTGTCTGAGGTGAATGAGGACTTCGACGGCTCCGATAATGAAATCTGAATCTGAGGCGTCTCGAGGGTTTGATTCTCCGATGCCTGACGGAGAAGGTCTCTTTGGTGAACTTTCCGATGCAAGACAAGGGTCGTTCTCGGCGTGGCGGTTCCCATGACTCCTCGCGGGACATACCCCCAGGCTCAGAGCTGATTCATGATGATCGGGCATAAATCGTCCATGGTAATCCGGCGTATGTAAAGCCTGGCCAGGCTGCGGGTGCCCCATGCTGGCTCGATTCCCGCCAAGTTCAAAAAGCAGCTCAGTCGAACAACAGAAGAACGCAAGCCGGAGCTCTGCATTGGGTTACCGTGCCTGCCCTATCGACGCGGCGTTTGGATTATAGCCGCTCCTGAATCACAGGTCCGGTGGGAGCAACCATACTTTCAATGAAACGGAAGCAATAAGTACGACCTCGAGCATTTTGATCGATTCGACTCGCTTTCCCGCTCGTAAGCCGCAAGGCCTGCATGTGGACTCTCTACGGGATGTTGCCAATACATTACTGCTGGGCAGGGAGCAGGACATGAATCTCCCGAACGGACGCTGAGTGGTTGCTTTTCAGCGGAACTCAACTTCGAAGAGAGAGTGCTTTCACTCGCGTGATCTAAACTCGGAGAGCTCACTGCGGCGAGGTTTCGTAACTACAAACATTTTACTCATTTCCGTTGCGCCACACAAAAAGCCCAGTTCGGGATTTTCAAATGGCGGTGGACTCTGTCCAAATGGAACGATCCCGGTGGCAAATCGGAGAGTATCGAGCGATCGGTTTCAGCCGTAGAAGATATATCGCTGATTGTTTTCCGTAACCTGGCGAGTGCCCAGCAGTTTGAGATTCCCCGCACAAGCCTACCTGGAATCCAACTCGGGGCAGGTGCCTTTCCCGCTCAGGTCGAGCCGAATGTTGCCCACTCCTATGCCTACGCCTGTCGAGAAGGTCTCTGCCTCGAGTTGGTATTGGAAACTGACATCTTTTCATCCAACCTTAATGTTAGGAAATGGTATCGAGTTGGTTGACCTCATTCGCCCCCTCCAGCTTCAGGGACCTCAACAATGTCAAGGCCTCCTTCATCAGAAGAGCGCTCGGCTTGCACTCAAGTACAAGGAGCCGCCTCGCTTGGCCAGTTCTTCGTTGAAGATCTAGAGCAGGTTCCGGAGCTCCAGATGTATTGGGAGACGGAGTCAAGACGGCCGGAGTAGATCCCGAACTCTTCGTGACCGGTGTCATGTATCTATCATACTCAACTTTGCGCGGTTCTCACCATCACCTGAACGAGCATGTGAAATATTGTGAATGCTCAGTCTGTCGATCACCTTGCGGCGAATGTCATGAATCGAATCGTGAATTCGTTGCATCGCTCAGCAGTCTGGGCGCTGGATTACGACAGACATTGTGTCATGATTTGCTGTACATGCTTACGTCCATCGGCTCATTCTGGGTATCACTTGCTCAATCAGAGTACGTGAAAGGTTCGTGGCTTGCAAACAAAGCTCCATAGTTTGTTCTCCAGCTCTGAACTGAGGCGAATATGAATATAGGGTGAGGAACTCGGCATAAATGTTCTCGTCTCTCCGATCCTACAAGCGGGAGGTATTTTTTTGGAGGATTTTCTCGATTTGACGTGGAGAACACTATCGGAATCGAGGAGGAATCATAGATCATGAGGCAGCTTGCGAGTCATCCTACGGAGAGGCTTCCCTGAATGACAATAGGGTGCGACGTTCATTCTGTGAGGCTCTCGCCGAGCCAAGTCGAATTCCAAGCCCAGAAGGGAAAAATCGTGGAACAAAGAGTTCCTTCTGTTGTTCAGAGATATCGTGTTGCTGCGTGAGGACGATATGAGTGGGTGGTCGACTATCCTCTTCGATTAGGAGGAGCTTCCGCCATAGTGGGCATAAAAAGCCCATTTCCACGCTTGAAACCTGGTGATGACCAACGACCCTCCTCATTTTTGTGTCCCCCGCGCAGTCGACGCTGACATATAGTCGAAGTTGCACTGAGAGCGCGGAGAATACAGTTCGATGCCTGACCCATTGAGCGTGAGCAATCTTTCCCCGAGATGGCTTGTTCGCCTATCTCCTCCTCGTTCCATGCAAGTGAACTAGAATGCATGTCTGTCCAAATGTCTGCCGTTTATAGCTCCAACAGGAGTTGCTGGCGCTCCCAGCGTTGAACTTCCTGGCGTCAGAGGCCACCCACGAATCTTCTCTCTCTCTCGGAACGGCTCATAAGCCCATCTTCTATGTACAAGAGTGAATGCTTCTCACTGTGTATGTGTCTGGACTCAAAAAACTTCCAGACCAACGCTCAGATCGTCAAGAAACTTCTCCTAACTTGTGGAGGAGGCTGGGTGGAACGCTGACCGCTGACCCTCTCCCTCCTCCTTCCGACCGAACCATGTTCGGATCCAAGTGGGTGCAGGTGTAAAGGCTTGAGGTTGACTGCTCTCGGGATAGGACGTTCTGCTCATACCTTTTGCCAGGTTCCAGCATGCTTCTAGAGTACGCTGTTTGGTTCCTACTTCCGAGGAAGGAGGGTGTTCAACTGCGACGAATCGTTCTGCTCATGCTCCCTGATCGGAACGAGGATACTTCTGGAATGGATCCTCCCAGGTGAGGACTCACCAATGAGGTGAACTGGGCTGCAGCCTTGAGCGGCTGATTTCCGGAGTATTCTGAGATCACGATTGATCCTTTTTTGAGAAGGACAGCTGCTCATCGGTTGTCTTCAGCTGAATGAGAAAGGAGTTTTCGGGTAGACCACCCTATTCGTTCGAGGAGAAAGCGGAGAAAACTCGATGACGGCCGCTGTCGATTCAAGTCAACCTTCGCGAGGCCAACGATCGCCTCGTGTATTTTCTATTGCTTTGTCTTGTTTTTCTTGGTAGAGGAAGGCGGACTACCCTAAGGGCTCGAGTAGTCTCATCATTTGTGGCCAGACCTGTGAGAAAAAAAAATAATCAAACAGACAACAATGGACCATGCGAACTCGAGTTGAGGCACCGCTGAGAACCACCGGAATCATCGCCTCAACGATGGATGCGAAAAAATCGTACGAATCGGTTTCCATTTGCGCAAAGCGAGCCAATGCTAGCCCGGTCTTGGTGATACTCAAACACCGCTCAATAAAGAACCCGGCATTCAATTGTTAGAGACACAAAGCAGGAGCTCACCAGCTGCTAACTAATGCTGCGTCAATCGGAGCTATCTCGAGAAAAGCTCAGAACTCTCGGGCACGGCGCAGTTCACAGACTTGTGAAGCTTTCAAGGGTGAGGCCTGTGCACAGGGAAAGTGGACACGTGGTAGAGGAAAACCCGTAGCAGCGATTCCGATCCAGGCCGGGGTCTTCGTCGGGTGTGGGGGCGCTCTGTTTCATCCGCAACGTTGTGCGAGCTCGAAAATCGCGTAATCTAATCTTGGTTGTCCCGATGAGAACGAAGTTATACGGTGTCAGATGGCTCGCATCTTGTGGTATCGACCGTGGCTTGGCTGAGCAGCGAACGCTGAGGAGCATTCTCAAATCCCAAGAGACCTACTTTCTCGTAAGGCTGGTAGTGTCAGGAGTGACTCTGCGCTCTGTTGGAAATGATAACCCAGAGAACAGCCTGAATAAACGCGAGTCATACAACGATCTGCTCCGAAAGCGCATCTAGGAGCCGTTCGTCGATTGATTCCCATGGATTGACTATCTGTGATGCGGATAAACAGCTAATTCGGGGCTTCTCGACCCCCATCGCCCGGAATCATGCTAAAAGTTTCAAGTCATGCCGACTACCGGATTGCGCTCCGCCTGCAACGCCGAACTCGCTGGATGCACTAAACCCTACCCGTATTGCATACATAAGTATTCTCTTCTCATTTGGGAGTGGAATCCCCGACAGACACTTTCCCGGGCTGTCAGAGAAGAGTTCTCTGCAGTATATCTCCCGCATCAGCGGAGAAATTATACCTTGAGCTGTTTCCTCCGCTGCCGACACGTGAAGCTTTGCTGCGTTAGATCGTCGAGCGCGATTTCGGTTACCTCGATGCAAATTCTCGCGACTCATCGAGGAATCTATCAGTGAGGAATCGCTAAAACCGCTACTAATCACAGAGTAGTGCATAACAGCTCGGATGCATGCGATTACGTCGTTTAGCCTCGTCGTCAATAAGGAATTATTTGTGCGAGTTTTTTCCTCCGCTTCACGATCCTCAAATGCTATTGGTTCGAATGCAATACTGCTCTGAGCTGCATCGCAGATCGTGTCTCTCACTGACAAGACGGACAAACCTCACTCGTCGAGAATACATCGACGAGAATATCCACTGTCTTCAAAATTAGTGAAGGATTCCAGCGTTGTCAGTTTTCAGCCGCGCGCAAAATTGGAAGAAAGCGGGAGAAAGGGAGCCGAATATCGGAGCCATCGAGATTAGAATTGGAACCGTATTCCGGGTTAGACTGGAGATGAGACTGTAGCCAAGAACCGACTTTTATTTGGAATCGACCTGAATTTATTTCATGACATATTGGCGGCGAACCTGGGAGGAACGTTACGGGAAGAATTTTCCCTGGCCTCGGAGTGTGATTTGCACCGCTGTCAAAATCAGTTTCGGATCGAATATCGATTGATTGATCTGCTCATCAGCCAATCTCTCTGTTTGTCGATGTGCTGGACACTGGAGGGACAAGCGTGCGCGGTCGCACAGTCGGACTTTGCTGGTGGTGACTGGCTCTTTTGGTTCATACCCGAGATCCCGAAAACCTGGAATCCCGAATACCCAAGATCCCGCAAAAAATACCCAAAATCTCGGATACCCGGAATCCCGACAACTGCTCGCCCCTCGAAAAGAGGCTTGGTGGAAGTCAACGAGACTTCTATGTTCAGCGATAAGTCTGAGAAGGACTTTAGAAGTATGAGAGGAAGCCGAGGCTTCAGAGGAAACAGCTTGAGGTCGCGAAGTCGGTGAATCCTTGTGTACAGTTGTGGTTCACAAGCGCTGCGGAAACCTCAACGCGATGGGACGACCTCGAATGATCCAAATTTGAGTTTGGGAGTCGCTTCCTCCCTGGAAGATACTTAGAATGAGCACCAGATCGCGGCCCCGCTAACCCCATCCGTAGCTTCTATAGTTTGGTCTGGAACCTCAGCTTCCTCTCTTACTCTCCAAGTCCTCAATCAGATTCATTTTTCAGCATAGAAGTCTCGTTGACTTTCACCAAGGCTCTCTTCGAGTGGAGACTTGGTGTCGGGATTCCGTGTATTCTCGTCGGGATCCTGGGCAGTCGGGATTCCGGGTACTCGGAGTCCCGAACCCAGCTTCTTTTTACAGCTTCGTTCGGTGCTACAGCATGTATATGAGTTCACATTGACCAATAGCGACACTCTCTTCAACATCTGAGATCGACGAGCGAAATGAATCGACTTTGGGCAAGAAGCCGATGTCGTTTGGTCGGTCGATTCGGCCATGCGCGCCATGCGCGCCACTCGCTGATTTGCATCGCAAACGCTTCTGTGACACTCAATTTCCGGCCGAGCCCTCTCAAAAAAGCGCTACCCGCCGCCCTGGAGCGTGAGATGAGAAGACTGCCCATGCATGGGTGACAGCCCTTGAAATCTTGCCGTGACCTCATCTGTGCTCAGAAATCCAGCCCGGACACTCGCCACAAGCATGCTGCCGCTGTTGCTTTCATACAGGCATCCTACACTTTCTTCATCCTTTCTGTGATCTGAGGAAGCCGGCCTTCAGCCTACTACGCTGGCTTTGCTCCGCGTTTGAATTCCGCTCGATCAGCTTGTGAGTGAAGTTCTCTGTCGGGATCCCCGGATTCGTACCATTGTGGGATGGGAGAAGTTCCGGAACGAAATTCCCTGATCAAACTCAAATCTGAAAAGAGCCCCGAACCGCCGTACTTTGGGAGATGCATGTATTTCGAGGCCATCCATAGCTCTATTTCTCAGTGGACGGACAGCTATCCGACCAAATGACTGACCTGCTTGAATTTCATTCCATTTTTGTCGACTTTCCCCCACGCACGGAATAATTGGGCGAATCCACGCACTCCTCTCCCACATCAAGCTCCGTCGGAGTTACTACAACCGCCAACACCAAATTTGCCCTGTTCGAGACTTTATCCCCGCTGGGAGGGCTCATACTCATGAGAGGATTCATATCAGGGCATGTCTCGTGTTTGCAGGAGAACTGTTGTGAATTCCTGGGCTCGTTCCTGGGGGAGGACTTTCATCGGGAGAAACACGGTGCAAGGGACTCCGTCCAATTGGATCAAACCGGGACCGGATCATTCTCATCCGATTAAGTGGTCGATCCGATAAAGCGGAGGATAGGAAGAGCCTCTCTTAAATGTTGTTTCTCTCATCGTCTTCATCAACGGCTAGTAAATCACATCACATCATGGTCCCCGGAACCCATCACCTGATACGAAGTCCTCTCTGTCATGCAATCAAAAGTTGAAGCGCTGGTATACGTTCCTTCGATAGGAAGCAAGAATCACGATCCGACTCGTTCTGGGTACTCGAAGTGGGGTTTCCACAGCCGGGAAAACTATCCATCTACGGATGAGAGCCTCCTCACCTTCCTTGCAATTTTGAGAACGAATCGACGAAACAACTCAACGCCGACTGCTGACAGAAAGTGCGTAGCCGCCGCTCTCGGGTGACCTCTTGACAATGCTATCGTCGAGGGAGCTTCTTGTAGCATTGCAGTGGCATTGGCAGATCATTTCTGATAGACACGTGCGCCATGAAGTTCCGAACAAGCAACCGACCGTGATCCGTTTCCTGTTCTGGTTCGGGCAAACTTTCCGGGCCTCCTTCACCGGAACAGCAGTTTCGAAGCAGCTGCGAATGGTAATGGTGCTCACATCTGGCCAGCTGTCTGTAAAGAGTTGTATATCTCGAGGATCATCAAGTTTGAAACGGATGTCCTAGGCCTCGTCGGCTCGTAAACCAACGCCTTGGGTGCCACGTTGAGCGAGCAATCGCGGGCTTGATCCGCGGCCGACAACAAAAGTTTCTTATGTGGTAAAAAGAAGATTTAATTTGTATCAGAATTAAATCTGAACCATCTTAAGACCCAAACCCACCGCCCGCAATGAGATTTGCGAGGCGATAGGGAGTGCTACTGAAGCAATACCGAAAGGTGATCCCGGGACACTTCTGAGGGCTGGCTGAGAGGTTCAGCCGGAAAGCAAAGGCCTTGACCGACTATCTGACGAAGTTGCTTCCAAACGGCTTTATGATCGAAGCAATGAGCCTATGACATCTCAAGGTCTTCGAGTTTTCGAAAATGATCATTAGCTGTATCGATGATCGGAATCCTCGATGTGTGGGCATTTCAGCGGACAGAGCACACGCTACTATTGAAAAGCTTTCCTAGCGCCTGCGAGGCTCTCGGCTGTAAGAAAGCGATCCGTGAGCAAGAACTCGATGGAACAATCTAGACTCATGGGCGTTGGGGGAGTCGTCGTTCTCGAACTCTACAGGCAATCGAGGTAGCGTTTGTGACTTCGTCGCTTCTGTTGAGCTGACGTCGGAGCTCGTATGAACTCTCGTATTTTTGATGCTGTGCCGTATCTTGGTAGCTCCAGAGCAGCTCACGACTTTGAACTCAGCAAGACCCAACCAAGGTCGATTCGTCCGAGTTCCGGTCGGCAGTCTAGCAACAGTGGCACCGTATGCTCCCGCCACTTCGAACCTTTGGCCGGTTACATGGTGTTTTAACGGACCCCTCTTCCACGCGAAACTGTGGGAAGTGGAAATCCAGTGATCCCATTTATTCCTCAGCAATCAGGGGGCAGCCTCGATGGGCTGGATCTCATTATGCAGGTAGAGTCTTTTCAGCGAAGGCAATGCGAGAAGGCGTTTGCTTGGAAGTTTCGAATGGTGGTTGTTTCGACATACTCCTGCTTTGCAGAGTCGGACATCAATCATGATTATGAATTATAATAAAAATCAGAGTATGATTGTTAATCACAATCATAATCAAGTTATGATCATGAGTCATGATCAAATCCAGGAATCGACACCGCGAGAGTATGGTAAGATCGATCCCGGAATCGTGTCCATAGACCCCGGTCCCTCAGAAACCCCCAGGAACGGAGGGATGAAACGCACGCGAGGTTTGTGGGGGAACTGGGTCCACGGACGTGGATCCGGGATCGATCTGACACTACTTGTGGCGGACTGATTTTTGACTTTGATCGTGTCTCATAATGATAACTTGATTAGGATTGTGACCACCGAGCATGATCAAGATATGGTTTCTCGGATAATCATAGTTTTGACTTTGATTATGCCCAAATCCGCTACTGGTTCTGGTCCTAAGTCGAAGCGGGTGTGCCTCCGCGCGGCCGGCTGGAAGGTTTCCTAACCTATAATCTCTATATCAAAATCCAGGGTTTGTTTGTATGTTTGTTTGTTCGTCCTCAATAGACTCCTCCGGTATTGATCGGATCGACTTGGAACAAACTGCGTAACGTAGGGCGGCTCACCAGGAAGGACATAGGCCAAATCTCCAAGTCTGGAGGGGCGATTCCAGAATCTGTCTGACCATACTTTTCAAAAGCTGGAAGGGTGATACCGAGACTAATCTGACCATCCTCTCAAAGGCTGGAGGGGAGATTCCGAGACCAATCTGACCACCTCTCCCAAGTCTGGAGAGGTGATTCCGGACCCAATCTGACCATACTTTTCGAAACCTGGAGAGGTTACTCCGAGACCAGTCTGACCATACTTTTCAAAATCTGGAGGGGTGATTCCGGGACCGATCTGACCATTCTCTTCCAAGTCTGTAGGGGTGATTCCGAGACTAATCTGACCATCCTCTCAGAAGGCTGGAGGGGAGATTCCGAGACCAATCTGACCATCCTCTCCCAAGTCTGGAGAGGTGATTCCGGGACCAATCTGACCATACATTTCGAAACCTGGAGAGGTTACTCCGAGACCAGTCTGACCATACTTTTCAAAATCTGGAGGGGTGATTCCGGGACCGATCTGACCATTCTCTTCCAAGTCTGTAGGGGTGATTCCGAGACTAATCTGACCATCCTCTCAGAAGGCTGGAGGGGAGATTCCGAGACCAATCTGACCATCCTCTCCCAAGTCTGGAGGGGTGATTCCGGGACCGATCTGACCATTCTCTTCCAAGTCTGTAGGGGTGATTCCGAGACCAATCTGACCATATTTTTCAAAAGCTGGAAGGGTGATTCCGGGACCCATCCGACCATCCTCTCCCAAGTCTGGAGGGGTGATCCCGAGACCAATCTGACCATACTATCCAAAAGCCGGAGGGGTGATTCCGGGACTACTCTGCCCATACTTTTCAAAGTCACGAGGCGTGATTCCGGGACCAATCTGAGCATATTTCTTCGAATCTGGAGGGGTGATTACGAGACCAATCTGACCATACTTCTCAAAACCATGATCCTGACCCACTGAAGAGAGCCTCGATGCCAGGGCGGAGGTCTCATGACACTACATGTAAGGCAATGTGTGTCTGTCAGCAGTAGACTCCCGAAGCAAGGGACGGGTCAGCCAGCGTAGTCGGCCGAAAGCCGGCTAGTTTATAATGAAATATTTCTCTCTCGTATATCATCAAATTTATAACAATTTTAACACATCAATTGCCTTATTTTATAATTAACTGATTCATAAACAGTTACAAAATCATAATAATTATTTTCGCACCGAGTTGCCCACCCCTGATGTAAGTTATTGTGATATTGAGCAAATCTGAAATTATTTATCCCGAATCGGGGGTCGCGGGAAACGCCACTGTATTCCTCTATGCAGAACCATCACATTGCACAGGGGGCATCCCTCAACATACCTCGCTTCCCTCGGAGTCCGCTCACTCGGACACCGCGCTCTACATAGATACCTAAAACACTCGGAGGGTCTCAGAATCAGGAGAGGATTTCTGGTCGGGGGAACGGGTTTCCGGGAAACTGGTTCGGGTGAAGGGTTCCGGGGAAACTGGTCCGGGTGTAAGGTTTCGGGGAAACGGTTTCGTGGAAACGGGTTCGGGGGAACGGGAGGACACCAGCTGGAGGAAGGGCCTGCGCACCGTTCCGCATTCACGGTAGCTTGCAAGGAACAATCCGTCGGGAGCATCAGAAGATTGAGCTTACGATGGAGGATAGGTCAGAAGCTACTGGTGGCGTCTCGCGGGCGCAATGAACAGAAAAAAGCCGACGTCCTTGAAGGCATGCGCAGACCGTTTTACCACGGTCTGTCTGGTGTGTTACAAGGTCGCGTACTCGAACGCTCCCGCAGCACGACGATGTCCTCAACTGTTCCGCGAATGAGTCTGACACGATGATAACTCGGCAAGGAACGGATTGTGCTGAAGTCACGTACAACTTAATGGACGGCGGCGAAACGACCCCGAGATCTGATGGCACATCTCGAGCGAATGAACACCACCGCCAACGGCTCTAGGGAGAACGACTCCTATTTTCAAGTTTTAACTGTTCCCCGGCCGAGATCCATCTGATTCGGCAGAACGATAGCGTGAAGACGGAGCGCCGACAGAGCTCCAGCGACAGAGATCTTGTATGGCTTCGCGCGATGAAAAAAACGGACAATATGACAACGCTCGGATTTGAATACATCAGAAAGGTTGCGAGCTGATTTTCAGTCGAAATCGGGTGACGCTAGATCGCTTTCAACTCAACAAGAAGTTTCCAAGGACCGGAAGCATTTAACCTTTGACCGACGCTTCCACCCAAACCGGAGACTCCAAGTCGAAATCATACTCTTGATTTTCGAAATTCCCAACGGCAGTTGACAGTTCCGTTCTTCGCTCACCGAAGGGCACAGTTTCACTGTCATTGAGATGATTTCTAGTGATGCCATCTTGAAATCCTCACCCCGTGTCCCCATCGAGATCGCCTCCTCGCATAATACCGACATCATGTATCTAAGAAAATGACCCGTTTTTGCAGCTGGAAGTCACGCAAGAAAACGACGATGTAGCTAACTCAATGAGAGCAGTACAAGGGAACTCGTCCGAGAAGCAAACGTTCTCTGCAAAAGTTGTGGATGCAAAATTCAGTTTGTTGTCGACTCCTGGCGTTGTGTGCTGATCGTTCCCAACCTGATCAGTTGATTTTGGCTCAGGTTCGATCCACGAAGCAAGCGCAGCGTTCCGTTCCCGGATTGTGTTCGGCAGCGAGAGTTGTAACAGTTCGATCTTCTCTTGCTTCCCCAATGGCGGATCATCGGTGAAATTGTCGAGCCATTCTCCTTCAAGGAGCCCGGGAGCGGTGTCTATCGACAAGCGCTCGCTATTTCGCAAGGCCCGCAGCGAAAAACGAGGCCCTGGAGTGTCCTTGCTCACAACATGCGTTCTACTCAAGTGTCTCTCAAGCGAGCTTGTCGATCGGATAGGAGAGGCTTTGCGCAAAGCTTGCAGTTGGCTCTCGGTGCGTCCTTCTTCTTTTCAAGCTATAACCCAACCCGGCTCTTCGACTTCTCAGCTCCGACCGGAGTCCCTGTGAACATAGGATCATTGCAGCGAGATCGGAAACAGAAAACACGGGGCCATCCCGGCTTTGCTGGTGCTAGGAAATCCTCTTCTTCCGGAGGGTGACTCACCACCGCATACTGTTCAAGAGTTCTCGATGGCGCGAGCATCCCTTAGTCGGGCACACCCTTTGAGCTGCATATTTTCAATTTTACGGTGCTTGTTCGGGCGCTCTCAAGCAAATTTGCATGCATATTCTCAGGTTTCAAGTGCATGAACTGTTTCGCTCCCGTCATCACTCCAGAGGAATCGGGCCTCATTCGAGGAGCTGTGGAACCAGCGGCGTGCCTAGCTTGTTTTCGTGGGCGGTCAAGAGATGCGATGATGACGAGGATCATCATCATCATCGTGCCGAAGATGCCAAGCGCCAGAGTATGAGGCCAGAGTGCTCTCCTGTGCGTATGTGCTATGTACGAAATTCATGGGATACGAAGCTATCGGAACGGCAAGAAGAGAAGCAAGTATGCGATTCCGTGATCTCTTTCCACGATTGAGAGCGAGCCGTTTAACCTACTCTCATGTACTCCACGCGTTTGCAGATGTTAAGCTTCGACTCGTTCAATACACCCGGTTTGTCGGTCGACACGGTTTATTCGCACAAGTCATCGCAGTTGAGACAGTCGGTGGCGCATGCGCATATCTTCTATGGTTTATATCTAACACAGAGCTCTACCATTGTTTGGAGTCCATGAGATGACATCGAGCTTCCGTAGGCTGGCAGCAGGTAGTTCCACTAATTCCTGAACGGCAACAGAAATTTCTCGGTGAATCTTCATTGCCTGAACCTGGACTGAATGCGCCTTCAGGAGTGGAAGTTGTTACCGGGAGAGTTGCGAGAGTCCGAAGCAGAGTCGATACCTTCGGACAGTCTTCGCGGAGCACCCCGTGGTGCGAATCGATAACGAATTTGATATCAACCAACCATCCGCGCTCAATAAATGTATGCGGTGACATCGACGAGCCCTGACGGATTCTGCGGGATCAGATCGGGGAATCCTCCCCTCCAAGCACTCATTGTTCCGGCATTCACTTAAAACATTCATTGCTTGGCGCGGAAGGAATTAGGGCCATACCTTCTCAACGGCTCATCAGTGCTTGAGCGCGCTGAGAATCAGTGTTGCGTCGATCGCTCACGTGCTCATGTGTGGAGCACATGCCTACACATTTCATCGATTCTTCCGTATTGGAAGTTCCGTCGAATATCACCCCTCCAGACTCGGAAAAGTTCTGTCAGATCTGCCACGGAAGTACCGCGGCGCTTAGCCGGGACTCATCACGAGGCTTGAGCCTCGAGACAAGTCCCTCCTTCACACCGCGGCAATCTTTGAAGACTTCGGAGCGACGATGAACAACATCGAGGCTCGGCGTTCATTGGGAGCCCGGGGAGAGACGTTGAAAGATTCAGAGAACGACTCCGAATCATATACTGAAACAAATTCAGGTCACACACCAAAGTGTCCATGCTGAAATTCTCATTCAAAAACACAATGCTCACTTTCAAAACTCACGCGATCACCGTATCGATGAATCTAACCTCGAGTGGATCACTTCACTTCGTTCCATATCTGGTCAATAGATCAGTGCGAAGTCGGGTCGGCCTGTTGTGTCGGCATTCGTGGATCGGCCCGTGGTCTTTTACAGTATCGTGGGTCATCTTCGAGTGTTTGGTGAAGATTGAGGATATCGTTCAAGCTTCCGCGTTTCTGGTCGCTCTCAACCACTGCCGAGGATGTTTTCAGGATGATTGACCTGCCGCCTACTACAACATCTCGGATTCTTCTTCCTATTTCTACAACCATGCGTCTAATTTCTTCAAAGTCGATTGGGCATCCAGCAAAAATCGGCGCCGTTCCGCTTTCGGCTCTGTCGAGTCTGAATTTCGGTGCAAGTATTCCAGCATAAATGGGTTTCGAGGAATCACTCACTCGGAATGACCTTCTGGTAATTCCGCCTTGGGAAACTTACGAAGGCAGCGACGCTTGTGTTGATCAACGGAAGATACTCAAGTCTTCCGTCCCTCCATAGCTTCGTTGGAACAATCCGCGTGAATCTTCTGCTCGCCGTAACGTCGAGCTGCAGCGCCGTGTTCTCTGTTTACAGGAACAGCGCTGACGTTTTCAGGTAGGCTCTTCGTTGACAGCGGATCAGAAATGCTCATTGAGTGAGGAAAATACAGCCTGTGACCAGACTGGGAAGCTTGAATCAAGAGGGCAGATAACCAAGAACAGAGATGAAATACCTCGGTCGTTCGTTTTGTTCTCATCAAAAGAGGGTATTCTCGACACAAGAGATGGGCAGGGGTCGGACTCGAAGATCTGGATCCAGGTCTGCCACGGATTCGCGTTCAAGGCCAAATTCGAATCCGGATTCGACAATGATTCCACCTTGATACGCCCACACTTTTCGCCGGTAGGTACGTGACTCCGGGGCTGATCTTACCATACTTTCCGGGGTCCGTGGGGAAGATTCCGAGGTCGACCCTACTACACTTATGGGGGTACTCGGAGGGGATTCCGGGAGCTTGAGCAATTAGGAAAACTAGTAACGCAAATATTGAGCTTTCCATTCGTATCTGTGAGTATCTTCATTAGACAGCTAGGCTATACACGATATACAAAGTCTCTTACGATCAGACGGTGTGGTAGAGCTGTGAGAAACGAAAGGTCGAGGGAATGTTGCAGGTGGCGTCAGCTGGGAGCAGGAGTGGGCGAGACAGAGTTGAGGCGAGTTGACTCTCGTCTCGGACGCACCCTGGGAGGGGGGGGAGGGTGAAAATAGGTGTGCAGTCAGTCTCGCATCATATTCACATCCCGAGCCCGTTGACCATTGTTTTGGGGCTTCGAGCGGAGCTTTACTTCCTTGGGCGAGATTCCGATGTCCTTGCTTCCTACAAATGGGATTCACTTGAACGTAAATGCAAGAGCTCGCGGAATGATGCGTCTCTCGAACGAAACACTGAGTATAGAGAATCCGCAGATACTCTGTTTCCTGAGATTCCTTCCTTCCGGTGAAAATTGTCAGAGTACTAAACCGAGAATTCACCCCGGGGCCCATGGGCACCCCGTTGTAGCTCAAGATGATTTTGCTCCGTAGTCGAGAATGATTTGGGGGAAGAACGAACCCGATATGTAGAATATTTGGCTACAGCAGTGACATCCCTCAACTTTGCTGAAAATCAGCCGACCTTGGGCCGGGAATAGCTGCCCACGCTGGCCGGCCTCTGGCAACTCTCAGTAAGGCTCTCTGTCGGCAGTACTGACAATATCTGCGTCGGTTCTCTCTCGAACTTTGTGACGGATATGCGGTATGATCGTGCCTCATCCATATATTTAAAAATCCAGGGTCTGTTTGTCTGTTTGTTCGTCCTCGATGAACTCCCCCAAGATTGATCGTATCCACAAGAACCAACGGCATGTCTTTGGTCATCCAGCCCCTCTCCTCCTCCCCCTTGCAATCCACGACACTGTTACCCCACCCGTGATATCACCGGTATGCGAATCCTGACGATACGGTGCGCCGCCCTGAGATAGCGCCAGTTACTTTTCAACTCTGGAGGGATCAGGCTTTTAGTGGGTATTGGCTCCCTCCTCGGGGAGCTTGAGTCCTACACTACCACGGGTCGAGCTTGGAACAACGATAGCGCCCCACTGGTGGTGTGCGTAAACGCATTTCTCCCACACCTCACGAAAAAAAGAAAGCTAGACTCCTCGGCCTCTCCTCGAGGTCACAGGACACCCACCCCCTCAAGTTGCACAAGGGAAAAGGTCGTTTGATGACTTACTTGGAGGAGGCTTTGGATATTCGCCCTGGATTCACGGCAGAAACAAATCGAGTGTGACCATCCGGGTTCGTGGAAAGAGAACAGAATGAGCGAGCTTATCGTGATGAGCAGAGTACCCTTGCGACATTGACGCTCGCAGTTCGAGTTCGGGAAACGAGATCCCGCCTCCCTCTTTTTCCACGCGTGTGCTCCGAAGATTATAATCTTTAATCTTCAAGAAATAATCATTTCTTCCAAACAGACCCCGCTGAAAGTGTGGCATGCGCATATTTGAACGGCTGGACGGTAGAAGTACGTTTTAGGCGGTTCGTAGAACTTTTCTAGCGGCAGACGGAGGCTCCCTGGACTTTTCGATGCCTTTTCCTTCTCGATAATCACCATTCTGATATTCCCCTCGACGCCCTCAATTTCCTGCTGCCCAATGCCGCCGCGGTTTCCTCATTTCCCCCGAACCGGAGCTATGGAATACAATCGCTCGATTGACATAGTTATGGCCAAGTGAAAAAATATGTTCACAAAGCTTGCAGGGCCCAAATCAAGGATGATCGCGGCGAAACTTGAATATCCGAGATGTATCTGAGTATAGTATCCGGCTCTTCCGAAAACGACTTCAGAGGAGATTATCAAGTCAGGGTTCGACTTGAGTGGAGTCGCACCGTTCAATCCTCACGTTTTTCGTTCCGGGAGAGACTGAGCTTTCGCTGATACTTCGTCTCCCCGTCCTCGCCCTAGAAGGAGTTGCAGCACCAATGAGCACCCCCTCGGCCGGCTACCGCTGCGGCACCTCTCGGCCGCATATCGGAATAATTTCATGACGTCTGCTACACGGTTTCCACATGGCGAAGGGTCGCCACTCCAGTACTGATGTCAAACGCTGATCAAGAAACAGTCTTGCTCGTCTTTTGTGGAAGGAGAACGTCAATGATCCTCCTGCGACGGAATTGGTGAATTTCCCGAACGATAGACCCCATTCTGGAGCCAGATTTTAGAAGCTGTTGAGAAATATTAGGAAGCCTTCGGATGAGATTCAGCCCGGGGATTCTCTTGCCCTGTTCGGGAACGTTCATCGTGTTGTCGGCAATGCCGTCTTCCACGTCTCTGCTGACTGTTCGCCAACGTCGAGCGTGATTGGTTGTCAATGAGGCCCGTGGGAAAAATCATGCCGTCATGGAGCCCTGCAGTTCGGTCTTCGAGCTGCGCTAGACAAACATGCTGTTCGCGTGAGTACCAATCGTTGATCACCGGCTGTGTTAGCAGATCTCTAGACCAGAGGTCGTCGAACGGTGCCGAGGATGTCAAGGGCGTCGCTGGGTGCCGAAGTGGCAAAAACTGTTCAGGGTTGACAAGGGTGTCGAATGAGGCGAAACGACGTCTTTCTTCGCTCAGACCATACTTCGGTGATGATTCCGCCGTACTCTTCGGGAATCCATGCGAGTGATTCCGAGGTAGATTCGACCGTACTTTCCAGGTGTCATGAGGGAGATTTCGAAGTCGATCTGACCATATTTCTGGGGCTCAGGTCGACAACGGAATCCCCTCCACGGACCCCGGAAAGTATGGTGAGACCGAAGCCGGAATCACCTCAACAGATCCCCACAAATATGGTCAGATCCAGACAGAATCGAAGTAGGGTCAGAACCAGGGCAGGCATCCTTCGGCACCAACTCGGCCGGCCTGCGGCTGCGGCACCCCTCGACGCCCTGGGGTTCCGATGTCGGAAAAGTTTGACGGCCTCTGCTTGAAACATTGTCAACTTATCGGCTCGGCCCCAATTTGACTCGACAGGAGGCACTTGTGAGGGTCTTGGAATCATCTTCGCACGCGCGTCGGGCCATGGAACAGTTCATCGCCATCGACGGACACCCAATCACGGTTCCGAAGGCAAGGGCACCGAAAAACACCGGGAGCGCAGCTGAGTACATGAGATTGACACCGGGCCGAGCTCACAGGGTTTCCCGGTATGTGTAAATAACATCTGGGAAAACGCAAACATTGTTTCCTTTCGATCGAGCGAATCGGCGAGGATTCCGGCAGTTATCATATTTGAAGAGGTTCTCGCTAGTTTTATCCGCGATCCCTCTCGGGCCGCATGAGCTGACGCGATGTGACCATCACACAGAAAGGCGATACCCAACCACTCGCGATCTCGTTCTCGCGATCATGGGAAGGCTCCCGTTAGTCATGGGAGCGAGCAGCGGCTCTGATGCAGGGCATGCGATCGTTCGTGGCTTCTGAGGGAGTCGAGGGCGAGTTGCTCGAAGCTTGACTGTTCCCTGACCGGATATTCCCCCGAGGGAGATTCTGTTCTGTTCGGAATTCGTTTGAGTCAGCCATTCAGCAAAAAGGAACGGTCATGGGCATACCATCTTTCGAATATTGAATTTCGGATGCCCCACCTCCAGCTTTTCGAAAACTCTCGATCGATGCCCCGATGCTCGGCTGAACGATCATCTCCGAACGTTTGTCCAATTGGGGTCCTAAGGGTGTCCTACAACTCGGATGCGAAGACTCATGTCTGCGTTGTCGACCACCCAACAGGCAGACTGCGTCTCGGACGCTCAAAGTGGTGCTCGGACTACAGAGGACCTCCCACTTGACTCAACAACCAAGGATCCACATTCATGACGTACATTCTCGTTTGCATACTGAACTGGCGAATCGCGGGAGATTGCGATCCTGGGTGACGTCCATGGCGTCGTCCTCCACAGCTGAGTCTTTGAACCAGCGCTCTCTTTGAGGGGGTCGACAGGGAATCAGGAAGAACGGGTTCCTGCATCCCCTTCACGGTTAAATTGCTGTGATTTCCACTGAAAAATACGGTGCTTGAACCGTACTTCCCTGAGAGCCGCCGGAAGAGTCAGCCCCGACTCTTCCCCCGTATTCCAGAGTATACAAGGACGCAAACTCTCTAGTCTTGACAACTCACTCCATTCCCCCGTTAGACTTTACAAAGTTCAGCAAAAGTCAAAAGTGCGGCAAGAAGTTCAGAACGTTTGAGCAAGTTCCGAAACGCCCACTCATTGTTTGGAACGTCCGAGATGTTTTGGGAAGAAGCGCGAGAACGGTTTTGGGGAACCTGTTCTATCATGGTCCATCTTGGAGAGATGAGATTCTTCCATAGGGTGGATATCGGTGATAAGCATCAAAACTCAAAATAGACGATCATTGTCCGGTTCCTGAGTGGTAAAGGCTATCTCGGAGTCACCACGAACTCCATAGCAGGCTCTTGGGGCCAAGTCCCGGGATCGGCTCAGAGGAGATTGAGAACACCTGAATGGTTCAATTTCCCCCTTTGTTAAGCTGTTATTCTCGACCGAGCGATCTCAACCAGCTACCCGATCCGGGAAAAGGCAAGCTTCTCCCTAGAGCTTCTTAAGGGCTCGACTCCAGGCCTCGAGGGTCTGAATCTAGATTATTCATTCAAGGAAAGTTCACACCGGCGACAACGGCCTTCATCTGTTTTCGTCTACAATAAATGTATCGGGGTCATGTTGGTTGATATCCCGATTCAGCATTTCTCTCTATCTACCTGAGGCTTCCATCGGAACTATTTCTCCGTGTGGATCCGAAGTATCGTTATTCTGCTCAGTGCACGTGGACCAGCCCGCGATGTTACGGGCAAGACTAACGGGAGGCGGGCCGAAATAGCCATTCAGCTGGAGGAAATGTCATTTTCCGGTCATGAATTATGAGTGTTAGAGTCCGGGTCAAACCAACTCGGGCTGTTGAGAGTCAGGACAGCTTATAACCTCCTCAGTTCCAAGGTCGGAAGATAGTGGCGCCTGGCGCGGACATCACAGGGTTAGAGCCCAGTTCATAGGGATGTCCCACAAAGCTCTTTCTCCACATTCCGAATGTCATCTCTGGCTTGAAGTCACTCAACGGGAATCGTTCAAGGCTCCTTACCATGAATGATATCTCTACTGTTCACAATCCGCCCCGTCTGTCAGTTTGTGAGCTCGTCAGTTTATCCGCACTCCTTCTGGAATATGGAGGTGATTCCGTGATCAGTCTGACCATGCTTTTCGGAGTCCAAGGAGGTGATCCCGGGATCACTCTGACCACATTTTTCTGTGTCTGGGAGAGTGATTCCTACATCGACCCGACCGTAATTCTCTGAGTCTGAGGAGGTCGTTCCAGGATCGATCTAACAATAATTTTCTGGATCGTTTCCTTTTTCAGACCTTCAAATACCAGAGACGGACTGATTTTACTTTTGAAAGAATTTCAAGGGTTATCCCGAGCTTATCGGATGGGACTTTCTGAAGCACGAGCCGGGCCAGGGGAGAGCTGATTCGCCTCGAAAGAAGAGAGCGTTCTCCGGGATCTCTGACGAGGGAATGGCACGACCTCATGCTGGGATCTGGGGTTGAGAGACTCAACTTGGAACCCATGTAATCGGGTACCCTCCTGGTGGTTTCATGGGAAATCTGTCGTGAAAAGTTTCTCTCTACGCCTCCTCGAACCTTGGACTGCAGCTTCTATCTTAAACTACTCAGTAATCGATAATTCCGTCTCCGCGCAAGGAACGCCTCGAGGCGGTGCGTGTTCTTAAGCTCTCGATAGCTCGAATCGTGCTCGACTAACATATTTTGGGGTGAGCTCTGGGCTCTGTCGGCCTCATAGGTTGATTCGATTCGACATTCGTTCGGAATCGTGGAAGCTAACCCGCGATTGCTCGGCCCTAGCTGGGCTCAGTGCCTCTCACACCGTCTCAACAATGATGAAGCTCCGTCCAGAGCGATAACGGAGTGGACGAAGGGGCCACCCTTTGAGCTCGACACGGTTGGGAATATCAGTCTGTCATCGATCGAGACATCGATCAAAGGTACGACATCAATGATTTCACTCCATGCGCTTCATTCGGTTAGAGTCGACTGATGCAACGGAAACGGCGGCTGTCCCTATATCGCGACGCTTTGAACGAGCTCTAGCCAGGAAGGATTACTCCCAAACGGTGATACTGGAAGCGAAACTGCATCTAGTCCGCAGGGATGGGGCTCCGCACGTAAGAGTCATGAGAAAATCGGTGAAAATGCCCCCGCCTTCTTATGGGGAGAAGGAAACAGATGGTCGGAAGGAGGAATTCTGCGGAGAAACGAACTCTTCACGGAGTCGACAGATGTTTGGCGCCTTGGAAAGCTCTAGTTCATAGAGAAGTTCGGTCGCTCTGTCGCAGGCTCTGGCGCTTGTCAGGCATTGCCAGCGGGGGATTCCATCGAATAATTCAAACATCTTGAAGCCTGTCACGACACGATGAACGCGGGAAGCTTCGTTTTTGTCCTCGCTGGATCCCTGCCCTAATCTCTCCACCTTGAGATCACCTCATGTTTCCATTAGTGAACGCAAAACGGCGATCTGAGCATTCTTCCTCTCGCCTGGGAAATTCGTCTTGTCGACGACAGCGCCTTCGACGTCGGCATAAAAAGTTCTCAAAGACTTAGATGAAGAACGAACGTCGCACGAGACGCCTCGACGGGAAATTCCGAATGCTCGACAACTCGTTCTTTGCAGTCAGACAGAATGGTTGGGTCCTGTCGCCTCGGAGAGTTCTTTCGTTCGTCGGTCGCTTGTCGGGGCGAGCTCGAGAGAGCATTTCCAATGTCATCCCGCCGTCTTCGACAGCTGCGTCATTTTTGAACCGTTCGCTTCCCTCGTTGACAGATCTCCGGGAGAGTTTTAGTATGTGCTCCTGGCTACCAGGCAGTTCCGTCCTGTCATATCTGTAGAGAGCTGGATTCCATCGAAATCAAATTGAGTCTTGAGCGATGAAATTCTCGGCCAGGATCGTCTGCACTGACATTCTGTTGAGTTCGAGCCCATGGATTTCAATCTCCGTTCACGCCCCGAGCCAAGAGCCCCATGCGCAGCGCCACAGATAAGAGGAAGCTCGGGTGCCTAGGGCTCTGTTCGTATTCGCATCGGGCAGCATGCCGGAAATGTGCGTGTAGAACTTAGCCGATCCACTTCAGAGAACGTGCGAGATATGATTGTTGCAGGGTCTTCCGAAATGAGCCGAGGCGGCAAGAAGTCAGGGAACTGCTTCATCCGTTCCACACGCCAATCGATTTCGATTGCTACCATCTCCAAGAAAACATCTCTGAATGTGAACACAAGCTGAAATATTGTTGTTAGGAGCTCTCCATTCGACGAGAGTGGCGTTTGTGTAGGCGTGAGTGAGGCTGCAGCAATAGAGAGACGCGCTCGATGCCGGTAAAATATTCAACAGCAGTGGGTTTTAGAAACGGGCTTCCTCTCCAACCTATTCTTCTCACCGATTCCGTTCTGAATCAGTTTGGTGGTTGAACGAATGCGTTGTAAGCTGACTTCCGAGTCCCGCGGCTAGAGTTCGTCGCATGAATACTGTGATAATTCAGGACCGAGAGTCATGAAAATATTCGAAGCGCGGAATATTCGCAACGAAATGTCTGGGCACGACGCAGGGCATTGCTGGTGAATTGGGCACCGGTATTCAGGTATTCATTGCACCACGTGAGAAGTCTCATCACAGGAGCTCATTTCGAGATCACGTTTCCTGCGCTCAAATCCCGTCCGTTTGTGAACCTTAGATCATAGATTTCGTTCGGAAATGCCGGAGAACCGACACCTCGTCGGCCACGACAAAAATAACAGCAAGTCATTGTTCTGTTTCTCCGGCGAAGGCCGATGTGGGCGACAAAGCTTGAAAAGGATCGAAAGCGGAACGGTCCCTCTCTTTTTCCTTGCGAACACGGATCGTCGATCGAGCCAAAAATCATTCTAGGTTGATCCCTCCGCCATCGCGGCCAATAATGGTTGATCGGATGGAGTCAAGGGACAATCAAACGTCCTGAGAGGATGGAGTCCTTCCGACTGCAGAGAAAAAGAAATCCTGCTGCGCATCTTGCCATGAACTCATTGAGGAAAAGATTCGTTCGTTCATGTGGAGGACTTCCCACAAGTGGGGCCTGTAATTGGAGGCCCGTACTATGCGCTCAAAAACTACCGCTTCGCACTCGGGGAACCGGTCGAGTTCGCCCGGAGCAGACATTTCCGGCGCAGTCCCGCGATTTCAACGTTTCAGATGCGGGAGAAATATTAACGCAGCCAGATCCCGAGCTTCGAACTTCTTTGTCGTCTGAGAGCTAAGCTCGTAGCCCACGACTGCAATAATGTCTATCCATCGTCGTCTGCTCCGCTTGCGGAATCGAATTCAATCTACACGAGGCGAGTAGAGATTCCGGAGTACTGTGTGACAGCGGAGCCTTCGAGTCCTTTGTTCCCGAAGTGGATCCGCTATGGCGATTCCGCAAAATCACTCGGCAACACACAACATCGCTAGTCTTTCCCAAAAGATGGAATCGAACAAGCATGAGCGCGAGGAAGGAGCTTCCTCCAAAAGTCTGAGGACTATAGCCAGATCTCTCACGTTCTCAAGAAACTCATGGAACCGATTCGCATCAACTTCTGCTCCCTTGGTCGTATTCCCGAGAACTTCTTCTTCTATGGTTCCAGAACCGGGTGATCGCTCGATCTGGGCTTCACATCTTAAGATGAAAAGTTGAGTAAAGAATGGTCGAATGACGGAATGGAAATGTCTCCCCCGGCCCACCCACTTAATCGTTTCGGCCAACTCGACTGGGATTCCCGAACACGGGCGGTTTCCGCGAGACAACTCTTCCACCTGCATGTAGTTAATGGTACGTGGAATACGGAGTGATGAACTAACAAAACGAATGGAGTTCCATAGGACGCCTCAAGGACGTCAAGGAGTTGGAATTCCCAAGCTTCGAGGGTAGCTCCGGAGGATATCGGAGTCAGCCGAAACGAAACCGAGCAACTCGATCAGACTTGTCTGAGAAATCGGTCTCGAGCTCTGGTAACATGGATCGGTCGGCACGACGAGTCAAGGTTAACAACGAGGCCTCCCAGCTTACCGTATTTTCGGTAACCGCGAAGGTGAAACCGCCTATACTTACCGCATGTTCGGAAATAGTTTCAAATAGCTCCTTCTTACAAGGCATGGGAGCGATGTATCATGGAGGACGATTGGTAACATACATTCGTCTTACTCTACTTCGTACCCTTCTCCGCATTTCGACGGAGCCCTTGAAATCTTGTTCCTGGCACCTGAGGGGGAATCCATGACATGGTAGATGGCCCAGCTGACCGAGTACGCCAACCGAAACATTTGACGAATTCCATGTCGCGGGTCACGACGTTTGCACCCGAAAGGCAATTTTCTGTGAGAGCGGACATGTTTCCAGTATATTCAATGAAAAAATATCAAGTGTTGCCCCACAATGGCTGAGAATATATTCGATCAGTATAGCGCAAAAGTAGAATGAGGTCTCAGACATTTCTCTTTATCATGTGTTCCGTTTCTATGAACGACTTTGACTATCACTTACTTGCTATTGCGATTTCTAACTTGCTGGAAGGCCTGTGAACAGCTTGAATGGAGATCCCTTCCTCCACACACAGGGCTGTCACCCGCACATGTTCGGTACGATCGAGAGACGAGAATTTCGAAAGGAAGCCGATGTGTGACTGTGATGAGAGCTGGAAGGCCCCTTGAAACCGCCCCCTTCGACCCCGTTGGAGTTCGATGGAACAGGTTCTGTGTTCTCTCTCAACATCGTTGTGAAAAGCAGTTGAAGATATGAATTTCGAGTTAGAATCGAGCATAACGTTGCTGCATTATGGGGATCGGGAGCCGGAAGACAGTTTGAGGCCCTCCAACGTCGACCGATGACGTGCTCATTTTTGTTGCTCGATGCCGTTTTTGAGTCCCATTCAACTTTGACACCTCGCTGGAGTTGACACTCACACTCTAATTTCCCATATCCTCCCTCGCGGAGAGCTAGCTTCAATTCTCAGCGACATTTGAATCGCTTTTACGACAAGTCGCCTGGAGCTTTGAGGGCTCATTTTTTTCTCTGGAAGAGCTGCGCTTCTCTGCCGTGGGAACGGCTCAATCTGGTTCCACCCACTCAATCGCTTCAGCTGCCCCAGAGTCTCCGCGCATAAGGGACAACTTTCAGCAATTTTCAGCAATTTCAAAGTTTCAGCAATGTTTTCGGTCAAAACAAGTAGTCCCTCATACGCTGGATATTAGAGTAATCAAGCTACAATCAGCTTCAAAAAATCTTCGGTAGCCTCTCTTCGCACAGGAATTTCTTCACGGCCATGGGTGGGGGGTGAATACCCTGCAGCTCGAGGATTCGAGCCCGAAAAGAATGAGCCACAGTTCATTGGATCCGAAACGTATAAGCCCGAAAAACCTCCTCTCCCAACAGCGGAGCTGTCGGGAATGGCTTAACGGGAGCGAGTTTTAGCTCTGTTCTACTCAGCCTGGCTTCTCCCGCCGCCTCGCTTACGTCTTCGCCATCACATTTCTACAGCCTCATTGTTTGAACTCAACAAAGCTGTAGCTGCTACAAGATGCAATCAAGGAGGATCCTTCCACTCTGCCTCTAGTACAATTCACAGAATACGCTGTGCATCGTAACGTTCTCTCCCGAAGTCACAGAAGTTCTGCTGCCCGTTGAGGGCTACAATGAACTCGGATCGATACCAGAACCACCTTCGTAGTATATTGGGAGGGCGGATAGCAAGAATTACAAACTCACAAACTGTCGAGCTGACAGACGATGCGAATTATATATTGTGAGTATGAGGTAAGCATCGGTAGTCAAACTCCGCCCGTAGGTTCTCCGTTGGGCGTTTTCCCGGCTCTGACGACACGTTAATTCTCAGGATATCCAGTGCTCCGTTTGGAACCTGGTGTTGCTGAGTCATTCAGCGTTGCGAGATACGATCCCAGCCGATCAAAACTGGACGATTTGAGGATTATGATCCGCCTTTCGAGACTCACAACGGTCCAGATCGACGGAACGGAACAAAACTTCCATCCCGCCGAGCCATTCTCGACAGCTCCGCGATGAGAAGTGAAGGTTTTCGGACACATTCACTTCGGGCTCATCCGTTTCGAGTTCATCTTTTTTGAGCTCATATTTCGGGCCGTTGGACCACAGCCAAATAAGCAGAAAACTATGTGGGGAGAGAGAAAATTTGGACAGGAGGATCCGTCGGAGAGGCTTTCGACAAACATTGGCGAGCAACGAAAAGGACGGTGTGTAACAGTGAAGGAGGAGACCCTTCATGCAAAAGATCTCGAACTTTTCGTTTCATTATGGCTTCGACGCTGATAGTCCGTAGCGTGTACATGTGGATCTTTTTGTGTACGCCGAGATCCTCTATCTTTGGCATGGAAGCCCCGGGCTTCCCCAATCAGGATAAACGCCAACTTAGCCGGCAATGTTTCCATTGCGAACCAAAAACAGGCTCTCCAACTTCAGTTCTAATCGGAGCTGTTCGAGTCGTTTGGATGGGAGCACTCGAGGCAATACCTCCCTCTTCATAATTTTTTGCGCGGAGGGAGCGCTTGCGAGGGATCCATCGCGCGTTGTGTGTTTCCTGGTTGTCCGCTAACAGAGCAGCAGAACTTCAGAGCTCAGCGTAATTAGAGAGCGAGGATACGCTCCGTGGTGACCTTGCTGACCGCGAAAGTTGCTGTAGTATAAGAGTTGGTTCGAGAGCTATTTTGGGGGGGAAGAACAAACAGCTTGAGTGACACAAAAAGTTTTTTCCCCAGGTCCTGTCTGATGCAAGTCGATTCTTTGAAGGTCTGGTCCAAAGCTCTACAGAAATGAGTTGTCGTAGTCGAGAGCAAGGCACCTTGAGACTCTCGAAGAGGTCAGTCTCAAGTCCAGATGGGTATAATTTGGAGCTCCAGGTACCTAGATGGTTGGCGGGGAGTGGGTTCTGGTGCTCTGAGTTGTAATCTCGGGAATCTGCCAGAAAAGCTCTTCTCCTGCGGGGATACATGAGCTGAAGAGAAGTACCACGCGCTTTGTTCACACACAGACGTCGGAGCATCAGCCGTCAGCAAAGTCTTTAAGAAAGCAATCGGGAATGGTCAACACGTTGAATGTTGGTGAGAAGGAAAACGAGGTTCTTCTAGAAAAATATCCCTTCACGATATTTATACACAGAAACTTCCTCCGCGCAGCTTGTTAAAATCACGCGGTACACTCACTAACAATCGGCGCCTCGAGAAGATCTTGGTCAACTGCAATTCTTTATGGGACCCAGAAGGTGAGCTCCCTGGCTTCCTAGATGAGAAGCGTTCTGACACACTCGGAGTACCGCTCAGATCTCCACTTAACGGTACTGGAATATCAGCTGCTGCCACCCGAGCCCGAAGCCGCGCGTTGCGCAGTGCTCCTCAAAAGGACTCCCCATCACAATCGGGACTCCGCGGAGCTTGAACTGCTCGTCTCGAAACTCGGATCTGGAGCCACGGACAGCTTTCTCTGGAAGTTTTGTATAGGCGAAACAGGCCCGTAAATTCAACTCGGTTAGAACACCATGTTCCCGAATCTACCGAAAGCAATACTCCAGTTCGAACGCCAGTCAATCGCGATTGAAGCTCAAATCTTAATCCTACGCTCGATTGAGACCAACTTGGAGAGACGTTTCCCCGTCTATCCGGGTAGATCATCAATGAAAATCCCGATTTTTATGAGCTGCAGTAGATGTTGGAACTGAGGATGCTGGGATTTTCGAGTATTCTTCAATTCCTGAAGCAGAAACGGTGATTGCACAGTAAGGCCTCCTCGTTGTTGTGCTCCCTCTTTAGGTGAAGGGCAATCGTTTTTGTAATTTACCTCTGGAACTGAGAAGCTGGGTGCGAGTTCACCATGAAGCTTGAGGATGTTCATCGATGACCTGCTCCAACCTTCGATAATGACAATCGAATGAGAACTCCCTTTCCAGTTGAGTTGATAACGTTGAGTTCAAATACCCATTATTACATGCACATTCCGCGCATTTTCGTGTCGTTCAGCACACTTGGCTCCTCCAATCATTGGGCTAATCTCTGGATGACATCTCGGTTCCGGAATCAAAGAAAAACTCTGAGTATATGCTGTCCGACAGGTGAATTCTCCTCGTCCCGCGATGAATCAGACAGAATCGTGCCAAAGCATCCCTGATTGAGAGGGTTGGATTCGCTGCGGGACGCGTTCCATGGAATCTCTCGAGCTGACAATATCCAGTGATAATCGACAACTTTCAATGGCCGACAGTCCATTTGGTAGACTGAAGCGAAGGAATCCAGTCAGGAAGAATTCTGGGGCGTCTTTCATGGCTTCGAATTATGAGCACTGGATACAGCCGTCAGAAGTCCGTTCTGTCCGCAGCGATTCCGACGTGCAGCCTTGCACATTTGTCAGGACCATGCCCGATTGTGCTACGGCTCGTGGAAGATTGGTTTTCCTACTCCTGGAACTGTGTCGATTCGGAGATTGCCGCGAGATAGGCCTCCTTGCGAATAATTGCTTCGGATCTTCGGCGTAGATGTACTCTCCTGCTATGCCGAATGATCCTTTGCGGGAATGCTTCGGAATACTTCCCTCATTCCCAAAACTCCACAATCCAATAAGACACCAGAACTGAGATTCATGGGATAGGATTTATAGGGTCTAAAAAACCAGGGAGCTCCCTTAGAAATGTTCCTCAGTGAAAGTACTTCCATCCTGATGCTCCATGCTCTTTCTTTGAATGGCAGTGTGGGTGCGAGAATCCGAAACGACATCGGTTTGTTGAAATTAGGGGTTTCGTGCGTCGCCCACGGACGTTACCAAAACCCAATCATGGGGGAACAATGCTTAACAAAAATGTGTGCTGAAACATACTGAATCACCTCCGCCCACTTTGTCGTGGCGATCGTGCTAGAGCAAGCCGTAACGACGTAGCCCTGGATCTGTTTCGGAGGGAATCCGTGTGCTTTTGTCTCCAGTATGGAGATGCTCTCTCTGGAATCCGCATCTTGCTTTCCGTTGTTCAGAGAACGTCTTGATCTGCCTCTGCCACACGAAGTAGTATAGCGTGTTGGGCCATGTGAATCAAGGCCGTTGAATATTTTGCTTGAAACCAAGAGGATTTCAGAGAGGGCCTGTCGGATAACATAGAGGGAATCGGCCTCACCAAAGAAAATCGATTTTTAGTAACTCAACATGCTCATGTCTCAAGAACCAGTCGAGCTACGGCGCCGATAAAAAAAAAAACGTTGTGAAGCTCTTTTCAAGGGCTATCGAAAGTCGTAGGCAGCGGGTCCCGGAAACCACTTTTCTAGTCGAGGATAATGAAAAAGTTGGTTGGTTTACCCGGAAGGAGAAGGCTGACCACTTTCTAAGGTATCGCTAAAAATACTCCTATCCATCGTCTACTTGCAAAGCGAGTTTCATCCCGATGCTAGTTCGCGGGGCCGAGATATCAACAGTTGAACATCGGCAGTGAAGCGGGTTTCCCCCAGATCGTTCCCGGAATCACCCCTCCCAGACTCAGAAAAGTATGCTCAGATTGGTCCCTGACCATACTGACTCACTGACCATATTGAAGAGGGTCGATCGGAGTGATTTCGGGAGCAATCTGAGTTCACTTTTCCTAGTCTGGAAGGGTGATTCCGTAACCCAACTGGGCATACTTTCTCAAGTCTGGACGAATCTGAGCATACTTTAACGAGTCTGGCAGGGTGATTCCGGGAACGATCTGATCATAATTTCCAGATAGATGACTCGATACGATGACTTCTATCCAGTTTTATGCTGGGTTTCAAGCGAGTTCTGGGGAAAAACCGCTTCATCGCCGATGTTCAACTGTTGATATCATGGCCCCGCAAACTCGCATCGGGATGAAACTTGCCCTGCAAGTAGACGATGTATAGGAGTATTTTTAGCGATACCTGAGGAAGTGGTCAGCCTCCTCCTTCGTGGTGAACCAACCAGCCTTTTCATTTTCCTCGACTAGGAGAGTGGTTTCCGGGAGCCGCTGCCTACGGCGTTCGATAGCCCTTGGAAAGAGCTTCACAACGTTTTTTTTTTATCGGCGCTGTGGCTCCACTGGTTCCCGAGATATGAGCATTTTGAGTTACCAAAAATCGATTTTTTTCGGTGGAGCGCTCATCCCCGACGGAATCATCTCGGCAAATGTGGAGCCGTGTCAAAGAGATTTAGAAGCTATTTGTAGACTCAGCCATTCAGACTGGATTGATAGCTATCGCCTCAAACTTGACTGACATTCCGCAGACGATGACAGCTCTGGAAGCTAATTAATTGTCGATGATATACCGAGAGAGCTACGAGCCCCCGCGCGAAATCCCGGAATGAATTCTCAACGGAAGTTTCCAGAACTGATCAACGATGATGCGGGTTAACTCGAGCTCTGTCAGGTGCGAGACTACACCTAAGGCTCCGTTGAAGGTGCCGCGGTATCGATCGATCCCGAGCACATTATGCTCATGAAACTCGCTCCTGTCGCCTCGTCTCCTGTGAAGTTGAGCGGGCGCTATCTCATCACGAATAGTTTTGGCGTGATAATCGGCAGAATTCACCTCCCAAGAACTTGAGGTTATGGGTTGTAGTTGCCCACGACCAGTGAGTTGATCAAACTCGATGGAAGAGTCCTAACATACAGCCAAGAACCTCTTTGAGATTGTGCTGCACATTCCGGCTTTTCCCGCATGGGCGCAGTGTGTTTTTGATTGTAATTCAAGAAACTCCGGTTGCAGATCAGTCATGAACTTCAACATATCGATTTTCAATGGGTCATGGAGAAATCTAATCATAGCCTTGTACGCAGGTAGTGATCGCGAAAACAAAGAATATCAATGATGCAGCCAAGGTGAGATATTTGACCGATATCACAGATGCGATGGCTCTCCCAGCGGCTACGGCACAGAGCGACGTCAAGGCGTGTCCCAGGACTGTACCTGAGTAAACAGCGAAGGCAGATTTGGTCGCTGCCAAAACGACCGTTGAGATTTGAGATCGATCGCCTGCGTTCGAATCGGGAATAACATTTCAGCAGCAGTTCTGGGAGCTCAGTGAGGAATGACCGGGCCGAGGACTCAAATCTACGCGCAACTCACCACACTCTGCAAGCAGTGTCAAGCTGAAAGAAGCGATGCATGCTCCGCTGAACCTTTTCTCCCTGGTTTTCGCTTCGACCTCGCGTTCAAGGTACACAACGTCGGTCGTCTCGAAGCGGAACTGGGCGACGGCTTCATACAGCATTTTCGAACCGAAACCAATGAATAACGCTGGAATCGAGATGCCAGTGAATTCCCGAGGGGGGAAAACCTCTGTGCGAGAGCAGCAAATCGTCGAAATCCGGGGAAACTGCGCTTACCAATCGAAAGGTGATACGTGATCCAACGAGGCACGAGGTGCGTTACGTAACTCAGTGCCACCGATGCGGCTGCCATGATGATTTGGGCAGCAACCTGCCCCAGGAAAACCAAAGTTCTTGAGTACGTTACCGAAAGAACAATAGCCGTGAAGAAACTCCTGTCACCGACTTCTGACAACACGGACACCGTAAGGGACGATGCGAATCCATCGAGGAACAACGCTCCTCGATCATGGCTATGGTTGGCACGAGCCAACGGGCTGAGCACATCTGTCGTAATTTCAGGCGGTCTCTCACTTGTTCGCGAGGAGGACGAGTTCGCCCACCCTGCATCGCCACCGACGTTGGCCGCTATGAACGCTCGAGTCGCATTTTCAACGCTCGGATCTCTGAGTGCACTCTGAATCAGAGCTGCTGACGCACATGGAGACAGACCGAGAAGAACCAGAAGCCATTTCATGGCCTCGGGAGTTCTCGTTACGCGACAACTGGGGCGGATCGGGTTCCGATGCAGACGATGGCGCCGAGTATATCGAGACCTGATCGATGCGCCGTCCTTGCACTGCTGTCGTTGCCCCCTCACGGTGAACAGTGACCATGAGTGGCCCGCGGGACGCACTCACCCGCTTGAACGGGAGTGCTTGGTGGGCACCATCAAGTTTCCCACCCTCAGCCGGAAGATAGCTTCCATTGGTCAAGTTCTTTCCGAGGGATCGCCTGATAGGAGAAGCGGGCCAACACGATTCTGTCACAGGTCCAGCGTTGGCACGGCTCCAGCATGGGAAGTTGCACAGATCGCTGCCACCACACGAAACACAGAAAAGTGCGCCAACAATATAAGGACCTTGACAGTCTCAGCGCAGTCCCACGGCTAGACAAGACAGTGGTCCTGCTGAGGCAGGGACAGGTCAGCCATCCTTATTCCTCAAACTCTTTTAGCACCACACAGGAGCTTGGAAATGAACCACATAGCGGTCGCCGATATGATAAGGGCAGTCGCAAATATATTCACCTGCAAGCCGGGGAATCATCTGTCGACTCTCCTCTCATGAAGAGACTTCTTCCGGATACTTTTCGCTATCAAATGAACTCAGTCGGAGTGGAATCCATATGGGTGGAAGTCAGGCGTATGTATTTCCATATGTATCTACGCAACGTCCTACAACGCGGAAGGTCTGGTAAGAATAAACCCTACGGCGTCGTTCACTGCACGGCCCCCGCACGGACCTAGGGCACACCTCAATCAGTCTATATGAATGGAAATCCAAAATGTGAGAATCCATGCCGATGCTTACCCGCGTGACTCTGCGGATCTAAGAGCACTCCCAGTTTTGCAGACCGCTCTTACCAAACGGATTCCTGCTCATCGAGCGAAATTCACCCAGGATCGGTGTGAGGCATATGCCCCGATTTCATCACGTCTCAAGAGTTGCCTTCCTAATTCTCTGTCCTGAACCAAATCAACCACGGTATTCGGTCCATTCAGATTGCTGTCAGCCAGTATACTACCTGCCTGCGGAGACCTGCTCAGCTGCACCGCGATGCTCCCCATTGCAAGGGAGCAAGACGGACTTCAATTCCCGAAAGCGCGAACCAGCCGAAGGACGACGATGGGTTTTTATGTGTCAGACCGAACCAGAGGGCTTCTCTCGGGGAAGCGCGAAGTTTCACGATATCGGAGTCGAACATCTCGGTTTCTGGGGGAAAACTTTCAATTAGCCGAGGAATCTCAGGCTTCATAACTTCGGAACTCCGAAATGCGAGATTTGGCGAAGCGCTATGCATGAGATCCCAAGGTGGCGGGATCGCGGTGAGATCGTACGGAGGAGAGTGACGCTCTTCACAGGGTACCCAAAGAATACATTTTTTTGGCTCTTCTCTGAGCACAGTTTGGGTGCGTGGGACCAAAACGGTTGAGGACCACTGGTAAACAAGGTTTCGCGGATATTTTATTGTGAATCTTGAAGTCCCAACTGATCAAGTGGATCTGCTTCAGTATTCAATTTGGACCGAAACTCTCTCAATACATTGGACCACTCGTCCCACGATGCCACGAAGTGCACATTGAGCCGAAAGGACAATGTCCAGCCTCGAAATACCTGCACAATGTCCGAGACGGCCCACAGGAAGGTGTATCTCCTCTAGCCGTTTCTTGATGGTAACTGGACGGAACCGTCATGGAATGATAGGGCATCGATGAGAACTCCTCATTCTGATACTTTTCCGTTGAGCTCTGATTCTCGAACTGGAAATCTATTCCGACAAGGGTCGGCGGTGCTTCGACGCGAGCTACCCTCGCGAGATATTCTTCCGTGAAGTACTCGGGTATCCATTGCTGCCGGCTGGTCTTGGATTTCAAACCCTGTTTCCTCGACGAGCGTTGAGATCCGGGCAAGTGCGACGGAGCTCCATGAGGAGCTTTCCGCAATGATCCGTCCCCAGAAGACGAGATTTCGGCTAGCTTACGTTCCCTCCTTTCACGCGCACGTTCTCGTTCACTCGAGTAGTAAGGCGTCGATGCGTGCATCTTCTCGCTATCTTGTCCGCTGGTCCGAATCGAGTTTCAAAATGCACTGTTTGTCGCACTGCCGCGTGAATCGGAAGCCACTCTCGAGATGCTCGACCCAAGCACGTAGATCAGCTCTTGTGCCTCCTCTATCTCTGCGACTCTTTTTGAAGAAAGAGTGTGGAAAGGGGATGCTACCCCGGTCACCGGGATTCACGGAAAAGTGAGGCTCGACCTCGACCGGTTCCGCTGCGACTTTCGGACGCATACCGCTTTCCACGCTCCACGAGGCGGTGAAACCCTTCAAGAAGCCCTTTAATCGAATCGTAATACTAGTAACTACAGCACCCGAGTCCGCGGAGTGGTTTCGTCGGGAAGCAGTTCCTGGGCCGCTTGAGATATCGGGTGCGGCGACGAGTTTCGCTCTCCGCTAATCATCTCGCGGAATCCCCCAGAAGCGAGGCTCGAGTGTTCAAGTTGAGTGTTGCCGAGATCTGTAGCCTCCCTCTCCGGTCAACAGGGCTAAGAATGACGAATTGTTTCGGCTACTGAGCCCTATCCACGAAGCGCGATTGCGTTGATTGAACCCATTCCAATTAATCAAACTCAGTCCTCTGCATGGGTGGCTGAAAGGAGAATTTCATCACTCGAGCCAATTTACTCTGTGATTTCTATCGAAACAGTGCAGCGACTTTTGGAGCTCGCAGAGGTCATCTGAGTTTTGTATAACGAGCTCAGACTGTCTCTGAAGCGCAAATAGCGTCGGTCAGCCGTGCTCGGACCAGAACGCTCGTGGGCACGACTTGGATCACTCTCCGTTGACTATGGGGAGTTCCCGGATGACTCGCAGCCGACACTGTATGGCTCAACAACTTAGAATAACAAGCGCTTCCCAAGCTTTAATAATGTTGAGAGGGTTCCTCGGAGTTTGCGGAAGCCAATTGTGACACGGGAGAGTTTCTGCAGGTTCTCGAACACAGGTCCAGTATATCACGGGTAGGTTCGCTCATGACAATCCTTCCTCGGTACGTAGAAGACGCGAACCGATATATCAATCGACGATATCTTCCGAAATCTGCCTGGAGAGCAGCTCGTATCTCGTAGCTGGCTCGAGCAGGTCACTTCTACACAACTTTCGCAGGCCTTAGTCTCTTGAGAATCACAGGCAGAGAACTTGGTTTTGACATTGAAACAGAAATCTTCGTCGCTGAAGTTAGGCGTGTTGGGTGTTAGGTGTTCCACCGCGGTCGCACATAAGGAGATTCTGCGTCGACGCTCGAGCGCATAAGACCCACCTTTAACTCAGAATGCGCCTGAGATCTGAGAGCGGGTCCCACTACGTCACCCACCGGAGGCTCGAATGCGATTCAAGAGCCAAGACTGGTTTTTGGAGGCCGATTTGGTTGGACTCTGAAACGATCGGCTGAATCTAGGACGTATAATTTCAAGTCATTGAATCTGATTCCATTGATGTCGAGATAGAAAGATTGACGGCGCCTAAAATCGATGTAGACTGCATCTGACTTCGAGTTTGTAGGTGAGAGGCTCCTGGGCCGCCGGGGGTTCAACCGGGGCGAAATCATCCACTAAGCACAGTGAGAACGAGGGACTGTTTAGCCAGCCAGTAGCCCACGGCTGGAGCCACCCGACCGGGTGTACGAATCTCGGCAAAGATCAAGGGCCGCTGCTCTAGACCCAGCCAACGGCTTCCGTAGGGTAAGTCCCCACCGTGCGACTTGGACTCCAGCTGACGAATCCTTCACGGATGATCTCTTAATTAACCGGCAATTAATTTAAGTTCTGTGGCCACGAACGAATCCAACTCAGCTTTCCGCCATTGGCCCTAGCAAGAAAGTGGACTCCAGGATCCGCTCGGCTACGGACGGAACGTAGAACGAGATTAGCGGAAAGCATTAAGAGGTCTGAACGGTACCACACTGAATAATCCGAGCTGACTGATTTCGGTTCTCAACGTCAATTCATTGCACATCACGCCCTCTGAGCTGGCCGAGTGAGGAGTACCCCCGCGCAAAGAGATCGATTGACATAAAGGTGTTCGCCGATTCGCGTCAACTCACATCCCAGTGGCGTGTTCTCGTTTCTCTCAGCATCGAAAAGCGCATTCAGCGTTTTCGGATTCATTACCATGAAGCGGGGCGAACCCGATGTAGAATGCGTCGTTTTCCCCGCGACCATTAAAATATCAAGCATGGGTTGGTTTGTTTGTGTGTTTGTCGGAATCTTCGGAGTGGGGGCGAAGTCCGATCGTTGCATCTAATTTTCACCCTATTGACGAACCACCATATGATTTCCGTCCTCCTTCCTGATCCAGAGGCAACGTTCAGTTCATTTTGTTTCTGCCTCGGACCAGAGATCGAACTGACGAAGTTGACAAACCCCGCAGACCTATCTATTGAGATGTCCATCACGGATGAGTTTAACTTCGGGAAGTCAATAGAGTATTCGCAGGTCCAGGAGCGAAGCGAATTACCTTCCAAGAATAGGTAATCCAGTTACTCATATAGTATCCTAGTTGCTCACATTTGGGTCAGCTCGCGCAAGTTTTCCCCATTTTCTCTGAAGATCTCCATTTCAGATGATCATATTTCATGTTTGAGGACATACAAAAATACAATCAGTGCGCATCAAAGGCATTCATCTTCTCAGACCTCACAAAAATACGGGGGGGGGGGCATCGAATCCGCTCCGCCCCCTGCATCATGAAGGCTCGCTACGCCACTGAACATGATCTACTTGAACACCTCAACGATTTCGCCACAGCGACATTGACCCTGACTCGAGTGGAGGGAGAGAATCAGCAGCAGCCGGCGACCTCGGCGACGTTTCCCATGGCTACCTGTCCGGGAGAGTCGATTCCGTAGTGGACTCCCCCACCGGCATCGAACCCCAAGCTCGGGATCCCATCCCTTTAGCACCACTCTGGAGCTTCCCGAGCGGATGGAGCGAAGCTCCTACCGGAAGCCGATTCTTATTCCAGAGCAGCCCCCGCTCTTCGTTTTCAAGATATTTTCGGTCGCCGGAGATCTTATGAGATCCGGCAACGACATCATTTCCTAGCGTTGGGCGTGCTTTGGAGGCAGCAGAGCTGAGCCTTCATAGTTGGTGACACAAACATGTAGACTCGGGCTCCGAGCATTCCTCGAATACTTCAAAGAAGAAAAGAACGACGTTGGCACATCTCAATCGTTCACGAGGATCGATCGGTCTCACCCTCTGCCCCCCCCCCCCCCCCACCGCTCGAAAAACGCTCAACGCGTTGGAATCTTGAAGCGTGAGCTATGGGAACCTCGATGAAACGATCTCCCGGGAGTCCCAACAGCTTTCTTCGGAAAGGATTCCCGATCTCACGAGGGGAGGCAACCTTTTATCGCGTGGAATCTCTTGTCACAGTTCAAGCGGTTTTATTCCTAACGCCTTGTCGCTGATGGAAGGTGTCTAATGATACCAGATATCGGTGGTTACCGTTACATTGTTTTTTTCACGGAACGCCATGCATCAGTCGCAGATCTTTGTGGTTTGACCCAAGCCGGGCAACGATTTGAATGACTGTTTGGCCCATACTGACCCCGATGAGGGGCTCCCCTCGCCTGGAGCGGGGAGATCGGGTCAGGGTTGGGCGACGGCCATGGTCCGAGAGATTGTACATTTTCGCAGGGATGAGGCTCGAGCAACAGAGGTTAAGGTCGTGCCCACCGCTCACGTTCGGACTGACCACCAGAGAAGTTGATGGGAATCTCCAATCATGGTGCAGACCACGCAGACCCGTGAGCCGCCTTGTGGGGGAAGAAGTTAAATCATCGAGAACTATCATCTATAATTGAAATCGACTCGCGTCAATGAGGAGCCGCATTTCGATCCCTGAGCAACGGCTTTGTTCCGTGGATTTCCACGCTCTGTTTAGAAACCGAAATTCAGAGTTCCGGATATCGGCCACATCTGAACACACCTGCTCCACCATTATCACAGCTCCGACATTCAAGAAGAGGAACAGCAGCTGAGAATTACGATCTTTCGCTACCGGCGAATGCACTTCCATGCAAACGTTGATTCGATCGTCCGAACCGCTTCCGACCGTGCGGATCGTAGTGGAAAATATCTATGGCATTTATCGAAACGCTCAAAGTTCCGCGCCGCAGAATGGAGTGCTCTCACCATTCCACCTCCACCTGTTTTCATGTTGAGGGCTCTCGGCATTTCAACTGGAGCCCCTTCAGACTCCCCGGTTCGATGAAGGCTCTATTGTTATTTTCCTACCAGCCGGCCTTTGGCCGACTGGACGGCGCTCCCTGCCATCGAGGCACTTTTCTCTCCCTTCACTGGGTCAGCATTCTGATTCTGAAAAGTATGGTCAGATTGGTCTCGGAATCACCCTCAAGAGTTGGAAAGTAATGCTCAGATTGGTCTCCGAATCACCCCTCCAGAGTTGGAAAGTAATGCTCAGATTAGTCTCGGAGTCACCCCTCCAGAGTTGGAAAGTAATGCTCAGATTAGTCTCGGAGTCACCCCTCCAGAGTTGGAAAGTAATGCTCAGATTAGTCTCGGAGTCACCCCTCCAGAGTTGGGAAGTAATGGCCAGATTGGTCTCAGAATCACCCCTCCAGACTTGGAAAGTAATGCTCAGATTGGTCCCGGAATCATCCCTCCAGACTTGGGAAGTAATGCTCAGATTGGTCCCGGAATCATCCCTTCACGTTTTGAAAAGTATGTTCAGATTGGTTCCGGAATCACCCCTCCAGCTTTTGAAAAGAATAGTCAGACTCGTACCGGAATCACCTCTCCAGACTTGCGAGAGTATGGTCAGATTGGTCCCAGAATTCTCGACGGAGTGCGGACAAACTGACAAACTGACAGACTCAGCCGATTATATATAGTAAGGATTCTGCTTACCCGGTGATCAAGCACAAACGTTCGACGAGCTTCGAGGTGATCAACAGACGGGGAGGATCGAGGAATTCCATGACGCAGCTTTTCTATCGGTGGCCTCGACTCGAGAGATGTTACTGATTGAGGAAAATTCTCCTGTTCGCTAGCTGAAGCCGAGGCGAAACAAGGACGAAGCATTAGGACAAATGCCTCGCGGCGCACTCAGCTCGGGTTCGGCGAGCAGGACTCCGAGAGGAGGTGAAGAACCAATCGCTGGCGATTCAGAGGGAGAAAACCCTGGGAGATGTCACATCACAGGTATATTTTCATCGGGATCACTGAACCCTCATACCGATGCGAACTAAATCGTGAGGAGCATGTGTGATGTTTTCATGATCCATTCCCAGGTGAAATCGTGAACAGTCGAATCCCTTCAAAGTCGTGACCTCCTATCGACCGCAAAATTCCCCAATGACGGAACTTCACTCCTCTCTGATTCGGGAAACTTGACCTTGCCATATCATTTCTCTCTCTCGTAGACTTTACAGAGCCGGGGAGCATTCTCCGTATTGGAAGGAAGCCGCAGTCCGGCAGTGTGATCCGCACTCCGGTTTCATCAATTTTCGCCGGGTGCTTGCGAACGTTTTCAGCTGGGAGGAGCTGAAACATGCGGGTCTCCAGTGAAGAGAGGGGGGGGGGGGAGCGGGAACGATAAAGTTTGGAATCACTCACCCAGAAAGGAGGAAATCGAGTTCCAAGAGGTTGTGTGCGTTCTCTACAAGAACCTACCAGGAGCTGGATGTTTTGGCGCCGCGTCCTGCTTGAAACGAAATCATGCAAACAAGTCAGTTAATGCGCCGCGCCGGTATTTCCAATCGAAGTGGGTGACTTTTTCCACAAGGACAGCATCACACGTATTCAGAAGAGCTCGCACGAGACGTTTGAAGCCCAGTCGAAAGCGTTCCCGACACTTGGACACGATTCCATTCATGCAGGAGTCCTCCAAGAGTCGAGGGCATGCAAGGTTTCCGGGTCCCACAGCTGAGGGCTCAATAACGATACTCGTTTCAAAACTTCGCGGCGATCGGCCTCGTTTCAGACGATCCCAAACTCGCACGCACAGAGAACAGCTCGTCTGGAAAAAAATTGTTCGAAAAAGTCTGCGTGCATCTCACTTTTCGCATGGGAAGCCCTGATACAATGGGAGTTCTCCATACCTTGAACTCGTTTTCTGGGGGAGCATTTCCCAATTTTCGAGGTTCTTATAGCGCCTGACTTCAGTGTTTCTGTCTCTTCATTACCTCGTGCTCGTCCGCGAGAACTGGAGAACCAGAAGCGGAAGCGCGACAGAGTTCCGGAACTCCGAGGAATCACATCGACTCAGAAGTTCCCATTGCAAGGATCACCGTAACCAGAGTTGGGATGCATGCAGGTGCTTGAGTTGGGAGGATCAGCGCCTGTCTTCCTCGAGCGGCGCCTCAGAGGCCCCCTTGGCTCTCACAAAGTCTCATCCAAAGTAATGCTCCCCAGCGTTTCTAATCGCTTTCGCTGCCTTCCACCGGAAGTGAGTCGTGATTGATTCACCCTCAAACTTTCAGCAATCTGGCATGCGATTAATTGTGCGGTCTCATTCGCCGACGAAGATCTTTCAAACCTCAACTCTGCAGAGAGCGTGTTCGTAAACGCATTCACAAACCTCGAGGAAAGTTCTCTACTCGTTCTCCAACACCCGCGAGAATGCGTCTATCTGCCTGTACCAAGGCGAAACGCACAGTTGCCTTCCTGCGCTGCCGCATTCGCGAACTGCAGTGGCTTATCCGGGAGTGACCGACGAGGAGCCGGGTCCCTTTTGAAGGGAGGGATTTGAGTCCCAGGAGTTTATCCCGATGGATCCAACCGGGCCCCGAACGTGCGACGGCTGGATCATGCGGTGGCCATGGTGATCTTTCACTCATGCATGAAAGACATGAAACGAGAGTCGAATCTTGTTCATGGTTGGCCCAACTGTTCACCCTCTCAACTAGGGGTTCGGCTCCCTTGATGGTTGCGAGGATTCGGTGCGATACTCACTGACATCACGCAGCTGAGCGAAGGATAAACAAGCTATGTCAGGAATCGATAGACAAGCCCGGTCCGGCGTCCTGGGCAGGACGCGATCGGATCATGGATCTCAATGGAGGTTCCGTCTGAGCCGCTGGGAAGCTCGTGATGGAACGAGGATTCTCTGCAGAAGGAAAGTTCATGGAACGGTTGTGTTGTCTTGAGATGGTCGAGCTCAAATATGTACATGTCTCGCAGCTTGTAGCACGTCACTGCGAGACAACACGAGCAGCTGGAGGCTCGGTTCTGGCCCAGATCGGGGCCCGACCAGCTGAGGAACAGGCGGGCAACTGGTGTGGAAATCCGCCATCTGTTTCCCCTGTTCCGTTAAACGGGTGAACAGCGTCAGACAACGACAGCGCGGCCTTGAGAATGAAAAACTGAGGGATGATATACCCTGCGAACGAGATCCTCCGCCACGGCTCCGTTCTTAACTTTCTCTCCTGTTCGCACAGAGCCTTCCAGAAAGGGCATCGAGTGGAAGAAAAAGGTTTTCCTGGTCTCTCTATGGCTTCGTTCTGCATGAGATTCCGCCCCACCCCCTCCGAATTTCGGACAGTTACTCTTAGCGCGTTTCGTTTCGTTTCTCTCAGGTCTTGGATTTTTGAACGAAACGATGGAGACCGAGACGACGACTCTGTGGGAAAACTTCCGCAGAGAACTGGTTTTTCGGCGAAAGGTTGATTGCTCCCAAGGTCAAGAGGGATGCTCCAGGGACGCTGGGCGTCAACAGACCAGACAGCCTTGCCATTACACATCGTTAATCTCAAAGATCGTCTGGATGCTGATGACGACAACCAGATGATCATCTCATTCCCGAATCGGGTAGCGTTATGATGAATCTGAGCGACAGGGCGAGAGAAGCTCGAGCGGGACACGAGAAGAGAGAACGGAACCGGCGAGGGAGATTGTGAGGACTTGATACGACATGGACAGAGAGACCGCATACGCTCACGGTTACCCACGCGTAAGATGGGGTTAATGGGCTCGGAGACGAAGGAGCAAAACCCGTGAGAGCGTCGACGCGGTCCTTGCCACTGTTCGGGTATTTATATAGACACCCGCATGTGTTTTACGTGTGATTGGTCTTTGTGAGTCGTGGAGCTTCTTGATTACCCCGAGGGAAGAGTGCGGTCCTAACGAAGTGTCCTGCTTATCGAACATGTCCACACGTCCATTGGGACGCAAGCCATGCGCCGGCCGCAGCAGTTAATCGAAGCTCTCCATTTCTCTTTTCTAATGTGCCTCTCTGTTCAATCCCTTGGCAGCATCCTCGCTTGCCGGCTGGCCTCTGAACACATCACGTTTCTCCGGCTTTCGCTTTTTCTCTATCTCTCATCCAACGAAAGAAGTTTGCAGATTTCGGCTTCGTAGAGCGCGTGAAGCATATTTTCGCTTCACGAAGTTCCTACCGTCGTCCAGACGCTCTCAGTCATGTTCCCATCTATGAACTCAGGAAATGCGCCCACAGCAGATTGAGTAGCGGCCACGGTATCCGCAGGTCAGCACCGAAGGGCGTATATCGTTGCGCCGTTTTTTCTTCTCGCAAATCCTCGACTGAATACTTCGTGTATGCCTCTTTTTTTATTTTCTTCTCAATCGCCCTCGCACACAGTCTCGGGAAGGCTGCTCCGAGGCAGCGTGGGGCTTCTGCGTTCCGTTGAAGAAGACCCAGCCAGCGCAACAACTGCGACCCGAACATCACCGAGAACGACTGGAAAGCCCGAGGAATCTCCAAGCTCTGGGGAGACGCGGCGGAGGATGAGGGAGCGGAGAAGAGGCTTTGCCTGACCCGCTCGGACAAACGTTTTTATCGCCTTCGGAAACTTTTACCCCAAAGTCGGAGTGGATTCAGAGGGAGTCCACAAAGAATCTATTTGAACGACCGCTCTGAATAGCCGCACCGCTCGTGCCGCATGTTGTTGTCGAGCTACGTGGTTCTTCCTCCACGGCTCTTGCACACAAGACGAGGCTTAAAACTGCATCGTATATCAGGGAAAACTCGAGTATTGTTTCCGAATCGCAACCCCACGCTGACCTCCTAGGAGAAGCGACGCTCCTGAGGCTCCGGCTAAAGATTTGACATGGTTGCCAGGAAACTCTCCGAAATGGGATGCGTGACGCTCAGCTTTTGCGTGTCGAGAATGCTGGAACGCTCTCATTTCGCCGTGGAAAACAACATGTAATAACAATGCAAGCGTAACGAGGGGAACCAAAAATTTGAGCGGTCTGTTGTAAGACGAATGACGTTAATGCGGGCTCTCTCTGTGGCACTCAGTAATTATCGTACTCCCGCTCCGAAAAAAAAGCAGCAATATAATGGAGAGGGAAAACAGTGAGACTATCGAACTGGATGTGGCACGTGAACTGAATACTCTAGCACGAAATGCTGGGGAACATTGACCCGAATCTGGGTCGAAAACGAAAAAAATTATTGGGGACCATGAGAAAAATGTATCGAATGCAGAGATTGATACAGAGCTTTAGATTCTCCGAGAACCCCGAGCTCGATCGTGTAATCCAGCACTGTGGGCAATTGCTATTGTATACCGTCAGCGAGATGATGATATCGGCATACGTCGGATGTTCCACGGCGACGAATGAGTCGACAGAAGGACGATCGTTCAAGTCCACTTCCCCAAGGTTCGCTATGAGAAACGAACGGCGACCAAGGAGCGGGTAGTATCGGAAACAGCGTCTCGTGACGCATAAAACTTTCATTATGAACTTTTGATTCTGTCGGCTAGATCACACCGTATGCAGGACCCCACGCTTCGTAGTTTTTGTATGTAAATTCAGTGCCAGTATCTGCTCCTGAGGGAGAATGGCACGACGTGCCTTGTCAGAGGCTTCTGGGCAGGAGGGCGAGCGAACCAAACCGAAACGAGCCATTGCGATTGAGCGATTTGAACGTCAACAAGAGCGTTGCGGCATTTCCGACGAATAAGCTGATTCCTGTTGGAGTAGTTCATTTCTGGATCTTTGATCAGAGGTCTGCACTCCGCGGATTCCTCATACTTTTCAAATCGCTTCCCCTTTTTTCAGTGAGATCATTCACAGAATGGAGTCGGAGCTGCAAGGGAATTATGTTTGTTTCATTCAGTGGCAAAAATTTGATTTTGAATTCTGTAGATCCACATTTTCCGAGGAAGTACACGTAATAGGGCTTTTCTATGCTGTAGCGGAGGCACCATTGATGCTTCAGAGGGCTATACGAGTTATGATTTCCAGTGAGATACCTGATTTTGGATATCTTCTCCGATTCCCGCACAGTCTTCCTCTGAGATGGTCGCAGTTACTTGTCGCCCTTTGCATCTGGTTGGTTTCTGTCCCTGTTTATGTGGAAGTTCTTACCGGAAAACCTACTTTGCAATCAAAGTTTTGTAACAAAGATCGCCTCATTGTCAGTTCCATTAGCCCCTGACGAGGAACCTGCCAGATTCGCGCGAAGTCAAATGTGATCGACTATCGCGCTTCGTTCTTTCTCTCTAGCTACTGGGTGTATCTAATCAACTAATCAGAAGCTTGCGTGGGAAAATTCTTCGAGCTTCTTCGAGGGCACAAAAGGCATTACTAACATTTCCGGCATGACTATTTATGTCTTTCCCAATGCTCAACTGTGAACGGGATCAGTGTGTTGGAGGGAATGGAGAACATCGAATAGTCGAGCATGAGACGGAATCGTTGAGAAATACTTTACTTTCCAGCCACGATGAGCATCTTCATACGCTCATGTTGAGGTCTCGGTCTCTTCACTCGGAAGTCCACCACACTGTGTCCAACCTCGATGAGCTCACTAGCCGGAGTCTCTTGACTCTTTTTCAGGAACTGCTACAAGCTCGGTGAAATCACAGACCCAATCTCGGGATGACTCAGGCACACGAATGTTGTTTCGTCTCCATGCCTACTTGAACCTGTCTCGAGCGTAAGCGTTACGGGATGGGTTTCCGTGATCTACCGCCCAAGCTCCCACTTCGGAAGTTGTTTTAATGGCTCTCGAGCCCTTCGTGCGAATGCCGGAGCAGATCTCGACGACTGTCGCCAACCGGCTGGCGGTACCTCAGGCATGTGCCTACATTCCATGAGGTCGGCGGTGGGGAAGATGATTTAAGCAGCCGCCAGGCTCGCAAAAAGGAAGACTGTCTGCCGCCGCCGCGAATCTACATAGCTCTCTCGTCAAAGGGGAGGGGGGGTCATTGAGTGGAACGTCAAGCTCCACTTCAATAGACCAGTCTCGTTCAAAAATTTCAACCATCGAGGATATTGGAATCCAAAAACACTAGAATCACGAAAAAGTTCCATGAGATACTCTCGTCACATAATCGTGAGACACTTTGCAAATTATGAAGCTGCTCGATCACTGAGAAAGTTCGAGAACATGCGATCCGACTCCTGTACGCAAGACTTCGGGGTGCAGCAGACCTCTACTATGAAAGGCTCATCGTGGAATTGAGAAAGTTCCTCCCAAAGAAGCGGTCAATGGGATTGAGCCTCCTCCCGGGATCTGGAGGTACCTACTTATCCCCGTCCAGGACTCTGAAATCCTGCGTTTTACGGACTCTTCAGATAGCGAGCCGCTCTCGTAAGAACGCACAGATCGCAGTCAAAATCATCCTGTAGACGAACAATGATGCCATCCGATGCGTGCCGCATTCCTGGAGAGGTTAATTTTCATGGTGGGAAATCGACTCTGGAGTTCGCTCCCGTCTGGAATCTCTTCGGTCATCTCTGAAGCGCGATAAATCGCACCACGTCCCTCTGCCGGCACAAAGTGAATCATGCTGTTGCCAATGAACCGAGCTCCCGATTCCCCCTTCATTCTTTTCGATCGAGCTTTCGAGTCGACAGATAAGAGACCCTCCACCTGGATCACCCATACATCAAGGAAAGATTTCATTCTTAGCGGCCGGGGTTTGGAAACGGGTGAAGGTAATCGATGAAAATCATGAATTCCGTTCTCTTCACTATCTCTCGCTCCTTTAATCTCTAGTGCACGCAGATTTCCATGATATTTGAGATTAAAGTCTTCTCCATGGGCCGTGGGAGCTGCACATTTTCAGAAACATCTGATACTGAGGCTCGTAGAGCTGCAATCGCTACCTATTTTCATGAATCGTGCGGGAAACACTTAGCCCCATGAAACAAAATGTCAGTCCTGCAAGAGCGGCTTCATGCGCTACCTTAGTGAGAGAAGAAGAGGAGGTTTTCGGGTCCATGCTTTCGGGCCGCTTATTTCGGGATCATTATATTCGATTACATTTAATTCGAGGTCAAATTTCCGGGGTTGCGGGTACACACCACTTATACACGGAGCTCGCCCTAAGGTGAGCGACGATCATCCTCGCCCTAAGGTGAGCGACGATCATGCTCGCCCTACTTTTGGCCGTATGTCAGCGGCTGGTGAATATTTTTTAGATCTGTCACCTTTAGATCTGGCACCCGATCAAGATTACATGGACCTCCTGAAACGAGTGAGCATCCCTTTCCCTATGTTGGACCAAAAACAGCTTGGTATTTGCTTCGTCAGCAGACTTGAAACTGAATCACGATTCTAGGGTCTATCGGATCTCAATCAAGCAGACTTCGCCGCGAAGATGTCGATCAAAAGAGGGGAGGGAGCCAGTGAGCTGAGTTGATGACTCCATGAACTTTGAACTAACGGTGGTTTCACTCTTCCGCCCATTGAAGAATGAAGTCAACGATCTCCTAGAGAATGGAAAGCTTCTTGACATTCGAACTTCACTTGAAAAGGAGATCCACACTCATGGAAAAAAAAGTGCAAGTGTTATGAAGGTCTCTATAAGAGTCTCGACAAGTTCCATGATCTATGGAAAGACGACGAAGACAGCACGTACCAGCAGTAGCGTAGCCAGCCCTTCTTTTCCACGAGGCTCACCGCCGCTGCTAGGGGGATAACTCTTCGCTGGGCGTAGAAGTTCCTCTCACACGAGGTCACACGGTTGCGTGCAAAAGTTCTGGGCGCCAAACTTTGACAGCTTTAAACTCCGCTTCCAGAAGGCGCAGAAAGATGATAAAATGCTCAAAATACGCGAAACTAAGTCAGCTTTCAGATTATGTCGTTCTGATTCAAGGAACGGCCTGCTGGATCGACAGCTTGAGTGAAATGGTCGAAAATCGAAAAATCGCGATTTTTCGATTCCGGCGGAACTAAGATTATGACCCCTTTTTTCCCTTCGGAATCATAGAGCTCGTCCAAAATGAAGCTACTTTGAACAAAAAAACTGAGCGATTCGGCCGCTGCGAAGCGGGGATATCGACCTCGGAAGTTTCGATTTTCAGCCCTTTCGGTCCATGTTGAGTTTATAGGAGAATATGGGCCTTCTCAGAAAATGTTCCGTCTTTCGCAAAAAACGAGCCGATTTGAGATGCCGCATAGCCAGACATCGATATCCGTATACGGAGTACGGAAATTCTTAGCCTTGAAAGCATTGGAGTTAGACGCAATGGTCCCTGAGTGACATCGTTCACCGCAATGAGCTTCAAAACATTGCTTCGTCGTTTCCAGTTTCTCCTTTCCATCCCCCACAGTGCTAGATCGGAAGGGCTCAGAATGGAAATTTCCGAGGCCGATATCTTCGCTTGGCAGCGGCCGAGTCGCTCGTTTTTTTTTGAAAAAACAGCTCACTTTTCAAAATGCTTCATGATGAGATGAGGAAATGATGATGAGAAAACAGGGGGTCATAACCTTAGTTTCGCTCGAATCGAAAAATCGCAATTTTTCGATTTTCGACCAATTCAGTAAAACCGTCGGTGTCGGCAGGCCGATTGTTGAATCAGAACGAAATCGGCTGGTCACGTTACTGCATACCACCAATCTCCTGATGGAGGTTACAATCATCAAGAGAATATTCTGAAATCACGCCAGAATGATGACATTCGCCAGATTGAGGCTCCGAACTCCATGTTCCCCATCGTCGAATCCCGATACAATGTATCATCCTCATTCTGAACTAACCCCAGAATAATGATATTCGCCAGATCAAAGCTCTGAACTCCGTGTCCTCGTTCGTCGAATCCCGACACAATAAATCATCATCATCCGAGCACTGCAATTTGATGTGTCGAACAAGCTTCGAGCAGAGAGCCCGGATCAAACACTGTATCGCTCCAATCATTTATCCCAAACTACCTAGCTTACAAATATTCTCCACTGGTCCGGCAGGATTCGACGAAACTTTCACGCTGAAATTATTCATGGATACTCACAACCGCTCCCTTTTATCACCTAAGTATAAGGAAATGCGAACGTGGAAAATACGGTCCGTCTCTTTCATCATGGCGACATATATGCTCGGAGAACACCACTACGTGACCGATTGACTGTCCTTGCGACAGTATATATGAATCCAGGGACATCTTGTGAACTCCTTGAAAAGTTTATTCTGAAATACGACTACAATAAGACCTCGATCATTTCAACTGATAGAAGCAGAAAACCGTTGGAATAATCGAAGGTTGAAATAATGCAGGTCGATCGCGGCTGCACTGTATATAAAGTGGAAATAATCGATGTTGACCGGTTGAAATAATTGAGGTTGTACTGTATGGTATGTCCCCTGATATACAAGACCGGAAAACCCCGTTGATTGGAACCTAGAGAACTCCTTCGAAAGACAAAAATCGATCGAGTTAATACGAGATCAGCTTGATCCTTAACTCTCAATAGATCCCGTGATAACGACATCACGTGGACAAACATGTACCGACATTATATCATCAAGAGGCATCCGGGGTTGCTGCTGTGTAGCAAACATGAGTTATCCCAGTCCTAACAACATCGTATCCGCTACATTATAGACCATTCGCCGTACTTTCTAACTCATTCATCTACAAATCTCATCTGTCTCCCGGTTTCGCTTCAAGAGCTCCGCGTTTCTGCGCTCCGGTCCCATTTTTTGTCCCTGTTTTTCTCCAAATGTTCCGCCAGCTGCTCGTGAGTCATATTCATCTGGAACTCTCCATATGAGTTTTGGTCATCCAATTCCACTTAGCGGGACAAGTTTTCAGAGTCCCGCACCCACTCGTGAATGCATAACATTCCCAAGCGCTCTGGTCACATCAAGAGCCTATCGGAGTGGGCAATCGAACTGTCCGAGTGAAAACAGTGACGTTAACATGATTGGCTGAAACGCGCATGAGCAGGAAGAATGGTGCCGTCGAATGTGTCGCCTCAATGTGAACATCTTTGTTTGTGTGGGCGAGAGAGAGACGACAGATACTGGCTTTCGAAATCGCTCATGAAGAGGGCGAGTGTTAGGCTATGGTGCCTCTTGTGGGACAATTTTAGCTCCGCATGATGAAAACTTCAACTCCTATTGCAACTTGGCTGAAGATTATCCTCTAGGAAGAAACCCGATCCACGGCATCGTCGAGCTTACAATCAGTGAAGATTTCACGGGTTTCCTCGCAGGTCCGTGCTTCCAGGTATTGGGCGCGTTCATCTTGATCGCTCAGATGAGATAAATACTTATAGAAGCCGCGCGTCGATGAGCATGCTTGTGAATTCAATCATAAACTTGATGATCCATAGTCGTCATGCATAGCAGATATTGAGGATGAGAAGATTGCGGGAGGTGACACCAGCAACCGTGGATACGTTTCACTGGCCTCCACGGCAGCCGTCTTTCGATCCATTCTTGGTTGAGGGTATGCTTACAATCATCATCATCACTATGATCACGCCTATGCTGTGATGAGATTGTGATCACGCCCCACGGTAGAAGCCCCCGGAAAATCGAGCCTCAATATGCTTTTCCGAAGCTTAGGGAGCCGATTCTCGCGCTGCTGACCTGAAAGGATCTCCGAAGAATCTGCCATCGGGCCGGGGAGTCAGCTGAAAATGATTGGAGCGTGTTCCCTGCTCCGAAATAGCACATCATGCCCCGTCGACGCTCTCGGAGTCGCCTCTGTGTTCTTCCTAGAGCATAAAACGTCGTCGGACCTATGAGCTTCGAGCGAAATTCGGAAACTTCAAAGGCTCACGTCTCCGATATCTGGAAGAGCTCAGATCCAATGGGGCTAATTTTCAAAATTCTCGCGAACCCACTTCAAGATGGAGTCTGTACAGTTCTTGTACCAGAATTGGATAAGTCAAAAGTGAGCAACTTTGGCGTGAATACCCGTCGAAAGCAGAACTTTTATCAGATCGGTGGAGCTCTTGTTCGAAACGCGGAGCATCGCGGCCGTACCTACAGATCCGTTCAGCGTTTCTGATGATAAGGATAATCTCATCTCCCTCATGTATACTCTACGCCTCTACGCCCGTTTATCTGCCCGCCACATTGCTCGCCGATATTTGAGCTTCGCAGCTGACCCATGATGCCAGGACTCTCCTAAAAGTTGAGAACTGATCCGCATTGGGATGATCTCGAGTAAATCGAATCTCTGCGCTCACCAATCACAATTGCGCTGACCATCAACAAAACTATCCTGCAGGTGGAGAGGACTGCCTGTGCCTGGAAACAGGCCACACAGAGAGTTTCTGGCCTCAGATCTAATAGCGACAAACTAGCCCATGTCTCGCAGTCATATTCGTGATTGCTACTGCAGAATGCACTTCAGAGGTATCCTGCCGTTCTCCCCATCGGCAGTAATGCATATTCGACCATGATGCCTTACTTCGACGGTCGATAACCTGGGCGAATACTAATAGAATTGTTATTAGAATATGAGTTTAGACAACATTGGAGGTCGCCTTGCGCATCCTTAGTCCAATCTGTCGGCATTTTGGGGCCCAAACTGGATCTTAGGATTGATTTCGGATCGATATGTCACTGGTAGGGGCCCAGATCACAGAGTCTGAATTTTCAGTTAGACCATCCCTGAGTTCGTGAGCCGGGAAAGGAAAACGCGAAACGATCTGGGATGTATCAGAATGCAGAAAGCTCCCTCCCAGCTAGGGCAGCCTGGTATAGGGACCCGATACTTACAAGTTCGAGTTTTCAATACGCCGCAGAGAAGCTCGAAGCTTTGTAGGCCCATGCTACAGCCAGGTTTCTCCATGTGGAGATAGGACAATTCCGACAACCCCCACAGGAACCGAAACCAAACTGACTTGCTACCGGCCTCTTAACTCGTACGCCCATGATTGCCGTTTCCAGACCCGAACTTCGGACCGAACGAAGGAAACAGTTTTCTTTTTCTTTATTCTGGCGGATGAGGGAAATCCTTCCGGACGAGCAAGGTTCCTACCTTTAACGGTGAGGTGTTCTTTCCTTCAAAACGTCCACCCTCCACTCGCCATCCGATTCCAGATTCGTCGTTTCCCCGATGAACCCGGATCTGGACTCGGAGCGACTCACTGAATTCTAATCCGGGTCGGAGTAACCAGGCTTTCATTCGGGGCTGTTGATCTCTGCCCAGAACAGTTCTTTGGTCTCGTATATACCTCATACCTGGAGCTAATTTTTTTGACGGTGTCCCTGCTGGGAATCGCGGAGGCTGTGAGCTGTGACGCTCGGAGTTTCCGAAACTTTTCTGCAGAACGCTCCTCGAGCAAAAAAAGAGCGTCGGTGAGGGTCACTTCGGGATCGATCCGACTGAACTTTTTGGAGCCTGTAGAGATGATTCCGGTATCGCTATGATCATATTTCTGGGAGTCTACTGAGGTCGTATCGGGGTCGATTCGACCCGCTTTCGTGGAGTCCATGGGGTTTGAATAGAGTCTGTAAACTTTGGATGTCCATCGGGCCGATATCGGGGTCGATCTTACCTGACTTCTGGGGAACCATAAAGGTGATTCTGAGGTATATCATACCATACTTTTGGGGAGGCTACGAAAGTGATTCCAGGATCGGGCTGAACGCACTCTCCTGGGTAAATGCTGAGCATGAATTTCCGAGACTCGGGACTTGGAAACTGATTTTTCACTCGGGAATCAATATTTGACTCGGAAATCAATATTCGACTCGGGAATCAATATTCGACTCTGGGAACGGGGAGCCACTATTAACAGACGCTTCCAACCCACCGAAGCCATTTGGAAACCGGTGGATCTCCGTCTCCCGAGTCAAATATCAATTCCGAGTCGAGAATTATTTGCCGAGCTTTGAGTTTCGGAAATACATGCCTGGTCCATGAAGATGATTTCGAGGTCGATCAAGGCATACTATGTAGGGTGTATGTAGAAGATTCTGGCATCGATCTGACCATGCTCTTCGAGGTCCATGGAGATGAATCTGTTGCCGGAGTCACTTTCACGGACCCCAAAAAATATGGGGATCGACCTCGGAATCAGCTCGATAGCACTTTCTTCTTCCGAGTGGCAAGGTAAAATGCACTTATGGATGAACTCTTTGCGGAGAACAGTGTGGGACTGACTCGGCGTAACACTAAGCTGATACAACCCACTGAACCCCAGGGGCCCCGAAAGATTGAATACCATCACCGTGGAAGACGATAAACATTTGGATATTATTCGGATGTTACTCTACCGGGCTACTCCGGGACCAACTATATGCGTCTCTAGACTTCCCATACGCACTCTCAACCGGCGGAATCGAGTCAGTCCAAGAACATAACTTCGAGAGTCTCGAATCTGAGCACTGTGAGGGGCGTGAGATCATTTGCAGCGGTACGCATGAAATCACGGGAAATGCCTTCCTGTAAGGCGCGGGATTTTCCGTCGAGCCACCTGAAGCTCTCGTAGAAAAAGCGATGAGGGAGGGGTGGCGAGATGAGAAGATCTCTTGACCTTGCGGAGAGTGATTTTCGGATCACTCATCGAGTCTGCTGGAGTTCAAGCAAGCGGAAGTTTGTTTTCGAGGAGACTCTCTGAGCTAGCCTTACTAAGAAGATGAAACCTTGAATCCGTCAGACGCGCTGGGCCACGGACCATGCACCAGCTTTCTCTACCGCATATTTTCAATGATCACGCTCGTCTACAGTGTAGTTTTGACGTGAAAATGTCGTCCCCTCAGGCTTAGAGCACTCTGCTAGTGCTTCGTCATTTATTCAACGAATTTCAAGGCTCCAATTTCTCTGAAAGGGTCACAAATTTACGAGAGAAGCCTTCATTCAATTTCGGCATTCCCTCGAGCAATTCGGGCTGAGTCCGAGGCAAATATGTGCACCCCCTCGGAGAGCTCGAAGATCATCATGAATTACCGTTTTTATCGGGTGCCGAGAGACGCAATGGAATCAATCTTGCAGGGAAGGGGGCACCCATATGAGCTGCTCTCGGGCCGCCCCTCATTCCTCCCGCAGGGTATTCAATCGATCTTTTGTAACCGAAAATCGGCCGAGTTCCGGGATTCGATAGAGTAAATTGGATGCGATCGGTGTGTCAGACGCTGTGCTGTGAACTTCCACTGAGTCTCAAGGTCTTCGGACGTGAATTCGATTGGGACAAAATGGAAGCAAAGTGATGAGTCGGGGAAATGAAATCTCCAGGGCATTCGAATCACGAAGCTTAGCTGCCTGCACATAAGATCGCCGATCAAACAACGAGGTTTCTGCTCGAACAGTGGGCAGACAATGATCTCGTGCAAAAGATCTCAGAGTTTCGGATAGAAATTTCGCACTCTCTGCCCACACTAGAATGGCGCGCCCGAGAGCCTTAAGTAGTGCTCAGGCAACGCGGGGAGCTGAATTCTTGGGGTAACCGAAGGGCCCGACGAGGTTTCAATGGATTGCTCCTGACTTCGCCCCCACGAGATCAAAAGAAGAATCATGACCGGTTCCCAACTCACCTCATGAGGTCCACACAGCGAATACTCGACGTTTTCAGGCAAAACAAGCGGTGGTATGTGATACTACCCACCCGGGGTGTTTAGAGACGGAAAAGGTTTGCGGAAGCTGTGCCGGCTGTTGTTATGGAACAGAGAAAGATGGACATGACTCGGATTCGAAATTCTGAATCCGGATCTGGCTGCATGCACGAGGGCCTCGAATCGCGTGGGGGCCGCACTGACGTCCGGCTCCTGGAACCCGGCTCCGGACTCTACTGCGAAGTGTCTACTGCGGTCAGGCTGACTCCAATTTGGGTTCAGACTCAATTGTATTCACAGACTCGGCTCAAATCCGAATCTGTACTCGACTCGAATGCGGATCCGTTTGTGGGTTCGAGTCCAGATTCAACGATAAATCGACAAATCCGGATTCGGACTCGAATCGTAAAGATCCGAATCATTCCCACTGACTGGATTTAAGACGCGCAGCATTCAATCGCGGCAAACAAGGATTCACATTTCTGAACGGGACGCTCTGCGTTGGTCTAAAAAGGAATCTCTCATAGTCAATGACTCGCTCAATCAAACGAGCGGCTTTTAATTCAGCGGTTGGGGCCTTCGCTATCACACCACAGAATGAGCTCCGGTTCAACCCACAGTTCCGAGTCCCGGAGACTTGGATTCGTCAACATGACTCCCAAATCGACCCCCCCGGTCTGAGTAGTGCCATGCCGTCGATCGCAGGGAGTGCCTGCTGGTGCGCTCCTATAATTGAGAATAAGTTAGTGCAGGCTCCGAAGTTGAGCTCTTGCTCAAAATATGATGCAGCTGATACCGTTGAAGTGATCCCCCGACTGACAAACCTTCCACTTCGCACAAGCTCCTGGGTACTAACCAGTGGTTAGACGGTTGGTCTGAGCCCTAGGTTTCGAGACAATGGTTCTCCGTCATTTTTCTTAGTGCGGTGAATGATGCCCCTCATTCGCTGACGAAATGGCGAGAATCGGTGAAAAGCACGAGAAACGGCGACCGATCGTTTCAGCATCACTAAAACTCTCATCTCTTGACAGAACGTTGCCTCGGTTCTATCGCCTCGTATCACCTCATGGAAGTCGAGTTCGGAGAATTTCTCGATGTCGGAGAGTTCTTTGATCTGTCCGAACTATCCGACCAGGTAAACGCTGGGTCGATCCGAGCACTTTTTTCCGTCCGAAAATTGAGCTTTCCCAGTTTTTCGTCTTGGAGGGAAAACCTGGACGGACTCAATTTCGGGCGAAAGGAAAAGTGGCTGGATCGACCAGGCAACTACATTGTCGGGTAGTTTGGACCATTCTAAGAACTTTTCTCCATGGGAAAACTTTTCGATTTCGGCTTCCCTGGGGAGATATGAGAGGGATTGCATTTCTTGTGCTTTCGAACGATTCTCGCCCTTCATTCGGCTAATGAGGGGTTCCCTTTGCTGCATTCAAGAAAATGATGACGAACTGGACCGGTTCACTTGAGACGTATCGCAGGCAGGTTCTTGAAAAAGTTGTAAACATAATGGCATTTTTTACGGTTTTCCAGGAAAGTCGATTTCTAACCGGCTGACGCGAATCAAACTAGAAAAGATGCGTCATCCTTCCAGCTATCGACCAAAGAGAACATTTGCGGAATCAGACCATTTTCACCGTTCTTTATGGAAGACGTCTGCGCGCGGATGTCGTGTGGATGGAGAAGATGACATTCTGAATAATAGAGAAGAGTACACGGCATTCGGGTATCAAGGCAGGATCTTTGTGTGTGACCACGTCCGGAGAGGTCCCGGAATTCCCCCAAGGTTATTGCAGCTCATCGCCAGGAAGGACAGGGTGCGGCTCTTCAATTTGAGTTCCTGGATTCGAGCGCTTGCTCCGGCTCAGTAAGGGTCTCGGCAGTTCTTCGGCACTTTTGGCCTTGGGTCAGGGATTCGAACGAGATATATTGTTGTGGATACCCCATCCCAAGAGAACACTTTCTGCCCAGTCGGCGGGCTACTAGCTGCCTTGGTTTTTTTTTATAGTATGAAACATCTTCTGGACCGATGAAAATCGAGCGAGATTTGGAAACTTAAAATGCTCATAACTCCGTTATCTGAAGAAGTTCAGAGCTCATAAAGTGGGTTTTGGAAAGCTCGTGAAGCAGCTTTCTGATGCGTCCGTCAGAGTTTTTCCACGATCAATTTTAATGCCTTAAAAATGACCATCTTCAAAGTGAATGTTTCTAACCCACTTCCTGGAGGTTGACCACTTTCTAGTTTGTGTCATATTATGCCCCCCCTTCAGTGCGAGCACAATGCGATAGATAGATCAAAAAAATATTTGGGGGACCAAGGTGAAAAAACTAAAAAACTGTCGTTGGTCACCCTGGATCCATCGAGTTTCATGCTCAAACTCCAGAATATTTGATGGTGGAAGGCCCCGAGCCAGGGAAAATCATATTCTGAGCCGTGGAGTACACGGAATCAGCCGCTCAGACACCCAAAAGTTTGGTCAGATCGATCCCGGAATCACCTGTCCAGACCCCAAAAGTATGGTCAGATCGGTCCCGGAATCACTCCCCCATAGTCAGAAAAGTATGGTCAGATCGGTCCCGGGATCACCCCTCCAGACTTGTAAAAAGTATGGTCAGATTGGTCGATCCCGAACAAACTCCAAAATAATCTGACCGTGTCAGGCCCAGAGCAAGAAAGAAGCCGGAGGATGGAGGACTCGGAACTCACGACTCCAACAGATCAAGGCCACCGACCTAACCGACTTCCCGGGCCTGACGCGTGAGGATATACTCCTGTTGACTTCAGGACCGTTCCAACTCAAGCTGGCATGCTCGTACTTGGCGGAACTCTTGACACCCGACAATAATGCCCTACTGAGGTTTGTCAAAGAAACACCCAATATCGTTCGTCTAGAAATCAGGTCGCGCCATTGTGGACCCAGCAGCAGAAAAAGCTACCATGTATTCATCGATTACGAACCAAACCTGCATCAACTCGACGGCATTCGGAGATACTGGTGTGACTGTCCTAATGGGGCACGGACAGTGGGCTGCTGTTCGCATGTGGCCGCGTGCATCTACTACCTGTCTTTCGCCAGGCATGAGCCGCGAATTCGGCTGCCGGCACCAGAGCTAACGGATCTCTTCATGCCATCTGGAGAGGATACAGAGTCAGAAGACGAGGGAACCAACACTTGAGGAGCGAGAATGAACGGAACCGCTCGAGACCACCGAACGTGTTCTCTTTTTCTGCTCGAGGTCGATTTCTCCGAGAGTGTCTCGGCTCATAACATGATTCTTTCTTGCTTTGGGCCTGACACGGTCAGATTATTTTGGAGTTTGTTCGGGATCGACCAATCTGACCATACTTCTTACAAGTCTGGAGGGGTGATTCCGGGACCGATCTGACCATACTTTTCTGACTATGGGGGAGTGATTCCGGGACCGATCTGACCATACTTTTCAAAAGCTGGAAGGTGATTCCGGGGCCAATCTGACCATACTTTTGGGGTCTGGACAGGTGATTCCGGGATCGATCTGACCAAACTTTTGGGAGTCTGAGCGGCTGATTCCGTGTACTCCACGGCTCAGAATATGATTTCCCCTGGCTCGGGGCCTTCCACCATCAAATATTCTGGAGTTTGAGCATGAAACTCGATGGATCCAGGGTGACCAACGACAGTTTTTCAGTTTTTTCACCTTGGTCCCCCAAATATTTTTTTGATCTATCTATCGCATTGTGCTCGCACTGAAGGGGGGCATAATATGACACAAACTAGAAAGTGGTCAACCTCCAGGAAGTGGGTTAGAAACATTCACTTTGGAGATGGTCATTTTTAAGGTATTAAAATTGATCGTGGAAAAACTCTTACGGACGCATCAGAAAGCTGGATTCACGAGCTTTCCAAAACCCACTTTATGAGCTCTGAACTCCTTCAGATAACGGAGATATGAGCATTTCAAGTTTCCAAATCTCGCTCGATTTTCATCGGTCCAGAAGATGTTTCATACCATAAAAAAAAACCAAGGCAGCTAGTAGCCCGCCGACTGGGCAGAAAGTGTTCTCTTGGGATGGGGTATCCACAACAATATATCTCATTCGAATCCCTGACCCAAGGCCAAAAGTGCCGAGACCCTTTCCACTTGGGGTCTATGATGAGAGCTAGTGATAAGAAACACTACTACGCTACCGAGCTGTTCAGGCCGATTGGGTTGGCTGGGAACACTTCTCGAGTGGAGATGCAAGTCGAGACCGCAGGATCTGAGCTTCACGAATCGTCTCCCTGGAGCGAAATACTTCGTGCCCGCTTAGTGAGGGTCTGGAGAGGGGGATTCGCGGTTCCCATCCTTCCTCGTAAGAGCCCTGACGCAACTGGTCGTCCGGATAGTCATGAGAAATCTCTCTTGGATGCCTCTCTGGAAACGATGCATTCGGGGAGGGGGGGGGGGGTCATAATATATATGAGGCGTCCCCTGGTGTGAGTGTAGGAGAGCCGTACTCCGATTCGAGGAGGGCCTAAAATCTGGGCTACAAGGCATGAGACGCTGACGAGTCACTCGAAACGGAGGTGTCAAAATCAGCTGTGGTCCACATTCCTGACCACGAAGAAGATGCGACCACAGGCCACGGGACGCTAACTCAATCGGAACAGATTGGTCGAGGATCAGCGAGCGCAAGGTTGATCCAGGATTCTCCACGCGGCCGTCTGAGTCAAGCGGTTGAGGCAGAAACTTGGAAACGAAGACCGCTGTTGAGAATCGTGGTCGATCGCACCAGCTGTCCGCTCCATCGCAGTGATGGCCCGGATCATGATTATGATCACGATTGGAATCATGATGAAATTTACTGAATCGACCAAATCATAATGACTGGTGTCAGCGTAATCATGACCACAGCCCGCTCCCAGCACCTACTAGCCAGCTCCGACGATGGCGACGGCAACAACCGACGAAAAACGCGATGTTGCCGTTGTTGCTTACACGGGAGAGCCTCGAGTTCTCGGCGCGAATTCTGCTGGTCCTGAACTTCTTCCGCTTGAGAACGGTGCCCACACGGAGCTCGTCATGCCCCGCCGTGTTGAGATGCCGTGGTATTCCATTCCGCGAGGAGGGTCTCATCCGATGCAAGGTTGACGGTCCAATGGGGAGACTTTCCCCAAAATCGTTTCGCTTCATCCCAAGTACAGATTTTCCGTGCGTTTTTCACCCAGTGATGCCCTCGTTCATCTGCATCCTGTGCTCGATTCAGAGAACTCTTAAAGATCCTCTCGCAATATGGCCCAAGGGAATTGTGGGCAAGAAACTCGATTCCGATCTGCCGCGGTTAATGTTGAAGATAGACTCGGAAAAGTTGGAGCGCACCGTCCTCTCTAATGTAGGGTAGGAGCCACTCTTGTCCATGTACAAGAAGTCTTTTTCGGACTGGGGACACAGTTTGTCACGATCGAACATATTTCGATACAGTTTATGTGGATCCATTTCTCAATAAAAGAAAGAGCCTGTGACGGTACCTGAGGTCCTCCTCGTTCAATACTCTCGCACGCTAAATTCATCCGGGAAAATTCTTAAAAAAATCGACTCACAATCAGATCCAAGTGGGTACTCGACCACACGACGACTCTGCGGCGAATGCACGAACGGGAACCGCAAGGTTAGCCGCCGTTTCATAAAGCATGTACTGTTGTCTACTTCTCGTCCTACGCGCTATTCCAGTCGAACAATGTACGTTCTGCGAGACCATTGGGCCAACTTCGCGATTACAGATCTTTTGTATCGGCCGGAACGATGGCCGCGACGACGATAGAGAAGTTTTAGATGAAACTGGATCCGATTGCGATACCAGGTGGAATGAGAGATTCTGAGTGGAACAATGAAAGTCATATCCATTCTTTAGACTATCCCTGAACTCATCTTTGCTGGGCCATGGACGATGAATAGAGCTCTCAACGACACATGGAGAACTTCAGTGCAGAATAAGTGAATCTGCTTCCGTCGTCGGGTACTTATGATGAACATTTTCAGCAAAAAACACTCCAATGGCCGAGCTTAACTCCTGTCGTGCAAATACTCAGTCCTGAGGCGAATCCACTTCAAGATTCCCAACCTCGCCCAGTGAGAGGAACATACTTATTCTCAGAGTATCGATTTGTTCTACACTTCCTTCCGCGGAAAACAGCGTTGATTTTCCGTCGTCGCATTTCATTGAAGGTAGTTCCACTCTCCACGTATCCAACGTGATACATAGCGGGACGCCATCTTTCATTGTTTTTCCGCCAACTTTCCCAGCTGACCTCACTTTTTGGGGATCCGGGGCTTCCGGCTGAGAACACAGCCCCATCGCGGCATGAATGGTGAAAAAAACTCTTCCACCGGTGAATCATTCACCCCCGTAAAGCGTTTCACTGCAATCTCCCTCCCAGAGTGACTGATGATTTCGCGTTCCGATCGGTCGCGGGAAACTCGCATATTTCTGCGACTCATTAACTAACGACTAACAAAAAGGAGCCTCAGCGCCCGGTTTTTCTATTAAAATCTTTCTCTCTCTCTCTTTCTTTGGACTCACCACTCTTCGATACAGAACGCAGAGGTGGCAGCGAACCTTCGCAAAAACCTTTCGGAGCGATACTTCATCGACCGAAGAACGGATTCCGCTGATTTTCTCAAGAGAAGAAACGGGAGCGCAGAAATGCGGAAACGGTGGACAGCCAAGGTTTTTGGATAAATGAGTTGGGGGGGGGGGGTACGGTGAGATTCTTCCGGACACCCACGGAAAACATGATTTTCTCCTTTCTCTTGAAAAGGAGAAATCTTCAGCACCGGTGGAAGAGTAAGACTATTGTTCGTTCAGAATCCATTTGGTTGGAAACATCACCATCAGATAATCCGAATAATACTTCTTCGATGATATCTTCGAATCCCCTCGTTGTCTCTCTTCCCTCTTTTGGTGATCATCTTTGCGGCGAAGGCTGCTAGATCAAATTGCTCGACGATCTTGGGTCAAATTTTTGCATTATATTCTGAGCTCTGACATCGGGCGCTTCAGAGCTCAGGAAGTCCGCATAATCTTGGTCAGGCCATTCTTATCGTTATGCGGGCAATTGTCGTTGTAGATTGGACATACCACGATTCCTATATTCTATGTATTCTACGAAACAGGAGGCGCAATCTGAATCCATTTTGCCTCCAGTATGTTCGCTATTCATGGATTGAAAGTTTTCATCCATATGTCATCGATTTTTCTCTTGAATAGAACGATGGGCCCGAATGATCTTCCAATAGTATTCGTGCGCTACTATGTTGTCTTGAAGAAAGTCACCGAGAGAGGCATATGAACGGCCGCCATCTTGGAGGCCTCCCGCCACGATTGTTTCGTTCCGATCTTCTCGGTCCACTTCTAATTACACCCCAATATTCACGCCCGAGCGCATTCCTCCGCTAAAATGGAGCTCCGCAACACGCCGTTTGACACGAGTTCAAACTCTCCTCTTGGCCGAGAAAGTACCTCAGACTCCCTAATTTCTCACGATGTTCGCCCAAGAAAGTTGCTACAGCTCCAGAAAGAATATTACGGTGAGTCATCATTCTACAACTATCCATGCCGTCCTTCAAGCTTGTCACCATGAGGAGTTTACGGAGCCAGTCATTATCGACTGATTTGCAGGGTCATACTCTGGAAATCACAGCTCACAGATGAATTTCATCAAGAATCGTTCCCGAATGTGGGATTGTATGTGAGTACTCGGCGACCCGGATATACGCTACCAGCCGGCCGCGCTGTGCGCGGTTGGACGGCGTTCCCTGGCACCGAGGCACTTTCCTCTCTCTTCACTGGGTCTGCATCATGGTTTTGAAAGTGTAGAAAAGTATGGTCAGATTGGTCTCGGAATCATCCCTCCAGACTTGGAAAGTAATGGTTAGATTGGTCCCGAAATCACCCCTCAAAATTTGAAAAAGTATGGTCAGATTGGTCTTGGAATCATCCCCCCAGACTCGGAGAGTAATGATCAGATTGGTCCCTGGATCACCCCTCCAAACTCGGAAAGTAATGGTCAGATTAGTCTTGGAATCACCCCTCTAGACTCGGAGAGTAATGGTCAGATTGGTCCCTGGATCACCCCTCCAGACTCGGAAAGTAATGGTCAGATTGGTCTCGGAATCACCCCTCCAGGGTTGAAAAGTAATGGCCAGACTGGTACCGGAATCACCTCTCTAGACTTGGAAAGTAGTGGTCAGACTGCTACTGGAACCACCTCTTCAGACTAGGAAGAGTATGTTCAGATTGGTCCCGGAATCACCCCCATATCTTCCAGGAAAAGTGCGTACAAACTGACAGACTAAGCCGATAATATATGATATGGATCACGACAGCTCCCCCACCCCCCAATCGTTCCTTGTAGAGACTCAACAGAGGCTCCCACGTTCCCTCCGTATGCCCCCACCTCACCACTAAACTTTCCGCCAGGCGTCAAAGGCAGAACCCCAGCATCCACCTCGATTTTTCGATGTTGGAAGGTTGCGGTGGCTCCCGTCAAAGAGACCAAAATTGAGTTCCCCCATTCGATACCTGGAAGCGATCGCCCTCGAAGAATCGGAATTTTATTCACCGTCCGCTGTCAGACTCCCTCCTTTCGCACATTACTCGGTGAAAATGGTTCGATTCTGGAAGAATGACGCTTCTTTTCTGCTTCCATTTTCTGGAGTGGCTGAAGAAATATGCCATCTTCTCTCGACCTCTTTCAAGAAACTGCTTGAGAAACGTCGTAAGACAACCGATCGAGATCGTATCGGTTCTCTCGGACGCTCTGGATTCACTGAAGAAACGGCGAGGATCGATCGAGAGCTCGAATTCTTGGAATCATTTTCCGATGGCGAGGGGTTCTTAGATCGCTACAAACAACCCGACTATGAAGCTGCCGGATGAGACCACTTTTTTCTCGCCCAAAAATCGAGCTTCTCTAGTTTTTTGTCTCGGAAGGAGAACGACAAGCGATTGTTTCGAGTGAATTCATTTCATATGCAGCCCGAGTGGTCATCGACTACAGTGTCCTTCTCGCGAATTCATTCCATATGGAGCGGGTGGGGTCATCGACTGCAGTGTCCCTTCCGTTAGTTCCGTGCCGGGAACATAATCGAATCTCAAAGCGAACGGAGTCTGGCAGGCGAAACTCGGCGCGTACTTAACACGACTCTGACGGAACTTTCAGTATCCTGGAACTCTAGCAGCACGGACTTGTTCGTTATGCAACTGGGCCGGCAAAATTGAGTTATGCAACTAGATATAACCGTATACTTTGTTCCGATTCGAGAGGGGAGCGAGTTGTTCCCGCTCGAACTTTAACCGTGGAGAGTTCTCACTGCGAGCATCCACTTCGACGGGATCTCTTTGTTTCCGCGGGATTTCATTCCACATGAAAGATCAAACCTGCGATCGAGTCACTCCCTGCGGTCTATGAGATTCCTTTGAGTCAAGGAACAGAACTTTCGCCTCTCAATTCGGGCAGCAATCGGCCATCCGAAAACACTTTGGGAGTCATATGTGTACATGAGCTCGAGCAACCTCCTGAGCCAACTGGACAAGCGGAGGCGCAGGCCCATATTGCAGTCCTAAAAGGACGCAACGCGAATACCAAATAGAACGCAGTGCGCTGCTTCTACTCAAGGAAAGCACGGCTCCAGGTTCCTACCAGGCGCGCAGCGCATGAGTGTGCGAATCTCAGGTTCTCTAACACGGACAAACAAACGTCGGTGGCAAGAATTCGCCTTCCCGGATACGGGACAGCGACAAAGAGGCGGAATATAGAAAGTTGAGATCCATATTTGAGCATTGGCGCCCCAGCGTAGCCATTATTATCCGATTTTTTCTCCTTTTCGGGAGAGGAATGCGCTGTGAAGAGCTGGATCTAGAGTTGAGACTGCGACGAGCAAATCGACCATCATGACAAATTTCACAATCGCACCGGAGTTGATTCGCGTTTTCCGAGTATTTGCCGCAGAGACTAGATTCGGGTTGCTGAGGAGCGGTAAGGGCTCTGATGGAACGATTCCCGTCCCCACAGACCAGGCCTTTTGATTTGGTCGGCTAATTCACTTCGTGGGCTTGGGGATTCTCGTCATGGCATCGAATCAGAAGAACGCATCTGACGCACGTCTCCGGATAACGAGATAAGAGAATCTGCATGGAACGACTTCGTCGAGGGCCACAAACTCCCGTTCCGAGATTAGGTTCCGGAGGAGAGTCTGAAAAGCTCGAGAGTTGATGGAGGGACGTTTTTACTCAGCGTGTCCCGAATCTGTCTGTCGCGACGTCTGCCTTCCGCGGCTATCCGGGCTCTCCACTTTTTTGGCTCCCCCGATGAGTATCAGTCTGAACCGGGTCAGATTTTATGATAAGCTCTCTGGGAGTCAAGAGAGCGACGTGCAAAAACTCGGCAATAGAGCCGAATGCTGGAGCTCGGGCCGAAGTTGTTAATGAGGTCTCACTCCGAAGCCAATCGAGCGTCACAGGAACTCCGCGTCGCATCCAGCTTCAGCCCTACGAGCTTCGTCTTCGCAGTCATCCCTTGAAAGGGGTCCGCACGATTGTTTCCAGCCGAGTCAGCTCGCGGTGAAACGGTAGAGGACCCTGGACCGGAGCTGGGGCGCAGCGGAGAAGGCTTTCTCTCTTTCTCAAAATTCACCGCCGTAAAACTATGTTCAACCGACGCCTCATGGAACAGAACCAGATGAACCGCTCCCGTAGATCCGTCATGGGAATATATTAGACTCGTCCAATTCGTCTTGATGAGAGAGAGAAAGCAGCAGTCAGCCGGCCGACCAACCAACCAACGTTATTTGCTCTACAAACTAGGTCTCCGGGGAAAGATTACAGTACAGGCGGATCGCTCGGCTCCCCTGGCTCCGGGTCCGTCGCCTGAGTCCGCTCCGCGAGAGCAGAGGGAACGTCTCTCCAATGAACGTATTCAGATAAAGCTCCTATTCGATCCAGAATCGGTTCTGGAGAATGCTCATCTAAGTGATGACTGATGGTCGGGTCTAAACATAGGAGCTCACAATTCTTTGATCGGCAACCCGGGAGCGAAGATCCGACCCCTGGAGATTGAGAGTTCTGAGATCGAATCATCTTCGAAGAGAGGTTCTGGGCGCATGGGGATCGGATGTTCTCCGACGCTCAGCAGCAATCACCGCGGTAAACGAGAACTCTTTGTGGTGACAGGTGCCACGCGTAATGAACATCGTTAGCGACCATCATTTCATCGCACTCCCACTCTGTCAGTTTCTGCGCAATCCTCCGAGAGCTATGGCTTCGAATGCCTCTTTCTGAACGCACATGTGAGGCGGGGCGAGCGATCATTCGCTGAGATGGCGGAACGAACGTTCCAAAAGTTTCCGTCCCAAAATCCTTTCGAGAGGAGACGATCGGCGCTCCATCCTAAGGCATTGTCACGCTTCTTGTGTCGCGCCGGGCCGTGTGCGCTCGTTGAAAGTTTACTCATTTGAACTTCGCAGATGTCTTGAATACCAGCGCTCTAACACGTTTTCCGCTTTTTTGATGAAGGAGCTGTAGTATGTTCTTAGACATGCGGGGGACACCGCCTACAGCTCGATCATCCACCTTGACAGGGTCACCTCCGGCAGAGCGGCTGGGTTCTCGATGTTGAACACGATTTTTTCCACGATTCCAGCCCGGTCCTTCACAGGCCGGCAGGGATACTGTGATAGCATCGCCGCCGGTAATAAGCCGTTCTCATTAGGGCGACGCTAGTCAAAGTACCGGCCAACGTTGAGTGCCATCATTGCAGCAGCGAGGGGAAGGAATAACAGAGTCGCGTGACACCGTGAGAAGCTGGCTTCCCAGATGAGCAGCGAACCGCCCTCCGAGGAGCCTGCCTCGTGATGACCTCGGAACATGTTCTCGGTGACATTCGTCACCGCGAGGGAGTCACATGAGTCGAGCATCCTCCGCGTTCCTCCAACAACAGAAGTGACAGAACGGAAGTGAACGCTGGTTGCGACTGAGCTAACAACTGGACCTGCTCCGGATTCAGGCAAACTTATAATAAAGTCCACTGGCTCCGGCGGTTCAGAGCTGCATTTCATGGATCGAGAGCTTCATGCATTTATGGATATTTCTCTGGCATTATACGAGAGAGCCTTGATGAGGTTGAAGTTTGACGGCCCTGACTGCAACAAGGAACACTGACCTTGGACGGTGAAAGCGCGGAGTCGGTTCTGCCAACTAAGCTCTTTCTCGTCGAGTGGACGCAAGCAGGTTTTGGGTTCCTCCGTTTCCTGTTAGTCAGTCCCCTCGCAATGTTGTATCTGACTGAATTTTCCAGCGTACGTCCAATCTCGCTGCATGACCAATTTGAATTGCAAAACATTTGAGCCCAATTTCCCTACAAAGACGTTGTAAGGATTGCATTATCTTCCGAACGACGGCTCTCAAGCACATCATTACGGCACGGCGCGGGCTCAAGAGATCCAGAACCCAACAAAAGATCAAGGTTCAAATCAATTACGGGCTAGGACCGCTCAGCCTACGTCCAAGTCGGAAACCGAGTGTAGGAGTCGAAGATTTCGGTTGCGGATCATATCTCGCCATTAAGCTGAATCATGAGACTCCGGGATGTTCGGGGGAAAGGAGGGGGAGTTTACAAGCGATGAAGCTCCACCGCCCCGTCGGCGCCTCATATTATCGAGTCTGTGTGTTCGAGTGAGTCGTTCAAGTTATCAGCTGCGGCTATCGAAAGGATCGTAATAAAAACTTTCAGACTCCGGTGGACCGGATGAGTACGGCCAGAGTGCATGGTTACGAATCCAGCTTCACAGTGCGACTCGAACGCCCTGAGCAGAAGCCCTGAACTGGGACAGCGGTGTGCTTGAACTGGACGGAATCAGGACTCCTCGGGTTCCAGTATGTTGGCTGCAGAGCATCGGTTTTGGTGAGCGTCCACGAGGGCGAGAAGGATTGGATTGGCTTTGAACTCTGGTGGTTATTCCAGCGCACGCTCGGAACCATCATTAGGTCCAGCCGCACTTCCGGTCGACTCCTCCAGACTCCATCTCTGTCATGGACCATGCGCCTCATTCCTCTGACGCCTCAGGTCTCGCCACGACACATTAGTTCCATGCAATGGCGCTCCATGGAACACAGAGGGCGAGTCTTGCTTTTACTCCCAGGATGGAGTGGTCTACCAAGGAACTTCGAGACATTCGGCGATACGGCAGACGTGCGACGAGTAAGCGTGTTCGAGCCTCGCTGGGGTCAGAACAGTAAGGAGTCTTTTGACTTCCAACACGATCCTTCACGTTTTGGGTCATCGAAAAAATCGCTGTGCGCTGTGTTTGCGGTCAGGGAAGAAAAGGGAAAGATGATGAGTCACTCGGGATTCTTTACACCAACATGCTTACTTTGTCCACGGCTGTGACAGCTCAGGATTTTACCAGATGTCAAGTTATTGTAACGAGTTTCAGCGGGTATGATGACGAAGACGAAAGCTCCGAAGCGTCTTCCTCATATCAGCGAACAACGGAATATTCACTATCCCTTTTGACGGGGCGGCTTTTCGTGTACGGAGCATTTCCATCGCCGGCGATAGAGTCTAGGATCGCAGCAAGGACACACCTCACGGGGTCTCGTCAAAGCTTTGCGAACGAGACAGGCGAAAAATGCTAATCAAGCTCCGTCATGTTGTGTCGCCGAGGCCTCGAATTCTCAAACGCTTAGTGAGTTACGAGAACGTGAAGCATCGTACTCTGGGGCGGTGATCGATTGTATTCTGCTTCCTTACATGCCGAGCAAAGGAAGCGAGCTCGTTCTGTTGTCCATACCCGAGACTCCGTTCTCACGTGGAGGCCAAGCTAAAAAAAGACTCTCCTGTTGCTCCTGCCGCTCCCGTTCCATTACATGATCCGTCATCAGCGAATGCGGTTGTTGCTCATGTTACATTTTGCGTGCTTAGCGGTCGGAGCGACCAAACACTGTCCGAGGACTCCGGGCCTTGTGCGCGGTTTCATTCGATGGTTTCCCGGAATGAAAAACCCTCCGGCGACATCGTTCACATCCGTGCGACTTTTAGCCCTCACTCAAGAAAGCTCAAACGAAGTCATGGCACAGCTGCTTCGAATCCATTAGGGAAAACCTCAGGCTCAGCGCTCCGGTAGGAGAACGTTCATGAGGATTGACGACAGGAGCTTCCCCGGAGAACCTGGCAGCAATAACAGAGTCTGCCGGCGACCGAGCTGACGAGCTCCGATTGGAGCCGCCCCAATACGCGCCCAGCTCAGGCGTGAGGAGGGCCTCGACCATGGTTCGGAATAGCCAGACCGAGGGCTGCATGGAACGCCCACTCTGCAGAACTCAGCCCGGTCCGCGGTGGACTGAAACGCGGGCTGATCGCACGGTGGCCGGCGTCGATAGATGTTGCTCGAAATCTGGACCTCGGGGTTGATCTCGGCTGGAATCGCAGCGGACCACCACCTCTTGCCGGAGAATCCTCTAGAATTATAGAGCAATCCAGCTCCCTGTGGAGTCGGCCTGGAGCCCAAGGGTCTGGTTCTGAATTGAATCCGGTTCCCTGATCCTCTACCTTCCAACAATGTCCCTCCGGGGCTCACTCACCAGCACGATTTCCTTCAGGATGGATACCCAGGATCTCCATTTCCACGAAAACTCTTCGTGGAACGTTCAGCAAGTTCGCTAATTATCCACGAGTTGCCAACAGAATTATAAATGTTTCGGGGCTTGGTTTTCATTCTCCAGCGGTCTCAGGTGGCGGTTGTGACGTAAGGCCCAGTTTCAAGTCATTACACGCTCTTCGGGCGATATCCGACGTCGTGGCTTCTCTCTTGTCAGCTCTTCCGGGAGGCAGGGAGACAGACCTTGAAAACACCCCCCGGTTCTCTGTCCAACCGAGATCTCCCCTGATCGAAGCGTCACTCTGCTTCCATTCGAACAGAGGTGCGTCGCTGTGGAAATCCCCGGGTCCGATAATCGGCTTCGTGGGGGATGGGGGGGGGGGGGGGGGGAGGGAGTTCCATGGCAACGAGGCATCTCGGGAAATTCCGGAACAATGTTTGGCTTCGGGCCACAATCCCTTCCTCGGGTTGAGCACTTCCCACATCCGGGCGGAAATTGCGGAGAAGAATAATCACCGTACGTGGCTCAGTCATTGACCCTCGATCAGGAGAGAGACTGCCGGGCACCCGTTTCCCGTTCGTCCGTGGCAAATAAAACGTTCCTCAATCTTCGAGCGCGAGACCAAATCTGACTGACTGAGTGAGCCCCGTGCCGAATGCCAAGAGATCATAAAGATCACTGTCCCGGTGCTATCCGCAGCCTGTGTCAGGAAGTTCCCAGCGCAGTCTCGAGGCGTACGTGACCTGTCTCCTACGAGACCCGCGCCGGCCCGATCCCATCGTTCGACGCCTACGGATGAGGTTCTCGGGCGATTTTGGCGCATCGTCACCGCGGAAAGGAACGGCGGATCAAACCCGAACATCCGTTATCACCAAGTTACGAGGCTGCTGGCCGCACTCACTCGACAAGGAATAATCGATATGTAACGCGTTGCTGTTGGCATGGTATTGGTGTCTGGCCCACGAAGGGAGGGAGCTCCTGGAGGAACTCGTTGAACGTGACTGAGCAGAAGGATGGTCCTCCTGGAGCCAGAGGCGTTTCTCCGTGTCTCGATTGGGAGTTAGTCAAGCTCTAGGTTCCTTCATATATCCCGGACTCTCAGAAGCTCTCCTGTCTGCGGGCAGTTTTCTCCAGTCTCTTGCCTGATAACTATGGGGGGCAATGTGGCTCATACCGGTGAGAATCGAAGCCTTCGTTATAAAAACGGAGCAACACTTTTTCCCAGGATCAACAATGAAGGATCGGTGCTCCATCACGTGTTTCGATTGCCTTACGAACAACCTCCAGGGCTTTCTGGAGGGAATCTTCGACCCTATAAAAGTAGAAAGGGCTTGCTCTAGCGGGGACGTTCCAGGATTCTGTAAATCGCCCACTGAAAGAGCCCTCCAGCGATTGGATGGAGCGAACGTAATCTTCCCTGTTACGTTCAAGGTTCGTCTCAAATTTCATGCACACAGCAACGTTAAATGTGGCTGCTCTTGCGTGGTCAAAAAGGCTCTCTTCCTCAAAGGAGAGAGGCGTCCTTGTTAATTGAGAATTATCACCACGTTGAGAGCATACTGATTAGTTTCGGCCATCGTCCGTCCGATACCCTGGAGTATAACTCCGTCCCGGTCTGCACGGAAATTGAACCATTCAAGCTGAGGAAACCTCCAGTCTCCGTTGTTTCCACGAGAGCGGCTCCAAAGCTCTGCGCTCTTGTTGAGATGTGAACGTAGAGGAAAAGATATTTCCGACGCTCGCAATGCTATCGGGTCAAACCTCGACAATGGGTGGCGTTCGATTCAACCACATACAAACTTGCGAGTCCAACAAGAATAATGTACGTTCCATGAGTCTGATGGGATTCATTCGCGAATTCCAACGGAGCAGTTTGAATCCATGTACTGCCGCGACGGAGCACGTTCTTGGGTCGTCTGCGATATGCAACACGGCTCCACGTTTGGTAAAGCGAGCCGATAGCGCACCAGGGCATCAAGGTTCCCGGGGCCTCGAGATGCTGCTTGTCGAGAAGCTTGTCCTTCACTCCACACGGGATGATCAACAGCCGGTTGGACCGACCAATTCGGGCTCCTACGTCTGATGCCGATTCACCCGATATTGTTTAATGCTCATTGAAGGTGAGATGTCCCGTATTATCCGTCGGACTCAAAGACCGAGTCAACGATTCGGAGTCGCGCGAGGGCTCGTCAGAGCTCACTCATTCCAGCTGCCCCTCGTCCTCTTCCGAAGTGCCTCCTCGAATTCCCACAATTTTCTCGATTCAGTTCCCTTTTTTCGAAAAATGGCGGCTATTAGGCCCTTCGCCCTCAGGTCTCCAGAAGGGAGCGCGAATCCTTCAATGTTAGAACCCTAATCGGATGAAACATACTCTCGCGATTTTTTCTTCAGTTTTTCCGGAGTAGTGTTGGATGAAAATCACAGCACAACTTCTTCGTTAATGTCTACGAATGGTTCCACGTACGGGCAGATTACTGGATCGGCGAAGAATAAAGTTGGTGAACAAAAACTCGACTGACGTGGTTGCGCACGCTTTTCGGGAATTCGGGCCACAAGCCGGAGGAACTAGTAGATCCCCGCGAGTTTTTGCTCGTGGGTTCCCATGATTCCCCAGACATATTTGTATTTCGCTCGTCACATCTGAGGCTTGAGATTTGTGGAATTACACTGTACACTGCCATGTACTTCACCGCACGGAAACAACTTCGTACATACGTATGGGTTCCAGCCTTTTTGCGTTACGGGAGTGCATATCCCTCTCAGTCAGTTTCTATGATTCTCCCAGGGATCCGTCCTGACTCTGGACTCTAGAGCGTGAGGATTTGGCGGTGAGAGAAAGAGTGATCTGGATTCGGGTAACTGGGACTCGGGTGATTGGGACTCGGATAACTGGTAGATCGATAGGGATAGGTAGGAATAGATCGATATGGAACAGGGCATCGGTTGTAGTCGTACGAGTAATCGGAAAGAGGCTTCGGCTCATGTCCCACTTCCGCTCAGTTTGATACTGCAATAGGTTCGAGCTCTTGCACCAATCAGGAGAATTTCATCATGCTCTGTTGAAAGAGCACGCTCTCAGGAGCGGTCACTTTTCTGGGAACTGGAACAAATTAACAGGCTTGCCCTTTCAGACAGGCTTGCCATTTCAGACGGGCTTGCCATTTTACACGTGCATCCTCCATGTCGCTATGAAACCAAGCTCTTGTTGCGCACAGGTATAGGCGAGTGGAAACAACACGGGGTGTTTGCGACTCGCGCGATACGCGGGGCGGCAACCGAGAGAGAATTAAGGTAGCTTTTTGGAAAGTACCGCGGCTCTGAATCGAGCGTGTTCGACGCTCTCTTTCTCTCTGTTCAATATGGCCGCTGGAGGCGGCCATCTCTTTTCTCACTTTCCCTCGGCCACCGCCGCGGGTAACGGCGGTTTATTTCAGAATTCAGCTTATGTACATGGGTTACTTCGCGGTGCAATACCTATTACCCATGCACCGAACCTCGGTTCGTGACAGCTCTCAAGGAGACGCGCTCTCCGAGGGAAGCGTGCGGTACAACCCAGGAGTACAACCCAATGAAAGTACGCCCGGAAGAAGTTGCAGCTCAGGGGCGCAAACAGTTCTCTTTCCCGGTTCAACAAGGTTCGCCAATTCATTCGGTAGCCGCCCCTCCTTCTGTTTTTGAGATTCCGGAACCTTTCTCCGAAGGTTGCAGAGTGTGCCCTAGAATTCCGCGTGTAACAGATTCCTCATATAACTTCCTCCCGGGGGTCCACGGGAGCTATTCCGGCATCGATCTGACCACGATGCTGAGGGTCACGAAAATCGTGAATGACTGATCTGGGTATATGAGGGTATATATGAACGCAATTTCGGAATCGATGTCACGATACTTTTGGGGGTCAATGGAGGCGATCTTGGTTCCTCAAACGAAACGTCCGCTATTCGAAGCATTTCAGCGTATTTGGGGCGATGATACTCTGGAGCAGTCTCCGTGAATCAAAGGAAATTCACTTCCACGGACCCCCAGAAATATGGTCGGATCGACCCGGAAGTCACATACATGTATCTTAGAAAGTATGGTCCTATCGACCGCGCGATAACCTCCATATACTCCAAAAAGTGGGGTTATATCCATCCCGAAATCACCTTCACGGACCCCCAGAATCATCTTCAAGTCGAGCTCGGAGTCATCTCCATGGACTTCGAAAAGTATGATCATATCGAGCCCGGGATCACCTTGAAAGACTCTAGAGGGTATCGTCAGATCGACCCCGGAGCCACCTCTTCGTATTCCCAGGAATACGGTCAGATCAACCCCGGAATCACCTCAATAGAATCCAAAAAGTCGCCTGCAGTCCCCGAAATCGCCTCCGCGCACCCCAAAAATATTGTACCCGCATGGACCCTCTATTCACTGATTTCCATAGGGCTCATCCGAATGCCAGAGCTCATCAAGCGGCCAGCTGAGTGAATCAGTGTCGTGTCTCAGATCTCGAGAGAACAGTCGAATCGCTACATACGGAACACATCCGTTTCCTGAGTTCATATTCGCCGAACAGGTGATCACGTCAAGTTCCCATGGACGAATTTCCTGGGGATCTCCTGTTCATCTCTCTCCTGATCATTCATCGGGTCCACGATAACTTTATGAGACTAGCGATCAGCCACCCATGCGATCATTCCGATTTATAACATTCCGAGCCTGGCAGTACCGCCCAACACAGGTTGTTGATGATATTCAGAATCCCAACGACTTGGAGCGGAATTGCATTGAGAGCGGTTCCGCTCCAACGATCTTCGCACCCTCCTGCTTGAGCACCTGTTGGCATGGAGAGGCATAGAGAGATTAGCCCGGAGATCTCATGGAGAAATCTTCCGCAGTCCGCCGCATCTCAACGGCTATGGATGCCTCCGAGGGTCTTAGGACTCGTTGTATTGAGCCGGAGGTCCCGTTTCCGCTTCGCGGAGGTTCGTCGTTTCCGAAGGGTAGAGCAGGACATCGTCCCTTCGGGATTGGAACGAATGAATCGAGTGTCGATGAGACGGAAATAGGATCCTCACACGGAAGTGGAGAGTAGGGGGGCTATGATTCAAACTTCGTGATGCGTTTGTGATCGAATTTTCATACCTGCTGGAGCGTAATATGAGCCTGGCTGGAGACGATTTCCTCCATCGTTGATACCGAGCGTTTCCATTCAAACTGCTCACGTGGTTCTCGTTCAGTTTCAGTCCCGAGTTGTTGTTTACCATCGCATGCGGGACGATTCAGTGCGAAAAGTGTTTTCTCTCTCAACTGGGGGGCATGCGTCGATGGGCGGGTACTGCACTCAAAGGCGGGGTAAATAAATGGGCATGCTCTATCAGGAGTGTATGACCGTTTATTTGATTCATTCACATATCGAGCAGATTTCGTGGATTCGAGGTACAAGCATCGATTGATCTGACTTCCTTCGAGAGTTCCTTCATGTGGGCTCGTGAGAGTGAAGTGATGTTGCGGACGGAATTGTTTCAGAGTCGGCCGTTGGCTGCCTGACCTCAGTCACTGTTTGGATTGAGCCCCCCCTTTGAGTAGAGAGGGCCCGAATGATGAAATTTCCTCGATGCTCCCCGCCTCGGACGTCAACGGAGATATTTGTATTCTCGAGAGTCATTGATGGGTCTCGGATCAGCGTTGCGGTCGTTCAGCGATTCAGCATGGCGTGAACGATCTGAGAACCGCACTATACTTCTCTCCCACCCGACGCGACGCCCACTCTTTTCAACGGAGGATGCCGGCCCCGACCCTGGACTATGGGGGGCCATACGAATGGCGGAAAGTTCAAACGAGGGGCTGGGGGACTGATGAGCGAGTCTCATCGAATGTTCCGCCGTTTCGGCTTCTGGAGCTCATCTCTGCAATAGAAGGTCGAACCCTCTCCAGCGATATGAGCGGCCTGCGAAGCTCTAGCGAAATGGAATGGAAGGAATATTCAAAATCGTTGAAGCTCCGGGAGTTTCATGTAACGGGTGGGACGTGACAGACTTTCTGTGTTCCTCCCTCGAGTGGGAAACCCCATATGCTGCCCTCCCTCAGTTGAGTCTGGAGCGTTTCCTCTCTCAAGTGACGTTCTCGACCCATCCTCGTTGTGGACTCATCATCGAGAAGCACGGATACATTCCAATCTCGTACATGGATTGAGGTCAGATTCTGGAGGCCCATTATAAGGAAGAACACCACCAATTTCCATGAACTGAACAGGACGTAGCAATTTCTCCAGATAAGTTCGGCCCACCGTCAGATAACATCCAAATTGAATATCGGTTATGGCACAGCGCGAGAAATTGCCAGAGAGGGCCGAGTTGAGCGCTATTACATGACAGGCGGATGTCCTGTAAAGCAAAGGCGGCCGAGCAGGATGCGATTCCGTCGCGCATCATATACGCCTCTAACATACGGACGAATTAACGTTTCCGCTGGCCTATGACTGAGCCCGTCAGAAATTTCCGGCGCACGTACGCGTCACACCGTCTCGGATTGTAACCACCGAAACCCGACGTGGTGATCGTCGAGGGACCGCGCCGGAACACATTTTTGCGTATGACAATGGAAATCATGAGAATTACGATTGCGAAAGCGTCACGAGCAACAGGCACCTGGCCGGGGCGGCAAAACTCTGCCCTTGTCTGTTTTTTGATTGCAGGTCTGGACTGAAGGGGGCTTCGTCCCCCAGAGTTTTCAAGCTCTGCGCCGGGTGGTACGAATCCTGGGCACGCAACTGCGTCTCCCGAAAGTCACGCTCAGGCTCGTAGCTCACGCAGTGGGCGAAAATCCTGTGCGCAGTTCGAGGCTTCCTGGTGTGAGATAGCCCGAGCTGAGCGGCTCTTGGGAAGACAGCATAAATGTGTAACTAGCACGAACAATATTCTTATTACATAAAGACAAGCATTACTCTTTGATCGATGAATCACGGTATGGTAGCTTGACGGTTGGGGTACGTTTCTTGTATTGATTTCAGCTCATACTTCCAGGGGCTCAGACCTCGATCATTGGTCTATCTCTCAAGTTTGTCTCAAGTCTGCAGGCGCTTGCGGGTTCTGGTTACCACGGCCTGGGTTACTAGTTAGTTACGGAATCTTGTCAGGGCAATGAGAGCGTCGCCGTTCGGTTTCCGCAGGGGAAACTTTGACTCCGAGGTTTTCTTTCGTTGTTTCGGAACAATTACAGCCCCTTTCTCCGATCAGAAACCCTCTCATAATTTCCAGAGGCTCGGAAAGGATGAGATCTCTATGCAGAGCGCGGAGTCCGAGCGGACTTTAAGCGAAACGAGTCATGTTTAGGGATCCTCCCCGTGGAATCTCATGGATTTCGCGTACAGAAAAACAGTGGCGTGCTCGACTTTTGTAATTCTCGGGCCACTCCTTGAGCCCTCAATTGAATCTTTCTACATAAATGTATTGATATAGCAATCATAATCGAACTTGATCACAAGGAACTAGTTGAACTCAGCATTCAGTGAGCATAAAACATTGTTGCTCTGTTTGATACCGGTTGTTCGGCTGTGAAACTCCTCTTGGAGTTTCTCGAGCACTCGAGACTCGACTGGCGCATGCTTAACCGGAAGCCTCCTGGCCATGTTACCTGCCAGCAGAGTTCTAACCAGCTTCGCATCGATGACAAGTCTCGGAACGCATCCTTGGAGTTGCTTAAATGGTCAGATCAAATTCATTGCCGAATGAAACCCAGGTTCCAGCGCCGTCGTTCTCGCAGTCGACCATTATTATTCCTTCCATATTTCTCAGAGTGATTTGTCTCTACTCTGCGTCTTACATGGAGGCCTCATTCACCAAAACGGTCTCCAAGCCGAGAGAGGGTTACTGGTCGGGAAAAAGATTTTGGGAAACGGGTTTCAGAGAAACGGGAGGGCACCGTTCAGAACCTGTGGGGAGCCGCCGAAAAAAAAGAACTCCCCAACTAACCTGCCGATTCCTTCATTGCTCTACATTCGGGAGTGCCTTGCAGGAGGATAATGTTTGGACTCTATAGCTTCCGAACCGACATGACCTCGTATAATTTACGAATCAAATTCGCAAGCCGCGAAATCAGAAGCTGACGCCAGCGCTGCGTTGGCACTCCGACCTTGAAGAGTTCTCACATGTTGGAGGCTCCCCGACGTTTCGGAATAGTTCATCTGTCAGCGCGCCTCCCGCTCAACTCGCAGCAAGTTTCAGAAAAAGTGGAAGCGACGGTCTCGCACATCTGCCGGTTTTCAAAGTGCCGTTCCGCGGGCTTGCCCCACCAAGCTTCGGGCTGGCATGAATGTTTCGTATGCGACGGGGGTGAGCATGGATCGTTGGAGTGTTTTTTTTTTCACCCAATCAAACTTTTTATAGTCCCATCGGTATCCGGCTGAATGCGTTTCAGGCACATCGAAGCGTTTCCGTTCCGTTTTTTCTCGCTGTGCCCGGGCGAATCGAGCATGATTAGCAGGCACGACCCCTCACACTCAAGCCCTGTGGCCGAGAGAGCAATAGGAAGGTCATGTCTCGACAACAGTAGAGCTCTGTTCATGAAACATCGAGTGAAGTCCTCATGCCAGGGCTTCCTGATCCCAGCGCCGGGTCAGCAGAGACCTGAAGAGCGCTGATCCGCTGCGCCACCAGCACAGGATACGTTTAAGTGCGTCGATGCTCTAGCTATTCAAGGACCTGATGGTTTCCCCGGTCCCTCTGAACTCCTTCGGCTGTTCCGCAGTGTCTCCGTCATCAAGGTGGTCCTGCCTAAACGGTGGTGGAACTAGGATAGAAGGCTGCTGCACTCTTCTAACGCGCTACTCCTCAGATTGAAAGCCTGGTTTCTGAGTATGACCGAGCCGGGGCCGGTCAATCTTCCGATACCAGCGTTGCTTAGAGACATTCCCAGAATTCCCAGTGTTTCCTCACTCCACTGATCACTCAATCTTTTAGTCATCGGGCCACAGTCCCCAAAAGCAGTTCTGACGAGTTCCGACTGTTCGGTGTCCATTCATAGCGCACTGCCACTCACCGTTTGGATAAGAGTCGGCTCACGTGCGGGATTCAATCGTAGAATATTCGTACCGCTCGGTCGGACATTGACCAGAGGCCTTTTCGAGTGACAGAATGAGGGACGGAATAAGACGGAACTCATCTGTCGGACACGAAAGGTTGATTGGGTGTTTCTCAACCTCGCCCTCCTCATCAACCCCGAGTCAACTTGCCTCCAGCCGTCTGGTGGTCAGCCGCCGACATCGCTGGGTAAAACTGCGTCACGGCGAAGTCAGCCGCCAATACCGGTAGCCAGATGCACGCCGGAACCTGTGCGAGGAGAGGCCCATCGGAGCGAGAGAGCACAAAAGGTTGGTTTCCATTGAGTTCGGATTCCTCATCTAGAGTTGTATGTCAATTTGGACTGTACTCCGCATACGCTGGGCGACGGATTGCTTTGGATGTCTACTGATGGCGGACAGACAGACATTTCTGTGGTCTATAGGGATAGACGAAGAGAGAGAAGGGAGGTGAAGTCTGCCGCCTGTTCCACGTCGATCCGATCGATCGCGTTGAAATCATCGAGGACATACAGACCAGTAAACAAACAGATCCTCACTCTGCGTGTATAGTGCTTTTCGAGGAAGTCGTGTCATGGATCTCTTTTCCTCACGAATCGAATTCGCTCACGAAACCCAAGTTCTTCGAGAGTCCACGCCCAAGCTATGAAGCTGATACGGGTGCTTTCCGGGAGTCTGCTTCCGAGAGTTCAGAGAAAAGAGAACTTCCTCATCAAATGAACACGATTTGTGGAACATCACGATTTGGCGAGCGCTCCACGCCGCTTGCATCCCGCTCCACGAATTCGCAATTTTGTGATTGCCTCATTCGACAACTTGCAATTCCAGCCAACCTCCGGCGGACTGGAGTCGGCCGAGCTTCGCGCAGCGAGACTGCGGTTCCTGGCATAGAGGAACTTTTCTCCCTCTCCATCGGTTCAGCATCATTCCTGGAACTATCTTCTCATACGACTGATAGAGACAAGTTGTTACTCTCCTGTATTATGGTTCGAGTGCAATGGTGGAATATCGTGGCAGATCGAGAAACATTTTTGGCTGTTTCTGGAGCCTTCCCTGTAGGTTTTGCTCCAGGATAATGATTTTGACATCGAATCGCTCCATGGCGTGCGCTTCAGTTTCTCGGAATCGACGTTGGATCGTTTCTGGAGCCTTTCGCGTGAATTTTGTATCCGCTTATCAAATCCGACACTGAACTGCTTTCTCAGTGGTTCCTGAAGCACTTCTTGTAGCTTGAAGTCATAGAAGGTCCGTTCAAAGACGGTCTCCGAAGCTGTAGTATGCACTCGTACAGAACGAGTCGAGCCCCGAATCACCTCCATGAACTCCAAAAAGTATGGTCTGATCGATCACAGAACCGCCTCCTCATACTCCGATGAGTATAATCAGTTCGATCCCGGAACCATCTCTCCAGATTCCAAAAAGTATATTCTAATCGATTCCGGAAAACCCCTCTCGGTCTCCGAAAACTATGGTCAAATTGATCCCGGAACCATATCCTAAGACAAAATGGTCAAACTGATCGCGGAACTACCTCCCTAGAATCCTAAAAAGTATGGTAAGATGGATCCCAGAAGCGCTTCCAAGGTACCCGAGACGTACGATCAGATCGATCACAGAATCACCCCCAGGGACCCCAAAAAGTATGGTCGAATGGACCCTGAAACATCCTCCAATGTCCAGAGGAGGGCCGGGCAGGGAAAAAGACGGAATGACAAACATTCCACAAGAGTGTGGACATGTGGAGCGGATTAAATACAGTAAGGATGGTAAACACCACGATTCATTGAACGCATCACCCTGGCTTCCCGAGTGGCTTCCATTCGGCGAGCCGTTGGGGAAGCCACTCGGTTTATGATGTTTACCTACTGCAACCAGCTGATCAACGCCGGTCGATCAGTACAACGCAGCATGGACCGAGGTAATGTAATTACGGCTTCCAGATGACAAAGAGTTGCATAACCAGAAAGGACATATTTTGGATGATCGGAAAACGAGACACAAACGAGGGCATGACAGATAAATTTGGCGGGTGGACAGTTCTTGGCAATCCGAAAAATATGATTTTGAGTTCTTGCGGCACAGGCGTGGGCAGGAACGAGAAATCCATGCGGTGCCGATCTCAAAATAGACAGGGCTGAAGTGACATGTGTTTTTTTCGCACTGGAATGCAAAAGCCTCGGCTCGGACACTCACGTTACACTCCCCTCCGAGCCTCACGTTTCTCGAGGGAGCACAGCAAAGGAGAAAACATCAGGTGAGCAAAATACGTGAGGTGAATGGCAAGAAAACGTGCAGCATTCTCTTCTCACTCTGGATCGGTCGGCTTCCTCCTCGTAAACTAGTCCGATGACACGCGGAAACTTCGCGCTCGCTCACTTTCACCAATAGGGGAACCCCAAGAATGAGCGCTCGCAGCGAGCAACAACCCCGGTTAGGACAGCCTGTCAAGACCACGAGCTCCCACTTTCTCCTGGAATGTTTGAGTTCGAAGTCGGGCTTCCAAAAGTCTCATCGGAATTCCTCGTCGGCTCGCTCTACCCTCCAAGCAACGTTTTGAATCCGAGGAAAAAATCGTCGACTTCATACAAAGACCACCGGAGGAAGCAGAGGAAAACTCGGTACCGTTTTGAGTTCCACGCCGAAGCCTACCGAATCTTGAAAGAGAAGGAACAGTAATCGGCTCCCGCTGAGATGCAGAGGCCCCGTAAAGACAAAGTGAGGATTGAAGTGTTGACATCAAACACCCACTTGGAATCTATAACGTCTCCAACCCGACGTCGCATACTTGTCGACACACATGCATGGGGAACGTTTCTCCTCGGAGAGCATCTCTAGATGCCGGCGGCTCTGAAATTCGATGTATATGAGGATGTTCGCTATTCGTTTCGCAGCTGAGATGAATATCTCATCATCCCTGGATATCCTTTGGAAGAATTCGCCGGATCATTCATACCGAGGACCCCGGAGGGAGCTCAGGCTCGATTTCAAACGGGATTCGCTCGTTTTGGGAACGAGTCCACCGATTGAGAGTGGACCCGAAACTTCGTTCATCAACCGCACTCCATTGGGTTCAAAATCTTTCTATCGATGAAGATCCCGGAGTGCGAAGGTGATTCCGTCTTATCGTATACTTCTCCACACCTTCATGCTCCTTCATCGAGATGCGTCGAATGTGAGTGATGCTCGGTAATGAGCATGGATAAATTTCGAGCGATAGCGAAATATGCTTCTTTTCCAGAGAAAGAGCGTCAAATTTTTAGACCAGAGTATCTCAACCAGGGAGCCAACCCCAGCTCAGTGGAAGCGACAAAGATGGGCTTCGATGTTCTCGAAAGTATGAGAGTTTCTTGAGGAAGCGTTCCTCCCTCCTCGGGGCTCCTTTGGCAAATACGGAAATTCAAGGAAATCGTTGAAGTCCATATTGCCTCACCTTGCAGTTCATAACGTCACATGTCATGTGCCAGCATCCAGGAAATTCGAACCTATCATACGCGGCTCGGGAAAGATTACATTCCTCAGGGTTCTCATATAAAAACGGACCCGATACTCTTTTTGAGAGCAGGTGTCTCCCACAGTCGATGTTTTCATCGAGGTACGAGGGAAGCTGAGTCCGTTCTTATAAAAGCAGTCTGATTGCATGCTCGAGCTGCCAGGGCAATGTTGAAGCTCTAGCTCAAAACCGTTTAGATAATTGCGGGTCATGAAACCCGATTACGAACCTCCTCCCGCCATGACTTTCCCTCCCTCGGGCAGCCAACTGGAAGAAAGCGGAAGCTCAAGAGTTTGCCTGTACCACGGGTGAGGCGAACGCATACGAGTTGTAGGGTAAGGAAGATTAGAGTTTAGATGATTCCTTGCTCGACAGGAATCCTGCCATCCGTCCCTCCTTGATAGCTGGGAGGAGGTCCGAAAACTTCACGGAATCTGATATCTCGCCAGGAATGACGTAATGCGCGCTGGCAGCCTACTTGTTATGGACCAACGTTTCTACCGTTGCGATGGCTTCTCTCAGTGTCAAGTAGTGCCTGAATGGAAAGCATGGATTGTCGGGTATTCGCTCATTAATTCCGCAGATGCCTGGCTCAAGGATGTGCGCAACAGGATCAAGAGCTCATGGCTTGTTATAAGGATTAGTGGAATGCCTAAGAGAGCGGGAGGAAATTTGGTCAGCTTGCAGATCCCGAAGTCGGGCGAGAATGGCTCCATATAGCGTACTCATGGCTCAAGGCAAGGTGATCTTCCAAAACTGCTGCATGTGATCCCTGATGCAAAGGAGCATTGAGCTCCGGCATAGTCACCAGCGGATCCCAGAAGTTGGCGGATTTTCGGGTAATATTGCGAGAAAGAACCCTGATGGTCCGTACTGAGTAACATTGCAGAGAATCTTGCCACTGCTGCGAGCTCCCGCAGGAATCAGGGGAAATGAGAAACATGGGAACGGATACCGAAGGCAGAGCCTCGAATTAGCTCCCGCCCATGTCGTCTACGAGAGCGTGGGCCCAGCAGGGTTTCGTGAAACTCACATTGGCGTTACGGAGCCCCACAGTGCCAAGATGCTCCGACGAAATTGGAGAGGCTCCAGTTGCGACCCCTGCTCGTTAGCGCAAATGAGCAGGACTTCGAGGCCGCACCAACGTGGAAAGTTTTTCAAGTGTGAATTATACTCGAATCCCATCATCAGGTGGCTCCGTTGCATCTGAGTCTATCCCGCCTCGTAAATCCCTTTATAGAGCGGCAGGGCTCCATGCTTAAAGTTCGGTACTGCGTATTTCGAAAGAGACTTGATTATCCAAATCGGAACGGCATCCGTAAGCGCAGGCGTGCCCACGGACCCGGATGCTGCTGTCAAATACAGCGGGGCTCCTGTTCAGCCGATGAATCGAGAGTAACGAGTGGAACCTCCGAAGATTCCGGCATTGGCCGATAGCCGGACCGTAACGCACCCCAAAGCTATCCGACAGATCGGCAGAGAACCTTCCATTCCTGACGCTACCGTTCATAACAAGCTATTTCGAATCTTTAAAATCAATATCTCAATGATGTAACCCACTTGAAACTCGACTCTCATGCGCGAGGGTGTCTGGTCGTTATGCGAAGCATATGTTTCCAACAATTGGACTCGACAACCCATGAACAATTGATTCTCCTCTCTCCGACTCTTCTCTTGGACCGTAAGGCTGACATAACCGGCAGTCCTTCAACGGCAAAGACTCTCCCACTGTGTTGAATCTGGATTGAAAGTTCATTTTCCCGTCGAAAACAGCTCCATATAGGGGGCGAGTACTGTATAGCCACAGTTCACGATTTTTCGTTGAAATGAGCGAATCCCGACTCAGTTCTATTGACCAAAATGCTTTTCAGTCGATTGGCATCAGTACATCTGCTGTGGCGACATTTCCGCGTTGCTCCCAGAACAATGGTTCTCGGATTTCGCCAGCCGCAGCACCCCTGAGAATGGCTTGTAACACAAACATGGGGATGCACCCCACCACACAAGATGAGATGGGCTGTCCTTCCTCATATTCCTCTTTCTTGTCTCACATTGGAGTTCAGGCATGCGTTGCGAACGATCTGAGTCCTCAGTGCGAGACGAACATATCCAGTAACAGCCTGGGCATTGTCACACGTTGCGAATCTCTTGATTCCAACGGCTAATTTGAGGACCCCCAACCGTACACATCGGGAACATGAATCAATTTGCATCCTTAGCTTTCACAACCATACGAGGCATGCCTCTCAACTTTCGAAGAAGACTCGCAAGGAAGAGATTCCGATACAGGTAAAATCGTGCCAATCGTGAATCGCGGACGCCATCTCCATTTTGGGCGCTCTCACTTCCGCTAACGAGTTCTCCAGTTAGAAGTCCATAGGCGGTCGATCCGAGGCGCAAACTCAGCCGTTGTCGGAGCAAGTCGAAATTTATTGTTCACTCGGAAAGACGGAGTTCATTGAAACTTTTCAAAGCATGACGGCTTGCGCTCGAGGCACACCAGCCTTCCTGTCTTATGGGCCGCCAAAAGCTTCAAAACTCCCTGCATCTCATCCATTCAAGGGAAAATGGCTCCAATGGGGAGGTTCGCTGTCTGTTGGTGTTTACTAGACTAACACGGGAACCCTTCCCAGATTCTCGAGAAGCCGAATACATTGTTCAGATTGAAACACGCGAGAATGCCAAGACTGGCCTCAAATAGAAGTGCGGTCACAATCAAAATATCTCAAATCCATCCGGGGAATTCCGAGGACATTTTTCGAAAGCTCTTCAATTTTCTCTCCTCTCTGAACCTCGTTCCCAAGTTCCCGTGTCGATTTCTCAATAATTCTCCACATGCTGTCAGAACGTTTGCATCCGTCAGAATGCACCAATCGTTTGAAGCGCTTTGCATTCATCCCACTTATGTACAGTGGCGGTCAATAAAACAGAGCTCGCAGCTCCTTTCCAACCATACAGAACTTCTCCGGAAATGTCCCGAATATCGATCATCGAATCATCTTGCAGAGGGAGTACAGAGCTTCCGACGCGTCCAAGATGCCTCCGTTGCGGCGGAAACTGGCTTTGAAGTTTGCCGATTTTCAGATTGTTCAGGTGGTTTTCAAAGTCCGGTTGGTCGGAACGATGGTGATTGCGAACTGCCATAGGTGGATCATATTGTGGAGAAAAAGCAAGAGTATTTTATAGTTCTACTCTCATCCCTGGGAGTGGGAATCCCAGGTCGAGAACTTCGGAAGTTTCTGCCTAGATAGGTTATCGGTCAAAAAAAAAGAGCGTGCCAGGGGTCCCCCTGGTGAGAGTGGGGGTTGAAAATTTTCTCCATCTGTCGAGCTCCCGGACAGTCTGTAACTCACCGAAGAAACCTCTCCTTCATCTTCTCCCGAACCATTCATGGAGAATATATGGGATACATCCATTCATGGATCCGATGAAAACAGTGAGATATAGTGGCATCAAGTGGAGCTTTTTATATCTTTATCGACCATGATCGGTGCCTGCATGGTTGTCATCAACAAGAAGAGAGCTCACGTTTGAGTCGAAAGCTCAGGAGCGGAGCGTCGAGGTTTGCGTTTCTCGGGTGATTTGGGATCGATGGTATCAATCGATTGCCTTCACCATATATTATCATGTATTCTTCGGTTCCGAAGAGCTGGAGGTCTGATATTTGCGAGCTGCCTGCGAACGGCTCAGAACCGTTCGATTGTGGGAAGCAAGCGGGGCATGATAACGCATCTTGGACTTTTTATCGATTTTTGATGCCACCGTATGCTCCCCGGAGACTCGAGCGGGCGAATTGCCGCAGCGCTTCAAGCTTTATTGGCTGAATATGGTTCTGGTCATCCGGAATCATGTCCCATGTATCACGAACCTCCACTGACTAGAGATTCGTTCTGAGGAACCAAACGAATTAATATTCGGAGGGGATCCTCATTGCTCCAACTACAGAGCTAACGGCGCCGTCAGATCAAGAACAAAGCTCGTGCTGCGTGCCGAGTGAGCCCATGAGCCCCACTTCACGCTGAATGCGATGAGGGCAGTTGATTCGCGGGTTTCTGGGTTTCGGGTTCGTTGGGTTCGGTTGGCAATGGTATAACTAAATCGAGAGCATGTGTTCGTGTTTGGAATGCTCCACCCCCGACCGTTCCTTCCCTAATCCACCCCGTCTCCCCGAAACGAGCACTCTTCCCCCTAAGCTGTCATGGATGATTTTGTCGTCCATTCGAGCAAACGTGTCATTAGCCGTATCAGCTCTCACAATCGGCTGCAACCCGGGATGAAGCCAGTTGCTCTTGGGTAGCGTCGCACGCCACGTTTGCATATCATCGATCCGCCGCGCTTCGATCAGAATCTCCATCGATGACCCCTCACACCGATCAGTTATTCCGATTCCAAGAAGGGTTTCCAAAAAATCAGGCCGAGCTCCAGCGCCCTTATTGACGGCGAGCCTGTGATACTAGCTCATCTAAGCTCATTTTCTGCCTGCCCGGCGGCCAACGACTCGACTGACCGACGCCAACTTCGGTCGAGGACGATCGCGTGGAGTAGGCAGCCAGACTGCATTAGTCTCGTTCCTCCCCGTGATATTCGAATGAGAGCCTTCCGGTGCGAGAGGGGAGCAGAATAAACATAACACAAGATAAACATGACAACTTACACCGACTCACATTCATGAGTGCTCGTGCAAACATCTGCCGTACTCCGCGAGCATCGGGGAACTTGTTCTCCGCACGAAACGCAAAAGACGGACGATACGATCCGCTCGTTTCAGACACACGTGTACAGATCCTCACTAGGATCCCTCGTCAGGGCCGGGAAATAACTTCCAGGCGTCTCGCTTTCAATGAGAGACGGGGCTCTCTGGCGGAATGCTCTCATCCAACCATCAGTGGGTTTTTAAACTGTTTGAGTGAAACTCGAACGTTCCTCGATTAGAACAAGACGAGGGAACGACGGATGATCAAACAGGCCCTTCAGATGGAGCGTTCTCGATTCGGATCGACGGTGATCCAATACGTTGGCGCCCTTCTGAAGCTCGCGAAGTCGAGTATTCTCGCGCTCATTAGTGTGATGTTCGGCTGGCGTTTTCGGCGAGAAGCGCTCGACACCGATTCTGCTGACTTCGTCGACGAAATATTCATCGTCGCTGACATCCCACGAACGTCTAGAGTTCCTGGATGATCGAGCCACGAGCCGATTCGGTGACACGCAGAGCATATGACATTCGATTCTCCCATCGCATTCAGTATTTCCAGTCAGCGGTATCGCACTTCCTCCGATACTCTTACACTCTCTGTCTGGAACCCCGTTGAATATTTGTTCACCGTGTTGTCTATCTTGCATTTTTCACCATTAGTCAACAAAAGGAAATAAATCTATCACCAGGGACGTGCCTCATGGTATCAGGAAGAACGTCCAAGCAACTCCGCCTCTAGCCACCTCGAACTCATGGACTTTATTGGATACTTCATGGACTAGGGTCAGCAAGCTGATCGTGGTTGCCCTTAGTTAACAGACTTCTGAGAGTCCGATCGTCCGAATTTCCACCGTCGTTCTGTATTTCGCATAAGATAGTCATTGTGAGTTACCCAGGGAACGCATCCTGCTCAAAAGAATGTATTGAGGAGGGGCGGCACGGCGCATGGCTCCGGGCAGATATTTCTCCGAAGCAGCCAGGGGCGGTCGATCCGCGGATCATAGATTTTCTTCCAGCGCAGAAATACGCTTTATTCCGAGCGTGCATATTGGGGCGTAATCGGCAGTGGAACGAAGAGATCGGAACGGAAGAATCGTACCGGGAGGCTTTAAAGATGGCGGCCGAAGCGGGGGGAATTTGAAGCTGATTTGGATTTCATTTGAGTTGTATCACAAATATATGATATCGCTCGAGTCATGGAGCTTCCCCTCTTGAAGATTCTCAACTTTGTTCAGGATGGGCAAAACGTTCTCACTGAAACATTCAGTGGCGACTTGCAATCGCTTCGTTCTTCGTAGCAGCAGAGTCTACCGGGAAAGCTGCAGTTGCGATGCGAGGAACCACTGTCCATGGCGCATTCAGTATACCGACGATGATCAACATAGCGGGTTGTCTTGTGAAGTCTGTCAAGCATGCTTCAACGCTTTCCAACACGTGCACATCTCATACATCGACGGAACCAGTATGATTAGTGGGGGAACATCGCACACGATAAACGAACGCCCAAATAGTACTACAATTGAAGATGATGAACCATTTCGCGGCCTGGATATGATTTTCTGTTGAGACTAACGACAGCTCTCCCCCGTCTGTATGTAACCGATTGATGAACCAGTGAAACGAGGACTCCACCGGTCTATTCCATGACCGTCTTCGGGACACTTTCCTCTCCGAACGGTCGTGGGACAACAAGACTTGATCTTCTCAACGATGTCAACGAAAAGTGGTAATGGAGACGCTCAGCGGAACGCCAATCTGAGTTCGCTGCCATATCAGGCTAATTGTACCACGCGCTGCGATCGAGCCATCGGTCTTCCGAAAATCCGCGAAGCGGGGGCCGCCCGCTCCGTTGGAGGGAGATCCCGGCCAGCAATAGAGGGCGTAAATTGCCGAAGTGTCAGGACAATCAGACAACTCGTGATTGACTCCATGCACGCGTCCCTTCCCCAAGCCAACGACCACGAGCAAACCCGCTCCAACCGGGCCCGTTGTGCAAAGTCACCCCGTACGCCATCACTATGCGTTGTGCGCTCCGCTTCCCACTGAATGAGCTCCCGGGAAGAGGGAGAGTCTCGTGGAATTCCGCTTCCCACGGACGAGTGGCTCCTGGGAGCGTTCATGGACAAATACGGCAGCGGAGCAGATAGTCCTCCATGACCAACTGGGACTTATCGCGACTTCAGCGGCATGATTGACCAGCCGCTGTCGTGAGAGAGGCGCGTGCATGGGGCTTTTTCACAGCGGTTTCACGCGCGAAATCGAGTTCTCGCTCGGCCCCCCATTCAAATTGCTGCTCCCTGAAATGTGAGTCCTCAAGAAACCGACGCCAGGATTCAACTCAGAGAGGGAACGGCATTCACTCGGCGCACATATCCTTCGGCTGGTGGTGGAGGGCGGCGTCAGAGCTTGGTGCGTGTTGTGTTTGTCGAATGAGGGATCTGACTCACGTTCCGCAGTAGGGTCCTGTTCTTAGTGGCGAACTCGGTTGCGAAGGTGAACGGCGGCATTCTTCCGCCACTGTTGTTTACCGCGAGCGCGACTCTCGGTCATATAACGCGTTCCGTCACCCGCTCGCTTAGTCTCGAGCCTTCGGGACGACCCGGAAACCGACTCAGCGACCCGACCCACCGACCGAGGTCTACGGAGGTCGCTAGCTCGAGTGATCTCGGGTGACTCGAACGAGCCCGAGAATGAGTTCCTGCAACTCCACGGGCCGGCTCTCAGTCGTCGAGAGCTCAATGCCTTCCCGGAAAGCTGACTCGCTTGTCAATCTTCGCTATGACACGCTCAAGCACCGAGAGGACTCCGACGCCATCTCTTCTCTCGCGGGAGGGAGGCACTCCACGTACTCGAAGCACCGTAAACACTCTCCGGTGTCGGGAGAGACGAGTTACATGATTCGTTAGCTGAAACGTTCGCAAGCTCCAGAGACCGTACAGAATACTTCGATCCGGGGAGCTCGTCCGCATTCTTCAGCTAGGCTGCGAAGCGCAGCCCTCTGCGTCTTCGAATGGCCATCATATAATTCTGTAGGAGACTGATCAAGATTCCGTTCCGACCCTATCGGAGGAGCAGTATCCGCTGGCTTGTTGCTGATGAAGTTGTGAGACTGCTCTGATTGTGAGACGGATATTCCTCGCCGCGTGTCAACCCTTTGAGTTTCAATGTGGCTGCAGAAGAAAGTCCTCACGTATCAGATTACCTGAGACGACCACAGAGCATCTTTTGTCCCCGGAAACGCCTCTCCTAGTCCCCTACCTTTTTTGATCGCATACGGTACCTCTCACGGAGTCGGAAGAATTCAGCTGGAAAATATGCGTGTGCTCAACGGATCGAGCGCGTGCGGCGACAGCACGTCCATCGACCGGCGCGTCGTCGCACGCGCCTTCCTCCTGCTCGACAGTGACGTGAGTTTCGCCTGCTGGGTGCGATCAGAATTTTCATCACATGAAAAGACTTTTCCAATATTGCAGTGCTCATCCGAATACATCTCGACGCATCGTTGGATGGATGTAACGCCGACGCAGTTTTCACCGCGCAAAGAGGCGTCCCGCATGTTTCGGTAGTCTCGGCCCCCAGCGACTACCGGGCTGACGCATTCCTCATGATGAGCTCGCGGGAATCATTTCCGAAACCATGATCGCAGGGCTCCACAGAACACGAGCAGTCGTCGGATGAACCTCGTTCGAAAGACCGCTTACACAGTCCTGCCCATCGTTGCCATCTTCGGATAGATGCTCGTTGATTATGAGCGGCGCTGCTAATGCATATCACTAACCGACAACATGTACGACCCGTTACGTACAGCTGCCTTCACATTTATTATCTGCAACCGAAGCGAACCACAGCGACGGATTTGTGATCATCACCAGGATGCGACACGCCGTGTGGCGAAATTCTCGAGCCGTCCCGCGACCCATTCCTCCCAAGGCGCTCTCGGATTTCCTCGGACTGTTCCATCAGCATGAACTTGTTTTCGGCTCGCTTCCGCTTCGGAGTACCTCAACGTCCCAGCCTCGACCTTTCAGTGTTTCGGGCCGGTCTTGCCATCGGCAGGAAAAGTCTCAGATCCCTCCGGCTGCAGCGAGGGAAGGCGCAAAAACAGCACGATCATGAACACGTAAGCGAAGTACGAATGCAGTGAGTTTCGCTTTGCTAAGGCTGCAAAAGCCAGTGGCAGATAATGTAGCGTGGTACGTGGCGGAGACGTTGATGAAAGGCGTTTGGTTGGGCTCCCTTTTCCCGATAGTGCTGCTCTCACCAGTGGAGCGTTCCGATGATGCGATTTGGGGCAGTGAACGAAGAAATACATTCAATCTGAATCGAGGCTGACCGATGGCTCGGTAATCGAGAATCTGTCGGAGCCCCGCTTGACGCGGGTGAGAACCAATGTGCGGGCCCCGCAGCTTCGGCATTCCCGGCTCGTTTTTATTCCGATCGACGACGCATCTGAACGGAGCATCTTCCACCGAAATATAGGGAAGTGAGGCCAACCGCTTCTCTTGTTGAGAGGCTCTTCTGGATATCGCGCTCCGGCGCAACCTCTACTGGAGGATGCCTTCTTACTACATTTTAGTTCGTCTCCTTCCGCCGCTGCCTATCGAGGTCACTGAGGTAGAGGTCGCTCGCCGCAGCCCTTTCGGGACTGCTTCCGGTGAACTTGAGAAGCGTTCCGCTGCCTGCCTAGATATTGGTTCAGATCGTTCGAGGGCACAGTTTGGATCCGCTCATTCATCGAATCGGTTCCGATCATATTGAGTGACCCGCGTTCCGAACAGGGCCGAGCAGAGGAAGAAGGTCGAAAGGCGGTTTCTGATGTGACCGAGAACCGAAAAGTCAAGGGATAAGCACCGTTACATATTCATGGGCGGCTGGCGGCTTTCTACACAAAAATAATGACATCAGCATGGGGAGGAGAAGCCCGGCCAGCCAGTTATCTCTCGGCTCTCGGGCTAAGACCTCGCAGCTCCGCTGTCCTGGGTGCAGGCTCAAGACCTGTGCCTTCCCTCCGTCCGGGAGCTCAAATCGCTGCTCCGTTTCTCAAAGAAACGACGTCGACCGTTTTTTGCTCACCTTGGAAGAAGAATGGATTATTTGGCCTACCATGACTACCAAAGCTCTAAGTACGTCCTCTGCCCAAAAAATGCTCACCTCTATTCCCTCGATTCGAGAGGGGAATGGTAAGCTGGGCGAGATATCGTTTTCACTTTTAGCAAGATCTCGCTCCTATACGGCAACGTCACGAAACCGGGACAGGGGAAAACGGGCGAAAAGCTCAAGAGTTGATGCGCGAGCGTCTTCGGAAACTGAACAAAATAGAGAGCATGTTAGCGTGGCAGAGGAAGGTCTGGATGAGTTCCTCCAGCCATGAAATGAGTTATGGGGCGCTCAAATTCGAGTCTTGCAACACGGCCGGCTCGCCGCCCACCGACGAAATGGTCGGCAAAAGCTTGAGCGAATCGTACCTCTTTTCAGGAGAGACTCAAAACCTCCGCTCGAGAACGAGGATTTGTTCCCATTGTCGGCGATGGCGTCCTCACTGTCGTGTTTGTCCAGATCCTTTCGTAATTCCATCCCAAGGAGTATATTTCGGAGTTTCGGCAGTCAGAAATCCGGCGAAATTCTCCTGTGAGTCTCCTTATCTGCGTTCCGGTCTCCGCTTACAGATCACGTGGGAGGTGAACCGTGCTGGCAGAAGCTGACGTGCAGTTCGTCGGCTCATCTGAAGGACGTACAGGGGTTTCGAGTCAGGGTCTTATGCAGAGGACTCCACCGAAAATCTCTCCGTACCCGTTTCTCGATGTGTGGGTGAGTGCCTCGCCCCGTGGGTGGATGTGACGGCAGACGGGCTTACTTGGCTGCCTAATGAGTGGAAGGACTCAGATCGAGGAAGCTAATTATTCGTGCAACCTAGACTAACTTGATAAATTTTGCTGCTTACAAGCTTCTCTGTCTCCGGAACCAATTTTGGGTGACTCCGAAGAATCGATTATAATCCGCTGTGAGAGGGTTGTGAGGCGTCGGTCCGGAGTTCTGGCTCTGGAAAGTTGCCTCCGGATCGGGATTCGGTCACTGTCCTCGGAAAAAATGCAACTGTTTGTTGATGACTCCATGTGCCGAGTCCCCTACTCTCGATCCTCGAAATCAGGTCGGTATCTCAGTCATCAACGATGATGTCATCATATAGCTGCCGCCTTCGGATTGGCCGGGTGCCACAGGACGGAAGAAGTAGTTGGTTTTCGACGATCGGACTTGCCGGCGACTTCCTGACCGGAAACGCCATTTGAATGAGCTCTGAACACGTTGTTTGGCATCGTGTCTGAAAAAATGCCCAACTCCGCCCATCAAGTATTGATCCAATCGATCGAGCCCAGAATCCTCCTTGAAGGTGCTCAGGAACATCAGGAATGATGCGAGCTCTAATGGAGTATTCGATCTACCCTCTGGCATCGAGACCAACTCCTGGAAACTTGCGTCCCCGCTCTAAGAAGACAGTTGTGTAGCACGGAAGGAACACGTTCGTGGAAATGTAAGGATGACGGAAGGGAAAGCGGTACGACGGGCAACAAGATACCAACAAGAACAATGTTCGAACAAGAGTAATTACCGACAAGTTCTCAGCAGCCCAGAAAAAGTTTCCGCTAGGTATCATTAGTGTTGTCGGAGCAAGTGGCGGACAGCGGCGTCAATTAGTCAACTGTTTAGAAATGCCTCAATTATTCCAGCCGATGCTTCTGCGGAGGCGTTCATTATCCGTGAAGTTTGTTCCGGAGCTTCTCTTCCATCTTCGCAACAGTTGCGTCACTCGTCACATCCGTACGGCCGGTGCATCAAGCGACAATTTCACAGGCCTAACGTTGTGGGTCGCCACTTGGGGTAGATGTGTCGATTCTCCCGGGGTCGTCGACAAACGCCGAAGACGTTTCCAAAATATGCGGTATTAGACACACATTAGAACTAGAGATTTCCCGCTTATATTCGCACTCCTGATCCTACTCGACTGCGCTCCTAGCTGTCGCGTGTCTGTTGAGCGGCTTCCATTTGTTTTATCAGGCCAATCTCGTCTCTGCGCGCACGCCCGCAAATGATGATCACTACCGGATGAAGAATCTGTGCTAGGTTGAACATCTCGGAACCAGATTTCTAGGTGATCTTTTTTCCGAAAATCAGGAGCTCTGGAGCCCCGCCTCTCATTGAAAAAACCAACCAACACCTGTGAAGATTCCCTGTAATCATCCCGGGTCCGATAATTGTTCAATCTCCCTTGGAATGACGGATGTTGCACATGAGCTTCTGTTCGAATGAGGAAAGTAATCTAAAGAAAACTCATTGCCGGGGCAACCAGGTTGGGGAATGGCGAACAGCCAAAGAGCGTAAACTTTCTGCGGTCTATCGTTCCTATACAGTAGCTGCCTCATCCAGCGAACGTATGGAGCTCCAGCCGAGTTCCCACGAGGGTTTCGAAGCCCCGATTTTCATAGAATTCCGACCGGAGTTTCTCAGATGCAAGGGAGCGGTAGTGCATGGGCTGTATGAAGTATCGTGCGGTGCGAACGGCTCTGGCAGAAACGATCGCTCCAGGAGAACGTGTTTTGAAACGGCGACGCGAGAATCCGACAGATCCCACGAGGATTGGATTGAAACAACTGTCCCCGAACAATAAACCCGTTTCACCGAGCTCTCTCGCCGAATCATCACACTTAGCGGCAGCCATGCGCTCGCCATGAGCGTCCACAAACACGCCGGTCGTTTTGCCAAGCGGTCGAGGCTCATTCCTGCCAACCAACATCGGTCTTGCCGGGTGGGCGGCACTCAATCCACGCTGGTCTCCATGTAATCCGCACAACACCTCGTATTAAAGGATGGAGCTGCTTTGTTCCCTCGTCGGAGCAAGTGCAAACAGCTCTGCGAAACGTCTAGTTTTGGCCAGAGATGCTGCAGACACCGCAACCCTCATCATCTGTGTGGCTGGAGCTTTCAACGCAGCCGAGTGAGCTTCTGGAATCCTCGACAGTTCGGAGCTCTGAATCCTCGAGGAAAACGTCGCGGCGCTCGATGTAATGACGTCCGAGTCCGTTGGGAGCTTCGATCGGAACTCGCTTCGCCGCGAATCACATTTGAAACAGGGACGGTCTCGCTGTGCGATGGTGCGGTGGCGGTAGACTTCACTAAATCTCGCTAATGCCGCCGGATCGTAAGTGAGATCCGGGCGAGAGACAGTTCTGTGGAGCTCTGAGTAAATCTTGTCCGTCGTCTTTGTTGTGCTTGTCCAAAGCGAGCGGGAAACAGATGTCCATTAATTTGTCTCCGTCGGACTATGAGCAACGCTCGCAATTGAACGATGGTCATTCAGCCAACTTGCCAGCCCACATAAAATAGCGGAATGAGCCCGGTGAAGTGCTGCGGAGCCGAGAAATGACACAGCATCCAGGCAGCACCGTAAAGATGGGGGACAAGTATTGAGGACACAAGGAAGACGTGAACAAGGAGTGCGAAGCCTCGAGCGCTATTGTTCCGCACAGCGGAGAAGACTAGAGCTCGAACCTAACCATCAGTCCGACTAACCGCTTTGACGGCGAGAGGGTCGGAAACCAGCAATTCCGATGACAGTATGCGCGTGCTCGTCCGAATCCGCGTCAGTTTTCGGGAGAGGCATCGGATACGTCGGCAGGAGCTCTCAAACGACGAGTTTCGCAGCTATCCTCTAGTTTCAAAAACTCCACTAGGTCTGCGCCGAGGGCCCCGACAGAAATCCCCTCTCTGCCAACGACAACAACGTGCAATGAACGCAACAGTATCGGTGTTTAGGATTCGCTTCTTCCCACTCTTCCCCGAACGACAGCTCCTTCGCGAGCGGAACTTCCCGCTGCGTAGCGATAGCGTTGAATATTGAATCTCTGCCGATTCGGAATGCATTCATCCCGGGCAAGCATCGATACGGTTTCCTGAATGTCAAAGGAACCGCCTTTCATTTGGTCGAGCGTCAGGCAGCAGAATAAGATATGCAGCACGTTGCGCTGGATGACGTGATGACAGGCTTGTCTAATTGAAGCGGGTTTCGATTCATTGTTCCCGCGAAGAGACCATGCTCCCCCCTCCCCGCTTCCTCTGAGGGCTCTCGCGCGACACAAATACGACGAAATCGCCGCACTCAACGATAAAACTCAGAAATGTTCTGCTCGCCCGCAACCTGCTGCGGACTAATTATCTGAATTATCAGCGAGGAGGAACCTCGGATCGCCACTCAATCCTCTCGATTTTGTTCTCGCTAATCATGGGCGGCGGAAACTCGTCGTTTATTCAGCCCAGTCATTCAAAGACAGACTCTCAAATCTATGGGAGCGATGGTCGTACCCGGGTGCTGACCAAAATCGAAACGATTCATCAAAACCCTTGCTGTAGAGAGTCAAAAGTGGACTTTCGGTTGAGCCTCTGGCCGGATCGCCACAGTGCTCGCTCAATTAAACCCAAACCGATCAAAATTCGGAACCTGGATCTGTCGGCTGACGTTCCGACTGCGTTCGATCAAAAAGATATCCGGACGAGCCTAAACAGCTTCGTTCAAGTTCGTCGCCTTTCAGCTCCTGTTGGGGATTAACCGATCCGGCGTTCCAAAGTCGTTTGTAGCTCCGACGAATATTTCGCGGATACATATTTTCCATCGTCTCGACTCTCCCAAGCTTCACTTATTCTCGATTGGAGCGAAAAAAATCATCACGAATGTCGATGAGTTTCGGAGAGAGTTCCATCATGTTCGCTTGATTTGTCCGAGAACGAAAGGCGATTCGGCGTGGAAGTAGAATCGCTCAGATGGCTTTCTCGGAACGCAACCATTTGTAACAGAACTGAGTGAGCTCCGGGATGTTCTAGACTTTTGCTTACAGCTTCGGGGCCTATCTTCGAACTCACCAGCAGAACCCGATCGCAGATGAGATTGGCGCAGACTCAGGGCAGGCCGAGGATTATTGAAGCAGAATGTTCGCTGACGGGCATCTGATAATGATAATCTTGCCAGGGCAGTCCCTCTTGCCGATGTCCTGTGAGATGTTCAATGCTTGATGACCGCTATCTTCCAGACTATCTATCGATGCGTCGGCTCGTTGGCCGTGTGGCATAAACCAACGCCTTGGGTGCCACGCTAAGCTAGCAATCGCGGGTTCGATCCCCGGCCGACAACAAAAATTTCTTATGTGGTGAAAAGAGGATTTAATTTGTATCAGAATTAAATCTGGACCATCTTAAGACCCAAGCCCACCGCCCGCAATGGGATTCGCGAGGCGATAGGGAGTGTTACTGAAGCAATACCGAAAGGTGATCCCAGGACACTTCTGAGGGCTGAATGGTTCAGCCGGAAAACAAAGACTATCTATCGATACAGGGCTCCGAACTCCCCGGTAACGGTACTAGCCGACGGGTGCCGCGAGAGAGCTCGGGTTGGCGTGCCGTGGCGAATAATCTACGCCACTGACAACTCCGAATCAGACGGTGCGTTTGTGGGCAGCGACACCCGCCAGGCGTATATTCAGCTCAAGATCAGTCGATTTCAGGCGATCCTAGCCCACGAATCTCTTGTCGTCATTTCAATTTGGTGACTCCTAAATCGAGCCGTTTCCTAGGGGGGATGTGGCTGCCCGGGCAACAGCGGAACAGCGCTCTAGAGAAGACTGTCTTGACCGTTGCGAACTTCCTTTGCAAGAGCATGAAGCCTCAAGGATCCGTACACAACCAAACACCGTTCCACATACTTGAGATTGGCGGCGATGGCTTCCATGAGCAGACAAGAAAGTCCGAGGCATTTCCGAGATGATGGGAAGGAATCATAAGAGCCATTCACCCTCGCAAAAACTCCTTGACAAATATCTCGGAATCAATCGGCGCATTCGCATCAGTGAATCTCTAAGTGAAAAATCGATCTCCCGATGTGAGCCTTCTCCGGCATGCTGAGAATTCAATGGAAATACGCAGGGTTCCGTACCAAGAGATGGCCGAGGGTAAGCGAGAAGAATATTTAAGGTTTCGTGTCCACGAGCACAAGAAGTGGATTGAGGCCGCAGCTCATTGATGGATGACGATCGCGTGGATATCAAAAGCGAAGCACGCCAGATTTTCGTGCATTCTCACAGATGTTCCTGACTCTACCCTCGAAATTTGAGATGCAAAAACCCTCATGGGAGTTGAAGCGATCGTCCCGTAGATGCGACATCGAATCCCTCACAATCGTTTTGCATCTTGGACTCGGCAACGTCCGCCGTTATCCAACATGTTGTTCAATCGGCATGATTTTTCGTTCCTGGTCGTGGCGTCACGCGAGAAGCCCATGATCCAGTGAGAAGTCCGCACTTGTTGGCTCGGCTCACGTACAGTAGCTAATATCATAACAATCTGTCAGCTCCCCTGATCACGAGAAACTCAAGCCTCGATTTCTGTAATTTAGTTGGCCTGTCGGAGGAAAGGTCCAATCAATAACTTCCCACCGATGAGACGGAAAGAAATGTTCTTGACGAATCGTTTCCCTCGGGATGTTCAACGAGACAATGTTTCTCAGAAAAATATCTCAGGAGCCAAATGGCTCTCGCCCACTCGAGTCTTCTCGATCATTCACTGTTTTTCTGCAGACCAGGTAGCGGAAAGCGGGAGAAGAAGGAGGGGAATTCCTCGGATGTCCAATATAGACTAAATTTTACTGCTGTGGGTCGCCATGAGCGGTGGTCAAATATCCTTCAGCGGTCCTTCGCCATTGGGACTAGAAGGCAGAGGTGATAAAGAGTCCCCCTTCGAAAGAACATGACCGGTCTTTTATACGAGCCGAATCCGATAGAGGAAGATCGCTCCCTCCCGGCAAATCGTACGATGCACTAGACTAAATTTCTTCCGGCAACAGTTCCACGGACGAGGCTGAACTAATTGATGGGCCGATTGAACGCGAGGGGGGTGGAGCACGACGGTGACAACGCTCATCGCCAACGAGAACGGTTACCCGCTCCGTCTTCGATGTTCGTCTATTATCAATGTCGTTCAAGGAGGATGTCCAGTGACGAGATCTCTGCTGAGGACGATGGAACATTGAAGAACGAGGGTCGAGATACCGCTCTATCGCACAGCTCCCCTCCACTGAGCACGTGGTCGAAATTACCCCGGCCTTTTATCTCACGTCGGGAAACAGCATCCTGTTCGGGACAGGAGGAAGATGATGTCTGAGGAAAATGCATTCGTATTATTTTAGGTGCGCGGTGAATCTATCACCGTTGCCCAGATTCATGGAATTCACACGAATCCGGATCGCCATGCGAGCTTGAGACTTCCGACCGAGCGATGTGTTGCCACACATCGGCCGTTTCTTCTTCACCTGCACTCGATATTTCTCCCGTGCTAAGCCCGCAAGCTCACTCTTCTTGGAGCCCATCCGGATCCCTGAGTTCCGTGTCCGGAAGTACTCGTCGCCGGATCTGAATGCTCAATATGAGAAAGCAGAAGCGGGTGGTTTTGTGGAATGCAATCAGCCGCGCTGGTGGAGGAGTCTCGCATGAGACGCTCGTGAGCGGTCATCAAGAAAGTGGCCACACGGAGGTCGCTGATCATCGGAGTACGGATGAGAATCCAGGCTCGCTCTTCCTCTCGTGACCGGAGTTTTGCAGAACAATGAGATGAGAGATATTCAGCCAACTTCAGATGACCACGATCGCGTTATCCAATGTCGCAAGATCGCCTCATCTTTGGAAAGCAGCCGCCGCAACTATCAGCGGTCCTATGATCACGGCTCCTTGACAACTAAATACGCGTGATCGATGTGATGATGCGGAAACTCTATTGAAATCGATCATCTGGTTGACGCGACGAGAATCCAAGTCTCGGAAGCATATGGCCAGGGATCCCGCCGGATTTGAGCGGAGGCCCGATTTGAGCGGAGACCCAATTTGAGCGATTGCCCGATTTGAGCGAAAAGCCGATTTGAGCGAAGGCCCGATTCGAGCGGAAGCCAACAGCGGCTGTGGTACCGTTGCTTGCGCTAGAGTTGGGTCCGGCACCTTCTGATGGCGATCATGACTGAAGAAGAGCTGCAGCCTGCAGCCCTCGTTTCTTGAGCCAGTACCATAAAACACTGCTCATGGCACCGACGAGAGCCTGCGTTCTCTGAGTCCAATTCCTTGAGGGAGTTCAAGACACCGATCGCTTATTTGAAGGCTTGCGCCTCATCGAAGAGCTGCTCTCAACGCCGCTCGCTACGCTCGCGGGGCACTCCGATTCTCGCTAGTCGGTGAGCCGTAAATGGCGGCGACGCAAAGAATAGTAGTGGTCAATGATGAGCGAAGGTTGCCCTCTGGTCGAATCCACGAAGCTCAGCGGAATACTTGCTTCGCACTCCGGCACAACGCGCGCAGCCAGTCCTGCCAGGCTCTACCTGAAACCGATACATTCGAAAGGAACGAAGTGAACCAAGTTCGAACCACACCAGCGTTTTCCGCACCGCTGCTGTCCGCTCAAATCGGGCCTCCGCTCGAATCGGGCTTACGCTCAAATCGGGCCTTCGCTCAAATTGGGTCTCCGCTCAAATCGGGACTCCGCTCAAATTGGACCTCCGCTCAAATGTAGCCAGGCACGTTGTGGACCGTGATGGAATCATCCGCCCGCAAACCGGGGGCGCCTAAAGGCTGATCTTGAGCGATCCTCGTGGAGAGAAAGCCAGCGCGAGCATCTGTAACGGGAGGATGGAGGCTGCTTGTTCCGAATTCTCATGAATCTGGGACCGTTACGTCGTCTGAGGCGTGACGGAAACGCTGGTCGAATAGAAGCTCGAATTCATTGAGGAAGAACTAGGCGTATGAGCCTTGGAGGAGCGGCGCGTTTCCGCTAATGGCTTTTCTGATTGAGGCTAAACGAAGCTTGTCGCTCTGGTCGCGGCCGCATGGACCATTCCGAAGAATAGGTGGGACTTTGTGAATTCGCTTGCGTTGAATGACTCAGACTCGCTCTCCATTTCGCGTCGATGGATGCTTTCGGTCCAATGTATTCCGGGCGCAATCAATCGGATGCTCACATTTCATCGCATGAGTTCTCAATATGAAGTTCCAAATGACCTGGAGAGATCTGCGTTCGAGGGAACCTGGAAGCTCTTTGAGATATCGCGCTTGTTTGCCGAGCAAGCGCCGCAAACTGTATGGAACATACCGTAGGAACCCAGCTCGTTTGTTCCGAGGGCACTCTGATAGAAGTAGTACCGCCAGCTCGTGACAATAGGGAGCCCCAAATAAGGCTGGACAAACATCAGCCAACGGCATAGAAGCCCTTCGACGACTTCAGCTACCAAACACGATTGTTGTCACGACTCCCCCCGCGGAATTATGCGGCAAGCGCGATTGACGGCATCGGCGCTCCGATCCTGCTCCTATCTACGGTATCTTCATCGCTGCACAAGTCATCCTTTTCGAGGCACTCTACAAACCTTGGACAAATCGAATGTGCCCTCCCCATTGAACAAGACGAAGGAACGCGACTTCCCATTGCAATAGATCGAGACTTTGAGAACGGAAAAATCGATCATTTTCACAGTTTGTTTTCGAGTGGCTCCGCGTGATTGATTCAGTAGCTTGGTGGAGTCCAAACCTCCCTACTCTGTCCTTTGACAGGCTTTCTCTCGCGCTACATTTCAGATCTGGGGACAGAAAGGATACGGAACAGGCACGGCTGGTTTGGCTCAACGCTGATTACTTGAGGACTCCGAAGCACGATTCTGTGACTGGAAAAGAAGAAAAACCGGAGTTGAAATCGCGTTATCAATTGCTAGGAATAACCTCACCCTGCAGCTGACTATCTCCGATACGTAAGGGCTCGAAATAAGTCGCTCGAAAATTCAACCGCATCGTTGGACGCTCCGAGCGGAATGATCTAATTTCGAGATCAAGTCAAAGACTCTTGACATTCCCACACCGACCAGGCCCCTCCCCTCGCGTCGAGGTCGGTACTCATTCCAGTGGTTGGAGAGTCCGCTCCGCAGATATCGATTGAGCTGAGTTGATTATTCAAAGCTACGCCAAGTGGCTCTGAGGGAGAGCCATCGCGTACGCAGAATCAGCTTGAAATAGCCCGTTTGTTCGACAAGTCCGTGCTTCCTCAAACGGCTGGGGGGGGGGGGGGGGGGGGGGAAGCCGTCGGCGTTAGATGTGGGATCCTTCTCCAAGCGGTGCTCCGGAGATGCGGGGATAGTTCGCTATCGACGTTCCGTTCCCAAGGTCGTTCCGGCCATCGATGGAATGATCCTCTCTTCCAAGAACGTGTGTCGACCGATCTCGCCATGGCGGACCCGCCAGGAATTTGGCAACTTGGTAACCGCTTGTCAGCTCGGAAGCTGTTACGAGTCCGACGTTTTCCTTGTTCGACGGATTCAGCTGTATGTCTAATCGTGGCCTTGGTTCAACCACAGCTCTTCGACTGCATAACCAGCTCAGTTCGGCGGGACTGGTTGACGGCAAGACGAGTTTGGAGTGAGTATTGATGTTACAACAGTGTCGCTCCGAGAACCTTAAACACGTGGGTTTATGTCTGAAACGTGCGAAACTCTCTCTCGTAGATGTCGGGGAACTACATTACGGGAGAGTTGTACTTCGCAGCGCTGAAGCCGTAAACTCCCGCCAGTATATTTCCTGCCGAGCTTTGGGCTCTTTGTGTATTCTCACACGGTTGGCACAAGGAGGAAGGTTTCGGCACAAACGAGATCATGGGATCGGGTCTCCTCAGATGAGACTCTCCCTGGAAACACGCTCATCAATATCCAGAAGAGGAATCGATTGACGAGTGAGTGATAGCTGGAAGTGGGAGCTTGTTCGAAGGGCCTCGTTTGAGCGATGCTGCGACAAGAGGCTTTCTGATGAGAGAATCCCGCGACTTGGATCAGATCGACGCCGTGATCTGATTTCAAAGTTTCGACGTGAATTCCGACATTCATCGTGGAATCCTAATTATAACGTATTCCGACAGTGTTCGCGATCGGAATTTCGAGGCAGTGGAGTTTAGCGTTGGAAAAGAGTCAAACGGGCGGATAACAAGGAAATGCTTTCACTTCCGAGTGCTGCCGTGATGAGCTTTGACACACAATCCTACAAAACAAGATTCTGCCCTGCCAGTCGCAGACAACAAACGATGGAGTTCGTGTCACCGTTGGCATTCAATTATGCATCGCTTTCGCGTTTCTTCCACGCGTCATGGATGCGTTGGGGTACCCCCTGACGACGCCCCGATCCCCAGAATCCTTCAGGGAACATCTTAGTAGCTATGAGACTCCTCTCTCATGTCACCCACGCGTGACACGCTTATAAATCAGGAGCGATTTGTAATACTTGTTCGTGGGAGTAAATACTCGAAAACATCTTATTGTGGATGATAACGCCACGCCTGCCTGACGCTGCTGTTCGTTTGAAACACGCGATCTTCCAAGAGAGCGTCAGCAGTGGTGTGTTCTCAGTCATGGAGGTACCCTGCAGAAGAATTCCCTCCGAAGGGACGTCACGGCGACGCATAAAGGATCAGCGGGAAACATCGCCGGACAATTGTTCGGCGGACAAAAACCTGCCATCCAAGGTCGAGATTTCAACTACAGTTTCGTCTAGAAATTTTCGTCTTGATTCAGGGTTCGTGACGGCCATTTTCTTGTGACAAGCGAGGACAAGCTTTTGAGATCGAAAGTGAATCGGAAGTGGATTTTCAGCTCTGGCTTATGTAACCAGAAGAGTTCCAGCCTCAAGCTCAGTCTCGAGGTCTTCCAAGATTATATTATTCATTGAAGTCGAGGAAGGTTCGGTTATAGAATTCATACCCGAAACCATCATATCGCCGATGGATATCTCTTGGAGGATTTACATGGCAGACGAGACGCTCGCTTCGGGTGCTCCACCTTCGAGCACCGTCGGTATTACATGCGAGAGACTTCGTCTCATTTCTCGCGGTGTTTTTCCATGAAGCTTCCCCGGTGGAGTGAATTGATTCGAGTCGATCTCGAAATCTAGGACTCGGCTCTCTACCTAAGCTCCGTGATGATCGGTGTTCTTGTATTCCTAGCCGTGGCTCCGATATTTCTCTCTCCGCTGACATGGAAAGCCAAGAGACCCCGAAGTCCTCATACGTTTCGAGAGCGAGAATTCGATCTGGCGGAGCCGCAAGCCCGATTCTTACGCCCTCTGTGTACTCTCGGTGACCGAGAACTCAAGCGGAGACAGATCAGAACTCAGCGCGAGGGAGAGAGAAGCTAGAACCAGGGCGAAGCTAGGACGTGCACACGGACCAGTGATGCCGAGGAACCAATATGCTCTTCGAAGATGTGGAACTACCAACTCAAATTCTCTTTGTGAACCGTAACGGTCAGGGGCTTCTCATAACGAGGACTTTTCCGGATCCGGTGCGCTGCGAATGTTTTCTTTGCGTGTGTGAGCCTCAGACCAGAGAGCATTGACCTCTCTCCGAAAAACCAGTGTTACAGCATTTGGGAAATCAGGAATCGTCTCCTTCTGTTGAAAAGAAACTTGCTCTTGAAACAGCCAGGGATGGCATTTCGAAACGTCCCTAATGGTGTCCCTTGTTCGTGCGCAAACAATGAACGAGTGCCGTTTCGAGCGGTTGCTCTTCGGGGATTAGGACGTCGAAGCGATCAAAGGGGACGTTATCCAAACGAGTCCCAAAGGACGAACATCGCCGTTTTTACAAGATGCTCGATGTGGTTTCGCACCCAGCCGGTCAGCCAGCCACAGATGGTGACCATTCGTCAGTTTGTCCGCCTGTCCAGCTGAACGGCTGAACATTACGCGTAGAACGACTCTGACGGCAGGCCTTGCCGCTCGCCTAAGTGGTCCGCTCTAACAGGACACGGGACCGACAGCGACCGAATGTGACGACACGGCCTTCGGAAGACGAACGAGAGCGCCGTCGCTCTGATCACAGAGCTCGAGAAGTTCTTTTCCTCCAGAGCAACAATACAAACTACGTTAGGACTCTATCGATTGTTTTTCACTCCTGGAGGGAGGCCGGGGGAGCACGGTGTGAGTACGCCGCAGTTTCAGAGTTAACAACAGCCTCGGGAAGCTCCTGAAGAGGAATCTCCAGGGCTGTATAACAATCGGAATTTAACATCCCGTCCTCTCTCAAACGGTTAGGACCTTTCCCTGAGGAAGTAGGCGACCTCCCTGTTCCGGAGGGTTCGGCCCGATCAAAGAGGTCAGCCTCGCTTACAGTGGATGGATAAAGGATACACGAACCGGCTGGAGTGGGACGAGGGTTTCTGTTCACGTTTCAGCAGTCACAGGAGAAGAGAAGTGGCCCTCGGGCAATCTACGTACGCAGAGCATGACTTCACGCCTGCTCCAATTGAGTCCACCAGGAGCGTTTGTTAGGGAGACATGAGCGAATACGCCTGGGCATGTAGAACCCGATGTCGGTATGGGAATAAATCTCCCCGGCAGCTCGGTGGGAATATTCAAACGAAGCGGTCAGCTGTGACTGATCCCCCTGCGCGGTCTGATTCAAAGGGAACTATTCGCCACGTTCGTGGATTTGAAATTTCCGCAAGTATGGAAAAAGGATTCGCTCCCAGGGATCCTCCACATATCAATCGGGAATGCTGGCTTGCATGATGAATCGGTCCGGGGTCGCAGCTCCCGGGGAGGGGGATCCCCTCTTCCACGAGGGAGATTGAACGCCAACTCAATCAGCTTCAACCACGGTCTCGCGAGTCGGAGCACTGATTTCTGAACGGGACTCCATTCACGGCGGAAATATCGAATGAGATCGTCCCCCCATAGCTGTGCAAAGTAATCTCAGATCGAGGGGATCCGTGGGACTGGAACGCTGGCTGAACGAGAGACTCGAACCTCCACTGTTTGGCTGCAACGGATTCGTGGACGTCGAATGTTAATTAGAAGGAGGATTACCGCGCATTTTGACATTCGAGATTACTTCCTCGGCAGAATTTCCGCTCTCCGCTCCTGAAACTCGGATCGCACTGCTGTCGAATCGTGCCCGCGTTCGTGGCTCACTATATGAACAGCTCGAGTGGAGAATTTGAGGATGACAACTTCCAAGTGTCCTCGACTCGAGCAAGAGCGGAAACTTGAATCCTGGCGCGATTCCTCCACCCTCGTATCGATCCGCCGAGTCGATGGTGAACATGACACTCTGCGTGCCCGTCCCGGATTCGCGAGATATGACGCTTCCCTCGAGCGCTGCAACGGCACCGAAACGTTGCCTGGAAGAGACGACTTTCTGCCCTTTCTCTCTCTCTCTCTCTCTCTCTCTCTGGAACGCGCCAATCGTCCCCAGGAGCAGCAAGGGAGGACGTTCTATGAAGACGCCGCGATAGCCAGCGGGATGCCACTACGAGGCACCAAGAGAAGAGAGTCCGCGGGGGAAGATTTTGCACGAACTTTCCAGCGTTGGAGTTTCCTCCGGCCCTCTGATGATCATCGACACTTGAGTGAACAGAGGGGGAGAATCGAATCCGGAATTCGTCACCGCTGAGTTCCTTCGAGCTTGGGAGTGGCGAGTTTGACTCTTCTGAAAACCTGTTCAGTTCTGAGCGATTTTCACACCGACGAAGTATCAACTTATAGCTTACGAAGGTGAAATCTTAATCGAATCGGAATGGGAGAGACATTCTGGAAGTTTCCCGGAGAGGAACTCCAATGATTCGAGCAGAAAGCGAAGCGATTGTTTGCGATTCCCATTCTGACGTCATTTGTCATCGCAGCCCAATCGATCGAACAAAAGACTCGAAGATTGTTTCTCGGAGGCAGCTTCCGCGACTACAACTGGTTGCCGCAGGCTTGCGCAGTCGGGATGGGACGCGTACAACGTCGGGAGAGGATATCCGTTTCAGATCCTCGGAAGTCGGTGAATCAAGCCCGACTTCCTCGAGCGTAATTTGTTTAGCATAACTTTTTCATGTCGGTTTTTATGTTCCCGTCCTGAGAGAGCTGAGCAGCCTTTTCGCGGGGAGGAACAAGCGACGAGGGTCAAGTGGAAGTACGGCCAGTCCGGACTCTACTTCGGATTGAGAGACTTTCGAAGAGAAGACGAGAAAACGCTTCACTTGGTTTCTCTGTCGAGCGGCGGAGTTTTACTTCAGCTCGGCGGCGCTGGCTCTGCATTCTAGTCAGTCACATTTCCGCTTTTTGCAGCATCGGATCTGTCAGATCCGGAATTCTCCGTGGGGTTTTATGGCGGGCTGTAAAATAAATCAAGACTCTGTTTCATATCTGGCAGACGGACATGTGCTCTGCCGGAGTGTTCAAGTATGATCGAGCAGAGAGTGAAAAGAGGATTATTTGATTGACCGAAAGGAGACAAGCCGGAGGGCAGGAGTTTCGATTTAATTTCCTGGGGATCGGGCTTCTGCTCCCGAAAGGAACGCGGTCAGCCCACTGGTGCGCCGCCGCCGCCGCCCAGAGATTGGAGTGTTCGCTGATTGAGGAGGGACTCACCACCTTCCCAATTTAGAATTCAGAACGCTATTTTAGTGCCCGGACTCGCGGTCTCTTCACCAGTCTCTCACACACAACCCAGGCGAGGCTGCTGTTGCATCAATAACTGATAAGCTGGCGTCGTACTCCCTCCGGCCCATGTTTCTCAACATTAAAATCCGCGAGGCAAACATTTGATGATTCGCGACGATGCGCAGACATTGTTTTCGCCGATATCATGGACAAACAACCCCAGGGTCTCTTCCCCGCCCGCCGTAAGAATGAGCACCGAAAACGAGATGATGGAATCGGACTTGGATCCAGCTTCAACGAGACTTCAAGTCCCAACGACGGAATTCGCAAGGAGTCTCATCGTCAGGGAACCGATGGTCTCCGTGATACGAATCTGAAAAGAATTCTTCTCATTAAGCTCACTGCTTCGACTGAATTCTTCAAGCGCTGGGATGCGGAGCCATATTGGGCAAAAGAATTCCGGCCGGTCCTGCTGGCCGGTCATCACTCTGAGTGATATGTGGAAGTGAATACTCAGTTTTGCTTCCTGCATTTTTGTTGAGAGAACAGTAAATGAATACTATGGTGACGCGGGGAATTGAGGCATTGTGTATGCAATGGGACCCTCGAGGAACACTGCAATGACCTAGCAAAGTCTCCTCAGCGATGCATCTGTGTTTGTCTCACAATCGGCGAGGGTCTTTACGCGAGAATGTCCTCAGTCTTCCAGAGATAACTGTCCTTCGCTCGGTGGGATCCGACTGTGGTCAGCTCACTTGTCCGCAGTGTTCCTCCTCTGTATTCCCTCATCTATCGAGCTTCGTCCCGTAATTCTGTTGTTTGCCCTCGCTATCGGGAATCTGCACGCGATATCGAGGTGTTCCGGGATGGAGCTAGCGAGAAACCGATAACGCTCCACCGTCTCGATTTCGCACTTCTGCCCGTACAGCACCTCTTGCTAGAAGTTTTGGAAGGTGTTCCGCCTCGAAAGAGCGAAGGCCTTACTCAGCGCTCGTGACTTCACCTGCATACGTCAAACTGGACAGAGTTACGTCGTCGAAGGTAACGATCCCATCTGCTACAGCCGACCCCACCTGAGTATTACGCCCCACTGCCGGCTAACTAGACATCGTGAGACTGTGAGCTGCCAAGCGTAGCGAGAATTCGACGAACACCTAAGCATCGGAACGGATGTTCCGCCATTAGGAACAAATGATTGAGAACGGTCATGAGCAAAATCTCGCTATCGGTAAAGGCGCACGAAGCCGGAACGGGTTTTATCGTCTATAAACATGCGAAACGTCCCCAACGCGACCCCGTCTGGTGCGGGGGATGATTGGACCGAATGGAAAACCGGCAGCTTTGCAGGGCTTCACTCAAGAAGTCCCATCATCAGTCACTCGCTCATCGATCGGTGTCTCCTTTGATTTCCTCGAAAGAGTCTTCCAAGAGACTCGGTGAGGTAACCTGAGAAAAATGCTTCGTGCTGCTACTCGCAGCGGAGGTTGATCCGTATTCGATGGTCACAAAAACTGCATGCGCGGTTCGCTTGCTGTTGAACCTGTGACCGCCACGGAGGGTAGAATCTCTTCCAGCATGAGATGCACCCTTTGATCTCGAAATCGCTTCCGAGGGGGCAACATATCGATGCATATGAAGCCGGGCACTTCATCCGAGTAGCCTGAGGCGGAAATGCATTAAAAGCTCCTTGCGACCGAGCGCCGCCGCGTTCGGGTTGACTTGGAAATCGAAAAGTGAAATTCGTATCCTGATTCAATCAGCGGAATGTTTCCCGCCTTCCGCACTCGACCGACTCCTTGAAATAGGAGACTCTGCCGACTCCGACACCAACTTCTCCCCGATTCTTGGCAGTTCCAGCTCCCTGGGTCCAAGAGCATCACTGAATCACGTATCCTGATCGAGCGACAGGCGCTGGATTAGCAACGACGATTAGTGGCAACACGACACACTTTCCAACGTTGCCATCTCTCTCGGGAGGCTCCCTTTAGTTGTCAGCTTACGTTTTTTCTGAGCTTCCTGATCAAACTTTCGATGATTCGACAGGCCTCGTTCGCTTGGACAAGAAGTAGTAATGTGGGGATCACGTTAGGCATCGGGCGTTTTTGTGAATAAATATAATTCACTCAGCCACGCCAATGGAAAATAATTCCCGTTACATGGAATCCGACAGAAATGGTGCCGCTACATTTGAGCGGAGGTCCAATTTGAGCGGAGTCCCGATTTGAGCGGAGACCCAATTTGAGCGAAGGCCCGATTTGAGCGAAAGCCCGATTTGAGCGGAGGTCCGATTTGAGCGGACAGCAGCGGTGCGGAAGACGCTGGTGTGGTTCGAACTTCTTTCACTTCGTTCCTTTCGAATGTATCGGTTTCAGGTAGAGCCTGGCAGGACTGCGTGCGCGCGTTGTGCCGGAATGCGAAGCAAGTATGCCGCCGAGCTTCGTGGATTCGACCAGAGGGCAACCTTTGCTCATCGTTGACCACTATCATCCTTTGCGTCGCCGCCGTTTACGGCCCACCGACTAGCGAGAATCGGAGTGCCCCGCGAGCGTAGCGAGCGGCGTTGACAGCAGCTTTTCGATGAGGCGCAAGCCCTCAAATCAGCGATCGGTGTCTTGAACTCCCTCAAGGAATTGGACTCAGAGAACGCAGGCTCTCGTCGGTGCCATGAGCAGTGTTTTATGGTACTGGCTCAAGAAACGAGGGCTGCAGGCTGCAGCTCTTCTTCAGTCATGATCGCCATCAGAAGGTGCCGGACCCAACTCTAGCGCGAGCAACGGTACCACAGCCGCTGTTGGCTTCCGCTCGAATCGGGCCTCCGCTCAAATCGGGCCTTCGCTCAAATCGGGCCTTCGCTCAAACTGGGTCTCCGCTCAGATCGGGACTTCGCTCAAATCGGGCGGAATCGACAGAAATCGGGAGCGTTGGGTCCCCACGCCAGCCTGTGTCGACGTAGATTCGCCGTTCGGACTCAAACGGATGTTTTTCTTCATCCGAAACTCCTAGTGGGAGGCCAATATGTCCAGAAGGGACGGAGGGATCGCAGTTTCCTTAACGACAACCCACTACGCATCAACAACACGGAAATTCGGGGAAAGAGAGCATCAGGACTCTCCAACTCCGTATTTCAGCTCTCTCCAACTCCCGTCCGGGTTCGGAGTCTCGTGGGCTTCCAGCTTGTTCAGGCAGATGAACCTCTTTCCGTTCGGCTTCGATAGGAAAAACTTCCGGATGAAATGCAGATCATTTATTGAAGCAAAATAACATTTCTAAGCTATGGACTCGTAGATTTCAACAACGGCATTGGTCTCCGGGCGCGTAGCCACTGCCATGCTTCATTTCCTGCTTCCTTCCTTCCGTCCTCTTGGTCGTCTGAACCTCATCCCGATACCTTCTCATTTGTCGTCAGAGCTCACGACGATCAGTACATGAAAAATCTCTCAAAATCGAAAACAGCGGTTCCGCAACGGAACAATGAAGGTCTTGGTACAATAGTTTAGCTAATGACGTCGTTAACCATTGTTACCGGAGCAATAGTTTTCCTATACTCGGACAACAAAGGCGGAAATTCTGTTCCATTTTTCTTTGTGAAGCTAGAATCTCCGTAACTGAGTAGAGAACTTATGAAGCGCGAGATGCTAGGTTGATACGGAAACTTGAGTTTCGTGTTCTAATTGCTCCTCCGGAGCCTCTGAAGTTCATTTGCACTGTTCTCCTCTTTCGTTCCGCAGGAAATGACTTTTGGAGAATACTTATCTTTCGAAAGCATCGTGAAAGAACCGGCGTCGGTACTGACTGGGAGAAACCTCAACATCAAGGTGAATTCACGAGCGTGATCATCCCGATCCAGCTGTGCAGTTCGAACGCACAGCTTGTTGAGCATCATCGCAAGACACGAGTTTTTAGATTTTCTGCAAGCTTTCCCCATTGTGATCTTTCGACACGAAACGTCGACGACTAAAGGGTTTTCGGAGAGAATCGGTGTGAATAGAGCCCGCCTGAACGTAGCCATCCGAGAGGACGTCACAGTGGTTGAATTTGGTTCTTCCCCTCTAGCGGAACCTCAAAGTCTGAATCGATAGCTGAAGTACCAGTTGAGGTTCGAGAGTGGGGCGGAGTTGTTACGTTACTGCATTGTAGTACAAAATGTTGGAAGTCCCGCGGTGGGATCCGAACATATGCTGCAGGTCGTGGCCTCTCATCCCTGCTTGAGAGCCGTCATCTGTTCCTGACGTGGTATAATACTGGGTAACGCTACACGCTCGGTTTGTATTCAGTCCCATACTCGCGTGATCTGCCATCTCATAAACTCTTGTGTTGTTCAACTGCGGCTAAGTTCACCACAAATAATAGTTTTGCTCAACGATGGCTACTCAATAATTACATTATTATCCCTTACACGCTCATAGGGAGTGTTGGAAGAAGTGGAGGATTCGAAGTTTGTATCGACGTGGATTCGGGCGAATTGGTCGTGCGATTGGGTGATAGGATGTGTTTTCCAGGGGCTCGGAGCCTGCGATGGCGAGGAGGGTTTGCGGTTTTTTTCCGCGGGTGATGGGCTCTTCCGGGGCACCGGAGGCTCACCTCGTCACCGGAAGTAGTGCGGGTACGGGTTCTGGTGGTGAGTGGAAAAGTTGTGTTTGTTTCAGGTTGCGGCTACGAATGGGCTGATATCTGATTCCGACGAAGACCGCGCTGCAAGCGCAATACACCGAATCTTTGCGCGGTCCCAGTTTATATGTATCACATTGCAGCTAGAGCTTGGCCAGTTGCATTCTCCAATGCGTGATCGGCCATATTTGTTTCTCTGGGGGAGGGGAGGAACAGAGATTTCTTTTCATCTCTTTGTATGTTTCTCGTAAGAATTTCCGACAGAAAAGACACTCATACTCATAACGCTAGTGATAAAATGCAACACACGGTTCGACTCATATATCGACTTTCTAACCGTCTTCGTTTGGCAACTGTGCAGCCGCTTTGTTTGAACTTGCGCATCAATCGAGTCATCGCGATTCGTCCCTGGTTCCGCGGAGATATCGATGCGATGTTCGGGAGGTTGTTGGTGAGTCCGTGTCGACGAAGAGTCACAGGCGAATGAGTCATCGGAGAAAGGAGCTGTCTCGCCGAGACGCGTTTCGTATCTCCTTTTTTTTCCTGCTGCCGTGAGAGAAATCTTCCGATATTCGGCAAATTGAGATGATCAAAGTAACGAACACCAACCAGCACGAAGATGTTTCCAGGAGTGATGCGCAGTTTCAAAACGGCTCAGAGCTCGTAGACTTTGAGACGGAGTGTGGGGACGGTGCTGTCGCTTCATTCTCCTCCTCCTAGAGTTCAAATCTTTAGCGGCGCTTGCTTTGTGTCCCCTTGCTCCTTAGTTGAGAGTTGAGACCCTTGATGCCCCCGCTGTCTCCCTGTTATTTCCTCCGACGGGTTTCCGTGAAGCAACAACGAGGAATTTTCCCTCCATTTATAGTTGGAGCGAGGTGGAACGGCTTAAGAAACGGTGCAATCGTCATTAGTCTTCACTTTGTTCTTTTTACTCGTGCGACGAATCAGCGACCTTGATCTGGGCTTCGACTTGAGCGCCGAACAATTCTGCAGAGCGGACGGTGGTTCCTGCAACGAATAACAAGCTCCGTTCCAGTTCGGGCCTTGAGCGTGTCGATCGACGCGACGACTGCCGCCGGCGAGGCTTCCACTTTGCAAATCTCACGACTGCTCCAGCAACTTGGGAAGCTTCGCTCGAGAGGAGCGGCGGCGACTCCCAACGAGCACTTCCTGGGGATTATTTCTTCCGAAAGAAAAGGGGAAGTACGAAGCCCGCTGGCGGGAGGACAGCGAGTACTTCGAGTTACTAGAGGATATCTTGGGATGTTCGGAGACAGTTTGGCGCGAGTGCATCTCAAACACAAGAAACAAGAGGCACATTTTAGGAGGACACTGAGAGGAATTCGACGCGGAACGCCGCTCGCCTCGCTTCTTCGCGAACCTGTCTTCGTTCAGGGACCCACTCACCGTGGGGAGCTGCTCCTTGGGGCTGCTGAATCTTTTCGGTAGATGTACCGAGGATCTCCTTCGGAGCTGCGGGGTCGTAGGGACGCTTTCTACCAAGGTCTTGAGTTGAATCCCCGACAGAGGAATGAACGAGCGGAACACCTCCTGCACGTTGCTCCCTGTAATTCGCACGCAAGACTGAATCTTCAGATACCGCTGGTTTCAATCTCTGAATCGCTCGCTACGGTCGCGTCGAGGAGAACGTTTTCCAGTCGAGTCGTTGGGAGAGAGAACATTAGGCAAGGCTCAATTTTTCGCTTGAACGCCTTTACCACTCGAAGTCGCTTGCCAGGAGCGGCGTGTTCGTCCAAGGGCTCGTGTTGGTGCATTGAACCGTATTGAAGCTGGCGACGACAATCAGCAAGTTCGACAGGTGAACAGAGTGAGTAACCTTGAGCGTTCAGGTCGAGTATAATCTCAAGCAGAACATGGAGACAGGATACTTTATTACGAGTCGGGGATGCAGTTTTTCTACTTCCGCGGCTATGGTGGACGAGTCTCTTTGCGGTTATAGACTTCTTGTTCTCGGAAGGGACTGTGCAGTGTTTTCCCAGTTTTCCACCCTGCTCCTGGAGCCGAAGTGTATCTTTTCGAGGACTTGGTGATTTTTTCGGAGCCTCGCGAGTATTTCACAAGCGCCCCGCATCGAGGTCATAACGCCAAGTCAGATCGAAGCCGGAACGGAGGGACGGAGCTGTCATGTGGGACTCCCCCATCGCAAGATAAAAGAGCTTGATTTTGAATATATGCAAGCTATCAACAGCATTCGAAAGCTGAGGGAACACCCAAGAAAAGAGCTCTCTTCCAAACTCCTATAATGAGTCATGTGACCGGAATAAATAACGGACGAGGCCCAATGGACGAATACAATAGAGAAACTGCTCCCGGACTCACTGAACGCCTGAGGAATGATCCCATTCTCTTCTGCTTCTCAACGCATTCCACATTCAGAATTTTGTGCGGTCGCTCACTGCTGCTGTCTCGGAATCGCTGACTTATAGCGTCTAGGTAAACGCCACTTTCGTATTCTCCATCCGAAAAATGGTCTGGTGTGAGCTTTGCTCAGTAAAGGAAATCGGAGAGAACCTACCGTCCTTGGCAGAGCACTCCACGAGCTTCGTCTTCAATCGAGGGAGTTCGCAGTACAGCCACTCGCTGACGTCCTGTTTGCTGACCTCCCGGCGCAGCTCTGGGGTGTCGTTTTTATTACCGCAGACCACGATCGGAAGATCCTGTGAATTCCTAGTGTGTCACTCCAGGAGTCTCGATCCTTCCCGGCAAACCATAAATGAGGCTTCTCCAGCCGGGAGATTCGTGTGATTTTCGTTTTTACTTCGCCCTCCTCCGCCAACAAACGAGCGGCTCCCGTTGCTAGCTCCGTCAACGCAGACGTTCATCTCGAGAAGTTTGAAAATTTCACTTGTTTCACTTCTCGAGGTCACCGGCGTCAAACTCAATGCACTCGTCGATTTGTTCCATTCGGAGGTTTGCTCACCGCTTCTCTGACCGTAGGCTGAGATCATGGAGGTTTTCTCACGCCTCTACGCCGTACACGGTCGGGTACAGCGGAAGCGTCAAAACCAACCGGGTTAGTTCAGTCGCCGATACGAAGAGGCGGGAAGAATGTGAGGACGATAACAAGCAAAGATATTCGGCAGTTTGCCGCTAGGAACGGAATTTACGAGGAGCATCTGCGCTTTACGAGCTTGGACTCCCATGTCGACGTTGTCGCTGACCGCTCGAAGATTTCGCTCCTTGTCGGAGAGTGTAATCTGCGGAGAGCGCGGTGGGTGAAGACGACAGCACCTGATCAGCGCGGCTCGTCCGACCACGTGCGATTCTCGCGGTCGCTCCCTCGGAAACTCTGTTCCCACCACTCGAGCACCTTTCCGCGCCCAGAGTTTCCTCTGGTGTTCGGATGAAACCGAAATATACCGAAACAGGAAAATATCTCCTGTAGCCCTGAATTTCCCACCGCACGGACTTTTGGTTCCCCTGCTGTGCGTCCCCTAATGGCTACGGAGCCACTTCTGAATCCATCAATCAGATAGCTTCCAGAACTCGGCGTGAGGGGTGCACGTCCACTCCTACGCGTTCCGCTCCCGACGCACTTTCGGCGCTCCGCGAGATTCCGGGCAAACGGGACGACGGTTCATGAAAAATTAGTGCCTTCCGCGTTCCCGCCCATCGCTGCCCGCGCCCTTCGCCCGGAGTTCGTGTCACGCAAAAATGCTTCACTTGTTCTCTCGAAGCTTCTCGAAACACGCTTCAAGCCGTGCCGAAGGGGAAACTTCGAATGTGGCACGACATCAGGTCGGGTTTAGTTCGAGGAGTGCCGGCCGAAGTGCTCGATAATCGCCTATCGTACCTGGTAGTCGGGTTTGCCTTCCCGGATTTCTTCGAACGATTGCTTGAGCATATCAAAAGAGTTGGGATCATCGATGGCGTAAACGAGTAGGAACGCCTGGCCATTCGCGATCGAGAGCCGTCGCATCGCCGGGAACTGGTTGTCTCCAGCAGTGTCGAGGAAATCAACCTGGAATCGTGGGCGAAACACATGAGTCGGAGCTGGGTTCCCAGCTGGAAGCGGATTTCTCTCGAGAGCGGCAGTAGCGAAGACTTTAAGGCACTCCAAATGGGAGGTAACTCGCGGGTCCGCCTAATGAGACCGTTGCTGATTCGAGGTCAACACGGAACACTCAAAACTTAAAACTCTAATTCCGAGCTCGTGGCTTCGGAGGTTCCGTTCTCATGCATCGCGGAGGCAGGTTCCGTCACGGAAACCTCCGCTGTCTCATTTGTCGTACCGTCCGAGGCAGTGACGTCTACGGGACTACTAAGAGTTCCTGCTACTCCACCCCTGAGAATGATCGTTCGATCTTTGCTAGCTTACCTTTAGAGTGACTTGTTCGAGATTGAATTCCTTGAAGAACATGTCTTCCACTGTGGGTCGGTATTTGTCCAAGAAAGTGTTGAAGAGGAATTTTCGCAATAGGCAACTCTTGCCCACCTTGGGCCCACCAAGAATGACCAGCCTCACACGCTGCTCGTTCTCGTCCAGAGGCATCGCGGGCATCGCCGAGGACTGGAAGTAGGATCGACGGAACTGAGTGGAAACGGCGACATCAGAACACATTCACTGAGGCTGAGGTATTGAAGAGGCCAGTTCCAAAACGTCACATCTCCAGAATCACCGCTTCCAGGATTCTCCCAAAATATCGTAGGGGGCTCGATACCTCGCACTTCACGGAAATCCTGAAATCCTTGTATCCCTATATTTTTTCGCATAACTTCCATTTTCGACTGAAATCAGCCAATGCAACCGCTGTCCCCGCTGAACATGACTTGAAACTGTATCCTCCTCCTCATGCTATCAAGTCATGTCGTCGGATCTAAGTTCTCTCTCTCTCTCTCTCTCTCTCTCTCTCTCTCTCTCTCTCTCTCTCTCTCTCTCTCCCTCTCTCTGATGAACATCAGCATCTAGTGTGAGCTCGAATGCGCAATCCATCTTCTCTGTTTTTTTTTGCACTCAACGGTTGTAGAGATTTCAGGCTTCCAGATTCGAAACGTCACATTCGGCCGATATTATGCCGACCCTATTTCCGTGGGAATTTCGATCGTTCTCCAGGAATCGAGAGCGCTCCGCGGCTGTGTTACCTTCAGAAAGTACCGAGAGAATGTCGTCGAGAAGATGAAAGACCGCAGTTTTTCGTTGTTCTCCCAGAAATCGAGGAAGAGGAGATGCGACGTTCAAGAACCCGACTCTTCGATCGCAACTGACTGAGGCATGCGGTCGCTGGGAAACAGCCTAAAAGATAATGCCCCGTTTCGAATGGCATTGATCTCCAGAAGAGTATTCGTTTCATTCGGAAGCGACACTCGAAGAATTGGGTATGGTGGAGGGCTCGAGAAGCGGCTTTTCACGGCTATTTGTCGAGAATGTGAGACCTCGGGTGGGTAGCATAATGACCACTAGAAGAGGCCGAAGAATGGGATATTGAGGGAAATTCCGTAATCGAACGGCGTTTGCTTGAGAGGAAACAGCTTACAGGGAATTTTGAGAGGTCGGGCAGGAACTCGAATCGCGATCGTGTAGGTTGGAATAAATAAATGATCGTGAGACTCGGATCGAGGTTATCATAGGCGGTTCTCGAACCTCAAGCCACTCTGACTCGTCGAGCAATACGAGTTCGGTGTCGAACTCGAAACTTATTGTGCCTATCAGGTTGAGATCGGTTCGCGGAGTGGGTCCGAGTCTTCACTGGGTGAACTATATGGTTGGACGGGAGAAGCGCCTCCTTGCAAGCGTGCCGGCTTTACATATGTACATCAGAGAAGTGGAACGAACGCATTTTCAAGTATTATTATTATTTTTATTGATGGATTTCAGTGAGTATCGATTGATGGTGAGCTCCGACGTTGAGTGTTTCAATGTTGCGAGTCTGCGCGCCACAAGGAGAGACAGTTCGCACGATCAATGTCTTCATGGACGTGGGGTTTGATAGACGAAAAATTCTGCCCCTGTCTCATCGATAAATCCATCACGAAACACCCGATGCATCGATTCCGCATACTTTGGACAACAGGAGAATGCGTGCATCTAGTGTTCATCTCGCACATATGATGCTGCTGTCGGACCACCGGAACCACCGCTCCCAGAGAGGAGTTCATGGTGATGAATTTCATTCGATGGGGAGCCACAGTCTCTGAGCTAGAGGAGACTTTCATTATTCACGGGGAGGGGGACATGAGGGTTGAGCATCTGCGCTAATAGTCGCAGAGGTCCAGAACACTCCCCCCCTGCTTTTGCCGAAGGTCGTTGACGAACCCATGTTTTGAAATATTTGGATGGATACCAAGTGTCATAAAGAAGCCTTCTGCGCCGCCGGGTTCCGAAGGATTCCATTGGGCGGCTGTGCTGCCGCGCATCCAAGAATCCAAACCCTCGCCAGCTCAACGAGCCCTTTGCAAGGGCGCTTGCAGAAAAGCAATCCTCCCAGATCGAAGGATCCCGAGGAACAACAAGCGGATCTTGTCGGATGCCCGAAAGTCGGGTATCGCCTCAGGCCAGGAACGGGGAAAGGACTCGTTAATGTTCATGGCGCCTCCGTCGGCGTTGTAGCTATTCGGATCTTCGGGAATCGAAGGAAGATCCCTGGGATAAGGATGTTCCATGTTTAGGATTTGGGAATCTTTCGCTCATAGGACCGAATCTAATCGGTCAATTCTTTCGAGCGGCCAAAGCTCGTTCCAGCACGCCGACGAGCCAGCCGCCGTTCGTCTGAGTTTGACTGGAAACGAATGTCACCCTTTCCTCGAGGCGATGCGTTTTATGTCGAACTCGGAAGGGTTACAAATTCAGAATCTCAAGCGTTGAAGAAAAATGGCAGCGCGTCATCCCTTCGGAGAGCCGAAATTTCAGCGTTGTTCTCGTGAAGGATCAAGCGATTTGTTCTCTCGAGATCTATGAGGATTCTTAATTGCTGAGCCCGAGCTCCTCTCGGTGTCTTCAGCTGAAAACAGCGTCTTCGGGAACGGAATCCTGAGGTTGTTCTCCTATATTTCTGCGTAGCAAAAGTGCGCGCTCTGAGCTCCCAGCAACGACACTGGAAGCATTTCATATAAATAGGTTATCAAGAAGATAATCCTCACAGCCGAGGATTCCGTTCGTGCTGCCCACTATCGCCGGAGCGCACCGTTCGGTATCGGGAAAACAGAGGGGATTCCTAGTCGCGACACCGGTCGTGCCGGCAAGTTTTGGGGCCGCGTTTCAAGCAAAAGTCCCGAGGTAGGAAAAAGAAGCGACCTGTTGGAGGTCACGAAACTAAACTTCATCGATCGCTCCCACGAATGAGAAACTGGGATATTTTGGAGCGATACGGATCGAACAGGGCGCTCATCAGCTGCCCAAGACGAACATCTGTGCGGCAATATAGTGAAGTAGCATGGCAGTATCGGCAAACCAAACTCCGACGTTTTCAGGAGGAAACTCTCACACATCCGATGTGATGTTTAGGCGTTGCCGCACTTCGTCCGAGATCATCCTAATCCCAATATTTTCCGAATCAGCAATTCCCGCCGAACGCTTCCCGAGTTTGGGCTTCTGCGTCCGATCGCCGAACAAAAAACGTCGGTGAATGGCTACAAAACTCCCAGTTCCCGAGGACCTGCTGGCGGCGGCTGGACGTCTACCCCGTCTAGTTGCGCACAATGCTCGACCCAGTCCGTTGACCACAGATGTTAGAATGCTAAACATTCGTAGCGCTGCCGCGATAGCCGCCAAACAGAATTGAATCTACGTCGTTTACCTCCCGAGCCGTGGACTCTTTCGCGCGAGTCCGCCATGGCCGCGGCGGCCTTGCCCAAATTTTTTCTTGCGTGGTTGTTGCGAGCAACTCTGTGTTCGCGTTTCCCAGAGGAAACGATCTGGCCCCGCCACATCGTCGTAGTCAGCAATGACCCGAGCTGCGCCGGAATCTTACGCCGTCTAAATTTAAGCAACAACCAAAAGAAGAAAGGAGCCAAGCAGAACACGCGAGAGTTCAACCGAAGGTCCCCCGCACTCGACACAGCTCCTTTGACATCAGCCGCAGGCCGGCCCGAAATTTCCCACATTCCTTGCGTTGTTTCCCAGAGACTCAAAATTAACATTAATGACTCGGCTCCCAGCGTGAAAGACCGGGGGAGAACTGCAGGAACAACGTTCTTTACTCAAGGGAAGTGTTTCGAGGAACGGTGGGCATATCGGAAGCATGCCTCCTCAGCAACGCATGTGAACGGGATGAGGAAGGAGTCACGTTTCATGACGTAAGCATCAATGTGACCGACTCCTTAGCAGGTCTCGGCAGCCTGCACTCGGAACTTTTTACGGCTCCGGAGGAGGAGGAGGAGGCTAGTTACGCTCAAAAAACCCGCAGAAGACATCCAGCCATGAGATTTCACCCCGCTCGGGAACTATTCCCTCCAAGATGAACCTTCCAGCCGCAGCACATCGACAGTCTGCGGCTCTCGCGCAAATTGGAGAGTTGCCTGGAAACTACGCGAAACCCAACAGGGAACAACAGAGCCGGCCGTGCCAGACGACGAGTCACGCAGCGAACCGCGTTTCGGCCTAGCCGCTGTTCACGTCGCATTTTGAATCCAACTGTCCCATTGAGCACAGCGCTGGAAGAAGGACTCCGTCCGCGAGAACTCGTTTCGATACGAAACGAGGCCCCCCATTATAAAGTTCGAGTGTCCACTGGGTCGCATCCGCACTCGATGAAGAGGCACCTGTTCCCTACGGTCAAGTGGCCAGTGGCCGCCTTCCGTTGATCACACCCCCACTCTCAAACACAGGATGTTTGTCCTGAGCGCTCCCAGAGTAAATTTTCTCGCAATTCTCGACAAGATCCGTTTTTATAGGTTCGTCTGGCGTAACGAAATTTGACTTGCTGTAATTCTTCCCTTCCCTCAGGGAGATGAGTCAAGTTTCGTCCGTGTACGGGAGGAGCCTCCTCCGTGGGGAGTCGTAGAATGTTTTCGAGAGCTCTGCCGCAGTTTTTCCTGGGCGGCGCGAAACTCCTACGGCCGGTTTCGCCAGCTGGCCAACAAGCCGACGAATCATCGCCGAGGGACAAGCGCGTGGATTGATCCCGCCACTACTCGGGCGGGCGTCGAGTGCCCGCTTCATGAAAGGCTGGTGAGGGCTGACATCGGATCTCTCGTTCAAGGACGATCTACGGTAAAAGCCCGCCCGAGATAGTGTCGGAGGCTGCTGTTGTTGTTTTGTAATCGCATGGCGCGCCGCCTCTGCTATTGATCGAGTCCTATGTAGCAAGTCTTACACAAACTTTCGCTGATTGGGCAAAGAAGATACGCGAGCTTCACACCGTCGGAGGAAGGGCTCCACCGGCGAGAAGCGTGGCCGTATCGATGCCAGCGTTGAGCTCATAGCGAGACTAGGAACGAGATGATGAGAATCAGATCCGTCCCGGGTCCACGAAGAGGCGGCGATCCTCCGTAAAACCGAACAACGGAGCATCTCATCACGCGGCGAGAGACGGGATCTCGCACCGCCAATCGAGACTGAGTTCACGAGTCCGCTGTATCGACTTCGAACACAATGACAGCCGCGGGAGGGCTCTGAATGAAACGCGCTCCGATAATCTTTCGGAGTTATGGACTCCAACAGTTCAGCTTCCTAGAAGCCACTTTCCGATGCTCGGTAATCCCTCTCAAGGTCTGACAAACCTCTTAACTCACAAATGGCCGGGGAAGTATCCGCACCGGCATTCGAACCGCGAGTTCCGGCGAACACTCCAGAGGAGATCCGAACTCATGTGCTCGCGTATCGGAGGAAGACGATAAGTCGTCGTGCGATCCAGCCCTCACAGAGATGAGGAGCGAGAATGCGCTATTTCGCCGAACGTTTCGTTGCCAAGAGGAACCTCACTGGCTTTGTCGTTTGTTCTTCCGTGAGACCGCGGTTCCGCCTCAGAGCCGCTTTGTTCCCTTCGCGGGATATCTTCGGAGGCGTTCCGTTACAGAAACGCACCAGGCGAGGCTCCCTCTGCATTTCTCCGTTGTAGCGTGACAGCATCAATGGCGACAAAAACTGCAGCGGTGGCGGCGACGGCGGGATCTCACCAGCAAACTACTCTTCCAGCGATAAGCGATACATTCAATGCTTCCTGTTTTCATTCGGAAGGAGCGGGGCTTTCCGTGGAACGATATTATTATCACTGGTCACATACAAAAAAATGAATGATGCGCTCTCATTCACGGAGCGGGAAACACGCAGCTGCGAAAATCGGAGCCTTCCCGGTTGCCCTGGTGACTCACAAAACTCGGTCATGGCTCCGGTTGCCGCCCGCCGTAAATCTCGGACTATCCCGCTTTCCACAAAGTCACGAAAGAAAGACCTGACTACAAATCAGAGAATGAAGCGGGAGAAGTCTCGCGGAAAGTATCTGATGGTACCTCGCTTGTAGATGAAGTGATGAGTCGGAAGAATGAGATAGAGTCGGTTCGTATCCTCTCGTTCCAGCAATTCACATCTTTGATGATCGAATCAAACGGAGCACAAGGAACGGGTTCAGAGTCCGGGGAACCGACTGAGGAAACTATTCGGCTCCTTGACGGACAAGCTCTGGGCTATTTTGTGGTACATGTGAGCTCCTTGAAGCCCTCGTCCTCGCCTTCGCCCTCGTCCTCGCCGAAGGGGAGAGTGCACGCCTCCCCGAATCCCTCCCGCAGGAGCCGACGGAGCCCCGCAGTCTGACGAGCCCGGACGCATCCCGGATCCCGCGGAGAGCGCTTTAACGAACAATGATTGGTTCTGAGTTTGGGTCAAACTTTCGTGCTCTCCCTGTTTGAGTTGGAAGGTGATCTCGAGAACGCTTGCATGCTTTCGCCGGAGGCTTTCCTGAGCCTGAACGAAAATGTCATCATTCACAATCGATCAAGCTTCCGGTCGCGGGAATATCTCCCTCTCTCTCTCGCGGAGAAACTCTCCGCAGCGGCAGTTGATAGCGTTTCGTGACTTGATCAGTCTCCCCGACAGATCCTCAACGAGGATGATGCGAAACAGGTTTCCTTGCGCAGGCGGATCTTCGTCCGAAACTCGAGCCCGGTCAAGTCTCGATAATGTCAGCTCGCGGAATACATCTTTGTCCAGAACTCGGTTCAAGCTCCAGGCTTTTTCATGACAGCAACCCATGTGTCTGAGTCAGTAGGAGCTCGTTCGCGCGAGCGGGGCTCGTCACGCAGTGGCGGCTCATCGTAAACTCTGAGCTTCCGTTATTGTTTCGCTGCTCCGTTGGAGGGGCTAATGAAGCGCTGAAGACGGTGTTCTCAAGGTCGTCATCATTCAACAATCCTGCCAGACCGGCCGACATCGCTCAGCTGATGAGTGTGAGCTCTGTTTCGTTACGTGCTGACGCGTCTGTTTTTTCTCCGTGTTTCCTCTCGCGCAGTTGGGGCGATCCGGAAACGAGAACCATCAGCGCCTAGTCTGCCGAGTTCCTCTCGCGAATGAATTCCTCCTAGCAGCGTGATGACATCGTAATTTGCGACGGCGGAAAGAGCCCGTGTATCACACAGCATTATCTTGTTACGAGCGAGGGCGATCTTGAATCAGATCACTCGTCGATCGACGGGCCGCGCTCCAAGGAGCTCTCCTTCGGGTCGAGCGCTCGCTGCGGATCGAAAACAGGGGAAGACAGCAGACGATTCTAGCCCGATATTTCACAGGGGGAGAACATCAACAATCGTGTTCGACAGTGGTCTTGGTGGGCTCCGAGAAGTCCCACTCGCTCCGTGAGATGAGCGGGGCAGAACTCAGCGCATCATGTCTTCAATCGAGCTCGACTCGTCCTCTCGGCTCCCGCACCGAGAGATCTCTGTCGCCGCCGAAACCTGTGTTCTGCATTTGCTCCTCCATGGGAAGTTCTGTGGTCAACTCCTGCCTGGGGCAGTTCTGCTGCTGCTGCCGATGACAAAAAGATTGAATATCGTTCGCCGCTTCAGGGAAAGAGGCTTCACTTCTCGGGGGCCTAGTCTGCGGGCGGCTCGACGTGGTCCTGGCAGAAGCTCAGGGACTTCGAATACGCTGCAGTGACTCCGGCTCCTCGAAAGGAATGGTTGCATATCGATGCCGAAGCTCTGCGGAGCTGAACGAAACCTCACAGAGTCGTCGGGACGACACTGATGGCGACGCGGACTTGAATATCTCCCCGAACCAGCTCTGCTTCAGTGCGTAAACAACGGCTCCTATCGACTAGGAACTAAACGTTCTCCTTCCACGTCTGTCGGACGAAGTGGTTGTCCGAATGTAGACAACCGGCTCTGTCTGTGACGCGCGCAATGCATGTGAGATGAGCCCAAATCACAACTGGAGATTCACTTTAGCTGGGGAAAAAGCGGGCTCGTCCGGCAGAGTGCGCACCAACCACGGGATTTTCGCTAAATCCACATGGAATGACTCGTCACTTTGGTTGGTTCGCTGGTACGTAAACTGTGACTCGTCGCAGTTTGCTCCTACTGTTCTGGGCTCATTCCGCACAAGATTATCGATCGGGAGCGCTGCCAATCATAGCGTTCTGGAACGGCGCCGGCTCATCCATTTCACGTTCGCGCACCTCTGAGCTCTTCAAACGCGGCGTAAAACCGTATTCCGATGCGACTCTCGAGGCCTCTGATTTCCCGCCGTGAACATCTCCACACCAACACAAAGACGTCGTTCCGTGCTCTCACACTTTGTTGTGAAACAATCTCGCCGAACAGGTTCGTGGGTTTTGTCGAGCATCCGCAGCACCTCCAGCGGTTTGTGATCCGATGGAATATTCATTGCAACGAAAGATGCTCACCAGCCATCCGGCAATCTGCGTTGTCAGAGCGCGATAACTCCCGGCACGACTTGCGTGCGTCGGAGTTATCACCTACAGTACGCGTTGCGAACACGCTCCAAGACCTCGATTCCTGATGCAATAACCACTCACTAAACGGTCTCGCTTATCGCTATGAAGAGGGCGACGGTATTCGAGCGTCCTCATCCGAGCATGACCCTCTGATGTTAGAGGCGAGCTCTGCGGAGGGCGGTCACAGTTTCCGGGAGGTAGCGGTCGTTTATATCGACGGAGGTGCACGTCAGTTTTCTTGGGGTCGCTCATATGAAAACCATCTGAAAGGCTCATGTCCCGCGGCCTGCGTTCGAAAAATGTGCGCTTCGCCGCGGTTGATATGTCTGTAAGTCGAAGCTGGTCAGTTCTCTGATTCGGCTCCGCGCGACAAGCAGTTGCGTCGATTCTCGGCAACTCGAGTGGCTGGCTTTCAAATTAGGACAGGCGCACCTGCACTTTCTCCCTCTCGGAGGAAAATTTCTTCTCCAAAAAGCGAAGAAGTCAATATCAATTCAAATAACCCACATTGAAGACATCGATTTCAGTTTCCGTGACAAGTGACAGACACCCGTCTTCCCATTTTTCAAGGCTCCCCTCATGAGGATGGAGTGCTCCGGTCGCATATCTCCTTTTTGTGCGTCCCTTCGTCGGGAGGGAAGCGCACATTGGTTCCCGCAGATTCGAGCCCCACACATGGCAAGACCTTTATCCGATTTCGTGAGCTTGATGCAGTTCTTCCCACGGACTTTAGTCTTCGTTGGAACGTGTTTCTCGAATGGCACGCTGGAGTTTCCATCATTCTCCTGGGCCTTTAGGTTCCACCTAAACAGAGAGGGCAGGGGTCCACCGTCGTCATCAGTCAGTCTTCGCTTTATGAAGCAACAAATGGAGCAGAATGCATTACGAAAACTCAAGCATCGACGGTCTCGAGCAATACCCATAAAACGCTGCAGCGTGACGACACTCCCAACGGGCCCCGGCTCCCATGGTTTTCGATCCCGCCCATTTTTCAAAAATTGCGACTCCGGGATCACGAGCGTTTTTGTTCTCGTTAGCTTTGAACTTGCATCATTTATCACTCATCCACTTTTGATATCTCAATAAAGTCTCCAACATATTGGCTAGGCCGGGTGGGTCGCTACAGCAGCCCTCGGGAGATCGAGCGCTTCGTAGACAACGCGAATACAGTATGGAGTCATTGCTTTCAAGAAACATCCGTCGACCCGCGGTGTTCGGAAGTCTCCCGGCACGTTCGAATGTCCAGGACCCTCTGGAGGAAATGAGCTTTCATTAACCCATCCAGGCTTCGCATCATGAGTTCTGATAATACTACGCCTAGAGTCCGGCCGGTTGATTTGTGGGAAAGCCGCCAACATTTTCGACATGATTCGGCCTAATTCCCGGAACAAGATGAGGGGTTGTTCCACAAACAGGAATCACTGAAGTTTGCTCCGAGGCATGTTGTGAGCTGCCGATCACGTTCGCTGCTCAAAACGAGACGTGACCCGGCAAGCTGTGCCTGCGCACGGCGGGGCCCCGGGAGAGCGCGGTCTAGCGGAGTTGGAAACCGCTTTTAAATCTAATCACCCGATATGACGTCTTGGACAGGTCGTGTGACCGGGGCATACCTTCAGTGGCGGATCGTCACAAGTTTAGAACAACGCTCGTTGCAAACAACAATCATTTAGAGCATCCTCGGGATCAAACCAATACCTATATACGCAACCTGAGAGAGGGAGAGGAGGAGAGAGCTGCGGAGTACCATAACAACAATCCGGAAACAGGAGATCCCGAAGTCCGATACCCAATCGCCGATTCGGATGAGAACTTTCGAGGCGCAGGGACTTTTGTTTCAACGTTTCTCGTCACGAATATATTGTCCTCGCCAGCGATTCCGATCGACTCGTGGATAATGAGTGAGTCGGCACGGAATTCTCATCGCGAGGGATTTATCAACGCGGTGCTCCGTTACACGCCGTGGTCAAAAATGTTCCCAGCTCCGGAGATGAATCACCGAACGCAGAGAATCGCGGCTGCTCCCCGCCGGGAGACGTTTCTGGCTCTCGGAAGGTTCCGGCGAGAGGGAAACGATAATTGAATTTGCATCCGCTGTCTCGCGTCCAGGACGAGTCCCGCGTTGTTAGTTCGGCGACGCAGCCAGCGGAAGTTGGCCGATGGTGGCCTGCTCTAATCTGACAGAGATCGTTCTCGACACATCGTCACAGACCTCAAGAGTTCCGGTCGGCATTCTATGCACACGGGACTTCCCGGGGGAAGTTTGTCGGAGCGAATATGTGAGAGGATCAAGCTGCCACGGCGGAAGGGTTGGAATATTCAATCACTCAAATTTCCAGAAGAGGAATATTTCAGATAAGCTCGACCAGCACGAATCCAGAAGGGATTCCCGAACGCTCCGGCTAGCTAAATGTCGCCAACCACGAGCTCCGAGCGCAGGGACTTCCAGCGCGCAGCCGGGCCTGGCAGTGCACGTGTGCCGCAGGAAGACGATGACATGGAAACTGAGCCTCCACGTCGGACGCATTAGCCGACTAAAACGGTCAGGCAGGTTTTTTTGCCCGCAGCTTACTTCGACATCCCGGTCCCGCCTCTTGGCCTTCTTCTACAAAAACATCCAGGGTCCAGAGACAGGCAAGCAGCCGAGCGGACGTCATTCACACTTCCAATCGGCCGCCAGTTAGGGAGCCCTATATTTGGAAACAGCTGCCACTCAGGCATCGAGTCATGGCGATGACTAGTTGTCACAATATGGACATAGTGATCCCGAGACCTCAGTCGCACCCGCGATGTCCTTGAAAGCAGCGCATTTCAACACCGGAGGAGTGATCTGATCTTCGATTCTGGCAGATGCCTCTGATGCGGTCCAGCGATGCCCGAAACCGTCGCGCTCCGGACCTTGCAGTCCATCGCTACCCGAGCTTTGGAGCCAGAGACGTAACACTTATGTGAAGACACAAAAGAGGAGCTTTCGTAACTTATGCCGCGGTTGTTGTCAAGTGAAGAAGACTCCATATCGCAGAAAAGAATGCTCCGCTCAGCCCTGTTTTCCAAGTCGGTAGGATCGCCGACTCGGCGACTTCCAATATGGGAAAATGAACAACGGCGGAACCATGCGATTCCCATGGCCTGGGAAAAGTTCCAAGTGGTGAAAGTGCGTCTGTTCAGGGAAAACTCTGCGAGTCCCCGAATTTCCCTTACTGGCAGAAACCGGGGTCTTTCTTTCTCTGAGGATCTGTTTTGACGCCGAACTCGGGGCTTCCACAAACGGGACAATTGCCGTTTCGAAAAGTTCCCGGAATTTCTCACAAGGGTTCCTCTCGTGCGGTTCCCCCGGGCGACGGGAGGACGGCACGTGTTTCCCAATTTTCAGAAGATAGGCTCACGCGGAAAGCCTCTTGTGGCCGGTGAGCACCTCATCAAACCCAACTGACTTGGAATGTTGGTGACATCCTCTTGAAAGGGACCTTGCGGAGGCTGCTGGTCCTCTTGAACTTCAATTTGCGAGATTTCTTCCCGAACGATGGCGTCATATTCACAGTTTCCCACTTGTGTCGTACCAACTTCCTACTCTGACCGTTAGCCACTCCCTCTGCTGATGGATTCAGGGCGAAAATTCAGGCCTGCCGGAGTTTTCCTCTGCTTGATGCGGTCCATGTTGCTCTTCGATATGGCCTTGATGCGGAGCTCTGGTGCAAGTCGAGTGTCTCATAGTTGGGTCCTGGTTTCTTCCCTAGCGATCCCCGCGCGGATCCGTGTCCGCGCCTGCCTGCAGGGCTCATCGATAACTGACTGGACTTCGGTTCCAGCTCGGTCTATTGACCACAGGACAGGAGTCTCGGAATAAAATATTAGGCATACACGATGAGAGAAGCTTCACGGATCAGCAACCGATAAAGTCGGGTGTTGGCGTCTTGCTCAACCGCTCCCATAACGTATCCTCGCTCGAGCTCCACGGGGGCTGCCGACAGCGATGCGAGGGCCGATACTGTCAATCTTAGCTCGTTGTTCCCCCGAGCTCATCAAATTCTCCGCTCAGCCGCGGTCGGTCTCGTTCGAGTTCGCTCCGATGCACAGCCACGAACCTTCCCATTAAGTCGTCACCTGGAATCCAGCCTCATGCTGTTTTTCCCTGGAACAGCGGATCGTTCGATGATGATCGCGATAATCTGCCGAAAAAAGCATTGCCGTTGTATCCAGAATCGTCGGAGCTCGTGGACCTAACTCTATCGGCGAGAGCGCAGGTTTCCGATTGCCGATCCGGAATCTGAGAATGATGTTCTAACGATGTTAGAGATTCGGTTCCATGTTTATCACTAATAGTCCATGTCAACTGCGCCATCCACGCCATATGTCTGAGCCAAAATCCCACGCATCTGTACTATGAAACTAGCTCAGCCTGCCGCTACTCTGCGTTTCTCGTGTTGGTTCCGCTCGGGGTTCCTTGCACGAGCAATTTCCGTGCATGCTGTAGGCATCGGGTCGCATTGGAGAGTGGTTCATAAGAAGTGCAGTAGTCGTGAGGTCGTCTAGCAGCGGAAATCCGAATACGGAAATTTGAAATGGCCCACAGCCCAAGCGGAATATCCCCGGATTTTAATTCGTCTGCATGTAAGTGCAGGGAGTGCGAGATATAGACACATGTCAAGAAACGAATATAGAGAATATTTACTAAATAAGAATATTTAGAAGAAAAAAAACGTAATACCATACAAATCAAAGCGGAAACTTCATACATGTAGACCTGAATGTTGGGAATATTCCTCGCAGACAGAAAAAGCGATAGGGGAGGCAAGGGAAAAGCGACCCAGGAAATGAAATCCGTTCCTCCGTGCTATCGGCTGGTAATTGACGGCTTTCGGGTCAGATAAAGTTGACACAGGCTCAACGAACTCCTCCTTCCGAGGCCTGGCGGATTCCCCCTCGCCGCGAACATCCTTGGAATTCACGTGGGGAACATCCAAACGTAAAGGCTGCTATCGGCAGGAAACGTCATGTTGACGTTAACTACCCGTCAACGCTCCACCCAAGATTAACGGGCTCCGCAGCGAACCGGAATGAGAGGGGTAGATATTCCGAGAGAGAGAATTGAGCTGCCCACGGAAGTAGAGGCGTCGACACTGGACGAAGCCGCTCGATATGTTTCTGCTTCCCTCTCGCTCTCTTTCGAGTAGGACGCGGTCGAGGCCTTTTCGAATGGGAATCGAATCCACTCATGTCCGTCGTGCCGTCGTCCCGGAAGACTTAGACATTCCAGAGTGTCTAGACTTCACGAGCAATGAAGTGAAGTTCCCGAATACCACGAACAGGAATGTACGCTCGGACAGTGATGGCAATTTTCGCGAATATTACCCGAATCTGTCAAGGTGGGACAGTTAATGGCCGGGTGGAAAACAGGCTGAGAAAGCTGGGGGAAGGTGATCATTAGTGGAGCTTTATCACTACGGTCTCTTGAGTAACGATTTATCAGCAAACACGGGTGGAGTAGAGCTGAACTGACACAAGTTGATGCGTGCTCCATCTACTCCGCCCGCCGTTTTCACACCTTCGCTTGATGCAAGTGTTGATACACGTTTCATCGGAACTGATTCCGCGAAAAGGTCCGGTTCTTGAAACGACGATAAGCCCGCCATGGGGAATTAGTATGGTCATGCTCGAACAGAGTGATCAGGAGTGGGACATGAATGTGACGATGAGCGACTCACGCACCAAGACTTGCTAGCGACACCCGGTGATCACGGCCCCGTTTTGAAGCATGGCCTCCGGCTCTGGATCGGTGTCTGTCGGAGTACGGGGAAGTTAATTCTCGAATAAGTCAGCAGCGAACTTTGTTCGGCCACTCCGCGGAACGAGAGGCGAAAATGATTTATTCGACAGTTTTGGACTCTGCTCCGCCTGTCCTAGTTTTAAGGAGACTGTTCCGAGCAATAAATTGTCTGTGACTTGGAGCTTCCGCCGAGGGGTCATTTAATTAGACATACTATCAGCTGACTCTGCATCCTTCCGGGCCGGGAAGCCTGTCACACTCCTTAGTTGGAACTGCTGCCATAGAAAAGGCTGCAGTCGGATAAGATGAGGGAGTCCAGTCCTGTAAGAATAAGTCCAACACGATGTTCCAACACTACCTACTGTTTCGTTCCGACACAGAGTGCCTTCTTCCTGGCATCTGAGAAAGCAATTGTGGAGTCAGCCCTGGATAACCCTGGGGGATGCGGAATTCGCAGCGGAACCCCTATCGAGTCTCCCGTGGAAGTCCGGGCTCAATCAGGGATGTCTCACTGTCGACCTTCACCTGAGTTTTCTTCACAATCTGCCGGCTTCAAGGCTCCTCGAGAATACTCGAATCGATTCAATAAAGCTTCTGCCACTTCCGACACGGCACGGCATCCACCTTCGCTTTTGAAAAATGTCCTTCTACTTTGAACATAAAGTGCCAACCCACGCACAGCCCGGAAGAGAGATTGGAGATCGATGGTTTTTCCTCTGTCTGCTTCTGCTCCTCTTGAGTTCCCTCCTTCGATCAGGAGAACGAGGGTAGGATGGAAGACGAACTTCAGTCTGAGTCGAAGAAAATCCCTTCCTTCATTCAAATTCCGTCGGAGCATTCCAACGCAGACGTTCGGGGGAGGGCTTCGATTAGGGAAGCGGAAACAAGAGAGCGATGCTTGGAGGAACGAACGGAGAGAGGACTCGCTCCCATTAGTTTCTCGGAGACTATTCCCGAGCGAAACGGCGGTCCGAGGATCTAGAGTAAGACTATCGCGGCAACAGCAATAAAAGAAACAATAGGATGATGTTCGCCGCGCAACAGATCGCCGCCGCTCTGATAACAAACAACGTCCACTAAACCATTCAACGGAAAGAAGGTCCCAAGCCAAGAAATCACGCTCGCTTCGTCGGTTTGTTCTCAAGTTTCGTTCGAGCAGGAGCAGGATCAAATATAACGGACTCGATGACGTACTTAGCAGCATCGGAACGTTCCAATTGGAGTTGGCCTCCCGTCTGGCCTTCTGCCTGAGAATACTTCAAGCTCACTTCCGTCTCTTCAGATAGATGATCATCTCAAGAACTCTCTCAAGCAAATCGTGTTTCAGGAATTGAGTGAAGAAGAGGTCGACCCACTTATGAGCCAGCATTCCAGTCGGACATTCTCATGTCGTTTACGGAGTCGATTTCTCCTTTCGCTGATCACTTCGTCATAAAAGAAAACAAGTCAGACGGAGATTTCTCATTTGTCCTCGACACGACGGGGGGACTCCTCGCTAGCGATGGTCGTTGTTCCAGATTGAACTGAGTGCGATCAAGTCCCACACCAGATTCTCCGTAGAAGCCATTCGGAAATCTGTCAAAATACTGAACGGGTCGGATCAGGTGGGTGACGTTGGAAGCAAAGTTGTTGGGAATTCCGAAATTCCGACCAGAATCGCGGAACAGAAGAGTCTACCCGCTGCTCGAGCTTTCAAGTTCTTCAAGAAGATATGTATTGCTGGCCCAGTTGATGCGAATCCTATCAATATAGTCAATACTTCCAAGCATATCATTAAGCTGGTTGCGCAAAAGGTCAAAGGTTCGATTTTTGCGCCTTTAAGCGAGTGGAACGGGCTAGCACTGGATTCCGCTACTATATTCTCGGCGATGCATACTCTTATGTAAGTTCCAGTCCATCCTGGAAGTTCCTGATTTTCCATCGGCCTCGATCGTTGACTCAATTCGAAAGTTCACAGCTATGTCACATTCATCCATGACGTTGACCGGCATCTTTCCCATCATCTGGGGTTGTATATGCAGGACATCTCCTGGCCCGCTCTCGAAACTATTGTGGCGAGGCTCAATGTGCCTTCATGGATTCGCCGGCTGCGTCCAGACAGTGTGAGTCCAACAATTAGAAATACACCTGTGAGGAATCAGTCTCTTTCACTCCTGATTGGAATCCTGGACTGCGCACGTTTCGAGTTCAAGTTTGCGACGCTCGTTTTTCAACACGTTCTCCTCCTGTTGTAACACGGGGGCCGGGAAGCATCACATTTCGGATTTTTCGACCAGAATCAGGAGTTTTCAAAAACTCCGGCGGGACATTCAGCGCAGCGTCGAATCTTTTTCAACAGCTAATGCTCCCCGCTGGCGGTAATTGTTCCGTTGGTGTCCAGCGCTCGTTCTGCCGCTCCGGGTGAGGAGTTCAGCGATCGAAATTCGTGGAGGGACATAACCACAGATAATGGAGGAGTTCTGCTCCCCGGCTCTATAAATCACGACTGTTGCTCGCATTGGAGCTGCTCGACCTCGCCTCGTACCCCTCCGAGGAAGCATCATCAATAATTCCTATTACGCAATTATATGAAAGTCGGCCCTGAGGCTACTACCACGGATAGGCGATCGGGCGAGCATGAGCTCTTTCTCACAACGCTTGGCTGGATTATTTCGGTTCTGCGCAACCAAGGTCCGTACGGACCTCACGGCAATTTTGAAACAAACAGCGTTGAGTGGAAGAGAGACTCTGAAAGGTCGGTTAGATGAGCTGGAGCGTCCGCTTCCCACGGCTGGCGATTCCTCCACTCATCTCGTAATGTTATATAGTTCCCACACTGAGCTCCCCGCGTCGGCAAAAGACCGGGTTTCGAAACAGGTGTGGCCGGGACGAATAACAAAATTGCTAGGAGCGACTATCCACCTGCTCCGAGGAATTTCAGTGAGCTCTCATGGCGTTCTGGGCGTAATTAACGAGAATTAGAAGCGCGGGATTAACATGGAGTTATTCGAGAGAACTCCAAGCTGTGTCAATCCAGCGAGGCTCTCACCAGGGAGTAGGGGTCGCGAACGCCCGGTTCCTGGAGCCGGGTTCCTGATTCAGCCCGAGTTCGAGCCGCTATCGATGTCGCTCGGCTATGAACACAAGTGAGAGGTTCGCTCGCTGCCTACGTAGATTGGGGCGCACCAAGCCCCAAAGTGCGCGATCCGCGTTCGTGAGGGTGCTCTACAGGCTCACTATCGGATGGCACAAAGTGGGAACCAAGTACCCGGTTCTATGCGGGTCCGGGTCTCGGCCTGCCCACCCCGACCAGGGAGCTTTCTGGATGTTCTCGTCAGCGGTCGATCGGTAACTTTTATTTTTTGCTCTCGTGACCATTTAACTTCGTACGTTCCAGAGGAGTTGACACTGCTTTCTCATGGAAGGTTATCACCCCCGAAGATTCTCCGATTTCGCCGTTCAGGAGAATTCTGTCCAGCTGACGGTTGATGTCAAAGACTTAGACATCTTAGATTTTCCCGTCCTATACATTTCATTCTGCTCGATTTCGCCGAGGAATGAGTATCCTTCGAACACGGCAAAAAAGGGTGGCCGAGGAAGAGTTGCCTTCTCCGCGAGATGATTGTTTTGGATTGTGATGATGATTTCCAGAGCAGGACCATCGAGAGACAATCGATCGTCCCCATATTGAAACTCTCGAGAAATAGACCGCCGTCCATCTCATGATTTGACGGGCTTCCCCAGGCTCTCACGGTTCGAACCTTGCGACTTCTTAGCACGTTAATCCGGAACTCATGTGATCCGCGGTTGAATCCAAAGTATTATGCTGCTATTCACATAAAATTCCATCCGCGAGTCGTCCTCAAAATGACTCGACCATTCTAGAAGAAGTAAGAGCAGCCGAATCGAGCACATGACGACAAGGCTCATACCGTGTACGATTGTGCTCCTCGGATCGACATAATACTTCCACGCATCCGTCGAAGATAGATGAACGAGCAACGGGAACCCAGATCCTGGCAGAGGAATTTCAACCGTCACCATTCCACAATGCCTCAATCGCCAGCGCGGCAATCACAGCACCTCCTAGAGGGAGGCTCACTGGGAAGCAACGTTGAACGATTCTCATTCGTTTATGGTGAAGGTTGAACGACGACGAGAGCAGCGGGTGTGGCTTCGGTTGCCCGATCCGCCCATTGATTCTCATACATGGTTGGAGGTGAACGTACAACCTTTGTGCGGAGGCGATTGAAGCAAGCCTGGTATATAAAAGCCTCCATTCTGCTCCGAGCGATTCGGCACGCGGCAACATGTACCATTACGTCACGACTGATTCAAGTCAGAAACGTTGCCCTACTTTTTGGTTTTGAATAATTCCCTCGGGAGGATTATCGGTGTAGGGTGGGGGTGCGTAGTAGTGTAGGGCGGGGGTGCGTAGTAGTGTAGGGCATGGTCGCTACAGAACGGTTCTCGATGAGGCACAATAGCCGCAGATCGCTTGCACACGCTAGGCATTGTGATGATAACGAATTCGGTTGCATTGAGATATTTTCGGGATTGCGGGAATAGAAAGGCTGATGTGCATCCGGCGCCTGCAGGACTTTCAGACTGCGGGGAAGCTCCTCGCGGAGCGTTAGGAGGCTCGCGCGCATCACTCCGAAAAGACACGAGCTCTGCATGCCGGGCCTCAATCACGTTCAGAGTTTCCCATGGTGAAGCGGGCCGATATATCTGATGGAATCGGAAGGTTTGACCGAAACGCTGTCTGCGAGTGGAGCATTCGTCGGAGTGGATTCCTTCCAGAACATCACATGTCGTCCACGATGGCTTCCTCGATTCGACCCGATTGCGCTTGTCAAAGCCAACCGAAAGCGGAGCAGTTTTGGACTTTCTGCAGTTTCCTCGGAGTTTGGAGAAGGAGTCGTGACTCTCTGGAACTCAGCTCTCCATCCATTTCCTGACTCCCTTGAAGCGACCGCATATTTCGGAGCTCAGAAGACGCCTTCGTCCGATCGAGACCAGGATCAACGCTGTCAGCGAGATAGCCGATTTAGCCGAATCACGGGCCCCATCGGAGAGCTCGCTGTGCCCAAGGTGATGGTCCGTTTCCGCTAGCTCAGAGGAATCGATCGCAGCACTGTCCTCTCCGAGCGTAATGGAATAAGAGAAAAATCATCGCGCGAGCTCAGGCACAAAGAAGTCCCCAGCCCCCGAGCCATTTTCGTAGCAGTCCTGGAGACGATCAAGGGAACTAGCGGGCATTGAACCTTCTCGAAAAGTGGGAGCAACCCTGCAGGGGTGGAGGATTTCGGATTTTCGCGCGAGCAACGCCGGACAGGATGGCTGTGCGGGGAGGGAGAGCTATCGATCGCTCTGGTGTCATGTTACACTCCGAGGATTTTCCCTTTAATTCTTGTTCTGTCGCTCCACAGAATTCAGAAGGCACGCCGAGGCAAGGCGAGAACACATTCCCGCTCGTCGAATGCTTCGTCGAGCCGAGCTACGGACGCGGGAATTCGTGACGGACGGCGGAGTTTGGCAACTCTCGCCTGGTCACAAGCCCTACAAACAATGGTGTCGAGATTTCCGTTGTAGGAACGGGAGAAATCGCTCCCGAAACGCTAAACCGTCGCTTCTCGTCCCATTGCCGCGCTCCCTGCTTCCGTCGTAAGAGGCCTCCGCTTCGTGCTCGTAGCTGATTTCCGGCAGAGAAACCTGAGAGATGTTTCCGAACGCTTGTCCGAGTTCTCCTCAGGAAACATCAACTCAGGCACGGCACTGGCTAAATCGAACGGAGCTGCCTCGCAATTGAGTTGCGTTGACCTCTTAGAGTGCAACCATCATTGCCGGCATGGTGAGGAGGCTCGCTGAGGACTACGGGTTCCGATGATCATTCTCCCGAGTCCACGCGAGTGGTTCGGGTACAGCAGCCTGCATAATCAGGAACCATTCGATCTAAAGGTGCCGGGAGAACGGTTCGTCTTTCAGTCTCGTATTCGGATTGGGTCCCTTCTGTTCAACTGCGACTCCGCTCAGGTTGAAAAGTCCCAATCCACCGAAGGTCAGAAGTCGAACGAACTCGACAGAAAATGACCATCACAGAGTCAATTTCGGACCGAGATTCTCGCAGCCAAGCTTCGCCCATTCGTTCGAGATCGAGTGGACGGAAGTCGATTATTCCCCCGGTGTTCCTCGGGAAAAAGGCAACGATCGGAGTTGTAAGGACCGTCAAGGTCGTTCATCCTCCAAAACGAATTTGCTCAAGCATGTTCCATTTGCCGCGGCCAGTCGAAGGGGGGAAGGGGCAACGGTTGCGCCCGTAATTAATATCAGAGACGATCCAAGTCGGGCATGTGTGCGGGCAATCGCAATCAGGGACTCGAGTAGGGGAGAAACCGTCGTTTCCGTCATCGTAGTAATGTTCGCAATGCATCGAGCCTCCTGGGTCGTCGAACAGTTTTCGCAATGCTTCCTTGATCGGCTGCTCAGAACCGATTACTTTCCTTCGAATGTAATCCGCGTCGCGAGCGATTGCGGCCACCAGAGCCACGAGGCGGGTATTTAGCTACTGTTCCCGCTGGGTCTCGTTCCCCGGCTGGACCGGAGCGAATCGTCGCGAATCCGGAGCGGCTCAACATCGTTTGCTCGGAGGAGTCCAAACGAGGGGAAAAGCAAACGTTGACTGAAACGAACTCCATTTGCTTCTGCTCGGCAGCTGTTTGAACACGACGGTCCAACGGTCATATTTCTTCGCTACTGTTTTTTTGATCATCGGCGATGGGGCCCGCGAGGGAGCCGGGAGCCAGCGGACGTCAGGGAGGAGGACACAGGCTAACGCACGCGGACTCGGGGGCCAACAAACGGACGGAGGGTGGAAACCCGAAAGAGGGAGAGCGGGCCGAGCCCTGGGAGTGACGGGCGGGCGAACGGGATGGCTTGGCGGCGAACGGACACTGAGCTCTGTCGAAATTGGACACGGAGAGATATGACGGACATTTGTTCTGCTTGCTCCCCCTCTATCACTTTCATTTAGTTCCTGTCTCTGGGTTTCCGATTCTTTCAATACAATAAGGCGGCGCGATCCGGAAATATTCCTTCAAACTCGTTTCTGGAGCGTTCCAACGTTCGGAGACGGCACGTTCCCCTAATACCCTCTGTGATGAGCTACGATGTGACAACATTAGAACGAGGGAAACTTTTCGCAGGCCGTGTCTTTCGGAAGAAGTTGAATGTCGTCCGCTCAGTCAGTCGGAGTGACTTTCAGGGCGCTGAGGCTGCTCTAAATTCCACTCAGGGCACCCAGTCAGCAGCTGACTTTTGTTCTTTTCGCGCCGCACGAACAGTCGGCGTTGGCAGAGCTCTGAATATTCGACTTCAATTGAAGCAGCGGCGATTCTTGTTCGCGAACAATTATTATCGGGTGCCTCGTGTTCCGCGGTTCTCGCTCATCGCCGATGCATTCTGAGCGCTCGTCCTCATCAGAGGAAGAGCACTCGTCAGTCGCTATTGTTTCGACACGATCGGGCGACTCCCATTGGTCGTTCTCTCCCGGGAGCTGAATTCTTCTTCGAGTGGCTTTTTCGCGGACTCGGCCGACGAGCAATCAGAACCCGATTAAGCGGAGCGGAGCTCGTCGAGAACCTCTCCTCGCGTCCTGAAATGTCGGTCGAGAAAAGCCAAGTTGCGAAACGATGGTTTCGATTCCTGTTTCGAGGTTCTACCAAGCTCCCGGGAAGATAAGACTCCCTTGCCGATCCGGTAGTCATGAATGGTTCCCGAGTCATGGTGAGCCGCAGGGTTTTCCCCGAAGGAGGGTGATGCTTCGTGACGTACGGGGCTCAGTGTCGCCCGGAATGGAGTATGGGCTCTGTCGCGATAGTTCTGATGTCGGTGATCACGTTCGATCCTCTCGCTACGTGGAATCGTCACACCAAAGGCAGCCCGCGGATCGGAACTGATCCGTCTAGACACGATGGCTCAAAATTGATCTTCGATCGCTTTCCGAACTGGGGAAGGCGTTCATGTGTTTACGTTCCTACCATGAGGAGGCCGACTGGAACGAAAGACCATCATTGCAGAACGGCTGCCACACTATTCAGAGCCGACTTCTCAACTCACAAATTAATTCTCCAAGCTCGATCATGATCTCTAGCCAGATTTGGTCGCCTTCTCGCTAGGAGCGACCGGATAGTCAGCTTCCGTTCTTTGCGCTTGTATCAGGTCGCCGGAGGTCTGCGACCCGCTTTTCCGAAGTTCAGGATCGATTGTTGAGGGGAGGGTTTCCGCCTCTGGAGTATTATCAGCTGCCGGTTCGTGGTCATCCGCCCATGCGCGAAGCACGGAGTTTCCGAGTGGAGCAGTCGAACCACATCGCGGGGACGAAGTTGGGTTGGGAAAAGGATGAGATCGTCGTCTGGCGAACGCGCCACCAACCGTGACTAGCGAAATGTCACGGGTGTAGGACCGGAATGATGTAGAGACTCGCTACAAGGGGACGCCAGGGTCTCTTCTGCGCTCGCCTCCGTGCCCCCCCCCCCCCAATGCGATGAATCCATGCCCGAAGTCCCACTTCACGGAAAATCCCAATGAAGTCTCCTCCTCGAGCGCTGGTCTCCTCTGTCCAAAACCACTGCTATAGTGTGAAACCCGGAGTTGCATGTGCTTCCAAGACAAAGAGTGCCCGATTCAGAGTTCTTACAGACTGCCGTTAGCTCCGAGCATGGAGCTTTTGTCGCGTTTCAAAGCAGGTTTTATATTCGTGCCCTGTCGGAGTATCAGGCGTTTTTGTGGACGGGTACACTGTGATCGACAGTAATGACCACCTGTCCAATCGGCCTTCCCACGGGATCTGCCGAGCTGGAACGATAAGACTGTACTGCTCAATCGATCCCCCTTATGTGAGAGTCAACTCTTTACTGTGATTATAGCTGTACCGTTGCGAAAAGTCTTTGAGCGCAAGCGCAGCCAGGCTCTACTAGCTCGTTAGATGCTCGATGGTCCCGCTCGTCGAACTAGAAATCGGTTTCCGAGTTTTTCTCCCTAACGATGCCTCGAAGAGGGTGGTATGGGGCGCTTGGAGCAATGTCTGTAATCATGGTCATGGTCTCAGATTCCATTTGCCTCTTCAATTTCAAGATTCCTCTCTTTAGTGGGAGTCATTGGTGACTGGAGCTCTCTGTCCATGGTTCTGGGGTTGTGTGAAATTATCCGGAAAATCGCGTTTCAGAGCAGTTCGATCACCCAGATGATAGCCTTCAATGAAATTTGTTAGACAATATGTGCAGCATCGATGACAAAAAAACATCCATTCCAGGCATATGAGGTGATGCAACCCGTGCATTGTGATCACGCAAGCAGACTACTGTTATCGCGGCAGCTCCTTTTCAGAAAGCCCTATCGAAGGCTGGACCGTTCGTTCGATCAACCTGCACAAATCTCCACGCTTCCTCTCTCTATGCTCGCTTCATTACTTCAGAATGTCCTCTGAGGGCGGGAACTCGGAGAGAACGAGATGGGCGAATGATATTGTTGCGTCCAAGTGATTCCCTCACGAAGTTCGTTGCGAACCAGTCGAGCTGTGTCTTCGACACTGCGAAGATCCGAGGATCACTAACCCTGGAAAAGCTATATGAACGTTGACGTATCTTCCGAGCCGACCAAGAACCTTGGATGAGGAAAGAATCAAGTCGACAAAAGCACAGCTCGTCAGCTAGGAAAGGATGTCCGTCATTTGGAATATATATATCGTCTATTGAAATTCATGCGACAATACTTCTGTCGACACCCAAGGCGCCTGAAACGCAAGGAAGACTCCTCGCCGTGGTGACGGAATCCATGGCGACCTCCACGCGGCACCCATCTTGGGAGCGAGATCGCGATCGCCGGCCATACGAATTAAGAGATGCTATCGAACAGTATCGACGATCGCAGGTGCTTGCGAGAACTAGCAACTGCGCGCCGGACAGCTATTCCTGTTCCACGTGGAACAGAGAGAATGCATACGACTCAATAACAGACTAACCCAACCTCCGCGATGACGGCGACACCGAGAGTTTGAAACGCTCTCAGACCGAACGTCGCAATTCTTCAACGTATCTGGAAACTCACAGAACTAGTTCCAACTTATCGGGTAAAATGTTGTCGGCAAGCTACATCCCGTGCTGCACAGGAGAGAGACAGGACGTGAACGACACGGTTCTCCCAGCCGACTCCGTGTCGGATCCGGGGCGAATGCTCGAGACAAGAGAGGCGTCATATAGTGAAAGCAGGAAGCAACATGACGAATATGAAGAGGGCCTTCGTGATACTGCGGCAGCGAGACCCCGACTGGAGTATCCCACCAGGCGCCAAAGCTTGCTTGGGTCACCTTGAATGAAGACCGGAGGTAGGACGGCGAACGAGCTCCAGGAAGGGCTCTGATAACCCAGAAGTGCTACCAGGCGAGAGGATTGAGTTCTATGCCTTCCTCGTCCATCGAGATGCGAAACTTATGGGCGTCGAGTGCGTAAATAATACTGCGCGAATTCTGGACTATCACAGTCTCGGCAGAAAGCTATCCAAACAAATGCAGAATCAACGACATTACTACGGCGAGAAATTACTTGGCCAGCTCCAATGTTTCATCATCGATCTCGGGCGGGTTGCAAATGATTCCGAGATGAAGCATGCAATTCGTCGTCACGGATAATCCGCCCATCACGTATGGAGTGGGTATGGATTAAATGTTAGGGGACATCGCAGCGAAAAGCGAAAGAACTGGTTAATGGCCGTTTGGATTCGCGGCGGGATTTTCTATAGCTTCAGCCTCAATCCACCACGCGTGGAGATTCCCGATTAGTTCCTCTTCCTCCTCCTTTCTGAAGAAATCTCATGGGGCGCTGAAGCCACCAGATACCACGAGGTGGACTGTTTTGTCATTCGTCGTGCGAGAGTACTTGAATTAGGAGATCTTATCTGCTTAGCGACAAAAACACCACTTGCGCGTCGGCTCCGGCCGAGTTTTGCGTTCCTACGCGGGGAAAAGGAAGTGAAGGCGGTGATTTCTTGCGAAGATCGAGCCCCGCAAGAAATAGAAACAAAAATCCGTGAGGGTCTACGACCGTGAACTCTCAGGCGCAGCATACTTCCCAGGAATCACTCCGGATATCGAAATTCTGGATAGTGGAGGTTTAGAACCCTAGGAAACGACGCTTCTCGGGAGCATCGTAAAACTTCCGTTGTTCCATCCATTCTGCTGAAGGACTGCTTTCTGTACAACAGAAGTTCGGTGTTGATGTATCAGCGGGCGCCTCGAAACCTGCATGTTCACGGGAAAGTCATCCGATCGGAGTGGATTTTTAGGTCGAAAAGTATCTTGCCCAGCACATGGTTCATGACCCGCGTCTTCACGAAGTGTCGTCCGACCATGATCAAGCCTCAACTCGAGTAGCCTCCCGCGTGCCCAGCGTGGGAGACTGGGATAGAAGCTTAGGGAACGACGGTTTTCAAAGAAATTATTGAGCTTCGAATCGTGACCTGTGCGCCGCTAAAGGAATGCTCCGTAACGGACTCTTGCTTGTGATAAGTTCGCCGACGCCAGGTGACCCGCGTCGCCAAACAAAGTCGCCTGACCAAGATATGGCCTTGCGTCGAAAAGTATCTCGCTCAGCGTACTGTGAGTAACTGGCGTGTTCACGATTGTGCAATCCGATCAAACTCAAGCTTAGGCTCGAGAAGTAGTGTCGGGAAGACGCAGCACCACACCGGTCACTCCGAACGCAGCTACGGCTGGGCATCGGCTGACTTGTTGGAATCTTCTCTGTTGAACTAAACTGAAAATCCTCCGAATCGACATTGGTGGCCCTTCACCCACTGCAAAAACGCGCGAATTACGCCGCAGTCGGAAAAATCGCGTCGAGCCCTGAAATCTTCTTAAAACACTCGAGTCAGCCTGAGTGTGAAGTTGCGCGAACTTCCATTTCCGTCCAAAGGTTGGAGGTGTGTAGCCAAGGAGGCCATCTCAATGTACAATGGAAGGAGCTCGTTGCTTGCTTCCACGTCGCTTAGGTTCCTGAGCAGATTGGCGGTCGGTGCTGTTTCGTCGAATGTGACTTCCAAATTCTAGGTGATGCTCGGTTCATATTATGGCGAGATGTATAAAACTATTCATGAACTCCGACTCAAAAAAGTCTTCAAAAAAGGTCTGCTTGTCAGCTCTTTGGGTGAGATCCTCCGCAACTGAAACGCATGACAGTTGACTTGGCGGTGCTGATACGTTCAAGTTTTTCCTGGGTCTGTTGGGAGCATATTTTGGGGCACGGTCTCAGAGCCTTCCTCACACATCCCCTTAGGGGCTTCATTGCTTTCGAATGAATTATTGCGAAAGTTTTCTCGTAGGAACGGACTTGGGACCGAGAAGTCTTGGGGGCGGATCCGGGGCCCAACTATCTTGATCCCGAGCTGGCAGAGCCGCGCTCCTCCAACCGCGCTATCTGTCCGTGCGCATGCCTCAACTGCGCTGAGTGTCGACGTTGTTCAGCCATGTACCCTGGTGCGCACTGGTAGAGCGCAGAGTGGCCCTTCTACTTGAGCTCATTTCCCGTGGATGACTCAACAAGGGCATGCTTACGCGCTCCCCTCGCTCGCCTTCCCTAACCTAACCTCATCGAATTCCCCGCCAAGCTCCGTGTCGGCTCGTAGTCAAACGGCTCGAATCGCTTCGCTCGATCTCCAGAGGCCAAACCGTACCGGATCTCGCGGCACTGCTTGCTCGTCATTGAAACGAAGTCAGCGCAACCAGGCCAAGGAGGGGATCATCGACATATGATGCGCTTCGAGATGTCCAATGTTGTCGAATCCGTTCGCTTCGTGTGCGGCCTACTCCATGCGTAACTGAAGGCTCAATATTGTTGCGGCTGGAATCAGGGTAGGAGTCAAGAGCAACATGCATGAAGTAGGAAACGTGCATCAGAGGATCGGGCACCAGCTACGCGAATCCCACTCACCCGAATCCAAATAACTCTCTCTCACCGCAAAATCCTCATGCGTTAAAGCTCTTTGTGCATGGCAATTCGCGCTGATAGAACTTCGGGAGTTCAACTCAACCAATGCTACCTTTCTCTCGGGAATGATGTTCGAGAGTTCCAGTCTCCTCTCTGGCTTGGAGTTTTCAATATTTCTATTGGGACTCCAAAAGTCGTCCTTCACAGTAAAGTATCGTTTTCAATACTCTCATAGATACTATCTCGTTAGTTTACTGGTTAAGAATCGTCAAACGTGCCATCGCCTGCTCTGCTGCGCGCGCTTTTGGGGAAAAACGGCCACATACCGGAGGATATAGGAGATCCCGCGAGTTTTTGCTCGTGGGTTTCCATGATTCTCTAGCCATATTTGTATTTCTCACGTCACATCTGAGGCTGGCGATTTGTGGGAATACACTGTACATAGCGCTGTAAGTTACTCCACGAAAACGACTTCTTATATTCGTTTGGGTTCCACCCCTGTTGCGTCAGTGGAGTGGATACCTCTCCCAGTCAGTTTCTATGCTTCTCTCAGGGATCCGTCGTGACTCTAGACTCTAGAGCGTGAGGATTTGGCTGTGAGAGAGATTAATTTGGATTCGGGTAACTGGGATACGACGCATCAGAGTCATGATCGAGACCCCGGCAACCCCTGACCACATATTGGGAGTCATCGATACCTCATGACCAGAGTCTGGATGTGTCGGCATTAATCATTAAACACATAGTCGAAGGCTCAACTCCTTACTCCTCCTGGCTATGAGTCGTTATTTTGCGATCTATCCATCTTGCCACACATGTATCCATGTGTGTGCCTGGATGGTGACCAATAGATGACGATTGAACTTACGAACTCTGGGCGCGACCGTACTCATGACTCGAAAAATCATCAGATTTCACTGAGAACATATTTCCGTGCCCATTCACCCGGATACGCAATTTGTCGGAGATAACCAGCCCGGGAACTCATAATTCTTTCTTTTCTGTAGACACTGGGGAACGTGGAGATTTCGAGAATCTATCCGACATCGTATCCGAACTCCGTCTCGTCTAATGGAGCGAATCACAAGGTGTTCATCGGAAGTCGAGGATTTTCTTACCCTTCCTTCTTCTGAATATTTCGGTGGAGAATGTTCCAAGAACTTTCCGCAGTGGGGTTTTTTTTTAATCGGCTTCCCTGAGGAGCACGAGCGATTGAACCGAGGACGACATTTTGTAAACATAACAGTGATTTTTGTGATTCTGATTCGATAAGTCTTCGACTTCAAGCTCTGGACAGATCCTCGCCATTGGTTCAGTGGGTGTGGGGAATCCTTTGCCGCATCCAACGAAATCAATGCGAATTGGATCGGTTCACTCGAGACGTTTCACAGGCGATTTTTTAGAAACGGTTCAAAAAACAACTAGAAATTCTTTGAGGCTTTCCATCGGAGTCCATTATCGCCCGATATGAGCTTCTCGGATAATATGATTGCTTCTGCTGATTGATATATCCTCCATTTGGCAATGGTCGAAGAGGGTGACTCTGAAGGAGATGAAGTTCTCGCGTGAAATTCGTCCTACTTTCGGCCCTAGGCTCTTCTGGTGAGCCCATGAAGGGAAAGGGGTTCGCGTGGTCCGGACCGAGCCAGCATCGAAAGGAAACTCTGGAGCCTCTTCCCCGCTACAGCTGAGTGTCAGTGCGTAATCGAGTCGCTTTCCAGAGCTTATTCATAAACCGTAAGACATGGTATATTCGCGATGATTCAAAGTTTGCAGGCTGTGACAAGAACAATAGCCAGAATGCCTTGGAGAGATAAGCACGGTTCACGGACTGAGTGAAGTTTGATGTCATCGACCGTAATAGAATTCGAAACCGCAGCGAAATGCACGCTGCACAACATCTTGTCGAAACGAGATTCGCGTCAATCGGTGGAGAATCGCTTTTTTTGAAAGACCGCAAAAAATACCAAATTTTTTTTCCAACTCCGCCTTCAAACTGTTCTTCCTAATTTTTTCGGATGCAGCAGAGAATGCCCCTCATTTGCTGAAGAAATGGCGAGAATCGGTCGAAGCTGAACACTTTTTCATTAACCCGAAAATCGAGCCCATTCAGGTTGTCTTCCGAGGACGAAAAACTGGAAAAGCTCACTTTTTGAACGAGAAAAAAGTGGTCGGGTCGACCCGGCATTTCCATATTCGGCTATATTGGACCGATCTAATAACTTTTCGCCATAGAGAAATTTTCCGAGTTCGGCTTCCATGAGAAGATACGGGGCGATTGGACCGAGGCAACATTTTGCTAAGAGATGAGTGATTTTTGTGATGCTGATGCGATCGGTCACCCTTCCTCGTGGTTTGACCGATTCTCGCCATTTCTTCAGCCCATGAGAGGCATCCTTTGCTGCATTCAGGAGAATTATGTCGAACAGAATCGGCTAACTCGAGACATTTCACAGGAAGTTTTTAGGAAAAGTTTGAAGAAAAATTCGGCATTATTTGCGATCTCCCAGAGGGGACACTTTCCCCACCAGTTGACACGGATCAAGCTGGAAAATAGGCGCCATCCTTCCAGCTATCGATCGGATAAAGAATTTCCGAAGTCAGACCATTTTGACCGAGTTATGACAAAAATAAGGAAGGGTAGGAAAATTCCCGACTTACGTGGACCACCCTGTATCACTCATCTCTCGGGAAACGGGGCTGGCGCTCTTTGCGAAATACCGAAGGTGAAGGTATGGTAAGGCCGACTTGGGAGGGTGTCAAGGAGTATGGTTTGATTGACCCGAAGAGTTCGGAACTCCGGAATTGGGCCAAATCAGAGAAGAAGCCAAAGGATCAGATAGGAGAGATCGGGCGCTCAAATGAATACGAAAGTTTCCTCGGGAACAGGGTTAGGTCGACCCAAGATAGCCCCCAGAAGAACAGTCGGGAAAATCCGAAAGTATGGTGCGATCGATCCAAGAGAACTGTCGGACGTGAAGTCGATCAATCCGGCACTTTCTAGGGCCATTCTTGAGGAAGCTAGAGACACAATTGAGAAAACGCTGATTTCTCATCGAAAAAACGCTCTCTTCATCTCGAGAAGAGACTGAGGGTGCGTTGAATTTCTCGATCTAGCTGACGTCGTCGATAGAGTATACCATTCTAGCGACATATGTTGTGTGGATACGCATTTATCCCGAGTTTCTCCGCCGAAACGGTCCACCCCTCGAAGTTCTAAGGCGCTCGCGGGTCTGAGGGGTGTGTCTGGCACCTCCGCTCGTCATGCGGTTCACACGACGACCTTGCGCCATACGCTACGTTTCCGTATTTCCGAGAAATGCTCTCAAGTGCCTTGTTTCCATCGGAATAAATCATATGGTGACTGGACGACGATCTCAGAATGCGTGGGACTAATTTCATCCACGGATTACACTAGCATAAATCGGATTCGAGCGGAGATTATTGGATCCGCCTCTTGCGATGCCACCTTGGAATCGGAGGGGCGAAATGACAGCAAGAGGAACCACACGAAATAACGATGAACATCATTCGGCACTCAGAAGCTTTTTCACATAATATTTGATGTACGCCTTTACATCCTACACATTACCTATACACCACATCACTATTCGCGTTCTCACCGAAGTCCTCGAACGAGAAATCGGCGGGAAATTCAGCATAAGTTCAGGAGAGAACTGAGTCTGATTGTTTCCATTGTCCGACCGAGCGGGGCACCAGCAACGACGGCAACACGGCGCGTATGCTCTTCGGATCATGCTCCGACGGCTGACCCTTCAGACCCTTAGCTGGTCTATGGGCTCCACATCATCTTGGAAGCAATCAACTGTCGCCCATTAGCGTTGTGAGGCGGTCCGCCCCGAGCATCAAACGAAATCCATGAGAACGCGAATAGTGATGTGATGCATAGGTAGATGGTTCCTGCGGATTCTCTCGTGAACAGTTATCTAGCAGCTGATGAATTCATCTTCTAGAGACGTTCATTTGAGTTCTCCATACACGTCGGAACTGTCGTCCTGGGAATGAGAGAAGAGTCCACGCCGGAGCAATCGGTAGCGAGCATTTCGAGTGCCCAGAGGAGCCCATCGCAAGCGTGGAATATCTTCAGCTGCGTCGGAAGGGCGGTTGCGTCAGCAAAAGCTTCACGGAGTCATCCCTGGCTCCAGGGCGTTCACTGATGACAAGGTCTTCACGTAAGTGGCATGTATTTGTTCTTAGGCAACTGGGTTCAACGTTCGTGATGGGACGAAGAGCGAGTCGGAATCCGCACAGACGTTCAAATCTTGTATCGAGTCCGGATGAGATTCTAAAATTCTGGAGTGGCCGGGTTCGGAATCATGTCCATCTTTGAATGCGACCTCGGGACGAAATCGAGCTCCTGTTACACATTGGGGGTTAAGGTCTCCAAAGACCCGGTGAGGAGATGGACAGAGAAATGTTTTTGAAACTCGAAGCCTCGCAGTTGAAAATATGAAGCCACTCCTCCACCTCTAACCGTTTCACTTTCACCTTAGATGGAAAAGACGACAAGCCGGAACATCGGGCGTTGAACCCGATTGGGAAAATGCTCGTGTATCTCGAAAGATCTCGAGGAGTGAACGACGCCAATGCTGTTGCTCGGCAAGCAGAGCATCATGAGCGTAGAGCGTTGTGAGCGCCCACTCTACTTTCCAGGAGCTTCTGTAAACGCCGCTCCCACTCGAGGCAGCCCTTCCTCGAAGGGCAGGGAATCTACACCGGAATCCGCCATCTTCTCCGACTACCTGGTCCCAGTGCGCGATCTCCTCCGTCGTATAGCTGTGTAGGTCATTCATCTCAGATACGCACCACATCTGTGCTGCCCACGGAGCGCTAACCCACCGGAATGTTTGTCATCCAAACAGAGAACGCTGATTTCGGAAGTTTCGTTGGTGAGGAACTCCGTCACCAAGACCTACAACGGAGAAGGCCCGCGGCGTCCCACACGGGCGAAGATTGTGTGTGTCTATGATTCTCGAATCCTTCCAATGGAGGTAGTGGTAGCTTGCCGAGTGGGACAGACTGTGAGGGGCGACCCTATGACAAGTTGCCAACGTGAGGAATATCAGTTACCGTTTCCGTGGTCCGATCAGAAATTCCGTCAACTGCTGAAGAACTTCCCCCAGAGGCGTTTACAGAGAGCCGAAGTGGCTGTAGGATGCGTCATCAGGGTGTTCTGGGCTATCAATGGGTGTTTATGTTGCTGTTTACTCTTGTGGGCGACGGGTTGCAGAAGAGGGCGCGAAGTCCGTCTCAGGAAAAAGTCGGGATTGAACGGCTCAACCGTCCATCAGGTTTATTCTTCGCGCGAGGACCGAACGTTGTGTTAGCATATTTTCCCTGAATGCCGCACACGGATCGACCGAGCGCTTGTGATTCATGACCGAAACTGCACTCGGGGGGAAATGGAAAAATCGCGACGCCACCGACTTCTCAGAAATCAATCGCGCCGGAGGAGATAAGAGACTTGTGGTTATCGGGGAGAGGAACACAGGGATTGGTTGAGGAAGGCTTCGTAGCCGGAAGTTTTCTAGCAAGCACTCAGAACGTACCTCTCCCATCTAGCCGGACGGCTCCGCGCTCTCCGCTCTGCCGGCGAGAACCGACTGAAGGAAATGATTTTTGGCGTGCACGCGGGGAAGAACAACGAAGGGCAGGAAACTCCGAGCGTCGGCATCACGGGCTCGCCCATTCGTTTGAATCCCCTCCGGGCAGTCTTTGCAGAGTGATGATTCCGGTCGCCTCCATATTCCAGATGTCTCCTGGGCTCAACCCGTGACGTTCGTATGGGTGTCCCGGTTGACGATCTCGTGATGTTCGTCTTGTCGAATGATGTCACTCTGGGCAAGCTCGTGGCCTTCGATATGCGGATGGGAAGTATTTTCGATGAAAATTTGAAGCAGCTGGGAAAACAACGTTTGCACGATCCGAATGACTCTTTCAATATGATCTGTCGGCGTGGTTGCTCCCTAGGTTCGCCGCTCTGGGCTTCGCACCGTTGTTGACATAACCTTCCTGTCATAGCTGTACGTTGGATTATTTTGAAGGCTCTAGTATAATATTTGCGAATCATGTGGTCTGAAGTCAAAACTTGCAACGACTTGAATCATTCTCCTCTGGAAGTGCTGCGAAGTAGGATATTCCCGCGCTACAGCGTTGTGCTAACATGCTCTCATGAGAGTGCTCGAGACGAATCTGCCGATAGTTACAAGTGCGGGTCACGTGATTCCATCACACGGACAACAGAAGTTCATGGTGCCCGCAGCGAAACTTTTCATCGAAATGAGTACTTCAGGTTTACTTTGTTGTTTCCGCTCTCTCTCTCTCTCTCTCTCTCTTCATTCGTAATACTCTCAGAGTGCGTCCGAAACGAATCGGGTTGGAGCGAAAGCATCGACGACACTCATCGCCAACGTGCCGCTGGTTCCGCTTCCCATCTCCCGAGACCCAACCAATCGGGGTCGTCGCTCTGGGAGTACTTCTGTTCACTATCTGAAGAAATCCAATCAGCGAGCGCTTGCTTTATTCGATTAGAAGATACTGAATCGTCGTTGTACATCGTCGTCAGCGAACCTCGTCGAAGGGGAAGGAGCTGTCCAATTAGCGTGGACTGGTAGCGATACTCTGTTGCGTCCATGCGCTATTCGACGCCGTGCCCCTTTAATCTTTTTATCCGAGCGACGTACACGGAGTGAGCTATCGAATGGTGTTATTGTTGCTTCTCGGGCGGTGTTTCCCTAACGCGATAGGGTTGAAAGGCCTCTGTTGAGCGACCCCTGCGTCTTAACCGAGAAAAAAATCCTGCGGAGACCGTGACAAATCCCCTGTCCCCTCAGTGCATACCTCGACCCACCATCGTTTGCCTCTTTTTGAATTTTCGACTCGATACGCCGATTCCCGTCGAGTTCCCACGCGACCGAGCCGCGCAACTCGCGGACCGCAGATGATGGAGAGGCGCCGCTACATTTGAGCAAATGCCCGATTAGAGCGGAGGCCCGATTTGAGCGGACAGCAGCGCTGCGGAAGACGCTGATGTGGTTCGAACCTATCTCACTTCGTTCCTCTCGAATGTATCGGTTTCATGCAGAGCTAAGCAGGACTGCGTGCGCGCGTTGTGCCGGAGTGCGAAGCAAGTATGCCGCTGAGTTCCGTGGATTCGACCGGAGGGCAACCTTTGCTCATCGTTGATAACTATCATTCTTTGCGTCTCCGCCATTCAGGGCCCACCGACCAGCGATAATCGGAATGCCCTGCGAGCGTAGCGAGCGGCGCACAGTGGGCGATTTGTGCTCGAAATTATTTTTGGCGATTTTCGCTGAAACTGATGTTTTCTCATTATTTTTTACACAGAAGCTGAGGTCGTATGGAGTCGAGGCGGTGGCTTCGGATAGACAGGATCGAGGTCTACAAGAAGAGTTAACCAACACTTCATTCGCAGACGGTCCCTTTTAGTACTAGCTAGTATATAACGCTATATTAGAGCGGATAGTGCTCCGCGAATATCCGGCCCCATTGCAATTCTAGCCGACTGCCCACACTCAGGAGAGTCCGACCGACCAGTTTTCAGCTGCCCCTTCGCACCTCGAGACACAATATACACGAAAATTTGGAAGAAAAGGGGGTGTTTTTGGCCCCTTCCGACTGATTTTTGATCTTCATCTCTGACGCTTGTTCTCGGCTCCACGGGCAGCGAGCTCGATCAGAATGACTGTTATCGCCATAATACTCCATAGATTCTCAGAAAAAAAGCCTTCCGACCCGATCCGATCACTGGAAGTGTGTGTTTCAACTGATTCGCCTCGATTCATCATCATCACCATGAGCATCATCATTATTGGAGTCGACGAAAAGCAATTCGCCTTGACTCCGACCCATAGCCACTAGTGACTTTCGCGGTTCTAGATGGCGAAACGGGGAGCCGGTACAATACAGTTGGATGCAGACGATCAGCTGAACTCGTGCCTGCCCGCGCGCTAGCTTCTAGAGACAAAAAGAACGCCGAACAGGCCCAACTGACTCTGTTCTTGAGCATTGTCGCGCTACAAAAGAGTTCTCTTCGCTTTAGCCAGCGACTTTGCGAACATTGCTGAGTCGCCTTCCAGGAGGCGTTCTGATCTACTCTGATCTGAGTGAAGATCAACGACCGGTGAGCGCCAGCGATGAGTTTCTTCGAAATTTCCAACCGGCAGCTCTCGGAGCTCTTTCTGGAGAGCGATAGGAACATGGATGTCTGCATGAAGTTGCTAATCGAGAGTAACCCTACCCTCAGTGCTGAGAATATGGAAGAAGTGAGATTATATGCGCATAAACGATTCGTAGGGAAATTCAACGAAAGGTGGCTCAGCTCCAACAGAACTCGCGGTCGTTTCTTCAAGAAATTCGTTAATTGGCTGGACACCGTGAACAGAATCCAAATCAGCGTTTTGCCCGTTACCCATTCTGATCCGCTCATCTTCAGTTACAGGGAGCTGCGAGTGCGAGATGACGATGAATATGATGAGGACGCTTTAGAGCTCTCAGAGAGAGTCGAGAAGGATGATGACTCCGACTCAGAATAAAGTCGATCGATCGCCTGCATCCAACTATGTTGATCGTTCTTGGATTTGAATTCATCGGTTCCTACCCTGCACACGTGTCCCCTTGCATTTCAGGCGTCCAGAAACGCGAAAGTCACTAGTGGCTTTGGGTGGGACTCAAGGCGAATTGCTTTTCGCCGACTCCAATGATGATGATGCTCATGGTGATGATGATGAATCGAGGCGAATTAGTTGAAACACACACTTCCAGTGATCGGATCGGGTCGGAAGGCTTTTTTTCTGAGAATCTATGGAGTATTATGGCGATAACAGTCATTCTGATCGAGCTCGCTGCCCGTGGAGCCGAGAACAAGCGTCGGAGATGAAGATCAAAAATTAGTTGGAAGGGGCCAAAAACACCCCCTTTTCTTCCAAATTTTCGTGTATATTGTGTCTCGAGGTGCGAAGGGGCAGCTGAAAACTGGTCGGTCGGACTCTCCTGAGTGTGGGCAGTCGGCTAGAATTGCAATGGGGCCGGATATTCGCGGAGCACTATCCGCTCTAATATAGCGTTATATACTAGCTAGTACTAAAAGGGACCGTCTGTGAATGAAGTGTTGGTTAACTCTTCTTGTAGACCTCGATCCTGTCTATCCGAAGCCACCGCTTCGACTCCATACGACTTCAGCTTCTGTGTAAAAAATAATGAAATAAGATCAGTTTCAGCGAAAATCGCCAAAAATAATCTCGAGCACAAATCGGCCACTGTGCGGCGTTGACAGCAGTTCTTCGACGAGGCGCGAGCCCACAGATCAGCGATCGCTGTCTTGAACTTCCTCTAGGAATCGGGCTCGGTAGTGAAAGGCTTGGGCTCGATTGCCCACGCAGAGGTTTGCAGGAAGTGGAGTTGGAGTTCCGTAATAGCCGTAATTATCACGAGGATAACACTCAGGGATCCCTCTCTGAAAATCACTGACTGGGGGGCCATAGGTACAAACTATACTCGGGAACCACTCTTGGATTCTTAAATAATTGTCTGCGTTTGTCTCCGCAGCGTCTCTGGAACTTTGCGCCCGGGATCGAACGGACGGGACGGGAACGTAGGCTCTCGTATATGCCGTGAGTAGTGTTCCATGGCAGTGGCTCGAGAAACGAGGGCTGCAGCTCTTCTTCAGTCATGATCGCTATCAAAAGGTGCCGAACCCAACTCTAGCGCGAGCGACGGTACCACGGCCGCTGTTGGCTTTCGCTTGAGTCGGGACTTCGCTCTAATCGGGCCTCCGGTCAAATCGGGCAGAATCGATGGAGAGGCTTCATCCAGAAGGGAATGCGTTAGTCGTCTCCAATGAGGGTTGATCCAAAAAATTTAATCTTCGAATATTTCTCTGATGATGTTCGGTGCATTGATCCCATCCGAATTCCATCTGGACCAGGTCGGTCTTGAAGCGATCCCGCCGTCCGTCCCCAGGTCGTTCGGGATCTCCGCGGAGCTAGCACAAGGCTGTTGAAGTTTCGGGAGCGGTCGACGTTTGCAACAACGGCGACCGATGCTGCGGAGACAGGGAACGGAAGAGTTGTTTTTGATGAGGGATTACATGATGACATGTCTGGGTGACGAACGTGACAAAGAAGTGTTGGGAGTTCCTAACACGGCTCGTTTTTATTGAATCGCTGTTTCGCGCTGTCTCCCATGCTTCGTCTTGTGAGTTCTCTCCCTACTTCGTGTTTGGCTCCCGGATCCTCACAACGCCGCTCTCCCTTCTCGCCATCTTTGATGGAAGAACGGGTCGAGCTTTCAACTAGTGATGTTTCTGACGAGCTTGTTCGCGGAGTCTCCGATGTCTTGCTTTGTAGCGTTGGACAAGTTTCCCTAAAAGCATTTCACTTTTTCCGGTACCGAAGTTTCGAGTTTCCGTACCGTTCCATCAGAATCCTCAATCCTGCTTCCAGGAAACAATAGGCTCCGAGATTTCAACGTTTCTTCATCTGACAAGAGCTCGCATCGTGTCACTCGACGGAGAATATCGGATGAGCCCGCCCCGACAGCTCTCCATAGGTCTAACGTTTTGGGCCGTCTCGGAGCCGCCATCAATCTTCGCTTTGTCGTGTCCGAGCGGCGCCCTCGGCACTCCTGCTTGAAAGACGAGCTGTTGACGTGAGCGGTCACCTCCGACGCCTTATCCGTCGGCGTATTCAAATCATGGAACTCGTCGGATCGTCCATGAACGCGTACTCGTATTGCGTAAGGCACGAGAACATCGCCCGGCCGAGAGTGACGTAAGCTGTGACACGAGCCGCGCCTCATGAAACTTTCAAGGCTTGTCTCGTGCGGATTGTTTCTCTCAGGAAACCTTAATGGTATGACAACGGCTCGACTCAGGTCCGCAATGCTTCCTGTTTCGAATTTCTCTCACAATCTTCCTCATCTGAGCCTGAACTTTTTCAAACTTGACGATCGGGAAGAGTGTGAGTCGTCCAGCTTACCTCCCCTGGGCCTCGACCGGATGTTTTCACGACGAGAGTTCGTCGAACTCTTTCTCTCTAAGCCCCGCTTCAGCCATTTGTGAAGCGGCCACGTTCCTGACGAGTTCATCGCTTTCCGAGGAGCTGCATCTGTTTCAGATTTTCAGGCATGCATTATGTAGATACGACGATATAAATTTCTCTGGACGTCGGGTAAAAATGGAAGGGAGTCGGAGAGCTGCACGCTGTTCCGTGGTACAGGCTCCAGGCCAACACAAAAACATCTCCACGAGGGCTGAGAAATTTGCAGGAGTTCTTCCCGCTTCTGGCATAGCATCGTCCGGAGAATGTATGTTCTACGTGTTCCAAAAGTTCTGTTGCGATAAGTTCCGAATTCAATATTGTGAAAATCTCAAAGCTTCGAGAACAGCACGCGGACCCCGGAGCTCCCTGAGTTCGGCTGATTCTGATCCCTGACAGTTTGAGAGTCCTTCCCAACCTGATAAGCTTCTGCGGCTCTGTACTCCATGGCCTCTGGCGGCTTCGCATCCGAATGCTTCGGGAGCCTTGCACTTTCCGTAGAACGCTCAAATTCTGAGCTCAATCAAGGAATCTGAACTATTGGAGCGTCAGTACCCTATCCGAGATCCGCAGCAGTCAGATGATCAGCTGCGATTTCGTGATGAGTGGGGATCTCCGAGATGGTTTCCCCACCTACAAAGCGGAACGAAATCTTCACGCTGCGAGTCTGAGAACGTATCAAGAATCTTCCAAGGATTCCCTAACCGAAGAACCTTTCCTGAAAGCAGCTTGTCTTCGAGAAGATAGCATAGCAGATGAGCCTCGCATGGCTGATTGGATGGTACTTTGGCTGGTTGTCAGTGCGCCGGACGAACCCACCGACGGCAGGACACGGAAGGTCTGGCTGGCTTTATCGACTCGCCCCATCGAATAGAAAAAGTCGTTGAATCCTTCTCTGGAGTTTGCTCGCGAATCCATTTGAGGAGACGGTAACAGCGGCGGCGATGGATTGTTGGCTCGCACACATCCAAAAGCAAATGTTTACCACTCTGATACCGAGCTCTGTTAGAGGAGCCATGTCAGGGAACTTTTGAACCGATAGCATCAAGGCAGGGGTCGAAAAGCAACACTCGACGATGACACAGTAGTTCCCCGCGCCTATTTCCCAGTTCGTGTCGAAGTTGCGTGGATAACGTGGACTGCGGGCAGTATTTGAGTGCCAAGCTTCCGTTGCAATGAGTGTAACTGGGTTTTGAGGGAACGAGTTGAGTAGATCATCACAGACAACAATTCGATGTGAAGAACTGTAAGGGCGAACGGATAGCGATCCCGCAGGAAGGAATCAGAGTCGATTCACCGCAGAATATCGGTCAGTTGCCATCTGAGCGCTGAATAAAGAGAATCAAGTGCAGAATCGAGTGCTCTTCTATCCTTAGTAACGAGTCCTTGCGGAATCTCTCGAAATCGGCTCGTCCATCAAACGAACGCAATCAACGGGTTGGTACCCACTGACCGGAGGTAATGACATCACTTATTGCGGGAACGGTCAATTAAATGGATTCGGAGAGTATCAATCTCGACTTCCGAACAGAATGAGAGAATCGAGCTCAATTAAAAGGTCTCACGTCCGTTAGCCTCCGCCAATGAGTTGCGCGGGATGGATATCCGACATCAAACTCCGTGGAACGGCTAGAACTTCGATCCACATGTCGTTCCGAGGTGCCTCAAAGAGTGGGTAGATGTCACAGCTGATGCAAGATGAGAACTTCCTCAAACGTGACCCGCCCCGGATGAAAACCTGTGCCGTACAGGGATAGCGAAATGATTGACATCTCGCGTGCCCAACCTTTGGCGATGCCTCTCGGGATAGCTTTCTCATTCTGTGCTTGGAGAGACCCCAAACTCCGAATTCCCCGAAAAACAACGCACACTTTTCGAAGGCTGCGGCATCAGCGAGTGAGCCAAATTGTTTTCTGGGCTAGTCGTGGTCATCCTCGAGACAGTTCATCGGATCGATTCCTGAGTTCATGATTCGGACGGCTTTGATTTCGCATGCCCAGAGCGCAGTTCGTGGATTGTCGGAGCCCGATGCGCTCGCGCAAGCTCCAATGCACTGATGCTGACGCCTATTAGAAAAATACCCGATCTCGATAGTCTGGTCTCTATACACGGCGATCACCATTCATTCGCCCCCCTGTGAGCGGCGGATTTCGAGTCCTCGGAGCCGGACTTGGGCAGAGCCATTGTCATGGACTTCCTTGGGCCTCAAAAAGTATGGTCAGATCGATACCGGAATCACCTCCCTAGAGCCAGAAAAATAGTGATCGGAGATCAACGAAAATCCTGACAGAACGGTCATCGAGTTTTGTACCGAGGCAGTCCGACGGAATCGCGTCGAGGCAGTCACTAGCCCCCTGCCGGGAAACCGCCGTCGATTTTAAACCGTCTTGTGTCCCCCGTCTTGGCTCTTACGATGAGAGAGAAGTCGTCGAAGAAAGACCTCGAGTACCTGCTGCGGATCCTCGGAGAGGCCGAGCTCGGTCCTGAACGTCAGCAGTGTCAGACAACAGGGAGGTCAGATCGCCTCTGGAATCAACTCTCTAGGCCAGAGGTCGTCAAACGTTTCCGACATTGCTGGCAGCCGCGACAGCCTGGGGTGTCGCGACACGCAGTTTGACTACCCCTGCTCTAGACCAGAGAAGTATTGTTCGATCGACCCGGGAATGACCTCCCCGGACCCAGAACAGTATTGGGTGCGTGCGAAAGTTCTGAGCGCTAAACTTTGACAGCTCATAACTCCGCTTCTAGAAGTTGTAGGAAGATGGTGAAATACTCAAAATACGCGGAATTCAGTCAGCTCCCGTTGCCTGCCAACAACGGCGGTTTTACTGAAATGGTCGAAAATCGAACAATCGCGATTTCTCGATTCCGGCGAAGGTAAGATTATGACCCCCTGTTTTCTCTTCGGAATCATGAAATTCGTCAAAAGTTAAGCTGTTTTGAAGGATAAATTGAGCGAATCGGCCGCTGCCAAGCGGAGATATCGGCCTAGGAAGCTTCGATCCTTACCCCTCTCGATCTGTGTTGAGTGAATAGGAAAAATGTGGGCCTCCTCAAAAAATGCCCCATCTTCCAGAAAAAACGAGCGAATTCGAGATGATGCATAGCATATTTTATAGCCGGGTTCAAGGTTCCGAAAACATGTCATATGATCCAATTTCAGGCTTCCGAAGAGTTTCCAGGGGAATTCGTGCCGGTGCCAGCCATGGGACGGCTCAGCCAGCGAAACTGAAGTTTGTGATTTCGACTCCCAATTCGAAGTTGTGGGTGAAGAGCCAGGAATTGGATCAGATGCCATGTCTTCGAAGCGTTGAACCCGGCTACAAGGTGTGCTATGCAGCATTTCAAATCGGCTCGCTTTTTGGGGACGATAGAACATTTTTTGAGAAGGCCCATATTCTTCCTATTCACTCAACATCGACCGAAAGGACTAGAAATTGAAACTTCCGAGGCCGATATCTCCGCTTTGCAGCGGCCGAATTGCTCACTTTTTTTTTGTAACAGCTGTGGTCGAATCGATCACGGCAGCACCTTCATAGTCCACGAGAAGGGCCGGATGAACTGACGAACTTACAGACGGAGGATCGTCGAGTTTGAATACCTAGTCGAGATTCTCGAGGTTGGTGTGTTTCCGGGGGTTCCAGGCGAAAAACAAAAAATGCCTGCATGTACCCAAATCCCCGTGCTTTGCTTCTCTGGAATTTCCATGAGACGTTTCGTCTGAGCAGAGGTCGTCAAACTTTCACGAGATTGGCACCCCAGAGTGCCGCAGCCGTAGCCCGTCGAGACGGTGCCGTGTGGGGCCAAAATGGTGGAGGAATGGTATCGAAGTTCAGCTTTGGCCGAACCTCTGGTTTCCCTATTCGCGATGGGATCGGCCAAGCTTCTGAGGAGGGTGCCAACATTGGAGACTAGAGCAGCGAGGAGCAAACTTTCGATTGGAAACCGACAACGGCAGGTCATGGTGTATGGTCAGATCGAGGCGGAGTTATCTTCAAAGTATGATGAAAACGATGAAGGGCATCTGTTGGACTCATTCGACACCCCTTGCCATCGCTCAACACTCTTGGCGCCGCGCGGCACACAGTTTCATGAGCCCCGACCCAGAGAAAATCTGGAACAGGCTCACCAATCCATGGGTCAGATCCTTGGGCGGTAGCACGAGATGCGGGTTCCGCTCATTCGCCTTCCCCCGGGATAGCGTTTTCTGCATCTACATCCCAGATTGCCGCATAATTAAGTCCTCAAAAGTCCGATCGGAACTCCTACCTGAGCGAAGATGCTCGCAGGCATCAATCGACGGCACGTACTTGCCGAGGAGCAATATTGTCTGATTGGGGGGCGAATTTTATTCGAAAACGCCACGGATTCCTCCAGAATTTCCTCCGGATCAAGCTCTGAGCCATCGGCCGCTCGCGGAGTTGGGAGCCATGCCGTTCTCTTGACGCTGACAACCCGCTCTTCCCCCAATGGGGAAGTTGTATAAGGTCGTCGTTCCTAGGTTGCCCGGCGCGGTCTCGAATCATCGCGTGTGACGTCAAAATCATTCAACAACACTCCCAGTCATTCCTCCGATGGCGCAGCCCCCGCCGGTGATCGAAGCTGCGACGTTGCTAGGCTCCTGCAACTGCGAGCGTGACGTGGGACTAGCTTCGATCACTCATGGTTGACCAAGAGGGGGATGCCAAGATGAATTTTCGGATTCTTCATGAAAGTTCACCCGCAATCTACGTCGAATTGTCCGGACTCTAGATGGCCGTGTCCTGAGTGTCTTCGCTGAGCCCGTAAAGAATCCAGCTCGACCTCGAGCGGACTGATTGTTCGTTTTCCCTATACGATGAGTTTGTATAATGGGGTCTTGCAAAAAACCAACTGCACTTTCAGATTTCCTCACACGCAACATTCTATGGTCGTGAAAATCGCCGACGAGGTATGCGCTGATTTACGGAGAACGTAGTCAGTTATATATGTATTCCGTTATGAGAACAGCAAAAACATTGATAAGTGAACCGGAACAACAGCGGAGACTTCAGGATTCGGCCGTCTCCTCGTCCGAATCGTCCTTGTAAGAAGCTCAGTGAAGAATCACAGGTGCTCCCGCTGTGAAGTTAGTATGGCTAAAACGAAGACCTCAGGAATTCGCGATTTTCGAAACTTCGGCATCACGAGAGAAGTTCAATCACCACCGAATGCGGAAAACGCCAGGATGTTTGGCTCGACGTCATGCGTAAGGGGGACAACGGTCGAATCGCGCGGGCTCAAGAGCTCGAGCTTCTAAGCCATTCCGGAGCTAATCACTGAGCCGCCCATTCAAGAACAAAAGAGGACCACTGCTCACATTCCAGCTCTCTTATGAGGGGAGGGGGGGGGGGGGGGGGGGGCTGTCAATGTTTGAAGCCGATGATCCTCGGAGCAGTGCTATCACGCGTCTCGCTTCGAATCGCAGGACACAATTGGTGCTGCCAGGAGCATGTGTTAGAAACGTTTACCACGAATCGGAGATTGGTCAACGTTAGAGCTTTCGTCGTCGTACCGAGTCGCTCGAAACAGGGGATTTTCTGACGACAAGGGAAGGATTGAAGCTGCTTGAATTTGTGGCAATCAGGTTGGGATCCGACGGAAAGACCATGGATCGCTGTCGATCGGAGCGGTTGCATCGAGCCATGATTACGCGGGACGCTGCTTGGACCCCCTACCACCCGCTGACGACTTCAACGGCGAGTCCGTTAATGTTGCGAAAGGTGGCTCGAGCAGTTCAAAGATCCTAGAAACGCTGCGATCGGGATAACGCGACGGCGTTTTGTTGGTCAAGAAGTCGTCCAGATTCAGGCCGGGAAAGGACTGGTACACGAGAAAGCTGTTCTCTCGGTTCTGCTGAGAGGCCTGCTCAGAACCCCCGACATCCTCCTCCCCCAGGAAGCGGCACCTCTCCTGGCATTCATCAGCCAAAAATAATGCTGATGGCTCTTGCGAGAGCTCCGGCAACCTTCCAAGAGCTCATGAACCGGGTGGAGGACTCGATGAATGTCGAGCTGATCTCTCCGTTTACGGCCTAGTTCACTCGAAGAAGTACTATCCTCTCTGGAAACAAGAGCGATCGAAGAGTTCCCAATATCTCAGAACGTACTCTACGTTGGACAGTTCCTGAGCTTCGCGAGCTTCTTCCGAGTAACCGTGGCAGACTTCGGTGGGATCTCGCATCCCCTCACGGAGATGCTCAAGAAGAATGCATAGTTCGTCCGGAACATTGGAGTGAATGAAGCTGCGAAGCAACTGAAGAAGAAGTTGGCAGACGAGCCGGTTTCAGAGGAATTCGAGCCCGACACACCGAGGAAGCTACACTGCGGGTGGAAGGGACATTGATTGAGGAATGTCACAAGGCGACATCGCTGAACATGCTCTTTGAATAGAATAACGACATTCAACACGACTGGGAGGGAAGTCGCAGCACACGGACGCGTTCAGCATGAACGCGCTGGAGGAGAGCGTGGTTGAAACGGGGGATTCAACGAGAATCGCCGGGCGAAAGGTCACAATCACCGTAGCTGACAGATCGCAATGATACGGGATCGAGATGAGACGCCCAGAGACCGTGTGACGCTGCTCAAGAAACCGGAGAAGCAGCGTGATCCGTGATCGGAGCCGAGTCCAGCGGTCCGTGGTATAAAATGGTATTTTGTGTGAAGAGGTCGAGGACGAGGGAAACCCAAGAGCGGTAGTTTCCTCCCGCTGAAAACTATGTCTAAATACATCTGTGCTACTTCGCATGAGAAGACGGGCCATTGTGGCGAGGAGATTTCCGGGAAACTCGGAGCGCTCCTGCTTCGCAGATCTGGGGCACTATGTAGAGCAGCACGTGAGGCCCTGTACAGGATGTCTTTCAAGGAGCCAAGTGGTTAGCAGGGGGGTTTCCTGAATCCGATACCTGGAACGACTTTTCGGGAGAGTGTTCGTAGTTAATTTAGATTCGCTGCCGACATCCAGCGGGGAAGAGCATATTATCGTACTGGCTTGCAATTTGACCAAGTTAGTTCTACTGGAGTCGGTCAAGTCGACGTCAAAGGGCTGGTCCCTTTGACGTCGACCTGATTCGATTCGTGGAGAACTTCATCCTGGGATGCGATCCACCCGAGATTTTGGTTCCTGATCGTGGCTCTGCGTTAGCCTCAAAGGACTTCGAAGTGCTGACACAAAAAACCTTGTCAAGCATGTTTTGACTTCGGCCCAGCACGTACATTCCAGTGGCGTGGCGATCCTCCATGGTGCCCGGGGCGGATTCGATGCCCCCACCCCCCTTCTGTCACTTTGGAGTCCAAGAAGAGGAATGCGTTCCATGCGCACCGATTGTATTCTCAAATGACCTCGTATACAAGGAATCGGCTACGTAACGGTATGCGACCGTTGGCTCTCAGCTATTATTCCTTGTGTCGAACCGAAACTCTAGACTACGGTACACTCTGCGACAATAGTATGACCTGCGCATCCTCTTGCGATTGCCATCCAGGGTTCACTCCCAGTTCTCTAAGATTGTGGTGAGATTCCGAGTAGTCCCCACACATGTGTTTGAAGCAATGAGTCCGACGATCAGGTCGAAAGCCGTAATTTTTCAATCTGAATACGCGATTTTTGAGGAGTAGTTTCTTGATAAGTATAACCCAGTCGCCTTCTCTTATGCAAACTGTATTTATTCCGCCAAAAGTGACCGAGGTGAGCTCTTACTAGTACTTCGTCGAACCTCATGCCATTCCGAGAACCGAGATCACCCGATTCGGCTAAGATTCTCACAACACTTGAACCGATTTTCAGGAAAGAGCCTCCCATTCAGCTGTCAGGGCTCCCTCAGGCTAACCGACCGCCTGAAACTGTCTCCCACCGCAGAGGACAGCTTGCGGAAGGCTGCTCCACAAGTTCTCGATGGGGTCCAGATCGGGCGTCCGGGCAGGCCATCCCGAAACTTCCATCAAATCGTCTTCTGAGTCTACTTTCACAATATTGGCAGCATGGAGTGCCTCATCATCCTGTCGAAGGATGAAAACGCGGTCACAGATCCGTTCAGCGTGCTCAGTTTATCTCTCGAGAGTTTGGTGGAACCTCGATTTTTCAATCGTTCGTCTATGAAGACCAAAATAGTCATTCCACGATACCCGATGCCCGCCCACACCGATTGGGAGTGACATCTTCTTTCCTGAAACCATGGATATAACAAGAATCACCATCCGGACAGGTTAAAACGTTCTTCATCAGAAAACAGGACTCGCGGCCACGGATCAGTCCATCTGACGTGCTTGTAAGCCAGAGACGCCCTTGCTTCTCTGTACGGTGGAGAGAGCGCGGGTTTACGCTGCAATTCCTCCCTCTCGAGGGTCTTGCATGAGGCGAGGCATCTCTTAACGGTGCGGAGCTTCGGCCGGACCTTCGATTCCGCAAGAATTTCACGATAGGTGAGAGGACTCCGCGAAGCGATTCTCAAAATCGCCCTCTTGTCGCGCAATGACACCGCTGGAGGTCGACCGCGCGCTTTTTCTGAGCCATATTCTATTAAATTGCTCAAGTAATCTAAGACTTGTCACCGCGGTGGTGGGCCGTAATTATTCGTTTTTCATCTTCGCTGAACTTACGACCGCGCATGGTTGTTATCACCTCAAAAAGATTCAAGTCAACGACGAAGAAAGAAAAACTATCCTGCTTGCTTCGATAGACCTCTGCATTTGAGCGACGACGCAACAATCATGTAAGTTATACTTTTGACGCATCTGATAATCATGTGGCTTGGGCTCAGAAGGTATTGGCGGGCAGTCGGAGCACCGTGCCAACGATTTCCACAGCAGCAACGACTGGGCATCAGGTGGGGTGCTGGAACGCTCTGGATGAAGCATGAGGTCGGAGAGTATCCAGCCTATCGCACGGTTCATAACTCGCGACTTCGCGGAAATGTCCTTCGGCCGTAATGCCAAGCCAGCTGAGGGAGGTTCCCACGTGCACAGTCTGTAGTCTTCATCTGAGGAAGACGGGTTTCAGAGAGTTCCGGCAAACAAGAGCATCGTTGAGCCTTGAATCGTGATCTGTGCGCGGCTCAAGATTCCAGAGGTGTGATCAGTGAAAAACGGCAAAATTTAGAAATTATCCTCGGAAATGGAGACAACGAAGTCGAGCCGCCACATATTTTTTCAATGAATGGCTGGAGCCTTGCTCCTTCCAGAGGTCACTCCATCTGATCTCTGGCTGCTCTCAGAGCGAAGTAGAAGCTCGAAAACCCACATCAGACCCATATATTCCCGTTACACCCCCCTCCAGAGCAGGAACGTACTCGTGAGGTGTTCGCGAGCGGCAGGTGATCCGCGTGTTCAAGGAAGAGTTACTCGGAAATTGGAACTTTGAGCGGAAATATCTCGCGTAGCGCCCGCTGAGTAGCCCGCATGTTCGCGAGAATGTCGTCCGATCAAAGTCGAGCTCTGGCCTGGAAAGTGGTGGCGGATAGACGCAGCACCGAGCGGTAACATGCAACCCAACCAGGACTGAGGATGAGCTGACATGAAAGAATCTTGTCAAGTGAACTGAACTGAAAGTCCCTTTCATTGATGTTGGGTGACCCTTCACCTCCACCGCGAATTCTCACACTACGCCTAACTCGAACAAGTCACGTTGGATTCTAGAACTCTCTCGAAACATTCACCACAGCCTGCAATGGCGTCATATCCTGACAGTTCCTGGCAGTTGGAGCCGGAACGGAATCCTTCTTCAGAGATCCGGGAACAAGTCAGACGGGGAGTCTACATGCCGCTATTAGACTGATATCAGCAGTTCGACAGAAGCGAAGAAACGCATCTGGTTCGATCCGACGTGGGTTATGTCAGGGGATCACCGGCAGCGAGCGGGGATCCGACGAAAGTGAAAGTTACGAATCGCTGTCGTACTGCCACGCGTACAGCATCTACACCAGTGATTCCCAACGTGCGCCATGGCGATCCCTCCGGGCGCCCGGACGCCGGGAAAATATCCTGCTTCCTCCATTCTAGAAAGTCCCCAATCTTGATTGTGCAATATTGACATCCCCGACCCGACTCATGGATAATGATTCAGGCATCGGATTTCCCCTTCGATGATAAGATACGTTGGATGGGGCAATGGGACAAAAAAGGTTGGGGACCCCTGACCTACATGAATCTCAACTGCCCACTGTTCTCAGCCAACACTGCACGAACCAGCGGGAGATGGGACGTGATAGTCTTGGTCCAGGGTGGACGCGGAGTCGGAGGGGTGCAACTCCGGGTTACTTCACAGAAATCAGCCACCAGAGACGCCGTCCAAGAAAACATAGGGAGTAGAAGAAACTCGAACGAGTGAAGGACCCAAGTGTGTAGGGACACTCTGATTTCCGGTCGGACAGTCACGGCAACCCTGACAACTCCGTGGCGCCGGATCGGCGGAGGAAACCAAGGACGCAGATATCGAGATCGAAACCTGAGAACAAGAGGAGCTGACGGAGCCAACGCCTACACAGCCAGTACTGGGAGACTACTACCCGGGAGTACTACCCAAGAGAACCACCGGGGGCCGAACGTGCACGTTGACTCAGATAGAATCGTCGGTATTATATGGTCAGCTATATTATGAGCAACTACGTTTCAAATCCTTCGAGAACAAGCGCTGATCAGCCGAAACCGTTTGTGCAGCGCTGCTGTCGTCTACCATACCCTTCCTCCATTTACAGAGGCACTCTGGAGTGAGATGAAGAATACAGTGCATATAAGCACAGTGCTATTGAGTTGGGAAGTCCACGTCACTCTGTTTTCTATATTCTCTGTCAGAATGCATCAGGGAGCGCGCAAAGTTCGAAAAGATCAACCTACAAACAGAGAATCAATTCTTGCTTCCAACGAATATAGTTGAGGGACCGGCCTTCCCGAAGTAACCCCATATCGATCGCCTTGGGGGCAGTCGAAGGCGAATGAACAAACACAGAAGGGAACAGATACACGTTACACGCTTATAGATAACAGGGGGGCAACAATTGTGTCAAGTTGCGATGGGGCCAGGGGGTGGGCTGCCTATGTCCTCCCTAGAAACCCGCTCGACAACAGGTGCAAGTCTCATGTCAATCCGATCGATCCGTGGATGCTCTTCGGAAGTTAGCCAACAGACAAGTGTATCTTCGATTTTCCCGTATACTGTGAATGAAGATGTTGTAGAGATTTACATTCGGAGCAAAGAAAACAGTCGGAGGGGGTATTCGTACGGCCGCTGATATATTGAGGCTCCGAAGCCGCTATGGTTGAATGAACCGGTAGTTCAACCACCGAGCATCTTGAATAACCCTGGGCAAGAGCCGACAGTTCTGAGGGGGACAGGGAGGCAGTTCCGAAATGGTGCAAACCCGATGAAGAGGTAGAAAAGTACCTACATGTCAGAAACTGTGAGCACTGTTGCGTTTGCTCAACAGGTGAGGGATCGTCTTCAAATCAATGGAATACGGCGGTATTTCCTCGCGGAGACCCGAGTACGAGAGCTGAATCCAGGGTCTTCATCGTCAAGGGTTAAACGAGGATTCCGCCAGTACGCCGTCCCTCACGTAGGGTCACCGGTTTCAGGACTCTCGGTTTTCCCGAGTCGGTCATTTTGACTGTAGACATTTTGGCTACGGACGTTTTGGCACGGAGAATTCGGCTCCGAAGACATTTTGACTTTAAACCTTTTGGCCTCGGAGACATCTCGACTCAGGACGTTCTGGCTTCGGATAGTCTGGCTTGGGTCCTTCGGGCCCCGGAAGTTTCGGCCTTAGATACATAGAAGGTTTGACGAATGTCTTCGTCAGCTCGCGAAAATAGGCATTAGCATTCTCAGAGCTAGCTTTGTGGCCCGAACATCGGCCCTGCCAAGGAGAGGCCGCAAGAAGGTTGGGTGGTAATTTTTGCTCTCTCCGGCAACGGAAGTTCCCTCATATAACTGGATCTCCAATATGAGTTTATAAAAACCCCCATCTCTCATCCGATCACGCGCGCCCGAGTTAAATGGAGGAAGCTCAATTTTCGAATAAGCTCAGTACAGATGAAGTTTGTGGTTCTGTGAGCAAGAACATGGGCTCGACCCTCTCTTAAGAGGTTTTTCAAACGGCCTATACCCGTGCGCTGTCTCTAGAGGAACAGAAAGATCAGTCCGCTCGGTCGCGGGGAATTTCAAATTTCTCGCACGCCTCGTATTGTTTGGCGAACGCAATGCGAATCGAACCTCATCTCCGGTGCGGACTCGCTGTGACGATTCCTTGTTCTGATACCATGGCTTGCTGAAGGATCAATCCTGTGGCACACGGGGGTCCGAGAGTCGACGAGGAAACAGTCGGTGATTCACGAATCTGAAGGTAGACGAAGTGACATGCGGCATCGTCGTTTCCAATACCCAGGTAGAATGCTTGATGCGGCAAACCTTCACTCTGGGCATGATTCGATGCCTCGTGAGGAGAAGGATCGATGCGAGTGGCGCAGGTTTGGATTCGATCGAAAACATCGCTGAAGGGAATTCGATGGACGGACAATCGAGCGAATCCAAATGGTGAGCACCTCTGCTGAGCCTTAAGTTCTTTTCCTCTCGAACGCTTCTGCGCAAGCTCATCGACTGGAACTAGTTATAGTCGTAAGCTGCGGCTCGGTTTTCTAGGCATCGGAGGCTATTTTGAATAGTTAAAACTTCGATACGCGATAGGCGCGGAGCGGCCGGTCCGTGAAACAACGTGCACCTTTGGCACGTTGGAGCGCAAGGTTTGGGTTGAAAATATCTCGAGCGAATCCGTCGACGCGTTTCGGAGAGTTTCAAGGACTAAATGCACATCATCTGTCGCACTTGCACTTCGAAGCGATTCTAAAGTCCGGGTTCGCTGGACACATGGTCTCAATCAACGAGTGATTACGATCGATCACGAGCTCCGATTACTATGGCGAATATCCGTGGAGATTGGACTTTGATATTGATCACTGCTGTCTCGGACCTGGAACTCCTCGATAATCCGTCTGCGCAGCGCTTCATCATTTGCGTGATTGTTTCTTCCATTAACGACGGTGCTCCTCAGTTGAGAAGATTTCTGATTGTCCCGAATCAATCTGATACTTTGAACTCTCCACGTAAGCCGAGGTGAGTGCGATAGTGTGGCTGTCTTAAACTCATTCGACGGGATCTCATCCTCACTCAGATCGGATTCACACTCTGAAGCTGTGTCTTCGGCGGAATCGAAGGTCGCGGGATCATTCTTGCGAGGGATTTGGGTTGCGCTGCTACTCCACCGTGCTTCCGGAGCCTCTAGAAATGTTCGTTCGTTCGGAGGAAATAATTCCACAAGGAATAGGTCTCATTGGGGTCCCACTTGATCTGAGTTTTGTATTTCTTTGTTTCCAGGTACAGCGACCGTCGAGTTGAACCTTACAGTCGAAACGGTAGACCAGGCTTCAACGCTCGACGCGGACAACCTCTCCGCGGTCAGCTCGTTCCGGTGACACACCACTTGGACCGCGTCCACAATGAACTTGTGAGGCAACTTGGCGATAAATATCTCAGTCTCCTGGACGAGTTCCGGAGGCAGCATCCGGAGTTAATTTCGGACGTCGCTGCTCCAAGCACCACAGAAACGGATCATCCCGAAACAGAGTAGAGCACCAACTCCACGTTGGCTGTCGCAACCGGGAAGGTGCTCGGCTGTACAACTTTGATTCGTCGTTGAACACTCATAGGAAGCCAACCTTTGAGAAGCTCTCCGACCATTGACGCGGGTGCGAACCTGCATTCTCATAAACAATAAATTTGTTCTCTGTCGACACGACGGCGGATGTGCAAGGAGCTACAGCTAAGGCGTTCGAATGAGGCACTTTCTGGCCCCTAAACTCAGGAGTTTGCTCGCGATGAGCGAAGCATCGTCGATCAACTCGTTTTCTGGTTTTCGCCAAGATTCGCTACCAGCTCCCTTTGAGGAGCTTTGCCGGTGTTGAAGCCGCGCATTTCCATTGAGGCATGATTCTCAACCTCGAGTCTAGGGCCCAGAGAATGACGTCTGAGGTCCGGATTCCGCACCAATCGTTGACTCATTCTAGAAATTCCGAGAAGAAAATCTCCAAGATGAATCGAATGAGTATGAAACATCGTGGGAAAGAACTTTGGGCATTCATCGATGATTTCCCGGAAAATCGTCGTGAGATTAGCGTGCTTCCCGTGTTGGGAACCTTGAATCCCTTCACAGCGCCACGGTGCAAGTTGCAGCTCGTTCAGGCGTTTATGCTGAAGCTATGCCTGCAAGCGACCGCGAACCATACCTCTCCTCTGGTCGCAAACTCCGTCAGGAATTCGTCTCGTTCGTTGACGTAGGTTCCCAATCACTAACGTCGACGATTCTGAGAATTGCTGGAACGATGCTTCCATCGAGATACAAGGAAGGGGCGTGGGGACTTTGCGCGTGGCCTAACTAGCTCGAAAGATTCTCGGGAATTCGTTCATCGCTGTCTGGCCCGGAGCTGCTGAAACGCGCGGAAATTGTATCGCGCTAGCAGAGAAGGTATACAAGGGATCTGCGCAGATGGAATTCATGAGCGGTCAGCGAGCTTCCGCTCGTTTTCTCTGCTGCTCGCCTCCATTAATTTATTGGGAACCTGATAATTGACAACAAAGGAAAACGGGATCTGTTGCGGGGCTGAGAATCGGCATCGTGCGAGCCGCTGAGACGCTCAACCTTCAGAAATACTTTCCCAGCGAAGTTTCCGGAAGGCAATCAGAGCTCGGAGTCTCCACTTCCGTCACTCTCGGCACCCCACTTCGTTTCGGCAAAGTCACTGGAATTGAGTTTCGATTTGGCTTATATCGCTTTTCAAAGATCATATCTCTCCCCGATGGGGAGAGATAACATTCCGAGGCACAGTGAGCCCTCATTGGCTTAGAAGGACTGTTGTGGAGCGGAAATCTGTCGAGCTGAGTGATATCGCAGATTGCAGACTGCAGGTAGTTTTGAAGTCCAGAGGCAGTGCCAGTGATTCGAGAAGACGCGATTGTTGTTGCGGTGAAAGAAGAGAGAAGCCGGATTATCGACATGAGCATTTTTCCGCACCGCGTTTCTTACCTGATCCCCACGGAGTGTGCATCCTCATTTCCCGAGACGGTTGCGACGACATCTGTTCGTTGTTCCGACTCGCCTCGCTTCGCGTGCGCCAAGCGCTCCAGAATAGAAATCAATGAGGGCCCTTGTGACTCCATTTTCGTCAGACCGACTCGTGCTCTAGCTGCAGAATTCGACTCCAAGCGCCGCAAGAGTGTTCCTTAAGGGGAAATCGATATCCACTAAGAGAGGACAGAAGTAAATAGAGGCAAGCTCGCTGTTCCTGGTTCTCTTCCTTTCGCTGCTTTTCCCACAGCGCTGTCGCAATCAGTCGAGGATAGCCCCCATGATACCTGGAACATCGGGATCCCCTCCCGAACTTCCCTATACCTCCTGAGGCATTTGTTGCAGACTGTGGAGAATCCGCTGGAGGTACTCACCCGTGAGGAACTCGGGCGTCAGCCTCTCTGCTGGAACTTCCTGCAGGTTCAGCGAGCACAGGATGATCACGATCAGTGGAAACTCCAGAAAGTACATTCTCGTAACGCGCGAACGAGAGCAGATCGCTCTCAGAACTCGGATCAGGCGTAAACGAGGAAAGACACCTTTATCGAGAGACAAGATGATTCTCAATGGAAGGATTGGTCGGCTCTTCCACCGCCACAGCGATCCCACGATCTTGCCGACAGCGACAACAACAACGATCGACTGAGACAGTGACACACTTTCACCATCTCGAGTCAAGGGACCGTTTTCTTATCGAAAAAATAGGACCGAGGCATTCATGTCATATTCTGATCCGGTCAGCGGCAGTCTTCCCCGATCGTTGCAGCAAATCTCTCTCTCTCTCTCTGCGATTGTGCTGTGAAACTGGGCTCAAAACGACCAAGTGATGGCTCATGCACAGTCCGATGTTTTCTGGAAGCCGATGCGATAACGGATGATGAAATTCACATGTCGAGAATGTGTTGGAGAGGGAGTTCCTCGGTATCGTTCTGTGACCTCTCCCTGCGAGAAGGAAGAGAGATGCGAGGCCGAACGTTGCGCCGAATCCATCATGAATGCTACGCGGGTTATACGTGCGTATTCGGGGCAGAGAGCAACTGAATCTCTTCCTTTCCTTTCATTGCGGACGGAACATAAAAGATGCTTGATGGAACATAACATAGCACGGGAAAAAAAGCACTCCAACAATGGAGACGAGAAGAACCGGGACTCTGCTTCCTCATTCATATGTTGAGCGACGCCGGAATCTTGCCGGCCAGACCCCGCGGTGATAGCCGGTCACTAGATGACGATTGCTCTACTTTAGTGATGGGAGGTGGCTATGCCGCTTCCGTATCCGCAGACTTCTCCAGCCGAGCTCTCGAGGAGAATTCACCGAATGACCAACTCTCCTCAGATCCGGGTGCAGTCGACTCGATTTCAGATATTCGGATCGAGCTTGATCCTTGCCTCGACCACGGAAGACGTAAAAAACAGAGGGAGACTAGGCCTGGCGAGAGAATCACGATTCTTGCGAGCGAGCAACGCCCGAGTGCCCGAAGCAGCTGAGTACTGACGCGCGGTCGCGGGGGGCGCGTGAAACTGACGTGGCCGAAGGAGTTCTGCAGCATCAAGTCGAGGAATGGGAGGGGGAGAAAAGAACAGATTCCTATTCCTGTTCCCAAACGAAAGTGTCACGCATTCAGAGCTCGTGAGCCGGCGTCGACGGAGAGCTACGATGCGTCCAGTGAAGATATATAGGAAAAGTCGTAAACACAGTTATATTTCTCCTTTTCACTTTCGAAAGTCGGTTGAGGTCTCGATTTTGTATGCGTGATTCAATACGCACTCGCATTTTTTCTCGCTTCGACGACTTGAGAACGATGCGACGAATCTCCAACCTCTCGAACTTTCTACAACGATTGATAATGTTCCTCAAACCGACTCGAACTTGGGACCGATGAGAACTGGCGATGGATTTTGGGCGAAAAATTATCCTTGTAAACCACATGGATTTCGTCTCGACGAGTGCGCGGAAGCGCAAACAGGCTTCCTTGAGAGCTTTCGAGAGACAGTTATCAAAAGCATCTTCAATCGCGAGCTTGTTAGACTCAACGGGTGGGTGGTCGAGCTTGTTCGGCACGTGCTCGACGGCGCTCCGCACGATATCTGTTCGGAGCCAGCTCAGAACCGCGTCCTTGGAGAGAACATAGCACCGCTCGGGGGATTGGAAAGTCGTCGATTCGTTCTGATCGTTTCACTAGTGCGAAACCGACACGCCAACCGACCTCGGAGAAATATAGCCTCCTTTACCAGCTATCCGGGGCTTTCTTAATTCCGGGAATCTGTTCCGATTCGGCCCGGCGTAGGGTTCGAGGAGATAGACCGACATTCTCATCACAGCTGCAATACCCTATATGCAGGAGGTGTGTTGTTCGCCTTTACCGCCACTGGAACCGATTGGCTCCAACAAGTGAGCATTGAAACACCTGTCTCTTGTGGGAGGGTTTCAAATGGCGGTCGATATTGCTCTCACTCCCTCTGGAGCCCTCAATCATTGGAGCCAGAGAGATAAGGCATTATTCATGAATCACCTTCCAGGGGATCATTGGTATGATGGTGGATTGTTGGATAGCTCGACGTCGTCTTCTCCCCGTGAGGGTTGAGAGATTCAGGCATCGAACACACGTGATGGAACCTATTCCTTCCATTCCGATTCATTTCTCGATTTGGGTCCCCGAAAATCCGAGTTTACTTTTTTATTTGTACATTTTATGTACAAATTCAAAACCGTGTTTCTTGAGAGGACTACGCGGCTTCCAACTTCACGAAGATGGAAGCTGATAAATGACTTATGGCTGAACTTCCAGGCTCAAACGATAACAATGACTGCGCCCAGCTCTGCCGCAGTCACGTCTCGCCAGCTGACGAAGTTCGAGAGTTACGTGCTGAGTAATGTTTCAGGGAAGGTCGAGCTAAACCCGAACATCGGCGAGCGGACGAGATATTGCCGGCGTCTCTCTCATCCTGATGTTAGCTGCCAAGTATCCAATGAAGACTGGAATGAGAGACGGAAAAGTTCTCGCAAAAGTTCTCAAAGTTCCATGGGATTCCAAAGCGCCGATAGCTCTCGATCTTCTAGAGACACAAATCACTCATGCTCGTCATAGCGACCTCTGCTCACGCTTCTTGGGTCGCAATGAAAGGCTAGCTAGGATGACGCCGGGGATCTAAAACGGGCAAGCGAAATGTGTCAGCCTGAAGATCGCTGATTTATTGAGGAGATCTCCTCCTCGTCGCATTCTTCACGAATCCAGGTCTCCCTCCTGGAATCTCGGAGCTGGACTGAAAGAGTTCCCGGGTAAAAAAGAATCGTCGACATCTGCGGCATCTTCATAGCTGGGTAATCTGTATCAATGTGAGAACTTTGCTGGTTTGAATTTGTTTTCCGAACCCGGCATCCGTGAAAAGATAGGGGAAGGATAGGCATCGAGGATGAGATTCCCTCAATAAGTAAGCTATTCCCAGGCTGACAGTATCGCTAGCCCGATTCCGAGTTTCGCAGTGATTCTCGACACTGTCCTACAGCGAGTGAGTGGGATCCGCCTTTGCGTTCAAACGTCAAAAAAAAAAGCGGGATGATTCGGCTTTTTATCACTGAAGGATGGTCATCGGATTTCTTCAGTTTCAGCCCGGATGGCTTCATACTCGAGGAAAATTTGGTATGTTCTCCGGCTCACGTGACGGGGCCGAATGTCAAGACGAACAGTATTTGGCACCCGACGAAACACCTCAAAGATGATCTCGCCGCCGGCAGCAAAAAGGGAGCGAGCGGGAGGAGAGCCCTTCAGAAAATGTCGTCCGCTGCTGTAGCTTGAGTGGTTCTCGACATATGAAGATTTCGAGTTGGTGAATTCCAGCCGGGGGGTCTCGTCGGAGGGGAACTGGATTGAAATCAGCCACGGAGCACACCTTCGATTTTTACGGACCTTATAGGGCAATATTTAGATGACTAATCACCTCAGAGAGTACATTGAAGACCGAAAGAAAGGGTGTGTGAAGAGCGTTTTTTCATTCAAGGATGATGAAAGCTATAATAGAGCCGCTGGCAACATGAGATGGAGCCCCGGGTACGAGCTCGTCAAAAGTTTGTCGATAGACTCTGTGGCCGAGAAAGTTGTCCAGAATTGACGATGCCGAACTCAGGTATTTTTTCATACTGTCTTTATTTCATTACAGACCGACGCGCCGGAGACCGCCGTGACAACTGGTAAAATGTTCTCCCAGAGGCCAGTACACAGAACGATCGATCTCGAACGGAAGCCGCTTGGTGGCCGCTGAGTGTTGCTCGTTGGCCTCGCCGTACCAAGTTTCCTACTGGTCGCCTGCTCGACCAACGAGATGGCTCTCGACTGTGTTTCGGATTCTCCAGAGAAGCGTGAAGAAACGAATTGCAATATGACCGTTCGACGTGGAGGAGCTCGGGAGATCACACACACTGAATGGGCTCAGGTCAGTCTACAGAGCCATTATCTGTGTTAGAATCGGGAAATTCCGGAGCATTTGGATCATTATACTCCGAGTTCCGAGTCCCGTTTCTAAGCAAGTCAGAACGACGCATCGTGAACTCACAGGGTATCGTAAGTCAGGAAAGAAATTCGTTCCGTAGGTGAAAGCTACTGTGGATTTCATAAGTTACGAAGGGAAAATGACATCGAGTTCATGCGCCAAGTTATTGAAGAGCAGGATCTCAGCGCTCCGATTATCAAGTTGGACCGGGTTTGCGAGTTGAGGACGCTCTAAGTCAGCGAGACTTGACTGTTCATATCAAGCCAGATGCGACCTCACTCCGGGATCTTCAAGCAAAGACAATCTGCCGTGACGGACGGAGAGCTCATCAACAATGGATGATCTGTTGCACACTTTTAATAAGGCCAGCAGTGTTGAATCCGAGGTCCTGTGCCACCAAAATCTGAGGGATCCGAGGGTATTCCTGGAAAACAAACTCGGTGGAAACGCGAGAATTCTCAGAGGCGACGGAGGCTTCCATCTAACAGAATGAGGAATCTGCACACGGCAAATTCACACTGAGCGCTCTCTACTCTGCGCTCGATGCGCTTCTGTAAAATGATATACACACGACCTTTTCCATGAGCACGACCCGTTTCCAACATTCTAGGAACCAGTTGTTAACTCCTTCGACAGAATCATGGGCGAATGCCCTCTCTTGAACACTTGAGTCGTTCGTATGGAAATATTGGCGTTTCCTTCAATTCTTCTGATTTCGGCCGTCTGTCAGCTCAGTTCGGGTCAAAGTGTGGCCCGGGTTTTGAGGCGTCGCTCGGGTGGATGTTGTTGGTGTCGAGTTCCCGAAATGAATCATTTCCATGTTGAACGGAGCGAGAGAGCTGCTTCGCGTCCACGCAAGTCTCCGAGAACTGCTTGGTGACAATATTCTGTCATTCACTTGCCAAGCTTACAGAATCCGAAACTAATCGGGAGAATTCTCAGCTTGGGCTGGATTTTCCGGGGACGCGTCAACCCGGCCATAGAGTCGACTCGGCCGCAACTTTAATCCGTCCACCACGACGACCCGACCCTTGCGTACGAATATACATTGAGACCTCGATTATGACAGCTCGTCCATACAAGGAGCGGTTGATCTTATCGCTGCAGATCATCAACAAAATTGGACGAACCTCTTCAATCCCTGCCCGGGAATCATTGGAGGGCGACACATCGCTAGCAACAACCATTCGAAGGGTACGACATCGTTTCGGTGTTTCTGCGACTGATTCAAGAATCCAGCCCAAGTTTAATCCAGAGGCAATCGCAATGGATTTCAAGAAGGCATGATGAATGCCTTTGGTGCGCATGTCCTGCAGGCTGTGTTATGGCTGCTCCTTCCACCTCGTTCAGAACATGGAGGAGAGGGTCGCTCCTCATCGCTTGACGAGACGGTATCGCAATGAGCAGGGATTCGCTCTAAAAACGGAAATCATTCATGAGTGAGATGATGATGAGCATGACAATAATGGTGATTATCATAGTCACGAGCTTTTCCTGAGGCAATCAACATGTTTTTCAAATCTGTGAAGATTTGTTTGATAACACTGAATCTTTGCGGAGCAATTTCGTCCATCAAAGTAGAAGTAAATCCACCCTTCCCAATATTATCGAAGAGCCCCCCCCCCTCTCCCCTCCGGGTACGCCACTGTGCAAAACTATCGCGACTTTGTTTGTATCGGCTCCAACAGCGAGAGAACGGTAACGGCGAGTTCTCTCGACTGAGGTTCCTCAGGCAAGCCGGCGAATCGAAAACGGCGCCCATGACGCAATGATCTCACGCCCAAAGAGTGTGCATGCTACAGGGCATTCGGTGATCTTCGGTGTCTTTATTGACACCGCCGTGGCCAGGATGCACGTCTATATCGCTTGCTTTTATTTGATGCTCACGCCCGGCATCCCTGGAACCAACCAGCGCGGAAACCACAAAGCCGTAATGCGCTTTGCTCAGCCGAGTTCTCAGTACCCTGTTCAGTACGGCCTCGAAAGGCCGGACACAAAAAATGCTTACCGTGCGGGGTGTTCCTGTACTTACAAGACAAACACGTGGGACGCCTTCAGGTTCGACCTGATCGAACCTTCAGGAGGCGGCAGCGACCTTCCCAATTCCCATGAGGACTGTTTATGAACGAAATTCACAGCCCCGCACGAACAAATACGTAGAAGGTGCCGACAATAACCTACAGTTTATCGGGGTATGCGATATGCGCAAAACTCAGAGGTTGCTGAATTCGAGCCTCACACCGCCGGGCGCGCGGCACCGCGCAAAAATACAGTAACGTTTGAAATGACAACCATGTATGTATAACGAATCCCCAACGATAATAATCCGATAACGAGGATAGGCATGCGCTGATCGACATCTTCAGAGCGATCCGTCATTCGTATCGAATGAGTGCCCGAACATGATTGCCGAATTTCGCTACGTTCGAGCGTAGAGCGACTCGCAGCGAGATAAAGTGTCACCTGAATAATCTACTACAGCGAATATTCGGAACGAATACAAATAATAAGAAATCATGCCGACAGCTTTCTCTGCCCTTCAAGAATTCTGCAGTGCTGCCTTTCAGGCCGAGTTGTCGTGGAGACCAGGTTGTCTCAGTGGCCGACCTATGCCGTCAGTCCGCAAGGTCGGAATAATACGAATTTCGGTTTGTCTCCTCAAATCGATTGAGTACACGATGGCCGCGAAGCTTGCAATGCAACTCAGACTTCTCTTCCAAGGCTACCGGGATGGCTAATAAGGAGCTGACACTTGAATCCGTCGAGACTTTCAGATCCTAGCCCAAACAAGTTTCAGACCTTCCCGGATGCGGAGAGGGAGAGAGGTGGCGGCGTTGGGCGAATGCGAGTTGGGTATTGTATCGTCTCCGGCTATTCGAGTCCTGGAGCGCAAGACCCTTTAGGAAAAGGAACGTATGTGTGGGTCCTTTGAGCGTAAGCCGCAAGACCCTAGGAAATGTAACGAACCCCACACAAAGAAGTATCTCTCTGGGAGGAAACGACACTCGGATGAATGTCCGCCTTCGGACTCGGATCTCTCACCTCCTGTGATTTGTCACGCATGCCTTCCGCGTCGTTCACACCTGGAAGCTAGTGGAAGGATTCTTGTACACCTCGGGGGGGGGGGGGAGGGGTTTACCCGAGCCTTCTCCTCCACGGAGCAGTCACCAGCAGGAGATCCGCGGATTCAAGCAGCCCGCAGGACTACGCCGGTCGGCGGATCGTTCTGCCGAGCCAATAAACAAGACAACTGCGTCCGCCGCGTAGCGATGCGAGCGAGCTCGACGGAGCGAACAGTATAAATTGCGTGTTGCGTGCGGACATATGCGGGCCTGTACCATTGGCTCAAGGGCCTGCTGGCGCAAGTGTTGTATTTGTTGTTGCAAGGCTCTTCTGACGAGAGAGGGGAGTTTCGGGCATAGTGACGCATAAACCGAAGCTGTTCAAACGGGGAACGCCGAGCAGACGAGAAGTTTGCGGAGGGTTTTGCAATGGAAGCCGGTCGTAATTATACGTCCGACGTCTAATATCCAGCAACATTTCCGCCGGGGGCCACAATTTGAATAAATCGCGACACAACGAGCAAGAATGACGCTTGGGCCTGTCAGTCAACTAAAGCTAGAGACCCTCGCCAAGTTGACGTTGATTTCTGTTCGAAAGCTGTCGGGCAACTTGATGTTTGCTGAGCTAGTTAGGCACGAAGCGCGCCAGCTAATTATTGAGGATTAAGGCCGTTCCGGCGGAGTCAAGCAATTACTCGGAGTTTGTTACCTCTTTGCAAAGGCGCTTCCTCCCATTTTGATCCTCAGGGATGAACTTTTCTGTTTTTTACTGTATCTGTCGAGCATTCTGCTCAGGTAACCTCACCTCTTTTGCACAACATGATCTGGAGACTACGGGGGAGAGCGTAAATATGCGACGACATTCTCGATATTCGGGTCAAAGCAATATTCTGGAGATGCAAACGAGCGAGCGGAAGCAAGCGTGAACCTTGCCTCGAACATAACTCGATCATCGAACGCTTCGGTTATCTGGAAGAGCAAGCTTATTTCGAACCCGGATTTTTCAGCGAGTGTCATCGTGTCGCGGCGTCCCGTTCACATTTTTGGGATCATAGAGTGGAAACCCTAACTTGAGACGAAGGTTCAACTGCGGTGGCGTCGACAATCCAAATGCCTCTTTTTGATGGGACAGAAAAATCTTATGAAAGTATCGGGGGCACAGCTCAACTATCCGATTGCGAGAGAGAAGAGGGCTCGAAATGCGCTTGAGACTCGCTGAAGTTCTGTGGAAGATTGGTAGGGTATTTCGCCTCAAAAAAGATTCCTAGCTGTCTGGATTGAATGAAACGCTGAAACGTGAAGCCTCGTTCAATTCACAGGAAATCTGTCCTTCTCCTGGCCCCTGGTTTCATACAAACCATCGCGCAGTTGGGAACTGTCTCTGAGGCTGTCATTGGAAGCGTCGTAACCGAACAACCCTTCAGGGGGAATCCAACGAACGGAAACGCGTTCCATCCGATCGCGGGAGATGCGTTTTCTCGCGGTAAATCAGAGGCGTTCATCACCCCCCTTCTAACATCTGATGCTAGAAGGCCTGAGCGCTAGAACAGACGTCGGCAAACCCACTACCTCGGGCCTTGATCGGGCATTTCGATGAACGGTCAACAGATGCATCTAACAGGACACACTCATCTATCCACTATCGTTCTAACCATTTGTGATAGTTTCCGTAACCATCGATCCGATGTCAGCTGTCAAGAAGAGTTAGGGTGTCAGTCGAGGCATGGTTGCAGTGCATCGGGAACTGGTTGACAGTTCACAAGTCCGGACTCCGAGTGCGAGTTTCCACGCTTCGACCGGTTCGACCTGACCACGGGAGGCAAATGCGGTGCACGATGGATCGTTGCGCTCCGTCGCTGAGGAGAGTCGCGCGTAGGTAGCGCAACGTTTTGTGAATCTGGAGCGGTAAAATGACATCGCTTGCCGTTCTAACTCGATTCGTTTCCAATAGTGAAGCGCCAGCCGGTCCCGCATTTGGCTTCAGGGTCCTGGGCATTGTGTCCTTGATGAACTTCTCGACGTCTCTTCCGAAGAGTCAGCAAATGAACGCCTCGAAATGTATCAATAAGTCATGCCGAGCCATCAAAGGCATTCGAAATCGCGACGAGAGCGCGTGGAGGTGACCATGGGTAGGTTCACGGAGCTCGATACTCAAGGATTGAACGTTCCTGATTGACATCTCTACTGATAGCTTACAAGAATTCTTGTCTCATGTTCTTGCACATCCTTGTCGCTGCGGAAGCTGCGAGGAGAAACTGGCGAAGCATGAGAAAAATGGGGACAGAAGCAATTCTTGGAAGGAACCAGAAAGAGTCGGGGAATAGAAATTCCCCGGGCATTCCGACACAGAAGAGAAACGACGGCATTTGATGCTCCCTCAACGCAGAAGAGCGTTCCCATAGAACGCGTGCTCTTTTCTCGATATTTGAGAAGGTGGGGCAACGCGATGAAGAAGGCGGTTGCAGGAGCCGCGGTTTGATTTTCCTCATGCTCCCAACGCGAGCGGTCCTTCATTTTCCTGCATACTTCATCACTCCTTCTTCATACTGTCGACTCGAAACGCGATCTATGTATATTCCTAGATCTGAGTTGGAGGCCAGCCCCAGGAGTCACGGCTTCAGGCTCAAACATTCACTGTCGGATCGGATACAGCCGCCAGTGGTGGTTTGCACTTCATTGGCACCACAGATACTCCTATCTGTCTCCAAACGCTCATGGAAACGGTAGCCTTCTGTCGAAGAGGAGTGGAACTCGCACCCAAGTACGTCGCGAAAGCTGCACGCTCGTCCTTTCAAACAAGCTCAGGAATTGACGGGAGCTACGGTGAGTTGTTCCTCCAATTATAAGCCAAAGGAACTCGTCCGAGCCAGGACAATAGTTCAATTCACTTCTGTAGCGCTACTCGTTGACAGAGCATTTCATTGCCATCAAAGACATCAATCCCTCATCCGGAGGGTTGTTTCGACGTCGAAACTCCGCCTGTGACATCCAAGATAGCCTACAACGTACAAATTCGAGTGCTAGCTTTCGACACACGCACACTCAGAGGGACTCTCTCGCTGGCTGCGAGCTGTTGCATTCCACAGACATGGGGGTTCCTCTCGGATTCAGAGTTCAATATGCGTTCAAGTGGGGCTTCAAAATTCGAGTGCTCTCACAATTTCGTTCGCGCGTGTGTTCACCCAGTCGTTCTCCGACAACCATTACGTCAAGCTGGGGGCTTCCGTCCTTAACATCGAATGTTTCCACACCGCCGACAAGTGTACGGTCCTACGAGACCGGCTATAGGCGCGGCGACCATCGACGATGTCAACTGCACACACGACAAGAGCAGATCTTGAGTGGAGCACAGCGATAGGTCCGTTGATGGCTGCCCTTGGAATGTTTTGACTTCTTTTCTGGACATTTTGAGGGGGATGGAGGAACGCCTGATGCCAATAGCTCCACCAATGTGAGAATCATCATCAGCAACAAATGAGCAGAGAATGTATCTCAACGAGAGGCGGACGGTGCTCTCTGAGACGAGCCATGCTTTCGGGAGGGGGATGGGGGCGAGGGAGGGATCTGCTCGCCCTACTCGCCAGGCAACCGCCTTCGACTATGTGTTCCCGTAACAGAAGTTGTTTCGTTCCTCTCTGCGAGTCCTCAGTCGGATTCACCTAGCTCTTGTATTCGCTTCATTCGCGACGGATATTTTTGAAGTTTTCGCGGGCTAGCAGACGAGCTTGAACTCTAGTGTTTGTCAATAACGGAGGACTTGCGAGGGACGTCGTGCACACACAGGCGAAACGACAGCACGCAGAAACGTGTGAGGGAAGGAGAGAATCCGCGGCTGTTTTCGGGTGAAAACTCGCCATTGACATAAGTGGGACCGCTGTCTTCATGTCGCCCCGGTGGCACCATTGGTCACTCGTTACAGTGCCTTCCAGATGATGCTCTTCATCAAAACTCGTCAGTTCTTCGTAACGTCGGTCCTGTTTGCCACCTATTTATTGTTTGTCTACTGCAAATGGCCCATGGTTGCAGAAGCGGGAGTCACCATGAAGCTGGAGGCGACCCTACATGGTTTGTTCCTCAGTTCCGGCGTGATACTATCTCTATTGCACATCTGAGACGAGGTTAGTTGATCGGGGTCGAGATCTACGAATAATATCCTCTCCATCGAAGGAATCCAGAGTGTGCTTCGTTCACTAATGTATTCATGGAAGGCTTTTGTTTGGATTCCCTTGAACGCTGTTGAGGAATCGTCTTTCTTGGAGAGCGACCTGCGGTCTTCGGAAGGTGCCAAGTGGAAAATCTCAGCGCAGCTTCACGTGAAGGATCCGCTCCGGTATTCCCGATTCGGGTTTCCCTGGAGTTCGACCTCCACGTGGCTGAGCAGTCGAAGAGAGTAACCGTAGACTGCACTGACAAGCCGACTCTCTGATTAACCTCCAACAGTGATGAGTTCAATAGCGAAAAACTCTCTGGGGTGTTGAACTGAATTCAATCGAGCGGTCTTGTAGGCATGCCCCATATCTGAATCGGTACGATCATTCCGGGCACCAATCTGAACTTTTGATGCTGCATTGCAGGAGTGATGCCGATGCGAACCGGAAGTCGACAGCCCGGATCGTTCAACTCCTTTCCTGCAGTTTCTTAGCCATTATGCGGGTTCGGTGGAACCATTGTTGAAACCGATGTAAAAATTCTATTCCTCCTTGTGATACTCTTCATGCGAATTTAGGTATCATGTATAGAAACCTCACTCATAACTTCTATGCAAGTGTTCGAATAAAGTATGATGAGCACTGGCTATCACTAAGTGGCTTCCGCTGTCATCCGATAACGAACTCGAATAATTCTAGTTTGCGATGCAGCAAGAACTAGCACGTAGATTCAACGGATCAGGGCAACGAGTTTAGACACTCAGACAACCATCTTGTTTATTCTTCGCAAAATTTCCTGGAATTTTGTTTCTCATTCTCCAAGCATGTGATTCTAGAGTCCCGCCCTAGTGACGCCTCAACGCCTCCCGCAGAGTTGGAGAATTTCACATTTGCTGAGTGGAATTGCCGTTCCACGTGTTCGTCTCATTGTCCGACTCATCTGAAGTGTTCAGTCTGATGATGTTACCATTCCGCTGATACGGAGTGCGCTGACGAACCCCTGAAGTCTGACTGCGCTTTCTGGATAGGAATAACAGTTTCAGCAATCTCCTCCATCTTAGTGCATTCTCGTTCTTGATGCGATAAGATTACCTTGATGGTCCAGGAGCATCTCGGTTCTGGGTCGGCTCGGCGGGCGCTGCTGCGATTGGAGCCGGAGGAAATATTGCCTCCACCAGCGACGTGAAGAAGCTCATCAAGACATTGAAAGGAACCGCTAAAAAATCCCACAAGCTTCTGCTAGAGGATTGCACGACTCCCGACGTATGGGCTCCTCCAGATTGCGTTTTCTGAAGATGAACGAGCACAATCAATGTTGTCATCGATCGTTGGACAGCTCACACTCATAGTCTGGGTTCAGATCTCAGAATCTAGGGACATTAGGACCTGATTCTCAAATTGCATAGAAATGGATATCTCCTATCCTGACTTACAAGAATCACAAGGAGTACTGCGCTGGGAGCCAGCTGGAGCTCCCGGAGTGTCTGCTCATCACAATCGGTATCAAGAACTCGCCGAGGGAAGTTCAGCGCAAGGTTGAAACTGCTCAAGTTCTTCACTTCGGCGATGTAAGTCCTCACCTACGCCGCGACGACAAAATTTTACGGGAGTCAGGTTTGGCAGATTCCAGACCTCCCACTAGGCCGAAGTGATAGAAAAAATATTTCGGAGGCAGATGAGCATTAACTTCTGCATTCATATAAATCTTACCTGAATGAAAAGATCGTCCGCCTGAAACAAGTGAGTGACAGTGCTGCCGTCGGGCAGCCTGAACATGATATTCGCTGAGACGGAGTTCTGAGCTTTACGGCGATCTGCCTCTTCCTGCTGTTCTCGAAGTTGTTTCCGGCGATTGTCGTCATGCTGCTGTTGACGTTGTTGACGTTCCAGTCGATCCTGTTTGATTTGCTCCTGAACATGAGCTCGGTACCTGGAGGGGCATTCGATGTCAGACAAAGTGAGAAGAGTTCTCGATCTCCTCATTTCGGCTCGAGACGAGATCAACGAATAAGAATTTCGGGCCGATCATTTGAGCTCAAATCATAGGAGCTGCGCGTACCTCTTCTCTTCCTCTCGTTCTTTCTGTTTCTGCTCGGCTAGCTCTTTCATTTCCTTGTCCTCCCGTTCTCGTTTGATCCTCTGGACGTTTTTCAACGCTTCTCGTCGCTCGATTTCCTTGCGTCTCGTCTCCTCTGCCTCTTGCTGCGCTTTTTCCTCGCGACGGATCTCGATCAACCGCGCTGCTCTGGAATCACGAGGAGAGGCGATTATACATCAACGACATTACTTGGAATAGTATCGTGCTCCGGAGATCGCGTACAAAAATGCAAAGAGCCTTGGGATGAAGATGCGGGTTTCAATTACCTTTGAACTTTCTCGTCGATGGAGGCTGGGGCGGCGTCTCCCGCGGAGGCATCGTTGGCCTCGACATCTTTCGGCATCAGGAGCTCTACTTCTGAGGATGCTGAAGCCGTCAAAGTCTCTGATCCTTCTGCAGGAGCTTCAGCCTCCGCCGAAATCATGGATGGACCAGCTTCGACGCTGCGCGGGTCTTCTTGAACCGGTCTCGCCGGCCGAGATTTCAGCACCTGGAACATCGTGGAGATGAGGAACAATATTGCTGGGCACAATACAACTCATTTCAGGACTATTTCCCACGACTCTAGAGTTTGCGAACCTCCGTTATTCTGTCTAGGATGCTTTCTGTCTGCTGTGGGCCCGCTAGAACTTCGAGGGCCACCCCGGTGTGGGGGCAAATCAGATAAAGCGACGGAACCATGAGCACGGGGAAAATTTGGCCGAACTGCGTCAGTTCCGGGGAGGGCTGTTTAAGCTTCAGCGATATCACACGAGGATTGATGCTGGCCAGAAGCGTCGATTCCAAGGCCGAGGTGACTTGTTCCGACTGCGGATTCTCGCCTGAAAACAGTCATGATGGGCCATTGAACAGACGGGGCGTACTTCTAGACAAATTAAAGCTCGACTCGAATCAAGATTCTAAAGTGCCTCCCCATCAAGCCTGGTGGTATCGAACCAAGATCCGAATAGAGAATCGAACAAACCGCTCCGTTGGTACTCACCATGTACATAAACAGTAATCAACTTGTCGTCATCACGGGCCGCCGATATGGCGTCAGTTATTCCTCCTTCGTACCACTCCATTTCTGAACAAAAGCGTAAGCTCATGAACACCAACTCGAATGTTGGGGTCGCGAGGATCAGTCAAATGAAACGTTGCGTTGGACGATCTTGAGTGAGAGGAGCACACATACACAAGCACTCTGCGTCACAGCGGACTTGCGTTTATGGAAATTCTCTCACCTTGAACACGGGCCTTGAATGGAGGCCTGCCGATTCCGATCAATGTCAACTCGAGAATCGCACCCAATACTGAGAACGAAAGCTAAAATTTAAAAGTCTTCCGGCAGAGCGGCTGGGGACACGCAAGTACCGACCAACCAACTATCGACCGTAAGGCCCCTCTGCGAGCCGCCCGGTTGTCAATGGAAGGAGTCGCCGCAGCGCCCTCTATAATGTTCCTCAAACCGACTATTCACATGATGAGAGGGCTGGTGGACCGGAAGAAATCAGGAACGAGAATGGGATAGGAGAACCTGTCCGTCCGATCTCTACACATGCAATCAATCGCGTGGATTGAATTGAAAAATGTTCAGGAATATTTGTTTTGGATGTGAGCTCGTCGTCAGCTGTTCCGTAAACACACGTGCGAGGGGAGTGGGAAAGAAGCACAGCAAGCAGATTTCGTGGGCGGCTGTGCGCTGAGCTCCCCCAATCGTTCGAAAATGGAATCCGTGTCGGATCCGAAACGAATAAAGCTCGAACCTGACGGTTCGGATGCTTCTGTGGTCGATGGAAGTGATCCAATGCCATCTGACGTGAAAAAGGAAGCTCACGACCCACTGCCTGCTGAAGAAATCGAAGATACCATCATGAAGCTATGTGAAGTACAGAAAGAAGGCATCAACGATAAAATCATGCAGGTTCGTGATAATCTTAGTACTGATTGGAAAATGTTCTTTCCCGAGTTGCCAATCGAGAGTCGTTCGTTGAGGGTCGGGACGTAGCGAGATCCATTTCTCTTTTACGAACCCCCTCGGGGAGCCCTAACTCTAAGAAGTATGGACTCGGGTTAGGAACTTCTGAAACGCTATCTTCTCGTCCGCTTCCAGATCGCTATGCCCTACGTGACTCCTCCTCAGAGGGCGAATGCTATCAACAAGCTTCTGGGGAAAGGTAAAATCGAAATCCTCAAACAAGGAGGGAAACTAGTTTACAGGTTCGTGTTCGACATCGCGACCCACTTGCTCCACTCAGTTCCTCCGCGCTACATCTATTTGAAGAAACGTATATTGGGACATCGTCTTGACGTTTCAATTCATTCATGGTTGTGATCCTTTCAGATTTGTTGATCAGGACAAGACTAAAGGATGCGAGAAAGACGAGCGAGCGGTTTTCCAAGTCATCGAACGTGCAGGGAACAAAGGCATTTGGGTCAGAGATATCCGTGTGTTTTCTGGGCTCGTGCTCGCTCAGCTCAACAAAGTATTGAAAAGCCTAGAAGGTCAGCGAACCAACCAACCATGGATCGCAGTTTCTGGTCCCCAGTGAGGTTATCGAGATTTCATTTGTTTCCCGACGCCGCCTTATGTCATGTCCTACTCGTTCAATCACCGGTGTTCATTCTCTACGCAGTGAAAAAGTTGATCAAATCTGTCAAATCCGTGTCGGCTGCGAAGAAGAAGGTTTACATGCTGTACGAATTGGAACCGGATCGATCAATCACCGGCGGCGCCTGGTATTCCGGACAGGACTTCGAGTCGGAATTTGTGGAGATTCTCCAACAGCAATGTTTCAGGTTCCTCGTACGTATTCGAAGGAGATGACGGCTATTTCTGTCGAAATTTTCTCATTATATTCTGAGAGCGTGGAGAGCGGGCGACGAGGGCCTCTGAGGATTTCGCCGCCCGTGATTCTGGTAGGAGTGAGGTGAGAAATAACTGAATTAAAATTCTTATTGGAGGTCCACAAGGCGAAAACAGCATCAGAAAAGTTTCAAGATGACTTGATCAACATGCGCAACAACGCCGTAGCAAGCACCGAAGACGTCTGGAATTTCATAAAACAACTCGGTAATTATTCCTCTCCGTTCTGAAACTGGAGCCTCCAAACTCTTTCACGCTTGAAGACGATTTTTGCCTTCGTTCGAAAGGCCCTCTACTCGCATTTCAACAAGCTCCTCATTGCTCTCTGCAGGCATTTCGAAAGTGCAGCTGGATGTGGGTGACATCGAGGTCATTCTGAATACGTTACTCTACCAAGGCAAACTTGTGCGCTCGGTCAGCTCAGAAAAAGTCACCGATTCGAATGACTATCTGTCCCTGTGGGCTGCAATCGACAGTAGCTCCAACTCAATGGCGATTTGTAACATTCCATGTGGCAAGTGAGTAGAAACCGAATCAGCTGCCAAATCCGTCGCTATTCGACGGAATTTTACTTCTTTCCCTAACAGAAAACTCAAGGAGCGGGAGCGTCTAAGGACTGAGTATTTGAATATGGCAGATTCATAATGCCAAAGTTGCCTCCTGTTTACAGATGCATGGTTCGACACGACTGCAGTGTGACAGGCGTGCGGAGACCCTCCAGCTGTGCATACGTGAAAGATCTCTTGAAGGACATCGAAGACCTCGAGAAGAACTCTCAAGAAGAACTGAGTATGTCTGGGCCCATTTGTGATTCTCTGCTTGACTACTGAATCGGGGAAACAGCAATTTGTAAATAGCCGTTCTGGTGTCCTATCGTAGAAATAAAGCACTTTTTGGTCCGGAATAGCCCGATTCGTGATGCATGATGAGCAGGGAGCTAATGGATTCCTGAAATGCGTGGCTACCAGTGATGCGTTCGCATATACAATAGAATCCATGCATATGATTGAATTCGGTCAATCTCGCAGCGAATCTCCTAATATTCTTCTAGGTTTACTCGAATGAAAGAGAGACTAAGACGAACCGTTCTGATTCTCATTAGCTCCCCCGCTGCAGTCATATCTGAGGCGGAGATTAGAGTCAATGATTCATCCGCAGATTTATGTGACTGAAATAGCAGAGATCGTGATTCTTTGACTTGGTCGTCGGAGTCATTTCCGTTGAAGTTCACACCGGAATCGTGGTCAGTGTCCTCGAGAAGCTTTGACTGGATGTTCAAAGTTGTCGATATGGCACAAAAGTACTCCCGACCATGACTGACATCATAGTCATGCGTATGAGTCAGGAATCAATGCAGGACGAAGTCACTTCAAAAACAAGGATCAGGGAAGGACAGGGGAATTCGAGATTTTTCAGATCGGGTATTTCAACCGAATTGTATCTGGTACCATTGAGAGAATAGAGAACTGGATACGAGGAAAGTCGAATGGATTTCTAGAAATATTCGGGACAAAACCCGTATAACGCGAGAAGGCCTTGAGAATGCTCACGGCAATGACCTGCTTGAGATTCCAATCGAATTGAGTGAGCCGCTTCACTTCATGCTCGTTGTGAGTGATTCTTGCCGGTCGGCTAGTAATAGAGGACTAGATAAGCGATATGAAAACCGGCCAGGAAGATATATAGCCTTAGCGTGTTCACAGAGGAGGCCGACGTGATCTCTGGCCAACCCTCTGGCAAATTGAGTAGAGTCCGTCTGTGCCGCCGTTACATGACGGAAGGCCGCACCCGAATGAGCCACATCGGCATGCTTCAATAATGTGTGAAGTCAAAGCTTCGTTCCCATCTCGTATTTTGAGTGGACGTTCCGGCCTATCGAACTCCATCGAGGGAAGGCATTTCCATCGTGGAGAAATCGATTTGTCTATAAACCACGTGAAAGACTAGTCTCTATAAAAAGTTTACGGTCTTCCAAGGACGATTGATATGGTGGCACAGCTTCAACAGGCTTGCTCCACTAAAGCGAAGCTCCCACATCGATGAATTGATGATGCCATCGTGACCGAAAGCTCCAAGCGTTCTGTACGCTGCCGGGGAACTGGAGAAATGACTGGATTGCTCCAGTTGTTCGAGAACTACAGTTCCCGGCACCCACATAGAAGATTGCCCTGAGTGCTCGGAAGTGATCGGCTTTTCTGGGACACCCGATTCCCCCAGAGTTAATCTCGGAAGTTCAGAGTCTTGGAAGTGTCGAAGCACAATGAGGAAAGGCCGAGCATGCTCGCTGCAGGGATTTTGAATCACAACCGAAACTCCACATCTGAATCGTCAGACGAATTTTGTAAATCCTCCTTACGGGTCCAGGCCGCGTCCACTACGTTCGAAAACACCTTCTTCGGACTCCGACTACAAAGCTACATTCGAAAGAAACCCATCCGGAGGCGGACGGAGCTCCTCGCTCCGTTTTGAGCCGCCAATCTGGATGAAGAACCTCGCGGTCTAATCACGGTATCAGCTCTGAAAGTCTCACATCGTCCGGTTGGCTACGACATACGATGACGCTGGCCAAGCGTCCTATGCTAGGACTCCTAGCATAGTCGGCCTGTCGACTCGCAACACGTGACGGCCCTCTCGGGGCGACATTGAACAAGTATATACATAACACCCGATGTTGCGCTGAAATTGATTGATCACAGTTGGCTTCACCGAGTTCCGAAACGTCGATCATCGATCGAAGCGTTCTGTAATGGATTGTTCGCGGCTTTTCTGCTTACTCGAATGAAAAGTATGGAGAACTGCGGCCTCACTTGCGAAGTCGATTCTGGCGAGCTTTTTCGGAGAATGCTCGGAGTTCATTCCCTCGTTGGTCAGAGCTCTCTCCTCGCCGACCACTTGCTACGATGCTCCTCTGGAGCTTCGTTCACCTTGTGTCGACCGTTTGCAGACGAAGCCGCAGACAAACTGTTCTTTTTCGCTGAGATTCGCAACCGCGAACGCCGGAGAACACGAACTCGTGATGCCTTATTCATACCGTAGTGATGACTCAGCTGCGCCGTTCCCTGTTTATGAAGTAAGTTTTTCCCTCTTGCGAACATCACGAGCTGTCTCACGGGGTCGGAGCTCCTCGATGTCCTGATTCAAGAGAGAAACTGTGAGCGTTCCTATTACGGGATCCCTCCCCAAACAAGGGTCGACCGTGCTCTCGTGCACAAACACTGCCATTGCTGACGCAAGAACCCTTGCGTGAGACATGATTCTCTGATGTGAGGTGAGTCCAATGCGCGATTCAACGGCCACCAATGCTTTCGAAGCCCCTCAGCAGGCGATTTCGAAGTGAGGTTGTTTTCTCAGACCAGGATTTCCGACCGCCGTGAAGGGATTGGAATAAGAAAACGAAAACATACCGAAACACTTCTCGAGGGCTTATTTGTTGCTGTTTGTCGCATCCCGCTCCGTCGAGGCGGGTCTTGTGCAGAAGTGTTCCGCTTCTTTAGAATCAGAGCGCAGGTTGAGGTAACGCCACGGACGATGGCTTCGAACGGGAGTGTTCGCATCCTGGCGGCCAATCAATTTTGGTCCGAGTAGATCGAACAGTCTTTCACTCATGATTCCGATGCGAAGAGTTATTTTCCTGTGTTGGCTTCCGTGAAAACCTTGCTTCCCCGGTGATCCGAACCGAGACCTGCCGTTCGAATCGATCTCTTTCATGTCACATCCAAGGACCTGTGTCCATGAATATCAGGTCCAACCTCGCGAGCTCGTTCTTTCTTGTTAGCAACGCACCTCTATCCGATACGCTATGGATTGCTCAAACTCAAATCGTATTGAACTACACCGGTTTCCATTCCGAGCGGCGCGGAGTAGGACTGATTGGGCCGACGTTCTCAAGACAAAGAAACGGTGATGGTACACTGAGCCTCCTTTGTCACCGGAGACGTCCGTTTGAGTTCAGATCTGCCGAGATGGGGGAGAAATTCCACGTTTTTCAAGATGTTTCACACGCTGGGGGCAGAGCTTTAAACAGCTGAGACGGGTTGCCCTCTATCGAGAGTTGCATGTCCCATTTTTGAAAAGCATCGCGGATGTTTTTCGAGCTGACGATGGTCGTTGATGAAGTGAGTTCCAGGTGACATGGGTCAACTCCTCGATGAAAGGAGTAGGATCATCACGCGGAGCGGCGTCGGTGCTTTAAGGCATATGGTCGTCGTCGCTGTTTACGTCGCCGCTCAGAAGTCTTCTCTGTAGGGCCCTCGTTTAATCCAGTGATAATTCGAAGTAATTAATTCGCTTGTGTAGACGGTACATCCTGCTCGGGATGGTCAACCTGTGTGCTAGACCTCCGCACCGACGACTGAAGTTCCGCGGGCTCCTGGAAACCGTGGAAGGCTTGCAATTCAACCGCAGCGGAATCCCCCGACCCAACCTCGCACTCACGACGCACGAGGCATAGACAATATCGTTGACCTACTTGTTGACATGAACTCAGCGGATCACTCCAGAGTTTCGCACTAGTGAACACCCTCGAACGCGATCGAAGCCCCTCATCCAGCGAGCGCGTGGGACGCTTTAATCAACGCGAGAATGTTTCCCATGGATACCGGAGATTGACCTCCGTCGGAGAGGATGGTACGTTCAGATGAAAATCTGAAGCTCCGCTGAGAATCGGTAGAGAGCCATACGCGGCCGTTTCAAATTCCGTTTCTGATGTCTCTTGGGCAGTTCTGGATGGAAACAGCTGCTCGAGTTCGATGCCGGACCGCATCAGAGACTCGTTGTGTTCCTGCTTCGCGCGCGAGACTCCAACGTAGAGCTTCGCCGATATCAGCGCCATCACGAGAAGGAACTTCCACTTCGAAACCTCGACCTCATGCGCGCGCGGTGCGTCGTAACATCTGGATGCCTATCGCTCCACCTCGGTTGCCCAATTTTTCAGCTGACTAAGCTCCATCCCCCAAGGTGGAACTTCTAATCAACATCTGGGCAACGAAAAGCTTAGAGAAACCCTCAGCTTATAACGCCGCTCGCTCTCTCAAGGTGAGGGTAGGCGTTTGCCGCCGTTCACAGCTGTGTCCACTCGTAGCAACGGGAGAAAATTGATCAGACTAGGGGCTCGTTAAAAATTGCGGCGAGATTCGACTTCTGAACCCACTGGAGCGCGGAAGGGAGCCCGGCACCCCCTCTGAGAGTGCCCGCTGAACGTTTGACAAAATCTGCAAGCTCTAGGGCCGGGAATCTTGATCCGTTTCATGGTGAGCTGTCGTATTCCTCACCAGAATCGTCTCCTTCAAGGACGCTTGCTCTACTCGAGGCTGCTTATTTGTATTCCCTCCTCATTCTCGCTCCCTCCAAGATTTTCGCTCCCTCCGGCTTTCATGCCAGGGAGGATCAAAGAGAACCCAAGCCGGGAAGAACATGAACTCAAGAGTGATATTCGTTTGCCAGCTGAGGATACAGAGAAATGGAATTGAGAGATTCTTCCGTTTCGGTCATTGTGCCGTGGGCAGATGCTTGTTTGAAGATGGGCGATAAAAAAAAACCCCGGCACACTGGTCAAGGCCGATCCGAATATTGGAATCCACTGCGTTTCGAAGCATGTATCGCATAATGTTTGTATTACAAGACGGAAGTCGCCTGTTCGTTTTCCTCCGCGTGTAAAACACGTCTACTGCGCTTTTCCTTGCACAAGCCAGGAAAACCCCAGACGCAGGAACTAATAAACTTGCTCCCATGTTTTTATATCAGAGATGTTGCAAGCGGACGCGTCAGTCAGCTGCCCGTAACCCACTGTTCGTAAAGTAGCATCTCCGTCCTGGCGCAACGATGCAACCGCCAGTTTTTCTTCCGCTCAGGTACTCCAGGTCGATCCACAATATGAGCATTTTTCCCGCTGCTTGGGTTCAATTCTTTGCGCGGGGACGGGGCTTTTTTGGAGATTCAAACTCCGGCTGACCCTGACGGTTGCGGGATCGCGGTGTTCGAGGCTGAAGCAGCGACCTCAGACCGGCTGGATGGATTCTTGCCTGGTTTCCCCCTCGTTGAGCATGCAAAAGTTATTGCAGTGTTCTTCGTCTGCATGCTGATGGCTTCCCTGAACAAATACTCGGGAAAGTTGTGAAACCAAAGTTACGGCGAAAAGTTTCGTCCGCTGCGCTTCAGCCCGGCTCGGCGGTGATCCACGCAGGGCTCCCGAAAGACGAATCCACGGTGGCAAACACACTTCGTTTAAATCACATGTGAACACGTTGCAGAATGTGTGGCCCTCGCATCGTTGGACATGTACATCGAGCGTGGTTTGCCCTCTGTATACCGGCACAAAACGTAGAAAACAGCCGAGGTGGCGCCACTCGGAATAGAACTCCGCGGAATACGACGTCGTGGCGGCTTTTTCCAGCCTATTCTGGAACTGAACGTGTTGAGATCGAGACGCAACAGAGCATCGTCCGGACCAATCGACGGGAGCGATTCGCGAACTCCGGGTGCATTGATAAACTCGGGCCGAATGAACGGAAGGGATTAGAATCTCAGTATATCGATTGCATGTCGGCGGGCCCATGAGGGACATCCACGAAGCTCCATACCCGGAGATTGATGATTCTTTTGCTCCGTGTTGAAGGTTGAATGGATTTGTTTCAATAAAATAGCCAGTTTGAGTGCAGGATGTCGCTCGCGGACTCGACGGCCACGCCAGCGTTAGATAAGTGGGATCAGTGGAGAATCGATGCGAGCCGACCGCTCAATCTAATATATTTGGATGAAAAAGAGACCCAGCTGGCGCTCGGCGAAGAAATACTTTTGTGGAATAGACCGGTCACTCCGCCTGGTCGGAATCGGTCGCTTCAGTGAAGGGAGCATTCGGAGCTACGGCTCGAAGGCGATCCGGCCTGGTCCGCGGTTCCACCCGATAGTTCTTGTGTTGCCTTACCTTGTGCGGCAAGCGAGGCTCATCACCAGTCTATACGAAAACAGAGTGGAGCTGTAACGCGTCGATGATGGAGCTCCGTGAAGCGACTCCGCACTCGGAGGCTTCAGGAAACCGACAGCAAACAGAGCTCTTCAAGAGATGACCTACGGAATAGGCAGCCGCCATCATAACCAACTTTCTACAGGGGAAAGAGAGCCAGTCGCTTTCTGCGGAATCCTGGCGATGAGTGATCCTCTCCGTATCCCAGATTCTAGGCGGAGCCGCGTCGAAAAAACGTCTCATTTCTCGAGCCATCCCAAAACGACCACTGCACTGGATCACAAGATAAACGAGAAGAAACTCGTTGAAGCAGTGATAATCAAGCGAATCCATTGAATCTCACATTTGTCGCGGAGGCGAAACTACTCTTTGAAGTGGACGAGCTGGGAAGCGCTCCGTAGAAACAATTCCACTCATGAAAAGAAGGTTGAGAGAGCAGCCTTCTAGAGTTCAGCAAGATGTCTTCGTCGTGGCGTCGCTTTGGGCAGAACCGAGTTAAAAACGGGGCTGTTTCATTTTTGTCTAGTCCGTAGCTCCCACTCGAAGTCGTAATGATCGTCTGAAGCAGCTCCGACGCGGACATCGAGCGCCCGAGGACTTTTTTATTGGAAGATCACAAATCATCTTACACCACTGGCTCTCGTGAAGCCCTCGAGCACTGCGAAGTCACGGGTCGGGAATGTGACGGAGCTGGATACGGCAGTCCACTGTCGGAAGTCATTGGATTCCCAACGCAGGAATCCCCAGTTCGTAAATTTTCGATTCCACTCTCTCCTCAAGCCAGGGAGCCCAAATGTCTGTTGATTCGTTTGATCTTCGTCATGGTACCGTCTCGCTTCGAGTTATTTTCTCGAGTAGGGTTGCTACCTATCTCAGCTTCGAAGCTCCGAGGCTGAGTCAGTGTTTCTCAGCCAGCTCGATGGACTGAACATAGCCTAGAGTACTAAGAGCATCATGAAGGTTATCACCGACAATCTGGCTCCATCGATTGACGAGTTCAGTGACAAGCTCTCAGACTCGCTTCACCTGCTCTCCTGGCGATTGTACGAGACTGCCATCCTTGGTTTATTCCACAGAGGTCAAAATTCGATGAAAGCGGCGGATCCCTTCGATAGTGAGTGGTAGCGTTTTGGTCCTGCTCGTAGCATGAAGCGAGATATGTCGGTGGTGATTATCCCTCTGATCTTCGTGTGCCTTGCTTAGTTTTTGGCAGCCCCTAGAGAACGACGCGTGGTCGAAAGACAGATTCGATGGATAGCCCTCTGGCGTTTGGATTTCATATACAATGAAGGTGCTTGGAACCCCGGTAGAGCCATACACCGCACATCTTCAGGATGCGCATCTCCTGAGAAGAAAAAATTGTGCATAGGTTGCGGGCGGATCAGTTCCCCAATCGAAATCATCTATTCGGCCAGTCAATTTTCCGACTCCGAGAGAGGAGGCTCCGATGTACAAGCCTGGTATTCTTCGAGCAGGAATGGGATCAGCAGTTTTGGAGTTTCAGCCTCAGAGTGGATTTCGACGGCGATGGAATACGAATAAGTTGTCGGTTCGTGCGACGGCAGTCCCCTCGTGCGCTTTCCCCATAGAATCAGTCCATCGTTCAACGAATGCGTATCAGGAACGAACAAATCAGAATATCATTTCTCATCTTCTTCAAATCCAGGATTGGTTTAAAATACCAAGCGGACACCGTGTCTGGCGTAGGGAGGAGCCCAGACTTTTGCTTCAGTGCAGAGAATCTCTTCTCATTGACCTGGTATCCAAATGTCTCTACGAGTCCACGGATTCGATGGTGGGCAAACTCGCAGTCAGTCAGCCAGCCGAGATTCTCGACCGCATCGCAAGCCTCTACTTCGAGTTTGCTCAAATTCAACTCAATGTTTGCGAAAGTCTCCCCGCTTCTTTATGTTCCCGCTTCAAGAGAAGGAGGCGCTGCGATTCGGAATGAACAATAGGGAAGAAAAATGCTGTTTCCCGGGGTCGCAAGAGACACTGCCGCAGTACGTCCTCATCGCTTCCCAAAAGAATGGGAGTTACAAACTACAACCTCATCAAGCCTCCGCATAAAAAATGCACAACGACTTGCAATCCACTGCGAGCACTCGAGGCGTTTTTTCTAGCAAATGCTCCTCCGAACCAGAGTCAGATTCAGCTTGAGAGACGATCAACTGCACGTTATACCCATCGAGGGGCGTAGAAGCATCGAATCCGATGGATATTCAGCGATGAGGATAGATCGCTCAGTGTTCCCCCGCGGTAGCATGATTTCGTTTTGACGCGTCTCCGCAGCGATGAAGTCGGGTGATGAATTCTGTGGATCGCTCCTCTCGGTGAACTCTGCTTTCAGGCGTAAGTTTTTTTGCGACTGCTTGACTCAGCAGTCTGCATCAGCCAGTTTCTTGGCGTGCGATGCACTCTCACGACCTGTTTGAGATAGCTTCCCTCAGCTTATTAAAGGTCTCGAACGAGAACTCACTTGAGCCCTCCAGTGCTATTTGGGCTGTTGGAAGGATGCGGCTCAACGCTCCCGGTCCTGAGGGCAAAAATACTCCGAACGGTTTCTTGCCCGATAAGGAGGACAGCCGAACGGCAGTCAATGTTGCGATCCCTCCCTCTGGATGGGCGTCGGCCCAGACCGTCTTCGTTATGCTAAGGAGCGCAAATGAAGCTTCTTGACCCTGTTCCTGTTACTGCCGTGACCTCAGATATCACCTGAGTCGATATGTGACAAGGCTTCCGCCGACTGAGATCCATCCGTTCAGGCGCAAACAACCTTACTTATACAGGGATCCCTTCCTGTGGCCGTCGTTCTCATGAATCGCTACTAAACCCACGACTAGGTCCGGGCTATTTTAGCCCGTTAATTAGGGTTTTCCTCGAAACCAAGTCGTGGAGGCCATGCATACTGAGCACTTACTTACTCGCCTCGTTACTCCGCACCTCGTTTCCGATGCGCGAATCTTGGTTTTGTTGCGGATTTTCGCAGCTTTGCTTTGCGATCGCGGACCTCACGGAGACCTGCGAAGAAGTTTCTTGGAGCCAGCGCACTCCTCTTTTCTGGGGGCTTCTCTGGTCCGCACTCAGCGTTTGCCGGTCGGAAACTCCGCCCGTCACCGCCCGAACGAGAAAATGCACAGGATACTGAAATAAAAATCATCATTGACAAGTGGTTCTCAGTCTCGGACGAATAGTTTTGTCCATCCACTGCTGCTGCCAACCTGCTATTGGATCGAGAAGCCGAAACAACGTAAATCTGAAATATGTTTCGAAATAATGTTCCTGGACGTACGCGGAAAAACGTGTGCATTGCATGTACGCTCCACATTATGTAAAGGACCTGAAGGATGGGGCTCCACTCCCACACCTCACAATTGGATCCATTTTCCAGTTTCGCAATCTCCACATCTTTCTGTCGATTCTCGAGACCTAGGTGCTGCCTGTGAGACCTTTTTTGAGTGAGAGCTCGTCGTTAATCAGAGGAAAATTCATCGCGTATCGATTTTGTTCGCATGTGAAGCGCGACAATCGTCTCTGAGCCAGAATCCTGATGTCGGAGTTTCCCTGGCTGTTACGGAGACACGCGGTGGAACTTGCTTTCACGTCAGCGGAAGTGTCAGTTTCTGACCTCCGTCTGTCCTGAAAACGCACCTTAGGTAGTTACGAGAGAACTTCAAACGCAAGAAACTCCCGTCGGCTCCCGAGGCGTGTTTCGCAAGTGAGTCGGAATGTGAGTGATTTCAGAAGCAAGAGGAGGACAATTTGAGATCAACCGCTCCCATTTGTGAGCGCTCTCGTCGCAGTGGCATCGCGATCGAAGCCGGCCGGTGACGCCCGTAAGAAAACTCAATGAAAATTCATCTGACTCCACTTCCTCTCACATGCCAGGTTGTTCATGCAAGAGGTGTGGAAATGGGAGTTAAGGACTTATGATTGAGTCGCTTTCGTTGCGGGAACTTCCGACCTTGGATCCCGAAGTTGTTTCCTGCCTCCCAGGGCGCATTTTCTTATATCCCTGTCTCTCGTAAACATATTTGGTGCGGCTCAGCCTTTGGCGGCGATCTGGTTACCCAGATTGTGAACAGAACATCCGGCGACTCGCCCCTCGGGGGAATTGAGTATGAGAGATTTTATTGGCAGTCGATTAGTTCACTCACTTGCTGTTTGTGTGCAGAGAACAGTCGTGTACTTATTAGCTAACATCTCACGGTTGCGGCACAGCAGTGAACTGTTTATCGTCATTGTGTATGGGCGCTGGCTCGTTTGTTTCTCCTTCTGTTTGTTCGCTTCGCTCACAGAGCAGGCTGCTGCATTTCTTGTAGATCTGCCTGTTTGCCCGACTCAGCTTGCTACGCCAGCGGCTGCGAATCCAATACAATCTCTTGATTAGGAGAAACATGTATTTGACGCTGAGAGACGAACAAAATCCGTCACGGACTCCGTTTCTATTTGCCTGCATTTTCCCCCTCAAAATCGACTGCGATACGTAGTTTATACAAACGAGCGCGCCATCTTCTGACCAGTTCGTGCACGCCGTCAATCAGGGACGCAACCAGGATTTTTTTGAGAGACCGAGATCGTCTCGTCACTTTTTCGAGGCGGGGAAGGATGGCCGATGACGATGAGGGGGAAAAATTGCCGCCTGCCTCCCAAAGACGTGCGCAAGTGGTTCAAACGTGTCGAAAAGGCTGATTAGAACAGTTTCTCGTCTCCGAACCGATTGAAGCAGTCGGCGAACGTTCCTGACAATCATTTGTTCAAATTTGTTGTTCTGTTGCCGAGTGGTCTTCTTTTTTCTTGCGGCGATAGTGACCGCCTACGCAGTTCGTGGCGTTGAAGAGGCTCGTTTGATCGCGCGTGCACGACTATACACACGACTTGAACAGCCACGACTTGGACGACGTCGGAAACATTGAAAACCTCGACGAGGAGGAAGAGGGAGTGCGGTGGTCGCCGGGCCGCAGCAGCAATTCGCCACGCTTTAATCAAACGACCAATCAGCGCTTGCTGCGTCGCTCGAGAGATCCAGAAACAACCGGAAGTCGTTCTGCTCCGCACCGGAAGTCTAAACCGATGCAGAGACCGCTGACGACGACGAACGCCGTACTCGACTGGCTGTGAGCTCACTTGACGGTCGTTCACATCAGCGCAGGTTAAATGCGAGGGCAAAGCATCGGCTAGGAGGATACCCTAGGAGTGGAGCAGCTTTCGACAAGTGCCGCGTTCCTCTTGGATGACCTGTTCGAACTCTTTCGGAGCTGTAACAATTCTCGCTGAGTATCCTGAGAGTGGGGTCAACTGAGAACTCATGGGATTTGAAATCGGGTATTTCCCCATTCGTCGGACCGGAGCCTTCGATCGTTCGGAGGGGTTACAGCTCCTTCGGTCAGACCGTAATGAATACGAGCCTCGTCGAGCTAAGCACACTGATGCGATTTCGATGGACTAAGCTAATTGTTTTCCTTCCGGTTTGGTGCTCACAACTGGACTGCGACTGTCACGAAGGCGTCGCCATCACCTTTGTCACTCGTAGCGTTCGCGAAGCCGCTCGACGTAGTTGTTGGCTGCCGACAATCAAGCAAGGGCGGCCGAGGGCTCCTGATTGTTTACGGGCCGATTTCAGCGAGTTTCCATAAACCTGATCACGTTAATCGTGTTTGCGGGACCTTTGCTGACTCATCGCTTGGTCTTCACTTGCGGCACTGGCTGCGGAGAACAGACCTCAGCCGTTGGTCAGGTCGGCTCCACTTGCAGGCGCCTCCTTCCGGTGGTGTCGACACCAGCAACTTCGATCCGTATTGGTACGCAGGCTGCCGTTTGCTATTGTGTTGTTCTTCTTTCTCAAATAATTTTCTACCAAATTCTCACCTCTGAACATTTCAGCAGGTAGTTCCGCATTTGTCGATCGACCCATCGATCGATCGAAGCCCCCACCGAGAAAAGTCTCATCAGCTCCCACAGAACGTTTCCACTCTCGATCACGCACTTGCTTGCTCGCTTGCCAGATTCCGCTGCCGCTGTGACAACGGATAACACTGTGTGTGTTTGTTTGTGTGCGCCCCAATTATTTTCGGCGTTTGTGCCCGCAGAATTCAGAGGTGAGGTTCATGTTCTCCTTCCGATGTTTGCTTCCCGAATTCGCAGTCTTCTCTTCCTCTGGTCGCGACAGTTTGATGCTCAAGACAGAACTGTTCATGCGGCAACGGCCCAGGAGAGCTCAGAGTCATTCACATCGAGTCTCCCAGTTCAGCCGAGTCGGACGACCAATACACCCCGTTCCACAAAGCTATTCTCGGAGCGACATTCCGAGCATATTTCAAAAATGTTCACTTGACCCTGCGCTGGTCCGACCGTTTTCTGTGAGCCGAGACCAATTTTGGCGATGCGAAGCCGATTTTCGAGAACACGGCCCTCATCAAAATGGAAGACCACCCGACAAAGTGAGAGTTTGATCAGCTTCCGAGAGTAAACCTTATCTTATAGTTGGATCCTTACCCATCTGGGATCGAGTCTCCTGACTTCGATCACAGCCGAAGGGAGACCGTTACACAACGGGGTTCCACAACGCGCGTTCTCCAGTAGCAAGTTTCGGAAAATATGGAACGAAGAATTGTGATCGTCAAGGCGACTTCAGGAGAATCAGAGCGGTAACTTGGACGGGAGTTCAAATGATTTTCGCCACTGGAGACTCCTCCAATGGGCGGAAACTCATTGAAACTCAGGGATACGATTCGGTGTCCTTCTGGTCTAACTCCTTTTGTCCATCAGCGATCGGACCTCTGTTCAACCTCATTCCGGGTCGACCTCGCGAACTCTCTGAAAGTCCCTCGTTCTGGAGCGAATGCGATTCAAAATGACCCACGTTATCCTTTACGGCGACCACACCGATAGTGGGTAGAACTTGGAGAGAACCGAGCGAGCGTCTTCGGTTAAAGTTTCGTTTCGGACGACATGGCAGCGACGATTGGATGAAAGAGGAGTCCGTCGATTCCAAAGACTGAGAAGTTGCTTCTTGGCGGTGGCTGTATTGCGGCAGGATATTGAGGCAGGAGAGATTCGAGGAGTCCCAGCGGAGGCTGAGTATGAATTGGAGAAGTGTCCTGTGCTTCCTCTTCATTCAATACCAGTTGGGTGTCTGTGGCGTTTCTATGTCAAACACACCACTGGTGTGGAAGAAGATAAGAACTATCAACGCTTGTTACGGTGCGCCTCAATCCGACAGCAGCGGTTGCGAAGCCGGATCTTCAGCTGGCACATCAAACTTCAGCGACAATCAGCTAAGATTAAACTTGAGAACCAGCCAGTGAATGAGGAACAGACGTCTCACGGCGCCCGAGAATGATTTCCCTCTCGCTGGACTCGAAGGCCGCGGGACGACCCTAGCCGATACATTTTCGTGTCTCCATATTTCCCCTTCTGGTGATTTCTTCTTGAAGAATGGGATTCTTATTCACTATCGATAGCCGGAAGGAGCGTTTTTCGGTCTATCAGTCGCGTCGATCGGTAGAAAATTGCGTAGAGCAGCTTGAAAATTACGGTTTTTCCCGAGTCGTTTCTCTCAACCAACCGGAAAATGTCAGGAGTCAACCGAACGAGCTCGAATGATTGAACATAGCTCCAGCGAACTTTTCACTGTTGGAATGGTTTCCGACTTCGGCATTCTTGAGAAGATACGGGGGAAAGCGCATCTGGGACGAGGTTTTGTGGAGGAATCCGCGAATCTCAATGATCGATTCGATCGCTAGTCTTCTCCCGAGTTTTTTTTGCGAGGCTCGCTCGGCTTAACGCCCGATGAAAGGGATCCTTCCCAACATCGAATCATGCCCGCCGCTGTGGACTCGATCGGTTGACTTTCGACTTTTCCCGGCTAGTTGAACGGAATGATGCAAAAAAGATGGTCCTCCCTGAATCGCCCTACGGAGGCAATTCTCTACCAATCAGCGAATAAATAACCGAGAAACGAGCTATTCTTCCAGCTATCGATTCCAAAAAATAATCCCGAAGCCGATCATTCTCCACGAAGCAATGAGCGAGAGAGAATGGGTCGAAAAATCGAGATGAAAAATAAGGGGCACAGGCCGTTGACTCCATTATTTTGAGGAGCACTGCACCCGGGAAACCCTATTCCGGGCCACCTGCAAGTCGAACTGCGGGGTCCCGATTCGTCACACTGGTGATGACTGGGCATTTCATTCACGAGTTCTCAGCTCCGATGGGGAATTGGACGAATCGAGGTTTATCGACCGCCTCCGACTGCAAGGGTTTAATCCCAGACACCATCGAGAGACCCAACAACAACGCGGCCGTACGAGTCATGAGCTTCGGAACATAACGTTCCTTCAGGACAAGATATCCGCAACATGGGATGCAGCCTGGGGCTGGAGCGATCCAACGCCGTGTTCACATTGGAGAACTGTTTGTGGCGCTCGATCCAACTCCATAGTATCGCAAACATTCTTCAGAGAGGCTGTGGAGAAGTGCACGTTCTCGCGGGGCGAAGAGCTTTCGGCATACACACGACAGGTCGAACTTCCGCCTGTGATACCTCATGCGATCGCAAGGGAACCACAAAGAACTTTGAAGCAGGCGCGGAGCGTGGCTCTGAGAGGGACAAACTTTTGAAGATCCGGTAGAAGCGACGAATGGTTCTCCAGTTCAAGTTTTCTGCCGATTTCGAGTTTGGAGCTCGAGATGATATTTCTAAATTCGGAAGCTTGGGCGATGGAGCAGTACGTGGGCGTCGCGTGACGGGTATTCATCTTGGCCCGCATCGCGGATCTTCTCTCTCGGAAAGAAATCCGAAAACACGACAAGAACCCCCAGAGGAAATAAAGAAGACAGTTAGCAGATATAGAGCTTCGCACAGCAGCGGCTGCGAGGAGCACAACGCTGTTCATGTTTCGTCGCGCCAAAAGTGAGCCGCATATTATTTCAGGCCACACCCCACGATTTGCATGAGAGTATGTCGGCAGTTGTGGCTCGAGCCGGATCTCAACCGGAACGGACTCGGCTTTGAAACATCGCAGCTCGACGCTCCGAACCGGAAGAAACACTTCGTTCCCACTAAATGTGGTGTTTCATCCTTCGGAAGTCTATCGCGGCCTTGCGAGCTCATTCCCTACGTCCCCGCTCAGACCACCTAGACAGCCATATTGATGTCGCCGTGCACGTCTCGAGTTCTCGCGATCCAACGGGAATCCTAGCGTTTGGCGGACTCAATGTCCGTATCGCCAGCGACCTTAGCTGAGGAATCGCTCACCACAAGCCATGTGTCACGTGCATAATAAACCACGTGCATATCACATGGAGGTCGAGAGCTCCACGTCGCTGAGGAACGATTATTGTTTAATTGTCTGAGGAACGATGCCTCGTCCCAAACTTGCGCCAACCATCCATCAATTCGAGTCACTTCACTCGAGGCCAAACTCTCGGGGGGAATTCCCATTTGCGAGAGGATTCCGGCAAAACCACTCCTGACTCCTGGAGGATCTAGATCGCATGAAACCCTTCCCCATTTACACCCCTATGGCAGACGCATGCAGCTTCACAGGAAAGAACGGTCCGCTCAAGTGAGCCCTGCGTCTTTGAGTCAAAACCCGGTCTTTCTCTCTGAAGGTTGAGAGGGCGTGTTTGCTTCGGTTCCCTCCTTGCGGACGGGTCGATCTAACTGGATTCATTCGAATCTAGAAGCAGAACGCTGTCCTCTTTTGCTTCGTGCTTCCGAGACCGTAACGCTCTGAGCAACAACTTTGGCGGAGTCAGCCCCTCATTGCATTGGTGACTCATACGGCCATCGGCGACGTGATCTAGATCTTTCTCTAAAACTGGCGAGTAGAGCTCACTCTCCACGGAACAGCAGGTCTCCCCGGGTCCAAAAGCTTCTACACGATGCTTTGAGCTCATGGGGTATACGCGGGATGAACCCTCCACGGGAAGCCGACTCTCCCATTGGGAGTAGCCGATCACGGTCAGGCTCGTAACCCAAAACCGTGTTGGGGAACCACTGCGCGTCGCCGCGACTGGGGAGCATCGCAATATCTTTGAATACGTACTGAAACTTTCGAGCTACTGAAATTTATATGCAAAGCAGTGTCAAGTCCCTCAGAAAGCCCAATCTTGGCTCGGCCAAAACGGCTCCTGGAGAACCAGCATGGGCAACTATCGTTCGAATGAGAAAAAATCGTGTCTTTGAGCGCAGGTGCAGCGAACACGCGTAATCAATTCAGGGCCTACATTGGGTGCGCGGCCTTAACGCACAAACGTCGTCTGGCTGACTAACCGGCTGGCAGCCGCTTCTATCCGCTTGTCGATCCGTTCCGTCGCTTTGTCTGAGTTCTCTGTCTGGCTTGTCCCTAATCGACGCGTCACGTCCCCAGGTTCACTCCCTGTCCATCTCCTTGCCGAAGCAGCAGTAGTCGTCATGAGAAAGTCTCCCCGTCACCGCTATATCGAGATAGGTAAGAAGGGCCAGCGACATATGATGCTGGTCATGGAGGACGTTCCAAGAAGAGTGAAGATCAAGAAGAGACCATCGAATCAGTGGAAAGACAATCCGACCATCGTCGTAGAGGAGAGCTCCGACCAGGATGAGCAAGGAGGCTCAAAACGTGAGTAGCTGTGCGACTATGCATCCGTATCGAGACACGTGCATCGGCAGCCTCGTCTCTTCGCCGATCTCTCCACCACCAGCGGTGCAAAGCGTTCGAGACACAACTCAGTAGCTGCTGCCGCCAGCATGCCCGATCAGTCGTGGCTTCACAAGCTCCGAGCAGCCCTCAGTAACGAGCTGTTCTTCATATTCCTCTCTAACTCGAACATGCTGGTTAAAGGTGAAGGGGGCGATTTCATATTTGAGGATCAAAACCGTGACGACGATCAGGTTTCTGATCAGGACGGTGACGACGCTTCGGACAAGTCTCACTCGGAGAGCGACGAGAAGGACAAGGACGAGGACAAAGCGGACGAAGATCGATTCTACCCGAAATCAGCCATGAAAAAAGAAACCGCCCTCAAGGACGGGGACAATGAAACGGAGAAGTATGCCGGCGACGGCGAAGGTGAATCGCTGATCAGTCTCGAAGAACATCTCTTACTCATGGAGAGCCGACTCATCGAAGATATTTCGACGATTGTGCGCGAAGAACTCGCCGAATTCAAACGCCTCTTTGTGAGTACGATTCCGTTCGATCCATATATCTCCAGCTCCCAGTCTCTTTCATTGTCTGGTCGACTCATCCCTAGAATGAGAGCTCTTGTCGGAAATCGAGTGTCTTGGTGCTATTGAGCTCTTATCGAAAAATGGCTCAAGTAGAATTTTCCGAAAAATCGAGATTTTCTGGCGGAACGCATCAAATGCAGAAGATGATCGCTCATGGGGTCGATCGCGAACGAAAATTGCTCCCTTGAGCGGCATGGTCGTTCTACCTGAAGGTAACGACACAGTGAGCCGCCAGATTCGTTTCCGTTGAAACTAGCGAGATTGAACCTCGGCATTTTCCCCGTTGAACTTTCCGATTCTCAACCTGAGATATCGAGGATCCCGTTCTGGCCGGCAAGAGGGGAAACCAACGATTCCCTATGATTTAGGTAGGGGTGTTTATATTCCACGGCACTTCAGCCTTACTCCCCGAATCCTCGGAGCAATTCTCCCGATTCAAATTCGGGCAGCTTTGAAATGCCGAGGATTATCTGCATCCCCGATGTGACGCGATCGAATTTTGAATTCTCCCTCGGAATTCCGAGTCCCTTGAGCCGACTTTCCAGTTGGGGAGTCGTACACGTCCTTTGGAAACTCGGTATTCTCTCTTTTCTGACAAAAAATTATTTCCGTTCTCGTCGCGACCTCTCGGTTCTGTGAAATACAAATCAATCATGCGGTGTCCTGCGTGTCCCTCCCGACTCTAAAGATGTCCTACCATGGCTCGACACTCGATCACGCCGAAGAACGTTACTATGCAGCAGAGATAAGCGAGCCGACCCCCGAAGAGTACCTGACCATACTGGAATCGTGGATAATTGACCAGTTATGTAGAGTTGTGCGTCGGCAGGTGGAGGCCCTGCTGCGAGTGAGTAGCGCACGCACCCAGAGAGAAGACCAGAAGCATCCATTGTGGCATGCAAGATTGCATGCCGAGTCATTGCATGTAGGACCGATAAATGCACGCGGCACAGCGGTGATAAACTTGCATGCTCCTTTCGTCGTCGACCGGGAGCCACTGTCTCCATGACGCGGCCACTGGCTCCTGCGACGTCGAGAACGCGAATGAGCCAAGTGCGAAAACCGATCATCCTTGTCGTCACGAGACAACTCGACACGGAGCCGCATTAACATGACGTGGCATTTTTGCAGCTAGTGACTCCCCCAGAGAGTCCAGAACCCGAGGAGCCAGTTGGTGAGGACTTTGGAGAAATGTTCAAAAGTTTCGCCAAAGTCGGTGATTCCAAAGGAGCCGGGGACCTCATAACTCTTTCCAACTCTGACCGTTGGTGGAAGCAGGCCAAAGTTATCGACGGTCGACGGATCAGCACAACCGACACCGGCATTTACTTCCGCAAAATCGCCAAGTGAGTCTATCCCTCCGTACTCCCAGCCGCGGGTTCTCCACCCGGATAATAGACCGTCATATCGGTGTTTTGGAATAGGATGCGCCGCAAATATTAGCGCGCAGGAATAGAACTGAGGGAGCAATGCCGAAGGTTCTCCAAATGAGTGTTCGCGCCACAAGATTTTAGTTCTCCCCTCAAAGCTGAAGCTCGTCGCAATAAATCGCTGACTGAGCTTGAGGTTGTATCGGTGTTCAGCAGACGGTTTCGAGTTGTCGAGTATGACTCGCAATCACCACAGAGCGAGAGAGCGCGCTAGAAACTTCCTGATACCCGAGCAGAGTCTTCATCCTGAGCCTGCCCATAGTGCGAAGCTTCTGCTTCCCGCCGGCGCTTGGGATGCGGTTCCACAGATTTCCGTCGCGACAGCCTCTCGGGTGATGAAATATCGGTTCTGATCAACACTCCTGTGCATATCATGATGATTGCTCCTGGAAACGCTCGATAACGAGGGTCTACGCGGTTCCCGAGTGATTTCAACCGGCTAAGCTGGGATACAAGGCCGCGCCTCTATGGCTACGCGCTCCTCGACAGGGGATAAGCGGTCTCTTGTTTCCCTCTGAGGAAACAGTCTACTATCCTCCACTAGTTCACCGAAAGCACATGATTGGATAGAGCTGAGATCCCGAGAAAGTGTGGCAGCGGACGAGTTCCCATTAGTAAGCAGCTGTTCTTGAAGTCCTCTACTCCGCGCTAAGACTCTAATCACCTCGTGCTGGATGGGAACTAGCGACTACGAGCGGAAATTCCTGCTGCGAACGCGAGCTCGGGGAACCCTTCCGGACGAGTGGACTTGTCGCGAACACGGAAGGAAGGGTGTAGTTTGTCCTTTGATTTTGGCCAAGTTTATCATGAGAACATTATCTGTGGAATGGTTTTTCGAGGCACGATGTGGGTTGTGACTTGTGACCGATTCGACCATCCTTCCCGCCTCTCCGGCTGCGACGACGTTTCCGAGCTTCATTCCAGTCCGAGACAAGCGGAATATTTCTCCGAACACGTCGATGGATGTTGGCGGTTTGACATACATTCCGATTATGAGACAACGAGTTCAGGTCAGCAACGCCGTGTCATCCTCCGACATGCAGCATTAGTCTCCGAAAAACTCGTTATTGTTAATGACTCGGACTCCGTCATTAGGGCAGCCAGGGCCAACGTGTTTGGTAGCCCTTCGTTGAGAGATATGGAAGTTTGGGATATGAGCACGGCTGGGCCTTCAGCTGTATGGTTTGGAATCTCGTACTTCCTATGTATCTTCGAATGTAGATACACTTGCAGATGTGTTCATCTTGATGTACTCACATACATACACATTTTAATATAGGCATGTGAGGCGAGCTTCTTGACAACAGATGTTTCCGGTCAGGTCGTCGGTCGGGTAACTACTGGGAGAGACAAAAAGGGCGAAACCCGGAAGATCCAAATCCTCAAACGCACCTCTTCTCCAGAACGATCATATAAAAAACTCGTATATCTCGAGGGGAAGGGAGTGCGGCAATAACGAGGATCTCCTCCGAGCGGGAAGATCTCATACGAAATCGTAGATGAAAAACTGCGAGCGTCCTCGGAGAGCTATTGAGAGCAAATCTTCCGAGCGTCGTTGGAGGATTAGAAATAGCTCATCGCGCGTCGCTACCCATCTGAAGAGCTAGTACGAGATTTATTTCTGAACCTTTTTTCGTGGAAAGGAACTGAGAAGCACAGCGGGATCCTCCTGTTGCCACTCACTGAGGTGATTCCTAATCCAAAATATCATATCCTAGTTGCGCCCATTTTAGTCCAACTTCGCGGATCGCCCGGGAGAATCCTTTGACGTGAGGACATCCATTCCACACATGGTTGGTGGTTCGGAATAAGGTGGTCGGCTTCATTGCGCCGCCCGCTACTCTCGCTAAGGACCAGAGCGCATCGCCCTTAAGCGATTGACATCCATTTGTCCCCATTCAAACTTGTTTTTTGCGTCACGTGAAGGGGTCGCCGATAGCAATCGACGGATCTAAGGCGAATCGAATTCTTCGGCTCCTTCACCACTCATTATGTTCATTGAGTGCGGAAGGGTCCAGAGCTTGATATGGAGAGGAGAAAGGCAGGTCGCGGAACCCAGCGTTCGGGGGAGGCATGTATCCATCCCGAGGTGATGCCAGAGGTTCGATGCGCCGCACCTCACCGAGGAGGCGAACAACTAGATACGACGTCGGCCGGGACTGGGCAAGAGACGCATTAATAAAGACTCGCGGGAAAGTTTGCCCGTAGATATTTGTCTTCCGGGTCAACACTGGCTTCGAGCATATACTCCTTCATGTTCTACTAACTCATCTCTCCCGAGATGACCGACTTTTCCTTGAGCTGGGTGGAGTGGTCCCGACCATATCTGCTGCATCCAGAACGATACTTGGCGGTTGACGGTTTGATTGTTTAAGGATCCTCGGAAAGGAAAAACTTTGAACTTAATCACACTTTGCACAATACCCATTGCTAGGGCTGCGAATTCGTCGCAGTCAAAAAACGCGAATATCGCGGGCGAGTCGAGTTGACGTATCGGAAAATCGCGGAAACCGAGTAAATCGCTCGACAATCGTGGAGGGTGATGAGATCACGTGATGTCTCAGTGGCTCCTCAGCTGTGGCTCACGGGAAATGCTGTGGAGTTTCCACTGGAGGCTCGAAAAGCTCGACTGAATGCGGGGCCCGTTTCGTTTCCCAACTCCGGCAACCACAGAGGACCTCATCCTGGGCCGGACTGGTTCGAACGCACCAGTCGGCATAAGCCACGAAGAATATATGAAGGCACTGTCCTCACAAAAATGTTAGGGATTTTCACGCGCGATTTGTTTCCAAAGACCTGAGCGACATTTCACTGGGACATTTGCTCCCTCTCCCGTCAACTCATAGTTGTGGCTTGTTTCCTCCGTTTTCGTAGGTCTGAACGCCGAGAAGCAGAATCGCCTCGACGTCTTTGTCGACTCGGGACGTCGTGTTTCCTACATTCATCCTGAAGAGTCCTCTTTGCGATCGTGCCAGAGTCAGCACCATCCCATGAGAGTGAATATTCCTGCTGGCATATGAGCGGGAGCAGGAGAAATCCCAGTATGGAATTCATAAATTTATCAAAGCCCTCGTCGCTGAGTTCTGATCCTGCCGGCGGAGCGGGGCCCAAGAAAATGGTATCAGCTCAACAACTACCGCGGGAGCATACCTTCATCGCAAAATTCTCGTACGGATGGTCGACTATCATCCGTCGGTAAAATGGGCATGCGGACTCGAGGGGCTCGAAGAGCACTAGATAATACCGAGTATTGAATAATCGGCTATACTTTCTTCTGTTCTGTGTCGCCCTTCGTGAGGGTCCAGGAGCATCGCCAGCCACAAAAATCTGCCAAGCCGTAGTCAAGGAGAGCAGATCAGACATGACCGAAAACGGCTCCGCGCGCATTGACGATGGCATGTTCCACTTCCAGAACCAAGAGAACGTTGACGTTCCGCGAGTATCAGCTTTTCGTCGAAGGGGTGGCGAAGTCCAAGAAGATTCCCGTCGAAGAAATCCGCTTCAAACTATGCAACTGCGGACCGCCGACTCTCGGAGGAAGGTTCCAGTTGGACGACGCTTTCGGCGCTCGCAAGGTTCGTATCTGTGTGGGAAAGAATTTCCACTCGTTCTTCCGCTCTAATAAGTTTAATTTCCCATACTTCTCCCCGCCCGACGCAGCTATCATTTTCCGATCCCACGATTTCTCTCAAGGCCTCGCGGCATGAGAACAGGATATTCAAAGCCTCCTCGAGCGAGCTGAAGTCCCGACGTAGGAACGGGCATGGGGAATTATCCCATCTGGATCGAGGCTCTCCTGACCTCCGAGTGGAGCCCCCATGCAATGATTGGCAAGGTTTCTCTGCAAGGTCGGAGCGCTAAGGATCAGGCATGACCTCCGAGAGCACCGCAAATCTTCGGAATTACGAACGTCACAGGAAACGATGAAAGCAGAGAAACGAGCTCGACGGGAATTTTATATGAGGCAGAACCGCGTTGTCGAGATGCATCAGCGGGCTCTACCGTCAACCCGGCACCCGTTAACCCGCCGCCAGGCCGCCAACAGGCCTAACAGGGTGAAGCATCGCTCGCGTGGTCGAACGAGCGGGCGGAGACCACCAGTGTCGAGTATCCATCATGAGAATCCTAATGCGGAACATTTAGGCTCTCCAACAGCGTCAAGGCTTTTTGCTCATAAATAATGACGCTGCGCCTGCTTGCGAGAAATGGAACGGAGGAAAGAGGTCCGAAGGGAAGCCGAGAGGGAGTGTACCACTCCCTCTCGGCCCACGATCAGGCCAACAACAACTGGTCTGTCCGTGTTACTGTCCTCTGAGTTCCATTCATTGTTGTTGTCAGAGGGTGGCGTTAGTTCGGAGTAGGTCTGGAACGACCCTCGTTCGTTGCTTTTATTGCACCATTTTTCCTGAAGCGGAGGATGATCCGTCTTGTCATAACATGTCCTTTCCGTGTCCTGCTCGTATTCCCCTCATCGTGTGCCCCAATTATAGCATATCCCGGCGGGCCTCTCCGTCTCTGGCGTCGCGTCGTTTTCTTCGTCCTGGTATCGCATCGGACCTTAACCTTCTCAGATAAGACACTTTCAAGACTCTGTCGCCGACGTTAACGTGCACGAGATCCAAGATGAAGAGTCTTGTTTTTAACTTGCTCTTCTCTCTCCGGCAGCAGTTATGAGCTCCATTCTATGAATGAACGCACAAACCTAGAGAGGAATCTCGACTGCTTCTGATGCGACCGAGGTCGAAATCGTTTTTTGGTGTCCCAAAAAAAAATTTTGGTCCTGTGCTACACCGAACGAAGACGAGGGCGACTGTGACGGTGGCGTCGGATGCAACAATGACAATGCGTGTTTTCATCAGTAACTCCGTTCCCTCACGGTCGACCGACGCGTGACAATGGCTCCGTGGTCTTGCTTAAGGAAGCAGCGGTCTTCCTTCTCCATCGGTCAAAAAGTAAAATGTCAGGAACGAGACCTAAAAGAAGTCCTATCGCCCCGTTCCCTCGATTTCCGTCACGAAGGTGTACGAGTGGCGGCAAGCAGGGTCTTCCGCATGGACTCCGAATACTCTTCTGCAATGCTCGTTGGTAGAAAGGCTCGCTCTCGAAAATGGAGCGCGCTTCCAACCTTGGCTTGCGAAACCTACGATGGAAGTCGGGAGTCGTAACAGAGAAACAGGATAATGGATTTCCTGCAACTACTGCTACCGTTGCCGTAGTTGGTCAGCTTTACGTACTGAGGGGCATAACTGATACGAGTATTGATCGCCGGCGACGAGCTGTCGACTTCGGCCAGCTTGTCCACTTGGTTTGGCGGCGACTAAATGATGGATGTCGTTAACGTTGTACCTTGTCGCCGCCTTCAATGCAGGAGAAAGCGCCGGGGAAGAGAGCAGGAGAGTGTTTATCGCGTCCCATCATTCCAATGGCTGTGTCTGGCTGAAGCGATATTGCCAAAAATAACTTTCCCCCTTCGAGACATCGAAGCTATCCGCCGGCCGTCCATTCGTTCCCATGCGAGTCCCGTGGCCAGACGATCGCTGTAACGGTTCTCAAAACCCTCATCGAGTTTTTTCGATGGGAACTATGCGGAGTACCTCGATTCAAGGTCGGAACTTTGAGTACTTTGGGACGAGGGAGCAAAGAAATAGGAATGCAGTGGGGTTTGCGACGCCTTTCCATCTTAATTTCCATCAATCGGAATTCGATTGCTTCCTGCGTCCTCGCGGGAACGAATTCGTCGTCGCTGTGTCGAAAACTCGACGCTCTCGGTGCATCCCTATTTCGTGGTAATTGGAAATGCGCTTTTGTTCACCTTCTCCCGTCAGGGAACATAATCCGTGCGGCGTGGAAGTCAATGCTGTCTTTGTCGCTACGCTCTCCGCTCTGACATCCAAGTGTTCCCTCTGAGCCCATGAATCGCGTCTAATCCTCCCGTTCTTCTCTCCGCCGGTAAATGTTCGGAAACAAAATGCAAATTGCCTCGGTTGTCTGTCTCCGCGCTGCCTTGTCGACGTTCGTTCGTCGCTCGCTCGTCTGTCAGTCAGTCGCTCGAGCGTTTCATAATAGGTAGCTACGTATCCTGGATATAACCTCCCGTTTGATAATATGGAGCGCTCTTGCAGAGCTCGTCAAGCCTTACGAAAGTGGACCGGAGTCATCGACGATTCGACGAAAAATGAATCGTGATCACATCTGCAGCTCCGCATGAAGCCTCGAGTCTCTGGTTTGCAAAACAGGGCCAAAGAGGTGATCATGAATGGCCACGATTCTGTTCGACCGCACGCAAGAAACGGAAGAGGAACCGAAACCCGAACCGGAAACGAGGGAGAAAAAGCCGAGCGGCTGAAGGAACACCGGTCGAGCCTGAGTTGAGAGAGGGATCGAGCGAAGCCATCGAACGAGGCCAAACCGAGGAACTTCTCAGCACCCCCAAACCCTGCACGCTAACGAATATTCCTACGAGCATCACTTTGATGAATGGCTACTTTCTATTTCATACTTCCCGTATTGTTTACCACTAAAACTAGAACAAAAAGAAAAAAATGTTCATACATACATCTCCAGCGCAGAGTTCTCTGTGAGAGGTTCGTTTGAGCAAAACATAAAATATCAAGTGCATTGAGTATTCGTATCTATCTTTCGAAATCTCCTGGAAAATTGATGATTCCTCAATTTTGTAGTGATCTCGAGGTTCTCCCGCAAGGACCTGGGAGAAGCGACCCAGTGACAACCTGACCCCGATGCAATGCCTACTTTCAGCATGTATCCGTTATTCTCTCCGATTTCTCGGAATGAGGACGACAACGTTTCCCACAAGTTCATTGGCCGATTACACTTGTGATGGATGCCAACGAATACAGCTTCTGTCCGGTAGTTTCGGTTGCTTTGTCCCGTTAGCACAGAAAGGGCGTTACCCGATCCTCGTTTTCTTCGGCTAACCGGATACATCGCTATCCAGACCATACAACGGCCGACTTCAAATAAAAATCCAGCGGACACGAGTATCCGTTCTGGAGTGAATGAATGGGATCAGGATGTCCACTATCAGTTCCGTTTTCAACGTAGCTCCAACACGGCAACGAACTGCTCGTGTTCCACTTGGGCCTGCGCGGTCAATGGCTGATTGGAAGCTCTAAGAATGTTTCGAATCTCCAGGGAGTTTTGCAGGCACTCGGAAACGATTTGCATGAAGTGAACTTTATTTCGATGGGACTATGCCATGAAAATGAATACTCGGCACGGCCTTGGAACGATCTCTGAGTCAGCCAGTTGTTCAATTTCTCCAAACTAATGTAGCTCACTGTGTCGGCGGGGCTCATTCGGAAGGCTTCTGGAACTTGGCTTCGATGCAAGTTTGCAGCTTGGCCGCTTTTTCTTCACCGAGGATGTCCGTGATCTGTTTCTGCATTTCTCCTTTCGCGGCATCCGCTTCCTCCTTGGTCAAAGTCTTGAATCGGTCGAACGATGTCTCGAGTGCGGCCTTCACACTGTCTTTCTGCTCATCAGTCACTTCAGCTTCTAAGGAGCAGTCGGTGAATATCTGAGCGATGAAGTCTCTGATACAAGTGAAGAACTCCATGGTTCTATCGCATCCGAGCGTTTCAGACATGGTGGCATTGACGATATCGATCACATCGTTAGGCGTCGCCGAGGAGCCCAACGCAGCGAAAGCCTCCGAAGCCTTGAGCGAGAAAACCTCGTCCGGTGTCATCGAGATTTTCTCCGCACAGCTCCTCAACATGACCACTGGCGGGGCCTGCGCGACCGCGGTTCCCACGAAGCAAATGAACGCTATCCCGAGTAACATGGTCAATCCACGATACATCCATTGAGTGATGTCGTTCTTATATGGCTTCCTAATGCACTCTTTCCGTGTTCCTCTGCAACTTCAGGGCGGTCTGATCGATCTGTCGGTCCGCGACTCGACCGGTCAATGAGCGACTACGAGCATCAGATTGATCAGCTGCTCGTGGTGTGGTAGGTCACGTTTCCGGAGCTGCCGTCATCTATTGCTGAAGGTCTCCGACTGAATGCGCTCCCGTGAGGTGTTAATCGCTCGCCGAACAGGCGACACTCGATTCGCCCGTTCGGAAAAAAAATCGCTCCGGGCCCTGATCGTGTGCCGCAAAGAGGCGCGGGGTCAAAACCTATTTCCAACCGCGAGCGGCGCGGCTTCGCGTGTGCAGCTGAGCAGAACATGCCCTAGGCACAATGTGGGCTGCGATCCAGAGGCAAATCTGGGTTTCGATCTCCAGCGAGCTCTTCTCAGCGAAATGAATTTGAGAAGCGATCAAAAGAGGATTCCGTGATACGGACCGCACAAAGGTATTTTTTCGGGTGTGTCGTGTACAGCGTCGAGTTTTCCGGCTGAGATCTGCTTCGAGCGATTTCATAACGTCGACGAGCATACGTGTGTATGGTTTACAACCGCCTGCACACGAACGGGATCCGAGCGACGAGGACTCGCACGCAGGGGGAGCCTTCTCGGACGCATGAGGAAGTTCAAAGAGCATAACTGGAAGGCATTCAAGTGCCTCATATCCACCTGGCAGGCCTTTGTAAAATATGGGGAGCCTGGAAACGCTCTTCAGCGATATTCCGCCATGTTCACCATCTTTATTTTGACTCCCCAACAATCATTTGGAACTAGAGACGTGGCTAGTTGCTCCTTTACGGCCATGAAGTTCGCCGATTGCAGTTTTTTAGAATATTCCGGCGTCCCGGTGTCTGATGCTAGAAGTGCGATAAATTTCGAACTGAGCCTAGATGCGGAAAAATCATGGCTCAAGGATCCTTCTCGATCGCAGTGTCTTGCTGTGAAACGTTTGTGCCGTACTTGTGCTCGACGCGGCGCTAGTTCTCCTCGCTCGCGATCGATCGATCGAATGAGATCAACTCGAAACGTCACATTTGATGTCAATCTGCTGATAGGACATTTCGCACCCATTTCAGTAGAATTCCCCCTTTGCCGACGCGACGCACAAGTCCTCCGCTGAATCGGTGAGCAACGAGCGAATACTCTATGCACTGCAGAGCTCGAACGTAGAATTGGAAGGGGAGACCGATTAAGCGATCCTACTCACCTGAAACCCTCGTCTAGTTCGGAGCGACACGGTACATCGAGTTTCCCTCTACGTCGTTCCCCTTTTTGTTCTGAAAAACGAAGAGTGCGAGCTACGCTCCGTTTGTGTAACGCAGAGTTGGAGTTTTCTGCTGAGGTTGCTATCTAAAAACTTTTCGACACTGCCCGTCCGTGGCGTGTCTGTCAGCCGGGGCAAATGCCTGTCAACAAGTGATACCAAAAAGACCGATTGCCAACATACGTGAAAGCGCATGCCCTTCTCCGAACTCGTTTCGTTTCTACGATTGCTCCATCGCTGCCGGTTTCGCTGTTGACCTTCCGTCTCCGAATTGTTCCCAACGAGTAGCGGTATTAGCAACAGTGTTCGCATACTCCGGACTGCCATGAAAGATAGGGAACGACGGCGAGCTCTCGCGACGCTCGCTCCGACGGAACACACTCTTGCGCTTTTTCAGAGCCCATTAAATCGAGCAGCACATTCTCGTGCTCGGTGACGGCTTCACCGCAACTTTTCCCGATCGCCATCGGCCCCGAGTCGCCTGCCCATCAGACGTTTGATCGGGGAACAAAGTTCGATCATGACGCTCATTCTGCGGAAGCATCGTCGAAAGTTTCAGCTGTTTTTCCAACGCGATCCGTTCTCGGTTTGTTTGTGCGGTTGAAACGGCTTAAAACCTTTCCGCGTTTGTGTATCCGAACCAGTGCGGTCCAGCGGCGTTTCGGGCCATCCCCTTCGTGGGGGGAACCAAACTTATTCCACAGCCTCAAATCTCTCTGTCGGAGCAGAAATTTGAGGAATCGGATTCCATCAGGAGAGATCTTCTCTTCAGATACAGACTCGGCTCCAGCTGACAGCAGTCAAATTCGATTTCAGAACTCGACCTCACTCGGTGAATCGCTTGAGACTGCGCAAGAACTGCGATCACCTTTGGTATGTTCCGCGGTGGAGAGTGTCCTCTCGATATCGTTAACGAGCTTAGTGAGAACACCCCCAACATTCCGTGCGTGTTCCCCTCCTAGCGGAGGCAGACTCTTTCAAACAGCGCGTCGTTCGAAACGCCATTCGAATAGTCAGAAAACGGAAAAGACATCTTGTGTTGGCCGCTAGAGGCATGAATCCGCCTCGAGAAGTAGTGATAGCTCTCAGTCCAATGCTGACTCCGGCCATCGCACATTCGAGTCGCACGCGTGCCCTCCGTTGTCCGCTTCAAATGCAAATCTAGCATTTTTCCTCTCAGAACATCGTCGACCAAGTCTCAGCAGCGGACACGGATTCGGAATCCCTCCACGAAATAACGAGGCGGAAGCCATCGTATCGGTCAAGTCTTCTCGCCCTTGTTGAGATGGCATCATAAGAGGGCAAATGACTTCGTCCCGGGTAGTGAACTCGGGTACGAACAATGGCTTAGTATCAAATCACACCTCTGTGGCCGAGGAAACAGGAAGATCGAGCGATTCACGGTACTGGTTGGTTTCACTTGTTTGGTCTTTGGATCGCTTCATTTTCCGCTTGTTCTTCCCAGATTAAACTCATCCTCTCTTCGAGTTGACCTGGGTCTTCAGAGTGTTAGGTCAATTGGGAGCCTATCGTCTCAGAAATCCGCGAACAAGGGAGTATGATCTCGCATAACGGGGTTCGATGAGCTGATGATTATTTGCGCGATGAATGCACTTGAACGTTTCAAGGACATGTCCTTCTGTTTATCTCGACAGGGAACATAAGTGGACAGGCCGTTGCTGCTTTTTCGGTGCGCGTTCAGCCCTCTGAGGTCCCCGAACTCTCAAAGCCCAGGCCACAATAGGAGCGGATCCGAGCAGTGGAGCTTACTGTGGTTCATCTAGAATTTTTGTGAGCCTGAATAGCAATGAGCTCGATGGCTTGAGTCTTGATCTCAATTCGGTCATGACGTCGGCCAGAGTTCACACACAAACCATGTTGAAAACGGCGAGAGTAGTTTGATAATTCTGGTGGGAAGTAACTGTACATCCTGTAGCGTAACAGCCTCGTGGTCTCGGATCCATCTTGCAGTCAAACTTCTCGAGGAGGGTCCATGAGTTGCTCTTCAACTCTGGTCGACCGGCCAACAAGTGGGACCACCTTGAACGTGTTCGAGGCCTGAACGCTGTGATCCGAGCGGCTCATTTTTTCGCAAAATAAGTTCTGGAAATTGTCATGGAAGGGTTGCGAATGTTCTGAAATTTCTCGCACCACTTTCAATGAGATTCAATCTGTGGTCCCGGTTTCTCACAAAGCCAGCTCTCTTATACAGCCCCGTTTATCTTCGGGAAGTGGAAATAAAAGTGCCCTGAGTCGCGCGCACTGCTCCGAGAATTCCAACTCTTGAAACGAACTTCTCAAGCTTTTCTGTTTCACTCTGCACAACACGGTATCCCTGGTCGGGGACTTGAAGGAATATTCCTCCCTCTTTCGAACCGACTGGATTTCACTGCAGGGTTCTTGACTGCATATGAAAGAAAAGACTGCGTGCCAATCTCGAAGTTCCCATGAAAAGCCCGCCAAATATTCTCCGCACCACCATACTTTTCCTACGGCCAGAGGGATGCAGCCCGGATATTTGTTCGGGCTCAGGATATTTGATAGAGAAGCACTCCACGATGTCGGAGAGGAGGCGGCCCGATCCTCGGATCTAGAGAGACGCTTCGAAATCGTATTTCTAGTGCTTGAGGAGGAGACTCGACAATTCGCTGCGATCAGGAGTTTCCAGCGCGTTAAACTACATTTGTCAGGGCGGCACGATCCATTGTCGCTCCTTTCATGGAACCATCCTTTGAATCGTAAATATCCTTCAACGATTCCAGAAGGGAACTCACGCATTCTGGAGTCTCGCGCGTCCGGCTGACTGAGTCGCGCGCATTCTTCCTCTTTGGAATGTCCTCAATATTCGGAAACGAGCTTCCCGTGAACACTCGAGATTCCAAAAAACAGGGAGGAGTTCTGTTTCAGAATTTCCCGTTTGGTGAGCTTCGAATATCCGTTTCGTTCCAACAATGAGACGTTTCAGCCCCCGTCTCCATTGTTGCGTGATTGCGATCGTGGCTAGGAGTGGGAGGAGGAGCCGGCTCGTCTACGCTGCGAGCTACGTCCGGAATAATTTGGACCTGGAGATGAAATTCGTACCCCTACGGCCTAATTGAAATCGAATTCCGCTTGCGGTCTGGGACGACTCGATCATCGATCGAACGATGTCTGGAATTGGTAAAACGAAATGTCGCAGTTCCGTCCGGTCGCTGTGCCGACAAGTAATCCTTCCCGAGGACTACACCGGATGGGCTATGCAGAGGAGCAACAATGTCTTCAAGATGATACATAGTGGATTCTTCCGCTTCACCCCACTCTATTCCTAGCTCGACGGATTCCATAGATGCTGGGCTTGATCTTCTGTTCAAGTCCCGAGGGCAACAGCACTCCCGACAACGACCGCGATGTCGCTTCCACGGCAGTAGGCAACGCACATTCTCCCCGATCGTCACGTTGAACAACTTCAGTTTGTTTCCGACGTGGATATTTGAGTCGGCCAATGCTCTGCAGCTTCCAATGGACGCAGATGCTCAACTCTAGCCGACTCCGGTATTCTCTCCAAGTTCGTTTTCTTCAATCTGCACCTCCCGACCTCTGTGTTTTCACCGATTCTCATTCAAACCGTGCCAGAGGCGCCCGAATTCTTCCGGAACCATCGCCATGCGTCTCCAGTTACCTTCACCGGTGTTAGCTGAAGTCATGCCAAACCGCTTCTGGGAACATCCTCCGATTCTCTACCAAAATCGTTTTCAGGAATCTTCCCGAATCTTAAAATTTCCATCGTCCATGAGGATTCATCACCGATTTCGAAGCGGCCACTTTCTCGAGGAACACTGCGACGTGTCCTTGAGAGACCGTCAGATGCACTTTGGGGAAACTCGTTAACGCGTTCATGGATGATTAACTTCTTGAAAACTTCTGATCGATGGCCCCTGGAGTCGACCATCATCAACGAGGGTGCTGTTTGCGGCATATGTCTGTCGTCGATCTTCGCCGTTGCCATTCTCACAGTAAATGGGCACGGAAAGCCTCTATTTGAAAACCATGTATGCATGATCGCCAACGGACGCGAAAAATCTGGGAGTCGCTGCTCCCTCCGCATGCCTTCGAGCAAGCCATGAAGAATTCTACGTAGCCGATGGATTCACGCGGAGAGATTCGTTGGGAGATGGTCTCATGTAGCCAGAGAAGCGAAGAGCGAAATCAACAACGTTCACCAATGTTGAAACAATGGGTGGACATACCATAGATGCCGGAAAGAAAGAGGGAGTAACCAGTCGAAGGAATGGGGGAGAACCGTACCGCAGAATCTGCTCTGAATTCCGAACGAGGAGGTGTTAAACTGCGAGCCTCCTCATCGGGAGACATCAGGAATCAGAGGAGGCCAGCCAGACTCATGTATGACACCATCAGGGGTAGAACGGAGGCCAGTATTGCGAAAAACCGAGGGAAGACAGGACTGGTCTGCGACGGAACTGAATGATAGGCATTGTGAGACAAACGAAAGAATCCCCCCTTGGTCATACACGAACTCCCCGAAAAGAGCAGCCTGAGTCAGAGGTGGTCGCTAAAAGTCCTCGATAGCCGTCACAAAGTAGAGAGTTCATCGATGAATAGACTCATGAGACACAACGGCTTGTACGAATGCTCGGATAAAGCGTCATCGCGGCGCATTCGGCACAGGGCTCTGGCGGCTAGGGAGCTCCACCTCTTATCCTTCTCCAGGGGCAGGCAACACGATCCGAAGCGTCGGGACACTCGAACCAGAAGACTACACATACGCTGCGAACGCATGGGAAAATGCTGATCGCCACGTTGTGGATTTCGTGGATGAGGAGCACGAGTTCAGACTGCTAGGTGTTTACTCATATCTTCATTCAGTGCAAATGCGTGCCCGAAAAATTTGGCGCGCCCAACTCCAATTTTCCGTAGCTAGGCTCCCAGAAGGGACTTTGCTCCAGCCAGAACACCGCAAGCCCGAATGCCGCAGGCGTGATGCTTCCGTGCGAGACCATGGTTATCCCGCTCTGAGTTCTCTACTTACATCTACTCGGCCTCGTCCACAACACGAGCCGCTATCTTTATTTTCAAACGGACAAGCGTTCGGAGGGTACCCCTGTGACTGCGACCTCCTGAGCGGATGTACCTGAACCTCACACACAGGACGCTAACGGCGAAAGAGACAAATTGTCGATTCGATGGCCTTTCAATCGGCATCAAGAGTCAGTGATTGTCTCCATGAAAATCGGTGGGATCGCAAAAACCATTGTTAGAGTGGCAAACAGTTAACTCATGACCCGTACGGTTCGGGGGAACTGAGCAGACGTCTCCTCCCTCGCTGTAAGATCTCAGGCACTGATCGTCCATAGAATCTCCACCGGCTCATACGTGCTCGGCTGAGCGAAGGCTCAACCTGGCAATCGGGCTGGAGGGAGGTGACCCGTCCAGGAGGGGTTGGGAGATTCTAGGAGGGCCGAAATGCGATGAATTCCGCCAGCTTTTGGCTACGCCTAAGGGATGTCATCATTTTCCTCGAAAAATCAAAAGAGGGGGCAGGTCTTCCAAACCAATGAGCGCCCCGAAGATCTGAAGGGTGCAAAGACAAAATTCAAGTTTTGTCCATATCCGTGTTTGCACTGGTTATTAAATTTTGACTCGGGAACGAAATCTCGCCCTAGAGGAGTCAGAGGCGCGGAAGAGATGAAGTTCTGTGAATCTGTTTGACTGCATTGGAGAACAAAATCAGAAACTTCATTGCCCCCCATGACAGAGCCCATCGGCATCCCTGGGGGAATCCTCTGGAACAGTCTCAGAAGTCTCTCAGGAACGTCGGTTCGTTACGGGTTTTTCAGAGCGTTTCAAACATCAGAAACAATTTCTTCTCTCGCCCCCATCTTTTGAATTCCCGTCAGAAAGCAGCCCTTCCCGAGTGTTCCGATCCAGCGGTCCTCACTCGACGGCTTCATCGAAGCGACACCGAATCGGGCTTCTTGAGGCTGATGTCACCGGGTGCTCATTTTATCTCCCTCTGGAACAGCGTATTTCATGACCAATTCCGAGATCTGACGAGAGGACACGCAGACTTCGATAGCAACCTTCGTTTCCCGAACTCTATCGTTGAAAACTTGACACTCCGCTGACTTTGAACTGATTCAGTAAAATCGCCGACCGTAAGGGCTCGCAGCTGGTCGGATTAACTTGAGCTCCATCGGCTCCGAAGCTGAATGAATTCCTCGGTAAAGCGATTCGACAATTCTGAGCAAGCCGACCTCCTGGAATCATTTAACCGAGAGGACGCCTCTCATCTCTCCCTCAACGCAAAAAAACTGAGTGTACTTGTAAAGGCTCCCCGGCGTCTAGCTTCGAGAGGACTCCGGAGTCCTTGTCAATGTCTGACCGGGGTTTGCGAAGTGTCCTTCGCCATTCTGGCAGAGGTCAGATGTGTTCAATGTAGGAACTCACTGAGAAGGGGGATCCCTCGAAGACATGTCCGAGTCCTCTTCATCATCTGCACTTCCACCCACTGTGTGCCCAACTTGTGACGGGGGAGTGAACGAGGCTGGATCCGCGGAGCGGCATCAAGCAAATCAAAATCGATCGGAAAATCAGTCACTTTCCATACCGGAGTGGACTGATCCTCGAGAACATGATTCGTGCCACAATCATGTTAGTTAGGAACGTCGGCACAACGTTCCACGAAGCAAGGAATGGGTCTCGATTGTTGCAAAGGCATCGACTGCGTGATCTGAGATTATCTGCGAGATACGTACTTCAGGTTGCGTGTTATTTTATTCAGGAATGAAACGAAACAACCGTTGTCTCATTTGGTGATGGGGGCGCCATTTTCGCTCAATCTCGCAGCAGAGCAGCTGGCTCACTGGCCCTCCCCGGCTTCGACCGTTTCCAATCCTCCTCTGTATGCTTGAGCTGTATGAGCAGACCAGCCTCTCGCAGTTGGTGAACGAACATGGGATCCTTCCTCGGTGGGCACCTTCACAACATCGCCGTACCGTGCACAAATATTGCAGAACTCCATAATCTCTGCAACTGCCTTTCGATGACAAATACACGATCGCTGAAGGAAAAATTAGGTTCATGGAACGAATAGAGCGGTTGGGAGAGCTCCGCGATTCGAGGCGCCGGCGGTCGATTCAGGTAGAAGAGTGCGTTGAGCTTTAGGGATCGAGTTGAAGAAACAGGTAGGAGTTCCATCATTCATGTTCAAATGTTTGTTTTTTGCCGCGGTACAGAAAATATTCAAGATCGTGTCTCTCACAACTCGTTGCAGTAGTAAGGACAGCGCGCCCAACCGAGCAGAGGAACGCATCTCGTTTGGAGTTTGAAAATTTCTGGAGCTGTCGAGTCGGAGCACGCTTTGTCAGGATTCGACTGAATGCAAGCTCCCGCGGTCGAGCTCTTCCTGGAAAAGTGTTCCTCAACTCGCCCCCTCACAGGCTCCCATCGGACCCGCCATCTGCCTGCCGGCGGTCAGCCGTTGACCCCATTGAGGACACTTGAGGACCACACTGAGGACTTGAAATGCGCTGTTGGCGGCAGAGAGGACAGCCATTAGCACGATACTCTGGGCGATATACGGGACGTGCGAAAAGAACTTGCGAGGTGAGTTCAGGAGGTCCCACAACTCACTCCAGGATCATCTGGCTCTTCAAGGCAGTACGGCTACCGGTTGAAGTCTGAGAGGCTTTAAACCCCGGTTGGAGCTCCGCGCCTTCTGTGGAGCCATCCGACCTTGCATCCCTCGCGGGTATCTGCTGCCTTCCTCCCGCTCGTTCAGTGAATCCGTCTCCGGGCTGAAGGAATCGACTCCTGATAAAGTCATATGGGGGTGTGGTTTTGGGTGAGCCCCCACATAACTTAACCCCTCCATTCTCGATTCCGTCTTTGGTTTTCAGGATGACTCGCCACGCTGGAACCCTCTGTCCGAAAACTACTTGAGGCGGGTTGGCGAGTATCAGGAACGATCTTTGAGATGCTTCTGATCGGACAGGATCTAACAAAACTCAAACGGAACTGACGCACAGCTCCGAGCGACCCACCTATGATTACTTATCATCTTGAGGCTTGTCAACAAAGACGGGTGATTCGATACGGTCGAATGCACTGGAAGCGAAGCCCATGATTAGATGGCGTCATGCGGCGATTCGGCCCTGGTCTCAGCGTTGATCTCGGAGAAACTTCTACTTCATTGGCTTCCGGGGGTGCTGTTGCAGTTCTCACAGGTGTTCGCTCGGATGTTTCCGCAATCGCCGAACAAGTTGTCGCATCGATCCAATTTTCCTGACGACTGGAACGATCGCTCCCTCAAGCGCACGCTACGTCGAGACACTCCAATGTGGTTTCAGAGGGCGGCGTTGCGCGATTGTCCCGCAGAAGCGGCGTCCGAGAACGCCGACTACGAGTTGCTCTGGTTGGCGAACCCGCGAGTGACGGCTTCCTGGAAGACTCTAGAGCGTCCATCGCAGGGACTAATTTGAGAGCTTGGAGGGGGTTCCGTTGAAGAAACTTCCTGCTTGCAACCCAACGCAGCGAGAGTTAATCACGTCATAAACTCGTAGTCAATTTGAGAAATCCCGAGAAACAGCATATGAGTGATACATCAGCCCTCTCCGATGAGAGGCGGTCCACGAGTTCGGGAGCGGATCAGTTGAACAGGGAGAGTGAACGTGCAGGGGTTCAGAGGGCTCCCCGATTCCACCATACGATGACCTCGGCCGCTTCTCGCCCTCCCCCGGAGAACTGAATCAATCGCATTTGAAAGTTTCCCCTTGGATGCACCTCGATTCGAACAAGAAAGCTGAACGTGATCTTCATTTCCCCACACATGGCAGTACGACCACCAGTTCGGAATTCGGGGAACGTATCAGCAGCACGACGCAACCGGCATACACGAGGGGAGAAGTTTACCGCCTTGTTTTCGATGTGGCCTCCCGACTCTCACGTGTTTTTGATGGCCGCAACAAGTTTTCCATGGGCATTTTGGAGCTTATGGGAAATTTCGTGGTACTTCCGAAGTCGGCATCTCCAAATCCTCCATGAGCGCCGCTGTCTGCAGTTCCAGCGGTCGGTACTCACTGGCGAGTCTCTTTGGTCTGGGTAGTCCAGGCGGAATAAATTACGAAACCGTATATATCTCGAGCTATAGACAGACGATACGGACCGAGACGTTTTGATATCTCTGGTGGCTCATGCGATGGTTGAGAAATCCATAGACCTTATCTGAAGGAGACAATGTCCTGAACAAGACGTCCAGAATCGAATTCGGTCGAGCGAGCTCAATCGGTTCCAATTTCATTGTTATTGCAAATGGAATCGAAGCTCATACTGGTTTAAAGGGTCGCGTCGAAGATCGCGAAAAGCATTCTCTCGATTGCATCTACCGTTCCTCTGAATAGTGGCCATCAAAGCACGAAAACCATGTTCAATACATCAGAGAGCGCGCAGGACTCGATCCTGATTTTGCCGTCGACGGCTTCGAATGATCAGAAGTCCCCGGAGGAGCTGGGGGAAGGATTCACAGCCAATCTCACGAACAATCCTGATGCTCCATGCTCTAGAACGGAAAGCCAATTCCTCTAAAAGGACAAAAATAATGTCGGGATGACCCTTAATGTCGAAGTCGTCACGAGACGACGGGGGTTTGATTCCCTGCTTTGATCCCTGCAATGGATCGGGCTCTGTCCTCATCCGAGAAAAAAATGATATTGTTCCCACGGCTAGTTACAGGGCCGATCGAGTCATTGCGATCTTCAACAAAATCGATGAACTGTGTCGTTGGAAGAGAACAATACCTCGGAGACATTTTTCCGTTGGAAAGCTCGTCCGACTCCGAGCTTACCAAGAGAAGAAAAATCTCGGAACGCACTGCCAGCTCTAGAGTTATCTGAATTCCCGTGAAGCGTGTAGGTAAGCGTATTTCTGGCTCTGGTCCAAGCAAGTGGGCGATTCTGGTCCTGGATGGGTTCTGTCGAGTTCCTCAGCAGAGGCCGAGTGGAATGACTCGACGCGGCATGTAATGGCTCGCGGACAAAATGGGAGTTCGTCTGGATTTTGGAGCATTTTTGCCATGACCCTCCACGTCGTCCGCTGGAAAGCGGAGTACGCATACTGATGGCTAGTGTATGGGTGGAGACTCCGATGATGAAAGATGTACGCAATTGTGCCGAATTCTTGACGCAAGCCGAGTTATGTAGGCCTTGTCACCAGCAGGTATAACGGTAACAACGGCAGTGGCTGTTAATAATGGACCCCTGAGAACTACCGTCTCCGCTCGTTGTTCGTTGACTGGACGCACTTACCGCGTTGTACCATGTGTGATCTGATGCATCCTACATGGGCGGTGACGGCTCGCACAACAGTGTCGACATAAGAAGGTGAGTTCGAAAGGTGGAATGTGATCCCGGTCTTTGATATTTCAGGAACTTCGAGACACCTTGCATCCGAATTGGGAGTTCCGGAAGCTGCAGCACCACTCCGTAAACTCCGGGAAGTAATCTGCGGTCCGACTATCGTATTCGGGATAACGTTACGTGGGATCTGCTCCCGCGGCGAAGCCTCCCTTTCCGCTCCATTCATCAAAATTTCGACGTGTTCGTGATCTTCCCGTGTTTGGGACCGTCTTCCGACGATCCAAAGAGCGGGCAGAGCTTGTGTGTTTCGCCTCCTTGATTCGAGCTCGGCGCTATGAGCAGCCAGGATATCTTTCCGTCCCTACCCTGGGGCTCGCTCGCTTCCTGAGCCAGACAGATCCGGGCAGCGACGATGTTGCTTGAATGGAAACAACTCTAATACCCTCTAGTGCTCCAAGTTCCAGTGGTATTCGAGCTGAACCAAGTCCGGACAAGGTTTTCGAAGAATGGGGTCGAGCTCCGGCTCATCGACATTCAGACCACCAGTGCAAACCGGTACCTGGCGTATGGCGCTGGAGCAGTATTGTTAAACGATGCATGTGCTAATGGTAGAGAAAGCGCTCAAGGTCGAAGTCATTCGAACATCCGGACCGGGAATGACTTCGCGAGACTCCGCCGAAAACGATCAGGGCAAGTGTGGGAGACAGCATCATTGCAACGAGGTGTCTATACTACGCAGTTGAGCAGGTCTTGTCAGGAAGACATCAGTCAACGAACGTTTCACTCGGTCGAAGCGAACCGTAATGAGTGGATTCCCATCTGCGCCCCCTCCTCTCCCCCGCGACACAAGAATCCGTCATCCAATATTCATGAACCTTCCGTGTAATAAGCTTCGAGATGTTGATCAGGTTGGTGGTATGCCGACAGGTTGGTGAGATCGAATATTTCGATGAGATCGATCCTCTCCTTTCCGAGTTGGGGGAGAGCAAACGTGAGGCTCTGCGGCGTGCAGTCTACGCGAGACCTAAGGTTGCTCGCGAACGTGAACATTGTTCTAGACGGGTTGGGGGCTCGGCACGATTTCATTGTTGAAATTGTCAAAAACCGACTCTCTTGTCGGGGCCTTACGAAAAGCGTTCGAGAATCACCAGACAAACCTGGAGCCACAGGTGAAGCCCTGGAGATACGTCCCTTGGCGTCCTCCTTGAGCGATTCCGAAAGCACCTTCGGAAAGCTCCGAGAAGATCTTCAAGAGATGATGAAATCTCCGCGAGTGTGAGACATCCCAACAGCAGAGCGATCGCGACTTCAAGAAGAGGCGGGAGAGAAAATTCTTCCAATATTCGCAGGTCAAGCCCTTCGCGAAGACGTGAGCAGACGAATGTAAGAGAACGTGCCGGGGCACACGAGGTTTTCGGCAGGAAAGTCAGGCTGGGATCGTGAGCGCGCGGTTCCTTCAACAAACTACTCCGCCCGAGCTCACATCAGCATGTCGATGAAGCTCACGCGGTCAAAAACTCAAAAATGGAGGCATCGACTCATTTCTGGAGTCGGAGGCTATGTCCGATTCGATAGGGGTTGGTGCGCTCAGAGCTTTTGAGAACCTGTTTCACTTCGAGGAATAAGGTCTGGTTGACTCCGTCTGGGGGGGGGGGGAGGGGGCTCTCGTCCGGTCGGGTTTTCATGTACCCAGATTTCTTTTCCAGCCGACAGAATCATCCCACAGTATCCTCGTTACTTTCCGTCTATATCTTGGCCGTGTTCCTCCTCCCAAGGGACCCTTTGATCTATTCTCTTGGGGCGACCGAAGAAACAGAGTTATAACAACGAAACGCCGTTCGAAAATGGAGTCGCACTCTTTGGATGGCAGAACTTGTTCACTTGGCAAACCTCCAAAGGATCGCTTGCTTTGTGCACGACCTTCATGAACTTCGAGCCGAACAGAATTAACGCCGACAAATCGTTCGGAACAACGCTCGCTTGGACCGAGATAAAAAGCTACGTGTGACGAAGAACTTCGCCCAGGATATCTCGATCGGCGTAGTGATGGATGGTGTCTCGGCTTCCCGAAAAATCTTATCGCGCGCAACCGGTCGCATCGAGTCAGCGTTGTCACTCGCTAGCTGGGCCACGAAGTTTACCCGGACACGACGTGGAACACCCTCCCCGCTGGGAAATAAAGACTTTATCTTGTGGATGGCTCGAGGGATTCGCGGCAGCGAACAGTGGCAGGTACCCCAAAACATCGAACCAATTGATCGCGGCACCAACTCTGTTCACCTACACCCGATGCTTTCTAGATTTTGAGCGAACGGTCCGGGGAGCGATTGCAGGGCGGCGCCCGTCTGCAAGGGGGGACATTGGGCGTCGGTGTTCCCTTGCGCGGGATGTGAGCAATGTGGTTCCGTTCTGATTGCAGGTCGTAAACGAGAATGACTTTTCGTAGATGGCCACCGTTACGGTCCGTGGGAATATTTCACGCGCTGATCTGTCTCAGCCGCCACGAAGGGCTTGACCACCGAGCGGCAGCAGCCCATATCAGAGAACAACGAGATCTCCAGCAAACTCCACAATCCTGGTCCCAGACCGGAACAGACCTTCCGTGGCTGACTCGAGCGCAGTCTCACAATCTCTGAGAACAAACACCCGAAGCCCCGATCGAATGTAACGACAGCGAGCGAGCCCCGTTTCGAATCACGACGGTCGTCGACTCCCCTCGAGGACGGAAAATTCCATTACCCCGCCGTAGAATCGATCCTGAAATAGAAGAATCAAATTTATACCCGGTCAAAAGGTTCCCAGACTTGCTTGACGATCAGGAACGCCAGCAACTCCGCTCTATCTCAGCCGTCGGAAGTTGTGCCGGAAACTTTTTGAATCGAAGGGAGCCACAGATTCTATCGAACAGATTAGGAAGCGCATAGGCTCAGCCCGAAGCGGGGGTCTCAGCTGCGAATTTGAAGCGTCTCTCGGGATTCCGCGGAGGAGAAGGCATCCCGGAGCTTGAATGGGCCGGAAACCGCGCTCTCGAGTTCGAGGAAAAGACTACATGAATTAATTTTGTCAACGCAGAAACTCCGCCTCCACGTCAAGAGCATGATGGCTGCGTCACGGCGGACGAGGGATGCGTCACGCACGCGTTCTAGAAACATGAATTCAGAAACTAGAGGATTGAATAGCGAACCAATTTCCCACAATACCCTCTGAGGCCTTGGTCCTAATCGTCCCGTTTGAAAACTCGCGCGGACTTTTCTCGTCCGAATCGCCGCGACGAGCGACGTCTCCATGGCGTGACCGCGACGGATCGGAATATCTCAGAGAGCCCTCGACGATTGTGGAGTGCCAGGCACGCGACAAAACAAAACCGCTCGTGATACCATCCCCCCGCCCCCGTTTGTTTCTCGGTGTTGTGATGTATGAAACGGAATTCAGCTTGGCGAATTTCTTTGCGCTCCCTCAAAGCCTCATCAGGGGGCTGCGATGTTGACTCTCTGGATCGTCGCCGACCGAGCGCCCTCGATTCCGGGGATTCTGCGGAGAACAAGATGAGCCTCATCCGTCGGCTCCGATCACGGCTTCGAAATTCGATCCAAGTGCTCGAAGATGATATCCTCTCTTCTCTCGCTTTAACGATTATCGCTCAGCCCTCAACGTTTCGGCTGTTGGAAAGTTTAGAGGGCCTCGTTACTCCAGCGAATATCAATAGTCTGACATGAGTATGCGCGTGTGTAGTTTCAACAAAGCGACGACAATATTGGATGTTCTTCGAGATATTTCTCGAAACTTCTTGGCCATCTCATATTCGAGGCGTCGATGAATTCCACCAAGAATTTCCGTCGGGGTTTCGGTGTTCCGTGTGAGACCGAATTCTCCAGAATTACTTTCGGAGCAGTGGTGGCGAAAGCCGCGTTTCCCTTGGGCTCGTCTGGAAGTTCCGAAATCGCCCCAGTCGCGACGGGAAGAGGGGAACGGAAGCGGGGCGATTCCCCTCCAGATGGGAGGATTGTCTCCTAGAGACGGTCGGGAGAAGTCCCCTACAGCAACACAACAAACCTAAAAATGCCAGTGAAGGAAATCAGCGACGAAGCCTCCGGAGCAAGCATCGCTCCGTGCAAAAATCGCTCCTCTGGCTTCCATCAGCTCACCACAGCGACGCCTGCAGCTCACGGGACGGCCGCGGGACCGATCGCCGGCGTCGTCTGCTAAGCCTCAGTGTTTCTCTCCGCTTTATGAAAACGTCTCACCCGACCACCGACCGCGCAACCGAACGTGGCTGGCCAGCGAGAGAGCTGTGAAACTGTCGGACCATCAAACAATCATCCATGAACAACACTCACGCCATTTTATTCATCCTCTCGCAGTGTCTCTCGGATTCACACAGCGCCGGTCGCGAAGTCATAAAGAGAGCAGAACATCGAGAACGATCAACAGAAGGTATTGTGACAGGTTTTACAGCGAACGTTGATGTCATATGAATCAGTCGAGGGGGCGCACCTCGATGTCAGTATACAGGGTGGCGGAGGTGACGGCATGATGAGGATTGCGGGAAGGACAACCCCCCGGAACACGTCATCCCCCATGTCGAGGAGTTTGTACAGAATTTTACAGCGCGTTCACGCAGCCGGCGCGACGAATGTCGTTCGTCGTCGGCCCGTGCCGCAGAACCATCGATCGTGATGAAATTGATTGTTTGTGACAGACGTTAATCGGTGTGACCGGATGAGGAAAGACGTTTCTCCCGATGGAATCAAGATCAGCTGACGAGTCGCCGCGCCCACATCACCCTGAGGACAACGGTGACTCCTTCGATCAACAACCAAGGCGTCAAGGTGACAGTCTGCGACACGGCCAGCTTCACGACGTTTCGATTATCCGAGGTCACGGCGTAAACTAGACAGGACGCCAAACAAGCGACGACGCTAATCGTTGTCAGTATCACAGCGAGAGTGACGTGCACACTCGGGAAGATGTACTGCAGGCCTTTCGGACCTCGACGACGACAATCGATTATATGCATTACGGTGCTCAGGATACAGAGGATGCCGGCGATGCATGCGAGAAACAATGAGCGCCGCGTGTCCCTGTCCAGGAGTGCCGACGTTCCCAGGAGGAATGTACAAAAGCCGGAAGCCACCTGGGCCACTCGGAAACGGAGAAGAATCGCTAGGGGATAGCAAGCGTTGAAAGGCTGCAAAGATCCTTTGTGGGCGTTGGTCAGGACTGGAACTGAATACTCGGTCACGATGATAGCTTCCAGGTCGGGCGCGGATGCCACCGAATTCCTGGTTCGGCAGATTGACGGCACAGGTAGCTGAGTAGCTCTCTTCTTCGTATCGTTCTGCAGTTCATTCACGTTGAGGTGGACGCCATCGGAGATGATGGCGCCGTTTTTTCTGCCGTTGTTGGCCGCCGGGTCCCCGCGCGGGAGGAGGTCGCTCTGCGAAGGACCGGAGCCCTGCGACGATGAGTCGTCGACGCTCATTTCCTTCCTGACAGCTCCCGTCGGGGCTACATCGCGGAGTTGGAATTCTTCCGCCGATTCGCGACGACCAGGTTCATCCAACGCGGCGTCGGACTTGCTTTCGAAGAGCGCCAGAACGCCGACTGTCTGCGAAGGAGAATACGTCGTTAGTCTGGGATCGTTCAGATTTGCATGCGAATCATGAAAAGTCCCTCATTTCTTTGTCTCCCTCATCCGGTCATCGACAAAAACGGAGAAGATGTTGGGCTCATGAAGAGAGGGGCCACGACTCTTTTCGAGAAGCTCCCCAGGACGGAATAGGAGCGGTCCCATGTGATCTGGACTTTCCCGGAGCTCCGTCACGGAATGTTATTCATCATCGCAAAGTCCGAATCCGCTTCACTCGCTGGCCGAGACGATTGCGTAAAAAAGACTGCCGCGAGCTTCTCGTGTATGCGTGGTGACTTTGTTCGGGGGATAGGGCCCTCCGGGCGGACTTTTTTGCCTGCTCCCGCTCGCTGGTAATCAGGTTATATCCACACGCTGATCGCGCTCTTGTCTATGGGAGGAAGGTCGTTTATTTATGAATGCAGCGGTTGAATAAACAGTGCCCGAGAGGATATATGAGGAGCGGGCGGAAAGAGCGGTGAGGAGGAAAACAAGCGGAGGAAAGTTTGAATCGGGGCAATTTACTTGAACTGACGACCGGGGAGGCAAGCGACCAACCAACCAACGAGCCGAACCAGCACGGCTGGAAAAACCAGCTACCAACGAGTAATCTGCATAAGACGGAAGCGAACTCAATGTCGGTGCCGCTGCAGCTGCTTTGTAAATAGCCTGGACGAGGTTCTGGACTACTGAAATGAGCCTCCCGCCCCTGCAGCGCATACTCCTTTCAGCAGACAAAACCCTCCAGCTCCCGAACAGCGGGGGTTTTTGGAGGGCGCAGTTGAAAACGACGATAAGGTTCGCTAGGATGGCGCGCTTCGTTACCTTTGTTGCTGGAAACATTCCTCAGCGGCCTCCGCCCCAGAGGTTCATCCTGAAATGCCGCGCCCACCACTCCTGAGAGTTGAAAACCTCCAACTCTTCTTGTTCCGGAGCAACCCGTAGTCATTGCGTGTAGAACAGGCCTAGCACGCTTCGTCAGCATTTCTGTTCCCGTCCGCCGATCTGACAGCTGTTTCCATCGAGTCAGGCATCGTCGTTCATGTAACGATTCGATCCAACCTCGCCCCGCTGATTCCCACCGATGTCCAGGAGAGCTCGGGTGGCGCGAAAGTTCTGTTCTTGCGAAACGCAATCCAAAGTTCGGGAGTGCTGAATGCAGTGGTGAACTGCAACGGGCATACCGGCAAACGCCGGGGCAATCGGCAAGGGGATATATAAAATGTGAACGACCGGAACGTGGTTACGGAGGCGTTGGCGGAGCTCGAGTGCAATTTCTGCTGCATTATCGACTTTGCAAGTCTTTTCAATCGGAGTCGCGACCGGCTGCGCCGTCATGGCGAGCAGGTCGACTTCCGTTCAGGAGCAGACCGTATCATCGTCTGACAAACAGGTGATATATGTCCGAGCATATTTTTCTCAGTCAGGCACCCGTTATCAGGATGGATCCTGAATGAGCTCCTGAGGGGACCTGATCACCGGAACCACTCTATGCGCTTCTCTGTGCGACCCGCTCTGCACGCGCGCAGTGAAACAGCCCGCCGAGGTGTCCACCGAGGAATTCCTCACTCCCAGCGTCCTTGCGGAGGTCGGGATTTTTTTGTGTGGAGCCTCCGCAGAAGACCTTGAACGTCGAGCTCCGGGCATTCTGAGCGTAGAGTGTAGTGCAACTCGATGTGACTTCTCCGAGAAGGCCGTGACCCGAAGTCTCGGATGGGATTGAGACAGAGATTTCCGCGGAGCGCATCATCATACATAATCTATAACACTAACAACACAGATTATGCGTTCAGCTCATAGTGGATCGGTTGGGGAAGGAGCCCAGCTCGCGGCTGCACGGAGTCCGATGGACGCACGCGCGCGACAGCAATTATTCATTGGAGCCCTGAGGAGCGCGGCGGACGCGAGCGAAGAGTCGTTCAAAACGACGCAAACAACGACGGGCTATTCCTCTAGGCTTTGAAGGGGCCGTGGCAGCCAGAGACATCATCGTGAATAATGAAAGCAATGACAGTTAACAGGACTCGGGCGCGTGTAGGTTTCAGGCGCGCACTAACAATACAGCGACAGCCCCCCCCCCCCTCCCCTCCATCGTCTGCCAGCTCTTCGCCAATTCTCCAGACACCCGCTCCCTCCGAATACGGAACACGAGGCCCGTCTCTGCGACGACTCCTCGTTAAGACTCGTCCCTCCGGCGACTTTCGCGTTTTAGGACGCGGCCCCAGCCTGTTACGGTGTCCTGCCGTCTCTCGACTTCACCTGGCAAAGTTGCCGAGAACTACGTGAGTCGCTCCTGAAGTTCTTCGTTGGAGTAAAAGGCGACTTCAGCGGGCCGGAGAATGTTGCCGAAGTCGGCTCTCAGACCCCCAGGAATGAGTGCCACAAATTACCTCTCCCGTAAATTTTGCTCTGGCTTTTGACGCGGGGTTCAGTCGCGGGACTCGATCGGCCGGGCCCGGGAATCGAGCACGCGACTCACCACCCGGGGCTGTTGTCACAGCCGTGTGCGAATCCGCACATGGCGTGCACACCGCACGACCTTTGTCGTTGATATGATATCGTCGGCTCGTTAACTCTGACATTTTACTCCGAGAGATGCTCCGATAAAGCGGAAAGAAGACTCGAGTCGAATCTCAGAAATCAGGGAGCTTCCAGAGTCCGCAGACGTCCCGTGCTTTCCCGAGCGCCGTCCCGCTGATCCATGACACTCTTCTCTTTGTGTAATGTCGAGAGACCGTCAGTTGTGACCACTCTCCTTATTCGCTTGGGATATTCAGATATTGGGGACACCTTCAGACCAACCATTCCGGGAACCGATTGGGAATCATGGCCGCCTCCGGATCGTTGTGTGACCCCCGGGAGAACCGAACTGCGAGTCCGATCTTCGGAGCTTCACGACCGTTGCGGAATGATGCTATGAGACTTTCTTGGATCTCGTCGCTGGCTGAAATAACCTAAAGCACGAGCATCAACGGGAATCGTCCGTCGTCGACGACTGCTCCGGATTTCCCCGATCGACCATTTGAGACACCGGTGCGATACTCGGGAGACGAAACTGCAGCGGTCGATCTAACCGAGCGTTTTCGGTTCCGAAGTAACGAGCGTGGGTATGCCCCCTGTTGACGGCAGCTACGCAGTGGAATAAGTTGTCAACCTTAGCTTGCCTGTGGCTAATAGAGTTGGCAAGACCATTTGCTCGCGCTCGTTGAGACCGGCTGCAACAAACCATGTCCCGAGCGCCCTTCAAAATCAGTCAACCGGTTTGAGAAGCGTCTCACGTCCAGGTCGACAACCTTTTAAGCATAGCACTTGTTGCCAGGCAACAGGAAATAGCAACGGGTCGGAGGAAAGTATGTGAACTCTTGGAGTGAAGTGAGCAACGAGGAAGCTTTCAAGAAAGTTCGGCAAGCCGGCCGCCTGTTTATCATCTCGAAAAACGTGCGCACTCAACGTGGACATCTCCGGCTCCCGCCGTGGTCCAAACCTATTGCTGAAAGGCAAGAATAGGAGCACGGCGGAATCTGTCCTTCCGACTCCTCCGCGGTGCCTCGTAGTTCTCGCCGTATACCCCGCGATTCCGACTTCGGCTCGCGCTTCCACTCGTGCAGAAAACAACGCAAGCAGCGAGAAGACGCAGTTGGAGGGAGAAGCAAGCGAGCAACTCACCGAGCGTTCCACCACTGCTTGCCCCCGCGAGTTCGCAGGCGGAAAGGAAAGTAAATCTTCGAGGATTTTCGCGGCACAAAACAACGAGAATCCTTCTCGAATCCCCCGCTCGCCTGAGCGAAACTATTGTGTGTTCGTGCGCTTTGTAGTCCTGCGACACGACTGAAGACGCGGGTTCGAAGCTGCGGCTAGGTGTGAGAGCGGCGCCGTCCGAAGCAACGGAGGCCGTTTCTGCTCGAACTCATGGTTATCGACGACTGCACTCGGGGCCGTAACGCGAGCGGACTCGCTGGAAGGCCCTCATCGGCAATTGACCGCCAACCGGCGAGAAAAATGATTGGTTCCTCGAGTGGTCATTGGGGAGCTGCGGACTGAAGGAGAATGTGCGGAGCCGTGGAAAAGATGGAAGAACAGATTCAGTGTGGAATAAGGAAAATGGGAGTGGCCTGAAGATTTCAAATGATTGACCTCGATCCAAACTCGGGAAAGAGCCCCCGCGAGTCGAGGGATCGATAACGAACCGCGTTCTGTCCCCAAAAGAGCGGGCATCATAGTCGCAGAGCTGCTCATTCTGCTCGTGCTCCTTTGAGAAGCGCGGGATGATAGAAGAGTCCAGACGGTTCGTTTGAGCGAGGATCATCAACCTGACGGTGTTGATCTAGCCAACTCCCGCGAGACGGATGAATTGATGAATAGCCACAGTTTTAAAGCGAGAAAGCGAAGACCTGTTCAGATTTTTCGTCGGGTTCTCCAGCTTTAATTCCCTCGGCAAACTGATATCGCCTCATCGCCGAGGCAATACTGTTTAGATGGAACGGTCGTCGGCGGTCTTCGAGCACCGGCTGCAGATCTACGTCGCCCCACAACTGTAGCCCGGACTGCTGAGGAATCCTCCCCGTGGGAAAGAGAAGGGAGCATGGAAGAGATACCCATGTCAGCCGAGGATAATTCATGGCTATTGACAGAGCGGTTCGTCCGTGACGGAATTTCACTCCAATATCAGACATGCCAGGGCTTGGACATAGTAGGGGAATCGCTGACGACACAGCTCCCCGGGAGAATGTCCCCTTGGCGCTCCAGCTTTCTCGGCTTCGTCTTCAGAAGCTTTCCCCCCCCCCCCCCAAAAACAATATGGACTCGACCGTTCTTCAGAACCTCCTCGCAGAGCGCTCCGGAGCTTCGACGACATGCCATTCGAGGGTTGATCATTCCCAGCAGGGGGAGGCAACTAACCGCCAGCTGGGGCTCTTCCGTCAGGGTGGATCCGATCGAGCGAGCGATCATCATGATAAAGTGTTTTTTGGACCATAGCTGGTCGTTCGCGCGCCAGACAGAAAGCGGGAAGAACTTCAAACAATGGGAATGCGACAGACTAGTTGAGGTATTGTTTGAGGAAGCGAAAGACGCGGAAAGTGACGGGTCATGAAAATGGGAAACCGTGAGCGAGTAGAGTCAGAGGATAGAAGGGGGTAGGAGGAGAGGGGGACGAAAAGAGGAATAGGAAGGTTACAGGATAAACAGAAGGGACGCTAAAACAACTTGGATGTGTGAACGAGATTCCAGACGACATGGGCTTTGCAGGGCGACCGACATGGTTCAACAGAAAACAGCGGAGCGACGAGAGAACAACATGAGAAGAACGCTGTTGTGGCCAGGAGAAGCTTTCAGGACTCAAGCAACCAAAGTTCTGCCGCAACACGCTAGACCTTCCTATCGAGGCGAACCGGAACGAACACACAGAAACGAGGGTGAAACGGTAATCCTACGACAAACTCGGAAAACATATTTTCGAACATGGGAACCTATCTCCGACTTGTGGGCAACGCTTCCCGAATCATGCTTCCGCTCTCGAAAATGTATGATACACATCCCCATTCAGCTCCAATCGTCCACGAGCGAACTCCAGGACTCTCCAGGGCTTCTGACGCTCTGGCTGGTTGCGAGGTCAGAGACAATATGAAGCTTCCCTACATGATACGAGTCTGTTTTGCCCTCCTGTGTCGCCATCGTCGGCGCTCACGTCGTTGTCCCAACAGAGTCTCATATCTCAGCCCGTGCCAGCCGCCCCTTGCTTGTACAGAGATCAGCCCCGTGAGCGACATTACCGCGAACGACAGCGGAGGCAGGATCGACGGATGTATTACCGGGCGACCAGACGTTGCGGCTCTTTCGGCTGTTGTCTCAGGCAAGCACATTCTGCGACACGTCGCACAGTGATACGCGGGAGGGCTCTAACAGTTCGGGCCCGATTCGCAAGTCATGGACAGCGCGTGGCATCTTTGCTCATGACGACAAGGGCTGACATCACCGTACGCTGGGCGGAAGTGTTATTATCGCTCCGTTTGTCCTATCATTCCTTCCTCCCCCGGTGAGCTCAACGTTCGGAGCGGGATCGAGGCTTACCTCTGTGGACGCCACCTGCGCAGCACCAACAAATCCCTTCCGTGGCCTGATTCAGAGAGATCAGCGCTGGAGCACTCGAGGCTTTCGGTATCAAGACGTAGGTGAGGGATGGCTCAGATTAGTTGCCGTCAGGGGGCGGGGGCCGAGGGGGACCCTCGAGCTCCGGTCGGCTCCAAACTAAAACAGTGAAGATAAACGAAGGTCAACTCCGGGCGAGGGCCTCTGCAACTCGGTGGAGCTCTGCTTGTGGCCTTCGACCGTGATGCCCCAGGCCGAGACAAGTGGAAAGAAGCCGTATGCTCATCCCCTTCTCTCAGATAACAACCGACGACCAGCAAGTTTCCCTTATCCTATTCTGCGAAGAGTCGGACACCGATAGGCGCTGAGGCAAGATATTCAAACGAAGCAAGCGAAGCGACGGACAGCGGGAACGACTCCGAAAAAAGACTCAGTCAGAGGAGTCCAGTCTCGCGAACGGAAGCCGCAGCCAATAATAATTAGACATTATCGGCAGCTTGACCAACCGTTCGGGAGAGTTTTTGCAACGACAGCGATCAGACGCTCGAGAGAACGTGACTCGCAGACCGGAACGAGCGCGATTCTCCGCGACAATGAGAAGGCAAGCTTAGAAAAAGTAGGATAACAACCGACGCAATCTCCACGATGACTCCGTCTGGGTTCGTAAAACGTTTGCGATAAGCGACCGGCTGGCGGGGGATAGGGTTGGTTACAAATGTTGCAAAACGACCGAGATTCTCTTGGTGAACTTCTGCGCGTCCAATCGAGCACGAGTTGCCGAGGTGGAGTAAGCGGGATTCCAGCTGAAATGAGCCGGAAACGGATGCCTTTCGCTTTCGACGCAAGTCATTGAGCAACGGATCGACAGCGCGGAACTATTAGCCGCATTTAGCGCTGATAGAACCATCCCGACCAGACGTGCACCGGGGCCCCATCTCGGAGGGAAATTTGTGGGATTCTGAACGAAGAGTCCGCCGCCGCGGATGATGCGCTCCAGAGATTTTGATCGCAGGGCTCTTGATGGGGAGAGCGGGAGGGAGACAATCATCCAGACTCGGAATCCGCTCCGACCGAGGGTGGGCGGCTCAATTGTCCTTGTACCACGAGCTCCTGACAAAGGCGCCCGATCCGTTCTGGCGGCCTCTCAGAAATGAGATCCCCCTTCCCCTCCCCCCCCCCCTCTTCCACCTGATTCTCAACGTCGTTTGTCTTTCTCGCCGCGTAAATTGGGAGGAGGGGGAGTTCGTTCAGTGGGAAGTTGAATCGGCAGGAAATCCAACAACTTAGGGCTGGTCGTGTTTCTCCTCCGAATGCAACTCAATAATCGATAAAGCAAATATGGTCTTCTTCAGCTTCCCGATCACCTCCGGGGGCTCTTTGATTACCCCTGGGAGGCATGCTCCGTCCGAATCAGAAAAGGCTCTATGATCTGTGCCTTTCCAGATTACGTCCCTCCTGTACATTCCTGCACTTCCCGATCTCTACGCCCTTCCTTCCGGGCGACTCCTTCCTGCTGAACCCCCTCCGCTCTCCTTGGAAGGAAGGATGGATTTCGCGCAAAACAACGGACGAGCTGCGCGCAACTTTCTCGGCATCGTTAGACGGCCGTGATTTCAACCCAACGAATAGCACTCACGGCTGCTCCCGAACCACCCACGGAACCGGAAAGCAATGGTCGAAGGAGAGAAGCTAAATGGAAGTCCCTCCGGTGCTCAGATCCAGCGCGGTATAAAAATGAAACAGAACAAAGACTGTGGCGGAGGCTTCGTTCGCTTTACGGCTCTGAGGCCAATGGCTGCGAAGAATGGAATTGAGTTCGAGAGGAATCGAGGAACAAATTGTTTCACTGTCGACACTGATCAAACGTTTCTATTTGCGGTCCCCGGAGCTGTCGCAGTGGGCGTTTGTTGACAGAAGGCAGCGAGTGGTGGGAAAGACATTATTTACATGCGATTGTCCCGTGGAGCTCGTTCCACCCGCGAACGGCGATGGCCCCCATCGATAAACTCGCGAAACGATCCCTCATAAACATCCATCAGTGAGTCTTTCATAAATATCCTGAGCACGCATCACCGGCTTCCCGCCTGACGTTTTTCCTCTCCGAATGGAACCGGGGAAGAATGGGTCGCCGGTGGCCGGATGAGCGCTCCGGGAGTCGTCATGTCCTCAAAGTGGACTCGACCGAGACTCCCCTCCACCATGACACAGGGCTGTGACTTTCTCTTCGTCTGAATATGTTATTTGAATAAGATGAGGGGCACGGCGGGAGAGGATATCTGCGTTTAATTTGCAAAATGGAGACCAGCCGTTACCACAGAATCCGCATTAGCAGCAGCGCCAGCCTTGGGGCCGCGTCGGTGACCTTGTGTCCCCGCTAACGGAAGAAGGAAAAAGGTCAAGGGGACCATGACTCCTCGAGCACCGAGGCCGTCTAATCCGCTGCGACATCGATGGCTGAACCATGTATGCCAATCGATACACTCAGAGAATGAAGTCAATGTTGAAGAGTGACATCAGCACTATCGCTTCGAGTTCCAAGAGCGATCGGCCGAGTCGTCGGGAGAGCGGGCTGCTCGACCGCGCGCTCGCACTGATCCCGCCCCGAAGCGGTTCTTGTTCGCTGCTCCAAGATCACGGAAGGTAGCTCTAACCTTTCGGATCCGTCATGCTCGGGTTGCCCTCGGCGGAAAAAACGAGCTTGGCCGACTGTGGAGCTGGCGCGCTTCCAGTTGCAAACAGCCCGATGCTTGTTGTCAATCCCGCGCTAGGGATTCACCGACGCGCGCTCGCCCCCGCTCGGGACGCTGCGTCTCAATGGATTCGAAACCTTGAGTCGTTAATTCTTCGGCTTCTGTCGGATGCCGTCCTGGTTTGTATGGCAGACGAGTCTGACGTTGAAAGCTCTTGAATAGGAACGATGAGGCATGTTTCAGTTTTTCCTCCCCTTCCTGAGCGGCCTCGGTCCGTAGTGAAGCCTCTTTCAACGCCAATCACATGGCCCGACTGCTGAGCTCCACAAAAAGCCTCGCATCCAGCCGGATCATTTATTTTTCCAGTTTCGAGAGAGAACGTCATCGCGGATTTTGGGATTTCTGTGTCAATAGCTGGTGCGCTCGCCAAAGTGGTCCTCCGGTCAGGAATCGCCTCAGGAGAAGCCATGAACCACGAGCCGAAATGAAGGTCGACGGTCGCCCGAAGAGAAAACCCGTTCGCGACGAGTCTCGGACACGCTCCACTCGATGAATGTCAGCGGATATCTTATGGAAACCAGTGCATTCCGCTCCAATATAACCCCCCTATTCCACCGAAACTAAACCTGGTCAATTATTCGTGGAATTTGCATCAAACCATGGAATGACGGAGCGAGCGTGCAGCACTCACTCTCTTAGCACCTGTTCACGACCTTGGACGGAACGATGAGACGGAAACTGAGGCGAACACGGAAATGTATTATTCAGCCATCAGGGGTCGCGGGTGTTGTCTGCGTTTCGCAAGGCTTCCTGTGCCGTCCTCTCATCCACTGATCACGCTCTGGCTACCGAGGAATCGAAATATGACATCTGACTGACGCACGAATCGAGGGAGGACCAAAGGAAGAGTTTTTATGCTCGCAACATAGAGCGGAAACGCGAAGACGCTTTCTGCCTAGTCTCATTCGGCACCGTAAGAGACGGCAAGTAACCGAATTGGCGTCAGCCAAGAAGGTTGCAAAAAGTCTCCCATGAGCTCGAAATTATTCGATGATCGCCGCCAGACTGACCCAGCTCTCGGAAGAAAACGCATTGTTTCATCTAGTCTGTCTGGGGAGCAGCCTCTTGAGCGGCTGTCAGTTCAGTGAGGCCTAACTCGAGCGAAAGCCCGATTCCAGAAGGGGTCAATTTCAGCGGAAGGTGAGGCTCCGTCTGGAACCCTTGTGATACGGAGCGGCGTACTTTGTTCTTTTCGAGAGTTACGTCTCGACGCGTTCTCTTGGAGAACAGAATGCTCAGACGGTACGCGGCGACTTTCTGGGCGAGTTATGGTCTTCAAGGTCGTGAAATCGTGGGGAATATTGGAACGAGACGTCACGGTTCCGACGCTTCCAGCGAGGAGATGGGGAATCTGTATTGGACCCTTGCAAACCGAATCACTTCGAGTAAACGAGCAAGAAATATCGGAAAAGTTGCTTCCACTGAACGAAGGACGCGAAGGAGGTTCCCACCAAGCGACGTGACTGAGACCACCACAAGATAAAGGACCTCCGAGAACTTGGTCGGCCATCGGCAAAGTGTTCGAAGTCAGTTCCTGTGGATGGATGGATTCTCCGAGAATGATGACCATCATCCGACCACCGGCCTTCACGAGCATCTTTCGGTTCGGCTCACTTCTCTCGCTCTCTCGTAGTTAGCATCACTTTCTGAAGAAAGGAAGCATTCATCAACGCTCCTTCCGCAAACGATGGCCCCTTACCAGCGATTGGAAATCAAGTGAGCATGAAGCGATGCACTGAGAATCTGCCCGCGGTTTTTCCGTCAACGTTCGCTTGGGAATTTGCGGGGAGGCTCAAGCGAGCTCTCTTCGGGCCGCGAAGGTTTGTAGCAATTTTGGGGGAACTTTAAATGATGCAGCTAATATGGCCGAGTCGAGTCAACCGATTCGTTCTCAGTGCTTTGTAGGTCTTACCAATATTCCCGACAGCTAGCCTTGAACAAAGCAGCTGGCCGAGTGGTCAGCGCAATCCACACCCCTCGGACAACGTAGTCTCCTCAAACTGACTTGAACCTAGCGGAACTTCTGCTAATTCCAAGAATGATTCGAAACGGTTTCCATTATTTTCGGTTGGATTCCGGATGAGATCTTTGGGGACTCCAGTAACAAGGACCGCAGAGCCTCCGGTACCTCGCAGGGTGCTGGAGGGAGGCAATGAGGAAAAACTCACGGCCAGACGAGTCTCGGCTCGACTGCTGGATCGAGGGAGTCGAGACTGCGCTGATGGAATTGACGGTTTCAGATCTCTGCGAAGGTGAGGGCGCGCCGTATCAAAGCGCGGAATGCTCTTCGAATTCGTGGAAAGAAAACGACTCCGTCATCGGTGGACTATCATGTTCCTCAGCTGCGCGATCTGCCGACCGGCGGTCTCACTTCCGTCGCTGATCACATTTCGACTCGGAAGGCAGCGAGCTATTCTCGAGGAATCCAGGCCCAGGACGTGATCATATTCCAAAGTGAAAGAGCTCCTCAGGTAGCGGGCATTAACTTCCGGATCGGAGTCACATCACACGAATCAGGTGGGGGCCCAAAGGCACATTTTCTTTGCACCGCTGTCGTGACGGATTGTTTTCCATCTTTCGAAGTCTGTGGTTTTTTAAAGCCAAAGTCGATGCAGTCGGGAATCGTCACAGGACAATGACCAAAAGGTAACTGCTGAGAGCACTGTGCAGGTACTTACTCTGGATGTCAGTTCACATGGCCAAGCAAGAATGCGATCGCGTGTCGTGCAGCGGGCGCTCAACGAGTAAAAGAAGTTTGTAGTTTCGTCAAAGTCAGCCAATCATGTCTTCCCGAGACACAGTCTACTCCACAAGTGTTGGGAGCTCTGCCAGACGCCAAACTTTATACCCAAGGACGACAGCGCCTCTGGTGGATCCGAGCCGAATGAACGAGCAAGCTCGCAAGCGAACGGGAGTCGGGAGGATTCCCTTTTCCTCAGGGAATCCTCGTCACCGCGTCTCGATGCAGTTGCGATGAGCCGTTTTCTCGGGATGAAGTGAAAGAGGAACTGAGATTATTCCATTCCGACAACGAGCTCCATCCGATCAACTTTCGCGGTGGGCCTCAAAGATTGAACCTCTGAATAATCGATGACCTTGTCCGCCGATGTCAACGCTGTTGACAAGAACGAGTTTGTCAAACTGACGCGCTTTCCCGAGGAGCCAAAAGATCAAGAAACGCTCTCCCTGCAGGGAACTGTTTTGCATTGTATCAAGTGCTCTCCTTGGCGTTGCTGATGTCGTGTTGAATGAATATAGGTGGGCTGTTTCTGGAGCAGTGGCGTCACGTTGCACGCATGCGAGCATGCGTTGGGAGTCAGCCGGACGGAAATGACAACTTGTTACTTTTTGCTGGTGAATACAGCTGAATTTTGTCAAGTGGCATGTGACACACGCTGTCGAGCCTAGGAGCTGCGCTGAGGCTCCGGGATCTTCCGGCTCAATGTTATCGCGACAACGCGAAAGTAATAGCACGGACGATAAAGCAAACAGCCTAGTCCACATTATATCCTGGGCGGCGTCGCAACTGCGATCAGCCATTTTCTCGTATTCAGCGGACTGAGTTCCCATTCCGCCGGCCCTTCGCATCCCCGCCAGCGAAGATCGGACTCGATTCGTCAAGTCATTAGCCGTCTGATGGGAATGATGAACTACGACCTGGAATTGGATGACGCTCCCGCCTGAAAAAACAGCTTCGTCAGCTCAATGAGCGGCGCGGACGTCTGTCGCGTCTCGAGATCCCGCGTCCGCGCACCCTTACAAGAGGCTCGGAAAAGTGTAAGGCGGCTGCGTATCAGACAGCGAGCATAAGAATCTGATCTTGAACGGCTCGGGCCCCGAGAAGGATCCTTGAGACATTTCCGGTGGGAACTTCTCAGCGAATGGAATCAGGTAGCGGTCGCGGGGAGGTAAGACGCTGCTGCGAAGAAAAGCCAGACGAACATTGGCTGGTTTCCGACGAGTCAGAAGCGAGAGTACTCAATTGAGCGACTGATCCCTTTCGTAATTTCGATAAGACGCGAGAGTAATTGGAGCACTGACGAAACCCGCCGATGCAACTTCCAGATGTAGTATCGCGCCTATGAGGTCAAGCCGGCGGATTCTATTCCGAGAAGTCAGACCAACAAGATCGAATGAGTCTAGGGTTCCGCTCGATGCAAACTCGAAGTTAGTACAAATATATGCCTCCAAGAGAGAGAGAGAGCGAGAGAGAGGAATCTCCGGTTCGCAGAAACACGACCATGGGAACTCATCCGCGTGCTCTGTCAAGCTCCAGCAGATGCTTCTCTCCAGTGTGACGAGCAATGTAACGACGTGCTCATCGAGACTCGAGGAATTCCTATTTCTGCTAATCGAGCAGGTCTGAACGAGAGATCAAGTTCCGAGTGGGCAATTCATGGGGAAGGATTCAGGAGTTGTGATGAATTCTGATCGATCATCCGACCCTCCAGCCCCCTTAGAAGGGTCTCGAACGGAGAAGTCATCGAGGATTCCTCCACCTTCCTGCCTCAATTCCATTCCTTGACTCTCGAGAGTTGTTGAGGTGTTCTCGTGCTCTCGAAATGGGACGTGCTCGAACCCAACTTCCCACAGGGCAGTGCTCCATGCACCAGCACTGTCATCCATAATCCCATTTATTGTACGCAACGATTGATCACGGCTTGCATCGATGCGTTCGGTGAGTTGAGTGGTGATTCTCAACATCGGTGCAGTGTGATGACACAAAGTCACTGAAGAACCTGTACACCGAGAATTCAGGAGTGCCGAGCACGTCCTGAGGTTGGATCAAAGTCCAGGTCTGAGGAGGTCGGTTGTGCATGTCGTCCACGTCGAGGTGACACTCGCTCGGGATCTTCTCCAGGCTGCTCGTTTGAGCCGACCCGTATGAGATTGCTCCATCCGTTCACACTGAAAATGATGGTTCTTTCGGAGGCCTCCCACTGCAGTATCCGCTGAGACAATATACAATGATTAACGATTGCCTCCTGGAACAGAATTATCGAAGTCATGTATTTCCATGCCTCGTCAGCTCTCTCGGTCATCCGTTCCACCCGAGTTCCAAACAAACATATTTTGAGAGACGGAACTCTTGTGCATTCTTTGTGCAGCAACCCTTTTCGGCGAAACTTGCTATGCTCCCGGTCTCCAATCTAACGATTAACTCTCCACAGTTCAGACACTCTCCCCGCTTCGAGACAAAAGCAGAAAAGCTCCTCCAGAATGGCGTTGAACTTGTTCTTTCTTTGAGATGTCTTATGAGATCCCGTCGTGATTATTTGCCGCGTGTTCCATCGAATAACTCATTCTCGCTACAACCTGTGCTGAGCCGACGAGACGAAGTTATCTGTAACTGGAGTCCCCTGTGTTTCATCTTTCCTTCTATCTGTCCGGACTGGTCCCTCGTTTGTCAGAGGCGGGATCTCATATTTTCAGTGTTTAATTCGCGTCTAACATTTTTTGTTTGCCCAGAAAGACCGCCACTTTTACGCTTCACCAACCATCCACCGCTTTGCCTACTAACATCACTTCCTCCTTGTCAGACTCCTGAATGATAATGCTCCGCTGCCAGCCATTCGTGGACGAATATCACGCGTCGAATCATGTTCCGTTGAACATCTAAAATACTCGATTGCGCCATCCTTCTTTATCGACTCCAGAGCCTCCTCCACTATGGCGCCCAGATATTTTCCACATATTTCCCTGACGTATCTCTTCTGTAAATCTCTCTCTCGACGGGATTGCTGAATTTATTCCGAACTCAATTGGAGCAGAAATGACTCACCCGAATCGCGTCCCTCACGGCTCGAACATTTCACCCGTCTGAGGCTCCAAGGCTCCGTCCATCCTCTGCGTGAAGACCATGCGGAAAGATGCCGCGGAGCGGATTGTTATTGGCGTTGGTCGGAATATTCATTTAGCCGAAGTCTCTCTCCCTCCTTGATGTCTCCGGGTTAGTTGACAACTCGATGCAGCTCCCCTGAGCTCCCGAAATCATACGACGGCCTCGCTTCAAAGCGAATTTCTCAAGCAGCTCGAGCGTAATCCGCTCCTAAGCTCCAATTTCCGATTTAAAGCTTCTTGATTTCCGCTAGGAGTGTTGCGTATATTGAGACGGGTATTTCATGAGGACGATACCTGGAACGGCGCTTCTCTCTCCACGCAGCGATCCCCTGGAACTGAGGAAGTCATCCTCCAAACACGAGCAAAGTGCGATAGCTTTCTCCGCTCTTCGAGTAGTTTTTATCGTTCCGCACGCTTCTCCGGCGTTATCAGGTATTGGAGTTCGCTTTCAAGGTGTTTCTTTCACTCTACCAACCTTCTTTGAAGAATCATTTGCGGAACTCTATACCGCCGTCGGCTGAATCTTCGACCGAAAGAGTTCGACGCCAACAAAAACACCATCGCAGCGAGTCCCTCATCTTTGAGATAGCTAGTGATGACTACTATATCCGAGTGGATTGGAACGTGGGCAGGTCAAGGTTCTGGGGAGGATTCGGAAACTCCGAGCGATATGCGATTCAGAGGGCATTGAGTTTTGAGGGGAGTTGATCAATGCGGTTGATCCAAGTTTTTCACTCGTTCCCTCATTAAAAGTTGGGAGCTGCTACCGATACTCCAAAATGTCCCCAAGTCCACAGCCAGAGTTCCAAGTAATTCGTTTCCAGCACGAATAATGTTGAAATGAGACGCTCAGGTTTCGCGTACTCCCGTTGAGGGAAAAAATAGCCCTTCCCGGAGAACTCCTCGGGAGAATGTTGATAATAATCCTCCAGAGCAGAAGCCGATTCGCTTCCCCGGCGACGCTAGTTTCTAGGAGTCGCTGTTCACTCGAGGGACGTCTCGCGAAAAACACATTCGTCGTCAGATCTAGCTCGCTCTGGGGCTGAGCGACAGTTCACCGACTCGATACGAGATTTCGGCTCTCCGAGCTCTCGTTCCAACACTCGAATAGAGAACAGCCGTATCGAAAATTTGAACCAATTAACCTCGGGACAAAGCAGAAGCTCGCGAGCATCGTCCCATGCATCACATGTAAATAGTCTTCGTCGCGGGCTCCTAGACGCAAACGAATGAGCATCACTGAAACTGGCATGGAAGTTCATTCTCGGGGTCTGTCCCACTGCCGCTTGAGGAGCCAGTTTGACGTAACACTTGTTGGTGCTGAACAGAGCACTTCCAACAGAAGTACCCTCGCGTGATATCGTGCGCCATGACATAGCAACGACATGCATGTACATGTCTGACAATTGATGGCTTGTTCTGCAACACGTCTGAATGACGTTGAGAGCTCCGAGAGAATGATCCTCTCCGAGCACGAAACGAGGTCCGAACACGACCACTGGACAAAGTGGACAAGGTTTTGCAAAACGATTCACTATTTTCATTTACAGCAGCTCAGAGTTATTCTCCGAACTCTTTGCCCAATATATTCGGTCTTCTTCGCTCGAGTCTATGTACAACGTGGCACGCCTCCCTCACAATACTTCCCACAGGACGATACCGTTCGACACTAGCCTCCCCTTCATATCTATCGGCCCAATCGTCCTCTCGTTGAGCCACAGCGTCACAACAGGGAATTCGAGGAATATGAACTCGCAGTTCCTTCGGTAAGCCAAGCTTGTGGAGATAAACAACCTCAAATCTCCTTCACACAGAACGCCTCGGATGAGGAATCATATATATAAAGAGCCCTCGGGTGAAAGTTTGCTCTCAACACAGGGCCCTTGGGAAAACCGGAGGAATAAAGGATGGGAACTCCTCAAAGGGAATAACATGCTTCCTGGTCTGAATCAGAGAGCCCAGAAGCAAACGGCGCAATTCATTTTCGGTTCTTGGAGGCAACCACAGCAAACTCGGTCGGAAATCTATGTGGACATTTCTATATACTTGTTGATCGTACATTTACTTCGAGGAGAACCATTCGAAGAACTAGGAACCTCTTGAGGAGGGAATCGGCAGAATCGGCGGGGTCCGTCGCTCTGCATTGTGGAATCTGTCTCGATCCGAATTATTATCGGTGAACAGGATCACATAGTGGGGCCCGGAACGAAGGAAAATCATAAGCTTCGTTTGAACAGGAGTCTTCGAGGACTCACCGTTGTGTTTTGCGCGAGGTCGACACGGATTGCGAGCGACAGTTCTTCTCGGAGCTTTCTCTGCATGTGAGATTTTTTCTGGAATCTCAGGACTGGAAGATTCGAGATTCACACCTCTGCTGCAGAGGTGTAATGTCTACATGTCTACCTCTGCATCTTGGCTCTTTGATCGGGATCCTCCGACTCTCTGTCGAAAATTCCCGGATTCTCTCAATCAGACTTCGTTGTACATAGCAGATCGGAAGTCAACCATTCGAGGTGACAGGTTCGCCGGTCGAATCCCTTTCAGATCCTCGGGGAATCCGTATCTCATTCTTTCGTTCTCGGCGAGCCTCGTCCGGAGCCATGGGCGTGTTCGAACTCTGAATCGGGGAGCATCTGAGCAGAAACTCAGCCACTTGAGCATCGGATTGAAATGACCGAGTCTCGCCAGACGCGGGGGTTGGTCACCGCGAAAGCTTGACCCTCGATCTGCTTAATACCGAACTGGAGAGAGCTTGCTGCTGGTTTTTGATTGGTCCCAGCTCAATGCCGCGGATGAAGAAAGATTCCCAATCTCGGAAGGGAACCCTGTCGATGACGCGAACGCTCATCGGGATTTATCGGGTTGCTTGATACTCCACAGCAGTGGATTCCAGAACGAGCCCGAGTACGATCCAACATCTGTTTCCGCAAGCAAGAAGAATCTCCAACATTCTCTCCGATCAGGCTTCGATAATCTCAGATTGCAACTCAGGAATTCCTGCTAATTCGTCTCCTCTCGGCCTCGACTCGCGCAGCGTTGAGTCAGATTCCTCTCACAGCGGCGGCAGCCGGATCAACAACGCATGGAGACAAGATCCCGATGCTGCCAGAAGGACGTTCCGACAGGACAGAACGAGAGATGTTTTTCCTCGTTACCTGCCTTATCTACGTCCGTTGTTGTTTTATGCACGAGATGAGCCCGTGTGCTCTGTTCAATGAGAATGCTTCCCCCTCTACTCGAGCTCATGTGGCATTCATGCCCACTGTTAGGCCGTCTGATGACGAATGCGACCCGGAGAGCAACATCTCTTCGATGCGTGTGGAACTGTGCCGATGAATTGCTCAGGAAGCTCCGACTCTGGGATCGGAAGATTTATCCCCTCCGAAGAGGAATCACAAGCAATCGATCACAACAAGCGATACAGTAATTAATAAAACACATCATGTCCGAGCCGCTCCGAGCTTCGAATTTTGCTCGGTTGAAACTGCGGGGGTTATTAATGAAGCTTGCGTGGAGACGCGTGAGCGCGCGCGTCGGTTGAGCCACCAGCTCAGCTGGAAGAACTTTCTGCTAACGATATAGATCGCCACCGACATCCAAAATGAGCGCGATCAATAGCCGATTGGAGCGCCGTTGATTGCAGCACCAGTGAGCGGGGCTCCACCGACGAGTTGCCCGTTCTACGATTGTATACGGTCTGCGGTGGATCCGCTTGTTACCGAGCAATGCTTTACTCACAAACTCCCACTAGGCTGTGCGTGCCTTGTACTTTTCCTCTGGCTTCCGCATCCCGTGCGATTGAGTCATCCAATCAGAAGGGAATCTCGTGTTCACCGATTGTGGTTCTGACGCGAATACCGTTACGCACCAGATCTGTACTCGAACCCTTCCCGGGTATTTCCAACGGTCAGGTGATTTATGGCTTCGTGTCAATTCCACCTGCGTGCCGATGATAGCTGCCGTAGTACCTGCTCTGTGGCCCCGGCATCCATTGAGATGTCTGCGAAAATCATGAATCAGCTCACAGTTCGACGGTGCCGTAACTGCCATCCAACTGTGCGAGGCTCTCACCGGATTGTACGGAAGGACACCTGAACGAGAAAACTCCTGCTCGGTTTCGACGCCAAGTCACGACGGTGTCGCTCGACCTTTCGGATGGAATATCGGGATTTTGAACGAGCTAGCCGATTGGGAGATGGGAAATTGAATTCTCTTCCGAGCAGCCGATTTTTCAATGGGAGCCGAGAAAAGGACCTGCTCGAAGCGAGAGAGCCCGTCATCCGTCTATTATTTGATCATCAGACGCTCGAGACAGGCAAGTGCTTCCTGGTCTGAGAGACGCGGCGAGCGAGTCGTTAGCTGCCGCCTAATGCCCTATTGATTAAGTTCGAGACATAATGACATCAGAAGTCCAGTAAAGCAGTGGCTTCGGGTCCAGCGTTCCCGCTCCACGCGGAACGAGTTGGCGGAAAAGTTGCCCCGACACACATTCAGGAAACTCACTGATTCATCCTCCACTCCCTGATCTGCTTATTGATTCTGACTCCAGCAGGAACTTTCCGGCGACACACCGCAGTCAACGCATACCGAACTCTGGAACGTGACGCAGAGTGACGAAAATGCGTCCCCTACCCCGGCGAAAACGAACGCTACTCCATCTGTGTTCCATCAACATCCCTGGGGGCGAATGAATGTGAATTCAATGTCGAGATAGAGGAACGGCATTCGACCCTGCGTTGTGCGAACTCGATGTATTCCCATCCATGTTTGTGTTCCCAGAGCCTGTGCTCACCCTGGACGGGGGCGGAATTCCCTTCGTTGAAGAGGTTCATGAGGTAAAACAATCAGTTCGTATTCGACGGACGCTGAAAACCGGATAGGCCGTCCATGAGTGGTCCATGCGGTCTTTTTTTTTCCTGAACAACTGACAAAAGGTGGACATTTGCAAACCCTAAGGGGAACATTTGCAGGTTTCTCAGTTAGTTGGATCACGAATTCGCTAGATCGCAGTGTGATTGCCTAATCGTTGTTTTAGTTGTCTTTAGGATATACACGCGCAGGAGCGCGAGCGCCGCCGCGACATTTGAAAGCGACAAATGATTTCAGTTGACTTTTTTCGTGAAAACCTGTCTATGACTCCTCTAGCGGAAACGCTGACTTGAACCGCGGAACGATACGCTCGGACCAGTGGAATTGATGTGTTCCAGTCCACGATTGCCGTCGAGGGTCGATCCCGCAAATGAGATAAGCTACGCATGTGCCCCGAGTCCGCTAACTACAGACCTCTCTCTTTCGTACTTAAGAAGCAACGATACGCGAGAGTTTTCTAGACGGCACACAATGCGCTGCGTCGCCGCGGTGCTCTTGTGCTGTGTTGCGTTTGTTCGTCGGAGGCTTTCATCGAGAACATCTTCCTCGGACTCACCTTTGGTTAAATTCACGTCGAGGCAGCCAGTGATCTTTTGAAGTTCATTGCGGTCCACTAGAGCTCTGACCAGAGAGTGCTGTCACGAATTCACGGTCAGTGTACCTCGGACAGCTCCTGAGAGCATCCACCCCCACACTGTAGTATCTATTTAGGTTCATCGAATGCGGCGCGACTGCAAATCAACGCCTGGTTCTAACAAATTGTGTTGCTCCTCATCGAGCGCCGGTCATTTCGGAGAGCTCGGGGGAGAGATCAAGTTGAAATAACCATCTGATAATCTGAGGGAAGATCAACGAGACGATTCGGAATTTCTGCGTGCGAGGGAATTGAAGAACTTTCACCTCCATGAACTAATGAGCATCGTGATGTCTTCGTTACGGTTTTGAAAGCTTTTGAGTAAGAGAGTCACTAACGAACATTCATCAGTGACTACATCCGGCCATGAGAAATCTTGCAGAGAATCGTTCGCCGCCCCCGCTTCATGATACATCCTCGTTACTCTTGAAAAATGACTTGGGGTCCCCGGCGTTCGACCCTAACAAACGTCTTCGGCTCGGCGCTGTCCGAGCCGAGCAATTCCTCCTTCCGTCAATGTTCTGTGTTTCTCCGTGCTTTAGAGTCTCCACCGTTTCCTGGTTATTTTTTCCCAATGTAGGAATCACATCCGGAGCAAAAAGACCTGGACGTCAGCGAAACTCATGATTAGACCTCGGGGACGTCTGCAACATTGGGTTTTACGCGCGCTGGCTCGTCTCCTTGTTGGTCGTTTCCAACTCTGTCATACCGGGGTCTTCGAGCGAGCCGAGTAACTCAGCAAAACACCAACAAGTCAGTCCAGCAGCTAGTCGTCTGGCTCGTTGTTCGACTTGCTGCTGCTCGAAGCAGCTCTGAGAGCCTCCCATAAGTTTGCCGAGGGTCCGCGGGCTTGCCGTAACTGCTGCGACGACGAAGCGCTACGTCGTGCTTCCGAAGGCGGTTGGGGGGCGAGCGAGGCAATGGAAAACAGCGACTGAACGCTTCGGACCAGCAAACCAGCGCACCAGCCGACCGTCAAACTACCCGACCAACCGTACTTACACACGGCCCGTTGCACTTGGGACAGCCGAACTATTCGCCAGCGAGAAGCATCCACTATCAATCTTGTCTCAAAGTGAATTTTGTTCTTACATTGTCGACTGACTCGCAATGTGTGCCCTCGTTGCTGCGGGACCACGAGTTTCCGTAACTCTGATTCCTCTGAACTGTTAGATCGCTGTTTCAGAAGCTCGACCAATCAGAAGTCCGTCGGGCGGTGCGGAGGCTGATGACAGACCAAAGGGAGCTCCGAGAGTCGGTCTCGAGCTCCGACTCAGCCGTTCGTTCTCTCAAATTCTATTTCGGCTCTGAATATCGCAGAACGAATATCTACCAATGCTCAAAACTTTGATCTAGCGACCTAGTCGGCTGCGTCGCAGGTTGGCCTGTCTACGCGAGAGTGCGGATGCGCAGCAGAGCCGTTATTCATTCCCTGTATGGGGAAGCCTTCGTAGTCCACAGAGTCGGTATAGAGTTTCTGAAACGATGAGTTCCGGGCCGATGTTGCGCACAAGCGCAAATTTATGACTTCTTCCGCCTTTGTCGGCGCTAGTCAGATCGGTCTGGATGGGAAAGTGCAACTGCCCGATAGGCCTGAAAAGGTATGACTGATGAACTCTCTTGGAGAAGCGGGAATGTGGGTCGGCGGAAAATAGATGCGGAAATTTTGTTGGACTTCGGGCTCGATCCATCTATGGATCCGTTAGATTCATCTGAACAAGCTCGACAGTGTTCAAGTCTTCTGAGGGCCTTCGTGTGCGATACCCTCCCTGTATACACAGCCGACGGAAGGGCAATCTGGAGCACAGCCTTGCGTTATTTTCATATTTTTGCCCGGGACAACCCCGTTCTCGGTTCACAAACCATCGGAGTTCTCTCCGAGAGGGGGAGCGAGGAAATCAGAAACCTCCTGTCAGAAGCCAGTCAGCCAGGAATCGTCTTTCCCACTGCAAGACTCTGTCTGAGCCTGATCGATCGCTCGATGAGCTCTCCTGTCGGAAGCGATGCCAAACCCATTCCACATCCAGTGATTCCATTGCGGAATTTCCTCCCGAAAAACAACCCGCGGACGAATTCTCTCACTTCCGGCGAGCAGTCCGGAATCACATTCTAAAATTTCCATCCCTGAGCTGAGGGAGTTCTCGATGCGATCAGGCGTCGGACTTTGTGTGCTGGCGATTGCTCCAGGCTCTCGTCTTTTTTGAAATGCGAATGATTCTCCGATTCCGGGCTCAGGTTCTTCTTTCTCTCGAACCAGGGAAGAGCATGAACTCGGCAAGCCCAACACGGAGAAGTCAAACACCGGAACCGCTGATCAGGAATACGTGAGTACAGCTTGCTTCTGCACCTACTCACTCCTGAAGAATGCCTCGGGTCGTCGTCGAGACCAGGTGCTCCTCTCAGAAAGCACCGGCGAAATTCCCGCATTTCAAGTTCCCCGAAAATTTCCTTCTCCGAGTCCATCGAGAGCTCCGGATCATCAGGAAGTCGGCTTCTCCATGCTTGGTTCCAATAGGCAAGGCTTGTCAAGCGGGTCCCAGAGGAAACGTGGTTCCCGTCTCAAACAAGGGAACTGATCCCCGAGTACATGTGTCGTCTCGCAATATCTAGAAGTGGGGAATGCTTTTTGACGAATCTTCAGTGAGTGGATGGTTGAGGTTTCGGGAGGTTGCCGAGTTAATGACAGCTTGTATCGCCCAGAGGAACTTCTTTCGGTGCTCTTAGAGTTCGCGTTTCGCTCCCCGTCTTATGATATCAGTTCTTGTCCTAATTCTCGGGACAGAGCATGCGGTCCAACCAGGGCTGTAGCGGAGATTGATCTCAATTGGAGGAGACACCTGAAAACGCACGGCTCTGATATCCATCGATGTCGCTCTCTCCGCCGTTCTTCGGCGAATCTTGGACCGCCGGGTCACGATTTTTGAGAGCTCAGGCGGGAGTAAAATGAGCGTTCACGAATTCGGCAGCGTTACTCAACAACCTGAGTTGGGCAAAGCTGTCCACCGAAACGTTCAGTGTCACTGGCATCGGAACAAGAATAATGATCGAGATCCACAGCGGCCTGTTGATGTCAAAGACATCGGAGGGTATCGTTCCCCGAGAAATCAGCTCGACTCTGTCAGCGGGTTCTCTCCAAAGTTTGATGGGTGGATTATCACATTCTCTCGCGGCTCAGCCCTTCCCTGCAGTTGTCTGTTGCTCTTTCGAAACGCTCAGCCCGCCGAGTCACCTTGTGAGCCGTTGAAGCTTGAGGAGTCCTTCGAGATTCCGAGGGGTTATGTGTCGGGTGTCGCCGGCTATTCGCTGAGGTTCAGCCAGATCCCGAAATGCCAGAAACCCGATCGCTCCTGAGAAACTGACAACGCTAATGAGCGAACGCAATTAATACTGGTGCTTGTATCTCATAACCTGGCCTCGCGCGTTACTTCTGGTATCATCGAAACTTGCAGACGCCCCAGTTTTTCGTCTGAAAGAGGTTTCCCATACCTCCAAAACACGGTCGGTTACGGCGATATTCAAATTTTTATTGGGTATTTGTTGTTTCTTCCCGATCCGCCGTCGCTGATCTCACGACGACGCTGTACATATAGATGTTTACATTTTGCACAGTCTGTACAGATGAATCGCTGCTCCATGTTAGTACAAACATCATGTCGATGGATGGATTATATACAATGGAATCAGAAATCTTCGAATGCCGGCCAGCGCAACCTAGAATGGTTTTTGGCACACAGGTCTCGCAAGGATCGCACTTGGTGGCACGATTGTTGTAGAATCGACAATGATATAATACTGCTTCGAGTTGCCGTCTCTGCAAAGTAGATGGAAATAGAAGGGAGAATGATTTCATGCAGAATCAACGCTCGTCTAGGGTGGGGCGTATTTGTTCGCTTAGGAGCTGCTCTCCGCGACGCTCCTACATGAAGGAGAGCCTGCGACGCAACGTGTCACAACACCGACCGGCGCCGGCAAGAGACGCATTCAGCACACACATCATGTAGAGCCTCGCGGCTGATTAACGAAGCTTTCGTCGATTCTGCGACGACGCCAATCAGCTCGAGAGCAGGAATATACTACGAAGGAAATTACACAAGCGATGAGTGGTCTCGCCTGTAGCCCTCGAAAGCTGCGATGGTCAGATGGGGAGTGTTGACTAAAAACTCGATTCTTCTGAAATTTCGGAGGATACAACGTCGAGAGAAGAGTGGATCTCCCTCTCAAAGAATGTTTGACAAACAGGTTTCGATATTTGCAATTTTTGCGACCATTCCATCGCTGGCGGTCCGAACAATGAAGCCACACCATTCTGGTGCTTCGAGAGGACCTCCCCCGGAAGGTCTGGACGAAATTCTCCCCTGCCCCTGTCCTCTACACGCTGGTGGATACAACATAAAACAGATTTTCTGCTCGAAAAATCTGCACATGTCATAGAAGCGCGAGCTTTGAGTATGCTACACGAACAGATACAATCACAAAGACCAGCTCGGTGCTTCCGTTTCCTGATGGAAGCGCTGAGTGTAGGAAAAACTTTGTGCGGATGGAGCCAGACTCATATCGTTTAGGACTCCGTCGGCTTCTGGAAACGCGACATATAAAAGGCACAGTCGGAACAATAGGTCACGTCGGGGGGAACGGCCTGAACGTGGCACAGATTGCACATTTCTGAGCTGGACTCCGTCGGCGGGCTTGATTCGACCGCCTGATCGGGCGAGCTGTCGATCGACGAGTTGAGTTGATCTTGAACTCTCTCTTTGTGTTGTTTGAGGACTCTCTCCAGCAGAGGATTAGGAACGAAATCGTCGACGATCTCTTCAGCACACGATACCAGCTCGACCTGGTCACTGAATGTGACGCTCTTCTTCTTTGAGCAGCTGCCGGTACTACTGGTCGAAATGCTCCGCGTTTTGGCCGCTTCCCTGGCGGGCGGAGGCTCTTTCCGGCATTTCGCGGAAAGCGCTGAATCAGGACAGTCTTTGAGAGACGTAATTGAGCCGATACTCGAAGTTGATTGCAGATGGGCTCTGGCCAGAGGCGGCGTCGCGAGGATGTCGGTCGGTGGCGGGGGAAGGTTCGAAAACTCCTCATCGATACTCGACGAGATGGAAGCTCGTTGTTTCTTCATCAGTTCTCGTCGTTGGAGAGCGGTTTCGTAGTCCGGTGGTCGCAAGGGTCTGCGGAGGCCGTCGGACCCGGCGCTGCCTGTCGAGGACGTCGAGCGAATCGAGCTCGACCGCGTGAATGTTGTCGGAGGTGCTGCGGGTGGAGGAGCCGGGCCGGTTGCCGGCGGACTAGAGACTTGAGGAAGAGGGAGCGCTTTGGCAGACACGTCTTTGTCGAAGGCGGGACGGGAATCGACCTCGTCGGAGCCTGCGACCTGGGGGATCGAAAGGATTTTCTCGAACTTCGAGGCCAGGTTCTTGACCGTCTTGACGCAGGTGTTGTTGTTGTTCGAATCAGTCAGCTGAGCAGAGACCTGTGCGAGGAGAAACGAAGCGAAATCAGTAACCTGCGACTCAACCTGGGACGTCGATCCACGAGTGATCGAGCCATATGATGATCTGAGTACGCGGCCGACACCGTATCGAGACGTTTCGAACACACTAACCGTTGGACATTTCTTCGCCTTCATCGCCTCCTGGGTCCTTTTCTCCTGGAGTTGCAATCGCTTCTTCTGGAGCTCCCCGAGGAAAGCTTCCCGCTGCTCTTCGGTTCGAGTATCCTCTGTTTTGAGATCCTTGCAAGCTACGTTCAACACGGCGTACTCCGGGTCCTCGTAGACCTCGACCTCCTTCTTCTCCTCGACTTTCGGCAAGGCCGGCAGCGAGTTGAATTTGGCGCCGTTCTCGGGCAGAGCGACTTTCGGACAGTTCACTTTGACCAGTTGTGGCCGGTTCGGTCGACTTGTGGTCTGGTGGAAACCTCGCAACGGAGAGATCTGGGCCGCCTTGGCTTTCTCCAGGCAGACAGGAGTCTTCGGCGATTCGCCGCAGGATTCCGGCGCTGACACGGCCCCGGAATCCTCGGCGTCTCGCAAATCAGGAAGGGACCGGTTTTTGCGCCTCATGAAGCCCCCCATGAGTTTCCTCTTGATCTTGTGAACTTTTTTGGCATCTTTCGGGTTGGCGCCGTCTTCGCGACTTTCATCGCCGCTCCGGGCAGCTATTCCGCTGGGGTTGCTGTTGCTCCGCATGAGCGTCGAAAGTTTCTTCTGCTGCTCTCCTTCGGCGTCCAGGAACTCCTTGACGCTGAAGTTTTTCGGAGGAACTCTGGGCACGGCTTCCCCTCCAAGGCCGTGATAGTCGTCGTTGTCGACGAGGCGTTTACGAACGGACTTTTTCGGCAGGGTGGCGTAAACGGCGACCGAGGACTCCATCGGATCGGAGAGCATGCTATCCGGCGGCGGGGGCAGCAACTCCCGACTGTTCTGTCGACTATGGTTCGAGCTCCGCCGGCTGTCCTTCGAGCCCTGACGACTGTGGACAATCTCTAGGTCGCGCTGCCTCTTCTTGCTCTCCATCTCGATCTCCTTGATCCTCCTATAGAGCATGTTGGACCTCATCACGCACGAGGAGTGCTTCATCCGTGCCGCGATTAACGTCTGTCCGTTCCCGTAGGGGGCCTCCATCGAGACACGAGCTTTCGAAGCGGCGCAGTCACTCAGGAAAGCTGAAACTTCGAGGTCCCCAGTCTGTTCTTTTTCGTAAGACCTCCGAATGAGCCAGTCGCTCTGAGCCCAGAGCTTTTCGCACTCGACCGGACCTCTCTGAGCGAGAATCTCCTCGACGAACGGATCCAGCAAAGCTCTTTGCGCCACCGCTTTCGGTACGTGTGTCATTTTCGAAATGTCGACATGCAACTGAGATTCCTCTTGGATTCCCCCGAGGGGCTTGTGGGGCGACCCTGGCGGGCCCGGGTAAGAGTCCGTGCTGCTGATAGAGTAGGAATCGTAGCCTTTATCAACGAGGGTGGGGGTCACGCCGTTGGCGTAGCATTCCGAGGGATGGGGCATCATCGGTCTCTGGAGACGTTTAACGTTGGGCAACGCGTAAGGATTGTCCAGCGACGTGGAACTCGAGCTGGAGCTCGAGTTGCGTTCGCCGGACCAGTTGCCGCTGTCGCGACGCCTGCCTTCTTGGAGCTGCTCCAGCATCTTCTCCCTGAGTGAGTTTTCGAACGACTCCAGCGAGCTCGAGCTCGTTCGAACGCCTCCCTGCTGCTGGACGTGATGCGGGTTGTGGGTCGCGTTGACGATGGCTAGCCTTTGATGTCTCTGATGCATCCGCTGTTTCGTGAGAACGTTCTCGACCGTTTGACGGTTGATGTACTCTTGACACATGAACTCGTCGTCGTACTGAGGTTTCCCGATGACAATGCCGTTGGCTCCGCCTGGCGCGACAACGCCTTTCGACGGCAGCAGAACGGGACCCTCCGCCATAACGCTGCTGTCGGAATAGGTGCGCGGCCGGTAAACCTTCATGGTCACGTTGGCCGGAATCTCGCCGGTTTTCTGCCAATTGTTCTGAATCCACTGCTGCGCGTTAGCGTAATGCGACATCGTCGTCGGCACTTCGGTATTCGCAGCGATGAACTTGTTCAGTTCCGACGGGTGCTTCAGTCCAGCGTTTGAACAATGGAGGACGGCTTTCGGCGCGCCGACCGTCTGCACGGGGCTTCCGTTCGGGTTGGCGTACAGCAGCAACAGCGGTTGGAAATGACCTTTGCGACACTTCTCCACGACTTGCTGCCAATGTGGTCCGATCTGTGGAGAGACAACGGCCCGTTAGTCCCACACTCGGTGCCTATTCATATAGTGGTTTCTCTTACTCTCGCGGTCTCTCACTCTCAGTTTTTCCTTTCTCTCTCTATCTCTCTGGGTCTCTCTCTCTCTCGGTATCTCTCTCTCGGTCTCTCTCTCACACACAAACATACTCTCGCTCTCTTCCACTCACTCTCTCTCTCTCTCTTTCTCCCTCACACCCACACACACGTACAGATAAGCTCACTCTAGACCACTCATTCTCTCGCTCCCTCTCTCTTTCTTTCTCTCGGGAAGCGAATCCCGGAGCTGGGATCAGGTTTACGCACCTCGCGAACTGTGGCGTCGTCGAAGTAGATCCAAACCCGGAGTTTCGTGTGGAAGAAGAAGGTGGAATAGTGTTTCCCGTAATAGGTGACGATTCCGACGAGGTTGTGGATCGTACTCTGAGCCCACTGCTGGTCCACCACCGCGAAGAACATCTCGGTCATGGCCAATGTTGTGCCGATCGTATCGAGAACGTTCACTATGTGATCAACAGTCGGCTTCTCCGAGTCCCAAACCAGGCCGAGCGATACGATGTCGGGCTTATTTATCAGCGATCGACGAATCTGGATTTTGGCGCCGCAGGAACTCTGGAAGCGTTCGGAATCATCAGTAATTATCTCGTCTCAACGACATCGACCAAACGGTTTTCCGCAACGTCTCCCCGACAGCACTGGGGCGATTCGCCGACGGGCCACGCAGTCGAAATCGGGGAAAAACTCACCGGACAGTCGCGTATGTCACCCATTCCACCAGCTTTGTACAGGAGTTCCCCGAAAGAGACGGATTTCTCTTTGTTGGCCTGAGCGCACAAAGCCGACGCCGACACGTAGTGGACCATCTGAGTGAAAGGCAGCGGCTCCGAAGTTGCTCCGCACATATGACATATCGTCTGTTCCACGAGAGTCATCGCGAACTTCTGGTGCGGAATACAATGTCGCACCACGCAGATCTCCTCCAGGTCGTGGCTCGCCAGGTGGTAGTGGATCCTGAGTAGCATGTTCTCCTGGAATGCAAGAAAATCATTTTTTAGATCGCTCGCCCCCTCGCGTCTCCGTCCCAACATGCAAGACGACTGCGAACAGGCACTCACGAAACACTCGGCGGCGTCGTCCATGAAACCCAGCTGGAATCTCCGCTGATCGAAAAAGGTTTCAGCGAGAGCCCTCCTCAAAGCGTCGGGAGGCAACGCCGACTCCTGGCTGTACTGGAACTGAGCGAACAGCTCTTTCAGAGCGCAGAAAATGCACGATTCCGCCATGCACACATGGCCGACGAGATCTCGGAAACTGCGTCGGAAGATGTCAAGATGCCACAGCACCTGAAACAAGAGCGTGAAAAACAAGTTAAATCAAGTCGCGTCGCTGACAATAAAGCGTCGCCGCTGTGAAAATCCGGAGACGAGAACCGGTCGACTTCTGACTCAAGTTAACAAGCGAGAGGGAGAGAGACCGAAACACAAAGTCACAATGTGGTTGAAAAATCAACAAACCGTCCTTCGGCCAAAATAAAGGAAGCCTCGACTCGTTCTGTCATCGGCCGCGGCAGTCCATTGTTCGGCGAATGTATTCCATCGTTTTCGTCCATGTTTCTCTTCGTCTCGACTTGGGTTCTCGCTCTTCAGCTGAACTCGATCGAAATTTTCATTTTTTTCCTTGACTCAGACCCGCCCTCTGACTGGCGAGACGTCAGGAATGCAACTTGTTGACAAATATTCAATTCGTCTTTCTTTTCGTTTTTCCCTCCATCATCAGGCAGAGTTCGTTGGTAATTTCAATCGATTGCTGTTTGCCGGCCAGCCGGCGAGCCGAGCCTCGTAACCGACTTCGGCCGTCATCTCTCCGGAGCCGCGGGCCTCTGAGCAACAACGTCTATCGACAATTACAGCTGGTTGGGCCTAATACCTACTTAGCTATGTGGGGAATTCGCAGAAGCTGGATCGTGTTTCGAACAACTCTCTTCGGCGGCCTTCTTCCACCGAGCTCATGGTCGCTCGACACCCGGGAGAGTCCGGCGCCGACCGGGCTTCTTCCCAACTATTGCCCCCCGATGTCAACTGTCTGGGGTAGGCTCGTGATGAAGGGTGTCAACGTTGAACAAACGTGGCCGAGTGAATGGATGCGCAACGATGGTAGCGGGCAGATACCACGAAATATGTCTGACATCGAGAGGTTCGTTCAATGCTGAAGCTGTTGCCGTGCCCAGTAGTTGCCGTTCGATGCTGAACCACTTCTTGACAGTGCAGATACTGGTTGAAGTCGACGCCGGCGGATAAATGCTCTGGGAACCAATTCGAACCGGATCGGTCAGCTCCAACAAGGGAATTCGTTCGCTGAGATCAAATGGAAAAGATCGCCGCCTTCCTGAGAGGAGCAGCGATATGTTGGCGGAACCCAGCCCGAACGAATCCTTCCGAAAAGCGACATGACAAGAAAGACAAACCTGAATGTCATGTTCTCAACGAGGTCTGCCATTAACGGCTCTGCGGTGGCGGCGGCAGCGGGAGCAACGCGAACCACCGCAATCGTTCTCGGCGAAATTGAAGGGGCCCCTGGGCTCTGAGTGAGTTAACAACTTCAGGCTGTCCGCGGAGTGGGGCTCGACCGACGGCTCATCTATGAATTATCAGCGGGAATAAATAACAGAAATGAGCCGCATTCTGTCTCGCCGCTCATTCGCGGAACTCACCCCGCGCGCCCGCTCCAAGCCGGACGTCTCTCATCTCTGCACTTAGTTAGCGAGGTTTCTGCTTGGCAAGGCCGTTCTTCAAATCCGAGAAAAGCCCCACGTGGGCGACGCCGTCCGAGGGAACTGACTGCTGTGCAACAGTGTCCCCGATTCGTTGCCTCAAGCCTATCTGGATGAGTGGTTGGCACAGTCACGTGACTTACGAAACAGAACGTTTTCAAAAGCAACATCCTACTCTCCGAAAAATCGGACTGCGCGCAGAACCCCAGGGGTCGGAGTGCTTCCGCAAGCTCCGCACTCGCCCACTTTGCCTCCGCTTGCTCCGAAACAGAAAGAAGAAGCCGGTCGATAGCGCTCGGTTCAGTGGTATTGGTGGATCAGAACTCGTCTCGGCCAACGTGAAACGGAACTCGGGTCGAGATTCGGATCGGTGCTGCCGGAGCTGTTAGTAGGTCTAGTGGTGATGAAGGGAGGCGGTGATGGAAGCAGCCCGGATGCACGCAGACATGAAAGAACGTACGAAGCGAACGCACGCCGCTACTTCGGCCAAAGTCGATCGGGGCTAAAACCTCTCCTATGGGAAAATCGGACAGCTGGCTTCTGAGCCCCGGTTCGGAGAAAAAAAGATCACATTCTTCGTGCTACTGGCGTTCGACTCCGCTAAGCACGTAGTTGATTTCGAGCTCGTAGACGTCTTGAGGTTCTTTACCCCAGGCCACGCAAAACTTTTTAGCCGCCCACAGAGGATTATTCTCTCGGGCGCTCCATTCGGATGGTTTGAGAAGACTTCTATCGGGAGACATTTTTCGACCGCGGAGATTCGAAAAGGAAACTCAGGAGCCCTCCGGACACTCGAATCGACGCCCGACCGCACAAGAATTATAATTTGGGAACGCGCGAACGGCGGCAGGAATAGCCCTCCGGTGATCGATGTAATACTTCACGAGGCACCGGTATTAGTCATAGGGATTCTGCCAGCACCCTTCCGGATGCGTTCGTATCGATAAGTAAGATTCTCAAGCTTGATAAACATTCACCCTAGCAGAACCGGAGAAGCCGAGAAGGCTTGTTTTTTGTGTCTGCATGTGGATAGATGCTCGATCAATTCCAGCCGGCTTAACTAGATCGTGACCTCCGATCGTGACGTTCTGATGCCTCCTCTCGGGCAGAAGTTGCGTCTTTGGCTGACGGATAAAATGGGAAAAACAAAGCGGCAAGACGGAAGCCCCAATTAAGAAGGGATTTTCTCTGGAAACGTGACAATGCTCGACGCTATGCGTGACGAGCGGCTGCATGCGTTCTGTCGCAGTCTGGGCGCATGCTCAATCTCGAGGAATTCCAGGAACCGCGACCTTAACTCCGAAAAGTGGACGCTACCGATGTGTGCACTCGAAGTGTGCAAGCGCCCGCAGCTCATCTCTTCGTTCTCATTGGTCGAGCAAGATACTTTTAACGCTCGTCTAAAACCTTCGGTTGTCTGGTTACGGTTCCGTCGGATTTTCGGAGTTGCCGGCGTCGAAGGATTTTACTTCGAATTCCGCCAGAGGGCGCCACCTGGCGCCTCAGCGCGAACCTTCGCTCACGTCAGGGGGCGCTCCGGTCTGCGTCGAGAAGTCGCGACTTCACCTTTTCTTTTTACCGTGGACCCCCTCCTGTTTCGTTTCGAAGAGCGTGCCGTGGAAATGCGCATGGATAACGGAACGAAAATCACTCCGAAAGCCCCGGCGAGCCGGGATTCCAGAAGTTCTGGAAGTTTAGGCGTTACTCACGCCCGCATCTAGGCGTTGACCACCTTTGTTTCGGAAAACTCCCTCGAAATCGTCGAAGCCACCCAACCCCCTCTCCAACCGACGTCAAGCCGAAGCGTCCGACCGGTCGCTCGGTCGACGCCGAAGAAAGACGCTGGAACCAAGATTTGGTTGTGACGGACATTCGAAGCTTCTTCGTTTGTAGAGAATAATATTTCTTTCGTCCGCGGAGAATCCGGAGCCGGAGCGAAAGAAGCAGGAAAATAAACAACGAAATAAAACGCAAGGTGCTCGGGAATGGTCCCTCCGCCGTCTTCTCCAACTGAGCGCAGAACCTATTCATTCCCCGCTAAGGTGTCTCGTGAGAAGATTTCTCGGTTCTCCATGGCCTAATCTCGTCGCTGTGAGGATCGAGCTCGTTATAGTACCGGTCACCCGTTCCTATCATCTCTCCCGGTCAGAAGCTCTCGGTTGCGATCGACTCGGCTACTTGTGCAAATGCGTTGGCAACGTCGTATATTTCCCTATCTCTGTGCCCTGATCCGGCCGACGAGGCACGCAAGGTCCCCGATGCAAGCTTCCCTATTCTGTTTCCCCGGGAGGCCTCGATTCATTCGACGAACGGGCTCGGCGGTTGGATCGTGGGGGATACGCAATCACGCTTCGGGACTCGTGTCGTCCTGTCAAAGTCTCATTTCCCGTTCCATCAGAGCTCGTTCAAGGGGCTCATCCGGCTTTCCCGGGTCTCACAGAAGCTCAGACTCGGTTCGCACTAGAAGCGGTTCGCACGCGGCGAGCGATGATCGCCGAGATCGCGGACTTCTCTGGGGCACCGAGAGTTTTCCTCTCCGCGGAGAAGTGTCGTTGGCGATCCTCTCCGGTGAATCCGCTAAATGGAAGTTCCAAGCTCAATCCACACCGTGAAAATCAAGACTCCAGAGAAACGAGCGAAAAGATAAACTACGACAATCCAGAAATGTCGTCAACATGGCGACGGCGGCAACCCGTGGCGACCCGGTTGCGGACTTGGTTGGCTTCTTCATCTTCAGCTTGAGGGTCACTGCGCTAATTGAACGCTAGCCAGCTAGCTCACTGGTCGACCAATGGAGAGTCGCGGCCGCTTACACTGACAGCTGAGCGAGCGACAGCCACATGGAAAAAAATACATAAACAGCCGACTTTCTCGTTGACGAGCCAGATTTCGGGATACAGAAAACCCTTCCACTCCGAGGTTCACCTGACAAACGAGACGACATCTGAGAAGAGCGCAGCGTTTAACTCGGTCGTCGTGGAACATCGCCGCGCTTCGTGTCGAACACCGCCATCGAACAACATCGGCCAGACCTGCTAAGTGAACGAATATTGTGATCGATTTCATTCGAGTGAATCGATCGGAATATTCGATCGGTCGATGTTGTCAAAGGCCCGGCGATTCTCCGTCGCCCCTCCCGAACGCGGTCGCTTATCAGCTATGATGTCCCACTTGACTGACCAGTATAGCTGTTAGCTTGGATCAGACACAGAACCCCTCTGATCCGAAGCCCCCTTTCCCGAGAACAGTCACAGTCTTCGACGACACCAGGGAGGAGGTCACCGCGTTCATATATTCTCGTCTGGAGCTGTAATTTATCGAGCCGATCCGAATCATCACCAGCGCCTCTCTGTATAGAGCTTGATTGGGTCTTCGATAAAGTGTTTTGTCATTGATTATGTGCTCAAAGTCACACTGGAGTCGGAAAGCCGCCAGAGGGGAACAACGTTTCCAGCATGGAATCGTCGGGAGATTTCAGTGGGGATTACTTGATGCTCGGCGATGATGCCATCTAGCCAATCATGAGAGGCCATCAGCTGCAGCTGATCTTCCCGGTGACGGAACTGCCCAAAGGCAACCCCACCCGAATCAACACGACGACTAGAATCGTCAAAAGAGTGCCGAGAGAATTGTCACTAAAAAATTCAAAATCGTTGGCGTTTTGCGGTAGCCGTCGTTACAACGGCAACCGCGGCGGCCGACCCCACGCCGTTCGTCCCAAGACGTCAATTCTCCAAATCGAGACATCAACGGCAGCAGCGCAGAAAGAAACAAAGCTGTCGAGCTATGACATCTAAGTACCATGCCACTCCACTCGAAGTTTGTAGTCGCTTGGATCCGTCAGACTCACATTCCTGGAATCAGGTCAGAGAATCAGGGGACCATCGATCGGCTCCCAGGAAAATCTTCCTTCTCAATCCGAGAGGGAAATCTCAGTGGAATCGAAAATCATTGAGCCTATCCCGGGAGAGCGGTTCCCAAACTTCAGCTCACTGTCCCTGCCTTCAGGTTGCAGCTCACCTACGCCAACCGGTCGTCCGACCCGGCCGACCACGTAACCTCCCTGCTAGCTTTATCCTTCTGGAGGGCTCAGCTCCCGCGAGCCGGGGCAGCAAAAGATAAGCCTCATTCATCAGATAACGGGTCAAATTCGTCCGAAGGCAGTGGACAGACGACGGTGTTCAAGGGAGCCTCAAGGCTCGTCGTTCAACGACGCGGCTGTCACTGTTGCAGGCGAGGACGGCGTTCACGCTTAAGCCCCTTGTGTGGCGTCAACCGTCGTGTCGTGCCTCCATCATACTTCAGGATGACCGAGTTCGCGATAATATGAGCCCGCCGTAACACGGTCCGGCGTGACGAAAAGTATCGCATATCGATACAACGTGCGCTCGCATTTGTCCGAGGTATTAGGAACAGAGCGCGCGCGCGAGAACCAACGACTTCTATCTACCACTCCCAGACTTCGACTGGACGCTCCCTCCGTCCGGTAACTCCGCCGTTTCGGCTCATCCCGATCCGCGAACTCATCCACCGGCTGATCGCCAATGGCCCCGACCGTCTGATGGTCCGTTGGATTGCTGCTGGGCGTCAAACGAGCGACCTCCTTGGACCGTCGTAAAGAGATAATTTCTCCCGTAGATCGTGGACACAAAATTTGATAAATTTATATCGCTTCTTAAATCTTTTTCAGATGCCATGCGTGACAGCTGCGCCTCTGGCTGTCCGCGCATGGGAACTGTGTCGTAAACGGAATTGACATAAACAACGTATGGAACTACGTCAAGAGATTCTTCGCAAATGATCGCAAGTCCACGGTGGATCCAAAGGATCGGAAGCCTCGGACTCGCCATACAGTAGCTGTCGGACGCAGCCCATTTCCAGTCCATTCCAATCCAACATAAACGAGAACGATGCAGACATGGACTCCACGTCGTTCGGGCGTCGTTGTGAATTGATCGAACCACGAGCTCGACCGCATACAAGCGCCAATTGAACGGATCCAACGCGGCAATTGTCCCGATGTGGCCGATGAACCGCACGAAACGAGGGAATCGTACAAAAAAAACGCATAAAAACGACAAAAACACTTCCTTTCCCGATCGCCGAAATTTCTTCTGTGAACCGGGAGCGGGGGAGGCGGAGTCTGAGAAAATTTTAACGAAAAGAACGGAGTTGCTCCGAGTGAAAGTTGCTCTAATTAGTGCGCCGCGCGCAATCACTCGGCCGAAGAAGATGCCAACAGAAAAAAGTCGTGGAAACATTCCGCCACCTCCACTCGCAGGCGGACCTGGCATCGAAAGTGAGACAGGCTGCGAAACAAACGGACAACAGCGAGTGATGGATCGGGGAGAACTTCAGGGGCTTACGGGATTCCGGGGATCCCCACGAGAAGGGCAGGAAATCCGAAACCGAAATGACTCGCAAAACAAAAGGCGACGGGGTGAAAACGTGGGAGCGGATTCTCCCATTCCACGGTCCGCTGGCGGTTCGGGCGCCGCATGCCGGATATGAATGAAAGTACGTTTATCGACTGCTTGCAGTGATCCCAAACGGAAAAGTTTGGGACACCAGAACTCTTGTTCTCGAATTCCATATAGGAAGATGGAAATTATACCCGCGACGATTTTCTAACATTATAATGAATCCGTTTGAGAGATGCCATAATTATGGAGATAACGAACCCTTTCAGGCAAGGAACATATTCGTCGATTACTGGAATTCCGGCTAATGAAGATGTTTTTGATGTACCCGATAGCCTCGTGTGAGTTATTATCGTTCAAAATATGTCATTTCGCCGTCGGATTTCAACCTGGGTGTTTCCGTGGTGACAAAATACACGATCCCTGAGACATTCACGATGGCAGGAGAAACCATCAACGTAGCATTGGGAAATATCCGAAACCGACTACAAGGAGTCCAGGACCCAAGCTTTGGAATCTTGTCTCTGTTCGAATCGGAATCCGATCTTGTAACGGACCGGATACCGTTCTGAGTCTGAAATTCAGACTCATGTCAGAACGACGATTGCCGGGTGTCTTTAGATGCACTCATACAAATTATTGCTCCGCACAGACCGTGGCGGACACATTGTTTTGCGCACATTCCCTGACCCGATCTCTGGTGGCGGTCAGGCTTCGAACCGCCGTCCAGTCTTGATTGAAAAGTCAACACTGACAACCGGCCGTACGTTAAGTACTTTCTCGGATACACGGGCCGATTCCTCTCTGACTAACAGTGCCCGCGTTGAGGACGGTTCCAGGGGCATCGATTCGAACCGCCCCGAGTGCTCTCTGACGTTAAAATTCAACAGTGAACTCCGATGTGAGAGAGAGAGAAACGCAGTGCTGTGCACCGAAAGCTAACCACACTGACAAATAAACGCGGTAGCTGCGAGGAACGCACCAGCAGTAGCCGAGGGGAAGGCCGGGCAGAAGAACGGGAGACGGACCGCTTTCTTCAGGCAGAGTTTGTCCTTTTCTGATTTTTCTCGGCGGCGCTTTCAGTGGACGATGCGCCAGAGAAAGGAAGCATTGTCACGAATCGACGTTTGGCCCCTCTGGAGCAGGAACCTCTGACGCACGAAGAAATTCAAAAGGAGCTTTTCTCATACCAGATTTTGAGCATCTCGCCGAGCCGAGACGGCCTCCCTGAGAGCGTCACTGGAACGTCGTAGCTCGGAAGCCAGGTTTCGCTGTTTTGATCTTTTCTTAACTTCCCTCTTCTTTGAAACTAAGGTTTCCGAAGGGTTAAGTTCGCTCTCGGATCTCATCCGATCCAATCGACCGCTCGTGCGGCTCGTTGTTCGAATGAAGTTTCATCCTTGAAAACACTCGAACAGAGCGAAATGTCGCGAGGATCGAGAGTTTTTCCGCGTCCAGCTCTCGAAGGCCAGCCTCTTGGTCGTAAGAAAACAAACGACTCTTCAACTTTGTTTGACAGACTTTCGTTGGAAAGGAACGGCGCCCTGAGACTCAAACAGGTTCACTTCCACTCGGTCGAGTGTTTTGAGAAAATGTTCGAATTTTCTCGTGCTGATACAAAGAGTATGTAGAGGGGCCTTGGTCACCGAACGTGACCCAGCAAGATGGATGTGCCCTTGTGTGCTCGATCTTCGAGGCCATTATTCTGTTGGATTTATAGCATCGAGTGAAACTTTCAGCGCCTTTATTTCAGCGCTCTTTCGGCGTTCATTTCTCTCGTTCAGTTTCCAATCGATGTTCTCCCCGTCGCCGTCGACTCAAGCTTCGCCGCCATGGAGAAAAACATCACCGCAGACGTCGAGATGGCCATCATTTAAGCTTTTCGGAGAATGTTTATGCGCGGACACAGCGATATTTCAGATCCTCCGACGATAGCGAGAGTTCTCCAACAGGTCTCTAGAGGAACTAACGGCTCTCTGAATGCGCCAGATGAACACGCCTTGTTGTTCGCGAGAAGCACTTCGGAAAGCTGGGAAATATCTCGTCTTTATCATGTTCCCCAAGCTCATTCCAGTGTCGTAGCAGTGTACACGAGCAGTGTTCAACGGCGACGAGAGAAGACGCGGTAGTCATTCTCTCGGATTCAAGATTGCAGGTCGGAATCTTCAGTCTGAAAAATGATGCCATTTCGAAACGCAGCTCTCCCCTTCTCTGAAGGGGGAATCTCAGTTTATTGATGTAAGCTGATTAGAGTTCCATTGAATCGTTGAGAGAAGGAGGTACGGTAGGCAGAGGCGAACGGAGGAAGGCGTTCAAAGGGAGCGAGGGTCGAAGGCAGAGCTGAGCTCAGAGATACGTTATTACTTCTGGGGATTACTTGAGCGAATGGCAACGGAAACAGAAGAAATACCTTAAGCTATTCATGCGACAGGTGTCCCTGATTATCCCCCGATCGAGGGACAGAAGCTCAAAAGAGGATTTCGGCTCTTTCTTTTTCAATGAACCACCAGCGCCATCGAAGCTCCACGGAAGGAGCTCCGGCTGATAGATGGAGAATGTCGCGTGTTTCTCCCTCTCCCACGCTATCCGTACTCGATGGCTTCCACTTCAAGCAGGGACTTGGGAACGGGATATTCGGGAGCGCGCACGAGGAATTCTCCGACCACTTCGCAGATCCGAATGGTGCTCGCTACAGTGGCTCCCGTTATGGACGACATTGTCCCGATCTTCGAGCTGCCGAAATAATTGGGCGTCGCCAGCAGAAGCATTAAGGGGCACTAACTCGCCGACTTACCTACTCCAAGCCGGCTACCAGAGTTTCTCGCGAAACTGCTACCAGCCCCGATAATTAGTCTTCGTGCAGCAGAAGAAATCTCAATTCGAATTGTCCGCGCGGCAAAAGAAACTTGCATCGGCCGCCGTCGACCTCGCTCCAAGTCGATTCGCTGTATCCGGAACCCTGGTGAGATCTGAGCCGGCGACTTCGTTCGTGAACGACACTCAGCTTTCGGAACGGTTCGACCTCAAGGCTGAGGGAGCCAGTTTTCCTCGGGATCCGAACGATTTGTTTCCAGCTCTGAGCTCAAGCTCATACCGAAGAGCGAGCAGAGTCAGAAACTCGGACGACAAATATCGAAGAGGCTCTCTTCGAGAGGAAAATAGCGATCATTTATCAGGGAACAATGCATCGCGCCACAGTTAACTAATGGCGGCCCCCGACTGCTGCTCGTCCTCGGGGTTGATACGCGGCCCCCCAGGTCGGGATGAAGCGATCTAGAAATGTCATCTGAATTGGCAAATGTCTCTGCGGTCGTTGTCTCACGAATGAGCGAAACGCGAACAACGACAAAGACGGAAGAACGGCACGAAGAGAAAAAAACATCACTGGCAAGCAGCTTCGGACAGTAACCAGCCGATACGATGGATAACCTGACCGACCGACCGACCGGCATGCAGACAGCCCCCTGCTCGGCTGTAGAACAATGGTGGCCGGAGGGATTGATTTCGAAGATTTCTCCGATCGGAGGCGAGGCAGAAATGAAGCAGGGGGAGCAGAGTTCACAATCCTGACGTTGATGATTCGCGCGTCAGATCTGTACGTCCCGTCGTTTATTTCCATATTTCCAGATGCTGCTGCTCATTTCGATCGGTGCCAGCTCAGCCCGCGGTCCAGCACGAATTCGGCACGGATTCGACAAAAAAACTGACAGCGAGCACCTGTGGCCCGGATTAAAGATCCTTCAAACGAGAATAAAAGACAGGAGACGACGTCTGTCGGTAGCAGAGACTTTTGATTGGAAGAGGAAAACTCCGAGGACAGGGCAGGAAGAGGCAACACTTCGTCGCATGAATTCTGGAGGCGTCGATCGGGACGATTCGCTGGAGGCGCCACCGAACGGTGGCGGCATAACGGCGATCGGGAACCTCATCTGTAGCGGTTTCCACTGCGCTCTTCCGCTCAGCGCGATTTTTCCCTTGGTCCCCAATCGAAAAACGTCAATGCGAGATGGAAGAATCCATCTGCGTCAGACGAGCGTCGATCGCTGCGAGTTTTTGTTTCCATCTCGGAGTGACTATTCTGTCTGAGCGTCACCGCTGCCTTCCGTTTTCCTCTTCTTCTCTTTCCTCGCCGCTGTTTCGGAAGTAGTGCTCAACCGTGTATATTCCAGCCACGACGGGATTAGCCCAGAGGAGCTTTCGGTGAACTCGTTGATTCGTTGGGAAGGCAAGACGGACTCCAGGCCGAGCCGACAATGTCGTCTCGCTGAGAAGGCTCTGTGTCAACAGTACGCCTCAGTGGCCTCTCGACATTCTCATCACCGTCCTTTTTCTGGTAACGTTCCGCTTTGTCTCCTCACCAATCCAGTTCGGCCGTCTCACCCCTCCCCCTCATCATCTTCCTCCTGATTGTCGTCATCATAGGCATTATTGTGGAGATCGTTATCCACAGCCCCTTCCTCTTGATTGTCAGACTCAACGCTCTCCTGAATGCCGTCATCTCCATCATTCTCTCTCTTATCTCGCTAGGACCACCGCGGGTTATGAGCGACGTGTCGGCGATGCTTCCGTTGCCAGAGCCGTAACGATGCGCAACAGAAATCCTCCGGCGGTCATGTTGCAAATGAGCAGCTAAGCTCGAATCGTCCCCGGGAGGATCCGCCGCGGGAATTTCCGCGGGAGAACCCGAGGGCTCCGGGATCGAACGGGGCGGAACCACGAGTTCCATGTGGGCTCGTCGACTCGCCCGTCAACGACCATCCTCGGCGGTTTCCTCCGTCATATTCCACCGCCGCCACTGGAAGGATCCCAACAACGAATGAAGCAACGATGGAAAGGCGGCGAGAGAAGCGACGGGCTGCCAGTTCGTCAGTCAGACGGCAAGAAAGCTCTCCAGCCCTCCGGGCGCTTGGCTGACCCACTTGCAATCCGTCCGGGCCGCGGGGTCTTCTCTATCGAAGGAAACGGCGGCCGCGACGACGAAGATGACTATGATGAAGGAAAAGAAGAACAACCCTCGCCGGCCGAGACACGCATCGAACGAGCAGGAGGGAAAACGATGCTTCCTGCCGCCTCGCTTCTAGTTGAAACGCCCATGGCATAACTTCGAACACCTCTGAGGGTCTGAGCCACGAGAGACTTCAAAAGTAATGGAGTGAATCGACAAATAAACAGAGGGAGGCACCGCACACGGCGCGCCGCTAAGTCAAATCAAACAAGTCGGTTCGACCATCGAACATTTTCGCCAGGTATTAACCCAGTTTTTCCTCGAGCAAAACACCGATGACCGGCGCTCCGAGGCTAAGCCCTGGCCAGAACACCTCATCTCAGTGACTGGGATAAACATCCGGAATCGACACCTCGTCTCCCGTTTGTTGACTGGAATGTGCGAAGTCTCCCGATGAACCAGATCGGCGAGGAGACAGGACGATTTTTCGTCCCCGAATGTTCTCAAAAACAAAATAACTTGAGCAGGGCGAAATAGGCGGATCAATATCGGAATAGCTCATCGCCCGCCCGGGATATATCTCCGATCGCCGTCTCTGGCAACTGGAATCCAACAAAGATTGTTTCCTGTTGCATCGCAACGTCGCCAGGTCCGCTGAATCGGTCCGTCACCGGTTGTCACTCCTTGATTCAGTGGAGACACTGGTTGTAGCGCAAGTTGTAACATCGGCAGTGACATAGATTGTAGCGCCTGGTGCTGCACCAGAAGCGATGTCGTCTGCGGTTGCCAGCAGATGATGAATCGCTCGCAGAAAGTTGAATGTTGTTACTCATTGGCAACGGAAAGACCATTAAGAACGGATATTCGCTCATCCAAGTTCCGCGGTTGCTCCACGAGTTTCGGAAATCCTGCCTCGATCGTCAAGCCGATCGACCCGGACCCTTGTGATCAGGATGGGATTGTGCCACGGGAAGAAAGAGGGTCTCGCTCGGAGCCGAAACTATGGTCAAGGTGGCTGCCGCGACTGACGGGAGGAAAATCCGAGTCTGGCAGGAAGGAGATAAGCGAGCAAAGTTCAGCTACGGCACGGCTCTGGTCCACACACTCTCTGACAACTTCACCGGGATTTCCGTGGGGAATCTCGGAGGAATAGAATCGAGCCCACCGCTGGTACCGATCGGAAAACCGATGGGCATATCCTATGTGAGAACAAAGATCTGACCCCCTTCAGGAGTTCCGCTCACGCCTGGAGATGGGCTCAGAGAAATCGAGTCGTGTCATGTGATATCCCACGGATCTGATATCCGCGCATCGGTCGAGCATGAACTGAATGAATCCGCATCGCACGCAACACCGCTCACCCGCAACTTCTTGAACTTGATCGTAAGTAGGTCCCACTTTCAGTCTGCACGGTTTACCTTCGTCGTACTCATACGACAAAAGGTCAACTCGACACAACACTCTCAGGATCGGAGTGATTTGAGGTTCTTGTTTTTGATGGAGCTCGGTTTACGCCGGACTCGTTTCCGCCTTGGAAGTTGAATGTCATGTTACGGAACCAGCATCCGATGCAAACAAACAGCGTCGGGTAACCAGATTCGAAAGCCAGGTATTCTTCCATAAGATCGATTGCAGGTAATTTGAACGTTCTTATAATGTTTGTTTTGACGGCTGGTTGTGAATACGATTCCAAAAGATTCGCTGTATTAAAAAAAAAAAAAAACTCGCTCCACGTGTCATGAATCTCGGCCATTCTGACGGTCGCTCTCGCTGTTATTCAACAGTGAGCATCAATCGGATAGAACATGCTGCTGCTCGCTCCCAGGCCGAGGGTTTTTTACCCCGATCCCCCGAACAAGTTCCAGTGCCCGTTTGATTCCGTGTCAGACATTCGACGAAAACCCGAGAATTCGGAACAACTTGCATTCGTTGTGGCATTATCGCCTAGCGCGCTGAAAATTGCGATTGTTCGCGAAACAGATACCGGCTGTATTACGTGTGGTGTGGGATCCTTACCTGGACGGCCGAATTGAGGAAACAATTGTTCTGACCGGGTCCATTTAGTAATCCTTTCGTCCGAGTGATTGACATCGTACAGCGTGGCGTCATTATCTGCTTGAGCGCCATTTGTTGAGCCTGTTGCATATCATGGAGGCCTGCCGGCCCCGAAGGCCCTGTTTTGACAAGGCCCAAAGACATCTTCTCCTTAAAGTGCGCTGGACCGCTTCACGGCATTCTGCAATGAGAGAGAGATGAAGGGTTATTCATGGAGAACCAATGGAGACTTTACCAAATTGCACCACGGGTCGGACTGAGAAGAAGCCCAAACAGATGCTCCCAATGCGACCGGCGACTGTTGCGTGGAGCGGGATCGAGGAAAGAGAGACGCGAAGTCCGTGGAGCGCGATGAACACCGACGATTTTACAAGTCGAGTCCTCTATATAAGGAGCGACCTCCCCGAACGCTGTCAGAGTGTCGGGCAATAAAAAATACAACCCAAAGAGGGGATGTTCAACGACAGAAGTTCGACTAAAGGTAGTGTGGCTGCGTTCGACGCAGAAGCCGAGATGTCTCCGGTGTAAAACGAATCCAGAAGGCCCACACAGGACGCTAAGGATCTTTCTCATAGGCCTCTCCGGATGAGCTTGATGCTTGTTCATCGCTATGACTTTTGTGTACGGGAGAATCCCATGTCCACAGGCGGAGGAACAGAAAGGAAGAAGAAGTTGCAGAGAAGGGAATCTGGACGACAAAGAAGAAGTGCCTCCGTTGCACTGAGCTCGGGCATCGGACGGGATTTTCTGATGACGGCCTCATGGACTGACAAAATCTGGTGTTAACGCCTTTTTTGTGTGATTATTCACTCTTGCCGACCTGCTTCCATCGGTCGCTTGATTCTGGGAGCGAGAGACGGCGCGTGCCGGAGAACTGGTTTCGGTTTGCACTCCGCTTCAGCAGCCGTTCTCCCGGTGGCCCGTGAATCCCAGAAGCCGCGTTGAAACGCTGGACAGCCGGAGAAGAGGTGACAAACGTTGGCTCGCTGACAAATCTCGAAGAGAAGAGATAAATTCGACGCCTAAACTTCACGTGTCAACTATTTTATCCCCAGCAAAGAGCGTCCGGCTCAAAACCTCGGGATCCGTGGAGGGCTCGCTCCATTCTTGGTCCATCGGCTGGCAACGGCAAACACTCGAGCCGCGGAACACTTGGACGATTTACATGTCCAAAAGATCCCTCTGTGAGAGGGAGGATCAAGTCCCGAAGGCTCCGTCACGGAGGTGTTCCTCTATAGGTTGTGAACCAGAGCACTTTTGGCACTTGTTTCAATGCGTCTTTCTCTCGGAAATGCGTGGATTGTCGCTGTACCAGACAACCTCCATGACCTGACGGAAGTTCCATGATATCCATTCGAAAACCTGTTCGAATAGAGTTTCGCCGACAGGAACCCCTGAAGCCTCATTCGGCAGGATGTCACATCGATTCGAAGGAAACGCGCGCCGTAGAGCGCGACGCTGACCGACGCGCAGACCGACGAACTAGGCACAGACGAACGAACGGACGGTCGTGATGCCGAAACACAAAGGCACGAATGACTCCGAGGAATGCGGTCCGGATGATTGAGGTGGATTGATACGGGCGCTTCCAGGGCTCGTTCGGTTGTATCGGATGCTGCCACTGACATTTACCCTCCACCGTGGACCGAGTTCTCGCCTCTGTTGTCGACGGGTCGTCGACGCCACCTGCGGTCCTGACAGTTACCGCCCATGACCTCGAGTGATCTTGAGCGAGCGAAAGCGTTTCACCGGCGGTTCGACGAATGGCTACTTCACGAAATCGAAACTGGCGCGGGATCAGAGCCAGGATCGGAGGGAGGGAATGACACGACGGGATCAGTCAGGGCGCTCCCCGAGCCACTCCCGACGAGGGTGGAGCTCGAAAGTTTCCTCGAGCTCTGAAACTCCCTCGGTCCGGGTTTTCTTTTGTTTTTCCTCCTCACTTCGGCAGGGCGAATGCTCGAACGGCTCGGTGCCACAAAAAACGCTGCCAAGGACGTTGACGCTAAGCCGCTGGAAGCAAGCGACAGGGAAGTCATGAGGACTACACGTGTGAACTCAGAAGTACATCTCATAAGTCCACGAGTCCTGTCGAGTCAGCATCATTCGTAGCAGCTCCACTCCGAGCACCAAGACACAAAGTGCGTTCAGCGCAGTTGCGTTCGCCTCCTCGTAACAGTTTTCGACCAAGCGTCGGGAACCTGAAATTCTCCCTCGGTAAATTCTCTTCCCGCGGGAAAATCGAGATTTTCCCAACTCCCCAAGACGTTCCGGAACAAGACGTTTCTGAGATCACTCCATCAACTTCCAAAGAAGATGTCTCGGTTCGTGAGCCGGGTCAACAGACGGAGGGAATCGAACGAACGAGGGGAAAAGGTGCATCAACGTTCGAAGGAGATTGACATCGCTCAGGAAGAACTCTGGGACATTAGCGAGTGCGTCGATGTAGCATGTTGGCAAACATCTCTCGCGGAGGTCACGCACATATGTCAAAACACGGCAAGAACTTGATCGCAAGATTAGCTGGCACACAGATCAGTCCGGAGAGGAGTGAGTTTACTCAGCAACCAGCTCGTCATCACGCTATTTGCCGTAGGGCTTTTCCGCAGCGCGTGGTGTACTGAGCTGTCGACTCCAATTGAGTGATTCCTGTTCTCGACGGAATTACTTCACTGCAAGAAGCATCGTCGTGTGTCTCCTCCCCAGACGTACCCCCAGCCCCTGGCCGCCTGTCCTCAAATGACTTGTGTGCTGATAACTATTGATCAAGGATTCATGGCACCGCGGCTCGGAAGGCTGAACTCTCCAGGAGTCCCTCTACCCTAGTCGAATCTAGAAACGAAGTCCCGTCCAGACTCAGACAATCGTCCTCGAAATCGAACACAACGTTGCCCGGACAATCTCAGGATCGTACGGGCAGTGTGCTTTCCCTTTCCTGAGGCAAGTCAGTCCTACTCAAGACAGATGGCGAATCGAAGTACCTACTTTTCTTCGTCGGAGACGACGTTCTTCTTTGTCGACTTATTTGAAAAGCTGACCAGCCCGCCCGCCCGCCAGTCGGCCGGGCAGCCGGCTCGCTTGCCTGGTAGGCTTTGCCCGGCCGTCTGCTTGCCTGTACGGAAGTATCTGTTTGGCAGAAAAGCGTCGGGCTGGCGACGAAAACGCCAACTTTGAATAGGCCACCCGCCGCTTAGCCGAAGAATACACACACATGCACAGAATGAATTCCACGACAACACCCCCTCCCGATTCCCTGGCTTCCGTCCGCGCATGGAATCGCCAATCCCTCGTCGGTCTGGCCGTCCGCCCCCCAAGTCAGCCATCTATTCCAGCACGCTGACAACCGATTCCTTCCGAAAGCTCGTCTTACAAAGTCGACGAAGAAGACGTTCTACGCCGTCGCCGATGATGACAACAAGCCGCACACAGCAAACACATTGCGAGGCTCTGGCTCGACACTTGCGGACTATTGACCCGGTCCCTGAGCCACTAGAACTCGAAGCTGCGGTTTCCTCCCCCTCTTTTCCAGCTCGCAGTCACAGTCCATGTTCCTTTTCCTTCCTTTATTTTCTGTTCGTATTTTTTCTTGTCATACCTCGCTCTTTCCAGGAAAACCCTTTGTGACACGACAATCAAAACAGTCTCTGGCACTTCCCCAAGCCGTCGTTCTGGATTCAGAACGACGACGACGTCTTCAATCGAAGTTCTCTCGAGCCGCCTGTCAAACACTAATGCGGCGGATCTCATTCATGGAATGAACGGCTCCAAAGAGCAGCCAGAGTGTCTGTCGTCTGCTCGAGCTCCAGTAAAAATCACGAGACTTTCGAACTCCAGCGAACCCCCCGTTATGGCACATGGTCGCTTCGTTCGACATGTTCAAGGTCCACATTGGTGCGCTGCTCTCGGACGCTCGGTCACGATAGTTCCCCACGAGCTCAGTTGGCCAGGCGTAGCATCGGTGCGTGCCTCACCAACTGCCCGATAGGACGCCAGTTCTCCACAGAATTGCGACCAATCCTCGTTTCCCACCACTCCCAGTCGGGCGTGCGGTCACGTCCATGAGCTGACTGCAGTGCTTACTCGGCCATCGCCGCTGGTCGCAAAAGATGATTCGCTACTTTCGAGAGAATGCTTTCGCGCCTATTCTCGCACCAGCCAGCACTTCCGAAGGATCCGACTCCATTTCGTCCGATCACAACAAGCATCCCAGCCTCGACCCCACCGTCGCTGCATTCGTCGTTCGGATCTGATGAGACAGTAATTGCTCTCAGTAACTCTCGTCCGATCGGTCGGTCGCCCAGCAGCCTTGTCCAACGATTTGGGCTGTTGCCGATGATGTTTTTTGCACGATCGCTAATCGAATGGCATCTTTGGTAGGGCTTCTGAATATCGCTGTTTATCCAGCGAGAGATAACCAGCGGAAGCATTCGTCGTGAGCATGTCAACAACAAAGCAAGCCCTTCAACGCCGGATAACTTCCTGCCGCCCGCGGCTCTGGACCAGCGGCTGAATGGTTAACCGTCCGCCTGGTACAGCCGGAGCCCGCGGCGACTTACCCACAAGAACACTGCTAGCTAAAATCATTACGATTTCTATTCATCATCCAGTTTCGCGTCGATGGCGATCACCGGAGATAACTGCAGACAAGCGTGCGAGCGCTCTTCCGCCGAGACGCCAGCAGACGACGCACCGCGGGCTCGAAACCACCCAAACTGATAAAGAGAGTCCCCAGAAGAATTTCGACAATCTATGGATATCGATTCGGAAGAGGTCCGGAGCGGGTGAAGCTCCTTATGGCCGCCCGATAAGCCCCGCTTCAGCTCCAAACGCAACCCACTTCGCCGGAGGAGAGCATGAGAATGGAAACGGAGAAGATGATGGGGTTTGGTAATTGTTCGCGAGACCAGCTGACTTCAATATCGGAGCGAAAATAGCGGAGCATGAAAACCGTTGGGAAACATTGTGGTCTGAAACCTGCGGGAAGCCGTTAGCCGGAAAAGCGGGAACTGAACGAAGGAAGAAAAAAAAGCAGAAACCGCGTCAACGTAAAGGCGTTAGCTGCGTCTCGAATTCGGATCGCCCGAACGTAAGGGCAGCTCCGACACAGTTCTTGGGGTGGAGGAGGCAGCATAACGGAGAAAAATGCCTGCTTCAACCAAACTAGCGAAGGACTCGATTGCTGCGGGAGAACGGTCGTCTTCCGCGAGGTACCGAAGATACCACCGATGCGAGACCTCCGTTCGCGTTCTTTACACGGGTAAAAAAGCACCTCACGAAGCCCTGTTACGTGATAAAGAGTACACGAGCCGCGAATCCGGCAAAACTTCGTTGAATCGACTCTGAGGCCGGCCCAGAGCTCAGCTCTCGAACGGGACCCCGTGATGTATGCCTGAATTTGTTCCCTTCCGAGGGAGGTCAGATCCTCCTCCGCGTCGTGGAGTTTTCAATTTTCAGGTCTCCTCGCGGAGCCCGACGCGCTTTTTCTCTGAGCGAAACGAGACGGACGCGTCACGATCAGTGAGTGCGTCACGACGTACTTCGCAACCGAGGGGTGAAGAAGCGCAGCCAGAAGAGAACGACGATGGCGAAACAGAGCGGAGGAAAGCCGGACCGAGGGCAGGGGGAACAATATTTGCCGTCGACGCCGTTGCCCGATGAGTTTTCTATTTATTTAAGGAATCACAGCAAGCCGTGAGGCCCGTGAGCGCTTGCTACGAAGGAGGGAATGAATGAGCGACCGAGAGCAGGTACGAGGAGGAACAGCGACGCAGTGTGTGAAGCGTGAGTTAGTCAATCAATGAACGGAGTCACTCGCTCAGTGTAGCCACCCCCGAGTAATCGAACTGAGGCGTCTTGTAATGGAATTGATTTTGGCAGAGTGAATCTCTGGCGGCGCTCACCATACGCGTAAAAAGACGCGGCCGATCAACAACAACAACAAAGACGACATCATCAAGAGCAACAGCGACCCCACGAGCAACGTTGTAGTTTGGCAAGGCGAACGGGTGAGGAGGCAAGACAAGGCGCGGCCGGCCGGGCGAGCGGACGCACGGCGGGACGCTTCCCTAGGCAACCTTGAAAGGTATTGCTTGTCCGCTTCGGACTTTTTTCTGTCTTGTTGTGTGTTTTCATACATCGCTCGCTCGCCCTCCTGTTCGTTCCTTTGTAAAGTTGCTTCCCTGGCTGCGCTTGTCCAGCCCTCCGTTTTTTTCTCCGTTGAAGTTCGGGCGCGAAATTTCAGAACGATGCGCGCTTGATTGTTTTTACCGATCCGGGCTCCCCGATCCGGAACATCAACAAATCGAACAGAAACGAATCGTTCCATCGTCAGCTGCCGTCCGAGGAACTAACCTACAGCCAGAAGCCCTCGCCGCGCGCTCTCCTCACGTCCTTTCGCGGTGCTTTGCGCTCTTCCGATCCATCTCGATCAGTCAGAGGAATTCCACAGAATTGGGGACGAACAGCTCCCGAGAACAAAATCCCTCAATGGAGATTCAAATTTTCGGTCGTTCTCATTTCTCTCGGATCCGACCAAGACGACGACCACCACTCCCTCTCCATTTCGGCGCTGTATTCAATTCTTTCATCCACTCGTCGTCTCTCCTCTGACATAAAATGCCACCGAAATTCCTGAGCGGACAATCTGTGCTCGGGTCTGTCGATGCCCATCGAACCCGTTATCGTCCTATTAATCCTGTGCGGCCAGCATATGTTCAGCGGCATATGGGCCGTCCGTAGGGGATTCTCTCTCTCTCTTCTCTTCTTGCCCCGGGGGCTCCGTCTACCTGAATACCTCGAGCCAACCAATTCAAGAGATTCAGCCCACGAGGCAGCCGGTCGTCGCCAAGCAGCCGACCCGAGCTCGGGTTCCTATCTGCCCACTCCCCCTCCAGAGTTCTAGCCCATGAGGAGCCCGAATCCTCATTCTTCTTGATTGTCCGGCAGATGCTGGTCGGTCTCCCGAGCGGGTGAAGTGGCTCGCTGGAGAAGCCGGACGCTCAATTTTCCGGCCTCTGTGTAAATCGGTCGACTCGGAACGCAGAACTCCGAGTTCGGTTCTGTTGGAGCTTGATATCAGGGAGGAACTTTCTAGCTTCTCCAGTTCCTCAGACAGAAAGTTCTGAGACGAAGTGTTGCTGTTCCCCACCTCGAGTGGGAGCTCAGCAGCGAAAGAGAGAGAGAGAGAGAGAAAGAAAGAGAAGCGACGAAGTGAGAAACGAGAGCTCAAACTCCAAGGCGAGAGAGATACTACCCCCGCGAGCGAAGTTGGTCGCCTCAGGTCGAACCTGAACCTGATCAAGAGCAGACCGCAGGAAATAAAACTCGCTACAGTCGCCATGGCTCTAACCACCTTGGTCGCAGTCGCGGCCGAAGTTGACCCACTTGCCGTCGACGAACACCGGGCGCATTCAAGAGCCGATGACAATGGTGGAACGCAAGGCTCAGTCACCACTACAGACTGGACACGGCCTTCATCGGTACCTGTCCGGTTTCTAGCTCCAGACGGTGCTCGTACCGCGGTTGCTATTACCAGATATCCTGCGCGGGCGGGAGGAGAAGTAATCTGTAAACGCAGGAACAAGGATCGAATTGGATCCCTCTGCGCAAACTCACCGCGCCGCATCGTGCTGAGACGTGCGCGGCATGACATCAGCCATTCGACTTGGGAGGATTCCACCCCGAACGGATTCAAAATCCCACTCGGGACGTTCCACGACAAAACCGACACCCGCAAGCCGATCCGAGCTGACCCGCTCTATCAAAAGACTTTGTGAGAAAGTGAGAACGAAACACACGTATCTTGATCGTCTTAGTTTTGTGGAAATCCACACGACGGCTGCGTCGCCGGCTCAGACCCGTTGTTCTGGAAACGACCAGGGCTGCGAGCGAGCCACGTCCTACATCTAAGTGCGGGGGTGTTCGTTGTCTCGAGTGGGTTTTTGAGATAGATACCAGTTCGGAGACAAACGAATGCATTCATGAAAAAACAGAACTCTTGACGCTGAGCGAAAGCTCTTCGCCGCATCGAGTCAAGAACGTTGGCGCGCACATTCATCAGGCACTCCATCAATCGACCCGGGCTCAGCCGCCTCTGTTTGTTCAGAAATCCATGCGCAAACCCGCTTGTGTACGACTTCGATATCCCTCTACTAAAACTCGGCATCCTCAATCAGTTCACCTTTATCGACTCGGAGGAACCATGAGAAGCTCATGGCAGGTGTGCGACTCGATCCTTCCCTCTCGACTCAATCAGTCTTCCATCCAGTTATAGGCGGTCCTCAGCTCTGGCGATGGGTTCGTTTTTTGACAATTGCCGGCGTTGAATCGGGGAGGAGAAAACCGAATTCCATAGCGAACCGTCCCACAATTTGCGACGAGGGACCTTCCGGTCGCTCTCTCTTCCTTTCCACCCGAATGGCGCGACGACAGTCCCGAAATGTCATACCCTCCGTGTGTCGGCTCGTCGCACTGTTTCGCTCAGCACTCGTCTGAACGACGTGAAACTTCATCCTCCTCCATCAGAGAGTCGGAACTTCCAGACGATTCGATTGATGGACAACATCATCAAATTCGGAATAATCTCCACCGATCCATGCGTAGCTGGCGGGAGCCGTCTGCGGCTACAAAGCTTTTCGAAGCCGTCGAATGCTGGGCGCTCGAACTCGCAGGGGACCCACTCAGAATCCGGGATCGAAACTTCTGATCGAACGTGTTCTCTGGCAACTATTCCACGCGCAGAAGAAATTTCGCACTCGATCGGTCGGACGAAGTCGACGAGTCTGGGGCATGGTAGCGCTCCGAGGAGAATGAGCACAAGCCCGAATGCAGCCGAACGAATTCTACCGACGCCTGTAGAGAGGAATGAACGTCTTCCCTGCAGCCAACCAGCCTGGGTTTTCACGCTGAACGACTTGTGTTCGTGTCAGCCGGAGTCCAGATGTCTCGGGGGCTCGGTCGCAGACGCCGCCGCCGCCGGTGGGTTTCGCGGTCGGGAATCGGACCCAGATTCCGGTTTTCACACTCGACCGAGACCTTCCAGCCCCAGCGGTTTCGCTAGCTCCATAGGAATGGACGAGTCAGAAACGGAATTGGATCTCCGTCGAATCGATCCAGAGAACTTCGTGCGAGCCCGCTCGCCGTCTTCAAGTACGCGGAGATCTAGTTCTCTAGCAGCCTCGCCACGCGGAGACGCCGCGCGGTGTGCGACGCACGTTCCGCGCTCGACGCCAGGACGTCACGCTCACGCTCACGACACGGACCGACGGACAGATAAACTGGTTGGTCTGATGCCTGAGTTGGCCAACATTCTCAGCCGACGGCAGCTTCAGGCACGTTCGAGTCAACAGGATGAACAGTCGCCAGGTGCGGGGCCTCCGAGCAGAAGCAGCTTAGCCGCCTCCTAGCCAGCATGCTTGTTTGGCTCGATCAGGTTGGTCCAATGGAAGAGCGTCAGACGCCAGCCACTCGAGGAACAGCAGCCGTCAGCCGGTCCAGTGGGCGATGACGCAGGTAGCCCGCGGGGAAGCCTGCCGGCCTTCAGGCACCTGTAGCCTGTTCCATGTCGTCCTCATGAGCAGACGGACGGGGCCGAGTGCGGAAACTCGATGGAGGGGAGAAGACGGACAGATGGAGACCGGCATTGACAAGGTCGCGTTCCAATGACGGAAGCAGCTCTGAACAGAGCGCGTCGAAACTTCCCTCCTCTCTGAGGCCAGGGACGAGTGATCGAATTCCGCAGCCTTGTTGAGTCCCCGCCTCAGAGCAGCGTCGAGCTCAATTCATCCATTCATCTCCGGCGTAGTTGGATGCTGTGACGAGAAACACGCGGAACAAGTGAGCAAGGACAGCTGCATAACGGACAGTGAGCGAAGAGTTTAAAACTCCTCGCCGACGGGGATCCCGTTTCGGAATCAGTTAGATGCACCACAGCTGAAATCGGGGCCTACAGGTTGATTCCTTCGATTATGCAAACGATTAGCATGGGCTCCCGCGCCAACTGAACGGGAGCTGTCTGTCGGGGAGCCATGCGCGACCAGAGAAGCGCAGACAAATGGCAAGGTGGATTTCGGGTTCTCTCCTCAGGCTTCCGCACTTGAACCCGTTCCGCCTGGCAGATCCACACCATCGACATTTCGCGCTCCAGAAAATCTAAATCAATCACCCCTTCGTATTTGAAAGCCATGGACAACGCCTCAGCGCAACGATTCGTCTTGTATTCGACGATAGCAGCAGCAGCAGCAACGCTGACGACTGAAAGGACGGCGACACAACGTACACCGTGCCGTTATACCCAGTCGTCGCGCGAAGCGATACCGCGCGGGACAACGGGCCCACGACAGGGAGGAATGCGTTGTGGCAACACTTTTCTCCGAAACAGACAGAGAAAACTATTCAGAGGAAAGAATCAGAGCGGGGCACGTTAGAATGTTTACTCTCCGAAGACGACGTCAAGGCAGAAACAGATACGCACTGTCATTACTGGGGCACCGAGAGATTTTTGGCCGACTGCCTCCGGAGGCACCAGCACACGGGGGGCATCGAATCCATCCACCGAGCGGTGAAGTGGAGGAGCTTCGCCGCTAACCGACCGAACAAGGACCTCTCGAACGTCCACCTCAGTGGGCAAACAACAGCGTAAAACATCTCAAAAAGGTTCTACCACGAAGCGGGCTCCGAGCGGGAAACCACGCTCGGAGCGGCAGTTTGTGTTGTACGGCCAACAGCAGGTCTCGATCTGGCCTATTCTCCACGTCGGCACTACATAGTGGGTCGTAAAGCCCCAGGGCCGACTTGCGAAAATCCGACAGTCAGGAATTCGTTAGGAATCTATTGCCTCGTATTCGACCTGATTGGCGTAGCAATGCGCGCGTGAGGGGTCACGGTCGTTTCTAGGAACTAATACCAACCGACTACCTGAATATCAATATCGCCATATAACATCGTCAATGAGGTCTGAAAGGAACGCTGGCCACGCGCGCCCGTCGCTAGCGATCTCGGCAAAATAGGCCAATCGAAGTGGTGGCGACCCCACTCAGCTGGGAGACTTGGAACGAAGGACGTTACAACAACGGATTCGTGTCGCGAAATCCGGCGGTGCAGCGAGAAATTTAATGACAGCTCATGTGATCGCTCACACTGGACCGGCTGCGGCCCGGGAAATTCAAATCGAAACCTTCCTCGATCGAGGGCGGGCAGGAAGCACCGATCAACACCGAGTTCCGAAGCCATTTTTCAGTGGAGAAGTAGAGGTCGGACAAACATAGATTCTAACGACACTTTCGTGAAAACTTCCAATGTGGTCTGGCAAGCGGCGCCGTCGTCATCATCTGTCTTCCAGACCAGGCGAGAGACAGTCGAAGGGCGCTGGCAGCTAGAGCCGCACCTTGTTCTTTTTTGCTCCGATGTAGAACAAATCCGCGCAGTTCACGAATGCGGCGGGGTGGTGGAATGGCAAACTCATTCTCTTTGGTTTGGGTACTCGTTGTCGCCGTGGCTCAACAACGATTTGTCTTGAAAGTTGCGAATTTCCCTCGGAGCGCATGCCCACAAGACCAAAGATACTGCCGAACAAACCGAAGAATTCGATTATCTCAATGAAGGGTTCTGTGCGAGCGTTCGGGTGGGGAAACAGGCAAAGAAGCCGCCGAAAAGCGTCCTTCTTTTTCACCCATGGCGCGACCGACCAATCATCTACACTTTGCTGAAAGATTCCGTGTTTGTTCTCGCTCGGTCGAAAGGAGCTCCACTGCATTTTGCCCCCGGTCCGCCTTGATGTCGTTGATTCGGAGCGCGCTTCATTTTGTTCGCGCGATTCTCCCGTGGTCATAACCCGCCCACACGCCGGCCAGCGATTCATCTCACGTCCACACCGCTCCGATTTACCATTAATTCACTCGTCTACTCATTCATCCACGCGGCCGGCTTGGTGGGTCTCGGTGCCCGGCTTCGCCACTCTCCATCATCTCTTCTCATCATGGGTTGGTGATTATGAATTCGGTCGGAAAGTCCAGTTTCCAAGTAATGCGAAGCTATGCACCATCTTTCGAGAACTCCACGCGTCTGCGACCCCACCCATTCTGAACGGAGCACCCGCTGGGCATAGCTGATGATTTGGCGAGGTCCATGGCTAACGCGGTGAAACTATCCGGCGCAACAATTGGATTAGTAGATTCGGCTCAATATCGAGGGGTTCCAGTTCGATCGATCGATCGTTACGCGTGACCAGCCCCACGACCGTGTCGGCGGTCGTTAATGAAGGGAGCAACCTCTTTGCCTCCTCCTCGAATTGCGCATAACGACTGTTTGCCAACCTGTTTCGGAGCGCCCCGAATCTGCGTGACATTTCCACGTGGATTTCATCGTTTAACGCCGAGACCGATGACTACTACTAAGGGGAACGAGGTCAAAAAATGACAATCGGAAAAATCGCTCGCCTTCCGTGTCCGTGGAGGACTTTTGAAATAATCATAATTGTCGTGCGTGCTCTGGACACCATCACGAAGCAGTGTTTCGAGTTCGTTCAAACGATTTTGTTTATGTGTGTGTCTGTGTGCGCACGCGCGCCCGAACTTCCAAGGGCCGTTCCCATTGTCCGGCTCTACGACGAGTGCGGGACCTCCTGTTTCTTCCGTGCTTCGGTCGCGATTGCGGTGAGTCGCTCGTCGAGGTGCTACCTTTTCGAAGTGCTCTACCGTCGGAATAATGGGTTGTATCAGAAAAACTCCGAGAAGACGACAACGGCGGAATCTCCGTTGGGTTTTCTGAGCGTAGCCAACGGCTGTTCCAACCGTCCCGTTTATCTTTTACGTAACACAACAAACGAGCGGAGACAAGTCAGTCAGTCAGCCAGCCAGCGAGGCGCATCTCGACAACTCCTCTTTCGACAGAAACCAAACACCAGAAATTTACTCCCGGTCACTGTCGCCGACGTAGTGTCGTTTGTCGTAGCGGATAGCATTATGGAGCGCAGCGTCGACAATCACCTCCCTTTTCCTCTTGCGTTCCATCTTCTAACTCCCGCAGATTCCTTAGTGCGGTGATCCGCTCGTTCCCCGTACCTCTGTCGGAAGGAACACGGACCCCGACATCGAACGATTCGGAAAAAAATGTTCTGGTTCGGGCCGGACTCGATGCGTCAAATTCGCCGAGCTGGTGGCGATGGCTTGTGATGGAATCGGCGCTGATAGCTGCCTTAACCAGCTAATTACAGTGGTTATATTCAAAGCGATGAGCTTGTGGTGCTTTCACGAGGGATTTGTGTTCCGTGCCAAATCCGAGCCAATCAACTCTTGGATCAGAGAGGAATGCCATCGGATGGAGCGAATCGTTGGCAGCCGCTCTTCGGAATATGTCTTGCGAACGTTGGCATCTGGTTGCACGGAGACATTTGCCGCCGCAGGAACTCCATCCGTCACATTGCGTAGCTGCATTCATTCAGCCGACTGATTCTGAAAGCTATCGCTCCCTGGCAGTGTTATTCGTTCCGGCGTCGGACACCGGCGAATAGAGAAACCATATTCCACCTCGTCAGACAGGATCGCACGACCGCAGAAGCTTTTCTTCCGGAGTTCCAGCGAAAGACTTCCGAGGCCTTTCAGTCTCCCACCAAGTTCTGCCCGAAGCACAGTTTAACGATCATCGCATCATTAGTTGGGCACCAAGGTCTACATGAAGTTATCCTCTTACCCTGTTTGCCAAGTGACCACGGCGTATTTCGTCTCCCCGGAGTAACTCTACAGAAAACGCCGATGACGAACCAAATGATTGGTACATAACGAAACGAGCAATTCTTCTCGAAGTCTTTCACCTTTCCCTTTCTACTCGTCTCTCACAAGCGAAAGACCTTCCGCGATGCACCCGCAAACAATGTCCGCATGTCAGAGGTGAGCGGTTGCGAAGCAAGATCAACAAACTACTGAGGTTTTTATTTCTCCTTCTGGGAGTCACAGTTGACCATCACAATGCATCTCGGATAATAGCTTCGCTTGTCACTCAGGCCATCAATGCTTGCGTTTTGAGCTTTCGTGGGAGTCTGGTGCAAAATTCACTGATGTGTGGGTGGAGCCTGAACGGCCCCGAGGCCAGCGATCGGATGAAGCTCTTGGGTAATCTTGTTTTTCTCGGATAGGTGGATGTCGGGAAATACTCGCAGGGAGACTTTGCAGGACGAACTGTGACCAACATAGAGATGTTTCAAGCGGCCAACGCCGCACACCAACGGGGTGTCTGTCGGAAGCTCGTCGAAACATCGTCGCCTGCGGCCTGCTCAGAAGGACGCAGCGTCGCAAAACACACAAGTGACCGAGCGGAGAAGCCGCCGACCAGACAAGTCAGTCAGTACAATGGAAGGAATTGAAGAACAACTCCTCCCCTCTTCTACGAATAACCGTTTGTCGGAACGACTGAAGGCCCCGATTGGCACGAGTGAGTGCCGCTGATCTACGTGATGCCGTGCTACACTTTCCAGAATTATTACCGTTCATGTTCGATCGCGACGCCTCTACAACCGACCACAGAAATGTTTTCCTCCGAGCGGAAACGATCACAAAGTAATGCATATCTTTTGCGCCTGACAGTTGTCTTCTCCCCAATGGTTCATTGAGCTCCCGGAAGAGTTCTCTTGGCGCAGGAGGTGCGTGTTCTCACCGATCCGATACGGGGAACTCCGGATAGAAAATCCAGCGGCGTCAGCCTCAGGATGAGGTCGAAACCCGACGGGAACGGGATCGAGTTGTTGTTTACAAAAAAAAAAACCCTCAAGTCCCACAAAGCCTGTCCCTCGGACAAGATGCTGACCAGCAGCTCAACTGGGTCGTCTGACTCCTGCAAGTCGCCGTCATTGAGCCGACATCGAATAATTCGCATTCGACCGTCGAAGTCCGAGGTTTTCGCAGCTCGAACTCTTCAGAAACCGCTCGGCAAGGGGCAGCGTGACAGAGAGGGAGAGAGAGAACGGGGGAGCTCCGAGTTCATTCTTGAGGTTTCGCTCGAGTTCGAGCACAATCTCACAGAGCTCACCAGCCGAAGTTCAAGATGAATATCGAGGCGTCCAGCTCTGTTCGAGGTGGTCGGCAAGATGCCTCGCGGCCGGCTGCATACCTGGGCTATTCACGAGTAACCCCTGGCGTCGCCGGCGACAGCAGCAACAACAACGAGCCAAGAGAGTGAGGAGGACGAAGCAGAAGAAAGAAGTCCGCGTGCGGGGCGCCTCTCCAGGCGTCTTGTTGTGGACGAACTTCTGCTGCTGCCGCTCTTCTTTTTCGTCTTCGCTGAAACTGCTGTTGTTGCCGGTCCTGGTGGTGCCGCCGGTGATGCTGGTGGTGGGGTACCCTCGCTGAGTGGAGCCGATCTGCGCTAGCCGGCAGAGCTGAGCCGCTCAGAGCGGTCGAGCAGCTCGCAAAAAGACACTTCTAACGCTGATACAGAAAGCTAAGCCTCTGGTTAAAAGTGGGACCGCGCCATAAATTTTGTGGCTTGACCGATAGCGGCCACATCGCCGGCTTACTCCATTGGTTGCGGAGGGGTCGTACGGGAAGACGACTGAAGAAACCGAGAGGAGATCCTGAACGAGACAACGCGTCCGTACAACAGACGTAACGAACGACATCCACGCAGACCGGAATACAATACGGTCGAGTGGTCCTTGAGCCGCGACGGGTAATCTTCCAGCGTTGGATGCAATGAAATCCCAGAAGCGCGATGAATTCCACAGAGAAATCGTCGCAGAAGAAGGGGTTCCACCTCCAATGATCGAGGTTTGTCTTCGATCGGATTGTCGCCGTCTAACGCTCGTCGACCGCTCGCCAGAACGATGATGCTCACTCGCTGGTTGGACGCCGCCCCACGCACCAAGACCCTATCGGTCAGACAACACCAGACGGAAAAAGAGCCTTAGCGGCCGACTTTGTGGGACTTTCATTCCGACACCGTTTAGAGGATTATGTTCGGAGACAGTCGTCGAACATCACCCTCGGCCGGTAGCTCAAAACCACCGGACGCATGTGGCAGTCTAGCGGGTTGTCAGCTTCAATCGGAGCAGCCGGGAAGACGAGCAGCGGGTCGTCGGTTGCAGAAGTGCCACTGGAGTGCTACGAACACAGTCCGAGCCTTTTCAGGCGAATTCCCCACGAGGACTCTTGATGGGAAACCGTGACGCGTCAAGGACTTGCAGCGAGACAGGCGGCGGCCAGTTTCCCTCTGTGGGACTCGAAAGAGGCTCTGGAGAGCAACAATTCGTTGCTAAGTGCCACTGCGGTTCGATGTGATTGAGTTGGGCTGGCAATACTTCGATCACGGACAGACACTGATTCCCCCCGACATTCCAAGGAAACACGGAGGACGACGACCAGGAGGGAGGATGGAACAATCTCCCTGCGCTTTGCCCCGAGCCTCTGGTGGGGATTCGTTCGTTGTTGTTCGGATGGGTGGAAGGGTGGGTAACTGACTGACTGCATGAACGAACGAGTGAATGGCTGCTTGACATTGTGTCTCGATTTAGGGCGAAGCTCCTCCTGCTCATAGCGATCGCTTTCGTCGACGTGTTCGTTGGACTGCTATGCCTCAAAGCTCACGGGACCCTCGGCCCTTGTAGCTTTGTTAAGTTTCCTCCAGCGACCAGAGCAGCGTTTAGGCTCCGCTGACCACTATATCGTTCGTCATGTGGAGCTTCACTTGTATGGGACGACTTGCCGTTGGAGCAAGTTCTTAGGTTTTCTCCGCTTTTTCGAATTCCTTTCTTCCCCTTGGCCACACGAGCACTTGTTAGCGTCTCTTGTGACGCTATCAGAGCCCACAAATCCCGAGAGAAAATAAACATGGAAGCGAGTTGGGATTCCCGCCGGTCGCGTCGCTCGAAACCGGCACGGAGCCTTCCCGCTTCCCGGAGGTACGATTAAACGAGCTGAGTCCGTCCAGCTGAGGAATCATCCAGGGAACCTGAGCGGATCTCGTCATCGTCTCCTCACCTGAATCGACGTCATCTCCGAATAACAACATTCGATGAGATCCACGAACGGGCTGCATGGAAAGTGGTCCAGAAGGTTCGTTCTCGGGAGTTCACAGACTTCATAGAGCGCGTTTGTTGTACTTCCAGTAGCGATCGGCCGGTATCGGCGACCGAGCGGTCAGCTCGGATGGAAGTTTCTCTTTTCTGTATTAGAACTGCGCTATTCTTCCTTAAATATTTATACAACTAGAGGCCCTCGCCGTCAACTCTGTAAACAGCCTTCTGTACGAAGACCCAGCCTCACGGGCCGCTGCGGCTCATGCCTCCTGAATCGAGGCCGACAGGGTTCGCACTCAGTTTCCACCCTGATATATCCGTCTTCGAAATCGGGATACTTCCATTTCTGATGACGTCAGACCGTGCCGACACCACGGCGCTCTTGTCATTGTTTTGGCCTACGCAGACGAACAAGCAATATTCGCGGTGCAGATATCCCCGCTCCCTTTACGTACAATCTGCACATGAAGTCCGAAATTCGGACGAGCATAATGCAAATCTCTCTTCGCGAAGCTCTGCGTGGCGATGGCGGTGGCAAGCGTTGCGGCGCTCGTGGACCAATGCGGCCGTGTGGAGCCGCGTACGGAAAAAGGAGGAGAAGACGACGAAGTCGGAGTTCCACAACGGCATTAGCAGCGACGAGTGTTCGGAAATTCAAAAGTGGGTTCCGACCCCTGATTGACCTCGTGCGTTCGAAGAAAAGCAAACTATTGCCAGCTGTGGTTGATCGGAGACGTCGTCAGCGACGCCACCGGCAACAACGGAACCCACGACGCGACGTTTCAAAGTCCGCTCTCCTGTGGAATTTGAGGAAGAGGGTGATCCGGCTCGAGCCGTTCGCGTGCCATCCGAGCGAGTGTCCAGTTTCAAAAATGCTCTTGTTATTTCTTCGCTCTGACGAAAGCAGCTTCCACGTCTACCCTGAACCACTCCGAGAAGAGTGGACTCGAGAGCGGACGCTGTGACTTGCGGTGACACTAAATTCATGTGGATTAACTGCTGGCGGCGGCGGCAGCAACAACCACAGCAACAACGGGGACGATAACTACACGCTGAGGTTAATACGGTCGTTTCGAGCGGTTACACGAAAATTCAATTAAGATTTCGCTCAAACTACTCTTCTGTCGCCGTCTTCTTCGAGCTCTCCCTTTCTCTTCCTCTCTTCGAGCTCCATGCGCCTCGCTGTCGCGAATCATTCGTTAGCGAAATTACGGCTCTCAACGATTCGACGATAGCGAATGAGGAAGGAGGTGGACAACGGAAAAACTGTCCGTACTACGAAACCTTGCGCTTCTACTGCACCGACGGAGGAAGCAATCGACCCATCGATGGGTCCGAGCTCAATGGGACAACTGAACGGGAATGCTCCGCGGCCAGAAACTCAGAACGCGCGAACAGAAGAGGCACTCGCGACGCGGACGCACGCACCGACAGGTAGACGAGCACACGGGCAAACACGGCGCATCTGCGAATAGCGAGCGGCATCTGTTCAACCGTATGCGCGTCGTGTGTCGAAATATCGGCTTACGTGCGCCCCCGTTTTGTTCTTCCAACCAGTTGGAGAATCCCCCATCGAGTCCGTCGCAGGTCCCGTTAAGGGTCCATGCGCACGAGCAGCGACAGAGCCTTTTCCGTCACAGTTTCATCCCTTGCTTTTATCAATCGAAGTTCCGAGTTTCGATGATTCCGTCGTATATAAAACCGGGGGAACCGATCGTCTTGCGATCTCGGTGCGCCTCGAGGAGCGGGTCCCAACTCCCGACACCGTCTCCGTACACCTGGCACTCATGCTGGTTTCCGGTCCGCGAACTCATGTCACCGCCTCGAGGGACTAGTTGCCGAGTTCGCGATGAACGCACTTACCATGAATCAGAATGAGTAGTGAAGGTATCTGTCCGTTCGCTTGTCGACGAACCACTTGAAAATGAGTCTTTTATCCAGAGGGTATCACTGCAAGCTGATGTGCTGCTGCTTTCGCCGCTACACCACTGCGCTAGCTAGCTAGGTATCAACACTAAAAACACAGCGACGCACTCCCCTCGACAGGCTCAACTATTCTGACAGGGACTTCGCGCCAAAATTTTCACTCGCTCGTGAACAGGTCACGTGGTCAGAGCTCACGACCGTCTGTAGCGCCATCTGGCGGCCAACGCTCGAACGAGATCGGCGGTTGGTGCCCATGACTAGTGTATCGCGCAATCGGTTCCATCGGCGACGGCTGCGCCGACAGCAGCGGTGCCGTTCATTCTATTTTCTGTTGCTTCGTTTTTTCTGGTGGCCGCGTCTGCGCCGAAGCCGGCTGGTTATTGAACTCGGTTGACGCTTGCGCCGACCGTAGCCGCAGGTGTCGGTTCCTGCATGAGCCTCGTGTCAATCCGTGGAATCATCTGCAAACCATTCTGTAGATGCCCCGATCCGTTTCCTTCTGAATGGCTCAGCTCCTCACTGTTTAGCGGTTTCGGAAGCACTGAGCGCGAGTATCGTTCGCGGCTCTCTGCCGACGGGCAGCCTCCTCATCCAAACGAGGGAAGAGACAAACTTCTGCAGGAACACGGTTTTTCAGAAGTTCTTCCCGCTCGTTCTCCATTGTTGACTCTGTGATGGATCTCGAAGCTCGAAAATCCAAGGGGGTATACTGTGATCGACTGGGAGCTGTAGTTTCACCGTCATTCCAGGATCGCTCCTCGGTCATGATTAGTTCACGACGTCCCTTTAGTTCCAGTCTCAGCTTGAGACGGCTTCACGCTTTCAGATTTCGGAAGGATTCCCGCCGCTCTACTTTCTGGAATACATGCAGTGTCTCCCTGAATTCTCGTCCGTTCGCTCCGGCCATGCACAGAAGACTCAAGTCGTGATACATCTGTTCTCCGGCCGTGAACAGGTTCAATGTCACGGCTGCCATACTGGCTGACCGAACATCGCTCTAAGATAGTTCCAATGGTTCGTGTCTTGATCTCACGCGCGACATTTACGACTTGGTCGGCAACGGTCGACAAACAACCTTTCGTGGTCAGAAGCTTCTGAAAGAGACCGCGGACCCCGGGAAGCTGTGTAAGACCTCCTCACATATTGATAAAACTCATTGTTCGCGACTCGTGAGACTGCATCGGAGTGCGAGGGGTGAGTGGCTCGGCTGACTGAAACGGATCGGCGACAGCGGCTCCGACTTCCGCCCACTGTCTCAATCCACGTCGCTTGCAGTTGCCCAGGCAGCCGACTGACCAAGGAGCCGGAGTTTCCGCCCTCACATACCGCTCACCCTCCACTGCTTCTGGCAGGATCGGAAGCTCGGGGCTACAGTTGCTACAAGGCCAAGTAGCAGATCAGATTCAGACAAGTGTTGACAGCCTTCCCGAGCCGCTATGGTTACTGAACCTACTACGCCGGACTGGTACGCGGAACGAGAGCTGGGATAATGTGCATCGTGCCGGGAGGAGGCTGTCGAGCTATCGGGATTCATGTTCCGGGATCGACGTTGTTCCGTTCTTCATTCGGAATCGTGGGCTCAGCTTCACCGAATGGGACCACTCTACTCGACTGATTCTCGACGAAGTCCATCGGTTCAAGTTTCTTCAGAAGCTGCACATGAGCTTTCACTTCCCGAATACGTCATATCTGTGCGCAGCTCTCGCAAGGTCTACTAGAGAGGGGAATTTCGTGCATTCGTTCTTGCTGGCAACGTCAACTCACATGAAACGGAGCAGATGATGTTCCCGATACGGATAAGCGAAATGCGAATTTCGCACACAAATCCATGCACGAGACGGCCGAAATAATAGATCCGTCCCAATGACTATTATTGACAGTAAGGGTGGGCAATAGGGAGCAATGGCAATGTTCGGACGACGATTAGGATTTCATGGATTTTTTCGTCATTCATTCGTCCATACAATCGATGCGCAGAACGGGTCTGGAGTCGAGGAAATGTAGGAACTATTTACGTCAACACACAGACCAGGCATGAACATGTACAGGGAAAAACACATAGATCGAGCAGATACTTGGACGGCTTTCCGGGCTGACCGCACTCGCACCGCGGAAAACGCGCACGAAATTCCGCGCGTTCACGCACTTTCATAGGGTCAGGGTTGCGATCGATGGGTGCTCATTCTAAATCGCGATGAACTCTCTTCAATCTCCAAGGAACGGTTTCATCGCCAAGCTCGACGCTGATTACTGGGCTGTAGCGTCAGAGGATGCCGCCCTGCTCGATTCCTCGAACTACTCGTCGGGCGCGAGGAATACGTAGTGGGCGCCCTGGTTTATGCCCTCTCTTTCCGATGTTTGAACGGACTCTACTCAGAACGGGAACCGCAGCTCAGAAGTCAAACCTGGTTGCTCTCTGAATTGAGGTGAACAGAGATGAGACAGTACCGGGAGTCGAGTTGGCCATGCGATCTCTAATCTTCGGCGACGCAGAGTTGGATTCCGATCGAATCGAATTCACCAGAACTGAAATCTCCCGAAGAATCTTGTGTTGTTTATTTCAAGAGCTATTCGAAAAATGTCGCCCGCAGGATAACCGTGAACGGAACGTCCGCGCTCGACTGAAGAGAAGAAACAACGAGGAGAAGTCGTGGCACGCGCTTCACGAGACGGCAGCGTTCTTCTTCATACTGCCTCCAACTGGAGGTTTGCGGACTGAATCATTGATCATAGCACCTCTCGGAACACCCGGAGGCTTCTGGAGCGAACACAACGGTGCATAACAGAACCGTAACCGCTTGCCTCCCGCCGCCCGGGAAGAGGACCGCAGCCCTGGGTGTCATAAGTCATGACAATTTGCACGCCGCTCACAACAAGGGGCACTTTTCGAGGCTCGCCGCGCAGTAGGCGACGATCCTCTCCCGTGGAACAGCGTGGCATCTGAGCACCTCATCCAGTGCATCTCCCTACATGATGGACGGTGCTCGGCGGGAAAATGTCATGACTTACGTGAATCACGCCCAAACGCAAAGGGGACGTGCACAGAAGTTCGGAAATATTTTTTTCGCACTGTCTCTCGTAGATCTTCCCTCAAGAAGGTTGAGTAGCACGCTGTATCATCTCATGCCTTCCGCGATGAATCGACAGCGCAAAAATTATTCAGTCAGAGAACGCCCCCCAATCGTCCCATTGCTTCACCTTATTCTTTGTGGCGACGAGTTTGATCTGGTGGATAGGCAAGGTCACGCACAGAATCTCGGATGCAGATCATTCAGGAAGCGCAAAATGCTCCGCTCAGCCGCATGCAAGTGGCCGAGACGATTCATGCTGAATTTTCCCGAATCCATCGAATCCCATGACTTTATCTGAGTTTTGTTCGAGGGACTTACGTCTCATGCGGGTCGAATTCACCGCCGAGTGGCATCGGAAGACCTCATTCAGATCGGTACTTCCATGGAGATTTCCCTGTTCATATGAGTGTCTTTGGATGTCAACTCACATGCCGCCTTGACCTTTAAGACCTAATCCAATGTCATCAAATCAAGCGGTATTAATTTCCACATGATCTTTGGAGCGAGTGTTGACATGGACAGCCTGCTCTCGGAGTGCATGATCCACGATTTTTCTTGAAGCCCTCTGTTCACATACCGTTCTTGCATGTCGTACGCTAGTCAGTGTTATTCGAAGAAGAGCTTCACATCAGGGTTCAAAGCACGTCGCCCCATCGCTCGTCGTGCGCTGAAGGCCGTTCTGACAGGTGTCGCCCCAAGCTCCGATATCAGTGAAGACTGGAGCGCTGCACTGTCGGCGACAATCGGGACAGCATCGAGGGCAAAGGACAGACTTTACTGCATGTTCATCCAGCTGCGTATTCGGATGACCGACTTCTCTCAGCGATTAACTCTCGCTCACTATCGGCGAGCATTCCTTTCGAGGTCACATCGCCGACGGAGTCAAAGGTGCAGCAGCCTATTCAATATCGTCCTCTGGAGGCGCGGTGAACCCTCCGCTGAAAATTCGGGAGGTTCCGGCTCTGAAGAAATCTCCCAATCCCCCCAATGACGCACTTCATGAGAAAGGTGAATAATATGGATAAGGGAATAGTGGAGCATCCAAAGGCTTTCAAGCTCCAGAAAACTCGAGCTGGAGCTCCGAACGCTGATGGATTTCCAATTCATCCTGCAGGCAAGCTGATGGTTGGATCACGAGTTCGGTGTTTCTAGGCTCCTCGCATCGGGCAATGTCTTCATCAACGAACAACTCTCGACATCAGACAACCTCCATCCGAGGAGATGAACGGATCCTTTCATGAGGATGGGGAGGGTGAACATCCACGGTGTTGTTTTCTACCGATGCCGTGTTGCATTCGTTTCTGAGATTGGAACTGTCATTCATCCAGATTCGTTCGTGTTTTGAAACTAACGATACCAATCACTCAGCTCTGTGAAAAATTCTGAGTACGAATTCAAGAAAGTATCGTGGCGCGAATCAGAAGTCGGTGGTGTCCAGGTCCAAGCTCTGCTCCGCTTCAAATCAGTAGATATCAGGATCTCGACAAGGAAGTCTCTCCGTGCGCGGCTTTTTGTCCGGCGGTACCGATCGACGAAATCGAGTTTTGTCCTCACCGAGAGCAACTGTTCAATCCGTTCGATCAGCCGTCGTCGATATCTTCTTCTCGATGGCAAATCTTGCCACGCGCCAACAAAGTGTTCTCGACTGAACTTCGCTGCCAGACGAGGCTTTCGGTCATTGGCCGGTGGAGCCGGCGATCCATTATTTCATTCTACCACTATCACTATCCACGGAGAGGCCTCAGAAATTAGTTAACACTAAGGAGAAGCTTTTCAGGCGAAAAGCCCGCTCGTGGGGTCAGGGGTCGGGAGTCAACGAAGCGCGAACATCAACTACCACACCGAGGACGGACCTTAGACGCTCGGATGTTCTATTAGAAGAACAGGCGAACGGATACTCGGCCTTACGTTGACGAAACGTGCCGAGAATGCTATCTCGTCGAGCAACGGTACCCGCTGACGGAGATTGATGATCTTGCGAACTGACAAAAATCGGCTCTGTACCCTCCAGAGGATTAGCCACCGGAGGGACCGAAACCTTGATTCCGTTCATTGTAGCAGACCCCTTGTGCGAGGTGGTGTTAACTCCGTTGACATCGATGGGGCTTTCACCCGATCCACACCAGTCGGTCACTTACGATTTGAGCTACTTAGTTGACCTCTTGTTTCCCGGTCGCTGCCCTGACGTAGGCGGAAAGAACTCTCCGAGTGAACTGGGAGTTCGATTGACTATTCAATGGCGGAAATCGCCCCCCGGGAAGTGACACAATGTAGACCAGACCACCGTTCGGTCGGCAGGGTGTCATATTCAGCCAATATGTAGATTCTTCCCGAGGAAGACAAACCGCGCGGCGTTGAGTCCAAGTGGGTTATGTATGCGACGCGACTAGGTGTGCTATATCAGATTTACGGCGCGAGATGTATGGCTACATCTGACTCGAGAATAGTGGTCACAAGGTACGCGTGCGAAACAACGGAACACACTACGCCTTGTCTGAGCGGAGCGATCTGGAAATTATGAAAAACTTAGTTCATGATGGCCCACCCACCCGAACAATGGTTGACTCATGGTACTGAAAGGTAGGTGTGAAAAACAGGAGGCGAGGTAGGGTAAAGCGACCTCAGCTCCGGAGCGTGACTTCGCTCGGATTCCCTGGGAGGAACGGGGTGAAATCCTCGAGAAGCACCTTGCGAACGCAGGCTGTAGGTGGCGCCATCCGCGGATCGGGAAGAAGTCAGACGCCATCTTCGGTGTTTACATCCACTCCGGATCGCAACATCTGCAGCAGCTGCAAGGATCGAGCGAAAACAATCGGTTCCAAATGGAACGTTCCAACTGCAGCTCCAGTTGCCGCGGAGTTCCCGTTGAAAGGCGCTCCTCGAATCCCGTACTCCCTACAACCATCCCCGAAGTGTGAGGGAAAGTTCGTGACAACTGTGGAACAGCGCCGAGATGTGCCTCAAACTCTGCTTTCTGATTTTACTGATTCCCTCTATAAATGGTGAGAACCGAGTTCGGGTGCGCCGCGGCTTCTTCAGTTATGGCCGATCAACTCTTTCCTGCTTCGGAATCTTCCCAATCCGAGTCGGAGTCCAAGATTGCCGGTCGAGTCGGCGTCCGGCTTTCAGATCACTTCTTCGCTTAATATCCTGATCGTCGTCTTTCTCCCCGCCGTCCAGATTGTGAAGAAGAAAACCGCTTTAGTTCACATCCGGAGAAGTTACTGCTCATGAGTACTGGAGAAAAAACACTCAAAGCCTCATGCTGCCGGTTCTTTGCCTCCCATAGGAAACAGCGAGGAAGAAAACCTGGATCAGCAACATTTCAAAACGCGACCTCAGAGCGTGCAGCTGATCGAAGGCCAAACCACAGAACTTCAGTGTCAAGTCGGGAATCTAGGGGGTCAAGTACAATGGAGCAAAGATGGCTTTGTCTTAGGTGAGTGAATCGTTCATTATATTATCCCACACAGAATTCGCATCGAGCAACGCCCATCGCCCTGACCGGAACTGCGGCGACAAATCTGACCTCGTTCAAGAGTTTCTCGAGAAAACAATTTCCGATTCATTCCGTGGATCCGCGGAGAAATCATGCCGTTAAAGTCCCCAGATGGAGTTGCATTCAGTGGTTGATTGGGCTCACCGGAGCCGCTTCTGTCGAGACAGTGACCTTCCAATCCAGATTGAACGAACGATGGAGCGGGGTTCACTCAGGACTCCTGAGTGAACCCCGCTCCATCCGTCATTCTCCAGTAGTCATTCTCCTGAGTCAGGAGAATGACTACAACGGCTTTCGGCGGGAACATGCGTCCGCCACAACGCAATAGGCGCGGATTAGACGAGTAGTCTGTCTCAGCTATCGTTCCCGAAACGTCGGTCCTTGAGCTCGAGGATGTCGCGTCCATGCTCTATGAGCTTTCGAGAAGAATCCTGAGGGATTCGTCAGAGGAATCTCTCGAAGGTTTTCCGTGAAATCACTCGTTCACTACGATTCGAATTTGAATTTTTTCCCGGAATCTGAAGGTTACGAAGCCGACATTCCCGGTTTCCCGCGCTACCAAATGATTGTGGACGAGCCTCGAGGGATCTATAACTTGAAGTTAAACAAAGTAACGCTAGACGATGAGGCCGAATACCAATGCCAGGTGAGTTGCGATTCCTTCCCGACAGCTTACCGCAAGTCAGAGAGATGAAAACTTGAGCATCCGTTCTGAGATATGTCATGCCAGAACCACGGGAGTTTTTCGCGAATGAACACCAGGACTTTCGACGCCGGAATGTTTATTTTCCTCTTATATCCCATTCGAGAGTCTAGGTTGGACCGGTGCCCGAACATCAAGCTATTTGGTCGGCAGCATACGTCACCGTGCTGGGTGAGTTCGAGACAAACTTTCGGCTGCGTGCATGGAGTCCACCCGCGGGCCGATCGTGTCGCATGTAGAGATCGGAGACCCTTGCTTCCGCTCTATGGAACGAAACTTCTTCAAGTTCTAAGCGCTGAAAGAATGTTATCCGTGTCACAGTGCCTCCGAAGCAAATCGAACTGCGGCACAAAGGGAACGACAGCGGGACCCTAGAAGCAACGGAGGGAGATCAGTTATCAATGAGTTGCTGGGTGAGAGATACGAAGCCTCCCGCCAACATACGCTGGTTTCGGAACAATCAACCTTTAGACAAAGGTTAGTGAGATCCAGATGGACTACGCTGAGTTGTGATTCGGAGCTCGTTGCCTCCGTGAAATCTCATTGAGAGAGCGAAGCCGAAGCGTTAGTGTCCTGCGGGCATTCGCGCAGCATTCGATGGAATTCGGTTCTAGACATTTCTGACCTCAGACTCTCTCTCTCTCTCTCTCACGTGATCCGCCGCGTCGCTCGACGAACGGTGCAAACAGCTTGATTGAGGTGACATTTTCGGCGTCGACTGGGTGGTCGCGCATTCCAGGAGATGGACATTAGAAGCTGTGGAAATCGAAAGATTCAGATAGGATAAGGAGAGAAACACCCACCGCGATGTCCCCAGGGAGGATCCGGTTTCCAATGAGACTCCTGAGCTTCTCGCAATGCTCACGAACGGGGGACGGAGTTTTCTCGGACAAGTTCTCGATCTCTCTATCATATTTACAGAGAGAGGCATTGCTTTTCTCAGCTTGGGGAGAATCATTCATGACGCAACCTGCAAAGAGGATCGCTAAAATTTACCAATCGAGGACTCTGACCGTTATGAAACGAGCACGGGGAACGGATGAACGCGTTCGGAGATTTCGGGAGTTCTATCGTACTGCGAGATAGTTTCTGGGATAGCCAGAAACCTTTCCCCGGAACTCTTTCTGCTCACAGCTGACCTGAGAATAGCAACCGGCAAGATCGCAGCGAGTCACGAAGAGGTTGTCGGTAGGGAAGGAAGCCCTCGTCCGATGCGTCCACGGTCGATTGATTTCCAGATTGCGTTAGCAGCAACCGAGTCCGGGACACCGCTGTGAATAATCCATTTTTCCTCGCAACAGATAAGATAAACAAACGTGTGGACACGAATGGTGACCGAGAGCTGAGCTCCGTCTTCACAAAGGTGGAGATATACCCGAGACTCGACGATGCCAAAGCTATTTACACTTGTGAGGCGCAACATCCCGCTCTGAAAGCTCCTCTGCGATCGAGTGTAGTGCTCAGTGTGCTCTGTGAGTATCCTCTGCGGAACCCACGTCCGACTTTCTCGCCCCTTCCCCTAGTCCTGGGGTCGTGCGGTGCGGTCAGCAACGTTCATCAGATTTACCTGAGAGTCAGTCTTGAGATCGAAAACGGAATCGGTCTTCTTTGGTTGTGACAGATCCGCCGAACGCACCAGAGATTCAAGGTTATCCCGAACGAGAGCTCATGTCAGGAGATTCTCTGACGCTCGTCTGCATATCTCGCGGAGGGAACCCGCCCGCACGTCTGGACTGGTTTAAGAACGACGTCCCCGTGCGGTCACGATACCGTCAGGACGATCATGAAGCGATGGCGACTTACAGCATCATGGTTTCCGACCAAGACGACGGGTTGGTCCTCAGGTGCGATGCGTCAAACGCAGTCGTCCCAATGCCTCTCTCCACATCGTTGACTCTGACGGTCAAGGTAGGGAACGGATCCAGTCGGGGCGACACATCCCTCTCTTCCGGAAGAGGCTACATGAGAAAGCAAACCAGGATTAATGTTTGAACCTCTTCCCTTCCAGCCTTTCAATCTCGCTCTGCTCCAAACGCGTCAGAAGAAGCGGAAGGTGGATATGAGAAACAGAAAATGAGCAGCCGCCTGACAGGAGCCGTAATAACGTGGACCCTTTTCTACTCCTTGGCCGCAACCCGAGACGGTAATCTACACCGCCAAGAAATAAAACGTTGTTTTTCTACGAGAGACAGACTTTTCGATGTTGGCTCCCCACTTTCGTTATCGAACCAGTGCCGACTTTTGTTGGAGGTTGCCCACTGAGGTCGCGTCGTTTATTCACGAATCCGGAGATGTCAACTGATTCGACTCAACATCGCAGCTACGTCGATCGATGAACTCTCGCGGAATCTCTCTCACAGAGAACGAATCTACGCTCAAGTTCCAGCCCTCGGAGCGAAAGCTCTAAGATAGATTCCAGACACAAGGCACGTCCACGTTTCAAGAATCGCTTTGTGGTCTCGCGGAGATCATTATTTCCGAGGGTAGCGTCATTACCCAGAGAATATCTAGTTTCTTTTGTAAACTCCACAAGAGTCCTAACTCAGCGAATCTCAGAGAAAGGTCGTGTTCCGTGCTCGCTCATGACAGAGAACGCCAAAACAGCGTTTCTGTAAATTGCACTGGCTCGTCATCGCTGGTGTTTATCTCAGAGAGAGGGAGAGAGAGAGAGAGAGAGAGCTCACTCACTCTCAGCAAACATTGTTCCAATCACATTGCTCTCGAGGAGGTTTTGCTGAGAATCATGTACAGCAGGAGTCTCCCTCACTGTTTGCTCTCAAAGCTCACCGACCGCTCTCTCAGGACCAAACTCGACCAAGGCTCGGTGGAAGATGTTCCATGAGGCGAGAAAACGCTGAACTCGGCCAATGCGTGACGGGGCGAGCCCTGCGTTAAAGCACATTGACGCGTCATAACACATTCCCGGAAGAATATCGCAGTTTTGATTCGTTTGCTCGGGATAGTCTTGTCTTCGGAGTTCGCCAAGGTTCTCCTATCTTGTGAATAATCTTTTTTTACCAGCCCAATGCGTTCCCATCTAGAATCTAACCTGCGATCATCCTCTCGGAACACGTTTGATGCGCCAATGTGCCTGTATGGAGGGTTCCGCTCAGTCAAACATCGCGAGTTCTCGCGAGTGTCGATCGAGTTTTGACCAGAATTCGGGAGAGAGAGGTCTCATCGGGGAGCTCCTCGGAACGAAAACCGAGGGAGGCTTCCCTCCAATTCTGTCTAGACTTCGCTGGTGGATGGATGGAGGGGCTACGTTATTGAAATGGGTGCAAACGTGTCTAAATGGGAGAGGAGGCATGGCTTTGAGAACTGATTCGAGAAAGACATCGCGGTTCCGGATCAGCGGGGCCCGATTCAGGTGCTTCCAAAGATTTCTTCCGATTGAAAGCGGGGCAAGATGACGGAGCGAGAGGATGGCTTTTGATTCCGAGCGACACAACCCAGTAGGCTTCCAACGGATCTCCCATGGTGACACCGAACTGCCTGGTCCCTTTGGGTTTCGCGATTCTCGAATAGCCGAGACGAGGCCATTGAGGTCAAGGACCGTTTTCTCTGGAGTCCTCGTCGCAGTCCGATATACAGTACAACCTCGATTATTACAACTAATTGATGCAAAAAAAAGTTGAAATGATCGGAAGTTGAAATAATCGAGAGATGACAAAATCACCCACATTCTTGGACTCCGCAGCCGATTCGGGGGGTGGGCGTCCGAGTTCGAACGCTGACCGATCCAGAATCATACGAGATCTATTGACGATAGAAGATTCTGAACTATGGATTTATCTTCCACACAAAAATACGCTTCCGCTCGACATCCTTCGGCCTGATCCGCAGAGTTGAAATAATCGAGGTTGAAATGCGAAAGGTTGAGATAATCAAAGTTGAAATAATCGAGGTTGTACTGTACGTATGACCCGCGCACACCAAAAGGAGATTACGACACGGAAATGACGGAAAAAACCCCAAGAATTCGAGCTGACGTCCTCAAATGAGACGAAGCGCCAGAGCGGGTTCTCTGTTATCACTCGCGCATCGAGTCTCGACTCGCGACTCCATTCATCAGCTCGTTTCGGCGCAGCGGAGACGAATCAAAGAATTCGAAAGTGTCAGTTTCCTTCAAAACTGGGAACGTCGTCTGTTTAACTCGTTTGCACTCGAGATGGGAGAGGACCTAGCCGAATGAGAACACACGATACGAACAACAAACAATCCAGTCTTCCCGAAACAGCTGACTTCGTAATCGACGATACGAGCAAACGAGTTCAAGCTGGGGTTGTGATTGTTCGGAGACCCCTCTTGGGAGGTCCGCACGAATCCCAAACTGGAAGGTGACACTGCAATCGAGTCGACCCTTCCCTTAAGACCAAGTTCGGAGATAGGCCGAAACGGTCTTCGCGGTCACATTCCGTTCGCTCCCATAGCTGGCAGCAACCGACATCGGGCTCCGAATCGGTGTGTTCGACAACGTTTTCTCCTCTGGACCGATTCCAATAAACTCCCCGTACCGTATACAATCAATAGACAAGCTCATAACTCTCCGTCTAGGTCATAAATAATTTCTATTCCGCGTCCCCAGCTTCCGTGCCGAACAAGCAATCGGCCGATTGAGAGGATCGACCGACATATCTACCTGTTTGTCGGAGTGGCTGGTTCGATGCCTGACTCCCCTTCGTCGCCGACAGAACTAAATGGCTTTCTGTCAACGGCTCCCATCTCATTATCCGCTTGGTGGTGGCGACTGCGGCGGCAGCGAGTTCTGCTCGTAATTCTCGACATTTACGGAACAATTATTATTCTCCTATTGGGCGCTCCCGCTGCCCCCAGGTAGCCGAATAGCTAATAATACATGAGCGCCAAGCTCACCGATAACCGACAGACTGACAAGTCTGTGGACAGATTGCTCCGACGAGGAGAGCTCTAACACACCGACATACGGACGGACAGACAGAGGAGGACACTAAGCGGATAACGGAGACAAATAGAGCGTCATTGTAGATAGCCAGATAACACTACAGCATACAGAGACAGCGTCGAGAGATGAGGTAAATGACCAACAGACAACGAGCCGTTGTCGTCGCGGAATCCACCGCAGCAGAAAAAGGATTGGGTGAAGAAAAGTGGGAGCTGGCAGAGGGATAATCGCTGATACGGATCCTATCATAAATTCGCAGAAATGTTTCGGCCGCCTATCCGTTCCTGAGGTCATCCCTTCACTCAGCCACTCCTCGATGCATCGTGGGCATTCATGCGTTAGAATCTCGCACGAATTTCAGGTTCAGGGAGTCACCATGGCAACTTCCATTCTGGTTGACATCGATCTGAGCCCGACTGAAATCGCCCCCCCTTGTGTCAGGGACCTCAAGTCGATCATCGACAATTCGCACGGAGAAGCTCAAACTGACCTCTTGGAGCGCTGACTTGATCACTCTCCGGTCAGGCTGGGGGCTGGCTGACGCCATGAAAAATGCCTCGACGATTTGGCCAATAACTTCGGCCGTAAATGCTCGACGGTTATTTACCATCCGAATAATGGACGTTCTATTTGATTTGTTAAAAGCACCATTTCGACTCCCTCCCATTTCAAGCAATCAACTGCTCAGTCGAAGAAAACTTCACACGCTACAGGGTTGCTCCCAAAGCTGCCAGCGAAACCCACGGGCAATCCGCAATGCCGAAATTCCGAAGATGACAAACAGCGGCTCGAGTTCGGATTTTCGGACCAGCGTTATCCGAACGAGCTTCCTTCGGCCATTCACCCGAGTCCGAGTCCACTACATTGAGACAAAGCGGCTGTGATCCTTGGACGTATTCTCGCGATCCGCAGGATCTACGAGCATTATGACTGGGACCCGAGAGCTTGTGCACTTTTTCGAAATTATCCCCTCATGACGGAAGATCGATCTCATGCAAATAATGGAATAATTTCGAAAAAATGCATGAACTCCCTGGCCCTGATCATGACAAAGTCTTCCAGCTGTCATGACCTCGCTGAGATGGAATCGATTAATTCCGCGAACTGCGAAGCGCCCCGATGGATTGCTGGAACGTTTGTGGTGGGAAAACGCATTGTGGAGAAGACATCGTGGATTTTTTTTTTTTTTTGTCAAGTTCCCTGACGGCCAAATCGTCGTCAAAACTCCTCTCTTCCTCACGTCTGGCGCGAGTGGTTTGCTCATGACATTGGAATGGCTCAACTGAAACAGTATCACGTCTTTGCCCTGCTCCGACGAACCAAGTGTGTATCGGTGTAAAGTTCGGAGCGTCTCAAGCCCAGAAACGCAACTCATCTCACCGATCAGTTATTGAAGCGCCGACGTGACTGGAGTATAATTCGACACCGACGACAAGGGGCAGGACGCCGGACAGAGGGCGACGCTCGGTGGTAATCAAATCGCTGCTGGCCAGAGCCAGTTTAAGACCCCGTACTTAAGCTCCTCGATGTAGCCATTACTAGTCGACCCGGTTGGGTCGTTCGGGGTCGCTCAGATGGGCGGGCAACCGGTGAGTTTCTCGTGTTCGAAAGCTCTCAAAGGGCGTGTGTGTCTGGGTTTGAGCATTGAGAGAGTGTGGCCGTGGGTGAGCGGGTGAAGCGAGAACTGAGTGAGCCATCATCATGACTGGTGCTCCTTCTCTATTTCTCCCCCGAACCGCTGATCTTCGGACGGCCAGACTGGCTAAACGTCGCCAAGCCTCACCTAAGCCAAATCGATCGATCGAGCGATCGCCGCCAATGCTTTCAGGCTCCACCAAAACTGTTGTAATCCTGAATCGGGGATGCTCTTAAAGCTGACAGGATCTTCCTCGGTTCAGACTCGTGCTGCTCTGGCAACTGAGTGGAAACATCGGAGGCAGGGCACGATATCTCTCTTCCTCTCTCTCTCTGTCGACATTCGCAATCCACTAAAGAGCATCAACAGCGGCAGCTCCTAGCCGCCCACTCTATCCAACTCGGAGATGCGCTGAACCCTTGGCAAATGAAGTTATCATGAAGAAGAGAAAAACGTGTGAAGGAAAGGTGGGGGCGAATACATAACACTCAGACGGCTGATCTGCCACGGCTACTCACTCCACCCAGTGTCAGTGGAGTGGAGAAGTCGCTCCAACTCGTGATATGATAACGATATCCTGTCATCGTTCAACGAGCATTTCATCGTCCCGCTCGAAACAAACGAACGCTGCTGGCTGGCTGGCGAGCATTCGCCCGTTCTCACCGACCGTGGCAGCTAAAGTCAACTCCGCCTCCGTATCGGCTTCGGTCGACAAGCCTAAACGTTTGCTAGGTGAGGCTCCGCAAACATACGCTTGTCGACACTTCGTTATATTGGAGAATTTCTCTCTCCATAGTTACGGAAAGCCGACTCTTAGATGTCGGATTGCGATCTCGGAACCGGAAACTCGGACTGCGGATCTCCACACGAATTCCGTACGCGGCGGGATCTCGTTACGACGAACTTCGTGCGACCGATCTTCGCGTGAACCGCTTGCGCAGCGCTTCCTCCATTGATACAGGCACTCTGGAGTGAGATGGAGAATACAGTGCATACTAATACTGTAACGTTGGGGGCTGATGTCGGATTTGGGATGTGATCCGGAGGAATGTTCGATTCGGAGCAATGTCCCGGAGTTTCTCGACGGGGCAGCTCCCAGCCAAGTTCTTTTCTAATACATCGATCGAGACAAAGAGAACGCGTCGAGCAAATCGAATACATTTCAGCTCCTGAAGTCACTATTCGTCTTTACCCTGAGGATCCGTCGTTAACTCACTTGTTGGCTTGCGCAGACTCTTGCTGTAGCATTTGCACTCCACTTTCGATCGAATCGCGAGCTGATCCCTGGTGCGGTAATTCGCTGCAAGAAGGTTGAACTGCACTGAGACGAGTTCTTATCAGTGATCTCATTGGACGTGCGCGGTCCGTGTTCGACATGTTGCAACGTTTCGTCTCTGTTGTCACGGCGATGAAGCCGGCCCGATCTTGCTCGGCTCGGTTCGGTTTCAGCTCTGTTTTGGGCGTCGTGTGCATCAGTGATCCCATCGACGGCACGGTCGGTCCTGACCAAGATGAGGGCGACCTCAGACGAAGAATGCGTCGCTTGGAGGGAGATCTTTCGAGCTCGGATCTGATTCCGTAAATATGGCTCCTTGATTGGGTCATCCGTTATCAGCATAACGCCAGCCCGTGGCGACGCGCGTTAGGCTCCAGATGAGTTCTTGGGCCACTGCGTTGATTGGTGAATCCATGAATCGTTCTTCTACCGACTTGAAATGTAGAGATTATCACAGGGTGTGCCCGGCTGCCTCAGTAGCCTCAGCGCAGAGGCATCTGGGCGCTTGACGCGAGACAATGCGGGTAATACAGATTGCCGCGACATGAAATCTGTGTCCGATGCTCCTTGGCTCCTAATCCCGAATCTTTTAAACATCGCCGACATAGATTTATCGTTTTCGCAAAGTCTCAGCGCTTGCCTCGCCGACACGCGGTCAAGGGAGACTTGGACCCAGCAGCAGAGCTATTTTCTCTTCAAGTTAGCGAAGAGACCAGGAAAGATGGACTTTTGCGGCACGTTAAAGTTGGGATACCAGTTTGCAGTCGGGCTCGGGACACCGACGAGGGACATTCAAGCCCACGATCTCAACAGCCACAATTATTGCAGCAAAACTGTCATTAGTCGGTCAAGTGGCGACGGGAATATTTTCGTCCGTTTCCTCTGATGCTTAACGTAATTCCACCGATTTTCATCTTGTGCGTGTTCGTGTCCGAAACGTCGACATAAAAATAATTATTGTTCAACGACCGCGGCACGTGGTTGAAGTTGTCCGCAAGGTTTGCATCCAGCCAAGTCCAGAAAAACAATTGAATCTTCGTGGGCACACCGACGATCCGGGCGACCGATGGAGAAGCACTCTTTCGATGCTCAAGTTCTCGCACATCTTCGATTAGGTATTCACACTGAATTTCCGTCAAGTTTCTGAACTCAGCGAACGTTACGGAATGGAAGAACCTCGTGGCACGTTCTCATATCCTTCAAAAATCTTCCACGGCTCCATTTATTCTCCGCATGGTCATTCGATTCGTCGCCTTTTGTCCGGACACCGACTCATGTTTATCAACTGTCGAAGTTTCCAGCGAACCTCCCCTGCAGTTCTGGCCGAGTCTCTGTTTTGTCGCCGTGAATATCGCAGTAAATCGGCGCATGGTTTCATCCCAGGGTAGGTGAATGTCGCCATCGAGCGTCTGTTTTGGGACTCTGTTGTGAGAACAAGAGCAACAGTCTCTCGCCTGGCTCTGTGCGGACAACAAACTTCTCCCAGAAAGCATGAACGGAATATTTAGCCGGTCGGTCGATTGCCTGCTCCGAAAGTTCGTTTCCAAAGTTTCAGACGGAGAAAATAATGATAATTCCTTCCGGCATCCATCCTTTTCCCTCGATCCCTCCGCGCTGGCGCTAGTTCCACTCCCGGGCGCTTTCGGGGTCGAAGGGTAAAGCCATGGTGGTGGCTGCAAAAATACGATGAGGGCGTCGAAAAGCTGCGCGATGGGATTTTCTCAAGAAATAGCACTTTCCAAAGTCGGAACACGTCTTGAAGAGTCAAAGAATAACGATTGGTTCGGATGCCGCAGCCGTTCAGATCTTTGGTCATTTTTATGGATTTATCCCTCTGACCCGATCATCTCATAACATAATCCCTCACTTCGCCTTCGAAGAAGAGTTTGGAGCCCTGTTTCAGAGCATACATTGTGAGTACCGTTGAGTCCTCTCATGGGACCCAGTATCCTTCGGAGAGAGGGGGGCTGAAAGGGGTTTGACCCGTCGGGGATTTTCGGTCGTCATTGACGGCATATGGAACCGGCCAGAGCTTCAACTCCCTCAAACGAGCATGAAAGATATCCTTCTTCTGTATATTCTATTAATTTAATCTCATCGTGCAAAACAGAACTCCCGGGCACGCCCCCGATATAACCATCGGATGAACGCACCATTTCTGGTTTCGTATGAGGTCCTCCGCTCCGAAGGGCTCTCCACTGTTCAGCCCTGTGTAGGACGCAGTTCTGATCTCTCGCGATGTGGTCAGATCGGCCGGATTCAACTGCATGGTGTGCAGAAGGCTCCCCAGTCGATTGGGCACAGTCAGGTTGAGATCAATCGTCAGTGCGGATGCGGCAGGAGTCCCGGAGAGGTCCGCGCGTTTGCGACACTCCGGGCACAAACTTGCCCGGATCGCGGAGCTCTTCGGAACTCGCAGAAAAATGCGATCTCGTAGCAGGAAACATCACTTCACTCAGCGTTTTGTCGCTCTGTGCCCCGCGTCCCATTTGTTGATGTCACAACATCGTTTTCCAGATCAGAAAAACTTTCTGAGCCAAACTCTGTGAATGTGACCCGATGTGATTCCTCATGAGTCAGACAACTATAGGGATCGGCGAACCAGATCCGTCCGAAGAGGGCCTCGAGAGGAGGGCCGAGGAGCGGTTCATCAGTGTGACGACTACAAGCATCGGCTTTATAAATGACGACAGACGGCACTTGACAATTTATGAGAATACACATCCATTACATTAATTACGGATCTTGTACTTTCTGGTGCGAGTATCAGTGCCGCGCGTGGTTACGGTGCTCTACCGAACATGTTCGGTGTTCCATGTCGGCTTCACCGTGTCGTCCGCTTCGGTTCCCAGGGCGGAGGCTGCGAAGTCGCTCAACGACATGCGAAAGACATGGGCGATTTTTCCTCATGTCAAGTACAATAATTGAGAAAATGGACGACGGAGTTGGAAAGACGTCGAGGACATGGCTACCGCTGCTCGTCCCGAGCGTTCACCAGTGAAGAAACTCACAAACGGAGTCCCCGCCCCGACAATAGGCCGCGAGGACTCGCGCAGAGAAACGCCAAAGCGAAACCTAATCTCGAGTCAAACATTCCGCCGTCCGACTACGAATCGGTCCGACGCTGAAAACAACCACGATGGCTTCTGGACGTTCCCGAGAGACGGTGCCGCTGCATTGTTGCATCGACCGCTTCCAGCATCGGTTGTGATTCGCCGCCGGATGAATAATGAGTTCAGTGAATTAGGCTTCTGTTGCCGCAGGGCATGCGTTCACGAGGAATACGCCGTTGGTGGGGCCGCCGCTGTTCCGGATGAATAGACATTTTTCTTCTGCTTGCTCGTGCTGTAATGAGCATATTCGACGGAAGGATAGTTTCTTGGCTCCTCCGCAGGATCTGTGAGAGCATGTCGGCGTGTAAGAAACTGTGTGCGATGAATACTGATTTGGAGAACGCCCGGCTCTTACGTGGAAAAAAAAAATGAAATCCAAGCCCGCCAAAGCACCCTGTATGCTCAATTCGGGAATCGACTTCAGACGAGCTCGCTCCCGTTTCCCGCTCGCGTCGCTCCTCCGTTTTCTGACTTCCCTCTCGGCCGACGAGAGGAGCGAGATCGTTTTTATTCATGAGCCAATCGACTACCGAGTTATAGGAGTCGTTCGATGATCGTTTCACTGTTCGATCATCTATTTGCCGTTCGGCGAATCAGAAAATTCTGTCGTTTCCGTGATTGGAGAAGCGATGGAGATTTTACAACCTCAGGGAGTCTTCTGCGCCCGTCCAGAACATCCCGTTAATTTTACATGAACATGAATAAGAAACTCCTGTATGTATACCACGACGGTTACACGAACGATCGAATCATCGGGACACGGGCGCAGTCGATCGCGGGTTTGTTTTATGACAGGTGTTCAATTCCAGATGGATGCCGCTCGGAACCCGAAAATGCACACTGCGAGCATTTGTGGAACGCGCGAAGCGGCGTATGATCATGATTGTTAGATACGACGAGAATTTGATCAGCATTTCTACACCGTAGACGGAGCATTTCAGGATCTCTCCAGGGGAAGACCCGCTTTCCAACCATATCGGTGGCGAGAAATCTGAGTCATTAAAGCCGAGGCCGATTTCCAACCGCGAAGTTTTCTCTGGGAAGGAAGAAAAGCGGGGAGAGAAGAAAATGATCAACATGCCAGTGTTCGTCCACGAGGAGCTGCAAGGTCTCCTCCGAAGCCTTGGGAATCTCAGGCTCCGCTGATGAGGCTGTGAGGAGCATGAATCTGATTCGCGGATTCATGCCGAGGAGAGCTAAGGCTCAGTTTTGATGAAGGCGGAGAAGACCAGAGCGTTAGGGGGAGCGTTACGGCGTGCTCTGAATCCATGGGAACCCGTGAAGTCGTTTTTAATTCTGAGGTTTCTTGGCAATGAGGCGTCCAAGACCGAGTGCTCAAACCTTTCCAGAGGCTCCATTGATGCGACTGCGTACCCGCTTTGCACAAGATAGCCTCTACCATCGCCCATCATCGAAGTGTCATCGAAGTGTCATCAACTTAATCATTTGAAACCTGTTAGTCTTGAAAATCGGCCCAATGATGTGGGCTCCTGAGAGGTGTGGTGAAATCAGTGATTTATTGAAATCAACGAACAACAATACATCAGGGGGAACACTCGAATCTTCTAGTTCCCATTCCGAATCGAGGTTCGGTTAGAACTTCAGCATTGTGAGGGAGCGTTTCCCAACACCCTTAAGACAGCCATAACCAATACGTCTGAGCGAGCTTCACCTCAAAGTTCATGTGGCGGCACGGCAGTCGACCATTCACGATCAGAAATCTCAAACGGACAATACTCCCCCCGCCCTTATCGGCCCCAAAAGTGACCGACCGATGTTGGAGAGCCTTTAAGCGTTTAGTGAACGATTTGAACATGGAATACAACCAGCGAACTCATTTGACTTCGCGTGTGTCGACTGTCTCGTCGATGTTTGCCTGTTGTCTTCACGTGTTTCCCAGAACCAGATAGATCGCCCTGGATCAGGTCGCACCGAGGATCAAAGATGAATATTCATCGGGACTCGTGGAGGAGCTCTTCATGTTTTCAGCCGCCGTCAGTGGACGGGTTCCAAGAGGAAACGTTTCAAGATTCGACATCGCAGATAACTGAAGCAGAGCTGAGCGAATGTAACGCCGGAATAGAACGGCTCATTTGGAGCGAGCAACGAGTTATCACCGGCTTGCTCCATGAACTTCACCTCTGCCCTGACCATCCGTATCAACTTGATTTCATGACCATTTCACAGTATTCTGTCGTTATTTCATTCACTTGACTCTCGCGCGGCCGAACTAGACCTCTGGGAAACTCGAGCAGCCACCGGGTCTGGGCCCAGGGTTCTGCCGAATGTGTCGCGGAGCTCGATACCCCGAGCGAAGGTCCATCCTTGACGATCTCAGGTGGCCAAGATCGGAGCACGGAATTCTTGGTTGATTGTCGCACTCATGAAGGCTCCTGGTTCTTCACCAGTCGACTTGCTGTGCAGTCCGGTCGTTCATGCGGCGTTTCGCTGGATCGGTGAACTCGCTCGTCGACGTGATATCCATCGTAATCACTCTCCGAATGCATCGACGTGAGCCAGTACGCCGGAGCTTCTGTCCATCCGCACGGAGCGTTCCGTCATCTCGTGCCACGAAGCGGATTCGGTTTCGGTCCTGTCGCTGTTGTTGCCGGGACCACAGCCGCCGCCAGCGCTGGTGCTCAGGGAGGATTAACAAATTTCTGGACCTCATGTTTTCGAGTAGGGGGCCTCGTTTTGTTACCGCTGTCGCTACTTTCGTTTACGCTGTTGTTTCTCCGGTGGCTTCTGCGGCTCGATACGGACGACGCCGCGTCGTGAACATGCACCGTGTCCAGAATATCAGCTCGCGGGTCCTCCGAAGCGAGATACCCACGCCACGGTTTAGCTCCGTAACCGTCTTAATTGATATGCTCACCTGAATATCAATTCTAGCCACTCTGGTGTCACCGGTCTTAATTACAGGGCACTGATACGAGCCGGGCTCCGTTAATTCAACCTCCGTCGACACAGGAACGGAGAAGTTTATGTCATTCTATGGCCTGCTCCGCCGCGACTCGTGTCGTTGGCGCAATTAGAGCGGGCCACCGACAGGCCAGTCAACAGTCATCGACCACGGATGTCTCCGATTCCTCCGATTTCCCTCAGTTCGCCATTCGAGGATGCGTCGCTCACGCTCCAGCGTTTGTTTGCTTTCTCGTGTGCGTAAGTGTTTGCGCCCGCCGTCCGGGGCTCGTGTGACACTTCGATCGCTGTTGTTCGATAATGGCTCGGCCCAACAAGTCGTGCGTCGAGTATTACCTCGGCAAGACCAATAGACGGACTGAACGGCGAGAGCAGACGCAGAGGCTCGGACTTCCGTCGTATCTTGTTGTTTCTTTCATTATTCGTTCCCTCTGTTCACCGGACATGAATCATCCGTTTCTCGCGGCGTCATAATCGCTCCGGAGGTCGTGTGTGGCCCGTATCGCAAATTAGTGCTCTGTCGAGCAAACGCGCTCAGGACAAATATCATTTCGCCCTGACCTCGCTAGCTTGACATCGGACGTCGATGGTCGACAGTCGAGGCTCTGGCTCAACCCCAAGTCGAGCCCCCTCGCATCCGATGGACCACGAGCTCGCTCTCCCGGACAAGGGGCTCCGGGGAACTCTTTCGACGGATGGTTCCTTCGGGAGATCGGAACTGAGTGTTCGGTTAAAACTAACCGTGAACGCCGCTCGCGTACAGCCTGCTGAGAGCCGACAAGTTGACGTGCGTGACAAGTGCAGGTCGGTTGATGGGAATTCCACAAACTCCATCGTGTGACTCCTTCAGACGTGTCGATGACACGGATTTTTAGTTCTCACGTTCCGTCAGATTCGGTCTTGACGGCACTGGTGAAGATTCGGGAAAAATGAAAGGAGGTCGTTTGGAACGGACGACGCTCTCGATGATACAGGTATGGTACTTTGTTTTCTTGAACAACGTTCCTCCCAAAAGTCGATTAGTTCAATCTTGCTCATCGACGAGCAACATTTTGACTTGAACGCCGTACAGGAGGCGGCGACAGCGACGAGTTTCGGAATGGCTCCCGGTGGGCGATTATGTATGCATCAGGAAGAGTTCGAACCGTATGAGTCTTAATTTTTCGCGGAACCGCGTCAGCCCTCTCCAACGACTGACCAACCCAAACTGAGGACCACCTCGGATTCGCTGATCTGAGAACATCGAGAAAAATTGAACGCCGAAATTAAAATTCCGAGCCGGCGGGTTTGTCGCTGTTTCGCCACTTTTGAGCCGATAGGCTCTGGCGGCACAGTTATCATCGCTATCCGCGAACCCTTTGCCCTGTCCATTAGCCTTCTCTTCTCCAACGCGTCCGTCCAACGGTTGACGGTGCGTTGCATACCGTTGAGCGGTTCACTCCTCGGACGATAGCTGTCAAAATAAAAGAAAGAGGAAAGGCGTCTGGACGAAGTTTTACGGTGATGCCGCGCCTAAACTCATTCCGCGCTAACTGTGCTCCTCAATCAAACCACATGATGCAGTTACGACTTCTCTGCTTTTTCTTTTTGCCACCGCAGAATGAAGACCTCTCCTGAACCACACTAATGGACACAGGGATAGATGGATGGACGAAGCCTCTGACTACCCGCGGTCGGTTGGCTGGCTGGCCGGGCGCCGGGTCAGACGATATTCCTGGACAGATAAGTCATTGCATGACCAGTTACCCCTATCATCAGTGTGTCGTGGAAGTGCCGTCTTTCAGGAGCCCTCCCCAAAGAACACTGCCAACTGTTCGAGAATTTGAGGCACGCTCCGCAATTCTACGCCGTGTCCCGTCGGCGATCGCTGAAACCTACGGCGTTTCTGACGGATAGCCACACGAAACGAGCTGTCAGATCGATGAACTGACACCGGACGGAGATCGTGCAGCTTGACCAGTTTCTTTTTTTCGCCGCTGAAGTGCGGAGGTTCCGATTTCCGAATCCGATCGAATCACCCGGCAGATAGCTAAACGGGCTAAAGGGACCGAGTGTCCCCCTGTGCTGCCTTGAAACGACCTCCCGAATGTTTCGGGAACGCGCTCCTGTCGCAGAGGGATTTCGATTCCATCGAACACTGCGATGCGATCGTTCGCGTGAAGCGAGCCGGCGAGACACGAATTCAACGTGCTGCTTTCTGTCTATTCATCATATGCTGCATCCGATGCCGAATTACCATCCATTGCTTCGAAAAACCCACGTGCATCGCTCGAGAGATGATCGTCGTGGAGCGCCAACCGTCCGTCGAGTCGATCGTTTGCTCTCGAGCGTCCCACGCCATTTTCATTCAACGTCTAGATGTCATCAAACCGAGGATGACATCCTAATAGCTTTCCGAGATGAAGTGGAAAATGGGAAAAAGTAGAGCTCATCGGCTCGGTTAGAAGATCCTCTCGCTACCAAGCGCCGCTATCGAAAACACAACCCTCTCGCCGGAAAGAAGAGTTATTGAGCTTTGATCGCAGCTTCGGGTGCGAACGACAAAGTCATTCAGATCCCCGTATCTAGAGTTGGGCACAGACTTCAGATTTCGTGTATCGTCCAGAACCCTTTCTTCCGAACCTCGCGCAACGCGAAGCTTTCGTTCGGCTCCAACCTATGTGGTTTTGCGGTAGGGCATTCCATCGAAAACGTTCAACGACGCCAATAACAGCAGCAGAAACAACGACAACAAAGTCCACAACAATATAATTACTCAGGTGGGACGGATTCTCCGCGGGCCCGTGGGCTTCATGAACTTACTTCACTCCTCTGCTTAGAGCCATAAATAATTTCATACCGGCTCCTTTCAACCCTCTCTCCTGTGTGTGTATACTCACGTGGAAACATCGAGGAGCCTTGTCAAGAAAACGATCGGGGAAGTTTGTTTGAGCGCCAAATAAAGTGTACTTGCAGAGATAAGCTCCGCTCGTATCGTGAGACGTTTCTCACGGAACCGTTTATCCAAATTTGCATCAGAGTCAGCTGGTCTGTGGAAAGCTCTTCGGTCTCAGTCAGTGAGACTTTCACGCGATACATGCTGCGTTAGAGAGGCTACGGTTTGGAAGACGAGAGAATGATCGCTCATGGAAAACGCTAGATCAATTATGATCGAGGTTGAGCGTATCCGTTCAAACTCCCCTCCTATAGGAATGATCCTGCTGCGTCCGTCTTGTCACCGGTTCGACATTTCTCGGTGAGAGCCGTGTCGACTCCGCTCTACGTGCGCATGAAAATTCTCAGAGCTGATCCCTCTATTTTCTTCGAGACGGAAAAATGAGGATCTTCTGCAACGTCTGTTTGACAAAATAAATGGGCGAGGCTTTCCGCTCCAATATCGTGACCAGCATCGGCGGGCAACCGGTGTTTTACGTTATTTTTTGGCATGGAAGTCGTATTTTTCTTTCAAATGGGGTTGACGTCTTAATGATTCCAGGGTCTCTGAAAAATTACTTCAGCCTGAACTCGCGTTCAACGACACTACGCATACCTCCTTTTTTGTCTAATTTATTTCCTTCCTCCGGAGGAATTCATCAGTGCAGTCTCTGCTCAAGTCTGTTGAAAGGAACTGCGTAGGCCAGGCTTTCGAAGGCACATCAGTGCGGGGAGCCAAAGGTTAATTTGAGGGAACGAAATCACTCAGCACCCCGTCTGAAACGAGAGAGATAAGGAGGTGATACTCAGCTTGCCCCTGCTGGGACGGCATAGCACGTTTTTGGTGCCGAATCATTGTTCTATTTTAACACTGCGCGTGACTTCAACAATGGGATTCAGAGTTCTGCGAAACGGAAAACTTCGCGCGATGTAATCGTCGTCCTGTCTTCGTTTTCAGAACGTGATATGCAACGGAGGACGAGTCGTGCGGAGCGTAATCCGAACTGTGGTTCCCGAGTCGCGTTCCGATGTCTCTCTCGCACGCGGCACGAGGTCGAGCTTCGGGATCGTTTGATCAAGGAACATTTGTTCCAAAGTGTCGGAGCCGGAATTGCGGGTTGCGCCACGCGTTCCTTCCGATCTATGAACTCATCCGTTCGACTGTCGAATCGCTCTGCAAGGATCTTGCGATCCAATCTTGAGTTATGCTCCAGGTAATGATATCGAAAAGCCAACCCTTCGTCGTCATCAATTCGAGCCTGAAAAAAATAAAACCGAGACGATGGAACAGGGAAAAGCAGTAACATCCGCAGCAGCAGCTCGTAAAGAGTCTTTTATCTCTCGACAGCTCCGGGGCAATGTCCCAGCTCTGGCGACAACAGAAGTAACAATGATGCTGGACCCTCGAAGGACAACCTCGACAGAAGAAGAAGCAGTGCTGGACTCGCTGCGGCGGGACATCCAAACGAGCGGATCTGAATCTCAAAAACGCTTTGCGGCTAACTCGTATGATGACGTGTAGTCGTTGCCGTTTATTACACGGCCGTGAAGATCGTGGAGGGACAGGGAAAAAACAGGCGAAGCCACGACATGCAGGAAAAGGAGACAGGAGTCGATTCAGTCAAGATCGACGGGCGGCGGCTGAATTTGCAGTGAACGCACATAATCACGCTAAACGACCACAGTAATGTCCACAATGTACGAGGAATTACGTACGTGGGGCAGCAATCTAATAGCGATAATTGCCGACCTATTATGACAACGTAACAGCATACGGGCGAAGAAACAACCCTAAATAGTCGATGGGACCACCCGGCAGCGAGAGAGTTCAACTTTTGAATCGCAGTCCAAGCGACAGCCGATTGTCCTTTCTCCGTACTCAAAGCAACGGCCATACAAGCTGGATATCAACCGACATTTCCGCAGTCCGGACGGTGTTCGAGCATTTTTACAGCCGATCTAGAGAGAAATTATTCTCAGAACGGGAATCACTCGGGAAAAATGAGCGCCAACGACCGATCGATACTGCGTCGAGATTGCATTGTTAATCCGCGGAGAAAGAAACCGCGGTAAGACATCACCAACCCTCATTGAAGTTCGAAGACAACGCCAGTCGACGCTTCGACAACGACGATGGTTAAGGCACGGCTGATTCTCGTGCCCGTTCACGGCGCGTTCCACTTGTTGAAAGCTACGGCTAGCCACCGCCACCGCCTTCGAATTCTCATTTTAAATTCCATGCGGAGATAATGAGTGTTTTTCATTGTTTCTCGATTCTGTCAAATCGCGTATGGAAATTAGCGGCCACTCGATTCCATGATCAGATCACTAATTATCATGTCAAAAACAAACAGACACACTCAGAGCCGCACGCCCACGTTTGCGCTTCGATCAATATGAGAGCGAAGCACTGTATTATGACAAACACCCTCTCGATCAGTTTCGGCTTCATGCATCATAAGCGATGCGTCTGAAGCCTACATCGAGAATGAGTGAACAATGAGCGTCGATGGCACGCGATTGTTGAGACGGTAAACTCCGAGAATTTCCTACATGCGTCGGGAATCTTTCGCCATGAGGAGGACGAGAAAAGTTGAGAGACTCTGACCTGATCGGCCGTCTTCCCGCGACAAATAAATCCGGAGATCTCCCAGGCTCCGAATTTCGGGGAAGCAACGAGCATGACAAGTTCCAGAATCATTGCTATTGATCTCGTGCGCGATACTGATTACAGCTGCGAAACACAATAATGGAACCAATTGAGATTCCGGAGACAGGAGAGTTATGATCGGCTGTTTCTCAGCCATCATCAGTTTCAGGATGCTCATGGGAAACAAGCTTTAGAGGGCGGGGACTCAAGCGTTGCTCGTCATGATTAAGCGCGAGTACAAAGCAAAGAAAAGCTCTCCTACTGGCGGGCGGCTTTACATTCGGATGCGTTCGGCCCATTGGATGGTTGGTAGTGGCTTTTGCGGACGGCTCGAAGGTAGATGCGGTGGTGGCATCATTTGCCACGCGAGGACCCCTCGCGTGAGGTCCATTATTCTCGCTCAAATAGCTTCTATTATGATTCCCAGTCGAGATAAGGCGACCGCTGTGGTGTACGATAATGCCGTTTTCGCTGGAACTATTCCGTTGACGTGTCGTTGTCATCGGCGCCGAGATCGTCTGCTGTCGGAACAGCTCTCAGTCGACGCATCTTTTTGTTCTTCCCGAGTGATCTCCGTGCTCTGTCACCAGAGCGAAGCAATCAATGGAAACCAAAGCAAGGCGACAATGGAGCCGTCCGCCCGATAAGCCATCGACGGTATAACCCTATCTGTCAATTCGTAGCGACTTGTCTCGGACGAAGCGACTCGCAAAGACGGAATGATGAGCGGTTGCTGCGACAACAAGAACCGAAAAATGAAACATTTGACTCCGTGGAGACCCCCTGATGTAAATATTACGTTATTGTGACCACCGTTGCCGCGGCAGCTCCACAAAAAGCATTGTGACACGCGACCGTAGGGACTTTCCAAGACAAACTGTAACTCGTTCAAAAAACCAAAGAAACCTCTCGCAATAGACAGACACGCATATGAACTCGTAACAGAGAGGCCATGTTGGTCGACAGGCGAGCGGTTAAGTGTAATGACTTCATGTGCCGAAGTACGAAGCCAAAATGAAGACGACAGGGATGGCCTGCCCACCACTGGAGGAAAAAAAAACAAAAGAAAACCACAGCAACAACAACTACTGATGAGTGGAGCTACAGCAGCTCAGCATTAGGAGCAAGAAGAGAAGCGGAAAACGAAACCACGGGCGAAAACGTTAGTGGACAAAAACAGTACTTCTGAGAAAGGATCATATGCGATTAAACGATTGAGGTGTGCGATATATACGATCGTACCGAAGATGAACGAGAATTTTTCGGCTCTATATGATGATTCGTTTTACGTTTCGAAAAATGCTGTTTCGAGAGGGATGAGAAGTTCGAATAAATCAGTAAGAGTAGTGAGGTGAGCCACTCCCTGCCAACCAAACGACGATCTGACGTACAACAACCGCTAGCTCGGCTGCTTCAATCGTAAGGAGTGGTTCGACGGATTTTCTCCTTGGGATTCCGAAACATCGGCGTCCTATTCGATCGTGTATTGTTTCAACTGTTCTTGGTCAGAGAGAATTACAATTTGACAAATCTGTTGCTCGCCATAGAACTGCCGGACCGCGGGCAGCCCTCACGAACAGTGCCGGCCCCGGTTCGGGGAGCTTTTGAGAACTTTATGGTGAACGATTATGTTTTTTTTTTAATGAAAATAAACTGGTTCTGGAGGTGAGTTGCCCGGAGTAGGATGAAGATGTCCGAACTTTCTGTGAAAGCCATCCGCCGCGTCGCCGGAAAGGAAAATGACATTTTCCAGGGCCGGTCTTTTCAGAGATGTATGGCACACTTCGTTACGTCGGAGGCATCTTAATATTTTTTTCGTTCGCCTGTATATCTTAATTTTCGGTGGCACGCGAGAGGCCCAAGAATGTCGTTTCGTTAGTCGCTCGTTCCGGCGGCTCTATCTTGAGACGAAGAGGAGGAGGACGACACATCGAGGAGAGACATTCGCTTCAAACTTTTCCTCCGCCTTGACAGCAGCCATCAGGGCAAGCAGTCGTCGTCGTTGTCTCATTGATGGCTGAGGGATTGTCTCATGACGAGCTCACTTCTCCGAGTTCGGCATTTTTCTCTCCGGGCCTCGTGGTTGTTTGCTGAAGGGAACTATCCTGCGAACGCTCCATCATTTTTCCAAAGAGTCTGATTCGAACTTTTCAATTGGCTGCGGGAGCTTCCCTCTGGTTTCGCATCGTTAAAAATTTTGATGGATCGCAGCATTCGCCCTGATGGAGATCGGAATGAACGACGTCTCACTTGTCCGGAACGTTCCGTTGTTCTAGTTCTTTTGCGCCGTAGAAATCTGGATCTATTCTCTGCGAGCGTACAGGATGTGTTCGCCCCGAAATGAATCGTTCAACTTCCGGGGAGCTCGAATCCCCTCCAGGCCATCCTCGGAATTACGAGCATGGGCACAAGAATCACAGCGCGATCGTCGCGCGGTCGTGCACTCACGGTCAGCCCTCCGTTGTTCTTCAGCTCAAAGAAGTCTTGTTGTTATTGTCGCTGTTTCGAAGCCAGCCAACATGGTTGAGCGGGTATTGTACCAGGTCACGCGAATGACTGACCAATGAAAGACCGACGATTGGACAGTGAGCGTTGGGACAATCAGACACGCGGACCCAGGGACACGTGAGGTACGAGCTCGCATCTCGTTGTTCTTGGCCGAGGTTTCTTGAAGCGTTCTCTCGTTTAGAATCAATTCGCAGAGGCATTGGAATCATGCTACCGATTTCGCAACAATTGCCCTTCGAGTCTTCCGCCCGTTCGATGAATTAACTGAATTTCACGACAGAGCCGCGCTGCCGCATCCGTGAGTGCTCCGCGAATGACGGTTCCGCCTCTCGGAATCGGAACTTCAACACAACTGTGATTGGCACCTACAGCTGTCGCGCGGCGGAGGTCGTCGGAGTCATCGTGTTTTTCTCACCAAGCTCGGGGTAACCCAGTTGATTCGGTGCTCACTGGACCATAATCCCGTTAAATGCTGTCGAGTGTTGCTGCAGCCGATGATCGGTTTGGAAGTGCCATAGATCTCGCACTGCATGTCATCAAGAAGTGATCGCATTCACCAGTTCCGTACGTACGACTGAGGTCTGTCGGCCGTCTCGGCTGCCTGGCAGTCTGGGACTGGGTAAAACACCCCTCCCAGTGGGAGAAGCTCCTGATGACGGAACGGAGAAATCGCACTGCTCAAAGCGTCCGTAAGGTGGATAGGTGAGGCCGTTCGGCTGTGTCTGGGACAGTCGATTGAACGCCAAAGCGAATTTATGATCTGCTCAAGATCGGAAGGCCGCGCGGCAGGGCGAGCGGATCGGATTCCGGAAGAATTTCTGTGCCACACGCACTCCTCGCCGATTCAGTGGACTGTGATCGAGCGCGATTCCAGCACATGGACGACAAGATCCTGGCAGGTGGGAGTAGCGGGTGGAAAAAGTCACTGTTCAGTAAATAAACCGAGGTCGTGCATAAGTTCGCCCTTACTTGGGGAAATATTCACGGACTGTTTCATTCAATGTACTAGATTTGTGGAGTCAATATGCCATGGGTGAATATTGTTGATTAGGCGCTCCATTCGTCGGTGTTCAACCCTGCTATCCTCGGAAGCCCATCGATTCTGAATCTCGTGAAAATCCGAGCTGAGTTCGACGCAGTTACTCAGCTGATCGAATTATTCGGGCATTCAGTGTTGCCCAGAGTTCGCGACATGTGAAGCCTCACTTGTCTCGGGCAGCAAAGTTACTCTTCTAAACTTCCCGAGGATGAGGACGGTGATGGAATCCGACGTCTCTTTCTCGGAAACAGCTCGCTTCAGGGGTCCAAGCTCTTGGACGCTTCCCGATAATAACACTCAAGCACGCAAACATCAACAGCAGGTGGGAGTCGGCAGTTCTCGCAGCGGATGGAATTCCGAGATGCAGCAATGCGAATCGGGAATAAGTCCAACCCAAATTAGCGGGAAAGGCCGTAGAATCCTTAGTAGATCACTTGTGCTTCTCACGTTCCCTGAACGCGAGAGCATTCGAAGCCTGAGCGGCTCCAACATGAAAGGGACGACGAAAGCGTCATTTGGGGATGATGCGCGAGAACGATTTATCTCTCATGCGTTGTTTCCGTGTGAAGCCAGCGAGCTGTGAGAGTGCTGAGTCGCCGCAACCTCTGACACTTTGGACATCAACGGATTCCCAAGAGATCATCACACCTCAATGACTTTCGCTGGGAGTTGGAAGCTAATATGTCTCTGACACGAAAGCAGCAACTTCATGAAAGAAATCAAGCAGGGAAACTTTCCCCTGATTACAAGTTCAGCGAGCCTTGCTCTCCCGGGCATTACGGCGCGTATGGGCGGAGAGCGTCTCGCCACGAAGCGCATTCCGTCGATGACGATGTTGAGAGAACTGCAGTCCTTCTATTCGCTACTGAAGTAGCGCCGTCCAATCGCTCGTCGCGAGTTGAGAGATAGCTCGCAGCAGCTCAGGAAGTGGGAGAGTGTTTTGCACGATTATCTCGGTTTCTGATCCCGGGAATCGTGAATGACGAGATCACAGTTTGCAACGTTCGCGGATCGAGGGCGATTCCTGCCCACGAAACACGAATGATCAAGATTCTCTAGGGCATCGGGGCAATCAAAATGGGGTCCACGAGCTAACTGGCCGAGGAATCGTCTGGAATCGCGAATGAACGGGACTCCAGGGTAACGGTGTCGGTCATGATAAAGTGTCACAAAGTGGAAAAGCATTGCAAGAGATCCATTAGGAATTCACGGGAGGAGAACATCAACATACGACGTGCTCCTCCTGTCTGAAACAAGCCTAATGAATCTAGAGGAACCACCGCGAATAGAGGGTTACTTATTCCACGGAAGCAATCGAATCGGTCTCTCTCAGGCGCAAAATCATCGGGCAGAACCGGAATACTTGCCCGGTTCGACCTGGGTGAAACGCGCTGGATAGAAAAAGGTAACGATTTCATTGCCATTGGGATTGATATCAATGACCAACCATGGATCATTGTGTCGGTCTACGGGGCTTTAGCCCACCTCCAGGTGAATAAGGAACAAGTCAACGAGATTTGCGAAGTTATTCAGCGCCGAAAAACGGAGAACAGCAGAACTCTGGTGGGAGGCGACATGAACGCCCACCTACCAAACTAGACGGGAGAATGGACGGGCGTGGTAGACTCCTCAGGGAACTTGCCAACGAAAACAACCTAACTATTCTGAACCTAACAAAAAAATGTCGCGGCAAAATCACCCGAATACAGGGAGGAATTGCCTCAACAATCGACTATGTGTTGTGCAATTCTCTAGCCTTCAAAGAAGTGGAGAACATGCACATAGACGAGAAAAAAGAAATCCTCAACTGGAGTGACCACAACCTGATAATCATACAAATGGGGAAACAGAAAGCTAAAGGTCCACCCAAGAAGGTGCGAGTGCGTATTCTGAGACCGAAAAAGGCTGCTGAGGCGGTGACAGATATCCTTGCAGCCAAAGGCGAGCCGAGTAGACTCCCCAGTCATAAGGACCTGTTAAACACCCTTCAGGACGCAATGGCACAGAGCACTAAACTCGTAACTCTAAACCCGAGAGAGAAATTGTTCTCACCAGAGCTATCGAAATCAACGAGACTCAGGAAAGAACGAAATCGGGAATTGAGAAGAGCGAGGAAGAACAATCTCGACGACAGAAAAGCGGAAACACGATCCCGACAGGCACAGGATGATGTTCGGAACGAAGTAACACGCTTGCTCGAAATGGAAGATCGCAGAGTTAACGATCGAATCATGGGTGCAACTAGACAAGCAAGATCCAAAGCTTCCTGAGACCAGATCAGAAGAGGGGAAAGGAAACCGCCAAACAGAGCCCACAAGGAAATGCTCCCCCCCTCCCCACCCCCTCAAACCAGGCAACCGGTAGAACTGACCATGACGGGGGAGATGATAAAGGCGACGTCACGGCGATGTCAGCCTCCTCCGCTACTGGCCCAGACAAAATACCCGCCAAAGTCCTCGAAGCGCTAGACGAGGTTGGATATGAATACATATCAAACACCTTCAACGCGATTCTAGAAGGGAGACACGAACTCCCTGGGGAATGGAGGAAAGGAAGAGTATCCTTGATGGAAAAACCAAACTCTACCAAGGGAAAGCTCACAACATGCAGACCCATTACAGTGTCGGACGTCCTGTACAGGGTTCTCACCAAAATTCTGGGTAAACACCCACAAGAATGGACGGAAGACAGTGGACAGCTATCAGAAATGCAAAATGGGTTTAGGAGAGATCGCAGGGGGGATGATAATATCCTCATGCTCACTGCGGCCATCGAGATCGCAAGATCCCAGAAAAAGGGACTATATTGCGTCTTCCTGGATGCCACGAAAGCCTACGACCGAGTCGATCGGGAGAAGCTCTGGCAAACACTAGAAGAGAGAGGAATGAACACACCGCTGCTCGAGCTCCTCAAATGCATGTACGAGGACACACAGGTGAACCTCAAACATGCGGAACACGCCTCCGATGAAGTATCCATACCAATTGGGCTTCAACAGAGCTGTCCGCTCTCCGTACCTCTCTTCTGTCTATACATCGCGAACCTGGAACGCGAACTGCTCGCCACAGGGATCGAATTCAGAGTTCCGACTGGAATAGACCATCACTGGAAAGAAGGGGGCAACGAGCCCCTCAGAATCCCGGGATTGCTATTCGCTGATGATATTATCTCAATGGCGAATAACTCAACAGATATGGAAAGACTCCTCGAGGTAACAACGAATTTCGGGGACAAAATGTCCATCAAATTCAACCCTCAAAAGAGCGGCGTGATGATATTCTCTCCACCACGCGACGACCATATTGATGGTTGGGACCTCAAAATACAAGGAAATTCAATACCAATGAAAGAATCCTACAAGTATCTGGGGCTCGATCTATCGGCAGAGGAAGACTATCTCGCCAAACACTGGGAGAATATGTTCACCAAAGCCAACGTAGCTAGGCAGAGACTCAACTCGAGAACCCTTTGGAGCTTCAATAGATTCGAAGTGACGAAAATTCACTGGACAGCCACAACAGTCCCTCAACTCACATATTGCAACTCAGTGATAACCATGCCAAAGAGAGGCGGGACGGTGGGCCCTTGGCATACCACACTCCACCATAGCCAACGAATTCACGGAGGGTGTACTAGGCTGGAGCTCGTTCGACGCCAGGGAGACCACAAGTAAACTGATGTAGGTGCTTCGAGAGAGTTAAACAAATGGACCCACACAGACGGCCGAAACTTTTCCTCCAGGCTACCGAAACAACAGACACCAGAATCAAAGCGACAGAGAGACTCAGACAACTGAGAACACAATTTGAACTGAGTGACTTCGGAATAGCCAGAAATACACCAGGACAGCCAATGTGGAACGCATTCCGCAAAGACCTTAGAAAAAAGGTGCAAGATTAACTGGACTCTACATGGAAACAAGCCATGCAGTCCAAATCCACGTTGGCGCGTTATCGGCAACACAAGGAGTCCAGAGGTCTCCAACAAAGGCTGTACGACAACACGCGTGGAAGCCAGCTTTTAGCTCTAACGAGAGCAGGGATGTTGACCATCCTGAAAAAGCACCGGAACCGTGACCGAAACCGAACGGACCGAAACGGGCAGACACGTGGTCCTGGGATGCGAGGAAGACTTATTCTCCCCAGAGGAATTCCCCTACCGCATCGGACTCTCGCCGAACACAACTCAGGCAGTCCTACGGAGGACGAAAACCACCCTAATAAACTGGGAGAGATAAGATCTGTGACTACAATTCAACTCACCCCTGTAATGAAAAGGATTCATATGATGTATATGAAAGATCAAATAAATCCAATCCAATCCTATAGCTCCGCCTCCGTGAAGCTGAAACGAAAGGCGCTGCATCCCATGCCTGCTCGAGGAGCTGAGCTCCGAGCTACTGACTGCCACCCTTGTCAAAGCTTTGACCAACAATACTGCTCAAAAACCAAAATCGAGCTTGAGATGTCATTTCAGCGCTCATGAATATAGGGGGAGGGCCAAAGTGAGCTCCGAAGCTTTCCATTGCTCGCATGGCCGTAATTTGCGACTCAAATCAGAGCGAGTAAATGAGATGATTGCAAGATGTAACAAAAATGTAACAAGGAAGCTGTTACCTGGGTTTGAGTGAATCGAGTTCGTGTGTACCGATCCTATATGCCGTTCCTTCGGACTCGCCCGAGTCATATCGACTTTTTAAATACGCTCCAAACCCGCAGACCCGTCGATGACCCTGCTTTCAATAGTTCAATGAACAGACTCCTGGAGCAACTCACGAAGGGGAGACCCTATGATACACTGAAAGAACTATGAGTGCGAAGAAAAGAAGATATTACAGCGCGAGAAGATATTGTACAAGCCCCATAGGAGAAAAATGCATCCCGTGCGACCCGGGAGAGTTGAAAATTCAGCTGGAGTGTGGGGCTTACACAGATATTACCCAGCTAAAAATCGAAGCTCAGTATCTGGGAGCTGCAAGAGGACAGAAGTCGAGAGTGTTCGGAATCGTACGCCCGCGGCGAGATTTCTTCCTTCGGCCAGCTGAGAGCTCTATTATCGGCGTTTTATTCCTTACCTTCTCAGGAGCAGCGGTGACGTCTGCCTTCTCTTCCAGGAGGTCGGACGTCGTTATCACGGTCGTTGTTGTCGTTGACAGCGTCGCGATTTTCGACTCTTTGCATCGCCTGTGCCGCTAAATTCGGCTGCTGCTGGTGACTTCTCTTGAGGAGCTGTCAGAAGGAAGGAAAGCCCTCCGCAAAGATTACAATAGGTTGAGGAAAGGGAGGAAATGATTATCGTGGTTCACCATGACACTAGTACATCGAGACCCTTGTATGCGGAGCGTCCGCTCTGCTCCATACTCCGTAACAATGCGTGTCCAGCTCGACACTTGCCCGTGGCGAATCGGCCCGAATTCGCCACCTGCCCCAAAGTGAACATCCAATGTGATCACGGTAATGTGATGATATGATTCTCGCACGACGGGCCTCGACGGCAGCGAAACTTTCTGAAACAGCTCAAGAGTCTATTTTTCTCGTTTGGTCTCTCCATAATCAGACACGCTGGTGCGCTCGTCTTTCCTCCATCCATGAAAATCATGGATCCTGATCCGCTTCAATAGGGTCGGACCCTGGAGGACCGTAACTTTGCTGATATTTGGCAATTTCGGGTTAATTGCATATACTGACAGTCAGGGCTGTGGGAAAAATGCTCACAGTATCTAGTTCAGATTAGGGAGCGAATGAAAGTATTTCTCAAGATGGCGCCACGAGCTCTTCTAATGAAATGAGGGCTGTAACGTGGTATATCCCGATGGAACCTTGGAGCAAGAGTTTTCGCTGCACCCGCAAGGACTTCGCTGTCTCCTTCCAGAGTGATTCCAACCTTTACAGCGAAGGAAAAGTTGCATCGGTTGCGTAAGAAGCGTGAAGAGAAATATACTGTGATTTCAGAAAGAGAGCTATGTTGTTGCGACACTGATGCCCTAGGGTAGTCATCGTAGCCATCCTCGCTCTATGATTCAGCATGAGTCAGATATGGCGGTTCGTTTGTCGGATACTTCTGTCCTCAAGAATTGGGATCTGATTGGCTCGCACGCTGAAGACGACCAAGCTTTTTTTTTTTCGGGCCAGGGAGAAAAATGCGTGATGCAGACCATGCCACAGCTTCAGCACGATACTGTGGGAGTCGCAAACCCACTAAAAACCTGGTGATTCCCGAACCCCCGCTTTCGGGCGGAGTTGCCGCTCTCACGGCTGGTCTTCTTTTGCGTGATGTGCACTCTGTCGTGTCCGGGCTTTCCGTTAGTGATACCTCAACAGTCCTAACGAAAAATATGCTCCAGCTCGCTGGAAGGGCACTCACAGCTGGCCATTGCGACGGCTATTCTGTTTTTGATGCCGATTGAGCTTCCGCTGCAGTCAAGTGGAGTGATAGAGATGGGAATGCAATCTCGTGCCTCCCTTAGCAAAACGGGGCACGTCATTGTGCCTCAGATGAATTGATATAGTATCGCAGGCGAAGAGATCCGCAGGGCTCCAGCTCTTCCGCGGCTCTTAGCTCTGCGCCCTCAAGTTATCTGGGGCGAGATTTCTGTGCCGAGAAAGAATGAATCTCCAGTGCAGACACAGATATGCACGAAACTCCGACTACGATTTCGCACCCCTCCGATACCTAGAGCGTCTGTCAGTTTAGGAAACGGATTGAGTTCATTCCGCGGTCACAGATATGGACAAAAATCGAATACGCTCTCACGCCCTGTGAGCTTTGACCCTTGGGCGAGTTCTCCCTCCCCCTTCCCTCCCTCGAGAATGGGCAACCGCATTTCCCGGTATTCTACAGACCACTCAGCGGAGCAATGTTCCGTCGCTTGACAGAGAGACCATTCAGATTTGAAACCCTCTCATATAGTGAGTCGTGGCTTGCATCAGATGAATATTCTACGGTATTCTCGCTTCCGGTAGTATCCGGTGCATCCCCAGACTGGCGGCTCGAGAAGAGCTCATTGCCAACCGGAAAGGACTCCGATCTCTCAGACCTTCTCCCGAACTGATTTGGTGAGAAGAATTGCTTGCCAAGCCTTGACGACCCGAGTTCCTGGAGGGGGTTTCCCCTCTGCCCGTCGTTCGGGGATCGAGGATATTCGAAGATCATGAGTTTTCGGACCACATTCAGACTCCAAAAGCTGCTGCCCCCTCATTAGATGTCCAGAGATCACAGAAACGCTGCGCTGAGAGAGGAGTCGGTGAGGCTCCATCGTCGTCCCGCTTGCACCGGGCTAACCTCCCGGAATGGAGGCAATCGTCGTCGGCATTAATAATGGAGAAACGGTGAAAATCGATCATTATGTAACCAGGATCGTTTCAGCCAAACCGTTGTCTTAACGAGTTTGACCAGAGCGGAACCGTGGTTTCTTTTTCGAAATTGTACTCCCTCTCGTCGTGATCCATGTTCGTAATGAATGCATTTTGATCGTGTTTATCGATCTCGTTGGAATCAACGGAGAATCGTTTCCAATCTTCTTCTTGCGAACAGCCTGTTTCAAAAGTTCCCCCAGGAAACAGAGTATACTCAACAGCAGGGAGACAGCACAAATGCGCAGAATGGGAGTGATGGCGTTCATGAGTACGAGGTGATCTGCCGGTGGCGTCAGGTCATCAACTAAAAAGCATCCCTCAGACGCTTTACGCGTGAGCGACTTCCCTACAAACATGTCCATCGACAGTAAACCATTTTTTTCCTGATCATCAGTCAGGCAAACTTCTGTGAATCGATCGCGGTAGAGTTCACGCTTCAATAAAGAATCGAGGGTGGAATAGAAAGCGCGGGGATCGAATGGTGTCCTGCTTTCAATGTTTCGTTGCTGGAACAGCGAAAAAGCAAGACCTAGCTGCGCGAGCCGGAAGCAGCACAGCGTATTGAGATCCAGACCCGCAAAACGTGGCAGCTCGCCCAGTGACCTCCTGTCCACGATTTCCTGCGACGCACCAATGAAAACCGATCCCAGGTGGGAGTTGGGTCTCGTGTCTTCTTCCAAGGCCAACGGGTAGGAGGGAACGTTGCGCAAAAATGACTCTCGGAGGGAATCCAATCGCCAGACGTCTTTGCACCAGGGCATCCCTCCGCGGAATTCAGCCGCATACAAAGTGGGGAAGAAAGGCATGAAACCAACTTCAATGAAGCCGATCTGATCTCGTGAGACAGTTTTACGGAGGGAGAAGGGTTCGCATTTTCGGATCGTCTTCAGGCGATCCTCCGGGAGACCGTGCATCGCGGCAACGATTTCCCCTCTGAAACACACTCCGACGACTTGCAGAAGGAGAGTCCATGTTCCAACTATGAGGAGGAATTGTTTCGGTTTGGCTCGATATTCGAGTTCGATTGGGGCTATCATACAGAATACCAGTCTGAAAAACGTTGGAGCGGGCTTCTCCTTTAAATACCAGAGCATGAAGGTCGCAAAGAGAGCAGTTGTCAATGTCGGGAGCCAGAAACTCACGCACAGGCGTGAGAGAACTCCAAGTATACACTTGCTTGTGGGGGGCACGGCAGCCACGGCACGGAACGAGCGGATGGATGAAACGCGAGGCGACTGAGGACGAGAATACCCTTCTCCTTTCTCGACAGGTTCATTCAGAACCTTGACAAAAACTGAGATATTCGAATTCTCGGGATCATTAAACTCGATGTATGTATCAAGCTCTGCGGAGTGTTCGATGGAAATTTTTTTGATTCGGAAATTGCGCATAGAGGTTCTTCCAAACTTCAAATTTTCCAGCCCGAAGCGTTCTGGCATTCCCCCAGAATGCAGTTTCAGTCGAAGAAAAGGATCGTACCACTTTTCGATCTCGCATCTAGTGGCTCGCAGAGTGAGTTCTTCTGTATGCCTATCGAAAACCGCATAGATCTCTGTGAACGGAGAAGAGATCCGATTGAAGGACTCCGAAAACTCGATGTGATCCGTGATCCACAAACGAGCGAAGCTATGGACAGGAGTCCAAAAGTGGGGAAGGTTGTAGATTTTCGATGAATACTCGCGCGAGGAAGAAACTCCGACCCTCTCTAGATCTTTCATATGACAGAAGAGTAGCAAGTGGAAGCGATCCTCCCTGTTACTCGTCGAGAATACCTTGGAGTATGACGCCATCAGCTCAACTTCTCGGGAGCCACTTATTTTCCGGGCATTTACGGATAATTGTGACGCGGTGAGTTCTTTTAGGAAACCTCTCTCCAGATCGCAGTTGAGATTGATGAGAACGGGCGCATTCCTGTCGCCAAACATCGAGAACATCTCCTGAATCGTTCCCTGAACCTTCTCCATGTATTTGGGCTCCGCGCCAGCCAATGCGTGGATCAGGAGAAGTATTTTAGTCCAAATTAGCAAGGGCGCCATTTCTTCACGGAAACGTCGACGGCGCGGGTGAAACGTTGGGCATTCGTCCAAGCTCCGAGTGAGCTCCGCGCAATACACCGCGCTGACGGCGACTGCCACGTATTTGCAAACCTTCATTTGTGAATGAGGATATTCAGGGTCGCTGCTGACCACGCTGAATAGAAATCTTTCCGATACAGATAGGTGAAACATGGTTGGTAAATATCATCCCTTGATGATATTTGATCTCATCGATTTCAGAAGTGCGGAATGTACAGGGTGTTCCCTGTTAGGTGAGCGACGATAATGGTGCCCTTCTTTCGGCCATGTATCAGCTGGTGAATATTATTCTTTGCTTGATTGCTCCCTGAGAGACGCATCTTTTCCGTTTCTGTTATTCAAACTCATTTGAGGATTCTTCTTTTGAGAGCCTGTCGAGATCGACATTCCGCTTTTTTCGGCTCCAAACTTCAACAGGCTCGTTGATTTTCGATTCTCAACGGATTTGCGGTTCTCTTTCATCCCCGTCCAATATGCACACATTAGCGCGCGGATCCAGCGTGAACCCAGCGAACTGGGAAAGAATACTCACTTCACCGTAAATCATAGAAACGCATCGTATCGATGACACTGGTCATTCCTCATCATGCCGGTTGCTATCCGAGAATATTCGATCGATGCAAGGTCGGAAAAATGAATAAAGGTGAGCCCTCGGGTTTCCGGGTACTTTGCTCAAGAATTTGGGCTCCGTTGGGCCGTAAGGGTCCTTGAAATCAGTTTCCTCAGTTTAACACGGGCGGCTCTGCGAAGGAACCAGAATCAGCGAGAACTCAACTTTTTTTAACTTCCTCGATTTCGAGCTGTATCCGCGCGTCAATGGGTCAATGTTGGAGGGGAAGATGAATCGATCCCGTCTTGAATATCGCGAATCCGTTGAGAGTTGACAATTTACGAGCCTGTTCGAATTGGGAGTCAGAAAAAAGAGGGAGTCGATTCGACAGGCTCCAAGATTACCAATCGTCGACCGAATTTCGGAAACGGGAAACGGAAAAGATGCGTCTCTTGAAAAGCAATCGAACACGGCAAAAAAAAACAGATCGAAAAAACACATGATCTTCGAATGTAATGACGCATATTACACAGACGATGATTTCCTCAAAACACTGGGCCTCCCGGAGGAGATGCAAGACCCATCGCTAGTGTACAAGACAAAGCTTACCCTCGAAAAGTGGGAAAAGGAGACCGAACGATCTGCGCAAGCACTTGAAATGAAAGGCTGACCCGGGCAGAATGCAAACTTGTACATACATATCTCGAACCGAGTCAAGATCAATAAGCCCATACCCATACAATAATCACTAGCGGCTGAGATGTGGCCAAAAGTAGGGCGACTTTCATCGTCACTCACAGCGTGCCTCACAGCGGACACCCTGTATAAGGCAATTATTATGATGATAAAATCAGCCTGCCACGAGGTCGACCTCGCCGACGGCTATACAAAGAGACAAGCAACCTGCGACGAGTCGTGCATCGGCTCTTTGAATCTCAACAGATATCCTTTGTCGAGAACACTCAGCGGCTCGAGGATACCCATCCTTGCGGAGAATCAATCGCGCGATCGCTTTCATGGAGCCCGGAGCGTCACTACCGCAGACACCCGTCATTGCGATGATGAAGCTTGACAGCGTGAAACCAGGCGAATCCGAAGACATCAGAGAGAACTTGCCCGAATCATCGGGCCGGGCTGGTTGAAGACCTTACTATCAGAGAGGACCACCGGGAATCGACGGCGTGAAGAAGAAGGAACCGGGGAGGATTACTGAGGAGCGGGAGGAAAGAGAAGTCGTCGTTCTAAGATATTCAGAGGGAGAGGACGTCGCGAACATCTCCGAAGGTCTGAGAACTCTAGGAGGAATCTAGGAGGCAATCCCGGAGGCGACTACTTAGGCTTTGTAACGGTTGTTTAACCGCGGTTAACAACCGCATTAAACCGCATTTTTCCGAAACCTATGATTCTTTGAGACAGGGTATTGTCTGATGAGCGTACTCTGGCTGAGGACCTTGAATTGGGCGCAAAGAATTCAAAATAAATGAATTGCTTCTGTAGCTGTAACATCTTGTGTGATGACTCCCGTTGACCGATGTTCGTACACGAAGCCGTACCCGGCCTTGAAATTATACCTGGACATATCACACATCAGGTGCAGCCTCTCCATGTCCCCATGAATACCCCGTTCAAGGAATCGATGACCCAGCATTGGAGGCGGAAGGCTCAATCTTGAAGAGCTTTGCGCATCTTGTAGGATCAAGGAGCAGAGCTCAGCGGAAGTAGCTATTATGTGTGTGCCCCGTTGGAAGGCATCGATGAAAGAATCGTGATGGATCCTACCAGAAAACGGGGATCTCATGTGCACTGGTAGGAACCGGTAACATACGCCTCTTTTGGAGACCGCAACGATTATATCGAAGTAACTCGGAGTCAGAGGGAACTGGAAGCAGCTCATTTCGAGAATCAGGATGTCGAATTCACGTGAGTCATCCCAACCCACCAAAGAAGCATGCCTTCAGGCACACTTCGCTCGTGAAACCGTGCAGAAATCGGCCCAATTACCACATTTAAGAGTTTTCAACACTTCGTCAGCGGATCGTGAGGAGCTTAACCCAAAATCGTTGACCACATTTATTGGACTGGAGGCTCCCCAATACAAGATAATCTCTTCTGCATAAGTATAATACGTCGAAGGTTTCTTGACTTGAAACGTTCAACCAATGTTCCCGGCCCCGTCTCATCAAGGTCGAGTTGAAACAAACGAGTGTTTATGAGATGTGTCTTGAGATCTCGTTGTATCCGTTAAGTATAGACCCTCCTTTCTGATAGAAGAGGAGAAGCTTCCTGGAAATCATGTGAAGTTTTCTCCCTCATGTAGAGACTTTCCTTTGGGAAGGCTATCGAGGAGTTGTAGTGTCTTCCCCTCGTCTTCGGTAATGACTCGTTTCAATGAAGTTAGGCGTGAATGATGTCGTTGTAGGATCTGTTCGCGGTTTAGGGTCCTAATTTTGCGGTAAACCGCTATCGCGGCTATGAATCTACAGTTATCGGTTGACCCTAGCCGCGGCTATTCGCAACGCCTAGTCGGGGCTACAGTATCACAGCCTCCGCGCCGAAATCGGCCCCGCGCGAGAATTGGCTCGCACCTCAAAGGCTGAGATTGCGGAGCACTGGAACGTGTAGCGAAACGTCCATACAGCGTGAGGGGATCAGCTTTTTCTGGGCAGGGCAATGCTCTATCCAGAGTCAGCGAGCAACGGAATTGAGAGCTCTGAGGATTTTCCGAATCGACATCTTCCGTCAACTGCTCGCAGGACTGAGATCGAGCATCGCCCATGCAGGAGGCCTGTGGGAGAACGTTGATTCGTAAGGAGGGGAAGTCAATATCGGTTACCGATGTAGCGCGGTGTCAGCGCTCGTCGAGCCCTAAGGGCGCTCCGAGGTGTTCGAAACGGCATGACGTGACGCTTGGCTGACGCTCGTTGGATGTCTTCGGCGAGGTCTATTTTTTTTCTTTCGGTGGTAGAGATCGATGCCGCACGTCCTCACTCTCGAGATCCGTGCGAATCCGACACACAAGTGCTATAGCGCGCTGGGGGCAGCGCCCCGCCAGCCTGCTCGTTGCTCGCTTCCATCTCCTGATTCCCCGGATTTCGTCGAGTGCCTGGCTTCCGGAGAACAACATTCAGCATATTGATTGTAGGCGGTCTCTAGTCGAGGAGACCGAGACTATGCGGATTGCGAGTTCGAATGCTCGAGAGAATCGGATGCGTAGAGGATTTTCCTCTGGGACGAGAATTAGTAACGCTTTACGTTCCAACGAACATAATGAATACGGATGAAATGAAGTCACAAGTTACCAGAAGACGAGAAGATATAAAAAACAGGCCTTTATTATACTGTTGGAAACGAGAGCAGGAAACCCAGCGGCAGTCCGGGATTGAGAATCTCGACGATTTCATAATCAATAGAAAATCCATAAACATTACCCTAGTCCGGATATGACCTTCCTGCGAAAAGTCGGGCTAATTTCAGTACAGGATCTGTAGGATAGACAGGGACACTGAATGCGAAAAAAATCACCTTCCTATCGCCGTGCTCTTCACTTCGTATCGCTGCCCACCGTCAATGGAAAACTCGCCCACCCCGCAGCGGCTGTTTGTATCTTGTTCGTCGATTTCTTGGCTCCAGAAAGCTCAACTGATTTGCTGAGTGGGACGGTCACCAAGGCGATGCTGAACGGCTGCCCCAGTGGCTCATCCTGATCTCAAATTCACAGGAACCGGCTGTTTATGAAGATACGTCCTGTATCGCTTATATCCTGATAATCACACTCGCTCCCGTCGGAATCTCTTAGATAGCTCGATATATATCACGGCGACATACAGCCGAAATATTCCGGTTCCCGAGACTTCTCAGCCCCGTTGACGCTCGAACACATAGTCAGCTGTTGAGTAATCACAGCTTCTTCTGTCATAAGCTTTGCATCTCGTTAATGACGTCGCTCTGATCGCATTTAATGAGTTTCTTTCTCCGGGTGGATGAGCGCATTATCTTGACAATCTTGTCCGGATCCAGTTGTTGGGGAATGTCTTCCTCGCTGTAGCTGCTTACGCGACTCGAGGAACGGGACACTCGGCTCTGGGATTTCTTGGGCGAATCCTCCGAGTCCAAGCTGACATAGAGCTCGTCATCCCGTGAGGTGAGCGACGCTGGCTGTTCGGAGGAGTGGAGCGGGGCCTTCTCCGTCGGAGTGGGAACAGGGCTCTCGGAAATGCAGAGCGCAGGATCGTCGGTTGGATGCGAAGTGGGACTTCTGGTTCGTGTTTCGTTCGCAAGGTCCGCGATCATCGGAGGCGCGACCTCGACCGCAGGCTCGGTTTCAACGCGATCGTCTTCAGAGTTCTTGTTATCTTCGTTGAAGCCGCTTTCTGACTCTGACTCATTCCTGTTTTCTGCGAGTGTCGACTTCTGCGAATAGTTCAGCTCTTCAGCTTCCACTCCGAGCTCTTCGCCGCACGACGAAAATTCCTGGGTGGTGTCCTGGTGTCGGAAGGGATTGTTCTTCATTTCAGCGATGGCTTGCTTATAGCTCCTCAAGAGCTCCGCACAAATGTTGTCGCACTGCACTTGTTGATCCTTTGCTCCACAGCCTCTGCACGGGAAAACTCTCTCGATCCGTTCACAATCGCAATATCGAATAACGTTGTCCACGCATTGTTTCGGGTCAGCACATTCGCCCGGATGACAGATCTGAGGACACTGATGGCCACACTCCATGATTTTGGCACATCTGACTCTACAGCACTTGATGAGTTCTTTCTGAGACTCTTCCATGTCACACCACTCTTTGCAAGGCTTCACGATCCCGGTCGCCTCGCAATAACACTCCAACTCCACAAACTGCGAGCAGGGCTCACAAATTCCAGAGTGCCTATACCTGGGACAGGGATGGATGCAGTCCTTCGGCCTGCCTTTGGTTGGACACCGTAGAAAGTAAAGCACATAGCGCGGAATGTAACCCAGACTCTGACCCATATCTGCGGGTGGTCGACTCATTTCAAGCTGTCACCAACGCCGAACAGCAGGATCGTTTCCACACTGAGAAAAATGTCGGCTCTGTGAACACGGCCTTTCGCAAACGTTGCGCCGCTGACTTTGCGTTGGACGTTCCTATCGGAAAGGAGGAACGGTGCTGTCGGCGGACGCGGCGTACGCCATCACTATGTCGTGACAACACGTACCTGGACGAGAAGAGCTGAGTGCGGTTTTAATGAGAGGTGCTGAATACTAGCTGCGCGAAGCACGAGCTCGATTCGCACATCGGATGCGACGACGTTCCCGCGTGGATGATTGATCCCCGCTCTCGACCCGGCCGAAGAACTCGAGAAACAGGTTCGGCTGTCGTTGAGACTCCATCGAGAAAATGAACTCCATCGGAGAGAGTGTTATGCACGTTGCCCTCCCTTCCCATGCCGTCCCGGTAGCCCCTACGTACGACTACACTCAGAGTGGCTGTCGAACAGAATCGATCAAAAACGCTTCCTACAGGATGTGATTTCTGTTTCAACGGAAAGCGGCATTCAGAAGCCGCGGTTCCGTGGGCGCTGGGTGGATGACTCAAGGCTTGTGTCAGTCCAACGTTTCTGGCGCGAAAGATCCGTTTGATCGTGGCAGTCGCTGTTGTAGTTGTAGCCAAGTGAGCTGCCGAACGAGTAGAACGAACGGATTCGCACTCCGGCACGCTGAGCGAACCTGTCAAGTGTTCCCGCGTAATTTATCGATAGTGCGGTACTGCACTGTTTAGTACGGGTTTAATTTGATTCGTCCGAAATGGATGGTCTGCTCAGATCTGCCGAGATCCGCGCGCTCAGATCAGTTCCGCTGGGCAGCGAGAAGAATGGGCCGGTGAGGATCTCTAATGGAAATTTTCATTCAGGCTTGGAAACCTGCTTCTATTAGTCTTATTGCCTCAGCTGTGGCTGGTGTGTGTGTGTGTTGCCATGGATATGTTCCGTCCATGTGCTTGCTAAGCTGGTGCCCCTGCACCGGTGGCCGCTCCCGCCGGTCGGAAATAAATTTCAACTTAAATAGCCTCCAAGGCCTCGTTGTCTGGATTACGCTACGGTGGTCCTGTAACAGCTCAAGATAGCAGCGGGAGTCAATTACTATTACACACATACTCACACTGAACGTTCGGCTGTTCGTGGCTCCATGTTGATGATGATGGGATTGGAGATGATCATGGCCTGGAAATAATCACGGCAAACCTGAAACGCGAACGAAGAAGGACCCCCCGAGCGTGATGGAGAGCCTGTAGCTTGGGAATCGCACAGAAGCCGACCGACTAGCGCCTGGAAACGATGAGAATCAGGAAATCTCCTCCCTATGCTACGTAGAGCCGATAGATGTAGTTCATCCGCACGATTTGATTCGGTTCACGCTCGGCAACCTGCGATCTGATAAAGCCCAGCAGATCGACCAAGCAGCCCAATCCAAGGTACAGGGACCGGGACAGCGAGTTTTTGTAGCTTCAGGTTCTGGCCTATGGAGCCTCGAGAGATCGTCCAGACTCTATAGCCATCGAGCTTCGCAGAGCGAAGACAACCATCGGGCGGAATCGATAACGGGGAGGTTACCGGCGACCCTCCACTCTAGATCCTGATCGCTGGAAGCGATCGCACGTTGACTCATGCGCCCCCAGCCACAAAACGTCCCAAGCTCGAGCCGGTTTTCTTTTCTCATCCTCCTGGTCAATTCCCGCTCTGCGCTGTGTCACATCTCTCTCGAATCGCCGGTATTTCGTAATCTGTTTTTCCGAGAATCTCGGTGTGCCTCCGCAAAACTCGTCATTCCAAGAGCGACGAACGGAACATCAAGAGCAACTAAGATGATCGGATACGATGTTTTAGCAGGATCCTCCCTTTCAAAAGGGGTAGCATTTGGATGCGGTCGTTGCCGGATCGAAAATCCACCTAATGTAGGCTGAGAGCGCCGGCTGTTCCATCAAAAGTCGAAACCATCGGGGAAGACGCCTGCGGGGTCGATATTGATTAAGGAAAGCTAATCATGCTAACCGCCACAAATGAGCGTACATCGAGTGCAGCAGGCCGATTTTTCGGCCATATACGACGATGACGGTTGTCCTGAGGCGTTAAGTGACTCGATTCGCCAGGTCCCTGCGCGTCGGCCTCTCCCGATCATTTCTTGAGCGTTTTTCCGAATGCCTGAACAGTTTTCGAGCTGAATTCCCGGGCCAAGCGGTAGCCCTCATAGGCTCCTCTAACACCCGATTGATTCCTCCGCAAAATGAGTAGCCATCCCACCTGCCTCAAGTGGTTCATCGTGGGACACGATTGGCAGAACTCCCAGAGCTGTGTGTGTCTACAACCTCCGGGAAAGGTTGAGGAACGGTGTCCGGGGTTATTTGTCCCGGAGAGACGGGGAAGCATTGAATGAGGTAACTATTCTCAAACTTGATGCTTGAGCGATGAGCTACAGCGTCAACGGTGAGGCTCCCACTTCGTGTCAGGCTCCGATTTCCGTTTCGAAAATCGCCAAGCATTCGTCTGTCTCGTCGCTCAGTTCTGTTGAAGAATTTAGCCTCGCCGCGTGACTACACAGCGATCGGTTCGGAGCCCGGGAGTCCTCCCTGGCCAGCATTTGTGACGGAATTATCGGAAGAACTCGTATACTCATGGGGCGTTGATTCTTTCTCGCTTCCTCGAACGATGGCTTCGTGTCTCTTTAGGTAGGAAAAAAAATCTCGGGCTGCTTTGCTTCGATGGGTCGCTATGTTTGCCGAGTTGCAGATTTTTACTTCTTTCTGCACGTCCGGATAGAGCTTGGCGCTAGCGAAGTTATGTCGAGGGAAAGATTGCCTGCGGGAATTCCCTGTTGAGATTCTCATTCCGCAGCGACTTTCCGAAGATCCTCATACTTTCGGCCCTGACTCCTGCGAACTCTGTTCGTCGTTCCGTAAGTGGGTTACCGGTCTCCCGTAGACGCGCTCCTGTTCCACATTATTCCGCCTGATCTTCCTCCTCCATCTTCAGAATCGTCTTTCGATTTCAACGACACCACACTGCTGGGCTTATCCTGGGTAGTCCACCGACTTTGTATTTCTCCATCCAGTTCTCTCTTTCATTCTCTTCCCTCATTTCGTTCTCGCTCGCTCGCTCGTAAAAGTTGCCAGAATGATTACTTTTTTCAAATTCCACATAAAACTCGGAGCTCGGAAACGGTTCATGCAGTTTCATGACTCCGCTCTGGTCTTGGCGCTGGAACTCGCTGCGAGTTCACGTCTTCGTTTATAAGGTATTCTCTTCCTCTGTACCCTGTGGCTCATTTGAGCGAAATTGTCCTCCGTTCCTAGATCCGCACTCACTTCATCAAGGCCCCCTGGTCTACTGGTGGAGGAGATTGGGCGCCGTCCTCGTTCCAGATAACAAGTAGTTCCGCCTGTGGCAGACCTCGAACGAGTTTGTTCGTAGGTGCTCTGGGATCGAGCTAGGTCGCGTAAAGAGCCTTTCCAGGCGTCAGCATTCTCGGAGAATCCATCTCGGCGTCAGACAGCAGAGTGTGCGCTTTCCAGCCGTGCTAAGGATCATCAGCTTCTGCATTCCCTCCAGAGGTCACGAAGGAGAGAGGAATAAGTCGGAATAGGAGCGGGACAACGAGATCCTTATTACTATATATAATACAGGGTGGTCATCGTAAGTCGGGAATTTTCTTACTCTCTCTTCTTTTGCTCATGAACCGGTGAAAAATTATCCGATTCTGGACTTTTTTTTTGCATTCGATAGCTGGAAGGATTTTTGTGAATCGGAAGAAAACTAAATTTTGCAAATCGGCTCAAAGATTGCCTTTTTTTCAAGGTTTCTCAAAAAACCAGTCGGCAAACTTCTGAAGTCGATCGATCGAATTCGTAAGTGTCAAGGTCGACGCAGGATATGATGCTGCCCAAACGCCCGGCAACTCCAGACTTCTAGCTCAGGATCTGTGAGGAGGACGATGGATCGTTTCAACCCCGACCTCAAGATCGACCTCCTGACAAGATCGCGTGCTCTTTGCATTTTGGCACCTAACTCCTCAGGGAAGCCGAATTCGGGAAATTTTCCGATGGCAAAAAGTTCTAAGATTGGTCCAAACTACCTGACGGAGAAGTTTACGGGTCGATCCGACAACTTTTTCAGAAAATTGAGGAGGCGGGATTTTTGGGGTAAAAAAGTTCTCGGATCGACCCGACAACTCCCTGGTCGGGTAGTCTAGACCAATCCAAGAGCTTCTCGCGATCGAAAAATTTTCCGAATTCGGCTTGCCTGAGGAGTTACGGGCCGAAATGCAAAGAAGAGGCGATCTTGAGGTCAAGGTTGAAACGATCTTCCGTCCTCCTCACAGATCCTGAGCTAGAAATCTGGAGTTGCCGGGCGTTTGAGCAGCATCCCATCCTGCGCCGACCTTGACACTTACGAATTCGATCGGTCGACTTCAGAAGTTTGCCGACTGCTTTTATTAGGAAACTTGAAAAAAAAGGCAATCTTTGAGCCGATTTGCGAGATTCAGTTTTCTACCGATTTACAAAAATCGAGAGGAAAAATATGCGCCATCCTTCCAGCTATCGAATGCAAAAACAAAGTCCAGAATCGGATAGTTTTCCACCGATTCATGAGCAAAAGAAGAGAGAGTAAGAAGATTCCCGACTTACGATGACCACCCTGTACATTATAGTGTTGAACTCCGCCATGTTAATCATTGGCTTGAATGTCCTGGCCGTAAAATCAGTCTACAGGCATCCCGAGGGGCAGGTTTGATACGACACGGGAATTTCGGCATTTTCTTTTGGTAATGTCAGTCAAATGCGACTCTCGTTCTTTGAGGCTGCACGGTTTTCAAGGGCGCAGGCTTTCGCTCGATGAAAACGGAATTCAGGAAGCGGCCTCGAAGACCCGAGCTCTCAAGGTGAGTTTCCAACCTGCATCCTGAACCGAAGAAAGGGAGGAACTGCAGCCTTTGGGCGATCACGGACATACCAAGACGTCGATCATTCCGTCTCATTGTGCGAAGGCCGTGAGCGCGCTAGGTGCATGCGTGCACCGCGGGACGGCTGCCGCCTTCAGCCGAGGGTGAGATTCCAAATTCGGTTGTTCTTCGTTCCCGCCTAACCACCATGAAGGTCTTTGTGTTGGTGTTCCTGCGCTTTTGGTGGAATTCCAGGCACGCGCAATTTCAGGCAGACCCTATTCTCCCTCCAGCTAACAGTTATCCTACAGCATTCCCTGAAAACGGAGGTGTTTTTTTCTGAGAGAGACCGAGCAGGTCGCTCCAACCTACTACAGCAGCGAGACCGCAAGCGACTACAACCGAGAACCTATCTCCTCGACTGAAACCCTCCCGAAGCCACCGAGCGAGTTTGCGGAGAGACCTTCGCTTGCCGTTCGAATCAAGCAAACGTCGAGCGAGCCAGCAAGGAACGATTGCAACCAGCGGCACAACAGCGTTCCGGTGAGACCGGCTACGAATTTCAATCCGACACTCTCTCAGCAGCAACGGACCGGAAAGCTAATAAGGCTTACGTCTATCACAGGCTGTCACCTTTTCGGCGACGCTGAGAGATTCGGCACTAATTAGGCTCTCTCCGGTTGTTCGAGGGTGAAGGCTGACTGACTGCTCCGAGTACCCACAGCCTGCTCAGCGCCCTGAGCGGTCTCTGACGTCAGATACGAAACGGAAACTCCGGTTGGCGCTTCTTGGCTTTTGGCGTCGCAACGTCCCTGAACGGCTGTCTCGCGGCCGGGGAGCATTCGACGCCGCATCCGTAATTAGTCATCGAGTTGAAAGAGTCCCCGCTCGGAGCCGGCCAATGCAAAACAGGACCGAGCTTAATGAAAAAGACAGAGCAGTGGCCGAGCGGCCAGAACGACTTGGACGGATGCACAGGGTTGGAAAACGGCTCACGTCGACACTCGGCCGGATTAACATATGCGCTCGGAGCTTCATATCTTTCGGGAGAAGCAGCCCTCGTAGGGAATGGGTGGCCGGCGGAGGCTTTGTGTTTGCACTCAAACACTCAAATGGCTCTCTGTGAAACAGGACGGGACCCCGACGCTCTGACCCCATGCCACATGGATGGCCTGGACACCGCCGCGACGACCATCAACAATGACCACACTTCAGCTGCGGAATTACATGAAACGACAACGTCGACTCACACGGTGACCTTCCCGAGCACTGACCCTGCAATAGCTTCTGACCGAGCTAATGGCGGGATCACACAGTGCTCCGTGCCGGGGTTCGAGCTTTCCGAGAGCCGGCTTCAGCTCTTATTAAACAGCGTAACTCCCATCTCTGAACCCCATGATAACAGCGCTAACGTGTTCCCTCTGGAGCGCCGACGGACTCCTCTACATGCGCCCTACCGTTCAGAGTTCGTGATAACGATAGCGGTATTTCCCATATAGGTCTGAAAAGCGACCTGAGCGGTGGCGCCGCGGCACCCTCGATCAAACTGGCGTCATCCGAAGTGGGCCGTATTCGGACTCGACGATCTGGATCCGATTCCGGATCGGAATCCTCTCGTTGGACTGAAGTCCAACTCAAAATCTCAATCGTCGGATTCGTAGACTGACTCAGCTCCGGGTCAATGGAGAATCCATCACAAATCTCCCCAATTTCAACAGGGCTATCATTCGGGATTTGTACTCTACTTCTCCTCCCACAAGAGATTCCAGTCGGGAATTGTTCGTCCCGAGGAACTATCAAGACAATTTTTTGATGATGAACCTGTTGTGCCGGTCATCAAAGATGGAAGCGACGACGATCAGGTTGTGCTTGAAAAGACTGCATCCGAGTGCGATTCCAGAGAACGGGGGACTTTTGGCGGAACGAGAGAAGTTATCAGCGTACTGTTGTGTTTTCTCTCAGCCAACGAACCACGAATAGAGCCCACGATGAGTCAGAGGCAGCTCCGATGCGAGAGGAAACAGTCCTCCTTCGGGGCCACACACTCGGAATATGACTCCCCCTTAACTTATACTGTTTCACGGAAGGCGCGAGTCACCTCTTGGTCGGCTACAGCATTTTATTCGGCTCGAAGAAGTCATTCACGAAGTCACATTGAACCTTGAAGCTTCCTCAGCGTATACAGAACAAACTGAAGGCTCTTATCATTACAGTTGTTCCATTAGACTAATGAGTGATTCCATCGACCGGTCGGATCTCACGGCGAGTGCCAGGAACCCGTACGGCAACCGACGTTAGACGATTTCTCCCCTTCCTGCGACAGCATCGGAATCCGAAGTCTCTGCGATCATCGGATACATTCTCAACTGGGAGGTGCGGAATCATTGGTCTCTCGGGGTGTTTGAATCGTTCGTCCGAGATAATCGCTCCAATTTAACTGTACGAATGATCCGAAGAGACCTACCCCCACTACTCTTCACCAGATCGAAAGTCATTTGAGACCTTAGTGACGCGATCGCTCACCTTTCATTTTGAAACGTGAAACCACTGGATGTCGTCTATTACACAACGGACGCGCTTTTCGTGTCTCTTAGAATCCACCCGCCGCCATGTCGAGTTCGTTCCTCCCATTGACCGATCTTGAACTCGAGCGGCGAGAATCAACGGAATTCTAGAAGTCGTCGCCTCAACAAGTGACCATCAAGGGATTTGCTTGCCCAACGGTGTCCAACGGTATCCACTCTACTCAAAAACTTCCGACGTCGCCTGCTGAGCTTGGCAAGCTCTGGCGGCGATGTTCGATGACTCCGCTATGAGAAAGGTGGGCTTTTCAGAATTTCTCCCCACTGACTAAATTACTGCTTCGAGTTCTCCGGAATCGCAAACGTTGCTCGATTCCTCATTGATTCGTAAATTCGCTGTCGTTATTCCGGGAGTTGCCGCCCTCCGTTCCGCGAACGACCTGCCCGGAAATTTTATCGAGCTATGCGGAGAACAATATTCCACCGATTCCTCAGGATGTTTTCACCGATTTCTGGGAAGCCTCGCGAATATATAGCAGGTGAATTTCCTCAGTCATCCAGTTCGACGGTATCAAGCAAGCCTTCCGGTTGGCTGTGATCGTTATCTGTGGGAAGGAAATCATCGAGAAATGAAGTCCAGTGCGGAAGCAGATCTTGTGTGGACTGTGCTAGGCATCTTGTCTGCTGATAGATGTCGAAATGAGGGCTCTCCCTCGGACACGGGCAGTAATTACCAATGACAACAATGTACCCCCTGAAAAGGGCGTTCCCACTGGGACCGTTAGAGTGCTCGGGACCCTCCTGGACACCTCATCCGCCCCCCCCCCCCCCTTGGGAACCGTTTCCTGTAGCGTGGTTCTGCGTTCTCGGTCCAAGAATTTCCATTGCCGAAAGTGTGCGCTGAGCGCTTTGGAGAACCTGGTTTATCCCGGTAGGTCTTTCCCGCTTTCCGCGAGAAGGGTTCCCTCGCATGTTCCCCATCCTCTCCGGGCGCTGATGATGTAGGCCGACAGAGCCTCGAAGTCGAGCCTGCGCGACGGAGCCGGAATTCATCACTAAATCAGGCGGAGTCGCTGTTTTCTGTTAATCCCGAATCTCAGAGGGCGTCTCTGCAAGGATTGACGAACGTGCCAATCGCTGAGTTTGAACCATGGATTCGGAGAGGTTCGATTGCCCGTTGGTGCAAGCTTTTGTGTTGAACGGACCCGTTCTCAGAAAACGGATCCCGAACGCTTCAGACATCCCAAGATCCGGGGTTGGAAGCGTGCACGCGGATGCTCCATTCACGTTATATCAAGTTTGCGACGGTGCTCGAAGGAGCTCGGAGCCGATGAACGCAAGAAAGCGGACGCTCCGAAGGAGCGTTTGTTTGATGTCTTTCCAGCTCGAAGACTCTGCTCTGTAGAGGATAATTAAGCTCTCCCCTTAATTGGATCCCACTCCGGATCCTAGTGTCTTCACTTCCATATGAGCTAAATAGCGATACCATCCGCCGCTCCCGTGCGAAGATCAGTCGGTTGTTTTGCATACATGGTTCGGATCTAAGATCATTTCATTCCACCTCACTCTTCGCACAGATGTAGCTAGGCGATTCCCTTCTCCAGATCGAGAACGCACGCGCGTTTGGTCCAAGGCAGCCTTGACTCCCAACTTTGGACGCGACTTTTGATCGTGGCGTGGTTCTCTCCGACCAAACGTTCAAGCTCCAATCGATCCGTCCCCGGGACAGCAGGGGGCCGAGGCGCGTGCCATGCAAGCGTAACAATGTTAGCGAGCGAATGAATGCGTGCGTGCAAAAAGTAGCGACGGTCGTGGGTGGAGTTTTCGAACGACGGCGTTCTTGGAGACACGGAAGAGGCTCCGGGCGAACGATGCGAGCGGCAGAGAAGGGAAGGAGGGGGCAGGGGTGTCATTCCGTTCGCCATGTTGCCACGGAAAAAACCCGGCTGAGCAACACCGGGCCGCATTCACTCAGAACGCCCGAGAAGAGTTGGTCGGCGTGTCAAGTGATGCTTGAAGTCATTCACTGGCTGCGTGTCCTCTCCGCGAGCCCTTGCGGGGACGTCCATTTTCCTTGCGCTGGGCTGCCGGCATGCCGAATGAGCCGCCGGTCGCTTGGCCTTAACTGGACCTTAAAGCTCGCTAGGATTTTGACCCTCGAGACCCTCACCGGGGAGTTCACGAATGTCGGTAGTTTCGCTCTCCCGCTTCTTCGAAACACCTACGTTGTCGACGACAACAAGTGGTTCGAAGCTCTGCGGAAGGACCTCGTTGCTGCTCTCCTCTCTCCGACGACGTGGACCGACGAAGACCGATATCGGCATCTGCTTCCGTAGTCCTTCCCGGGAGGAGGCCAGGAGAAGGGTCATCCATGGCGTTTCCTCTTCGGCGGGAGGGGATCGGCGCCGCCGTTCCTTGCGCCGTCGTTGATGACGTCGTCGCCGTCATCGGATTCCTTCGAAGCGTGAACGTCTCCTTGCGAACAGTAAACGACCTCCTTTCCGCCTCCTTTGTCGCCTTGTTTGGCGCTCGTTCGTGCGACGAGCGATGCGACGAAGACGCTATAAGGGAGCGACACTCACATTCTCGGTTCGGTCAGCGACTGGAACGAACTAGTGAAGCCCTCATTATGAGGGGTGTAACAAAGCCCTCGCAGTCTCCTACTTTCCACATCGCATCGAGATGAGCTCTCGAAGCACTTTCAAGTACCAACAGGAACAACGGTCTGCGGCAGCCACCGCAGCTGCGACAACAGCAGGATAAGGAGCTCGAAAACGAGATATGGCCGTTTCTCCACGGGCTCCCCGACTCCTGCAGCGAATGGCTGGCGTTCCAAGGTGATATGATATACTTCCTGAACCAACAATGCTCCCTAATGATGGCTTTTCGGAACAATGTGACCAGAATCCATTGAAAAGCTCCCACGTTGAGCTCCCCCGGCATTGTCCCACCTGACATTGAACTATGGGGCGTTCGCCTCGGGATCTTTCAACGCACAGGGTCTCCACGAACCTCTCGGGAACGTCCTCGAACTCTCGAGAATGTTCCCCGGGCTTGTCAACAAGAGTTCAAGTTCCAACGACGTTCTTGCACGTCACACATTGAGACGTTCTCTTGTGGGAGGTGGGCACATGTCTCGATACGAGCACGGCATTCACTGTCATGTACTTGTATCTCTGCTCTCGAAATAGCGGGATGGATCAGATCGCAGGTGAAGAGGATGACAGTTTCGTCCTTCGATCCTGAGTCCCAGACTCGGAATCGCGGACCGTGCTTGGGGACCGCGTTCGATTTGAGCTGGAGTCACAAATGTCGAATTGAATCAAGCGCCGGGATGGAGTCTCGGACGAGAAATCAGCTGCTCGAGCGAAGCAGCTGATGCGTGAAACAGTTCAAAACGAAACGCGAGAAAAAACGGTTGTACACCACGAATGACAATGCGTTCATCCTCCGGCTCATTATCTCAGAGCTGAGGCCATCGCCGAGGGCAACTTTTCTGTTCGTTGAACCAGAGAGAGTCACTCTGGACTCTTCAGAGCCGTTCCATCCCAACTTCAAGGTCCGAAAGTTCTCTGAGCGGCCATAGCTCTTTTCAGATCATCCGCAGAGCCTCCAGCAAGCCTCCCGCCGCTTCGAGAGCGTCGTTCATCAGAAGCAGATCGATTCTGATGAGCGGAACAACAACAACGACTTTCATTGACAGCGTCGCCTTCCCTGATCTGCACTTGTTTCGAGGAACAGCGGTATCTACTCCTATCTCGCTCCAGAGCTGTTCTTGAATCGTCCCCCTCCTGAACTGGGTCTTTTTCAGCCCATCGACCCGCTCTCGTGCGAGTAACTCTGGACCCGAATCCGAAAGTCATCGAATTTCGATCTGCTCCAAAACTTCACGAAGAGATTTGCGAGCAACGGGATTCTGCAGAGTTTGTTTGAATTTTCAGCTCAGGAGGCAAGGGACTCCGAAAATCATAGTCAATCTCACTACGAGGTAAGATGCGTGGTAGGAGAGGAGAGGCAGTTCACTCTAACAGCTCTGGGAATCCTCCGATCCAACCCAACGAAAAGGAATTCGATCCCCACCTGGATGAGCAAAGTCCATTCCCCCTCCAATCCTAGATAAAATTTCTATAACAATGCCACATCCCTGCACGGCTTTTCCAGGTTGGAGGTTGTGGTTCGGAACCACGGGAGCGGTCGTTTGCTTTGCTCCAATACTTTTTTGCTTCCATCCTTTTTCCAGCGGGAAAAAAATCGGAATGTTGCCCTCCAGACAGGAGCTCCGAGCAAACGGTGAGCGAACGGACCGACAACGATTTAAAGGGCAAAATATGGCTTTCGCCTTTGAGAGGAACTATCATCGCAACCAACACGACTGGCACCACGGGCACAACCACCACCGCCACGCCGCCGCCGCCACTACCCACAGCGACGATAAAGGTTTTTCGATCTCTGCAGGCAGGGGCACAAAGCGAAGAAACGTCGTTTGCGCGCGCGGCTCATCATGCGGCCTTTGCTGATGTGCGGACCCCTGGCGTAATCTCTTCTCCCTCTATCGCGAATCCTCTGGCTGTGTTTCGTTTTTCCTTTCTTCTTTCCTCCCGCTAAGCCGCTACCCACCTCAACAAATCTCCGCCGAAGCGGGGTGCGGTTTGGAACCTGAATTTCCCGTTTATTTGAAAGATCTGTCTTGAGATCATCCGTTCGGATTTTTGAAATATTCTGATGGGTGTTTCGAATACATAGTTTGTAACGGTGAACTTGATTCAGTGAACCGAGTCTGTCACCCTCCCCGACAAGATACTCGAGGTTTCGCGATAACACGGATTTAACTTGGTGGAAGAGCAGAACAAAGTACCCGGCCGAGGCTCTAAGCAGAGCTGAAGGAGCACTCTTTGCATTTTTAAATCCTTTGATCAGGTAGCAGCTCGGGCGGCATTTCGTCCTTGTCGGGGTCTCGATGTCTCTTATTCACCCTGAGCCTGTGCGCTTCACCTTCTTGAGTTTGCACTTTCTGTCTCGAGATCCCTCCCAGCTCTTCCTCTCAACAGAGTTGCTACTCTGGGGAGCGACTCAGAGCAGAAGCACCGGACTGCAGAAAGAAAAACACAGCACCGCAAGGAGTGAGCAGAAGAAAAGCCCGAGAGATTTCTGTGCTCGACCTTTCCGCTAGTGCGTCGCTTGCCAATATATCCTGAGCGGCCGGCTTGACAACGAACCAAACCAATGTACTGCGGGGAATGATCCTGCGAGAGACGCGGAAAGCGAATTGGAAAGGATTCTCGAAGAATGTTGGAACCGAAATGATTCCAACCCATCACTATGGAGGTCCGAAGAAATATCACTCGAGGCTCAAGATGACAGCGCCCGTAAATTCGGAGGGAGAAGGCACCTGGAGAAACTACCGAAACCATTAGCGGTCAAAAGGAGACTGTCACTGGTGCCAGTAATTTATCGACCGTCTTCCAGCGCACTCCTCCTCACATTCTTCTGAGAAGTAGACTGAAGTGGACGGCCCAGGTGAGATTCCATCGACGAGTTTGTTTTCGCTTCCCATCGATATAATTGCCGGAGACATCCAGGAATGGGTGGAATCAGAATCGACTTGGTACTAGAGACCTCAGATCGGATACTTCCGGGATTCTCTGGCGGGGACTCAGGGCGAGTGCAAAACTCTGGGCATCATCTGCTCCAAACGGCCTTCGCATTACCAATGACTCCACGATTCCACGGGGTGGAATTATTTCCGGAATTTCCGAGCTCGATTCACTTCTGGCCATAACTTTGTCGATTCTTGGAGTTGGTTTGAGATATATGAGAGTGGTCGATAGATGATTCTGTGCCGCTGATTTCGGTCTTTTCGTTGTAGTGGATCTGATGGATATCGCCGTCAGGATATGGTTTTGAAGATAACCCTTCTTTTTAGAGGTATTCCTAGAAGTCGCCGGGGGAACGTCAAATTTTATCAGATTGAACTCGCATTCAACGCGCAAAGGGAAGCGGGCATGAGCCAGAGAACCGATTGAAGTTATCCTATAACCTTGAAAAATGGCAAGCGATCGTATCCAGCCCTTTCAAGGTTCTGCTGATTGGCTAATATCGTTTTCCTCGCATTCCCTCTCGTAACTCCTCAGAGAGGCGAAATCAAAGGTTGATCCCCTGGTGAAAATCACTCACAAATGGCCGAATCATCCGAGTATTGAAGTGCTGGGACGGTCCGACGATTCTCGATTTTCACCGGAAATCACCGTTTTTCAATTTTCCCCACTATTTGCTGAAACTACCATTAACACCAAAGAAATTATTGATGCGATCGCTTGCCATTTTCTGAGGGAATGAGATAAGTTGAATGTTTTTCTGGCAAATGACCGGCTGTCTTTTGCGCATCGAATGCCGCCCCACGAGCCTGATCCATTCGAATTCGACGTTCTGAAGATCACTTTCAGGAAGTGCCCGAAAGGAAACGCGTAATTCTCATAACCATCTCCTGGCCGATCCCCTTCTCATCCACTTCAATGAAGAGCTGAAATTATCGCCTCGGAATCCGTCATCGACTACTCTTCGAGCTTTGGAGAAACCTCGAGAATCGACAAAGTTATGGCCAAAATCATAGAGATCTGGCTCGGCAATTCTCCATTAGAAAAGGCCACCCTGTAAACTCTCAACCTGACTAATCGACCCTTGTCGGGATCTTTTCCTCCGGGCTGGGAATCATGAGCGACTTCGCAGCTCGAGCTTCATGGCGAAATTGTGGCCTCCACCAAAACACGTTGAAAGTCAGGCGTCCTCTTCGAGCTGGGGAGAACCGAGGACTCATCACCTGGAAAACACGAATAAATGCCGATGTGGGTCGAAGAAAGTCCGGCGGAAACAGCTGATGTTTGAGGAATCCGATATCAATCACGAATCGTGAATTGGTTAACAACACGGATGAGCAAATCGAGCCTAAATTCGAATCGCCCGAACGCTTGAACCTTCCAGGGTTTCTTGTTTGGAAGGGGAAATGATTGAACTGTAGACTTGACTTCTCCACGCATGCGAAATCTGTTCGGAATCCAACCAGTGGACGAACCACGCGGATCGACTTGGACGGTGCCGCGCTGAGCAACGATCCAGGCTGTCAAACATGACCACGAAACGTGAACTGAGGACGGGGAAAACACGGAACTTGCACTAGGAGGAAGTTGGAATGTCTTGAATTCTCGAGTATCCATTCGGCGATGATGATTTTAGGATGAATCATTGGTTTGCACGATTCTATGGAGTCGCGTATCTTACCAATTGAACAGACGATAGCGAGCTGACTGCCTAGGCTCGCCTATGGCTATGAACACATTCCAGTCCGATCGGTGGTGCGTGTTTTAAAATGGTGTTTCAAATCCCGATTTTCTGACGAATATCGATCATCCCGGATCAGAGAACCAGACATTGTCCGACAGCTTCGATCGAAAGCCGAGGGTGCTCAGCGTTCTGGACATAGCGGCAAGCTAGGCGCTTCTCGAAAGATTCCTCCCGGAAAAACGCAACAATGAAGAGTTTTTGAATTCCTAAAACAGACATTGAAGGCTTACGGTACGGTCGTTTACGGGGCAGGCTGAATTGTTGAACAATTGATCCAAGGGCAACCCATTCCAAAGGAGTTTCTCTCCCTCGATCACAGAGAAAACACGAAACTCAAACGTGAGCCGACTAGCTCAGGACTGCGCGAAAGCCTCTGATGCGGATCGAGAACGCGCGTCTTCTTCACTTAGGCTCCAAGTTTCTGGAAATCCGCTCAGAGCTGGACGAGTCTAGACGTCATGGAGCAGAGGCGAACCAGGTACTCTGCATCCGGCACTTCCCTGAAATACTTCGTCGAGGGGGCGTCGACCTAGGCTTTGACGAATACGGACGTTTCCGGATTTGATGCAGTCTCTCGTAGATTGTTCCTCGAGGCAGAGGTCAAACTTTTCCGACACTGCCACCCGAGATAGTGCAACGCCGTGCCGAGAGTTGCCGAATGGGGACAAAGTATGCCTTTTCTCGTTCTCGCCGTATTCTGAGAATAATCTCGCCCCGGTCTGATCATACTCCTGCCATGTTCTGATCGTGCCTCGCTGATGACAACCACAGGTCAGGTTTGGAGGTTCTCGGATGTACTCGAGGAAAAGTTAATGCTGAACCAGAGCTTCGGAAGCCGGAAGAATTGGGAGCGCACAGGATAGATTATGGGTACGGCCAATGATGAACCGCCGAAAAGTGGCGAAGCGGTTTTGCCCGAATTCTTGCGATTCGGAGTGGAAGCTGTGAAGAAAACGTGAAGCCGTCAACAAGATCAGGAGTTCCTCACTACCGAGGAGCTCTTCATTAACCCGGAGACTTGATCAGAATGGAATCGTGCACTCTTGTGCAGTTTGAAACTTTTAGTATGTACGCCTCGAAATCGCCTCGTTGGGTTACTGCTTAGTTTCCGGAAATACGGATCCCGTTGGAGCCAAATTTGTATCGCGATCAGTTTGGTACCTTGTACCCATTTTCTGGGAACACTTTGGGAAGGGTTGGAGTTGCTGGAAGATGCAGCATGCACATTCTTCGGATTTATATTCAAGTTATAATGGTTATACATTAATTTCCACGCATGTTGCCCGTAGTCGCCATCTGCACCAGGTATGGATTCGAAATCAAGCGCTTTCATCATGTTTTGAATCGAAGAAATGACCAGAACTGTCCGAAATTCTCATCAAGGGGCCAGCCTCGCTTCGAAGAAATATGGTGGAAAATTCCATCTGATACAGAGCTTCATTGAATAAGATCGATGCTCGTTCCGGAACACTTCCTCTTCCGGAGGAGTTCCCATCCTCATGCCGCAGATGCAAGGGAAGACACAGTTGTGCTCCGGCCGTTGTTTGTTTCCAGGAGTGAGCTGCGGCTTGATAACAAACTGATTTGCGTATCATTCGAAATAGCGAAGTTCGGTTATTTAGGTTCAGGGTCCCCCCAAGACCCTCCTCGCAAAGCAACGCAAGCGAATCATTGCATGTTTCAGATTTCCTCTCGAAGATTCATCTAACGAGCATGCTTAGGTCCCGCTCTGCGGTTCACCGTGGTCGAATGTTTATTTGTCGCAGAAAATAAAGTTCACGAACGGACCCAGTCTCAGAAAGTTCCGAAAATAGTCGGGAGAGGCACGAGTTCCGTCACGAAACGATTTCACTGCCCCAATTATGGAGAACTAGTGGCTGGTCTTCAACGAAGACTCGATCCGACGGCAGCATCAGAGATCGAATTCGATCCATGATGAACAGACCCGAGTTCCCAGCGGAAAGCTCTTGAGCCAATCAGTGGTTGATTCAAGAGTCTGTGGAATTCTTCGCGTTCTCTGAGGAGCAAGTCTGATGGGGAAGCGAGGACACCCGTTCTCGCGAGACAGCGAGATTCCAACAGCGGCAACCAAGTTGGGACAGGAGTGAGAGAAGACGCGGATCCGTCTGAGCCTCTTCTCTCGTGTGTTTGTTCCATTCATTGACGCAAGCTCGCACAGGCCGAGTCGGATGGCCCTTTGTTTGAAGGCTGTTTACTTTGCATTAAATGCCGCCCTCGGCTAGACTGATGAAATTCCCTCTTACTCAGGCAAAGGAAAGAGAAATGGGCAGACGGGCGCGCAAAGGGCCACGCCGTCTCCCGGAAGAGTAGAGACCATCCACTGCCATCTTCCGAGCCATCTCCGAGGGAGTCCGTTGCGCTGACCACTAGATGCAGTAGGAGTTCCGACTCGGCGAATAAGCAAGCTAGGCGCGATGAACCATAGCTCGTCAACAGCCAAAATCAGTCAAGTGATGAGGCGAACGATAAGATTCGTGCGCAGAGAACAGGGCTCCCTAGCACTCGTTCATGGAGCACATCGAGATTGTCTGTGAGCCAATTGTTGATCCAAGCGTTGATTGCTGAGAGTGGCAAACTTTCCCGCAACGAAGAGGCGCAAATTGCGGTTATCAGACTCTCTTGAGAGGATGTCTCGCTTATCTCACCGAGATAAACCCGAACCGCTTGCGCCCCAAGCTCCAGTTTCGTTCTCAGATACGGCGCTTACAAACTTTTGCGCGTATTCATGCTCGGTATCTCACTCTGCGTTCAGAGTGCGGACCGCGCCGAACAAGTTGGCCCGCAGTTCGTGCGTCCTCAAGGACATTTGAGGCATCCGAGTTCGATGGTTGCGGCCTATTTTTACTTTTCTACAGAAACCAGCGGGCATTAGTATGCTTCGGCTCGCAGTGGTCATCAGCGTCGCTGTCACGTTCCCGTCGACATTAAACCATCCGAGAGCACAGCTGTTTTCGCGTGGGTCTTGGGAGTTCTCCTGAAACAGCAATGCGACCCTCACGATTGTCACAAGTCTCCTGAGAGAGTTGCGCTTGGTCCTTCCGACCTCTGCGATTCGGCAAAAATTTTCCTCTAAATAAAGGTCCCGTCGTACACACGCCCGCTCTTCTTCTGCTCCTTCTTGGCTGATGGCTGACAAAGCCGCCATGGAGCACACGCTGCGAACAGGTTGAACATTTCTCAGGAGCCGACTCTCCGTGTCAGGCGGAGAAAACCTTGGTTTGCCCGCCGCCGAATCAGAGGAATTGTCATCCACGGGTCGTGTCCTAGCGGAGCGAGCCACGATCTGCTCTGTCGGCGGAGAAACCGGCTGTGCCTCAATCATTATGTTTAAATGGACGTTTAGTTCTCCACGCAGATCACGTTGATAAAATAAACGATCACAACAAGTTCAACGAGGGGTATCGGTCTATTGGAGGAGTCTTTTCGGAAACCCCGGTGCGATCACTGCGGACGAGTATGGTGTGCCCAAAGCTGCGTCTGACTCGCTTCATTGAGAATGTGGCTACGAACGACATCTCGACCTCGAACAAAATACCTGGACGCGAAGCCACGTGGCACTGCAGTTGAGCGGACGAAGGTCTAAGACCTCTCCCTCGCCCCGATACCCAATGAGGGAGAACGAAGAAATCTTGAACATTTTGGTTCGGATCGAAATTGGATTTTCAATCGAAACGTCCCTGGGACCACGAATCGTCCCTCTGAACGCCGCGCGCGATCTTGGGGATCACCGGGAGCATTCTCTTCTCCGACCGACAGGAGCTTGTATCGCATCATTGTGAGTGCGGAATCTATTGAATCTTCCTCCCAAAGGTGAGATAGGCAACAGTCCGGACCAAAGATTCGCTCTCTCCAGGAATAGGAGGAGGAAAAACGACCGAGTTATCTTGTTACTACGGTTATTGGCTTCCGTGGTGCCTGCGCAAGATGCCCCGACACCTGGAGAGTTCCCAGGTTGGCCGCAGAAACACGTTCACAGGAAGAAGCGCACCGAACTATGCCGCCGAGGTTACCACCGACGGAGAACACATCAGATACTTTTCGTAGACGCCCACAACCATCGTTCACACTTCACGTTGTCCTGGGAGTTCTCACCGGTACTCATCGGGATGTTCCGAATCGAAGCATATCGAACTCCAACATCAGTATCCGTTTGCATCCCAGACTACGACACAAGTTGCGGCATATCGATGAGAGAATCCATCCAAACGCAGCCGCTCGTGAGACGGAGATGGTCTTTGATCGTTCCTTGCTCCTCGTTCATTGGACCTGAGGGGATAATCCTGCCGGCCGGCCTGCCGTCCAGTCGAGCTGCTGATGGACCACCAGGCCAACCGATGGAGCGGCCGAGGCGGGCTGGGGGCCTGGTAGCAGATTGTTGGCTCCTCATCCGTGCGGCCTTCGCTCTCCTGGTACTTCCCGGAGACTCTTGGGAGGCGAGCGGCGGACGCGACGCCCATTTCATCTTGTTCGTTCCCTCTCCTCGGTGATAAACGAACAGTCTGAACGAGCCGCTCTGGATGGATCAGACACTGTAGCAGCTGTTCGAGATAGGAGCGCGCGCTTTTCAACTGCATCTGGCCTTGCTTGATTCGTTTGATCCCTGTTGTCGACGGCAGCGTCGAATCCGTTGTTGGTCTCGTTGTTTGCTTGTGAGAACAGAGAAATACAATACTCCGGGAAAAAATAACAACCTAGAAGGAGGAAAGCGCAAGTGGGACAGGGAGCGAGCGAGAGAATCAAGCAAATGTTGGGAAAGACCGACCCTCAAGCAAGCGGGAACAACAGGGTGGCTGCATTGCGAACGGGACGAAAAGCGTAGACCAGGACGCACCCTCCTGGTGCTCGAACAGAACGGGAAACGGAACAAAAAAAACGGGCCGTTTGCTTTCTTTTCAAAAGATCGCTCCGCTTTTTGCTCCGGCGAGCAGAAAACTTCATCAGCAAGAAGGGAAGCGAATGGATGGGAGATGGATAATCAGCCCAGATGGCCGTCAAGGATAGAAAGCCAAGGACGAAGGAGGCATCGACGCGCCGGCTCGCTCACAATGGAGATTCCGTTCCGAACGACCGATATCATCGCGGAGGAGTAGCATTGAGAGAAGAATGGAAAGACTGGAATCTTTCAGAGTGAAACAACGCTAGCATTCGAGCGGACGATGCGTTCCGATCGTTCACGATGTATGCGACACGATCCTCATCTCTGGCTCAAGCGGTCAGGGCGAGCTCCCAACTTTCGGAGAGAGTTGAAGATTTTCACGAATGTTTCATCATCAACAGTTCCCGTTCATTCGATGATCAGAGGAGCACACACTCGGGCCTCGTCCGAGCGAACCCTCGTTGGACTCGACTTGATCATCCGCTGCGCTCAACGATCGCTATGTTTCTCAGAGACGACTTCCCCTCCTTCCACGAGGTTGGAACGGGGGGCGTTCGGGCCCGATCTCATCTGAGTGGGACTGGGGCGGCGCCCACTCCCGGGGGGAGAATTCCCACGTCGCGCGTTGGGTTGGCCGTCTTCACCCGCTCGCTCAAGCTAGATTAGCTCCTCACGAGCTTTCCCAGCATCGTTTGATCAATACTATCGATGAGCTCCTCGATTCTCCGACTCCCTGTGGCAGGTGGCGTGGAATGAGAATACTCGCGAACTGCTATTTGCCCGGCTGCGAGACAATTTCACGAATCCAGGAGGGCGCCCTACCCGGAATCTGACCGGTTCCTGGTTGCTGGCGCCAAGGACCGTTCACCAGTAGTCGACGTGGGCTCGCTATCATCGGCTACAACGATGTGTTTCCTGTGCGCATGCGCTCCCTTCGCTCGATGGGAAGCTTCTGGAAAAGCAGTCCAAATGGCGAGTCGGACAGAAACAACTCCGGCCGGAGAGAATCGAACTCATTGGGATCGAAGTGCCGGTGCAGTATCGAAGGACCTGGTCCCGATTCCGCTGAGAATTCCCGTTCATGTTTCCTCGCCACGAAATTTCCTCAAGTTCTCACGAACAGCGCGCTGGCGCGACCACCTCTGGTGGAAGGGGCGGGGACGGAGGAAACGGAGACGAAACCAAGAGCGCGTCGAACCGTGCGTGCGTGTGTGGAATCGCGAAGAGACGCGGCCAGGGAGGGAGGGAACTACGTTAAGCCCCATCGTCTTCCACCGGAGTAAACGGAAAACACATTAAAGCGATGGCGACGTCCGAGTTTTTCCTCGCGGAGTTCCTCGGCGTTCTCCAGCTCATCGTCGATTTGGGCGAAGATCCATAATTTTTTATCTTTACTCTTCTCTCGCTCTCTCGGCTGCGGCCTCCTTTCGCAGGTAGCGAGCGACTTCGATCTCAGTTGAACTGCAAGAGGAGGAGGGCCGGATGAGCAGCACTGAATCTGGAATGACGCTGCCATTGCTTGAACGCAAAAACGGTGGAGAGTAGTTTGCTTTCCCATTCTGCTCTTCTTGGAATGCCGGTCATGGAGGCTGTTTCATTTTTTTGTCGACTGAATAATGCATACGGCGGCACATCAGAGGCCATAAGCGAGGAGATAATGAATTCCCCTTTTTATGTCGTCGGACCGACACCGCCTTGGAAGGGTTTCCGAGCTTTCCACAATTCAGAATCTCTGGAATGACATCGTTACCCGAGGCACCTCACAGATTCCTCTCAGATGGGTATCGGCATGTCAAGCCACATCGAAGACCGAACTTCAAACCAGAGGGAATCCGGCTACGAGACGGTGGAAATATCTGATCGGGATAATTGCTTCCCCCAGACCTTGGGCTTCCGTCACGGACTATCCGTCAGACGAAACGATTCCGCAAACAGAGGATTCGAGATTCTCTGGAAAGAACCTCGGAACCTCTCCGTGACAGCTGGGATTTCCTAAACCCGGGCCCAGGGCTCCAACTAGGGCTGCACAAAGCAAACTGACGGCATGACACTTGCGGGGGTTGCACGCCGGGAACTTCTGAACCAGAAGCGTCGACAGCTTGTGATCGTTGACCGGCCAGCCGGTCCACATCTCTGCGGACGAAGCCAAACTCATGCGATCGAGATCACATCTTTGTGAGTTGCTGCACAAAAGAAAGAAAATTCCGGATTCTGCCCCGTATTCAGAACAAGGTTCCGAGGGAGCACATCCCTCTGGAGCGCCCGACAGCCGTTTCCGGTTCATTCTCTTCGGAGAATCTTTGATGCCTCGAGAGTTGGTATGAAATCGGTCGACCAAGAGTTCGCGGCTCTGAGGGTTTGCTTCACAGGAGCGAGAAGAACAGCACGCTCAAGGCAAGCGACCGCTGAATTCGGTTGACGGTAGCCCTCAAGCCGGAGAAGACGCAAAGAGGAGCATTGGAAAGTCATTTAGGCAGGAGGGGGAGGAGGCAAGCGAGTACGCATCACTTCTGCCGCCACTAATGAAAGGAGGAGCGAGGGAGTTCGAAGGTAGAGAAAATGTCTTTCCGAATCCTCTACGCATGCGAAGCAACACCTCCGTGTCCTTCCGTCCTCCTCTGCAATCCTCTAATTCCTCTGTAAACCCTCTCCCCGTGCGCACATCGCCGCTTGTCCTCGTTCAGGCTCATGCTCGGAGATGTTGAAGCTGCTGAACGCAGCCGCATCGCTGCATGTGAGACTTCTTTCTCGTTCCGGATCCCCATGACGAGCCACTCGCTGCCTTTGTTCGTCTCATTCGTTCCACTGATGAGCAGGCGCGTTTCTCGCGAAGGATTACTTCGGCCGCCGCTGCCGGCGTTGCCACAGTCCACCGTAATCAGCAAGCAACTCCCAGGAGAACGGATACCCATTTCCTAGGCGATTTGTAACGTAGCTTCGAGTGGCTCCTACGCCTGGCTACCCGATCCTCCTCCGCGGACAGCAGATCGGAGTAAACGATTCATCCGAACGTCTCCCACTCCACAACAGTTCAGGTTGACGTACTCGACGGAGAATGAGAATAGAGAGAAGAGAGCGGCTTCGGGGTTAGGATTCGCCCAGCCGGATCACCTCCTCTCCACTCGGCGTGTCCTCTCGCCGAATATTCGAGCTTGAGCTCATCCGGTCGTATGGAGAGATCGAAAAAAATACAAGGTGTACATGCGTATGCGTCGCACAAATAAAATTTCTCTCGAATGTATTGTGTCGCTATCGGCAAATCTCTCAGGAGCTTCGGAACGGATTCGGAGTGGAATAAGCCTATTTTGTGCCTATTTTGATATTCCGTTCCGTTGTCCCCTCATGCGCTCCGTCGTCCTTTTCCCCCGGCGTCGTTCACCGGGAACCGGCCACCCCTGCCGGAGCCCGATCGGACGGCAGCGGTTCGCTCGCCTCAAGCGTTTCTGATGCGTTCTCGACATTTTTCTCGGTCCAGTGATCGCTGCCGTCCCACTTCTCCCGCGTTTCAGGGGGGGGGGGGGTCCTTTTCCTCAGCACGCACGACTTTAACCTGCTTACGGGTTCGTGTGTGTTGTATGTCTGCCTGTCAGTGAGTGTGTCACAGCAGGGCGACGTGCAGTGTTTACTCTCGCTACCCATTCATTTTCCGCTGCTCCGTCATTGCCATTCGAATCTGCCATGACAGACGTCTTGCGTCTTTTGATGGAGAACCCGGCCGGATCCCGAGGGAGTCTGTATTCGAGGAGGTCCCCCATATCGGGTGCCCTCGCGCTCACGATACTGCGTTGCTGAGGGAACGTGTTCGTACAAAGGCCGCATCCGGCTCCAGGAGTTCCCTCTCACTTGGCAGCTTGCCACGCGATTGCCTCAAGTGCTACCGGACCCGGCCCTCGAATCACAGTTCGATTCTGTTGGTCAGGCAGTCAGTCACTCACTCACATACTCGGCATGAACGTCCGTTCGTAGGAATACACAATTCGCTCAGTGGGCAGCGGGAAATCGCACAACATCTGCTGCAGTTGGCTGCATCTGAACAGTCTGCCGTGCCGCCTGTTCACCCGTCGGTGTGCCAGTCAGCGGGCCGGCCGGCCGGTCATCTCCCATGTCCGAGAGGCAGAGGGCATGTCCGCCACAGATGGCTTGCTGTACACGCGAAGTAAAGTGCGTGCACTTGTACGTGAACACCCGGTCTCGGAGGAAAGCTTTCAATGTTCTCGTCGCGGGGCCCCTATTCCCGGGCTCGGATTTCTCAAAGAACAAAGCAAAAGTGTAGGCTTCTGGCTCGGAATGCACGGTGCGCCGTGGCTCGGCACACTTGAAGTGCGTAGTAACCAGTCTGTGCCGAGATGAACGTTTGCAGGAAGTATCAAAAGCAGAACGTGCTGGTCTCGCTCGATTAAAACGAATCGCACCCGAGGGAAGGAACAGCGTGCAAGAGCGGCTCCACTGCGCCCCCTTCGATCCACTCTTGCTCGCCGTACCCCGGCCACTGCTCTCATATTCCTCTCGACGGTTTCCGACTCGCCTCGCTGCCCGACCTCCTTTGATGCTATAACGCTTGGCTCAACGTTTTAGCTGCTCGCTTATCTCTTCGAGCGAGTCGGGCTTTGCGTTCGCTTCGCAGAGATGACTTCAAATGGCACATTCAGTGAGCCTGGCTTGCAACTCCGGTCGGGAGGAGGGGCCCAACACTAATGCCAGGCTGACAATCGTCCCCCGCATTTCACTGTCAGGCCCGGATTGCTCGATGAAGTCTCGTATTCGTCGTTGTTGGCGTCGTTGTCGGAGTCACCATCCCGGTCGTGGTCGACGTTGTTGCCATCAAGGCGGTGGCGGTAGAGTTGGTGTTGGTGGTAGCGAAATGTTTGGCGAGCTGGTTGGTCGCGGCGCAACTTAATGATGCATAAAATGTCAACACGCTCTCATTGGAGTCATCACACAGCAGCCTGGAGTTACTTCAGAGACCATAACGCGCTTGGTGATGCGTTTAAATAGTTCGTTCGACATGAGCTGTTGAGCTCGCCGAAACAATGTTGCCTTGGAAGACGAGGAAACTAAAGCGGGAAGTGCTGAGATAGAGAGAGGTTCCGCCGTGTCGGATGCGAGAGTTCACGATTTTTTCGTCGTTCCGAGCCCAATTCGGTGGGAAAGAGTGTTCAGACCGCAGGAATCCGGGAGGATCATTTTTGAAGGCAACAGAGAGTTTCCCGAAGCTGCCGTCGAAACCCTGGCGCGCACTTCAACCATCGCATCAGATAATTATTTCGGTCAGTCGCTCATAAATCCAGAGCCTTGGACCAATGCGCACTCGTTTATTTTAGAAATATAAGGAGACCGATCTTAATCCTCACTGAGAAGTTGGCTGAATAATGTAAACGTATCAATATAGAATCACCAAGACCTCTCCTTTGACATCATTATCGGAAAAGGAACTTTCAGGATGGCAGATCGGAAGCAGGCAATCTGGAAGCTCCGCTATTTTCAGAGCTTCTTCATCCTCGATGATGATTCCAGGGCTCCGATTTCGGAAGTCGCATAGCCTCGAGAGTTGATTTCTCAAAAAAAGATCATACTCCGGAATCCCGGAAAAACGCATCGCAGAATATATACGACTCTGAATATCCGGTTTCAGACTGTCGGAGGGAAAGGATCGCTTGTTGTCGATGACGAAAACGAGGAGATTGGATCGTGCGGAGAACAAGGAGGGGAGTGATTCTCTGACTCTGATGATTTGTGAGCTTAATGCATTGAGTAATGGAAAGGTGCAGGAAGAGAGCTCCAGATTCGCGCCTGAAACCCCGCGTATAAGAAACAGGGGCGTACCCAGCTTTTTTTTTTGGGGGAGGCCAAGGATGTGATGATGATGATCATCGTCTCGAGATTTTCATGACGCAATCAACATGGTTTTCAAACCTGTGAGAATTTCCCTGATAAGACTGAATCTTTGTAGAACTTTTTCGTCCATCAAAGTAGAATTTAATCCACCCTTCCCAATATCATCGAAGAGTTTTGGGGGGGCCATGGCCCCCTTGCCCCCCCCCCCCCTCCTGGGTATGCCACTGATAAGAAACCATATTGTAGGGAGGTTATCGGTGGTTAGCTTTATATTGTTGCGACGTCTGTGTTTCTATCATTTCACATGATCAATGAAGGTTAGATTTAGCCTAGTTAAGTGCCGGAATCATTTCCGTTTCGTTTCTAACTTCGTTGAAAAACGCCCCTTGCAAACGGAGGGCCCGAGTTGCCCGTATGCAGGATTTGACGGCGGCTGTGGTGAAATTGGCATTCTGGATAACTACAATAGATCAACTAATTCTAGATCCTCTTTATCCTCGAATTCGTCCGATCCAACGTGTCCACGGAACCTCGAATCGAGAGTTCATCCAAGAGGTGTGGAAGGAGCAGAATAAGGGGTTAGCGAAATCATCCGTCAGGACGCCGTATCAGCATTGTCGATGGAGAAAATCAATTCTAGAAGAGGTGCTCTGCGTATTCATTCAGCCAAATACTGAGAGAACATGCTAAACCAGACGCTCTCAAGATCAGTGTGGAGCGGAAAGGCTTGCCCTCCTTAGCTCTGTCACAGGTTAGCAATGGAATCAGTTCGAAGGACGCAATGTCACTTTCAAGCCCCAAAGAATAAAAGAGCTACCTCTGTCCTTTAATGCACATGGCGGCTCCTCCACGCATTTGTTTCTGCAGAATTAACTCTCGCTCTCTTTCAATGATGGAGACGTTGATTTTCTTCCACCATACGACGTGGCGCACCCAAGCTCGGAATTATATTTCGTTTCGCCGATCGCCGCACTCAGTTCGGTTGGGAATCCATGATCGCTGGTAGAGCAGACGACGGTCACCCGTGGGAGTCGGGGTCCTTGATGCCTTCGTTCTGTTTAAGTAAAGATTTTCTCAGGAGAAGTGTGAAGCGCTACGTGGCGCGCACACTAGTTAACGGCCCCTCCAGCCAGCTGAGGGACCTGGTTGGAAGGGGTCTGCTGGAAGACAGCCGGAGGACCTGCCTGACGATTGTAATTAGAAGTGGTTTCGGGAGCCGAGGAGCTGCTGTGTGGGTGAGGGAGTCGCTTCATCACAGCAGAGTACCGTGCGCGTCGTAATGCGGCAAGTCGTTCGTTCCTTCGTTTGCTCACTCCCTGGCGCGGTCGACGGCCCCGAGCGTACCGTTTCTGTCGGTTCTGATGATTCCATCAGAGGATTCGGGCCCCAACGGAATCGGGAAGCTGCAAAGTAGCTCCGACCCATAGCTTCCACGCCTGAATGAAAACGGAGAACGTCAGCTGATGACTCTCAAGGAATATCTCCGGGCATCGTTGGGAATTCCGCCGTTGTTTGAGCAGCTGACCCTCTGCGAAGTCGCGGGTCATCTTCCGCTTCCGATTTTTTCCTTCGTCTCCTCGATCAAGGTCTCTGATCGCCGTTTCGTGACGTTACGTCGTCGTCTCTGCCATCAGGCCGCAACAGCATCAGTGAGTTACGATCGAGCTCAACGAGGATCGGTTACGGAAACCATGAGAACGCAAGACCACCCAGCCAGCCCGACGCGGGCGTCGGACGAGGGGAAACCGAGGAGAAAACGTAGCTGTGGGCTCCTACATGGATGTTTTCAGAAGAAACCCTGGGGAAATCAACGCCAGCACTCACTGACTTGCTCACTCGCTCGCGCGTCGGCTCCGCCGAGTGGATGCTTCACCGGTCTCTAACCCCGAGGTGAGCCGTACCGCTTCTGCTCGTGCTTTTCCGCGTTTCCCTCGCCTCTTATTCGTCTTTTGTTTCCATTCCGCATCCTGTTACACTTGATATACAGGTGGTCCGACACAAGACGTCGATGGTCGGACAGTAATTTCCCAGGGCAAAGGGGCCTGCGAAGGATGAGATACACGCCGGAACTATAAAGGGAACTTCGATGAGGAGGGAGCAAGGACTCCGCGAGGAGCGGGATCATGAGTGACTGGAGAACGGTGTACAAGTCGGAATCCTAATCTTCGGGATGAAACCGTCACGGGTGCGCCATCTTTCATCCGAGAGATCCGACGAAGCAACGGCTTGATTCCCACTCTCTGCGAAGCCTCCGGGTACGCGACGACTTTCGACTGCAGAGACAGCGACAGAGCGCGTTTGAGGCACCAAAACGAAGTCTGATAAAAAGTTTGAGGTCTGCTCTCGTTTGGTTCTCCTCGAGGCTTTTCTGTTCCCGAATCTCCAATGGGGCATCTATTGCCCTCGGAACGCTTCTCTTTCTTGTCTTGCGGACAGACAGGCGCTCCCCCCCCCCCTCCCCCGCCCGCGTCCCTGCGGCCACTGGGTCCTCGCCCACGGCCGTCCGTTCGCGGGAAGGCCCGGCAACAATCCTTCTCTGGTTGGATCTTGGCTCAGCTGGCTGGTCGATGCGTCCCCATCCTGATGTTATTCAATTTGTTTCCCCGTGGCGGGAGGGATCGGCTCCACCGGCCGCAAGATGGAAAATGGAAAAAAAGCGGCCTGCTTTCCTTATCGCCGTCAGACTTTCCATCGTTGGTTCTTTCATGGTTGGCTCGTTCTCATCTTGTTCTTGCTCGTTCTCGCTGTTTTTCTCCTCCCAGAAGGTCCTGGGAGGCATTAAACGCCGTCTGCAAGCGAGCAGCCAGCAAAGCAGACAATCAGTCAGTTCGCAGCGGAGCCAAATGTACTGCCTCCCTTTTCGAAAAGTCATCCTTTATCGATCGTTTTTCTCGCTCCGCTATCTCGTTTTGCCGGAGTGTGCCCTGATCGTTTGGATCGGGGAGCGTTATCCGCGTTCAGTGATTCTTTCATATTCCTCCCGTTTGAATCAGCGAGTCGATGCGAGGTAGGTTCGAACCAATTCTCTCGGCAGCTGAGATTGAAGCGAGGAGTTGCGCGGCGAGTTCTCACCAACGACATCGCCGAAGGGTCTATACGCCATGTGCGAAATCGAGTGTCGAGTACGGCTGCCGATGATGTGGTACATAAGCAAGCCGCACTGGTGATATCACAGCTCCGAGCGGCGAGCCGACTCTTCCGGGAAGATGGTTCCCACTCTGTCGAGGCCAATGTCGACGAGGCTTCTTGAGGCTGACAGACCTCCAGCACCTCCGCATAATTTCACAATCACATGTGTTCGATCGGAGATCCATCTTATCATGGCCCATCATTACCATTCGCATTCTCGTCAATAGTGAATACTTCCTGATGCATGTTCAAAGATGTAGAAATATTGACCATTGTCGACACCGTCGAAAAAGAAGAGGAATCAATGTCGTCGCTCTTTGTTGCGGGCTAAATATGCTAGTTCCTGGCTCAAAAGCTTTCCGGAGCATGAAGATGTCGTTGAGAACACACGGAGCTAACGCATACTTGCAGACGCCATGGATATGCAGCCGCGAACAGGTTCCGTCGGACGACCTTAGTCAGCAGCGACGAGATAGGCCAGGGTTATCGGCTTGGTTTGTACCTCAAGTATGGGAGTGCGCTGCCACATTGGAACAGTCTTGAGCGGTGGTCTCGATTCGCACATTTGGTCGGATATGGAACTGGGATGGAACCGATCCCCATGGTGTCGTCCCTGAACGCCAGGAACGGGAGGTGGCTTACGGAAACTTTCCCTAAGGTCCCTACAGACCACTCCGAAAAGTTGTTCCGGCTACTGACCATGAGCTTTTGTGCTCATGGAACTTTCTTCCGAGGAAAAATAGATTGTCGACAGCTCGAAGGGGGACGCCACGGAAGAAAAGGGGACAATTCACATTTTGAAATCGGGGAGGCTTGATTCGCGTGACTGAGGGTAAGACAGGCGTCATAAGGACTAGTTGCGTAGGATCTGGATCACAGTTGCCCGGAGTCCAGCCCGCTCAGGGCGTCTGGCGTACGGCAGAGGCCTCGGAGGGCGCCGCGGGCCACCTAACAGGGGACTTCCAAGACGAATAATGCTTGACTCGCTCTGGGCCTCTCTCTCAGCGCAGAAAAGTTATCCAAAGCTAGACCAGACTCCCGCTCGTCAGCAGAATCAGTACTTGCTAGATCTTCGGTCTGGACTGAAACGAATCCTCATAGTGATTCCGGGCCATCCCTGATGATCAACGAAGTATTACCACGCGTGCCGCGCTCGAAATTCACTGGTAATGATCCCAAGCTGATCGGTTTGCATCCAACAAAGGAGTCAGGCGGCCGGAGCGGAGAGAAAACCGAGTGTTATGGATTCGTGTGTGGAGAAGTCGACTCACGGTTCCACAGTCTCGAGCAGCAGGTTGCTGATTCGACTCAGAGCCATCTGGTTCCCGAGGCTGAATTCTCCACAGATGCTTTCCGCGGTTCCCACGCTGTCAAGGCGAATTTTGGGGAAGCTTTACTCCGGGAAAACTTCCGGTTCCTGACTCCCGCGGAACAGGCTCCTCACGGGGCCCGGAACGAGGGCCGGGGAAAATGAAGAAATCGACATCAAAGGACAACTGTTCGATGAGCTAGCTCAGAGAGTTCTGCTGACATCGAACAGACATCGGTTCGTTAACGCCGCTTTCTCCGCTCCCGGAGAACTGGCCGCCGCAGTGAGGTATTCTCAGGTCTCCTGTCATCTGGTTGAGCGAGCCTCGGCTTGCAACCGACGGAAGTCCGACCGGCTGCGCGGGCAGAACACGCCATTCGGCGTTCAGGAAAAATGGGCGTTCAAGCCAGCACGCGAGTGTTCTGCAAGGGGAAAGTAGGCATCTACACCTTTGCCGTGACACCAGCTCGCGCGTGTATTAGCTAGAGCTCCTGCGCTCGCTTCGCAGGAAAACTTCGCGCAGACCGAGCGGAATCCGGTGCTCACTCTCTCCAGAGCGAATTTTGAAGGGGCTCTTGAGTCAAGGACGAGGACTCAATATCAAGAGGAGCATCCACTACGAGGCAACTCTGGAAACGGTTCTCGAATCTCGTCACGGAAAACGCGCATCGCCCCGGGTTGCGATCGTTTGGCTGACATAAGCGGCGAGGGACGTCTTCCTATTCGCGACTCATTGTTGCATGCTCATGCATCGTTAACGCTTCCGTTCGATTAGTTAGCGTAATCAGCACGCGGCGCACCGACGGCACACACGCGTGCGTGCAGTGATTCGAATCATACGTTCCCATCCGGGCAAAATGCACGCACAGCAGAAATGTCAAACAGCGGGGTGATGACACTGAATAAACTGAATGCAGGGATGCGGTCTCAGCAGCCGAGTGTTTAAATGGCGCTTTGGTATCATTCTAGACCAGAAGAGATTCGTTGTGGAAGTTCCGAGCGTGGCTGGGACTTCGGGGAATGGATGAGTGTCTGTTATGCGACAATCAATCCTCGCCCATGGTTGACGAAAGTCTCATTTGGAGTACCGCCGCCTTTGTTTGAACTACGTTCGAATCCGAGAGCGCACCCGGCCGTGTTTGTTTCGAATCATCTGAAGCTGAAAACGCTCCCGCAGATGCTCCGAACGGCACTTGAGCTGGCTTCCTTGGGTTTCGAGCCCCTTGCAGCGCACCGGCCTCGTGTTCTCATCTGCAGCTTCAGCATCATGGCTGTCAACCCCAGTTCCCTCAGCTAAGTGTACTCCTCCCGATCAAGACGAAGAAAGCAGCAGGGCCTCATCAGCGGAATTATACCGGCTTTGTTCCTGAAAAGCCTTGTGAAAGGGAAAAAAGAGTCGTCTACTCTGGAAGCTGTCGAGGGTGCGTCAAGGCTGCACGGAAAGCTCATCGAATTGACGGCAAGCTTCGGTGATACATCTCGCCGAGTGACAATCAACCTGATCATTATTCGAGGAAACCATTGCTTCCGAGAGGTGGGATTCTTGAGGGGGGACCCAACCTGCTCGTTCGGAGCCCAGAGTCTTTCGTGCCATGTTAAACGCCGTTGTTTCTTCCTTCACCACGGAACTAATTTCATTCTCATGCCTTGCTCCGGGGAGTACTCGAGAACCACGCTTGCCTGATGAGCACGTACGTGTAAAAAAGAACGATGCTCATCGTGCACCGACGGTGATGTGTTCTATAGGACTAGTATGCGGATCCCATGTGTCGGATTTATTAGGATTGATAGAATCCGAAGGAACATTATCCCAGCCTCTGCAGACGATGTGGGATAGCAACAGCCACGTCAAGACCTCACAGACGTGATTCCTAATCACGCCACAGCCTCCGCAACGCTCCGTATTTACGAATTTCAACTCAATCATTGTTATCGCAATCGTCATCTCAGGTCTCGGAGTCGCCCTGCGTTCGCAGCTTGGGCTGCAGACCGAATCACTACGATCAAAGCTTTCTATCGGTAACTCGGAGCCGTTCATCGAGCTGAAATTCGATCAAAACCGCTTTCCAACAAACGTCAAGGTTCTGCACCTGGCTCCAATCTGGGCCTGTTAGCCTTCAGTTTCTTCGGATGCGAAACTCAATATGGAGTCCGGTATGCTTCATGGTGCTCAGTTTGCACAAGCAACGAATCCGACGAACCCAGTGCTCCGTCGGAAGACGATCTGAGTCTTCCAGCTTTTGAGGCTCCTCGAAGACGTCCAGCGATGGCCGACCAGAACATGAGAATCTATGACTCGACGCCGCTGTGGAGTTGCAATCCGGCGAAACAAACAGGTTCCCATTCTAGTCGTCCCGGGCGTGTCGTACGGCGAAACTGTTTTTCTCTGTCCGCGGAGCTAAAGGCCAGCAATTACACTGATAGGGACGACAGAACTTGTGCTAGCTGGTCGAGCCTTGAGCTGCCCGCTGACCGGAGTCTCGCTCCGTTCTTTGGTTGAGTGGAAGACCCGCCATGCTCAGTGGAAGCAGCTTGGAAACGACGGACGCACGACTGAGAAAAAACATCCGCAGACAAAAACTTATTCACACCACGACACGTCTGTTGCATTACGTGCTGACGTCCTCGTGGCGGCGACAACAGCGGGTAAGAAACCGATACCGTGTCTTGTTCTTCTTGTCTGCCATATCTCACCGGGATGCTTCTTCTATGCTCCCAATCGGATATAAGTACTTCGGCGGTGTTCGGCGCTGACATCGACGCTATGCTCAGCTTCATCATCGATGTCCTGGCCAAAGCGCAGAGTTCCTTCGGGCTGAATCCTTTCTGACGAGGGTCGGGTTTTCTTCCATCCGTGGAAACGCCGGATGTCGTCGAGCGTTGTCCCAATGAAGTCGTTTCTTCCTCGAACTCGTATCGATGGTCGGACTATCCATCGGAAGACTGTCTATATGAGGTTTTCCCAAGACGAAGATGTTCATGCAAAAGTACCCGAACGCCAAACATATATCACAGCTCGGGAGATCGATTCGGGATGAGAAAGCTGGTTGGACTCTCGCTATGGAGAGATCATGTCACAGACCAGCGGGCTTCGATCCACGTAGCATCTTATCATTGGAGCCTGGGCGTTCATGTGAATTTTCGAAATTATTCCATCAATCGCCTAGGATTGATCCGTTGCAATCAGGGCATAATTTCGAAAAACACATGAACTCACAGGCTGCACTTATCATCAAGGTTCACGTCGATCGGGCATCCCCCGGGGCACGGGACCATTGTCCAATGATCTTCAATCATCACCGATGCGAGATTCCGAGAGTCACTGCGGCAGAACTCTCTTCGACTTCCGCAACGAGTTTTCTCGCATGTGACAACACAGACACGTCTTGCGGAATTTTGGTTTCTGTATACTTGGATCGGCGGGAAAACTCCAATTCATCCTGTGCCCGAGCGAGACATTTGGCTTCCGTTCAGGGCATCCCCCTCTCGCTCACCGTCGCGGCACCAGGGATTGGAGCCTGACATTATCAGAGAGCGTTTGTCTTTTCCGCAGTCCTCCATTCTCCGTTGGATGGGAGGCTCCGCGGACACTTAACGAGCGCACCTGACACCAACATTAACTCCGAAATATTGCGTGGACCATTTTTCCAAACACCTTCAACGACTCACACTTACAGTATCTTCTTTGGGTCTTTGGAGATTTTATGGAGCGGTGACGTTTTTCAAACCGGGGTTGCCGACAGAGTCTCCGAAACAGAGCGAGTTCTCCGCAACGCGGCCGTCATCATGAGCTCCAAGTCAAATGCGTTCCTCAATGAGGCAGCAGTGAGCGTGGTTCAGTGGAGTCAGGGAAACCGGAAAATCCGGAGAAACATGCGGCACAGGGACCGAGTTCGCTTCTAGCTGCCGCAGGAACCGCGTAACTTTGGCTTTGGTGAAGTTTTCAGGATACCGGGGCATAGAATTCTTGACCGCTTGAGGAGTTGGCGGACTCAGCTCGCGAAGGGATTCGAACTGTACGAAGAAGTAACCGCCTTGAGATGGAGTGAGGACACTCCCGCTCTGTGCTCTCGAGACACGCCTCGGTTCCTGTTCCGGAATCCGAGACTCAGGGAGAGTGTCGGACAACTGCGAGAACCAAATGAGTGGAGAATAGGAGTTAACGAGTAGGGATGGAAAAATCGGAAAACGGACGAAGGGGTTGCCGATGAGAGAGGAGCGGCCCGAGAGTTGGGACGAGGAGCGCGAAGAAGGCGACCGAGGAACCGGAAGGGAGAAGAGCTGAAAGGATGAAGAAAAACCAGAAGGGTAGGGTCGAAGCAGCTGGCATCCCCCAAGCCAACCACAAACCCCTCACAATGTTCGTCCTCAGCAGAATCGACTAACGACCTACTTCATGGCAAGCGTTTGTTCTGTCAGTCAGGCTTCCCTTCATTCGTGCGTCTCTCTCTTTAGTTGTGCCTCTCTCCGTCCGCTCTTATTTTTCCTCTCACATCTCCCCATACGGGGGACGTAAGTAGTGAGTCGGCCAACTCCCGCTCCGTGGCTGGACAGACCGGTAGGCAGCGGGAGAGAAAAACCGAAGCGCGTCTTCTTTCTACGCCCTCCTTCGTTTCCCTCTGTCTGCAAGTCAGCGAAAGGCTAGCTCTGCTTGAGCTCTGCTTCCCGTTTGTTGGAGCTAGACACAAATTTAATACAAGTCTTCCAGATCGCCGCACACGAGAAGGCACAGAGGAGGAAAACAGGAAGGAACTGCGGGATGGATTGAGGGGCAGAGGAATGGATCGGAGGACGACAGAAAGCAGCTCGAGAAAAGGGAGACGGTTCGGACCGGCCACGGGGCAGTCGGTGAAGACAGACCCAACGAGAGAACGAACGACCGGCAGACGGTCAGAAAGAAAAAAAACGGAGAAACGGACAGACGTTCGAACGGACAAGCTGCAATTTCGATTCGGCGACAGCAGCGGCAGCGAGGCAAACTTGGCAACGCAGAGCGAGCATGGACAGAGCGAGGCAGGAACAAGGCTGTTTCACCTTTGTTTCCAGTTTTTCATTTTTTCCGGGAGCTGTTCCTACATTTCATGAGCGTGCCGGCGGGCATACATGCGAGCAAGCAGACGGGCGAAACGGGGGTTGTTGATCCCGTGAAGCTGCCAGCATGGAGCGTTTGTTTCTTGTTTTCCTCTAGGGGACCCAATATTACTCAATATTTCTCGCAATCAGCCGCACTCAATTAGATATAACCTTGTCCAATATGATATCACGGACCACTATAGGTGTTATGCGAACTCGAAGTGCTGAAGTTTTGACTCGATTATTATTACTTAACTCAATGGATGAGCTGAGAGTTCTCCCTTCACTCGCGATTCCCTGATTCAATAATGATCTTCTAGATACCTTTGAATGTGAATATGGCCTGACGAGCACTCACACTCAGTGACCTTGACTTCTGTGTATTCAGGGATCAAAGCTCTTCATCGGCGCCTCCCTCCCTCCCACTGGAATGACGAAGTTTTTTTTTTTTTTCTCGGCTGAACCTCTCAGCCAGCCCTCAGGAGTGCACCGGAATCACATAGAGTATTGCTTCAGTAACACTCCCTATCGCCTCGCAAATCCCATTGCGGGCGGTGGGCTTGGGTCTTAAGATGGTTCAGATTCAATTCTGATATAAATTAAATCCTCTTTTTACCACATAAGAAAGATTTCTGTCCCGCAATTGCTAGCTTAGCGTGGCACCCAGTGTTGGTTTATGCCACCCGGCCAGCGAGCGGGTCGGAATGACGAAGTTGGGAAAAAGTGGCAAAGCACCTAAACAGCTCTCAATCGATGTTCGAAGAGCGCGCCTCTGAGAAGAACCGGAGCGATGGACATGCTCCCACTATTTCGAGGAGTCTCTGGAGAGCGCGCTCAAATGTGGCGCACAAAACATAGCCGAGGCCCGGTAGGCGCGTCCTCCAGCAGTACTATCATCAAGTATTCAGACGAACAAGGTGCTGCCGTCGGACACCCGGCCTTATAAATAATGCGAGGGATTTCGACGTCTCCTCCCGAGTCCGAGGGTCATATGCAAGCAGAGGAGCGTACTGTGCCTATCCTCGAGTGAGCTCGAAGAGCCAGAAGCAACAGAACAGAGATTCACGTCATTCATCCTGTTTAGTGAGTTTCTTACAGACGTCGAGGGAGAGATAGTCTTGTACGAATGCACATAAGGCGTCTGTCGCTAATGTAGATCAGCCCGCGATGGTCGGGAAGAAATATTCAGACCAGGGGGCCGGGAAGGATCCGCGAAGAGACAATGGAAGAAAGGCGACAGAGAACGGTACTGGAAATATAACACGAAGCTCAACCCGAGGCCACGAGAAACGCGCGTGGACGGAAGGGACCGAGGAGGAGACTGCGGGGAGGCAGAGCTTTGCGCTTTCAGGGCGTAGTCCACGAATTTCCAACGGATCCAGATGAAGATAGATTGAAACGGAACTGCCGCCCTCCCCCCCTTCGCCGCCGGCCCGCGAGGCGGCCGGCTGCTTCTCCATTGGTGTCGCGCACAGATCGCATCGGTCTCACTCGTTGCTGTTGTTGTTGTTGCTGCTGCTCGCCTCCTCCTCAAAGCCACTCGGCTGGTTGGCTGGTGTCCTCGGTGCCGGCTACCTCTCCGGGAGCGGAACGCGCAGGTCCTGCGCTGAATATTTACGGCGTCCTCGATCGGCCTAGAGCCGCGAGGGTAGCTGCTTAGATCGCTCACCTGCTAGATAACCATGCAGCTGAGCAGTGAGGCGAGTTGATACCCGATCTGCCCTCCAGCAGTCTTGATCGCGGACTTGATAGCGCATCAAGTAGGAAGGATTAGTAGACAGCCAACGGAGAATGTGCTCGGTCCGACAGACCGAGGTTCCCGGCCGGGTTGGAACCCTCGCGTGCTTCCTGCTCCTGAGAACTCCCGGTGCCGTTCGGCTCCCGCTGCCTACACTGAAAGGGCGGATTCGAAGACGCGAGGTGCCCTGAACAGCCGGAGGCTCGCGGGACGATGGCTTAATAGCTCTTTTCGGCCAGGTGGCGCTTCACGTCGACATCATTTGCAACCATTTGCTGTAATGGACCGACTCAGATCGGCTGAAGCGATGTCATCGCTGCTACGACGTCGTTGAGTTGGTCTTGATGAGTATGGCTTATTAGACTTTATTAGCGGTGGCTGCATCGCCCAGCGCGGCTCACGAGCGGTCCGGCCCGCTTCCATGGACAGCCATTGCATCCGTTGCGAGATGTTGTGTCCCTATTAAATCCGAGGCCGTGACCGGGAGCTCGGGCCTCCGTGTTCGTGAGGTCTGTTCTAATGAGCGGGCAAACGAAAGAACAGCCAAACGCCGAGGGGACCACCGAGATGCGGAGAGACCTGGTAAACATCTGGCTGTGTCGAGGAGGAACAGGCAAGGAACGTCCTCCATTGTCCGACTACGATCGATCGACCGCTGTATCCAGATCGATGCAGTTGATGATAATGATGGAATCGCCCATCGTTAGCATGAAGTCTGAGCTCCGCCGAAAAGCAGAGAATTACGGAGAATGTGCGTCTTGGTAGATACCCTTGTTGCGCCTGTAGCACATTCCCTGAACCGTAGTCTTACAATTTCCTGGTGTTGCTGCTTCACCCCTCTAATTAGCAAGTTCCATCGTTTGGCAGGAGCAACACCGGCTACGCTAGACTTTTTCTCGAGCGTTTGAGTTGCGCGAAGCCGGAAATTAGTTTTGTACATCCAAACTTTTGTTGTTCGAGAGAGGACGGTGTATCGGAGCGTCGCATCGCTCTCAATCTTCAATTTTCGCTTCTGCTTCTTGCTTCCAAGCTCAGCTCGAAATCGATAGGCAGCGGCGCTTCGGATACTCAGTATCATCCGCGTCACTCGCGGGACGTCAGGACACTGCAAGCGTGTCTTCCTGGGACAAAATATGATTCCTTCCCCTTTATCGGGTGAGTGAGTGCTCGAGTCGATCAGGTTCGAATCCGTGTGATTGGTTCCGATTTGATCTCGGGAAACACTCCTCACGCTCACGGAGAGCACCTCGGAGAGGATGCGGAGATCCTACCAGGTTCTCAAGGAATGTTTCCGACTAAGTATTGCGTCAATCTCACCTCCTAGATATCTGGTCATGTGGTCAGATCCCGAGGAACTAAGTGCCGCGATACTCTGTTCCGACCAGGAGTCTACCTGACTCATCGCTCCTCGAATGACGGAACTTCAACCCTTTTCCCTAGGCCGGAGAAGAGACCGGAGTCATCTGCGCGTCCTACTGCATCCCGTTCCTTCCATAGTTGGTCACTGCGGTACAGTCCGCGGGCTCATGGCTGAGGCACCGACAGTACTAGAGTTCTCCGAGCTGTATCTGACGTGACGTCGCATTCCGGGGGATTAGATACCATTAGATCCGGGGTGCGGACAGTGGCAATCAGTGGTCGGACAGCCTCGTGGTATCGACCAACAGCTCTCGAATGAAGATGCGGTGGATAGCTCAGGTTCTGCCTCGCATACCTCGTTGAGGGCTTCGGTGTTCGAGATCGTTGGTTCTGAGGATAAGCACTCATCTACCGATCATTTGATCGTATACTAACACTTCATGCAACCGGAGAGTGTGGACACCGTCGCAGCCACTTTGATCGACATGCCGTCCAATGCGCGACGTTAATATTGCGCGTAATCAACGCTGCGTCCCCTTCGGGCCCCTTGACGGGGGGTTTCGCTCTTGGAGACATCTCGTGTGGCGAAATTTTTGTATTCACTGCTCCCTCTGTGAAATTTTGGATCTCCCCTTTGAGAGACACTCCTCACGAACGGGAGGGAAAGAGAAATGCCTCAAAATCCCACAGAATACGAACATTTTTTTCGATTTTACTCAAAAAGCGCTTTGGATAACGAGCTCATCAGGCAACGGAGTCGGCAAATAAATCATCTGATGCGGTTTTTCCAAGAAGAATTGAAGAAAAATAAAGTTCGTTATCTGCGGGATTTCAGGATACACTGAATCTCCTAGGGCACTGGTTGTCAAACTTCACTCCTCGCTGAACACCCATGGAGCTCGCCGGGCCCCGGGAACGAGAAGGCGAACTTGGAACCCGTATTTCTTCGGTGTGGAAAGTTGCTCGAACTCCGCAGTACCGGAACATCATCCGAAGCGCTTCAACGGACGAAGCTCCGTGGCGGCGAAATCCTTCATGGAGCCTTTTCCGAGCTGACGGCACTTAGAAGCTGACGCCACTCCATCATGAGTGCGCGTCGAGGCTCTGTCTAGCTCTTCGACTGCAGAGCTGCTTGGTTGGCTCACTGCTTTTTGGCGAGCAACGAATCCGCACGATTCCCCGGACGCCGCTGGAAGCCCCGCTCTCGCGATAATAGAGGATTGCTAGGAGATATATCATTCGTCGTTATGACCGATCATGAGGTGCAGCCGTTGCAGCTGAGAAAAAAAATCGATATCAAAGGAAAGTTATACTGCGAGCCGCCCTGGGGGAACTCTGTTAATTTCGCGTTCGCTGGCGAGCATCCCCATACGATCTCGCTCGCAAGCCCTAATCCATCGCCACGCGACGACTTCTGGCCGTGACGCCTCGTCATTCCGCAGTGCCGCCGAGGGAAGCGCATTAGGGATTCCATTTTTGAAACACGGTCCAAAACATCGCGTGTCGACCACGAGTCGCGGCCTGAACCTCTCGGGCTGATCCGGCAACATGTGGGAGAATGGATCCTGGGTCGTGGAGATCATGGAAGGGCTGTTGTTGAAAGGATTCCGGACGAAGAGCAATCCAAAGGAGCAAACTTCCTGCTCTCGTTCGCAGAGGGTAGCAGCGCGGATGGGTCCTGATGAACCTGGTTGTGTAGTCCATCGTAGATGGTCACATATTTGTGTAGCACACATTGTGTAGGTCACATCGTTGTGCAGTCTTTGTGAAACAAAAACCTTCCGTATGGTGCCGAACCAGTTGGGCCATCCGGAGCGCAGATTGGGAGATTGGCGCGTGGCGGCATCGAATGTCATGGAATTGTTTCCTGCATTCCTGCGCGAGAGGTCATTCGAGGAGCTAACGGACAGACGGAGCTGCGGATGGAGCCAGTCCCCGAACTTGTCCAACCTCTTAGGATTGAACTCGTTCGCCTCCAATTATGGGACGCAAATGGTCGAGGTCGTGTTCAAGTGCGTCCGTTGCATTTGCATTCGCGGATACGAAGCTTGATTAACTGACTCGCTCAATTACGACGCCAGGAGTCTTCCAGCTTGCGATGGGTGGTGAATTGGCGAGTCCAATCGAGGGGAGAGAGTCGCGATGAGCTCGTACGGACATGAGTCCGCCACGGGCAACAAGCAGCGACTGAAGAGGCTCAAACGCACGAGCACCGTTTCGCTGATATCATCTATAGGGACGAAGAGGCTTGCCGCGAATAATTTCTGAAGCAATTTTTTCCCTTTCAAGTCATCTCGGCTGCCTCTTGGATAACTACGCTTCAAGTTTATTTGTCCCTTCGTCCACCGATGGTTTTCTTCTAAAGCAGCCACCAGTTACGTTAGTCAGTCAGGAACTCGTGCTGTCCGCGATTCCGCCGAAGCTCTCGCTCGTGTCTGGCGGAGAGACTTCGCCTTGATTCCATGATGCGCATCTGGGCTAGTTCATTCCCTCTGACCCTTCTCCATCTCCAGGGCCGTGGGTTCTCTCGTCCCCGACGGCCAAACCGCTCCTCGAATTACATCAAAGCACATTCATTCGGCGCGTCGATTCATCCGCAGGGCGAGTTCGCGCTTGAGCCGGCGATGCGTTTCCCGGCACAAGCTGAGATCACAAACCGTGGCTTTCAGTGGTCACTGTGAAAGCCAACAGTGGCAAGGCATGCCGCCTACACCTTGACGAGTGTACTCCTCCCTCTGAAGGAATAAGGTGCGATAGCAACACCGATGATGATGGCAGCAGCGGTAGCGGCCAACCAATCAGTGAGTGAACGCCCAAAGCTAACCAACCAGAGGCGTTACAAGCAAGCGAAGGAATGAATGGACTCACAAATAGAAGGCAATCCAGCAAGAGGCAGGTCTTGTACCAGCACCTCTGTCCGATCCGTCCGATAGTTTCTATTCCATCGTTCGGCATCCTCGTCGACGTTCTTGCAGTTGTAGTAGCAGAGCCGCCTCGCAATCCACTTTCAGGAGAAAGAGCTCCTGATCGATGCCAAGGCGGGCAGGGAGATTGTATCAACCGCGAACAATTACGACTGCGCTATGGTTACATTCGCCTCTAGGAATCCATTCATTCACTTCCGCTTTGAACCATTTATGAGGAGCTTAGATTTCAACGTTGGGCATCCCGGGAATGGGAACCGCTCACGGGGGAGGAAAGTTCTCAGGCCCCGCGACCAACATGCGAGACCGAGAGGCGCGCCTCCGGACCAGCCGAGGCTCGCGTACCGCGAGTGGTCCGCGACAAGCATCCGGCACGGTATCCGGCCAATAATGATTCTCTGAACTGTCAAGAAAGTCAGGCTCGCGGGCAGGGGCTTGCCACTGGACAGGTCCTTAGGTATTTGAGATATCACTCCGAAGAAAAACGCGGGTTCCGCAGCAGCCGCGGTAAACTTGCTCGCCCAGCGCTCACGGTGCCAGCGCTCATCACGCCGGAGGCTGCCAGGGAAGCCCTTCGATGTCGATTGGGAATACCGCTCGAAAATACCGGTTCTCGGATTTCCCGGAGCTCCTCAGGGCCTAGCCGCGACCCCTTGCCTGGGGAGCCCGACATAGAGGGATCTGACACCCCGAATCGCTGGCTCGCGACGTTTTCCATGATGAAACCCGATTGCGAGTCGAACCCCGAGGAAATCAGTTCTCAACTCCAGAGCTCAAGTCGCAGATCTCTGATCTCGCGGGCATCGGACGCGGAATCTATGGTTTCGCGCCCGCGCTGGCGATCGAGCGAAAAAACTGTTCCCGAGGAGGAATGTGGAATTCGCGAAAAAGGGATTTGCTCAGGAGTTCTTTCTTCTCTCAAATATGTTAATTGAACCGTGGCTTCTCGAGAGTCGACAATCACTGTTGCTCGGATTCGGTTTCTGAGGCAGACGGCCATCTATTTTTCCTCCCTCGCTTTCTCACAAGCTCATGACTGCGTCGCTGATGGGCTCTCTCGAACAAAAAAGAGAAACTTGAGACTTGTGTTTTTGATTAGCTTTCGTTTTCTGCTTCGAGAAGAGTCGCGCGACCCGATATCGAAGTTCTCTGTGCAGACTTCCTCCTCTCAAGGACACTCGGATTCGAGATGCGGATCTCTATTTCTCACTTGAGCGAGTTTCCCGAGATTCGGGTTTCGCGCCGTCCTGTGGGAGAGTTTGGAGGCGGGCTTCAAACTTTCCCGGGAGAACGCATTCCGATCTATTCCTAATTCGATGAAACTTCCATTGAACCTGTTGAGTACGACTGTATGACGACTGTCTGCCAACGGTTTCGCGGTGGAGGTCCAATATGAAGACAGCAACCGAAAAATCACATTCATTGTCACGAACGATCTTGTTCCTCCGCCCTCCACAGCATCTCAACTCTCAGTCCTTCCCTCCTGACAGGGTTGTATTCATAATCCAGTGCGTGTCTATATGAGAGAATATTTCCGAGCGCAGAGACAGTTTTCTTTCCTCATGGTTCTCCGCCTGTGTGAGTACCATGCATCCCTACATACTGATATTTGGGATACTGTACAAATGCTGCGAATCAATCCCCAACGAGATCCCCAACGAGCTTTGTAAAGCCCTGACCGGCTTGTTTCACATCGGCTTCTCAAGAAATATGACGCCAAAAGAAGTCGAATGAACAGCCTGATTGAATGGATTCCTCCCGGGGGGTCTGGCTCGGAGCTGAGCTCCTCACCTGATCACTTTGCTTGCGGTTGGAACTCAGTGATGCTATCTCGAAGCACTTCACTGGAAACTCATTGATTTATCCAGAGAACCTGGTCCTCTTACCAAGCCGCAGTTCGCGATTGACAGCTTCAGTTCGGAATGTGGGGACACAATACTGCTCTGTACGGGACCACATGGTCGTCGATCCAATATAGTTATGGCAACACCCTCTGCGGATCGTGGACGAGACGCGGTGGAAAAGAGAGCCGTTGAGCGAGCACGCGGGAAAATGGGAATGCTGATGTAGAAACCGCGAGCTCGCTCACCCTCGTGCATCATTCGAAGCTGATTTCGTCTTCGTCTGATGATTCCACTCGCTCGCTCACCCAACCGGGGGGGGGGGGGGACCGATCAACCATGCGGAGTCGCGCCCGTCGCAACAAATCCGAGAAAATTCTGCGGGACCCACCTCTATCAGGCCCAGCCTTGGTTGACTTTTAGCAAACAATACAGGAACTCGCAACGGTGGAATCGAACAAGCGGAGCGCCGAGACGCGAAAATTGAGTCGTGAGCGAAAGGCACGGATTCCGTTCTCCACCTCTGGGGGTCAGAAGGAAGCCCATCCCTCCAATCCGCTTCCCCTCGACGGGCCCATGGGAAGGTCACAACCGGAGCAGATGGTTCGCAACGCTCCGATCGTTTACCAGGCCAGTAAGCTCGTCCTTTGTGTAGACTGGACTCGGATCTTTGAGAAACGACCTAGGTGTGGTCGAGGGCAACCTTCTCAAGGCTACGGTGCAGAAGAGACCGACGCTCACGGATAGCGTGGCTGGAGGCTCGGATCGTAGGACTCAAACTCGAACACTTTGAGAACCAACAGCACATCTCGAAACAAGACGGCAATTTGTAAGGATTAGATACAGAGCGCGGGCTCTCCGGACGACGATAACGCGGGCATCGATCAATTCGGATTGAGCTCAGTTTTTGCAAGCTCGGGACGCTGGCTAGAGGGCGGATACTTTCGACTTGAACGCTCGCAAGCGGCTAAAAATAGCAGAAATCAGGCCTTCGTCCACAACAAACTCGAATCCAGCGTTGAGTCGAAGAGAGTTTTTCGATGGATGAATGGACCCCGATGGATCTGAACGGACGGACAGGCGCACTCACCGACAAAACTCAGTGTTAGTGAAGATTGATTACACGGCTGGCAGTCGAGATTGTGTCACGTCACTTACACGCGTTCGTTCATCGAAGTATGTTCGGATGAGAATCGCTAAGAATCGAGCTCGTCTGCTGGAAACAGCAGCAGCACCGTCAGTCTAATGGGATCCGATGGGAGCCGTCGATGGAGGGAGCACTTATCGCCGTGGCGAATTAATTTATCTAGATTTTCATCCTCCCAGCCAGACATCTTTGGATTGTTATCTCCCGGTTTTCAACGTGCTCGAAGAAAGTTTGCGAGCTCCAGCCTGGCAGCACACACATTCAACTTTCTTCCGCATCGGTGGAGTGGTGCGGCCAAGAGGTTGACGTCGATCCGACTTGGTGCTCACGGGAACAGCTTCCGGGTCGGGAAGTGTACGCAACCGATCGCAGCTATTGCCGAGGAATTCATCAGGTCGGCGCAGGCCATCCGGGAAACGGAGGACAATCATGATTTCCCGCACGAAGCTTCGAACGACGTCTGTGGATGCACGCTAATCCCGCATCCGAAGTCTCAACGAACGGTACGTCTCCTCTCGGTTCCCCGTGTCCGTTTTCAATCATACACGATGCAATCAGTGATCTCGATAAGAAAGCACACTGCTGCTGCAACGTGTGACTCGCTCGCTCACCCGAAGTCATAACAGAGGCGGCCGCAGCTACTGGTAATCAGAGGGACGCGAGGAATGAGGACACGCACGCTGTTTGTTGATTCGTCCAATCAGGAGGAGATAAATAAGGCGAGGGCAATGATATTTCTGCCCTGATTGATTCCACTTGCACACGGCGTCCGTGATCGGCTCAACCTTACCATCAGCCACTCACTCCGGGACTCACTGTGCCCGACCCCGAGCGACGCGTCGCCCATGGAATCCTCGCAGTTTCCATCTCTCCAGCGACCGAAGCAAAACGGGTAATCCAGAGCCTCGGGCAACTACCTTCCTTTCAATGGAAAGCTTCTGCCAGCGCGGGATTCATTTTCACCCGCAACTTTGCACGCTCCGCCGGAACTTTTGCTGCTAACCGAATTAGTACTCGTTTGTATGGGGGGCACGCTCACCCGGTCTGCGACGAGGGGCAGAAAAACGAGCTCCAAGCCCAGTTGAAGCTCCGAGTAGCCGACTGGCACGCTGTAGGCATTCAGAACGAGGCTATCAATTTCTCCGCGAGCTCCGATGCGCTGTCCTCCGGACCACAACAACATTTGGGGATTCCAACAGAAATCCAACAGGGAGGTTTCGTCGTCCTGTCTGTCGACTGGTCCGCATTCTGACGTAAGTTCTCGGTGAAAAGTTCGTTTCTTTGTCTCAGCACGCAGTAGGCCCAGGTGGATGTGAACGGAATCTCGTGCAGAGCCGCATTACGGTTGAACTGCTCCCAGCGCACTCGTCGCCGTCCCCTTTCCGAAACTGTTTGACCATTGTCTAATTCTTGTCCCACAGAGCTGCTGACTTTTTGGGAGCGCGTTGTCGACCGCTCGAATCTCTTCCCGTTGTCGGCAAGCCGGGCCAACCACCAATTTGTGTGTTCGAGTGAGATACGCAGAGCCGAGCTCTTGCACAACACAGGTACCCCTCGTCGTGGAGGGATCGTTTTTTCTCCGTACTTTTTGACGACATTGTCGAGCAGCAGCGAACCAGCAGCGACGACCCTTCCCGAAGTAGTTTCCGATACCTCGACGTAGTCGCCAAGAAGAGGAATACGTGTCGGTCGCTGACGCCTTATTCGACGAGCAACACAGCTACACGACGGAGGTGTCGTTGAACCGTCGTCCTCCGCCGAGAATTTGCGTTTCCCAACACCGCAGACAATATATTGCCGCAAGGTGTCCTTTTTCTCGGACATTTATCTCGGACGGCAGAGTTCAGCCGCGTTCTGCTCTACCATCCGACCCGACAGTGGATGGGAGGCGTCTTGGAGGGAAGTCGACCACTTCTCCCGGGCTCTTGGAAGACTCGTCCATGCGTTCAATGCGAAACGGAGCTCAAAGCTTGCTGTTTAATTGAGATATATCGGAGGATACTGCGCTTGTTGTCACAGAACCTCGAGCTGCTGTCGAGCCCTTGTCGGGTCGGAGCTCCGCTGTAAAATGTCTCTTCCCAACTCGACAGTTGGTCTTTACAGGCCGCGCGCTGTTCACAAGTTGCAGTAGCATTCAGGAAAAGGCGTCGCCACGACTTTTCGAGAGGGGGAGGAACCCAAGCCACGCCACACAAGTCTCCTTCGTCAGGAGAAGCCGTACCGGGCTTACTCGGAGGGAAAAAATTGAGGAAACACTCGACGCACTCTAGAAGTACCGAGCGGGTTTTGTAGCCGCGTCTCTATTCGTCGTTCCCGTGCTCGCCTGCTTGTTTCCATGCGAGTCGAACGATCAGGGGGCGCCGGCAATGTCCGCCGTCAAGTGGCCGCCCGCCTCGGACCAAGTGGCGCCTGTTGAGAGTTCAGCTCCGCTAGAACGCCTTGCACCAAACCAGGTCCGTCCTCGTTCTTCTTACATCTTCTCCAGGTACTCCATGGTTTTCGCTGATTCGAATCAGCCCCGAGGCACTCTGGAAGACATTTTCCGCGAACAACACGGTTCTGAAACGTGTTTTTGATGAGGAAGAAAGCAAAAGATCTTCTAAGCTGTCCGTACTCCATTCCTTGCCATAAGACTGTTGGCGAGTTCGGGTGGGCAGATCACCCTCTGAGTGAATATCATACCCGTGCTGAGCAAGGAAACTCTGACGGAAAAGTACTCCGGAGCGTGCCCAGCTTTTTTCCGGGAGGGGGACCAAGGTATGTGATGATGATGAAGATCATGATGATCATCATCGTTGCGAGCTTTTCTTGTCGCAATCAACACAGTTTTCGAACCTTTAGGGATATTCCTGATGAGACTAAATCTCTACGGGCTACTTCCATTGATACAGGTACAATATATTCCACCTTTTCCAGGATGATCGAAGCGTTTCATGGGGAGGGGGAGGGGCAGTGCCCAAGGGCCCCCCCCTTGGGCACGTCACTGGAAGTACTTCTCCGGAAATTCAGATTAATATTTCTTCTGCTGCTCTTTGATCTACGAAGCACTTCTCGAGGCGGACGATGTTTTTTTTTTCACTGTATCGGCGATCCGAAGTGGGAACATCTCGGAAACCGCCGAAAGCAGCGACTAGACAAATAACGAGCCACGAATCATACTGAGTCGAGACACTCAAGAATTCTAGGTCCTTAGGCAATATAACTCAGTTTATTCTTTCGTCACGTGACTTGTTGAATATTCACGGAGGTATCAATGATATCCCCACCACTGGAATGCCTTCATTGTCTCTTTTATTACTTCATGATATTCGTCGACTCCTCCAAGGTCTCGATGCACACGGAACCGCATTCCAAAGGAGTGATTCTCGTTTTCGCGCCACATCGAGCTGCCACTCTGGGATCACCATAGTTAGCGGAATTCCATGATCGGCCTCGTTACCGGTTTTCCGTCGAGACGACATTCCCCACCGTCGTCGTCGATGTAGTTACCTGATATCATATTAGATAAGTCCGACGGGTCGGCAGTAATGGCGTCCGGATGTCTCCACCTAAGAACACAGTTTTTGTATTCTGCAAGAACTACCTCGGACAACAGGCATCCTGTTTTCGGAGCTATCAAAGCTTCGAACATTCCGCTCCTGGAAGCGTATCTAGCTCGAAACAACAAGTTTTCGCGAACTATTGAATACGGACCGGCGTTGAATTCAGTGAAACTTCAACAATCACTAGAGGTTCCCTTCCGTCTCCTTTTTTACATTGTCTGAACAAGGGTACTGAGCAGGCTCGTGTTGCTGAAAGACGAAACCGGTTTTGAATTTTCACAGTCCTTGGTAACGGGAGCCTCGCCAAGAATTCGTTCTAGAGTTTCGTAGAACAACCGCCAAACTACTCGATCGAGAAACGCAATCGAAAACCCCCACGAAACGGTCAACGACACTCACCAATCAGGTTCGATTCTATCGAGGTCTTCGATCTCAACGAGCTTCCCGTCTCGTTCCATGTTGAGTTCGTCTCGCTGCAGCAGGAGTTTCACCAGGTCCTCGTTTAGGCTCTCCACCTGCTCGTGGAGATCGTTGAGGATGAGTTGCAACTGCCGCACTGTGAGTTTTGAGAGTATTGTCCGATTGAAGCGTCTCGAGCCCGGAGGCAGCAGGAGCGACGCTACGGCGCTCCTCCGCTTGAGGTTACGTGTTTCGCGAAGTTTTTGGAGTTCTCTCTTGGCCAACTCGGGGGCTTGAGCCAGCGCCAGGCGCGCCTCGGCCATGAGTCGCGTTTTTCTCGCAGAGAACGACTGGTCGTCGGTGCTGATGGGCGTCATACAGTTCAGCCGGATGGGTTTGCGACGACAGGGGAAAGAGGTCGGTCTTTGTACTCGACTTCTACGAGGAGTCCGGGATTCGCCGACCTGAAAGGTATCGAATGACGAGGCTTTGAATCGATCGAGCCGTCAGGACCCGCGCTGAGTCTCAATCCGCTCGGTACTGCTCCTGATTCAGCTGGAAGTCTCGGCGACCTCAAGAAAGCTGTTGGCTGGGAACTTCGTTTTCGGTAGCCAGGGGAGTTCGGAGGAGAAAAACCCAAGGAGGAGATCGTGAGATGGAGATCGGAAAACGATAGCAGGCCGGAGCCGGCCGGCCGGCCGTCCTCTGGGAAAAGTGCACCGGCCAGAGGGGACGGAGCGAGCTCTAATGCGAACGACAATCGAGAAAGGAGTCATTGCGCCGCTCTCTCATTGTAGCAGAGGTCGCCGAAAGCAACTTCTGATCAATTGTGCCGCCATCGCCAGTCCCAGCGGTGATTCGACTATAATTATCTCTCCGTTGGAGAGTTCCGGGAAGAAATTTTATATTCGGAACCAGGGGTTCTCGGCCGCCGGCCTGAACCCCCTCTGAGCGGTGGGAAAACTTTCACCCGCAATACTGTCTCAAGGTCTACCTCGAAGCGACCAGGATGGAATCTCTGATTTTCTCCCTGCGGCAGCCCGTGAGGTGCTTCATACCTTCGTTTCTTCCCTCAAAGCTCCTTGTGATCCTTGCGACTCCGCGGGCGCCACCGGAAGCTCCGATTCTGCGATATCCAACATGGCCAGCTGTTGACGAATTTCTCCGTGCTCGTTACGCAGCTGGAATCGATGAAAATCCGATGAGTCCTTCTCCCTCTCATGGGAGCTCAGAGCTCCAGAGTCGAGGAATCCAACCACAACTTCATTTCATGGGCGATTAGATCGAAGTGCCGCCGTTGCGATGGAATTCTCCTCCTCGCAACGACGGGGACCGCTGATTGCTAGGTGCGGAAAGGTCAGCTCGACCCCAAGGGACTGAGCCCGGCCCTCGGTGAAGCTCTAGCTCGTTCGGAGGTCACTGATTCGCTGTTTCTTTGTGTGTGGTATGAACTCTCGTGTCAGGCCAAGGATGGGAGATAACCGACATCGAAAGGAGACATCAGCACTGAGCATGTTCCAGACAGACGTGACCACTCACACATCGACATGCTCTCCTGCTGGTTCTGATAGGCACCGATGAGCGGCGAATACTTCCTATGGTGAGTGCGACCCGCCGTTCGGAGAAGGGTGCTCGCCTAAGATATGTGAACTGGATGCCACGTTTCATAGCTGAATCTCGAAGCCTGGCTACAGGAAGCCCAGCAGTCCGGAATTTTCCGACAGGAATGCACTCTGCACTGCATCACGGCTTTGCATTTCCAGGGGAGTGGATCGGAGCAGCTGGTCTGTTCGGCAGACGTCTGGATTCCGGTCTCAAAACTGTCTAAAGACTCAGGGTCGAATAGATGAATATTTGGGTATGATCTCATTTTGGTGAGAGGCTCGCGGCAAGTAGCGAACATCTCCGAAAAGCAATCCCCTTATTGGGGAAGCGGAGCAAGGTCGTCCCTGGTGCTATCCGCCGGAGTCGTGTTCTTGAAAAGAATGTCAATTTTTCATCAAGTTATGAATAATGAATCAGTTCAGGCTGCTCGAGAGAGGAAAGCCGTGACGCCTCCTGTAGACCACTCGCATTTCTAGCGCCTGCGTCGATAGGTGCGTGCGTTCGATTGACCCCCGAAGGCCCTCGTTCACAATAAGTCCGCTCTCGGAATCCAGCATATCGTCGCAGAGAACTCGCGTCAGACGAGTTCGTGGAGCTCCAGCACGATTCGGTTCGAACAGATTATCGATTTCCCCCGCCACGTGGTCCCGAGAATCAGGAACTCTCCCGCCGGACCTCCCTCCCCGGAATGGATGTTTGACAACCCTTGATTAAATCGGGAACTCTCGTGTGCTCCTCCCCGCACAGCTTCATCTTGTATCTTCCTCTCCGCGAAAACGCCGAACTCACCTGTAGACGATATTCCGAAGGCGCAGCGCGTATGCTGTGCAGGCTCCTCGACTGCGAGATTTGTCGAACTCGCAGCGGAGTTCGATCCAAGATCGTTTGGGCGGCTTTGCGGATAAGTTCTTCCGTCTCGTCAGCTTCGTTGCTTGCCAACTCGTTCAGGTTACCTGGGGAAAACGCAGACGCGTCATCCAGTTCTCCAGGTCCACCACGGAGCTACTGGCGGTCGCCATGGATAACGTTGCGGGTTCCGCCGCTGAGCCCCGAGTCCTACGAACGGACGATCGAGATTTGCTTTCTTCCCCGACTCAACCGAAGGACAAATCCACTTAGAGGCAACGCGAGGTTTTGAGTCGCGAGTGGTCCGTGCGCGGGAACCAAACGCGAGCTGCGCACTATCTCGAACGCTCCCAGAGAGGGAATCTGTGAATTCCGCACGCCGCATCATTTGACGCGACCGAACGCGCCACAACTTGCCCAAACTAAACTCCGAGACAGCTGTGCGTAGCGAGCATTCTTCGAATTGCCAAGAGTTTTGCATTTCGACTGGGCCCGGGTAAAAAAAAATGCAACTGCCGCCGCTAGGACAAGAGTTGTAAGCTCACGTTGCTCGTGCTGTCTACCAGTGCGGTTCCACAATTCGTTCCGACTTCCTGCTCACGTCCCAAAGGCAGCGGAGCGCCGAGCCGGAGTCTGAGAAGACGCGAAGGCAACACAAAAAGGAAGAAATCATTCCAGCCAGTTTCAGGTGTCGTGGTCGGTTATGTCGTGCGATGCAGCTCAGATTTCAAAGCCGCCAGACAGGCGCAAGGAGGAAGACGAATAGCCGTGTCCGAAAGTTTAGACTGGTGCCCAGATGCCTTTTTGCTCAGGCACCAGATCTTGACAGGTTGAGATTGCTCCAGACATGCTGCAATCAAGGTTCTCTTCTGACTGCGCACAGAAGGCTGCGGCAGCCGCTCGGACTTGACTAGAACCCAACCTCTGCACATGGCTGCACACTGACAGTAATCGGATCAGAAACGAGTTACGTCCGCCTAATAGATCCGAAAGTTGGGCTCTTGAACCTTCGCAGAGAGATTATTGAAGCATAGAGAGGAAGAAAGAAGAGTTGCCGCGTTGGTGAACGTCTGAAGCGGAGCGAAAGTTTCCGATCAAAAGAGTGCTACCGGTTGCAACTCGTCTGGATGGCTCCCGCAGGCGGCGAGTGAGCCCGCTCGATGGCTACTCCTTTCGATGGTGGAGGGGGATTCCGAGCGTCATCAAAGCGGGTCTCACAAAGCTTCCGACTTGGGATCAGAAAGACCTTGCACACACACAAACGCTCATTGGGAAGCATGAGGGGACTACACATTGCGGAATCGCCGTATCTCTACATCGGCTCCCCATACGACAGTAAAGATAGAGAGAGAGGGAGGGAGGGAGAGAGGGAGGAGGAAGAGAGGGAGAGAGATGGAGGAAGAGAGGGAGAGAGAGAGAAATAGTGAGGACCCGACATCATGGACGTCGCCATATCGGGTAGATGTGCTAGCGCGCGTTTTCCTGTACATTCAACGGTCATGGATATCAAATGACCAGGTAACTGCGATGCGGAGGGAGGTCGCAGGCATCGTTTCCGCTCTGTATACGGCACCGCGCTATTGACCCGAAAACTGATTCCGTCTCACCCACATGTCTTGTGAGTCGTGGGTGTGGACTCCGATGTCGTCCGAAAGACTGGATGCCGACTCCTCTCAAGCGATCTTGCAGCTCACCGTTATCGAAATATCCCATGTGAAGGTTGGACGAAAGCTCGGAATCCGTAGTTGAAGAAGACGCGGACAGGGAAGAATGGGTTTCATGCTCGTTGTTGTTAGCGATGTCCTCGTCTTCCGATGTCGACATCGGCTCTAGCTCGAGCGATGATGATATCTGGTCCGGGGGAGACGTGGGGTTCGATATCACCGACAAATGCATCCTGCGACGGAAAAGAGTAGTTAGCTAAACGCTCCCTGTTCAACTAACAGTTGTCTGAACGGCCGCTTGTGTGCATTAGCGTTGCCTCGGGACTACTCCGTGGAAAACTTGATGACCGAGCAAGCTTTCCGTCCGATGCCTAATGATTAATCAATGTGACGTTGAATTGTGCAATGGTCAGCTGCTGCAGCGGCGCGTCGTCAATCTTCAATTGGATCATTAGGTCTCCAGCGGTCGATCGTTGCACCACTCCGACCCAAACGGATCGTCCGTTTGTACGACCTCGCTCGCAGACGGATCGGTCGGGAAAACGAGTCCCGGCCCGAGGCCCGCACCCCAGAGCTCGGAAGATCCGTTTCGCGGGCTACGTCCGGGTTTTTGTCATTTGTGACAGGGATCCACTGTCAAACGCGGCGCTGATGAATTATTTCTTCCCCAGAGACGACTCTGGCACGAATTCGCAGCGAAATAAGTTTAACTGCCGCCCATGACACCTAACGACTCAATTTCATTTGTTGCGTCCGTGCGTTTCCGTCAGTTTCCCCCATGTTCTTTATGAATATGGCTTTTCCGTGCTTCCTCAGAACTCCTCGTGCCATTCATGTTGCGCCCGCACGTTCTGGCTGTTCTTCTCCATCAACGGTACGCCCGTGCAAACTCAGTCCCAGCGGGAATCTTTTGATGCAACAAATCCAGAGGAGAGCTCCCGGAACACTCGGGAGAGCTCTCCGGCCGTTTCTGTTGTCGGAACAGACGTGTTTGCGATCTACACAAGGCAACGCTTTGAGAAAATTTCACTGGTTTGACGCCTCACCGTCATTATGTCCTCGTTAGATAATCCTTTCGAGTCCCCGAATCGTCGAAACTCGGGTGAGGCTCTTCGAAGCAAAGCGGAAGGGATCGGGAGGTATATAGGTGGGAGAACACTCACACGGTTATACTTCCTCGGATAGCTCCGAATGGGGATCGACTCTTCCTGAGAGATTTGGCCTTCGAAAGTTTCCGAGAGAGCCTGATCGCGTCGCGTCTCAATCCGTCTGATCCTCTTGACAAACCTCAAACGTTTGGCAGTGCTCGTATTCCTCCGCGATTCTGTCGCAACTGACTGACATGTCGCTTGTGCCGCGACATTTCCCCGATCTCTGACCCGGGTAATCCTCTTCCGTGCTGCTACCAAGCCCGGTAAGAGCTTCAAAATCCCACGCCAATTCGAGTCCAGGTTCTCGTCCCGGTTCTCGCAGTGGCGTCTGAGTTCAAATAACGAATCTGACTTCGATCACTCCAATCATTCCAATCCGATCCAACAGCAGATCGTGGGTCCTCGATTTGAGAGCTTCTCGATTCTTCTCCTGGTTTTCCGTCGTCCGATGGCCCGCCACGGAAACAGGTCACTATCGTAATCGTTTCGAGCTTCACAATCCGTTGAGCGTCTCTCGCTGGACCGACAGAGCTTGCATGCTTTCCCCTCTCCGAATCCAGTGATGATCGTGCTGCCTTCGAACCTCGAGAAAATTCAATATCTGGATGAGCCGGTTCGCCTCGGCCTGGAGATTCCAAAAAACGCGTTTCACGAGAAACCAGACCAGCCGTCGAGCGGTCGGCGTCGATTAGATGAGAATTCGCTCGAAAGGTCCGGACGTCCTTGCGACGATTACGCCACCAACCGCAATGCCGTTGCAGAACACGTCATTGAATGGTTCAAGGTCAAGTGATCGGGAGAGGCTCTGCGAAGCCACGATGACGGACCTAAAGTGAGCCGAGCTTGTCTATCGAGTGCACTAGAACGGCCGAGGCGTCGGGGGCTGATTCAAACACTCGGTTCCATTCTGATTCACACCAGTTAAATTGCGAGAGGGTTTTTCCTCTCCGGTGGATTTTGATCCGCGAATCCGCGACCTCCTCGTTCCTCCATCTCCAGAGTGAAAGATTCAGTTATGTTCAAACTCGCCCTACATCAGAGCTGCGCTAGTGCATGGATTCTGTCTGAGTCCTTGCTGGTTTTTGGCGGGGACAGCGAATGAAATCGTGCTCATCCACGGCACAACCTGCTCGTGGAACCGATCATCCGCATCCATCGAAAAAAGAGCGTCATGAGCAGCAAGAAAATCCTCACCCCTCATCTTTGGATCTCGAGGCGAATAAGGCGCAAGCCAGATGAGAGAAATCCACGGGACTGGTTTCCGGACGCAATTTTCGGTGAGAAGAATCGGTGAGCACTCACCTGTCAATATTCGGCAGGCTCGTTCCAAGAGTGACCGAGCGGTAACAGGTGCGATCCAACACAGACAACAAACAGAGCAGGTCCTGAACTCCCTTAAAATCTAAGAATTCAATACATATCCAGGACGCCGAGTCAATGAATTCTATATAGCATGGTTCAGTTCGAATCAAACAACGGGAAAACGAATCCAAGATGGCGCAGTCCAAAGTTGGAGCGAAAGGTCGTCGTACCCATCTCTCGGAGTCTCCCCTGGCACGGAGAGATTCTCCGCTGCGGCCAGGCCGGCCGGTCGGTCGGCCGGTTGGTCGACTGCCTGCCTGGCAAACGAAATGATCTGATACCTCGGATCGCCCGATGCCGGCGGGCAGGGACCGGGTTCCTACAGGGAAACCAGCTATGTGCGGATGATTCTGAAAAAGCACTTCTTTTCATACCCGCGTCCCGACCCCACACCCTGCGGTAGAGCTGTTTTTCAGGACTGAGTTATTGAATTTCAAAACCATTCGGGGAGCAACATGAAGAATGACGATAGCAGAATGGGGAACAGAAATCAAGTTTTGAGACCACGGTGGAATGTAAATTCAGCGGGGTCAGCGGGAATGGCGAGAATCGGGAATGACAAAATTCCCCGAAGCCTGGGCTGATGGGACCGCCAAACGCGGTGCTGCTTTTATGGCTGCTCTGAGATCCGGATAATTCTTCAGGAGCGCAACGCGAAAATGCGAGCATCTTGCAAACACCAAAGTTGGGCTCGCTGGCTGTACACGCCAGTCGAGGAAAACTTACAAGATCGAAGAATTGATTGACAGCCTGCCGGAGATCCGTGTCAGCTATGCTGCCTCTAACGCCTCGCCTGTCCCCGGAGTCTTTCATGACGGGCACTGCAATGTTCCGCGTGGGATCGCTCTAGATCCTGATTCTTGATTCAGTTCAGCAAGGAGAGAATCTGATAGCAGCATGTGTGGAATCGTGGTGTCGTGATTGCAGGCGTCGTCTCTGGATCGTCATTCTCAAGCCACGGAAATTTGGACCAACCTCGAAGCCGAGTTTCGGGCGAGATGGCAGTTTCGAACGATGACACGGGCCATCGGTGGCATACCCAGCCCATACTGTAATCGTTGGATCAAATGAAATGGAGGCAGCGGCGTAACAGTTCGCAGCGGAAATGGAAAATATCAAATGTCCCCTCGCCGTGCACCGTCGCTGAATAATTGAAGCTTCAAGCTGGAAGCACCTCATTCTTCGAATTTATCAGAAGGGAGGAGTCTGAGTAGGAGGCCGTTTCCAAGGGCTCCATCGTGTACCGGTGCCGAGCGCTCCGCTCCCTTCGTCAAGTTGAGTGCCAGTGAGATTGAAATTCCGTGGACGTGTGCCGAACGCAGCAACAACCAGTCCTGATGCTGCAAACCACCGGGGTGGCAAGCCTCCGGGAACAGAGCTGGCCAGGAAATTCGATGGAATTTCAGCTTCGAGGCTCCAACACGCTAGCGTCGTCAGGCTGTCGTCGGTTGTAACAAGTTTTGAAGCGCCATGTCCTCGTAGAACGTTTTATTTACAGACATTTAGGTTGGAAGCGGAGGCCGTCGTCCATGAGTGGCGGCGAACCACTGTAAATACGAGGCTAGTTGTCAAGACGGCAGTAACTCCAGCTTGTTACTCGGCTTGTCCTTTATTCATGAGAACGTTGTCCGTGCATCGCCCGCGCATGCAACATACACCGTAGGGAGGCCGCTGGCGTGTACTTCCAGCGTGCTCGCTCGCTCGCGGTGCCGTTCAACCTCGTCTGTAATTGGACACCTTTCCATGCAGTAATTACTACTCTGCCGGGTAGGTAGGGGATGAGTATTGCTCGGTCAGTTGGCGAAACGGCTGTTAGGGGCGCTTATTCCATGTGGGTCATCCATCCGCTCCATCATGCGGTGTTGTCGATTTGTTTGTCTGACTGGCTTGTCGTACTTCCCTCTCTTCCAGGGACAGACGACGAATTTTTCCACCACCCTCGGTGGATAGCTCACTCCGTGCCGCGGAGATGGCCATCGGGCACTTAGAGCTCGGAAAAACGAGTCCCAACGGCCCCCTCTTGATCCGGCTAATTTATTGGCTACTACTCCATAAGAGTAGGGTAACGCCGAGATGCGATTGAGTAATTCGTCTGCTGGCGGGAGGAGACGGCGAAGGGCGGCCCAACTGAGAAGATAAGATAACAATGAGGCAGTGGTGTCGGAACTGAGGGGAAAACCGAATGGGGAAGGAGGAAGACAGGCGGGTGGGGTGGTTGCTGCTCCTGGGGCGGGAACAGAGGATGGAGAGAAAGTTGGTTATCGGCACAGCGACGGGGAGACGAGAGGCTGACAGTGGAGGGAGTGGAGGGGCTGCAGGGTGAAAGAATGCCGCCTTGATTCGGATGAGTTATAGCCCTGAGGGCTTGCAGCAGCAAAAGTTGTCGTTCGCTTGGACGCCAGTAAATGGGCCGAGAAGAGACGGCTGCGACGACAAAGGTGAGAGAACGCTTCAACAGATCCCCGGCCCGACCCTCCTTCTTCGCGAGACACACAGGCGGCCTATCGACGGGTCGACCAGCAACCGAGTCTCCAACCGACCCAGGGACTTGCGAAAAAGGAAGTGTGGAGCGAAGTAAGTAACCGATTTCATCCCTCTCATACGGGTGTCGTCACTGAGAATTGTGAACTTTTGAGGGGAAAGATGGCCACTGACATTCAAATTGTGGGTGTTCACTCATTCTTGATTCCTCTTCGTCGAGAGGAGCGACGTCATCAACTTTCGAGATGTCGAACGCGATGCGTCAGGCGATTCCATCGGAGACTCACGTCGTCAGCTAACGTTCGAAATCAGGAATCAGCAGCCCTATCGAAGGTTCAATCGTATTCAAAGTGAACTCTAGATTCTGCTCTCAAACGGAGTGCGAGAATTCAATCGGTTGAGGGAAGCACAGAGGTCATCGGGTCCAGAATTTCTCTCGAACTGTGGCAGGCACGGAACGCTCCATTGTTTCCGCGTTTGCAATCCAGTGGACCAGATTGTATAGCAAGCGGGAGTCATTCTGAGAGAAGACCCGCACGACCGTGTCCTCACGAGAATCAGGAATCCGGAAACCTTCTGAGGAACAATGGGCCAAGACGAGGAATATTTCAACAGATTCTGGGAGGATGGAGCTTTCTCCCGGTTGAATAGATGAATCCCAGAATGGGCTGTAAGGGTTAGCCGGCCAGCTGGTTAACGTTTTTGATTTGGGAGGACGCCCTAGCACATCCATTTTGTAGGAGAGAAATGAAATGGTCAGACATTGATGATGGCTATGAGACGTTCAAGGTCCCTGCTTTTGCTGCCTTATTTGCACTCACATCGATATTTTTTTTCCCTTTACCGCCGCCTCTCGCTGGGGGCCTTCCCGGTCTGTGTTGTAGCAATCTGGATGCGGAGGTCGGTTCGAGTCTACGGAAGCTCCTTTGACATTTGCCTCGTCAGAAACGTGTCCGTCTCAGCTATCTCTCAAGCAGTCGGCCTCTGGAACCAGATGCCCGTAGAAGAAACCATCGACTTGCAACGCAGAATTGTTTTTCATTGGCTACCACAACGGTGTGAGGACTGTTTGGACGAGCGGTTTTCCTGTCAATCAACCATTCGATCTTCAGTATCTGATTTTCAAAACGAGCCGGCTCCAATCGCCACACTTAAAGAGCTCCCGGTGGCGAAGCGGAAAAGCTTTCCCTTTTCTCGCGGGGAAGAGGAGCCCTTTTTCCCCTTCCCTCATTCCCATCCTCCCTCCTCCTCAGCACAAAGCGACTCCTCCTGACCCTCCCATACACTCCTGAGTGCGACAAGCCTCCACAACGCCGTGTGAGGCAGGCAGGCGAGGCGTTCGTCGACGAGACAGAAAACGAGTGCTACTTCGGATTCCGTGAATTTTCTCCGTGCAAACAAATCTCCATTCGGTTAAGGATAATGTGTCTGTGGTGATAAACGTGTGCCAATCGTCGCTCGCAATGAATGCGTTCGGACTAATTCTCGTTGTTCTCGGTGGGAGTTTGTTGACGGTGACCGCGGCCGTCGGCAAAGTACACGAAGGCTCGGTGTCGGTCCTGAACCCGACGTCATTTCCACCGCGAGTCCCCGTTTCGGCAGATACTTCGCCAGAGAGTCCGTATGTAAATACTGAAGAACTGATCCAGCAATCTGCACGCCAGATCGAGGAAGCCATCGAAAAATTCGAACGGAAGGAGCCGTCTACGGGCACGACGCCGCCACCGCAACCGTCCACAACAACCGCCACTACCATCGAGACACGCTCGAGCGTCAATTTCGCCATTGAAACCACTACCGAATCCACGAAACCGATGAAGGAGAAGCCTTCATCTCCGACCAAGAAAGTCAAACAGCCATTTCCGTTGAAGAAGTCGCTGTTGAAGAAGAATTCAAAAGCCGCAAAGATAGACGGCACCACCGAACAAATTTCCGGTCCAATAAAAGCTTCACCCGCGTCGTCCGCAACCGCTACCCTTTCGACGACGTCCAATGAGAGCCATGCTGCGAAGGCGGCGGCGGTAGCGGCAGTTACTCCTGAAAGCATCAAAACGACGTTGCGAGGGGGGTCTGGCGCCGAGGCGGCTACGACTCCTGAAAGCCCGAGGACGAGGACGACGACAACTACAACTGCGTCCACAACAACTGCAACCGCATCATCAACAACAATCGGTGCTTCCCCGTCCACAACCACGTCTCCACCGAGCGTGATGCCATCCAAAACGACTCCAAACTCATCGAAATCTACAACAACGGAAAGCGCCTACGCTGCGGCTGAATCAACAACCATCGAAGACGATGCCGAAGTCGGACCCGAGTGTGTTTCAAAGGTGTCACTCGCAGCCGGTTTCAAGTATTGGAGACCGAAGAACAAAAACATCCTGAACCTTACGCTTGCCACCGACAACGTAAGTTCTCGTTTCCATTCTCCACCAATCCGCTCGTATGGGAGATGTTCCGGGGGTTCTTCCGATCCCTCTAGCCTTTGGCTAATCTGCGTAGGATGAGAGAGGGGATTAGCACTAGCCAAGTCCGATAACGAGGGCAATTTACGGTAAATTTGCGGAATTTCGTCGGAGATCATCGATTCAGGCGATACGGAAGCCGAGATCCTCGGCAATCTCGAGCCCTGATCCCTTTGTGATATTTCAGAAAATCACAAGCTTCCGGTTTCTCGCATGCCTCGCATCGCACCGGGCTTGCCCTCTCCGGGCCAGTTATCTGAAGTTCTTTAACGCTCAGTCGTCCAAGCGATGTAGGAGGTACGACGAATTCGAGACCGAAGGAAGACTGTTTCCTAGGCTCGGAAGCTCGGTACAAACGGTCGGGCATCACATGCAAAGCTGCCCAAGGAATGCTGACTCCACCTTACATAATAGCAATGAACGAGCAACGGGAAATCACGCGCCGGACCGTGTGTATGGGTGCCAAAGCACCGGGCGAGCGAGCCCGGCGTTCACATTTGCTGAGGAAGGATCGAGTCTTTCACGTCCGCAAAGCGAGATGTAGCAGCTGCTGAGTTCAGAACATCGGATGTCTACACCGGGGAGAGGAGAAAAGAATTATAGATTATCGGGGATCGACGCACCAAAAGTCTGAACTCTTTTTACCTCAACTCCCCTCGCGTGAACGACGCTGGCTTTCGAAACTCCACTAGGGATAGAATGAGAGGTATGGAAGGAAGGCTTCCGTGAACGGGAAATGTGCAGGAAAGGACACCCATCGGGAGGGAAATCATTTTCGAGCGCATAGCAGGAGTTGTAGAGGACCGAATAAGGGTAGGCGTCGTCAACGACTCGAACTGTGCGGTGTCCTCCTCAGTCTGAAAGGGGATGTGCGGAAACAGGCACGAGTAACGATCGGAGACGGAGCGAACGAGTCCCAGAAAGAGGAAGAAGAGAGAGCGAACGCTGAAAATGCAAATCGCTTTTTGATCGGGGCATCCGATGACCAGACGCAAGGGCGAACTGTTGGCTCGGATCTGCTGCACGCGGGTTATCCGAGTCGGGACGCATCACTCTGGCAGTCCTCTCGCCTATTTTCGCTCGTCCGCCGTTGCCTCCGTTCCCCGGCGCCATTCTTCTCTCCCATCCACTACCTCTTGTTCGTCTCCTTCGGACCCCTGGTTTTCCCGCTGTCTATTCCCCCTATTTACCACCATTTCGCTCGCCGCTCTCTATTTTACGCCACTTTTTCCACCTGCACTCAGCTCTCGGGATAATCGATCGATCGACTACGAAGAACGGGCTTCTCTGGGTTCCCGAGCAACCGACGCCGTCTGGATTTTGTTCCTGCCTCGTAGTCGTTTCTGATGGGAAGTCCGCACGACTGGAACCATTGATGTTCCTCATCTTATCGGGACGAAATGTCTATTGTTGCTTCTGTCTATCAAACCGTCAGCTCTCTCGTGGGAAAGTATTCCGTAATGCTCGGAGGGTCGTGTCCGATATCACCAAATGAGCACTTGCTGCAACGCCCGCGCAATACAAGACTGAGATCAAGCGGAGAATCGTCGGATTTTGACGACACGAGCATCATTGGATCCGCCGGGGGACTTGGAGCGATGTTGGAGAGAGACGGAATTGGAAGTGAGCACGAATGACAAGAAAGGACGGAATGTACTCGGGCCCCCGGATAAATTTCCATATTTGCGTCACTAACCACTTCCATTGTCCCTCGTTCTTTCCCCGTTATCCACGTGGAAGGCTGAAGTCTGGCGCCCTCAACCAGGGGCGTACACCCTTGCCGCTCCGGATTTTTCTCGGCTTCTTCTCGCAGAGGGAGGGCTGGGGTAACTACAAAGATGACGGTTTCTCAAATGTAACGCTGCAGATCAGACTGAAATTGAAGAAGCACCATGACCTTTCGACCTTCCGTCCTCAAATACGTCACTGCTTTCGCAACGCCAATCGACTCATGACACTAGCCAAGTTTGAGTCCGCAGTCGCGCAAGCAATCGTCACTATACGTAAGCAATATACGTACTCGTTAACGTGACATGACCATAATTTCGGTGGGTCTTCGCTGTTATCGAGGATCCATTGAGACCGATACCTGAATTGTGACTACGGTATATGCACCAGGAACATTCTCTGGTCGATGACTGTGACTCCCTCCCACCTCTGGTAGGAATTGAGCCTGCCACCGGCCCGAGGTGATCCTTTCGTATTGGGACTCGAGTTTCCCAATCGGTTCGACTTGGGGAGGTTATGCTTTATCATTTGGACGGACCGTCGAACTTGATGAGGTAACAAGGATTCAGGCCTCGAAGCGGTTAAATCGCTCGCTGGGTCAACTGAAGACATCGGATCAAGATAGCCGAGCATAGAATTTCCGAACCCAAATCCCACACCAGCTGCGATTGGAACCCACAACCCTGCAGTCGGAACTTGGCGAGCCCTTGCCTGCTTGCCTTTCAAGGGTCACGCTGTCTGGCTCTCCTCGAATTTGAAGTGATTCCTCCATCCATCTTACGGGGGGAAAAAGTTGACGGAAAATTGAAAATGCGCTAGCCGCAGAATCAGGAGGCGCTTCGTGTGCAACCGCTGTTTGCCCGAGCCTTACGTCAATGGCTTTGAGAGCGATCGGGGTCTGCCCGTCTCCTGCCCTGGAGCGAGCATGATTGCCCCTCGATCCATTCACTGTTATTACAGCGAACTCGTTCGCGAGAATGATCTCGGACCCTTCCTCCCTCAATCAAGTCCGCCACCAGAGGTAGTCCCGCTGTTCCTGCCATTCGATGACAGTTTGAATTCCAAGTTTCGGCAGTCACCTCCAACCATCAGCTACCTAGCTAGATGTTCCACAGGAACGGAATGACTGGACTCGCTTCTAACGAGCTCTGCCGAGGTATTATCAGTCGTTGCCTGCACCCCGCCCCCCATCTTCCCCTCCCCCGAGTGGTGGTGGTGCCATCCGCAGGCTCTGACGCTCTGGAAGCAGCAACAACGGGGCCAGTGAACGGACAGGCAGATGTGACTCGACGTAAAGTCCTGCTTGTTAACGATGACCACAAGCCAAGAGGGCAGCAGGTGTGCAATTTGCAGATGGCGATCATTGCAGCGACGATGGCCTGTTTGCTTTTGCTCGCTTGCATGCGAGCGGGTTGAGCGGCCTCAAACGTCAAAGGAGATGAGAGTGCTCTCCTCTCTTCGTGAGGAGGGAAGGAAACGAGCTCCTCACCATCCAAAAGCGAGGAAAGCCGTCGACACGAAGAGCGAAAGCAGCGGGGAACTTGTTCATTCGACCCGGAGGGAGTATTGTGGAAGACTCGCTGCGTAGACAGAACAGTGGGCCATCATTCCACCGAATCAACAGCCAACGTCCACACGAGGGAAGCAGATTTCATGCTCGGCGAGAGCGTGGTAAACTGACCCTCCACGCGGTGAGAATGATTTGTGGGGGCGGATTTCAAAGAACATTCCTCCTCCTGCGAGGGAATCCGGCAACGGACAGATGATGTCTGCTCTGCATCCTCTCGCATCCTTGTGCTTCGTCGCTTGGGTGCGCCCTCGAACGCCTCGTCCTTTCCGCCCTTTTCGAATCGCTTCGGCCTTCTCGATGCTCCACGCCCGTTTGTTCGTCAGTCAGACGGTCGGTTGGCTGACTCGAGCCGTCGTCGGGACCGCCTGACCTCTCTCTCTCTCTCTCTCTCTCTCTTCCAAGTTCTTGGCCGCAGGCGATGATCGACGCCGCAGGAATGAGTTCCGCTGACGGCCCGATCCTCCCGATCTTGTTCCGATGCCTGCGTCCATCAGACAAATCTTCCTGAGCGTCTTGCCGTCCTCCCATTAATCCTGACTACCTGAACGTCGTAGCGATTGATTGCTGCTGATTTAAGAGCGTCATTAAAAACACGACGGCAGCGGGAAGTAAAGGCCTCATACGTCCCGTAAAGGAACTTTCCCTGCCCCAGTACACATAACAGCAGAGTTGGCGGGCCACTTGATCTTCTGTGCGAAGTAAAACACTTGTCGCAACGTCTCTGCGAGTGGGTCACTCGACTGCTGAGTGCACGAATCGCTCACAGATGCCAAGTACATGTTCATCTAGTACACCAAGACGACCCAACAAGATGGCGCATACACCTACATCATACACGTGCAGGGCATCCACCGGTGAGAGGAATCCACAACGCCGTTCCCCACGGGACCCGCGTTTCCGATCGCCTTCCATCGGAACTCACAGCAGAGTAGGATAGCGAGAGAGGATCTGAGTTCGTGAGCGTCGGCGATCGCGATGCTAGAGCTCGCACGGTTCGTATACAGGAGCCCTAAAGTTCTCGTTCGATCCCGACCCGGTCGAATTCGGTTCGATTCAACGAAAGAACAGAATCAATTCCCTCTAAGTGCAAGCAGCTTCATTCGCTTGCTTCTTGAAGCATAATCGATTCGTTGTTCCGAACACTCCGGATGTCAACAGTCTGCAGCTTTTCCGGCGCTGGCAATCCTTGGCGAGAGCGCTCCATGGCCACATCCTCCTCCTGCGGCACCAGGAACTCGCTGTGCGCCAGGATTAAGGGCTGCAGGGCAGCAGAATATGGCTGCCGCTGCAGGACGTCGAGCTCGGAACGCCGCGACGGACGCCAGATGACTCCGCATCCTGCACTTCGTAATAGCTGTTTTATAGCCCGAGGTCTCCAGCCTGCTGCAGGCAGAGAGTCCGTCGTCTTTCTTCTGCCTCCGGCATGCCTGCTTCCTCTCCGTCGTCGTCGACGAAAGGGATCTTTTTAGCTTCTCATTATACTCAGCAGAATTGCTAATTGCCTTCGAAGCTTCGCTTCTTTCTCACTGATGGCATTCACCCAACCATCAAGCCTGTCGGCCGAGGGCCAGCCGCGGGTCAGTGCCATCATCCAGACCATTATCCGCTCTGCTCGCCGAGGAACTCGTATCGAAGTGGAAACAGCTCCATCGGCCGAGCGAAGCCCGAAGTGTACCTTCCTCCGCTGCTCTCCCCCGGTTCGAAATGATGGTTGCATCGTATGTTGTAACGAGCACGCGAGTGCTCTCTATCCGTCCGACCCTCAGGGATCCACCGGTAGACGTGTGAGCGGCGGAGGCGCAGACGAAATCGAGTCTCATTTTCGGCTGCCACCCGGTCGGGCAGTCAGGAGAGAGATGTTCCCTCCGTCTAAGGGTCACGTAGTCTTCATCATGGCCATAAAAGTTGCCGGCGTCTTTCGGCCTCCGAACGTTAAATGGATTCTTGGATTCCTCCTCGAAGCCGCAGCGAATCCGTCGAGCGCACCTCAGTCGGAGCGGCGCGGTGGAACCGCCGACACCGTCTGTCGCTGGCTCCCATTGAGGAGAATATTCGCTCCATCAAAGCGAAAAGTTTTCTCCTGAGTTTGCCGTCTGCAACAGCTCGTCCGGGTGGAGATGGCGTTGACGTTTCCCACGCATGAATCGTAGCCGCTCGGAACTCATCCCCCCGCAAAGAGCTCATAATTAGCAACTTCGAAAGACGCGCAACCGACTCCTTCCGCGACTCCTGTTTCCGTCACCCGAGAGCTTCCGAGGCGAGCAACAGGCAGGGGTTCCCGGTGGTTTTCCCCGGGGCTTTGCATCTACGTCGAAGCAAAATCTGTGTAAACAGGACATAGAGGCGTTTTGTTTGCGTTGGACTCCCCGCGAACTGACCGAGTGGAAGCGGACCGCCTAGCTGAATCGCAGGCATTCACGCACGATGGCTGTCCGGCTGCTTGGCTGTTGAACAGCAATTGCGCCTTGCCTGAAGCGCGCCTACATTGCGTTCGCTCTCAGAGGGCCCTATTTTCGGATACGACTTCGGTGCTGTGATTATGATGCTTGTTTTCGATTCCGATTCGGCTACGTCCCGACGAAGCTCCTGGCAGCGCATCTGGGCGTCACAATCCGGTTGCTGTTCGCGCCACCGAGTTGTTGATTTCCTCGAAGGTTGACAGTCGAGCGCGACTCAAGTGAACCCAGACGGCATGCCCCAACGACGTCAAGGCTTCCGATCACGGTCACGAGTCGAACTCATCTTGCCGAATCATCCGTAGATCTCGCGTGACATGTATTGGCGTATCCCGCGCGGGAATTCGATCCAACTAAGCACTGAAAAGACCAAGCGCCGTCCGTTCAGAACCTGTCGATACCATTCCAGCACAGAGCATCTGAAGAACAAAACGCTCGTCGGTCGCGTATGAACGCGGGAGACGCACACGTCTGAGTGGACCGTTTTCGGCTGCGGAACCTCCAGAGCCATACCTAAACATCTTTGTTCTCTTTGCAGTTGAGCTGCAGCATCTCGGCGGGTCTCTCCGTTTCGTCCAACACGACCTCTCATCTAGTCCTCAACGCCCAGGTCGGCGATCAGATCAGGTGAGACTTGCCCTTTTCTCAGTCGCATTTGAATTCGTCCGACACAGCAACACAGAGTGTTCCGATTCCTCTGGGAGCTCTTCCGTTGAGATTCCCTTCGACGGGGGTCGAAGCGAAACGAACTTCAAAATGACATTGTAGCAGCAGGCGGAAGAAGAAGCGGACCGGAGGGAGGGAGAAACTTCCGAATTTGAAATTCGGTCCGCGTGCAGCTGGCTCTACCCCAGACGCTGAACAGAGAGGGTCACTCGCCGCCCTTCCTCTGAGGGAAAAAAACGAGTAACTTCTCAAAGCGTCACCAACCAAGCAAAGCATAAATGCCTGCCGGAACACAATCCGAGAAGTTGAAGATTCAGAAATCGCCCGCTGGAGACATAACGGAGAGGGAAGATAATGTGAAACGACACAAATCCCAATCTGCACTGAGTTTTGAACAAGGTTCTTCGGGATAGGCTTGCAAGAGAATCAGGAGCCAGGAAAGGAAGGTCGGTTCTCTGTTTTTTGAAATCTGAGTCCGGTTCGGTGAATATCCTCGTTCACCGAACCGGAACTGTTCGAAATGGTCGAGGCAGCAAACTTTAAAGCTCAGCGCTGTTCCAGAGGATGTACAGCGCTGTAGGGAAAGTTGTGCGAGTTTCTAAAATATCTCGGTCAGAACCCGGGAGGAGCCGTCGAGAATTCCGAAACGTGACCTCATCGACATTTCGAATCACCGTCTGAGATTTCAGGGGCAGTTATCTCTGGGTCGCAGTCTCGATCTCGGACATCAATGGACTACCAGGAGGAGGGCTTCCGCTACGCATTCTCCTGGTGCAAGCGATCTCACGCCTTTACCTTGATTCTTTCGCAGGCTTTTCTTAGACGAAGTGGACGACGACGCGGTAGTCACTCTGCACCGATCACAGGAGGAAGCGTTGACCGAATGTGTCGAACCACCCCATGGCTCGGTGGTGTGGAACCGGAGTCAGAACTTCCTAATTGAAGCCGATTTGCTCACCCAGAGTGGACTCCAGTTCTTTGCTGGTGAGTGGGAGTCGCATTCCTCCCGCAGCCCGGATACCGGATAGCGCAAGAAACTAAGGTTCTCGATTTCCTCGCGTGTCCTCGGGATATTCGAAAGTTACGGAGAATCTTGATAATCGACGTTGGGGTTCCTGGCACACGCTGGAACTTGAGCCGGTCATATCTCATCAACTCTCTTTCGACTATGAAGAATATCATCAACAGATTCTGGATGGACCAGCGTCTTCGGTTCCAATACATCCCTTGCGGGGACGAATTCGGTGACATTCCGGATAACATTTCTGAAAACTCTCGAAAAGAACAAGTTTCACACCAGATCTGTAACCGGAGGCTCGGTCCAAATATGTTTCGTGTCTTTTAAAGTCGTCAAAAAAATACGCCTCACTCGATGAGTTTTCGTTCCCGAGTAAAATCCGAAGAATCGGAAGCCGCACCACATCGCATGCTCAGTCCAATCGGGTCGAAATCGAGGCCCATCAAAAATTATTCCGCCTGTTTGAATGTGTTTGCTTATCGATGGTGCTGATAACGGAACTCGAAGAGTCCTCCGGGATAGCGGGAGCAGCATCTGCAGCGCTTTTCGCTTCCTGAAAGAGTCGTTTTGAGCCCGAGTCTCTCCATCCATCATATTCTGCGCTTCTCGGAGTCTCTGAAGCTTCCTGTTCTGCAGATCGATGCCTCTAAAACTAAAATAATACGATAACGTCTTCGCGATAATGGAAGGAAAGAGGACTCTCGCTCATCCCCCAATTCTTATTCCAGTTGCTGTCCAATCGGACAGTATCGTGCGAGTTTGGCATATTCGGATTTCCGTTTACGACTCGGAATGCGAATCCCGCAAGGAAAGTGGCGAGCTATGCTCTGGGCGAGGAGTTTGCGCGCTTGCACCGGGCGAGGTGAGTGCATCCTTCGTCACGTTCCCTCTTCTTTCCCGTTCCTGCTCGAGCAGGACAGCTCGAACCCGGCTCAAATGACTGAATATTCCATCTGCGGGAGACAATGGAGTCGCGACTGACTGGTGTCGAGTGAATCACAAGACGGACACAGTCGGAGGATGATCGGTCATGCAGAAAACATCCGGCCGGGGTCCAGAGCTAGGGTTTTTCTGAACGACCCGCACAGGCTTGCCCGTATCGTGGCTCAACAAGGACGACCAAGACGACAAGCGAAGCGACGGTGACGACGAAAACGAGGAGGATGCAATACAGAGCTAGCAAGAGGTTATGAGGCGGGCGAACGAAATGACAAGACCAGGGGAGGATCCGACGGAAAAAGGAGGTAGTGAAGCACAAAGAGGGAGGGGATGAGAAGAAGGAGGAGGAATCACAATGCTGCTGGAGGGAAGACACAAATATACCGCGGAATACAACATGTTGACGCTTGTTTATATCAGGCATCTTTCTTTTTATGGCATTGTAAGAGAAGACGCCTGTTTCGACTAGCGTCTCGCGCTCTATCAATACTGCCGCCGTCGCCGCCGCCGCCCCCCCCCCCCTGAAAGCCGGTTACGGTCGGGGGAGCGAGCTTGGGAGCTCGAGCACGGCCACAAAGTAGGCTAAGACGGAACAACAACTGGAGACGGCTCTCCGACGGACGAGAATCCACCAAAGAGGCCTTTCCCTCCGACCCTGACCGGTGTCATCTGAACGAAAGGAGAGAAGCTCCCCGGCCAAAACCCGCAACTCCGTAAGCTAACCAGCCCTCCTGTTCGCTTGCTAACGAACACACCAAGCCTCCTAATGCATTTCGTAGCTCGGAGCTAACAACAGAAGAGAACCTTCTCAGCGTTGATCCCGGTGTCGCATTGAAACGAGCCGTCTTTTCACTTTGGAAGTTACCCCGTTTACCATATAAGCAAGCGGACGAAAAGAAAGGATGGGAAGGGGACGAGTAGACGGAGGACAGGGCGTGGAACCGAGCGGCGGTCAGGCCAGGCCTCGAAAGCAGCTGATTCGGCTCGTGAGGGAAGACGGACGACCGGTCGACGCTGTTTCAACTGAGCTGAGCCAACGGAAATCTAATCGTAGGGTCCTTTGTTGTTGCTTAATGGAAGCCGATGGTCCTTGTTGAGCAGAAACAACCAAGGACTATTCCGACCGGGAAGCGAACGAGCTAGCAAGTTGGCCGGCCACCCGCCCGGGCGGCCGGCCGATTAGGCTTTGTTCGTTCCGAGTGACGAGAATAACCCTTGGTCTTTCTTTCTGAGACGCAGTTCCACGAAGACGATTCGCTCGCGTGTCTCGTTTAATACCATAGCTCCTGCATGCAAGCCGCTGACCAAGCTGTCGACCGCACTGACAACCAAATGCACATTTTTCATGAGAGAGAACTGTCGGTCAAGTGCCACCAGTCGGGTCGAGCGTCAATAAGTTAACGGCGAGTCGGATCTGGATCCGCGTTCGCGAATAATGAAGGCGGCTAATGCGACAGGAGCTCCGCAACGAGCTCAGGAGGCTACTACTAAACCCAACATCCTGTACTGACACAACTCTGATTCATTCGCAGAGCACCTACGCTTGCCACTGCTGCCAGAGCATCAAGGGTCGCAGGTGTGACGAGTACGACGCATGCGCAGTCAATCCATGCCGAAACAAAGGGTTCTGCGTTGACATCAGCGAGGGATTGCACGGGAACCTCTACCAATGTCTCTGCCCACACGCTTATCGGGGAACGAACTGTGAAGAGAACGCGGACTTCTGCGAAATGCACCATCCTTGCAAGAACAATGCGACCTGCGTGTCCGCACCTGCGAACGCCACCGGAACTCCTGAGTACGCTTGCGAGTGCCAAAAAGGTGAGTTCCTTCGTTCCCGGTGGCGGGTATTTGCCCGATTCGTTTCCTCTCCGTTTGGAGGAAACGATTCATGACGAGCGGGTACAAACCTCCGTAGTTTGACATTTCTCCCACTCGCCCGCGAGAATCCTCCTCCAGCTGAAGGTGTTTTTTTTTTCTCTCCAAAAGGTTTCGAAGGCCCAAACTGTGAGGTTAACATCGATGAGTGCGAGTCGAAGCCGTGCGTGCACGGAATGTGCGAGGACGGCGTGGGAGAATTCAAGTGCTACTGTTTGCCGGGTTACGGTGGAGAACTTTGTGAATTTGAATACGACGAATGTGACTCTTCGCCCTGTGTCAATAACGGCGCTTGCGAAGATCTCATTGCCGGTTACAAGTGTCATTGCGGACCCGGGTACAGCGGGCGGCGTTGCGAAATGAAGGTAAATTTGCGTTTGACGTGACCTCGTCTCTGTTTCGCGCCAGCAAGACCTCGTGTCGCTGACTAATATTCCGAAGCTCGCATGTGTGGAGGGTGAGCCTTTGTAAAGAAGAGGTACTGAATTTTGCACGGCTCCCTTCACTTCGTTACAGATCGATCTCTGCAAACCGAATCCCTGCTCGGCTCCGGCGACGTGCATCGACAGAGGAAACAACTATACTTGCGTTTGCCGAGGTTCTGGTTGCGCCACCAGAGACCAACAGGATCCATGCTACCCTAATCCTTGTCAGCATGGCGGTTCCTGCTGGCCCAGCATGGACACTTTCTATTGTTCGTGTCCTCCGGGCTTCGCCGGAGACAACTGCGAAGGTACGCGGAGCCGCGTTTGTGTGGCCCTGACGGGCGTTTCCCTACCTGCGAGCGAACAAATATGCGAGATGAGCCGACACCGAGTGAGAGCCGCGTTCGGCCGAGCCTCGATGGCCGACAGCGAAGGTTTTTTCCACTGCTGGGCTTCAATGGGCGTGGTCTCGACCAAATCGTTGATGCCGCAAGAACGTTTGTCGCATAAACGATCCGTGGCAACCAGCGTCAAGGCATTTCCCCGTCGAGGCAGTCGGACAATCGGACTAGTGTTTGTGTCTGCTCATGTGCCCGGCAGGGCCGGAGGGAGTCAAGAAAAGGGGGGCAGGGCCCTCTTGAGGCAGCAACACTTCCGAACTTCCACGTTTGGGGACGTTGACCGTGCGCTCGGTTTGAGAACCGGCTGGTGGTTCGTCACCACGAAATCGCATTCAGCGAACAAGTTTCATCAGTTCATCCTGTCGGTTACAGAAATCGCCTACCCGCAAGCTATCGCGGAGCGTCGTGTTTACAACCCGGACGAAAGTCGACAACCCAGCTCAGAGAGACTGCATTCGATTTATGTGGCCTGCGCGAGTCTGGCCGGGGTTTGCGCTCTGGTCGCCTCGCGGTGACAGTTTGCCAATGCCGCATCAGCAGCAAACTGCCACCCTCTGATCAGCTAGATCCCGACTGTGAGCGACTGAAGAACAACTCAGGCCACTTGTGAGTATTTTTCGCGAGATCCTCCGTAAGATGAGACCTTCCTTGTCCCGATTTCCCCGGCATTCTCCGTTCCCCTCGCAGCTCTCTCCAGCGACTGGAATGTTCCACGCTGTTTATTATTTTTCTGAGTGCTGTACCTTTCCTCCGACGCTGTGCTATGTTGCTTATCTTGAGGTTGTCGTTCAGATCCGTTCAGCCGTGCAGACTAGAATTCCACTGGGCAACTCGCTTTATTGATGGCGCCTTGGAGAGATGTTCTTCTTCCACTCCATGTTGCTCTTCTCTGACGATGCTTCACAGGGTTCATTCATTTCGCATCGGTGCTATCAACGCCGACCTTCCACTCGCGTACAATCTTTCGCAGTTATCCTTGAAACTGTTTGTTGCCCCTCACACCCTTCATGATCGCTTTACGGTGGTCTATTTTCTGCTCCAGCTGGCCGCCATTGAGCGTCAGCGACCGTGTCCGTTTTGACTTCAGCTCTGCGGCCGTCTGCTATCAGAAATGCCGTTTCTTGTTCCCTTTTTTCTGCTTCTTGTTTGCTCCTGGAGAGGCAGAGATTCGTTCCTCTAGGCTCCCTGGTCGCTTACGCGGGTCTCTGCTAGTCTCCGGCCGACTCACTCCTTGATCCCGTGGGGATGGTTTCCCGCCACCCCCCTCCCTCTCCGTTAGGCATGTGGAATCTCTCCGTACTCTTCCAAGGCCCCTCAAAGTTCCTGTCTCCCTACTCGCTCGTGATGGCATGACGCTAACTACACGAGAGCTGCACAGAGAGCTTTCCGACACGCCACGGATGTTCCATATGATTTAAAAGTGTTTATCTTTCCCGCCAGCGCAGACGAGGACCCGCTCTTCAAGGAGACAAACTATGTCTACCCTGGCAACGCTTCTAATCTGCGCAACGTTACTCAGTTTCCTCAAAGGATCTCCACCTGGATTCGATGCGGATGCCTCTGTTGTTTGCCGAATCGCCGGACCACGGTCACTATTGAGTTGAGCCATTGATCACAAGGTCTCGTGTTACATACTTCATCCCACACCCGTCCCAAGCTGTCACGATAGCAAGAGCCTCCCGAAGCATTCCCCACGGGAACGGTTCTCCCATTCCCCCGTTCCCGGTTCCCCCGGTCGTCGGCGTTTCCTATACCTGTGCTTCTTGTGTTCTGACGGCGCCGAACGGGCGAAAGCACGCAGACGACTTTCCGTTTAGGACCTGATTGAACGCAACCCATGTAGCCGATTCGTGGCTGGCGTACCCATCCCAAATAGGTCCTTGGGCAACACCGGGAAAAAAGGGCAAGGAAACGGAATTGGTCGACGCCGATACGATGGTCGCTCTTGCCTCTGTCCAGAATTCCGTTTCGTTTCCGAAATTGATTCGGGGTATCTTTTGCATCGCACATGAGATTGCTGCGCAACGCGGAATGGGAATGGAAGGAGAAGGGAGAGAGGGAAGACGCGGGGCAACGGTGGGAGAGAATCGGGAGGGAGGGGGAAAACTCAGAACGACCTTGAAAATCGTCGTCAATTGTATTTTCGTATTGAAACAGTTTCGACGCGTGTCTCACCACCATCGGTGGAACCAGTCCTGAAAGATGGGAGACGAACGAGGGAATGCGTTGACGTGATCGAGTAGTTTCTGGTCGTCGTCAAAGATGATGAGGCGTCGGGTTGGGCCGTAGAACATTCCCAGAATTCAGATTTCTTTTCCACCAAAATTAGATGCGGCGATATCGTCGCAGCCGACTCGTGCCAACGTTTCCTTTCCTCGGGGAATCCTTGTCGTATGGCCCAACCCTGCATCACGTGGTAAATAAACTGTGCTATGATCCATCCAGTTACACTTATTAGTGGTGTCGCTAGGTAAGTATGCAGGCAGCGAGCCCGTCGACGCGCACGGCCGGGTGTCGGCAGGCATTGAATCGGCAGTTGAGCAGGAAAATAGCTGCTGGAATAACCACTACGAATCTCTCTCATCGTGACACCGATGAAACGGGGCGACCTGTTCTGTCGAGGCAAGAGAAGGAGTTCGAAGATTCTACTCCGCCCTTGTGTTCTTTAGTCGAGCCATACTTGAGGCTCAGGTTCAGCTGGTCAGCGAGTCGGTCGGATAGTAGCTAAGCGAACCACCGGCGCGGCTCCGTGGCCGGGTTGATAGATGATTCATCACACACACACACACACACACACACACACACACCACACACACACACACACACACACACACACACACACACACACACACACACACACACACACACACACACACACACACACACACACACACACACACACACACACACACACCGCGTCATGATCCAAGTGGGATTATCTCTGCGTTCCTCGCCCTTGAAGGCTCCTCTTCTCGTCCTCCTTCTTCTTCTTTTTGATTTTGGTGCATACCCGAAGCTTTTGTGTTGTCGAACATACCCACCTAACAAGACCCTTGACTGCAACCGGACGCGGGCTCCACAGATCCGCAGAAAACCTCATGTCGGAAAGCTTGACGAGCAACACCTGCCTCCGGTTGCTGGTTCCGCTTAGGTTGCGCAGAGAGAATTTGATCATACTGGATCAGAAGTTGACCGGAAACCAAACCGGAACAACAAACCAACACAGATCTCAACTCTGGCGAGATGCAGACATCACATGAGACAATGAAGACCGAGCATGAACTCAAGGAAAGAACATCAACAACAGAGACCCTAAGTAACTTTCTTCGCTATGTCTCATCCATTACGACTTTGATTTGCAACTCAAATCAATGTGAACTAAACATAACTCATGCAGAAGAGGGAACCGATGAAAAATAAATGACCTTTACAAAAAAAAAGTTTCCTTACCATTCATCTTCCTTAGCAGCTGGAGCACATTGGGTGTCGATATTTTGAGACCGTCACGTGACGAAAAAATTCAACAATTGAAATTGGACACTGAGGTCGCCAATACCTCTATAATGTCATTTCCCTACCCAAGCGATGCATTTCACGTATGTAATCTATATATCCCTTCTACTCTTGGCTTGCTCATCAAGATGAAAGGATTTGGGAACACAGCTCACGATCCTCCCCCTGGGGAGAGGTGGATGGGGATATTTCCATGGTGTCAAGACCAAGAGCTATTCCACGGACAAACTTTCCATTCGAGGTAAGAGCGAGCTTAACAAATTATCGCTCACGAATCTGAGGGAAAATCGACACTGCTTGATCAACCGCGACTCACAGACGTTCCAGTCAAAGGAATTCGTGTTGAGGCGATGCCCGCGTGTAGATACTGCCCGTATCGGTCACGATGTTTTCGACCTCTTCTGCATGGTGATCGGATCGGGAACTCGGGAGGAAGTCGATTGAGTCTGGAAACTCCTGGCTGGTGAAGGCTGACCCGGGACGTCAAAGAACACTCCAGAAAACGAGGACTTCGCCCATTATGAGTCGGAAGACCTGCAGACAAAGCTCAGCTTGTTGATCTGACAGCGAGTGTCGGGTTGCGACTGGAGCCATGGGGAACGGACTCGGAATATCGAGTTCATAGTACGTTGGAGGATTGGATTACGATGCATCATTACCTCTCAGAGGATTTGGGACGAATAGGGAATAGTCTTGGGGTCTTCGAAGATCCCAATGCAGTCGGAGAATTCTAAGGACGGGGAAGACCAGCGGAACTACCGAAGGAAGTAGATAGGATCGGGGGAAGGGGCGGAATATCAGTGGAAGCTGTTTCCTGTTGAAGAAAAGACCTTCGCGAGTCGGCTCCTATTCGAACCTGCTCCGGGAGGCAATAATTTAAAACGGTTCACAAGGACGGCGGCACCACCTCCATGGCTGCCTACCATTGTGCGTTCAGGAGCTTCTTTTTTCCCCTTAAGCTCAATTTTCCGTTGGGCTCCTGCCTCGCTCGACTGCCTGTCTGGCCGCTGACCTGTTCTCCGGGCAGCAGCTTCCAAGGATGGGAGAGTCGGCAGGTCGGTGCAGCTGACCTCACACGAGCTCGCCTTCATTGGCAGCCAGTCAATTCTCCTCGGGAGCTCCTACTTTGTTTTAGGTCCGTTCCACGGCGAAAACTCCATCTCCCAGGAGCCTACCGGATTCCATATCTGGCATAGGATGTTCTGTTGGTTTTTATTCTGAGTCTGTTGCATCAGTTCCTCTCTCCTCGATCCACGGCGAACTCCCCCGCTCCCCTTCGCCGATCGGTTTCCGTTCTGGACGCATTGTCAACGCTGCCTCATGGAATTTGGTCACCCTCTGCCGTTGTTTCAGGAAGGATGAAGAGTAGTGTCGATTCCCTTATCCCATTCGTTCAATATACTCTTCAGCAGGGAAAGTCAGCAGAGATCAGTCTCCGAGAATGTTTGTGTTGCAAGCTCGGCTGAATCCGAGCCGCGGTCGATGAGATCGGGTCCATTGCATAGCTGCTTCTCACCGTGCCACTCAGGTTCTCTCGATCCTTTCGCGGATTCCCTCGCTCAGTGAATTCAATCGCAACATAAATGGATAGAACGACGCTATCGGAGAGGGACGGCTCGATAGAGGGAATTTCCCTCTCGCCGTGTGTTCGTAGGCTGAAGATTGTTCAACCCTCGGTGAGTCCAGCCTGCGTGATTGGAGCGCCTCGGTGATAGATCCATCCTACTCTCACATTGCGAGCCTCGTGTCGACGGAGACGTCTCGTTTTCAGTGGGAACTTCCGGAAACGCCGCTCGTTGGCGCGGTTACCAGCTTGGTTTGTTTGCCGCTCGGTCGGCCCAACACGCAGTGTATTTTGGTGTTTGTTCCTCCATGCTTCTGACTGAGTGATTGTTTGCGCTGAGTCTCTGCGTTCAGCCGCTGGATGGATGGCTGGCCAGCCTTCGGAGTGTTATGTCTCCGAGACTTCGATGCGGAGACTTCGCGAAGCAGTTTGAAACTTCCATTGACGCAACCCGAGGTTTCCATACCCTCCCGTATCAGCACTGCGGATCGTTATCGATAGCTTTTCAAAGCATTCCCTGGATGACCCGCTGGTCGACCGGAAGGGTTCTGTCAGAGGAGACGCCCCCCACCCCCATCTCCCGCCCTCTGGGGGAGAGCAATCCTCCGAGCACGTAAGCAGTAGGACGCATCCTCAGGCCTCGGTCCGACACGACAGACGCGGGGCCTAAATGCAATTTATCGAGCAAGTTCTTTCTTGAAGGGCAATACATACTAGACGCTGCCGCAGGAGATGAAGAAGAGGACTCTCGGTAGAGCCACCGTCGCTCGCCTGTGCTTTTCGTCTACGAGGAAGGCAAACACCCGCCGAAGCCGTTTGCGGGCGAGAAAGACGCTGCCAGCCCGACTTGTTGGTTGGCTTCTTGGCTGCCTGGTTGGCTGGTTGGTTTCTCTCGTTTGTCGTGCGGTGGAAGCTCCACTGCCTCCAGTGGGTCTTCGAAGCGAGTTGCCTAAGGAGTGGACCGTCTCTCTATCTTCTCCGGGCCTTCTCCTGTATCTCCACTTTCCTTATTCCTCTTCGTCTATTCGTCGCTGCGACACTGCACTCCGTCCTCCTCACTTGTCCCGTCCGCGTGTGTCTCCCACGACGGAGAGATTGCAACACCGCCGCAGGTCAACAAATGGACCACTTGTGGTCGTTACGTTCTCACGAACGGATCTGAACTTGTGGGTTCACTTCACGCCAATCCCGCACAGCCCGGAGGGGAGTGTCGGGGGAGATTCCTGACGGAAGCTGACAGGGGGAGGGGAGGGAGCCTCGCCAAAACATGACCAGGGCCGGTGTTCAACCTCTTCCTCGCGATCATAGACCGAGGGTCGAATGTTTTCAAAGCAAATGCATCAAGTTCTTCGCTAACAGGGATCGGTGTTGACTGTTGAAAGTGCTCTTCATTCGAAAACAACACAGGAACGACAGCTGCCCTGGGATGGAGCGGGGGGGGGGCGAAGGAAAAAGGCACCAAACCCCCGCCTGGGGGAGGAAGCAGGAGGCTCAATAAGCAAGTGCTTCATAAACAAAATAGCAATGAGCTAGTTTGCTCCCTCGGTTGGTTGCCTTCTCTGCTAGGTGGGCGGTAGCTCACTCGCCTACTCGCTCGCTCGGCTAGCTAGTTGGCTTCTGGGCAGCGTCTGCGGGCGCGCGAGCTGCTGTTCGGCGGCACGTCGAGAGCAACGATGCAGCACGTTCCCCCTGCCTGAGGGTAGCTAGAGTTCTTGGCTCCTCCGGAAGTCTCTCCATTTCCGGAGCAACTCATTTTTTAGACTGGCGCCAAGTGACGCATTCATTGTTTCAGCAAACCATATGATGTTGCGCTCACGTCGAGGAATCCACGACCCTTGGAGGATCTCACTCGGATGGGGGCGGCACGTGGAGCGCTGGTAGGACGAGGATCTCGAGCGAATTACAATGAAGAGCGGAATTCGATTTTCCGGGATCGTTTAACGCTCCTCCTCGCGTGGACATTCGAGCAGCATGAGTGAAGTCAGTCTAGACGGTCTCCTTGATTCATTCGTGGAGAGTCCGGTGCGCTGCTTCTATTGGGGAAGCAGTGATGAAAATGTCGCAGAATCCAGTGAAGGTAATGCAGCTACTGTCGCTCGACTGAGTGTAGAACGGCGCGCAGCAGCCAAGCGAGCCCACAACCGACAACGACAGCGAGGTATGTGTCATCAGAAAAGAGTTAAATTAGTCCTGAGCGAGCGGGAAGCTATTCACGAGGAGCGAGCGGGGATATCTGGAAAACAAAAGCGGACGCCGACCCGCTGACTCCATCTAGAGGAAGGACGACAATGATGAGATGGCTCGACTACAATGAACGATGGAGGCCAATATTCCGACTACAGACGAGACGGTCTGAGCGATCCGCTTTCACCTCGATTGAGAGAACATCGGAGCAGAAGTGTGCAGTTCCCTCATCCACTTGCATTTCTTTAGGAAGAACCGCTCTGCAAAGTAGGCGGAAAGCTTACATCCGAGGCTGTGTTAGCTGTCTCTTATCGCTTTTCTAATGAGGAAGACTTGTTGTTGTCGTCGTCTCTCGTTTTTTCTTTCGCCGACGTCTCAAGTGAATCCTTCCTACTTAAACAGGCAGGCAGGTGGCCGGCGCACAACCCCGCTTCTCCTATTGAATGTGGGTGAGCGCAAGTGTTCTGCACATCAAACTTTTGTTCTCCTATGCAGAACAGCTCATTAACTTTGCTTTAGCCGAGACAGCGTACAAGCATCGGCAGCAACAATTCCTGCGCTCTGGAGCTCAACTAGTCTCGGGGTCCCGACACTATCGTTTTCTTCAACGTTACTTTTTCCGAGGCCCTCGGGGAATCCTGCGGACTCCGCACGGAAATGCTCGTTTCGACGGAGCGGAACCCTGTCAGCCTGCGCTCCTTGCCCCGGATTCGGATATTGCTGCGAAAAGATGCGTCGAGCGGCGATGCGAGCGACAACTTTCGTCACCTACGCGTTTCCCTCGCAGGAGCGCCGCGGTGCAACGCCAAGCTCTGAAGGATGCATGATCGTTGGACGCTCCAGAAATACGGAAAACATGGCTGACGCCGCTCGCTGGCGGCTTGAACTCCTTACCAGCTCTCTGATGAATCGCCATGAGGGTTTTCCGTTTCTGAATCCAGTTGCCACTAACTCATTCTATTCCATCCACTAGAGCGATCTGGTTTGCTGTTCACTTCCGTGGTCGTTGTTGGACCGGCTTCCAGCGTATTTCCGGCGAACGGAAGAAATAGCCGTTGCGGAAAGCGCGGCGAGAATTCTAAATTCGACGTTTGAACTCTTTCCCCCTTCTCTCGCCCGCTCCTTCTCTTCCTTACACCCGGCCGAAATATATGGGACACGTCTCCGTTTCTGCACGCTGCCTGCACGCCCGCCCGCCTGCCCGCCAGACGACTCGGCTGCCCGCGTTCTTGCTCGAAGGGTCGTTTATATCCATTTGCAGCGGTAGTTCGACGAACATTTGGGGCCACCCGGTACATCAACAATAACGGCGGGGGTTCGAGGCAAGCACGGGCCCCGAACGAACAACCGTATCATGAGTTTAGGAGGATCTCTCCGAACCTTTCACGCAGGCACACCAACACAGAGGGATCCCAGCGATCGTTTGGGCTCTTTTGGAGAGGATCGGCGCAGTATGGATCGTGGTCATTCCGTCCGTGGCCATGACCGTGCTCGTTTCAGCGTTTCTTCGCCTATCGCGACGTTCTGTTCGTTCGGCACTTCAGCAAACAGCTGGACAGACTCTTGGAGCGAGTATCATTCTCTAGTTCGCAGCACAAATTGAGTGATCAAATTGGCTGCTTGGCAAGCTTGCCACCAATTCGAGGCCTAGGAGGAGTCTGTCGAGGGAGACCTCGGACAGACGACCGAATGCTGAGATGTCCTCGTTTTTCTGCAAGAGCCGCCTCCAACGCCTTCGGTGGCGGTGCTGACGCCGCCGCTACTGGCGTAGACGGCGGAGGCAGCCGCGCTGTTGTTTATTGCGCGGTGATATACTGCCCTCCGAGTCAGTTTTCTGTCTGACCTCTGACCCCTCCCCCCCCCCAGCAAGCGGTGCTCCGCTTTCTGTTATCCTCGCTCCGCTTCGGTGGAGATCTGGCTCTGCGAACGCTTTTTTGAATTGAATGAGGAAGTCGTTCACCGGATCCGTGCCCCTGTATTTCTCGGACAGGGGCGGAGGGATAAACCGCCAGCGAGCTTGCACAACGGGACGATCCGGCAACTGGCTCCCGGCCGAACACAAATGAGAAAGCCGAGGTGGACGACCTGTGAAGCGAACGGCATTTCGTCGTCGAGGAATTCCGCACGATATTCGACGGCGTGTTTTCCGCTCGACCGCCCAAATTGACGAAATTCCTTGTCGTCGATAGTGACTGCTCGCTGTATTGTGTTTGTTCAAGTGCTCAGGCGCTCTCACACATGTACCAGCTCTGGGTCTGCCCAGCGCAGTGTGTCGAACAGACAGACAGACGGACGGACGGACGAACAGTCTGTTTGCATGTCGATGTTTGCGAAACTCCCCAAGTTCCCACTCTAATAATACTTTATGTACAGTAGTCCACATCGCTGTCTGGCCAGGGCAACGATCGGCATATTGTGCCGGGAAACGCTTAGCAAGATCACTGGTTGAACCCTGGCGGAACTCGCTTCGACAGCCACAACGGCTCCAGAGGCCGCAACAGTGGCACTTCATCGAGTTTGCCTCTAGTGGAAAAGAATCTCTTTGCTGGAGGGAACCAACACCCAAGGCTAAAGGACAATCCAATTCTCTTGGACGTCAGCAGCACTGGCCGTGGTATCAGCCGCAGTTGCAGTCCAGTAATGAAGTTGAGCGGAATTTGATTCGGGGTTGGCAAACTCCAATGGAAGAACTCGAGACCGCGGCGGAAATCAAGCCTGCCTGCTCGCCCGCCTGCCATCAAGTGATTTATGACTCGGAGTTGCCAGAAAAAGCTTGTCATACCTCGACGCGCAAAAGTCGGAGCCGTTCTCTTCCGAGCCCGTGCGTTGTGGGTCAACGAGGTCGGAATCCGGGCGTCATCCACGAGAAAACCATCGCGGAGGACTGTTGGTCTCGGAGTCTGTGCGGGGCTCCGTTCAGACGAGTTGGGTCAGCGGCGCGTACTCTCCGAGCTCGGACCGCGCACTAATTAGAGTTTATTGACGTCGGTAGGGTCGGAGTTTGGATCGTGTTACTATTATTCAACGCAGCGATGTAGCTGGGGAATGCGAATCCGTTCGACCGTTACTCGATTGTTCTCTGCGGACACTCGTATGGCAAAGGACCTCTTGAACATCCGGGCGATCCGACGTAACAGGCGGTCGTACAAAAACGTTGTTTGTGGCTCATCTATAATGTCTAGTATCCAGGAACTGGTTCATCCTGTGCGCTCTAGAGCTTCGGTTGCAGCGAGAATCCCTCAGATGGCCGGAATCTCCGTCGCCTTCGGTGGTCGGGAACTGATCGTCTCTCTTTCCTCGAAGCTGAACAACCATCTGCGAATTTCTCACAACTTCCGCGCGGAGGTGTTTGCTCGTCGCGGGTGCTGTTCCATCAATATCCTCGGCGCCAGCGTACGGGCACAGGAACTAAATATCAGTGTGTGAGGAACGAGAGCAAATCATCAATCTTTTCCGCAAGGAATAAAACTCCCCGTGACGGGGAGAACTAAGTGTTTCACCTTTGCGTGTCCACCGGCATCGGTCCCAAACTCGGATGTCATCGCTGGCTCTGTTGCCGAAAACGAGAGCGGGTGTATGACGCGGCTCAGCCGCTTCCGCGGGGAATTTTCCTCTTTCCTCGAAACTGTTTTCACGTGCCTATCCCCGGCAAACCGTCCTCCTTATTTAGACGAGTCATGACATGCTCACGAGAGTGAATTATTTCTGTGATTCGACCTTGCGGCAAGTCGTGAGAAACGCCAACAGGCCTCGCGGCGAGCCGGTGGCACTGGATTCTCTCAGAATCCCCGAAAAAAGTGCTTGTCGAAATAAATCAGGAGAGATTAGTCAACAAAGGCAGCGGCGGCGGTTTTGATGAACGTCAGCTTGCCCAGGGAGGGCCATGGGCATCGATCCATGGTGGAAATCTCAGATTTCTCCCTCCATTCTGCTGACCTCAGCGATGTCGGCTCAACGTTGATTGGAGCGAGTTTTCGTCGGCGACCTTCTCGAGAAAATTGGCCGAGACATTCGAATATTCCCGAGTGGAGGGCGAGGGTCTGTTTCTCGTCAATCTCATAAGACCCGTGGGTCGATTGGTATTCGCCGTTGCTGCAACGAGATCGATCGTAGGCCACGTGTCGATCGGTGGAGCTTCGAGGCATACAAGGAGCGACCGGTGTATTCTCCCGCGTCCGAGCGGGGTCCCCACCGCGCCCCCTTATACCTTAGGACATCTTCGGAGCGAATCGAGGAAGCTGGCCCCGCGTCATTTGTCGATTCGAACCCGAACGAACCAAGAGCTGATGCTCGCCGCACGAGGGCGAGAACTCCGTCGTCTGGACGAGCCATGCTGATTTCAAGAGGCCACGCTCCCAGGCCCCGCGACATTTGCCGATTCCGGGCGTCAGACTCACGGCGCTGTGTCCTCTCTGAGGTCACCCGTAAGGGTTGAGCCTGAAAAGCGTCATCGAGAAAGCTCCCCATTCAATTATCTATCCACTGAAAACTCCACATCCGACAGTGTGCTTGCACGGACGGCGGCTAGAAAAACCCTTCTCTCGAGGGATAATTCAGGTGAACTCCAACGTTGTCTCTTTCCTATTCCCTCGCGATTCTTCGAATGATTGTTGGCATCATCTCAAGGTCACAGTGCGTACCGCTCTCTCAGCTTCGTAATTCAGCCAATGTTCGGAACGAAAAACGGCGGCAACCTCCCCAGAGGTAGGCTGGGGGCGCATGTTTCCGGAATAACGTACCGATGGATACTCACTCGGGCGAATTACTCGAGGCACGGAGAGCGGAGAGAGCGCCGAAACGATTCGACGCTCGGGAATATTCATTTCCGAGCCGAGCACAGGAAGAGTTGAGTCTCCGTGGGGCTCCGCGTTCGTTTGCGACTCAGGAATCCCTATACCGCCTGACAGAAAGGCGAACAGCTGCAGATATCCCGTTGAAAACAGCAAGCGTAAGCAATCCGTGAAAACGGGAGTTCTCGGAGAGCGGCGTTTTTAAGCTGCAGACTCCGCGCTCTGCCGCCGGCTTCGGAGGGTCGAGACCTCCTCGACAGGAGTTCGGCTGTCTGCGATTCCATCGATCGGTGACAGCTGATTTCTTGGGAGGGAAACTTCTCCGACCTGTTCAAACAATCGATTTGACCGACCAAAGTTCAACTTCATTAGCATATTGCTCGGGAGTTTGTGGCCGCGAACCGGAATCGGTGAAATCATGATGGAAGAGGGCTAAGCCCAGTAACGGTGGCGCAGTACCGACGATGGAATGGCTGTCGTTTCGGAAGGAGTCTGTCCTTCGCCCGTCCTCTCCTCCACCCCCTCCGGTCTCTGTGGTTGCGATCATTCCGGACAGCTCCTCTCCTCCTCCATACACGTCTCCTTTTTATTGTCACTTCCCGTCGGAGCGCTTGTTGGCGAATCTACAAGACGTCAGGCGTCCAGGAGGGCTTTCGGGGGCCTGCTCTTCGCCCTGTCGGAGGCTCGTCCCGTCCGTCGGGAAGGCGGAAGCACGAAGGAACAAGAGCCAGGACCATTAAGGCATAGCCCGGAGGACCTTCGATACCACAGCGGTAAGAGTCATTAGAAAGGAGAAGACCAACCCACCAGCCATTCAGCTCCCCGGCCCGTTCGCGGGAAACGACAACAACCACCACGTAGACATCTCCTCAGGCTCCTTGGAGTCGTCAACCTCCGTCGCTACGTGCATGAGTCGCGATTCGCACTCGAACGCAGGCCTTGCAGCAAGTGAAGATGACGGCGGTCTGAATAGTTGTTCCTTCGTCTCATCCGTTGACCTTGGGCTCAAACAGGACCTCCCCAGGATCCAGGAGGGACGGGGGGAGGGGCGATGCGTGCAGATACTTTGGGCGGATCCCTCATGAAGAACCGACGGTGCGGGCGTCCATGGGAGGTTGGCGACTTGGACGAGGGGTGAGTGATGCTGCTGCACATTAGAACAAAGGCAGAAGGAACTGAAGCAAGATAGGAGAGGAAGACCAAGGCTATTGATCCTCATGCTGGATATGGCGGTCATTTGGAACAGACACGCCCAACGGGTCATTTGATTCGGCTGACAGAACCAAATTCGGTGAACGGCAAAGAAAATAATAGTTCGACCTAATATATCTCCGTTGGAAGCAGGTAATTTTGAAACTGGCAGATGGAACCATCGTGTCAGCCCGACAGAGTGGTCTCATCCTCCGCTCCGATGTCATTTCACCCCTCGGGTGAATAATGTAGGAGGGAATCACAAATGGCCGCCACGCTCTTCTGAACGCTCTGGCGACGCAGCCTCGCTCCCCCGCGGCTTCCGTGCCCTGAAAGTTCATCCGATGGTGTGACGCGACGTTCGACAGAGGCACGGATGATGTGCCAATCGTAACTGAGCAAACTTTGCCTTCGAGCCTTGACAGTGTTTTGGCTCGAGTCCACACGCGCGGCAGTCTCGTTCGCAAGCTCGGCTGGCGGCAAGCTCTTCCGCTCGCTTTGATTGACCCGGAGAAGGCGGAGCTGCAGACGTCACTTAGTGTATTGCTGTGTTTTCACAGTTGGCACGACCCGGCATGACAGAGCTCAAACACCACTGACGGGAATCGGCTAGTTAAGAGGACCGTCGAACGCTCGGCTCAACTGACAGGATCGAGAGCACAGTTATCCAGCCAGACACGAGACACCGTCGATGGCCTCCGCTCTGAACCGATTTGCCAGAAACTCAGGGTTCTGGTCCGGGTCGAGATTCCCCCAGGCCGGCGACATTCTTCGCGCCACTAGACTCGTTCCGCGTTCCTGGTCTGTGACAGCGAGGTTCAGATAACGAATGACGGGTCGACGGTAGGAGTGCGCCGGGAGCTCAACGGCTGAGCCATTCACAGTTGTTCGGAATGAAATTGCTGTTGAAGCACCGTCGGTGGCTTGGTCAACGAGGCTAATGCATTGTCGACAACCGGCTCGCTTTATAGCGCAAACGACCGGGCGTCCGACCAACGAACGAACAGAGCAACTTCTCGACGTCGAGTGTGGCGCTCGATCGAGCTGGGGCGGCATAGGATGTCTTGCCTGGGGGGATTAGGCCGGAGAGACAGCGAAAACTGTCCGTGGGCGAGGGATTCAGCGACCGACCGGGTGGACCGCTGAGCCGGACGGTGCGGAGCCGTCCGACCACCAATAGACGACCAAGAGTGTGCAGTGCCTCAGCTCGCGCACATCGACATTGTCAATTTAGAGACGCGCCTCGCTCTCGCTCCCACCGATCGCTTTCGGTCGCGAGAACTCCGCGGACCGGGAAGTCCTGTCTGGCTTGTTTCCCCGCGGCCACAGTGGCTCAACGGTAAGGAATGAGGTTCCCTCTCTCCCCCCTCTCTCTCCCACTCTCTCTCCCTCTCTCTCTCTCTCTCTCTTTCTTTAGAGATTGCGGGTAGCGATTCGCTGCGAGTTGGGTGATGATCAGGACATCACCGTTCGACTTTTCGAAGGGCCAACGCGGGATCCAGGAGCGAGCGACGTTTCGACGCAGAAATAGAATATTAGTCGCGTTAGCCGAGGATTCATACCGCTGTCGCCATGGAAGCAATCATGCGACAGCGACTGCTTGGACAGGAATCACTTTTCGCTCGATCTGAGGGAGCAACCTCGAACATCCAGAGAATTCCTGGTGTTGTAGGACTCACAGTGGATCAGAATGAGATATCCCAGGCGACAACTCGATCAAGACGAGCGCAGCTGGATGTGCTCAGGTATCCTTGGGCTGCAAGCGATTACCGGTCGACAAGATCCAATCAGACTCTTCTGCTTCTCAATTCTGTCCGGATACACACCTCTCGGGGATTTCACAGCTCCGTTCTCCTACAGAGACTTCTCTCGGATGTCTCGCAAAGACGTGGACCGTGTAACGATGCACTTCACGTCAAACGAGACGTCATCTGACGAACCACGGACGAACGAAAACACGTTTTGTCGGACCCCGTTCCGGGCGCCCGGGACCCCGACGACATAGAGGCGGCGGGAAGATCATTAAAACTTTTCGTCGCCAGGGATGAACCCAAACCGGAAATCCGGCGCGGGAGCATGGCAAGGAAAACGAAAAAGAGAAGGGAGGGAACAGAGGCGAAATTGACTCGCTGGCAGCGGACTGACTGCATGTCTGTCAGTTTGTCCGTCGACTGTCGGACTAACTGACTCGACGAACTCGCGAGCGAGCGAAAGTTCGGACAAGTATGTGAGCGAGACGAGGCAATCGGAAATAGCCATGCCGGAGTCGAAGTGACGGTCGAGAGCACGATTCGACTGAACGAAATCCATTGATTCCTTTCCAGCAGCTCCGCTGTTGGACCTCCCGCGACGCGAAGAGCTTGTCACCACCGTAGATGCTCATTGTGAGCTTTCCTTGGTCCCGATGTGAGAGGGCGGATGCCGACTCCCGGAAATCTCTCGATATTTGAAAAGAACAACTTTCTCGTGAAATGGGCGTCTCTGCCCGCGTGAATCATCGCGCTTAGAATCATGCCGCGACAAGTCTGCAAGTCATGGCACTCCCGTCAATTTTCGCAGATAACAACTGGCTTCTTTCTTTCTTTCTGAAAAACTCGAGTTAGCCACTTTCGTTGTTTATCGATCAGCTGGAGCCGGCGCGCTTCTTTTTTTCCGCTCCTCGTACGTTATCTCTCGATACCGCATGTTGCGGGACAACAATGGACGTACCAGCGAGTTGGTTCCGGCGACAGCGTACAATCGCTTCGTCACCGAGCTCGGTGAGAGCCTCAATGAAGGATTCTCGACCGGCGGTGGAGACGATCGGCGACGCGAGCGACGCAGCAAGTCACTCCGGTCAGATATGTTGACGACACCACCGTCCACGTCGAGGAGGAGAACGACGACGACGACGAGCAACGAACTCTTTCCCAGAGTGCGGGCTCCCAGCTGATGGCTCGAAGCTTGGCCGGGCAACTCGCTGTATTGGGAATCAATGACCACAACGAGCATTCTGACTTTCGAGGTCAGATCGCTCCTGTTCCTCTGGCGTTTCTCGTTGCTGACAGCCTCGCAGGCGAGCAGCCGGATCGCTGTTCGGCAGCTTGCGTGGTTGCCGGCGGGTGGCCAGGCCGACCGACGCTGTGACTTCCGTTTCTGTTTGCAGCGGAGGCGGCAGCAGCACCCCCGGGGACGGAAGGCCGACAGGTCATTTAAAATTCGGCTGTTCTCGCGAAAAAGCGAACTAGGAGCAGGGAGTAAGAAAGAGACAGACATAGGGAGTTTCTCAGAGTCCAAATGGACAGCCACCGATCGACAGAGACCGGCTGCTCACAAAAAGAGGAGGAGATTTTATCTGCACACTTGCAGATGGACCGGAAAGACCTCTCGACCGATGACAGACGTCTGGCGGAAACGCAACGAAGTCAGGACGACGGCGACAATCCACCGAGCGAACGAACCCGTCAGATGTACTCGAAACGCACCGACGGACGGGCGACCTAAACAAAGTTCCTTTTGTTTCATACAGAGTGATTGAGCGGTTGTCGGATGTGCATACTCCACGAGCTTTGTTCCTGCCTCTCCGCCAGGAATCCAGAGCGCTGCCTTGAGTATAACAACAGGATCTCAGAGCCGCAGCAGTGGAATCGAGAAGTCATTTGCGTATTAGCGCCTTGTCGGAGGCGAACGGAGCCCGGAATGGACATCGATGCACCCGCCGCGAGCGTCACATCGGAATCAGCGACGTGATGGGATAACGAGAGGGGCACCTGATTCACCGTTGAGTCGTGGGGAACTTCTGGAGGAATCTTTGCCGAACTTTACGTCTGCGGAAGAAAACGCAATTCTGGAATCGAGGGAAGCTCAGAAAGTTACAGGCGTCCGCAGAAGTTTCCTTCATGCCCGCTCCCACGACATGACCATCACCCGGAGGCTCGTCAAGGTGTCAATCTCACGATATTGGAGGAATTCGTACGTGATCAGTGGAGATGTTTGCGGCTTCCGTCTGGCATATATTCCATGTCTTTGTTGACAGCCGCCTGAAGTATTCCGGTGAGAGGAACTGGATCATAAACAGAAAAAAAATGCGCCTCGGGGAGATGTTGTTTGCTCAACTCTGGAAATTCGATGTAATCCGAACGAATCAGGAGCGATCAAAGACTTCCGGATCCGACAGCTGGAAGATTTCACCTCCAGAAGAGCACCGAGTCGATGAGACACCCGACGCTCGTGTTTCGAGCGGCGTTTCCCCGGCTGCGCTTCAAACTCCGTCGTATGAGTCACTCGAATCGGAGCCCGGAAGCCTGACTGGAGCTCGGGATTTGGGATGACGTCGACGGCAGTGCACTCTATTGTTCGCGTGGAGATTGAACAGTCCGCAGGCTTAGCAGCAAGAGTGTGTAAAGTTGGCGCTGTTGGAGGCGGCTGTAACCTCTCGGGACATCGTTCGACAAAAGCCGTTCATTTTTACTGGATGGCCTGGATCATTTGTCACGGAGGATATTTTTATTGCGGCCGCAGATGCTTTCGTGCTCATCCGATGTTTGCTTCCTTGCTCGGCGTTTCCGACTTTCTGTCTTCCCTACTGCTAGCAGAGCCTCGCTCGAGTTCCCGCCTGCCCCGCGTCCCTTTTTGAGGAGGAGACAAAATCGCTCTCAGTCCTTCTCCCTTACTACTATCTAAAGCTGCCGCTCCTCGATTCGAGTTTCTTCCACTCGAACCCCCATAGATTCTTGAGGAGCTCGAGCTTGTTGATCGGAAGTGCTTCAAATTGTGTCTCATCCACGTTCGAACATCTCGGAGCTCCCAAAACACTTTCAAAAGATTTTGGGCTCATCGGAAGGGCCCGAACCACCCTTCCATTTTTCGTTCCCCCCGTCTCCCCCACCATGCCCTGAACGATTCCCCGTCTCTCTCGAATGATATAGGGTCTTCATCTGCTGGTCTCAGCTCCTGTGGAGATTTCGACGGGAAACGTCCTCCGGTTCAACCAGCCTCGCTAGCTGGTCGGAAATTATTCATTTCTAGTGTAACAGAAACAATTGACCGGAAATTAAACGATTGAAGTGGGGAAAGAATATCCAGAGGTGCGGTCGAACTGACAGGTATTCCGATCAGAGACAGAACGAATCGACACGCGACGTGGTGTGCTTACCCGAAAAATTACAGACTAGATCACTATTATCATTCCCGAACGGTCTTATTACTGACGTCATCGCCGTTGGATGCATCAACTCAAATCGTATATCATTACATCAAACCGGAGCTTTTCGAGAGAGAAAGTCTATTCTCACACTTAAGATGGCAGTGCCAGGCGCGCACATGACAGTTCACATGCCCCTGAAGTCGGCTGCTGATCAGCTCTAAAGCGAGCGAAATACGTCTGTTCTGACATTTTCGGCTAATGTGTATTTCGAGTCGTGCGATTGTCGAGCCCATCGACCATAAACATGGAGTAGCGGGGAACGACGCTTGAGATCCAAAAAGTGTCGCTCGTAATCGTACGATAGTCTCTCCCATTGATTTTTTGGTGAGTTTTGCAGCGTGTCGGAAAAAACTGTATATCCTCAGAAGAGGGCTTACGCGCACAGTACACTCGAGTTAATTATTTTGCCCCAGGCTGTCCGTCCTGCCTGCCTGCCGAAACAACGTCGAAAACGCCTGTCATACGCTTTTAAATATTTTAGGTCTGTCGTCCCGCATACCATCTGCGTCCACTATTCATTCTCCTCTGCCGTCAACAAACGCGAGCTGGGCAAACTCACGGTGAATTCGCTCGGAGCGCCGACAGTTTTGGAGTGCGACGGTGCCTGGATTTTCGCAATTTTTGCTGGATGTCCTTCAAGTGCGTCAGGCCCCCGACCGTCCGCTCGTCCCGCTTTTGGACGTTATCCAAAGCCCTGGAGACCTAATGGTGGGTGACGCAACTCGGACAAGGAAGCTGGCGGGCGAGCAAAAATAGATCGACTATCGGCTGAAAGAAACGAGAAGAGCTAACTGTTCGGAGAGCGCGCCAACCCAGTGAGGCCTTCAAAGCTGATGGATAAGGGCGGGCAGCAAACGACTTTCAGAAGCTCGATTGTGGAAGTTTTGGAAAGAAGATTCATGAGCTCTTGGAGTGATTTGCCTCCACAAACTTGATATCGTTTTTCGTCCCTCACGTAATACCCGGATAGGGGTATTGAACTGTGGTGAGTTTGAGAGCTCCCGTCCGATCCAAGGGAGCTGGAGGAACTATTGAGTCCGAGGCAATACCAGGATAGCACGCGAAGCTCTTCTCCTCACTATAATCGATAGGGAGCATTGAAGACGCTCTGCTCGATCAATGCTTTCCGGGCGAATCAGTCATCTCTTTGTCCAGAGGGAGTCATCAGCCTTTAACATTTTTTTGATCACGGCATTGGTACTGGATTCCGGAGAGTGAGACTAACAGTTGAGCGCGCCCTCATTCAAATTAAACACGATATGCGTTTCCGAACTATCGTCGGTCGGTGAATGAATCGCGGGTATAGGATATGTGATTCCAGAGAGGCGTTTAATCACGAATCCGATGTTCATCGACCAGCTCATCGAGCTTCCAACCTCGTGGAAGAAACAGAAAGGCTCTGGGTCAAAGTCAAGCCCTTCTTTCGTTTGGCTAATGACGGAGTACTTTCAGGGAGTGGCACGCTCCGACGAGAGAGAGAGAGGCGTGCCCACATCAAGAACTTGAACGCGTGTCCACGGCATTTTGAATCTGACTCCTCTAGATGGAACACCGGCCTGACGGGATTCAAACCCGGGAATCGTGTTGTTTGATGGAATGGCCCACGCACTCCTTTGTTCGAAACAGGCCTGTTGATGCAGGCGTAGGCGCCAACTGCAAACCTACGAGACAAAACACGACCGACAATGTGGGCGAACAATTGATCGCCTCGCTCGGATTACCATCTGAAAGCCTCGGCCTCGGAAGCTCCATATTGTCGGTGTCAGGTCTACTCGACTCCATATTCTATTCACCGACCTCCAAAACCAGCCGCAAACCCTTCCCGGCGTTCTCTGCGAAAAAAAATCCAATATTCCCCGCGGGCTCCATTCTGAATTGACAGCGTTCTGTGACCCGTGAAGTTTTTCTCCCCTCGCTCTTTCAATTTCCTCCCTGGCTCGTGAGCTCTACTCGATGAAGTGACAGAAGATTAGAATAACTCAAAACAGAAGTCCACAGCAGCGTCCCGGCAGAGAGTGGATCTGTTCGTGGCACAACCAGGATCCCCTGATCTCCTTTAAACAGTCGAGGTATTTAAAATCAATGGAAACAAGCACCAACCTCGTTCTCAGCACACTTTACTGCGTTCAGAAGTCGCTCATTAACCATGGAACCGTGGGCGAACCGAAAATTCGAAGCTGGCAGCCGTGCTGACTTAGGACGCGAAACGATGCGCCCCGAAATTCCGACCGCCACCAAAGGCTCTGCAAGAACGATCTCCGATCTGCGTTTTTCTCGAGAGATCTCTCCAGTTTCTCGCCGGTGGCACCGAGCCTGTAACAATCGCAGAAGCGGCCATGATCGTTCAATACTTGACGGAGCATCAAGTGCCTCCAGCACGAACTTGAGAGTTCCCTCCGTTCCTCGAACGAAATCTGGTGAAGAATTCACTCGGGATCGGGCTCTGATCATCGTCATCATCGTGTGCTCTGAGATTTTCGAGAGCCGACTCAGGAGCGGGAGTGGAAGCTTTCTCGGCGAGCACTTGTAGCAGCCCCTACCGTTTTCCAGTTCAACCTCTCATCCGTCTCTGGGTGTGAGGAAAAGAGTGTTGCAGCAATGGGCCCCTTGCTTTGAATTCGCCCGCTAAGCGAGAAGCGGGTCACGACGACGCCGACGTACATTCCTGAGAACGAACGCATTCCTTCCGCGAAGGTGCACGTCGAGAGTTCATATCAACACATGATTCTTTTTTTTCACATTGTTCTCGGAACAAAGGGGAGCGACATTGTTTTCCGAGAGTCTGTTGTAATCTCCTCCGAGTCAAGCGGTTGTCGCACAGTTACAAACCCTACCCTGAAATCCCGCAGATAACGAATCTCCAAGGTAACGATATTATCAGATAACGAACTCGTCCGATTACGGGCTCATCGGATAACGAAGGTTGTTGACAACGATCCCATCTGATATGGTTTTTCGAATGGAGATCGGAAAAACAGGTTCGTTATCTGCGGGATTTCAGGGTATTTATTCCCCAGATTCCCGGTATTCAAGGTCGACGGCGTCTGAGAGGAGACTGAGGACGGGTTGTTCCCAGCAGACAAACTGAATCAGTTTGAGACAGCGGAATGATCTGTTGTGTAGCTCATGGGTACGTCGTCGTCATTGTTGAGGAAAGGTGGGATTCTTTCTCCCGGGGAGTGATTCGAATTCTGTTCCCTGAGTTCACATGATGAGCGAATGATCAATCCTCACGATGTTTACGACCCGTCGCCGAGTTTCTCCTCGGAAGGAGAGGCCATGGGGAAGAGCGAAGGGGTGAAGAAAAAATGGGATGAACTTGCGAGCCTCGCGAGGGGTAATGGGCGAGAGGTAATATATGAACAAGTCGTTGGACAGCGGGATGTGTGTTTAATGCATTATGAGTCACAACGAAGCCAGGCGACGTTGCGCCCCCGCTGCTTAGCATCTGGATATGCGCGCGTTCCGTCATTCAGAGTGAACAACTCATGGAACGCAGAACCATCGTCACTTTTACTGTGGCCCGCTTGTCGGAGGCTCCTGATTTCAAGCGTTCCGACACACCTCGCTCATGCCCTCCGTCAATCCTCATTTGATGCTCGTCGTGTAACCTCGAAGTTCCCCGAGGCTATGCTTGAACGCTTCGGAGTCTCCTGGACCTCGGGCAAACGTAATTCCAAACGCCCAAGGCCTAGGTCGCTGCACCGACCAGGATGCTTCGAGAGAAGTTCGATTTCGAGATCGTCAACCGGATATTATTGTGAGCCCTTCTCAGCCCTGGGGCACAGCTCCCGGGCTCCTAATTAGGGAGGTCTTGAAGCTTATATGTCATACGAGGGGAGCATGAAGCCCTCGCAAGTGAATCCTGCCATGCGGGGAACGCATCAATCGGCCAGCGAGATAGGGAAGCCTCGAATTCTTGGAAAGTTCGGATGACTTTTCGGGGGGGGGGGGGCAAGGAGGAGACTGCGATTCAGGTGTGTTCGACGACCTGGAGGAATTGAGTTGCATGAAAGGGGAGGACAGAATCGGAGGGAGGTGCTCTACCGGGGCGAAACACCGGGAGTTGGCGGGCTGACGTTATCACACGAGTATACCGATTCAGCGTTTCTCGAGCCCTGTGCCATCCTCGCGGCTATTCGGAATGGGGAATTTTCTCGCCCGATCGCAAGACAAGATGCCGACAAGATTCTGAGTACATGTGATCGAAACCGCTCTTCCCGACCAAGTTCTTACGATCATTATCTACTGCAAAAGGGAGGTTCGAAACTTGCTTCCATCCGAAGACCCCCCGACCTGACCTGATGTGAGCCATCATCTCTGGAGGCAAGCGCGTCTATTGTGCGGCCAGCTTTCGGCGAGAGCGCCCGCATCTCGAGGCGCCGAAAAACTTTGGACGAAAACAAAGACGTCTCAAACGTAGGGTGAGGAGGTAGAGACGGATCGGCCCTGAGAGAAATCAGCTGTTGTTCCAAGAAAAGGCTCTCGAAGACGGGAATGTGGAAGGGCCATATTTCAAGGGGGAGCGATTTGCATCAAGTATCGAAGAGCTTCTCCTTTTTCGGGAACTCGGCTGCTACAAACACACGCTCCTGAATCATCTCTTTGGAGCGGGGAGCTTCTCGCGCAGTTTGCTTCCAAGGACGATTGTTCCAAAACCGCAGATGTGTCCACTAATATGGAGTCCATTGTTCAGGACATTGGTTCGTGTTCAGGGCAAATACTCGATCGAGGCAAAGTTTGCGGATGGGAACTAATTTTAGGAGTCCAGCGGAAGAGATTTTCATGAATAGCGAGCTGTGTTGTTCTCCGCCTCTGGAGCTCTCGCTAAATCCCACTCCGAGTCCTGAAATATGAGAGAAGCACGGAAACAGTCGAGCTTTTTACCCTGAATACCTGTGAAACTCGAGAATTATCCGAATGAGAACTCTCGGTTTCTTGAATCCTCGGCCGACGCCAGACTGGGTACTCTCCGCTGAGACTGACATTCCAGGGCCTGAAAACTCACGCTCCAAGGAAGTTGCAACATTCTCAGGTGGGTGGAGGTTTGTTTCGCGCTGGCCTCGTCTTAGGACTCGACTCGGTTGAAGTGTCCCTGAAACGATTCCTGCTCTGTTGGTCCAAAGGGGGAAACGCTCCTGGGGGGAGGGGGGCTCTTGAAAAATCGTGAGGGTGTGGCATTCCAAGCGCGGACACGTACCGCAAAGACCACGACGACAGCTACAAGGGCGAGTCGGCAACGACGACAATCACGACGCCAAACGTGGAGATCGCGAGAGAAGAGATTTTCGGAGCCATATAGCCGTTCGGAGCTGTTGATCTATTATGCACGGTACGGTTTCATTTGCTGACGACTTATTCTTACCTTCAGAAGCATTAATACTCCCGCGTAGTCGGCCGGGACCGGGTAGTCGAGGAGAAATAAAGCTCAGCGAGCGCTTCTGCCTCTCTCCGGCTCTTCTGTCTGTGGTTCGGATGTTGAGTACCGGCTTGAACTCGGGAAGAATCGAAAACATGAGCACAGCAACGCAAATATGGGAATATCTAAACTCTAAGAGTATTCGCTGCGTCGGAAGATATTTCGATGGGGAAGAGATTCAAAATTGAATTGACCCATCCGACAATGATGACCCACGGCGAAGTTAGAGCGTGAGCGAACTCGGAATTTCGGGACGAAGCCCGTCACTGGAGCCGAGGAGCCATCAAGTGCTCGCGTGGGGAATATCATAAATCAGCTGACGCGAAGATTGTCAACATGGCAGTGGCTTCCTTTAACACTCGCACAAGGACTAAAGACGGAAACTTTGGGTGACTGCACCTCGTGTCAGGATGAGGTAACCGGATATTCATGGATGCTAGCCGTGACTTTCCTCCGCACATCAAGGATGTAAGCGTAGAGTATCGAGCTCGCTGTTCACGTGAGCACAGAGTCTCGCGTGCTGATAGCTGAAGAGTTCATTAAGGAAGTCCCGCTGGCAAATGAATCCGAGATTATATTTTGTTCTTTATTTCGATAACGGTTTTCCACTCAGTACTCGTGGACAATTCTTCGCTGTTCGGTGTCAGAAAAGCCGGATCCTCGCGGTGGCGAAGCCAGGATTCCCCCCGTGGGGTGGCGCTCTCGTCCGCCTACTTTCCTCGCGTTCTGTCACACCCTGCAGGAACCTTTCCTTCATTTCCTTCAGAATCATTCATCGAGAATCCATGAAATGTATTCTCCCATGGAGTCCGATTCTCGTTCTGGTTTTCTCCCCTCATGATATTCAGTATCGATCCACCATATTTTATCATATATTGCTTGGTTTCTACAGGCTGTAGATCCGAATTTCGTCTCGAAAGCTCGGCTGTGAGCTAGAATGAGCTCAGAAGCTAGGGAGGGTAAGCTGAAGCCTGCTCGGTCTGCCTGGCTGCGCCACTGAACCCGCATCATCATCGCATCATGCAATGTACTTATATGATCCCGTAACGTCGCACTCCTACTCCGAGTTCGACTTCTTCGGTTCAGTGACGTCGGACCTAGAAAATCCTAGTCTTGCAGCAGAATCTTCGATCCCGACGGCTTGGCGACTCTGAGGACGCGGCCGCGTATCGCCGGTGTAATCAACGTCAAAATCCTCATTTGGGAGGAGACAAATAATCTACGCAGGATACGCGTACGAGAAATCTACATACAAATTGTTCCCAAGAAGCATCACAGGAGACTCAGGAAGCCGAGGAATATCGCAAGAAGCGACCCATTTCGCCATGCATGGATGAGAATCTCTGAAATTTCATAAGACTCAGCTTTCTTGGGACGCCAGGTGAGTGAAAATCCTCTCCTTGGAGCAATGAAGCCTCCTGGGGATCTCAAGTTGTCACCCGCTCGTTGTCTTATCGCGGCTGCGCTTATCCAGGACGACAAGATCAGGGAATCCGTGACAGCCTTTCCGATTTCTACTTCTCAATTGCATTCCTATGTTCGGGTTTGTGGTCACTTGGCAGACCCTCAAAGTATTCTCGTGTCCGAGCTTTTTGTCCGTCTCCACTCCCGAATCCGTATGCCACGGACGGCGGTTCGGCGGCATGAGGTCTTCTGCATGGAGTTTTCTCGACGAAACCCGAGCTCCCAATGATTATGCTCGAGTTCCAGTCGTACATTGTTTCAAGCGAGTGCGGAGCTCTGTCCCTGTTGTTGTCAACGTGCAAGACCCCAACGCGATCCTTGGCAGGGCCCGCACTGAATATTTTGGAATTTTCTCGACTACACGTCCTCTTCATTTGTCTTGCGTCGTCTCCAGGCGCCCTCGAAGAAGAGCTCCCCTCGATCCCGTCCATCTGTATCTGGTTTCTGTCGCCATCTCTCGCCCCAAGACCAGCATCCAAATCCTTTCGCAATGTTTTATTCTCTTGAGCGGAACTCAGAAACCCTCGGAAACGTCGCTGGGTTCCATTCGGATGGAGCTCCGTCCTCCTCCAAGCAACACTTGTTGTTTGAATAACGTCGGCGGGAGGCTTGATATTTCAAGTTCGGCAGCAATTTCGATCTTGCGACCCTCTCCGGCTCACAGCAGTTGCTCCAGCGCGGAGTATCGACTGTTCTTGTCGAGAAAATGCGGCTCTGTCCGAGACCCCTCCGTCGTTCGCAACTCCTCCTCGGAACAGCGCCGTCAACGAGCGGCAGGAGCGTTTCTGGCCCGTTCGAGGGAATTGACCGGCGCGCAGCCGAACCGCAACGGGTCGTGGTTCCGTCAGTCGCGGTGCTTTCAGATGGGATTTCGCCATCGACTCAGGAGGCTGCCGTGGTGAATCACGGGAGAGAAGGCCGACTCGGGAAGAATCGAGCGCCTGTTGCGGACAAAGACCACGGCCCATGAGGAATCCCGGCTCCATCTGGCGCCGCGGCTCCGCCCTTCCTCTTTGATTGAATCCCTTGGCACGAGCGTTCCGAATCGGACGTTCCGGCTCGGGGTTCCTTTGCCCAACGGCTTCGGCCCCTGCCCAGCAACGAATTCAAAAGTGCGGGGCTTTCCGCTCATATTGCACCGGAGAGACCCGATTCCCCTATTTTCGTTCGTTATTCTCTTGGCGAGTGGCCACCGGAGCGAGCGGACAGCTGGCTCTCTGATCGAATTAAATTCCTCACGTCAGAATGAAATCGACCGACAGTACACTCACTGCTCACGTCACGCGACTGGACACTGTGGTTAGCAACAGGTCGTACCAAACTCTCGGCCAAAATTCCGGGCGAACTCTTCCGCGGGGAATACAGCATCGCGGTGAATATATCAGAAGTAGATCTGAGACCACGTGAGCGATGAGGAAATCTCTTTCGAAAAACGGCTGGAGCGTGACTAAACAAAATCGCAAAACAGTACGCTACGCGCCGACTACTCGGCCGGATGGACAGTTGGTTCGAGGCTCATGGGGGACCACTTGGCCTTTTTCCGGGACGAGAGAACTTGCACATCTCGAGGTGGTAGCAATATGCTCTCTCCGGATATCTCCGACGTGCAGCGACTGGAAATGAAGTCGAACTCTTTTCGATTACGGAAACGACGATCTCTCGAGGGGGGAATTGTCAAAGCGTTTTTATGCCGGTTTGCACACAGATGATCAATGGATCGCGCAGCCGTATCGGCTTTCTTGTTTGGTCTTCGAAGCCATCCACCGACCGAGACGGCCTTCGTCCCGACTGCGGCGCACAGGGCTCATAATCCTCTGGTATGAAAACCCTCGGGACTCCTCCCGCGCCTTCAAGATCGGAGCTTGGTCTACGGTTTCATTGTGCGCCGCCCGAGTATGCTAGGAATGCTTTCAGGGTTCGGGAACATCTCTGGAGTCATTCTCGTTAGAAACTGTTTTTGAAAACTCTGGACTGCGGGGATCTCGTGTAAACAGGGATCCCCGATGGGAAGACCAAGAGGCGAATGGCTGAGCTGGGATGCGGGTGTAAGGAAATAGCTCTCCGAACTTCATCTGCCATCCCGCCAACTGACACGAGAGCCCACGGGCGAAGAAGAAAAACCCACTCGACGGCGAAAGCGATTGCCTCCCCCGACCGCAGGCGACAACGCGTACCGAAGTTCTGCGGCTCCGAGCGGAACAATTTCATCTAGAACTTCAGCAACAGGTTCCGACCGATACGGAAGGCGCTCGGAATCCTTGTCAGAAGAGACGAAACAACCCAAACGGAGCTCGGGCAATTTTTCTGACATTCCGAATCCTTGCAAGATCGGCCGAAACGGCGCAATTGGCGATACAAAGTTCAGTCCCGACAAAATGATTTTTCGAGCCGTTCCAGACTCCGAGCCACTTGACAAACATCGAGCTTGAAAGCGTTGTGGGGCTTACGTCGTGCTTGAGAATTCATTGCGACTGATGTTTCGAAACCCGAACGCCACGAATCGGCATAACAAAAGCGCCACGACTGTATTTCGAATCGGATGAAGCGGCTCTGCATGAATTGATAAAGTGCTCGTTTGCAGATTTACGCGAGCTATTTACCTTCCGTCGCAGACGCCACGCATGTCCCGCGCCCACGGGATTGTCCTCGAGATCCCACGCGAGGAACAAACGAGGGAAAAGTTGTGCGCGGATCGTAGACAACACCCCGTTACGAAGCGTCCGGAAATCCACCAGGCTGAGATTCCGGAGATCTGCCGATACGAGACCGTTGGGACGAGATCGTGGACCGGCCGCGTCCGACAGGCCTACGAGGATTCCATCGTGACGAACGTCGGTAGTCTACGAACGCGGATCGAATCGGTCTCGTCGAGGAGATACCGAGCGCGCTCACGTCCGTGGGCCCTCGTTCCCGGAGCTCCGAGCATGGCGGAGACGGGAAAGTATTTGAATAGACGTTCCCCGCAGACGTCTTCGGAAACCCGGAGAGATCCACAATGGGAGGGACGGCCGGATATTATGAATTCTGCAAAGTGGAATCGACTTGTCCGATGGAAGGCGCGACGCAATCCAGAGGAACAGCTTGACTGAAAGCTCGGATTTTATGCCGAGAAGAAATTGCGATCCGGACGAAAAATGTGCACGAGACAATCTCAATATTTCTCCAAGGAGTTCGGATCACTTCCAAAGGCTCCAAAATTGAGTTTTACTGTGGAAATCCTCGTTCCGTGATTTCTGTGCGTTGTTGTTGCTGGCGGTGGTGTAGCGATTGCGGCGGCCCACCCGCCGCGCCACTTCTCGCAAGAACGTCTCCCAAGTCATCGTTTGTCTTCATTTCGCAGAGTTGGCTTCGGTTGCGCTGAGCATCATACAGCACGGAGCAAGCTCAGCGGTTTCCCCGGCAAGATTCCATTTTCAACTCAAGGAAGCCTGGCCATCCTGGATCGGCAGGATGGAATACGAACGAGCCGAAGGTCGCACGGCAGAACAGCTCCCTTGATATAGTGTCGCCGCATCGAAGCAGCGGTCCGCCCTGTTCTTATTTTTTTCTCAAGAGGAGAATGCGAGTCAAAAGCGCAGACATGAAAGGCTGAGAGGGGGAAAATTGATGATTGCCATTCATCTTGATGGAAGAGACAAAGGATTTTCCTCGTTCTTTGCTGTGCTCTCCATTAAGTTGCGTGCGACGATATTAATGAATGAACTGCTCATGGCGATTACTGCATGCAAGGACGAATGGTTTAATAAAGGCGATGCATCTCTTTCTGGCAGCGACGACCACCGAACCAAGGAAGAGTTCACGAACAATCATATGAACGCTTTATCAAAGTTCCCATCCATTAGAAGCTCCATCCTCCCCCCTTCCTCTGCAGCGAAGCCGCGGAGCTCTCCTTGCTCGTTAAGTTGTTCGCCTCCTCGGTGGTTCAAAGCGAGTTCGCGCTCGTCATCTCCGGTGGTTCTGAGTCGATTTCGTCATAGGTCCGATGCTGTGCGAATTAATATCGATTTTCGAGAGCTCGAGGAATGCCCTCGAAATTCCTCGGGTCTGGTCCGAATTTGAATTCAAGGGAGGGAGCTCTCCTCCTCGAGAAGCTCCTCGCCATCCATCAGAAAGTTTTGATCTCTGCAGGCAAACATCGGCGCTGGAGTGAGCTCGCTACGGCGTAGCAACGACGTCTTTGACGCTGCGTACTTCTTCGAGAAGCATGAAGATGTTCGGCGAGACACGGATCAGATTTTAAACAACATATGAAGCAACAGGCCATCAAGCCGACATCAAGAGCAAAATGAGCGAAAAGGCCGGCGAAAAGTTGACGGAGAAACTTTCCACTCAACGGAAGCTAAGGCCGCCTAATTATTCACTCGACCGAAAATAACCCTTCCGCGTTCTCCTCTGAGCTCGGTAGGATAAGGTTCGACGGAAATGGAGAACCAAGTACCCGCGGCGGTCGACGCTCACTGATGTTCACCCGACAGACTGATGAATCACGCTCGTCCCGAACAGGGGCTTCGTCCACAAAGACTTCGTTATATCGCTCCCGGTTCCAAGTTACGTGAACACAGTTTTCCCGCCTCTTCAAAGGCACTCTCAGATCCGCTCTCAGTGAAGAAAATTATGGAACAGAACCCTGACTTCGGAAGCAAACGAGCAGCGACCTTGAACTTTATTCCCCCCTGCCGGAGAATCGCGAGCGGGAGCTCGTTCTCTAAATTGGTCAGAGTAGATTCGGTGAGCGGGAAACTTCACTCCATTTATCCAACTCAAGGTATTGGTAAAACACGTTCCAGCTGTGCTCCGTGATGAATAATTCATCACTCGTCCTAAACATACATATTCGGTTCCGATAGCAACTGGTGTGTTGCTGCTTCCGATGCATGTCTCGAGGACGCACAGTTCGTCTTTCTCCGTTTGCCGGTCGGGAGGCGCCACTCGTTCGCGAACAGCTCTAGTCCTACTACATTGATCAGGGAATCGCCTGGGAAAAACGCGCTGAGTGCACGTTAAGCTACCAATGGGCACGCAAAACCCTTCAGAAGGCGTTTCTGCTCCCGCAGTTGGACATACTCGCATTTCCGACATCTGCGAATGCTGATCGTGCCGCGATCCGATATCAGATTCCGCAGAGCTTGGACCCATTAATTGATATTAGAGCCTTAATAATTTATCCTCTTCGCGTCGGGTCAACGGGCCGTTCACTCTCTCGGTGCGTTTGCCGGCCTGCCTTCCTGCCGGCCAGTCGGACGGGCGGCGGTTCGGCAATCCCTCCGTGCCGTTGTTAGCAGGCTGACGATCTTATATGGCCTCATATTGAGAGATCAGAGCTCGGGACCGCCGGTCACTTACTGCTCTGACGCGACTCAAGCCACTATATGTATCAGTATCGACGGCAATTACGCATCAGCCATTGGAGCGAAGTACTTCCCAGTCCACATGTTCACCGACCGTTTCGCGCTCAGCCTCGCGGTGAGGAATTTCGAGAAACGAACGGTCGACTCGAGGACCGGGCCAGATTCCGTTGCGAAACGGCACTGTCGCGTCAAAATAGCGTCGGGAAGCGTTCTAGATTCATGTGCGAAACACAGCCTGATTGGACCTGTTCGAACACCGATAGTTTTCCGCGCAAACAACTGCAAGCATGCATCAAACAAATGACCCGCCCGCTTGGCAGTAAATGCACTGAATCCGAGGCTGGGTCTCGACCTGGAAACCCCCCTTCCCCGGTGTTTGGGGGGGAAATTGTTCGAATCCTCTCCGCGGCAGTCTCCTCCAGCCATCCCTGGGGCCGCCCGTGATTAACCGCAGGCCACCGAGTCACATACGAATTCTTCGTTGCCACATCGCCGTTGCTCCTTGTTCCTGATTTTTTCGTAGCCGGGATCGGGATGCATTGGTAGACCAGGGGAGATGCCGAAAACGGGTGGAAAACCGGGAGCTGGGGAGTTCACGACAGGCGGTCGCTGCGGGTATCGCAACGAAATTCGAAGGAATGTTCGCGGCGTGAACGTGCATATCGGAACCGGCTTGGAAAATGAATCGACGGATCTCTCAGTCTTCCATCGACGGCTGATGGAGATGACTGGCCGCGCGAGACGGCGCCGGGTTGAGACGCCAAGCGGCAAACGCTGTCGGCTGCTCGTTTGTCGACGGGTGAGGAAAGTTCTGAAATTGATTCATAATTGCGTTGTCGGATGGTTCATCAGCGGGCCGCTGCCGTCGCCAGGGCTGCGCAGACGCGTTCCCGAAGATAATAATTGATGGGCGATAGTTATCGATGGAACAGCGGGGCGCGGGTATGTAGGACTTCACGGGCCCTGAATACGGATATGGCGGCCGCTGTCTCCCCGTTGCCCGGGTTTTCATCGTCCTCCAACTCCTCTGATCCATATTTCATTCCTCAGAATTTCCTGATCAGTGGGGTTGGGCAATCTCTCTTGGCGAAGGTCAGAATGTTTGAGGAGAGTGAGTGCCGCTCAAGTCGGTCGTTTCCTGGAACGACACGAAAAATAGCAGTTTTTGTTTCGCTCGCGATCCCTAGGAGATTCGAGCACCGGATCCGATCCTCAGTCCGATTCGTCTTAAACTCCAGCGAGAACCTTCTGAGAACTGACCCGAACAGTCATTCTTGTGTACGCTGATCGAGCTCCCACTGTGTGTTTCGAGGGGATTCAGAACTGTGGCGTACGGCCCATAGGTATGGTCAAAGGGTTTGCACATACACAACAACACATCACAAAGAGTTTAGATTGTACACGTGAGAACCATTCATTAATAACGTCGAAAACGAATCATCACATCAGTGTCAAGTCTACGTTGTATACGTGCTGCACCAAGAGGCAGCGGCACGATTCATCCCACTTCTGACACCATTCTGTGGCCTGCGTTCCTGAGGAAAGGGAGAGAACACGTCTGTTGCCTTCCTTCGAGGATTCTGAACCAGTCAGAGGTCCAGAATGCCCGTGCATGGAGCTGCTATTATGCTTTCCGAGCCCGCTGTCCTCATCACGATTCCTCGGTAGCCAAGTAGTTACATGAGCTGGGAAGGCCTTGTCGGGACACTTGTGAAAGCCAGCCATGAGGATTTCCATTCCGAATCTGGTGGACTCCTTCCGAAGGTTGAATCTCGATTCATACATCTCGAAGCAACACCTACCAAACATGATTGCATTTATCGCACCTTGATGATGCATGCCGGTACTCTATCCGCCATGCTGTACGAACGAACAAACAATGCCGCTCAGCCATGTCTCGGAGCAGCGGCACATTCTGGGGGGCAGCAAATGTTCCCGCAATGAGAAATCTCCCGCAGCGGGCCGCATCCTTGGGTGAGACTTACCGCTGCGGCCGTTCCTCCCCACAGATCCGGAGATTCAGCACCCCACCGCGATATTCATTTGCCCCCCAGAGATTTTGCTGCGTTTCGACTTGTCGCCGCTCTCTGAATCATTGAGCTGGCAAATCCTCCCAATCGGGCCCGACACAAAGAATTCACGAGGTACCAGCAAACTACCAGCCGGCAGACAGCGAGCTCGAAGTCGATTGCGGCACGCTTGGATCGGCATCTTTGAGCATCCGGAATGAGGAAAATTCTCAGCAGGTTTTTCCCTATTGCCTCGAATGTCGGACGGACGAGGACAGCGAACGTTCTTTTGCGCCATTTCCAGTGACTTTTGCCGAGCGGGATTTCGCTCGGAGCGAGCGACGGAGAAGACGCGAAAGAAAAAAGGAAGCAAGATTCGGAGGAATGAGACGCAACGTCGAGGTCGACCCCCCTCTTGAATAAATGGGAGTTTCCCTTGACTAAGTAAAACTAAATTAATGACCTCTTACACTGATTACTGAATTTCGTTGGGCCCAGAATTTAGTGTCGTAATCTTGAACGATGCCCAGGCAATCCCGTCTCTTTTATGGCACTTGCAGCAGCGGCAGCTGCTGCCGCTCCCGCACCGTCTGCAGCTGTGGCATTACGCCTCTCTGGAGAGTAGATTGACTTCGACACAATGTTCAAGTGTTGAGACGTTACATCAGCGGGAGAATCCCTAATGGAAAAGCCGGCGCACGCGACTTTAGTCTGAATCAAGCCGAAACCGTTTTTTCCCTCGCCCTGACCTAGGCTCAGTCCTCACATTGGGCGCATTTTCATTTCTTTTGTCGCCCATCTGGGGTATTTTTGCTTAATCTCATTCCTAGAACCTCCTCAGAAAGCTGACTTCCGGGAGTGTGATAACATCAAAAGGAATCGGGAACGTCTGCCGTGACAGACACCTTGAGCAGCGATCAGAAGAGCGAGAGTTCAATGAAATATTCCGAAGGTATCCGCTGATGCGTGATCAAGGAATACGACGAGCCTGGTAAGCCGGTGTTGGGCCCGCAGCCAACCCTTGGTCACTTTGGAATCCTGCCTTGTGAAAACACATCTACCTTCCGCTTTCCACAGGATCTGAGTTCGAAGGGAGCGTATTCCTCTTCCGAACCACTGGAAAAGCCCGTCCGCTGCCAACCTTCAGAGCCCTCATTCGATTCCCTCTCGGTACTCGGCAGCGGCACGGCGGAGAGGAAACCGGGACACATAATCGTCCAATAATGCAATTCCATGAAATGGGACGAAAACCACAGCGTTTTTCAACGCAAGCATGCGTTGCACTCGATCCTCTCGATGCCCGGCAGTGACCCATTTCCACAAATGAGCTGACATGCTCTCAGCCCGGATCCTGTGTATCCGAATGATCTGAAGAGACCCGATTGTAAGAAGCATCCGTCAACTTGGGGCGATCGGATCCGATCATTACGGTTTTCTCGGTGCATCGGGATCCCTTGAAATGCTAAGGACGCGGAGCTTTCGAGTGAAAATAGATTGATAGATCGGGAACAACAACCGCCTTCTGAGTTGTTCGGAAGGACCGGAACCCTGATAGTCCGACAGCGCCTCCTCGGGCATTCAATAGTTCCCAGTTGCCATGTGAAAGTTGGGAATCTTGATTCGCTCCAAAATGCCTCAAAACTTGAGCGAATACACACATCTCTTACCAAGAAATCAAGGAAGTTATAATGCTGACATCAAGAATGGGGTGATTGGATGAATTGTGGAGAAGCTGTCGACGATGGCTGTGCTGATACCGAGTTGATAGAGTCCAACCATGATAGAGTTAAAAATGTTTCCTCCACGATGAATGCAATCAAGAGTCTGATATGATTCATTATTCATTGTATTTGATAGTGCATCCTGATCCAAAATACAACGACAGGTACACTGAAGATCGAGCAGACGGCGACTCGATGCGTCCCCCCATCCCCAGACTAACTTCCTCCCAGGAGTTCGGAAGCGGGAAGAATAACCACTCAACGAAAAGCGCACAGAAGTAGCTTGGGGTGTATCGACCTGCGGGGGAGCTTTTGGAGACCTCAGGTCCTCACTTGCGTTTCGAGAAATTTCGATGATTCTCGAGTCTTAAATTCAAGTGCGGGCAGACCGCTCTTCCCTACGCTAACCCACGATTCAAGTGCTTCCGTTGCGCTCGTTGGCTTCGAACGATAGCGAGCCCTCTGTTGTCGCGTTGGATGGAGCATATTCTGTAATTACCCCTTGTTAGTCCTCCAGTGACGCTTGCCCGAGTAGTTCCCAGCTGGCTGGCCAGCAAACTCTCTTTTGCACACTCGAAGGGAAGGTAATCGCCGACGCGAGATGATTTCGGCTACTTGTGAAGTACGGGTAACAGACAGATGACGACGGGGTTCCGGCCTCGAACGGAAAGACTGCAGACAACACGGGCGGAGAGAGAAAGAGAACGAAAAGAGCCGTCAGAAGCCAACGGCACTCCCAGCGGCACCCTGTCGCTGAGACTGCTTTCCCTCAGCCCTTGTCGTTGTAATCAGCCAGAGCGTGGCGTTTGCACCGACGTAAAATGCACATGCGCTGCAGACAATCGGAGCACTAGAAAACCAGACGGAAGGTCATGAGGATGACGAGCGAGTCATCGACTACGTCATGATCGTCAGTCTGCTTCATGACGAAGACGGAGGCGGGCAGCCACGCTCGCCGCCTAATGAGATGACGGTCCAGCCCAGCATGATTAGATCAACGGAACAGAGCAACGACAGCCGGACAGAGATTCCGAACCAGGAGTTCTCTCGCCGTCGTGCTCGAATCCATCACGAACTCACAACAGCAGCTCCCGAAGAAGAACGGAAAATTCGTTGGCACCAGCGAAGGGTATGACTTCCGTCTCTTATACAGTCTGGCTCACCTTGCTCTCCGTTGAGCACTATTGCCTCCATCATCGGAGAGCAGAAATTCCCCCGGATCCAGGGAACCCATGACTTGTTGGAGTGGAATCATCGTCATCATCGGAATCCAAGGACTTCCGTAGAACCGGCTTCTGGGGGGCGCGGGCGCCCGCGCTGTCCACCGGGCCGTTTCGCACATAGTGACGCTCCAGGAGAGGAGCCACTCTTGGATATGGCCAGTACTCTGGCTGAGCAGTTTTTGACAAATGTTGCAGGCCTATTGTTGGCAGGGACAGCTGTTCCTCGGTGGATCTCTTGGCTTGTACCACGGCAGCCTGAGGAGACGGGGAAACGTTAGCCGAGGACTTTGCAGAGCGGAACGAACTAGCACACGCACTCGAAGCCCCCATCGGAATGCGGTCGTCCTCGCAGTCCATCGCACGTTTATTGCGCTATCCTCACGGAGAGAAACCTCGTAAAGCCAGCCCGAAGCACTCCGCCCATAAAAGGCATAATAATCACAACAATATTCTGCCTTCATAAATTCGAACCGTTTGACTTCTCGCCGCTCCATTATTTCGTATCTGATTCTGCATCCCACCGATTCCCGCGAGGACGACTCGGGAGCCACGAGTTTCGGTTCCCCACGTGTTTATTCTCAAAACCGTCGACCTTGCTCTCTTCCGTGCCAGACATGGTCCGCGGAGCCTACGCCCGATTTCCGTGGCCACTTACGTGGCATGCTCCTTGGGCCGAGCTCACTCGGAGCCGAAATGCTCGCAGCCCATCGCAATAAAACTCGATTCTGCTGCGTCCAACTGTTTGCTTCTGCAGTAGCCGACAGAAGAACGCGCCCAAACCTGTTGAGAGTCTCACGATAAGAGCTCAAGCATCGATCCCTCTTTTTGGAGCCTTCGGGTCTTTCGGAGCGCTGCTAAAGCTCTGGAGACACGGCAGATAAATGAGAAAACTGTACTCTTAGAGTAGTCGAAGAAAAATGAAGTGGTTGATCAGGGACCAGCGACTTCGATCCCTGGAGGTCTCCCGATGATGGAGTTGTAACGCCGAGCGACAGATTGCGCGTATAAACGAACTCGGCCGCTTAGGGTGAATTAGACTCTGTTTGGCAACTGACGAGATCCTGCTCAGAGTTCGGGAAAATGATTTAGTCCCTGGAAAACTCGCTCGTTACGCGGCGGACTCTCATCGGAACGGGTTTTAACAACAAGTGATGCCTTGCTCCCGCCCCTAATGAAAAGTATCTGGAGGAATGTTCAGCGGAAAGTTCGGCTGCTCCGGGCTCTAATAGCAGCAACGCAGGAACCTCCCTCAGAGTACTGATTTCCTATGCATGGGACCCTGTCATTACCTCGCCGTTATCCTATGTTAATCCACTACACACGGGTGAAAAGTGCTCCGAGCTGCTCCACAGGGCCCCGTGGAATCCTTCAAAGACAGCGAACGGGTGCCACTCCGATTCAGCAAACACAAAAAACTTGAAAGAAAACAGCCATGAGCCCGCGACGCACCAAACTCTCGTACAAGGGCTTAGCGGCGTACTCTCATCGAGCAGCTGCTTTTTGTCGCGCTGCTTGAGCTGACCGTATGCTCGGTCGTATTGATTCTTGAAAAGGTGCGGGAACGAAAAAGAAATTTTGTTCTGGAGACGTGGTCGGAATTGGGAAGCGGGGAAGGATCTTCCCGGTGGAGGCGGGGTCTCATACCACTCGATCTGTCCGACCCTTCTGCGGAGCGTTCCGATCCGACGGCTCTTTCCGTGCCCAACCACAGACGCTACTGTCGGAGCAGCAAGCCCAGACCTGTCTCGAATTTGCAAACTTGATTTCTCGAGCGCGCCGCAAACGGCTGCGAGCATTTTATCGGATCATCGATGAAACGACCGTTTGATATGAGCCGCCATTAATTCCGAACCCTTCTCCCGCTCCAGCCGCTGTTGTGGTTCTCGAGCGACCACGCGGAAACTGATGAACTAGTCACAACTACAGCTTACCTTCGTCGACGCAGCTCCCTGAAATTTCTGAGTGACCGCACAGTGTAGTCAGCTGAGCCCGCTCGACGCCCCTGAATACCTGTAGAATCGTGCCGTGATAATGGAATGTGGGAGTCAGCGAAACTCGGAGCTCGACGCACACGTGATATCTTGGATCTCCAGGAAGCAGGTGCGAGACGAACTACAGACTCTCGAATTAAAATTCTCACTCCAGATGGAAGTTCTCTGACGAACTGGACTGCCCTCGCCCGACGAATCAGAAAGAGGAAACATCCGTTCCGCTTTCTTCGGGTACCTCGTCACTCTCTCCAGCAGTTTCGCGTTTCCAGCGAGTTCGCCAGTGACAACTACACGGGGTGTCCTTCACGCGTCATGAGGGCTGGCCTGATTCTGAGCCCGAGGAGTTCTTGCTCAAAGAAATTTTCCCCCTTCTGACGTTCTTCTTGATTTGAACTGAAATTATTGCATGCACATTTTGGTGTGATACTGAGAAGTATCGATAGTTGGTGCACCGAGGCGAATAGTGTACTCCGTTATACCGTTGTCGTGCATCTATACTCAACGTCGTATGGCTTTCCGGTGTTACTTTTGAGGGAGAGCTCTTTAAGCTTGCGAGTGAGCTCCTCGAATCGATGTTTCTCACTTCCCATGACAGACAGTTGCAGAATTCGGCGGCTTCACCGTTACATGAGTCTGTTCCAACTTCCTTCCGTCTGAGTTCTAAGTTGCTGAGTCTTGATTGGCTGGTTCTTGGGGCTTCCACCATCCATTGGAATCGGTCGAATCACAGTCGAACTCGACCCGGCATCCGTTCGATCGATGCTACAACTCCCGAGTCGGCGTCTAGCATTGCAGCGAAATTCTCCATTTTTTCTCCAGCTGATGCGGTTGGTTGAACTCTAACAGGCTCGGATTTTTAGCGTCAACCCACTCCATAATTATCATTCCTTTTCGGATCGAGCATTTTCACTAACCTCAGCGTTGAGAGCCGACCCCGATTTTCGTAGTACCGGGAGGTCATTTCGAGCTCGGACTGAACCTATTTTCACACCACAAATCGGGAAAGTACAAGTTGGACCAACTTTGAAATGTTCCACAGACCACTGTGAGTATGGAAAGATTGATACTGAATAGAAATTGGAGAAATATCGGAAGGTTTTTCCTCATAAAAGGCTATCGGCATGAAGGGTCGACGATGACGAGGCTGAGTGACGGAAGTTTGAGAAACACCGCTCCAAATCATTCTTTCCCATTTCACGATGAAATCGCCTCTGGATTCACTCTCTAAACGGGTCTCGGGATCGGTGCTGGATTCAATATTGAATTTCAACGAAGAAGAGTCCTTGGCGAACCCGGATTGGTTCAAGACGAAGAGGAGCTCCACGTATACCACCTTCTCCCAGAACCCCAGTTTTTCTCGTCATTTGCGACGCTGTGCTGGAAACGACGTTGAAAGGAAAACTTGAGCAATGAGCGCTGAAGTTTCCCCTGTACTCGGTATTCGCCGTCGTGGATCATGCTCTAACGAGTTATTTTTTCGCAAAAACTTGAGTCTGCTGAGCTGCTTCTCGAATTTCGACCTTAACGAACTGGAGCGCCATTACATTCGGCTCACTTGCAATTCATATATGGAATCTCGGATTCCGCGAGATCAGGTTTGCCTCGGCGGCCGTCTAACAGACCGTCTCACAGGAGGAAACTTTCGGTATATGAGAATCGGTCTGGGAGCAGGATGACAGAAATCCTCTTTGGTCTCTGAAGCGCATGGGCACTTCTCGGATGTTTGAGCGGGACGCTGCAGTTCACTGAGTCGAAGTGGAGACGCACGATAGGACGACTCGGAAGTTTGACATTGGGAATGTATGATTGACGGAGGGACGCTGAGCTGCGGCCGATGGGCATGGCTCGAAGTCCCGCATGAAGACTTCATCTCGGACGTATCAGATAACGTATGGAGGAAAAAGTTGTCCTCCAACACGGAGCTTATGAAGAGCAGGAGCCGCGTCCGCCCGCTATACATTGACGTAATTGGATTCTCGGCTTAGTCCGCTGATGAGGCTTGTATGGATTAGAGTCCTGGTTTTGATCAATTCAGACTCTTAGCCAATCTTCGGCGCCATCAGCCACTCGCACCTCGCAACTCGGCCATGTCCCGATCGCTCGTTCGAAATCACCGGCGAGTTATCCGCAACGTTGACTTTTTCAGAAACGAGGATTGGGAAACCTTCGCCCTCACGATCCTGATTTCTCTCGTGAAGAACTTCCGAAGTTGCTTTTCAGGCCTACTTCGAAATTCCCATTAACAACAGAACAGAGTACCAGTTTCATTCAGGACATCCCAGGGATTGCTCTCATGAAACGGATCGGTTCTTCTTCCAGAGGGTGTCACGCCCGCGAGTCATCTGAAATTTCGGACAGACTTAAAACTTCCCTCCCAGTGATGAGTTCGCGGATCATGAATCTGAAGACGAGTTCCCTGAGTTTTCAGCGAGCGATTCCGTAATATCGTCGTTGTTGTTGTTATGTCGAATCGCTCGTTCACTCCGAAACCTAATCAACGGTGGCACTGAAGGCGCCCCAAGTTCTCAATGAAGACATGACGAGAAGATTTAATCTCGGAAACAAGATTCAGTTCTGTATTCGCTTCCGAAAACTCCCACATACAGAGATCTGCTCGCCAACTCCGGCGGCCCGAGAAAATTCTCAGTTGGACATCCCCAATCTAGACAGAGACAAATGAATTTCGCCATTAAGCTCCTACGACAGGAGACGATTCCCGAATAATGACGATTCCGCGGAGGTGGCCATTTTAAACTGTGATCGGAGCTTAGTTGTGTTGCGAATCTATGTATACAGCTCGTAGAGCTCCACCAAAGCCCTGTAGGTTCCTTGCATGTTCCAGCTGTTTCACGTTGCAATCATTCCGACTGAGAATCAACGAACGTCGACGAAAAATTGCGCGACGCCTCGCTCGTAGAGGCTGATTGATCATAAACCCCGAGGGAAATGGGGAGTACTGCCCCTTGGATGATGTATCCTATGACTCGGAGGACGACCCAGGATAGTCTAGGCGACAGGGAGTCGGAATGACCCGTAAAACTGCCGGAAAAGAAAGATCCCGAAAGTGGTAGAATCATTTAGACGGAACGGCGAAAAGCTCTGTGTCCTCCCCTGGAACTGTAATGAGCGACGCCGTCACTCCTCACAGCCGCTCGGCTCGACAGGAACCCCTCGTGTTTTCCGAGCGCGGTTCTCCCGCATTGTTTTTGGCCTACTGTGTAGCTTGCGAACACCAAGAAGTCTCGCTTGGTGGCGATCCTTCATGTTGTCGGCTCAGAAATAACATCGGCTACAAAAGAGCTTCCTAACCGCCTGCGCTGTCTCTCGAAAGCAGAATGGATCTCGGTCAGTTGAGGAGGGGGCGCGGCTGAGACAATGGCAAGGAGATTGCAGCGAAAGAGTGGCGGGGAGAACGTCGTCGAGGACAGCGACGCGAGGATGACGGCGGAAGAAGGAGACAGCAGCGGTTGCCGCGGCGGAGGAGAACTGCGGAGGAAGTAGGAGAGGATACACTCGTGCAGCAATCAGGAAGTGGCTAGTGGTCTGTGGCTGTAAAGTTACACCGGATTCTTAATGGGCGTCTTGCGTGGAAGCGATAAAATAAAAGATTACACCTTGTCATTTCTCGGAGTTCTTTCCGAACGACGCGGAGGAGGAAGCTCGGAAAGTCCGAGAGTCGAGCGAACGCGGGAAGCGGAAGAGTCGTTGTCGTCGTCTTTTCGCTCACTCGCTCGTTCGTTTCGTTCCGCCGTTCCCCGGTGCTTTCTCCTATACCCTCTATCCGTCGCATCCCCCGTGCGCCCGTTCGCTCGAGTCTTCTCGTTCGGCCGACACCGAGTGAGAACGGTGGGACGTTTTTCTGTAGGAGCAATCTTTCAAATGAAGAACCATTCGCTATCGCGCGGAACACTGCGAAAGTTCAAAGTAAGAGTCTAAACGAGAAAAATGAGGACAAATCATGACGAGAAACTTAAAGACCTAACGCCCCCCTGTCCTTGGAGAACTCATCAGCGCCGCTGCTGATGCTGCGGCGGCGGCGACGACCATCCCGAAGCCGTCGTCAGTTACAGCACGAGGACACTGCTTGCCGACAAGTCCGCCGTTTACCCGGGGCATACTACATTAACCGTTCAAACGAAATCTCTGGTACCATTTGCCGCGGCAAAACTCGTTTCAGCGAAATGGGATGCCCAAAAGTCTCGCCGCTATCCTCCACGCTCTCCCACTCTGTTCCCCCTGCGTGACTCTGCTGACTCCCAACCGTTCCTGACCCCGAGGCTTTTGAGACGGCATAGAGCTGGAGGTCTGGAAGAACAAATCGCACGAAGAGCCATGAATGCTGATCTGAACTCGCATTCATGGGGACGGTCATTACGGGCTGGTCTCCAGGCGCCACAAGAAAAAAATAAACGCGTTCTATAGGGACGACGGTTTCACAAGAGCGCGCACCTAACGACCGGCTTTGCAATTTTTCGACGACTTGCAATTCGAACGACGGGTTTTCGGTGCAATCCTGTCCACCGAGAGACCGCGGGAGGAGGAGGGGAACGAGGAGCCATTTTTCCACTTTTTCCCTTGTGCTTTTCCGCGGCTCGGATCTGAGTGACCTTCAGCACCAACGACTGAGCTAAGCCCACAGTCAGTGCTCCAGCAAGTGAGAAAGAGAGAAAGCTAGCAGGCGGGCGAACGCAGTCACCATTTATGCGCCATATCTGGAAAAAGGGCCCGACCAGATATCCGGGAGAACCATTAGTTCAGCGTACAAATGAAAGTCTCCGAAACCTCACGGAAATTTTCCCATTGCGATGGTGAGCTCATTTGGAACTCTGTACTCGAGCCAGTGAGACAAACTACACACCGGTCTCGCGGGCGACTCATTCCCTCCACTGAGCGCCCTTGTAAAAACTTCGATTATAAGGCTTCGACTCGTTCGCGGTTTCCTGTTCGAACAGCCCTGCTCGAGGCTTCTTCTCGAACGTCCGATCCGGTTCTGGAAGGACGCGACTTTCTGCCTCTGAAGCTCTTTCGCGCGAACAGTGCGTTTCGCTAGCCGCCTGTAAGGCCCGTACTTGGTATTTCCTTGTAGGACTAGTCTCCAATAAAGGCTCCTCTACGATACTGCCGGCCTCTGGGATGTATGAATGAACAGGCGCCCGGAATGGCGCTGCAATTCATCCGTATGCAGCGAAGGGGCTGTTTGTGAGAGTACAGGCTCTCGGACGAACGCACACTGCAGCCCACTGTTTCTCATCTCTGGCAGAACCGAGCGGCTTTTGTCCGGCTCCAGAATCGTATACGGAGAAGCTCTGTCTGCACGAGATCGATACAGAGAGAGACAGAGAGAAATAGAGAGAGGGAGAGAGGGGAGAGAGAGTGAGTCTAACAGCCAGCTCGCCGCAACGTCTGCAAGGCCGCCCACTCCCGAAAAGGCATTGTGGAAACCGCACTCATTTGACGGCAGGCCTCCGTTTTGTTAGCGACATTTTGGCCGGACTCATTCGGACAGCAGCTACAGCTACACTAAGGCAAAGCCACCGAATGCGACGATCGTCGGACATATTGTCTGCGATCTATATTGAGCTAGATGCCGTGGAGGCTGGGAGTTGGTGTTGCGGCGGCTCGGGAAGACCAAATAAAGTGCGTTTGAGCACTTCCTGAGCGCCACGTTTGCAGTTGTCGAGTGCAGCCGCACAAGTATTACTAAAGATCTCTTACGAACGATGAGTCGCGACGGCGTTGGTCAAAGTTTTTGTTGGAGCTCAAGTTCGCAATGTGCTCCTCGTTCGCTCTGGATAATGTCGCGGAGGGGTGGTTAGTGAAGTCTCGCTCAAGGGGACAGCTCACATTGGTGGGTACCAGATGAGAAAAAACACAAACAGAGGCTGGAAGAAGGATTCACTTATTACAAGTTGACCATTCGAGCAGCTTTGGGCCTGCCATGAGCAGGATTGTCATCGCAGATAGCAACAGAACTCGTATAGCTCATGACAGCAAGCTTCTCTTCTTTTTTCAAGAATTCCAACCCCCTTTTCCGCCTTTTTTCCATCGGAGTCCTTGTAAGCTAGTCAGATGGACCCCTTCGAAATGAAAAGTCTGCGGCCAGACGTTCTTTCATCACTGCTTGTCGACCTCCGTCCCCGTCGGGTCGGGAAAATGCGGGAATTCAACTTGGGAGCGGACGAACGTTCTGCGAAAACTGCGTGCTTGGTGTCGCAAGGAGTCTGAAGCATCGGCGCCGGCGCCGCATGTATCATGTGAGTGTGCCGCAAATCACAGACAGTCGTCCATCGAGAGTATCGCAGGGCACAGCGGGATGACAGATGCTTTTGGGCCTCGTAGGAGTTCTTGAACCAATTGTTTGGACTGGAATGCCGAACTGGCTGACTCATAACAGGCGGTTTGTTCGAGTTCCAAGCAGAATGTTGAAAATCGAAAAGGAAATTCGCTGCGAAAAACTTGAAAAATAGACACTAGCGTTTGGTCGTGTTCGGACGTTGAGGAAAGCCACAAAACCATTCCGACGAATAAACAGAATGTTTTCATCATCCTCTATCGATTTTCCTAATGTATTCAGCTCAAGACCGAGGGGCGTCGCCGTGTTCCAAGATGAGCCTGTATGTACACCTGAGAGCCACGAGTATGCACAACAATTTTTACCGCGATCTGATCATTTCCCCGGCTGGAGATTGGATTCGCCTGGTCCCTCGGTCCGATTCTGATTATTGTTACACTGCAGGGCGGCTGCACATGCTCTTGCCCACCTTAATGAAAAGCCCACGTGAGGTTTTTGTGAGCTCGTCAGCTCGGGGATTCCACGGCTCTCTTCCGAGTTGAATGGCTCACTTCCTCACTCTTATTTTAGCTTGCGTGCGTATGGGTCGCCATGAACGTTACATATCGAGTGCGACCAGTTTTTGGTACGTTCTCACGTCCCTCTAGCAAGAGTACCAGATTGATTTCGCAAGCGATTGGCTGCGGCGCCGGTCGTCTACTTCTGAACGAGAAATTCTTCCCATCGGTTCAATCATAAGGAGTGCTTCACACTGTTCCGAGAGGATTTTTCCCCACGACACATTCCACACGGTATGAGCCGATCACACATTCTGTACGTCTCACGGATTCTGTCGAGCTCACAGAAGGCGATGACAAACTCTCCAGTCGGGAGCCGATTCAAGAAGAGCGAAAAGCTTCGGAAGCCGTGGGAAAGCACGATCCGCCCACTCATCCCTCAGAATACTCCAGGAGAATCCGCGTTTCTTCTGTTGTTCAACCTCAGAAAGTGACTAGCGGAGAGGTGAGACGAGACGAACGGTTTCACCTCCACGAAGTCGCCCGCAGAAAGCGCCGGGAACTCTGGTTCCAAACGTAATTCCGGAGTCGTCGGCGTCGAAGTGCCGTCTTCAGGGACCCCATTTGCAGAGGAATGACTTTGGAGGAATTCTGGGAATGGTGAGCTTAAATTCATCCAGTTTCATTCCCAACTCAAGTTTTTTTTTTCATTTTGGAGAAGCTCGCTCTGCAGGAAACGCAATCTACTAACCTGGCTTCATGCGCTTTATTCGTGCCCGCTCGGTTGGAGATGATTCCCTCTCAGGCACTCGGCGAGTGAAGGCAACATCCCCGTGCACCGTTCTCCGCCAGTACAGGGCCTGGAACTCGGACCAGAGAGGAAACTGATATGAAAAAGCGCGCGTCATTTAAGACATTCGGTCCAGGATGAGGAAAGGCCCCGCTTCAAAAGCCAGCTTCCGATTCCGGGAGCCCTATGAGCTTAAAGGTGACATTTGCGTTTTTGTTTGCTTCGCACCCCGCAGCGTTCTCGAAACGAATTCCAGGGGGAAGCGGAGGATGCGGAGCTCCAGGCGCTGTCTCGCCCCCAATCGGGAAACGTCGCCACCACTCCAGGCTCTAGTTCGAGCTTGAGACAGACGGAACCTGCATACTCCGCCACATTAATTTCATCGCACTCCACCCTCTGCACTAAACTCTCACGAGGCTGGACTCTTCGCGAAACCGCTCGCTGTAAGACGGCATAAATTCAGATTACCATGTCGTTATGTTCCGAGCCCACGGGCAATAGTCCAGTTGATGGGGCGACGGTTATACAGGACCACGGCGAGGCCGCGGGAGCATTCGCGCTGGTAATTGAGTTGAGCCGGCCTACAAACCGACTGGGCAAGCGCCGGGCTCACCGACGGGCCAAGCCGCTAGCCGGGCGAGCGTCCGATAGGTTGTTGAGTCCGCGAGAGTACGCTCGATTCTCTTGATGATGTCTCATGACTCCTCTCTGTTCTGCATCTAGCCGACGTAGTGAGTTCCGATTCCAGTGGTGTGGCATCGGGTTCCGGCTCAAGTTATTGGGTAAGACCATCGATGACTCTCGCAGCAGACCTTCCGCAGCCGCAGAAGTGTTTCGCAGTCGAAACATTGCCCAGACTGTTTTCCATCTGATTCCGTTTTAGTACAACTCGCTCCTTATTGAAGGAGTTCAAGACGAGGATCAACATAGGAATGATACAATCAGGATTGAGAGCATCTGAAATGAGAGGATGAGAGTCGAGGATCACGCAGCGCAAGAAAGTGAGAAATCGTCGCTCTGAGGAAACTCGAGGAGCGCGTATTCGCAGCGTGGAGTGCCCCTCTCGAGATGCAGAGACGTTGAAATTGATAAACATGGCTCTCTGGGGATCTGTGCTATTTCTGTTGCTCCAATGTTTCAATTGTAGGATAAAACAGTTTGATCGAAACTCTCTCGTCTTCCGCGGGAGCGAAGGAGCCGGTTTGATCAGCTAGCTGCATTTTAAAACAGTTCTTTCCAAACTCTATTAACTTTGACATTGTGATCCGATTCCCCGGAGGGACGAAGGCGCGAAGACTTGTAATCCGCAGCACTCGTTGGCAGGAGCCGCCGTGGAGGCGGTGGCAGCGCCGTCGTCAAAGGGGCCAATCCAATTTGAGATGTATTCAACTATTCGAAAAAAGATTCATCATTTTGTACAGTTCCTCGCCAAAAGGCCGAAATATTGCTGGTCCTTTAAGCCGGATGCAAATGGTTGTTTCCACTGAGCGTTATAGGGAACCTTCAGGCAAGTGAGAGTTGGAAAAAGACGGAACGGGAGTGTGCCAGGAACGGATTTTCCTTTCTTCCTTCATGAGGATGGTAAGCGAGCTTGCGTCCTCCTGTCGGCACCACCGGAGCCATTGACGCCAAAACCACCGCCGCCGTCATCGACGCCCCCGCTCGTTCCCATCGTCCTGAAAGCAGAAGAGCCGAGCGAGCTTTAGCTTCCTCCCTTAGTTCTCCTTTGTGGAAGCTCATCTGTGGACGATCAACTAGCTCGACAATGTCCAGACAAACAGACTTCAATGGGAGTGGCCGCTGACCTCACTCGTTCCGGCCTCTCGCTTTCGTACCGAGAGCAGCCACGGCCGTCCGATGGATCGACTTCATTCCACGGGATTCAGCTGCGTTCCATATTTCATCCATTGTGTTCTCGTCCTCACAGGACCCGATAACGCGATCGCAAGACGAGCAACCTCGTCCTTGACCATTTCGAGGGTGTCCTCGCTCCCCTGCGATCCAGAAGCACCATCCTCATCACTCTCTTTCGGAACAGTCGGACTGCGTTGACAGAGAGGATGATCCGCGTTGGGAGGAGCAGAGAAGTTCGACAGGAGGCATAAGCGATTGGGAAAGCACGTCTGTTTCACCTTCGTAGAAATCACGAAAGATACCTGGAACGATGTCGTTTTCTCAAGAATCGAGATTGGGAAGATAGAACGGCAACTCAAATCTCAGCTGATTCGTCGGAGGCCGAGCTTTCGAATCGAACGGAGTCAGAACCAGGCGCTCACTTCGCAGGGACCCCATGCGTGTTTCCGGTCAGCAGCGAGTATCCTCCGTCATCGCAAAGCGCTCGAAATCGACCATCATGAGGGTTCAGGCCTTGAGACCGCTGAGTTGTCTATCAAGAATTACGGGCGGATTCGCGTCAAGCCTGATTCTGTCGGAACAGAGGTGCTGGATCTTAGTCGGGTTTCGCTCGCGCTTCGGCTCCTTGCGAGTGGAGATGAACATCGATCGACAAACGAACTCAAGTCGGGGAGGGATAGCGGAGTGTAGACTTTCCCCCGGAGCACGGACTCTCTCAAGCTCGTAGTTCCAGAAAAGTTCATTTTTCAGTCGCGATGGGGGCATCCATTCCGGAGGATAGAGGAGAGAGCATATCGATTCCTGGATTTCTGTCGAGAATTCAGTTCTCTGTTTTATGGTTCATCCACTGACGTTCCTCCGTTCGGCAATCTGGCACAGATGAAGTTGTGGAGTCGCGCCTCAACGGGTATGTTCGATAATCTCAAGATGGAAATGAGTTCATGGTGATTTTCCATGACCGATGGAGGTTCCGCGTGAGGATACGTAACGCTGCCTCCTCTCAGGAGTAAATAAGTGATCGGGGTCGCGAGGGGATCGGAACAGCCGTATGCCGACGTACAAGGCTGAAACTCTTCCAGGTATGCGGCGACACATCAGAGTTCTCGATTTCTGCGAGCATGAGTTCCACCTGACAACCCGTCCGGTCAATGTTCCATTCTCACGGGAGAGATGTCCGGTCGATTTGCGTCATTTTGAGGAAGCCTCCCTCCGGTAGCCAGCGATCGAATCTATCGCAAATTCCCCTGACCTCCCGGTCAGAGCAGCGTCTACACTCGTGGCTCGCGGCCAACACCTCCTCATATCACCGATGTGTTGAGTCCGAATCAGCCGTGAGATGAGCCTGAGCTGGGCCGAAAATTCAGACCAGGCCACCTTTGGTGAGCATCGCCCATCCGGGATTCCACTACGATCTCGTTCAGATTTGGATGGACTGTTATCTCTCGAGAGAGGGGCAAGCTGAAGGCTATGATATCGGTGAAAAGGTTCCGCCCAGACGAGCGAGCCAACTTCGTCGGCTCTGACGGAGACAAAGACTGGGATTCAGAAGAAGAATGAGATGGAACTGCGACGAGCGGGTTCTCGACCGCCGAGTGGAGATAGCAAGATGGACAGATTAAGACCGACTTGCTGGAGGATCTCTAGAACTCTTCTCTAGGACTCTTACGACACAAGGTCGTTATGAAGGAAATGGCGGGATCGTCGAGAGCGAGCGAGCCAGCACCCACCGACCGCCCCTCGAGCGCGTCGCTCCGAGCGAGCGAATCTCGCCGACTGCTCTTCTCTCGGCCTCTGCTCCTGATTCTTACCCGGCTAGCTGAAAACAGTGAGGATTCTCCCACTCCAGACACGCTGCGCGCTCATGAGGCTCATGGCGCTCGTGCGGGAAAAGGACAACTTGCTTTTTGACGCGAGGGGTCGCGTCGTCGATTCCGTGTCCACAGAGCAGGCCAACTCTGACGGAGAGAGCCGAACGGTGGCGAGGGACGGAGGGACATGAAACGACCAACGACGAGCGTTTCAACGACCGAGCAGACCAGCACGCTATATGAAAAGGAGCGCCAGCCTTCAAAGCGGCTGGCACGCCAAAAGAGGAGTGTCACGGCTGGCGCAATATAAAGAATGACTCCAACGGTCGGTCAGCCAAGTGGCCACCCGGCTAGCTAACGTGACGCTTTCGCTGGTCTTCGAGAAGTCGCCCATATTGGATTGAAAACCTTTCAGTGGCCGAGCTCGTCCTTCAGATGCCGAGCCCGATTTCGCAGAAGCCGACGAACGACTTCACGAAGTCGATCGGCTCATAGTCTTCTTCATCCCTCCATCAGCTCGTTTTAGCTCAGATATTTCTAGATTCATCCCCTGCAGTCATTCTTCAAGATTTCATTGATACCGTCCTCTGCAGATGTCGCGCCTCTATATCTCCCGGGGAACGATGAAGGATGACCGGAACGGATCGATTTCTGGCCGCGCTCCAGTTCGAACCACTTTGAATCCATCCCCTTCCACACCAACATAGCCCCGTCATGCGCAGTCGCCATTTTGAGAACATCTCCATGTATGGCTTGACGAGTTCTGGCTTGACCTCCCGTCTGTTCCGGTCCCCGTCGACAACGTCCTGCATACCTCTCCTATCTATGCTCACAGTTTGTCAGTCGAGCCGAACGGCACACATGCACGCCATCTCGAAGCCTGCCGCTTTTCGGTTTCGGCGAGCGAGTCAATCAGTCAGCGAGGGAGATCGTGGAGCCCCTCACAGTCGTTTCGCGCAGCATCTTTCACCCTGGAGAGGAATAACTCACAGGAAGCTCCCGACTTCGCACCCGCCGCCGCAGCTCGTACCGTAGACTCTCCTGATACTCGGAGGCCTGGAACATTTCGAAAATTGGTCTCCCGCCCGGGAACTTTTCATCCGCTGAGCCTCGCCGTCACCAACAAAACAGTGGACGCGTCTCCGCCGTCGACGCCACCACAAGCGTGACGCGACAGGGCACGACAAGCCCATTAGATCCCTCGCGATAGATCGTGCTTTCAAGAGGTTCCGCTCGCTGTGAGTTATACATGGATGAGCTCAGAAAACTGTCGCTTCCATCTTCGCATCGTCGTCACAGCCGGTTTCTGGAGTTCTCGGCTCTCTCCAGCTTTGCTCCGAGCTCTTTGTGCCTCCTCGTGGGCCCGCTGATGCCTCCGGCTCTTTCTTGCCCGATATTCCTTTCACTATTCAACCATAGTTCGCGGATCCCGTCTCCATCGAAGTAGTTGTCAGAGGCTTCGACCGGAAAATGTGGAGCGGGTAACGTCGCCTCGGAAGAGACGGAGATGACTGATTTCGGCCATTGGGATTCAGCTACTGGTGCGTCTTCTGGTGTCAGCTGAATGTCGCAACAGAGGGTCGTAGACGCGAAAATTTCTGTGAGCGCCGAGTTCGGGTGAGGGCCTAGTCCTCGGAGTCATTTTCCATCTAAAGATCAGTTCGTAAAATGGCGCCGAGTTTGCTTGATCCTTCATCAGTATGATTTGATATCATCATAATATAATGAGAGGGATAATATCATCTTACTATTCCTCTACCCTGTGAGTCGAAACGACAACAATTGACGCGCCTCGTGTGGAGCTCGTCCTCGGCCGGCGCCGTCTGTAGCAGTGGGATAGTTCCGTGGGAAACGTCACGTCGTTTGTGGCACGGGTCTGAACCCGGAGAGCGGGGCATAAGTTACGTCCGCGACATCATTCACGCTCGAGCTTAGAGACTGCGGCGGAACCTCCGAGCACTAGCTTACGGTATCGGGCCGGGCGAGCGAGCGGATACAGCTTGCCAGCCATGCGAGCTGAGTACACTCGCGGCCGATCCTTCGGGAAGTTTGATGTAGGTTGTTGACAGAGTGGCAGTTTCCTCTCTCTGTTTTGTCCATCTTGCCCCCTGTTGGTGAGCCATTCACCCAGTCGCGACCCGTGTTCCCGGTTCCTGCGCGGAGTCTCTGGCTTGACTAAAGTGGAGCGGTTGTGGTGTTGACGGCGGATTTGAATCCTCCTTCCACCCGGAAAGCAGGCAGCTGGCCTTATGTACCGAACTCATTCGCCGTGCATGGCCGTTAGTGAGCCGAGGGCCAAACAAGCGAACGGCAAGGGCCGCATGGAACCCGGCGTTTGGGATGTTGGAACACGAGTATAAGGGACAGGAAAAACAAGCGAATCGGCGGTCGACGTTCCGAATGTCAACAAGCAGACAGGCGGAATTCGATGGAGCGGCCCGAAGTGACGGAATGAAACAACAAAGATTCAGGCGAGTTCGAGTTTGTTCATCTCATTCTATAGCCTCAGGAACTTTATCGGACTGGGGAGAACCCCGAACGTTCTGCGACTTTGAGTCAACTCGAAACCGCGAGATCCGTTCTCACTCGCTAGGACTACCATTCCTCTGGATTCTTTTCCTCATTTTCTTCTCCCACCCGGTCCAGGGCCTCAATTTTTCCGCGTCTTCTTTCTCTCCCCAACTCCGATTTCCTCCCGTGTTCTTCTTGGTCCCACCGTACCTGCACCCGCATGTCAACCCAAACGAGTACCCCTGTCGATGCGGAGTTTCGAATTCGATTTAGGTAGTGATACTTTTCTTTGGCTCGCACTTCCCGCAATTCGAGCCACGAGTTCTCCCAAGAATTCGCCTGTTTCTCCACCGACTTCCTCGCATTGCTTCAAGATGGGACATGATTCCTCAAACTCATTTTCCCTTCCTTGTTCCGCCATCTCCTGGGATCAAACCCGGTTGCTACCACTGAATATAGAGTATTCTTTCTCGAGCCCCCCATAATGGCTCATCGGTGGAAATCACGTTTGAGAGAAGATCGAACAAAGACGGCTCCGACGGTCTTCCCGCTCTTCTGGCCGGAATGGCGATCCGCTAGGAGGAACCCTGTGACTATCCCTGTGGAACCCTGGAACCCCAAGTTCCGTGATACCTTCCTCCCCATGTCCGCCCGATTCCACCAGAGAAGGTAGCGTCGACAGCATATTGTCGCTTTGTGTGGCTTCAAAGACCGACTCCAGCCTCTTTGAGCATTTTCCCGACACGCATATATGATAGATTTTGTCAAGGACGAATGTGTCACCAACGCTAGGCGTCCAATTTGGTTTGTTTCCCATACAGCTTTAGTGAACGACTGCGATCATTCCATCTTCGCTACCTTTCCGTCCTCCGGAAACCGGGTACGAAGATCCAACCCTTCCGTCTTCGTCTTCTGCACCTCTGGAGACGTATATCCTTGCGAGGAAAAAAAGGCTCAACAACAGGAGAAAACTCCTCTTATCACGTATCTGCTGCTGTTTATGCTGTCGACGACGTCGTTGTACCCTTGTTTTTCGCCTACCGTAGATTGTTCGTAGTGTTAACAACGAACGGTGGTGCCTATGGCGGCATCAAAGGCCGCGACAAGAATAACTGCAGCGACAGAAACAACATCAGTGGGGACGTTAACAAAAACAACAATGGCAACGGCTTGAGGTCGCACATTCTCAGATTCCACAGAAAACTACATTCGTTGTTCTTCGTTGGCTCAGAGCGTTCATGTGTTCGGACGACTTCCGTTCTCCGCTGGAGTTCCCGAATGCCTCTGAGAGAAGGAACGATGGCAATGAACCTCCAGCTGGGGAGAACTTCAAAAGTACCGTCAAATTCGCGCTCTCTGAGTGGAGCGGGGGTCCCCCTATCAACAGCTATCCGATAGAGGCTCGCAAGAAGTCGTGTCCCGCCCTGCCCACCTGAACTGTTTTCATCGGAATCAGGTTGAGTCGCATGGAATAATGTGCGAAGCCGGCGCATCGCGCTCGACGATATGACAAGGATCGGAAATCATCTGGGGCGGTGTCGAGTTTACCAAGGTGAGGCCTACGTGCTTTCTTCTGCGTGCGAGATGGCCCCGTGAACAGAACTCCGGGCCCAGAAATCGAGTGAGTTCATCGAGCCTGTTTGCGGCCTCGATCTCTCGAGAGATACGTGAGAGCAGTGGTGCGGTTGAAGAGCTCTGTCCCCCCCCCCTCGACCGATTCCAGCCGGCGGCGCCTTGCTCAGAAACCGCAGGTCGACCGACCTTCAGTCATCTGACTGACCTGAACTCGTGCTATTCAGCGGCTTGACCAGTGGACAGCCGCCCCGGTTGGGGTTTGGCTTCGATTAGGAGAATCGTCATGATCTGGGATCGATCCGAGATGAACTCAGCGATTCCAGAGGTGCGCCATTCCGAATGCCATTGGGTGGCACAGTTTTCCACAGAGTCCGGAAGCCCAAGAAAAAAAAATTACAGACGAGGCTTTCTGAATTCCTCGCGAGCAACAATCGATTGTGGTCGCGACTGCCCCGAGTGAATCCATTCGTAGTCCTGGGGCTGTCAGAGCTCGGCCAAGTGCACACCTCATCACCTCGGCCTCAAACCACGAAGTCCATTCAGGCTTGCGAGTTCGGTGGGCTCAGAAGAAGATGAAACGCCCCGGAGACCGGCGGGAAGTTCCGCTCGTGTGTGGAGAACAAGCAGAGACTGCACGAAGCTGCAGCTCGATAATAGAAGAGGAATCGTTGCGAAGAAACGAGAAAATCAAATAATGGCTCACGAACTTGGTAGCTGGAACAGCTGGAGAACTCTGTGGACGGAAGAAATCCATCTCATTCTGCGCCCGGTCTGTGCTGGTCCGTTCTCTCGGGCGATCGGGAATCTTCCCGCTTATCCAGAAGTGGGAAACTCTGGGAATTTTCTCGTCTCTCCACGTCGGTCAGTCCTGATACCAAAGATCGCTTCGGTGGCCTGACGAACGAGAGAAAAAATACAGTTCGGAGGAGTAGTCGGGCTGAGTCGGGAACAGGACTGAGACGCGGGGCTCACGACGGGGGGCGGGGCGAACGGGCACGAAGGGAATTCCAGGGACTGCGAAAGTGTTTTGGCGAATCTGGCACTGCTCGTAAAGGCCTGCCCGCGAACGGCGGAGGAGGGGTGGGTTGCAACCGTCGGGAGGACCATTGTCAACTCTCGAGTCGAATTCGACATCGGGGCCGGCCGCCGCAACGTCGACACCGGCGGAAACATCGACATTCCTCGATAAGGCCCTTCACATCGAGGCCGGCAGCAGCGAACCCCTACCGACCTTGAAGCCTCCTTTATCGTGGTGTCCTTTCTTTCTCGCTCCTCTGCTGGCGTTCCCTCGATCTCGAGAATTGGGCAAAACTCTCCCAGCCTTAATCTTCCCTCCTCGGATAATTTTTTGCGCCCAGGAGGACGTTGTCTGGTCATCTGGAACAAATTGCAGCGATATGAGGCGGGCCGGCACCTTTGTTTCGAGGAAACGGGGCGAAAAAACGAGACCCTCAATGAATTTTGAATGAGACATTTTTGCAGCAGACCTTTCCCCGCAGCGCGGTGTCATCCCGCGCCTCGTCCGACCCTCAGCGCATTCTTATCTCGCTTTCTTCGTACTCCTGACCGCTCCCAAAGTAATGTCCCTCCCCAAGCTTTGTTTTACCGATCTCGTTCCGGGGAATATTCGCTTGAAGCGTCAATTCTTCATTCGTTCCGGACTCTCCCGTTCCCCGTCCCTCTGGAGCGCACCGCGGCAAAATCTATCGATCCTTCGAATCAAATCCTCAGCCGAGAGGAGAATTCCTATGGTTTCCTTTTTCGAGGGATTTCTGTAATCCCATGGCCCGGCCGTGCGTCGTCGTTCGAGAAAGTATAGGATACCATTATTTCTTTCTTCCGTTGCAGGATATGGATAAAGGTTGAGTCTGGTCCCATCCCGTACCGGCTCGTTGTAGGCCCGGTGCTCCAAAGGGTAGGGTAGGTGGGGGAAAGCCGAGAGACACGGGCCCCGACCTACCGCTCGCCAGCCAGCTGGCCGGCCGGCTGTCCCTTCCGCTACGCCGCCGTCGTTGTCGTTCCGCAAAACTCGGGCGGAAGCCCAATCCAAATAAGGGAAACGCGCAGCTTCGAGCGAAGAATGGAGGAAAAACTCGAAGACTCTTTATGGGGAACCGAACGGACAGAAAAGAGTTTACGAGGCCCGTTCAACTCTTGCCACACTCCGCCCGACCCTCATTCCCCCAGCTCGCTTTCTTTCTCTCCTGACTGCTCTAGCCGAACTCCCGCCAGCTCGCGAGAGTTGCCATCCGGGTCGGGGTTCCTTCCCGCCGCACATCCGGCACCCAGAGAGCCCGCATTCATACAACACGAGCACTTCCCGCGATAAAATTCCGATGTGCGCTCCGCGTGCTTTACGTTGGAGTGTTTTCGAAGAGGAGCAAAAACAAAAGGGGGCCCAGAGCGACGAAGAGACAGAGAAGAAAAAACAAACGCCTCACACTCAGCGAGTCGACGACTGCTCAGCCTGAAGACTATCCCGCTGGTCGCTCACCCTGCCGACGCACCTCAACTGCCATGGATGGCATCGGCAATGACTTTTCCGGCGGGCTGTAGGGAGAAACGACATTGCTGCTTTTTGCAGTAGTGACATTGCTGCCTCACTCAAAAGCCGCCTGTCCTCGAGCGGCGTACCTCTTTTCCTCCCCAAGCCCCCGCCCTGTTGGCAATGCTGGCCCTTGTTCCCCTTCCCGTGCACATTCTCCTCTAGCTCTCCTGCTCCATCCGCCATCCCTCAACTCATTTTTCCCACCGCCGCTCGATGGGTTTTTAGTCGCACCGCTCGGTCTGTCCATAAAAACAGCTTCATGTCTGCGAGTCCAGGTCTACGCGGGCTCGACCAGTCGACGAGTTTCTCCTCATAGAGCAATCTATCGAATGTCTGCTCTCTCGGCTATCTGCTCACATCCATTCGTGGCTACCTTTCAGACTATCCAACCCACTTTGTCACCCTTGCCAAGTTTCTTACCTACGTGGCCGTCCCAACCGTCTATAAGACGAAGTATCCAGCTTTTTGTTGCCTTGCTCCTCTCGCCCCAATGATTCATCCCGTCGATCCAAAGCCTATCAGAATCTTCTTTCTGTGTGCGCTGGTCGTATCACTGTTTTCACAACTGTCAGAAAGAAGAAGAAAATAATACCGTACCGCTTTTCCGCTCTCCACCTGTTCTGCGATTTCAGCCCAGAGTCCGGCACGACGAAGCCCGACTGCGACTTCTCCAACAAGCTTCGCGCGCATACCACTGCCTTGCATCCTATCTCAACTCCTTGTCTTCGGCAAAAAAAAAAGGAAAAGTTTTGGGCTGGAAACCATGAAAAGTTATCAAACGATAGCAGGCGAACCGGGCAGCTGCGATTTGCTTGCAAGCCAACATAGGGGTGCACTGGTTCTAAAGATCAACTCTGAGCGTAATTTTGAAAATAACAGACCACTCTCGGGCGTCTTTCAAGAAATGAACACAAGCCATGATTTGTAGCCTCGTACTTGAGTTTTTAGAGCAATGCTCCATGTTGTTCGTCCGGGCGTTCCACCAGCGGTAATTGCAGTGGACGGACGGACCCTCGGCTGCCAGCTCTGCGGTTCCAAGTCGGAGGCGCAACGTTTTGTGAGTGCGCAAGCCGCGAACCGCGACGCGGCGGCACCGAACGGAACTCACTCCAGCAAGTCGGACTCGGATTCTGGCTTAAAGCGTTCACGACGACGGAACTCCCGTCCAATCGAACGAGGTAACCGCAGAAACGAATCGGAGGGCCGTTTCCTAACGGTTTTTCTTTCTGCCTGCTCACCGGTCTTCACACACGCTGCTCTCGCGGCAAAAATCCCGCAGGACCAGGTCCGTTGCAAACTATAGTTAACTCACAGCGGTGATCCATCACGAAACGCTTGCAGCCGGCCACATGGAAAAGCAATCACGGAGCAATGTTCTCGTTTCGAGTCGTCGTCTTCGCTGGACTGGGGCCACTGAGGCTATTGTCCCGCGTTGGGATCCTGAACCGAGACTCAGCAAACTCTAGCTCTCGCAGTTTTCGTTTTTCCCACTTGCAGCGATCCGATACGTGGGGCAACACTCAAGCTCCGGCGCCCCAAATTTACTGATGTGCAGCAATGGGCCAGTCCATTGGTGGAACGAAGTGGGCTCGACGGTATATTTCCAACGAAAATCTGAGAGGTGTGAGAAACGATGAGATCCTCCGTGCAGATGTCGCTCTGCCCTCACAGGGGAGAGTCGTTTGAAACCCGATCAGGATCCTGGATCCCTATTTGCCGAAAATCTCTCGGCAGAAGCGCTTACGTGACCGACGTCCATTCTCGGAGTGCCCCCATTTTGGCAGAACGAGCCAATCGCTATGCAGAATGATTCCCGTAGAATCGTCACACCAAGCGACAATCCTCTGGGAACGCGCCCTCTCTGGAATGCTCTTTCCCGGCTTCCTCAATCCTCCAGGTTCCTCCGGGCGTGCAATGCAAAGGCGCGGCATCGAAGCACCCTCCTAAGAAGATTGGTTTCCTAAGCAAACTTGTCGAGAATGTCGAGCTGCTCAGAGCTCGACTGCTGAGCGGGAATCATTCTTCACAGGCGAAGACTCGCTTCCAATCAAAGGGGAGACAACTTCCCGATTGCGTCACGGATCGAGAGAAGTTCGATTGAATACGTGTCAGAGAGCGGTCCCATCAGACCTCGAAGAACAAAGACACGTTATCAGCCAACCGGCGGACATTCACACAAATAGAGTGCTGCGTTCGCGGAACCCCGGAGGCAATCGGGGTTGGATAGTCGGATAAGCTACGCGGGAACTCCAAGCCGAGGTCCACTCTCTCTTCGGCAGGTCCCTCGCAGTACTACGAGCGCAGCTCGAATCGTTCGCGTTAGGCCTACGTTGCTCTTCTCGAGGAACTCAACCCAACTTGCGAAAATTGAACTCCGAGGCCATGACCGAGAGCGGCGATATTCCACCACAGCCGTTGGATCACCTTGCTGAAGTTTTCGAGGGGTCTCGGAGGAGAGGAGTGGGAGCCGCCTTTCTTCGTTTGACATCAGGAACTGCGTTCAAAATATGGTCATCTAGGAAACGGAATATCGGAGCGTTCAACGCCTGTGACTCATCTCACGGTCCGCTGAGCGGACGATGAGCGTGATTCCGCACTGAATTTCTCGAAGCGGCTGGAGCAACGGATCTTCTTGGTTTTCGAATTCGGCTCTGAATGGCGGGTTTCCCGGACGGAGCTTGGTGAGTTGGCGGCTCAATCGTCGCGAATTCCAGAACAGAACAGGAGAGCGACCTGAACCTCTCGTTGAGACCCGCATGAGCTGCGTTTCGTCATGCATTCAGCAGAAAAAGTGGCTGACATCGGAAGCAGCTCTCAAGTGATGCCAGCGGTCACGCAAAAACCTGAGAGGTTCACATATGATTAATGAGTGCAGACGCCATATCACCGGACATTTTTCTCATGAAAACCGGACACGGTCCGGACAGGGCATCGGTGCCGAAACCGGTCATCAAACCGGACATTTCAAGATCCACCAATTTATATGACTCGAAGGGGCTCAACCCTCGATATGTTTCCGTCATTCCATGCAGCATTGATGACTCTCAACTTGAGACTCTCAAGTACTAGGATGAGAAGTCAGGGTGAGCTCCACTCTCTCTTCAATCATATCCATCATCTGTTCCTCTGAGCACCGGATTCTTTGGTCACGGTCTTCCCAAATTCGAGTATCGAGAGGGCTTTCGCTCGGGGTATTTCCCGACAAAATGTCATTCGGACATGGGGAAACGTATTTTTCAGTGTTATCTTCGGCTTGAAATAAGTCTCCGCGTGGAAAACTCACGCTTTGAGTCCGCCACGAGGGATGCTCGCTCTACTCTCGCGGTGGCTGGCGCGGGCAATCTTCTCCTCAAGGTGAGTCCGCTAGCCGATGAAACAGCGATCTGCGAAGACGGCGTTCAACCGTCCGCGGGCGTGATGCGATCTCACGCGGTGAATGCTCTCTAGAGCCGGACATTTGCTCCCGGAAGGGCTTGGAATCGAACTGGGTTTCCTTCGATCTCTCAATAATGGGAAATTATCCGAACCTTGGACCTTTCCTCCATTATCTCAGAATCCGCACATTTTCCCCTGAAATCACGGAAACCGGACAAACCGGGCGAATAAGGACATTTCCGGTCACATGGCGTCTCCATGAATGAGCATTGAACAAACAACGACGATGACAAACACTGATCCTGCTTTCGGGAGTAGCAAATGGAACGTTCACTTCTGGTTTATGTCGAGGAAGTGACCTAAGAATGGCAGAGTTTTCCAAATGGACTCCGCCGGGTCCATGGCGTAAACGGGTTCAAGGGACGGATGAGTTCGTACAGGAAAGGATTCACGGAAATTATCGGACCCTGAGGCCGGGGTCTGCCGAACAAGTGTTTCGGTAGAATCAAGGAATAAGCAAGAAGAGAAGGTTGGAATCTCTATCATTACTAGAAGCTTCGACCGGACTCCACGATCAGCTCAGCATCGTACGTACAAATAAGAAGCAGCGCTCTGAAGCGACAAGCCAGTGTAGATGGCCGTGCGATAGTAATCGCTGGACCACCCCAATCGATGGGGTTCCCAGCGGACTAGTTCTAAACACGTTGCAAGGGAACCGATGGGAAGGGATGTAACGCGCGGGAATTCGTTGATCGTGCGTAGTGTTCATACGAAACCCACCGCTCATGGCGGAAAACGTTCTTTTAGGCACGTTCCCAGGACCACAAAGTGCTATCAGACACAGAATAGTCTCAACTGCCGGTAAGGACTACAAGTCATTTGCACAGCCTGGAGTTTCCTCACTTTTGCCACAAACGTCGTGACTCTCAGTTGCGTTGCACCCCTGTCGGAAAGCTTAGATGATCGATAGCATTTCAAAAGTCGAGCAGTTCGAAAAATCTGCGGAGCCCTCCAAATGAGGCTGGTGCATCGGATAAATTTGATGGCCTTCTCAGCTTGGCCCGCGATAAATCTTCGCAAGCGGACTGCGGCGTCAAAGCTGCCAAAACTAGGATCATGTGTTACGCGCCGACTCACGCGAATATTCGCTGATCGGAGACGGTTCAGCAACCGTTCTCCTGAATGCCGTGACCGCCGTCCAGATCATAGGGCACGCTCATCAATCCGTTCCGTCAGTAGAGGTTGACTCCAAACGAACGGCTACCTCTGATGTTCGATACAATCATTCATCTCGAAAGAGAGACTCGGGCTATCGTTGTAGAGCTTCAGAATTCCGACATGAGCTATTCAACGTTGGAAACACGGCCGGATGAGATACGGTTGCATAAGGTATATGGAGCTTCAAACAGGCCTAGTGGCGCCCCCTGGCTCATTCCATGTGCACACGCAACTCCATACCTATGGGGAAACCAATTTTGACTAAAGGTTGCGCTGATCTTCTCCAGCCTCTCATGATGCGATGCTCCAGTGAAGACCTCAGGCGAGCAGTGGACAAAGATGGAGCATATCCCGGAGCAGAGGGGAAGTCGTGCACTGTTTCTCTTCTGAATCCTCCCAAGGAACCCCAAAGAATTGATCCATCTTTCATCAGGGGACCAAGCAAAGGGCCTGCCGGGATAACATGGAAGGAATCAGCCCCACCAAAAAAAATCGATTCTTGAAAACTTAAAATTCTCATGTCTCGAGAGGTTCTCATGTCTCATGATCGAGAACCAGAGGAGCTACAGCGCTGATAAAAAACCGTTGTGAAGCTCTTTTCAAGGGCTATCGAACGCTGTGGGCAGCGGGTCCCGGAGAACACTTTTCTAGTCGAGGAAAATGAAAAAGTTGGTTGGTTTACCTGGAAGGAGAAGGCTGACCACTTTCTCAGATATCGCTAAAAGTACTCCTATCCTTGCTCCACTCGCAGGGCAAGTTTCATCCCGATCCGAGTTTGCGGGGCCGAGATATCAACAGTAGAACATCGGCGATGAAGCGGTTTCTCTCTCAGCGTTCGATAGCTCTCGAAAAGAGCTTCACAACGGTTTTTTTTTTTCATCGGCGCTGTACCTCCACTGGTTCTCGAGATATGAGCATTTTAAGTTTCCAAAAATCGATTTTTTCTAGTGGGGCGCTCATCCCGGCAGGCCCTTTTAATCAGAACCTCGGGACCGCATGTATCGGAATGCAATTCTTATGGTAGGAACATGCGATCTCTTGGAGCGAATACATCACCGATCAAAAACCATTGGCACCACCTCCGCAGTTACCGAATATTCGTATCGGCGCATCGGTACAATGGAAGCTCGCGAAGCCTCTGAAGCGAGGGCCAAGCTTCGCGCGGGGCGTACAGGATCTGACACGAAACGGTCAAACGAAGTACTCCCCTGCACTGGGAGTCGATTCCATGGCTGCCAGGAGAGTGCGGTCGAGAATCACACCCGCAGAATCAGTTCCATGCTCGTTCTAGCGTCGACTGCGGTTCGTCGTCCCGCTCGGAAACCTTCTCGACAGACTGATTATTTCTTCGCACCCTCGGTCTTCTTGCGTTACATTTTCTGAGGTGCTCTCATTTTTGGGCGTGACGATCAGTTCGGGAATCTTTGAAATGGCTGTGTTTCCAGGTGATGCTCACAGCAGCATCACAGGCAGTGCAATGACGTTCCTCTCCAGATGGGTGTGAACTTCCCGCAACGAAATGCTTCGTTCGCTCAGCAGGAATGACTAGAGTCAACCCTTTGGCACTGGGTTCGGGAAGCTTCATCCCGGAGAGATGATTTCCATAGTGAAATAGTGAACGGACGCCCAAAGCGCTAACTAAGAACAGCGTCCAACTAAGCTCGAAAACGACTGTTCCATATATCGGTAGTCTCCCTCTGAAACTACGTGGATGCGATCTATATTCAACCGCCGAAGCAAGAAAAAATTCGTAGCTGGAATCCACAGAAGCTCGGAAAGTCGCGAATCTTTTCTCGGTCGTGGCTTTGAGACTGATTCACAATCCCAGGTCTCCCAATCGGTCGGGTCCGAAGCCAAGAAGCAACAACAGCGATCAGAATCAACACAACGGCGCTCGCCCTTATCAGACGGCGTTCAACTCATGTAGCACTACGCAACAGCCCCTTGGCCTGGGGGAGTCTCTCGGTTTTGGAACTGGATTCTGGTCAGCAGCTAGTGTGAGACTCCGAACCTCCCTTAGCATCTTCAACGCGAATCACCGGGAATGGACGCGTGGTTGAAGCTGGGATTCCGGAGCAGTGATCTCCGCATGCTCGCGCATCATGCTCGTGACGTCATATGAGCGTCCACGAGATGTTGACGATTTCTCCCAGCCCCACTGAAAGCTCTCTCGGGAGCATTTCTTGTTCGAATTCCGGGAAGAATTGAAGAGAGCTCGTCATTCCTTCGCCACCTGGGGCTCGTCTTTGATGATTTTTGTTCGGGGTAGCGAACGTTCACGCTTCCCACGGTCGATCGACCCGAATTCAAACGCAACAAGCTGTCCCGCAGCTATTTGGACACATCATACATCGCAAGTAATCTCCCCTATGTGAGTGGATAATTATATCATGAAACAGCCCCGAGGCTACGCTACCACAACAATTCAGAGATGCAAAGCGCGGAAACTCTTCCCCAGATCGCCCACTCAGTCGATAATCCACCGCAACGGGCCCTAACGGGGCGTTAGGGGACGTTGCGAGACGTAGTATGCATTTTCGTCCTCACTGCGTTTCAGCGACACATCTAGATCTGACAGGGCGTCGACGAGAATTTTGAAATGAACGCCGCTCAATGTAAGCCGCTTCCTAGCTGAACAAGAATGTGGGATAGTTATTTCGAGTCCTCCGGCGTATCCCGCATTGTGCGGGAGCTGGCTTGATTCTGCCGTCGGAGCCGTGAAGAGTGCTGCTTAAGCTTTACAAACAACCGCATTCCTGAATCGGTTAATCGTAACCGCGGTCAACGATTAACCGATAACCGCAATAGCAGTTAACCGCAAAGTTAGGACCGAAAACTGCGGCTAGAACCGCAAATAACCGCGCTTATATGAGAGAGTGCCCGGTTTCGTGATTCCTAACAGATCCTACATTGATACCGATATCGTTCTCACGCCCATTTATGTTGGAACGAGTCACAGCCGGAGACGGAGGAAAGGTACTACCAGTCCTCGATATCCTCCCAAAGAAAAAGTTTCCACATCAGAGGAAAAACTTCGTATGATTTCAAGGAAGCTTGTCCTCTTTTAACGGAGATAATGTTCTATCATTAACGGATACAGCAAGACCTCAGAACATATCTCACAAAGACTCGTTTTGTTACAACTCGACCTTGATGAGATGGGCCGGGAACATTGATTGAACGTTTCAAATCACCAAATCTTTGACACATTATCCTGATTTGACAAATATCGTCTTGTATTGTGGAACCTGGCGTCCGATGAATTTAGTCAGCAATTTTGGGTTCAACTCCTCACGATCCGCTGAGGCAGTGTTGCGAACTCTGAAATGTGGCCTCGGGGCCGATTTCTGCACAAGTTCACGAGCAAAGAGTGCCTGAAGACATGCTTCTTTGTTGGGTCGGGATGACTGACGTAAATTCGAGGTCCTGATTCTGGAGTTTTTCCATTGGGAATCCTCGAGGTCCTCTTTTGAGCTGCTCCCAGTTTCCGCTGACTCCTATTCACTGCTCCCGGCTTCAATATCATCGTTGCGGTCTTTAAAAGAGGCGTGCGTTCTCGGTCCCGACCAGTGCATTAGAGATCCCTGTTTCTAAGTGGGAATTCATCACGATTCTTCCATCGATGCCTTCCAACGCGGGTGCAACCCACATAACAGCTACTTCCGCGATGCTCTGTTCCTTGATCCTACCAGATGCGCAAAGCTCTGGAGGATTGAGCCTTTCGCCTTCAATGCTAGCTCATCGAGTCCTTGAACGGCTTGCTCATGGGGACTCGGAGGGGCTGACCTGATGTGTGATATGGCCACGTATGATTGCTAGCCGGGTCCGGTTTCCGGAAGCGTGTACGAACTTCGTCCAACGGGAGTCATCACACAAGATGTCACAGCTCCACAAGCAAGTCATTTCTCTCCAACACTTAGCGCCTAAATCCTCAGCCACAGTACGCTCATCAGCCCAGACGCTTTCTCAGAAAATCATACGTCGCGCTTGAATGCGGCTATGGCCGCGATTCGCTCGCCGGTATCGCGGTTACTGGCCGCGGTTGAATAGCCGTTGCAAGGCCTAGTGCTGCTCTTCGGCCATCAGCTGGTCCGTCGACAAACCCCAACCAACGAGTCAACAGATAACAGGGGCGGCTCATTGCAGGCTGACCGCGAGTCTCATCGAAGGAGTTTCGCGTGAGCGCGGGCTCTAACGTTATTTCTCACGGACTCGAGGCGCTCGTCCACTCAGATCTAACTCTACTTTGGAGGAATTGTCAACAGAAGCATCCACTCCCGTTGTCCTTGATCGAGAATGGTTCTTAGGGGGTTTCAACTGGATCACCGGGGGATCACTGATCAACAGGAACACTGATTGACGTGCCCACGAGGGGCCTTGCATATCAGTCGACGCTCGGTTGTGTGGGGAACTGAATGAGACGACACGGGACGTAGGATTTCGGGGATCCAGGCGATGCTTCGAAACGGGGATTTTCGGAAGCGTTATCGTGACAGTTCAACAATATCAACGAAATCTTATGGCTCGCTCTCCAGGCGAAACTGGAGCCTAACTGGACGATTGAGAAGCTCTGAGTGCGGGGAAACTTCAGATGTGAAGGATGATAATCTCAAGTATTCATAGAGAATCCCCCGACACGAGCAAAATCGTTTGGAAAGGACGACACCCGTCCAGTCAGTCTTTCAGCTCATGTCTGCGGGGAGTGTACCGGTCCTCGCGAATCAACCCCTCAAAACCACAACCGAATTTCCGACGAACACGAGAGCACATGCCGAGTCCGATCATTTCCTTATTATAGTTTCAACGATGACATCTGATAAGGAAGTTTTCCGGAGCTCGCTGCCACTCCTCAGAGTGGCACTCCTCCCAACAGTTCTCAACTGAATATTCTCGCTCGCGCTGGGCACATGATTTGCCTTTGATACTCGCTCAGATTGTGAAATTTTCTGTGCCGCAAACCGCGCCTGTCGACGCGCAGTAGATTGAGAATAGGCAATTCGAGATGCTCGCGAATTTCTCGAATGTCTTCCAGGAAAATGTCACCAATCTTGATCCTCGCATCCTGGGAGCCAAACGGGTTCCGTATTTTCTGCAGATGGGCTACAGAAGCTGGATTTCCCTCCTGGAATGAGGTGTGCAGACGCCAGAACCATGGAGTATGCGGAGCTAGGGTTTGCAAAAGCCTTTTCAGGGCCGCAAGCCCGGGGGCGCCCTCAACTGCTGCGTGAGGACAGCCGGATTCAGCCGCAGAAGCCCGCGAATATACTATAATTACTATCACTATCCGGATATACGTGTCATAAAGCTGTGCTGGCTACCAGTGATAGTCTAGATTGCGGAGGCGAGCTCGGTTGAGCCCGCAAGCCCATTGGCGGGGCACAACAAAGGTATCGAACCGTCACGAACAGAATATTATTTTTCGTCCGAACCGGTGTTGTAAGGACTCCGGCGTCTCATGAAGATGTATGAGCAAACGATTCGACCAACTCTATGCGGATTTGATTTGATTTCGACTTCGTATCTGAGGCGGCCATGCATAATGAGCGATTGAGACGTTCTCGTCTCGTAGTGGGGAGATGGCTGAGTGATTTGTCATCTCAATGGTATTTTCATGCTCAAATCTCCGGCTCTAAATTGGGAATCAATCTCGAAAATCGCGGCTTGTAGTGTTCCCATTTTTACTTTGCTCGGAAAAACCCGAAGCTACGTCCCTGGGTGGCGGGCGAGTTTCGGGACCACTTGCGTGAACTGATAAAGAAATATTATTTATGCGACAAGGCTGCGACGGGAGAGCTAATGAGATTGTTAGCCTGCATTAAACTGAACCGATGAGCCACGTGTGTGTGCGGCTATCCATTCTATGAATGAACTCTTTCATACGGATAAGTTCCTCTTTGAATATGAGATTATCCAAGAAGCGTCATTGGTCATCACAGATGAGTTCTGAGTCGAACGTCGAGAGCCAGGAATGCTCGCCATGCGGGAAATTCTTTTGATTCCCGTCGCTGAGAACGACCTTATGGTCAACTTGTGGCTACGATGAAATAACCAACGGAAACGAGACTGAAGTTTGCCTCCGCTCAGTTACCCGCTGGGATGGATCTCAAAGTCATTACGTCACAAACCGATCCCATCGACCGGCTCTCATCGCTCATTCAAGGGTCTCTGCAACATCCACGACTCCAGCGGGTCTTCGGTCCGACCTCTGAGTTCTTCTATGGGTGGCCTCGAGGGGACGTAGTGTACATGCGTGAATTCGGGAGATAACTCGGCGTTGAGTTGTGAGGCATCCGAACCTTATTGCGGACGGAGTGAGTGGCAGCGTCGCGGTTCTGCTTATGGTTTCATCTGGATCTGAATCCTCCCTCCTACTCGGTATGAGGTTCCTCACTAGAGGCTCGACTCTCCAAGAGTTCCTTCTCGTGGAAAAAACGAGGTCGTGCTACCGAGGTCACCTTCCATGCAGAACCCGCGTGCACGGTTTCGTTTTGGCACTTTCTGCAAAGAACAGAAACTGAATAAGCCGGAATCTCACAATTACCGCGAGATTACTCTCGACAAGCGCCAGCCAGATTATCAGCTTCAACAACAGGGCCTACAGCGAGGCTCAATACCGTTATGATTCCAAGACGACCGCCATTATCCACGAGAGCTTACGGAAATGCGATCTTATACCCCAGATCCACCCGATTCGCGTCATTCGACTTCTGGCATCCCAATTCATAGTTCTAGATAAGGTTGAGGTGCAGGTGAAACCCGAACCGAGCCTCGTTATCACTCCCAGAGAGAACCCGATGAAATCGAGTTCTACCATTTTGAAGAATCTCGAATTTTTTCGGGCTTGTCATGAAATCTCCGGAGTCTTCAGAAACAGGATTGCACCAGATTACGACATTGCGCTCCTCGGCTCAAAGTCGGATAGATTAGGCGGGACGAAGTTCTCTATCCATCACCGCGAACAAGGCTACTGATGATTCGGTATGTGCTCAGTGATAGGCTCACTAGACCTTGCGAAATTTCGTTCCTCTGCGAACGAAGTACGCTCGACCTGTCGCCTCATATCGATACTAACGACATTGCACCCAGAAACTAGACACTCGTAACTTCGAGAGGAACTTTGGGTGAATACTATGTATTCCATTGCTGCACTGATGACAGAATATGTGACAGCAATCGATCATCACCTAATCAAGCAGGGAAGGCGAGTTTGCTTCCATGTTCGGAGACTATTTCGGAGTTCAACTAGATTGACAGATGACTTCGGATGCAGGTTGCTCAGAGCCAAAGACGACGGTCGGAGAGAAAATTTCCACACATGGGAGATGACCGCCCAAATCTCGGAATCATACACAACCGCATGGATCAGAGCTTGAGGATCCCTCCTTGTTGGCGAAGAGAGACGCGTGAAGTCTTCATTCTCCTGTGGGTTTCCGGCCATCCTCGTAGAACATTGACTCCTCAGGGTGGTCTGAACGGAGCCCGCGATTTCCAGCCAACGTCCGTGAGGGGGCAAAGGGAATTCCGTGAGATTCGAGTGCTGTTATCGCAACCGGTATGTTCTTGGACTTCTTATTCCTTTCGAGTCTATTTCCGAGTCTTCGATGAGAGCCTCCAGAATGTTCATATCCGCAGCTTCCACTTCAAGCGGGGAAACGGACTCCCCGAGATCCTCGAGATTTTTATATTTATGAGATTCCGTGCTCAGGAATGGTCCCCATCGTGTGACAACGGGTTTCGGTGAAGAGCGACACTTTTCGGCAAGTACTGACATAGGTCCACTCTTGCTTCCGACCGGGACAGGACGCTCTTCACAGACACAACGAGTGACTTCTCAAAACTAGGTCGCACGTATTCACAGACAGGTATGGATCCCGTGTGCGAGGCTGGTGTTTTGATTGATAGATGTCGAAATTCTTCGTGAAAAGTTCGTGGATGTCTGGCGGTCGCAATTCCCGACCGGTTCTGGTTCGTCACGGATAGTCAAGTCCTCCGAAATAGACGTCGCGTCACGATTGACTATCCCCAAGAGTGTTGCCGCGTTTGTAGATTCCTCGGATTCTGTATCGTACATGAGGGAGCTCTCCGGCAATCCATGGAGCGGAGTCACGAACGTCCTCACTGGAGCAGCGGTCGTCCGCAGATCATGACAGCGAGCATTCCGCTCATCTCACAACGTTGCCGTGAAGCTCGGAAAGACCGTTCTCCTCTTCACGAGCCAGCTTCTTATCAGAACATTCAGTTTCGCATTCATTTCTGATGATGATGATGATGCGGAGCGATCTCTACGCCTACGAAGGGGAAGCCCCCACGAACGACGCCTCGTACGCGTTGGTACTGTTTCGCCCGATCGCACGATTCGCTCCGTTAACTTACAACGACTGGGAGCTCTGCCGCAGCTTCAAAGCAAGTTTACCTTTCTGTATTCTATGTAGAACAACGACTTGGATCGACGCTGAGATGCAAGCAGCGAGATTCCTTCGGAGACCGGACATAACTCCGATACGATGAAAATCGGAGGAGCAGGACGGATAAGGGCAAGAGGGGTGAAGGTTGATCTGCATTGATGATCCTCTGTCTGACCTGACATGTACCATAGGTGTGAGATATCCTCTTGAAGTTCTGGTCCGAGTTGTCCGATGTCGTGGAGGCAGCTCAGTTGCTCTACAACATTCCTGTTTTATGAATATTCCCGTTTTCCGGAGCTTGGAGTTACACTTTCTCATTCTCTGGCCGGGAACTAGCGACGATGGCGATGAGATGTTGAATCCGCCTGGGACTTCCCTCGGGAAAACCTAATACCATGTGCGATTCGTGCACTAATGGCCCACAGATTGGGTCAGCCGGGAGAATCGCTCGGAGAACGGACGTAAAGATGAAGGAGTTTAGAGCTCAGGAGACTTCGGAAATCCCGCCCAGCAGTACGATATTCGGAGATTACGAACACGAGTTTTCTTAGACAACACGGTTCCAGAGAATTCATAATGACGGGGAGAGTAGAATCTCAAGTGGAATACCCTCACTGAAGAAAACTCTCATTTGAGCATCTCTTATCACCTCTCGGTCATTCACGACGGATGACGAGTGATCGTCAGGAGAGCGACGTTGGAATGAAGTTCCAGCGAAGGGAAAGCGGCATCAGCCGTGTATTCGGAGAATCGAAGTTTCCGCTAGCAGCTTCCAGAGGGCGCCACTTAAACGTCGAGAATCTTTCGACGAGCAGCCATTCTGCTGTCAGTCGAAGAGAGACCACCCTCTCTGGGTAAGTGACTGAATGACTCGTACCAGGTCGATGAGACAAACGCGCTCACGATCAAATTGGAACAGTCCATGGAAATATACTGTTGCACTCCTTCGACGCCGAGGATAAGAACGAGCGTCAACCGCATCGCCGGTTCAGATCGCCATTCTCCGCTCGCCAAATGAGCTCAACTGGCCGGTCGTCATAGTTGGTCATTCGACCCTCGGCATTCCAAAAGGATGGAAGGGGGGGGGGATAACGTACTTGCGGTGTTTCCGCCTGTTTTCATGGGAACTTCAGATGAGACTTCCCTAAAAATTCTATTGCTCGAGGCGTTCGAGAGCAGCCGCGGGAGTGCTCGGATTCGCGCGTTCGAAACACTTCGCGTCCGATCGCCTGGGACACGTCGTGACGGGAGAATCCTCAACAAAACCTCGTTGGAATTGTTCGATGGACTTCCGCAAGGACTGCCGTATTCTACTGCGTGGAAGCAAACCATAGAAGGGCCCTTCGGTGGTTCTTTGATTCTTCGGGACAGTTCCTCGATAATTCGTGGCCCTCAGTAAGCGCTAACCTCGCTGCTGCTACTTGTGTAGTCGGGGGCGAATTGCGTCAGGTACCACGACACAGTGATTAGTGAATCCCGTGTCGGAGAAAACGAAAATCATCGCCGCCGAGCCGCTGGTTCCTGAATGTCCCCCATCTGGGTGGGCATCTCAACGTTGCGTGGGAACTTGGAGGTCGAAGCACAGAGCGAGATGTGGGTATCGATCGGCGAACCAGGGGTTCAGGCAGCGAGATAGCTGAGAAGACAACGGGTGAAGGGCTCGAGGGTATTGACGTCTGACCGATTGGAGTAGAACCGCTTTGAAGGTCTTGCTGGGGCTTTGAATTTACCATCACATATTAGCCTTGATCCAGATTCCTTCCTTCCCGCCACCCGATATTAACTCTCAAAATCGGTGATGGCCTCTTGTGCTCACGGTGAACGTCGATGTCTCGTCGTTCCGGCGGAAATGACATCATGAATTTGCAAAAGCATGGCGTAAAGCTGGAGGTCGTCGCCTAGTATGCGTACCAACTCGAAACCCCGTGGTTTCGTGAAGATCGTTGCGCACGTGGCTGATCTCGCAAATGGTCCGCTGTTGATTGAGTAAAGATCCAGGGGACAGGTCCACCTCGGGCTTCATCTTCTGGAAAAATTTGAAAGACATTCCCATCCCTTCCGTAAAGCTCTCGAGAATAGAAGGAAATCACGGTCCGTAACAATCAAGCGGGCTCAGGAGCAACTTAACGGGAGCTCTCTCGAGACGTTGGGAACAAGGCTTATGACTTCCAGCTCTTCGACTGCGATCATTCTCCGTATCAGCGGTGATCTGACATAGCCTTGGGAAGACCTCAACCCCCATGATGCGGTATTCGGCGACTTAGCGATACGATGCAGGCATCGGTAAGCCGCCAACATCGCTATCCTATCGTGTGAACTCTTCCATCTTGGAGCTCTTCTCTGGATCTCAATTGCTATCGGGTCGTTGGAGTCGGTCAAGATGCCGCAGAGGAATTGTTCTCGAATTATGAAATCGCCTCTCGAGCTATTCGCGGGACTAAATGATCCCGAGTGATCAGCCGACAGTTTAAGATAAAATTTGCATCATTTATTGTAGTGTTCATAGTTATTATTATCATTCTCGTTTTCATCTTAATTATCAAGATGCATCCTTCACGAAATTCATTAATCACGATGTGTTCGCGGTACTATATCCCAATAGTCATTTTGTCAGGAGACAACGCGTACGGGAACAGTGGTTGTTTTCGTTTGTTTATTTTGCACAAAAGCCGACTTCGGACAGCCCTAGAATATTTGCGATGAGCTGAGATTTGGTTTGGTATCTACTGAATTGGGTGTCTGGGCGCTCATGTAAGTTGAGTATGGAGACGGGCTTCCTCCGCAGGTCCACTTGCCTCCAGAAAGACTTCCGCAGGGGCTCTCGCCACCTAGTTTACCTGGAATCAGCAGAACGAATCCCGTTAGATGATTGCGTCGAATTCGGGAGACCTTCTCCGTGTTGAATTTTCGCCCGAGAATGAAAGTTCAAGCCAGAAACGATGACGACGATCCGACAAGAATTCAATAATGGACTGTGAGAACTGTTTAGCGAGAGCACAAGAAGCGGAAGGCTAGTTGTCAAGTGAGTAGCTCTGCCTACTCAATGTCCAAGAAGCAATTTGTGTAATCGCGAAGCGAAACCCCCGTTTTAAATTACACCGCGATATTCTTCCGCTGCTCTCCCCTCATTCCTCCCTCCATTCATTCTTTCGTCTTCCTTGTTCTGACACGCGTAGTAAATAATGACTCAACAGCTCCTGCATAATAAGGCGCGGCTTCAGACGACCCGCCGCTGCCCTCTCTGCTCCCTCCACAGTTGAGCCTGCCCTGACTCGTCGCCTAGCATCGGTTTCCCGAGCGGATATTCCCCTGGAATGTATCTGCTCGACGCAGAAGCGAGAAGGTCACGTCCCGAGATCCGGGCGAGACTGAGACGAACCGAGGTCAGGGGTGGGCCGACCGGAAACTAAGGAAGGGGAAAGATTGGATGCTGTTCCACCAGAAAAAGTTTGGAGTTTGTAGACTAAGAGATAGAAAAAGTGGAAGGTTTGGACGGAAACTCGAGATCCACCCACGGATTCAGAAGAGAAAAGCGATGCAACCCCAGATGTAGGGGGTAGCCTCCGCAGACCGTTCAAAAGGAGAACGCCGAATGGAGTGATCAGTCCACGAAGTGCCAGCTCTACATGGCTATCGGTCACACTAGTCTGGCGCCACCCGGGGTTCCGATGTCGTCGTTAAGACGTCACGAGCCAGTTCTGCACTTCGTTTTCCGTTTTGCGCGTTCACTTGCCAGCTCTGCTCGCTTCGCTCTGTGTGAGAACGAAACTCACACAGCTGAGCCGACTCGAACTGAGCGAGAAAAGTGGAGCGATCCCCGGCCCAGCCGAGCGGGGACGAGGTGAGCGAACGAGCGCTCGGGCGGGCTGGCTTGCGAACAGGCAGGCGAGCTCGCGAGGGCATAATTTGGCAAATATTGGTTGTCTCCCAAGACTTCCTTTCGCTTCTCTACGCGAGCGGCGGCCGTGAACGAACAGCGAAACGAGAAACAGAGAACAAATCCAGCGAGTCAGCGTGTCAGTCGCCCTCGTAGTCTACAGGGTGTCCCGACCATCGACTGCGACTGTTTACTACTGCGAAGACGAACAAGCGAGAACGTCCGTCGGAAGTGCAACCGATCCCGATTCTCTGATCGGGATTCGTTTCTCCTTTGCGGTGATTTCATGTGAAAGATCGGGACTTGACTCGAGCCTCGGGAAGTTGATGCTCTCCTGTCCCGCATGCAGCTGACCGCGTAAATAACCCGCTCGAACGGTGTATCCGGGACGGAACTTGCTCGCTCGGAGTCTATCTCAGCTGAAGTTACTCGCCGAACTGGGACGGAGGAGCGGAATTTATAAATGCGGCAATAATCCGTTATTAACTGCGATGATTCGAGCCCGGCGGGCGGGCGTGCGGCCGTGCGATGGAGAAAACGACGAAGGAAAAAGCGGAAGGGAGAATGGCAAGTGCATTTGTCTCTGCGAACGCGAGTCGGTCAGGCCGCTGGTGGGAGATGTTCTCCAGAGGAAAGTCGTCGTTTAAATCGAAGTAGTTCTTCTTGGGGGAGCTCGTACCACGGTCCCCTATAGCTAGCTGACTGGATGGCGGGACGGCTGACACTGCCTGGGTAGCTGACTTGGTCTCCTCAACGTCCCTGCCTTCTTCTCTCTGTTCGTTCCCGGCCGCCTCTTTTCCCTTGGAGCTGTCATCCCGAATTAGTCTCTCGGCCTTCTCACGGCGGGAACTCCGACGGCTCAGTGTCTCCAGGGGCAGGAAAAAGGCAGCCAGGAAAGACGGAACAAGCAGCGAACAACAAACGGAGAAGCGAGCCCTCCAACCAGCCTGTCTGCTCGCCTGCTGTCCCGCCTGCCAACGAGGAAACGGCTCCGACATAACGAAAGTGGGGCGCTGTCTTCGAAAGCAACAACGACAAAAATGTCAAATGGCGAGCGAGCTTCGCTAACGGTTCAGGTTCCTCCGGAGCCAAGCCGGTACGGTTTCCGAGAAATCCGATCAGTTGTTGGAATCAACTTCGCCATCCCGCTCGCATCCGCTGGTTTCGGAAATCAATGCCCCGGAGATCAGAGAAGCTTCCTCACTAGTGAGGAGCTGAAGGAGGATCCCAGAAATCCAGATTGTATCCACGGCTGAACGATTTTCAGAGGGGGGGGGGGGTAACTGGGTAACTCACCATTATGCATGGATTTAGAGTCTGGCGAGTGCTGCATGACCATCGATTTGTCCTTGCAGTCTTTAACTCCTTGACAGTTGTTGTTCGTCGTGGAGTCGGCTGTGGTCGAAATCGGCGAAGGAGGCATACCGTCCGAGCTGCTTTTCTGTTGGTTCAACCGTTCTTGTTTGCGGAATTTCGCACGTCTGTTCTGAAACCAAACCTGGAAAGATCAAGTTGGATATCAAGATTCGGTAGTTATTGCTGATATGGGAGAAATATTCAAAGTTTTTCGTATGAAATCGATATGAGTGGATGGACTAGCGACATTGGAGATGACTGTGTTCGATGGCGACACATTAGCAATCGTTGACATACGGAATTCGTATCTCTCGAGGTACATCCTCAGCCAGAAAAAAACCATTCGTAATGAATGGAAAAAAGTTTCATGTGTTGTATATGCGAGAGCGCGCGCAAGAGAAGAAGCTCGCGAATGGAAGGGATGATTCGTTTTGCGGTGGCAAAAGCTTGCGGGCCGGCGAGTCAGACCGAGGAAGGCCAAGTGGGCGGGTCGCTTTCGTCGGATCGCATCTCCTCTGCTCGCCGCCGCCTCTATGCTGCGGTATGTCGTCGTGCTCGTCGACTCTTGCCTCGCATTACTTCCGTTACATTAAACGCGGTTTTGTTCGAACCAAGTTGCTCGCTCGCCCCGCACGCGGATGAGTGACTGACTGAGCGAGCGAGTGTGGGAAGCGGGAGAACGGCGGAAGAGACCAGCCGGAGCAGAGCGAACTCCAGGAACAGGCAAAGCCAACATTCCTACAACAAATCGTTCAGGTCTCCATAATCGAACCCCTCTGGCGGAGCTCCGTCGACGAGTTCCTCGTCCTCAACTCCCTCAATGAGCTCTCCGCCGTCTCCGGGCTTCTCGACCGGAGGACTTGCGCGCAACCCACTTGGCTGCCGCCCTATATCCCAACCCAGTTCCACCCGAACGACAGCAGCGCCGGAACGGATCGCCGGTTAGTGACGCTGGTTCGGATTGTGCCTTCGACACTCCGTTTAGTCTCACTTATTGAAACGGTCGATGGATGTTTCACGAGTCGGTGACAATCTCGGGGCAACACACGCCAGAGCATGAAATTCATTCCTTTGATTTTGTGGGAATAAATCCATCGACCGCTTGCTCCACGGAGCATCGGCTTACCACCATGGAGGCGACTGCGCAGCCGGCCCGACAGGAAATGGGCAGGCGGAGAACATAATCATCAGCATTGTCGTCGTTGTTGGGTAATGTGAGCAGCGATCAAGACACACACGACCCGAGAGCAAGTGAAAGAATAACAACCGGTCTCGTGTCTGTCTGTCTGTCTTCGCGCGTGTTTCTCGAGCGCTCGACGATTTGTGAACTTGAACGAGTCATGTTGTGTGCGTTTGTCGATGTGTGTGTGTGTGTTCTGTGTCAAGTCTGGGAGCGGGGAGAACTCTGCTCGTTGCAACGACAGCCATCGACATCAACAACAAATGACAACGACGACGACGACGGAGAGAACGACGACGAAGCACAGGTCATAACTCAGCGCAATGAGGGACGAGGAAGGAACAGTGGAGCGATTCCTAAGGAACCTTGAAGGGGTACTCGCGGGGCAGCTCGGGGGAGCGCTGCCGCGGCTACCACCAGGCCCCCTACAACAACTGGGGGGCCGGTCCACCGCCACCAGCAGTAGCAGTGTCAGCCTAGACCCAGTAAGCTAGCAAGCGGAGGAGGATGAAAAGGGGGCGAGCAAGTGGGTGAGCAAGCGAGCAGCCTATAATCGAGTTAGGCTAATCTAATAGAAGGTTGCATTGCAAGTGCAGATTCGTCATCATCGGCAGTGCAACGCAGTCCCGGCTATCCCCGACGCTGCGACCGCCGCCAACTTGCACCAGCCGTCAGCCAGTCAACCAAGCAAATGACCGACGGACTGGGCACGGGGGAGGGGTCCGGTAGGTCGACCGGCGGGCTACAAGACGATGCGAACCTATTCCCCCCCCCCCTCCCCTTCGTTGCGTTGGTTTGTTGTCCTCTTCAATGGCGACCTTCAGTCGACAATATCGCGCTCCGTCTCATGTTGAACCGTTCCACGTCGACAACACCGTTTGGTTTTCCCCACACATCGAGAGAGACCACGTCCGAGTTGGCAATTAGAGTCGGGTGATGTCAGCAACGCGAACACCACCTTCGCTCTCCCGGTGCATCGGTTTTTCATCGAGGATTCTCCGTCTTGGGATTCAGCTTCCCGAGACCTGTCGCGAGCGAGCATTTGCGTCGAGGAACTCGAGTGCCGAGGAAAGTCTCGTGACCGGAAGAAGATTCACGACCCCACACATCGAAAGCGGATGTGGCGCGTGTGTCTGGGTTTTCAAGAGACAGATTAACCGCGAAGTGGTGACCCGAAAGCACCAGGAGAGACAGAAAGGAGATGACGAATACCTGGCGGCCTCCCGGCGAGAAAAGCCACCGCCGCGCCGTTGCAGAAGCGGCAGACCCGGAGCGAGCGGCTTGACAACGCGTGGTTTTGCTCTCAACTTCACTCTGTCCTCTGGCGCGCCCCTCGTTTCGGTAATTCGATTAGCAGATATACTTTCGCTACCCTACCACCCTTGGCTATCTGACTGGCTACGGTCGCTGGCTGTCCGCCACCATCAGAGGCAAACGCTAACCGACAGACGGGCAGACAACAAGCCAGCCGACGAGCGAGCAAACGAAAGAAAGAACCGAGACCTACTCGTAGTGCCTCCAGCGCCGAGTGCGTTCAGGGGCGACAGGGCTCGCGGGCGCGAAACGGAGCAAACCACCCCAACTACCACCCTCGGACGCCCACGCCCGCTTCCTCTGTTGGTTCGTTGTTATTTTTACAACAAACTCCTCTCGCCCGAAAAAGTCATTCTATCTTCTCAATTGCCCTCCCACCAGCAGCGGGAAGGAGGAGCAGCGACGCTGCCGGGAGCTCCACCGAAATCCGAATCGAGGAGGGCTGTCGCTGCTCTCCTCGACGAGGGCGACGGGGGAGAAAACCGCTCGAACGATCGCCGCTAGGAGCAGAAATAGTGGACGCAACGGTCCCTAGACCACTAATGGCGGTGGAGGAGACATCCTGTGTCGGCACCACCGAGGGCGCTGCTACTGAAGAGCCATCGAGGCATCAAGCATCGTATTTGCCGGCGGGGGGAGTTCGCCGTTTCTGCGGAGAATCCGCGCTCAAATCGAGGATGCAACCAATCTGATGAGAAAAAGCTGCAAGTTCGGGCATTATCCATGAATCGTTATCATCGATCCGTGGATTTACGGTTAGCTGAATGAATGTGTCTCGGATGGAATCCAACCATCCGAGTCCATTGCATTCATCTGCCTCCTATTGATAGATGGAGTCCGTGAAATGATCATTGCCCGAACTCTCTTGATTAGTGTTTCCAAGCGAGATCGTAGATCCAACATCGCGCCGCCGCAAATCGAGCGCGCAACGAGCTTGCGACGTTGACTTGTCATTCACCGTATCGTTGAGAAATCTGAGCGGGAACGATATTGGGAACAGGAGGTCTCTTCCCTTCCCGTGAGTATCAGGAGTCGTCTAATTCGCAAGAGGGAGCTGCAGCAGAGCGGCTGAGAAGCAGTTGGGAGAGGAGGAACGGCGGAAGTTCACGCCATGCTGCTCTAGAATTGTGAAGGCCCCTTGGAATAGGTCATACCGGGGGTCGTCAAACTCTGTGTAGCGACACCCCAGGATACCGCAGCTCCCAGCAGTATCGGAAAATAACGTAACGTACGGAACAAAAGTAAGCCCTGGAGGGAAGCGTTGAGGAGAGAGAAAAATAGAATTCGAGCTCGTTCAGAGAACTCTTCTGGTCTCGCGTCGCCGGCTCGGGGGAATCGACGAACCCGCGCATGGAACAGCAAGACTTTCCTCGTGAGTTGAACAATGGCTTGGAATCGGGGATGAAAAAGCGAAGGATTCCGTGGCATCCTGAAGAAAGCGATTCCAATGTCAAACACCACAAATTGGATCGTCACCTACTTCACCCGAGGCTCATGTTGAGAAATGATTCGAACCTTCTCGCACCGCGCATTCAGCGGCACAAGCGCCAGTGCGAACCTGTGCGAACTGACTCTTTCGGTTCATGAGAATAGGATTTCATGTTCTAAGCTTCGAACAAGACTTTCTCGAAGGGTCTCAGATCTGTACAGAGGCAGATTCGACCAGTTTCTCCGATCTCAATGAATCGTTGCGCCTCCGAGCAGACGATTCGGTTACCTCCACCGAGTGCAGAAGAGTTTTCGTCTGATAATATGTTCGGGGAAATCAAACCCCGGGCCCAGATGAATCCGTCTCTAAGCCCGGTGCGTCTGCCCCGCTGCCGAATGCGGTACTTCATCATCCGAGGCCGCCGGAGACGCCGCCGGTAATCGGCTCCATCCTGGAGCGATGCGAGGATTCGCCGTTTCCAATGCATATCCGACTGGAACGCGACTGAGAATAATCCCTGAAAACGAGATGAGGGACACTTCGAGCTAACAGCGCGAGGCATTTTCAATGCTCGAATTCTCTCGCAGCATCAAAAGCTCGTGTAGTAGGCTCGAGACCAGACCCGGGAAGCTGGTGAGGGCGAACGAATGGATGACGGATGGACGGACCGACTGACTGATTGAAAAGATAAATACTTGCCACCCACTCACCCTGCCAGCCGACAGTCGAGCGAGTCAGCAAGAGCCAGGCCCTCGCTTAGCCGAGCTTTGCCATGGGAAAGCATGCTGTCGTTCAATCTATCTATCCATCCCTTCATCAATCCATCCATTCGTTTCTTCAGCCCTTCGTTCAGATAGAGTTTCCGACTAGACAGCGAGTCGGCATGTGTCTTCTTTCCCTCGTTCGTTCCTCGAGTGGCGTTCGTCCGTCGTCGCCGTCGCGCAGAACTGAAGGGCTTGTTCATGTGCAAACAACACTATTTACTCAGAAAGAGTCTTTCTTCATGGTTCTTCAACAGCCAGCCTTTGGCAGTGACGAGCAAAAAGAAGAAAACCCAACTTCGACTCCTCAACTTTTCCCTCGTTTGTCGCAACGTGTCCCGTCCAAGAGCAAGGAACCAACACGAACCTCCTTGCGAGCAGGCCGTTCAGGGAAATGATTACTTGTTAGGAATCCTGGTGAGCTAAACAAGAGTCATCTCTGGAATTCCGTCTCTAAGACACTGTCCCGGTTCAAGTCCATGCACATCCCCTGGTACCCTATCTGAAACGTTCTCCATGTTCCCTCTTTATCACCTTCGCTCGTTGTGCGCGTCCGGTAATTCGTTCGAATGTCCGCTCGTTCCCACTCCTTCGCACGCAACCTCGACCACACCTCCTCGCGAAGAAATTCAACCGAGAAGAAGAGCGAGGTTACACCGAAACGCGGTGCTGATAGGAGTTGAGAGCAGCCGCAACACTTCCAAGCGGTAATCCGGTTTGCTACGCCGTGAGGTGTCTGCACACAGATAACGGACGAGTCCGCAGACCCGGACTACTAATCAGATCAGCTGATAAAGACCTCCGTTTCCCACGGAATGGACGCTGAGACAAGCTCAACAAATCGATGCCCGGTTGGAGCCATAAACATACAGCAAAGCCATCGATTCAGACTCTCAAAATGGAAGGATTGATTCCCGGTCCCCCTCGTCGAGCTGCTTCTCGCGGTGCATCCGGCGAGCGAACGACTGGAAACTCTAAATGCCTCCGACCGAGTCGGACGCAAAAAACAGGGTTTGTCGACTGTCTTCCTAGTTGAGTATCTGTTGGATTGCGTTGGCGAGCTGCATGCGAGCGGCATCTGTTGCTGTTGGTGCTGTGCACTTGCTAAGCTAATCGCGTATGCAAGCGAGTCGTGCACCGCGCGCGTCTCAACGCGTTCCGTATTCAGTGTCCCTTAAAGCAGAGAAAACAATGGCAGGCGGCTGCAGCAAAGTGCGGCCCATGTTCTTAGGTTTAGGTACGAACGATCCGTCCCCGCCCCCGACCTGGTGTATTCTCGAGCAGCCCTCTTTTCTCGGTGCCCTCTACTTCCCTTCCTCGGTCGTCTTTTCCTGCAAAGTACTTTTCAATTGGATGTAAACGGATAACTGGGCAGAGGGCCGACCAGCTGCATTCAGGAGAACAGCAGCGGCACGAACGAGGGAAGGACGAAGCACTGTTGCTCAGAAGAACGAACGGCCGCTCGGTAACAGCAGCTGAGTAGAGAGCTCAGCCAGCCAAACCGGTGGGTTCCTCCTTCTCTCTCGGTATTTTCCTCCCGTGAGCTGGCTGGTCGCGTCGCGTGGGCCAAAGAGACTATACGTGGAATAATACACCACGACTAGCGCTGCGCCGACCCATAGCCGGCCAGCCAACAGACTGCCTACACGCCTACGTGTCCAGGCTGCTCTTTGCATTTTGAACCGAGAAAACGAAGGAGGAAGAGATAGGAAACGAAATCGAGCGCCAGAGAGGGAGATCGGAGCCCCGTGCCTCCAGCAGCACCTTTCGAACCGTTCCGAGAGCAGGCAGAGGTTGCGTCAAACATCATCCAGTCTCGAAGAAGGTTATTCCTCTCTTTCAGCGGTGAGCGAATCAGGAGTTGACCTTGGGAACAATCGTTGCTCGGAATAACTTCCACAGCGAAAATCAGATAGCTCATACGTGACAGCGACTTGTATGATTTTCAACTTCGAGAACCACGAAACGAGGTATGAACCGTTGTGTCGCTTCAGAACACCCCTCTTCATCAAGGCTTATCGGAACGGCGTGAATTCAGACACAAAAATCCTCCAGTCCTGCCGAGCGTCTCCTCTTGTTCCGTCGGTACTGGAATCGAACAACGTTGGGGTTTTCCGCTCAACTCCGGTCGCTAATTACGGTGTGGAACAATAATGATAACGAGATAAATGCGAGCGATGCGAGAGGATAAAAACAGATTGGTCGAGCGCCTCGAACACTGCGCAGGTGCGTCATCCCAAATTTGCGTATCGGCCGTCTCTCCGAAATATTCATTTGCACGCCTGATCGCCCGCCTGCCACCTTTCCCGCAGTGCCCGTCGTCGCTTCTCGCGCATGTTTGCTCACCCAAAGCCTGCCCGTCCGATGTTCGGCCGATAAGGTGAGTAGAGAACCGATAGCGACCCGGAACACTGGTTCGCCATAATTTTCCCGCCCGAACCGCCCGTCGCATCTAACCGTAGCTCCAGCGCAGTAGCTCCGCATTGAACCGGTAGCTGGGTGACGAATGAGACAAGTGAGCTGTTGCTCATAAACCGTTCCGCGTTCACAGATATTGACCGCCTAGCTGCCTGCCTCACTGAGCAGATGGTACCGAATGCACATCTTAATTGAGAGATTTTTAACTGTACTGCTACCAACGCCGCCGCCACCTCCTCCTCTGGCTGCTGCGGCAGCGCTACCTCCACCAGCGAGTAAACTTGAATGGTGTTGGGTGGCAGTTGGGGATTCTCGTCCGAGATTGCTTGAATCTCTAGTTGGCTCCGCGTCGGGCTTGACTGGATGGTTGTCGCTCAAGAAGTGTACGGGTACACACAAGCCGAGCTAACCAAGCGACCGACCGCGTGAGCGGCCGGCTCCGGAGCGACTGCCTAACTCAGTTCAAAATGATAGATCGTTTTGCACTCGAAAGCCAGCGGACGAGGGGACATGACGAAGCTTGTTAGAGGGCTTGTAATGCAAATTTTCCGAGCGATGCCGCGACCCGGCAAAACAACCTATTTCTCGTTTGAGCGTACAACAAAAACACTGAACCCGCACAGGTTGTCGAGGAGAAGATGACATCACGATTGGGATACGATTATGTTCTTGCCGCAGCTTTCCTCTCCGGTTTGGGGAACTCGTACGAAACCCGTGACCCCTGTGATGAATCTATCACAAAAGAGCTGAATAACGGAAACTGGAGTTCTGATCGCTGAGAAAAATCCAACCACACATGGAGCCCAAAATGAACATCGGCCACTTAATTGAATCTGGCTGCCGGTCAAGGCGGGAGCTGACCACTTCAATGAGATCGTATCAAACGAGAAAGCGACTGATGTATTCAGATAGCGGGGACAAAATTGTGACTTAGACTTGAATCAATCTTTGGATTGGACAGAAAGGGCCCAGCAACCTTCGGAGGGAGAGAGGGAGAGAGTCGCGAGGAGGCGACGTGAAAGATGATTTAGGATGCTTGTAGAAAATGAAAGTGACTGCCCGCTCATTCGACCGACTGCCCGACTGACTGCGTGAGTCCATGATTCTTTCGTGTGTATGTGTTGTACATATCGAGTTTCGCTCTCCTGAGGTCGCGGATTGTGTTACGAGGGGTAAACACAACACAAATATGACGAATGAGATTGTTCTTCTGTTCGAGGTCACCGATGACTACCTACTCTTTTCAAAGATCACCAGTAATGTGATCCAAGCCAACCGGAGTCTAACGTCCCTCTGACCTCTACTGACTGAAGGGGGATGACCTCGAACAGATGAACTCCGGTTTGGAAACCTATTTACGGTTCCTCTCCTTTCACAATACCCCAGGCTTCGAGGAGTATGGGTAACTTTGAATCCTTCCGCAGTCTTCGAAACGTTTTTGGGGAGCCCTTCCGAAGTGGAACAAGTTCCAGTTCACCGGCATGACGTTCCCGGTGAGTCAGACATAGAAAGAGGTTTTCAGGTCGGGTGGTCAGGCAATCGTTGGGCTACATCGTTTGCTCGGCCAACGGATTCGCTCTCGGAATCTTGCTGACCCGTTTCAGGTGAGTTTGAAGGCAGAACTCGAATTTTTGCTCGCTCTTCATCAATTCATCTCCTGAAGCTCAACTAGTTAGTCAGACCGGGCCGGTTTCGGACCGCTGCGTTCAAGTCCAGGTCGTTCGTGAGCAGTTTGCATCCAGCAATGGGATTGCTCGGACAGGAGGCGTGACTTGCAATTTCGTTTATTTATTGGCTGGTAATTGTCAAGCTATGCACTATATGGCACTCCGGAGCCATGGTACCTGGACTACGGGTACTGACTAAGTGGTGGCAGTTGCCGCGGCGGAGGTAGGCGCCGTGGTGATAGTCGCGGTGAACATCGACTCATGTAGCAATTGAATTGGTTGTAATCAGGCAATAAAACTGCGCAATTCTCCAGTGCGATAGGAACATCCCAATCGCACGACCTTAACCTCTCCCGCCAACTTTAGTCACCGTCTTTGAAGAACTCGGACTGCGAGTAACAACTTGAAGAGGAGATTGTAAACACTTCAAGGAGGTTCTCGCAGATGGTTGACAGGTGGTGGCGTCAAAGGGTGCGAAGTGGCACACGAACTTCCACCTCGACCTGAAGGATTTCGGCTCGGAGCGGTATCGGAGGCGACGAGGACTTCGATGACGAGCTTCTTTGGCGTTCGCGCGCACTATCGATGCCGAGTTGTATTCGTAGAGGATCGCGCACGCAGCACGCGAATGGAGCAGCGGAGTTTTGCAACAACGAGACAGCCTTTTCTCGGTTTAATAACTTTGATTGGAGCCGACTATGGGGCCGACGAGGAGATTCGGGTCTGAGCGGACTTGAGTCATCCAGCACAAAAATCTCAAGTGCGTTCGCTCACTGCAGACAGGTTAAACAATCATCTAATTGTCCGTATCTTCGTTCGTCGCCCGCTCAGTCGGTGCCCTCTCGCTCGTGGCACCATCTGCCAGCTAGTCGTCAGCCAGTCCGGCCAGCTACCGGGAGCGCAGGGTATTTAAACACATATGAGCTTAATAGAGTTGTCATCCACGGTCTTTGAGTCCATTGTCAGTGAGCTTCGACAACCGCGACGACAACAACAACGACGACGACGACACGGGGACGGGGAACAAAGCTGAGCTCGGCTTCGCTGCAATGGCGCACCCGGGAGAAGCCGTCGGGGTGTTGCGGTTGCTCATCAACAATAGAACTTCCCCCCTCTGCCTATTCCTACAAACAGAACGACGATCAGGAGCATCGCTCCGCTCGAATGATCTACTCGAAGTCCTCCAAGGACAGGATCGCCGATTGCTCGATTCGATGGCTCATCCGCCGAGCGCTCTTCCGGATCGAGTAATTCTCGATATCCAGTGCCGAAACCTCTCTCCGACGGAATACCACGCTCCGGGAGCTCGCTGTCGAGCAGACGAAAATCATCCAACGTGGGATAAAGCTAAAAGCCGATGCATGGCGAACTTGCGTTCTGAGCACGCGTCGTGCCACCGAACCCTCGTCGAACTGGAATAGAGAGTATCGTAGCCGTTCCGCTATGGGACCATGAAGTTCGCGAGAGAGGAAGCGAGCGAACAATTTCAAGAGGAGCCCCGGTGATAGGAAGAGATGTTGCAAAACGGATGCGAAGTGCATTTTCGATATTAAAAAAAAAAACGAGAGAAGCAAAGAGACATCGCTTCACGCGCCATTGATCTCTGTGATGAATCTCTGGAGTCAGCGCTAGAGTACCGGTCGGCACCTGGTGACAACAATACAGCGAAGGCAAAGGAAGAGAGTACTACGGTTAGACAGGCGGACAGATAGAAAGCGAATACAGGGGACCCCGCTCCCGACAGAAGACTATCCCATTCAACAAAGAGAGACAAAAAATAACTGCGAGTCCAACACGACACATCGTCACACATTTAGTGAACCCATCGCCTCGCGTCGCGCCTGCTCAGTTTCGCAAGTTCGCGATGGACGATGACATCAACGAACGACTCCTCGTTCGTTGACAGTGTCGTCGGCACGAATTTTCGAAAGACCTCCAACGCAACCTCTCCGCTGCCCTGCGCCGCGAAAGGATGCGGAGGGTGAGAAATTCGCGTCTTCACAGCCTTCCGGACCTGGGCCGCTGCGAGGAATCATCCGGAATCATGGAACTCGTGGCGATAATCGAAACTATTGATGGATAGTGCAGCATTAATTTTTTCTTCGTTTCTCCCCGCGGCAGCCCCGCTGGAGAGCTCCGAGTCCGCTGGTGTCGGTCTGGTGTAAATTGAATTTAGTCCACCTGCACTAGAAACTCTCCTACCACGTCCCAAATCCTGAGTAATCTGTTAATCTGATTACAACCCAGACAGGCTCGCTGGCTGAATGGTTGAATGGCCAGCCCAGGAAACGCGTGCCGCATCGCCCCCTCCACCTTCTCCTGCCCGAGCTCAGCCGCAGACTATTTGTTTCATAACAGGTGCCAACAGATTGTGCTCTGAGGTTCATTGACGAACTCCACGAATAAGAGGATAAGTGGCGGATAAGTGAATTCGTATGTGCTATGTAAATACGAGACCGGATAGAGACAAACGGAGCAGATGTGTACAGCGAAAGAAGCGAGAAGTGCAACCCTAGAAACCACCGCATGAGGATCGCGGTGGAAGCAAAGGTTTCTGCTCGTCCGCCTCCCCTCCAGGCGAGCCATATGGGCTGCGTCGCGGTGAAGTTTCTGCGGCGGACTCGCATTCCGATTGCGGTTCGCGATAAGTTCCGTCTCACGGCTCATGGACCGTGGAGCGGGTTCCTGATCTCGATTCACCTTCAAAACCAGAAGAGAATCTCCAAAATCTCGAGTACGAGGCTGGAGACGCTGACAGAGAGCGATGACGTGGACGCGAGGGTTGTTATGATGTATGATTGTATAGTTAAGCCCCCGCTCTCAAGCCCCTTGAGGTGAAGCAGGTCCTGTCTTCACCCTCTACTTGAGAGCATCGCGCATGGGAAAGTCAAACTGACTTGACAGCGTCCTCCCACGCAGCGGATTTCGTCCGAGAGAGATTCCTCGGTAGCCAGACACTTACATAGATAGACGAATGGATCGGGGACGAGATAAGCTAAAAGAGAAACTTGTTTGACCAGTCCCCGGCGAAAGTGAAGATGACACACTCGATCCACCCCCACCAGCCCCATAAAAACTCCGCGGGTGGAGGGCGCTCCTCACGAAAAAGAAAAAAAAAATCCCAAGAACGCCTTACGCCCCGTTCGGAACGTTTACTGCAAAAAACACCATTGGGTCGCCGCGCGAAACGATGATGCGGCGCCTTATTCTCGGAGTGGAGTTGATTTCGCCCTGCGACGCCGAATCGCGTCGGACGTCTCCTTCGACTCGACTGCAACTCGCGGAAAACTCCGCAGTCGATTGTCTATCGAGGGAATGTTCTGAGCTCGAGCCCCGCTCGAACGATTGGCCGGAGCTGCTCCGATCGGAGGAAATTCGAGTCGGGGAACTCATCGCGTGTTTGCAGTGGACCCGCCCTGGCGCCCACGAGGCAGAAATCGAAAACTGTTCCCGGACAGACACGTGTCTCGCTGCTGTCGTGGTTTGTTAACCAAAGCCTCTTCAAATCGATTTCCCTGTTTTCTTGCTCCACTCTCCTCCGGGTACCTCCCGCGCCGCTCGCGCTATTCCGCAAGCCATGTCACTTTTTATCCACTTCAAAGCAGTTCTCCACGCGAACAGCTGAGCGTGTCCCGCGAGAAAACATCCCGGAACCGGATCGAGCAGAACCTCCACCACCGGTTTCCGCCGAACGTCATGGATTCCCTGCTCGCCCGCGCGAAGAACCCTCGAGTAGAGTATAATTGACCTCCGACAGCCTCGATGAAGGATCGAGGCCAGCGCGCGATATTCAATCATGGCCAATCAGACGTCAGCCAATCGATATCCCGACCCTGCATTTTTGAGCGATGCTCCACCGGGATCGGCTGACGCGAGGAGAGCCTAACGATTGCCTAACTTTCGACTCCAGCAGAGTGTAGAAGTCCTGGTCTACCGAAGAGAAACGCCGAAACGAATCCTCGTGCGCGAGTTCGATCCAACTTCGAAGACGGCAGCAGCTCTCAGGATATTTGAGCGATAGCATCTTGAGAGAATCCCTGCCCGTTCCGTTCAAACACTGTGGGAGCGCTCCATGATCGAAACGGAACTCTGATGGCGATGGAACAGGTTTGAGGTAGCGGGGGAAACGTTTTCGTGGCCGAGCGAGAAATGAAAGAGAGCCTCGCGGGCGAGCACAACGAGCCGTGAGTCTTACGAACTGGATGGAACAGACGTTCGTCGGCGATATGAATTAGAGGACGGGAAGAGTTTGCGTCGGGATGCACGCAGGATCCACAGGCTCATCAAGGTCAGCCTGCTCGTCCTCGAAACACCTCACGAAGAGACACTCGAGGGAAGATGGCTGCGATCCATTGAGGTTGGTATTTGGAGCTCGACGAGGCGCGTTTTCATTCATGATGAAGCAGCTAATGGACCAAACTCAAATGCAGTCAAGTGGTTATTTGGTTGTCGCTCGTCCAGACTCCGGGTCCCAGACCCTAAGAGCTTCTCCCCGAACGACAGCGAGCCAACCGACCGATAGACAGTCAGTGGATCAGTGAACACATGAGTGATCCCATTCAGTTCCAATGAACACTTCAAATGAGCACGGCAGGTGTTACACACAGAAGCTCGGGGAGTAGGTGGATTGAAGTTTGGCTCTACTACCTCAATCGCCTCAACCACGCGACTTCCGTACAGAAAGATTCGTGTGTATCTTCAGACCAGCATCAGACGCCTTTCCGGTCTGTCGATGGCGGGGGGAGGGCTGTCAGCTGGAGGAACTACGACAGGTACTCACCTGGACTCGCGCTTCTGTGAGCTCAGTCTTCACGGCGATCTCTTCCCTCGTGTAAATATCAGGGTAGTGCGTCTCCTGGAAAGCCCGTTCAAGCTCTCGCAACTGATGAGAGTTAAAGGTTGTCCGAATCCGTCTCTGTTTCCGTTTTTCGCTGAGGACGCCCTCGCTGTGCGGCGTTGGGGACGAATAGACTTTGTAAGGGAGGGCGGCGGTTGCTGCTGCGGCTGGAAAAGAAGCGGACTGGGTCAAGGGGCTATCTTTGTTGGCCGGGGGGTTTCCGACCCGGTCCCGCTCTCCTTGCTGAGAATCGTCTGCTTACTTCGCAAAGGTCTCGTGTTATGAGAGGTGCCGGGATCGACACAGAAATGTGTGAGAGGGACAAACATCTGATTTTCGGCAGAGGATTCTTCGATGGCAATGTATTCTGAGTTGTCCCGTGCGTCCTCATCTTCTCACTAGTTCACATCACTATGCAGCCGAATGCGCAAAAACGGTGGAACACGTTGATTCGCTTTTTTTGGGAGACAGGCGAATAGCGGAGACACAGTCTCGTGAGGGTCAATTGAGAGATGGAAAAATCAGCAGGATGCCGACTGGGCGAAAATGCGGATTATCGGAATTGAACTCTCTTTTATCTCTGATGTGACCTTCCCGTATACGAGAATCACATTATCCACATTATACTCATTGGATGGCATCCGAGGCTTCGTTGGGCGGAAAGCTCCCTCTCTGTTCAAACAGAGTTTCATCGGAAGACTGCACAGCTGGGATAGTTTTCGCGACGCACTTCGCGTCCGTATCTCAATCCTCTGTCTGGACGAGCCTTGGCTGGTACATATCTCGACCACGCTCGACAACTCCGATCCCACAAATCTCGAAACAGGGCCCGTTCGTTCCAGGATGAACGGGCGGATAGAATGCTACCGATTAGAGATCGCTAGCTCTGGTGGTTTGCGAGATAATTGCGTTTGCATTGACAACTGTTGAAAACTGAGATTCTCGATCATGTGGATCCTGCGGAGAAACTTTCACCGAGATCTTGTGCCTCTCGTCGCTACAAACGTCACCTCGTGGATCGGGTGCGCGCTCCGCGGCAGTTATTTGCTGGTTCCACTGGTGGTCTGCTCGAGGAGTCCGAATCGAGCTACAGCCGCTCGAGTTTTTCTCTGATGGTACGAACAAGCTCCCCTGGTTCCACAAATGAGCCTCGTTCTCCGAAACAATATTGAAAAGTCATACCTCGACCACTTCATGACATTGGAATCGGAACAATGACATGACCGAGTCAGTACACTCTGTGCTCAGGAGAAACTGTCAGGGCTGCGAGACGTTCGAAACCAGGGAGAATATACCTGGGGATCGTTATGATCAGACAAATGCTGATCATTCCGAGATGATCCCGGTGGAACTTCCTCACTTTGAGTGCAAATCAGTGGCCTCGACCCTTCCGGTATGCAAGCCATTGACAAAGTAAAACGCTGTTTCAGTGGTCAGGCGATGGAATGAGCCTTCCTAAGAGCACGCCCAAATCGATAAGTCCGAAACACTCGACAGGGTAGAAACGTATCTGCGAGAAGAGCTCAAGATTCCGATTTCGGCGGCGCTCGAGGAAACGTCAGCAGCAAATCGGTAGAAGAAGCGGCAGGGATCTAGAAAATACGTCGGGATCCGGAAAAGTGCATAAGCTGACGTCACCGTAGGAGCATCCCCGAAGGCCTCCCGCTGCTGCTGCGGCGCCCGCGCGGCCCGAAGCGAAGGGCACCCAGGGAAACGGTCGAGAGAAGTCGCTCTCTGGTGCCACGGCCAGCAGCAGAGAAGCCAAAGGAAAGGCAAGACAGAAACGGCGTCTCGGGAAGAGGGAGCAGCTCCCACCGTCGCTGCGCCGCCGCCATCTCAAACAGGAGGGTTGTAATTTGATTAGAGCCGAGGAGCCAGCAGCCAGCCTGCTTGGCTGCCTGTCTGCTCGCAGGAGCTGGTACAGGAGAGCAAGCACAGGGGACGAACCGCCAGCGAGCCAACCAGTCAGGCAGGCAAGAAGAAGAGGGAGACAACCAAAGAAGACGGGACGCCATACAGCGAGGAGCGCACCAGCCGACCGACCGGTCTGCCACCCAGCCAACCAGCATCCAGAACAGACGAAGGAGAACGCGGGAAAAAAAAAAGAAGAGGACGCGAGGGAAGGATGAGCAGGACAAGGACGTCTCTGAGAAACGACTCACACACTCAAACGAACGAACGCGCGCGCGCGAGCGAACGAGGGGTCAGAACGACAACAAAAGCAAGCAGAGAGAGAAAGTGACTCTGCCGGAACTTCCCTCATGTTCTGAGCAGCGACCAAACCGAGCAGGCTCTCCTTCTTCTCAACGACTCTGAATCTGGCATCGAGGCGGATCGTCCAGAATTTCGAATCTCAAGACATCCGGCGCACCCGGTCTCAGCGATGAGTGGCAAAAAGAGGCCGGAGATTCAAACCGCGACCAGACCTAATATTCTGTCCCTGAGTGATTTTGAACACGAGTCCGCTCTCAAACTCTGGAGCCGACTGGCAAGCCATTCCCTTTTTCGCGGAAAAGGCTCATGTTCACAGAGTCGAACGTTCTTTTCTCTGAACAAGCTACCGCGACCGAACAAGGGAACCACCCACTCAACCGAGCGCGCAGCCAGAGAAGGGACAACGGAGGAAAACTTGCTGCCGACGCAACGTTAGTATCATAAAGCTTTTGCCGGGCTATTATGTGCTCGGCCCGCGTCCTGCTGAGTCCAAGCTTCGTTCCGCTTTGCTTAGTCAAAACGTCGCTTGCTTGTCCGCTTTGTCCCCGCTTCTCCCATGGTGTGTTTATGTGCCCATCATCATCAGCACCACCCCTGTCGTCGTCGACATCATCTCCATTATACCCATCGTTATTATCGTGATCATGGTTGCTGTCATCTTTGTTCTTGCAGTGAACCAGCAAGTTGGAGGTCAGCAGAGCGAGACGCCCCAAGGACAACGTCTCCCCGTCTTAATGTTCCCGCCATAGTCCCAGATTTGCAAGGAGGAGGGATCACAGAAAACCGTTTTCTGCTCCCGTGGCGGAGTTTCCATTGGATTCGATTCGAGAGGGAAAATCGGAATCGGACTGTTACAGGGAACGAATTCGAGGGGCTCGTTGAGCTACGTGTTTCCAACGTCGGACAAACGGAAGGAGGGGAGGATTCCAGTTTCCAACGAGCGATGCGACCGAAAAGATCGACTCGCTGCTTGCAGCGAACCACGGGGAACCCATCGAGGAAGAGGGCAGCTGTAACGATGCGAAGATCACGGCCAATTAGCAGATTGTGTCTCCTGTCATCCTCCGAGGCTCGTTTCGTTACTGTCGGCTGCTTCGGAGCAGAACAAGCGCCAAAGCTCCCCGACGGCGTTTCTAGCACAGAGAATATCCCGGAGGAATATGTCGATTTTTGTGCCCACGGACAATCCTGTCGCATGTAGATCGGCCAAAACAACACGTTGGTACCTCGACAACACCAACAATTTTGCTATCGTTCGGTTGATTCTGGTGATTGAGTTGGCATGGTGAACACGCTCGCCTGCTCGTTCTGCTGCGCCAGCTCCGAAAACACCCCCGACCTAACCGACAAAACACCCATTCTGGCCGACCTGCCCTCCAGCACATCTCCATAACTTCGATTCTCCTATGACTCGGGCGGCTCTCGGCACACGCATTCAGTCCATGAGACACTCATTCACCCAGAAGAGAAACATGATAACTTGTTTCCTCCGTCCCCGTTCTCGAAATCAACAACATCAGCTGGTCGGAAGACGTCGCATCGTAAGGGAGCCGAGACAAGCGATGAAGAAAGGCGGGAGAGAGAACGAAACAAGGGGCGAGTGTCTTGGATGCCGCCGACCCGTAGTTTATGTCGTTCCTTGCCTGCCCGCCAGCCAGCCCGCCAAGCAGCGTTGTATGTAGTACCTCGTTGGTTCGTTCGTTGCTCTTCCCCTCGGGAAGCTTCGTTCGTTGGTTCGTTCGTTTCTCCATGATAAATTACACCCCTCGACGCCCCCCTCGGGCCCCCGCTCCCGACGACCACCATAGCCGCAGCCGCTGCTCCCGCCGCCGTACCCTTCTCAAGTCGCCGTTGCCTCTTCTGCTTCGTTCCCTCTCCTTGCACCCTGTCCCCACATCCCCACGAATGGGCGGAGCCGCGGGGCGGAGTCTGACCTGCCGTTATAAGGCTAAGTGAGTCTCTCCTCTCTACACCACCGCCACCGCCGCCTTCAGCAGCAAAAGCACCAGCATCGCAATGGACAACAACAATAGCGTCCGAGATAACGGCAGAAGCAGCCGCGATGACGACGACGGCAACAACAATAACTGGAAGAAGAACTCTGCCGAGGTTCAACAAAAGCACGCGATGAATAAGTTTCGCTTTTTTCCTCGAACCTGAGCTCTATATCAAAAGCTGAAACGGACCATAGCGAAGTGCTCAATTTTCCACGTAATCACGCAGCCCTCCACGGAGGAGTTCACCGAGAGAGTTTTGCCTTAGCAGCTAATCGAATTGAATGAATCAGTCACGAGAATGCGTTTCGTTTACGTAAACGACGTCGTCTGCATCACTTGACTCCGTCGTGGGGCAGAAGTGGGACCGTCGCAACTGAGAAACCGACGAGCGGACGGCCTCTGGGTTCTTTTTAGTCTAAATTCGATTCCGACATTAGCGAGGTGATTCTAGTGGAAACTCCGACGAACGAATCAGAGTAACGGGAACGAGACGCGATGAAACCCTTGAGGGGAAGATGCGTGGGCTAACCCGATGCCCGACCGATTCCCCCCGAGCATCTTCTTCAGCACTTGGCAATTTCGTCAATTTCGGACGAATCTGCGCCGCGCGAACGTTTCACATCTCAGCTGATGATGCCCACAAAGTGGCTCCTGGGTCGGAGACCTCGATTGTAATCGTTGCTATCAGGACTTCAGTTCGTGTAATGCGTTTAACGTGTTGTGCGGAAGCATTGGCGGCTCGTTCCGGAGAGAGCCGAATATTGAATTATCACCCGCAATCCTCAGAAGTGTTTATAGGCACGCTGTCGAATCCCTATTGTTGGTCGCGGATCCTAACCTCGTTGGACTAACTCCTCGCCGCGCGATTCATTTAATGAAAGCGCTCCGGAGCGGCGAGGCTCGAACTGACGCCATCAAACATCTGGTTGATTCGATGCCAGCCTGAACAGCGGACGCAGTGTTCCAATGTCCGAGGTCTCGAGACATTGGCACCATCTAGTACCTTCGGCACCAAGAGGCTTCCCACAGGACGGGCTCGCTGCGACGGTCTTGCAGAGCGCGAAACTGGAGTGGCAGAGCAGGCCCCAGCGCAGTGGTGCAGAACTGTAGATTCACGCAAACGGACAGCCGTCGCTCCTGCTGCAGTGCAGAAGTTCGCGCTCGCAACGAGCATAGGAGGCAGCGGCGTCACTTAGCCACGCGGCCCGGTAGCATTTGAATCTGTCTGGCCGAACACAAAGTCGAATGCTAGACAACATTAGGCCTAATTTGAGGTGGACACATTAGTGCCAAAGTCGGCTCCTTCCTGTTAATGACTTGAGCCGGCCGTTTCCCGCGGGTGAGCGCAGGAAGACGGGCGGACAAGCGAGCCTCTCACAAGACCTTCAGGCTCAAGACCGAGCAGCGTTTCCGCAATGCTCTCTGTTCCCGGCTCGGTGCTCGTCTCCCCGGACTAATGCCACCAAACTGTAGTCAAAGTCGTGTGTGTTTGCGCCACAAGTGTGCAACCAAGTGGTAATGGAGACGGAAAAAAACGCTGGATTAGGTACCGTCCGCCCGGCGGCCCCGCAGCCGCGCAAACTCAAGTCTAGCGACAGCCACAGGACAACTAAGTTGTACAATGGCCACAGGATCAGATTAAGAACACGACAACTCAGCCACTTTGCGAAGCTTGCCCCACCCGTTGCCAGCGCTGTCCAGTGTTCGCCGAATTCCCAGGGAGGCTGGGACAAACACCGAAAAACACTCGGAGGATCAAACAGAACAGGGTGAGAAGCGTGCCTTATGGTGTGAAATTGGAAACGCTCCCGCAAGCTAAAACAGCTGAATTCTCGGTCAAGTTCTCCTTCAGCTCGGACTCGTATTCATCCATCCGCCGGACAGTGTCCGAATCCGATGATACATCCATTCAGATTATTGGTTTCATTGTTTCAATTCCCACTTGGTCCGTTCGGGAAGCCTGACGAGCAGCCGGCCAATCCGGCTGCGCCCGCCAGGCGCGCTGGTAATCATGACAAACGTCTGCGGTGAGTTTTGAGGACGTCACTGAAGCTAAGGGAATTCTGATATATGTTCAGCAGCTCGCGAAATGGAGGAGAGCTTGCCGGTCGGTGGTCTTGGCAGTCCGCCGGCCACGGCACATTATTGCGATTAAATGTGACAAACGCCGCAAATTATGCGGGCGGGCTCACTAATTGTGAAGAAAGTCCGGAAAAGTTTCGACATTCCACACATTAGATTAATGTCTCAGTCGGTCCGAGCTTGCCGCCGACGAGGAGCAAGAGGACGATGAACGAGAAGTGCGGCGCCGAATGGAGGCGCTTACCATTCAGGATCGGATACCACTCAAGATCATCGAGCTGGCCGAGTGCCGAACCGTGGTAGAACTGCCACATCTGCGAGCACAACGTGACGGTGAGGGGAACCGCGGAACGACCCGGAGTTCCAAATGACGATATCTCAGGAGAAAAATGTTCTGAGGCGATCACGCCCTCTCGCGTCCCTCGTTCACCCCCGAGCGGCGGGCGAGCAACAGTCCTCACTCGTCGTTCTTGTCGGCGTCTCCGTCGTCGTTGAGTGAGGGACCGAGAGGCCGAGCTGAATAAGTGAGCGCTTTGATGAGCCGGTTTCCGATCACGTCCTCGGACAAGCAAGCGCCTTTCTCGTCGCGGAACTCGAGCACCGGCGGAGGAAGTCCAAGTCGCGCCACCGAGTGCGCGAGTAAAAGTCCGCCAGTTAGCTCACCAGCCAGACAGCAGCGATCTGACTTTGCCGCCGCCTCTCGAACAAGTCGATGCCTCAAAAAAGCAGCTGTTTATTCGAAAACAACAGAGGAACGAGGAAAAGGGAGGACGAGGCTCCGTGTTCTCCCCTGAGGTTCGCTAGAGGCAAAAAGCCTCTCCAGGATTACGAAAGCTGAATCGCTCGTTTCACTCATTTGACGACCGAGCGTTTCCTCTGTCAACACCATCGACAACGGCGTCGGAGAGTAAAAAACGAAGATTCAGCTCGGATCCGAGAAGTTCCGCTCGCTGATCGGACCGCTCTACCCCCCCCCCCCAGTTATCGGAAGGCCGTTGTGGAGTACCTCGCGACACCCCGGGCTCGAGCGGCGTCGGTCGTCGGCGTTCGGTGCAAATAGGAACCGAACTTCTACAACCTCGATTCCAGCAAGAAGCCAACTAGCTGAAAGGAAGTGAGATTCCCCGCTCCCAAATCACATTTCTATTGGTTCCCATCGGTCAAGCCGGCCCCTCGGACGTTTGGCCACCGCCGAAACAGGCTATCCGGAACATCCACTTGTTGTAGCCACCGCTGTCGTTATTTTTGCCGCTGCGGACGCCGGGGCCGCCACTGCGGCCGCGAGTGTTCTCCTGAGTTCCATCCTTCAAGTCGTCGACGTAGCCTGACTCAGACGAAAGCCAGTTGGCATTCCGAAACGCTAACAGCGCCTCGCCAACGTCGGGGATCGATTTTTCAACCGCCGCTCTCGGCCTGTCGGACCCTTCGGTCGACAATGGCCGACGCTCCCGGGGTTGCCGTGTTCCATTCGCCGAAACAATCCATCCAAGCTGCTGGCCGTAGCGCTCTCTATGAAGGCTTACATCCATTCTCAACACTCGGGCAGCGAGCACGATCTCAGTTGGGAGCTAACAGAAATACACACGAGAACAAGTTGGAAAGAGGGAACTTACCTTGACCGAACCAAGACACTTGCCGTCCCGATCGGTCTCTATCCGGACTCCAATCTGATAAGCGGTCAGTGCGTGGCCAAACGTCAGCCTCAGTGGCGCCAACAGGAAATGGGAACACTCCTCGAGCTCCACCTACGCAGGACAAACGAATATTTTATTTCGCCGCGTGACATCGCATGGTCATGACCCTGCTCAAAAAATATTTCGGTTCTAGTGCCTGAACGGTGCTTTAACGCCTAACCGGTCCTCAAGATCTGCGCGAAATTCCCACCATGTCATCCAATCTTATCGGATCCAGTTTTTGTTTATCTTCTATCTCCGATCGGCTGGAGAGTGGGTACTGAGAGAGTCAGAGTCACGTGAGCCTTGATTGGGAGTGGATTATGCGACAAGAAAGAGAGTCCGGCATCCCGACGGGATTCAACACTCAGACTCAAATCCCATTTGTGACGACAAGCCGTCAGCGCAGCGAGTGTTGCCCTACATACATCAGTGGTCTTATCAGCGTTTCACTTTTCTGCGCTCAACCTTCACTGCCATCCCGCGGTCCTCAAAATCACTCTTGTTCCCTTCGCTCCAGAGATGTCTGGAACGTTCTGTCGGACTCTCCCCTGCTTCGGAATTCGCTGATCGAAGCCTAAGACGAAAAGAAGAATGCCGTCTCTGATGAGAACAGCGATGAAGAAAGCTAGAGCACTGATTAGTTTTTGGCCTGTACCTCTCGCCTCGAGCAATAAATCATAACTGCGACCGCTAGGGTTAAGGGTGAACCAGGATCGAGTCGTTGTTCAACCAGCGAGTGGCTTGACTCATTCATCATGCTCATTGCTCATCGTCATCGTCGCCATGCAACAGTCCGAGTGTTTCTGCTGCTGTTATCGAGCTGGTCCGAGCTAACCCCTGACCTTTTTTCTCTCCTTTTTTGTATACGGCGTGCTCAATACACCGCCGATTGAGCATCTGTCATTGAACTCGTGTAGGTGGATTGACATGGAGCTCGATCGAGATCACCGCCACTTCCGCAAAGGAGCCTTCGATCGAGCACCGCGGAATTCATTGGACAGCCAGCTGTTTCTTCGATCCGGGACATCTCAAAAACCCCAATCATCTGAAAATACCCGAGCCGTCATGGAAAATGCGATTCCGGGAAGTTTGTTGTGATTTCGCGAACTCGAAATCGCCTTCGATGGCGGAAAAAAATCTTCTTTGCCCGTGCCGAAATTATCTGCTCTGAATTCCCTTCCTCGAACGCCGCAGTCACTTAGGTGGACGATCGACTGCTTGACAGTGCTTGACACTGAGAAGAGCTCGGGATGCAGAGGAGCATTGGAGCGCCGCGACTCACTCAGGACCGAGCAGACGGCTTGGTTTCAATCAAAGATATCACGAGAGCTGGGCGAGATGGTTGAGCGGTTATCTTGTCGCTGATTGGGATAAGTCCGTCTAACTAACAACGATTCCGCAGAAAGCCTCCCGCCTTCGCTGATGAACTGCAAAAACTTATCTGAGCCAGAACAAGTCCCTCTCTATCGGGCGGTCGGGAATCGCAAACGGGCAAGCCAAAGCTACGCGAATCGTAACTAGTTTGGCTATAAATCAAGTTGCGCAAGCCTCTCGAGCCCTGACTGCAAAGGGTTCGCTGCAAAGACAGAGACGGATTCGCTTGGCGAGCTTTGGGTTCTGAGCAGGTTCGCCTTGTGACAATATCGGGTTTCTGACTTTTGTTTTGTTTATTTATTGCTCGATTCTTTTCGGTCGGCTCCTGTTGCCTTAATAGCAGGTATATGAGAGCAACGAAAAGGGTTTTATGAGCGGAAGTAGTCGATGACGACAACGAGTTCGCCGAGTGGGATCGGAGTCAGCCCTTGGCCGCAAGTCGCCCGCTCGATGGTGCTCGGAGAGAGCTCCGTTTTCTGCTCAACCGGTCCGAACTGTCAAATGGGGAGAAACAAAGGCAAATCGCTGGCTGGCTTCATTGTTATTGAGCATCGAGGTCTGGTTTCCTGCTCGAGCCCAGACCAGCCAAGACCAGACCTCGACAAACACAAGAGGGCGCTCAGACAACTGGAGGAGGACCTCCGGGTTGACTTGCAGGATTAACCCACCGTTGAAATATCGGAAAGGGGGTGATTTGGAACGCAGAGGTACTGATGGTGACCTTTGATTTCCGCGAGAAAGCAGCACGCTCTCTCGATCTCAGTCCGTTCATCAGGCATGATGAACCAGGAAGCTTCGAGACCCGTTGGCATGACTTGCGCTTACCAACGAAAATGGAAGCAACATACGACGTAACGCGAACAACTCACCTTGGAGCCCAACTCCCGTAGAAAAAACATGGGGTGCAGTTGGTGACGGCGATGAGGTGCCTTGAGACGGAATCGGACTGTCTTGACGTTTGCTCGGGAAAATTCCCGCGGCGGGATTGACAACGGAAGAATTCACAGGCGGGGAAGCGGAGAAGCCCCGCGCAGAGGAAGTGTAGCGGGGCATTGCGTTGGCAGGACTAGACACTCCGTAACTAGCATTTATATCTGTTGAGTATGGTGTACACGGCAGCTGGTGATCCAGGCCTCCGCAGTTGGCGTCGAACGCCGCCTGGGCAGCCTGGTTCAGATAGGAATAGTCCATCATCTGGGCAACACGAAGTTAACGGACAAGACGCACAACTTGAAGACTTGCTCAAACAGCGCTCACCGGGTGAGCTGAACGCTCCGACGGTACTGTCTGCTCCTGCGTATTTTGTCGAACTCGAACGGGTTTCAGTAAACTTGGAACTTCGAGCGAACGCCGGACCTGTCGTCGCCGCGCTCCGAATTTCGGGAGGATTGTCTCTTTACTGTTTTAAGGGATACACTCGCCTAACTCAATTAGGCTTTGGAGCACACTGAAGTAGCACGAGGTTCGAGGAGCGTAGTGAAGGCCTGGCTCCGCCTCCGTTGAAGGAAAGGGATTTGCACGAGGGTGAGGTTTTGGAGAAGAGTGAGGGTTTGGAGGAAAATACGGGGATTATTACAGCGTATCGTTGCCCAGCCAGCAAGCTAAGCAGCCATCCAGCTAGCAGACTATCTGCTCGTTGGGAGCTTCATCTGGATGTTGATTTTATGAAAAGAACGGGAAACACAGCTCAGACCTCCACTGTTGGGGGGAAGCGTTGAGCTGATTCTATGTTTCGTGGGTGCGATCGGCAACATTGAAAATGTCGTCGATAGGAGCAGACAAGACTCCTGGGGCCAAGTCGAATGAAGGGTACCGAATTGACCGAGATCGGTGCCTGAATCGGCCCTGATCCTGCGACTTTCAAGGTCGCTACCCTCGAATTCCGCGGAAGATGCTGAAAACAAATCTCCAAAGGATGCTCTTCTCCAAAGAATCGTCTTGACCACGAAACGAGGGGCGCAAACGGCCGCACAAATCCACGCCGTTACTTGCTTGTCGAACCCAGGCTCCCGAAAGTTGTTCCCAGTTTCACGATTCCACATATGAGGCACAGAGACGGTACAGGTCCTCTCTGCCACCTCAACGGTTGTGACAGAGAGAGATTCACTCCTATGCTCTCCGGAATCAATTGAAAACGCTATCCGAGGATTTGAATTTTTGATGCTGAGAAAAATAACACACACCTGCACATGCGACATCCTCGAATTCCACGACTTTCTTCTCCAAAGTTGATATGAGGCGTAAATACTGCGAAACCCTCCGCACCCACGTGCGCGGTCGTTTCGTTCTTCGATTTTGGCTCAGCCGTTTCTCCGATCAGCTTGTAGTTCAGATGTTTCTGACCTCCTGGAAAGTAGGCGACGATATCGTTTATTACATGCAGAAACTGGGAGACGTTTCCACTTCTGCGAACTGAGACAGTCCGACAGGTCTCCGGTTTTTCTTCCCCGATCAATGTTTGATGAGGCGTCTTATTCGCAATTTCATGTGACTTTGACGAGCGACGCTCCCAGAGTGATAAATGGAAGCGAAGAATACGAATGGTTCGGATGTGCGCCTTTCGGTCAACAGTGTTCGGTTCTGAAATGGGAGCTGGGAGCGAGATGAATGTCTGAACATCTTTCCGTATGTATGAATCTCTTCTGGAAGAACCAAAGGCAGAATTGTGGCTGCCAGCATTGGTCGCAGCCTTTCTGGTTGTTGCTTCCTCCTTTCAACATAGAATCGCTCAGCCAATAACAGGACGAACCGTGACACGGCCTATCACGAGGCGTAGCGATGGAGTAACAGAAATGCTGACGAAGGAACCTCCTGATAGGAGATTTTCCGAGCTTCCCACGGTCTTGGAACTCTGATCGCAGTGCTGTCCGAGTCTGCGCGGTGAGCACGGGTCAGAACCATCCACGTTCCCAAGAGTCCGCGTTTCCAGCAATGTATGTGAGCGCTTACTCTCCAACCGTTCCAACCGAGTACGAATCGTTTTGGATCCAATCCCGGAGTTCACCAATAAATTGGCTCCTTTCTGCGTCGGATACGTAAGGACAAAGACCACAGATTCGCTCATCCAGAGTGTCCGCTGTTCGGGGTGTATACGTGAGGTAGCTCAGCGTGATTTCTCGTCTATCCCTGCGAAGAATTCCATATTTCACTTCTATCCTCAAGCGCTTGGTCGATAGAAGGGAGTGACATGTGCTGGAATCATTATCGGCAAGATCCGAAGGAGCTCAGAGGAGAAAATGGGCCATCGACGGTAGGGAAGATCAGTGTTTCACGGAATACGGAAAGTACTATCGGATCGCGGTCATCGCCGGAGCGGCCCTCAAAATGTCGCTGAAGAAGACTGCTGAAGACAGACAAGGGAAGTCGAACGAGGATTCCCCGACGAGCATGAATGAGATCGAACATCGAAGTTCAAGGTGACCAGGACTAGTATCAGTGCGCCCTCTTTTCATGCTTGACACTGAAGCTCGGCAAATCCAGAAGGGAGCAGCTCTCTTTCGAATACGCCTGATCTCTCAGTAGCAATAAATTCGAGTGCGTCCCTAGTTAACCCACTTACGGGATCCCCATTGAGGCAGACGCGCTTATCAGAGCAATCATGCACGCTGAGAGATCGATGCTTTCCGGGGTGCTACCTCCCTAAGGAGTCAGTCGGCGGCTCAGCTGTTGGACAGTCGTTCGTTCGATCTCTGTAGACAAGTCTGGCTCGGTCCATCCTACAAACTGCGGTCACTAACTACTGCTACCAGTTGTAGCCGAAGACGATACGCTCAGAACATTGTCGTCCAACAGAGGGGGCCATCAAGAGGTACCTCGAGAAAGGAAGAATGAGCGGAGGAATGGTGAGAAGGTTCTAGCTGCGAGTCTGACACATCGACACAGGAGGAGACCGCAGCCCTCTTCCTACTCCTGATGGTCGCGAATACAGCAGCACTCTAAAACAGTCGTGAAGCCGCGAGACGAAACTGAGTCTTTCCGTGACCATCCCTGATCTCGAAAACTAGTGGGAGCTCGAGTTTTGCGCTGCCAGCTGGCTCAGAATACACCCCCGCAAATGGTCCCAATCAACGCCATTCGGCCTTGAGGAGCAGGTCGATAAGCTACATTGAGAGCAGCTCTTAACCAACAACCAGTAACTAGATACACGATTCCGACCATTTCTTTATTTTGCAACGAACAATGGAACTCGTTACACAGGGCCATTACGTGGTCGTCGGCATCTGCAAGGCCGTTCCAATGTCAAGGTCGCCTGTTTCTAGCCTTTTTCTAGTAGGACCGCCGGTAACGATGTCGTTGCATGCGATGTGTCGATCGTACTGCCGCAACATCCCACCTCCGCGATCACATCCGCACTGCGCTCATTGTAAGCGCTCTGTTCTTGCGATTAAAAAGTTCTCGCACTACCTGGATTCGTCTTCATCATCGTCCGCCCGCTCGCTCGCGCTTCTGAAGGTGGTCGCGGCTTTGGTCCTGGTAGCGGAGGCGTGGCGCTCGTTCTCGGTGACAAATGACTCCGAAACGAGCGAGCCAACTCGGCTCAATCGCTGGCTCGCCACAGGAAGTTCAGGTATGCTCGAGAAGTGCTTCTAGTCACACACTCACTCAGTTTCATATGAAGTATATACAAACACACTCGCCCGCTCGCTCGCTCGCTCGCTCGCTCGCTCAGACTTATTGACTCTTGCTGCCTGTCTAGCTCGCGCTCGCTGTTAAGTGTAGGAGTGCGTTGCTCGAGCGGATCTTGAAAATTAGAGAACGCCGGGTAGCCCACTCCACAACCGGGGAACAACGGGTTGGACGCTTTGTAGAGAATCCGTTTGAAAACGGGACTGGGATCCGGGACTCGACGAGGAATGAATGAACTTCGTCACTGCCGAAGATAACAGCAAGAGCCCGGCTCTGATGGTTTGCTTCGAAATGAGTGGTTTTGCACTGGATTCATTCGAGTTTCGTTGCGAGCACTCGCTAATGGAACGGATTCGTGTCGGATCTCGGCCGGCTCTGGTTTTGGAGCACTGCTCTCGGTCTAGCTCTTTGGAGACCAATGATACCTTTCCGATTCTCCCAGCTGCTCGTGGGGCGAACGAGGAGGTCAGAAATCCTTCCCATCCTCGAATCCTGGAGAGCAGTGCTACCCTTCTCAGATTCTGGGCTGACGCCGATCCCTCCGAGAGATCACTTCAAAATCGACGTTGACGCCGGCTATCGACTCTTCGCCAGCAAGAACCCATCGACCCTCATTCGAGAGCTCATTGTGAGCAAGAAGCCGAAAGGCATCTGCGACGATTCCAATAGGACAAGGGTGGAATGGACTCTCGCCAGCGTTTGAGGTTGTCACTTGTCCTTCCATCGGACAGACCTGCACTCGCCGAGCTCCGAATTTGGTCGTTCGACATAATAGGAATTAAACGCACTCTGTCTGTTTATCTGACTCCCTGTTTCTGTTCACTCGGGATCTCTGGGGAATCTTGGGAAACACGGCTCCGGCCATCTCTCCAGCAAGCCACCCATCCGCTCGAGCGGCCAGGCACTCCGCTGGTCGGGAAGAGCCGCTGCTCCGCTCCACAAACTACCGACGAAGCAAATAGATTCGTCAAGAGTGGGATCAACAAAGCGATCGCTCCGTGGTATTGAAAGAATGGAGCTACAACGTTCCTGTGCAGCCGCAGATTCACGGCCCCGCTTCCGTGCTTAGGAAGAGCTACGAACGAATGAACACTCGGGGTAAGGTGTGGTATATATTGATCTGGATCATATTACCGTTTTGATTTGAAGAGGTCCGGTCGGAGTAAGCGGATGAACCTGGCAGAGTTTTCGTATCGGTATGAACGTGATGCCTAACTGAGCCTCCACCCCAACATTGTAAGGAGTTTCCAGGAGCTGATGGAACGCTCCTAATCTTCTCCGCAGTCATGCAATTTCAGTGGAAAATGCATTTTTGAACAAGTTTGCGCAATAGCTGAGGTTTGACAGTCCGTAGAGGAGATGATATACTCTCCTGTATGAGATGACGACTCGACCGGACGTTGCAATCACTGATCCGCGAAATTGCGAGCCAAGCTCTCCTTGGACCCAGTTCTCGCTTCGAAGTCCTCGATCCGAGTGAAAATCTCTGAAAATTGGGCTAACCCGTTCGCTTTCCACTCTCCAGTCCGGTGCCCGCCCATCGGAGCGCGTTTGCGAGTTGTCAGAAATATCTGCCCGCGGCTTGTCTTGGGCGTCATCTTTTACACAATGCTGGGAGCTCACACAAGATCGGAGCGCATGATCGAAATCGCCCTACAGAGCGAGGAAAATTATCGCCATTGTTAACCAACTTTCGGCGTTTCTTGAGGAAACAAAATCAATGACGACTTCGAAAAAGCGTCATATGTATTTACACATGTCTCGTCAGAACAGGACGAAGATGGATGATTCGCAACGGGACAAAACGAGTGATTGCCTTGAGAATGAATAACATCGAGGAATTCGGTCACGTTCGGCCTCAGGAACCTTCGATTTCCTGGATTCGTAGTGCTGGTAGTTTGCGATGTTGGTTTACGGCTTTGTCGTGCTGTGGATTCCGTCTGCTGCAATGATAGATTGAGGCGTGACGTGTGGAGCCGAACAGATATCCGACATCTCCTTCACGTGAAAACGTTACAGAAATTGGCATGGGGGAGGGGAATCAGGTCTCGTGTGTTTCGCTCTCAGTGCAGCGGGAGTTTTTGCGCTTTGCTCACCTTCCCTCGTGGGTCCCAACTTATTGTTGTCTGGTTGTGGACGCGGAATGAAAAGATAGGCCCGGTACCTCTATTCGATTCTGAGACAAGTCTAGGGCTCTCGCAGTCTCGAGTCTTGGGTCATCCAGAAATTCCTTGAGAAAGCGGGAAGAAGTTTAGATCTTTATACTCCAACACTGCAGAACTGGAACCGATCAGGTTTGCTGCGTGAATGATGATTAGGCTTTATTATTACCGAAACATCACCGAGAGTTATCTATTCGAGCGAATCATCGTGGGTCGATAATGTCTGCTGATGACTATCATGTGTAGACAGGAGCAAGTGCAGTACAACATCATGAACACCGAAGGCGAGGTGTATTGGAACGAATTCACGTATTCAAAGTGATCTCGTATTAATTATGAACGGCTGATACTGGTATGGTATCTTCCCACTTTTTCTGCACGTTTTTTTTTCTCATATGAGGCGAGTCGAGTTGAAAGCATTGACAGAGCCGACGCTACAAAATTATCAGCGGGGAGGGTGCTTGCTTCGCGAGAATCGGAGGAAGCTGTCGGCTAGCCGTCATTGCTTGAGACGCAGGGCCAACGATCAGCATTCGTCGCTACAGGGGGATCTCCAAACTTGGGCAGGATATCAAGAGCGTTGATAGTTCGTTGGAAATTGTCGCATTCGGATCTTTGGCCGGGCTGGTTCTCTGCTGGGCGACATGGAGAGAAAATCAGGTATCATTGAGAGCCTTGGTGGAACAGCGGACCGGCAAAAACGGACTCAAGACATACAGCAGCCAGCTTTCTGCCGTGAATCAGAAAAAAAAAAATAAGTTTGAAGAGGCTGAAATCTTAGTGATGGCATGAGGGACAAGGATTGGATGTTGAGAAACCCTCCCTTACATCACAACTACCTCTCACCTTTCAAGCACGCAATAAAGAATGGTCCCTTGCTTACAAAGAATGATTTGCATAGCACTCGATCGTCGAAACCTCCACTCAGCCCCTCTTACGTGGGCAGATTTCTTTTCACCGATTATAGTTACAACGTTGCATTTGCTCGTTGTGATTGCGGGTTCGTGAGCACGGAACGTGGTTTGCTCCTCTCAACATCATATGAAGAACTTCTCAAAGACGAGTCAGCTCAGCAGAAATCGTGGAGAAAGCTCCATATGGCCGACGTAAGGATGTACTCCATGCTACGCGGGATGCATTATATCGCGTTGAATGAGTTGAGAAGACGCCGCGGCTGTCGCCGACAATTCGATTCCCCGACGAATACGGGGACCCAGTCAACGATGCATGCCCCGTTCGGAGAGGCTTACGGCATCAGAGGTCTCTCGAGGAGATGGCTCCCATACTATTTGTGAATGATGGGCATCGAATCCCTCTCAAATCACCACAAAGGGTTTCCAAAAATGAGCTGACTCCTGGTACCGGCAGCTTTCGGTACGAACGCCATTCATCCGATGGTTCGAGCATACATCACGGAGAACAAGTGTCAAGCAATCACTTCAGTTGTTGACAACGGTGGTTCTGCTGAAAGACGTTCAGTTTCTACCAAATATGAGACCCACTCGGGTTTGAGGTCGGAGCGCCAACCTACAGTACGCGCGTGAGGAGTTTAAAAACTCATTGGGACCGACGTCACGCGGCCTGCTACAGGTAGTCGAAACGTAATTCTTCATCATCTGACGAGGATGTAGGATCTTCTCACAGTTCCAGATCAGGGTTGGCCCGGAACATTGTTATCCACTCTCAACAACTGGGTTTTGTCCGATTCATTTTTACCAATCATCTTCCCCTTCATAATACAGTCGTTTGGTCATGCGGTCGCCTACGGTCGCGACAACAAGTGGCTCGCTCCAGATCTACATCTAGGCCCCGCGTACAGCGAAGTTCTGATTGGCTTTCGTGATCCCAGCGAAGAAGTGCATTACGCTTCGCCGTCGATGAAGCGCTCGTCTGGAATACTCGGATAAATTGGAAGATTCCTAGAGGCTCGGACTCCGAAGTCACTGAGCACGATAGCGAGTGGAAAAATGCTGATTTCGTGCTCCTGTGAAGGAGCACCAGCGATGGTTGATTCTCATCGAGCTCTCGAGGGTGAGCTCCGGGCTGTACAAGTGTGACCGCGTGTGTCGCCCTGCGCTCTGTTCTGTTATCTGAATAGCTCCATTTGCGACAGGTTGGGCATCGCAAGTCATTCTACGAAGCGGATCTCTGGGAAAGTGAGCGTTCCCACGATCAGTGTCAGCCTCCTCAGTGTTCTCTTGTTCGTCATATAGAGCTCGCGAGAGGGTCAGGTGCTCGCGCAGAGTCTGGGGCGCGTGCCAAAGTCGTTTGTTGTACACTTGCTCTCCTCTCAATACATACATGGATACAACCAGACACTCACGGCCACACGCACGCGCACGAAGGCATTCAGCGCACCAGTGCTCTTGTTCTTCCATCGACGCCGCTAGCTATTCAAGACCTGACGAACACGGAGTCACTCGACAGCATCGGCAGTTAACTTGTCCTCCAGGAGGAAGAAGTTCGCATTGGATGAACAAAACATCGCAGCTCAGCTGATCGTTCCGTTATAAATGAGTTAGCAACAAAGAAGCAGCTCAGCTAGCTATCGAGCGAGAGAGCCTTTATGAGTTGGCCTACGACGACCTCCGCAACAGCCCGATGTCGCTGGGGTGTTTGCTTTTGTTTGTCTGCTTTACGAGACTAGAAGCCGTTGTGCGCGTCCGAACTTGTGAGCGGCGAATTTACAGCAGATCTATCCCACGAACAAAGAAGAGAAAACCATCGCAGGTGCCGTCAAGAGTTCAGTCACCTACGGTTGGTGCAACGCTCACTTTCTCCCGCCGGGCTTTCGAAGCGTAGTTTCCCGCTCCGGGTTCTCGCAACGCGCTGCCTCTGCCCGTTCTCTGCTGATAAGAGCTGTAGTGAAATTCGCGGAGTCGTGTGCCGCCGCCGCTGTTCCGCCTCATGGGGGAGTCGTGGCTTCGCACTCGTTCCCACGCCTCTCTTGTCCCCGGAGATTTGGAGACAGGTACCACAAGAGGAGACAGACCACGACATGACGAGACCTCGTTATCAGCTTCTCCTTTCCACGCCTCACATCTGACCTCACAGATTACTGTTCTATTATTCTATCGACCGTGAGCATAGCATCGAAGCGATCAGTTCTCTGTTTGCTGGTCGTCCTCGAACGTCCGCCTCGACGGCGGAAGGTTTTGGGGTTGGAGGAGACGGAAAAGGTTCAAGTATCATAACGGAACGGTTAGCATAATTTATTGCTCAGAACGGTGTCTTGAAGCACGTGCCATGTGCTCAAGTTTGCATGTTCTCATCACCCAAACGAAAGCGCTGTCCGGAAAATTCTCAGGGAACACTCAGAATATTTAGAACAGTTCTGATGAACTTCTCCGAGCTCACGAGCCTCGTTGAATTCCAGCATCTCTGGGAATTCGTTCTCCGGTATTCTGTGGAAATCAGGAGGTCGGCGTCAAGTTCTCTCGGTGGCTCGTAGCTGAAGCGACGCGAAATTCTCGGAGCAGGGAATTCTTGACTGACCTGAGAATAACAGATATCAGTTCTCCAATGAGGATTTCGTCTCTGGCTGGAGGCGTCATTGCCGCTTCGCAAACAGCCCGCTGAACGCAAGAATCCCCCGGGATCCCGAGTCTGGATAAGGACACCGCAACGGCTGCAACGGAACGACCAATGAAATCTAATGTGGACTTTGATTCCATCTCGCCTTTGTGGGGTCGGAAAAACGTCTCCTGAATGGAACCCATCACAGGCCTCACATTTGAGCAACTGCAATCTCTGTATGATGTTCGGAGGGATTTCCTCCGGAAGGGAGCGGCCCAAACGGCGCGTCGCTCCGTGTGAACCAATGCTGTTCTCCACGACAGCTGCATCTTCGAGTGGAACTGGAAGAGAGATAGATTCCGTACGAGTCGCAGGGCAAGCGTGGCCGTGAACGGAAATTAGGAGATCTCCGGCAATATCTCACCCCGAGAGCTCACAGCTTGTGGCATGGACAAGAACGGAGGCAGGATCGGTTGTGGGATGAGTGGTACAGGTCGCGTCGTCGGAGCCGTTACTGTGATCTCTACGGGAAAGCCGACGCCCACGAGGAGGTCCGAGTTCGGATACAGATTGATTTTCTTGTAAGGTTGAAGAAGAAAGAATATTGTGGATGTGTACCTCATTCGCAGGTCCCCGCGGTGTCGTCTTAGCGCTTATACCCGCGGTTCTCAAACTTTTTCTTCCCGCGTCCCCCTTCAGCCATAAAGGTAGCGGCCACGCCCCCTCGAGGCTCGCTGTTCTTTGCGGGGCTGCGCGCTTTCTCAACTTTCGTATTACGTGCTCCTATATCAACTCCGTTACAAGTCAGATGAAAGTTCGAGTGAAATGGAACTCATGGATTGTTTAGGTTCTTGTATTTTAAACCAACCATCGCCGGAGAATCCGTTCCAGGAGGGTCAAGGTGGCGCATTTCCTGTCTCCAAGAACCAGTGGCTCAAATCGTGGGCGACGGGTCTCTTCTTCCCGGGAATCCGGAGGTTCGTAGTAGGGTGCGGCTTGTCGGCTCGGAAATCCCGGGTCAAACGTGGATTTCATCGAGTTTCCAAGGGTCCCTCCGGCAGGAGTTGGTCGAGAAGTCGGTAGTGTTACCGTGTCAAATCGAATTTCGGGGGGGGGGGGGGGGGCAGTTTTACAGAAAAAATATCGAAAGCGTTCAATCGGATGTATTCGTCACAATCGAATATTCGGGGAACCCTGACCGCAGCACTTGCGGATACGGGTGGTACTCACCTCCTTGATGTGAGGAAGAACCACAACGGATGCGATGCACTCCGGCAGTTTCAGATATCGACCTGGGTCACCTGCATGCGAACAGGCAAACTTTGAACACAAGATTGAGAGCGACCATATATGGAATCCACGATACAACGCTACCTTCAAAACGTCGCGTTTCGCGTGAAAAATGAGAGCTGTCTCGGGGGAGACGGCCGCTGTTATATTTGATGACGCGAGGGCAGTGGGAGCCGGTGCGTGGATGTGCCCACAAAGCAGACTTTCACCACATATTCCCGCACCGAGGAAGAAGTTGATTAGAGAGTGCGACTCAAGTTGATCCGCTTGCATTGAATGCAAACTGAGAAGGAAGAGCCCATGGGCGTAAATGTTCCGGACACAATTCTCTCGCGTTCCAGTTGGTGAGCTTTGGACGGCTTTTGAGCATCGACATGGAGCTGAATGAATAGGAGCGGAATCAACAAACCGACACTGTCCACTACGCATAGGGCTGGAGACTTTGAGAAGACACGTGTTTCGAAATCGAATGAAAGTTTCATCTCTATGCTCCGCAGCCGTGGGTTCCAATCCAGGCTCGTGTTGTGCTGAATGCTCCATCATACATTCACAGAGCGGAGTTTGAGCTCAGTCACACCGGAACTTCCAGTTCTTCAAAGCTCCGATCGTTACAACCGATCTCGAGTGCGCGTCCATACTCATGTACGGTGTTTGAAGCCTTTTTGTCTCGGAAAAATAAATTTCGAATTTACGACATATTTTTTCATCCTGCTCCGCCGAGAGCAGGAACGCTCAGTTGTAAAGCTCACTTGCAACTGCAAGCTGTAATTATTGTCTCGATGAGAAAAAGGGTGTAAGAGGGCGCTGTCGCATCTGTTGCAATAAAACAGCTTCGTGGAGTTCAAGCCGAATGACCACTATAGTGCTCGCTCCCTACTTCCTGAAGCATTTTTTCTTGGGGAGCTGTTTCCGAAAGAACAACTCGTCTCGGCCGCCGTCGGGATTCTCGGGAGTTTACGTTTCTCCCGAACTATTCGAGAATCGTTGAGGGATGGGGAGAAAACACAGCCGGCGACAACATCAGTATTCATGGGGAATCATCTCATTTTTCGTCGAATCGCTCCCTCAGAAAGTTATTCCCGATTCTTCCGGTCAGATTCGTGCGTCCGAGCTCACGCAAACGAACGAACAATTACCGTCCATCTTGGCTCGGGTTGGACGCCTCGCCAGGGTCTGCGAGGCCCGGGAAGTTTGGTCTCGGAGCCCGGGCTGTGACTCCAAGAGCTTCAACGGTGCTGAGGGTGCTGTAATCAACAATCATTGACTCCAAGCCTCTTCCGGGTAGCAGAGGGTTGTAACAAAGTTGCGCCAGGTACCCCGGAGATGTCACGAGTTAATTGCAAGATAGATGCAATAGAACCGCCCCTCCGTTGTGGCGTTGTGCGCGCAGGTGAGGAGAGAGAAGAGCAATAGAAATGTCGCAGGTACGAGATCATTGATTCCCCTGTCGAATTTACAACGGCAACGCGTCTTCCCCCTAGTCTCGACAATTCTGACAGCTGAGACATCTTTGAAGGACTTCTGAGCCGAGCGGCAAAAAAGTGAACGCAGGAAATATCCCTGCCGAAACAGGAACATCTTCTTTGTGCCACCCGATGAGTGATACAGATCAGCCCAGCCTCAATGACCTATCTGGAGCATCCGCTTCGCTGTTCGGAGATTTCAAACGGGAATCCGGCTGAACATTCATCCCAGAGCGCTTTCCTGGGGGAAAATGGGCAGAATCGGAGACTCGCTGTTGGTTTCGCCGCGAAACATCTCTATAAACGTCTGCTCCTCAACCGTGCTCCCTCAGCGCCCGACGCATGGCGTTAATTTGTCTCCTTCAGATGGTGGAACATCACTTCGAGTCCACGGCAGCGCATTCGCTTGGGTCGTCGGTGTCATCTTACTTGCCGGTTTGCAGCCATGGTGCGGTCGGAAGTCGCTCGGATAGAGCGACGACCATAGATTGCACGTAGGAAACGATAGTATGGCGTCGTTTGCCGTGCGAGACTCTGTCGATCCAGCGGTGAGCGAACTCATCAAGACGACTCCAACAGTTCCTTGAACGCAGACGTCGTCGAACCTTCTTCGTCCGAGGGATCGGAATCGAGCAGAGCGCACATTCTGATAGAGAGCGCACGGATCGAGCCGAATCGCTAGCGACCATCCTCGACGATTTGAGCTCACGACTCAGTCGAATGGGAAATTCCCCCGAATCGTGTAGAATTGAAACAGTCCAGCTCAATCAGTCCAGATTAGCAGATGGATACAATCTGTCGAAGAAGATTTGCCGCTGAATCCATCGTCATGGACTCGTCTTGTTTTCGTTTCACATATTCTGCTTCCTCGTGGAGGACGGCGCGGACGGTCCGGGAAGGCCAGTGAGACTGGGATTCCGCTGTGGTAGTTTTGCCTCAAAATCCCGTCGAAACGAGCTCGCCAGCATCCTCAGACCCGAGTCTACGGCGATGAGTCTCGCCCTTGTCATCCATCTGAGAGAGACTAGAGCCGCAGCTCTGGTACTGGAAGCCTCTCGCTGAGTCGGAGGTATTAACGGAAAATCACCGAGCCCCCTCCCCCCCCCCCCATTTTCGCGAGCGTTCTAAAATCCTGAAGAAACAGCCAACTCCGGAAATTAGACCGATGTCGTGGCTGGATCGATGCGGCCTCGAGGTCTGAGTGATTGATTCAACAAGTCATCGACCATTCCACAGACACATACACTCGAATGGAAGGGTAGGGTAAGGAGTTCATGTCGTCGCTACCCCTATCGACTCATACGGCACCCTCAACGACAATACAACTTCTCGCCAGACGTATTAACAAAATATATGCATGAAGGAGCACATTCCAACGACGAAGAACACTAAGGGGATTCTTGAAGGTTATCTTTATTCAGCCTCAAAACTCCGCGCAGCTCCGCTGCTTATCATTGCCAACAAATGTAACCCGCTCAAAGCGGCAGAACCGGAGATCCATAGGTTTCGTTTCTGAGTTTAGAGGAGTTCTTTCGAGGTCGAGGAGCAAACTCCGAATGACGCTAACGATTCGCCTCGCTGCTTTTACAAACAATCAGTTTCCAATCAGTCGTAGCAGATTTTCGTACTTGGAGCCACCAGATCGTGTCTAGCCTTGTCATTCATACGCTCCCCGAAGCAAGCGATTTGAGTGTACAATTATTCATGGTTCTGTTCACGAATTTACAAAGATATCTCCGACATCCGCCAGCTGGTTACGCAGAGCTTTACACAAGCAGCTTCTCAATTTCGTTTCTCAGGCCCTCTACTTGCGGCTTCAGCTGAGAGCCTTCGTTGGACGTGATGGAAGCGGCAATGACGGCTCGCGACACGCCACAAGCTCTGCCGAGAGCTGTTTTCGACGGAACGAAAACATAGGGAACGTTCTTGTCTTCACACAGCAAGGGGAGATGCAGAAGGATTTCAATAGGTGTTGCATCGGCGGCCATGATGATCATCTCAGAAATTCCTGCCGGAACGGAACGCATGTCACGAGCTGAAGGTGGAGCCGGGAACCTCCACGGAGGGTACGAGGAAAGGAAATTAAGTAATAGTTACGCATCGAGGTCTTACCTCTGTTCAGGGTCTTGGTGGCTTCGTTGGCTCCCTTACGCATCTGCTTGTAGTTCGTGGCCTGCTGCACGAGGTTGAGGATTTTGGAGGATAGCTCTGTGTTTTGAAATATTCATTAGTTGGGTGTAGAGTTCGACGCATCGTCAAAACAGGGGTGAAGCACACACTTTCGGCAACGCTCGGAGTTCCGAAAAAGAGCGAATCGCCGGCAGAACTTCGGAATTTTCTGCACGAGGCAGAGTAAGTACCGCACGCTGGCTCGATGTCTCATTTCTCGAGACTCCTAACTCAGAGGCACCGGACGCGCCGAATCGTTGCTCTGGGAAGAGGAGCCGTGAAATTCAGCCCGCAACCGAAAACTGTGATACCGCTGTGATCCCGGGGCTCGGCATCCTGAACTCTCACGGCCTGACTGTGATAGCCGGGACACACAGTTGCGGCACCGTCTGAACGCGTTTGCGAACACGTGCCACAGCGCGATGAGTACTATCTGGAGCTTTTTCGAAATTCAGGACTTTTGTCCTCGACGCTTCCCTTGAGATTGAAAAAATGGCACAAACCTGGGTCAGCCAGAGGGTAGGCTTTAGGGTTGATTTCGTCGGTCATCTTAGCGGAGTTCAAGAGCTAAAGTCCTCTGAGTCGTTTGAAGAACCGGCTTCCTACTGACTGCAGCTCAAGCACGCGGCTTTGCGGCAAACAACGGAGAAAAAGGAATAGCAGAAGCAAGCGCCGCTGCAGCCTATCGAAACACACGTGGTCTTGTTTCTCGCTCACCTCCGCTGCAGCTCACGCCCTTTCCCAGGAGAAGTGATCGCATAGAAGCTTTGACGCAGTGGAAAACCCACAATGACCGAGACTGTGATCGTTATCTCGATCGGAGCGCTGGTTCAGATGGATGAAACAGTCTGCTACAGGGTGGAGAACTCTCTTTTCCGACCTCATCCATGTTCAGAACATGAGAATATCGCAGTGTTCGGGCAAGATGACTCCGAAGCATTCCTTTACTGCTACTCTCTAGCTTGATGTCAACACCTCAGAACATAGAATCGTCATTCATCAGGGAACGCTATCATGTTCTCAACAGGGAAAAATTTATTCTCGAAGTATCGCCCTCCAGGAAGCTCAATCTGGGTCAGGAGAGGAATATTACGTCAACTTTGTTGTTATTCCTGTCAATGATAATATTGAAGCACGAATGCGTGGAATGTGTGCGAAACTTTCCCGCCGAAACCATCACCTAGACTGAGCAATGGAGCCTCTGATTTCGCTCGCGTCGTTTTTAAGGAGAGCCTGTGATGTTCATTCATGCATTGCTCGTTTGCTTTCTCGCTCTGAGACCCGATAGCTTGAAGAATTCTGTAGTCACAGGAATACCTCAATCCCCTCCTCGCCTCCTCTGACCAACATTGATTCACGCTACCTAAGCATCTCTCAACAAACAAGTCGACGTGGTTACATGGGCACATGGCTGAACAGATACGAAACTGACTCTCCGTTGTGAGTTCTTCGAATAGCTTCGGCCAAGATCATCGACACGTCGATGCATTGTACTTTCGCGCTATCTTTCATGTGCTGGTCTTGGGGAATCGTATTTGTGACGACCACAGCCTCAAATGCAGCCGAATTGATTCTCTGGATGGCGGGTCCAGAGAAAATTCCGTGAGTGAGAATAGCGTAAACTTTCTGCGCACCAGCTTCCACCAGTCTGCAATGAACACAGGATTATCGGTCATCCAAACACGTTTGTACACCTCAAGCCGTCGCGTTTCCGCTTCAAAAACATTCTACTTCATTTTAAGTACCAATCCGTTAGTCTTGCACGGCGAACTGGAAAATATCCGAAGAAAATACTCACTTATCCGCTGCGTGGCACACTGTTCCGCAGGTGTCGGCCATATCGTCGACGAGGATGGCGATTTTGTCTCGAACGTCTCCAACCAACACCATTGAAGCGACTTCGTTAGCTTTCTTGCGCTCTTTGTGGATCAAGGCGAACTCAACGTTAAGCCGATCAGCGATGGAAGTTACTCTGTGAACGGAGGGAACAAATCAGCGGGGAGTAGGGACACACGCTCCCTTCCACAGACATCAAATCTCCACTAACGGATAGCGAGAGGACGACATCTGAACCCGGACACACCTTTTGGCACCTCCAGCATCCGGAGACACAATGATGGCGTTTCTCCAGTCTGTGATATTCTCTCTAATCCACTTCAGAACAGCCGGCTCGGCGTACAAGTTATCGACTGGGATATCGAAGAATCCCTGAATCTGCGAGGCATGCAGATCCATCGTGATGATGTGATCTGCGCCGGCTACGGAAAGCATGTTCGCCACTAGTTTGGCCGAAATCGGAGCTCGCGATTTATCCTTCTTGTCTTGTCGGGCGTATGGGAAACAGGGAATGACTGCCGTCACTCTCGAGGCAGAAGCGATCTTGCAGGCATTAATCATGATGAGCAACTCCATGAGATTATCGTTGACTTCGCCGCATCCGCTCTGAATTATGTAGACGTCTTCGCCACGGACAGATTCCCCGATTTCGACGCTGTAACAGAAAATATCGCTTTTTAGAGGACACAACCCCGACCGACTTGGGAATATTCCGGAACTGCCACACATATTCCTTCATCTTGGCACAAATGGGAGAACAGACTATGAAGGGAAAGAGTTTTTGAGGCGGAGAGCTGAACAACGACAAGAGCCAGTCAGGCTTTTCGTACAGCGATGAAGGTCGGAATCTACTCGCTACCAGATCAGGGGGAGGCAAGGACAAGGTTTTGTTGACACTGGCCCGCGAATGACAAGAATTCTTCTCCAATCTCACTCTGAACACAACGCGACGTACACCGCTCGTTGTCTGACCGAAGAATCGGGTCATCATGGCAGAAACAAGTTTCGATGACGAATCGTCTCTCATGCAGCGAGATCCATCGTGCTTACCAGGTTTCTTGATTGGAGAATTTCTTCAGAACAACTTTGCCGAGGTTGATTCCCAGCCTGTCAACCACCCGCTGCGCCAAATCGCAATGTGAAGATCCAGAGAACACTTTTATGTTCGGCATGATGATTTTCTTGCCAGTAGACTCTCTGAGCGAGGGAGTCTTCTGAATTCGGGCGCGGTCCTCGGATTCGAGATCCTTTATAAGCTCGCTCCAAGGCTGCGAACTCGAGGCCGACGTTTCGGAGGTCAGGTCGCTGCCGCTGTGTGAGTCCTGAAATGGAATCCGACATCAGGAGAACGAACAAACCGATTCTAGCCTATACCGGGAGCAAGAGCAGAAGGGGACATCTTCGTTCGGGATGGAAAGCTGTTGATTGGGAGACGTGCCATGGTTTTCGATAAAGCAACACAGCCGAGATTGATCTCGAGGATCACAGTTGCTCATCACACGAGTATGCTTTCTGGAAAGCCAGAGATGATTGTCAGGCCAGCAAGTTTCGCCCTCTCCCAGGCGGAGTGTTTCCTCCCGATCGCGAGCAACAACGAACGTTCCTGAATTCTACAGACTACAATCTGAGGATGCCTCATCCTGATCCATCCGCGATGAGGAACAACATGAAGCAGATATAGTCGCGCGGAACCGAAGTTCGAAGATCTGCCAGAGCCCTCCTGAGATAAGTGCATCATTTGCCACCAGGTGTATCTGATGAATCAGTCAGGGAACAATGGCGTGGTAACAGCTTCAGAGACCATTAATCTACTCACAGGTGAACGTACAGAGAGGTAATGCACAATCCTAAAACCGCGCACGTTGCATCAAGCGACGCTGCTGTATTCCTTCTGCCCTCTACGGAGAAGGCCGCCGCACGTAACACAGACGCTTTCTCGTCGTTGAGGGTTTGAGATAACGAGATAAGATCGAGACGGCTATCGCCGATCTCGCTGATTCGGGCCTGGTCCAACGATGAAAGATAAAGAAATGAAGACTGCTCGAGATCTCCACGCTGGCACGAGAAAAATACGGGAAGGCTCTGCTGCATCGCATGGGGCGAGAGTTCTCGTCAGCCTGGGCGTCGTGAACCCGAAGACCCTGCAATCACATCGATCAGAGTCTCTCCCGAGAGCTGTGTCGTAATCTGATCTCGATTTCATGTCAGCGAATCACCGAAAATAATCGATGTTCTATTGATACAATTACGCAGAGACCCAGCGAAAACACGAACGTTCGGCCAGCTCCCTTCGCAGACTCAGCCGGATAGGCCGTCGCGAATTCCAGCAGGGGTCAAAGTTTATTCGAGCACGAGAGACAGATACAATACTCAGACTCCTGTTGAAACCACTCTTTGAACAGAGCTCTACCGAGAAGGAGAGAAGAATTCATGGCAAACGCGTCAAGATTGAATCTTTTAGCTCCCAAAGGATTTCCCAGCAGCGATTCCTACAACATGCGAGCTGATGTCTGCTCTACGGGACTGGAACTTCCAATTCAATCCAAATTACTTTCAGACTTCCGAGTGAACGGGGTTCTCCAATTCGTATGATTGCTCAGCAGTTGAGGGGATCGTATCGCCGTGAGTTTCGAAAAGCCGATAAACCAGCCCCATTTAGTTTCTCGACTCGGTGAAGTAGCTCAGGAGAAGCCTTCTTTCAACTCAGTCTTTCCACATTCGATTCGACGACATGAAGCTCGGCCCATTTTTCTTTCATGATAACGGCCGGACATATTTCCGGGCTGCGTACGCGATGTTGTCGAGTTAACTCGTTTTTTCAGAATACAGCTAGACCCTCGATTGTCCGCGACTGTTCAGTTAATCCATCCAGTCCTGATGAATCGATGCGACAACTCCTTGATGCCCGGTATTCTGGTTCCTCTCAACCGATTCCTGAGATGGAGATCGGGAGAACGACATCCGCTCTCGATCACTATGGACCGGCCTAGAGGTCAATGAATTTCAAACTACCGACGCCATCTGCGGCCGCATGGATTCCGTGCAGCGCGCGTTCCGAGTTCGGTTCATCCTGGTGAGCGTGTCAATCACGGTGGTTACACTTGCGATTGGTGAACGTATGATGGGTGTTTCCTGGGCGGAGAAGTTGCGCCCGAAGTCGAGTGTCGATGACTTACCTGCTGACGAGCAATCGGACACTGTCTGACGGTTTACTAAAGGAGGAAGATCTCTACAAGCTCGTCGGCACCGCACTGGGCTAATACTGAACCTGCGCGAGCGAGCAGCGGCGGCAGCCAGTGGCAAGCGAGCAAGATTTGATCGCCAGCATCATCGAGCCCAAACACAACATACGATTTCCGAGTACAAGAGCAGACGCCTTCTTCTCCCAGTCGCGACTCCCCATAGAACCTTGTTCACGAGTGAAACTACAGATCGTTACAAGGTAGGAGAGCGGTTTGATTGCTCGAGGTTGAAGCACTCGCTGTTGTAGCGAATTCGTGAGCGGAATTACGGGACATGTGGTTTGACAGCACTGTGAGTTCGAGCTCAGGGTGATATAGCTCTTCGGCAAGCGTACCGTCTGCTATTTTGAGCGCCAAGGAAAAACTGTCAACATTAGGCATCTGTCCGAACCCTGAGAGATCTCCACCCCAAAATACGGAGGTGTCAAGGGACTTACCGTGTCACGGTGTTCGAAGGATCAAGAGAAGGAAGAGAGAAGGAAGAAGAGAAGGAATATCAACGAATTCCGATCCTCAGCAGTGAATGATGCGCGTTCGAATGACAGGTGCTCCTTTGGATTCTTTGCCAAGGGCTAGGATCCAACAGTTGCCTTGCACGATACATCATTCCGGCAAAGCTAACGTCGCCCAGAGGTTTGATCCTTATATCGAGAAGGACGAGGAGGGCACGAACAACGCCTACTTCCGAGGATATCCACTGAAAGGTGCTGAGATCGATGTTCCGAGTGGTTACAAGTGAGTCCAGTCACGACTTGTATACTCATTCTGTTTCCCTCAGAACTTTTGAAGATTTCCGTTGACTATCTCTCTGTCGAAACTCGAACAGTCCCGATGTTATCTCGACTCGAAATTCAATGCATTTTTTTCGGAACCAGGGGCATTGTCTTCACATCAACCAGCGATGGGAATCATGGTCAGATTCTGAAGTCGAAGTCAACTTTCGAGAAATTGACCTACTACAATTGGAGCAGCTCTCCATCTATGGTAGACCCTCAGCAGAGCGTTCAAGAATGGTTATCGATCGCTGAAGCGATACACGCTGACTAATTCCTGGATCGGATATTCCCGTTATACGTACTTGGGATGGGAACGAATCGCAAACGATATTCCGGTCTGGACGGGTCGCGCGGACGATTGTGAAACAAGCTAACAGCGACGAAGAGCTATGTGAGATCAATGGTTTGCGTTGTTGGATTTTGAGAGTGTCTAGAATATGACGGAAGCAATACCAAGAGACAGACCAGCGATTCGAGCAGAATCATTTCCATGGAGAAGCATCGTCGGGTTCTGGGTCCGTTGAGGTCGAATCGTGGGCAGCGTTTCCCGCGAAGATGCCCAGAAACTGACTTCTGATCAAGGATTGTTATGGTCACCTAGAGGTGGGCTCGAAAACGTACCCGTTGGGCATGTTATCCGATCTTCGTAGAACAGCAGGAAGGTCGTTTTTGATATTGCAGGTGTCAGTTGAAAAATAAAGAGAGAGATACTGAATCGATTCGCGTTTATTACTTCTCGTTGTGATATAGTATGAAGCACTGCCTCTGCAGCGCAGCGTTTTTGCTCAATGTCTCAGCTGCCTCAGGTTTTCCGTGTCGTCCTCAAATAACACTCATATGCACACGTTAGCTGCCCTCGAAGAAGGATGAAGTCGCATTATTTACAGAGTTCTACCTTTCAACTTGGCTCAAAGTTTCCTTCAAGGCATTCATAGCATCGGGTTCTCGTCATTCATTGTCCTGATAACCAGAACTGTACAGTTTCGTGATTCCACATTTTTGCAATCTGCCGATATCCGATCATCTAGAGCTCGTTCTGATGCAAATTGAGCTTAAGAGTTGTGCTGTGACAAGCCACATGTCTCTCCGCTCGTTTCACGTTGGCTCGGATGAAGAAGTCACCTTCCAGCAAGAACCCAGGAAGTTCCGGAACTTCATCAATGAGGAAATCCGTTGGGGGAAGTCTCCAGTGGCCCTGGGAAGCAACAAAAACCTCGTAGAGCGTTTCGTCAGCTGTGCTCCCGGGTTTGGCTCTCTTTGCGCTGCCGATTCCTTCGCGTGAGCCAGTGTCGATCATTCGAGAACGGGGGCGCTTCTCAATTCTAGGGAGGGTCTTCCCTCCCGCACCCCCATGCAGAAGATGCGGTTGGAGAGCAGCGATGAACACCGTTCAAGGGGAGCATCAAACGTTGGCTATCGGGAGTAAGAGGGGACAATGACACTGTAACGCTCACTCCAACCCAGCCATTATAGAGGAGAGTGGGCTCATGAAGGCACCCCAAAAACAGACGACGAACGGATGGCCGAATCGTTTTTCTGGCGTTCCATCGACGTTGAGGAAATTTATACTCACTTTGCTGTACGGACATTGGCATTCAACGTCTTCACCTGTGATGACATTGTGGCATTGCGTTCCGTTGAACATTTCCAGTTTACACAAGTCGTCGTAACTACACGAGCCTATTCCAGAGGATTTCAGGCACGGTATTTTAATCCAAGTGTACAGACCGAAGAGGATGTGGAACTTCTTGTGCATCTCCAGTGACAGCTGCGGAAATTGATCTCAATATAGCTTCAAATTAACGGATATGCGAGCCGTGAGTTGGTGACGAAGCTGGATAAAGCTGGCGCAAGGCAATATCATCTTCCAGGAATACTGGCGATTCCGCCATTTCCGATCTTTCGACAAAAAAGCTCAGAAGTCAAAGAGCAGTGAAGTCGTAACCCAAATTACGTAACAAGCCAACGAAGCGTCTGGGTCACCAGCGAGGAATCCGGCGCGGAAACTGCTCGCTGCATTTCTTCTCCGACTCGACTCAGACCACGGTCTCGCCTTTTTTTCAGGGACATCCCACCTTGTCGGGGGTTCTCTCGTCTCGGCGAGCGTTCAGTGAGCAGTTTGGAGGTATCTGAACTCGGGTTGGCATCGGTTTGAACTATAATCATGGCTGGAATCGATAAGGCACGCGAAGGCTCACCGAAAGTTTGTCATCGACGTCTTCGCGGAGCTTGAACTCGACCTGAACTTTGAACTTTCCGGGTAACTCTATGGGGTTGGGGTTTATGATCAACGCTTTGACTTCTATCAACGGTCTCCTGGATCCAGAGATTTCACAATTTGTTGAATCTAGTCTGGCGAAACCCCTCCGGGAAGGCTGGAACCGTACGAATTATCGATTACCTTTGGTTACTCATCTGCTCCAGCCGCGGTGGATTGGGAACATTCAAGCCGCTGCCGAGACTACAGAAGGTTCGCTCACCCGGATTTCAGTGGCATTGTTGCTGACTGCAGCGACCACTGAATGCAAGAAATACAAGCACAACCACCACATAATCCTGCAGTTTGGAACTGGTCGTGCGAAATTCCCGTGAAACTCCTGGAAAAGCTTTCAATACATGGCGACGCCGTTCTTCCTCGGACTACTTCATCTGGCACACCGAGAGTGATCAGAAAAAGCGTTACCTTCAGAAAAGCAACCGCCGTTGGCGAGGAGGTAGTGGCTCTTGGCTGCAATGGCCACACGGATCCAGTGTCTCCGCGAGTTTCACTGGAACTGGGTTAAGATTAGGCGAGGAGTAGGCTTGAGGAAAAAGCATCGAAGGCCGCTGAGAAAATTCGCTCATGAGAAGCGGTTGGTGAGCGCCCCCGAGTCCACAGGCCACTTGAGGCACCAGTGACCCACTGCCCCGCTCGGAATCGCATCTCGAAACGGGCAGTGAAACTTCTGCTTACCAAGTGCTTAGTTCGAAGTAGTGAGTTTTCCGTACTGTCGAGTATTCCGCGACCTTCTACCAGGGTTTCGCATTTGCATAATAGCCATGGTTCATCTGAATAATTTGGGGATTGGAATGCCAGCCGGCCGGCCTGATGTCAGATTCTGGAGATGAGGTCATTGACCGCTATCGAAAATTGGTCGATCTTCGCCGCGATTTCTGCGGATTGTCGGATTAGCTCACCGCGTTCTTCTATTCGAGGAGTTCAAACGGGTTGTTCGCGAATACTCGAATGCGAAGTGTAGATTGCACTTTTCAAGCATGCATCCAAGTTGCTCGTGATCGTCGTAGAAGTCGGAGTCGACGGGAACATCGAGTGGATGTATTCACAGCGACCCGTCAGGATATCAAAGGCAGTCTTGAACGTTCAGCATTGTTTCATCGTAGATCACGACGCTCCAGGGGCGGTTACTCCGTCACGAGGGTAATTTCCGATTTCCAGTGTATCGTTGCCTTCGACTTGAATAAACATTCGGCATCAAGCGGGTCGGCATCGTCTACATTCTGACAAGGAGAGCTGCTTGACGACGAGTCATTATGGGACTTATGTTTTCTAGCTCATCAAGAGGATGCGTTGGGCAATGATAGATCATCAATGGAGCGGGCATATGACGGAATTTCAATTTCAAGAATACCCGTTACTGGCGAATCAGGCGTAGAGATGGTAGCGAACCGCGCGGATTGTCCGAGACGCTGCGCCCCATCTCAGAATACTTCGTTGGCTTTCAAAAAGGCTTGTGCCCCTCGGACCCCCGGGCTCATCCTCCCCCGGCCGTCAGCTGACACATTACTGTTGGGGACTCGGAGTTCGGCGGCCATAAGAACCTGTCGTGAAACAGTGTCGGCCACCATCTCCTCCTGGTTGTTGCCGAATATAAATTCGGGCCTGCGCTCGGGTTCGAACTTGAGACCTTCCAAGAAACGCAGCCGGTCGATCTAGCAACGTGCTTTTGCACCAAGTGCACGAACCATCTTGACTGACGCTACCTCACTCATCGACGACTGGCAGGGTTGAAATTCGCATCTTTGAGGAATGGGATGCGCGAGAGCTCTGCATCTCGACTCTGTAGGCAATCACATTCGCCGAGATTCCGGGTACAATCAGGGTTGCGGCTCCAGTCACGAACGGGCTCCTCGCTTGGCCAGCAATTCATCTCGGCCAGCTTGCATCCAGCTGTAGCATCGTCCGCTGTCAACCATGCTGAGAACGGATGCGCTGGTAAAGGAAAGCCGAAACAAACACAGCTCGACGTATGAAGGGTGCGTCTCTCTCAAGAAAATCCGTGAAATCATGGGCTTGATCCAAGCGTCGGTTAGAGCGCAATCTGAAACAAACGTTTCCCGACGGATTTGAGACTGTCAATTTCCCAGTATCAAGGAGAACAATCAGACGCGGATGGTTCCATGAATCGTTTCAGGTGAATTAGGGAGGGTCTGAAAGCGATTCGATAAGGTCGGAGGAGTGCGAAATATCAGAGGGCCTTCTAGCAGCTTCAACTCTTAGTATCTTTATTAGTTCGCCTTGACTATGGCACGATAAGATGTACATGAAACTCAGGTCTTTGTAGTCTCCAGATTCGAGCTGAACTTCGCGCGAGCTGATCTCTAGAAACAAACTACCTTCATATACATTGATATGTACAGAATAAAGTAAAAACCGTTCTCATCAAAGTGTACATTAGCTACCACATGTCTAAGTTATTGCTGATTCAAGGCCTCACCGAGGTCGTGAACGATCATAATAAATACTCTTCTCAAACACCGGACTTGAAAGCGAGATCCGAGAGTCATTCGGAGGAGCCACAAGGCGCGGGTAACGTTGGATGCTCGGCTCTTGAACGCATTTATCCCACGTTTCAAATATTCACAGAAGGAACTGGTATTTTCCTCGGACTCAGATACATGTGGGATCACGGTTGGATGCAATCATCCTGCGAGCGTCGTCTCCGGAAAAAATGCTACGGAACAATCAGCTCAATTAGCAGTTCCAAGATATACGTCTTCATCGTGGTTGTGGTTTTCGTTGTAACAAGTACCTCTGATACTTCGGAACCTTCGTTGAGCATAAGGTGACTAGCGAGTCATTTTTGGGCAGTGAGCCAGAAGGTAGCCTGAGATCATTGAAAGTTGGAATCGGGTTACAGGTGCGAACAGAGTTTTCATTCTATTCATCAACTCGCGACGAGTAGCTGCGGTGAATTTCGTCATGAGACAGGTTAACGTGAAGCCGGCAAAAACCAAATTGTAGCCCAGCACGATGGTGAAGTTTCCCAGCCATCGAACTTTTCCGAAATTGCCGAGCAAGTCGAAGTCAGTCAATCCGATGACTCGGGACAGAAGAGGGAGTGCCGAACTCAAGATGGAGAACACCGCGCAGTTGATTATTACGTTCATGAGCGGGCAAGAGCTCCGACGTGGTCTGAGAGACGTCAAATTTGAGTAGAAGCCGACAAGCGATGCGCCCCAGAGGTAGAGGATGAGGATGATTTCGAGCGCACAGCCGACAGTGCCTAGACTCGACAGCGAGTTGATCCCCAAGGTGGGCACGGTATCCTGCATCACGATTGGCAGCGTCTTCATGCCGAACAGGAGCTCGAAAATGTTGCGGAGAACCAGCAGAAATGAGTAGACCGTGAGAACTAGCAGCAAAGCCATCGCCACTGGGTAGATAATGGTCCTCAGAATGGATTTCTTGCGTTGCTGCTCGAGCTCAGTGAGGCGTTGCGCAGCTATGCGGTGTCTTCCAGTCAAGACATCCAAGCTCTGCGAAGCCATCAGAGCCAGGGCAGCGTTTTTGCCCAGTCCGTCCAGTTTTCTTCTTAAATGCTGCTCTTCGAGTAGAGCTTCTTGGTATTCTTCGTCGACATCTCTGAGGAATGCGGGTTTCATGATCCATTCCGACATCACTGTGAAGAGGCGCGCGAACCCCAATGGCGTGCAAATCAAAAGCAGGAGACAACCGAAGAAGCTCACGATGGAATACAGAAACGGCAAAAAGCCCGAAGTGAATATGTATTCCATGGAGTAGGTTGAATCGAACACCATTGAAATCACGGAGACCATCCCGATCAATATAGTAATTGTCAGCGTTAACACCAGAGCACTCTCGTACACGCGAGAGAGAACGCCTCTCTTAGAGCCCGGGAGGCCTTCGGATTCAGTGAACAGGTATGCGAACGGCAACAATCCGAACAGAGATGTGTTACTGCACAGGAATATTGCATTCCAAAGTCCCTGGATCAACGAGCTGTTCAGCCATTCCCAGTAGAAACTTGTTGGACACAGTAGTTTGACTTCGTTGCTTATGATCGACAGTGGGAGCAATAACGCTGCTCCCGTTGATGTGGCGAGACTAAAGCTACACATGTACAGCGATATTTTGTAGACCAAGGCATCTTGGGCGTCGTTCTCGTAGTACGACTCCTTTTTCTTCCGGAAGAAGTCGATGACGTAGTAGCAGATCATATAGAGAAGAAGGAAAAATAGCAGCCCGAGTGTGTATTCCCGAACTGCGTTATGGAACTGCTTTTCCTGTTCTTCTGGATCGTCCATTTCTGACACGATTCGAAATCAAAACTGCGGGAAGTCAGGCCGAACTCGCGATCGATCCAAGGAATACATCGTAAGGCACTGCGACCCCGATCGAAGTTCTCGGCCGAGACTTTACACGACCGATGGTATATAAGCTGCCACTGGCACCAGCATCACCGATATAAACACAGGAGAGCTCCCGCAGTTGGCTGCGGCCTCGTAGTAGCTCCTCAGCTGATGCATCAACGACGAACGCGTTTGTTCGTTGTTTGTTGTCATTCAAAGTCGGGAAGAGGAATCAATGCACTCTCCGACAATTAGCAGACGGCCTCTCAAGAGCTGCGGCAGGATGAGGAGTCGGAGCTCTGCAGATATGGACTCGAACAGGTGGGGGGGATGACAGTGATACCAAAGTTAGGTCCTAAGACGTTGAGTCCAGTTCGCTCCCCAGGACTTCTCATAAGTCGCCGTCCTTGATTTCCGAGGGCTCGATAATCTTCGGAGCTCTCTCCCAGGGCTCCGTCGGATAACAAAAGCTCGGATCCATGGGGGAGGGGAGGCGAAAATTTTGAATGTTGGGAATGATTCAGTTCCTGCGCTGCGTTGACAGTTGTAAATAGTTCCTCTCAAAGTAAGACCCGAGGGCTCGTCAATATCATTCTTCACTCGTTCAAGAATCGTTCTGCCTGATTCTACTCCTATCGAGTCTCCGTTCATCGATTGAGAGCTTCGAAGAACCCGCGTATTTTCCACGATGCGCTTCTCGAAGAGATCGTGAAGTTCGCGCCATGGTCGGAACATCTCAACGCTCTCGCGAGCTTTAAATTTCCTCCAGAGGATCCAGCGCCGATGGACTTCCATAACGAGAAATCTTTCAGAGGAGTGGCGGTCCAAAATCAATTATACTATAGGAGATCCATTCTCTGGCTCTCGAGATAGCTTGCAGCGGCACGGGAGGGACGTATTCGATTTCATCCTCGCTCGTTGGACCGCGGTAATCGAGTGACACTCACGAGGTTCCATCTTCAGATGCCGTCCAAGAAGCGCCTCTCGTCGTTACGATGTTTGTACGGACCGTGCAACACCTACTTCATCTCAACACCTATCGGTACTATGCAGATCTTGAGCTGCACGAACGGTCTTCACTCGGTAGGGCAAGCTGAAGATCCAGACTTCCAGCCTGATCCTGAGTGAGTTTGGTCTTCAGGCAAGACTTGGCAATCTCAGAATGGGGTGTGATGGGTCAGATTATTTTTGAGAACATCAACCAAGACTCTCAAACGCCTCGCACTCTAATCTCAGCATTCCAGTTACACTTATACGGAAGCAGTTCGATGACAACGGCTACACATTCAAGCCTGCTCTCAGCTGTATCAGCTGGTTGGAAGCGTACTTCAAATTCCCAAAATCGATGCCCGACTTCAGTCTGCCACCATTCTGTCAATGTGTGTGTTCACCGAAGGGGCTGTTCCTTGAGAATGTGAGTACCCCGGGGAGCGCTTATCGCTGTATCGAATCCCGAGACGAATGATGAATTCCCAATTCTCATCAGGTCTGGTTGACGTTAGCATCAAAAGTTCCTTTCGGGACCACGACGAGTTACGGAGATCTTGCGAAGCTTTCGGGTAGACCTGGAGCGGCGATGGCTGTTGGTACGTTGAATTCGCATTGCATCCAGCATCCATTGAACGCCAGCAACCGCTAAGATGGGTTCCATGCTCACCACCCTTCTGACGTCGGTTCAAGGAGATGACAATCTCGTCCTTGCAGGAAGCGCCATGCGTCGGAACCCCTTCCAAATCCTAGTGCCTTGCCATCGTGTGATTAAGAGCAACGGCGACAACGGGAACTATTGCGGAGGAACGAAGAACGAATTGAAAAGCTGGCTTCTCGACCACGAAAAGATCTCAAGCCCTTATGGGTTTGCGTCTCAAGACGTCGCAACTGTTTGTTGACTTCAATCAAGTTCCCTCGTCCGGTGCTCCCGCATGTGGATACCCGTGTTGGATTCCGCACTTGGTTCTCTATGGTTACAAATAACTTCGTTCATCTGGTTACAGTTCTAAATTTATTCTGGCAGCCGTCGGAAGGGGCTGGGAATAGTTGTGATATAGAGCGCGTACCTGATCGCAGTGTTGTTCCTGCTTCCTCCGATATGTTTCCTCCCCACTCGAGGACTGAATCCCAACCCATGTAGTGCCAGTTCCGATTCGGTTGAATGCTGAGTGAAGGAGGAGTGTTTTCGAAACGGGTTAGCAATAAACTACTGTGAAGCTCATGCCGGGTTTCAATCATTCCAACCTCAACCACGAAACCTTGATTGTCCGTCATCTGTCGTGATCGGTTTTTGTGGGAAGCGAATTGCTACACCAGAGTTCTCTTAGATGTCGGATGCCTCTAGCTTAGAGGCTCCGCTCTTGACGGGGGTGATGGACAAACAGGAGGATTGCGACAGTTATTTACAAGGATGATCGAGATCGATTCCGAGAGAGTCTAGCACGTGATGAAGAGTCGAGATTTGTGGTCTACTAAATCGCTTACGTCGAAATCGCCAACTGTCGCGAGTCCGGGATGAATTCCAGTCCTAAACGAGCGAATCGAAATTCTCAGAAGCAACGTCAACTCGCTTTCCGTCTCACGTTCATTCTTTCCTGACGGATCGGAGGAGTTGGAAGATGGAGTTCACTGTGAGGCTGCAGCGTTTGGTAAGATTAGTGCAGACAAAAAGTTTGAGGTTCTTCTAGTCAGTGAGCATGCGGACAATGATTCAAGAACAGAGCCCTGTATCTCAAAATGCTGCCTGTCATGTGCGGCTTGATGTCCAGGCCCAGTCAGTTCCAGCTCCCTCTCCCGGCGAGCATGCACGATCTACTGAAAGAGCCCGTCGGAGGCACTCTGATGCTGAGAATCGCGGCTTTGTTGGCGAAGGCGCAGAGTATGGAGACGCTCGAACCGGACTGATGGGACTATCTAGTTTCATCAGGTCCGAACCTTGCAGAGATGCAAAAGACGTACCCATGATCAGTGGGCAAGACTACTTTCGCAACTTGTGGTAGGGGTGGCAGTCGATGATGGTGTCTGTTGGAGTTGTGAACTGATAAACGGAACTTTTGGAGTATCCCCTCCTGGGTAAACTACTGATAGCGGATGCAGCCCCTGCGTTCCATTGGTCCAATTGGAGTCAATGGAGTCGGATTCACAAGGCAGCGACTCCCCTTGTAAAGAGCGAACATTGTTACGAACGTTGATGGACACATGTCGGTTGTCAGAAGCGTTCAATAAACACGCTCAGATCTAGCTCAAAGTGTAAAGATTGTAAATTTATTGCTGTAAAAACGTCGCAAAACTTAACAAGCGCTCGTCAGTATACATCACATGTTTGGTACGAGGGAAATTATTCCGTCTTTTCTTTACCGTCACCGTTCAGGATCGTTTCAGGGGTGCATATCCTGAAAAAATACGAGCACGCTCAGTTAGGCGTTGAGGTGACCTCAGGGAATTCGATACCTCCCATGGGACAATACACACCGCCCCGTTCAATGGCCTATCGCATGACGACTCGGAAGAGTGACTCTTTCGAACATACCTCGACTGCGTTTCGGAACGAATCCTTTAGAACATGGATACAGAGCAGAATAGGGAGCGAGCGAGTTAATGGAAACACTCCACCAACTCACCGATCAATGAAACAGTCCAGCTTTCGGTTGAAGTACCGAGCGAGAAAACCGCCTATGAGATTGCCTCCCCAATAAACAGTGAAGTGTTCGAAGTGTCCGTGCGGGCCGCACCCGAACATCAAAGCAGAGGCCATGATTCCGTTGAAGTACCCACCGGTCGAGTGGAGGGCTGCAATGAATGATCCTCGATTGAGTCAGGTTTTCAGAAAGGACGAGCAATTACTTTCGAGGCTGATAGAGCCGTCGATACACCTCAGGATGTGATCCTGAAACTCACCGACAAGGCAGAGAATGACAGTAACGACAGAATTGATCCAGAGGCTTGTCTTCTCCGACCAATATTGAGATCGCAAAGTGAAGAATCTGGAGACACAGGATATGAAAGCCTCGACTATGAAGCCCCAAGTGACCGTAGTCTGAAAACCGAGAAACCGTTTCGAGGAGGGAAGCCAGAGAAAGATAGCTGAGGTCGGATTCGCCGAAACGACTTCTCTCTGAAATGTCACGATGCCCTTCTGCGGCAGCTGATGTATTTCCCCAAGAGACAGCTGGGTCAGCATACAATCTGGCTGATTCCCCCACGCACCATAAGTGAGCTCTGGCATTGTTCCGTGTTCATGGTTTTGTGCTCGTCGATGAGATGCAGGGACCATATCCACTGAATATATCTGCGAAAGATCGATCCTTAATTTCAGGAGCGTGGACCTCACGGTGGCTGCATTCCTCCTTGTGGGACGATGCTAAGAAGCGAACTACTCACGTGCCAGTGATGGCTGCACCTAATATTTGCCCTAATAGGCGTTGCTTGTAGTCGCCGGCGCCGTATCCGAAAAGCAGGTCTTCTACTGGACCGTTCGGACACGCCTCAGCGTCTCCGAAGTGCTTGCCCCACCATAAGCACCATTGAAGTAGAAATATTGTATAGAGTATCACTCCATGCCGCTCGTAGACAATACCTGGTAAGAGCTGGAGCAGTGAGTTCCGAAGACCACCTCGCATCAACGAGCAAGCGAAGTGTATGTGAACTTGAAGATCCATTTCATGATTCATGACGGGACACTTTTCTACGAAGGCTCTGAGCCGACCTAATTGCTACTCACCAAGCTCCGCGACGTCGGCACAGAGTTCCCACGTAGCAAGAAATTCGGCCAGAGCAATACGAGTTCTCACGAACCTTTCTTTCACAACCAGGAAACACAACTTACGTAGGAGTATGAACAACACGTTGTTCAATAAAAGCACCCCGTACGGGGTGGACTCCTCGAGGAGCCACCATACTGTGTCCATTCTGGAAAGAGACGTCAGTTTTTTTATTTTCGGTGAGAACTCCAACCCCGGAACACAACGACTGTTCCCAACTCCAGTTCGTCCCAAGCCGACTCCGCTTTCATTTCGGGCTTATCAAAGCCGGCTCACGAAACGGCAACCTGAATGACCATTGAAACTCTTAACATCGCTGCTTGCACGATCAGAAATCCACGTGATGTCACGAGACAGCTCCCATTTAATGAATTTTGAAGGAAGCTGCTCTCAGAGAATGTTTAACTGTCATGTCAAACTCCAATGGGGACTCCGATCCCTCTCCGATATAGAGTCGGAATTTATGGAAGCGAATCCGAACACAAACATCGAGCACGGTCAGTTAATCCTGACGGGGGATCGGGACGGTTAGTAGGTGCATCAGTCACTTGACACGTGGCGTTCACTCTCGAACACTTCTATAATTTTAAGCAGCTCAATTCACCACGATCTAACCAGGTATTTGCCGCTCAATCTGGTGAAAATGCTAGACGAACAGTACGGCTTAAACACGCAAAGTGTTTAGCTGCACCGCGGCAACCACCGAGACTCAAGAGAGCGTGTTGCCTTCAGCAGGTCTGGTATCGCTGCTATGAATAGAGTCGGCTCTGAGCCGGAGAGACCGTCGATGCTCATCTAGAAAGCTGGGCAAGTCCCGCCGGCGATCTATCCGCCGCTGTTCATGAAAATTCCCGATAGAATACTGCTCTCCTGGCTGGCTCGGCAGCTGGTGGACTGAGAGCCCTGAACCCGGTGGCAGCAATCCGAAGAATATGTATCAAGGGCTATCTCGTACTCCGGTAGATCGCGGATTCGTGATCGTTACTCACCAAACCTGAAAGCCCGTGGCGCTTCTCCATGCTGAGTCGTGTCGCTGAAGCTGGTGGCTTAGGGACACACTGATGGGAGAGGACTGCGCACCACTCCACCATATTCGGTGGCCTGGAGACGTTTCCGAAAGGACGCCTACAGCGGGAAAGGGCCGTTGACTATATTGTCCAAGCGATAACAGGCAGCACCACCGAACGACCTCCAACGCTCGATACCCACTTTCTCTTCCGATGACGACCTTCATCACCCTTTCCTTGAAACGGAAATACGAATTCTTAACCAGTTGAAGAAGAAAACTCGAGTTCGAGATAGACTTGGTCGCGGCTATCCATGAGCGAGGCGGAGAGTCACATCAGGGTAGGGGTAGCGGGGAAATACCTGAAGAGGATTTGAAACGTGACCAACTTTTGAAACGTAATTGTTTGACTCATTTTACCTGTGGCGGTGTCCTGCTCTCCATGTTGAAAGACCTTTCAGCCCGATAGTACTCGACTTCTGGTACTGGAGAAAGATGCAAAGTTTCAGATGGTTTCTGCGATGTCGGAATGATTCGAATCTCTGATTCAAGTGAATTTACTCTGGTTGTACCTGACTTCCGATGACCTCGACCTCAAATCGTTATTCGGTACGTGTTCGTTTGTGGGTACCTCTACCGTTCTCTCGCACTAGGGAAACGTCAAAAATGAGACAGGTGTCTACGGGGAACAATACGGGAACGAAATCGTACAGTCGATGGGAATAAGTCATTTATATTCGGAATATTGTCAAAGGGGACAACTGTCGGAAACTGAGCGGGCGAGCAGAACTTGAAAGAACTCAGGCGGAGTAGTCGACGAATGGGAGCAAATTGGGAATCCGAGGAGAAGGGAAGTGGAAAGACCTCCTCTTGCGGCTGTCAACAATCGCCTCCGCATTCGTCTTCAATGGGGATCGGACTGAAAGCTGTCGACGCCTTCTGCATCGCGATCTCCGAAGCCTTATCTCGAATCAGACATTGGAAGACTACGAAGAAAAGTTCATTTTCTCCTTGCTTCGCCGTAGCCGGGCGATCGACCGTATCAAGCCCATAGACAACTTCGTGATAACGAAGAGACCGCAGCGGCTAGAGACTCTCCTCAGTACTCGTCCCCCACTGGTTCTGTATGATAGAATCATTCAATTCAACGGCCGTTCGTGATCGAGGCCGTTCAAAGCCATCGAGCGCTTTCGCGCCTTCCTCTCGACCCTTCTATGCGGCCTCTTCTCAAGGCTTCTATGACCACCGCCGAATATTTGTCTCGTTCATGACGTCACTTCCTTCAGCTGTTCGTAGCTTGAGCCTTGGGGCCTCCGTTTGAAAGAAGCGTTTTCCTCTTCCTCCCAGGGAACTATCCCCATTCAGCCGCAGTCATTTCGGGTGAGTGAGTCCCTGATCCAGCATCGCAAGGCTCGAAGTCCCATGAATTGAGCACTAATCTACAGTGGAGACCTCAAAGTTCCAAAAGACGTCCCACGCAGTGAAAGATCCCGCAAAAGTCTTTGTGAGGCCTTCCCCGACTCCATCACTGGGATGCGATGGCTGTTCGTCTCGGGTATGCTCTCGGCTCGGAGTTCGCGTTCGAAAATCGCGAGTGCGACAAGACTGAGGCTGATCTCACCGTGCAGTTCACAGTTGGCCTGACAGCAAACCGAGCACGTTCTATTTGGCGTCGGAAACTGCCTCGGTCGTTCAGCGTTCTCCCACTGCGTAGTTATCAATGGCGAAGACCTTCCCAGAGTTCCACGGCAGTGAGGGGGCTAGGAATAGCCTCCTTGTTTCGCAAATGAATCATGGTTTCGAGTGAACCCGTTGACGCTGAGGCTGTAGTCCGACTCTCTGCTAGAGAATAAACTTCCTGGAACGCAGTTTGCCGTATCAGAGTTCGCTCCGTATCGTCAGCCAGCGTCAACTCTCGAGAACGCTGTCGATAGTTTTTTCGCCGCGCAGATCGAGTCTGTATGAGTCGATGAACTGCGGTGGGCTCGTTCGATTTGACAGAACCACTCTACTGCTCTTCACGCGACTCAGTCTCAGATGAGGACTGCTCCTTGAAATTCACTCCGTTTACAGAGCAGAGCCCTTTAGATATTGAGAACTGAAGACGTGGTTACTTGAGTTAAAAAAATTCGATCCTGGAAATCACTGCGACAAAAGTTGCATAATTCTGCGCTCAAACCACTCAAGCGAATGCGCCATTCGTGGAAAGCCTCCCAAAAGCTATGAGAGACTCAAGAGACTGTTCGCAAGAAAATGCTTCCGGGATCGCTCTCCGGCCACGGCGAGAGGGAGCAAGAGCGCGTCACCATATTCACCGAAGAACTCGCAGAGCAACTCGTTATCTAACATCGAATTCGTCTTTATGGAAGCACTGCCTGTCTCTGACGATATCGCTGAGGCTTGGCAGCCCTGTTCCCGATGAGGAACTTTGCTCTAACCTGATTCCACCTCTCCAGACTAAGCTCGAGGTCTGGGAACCTCAAAGGAGTCGAATACTATGTCGTGGGAGGAGAGGGTTGAATGAGGGGTTGTTTGATTCCTCAGGAGTTGCACTTGTTGACAGTAGGCTACCGTTCTGCTAGTTGGGACGTCAATATCGTCATCGGAGTTCGTCGCAGTTCGGAACTGTTCCCATTTGTCGAGAGGACGCTGGGAGAACGAGTCGTCGACCAACGTCGGAGCGAACGCGAATGGTCCTTTCCACTGCGGACGTTTTTTGATGAGCTCGGCGCCTTCTGATGCCGGGCATAAAACGGAGATCAGCGGCGTGAAACTTGACAGAAATAAGGGACATGAGCGAACGGATGCTCGTTCGATGGTGTTCCCGGTTGTTGTCTCATAGATGACATCAAATTTCCGCCTTGTGCTCCAGCGTCATATGCGACCACATCACAAGGAGCAAATCAAGCTCAACGGGCGTACAGCACGCAGGGAGGCAACTGTCTGTATGCCCTCTTGGGAAATGAAGCGGCGCAGTCGAACCTTTTCGACGATAGCGTTCAAGGCATCGTTAAGATACGTTGGAGTCTCCAGGCAGAGCAGAACTCTTCTAGTCTGTACCCGCAGGGAACGCTCCCCTGGAGGCTTCCGCCTCTATTTCCGTGACGCCTTAGTATCGCGGTCTCTCCTCGAATTTGAATTGTGCCTTGCAGATGCATGATTGTGCATGCACTTCCCGTACCTGCGAATAGCATTAAATTTCTAACAGAGTCGCAAACAGGTTGATGGGAACGTTCGCTGTTTTCATGCTTGAGTTGTTCCTTTACAGGATTCTTCCACCATCTCAAGAGGGTCATGGATTCGCCGAGGTCGGCGAAAAAAGCCAAGGTGGCCACCGTTGGAAGTGATTCATCACGCATAGCGAGAAAAGAAATGTGTTTCTTTTGCTTCGATGTTCTGTACAACAATCTACACCTAATGGACTCCCCACCGGACCCGAAGTTCACCAACGAAAGCTTGTGAGTCTGGTTTTGGAAAGCGACGCGAAGAATCGAACTGGGCATGAGTGGACTGTGTTCGTGGGTCACGGTTCTTGGACTCCGCTCGAAACATTCCTCTGGAGTTCGGATCAACGCGTGAGACTCATCCTGAATCGAAAACTTCTCTTCCAGTCCACTCTTCGTGACCTGGCAGCTGGGTCGCGAGCGGCGTTTACGTGGTTGTATTGGGACTTTCATGCCCACTAAATTGCACGGCGGTCTGAGAGAGTACGCCCTGACGAGCGCTCTGAAAGATCCGCGGTTCGAGCCCGTCGGCAAGGATGAGCTCTCGAGTCTCACTTGCGCTGTGTCACTGTTAACGAATTTCGAAGACGGCAAGGATTACCTCGACTGGGAGGTAACTGGATTTGGCGGATTTCCTCTCGCAAACACTCGAAGAATTTCTCACAATCGCTATCTAGCCTCCGAAAATAGAGGGACGGCGGTTTTTTTCACCAAATCCAAGTTCCCTTGAATCTTCAGATCGGTACCCATGGTATTCGCATAGAGTTTGAAACTGAGAAGGGCTACCAACGGAGCTCGACGTTCCTCCCTGAGGTCGCCGGCGAACAGGGGTGGGACCATATCCAAACGATCGATGCTTTGTTACGCAAAGGAGGTTTTCGCGGTGAGTAACGGACTCAGATCGTAACGGTTCTCTCCTAAGACAGTTGCGCGAATATATTTCGGAAGGAGATCGAGAAGACTCTTCCTGAATCTCAGGTTCCACTTACTTCTTCGCTCATCCATCCGACTCAACTCAACCACAACAGCCTCCTCACCGGAATGAATCCTTTGGTTACAGGCAACATCAATCCGGACGTGCGAAAATCCATAAAACTCGTTCGTTATCAGTCGGAGAAGGTGCGCGCTTCCTGGCAGGAATACCGGGAGCACATCGAGGCCGTACACTGTGGCTAGACTATTTCTCTACATATGTGATGGGGCTGTCCAACCCTCGTTGACCAGGCACAAAACGGTCAAGAGCATCCATCGAGCACCCCTTCAAAGGGCTATTGAGACTCCCGCGACGTCTCTCTTCATCTCTCGTCGAAGCTCGACGAGTCCCAGTTGATCCTGATTTCTCTCCAGTATGTGCTCGACGGACGGACAGCCCAGAAAGACAGATCTCTAAGAAACTCTTCGGCGGTGTTCACCGATTGCGTGCGCGATGCACGTCTCCGTGATGGAAGCAACGGTGAAACAGCCCCTTCGATTGAGGAATGAAACCAATTAAAAGATTACAACATTTAGGAACAGGATATAATTCTACACTAGCTCTGCCGAGAACGTCAATCAGGATTTTACGCCTAATCTACTGACGATTCGAATCTGGGACCGTGCTTGTTGAATGACGGGGCGAGTTTCACTTGGCTTTTGCCATTCTGTTTCTCTTCTTGCTCGCTCGCTCGCGTTTTCGCGAAAAAATGATGTTGCCTGTTTGAATATTGGAGCGCAAAATATCGAGTAACTGTTCGGCGGTGTTTTCCATTCTGTATTTGGAATCATCTGTGAACTTTGGTACACTGCGTATGGCTATATGATATATTTGGGATTCGAGAGATGCATACTCCGATTTGAGCGCGAATCTGCTGTCGCTTGCTGTTGGCGTTGGGAGAGCGTGTTCGGAAGCCCGCGAACATGAATGTCGGAAGAATGTAACGTTGAGATGGATCGCAATAGAGTGTTCCGGAATCAGTGCGGATCGTTTCAGGAGAAACATTCGAGGATTCGAGGCAAAATCGACGAGATCAGTCAAGGCTGAAACTTTGAAAGCAACCGGAACGGAACGTTTGAGCGGGCCCCGTTCAATGTGATTTGGGAAAGAATGTGTAGCGAATCAACGATTCACCCAAGGTGTTGTTTGGAAGCAGAATGTTCAGAAACTAGCAGAATGATATATGATCACGAAAATGTATGAATAACCCTCATGATATCGCTGATAACGATTCATCTTACGATAGCAATCGAATTAGACCTAACGGAGGCGACCTCCGACCCCGAGGTGTCGGCGGCCTGTAGGGAGCGGGAAAGGTCTCGGTCTCCGAGTCGAGAAGTACGACTTGACCTTACCGAACGGCAGAGCATTTGGCGCCCAAACCTCTCACGAGCCTCGAGTCCGTCGACGACCTCGGGGACGAAAAGTTGCAAGAGGAGCTATGAATTCGGCTCGTTTGGGACATATGATAATGAATAAATTGGATCGATTGATCGTTTGCGGCTAGATTCTTGCTCTTCGAAGCCCCCACTAGGTCCTTTGATGGGGCCCCGCGTTGACCCCATGTTGGTACTTCAATGGAGGAAACATGGGAAATTGGTCATAAATAGGGGTTCGAGTTGATACCACGATGTCGACGAAAGGAGCACGGTTTGCGAAGCGACAGCTCACACACTGTTTCGTGCAGCTCGTTGAAGGCGATTTTCTCGGTGGAAAAGGTTTGGCGAGCGAAAATTGCGAAGTTTCTCTGGCTGCACTGAGGAGTCGGCAAGAGCCCGGCACGAGAAACAACAAACTTTTCGTTATCTTTTTTTTTTATGGTTTCCTAATCGCTGCAGTTGACCATGAGAATCACAAAACGTCTCGGAGCCGTTGAAGTCTGTGAGGAGCCAGAGCGGAGAGTCATGCTGCAGACGACCGTGACATTTGAGCTATCATCTGGCTGATTCTCAGTCCTAAGTGTGTGTTCTGCAGTCTTTGTTCCCGAATCCTTTATGTACCATCAGCGGAGGAGGAGAAATCAATTATCGAGCGGAATAAACCTCGAGATGACATTCTCGGGAAGAGCGGAATCCCATTTTCGTTCCGCCCCCGGAAAACCTGAATCTCGATCGAATCTTTTGCCGAGTCGAGTTCCTCGAACCACTGTGATGTAATTGACATTCTCGTTATTTCACTCGATTTTCGTTCTGGTGGTACGGACGCCTAGCTCGCGTAGCGCATATTTCAGCTGTACTCGAACGGATTATGAGCGACCGCATCGATTTCCAACAGTTCCCGCTCCTAATTATTTTGGTGGAGCGTATTTGGGAGAATTACCGACGATTCAATTCGGAATCGTTCCCCTGCGAGTCACTTCCCGAATGGACGCGAGCATCCGGTTCGAATAACTGCAATTTTTCACTCTTTTCTTCCTGATCAGCATCCTGAGCAGAAGATTTCTCTGATAATGGTTCGGATCGTCGCTGGCATCCAGACTTCTGGTGATCTTAATGAATGACGTTGAACAGGTAGCGCGGGAAGGGGCTTGCTTCGAAGTCGCACCGGGGCGGTATTTCCCAGCCGTCGCCTTTCTATTGGTCTGAGTCAGTGGTTCCCCTTTCTTCGTCTTCGTCGTCGTTGTCTTCTTGTCTCTGCCGTCGAACAGAGAAACAAAGGTGATTCCCGTTTCGGCGCGGTACGATAAAGGTAGGCGTTCGAATTTTCGTACCTACTGGGGAGCGGCGGACTCGCATCTGAGAAGTTTTGATTTTCTCACTTAGAAACGCTGGTTAGCACATTTGCAACATCAAGTCCGTCGTCATATTTCGAAACGATACAATATCTGCTCCGGTCGTGGCTCCGAACGGGAGCTAAAAACAGTCGCGCAGAACGGGTAAGACATTGAAATCAAGGCTGCCGTGGACTTCGGCTCAGACGTTTTTGAAACAGCTGACTGCATCGTGTGCTGGTGGGCGAAGGTGCGCGGACCGCTTCGGACAGAGCCTGCGAAAGTTGGTAAATTTTCGCTCTCGTTTCTAGCCGTTTAGTCGCAACCGTTACTCGCGACCAGCAGAAGGACTCGTCTGCCACAGTGATACTGCGCTCGTGCTCTCCGCTCCGCTTCAAGTGAGTTCCTTGGTATCCGACCGAGTCCCTATTCTGAGTGAATAATTATTAGGGAGCTCATGCCACGCGAGGCGAACGCTGGTCTCCTGCATGAAGACTGAACGCTCGTTACCGTACCTGACCACTCGACGGAACGGAACAGAACGGATGCATACAGTATCTCCGACAGAGACGGTAGAAACGGCGCCCCCATGACGGAGGCTAAACGCCCGAAACTTTTTTTCTGGTTGACGTCCGAATACTTTGTCGGAACTGATCCCCCGAGGCCCGCGTTGAGCTCTTCTCAGTTTCTTTGCGAGAATATGCAAAGTGAGATTGCAAATTTCCCCAAAAAGTGCGTGGAATACAGACTTAACGGATCGCTGGAGTTTGAGCGAAAGCGAGCTCAAAGTACCGAGGGACGATAGCTCCAACAGCGGAGCTGTCCATGAGCCGGGACACAAACATTTTTATTCCGATACAGCGATCGGGTTATGCTTGTTGCTAAGTTATGTCAGGTAATCGCGTGTTACGTCTTTTGTTATTTGCCTCGGCGAACTGTTTTTTCTCCTTGTTCGGCATTCCTTTGTGCAGACTTACTCGCCGAATCGGTAGGACCGTAGTGATCGGAACTCCTCCTGACATCCTCATCGAAGTGAATCATCCGAAACCCGGGTTCGCCTCCATTCGAAATGCTATCGGCGGCGTGCTTCTGTGCCGTAGTCGAAGGAGCATCTTCTCCAATAATCTCTGTTCGTACCTGGTGGTCTGTTCCGGGGTTCACTCGTCTGATTCGACCAATATACGGCTGTCGGATACACTATCCAACCCTCCCTATGTGCGGTACCATTGATATTTATGGTTGCGCCGCTGACGGCACAATGTCGGAGTGGATGGCTGCTGCAACCAAAACGAGCCGGCGGGCAGGTGGGCCGGCGGGCAGACGGGCGGGAGGCTGGACGAGCCCTCCAGTGGATAGTTCGGCGATTGTTGTATATGGCTGCGGATTTACGCCGATTTCCTCGACCAGAAAATTGTCTCCGGCGACCGGTCGAGCAGTCGGCGCGGACGGACGGAACGTCTGGTCGGCGGACTGAGGCTCGAGCGACTCTGGCTCCGCGGCTGGCGCTGATGAGCTTTGCACGGGGATTTGCCTGCCGTTGCGCAAATCTCGTCTTATCGGTCGAAGCCCTTCTATCAAACAACAGCTCAATCGTTGGCTCGGACTCGCGAGAATGCAAGCGAGTCTTGGAGCGCGTTCGACAACCAGGCTATTCGTGGGCTCGAGTCAGCAACCGGATAAAACGTTTCCGTATTGGGCTCCAGCTGTCAACTCGCGCACACGACGGCCTTTGGAAACAGCCACGGAACAACCGTCAGCGACGCGGCGGGAGCCGCTTTTATCCTCCGGGATGCTCAATATGATCGTGAGTTAGTACACATCCAGTGACCGACTCCGCGTACATTCGACGCTTCGGTGCAACTCGCTTCCGCGTTCCGCAGCTATGTGTATTATGGTGACCCACAGTAAACTCTCCCGAGCGATGTGTTCCCCTAATGGAAAGGGATAGGAACCGAGCTGTCAGCAGATGGCGCCGATCGATGTCGAGAGCAGCAAGATGAATGGGTTCGCGTGTTGCATTCGCCGGAGAACAGAGGCTCTCCCCGAGACGAAAGATGGGAGGACGAGGATTCAAAAATCAATTCAACATTCATCCGAATGGTCCAAGGGCCTCCAAGAGCCGCATCGGTCGAGATCTAGTTGCTTCTCTCGGAACGGATTCTCCTATCTTCTGAGATCCTTCCAGATCTGAGGCAGCCTCCCTCACCCGCAGAGAGATTACGCTCATGTGAGAAATTCAGCTCGACAAAGTGGATGACATTGTTCAATAGCTCATTCAGTTTGCCGCGTTCATCCAGAGCCTCGACCGATGTCTCGTCGAACTGAATGTTTTTCCCCGTCGAATTGTACAGGTATAAAATCATAGGCAGCAGAAACAGATGACGTTCATGGCCTCAACGGAGTGTAGATAGCGCACTGGCCCTCTCATGAACTCCGCCGTGGATCGCGTTGAAGTCGGCAGATGTCTCGGAGTTTCTTGAACAAGAATATGGAGTCTAGAATCTCCAAATCGACACCGAAGGCTCAATGAGGAGGCCGCGAATTTCCCGACCTATCAGTAGCCTCCAACGACATGCCTGATCGTACTCATGAGGATGAATCGGTCAGATTTGACGCTCTTCTCCTTCGGTATGTCGTTGTGATTGAGAACGCGAAGCGAGTAACCTCATATGGCCGTTGCAAGCAGTTGGAATTTATAACAAAGGAAGGCTTCTCAAGGCGCAACGAGGAGGTCGCAAGGACCAGGAAGCACATCCTCGTTACCGTGGCAGCGCGGGCGGGCCCTCAGCGTCATATGCAAACAAACTCTCGAATATTGCTTCCCCTGAGGGCTGGAACTGCGGAAAATTCCTTCCAAGCTCCACTTAATTGACTCCGTGTGTGTTTCCGTCAGTGTCAGCCGAGCCAAAATGCGGAATTGGTTACCAGGGAGCGAAATTCGTCGCTCACTCCGTACTCGAATGCTCAGAAGTCGTGCAGAGTTTGAGCGATGGAAGCGGGAGCGTAAGCCGATCAACAAGCCGCTACAAGCTGGAAGGAATGAAGTCGAATCCATTTCTTGAAATCGGAACATGGAGCTCAGCGAAGCCAGCCCGCCGTCTTGGTTCCTTAAGAGGATTTCGTCGAGAGGGTTGAATTCGTGGCTCAAAGATCGAAGAACGAGTTCGACTCACGGAGCCCAGCCCGAATTTGCCACCGGAATCTGTTCCGACCAGGAGTGGTTGAGCGCGAGTCGACCCATTGTTTGCAGGGTGAACCGTGAAATCAAATTTCATAGTCAACTATAGTCCATGTCCAAACTCTTCGACCGGCTGGATGATGATTCTTGTTTCCCGATTCAAGCTGGGATGGACAGGCAAGCTTCGCGCACGGACTCCCCGATATTTATTGGATCCCGTCCGCCAGACAAGGTCTGATGACATTCGACAGAAAAGAGTGGTTGTCGTCTAGCCAGGGAGCGTTTTACTGTCTCGGCGATGCACGATCGGAGGATACACAATGCAGGAGTGACGCCCGTCGCAAAATAAGAAGTATTCGAAGTCTTTCGAAACATCGATAAATATATTCTGATGCGAGCTCCTTCCCGGAAAGAAAGTGGCTATCGTTGTGCTAAGTCAACCGCTCCGAAATTTGGAAAGCGAGATTCGGCGGTGTTATGAGTGGCGACAAGAAGACGCTCCGTCAACCTTATGCCCGTTTCTGCCCAGGCTCGTCGACGATTCAATTTAGGGTCGAATAGGCCAAATAGGGATTGTGCAGCAGGTAGATTGCAGGCTTTACTGAATCTCATTGGCTGGATGCCTTTTCCGGCTGTATCTGCCGTTACTACCACTGGGCGCTTTCGGAGTTACTGGGGGTCGTCGACCTCATCTCGTCACGGTCGCTAGGACCCCAAAGTCTCGTTATAGGTTCCCCTAGCGAGATACCCTGGTTACTTTGCCAGTTCTCCCGACTCTGTTGCCCGTCGTGGGGCCCAGCGGAGATCCCCCAATTTGCTATGCAAGGAAGGAGACCGATTGCGAGGCACTCATCTTGGGTGAGCTCCGGGCGGTCGAGAGATCGTCAAACGTCAACCCCTATCGCGAGCGATGCCAGAGCCCCCTGTTTATGATATGCCGAAAAATACCGTGCGGTGGACGTTATTAATTCAACGCGCGGCGGCTTCTCCGACAGAGCTCAGATGCAAATGGAGTCAGCCGAACCCGGCTCACTTTGAGGTCGTGGTCTCTCGATGCGCAGCGGGAGGGACAATTGTATCGGCCTCTCTGCACAACTCCGAGGTTCCACAGGGCCCGCTTGATCGATAACGCGGAACTCTGGCTTGGAACTCACAGTTCGGTTAGCCTCTCATCACTCATCTCCGTTATGGATAAACCTTCACGAAATTTGTTGAGATCGTGGAAACGTTTCTCGCGGTTTTAAGAGGAGAATGAGGAGTCTCTCTAACGCGCTGCTAATCCTGTGTTGACGGACCTCAGCTTCAGAGGGTTTCGAATAACTATTCGGGATGCGTGACCGGGAGGCTAAACATGTGGTCAGTTCGAAGAAAAAGCCAGAGTCCGTGAGACTCAGCTCGATGTAAGCTCTGCGCGGAAGATCCACCTCCGCGCCAGGTTCCTCGGAAAAATCCGAGCAGATTTGCAAATCATCCCGTTGAGAGGGCCACGGCGCACAGAGAGCTCTCAGTTAGAATGCAATGTCTTCATCGACAGGTCGACTAGGGAGTCCAGGGGGAGACTCCGTAGAGCCTGACTTGTGGAGGATCAGCAGAGTTACGGAGAAAATTCGCGACTTTTCGGCGCGTGGCTTCATCGAGTCCCGATGATCTTGGGCGCGCTCACACAATTTCGCATTTCTCGCTGCAAAACGATTGCGGGAAAATCCGTCGAGCTTGCTACCTTTCCACATGGGTGGTTACTCTTCTACAAATGAGTTCAGTTAAATTCTGCGAACGTCCTCGTGGATCCGATTGCTTCTTTTGAAAGAGACCTCTTCTTGGGCTCGGCGGAGTCGCTCGAAGGTCTCGAAGCTCGACTCCTACCACGAAAGACAGGAGAAGGGTTGATGTCCCGGAGCTCGCAGAGTCCACATTCGGGAGTTCGTGAACTCGTGTCGCGGTTGCACTCGAAACCTTCTTTCAGGTCGCCTGCCAGTCTGGGTTGAAGGAGCGAGCTATCAAACGTTCTTGGAAGGAGTTCGACTCTTACTATTGTTTGTTCCCGGGGCCCGGACGAATTTCCTTATCGTTGGCAGAGTTCGACGGCGTTGTTCCGGGGCGCTCCGACAGGCCGCTGGCCGCAGCAACGTTGTTTAGTCGTCAACCGGCCGAGGTTGAACTGGAGCCGTCTTCGAACGTTCATTGGATTAAGCTTTGTATGCTATTCCTATTGGCAGCCATCCTCGGGGGGCTGGTGGTCAAGGTCTCGGGAGCAGGCTCAGAGTTCGGCAACATATCAAGGAGGTCGCCATTCCCCGATCACAGAGGGACCTCGGGGCCTGGGGGACTGAGTTCCATCGGAGGAGGCGGAGGTCTTCTCGAAAACACATCGGCGCTCGGGACGTCATTGTTTCCCAACCGTCCTCTTCGGGAATTCGTTGACGGATTTAGTCGGGGAGAACTGTAATCTCCGGACAGATCCTGGAGTCTCTTCCAATTTCTCCGATCCGGGCGGAGATCGGCGGACCCGGAAGGAAGGAGCCACTGCGCAGAACTGTCAATATTTTTCAGAGTCACTCTCCGTCCGAGGATTTCCGAGAAGCATACGATACCTTAGTCGCAAGAGGTTGAAGGCTTCGGCAGAACAGCTCGGCCTGGGTGTCGTCGCCTGCCTCAGCGAGCAGCCAACAACCCTAACGGCCTATTAGCAACGGAGTGATTAGGCCAGTTCACTGTCGTTTCTCGGCGCTCAATTTTAAGAGATGTAGTTTCATTAGCTTCAACATTCATTCAGCTCCCTTATCGAATCGCCGTCGTCGCGCTCAGTGATGCATCGCCGCGAGTCATGTGCGCCCGCAGCGACAGCGCGGTCCCTTTAAGCCCTCTCCCGTTCTAAAACTGTTGATGTGGAAAGCTTGTTTTTCGAATCAGTATGGTACTAATTGCGTTTCAAGTCGAGCTGGATGTGAGGCTGCAGTTTTTACAGTTCAGACTCGAAGTTCCGTGCAGCAAACGTCACGTGGTCGTCGCGTTGAACCTCGACCCTTCGCCGTTTTACCCTCCCTCTCTCCCTCTGAGAGTTTCCTCCAGCCGGCAGCTCGCCTTGCCTCGCCGGGTCCTAAGCTCTAGCCCATAGTTCTTTGGTAGAGGCTAGAAGTGACGGTCGACTACAACATCAACTTCGACGGCGACAGTTACAACAAGACTATAAAGTGGGCCAGTACGGGCGTCCCGCACTGCTTTTGCGTTAATTTCTCTCGCTGCTGGACTGGTGTTTCGGCTGATTCGACAAACACAACTCCCCGACCCTCGGCTTGACAAAAGTAAGTAAGCGAGGAATCCCAACCCGGGGACGATGACAGTGGCGTGATAAGTATGCAAATTTTATCGCTTGTTCGAAGGGCTCGTTAAACGTTCGATGGCGACACTCCTCGCCCTCTGACATAAGATCGAATCGATCCGTCGTCAAATGGCCTTGTGTCTCGGGTGAAGTCGGAAGTCTCGTAGCTCCCACCGAAATTCTGTCACTGGGGGAGCGTTCTGGGCGTCCGAGGACTTTTTATGTTTGGTCCGACCAATAGAGGTGGCGGAGCTTCACCCGTCGCTCTGTCCGTGCCGGTTATGTAACCGGATGTATGCCGGAGTAGATGCGAGCATTCACTCATCTGGGCACTGCATGGCACCCTTATGAAACTACCCATAGTGACAGGTACGTGGGCCGCTGCCATGTTCGGGCTCATATTACGTATTCGAGCCCACATTTCTATGTTTGGCCATTCCCGCGGATTTCAGTTATCCGGAGGATTAAGATATATCCGTTCTGAATCCATATTTTTTTTTCGAATGGTTTTGAGATCGAATAGCTTCAATCATCGGTCCGCCACGCGAACTCGAGCTGATCGGATTACATAAAACCCCGTCTGACAGAGTTGTTCCGACAATGCTACTTTTTGAGGGGTTACGGGCGCAAATCCGAAAAAAATTTGTTTTGCTTTGGGGCGCGACACTCGTTTTCAGTGATTTTGGCCCGTTTCAACTGAATTTCGGGTCCTTTGGCTGAGATCGATGCTCCTCCGGAAGAGGCTCCTTTGTTCTACACTGCTCAACTGCCTTATTCAGCCAGTGGTCAGCCCGCGCGTCTGATATTGCTGAAAACCGAAACGTCAGATGACGTTCCAGAGCTCTGGGGATAGCGCGGAGATGTTGTTCCGGAACCATCAGGCAGGAATGCTCCTCCCTGGAGCCGATGCGCTCGGGTGATGACGGCACCGCGAAGAGGCATCGATTCGATTCCTGAGATTGGAGATATAAGCAAGAAGATGAACCAGAGAAACGCGTAGGAGGTGGAAATCGATGGCGCGGTGTCGTGCGAGCCTCCCGGGAGGTTCAACGAGCCACTCACAGATTTCGGCTGAAGTTTTGTCGAGATCATTTGTTGCGACACCAGTTTCGATGTTCGCCGGATCCGACTGTTTTCCACGCACAGTAAATATTCCACCGGAGGATCCGCCGCATCGCGCGAGTTAATTGGCAAAAAGCGTCGCGGACAGTGCGTGAGCTCTCACTGAATGTTTACTCTGAGCCGCAGCGTGTAATTGCCGCCGCGGCGTGGTAACAACAATTCTCGATGGCAGATTTTCGAACTCGTCTCGCTGAAAGAACACTCCCACGAACGGCCCTTTTTGAGTTCGCTTTGAAATCGGACTCGGCTGCTCGGGTAGTGAGCGAATCGGCTCGCCGTTCGCTGGCACCGGATAGGCAAACTTTTCGCTGAACTTCGAGAAACCTCACGAAGGAGTCTTCGTTGCGCAGCTGAAGCTCGAGGAAAATTCTTACCTTCTCACGGACCTTGTTGCGGAGGAGAGAAATCTTCCGAACGGCATCGTTCGAGGTCTCTGGATGGGGGCATTGTTATGCGTTTCCTTCAGATGCAAATGAGCAACATTGTGTCGCGGCAGAGCAACACCAGACCCAGGTGCATATATGGGCCGGACAGAAATCGCGATATCGGATATGAATTCTGATGTCTGTCGAAGGTTCTCAGGATGTCAGTCACGCGGGAAGAGATCGCTTCAGATTCCAGGCCCGCTCAGATGTCAGCCCGGAGGAAAAGTGCTGAACTTGCAGCGCGGGGCGCGAACAGACTGATCTCGTCGTCCGGCTAAGACAAACAAACGATTTCTCTCAATGCGAAAGAGGCGTGGGAAGTCTGCGGGAACTTCGAACACTCACAATGAATGATCTCTCGACAAATTGTCATCACTTTCGCTCTCGAATCGTGCAACGCGCCCGGATCCGAGAGAGATGGGCCGCGAAATCAGCCCCGTCGGGAAATCTCTCGGAGAGCACACGCCCTCGGCTTTTGAATCACACAATCGGAGGAATCTCAGAAAGAGACCAGACTGAGAGCCGTTGGTGTGATCGAGCTTCCCCAATTTTACGGGATTGCTCTCCCAACACCGGGGAGCAGCTTGACGTGCGATGCGTTCCATCTCTCCGAGCTGGATCATGACAGACTCCTTCAGCACTCCACGGAATTAGCTCGGGGTTGGGATCGAGGCCAAGTCGTCGAAAACGTCGTACAAACTGTTCCCCCAAACGTCCGATCGTTCATCGACGAGTTCATCGGCGGCTTTCCTGTTGTTCGCCGAATTCGACTACTATTTCGGAACCAGACAGCGACGTTCCTTCACTATCGCTTGCGCTCGGCCTTGGACTAATTTAAGACAAAGTTCTTTTTCGTCTGTTCCTGATGCCAGCAGGCCGTATATCGCGGAAAGGCGGGCACGAGCCCCGGCGGAATGGATTCCGTTTCAATCAAGAGTTCGATCTGCATAATAGCGCACTCCCGTTAGCTGACTCCGGGAAGATTATTCTTCGGCATTCAGCCTGCGCGTTGTGACGAGATGGCTAATTGTTCTCATGTGCGATGTTATCGTGTTTGACACCATTGTTGTCAACTCGAGAGTCATATTTCGCCTTTGTCTCCTGAGCTCAAGGACCCGTGGAAATCCACAGAGAAGTCCTTTCCTCCCAATTAGAGGCGGCAGCCATCGATTAGTTGGTAGAGAGAGGCTGCGACTCTGCCTCACTGCCCGAGATCAAACATGGCGACGAGAATTGTGTGAAGCTGTGATTTGAAGTGACCTTGCTGGCTGAGATCGATGGCTGTCCGCTGAGGGGGACTATCTTCGATCCAGGCGTTTGTGCGATCTCGAAGCGAGCGCCGACGGGACTCGTTTTATATTTCCTCAATTTTCCGTCTCGGTGTCGCTCCTCACGCTGGCGTTTCCCAGGAGGCCGCGACTCGGGCCGAGACTCGTCAAACCCTATGACTCCGATCTGACTAAGCAGAGCGACTGATCCTCATTTCGGCCAGCTGCAAGAATGCTCGGTAACAGCGCCAGAGGCGAATATAGGTAATTACTTCTCCGATCGGCAGCTCTGTTTTCATGCCGACATCTCACCTCTTCCTAATAGAATGGTCGTGTTTACAGTTGGAGACGTTCAGGGTCAGTCCCCGTAAATAAGTCGGTCCATCGTTGGGCGCCTGCATGTCGTAGCTCTCCATGCGATCGGGAATTCCTTCCCCTTGAACATGTGGATATCGGGATGGTCGGGACCAGCCGTTCGTGGCACCCGTGGATGCTGGAAAGTTCTCTTTTGGAGTTCCCGCTCGTTGTTCTTCGCCGAGTTCCGTTCAGCGGCGAGACTGGGTTTTTGCTTTTCTTTTTGGAGCAATCGAAATGAACACGCGACGTAAGCAACATGCGATCGTGCTCGAGCCTCCTCTCGAGGGTCGGGCTCACCACGGGGAGAATTGATGGAAGAAGATCGGAACTGAGCCTCATCGGGGTGGTAATTGACATCGTGTCAACGGCATCATCGCAGTGATCGACGATAGCGCGACGATCTTTTTCTATATGCTTACCACACTCGCCGTCTTCGGGATCTCTTGGGGCTATTAGACGAACAGGTTGTCGACATGCTGAGCTGGGGAGCGTTGCTAACCGGTCCGAAAGCCCCGGGGAGCGTGTCGAGTCGCTTCGCCGAAGGACGCGGGCATCTTGTTCGCGAATTAACATTGTCGTCGACATAATTTCGCCATCAAACGATTCCTGTCCGTCGTGCGGCGTACACTCGAGGTACGCTGCCCGTCGGATTCAGGTTCGCAGGAACGCAGCCGCCCGTGGAAAAGTTCTGCCGGTGTCATGCACTGTGAATGCCAAGAACGGCACAAGTCCCGCCGGATTCCAAGAACAGGTCCCGAGAACTCCGAGTACGTCGTCGGGCCTTGCTGCGTCGGTACCTCGGATGAGGGATGTTCCGCGAGCTGGAGAAAACCAGCGATTTTTTTGATCATCCAGAAGAATCCGAGGGGAGTTTCGTGTTTCCAGTGCGAATCGAAATCAGGCCTAGAAACTTCCCACCCAATGCCTCTGCGAATATTCGAATATTGGCCATTACGTAGGACCATGGATGGGGACCGCGGAGGACTAGAATATCTCAAGACGCGTGAGCCGGAACCGTCGTGACCCGCACGTATCTGAAGGGAAACTGTTGTCAACTCCCCCAAAACAGGGAACAATCTGTCCGAATGCGTTCGTATAGTTTTGCGAATGCAAGGAAACGTAATTTTTCCTCTCAAAAACCCGAACGTTCCCAGCTGGTGTCTCAGTGATCACGAGGGGATAAACCGACGGTTGGCTGAGCCCTCGTAGCGGGCTGTTGGGTTCCGCAGCGAAAAGCAACGGTAGATGTCTAATACGGCTCGGTGACAGAACCGACAGGGCTTGTGCGCGGTGTCAAAGGGCATAGAAACATCCTCCCACGAGGTCTCTCGCAGCTCCTGGTTCGTTTAGATCAACCCTGACCTGTCTCCTCTGTTCCAGGCCACAAATCAGCTGCTACTTACTACTTCTCGGTAGTCGAAAATGTGAGTACGCATTCCGTAGATATTTTGCGGATCTCGCTGAGATCCTCCAACGAAAACACATTCAGATTCGAATACGCAGCAAGGCTCGGTGAATCAAGTTCGGGCTCTTTCATTCGGATGCGTGGTGCAAAATATCGCGCCTTCACAACACCCGACCCGGCGCCGAACCTCGGTTTCGAGCTCTCCGGTGTTCCTGTCGCTCTCTGGGTGCAACTTCCGGCAATAGTTATTTACATGCATATAATCGAACAGCAACTGAGTTCCACGGGTCTGCCTCGAAGACAAAGAAACGTTTGCTCCACTGGGAGAAACACCGCAGCTGAATTTCATTTGTTTAGCATCATCGGAAGCTTTTTATAGAGCTATGTAAGAAGAAATCTATCTTTGCCTGTACACAGTGACGCTCGCCGCCGATGCGCTCTCATCTGAGTTCTTTCGGGGCACGTCCCGAGTAATCATAACAGAGTTGACCTTTTAAACGTCCACAATGTCAACATTTTATAGAATGGCCGCGTGACGTGCCTCGATCACTGACCTCTGACAGCTGAGGCCCCGTAACGCAAAGCGTCCTCTGATTCATGCTCATTATGTCTCGCTGTTCGCAATCGATCGACGGCTGCTGCGCGCAGTGGCGTTCCCAGGGGGAGGGGGGGCATGTTCCCTCGATGCTATCAATAAGGGTGGACCAAAATCTACATTGATGGACGAAATTGTTCCGCAAAGATCCAGTGTTGGCAGGAAAATCTTCACAGGTTTGAAAGCCTCGTTGATTGCGCCATGGGAAGCTCGCAACGATGATGATGATCATCGCCCCACCCCCCTCCCCCAAAGAAAGAGCTGGGTACGCCCCTAACTGCGCGGCCCACCAGCTCATGGCTTCTGCCTCTGACATCGTTGCGCGCTTTTAGGTTTTATGAACCTACATCGCCGGAACAAATGAAATCAGGAAAGGGTTCGAGCTGTATTGAATAATGGATTGAGCCGCGTCTCTGCAGCTCAGTGCATAATGCACATGCGTCTTGTGCGGGCCTACCCTGGCGGCAGATTTGAAGCTACGAAACTGGCGTTCTTGGCCGCGGGGCTTCGAGGCCGTCCGTCCAAAATGAACAGCACCGGTCTGTTTTGCGGCAATGGGAACGGGACGTGCTTCTATCGCATGCTCCGACGGGACACCATGTGTATGAACGGCGATCGCGGGTGTGTTGTGCGGATCAGAGAACGAAGCGTCGTTCCCGCCTGCGGTCGAGAAGGTCTGTTGTCACGGCAGACCGGATCTCCTCATCAAGTTTTCTGCTCAAGGGAATTATCAATCACAGGCTGGCAGCTGGTCCGGAAGAAACGAGCTCTCGTTGGGTGAACTTGCCGTGCTGTAAAGAAAAACACAAACCTGGAAATTGCCGCTTCAGTCCCGAAGAAGTGGTTGTGCCCCGGAGAAGTGCGTACTCGAGCACCGTGAGGTACGTAGCCCTTGAGAATTTGTTCATACTTTAGGCAAGAGTGTTATTCCATTTTTCAAACCATGCGAGTGGCAAGCGGATAATGCGCTGCTAGGAGTGCTTCCGCCGGAGGTGAAACGTTGCGCACAGCAGGCTCCCGAAGTTCCCAAAGTCTGGTGGTCCGAGTGGGAATATAAGCACGCGTGGTGATCCCGGCGGATTCGTCCTACTTCGTCGTTCGGTAGGGAGGATCGCTGGGAGAAACACGAGGCCTCGAAAGCGTCCCAGCGGACGTTTGCACGAGTGTGCACGTAAAATACCGATGCATTTTCTGGGCTTCTCACTTTCCGACTGTCCATTGGGGGATACCACAGGATTGGGCTGAGGAAAACTGTCACCTCGTGGGTCAAACGTAGGAAGCATCGGCATGAAGCCACGAGTGCTCGAGTCTGCATAACTAGCTTTATTTAATGTAGGTGTTGTGCGTGGTTTTGACACGGTCGACGGCCCTCGCTTTCCCATCGTTCTAGTTGTGGCTCGAGCGAACCGAAAAGCCAATATTGTCGTTGAGCGAGCGAAACCGGGTGGTTTTTGTTTCTAGACTTTTCCCATTCTCAGGCACTTGAGTACGTCCGAGCATGCTTTTAGCTCGACGTGACGCGAACGATCCGCGTTATACCATTCTTTCGAGATAGTTTGTTCCAAACCAAGTCCGAGTTTTCTCAGTTTCAAACATCCAAGAGGATCCTCAGAAACCATCAGCACGTTTGTGTGTTCCACTGTTTGCCGTGGATTCTGGAAAGCTCCCGCTTCCACTCTCCCGGAGCTCAAGCCCGCCCCCCCCCCCCCCTCCGCTGCTCGAAGACAAACCGAGGTGTCATGATGTTTTGCTAGTTTTCATCCTCCCTGTTCGTACGAAACACCTGCTCCGTGTTCCTGAGCTCATACAGGAACGAATCAATGCCAAGGACGTCTGTTGATGCATGAATCACGCCACTAGTTATTAAGTACTTGCGGTCAGGTTCTCGAGAGTCACGAGAACCGAGATGCTTGTTGCTGCATGATTCAGCAGGTGGAGCATGAATTTTGCATCACATTAGCTCATCCCGGCACGCGGCCGGCCGTGTATGTGCGTGCTTTTCAATACAGCCAGTTGTGTTGTTTCCTTACAGCTGCAGTTCGAGTTCATCTTCCTCAAGCTCGTACGACGACGAGAACCCTCGGCTTTCGAACGGTGAAGCAAACGTCACTTTCACTCTCACCGTAAAGCAAGGGAATCAAATGGGACAGACAGCTTCTGATAGCACAGAAGAAAAGAAAGACTTCAGACTTCGCGATCTCAACATAATAAAAACAATAGGTGAGCTAAACTTTTCCTCCTATCGCGGTCGGCCCCACGTACGTCTCCGACGCTCTCAGGAGCCGTTAGAGTTGTTTCAGGGAAAAAGGGGCGCTGAGGAAGATACGAGCTTTTTTAGCGGGAAGCCGCTGCAGTAGAGGCACAGGGAGCTGACAAGAGTGTGAAGAGTGCCAGTTGGTCGTCATCGCTCAGATGGCACTACTAGAGTTCTCGCCCGCTGTCACAAACGGTCATCGCTAAAATTCGGAGTCGTCAAACGCCGAGAGTAATGAACTTCCCTCGGGCCGAGCGCATGATTATTACTCGAACGTCACTTTTCTTGGGAGTTGCGAGATGGATAGCGCCGAGTCGAAGAGTTGTCGGCAGGTCTAATACTCGCTCGATCAGTCTCCCCTTCGGGAAGAAGAGATTCCGACCGAATCGAGGTGAGAAAGAATCGAAAACTGTTTATCAACGAGCCGTCGACGGAAAACTCCTCTCGAGCTGACGACTAGGACACGGAATCTGCTGGAACACAGAAAAGCCGTCGCATAGAACAAGAGGGGGTGGGGAGAGCTGTCGAAGGCGAGTGCTCCGCGTCGGGCGTCTCTAGAGGCGTCGAGACGCGTCCTACAACAAAGACTCTGGAAATGCTGAAATATGTACTCCTCGCGAGGAAACTCCTCAAGCTAGAGCTGCGGACATTCGATAGCACTCCAGGAACAAGATAGACGTCAGCCGACCGGGTCATTTCCACGTCCCGGGCAGTCGAGTTCGAATTGGAGAGACATCGGAGACCTCGTTATGCGGCTCGACGATCAAGTGCTCAGAACGTCATGGAGTTCGCCTCGAGGAGACGGAGGAGACTTTATTCCGTCACAATAATCTCCGAATCCCTACAACCAGTCTCAGCTCACTGTGAAATTCCCCCATTGATACTCCTGGAAACGATCGAGAACATTCATCTGGAACATCATGAGGTATGGGAAGCAGGGCCCAGGGACGACGCCTGGCGGTGCCACCTTGGGCAACATCCAATCCCACCACGTTCTGGCCTGGAAGTAGGTAAAGGCTCGCAGGCCGCGTTCCGTGTCGTTAGCTTGGTAACCACTCCGTGTGGCGCGATCGGCGCATGCTTCCTGAGCTGAACTGCTGGAGCTTACGACGGATCTGGAACTCAACGTCGGCTGCTGAATCGGCACCGCAGAAGATTCGGAGGAGTTTGCTCGGAGAACGCGGGGGAAGGAATGAGAGAATTATGTTTTCCTTCATGAACTCTTTACCGAACGGATGAGATCGCCAAACCCAGAGAAGCAATTGTTCCATTCATTTGGGGGAAAATTCCTCTTAGGTCAATCATGCAGACGCATCGAGCTGACTCTTGTCACTTCTGTTCCTGAATGGGAGTTCGTGCTCGAACATCATGGAAACGCGCAGCTGGCAAACGGGATATGAAGCGATTCTGTATCGTTTCCCTCTCGTGGACCCGAACTACTCGTTTAAGCGTGGCGGGATCAATGAGGACACGATGGTCGTGATGAAACTACACTTGAGAATATTGCTTAAAGTTAATCTTCCCGGATTCCGCTGAAACCACCAACTCTGAGTTCTGAACGGCCTTAGTTCGTAGATCCCTCGGAGAATTCTCCATGTGAGACAAGCACTGATTCCGCTATACGTTTCTGAATGCGGTGAATTAAGTGGCAGTTTGTGACAGCGATTCGTAGGCGTCTCCGAACTCCTCCATCGCTCGACATGCTCCGATCGCAGCAACCGAATTGGAGCGACGGGGAACCGAGAAAGTACATCGGACTTTGGAAAATCTTGCGCTTGCTGTGATGTTCAACTGAAGACGGTTGGTATTTGCAAAGTAGTTGGCTGCGCGTCACTGATCGGAATCGATCTCCGTTGATGTGCTGCGTTGAAGCAGAGCTCTTCCCATACCGGTCTGAATGATTCGGTGATGCGGACTCGTAGGATACGGTCAGACGCGCACGCGCGTACTCGGATATGAATCCTCACCAATCCATCTGCCGAGAAAATTCCATTCTCGAATCGAAGAGGAACTCTCTATCGAGTTCGGTGACGTGGATGTTCTCGTGGATCAGGCAGCCTTACGACGACAATGAAGGGCTGGGCGTGTGGCGGCTGGCGCCTCGAGGTCTCGACGATCTGCTGCACTGGCTCAGAGCCTCACAGGACGAGCTGTTACCCTTCGGATGGTGAAGTTTCTGTATTTCCTTCTCTGCAAACGCAAGGAAAACCACAATGGTGGCATCAGCACCGGTTCCGGGGATTCTAATTTTGCTTTTCTCGCTCCCCGTCATCAACGATCGCCGGGCTGAATTCTCATCAGTGAGCACGGCAAGTCGCGACGTCTCAAAGCAGCCTTCTCGGAATGAGGAGCTCCCGCGTTAACGGGAGACGCTCTCCGGGAAGATGTGATCCCACAATTGGAGGAGACTCCGCAAAACAGAGTTCATTGATCCGTAGCTGGTGCCGTCCACTGCAAAGTGGCAATAACGGAACAGTCGTTGCGGTCAGAGCTACGATTGCTGCTGAATTGGCATAGCAGTCAGGTGGCTGCCGTTTCCGCCCTCACCTTCGCTCCTGGCTGAGATGACTTTCTTCCCTGCGGGAGCATATCCGCAAGAATCAAGGAGTCTGCCCTGAATTCGTTGGTGTTGATGTCATCGGCGTCCTCACTCCCGGAAGTGTCCGAATAGAGGACGGATTATGGCCGCCTCCAGTAGTGGGCATCGAGCAGACGGCCGAAACTGCGGATCCGGAGGAGGTAACCTCCAAAGTTCTGCTCATCAGGCCGAAATTCAGCCGGGGGCGAACACCGAGTACCGAGAGAATCGGATCGCAAATTGGATTGCTGCAGTATCACAGAAACAAAAGGAACCCAGTCCTCTCGATCAGGAATCTCATGTCAGCCCCCGAGAGACTCTGAACTCGGTTGAGCAACAGGCCGACGTTCCACGGGCAGAGCGCGATCGTCAGACACTTGTTCTTGGACACGGTGGACATTCTCGCGGAACGATTTTTCCCCTCGAGCCAACGGTACCTCATTGCCGGAGTTGTTGGCTGAGAAACTCCGACTTAATGATTCGCTCTTCACCAAAGTAGATTCCCAGTCTATAGCTACGACCAGATGAAAGGGACGTTTGTACTGCATACGAATAGTACGAAATCAAGGCGTTTTCGCGCTCGAATTATCCGTCGATTCAGACTGCAAAGCACTTCAGACTGTAATCATCATCGGACTCATCGAAGAAACATCGGTTGAATCGGAGCGCTAAACGAAGAACCCACCAATTCGCATGGAAAAGTGGAGTGGAACGGTGACTTTTGAATTTCCCCGAATTATCGGCCGGCGGAATACCACGCGCCGTCAATTCGTTGAGTAGGTATGCGTGTGGAGATCCATTGAGAAATCACCGGAGAGGTTCGATCTTCTGCTCAAGAATCCTCTCCTGTGGACTGAAGATCAGTGAAGGAGTGAGGATTTCTCCCATGAGCTCGGAGTCCTTTGATTGAATCCGGCATGAATCCCGTGAAACTAGACATCGTCTGCATATAGCATCGGTCGGCAGCTCCCATGGAATGTTCGCTCTCCTTGCCACGAATCCCATTGAAGTGCTACATGTCTGTATCAATGCTGGTCCAGCAATCGCCAAGACCACGGGCATTGTTAGACTCAGCGGAATTCAATGTCGACGCTTCTTTTGTTCGTCGCATTGAATGACTATGTCATTAAATTGCGGTATCGAGAGAGCCATGGGGCCTTGAGACCATCGATTGGCCACGGCGGCGGCCACGGCCAAGGTCGCCGCGAGCGCACTGAATATGACTACGAACAGACAACCACCAGGAATTTGCTGCAAACACGCCTGCTGCCATTACCTCGTTCCGACATTGCTCGCTGTAAATCTTGAACCGTCCGCAGCCTATGAATGGGTAAGCCGATGAGTTAATGCGGATCGAAGTCGTGGGTGGACAGCCCGCGGCTGAAATGTTCTTACCCACTTTCACTCGGGATGGGACGAGCTCCGGCGACGTGCGTCGACACCGACGTGGCAGCTCTAAAGGTCGCGTCGACGTTGCTGCTCCGTCTTCAAGGCGCGTGGCCCCTGGGAGGATTTTATTGTCAAGAGAGAGAGAGCCTTTCAGATTCGAATCCAGAATTTCGAAGGGTCAGGAACCTATTGGATCAGGCGGCGGGGCTCCACACTGAAATGGCGCGACAGTTTCTGTGAACACATCGTTATTGAAAGCAGAGAGAGATTCCATCCTGAGGAGAACGCCGATGTCCTGTCAATCAGTCGATCCGCCGGCGGACCCAGGCGCTCAGATCGACTCCTCCGCCGAGTCTTCACGGGTATCTGCTCCGACTTGAAGGCCGTCTCGAAATGTCAGGACGAATGGCCTCCTTAGGATGGTCGGCTAATCGGTATCGATTTTCGCCGAATTTTCAATGCTCAAGAGATTTTCTCAAGGTCATTCGCCACGAGCTCATCACCTTCAATCAGCGAATGAACGTATTCGCCCTCGCGGTCGACATATAGGGCTTCCATACTGGCTCTCGCTCTTACATCGCCAGGCAGCTATTGCGCCACGAAAGCCTCCAATGCCATCCCATCGAACGCCGGTCGATAGCGAATCGGAGATCGACTTCCTCCGAGGCGTCCCGGGGCTTTGGTGGGAGAAAGGGAGAGAGCTTCAACCGATTTCGCAGCGTGATAGAGATGGAATTTGGCTTAGGGTCAAATCATCGACCTGCCAACCCACGTGTGGGTTCTCAGTTGAACGATGGATGATGGATGGAGGACAGAACTGATTGTTAGATCGGCGGAACTCTTATTCAAAGTATAAACATCACTGCGGGCTTCCAGAGCTGAGGAAATGTTGTCGTCAGACGCGCCTGAGGCGGAGTTACATCCGCTGACGTCGGTGATTTCGGTGGCTAGCTTTCACATATGGCCGTCACAGGGACCCGATACCATGCGGTGGATGTTGAGCCAGCAACAACAAAAACGAGATCTCTCGAATCTTCACCAAAAGCCATTCTAGACACTAAAGATAGGACGAATTTGAATGTCAGTTATCTTTGTTTTTATGTGACGGTCGAGTCGTGAACTCCTTCTCCGAGCACGAGAGAAGCCAGACATTGAGTGAGAACATCAGATTGGGAGAGTACTTGAGGTCGTTCGAATCAGCCCGCCGCGATGTCATTGTGACGCGTCGGAGCCCAGAACCTTGCTGGAATCGAATGGTCTCCGAGCTTTGAATCTGGTGCTGTGTTTGCCTCGAATCGCGCTTGTTTCGGAACCCCGATCACCAGACGAGAAAATGTGGACTAATTTCTCGAGTGGTGGGTGGCGAACAGCGGTAGCCGTCCTTCCTAGAGGGTCAGAGGCCTCTGCCATATTTTGGGTCCGCGCTGTCTCGCAGAACATAGTCCTGAAGACGCGACCTTGAGAGAACTGATCGTTTGTCGCCAATGAACGGCGAACACTCAGTCGTTCTTCGAAGCGAACGAATGGGGTGAACGTCGGTTTCCCATGGGCCGACTCGACCGCCAAGCTTTCGCAGACATCTCGGTGGACACATCGAGACAGACTTGAGCTGATGGACGATCATGGGGACGAGTTCTTGCCAAAGATACTCGTGGAAGATCGGATGGAGAGATAGAGACGCGTTATGGCTCTACGTTTGAGTGTCGTCATCGGCTGGGCGGTCCTCGTTCTTCGATTGTCTGAGTCGTCCTGGAAAATTTCGAATGCCCCGGACCGCTCCGTCACTGAAGTGTGGCTAAAGTAAACACTCTCGCACCTGACAGCTCATACGGGTCATTAGCCTACGAAGAAAAAAAGTCACTCTCGCATTGTCGCCTCATCCTTCTTTCGGGGAGGAGTTTCTTTTCGCGCGACAGGCTTGGGTACCACATCAACTTCCCTCCCTAAGAAAGTCACCTACCCCGTATAAGTCCAGTCTACAATCCATTCATCCGCCCAGAGGTTAACAATTTGTGACAGATAGCCCATGAATACTTTCGGTCGGGTACTCTCTGCAACACTCGTACAGTCTCTGAGGCAGTGGCCCATTTCACGGAGAGCGGGTCGCAAGCTATCTCTCTCTCTCTCTCTCTCTCTCTCTCTCTCTCTCTCTCTCTCCGTCTCTCTCTCTTCCCCTCTCTCTCTCTCACCCTCTCTCTCCCGCTAGAGCGTTGTTTGACCGTTGTTCGTTTTCTGGGAATTGATTGGGAAATTTTCACACAGAGCCATGATGCTTGTGACTGTGTTGTACCGCTGGCGAAGAATTCCGTGGAGCCGTCAGCATAGAAGCGATGGAAGTTTGCGCGCACGTGTACGGGTGCGTGCGCTCGTGCGTACCGGCCCCTATCCTAGCCTGCCTACCAACCCGTTCATCTGGCCGACCCTGCAAGAGCGAGTGAATGCGAGCGCTCGCGGTTCTGCGAGCTCACTGCCTCGCCACGCGATAAAGCGTAAAGATAAACACAGTTGACAGGAAGCAGAAGCCGCCGTGTTCTTGAAGTCGGTTCAGAGTCGGTGAGGCTACATTATTCGGCTATCTTTGGACCGGGACCAATGAGTAAGAGCTGGTTGTTTCAACCAGTCAAACGCGCCCGCTTGGGAGAGACGGTCGGTGCGAGCGTTGACGTTCCCAGCAGATCTCAGAAATCATCTTTCTTGTCGCTGTCTTGCTCGTCCCCGTCATCAGCAGCGTAGAAGCTGGACAATTGTCTAATACATTCGAAAACCGTAGGCTCGCGACAGATCTGTAGTGCCGAGGGCGGCGTTCCGCTAACTGCGCAACAGATTGCACTGCCGCACCTAGCTGGCTAATGAGGGGATCTTCTCGGTAACAAATCATTTTTAATCTCTATCTGGGCTCTGGATCGCGTCGATACGAACAAGAGCCGCTTCAGAGGAGAAGCCGCGTCGCTTTCCGCCTTGCGCTATCTGCTCTCGTTCGCTGCTCGAGTGACTTGTGAAAAATTGACACAGTTTATCCCGTCTCTCGGACAGGATCATCGACCTCTCGAGCATGTCACCCGAAGGCGTTCGGGCTGAATGGTATCGAGAAGAATCGGGCTGCAAAGAGCGCTTCCATCCAGAAGCTGAAACTGAAAGAAGCACGGTTCGCTCTAGGGATGGCTCTCGATCCGCTCTGGATGGAGGAGAAGATCTTGAGGCTTGGAATCCTGGGCGCAAACATGTTTTCAGAATCCTTTTTTCGCTTCCAACGAATTTTGGCGCAAAGACCGTTCCAATCGTCAGACGAAGGTATCTTCAGGTTTCGAAGCGTCGCCGTGTCGAATCGACGTGCTGCGAGCGTCTGGTTTTTCTTCCATGGCTGGTCCAAGAGTTCCTGCACTTAGCGAAGTGTCAATTCGACGAGAACCGGCGCGATGTGTTTTCTGTAGCTAGTGGTAGGAGACAAAGCTGGAACGGCATCAGGGATCTCCGCAGAGTAAAGCACCCAAACGTCCCGTCTGGCGGAGTAAGAGGGCGTTTCAGCTCGAGTGCTGTTGGCAGGACAAGCCATCTTGTGGACCCTTGTTCTCAGAGGCAGGAGAGAGCTGATAAAACAGAGAGATACATCGACCAGAGAAACAAATGGCGAGTGCCCAGACCAAATCAGAAACAAAGCTAGGAACTCTGGACGAGAGCAGCGGCGCAGTTCGCGGACATACAGAGCAGCGAACAAATGGACGACACGGAAGACCGAGAGCTCCGCCTCCGTGTTTGAATTGCGAAACAACATGTTGAAGTGGAAGCGAGACACCGTCTCGATTCATGGTTAAACGGGTCTATCCGGCGTGTTGAGCTTCGCGACGAGGCCTTGGAGAACGAAACGCCCGCGTCATCAGAGCTCGCCCTGTCTGCCCAACTGAACCATTAGAGCGTTTAGTGCATTTGCACTGTCCAGAACAGCAGCCAGTGCAACCGGTGGTGCCGGCGCTCATGAGATAGGCCAACCGATGCACGAACGCGTGCAGACAACACAACAAATAAACCGGACCTCGAGTCGCTGCGGCTCTCGATTCACGAAGGCCCGAAGAAACTTTAGATTTACGAACACATCCGCCAGACATGACTTTCTTTTGCGCGCCAAACGGAGAATCAAGGTCACGAGAGGCAATTTTCCGAAACTTTCCGCTGCGCCGAGAACCGCGCTGGAATGAATCGTTGATCGCCGGAAAAGTTCCCGTGTTGGAGTTGTTTCGACCTGAATTCTATACCATCCGATCATCCATTCGCGCAGGCCGGCACGAGTCGCTCTAATTGTTTCAAGAGCGTGAAATTCGACTCTTGAATAAGCATCGTCGAGATATTTGGATGCTATTCTGACCAACGAGCGTGCTAGAGAACCACCGAGGAATATTCAGAACTAAGCCGTATCGCTGCAGATTTCCTCCTCCTTTCGCTACACGAGTTGATAATGCAGTAGTTTCTCCGCGATCCGAAGCGGGCTCCGCATAAAAACTTTTATGAGACGAATTTCTCCGGCGTGAATTCCCGCGAGTCGGGTTGGCTAAAAATTTATACGAAGTTCCCGAGCGCGCAAAGCCTTCTACGAAATTCGAGATTCTCAGCCGTAGGGACTCCTATTTCGGCAAGCAACTACAAAAAGGCTTCCCTCGTAAACGAAAACGTCCGAAGCTCGGTAATCATCCCTAGGCGCGAGCCTCCTGAACGTGTTCTCCCTAGTCAACCTCAAGTTCTGATACTATATATCAGGAGATTCTTCCGTCGGCTCGTGCATGTACCATTTGGATATGCGCGTGCATCCCTTCGTGTTGAGTAACGGATGACGCGCCTGTCTACGCGCCTTGCTGCCTGGGCACTGCAACCATGTGGCTTTCCTGCGTTTCTCAACTTGAGCAAAAACGAGATAGAGCATTTTTGTGCCACTCTCCCCACTCGAGCATCGCAATACATAAAGGTGTCATGACAACTCTAACTGAACAGATCGCTGTTGTCCTACACTGGGTCGCGCTTCGTCGCCAGCTGAGATACATGCACGAGAGGGAGGAACCATGGGTTGAGCATATACCATGCCTTGGATCAACTCAGCGCCGAGTCCCTATAAGGACCCCGGGGCACTCCGGATGACGAGAATTGATTCATGAACGAGATCTGCTTTTTGCCTCACGGATCGTGATCGTGCCGCTCGAATAATTAACAACCCTGGCTCCGCATGAGGAGCAGAAGAATCAACTCCAGCGCTGTGTTTTTCAACGCCTCTTCCCCCCCCCCCCCCCCCCACCACTATCTCTGCCGTTGCATCTCCCAAGATGTTTGTATGAGGCTGAGATAAATGTCTGATTTGTTTCGGGACTCTGCATGCAGACGGGGATACACAATCAGAGTTATGAATAGAAGTCTCTATACCGAAGCGCTGGACCGGAAACTGACGCTACCTGTTGCTGTTAAGGATGGCTCTGTTGGCGATCGTGGCCCTGCCCGCCCGCCCGGTGTATCATCCTGCCTGCCGGCCACGCAGCCTGTTTCCCTCTCTTTATATTTGTGTGAAGCTGTCGTTCGATTCTCCGTTCTGGCAAAAATACATCCGTCGTGGCCGCTGAAAGACACCGTCGCCCGTAAGATTAGTATCCTGTACGTGGCGACCAGCCCCGGTTCAGAAACTACGTCATAAACAAACCTGATTCTTCGAGTAAATAAGTTTCAGCGACAGCAGCGATAGTGCTGACGGCGCCGACGACAGTGGCAGCTGGCTCGATGTCGGTGGCCTTTGCGGCCGCCGTTAATACGCAGATGGATCTGATATTCCACATCTACGTCAAGGTCAGACACTTTTGGAGGCCGCGGCTGACCTCCGGAGAACCATTCGCTTTCCCCGCGTGGTCATTTACCGAGTTGAGCCAGTCTCGCAGTCGGTTAGTCTCGGGCTCCAAGGCCCGAGTGGTAATCATGAGAGCGTGTCGAGAATGAAAAGGCCATAAAAATGGTCTTCCCAAAATGAAAGCAATGGAAAATTTAGACGATCGCCCTCGAGACAATAGCTGAGTGCGATGAAATCCCAATCGAGCGACACAACAGCGTCAACCAAAACAAGAACAGCCGCAAAGCGGTATGGGCCATACCGTATGGCACCCGTGTCGCTGCGGGGAGTCTCGGAAGTGGAAATCCGATCCGTTCCGGACGAAGTCCACTAAGGAAATTTCCCGATCTCAGAACAAATATCGCCTGCCCAGATATACGTAGGGGACGAAGTGCCTCTTCGAGGAACCATTCCGAGCAAGTCAACAAGTGGAGAATCGAGATCAACAGTTCTCACTCTGCTCTCTGGGTTGTCGCAGCGCGGGAACTCTGCACGAGAGGAGACCAATGAAGCTATCATGCGATATTAAACAAGTGTTTCTGCATGCTCGTCTGAAGAGTTCGTTTCGATTGAGGCTTGAATTAGCATGGCCCAGTTGGCCGCAGCCCGCCGATGGGACTTTGACAACAAGCCTCAGACTCGCACCAGAGGAACTGACTGTATATCCGAGAGTCAGTTACTCGGCGTCGATAGTGCTCGGTGGGATGGCCGGTCGGCCGGCTAGCCAACTCGAGCTTGCCGACCGGGCCCACTTCAAGCTCACTTTAATATTCGAGTGGGTTGCCATGATGGCTCTGAGCGAACGCTACACTTCCTTGGGAATTTCGGCGGACAGACACTGCATTCATGGATCGTTGGTGAAAGTCCGCGTCACTCAGCCTTCAACGATTGGAGCGGGTTCGACGCGCTTCTTCCTGGATCCAGCCCAGCGGCTAACAGGCCGTACCCGACCCGCCCCCGGGGTTTCATTAGCGTTGAAGCATGGCTGCGTATTCGAGATGGTACTCGCTGTACAACTCGAGCCGCGACTTGATCCCCCAAGCAATTAGGAGCTTTCGACTTTTTAGAATCTTGATTCACTTCCTAGACTTTGCTTTTCTCTGTACGCTTCGTCGTCGTCGACGACGTCGTTGAAGCCATCGAGTCTCGGCGACTCGATGCCTCTCTGATCGATCCGACGTTAGCCGAATTCCATCGAAAGTATTGTTAAAGTTCGTGGCCCATACTTTCAGGCACCGGAACCTTCGGGAGGGTATGTCTCTGCCGAACCCGCAACGAATTTTACGCTTTGAAAATAATGCGCATCGAGGACGTCATCCGTCTCAAACAGGTAAGCATAGAGTTCCAGTTCCGATCCGTCCACCGCGTCCAGAGCCACTCCATCAACCAAACCACAACCTAGCTTCAACGGTGGACCCGAACACCGCCTCAGCGCCATTACTCGAAAAACCTCCCTTCTTTGCTCACTCAGAGATATCAAACAAGCCCCCATTACCGCATGAGGGAGCACCCGCATGCATGGAGTCGTCAGCCTTTGCAAGTCGTTCGCGCTTTCTACGATTCACTCGATTCGTTCACGAAAGATCACTCCTGGCTGAGGAAACGATTGGGGCATGATGAAAACAAGTATTGGAATCTCATTTTCTCCTCGTCGCAGGTTGATCACGTTCGGAGTGAGAAGACGATTCTACAACATGTTAACCACCCCTTCATCATCAAGTGAGTGAAGGGAAACGCCGGCGGGAAACACGGAATGGCCACGAACAGAGCCTCCCCTGGGAGTCTCGAACGAGGGAGAACCTGTCGCTGAGGAAATCGGCAGTCATCCACCCAATGTATCGTCTTCAGTTATAATTCTTTCCTCCCTCTCGCACGATGATGATGATGACCATCGTAGATTGCTCCGCCCCTTTAAGAATACTGGGCACACTCCTGAAAGCTGGAACAGATGGATCGGTCGAATCGATGGATGGTTGGGTGAATAAATCACACGGAAGCAAGAAGAAGTAGCCGGAGCCTGCCGAGCCCTGATCCGATTGCAAGAACTACGTTTCTGGATGCGTTTTTCCGAATCACGGTTGATCTCTTGTTCCTCCCGCGTCGCTACCGAGTTTCGCAGATTCTTCGGTGGAATCTGTTGCTCCATGCAGAGTACAGTTCCGGCTTCCCGTAGACTGTTCTTCTGAGTCCTTCTGCCTTGCCAGCCATGATCAACGTCCTTGCCGAATCTCAGCTCTCATTTTCCTTCCCCTCTCTCTCTTTCGCCCCTCTCTCTCTCTCTCTCTGGATTTGTGCCGTTCCTCTGTGTGATCCATATCCTTCACTGAGCTCGAACATGCCCATGGTATTCGGATGAGGATGGAACAATCGCTCATATCAGGGGCTCAGATAACGGCAACTCGAGGCGGCTAACCCTCCTTGGTTGTTGCGGTCGTGTATCAGCGTGGAAAGGGTGAAAACTGGGCCCGATTAATTTTGAAGGTTCCGCTCTCCTTGCGTAGAGAGGCACCCAGCGAAGTCATTTCCCACAGCTGCTGCTGCCGGTGTGCCAATGCAAGTCACAACCGCGTTAAGCGAGTAGTAAGCTTGAAGGGCAATCGCTCAATAAGAACACCTATAACGTAGAACAGCGGTCTCTCGAACACGAGGCGTAGTTAAGCTCACTCCCCAATTAACACTTCGAAATTCTGGCGTCAGCTCATCCTCCTGCTCAGACCATGAGGGATTCGACCGCAAGGGGGATACGAGACTGACGCGGTTTTTTGTTGCTGTTCTTCCGCTGTTCGATACCCACTCGAAGAGTCGACTAAGAGCGGCTGCAGGTGGATCATTCTCGTCCACAATCGCGGAACGTTCAACTTGAGCGTCTCGGCCTATCCGTGCATCTAGCACGTGAACAACCTCCAATAAGAATTGGACGGCTAGAGGAAGCCGCATCTCTAACAGCTGGGCTCCAACTTTGCAGACTCCTGTGGACGCATCACAGTAATAGCGCTCTCTACATGTTGCTTGAATATGTTGCCGGCGGCGAGCTCTTCACTTATCTCCGGAACGCGGGAAAGTTCTCCAACGCTGCTGCTGTCTTCTACGCCAGCGAAATCGTTCTGGCCCTGGAATACCTACACTCAAAAAATATTGTCTACAGGTCAGTTCGGCTCTTTGCTCGCAGTGTTAGTGGAGAGCGAACACGTAGCAAAGTCCCGGAGAAACGTCTCCCCATGTGGGAAAACTCCTGTCGCGAATGCCGTTCATTCCTTTCGCAGAGATCTCAAACCCGAAAACCTGCTCCTCGACACGGCAGGCCACTTGAAAGTGACAGATTTCGGATTCGCTAAGCAGCTCACGGACCGAACATGGACGTTGTGCGGTACGCCGGAGTACCTCGCTCCTGAAATCATCCAGAGCAAAGGTCTGTTCCAGCTACTTAGAGAAGAAAGGAGGGGAACGAGAGAGCTTCTCGTTTGGATGGATGTTCAGATGATCCCGAGATTGGAGAGTTTGGGAAAGAAATCAAAGTTAAAAGGGCGTATCCTCTCGGAATCAAGTCAATGGTCGAGCTAGAGGCGTGACGGAGGCAATGAATGGGCCACACCAGCAGCACACGAGGAAGCACTCAGCTGATTGAAGCGGCTTTGTCAACAACAATGGTGGCGAGAACCCCGACCGACCAGAGATCTAGCTCCACGCGAGTCGTGTTGTTTCAAGTTGACTCCGCTTCGCTGGAGCTATCTCGTAAACAGAGCTCAGGGGGGGGGGGGCGAAGGGCGAGGCAAGAGCTAATCAATGTTCGAGAAAAGTCGGAACTTCTAGACAAAGTGAGTGCGGTCGTTTTTCCAGTCGTGCGTGGGCCAGATTCACAGGAACGAGGCGAGGGTGAGGGGTATACTATCGGGGCGTGAGCCGCTCGGGCGGCCGAGGGTATGGGTCTCATGTGGAGTTGAAGCGTTGGACTGATCTGAAAATGCAAGTCACGTCTGCTGAGCTCTGGCCTAGGGAGGTTTTGATCGGGCTTTGCGACGGCTGTTTTTGAGGGGAAAGATTGCTTCCTTCGAAAATGCAATGAAGAAGCGGAGGCAGGAGCGGATGGCGACCTTCCGGGCATGCATTGCCGCGCACGGAGATGGATGTACCCTGTCTCCCCGACGTCATCTCGCTGGCGATGCGTTCTGACTTTCCCTGTCACTCCGGTGTCATGTGTGTCGTCTTGGAAGTTTTGGTCGAGACAAATTATGACGTCCAGATCGATGATATAGATGACGAGGGGGCGAAAAGGAGAGAAATAGAGTGGCACGAGACCACAAGCCGGCGGTGAGGAGACCTTCGGGTGGGATGCGGACTTGGGGACAGCGAGAAGGCGTGGCAATGATGCTGTTTGTTGGTGGCGCTGATGATGCTCCATATATACATTTATATGACGTCATTGTCTCCGTTTTTGCTACGACGCAGCGGAAGCGCAACAACTATCGGGTAATTACTTGACGAAGCGTCACACTGCACACAGTGAGCGCATTACTCCGTTTCGTTCTCGATGCTCCGACTACGTCGCAGCTGTGTTGCACGGGTCGTGTGGCCCCGTTTAAATGACTCGCCGCGATCGCCTCATTTTCACTCAAGCGCGGGCGAAACTTGCGGCTGACAAAGTGTCACGTTAGGTCCATCATGGAGTCCGAACGGAACCATGCAATCGGGAAGCGCTTCCCAGGAAACACTCTCCATGTTTCCGATCGTGAACGAAACTTTCCGGCCTCAGAACTGTCAATCGTACCCGGCGAGGAAACCCTCGCAAGACACACACCCATGGAAGTAGCCCCAGATCTGTCCACAGAGGATCGATCATCTTCTCGGCTCGCCGCCTCTCTCGGTGCTCTGTTCGGGGCGGGTGTTTTGTTGAGCGAGGGAACGATCTCGTTTTTCGAGCCGCCGCGTCATGCCGCGACTCGACGCTAGCAAATCTCTCTCCAATCTTACTCTGTACCGACAATGTTTCCCCTCAGCGACGATTACCTCGTTCCCTCCCTTCCTCAGGTCACAACAAAGCTGTAGATTGGTGGGCACTCGGTATCCTCATCTTCGAAATGCTCTGCGGACACCCACCGTTCTATGACGACAACCCTTTCGGAATATACGAAAAAATTCTAGCTGGCAACATCGAGTGGCCGAAGCACCTCGTTCCGGACGCTAGAGACATCATCAAAAGACTTCTGGTAAGTCGCCGCAAAGCCGGCGCTGCCCCGTGAACCCAACACAACCGAGGATTTCACCAACCGTTTGTGATCGCTGGTCGGCTCAATCTAGATCGAAGTCGCGGTTGAAATAGAGCTCATACTCGGGGAACATCTTCCTTTTCGCAACGTGGATCAAAGCCTACTAAAATCAGAAACTCGAGAGAGGTTTCCGCGACATGCGCACAATGCAGAGATTTTTGCACTCGAGTCCTACACACAGAGGATGAGGTCACCGTATCACTGTTACAAACGAGTGGACTCACTCTAGGATCGCGAGGCAGAGACCCGTCGTCATTCATTCTCTCTTCCTCGGCGATCTTTCAGAAGCATGGCCATTCGCCTGATTGAATTCATTTTACTATGTTCGCCGTCGTAAGCTCCGTATGTCGGACGAATGTGATCCAAACGGGTCTTTGAGTACGTTCGCGCATGATAACCGGTGGAGCACAGCTCGTTCGCGGTGCTGGACACCTCCGCACTCTCTCGCTTAAAAATCAGATCCCGATCATCGAAAGAGGTCATCAGGAAGAGGTCATTGGGTTACATGTTGTTCGGGCCGAGTCTTAATCCCCGTTCCTGCCACAGGTTGTTGAACGATCAAAGCGACTAGGTTCAATGAAGAACGGAGCCGACGACGTCAAACGCCACCGATGGTTCTCTCTCGTAAACTGGCACCATGTATATCTGAAGCGAGTTCGGGTAAGTCCGAGTTCGGGTGTTTCTTATTTTGAAAACTCTCTCGTTCCGGTAATCTACTCCAGAACCTTGATGCCTTGGCTCACATTCCTCTCCGAGGGACCGCTCTCGATGCTTGCATGTGCTTTTCGATTAGTGAATTGGTCCGCTCCAGACGATTTTCATCAAACGTCACACTCCGTGGAAGGGGAAGTTTGAGCGTGGAAGCTGGGGCGCCGCGAATAATCCAATGGGTTTCGAAGTAAATATCATTTCCGGAGTTCGAAGTTTGAGCTCCGTGAGCAGACTTCGTCATGACCTCGGAGCCGCATCATTTTCACCGCAAAGCTTGTGGGATTTCGTGCAGGTTGTTGAGAACAGCCAGCGCAACAGAATCTCACCTCGGGGGCTCGGGGTTATACTTTCGCATTCAGAACGTATACTAGATGTTAGTGGTGTTGTGTATCCTCATGATGAGAGGAATGACGGAAATGTTGCTGTCGGAGAAACTGTCCATGATGATAACGCTTTGCTTACAGCCTCCTTTCGTGCCATCCGTGTCGTTCGACGGCGACACGACAAACTTCGACGAGTACGACGAGAAAGAAGTGGATTTGCGGGATGACGTCGACAGTGACGATGATTCGTTTTTTGGTGACTTCTAGGCGTTAAATTTATATAGATGTATAAGAACCTCGCATACAAGACACAGCTGTCGCTATTTGTGATAAGAGAGATATCGAATATCCATTACCAACGCATACTCCGAGAGAAAACATCGATTGGTGATTGGGGCTTTGTGAGTTGAGAGTTTTACCTCGTTGAAGCAGACATTTTCGAACTGTTTCCATTTCTGTTCTTACCGTTTGTTACCCCTTCTCAACCAAAGCAAGGCATCCAATACGAGAGCATCTCAGTTTCAAATAAAGAACATACTTTCCAAGCAGCATCGATTTTGGCTTTTCTCTAAACAGTAACAGAGCTCAGCGAGTCCGCGGTCAGATCCAATGAAATCGAGTCCTAATACAGGAAACTAGTGATGTGTCGAGGACAGTGCAGGCAGCTTATCGCGTTGAAGCTAAACAGCTGTCTCGTAGGTTTCGCATGCTTGCGTTGTACGTCACGTGGTTTTGGGGAAAGTACAAACTTCCAACACCGAGAAATCATCCCGAGCTCGATTGCACCCGAAAATCTAATTCGTCGACCCTCTCCACCGAAGGCTGCCTCTGACGTCTAACGGGCGCTCTTTCCAACGTGTTTCCCGCGATATAGAATCCAAGGAAATAGGTAGACTGACGGGAAACTAGGCGCGAGCGATAACTCGAAAGGACAACGCTCGGGAACCGAAAGGGCTAGAGCTTCTTCAGAGAGAATAAATTGGATGCTATTTTCCCATCTCCACCGGCCAAATCCACCTCTGTAACCGACGCTGCAGCCGCTGCTGTTTCTCGTGTCGCTGTGGTCGGTATTTCGGCTTGACATGCAATCTGACAGTGCGATGGCTGTCATGGGTTCGAGGGGAGAGTCGTTTCGAGCACATTAAGCCCAAGCTACTCCCGAAGAAACAATCTCTCCAGAACCATTCCGAGTACCATCTGTTTTGTAATATCAAGATATACTCCGCCGGATTGGAGCCCGTCATAGGAGAATCTCGCTGGAACAAGGGCGTCTGAATCGCCACCCGCGGGCTAGATCCTGTCCGAACCTAATTAAAGAAACCCACGATCCTCCCGATGCCTATCGAGCTGAAAAAGCCCCAGAGCTTCGACCAGCCCTGCTGAGAACCAGGGCTTCATCCCAGTAGTGTTCGGGAAGTTCATGTTCAGCGCTCTTGAGAATCCGCGGACATTGCCGATTCGGAAAACGGATTCCACCGAAGTTAGGAAAGTATCAATAAGCTTGTCGGCGTTCGATTCATGACTCTGGCCTTCTCCTCGATGGAACCTAATTCGTGGGGGTGTTCGCGTTGATCAGGCAGTGGTTGAGAAATAAGCATCGGAGGCTGGACACCATCGGTTCCATTGAACCGATACGCTTGAAATACGTCCCTCTCCGAGATCTTCTCGAGCAGTCCTTGGAGCAGTCAGGATCCTCGCAGACAGCTTAATTGAGCCTTCTCGAATCCTATGTTGATGACGCGATCTCTTGAGCTAACATTCCCGCCGTCTCGACGACCTTCCTGGATTCCCAAGCTCAATCTAGTTCAAATGTAAGATATGCCAAGCTGACCGGATCTGTATACATCATCTCGATCCGATTTCGCACGAAGCGCAACCTTCCGCACGAGGCTGATGAGGAGCAGTGGAGCTTTACGTACAAGATCCTCCCTTCGACATATCGGCTTGAGGTAAACACGGTGATGAACACTTCATCGGGCTCTAACAGTTGGTCCAGGTTTCGGTTCAGAAATTCGAGAATGTTATCCGGGCACGAAAACGAGCTGAGGAATGTTCAAAGTGGGAAAAGTTGGAACTCGTCGCGCATTCAATTCTTTTTCGTCCTGGGAGCTGTCGGAGCGCTGCCGATCGGAACTTGCTTGACGGAGAGCGAATCTCTCCTGTCAACAGCTCAGCGGGAAGAATTCCGCGGGAATTTTCCTGCAACTCCCGCGTCCATGCGTGATGTTCTATGGGGAGCTCCGTTTGCATCTCTCGCGTGCCGTCCACCGCGCGAACGGAGTTGTTATCGCCTCATTCCGTCTGGTTCCTTCCCTATACCAAATAGCTCTGCGGTACATGCTGCCCTGGGCAAAAGAGTCGCTGACCCCGGCTCACAAGCGCTTGCTCCACCTCCACACGAAGGGCCGTACCCGGAGTTTGGATCGAAAGCTTTGTAGTTGACCAACATGAACGGAGGAGCGCTAACGAGACTCGATGCTCTAATCCAACGTAGCCGGGGAATTTCATTAAGATCTCAGCATAATCAAACTCCCCCCAGGAATGGCCGGCCTTGTGGGATAGAAAAGCTCTCAACGGAAGCTTAGCCATCACCTCGTAGAGGACGAGCTCGAACTTCTGTAACGAGACGGATCGTTGCCGCGGAGTCCAATTTAATCATGTGGCGACCGACGTTGCGGAACATTTTTCGCATACTGCAGCGCATCTATCATTAGCTCCGACAGCAGGTTTCTCCCCCTCCTCCTCTCGAGTCTTCCGACGAGCGGCTCCCAGCAGCGAGGCTCGTGCTCATAGAAAGCAGAGTGATCGGAATCTCCTCGAATTCAGTTAAGGTTCACTCCAGCTTCGCTGCGAGCGGCTCCGGATCCGGAGCCTTCGTTACCCTCCACAGCACACCATGGAATCCTCGAGGGGAAAAGGGAAATCATCAGCAAATTTTTCTTAGTTCGAAAATGTTTCCAGCGGGAGAATTCTGCGAGTGAGACTGATGTACTTGGATACACCTGTCCCTTGAACATACAGGACGCCAGATGGAGGAACGCCTCCCTCGGCGTTCTCACCAGAGACTCGCGTGAGAAAGACTCGGATAGCTCAAGTTCGGTAGGATGACCATTACAAACGAATTACAAAGGTGAAACGTCAAGGCATTGAGCCTGGGCTGTAGTCTCGGTTCCACCTTCAGCCAAAGAGAATCACCGCCGCGGGGAACCGCCAGCAGCAGCGGCAAAAACACCACCACCTGTGCGATAGACCTTAACGTGACGAGAGTAATAGTTTGGCGGGGTCATCAGGTCGACTGAGGATCGTCGTTTGCAGTCTCTTCCGGGTCCGTTGTGACAGTACAGACAGTGACCGTACAGGCAGACGGTTTTGATGTATTCCTTCCCTGATCCAAGCTTGTTTCCTCCAAGAAAACGATTCGCATACACTCCACGATACATACCGTTACTGTGAGTTCCTTCGAAAAGGGTTTGGCCTGCTTGACCTATAACACCGCTGTTCATCCCCCGCGCCTACCCCCCCCCCCCCCCCCGATAATGATGAACAATTTTCAAGGATATTGGAGCTACGGCGCTAATGCTTGAAAATCAGATCGGGCTTGTGAGTCATAAGGATCTGCTACGTCTCAATATCATCAGCAATCAACATGCAGGGAGACCTCGTCTGCTCGAGGAGTCCATCTATCCGTTGGTTGGAAGTGGGCTCGACGAAAAGCTTCAGCACAGAGTCCTAACCTCTCGAGGTTTTCGTCATCATGGTGCTGATTAGGAGTGAACGATGGAAAACATTTTTGCCAACCTCACCGTGCGGAACATTTTCGGTTACAGGACTTTTTCGTCCATCTACAACCATTGAGCGAGAAGCCCGCTTGACTTCAGAAAAACGTCGAATCTGGACGTGGGCCCAGAATTCCGAGTGCGGAAATCCGACTCGAGCTCATCAATAAGGTTTCGAGTTTTGTTCGAGGGAAGACAGAAAACGAGACGAGTGATGACTTGATGACCGAAAGTGTGCAGCACAGTGAGCTGGATCAGAGGTCTCTGCAGTTATGCCTACCTAGCATCCCAAGGAAAAAAATGGAAAGAACGGGGAAATAGACCAGAGCTCATTGAGATGAACTCCTCCGTCCATTTCGAGACCTTCAGATACTATAGATTCCCGTTACCCGTGATAGAAAACCCAGGCTTAGTGCGAACCATTGAAAGAAGTTTCCGGAAATGAGAACAAAATCCTCCGTCGGAAGACGCTCTCCTCGTATATTCATGTTTATTTCAGTGGTGCTACGGGTTGGATTTTTTCGAGGCAATAGCAATGCCGTGAATTCTTTCCTCGACGACGGCGGACTCGGAATTCCCTTTTTTCCTATTTCCGAGTTAGATTTTGAATCATAGGTTCGGTCCGATCTCCAAGTCCCGATCGGTTCTGGCCCGCAACGAGGGAACTCCAAAAATATGTGTGCCCACTGTTCTTCAATTGGGTATTGATCTGTTGTATCCATGTGTGTGTGTGTCGAAGTGTGATGAAATGCAGTGAATTGTGAATCACCGAGCTTGACTGATTCGAGCCATGAAGGAGGCAACTACGCGCGGCAAAGCACCTCATTTCCTCAAGACGGTGTCCTTTGTAAAGTTTAGACGAACGTTTACACTGACTCGTTCACTGAGGAATGGGCGCTCATTTGGGGCAGCTGGGCCCTCGGCAGATTCTTTGGAGCTTCCTCGTTGCATTGGCACAATACATATCAAAGGAATCACCTTGGTTACTTTCTCTTCTGGACGCAGACTTCATGGTGTACTCTGATGATCTCGATGCGGTGTCGAGTCGTTTGTTTTGCCTCTGTTTTCACTCGAATGATCCTCGAATGAATGAACGAACGACTACAATGAGTACAATGCACAGGAAGCAACGTCATCCAACGCTGGACTCTTATCCGGTCGATGCATCATTCTGTCTATCAGACCATCCATCCATCATATCGACCATACGTGGAAAGACGCGTCTCCTAGATACGCTCACAGAGAATGGTCTGTGGCGTTCTGAATGTTTTTTTTTTATTTATACTCATAGGTCCTCTGGGACATTTAGGTATCACACTTCACAACATAAGGCTAAAATACCATTTCAATTTTCACCTTCCTTTTCTCTCTGCCTCGCCTAGAGTTCCCTTCCCATTTTCTCTGTGGTGTGTAAAATTAGTTAAAGCGCAACTTAGTGCCGAAGCCTCAGGGCTGAATGCTTGCCGAGCTGATTGGCTTGGTGAGATATTTTCGTTCTTCGTTTCATGTTTGCTCGAAATTTCCTGGACGGGGCGGACCACGTTCAAACCCAGGGCTCCGGTCTGTATATGAGCACCTAGCTCCTTATCAGTTCTCAACCCGCGTGGCGCGCCTGCAGCGCGTTGAGGGCCGACAAGATACTTCTGGCTCTCTGCCCAGTACTCCCTCTGGCGACACAGAATCCGTCTTCCGAGCGGGCAGACGGGGCCAGGGCAATGTGGCGGCGGAGTACCTTTGTTTGTTTGTATATTAATTTCTTTTTTTTTTATTTGTTTTTCTAGCAAAATCAAACACACGACTCGCGACAGGAGAATCGGCAGCGTCCCTCGACGGAAACTCAACGCGCGACTCGGGAAGACGAGGGAGGATGGAAAACAAAGAATTTTGAATGAGTTACAAACACTCTCCCGAGTATGGACGCCAATTCTACAACGTTGGATAACACGCGGACGCAACAGATTCTCCTCGGTCTGTTTAAGGCCACAGTTTGGTTGGAGTGGGCTGAATCCTTGCGCTTCGCCTCATCGAGACGGAACTCAGCCGAGTTGCTTCACTGTATGTATATTACATGGAGACCGTTTGACGTCGCCGACCGTGTGCTCTCAAAAATATAAATAACACCGTTTTACTCAAATAAATCTGAACTTGGCCCGATGGAGTCGGGCCGCGCATAGGAAAACGACACTACTTTCACTCCATTTCTCCGCGGGCAGCCCCTGTTCCACGACAATCGAATAATATCTTCTTGTCTTTGAATTGGTTTTGACGTTTAGTAGATGCTGGAGGTGTCGCCATTTACTTCAACTCTGAAGAGTGACTCGGTGCCGCAATGTTGAATCAACGAAGTAGTCGTCTTCGTCAACCTGCTCGAAAGTTGGATGCGTTTTTCCCGTCGGTGCATGACTGGATTCTCACAGTCAGTGCTCCCCGTCCGTGCTTTGAGTCCTTTTCACCTTCGGTTGATTTTTGTGCTACGGTACCTACGCTCAAGGCCCTCTATCATCGGAGAGTCTCTATGAAGCTCCTTCACCCGCTCGGATAGTGATGCTCGGTTGCCCGGATCCCGGTCCAGCGCGGATGGGTTTTGCTGCGAGAAAGAGGTTTGCGTCAATCGCTACGAACTCGATACGGAATCATCCAGGAGATCTATCGCTCCGCAGGGAAAAATCAGGTGGACTATGTAGCCGCTCTCCGACGAATACAGCCCAAGGAACCCACCGATGAGCGCAACGTGTCCTCTGCGAGCCATGTTCTTCTGTCGAACAGCTTCCTTGATGCGGTCCACTTCTGTTTGGTAGCGCTTCCGGTCTCGCATGGCCGACTCCTTGGCTTCCTTTAGAGCACTTTCCAGGGCCTTGACCCGCTCCATCGTCGCTCGGAGGCGTTTCTCCAATTTCGGGAGCTCACACCGGAGGTCTGCGTTGTCTCTTACCAGCTAGAGCAGAAGAGGTAAACAGAAGAGAGGAGCGTTAGCAACAACTGAAGATCTCGAGGGGATCTAGCCTAGTGAAGCTCCGAACCGAACACTTGGGAGAAAACATTCAGTTCAATAACGGCGAACGAGCGGCAGAACTTCTGGAACGATTCAGGCCAAGCTTTTTCGAGAAGATATTTATTCACTCGCACTCGTTACATCGATCGCACTCTGCTCAAGTGGGCTCACAAAAAAAACGCGAGAACAATCGCACGGAGATCGATCAGATTCTCGAAAAGCTCGACTAATTGAATCTCAACTAGTATAACAGAAGAAAAAAGAATCTGTAGATGTACACATATATATATATATAGATATAACTGAATGACTGCGACGAACAAAATTGAGCATTGGCTCAGACCATAACTTCTAAAAAATTGGACAACGATAGCGTCGATACGACGTTCAAGAATATTCTCAGGAGAAATACCACTCAAGCGCCCTTTGGCACTGATTCGGGGTTCGCCTGAACAACAACGGTATGAGCAATCCGCTGTATAAAAGTAAAAGAAGAAACCACGCGAAACCCGGACGTACCTGCTTGTGAACTTTCGTCAACTGATCGAGGTTGTTCTCGAGGAAAGCAATTTTTTGCTTCTGTGCGGGGGATCCCCCAGCATCCGCTTCGCCATCGGAAGCCTCAATCACATTCGACTTCTTTACACGACTCTGAAGATCCTGAGATTTCAAAAGAAAACATCAGAGGCGATACTCGTTCAGCGGAGGAGCCCTCGTTAACGACATTCAGGAGCAATTCCCTTCGATAGAACTTTTCTTGAAGCGGCCGTGTTTGCAGTGGAAAGGAACGAACCTGAACGAACAGCTTCCTGAGGTTGTGCAGGGTTTGAAGTTCTTTCGATACAGTCTCTTCAAGACCCTTGAGGTCCTGGCGGGCCTGTTCCCGTCGAGCGTTCAATGACCTGAAGGAGAATCTAAGGTTGGAACCTTTCTGTCAGTGAACGAGCACATGCAGACGAAGGGAAAGGAACCGGACACACAGGGTGACATAAGGTGACGCGGACGACGTTTGGTAGTTGAGTGCTTTACGTTTTGTGCGAACTTAGTATCGACCCAATCGCTCTCTTTTCGGGTGTTTTTCTCAAAATTATCGAGTCAAGCCGAAACATGGACATGTTTCTGTGGTCAGTGACTCAGAAGTTTACTCCCAATAGTTAGATCCCGTATACCAAAAGGCTCTTTGTCCGAACGAGTGCGAACGCAGATCATGGCGATCTGCAGGACGAAGGTGCAAGATACGGACAAGCGAACTAAATCATTCACCAAGACCTACGACTACGATCCAATAATAAGAACGAACTAAACTTGTAAAACGTCACCACATTTCCGCAAGCTATGGAACTTGACAACGTTTGACGGATACTTACTGGAGTTCTTGCAGCTGTTTAGCCTTCGCTTGTTCCTCCTCAACGAGCTTCTGGTGCTGTTCTTTGAGCGCTTCGTGCTCCAGTTTGAGTTTTTGGAGCTCATCCGACGTGTTCCCGATCGTGATCAGATGTTGACTGACCTCATCACGCAGGGCTGCGATCTGCTTTTGATAGGACTCGCGATGTTTCTCAATTTGTTCCTCAAGCGCAGCCTTGATCTCATCTGAACTTCCTGTAAATCGGAGGGAACGATATTTTGAGCTAGGGAAACCCGCTTACCTCGGCCCCCCGCCAGACAAGACATGGATGACGGGGGGCGGGGGAATGTCACCTGTCCACAAGTGAACTGACCTTTCGCTTTCTCCTTAGAGTTCATCTCCTCGGCTGCCTTCAGCTTCGAAACTTCGGCGGTCAAGCCATCGATCTTCTCTTCCAACTCCCTTTTTTTACTATCCAATTCTTTGACGTGATCCTGTTGACTCTTGAGCTTGGCTTCATGCTGTTGGATGAGGAGCTTCGCATCCTGCAACGCCTTGTCGTTGTCCTCCATCCGCTTGTTGGTATCCCCTTGACTGTCTTCAAGTTCTTTGCAACGTTGAGACATCGCGGAGATCTCTGATTTCATCTTGGTGACGTACAATCGAGCCATCGTGAACTCGTCCTCGATGCCTTTGCCACTCTCTAAAGCCGGTACCTTGAGCTCCCCCACGCGCATCACAACCCCAATTTCCCCGAGGTCCCTCAATAAACCTCCGAGGGCTTCATCGATCTTACGTTTCTGATGATTCGAGAAATCTTTCAGTTGCTGCAATTCGTTTTGAAAAGTCGTCACTTGTTGACTTTTCGTGTTGAGTTCCTCATTGAGCTGATCGAGCTGCTTCGTCTGCGATGCCGCTTCCTCGCTCTTCTGATCGTAATTCACGGCCAGTTCCTCGAGGGCTTTGAGCACATCTTCGACTTCTTCTCTCGCGCGGAGGAACTGACCCTGAAGCTCGTTCATGTCCTGCTGGACCTGTTCCTTCTCTCTGCGGATGCTGTTCACGCTCTCCTCTTGCTCGTTGAGCTGCTCCCGCAGTTTCTCGATGAGGACACACGTCTGAGCAATTTCGTCGTCCTTCTCATCAAGCTGTCTGTACAGTTCGGCTCTCTCGTCCGTCGCCAAGGGGTTAGACCCGGCAGCCACCAACGCCTTGGTCTGCTCAATGATGTTAGTCGTTGACGCAGCCATTTCGATGCTGACCTGGTCGTCCTTGTTGACGCTCTCGCCATTCCGCCACTTCTGCAGCTCAGCCTGCACTTGCGCCAGCTGCGCAGCCAGTTTGGTCGATGTGTCTTTCTCCCGCATGTAACGACGCTTCCATTCTTCGGCTGTGAGTTCCTCGTTAACAACCACAACGTTCTTGATTGTCTTGGCCCTTCGGCCGAAGTCTAGCGTTGAGCGAGATTCTTCTTCGTTGAACGACGCGGGCGAAATGCAAATGATAATCGTGGTACGCGAGTTTCCTCCGAGGGATTGCTGCAACACCCTGGTCAGCTTCGAGTCTCGATAGGGCACGAACGGTTTCCCGTCTGCGAGTGCTGAGATTACTTGACCTGTGGAATCGAAAAGAAACGTGACCGTCACGATCATCTTCGCACCGGAAGCGACGGGTTTCCACATTCGGAGTTCTCAGCGAATGGGCGCTGTCGCACAACCCCGAACCGCCCAACTCGAGAACTGAGAGACTCACCGAGTACGTGCAAGGATTTGTTGATATTTTTAGCCTCGTCTAAGGTTGTACCCGACGCTCCGGTCTTGGATACCTTCTCCGAACCGGCCAAATCAACGAGGTACAATCTGCCTGAAAGCTTCCGCTCGTCTTCGAATTCCTGTTTGATATTAATTTGGAAGATGGCATGTGATCGCGAGGAGTGTTCGTTCATGTTTGTTCCTGCTATAGCTCTGATGGATTTTCCTTCTTCGATCGTGATCAGAAGCTCTTCAGCGGTTGCGACGAAACGCTCGCTAGCTCCCTGAAATCCGAAGCGATCACATTTTCAGCAACGTGTTCCATGAGAAATCGATCAATATTTTCGTAGGAACTCGGATAAGGACCGAAACGCCTTTCGCCCAGAGAAACTCCCTGAAAACCCCAATCGACATAACTACGTAATGATGGTAACAATGCGATTGGGGCGGATTCGAGGTTGTTCATTCTCATGCACGGACTTGCGCAGCATCTTTTGATGGACGAGAAAACAAACGCACCTTTACGTAAGGCACTTTGTTGCTATCTTCGTGCACACTGAGATTCGTTTTGGAGCTGTCCAGCAGATCACGAATTTTGTCCAAGTGAATTTCGTAGTAAGACACAGAGATGGTGATGACAGCGTCCTTGTCCATCAGGTAAATGTGGTTAAAAATGTCCTGAACAATCCTGGGAATGATTCCCTGGAGATCGGGTTCCTGCAGGACGCCTTCCATGGTGTGGGTCTTCCCAGACGACGTCATACCGTAGGCAAAGATGGTTCCGTTGAAGCCATTGAGTACGTCTGGAAAAAAGGCGTTTCCTCGTCATTGTCTGCCACCTTGAATCTCCTGACGGATCACTATTCGGTCAATCTGATCCTGCGGGAGATACTCACAATTTACGATTTCTTTGGCTGCACCATTATAGACGAACTCCTGCGACGCCGACGGTTTGAAGATCTTGTCGAACATGTACGTTCGATTCTGTAAGTTCGGGAGTTAATTTAGTTCCAGACGCTTCAACGATCAAGTCAATCGGGATGCGGGGGACTGCGCAACGGAAAAACTCCCTGGAACATTCGTTCCTGTGCATTGTATTCATCGTTGAGCAGGTAACTCAAGAGCGGATGGTTCCCCCAAGTATTCCCAGGCAATCGGAAATCCCTCAGCAAGGAAAGCATAGCACTAGAATTGAAAGCGTCGCGGATCGATCCACTTCATGGGGAGAGACCGCCAGCCGAAGCTCGACGCCTGAAGTTGCGCGAGGGCCACACCCTATTCCAAACTTGAACAGATTCTCCATCCCAGCAATTACAGCGTCAGCGAAACCAAAACAGAAATGAACGGTGCTCCGGGGCAGCTCTCGCCCGAGATGAGTCGTTTTCTTTCTGTTTCTGGAAAATGGCTCGATTTCTGTGCCTAAGCCAAAACCGTTCGTCCTTCGGACTTGGCATCCTGACCGGAGGCACCATGCCCTAAGGATTGCAGCTCAATCGTCGACCTCGAAAACGACGACTGAGGACAGTGTCAGTTGAAATGACTGGCAGACTCTGTAAGCATTCCTGCATGGTAGAAACTCCAAAAGATTTATGGCTTTTCGAGGTAACTCGAAACCGTACTTGTTACCGAGTTGTGTTTTCTATTGTGCTCTGGAGCATCGAGTCACCCTGTGATCGGCTTCCATCTCGGTTTACTCTCCTCAGTCTTCCGAGAAACTGATCCATTGTCGAAGCGGAGAGATGAAAAGACTCACGAGACAGCGCTTTACGACTGCACGATCGGCTTCAAGGTCTCAAATCCGAGTAGCATCGTCACCCCGACATCGTTAACGGTCAAGAGAATGCAAAACTATAAAACGCGGAACAGAAAAATCCACACAGAAAATAACAGGTAACTCGGATCAGTATATTAACTGATGGGCGCCGTCCTCGGGATTGTTCATCTGCGCATCCTCCATTCAGGAGATGACTGAAGCGCATCCGTGAGAACGACAGGTTCGCAGTGTTCACTGATTGTGAGTTAAGCTTTGGAGAAATTCCAACACCCAGTCTGGGCAGGGGCTATTCTGAAATCTGCCGAAGTTGATCTTGATTTCAGGCAGTTCTCGATTCCGTTCCAGTCAAGGAGCTCTGGTAAGCGGCATTCCTTTAATTATCTGCTCTGCTCTGAAGTCCCCCCCGTCTTCTCAGCTGTTCTCCACCAGCGAAGCACAAAGTAAATATGAGCCGAGCTGACTTTGGAGAAACTTTATCAAAGACGATAAGCTGATTACGCCATCAAACGTCGGTTTTATGGTGCCGTGTACCGCGTTCCACGTTGTATCAGCGCGTTATTGTGCCGGGGAGCCATTGAGCGATAGTGGGTTCGATGGGAGCGGGCAGAATATTGGTCGTTCGCAGTGAAATCATTTCAATGACAATTAGCCGAGAGGCTGAGCATGAGCCGAAAGTCGACGGTACAACTCCACGCTTCGCAGACTCCGTCTGGTCTCTCGACTGCTGCCCCGAGAGCTAAATAGATGTCCAGATGTCCGACGCAAATGGTCGCTTTCTGCTCTCTGACGATGCCACAGTTGTAACGCCGCCGTTGGAAACCTCACGAAACTCTTCTGACTTGCTCGAACCACTGGAGACTGTTTCGAAAATATTCGAGGGCTAGAGCTTCGACAGATAGAGCGATCGACAGACCGACCGACTGCTTCGATTCGGTAGCGATCAATGCTGGCGCTGTTCTCGAATCGACAGAGGGAGACACATAGATTCAGTCGGTTTTTCTTTCCAGCCGAGCTCGACCGCCATGGCTGACAAAGATCCATCGGTTGGTTCTCAGCACGCGTTGCCTTTCGTTTCTTGTTGACAGAACAACCACTGGCCCTATGTTCCCCGCAGCAGCCGTGGCAGCGGCTAAGCCGAGAACACTGTAGGGAGAGCCACTGTGACGCCAAAGCCAAATACTGGGTTAATACCTCAAGCCTTAAGAAGGTTCCACTCTCGAAGAGCAAGACGTCTGCGCTCGTTATGCTTCGATTCCTCTGCGATGATTCATAAGACCCTCCAAACCGGACATGACCAGAATGAGTCCACCATCGGTTCCAGAGCCCCGGTCCGCACCTCAGGCCCGTGACACATCGCAATAGCCCATGAATCGGTGCTTCCAACACCGTATCAAGTCACGATTGAGCCCTTTGGTGGTTGAAATTGACCGGAGGTGAATTCTCACACAGTTCCGAGAAATCAACGGCCGACCACAAGGCATTGGATCGGTTTCTCACACTGACAGGCGAGAACACTCGGGCGCTCGTGAGCTTTCCATGCATTGCTTGACAGTTTGCGAAGGCTCACTCAAGGATCAAGCGAGTGATATAGTGACGGGTTCTACTCGGTTACGATGCTCCACCGGATTAATGTCGAAACCCTCATCTCATCGTTCTGATGACCACCGGCGCACGGAAGAGTGTGCTACATCAAGCGATTGAATTCACGTAGGAAGTGGTGCGATTCGTTGTCATGAGAGGTTGGGCGTATTCGGAAGAGCGAATACGCCCGGTACTGTCTGGGCTTCGAACACCGCGATCGTTATGCAACACTTAGTTTAAGAGAGTTTCGCCGATGGACATTTGGGGCCGCCTCTTCGAACGCCTTAACTTTCAATGGAGTGAGGGACCTCAGGGCTTTGCGATCACGCAAGATAACAAAGCCGTCAACTAGCGCCCGATGAGCTCTAGAATAGTTTGACACCTTCTGAGCGATCTTGAAGTAGAGAAACGGGGCCGTTATGAGTAAGTGTCACGTCTACCTCGGCCAGCATGAAGCGACCGAATATCTGGTACGAAACTGGCTTCCATCCGGCACCTATTGCCAATTTACCGGATCGCGGGCAACTTTCTACTCAATGACCCTCGGGTGTAAGATTCGGCGGCGTGACACTCTGGTGTGAACCGCCAGCCTGCTGGGTCAGGAGCACTTGGGAACGGAAACACTTAGAGATGACGGAGTAAGATCACGGTCCCTTTACTCACATTGAGGCTGATCTGTCCCTCGTTGTCATCGTGAAACTTGACGACGAACTTGGACTCCTTGCCCTTCTCGATATCGTTCAAGGGCCGAACTCTACACACAACCCGAATGTTGCAGTCCTCGCCGGGGTTCGAGCCCGGGAGGGCCCCCAAGGCAGAAACATTCATTTTCGTAAGTCACTCTTTGTGCAGCCGTAGCCTCTGGAAACTGTGAACTGGTCAAGTCCGAATTCACCGCGTGCACTGCGGACACAGCATCCAGCACTCCGACACCAGCTCTCCGCCCGACGACAGGAAACGAGATTTCCAGCTGAAAACTGCTTTTTCTCTGTCGGGTGGGGTTGGGTTTTCCTCCGCTGCTGCTGTTGCTGCTGCTGCTGCCGCACCACAGCCGACGACGAGCACAACAAGGCGGCCATGAAGACGTGGTACCACACACAATGATCCTGACCGGGCGCTTGGCTACGCCCAGGGGTGAGTCACGCGCGGGAACTTCAAAACCGCCCGTCAGATCTCCTCTCAGAGTCCTAGACACTGGAAATGAGTCGAATGATATCTCGCTCAGAGAACTGCGAGCACGTGCGCCAATGATTTGCGATTTCAAGGGTTCGCTCAATTCAGGTTACTCCTATCGTGGGAGGGAAGGCGAATGCGAATCGACCGAACACGGGCTCATGGAAGCGAAGCTTGTTGGTGTTCTCCGCTGAACTTCATAGCAGAGCCTGGTTCGAGCTTCATCGTTGAGTCTTCCATCGATTATGGCGGAGCCCTGCTTGAGGATCGTTTATGGCAGGATATTTTCAAACCCAGAGTTCATTCAACGCTTGCTCGGGGTACGGGGCACCGATTCCGCAGGGGTCCAGATACAGGGCCGCCAAAGCAGGTGAGAATCTTTCAAACTCTTTCTTCGTATGCTCGATACGATGAGTTCGCAGCCGTATCATTCAATATTGTGAAGGATCTGGACACGACATTGGTTCGAAAGCGAGGAAGTATGGGTTCAGAACAATGCAAGTACGCGTGCTCCTCCACGAGGAACCGCTTTCGAAGGGAAGGAGTGAGAAAGAAAATTTGAAATCGGAATATGTTGGCAGGAATATGTAGCCACTGATGCCAATTAGATTCGCTGATAGCCCGATCTAAATCCGCGTGCATCGGAGAACCTCAAAGCTCTTCAATGGTGCTCCCAGGGTGGGGCTCGATTTCCTGCTGAAGTACATCTATGGAGCTCCCTTAACTTCAAGACTCCTTGATTGCAGCGACTGGGACTCGACACCAATCTCGCCGACAGGCCTAGCGCCCTCCATAGCATGAGAGATAACTAGCAAGAAAGAAATCAGACATTCGCAAATCTGAAGTGAGGCCCCGATGACCGCGCGGAAGTAATATTGAACGTGGAAGCTTTGCTTTTCTCGAGTGCCCAGCGGTCACCGGCGTGGAGAAGGGAGGTTTTAGTGGTGACACCACACTCCCGGGTTGACGGACCAATGGGTTCTATCCCCGGGGTCCGAAGAGATTTCCTCCAACTCCTGACAATATTGGAAAAAAAAAGCTCCGTGGACATACAGCTCGGCATCTTTCCGTCGGGAATTGTCAAGCCCGATTCTGCTTTGGCCATAGCTCTATCAATTCTCGGAATTCCAAGGAGTGATCGATCATCGGGGTCATTTATGTTCCTCTCTGAAGTTGATATGATGAGAAATGCAGCCAAGAGGTGGTTTTGAAAATGACCCATTTTTTTCTCAAGGTCCTCCTAACAGTTATCGGGAGAAATTCATCGGATAGGACTCGTGGGGGTCGCATTCGACGCGCGGAAAGAAGCCGGTCATTCGCCAGAGAACCGATTGAAGTTGTCTCGTTTCCTCGAGAAATGGCAACCGATCGCCATTTTTTGCATCGGTTGCCATTTTTCACACCTCCGCGGCTCAGTTTTGTCAACGGGCAGAGGATGAGCGGTCTTCTTGGTGGGTCGTCTCCCGACGCTTTTTTTGATGTTGGTCGCAGCATAGATTCGACCGCTCGCTCGGGATGCCACGACTTGCCCCCTTAGAAGACGATCGCTGCTCGTGCTAGGCGATACGATTCGGCAGAACTGAAAACTCGGTTTGCTTATCATCTTCATCACAGCAATCATGTTTCTCTGAGACCGCACTCCGTCGAGAATATATGGGAGTGATTTTAGGACGAGTCTGACCATACTCTTCTGAGTCTAGAGGGGTGAGTCCGGGTGATGACCATACTTTTCCAAGTCTGATTTGAACTTTCTTCCAGTGAAAAGTTCGGCCGGCGTCTTGCCGTTCAGCGTTTGAGACGGGGTTGTCCTGTAAGTTCTCAGGAATGTTCGGGTGATTGCTGATGTTGTGCCTTCGTTCTGCATTTTAGCAAGTGAACGTTTGAAGGTGTCTACCATCCTTTCTGCTCTTCCGTTACTAGCTGGGTGGTACGGTGCTGAAAAGGATTTCTGAATGTCGTATCGTTTGCAGAATTCGGTGAATATTTGCGCGGTGAACTGGGTACCGTTGTCGGTGACGAGTTCCTCCGGAATCCCGTGTTGAGTAAGCAGATTCTCGAATGCTTCGATGGTGTCGCTTGCTGTGATTTTTCTCATCGGGATTATCTCTGGCCAGTTTGAGAATGAATCAACGACGATCAAATAGTAGGTGTTGTTCATGGGTCCAGCAAAATCCGCATGGATTCTGATCCATGGCCCGGTTGGTTGTTCCCACGGCGATAAAGGTACTTTTATCGGATTTTTACTTGCCAATTGACAGTCGTCGCATCTTCTCACGAAGTCCTGGATATGGTTGTCGATGTTCGGCCAGTAAACGTAGGACCTTCCGAGGGCCAGGTCTTCCATAGACAAATTTGTGGAATTTCCGAACTGCGTAGACGAGCGCGAGGGCTTCTTTCTCTATCTGGGAATATTTCCTTTCTGTTTTCGAGAGTGAGCGTGAAATGTGCATTACCGCTTTCTTTGTTGTGTCGTGGAACTCATGTAATAACACTGCGCCTACGCCATACTGGCTGGCGTCCGCACTAATGATGATCGGCAAGGTCGGATCGAAGTGCGTCAGTAAGAGTTCTGAGCGGAGGTATTCTTTCATTTTTGAGAAATTTTCTTCGCAGTGGTTCGACCATTTGAACTCGACGTCTTTCTTTAAGAGTTCGTTGAGTGGTTCTTTCAGCGTTTTCATGTTTGGAATGAACTGGCTGTAGAATGTGATCATACCCAATGCTGCTCGAAGTTCAGCGATGTTTCTCGGGGACGGCATTTCACAGATGGCTTTCGTTTTGTCTGGGTCTGCTTTTCGGCCGCTTCTGTTGAGGATGAATCCAAGATATTTGACCTCTTCTTGGAGCAGGGAGCACTTGTCTTCTCGTAACCTCAAACCATGTAGTTGGAGACGTTCGAACACTTTAGCTAGTCTGGCCTTGTGTTCGGACACGGTGGTGCTCGATACCAGGATATCATAGAGGTACGCCGTCGTTCCTGGAAGGTCACTGGTAATCATATCCATCACTCGTTGGAAAATGGCTGGAGCGGTTTTGACACCAAATGGAAGTCGTTTGACTTTGAACAATCCTTTCACCGTGTTAATGGTTAGTAGTTCCTGGGAATCTTTTTCTACTGGAATTTGGAGGTACGCTTCGGCGAGATCCAGCTGTGAAAAATATTTCCCTCCGTTTAGTTTTGCGAAAATGTCGTCGGCGGTTGGAAGCGGGTAGGTGTCGTCTTCCAAAGCGTTGTTTAAGCCGGTTGAATAGTCAGCGCATAATCGTATGGTTCCGTTTTTATTTTGTACGATTACGACTGGTGCAGCGTATCGTGAATGTACTGTCGGTTCCAATACATCTTGTTTCACGAGTTTTTCAATTTCTGCGACGACTTTCGGTAGTAGAGCGTATGCGATAGGACGTGCTTTTTTGAAAGTGGGTTTCACGTTCGGCTTAGTCGTGTAATTGGCAGTAGCCGTTGTGCATTTACCCAATGCTCCGTTGAAAACTTCGTTGTTTTTCCGTTTGAGTGAGTCTAGCATTTCCTGTCTTGACTCTTCGTGGTTAAGGTCGATTTGTTGTACCTTCTTGGATGATTCATGTTCGAACAATGTTTTCAGACTGGGGTCGTGTCTGATCCAATCCAGTCCTAGAAGTTCGCATCCGTGTGTGACGTGACAGTCACCGTGGAAGTTTACCTTGTTGAGTCTTGCAGAACAGCTCAAGGTCCCTAGAATCTCTAGTGGGCTTCCTTCTGCCAGTGCTAGCTTCACCGTTGGAGACTTTAGAGTTGGACGGCCTAGGAGAGTCCAGATTCTCTTGGAAATGAGAGTTACTTCTGCTCCAGTGTCTAGCGTTAGTGTGAATGGCTTATCGTTGATGATAACTGTTCTTGAAATTCGGTTGTTGTTGTTTTGTAGTTGGATTGGTCGAACTGACCTGTTGTTCGCTCAGTTGGTATCCCTTTGCTTTGTTTTGCATGCGGGAGCAATGTGTCCTCCCTTTTTGCAGTATGTGCAGACTGCAGTTTTGTACTTGCAAGTTGCGTGTTGATGATTTCCGTTGCATCTGTAGCACTTGTAGTTACTCTGTTCTTGTCGGACGTTTGAAGTTTGTGGATTGTGTTGAATCCTGTTGACGTTGAACCGGTTGTGCTGTGTTTGATTCAAGTCGTTTTTGAGTTGCTCAAAGTGTTCGGGATCGTCCATGATCTCTGGAAAAGTGAAATCTCCTTCTTCTTCCATGAGTCTCGCAGCTCTTGCTCTGATGTCGTTGTCTTCTGAGTTCATCAGTGAGAGCATCAGGATGTACTGTTTCATCTCGTCGAGTGATGTGCCGCCCCATTCAGCGTCTTCAGCGACTTCGTTGATGAGTCCTGTTAATTCTTTTAGAGAACGACCTGATCGTCTGACGCTTAGAGATTTCATTCTCCTTTTGAACAGGCTTGTGGAAGTTGAGAACAATTTCGTCAGTAACTTCCCTGGGTTTCAGATCTGGTATCGTTCTAGGCTTGATGTAGTTGGCAAACGTGTTATACTCGTTGGTATTGAGTTTACTCACGATAAAACGAGTTTTGTCGATCTGAGCGATGGCACCTCCTTCCGAGTTGAGTATTGGTTCGTAGCGCTTGTACCATTTCTCGAAGGTGCTGTTGTGTTCTTCGTTGTACGAGAATCGAGGAATCCTTGAGTTCAAGTGATCCATGATGGTATGGGCTGTTGCGGCAGTCCTTGTCGGAGCAGCTTTGAGTGCTTCTTGGACAGCAGCTTGAACGATTTGTCTGACATCTTCAGCATTGAAAGCCATTGTCGATGTGCTCACCGTTCTTCTTGTACTTGTTCGAGATGGTAGGTTCGAGTTTCTTCGTCGCCACTGTTATGCCCGTTGGTGAAAGGCACAGAATTGGAAGATAGGGAGAATGATGACACTAGTTGAAACTCGTCAAGTGCGAGCCGTAGACTGCGGTTTATTAGCTTGGCATAGGCTATGTATGTAGGGCGTTGGCTTGAGAGAGTCTCATGTTGGGTCTCTCCGAATGGTGTCATCGGCTGTCGGTTAGTCTGACGTAATCTCCGGTCTGTGGGACGGTTGGATTCCATAGACTTTGGTTAGCGTCCCAACAGAATCCGAGACCGATCCTTACGATATGTAATCAGCTTGTAAGTTTGTCAGTTTGTCCGTTCTCCGTCGAGAATATATGGGAATTATTTCAGGACCACTCTGACCATACTCTCCCGTGTCTGGAGGAGTAATTTCGGAAATAGTCCAATCGCGCGAAGCGCGGCCGACTCCAGGAGTCGGCCAAGGGCTGGCTGGTGGTCGATGATGATTCAAGCGTTCGATTTCTGACTCCGGACCTTGCTTACCTGGGGAAGGGTTGGGAACCACTAATCGTAGTGTCGAGTGTGGTCTGAGACAGAGGTCGAGTTCTCTGTCGGAGAGGTTGATGAGATACGGGTTGACGCGGAGGTTCGGATACCGGCACGGTAGGCTCTCCTCAAGACGGTCTAGGATTCCAGCCAAGATATCAGAAAGCAATACTGCCCCTAATATCGATAATATCGCCACCATTTTCGATGAAATTCTTGGAGGAAAGCGGAATCCATCCGAGGACTGGAGAGATAGGCGAGTCAAGTTGATTGAAAAACAGAATTCCAGAAGAGGACCACTCAAGTCATACCTGGGGACTCACGGGATTTTTTTTCACGTTCCGATGAGTGGGCGAGGCTTTCGAGTCCGGTCGTCGTTATCGTTGTCGGCCCTCGACGGCAATGCAGCAACTCAACCGAACTGACTCACCGATGCTCTATGCAGATGCAGTTCTTCGTGGAAGGCTGTCTGATCGCCTACCGGTCAAAATAATAATAATGATAAAAGACCGGTCAAAATACAAATGCATCGACACGACGTGCCTGAAATGGAGCTTGGAAGAAGAGACCCTCGAGCATGTGATCCCGCAATGCACAAGGACAGCACACCGAAGATGATCCGCGGACGAAGAAAACGCTGGAGCAATTGGAAGACACCAATCGCCAAAGCAACGAGCATAATTGAGCAAATGCCGCATGTATCAGACACACCACACCCCTTCCATGGGGGACTCCGGCAACATACTTGAAATGCAAAGATGAAGAGAAGATGATCAAGAAATATCCATACATCCAACGACCGCGAATTATCCGGATTCACTGCTGAGTGACACAAACAGAACTAACCGTCCGGGATCCGCGCCATCCACGGTAGACAATTGCGGCTGAAGCGGGGTTCACGGGACAGCGCAGGTTTCAAGGAAGCTATCAGCGTTGGCATTTTTTGACGTTGGCGTGGGAGTTCATCTCTGTCGACCAGTTCACGACGTTCACGCACGCGTCGGCAAGCTCCTGCTCCACCTTTGCAACCGTTCCCGCATTTGGCCGTTAGCTTCTTGCTCCTTTTGCAATCGGAAAATTTTTCGAGTTCGGCTCCTCGAGGGGCGAAGGCATCGAGGACGCGTTTTGTCAATAGAACAGCTCTTGACGTCAAGGTTAAAACGACCGTTCGACCTTCTTACAGATGAGCTAGAAATCTGGAGTTGTCGGGCGTTTGAGCAGCCTCCTATCCTACTTCGACCTTGGCACTTCCGAATTCGACCGGTTGACTTCAGAATTTCATCGATCAGTTTTTTGAGTTGAAGATGAAAAAAAAGGCAATTTTTGAGTCGATCCACAAAATTGCACTTCTCACTGATTCACGAATACGAAGGCTGCAAAAAATTCTTCATCAAAGATTCTTCACCGAGCTATGAGCAAAAGAAGAGAGAGTAAGAAAGTTCCCGACTTACGATGACCACCCTGTATAGCAGTCGTCTCTAACGAGGAAGGGGTTCCACCCCTACGGAAACTTCAGTGGGCAGCTGCTTCGGTGACAGACAGACATTGCCTTCCATGTAAACCTTGAGGAAGTGAGAAGTGGGCACCGATTTTGACTCCGGCAATTCTCGCTAGCCTAATATCGGGACGCTGCGCCTGATGGTCGAGGTTCGTCTCCCGGTCATACATGTGAGCAAACACAATCTGGCAGTTTCTGGCATTGCCGTGCACCTTCATTGGGTCAGCACCATTGATGAACTATCTCCTTATTCGGCTAATCAGCGCATGTTGTCTGTCAAAATTCTGCTCAGGCCCACCCTGGATTCACCCACCCGGACTCCGAGAAGTGTGGTGAGATCGACCCCGGAGCCACTACCCAAGAGTCTTTGGCTAACACTCCCAGAAATGTGAACAGAAAGACCCCGGAATCACTTACGAAGATTCTAAAACGTATGGTCAGATCGACCTCGAAATTATGTCCCTAGACTCCGAGAAGTCAGACGAGATCGACCCCGGAATCAGCTTCCTGGTCTCCGGAAAGTAGGCTGAGATAGATCCCGGTATCACCTCTTCCGGCTCCCGAACGCATGGTCAGATCAACCTCGGAATACCCTTCCTATATTCCTGAGAGTATGGTAATCTCGGTTCCGGAAGCACCTTCATTGTGCCCAAAAAGTCTTTTGTCCATCCTTGTGAACCACTCCACAACATGCCGGCAGTTCCTTGCGATCCGATCGATTGCGTGGAAGTCCATCGAGGACAACCAAACAGACCCTGGATTTTTATAGATATAGATGTCTCACGAGTCTCGCCCAATTGTCGAAATTGCGAAGTGGATTGTCAGACTGCCCAACACTATGGAACGCAGTTGGCAGATCCTGACAAAAACCCCTCCCGGGTTTCAACAGAATTGCTCGAATGTCTGCGTATAATGCGTGCATTCCTTGGTGTTCGGCTGTATGCCTATTCACCATTTTTGAACATGCTTGGTCACTCTGGAGGCCGGCTCTGTGCTAACCACGTAAGATGTTCTCCGGTTGGAAAGTCTCGTCAGGAACAAGGGCAATGAACTGGAAATCCTAGGGTACATAATGAAGGATCTCGTTAATTTCCCCCTTGTTGAACCTTCCCCTTCGCACAGACGAGGCTGAATAACCATCAGATCATGACCTATTGTGCGACCATCCATGTCGGAAGATTCCATGCTCCGAGCTTTCTCTATGGCTCTGTACTCCGCGGATAACTTCCCAGTTAGTTGGTCCGAGCTCTGAACTCTTGAACCTAATCCTCCATCATGTTGTGCTCGTCGTGATGGGTATTGCCACAAGTCTCGCGGGATATCGTGAGGTCTCCGAACGTGCTCAGTGTACGAATACTTTGAAACTCACCCCCTTGAGTTCTTGATTTCGTCATCTACAACCCTCACGAAAACGTGTGGCCAGCGCAGCGGACTCCGACAATAGATAACTTGGCATCTGTTCCAACGAATGCAGATGAACTTCGAGGTTTCGGCTATCTGTCAAAGCTCACAGTAGTGAGGTCCTAGGGTCTGGGGCATCAACGGACTACAACTCCGGGAGCAAGGAGGTGAACCTATTCGGACACAACTCGGAGCGGGAAGCTGGATCGGCCGGGGCGTAAGGACGAAGAAAGAATGGACGGTCAAACAGTCGAAAACTTGTCGGAGGGCAAGTGTCTTCTAGTCTTCTCCCACTCTTCGACGTCTCTCTTCATTCGTTTCAGTATCCTCCTGTAATGTCTCTCTTTCCTCGCCTTACTCCCGCTTCCAGTACGTCTTACGCACAGAACCATTTGCATGCAACGTACACTTTCGCTGCGCATGGATTCTAATTTTGAATTGAACCAACGCACCTGCTCCGAAACTCCGATCCCGTGATCGAGGGAGCAAGTCATACTGCTTGGTGTTGATTCCTGAGAAGTGCTATCCTGTGGGCCTAGATCTGATGAATCCGACTCTGCCATAACCCTGAAAGTGACCTGCATTTCCAGCGAGTTTACATCAGCAGGAAGCTGACTCTTACCCTGGTAGCATCATTGAAAAATTTGGAGGTTCTTCGATATCAGCGAGAGTAATCGGCACCTCTAGCCACACAGTCCTGCGGACTTGTTTCAAGTTGGAGCTTTCCTTCCCTCCTGAGTGTCCACTTGAGTTCCCCATAGAGGAGCATACGTTCCTGCGTTCTCGCGTTCGAGAAAGTTTCATGTCTAAACGGATCGCACTCATTTGCCACAGAACAGAGCGCGAATCACCTCGGAGCTCGAAGAATGGCGAACGGTCGTACCAGACCGAGTCGGGCATAATCATAATCATGGTTAGTAATCATGATCAAGTTCTGATTATAATTATTTCTAGTATACTCAAACACCCGGTGGAAGAATGACACGCACACGTGGTTTGCGGGGGACCGGGGTCCATGGACGTGATTCCGGGATCATTCTGACCATATTTTCGGGCCATCGATTCCTGACTTTGATTATGAATAATAATCATAACTTGATTATGATTTATAATCATGGTTCTGATTCCGATTATGTGCAACTCTGGCACCAGCCTAGACATCGCTGATTTCTTGAGAAAATATCGTCCTCGAGGCCTTTCCCCGTGTCCTCTCAGGGATGCCGATTTTGGAAAATTCCAGAGAGTGAAGATTTTCCAGATTGATGCAAGTTACCGGCCATTGCCGTATCGATCTGACCGTTCTTTCTCCTGGGAAAGGTCTCCCCTCTGGAATCCTGTAACCGGACCGGAGTGGTTCTCAGATGAAGAGGAAAAGTGATCGGCTAAACGAGGCAACTGCATAGCTGTTCAGTTAGGACCCTTTGAAGCACTTTTCACCGTAGGAAGGTTTTATTGAATTCCGCATCCCTGACAAGATTCGAGGGGCAATTCTCAAGTTTTCAGCGACCGTTCTCCTGAAAGCAGCGAGTTGAAAAGAGAGTCAATAAATCCCCGACCTCATTAAACTGCTAGTATTCCTGGATCGTGAGAGCGCTGAAGAATACTTTTACCTACGGTAGTTCTCCACAATAGACGGAGCTCGTCCTTGCGAAAATCTCCTCAGAAGAAGTTTAAGAAGTATTTTCGAACGAAAAAGAGACGGAATGGCGAACAGGAGTTCCGGAGATCTTGTGATATGCAAGCGTTTACACGTTCGTTCTCCTGGAGGAGAGCATGGAGTTGTGCGTGGACATTTAGATTGGAAGGAGCATTATGCGATGATGGAAAAATTAACGTCATCGGCCTACCAGGCTTTTGAGACGGTCTGAGGAAATCAGGTAGACAATCTGTGGAGTCGATTTTCTCCTCCATCAAGCTGACTTCCGTGATTCGAACCCTTTCGGTTTTGTTGCGAAAAAGGGAAACGATTCCAGACGATAGGTCTATGGGTTCGCCACTGTGGGTCTTTTCCCCGGTGTGCAGAACGTCCAAACTCTATCACTGCCGCAAACGTCGCGAAAATCGTTATTTCTTGACGATGCGAGTCATTGTTCTGCTTCCCCGGAAACGGAACGTCGGACGTATCCCGATTAATTGCTGCAAAGATATGGTCTGAAACAGGATTTTCCGTTTTTCTGCCGGATACATAATCGTCGATAGTCTCGAACTGCAGAATCATGGCCTTTAGGTGAGCTGATGAGCGAGAACCATGGTGAGCTGATGAGCTCGGACTCGCCGTCGGACTTGATTTGTTCAACATACGTATCTTATCTCATGTTTCCGAACGAATGCTGACATCGATTTCCACGGAGAGAGAAACCGGAAATGCGAAACGAATTTACTGGAGATCAGCTCTGCTCCCTTCAGTGCGTTCATTTCTCATGGAAAGTTTCGAGTCTTCTTGAATCTTCGAGTTTCACGATCATGTCTTCAATAGTTCCTTACACCCTTAGCCGAGACTCTTTGAATGAAGCCCCCAATTATTTACGGACTCTAGATGACCTGTTATTTTCTTCACGGACGGCGATCATCGGATGCACCTAAAATACACTCTTGACTCCTCCGTGAAGGCTGAGGCGCACTATGTAGTCATCATCCTCAACTTCGACTCCAGCGTAGTGTCACCCGAGTAGCGCGTCTTCGTCGCCCGCTTCCCGCCAGGGCCGACGTCCCCGTGTCGTTTCAGCAGGAATGTTCCCGGCGCAAGACTCCGTTCGCCGCGCCGCTGTATTCGTCCTGGTAGCCTGTCTTGGAGAATTCCTTCCTGTTATCGGTTCCATCGCTCAGCAATCATTCAAGATGGATAGAGATTCCTACATCGTGCGGTCTTGACTCTTCAGGCGGGTTCGAGAAAACGCAGCGTCAGCGGAAGAGCTCGAACACTGCCACTGACGCTCCGATGTCCGTGTCAAGCCCGCGTAAATCTGCGTATGATGTTTCGGAATGTATCGGAGCCGCGAGCTTCAGTAGGAAAATGACACGCGCTCTCAGTCAAAGTATGAGTTCAATGGATATTGAAGCAGTCCATCGAAGGCCAGACATGGTTGCATTCACAGGATATTCTGAGATCTTCCTCCGCGGAAGGGTTGCGTTGTCACTTCACCAAATGTCGGCGTGTCATTTCCAGCATCGAGGGAAGAGATCTCTCCATTAGTCTATCTAAAATGTGGAGAAGCCTGATGCCGCGTGTACTCCTAAGGAGAGGGCCTTGATTATTTTTCCCGGTCTGACTCCCACCGCTTCATCATTTCTTCTCCATATATTGTGAATATCGTATGAGGGATCCGGGATGCATCCTCATGCAAGATGTTCTTTCCAGTAACCAATGTGTTCTCTCGGGGCGCCAGGGGTGGATAAACTTGGAGTTTAAAAGAGTTCCATCAAGAATCATGCGTAATTCCAGGGTACTCTGGTAAAGCACGAAGGTGAGGAAATCCATTCGTCACAAATGACACGCGGTAGCCAGTTACACCGAAGTTGCATCCAAGTCCGATGAGCAAGCGGACTTCAACATGCCGACATCACATGCTACGGTTGCTCATTGGCAGGGCGGCGCTAGCGTCGCCCGGGAATCACCCAGCCTCGAAAATGCTTTGCTTGACTCATTCTCTCACTGACTTGATCTTCCCATCTAGGGACGTTGCTTCGTCAACGTCGGTGTCCACGAGGGGCGTTCAGGGACTTCGCGAGAGCGTCTTACAGACAAATGACCGCGTTGAATTTTGAATTTGCCGCCACGCGTCTGGAACAGGCGGTCAAGGCCCCGCGACTCCGCGCGGAGTGCTAACCCCGGTTCAGGATGAGCGGAAACATCGCGCCGCGACCAGAAGACTCCCGTCGCGGGGTTGTCATCATGGTTGGAAAGATCCTCAGGCTGAGATTGCGATGCCTCTGTGGAACTGCGCAGTTCACAGCCGGATACTATCGCGTTTTTTCAGCGAGAGCCTGTATATCCAGAGTTTCCAGTGGTGACATGCGGTTTGGGAACGGACATATCGATTGTCATCGGTGTTTGGCGGTCCGGAATCATCGAAACGCATTTTGAGGGCCTGAAAAGCGATTCAAACTTTGGCTCTCGGGGCATCCCGCCGGGCCTAGCGGAGCGGGGAGGGCAGAGCGCTGTTCACGGGCCCCATGTGACTCGTAGCGGCCGCTTAGCGCATCGATCCTTCGAGTTTTTCTCGTTGGCGGGTGGCGTTTTCCAGTGATTTTCGTCACCCCCAAGAGTTGTTCGGGGATTCTGACTCGTATCGAGTACTGATACTGAGCTGCCCCTCAGAATAGAGCGGCCTCAGCCCAGTGACCTACTTTTGTGCGCTCAGCGTGGTCGGGCCCGTCTTGGAGACTGCTCCCTATACGCCGCCGCTGGTGGTGGTGCTGCTGCTGCTGCTGTTGGCACTGCCCGGCCAACGGAGTTAGCCAGCAAGCCAGCAGGCAGCAAGAAGGCTGCTGTGAGAGCGGCCCACCGCGAAAGTGGGCAGCGTGTACGTTCAATTTTAACTAAACGTGCCTCGGTTCGTGTTGTCAACTTGAACTACTATGCTCTCGGTAGGTGGAGGTGCAGAAAAAGCGGATTCTCCGGATTCTTTAATGCCCGCTCAGCGAACGGCGGAACAAGCAGCGTCAAACGAAGAGCCGAACAAGTGTGCAGAGTCAACAACGACGGCAACATCGACAACATCATCCTCTACTGCTGCTACAACAACAACGACAACGACACCTGGGGAGAAGTCGGATCGACGCGCGTCGAAAAACCCTTTTACCCCCGATCAGTTCTATCCAGGTAAGCGTTTGTTTGGTAAGGTGAATACCAGCGAGTAGCCAGCCAGGCAGCGAGCCATCAACCCCGTTGCCTGTCTGTCTCCGCGGGGCAACCTGAAACTAGGTCGGGACCCATTTAGTTTTTGGACGCTCGTTTGGACAGTGACAGTCTCAGTCGTCGACAGTGAGACATTCCAAGCACTCGGAAGGAAAGATTCCGGAGGAAATCCAGCGACTCCACCGCGTTGCTATCGCCGGAAACACCAAGCATCGGTCGTGATGACCCACGGAGAGAACTTAACCCAGTCCGCCTGCCCGAGCGCAAGCCCGCTCGCCCGCCCGCTCGCTCACTCACTCACTGGTCTGCCCGTTCCATTGACCAACACAGCGACCGAGGTACAGGGTTTGTCGCCTCCGGCCTCACCGGGAGTGATGGCTCGGATCCTCGGTGGATCGTTCCGTACTCACTTCCTCGTATCGGGAGACGGGTCGAAGGAATCGTCGCCCATATTTCGCCACAACTCAGTGGTCGATGAGATCGAAGAGAGTGAAATCGCGGAAAGACCGACGCCAAACCAAAGTCTCCGGAAATTTCTGGAATTTATGACTGCTAGTCCACCGATCGCTCGTGTCAACTAACCTCAGAAAATTTCACTTTCGTGATTACTTTCACCGGCTGCGCGTATTAGATTAGGCTGAAATTCTGTTCATACAGTGCGACCCAGGGTATCGGGGCCTCTGGTAATGCGAGAAACGATTCGGACGAAAAGGATCGGCGTTAATCTCGGCTCTAGCGCCCTTCGTTCCGGCTGGAAAAAAAAAAACTCGATGGAAAATGGGAGATGAAGTTTCAGAGAAGTTCACAATTCCCGTGAGGTGGAGTTTCTGACAACGAGCGGAGAAGCACTCGGAGCCTGGCTCGGGAAATCGCTCTGAGCTCATACCCAAAACGTGTCTCAAGTCAACTCCGTTCGAGGCTCGAGAAGCGGGATCTTGGACGCAGGTCACTGCAGTCGCGGGAGGAGTGGATAGAAATTCAACCATCCCAATTTTCCCTTGGAAGCCAGTCGTCATTCAGTTCAGAATTCACAAGCGGAAGCTACTTTGCCGCTCGGTCGATGAGATTATTGATCGACCTGCTGCCTTCGTAACACAATTCAGAACTCTGGCCATGGCCTCTCTCTCTCTCTCGGTTTGTCTCTCGGAAGTTCGGTCGATTGCTGTTCCGTCTCAGGTCACCGTCGGAGTCGACGTTGCCGTTTTCCGGATCAGAAACAGCTTGGAAGTCGCGGTCGGTCGTTTTGGCGGCCGTTTCAGAACTCAAGTTACTCGGATTCCTGTCGGTTCTGAGTTCTGAGGATAATTTCTGGGCTGCAATTGTCGGCCAGAACGCAGCTCGGAGAGAGTCAAGTTCAGCTTTATGGGAGCATCCTGAGTTGTTTCGAGCTCACAATTAGTTCTGGTCTGTCGAAAGCCCAAAAAGCTGCAACTGCGCATCACTTTCGTGTGCCGGTTCTGCCCGTTGTTATCTCCTGCGTCCTTGTGGCGTCCTCAAATCATTGTACATAGCTTGCTGTCAACGCTGCCGCCATTACTCCTTTTTTCATTATTGGTGTGCTTTATTATTTTGATTGCGGCGTTCTTTCGTTGTTGATGTTCCCTCCAACAAGGCCCTCTATTGTCGGCATAAGGCAGCCTGTGCCCCACGCGGCCGGTGTAGCTCGCGGTGTTTCGTCGTTGTCTCGTCGTTTTGTTGAGAGACTAATTTTTTCACAGCCGACCATGTTCTTGAGTTCTGGGAGTTGCGGTCTTCCTCGTTTCCTCGAGGGAGAGGGTGTGATCCGTCGGCGGATGGTTCGCTGATTTATTGGTTTGATACGTTGACATTTTCTCGCTTTTATTCACCTCGACTCTTGTATCTTCTAGAGGAACGCTGAGCGGTGATTCATTCTTGTTTGACTCTCCGTTTGTGCGGTTCCTTTTGTAGGTACTGCTCCCGGCCGTGTCTCCGCCTCGTCGCCTTCTTTTTCTCATTCAACTCTTTCTGTCCCTCGCATCACGTACATGTTGACGCTCGATCCTTCCCTCGATCTCTGGTCCACGCTCCTGCTTGCCCGCTTGTTTGGCAGAGGCAACCGCCGCCGACGGCATCGTCTTCGCCGATCTTCTTGCACCATCACAACCAGCAGCGGCGGCGACAGCGGCTCCTCGACGTCGACTTCTCCTTGTTCACCTTTTTCTTGACTCGATGCCCCTCTCTTAGTTTCTGGTCGTGTGACCGTCTGTCTGGCGGCCGGTTTGCCCGACTGCCTATTTGCCCGACGAACGGACGGACTGTTGCCCGGTTGGCGCGCTGCGGCTGCTACTCACAATCAAACTCCGTCGTCGTCGCCGCTGCCGCCATCGCTCGCTTACTCGCTCACTTCGTGCAGACTTGAAACATTCGCTGGCAACAAGCGACCAACCAGCTAGGCAGCTAGCCGGCGGGCCAGCCTGCTCGACTGACTGGTTGCTGCGGCTGCTCTTGTGTGAGCTGGTCCCTCCGTCCATGAGTCCGTCGTCAACAATCGCCAGACAAGCGGGAAAGCAGGCAGGTCGGTCTGTCGGCCGCCTCGCCGGGCAGTTAGTCAGTCAGTGAGCCAACTAGGTAGCTGGCTCAAAGACGGCCCAGCAGAGAGACAACAACAACTACGACGAGCGGCGGACAGACTCCGAGTCAGTCGGTCAGGTTGTCAGCCACCACTCCGGCTCGGTGGGAGCGGAATCTTTCCTCCGACGCCTCAAGACTCTTTTCGCAGCATCCCTGCGACAACATCCGATCGAACGATTATAGCCCCAACCGGCGACCGCAACAGAGACCAAAAGGACAAGCGAGTTGCCACTCTAACAGGTTCGCTCGCGAGCAAAACGTCAAGCCTTATGCGCCGTCTGGCGGTACTGCTAGAAGAGTGCCAGACCATCGCGCACTCACGCGGTACATCGACACTGCCCAAACCTCCCCGAGTCACGGAATCATGGGTCTCGCACCTGAGCTGCCCAGCAATGTCCTGATGACCTTACCAGAGGTGCTTCGCTCTGAAACGCGCCTACCTGCTGCATGATGTAGAGTAAACCGATGAAAGTGTTGAGGAACCAGACGACAGGAATCTGAGCGAGAGCCACTCAGCTGATACAGGGAAGCAGGATCACCAAGGAGGGGCTCACGCGCGTTCGATGCAGGTCATCTCGGAAACGCCCCCCACGATGCCCCCGAAGCTCCGACGCAAGGTGCAAAAAATGGAGCAGTAACCTCTGGTACGAACGCTTGCCGCACACACGGCTCTCGATGACCAGTCCGTACTTGTGCGCACGCAAGTTTGGCGTGGAATCAACTCGGCCTAGAAGTCCGCGATGATTCGATTGAAAAAAGATCGATTTTGAAAACAGAGGGCCCATCAACCTCACGAACGGCAAAGCTGCCGGCAAGCAGCCGGGCCTGGAGCCAGCCGTGCAGGCATCGACGGACGGCCGTGCTGGCCACCTGGTCAATATGGGTCAGCAGCCGATGCCTGTCGCAATACGACAAATCAGTTGTCACACACGAGGATGTTTGTACCGGAGAGTTGATACTGTGATTCGATTTCGATGTTCGTGTACAATGCTAGATTGTTGACGCTCGACGAAACAGCGGAAGACCGGGATCGCGCCTGGGCTTATGTAATTAGAGCGAACGATTTGAAGGCCAATGGGAAGTCCGCTCAAACATCTGCTTCGCGGAAGTGAACAAACCGAAGAAGTAAAGCTCCTCCTCGATGCAACAATAACTCATTCGAAGTTCTTGAAGAGCGATCTTCGAATTTCTTCAGATGCACCGCGCCGCGAGTCCACCGACGGCTCTCGTCGCAGAGATCCAGTCCAGCTATCTGGCGAAGTTCCGCCAGTGGGGGTGTCGGAAGCTAGAAGCACGAACGAACAAGCGTGCCCCCAGATCGGAGCGTAATTCGGGTGCAAGGCAACTGATACGTCACACTGCGAGTGCGATGTCAAGGCCGAACTGAAAAACGGGGCGTGACGCGGTTATGGCCCAATTCACGGAATGGGGGTGGCTTTCTGAGCACAAACGCTCATGCAAAGTAGGTACTCACATACATCACGGGTCATCATGAATGGAGTCGATTTTGACGGCGGCGAGAGCGGGATCTGGTGTTCCGCGGTGTTTCCGTCGTTTCATTATTATTAACATCTCGTTCCGGTCATAATAGACATGGACTCGTTTCGATGGTCTCGAATAGAGCGAATATCATTGGTTGTCTTCGATCGCGGGAACGTTGAAGAGCGGGAGGCAGAAACTGTGCCACGGGCGAGTCGGCAGGCAGCGTTCCTCAACAGAAAAGCGGAGTCGATTCGGATCTAGGTCGCGGTACTGCCCCATTCTAGAGTCCACTCCCGTGGCCTAGTTTGCCTTCTCCCCGAGGGAAAGGACCTCCCGTTCACCGGAAGGATGTTCCCCGTTCCCGAGACAGTCATTCAGCTCATCATGAGGTGATTCTGTTGCTCGGAGCATCACGTTCATTCGTTGGTTCGAATGAACTCTCACATTTGCCTGCTTGTACAGGGCTGTAGGGGAACGCCGATGAGGAAGGGCTTCAGAAAGCCCGCAAGGGTCTCCACTAGGTCTGCATCAAGCCATGCCAACCAAGCTCGGTTCCACCAGAATCGCCAGGGAGCTCAACACCAATGTCTTTTTGTTTCTAGAGTCGCTCCCTTTCGGGCGCTTTCGCACCGACACCGGCGATCACCAGTTGTTCCCAGCTGTCTGATAGCGGGTCACTTATATTTTCCCGGTTTTTCTGCCCGAAGTTCTCAAAGTGTTCGATGCTTCGGAGCCATCTGTTCGCGTTGTATTGTATAGCACTCAGGCAGGCAAGCAGCCGAGCAGGTACCTCTTCTCTTTTCGGGCCTCTGAGAACCCGAACGGTATACTCGGGAGGGGCTCGCGTTGAGGCGTGGAGGAGTGTGGGATAGAAAAGGCCTAGTTTAGAGTTCAAATCGGAACGAGGTTCTTCGTAAGGCCCTACAGATGTTACTTCTGTTGCAATGTGATCGGCAACGGAGGCATCTTCTTCCTCCCATGAATTGAAGCGCTTCCCAGTCGGAGACAAATCGCAACGAATTAGACACAGAAATCTTTCTCGGTGACATAGTTTCCGAGGCACCCGAATCAATAGCATAATTGACTTCTCGATTTGACCACTTACTCAAATACTTCAATGGCTTTTCATTTCCCGGAGAACAGAGGAAATCCCCTCATGCGTGGTCGACGTTATTTACTCCCGAGTGTTCGGGTGACGTTTTTCGCCAGGCCCAAGCATTATTTCTCATCGCTGGAAAGTTTTGAGTTCAGATGTTGTTTCTTGATGAACGAAGCGGTTTCAAATTTTGTGCTGCTCCGAGAACGGAGATTCCTCTAATCGAGCAACGCTCCAGACTCGCAGCCACTCGGCTCAACCTGTACATGGTTCTGGATCCGAGGCAGGCTGGTTGAGAACTGGGTCAAGACAGAGCGAAGCGCACCAGGAAGAAAAAAGGTCAAGACTCCCCGAGCGCAGGCGAGTTTTTCTGCTCCTTCTCTACATTCGCTTTAAAACGCTACAGAGAGTCAGCACCGGAGTCGGAGCGGTAGAACTTCCCAACTCATTTATGTTATTCTTGGCTCGGTTTTGAGAGAAACCGCCTGAGAGTTCCTGTTCGGCCATGCCGGTAGCTTCCCTCCGCATTCGAAGCGAATGAAGACAAAACTTTTCGAAATGAGCTCTGGATTTGATTTCCGGATTGATCGAGATTTCATCGGGCTCTCGGAGAGAGCTTCTCGGGGAGTTTCCAGGATTTTCGATTCCCGTCTTCGACGTGTCTCGACTGAGGGAGAAATTCACGATGGGTTCCTCAGCCGGGCGCTTCGGCCTTCCATTCCGCCACAGGAGACCCTTATTCTCCGAGATCTTCCCTCATAAAGCCAAGCGACGTCCTTTCCATCCTTTCGTCGTTGTAAAGAAGCCACCAGACGACGCAAGCGACTGCCCCCAACGATAGTTTTATATCCTTCTATTGCTGAGGGCACTCTCATATAAATTTCCTAATGCGTCAAAGCTCAGACTACGATGTATGCCCTCGGATATCTGTCATACATTTCCTTCCGAATGGGAGTTTGGGATGGGATGGAAGCTTTTGGACTGCGATCGCCCCATATGCTCCGGAGCGAATCAGGATGATTTACTCAATACTTGAATTGTTTTCCTTCCCTCTAACAGGAGGCTCATATTTATTCGATCTCTCGGAACCGTAACCCTCTTTGAGCTCCGTTAAATGTCAGCTTTCATCTCTCCCGGAGACCACTCTTCATTGAGTTCCAGTGAATCTCGATTTCAGGAAATTTCCCACAGAAGTAGGTGGTGAAACAAAAATGGCATAGGCTACACGAGGCATGGTTCGGCAGCGGCAGCACGTCCGACCCCTTTATATGTTCCCTCTCCACGGAGCCCCAGCAGCCCCGTGCCTTGAAAAGTAGGCCATGCTCGCAGCCGGACTCTGTGTCAGTAGTTCAAGATCACGGGGCGAAAGGCTCCCTCGACACAGGACCATTCTGACATCACCTCGACGTCATCGGGGCCTCCGCCGCTTCAGCGGTGGAAAGGGTAGAGCGGTCGATGTTTTCGGAAAATGGTGCCGGCTGCTTGCCCGCTCGCTCTATTGCCGCGTGCGCCCCGTCAGTAATAACAGTGATAGGGAGCTTTTACGTTCGCTGTTGTGACAATACGTTTGAATCCTGTTCCGAGTTGGCCGGCCATCGTTGACGTCGGCGTCATCGAATTGATTATCAATCCTAATATAAGTTGCTCATCTGTCACGTCAATTGACGTTAGCACAAGGAGCTGTACCAGCCGTGTTCAAGAAGTAGTTCAATATCCGCACCAAGCATCAGTATCCTGGAAAATGGTTTCGGCAGTCATTCGCCATAGAGAAAATCGGAAATACCTATGCAAAACGAATTGAGTTCGGGCACTGTTCGGACTCTGTTAAGAAGGTTGACAAGTCGCCCGAACCGAACGGCCGAGCAGATGTGTTGCGTCACTTTGAAATACGTTCAGCTCGGCTGATGGATCTGAATGGATTGATGCTAACCGATGGGAAGGAAGATTGATGCATGGGCGGATTGATGGATATGGAGAGGAGACAGACGTGCACAGTCATGAATTAGGGGCATCCCCGGACGATGGATGAGAACATGAATACGAATGTGAACATAAACTTGTTGGATGGACGTCTGAATTTCAACAGAGCATTTTACAGCTTTCTAAGATATCTTCGACGAGCGAGAGTACCGCGGAGAAATCTTCCGCCGGAGCCTGATGTCTCAAAAAGCTGCACCCAGATCAGCTGTTTGAGAGATGGACAGTAAAGATAGATAGACAGACAGGACCTGCTTCCCTTGACTGGTGCTGCAATCTACGGCAACGCTCCCAGAGCTCAGCGATCGATTTCGACGCAACATCGATTCATGGATGCGTGTGTCCCCTCTCACAGCGAGTAGAAGTGCAACGAACATTTGGCGCTCTTTGAACGCTTCAATTGCGGAAGTATAGCTTCATGTACTACTCGACTCGACTTTGGAACAAGTTTGAGCACCCTATGCGAGGCCGCTGAAGCTGGAATTGGTTCAGTGGTATGTCGGCTCTACACCGCGCAGCATACAACGTCACCGGACGCTTGAGTTTTGAGAGCATATCCAAAGAAATCAGACTTTTTGTGTGACCGATACTCTCAGTCACTGCAGCGAAGAGCGCGCTAGGTGCGAGGGCGAGTTTGGAAGGGCTCTTCGATCGTCAGCAGCCTGCACTACACCTATTCTTTATCAGTCTTGCATTGTTGACGCCGCCATGGCTGTACATGATACAAATCAACCCTTTGTTTCCCGGCTCTGTCTATCATGCACGCGCGAAACCACACACCTGTTCACGCCTCTTCGAGGTGTTGAAACTCAACAGATCTCGTGATAGGTGTTCACTACAACGGGGAAAGCGTTCCCTCGTGGTGGTGCAAAAGCGGAATCCGAGCAGGAGACAACTCGAAACATCCCCACTTTGATTCCTCCTTTAGGCGGAACCCGAACGAATTTGATCCAAGTTTCCAAAAAGTATAGGAGACAGACGGAGTAATGTGTTGAATTGTTTCCCAAGTTCTAGTGTTACGCGATTCGGACGTCTACGAGAGGCCCTGCTGCTGTCCATGCGGTCTTCTGAACATATTTCTTCATTTTCTAGTTTTCAGTCGAAAGCATTTTACGACTTTCGGTCGAGCGAGTTCGCAACGATTCCACTCTCTCACTCTTTTCGGTTTCCTTTGCCCCGCGCCGTCGTGTTTTCCCTGGTTGCATCACTCCATTGTTATGCGGTGTTTGTCTGTGCTGGCGATGATGATGTCGCTGATGGCAAGTCGAGTTGGCAGACCCAACACCAGAGGGCGCCTCTGTCTGTGACCAAACAACTGACCCACTCACGAACGCGCCTCACGTGAGTTGTTTTGCCAAGGTCACATTCGGCGATTTTTCACAATCGCTTATTATTGCTGCGGCCGTTATTATTGTTGATATTGCATTATGACGGATGCAGAATCATTTAAAATCATGCTAAAATGGTCGGAGTCTCCTGCGCATCCGATGGGGCACTCGTTGATATCTGACGAAGCATTGGAATGTTTGATTCGATGTTCACCCATCAGATCCTTAAATTCTGGAACGCCGTGCAAAGCTCTTCTTGCGAACCCCAGTCTAGAGCTTATGTGAGCAAGGAATCCATCCTGCCACTCCTTGGATCAGAAGATATCTTCCGCCACCAGCGGCCGAATTACTGTGAGCCACCATCGAATTTATGACCGATTTCAGTTCGATCGCATTTGATTGAGCGCTTCCAGATTGTAAGCCCAACGCTCACTGTGGTTGACTGATTAGCCGATTTCCGGTTCTGAAGGTCTTCAAAAACCGTTCTGGGTCTTCGTTCTCAGCCGCCTTTGACTGACGTTTGATGCCGAATCCGACTGGGTGGTACATTGAGGTTTCCGACTGAGTCGAAAGTTTTGAACAGCGATAAATCTGAAAACCAGATGACGGGTACGGGGACCCAGACCCCCATCGCCACCGGTACCATAGCACAGATGGACGAACAGCAACGTTGACAACCATCGTCGTCGTCGCGCGATGACTGCGTGGCTGCGGCTGCCGTTGTTGCCGCTGCCATCGTGGCTGCCGTTGCCAGTGGGCCAAGGCCATGTTGCAACACAACTCACGATGGAATAGCGAACCAGCAGCACTGCTTGCCGTTGCTGCGAGCGAGCGGGCAACGGAGTGAAGAGCTAAGTCACTGCCGAATTCTCTGAAAAATCCCGTCGCCGGCTCCAACGAGTTGCGAGAACCGTATTGTTGTTCCGACTCACTGCAAAACTTCAGTAGAAGAGAGCTTGGCATATCTCCCATCTAAACGTCGTTGTCGTCATCATCAAACGCGAGCAACGGCGAAACGCAACGTAGAAAGAAATTTTGTTGAGGGATAAACAATCGTCCGTTCGTGCCTCATTTAGTGGTTCATGTGTCCAACTGCTGGCAAATTGAAATGATTTCGCAAGTACCTGACTTCCCGGGTGAATCGAATGCGCGCTGATTCCGTGACACAAAGTTTCACTCTTCCATGAATACCCTCGACTGCGCTTTAGCCTCTCGTCCCATTGTCCAGCGTCATTGGTCCCGGAGGTGGAAAAGAGCAGCACTCCTTCCGAGTCGTTTCAGCCGGGGAAAAATGGGGAGATTTTCCAGTCTGGAACACACAGGGCATGCATCATCGAAGCTTTCGTTTGCGATGGTTATGGGCTTACTAGAGCCTCATCTCTGGATTGGTACTCATTGGTGACTCCTCCCGATCGATTCTGAGAGTGAGCGCTCGTCGGAGCTAACGGTGGCTTCAGCGCGGACGTGAAAGCCGATTGGCGCGCTCACGCCGCGTAGAACAGGGTTGAACTTCGGAATCGAAAATTATAGCCGGATCAGGTCGGCGGCCCGGTTGGATTCTCTCGCGTACCGGCGAGCGGCGATGAGTCTCAGTGTGTGTGATTCCCATTTTTCGTAAGATCCTCTCCGGCTCGGCTCGCTAAGTCACCTGGCTTCCCGGAACAGAAGAGCCCACTGACCCAGTTTCGTTCTCGGAATGAAAACTCTCCTTTAAAATAAAACAGTATCCAGTGGTCTTGATTAGCGCTGTGTTCGCTCTTCGCCTGAAGTACACACGGCGATAAGTTTCGCAAGGAGGAAGAAAAATGTGTATTCCAAAGTGCTGCGGAAGTCCGCGGACTCCAGCGTGGTTGGTACACGAGATGATGCATCGAGGGTTCAATTAGCGTGGGCTATTATGTTCCAGCGTTGATACATATTCATTCATTATCGGGCAAATCCAAAAACCCATCCGTAGAGCATCTCCACTGAATAAATTCCACTAAATGGAACTTGAGGAGGGTTGATGTACCTGTTGTAGCCTGAGCAGCATCGGCGCTCGCTGGCTGATTCGAATGCATTTCAACTGCACTGGGAGTCGACAGCGGGATGGCAATCACGCGGATGGGCGCCACTTGACTCTGGTATAGTTGTTTCAACGTATCGAGGGGATCAAAATCATTGCGAACTGACGCTTGCAGAGGCTTACGCCACCAACGCCGCCGCTACAACTCAAGTCAACTCCCGCTCCGAGCGCGACTCATCCCACTCGCGGCGCTGTTCTTCAGCGACTTCTCCTGGCTCTGGCCTTGGTCTCTATTCCTTTGCTGCTTCCCGGTCACATCTCAGGCTGGCATTCCGGTCGTTCGAGAGTCTGTCCCGATCTTCTGCGTTTTCTGGAAATCGCTCAGATTCCACACGACGCAGTCCATCGAGCGGACAAGCTTCCGAAATTATTGGTTCGCTCACCGCGCCCTCTCGAACGCTCCACGATCTCCTTACACGAACGTGTTCCAGCCAGAAGCTATATCCTCCGCTCATCGTCGTCGTCGTCGTTGCTGCCGGCGCTAGCGTTGTTCTGTCGAGATCAACCTGTGCCCCTTTAGTAGGGGTACACTTCCCGGAGCCAGAGCTGCGAGCTGAGCTCCACCCTCAGAACTAGGTCACGGATAGATCTTGGACCGAGTGAGTAGATTTCGGCGTGGCTCGCTCGTTCCCTGGTTGCTGCGTTCATTCGGTTGGTTAACCCATAAGCAAGCAGGCATATCCAGGCGGACCAGCCGGTGGTTGAAAAAGAGAGCGATGCTGGCGGCAGGTTGTGGGGTGAAGGCCATAGAGAGAAGACTCGAGTTCTTCCTTCTTGAGGAACGCGACCTACAACGGCAGCCTACTCGCTACCTTTGAGCAGCATGCCTGCCTGCCTCCTTACCTGACTGCCAACCAGAAGGCGGAAGAAAGAGAAATCAGGAGTATGTATAAAAAAAAAAAATGCGAAAGAAAGAGAAGAGAAAAATGAAGACTCGGTTTGTGTCAGCTGGCTTCGGATTCGAGAGTGGGCCACAGAATCAATGTAATGAAGGGGGAAGACGCACTGATAGAAAGTAGACGAAGTGAAATGATGATGAGTTTTCGCCTGGAGAGCGACACCCTCTAGCGGGAGACTCCGGATCCGGTCCGCTGAGGTTCCAAGACTCTCACAGCGGGAAACATTACGCGCTCCAATCGTTCGAGCCGGATGCCCGATGAGTTCCAGGAGAGCGGAATATTAGCGTAACAAGCTGATCTGTCCCCTTCATACCGCCGATTGGCGATGCGCCAGGGAGCTCTGGCACGATTCGGACTTACAGGAAATATGAGGAAGTTCTCCCGAGCCCGAATCTTCGAATTCGCCGGAATCGTTCGCGGAATGTGAATCTGGCGGACTCAACAGGCCAGAGAAGTCCTCTAATTGGGCGTCACGTTTCTGCCGGCGCCACCTGATGGCACGAGGAAAATCGGGCTAGAAAGTTTTCGCGCCTGCATATGAACTAGAACAGTACGGGGAGCGTTCCGGGAATCGGCGGCTTCCAGCCTTTGGATCCGCTCATCACAAACAGCACTTTGTAGCGGACGTTTCGTAGCTCGATGTCGCAACCCGGTGCGTGGATAGCAGCGGTAACGTCGGCGGCGGCATCAGCTGCGGCAGATTATTGAAGTCTCAAGCTTGGATATGAGTGAGCCAAGCGATTTCCATCCTTCTGCGATGTGGGTTGAAGTGGATTGTCGCCATGGCCGGTGTGACTCTGATTCAAGTAGCTACCAACGGCTAAGGATTGATGATCAATCAAGAGCTTGAATGCCGCAATGGCGGCAAGAGCAAATCGACAAATGAGAAACTTTCGGAGGTATAGTATCAGATTTCTTGGAACTTGGAGCCGAGTCCCCACTCTGGAGGAAAAGAAAAAACGAGTTCAAAAGTCACAAGAGGTTCTCACCATCCATAACAACCCTTACGCGAATTTCATGCGAAAATTCTCTCCGCTGTTCTTGATCAATGACTTCGTTTGTGTTCGCCTGGGCTTCGATTGTCTTCGAGCCAGGAGAACAAGACTTCGAGGACGTATCGGGTTTCCAAGAAAGAGAAAAAGACGAGAAAAATCCGCCTGATTTTAGGCAGGCGGTTGAGAACAACCAGAACCGTTAGATCGCCCGCTCGCTCGCATCGTCTAGCGATGAAAGAGGTGAACGAGTGAGTTCGAAGAGAACGGATGTTCGCGAGAGGAGAAAACCGAGGCTGAGAATGGGGCCCGAATTCTGGCGCTGTTTTTGAAAAGGATTTCGTGGAGATCCTGGCCGGCGGAAGACTCCAACAGCTGGTGGAGAATTTGGGAGGTAAGGGTGAAACAGCCACAGGAGGCGGCACGGCGGTGGTTCTTGGTTGGCTCCGGAAGTGGAGAACTTTCTCTCTTAGAAGGAGGCCTCAACAAATTGCTGAGCACCAGACGCACCGGATCGCGCGGCGGAGCAAAGCACAGCAGAGCCGCGCACACCTCTCCCGGTTCGAGAGCGAAAACCAAGAGAACGAAGAAATAGGTTGCGAAAACAATAGGTTTATATCGTTATTGTCATCACCGCCACAACGGCATGTGGCGCCAACGATTCGAGTTCTTGGCGTTGAAGTTTCACTTCCTTAGTGGAGATCGCAGAGCACGATTTATGAGGGAGCTCACCAGCCCGCTCCTGCCGTGGTCGCCGCCGTCGATGTTTGGCCCCGCCTAATGGTGCCGCGTCGTGCGGAGTGGACACCCAACAACCAACCGACTCGCGGCCGACCAGGAAACGAATCAACCCTTTACTGGTTCGCTTGCTCTGTTCGTTGGTTGGCCGGTCGGTCGGTGGCTCGGTTCGCCCTCTCAAGACTGCCATCGAGTGAGCGCGTGATCGGACTGTGTCTTCGGATTCGGGCGACTTGTCGAGTGCCGCAACCATCTAAAAGTTGTTTCGGGACTATTCGGTTCCCGCGCAGCTCCGGGATACAGGTTGTGAATGGTTCCAGCCGAGTCGAGTCCGAGCTTCCGACGAGGAGCGCATCATTCCAACCTGCGACGAAGGCCTGGTCGGGTGGAGAAACCGTTGCAAACCTCAGAGTTGCGGGTTTTGGAGCGTCGTTTGAGCGCACTGCATGGGCACCGTGGAGCTGTCCACGGTGCGGCAAAATAACTGGGCCGACTCATTGCTCCAACGGCCGCTTGTCTAACAAACCAAGCTGGAACCAAATGTCAACCTGTACGCCATCTGTGTGACCTCAGAGCGACAGCAGCAGTTGGGCAGGTAGCTCGTTCGCTAGTAAGTAGCAGCTCAAAGGACGAGTTCGGTTCTCGCAATGGCCTTCCTTGCACTACAATATGCGAAGGTGTCGTCTGACCCATTTCTGATCATCTGCCGCGAGCCTGATCCAGAATGGTTAGATTCGCTCGCTCACTCGCCCGCCTTGCATAAGATCAGAGGTTCTGCACAAACTTCGGAGGGGGAGCAGAGGCGAGAGCAGTTGGGGAAGCTAGACGCAGACGAAGAGAAGTGAGGATAGGGTCCTAGAGAAAGACTCGCCAGACCGCCACTTGTTGATGTAGGTCAAACGACCTCTTGAGAGGGAGTGCCGAGGAATGTCTTCGCAGCCGCGCTCCGTCGGAGACCGCCGAAGATCGCGCTGATCATCTCCCGAGAACTCCTCCGGAGCGCCGGGAGCTCGAGCCGGGAAGATGTTTGCGGGCATCTGACAGTCATCCTTCAGAGCGGGCCTGATGCAACCGGTGTCGGAACCGATTCAATTTTGAAGCGCAGTGTTCTTCAGGCGCTGACTGACGGGTCAATCTTGCAGGCTGAAACGTCTCAAGCTCCTTTCTACGTCACTCGTCCGGTCAGATCTCATCATAGACAGTGCAACACTGGCACTTGCTGCTATTGCCCCACCGCTTGAAGTCGACCCGCGAGCAAGGTCATAAGGTGCCAATAAGCTCGTTGAAGCCAACGGAGCCCTTTTTTCAGTGCAGTCAACACGTGTTCGCGGTGAATCACGCCGCTCGTTTCGTCTGACACTCGCCGGCATCAAGCACGTAATAACACTCGCAAATTGCCAGCCGGAACGCGAGAAAATAATTGCTGGACTACGAGGAAAAACTGTTTGATCCGATTCTGATACGGATAGCTCGGAGCGGGAGCGCAAGCGCGACTGACTCACGGCCCATTCGATCCTTGCGCAGAGCTCGGCTTCCTTTTCCGTCGCCCGTCGAGTGTTCGTTCTCCGCGAGAGCCAGAAGCGAATCGCATCTCTCGCCTCACCCTATCACGCGTTCGTCTGAGCCAGAGCTCTTCCTGCTTCGGGACTTCGATGAGACCATCCAGTCCCACGCTAGCTGGCTGAGGTCGTGGTTTTGAGCAGCAATGCCTCAGACGGGTTGGGGCTCCAAAGGGGGAGGTGCTAGAGGTGTCTGAGGGTGAAAAACTCAAAAAAGAAGGGATCAACTTTTGAGCAAACTGTCTGCTGCTGCTGAGCGAAGGAGCATCGAGGCTGACTTCGTGATTTTTGCCGTGCCGCCCGAAGTTATGCTCCTGGCGGGATGGAAAATCAGGACACCCTGTTGCACATATAGTCCTGTTGGGAACTCCCTCGATGATCCTCGCTTTCGATTGTTCGTCGAAACCGCTTCCCGAGTGCGAGGAAAGCCAGTTTCGCAACGTCAGTCCTACAACAGTTCAAGCGGTTGACTTCAAAGTATCTATCAAAAGGGTCCATCACCGGCAGAGCATTTTCGTCCGACGACCCGCAGGATTTGCACCGCGCGTTCCCCACTTGGCATTGAATTATGGCGTGTCGACTCCTTTTTATTGCCACGATCAATACGTACGGTACACTGAATGGAACCACAGCTGCTCGGCTAGTTTGCTTGCGCGGGCTCGCTCGTCCGTCGGCATCAGCGGCCACGGCGGAGCCAGCACCGGAACCGGACCAGTGTTTCAAAACTCTCCTGCAGTGTCTGTCAGTCAGTCCGTCCGTCCGCTTGTGTGAGTGGCGGAGCCGGCTGCCCACCATGCGAAAGAGGGCCGACCAACCAACCGAACCGTCGAACGTCTTGTGCTGCACAGGCTTTAACGGACTAAATTTGTTAAGACACACACACACACACACGCAGCTATTGCTCAACAAGGGTTTCCCCTTTGAATCGCTGCGATGACAGAACCGAGCTACGAAGGATCGCGTCATTGTATCACGATCCCCGTCTTGGGCTTCTTTAGGGATTCGTGCCGCTCGTTGGCGGATATCCTCGGAGTTCGCGACGGCTTCCCACGCAGCACTTATGTCCCACCTCCGCTCGAGACTCGCTTACACCTCGTGCTCTCCTGTTTCCTGGAAGCTCTTGCACTTTTTAATCCGCTCTTCTAATGATTCCGAGTAGAGGCTCAAACTCCCTCATGTTGGTCTCGTGGAAGTTACGCGAGCAGGAAACGGTTTTTTAGGCAACATAGAGAACATCTCGGAGGGTGTCATATGGGGCACTCGTGCAGAATGATACCGAAAATCTGCATTTTCGTAATGACATCATCAGCAGCGGCCGCGGAAGTGGTAGTGGCAGCACTCCACCCCACGATTGAAGCAACGACTGCAGACCGGGAGCGTGACCTTGAAAGGAAGAACGTACGGCAACGTTCGCTGTGTGCTAGTTCGGTTTGCCGATGGGATCGAGGATTCGCTGTCTTGCAGCGTTTGACGGCGGCGCATGTCTAGTCGTCAGCGGGGTTCCTCGCGACCGGTCGGGCAGCCCGTTCAACCTCTGCGGCAGGTTGCGAACCGGGAGCATCGAGGTGTTCGTCTGGAAGAGTTGCGACTCCGCGCGTTCCCGCAGTTGCGCAACGGGCGGCCCGCTGGGAAATGATTTCCCTCCGATTGCGTCGCTCCCACGGATTTTCTGGCGATGTTTTTCGATGGATTCGCGTACACATATCCCAGACCAATTTTCGGTCCGTGCGTCTTCTCCCCGTTCTCCAAACTGGGTCTCGGTCAATGACAACACCTCCTAGAGAGTCGTTTCGAAATGACGCGTGCGATGCTGAGCCTGAGCGGGAGCGCCACGTAATAACTTCGGACAACCGGTTTGGACATGGTTTTGTTTGCTCCGAGCGGCATCCACTGCAGCGTCGAGCGCAGTTTCTCGAGAGAACGCGCGTCTGTTTATGAAATTCCATCCAGGTTCAAGGCTGTGCATCCCTTTCGCCTGCTGGCCGGCCTTCTCGCTCCCCGTTAGATAATCCGTCGAATCGGGAGCTCTTTTCGGATCCACGTTCCGAACACATTTCAACTAGACGTGGGTTTCGGCCTTGACCCTCGCGCTTTTTGGGAGCGAGAAACTCATCCCGTTAGTGTCGTTCCCGCTGTTGACGTTGTTGTCATGGATGCGGCGGCGGCGACTGCGTCGACGGTCGAGGTGTCGAGGCGACTCGGGATCCGGCGTGGCAAAGTCATCATCTTCGGATGAGGCCGACGGGGAAGTTCATATTGAAAAGTTTGTAGCTGCATTAATGGCACGACGATGGGAAACAGCGAGTCCGCTCGTGCATAGGGCTCGAGTCCCATGCTCCACTCGGGTTCGTCAGGGCGAGTTCACATTCGGCCGAACTCATGCGATCGAAACGCCAACCGTGGTCTCCTATCTGACGATTCCATTTTCGCCCCAATGCCGCCGTCATGGGCAGCATTATTTGATCCCTATCCGACATGATTGTCTTGGCCTGCACCCGCAACAGCTGCAGCAGTCGCATGGCGGGGAGAATCCGCAGCGATCAGCTTCGCTATCTCGCGAGACGTTGAACGCGTCCGCCGTCGGAAGCGTCGCGGCCGATTTCCACGCACAATTTTTGAATACTGCATATCGTTTGAACAACAACTCGGTGACATCGTTTCTTGGATCTGATCTCGGGCAATGTCATTTGCAAAGCGGGCCGAGGCCACGGTGAATGCGGCGCAGCTCCTTAAAGTTTGCCGCTGCTGCCGCATCTAAACAGGACGTTAGGTGAATCACCCTTCCACTGTCGTCGTTAGAGAGTATATCCTCAAGGGCGACCTTGCCCTGCTGTTGCTGGTCTGTCGCCGGTGTCCTCGAGCTTACTCTATCTGCTCTCATAGGGGGCTTCATCCCAATGGGTCACTAGGTCAGGGTCTAACCTATTTAGAGGAACTGTCTGTCGGTCCGCGCGTTTGACTGACTCAGTTTAACTGTATATATGCGGAAACAGTCGCTCTCGACCGCCCTGAGCCTTTTTCGTGGCGAAGCTCTCGCGTTACTGAAGTTCGGACTGAGCCCGCTCAGAAACCAACTCCGCTCCCACAACCACTGAACGTGTTCGGAACGGTCTCTTCCTCGTTCTTTAATCGGTCCTCGACATTGATACGGAGACCACAAAGACACAGTTCGCGCGCCGCGCCGACAGTCCCCAGAGTGCCGGATATAGCACGCGATCGCTTGCTCGTGACCTGCACATTCGGATTTGATTCGAAACGTGAGGAAGCCATGCAAAACTTCACTCCTGAGAGGCTGAACTGAGAGATCACGAGGAGGGGAAACCGAGGAAGTGGCCACGACCATCCCGTTTCCGATGATTCGACCATCACAACGCGAACTCCGCGAGTTTTCCCCCGATGTGGCTATTCATCGATTGTTCCCGCGCCCAGCGCTGCTTGAGACGACATCTGGGAAGGGGCTAGTTTGTCACCGAGCTCTCGAACTCATCCGTACTTCCAAAACGTCGTGTTTCGCGCTTGATCGATGTAGTCGTTAAGGACATTGAAGAAGTTGCTTCCCCGATGGAAGCCGGGTGTCGGGGGTGTCTTAGTGGTGGGAGTTGTCTCCGCTTCGAACGCCCCCGACGTATCCGATCGCCTGAGACTTGGGGAATTATTTGATTTGCCACCGGGTCAGACGTGACGAGAGAACGAATTTCTCATGCGCTGTTGCCAGCCGACGCTCCGTCGCACAGTGTGTATACTAATTGCGATCGAAAGGTTCCTCGCAGACCGCGGCATTCCACCGATCGGCTGGAATCCATGAAGACGCTTCGCGACTGAGAGTTTGAGAACAGAATGACGTGATTCGACGACGACGACGATAATCGCCTATTCTCAGGGACCGATTCAAACGCGCACGGAAACCCGAAAAGGGGCGCTTTTTCGTGCCCGAAGCGAGCCTCGAGGCCCCGGCGCCGAGCCCCGCCGCTGACCTTGCTTTTGCGGTGGCGGACCCGTAAAGCGGAACAACTGCTTTTTAGAAGCGACCGCGGCAAACAAAGTGACGTCAACAACAATGCTCTGCTCGCGTTTTGGCTCTCGCTGCTGTGGCTAGCTAGAATCAAGCTTCACCTCAGAAAGCATGAAGTGCTTCGCTGATTGTTCGACTCAAAGCGAGCGTTGACTGCACAGAGATATTTTTTGCGCATTCGGCCATTAGCTTTTTTTTTACGTCGGTCCCCGACGGTCAGACAGACGGGCGGGCGGGCGGTCGCAGCAACTGTCATACGGCTGGTTTTCGTCTGAAACTGAGCGTATTACGGAACGTATTCGATATCGTGCGTCGGGATCGCTCGGCCCACTGGAATCGATCCGCGCCGTGTTTCCGAGCACACCCACTCACAGGGGATGTTCGTTGTCCAAAAATCATTCTGCTCCGCCAGCTGGAAATATTCTGTATGGAACCCACAGGGATCTGTTACGGAGAACAGAAATTTTCAATTTTCTACCACGCGAGACATCGACACGGGCCCGCTCGCGTTTCCGGGGCCGGCCCGATTGAGCAACTCCTCCTCTCGAGTCTATGCGCCCCGTGTCGGGAACCTGCGGCGTCGCGAAGTGGCCCGTAGCTGAATGGAAGGGAGACGCTAGAACTCGGAGTTCTCCCGGATCGAGAATTGACATCAAGCTCCAGCGAATGGTTACCACGGAACACACTGCGAACAATGCTGATTGCTCGTTCGGTTGCTCGTTCGTTTCCACCATCGGTTCTTAACGAGCACTCAGTGTGCGACTTTGCATTTGTCGAGTGCTCCCAGCTTGCCATTTGTTTGTCTGTCCACTCGCCTCCGGTCGGTCCCGTCAATCCATCCGGCTGTTAGTTGTGGTGGGATGGCCTTGCTCCGGTGCTCTGATGTGCGTTTGGATGCTTGTTCGCTTGCTTGTTGCTTTCTTGTCCACCGGGACCGGGGCTGGCCAGCTTACCGACCGGGTGGCAAGCTGGCGACGTTACGCAACGAACACAGTACCTGGTAGCCGACGCTGAGCAGCGACGTTCACTACAGGCCCTTCCAGATCTGCGTTCGCTGTACTTACGTTGTCCAAGCCCACTTTCGGCTTCTACCTCGGCACCTGCGACACCTCTTTCAACATGATCCGTGAGAATTTCGGTTGCGAATGTCCATTCGTTCCGCAAGCTTTCAAGTCCCGAGTTTCTGTTCGCCGCAGATTCGGAGGGAAGCCGTGTGGGGGGTAGAGATCGATTCGGAAGCCATGTCTGAATGTTCGAGCAACAACGAACGTCAACGTTCCCTGAAAGGCATCTCGCCGTTCGGATGCGAATCGCCACCTGAACCACCCCATGGTCCTAAAGGGGAGGCATTGCTCGAGCACATCGATATTCTTGAAGCTCTGTGAACTCTTCAGAGCTCCGGCCTATCGGGGAGAAAAGCAATACGAACCGTGGCCTAAACACGAATTTGTCATGGTGCGGCCCGGATCGCTTCCTGAAAACGTACGACATTTTTTATCCCGCTCGACGTCGAACGGCCGCTTGCATGATTCGCGCGCGCTCCTCGATACGCTGGAGCCTCGTGAACGAAGCTGAAAAAACAGAACGGCATGCGACCTGGCCGTTCCCAGGATAAACTGGATCAGCTCCGATCTGGCTTAGTTGGACATATATCCTATGGTTATGGTGGTGGTGGTGGTGCTGTTGTCTGTCGTAGTCGTTGTCTGTGGTACCAGCCGTGAGCCAGGCTACGCGGCCCGAATTGTGTCAAGGTTGGCGAGGCTTGTCTCGGCCCAACCGCATGGAACCAGCGTTGCCGATGCAAGTACCGCAAGAAGCAGTGAGAATACATTATTGGAAGCGAACGATCACACAGACACGCACGCGCGCGCGCTCACCCGCCCGCCCGCCGGCTCACCATGATAGGTTTGATTGAAACAACAAATCACTCATCAAAATCTCTGCATGCCGCATGGAAAATTGCGACGGTGGAGATTCGGATGTAAGATCGCCCCCGCGGGTCTCGCGAAGTCGTTTCGAACACACTCCAAGAAATCAACTGCTCGTCGTCTGCTCGGAAAGGATGCGCGGAAAGCCGCTGCTCATGTTCTGGAGGAATAAATAGCCATCCCGGTGGACGAATGACCTCGACTCGAGCAATGAATGACGGAATTCGAAGCTACCAAGATGATGATTTGAGCAACGGCGTTGGGCAACCTCCCGACGAAAATCAGGAAGAAATACGGCGAGCGAGCGAGCGATCTGATCAATGCTTGGCGGGAAACGTGAAACTGAAAGAAATTCTATTCATTGAGAAATACCAGGACAGCTTTGACAAAGTGAAGCAGATAGGAAGGAAGAGCGGATTTCGGATCCGAAAACCACCGGGTCATCGCGGGTTCGATGTGGGAGCTTCCGACGACTCCGTCAAACTTTCGGAAATTCGCCAAATATCGTCCACTAGTCGCCCGCGGATTAAATTATTCCGGACTCCAGCCGTTCGAGCGGCGTCCGTTGGAAGAAAAAACCCCACCCAATAACGAGACCCCGGTTTTGTACGCAGCGAGATTCGGAATCTCTTCCCAAGCAGATGACTTCGGCTGAAACACAACGGATGTGCTGTTGCTGCTGTCGACGAATCGATGCGTGACGTTCCTAATTATCTGGAGTCGAGAAGGAACGCGCTAACAATGATCCTGGGCAAAAATTATCGGCCAAGGTCAGAAAGATGCGACAATACGGGCGGTCGGTCGGTCGGCAAACGGACAGCGAGCCGGGCGGTTAGTCGAGCCGGCGGGAAGAAAGTCCACTGTAGGCATCCAAGGAGCCGGTGTTGTGGGACAACGTTTCAGAAACGGGGGATTCCGTCTCGCGGCGCTGATGAACAAGCTGTGGGTTAGTCCGTCGGTTGGCTCATCAGAACCGTTAGTTTGTCGGCTGAAGTTTTCCTTTCCATTGTGCGGTGACGATTCGTGCAGACGACCGAGCACGATCCTTTGAAGCAAGGTCATCCCACGTCGCGGCGGCGAGCAAAAGAAGCCTTTTGCTCCCGGCTCCTCATCCTCTCATTTGGTTTCCAAGACAGGCGGACAGCTAGACGGATCCTGAAGTATAATCTAGCGAGAGTGAGACAACGGACTTGTCATTGTAATACAGATGAAGTCGAAACACAGACGCACCGACCCTCAGGCTAACTGGAATCTGGATGGGAATCGAGTGTTCGGCGCCCCAGCGGCTCGTCCGTCGACCAGGAACGTGTCCCAGGCTCCGATTTCGAATCGCGTTCTCACTCATCAGCTCAACAACATCGAGCTCAGAGGGGAGAAAACGGTGACCGGCGTACGGGGCGGGAGCGGAAGGGCCCGGCCACAGAATGTACAGAGTCGAAACGGATGCGGTGGAACAGGCGGGAGGAGAGAGGATCGCTCAGCTACCCATATGATCGGGAGCATTATCGGCTGGAGAGGCATGAACAAACAAGGGCCTAGAAGAAGCTCAAAATTAGAGTGATTCACCCTGACTCTCTCGATTCCAAACTAGCACAGGCCACCTTGACCCACGTCGGCAGATAGGCAGACAGACAGCCAGCGAGAACGACATCTCTTAACGCGCAAGGCTAGCGTTGGTATACGAGTGACGATCGGTAGCGATGATTGCGGCAGCGATGGTGGTCTCGGCCACGCTCAACCCAGTTTGCCCTCCACAAGGTCGGAACGGGCCGCTCGACGCTCTGATTCGATCAAGGCTGGCTCGCTCGCTCGCTCGCCCGCCCGCCCGCCCGCTGACTCTCGAGACCGCCGGCATACTGGAAAGCGCCGAGCATGGCTGCCGGCTGGACGGCAGGCTGCCGCCCTGTAGTACTGCGACAAGCTCAGACCGCTTTCTCCTTCTTCCCGTTGTACCGCTGTCTCTGTCTAGGTCAAGGACACTCTGGTCGGTCGGTCGCTGGCTCGCTAGTTCCGACTAGTGAACGCTTTTTACAGTCTGGTCGCACTTTGCCTCACTGTCAGACAGGGTGGGCAACGCTATCCAGTTGACGAAATCGAAGCGAAAGCAACCGAGGCCAAGAACTAGGACCTATGGATACATCATCCGCTCCGGGAAGGAGCCCGTATTCTACTTGAAGAGAGGCCGACAAGGGGAACCGGCATGTCGAGGATCCGGAACGGAATCTCGATTTCCATAAGATTTACTTCTGTTCGGGATTTCCGGCGAGCGGTTCGAACTGTTGGTCAGGATGACAGTCGTCTTTTCGCCAGTTGCCTGGTCAGTCAGCCGGCCAGGCAAGCAAGCGACAAGTCAGGCTGTGTAAATTCTCTCCCCCTCTATCGTTGTTCGGGCCCTCCATACCCTCTCCGACCTTGGCCCATATCCCTATGGGCTCTGGTGTGACGGCGGCGGCGGCGGCGACGACTGCTTACATCACGCTGCTCGCTCGGTGTTGGCCGCTAGCTAGCTGGCAGGCCGGCTAGCAGGGAGCACAGAGACAGGCGGCGGCAACAACAACGACTGCAGCAATGGTGGTGGTTCTCTCTCCCACTCGATTCCCTTTCCTATTTCTCGCGCAATAGCCGGCGCGCGGCGGAGAACTCGCATGCTCTTGCAGAAGTGCTTCCATATTCAAAGGGACTGTCACGCCGTCCGTCCGTTTGTTAGTCGTGTGTTAGTCCGTTCATCGCGCGCTCGTTTGTCTCGCACATAGTCAGTTCGTCCGTCGTTTGTTCGTCTACCCTCGGAACAGTCGGACCAGTGTTCTACAGGGTCGGAGGATTTGTTAGCTGGCTCTCTTGTGGCACCGAAGTTCGGTTTACGCCGATTGGATTGAGTGTGTCCGGAGCCGACGTAGAACGAATCGCACACTAGTGTCATATCTGCTGTCAGAGGGCTCGACGACACCATCCTCGCACAGAGCGCGGGACAACAAGAAGCTAGAGTGCGCGCGAACTGCCTTCGACAACGACGACGAGCGGAGACAACCTTCTGGAAGAGCGCTCCCGGTCGGTATTTCTGTGCGCATCGGTCAGTCCGTCTGTCTGTCAATTGACAGCTGATCTATGAGTGAAGCGGTGATGAGAGACCACGATGTTTAATGTGCCGGTGCCTGTTGTGGACTATCCCTATGGCTGACACCAACTTAGACCCGGCCGCTTCGCTCCATCTCACGATCAGACCGAAAACGCGACCGAATACGGCGGATTCCTACAGTACCTGATTTTAACCATCCAATACAACGACCGCCACCAAGTTTGACGCGACACCCTTGGTGTGAAGGAGAATAATTCCCAAGTAATAGTTGGCGAGCGACAAACCGACCGACCGACCGACCGTTCATCGGACCGACCCACCGACCGATCGACTTTCTGTGATTGTCACACATAACGAAGTGTTGTGTTCATGAATAGTAGTAGTGTACAGTTTGGTAGGAGGAGCGACAGACACCGAAACAAAGTGAAGTCCTCGTCGAAGAGCAGAACTAGCGCTGTGTGAGAAGACGGAGAACTGAGCTCCGACAATTTTCTCGTGACTACCTCATTGGATTACGTGAACTCCCTCCAGCTAGCTTTCTAGCTGCCTAGTGCTCATTGTTGGTGCTTCCATTTTTCGTCGAAGCGTCGACGCCGTTGTCGTCACCTCCGTGCCCGTGCTTGTCAACGTGCTCCCGAACCTCGTGGGCTCCTGCGTGTGATCCTCGTTCGTCGTTCGCTCGTTCGAACTCTCAAAAGTCGCACTCATGGCATCATTCATGGACAACTTCTACTTTCCCACAGGGACGGCTCAGTACGTACCGAACGACACGTACCAGCCTCCGGTCAACGTCATGGCCGTGAACGGGGTCTCGGTGTCTGCACCTCCGGGTGTGGTGCACAACCCCTCACTCGAGTTGGCTGTCATCTCACCTGGAAACTCGACCCTCGTCAGTTCCGCCGACTCCAAAGACGGCATCGAGGAGCTGTGTCCCGTGTGCGGCGACAAAGTTTCCGGCTACCACTATGGCTTGCTGACGTGTGAGTCGTGCAAAGGATTCTTCAAGAGGACAGTTCAAAACAAAAAAGTCTACCAGTGCGTGGCTGAAAGGTCTTGTCACATCGATAAGTCGCAGAGGAAAAGATGTCCCTTCTGTCGCTTCCAGAAGTGCCTCGACGTCGGGATGAAACTCGAAGGTGAGTCCTCGTTGAGTTTCCTTCTTCCTCTCTCTCCCTCTAATCGAGCTCTAAGTTCTGCGAGCAAAGAGCGCAACTCAAGTTCCCCTGAAATCATTTTCATCCCCTTTCTTGTTCGAGCATGTGATGCCTGCAGCGTATGAGTGAAGATGCACTTCAGACGTAGAGTAGAGTTGAACGCCCATATACGGAGCCGTTAGGTGAGGAATAAGAACATCCACAGCGCAGGCGGGGGGGGGGGGGCATCTTGGGTGAAGCGGCTTCGCGTGCCGAGTGGAGCCTTTAATGATGTGTAGAGCGCGATACGTTGGGGAGGTGACACACGTGTAGTCTACGTGGAGCTCCGGCAGAATTCCAGGAGCCGCTCGCTTGCGCCGCGTTCTTTCTACCCGGCGGTGTTGGCTGGCTGCTCGTCGAGCTGTTTGCTTCATTGTTCAGAGGAGCCGAAATGTTTGAATTGAAGTCTTGAGGCGCTCTGGAAGCACGCCAAACGAATGGACTGGTGGTCTTCCATAACTCGCTCCTTCGACGAGTAGCTTCGGCGGCCGTCCAGCGGATCGACGGAACGCTTGCTGCCGACGTCGCAGCCGCTGCCACTTGAGGTCCAGACCAAAAGCAGCTGTCGAATCTTCGCTCCGTCGGAGGCTGCTGATTGTTTTTCAAACTTCGAGTTCACAAAGCCTTCTTCGTGCTCCTCGGAAAAGCCCAGATGCACGGCAAGCCCGCCCCACGCGATCGGGCATCGAGAGCTCGCTTCGATTTTGAAAGACGCGGGTTCCCGTCGACTCGTTCAGCCGCCGGAATGTTTTCGCAACGCTTTCGTGACGATTGCGCCAGAATGAATGAGCCAGCCAGTCAGCCAGCACACCAGGGAGCGAGCTACACACGGCTCGGAGCCCTGGGTCGACCAGGCACAAGTCTCCGGTCGACAAGTGAATAGTCAGAGACGGGCGTTCACGCATAACAACAGTGTAACAAAAGATTGTGTGATATGATCCGGTCGACGTGAATGGAATCAAACTCAGAATGTATCGGAAACCCATCGACAAGGGTCCATGAGCCGTACTCGGATTTCCCCGGACGATTGGTCTTCATTGAAGCTTCGGGACGTTCTCCCTGTTCTGGATTCCTTGTTGGATTCATTGTTGAAACTCATCCCTCTGCTCTCCACTCGAGCAGGAGGTGGAGATCTCGCGATTCACGATGATGAGAGAGAAACATTGCAAGGATCGGGAATACGAGTTGCGAACGTGATCGAATCGAACATTTCGTCAACAAAGTGTCAACGGAGAAACCTCTGCGATTCAAGAGGAAGCCCTATGCTGGAGGAGTAGAGGAATTCGCTCCTGTGTCAGTGAAGGAGCGAGAAGCAGGAATACTTTTCACACGGCCAAAGCCAATCGAATCGAAAACAGATTCAACTACCGCCCTTTTTATTGGGATATCCGATTCGAAGGCGTGGAGCGTGTGGACACTCATGGTTTGCTGGTACTGGCATAGAACAGCAGCCACAACGATAGCGATTAACTCTATCTGACTAACTTTATCCATCATGGAAGCTCCGCAACCAATTTCGTTCGAGAGGATCGTTCTTCTCGTCCATGCGCCTGCCTGTTGTTGAACATTCACTCTTTGAATATGTTTCCTCTTCATTCGTCTCTCCTTCAGCGGGAAAAATGAGAAGAGCTCACCATGAGGCGTTACGTGCTTCTCAGAGGCTTTCCATACTGCTCGGGCTGAAAAAAGGGTCCGCGGTCCAGTCTACGTGGACCTCTTATGGGAATCAGCCCTTGGCCAGATGATGGGTACGATTTTCCTCCTGATCTGTATTCCTCGCATGCAGGAGAAGGGCTCGAGCAGTTGTCGGCGGAATGAATGGCCACTCCGCATCGGTTCGAGTCAACGAAATCAAAATAGCAAATCTTCCGCTGTCAATCCGCCTGACACGACGACGGCGGAGTTGCGGCAGGCAAAATCATCATCAGCGACAACAACAACTCGCCGCTTCGCCGTCGTCGCTCTAGCGTGGCGAGTTACGACACACAACTCGGCACACAAAGAAATGACAACAGACCTGCAGACTCACACACCGATAGATTGACATGACAACTTGGCCATCGGCAATTGCGGCATGTTCAGAAGTTCGCACGGGGCATACTACAACTAATTCCCGAGCTTCTGGCTCGCAAATTCGACCCGAGAGGGAGAACCGCCTGGCCAGAGGTTCGGAGTCGGAAATCGAAACACACTCCGAGTGAATCGCACGTATCCTGTGACCTTTTTTCTCGATGTTTGCCGCATCCTATGTGATGCTTCACTTGAAAAGCTATGTAATCACAACGCGCTTGATATACGTTCAGCTGGCTGTCGCAAATGACCAAAGCGTCGTGTCGACCTGACTCCCCAGTTACTCTGGTGGCCAGGTTGAAAGTTGGCGCTACAACTTTTCCGCCAAAAAACCCACTTGAAAAGTGTATTCCACAACGCTTTTTTGACCTCAGTGCGGCGAAGGATCGTCGAGAATATTTTTCGGCCATATGGCTTTGTCGTAATTGTCTGGCGGCGCTGTGCCCGGATCGCTACGTTCCGCCACCAGACATTCATGACACCGATAGGTTTCTCCCCCATGCTTCCGGAAGGTTTTCCACCAACTTTCTCGCAGTTTCGATCCACGGTGAAAACTCTCTCGCGACACTGCGTTCTTTGAGTCGATGAGGAAAGCAAGAAATCCAAGGGGGACAATGATGCGGGAACTCGTCCCTGGAGCAAGGCATCCCGTTTGATGGTAGGCTTTGAATATTTCCTCCGTACGGAGCTTTTCAATTCGCTCCGTGAAACCTTTTGTGCTCTGGGTGGCACGGGTCGTTTTTCTTTTAGCAATTCGAAACCGATGCAGACTATCGGCGATTTGAGATATGAGACCGCGGAGCAGCTTTTGAAAAACTGAAAAGACGCTCACTGCTCGACAGATCAACGGGAGTTCTCGTCGTGGAATTTGCATTTTCCACGCTATTTCCATCTCGACGTTCGACTTCATCATCCGCCATCTATGCTAGAGAGTTGACCGATAGTTCTCTCCACCTATTTTCTCTCGTTGAGTCGACATATTGGTTGATTCGACTAATCATGAATTTCACTAATCTCGATGTCGCTCGAGACGAGCATCTCCGAAGAAATGAGAACTACTTTTTTTTAGCGCGTTCCCGCTCCACTGGGTCATGGCCCGGAGTTCCTATATGAGATGAGACCGGAATCGATTTTGTTTCGTATGCTCTGCTAATTATCGACACCGTCCTCATCTTCGAACGTAGTTGACGTCGTTCTTTCTAGTCACTAGTTTGCGCTCCCATCCTCCAAAATTGGAGAAGGAAAAAGAGGAGAGTTTTCGAACAGTCGGATCCTATTGTGAATCAAACATTGAGGCGAGTTGGAGTGTTCGCGAGAAGACGACGGTGACGCTGACGCCGCCGACGGAGAAGATAGCGTTTGTAAGGGCAGATGTGGTTTCGTCGCGCCAGCCAGTATTTAGTGTGACTCGTTTCCTCCTCCGAGAGAGGTCTCGTCTCAGTGTCAAGTTTAACTCGTTGTCACTCCTCGACTGCGTTCCACACTGCTTGGTCCCGGTATGGTCAAGCAAGTAGCCCGCCCAAACGAGCAAAACGCAAACGAACAGACAGACGAGACTTTCATCCACGACCTACCTAGCTTGAGCTGTTCTAAGCTGGAGAGGAAACCGGGAAGGCAGGCAGGAGATCGAGCCGCCGGGCGGTTGCGAATCGTCGACGGGGTCTCCTCACTCACCGCTGGCAGTCGAAGAAGTCGCTCTCACGAGAAGAACACTACGCATATACCGGCTTGCAGCAGCAGCACGACGACGCCCGCTGCTGAGTCATTTATGCTCTGCAGAATCCGTTTGTAATAAACTTTTTTCCTCGTGCAATTCGCTGTTATCGACGTACCACAAGCCGCTTACGTGTAGCAGTTTCGGAAAACCCGCGCGAGATTCCAAAAAGGTTTTTTGCATAAACCGTCTTACCGAATGCCTTCCTCTCGACGGGTAAATAAACTGACGACCCCAGAAAATAAGACGGCTTGCACAACGCTCAGTCATGCCTCACTGCGTGCTCAACGACAAAAATGCGAGCGATCACGCTGAGGTGAACATACTGTAATGCAAACCTCTTGGAACACTTTCACCCCTCGCGAAGTTCTCCTCAGTTTCGGTTCCACCCGAAAGTGCGGACCCCCACGTTCGCAGTGACTTCCCGACGGAGAGTTGATTCGGCGCACCCAGGAAAATGGTCTGTATCGATCTGAGACGCCCTCAACTAGAAGACGTTCCCCTGCTTCCGGAGAATCGGATCCGTGACCCCTCGAACTCACGAAGATTGAACGCATTGACGGTTGCAATAAGAGGAAATTCATTGAAAAATTAAATTCCCTACACTGTTTCGTCCCGTCGGCGATGACGGGTATGAAGACAGCGGCGGCGAGCGGCAACGCTGTCATCGTCGTAGGCTATGTGGTGTTGCTTGGCCGTCAATTGCGCAACTGCAGAAGTGGGTCAGGGCTCCGGCTCCAGCACCAGCGCTGCCACCAGCCGCCGCAGCACCGCCATTACAACCATTACCATTCGCCCCAGCCGGCTGCAGAGCTGCGTAAGGCCCTTTCGGCGGTGCCAAAGAGCTCTTCGAGTGAACGGACAAACGCTCACACGACGGGCAAAATTCGTCGGCGCTAACCTCTTCAACAAGTCTAATTCTCCAGCGGGAAGAAGAACAACAACTATTCTGGTTTCGGAGCGCTTGTAGTGACAACCGACGTTTCTAAGGAGCGCTCGCGATGAATTCACACGACGAGCCGAAGGCGAAAATTCGGTTGTTGCGCAACGCGAAACCTGTTGTTGCCACAACTGGTGTTACCGCAAGCTTTGGCTAATATACATTTTATGAGCGTTTACCATGATATATACAGTGACGCTGCCGCAGCTGAATAGCGCTCGCCGCTGAACAGCTCATTCCATCGTCGGAACTCCTAAATTCCATCAACGGATGAACTTTTCCATCCGAGTCGGCTCTGGGAACCCTGAGAGAGTGACGCCACGAACATTTTTTCCTGTCGGTGAATCCGGAATAAGTTCCGAGGAGTGAGGTACTCCTTGAGTTGGAACGGTCTTTTGAGTCGGAGATGTGCAACCCATCGACTCCTCTGCTTCCTTGACGTGCAATCCTGAGCCATCAAGCCGTTCGGGCCGAAGCCGTGACCGCAAGGGTCAGTTCTTCGGAGCGACTTTCCCCAACCGGAATGCTCCAGTCGCTGGAAATCGGATCCGACGAACTTCCATGAATCAATCGGATGGAAGCTCCATCAAAATTTCCGTCTGTGCATCTGTCGTGCCGCGGTTCGTTCAGCCGATCGGGGCCGAGCGTGCGTCCAACAATCCGACCGCAGTCAGTCCTCCGACCATAAGCCAGCCAGTGACGTGATGCCCCGATGAAGCGCTTTGGAAATTCGCTTTCGCAATCGCGTTGCTCTGAAAATTTCGCCAAAACTTGAGCTGTGGCTCAGACCGTTTTCTTTCATCATTTTGTTCATCATCTTTCCCACTGAGGAGGAAACGAACCAAATCCGCTCGGATGATGTCAGCAGTCTTAGTGCCTGATTTTTTGTTGCAACCGCGCCGTTCTTGATCAGATCTCGTTGAAGCGAAGGTGAGGGTCGTTTTTCGAACGGTGTTCCCCAAAAGAGCCGAGGATGGCAGATCTGGAGAAGTCGGTTCTATCCGCGGTTCGCGACGTAACTCTCGGGAGATGAATCACTGGGGAGGGAAGGGGGCGACAAGCGAGGGCATTGTTATTCCCGGCGCGGTGCCCACCTCGACTGGCTCTCGCTGAGCGGGAATAGGGCTCCGTGTCGGAGGGAAACTACCGGCGATACCTAAATCGGCTCAGCATCGGAGCAGCATCAGCTTGGACAGCAAATTCGGGCCCCTGTCAAGGGGTGAGGGGGGGGGGGGGGGGGGGCGCATTTCGAGGTCCTCGCTGGGACGGAATCGCCAAAGTGTTCTGATAGAGATGTGAAGATTGTTTTGGTCAGAGTGGAGTGGCAGAGGCAAAGAGTCGATTGAAGCTTGCAGGCCGTGAGCTAGGGCGTTTGTAGGCAGCCACTGCCGCCGCAGCTAGGACGACAACGACAACAGTAGTTGAGTCGCCTTATTGCAATGCCGGTCTGTGCGCGCTGTCGGGAGGCTAACCTACATCGAAAGTAGGTTAAGCTACGGCACTCACTGGGCTCACTCCGGATGTCCACGGTTACGACACAAGTATGAGTTATGCTACGAAAACGTTCGCTCACCGTTTTGCTCAGGCACGACTTCTCGCAACTGCACCGGCAGCAAGACGCCGCGCCTAACGCATTCATTCGTGCACCCATCCATCCCTGTCCCACCGCGCCGCAACCATTCGGTTCGGCACCGAAGACTGCCGAAGTTATCTCAGGGATCTTTGGCGATCGGAACGTCAGGGAAATCAAATGAGGATGTGATGCCCTCCCTGAGGCTCGCTGAGACCTGGATGGATTTTGACTGTTTCGTCGGATATCGTTTATCCGCCAGGTTCGGGAGGCGGGCGTTGACTTCGTGGCTCGGAATCTGGGCGCAAATGCCTCTTGTGTTGACGATTCCAGTCAGCCAGTCGCCACGATTCAATGGGAGCTTTTTTCTCCGCCGCCGAGTCGTTGCGTGACGTCAGCCGCAACCGCCGAGGTTTGAAGTCCGAAGCCTCGCCGAAGAGAGAATCGGGGCAAACGCAAGCAATGCGTTATGCTAGCACCGCTACACGTACTCTGTAGGGTGCTTTGAAAGCCACCGAGCCGCTCTGGCTGGCAGCTCGCTAGCCGGCCCGTCAGCGAGCAAGTTGGCCCATCCGCTCACGCCAATGAACTGCTCTTGTTGTTGTCCATGCTTTATAGTGAGCTCGGTGCGCAAACTCTTCAAACGCGGGCTGCGATTTGAGGGTTCAGCGATTTCCAGCTCGTCAGATTCGAGGATCCGAGAGGAGGGGCTCCTCTGGAAAAACAAAGCTCTCTTGGTCAAACCGGGCGCCAGAACGCTCAATCCATTCGCTGCAGCATAGCGAAATACGTCTGGCCACGTTCAACAACAAGTGGCAGTTCGCGATCCGCAATACATCCTGAGCGGCCGCGGAGTCAGATGTTGGGAGCTCCACATGAAAACATGTCAAGAATCTCTCGCAACTCGGAAATGTTTCCACTGACGTTAACATGGAACGCTCCGAAATAAAGTTCGCTCCAACCATGGGTTACGGGGAGAAAGGTGAGGGGAGCGATTCGCGCGAGGGCCAACAATCGACCACAACTACAGGTTCCGATCTGAGCTAGAACCAGGAGCGGTCGCTGGTCTTCGTTTGGTTGTTCTCTTTTCGGGTATCTTAACGCTGGACGCTTTCGGCAAGGAAAGGAGATATTTTCGGCTCGGTGGAGGCGAAGACGACGCCGCTGATTCCGTTGGCAGAACCTTAAGCCCCTTCTGTTTCTGGTTCGGTATCGTTACGTTAGCTGGTTGAGTGGCTGGCCCGAGCGAGCGGCCATCCAGCTTGCCCCGTCGCCCGCCAGGCAAAGGATCGTCCGACCAAGAAGAAACCGACCCGGCAAACGTCGCTCGCATGCGTGATGGCGGCGGTGGTGATGCCGCCGCCGCCGAATCACTCGTCGAGTCTGTCGTTGTCGAGCGCTTTCGTTGTCTGCTCAAGCGCTCACGGGCCGCCTCGGCGGCTGGGCATGCGTACTGGAGAAGTGAACTAGGAGCGATGCCATCAAACAGGAGGCAGGGAGCCAACCAGCCAGTCAGTCAGTCGCCCGACGAGGTGGTTTGCCTGCATTCTAACCGACTGACTGAATGACATCTCGCTCAGCTACATCGAACGTCACAGATGCAATCGAGGGTCAACTACCTCGGGTTGACTCTCGAAAACGCGTTGCTTATCTTCCTGCGAGTCAATCGGACCCACCGACTGTTTCAACTCCAAGAAACTGCCCAGACTCCCCCCTCCACCCATCGGACGGAAATGCCCTCGATGTTGGGAGGTACTTGCAGACATCAACAGATTGCGGCTGCCTCCGGGATCGACTCCGAAACTGCAATGCCGGTCCCACCGCGCTCACGGCTAGCAAAGCGGCTGCTCCCCGAGAACTGTAGAATCCTGTTTTGGCACGATTTTATCGACTCCTCGATTTACGAGGGACCGAATCGGAAACTCTACTGAACGATTGACGGTTTTATCTTCAGCATCACCGCTAGTAGCTGCCACAGTTGAACTGGATTCACTACTGGGCAGCGTGGAGGGTACACGCGTAACCCACTTTTGGACCCGCTGCGCTAAGATTGCTCTTGTCGGACGTACGTGTAATTGTCAAACTTGTATCGAGCCGTCGGAGCAATCGAAATAACCGAACGCACTTCCATATCGAGACGATTAATTTTTCGTCGCCCCTCAACATGACGCCTAACGGGCAACGTTATCTCTCCATCGATGGATGTATGTAAATATAAAGCAAGGCACGAAATTCGACCGTGGCAGTAGCAACGGCGAAGGCGGGCGCGGCGGTGGCGGCTAGGGCAATATTTGTGCTATTTTTTGGCCAGGCCTTGGCCGCTAGGCGGCCTAGAGGCCTGGAGAGCTCTGCTGACCCACTTTCCGGCTTGCGCCCAGTGAGTGCGACGTTTGTCTGACCTGTTTCGGGAATGGGGTTTAGAATTGAGCCGCCTGGTCCCTCAGCGGACCTGCCATCGGCCTGACCAGCACCGAGCAGGTATCGAACACGACCAATTGAAACACCGGGTCCGGATCGTTTCGCGTAGCGCCCACGGAGACTGGGGCCGCTGACGGTCCTCCCCCCCCCCCTATCCTTTAGCGCCAGGAGGCGCGATATTATCCACGGGACAGGACCTGTTTGTGTGTTGCTTCGGTCAAGCGAGTCACTCACTGGTCCCCAGTTAGTTGGCGCTGAGTGATTTGCGAGGTTGATCTCCCTTCGGCTGCTGTTCAACTCCGTCTCGGACGACCCGACCGGGTGGCAACAGAGTTCGAGCCGGAGCTCGCTGCGACAGAGATGGAGATTAGTGACGAGAGTCGCAGCAAAGCGCTCGTCGCGAGCGCCGGCGGCGGGACGGAGATTCCAGGGGCAATTCTATCTTCCTCGTCTAATTGACGATTTGGTTCGATGCTACTTTGGCTCGGGGCTATTTCCGTGTTTAATCCTCATTGTTAAGTTGTCGTCAAACAGAAAAAAAAACCGACTCGGAGCTTCTGGCGGGCGATAAGCGAGCGAGCGTGCGTGCGGGCGGGCTTGGGCGCTCCGTCGACTCCATCAAAGCAGGTGACCTTGTCGCTGGCCTGATCACACTTGAGAGGAGCTCACGACCCACTTACGAGCGAAGTGATTTCTACGGTTAAAAGTTGATAGCCGTGCAGATCAGCCGTAGGTATGTTCGCGACATCGGCACCTGCACGCCGTCATTTCCTTCACGTCCCTCCTTACGGCACCCTCTCCGCAATCGCCATTTTTTTCACATTTTTTCTAGGGAGCTCATGCGGCGGCGATAGATCCAACTGGTCCACAATCTAAATATGATTTTTCCTCGATTCCAGCGGTACGAGCGGATCGAATGCGCGGTGGTCGAAACAAATTCGGGCCAATGTACAAGAGGGACCGTGCGAAAAAGCTGCAGATGCTTCGGCAAAAGCAGCTCGCGTTGCAGTGCGGAGACTCCATGTCCCAAAGTACACTGGTCGCCATCACCGCCAATCCGTACTCCATTCCAACCGCTTCGGTGAGTACACCATAGGCTCTGTCTGAGTTTTCCCTTTTTTCGCACAACTTAGAGTAAGATGTTGGAGTCTGTGCTCAATGGCTGTTCGTCAGGCACAACTCGCTCACGAACCGATTGTGAGAAAGGAACCCGTTATTTGATTCCCTCGGTTATCTACGCACTCCCTTTCGTCTGCACTACGGTTCCTTTCCGAGTCAATTTGTCTGGTTCAACAATCCCAAAAATTTCGCTGCCGGATCGTCGACTCTGTGCAATCCGAGCTCACTCTGTAACGAACACGAGCGGCGAGAACCATGCCGCTGTTTGCTTGTTACTGTTGAGGCTGCCGCCGTCGCTGCTCGAGCTGATGGTAATAATGCATATCATCGCTCAGCGCCAGCCGCGGCGGCCACAGTATACGGCGCGTTTTTGGCAGAGACTCAACTCCTACCGGTTTGTGGGTTGCCTCAGCCCTGCGAATGGAAGCGGTCATTCGTCCAGAATTGTTCGCGGGCTGCCTAAGGCATCATCCACTCTTCGGTGGATGCGAGAAGACAGTCCGGGCTGGACGTCAAGCCGTCCAGGCAAGCAATCGGGCGGACCGGCAGGCAGTGAGGCAAATAGCTGCTTTCGGGCAAACAGCTCAACAACCAGAAGTTTCCATTGAGACAACGTGCACCGGTTGTCGGCTGATCCGGCGTAGATATAGTTTTCTGGACCAAGTAACGACTTCCGAAAGTTTCTGACTTCCCCTAATGAGTACGGCGAGCATGTCCACCCGTCAATCCCGAGTTTGACATTTCCGAGAAGCTAGTCACCGAGCACAGACACAAAAACGCTCCGCGGTGGATGGGGGAGTTCCCCTCTGCCGCATACCGATACGTCGCGATTCAGCTCTCCCATGCCTTTCTCCTGCTCCTCCTTGCTAACCCCGGCACCGGCTCCGCAGGTTTCATCGCCAGGCATGTATGACACCAACGGGGGTGTGAAACAAGAAATTCAAATACCCCAGTTGAGCTCGTCCACGTCCTCTCCTGAATCGTCTCCTTCACCTCTCCAAACGACCCTCTCGAGTCTCAGTATTACAACGGTAAGTAGATCCAAGTGTGAGTTGTTTTCGATTGATTTTGATTTCCGTATCCCTGGGTCCGGAGATCGATACGAGCGCTGTCACGCTGCTCTGTTTTTAGACGGCGATCTTCTCGCTGCTTGACACGTCTCTCCGACGACCTTCTGCCCAGGTAAAAGAACCGGGCGTTCTCAGTGGGCCGCGAGAGAAAAAAAAACTCTTCCAGACGAAGACACCCGACGCCATCTTGCCCTCCCTTCCAACCCGCTCTAACGCGCTTCACACAATCTTCTCTTCGCAGGTGACTCCCCTGAACCCACAAGGCCATTTTGAAACACCGAAAGCTTCAGCTCCCAACGGCGGCAACAATAACAACAACAATACCAGCAACAACAACAACAACAACACCAACAGCAACAATAACAACAACAACTGGGCGCCTCAAGTACCTACGGCTGCCACCGGAAAACAGAACATCGTCCCATTCCAGAGCTTTGAAGGCGGGCTCTCATCTTCGCAGTCCCCGTTGCCTTTGGTGCTGACCTCACAGTCGCAACAATCCCCACAGTCGAAGGTGCCTTCTCTGGTTCGAGAGCTGCAAAGGAACATGATGGACGCCAAGGGATGGCAGTCGGAGATTTTCCAAGTGTTGCAGTCACAAACGTACAACCAATGCGAAGTGGATCTCTTCGAGCTCATGTGCAAAGTCATCGACCGAGAACTCTTCGTTCAGGTGGACTGGGCGCGGTCTACGATATATTTCAAGGAACTCAGGGTGAGTTGTCAACAATTTCCACCCCTTGAATTCCGCGTAACCATTTGTGACGTATCGTATGCGTCTCGTGGAGATGTCATAGTCGTTCGGCGCCCTTCCCGATTTCTACAAACAGAGAAGAGTAACACTGTTGCTGCTGAGAACAGGGTGGTTGCTCGTTGTCCAACGTTCATGCGGAGTCAGTGAAAGGAAAAACGAAGAAAGCAGCAAAGCTGACGTATGACGCGATCAAGCTCCGCGGGTTGCGTAGCCGGCCCTCGCGCGGGCTTGCGTCCTTGGTTCGCCTTCAATCTTCCATTATTCGTCCCGCCGCCCGCCAGATGGCGTGGAATTGCGTTCCGTAACGAGCGGGAAGCCGCCGCCGCCGCCACACGGTTGCCTTGACACAATTGCAGCGCCGACTGGCGGTCGGATGGAAAGACAACTTCAAGCTGACTGCTTCACTGACTGACGTCTGGCTGGAACGTCAAGCGACCAGCTAGCCGGTCGGATGGACAGACTGACTGACTGTCTGTCTGTCTGTCCTTCGGTTGGTTGGTGCGCCGGCTCCACTGAGCTGACTGTTACTGCATTGGCCAAGCAGCAGCGACCCCATTACAACAATGAAGTCCGCTTGCCGCTGAAGGCTGCGGGCAAGAAGGATCCATTGGGAAACAACAAACGTCAATAGGGCGAAGGGGATTTCAAGCCGGCTCGCCAGCGCAGTGGCTGCTGCAGCAACAACAACGTCGGCAGCACACACGATCACGTAGACTAACAGTGGATCGTGTGAGATAGTGATGATGGTTGTGCGCATGTGGATGGGGAAGGTAGGCGGGTCAAGGATCAAGGTTAAGAAGACCAGCGGGCTCAGCAAAAAAAAGAACACTGTCTGACCACGGCTACCAAAACTATTGTGGTCGCCTGTGGCTGGAAACACCAGCGGCAGTCAACGAAGAACAAATGAGTCTGAACAGCCGCCGCGAGTGCAGCAGCGATCTCGACCGCAATCCTTTGTTTTGGATGAACGATTCGTAATTGCTCTTGTGGCCTATCCCAGTGGCCTACACTCACTCTGCGTCTTCCTCGGATGTTTCTTCCCTTGATAGCTCCATTTTCCCGCGATGGGCGCGAGGGGAGAGTGCCGCGGCACTCTGAAGATGCTTGAGACCAACACACGGAGCTCCGGACGGAGGAATGAGCTTGAATGAGGAGAGTGAACGGCGGAGCGCGGCGCGAACAGGGGCAGAACAGAGACAGGGGCCCCTCGAGATTTATTCGTACTCAAACTGAAATAGACCGACCGGTTGGGAGAGCACGAAGGGGAAGCTTCCCGTTTCGTGTATTCGTGGAAACACGACCTGGAATCGCTCTTCCGAACGTTTCCGTTTGGCCAAAACGCTCTCACGTGATGCTGTTTCATTCGCTGTTCTTTTCATTGCCTCTTCGGCTGTCTTCTCCAACCGTGCAGTCATCAACCGGAAAGAGTTGACGGTCGGTCGGTCTGGACTCCTCACTGGGTCTACTGTGAACAACCAAGTCGCGCTCCCGTAGAATTCTATCAAAGCGACCTACTCCTAGAATAGAACGAACACGGCTCTTTCGTCGGCCGACGGATCTTTGACTCGGAAACTTTCGACTCTCGGCGGCGGGAGGGTGAGGCGAGATCCCAGCTCCGATCGGTCCAAAAATTCCAAAAACAAATCGGAATGACTCGAGCCGACGGCCGCGGTATCGCAGGGTATAGCCAACGACTCCAAGGTGAACGTCGAAAACCGAAAAGTTCGGGGATCGCGCGTTTGAACCATCTACCAGCGCGCTGTGCGACTTTGCTCCCAGACCTGTTGCTCGTCGGTCGTTTAGTCTCTACGCAGGATACTGAGATCGATTCGCGGAAAGGTCAGACAGAGGGGCACCCCGGAGGGAACTCAACGCGCTGTTTCCGATCCTTAAAAACCTCAAAAACCGGAGTGCCACCCAACAGTGTCCCAACGTCTACGTTCTCCAATCGGTGATCGTGACTCAACGCAAAACTAAGCGCGTCAGGGACTTCTCCGTCATCACCGTTTGATCTAGAATAGGTCTGCGAAAACTCGGCATTCTGACAGTCCAGTTTGCCCAGGTGCGGAGGTGAACGCTCTCGCGAATCAACCTTGAGTTCGCGCTCTGATCCGTTGCGTTCGAAGTCGTCGCCGGAATGGTCATCCGCGGGATACGAGAGCATTTCCGAAAATCGAAATGCGCGCATGCGGGAATCCAATTGAAACGCCGGCGGTGCTTGCCAGCTTTCTTGTTGTCAGATTCCGAAAGCAGAGATCCTGTTCGAGTTCTGCGAGCTCCGTTTCTTTACGAAGGACAGACATGGAAGCCCTCCCATTGGTATTTTAGAGTTGGATTTTGGCGTGTTTTGACCTTCGCCCAAGTGAAAGTAGAAGTGCGGCTGATAATTCGCTTCGCAAAGCCCTACGCGCGTCGGCCCGTCTAGAAACGGCTCGCAGTCGTGTGTTCGCCGTTAGTAGCTTCCAAGCTAAGGCCTTGAAACCAACCCCAGCGTATTCCACAATCAGCCGTGGCGGGTTCGCATCGCCCATTCGCAGTAGCGGTCCATATTAAGTGGTTTACGAAACATCGAACCGGAGATGATTCATTTCTTTCAAGTCCTCCCGCTTTTCATTTGAATTCGCTGGCGAAAATCAGTGTGGCGCGTCTCGTTTTCTCCTTCCGGGCTTAAAGTGAGGGGCACAAATGTTCTTGGCTTGATTAGCTAACTTGGCGGCTAATTTCCGTGATGGGGAGGAGAGGCTAAAAGAGCTTTCCCTACATTTAGTTAATTCAGGCGGGAATTTTGTCAAGATCGACGGGATTACACAAGCTCTTCGATTACCAAACTCGAGCAGCGGACAATTATTCTCCAAGGGGGCTTCTGCTCCGTTGTGGGGAAGAACAGAACCAATAATAGATAGTGTTTGCCAGTTCGCGTCGAAACGGCCCGGCGGCGTTGTTCGGGATCCGAGCATACCTGGGACAGATTCGCCCGACTTGGACAGGAGAAGTCGTCAGATGGTCTTTCAGATCACGTGGACGATTTGATTGTGGGTTTTAACGATCGAACGTTTCAGGTTGACGACCAAATGAAGTTGCTGCAGCAATCGTGGTCAGACATGCTGGTCTTGGACCACATACACCAGCGGATGCACAACAATCTTCCGGACGAAGCGCGGCTCCCGAACGGACAATACTTCGACCTTGTGTCCCCCTGCTTGATGGGAATGCCTTCGATGGCCGATCAGCTGCATGCAATCACCCAAAAGCTTACCGATCTCCGTTTCGACCCGGTTGATTTCGCCTGTCTCAAATTCCTCATGCTGCTCAATCCTGGTAAGGACTCCCTCCCATCCGAGAGGGGAAGCCGGGACTGCCCGACAACTTCTCGCTCCTATTGCCTCCCAAGAATCACCGGCAACTCTTGCCCTGTCAACGTCTCTGATACCAATGCCCCGCAGATCCCTCATCACCCGAAGTCCGTGCGTTGGCGAACTCCAGACTTGTGACCGAAGCCCAGGAGCAAACAAAACAGGTCCTTCTCGAATACTGCACCAGCAATTATCCCAACATCACCGTAAGTTCATTCCAAATTTTTGCTATCGCACTCTGTGTCGCAGAATCTCAATCGGGTATCCGTTCGGAAACAGACTCATATGGAAGCCGCATGCGCTAGTCAAAGAACAGATACGCAAGTTCACACCCATTTGCCCTGAATTCTAGGACAAGTTCAGTCAGCTGATGGCGATCCTGCCGGAGATCAAGGCGATGTCGTTGCGTGGGGAAGAGTTCCTCTACTTCAAACACGTGAATGGTAACGCGCCCACGCAAACACTGCTCATGGAAATGCTCCACGCCAGACGGAGACCGTGAGCCAGCACCCAAAGAAAGTTAGAAAGAGAGACAAAGACCAAGCAAGCGAGCAGGCGAGCGTGAGAAAAGAGCGAGAGACGACGGGAGACCGCAACAGCACGCGAATGTGAAAGCCGTGATCCCTCCCTGTACATAACACACCAGCGAACCATCGACTGCAAAGCTGCTTTTCGGAAGAAGATTGTTGGAGTCTGTCTTGTCAACTTGCGCCGATTCACAGAAAGAGAGCTGCGACCGGAAAATGACGACTTTGAGAACACTGCCATGTAGCGAAGTCCCGGAGGCCGCGAGGAACTGCAAAGCGAGATTGGCGTCCGGACCGCGACCCTTGAGCGAAACGCAGACACACACGGAGAAGTCTCTGGTCACGTGTCCGGCCGTGAGGGTCGGAACCGGTGCTACGCCGTGCCCCGGGACCAGTGTTCGTTGTGATACCGAAGAATAGGAACCGAGACGAAGCCTCGCGAGCGTTGGAGTTAATTGGCCTCGGAAGCGGAGGAGCAAGCAGTGCCTGGTGTTTGAGAGGTGTCGCTCGATCATCTGGCCGATCGAATCGGCGGAGCGATCGTCTTCGTCGTCGTTGTTGTTGTCGAGTCCCTTGGAAGGTGCTGTGGCGCGGTCGCGCGCTTAAGCAGAGAGCTGACTCAGCATAATATATACACTTGCACGGATATTCTGGAAAACGGAGATACATGAAGACTAGAAAAGCAAGCAGGAAATGTCGAAGTGATCCCGTGTCATTCTCTGATCGTGTGCCGAGTCGGAGCCCTGTGGCCGCGACGAACAGCGTGGATCGACCGGAACACGAGTCCAGGAGGCTGGAGTGAGGCGGCCGACGCAGTTTAAAGGATTCAGAGAGCTCTATTTTTACTTTTGGTACGAATTGCCGGCTAAATGACGCCATCACACATATTCTCCATAGCTAAGAACATCAACCAAGCTTTTTGAGCGGTCGCCTCACTTGAATTCTCCACGACTCCGCTTGCTGCTGAAATCAGGAGCAACAGCTACACAGGACGACCTATAGAACGTAATGTAACGTTTCGAATATCATCTATGATAACTACTATGATTACTTTGGCTAACTATGGATTGATTGACATCATTACAACAATGATTCATTTTCATATTCAGACATGTATGTAGCGTTGACAAGCAAGCAAACAACCCAACACACCTACAACTGAAACAATTCATACGATGAGTTCACCAACAAAGATGGGACGGTCGATACCGAATTCGAAGCAGTTGAAGACGCTATCGCGAGCGGAGAATGAGCGTCTCCCTCAATTATTGATAGCTTCGCTGTGCTAGCGATGTCGCAACACTTTTGGACATTTGAGAACGTAGGAGAGCAGAAAGAATTTTATCATTACAATATTTCAACTACAACAACAACTATCACCATTATTTTTTAATTACTTTTGTCATCGAGCAACACATTACGACGATTATAGGCACGGAGACGAACGAAAAGCGCTTCTTAAGAAGAACGCAAACTTATTATAGTTATATATAAATATATATATATATTATTATACATACTACATATATTATATAATTATTACCGCTAGGAGAACTATTTTATTCTGTACACAAGACTCTCTGCCGCCGCCTGGACTAACGGGCAATTTGTTTTTTCTTTTTTTGGGACTTTCCCGCTCGGTTCTTCATCGTCCTCGCATGCGGTTATCTTTCATCGACCGAATGATTGTTTGAACGATCAACCGATTGACCGACGAATTTGATCAGTCGGTCGTTTGGTCCGTTCGTCGCTCGATCCATAGAAATCACCTGTTTGAGTCTGGTTCGTTCTTCTATGTTTAATCGAGATACTTCAGTGTTGTTTCCTCCCATCATTGGACTTCGACAAACGGAGAAACCCTTGACTCTGATCCCAAAAACGACGATGAAGGCGAAATTGATTCTGATGACCGCGAGGACGGCTATGAGAGGAAATATAACGTACGATTCGCCCGATTGTTTCATTATCTAATAATTATTTCACATTATATTGTTACTTTTCTCTTTCGTACAAACGACTTATTAAACGATGATCACATTGACAATAATTATGGAGAGTGCTATTAGTACTATAATTATTACGGTAATTGAGAGTCGAAGAATTCAACAAAACAACTGCAACAGCAACAACAACAAACATAACAGCAACAAGAACTTTTCAAATCGAAATTGCCTACACGCGCGTCAACCGTTACATTTGTACAGATTTTGTATTCAGTTCTCCCTCCTTCTCCACAAATTGAGGCACTTCGATCCGAACGTCACGGAGTCTTGATGCAGCGTCACGTCCACATGTCTCTCGATGCCCGAAATTTCGCTAGTCTTTCACCTCGAGTTCCGACGCATTGTTCCCCGAGGGAGCGACCGTTGAGCTCTGTCGGACCTAGGGATCCGCCACAAGAATCGTTTGGAACGAACCTCTCTCAGCCATCATTGAACCGCAACAGCTCCTGAGACCGCTGGACTCGTTTGCAATGTATAGAATCCACACCAACCTCTCCATCGATTCATTAAGACAGCAACTGCTAGGTAGGAGCTTCGGTCCACGGAGTAAGGGAAAGTTTTCTGGTAGTGAGAGCGGACTACATCCTTTAGAGCAGACAAGTTGACAGACATCTCACAGCCCGTTCTGTCATCGAATGAACCCACTTGAATCACTGAATCCCAACTGCCGGGCGACGATTACATCTGACTGTTTTTGATTCTTGTTGAGCAGTGCAGCGGTAGATCGCTGAAATTCCCTCCAAAACCAAATACGTTACATTTGAAAGCATTCTATCTCTTGTAGTACTTTCGCAAAACCGTTGAATTTCTCGTGAAACGCCTCGTCGTTCACCTCGTCGTGGTCGTCGAGCTCGAAAATCTTTAACGCTGAAATGTGAACAACAGATAGATAGTTGGGATAGATGCCGATACTCTCGCATCTCCCGCAATGGATTCGTTCGCTGAACCATTCCCGCGACGGATCCAGGCGTCACAGCTCACGTCACCCGCAAGCCAATAGAAACTTTGGAATTCTTCATTGGATTCCCTCTGTCTCTGCGTATTTCTTGGCATGGGAACTGTGTTCACATACATGGTGAGACGTTCACGACGAAAGTAAGAGAACCCACCCAGCGAAAACCAAACACATTCAGAAAGGCATCGATCCGGTTACCGATCCCCAAGAACAAACCTTCGATCGAGGCGAGGAAGTGAAAGTCGTTGAGCAGAACCGATACCTCTGATTGCTGTGCTACCAGAATGATTCGAGACTGGTTGCTCTTCTTCCAATCCGAAGTGGACCGGATGTTTATCCGAGAGATAGTCACAGAGGAGCGAATGTATGGGTCGGGATCGTGGTCGAACGTCCGCGTTCTTCAGTGAGAGCCTGTGATCCGATTCGGCTTAGGCGTCGGGTGTTGTCAACACGAAACGGCCTCGACGAACGAATTTCAAAAACTAACGCCTGGATTCTCCATCTTGGCTGTTCTAGTTTTGAACTTGTGCACCAGCTACGAGAGATACTTCGACCATGGTCTACAGGACATGATGAATGTGATAAACCAAACAACATTTTCACCAAAAATGCTGACCACAACATCGATGCTGGTGATGAAAATGATGACAACAACAGTAGCTTGTAAAGGAGAGAGATGGAGACGTGTCACTTGGTACCGAAGTCGATGACGATTGAACCAAATTCCAATTCAGTCTCTGTCCGGAGATTCTTGTATTTTCGCCCTGTAGATCGATTCCGGTAGAACCACACGTTCGATTCCAGCATGTGTTGTTTTGATTCACCGACGCAGAAAAACAAATAATACTGACACTACCACTACTGTTCTTCTCTGAGTTGATTTGGAAACACTTACTGCGTGATGCGATGCACGTTGACCAGGAAGAGATCAACGGTAGTGAAAATTCGAATGTACGATCATCAATCACTTCGTAACCGCTTGTTTGAATACAAAACTGAGATGGAAAAAATGATGACGACTTCGACACCAGGTTGCTTTCTTCATACTGTAAATATGACAAAATAAACGACATTGTTGAACTTCAAGGAGGCGGTTCTTCTTCTTTCATTCATGACGTTTTTCCACAACGATGTTCCTCAAGGAACCGGAGGCAGTATCGTGTGCTTAGGGTCAGGGGTACCAACTAAGGAAAGATCACTCTGCTCGGATAGCCTCCGCGTGAGCGTGGGCGAACTCCCCGTACCCTTTAGAGCAAACTATCTTGAGCATAGCTAGCCGCTTGCCGTGAGACGAATGTTCAGTAGGAGCAAGCCCTCGAATACGGGGGCGTGTCCACGGGTTGATCCGCTCCGGACGGCACTTCTCGAGAGCCTTCAGAGGCGGCATTCTTGCCGCAGGTAGGAAATTTTCCCTCGACGTTGGCTTGCAGCACAAGTCTCAGAATGTTTCCAACTTCTACGGCGAGTGACGTTTGTTCTAGCTACCTCCCTACTCGAATGAACACTCGTGGGGAATTCGCGCAGGTGTTCTTTATTTCCATCCGAGACGTTGTCATCGCCTGAGGTCAACGATTTGGGCATCATGTAGACAGAACGTCACCAATGGGAGGCTCTAGTCAACTGCCAGGCCCCTTCAATGATCAAGCATCCATCTCGAGGAAGGACCCCTCACATTAGGATGTTCTCGGTGACGCGGCTTACTTCGGAATCCGCCTCTGAGTCTACAATGGAAAGTGGGACGGAACTGGAATATTTGACTCGCTCCACCGCTCCAAACAATATCGCGATGATTTGTCATTGCTCTTCATTCTAACGGTCTCGATGGACGCGGAGCTCGAGATAGTTTTGTCGAGCTCTGGCGGAGTGCTCCTCGTTCAGCGTTTTTCATGCACGAGGAAAGCACAGACTGTTAATCGAGCAATCAGATGTGAGTGATAAAGAAAGTGCCAAGAGGTTCCAAGAAATGATTCCCGAGTTTGAATAGAGTCTCGGGAAGTTCTCAATGTAGATTACCCTTTTCTCGTTCTGTCGCTCCCTGAGTATTCTCTGGTGGGTCGTTGGCGTGTGGATGGATGCTGTCAAACCGATATAGCTTTCAAGTACTGGATGAAACGCTCGAGGCGCTCGAAGTATCTGAGTTCGCCGGATTGGGATGGATCTTGTCCACTCTTGATACACCAAGCTTGGAGTCGCATTGTCCAATATAGCTGTTCGGCTGTTCCCGTGTACCAGAAATCGGAGGAAACGAAGGTCCCGTTCGGGAAACTCATCCGTTCCTGTAGAATTCGGAAGGCCGTCATCTCCCAAGAACGATCCTCGCCGCAGAGGAGCAGTTCCGCAGACAGCGCCCCCGCGAAGGCATAGGTTTGAAACGGTTCGGGGAAGTTATTTATAAGCGCATAATTGACCGGCAGTATCAGAAGTCCGCCGACTTTCGATCCCGCGAACAACCGTTTCGTCTCTTCCATCCAGCTTTTGATGCTAGCGATGCTCATGGAGGAAAAGTTCCTCTCACACTGCTCGTGAACCCAGATGGAAACGTTGCAAACCTGCCTGGGGAAAAGCTTGGTCGAAATGCACGCCATTTTGAAAACAGTTAGCCATCCGATGTCATCCATTTCTTCCAGGGCAAGCTGCTCAAGCGTTTGATTGTAGAAAAGCTCGGCAAAATCCTCATTTTGCGAGATGATTTCTCCGTAGGATTCCTTAGTTGGATATCTCATGGGCACGTTGTAGCGGCATAGGTCTCTTGGCTCGATCTGCTTGCAAGTTAAGAACGCTATGGCGAAAAGAATTCCGCCGGAGAGTATGAGGAGGCAGCACGGTACCATCACGCAGCAGAACTTGATGAAACAACCCATTGTTTTCACTGTAGGGGAATGTTTCTCTCAGGACTATCACGATCTTGAGGTCATTAGTACAAGCAACTCGAAAGCTGACTCCGGAGACTCTACTCGTTTGCTAGCAGTGGAGGTAAAAACTTCCTTGTTGTAGACGAAAGACTACACTAAGCTCGGCTGTCGGAACATGCCGGTTGAGAGTCCTCAAAGACTTCGAGGCAGATTCTCGATCAAAATATCACAGACGATCAATTTCAAGGGTGAGAACGCATCCATGCTGACCAGAGGTGCAGTTGAGAGGTCGTAACGGAACTGTAGCCTAGGATTCACCTCCGAACTTCGCGTATCGTGAGCCGTGAACGATCCGGTTGCCGCTCGGGGTCTTTCCCGCGGGGCAAGCGTTCAATTCTAATGGTGCTCTGATCCACAGAACACTGTAGTCGGAAAAGATTTGTGTCCCTATCGAATAACCCCTGAATCAGCTGTAATGATTGAGCTTTTAAACCACCGGGTGAAGCGATTGAATCATCAGTTCAGGTAACAGCGAACGGGTGTGAGCCGGTTTCGAAATGCCTCCCAGACCTCAGGAAACTCATTGCAGTAGCATTTATTACGCATGCAAACCTCTCATCAATGGAGTCGGTGTTCCGAGTCTTTGAGCTCAAAGAGGTGCCAGGAACCTTCAGCCATAAACAGTGCTGTTCGTAATCGCCCGGTTCTCCACCTTGCCGAAACGCCACTGCTCAACACAGAGCTTCGTAACCGGGTTCGGCTCAAGGGGACTGATGCCTACCTGGGAAACCATGTGAGGAACGGCAGGGGATGCCCGACACTGACTCCCCGAGACAGCAACGATGCTTGGTGCAACATGTAGGAACCCAGAGACCGAATCGATATGTTCTGACTCGATTCTCCGCGTACGGTTTCCATTTGAGGATTTGTCAGACAGGAGAGATTTCTCACGAGGCTGACGGCTCCTGCACGCGTTCAAACTGAGAAAGTCAACGCTCGACATGCCACGCCTACTCACAGACATGTCCCGGAGTGAACGCGGTTCGAAGCTGTTGTCGCAAAGAGTTCCTCTAAGCTGGAGTTCACGAAAACTCATCTCTATTCATCAATAGCAAAGATGAGGCTGTCCAACCTCGCGATCTCATCCTTCGACTAGTCCCTGACCAACGAACTAGGGCTTGATGGAATTCTGGACGACTTTGCCGCCCGAGCAGCATCGAAGGTCGCTTCCGGAGAGTCTGTCGTTCCAACACACCTTATCCGCCGATGTACCAAACCGGAGAGGGTGACGACCATCGGAAGAGAGACTTTCCCTGGGGGAAACAGGCGAAAGCCCGAGATGAGCCAGTAAGTGAAGCGTGCAACTCGACCGAGGCGTATTTCTGTGTTCTCAATGCTCATGAACGATGAAACGGTCTACGAGTTAGCGATTATGGAAGAGACCTCACCAGAGTGTGGAACCGACGCACGGTCCGAACCAGTTATTCGGAAGACAAAGAACATGACTCCTCCCTCCTGATCACAGCTCTAGCTTGGTTCACTGTCTCGGAACGTTTCCGAGCCAACATCGCAGCAATGCAGAGCGTTCCCTTCAACTTTCCTCCATTGCGATCAGACTCGACTGTCTTGTAAAAATAAGTGGAGGGGTTTTTACCAAGTTCAATGAGATCCTACGGTGCGTTGGGTGTCAAGGGCGTTCAATTGCTGACAGCAACGATCGGCAAAATTTCCCTCTCGATGACCGAAACACGCCCCACATCATGCCGCCGGGGCTCGAAAGTCGGAATGTGCGTGGAGAGTGCTCCTGTTCGTTATTGTGCTTCGGCTGATTCCGTGTCGACCTGGAATTATTTTTGGAGTCTCCCGCGACAGATTTCGGATCCGAATAAAATCAGAGCTTAGTTATCTCTCCGCATGGGGATCATTCCGGCTCCATCAGAGGCCACCGAAGAGTTTTGGAGGCAATTTCGAGGTGGTCTAATCATACCCCTCCCTCGCTTTGACCGCATTCCGGCGATGATTCTGCCTCGATATGACCATACTTTTTGGTGCCCATTGAGGTGATTCCCAGGTAGCTCCGACCATACCACGTGATACAGGGGTCAATTTGAGCATATTTAATCACCCCCATGAACCTCATCGACCCCACCACATATAACCTCTTGAGAATGGTCAGATCGACCCCAGAATGCTTTTCATGCATCCCGAAAAGTATAGCGAGATCGACTCTCGAATTGCCTTCTCACAACCCGGAGCGCATCGTATGACCGACCCCGGAATCACCCCCATACACGGTCGAAAAAATGGCCAAGTCCACTTCGGAATCACCTCTCCGGACAACGGAGAGGACGGTCTTATCGAACTAGGAGTCACCTTCATGTACCGTCGAAAATATCATTGGATCGACCCCGCAATCACCTACAGATGCTTTCAAAGGAATGGTCAGATCGACCACGGAACCGCCTCCATGGAGCCCTAGAAGCATGGTGAGATCGACCCTCAAATCACCTTTACTTAGCTCAGAAACCCCAAAAAGTCATCCACTTCAAGGAGTGTAGCCAAATCGACCTCTTAATCGGGCCTGAATCTGTCCCAGACACATTCCTTCGTCAAACCCGAATCTCTCCCACTCGCGCATGGGGCCAGATCTTTGGTCGGCCCCAGATTTTGGGCTTCGGGCAGCGATTCCCGCCCGGGCTTCCGACCTCGCTTGGACTCAAGCCTCTTTGTGGTGGTTGGATGCTTCAGACCCTCCGGATGGTCATCCAGGCTGATCATCCACAGAGACGGATGTAGACTCGCTTGAAGTGCGATTTCGTCGAGAATGCTCAGAGAAAATGAACGACAGACCAGTTAGACTCTCCTCGAACTTTGAATGGAAGAGCTGAATGTCCGATGAGCCATGAGACGAATCTGCTTGAAGTTAGTTGGTTTTACCTCTGTTATTATGAGTAAATAGCGCCGATTGTAACGCTGACAGCCTCTAGAGGTTGGAAATACAACTCTCAGCTGTTTAGAATCGTTAGATCGTGAATGGAGAAGGCAACCTCTGTACAAGAAGCGCTGGGGGCATCCGACTGGCCAAAAACACATCCGGCAAGCCGATGTGGAAGACGTTTCGCAAAGAACTCAAACCGAGGGTACGGAATGAATTGGACGTAACCTGGAGAGACAGGATGGAGTCCCAATCCACACTGAGTACACACCGACGATACTAAGAGACCAGAGGAATCAACTCCGGACTGTACGATAACTCCTGCGGAAGCCAACTCTTAGCGTTAACCAGGGCAGGAGTGCTAAACACCAAGACCCGGCAACATAACCGCGATTCCTCCATCGACATCAACTGCTCAAGATGTGGAGCATCCGAAACAGACAGACACGCAGTCTTGGGGTGCGAGGAAAGAACGTTCCCCAGAGGAGTTTCCCCTCCGAATTGGACTCTCACCCAATAGCAAACGTGAAGTTCTGCGAAAGACGAAGGTGACCCTAACTCACTGGGAGCGACAAGATCTGTGAACGCAACACGACTCACCCCTGGAAAGAAAGGGACTATAAGTTCATATGGAAGATCGAAATAAATGCAATCCAATCCAAGGAAGACGAGATTGGTAAACTCTGAGGAACATGAACTTCCTCTCGATGGACCTCGCACTGAACTGTTCAGGAATTGGACTTACCCGGGTTCTCGATTCCGGTGTGGGGTAAGCGACATAAAGGGTGTACTGATCGTGGCACGTCAGGTGCCCAGACTTCTGCTGGCGAGAGACAGGGCAAATCAATGCGAGGACCCTGCTCAAGAAGAAATCGAAGTTTAGAACGGTGGAAGAGGGGCGACAGGGGACCCTCGAACGCTGGCAGGAGGAGTGGAAGACAAGGCGGAGGGGGATCAGTGGGCTGAGCGCCTCATATCAGATGTGGAGGCCTGGGCCAACCCCAAACATGATTTGAACCCGTTTAAGAAATAGAATTCGGACCTTGATGAGCATGTGTGGGACTCCACCTCAAGAGAGCCATCGCGTGACCAGTCAAGGGGGCTCTCTTCCTCTCCCTGGTTTGGGTCACAGTTTTCACGACTCTCGTCCATCGGATCGATCCTCCGGGGTTTCCTCCACGAGGATTCTCGTTCGTCGGATGGAAATCAGCGGAAACCTCCAACAGTGACTGGAGGTGATTCTGAATTGAGGTTAGAACTCAAGAGCTGATTCAAATTCGTCGAGAAATCTGAAAATTCCTCCAAGCAACCTGATGTTGCAACACGGACAGTTTGTCCCTAGAAGAGATGCTTCCCCGATGGTCTCGAAAGCGGCCACTGATCAAGACCTGAGACGCATTCCATGGGAGCTGGACGAAATCCGCCCGAGCAATACGGAGACTTGCTTCCGTAGTTGCTCCCAGATGGCCCGACTCACCGAAACCAGAAAGGGCCTGGACATGCACTACGACGGTGAACTGAGCTCAGATCATCGTTCTCTGCGGCAATTCGGTCCTTATCTTTAGATGAGGGGAGAAGAAATCTAGCGATCATACAGTGGGGCTGACAACTGAAGCGCTCTCCGTACCGCCTTTGATCTCGAGCTTCCCGTGATCGGGGACGCTCAGTTTAATCACTCCGCCAAAATACTCGTTCAGGACTAAGTGCAACCTTCGGGTATGTATTCCACAGCCAGTTTTCCTCAGCCGAGGATGATTTCACCAGACTCACTCGTACATGGATCGAAGTTCGTGGTTCTAGGTCGAATTGGAAGACCGATCCGCGTACCTCACCGCCTGAGATTGGTTAATCCAGTTCCGCCCCACGGCTGACGAGGCGCCTGAGACGCGAGGGTCTGCTGCTAGGTGAATGGATGCTAGGAGTTGCTTAAGTCCGCGCTCATGGGAGAGAGGTCGACACAACTAAATCAGACACCTTCTTGATCGTTGCGCGGAAAGAGAGCTAGTTTCGACGCATAGAGAGATAATGAACGAATCTACGCATGCTCTGCGAGAGAGCTCTCCGACTTCCGAGGCTTCGCAGAATCGCAGAACTCAAGCCCCTGTAACCTAGAGATTATTGCAAGGAATAATTGTTGGACGAATGCAAACTCGGACGATTTCGAATTGATCATTCGCAAAGCGCGCAGCCGACAGGTCTGTAAACTTTACTTTGCAGAATTGAAGCCGGAGTTTTTCCCCTGGGGCTTCCGCACAGATTTCAGAGCAAGATCTCACAAACATGACGTCATCCGAGTGCACCCGGATGTTCTGCCGATGGGATCGCCCCACAGCCGCGTAGCAGAGTGGCGCAGTGGAAGCGTGCTGGGCCCATAACCCAGAGGTCCGTGGATCGAAACCACGCTCTGCTAGCAAACTTTTGTCGATTTTTCGCGGATCGATAGTTTTAGGATTTCAGTTGGGAAAACAGGTCTGGGGTTTTAGTCGGACTCCGGGATGAATATTTCTAGTTCGTCTCGAATGCACTGTCATATCCGGAAGCGAACTAGGAACAGTGAGCGGATGTCAAGTGTGTATCGTGTATGAATTTTAATCGACCTGAAATCCCTCAGGAAGGTAGCTTGGATAGGTAGCCTACATGATGGATTCTCGGTAGGAGTTCCGTCCCCGGCGAAGACATATGCAGCAGCGTAACCACAGGGTGGGTTATGGGGCCCATAGCCCCAACAAAAAAAAATTCCACACGGCAAAGGTCGCGCTCGATGGAAAACACAGCGCGATGGGAAACACAGCGCGATCGAAATCACAGCACGACCTTGAACCCAATAACAGCTGCGGGGTTCAGCGCGAGAACGATCAGAATACACAATATTCACCGTGTTATGCCGAATACAAGCCCTCCCTAATTATTCTGGTGGCATCGTGCGGTCAGGTTGACGAGGTAAAAAAAATGGCACGAGAACAGATCCTCTACGAGCTGACGATTTCAGAGGGCTTTCGAGTCATACTCAGGGTGGGGTCGACGCTGAGAGGGGCTTGCAGGTGATTGAGGAGTGTGTTCGAAACACGGCGAAAATCGATCTTCAGGGTGTTTACTGTCTCCCATGCAGCCAGCCGTCGATCCCAAACCAGCTTGAAAACCACCATGGGAGAAGAGAGACTTAACGGTCGCACAGCAATGAAGATTCATCGTGAAATCGTCGAATGTCACCTTTCATCCAGTGAGAGCATGGCCGCTGCGCCCCCCGGCCCCGATGGCGCGGCGGTGGTGATGTGTGGATCGTCGCGTCTACCCACTTATTCGGACAACACATCGAAGTGATCAACGGTATGAATAATATCTCCCGGGATCTGGAGGCATCGGCACCGCCCGTGCTCTGTGCAAATATGGTCAAGCCAATTCGCGATCTGACCCGGACTCAGAGACCGTACCGTGCGCAATCGTTGCATGGCCCATGTCCCCCTCGGCCGTCGTCTTCCTGGCACGGCGTGATTCACTCTTCCATCGCTGATCAGAAGGCCGTCGACCCGCTCTGCACCGGGTAGAGGAAACTCGATCTGATTCTCCCAAGTCTCACGAAACATAAACTGACATGAGCTCGTGAAGTTCCGAAGGAAGTAAACGCTTCCTGCTCAAACATGGAGAGAGATTACCCCCCTCCCCCTTCGAAATTAAAAAACTTGGAAACGCTTCTGAACCCATGGGAAACAAAAGGTTCCTAATCTGGACGGTTCCACCGCGGTATACGGAATACTTATAGGCGCTATAGCTGGCTGGAGTCATTAGACTGCTAGCGGTCAGCGAGGCTGCAGTTCCCCTCGAGCTTCGAGATTCGTTCTTTCGTGATCCAAGTCGAGGTTCATGGACGAAGACTGAGACTCTGTCGCGAACCATGATTCGGAGAAACATGGTATGCATGAAAGTATAAGAGGCAGGCTGAGCGACGGTTTCCAGAGATTCAATATTTGCCGGAAAACCCAGAGAGTACCAACAGCACGCCTCCGGACGGAAGCCGTTCAGGAATTTCTCAATGAGACGGTCTAGAGGTTTGCGGCAAGAGCGTTCAAAGTCTACCGCTGGCGGCCCATCTCCTTTCATAAGCATTTCCACAGTTTTCATCGCAATCAGGAAACCTACTCCGAGATAAGATCTCTCAGATCTGCGAAAGCAGGAGCGGACCAGTCTCCTTGTTTTTCTCCGATTGCACGATTCGAGATCTTTTATCGAGTCGGACACCAACTAAATTCCCCAGGGCGACCACCTAGGCTGCCTGGGCGGATCCGAAACAGGTGGTCAGAGGCAGCTCATGCTCCGCCGATATCAAAGACTTGAGAATGCATGAGATGGATGCATCAGATACTCTCAGTGCGCCTCCGTCCCATGCTGGAGAAGCTCGGCGAGCCTTCCATCTCTTATTACAACCGGACCATCGTTAAATTTGCATCATCAAAATATGTTGTCCTGCTTAGACTTCTGAGTAGAGGAGAGCAATCCTGATTACGTCCTCGAGATTCTCGGATCGACCCCTCACATACAATGATCCGCGAGTTGAACCCTCGAAGTCTGGGCGATGCGGTCGAGCGCCCATCTCCCGGCTTTCTCAGTGCAGAATGGTACGGTGATAAGATTTCACTTTTTATTATGTCTCATAGCAACTCTGGTGGAGTAAATTTTGTACGCGCATGAAGTTCGCCACAGTCTGGCGATTGTGGCTTCGTCATTAGAATGGTGAATTAGGATCGATGAAACGCGTGAGGATGAGTTTAGCCGCCAAAACCGTACAACGTTCGACCTTGCCTCTTCAGAGCATACACGACATCCATCGCGGTGACTGTCTTCCTTTTAGCGTGCTCAGTGTACGTCACGGCATCACGAATAACGTTTTCCAGGAATACTTTCAGGACCCCGCGGGTTTCTTCGTAGATCAGACCAGAGATACGCTTTACACCTCCACGTCGAGCGAGACGACGGATAGCGGGCTTGGTAATACCTGAAATGCGAAGTATTCAGTGCAAGGAATTCTTTCAGCAGGAGAATCGGGGCACGGATTGATGCGACTGAGCCAAGACTCCTTGATCTCCTTCCACTGGTTGCTGAAGAGATCATGACGCAAGTTCAATCATTCGAGGAGTGAAAACAGCTGACGGCGAAGGCTGTCGAAGTTCCTTTTCTGCTATCCATCGAGCGGGGGACCATCGCATCGCAGATTCTAGCCGGAAGTGAGCGGAGAACCAACAGAAAACCATCAATGCCTCAATCTGAACGCTGCTGGGAACGAGGTCCCCGTCGAATACAGACTGGTAGAGATTCTAAGCGGACCGCTTTTCTTCACGCTACCCGGAATTCCAAATCCACTCCGGTTGGCGGTGATTTCGAGCGAACGCGGCGATATTGACCTCCGCGCTTGGTCGAGAGCCCCTCGAGAAAACAAAATGAACTCCGCTCGAAAGCGCGTAATAATCGACGGACGGAATCGCACTCCTCTTCGACTAGGTCGGCGATGACTTCAGAATTTATTTCGATACCAACCTTGGATATTGTCTCGGAGAACTTTCCTGTGACGCTTGGCGCCTCCTTTCCCGAGACCTTTTCCTCCTTTACCACGTCCAGACATGTTGAATTTATCTAAGATATACTAGTTTTTTCACGTACGAACAAGATAGCTGTTTTCTTCTTCAGCAATATTCAGGACAATATGGCTGACAACGGAAGGTTCCATCGCTGGGAGAGGGGGCTATGTGCATCAACCGCGGCGCGCCGCGGCGCCTCGCAGGATTCGCAAGGAGAAATTTCATCCCACGCGCCTGAAGAAGACCAACGCCGAAGTTCTCGTCCGCGAAGAGATGTTCCCGGATTCCTCCCCGATGGTCTGGTATTTTCGAGAGAAACGAAGACTACTTTCCTCGAAACCACAACTGGCGGGCGATGTTGGCGGGATATTTCGAAAGATGCAATTTACCAGCGGCGGGCTTTTCAAAAGCTGAATCGAACAACAGAACAGTACGCTCACCCGTGGAGAGGGCTGCTCTAGCGCCAGAGTGTCTCCGCAGTCTGACGGCGGTGTGTCTCGACGAAGCTCACTGTTTCTAGTCACGGAACTCGAGATGTTTTCGGCTTTGAATTCGGTAATTGCTGAGTTAGCTTGCATGGATTCCGTTCTAGGATTCAGCATGGGATGTGTTGAGCATTGAAGGGTGTTTGTCTGTTCGCGCTCCGCTCCATGGTCGGACTGGTTGGGGAGTGTCTGTTCTCTGCTGTTGCCGCCGCCGTTAGCATGGTCGTGGTCGTCGCCTGATAATTGGGCGATGGTGCAGGGTCCTGAACCCTCCCTCACCGCACGTCACGGAAGAGGATCTCAAAGCGAAGCCCACGTCAAGCGGTTTGGAGCACAACGAATCCAGATCCACTCATTTGCCGTGAGCACAAAGTGTTTGCGCGGAGAGCACCCACGACGGCTGTAGTTCGCGCACCTTCGTTCCATTCGAAGGCCGGGTTGGAGCGGCGCGCGGTTCGCAGTAACGTCTGAGGAAAATGTGGGCCGGCTTCAGCCTCAAGGTTTGCAATCGAGCTCCGATGACACTTGTTGAGGTGATCGTTAGACTAATTAGTCCCAGCAGATATGCTGCCGTATCTTCCGTGGCTCTCATGTGGAAATCAAAACACAGACCATGCGCGGAGCTCGCGCTGGCTCACCGCGGTGGCAATCGACTCCGAGCTTGCGCTTTCAGGTTTCGAGTTGCGATCTCCTGTTTTGTGATGTTCTCGTGTGTCGAAATCCGTAGCGCTCTGTAACGCTGTTGCGAGATTGCTCGTCGTGATCTGAACCAGATTCGCGCTATCAACGTGGTTCCTCGCCACAGGAAACAATTGCTTGCGTAAGGTCTACCAAGCGTAATCAACTCAGGTGTTCGGTTGCTTCGGGAAGTTTCCAACTGTTTGTGGAAACAGTTCACCGCTCCCCAGAGCTCGCTAGTGGTGCGTGAGACTCTGTTCGGCTGTGAATCTCCGCGAGGAAGTGTCCGGAATCCACCTGTGAAATACTGTAAATAAGTCATCTGCTGAAGTATGGTAGAGTACATGAAAATTCGGATCTTCTTCCCTGGGCCGCCGGAGCCTGCGGTGACCCTTGGCGTGACGGGCTCAGGGCATATCATTCACGAGCACTGCTGTGCTGCTTCAAACTTAGTGCTCCCTTGGGGTGATCTCGAATGCCGCCTCTACGACCTTGCGCAGAGACTGCTAGGATTCTCCGGGGCTCAACCATCCGAGGTAGCAGAATTTTCGGGATTGAAGTCAGTCCAGAGAAAACCCGATCAATAGTTAACAGGACAACTTGAGCTACTAGAAGGCGATAGCTTTTATTTTCCACGCTGCATGTGATGGAGAGCTCTCCCAATGACGGACATCCCGCATGTTTTCGCACAAAATCCGCGACTCGAGCTCAGAACGCCAGAGGTCAGGTGGTTCCAAATTAAGCAGAGCATATTCTCCAGTCCAATCGAAGGGTTCAATGATTCGTTCCGATTGTGAATCTCCAAAAATCGCTTTCATTTGAAACTCCGAACTCGCCCTCCGTGCGTAACCTGGCAGAGTGAGAGCATATTTCCTCTCACATCAGAAGTCGTCTCCCTCGAGATCGGGGACGTATCTCGGAGGACCTGTCATGTCGAACCTTGTCGGAGCTCAACTTCGGAGACTTCGAGCATTGGAAGAGGCAGATACGCACCTCTTGATTCGTCATCGTCGGAAGCTCCGACCTCCGACTCTCTTTACGGGGTTCGTCATCGAGTCTATGTTTCGCTCCTCGCAATCCTAGCATGCGAGGTTGGTCGCACAGGCGACTCGGGAGCGCGAAAATACTCGTTCATTCAGACAGGGCAGTTTGAACCTATATCCCGAGGGAATCGATTCTCGAGATATTCCAAGCAGCGAGTCGAGGGGGATACGGAAAAAACTGACGCTATCCCTTGTTTCAGCCGACGATGCCGTCGACCGGCAGTTTCTCTCAACACCTGCACTCGGGTTACTTTATGCAAACCCTCAGATCCTGGCAACAGAGCAACACAGAATTGCACCCCGAGAATCTGATGTGGCCTCTGTTTGTTACCGATTCCCCTGATGGCATAGAAACCGTTCCGAGTATGCCTGGTGTTTACCGCTACGGCGTCAATAAGTGAGTACCGAAGCGTTCACGGCGACTCTTTGACCTCTCCCCTGCATTCCCCCATCCAGTTAATATACCTGACGTGGATATCGTGACAATACATTCCCGAGTTAATCCATGAAATTCCGATGTGAACATGGGAGCTTCGAGAGGCAAGAGAACCTGTTTGCTGATCGTAGCGACTCGAGGAGAGTGTCCCTTAAGAATTCAAATCTCTTCCGCGGTGGAGCAGCAGTGGGAGTGGCAGCTGAAGAAGGACATCCAAAAATAGTCGCGCTATGAAGCTTTCCTCCGCTCTGATCGCAATGGCTAACTCGTAGCGCTCAACTGGTGTCGAAGAATGACGGGAGGACCTGGAATGGAATCTATTGCGGCTTGATCGTTCGCGTAGGGTTTCTGCTCCGATCCCATACCCTTGAAAAGCCGCGCTCGGTTACGGTTCAGCTCGATTTCATGACCCATTGTGTGCTCACCGCGTCCCTGTCACGTAAACAGGACGACGTTTTCTCAAGAGAGATCGAGTGAGGCGTGTTCTCTCTACTTTGAAGCCTCTGGCCTGCGCCGTTCCGCCTCTTTCCACCCTGCAGCTAACTTATTGTCGCTCTCAATCTTCTTCAGTTGCTTGCCCGTCACCCGATAGAACTCCTCTGTCCCGGAATTCTCGAGAGCAACTAATGAATTGGAAGCTCGACTAAAAACTCCAAACTGGTCGGCGTCGATGCGTTCCGCCGCAGGAACTTTCACGACCTTGATCCCATTCCAGCGAGCGTAATGAGTTTGAGAAAAACCTCATGGTCTGAGAGGTCGGTGCTCTTCCGGTATCGGGCAGGAAGAGGTTGGGTTCACTCGAGAGATAGTGAAGCCTGGAGCTGGATGACCTCATTCCTCTCCCACCCATAAACTCAACTTCCTGCTCTAATAGGTCGCCCGTTTCGAGGGCGCACTCTTTCGGTACGCGATAAGTCGACTCTTGCCCATATCGTCTACAGCCCCGATCTTGTTCCGACTCCAGAAGCAGTGGGCTGTTTTCATCCCGCCCGCCCCGCTACCGGGTGGTGGCCCTCTACAGTACAGCGTCTGGGTTCGCAGCAGTTGGGGCCTTTGGGGGTAGGAGGGTTAGAAGTTCCGCCGTCGTGGTCCTCCGCCTCTGTTATCTCTCAGAGTACGAACGACCTTGGCGCTTTCGTTGGGCGAGGCTTCATATGCGGATGTTCCGAGGCTGGGCTCAGAGGAGGGGACACAGCCAACATCGCCGTCGACCACCCACGGAAACTGTCTCGGCAAATTAATGGCAGCCGGACAGGTCTCCGAGGCATCTGGCTACCTTCAGTTCCATCCTTGACGTTTACTCCGATTCGAGGCTTCCCTGTGGAGTCGTTGCGCGTGGGCGGCCATCGCGTATTCCTGCCGTTTGTGATTGCTTTTAGTGAACCGGAGAGACAGCCGAGTGCTGTTCATGGAATGCGAGCTGTCGCCCCAGTGGACGGCCGGATGTACGAACTGACTGACGTCCGGACGGATGGCCGACAGTCGAGGAAAGAGAGAGAGAGACACCGGCGCTGGGGAAAGGAGTGGAGATCGCGGAGGGGGGAGGGGGTGCTCCGTCGGATGAACGAACACCACTCCACCTTCGAAGTCGACCATCGATCGACCGTTGCCCGAGGCCACAAAATTCCGTCATTCACTGATTCTAGCCATTGACGGGAGGATTCCTTCCAGCCGACGCTGCCTGCTCCGGCTCCACGTTTCTCCCCCCCCCCCCCCCCCCCCCCCGCGTAAACTTCGAAGGAATCCAAACCCCACCCAACCCGCTCCGTCAACTCGTGGGAAGACGAACCGTTATTTCTCGTCCCATCACATTAACGTCGATGTCTCCGCAGAATCTGATCGATCTTATCGGAAATTATGTTGTCGACAACACACAACTCATCAGGGTCATTGTGGACGGCCGCCAGACGAATGCAGCTGTAGGATAACCCAATATTGTTGCCGAGCTTATGTTGCCCGTGGGAGCAGGCTATCGGTTCGGAGCCAATCATTTGATCTTTTCTATATGCTTGCCGTACCGCAACCCCTCGACCCAAGTTACGGGTGTGGCGGGACGCGGAGGCCGTTAAAGGCACCTCAGGGACTGGACTCGAGAGCTTGCACTCGTTTCGGCAAAAACCATCGGCCTTGACATCATGATTACCATCATGGCGGCGCCCGCGCGTTTTCTCGGGCAGCGATCGACGCGATTCCTGTCGGAACTTCCAAGTCAGCGATCGGGTTCTGTCCGACATCACGAATTGCATCCACGACTTCACGCGAAATTGACGATCGCAGATGTGGAAATCGATGATCGGTCATTGTGAAACTCACATTGGGAATCTCCGCCTCTGTCACTAGCCATAGTATAGAATTGATCCTGTGTTTCGTCTTTCGCACGACGCGATGCGAGCGCTTCCTGCGACGTTCTCTCTCGTGTTTGTTTGAGTCTGCTCCTAACGGAATTCGATCGCCGTCTGACCGATTCTCCTTGCTGACCTCTCTGCTCTCGCGACTTCCGAAGGTGTCGGCGGTGTTCGGATAAATTCATCGCGGATTCTATCCGGACGCTTAACTGCCATCGATTGAACGCTGCTCCGCTGTCTTAACAAAGAGATCTCCTCCAATTCGACCGTAATTGGATTTGTATACACTGAGTGCAAGAAGGAGTCATTCGTTTTGTGCGAACGCTATCAAGTTCGAAGCAATCGGTCTATTGGGTTCGCCGACCAAGCCTTCGAGGCTCGTATCGTTTGTCCGAGGAGCGCGTAGACCCATCACAGGAACAAAACTTCCAGTGAACGGGATTTCTCCCAATGGCCTGAGCGATGTTGATGACGGAATCTCCTCCGAATAAGTCAACAGTTGCAGCTCGTCGCCGACAAGGGAGAGATCTCCGAATTCTCGTAGAAAGAGTCGACAAACATTCAAGTTCAGAACTCCGATACGTTTCATCGTCTCAAGGTGTCTCGGGAGGAGAGTTTGTGAGCCGCTCAGCTCACAAGTGGAACGAAATCAGCGCCTTTCACAAAACTCCTCACAGAGGAATCGCAGCGAACATACTGATTTATCGTCGGATCGAGAAACAATAGTGGTCCCCGAGTCATTGAGAGCGAAGTGACACGCTCGGATCGATCGATGCATGAGTCTAAGCTCTTTTCCGAATCTATTCCAGGATCGTTGACGCCATCAGGCCCGTGTATGAACTGGGCTTAAAGTCTGTTCTCCTGTTTGGAGTTATTTCGGAGGGGAAAGATCTTGAAGCTTCGGTTTGCTCGGACCCTGATCGCAATCCCGTACACGGAGCCATCCGAGTGATCAGATCATCCTTTCTCGACCTGGTTGTGACGTGCGACGTGTGCCTATGTGCCTATACATCACACGGTCATTGCGGAATCCTCAACCAGCAGGGTGTAATCGATATGGAGAAAAGTGTCCAGAGACTTGCGCAAATGGCTTTGAGCTTTGCCCGTGCGGGAGCCCACGTGGTGGCTCCGAGCGATATGATGGTAACGTAGGAATTTCGCGGATTACAGCTTACAAGACATATCGATCCTGGGGAGTAGGCTAGGAGGCGACACTCGAACGTAGTTTTATCGACCCCATGCTGCTGCAGAGAAGAACACCGTTCTAATATTTCCACGTTTCGCCCAACAGGATGGCCGAATCCTCGCCATTAAAGACGCGTTGTTCAAGGCCCACCTCGGGAATACAGTTTCAGTGCTTTCTTATTCGGCAAAGTTTGCCTCGTGCTTCTACGGCCCGTTCCGTGACGCAGCAAAAAGCGCACCGTGCATGGGAAACCGAAAATGCTATCAGCTGCCACCCGGTGCCAACGGACTCGCTGTGCGAGCCGTTCAGAGGGATATCGAACAGGGTGTGTGGATTCATCTACGAGTGGACGGAGAACCGTGCTGGCTTTCACGATTCAGATGACATCGCGTCGATCCCTTTCCCTCGCTTCCCCGCCGTCGCAGAATTTAATTCAGCTCTGAACCCCTGCAGGTGCTGACATGATCATGGTGAAACCCGGGATGCCCTACCTGGATCTCATCCGCCAGCTCAAGGACAAATTCCCGGACTATCCCATGTTTGCTTATCAAGTCTCCGGCGAGTTCGCCATGCTGTACCACGCCGCGAGGAGCGGCGCGCTGGATCTTCGAAGCTCGGTGCTGGAAAGCATGACAAGCTTCCGACGGGCGGGAACCGACGTCATTATAACCTACTTCACTCCCGAGATTCTGAAGTGGCTCAAAGAGTCTGAATAGCTAGGACTCCCCTCGTCGTTAATGTTGACGCCCATTGAACAATGGGAAAGTTAGACTCGGTTGCTAAGAGGAGAGACTCTTGGGAGAGGCCGCACTCGGCCGGCGGAGTCACCTGGCTGCGTGCGCCAACAATTTTTACACTCGACGTTTAATCAGTGATTTTTCACGTTTGGATGAATGGGTCGATGTTTGATTAGGCCTTGGAACCTAGGCAAACGGTTGGAGATATGGTTATCGGTCGAACGTTCAAGAAGAAGAGGGAGCCTTCGACCAGTGAGTGAGCGAATGATCGTGTGACTGTACTAGAATCTTCTCTTTAGGACACCGAATTCTGATAGAGGGCGCCTATCCGAAGGACGTTCGCACCGGGACGAGTGAATTTAATGGTATATTATATACACAGAACATTTTTCATATACCTACATTTACTTCTACCACCCACATTCAGCACTAAGCACTTTTTCTCCGAAACATACTGTATTGAAGGAAATCAGTGAAGGGAATGGGTGACTACATACCGGCCACTCTGTGAGTTCTCACTCGACGCGAAACTCAATTATGAGACGGAGAACGATTTCAAAGTTGTGAAAAGTGACTTACTTCTCGTTCTCCACATATTCGCCGCGTTCACGTCGCGAAATGCTCGGATCCAGGACGCGTGGGGGGTCGCAGAGGCTCCGGACCTGAGAGTGTTCCCAAAACGTTCGTTCCAGGGAAGCATGGGCTTCCACCATTCACTGGCATGGAAAAGTCCGATGGTTATAGTTTGTTGGAGTCATAGTTGGAGAAGTCGGGAGTTCGATTCCCAAACCTGCAATACTTAACAAACTTATTCACGTCAAATGGGTGGAACTCGCGCGTGGCACTCTGCAATGCTAGTTAATGAACGTCTGGTGCGACCCACGCCCGGAGAAAAAAGAGACGCGAGGGGGAGAAAAACACGAGATGATCATCCATCCGACCGATACGGAATGCAACACAGATATACCCCCGAAATATCCCCCCAGTTTATCCATTCAGGACGAATGCCCCGCACTCGGAGGGGTACAGTAGGACCACTCCAATCCGATAAGCTCGAATCCCTCATGGATCTCTGCCCTCATTCCCGAGAGAGAAGTCTCCCCTTGAGTTCCCTCCCGGAAACGTCCAGGCGAGGATAATGGCTTCGTCATTCGGAGCGATCAGGCCGATCGAAGCGATTGAATGAAAACTCAACTGAACAGTTTCGTTGCTTGTCGCCAACATGAATCATCCAAACCGGTGGCCAAAGACAGGAATCCTATTGTTCACGTGGAAGCTGTGGCGAGACCTTTGCAACTGAGCGAGCGAAAGGGTTAGATCTCTGCTTCACCTCGATTCTGTTCTCATCCCAAAGCAGAGCCTTGTTATGCTGGTTTCCTCGCCTGGAGAGTATTCATTATCGAAAACTGCTCGACACCTTTGTCCCAGCGAACTGGTTTCGACAGAGCACACATATCGGTGACCGAACGGAATGCATTTTGTACTCTTTCTAATACGAACTGGTGTGAAGCATTTAAAAGCGTGAGAATCGAATCAAGATCACCCAAGTTTCAAATTGTTCCGCTGATCTCTATCATTTTCTCCGGGACCCCAACGGGATCGAGAGGAACTCCGCTGAAATGGAAATCGTACATCACTGTCGAACACCTGAAATTGAAGAATCGATGCAACCAATGCACGAATGAAATCACACAGCTGGATAAATAAAGAAATTGGGGACGAATAAAATGTGGAACTGTAATGAGGACGAACTCTTGGAAACCTTCGGCGTCATGCTTCATGTTGGATTGCCTAGTTTCAGGTGTTTCCACAGGTTTGGTGCCCGCCTTCGCGACAGGGAAGCCTTTACTAAGAAATCAGTCGACCACCCAACGGGAGCATTCCCGTTTCATGCGTTCACCCATTCTCTAGCCCCAGCTTCGACCTCCTACTCCCGATCTCCAAGTCCAGACTTCTGACTTTAACTTCTAGCTCCCAACTTCATGCTTCTCGTGCGTTGCCAGTCAGATAATATTTCCGGAGTTGAAGCAGTAATATCGTGGGCAAACTTGTGAAAGAGGAGTTCCCCGTCTTCTGAACGCACGACAATGATACAGTTCTTATATTTACTCAGATCATTGGAGTTTCATTATCAATTCAAGCTGAACCCGTCGCGCTCCGCCGTGACTGCAACTGTGGGCGGAGGGAAGCTCCGCTGTTCTCGGCAGATCCATTTTGCCGCGCTTAGGGTATTTCGCGACTTGGAACGGTTCATGAACTGGCGCCATGACCACAGAGGATCAGACACGCACGTGTTGCGGATGTTGAACGGCGGAAGTCTCACAAACGAAGAACACGAAGGGCCAGAGGTCAGGGGATGAAAACCAAGTCTCTCTCGCCTACTGTGGTACGTTTCACGGGGTTCTTCGTGACTCAGCCCAACTCCGTAGGTGGTTTGGGAGTGTGAGTGCGCGACTGTGGAGTCTCGGTCGTCTGCGGACTCTCCGCTTCGTGCGGGAGTGCTTCTCTCCCTTTTGCGAATAACTCGACATGCGTTCTCGAATCGCGGTTCTGATTACATCCGATGTTGGCCCGTCTCACCGCAGGCCGTGTGAGCCACTGCGTAGAACCAACCGGTGGCACAGTTTTTTCTTTCTTTTCATTGCCTAAATGCTGCCATTCGCTGAGAGGACAATCCCCGAACCAATAAAGACCGAGTAGCTGGTGAGATTTTACAGAAACATGTGCTCAAAGGAGCGGGCGTACTCAATGACTAGAGCTAGGAAGTTTAAGCCTCCATCATTTCATATCTCCCATCTATCCATATAGGGGGCTAGAAAAGTGAGTTTCTGAGGGCTGAGCTCATCAGTTCTCATGGCAATAATGCATAATTCATGAATCCATCCATCCATGCTGCTATGAATCTATGGATTGATGGATGATAATTAATGAATTATTCCTGAACTCTTCAGCTGCAGTAATGACGGACAGAAATAGCTCCTCTATCCTTAAGGGATCTTGCAGAATAGTTTGATTGCTTGTTACGCTTCTTGAGGGGGAAGATGACCACCATGGACGTCGAAAAGGTCGGATGTCTGTTTCTAGACTTCACTGGCTCTCAGAAAAAGCAGACGACTGCAAGGAAGGATCGGTCTCGTCTCGAAAACAACGCTCCTGATTTTCGATGCCGACTTTTGAAGAAGTTGTGCTGCTATTGATCGAGCAAGCGAACTCCCTCTGGGTCGAGATCGCGCCGGAGAACCCAGAGGAACACGGCAAAGCACTGTCCAGCAACGTGGCGGCTCTGCACCTACTGAACCGAGCCATGGCACTCACCCACCGCAAGGTGAGGGAATTACGACAGGATCATCCAAGGAACGAGTTCGCCTGGAACACCGTTATGATGTACTCGATGTCGTGGGAGTTGATTCCCGGCGTTCACAGCACGCAGCGTTCTTTCACGCCGTTCGAGGCAGAGCAGAGCGGGAACGCTTTAGAAGCCTCATTGCGAAGGGGCTCCTGTACTCTGCTGACCGGCGAGAGAGGTCAGGGGAAAACACTTCTGGCGAGATATACTACGGGTAAGCTTTTTGCGCCGACAATTTACGTTGACTGCAGACAAGACTCCCTGTGTTCCGAGCTCGGGAATGTCCTCGCTGGATTAACGAAGTCCATCATAGTTCTCGATTGCCCCAATACGAAAACGGTCGACTTCGTGAAAGACCTTGTGAGAAGATCTTCTGCCACTTGCACATTCTGCATCATATTCCCCAGTAAGAGCCCCGTTCTAGAGAAGCTCTCGTTGAAATTCGACGAGATCAGACTGGAGAGTCCCACCGAGTTTGAGGTCTGGAGGATCCGCCAGCGTTTTGCGACCAGTTTCCACAGTTCGTATTCAGATCTGCCGCCATGCGAAGTGAAGAACAGAGCAGTAATCGTACGGAACATCCAGAACTACATAATAAAGTCCATGGCTCTACTGGGCAAGCTGCAAACGGTCGACAGACGCGACCCACGGACAGCACGCAGTGAAACACCCACAACAAGAAGCGAGACAGCAGGGACGAGTCTGCGTGGCGCAAAATAGAAAGCCATGGAGTGCGCCGAGACAGGCAAATGGAGCGCTTGAGTGACGTCAACTTGAGTTGTTTGCGCGTGAATTCATCTCTGGTTCTGTTGAACAGTTTTTTCCCGTGACCAAACCCATCCACTCTCGTCGTTAGCTCACGAAACGCTCTGTTGCGATTCGCGCTTCGGCCGACAGCCAACGGAGATTGAATACTACGACAAGCAACATATTGCAAGAAGTCGAAGCCGTTGAGAAGATTGATTTTTGCGCGACCGGAAACGGAGAGAAGATCTTGCCAGGTCCTGTAGTATGATATTTCCTGAGCGCTGTCGGGAGCTTCGTTTCGCGATTTGCTGTCGCGCGGCTCAGGTTGTTCGGGGAGAGCTTTAAACTGATCAAGGAAGGGAGCGAAGAAGGCGTTTTTCCCTCTTCCCTCCGAAAATCGCTTTCCCTCCTTATCACATTGTGATTGGATTATGGCTCGACTACTTCAAGAGTGGTGTGTGATCGGAATCGAGCCTGATGTCATCATATTTTCCTCCCTCGTCCGCAGCGGGCCTCCTAGGCTTCGTCCAGATTCCCCGTTGGAACGAAGCTCTCGATGAGCTCAGTATCGAGACTGCTGCCGATCACCGCGGATTGCAGTCGTCCTCCGCCACGTGAGTATTTCCCGCAAGGATCCGCTCGCTTGTTGTCGTTGATCATTATTCCAAAGACAACACTTGTCAGTCAGCTTCTCTATTCGCTGGAAGTGGTTTTGAGCGGGAGCGAGCAAGTAACTAGGCAAGCCTGGTAGCGAGCTGGCAACTATTGGAGCGGGCCTGCTGTAATCGATGACGCTCGTTAGCGGAACAATCTTGCCATAATTTACGGCCAGTCTAGTTTCTGGCTCACGCTGTGTTTGTCGTCGATGCGCCCGTCGCCGCCAGAGAGGAAGCTCAGTCAGTTCCTTTTTTGTTTCATCCTTGGCGTGATGTTTCGCCGCCTGCTCGCAGATGCCGATAGTTTCCACTCTCGGCCTGTCACTAACCAGCAACAAATGAAGTTTCCGGCCGGCCGGCCGGCCGGCAGGCTAGCAGCGTCCGCGCCAGTCAGCCAGCCGGGTACCTTTGGAAAGGACAGCGAGGATGCAGGCCGCGGGACGAATGATTCCACCCTGGTTGCCGTCGGAAGCGAGGGAGAGTCGCTGGCAGAAGCAAGCGAAAGCGAGAGGTGCTCTTCTCTGTGGCGGTATCTCGACTGAACATGCTCAGGCACGCCTCGTTCTTATCATCCATCCATTGGTCTTCCGTTCGCGTCGATAATTAAGCAGCAGCAGAAACGGTGGACGGTCGGTCGGTCGGGCGCTTGGAGAGAGTCCACCAAGTACACTCTCACAGGAGTTCTCTCCAAGTTTCTCTCGATTTCTCGCCAGCCATCATCCTCCCTTGCCGGCACGCACGCACATGGGCACACAAACCAGAACACTCGCTCAGCCGAGCGCAGGGTTCGACGTCGGACCGGCCGGGGATGACGCAGGACGGCACGGAGACTCCCGAGCAGAAAGCCGATTCCATGGCTGCGAGTGCGGATACTGATCCGAAAGGGGCAAAACAGAGGAGACGAGCGTCGTCGGCGCTTCTCCTCAAGGGACGCACGCTCCATGAACGATGGGATGTGGATTTCTCGCGGATGAGAGCCCCCGCGAAAAAAAACTCTGCGCCGCCGCCTCAACTTCTCCCTATGGCGGAATGGAGTACGCCTTCTATCGATGCCATCTCATGCAGTCAGATGGTAAACCAGTCAGTCAGCTCTGAGTTAATCAGCGAAGCGATCCGCTTCGCTCCGGGACCTTGTGAAGCGGACGCGATGACGTTCTCCGCCGACCTCGGAATGGGCGCCGCGAGCTCTCCGGGTCTGAAGTGCCAACTTCCCACCCAGTCGAGCCAGGCGAGCAGAAGCCGGGAAGCAAGAAGCAGAACCTGAACAAAGAAACGAAAGGAGTAAAAGACTTCGGAGGTAGATCCGAAGTGGAGAAAGCGGGCGGCGGTGGCACTATGGTCATGGGGAAGAGAGGCTCTGGGTCCGAAGCAGAGGACGAAAATATGAGGAGATATCCATTCTCTTTTTTTTTTCCTAATTCTCGCTGAATGGCCGCCGCCGTCAGCGTCGTCTTCTCGTCCTCCTCCCTCGACGAAGGCCTTCCTTTGAGGACGCAGCCTGGAGGATGAGTCGTGCATCCGCTCTATTAGAGCAAAAAGGATGACGAGTAGGAAAAAAATCCTTACCGGCGGTGCTGGTAAAGTTTCCACCTTGAAGCACTCTGTCGTTCCTTTCGGTGTCTTCCTTCCTCTCTGCTTTTCTCCGGTGCTTTGCTTTCGACTGTTATCGTTGTTGCAGCTCTGTTGCTATTGAGAATCCGAGCGGGGATCGTGGAGGGTGAAAGGGATCCAGGGGCCGGCTGAGTTGAGAGGGGAAAAGAGCCGAAAAAGGAAAGACGGGGAAAATACCACTCGGCTCGTTTCCTCCATGGTGTTCGTCTCTACTTCGAAGTTTGTGATTTGCCTCATTTGAGACGACACGTCCATGTATTCTCTGAAGTCAACTTCGATCTGAAGCTTTTTCGCTCTCGCTGGAATGTCTCCACGTCACCGATGTCTCTTCTCCCCTTTGTGATGTCCTTGGATGGAATTCCGGAGAACCCCTGCCGATATTCAGAATTGGTGGTCACCTCAGAGCGAATTTCGATGTGAAAACTTGTGCGCGATGATGGCTGAACGAATTCTCGCCACGGGCTCCGAATGAGCAAATAACCTTCCTCTCGTTCTCCTCCTTCTCTCCGCTGGTCTGAAGCGCTCCGCGTTGAACGTATATTATCCTAAAAATCATCGCACAGGATCTGTCCTGAATGTACTTCGCCTCCGCGCTGCTTCCTGCGCCACAGAACTTCATGTATCGTAATATCTCTACTCATCGGGTCCTCGTTGATCATTGCGAGCATCTGCATCTGTTCCCGTGTGATGGAGTTTGACCGTTTGTTCTCACGACTGCTCTTCGAATCCTTCGATTTTCGTTTAATATTTAGAAGAGAACGGCTCGATTGGACATAATGACAAACTACTCCAAGCGGGTGGTGGCCAACTCCACGTCAGTTCCAACTGAGAGTTTTGCAAGTGAATGTTGCGATGGCCAACTTCGTTCACTTCGAATGAAACACGCTCGGAACTTCTTCGAAAATGGTCTGGAGAGCCAGACCTTCCCAATCAAGGTTTCTAGACGACTGGATCAGTATGTAGGATCAATCGGAGGTGCTTTATAGGGGGGGGGGGTAACCTGGTTCATATAGCTGTAGGAGTCAGGAGGCGGGAGCGATCTCGGCGTGCAGGCGGAAGAAAAGTTGATATCGCTCGCAGATTCGTGAACTTTGTTATGGTTATGAAGCATCGTCATAAATCTATGTAGTCCAAAGTTTTGGAGATCGTAAGCCCTCGAGTGATCACAAGTTCCCAGGGGGCTTCCCGGCAGTGCACTGTGTACTTTCAAGGGTTAGTTTCCTTCAAATCCCCTCCTTCAGATCACGCTCGGGGACAAACGCAGCTTCGAACGTGTGACAACGTGTGTCGTAGACCAGCCAGCACCCCTGATGTTTGTTGAACATGGAGAGCAAGTAAAACGGGGTCTCTTTCCCGTCGGGAATCGCGTCTCGACACGCCCTCCTTCGATCAAAAAGAGTGAGAAGATCTTCCGTATTTAAGTGATCCCCCTCATGAGTCTCCATGATGTCGGTGAGATTGCGAGGTCCATGAGTGTCGTGGAGCACTCACACGTCATGCATCCATGTTATCCGGATTCTTTTCATCCTGATGATGAATTGTCAACACTAGATCATCACCTCGACTGTCGCGATCAACGAGTAAAATTCGTGAGATGATGGATGGATTGGATAATAGCGGGCAACAGCGGTCCAGGTGCAACCAGGGTTCATCAAACTCTGACTATCACAAATGAAGCCTTGAGGCGGAAAGACCGAAGATGGCTCTATAGCTGCTCCCATTGAAACAGGACGGGAGCAGACTTGGTTTGTCGTTTTCGCAGGAGGAAAGGGGGCCTTCGCCGGAGTAGTCCATTCCTTTGGTTTAATACGAATTAGCCCCTCGAGAAAGTTTAAGGATCCACATCTTGACTCGAACTCACCAGGTTGGTGCGTCAATCGACGACCGGCGGACAAATGATTGATGTGACCCCAAGAATGTCTCCGCCCGTCCCTGAACATTCGCTCCACTGAACTCTAGGTGGCTGCTGTAAATGTTCCAGACTCCCATCAAAGACTCGAGGCAAGCCGAGGTTCCGAGCTTGAAGGATGTTGTGCTCCCCGTGGCTGGTGTCGGCCGCCCGGTGTTGGATGGCTTCTTGCACTTTTTCAGAGCCGTAATCTTTACAGCCTCCCCCAGTTTCCTTTTACTCCTTCTGCCACTCCAACAACCCCCCTCCCCTCGCCCGGCGTCGTAGAAGCCCCCTCGTTCACGTCATCCCGGATGTTGCCCGTTCTTCGAGGCCCCAAGTATCTATCTCTCCAGAGAGCGGCGAACGGGAAGAATTCGAAAATAATTTATGTTAACAACGGAAGGAACTACCGCCAACGCCATCGAGCTGCGAATTTACGACGCCCTTAGACGCCGCACGCTCCTGCCGCCCGCGACAAAAGATTCACTAAGCGCGAATACGACAACTGACAGATGGTCAGACTTATGGTATTTTATATTCAAGTCCACCCCGCTGTTCATCCGACATCAGGGATCTAGGCTTTGGCTTTTCATGCCGTGCCACCACGACGCCCAAACTCGGGGCTGTTCCGAATCGATGGTGTTCTCGAGTCGGATGTATCGGCGCCGGCGATCCCAAAAAGATTTCTTTCCACGGTGAATCAGGTCTGAGTCGTTCAGGGGTTTCTGGTCGGTCCTTGGATGCACTCGGAGCGGATTCGCTCGAGATTCACGGACCTGGCGGGTTCGCTCGAGATTCACGGACCTGGCGGATTCGCTCGAGATTCACGGACCTGGCGGATTCTCTGAATCTCGGTATGCCTCCGGAACAGATAGGGATCACAGCTGCTCTCCGATCGAGACTCCCTCCAGGATTCGGTCTCCGAGTTGAGAACGCGACCCGTTCAGCTTCTCTCTCCTGATCAGCGGGAGAGCGTCGAGTCGTAAATCATGCAATGCGGACAAACATACAAGAAATCCCCTGTATCTCCGTAAACATATGGTTTGACAGTTTATGCTTTCCAGCTCACGAGTCGTCATTTTATGACAGGGCCCCGCGGAAGTGCGCTCATCGAGCCTGAGCGCGAAGCACTCGCTAGCCAGACTACTTGACAATTATTGCCAAGTGAGAGGTTTCGATCTGACTCCGGGCAATGATAACGAACGTTGCGTCCCGTAGAGAATCTGACGAGAACAGCTGAATAGGCGAGCGAGAACCCTACCGACCGACCAACCGTCCGACCGAGCGGCGCGCGGACCAGCTCGGGCGCCTGCGAAGAGCGAGAACGACAATGATAGAAAAAGAGTGGCGGGAGGATAGCGGCACGGAGTGGATCCCTCCGAGGCTCTAGGGAACGTTGATGAAGCCTTGATTTAGATTCAAACCAAATCCGCCCGCTCGTCGCGGGCCGCGGTGGAGAGTTCCTCGTTGAGTGTTTCTTTCATTTGACAAAGCCAACTTAACCATGCGCTCGGCCCGACTCGTTTCCCTTGCCCGCTCGTTCGGTCTCACTGCGAAACGCTCCGGGAAGAAAAAGCCGACAAAAGCTCCGACGGTCAGGACAACAGGGGCAAGCTGCGACCGGAGAGCGAAGTGCATTCACCCCGAATAGGAGTGCTGCGCTCCACGGGATGATTCGCGGTTTTCGCGGGTTCTGCTCCTGTGGTCGCTTCCTGAAGCGTTGCATCCCGCGGATCCCTCTTTATTCGGAGTGAATTAATTTTCACTTAGCGGATTCGAGATCGATTGAAGTCGGCATGCGAACAAGGGTCTGAGAACTCCGATAAGAGGCTCCCTCATCGAAGCTTCTCGGGTTCGGGGGAAGAGCGCGAGCAGGGAGGAAAAATACGGAACGACACGGCCGCTGGTGCGGGCAATGGGAAGTGTCTCTCCTTGAAGATCATATCAATCATAGTGATGAGAATCCCTCTCGAAACGCCCCGATGTTCAAGGAGGAGCGCGATGCAGGACGAGGAAGCCCAGCTGCTCCCGCGGAAACTATTTCCATCCGGAGTCTCGCGTTGCGCCGGGGCTTCGACACCGCGATGGACGGAGGGCCTAGACACGCGAAGATTCGAGTTCAGGCTCCGTGGAGTTGCTACCTCCGGGCGGCTCTGTTCCGGATGAGCTCGACGTCTGCGATTCGTTGTCGGAGCTAACTCGGTCTGCTCCTCAGCGCTGTCCTCGCCGAGTGGTCGTTGGGTGGATGCTGCTCTTGGCCAGATCGTAACGTTCGTGGTCATGGCGGCGAGCGAGAACCGCGGCGTGGCCGTCGCGATGCACACGAGACATATGTTCATCGGGCGTTGGCATTTTTTACGAGAACCGTTGGCCCTTGTTGAAGCACCACTTGCCGGAGTCGCCGCGACCAAAACGCTACTGCCATGACCAGGACCCGCCGCGAAGAAGCGAATCAGGGGGACAAGCTCCTTTCCAGCGACAAAATGATATTTGACGCTCGTTTAGCATTGGTTCGTATCGTGTCCGCATTTATGTTTATAGCCGCAGCCGCCTCACTCCGAGATTGGGGTGTGTTCTCCTCCTTTTTGTTCCCGGCCAGCGAGCCGGCGCGGGGAGTCGACCAGGGTCTGTCTCTAGTGCACTTTAGTAGTCGCGGAACCACTCTCGGAACGCCTCTTCCCCCCTCCCTCCCCCGTGGAAGACGACTGGGAGGAAGGAAAAACTGAGAAGACGATGACGAGAGGTTGCAATGCAATGCAATGTGGTGGTGGTGCAAGAAGTGAATTGCCAGCCGAAGTCAAAGGCGGTAGAAAGAAGGAGGAAGAGGAGTTTTTGGCCCGTTCGCTCGCCGTTCGGCTACCAGGCCGACTCGCGTGCGATGCAATGTCACTGCGGGGAGACGCATTCAAGAGAGACTGCTGCCGACGTACCTTTTCCCGTCCTGACTTCCTCCCTCGTCGTGCCCCTCCTCGGCGCCCGGTCGAGAAGACTCATTGCTCTCGGCGTGCCCTCCTCGTTCTGCGGGATGAGAGGAGGCCAGATTTTTTCTACTTCCAACCGCTCCCTAGGAATAGAGACGTGGCTAATGCTCCCGCGCAAAGCCCGCCTGTCTGTTCAGCCGTCCGTGCGTCTTTCGAAGATTTGGTCGCTGGAATGAGACGATGCAGAAATCGCACTGCTCGTCTGAAGCGAAACACCGTGAGAGCCTGTCGAGTCGGGGGGCCGGGTTCAACCTGTCTGTTTCCCGGCTTCGAGCGAGCGAGACGCTCTGTGGGCAAGTGGACGAAGATGCGTGCCGCGGGGATGTTGGAGTTTAGTCTGATGATGAGCGATTGTGACGGACAACGACCGCACGCACAGACCGACGACGGCGGATGAGCGGGCGGAAGGGAGTGTGGGCGAACGATTCCCGCAGCTCGTGAGAATCAGAGCGAAGGCTTCAATCTCGCGGCCCCGGCTCGTCCTGCCGCGACGACAACAAAGGCAGAGTTTATTCCTGGGTCTCGAAGGAAACTCCCGCGATGAGCTGTTGAGTGTTTCTAGTAGCTCCTCGAGCTGAATCAGGAGCAACAGCCAGTGCGTTGTTCCGTTCAAACTTTTCTGCGTTCGATGACTCTCCGAACCGATCCTTATTATCTCTCCGAATTCCCTCTGCGAGATCCGAATCAGCGGATGGAATTCCGTTTCGCAGGATTCGGGAGACCCAGATCGAAACTGAACATATCAAGCTGACTCATCACGGGATCCTTCCTGCTGGGAGCGAGTCGAGTGGGAGTCGGTGTTTCGAGAAGTTTCGGAGATTCGCAAGGCTCCAGAGTTACAGATTTGACATCTATTGAGGCCGGACACAACAAACTTCTCATCGGCAGATGAGCACTCCTCGTGATCAGCCGTAATGCCTGCCGCTGAACATCCTCTTTAGGTTTAGTTCAGGAGTAGAAGCTCTGAGCGAGGGAGACTGGAGCGGAGCCAGGTCCGAAGCGGACGTTGTTAATGATCATTATCGGCTCGAACGCCTCTCCGACGTCATCGGATAGATGAATTGATTAATAAACGATGTGAGCAGCGTCAGGCCGGCCGAACAACGAGCTGAGGTAAAGTTGCCGTGGATAGTCGAGCCATTGATTCATCCATCCGGGCCGCCCGACTGCCAGCCAACCGTCGAATTATTCAGGCCGGGAGAGGTAGTTTATGAGCTCGATAGTAGCCATCTGGTGGTTTGTGGAAAACTCGCGTACGGGAGATCGCCACGTTGGCCATGGTCACTGCGTCTACACCTCCACGTCCTACGAGCCACCAAACACCTCCCCCTCCTCGCGGTGCTCCCGCTCCGGTGGTCGCGGTCAACGAATGAGGGGAAACTTTAGATAGCAGCCTCTCGTAACAAAAACTGTAGCACCTTGCACCAGAACCGTGGGATGAGTCTCATCGACCCAAGTCCCGGTTTCCCCCGAGCTTCAAAGAATCTATGTCCTCTCGACCCCGGTGCCCGAGCAAGGCAGGAGAGCGCTCGTCAATATTTCCCCGAACTGGACCAAATTCAAATCCGACGGCGGGTCGTCGCTGAGATCGCGAAAACCGTCACTTCCCCAAAATCGGCGGACTGATTGACTCAGATAAATTGACTCCGCAGAGCGTCCCGGCGAGGGAGCGCACAGTTCTATCGAAGACTCGAGTCCCTTCGGATTCACCCTCGTACGGAGCAACTACCTGCTTGCCCTCGGACGCGGTGCATCGTAGGTTCGAAGGGGCAATCTCCGTTCCTTCTTCATGCGCTTCCGCTTCCGGCAAACTTGACAGCGGGAAGTTCAAACGGTCGTTTTAACAGTCACTCGTGTGCGTGGAACTACGCGACCAAGCTGTCGCTTTCGACGAAAAAAAAAAAAGATTTATCAGTCGCCGACAATCGACTCGATCGACTACGGCGAGCTGCGGCTTGCAACCGAATCGGAGCCACTCTCGTCGAGATCGGCTTCAATACGATTCGGTTCTTACTCACTCATCATTTTAATTACATCAGGCTGAGGCTTTATTGCGCGATGCTTTCGCTTTTTTGGAGCCCCGTCGACTCGAGGAGCGCTCGACGTGTCGACAAAGGAACTCATTGATCACCATCTCGATGAATGGAACGGCCCGCGACAGAACCCGGGGAGCTTCGGGTTTCGTATTCGGAGCTGATGAGTGCAGTAACGACTCCCTGCAGCTAACAGTTGACGTGACATAGCCACGCGCAAGGAGTCGCTTCAACGTCGCAGTGGCGCTGCCGCAGACCGGGGCGTGCGAGGTCAGGCGTCAGCATTGCGTTAGATCCTTACCACTTGCGCTGCCTCGTCGAGCATGCTCCCCGGAATGAGTGTGAAGATTTCAGTTTGTTGGGTCGTGTCGCGAGCTCAAGTCTCAGGACCATGCCATGCGGCTCCGTTCGGAACTCTTTTCTGTATTCTGGTACAATGCCAGTTGAGGGCGAGAGCAGCGTGCTGCATGATGAATACTTTTCATTGATGAATACATTCTACAATGGCTAGTGACAGTTTCGACAGATTTCCATAGCTATTGTCGCCGTTCTGACAAGAAGGCGACCGGTCAGCCGCCGGGTGAACGATTCCTAATATGAACGATTGTTGGCTGGCGTAGTGATTTGTTCAAAGAGCACTTGGATGGCCATTGCCACGCTCAGAAAGGAGACAATACTCTGCTTTGTGATGTAGATCGCGTCCATCACCGACGAACTTCAGCTTCCTCGCAGAATGTGCGTTCGTGCTACATGGGCTCACGATCCGCTCGGATCACCATTTTCGCTCGAGCGTTCCAAGTAGAGAGGCCATCGTGAACGTTTGCAAAGCGTTCGAGAAGTCGATGCACGTTTTTGCGAATGCAATAAAAGCGACGAAACTGTGAGAGATGACACGGGCTCCACACAGATCGTCAACACGCGTGTATTGCCACGAGGAAGCCATCTCGACACACCGAGTGCGTCAAGCGCCATACGCCATGCACAGAAACGTTCGTTGGATAGATGAACTGAAGAGAAAACGTTGGCCCCGAGATTTCCGGCCGTTGCAATTCTCTCCGCCCTCCACAGTCCTGTTAAAGCACTGGTCCGATGCGAGAGAGGATCTTATTCCGAGATCTTGCGTTAGAAATCTCAGAGCCAGCACCTCGAAATCCTTTTGAACAACGAGTTAGTTTCGCAGTCCAGTTGAACGGACAAATCGAGAGCCACAGCGTCCTCTCTCTCCCTTTGCGTGTTGTGCGCAAGCGGATCGCAAGCCGTTCTCCTTATCGTACACAGAGTCAAGTACGGCGAAACGTGACCTACAAACACTCGTTGCACTACGAACCACAGTTGCTGATGAAAAGCTCGTTTTGCTAAGGGCTTCTTCGTCGCCGCCGGGCTGCGTGACATTCTGAGACGGCGGCCGTCGCCTAATGACATGAGGAGAGAAGAGCTCGCTACGGCGAACAAAAAAAGATCCTCGACCCTGCTCTCGAGATGGTGTGACTCTGGCTCGACGATATGATACGCCCACTTGACTTCAGTCTTTCCGTTTTGTCTTCAGTTTGGCTCGGTGTTCTCTTTCGTCTCCTGACGTTGGAGCCTCTCCCCGGCCGTTGGGAGTCAACGTCACCACCACCGCCGCAGCCACCTCCATCGAACCGGGTCGGCGGCTTCGATTTTCTCTCCGGCGGTGTTATTCTCGCCCGATTGAGAAGCAGGTGGAGCTAGGCGTCCGCGCATCGAGTTCTCTCCGTCGATCTCCTCACGCCACCTGGCAATTACTACATGCGAAATAATTATTATCAACCAACAAGACTGGCGCCAGCGGGAGCTAATGCCCCTCGTAAGTTTTCGTAATGACGAACTTTACAACACACGAGTTGCGCCCCATCGTGCTGGTGTTCAACGAACCCCCTCCCCGGCGTTTCGGAGACCCTCGAATGCGCTCACGGAGTAACGGCACGAAGGTTACGCGCGTGCGCGAACCGATACTCAGTCAGCGGCGATCTATTGGAGAAAGAAATCGGGTAGATTGTTTGTCTTTCTGGAGCGGCGGCGGCGTCAGAGCGCGAGGATACCTACGTTGGTGCGCTACATCGCTCGAGGCAACGTTAGTTCTGTTTGACGCTGGCAATATCGGGATCCGGTGATCTACTCGCGCATCAGTTGGCACGCTCCAGTCGGGAGCTTCGTGGCGGGACACAGGCGATCGAAAACCTGAGCTCGTCTCGCAAAAGGAAGCATTGGAACGATTCCGGGGGAATCAACTCTCATTTCCGAATCCTGGAGGCTCGTCGGACGACAGAAACTCCCCAGAGTTCCTGAACTGGTAAAAACCTATACGAGCTGTGACGATGCACGCTTCGAACACAAGTTTTTTGCTTTTCATGCGCGTGGTTCTCTGGGCGTGTTCACATGGTCCGGGTCACTGACGGATGGCTAGCCTTCAATCATGCCCGAGGCCTTGAACAAGTATCAATCTAGTTCAGTTCCTCGGGACCAGGGCTCCGCAGCCCGGGTCCGATGAGCTGCTGCGACAAACGATCGCTGATATCGATACGCGTCTTTCATTCCGGTCTTTTGTCCGAAACACAACAGGCCATGTTTAGAAGCAGTTAGTTGTTACTAATTGCGTCCGGCCGAGTTTGCAAGGGCGGAAACTCGTCGTCGTCCGCGCCCAGCCCCTGCCTCTTTCTCCCCATGAGTGCCACTTAACTGAGTCTCCGGGTGGGCGGCAGACGCCAGGTGGGTAACAGACGAGAAGGGGGCTGACTGAATGGTTCCCTCGCCGGGGTCGGATTGGTGGGTGGGGTGGGTGGGGTGGGTGGCTGACGTCGCCGGAGGAAGAAGTCGCAGATAAGGCGGACTCGCGGCAGCAAGCTATGCAGACTCGGAGTCCCGGCAGACAAAGAGAGAATACGGCGGCTCTCGACTCCAAACGATACGGAACCCCGCGGCTACGCCGCCCTCTGTGCTGAGCGCCCTGGAAGGCAAGAACAGCTCAAAAGGTAACTAAAGATAAATTCCCGGGAGAGTTCGAAGCTCAGACGGAGCAACGTAAAAGCTGTACGGGCTGGGTCGGCAGCGCGAGAAGCGCCAGGCCGGGCGTTTAAGCAGCGGGCCAGCCAGCAAGGCACTCGATGTGAGTCGGACACCGTAACACGACGATCGTTCGCTCTTTTAGACAAATCGTTGCCCGCCTGGCGAGTGGGTGGCGTCTGTGCCGTGGTGGCGGCGACGGCAGCGGCATGGTTTAGCGAATGCTCGATATTATTGAGATTGAGGAAGAGAACGGCCAGGAGGGGAACGAAAAGGCGACCAGCAACTGCTGCGAAATGAGGAGAATAGATCGAGCGGAAGGCTGGTGGGCGAGCGGTCCAGCAGACGCACCAGTGTAATTTAGGTTTTCTCTCCTTCGCAGCAATATCGCGTTTTTGCTGGTCGACGTTCAGAGTGGATGCAACTACGCTCGCGGGATATCCACCGGTGCGACATCGCACCCGAGACAGAGCGCGACGAGAGACAGCGAAGCGCTGCTGCGAACTCGAGGACCTTTCCTGACGTCCGGTGACTTCGATGATGTAACCCCTGGAGATTCCTGCGGAGCATCTCGCGGAACGCTCCGGGATTCGACTTCGATTGTGGAAGCGCCGGAGCTTCGTGTGGAGCCGACCGATCACGGGTCGCACAATCAGGAATTATTCCCACGTCTCAAGTCGTCCCAAACGTCCCTCGGGAACCGAGCAGAAGGAATCGAGTGCGCTGCTCGAGACTTCTACTCGATGGAGAGCGATTCCACAGGGGAAAGCATGATGGAGCATGCGTGGCTGCTGGGAAAAGGAGTAAACTATAATCGATTCGACGAAGATATTTATTGCAAAATATTCCCATTGTCGCCGACGACGACGACGACGCCGCGAGGTAACAAAAACTCCATACACACGGTTCAACAATGCACTCCTTTCCCGTTTTCGATTCAGACACATTTCCCTAAGAAAAACATTAGGATACTGCTGCTCCAACAGGCGCTCTCCGGAACGTATCATTCGTTTTGTTCGTTCTGTCTCAAAACAAGGAAGACAGCGCGGCTAGGTCTATCGTTTCAGGCAAGGTACGTCAAGTATGCCTTCCAAGGACCGAGGGTCGTGGGCTCCCTCATTTGGCACATCACTATAATTGCTATAATTAGAGTCGGTCAGGAATTAAAGTTTCTTCCTGGGTTCGAGTCGCCGCCGACAGAAACCTTCTGAACTCGTAGATCTCGACTTTCAAACCCAGCTCCGAGTTAGACTTCAAACTCACAAGTCGACTCGAAACTAAACTACCTCCTCTCCAGTTGCTGTCACCATCGTCGAGGCTCTTTTGGTCCAACTGGGTGATGTTCTAATTGTGAGACGCTGAATAACAGTGTTCAACTTTTTGAAATGCATGGAATGGCGATGGAGCCCTCTCTTTGGGTATCTTCAAATAAATATGCCGAGAGGAACAATCTCTCATCTGGAGCGTTACGTTACTTAAGTAGAGAGCTGCTGAAATGCGTTCGACTTCGTAGAAAACGATGATGCTGGCTCAATTAGCGAACTCCTGTTCCGGCCGTCTACGCTGCAAACGTCTTCTGTTCCACAGAGGAGTAGCTGATGAAGCGAAAACCGAGTCTATCTTCCTTTTCGGCTCTGCAAAATCGCACAACTTAGTAGGTGTGGACCGAAAAAACGGGCCGGAGCAAGCGCTTCCGCCCTATGTGGACAGGCAATCGAATCATTGCTACAAGCCCCCGAAGCCGCTTCCCACGTAAACTCATCGAGTGCTTTCGCTTCGTGACTCTTGTCTTGTTAAAGATAGCGCCGACCAGCCCTTCATAAGCTCTCGAGCAGTTCAGTCCCCAAGCCCCACCACTAGATGCTTCAGTTCAGTCTCTCTGAAATTCTGCGCTCATGGTTGGACAACGTTAGAAAAGTGGCCGAGAGCCGCCGCTCGATGTCGCCAGGGAGCAGCTGAGAGTTTTCAAAGAACTTACTCTGCTCATCCCGTAATCCCCGTCCTGTTTAGCGGATCAAGTTGGTTTTTCGATCCTCCTCTTGCTGATCCTGCTGTTGTGTGTCTTGTAGCTGTCGAAGGTTCTCTACAACTTCTATTTCTTGTTCCAGTTGCTGCAGTTGCTGTTGCAGCTCTAAGTGTTTCCGGCCTCTCTGCGGCGACTCCTCGAGCTCATCGATATTGGCATCGATGCGCGGCGCCTCGTAGAAATCTCCAACATGAGAGTGATCTCTCAGCGAATTCCGAACGTCGGCCACGAGAGGCTCTCTCTCCTTCGTTAGTGAAATGAATTTGATTAGTAACTTGACATTTTACATGAGCGTCAGCGAATTAGGAGCCTGGGTGTTTGAACCTGATGACTTTGGGGCGAGCACGGCAAGGAGAGCAGGAGCCGTTCGTCCATGGATTCATCGATTTGCTCCGTGCGCACTTTGCAATTTAGGACCGAAGCGAGGAGCATGCAGGCAAGAGGAGCGTTTTGCTTGGGAGTCGTTCCGGGCGGCCGTTGCGGAAAGGAGGAGATGGGGAATTATGCCGCGTCAAATTAGGAGTCGAACATTCTCTATCGAGTGGTGCTCAGGAAGGCTGGACCCGAACCGGAGATTTTTTTTCTCGAGGCGGGGCGTCTGCTTGGCCCAGTGAATCGCCCGCATTGCTGCTAACGTCGTACCAGGAATTTAGGTATCAGCTGAGCACAAAGGCCCGGGCTTATTGCGGAGTCAAAACTGTCGTGAAGTTACACAAAGCCTGACTTTGCAGTCGAACACAAAGGTGGGCAGGGTGGCGGAAGGAGCGGGAAGCATAGTGTGTCGCGCGGGACCTAGCGGCTTCTCTCATCCAAAAAAAAAAAGGAAGGGGACCATCTGAGGCTTCAGAAGGGAGCAAAATGCCGCCGTCCACGACAGGCTCCATCAACTTTTCCTCAGGGGATCAGAGTCTCCTCGGAGAAAAGTACGCCACCATCGACAACAATTAGACAACATCTTAGCGTTTACTTCCACCGAGAAACGTACAGGAGGAGCAGAACAACGAACTACAAGACACCATTATTTTATTGATACGTTCTCAATTCTTAAAAAATAACGTAATCTACTCTATGTGAATTTACAGTGCTCACACAAGCGACATTCTGCGAACTACCAAAGGGAGATGCATCCTCACACAGGGTTCGGACGACATGACGCGCGCATCTGATTACTTTAACAGGAGGGATCAAAAAACTCCACTCATTGCTGCGTGGTCTGCATGTTTGTGTGGGGGGACCCCATCGGCACAGCCATCGGGTTCTCTCAATTATTTATCGCTATCTATTCACTGTGGCGAAATCGGGGTCGAACTTGGTAAGTTTTCAGGTCCGCATGATTCCGATCTGTGCTTCAGAACCTTTTGCGTTTGGATCTTCACATGAGCTCATAACGGCAAAAGCAATGTTGAAATTCCTGGATCCTTCTGTACGGCCCCTAAGGAGTCGGATTGCTTCCAGGATCCGGATTCGGGTCGGTTTTGAACCGAAGCAAGGTATCTACTGCCGGTCTCTCTCTTTCTCATCTAAAATGGCACTGGAACGTCTGAGCACCTTTGTGACTAGGTAAAACAATGCAATAAACTGCCTTCAGCCCTAGAACGCCGTATTTTGTTTCGAGGAACCTAGGGATTGGAGTCCTGCGCCGCGGGGGAGATATTTCGCGAGCGAAGATCACTCAGATGTTTCGGTGGTAAATAGCAGCAGCGGCGGCGCCATTTTCCGGGTAGGCAGTGCGTTTTTGGGCTGTGCACACACGGGAGATGATTGTACTGTTGAGCTGACTAATTCGATGCAGGACAGATAGAGGAAAGCACGGGGCTTCCGGAAGTAGGTGAATCGGCTGTTCTGTTGGATAGACTTCGCTCGCTCGGTCAAAGGATGCATTGATCGACATGGGTGGATTTAGAACGTCTACAACGATTTTCAGATTTTCTAGAAAGACTCTCGGGCTTGATTAAATGCACCGTCTCCCTGATGTGGGGAGGAATTTAGCTGCTCAAAACAGGTCCATAACAAGAGTGGGGGGAAGAAGCTTAGCACGTGGGACGAGGCTTTAGGGTGCAGCTCGCTATTCTACAAATCGCTACCAGGGGCTTTAACGGGTGCAGTCATTCGATCTGCTTGCTTGATCGATAGATAGATTCGAGGCGTTTAGGGTGTTTGATTTCATACTTGTTCGTCGGGTCTGCCGCCTACGTCCGTCGTGTCCTCGGAGAAGTCCCTTTTATGCTTGTCGTACGGCTCGGGCAGATCCTCCCTGTTCTTGTCCGCGGAAGGACTGCTCTGTACCGAGCTGCCGCTTTCGGGATCCACCTTCTTGGGATACGTGTAGCGCTGGTACGTGCTGCCGGAATCCGAGTCGTCCGAGGGGTCAACGAATGTGTCGTAGAAGAAGCGCTCGATAGCCTGGAATGGAGCTACCAGCAAGATGTGTAGCACGGCAGAAACAACGATCGACATGATCAGATTCCACAGAACCTCGGAAAACTGGAAGCAATGAAAGAAATTAGTGGCGATTCTCCGTAAGCAGAGAACTAAAACAACCGCCCTGTTCTCAAGAGTACCGGATTGCCTCCGATTGACAGAGATACCCGTTTATTAGAGAATATCCGCCCGTCGGAGAACTCTCTCAAGTTGGAGCGAACACGTCACCCGAGCATGCGGAAGAGAAACGGACGAAGGAGAGCGGTCGACAAGCTCTGTAAAATTCGTTCCTCTCGGCTCGACTGGAGCCTTGCCCGCAAACCAGCTTCCCCTCTCAAACTCCGTTCCGCAATCAGGCGCCTCCCAACCGGTCTCGCTCGGGGCTGGTCGTCCTGACCAGGCCGGGAACCCGTCGGTACTAGCAATACGCGGTGCATGTATGTTTATGTGCTCAATGATAACCTCGGTTGCAAATGATGATCGCAGTGAATTAAATGCAGGGAACGAACGGCGCAGAAAACAGCGGACACACGGCCGTCGGTCCGACTGCACGCGCACATCTCAATTTAGAATCATTACGACATGTTAACGGAAGCGGTCGACAAGTCTCCGGGCCGCTAGCTGGCTACCAAACGGGTTGGGGTCGACGTTGTCGTGGACGGATGGTCCCTTACTCTCCCATTCGTCCGTCGCCGGACTGCGTGTGTGTGTGTGTCGACTGGTTGGTTTCCCCGGGAGGTTTTTATTCCCTAACAGATAAGAAGAGTTCCTCCGCCTGTCTTCCTTTTTCGTCCCCCGGACGGACCCCGTCAGCCGACCAGTTGTATAACGTTTGCGGGTTCGCGGAAAGGAAACACAACATAGATATACTGAATAGCGGTTAGAACCTCCGTTCGTTCGGGGGGAGGAAATTAGATGGCCCGTAGACCTGCGAGGAATTCGCGAGTCCCGAGGTTGATGGACGCGAACTGTCGTCGTGGGAAGAGGAACTTCGTTGAGATCACGAAGGACGGTGGGCTCCGGCCACAGCTGCCGAGGTCCTGAGCGGATCGCTGAAAGCATCGCAGCTACATAACAAGTGCGTAGGGACATGACCGAAGCGGCTGACAAGTCCGTTCCTCGGATTTTGAAGCGGGAAAGGCTCTCTCGCAACTCTTGCACTTGATGGTCGGAACGGCCGACCGGCAGGACCCACGAACGGATGGGAGCAAGGAAAGTCCAGCGGAGCGCCAGGGGACAATGCAACTGCTGTTTCCTGGACAAAGATAAATTAGACCTGCTGAATCGTCCAACGACGGAAAGGAAAAAAAATAAACAGGGAGGGACCGGCGCAGGGAAAACAGTCGGAGGGTTAGCGGCTCCGAATGACGCCGGAGAAGGAGAAACAGGAGGACCATTCGAATTTCTCGAGTCGCCTCTCGAGAAACGCTCCGAAACGAGAACAGGACGAATGGATAGAGCCCGGGAAAAGGATGGATGCGGAAAACGGAGGAGAAGCGACCAAGTGAGCCGGCCTCCTGAGCCTTCAGGGCACCGATGAAGGCTTCAGTTATTCGCGAGAGCTATGCCGGCGGGAATGACTCGGCAAAATACCGACAGAATCGGGGTAGAGATGAAGGAATCGCTCTAGAACTCTTTCCGAAAGAATTCCCGGCACCACGACGGGTAGAACCGATATTGTGGAGCTATCGGTGAGTCGACCGCGGGGACGCCAAGAACGTGAGGAGGGACGATGAGCCCATGTCAGCAGAGAGTGGACACGGGGACGCTGGAGTTTGGGTTAAGCCTGACGGAGGCCGAGCTCTCAGCCGTCTGTCACCCCCGAAGGAGAAGGACGGAAAGAGAAAATTGACCACCTGCTCCTCGTGTAAGAAGGAACTCGAGCAAACTTCAGAACACGCTCTAATAGAAAGAGTTGATCTGTCACCGGCGATTGATTGTCCTTCCCCTCTTCCCCACGTCCTCCTCGAAACCAGCGACGTTTCTTTTCCCGCTAACGCTCTTGACTTTTTCCGTTGCCAAGCCCGATGTCGCTTTCCATCTAAGGCGATTCAGAACTTTGTTGGCCTTCGAGAGCACTTCGCCTCCCCTAGAGCTTCTGAAACGTTCGATCTCGCCAATCTCGCCCATCGAATCGGTTCCGCAAACGAACTGTTATTGTGGAGCAGACGCTCGTGGAGCTTTTGGGTCCAACAATCACTCTTGAGCGGTTCGTCCTGTTTCCCGCCGCCGAATACCCAGACCCACGCTTCGGGGTGGAATATGGATCCCGTTCCAACGGCGCTGCCGACGTCGTTGGTTGGAAACTCGTGTGTCTTTCCATGTTGCGCGAAATTACGGGATCGCCCGAGGGAGGAGGGTGCCGAGCGGGGAGATGAGCCAAGCGTGGAGAGGAATCATAGGGGAGGAATGCGCTAATGAACCTAAACAACTTGACTCGGCGTCGTCGGAACCAAGCCAAACTGTTAATTCAACTCGCTCCAGGCCCGCTCGAGGATGCATCCGTTGTTGCCGGGTGCTTTCCCTTCCGCGGCCCTCGTCCGTCGCGTTGCATGCGCCAAAGAAAAACAGAGCGCCGGACTCATAATGCGATCATTGTGAGAAAATAGCGGAAGTCTCGAGCGAGTCTCCGGCAGCTGAGAACAACTGTTTTCAAGCGGCGTTCGACTGTCGCTTTGAGCGATCGGAGCCCCGCGTAAATGCTCCTGAAAAATGCACGGAAGCTCGTGCATCGCGAGGGAAAAACAAAACGGTACGAGGAGCTATCGAATTCTCGCGGCTGGGCCTCGCCGCGTTTTTGTATCGCCGGCTGAGCCTTCATCTCCGGCAGCGTTCTGCCACAATAATGTTTTGTCATACCATCATATCGTTTTGACTCAGCAGCCTTGCTACAACGAGAACACAGCGGAGGTTGTCCGACGCCATCGGCATCGCCGCCATTTACATATTATTGGATCTGCCGGAAAGAATCAATTAAAATTGACCTTCTGGGCTCGACGGTCGTCGACCAGCAGACCCGCTCGATTTTGTCTCGAGTGGACGAGAGCGGAAGATTTGATGAACAACAATTTGACGAATGACAGCAACAGGCCGATCTCAATGAGGACTCGATCCCCGGCCGGCCGCCATTTTGCCCATTCTCCCGCTCGAGCGGTCGCCGTCTGACGTCATGCATCAGTAGAATGGATCTTGGATGCCAGGTGTTTCCTCACATTTCCAGCCTGCATCAGCAATCAGTGGCCGACGGGAGAGGAAGCAGACACAGAAGGATGAAATCATAAGGCATAGCGGCGAGCTCGAGCATTGGGACCGAACCACCACGGTGTGGGGCAACTCTCGCTCGCGACCTCTCTGCGGCCTGCGGGGGATTCAGGACGCGGGGCGGAGCTCCTCGCGTCCGCATGCCCGTTTCTCCGTCCGCATTCCTGGACTTCTGCCGTACGATTTCACACGAATGACTTTCACCTGCTTCAAACTGTTATTCCTCCCCCTTCCGTTCCAGCACATCCGGCGCGACTACTTCCGGCAGTTTTCTGCGGACAGAAACTGTAGACGCCGAAACGATAAATCACTTACGAGTTGCTTTTTGGTGTAGTACACAGTGGCGCGCAGCGTGCCATTGCTGTGGAAAATAACGAACGGGTGCACGAGATAGATAAGAAGCCAAAGTTTGCCCAGGGGAACGAAGCCTGGCCACGTCAGGACCATGTTGACGATCCCTCCTTTCCCTGCGTAGCACATCATGATGAGAAGTCCTGTGGCCAGCGCGAAAACAACGCGATGGAAAGCGTCGTAAACGGCCGAAGCGGAGTTGCTGGGATACGATGCACCTGGCACGAGGAGAGAAAGACCACCCCAACGTGAATTTCTGCGAATTCAGCACAAGCACGTAGACGAATGTATTCTTGTTTCACTCGGCTGCCCGCTCGGTGCCTTCTCACCACCCCGGAAAAGGAATGCGCAACTCACCCCGATTCCAGTTGAACGAGGCGTTGACGCACACCACGACCGCGACCATAATCATGAGCCACATGAATGTAATGGCGATCCTGCCGAGCTTGCTGAATGTTCTCTTGCTGTTCATCCTCTGGTTGAAGATGAAACCAATGATCAGGCCGATTAGGAGCGGGCCGCCGCGGCTGTAGAGATGCATGCCTACCACGGACATGTAGTCGTTCTTCGACCTGCAACGTCATCTCTCAGCGGATTGTTCTTCGTCGAGTCCGCTCACCTTCTTGCCCTGAGCCAGCCCTCGATAGGGCCTGTCTCAGAAATGGCGGAGCCTGTGTACACATACCCTGCACGATACTCTCGGAGGAGCGTTGTTGGTCCCAAATTATTGGTCAGATTCAGGGCGAAATCCACGACCATCGTCGCCACGACCAGGACCCCCAGTGCGAAATGCGTCAAGTTCTCCGCTCTGCCGAGAGATAAATCCCATGAGATGACCGCTAAATGGGGAAGGAGGTTCGGATGGAGCTGAACAACGAAGGGCTCCGCAGAACTCACTTCTTCCAGAAGAACGTGGCTATGACTCCTAGGACGAGGCCTTGCATCAAATAGGCGACAAGCCATGAATGGGGCATACACTGAAATTCATTTAGCTAGGAGAGCTCTTCTTCCAGATAATCCAGACCCAAGGAATACAACAGAGTCATCGAAACATATTTCAGAACCCAGACGGCCCAGGGACTGTCGGGACGAGATCGCCGGCTTGCTCACCTGACTTTCAAACTTGAGGAAGTTGTTGATGAAAGCAATGTTTGCCCACCACGTCTTGCCGCAGTTTGACAAGTAGCGTTTACTTTCGATATCCCATGTGGGGCCAGCTCCCATTCGCGCGAAGCAACACACGAGGAACCAGAGCAGAAGATAGTACACCGGCACGGTCTTCATGAGACGGTGGCCGCAGTAGCGCAGGACGTGACCGACACCGTTTCTCCTCGAGAGCCCATAGGCAAACAAAATTCCGCTGAAATGATTAGAACGAGCTCAAAGCAAAATCAAACATTCCTCTCTGTTTCACTCGACCGTATCATGGCCGGCCAGCCGAATAGCTAACGGGATGTCCTGATTCAGTGAGCGAGCCGAGCACTGGCCTCACACATACTCAGGAGAACGTTCCATTCCGATTCTCCGAACGCTCTCATTCGTCTCTATCGGAGAATAATTGTTCCCCTAGAGAATGATTGTTGGTTTCTGGACAACAGCTTGTGATGGTTTAGTTCATAGCGAGGAGTCCATCATATCAAAAACGGAAATGGTGTCACAAGTTCTCGAAGCATGAGTTCGGCTCCAGGAAGACACGACATCCTCCCTGAAGCCCACAACCGGGATCCCCTTCGGAAACTCCCCCCTCCAGGGAGCCGACCCACACGTGGAGATACGTGCTCGGCATGAACTTTTTGATCCGTCAAGAGCACTTCATATGCCGACGCCGCAACCTGCGTGGGGGACGGGTGGCTTCGAATCGGAAACGAATATCCCGGCTAGTTTGGAGCACTATCCGATCTCTGAACTTCCCGAACAGGAAAGCCGGCACATTCCGCTCATCGGGGACAGGGGAGGAAAATCCGAACTCGTGTCGTCTTAGCCAATGTCCTGTAGTCGGAAACCTCTTACCTGACAACAAGAAGAGAGTCCGCAGCGAGGTCTTTGTTCAGGACGAATTGTGAGGTCATCGTTTGGAGCGTTTGCTCCATTTCTTTCATGTTTGTCGTCATGTTCGCCGCACGAAGCTGGCCCGTGGTTCCCATGATGAGCCAGACGATGGCGAAGAATTTCACTCCGTAGAGGCACTTGACGCTGTTCGTCGGGAGACGCGTATCCATCAGCTGTCTGAAGGAGACCACCGCCGAACAGGAACGGAGCATTTGCATGGAGTTGCTTTTCATCGCTGAAATGTGACAATACGGAGCGCATGAATATCTCGGTCCCAACTGAAATCTCGGTCGTCTGTTAGAACGGATCACGAGCCGCGAGCCGCCGGGTCGGGACGCGCTCTTCACTCTCGGGCTCCACGGTTCAACTTGCCAAGGTGGAAGAAGCTCTGCGAACCAAGCGAGCCCCGGTGACTGAGGTCGACCTTGTCCCGGTGACCTCGGAGCCGGCCAAAACTTCAATGAACGGAGACGAAAGCTCTGTGTGAAGGCTTTAAAAAGGCGCAACGACCCAAATCGAATGCAAGCGTGCAGTGTAGTTGGTTGCCGCCGCGGCGGCCTTGGGCCGATGCCAATCGACGCTCTAACCTCTCCTTTCCAGGGAACGGTGGATGCTGTGTTGGATAAATCATAATTCGAGCCTTCGCGACTGGAATGTTCCAAAGTTGGGTCCGCATTTTTGCTCAAGTTTGCGCGGCCCGCGGTATTCGTGGCACGATTATTACAGGTTGCGGAGTTGCGAACGTCAAGGAAAGTGCCACTTGCAACAAGTGCAATGTTGAAGAAAGCGCGGACACGGGACCCGACGAAGGTTGAGCGAGGTCGCAGGAGGACGGCTGGCAGCCGACTTTGCTTTCCTTCCCCGGGAAACCTGTGCCGCGGCAATGGGATGGAAACCGATGAATCGTCAGCGGGAGGAACTCTTCCGCCTGTTCCTCTGTTCGGTTCAGGCCCAAATCCTTCCTCGTTCGCGTTGGATGAGCGGCGACGACACTGACCCTGACGTACTTATTCTTCGCTCAATCCTCGTCGTCCACTGAGTCTATATGAGCCATACTCGAGCAGGAGGGCAGGCATTCAGGAGTCGGTGAGCCATGCTACTAAGCATCCTGACTGGCTGGATGCCCTGTTCTCGCAACTCCGCTCCAAGGGGAACTCGACGCAGGTTTGCAACGATAAGCGCAGCTTGCATTTTGCCCCCAAGCCCACTCAGAACTTTGAGACTCAGGCCTCGCCAGTGAGGGCTTCCTGACTCGCAGACGCCCTCAGGAAACCACGGCGGCGCCCACTACCTGCGCGGCGATGTACACTCTATTCGGATACTCAACTGAGTGCTACGAACTCTGCTCAGCTGAGTTCCCTCGGTCCCCGAAGTAATGTTCTACGGTACGGCCAGGGACCGTGCGAATCATCGAGAGGAAGAGGTTCAGTGGGTGGGATCTTCGAGCCTGACGAAGTAGGACTCATCCGCGCCGTGTGGTCCCCACCTCGACGGAGGGGTAGAGAGGCAAACTATGACATCTCGTGTAGCTCGAGGAGAAAACGAGCAATAGAGAGAGTTTCCCTGAGATGGCTTCGCACTTTTCTGTGAATGGGATTGCTTACCGTATTCGTAGGTGTGTTTCACGCTTTCGCTTTTCGAGTCGTCGAAGCGCTTCATTCTCAGGCAGAAAATCACGTCGACGACGGTTCCCGTCAGAACTATGACTGCCATGAGGACGAAGATACCGCTGAAAGTGTGAATCCCTGCTCTGTGAAAGCTGACCGATCGACTCCCCTCCTCTGCCTCAAGCAAGCGCTTGCGCAGAGAGTTTGGCTCCGGAAGTGAACTCACGTTATGAATCTGGCCCCGAAACTCGGCGGGGGAAGGTCATCGGCTTGGTGACAGGACACCGCGTCCATACCGACGAGGAACGGGAAATTCTCTCTATTTGGCTTGATGTACTTGAGGAGAATGTTCTTGACCGCTAGTCCCAGGTTCTCGAAGGACATCTTGGAGCACGGCGATGGCACACACAGGCCGACGAAGCCGGGGAACTCTTCCTGTAGTTTGTACACATCTGAAGCGGAGCGGGAAACGTGGTTCCGGTTAGAATTTCCGAGAGATTTGTCTCCGCCGGTGGGGATCTCTCCCGTAATTGGGGAATAAAAATCGGATCTGGGAAAGTATGACCGGGATCCGAAAGGAGGAGGAGTGCTCATGAATGAGTTCGTGCTCAGAAGTAATATTTCCAGCGGCCTCGATCCAACGCAATTCATAAATATTTGAGAAGATGAAGCTGCTCGCAATTAGAAGCAACGAGGGCAATCCGAAGATGCTTGTTAAGCCCGTACCGTCCATTTTGTGTTCCTCCTTCTTCATCGTCTCTTGGAATTCACTAAGGGTTTGGTTTTCGGGACGTTTGAAGAATTTGTTCCTCTTCAAACGGAGCTTGAAACTGCAATAAGCTCCTTTGACTTTGGCAGGCAATCGAGGATATTTCTGTAGAGGGTTTTCCATGTCGTCGAGATCGAACTCGGGAATCTTCAAACATTGGTCATAGTTTGACACAAAGCTGAAAGTGCCGGAAAGGATCCCCGTCGGAGGCTTCACGAAAGCGTCGGCCACTGAAAACAAAGATGGGCTTAGTTTGCGTACACGTCGAGAGCGGGTTTTCGGGAGCTTCCCGGAGATTCGACCCATAACCATCTTTCACTCCTTCGCGAACTACGACTTCGCGTTTGAATATCCAAACCCCCTCATTCGAATCTCGATCTTTAATCACTAAGAGTGGAGCAAACCAGAACTAAAATCAAACGAAGTTGTCCCACAACCTAAGTGATCGAACTCTAAGGCAGTTTAATTCTGCCCCTAGGTCATTCAAAATGAAGGCAGGCCTTGCATTTCTCTACACCGGGATGCTCCGTCGAGAGGAAAAAAAATAGCGAAACAAGCTCCCTGGAGCGATTTGTTGCTCCCTCCACCGCCGCTGCTTTTGTTTGTGCCGTCACCCGAGAGCGCAACACGCTCTCCCGGATTCTGTACTGGACTGCTGTTTTGCCGCGGGTGTCATCCTCTGGGATTTCCACCCATGGTAGTTTGTGCTCAGCATAAACACTGACAGTCGTGTGTAGCAGTGAGCGGGATTGTGAGTGCTCTCATCGGAATGAATATCTCGGAATTCCCATCATTATCCTGGAATGATTATCGCCCGCTCCCTTGTCGACTGCACGAGAAGTCAAAATGAGGTAGAGAGAGATACTATTTAGGGTTCTCCAACCGTATTGTGTGTCATACACGAGTATCCATACTCCCCCTTGGTGGTGCGCTTGGAAGTTCTCTCTGTGTCTTGTGTTGAACCCATAATCGCGCCGGTTCCTGTTCCCCATCCTCCAGGGTTCCTCGTTCCTGCGGGTTCTCCCTCCCAGTTTCCGCCACTTCCGCCTCCTGGCTCCGTACAAGGTGTCGTTCTCTTTCCTAGCAGGGGTTTGTCGTCAATTCGTCATGATGTCGTCTATGTGGCACCTCGTTTTGTTGACCTTCGTTCGACCTCCTGCCTTTCTCTTTCATCCCCACGGGGGAGCGCCGGAGGAAGTGGGGAAAGTTGCCGTTCCCCCCGCGTCGGCTGTCGAGTGAGTGAGAGGTCTTTGCGTTTCTTCCTCGCTGCCGATTTTCGTTGACCGCTCGTTCGGCGTTTTATTTTTCTTATCCGTTTTTCTTCGACGAGGACGCGGGAAGCGGCCGATTTCAATAGTTGGACCTTTCCGGGTCGTTTTCCCCGCAGTTCTTCGGCTGCGTCCTCGCCGGCATTTTCAATTGCTTCCTCGAGCGCTCATTCGTCGGTTCTCCTGAAGCTCCGAGGACTCGCGCCTGGTGTCGGATTCGTTGACCGCTCGTCTTGAACGGGGGAGGCCGCACCTTTCCCGTTCGCGGGAGTGCTTTCTGAACGCAGGTGTCGGCGGTTTCGGGTTGCGCACGGGACTCGACAAGAGAGCAAAAATGGAATGTCGTGATCTTTCCGCTGCAAGGGCACTTCTGTCGCGACACGATTTCCCATCCCCTGCGTCGGGAGCGTCCGTCGAGAACCTCGTAGCCGCAAGAATAACTTCGCAACATTCCGCATAATTCCCGCTCCCTGGTCGCGTCCTCGCGAGGCCCCGTGGATTCAACTTCCGGTCGGACAGCCTGATCGAGCTGTTATTGGATCGCCCCCCTCGAATTGTGAGAGCACCTGACTCGGATCGTCTCTGGAGGAGAACATTGATTGAGTGATTGCTTTGGACGGGAGCAGTGAGCGAAACATTTCTGTTTTCCCAGGGACCGAAGGTGCAAACCGCACACTTGGCCTTGAACTGAGCCTTGATGACCTAGAAGGGCGTCTGGGTCCGCAGGGAGACTCGTTTGCTTCTTGTGTTCATTTTTCTCGGAGACAAATGGAGCTTCCTCCTTCCCTCCTTCGGAGCCTGCCCACCCGCCCGCCTGCCTGCCTGCTCTGGGTCGGTCGTTCGTTCGTCCGGCTGAGTGTTTCCTCTTCCAGCCACTCCTCGCTCCTTCCAGGCCCACATCAGGCCAGAGGGTGCCTGTGCGTCATCCTGTTTGTTGTCTCGCATCCATTCCTCCTTCTCCGGCTCTGGACCACAAACAGAGTTTTCAGAACTCTCTACCTCAGCGCCCTTTCCTCGTGCGACGACGAATCCGGAGGGCAAGAGTCGACCAGAACAAACAACGTTTTTCTGACCGCCAGAGGAGAGCCTGGCAGGCGATAGGAACACTCCGTGCTGGTAGGCCAATGTCGTTCTCCGCGGTTGGATTAGCAGGGAAGCTTCGGGGGAGACGAAGAACTCCATCCCCGCTACCGGCCGGACGGTCCGCCGAGGCTGACGGACATCGGATGAATTGGCTCCTTACAGTGAGATGTTTTCAGGGTGGGGTGGTCATCTAACGAATCCTGTCCCGGGACTCTTGGTCAGTCAGGTGCTGTGGGTGGTACGTGGCGTGGTCAGCCGCCTACCCCACCCACTTGTTAGCTCAATATGCGAGATGAGCGAACCGAGGGGAAGAAAGAGTGGAAGGCGCTCGAACGACCACACAGATAGAGAGAGAGAGAGAGAGCGATCGGGGGAGAAAAAGCCACTTTGCTCGATGGCTTTGCCGTCAGATACTCCCCTCGACTTCACTCGTTCATTCACTCACTCACTCACTCAGCTAATGAGCCGGACGCTGGGCTCTCTATGTTGGGATGGGACGTTAACACTTTGCTTCGATGCTCCCCTGAAGAACATCCCGGATGGGCGACGCCTCATTAGTGGCAAATCGAAACGGTCACCTTCAGCGTTCGAGAGCCGAACGAGCGTCCGGGAACTTTGAAAACAGCTCTCGGAAACATCGAGGAAGAATTCGCCTCTCGATCGGGAGAAACGAAGGTGTCGGGGAGGGAGGCGGTAGCTTCGGTGGGGGTGGGGAGCTCCCGAGAGCGAATGGAATCTGTGTAGAGGACCCGCTACCGGAATCCATGGCCGGTCCTCTCCGTAACCCGAACCTGTCCCCGACCGACACACCGACCGACCGGCCGGCCAACCAACAATCGAGCAGCAAACCGAGGAGCGGGGAGAAAGACAAAGTCTCCGGATCGAATTCAGAGCGATTGAGGATTTAGTGAGTAGGACACACGACCGAGCTCCCGGTTCTCCCCAGAATGTCAAAGACTGGGCGGACATGGGAAGGACGAGAACGAAAAAGACTACACGAGGGAGATTGACCAAGGAGAGGGGAACGAGCCTAAGAAGAACGAGAAGGAAGCGATCAGGGGAACTGGAAGAACAGATAGGGAAACTCAAACTCGGGAGCGCGGCGTACTTGGAGGAACGGACAGAAAAGGACGGAGGAAGGAGCGGCGAGGACAAAGAGCCGGTGGAGGGAATACCAGGGAAGAACCAAATGACGCTCTGTTCTCGATTTTATTCCTGGAGACGGCTCCTGGAGTGGGGGGTCTGGCTGGGTCGATAGTCCATTCGCTCGTCGGTCGCGTTCGGAACAAACAGGAGAGGACGTAGCGAAAAGAGGATCAAGAAAGGAGCGGAGGATAAGGATGTTAGGGAGAACTTCAAACAAATAAATGAATTCGTGAGTGGTCGCCTTGTCCATAATGCGCCCTTGGTGAGGTCTGACGGAAGAACTCTTCCGTCAGGCTCTCTTCGTAACCCGATTCGAATGAACAAGATTTGCCTCCTTCCGGAACACAGCCGAGCTTGGTCTGAAACCCACTTCCGAAATGTCCGCACACTCCTCATCGGAGATTGATCGAACTTTAGTCTTCAGAGCGTGCCCACGGAGAGTCGTGAGGTGACAGCCGTAGACTTCTGAGCCCGAGTTTGCTGCGGAACGCAGAAGGAGTGTCATCCCGAGCTTGACGATCGTGTATCACAGCGGAATGAGAGCATCCAACGGGTGAGCGACACTCGGGAGATCATCTCCCTCCTCACGTCCCGCACCAGAAGGTGCTCGCGGACCGCGAAACCGTTAGTTTCTCGGCTCGCGTCAAACGTTGCGACGCGTTCCAGGCGTGTGCCATCCATATGATTGGGTCTAATCGTGATTTAGGTGTTGCCGGACGACTAACAGCCACCAGCTGAGCAAGTACGGAAAACTTGAAGAGGTACACCTCGCTTGAACAGGGCTCGCTTGCTGGCGAGGCCGAAACGTCAGAGGTCGTGGTCTCTCATGGCTCGTGAACGTAACGTCGCTTTTGATGGCACCTACCTCCACACCGACCGGCGAGCCGACTCGAATTGCCTCCGTTGCGCTTACGCTCCACACAACAAGCCGGAGCTGTCGCGGTTAGGGCCTTGCCCTTTCTCGAACATGGAGCTGTTGTTTTCTCGTTGAATTCATAATTGCATGACAACGGTACAGGCTGGAGGTCGGCGATACCGAATCCCAGATCGAGAAATACCGCCTAACAAGTAAGTCTAACAGGATTTCGTCGAAGCGAAAAAATGAAATCGTTCGCGAGCTGCTTTCGAGCCTGTTGGGAAGTCATCTGCTGCGCCAGGGCGCTCTGCAGGCGCGAGCATCTTCGCGGCCTCCCCTCTCATTCGCTTCCTCGAGGTCGAGGATGATCCTTTGAGTAGCAAGCTGACGCAAGGAAAGTCGGAGCGCAAACCCGACGACTTTTTTTCTCGCCGTTGTCCGCTGATGGTATTGCGTTCCTTCTCTCGGTCACGGATTCCCGAATCCATGGATCAGACAACGTTCTATTCTCAGGCGGAATATTTTCGATCTTCGGATGCTCCGAACTGGGCGTCTCGACCTTGTTGTGGATGCCAATTCCGACTGGAAGGGAGAACGAAGATCTCGAGAGCCGGGCACGGGTTCCACCTCATCCCGCAAACACCTCGTCGATAGAGATAGCGTGAGCGAGTGCATCGCCGTCCCATCACCGTGGAGCAAATGGAAAGAAGCATCGTTGGATGATTCACGGCTGTTAGTTGACCTTCGTTTCAGCGAGAGAAGACTTGCATCTGCGAAAACAGGCAACGCAATATATTGTTATGTGGGCGCAGCTTTGCGGCTTGCTCTGTCGCTTGGCGGAGCTGTAGTCTCTCGTAGTTTCCTCCGCTCCTTGGCCCTGTTCCGTGCTCAACGTGTGTAGCGATCAATTTTTCCGCTGGCAACATGTTGGCCGAGGAGGAAGAGAGCGAAACAGCGAAAAAATACGAAGGCAAATACTACCACCGCACCGACAACAACAACAACGGCGGCGGCGGCAGCGGCTTCTACAGCCGGTATAACGCTCGTCGGAAGCAACAGAAAGAAGCTCCGTTATACCCACGCCTCCACTTCCACTTTCGCTCTTCGCCGAGAATCCGCGGAGAAAAAGTCCTTGATGTGATCCTTGAAGCGTTGAATGGAGGTGAAAAACTATGCTGAGCAGGAATGAGTTCGTTATGATAGGCAATAACGAACGGCCTTCGCCGATCCGCAACAGGGAAGCACACCCACGGATACTCCCGTCCCCCTCCTGGTGAGCCACGCTTCCTCTCGCGTTTTTTCATGCCCTCCTACAAACTTGCTGCCTTCCCTCGGGATGAGCTCATTCCGAGTCGGATCCGTCTACCTCTTCCGAAACCGCGACGCGAATGGACCGTCTCGCACCAATCCACCTTTCCATAATTCTCTCCGAGGTTAGAGCTCAGGCCCAGAATGGTCGTCACAATGTTCCACTCCTAGGAGTGAGCAGCCAACATTCTCCGGTCAGCTGATTTCACCTTCACCTTTCTCTTTTGGAGCTTGGAGCGGGCCGCCGGAGACACTTCTCCCACACTTATCGATGAGTAACCGTCTGTGGGTCGCAGAGGGCCGGCAACCGTCGTTCCTTCCCCGGTGCGTTTCTCCACAGCCAGAGGACGCGACTACAGCGACAAAATGCGTGATGATTCTATTCCAGGAAATTAAGTCAACTCCAGCAAACATTATGTCAATTGTCAGCCACAGAGAGAAGAGGACGGGCTCGCTGCTGACGCAGCGAGGGACTTCAATGGTTGCAGCAGCAGAAGCGGCATCCCCGCCATCGGCGGCGGCGGCAGCAGGAGCCGAATGAAGGGAAACGAGGAGAGCTGTCAGCTGCACCGAAGGGGTCAAGGCCATCTTACGCGGCTTCCTCTTGACGCCAAGAGAGAAGCTTTAGTTTACTGCGAGTTCAGTCCTCGAACCGAGCCAGGTGCTCATCAGGCTTCGTGCAGGGTACGGCATCGACAATCGCTGCACCGGACCCGAGCGAAGCTGCGAATATCTCCCAGTAATGGGCCGGTGTGATTCGAGCTCAGAAGCGCGACCCGGAGGTAACCTCGCTACAAGCAAACGGACGCCCAGGCCTGTTAGTGACAATGCGCCGTAGCTCAAACATTGATTGCACGACGAACCAGCGGGGATATTCCGGGGAGCCGACGACCGAAACGAACGCCGGACGCGCTCGAATTTCGAATCGTTTGTTGACCGGTGCGCTCGTGCACACTTCCGCCGAGATTAGTCTTCAGCAGCGATCATCTTATCAGCGCTTCAGCAAATAGGTTACGGCAAGCAGCCTCTAACGAAACGGCTGTGCGGCGATGCCCTGTGCTCACCAATTAGCTCGGACGCTAACAGCCGGCTCGCAGTTTGAGCAGGGCACATTCGTGGGCTTAGACGCGCCGCAATCGCAATGATATCGGCGCTAAATTGCAACACCGATGGGCCTAGCGGATGGATGGATTGTTGGACGGATGGATGGATGGATGGGCGATCGGAGCCGGGCGGAGACAAATTCGGAGCCCCATGTATCGCGTTGCTCGGACGGAAAAACCGTTCCGTGGATCGTTCCTCTCGTATTTTGTTTCGTTAGCCCGGCTTTTCTCCAACTATGCTCGATCCCGGCGGTAGCAGTAGAATGTGCAAAAATGTGGGCAATCAGGATTGGCCCAAGGCAGCGCTGCTGGCTTGGCCGAACGGGTAGCCGAACCGCTCGCTCAGAGTGAAACTCGTCGAGGGCCGAGGCAACTGTTCTTACAGCAGTCTCAAACGTCGCTTCGAGTTTCTCAAGCGGATCTCTCCAACTGCCTTCAGTCTGGCCAGTTGTCGGTTGGCTGAAACCTCGTCGTTGGCTGACTGACTTGCGGGTTCGCTGGAAAGCTGGCTGCGTGGTCGGCTGACGGCTTCGCTGGTGGGTCGTATCGCTCGAGTCGAATGACTTTAGAGATTTGGGCCGTAACCATGTTTCACTGTCTGCGGTTTCTGTGAAAGAGCCAATGTTTTCCTCTCTCTGAAATCAAACGCAATGTTCCGACTCGCTCCGCGCACTGAGTGCGAGGGAGCGAGTACGGTTTCCAGTCCTAGACAGTCCTGGGAAAAGAGAAACAACGCGACCGGAGAAAAAGACTACTCGAGCAAGGACCTCGGGAGCTCTCAGAATTCCACGGTGGAGCGACGTGAATTCGACAAACGGAGCCGCGTGGCGCACTCGCTGAAAGTGAGTGCTAATCCCGATCAGAATAGAAGTTCGCGATCACTTCGGCCGCCTGAGTTGTAAACTGAAACCGCATGGGGGCCCTCGACTCTAGCTCGAGGAGCAATGACGGAGGCTGAAACGGGTGGGTCTGAGTCGGGACAGACAGTTACGTGACGTCGAGCCCCGCGGGCCGTCGAATTCGTTCTCGATACGACTACCGGGAAAGCTCAGAGCTAGCCCTGCTGGCAACAGGGTACCGACAAGGAGTTTCCTAATCGAGACAAAACGAAGTCGTGATGTTTCTTCCTGAGACGAACTCTCCCAGGATCCTCGAGATACCGTCAGAAACGAGTGGTGGGCACGGACCGGGACACTGATCTGGCAATAAGCTCAGCAGATGAGATGAAAAAGTCCAAAGACCGGCAAACGGCCGGGAGCCAAGTTCCGCGGCTCCCGCGCACAAGCTCAAACATCTGATCCCAGCGGCTCATCACCTGTGGTATTATATTTGCCAAATGAGAGCTCATCCCCTGGATGTCGACTCCGGCAAATCTGCTGACGCATCAATCTCGGACCAAGCATGAGGTTTTCGGGAACTGGACTCCTCTCTCCAGACGCCGAACGATGATCCTGTTCTCGAACCCTCGTGGGTATTATTGCCTCATTCTGGATCGCCTGTCCAGATAGGGATCGGTTCCCGGTTGGATTTTCACCAACGGGACTGACCGGAGCTACGCAAAACTTCGCTCGAGGTTCGGGTCGAGTCATGACTGCGTAGGTATGCGCTACCTGTCGTCAGGCGTCCCAGAGTTTCGTTTGGTTGTACATTTGGAAGAGGCTCAAGAACGTCGCTGTTCACACGATTGAGCTGATGTGTGAGCCGGGACGGTAGGAGCGGACGAGTCGGAAGATTCGCCCAAATTCGTTTCTTTCATCGGCTCTCTTCAGAGTTACTGACAGCGTGCACAACAGACGGACGAGGAAAAGTAAGAGAGCTCGAAGAGAAACTGGACTTGTGGGGAGAAATGGCTCGAGGATAAAAGCGAGGTGCGGTCAAGTGGAGACACGGCTGTGGGTGACACTAAGAATGAGTGCTGCGCACCCGGAGCTCGGCCGAGCGACGGAGGGACGGAGGGCCACCCACCCGACCGACCGACCAACCAACCAGCCAGCCAAACAGGCCTGGTCATCTCAGCCACAATGAAGATTTTGTCAAACTTTTCAAAAGAATTCCGACTTTAAATCTCACTCAGGAAGAGAGAGCTCGCCGGACGATGAGGGCAAGGTGGTCGGCCAGCCGGCCGGTTTTCGAACGAGATATATCTCCACTCGGCAACGTCAACGCCAGCGATGACAAGGGAGAGGGGGAGAACCGCGAGAATTTTTCATTTATTTCGGATTGATGAGTCGAAAGCTCGCTCCTTCTTTCGCAGAATCCACGCAGCCAAGTTGCCCCACGGCCAATCCTCGTCGTCTCTTTGTCTCTCGCAATAAAGTCGGCTTTGATGGTCGCCCACTCGTGCGCCGCTCATTCGAAACCAGGTCATTGTTGTGTTGGGCGTTATCTCCGCGATCGATGTTATCACAGGTGTCAGCCACCAAGTCGCAGCTTTCCGGAATCTCGAATTGAAGCTGGGTCGCAAGTTGGAGGGAAAAAAGAAGTGAGGGAAAAACGCAAGGACCGCGCGAGGTCTCGGGAGAGAGTCTCGAGTTCCTTGATCAAAATCCATTGTTTCCGCTCGCTGAGCATTGTCTCGGAATTCACCAAGGGGCCTCGACGTACAGTCGGTGTTGGTTCGCGCGGGCGGCGATACTAAAAAGAGGTTTTCGCGTGGATGTCGGCCATGTTTACCTGAGGGGCGTCAGCTTCGTTCTCGTATATCTTTTCTTCGACTGCTTTGCCGGGATCGTTGTTGGAGGACAACAGTCTCCGGCTCGACGGCCAAGCAAGCGCGCGTGGTCCAAGGAGGGCCTACAGGAATATTCACGTTGACTTAAACGCATTCACGTCATCGGGCGCCTCCACGTACAGCGCGCGAAACCGAGGAATAACGCATTGTTTCCTAAGTTCTCGACGGTCTCAGCGGGGAGGGGGGGGGGGGGGGGTAAGACTCCCCCGGAGAGGCGGTTTTCGTATTCTGCCCAGAGGACACAGCAGCAAACGAAGCTGAGCTCAGGTGCTGCAGGAAGACCCGGTGACACCCGCTGTAATCGCGCTGCCGAGCTGAGAACTGAAGCCCTCTTGGGGAGTTATCTTCACCGAGCCGTTCCGATCGTAGCAGATCACGAGTATAACCTGGAACGTAACCATCGAGACAAGGCTCCCGCGTTCGCAGTGGGAGCCGGAGACCGTCCCGGGGAATCACCACTCAACGCGAGTCCCTGAAATCTCGCGAAGGGTTCACGCCACCGATGCGTTTTTCTCGACCGCGCGGAGTCGGAGCCGCGCTTGGTCAACACAAACTCAGTCGTGTTTCGTCGTTCGCAACCGTTAAAGACAGCAGTGCCTGCCAAAACAAAAGCCCTGAATCGACCGAATCGGGATTTCCTCTTTTAGCAGTCGAACTCGTGTTCCGGCATCAGCGACAGCTTCACACAGCCCGCGAAGCTACAGGGAAACGCCTATTTCGCTGAGCGGAACTTTCGTTCTCGAACGAGAACTACAAAAAGTTCGCGGGAGCCTCGGCACTTCGCAGCGGTGCCGTGAGGGAATAAACAGAGCGCAACTCGTAGTGGAGCCTTGTTTTTAATGAATATTTATGAAGCTCGCTCGTCGCCAGACAATTACAGAGCCCCAGACGATCGGCGATGTTTGAAACATGAGTGGAAGTCGGATGATTGCCGGCTAGTTGGCTCCTGGGCCAACGCCATTAACAGAGAAAGCGGGCAAGGTACGTCCAGAGCCCGCCCGCTCCGAGCACGGTCGGAGCCCGTTCGGGCGATCATCTATCTGTCTGCCGCCGCAGCTCGTGTGGTACCGAACTCGTTGCCCATCCGCGCTCTGGTGGCAGCGGGGGACGCGAGCGGGGCGGGACGGACGCACTGGGCTGGGTTTCGATGGGATGCCACCCTGGGGAGTCCATATTGAGTTATGAGGATCAGTGATGACCACGCCTGCTCGCCACGAGCCTTCGATCCGACTTTCTGTCTGTTCGGGCCGGCCGTAGGCTTAACTCGTCCATCCTGGTGAGAAGTCGGAGCGGCGGCGCCCGCATACCGACTCACTACCTGCGAGCAAATCCTCCCGGCACGAACCCCCGTGGTCGAAGCCGAAGAGACAATGTCTGCTCGCTGTCGCCGGCGTCGCGTTGGATCGTCAGCACGTGAACCGCATCCCATCTGCTGCCAAACTTCTGCGTCCCCGCTCCGTGCGCTCGCTGAATCGCAAGGATCCGGACGGGCGAGAGGCCGAACGACACGAAGCGGCACGCGAAGACGGAGGAATAGAAACAGCGTGTCGAACGGGAAGTATTGGCCTCCGACCTGGGCGCAGGAGTCCCGAACTAGTTCGCTCGGTTGCCTGCGTCCGTCGCGGGGAGCGTGCGCGCGTGCGTGCCAGCCAGTATCGGATTGACACGCTCAACTTTGGACGGGGAATTTCCAACCGCAGGAACTGCCGCCCGCCGTTCTTCGCCCAGACTCTGTTCCACTCGCGCTCATAACCAGACTTCGACGGTCCCTCGTCTCATTTGCGGGAGCAGGGGCCGCGCCGAAAAATAAAAGAACTCCGCGACGAGGGCCCAGCCGGAGGGCTGGTTTCCTTCCTCCGGGCGGGAGAAGCCGAGTGTGAGATCGCGCTGCGAATTCTAGGAACGGAGGGACCGAGTCGGCGGACGGAACGGAAGGAGAGGATTGGATTCGACAAAACAAACACCGTGAGAGACACCGGGACGGACGCATGACCGACGGGCGGTCGGACGGACGTTTAGGGTGAGGGGGAAACATTCGAGGCCAACCAGTGAGGCAATAATTGTCGCTGGCACCGCGCCGCGGTCTAACCTGCCCTAGGGGACTCCCTGCGGTTGCGTCCGTCCATTCCGTTTGTTGTTTCGATGGTTCTTCGGGGAGCACTTTGAAGGCCCCATGTCGACCCTTCGACTCCGGCTTCCAAACTCCGCAACACACGTGCTCGGCTCCGGGGCCTACCACTGAAGCATCTTCCGTATCAATCCAACTGAGAGCCCCTTGCGGATTTCGACTTTGTCCCGGAATGCCTCCGAAACCCGCTCGGAGCGCCCGTTCCCCGCAGCCCTGAATGCGGGTGGCATCGGTCGTGTTCGATGGTGCCACGGCATCGGAGCCGGGTTCGGACGTTAACCCGGACCTCGGGGTCGGTCGCTCGACAGTCAATCGTCATCGAACGGGCGATTGTGCTCCTATTTGGAACCGATGACAACTGGGGCGGCATCTGGGCAGCGATTCGAGCGGCGGTCACGAAGACAATCTTAAGTGAGAGTCGCGTGAAAAATCTCAGCTCATTCCGTTTGAGGAGCTCTCAATGAAGTTTCTCGGTGTCCAGCGCCGCGGCTCGGGGAAGGAGAGTTGGAAACGACTGAAGGAGAGCGAGTCTGTCTGTCTGTCCACTCGCCCGCCCGCCCGTCGGCTCCGTCAATTCGACTCCACCCTGCGTAGTTTCTACCCCGTTCTTTCATTGTCACTTTGCTTTGTGCTCAACCAGCACCTTCCCCTATCTGTCCATCCATTCATTCATGGCCCTCGGCGTTCGCGGGTTCATTTACCACTTGAGGTACTCAGAACGCTCATGGAACGGAAAACACGTCGTGTTTGAGCTCGATCACGCTGTGAGCCTCCCTAGATTATTCTCAACCCCTGGATGCCAGCTCCGACCAAACTACCCGTGAAGTCAGGAACGAGTTGGCGCGGGGAACATCCAGGGGCGACGAATTTTCGGTCGACTCCAGAGTTTTTTGCAAGTTTTTGAAAAAATCCCCGTTTCGGCAATGCTATCCACCACTCTCAGCATAGTTGATCGGAAGGTTCGCGTGCCGAGGGGAGTGAGTCACGAGGCTCGTTTTTCGCCCGAGCTTCGCCTCAGGATTCGGAAGTCAATTGAATCATCCGCGGAGGTGGATCCGTCGACTCGGAGGCCCTCGACTCCGAGAGCTTTTCGGGACAACTGGCAGCTCGGTTGAACTCGACCCGGGAATTATTAACCACACCGCGCGAAGTATTTGCACCAAGAGCTCCTGCCAGGCCTGTTGATTGAGCGTGGAACGACGCAGATGAATCGGTCGAGCCGGCCGAAGACAAGTCTTCGGAGAAACAAACAGGGGGGGAGCGGGTGGAAAAATTGGACGCGGAGGAGCCTTTCGGGGTCAGCGCACAGATTGAGCAATGATATTTTTTTTATAGCTTGCCTATTATCTACCTGGGACGGCAAACAGACTCGGGGGCGCAGAAAGAGACGCGAGACGGGGAGCCGATGGGGACCAAGGACTGAACGACCAACCGAGCGACTGACCGGCCATGGGTTCTGTGTTCATCAGTCTTAGTTCTGCTGCTCTGTTCGTTCTGCTCGCTGAGCAGCGAAAGCTCAGTGATGACTCGCCTTGGGCTGGCTGAGGATGGAGCTCCGCGGGCAGAGTCTGAGCGGGGCAAGAATTCGGCCCCCGACAGACAATGAAGATTCAATCTGGCCAAAAACGCCGCCATTGGGAGAGAAGAAGCAAAAAAACGAGAGAAAAAAACGGCCGCCGCGAAGATCTACCACTGGCACCGCCAACACCAGCTATCACCGTTCGGCGAAACGATGAAGGGGAGGAGGGGGACAGCGCCGAAGACAATAGGGAGCCCCGCGAACACTGCCCGCTCCGCCCCGCGACCCCGCCCCGAATATTTTGCTATATCGCTCGTCGTTGTTCCCCTCCCCCCAGACCGTTCGTTCCCCCGGATCGAGCTCGGCCATTTCTCTCGCGAACGCCCACGCAACCCGAGGTGAAGCCTTTCCTGTCGGTTAGGAATCGCTCTGCGCCGCCGAAACCCTACCCACAAACAGATACGGCCCTTCCTCACGTTTCTAACCCCCCAAAGACGACTCCGAGCAGCCGTCGACATCGCCCAGAGCGGATTCGAGCCTGGAGGTCGCCTCTTGGGAAAAGACCCCAAGAATGTTCGTCGTTGGAGACTCCGCACCCGCGGGGAGACTCGCAGATCTATTCAGATGATTGGTCATCAGAAATACGATCGAGCCGGCTGATGAAGCTGTTGTCGCGAACGACGGTGCTTCCCAGCCACGCCGTCCTCCGCGCGATCGTCGCCACCCCACCGGTCTCGGTGGAAATTTCAGCAGAGGGGAGTTTTCTCGCCGCAGGTCGGTGACGGAACCGGGTCCGGTGTGAATAATGCACGATGGGACGATGTCAACCGGAGTACAAGCCGAGCGCCCCCGCAAGTCAAGCGTCACAGATCCGAGCTTGTTACGTTCCTCTGATCAGAGAATCTCGCCCTCACGATGTTGTTGGCTCCGGCTCTGACTACAACAACATCCCTGACACGAACCTCCCACTGCGTCTAAGTCGCTTGAGCAATCGATCGAGCGATCGTTGGATTCCGCAGTCATAGCTCATGTAGCCTATCAGGACAATAGCTTTGTATAGATGCAGCGCGAATCGATCAGAGTCATGGATTCCCGCGCAAATCGCTCATGTCCTTTCCATCGTCATTGAAACAGGTACAAAGTCGTATCTGGAGGGATCGCACGACAGTGTTGCGGGGAGGACGAAGTGAAGGAGCTTTTCAGGTCAAGATGAACGTGCTGCAAGGTCAGTCAGAGAGCGAGAACGAGCGCGAGAGAAAGAGCCCGCTGCCAACAACGTCAGGCCGAGGAGAATGGTGGTGGCCTTTGGCGCGTGTGGCTCCTTTTCCCGCACTTAAGGCTTTCTTCCGATGCGCAGAGAAAAAACGAAGTCAAAAACCGCCGAGCTTGCGGGTCTGGCGAGATGGCGGGGTGTAGCTCCGCTCGCCGGTTCGCTCGCCCGCCGGCCGGCCGGAGAGAGAAAGACAATCTCCTATTGCGCAGAGATGCACAGCCTCGTCCCCCGCCCCGCCGAAGAAGACAAGCAGGCGGACGGAGCAAGACCGACCGACAGACAGACAGACACTGGATAGATTAGTTACAACGAGCCGGTCGGGAGGACGCAGCGCCGAACAAGGAGACCGAACGTCGGTGCGACTTGACGGCGGAAAAAAAAAAACGAAAAACACCAAAAGATTCGCACCCGACTGCCTCTGACAGACCTCACGGAGGAAGTCGCCCTGGGCGCGACTCGGTTTTCGTTCGTCTCCCACCGAAAGAAAATAAGACTCAGAGGAACAGGGTCGAGTGGAGGAGCTTGACGCCGAAGGAAGAGACCGAAAATTCGTTTCCAGAGAAGCTCTGGAGAAAAGATGGAATCGAGTCCGCCTGTCGTATGGCCTCTCGCGTGGTGTCAGATGTCTACTCGGCGGTGACGTCAGAGAGCGATTGCGCGGAATCGCTCCTCCGCCACGCCAAGGGAGGAAACAATAGCACGATAAATCGGCGAGTGTCGTGAGTTCCCGACTGGGAGCCTCCCAAGACTCCGCACCTGATACCGCGGAGTGATTCCGGACGAATTCCTACAATGTATACCTCTCACGGACGTGCCGCATACTGTTTCGTAGCATGCACGCACTTGTCTCGGAACTCTAAGATGAACGCCGCTCCCTTTGAGGTCTGTCAAGATCTTGAACGAAAAACTGGCTCGGACGGATCGCGGTCTACGCTCACATCGGAGCAACTACCGCGGTGCTTCGATCGCTCCATCACTAATATGGCCGATAGCGGCACCGCCGTTCCCGCCCGCGCGCCCGCCCGCCCGCCAGCAAGAACTCCCCATTAGCCCCTACCGAACTCCCACCGCAAGGCATCATAGCCGTCGGCATTCGGCAATGGGCTGGCCCCACGGGACGTTAACATTGTTCTAGTTCAGTTGAACTGTTTCTTCTCTTTCTTACAGCAACAACATTCCACGGCGAGAACAACCGCGGCGCGGCCGAGGACTACGACGAGCAGTCCGACACTTCCCGATGGCGAACTCCGAGGCTCAGCGGGAGTGAAAAACTCGACGAGGAAGAGAACTCCGGAGCGCTGAACAGCGACCGTGTTTACTCAACCCAAAGGGGTGCTGTGAAATAACCCGCTTTCTCTGCGGCTCAGGTTCCGTGAGTCGATGAGCAGCAGCGACAACGGATCGCGATGGGATTCGCGGATGGACAAGCTGCCTCAACTCCACGCCGAAGTTGCTCTCGACACATCAAGTCCCTAACAGCTCCTCTGCCTGCGTTTTCAATGGGAACAAAAAGTGACGCGCGTCACGTCGAGCTCGAGCCGATGCTGCAACGACCCGCGAGGTCCTCCGGCGGCAAGTCGTCCGCGATGCGGGAATTCCTCTGGAAGGTCCAGCGTCGCTGCCGCCACCGAGTTCCCTCCGAAGTATGCAGTGAACAGCAGCGGAAAGAGCTCCCGAAGTCACGGACTCCACCGAAAAAAAAACACAGCCGCATTGAAGGGCGCGAGCGCTCGACGACGAGCTCTACTAAACTGCCAACCAATGCAAAGCCCACATAGCTTGACACCTGTGCACAAGAGCCTCCCGTGCAAGCGGGCCGTCGAGGAGACAGTGTCAGCTCATCGCTATTAGAGCTGAATGTTTCTAGCATTCCAACATGGTCACCTCGGCGCGACATCCTCCCGCTGGCGCGCTCCACTACAATACCCGTCCTATGTACAACAACAACGACATGGATTCCCTGCCAACACCAGCTGGCTGCTGCCTCGTAATTACCGGAAAAATCTAGACGTGACTCAACTACGTAGGTTCTCGGTGTAACGTGGGGGGCAGTGGGTCCTCGCGAGGAGTTGTGGGCAGGGAAAGGGGCGGGCGTCCAAGGCCTCGTCGAGCCGGCGCCCTCGGAGAGCTTCGCTGCTAACGGCGGTGAGAAAGAACAGGATTGAGCAAGTTGTGAGCAGACGAGGACGAGCTGAAATTTCCGAAAACCCCCCTCAGGGTTTTTTCTATGCGCGAGCGGAGAGATGGTCTGAGAGGACACTGCGCGGAAGCGACAGACAGGTCGGTTCGTGGCGGGAGCTGCGGCGCCCGTTTTTCCTCTCTGTTTCCCGGAGTAGCTCTTCGTTAACCTCCTTCTCCTCTCGTCTCCGGACTTCAATGTTCGGAGACAAGCATCGAGCTCGCAGAATTCCAGGGGGGAGGACTCGCTGGAAAGAATTTTAGCCTCATGCGACCGGACCAAAGTCTCGATGCGAGGGATCGAAGGACCCGGGGGTCGAGCTTGGGCTCAACGAGCTCGTCGAGAAAAGGTAACCAATCGAGAGAGGGCAGAAGGCATTGCATCGAAATCCGAGATAAGCGGTCGAGCAAATGGACTCGTTCAACGACGACATCGTGTAAAATGTGTCATTCACTCGATGAGGGAGCGAGTGAGGTGAACAGGCGAGCGACTCTCTTACCGCAGGCGGTAGCGAGCCGACGGCAGAGCTATTCCTCTTCTCCTATAAGAGAAGTCCATTGATCAGGAGAAGCTCTTAATCGAAATTCGATTTATTCCTCCTCATTCCGCAGCCAGCAAGCGGGAGGGCTGGCGCGCGGAGGAACAGCAATGAGGCGAGCCCCGCTCCTTCCTCCTTCGTTTTCCTGGAGAAACTCTTTTGCGGAGGTAACTTCTCCCCTACCAGCCGTCTTCGAGCTCGGTCAGAAGCGAACGGCGCCGGCGGGAAGAGGAAAGATATACCGAGCGAACGGGCGAGATCGAGAGACGAAACCTGCTTGGCTTGAGGTTCCCTCGAACGGCATTAGAGCAACTTAACGTGATCATCAGTTTGATCGTTGCACCCATTCCATTGGCTTTCTCCCTCCGGCCTCTTTTTTGCCTCGTCCGCTCCCTCCTCAACTTGTCTGCAGGCCACCATTGTTGTCGGTGTCTGCTCGGGATCTAACTAGATAAGGTGATAAAGGACAGATCGTATTGTCGTCAGAACTTGCTGCTGTCGGCAACCACAACCACATTGCCAAGTGACAACTTCACACAACAATGAGCCCATGGGGACAACGGGCAGGGACGAAGGAGGGGGGGGGGGGGGGGGGGGGGGGGGGGGGTAGGCCGAGAGAACGTGATGGGGAGCAATGATGGAAGGGATCCAAAACAACTGATACGCTCAGAAGGCTAGAGACGCATTTTTATTGGAGGGACTGAGCGTTTGTCCTGGCCATGAGGGCACTCGGGCGGGGATTGAGACGGGAATCACAGCAAATCGGAACGCTCGCGTTCCTCAGCTTTTTTTTTCTCGGAAAAAACAGGAGCACGAGCAGAGCACACCCGGGCAAACAGGATCCAATTTTGGCGTTATTCGCCATTCTCCGAGTTCTGTCCATCTTTGCTGCGTGATCATCTGTCCGTCTGGGGCCGTCCTCACTCTTGCTCCATTTCTCCCTCTCGTTTTATTCCTCCGACCATCTCCATCCCTTCGCAAGCTCATCCGCCTCCAGCTCAACGAAGAATGGACGTTTCGCCTTCAGGCTACCAGCAGCTCTGGCTGGATATGTGGAATATCATATGAGGGGAATGACGGCGTCGCATGAATATGCGGAAAGTGGAGCGGAGGCGTCCAACAACCCGGAATCGCAGAAAATCTCGCGATGCGCTCCGACTCCGTACGGTTCGAACAAAATTTAAGGTCGCAACATAAGAGAGATTCCTCGAGACTGTGGAGAGGTTGACAATCTCGAACTTTTCCGTCGAAGACCCAACGAATCGTCTCGAAGTGTTTACATCTACCTGCTCTACCCCCTCCCCCCCCCCCCCCCTTCCCCGCTTCTCTCTATCTCCTCCTCCTCATAGCAATGCTGCTCAAGTGCTCGATGTGCAGTGCATCGCCAACACCGAATCACATCATCAATCGCATTGTCAACTTGGGACGTGTGTTTGCTCGCCACTCCGACTGTGAGCACTGCTTTGCTCATTTTCTCGTTGACTCGACGTCGCCGGCGACGACTGATTCCGCAGCTGGTCTCGCGGCCGGTCCGTTGGTGGGCCCAGATGACTGCTTCAATACGGCATATATCATTCTATTTGAGTAAATGTCGGTGGCGGCAAAAGACTTCAAGCGGTCGGTTCTTGTTTCCTTTCGTTGCTCTGCTCGTTTGGATGTTCGCCTGGCCTGATGATGATCCGTTGTCTGCTGGTGGACGCTGGCGAGCACGACGACGTCAACGACAAAACAGCCGACGTCCCACTCTTTACGCGGTTTGCGATAGACGTCTGGCCGGACGACCGAGCGTTCCGGCTGTTGTTGCCGTCGGTCGGACAGCGATTGTAGGAGAAGTCTGACAGAAGTGCCGGCGGGAGTCGAGGAAGGAACTTCGGACCCTTCCGAGTACTTAGCTTTCAAAACGCGGCGTAGTCTGAGCCGTTGGCTGAACGTCCCATTCTATACGCGCCTCTCATCAACCGGAGATCAGCTCATCAAAACAGACCATCGAGTCTCGTGTGCATGAGGGATTCGCGAAAGGAGCAAAGCTCAGCTGAAAAAAGTCACAGGATTCCGCTCCGGCGGGCAATCTCAACGGTTGAACCCTGGTCGGAGGGGGCTGGCTGGGGAGAAATCTTCTGCTGGGCATGCCGAAGTAAAATGAACTTACTCAATACGGCCCATGTTCGTTGCTCGGCCAGGTGATCGAGGAACAGCTTCAAGGACTCAGTACACCTCTGACATTCTTCGTACGGTTCTCCTTCAGTAGCTCCGAAATTGCAGAACGACGCCAAGAACGGTTTAGCCGCATTAAGGTAGGACCGGAGCTCATTTTTGTCGTTGCCCTGCTCTGCGTTCTCGAGCTGCTCGACAATACACGACGCCCGAGTCACCAAGGCCGTGAGCAGGACCAGGCCCGTCCACCACCGCATCTCGCGATTCTGAAACAAGAAAGGGAGAACTTATAAATCTTGGTTGGTGCCTTTCTACCAGCGGTTGTTCCGTTGATTTGATAGTTTCATGACAGCGGAAAGTCCACATAGTCATGATCCGATGGTAGCGCGGTCAAATGACCGCCACTATCACTGTGATCGCCATCACCGTCGTAAAGTTTGTAAATTGTGTAAACAAAAAGTCCCGCCGCCGCCAGCTCTGCGTCAGCTCAAGATGAGCGGTCTCGAGACCGTTTCATCGCCATCCGGAGCGGTGGAGCGATCCGTGTACGATGATGATCTGCCTTTCACTGTCGGACAGCGGAGAATACGAACAATGAGCTCGAATCGCAATCAATGAGCTCGGTCCGAAAACAAGTTGGCCAAATAGGAATCGAGTGATATCAAAGGTTCGGGATTTGGAACAAAGTGGATCGGACGTCGCGGGTGAAAGCCCGTCGGCGGACAAACGAACGGACAGACAGACAGACGGAGCGAGCGAGCGACTGACCGACAGTTAGGTCGGGTGAGGCGAGTCGGGTGAGGAAGCGAACCCATCGGCTTTGTGTTTGGTCGTCGCCCCGGCCACGGGCCGCAGCTCATTAGGCTGTCTTAATGCGACCGGGAAAACTCACCCCAAGGCGTCAATGGCTTCTGACGTGCACAGACCGACAGCTCCTCTCCCTCCCCCAGCTGACTCGATAATCACTGAGTAACGCGTTTTTCTGTCTAAATCTGTTCCCTATGTCCCTGGCACGCACTTCAAACGGTTCCGAAAAACCAGGCGTTTCTTGGATGGATGCCATGGCATCGGACTTCGGTCACTACGTATGTTTTCTTCGGATTCCGAGTGAGGCTTCCTCGAGGTGCGGAAGAATCGACGCGAAGTTTCTTTTGAAGAAACACGTGAGGAAACGTTCTCGAGCTCGACTGCTGAATGACCGCCGGGGATTTCTCGCGGTTACACAATATTATAGCGCCCGTAAAAAGGTTAGGAAGTGGAATTGACCTTTGTCGAACTTTCACTTTCGAACAGAGCGTGCCCAATAAACGGCGTCAGCCTGTGCTCTTCCGCTCTGCCCACTTTCCTTCTATGATCAGGTAGATTCCTGATTCTTGGTCGCAACTTGCGATCTGGTTGCCTTTGTTCGAATGGAGAAATCGTGCGTCCGGATCGAAACCACGGGCTCTGAGCTCCGGGTCGGAGAACTCGGATGCGATATTCAAGCACACGAATCGAGTTCATGGAGAGTACTCCTTTTGGAGTATCATGCGAATGCAAAGCAACAAACGCTCGGGGATTATTCCAACCATCGAACCCTCGACCCATTCGGAAATGTCATCTGTCCCTCGGCGGGGCTCGAGAGAGGAATTCCTTCAACTTGATGAGCAACTGTCTCACTGAAGAGGGTGGCCGTGACAGCGCTCATGGCGGCAGAGAGAAGGAAAGACTCGCTGTCCAAGTGTAGATCAACAAGTCCACGTGGACCGTAGCGAGTCAGACCCAGTCGAGTGCCGAAACTAGAAATTTATCGGCTCCTGACTGATGCTCATATCGATAGAACAGGTACAGGACTCTTCGAGTCAAGTGAGCTCGTAAAGAATCCGTTGCCGGCTCGACGTCGTCCGACCCGCGACTGTCGAACAAGGAGACCACCATTGTCTTGCCTACCTGGCCGCCAGTTCGCCACTTGAGCGGAAGCCAGAATATTCTGTGCGAGCGTTCCACCATCGCGAATCTCTCCATTCGTTCGATTCGCCGTGGCGTCACAATCACGATTTCATCTCGCGTAATTCCTCTGATCGCTTCAAGATCCTTACGACGACGTCGACGACTGAGAGACGGAGAGCGCTCCGTTTATCAACGCGTAACTCCGCTCAGCCAACAGATATTGGCAGATTGGATTTTTCAATAAGGGTAAAAAGTTCAGGAACAGCTGGGCGCGCCACGGCACTTCCACGTCCTCGTTCTCATCATCTCGCCGTGTAGCTGGGAAAATACAGCCAGTGCGTGTTGATGTGTGTTTTTGCCTCCGTCTTCTCTGTAACCTGTCGTCTCCCACGCCCGCTGCACGATGAGTTCGTCTCACGTGACCGACCTTACGTAGGCTAGGAGGAATCGAGCCGACCTTTCCTCATCGCGGTAATGGACGGCCAGGCGCCGCCGTGAGCATCTCATTAAAACTCACAAGATTGTCTCCCTCTGATTCCTCGTGCGTTCCGCGTGGACGGGCGGTGAGCTACGGTTGACCGTTGCAGTTGTTCGTTACCTATCGCTTCCGATTCGAGAAATAATTCGGATAGGCTATCGCTCGAGCTTTCAGCGTCCCGCCGGATGCCCGAAGTTTGCGGCTTTGAATACTATTGAATAATCCGAGTTGGAGTTGATTGATTTCTGGATTGGTTCACCCGAGCTCTCCCGCGGCCGGAGTTTCAAAATGAATTTTCGATGAGCGCTCCAGTATGTCGTTCGTCACGACTGTAGAGTCGCTGTCGCTGCCGATGTCGGCGCTCTCTCTCAGCTGAGCTGATAATCAATCGATGTCTGGACCTGTTCGGGGGCGTATTGGTTTTGGTTCAATGCGAGGAGAGGAAAGTCGCAAGGCACAAAAGCGACCTTTGCTCAGAATCACAAGTACAGGAAGCGACTGCTTGTTCGCCTAGGCTTTGCCGCTGGAAGTCGCCGGGGAACCAATAACGAGGTCTCCGCTTACATCGACTGAAACTACGCCTTTACTGCCGCAACAGACACCATCAGCTACAAATGAACACCCTGCCCGGTCCAACCAATTTTCGATGGATGAAGCGACCAACGAACTGCCGGCGAAATGAATCTGCTTCGCCGTCCGGTAGGTGGTCTTTCCGTTGATTCATCGATCGCGAGACGGAGCGCTCGATTTCTCCGCCGATTTCGGATCAGAGCTCATGACGCGCACGTGGAAACAACTCTGGAACTGTGGCGCCGTTTTCTCAACCCCGTTGATGCTCTGAAGATTTTCCTAATGTTTTGATTTGTTATCGTAGTTCCGAAGAGAGGATGTGTGTTGAATGTTTTGATTCTACGGGCAGCGATCGTCAAGATATTCAACCCGCAGTCGAGAAGGCATTGTTTGACGTTTCTGGGTTTCCTTCGAGCGCTGATCTTTTGTGCAACCACAGTCCCCTGGCGACATTCTGCTCAACGACCACCGTCATACACGGGTATCATGAGAACGTTAACGGGATCGATCGGTTTCTCGGCGGAAACCTCGAGCACTGATTTCTGCTTCGACTGAAGACTTCGTCACTGGGATGGAGCGAACGCGGATTTAAAGCTGTACCAGCAGCTCGTCGTCCCCGGCCGCGGATAATGGCGAGTTAGCTGTGGTCGCTCAGCCATCTTTCAGCGGCCGTCAGCGGGTATCACGACGCCGAGGGTTCCCTGCTCATCCTGAATTCCAAAGTGACATTCCCTTACGTCGACAAAGTAGTTGGCTGATCGTTGGACTGAAAGAACCCCGAGTCGTGCAAACCGGAGTCAGCCGCTAGCCGGACCAGCAGTCCGGGATGGCTCGTGAATGACTTCTTTCTAAGAGCGCCCGCTCTGACCCTTTGAGAAGTGGCGCGAGCGGCCGTCGGTCCGGCACTCGACTTTCAATGCAAATAGGCTGCTCGTTTCCAATTATCAATTCTTAATTGAGGGGGGTTAACAAGGAAAAGCGCACCAGTGTGAAACAGGGATTACCGGACCCTGGGTTCAGGAATTACATAACGCGACGCGGAGAAAAAACGCGGCCTTCATCAAACGACCGCTGTCACGTCGATCGCCGTCACGAAATCCGTCTAACACGAGCTCACGGACAGCCGGCCACAGGGAATCCCTCGAATTGGAAGCAATCTATTCGCAGTTATTTATAAAACACATCCACAAATGACTCTCACGATGTCGTTTATTTGTTTAGATACAACATTCGCGTATAAACATGATCGGATCGGTCTCGGAACGGAGCGTTCCACCTCAAACTCCGCGGCGGCTAATAGAAAGCGGAGCCAGCAGAGGAGGTTTGTAGTGTTCCCAACAAAACCGGCGTTTCAGTCCCTCGGGCAATTTTTTGATTTTATGATCAGTTGGCTCAGGTCGGCCGCAACCGTGGCCACCGTCCCCGCTGCCCACGGTTCTGCTGTTCCAAACAGGAGCCACAGGAACTATGATTGGCTGGACCGGAACAGCAGCAGCTTCAACCGCATCTATCGAAAGGATATAAACACTGTCCCACATCCTCGCTTTCTATGGCTCGTCTGGGAGAACGGTTCGGAACTGCGGTAGCCCCGAGTAGATGTGTGTCTGTGTGTGTGTGCGAGAGTGTATGGCCACCGCTGGTCCTCATGCCGCAATTTTGTGCGGCTGAAGGTCTTCCTTCGCGCAGTTTTCCCCTCTTCCCGCGTTTTAATCTCCTCGCGGAACACTTCTCCTCGACAGCGTCCTCTTCAAACGATTCACACTCCTTCGAGAATCCCCGTTCCGCTGGGTGTGGTCCCGAACGAACTCCACTTCGGCTTGAGCGTTTCCTGGAGTTTGAACCCTTCAGCCGCCGATCCTCCGAGAGGCGCTTTTCGCTCGTGACGATCTCTATCAAGTTTTGTGGGGAGACTCCAATTCTAGGATGAGAGTTCGTTCGTGAAGCGTCCCAACTGCCACAAAAACTCTTGCCGAGACACCATCAGCGTATATCAGGCCATACATACATACATACATATATGTATGCACGCGAGAGCCCGACTGAGGCACATCGCGTCAGACGGGAGAACTGCAATGGAACAGAGAGGAGACTCTTTGCCCCTCGTCAAGTTTCGCTGCCTCGCCCGATGATACGGGACTCGACTAAAAACAAGATAATCGCCGAGAGATAAAAACGGAGCAGGTGGGTCCGAGTACGAATGGAGGCGAGTGGGGAGACGATCGGGGACAGAGTTTCGCAAGCGCGCGTCTTGGTCCACTGGAAGGGAGAATGAGCGGGGGACGGGGAAGGGAGTTTGGTTGGGGAGGAAAAAATCGTTGGCTCCAAAGGGGAGAAGTAGGGGAGGCAAAGCAGCGGGGAATGGCAACGGGGCTCGCAAAGGAAACGCCAGACTAACAGAAACGGCAAAGTAGCATGAGCAGCCCAGAGAAAATGCAATAATTTGCTCAATGAAGCAACATCGGACGTTTTTGGAGCGGGGTGCGGCCAGATGAGCTTTTAGTTGAGCGTATGAGCGAGTTGATGAACAAACGGGGAGGAAGCAGAGAACGCGCTGGCTCTCCGTCAGCCTTGCCGACGATACGCCCGTTGCGAGTCCTAAATCATTATCACCTCCGAAACGTTATGACGAAACCATGGACTCCTCCTCCCCATCATCATCTTCTCGATCGGAGACGTCCGTTCTCGTCTGGAATTCATCCAGTTCTGCCAGCCCGGCTCAGCCTCGATCGAAAATCCGGCATCTCCTCAAAAATCTCATCGTTCATGCCAGACGGAGGCATTGAACGACTGACGAGGTGCGGACAACATTATCTCAGAACTTGATCCGCGATCAGAGAACGATCGAGCAATTCGTCCGGGTAAAGTCCCTCCGAACATCAATTCATCTGAGCGCCCCCATGGCACCTCGTCCGTTTAACGTATGAACCCCGAAACAGAGAGAGGGGGGGGGGTTTGGTGCCGGATGGGACACTCCCCTTCGGACGTCTCCCGTTTCGCGTCGGCTCGTCGTCCAAGACCTACTAGGGTTCTGAACAGGACTGCGACTCCGATAGGGCCGCAGGGGGTTCGAGGATTCCTTGGGCTCCGGTCGAGGAGCCGAGCAGCTGAGGAATCGGTCGAGCAACCCCATAGTGGCAAGTTCCATCATTTCTTGCAGCGATGGCCGAGCTGTAAGTTGGTCGGTCGGCGAGGCCAGGTGGCAATCCGTCTTATTCCCTCCCCACCGACTCGAGCAGGCCGAGAAGGCGACTCGCCACAGGGTCAACAAATTGCCCTCCCGTCGATCTGATTTTCCCATTTTCGTCGGCCTCACAATCGCGTCGATGTCGCTTTCAGCGTTGATAGTAAAGTTAACGGAAGGGAAAAACTGGGAGGGCTGGCTCTGGGCCGCCGCCGCCGCCATCATCGTCTATGGCTTTTCGGTTCGCTCCGGCCCAATCTCATCCTATTTGAGCTATTCGTCCCATCTCAATAGAAGTCGATGGGATTCTGAGAAACATAAGAGGAGCGGACTCGGTCCTGTTCGACAGTCCCGAAGCTCCACTGGACCCGCAGGCCGCTCCCTCCTCCTTCGGTCCCACCGGCCCCGATCTTGCTGCGGAGTTACTTCTTCCAGATCGGAGGAAATCGGAGCGGAATGAGGATCGAGGAAGGATACGAGGAATACTGTCGATGCTTTGCTCAAGTTCATCTTGAGCTCAAGGAACAGCGAGGAGCCGGAGGAGGGAGCACGAAGGTCACAGGCGCGGAGAGGCAAGAACCGAGACCTGGGTTTTATACAGCTCTCGGTCACGGCTTTGAAGTCCATGATTGGCTGTAGCACCGAAGATCTCACAATGAAGAGCGGAGAGATCGACGAATTGATGAACAGACCGTTTCGGTGTCGGCCATCTTCTCGGATTGACGAACAAGCCCTCCGATTCCGCATACCCGGAGTGGGACGCTCCATTCGTTGGGGGCAGCGAGCAAGCGGGAAAAGCGACCGACCTGTACGTGGACAAGTAACAGCGAAAGTGTCTCGAAAGTGTCCGAATTTTATGGAGGAGCTAGCGATGCCTTCATCGCCGTTGTCATAGCGGCGTCGGACGCAGCAAGACTCCACTGTTGAAGCGGGGGCCGGCAAAGTTCGAATAGGCTTGGATTTGTTCGTCATAAATTATGTACCACGACAGCGGCGCGTCGCGGGACGAGGCAGTTCGCTGATCCCGGAGTCTCAGTGTAGCGTCCACATCCCGAAGATGTTTCGAGCGCTCCATCGGGTCCAGGAAGGAGTTTTCAATCTACGAAAAAACAGGGACGACCCCTGGAACGCTACGAATAGACCGTAGCGATTGTGGTGGCGGCAACAACAACACCATCTGTACCTCGGAGGGAGGGAGATGTACACCCGGACGCGAGGAAGGCCACAGTCCTCGGAACGGCTGCCTGAGCACGAAAGAAAAAGCTCAATGGTGAGCTCAAGATGCGAGCTCATGGCATCCTGAGCACGTCTCGGCCATCGTGACGCCAGGCCGAAGAGCAAAGCAAGCGGCAAATTAACCAGCCAAACACTCCCGTTCCCTGGCCAGCGTCCAGCTGACCAACATTCCGGCAGGAGTAGGCTTCCCGGGCCCGGCCTCGTCTCCAACCTTGTCCCGACGAACATTGCTCCAGGTCGGGGGAGCGCGAACGTTCTCGAAATCCTCATCTACAGCCGGAGGAGCTCTCCTCCCCCAAAATGGAGCATACGGGTGTGCGACACAACTCGTGTCCCATACGCTCCCGAAGGAAAAATGCTCTCGGTCATTCTGGATTCTTCACAGATAGTGTCACAGACACGTAGTGCGTGCACAGTATAGGAGGGTGAGGGCGCTCGGGCCGACGCGGGGAAAGAAAAAAGGACAAAAGGAGGAAAAGCAATTTTTACAGCACGGCTAAGCTATTAAGCATACAAAGGATGGCCCGAGGAGCGACGTTGGAAGGACTGGCGATGGGCAGGCGGAACGAGGCAACGCAAACCAAGGCCTGTTGCTCTCTCGGCGGTTTGTTCGTTCTGCGGCGGTCGCCATGCACGCTCTTCCATCATCGCGTGAAATGCAAGCAATCTCTAAGCGAACGACCAATCTCTGAGCTCATAGTACATGCGTCTACGTCATGTAACACAATAGCGGCGGCAGCAGCGGCGGCAACGGGGACGGCCACAGTGGCAACTCAGCGAGCCGAAGGAACTGAGGCATCAAGCAGCATAGGTTATGCAGCCGTCATCTTCAGCAGGCTTGGCAGCCGCGGTCCCGTCGGACGGGGCTGCGCGCGTGTTCTCCGAGATCTTTTCGTCGACTTTGTTCCGACTCGCAGGCATCTCGTCGAATCGCCGGCCCACAACTCGTTCCAACAGAACAACGCGGCCGCAGAAGTGACGAATCACTGCTCGAATTTCTCGAGTGCCCAGGAAACACTGCGAGGAGCGTATTTGTGAAACTGTCTGTCTCACTCCACGTCAAGAGCGCATGAAATGTAATGGCGCTCCTTGTCTAGGGCCTTCAAGTACACTGCGCCGCGTTATGAATGCAGTCATTCTAACGGAAACACCGACGAAACACGGCGCAAGCTTTTGTGTTGGAATAAAACCTGCGCTCGCCTCGTCCGCCGTTCTGGCTGCCCGCCCCTCTGCGTCCCTCGGACCCCCCCCCCCCCCCCCGCTCGCCCGCAGCTATCTGTGCAACTTCATTACGGTTGGCAGGCCCTGCCCTCGTTGCAGCTTCGCGAGCATGCCTGCAGCCAACTCTTCCCGGACGTTCTCGTATGATTACAAACCGAGAAACATTCCAACGTTGAAACACACAAAGCTTATTCTATGGCTTCCATCGATTACGCTATTCCCTCGAGGAGGCTGCATGATTCCTCCGAGCCCAGCGCTGGAAGACTCGTTTCCAGATAGAGCTTGCACGCAAGTGGATATTGCAGGAGACGAGAGCCGGCAGACTCGAGCGCATCGTCCACGCGACTCGGAGTCCAACTTCGCCGACAATGAATCATCACACAACATCTTGTCTCCCGAATTCGAAAAAATAGGCAAACACGCATCGAGCGAACCATGGTGAGGCGATTGTCTCGACACGGAGGTCGCTCGGGCGAAATATCCAGGACAAAGTTCCGAATAGACTTGAGGACATCGTAGGCCATGTACGTACAGGAAAACTTCGAAACAGGTTGACGTAGACGGGACGGAACATGGGCTGTTCGAGTGAATGGAGCGCCTACCTTGCCGTATCGACTACATAGTCTTGAATACGGTTCCAACTTCCAGGAGACGACGGCAGCGAGCGCTTCCTCCGAATTCTAGTTACATATGTTGGCTTCTGCGCTTTTTCCGAATCATTCGGCTCGACTGTAATCCTAGTTTAGGCCAAGCGCACTCGAAGAACCAGCCGGTAGGCTAGCTCATCCGTGAGGATTGTTGGATCACGTGCAGCGACGTGCGGCGAGTGCGCGATGAGGAGCCGCCAACGAATTCACAGTGCTCCGCTCACCACCAGCAACTCGAGCCGCTGTCTGTCTGACTGACGAGAGCCCGTCGGTGAGGGAGGCGGCCTCAGTTCCGCCGAAGTTCGATCGTCCAGCACCGAGCACTTTGACCACAGCGAACAACAACACAACGTCCCTCGACCACGTTCAAAACGGACGATCGGAGCGGCAAAACGTCCACTAGCAGCGGCGCCAGGACGAGTCAGCACTCACGCAGCCTACTTGCGCTTTCAATGTGTTCCAAGTCGCGACGCGCGTTTCTTGATTCCCGTCTTCCGTCGTGAGCTGCGGCTGTGCCCGCTGCCCACTGGCCCTCGCCCCCATTGTGGAAAGCGAGAGCTTCCACGAAGAGCCATCCGATCTGAAGCGAGCCCGGCAAAATCGCTGCTCGACTCGCTTGCTGGCAAGTGAGCGACCGAGCAAACGACCGATGGACCGGCGAAAGCGTCATCGCGCTGACCCCAAGCGGGCCAAATATCCAGAGACCCAGATACGTGCATTCTGGGCGGAACGCCGGATCCGAGATCCACCCAAGATCACCGGCTGCCATTCGGCAGTCAACCGTGCCAACCGAAGCCTACCGCTGTCGGCGGCGCGTTGTTGTTCAGAATATCCGGAAGAGTACTGCAGCGGGACCCCGAGTACCGCGGACGATCGGTGTGTCAGGAGGGCGGAGTGGGAGGGGAGGGGGCGATGACTCCGGTCGAGCTGGAGGAGAACTCTGTCCGCGAGCGACTTCGAGGCGGAATGATCCGGTTCCGCAGGGACCCGACTCGTCATCTCCCTCGTTGGCATCTCGGATGTCAATCACGACCAACTTTCATCAAACAGTCTTCAAGAGAGCGAGGGAAGCGGGAACAAAGACAGATGTCTTGCCCATCGCAAAGCAGCAAAGAGCCTACGGGCCATTGCCGCTCTTGAAATGTCAAATCATCTCAAAAACGTCGACATCCGAATCGCTCCAAACCGGTGGCGGGGGTCCAGAAGTACTTCTGGACGGAGGGATTTACGCTGAGAAGAAAAAATAACACAGAATCTCATCGTTTTTCTCTCCTTCCTTCCTTTCGGTATGGATTGTTGTGATTTGTTCTGACCTTGATTTTCCACTCCAAAGATAGACGACCGACGTCGATGTTTTCGCGGCGCGCCGGCGATTCCGCTGCGGCTCAACGCGCGACCGATGGCGTTCACGGTTGCCGCACTCCAGCACGACAACCTGCGTCATGTGCAGCAGAAGGAGAAGAACACACCGGAAGTCACTGTCGTAGACCCGTCGATGGTGTTCAGAGATGGCGGGCAAACATACTTCTCTCGAGAGCCCTCAGCAGCAAACCAGCGAAATGCCGTCTAACAGTTCTGGCCACTCCAGTCGGAGGAGCCGCAGCGTCCCGCTAGAGCCTCCGAACAATGGGCAACTTAATTGTCGCCATCAGCCGCCATCTGCGATTGTCATGGGCTTCTTCTTCGCGGACGACTTTCGCTCGCAGCAGCCTTGTTACCGAGACGAAGACCATGCTATTTAGGAAACACTTCCGTACATTCCAATAATGGGAAAAGCATACGAGTCCGCTCCTTTGACCGAAGCGTCGTGCTTTGTCCGTGCGGTCGCAGGACCGACGCCCGGTGGACATTGCTAGCAGCCGATCGGCCCTTGAAACACGAAAACCAAATGGCGAGGTATCCAATGCCAAAGCCACGGGAAACCGGCGATTAGATAAACGCCGGTCGACGAGCGCCTGAGATGATACAACTCGTTCCAGTTCGAATTTGAATGCTACCGACCGGCGGCGGGAATGGGCGCCCGCCACAGTGGACGGAATGCGCGATTCTACGAAAGTCGGCTCGACCGAAGATCTTACCACCTGAAGAAGCGAAAGCATGACGCATTCTGTACCGCGCGGGGATCACGATACGCGCGCCAAGAATTCATCATCGGATTCACCGAAGACTCTGACTCAAGAAGATCTTGATGCTTGAGCTGAGGACTTTCGTTCCACATCGATCGGTTCAGGATCTAGTCGATAGAGCTGTCACTTAGCCGAGTGAGCTGCGACCACGATCCCGAATCGCGATTTAGAACGCGAAGCTCTGTGTTGGCCCGATTTCGGCTTCCAGCATCCAATGACATTTACAACCAAAACATTGCGAAACTTGCAATCATGCGCCCCCGCGATGAATCACTTTGGACTTGGATCATAAACGTGAGAGCTGACGTTAGAGCTGGCCGTATGTTCCAGGAGGAAAACATTGTCTAGCCCGGTGTTCAGGGAGCTTCGAATGACGAGGATAACTCTGCTGAAATTTCGGCCCCGAAACGCGGCTCCGGGCTGCCACCCATCCAGAGGGCGAGACGCCGCGCAGTCCTCTCCGCGTTCTGGTCGATATTCCGATTGGAAAGGCGGTCAACAACAAGCTCAGTGATTTTTTCGAGCTTAGCCGGAACTTGCAGCACGGAACGCGACCAACAACCGCTGCTGGTCTCGAGCAGCTGGAGTTCTACTGGGGCAGGAAATGGCTGTTATTTGATTACTCATGTGAGCTACAGGCTCCAGCAAGATGCGCAGAAGCATCCGCGCGCGCACACACACACAGAAGCAGACGAAGTCCCCAAATGAAGTGGTTGTGGTAACGAATTGACTGCACTCGTAACAGCATTTGATTCCACCAACGCCCCCTCGAGCCTCCACTGACATCATTACGCTTTCCAGTTCCACCCGTACGATCTCCGCTCACATCGGAATCTTGCGAGACCCGAGCTATCGCGAACTGTGTCCAGGCGCGGCCCCCGGCGGAATCCTCAGCGGATCCGTCAGCGAGCACCGCAAACGGCAGCATCGGTATGAAGGCGGCGGCGACCGCAAACGTCATCGAATATGTGCCTGTTGCGCAAAACGCGAACGCAGTGAGAAAACTGCGGACGGAAGAAATTTGGATCACGATGACACAACGCCGATCAATGTCCTCGACGAGCGCATTATCAAAAGCAAGGATGACAACATTCTGTAACACGCAGTGATACTTAGCGGCCCCAATCGACCAGGGAAGCGATAAACAACGAATTCTGTGCGGAGCGATTGCTAAGATAATCGAGTAATGAAGATGGCGGAGCCGAGGTCGAGCGCCCGCACAAGTGACGAATGCTTAGTTGAGCGTCATAAAAATCCCAGAGATCTGTTCCGTGGGCCAGGCGACTACACGTGTAGACGGCTGGTCGTTTATAGAAACGGAAACAGCCACGCTCTTCCAGCTTCGTCCGAATCACCTCGGGCCGAATCCAGCGGCGATGACGATCGATAGGACAACGCGATTCCTCAGCTTCCGAGGATGGGGAATCCCTCGGTTCTCATGTCTTCAAGGCATCTTCCCGTTCCGATTCCTCGATCGCGGATCCTTCAAATCATGGGAATTCCCAACTGAGCGATATCACCCCCCAGTGGGTGGGGAGGACCCAAGTCTTCTGTTTCTTGCGGTGGAAGAACTCGGCCAAAACACCTTTCCGATCTGGCTGAAATCCTCGTCGAGCAGCGACTGCTGAAAAATGCACGGATCGCCCTCCTAATTATCCATCACAATCAGTGAGAGTTCATTCAAGCGGATAACTTGAGCAATTCACACACTCGGTGCGTCACGCCGGGCTAGTCATTCGAGCGCACTCGTCGGCTATTGTCGGCTAAATATCAAACAGATCATCGAGCACACGAAGATTACCATCAACAAAGTTCAGCGTACTCATCGATGACCCTAAATGGGGCGTCGACAAGACGAAATCAGGAAGCGATAACGTGCGATAAAAACGGCGGAAGCAAATTGTCCTCATTTTCTGAGAACGGTGGAACAAATCGCTCTTTCGAGGGTCCTCAAACACTCGATTTGCTAATTGACATCCGCCGCGTTTGGATGTGGGAACAATAATTCGAAATGTCAACGGACGCGCACGAACCTTCACCTAAGACACACTTGAGGTCTTTATAGTTCTTTTCTGAAGATGAGGGCCGAAGACGATAAGACGTGGGACTCTTTGATTTTTATGACGTCCTTTCTTACCGTTGTCAAATATTGGAAACTCAAGCGGCTGATTCAGCTGTGAGTGGAATCACTCGGGCCGGAGAAAGCCCGCCCGTTCAGAAACGTTACGCGCAGTTGGCGCGTCCGCGTCGGCCGTTCTTCCACCTAGCCCATGGTTTGACGTCATTTTCAATGCCATGACGGTCGTGATCCGAACTCGCGGAAGGATGAAACGATCTCCCTCGAGCCGCTCCCGCAGCCTCTGATCTTGGGACATGACCGAACATGTGTTCGGAGGAAGCGTAATTTCCCGCTCGCAGAAACGACCTCTCGCGGAACGTGGAGCTTTTTTGGAAAAAGTCCCGAGGGCAGCAGAGACGTTGGGGATCGCGGGTATCGCATCGGTGCCGACCGAGCATTGCTCGTCCCGGGGAAGTACCATCACCGAGAACGTTCTAATAACATTTTCGACGCGATTCGCGGCAAAGTCCACTGGAGTTGCTCTAAAAACCAACACTCGATTGTCAACAGCTCGTTATGTTCGCCGTCTGTTTCGAACTCTGTTTGGCCGGACCAGCTCAGTGGATTTTCGGGGGAAGAGAGCTCGAGATCAACATTCTATTGTAGCCAGTCTCTCAAAGTACGCTCGCATGCCTAAGCTCTCACGAGAACGTGCTACGAGGACGAACCTAAGCACACGCCGACGCCGAACGAGTGCGCGTTCGAATACGATGCGTTTCCCTTCGGTTTTGGTGCCCGTTTCTCCCTGTGTTGTTTTTGGGGTTGGTTTCGTTCCGACAAGCCAGAAAGTGTTTTCACTGTTCGGCCTTCGGTGACGGCGAAGCCCGCAGGGTGCGCCCCTCACAGTCCTCGTTCGATTGAGTCATTTTTTTCCGTCCGATGGCCACAGTTTCACTCTGGGTGAGACACGTTTTGTGCGGCCACCGAGCGGCCGTGCGGAGTATCACCGGCGGCCAGTTCTCAAAATCGTGACTGAAGAACAACAAACCAAAGAGCTCACCTACGAAAAGCTCACTCAGAAGACTCGGTCACCAATAAGGCGTCAGAGGGAGCATGAAAACAAAATCCACTGTCACACACGCACTTTATCGAATCGGAGTAGTCCAACGGAAACACTTTGGCAGGAACGCAATCGATCGATAATCACTGGTTCCGTCCGAGGCCGACGAGTGTTCACTCAAGAATTCGGTCTCCGACTATCCGGTCGCAGATTTCCGATCATCCTGTCATCTCCGGATTCTTCGGAGTTTCACGGTCACAGCACTTCACATCAATTGAGCGTCCGTTCGAGTTGGCGGTCAACAGCGCGTCAGCCGCCTCTTCGCCAGCTACGTCCGTCAACGCAATCGAGGAACAAAAGCGAAATCCAACCTGTCGTACGTCTTCGTTTCGGAGATGAACTGTGAGCAGCGCTTGATTCTCGTTCGAATCCACGCCGGAGAGTATTTATGGCACAGTGGACGAACCCTCTTCGGGAGCCTCTCTCACCATGTGCAGCGAGTGAGCAATAAGCAGCCGAGCGGGTGTTAGACAGGCCGGCAGACAAGCAAGAGCAGCACATGGCCGGCCGCTCGCTGGTGGAGAGCGGAACGCGATCCAACGAAGTGGCGGTGGGTACGACTATAACAACAACAGCAACATCACCCACAATCATGACGGCTCAGACGAATCGTCTCGTTGGAATCCTCGAGGAACACTGGAGCGAACTCCGCCGCTATTCGGGCCTGGCTGAGATTCCGGGTAGAGTTTACAAGCTGCAACCCTGCGTGATCGCCTAGGGTCACGCGTTTCATTTTTCAAATCAGGTTTCCTCCTCTCCACATTTTCTAGAATCCTCCTGGAGTTTGAGTTGTGCAAAGTTTGGGCTCCAGCTTAGCGCAGTTTTCAGGAGAAAGTTTTCGCGAGTTTTCAGGACATGCTTCGAGGACCTTTGAGCCTTGACTGCGCAGGATTCGATCCTGAATTCTCCAGTTTCGCGCCCATGCTCCGGACGCTCGAACAATCCGTTTTCGCAGAATGCCTTCATTGAATGACCAATGTCAGCCGATTTCTGCTCGAACGATCCGAAAATATTGCTCCCAGCTCATGAGGCGATGTTCCGATTCTTCTGTACGACTTCAGTTGATAACTCCGAATCCCCTTGCGACAATCATTTACTTCTCTCCCCTTCGTTGAGCAATGAAATCGATAAGAATAAATCTGTAACGCGAACGTTTGGTGTCAGTTGGCCAACACCGTCTTTCCGCGCCGTCTGGGATACGATATAATCGGCGGCGTCACAAGGATTTGTTTCAGAATCTGAGCCGAACAGCGTTCTCAGGTTGTTTTCCATCCGCTCGGCAGACATGAAGCGTATTCCATCTTTCTGCCTTCCCCTTCACACTAACCCAGTGCGAGACCGATCGAATGTTCAGCGAGCCCGTCTCGCAGTCAGATTCGATTCTCCGATTCGGAGATGGGCCGTACATGTGGCCCCGACTACACGACGTCCAACTACGAGATCGTTGGAGAACACTACTTCGCAAGATGTTCGAGTCCAATGGTTCAAACACAGTCGGCAGCGTCGGCTCATACGCCCCCCCCCCTTTCCCGCCGTCCATTTCGAAGACTGAAACACGAGTGGGGCAATCGAGCACCGCAAGACCTCCGACCTAATCCTGAGTTGGCGAAACTAAGGGACTAGGTGATGTAGTCTGATTGCTCATCGGCCCGCCCTGAGCGTTTCCCTCATTTCCCAGTATTTGAAGTCAAGCCGTGATATTCATCGCGAGCCAAGAGATCCCAAGACAGAGCATCCCCTTGATTTCGAAAACATGTCTTTCCCAAACTTCTTCTCTTGACGCATGCAAGCTCTGATCCAACTCGATCGTACGCGAAGATGGCCTACTCGAGCAGCTACGGCGAGTTCACAGAAGTTCGGGAGTCGGATGCTCGTTCCCGTCACGAGGCGCTCCACGAGGAGAAGGAAAAAGGCAGCCAAGGGCGCACGAACAAGTTTCTTCCGTGATAGCGCCAGAGGGGAAGTGGTAGATTGTCGGCTTTCGGCCGCGCGCCGCTCTGTCATCGGTTCTTGTTCGTCATCCTCCTTCTCGTCTTTTCTGTCTTTGGAAGCCGTCCCTGGATGTTGACTTCGCTGCGAGATCGGAGATGAGTTTTCCTTGGTTTTCCCGCTCCCGAATTCCCGGAAACGTTGTCGGAGACGCTCCCTCGCACGAATGCTCGAAGCCAGTTTTCGGAGCCGACGGGAACACCGCTCCGCCACGCTTCACTCCCATCATATGGCAATGTCATCTTCTCATTATGTCGTGTCCATGCGATAGTGGACGCCTTATCTTGAAGATATATGAGTTCCTTTCCTGTGGTGTGTTTTGCGTTGAACGATTTTCTCCGTTTTCGGGCCAGCTTGTAAGAACGGCAAGAGCGTTTTGGAAGTTCAAGAGAAACTGTGTAGTTCTCACGAGCTCCAAGCAAGCCGAACGGACTTCAGCAAGTTAATTTGCTTGCCTGCCCTCGAGCTCCGAACTCGGAGTCTGGGCGGGCTCTGCTTCCACTCATTTGAGCTTATTTTCTCGACCTTCGCGTCATGATGCATTCCGGCAATTATCTTGTTAATCTAATCGAGCGCGCTGGCAAGAAGCAAGGTTGAGGTTGCCAGTGGTCGAGATTCTCCGCTTTTCTAATCGCAGACACCCACGCTCGAAGAAAAAAACATTATCCAGGAGCCTCACACCTGAATGACTTCGAGAAAGTGGTGGAGCAACGAGGGAGAGCTGGAACGAGAAAACGTCGATAGACATTCGACGAGGTTGCGGAGACCTTCGAAAAGCGGACGGAGGACAAGAATATTCGTGAAGATCAAAAAGAAGAAGCACACTTTGTTCATCATTCAGGCACAGACGACCGCGGAGCGTTCGGCTCTCTCAAACTCCATGAAGAGTGGCAAGATATCACTTTAAATGACAACGATCTGTTCCGACAATACTCGGACGGCCGTCCTGGCCTTTTCTGTTCAACAGTGCACGTTGTGCTGTCAACGTCTTATCAAAACACGAGGGAGAAGCGGCAACAAAAACCGTTTGGAAAACAGAGGTTGAGAGCCTCTCTAAAGAGTGTCCTTGAGTCACCCAAGTTTCAATTTGCGGGGTTATGTCACAGGAACCTTAGGTTGCGAGCAGTAACACACGGCGAGTCGATTTTCGACCGGAGGCGACAACGATCCGTGGCCTTCCGATATCGGGCGGAACATGTAGAAGTCAAGTGAGTTAGAGTATGGATTCGCGGATGAATAATCGCATGAGCGATGAATGAATGGATGGATGGATCCTCGGAAGGAGAATGGATGAATCAACGCGGGCGCCTGGCCGGGCGTAATCAAATAACAGATGAATGGCTCCGGCGAAGCGAGATATCGGATAGAAGAGGATACTCCTTCGGTCGCCGCGGAGTATTTCCATCGAGAGAAAGCAACTCTATGGAGACGCCCGCGAGCGGCCTTGCTCGAGCCAGCGCTGGCTAGATGTCGAGTCCACAGCCGCCGCCAGCATTCATATTCGGCCACGCAAATCAACGCAGACTCTACAACGTAAGGACTAATCGTGTCCATATAGCATTTACAAATCGGGCCATTACTGTCGACGGACACAATTACTGGAATATAAATGAGCAAGAGCCGGAGGGACAGTCACGCCAGAGTACGGAATCATTTTCGGGCCTCCCCGCCGCCGTCCTCCTCTTCCTCGTTCTTGTGCTCGAGCACGATTACCCCGACTGCGAGCCCGGCTTCCGCAGTACGGTGACGGGGTTTTCAACTGCGCGTTACTCATCGTTTCATGAACAACGACAACCATTACGCCCCGTTCGGAGCAAACACCGAGCTGTCGGTGCCCATCGGGCGAGCTCGTGCGTCGAGATGGGCGGGTTTTCGGTTAACCAACAGGTGAAACAGTCTTTAAGCCAGCGTCGTGTTCAGTGCCGCCGGGTTCCGGAGTTCACCGCAAGAAGTTTCGGCCACCTGCCATCCCAGCCTCGAGGAAGAACTCTTCTCGAGCCGGGCTCAAACGAGAGTGTCTTAATTCATTCGAGTTGAGTGAGGCTCACTTCACCGCCACATCCACCTCGAACAGCTCGAGTTTTTTTCCCGCGCCGCCACTTATCCCGGCAGCGGTGCGTCATGTTGGCGATGCATCAAAAACTCGAGGGCACGCGAATTTCGCGAAACCATCCGGAGAGCTGCATGGTCGCAGCTCCGGAGAAATGTCGAAGGGTTGATGGCGGCGGCCCGTCGGAAGAGTGCTACTTGCTGTTTGCTTGCACTCCTTTCGCCGCTTTCTTGAGGCGTTTCCCTTTGTAGCGCTGAGTGTTTCTCTATCTTGATCTCGTCACTCCCACGAGCTTGGACTTCTAATCTCCGAAACGCTGGTCGGTAACGTGACACTCCCTGCCGACCTTCACGAACTTTGAATGAAGGCTTGAGTTGAAAAGTTTCCTCCCGAATAAAAATCGCGACAAACATCCCAAATGATTTCCGGGTCCGTTCTCGCACGTTCCCCGACACAGTTTCGAGAACCGGCGTCAAATGTTCTGCTGCCCGATTTTCCACTCCCCCGCTATAGGGGTGGGTGAGCGAATCATTGAAATATGAGAATCTCCGAAATGTGGAACGAGCTCGAATACGAAATTGCTCTCTTCTCGATTTCTCTGGAGGTGACAACGTTACAGAGCGATTCTCCAACAGGGAACTCGAAGGCTGACCCAGGGTGAAATTCATCGTCTTGACAAGAATCATCGCTGCTGTCGGCTGCTCGGTAGACGAGTGGTTCCTGGGCGACGCGAGCAGTGTGATTGATTTTCGTTTTCTCATCTGAGCGTTTGATGAGATTTAGTGTCGTCGTGATTCGTGTGATCCCATCTCATCCTGTTTAAGAATCGGCCGAGTTTCCTCGAAGGGAATTAGCGCCCGCGACACTCCCGCTGCCTGTAACGATCATCTTCCGCTGAACTTCCACAAACAGACGCAGACCGACAGACTCGGATGGACAGAGTAAATATTCTCGCTGTTCGCCCAACCTAGGGCCTCTCCGCTCCGTAGCTTGTGCAGAGTCGAACAATTTATGGCACTGCTAACAGCTCGGCTTGATAACTATCGCTCCGCACTGCGGATCGTATTCGGATACCTCCAGACCACAAAACCAGGAAACCTTCCGCCTTCGACCGCTCGCGAATCGCGGTTTTCCTACCTATTCGGAGCATACGCGAGCTCTCTGAAAGGTGTGGAACGCGAAAGTCGATCGGGATCGGGCCAAAAATCATTCAAGATGGTCGCTGGCGAACTTGGAGAGCATTCTGATCGTTGACGGAAGCGTCGCTTCGCGAATCTCGAGTGAAACTCATCGGGTGCGCCACGGCGATCATTTTTGATACTTGGTTCTCCTCCTGGAACATCGATACGGACTCAGATGTCGGTTGGCGCGAGTGGTGTGCCGAAGTTTTTCTTTCCCTTGTTTGCTCGGGGCCTGTAGCGTCTATTCATTTCTGCCCTGATACTTTCCGAGCGTGTCCCTCATTTTCCACTCGGATTCCTCCCAAAAGGGAATAACCGTTGAAGTTAACGAACGTCTGCAGCTGGAGTATCGAAACGACCGACGTCTGAGATCACTGGGGGGTTTGCTTTTGACTCGATGAGCCGACACGCATTCGTACATTTGATGAATGCGGCTCTAACTTCTCTCTGCCCTACTTCGACGTTTGAACTATGTGACACTTCCACTGGCTCACATCCGAAACGTGTTATTTGAGCGGCGTCTGGTAGCAGGCTAACAGAGTCTGTTGAGAAGGGTTCGAAAACGAGGATGCGGTCTCTTCGGTCGAATCCGAATCCATGGCAAGGGACTAGTCAGCGTGGCGGGATGGAGTTCGTGTTCAAGTTGAAATGATCACAGTTACCCGAGGATTGGAATCCCGGGCGTCCCAGGATCGCGATTGTCCTCCAATGTGAGGCGGCGGGTTGGGAACGAAAAACTCGGAGCGGTCCCAGACTCTGGTGAGACTAAACACCGATACTCTACAGCACCTGTATGAGTGGGATGTCGAGCTCATCGATGGCAGCGATGATTATCGCCGCAACGGACGAAATTCCTCCCGACTGCGGCGCGAGTGAAAAAAAATTATGTACTATCAGACCAGCGTACGGGGTGTACTGACAGCCGACCGATCGTCTGACGGATCAGATTACGCAGGATCGGAGTGATGTCATAGCGAACAGAAAACGGCCGAACACTCTGGATGGAGTGGCTGACTGGCGGGATATTTTCCTTCTCAGAGTGGGCACAAGATTGTAGCTCGTGAACAATGCTTGTCGCGAAATGTCATCCCCTCTATTATTTCTCCTTCCTCGATGTGTGCTGCTCGCCGTTGTAGTTGTCCGCGGAATGGTTGGTGACGTCCGTTCCCTTTGATAGAAAGAATCAAACGTTCCCGAACAATGCAGTTCCAGAGTGGAGTCGTGATTTTCCTAGAAGTTCACTCCCTTTCTCGTGTCAGCGACAACGACGTCCACTGCCGCCAACGAATCGATTGCACTAAGAAGGGGCATTACCGTTCGAGCGTTCTTGGAGGGCAGCACGCGAGACATACAGTCGGGAAGCGGACAGCCGAACTTGTCGGCCGGTGATAAGCTATCAATCGAGGGCGCTTCGAATACCGCCCTGAAGAGGAGATCAAAATATTTCTCGATAGAGATTCCTGGGCGTTCGCTAAGCTCGCCTGGTCGATATCTGTGTCGCAGTCACTCACTCACGACAATCACCCTGGAAGGCACGAAGCTGACCCGAAGGCCCGGCTCGCTGGCTCTGAGCACTCACGGATATGCTCCTTGTCCTTATCGATTTCAAGAGGGTTTTGTTCTTCGATTGTCCCTCAAAACGAATTGAATCTTGTTCCGATCCGAACGCACTCCTCAAGGACTATTCAGGACTAAACCATATCCTGTCTTGTGTGAACCGCCGAGAGGGCTTCGGCCCGGAACGAACGGCTCCCACGTGCGCGTCCGTGCAGGACCGCCATTCCGATGGAAAACCTCACTCGACATTAACAAGCAGCCAAGCGCACTGACCTCTGAGTTTGTTGTCGCTGTTGATCCGAACGAGCCTGGTTCGTTCTATCGGAGATCTTCGTGACTCCGAACACTGTACCGAGCGCACAAACGACCGTAGGGTCGCGGACAAACGTCAGAGCGAGCACAATCCGCTGGCTTCACTCCACTGGAGATGTGTACACGAGGTTGTTGATGATGTGTTTGTGTGTGCACTCTACGACTGCGGACGCCTCTCGCCGCTACTCAAGACCGAGAGTGGAACGCAAGGAGCGAGCCGCTCATGAAACGGCACTGCCACCACAGCCACAATAGCAGCAAGCAAGTAACCAACACTGCGAGGAGAGACGTAACGGCGATCTCTCAAGGAAAGACGTGACGCTTTAGAAGAGGGTGTGACGGATCACGAGTCATGCTTTGGCGACAATATTCTTGTGGAGCACTGATGGCTCTTTCGGTATGCTCGATCGCTAACTGTCTCCAAAAGTTAGCTGAAAAACACGACTCCGAATCTAGTGAGTGGATACGCTCCAGCGAGGATGAAAAATTCCTGCGATTTTCGATGACCGAGTCAGATGAGCCGATTGAATGAACCGCCTCGGGAAATTCGATCGGCTAATGTGTAGAGACTATTTGGTCAACCCGTTCGTTATGCAGACATTGAATCGAAACCGTTGACACCGTCACATTCCTCGCAGAGATGGCTTCGCGCAGGGAGAGCCGAACGCGACAGTTTTGGGCTCTGCCACAGTTTTCGATTGTGGAGAGCCACGAGATCCTTGTTGGCATTTAATCCCTCCCGTCGCTCGATTGATCGGCCAGCTCGTTTACACTTGAATCACTCGAATTTCAGCTCGCCGAATTCCGTACCTCGATCATTTCTAGTACCACGCCAGCCAGCATAACCAGTTTCTTTCTGTCCGCAGCTGCTCTAAACTGTCGTTCGTTGGAACGCAATCGAATTCTCCACCTGTACTCGTTTGTACGAAATAACACGTATCATCACGGTCACATAGCATGCTGTAACATTTCGGAGAAGCAAACATACTGCACGTGGTCAGGAGCCGCTCAAACGAGGTGGCATAAAGCGAGTGGAAAAGAACGCCCCATTCATGCTGATTCGATTTTCACTGAGCAGATGAACGCGTGAGCCGAATGCAATGCTTCGGGCTGTCACAGTGGAGATTCTGATCTGCAACGACTTCGTCCCGGATGGTTCAAGGCTGGCACGGCAATCTCTATCGGTTGCCACATAGACTCCAGGAATGAAGCGCCGCCGGTCGAAGAGGCGGTTTCGGCGGAAATGGTTCCAACAACTCCAAATCATCGCACTGTTTCGGTTTTGATAACCATTTCCTGCGAAACATTGTAGAGCAATGACTGTGTTCGAATCGGGCAACATCAAAAATGTCATAACGGAAACGGGCAGAACACGAATCAATCAACGACTCTAGAAGGGATCCAGGAAGGAAAACAAAGGATGAGCGCTTATGGCCCAACGTATGTATGCAGTAGAGTTGGAGTGCCGAGAGTTGGTGTTCTATGAATGCCTCGTGGACTGCGGAAGTAGCCAACATGGGCGCTACGCGCGGTCCGATGAGACGGAACAAGGAACGTCGTCGAGAGGAGCTAGCCTCGAGGAACGTTTTGCCCAAAGAAAGTTTTCCGAAGCAGGCCCAAAATCACTGAGGTCGAGGTGCGTCCCTCGAGCCAGCATAACCATTTCGGCGCGAAGTAGAGATTTCTGTGTGAGTGACGCAACTTGTTGGGACGGAGGCACGACAGCAAAGCCCGAAATCCCCGCTCCGGGATGTGAAGCCGAATTTCGCAATCTCATTCAGACAAACGCTCGGCTAGAAGCTGTTGGCTCGCGCCAAATATCGATAATCGTCCTCGCAGATGTTCCCGTAGGCTTCCCGCAGCGAACTGCTCTGGTCGCGGGTTTATTTTTTCGCAATTTTCGTTGTTGCCTCCTATGATTCCGTTATCGATCCCCCACGGGCTGAGCGACATGGCGAGAACAGGATTGAAAATCTCGAGAGGAAGGAGGGGGCAAAAACGGCTGAACGCTCCTCGTCGCTGGGGTCCATAAATTTGCTTCATCTTTTTGTGGCGGGGGAGGCATTCGTGATATTCCGCTGCGGAAACAAAGCGTTCCTACCTCTGACAGTGTCCTCCGGGTTTGGAGATTCCTTTATTTTCCGCAGCATCCTCTGCTCGCTTGCTTTGAATGCAAAAGGAAGGAAGCTCTCGGCTAGCTCGGTTGACTCTTCCTTGTTTCCGAATGAAGGGGAGTCAGTCGCAGATTGCGTCGGGCGGCGGCAGACGAAGGGGGACGGAAGGGGGAGGGGTGACCGAAATGAAATGAGAAGACATATGCACTCACACGCGGGGCATGCGGAGCCCCACAGAGTCTCCCTCCTCGTTCCGCGAGCCGTAGCTCATGTGAAAGAAAGAAGCTCGAATAGAAACAATATATGAATGCTGCTAGACATACACTAGAAATGTCGGTTCTGTTTTCGTGGCCATGACAGCTCCGAGCGGGCGCCTGATATTATCCCTTCGACACACTCTCCGACAGGGAGCTGGGGAAATTCATTCTTTCGCCAGCGAGTCGTTGCAATGATCGAATGAGCGAACCGCTTGAGAGAATACGTCCGTTGACGGTAGCTGGCGGCGAGGAGCTCAGACTCGCGACAAGGAATAATGGGAAGGTCACGCGGGATGGAATATCGAAAAGGAATTCCCTTTTGCTCGAGGTTGAACTCCGCGTAGCGGTTTCACGATGAACTTCCATCATGCTCCATTCCCACCACAGCTTCGCTGCGATTCCTCCACGTGAGCTCCTCCCGACCTCGGACTTTTTCATGACCTCGTACTGACCCGAGCCAAGGCAAGCCCCCCACCGAGAGATTGGCAGCCCCACTTCCCCGAAGCTCCTGGGATTTCTCGCAAGACTGGCTGAGTTTCGAACGTTAACATCTTAAACGAGCGCTGGAGCGTATCGGCAGCAGGTATGAGCGTCACATTTCCCATATGGGTTTCTCCGGAGTGGAGTTCGACGCAAAATGATTTATCAAGAGGGCATCACTCATTTTTGCATGGAATCGTGGATACGTAGCGGGCGGAGCTCTGAATTGGATCGAATTCTCTGGAAATATACTCAGACAAAGGAAACGAGATTTCTAGCCCTGCCATTCTGTCATTCCAGGAAACCTACGAAGAACCTCTTCGATCGCGACCAGTGAGAACGCTCTTCTCCGCTCCTGTCTCAACCGTCCGACGGCCAGCCCTGTTCACAACGCTCTTACAGCGAATCCGCTCATGCCCCGAATATTTTCATCGAGCTGAGTTAACTTCCGGCCATCGTTGTCGCAATGACGCCTCCCCCCTCCCCCACTTTTTTCCTCGTCGCTGCCGCCGCTGTTCGCCTAGACGCGCTCAGCGGAACGCCGCTTCAAGCGGCTGCTCGAGCCTTTTCATCGAGAACAGAGGGCTGCTTCAAAAAGCAGTTGTATTCGTACATAGGTTGACTGACACAATTCTCCGACGGCGATCTGCCGACAACAGCAGCCGTCGCGGCGATTCGTCACTTGAATTGAAAGCGCAGGCGACTGATCTGGTGGGCAGAGAACGGAGCGGGCGTCGCGACAGACGGCCGGGGCATCCGACTCGTGGAAGAACCCACCGACGGGAAAAACTTCGATCTCCTCATTTGGCCGTCAATGTCTTGCTCCAAGAGGTGGGGTGAGGGAGACCCGGACGGCACAACCGGAGGCGAGGAAAAAAGGCACAACCGACGAAATGAAGCGCGGGGATGAACAGAGCCGTCCGTCGGATGGATTCCTCCCTGCGCGATTCAAATGTTGCGAGAGACGAGATTTCGCAACGCCGGCTCCCGAGGAGGTGCGATTTCGGTTTCGTAAACCGAGAACGCGTCTCTGGCTTGTTTCTCACCCTTGCGTTCGAAATGCACCTCGTGTCGACCCTCGTGGGCGGATCCTCCGCGAACGCGCTCGCTCCGGAGGATCTGGTCGAAAGTCAGGAGAAGCCGTCAGTCCGAAATTCTGGCGAACTGGCGAGGATCAGGAACGAGATCTGGGAGCAACCTTCGAGCCGTCAAATAACGTTAGAGCCGGAGGCAGAGCCAGATCGAAATAATCTCCACATTCCTCTCTTTCACTTCTATTCCACGAGGCCATCTCGTCATTCCCCATCACCGTTCCTCCCGGAAAACGAACCGTCAGGTTTTCTCTTTGTTTCCTCGTCGTCCTTCAAATTTCCATGCGGAAGCCATCGTCGATTCCTTATTGTCTGCGAGCTCTCGTGGTCCTCGCTGTGCTCCCTACGCCCGTCCGAGAAATGACTTCGTACGCCCGAACAGAGAGAAATTCTGGCTCTCATCGCCTCGCTCTCACTTACCGGACTGAGATCCGGGCGGGAGCTGCCCAGAGACTAACGGCACAGGGCCGCGACCGAAGCACCTCCAGAAACCCCTGTTTGGAACGTTGATGAATTCCCTTATGCGGGGGAAGGGAAACGTTGGAAGTTTCCGTTTGGTGCGCTCATTCCGCACCTTTTGCCGTCACTGCTCCCGCGGCTCGAATTCGCTCGGAAACTTATGCCGAACTCAGTCCCTTCCCGAAGTGGATAACGTGACGAGGCGCTGCGGAGCAGGTTGGGCAACAATTACCCAACGATCGCCTGACCACCAGCTTCTCTGCCATGTAACCTGCTTGCCCACCTTGTTCTTTGCTCTGCCGCCGCGCCCGCCATCATCGTCTTCCAGAAGAAGAGAGGAAATCCGAGTGTTGTAATGTCTGGCCAGTGATCTGAGCTCGGTGTGGGGCGTGTCAACACAGTTGGTTGCCGCCATTGAGGGACTCTGCATAGGACAACAGATGGCCTCTTGCGGTTTCGCAGGCAGTTGGAGTGGTTCCGCAAGCAAGAATCCAGTCTATCGGTCTTGCGCCAATCAGAATCGCAGAATTCCCAGATTTCCCAAGCGTCGTGGGACTGACTCACAGATCGGTCTAAATTCAAGACTGTTAGAGTAAACGAAGAGCAAGAAGATTACGAAACGGCCTCGGAACCGAAGGGAACTCATCAATCATGCTTTTCACCTCTGGATTCGGGGTTTCCCAGCCTGACCGAGGGCTTCAGAACTCTGAGAAAAAAATATTCCTTTCAATTCGATGTTTGCAGTGAGGGACCCGTGGGTGGCTCACGACCCTTCGGTGTGAACCTTGGGGCCCACCCGATCGCACCCGCTCCTGCTCGCTCCTCGCAGGCTTTCATGGAAGTTTTTCACTCGTTCCGTTCCACAAATTGTACGGTCGATCGTCGGCGTTCTCGCTCCTGCCCCTCCAAGATTATATTCGTTCCCCGTGGGTTTCGAGCGCGGAAGCATGTCTGGATTTCAATATTTCCTCGACTCCAATATCATTCAGGAGCCCGTTTCCAAAGTTGAAGAGGGCATGTACTGTTCACCTCCCGTGAATGCCGAGCATAGAATATTTGCCGTTCATGATATATATGCATAGTGCTCTGAATTCCTTGTTACCGATTCCACCAACATTCTCGTCGCGGCATTCCGACTCACGACGAAGCTAAATTCGTCGAGCCCACCCTGACAGCACTCGACTCACGCTTGAACGAGTCCTCGGCGATAAATTCGAGTCCCGTGCGCCGACAATCGATACCGATGGTCCAGAAGTGTTCGTTGTTCAAAGACTGCGGTTGAAGAACTTGCGGAGTCTCTCTGTTTCCTTAATCAAGGAGAGAAACCTCGTTCCAGGATCAGCCTATGGCCGTCCCACCTCGTATGGAGAGCGTATCAACGACAGCTTCACAATCGCAAAACGAGATTTACATCAGGAAGTAGGCTTCTATTCTACTCTCGATCGATCGGGGGATTCCGAACGATAGAATTCATGAACGATTTAGAGAAAAGAAGCGGGCATACCTTTCTTCTTCAACGTGCAAGGGGGTATGCCAATAAATTGGAATGTTTACAGCAATCAAGCGAGCCCAATCGGTCGATGGAGGAAGCGCACGGAGAACTCGGGGAATAGGGAAGCGTACTGTCCCGATGGAAGTTTCCTTTTGGAATGTCTCTCCTGAAATTGAGAGAACAGATATGCGTGCGCGGAGAGAGGTCTCATGCTGAGTTTTGAGTAACTGGTTGCTCCGACAGTTTGATCCGGGGAGCGATGGAGTCTTCTCGAACAACGTCACTTTTCTCCTGGTTCCCGTCGTTTTTTCTTGTCTTTTCCCCATCAGAACCGAGTTCGGAGACTCTTCCATTCGCTGGCGGCTTCGAGCGTGCGTCTGGGCGTTCGAGCAGTCAGTCAGTCAGCCAGGACCGAAGGCCGTGTGTTGGCCTTCGCATGTTTGTTCTCCTTATCCCGTCTCTTCTCATCACGTTGCTGTTTTTTTCCGACCTCAATGGTGTCCTCCTCAATGTGTTCTCTCCTCTCGCGCTGCTCGTCGCTGTCGTCTTTTCTGTTCGAGTCTTTTCGTGTCAAGCCCCGGGCTTGAATGAGATTTCACTTTCCCACCACGCTGTTGCTGTCGTTGATGGCGGTTGGGCTCCTGCAGGGGACTCGAATTCGACTTATTCCCAGGACGAGACACGACAGAATAAGTGTCTCAAGAACACTGCAGAAGCCCGCAGTGCTCACTGCGGGAAGCGGTCACGGCTGAGCATTTTGTTTCCTTCACTCTATCGAGCACGCTGCTGCCCCCTGCTCCGAACCGAATGGGAACGAGACGCGCTTCATGGCACCGTAAGAGCCGTCCGATTCTCCGAGTCGAAGCTCTCCTCGAGTCGAGTTTCTATTTTTCCAGAGCTTCCAGTGGTTCCCAAACCGAAATCTTCCTCTCAAAGTCAAATGCGATTCTGAACCCACGAATCGCACGATCTCACCGGATCCAGAACTGATATGGACGGATGAGAAGCAGTGGCGCGCCAAGGAGGGTTTGAATTCCTCCTGCGGATCCGGTGGTCCTGGTGCGAACGGCGATCTTGCCCGGATTCAATCGAAACTGCACCCACAGAGAAGGAGAGACACTGGTCGGCGGCAGATCCAAGTTGGGCGACCGGAAGATGGTTATTTTAGATGACGGCTTCTCGCTCTCAGATCATTCAGCGAGCATATCTGATCAAGCAGCAGTCTGATTGTTTGTGTTGTCCTATTTCAATATTTCAAAATCTTCCATTTCGAATAAGTTTGAAGTGCACGGAACCTTCGACAGTTTTTGTCAAAAATGTGACCAGCATCACGAACTGTGAGCAAATAGTCTCAGTCTCGCTCCGTACTTCCGTTTAATGCTCCCGCGTGACTCTCTCGGGTGTACCATTTGACGCGAGCCCTCGACGAGGACTCCGAACCACCAGTGATCACTAGCACTGAGCTCCGCTTTCGTCCTCTCGGTTCGACTGATGTCAACAGAACCAGTTTTGCGTCAACCTCGAATCCACAAGGGCGCATCATCAGCCATCGCTGCGACTCCGTGAGGAGTGAGGTCCGAAGGTTCTGATCGATGGGAGTTTCCTCTTGATAATTCAACGTCTTAGGCTCGATTGAGCCCCGGAAGTCATTCCCTCAAACCGGCGGCCCCTTGATGCTGCGCGGGCGCTTGGCTGGATTTTCGAGCCAGGTCGACCAGAAGTTTCAGGTTGGAATCCGCCATGTAGTTCAACTCCAGATTGAGAAACCCCAAGGAATACGAAACGGAGCGCACAGATGCCTCTGAGTGCGTCGAAACTCATTGGTCATCCGAGGGGAACTGAGCGGAGCTCGGGCTCGAAGATTCTGTCGACGCTTCCTTCGAGAAGCCCAGATTGTTGCACAAAGTCGCAGTTAATTCGTTTCTGGGAGCTCCGCGAACGAGCGAAGCTTATGCTGATTCGGAAAAAGGGATGCAGGAGCCGGGCTGTAGGGAGAGAACGTTGCGCAACATATTGGAAGCCGGCGCTTTTTTCCGCTTCTCAGACATTATGCTTGGATGCCTCCTTTTATTATGGTCTTCATTAGAATGGGAAAAAAGGAGAACGGCTTCACACAATATTCAAGAGCCTTATTTACTCGGGATCCTTCAAGAGTAAATAAATCACTTCGCCCTCTCCAGGCTACGCTGCATTCAGGAGAGAGGACGCCGTCGCAGCAAACATTGACCTGAGATTTGCGATTGGAGAGGACTCCTGCTCGGAGAGGTGAGACGTCGAGGCTCCGGATCGACATAATACTCATGAGTAGAGACGCCATCTGACCGGACCGGGATTTCAGGGGAAAATGTCCGGATTCTGAGATTTTGGAGAAAAGGTCCAAAGGTCGGGATCCAATGAGATAATTTCCCACTGTTGAGAGATCGAAGGAAACCCAGTTCGATTCCAAGGTCTTCCGGGAGCAAATGTCCGGCTCTGGAGAGCATTTACCGTGTGAGAGCGCAGATTCGCAGACCACTGTTTCGTCGGCTAGCCCGCGCCAGCCACCGCGAGAGCAGAGCGAGCATACGCCGTGGTGGACTCGAAGCGTTAGCTTCCCTCGCAAAGACATATTTCCAGCGGAAGGGAAAACTGGAAAATACGCTCCTCCATGTCCGAATGAAATTTTGTCGGGAAATACTCCGAGCGAAGGCCCTCCAGATAGTCGAATTCGGAGAAGATCTCGACTAAAGAACCCGGTGCTCAGAGGAACAGATGATGGATATGCTTGAAAAGAGAGTGGAGTTCACTCTTACTGCTCATCCTAGAACTTTAGACTCATCAACGCTGCATGGAATGAGGAAAGCATATCGAGGCTTGAGCCCCTTCCAGTCATATAAATTGGTGGATCTTGAAATGTCCGGTTGGATGTCCGATTTCGGCACTGATGTCTGGGCCATGTCCGGTTTTCATGAGAAAAATGTCCGGTCATATGGAGTCTCTACTCATGAGGTGGGTAAAGACTCCACGGATTTCTGCGAAGATTTCTTCCGCCGCGAACACTCAGAGTTCGGACGCTTCAGTTCTTTTCCTGCTGGAATCGTTCCTCTCTCGCTGCTCGATTTTTTCAAGCTGCAGAAAACACTTCCAGTTGGCTTCAGTTGCGATTCCTCGGGGATTCGAGTCCATCCGAATGAGAAAGCGCGAGCGACCTTTCGATTTGACTGCATTCAATCGACGTCAATGAATGAATGAATGGGGGAGTCGATGAATGGATTTTGACTCCGTCAGTAGTATAGAGATTTCGCAACCTCATCTGAGGCCGCTGAAGGTCGTTGGAGGGTGGTCGGCGAGTGTTTATCGCTGGCTCGCAAGCCGAAAGATCCGCTTATCCGGAGGGAGTTTCTTCCCGAGTTGATCCATCAGAGTGCTCCAAGGCTGGTTTCCTACCCGGGTAACAGATCCGGCTCCCTGGTCCCGACTGCCCTGACCGGTCGGTTGGCCTCTTGACTGATTCCCGGGACTAACTGCGGAGTTGAATCCATCGGAAAGGAACGGGAAAGCGAGAAGAAAACGTCGGTCGCTTGCAATCCCTTGGAAATTCATTAGGGACCACCAGTGGCCGTGCCTGCTGCTGGCCTGGACGGTTCATACGAGGCGGATTTTCGGTTTTTATGTTCAAGGGTCTTCCGCGACGCTGCCGTTGGAACTGTTACTGCACGAATGTCCCCTGTTTTGCATACGCGATTGTGCCGCCCTCTCGGCCACACGTTAACTAGCTGCCCTGAAACGTCCTGATCGTCGTCGTCTTTCTTTCGTTTCCCCCGGCGAGCCAGTTCCGTGGAATCTGTGCGGCGCCCTCGCAGAATTCCCCCCCCCCCCTCTCCCCCCCAGGAATCGACCCTCCTTCTCCGGCCTCGAAACTCCTCCAAACTACGGCCGGTAACGGCAGTCGTTCCTTTATTGAACAGCCTCTTGCAGAGGCAAAAGCGGTTTCTAACGGGCGCCGCGTCGCTCGCGTGGTCGCTTGGTCCTGAGCCAACCGGTCCATGGGGAAGCGGGCCAGCCATACCTCGTTCTTGCGTTCCGTTCTCTCTTTACGTTCTCGTATTGTTCTTCGTCTCTGCTTTCATCGCACAGTCGACTCTTCCGACGAGTAGATTGAAATTCATTACTGGAAGAAGAAAGCGACGGCGACGACGACGACAACCATGGCGACGAAAGACAGTATTGTTTCCGCTGTTCTCAAATTGTGCTTCCCCATTCCGGGTGTAATTCTACTCACGAAACTCGCCACCGTTCCCTGCTCGGCGCCAACTCAGTCGGTCGGTCGAGCAAACCGAATCAGTCGATCAGTCAGTTCAGCTGTCAGTGACGGAGTCGATAAGTTGCTGTGAGTCGTCTCCGTTGTCGTTGACGTTGTTGACGACGACGGCGGCGGCGGCACTCGGAGAAAAGCTTTCCCCATCATCACTTGCGAATGAATGAGCGCCTGTCGTCCTCACTCCGGTTGCTCGTCATCGCAGACTGGAGTGAAATGACAAAGAAGCCGCTGAAATTTTCCTCCTGCTTTTCCTCGCATGAAGATCGATGCGCATCGGCTTTCCCGCCGCCAGAGGCTGAAGTGGGGCAGCTCCGTCCGCCGCCGCCGCGTCAGCTCCGACGCAATTTACTTATACCTCACCTACGTCTCCGCACCTTCCAGATCTGCGAGTAGTTCGAATAAGGAGCTCGGCGGGGCTCCCCTTCCCAACGTTTCTTTTTCATTGGAAAATTCAGTCCTTCCGCTCGAATTGTGCGAAGGGTGTGGATGAGGTTCCGAGCTTTTGTCCGGTCTTGCCCCGCCGCTAGGCTCAGCGGTGCTCGATAGCTTCTCCAGCTCCTGCGCCTTCACAGCTCTAGGGACGGATTCCGCCTTGGGCCGTCAAGCTCCGTCATCCTTTAAATTCTGGAAGACAAAGCAGCATGAGAGTCAACTCCGTGGAAATCACCTTAACCTGACGGTTTCCACCTACGGGTCGGAGGATACTCCCGCGCGACGTCACACTCCGCCTGGAAATATTGCTCTCTAGAAGGCCGTTCAGCAGATGAAACCGCGGCTCGACTCTGCCCACTTATCACCCGGGATTCCACAAGAGGCCGAGACCTTCGATGCAGAGGACAAACACCACGCAGGGACTCTCCGTGGCTGAGAATTCCCACACTCTTCGCTCGCCCGAGCGGAACACCTCGGTTCGTTCCCATGCTCACTGAACTGACGCTTCGACGGCCGGATAACGCTCTCATTTCGAAACCGCTCCGCCTCATTTTCGGCTGGATGCGACCCGCACAAGCACGACCAAATCACTCAGACCCCTCGAACCTCGAGATGACTATCCTCTCGGAGTCGGCTGCAAATATGAGTTCCCAGCCCTGGTGCCACGCAGAAAAGCGTAGAAATACTTCCTCTCGACAGATTCATCGACAAAGCTAAGCGTGGCTAAACAATCGAGCCCACTGCTAATTCGCGTTAGGTTTCGTTGTCAGAGGTTGAGGTTTCAGCATCCGCGGAGAAATAGGTCGACGAGATCGCCTTGTCACCTCTCCCGAATCGACTCGCTCTCGCTCAGCCCGTATCGGGGCAGAATGCAATCCAGGATTTTTCGAGCTCTGGTCATCCCCGGACAAGGGAGTGGAGCCGCGTTGCAGGCCCGCGGAATCGCATCGCCGTCGTTGCGGTTCGCAAGCAGGAAGCGGGAGCGATCCCCAGATGACTCCTCAGTGGATTCACGTTATTAGCGCAGCATCGAAACAGGACGCGAAAGGTTACAGAAGCGGCAGCGAGCCATCCGACTCGCGAGTCGATCGGCAACCCAAGAGCCTGGCGCAAGTATGCCGGCAGGCGCAAATCGGCAGCTGCGGCACGGAACTGCTCCAATTATCGAGATGCAGCAGATGTCCCCAGCTGCTCTTTCCGTCCAGCCTCGCCGCAACCTCGGCCACCAACGGCCGAGCATAATGATGGAGCCATATCTCTCCAGATACTGTCGATACGTTTAAGGGAAAATTCGCGATAATTGTGTCAATTTGTCGCGTTCCTTATCGGCCGTTGCCAGGGCATCTCACCGTGGTACACAAACACTCACGCCCATCAGCGCGCCAGCGTTCCCCCGCGGCGGTGCGAGATCGGTTGGCGATCCTGTTTCTATGTTCGAAGATTTCTCGAGGATTTTCAAGGCTCTGATGAAAAACCAAAAGGGCCCGTTGGCGACGTTCCAAGCGAGGTCCTGTCAGGCTGGAGGAAGTGCAACCACCCACATATCGAAGTGCGAGTTTGCTCGCGAGTCGGGCGACCTAATCATACTCGTGCGGCATGACTCGGTCCGAATCCGGCTCATTCATGAACGAAACAACCCGCTGATTCGATACCCGTTTTGTGCGGGGCTTGTGCACCCATCGACATCGGCCATCGACTGAGGTGACAGACGCGGCGAACTCGAAGGCTAGCACGCGGATCGAACGATCTGAACCAGCGACGCCTGTGAACAGCATTCATTGGGACTTTGGCGAAATAATCAAGGGAACGTCTGCCATAGACCATCCAGCTATCCCTCCGTCAGAGCAAACAAGCCACGCAGAGTCGCGACTAGCGGCACCGACAGCTGCAGCAGCGAAGTAAAGCACGCCGGCAGCAAGAGTATATCCAGCAAAGAGTTTTCCGTCTATTCATTGGGTCTATCAGCAGAACCGTCGGCAAGCTAGAGATACAGCAAATGCTCGCACCGCCGCTAGTTGTTGTAGAGAGGTAGCTATGGGCCCGTGACGAGCGGAAGCATTGCGCTATCAAAGACCGCCACGTTTCTCAGATTCTCTCCTGGCTGCCTGGGTCTCGTCGTCCCAGGTTCACCCGCCGCGTCGCGCCGTAATATATTCGGCTCAATCGTAATTTCGGCTTCAATCCATCACTCTGCAGGAATCTTCTCGCATGCCGCTGGATGTTGCTGCTGCTGTTACCGTCATCGTAATCAGCGGGAACGGCAGGCGCAACGCCATCAGCAGCGCGGGCGACGGAACGAGCGGCTGCTTTCAGGGTCGTTCTCGGCCGCCTTGAGGTCACCAGAGCTGCCGTTGAGCACAGAACACCTGTACCCTCAAGGTCGTTCCGAAACCGGAGAGCTGACCTCAGGGGATGGATGCAAGGCCGTTCCGAGGTTCCGAGCGACAGGACAGAAGGCCGCAGTGGACATCTTCTTCCCGATCTCGAGCCGCAGGTTTGGGAATTCCCTCATACCCGGTGGCACCGTGAATCGTCCTTTCCTTCCAGAGGTAATCGATCTCAGTGAGTCACAGACCCTGTGTTTCGAGGGAACTGGGAGTCGTTTTTTGTTCATGTCGGCGCGCATCGCAATCTCGGGAAACATCGCTCGAGCGTATTATATTCGACTCCCGTCCAAACGATCGTTCTGAAGTTGAACTCAACTCGGACATTCGGTTATCACCAGGGATCGAGGCACAACGGCACAATCTCTCCTCGACCACGACGCAGCGACCCCAGACCCGTTGTTTCAGATCCGTTCCCTGAATCCAGCCGTGTGTGCGGTGATAGGTCGAGTTGTTCTGCAGAGTCAATCAAACCTAGAGCTCCCCAGATTGCAATCGGAAGAACACGAATCGTGCTCGGATTGTTTTCAGGGCACCGTGGTCGCCGGAACGGGCGTCGATGCTTCCTGTCGTAAGTCGTGAGACAGGAGCTGACTTCGTTTCTAGCCATCTCCCACACTGACCGTTGGCCGCAAGCAAGGGGGAATGCAATTGTGCGATTGAGGAAAAACGCGCCAAAATTCAAAACCGTCAACGACACGAAAATAAAGTGAGGGAGCGGAAACGAAATGAGCGCGTGCCCGAAGGAAGGAATAAGGGGGAGAGAGGGAGGAACAAGGCAGGGAGAGGGAGGAATAAGGGAAGGAAACTAGTGCCCCTCTTCATTCCGGGATCTCGTCAGCTGCCGCTTCCACGATTCAGGCCAGCTTCGTTGGATCCTGGACGTTTTCAGGAGAACCGGCAGGTGGCGTCGTCTGTATCTTGTTTTAGGAGAACGGAGGGAAATCGAGGGAAGGCAGGCCGGCAAGCTGACGGGGAGACCGAGTGCCCGACCGAGAGGCAGGCAGGCAGGCTAGCTCACTCGCTGGGAGCAGGAAGAAAAGAAGGGAGAATGGGCGCAAAGCGGCGGAGGGTAACGTCGAAGAGAAGGAACGGCGGACGAGGCAGGGGGAAAACACAGGCGAGGGAAAGACACGCAGCCAGCTAGGCCGGCAAGCGGGCAACCAACCCGCCACCCAGCCCGCCGTACGAGCGCCCGCCATCTAGCCAGCTGGCTGAAGAGGAGGGAGCGATCAGAGGGACGACAATTGAGGAGAACCGAAGGATGGAGCATGCGCCACGCCGCGCAGAGGAAGACGGAAGCAGCGCGCGGCTCTGGTTCTCCTGGGAAAGGGAAAAGCGCGGGAGATGAAGGGCAACAGTGAAACCGAAGTCGGCCATGTTGGAGGAATGATCCGGGATGCGGAAGTGCTCCGCGATGGATGCGGCCTTTCCGTCCGCCCGCCGGCCCACTCTCCCACTAGCCTGGAGGCCAGCCCGTTATTTAGATGAGGAAGGAATAGAGGGAGGCGGAAGGAGATCGCGGCTCCGGGGACACAGCAAGGGCACGCTCTCCCTGCCGAGAGAAACGCACACAGTCACGGGCCCACACGGGCCGCTGTCGCCTCTCCCCCTCGGACATCCGTTGCTTGCCGCTGCTGCGGCTCCTCCTGGCTGCTGCTCCTGCTGCTGCTGCCGCCATTGGCATCGTCGCCGTTTTCGTCTTCTTCTACTCCTTCTTCGTCGTCGTCGTCGTTGGTGCTGCCGTCGACGTCGTCAGTGAGTGGAAAGGAACCCTCGAGCTCTGGCTCCGCTGCTGCTGGTGGTGCCGCTGCCGCCGCCGCTGCTGCCGCCGCCGCTGTCTCTGCTGCTCCTGCCGCTGCCCTGGCTGGCTGGCAAGTCGGTCTGTCTGGCTGCGTGGCTGGCTGGCATTCGGCCGCTCTGCTGTGCTCCTCACAGTGTTCGAACGGAGCAGCAGCGTTGGGTCATGGCTTAAAGGAAGGCCCGCATCACGATGAGAGAAGCCGATGAAGCAGCAGCAAGCTACGGATGGAGAGCAGCAGCAGTGAGCATCGGCGGTGAAAAAGGCTCGTGGTGGCCTTTTGTTTGGCCTTTGCTGTTTTGCCATTCGACATTTTGAAGTGAATGCTTATTTTTTTCTCAAGCCAAGCCTCGCCAAATCGTGAACTGAAGTGGGAGTCCGTTGTGTGATGAACTGCGCCGCGAGGCGGCCTCTAAACATGGGGCAGCCAAGACTCAAGCCCAGGAAGCTAGATAACTACCCAGGAATGTTGTTCCTCTTGGAATCAGAAGTGAACTTTGCTTCTCGGTGTGTCGTAGACGTAACCTCCGTCGCCACCGCCGCCACAATCGCCTTCGCTTGATTGTAAATGCCGTCATTGTTGCCGTCATCAGTCGTCGATGAATGAGATCATCGTTTAACGATGATTGTGCATGAATGAGAAGTCAAGGATTCAGGGAAAAATCACTTAGTCTGTCAGTCAGGCAGAACGAGGAGGAAGCTGCTTCCGTTCAAGTGAAGTGTTGATCTACATACACCGTCCGGGCACCGAGCCCGCTTGTTCTCTAAGAGTGAGCCGTGAGTCAAATACTTCTAGCGGAGACTCATGGTACCCTTCGTTCCGTGGTCACCTCGTCCGCGGAATAAACATCAGGTACGTACAGCAGAAACGACATGACTAGTGCAGCATCTGTTTACCATAGTACAGTGCAGCGAGTGGAAGACATCGAATCCGACCGAATGCGGTCACAACAACGATGGCTGCAGACGCAACAGAGAATGTTCCGAAGAATGGCGATCGAGCAAGATCTCTTGCGACCAACATCCGAAGACGAACACGCGCACGTTCACAACATGTTCCGCAACGCATATTGACACCGAGCGAACAGTAACAACAACAAGCTAAACAGTATGAACATGTTTTGATAGGACCTCACGTGCTCTCCCGGTCCTTTGTTCGTCGTGCAGCGTGTGTGATGGTTGCATTCGTTTGTGCAAGCACTGCAAACTCGCTGGAGCATGGCACTGAAGCGTCAATGCAAGCACCCTTGTGCTATTCCGCCATGAGGGCGTCTCGGATCTAGATCAATGCTCCTATCAGTCCTCGTCGCGCGTGCCGCATCGCGTCGGAGATAGCGAGTGATCCCAGCCAAACCTCGAGTGGAGCCTTCGATCTGCAATCTCGAAGGCGCGGACCAGGCGGCATTGCTGACGGTCTGTAGGCGAACGCTTTTCTAGACGCCTATTTTCCATTCTAATTTCCACCAGCGAAACTGCCGGATCAGCAACGTGCAGCTCAGTAATTACGGCGGGAAGCTCGTCCGCTTTGGGGACACGTAATATGCTCACGGGAAAGCCTCCGACCAACGTCTACAGAGGCGGTATGCGGGGTCGGCCATGTGTGCAACTCATGGGGGATGTGACAACGAGGCCGAGTTTCCTAGACTTCCCCGATTCCGCTTCGATGTTTCAAATCGAGATTCGCTCATCAAGCTCTTTATGCTCTATTTCAATCGGACCTCGGCGAGTTCTTTTCGAAGGCCTTAAGTCGTAAACTGTCCTCAACCCCTCTTTCCTCCTCCCCCGCTATCCTCCGCCCCCTCAGAATCAACGAAAAGCCGATCGCCTCCGATTCAATGATCGCATCGGTCCCTTGTACGCGAACGTACACCAATATTCGCGCAAAGGCCAGTGGGGCTCGCGTGACGAAGCCCCCAGCGAGAGAGGAATAAGAGTGTTGAGCAAAAGAGACAAAGGGAGATGTTCACACAACGAGCGAAAAACGTAAGAGAATTCGAGGAAAATCGCGCGACAACCGAAGCAATCGTACGAAACTCAATTTAGACCGATCCGATGTGAATCGATGCTGCCGTACTCCTTTTTCTGAGGGTGCGATTCGTCTTCCACCCGCGGCGGTGACGGAAACTTGTAATTATCTCTTTAAAGTGGATTCGGAACGAGTGAGTGAAACGAACGACGACGAATAAAACTGCTGAAAGAGCGGACGAACGGGGAGGCTTATTCTGCGAAACCAGAGTAAGAGAGGATATTCTCAATAGAGCTGCGCCAGGTGGAATTCTATCTGACGTGACGAACGACAAGGCCCAACCCGTCAGTCGGTGTGCCCGTCGTCGTCGTTTCCCTCGTCTCCGTCGGAGCGGCATGGATCGGCCTTTTCCTCTCGGTTCGCGTGAGGATTCTCAGTCTCATGCAGGCAATAGATAACGAATGCTCTCGGCCAACCGAACAGCCTACGCACCGGCCAACTTACCTGCCTACCCGACGATCTAACGATCTACATCGAAGGGAGATAGATGGCTTTCAACAGCTCCAGCTGAGAGTTTCTTCACGGGCTCAGCGTCTGCCCTTCGGAGCGGCTCCTTACCGAACTCGTGCAACGACCATACGCGCGCAAGGCCAACGCAGAGCTTTGATGTCGTGCGCGCATTTACCGCGGACGCTTTCGTATTGAATTCCGGCCGGGTTTTAGGTGTTTCCGGCCGAAATTCCGAACAAAGGGTCCTAACTGAGGTTTTCCTTCCCCCTCGCAATGGGAGAAGAGCTGAGACAGATCGACCGCGTCGTTGAACTAGACTCCTAAGTATAGGTAGGTAGATATTGCACTTTGTCAGGAATCGAGACGCGTGCACGGAACAAGCATTCCTGCCGTCGACGCTCACGGCTCTTTCCAAACCAACCGGTCTGCCTAGACGATTCGCATCTTTCCTCTTCAATACTTCCTGTCGGGGAAGGTTGGATGAGGGACGGTGCAGGGAATTTGTCGTATCATTTGCTCCGTTTCGCCACGTCGACGAGCCGGCGTTGGATTGTGCTCATGGCGACTGCCCCGCCATCCCCATCGGATGTGCTTGTCTCAGAATGGAAGCTATTCACACGTCCACAATGAACAGTCGAAGTGAATCCAACGTTCGAGCCCCGAGCCGACCGCTCGGTGGGCCCGTCCGCCCGTTCGTCGACTTTTTCTCGGGTGACTCCCTTTTTGCTATTCCTCCCCTCTCCTCGCGGGTCCTCGGTCATAGAGTCGAGCATTAGGCGAGGATTTCGCGGAAGCCGAGACCACATGCCGTGTGGTCAAGACCCTTACCCATCAGGGAACTGTTACACCCTTCCCAGGAAACGCGTGCTCCGCGAGTTCCGGAGACGCGATCGCTTCACTGAATCCGGGTGGGATTCGAGTCCGGGGAATTTCACAGAAAACCCAAGCGTGGCGATAAAACCGAAGCGATCCGGGAGCGGCTCTGTCCCCTCTTCGGTCCTTCCTCGGTGAAATCCACAAAATGTCTATCTACCCGTGGAGCCGTCGCTCTATTGCTCGATCCGACCATATCGCCCATATTCAGTCTGAGACTTAGGGTAATGTGCCAAGTTGGTGGAGTTGACCTCACGCGACTCTTCCTGAAAGCTCTCGGATAGAGCCATGGACGATAATATGGGAATAGCAAGCTAGCAGGCGACACAGAGGACCGCGGAGCCCAGAAGATGGCCATTCTCGAGAATGCGGACAGATAGATTTTGGTCCTCGTCCGGCTCTGCCGGGGAGCGCCCTCAACTAAAACGACAGCGGCGGACGTTGGGTTATCTGCATTATCATATGGGCATTATCGCCGTCTCCGAGTTGTTCGACTGCTCCGATCGGCGAACCGAATGTTGATGCATCGCAGCGCTTGATATTATTCCGGAGCCTGCTCCGATTGGACTCGCTCGAATAAGTGAATGAATGAACGAATGAATTCAGTGAGGAGGAGAGACTGCAGTTCAATGGAGATGCATTAGAGGAGGCTTTCGAGCTGTCGAGTGGCTTCTGGATCTGCAGCTCCTTCGACGGCTCGCTTCAGAACGAAATTGGTGCGCTCACGTCCAGGGACGCGTAGCTGGGGATGCGAGGCGCGCGGATTCGGAGAGAAAGCGGCGGGCGAGATAGAAAACCTCGGGTCAATCCCGTTGAAAGATGATGGAGGGGTCGACGAGGCAGCGAATCAAAACTGGTCGGGACGAGCGAGCACCTCAAAGTTCATGCGGGAAACGAGGAAGCGACAGATGTCTTGAGACAGAAGCCGGACGAGACGAAGACGGAATGGCTCAGTTTGGCTCGACGCGAAGAGAGGAACAGTGAGATTAGGAACCGCGGCAGACTCCAGTCCCGAGAGCGCTTGTGATATTGTGACGGGGATCGACGGAGAATCAGACGTTTATGGAACCGGAGCTGGGTTCCGTTGGCCGGATCGGAAGTCAGGATATCGGTGCCCGAAGCGCGGTTGCTCAGTCGCTCGAACACCAAGGGATCTCATCTTGTGTGGGGAGGAGAGCCACCTCTGATAGCTGTCTAGAGGTTTAAGGCTGAATGGTGGATTTACGAGCAGCAGACTCACTCACTCACCCACTCGCTCACCCACCCACATACGTACGTACATACTGTACGAGAACAGCGCATGATTAATTCCCTGACTGGCCGTGAGTGCCGCACCGCCTTGCTGGATCCTGACGGGATATTACGGCCGCCGTTGCCGCTACTATTACTGCCGAGCATCGGGTTGGTCGGTTCCCACTCTCTTCGTTGTCTTCGGCGCTCACTATCCGAGAGTGAGCAGTACGGTCGATGTTCCCGGCGCGATGTGATCTCCTAAGATCTGGATGACGTTATGCGCGTGACGTTTCTTTGCGGCGCTTTTCGAAGCGCTCTCTCCTCGCTCTTGCCCTCCCGTTCGCTTCCGCAAAGAAAAGGAGCAAACGAATCTCTTGAAGTGTGACGCCGGGCGGCGGGAACGGCTAATCTAGTCTCAGGAACGAGTCACGCCTCCGTGCATTTCTTGCAACACATATAACCACCAGGCTCGGCCTACGCACGAGCCGCTGGGGTCGCAATATAACTAGCTGATCCGAAGTGACTTTCTTCCTCGTCCCCCCCTTACCCCGAGCCCCGGGAAGACGATTCCTCCAACCAGGTTCTGCTCGCTTGGACCCCACTGCCGTAAACACCCGAGTCTGATCCTTTTCCATCGGCCGGCCGGGAGGCTGTGGCCTGTTCAGTGGGTTCCAACTCCATGCGGCCAGCTGAGCGACTGCTTGGCCGCTTGCTCGAACTCCTGGCTGCGCTCTGCTCGATGTTTCGGCGGCAGTGAGTTGCCATTTGGTGAGTTCGTCCGTTCGTTCGACCGCTGGCTGGCGGACAGGCAAGCAGGCTGGCGAGCCCTCGGAAAGATCTTCGGATCCGCCGCCATAGGGTGTTGGCAGTTAGCCAACGGGATCCGGGCGGAAAGGCACCGCCGCGAAGAGCACAACGGACGCGCCGGCCGGCCGACCGACCGACCGTTCTTTCGTCCGGGGCAGTCAGTTCGTTCGTTCGTCCGCCCGACGAGATGAACAAGTTGAAAAAACGCCGCGTCAAATGACCGGCGAACCACTCGGTTGGTTCCTCCTCGCGGTTCCCTTTTCCCGGAGCTGCTGCCAGCGCCGCCTCCTCCATAACGGAGCCCTTCGAGACTCGGTGGCCTCGCGGTCTCCCCATTTCCACATCCCCTCCTTCGGATCTTCCGTTGCTTCACACTGCCGCTCCTCCTTCTCCGAGTCGTTTCGACTCGAGACCAAGCATCCATCCAGCCGGCCGGCCGGTCGGTCGGCCGACCAGCCAGCCATTCGTCCGTTCGTCAGTCGTTGTCGTAGCCAAAGTTGGCGTCGTTGCTCCCTTCCATTTCTCCACCCTCCGGTCGGTCCGTTCGTTCATCTGTTTGTCTGTCGAGAAGAGTTATGCCGTCTCAACAACAGGCAACGTTGACAACAACGACGACGGTGGAGGCACGACATTTGTCTGGAAATGGCAACGTGGCAAAACAAATCATCGGAGGAATTCCCGCGCATCTGCCCCGAACGGCGTGCGACCGTCGACGAAGACGAAGCGCGGCGGACAACAACCGTTTCGGCGGGTGTAAGTTGAATTTCGCGGTCCTGTTGGCCCGGCGCGCCCTCGGAAGGCGAGCTGACGGCCTCGAACGTCACACTTTTGAATAATTCGACGGTTCACGACGCGGAGCATCGCGTGTGGTTAGACGAGGTATGGTTTGCATGTTGCCGGAGGAAGCGATAATTAGCGATCGAATAATAGATGCCCAATTACCTCGGATATCGAACTGCTTGTCCGCAGGACGGCTAATGGGATTCAGGTCGTTCAGCGCGTCCCTAGTCTACGTGCATGATATCCCGCGACTCGTGCGGAGAGGAGGTGATCTCCCCCGATCCGGCTCTGGCGCTGCGTAACGTGGGCCGCGACGGCGGGACCAGCTGCTCAGAACCCTCGTAGAGTCCTCGACTCCGATCGGGGGTATTTGTTGGTTTGATTAGCTACGGCAACGAGTTCCGACTGAGTGCATTTTCCAATCGCGTGATCACCGCTGCGGCTCGAAATTTCGCCAGAGACATTCAAACGGGCATTCGATCTTGCAACGAGCGAGCTGGCGCGAATCACTACTCGTGGCAGCGTTCCTGGCCAAACACGTCTCCGATGACGACGACGAAACAGCCAGATCTCGAAACCACTCACTCACCCACCCGCCCGGACACACGACCAATCGCTCGAAGCCATCGACCAAGCCAGCTACTCATGTGTTCAAATCAACTTGCTCCAACAAGCGGGCAATCACCCTTCAATCCACCCATTCACCTGTCTGCCAACCAAATCAGCTCGGGGCGGGCACACATACACACGCACATACCGAGGTCTCTAATTTGATGGAATTGATTAGTTGTCGACTCGACCCGGTCAATCACCCACCCAGCTCATCGCGTTCGGACCCACAATCTCGAGCCAGACCCGAGCCGCCCGTCCCAAAGTCCCAGACGTGGCGATCTTACACCAGGTGTGTTCCACGTCATTCGAGTCTAACGCGTAGACCATCGCAGCTGACCAGACGTTCGGTAACGAAATAACTGATCCTTCCGGTATGGGGTAAAATTCCTTTGTTTATGTCCGAGCCCGGTTCTAGGATTGTCCGACGGGAGACGCAAACGCGTGTATTCTTCGTCCCAATGTGAATCCTGAGACCGCCACAGCTGTGAGGCTCGGTCAAGCAGAGCGTGGTTCGAGGCCATACTGCCGGTTCGAGCTTTTCATCTCGGTGAAGACGCAGGGACACAAACGGTATGGCAACAAAAAAACATTGCGAAAGGCGGTTGCGTGGATGTTCAGTTTGTGGACAGCATGGAAAACCATTCTGCGACCGACTGTCGTGGGCAATAGCTCCCAGTGTCGGTTGAGTTGTTTTCGCGCGACACATGTCGTCCTCACGATAGTGAACACCTTGAGCCTCACAGTTGACGATGGCACGCCCGCGATCGTCACCTCGAGCGATTCAAGTGGTGTAACTCGCGTCAGGTTGGATGTGACTTGTGAGTGATAGCCACAGCGCTGAGAAAGAGAGCAACACGACTCACGGTGGCCGTTTCCATCGCGGTTCTCGCTTTGATCACGTCGACGCGAGAAATCGTCAACGTGTTCCTCGCATCTGCTGCGGGAATGTACTCCCGCGGATAGATCCATCTGTCTAGCTGCCTGTCCGGCAGCGAACCTGGACGCGCAACTGCTGAGTTCCTGCTCACCAGGATTGCTAACTCGGGACGTGAGTGCGAGGTTGTGCTTCTTTTCTCTGACGGCTAATATATATTGGCCATCTGCTCCGCGTGTCTCTTGGACTGCTACCCGGCTGGTCTCGCAAGCAGGCAAACCGGTGAAGTAGCCAGTCAGTCGAGTGCTCAGGGTAATCCACTTGTCCACCCTGACGTCGCGAGGAAACTCGTTTTTTTCAGCTTCTCCCCAGTTGAGCCCCTCCGCGGAGATATCGCCGCCGAGGAATAAGAGTCCGGGGATGGGCAGCTGGCATAGGAGGAACGGGGCGGGCAGGACGAACAAGGATGGGAGGAGGAGAAACGAACAGGGTTGGAATGAGCAGTGAACACCGAAGGGGACATCCGAGCGATCAGGGAGCGGATGAGGAGGAACTCGTTGCCTTTTAACTCGGAAGGCACTTTGCGTTTTTGTTCCTTTTCTCCTACTCCTGAACAGGAGTCGTTGTCATCGTATCTTTTACCTAAAACATCTGTTTGAAGTTTGGGTGGGGTGGAGATCTCTGATGACTCCCATGGTTTTTCCTACGTGCGTGCGCGATAGCTCGCCCGCTCCTCGGAGCAACTCAAGACGTTGGACGGGGAAAGAGGAGAACGTTGAGGAAAATTATGGGTGGAACCGGGTTGGAGGGGCGGGGAAGTCCTCGAGTCCGGGCTCGACTCGCCGCTGAGCCATATACCTATGTATGTATGTGCGCATGGATCGGCCCCCCGCTCGCTGAGCTAGAGCAGCAGTGGGGAAAAGCGGGGAGGAAGAGCTCTGCGTATATCTATGTATCTACCCCGTCTTTTTTTCTCCACGAATCCCTCTCTCCCCATGGGTCTATGGTGTCGGACACTTCGATGCTGATAAGCGCTGATGGAGGATCCATTAGTTCTGCAGGGAAGAGAAGTGATAGCATGGCACGTCCAATACGTACGCTCGTTCGTCCACCCTCTCGTATAGGATCCCTATTTTACCTTCGACAATCTCGAACAAGACGTTCCGAGTGTCCGCCCCGTGATGATCTGCCCTTGATCGACAACAAATAAATTCAAAGGCCGCAGTGACTCCATGGATTCGGTGATAGAGCGATCAATCGATCGACAGATCGAGCGATCTTGCTGTCGCTCTATCGATGGAGTCATCTGTGATTCCGCTGCCGAGTTTAATAAACATTGGAGTCACGCCATCTGACCCTCACACGGAAGCCATTCTTTGTGGGAATTCGTTAGGAGACAACTCATTCAGTGCGATCGCTCCACAAACATAGCACATGATCATCGCGCTTCCGCGCGGTCTCGTGTGAGAAGAACCGCGATGGACTTACGGAAGCTCTGATTCCCTCCCCTCGGCTCTCCCGCCACTCTTTCGATGCGTTGGGAGGGCATTGTGTTTCCGGCGGGCGTTTTCGGCAGGGTCTCGAGCGATGCCCGTGATGATGTAGAACTCGCGAAAGTTGATCCTGATTGCAAACCGCCAACAGGTCTGGAAGTGCCGCCGAAATTTTCGTAAGAGGCGCTGGCGCGGATCGCCTCGTTCCCATCGCTCGCGTCTCGTTCCCGGTTCCACTGTATTCCTTGTCCCACTCCGTTTCCTCACTTGGTCGCCGTCGACACGCTGAGCTCATGGCTGCCTGCTGAAATACCAACATACATCCATCGGATGAAAATCCGGGGCGGGGTGGGGAATAACCGGCAGGATACGTCGCGCGAGTTGCTCTCACAACCACTATCGACAGCAGGCCTCAATTCGTAACTGCTGCCATCTGCTAACTCGGCACAAACAAAACAGCTCACCGTTATATTTACTCGTGTCGCTCTAATCCCATTGGAGCACGTTGCGACCGGGGATACAGAAACATCCCGCCAGCCACGCTTAATCTCGCGTCGACATGTGTGCCATGTTTTGGCGGGTGGGCTGGCAAGCAGCCGGCTCGAACGCTCGACCGCCCGCCCACCCACCGACCCACGCCGAGAACAGGAAGGCAGTGAAAAGGAAGTGGCTATGAGGGCGCCAAAGGTTCTCGACCGGAGAGCGAATTCAACTTTTTCTCTTGAAACTCGATCCGTTCAGAGAAAGTTGGTTGCGTTCCAGATAGGGTGGAGGTTCTAAAAAGGCGAGCAAGCTACCAACCGAGGGCCGAACAGGCGGACCGTGAGCGGATAAGTGATTCCCCCCGAAGACTCCTCGTAGCCGCTTTAAGACGTCTTCACCTTGCTCCTCAGGTTTGTTTGAACTCCCCTGATCGCCAGCGGGTTCGAGTTTGCTTCGGATTTCCGTTTTGAGCGAGGCTAGCACAGTCAGCCGTTGTGGAGCCGGAGAGGAAAGCGAAGACGACCAAGGGACACGCTGAGGAGTCGCTGGGAAAGCGAGAGGTGGGGAAGGCAATGGGGAGGGAGGGATCGAGGGGGACGAAATCGAGCTGAAATCTTACACAACTTCAATACAATGCGACCTAATTTCGCGGTGAGTGTTTCCTGATATTTCGTCTCGAGCGGCGTTACTTTTTCCTCGCTGTATCGCTCTCTCGACGCTTTCTGCGAGTACGAGCTCAACAAGAGACCCCTGCCATGAGCATCATGCCAACAACGGCGCACAGAAGCATCAGCAGCGAAAAAATGCAATGGGTAGAGCCGGAGAGGATGTTGTGTAAAATTCACGGGGCCGTTGGAGGACTCCGTTAGGGCAGAGATTTTTTCCTCCATCCAACGACGGGGGAAGCTGGAGTGCTGTGAGTATTTGAATTGATGGAGCCACCATCACTGGCACTTCAGCCGTGCCCGAAGCCTTGGAGTCCGTCGTGCGACCGGACACGCTGTCTACCGATCGCCGCTCTGCGACTTGCCCGATTCCTCACCGAACGCTGGCTCACTCGCTGCTGGGTGTCACCTTCCTGACGGGAGTCGTATTCCGCTTGTGGACACTTTCTCGGTATCGGCTCCCCGCTCCCTCGTAGGCTTCATATCCGATGAGAGTCATTATTGACCGAGGACAGATGACGCTGCATTCCGTGATGAGGCCCTTCCCGATGATTCCGTTGTTCTGTTTTCCGAGATAGACTTTCGAGTGCGGACTGCTGTAGGATAGACCAAGTTCTACCATGGGGCATCTTCAACTTCAATCATCCTGAGAACTTTGTCCGAGATATTTCTAGTTGATTCGGAGGCGACAGGACATTGAAAGATCAAGACACGACGGTTTGTTCGCAGAGAGGTTTCGATAGAAAGGGTGACACTGAGTCCGTATCTCAAGCGTGACGATTCTAGGACCCCCCCTGGCCGAAAGAGCGGTGGCGGGTCCAAAACGAGAAGCGATCTGGTATTGTCAGTCCGCGCGCAGCTGCGTGACATGCCAAAAGCATCCCGCATGAACCACAAACTTTTGTTAATTTAGGAGTAAGCTTCGTCAGTTCGAGGAGGGACTCGACTCTTTCTGTTATCTAGAAACGGCTCCCGACCCAGTGCGCGTAACAGTACTCCTGACTGCCTCTGCGAAGAGCGTCGTCATGTCTACAAAGTGAGATGGGTGTTCACGTGCCTGGCGATGTTGCGTTCTATTCGTGAGGGGCGCCCTGCTCTACGATCCCATGTCTCTGACAGCAGTGCCGAAAAATGCCAAGTGCTGAAAGCGGAAGGAGACGAACTATTCGGCTTCCGAATCAAGATAAGACGGAATGAGGGATCTATCCGAAGCATCATAACAGGTCCCCGAAGTTCGCTACAGACCTGAATGTGCGACGCCTCCTCCCGAGCGGACGTCAACAGTTTTCACGTCTTCGCTTCGATTTTTGCCAACATGACCTCGCGACGTAAAATTTCGCGTGTTGAAATGTTCTCACCGCGCGGATTGAAGGGTCGGCGATGATACATAGCAGCAGCCCGACGCGCTGCTTGATCCCTCCGGAAATGTCTCATAGTGAACAAGGATGGCAATTCAGCGTCGGCTTTCTCTGACGCAGCAAAGGCCCCGGGCGATCGCTGCGCTTGCATACCGAGCTAATGAGAGCTGGCTGGCTGGTGGGTCGGTCTGATTTGCGTCATTTCAGTAAACTTTCGTTCCCTACCAGAAACACAGCCGCCTCGGCTTACCCCGGAGGGATAAGGGCTCGTCGCACACCACACACAGACGAACGAAGCCACACAATGAAGCACCGAATGACAAGCCATATGGAAGGAATCTGCGAACATCTGCAACTTTGGATCATGACCGTGGTATCGTACGAACTTTACGAAGCGATCCTGGGGCCGATTGCGGCGCCGAAGCGAACTCTCGAGTCGGGCGCGAGGGCCATCGGCAGCAGATGGATGCCTCTCGAATGGTTTTCCTTTGTTGGGGAAGAAGGTCGCGGTTTAGCCGGCGCCATCACCGCCGATTTGCAGGCCGGGAATACCGCATGTGTGCGAGCATCAACGGCTGGCTAATAAGGCGGCTATTATGTGCTAGTGACTATGAAGGCGGGCGACGATGGCGTGTCTTTCGATAATCTTTCGGCGACATCGTCATTTGCTTTCGCTGATCGTTCGTTGCTCGGCTCCGTCCTTCCTTCCTCCCTCCTTTCCTGTCCATCTATCCGTGGGCTACATCAAACAGGCGGTCGGTTAGTCCGTCCACACGCCTGCCCGCCCGCCCGTCCGTCCGATTTACGGACCCTCTGTCGGTGCGAGGCGTCTAAATATAAAACAACAATACATCGCATAGACCTTTCTCTGAACCTCATCGGCGGCGCCGTGTTGGGCTCACGTGCTGTTGACAGGTTTCTCTGAAAGATTCAAGTTCCTGGAGACGCGTTTTTTTTTTTGTCGAGGACACCTACCGTTTGCTCCGATCTCGAATGTCTAATAGGAAGGCTCAACTCGAGAGATCGTCGAGAAGGTCCTCCCGAGAAGGTTTCCAGCCGCTCGAGACCTCCGGGAACGATATCAGAGAAGGGCGGGCAAATCCTCTGCGCAACACGAAATCCGGAGATCCGGGCCTGAAATGGCCTTGGAGAAAGACTTCCGTTCCCAGTCGAAATCTCAGGTTCATCGGGCGGAGTGTGCTCACCTTGGGGAGTCAACGTCGTCGTCCTCTCTGTAAATTTTCCCTCGACGCAGAGGATCGATCCGATTATTCACAAAATTGACACAGCCTTCGCAGAGAACAACTTGAATACACACAGAGCAGGGTTTGGCGACTTGTATCGATCCTCCCATTGTGCGACTCGTTTGAATTCGGTTCTGCAAGAGTTCCTCCCGCTCTCCTTTATTGATGTTGTTGCCACTGCCGCCGTCGCTGGTGGGCTCTTCTTGCTGGCTGCGCAGTCCTGCAAAGCGCCGTCGTGGACACACATACAGACACACAGACACAAGAACAGGACATTACATCCTTCTTAGGACCGCTACGCCTCCACATACAACGCTAGAAGCACAACGGTGTTTAGGGTCTGTAGAAGGCTCCCTTGTATACAGGGCATGTAAACTTTGCTGTGACACTGAAGACTCGCAAGACATTCCTTACAATAAAAGAGTTACCGAGAAAACTTGTAAAGTGTGGCCAGATAGGACTTCAGGGTAATCGAGGACAGTTGGACGAATGATGACCGGGGAGGGGACGAACGATCATCTGCTTCCTGGTGCAACTTGACGGCTCAACGAATACCACCACTCGGTATCCGGTTCGCCAAAACCGAGAAACCCATATCTCGCTGAATTTTCTCAGCCTGAGGCCTCCGCAAGGGGAAGGAAACGATCGAAAATAGTTCCTGTACGGTCAATCTGCCGTTCCTGAACGCCCCCCTACGTGACTCCTGCAAGCTGGACACCACCTCCCGCTCTCAAAGACCTGAAGTGACACCAGAGGGAGCCGGAATTCGATTCGATAATGAGAACGCGACTGCTGAGCTGCGATCACGGAAAAGACCGGCGGAATATCATTGTACAAGGAGGGAATATTTCCACGATGTGAGCCCCCGTTGGTCAGGGTCGCCGTTTTCCTCGCCAAAGGATGGAGAGGGACATGGAGCAAAACCTCGATGATGGGAAAGGGTTGACGAGATGAAAAAGCGGGATAGCAGAGGAGAAAGATGTTCGATAAATCTTCGGATGCTACAAATTGCGCCCTTCTCCAGCGGGACACGCGTGCCAAAGAAGAGGGAAGGGGAGGACTACGAGAGCCAATGTGGGAAGTGACTCCGCCGCCGGAGCCGGAGAAGAGGAGCTGGCAATCCAGTCGACCAGATCCCTTGCCGTTCGGACTGCTGCGAGTGCCTCTGTGTGGCGGAGGGAAGAGGCCGCAGGAAAAAATGAAGCGCACGGAACGACGAGAAAACCGGAATGCCGACTTCGTCATAACCGGGAACTTCGTTGACGAATCACGAGCATGGGAAAGGAACCCTCTCTCACTCCGACGAGTGAGAAGAGAAGGAGGAATAGGTCAGGCATTGGGTCTCCTTAAAAATCAAAACTTGGGCAGGAATTGAAACGAGCCTTGGTCGGCGAGACCGGGGAGACGTGAGAACGAATAATATGAATTCTCGAAAGTCGCCGTCCGGGGTGGTTAAAGGAGGCACATGGTCGCTCACAAACCCGAGGACTCGAGCTCGCCGGTTGTCGTAATGTGATAAGGCGAGCGTTAACGAGCCCGTTCCCTCTTATTGTCGCCTGCAGTTGTTGTTGGTTGGCTTGACGGTTGTAGGCTGTCCAGTCGCATTTAGTATTTGCCCCAGAATTCCCCGGTTTCTCGCAGCGTCCCCCCCCCCCCTGACCAACATTTGTCATCCGCTGAGACTTCGTACGAAGTTCTTCGAGTATTTTTCTGCTGATGCCAGTTAGTTGTGGTAAGCGGCAGGGATAAGACAGACGGAGCAGCTGACAGAGGCATCGACAAGTCTTGCCGCCGACGAGGATGGCGGTGAACGGAGGGAGAGCCGTCTCTCGGTTGGCCTGCTGAGAACCGAGCAAGGCCCTATTTGTGCCAAGATGAAATGAAGGAGAAGAGAAAAGAGGGGAAGGCGGCGGGCGGGTTAGCGGAAACCGAGGTGGGAAATGGGGGAAAGCGTCCGGCAGATCCTTGCCTTCACTCCGTCGTTCGAGGTGAAGCTGAGCTTTGACAACCAACCGGTCAACCATGCGACCTGCCAGCGAGTCGTTGCGGCAGCTGTCCTGACACCGATATCGAGATCGTTGCGCTCAGCTGTTCACCCAGAAAACGAGTACTCCGCGGCGAGATACCCGTTTGAATTGCGCCATCCCGTGCGGGGCGATACAGAACCCTGTCAAGCCGATCTAGACACGAACTCTCCACTCATGTTGACCCAGCGCGATGGTTCGGTCATAGTTGGTCAGAGCTGAGCGTTGACGGAGAGGAGCAAGCTGCATTGGATGGTCATCCGATTTTCCTGCGTGACAAGGCCGGGCAAGCGAGAATAGAAGAAGAAACGGAGGGAAGGACAAACGGATCGCGGTCCACAGACTGATGACAGTGTCAACATTGATTTATGGAGCGCGATGCAGCCTTTGAGGGAGGCGGTGAGAAGGGTAACGGAACATATCGCACTTCTGCCGGGGCCAGTGGAGTTGGTTGTTCCAGGGCGGCAGCGTACACAACCATTGCTCCCAACTCTCGAGCCGAACGTTCCAGCCGTAAAAACGATGCTCAATTCTTCGGTTCTGTTCCGTCCCTCTTCATTCCGTTCGTCTCTCGGTCCGTTGAAGTCTTTTTTCGTTGTAGTCTGTCTTCCAACGAACTGCCATCGGGAGGACTTTGTGCTCTCTAGCGTTTCCAAACTTCACCAGCGTGTTCTCCGCCTCTTCTGGGGGCGCATCACGCTCTGCAGTTGGCAATGATCGCGCAACACGGTGACTCGCGTTCCAACCGTTCGCCGTTCCCGTCTGGCTGAGGGTGCCGACCGTGTTCCTGTATCAGAACGACTTTCACGTGGCACTCGTGTCCGCACCTTCTCCTCCTCCGCCGTCAGCCGCCTTCTCTGGTCCCTTTCTTCTGCTTGTTCTTGCTGTAGCTGGCACTCACTAGTTCCCGTTTTCACGTATGCGACAAGAGCTGGGTTGCGGATCACGAGGCTCTCAACACCCAACATGCAAGTGATCGCAGCGGCGCCAAGGCAACCTTAGTAGCAGTCATTGCTGCATGCTGGATCTACCGGAGCAACGACATGAAGTCGCGCCTATGACCGGAGGGACAGACGAAGGCCACGATAATTAACAGAGCGAGATTGTTTGTGGATAAATTATTAACATTACGACTGGGTGGGCAATGCGGTAAGACGCTAAAACAGAAACAGCGAGGAACTCAGTCGGGCGTGCTCAACGTCAATCGGGTTTTCTCGTCTGCTCTCAAGGCGACCTGGCGGACCTGGACGCAGAGCCATGAAAACTATATTTCCATTCACCTAATACCCTCGTCAATATTTATGAGCCGCTGTCTGGGTTTTCCGATTCCTTCGAATTCTACTGCGCTTTGGCTCCAACACGAGGGCCTCGATCCCAATCCGGGTTCTAGGAATCTTTCCTGTCGTGGTGAACCCGGAGCGGAACTGGGATGCAACTCGCGCGTCTGCTTCTGTTGGCTCCTGCGGGATATCCATCATCGTTCACCTAATCTAATATCACAGCAATTCTTGAGCAGCGAGTCCGGAATTCCGCCAGGATGAGAATGGCGACGGCACAAATTAGCGATTAGGACAGGGCGTGCTGCGAAACAATTCCACAGCTATTCGCCCGGCTAGCAACCACTGGGGCGGCAGAGAGCGTTGGACACTGTCCGGGCGGTGTTCCTTCGTGTCCCTCCCTCCGCTCGTTTGTCCGTTCGGTGGTGGCTGGTTCCTCCGATGTATTAATGGAACTTACGCTTCAGTGAACTTGAGTCGTTCGTCGCACAAATGGAAAAGATAGAGGAGGAAGAGGGGAGCCCGTTCCACGAAGAACGCCCTCCTTACCCGGTCAGCCTCCGCGGTTCTCTTCGTCTCCCTCCCTCCGTCTCCTCCTTTCTTTGTAGCTCTCAGTTCTGCATGGGGGCATCAATTTTCCGCGTTCCACTATTCTAGAGTATCTCGGTCTGGCCCTTCATGGGACCTCTCTTTGAGCCCGCAACAGTCGCGGTTGTTCCACATCATGAAATAATAGAAGGATCTTCCAGGCCTGTCGCACGATCTGAGCCCGTCGGAGATTCCTTCTTAGCACGGAGTAGATCGGTGAAAACGAAACTCGAATCTAGATTATCAATCCGTCAGATACCGGGCTCCGGAATCTTGGAACTTCGTTCGAGATCTTGTGAGAGATTCGGGACGCTTGTCCGGTCAGAAAGGTGCAGTGAGGTGAAAGTAGAGATCCATTCCGCTCTGTTCCGTCTCCGCTAAGAGTCGAAGCATGGGAAGGAGGAGAAGAATCCGACATACAGAGGAAATGGATCAGACATCACGAGGCTGGGTGCGCGATGAGTTGAATTTCATCGTAGTTTCCGTCGATGCTTTCCTCTCCCCACACTGACGAATGATGGTCTGGTGAGGCTTCTTCCTCTCAGCCGCTAATTCATAGCATGGGAACGCCGTCTGACTTTTGGCGGGAGACGAGGAAACGGGTTGCGAAGGGGACAACCATGACGGAGGAAGAACGAGGGAGCATCGAATGGGGGAAGCGGGGAAGATTTTTCGAGTTCAGAAGAGCTCGTAGGAGTACGGAAAGGACGGGAGGAGAGAGTTCCTCCTGGCGTGTTCCATGGAGGTCAATCTGTCGCATTTCCGCCGTGATCACGAGAGATCGATGCATATTTTCAGACAGTTTTCCGATCGACAAGAATCAGCTCCCTAATGAATGCGCAACTAAGAGCTCGATAATCTTGTCTCGAACACCATCGCGTGTGTGAACGAGGAACTTCATTATGCCGTTGTCGTCCAAACTCGCAAACTCTCTGTCGGTGGCTGCGATCGCTGCCTAGATCGTCTCGCTCACTCATTCTGACCGGGTAGAAGGTACTCCTTTACAGGAACGAAGCCTCAAACGACCGTTGGGAGGAGAATGTATCCATCTGTTTCCCTTCTGCTGGCCAGCCTCACCCATGGTTTTGTTTGCTCGTTCGTTTTTTTTCCGAGCAGCTGGAGTCGCCCAACGAAGCGGCCCCTCGGTGGCTCCCTCGTTCATCGGTCAGCTTGTTCTTCGCCATTCCTCCTTCGGTTGTAACGACTTCGATTCGGTTAGATTCTTGATTGCTTGCTTAAATCGCTGGTCCGAGCGTCCATTCGTACTCCCATTCGTTCTTCGTTGGTTGGTCGTTTCGCTCCCTCTCCGTCCATATGAATGCAGTTGCTGGAGAGGGAAACCGTGCGCGGCTCCGGTCCCGTGGGCCTACATTGCGCCGTAATGAGCTCAGACGAGGAGGGAAAACAGTTCGCAACATAGCCGCTCCGCAGACTTTCTGGAATGGCTGACCATGGTTGAACGATGACCCGCGCGAGCCCGCTCTGACGGGCCCACGCCGAAGTGAGCCCCGCCGCTGAGGCCTCGAAGCAGAGCATCCGAGCTCTGGCCGGAGTGATCGTCGATGGTGCAAAAGTTAGCTCGAGAAGGGTCCGAGGAGGAAATGAACAAGCGGCCGATGGGGTAATTTGGCCCTCGATCGGCACCGACTTTGATCTTTACTGTTGAGCTAGAACTCGATCGCTCTCTCATGATCGGCCTTCCGCGTAATGCGATAGTGGGCCCCGCCGGTCACAATGAGGGACCTTTGACGCGGTGTCGCCACGGCGTGTAACGATGAACAAATGGAAGAGCGTGAGCTGAACTTTTTATCACAGATCGGGAATAGCGATAAACTCATTATGATAATTCCGTCGATTGTATCTGAGCTGGGACTCTGCAAATCCATACATGCATAGACAAACGAATAAGAGAGCCTTCTCCCAGAAGCGATCCGAAACCGACTCGTGGGAGATGACGAGATTCGTGCCAAGAGAGACGGTGCTGATAACGAACGATCGGTGCACAAACAGGAATGAGCGGGATTGCACGCTCGATTGATAACCCTGAATCTTCGGTGCGACCCTGTGTTTGCGACGATTCTCATATGATGTTTCGTTTGAACTCCCGTCGGGTCGATGGTCGGCAGGGGCTCTTCTAATGATCCTCGACCCGACGGAGCAAGTTGCTCTGAAGAACTTCGGAAGCACTTCGCTTGCTTGGTGGCCGAACGCACATAAAAAAGAATCGGTTGGAACGGAAGCTCTGAGAGTCTTTGAGTATCTCTAGGCGGACAGAAGGCTCATTTCTTCAAACGATTCTTTCTCGCGGGAAGCATTTCGCCAACGGACCGAAAAACGAATCGCTCCCATGAAGAAGTCCTGTGTCATTCGCTGCCGCGATGGGCTCTTCACCATTGCATGAGCAGCGTCGATAGTTATTCTCGGAGATGAATGCGGAACGACGCACTCCGAAAGAAGGTCCCCTCAGTCCGTATGTGCCTGATCTGGTCTCGAAGACACAAGCTCCGATCCGTCACAAACTCGCGAAACCGGCAGTTTGCTCTTCATACGGGGAAAGATACTCGTTATGTATTCCGCTTTGTTTATTCCTTGGTTCGGAACACCCTGCCGCTGTTGTCGAGGCGTGCGGCCCCTGACCGTCTTCGTTCCCGAAACAGAGTGTACCCCCTGCCCCCGTTGTGCGCTCACGTATTCAAACGGCGACGAGGGGTGGCTTATTACCTTGTTCGTGAAGCACGCATCATTCATCGAACTTGTTAATTACACGTCAGCCGCCCCAAGTTTCGGGTAGGGAGGCGAGACCCGTGATGGGAGAACATGACGAAAAGGAGATCAGAGGCTTCCTCGGGCGGAGTGCGTTTTACAAAAACCTGACCCAAGTGAGGAGTCCGTGGCATGGGGACCTCTCTGATTCGAGTGAGGCCCATGGGAGTCGACGTCTCACTCGGGTGGAAGTCGTTGTGATTCAAAGACGAGTGAATCACTTCATGGCCGGAGGCAGACTATCGAAGCCAATATTCAAATCCGATTGTCAGACGAAAAGCTCCTATTTCCATTAGCTTACAATTTCTCTCCTCATTCCAGGTGAGTTTCTTGAGCCGGCCAAATTATCCCCGAATGAGTCGTCCACTCCCAGAGTTGAGTCTTGCGTAAGTAGCCGAGGACGCTTGGGCTCCGACTTCCTGGAGTTCAAGTGTGTATTGCGAGATCTGGAGCTTGCGTTGCTGGGTACAACTTGTAATCTCGCTCTGATCCCAGATTCTCGACGAGAAAATCGCGTTTTCCCTCCAAAGTATTCAAGAAACGGAGCGTGAGAACTTCTCCCGTCAAGTATACGACTCGGGGGGTTCCAAGATTAACGACGGTGTTGAGGATTACTTTCTGAGCGACGGGCCACCCTCGGAAGAACAACCCTCGACGGGAGGACTCGCGCTGCTCTCGAATGGAGAAGTCGAGGAGTCTAGATTGGACGGCGGTGGGCCAGTTTTTGATGAGCAGGGGATGAACGCGAAGCGAAAAAAACCGACAAAATTAAATGAAGAATTATCCCTGGAGAACTGACCCCAAACCGAAGGAGAGCCGATGAAGTCGCGGCATGCCGGATGAGCGACCCCTAGCTAGATGTACCATGAATCGGGTAGGCACAAGAGAATAACAGTTCGGCGACCGAGTGGGACAGAAGAGAAATTGGAAATAGCTCGGGGAAGAGGTGGGGGGGGGTGAGAGGGAAAGAGACATTAGAGGGGAGGGAAATCAACTCATCGCAGAATGGAAGGGGGGAACGAATCGAAAGGAACCCTGGGCTCGAGGAGCGGAGGATTCCGGAAAAAGGAGATCCCGGAGTAAGCCTCCATTCGAGAACGAGCATTTGGAGAGATGGTGCGAGGGAAGATGATGGAAGATGCAAGACGAGTAACAGTGTCCGAGAGAGGAGAGGAAAGCTCAAACCATCAGCTTGCAATCAAAGAAAAACGACCACATCATCGATACAATGACTCCAGGTGCTCTTCCACAACGAGAAATCTATCATCGCAGTTGCCATATGATGGTATGAGGTCAAGATCTTGAATGGGCCCCGCCCCGGTACGAACCAGCTTTCCGGACGGACCGAGCTACCGAAATTCCTACAGAAACCGTATTTTCTTCCAAATTCCAACCTCCTGACTCTAGTTGCTCCAATTCGCGTCGGGACATTTTTCCCGTACATAGAGTAGAAAAACCTGTGGCTTGCGCACTCGAGTCTTTTATGAGCGTTGTCAAATCCGAGCTGTAATACCTGGATGAGAGGTCGCGCGTGCATCCGCTCACTCGTCACTCCGTTGGCCTGCATCGGAATGAATCCAGTTCCACATTCTACCACATTTCACCTCATCGACCTCTTGCAACACATCACCGAACACTCCACGAGCACGGTCGCATCCCAAGAGCACGACGGAGTGTTTGAGAGGCCCAGCGAGTGTTGGAGACATATTTCTGTTTTCCTGAACACCTTCGCACCGATTGCTCCCGCATCAACTCGAAAGAAAACGTAAGGCATAAACCCTTGAAGGTGATTCGACTTCAGGATGAAGAAGTGGATTGCTAGGCAATAATTCTCGGAGATCTCCCTGAGTAGGGGGAGCGGATGGTAATTGGAACTCTCCCGTTGTCTGGAGACCTGGATTCAGACTTGCCCACATTGGGTAGGGAAAACGAATTCGCAGCCCTCGGACCTGATCAACGGGCATCTCAAGACTCACGGTAGTCTCAGATGAGTGGGATTTCGAGGGGACGATCTTTCGGGAGATTGAGGGAGCTTCCGGAGAGTCGAGTATTGCGACAAAGATGCAGAATTTGTTCCGACGTGTACACGGAGACGCAAACAGGAAAACAAGGAGGATGGCGCGTCAGTATGGCAAGAGCCGGAATCGTTCGGAAGAAGTTGAAGAAGAGAAGTGAGGAGATCATTTGATCAATGAACCGTTCAGTTCGCTCACCACTTACTTCGACAGTTCACTCCACCGTTGAACGGACTCTGGAGGAACAGAGATAAATCCTTCTCTTTCGATTGGACGAGGGAGCCGGAGTGTTTTCTGTTCCACCCCTCGGGCTCAAACTTGTTCGCAGTCCGTTGAACCTGATCGTACTCCCGTCATACAGGAATCTGGAAAAAAAAAGCAAAATAGATGGACAGGGCACACTCCTCTCTCCTCCACTACAGCCGGCTCTCACCATTCTGTTTCCTCCTCATTTTCGTTCGTTCACTGTTTCTCGCTCCTACTCGTATTCTTCCTCGTCCGTATTCTTTCCCCGTTCTGTCTCTCTCCCTCGGTGTCGGCTCCACCTTCTCGCGCTGCTTTCAATCTTCTTCGTTTCCCACATGCCCTCCTGAAGCTCCGCCGGCCTCGTCTTTGTCGGAGTCGTTTCAGTCGCGACCCATCGGAACTTAATCTAATTTCGCCTTTGTCTCCGGCAATATATCTTTTCAGTTTCGTCGTCGTCGCCGACGTTCCTCTTCACAGTGAACGATTCTCGTTCGTTTCAGAGTCTCTTCGTGCGTTGCTGTGCCTTCGCTCCCCATTTACCCTCCGCCCCTCCCCCATCTTCTTCTCTTCCCATCTGTTACGCGATTGTTGTTCCTTTTGTTGATCCTTTCATCGAAGAGAGGTTTTGGCACAAAAATCCGAATGCGACGGGACAAGGATCTGAATCTCTTGCATTCGGCGGAGTTGTCGGCTCGCGCATCCATCCGGACTCCTCCGCGCGCACGCGACAATTACGGGATGTGACCGAAAGCAAAAATTTGTGAAAGGGAAAAGGACGAGACGGTTCCAGCAGCGTCGTCGCAGAGGTGACACCGAAGACGGTTCAGAACGCAGGGCAGAACTTCGCCACCTAGCTGACGGGGTGGAAAGCAATTTGACTCGGTCATGAGGGGTCCCGAGTAGCGCCATGACGTCGGCAGCTCACTCGTTACCCGTTGTGTTGTTATAGCTTTGTCTCAAGGGCGGTCTGCCAGCGTTCTTTCTTTCACGGCTTTCCGTCGTATAGGTCCTTTGAGAGGTATTACATTATTTGGCCCTATCCAGCCAGGCATCCCAGCCGGTCCCGTCCTTGCCCCTCGTTCCACCCTGCATCATATCCGCACCTAACACCCTCTTCCAGCTCCCTCCAGTGGCATTGATGATGGCGGTGGTGGAGGTGGTGGCGACAGCGGCGGCAGCAACGGTCATCGTCGACACAGAGCGTGTCTTCCAGACGATCTTTATGAAGACTGATGGTACTTTCTCCGGCGGAGCGTTTTCCCGTCGCAGCTTTCAGCGTCGTAACCTTATAATCAGCTTGCTTTTGACTTATGTGACACTTCTGCCCCAACGGTCGGCGGCTTCTGCCCGGTCGGCTCCATCCACCAATAGGTCCTCATTGTTGTTCAGGCGCGCAGTCTTCCTTGTTTATGGATTCCTCCATCCGCGCTCCTCCACTTCCCCGTTCATGGCCGTTACCGTCATAAGTAGCGATGACCGGGAAGACTTGAGCAACTTCCACTGATATATGGCAGAGCATCGAAATCCCGGCCCCGGAGTTGATGGGAATGTGCGTTCTTGCGCTTGCATGTACTCACGTACGACTGCGACAACCTTCGCAGCGGGTGCTTGCAGCTGCCGCTCAGAATTCGTAATGGTTTGTGAATTAGCGGAGTGTCTAACACAGGCGCAAGTGCCGACGAACTGGCGCCTCCTTCGTCGTCGAGTGGAAGGAAAGCTCCCAGGACGGACCGGACCAGGGCGAGACGGCTCACCCTCCGGCTCCCGTGCAGGCCCCCTCATCCCTCGAAATTTCGGCGGGTCGCGACCGCCCCTCGAAAGTTCCTAAAGCGTTCCCGTTTTCCCCGGGAGCATGACGATCATTCGTCGACAACAAAACACGTTCCAAGCTCGTGATGGTGGCGGCCTGCTCGTCCACGGCTCTCACCGCTCTGTGTAGAAGACCGGAGGAGGGAAAGGCTACACGGAGGCACCCGGTTTTGAGTTCTCTCATCCACCTCTCCCGCTGCTGTACGTTTGCCTCGTTGCCCGCACGCTTGCGCGGTGCGTGCTCCTTCGTTCGCGAGTTTGACACCGATGCCCTTCCTCCGGCGGTGATGGCCTGTTCGCTCACTCATTTTCCCCGGCTCCGAAATCAGCTGGAAGCCCGGCGAAAAGCAAAGTGATTTGTGAAGGAGCACTCGCCGAGAAAAGACAGCACACGAATGCGGGACCGACGCGGGAAACTGCGTAAATGGAAGAGAAAAGAAGAGCCGATCAGCGGTGAAAGAGCGCGGGGTGGCCGCATGCGAAGCGCGGCGGCCCAACTCACAAAAACATCTCACAAGAGGCGAGTCAGTCAGCCCGCCGGCTCGTGAATCAGTCGGTCCACCCGCCGTTCGGGAGCAGCTGCAGCAGCCGCTCCCGGAGCAAATGAATATTTCTCGCTGCACCGTCTGAAGGAAATTCGCTCTTGAGGGTATTCATCATTGTTATCATCCGGGGGAATGGCAGACGAAGGATGATCGGGGGGAAAGAAGTTCCGGGAAACGATGGGGGAAGAGGACGAGAAGGAAGGACTCCACGTAGGAGACGCTGCAATCAACGCACCCATCCAACGCCACTGGTTGCGACTCCGCTGCAGATTCGTGCGCTCTTGTGCATGTTCTCCAACATCATCATTTCCGTCTTTTTTCTCCCGATTTGGGATCCTCGTCCACGAAGTCGATGAGGGCGATCAGGGTTTTTGACCAGAGATCACGTGGTTTCTGAGTTTCCTCCACGCTGAGCGTTCGTTCGAGATCTGGATGATTTGTCGTTCGATTCTCGCGGAGGCCGTTTATTTTTCTAGCGATTGACGAGCGAATTTCGAGAAGAAGATCAACGATCGGCCGACCAGGCTCAGAGGGTCACTGCGTCCGTCGGAGAACCGGTTGGCCTAGTGATTCCCTGGTCGATCGGAGCGAGGCGTGCATGCTGCATGCAATTTATGACAGATAATGATCGCTGGGCCTCAGAGGCCATTACTCCGTCGGCTGGCATATCTCGCGTTCTTCTTCTCCTTCGTGACTTGATCGCTGGTCGGCTGGCTGGCGGGCGGGCGTTCAGGCGGGCGTTCAGGCGGGCGCTCGGGCGGGTGAGCTGACTGGATGGCTGCTGGTGCTGCGAGTTTTAATGTGATGCGACGACATCTCGGATCAGGGCCAGGACGACGATGATGTGCCGTCGGCATGCCTGAGCGCTGTCGCCGGCCGCCGGCTTGAATTCACCACTTGGCCCACCGCTCGGTCACTCAGATAGGGTGCCTGTGAGCTGAGGAGGAAGGCCTGAGTGGAGAGCGGGGGAGCGCGCGCGGAAACGGGCACACGGGACGAGAAATGAGGGTCAGATAATTAGCGCAGCGACTAACGTCAAATGCTCTGATGACTTTTCCTTTATCGAGGAATCGGGCCAGCTGGATCCGGTACTTCGAGTCGGTCCCTTGTTTGAGTGCTCCATGTTTTAGTTCTGTTATTCATGGACTCGCTTGACGTGCGTTGAAGGCTCTGGAAGAACATTTCTCTCACACCAGCTCCTACGCGCCTGAAAATGGGAGAGGTGGGGTCGATGGATTTGCATCTGAAAGTGGCGGCGACTCGCGACCGCTCATCTGTTCACGTTGATTAGCCTCCACCCCTTATCGGGCTAACCGCTCGGATAACTAGGTCTTCCATCCGAAGATTCTCTCCCATCGATGATTCGTCGTGAGGGGGGAGAATGAGGTGGATGAAAGACGATTTCCAGACGATGCCATCTCATAAATATTTTAGGCGTCGCTGCCTATGCTAAGCAATGCACGTTTGTGATCGCGAATCACACCTCGGCTCTTCTGTGCTGTTTGTCTAGAAACGTCTGACGCAAGCAGAATGAGCATTTCGAAAGGCGAAAGAAAACGTCGAGACGTTGAGAATTGCTCGGGCGCCGGGAAGGGAATGGTGATGACGATGATGACATGGGAAGGTCTGAAGGTTGTCTTTTTAGGTCACGTAGAGATTCTTATTATCGCGCCGGTGAGTGAGGCTAGAAGGTCGGTCGCTACTCGCTTGGCTAACTTCCCAGACTTTCTGCCCTGGCAGGCCGGGACTCCGAGATGGGACGTGTGACCAAAAAGCCACTTTGCTAAATGGCGCACGTTCCTGGAAAACAGCGGCACGCTTTCGCACAGTCCTGGATCTGCGGGTGAGCTACAATTTTGAGGACCGCGGTGCCGGTGGCAAGGTTGGCGGCGATATGTGCCTCCATCAAGCCTTCATCCTTGCGGCGGAGCTCGTATATTTCTGTAGCCAGCAGGTTTCTACAATAATTTGGGCCCGCGGGGCTGCTATAGCGTAGCAGACCTCAACCCCCCCCCCCCCCCCCCCTCGTCACCTGTTTCTATCGGTGGGGGCGGGTGAAATTCCCGAGTTCGGAAGTGTTTCTTCGGAGTCATGGGAAACTCAGTCCGAGGATGATTACGTGAAGTCAAGCGATATGGCGTAGCATCAGGAACGGAAAGGGTTTTTCGATTGACGCTCTTCTCCCTTTTCGCAGGTGCCATGCTAGCCCCGGAGATGCACCCCAGTGTCGAGCAAAGGAGTGAACCGAAGACCGCGAGAGGCGTACTTACCCGGGATCATCCTAGCGCGCTTAGCATCAGTCAGCACCTCACCTTACCCAGGAGCGAGGCCAGTGACCTTCCCACCGAACCTGATTTTGAAGGCCTTTTCAAGTTGCCCCGATCTACAGCAAAGCTCACTTGCCACTCAGCTTCAGGCAGCAGAAGTATCAGCTCCGTTGGGCCCTTGGGCCTTCGGCGTCCGCGAGCCGAGCCGACAACTCGCCATCTGCGAGCGTCGGCCCTCGCGCCGCGCCTCCTTGAACTTTCAGGGAGGTTGGAAAAAAGTCCAAAGAGCACAGACTCCTCAAGGAGCCACCGCCATTGCCATCACCAACTTCAACACCTCAAAAACCACTGCCAACGACGTGAGAACGTCACCCATCACCAAGATCATTCAAAAAGCGAAAGCTTCCGAAACAAAAACCATATTCTGGGTGAAAGTGTTTCAGAAGGTCACTCATCGTATTTCGAGAACCTCGAAACCACGTCGAACACTTCGCTAACGCAGAAACTACTAGAGGCAGCAGCGGTCGCGGGAAAAAGCGACCGAAGAGGCCTCTGGCCTCTCTCGAGGTCATCATCCGAGCAAAATCGGATAACTCTGAACAGCAGCAGCAGCAAAGAAAACAACAACGATACTTACCTCAACTTTCCAAGGATTAATAACAATATCATCATCCAAGAGCTACAACAACAGCTAACGAGCAAAAGTCATCAGATCGATTTCAACAACAACGACGATAAGAAAAGCAGCAGTTTTGAAAGCAGCATTAACAACAACAACATCAACATCAAGAGTAGCGAAAGCAGTACCAACAACTACAACAACAAGAAATTCTTCGAGAAGAAGAACCTCATCAACAACAACATCAAAAAGTGTGTTTGCAGTTTGTTTGTCAACAAGCAACATCAACAACAACGAGTGAAAAAATCAGTGTTGAAAGAAGCAGAAGGAGTGAATACGATTTGTTGTGGTCATCGTCGAAAGCCGTTTCGACAGCTGTTTCACGAAACGGTGAAACGGCATCGCCTAGAGCGACAACATCAACATCAAGTGAACCATCTAGACGTTGAAGATCAACCTCCACAACAACAACAACCGCGACAGCGCGTGTGTAAGGCGGCGTCCTATTCGCCAGCAGGACGACGCAGGAACATCATCCTTCTTCGCATCCACCGCACCACCACCATCACAACCAGTCGGGGCGCCACAAGATGTCATTTCTGTTCCGCTTCCATGACCTTATCGGGGGCATCCACGTGCCCATTGACGATGGAGTGGACAAACTCAACCGGAAGTATACTCTTGTAATGTTCCTGTTCTTGGCGTTGCCCATTTTTACCAAGCAGTATATTGGTGATCCGATCGAATGCTTCACGCCGACGTACTTCACCGATGCCCAAGCAAGATTCGTCAACAGCTACTGCTGGACTGCGTCTACATATTACCTCGTAACGGAATCAGACGATGAGAATCTCGATCCTCCACGAGAACCACCCGATCCCAGGGTGCAGCCAGAAGAGATGGATTACGCGGGTTTCGAGACACCACCCGCTGCATCAGAGCGTCTAAGGCGCGTCTCTGTCAGTTACTATCAATGGGCACCGCTGATCTTGCTCGTTCAAGGAGCCTGTTTCCACCTGCCATTCGTCCTGTGGGGTGCCTGCGCCCACAGCGCGGGCGTCAAACTCCGACGCCTGCTGAAAAGAGCCTCAGATATCGCCAGCCTGCCACCAGGTTGTCAGCAGAGGGAGGCCCTTTTGGCAGAATTCGTTGACCAATTCCATACTTTGGTCGCCGGCAATGCGGGCTGCTGCACGGACCCGGCTTGCGGACTTCCCCTTGCGTGTCGCTGCATCGGGGGGCCCGCCGGCTACCTGTGCCTGCTGTACCTGCTTGTCAAATCGATGTACGTTCTCAATGTAGGTTTTCAATTCCTGTTGTTAACCGCATTTCTGGGACGAGGCTTCCTACGACACGGCTTCGAACTTGCACGACGTTTAGCGGCAGATGGGGACTGGTGGAACTCACCACGTTTCCCACTGCAGACCCTCTGTCAGGTGCGCGCCGCTCTACAAGGCGGTCTCCGAACCTACTTATGTCGATGCGTTCTTCCAATTAACGTTTTCAACGAAAAAATCTTTTCTGTGGTATGGTTTTACCTGGCCCTTTTGTTACCATTGAACGTCGCCTCCCTTCTTCTCTGGCTCTGGAGGTGTTTCCGCTGCAACCGGTTCGCATTTGTTCGCCTATGTCTTTGGCGAACGCGAATGGTAAGCCTAGGCGAGTTGTCCAGAGTGAGCCGAAAAATTGCTGTCAATTACCTCGGCTGGGACGGGGTGTTTGTACTTCGTCTAATCGAAAACAACCACGGGAGTGCTATGGCCACTGTTATCCTGTCGCGATTGTACGACTTCTATGCCAACCAGATGAAGGCAAGAGACGACGGCAGCGATGTCGAGTTGGGACCGATGCCCAGTGTGGCGTCTCCGCGAGCCGCTCAGTCTCTCCAGCCGTGCCATCCCGGAGCATGCCATATGGCAGCAGCTCCATGTGCACACCAGTTCGGTACCAGGCGGCCCAACGGCTATTGGGGCAAGTGCTCGTGATAAACTCGGCTCCATAATCGATAAATTCGGCTTCATACCGATACTCCTCATAACATGAATAGATTACGTTTACGTTCGTTTCCGTACATCATTCGATGACGCCATTCGCAATAGATGAAGCGCTTTCCACGATTTCACGATTGGCCCCTCTTTCGTTGGTCTCTGGAATGGAAGAATGAATGAACGAAAGACCGAGTATTCGACTGACTGCCTGAATGAATGAGAACTGTCCGATATTTGCAGACGGGCTGAAGGCCATCAGAACTCAGTCTCGGACCTGAGTCACAAATTCGCATCAAACACCAACTTCCTTTCAGTCAAAATCTAAATGATCGATTTTTCCTCCATCCATCCAATGGAATTCGAATCGAGTGAATGTGATACCTTCCTGCGTGACCAGTCAAACGTGACCTCCGAAACTGAACGTTCAATTTCGTTAAGCGAGTCAGCTGGTCAAAAAGACCTAAATAATGGTCTCCCTCAAAATACCTTTGAAAACATCGGTAACCCTGAGTTGTTCCGCTTGTTTCACTCCTCTATTTCATCAATCGTCGTCTGACGATCGATTGATGGATGAAGTAGCAATTATGGAAGAACATCACGCGCCCTTTTTCTACTGCCATTTAAATCGTTCTGGCCAGCCGGTTAGCCAACGGCGGTGTTTCAAACCACCGTAGGTTTTCCATCCACCTAAAGAGCATGCAGCGAGTAACGAGCTACCTCAAAAAAAATATAGAAAAGTCGGCATCAACGACATCGTTTTGCACTTTGTCTACGACGAGAATTTTTCTAAGCATCAAATTGGAATCTGAGGACGACAACAATGAACTCTTGTTGAACTGAATGATGAATCGGTATGCACGAGAGAGTAAGCAAACAAGTGAGCGATCCATTCTTCGGTCGCTGATTTATAGCGAAAGAGAGAACACAGTGTGGTGTGACTGAGACTCCCACAGAAAATCGAGAATTCGAAATCTGAGGATTCACCGAGCGATTGTGATTCATTTGTATCAGCTTTTCCGATTTCCTATTTCACAATCTTCTTCAGCTACAACTGCTAAACACACCTTCTATAACTACTACTGAAACTACAGACAATTCTAATTTCACCGCCACTACTACCGCTACTACAGATTCGAACTTCGAATACGAAGACAGCAAGTACTCCTCGTAATGAGTATGAACTACCCAATTCTACGCTGAGAAAACCGAACCAATCGTTCGCGGTGTCGCCCGGCATCTTTCTGTTCCGAACTTGGGAATAAACGTCACCAGTTGACTCTAGAGTCCCATTCGTTTCGAGGGTAACAGTCAATCAAATCGTAACCACGTAGGCCATACGAAGCGACTGATGAACAGTGGCGGACAGTGTCCGTTGAATCATACCCGACCGCAATGAAGCCATGAAATAACAACAGCAACCGACTTAATTGGATCCATTTGCCACCGATGTATCCACCGACTTAGATGGTAGTATCTGAATCGAGTCGACAATTATAGCGACAAAGACAACAGCAAGAAAATGACAGCTCAGGGGTTTCCGGGGCAGTGAGCTCGCTCGAGAAAAATCAACCTTCTCACCATTCCATCGAGAGGGCTGATTCTATTTGATGAACTTCGGAGCGATCAGCTCGGCTCTGATAATCCACGGTTGATAGTTTCGAGAAAAAAAAAAAGAGAAAAAGCAAAACCAGTGCCAGGAGGGAGGCTGAACGTAAGCGTGGAGAGTATGCCTATGAGGCCCTGAACGGAGAGAGGGACCATCCGAGCAAAATGTTCGTTGCCCGTACAACGAGAGTAGGAGACATCATTTGTCAAGAATGTGAGGGAGCCAGGAAACAAATTCGAAAAGATTGGTTTCGTTTCCCTAGCACCGTTTCCGTTCAACTCTCTTCCGCTCCAGTCCAATCGTTCCAGTCTTCCTTCTTGCTCGTTCAACCGTTGGATGGCGGTGGCGATCGTGATGCATAGCCACTCTAGACGAAGCATTCCACTTTTGAACTGGAAGAAATTGTGTTTTCCTAACGAAATAATGCATAGAGATGCATATTCACGTGCGGGGATGACAAACGACCCGAGCCAGCCGCGAACGTCACCGTAGGGTCGAGCGAACGTTCGAATAAGATTCTGAAACTCGAAGCCAGACACTGCTTCCGGGGACGCCCTCTATTAGGGCAGAACCAGCTCACAGGCGACGAACTCTTGTTTGTCAGGACACCTGAAACAACCATCCACGAGCCGTGAAGTCAAAAAGCCATATCACCACCAGATCGAGCCCTAACATCAGGGTATCACCACAGTGAAAGCAAGAGGAGCGAAACAATGAAACGCGCCTGCCTATTGCCTTCGGCTAGCGGCGCCAACCGTGCATAAGTGAACCGGTGGCGAACAACTTGAGCTTTTGTGAGCCAACGGGAAGCTATTCGTGTAAGGAGACCATCGTGAACTTTCGAAAGAAAATGTAACTCGATAACGTTCCGATGGATCCGCCAGAAGTCTCGTCTCAGCTTTGCCTGAATTGCGTGAAGTGTTTCGTATGTCAGAAAAAATCCATCGAACCGGCTAATCGGCAAACTGCGCCTCCTCCTGGAGGGCAAAATGAGATCTTGAATATCGCCCATGATGAAGTTCCTGAAACAACAATTCGATATCACTGCTAGCACGGATAATATTCCGGAGCTGTCGATCTGCATCCCATCGTTGTCAAGTGAGTATTTGAAAAATTTCGAAACACCTTGAAATTGCGTCCCTCGTCCACGAAAAAGGGTACGAGCACAGTTCATGATATAGTCACGGAAGCCGTGGAGAGGAAGAACACCGGAAAAATATGAATCTGAGGGAAAAAGTGATAAAAACCTGACGAAAGGATCATACGAAGCATTCCTCGTTTCAACGCCATTCGCGAAAGGTTCGCATCCTAGATACGAACTCGCATCACGGAGGCTTCCCAGCCCTCACTCGCCTGTTTTGAAAGCAGCGACTTTCGATCGTCGAGATTTTGAATCGAAGCGCAAGCTATGTTAAGACAATGCTTATTGAACCAACAACCAGATTGACCAGCGACCGGTTAACACGTCGAACACCTTCGTTGCCGGGTTGTCTGGTCATCCCCTAATTGATTGAATGATTAATCCTACGCCAGCCATACCATCAAAGAACAGGATACAAGAGAACGAGAGAAATTAGTGCCATACTTAACGAACAAGACAACGGATAGAAGCGACAACAACATTCCGTCAACTATTCCGAGCAAATTTCCAGCTCTGATGACTAACCGACAGAAGTGGGAAGCCGATAATTCTACTTTTGTCCAACCTGGCAGCCTGAGACTGACAACTTCTAAACAAACACGCTACAAACCTTCAAACAATCCAACTCAACAAGCGAGCTTCACCACCTGAGATGAGATGAAAGAAGGTAACAAGCAAACAAAACACCTAACAAACACACGAAATTGTTTTCACTTCAACCCGGAATCGCCGCACGAGTGGCTATGATGAGCAGTTTCGATCTGCACCGGTGTTCTCACCGAATCTTCTTCTACAAAATAATCTTTCTTCACCAAAGAAAAGATAACAAAGAACGAAAAAAGAAACGAACTTTCAGTCTAACACTGATCAAGCATTCCTCACCATACCACCTAAGTTCCTTCCTTGAGCACCAACTTCCTTCCAGTCAGCCCCTTGAGTGAATCATCTTACAAACCGTTGAAATGAATGAAATAATGAGGTTTTGATAAGAGAACGGAAAGACTGAGTCCAAGGGGTTTTGGCCCTTGGTTTGTTTCGTGGAAAGTTCAAGGCAAGTGACCTGGCAACCTGCGCCCAGCTATATTGAGTTTGACTTCGTTTCCGATGAGTTCTCTGTTGTTCCCCGTTATACTGTATGATTTTTGAATTTGAGTTCAGCTTTCTCTAACTTCTGCTTGAATACACACATGGAATCAGGGAGATAGCGAAACCTTCAGGGACACACCGAGGCTGACTACGACCACGGTTCTCGCGTGTGTACTCTACTTCCTTCAGTCCTTCCTCACCTCGCACAACATCACAACCATCGGTGTTGTTCTCGGGTTCCTATGGAACGGCCATAAAATATAACATGCCCATCAGTGCATTGAGCAAGCATATTGTGAGAAGAACGACGAGCGTGAGCGAAAGACGCCTAACCGAAGGAAGTCAAGGATCGATCCTACATCCAGTGCCTGCGCAAGGCCACGAGAACTTCTTGACTTGGACCGATGCGTATCGTCAGAGTTCTTTCCGCTCTGACCTCGCGTCGTCCACTTGAGCACTGCGCTGTAGCACGTGATCTTCGCGATATGAATCTATGAGCAAAATCGAATTCGAACCATCTTGAAGGAAGGCCTTTAAACAACATGAGAGAGATAAAGTGAACAGATGCATATGATATAGCCTGTCTGTGTGTGTGTGGCTCAACCCTCGGAGCCCAGTTTGTACATGTACAGTCTAATCAGCGGTCCGAGTGAACATCAACTCGGTTCAACAACAGCAACAACAGATTTGTTTTTGACAACAAAACCATCTTAAGTGTCTGTCTCGATGTTGTGGCACGTCTTTATCTTCGACTAAGACGCAATCAGCCGGGGTGTCCCAGGCCAGACGGGGTGGCGTTCGTTGCTGTCCCTGTCGACGTAACAAGAATAACCCTGCGATATCTTAACATCCCTCTCTGCTGAACATTTCCACCAAAGTTTTCCATCTTGATCTTGTTCCTGACGACCACAACACCGTTGCCAGCGTCGACGACGACGGCGTCAACAAGATCGACGTCAGCGACGATAGACAGTAACCGGACCATCGGTATGCTCTCTCTCGGACAGCCGAGCGCCTCGCCAACTGAGTCGACGATCCCCCTCGCTGTTTGCAGCCGAAGGCCAAGTGTTCTTTCTTCACCTATGAATCTACAATGAATCCAGACTGAACTAACCGTCTATGTGTGTGTGTATCTATCAATCTATTTGCTACTGATCGTTTAGCTATGCCGATTGGAGAGATATTTTCAAGCTCTCAGTCGAGAAAATTTTCTACTCCGTGTCAAATTTAGTCTGTAACAGTGAGCAATGTCCTCAGCAATCAACTGTATCGACAGATGCCGTGACGCGAGTGGCCACAGCTCCTCCGTGGAACGACGTTGATCCGCCGTAATATTGTATTCTTCGTTCTCCATGTTATCAACAACGTGTTGCCAACCCTCCTTTGAGGGTTAGTCTCGCAGCTCAATCAGGGACTGAGGGAATAATTTCCTACCGAGATTCGGCATCAAAATCGAATGAATCAAAGTCCAGAATCAGGTAACCATTTGACGCGGGTTCACAAACAAATTGCGTCTGGCTATGCCGAGAATGTTCCTGCATTTGAAACCCTGTTTTGAGTTGTGCGACTGCTTTTGGTGTTTCCCCTTCCCCCAGTGTCAATCTGTGTCCATGTAATATTATATGTGTCTCTATTCGTGTGTCGCTTTTATACAAGCTTACCACATAATTATTTGCCACAGGGATGCCGACCTCGGTATCGACTGTCAGCCACTTTGGCTCCGCTGTCGGTCGTCGGCAATCCCTGTAAATGCAAGTGGTGCGGGTGACTAGACCATCCAATGGTGGAATGCGTTGAATCTCTACCATCCTAATCGAAGCGTCCTTGTGTGCCGAACAGATAGATTGAGACACTCCCAACATCCGGGACGAACCATCGCGATCGCCAACCGAGCCTGTCGCAGCTTAGATCAAGTTAAATCAGCTTCAATATCGAAGACTGACAATACCGACGCTCCGTTGTACCATCTGTCGCAAGTCCTCAGGCGTCCAAATCTGATCTCCGGCAACAGGGATGTCGTAAAAGGGGGTCCGATGCCTCGTGAGGACCCCCTCTATGCCCAGCCGGCTTCCATCCGTCGGCTCGATCCATCAAGAAGACATCTTATATACACAGATTATGCTACACACGAAACAAACAAACCAACTAACCAAGTTACCATCTTAACAATCTAACAACAACGACTTGCTGCAACCACAGCAGTAACAACTGAATAAGTTAGTCGAAACTACGAAAACAACAACAAACAAATCTAAACAAGCAAGCAACGATACAGTCACCGAACATACTTCCCAACGGATTTTTAAGAACCTCAGTTGACGATAGTATGACTCAAATGAACTGTTGTAGATACGTTGCGTTCCATCCTCCCAAATAACTGCATGGGTCAACAATATTCAAGTCAACCGGAGAAAATATTGTTGGTCTAAATATTGTCGAAATGGTAAAAACTCAACTCAGAACATCTGCAACAACACCAAAAATGGTGTCAACACCAGAAACAATAACACTATGAGAGTGTCCAATTCCGCTGCTTCTACTCCAAGGAAAAAAACGAACATATTGCCATCGAGAACACCGAACATAGCTACGAACTGTCAAGTCGACAATTGAACGACACTTTTTTTCCACATTGACAGCGAAAAGCCAAGACTGCCGACATCTACTTCGATGAAAAAATGCTGCTCGAATGATGATGATGATGATAGTTGCGATGATCCTTCTATCATTGAAGAGTCACCACCGCGCATGCGTGCATCATATTTCCGGCTCCAGGGGCAAAGCACCCGTGGTCAAGTTTGGAAAAGCCGCTGCCGAAGCTGACTGGTATGCACCGGACGCACGTGGATCGTCTACGCCGACGTTTCTGCTCACGACAGGCGAGCATTCACGCGCGTCCTTGCACGTTCACACTCGTTTATACGATTGACCCCACGAACAAACTGGAAACCAGTCTTCCCGGACTGAAACTTACCGCCTGAGCAATCGATCTGTCGTGGTCGTGAGTTGCCGTGCTGTGCTGGTGTGAAGAGTATGTACAGATGTGATGGAGACTGAAGAAGAGAGAATAACAAATATTCAGAGAGAAACTCTGCAACGGGTGGTGCTTAAATCTCTCTTTTTTTCTTTCGATCTCAAACAGTGGTACTGATAAATGTTATGATGGAGGTAAACATCGGAGGAATGTAGACGATTGCGGCCATCCAGCCTCTTGAGCTGCTCTACTGGTGAACTTGTACTTTGAGCAAGATAAGTACGTGAAGTGATAAAACTCATCATGATACTCGAAAGAACTTTTGCCATCAGTAGGTGCCAAATCGTTGTCTATGCCAAAGCGTGAGCAACTCCGGCGACCGTAAGCACGTGTGGACAGAATGGGGAGCGCGATTTCCGCTGAGCTGGTTTCTCAAGTCGTAACGAGCGTGAGAGCGATGCGTTCGCAGCCCATGCGTCCGCATCACGAATGATTCTACTGAGATAATGGCGACATCTGCAACAGCGACCATGACTGACTCGATAACAGCCAGGTGCAACCCGGGAAGTGTTCTGAGGGAATCCTGGGAACGAATGGCGATCTGATAAAATCACGCCATGGAAGAGCGTCCCCAGGCGGGAAGAAACTTGAATCTCGAAGGAGGGAAACCAAGAAACAGAAGCTGCCAAGTAGGATATAGGTTGAAGAAACTAATGAAAGGACGAAGAATCATGAAAACTAACTACGATAGTCATCCGTCATGAATGAGCCTTCGGTCGGGTGACGATATTGTCGGTGAAAGCAAAAGAGTCGGTTTCGTCGACAAACTTGCCGTCTCATGTTGAGGATTGTCTGTAATAACTCTTGAGCATAAGTATGATGATTACGAAGACGATGATGATTACGATGAATATTATAACCACGGTAACACTAACGACAATAATACCGCTACGATAAGGATTGATTTCGAGAGACGGAGATGAATACGGTTATCTTGATGAGTCTGATCATAACGCCGCTGGTCAGTCATCGCATGACTCTCTATCTCCGATGCTTACTATGGTGACTGAGCATGGAGATTCACTTTAAGTATGATGTCGACTATTGATACGCAATGATCATTGGAACGATTATGAATAATAGTTAACCGATGATAACTAGCCAGTGACTGATGATGGGGAGGATACAACTGTGACTCATGTCGGTATTCTGATTGTGTCAATTGAATGTCAGAATTTCATCAGCATTTTTCGCTGTTTTTTGACAGCCCCCGGTTGGCTTTAAGGAGAACGCTAACACTTATGACTGAAATTGGCGAATCGACATCAACTCAATCGGACTTCCATCGACATCTACAGCTGCGAGAGTAAAATCAACCATAACATTTCCTCGCAAACATTGCGCAGATGTCGGTGATGATCGAGGCGAGGCATGAACTGCGAGGAGAGAAACTGATCGATCATGAAGACGAAGTCTGAGAAGATAATGTTGTACAGAGTTATGTTTCTTGAGCGCGTTCAACTCGAAAAGCAATTCATTCACAGAAGACGTTGTTTCGATTTGCCTGCTGTTCTCAAAGGGTACGATGTTCATTATTGACCCTCCGCGAATGCCTCACCAACTTTCCGAGGCTCGTGACCGATCTCGCTTTTCTTAATTGCGGCCCGAAGCTCAGGAACGCTCTATCGAGATATGTCGATATCCGTCTCTATGCTTCGTAAGAACTCTGGCGCCGATGGGTACCCCGTGGTGCACTTTGCCCAGGAAAATCGGATGAGAATAACTCTTTGCCCCACAACCGCAGCTGCTTTCAGCGCAGCATTCAGGAAGAGGAAAATACCTGAGAAAACAACAATTGATGGACCGTCGGGAGAGGCTTCGGTGCGGATACCGACAACTCGACTCAAAAATAAGAGACCGCACTACTGCAGCGTTTGTTCTCACCGTCTCGGCACCCGACGGAGCCGAGTCTTCCGCAGACGGGGTCGAAGCCACGAGGGAAGCGACACCGCTGAGGGGAACGCAGGCAAGTTTAAAGAAACCAGAATTTTCGCGATTGGTACTCCGAAAATGGGGAGACAAACAACCAAAGCGAAGAGGATGAGCATCTGTCAGGGAGTCAGTCGATCAATCAGAAGTCGAACAGGCAGTCGAGTGTCATGCAGTTAGCGTCCTTAGTTAAGACACGAAGTCCAACTCTGAGTCTCCTAGCAGCGTGCGGAATGTTTGGTGATACTTTGACTATGAAGGAACTGCGATTGAAATTTATTCACTTTGAGTTTCTCATTCTATTTTCTCTTCTGTCTTTCCGACAATGTTTCGAACGACGAACGTGAGTTCAAAAAGAAAAAACAAGAGGAAAGAAGAACACTTTCTTGCTGGAAGGTACCAATTAACAAATCTAACTCAAAACTGCCACCAAAGACGACGAATGCTACGAGAGAACGAGTCGGCTTATTTAACTGTGTCGTAGGGTGGAGTGAGTTCCCTCTCTACGCATGAGGAAGAGTGGGAAACTGAAAAGAAGCGAGGAAACAAGAATTCAGAAAGAGAACTTAGAACAAGGTATTAAAGCTGTGAGTCCTGAAGCCGAAGACTCTACTAGATAAAAGAGAAACAACAAAGCTCGTTTAGCTCCGACAGTCGAGAACGGTCCTACAAATGGGAAGCGAAACGATTTTGAGTTTTGTGTGTTTATTGATTACATCACCAATCACTCAATCATTTCTATCTATCATCCTTCATTGAATCTTTCGTCATTGAGCTGATATGTAAAACTGGCGATTTGACATGTTCGTGCCCTAGCAATTTTCGACTGAGGTAAGGGGCACGAAACGAACCCCAAATGAAGCAACAAAAAGAGAAAGATGTTTTTATTCGGAGTTGAGAAGAAAATCGAAACTTGTATCAACAATATCGCATGAGAGAATCAGGAACCAGCGTTACCGTAAGCAACATCAAACAGCTGACAGTAAAAGGAGTGACAACAAACCCTAAAACTACCACAGCAACATCCACAATGCAACCGACACCAACGAGACTAAAAACAAGAAAATACCTCATTAAATTGAAAGAGACGCGCTCATGAGAGTTGAACACGCTGGAAAGTATCAAAATTATTGTACGAGATGTATTTTTGTTGATCGAACAGCGACAAACAAAGAAACAAACCACACTCTAACGATACTTGATGTATTTTTGGCGGATTTGCACCGTTGATACTTCCTATAGGCGAAGATCGGCACGATGTTAGCTTTCCGTTGTACAGCGTTCTATCAGTAACTCTATATCAGCGGAGCGATGGTGTAAAGGAGAAGGTCTCACGAGGGGAGGAAAACGATCCGCGGAGATCCTCCAGCAACAGCCTATGGCAGAGCGACGTTCTGCCGAGGCCACACGTCCTCATCATCAAATACCTCGATACCATGAGTAACAAATTCGTTGTTCTGTACGCTCTCATAGGGTGAAACACCTCAAGGATGCAATTCGTCAAAATCTTGGGTCGATATAAAGAAGAGGTTGGATGCCAAAATCGAGGCGCATTTATCGCAAGGAACGGTTGTTGTGGCCGAAGTGGTCGCGCCCGTCTTCGCCTTAGTGCTTCGACATTATCAAGTTAAGATTTGGGATGAGTGCATTATCTACTACTGATATCCCTACTACTACGACATCGACATTCCAACGGCAAACAACAGCAACAAAATATTCTTCTCACTCCTTCTTCTTCTCCGCTTCTAAGACAGTAATGAAAAACCAAAAGAACCGAAACAAGTCCCGACTAAACCCGATTCAAATTACGATGATTATCACAACGAGAAGGATGGGCACCTATCTCGAGCAAACCTAGCGGGTTGCGCGAGGCAACCCCATCATGCGAGTCGCCGATAAGTATTCCAAGGTCGATTTCCTTTGGACATCACTTGACAATGCAAAATGTAGAGGATTCCTGTGGAGTTCTGCGTCCGAAATTCAGTCCGTTCGACTTCTTTTGGCAGCCACCAATTGCGAGCTCAGTTGCAAATCCAGAATATCACAAGCGAAAGTATTCGGGATACTGAGCTGCTCAAAATTTATTGAAGAACAGAAAAATAAACACAGCGAGATCGTCGGAGAGAAGCATACGACTCCCGAACTCTACGACGTCATCGTTCATAATATCTGGAACATAGGTTTCTGACAGGTCGATTATACTCAGCACTGAGTCTGCTTCAAACCTAATCTCGGTACCGAGTTTTCGATCATCGATGATCAGATCTGACTCCATGAACAACAAATCAGCTATGCAATGGGTGTACCCGACGATTGTCGATCGCGATCGTTGCTGCAATGCGTAATCCCGCAAGTGCCAAACTCCCGCCAAGACGCGGGGCACGCGGCTAACGTGGCCGCGGCGACGCGGCTGACGATCGCTCGCGCGACCTCATGAAGAGTCAAATCACTACATCGAGAAGCTAGAATTTCCACGAACAGAGAGCGAGAAGCGAAGAAGAATCAACGCTGGAAAGCGATACTTAAGATGAAAAAAACACCCCAAGCGAAGAGTTTACTTGGGCGATTCGCCTCTGAGCGACGGAGGAATCACGGAATTGAAGGTAGTTACTATGTCCTTTGTGTTTTTCAACTCTCCTTGTTTGAGTTTCATAGTTTTCCTGCTCGGCTCTCGTAACATCGACCGGAGACCCGGTTAAGATCTTGATCGTTGAACCATCCCGAAGAAAGAGCGAGATCGTGGGAAAGGAAAAACGGAATACACACAGATCAGACTCGCGAAAGCGAAACTACATTATCTAAAATGCAGACAACACACGAGCAATCCGTCATCGGGCAGAAGACGGAATGCTGCAATGCGGGTTTGATGAGCATTATCGAAACGTTTCTACTGAATGATATAGGCATCAGAAATAAACAAGGCGAACTCGACAGAAAGGGAGAGACTTACTTAATAAACGACAGAGAGGAAGAAGTAAGAATCAAAATGAAGGAAAGGAATCATACATTTGCTGCGCATACTACTATGATATGGTTATGATGAGCATGGAAATGAAAACTCCGATTCTTTTAGCTGAATCACATCGATGAAGTGGAGAGAAAGAAAAATGAGATACTATGACGCGACAGTAATCATGTCAAATCAAACAGATTTTGAATTCGTAAAACACGAGTGAAAACCAAAAAGGAATAAAAGAAAGAACTACGCGGAAAATGATGAGAACAGACACTGAGCAGATAAAATATCTCTTAAGCCCGATTCGTTCCGTAGGAGGAATACTTATAATAGAGTTTATAGTAGGCATCGAATGGAATAATGAACCTTTAAATAAAACCGTTTTACGTCATTGTATTGTAAAAAAATTGTTTTCATTTGTCGGGATAAGGCATGTGGTGCATGCGCAACGTCTCGCCTCTTGGAGGTCTCAAATCGCGTTATGATCATAGGAAAATGACTAGGGATCGCTTCCCGACGCACGATCGACTGCGGACGAGTTGGAACTCGACGATAGCGTCCGAGCTTCGTGGCAGCACGAAACATTGTCCCGAGAGGAGTTCAGAACTCCGTTTCCTCTCACGGCCGGCGCAGTGAACATGTATCCAGTACTTTACTCAAGAGGCCCAGTTTCGGGTATTGCACCGAAATATTAGAGAATTTGTTGATGATTGTCATGCATGCACGTCAACTCGTGTCCACGGGTGCAGGGGACCCAGCCGGCGATCTGGACGAGGGCCACCCAGGGAAGGATCATTGAAGAGCGAGCTCAAGTTGGAGAGAACACGTCATTTGGTAATTTCGCGTAAGTCTCGGATGGAGGCCACAGACGTCTCCTGCGACATCTTCTCGGATGGTTGCCGGCGTGCGCTTCGGTGGAAACAGACGGAGTGCGAATCAGCTTCTGCATACAGAGCACGCAGAAACTCCTCTGATGAAAAGTCGTGCTCAGGTAAACGGATCGCTGAGCGGAAGAGTGGATCAACACTAAACTCTGTGCCCACATAGCTCGCTACGCATCGATATATATGCGAGGCTCTACACGTCAATCGGAAGAGCACGATGCCACTCTACGTAGTTGGCGCTTAACAAACTTCGGATCACGGTGAAGCTAGTCACAGAGGCAACAAAAGAGGCGAACGAGCGTGGATAAAGTGTGGAGATCAGAGAGAGCAATGACGAATGGGGCTAGAGACCGGAAGAGATTCACTGGGGCTCCATTCGCAGCGGAGCTTGCAGCACAAAGCCGCCGCAGAATACTCGGAGGCTCGATAGAACAATTGGGCGCTTTCAGGACAAGAAATTTCGGGAAAACTGGACAGCCAACTATATTGAGCTTCAAATCGACAAGCTGGAAATATTGGAATACAAACCGTTGAGTACGTGTGGAAAGAACTTGCTAGAGCGCGGAGAGCTCTAGGAGCGTTCAGGAGATCGTTGCATGATTTCCTTCAATCATTTCAGGGCCCCACAAAGGAAACTCTGCATACTGTAATCGTTGAAGAAGAACTCACGGCACTCTTCTGGATTATGCCAAAGAGGAGAAGACACCTGAATGTAACAGGGGCTCGAGCAAGCTGAAAACCCCGAGAGCAGATGGTGAAGATACTCGTTCTCGGACGGTGGTCTTCAATGTGATAGTTGGGATTTTTCCAGGATGGAAGAGTCTGAGATGCCTCCCAGCCGTTCCGTTCAAGTCTCCCTGCTCGTCAGTGTGATCGATATCTTGCTCTATCTTCTAGTGACGAGAACATTCTGGAGGAGTTCGACAGATGAGTGCTCCCCTGCTGAGGTATAGGGAAATTCCACTCTCTCCGGAATCGTGCCACCTCAGCAACAGATGAACCTGGGACGACGACCGAATTTGTGTTTGAGGAGCTCATGTTTTGGGGTCTCGGCGAAAACTGACGGTTTCGCTCGCCCGCGAACAACTCATCCTCGATGAAGTCGATCCTTCCTTCACAGAGTCTTCCGAAGCTCTTCCAGTTGAAAGACCGAATCTCGCGCTCAGAATCGATTCCTAGAGAAAGTGAGGCGATTAATTGCGCTGTCTTTGAACGATAGAATCCAGTCGTGGACATCGAAACAAACCTCAGCTTTGAGGTGATGATGCCACCCTTGATGGAGGAGGAAGAACAGCTCTGCAGCGATTAAGCCAAGTTTACCCTTTTCGTTCCGGAATCTATCCGAATAGTGAAATTCATTCAAGAGATCGATTGTAAGGTACCGGGTACTCCATAACTTCCTCAATGGTTAGGTACTTCAAAAGGATGGGATCTCTGTCGAATGGTGGGTTGTCTCAATGATTGGCTCCGCTACCGCATACGGGTGGACGGGAGCTCAGAAATCTTGAGACACATTTCAAGCTTTGTGAAAACGCCAAATATTCCGGGCGAGCAGGCCGAACGAGGGGTGGAGCCATCGCCACGCGGCGCTGGCGGAAGATCGAGCCTTCGATTCGAATGTTCTTCCCGTGTTGACCTCGGATCAATTGCTCACGTCAACGAGTGGAGCATGCCGAAAGCTCAGGTCTCGACGAAAGTGTCTCAATGAGGTCTTTCAGGAGCGCACAAGATCTGGTCGACTTCAAATCAAGCCTCAAGTCTTATATCGTTGTTCATTTAATCCGGAAGATCTACCGATTCTACATTAACTACCAGCCTAACAGAAGAGAGGTAGGAGGCATTCCCCGGTGTAGGTGCGAAAGCCCCGCTGGCAACCGGGAGGTGGGTTGCTGTTTCCATGCGGCTTCTGGATGGGATCTACCTGCGCCTTGCGACGTGCTCGACGTTCATTCCTCGTCCAGCGGAGTGCCCCACGGGTCTTTCCCAGCCGAGGGACAACGATAGGAGGCAGTATCAACCGAAGCTGATGGTGGAAGTCAAAATCCTACTCGAAGGTTGGAGAAACATCCAGGGGCAAGCTGCCATGACTGGTTAGCAGTGGGCGCGGGAATCATTGTTTTGCTTTTATTTCACACATCCGGAGCGATTAGAATACTTCACTCTAACTTCACATCGGAATATATCGCTCCATGGGTCTTGAAAATGAGTTCGCTCATTGGATTGTTGCAGCTTAAATTTTCATAAGAATCAAATGAATTGTTCGTGGAGTTATCTGATTCAGCTTATACCCTTACTGTGGACTGGGGAATGATCGAAAAAATTGCAGTCCATCCTTGTTATTCGCGGTCAGTCGGTTCTGGGAAAGTCCGCGAACAACGAATAACCTGAATAAACTTCACGATTCTCACAAACCGCGACTGAGCGAGCTCGCGTACGAAGGAGCACGAATAAACGATGGACAACTCCATCAAGGAGTCAATCGAGAGTTTGGAAGACTCGGTGAAGGGAAAATTCTCGAGCATGACTCTTCCGATTTCGTGGGAAGTCGAAGGAATGAGTCCGAGGAGCATCGCTCCTCGTTCTACGTCCATTCGTTGCCGAGCTGTGTCATTTTGAAAATCGGGAACTACCTCTGTAGGTTGACATGGGGACGCTTATCTGCCCAACTCCTTTCATCAGAGAGTGTCATCGGGATGATCAGAGTCAGGTGATAACGATGGCGTAGCTGGATGCGGCGGTGGTGGTCGACGGCGGCGATAAGTGAGTGAAGTTATGGAGTGTGCGATCATTTATGGGGGACACGAGCAGGAAGCTGCGTTCACCTCCTTCATTTCTGTCAATTTTATGACGGGGAATTAACAGCGATATCTCGTTACGACCATAGCCGAAGACACGACGTTGTAATAAATATCATGGGGAGAGGTAAATTCAGTCTCGCGGCCTCCAACTATTCCACTCAGGAGCATCTGCCTGCTTGGCAGCCCGGCTGCGCAATCCGCCGGCTCGCTCGGATTGCCTCCTCGCTCGAACCGCTTACTCGCCTGGCCTCTCACTCGTTCGTCCGTCCGTCCGCCCGCCTTCCCGCGTGCGTGGATATCTGAGGGAAGGATCGATGGACGGAATATTTCCCGAGCAGCCGCAGCGAGTAATGCTGAGGTCACCATTGCGGGGATTATCCAATCGCCGTTCCGCTCAAAAGAACGCCTCGCCCTCAATCTCAAAGCAGTCAGTCAGTCAGCCAGCCGATCGAGTAGCGCGTCAGCGACCAGCCGGACGGACTAGGGTAAGGATGATATCATCTCGTCAATGAACAGCTTTTGCCGCTTGCAGTCGACCTGCAGGAAGGATAGCGCAGGATCAGGGAGCACAGGGAACCGAGATCTGTAGGGGTGCGGGATCAAGATGCAAAAGGAAGACGGCGGCGGCTAGATGGAGGAACGAAGATGCTGTGTGAAGGATGTATCGAACGAACACGGTGTAGTTCGCATTCTCCCCCCAGGAGAACCTGATCTTATATTTATTCAGCCGAGCCTTTATTAATTCTGGTGTTGGGAGCGAGTCTGGCCCAATGCCGGGCGGCCGCACTAACCCGTTGCACGCCTCCCCGGCAAGCTGCTTCGCCTCCAGCAGTTTCTTTAGTAATTCTCACTGTTATGAACAACCGCTCTCGATGTTGAGCAACAGCACCGCACCAACCATTCGAGCGGCCGGCCGGTCGACCTTATCTGGACGAGTCGGAGCGAACATTCAAATAAACGAGGCACCGCGGAAAACAAACATAACGAAGAAACGATGCGACGGAATAAATGGCTCCCTGCGAAGCTTCTTGCTGGCGGGGCAGCAGCGAGCGGTACGGCGTTCATGAAGGAGCGGAAAACGGTCGCGTACCATTTACGCGAATCCTAATTGCTCTCTCTCTCACCGTTAAATCCTCATGCGTTGCAGCTCCTTGTGCTTAGCGATTCGCGCTTCGATAGAACTTCGCAAGTTCAGCTCAACTGATACTACCTTTCCCTCGAGAACGACGTAACCCAAGAGTTCCAGTCTCCTATCTCGCTTGAAGTTTTCAATATTTCTGCTGGGACCCCGGAAGTCATCCTCTACAGTGAAGTATCGTTCTCAATATTGTTATCTTGATGCTCTTTCGTTAATTTACTGGTTAAGAATCTGCTCTGCTGCGCGCGCTTTTCGGGAGATCCGGCCACATACCGGATGACCTTGCAGATCCCCGCGAGTTCTTCCTCGTGGGCTTTCATGGTTCTCAAGCCATATTTGTATTCCGCACGTCACATCCGAGGCTGGGGATTTGTGGAAATACACTGTACACTGCGCTGTACTTCACTGCACGGAAAGGACTTCGTATATACGTATGGGTTCCGCCCTTGTTGCGTCAGTGGAGTGGATACCTCTCAGTCAGTTTCGATGCTTCTCCCAGGGATCCGTCGTGACTCTAGACCGCGAGGATTTGGCGGTGAGAGGCAGTAATTTGGATTCGGGTGAGTAGTATTCGGGTAACTGGGACAGGGCGCGAGAAACGACACCGACAGAGGCGATATCAGAAAAGCCGACTAACAAACCGAAAACCAATCAGAATTCGCGTACTCTTCGCGATTGATTCGAATTGACTCCAAGCAGACGAATTCCCGCTCTGAAGATGACATTGATAGTTCGGAATTTCACGATGGGAGTCTCATGAATCGTTCCATCTCTCAGGGCGCTCGCCTCATTTGTTTGGCGAGCGAGAGGGCTCAGAAAGCGCCCTTCTCCGCAAACTTCGATCCCTTAATCAGACTTCGACTCTGCGACGTGACGAAACGGGCGGGCGGGCGGCTGGTCAGCAGTAGGAGGGTTGGTCGGCGCCAGGCGAGGTCTGAGTCGATTCATTTCCATACTAATTGCTCCATGATCATCGTCATCAAGACGGATCTGTTGGCTGACCCGTTTTCGTTACGAGTCCCCGTCCCCTCTGCCGTTGAGATCGTCGAGCACAGCTCTAAAACTCGGCTCGAGTGGTGGAAACGACGGAAGCGGAGGAAAGTTATCCGGATCAGCGCTGATCTCGACAAGGATTCCTGACAACTTTTCACAGGACTCTGAGAGGAGCGAGGGATTTCGATATCGATGACGGGAGGGGATCTCAGCAAACAACCTCCCGGGGACGGTAGGAACTCGAGCCGGAGCTCGAGATCGTCGGTGTCTAATTTGGCAGCCGAGAGAAGGGACTCGGAGCTGTGAAACGATCGTCTGAAAACCTGAGCAGAGTTCGGGGAAATCTTAGAAGTGTACGTTCAGTCAGAACCCAACGTCACCAGGACAAGGTTAGGCGAGACCTGTGAGCGCCGCATGAGGAAAGAAGGATGCGACGCCAACGAAGCCGAAGCGGGAAGAGAGGTCCACAATGGATGGCGTTGTTTGGTGGGAGGTGCCGAGGTGTCAATCATCTGACCCCGTTCACGGTCTCAAGCTCACGCCCCCTCCACGCATTGGACACCTTCGCACACTAGTTCTCCCGTTGTCCTTCCTGAGACGCATATCGTTTATGTGAAAGAAACTTCAGTGAAGAAGGAAATAACCAGCCATCATGATGCTCTACTCTTCTAATTCAACGCGGTCCGAGACGCTTGATATTTCTCTCGTTCGAAACTAATTACGGACGTTTCTTGTCGCTCCTCTCTGCTTTTCGTTCCGCGCGCACCCCCCCCCCCCCCCTTCCCCCACCGGTTCCAGGATTGAGCCACACTCCGTGGAACTCTGGAAGCTTTTGCACGAACCGACAGCGAGGCACAGTGACGATCTCAGAAGTGTGGTACGTTCGACCGGACGGGTTCGTCGAAACGTGATGCTGTCTGGCGTGAAGATGACATGAAAAAGGTACCACACTTTTCTGACCCTGAGAGCGGGCGTCACGGAGGAAGTCAGAACTGGAGACGATACGACGAGGCTGTTTGGGACCTTGACGACAACGCAAGAGAACAGGGGCCACTCTGCAAAGCGGTCGTTTCCCGGATCTCTGGATGGTGAAACGGACCCAGACGATTCCTAGACTGAGGAAAGTCTGAACCAGCGTACTGGCCAGCTTAGTTGAGCTTGTTCAGAGAGTCGACAGGAGAACAGGCAGACAGCTCCAGTCGTCTGGAGCTACGGCTGAGCAATAACGCATGGGGGGAGGAAGCGCTCGAGCAGCCATTTAAACTTTTCACGATCTCCCAAAGCCATTCTAATGGCAGCAGCGAGCGCTTCGTTGAATACCTGGAACGATGCGTCGTATCGACTCGAAGAGAGCGAGGAAATGCACCAGAACTCTCAGGAACGATGGGGAAGACGAGCAAACCGACCGACCAACCAACCAAAGATTCGGCAAACGAGGCTCCCTCAGAGGATGTGCGTTGGGCGTCGCATCGGACGCACGCGAAGCTTTCGAGAAAACGTTGACGACATGTACGCCGCGGGATTGAATGATAACTGATGTCCACGACAGAAAGGATGGAGACGGGAAACTTCCATTCTGAGCTCTGAGAAGCGCTTCATCAAGGGATCGCATGCGCTGTGACGACAAAGAACACGAACCGGCTCCGCGAGAACGAAACCTCGCCGCCGCCACCAGCATGAAGGAGGTTCGAGCTGTGTTGAGAGAGGTCCAGATACTGTGTACGGGGCGCTTGTTTAATTCCAGTTTCTTTTTCCCCAGCCTGCGGAATGCCGGGCCGTGGAGACGACCCCGCAAGATCCAGGCAGGCGGGCGCGCGGGCGGGAAGGCCAAGAGGCAAAGACCCTGGAGCCGACTGAAGTAAATCACGCATATCTCCTGAACACGCTGGCATGGTAATTTGTTCGTCTCATCTGCGGCGGCGGCCGCGGAGGAGACAGCGGAGGAGACGGCCTTTGCTAACAGCAACGGGAGAAGCGGACAAGAGTGACTTCCTTTTCCTCCTTCCCCTTTTCCCTCCGCGATGTCCACCGGTGCCCGCTCTTTTGTGAGGGACCTATACGGCTCATTGAATTTAGCGCACCGGACCAGTCGGCCTGGACTCAACTGGGCCGCAAAGAGCTCGACCTGGCTCGACTTGACTGGACCCGAATGAACAACACCATCAGCGCAGCCAAACCTCTCGGTCCTCGTGTCCGGCCCGTGTATAGAGAGATAAAAGTCTGTAACCTCTCCCCCCATCTGCTCCTCATCCTGGTCATCCTCCTTTTTTCTTTCAACATTACGTCCTTTCTCCGTTCAGACCACAACAACAACAACAACCGCGGCAGCGGCAGGACCAACGGCGACGACAATGATGGCATGACAACAAACGACTCAGAAGGGAGGTTTCGCATCCCGAGCTAGCTGGTCGCGAGCGGACACGCCGACCATAGAACACCAGGACATTAGGCCGCCGGACTTGTGTCCCGCCTGCGTGATGCCTAGAACTAACAGGATTAGAAAACGACTAATTAGCCATGAAAAATGTCACGCGACTACAACAACGAGTAGTTTTGAAAGAACGATGCGACCGCGCATGCGATTCTCATGAGGCCCTTAGCGGTGGCCTGAATGGCCGCAAGCATCATTGAATACGAAAGTGTGCGAACAAAGCTTTCGGGGAGAATTTGCTATGCGCATGCGGAGCTCGTAAGCTTCATTTTCCAGAGGAAGGAGGTTCCTCCCTGATTGATCAGGAAATGGAACGCTTTTCGGTTGATGAAATTATCATGTTGAATCAAATCGGTGGGAAAGTTTGCCAGAACTTGGAAAATTCACCGCAGCTCCGCGCTCCGCTCGTGCAACTTTACCAGGGATCTCTCCAGTAATATCTTGCGAGTGTCAATTGCCGGTGTTTGACCTGAACGACAAGATGAAGACACAAAGGAATGGGAGCCTCGAGGACGACCGCGCGCGGAAGGACGGGCCCTCGAACGATAATAAAAACTTGCTCATGACCATCTCAAAAAGTCCTCAACTCTTTGCTGCGGTAGTTTCGATTCGCGTCTTTACTGCTCGAATAAAAATTCGAGACTCCCTCGGGACGCAGGGAAGAACTGTGATGAAGTGATCTGAATCAGTGGCCTCAATTAACTCGTTGCAATCAGCGTTCGGAAAGCGCGATCCCTTCTCTATTGTCGCTACGGCACCCAGCTTCTGGTTAACTCCGTCGACGCGAATTGCATTGCTCCTTGCGAGTCGGCTTTTTGCCCTAATTTATCGTATACATTTTTGTTTTCTTTTCCTCCAATTCCCGCCACCTGACTCGAGCCGTATGAACCATCGCCATGTTCTTGTCAGAAAAGCCTTAAGGGTTGCCTCGATTGAGAATGTCGCATAAATTGCGAGCGAATGTGACCGAAAGGCTGGTGCGGAAGTGATTGAAAAATGTAAAGGGTCCTTTCTAGGAAAGTGCAAATCGAGAAATCGGCCATCCTGACTGACTGACTGACCGACTTGTACTGAGAGGGAAGGAGGAGGGGAGGCGAGAGGAGCAATGGGGACCAGCGCTGGGGAGAACGCAGAGGCAAGTCAGACGGATAAGAGGGGAAGAGCCGGGAAGCGAACCGAAACTACACGATCTATTTTTAGCATCGACGCATTCTCTCTCTTTCCCGTTCTCTCACTCGCACTAGTGTGGGTAAGGCTGGGATAAGAGGCAGACCGACAGAAAGACGGACGGAGGGTGAGGGGAGTGAAGTGGGCAAGGGACAGGGGCAAGAAGCGGGATGCTTATCGGAAGGGTCGCTCGGATTGCCCTCTCTTTCTCGCAGAGTTCTTTCCACTATTGCGCCGGCCGTCGTTCTTCCTCCTCGACAGGCTGGCGGGTGGCTTGCGGGTAGCTTGCGGACGGCGGACTGGGTGGCGGGTAGTGGGCTGGCTCCGGTAGTCCTTTCCAGTTCTCCACATTGCCTCTGCCGTTCCATTCTACTCTTCCCCACGTTCTCCTGTTTTTCCATGTCCTTCTCCTTGTCCCTCCCCCTCCCGACTCGTTCTGTTTCCCCGCACACTCCTCGGCTTTTTCCGCGCTGAAACGTTCCCTGCCGTGTGACGTTCTCGGCTCCCTCTCTCAAAGTCAGGCTTGACCTAATTTCCCGCACATTGCTCAGCCCGGTCTCAGGACGTCCCAAGGTCCCCTAAGCTGCTGCTGCCGCCACTGCTTTCGCTGATGCCGTGGCCGTTGCCGCCGAGAGGGTTCCAGAGCGTGCCCTCTCGTGCGCTCGGCTTCCAATACACTTCGCGATTCGGACGGCGCTGGCTTGTCTTCAGCGAAAAGAAAGACAACAACGCCGACGACGAAAGATTAGGCGTTCCGAGCAAAGCAACACTACGCACAACAACGACGCGTGCGCGGGTATCATGAAAAGCAGTGTCAAGACCACCGAAGAATTCCTTTCTCGCAGCAGTTCGCTGCACTCCAAACAGGGCTCACAAGAGCTATCCCCCCTGTCGGAAACTGGAGCCCGTGGTCAGATGTGGCTTGCTTTTGCATATGAGGTATTATATCCGACCGGACACAGCGAAATCTCGAATGCCTGAGTGAATTACACAATATTCTCGAGAGAGTCCTTGGATCGTTCCCTTGGAACGCTGTCCTGACATCCCGAAGCAAAAACTCGGGGAACTCCATCGTCTTCCTCCGTCGGATTTCTCAAACGCTTCACGACTCGGAAAACATCTCCACCCATGTTACTTCCGTGAGACCGCAAATATGATATCCAGTCCTACCCCCGTGTTGGAAGACCTCGCGAAGAGAGGAGCTGTCAGGTGAATCCCATCGGGAAACTTCGAACGAGATGCCTTCAGCGGGCTGGAAGCTGAGGATGTATGACGCAGAATCGAGGATTTCTTCATCGGAATCGACATTCCTCCTCTCCTGCCGGAGCCCATTGAGCTCGAATCTTCCCATTTGACCTTGTCGAGACGACCCCAGTCGCCTGCACCCTCAATGCTTCCGCCGTCGTTAAAACTGTCTTCTTCCTTCTGTGCTTTCCTCCCCGTCAATTTTTCCAGCCGTGTTCGTCACCATTTGAACACATACGCCGTTGTGACAAGCCAATCATCGCTCAGCTTCCGGAGGGAATCGACTCTCGCCGACAGAAGCACTCGTTCAATTCTGCGATGAATGGATTGAAGAGAGGACGGCCTCTCCGTTCGATTCCTGTAAACGTGGATTGATGGGAAGGTTCATTTGATCGAACGATGGATGGAACACTAGAGACAACGGCGTCGACAACGAGAGGGAGGCGGAAGGCTGCAATTTCCAGGCTCGAGGAATCGGAGAGCTCCTAACGGCTTGAGCTGGTTAGCAAAACATTTCCAAGTTAATTTGTACGGCGAGGAGGAACCGTCAAAATCGAGGGAGAATCGATTTCAATGCGGGGATCGTTGCTGTATCGGAGAACGGGGAATAGATCGTGTTGACAAATACTCGCTGAAAAGGTTACCCTAGGCCGGGGGTCGGCGTAAGATGGAGAGGTCTGCTGAGTCCGTTGTGTCGGACCACCTCCTGGCCACGCGATTCCGGTTCGGATAACGAGGGTGGTCCGACTCTGCGAGGCCAGGGGAGAGCCTGATTAAGACGACAGATTGAATCGATAAAAATAATAAAATAGCTCGTCGAAGAAAGACTCTCGGTCGATCAGTGAAACCTTATTCCGCGTCCACTAGAAGCGCAAGACCATCAGGGTGGATTCCCGGGGCTTCCCTCCTATGGGATGAGGAAACTCTGGAAGCACACGCATCGCTCCATAATATCACCACCGACAACGTACGCTTTTCCCTGATTTCAGGAAGGGCGGAGACATTTCTCGATCTGCTACGATAATCCACCAAATCAGTCGAAAATTTCGATCAATAACGAGCGAACTGTGGTACATAAAACTAACAACACGAACTAGAGAGTCGAATGAGTAAATAGCTTTGTTATGATGCTGGCTGAATGAGTAGGGATAACAGAATAAAACGTTCAAATATCCGATGAGCTCAACTTCTTGAAGAAGCAAACTACAGGGCTGAGCGCGGACATCCGCTAGAAAAGTGGATTGCATGCGCGTCATACTTGGCGACACTTTCGTGCTCTCCACGGGTACTTCGGCGTCTGTGCAAGCCGAACGAGATTTCAGCGTCGCTCGTTCTCTGCTCAGAGAGAATAGAGCGAGCCTCAAAGCTTCCACGCTAGATGACATCTTCATTCTACGGAGGTTTTTTCAGTATGAAATCAAGAAACCGGAGTGAAAGTTGTGGAACATCCGTATTGTTGCCCGGAGCCCGATGTCGGGTACATCTTTGTAGCATGATTCCCCGGTTCCCTGCTCAGTGGACTCTTGTAGCACTCGAATTGGCGGATTTCCATCTGTACATTTAATTGAACAGCCAGCTTCCTTCGGCTGGTATTCTTTTCGAAGCAAGACATCTGCTACCAGAAAACTAACGTAGTTGTGGCTTGAATCATCGACGTTTGAGTGATTCCGAAACGTAACCTATACGAGTAAATAAATTGCAGTTGAATGCGGTTTTTAACTGCAAAACTGCGGTTTTAACAGCAAAACTGCGGTTTTAACAGCAAAACCGCGGTTTTAACAGCAAAACTGCGGTTTTTAACAGCAAAACTGCGGTTTTCGGTTGCGGTTGACCGAAAACTGCATTTTCCGAAAACTGCAGTCTTTTGCAGGGCCTAGCTGCAACGCGTTCTCGATGTCTCCTGAACCGCAAATATTCTCCTCTTGGCACTTGGAGGAAAACCTGGTTGCGCTTGCGGTCTGGAGGTCCAATCTGGAATCGTGCCCATTCCTTCTCTGTGCTATTCAGACGCTTCCCCCTCCATTCATTAGGACCTCAATCGGTTTTCCGTAGGATCTGATCAGGCCACAGCAGGATTATTCAAGTATCGCCCGCACTATTTCTGCATCTCCGCCATAAATGCTCTATCACCCACGGTCGGCAGCGGAGGCAGATTGTTTATGTAATGAGCCGACGTCGCCTACTGCGAGAGCTCCCAGAAATCTCAGCCTGCAGCTGGAGTGTTCGCCCTGTCGATCCTAATCACGGAAAAAAACCGCGAACTCCTGCTCGAGTCTTCAGCCCAGCAGCCAGCAATCCAGCCGAGATAGATACGATGATGGCAGGCAGACCGCCGCGTCGAGTAGGCCGACCAGCGGGACCATCAAAGCTCAAATTACGGGCTTCACTCAGAGTGGCGGGATACCTCAAAAGAGTCATAATTTTGAGGTCCGCCTCACCGAAGCAAGTGAGTGACAACGAACGATGAGTATAGATGTTGAAAATACGCCGGGCGGCTCGTCGTTCGTGTCACCGAGCAGCAGGTGTTTGAGGACTGCATGGATTGCGGCATCATCGCTCCCCCTCTAATTGAGTGAACCCCAAGTTTGATGAAGACAGCGGTGTTCCGATGGTGTTGAGAAGCACACTCCGGTTTAGAGAATTCCAAACTCCACGATCAAAACATCGAGGAAATTATCCAACTCAAGATTTCAAACTTGATGTCGGGCGTTAATCGAGTGGATTCTGGGCACTTCGGAAGATAGGATCGTCATGAGTGTCGCGGGAGAACCATCGAGATGGGATGAAGAACTCTCGAATTCGAGGGAAGCGTGAGTGACGAACTAGAAAGGCGAAATCTCTCGCTGGAACCATTGAGAAACCCTGATCCTTAACCGGTATTGTGAAGTTTACGCCACTCTTGTTAACTTGAGCCAACGTGTTCAGGATGGCAGGAGCTCGAGTTGTGAGTTAATTGCAGCAGCGGGCAAAAAAAAAGTGCTTACCTATGCTGGGAAGGACTTCATAGTGTTACAACAAGGAAGAAAGTTCAGAATTACTCTTGATGACGAAAGACCACCGTTAGCTGCAGCAATTAAGCACTTTGACAGATTCGGACATCGAACTCAGAGACGGAGCAACTGCAAATGAATCGATCCACTCCCACTGTCAGCGGGTTGACTTATTCGTATCTGAAGGAGGGACCTTGCGTCCACGAGGAGAACGAGCAAGGATGATCCCAAAGAACATCCCGGAGCCGCCTGCTCAAACCGGTTGCAGGTCTCGTTCGCTCGAGAATCGCAATCAAAAGAGTGTGGAGCGACAAGTATGAATCGGGGGATTGGAGGAGAACGTTCGCATTGGTGCGAGACCTCGTCGAATTGAAGCGTCGTTGCGACAGCCATGCCATGTCAACTCCCACTACACAGAACCTCTTTCACATACAGAGCTGAGATGACCGTTCTCACGACCGCGTTCTCAGAGGAACGTTTCCTATTCTCTTCGATGTGAAGCTTCGAGCTTGTATCACACCGGAGGTTCGCTCGAAACCTATCTCCGAAAACTTCCGGGGTCGAAATAAAAACCGTCGCAGGGTCACTCTCCCGAACACGGCGATGACAAACATTCAATGACCTCACTGGTGCTGCGGCGGCTCTGATGACTGACCTACATCGTGGCAGATTGACAACAGTCGATACTGGAACCACACAGCACCTGAACTGGAGTCCGCTTGGTCCGAATATACCATAGGCTTGGATCTATGACAGGCCCTGCACCAGGATGGGCTTGCAGCAGAAGGACGGAATGACTCGGTCACAAACAGTATCGTATCATTCTCCGTTCATCGCAAGGTCCTCTGCTCCACTTTCGCATCGACAACGGTCATCTTTGACGTCGCACGTCATCAGGTGGTCCTGGTTCCTTCTCGTCGTGGTAGAGGTCGACCCCTGCGCTTCCCTCTTCCTTCTAGTTCCGACCGGCAGCGGCTGCGGAGACTTCAGACTAGCAGCAGCGGTGTCAGCTGCGGCGGCGATTTCCCACCAGTTGGTTCGGACACCAGTTCTATTTTCAACCACCAGACCGAGCAGTCCGGAGAGAAAGAGAACCTGGAGAAGCCGGGCGGCAGCACCGGGCGACCAGCTCGCTGCTCAGGCAGCCGACCGATCTCGGTCGCTTCGCAAAGAAACAACTGACTTGAACAACGAGCACCGGCGGCAGCAGCAACAGCGGATAGTAGTGCCTGTTGGTGGGCGTGCAAACGTGTGCGCGTGCCTTCTTGCGTGAGTGCATGCGTGCGTTCAGGAAGGCGAGCAATCAAGCGATCGGCAAGAATCCGACTGTCCGAGGATTTGAGTGAGTGATGTGCGCTTCCATCCTCAGGAGGTTGTCTTCCAGACTTCACAAGGACATGGATGAAACGGCCGACAACCTTCTGCACTCGGTAGGTCGTTGTATTGTCCGGCTTCGGGCCGCCGGAAGAATCCCATCAGATTCTGTCTGAGTAGGAGGGGGGGAGGGGGGGGGGGGGGGGGGTTGATTCGCGATTCAAAGTCGACTGCTGGAACTTCGGATGAAATTTTATCATCATTCTCGAAGGGCCGTCTGACGAGTGCAACTTAGTTAACGACCTCTTGGGACTGGCCTTTAAAATGATGGACTGACTCGGCATCGAGACTCTCGTGGAATCGGCGAGTTTTTTTCTCCTCCCACCTGTTGAAAGCAGGGGCGACCGTGGGGAGGAAACGTGAATTGTAGAGCTATCCCAAACCGTTCGTTGCTGGTCGGACTCCTCTAGATGTGTGGGTCTTGTCGCAGTTTCCGTGCATATTGGATATGAAACCCAGCGGAACGAGCTCGCAGAATATCTCGGAGATATTCGGCGACGCTGGAAAGGCTGTTTGTATCCAGGTTAGCGGCCCTTAGAAGCCATTGCCAACTCGCCGCTCTCGAAGACACTACGTGAACCCAAGAGAGCTTCTAGAGCCGACTCGAACTTGGACCTCGCTCGATCGTATACTCTAACTAAGCGGAGAGATATTTGGGGCATCGGGGCCGATGAGCATCTTCCACTCTGCGTTTGTCCGCTACCCCGAGTCGGTTCAATCAAATAGGCTGAGCCTGATTCTCGTTGAGCCTACCAGCAGTGCAGAGCGATCGGGAATATTCCTCGATTAGGGCCTCGTTCGGTCGCGCAGGAAAACGCTACTCCGAGGGCCAGTGGTCTTTATCATGACCGAGATTCAGTGCGGAGATTCCAGCAAACGGAAAACTTCCTCTGATGAATGGCTTCTAGTCGAACAAGCGAACCGTTCGAGGCGAGGAATACGTGTTCTCTCGAGAAATTGATTATTAGACTCAACACGATTAACCGCCGACAGGGCACGCTTGTTAGTGAACGAGGTTAGTTTCGAGGGTTTTCAAAAAAAAACTCGAGTATGAGGGTCAGACTCTAATTCGAGTCGTTGAGTTTTATGGTCGTGTGATGCGGAAGTGCGAGAGCCTGTTCCTCCGCGGCAGTCGGATGACACTCCGATCAACGCGATGTCAAGCGTACGCTGACCTCGCGAAGCTTCCTCGTTTCTCGATCGGGTTCCGAGCGCGGCTTCGTTGTCGCTTCTCTCCTGCAAGCTCCTGGTCAGAAGATTTCAAGCGTTCCGAGAGTTCCTGAATCAGCCCCGCCCCCGCAGATGAAATGCATTAATTATGTGAGCTGGCCGTCACGTTCTGACGGAAACTCGGCGCCGCTGATCATCTCGACGGTTCGGAGCTCCATTCGGTTCTTTCCGCGATCTTTCCTACTTAGTCTGTTGTTCGGGCGGAGGGGGCGGGGGAGTTGTCAGCCGCATCGGACGACGTCAGGGACCTTCAACGATCCCGCGGTCCACCGCAGACAGGCAGGACATTCATGGAGTTCCTCCCGTTACCCGCTCGTATGCTGTCACCCTGTCGTCTGGTCATCGGCACTTTGCGCTGTTGGAGGCAGGAACGGCCGCGAGTTGGACGGACAGGCGATCAGGTATCAAGACTCTCGCCAACCGACGTACTATAACGAAAGAAACAGGTCATGAAAGAATGTGCACCAGCTTGCCCGTCGTTCAAGATAGGAACTTCCAGAGCAGAGGAGGTGTACGTGGCAACGGATAAACGATTTGGACGGAGTCGGAGCTTGGATCGCGCCCGTATTCGCAGTCCGTTGCGTTCGGAGACGTACAGGATCTTCGAACGCAAAAAACAAGGAGCAATACAACGAACAGGAGCAAAGAGACGGGACTGATTTGGAGTGATGGGGAGAGGCCTCCTGCTGGTTGTGGAGGAGGACGCGACGAACAAACCCGCCATCCAAACAGAACGGCGAGCCACCAAGTTGCTTCCCTGACCGCGGATAGGATACGGACCGAGTTGTATTTCCGATTGAACATTGGGAGAATCCCGATGCAGCCAAAGGTCCAACTGGACGAAGGATTGGCGGCGCCCGGGGACTGACCCGAGAGCAAGCTCCGCAAAGGAAGAACAAAGCGACAGGAATCCTTTTTTTTCGCTGCTCATGATGCTGTGTTGCGTCGCTCGTTATCGATGAATCGTTTCGCGATGAAACAACTGCCGGAGGAAAGTCTGGTATCCAATCTCTCGCAGCGGTTATTCATTTCGGAGGCGCTCGGATGCGAATGGTTCCTGGAACAAGGTTGCCAAATCTGCGAAGGAGTATACACATCACGTCCGCACCGCAAATCCTCAGCAAGGGTCCTCGGGCAGCCTGAATTCTTTGAATTGGCGTCATCGACTCTTCGAGAAGAGGAGAATGAAAACTCGTTCGGAAGTCAGGTTTCGAAGGGTAGAGTAACCAGCGAAACAAAGACAGCCATCGCCAACGGCGGCGTGGCGTCAGCAGCAACTCATGTCTGATTGGTTTAGCCTCCGCGTCGAGCCCTTCGGTTTTTTTTTTTGTAGACCACCTACGCTGCAGTCGTTAGGCAACTTTTAATTGGCGAGCGACTTTGACTCATCCTAACCCTTATTTCCTCCCTCCCGTAGGAGGTGCGCAAAGCTTCAGTGCACGATGACCCCGAAGGACATCTCGTTTACAAAATAGGAGACGTCATCAGCGATAGATGTGAGTTCTTAGCGATCGATTCCTCATATGTAACAGTATTTGGATCGTTGGAACCTGACAGCTATGAGCGGGCAGGGCCGAGCGCTGCTCCGCAACGTTTTCTGAAAAGAACTCGATGTGAAAGTCGCAACTCAGAGATGAGCGGTTTCGACTTCGTGGGCGGAGAAGGCTACGTCGGCGGTTCCCGGTGGCATTTTCTCGCATCGAGAGCTCCCTGTCTTGTGACGAAAGTACCGCCGTGGATTCCTGTGTCTCTCCCCGAAGCCGCCCCTCTCCGCTTTTCTCTAGCGATTCTCCCTCTCTTCTCGCAAAATCTTTGAATACGAGCGATACGAAAGACCGAGGGCAATCGGAGTGAAAGGCGACAAGTGACATGATCCGCGAGGGGTAACACCAGGCTAGACTCGAACGGGGACACCGAAAAAGAGGAGATCTGATTTCTCGCTGCTTCAGCCACGGGTCCCGCGGGCTGTTTGCGGGTTCGCGAGTTTGCCCGTCAGCCATTCGACCCGCTAAACAGCCAGCCAACCAAGCAAAAGAGGAGAACATTTGCGGCCAGGCAAGATATGACTCTGGGATTAAGGCACACGCCGCGACGGCGACGTAAGGCCATAAGTTAAGGTCATGAGGGGAAAGAAGGAAAGAGAGCCTGAAACGAGCTCGAGAACTCTTCCCGCCTGTCCGCTTTCTGCTCGCTTTGCTGCGGGAAGCCTGGTTGGCTGCAACGTCGTCCCGGTCGTCGTCGTCTGAGTCGACCGAGAAGAACGAAGGTTGTACTATGCTACATGGCTCATCAGATGTCGTCGTCATTGCGACTGCCGCGGGACTACAACATTAAGGTGACTTTAAAGACCCGGAGTCGAATCAGTCAGCCCGCCGGCCAACGAATGAAACGCCCCCGGGTCGCTTGAACGGACGGAAGAACGAACTCCGAGCATAAAAAGAGAAGTTGGGTTAATTTGTGAGAGCAACGACGGCGGGCTGCGCAGGAGCCGCTGTCGCAGAGTCCCTCTTACCAGATGACGGACATCAAAAGATTGGGAACTCCTTCTCACTATGCAGGTGTTCTTAATTGTCTTCATTATATTAACATCTTTTCGAGAGGGACACCAGCGGCGGCTCGACCGGGGTCGTTTTGATCGCGAGTTCCGGAATCGATCAGACGGACGCAGCTGACCAGGAACCTTTTGGAGGCCAAGCTTTCTCCATTTTATACGCATCCAATTTGGTTTGCTTCTTCGATATTGTCGGTTGAATCTTGATTTGAAGAATGCAACACAATCATTCTGTTTACAGATGTAATTTTAGCCACGTTGGGCGAAGGAACGTTCGGAAAAGTCGTTGAAGTACTCGATGAAGAAACGTAAGCGATAAACTTGCTTTTGCACCGTTCGGCCCGTCTGACAGCTCTGGTTCTCACGATGTCAAGGTCGACTGATTGCGGGCCTTCTATGCCAACTATTACGTTCCCCAACTAACCAAGGATGTTGATAGCTCTGAACGACATTCTCGGGGGATTAGCAACGCTAACTATCAACTGGTGGCTATAGCGGCGATGTAGCGATTGCTCCAGACAAATAAAATGGTGGGCTCTTTATGAGCGTTGACGACGAACCAGCGAAAATGATCTCGTTCAACATTTGCATGGTGGCGACCATGTCCCGCAGCAGGGAGACACATTAGAGAAGAGGAACACTCGCGCTCTCTCTCTATTCAAATCTGTTTTTCAGAGATCAGAAGCTCGCTCTCAAAGTCATCAAGAATGTTGACAAATACAGGGAAGCTGCCAAACTGGAAATCAACGTTCTTGAAAAACTCCGTCAGTCCAAGGAGCCGGTCCTGCAGGCGCTCTGTGTACGGATGTTGGATTGGTTCGATTATTACGGCCACATGTGCATTTTATTCGAAGGACTTGGGATCTCAGTATTTGATTTCCTGGTATGTGCCCATGGCAGAGGAACTGGTCGGAAAGTTCTGGAACTCATTGAAGTCAGAAGATAAATGATGCATGAGGGCCCTACATTTGGGCGTGGAATGCGACACAGCGCTCATGGGCTCGTCGTTCGTTGCTTGCAGAAGGAGAATCACTACCAGCCTTACCCGCTCGACCAAGTTCGTCACATTGGATATCAGCTCATTCTGTCCGTCATGCGTGAGTGAATAATTAACATCAAATATACGGAAGCCGCAATGTTCATGGCCCGATCTCAAGTTCGCGTACTGTGGGAAGAAGAATCTGAGCGGGGTTCGTGGCCGGTCGGAGGAAATAACTGCCAGACAACAAAGACCGCTGAGTCCCACAAACAAAATAGATGCCGTTTCCGTCCTTCACCCATAAATCAATCACTGCTCCTTTTGTCGTTTACCGCCCTCGCTCCATTCACCTCCGATTCTGAGGCAAGCCCTCATGACCGAAAGAGACAGCGCGGTTTCTCCGCACTGCCAAGACAGGATATTGGGGTCCTCAGCTAGTGTTTGCAGCTGTTCGCTATACCCGAATGGGGTCCGGAGTTTATGCTCCGATAGAGCCGTTCGGTTCCTGTGCGTTCGGGGCCGAGCGCTCCGAAAAAAGAAACAAGGAAAAAACCCTCTCATGGAACGGGGAGAGGATTTTACGGCGCGGTCGGAAACAGCTCCCTCAATTCTTCATGTTGGAGATGTGCGTCTCATGAAGATACTCTGAGGACTCCCAGAATCATTCCAATGCCTTCCTGGAACGTCGTCTCGAAGTATCGATGAATTATTTAGCTCGAAACGATTCTCGGAGCAGGCGCGACTTCCGGTAAAGTCAACCGTCTCTCGAGTCATAGCGCCTCATACTGTACGTTGAATAGCAGGAATCATTTATCCCTCCGGATCATTACTTCGAGAAGAGACCGCCTTTTCCGGGAAACGGGATCGCGACTTCGTGGAAATGCTGTCGTCGCCCGCGTCCCCGTGTACCTCCTCATCCGTTCACCGGAACGTGGCTGTGCCCCTTCGTGGGCGGGCGATTTCGTAGAAAAGCACTCAGTGAAACACTCAACCCATGACTGATGAGCCGGGGTTTGAATTATCGATTCATTGATTCCACTCCAGAACATTTGAACGATCGGAGACTGCCTAACGAAAGCCCCATCCGAATCGTTCTTCACGATACTCATCTCCCGGCCTTGCTCCTGTCGATTCGGAGAACGTTCTGCCGTTGATGTCGAACACTCCGACCTCGAAGAGAGGGATCCAAAGGCCGTACAGGGTTGCAATTGGAGGAAACCGTGGGTTCTGTTGGCCGCGACTCATGCGCCGCTTCCGTTGGGTTTCCAGGGTGTATTGTCCCTGCTGATGAAATGTCAACATCCACATTTTTTTTTCTCCGTTCCCCCGCAACAGGAATTTATACCTTCCACGTGGGAGACCGACTTGATCTTGCCGCCCTCCTGCGAGTTATTCTCCTGGTGGGTCGTTGTCGGCGCGGCCGTTGTGTTGACTCGCTAACAGGAAGCTTCCATCCAGTGAAAATTGTTCTCAGGATCGCTGTGTTGATAACGTGCTTTTTTCTTCTCTCGCGTAGTTTTTCCTTCCGGTCCATGTCCTCCCTTTTTGTCGCGATTCGAGCTGTCCGCTGAGGACGCACGAGGCGTAATTAGGTCTGATGTGTACGGCAGTCAGCCGGCGAACTGCGAGTCGAGCAAAAGGCGAGGCGGTTTGTGGCTTGCCTAACTGGCTGGTAGGCGCTGTCGCGATGAAAGGGGCGGCTACAGCGGGGCTACGTGTTTCTTGTAATTAATTCGCAAGACATCATCACCTTTGCTGGGGCACCCACGTCTCTTGCGCGAGTTTTTCCGCCTCGTTCGCTCGACCCCGAAATGTTTATCACAGGCAGCGGGAAGCGCTCGTCTTCGACGTTGACACCTGACTTGGGAACACCTGCACTCTGAGTCAGGAAGTAGACGGCACCCACGATTCCAGGAACAACACAACCGGCACTTGCACCATAAACGGCATCTGTGCTCGAGGGAGCATCTGCTTTCGATTTGCCACGTGAAGGGCGCCTGTGTCGGCAAAAGCACCTGCATTTTAAGGATCAATACGGACGTGGAAGCCCTCTTTGGCAGCATGAGCTATATCCGCGGCGTCGATGGTCATTTTTGCGGTGGTCAGCAGATCAAGGGCTCCAGCGGCTGAGTGAGCGACGTCAGCGAACGCTGTTTTGACACTCGGAGTCCATTCATACACGGTGTCGAGACGTGCATCCGCCGAAAATCGAGAAACGAGGCTGAACAACAAATGGAAAACCGGATTCCGAGCGAGAGGCGCTTTCGCGCAGAGCGCATCGATACTAAGATACAGCAGCGAAAAGAAACACGAACTCCGTCTGGAATGGCTAAGGACGGTGAGGAATCACTCACACCTTGCGTTCGCTTTCAAGAGTGAGAATCGGTGGTTTTCATTTTTTCATCTTTCTTCCCGGTGCATCCAAAAAGCTCCGAGGGATTACGAAGCCTCGCCAGCTTGCCACCCGTCTGCTCGGTCGGCTGGTAACGCCGTCGACGACGACGCAAGCCGCTTTATTGTGAATCCTGAAGGCCGTTGCGTTTTTAGAGTAAATCCCCACAAGAGCCGCTGAAGACGCTCGCGACTCGTCCTCGAATCTCCAGGAGGTTTGCGATTCCCGCTTTTGCTTGCTGCTGTTTAATATGGAGGCTAGCCGGTGAGAGATACACGGAGAGTGGCGATGGTGGAAGGGGACCCTTGTGTGTTTTGCGCACTTTTCGCAGATATTTGCAGTCTGTCTGTCCGTCCTCATCCAGCCCGCCGATGAGTCCTCTCCACTTCTCCGTCAGCTATCCCCCACGCGACGTCTTCATCTTGAATAAAAACAGGCTAGATCAGCGGAATCGAGAGCTGACAAATTCCCCGCGCTGTCGGGGACCGGGCGAGCAGCAAGCTCGCGTCCATCGATCGGGAAAGCAATTATGGAATTCACTGCACAACATCGCCCATCGCGCAGTCCCATTTGAGCTCGCCGCTTCCGAGGCTCCGGTTGCCGCCAAGTCAGTCAGCTGAGGGGACAGATTCCGAGCTGAGCGGGCGTCAATGGCATCGTGCCGCCGCCATCGTCGCCGCCGGCGGCTCAAGTGTTTTCAACGCGCTAATCCTGGCTTCGACTTTTTCCCTCTCTTCTTCCTCCTTGCAACTGGATGAGTGAGTGGCTGAAAGCCAGTGAAGCTTGCTTGCGTTCGTGTGTGTAGGATCTCAAATCTCTCAAGCAGCGCCGGAGCTCCCTCGCTCCCGCAGTGTGCAACCAAAGCCCAGTCCCGGCCGGGCTCCGACCTCCGAAGAGGCTGGAGAGAGCCTTCCATCGGGCGTTGAAGCCAGCGATCGACTGTCCTGTAGCAAAGTGACGCCGAGTGAAATCTGAACTGGGCAACTTTGAGTGCGCAGTATGGAATCGTCCTTGACTTCGTCGCCTGGAATGGGAAAATCGAAATCCTGAAAAAGGAGCTGAGCAATGAGATAGAAATGCTGACGATTTTTTTCCCATTTCAAAATCTCTGACTGCTGTGATCCCCGGCGTGCGCTTCAATCTTGGAGTGATCCACACGACCGCTGGAGGAGGATGTGCAGCAAGCCACAGAGTTGGGGTAGGTACTTACCTTCGAGGCGAGCAAGGGACATCATAGATGCAAGTGCGTGAATTGATGAGACACGTCGTCAGATAGGAAAGAGGGCACTTTTATCGAACCCACGAGTGAGCGGTGGCAGGTGGGTTGATGGGTGCAGTGCGTGGGTTGTCAAAGTAGTCACTTGAGAGGATACAGTCGAGCAGACTGTTGTCAGGAGGGAAGGGATGAGGCATGGAAGAAAAAAACCTATGTGAAGCAGTGCCGGCTGTCGAAATGCTGCTGTAAGTGCTGCTGACAGATTCAGTCGACGCAGGCGGGCGATTGCTTGTTAGCCCGAGACAGTTGCAATAAGACAATAGAGGCGAAGCCAAAGGAAAGAGGCAACATGTGACTTTGACGCCGTAATTGGCTCCGCGCGGATCTCTTCGTGCGTTACCCACATCTACGGATAAATAAATGAGCAGAGTGGGATAATCAATTCAACAAATTGGCGCTGCTTGAGCTCTGTTGTAGACAAGAAGGATTCCTGCCGAGTATATTCGTTTGAGATACTTGATTCCGAGCCATGTTCGCGGGCAACTAGATGGCTACACCTTACTCGACGGAAGCTCCAGTTGTTTCTAGGGAAGCTTCGGGATTCGGGATTCGGGTCAGTTCATGTTGAGGCGAAAACAGGAAATCGCCTCTCGTGGGCGCAGCACAACCTCGATTATTTCAACTCATCGATGCGGAGGAAGGTTGAAATCCAAGGGGAAAGTCGAAGTTGAAATAATCGAGGTTGCACTGTATTTGAGATTGTAATAATGGGGATCGTACTCAATTCAAAGTTGAAATAATTGAGGTTGTACCCGATTTGGAATTTGAATAATTGGGGTCGTTTCAAATTGAAGAGATTCGTGTTGTATCGCAATCCAAATAATCGAGGTCAGGATTCGAATTGTTGTAATAATCGAGGTGGTACTGTACATTGAAAGTATGATAATTCACAGATTTGCATCAGATGAAACTCACACACACCGACTTGAAACCTGAAAATATACTGTTCCTGAACTCAGAGTATGATTCAACGATATCCAATACGAAAAAGGTTCGTGCCACCTCAGAAACATTATGGCCAGATTGGTACTCTCAACTCGCTGCCCTGTTTCGCCGAATACCAGCCTATGTCAAAGTGAGGCTCGGAACCGCTTGAGAGCTGTGAGCTTCAGTAACAAACGACTCGTTCGGTTGACAGTCTGATCCTGCTGCAGGACGAACCGTTACCGTTCGACTTCTCGAACACATGCTGACATGACTTTCAGACGACCCATTGTGATAGTTGCTCACGGCGGGCGGAACTGGCAGCCTGCTCATGGATTCCTCTCGAGGATCCTGCCGATTAACCGGATGCTTGAAGTCGCTAACTTACTAATTCCCCTCTCGATTGGAGTGTGATGACCGGAGGTAAGATCCTTGCCAATCGAAAGCACTCTCCGTGATCATCGATTCTCAAAAAGCTCCTATTTCCACCACAGAAGAGGGAAGTCCGAAGGGTCAAAGATACACGAATCAAGTTGATTGATTTCGGATCCGCAACCTTCGACCACGAACACCACTCGACCGTGGTATCTACGAGACACTACCGGGCTCCAGAAGTAATTTTGGAATTGGGTTGGAGCCACACATGCGACGTGTGGTCCATTGGATGTATCCTGTTCGAGCTGTACCTCGGAATCACTCTGTTTCAGGTGAGCCCATTGCACGTTGTGCCTTCACGATTCCGACGTTTTCATTGAGCCCCGAGATCGCCCACGACCCGCCGCTTGTCACAAGCTGGCTCCGCATGTGGTGAATATTTCTTGCCTGCCGTTACGTGAATGGGCAGAGATCACGCGGCCGAGCTGTCGAAAGCTTTTTGTGCCCTCGTGGAATGGAACGTCAGCCCACCAGCCTCCGAGCAGCGAGTGAGAGGAAGGAACGGAAGAGAAGAAAGCTCCTATTTGAGTGAAACTGCCCTTAAAGCCAAGACTGAGACGTTCCCGTGACCCCATTGCGTGCCTGAGTCTGCCAAACCAACAGCTGGTTCCCTTGTTCGTTCCTCGACTGGTAGGCTGAGGCAAGTGGGTGCTTCGGAGGGCCACCTTGATTGACGCAAGGCGTCTCTGATATTAAAACTGTTCCGCATTGCTTCAATATCGGTCTGACATTTCACGAGCAGCAGAACTCCGAACGTGACCGAGCTGACTGTCGTGCCCTCGTGGCATATTCCACGAACAATAACCTTGAGAACCACGAGCTGAGTGCGGTGTTCGAACACGAATGGGAGGAATATCCCTCCATCCATCCATCCATACACCCACCCTCCCCCTCACTCAGCTAGGGATGCCGGGGCACCCCTTAGACAGGGGCAAACGAGCGGAGGGAGTCGACTTCCAGAAGCCCCATCCATTGCATCGTTGGACGGACCTTTATTTCTTCCGATTCCAGCGAGCGCGGGGCAACGCTACTGAGTACAACTCACGAGAGCCGGTCACGAACGAATGCAGGTTATCTCTGTAGTAACACTGCTTCCGAAACACTGCAGTCTACTCTGTGGTACAGAGAACAGAATGGAACTTTCCTCTGATCGCATTCCGGCGACGAGGACCATTAAGGCGCTTGGCATCATCAGCGACGACTGCTGCAGCAGCAGCTGCATGCGCAGCAGAGAGATCAACGGAAGCTCCGAGCTTGGAAAGAGTCATCGCACGCTCTTCTGGACGCGGAATCAATGAATGAGGCAGACCATATCTCAACGGCCGGTCTTGAACAAAGCGAGTGCCGATCCGCCATCTCGACCTCTTGGTCACAATGGCGGCGGCGGTGGCAATGATAGGTCGCTTACAGCGAAGAGGATGATGATGGCATTAGAGTTCGCGAGTAGTTTACCGACACATTCCGAAGTGCAGGAAGGATGAGGTCCAAATCTCTGGGATTCGCGCGTCCCTGTTATCAGCTTAGGCGTCTCCTTCTTCCGTCTCCCGTTGGTAGGGAAGGAAGAAGCATGATCGTGCCGTGCGCAGCATCTCAAGTGTGAATGCGCCAACACAAGACGATTTCGTTGTTGGGCGGCTGCCAAACATAAAAAAGTGATCTCTGAAGGCGGCATCGCTCCTTGATGGCGCTGTTCTTGTTATTAAAACCGGAATAAAAGCTCCTCGAGAGCTCGGAAAAGTACATGCTCAACTGAAGCCAGCAGAAGTGGAGCAACGGTGATGATTATTTAATCATAATGCGCCGAAACGGGCTCTGGCGTAAATCCTCCACCGCTCTTCACCTTGAAAAACTCCAACTGCTAATCTTGTGAGCGCTGTGTTGGCACATTCTGTTGGAGGAAGCTCCAGACGAATCTGACCGGGAAACCGAAATTTCTGACGTATGAAAATGTATATTTCTCAAGACTTGCGATCTTCGATTCCACATGCATTCTCAAGCCTTGCCGAGCGGACTGGAGGTGGTCTGCTGGGTGCGGATTAAACTCCGCAATGGCGGTTCTTCAACTCAAATCAGCGAGCCGTGTCTCCATATGAAACATCCGCATTTCGAATGACTCCCCTTATCTGTGTGACGACTCGGCGCAGCGTTCGATCATTTTCTTAATTCAGAAGTTTCAGATCCAATCAATGGAGCCCTTGCGCTCTCTCACGAGTCGGCCAGTCAATCAGCCAGTTAGCCAGCTTACTTACTCTCGAGGGTTTTTGGAGTCGGGAAGGACCGCCTGCCCGGGTAGTCTCCCTCTGATCGCTCTAATCTGCGAGAGTTTTGCAGACGCACGACAACCGGGAGCACCTCGCCATGATGGAGCGCATTTTGGGGCCGATCCCGTACAGGATGTGCAGGAAAACTAAAACGAAATACTTTTATCACGGACACCTTGACTGGGACGAGAAAAGTTCGGCCGGAAAGTAAGTTATACCACTGAGGATCGTACGACCGCTACTGTATCAGACTTTCGCCCGGGGAGGAGAGCGGGACGGAGTTTGTTACACACGGCTGCATACTCGTCAGATGGGCGTGATGCGAGCGTGTGTGTGTATGTTTGTGTTTACTGTGCGCCGTGCTCCACTCCAGTGAGGCGAACATCCGCGCCGACGCCGCCGTCTAGAAAGCAAAGACTACATGGCCAGCAGCGTCGGCAACGGAGGTTGCCGCGGCTCCATTGTTATGAATCGCAGTAGAAAAGTTTTCCCGCGCTGGAATGCGGTTGCGGCTCCTGCCGTCGACGGCAGGCTGCTGCTGCTCCTTCCCGGCTAGCGAATCTCAACCGAACGAGCGAGCGAGTCTGCCTGGCCGCGCGCTTCTCTGCCCGCGACCAAGGGACCAACCTGCATTCCCACTTCACAGATATGTCCGAGAGAACTGCAAGCCTCTGTTACGATACATGGTGTCGGACGACCAAGACACTCGAAATCTGTTCGAGCTCATAGCGAGAATGCTCGAATACGAACCGTCGGGACGGATAACGCTGCCTGAATGCCTGGAGCATCCGTTCTTTGAGCCGCTGGATCCTTCGCTCCGGATCCACAAACATCCCGGCCGACCTCTTCACAAGCAAGGTGAGCAAAGATTTCCGCGGAATCTCAGAGGGCTCAGGCAGAGGCTCACAATGCGACGATTGGTCTCGCGGGCCCCCTTCTTTGTGTTCGTTCCCCAGAGTTCAAGCCTGTAGTCTCCGTGCCGTCGCCGGAAGGACCGAAGAAAAAACTTAATTATGCTGAACCATGATGTCTATATAAGCGGATCCAGACGTGTTCCGAAAGCGAAAGTAGGAGAGGGGGAAAAAACGCTCCAAGAGAGTGCTCTCTCCCGCCTTCTGTCGCTAACCTTGTACGGACTATGGAGTTTCGAGGAGCTCTTCAAACGCGCATAACGTGCCAGGCTCACGAACATCTCGGGAAAGCCGATCAATATTTGACGGACCTGCCCTTCGCCCCCCCCCTTCCCTTGCCTGAAACAAGCACTCGCCCACCCATCCAATAATCCACGCAACTATTTATCGTTCAATCGATCAGGCCCGCAATCGATTCGTCACGTGTCCAATCACAATCTAATGATCCTCGCGATTGAAAACCTCACCGACTCGAAACTCGCAGTGGCTGCTCGATTCGCCACTCTATTGTCCACTCAAATTCTATTTCGTCATCTGGCTTTTTAACCGATCCAACATCACCACCTGCCCGGACTTCGACTCATAGCGCTATGCCCCTTCCACGCAGGTTCGCTGCCTGCTGCACCTCCCGCGGTCGCTGCTTCTTCTGCCTCCCTACCTGGCCCGTCAACCTCCTCTTCTGTCCAGGCCGCGTGCTCCAGCGAGGAGACAGCCACAACACATTACCGACCCACAAAGCAATTCAGTGAGATCAACATGTCGAAACTCGGCAGTCGGGAACCAGCCTTGACGCCGTCGAAGAACGCTCCATCGAAAATCGGGGAAATCGAGGAAGAGGACGATTCATCCGAAGAAGATGATGACGACGACGACGATGACGATGATTTGGACGAGTTCCCTCTGAATAGAATTCATGGACAAGTGCATCCCTCGGAGCCAGAGGAGGGGTAGGAGCAGGAGGAGGAGGCGGCGGCGGCCAAGAAGCTGGAGGAGATAAAACTTCAGAGGGTCGAGGAGCGGGCCCAAGGCTGAAAGGAGACAAGACACCAGACAGTGTGGGAGCAGTAAAAGGAGGCAAGGAGCAGGAGAGACGAGAAGGCGGCAGTTTCGGAAAACAGCTCACTGTCAGTGAGGATCTATTCCTGCTGGATGGTTCTCCGGGACCCATGGATCTGGCCACGTTAGTATACGAGGATGTACGCGAGAGCCCTCTCCTCATTCAGAAAGTGATTGACGCCGGTCCGAACCAGCCGTCGCTGTCCTCGCACAATCTAACGGATCTCTACAAACGCAAGAACGGCCCGCGTAACTGGCTCTCGTACTCGTCAGCGAGGGACGCGATTTACTGTCTGCCGTGTTTTCTGTTCGCGGTCCGGGACGCCGCTTCGTACGACGCGACGTTTACCGAGCAAGGTATGGCGCAGTGGGATGAACCGAGAGAGCTGGTGGAACGCCACGAGACCGGCAGGATGCATCTTTTAGCGAACGCCGTTCTCAGGATCTGGACAAGGGCGAGGAACTCGACGGACGACGGCGCAGTTCATGTGACCAGCAGGAAGGAGCTCGACCTGCTCCGAGTGGCCGCGCACCGCGTGCTGGACGTCTTACTTTTCTACTGTCGACAAGCGAACCTGGTTGCAACTGATGTAAAAACGAGGAAAGCTCCTTTCTTCATAGACCTCGTGCGCTTGGTGGGTGAGCGGGACTGCGCGCTGTCTCTCTACTTGGCAGAGATGGTGACCCTTTCCGGCGCGGTCGGCAGTGGTGCCGCTGGCTGCGTTGAGGCCGTTAAGACTGCCGCTGCCGGTGGCAAACACAGCCCAAACGGTCTACTGGGTTACCAGGCGAGGCTCGAACTCATCGGGCTGACTTCGAAAAAGCTCACCGCGATGAACGTTCGGAAAATTCGCGATGCCTACTTGTTCTCGTTGATCGTCGACGCGTGCGCCCGCAACCAAATTGCTGTCACGGCACGCTATGTCATCGTGAACGGTACTCAGACTCGAATCAATGAATCGTTCCTGAGTTTGATGGCGGTCTCCGACGGACTGCCGAGCGGGAATCTCCTCATCGACCAACTCAAAACAATTGGCCTCTCCATCGAAAACTGCCGAGGTCTGTCGTTTGATGGAACTCTGAGTATGCGTCGGCACTATGATGACATCAGCGAAGAGGTTCAAGCGGTGCAGCCATCGGCGGTTTTTGTCCACTCGGCCAACCATCTGTTCAACGAAATTCTCGCCGACGCCTCGCTCGTTCACTTCGAGGTCTCTTTGTTTTTCGGCGCCATCCGAGGGCTTTACGAGCATTTTACTGCGGACGGCAAAAGGTGGAACACTCTAGAATGCTGTCTTGTCGGCAGCGAGATTGACGAGAAGTGGGCGATCTCCGGTCGCTGGGAAACCCACTTCGAAACCGTCGATGCGCTGACCATCTCGTACGACGAAGTGACGTCACTGCTCCAGCGGTCGATATCTGAGGGTCGCTGCAGTCAGGACGAACAAATCAATTTATTCATGATCCAGACACAGATGAAACGGTTTTTATTCCTAGTCCTGCTCCAGATATGGCGGACGGTGCTGCAGAGAGCGAAGGTCGTGACGAAGCTGCTTCAAAAAGACGACTGTCTGCTGTCGAAGGCGTCCGTTATTCTCGGCGGCCTGGTCGAGGACCTCAGAGAGATGAAATCAACGTTACCTTGCCACATAAATAAAGCGAAAGCGTTCGCCGAAAGCCACTCGCTGGTCTCCGAATGGAGTACCGATGGAAAAATCTGTTCACAGAAAGCATTCGAGGCGGAAATTTTTTCGCCCATGATGGAAAGTCTGATAAATCAGGTGGAAGCTCGTTACGACAGCGTCACAAAAACTCATATCTTGTTTGATTTCCTCCATCCGATTGCACTCCTCGAAGCCCAGGAGACCGATCTAAAAAACAGCGTTGCCAACATTAGTATCGTCTATCGGGACGACCTCAAGGAGCAGCCTTTGCTCAACGAAATCCTCTCGTTCCGAGTCGCGTTCCACGAAGAGCTGATGGCGATGAAATCACCGAAAGATGTTCTCGATCTGTTAGTTGGCATGCAGCTCACAGACGACTTTTGCAATCTCAGCACCCTACTGAAACTTTATTTGTGCCAGCCAACGCACGCATCGACGCGCTCCATGGAAAAGTGCCGTCAGATAAAGAAAGCTGCTCAACATGGCGACTCGGAAATTGCCGTTATTTCGGTTGAGGGAGGCAACGCCACCAGCAACCCGGCGGACGAGTCGGAGTTCCTGAGTGTGATAGACTCGTTTGTTGAGACCATCACGAACAATTGTTCTTGACTTGTTCAGCCATTTCATCACTGCTGCCAGCGGGGTCTGGCATTGTTCATAAGGTCAAGTCGGGTAGGTTCCTGCCGGTGGAACCATCATGCCTCACACACAGCTTGTGAAGTCATTGATTTATACTCCTATGTGAGAGCGACGTCGTATTCAACATGTGTGCTTTCGTTCTTGTTTTTGTTCATCGATCGCAGCATGGCAGGATAATTAGCTGGGTGAAAGATTAACATTGGAAGATTCGCGCGCTGTAAACAGTGACTCTCAATCAGAGGGAAGCGATACTCAATGAGAGCATGTCGACTTTTCACGAGAGCTCATCGATTTGGGAATAAAACTTTTTTTTTCAAACCGAGATTTTTCCTCCTTCCGTTGCTTGAGCATCTGTCGGAGGCCCCGTTCTCGCAGGCCGGAGAGCTCACACTCCATGAACCTTCTATCAAGTTCTTATGTTTTCGGGCAATACGAGGGCGATACACGTCGTTTCTCGAGACGATTCTGTCGAGCGAAATAAATCGAGCATGATTCAATCTTACAGGGAGCGTTGACACCGAAGGAGATCGAAAACGACATTCAGTGTCCAGTTGACCAACGAGTCCCCACGACCAGGTTCAGGGGACGGCTCTCCCCCATGCTGTGGAGTTTGGCACTGAACGGCTCGGCCGTTCCCAACAATGCACCATCTCCTGACCCCCGCCGTGGGGCGTCGAAAACGATGCTTATTCGCTAGCTGCGGTACCGGAGGCTATCGAGGATAGATGCAGAAGGGAATTTATTTCTCACTCCATCGTTCAGCTCGGTACTTGAGTCCACGATAACGATTGCTCGTGGAGATCTCATCCGGTACGGCTTCCAACAAACGACATGTTTCCGTCTGGACCGATCGATTACTCCCGCTTCCTGCCGACGAACTTCAGGCGTATTCTGCTCTTGGTGTCTGTGGAAAATGAATCATTTTCACTCATTGTTATAGAAGGTCAAGTCGAGAAGAATACGAGAAGCTTTCAAACGGTCTGTGGGGGGTTGACCTAGCTTTCGTGGTAGTTTTGACTGTGAATATTCAATAGCCAGCATCGACCGATGGAACCCGCCGTGATTCTGCCTGAAGAAAGTGGAGGAGACTTCACCCCTGGAGACATTCGCTGACCTATGTTTGGAAGGCCTGCACTGAGAGAGAAAGAGAGAGAGAGAGATGAAATGTTCCCCAGTCGGAGCCGGCGTCGCTGAAGAACTCCGAGCCGATCTGAGAATCGGCAAACTAGAAAAATGCATACTTCTGTTAAGTTTTTGAGCTTTGTGTATTTTTTCGACTCGCTTCATTGTTCGCGACAGATGTGCGATGAATAAAACTGTTGCACTGTTAGGCGTGTGCCAGGGATTTCGAGTTCAATCGAAAGTGACTTCTTGATTTGGGCCCCGCATTCCCGCAGGTTTCCGGGACCTTTCATGGGAATTACGAACATCGGAGATATGCTCTTCAAAATAGTATTTACTTCATGGTTCATCCCTGGACCCAAGAATAACCAGACTGAATCGTACAGCGGCTGAAGGGCTCTCACGGCGGTCGAGTCGACTATGAACACACTGTTGTATCCTCCCACAGAGTTGTGTCACTTTGTGCCGAAAAGTCAAGGGTCGGGGTACATCGAAGACGACTATCGAGTGTCCAAGTATACAAGCAGCTCGAACGAGCCTTGAACCAATAAATAGGGAACTCGAGGAAGCTCTGAACATATGAATATCGAACACATAGTATCTGGAGCGGCGCAGCGCTCGAGCGTCAACAAAAGCAAGCATGCGAAAGATGATGATCGACGAAGCCGTGAATAAATAGTTCGATGAGTAACACCTTCTCCAATCGAGGCGCTCGACAATCGGGTAGGCTCTCGTGGCACACGATCATGAATATTCATCTGGGTCACGCCTTCTCTGAACGCGGGTCGAATTCACGGTCCATATTTCGAGGCTGCCTGACACTGAGCCTGCATCACGAGCTTGGGGTCCGGGACGAAGCAGACGCAACTCGACGGGAACAGAAAGTGCGACAGGAACGGCCCCTTGTAGTGATTGTTCGGATCGATAACCAGAAGTGATTGAATGTTGTACCGCTGCTGGCAGGAGCTGTGGAAACAGGGCGCTATTTGCGCACAAGGACTGCCATCAGAGCTGGAACAGAAATACGAGAATTACCCTCACGATATCGGGCGAATTATTCAGATGTAAGTGATGGCGACCGATAGGGGGCGATACGACCTGTCGACAAACCGGAAGCTCAAAAAAGTCTGCACTTCATTTGGAACGATTCTCCGGGATTGGATGCGAAACTTCTCTCGCTCGTGAACATGTGCTACAAACGGGGGAACGCCAGCTGCACCAGAAAACAGTCGGACGCATCGTCTGTGAAATGCGCGGCGAAACTCGTCGACGCGTCGAATTCCCCAGTGTAGGCTACCGCACGTGGACTGAGCCGGAACTCGTCTCGTGGCTATCATCGGATCCGCTTGAGTTTTCACTCGAAGTTCATTCACGATTCGGGATTGAATTCTCACAGAACTCGAGAGCTCCTCCTACTTCGTTCACGGATACTGCTATCCCAGACGATTTCGGAACGAATGCCAAGCTTGAAACGACGAGGAAGCGTCTTATGGTACTTGCCGGCACTTTATTTCGGTGACCGTCTGGATGTGGTAGGGCGTGTTGATGACGACCAGCCATTTTCCGTTCGTGTTTCGAGCCCATCCTGGCCGAATGATCCTTGTTATCGAATCACAGACAAGGTTTCCTTTCTCCGAGTCTGCCAGCGTCGGAGGGTGCAAATCGCGAAGATCCCTAAAGAGCTTCTCCAACGGCCACTTGAGATATTTAGTGACCTGGTTAATCAGTGCCCTGCAATACGAGACATCGTAGACTTAGTAGCCAGGCTAGTTTCATCAGAGGCAGCGCCGCGATCATCTTCTTGGCTCTAACGGCACCATGATCTTTATTTCTCTAGCGGAAACGCTCCGATGCGGGCGAAGTTCTCACAAGCACAAATGTAGTGCGTGCTATTAGCATCGGCGTGAGTAATGGTAACGTTCCGCGTCTGCCTTTCCGTCCGCTTGGCTCGACCTCTTGGCCTGGATGCCTACAATACAAACAAGTACTCACGTGGGGTAATCTTCCGACACATCGCAGTAGAACTTATGGAAGCCCGCACACGCTGGAGGATGACTGCTCCCCAATGACCCGCCGATGTCATCGTCGTGCGGGAATTCCCCTGAATCGCCGCCACCGCCGTCATCATCATCGTCGTCGTCATCGGAAGAATGCACTTCGCTCAGGATCGATTCTCCGACCGTTGAGTCTCTCCTTTTGTGGACAATGCTGCCGCCCGCGGTCACCAAATCCCCTCTGGTGAGAGTCATTCGTTTCGAGGATGAGCCTGCTGTAGGATGTGTCTTCTGATGGTTCCGCATACTTGCCGAGGCCAACGTTCGGAGCTTCTCAACTCGTTGGAGTGGCAGCTCTGCTGGAAGATCGATCATCCCGGATCAGCTGAGACAATATTCAGAGGAATGCTCCACTTTGTAGGAGATAGACGCCGGTCTCACCTAGATTTCCCATCCACGAATCCACTGAGTATAAAGATATCTGATTGTCGTTAGGAGGGGATTTCGATGCTTTGTGAGAAGGTGATCGGAGAGCTTCAGCTTTGGGAGAACCTCCCGTAGAGTTTTTGGAGTTTGGGCTGAGTGATGTGGCATTCAGTGAGGGCGGTTTCTTCTTTTTCTTATGTTTTGGACCACGGGGTTTCTCCGAAGTCTTATTTCGCGCATCGACTCCTCTCAAAGGAGCTTGCGTGGAGTTCGTCAGCGTCAGGTTTAGCAGCTCTATCGGAATCCAGATGTCGTGCAGAGAGGTGATGTTACCGTCAGAGTATTCGCTCGCCACCAGAAGAGATGCCGTTAGCAACTGGAAAGAAGCAGCCTTAAGTCGAATATCTCCGACACCGATTCGGGAACCGTTTTCCCTGGCATGAGACTGAAATTCGAAGAACCTCTCCGAAGCTCGCTGACCCCTGTAGCGCTCCGAGAGCGCTCCGAGGTATCCAACGGTACATAAAAAGCCGCCGTAGCGGAGAATCATCCGCAGAGACAGCGAACATATCAACGATGGGTGGGCGATTGAGGATGGACAGTTCGGCGACCACCATCCAATGGCTCCGGAGGTACGGGACAATCCCGAGTTCATAAACCGACTCGAATGAAAATTGAATATGTCGCCGACGTATGATCAAAATTGACGGTGCTTCTTCACTCGCACACCGATGTTCAGCATCGTCAATGTTCGATTTCTGTCTAGAAAGAGACTCTTCCAGAGCGGCTTCCACACCGAAAGTCAACATTGGCATCGAAGAGTGCCAGAACAGAGTTTGTACTGTTCGGTTCCGTTGCCAGTGGTCCTGAAGCACTCCAGCTGCATGACTCTCAAATCAGCTGTGAATTCGGGATCCAGGGTTGACGAGTCATTGGAAATGGAATGGGCGGGAGGCTCACCAGAATCAGGAAGCAAATCCAGACTAACACAGCACGTAATCCGAACATTTTGTGTTTTCGGGACAGACCGGGTTGCCGAGCGCGCACGGTATTGTCAAACGACGAATTCATCAAACCGATTCATGTTCGGGATCGGAACGATCGTCGTTTTTGCCTTCGTGAACAAAGTCCTCCCACCTCCAATCCAGCTCGTGCTTTCCCGTGAGCAAACTGCGATATTATCGTCTTCGACAGTGGATTGATTCTGCGAGTGAGAGCGTTTCCTTCGCCTTCTCACCCAGTGAAGCTTCACTACCTATTAAGGTTACCAGCGGTGATGAATAATTGCCACCAGACGCGAGCTCATCCGGAATCAGAAAATAGGAGCAAAACAGTCAGTCTGGAAAGATCATCAGACGTGAAAATGGAACTGTTTGACTGCTAATCTGTGACTCCGGACACCGACTGCCCGTAGGTACGGGTGCTCTCAAGCGTGAATGACGAGTCATAGAGGACATGGCCTCTTTCAAATGCCTTGAAATAACGATCGAGAATCGATTCAATGAAGATTGTTCGTCTCCGCACGTGATCGGCGTCAACCGCGTTCAGTCTGGAGATCTCAGTTTCCTCAGAGCTCGAGCCGACCGAAACATGAATCAATTTTCAATGAGTATTTGTCTCTGATTGTCATACTTGTTCTTTTTTTTCAGTTATCGCTCTCGTTGAGCGGCGCAGATGGGAGGGCTGGATACATGAATGGAGCTGATATCCCTCAATTCAAGTATGAGATCAGACCCAGCTCGACAAAGCTTTCAGCTCCACACAAAACTCCACACTGCAGCGGAACAACCAGCTGATCCGATGTCCACGGTGTTTGACTGTATCAAAACATCGTTTGCTGTCCCATCCGCCTCGGCGCTGCACCAGAACGGGATTTCGACAACTCCGACTCACTGCTGATGATCTGAAGATTTGCTCTCCACTGCTTTCGAACGTTAATGAATGGCTCTGGACTTAAAACTTTCAAAAAGCCTGTCTTTCATCTCCTGAATGAAAAGGGATTGTTCGACGCAGAGAACTCCTTCTGGAGTAGAACAGAGAACAACCATAGTTCAAAACCATAGTTTACCACGTTTTATTACAATTCGCTCACGATTTACAGTTTGGTCGCTAACATTTGGCACTTTGGATGAATGGGAGTGCCGAACCAGACTGAGACTTCTGATGATGATGATGCATTGTAGGAATACATGGAGATGACTCCTCCGAAAACAGAAGAAGTCGGAGCGCTAAGAGAATCACTTCGGATTTTCGGAGCAATTTGTGCGGAATCGAGGGAACTGACGTATGCCCTGCCAGTGGCCCCGCAGTTTGTATGGGATTTTCATGCTCGATTTCCGCCGTGACCTCGGATGGGCAAATTTTCCCCAAGGTTAGCGCTATTGTGCTTGATCACAATGTACAACAGGATTTTTCAGATGAAATTCGTTCTCCCTGGTCGCGATTGGCATAGCTGGTTCTTCTAGACCTCGGAACAAATACGAACATGAACGGACATATAAGCTTGACGAGCAGGAAACGTCTGGAAGCTGGTGAACATTCAAACCGGGTCCTGAAGACCCAAACAAGTTCTAAAACGGACGCTGGAAGTCACCGATGGCATGATTCTCTTTGAGATGGTCATTACAGGCGATTCTTTGCGATACGGAATTTTCGGTATCTGAGAATATTCCATACGTTTCCACCAAATGGCAAGTGTCCAACGACCGGGGGCTCGAAGCTCCACATCAGGAACCGTACTTTGGAGAAGCCTGACATTGGGCTTGTAAAACCAGTTTTGGGTCCGGAACGAAACAGACGCAACTCGAGGGAAATAAGAATTGCGAAAGAAATGGTCCTTTGTAATGATTATTCGGATCGATGACGAGAAGCGATTGGATGTTGTATCTCTGTTGGCATGAGCTGTGGAAGCAGGGCGCGATATAGGCGCAAGCAGAATCTTCTTCGCTGCAACGAGAAGACTAGACATAAGAAGTCCATCGGAAAAATAGAGCATGTTTGCGAATGCACAGGAAACTTCAACTTTCCGCGATGTTTCCGGAATGGTCCGGATCAATCAGATATGAAAAATGAGCTGTGGACTTGTTTGAGAAGGAAGGAAAACGTCCGCCGCGTCAGAAAACTATTAGTTGCAGATCGGCTGCGATATCCGAGGCGGAACCGTCGAAGCGTCAAATCCGTAGCGTTGGGTACTGCAGCGGACCGGGCCAGAACTCGCTTCACCGTTCTCTCCGGTCTCGCTTCAGTATTTTTTGATGCTCAATCCACGTTCGAAGTGGGTTTTGATTTCACATCGAGGCCTCGTCTCGGAATTTCCGACGCCTCCTCAGTTTCCCTTCCATGACTGCCACCGTTGGCCTCACCCTCTTCTCTTGGCGTCGAGGAACGAAGGAAATAACGTCCACTCACCGACACTTTATCTCGGTGACCGTCTGTATGTGGTATGGCGTATTGATGACCACCAGCCATTTCCCGTTCGTGTTCCGAGCCCATCCCGGTCGAATTATTCTCGTCATTGAGTCACAAACGAGATTGCCGTTCTCCGAATCCGCGAGAGTGGGAGGTTGTAGATCACGGAGGTCCCTGAAGAGTTTCTCCAAGGGCCACTTCAGGTACTTGGTGACCTGGTTGATGAGCGCCCTGCAATAGCAAATCACTCACAGTGCTCTCAACGATCCGACTTCATCCATGGCACCGTTGCTCCGATTGCGGGGCGGATGTACTGATGCGGGCGAAATTCGCGCCATCGCGTAAGTGGCGGAAGCGAATAATAAAAACGTGAAGGATGGGAGTCACGAAATTCGCGTCCGCACCACTTCATAGTCTCGTTGCGCATTCCTGTGAGAACATGAAAACTTCTGCGGAGCGGCGAAAGCTCCCCAATGGTGCCTCATGAACCGTACTCACGTGGGATAATCGTCTGATGCGTCACAGTAGAACTTTTGGAATCCTGCACACGATGGAGGATGACTGTTACCCAAGGAACCGCCTATTTCTTCCTCGTTAGGAAATTCCGACGGTCCCCCCTCGTCTGGGGTGTGCGTTGCGTGCCCTCCCGGATATGTTTCATCCTGATTTGGGTCCCGCTTTCCGTACTCGTTAGGATCCTCTTCATCTTCGACGTCGCCATGAGAAACGGAGGCACGGTATGAAGATGCGGCCATAGCTTTAAGCGACGGGTGGGTTTTCTGGTGATTCCGCATACTTGCCGCCGCGAGTGTTCGGAGCTCCTGCACCCGCGGTAAAGGGAGTTCAGCTGAAAGAACCGGTCAATCAATCAGCGCACCTCGAGAGGATGAGCTCACCGTGCGGAGCGGCGATTCAGGGAGGAAGGTGGGAGTATATCGTCGCTGGACAAGTCGGTCCTACCCAAGTTTCCCATCCAAGAGTCAACCGAATAGAGAGCTTTCCGGTTCTCATTCAGGAGGGTTTTCGCTTGTCTGGACATCGGGAACCGTAGAGCTTCCGCTTTTGGGGCGTCCCCGGACCGGGTCTGCGTGGAGTTCGTGGTATTCGCTGACAGTACAGGATCCTTCAATATCTTGGACTTGGAGGCTCGCGATTTTTCAGGTGCTTTGCTCCGCGAGCCCCGACTCGAAGCTGGGTTAGATGGAGCATCGGTTGAGTTGGTTCCTGTGAGGTTGAACAATTCGGCAGGCATCCAGATATCGTGCAAGGACGTGATGTTCCGATCCGAGTATTCACTCGCAACCAGAAGCGACGCCATGAGCAGCTGCAAATAAAGGTCACCATCACGAATGCGTCAGCCAGGGTCTACGATTTCAATAATGGCCGCGCGATCTCCTCCCAGGAATCAAATTACTGCCGCGCCATCGAACTCTTTGAGGTGTACGTAGTGCTAGGAAAAAGTCCCTCTGAGAGAGCTGCCGCATTTCGTCAAAGTCAACAGGGATAAGTTGTTTCATTTACCAAGAAAAGCACCAGTATCCAGACCAGCACTGCACGTAATCCGAACATTGTTTGATTTTGAGGCTGAAGCTTCGGTGGGGCACGCACAGATTCGTCACTCAACGGAATCATGAAGCCGGGGCATATTCTTGAAGTCTAACAATCGAAGTCCGAACGTTTTTGCGCGCGAACCTTTCACTTGAGAACGGATTTGTGATTTTTCGTAAGCAAACTACCATATTTGCGCCTTCGATTGGTTCTGCGAGCGAGAGTAAACTTCCTCACCTTCTCCCCCAGTGAAGCTTCACTACCTATTAGGGTTACCAGCGGCCGTGAATAATTGCTGACGGACGAAAACTCATCCAAATTCAAAAAAAAACAGTGAGCGGAACAATCACTCTGAGATGAGCGGTGAGACGGGAGTGAGAAAGAGACCGTCTGACCGGTAGTCCATGCCTGTCCGCGGACGGCCACTAGCACCGTACGCTTTCAGGCGTGAATGACGCGCCAGAGGCGACAACCCACGACCGTTGTGTCCATACCATCGTCCGAATCCATAGTAGCGCACGAGCTCTTTGAGCCGAAGTCGTGCTTGTTGAAGTTTGAAGCGAGACCGGACATCGTATAACGGATGGAAGTGTTTCGGCGTCGGTCCCGACCATTCTCTGCGTTTTACGGCAGTGCGAACCGAGTCATCCAACTACGGCCTTTCTTCTTACAGTAATCAAGGGGTGGATTACTTCGATGAGTGGGACTCACTTCCGATAGTGAGCCTTCCCGTCTGTGTGGTCATGTCGGCTGCAGGAAGGGAGCAGGCCCAAGAGCGTTCCGGTGCACGGCTGAATTTTCTTCATGACTCTTGCGATTCGCGAGTGAGCCGAGCCAAAAGCTTATTTTTCCGTAAAAACGACCGACCCGTGGAGGAAGCTCCGGAAAAATCATAAAGATAAATCAATTTCGAGCAAAGCGCGGAATGAAAGAAGGTTCATGAAAATAAAAGCGGAATGATGAACATCGTCGGATTTTTCACAGCATTCGGAATCAGGCGGCATAGCTCACACGAAGCGCTGGCCCATAAGATCGCTGATACCGTGTGCCTCCTGTTTCGATCTCGAGTTATGCGGTTCCGCAAGAGCTCCGTGGGCTTTCAGGCCTCCGCAGAGCGTCAACGAACAGCTGATCCTCTTCCATGATCCCACGCGTTCGGCGGGATTTCAGCTTGGATATTCTTCCCCTGATGAACACGCCGCTACTATCATCCGTCTATCGAGGACGGCTGAGAGTTCACCATCAGGGGTTCCCTGGAATGAGGATTGTCTCCTACGATTCAACTCGACTCCAAAGCCTGAGGGAGAGCGAGCAGTTATCCAGGGGACTCCGGGACTCTCTCTTCCGGGCTCGCTCAGGACATCTGGAGGGTCATCGATGATCGCATCCCTACCAGGGCCCCCTCTGGTGCCCGTGATTTATCAGGGGCGTCGGCGGAGTCAATCACCGAGTTCGTCCATGGACGCCCCTGCGCTGATGCGTACCAGATACAGATCATCGCCCTCCGAGTTCCTCCCCAGTTTTTCAAGAGTACGATGTCCGATCTCACTGAAATGTTTCCCACATTCTCGATGCCTGACGCGAGGAGAAACGCTGTGTCGCTCCCGAACGATTCCTGCAGGTTCCTCGATAGAGAAAAACTGAACACAAGTCACGAGATTGAGGGAGAGCTCGTCGGGCTGACGCTGCCGCGCGACAATCTTCGGAAAAACGGCGTACGATGTGGGAATCGTCTTTTTCTCTCGAATTTTTTTTTCTATACATCGGCCCTGTCATCACCGGAGCTCAGAGTGTGTGAGCGGCCGAGTATTTGCAGATAGCCCGGCAACGATTAGAGAAAATGAACGGAAAGAGAATCTCTTCATAATAGCGAGGCTTGGACGATCAACATTCTGTTGTTATCAAATGAAAACATCGGAGAACTGAGGAATGATCCGTAGAGCTCAACCAAAACTCCTTGTCGTCTTTCGTTAGGACCGTCATCGAGGAGACGTTTTGCGGAGATTCAGACGCCAAGATTACGTTTATTGGGTGGACTGGCGCATTGCGAGATTCTCCTTGGTGATTCCGATGCGTCAGTTTGGCGACATCTTCGCTCGTTCCTAGACTCCCCATTTCGGGGTCTGGTATTAGGTGTGAGAGGGCGCAGTCATTCACTTGAGAGTCAAATCTGCCGACTTGCAAAATGCAACTGGCAGTAGAGTTATCCTACCCAACAAGCTGTCCGCATCGGTTGGGCTTTCCGGACATAGTGGGATTCCGTGCTTATCACGAGCATGACCAATCGTGAATGCCAGAAGGCACTGCGATACCTATCTGGGGGCCAGTTAGTTATCCGGCCATTTTCTGTGAGCTTTCAGCTTTGGAGACAAACTTCGTAACAATGCTTGTTCAAACTGCTCAGATTGAGTGCCGAGGACTACATATTTGTTGAATCTGATCTGGGGAACCGTCGGAACATTCCACTCCCGTTGAACTTCCAGGAACCCAATCGGTGGAAACTACCTACAAGACTCGGAATCTCGATGATGGGGGTAGTTCATCAGGGAGCCCGGTCCCATAATCTTCGGCTGATGCCAGAAAGTCCAGAACTCTAGAGTTGGCTTCTTTGAATCCCGCTTCATTCAAGGCAAGTGGTGGAGAGCTCTGCTGAATTCCTGGCCGTGAGCTGCCTCACCTGGAACTCGGCTGAAAGTGAAACGTGAATGGCTCCAGCGTGATGAGAAGGCGATTTTTCATATTCCTTCGCGGTGAATCAGGAACTTGAGATGGACTTGCTCGCCTGGCATTCCGATTCTGCGATACCCCTGTCGAGCACTCAAAATTTTCTGTTTCGACGCGGAGCCCATCCGCCTCCTGTCAAGGTGGCTCTCCAGCTTCCAAGCTTTGGTGGGATGTCACTAGTGCCGTTCGTATTCCCAGAACATTCTCCTGAACTGGAGCTTCTCCGGGCGGGATCTTCTGGATCTCTGATTGACTGTGAAGCTGAGAAGCCGTGAAAGGGAATCCGCACCATGGGATCAATTCTGAGATATTTCCAACCCAGCCATCGCGGTCACGCTTGGGATTCGCATGAAAATTAATTCATTTTTTTCCCGAACTCCTTTGCCATTTCCGATCAATGGGTTCCAAGCCTCGCTGATCCGACTTTGCTTCGAATTTCCAAAAAAAAATATCCACAAAAAGTATTCTTCCAATGTCCGAGAAAGCGTGTTCTGCGAAAAAGGATCGAAGGATGCTCCAGAGGCCGACTCATGGATCATCAACTGGAGCAATATATCGGTAGAATATCTGAAGACAAGTTGACGACGGTTGAACGAGTTCTCGGGCACTGCTCCAGGGTCCCCACAGTTTCGGAGCCGATATGTCCATTGAGCTCCACAGTGCTTCGAAGTTTTTTCCAGGCTTCGTCCAATTGATCCTCCCGAGCTCTAGGTGGAATCCGGCAGTTGGTACACCTCAGGACGGAACTGGATGATCAATGCACCAAGTTATTTTCCTCAGGGAGTCTGAATTCTCCCTCGAACGTTGATCAGAAATTTCCGAAGAGCTCGGACTCCGAAAAATTCCACGTCTGATTCATCGGACTGAATGGATATGAAATGAGCCTCATTGCTCGGAAGCCGGGCAGGTACTTTGGTTATTAGGGCTTCCTTCTGGTCGCGAACAACCAGATTTCTCGGAGGAACGAAATTCGCTTTCTCGGAGAACGTTGTTTCCCGAAAGCGTCCATGTTGCAGTCAGCATTAAACTTGAACGATTCTCGAACCGAAATCGCGGAGAAAATAACGGAGAGCGTCCCTCATAATTTGGTTTGCTCTCTGTAGCGGATCATGCGATTTTATCTCGAGTGGTGCGCGGATCGCTTTGCGGACGGGTGGACTTCACGGATCGCGGCGTACGGGGGTCACGTAGTCCTCGAACGGGGGATGCCTGGTCTCCCGGTTTCGTCCATCCCTGGAGTACGTCTGACTCGCTCCGGCTGTGAAGACCACACCCTTCTAGATGATGATTAACCGAGGCTAATTGCAGCAGACGTGCAGCAGGCACAGACCGGCTACCACGGATCACGGGTGTCGACCCAACAGCCGTGCAGGGCACACACAAACAGTCGTATGCCTAGAATATCTAAGGGTCAATTTAAAAGCCTGCGACACCGTTTGCCAGGCACGCGCATGCCTCGTTTTGCAGCATGAGAAGGGCGGAACCGAGCAGGATTCGAGCACAATCACCGACCCCAGCTGATCGATTGAAGACGATCAGGAATCTCGACCGCATTGAGAAGAAACTCGAGCGTCCGACCAGACGATGGGCCAGTTAGAAACTGGAAGAAGCTGTGCATATAGTAAGAGGACGGATCGAGTGCTCGGCGATCACGTCGAAACACGAGAGGTCACTTCCTGGCACTGAAGAAGCAGAGTCACGGTGTCCCCACCACCGTACCACGGAGGATCGGCCTTCTAAACCACGAAACTCCAGACTACACGATGAGCTCAGAGATCCCTCCAGGTGTGGTGCGCTCCTCCTCCGCTTTCCTCCTGCGCTCTCGGGAACCACGGAGCCACGGTTCGAATTCTCGAGGGAGCCCGTGGGTGGGGAAAATATCGACTTCGCATGTCTCAGCTCGCTCTGGCTCTTCCCCCGAAGCCCGTTGCGCGACCGCGTGCCCAACTCACGGAGGGCCGCTCAGGGGGCTGGCGGTCATAGATCGTGATGGCTATTGTGTGTTGCCGCGCTCGATTGTGTATGCATTCAGTCATGCAGTTCATAGGACGAGAACTAACCTGAGAGTTCGGTTTCGGCTAATCACGCAGTCACCATGACCGCTGCAGGACCACGAGAGCCGTGACGCGCGTGACTTCTCCCTCATGAAGAATGTATCAGAGCCTCGCATTCCAGATCATGCATTTACAGCGAAGAGACACCTGCCCCGGAGCAATGCGACCTCACAACCTTTTGTTATTCTGTACAGATCGGGGAAACGGCAAACAGGGCCCGTGAACGAACACTGTGGCCACAAGGGCCCGGGTCAGCGAACCTGATGTTGTCATCCGGCTCAGCTGAGAAGCAAGAAGATTTTCGATTTAAATGCGTGGATGCTCCGGGGAAGACGGAACTCAAACTTCAAATGCAGCGTGTAACTTGCATGTCTGAAACGGTTCTGCTCCAACAAATCCCGCCGAAAAATGACGAACAGACGAGAGGAGTGTGGCTTCCAGCACCGAAGCTACCAGCGGGAAACGCTTCAAGAAGATCACCGAATCAACGAAAGTCGGCTTCATCCCTCGAGCTGGTTGAAGCTTCGGGGCTCGGCCGACGACTGCACCACGAGCCCACGACGTTCAGGAGAGCATGGCGAAGTCATCCGCTGCTCCGTTGGAATGAGAGATCCCGAGAGCACTTCACAGATATGTAGATGCGCGCCTTGGAAACCGCCAAACATAGAGCCATAGCAACGGGGCGTTCGGTGTGGTGGGGGTCCTCGAAGCACCAGAGCTGGAACCCCGGACGTGACCGCACTCACTCTCTTCATTATGAGATTGCCCGACGCAGACAACTGGACAACGATCTTTGAAACAGCTGGACACGATAGCCCGTTCTATATTCGATGCACTTGGACCATGTGAATTCCGGCCAGACTCATATTCAGCGGATAGCAGCCGAGGAGATGGAGAGGAGAGAAAAGAATCTTGGTAGCATTTGATTGCTCTTTCATGCTCGGTCGAAGGCCGTCAAGGGGACGCAGCTTAAAGTTCCCAGCCTCGCAGGTTCGACGGGCCGGGCTAGAAACTTGAGGGTGACGTCTGAACATCGAAACTCTGCGGACGCACAGGAGCATGAAGCAGCCTCATCCTGCGAACGTTCCGCAGAGGACGAATCACATAGCTCAACGATCGCTCCCAGGGGCCGAAACTCGAATTTTAACTCTCCGCGCGGCAGGGAGAAAACCCGACGAACGAACGACGATGATGAAAATGAGCAGCTGACAGATGATACGCACAGCAACGAGCAGAATAACGGTTCTCCCGCTAGGAGTTTGCCAAAAATCCAGGGACAGAGAGTCTTATGAGTACAGACGCCATATGACCGGACGTTTTTTCCATGAAAACCGGACATGGTTCGGACAGGACATCGGTGCCGAAACCGGACATCAAACCGGACATTTCCAGATCCAGCGATTATTATGACTGGAAGAGGCTCAAGCCTCGATATGTTTCCCTCATTCCATGCAGCATTGATGAGTCTCAAGTACCAGGATGATAAGTCAGAGTGAACTTTCACTCTCTCTTCAATTATATCCAAAATCTATTCATTTGAGCACCGGGTCCTTCATTCGAGATCTCCTTCAAGTTCGAGTATCTAGAGGACTTTTTCCCGCTGGGAATACGTCTTTGCGTGGGAAACTCACGCTCCGAGTCCGCGACAGGGGGATGCTCGCTCTGCTCGCGCGTTGCTTGGTGGGGGCATTTTTCTCATCAGCGTAAGTTCGCTAGCCGACGGAACAGCGTTCTGCGAAGACGGCGCTCCACCTTCCGCGGGCGTGATGCACTCAAACACGGTAAATGGTCTCTAGCGCCAGACATTTGCTCTCGAAAGGGCCTGGATTCAAGCTTGGTTTTCTTCGATCTCTCAACAATGGAGGATCCTAGGATACGAATTCGGACTTTTCCTCCCAGAATTCGGACATCTTCCCCTCAACTCTTGGAAACCGGACAAAGCTGACGGACGAGGGGATGTCCGGTCATATAGCGTCTTCACTTAGGAGGCATTCCAGAGTGAGCTGTGGACGAGAACGCAGGCTTCTGATAGCGACGGAAACTATCTCGTGCACTGCAGACCAGCTATGGACGAAACGTGGGCAGAAAGGAAGAAAAAATTGGCTCTGATTTCGAAGGAGGGGCTCACGAGCCGGGAAAGCAATCGAGTGTATCACGGTCGGAGTCTCCTTTTATCCTGCTGATACAGGAAACCACACTCCTTTCGGGCAGACAGGTTTCCATGCACACAGCAACGAGACCGGCCCGTAAATCCGACTGCGCACACTGACTCCCGATTAGTCTGATCGTTGTTTTAATGAGGCCCTCTCGGCACATCGAGATCACGTTGAAATGTGCGGACTCCGTTGTTCTACGTAGCTGCGGATATTCGACAAACTGTGTAATTCCCGGACTGACTTTCCGCCTCCGAACAAAATGCTGCCGGAACCGACCAAAGTATAAAATCTAGCTCGGATAAGACCGACTGCGCTCATCTCGTGGGACTCCAACAACCCGGGATTGTATCATTGTTGCTGCATCACCATAAAAAATTAATGCGTTTCGATTCTCGCCGAGGGACCGCCCCCCCTGCTCTTCTACAAGGAAACTGGAGCTGCGCTTGATCGCGATGGTTATTATCCCCATCGAGGACAAACTCACTGAACTCATGTGGCACAGTGTATTTCCGACATTTCAGTCATCCTTCGAAGTTCCCTTATGTGTGGGTCCCAACGAGCAAGGACACAGCTTCAATCCAGGAAATTCGCGAAATCGGATTCGCGCAACCGTGGTCGTCGAGAGAAGTGGTCATGAACGTCGCATGTCGTGTTCGAAATCTCTAGTCGCATCAGCTCAGTTCAACAGCGGAAGCGCTCCAAATCATCATCCGCGTTCAATACTCATGATTATGATGAAGCGATCTTCATGCTTTCTTTTGTTCACAGCCGTCCTAAGCAGATCGCTGTCCCAGAGCCTTGCCGCAGATTTCCGCGATGAAAGGTTAGTTTCGAACTGCAACTTCTGATTCCCGCGACCTGCATAGATTTTTCTCTGGAACTCCCTGAAAATCTGATGAAACGTGTGAGAGCAAGACTCCTACGCTATTGATGTTCATTGATATTTTCTGCTTGTTAGATCAATCTTTTATGGCCCGCACTCGAATCATCTCAGCCAATTGGTCTCGTTTCTACGTTTGAAGTCCGTCGTGAAAGAAAAAGCGTACGACTGTGAACGGATCCATTACTGCACGAAAGGCGCCATCAAGTCGGTGCTCTTTCCAAAGCATCCGGCTGTCGATAACGTCATGAGGTTTGTTTCTCATTCGTCGTCCGGGAAGCTGCGGCCATTCTCTGATTCTCGGGCAATTCAGACATTGCCGTCGGTTGGCAACCTCTGTCCGGTAGTAGGATATCTTTTTTCGTGTGAAGGGGATCCGGAACACGATCATGAGCAAACTTGAGTTCTCTGAGGGAGAAAGTCTGAATATGCCGTTCCAGAATCCTGGCCGAGTACCATCGCGGAATGCTTGGAGCGCTTGCCAACGGCTATCTGCACCAAAACTGCGACCAACTATACCCGAAATGCTTCATGAAAATTCAAGTGGTAACCAGCGACGAACCGTGCTGGGAGGACGAGGCTTGCTACAGGGTGGGCCCGCTGGAATCCGTCGCGGCCACAGAACCAGTCTTGGATTCAAACTTGGAGACGATTGCTGGGGTAGATGTCGATGACATGTTAGAAATTCCTGATGCTGGTGGGCCCGCTGCACTTGCGGAGGATTCAGAACTACAGGCGTCCAATTAAGATTCCGGTTGTAGTTTGGTCTCTGAAGCTTCTCGGGGCCGAGGGAACCCCATAAAATACGTGGTTCCCTAACTCTCATTTAGTAATTTCTCGGAAACTTCCCTTCTTTTTGGGAATATAGGTAGAGTCATGCTGTGGAGCGAACCAAGGTCGCTCCGTGGATGTCGAGATCGAAATGTAAATTAAAGAAGTTCAAGCTGTCATCGACATGACAAGCTCGTCATGTCGATCATGTCCAAGGATCGGAGGCGTCTTCATGTGGTCGCTTCCCTGAAGCAGGCGACACATGCGACCTCACCCCAGAGAGAGCTGTGACTCTGACAGGGTTGGAGGAATTGTCGTCAACGATGAATTTGTTTCGTCTCGATATTTTATTCAAATGGCTATTTACACGTCAGCATATATTTACAATATGCGCCAGAATTTCAGCCATCTTCAGATAAATTTGGAATTGGACTCATTCAATAATTTTTAGTCGTTTCACTCCCTGACCATCTTTCATCGTGTGATATCTCCATATTAGTCATACCAGCTCAAACTATTGGAATTTAGTGTACCAACTCGTTCTCAAACTCCTGCTCCTTCGTCATTTTTTCACTGTATCCAATAAAAACATTGGTAACAGGATGAAGGCTTGTGAATTATAGTTTTTTATAGCCATGAATGTTTGACTCAACGTTTGCGAACTTTTCCTCCTCTACCCGGGAGAGGGAAGAGAACTGTTTGAGCGATGTTGACTTCGAGAGTGTACAGAGTTCCACACCACGAGCAACCTCAGGGAACGTACGCGGGCATCGCAAGAGAGCTACCGATTTCGCTAGAATCTCGAAGAACATTCAAACATCCTGGCTGTGTTAGGTGAAGTTTAGTCCTGTTCTCTGACCATTTCTCTTGGAAAGACCCATCTTCGCACTGTCATTTTCCTGGTTAGCAACCCGAGAAGGAAGGAACGTCTTAATGCATAGAAAAGTCAATAGTAGAATCGTGAGAAATCGCGAGCGAACGGGACGGTGAGCAGGGGAGCGCCCGAGCGGAAAACAACGAACAGGTACGTAGCCAGCCGCTCACCAACTGTGACCCACTGCCGAAGACATCGATACAGTTCGAGAAATTCTTGACTTAGTAAGAACTTAGAGTTCCTTCTTCTCCTTGCTACTGGGTGCAGCCTTTTTCGGAGCTTCGGCCGGTTTCGGGGTCGTAACGGGTTTCGGTGTGGCCGCTTTCTGAGTCGCTGGCGGTGGAGTTGTAGGTGCCTGAGTTGGTTTTGGGGTAGTAGCTTGAGCTCTCGCCGGAGCTTGGGTGGGCGCCTGAGTGGGTTTCGGAGTGGGTTTGGGGGTGCTGGGAGCTGCGGTCGGGGTCGCTTTGGCAGCCGAGGGCTTGCTCTCCGGAGCACGCTTGGGTGCCGCCGAGGATGGCGTACTCGGAGCTGCCTCTTTGCCGGACTGGAACTCCTCGATCTTCTTGAGTGCCAGTTTGTAATACACTTCGACCTGCTTTTGAGCAATGGCGAAGTACTTCACTGACAGTTCCTTGAGATCTCCGGCTTTCTCAACGACGATCTTGGCGTACTTCTGCAATGAGATCGAGAATGAACCGATTGCGACGTAGCGGAAACTTCTCTCAGGGGCTGCGAGAGCTCTACGGCGATACTGAACCGGATCCGATCGGCAGAGAGTCCCCGAACAGCTCATGGATACACATAGAAATCGAGGCCTGCCTGTTCGGCTTCGTCCATGAAACATCTTTCGGGACTCTCTATGGTTTTAGCGATACCGCCAGAAGTTCTCAGCATCATTTCTCCCCTCCCGTCCGCCAAACTTACCTTGGTGTACAGCTGGATGGTCGGGAGGTATTCTCTCTCGAAGGTAGCGTAGTAAACCTTGGAGTGTTTTTCGGCGACTGCGTAGTGTTCGCGAGCTCGTGCCGAAGCGACATGATAAGACTCCAAAGAGAATTGTTTAAACTCTTCCAGGGTTGGAACTCGCTGCTTCACATGGAAATGATATCCAGTGAACGTCGCTACATACAGGAATCCCGAAATAGCGGTCAAGAAGATCAGCTTACGAATCAAACTGAAGATACAGCCGCAGCCTGAAAATAACACGGCAGTGAAATCTCGCGGTCATCCGTAAGCTAGCGTTTGCAAGTGAGAACAAGAGGATAGCATTGCATCAGCTCTAGCTGTTGATTGCCCGCCCATCTTGCTGAGCGGCACCGAACCAGGAGAATCGTTAAATGGGAAGCCATCCGTCAAGGGGCAGAATGGATGACAAAGCAAGAACTCTCTACAGAGATCGTTCTACTCGATGTCAGTGAGAATTTCGACAGAATCTTGAGTGACAGCTATTCAGAGGTCACATCGTTGAGCTCTGACACAGCCTTGCTACACAGAGTATTCTGAATGGGATTGAAAAAAATAGTTTCTCATGTCGCGCGCAATGTGGAGTCGAGACAGGAACGGGAAAGCTCACTTACATCCTCTCGACGGCTTATCTTTCGTTTGCTTGGGGTTCTGCTGACCACCTTTCTTCTGTGACTGAGTTTGAGCCTGTTGAGTCTTCCCGCTTTTGGCCATCGTGAATGCTTTCAGAAGGAAGCCGGACCTGGAAGTGAGAAAACACTGTCGGTGAATTCCGCCAAGAAGCTGGAATGTGAGTTTGAAATGGTAGAGTCGACACAGTCTCGATTTCCTGTTGTCACACTATACGGAATCACAGATCGGTCATGATGCTCCTTAGAACAGCTCCCATGAATTCAGAGCGATTATCAATAGTCGATCGGTTTGGCACTCTAGAATTCGGAATTCGTCATTCTGAGAGAGAAGGCCAGTCAGGTCATGGCGCTCCAGACGAGGAAACAGAATCGCATGCAGTAGAATTGTCAGGAAACTCGCGCCCAGCTAATGGTCAGCAGCTATATGATTGACGCACAGATGTTTGCCAATCTAAGTTCAAACTCGCCAGCGGATCTGTCTCGCAGATGGTATTCTGGACACGCTGGAAGCTGAGATATCGAACCGCGTTATCCTAAAACGAGTATAACCCAACCTGAGACCTGAACAGCTGCGTTCATCCAGAAATCCATTACTGTGGTCTGGATACAACGCACGAACCGGGCCAACGAGACGGCGGCGAAGAGGAAGGTTTTGAGGAACTCTTTCATAAAATACGGTTCCACGTTGCCGCTAGTGGATAATCTACAAGCCATGTACGCTGAGCTGTTCGTTCGCGGTCGAAGGTTCAACGATCGCTCACCCTCACGTACGATTTCGTCTATTCTCCGTTTGAACATTCAAGACAACGTTCCGTTCGCTCTCAGTTCGGACTTACTACCCGTGGTGCCGACCGTCTATAATGATAACAATTCGTTTTCACGAGTAATTCAGTCAACTATCTGGAGGCTTGCAGATCAGGTAGCAAACCCTCCCCCTAACGGTGTCTGACAAGACCACGGCCTCCACTCGGGGAAAAACAGGATATAAATACCACCTGTGTCGGTAAGGAAGCAATGCGAGGCAGTCAAAACAGTCGAAATAGAAGAATCACGAGACGCTTCTAAATTCAATCAAAACCATGAATGCCCATATTTACAAGAAGAAATCAGCAATGCAACGCCCACATCAGATTGGACTCATTAGAAAAACTCGGAGAGAGTCGATCTGAAGGAAACCGCACAGGAATCTAGCAAAGGATCGGATATGACTTTGTGAGAGAATATCAATCACGAGGAGGAAGTCGCCGGTAGTGGTAGAGCCAGAAAACTGCTGGGTAATTCTTCTCTTCGCCAAGAACACAATTTAAGAGAATATCTGAGACCGAAATTCGAATCGAATGCAGGAAACTTCTATCAAGAAACAAACTGCACCGTGATTACGTGTCGCATCGGCTGCGAACTGCGGGTTCAGCACTCAACTAGCGAGCCACGCAACCGACCGGAGATAAGGGTATCGATGGTTGAGCATTGATCACTGCTTTAAAACAACGCCGAGTAGATTTCCACGCGAAACCAAGGATGAGTACCAAACGATGCAGCCCAGAGAACACGGGGAGAAAGACTCAGAGCTTGAGGGAAACGTTGAGGAGAAAGACGGCTGGAGTCTCCAGGAAGATCTGGATGAACGAGAGGCCGGTGTCGCCGTGACGTGTACATGGTTTTGACATTTAGGTTCCCCACAGCGCGGATCGGAGTTTCTATATTTCAGTAGCTCAGCATCGTTCTCATCATGAGTTTCATGAGGCTTTGATCCACTCACCGAAACTTGGAGCAAAGGTGTCTTTTGCCGCAGAACTCTCCCAGAGATCCTTCGCTGGATGGCTTGTCAACTCTCAACACAAAGCGAACTAACGAACATGGCGGGAGAGAGATGCTGGGCGCGAAGTTTGAATGCGCGACCGCCAAATTCGAAACAAAGAGGCAGACGAGTGCCCCTGAACGAAACTCGTTGAGCGTGCCTGCTAGTTAGTTTTGAGACGACTTTCGTTTTCTGCGCCAGTCTCTCTGTCTATCCTGTACGAGCAATGGGACAACTTGATCAACCATGGGCTGCTTTTCAGAAGCGGCTAGGGTAGAAAGTCTTCACATTCTGAGACGGGACAAACGCCGGAAATGCGAGAGTCATTTCCATATCATAACTTCAGTATGTGATGCCTAGCGAATCCATCCAACAATAGATGAAACATCCAGCTCAGTTATCTCATCGCGAGGCATTTCCGAGAGTCTCGGCGTTGACTCCATTCATGATGACTGAATATTTGATCGAATCGCTTTCGATGCGCAGCTCCATGTAGGTGATACCTGCATGCGTGAGCCCCGGGAAGAATCTAACTTGAACGAGGGAGACGCGGTCAGGGAGCAAAACGCGTTGAGAAACCATCACCTGGTCGAGACTCATGGGCTGCAACGAGAGAACTCCTATCCCGAGGAGAAAATTCTTCCGGAAGGTCAACGAGCTTCACGCGATGGAATTCAAGGTTGGGCAAATCATCCTCCCTGGCCGCGAATGCCCGATGAATGGGGTATGAGAGCAATTTCGGAGCCGATTGCTAAGAAAGTTCCGAATATTTTCGCGATCTCAGGAAGGAGAATGGAACCTTAAGAGAATTGTTGAGCCGGCCTAGCAGATTCAAGGCGAAAATCCCCCATCAGCCAGGCAAGCTGAAATCCAGGGCTGCCCGCACGATGGGAAACTTCGTACGGGAAGCAAAAAGACTCCATCATTCGGAAGAATGGGCTGAAATCCGCAATCCGAATCGAATCCGACAAGCTGACACCCAGATGACACTCTGCTTCGTCTGTTCACGAAGTCATTCGCTCCGGTTTCTATGGAGATTGTCTGGCCGCACCCAATAGAGAAACGCAAAGTTTTGGCTCGGTTCAACCGTGCGAGCTCCGCGGGAAGAGTTTCCGTCATGCCGGGAATTGTCGACCCGACAGAACTTCGAAATCAATCTCATTCCGGATTCGCAATTAGAGGAAATGATTTTCCCAAGCCAGTAACTGGCTCTAAACTCCTGTTCCTTGTGTTCAACTCGACCCGGAAAAAAATATAGCTTTCTTCTTCGAATTTCGAACGGGGTTTTCCAGCATTCGAAAACATACTGCAAATAGTAGAGATGGGCATCGTCATGACTTGAGCCCGCACTTTCAATCATCATTTATGCATCGACTCATCGATCCCATGCGAATTATTTGAAGTTCATGAATGATGCTTGGAAGTGTGTGTTCTTCTCATGACTTCACCTGGTCATAGACTTTAGCTCAGTTGAAGAGCGGCCCTCAACTAGGGTTCTGGAAGATCATCCCCTTTCCCGTCGAAACATCCGCACCGCAAACACATCCATTCGGGCATTCTTGAGCCAGTTTGGCTCGTTTCACGTCTCCAAGATGGAAAAATAGAGAGCTCCCGTAGAATACTCAAAACTAGCTCTCTCTCTCTCGAGCAGTCTACATTTTGTTCATCATGATTAGCAATCAGCCTTCACTGGGTATTACTTCACCGGGTAAGTTTCCCCCATTCTTAACACATTTGGCCCAAAGATGCATTTACCCAGCTGCAATTTTCCTCGGAATGCGCAAAAGTTCATTTAAATCCATGTTAGTCGGTTTTCGTCGGTTTCCTCGCCTCGGTTTCAACGAGGGAGCCTCAAGACATCATCATCGAGCTCAAGGCCAACAATTTGGCCCTCCTCACAACGCTGGTAGGCCAGGAATGTGCGTGTGGACATCGATATGATCCAACTGACTTTTGATACGTCAGCCCCAACTCCTCTTCGTAGCCGATGTCGACAATACGTTCGTGCAGAGGTCCAGGAATCAATTGAATTGTGGTGAGAGGACTCTCCGTCAGAAGAGTGAAAGGGACACGCCAATGCTCATCCAGGGCAGACGTGTTGGACGGTTCCAAGATGAGCATCTGTTCGCTGGTTACTCCAACACGGGTTACGTTCTGTCCTGTCGTTGATGCGTCTCCGATCGAGGAAAGTAGGATCTCGACTTTCCTCGGTCACTGATGCCCGATTGAGCGTCGTAGGTCGACACTACTGCCATGCTCGTGGTAGACACGTTCGCACGAGCGGGACAACCACCGAGCGGGAGCGAGAATCTCATTTGAAATGACTACTGTCTGTCAAAACCGAAAAACTGTTCTCGCGAAAAATGCGATAATAAGATTCATATTTGTCTATAACACGTTTCTTGGTTGTGATCATTATCAAAGTTGCAGGAAACTAAGAGGGGCCCGATCACGGGAAGCCTCCTCCATCCAGAAATAGAGGGGGTTCTCTGTTTCATCGTAGATTTTGCTGCGTCGCTTGGTGATGATGTCGAAGCTGTGGGAGAGACGTTCTGTTTGTGGTCGTGACACCTCGACACATCTAACTTCTTCCTAAAGGTGAAAGCTCACCTCTTGCGCTGATAACCGAGACTAGGACTTGCACTGGACGATGCGGATGAAGTGGTCGCTGATTGAATTCGCACTCTGGGAACTTCCCGGAATATCCGGTGTGCTTGGGAAGAATGGATCGACCCTCTCCATTGAAGTCACTCAAAGACTCAAAATGATGGTACGGATCTCGCTCTGGATTCGATTCGTGCCGACTTGCCATTAGCTGATGAATTTCATGTCGAGTGGGGAAAATTGTAACCGGCAAGGGCTCGAGACCGACGTGAGTTGGAACTAACTAGCTCGAGACTCCGTGGTACGGTGGCCAACATCCCCCAGGAACTCGGAACGAATCAGCCGAAGATGAATTTTCTCCTCGGGTTCTATGCCGCGACTCTCCTCCATGGACATAGTCGGAACGTGGGCGCACCGCTCCGCTTGACTTCGATTCAGGCGCGGCTGCAGGCGGCAGATCACACACCGACCTTTTTGACCCAAATCGGAAAAAACTTGTGCATCTCGCGCAGGTGGAGCTGGTAGCGAAGGCTCGCATCGCGGGAAAACTTGGAGAATAAGCGTGTCGGAGTTTGGGAATATCTGCATTGCCGGCTCCAGGAGCAAATCTCAAGCTCGCTAGCAGGGTTACAAGCTTGGGCGGCGAATTATCTACAGGCAGGAAACTCCTTGCCGAGGCAGAATATTCAGCCCTAAAACGGGTATGTTTCGTCAACACCATTTTGGGATGTGTCTCGAGATCAACGCTCTGCAGCCGCGACCTCTGGTGTTTGTGTCTTGCAGTGCAGGAACTCTTAGGTCGAGATCCACAGCCGAAAGAATCGGCCAACCTCCGCAAAGCACGCAGTTCTGAGAGTGCCAATCGAATCGGAGCCTCCCAAACCCGTTTGCAGGAGGTAACAGGGAGCTCATGTCGATCCTTCCCACTTAGTCATTCTGATCACGTCGATGAGAATTGTCGATTTAACATTGAATCCCCATTCATGGCACGGGTCTCCCCTTGGAAATCATATCCATCATGCAAAAGAGGAAGGGATCGGAAAGAAGCAAAAGTCAGGAGGGTGTGATTTCGAGAGGTCCACGGAGGATCCTCCAGCCGTCGTTGTTCGGAAAGTCAAGGTTCGAACTTTGAGACCCGCAAAACTTGCCGCTGTGATACATTCCATGTTCTAGCCTGAGCTCTCAGGAGTGATGCGCCCCCCCCCCCCTGATTCAGGAGGTTTGGACAACACTTTGCATCGGAACTATCACGTCCCGACACCAACCAAGGAGATTCCAGAATCGAGAGGAGAGGGGAAACATTCAGGAGAGGGGAAACATTCACTCATCATTCATCATTCATTCCCGGTAAGGTTGAGCGCGGTGCAGGCGCCACCTGGCAATGTAAGTAAAGAAACAAAGCTTGGGTGCGGGTGACGAGGTCAAATCTCAAGAATCCACCAAGGTGAAGATTTGGCCTAAATAGCCGGAACACCACTGAAACCCCACCCCGCCAATACGAGCCTAATAACCAGAAACCGGACCTTCAGGCGAATCGCATGCTACTGTACTCACTTGGAATACATTTCTTGGCTCCGCGAAGCAGTTATCATCAGGTTGAAAGCATGACCTCGCAGAGGCCTTGACTCTGTATTGTCGTAATTTTCGCACAATGGCGAACTCTACTACGGAACTCCTTGGCGTTGAAATTTAGTTTCCGCATTGAGCATTCAAACTCCAACTCTCAGATGTTCGTGGTGTTCGTCATAGCTCACTTCCAGTCATGCAGGTTGAGCGTTCAATCGCGCAGCTGCGAGAGTTTTGTGCAGCAGCAGGCTCGCTTTACCACGAATCAAAAAATGTTCCAAAACCTTAAGTGGCTTTCTGCGCGGCATTCCAACCAATGGCACTGACAATCCCATGCTGACTGTAGATCAGGGATTCCCAACGTGGTCAATCTCGTCCTCCGGGGTCGACGGCCGAGGTAATTCCGGGGCCGATCTGACCTCACGGTTCAGGCTCCAGGTGGACTCCAGGATGGATTGGAGGTGATTCCGAGGCCGGCGGCCGACGCCCAGGGAGCAGAGGAGTCTAGGGAGTTTGAGAATCACTGCTGCCGATGGTCCGAATGATTTCAGCTCAGTATCTGAATCCAAAACGCGCTGATGATCAATTCCTGGAACTTCCAACGCTTGCCGAGAATGGGAGTATTTGCCAGACCGACTGTTCCTAAAACTTCTACAAACTCCGGCAACGCCGGCTGCGCTTGGTTTCCATACAACAGAACCTGAGAGCCATCCCTGGAGCTCTCTGGGTTGAGCCCAAGAAAATGATGCATGAAAAGAAATTAATGCGGAATTTCGCGTAGTTCCGAGGCATCTCTCCATAAGGATACGATGTGGGCCGAGAATTCCTGCGAAAGCCTCTTGGTGAAGACTGCTGCGATCAGCGAGCCATAAATGCTCGTTGGAATTTCGCAGTGGCCAGAAATCTGTACAGAGATTCGAAATGGCTCATGACACCCCCTACAGCAAAGGTTTGAAGAGTACAGGAGCCGTTCTCAGAGACCCCATCCCCGGAATCAAACCTTGACCGCTACCACGGTGCGAATGTTGCGGTCGGAAGTGCATTATTTCTTCTTGACTGAACGACTCACCCGCAAGAACGGGTGACTGGATCGGTTCCATAAGCACGGGACGCATCGAGCGGACTAGCGGCATTAAAATCGGTCCCCTGGCTCTCCGAAGATTCGAATCATCAGGTGAGTGGCCTCAAGGAGTAGCGAAATTCAGAGGTTGACCTCCAGAGGCGGCGCAATCGCTGAGCCGCTGAGGGGAACCTGAGTGCAGTATTTTCCTCAACACGCCGCTTCATGAGCGAGATCTGAATAACTTCTCAACCACATCTTGACGCTCGGAGACCCCACAGATCTTAGAATGCCTTGGAAGCGGTCAGGGAGCTCCCGCAAATCCGTCCCCCTCCCAGAGAGAAGACGGCTTCCGTCGGTCTTTCCTGGGTTCCCACTCGGCCACGGGTGCGATGCCCAAGTCTGAAAGACCAGTGCCATTTTTCAGCCACAGTGTGTTCAAATAACGATCACGCCCATTAGTCTGGACTCGACATATCAGGCACTCTTTTCCTGGGTAAGATGGGTTATTGGGGAGTTTTGGGTGCGCTCAACTCTAAACGAAGATGCGCTGAAATACTCGAGCCGACGTTCGATTCCGCAAGGTGCTGCGAAATCAGTGCTCTTGCTCTGATCTTCAGACTCAGAAGGGCTCTGAACCGATGGGAACAGAAGCGCCCTCAACCCCCAGGATCCTTCTAGAGAGTGAGCGCTGACCAGGAAGAAGCATTGACGTTGCTTGAACGGGTGGGTATGTTTCCTAACATATCGAGGGCATAATGGTTCGCTCCGGTGGAATGGGAAGTCTGAATCCGCTTCCCTTCCTCCAAGCTCCATCGTTCTGAAGACGGAATCGGTGGGCCACTGTCCTGCATCCAGGGCTCGCAAAGTAGTTTACACGTCGAGTTCAACCCGTTTCCCTCGAGCTGAAGCACCTCCCCATTTGACGCTGCATGCAGAAAACTGAGGCTCGATGAAGGGCTGGTCAAGGGCTCGTTATGAATCTCCCACAATGAAAGCGGCACTCTCTCTCTCTCGCCAGATCCTTCTCGCCGATGGGCGGAGCGCCGTTCTACATCGGGATCTCTCTATTATTCTGCCATCAATTCCGCATAGGACCTCGAAGTGTTCACACTCGAAGTCGATCGACCGAACGCTGAATGCGGCGCGTGCTCTTCTGAACAGGTGTAAAAAAGTGGACCGTTCTCTCAGACCCTCGAAGTGCTCCATCCATGATGATCCTTCAGTCACAGTTAACCGAGAAGGTTGAGCAGTTGAGGCTGGGCAAGGAAAGCAAGACAGATGTTGTTCTTGCCAACGAAGAGTTGGACGTGTTGAAAGTTCTTCAACAGCTGCTGCCGATCCAGAACGACAGTCAGCAGAAAATGACGTCCCTGGAGATTCTTCAGTGCGCTATCGACTACATCGCGGATCTGACGAACATCTACGAAGAAACGGAAGGGTTCTGCTGAGTGCTCACTGTGAAGTTCCCTTCGCTCACATGGCTGTCTTGCGAAGAACAAGCGGCTCCCTCTTCGGGACGTCCTCGCTGATCGAAACGCCACAGACTTGCTGCACATACGACAACGATACTCATAGGAAACTGTTAAAGACGTCGAACGCAGAGTTCGAGCATAAACTTTTGTGTTAATGACCCATCCTCGCTTATGGCATGTTCTTGTTTTAAGTTTGTGCAATACTGCAATATGAATAAATATGTAATTGAAAACATGATCATCCGAGTCCACTGCTCCAGGTAAAATAACTTATCGCATGAGATCTCGGAACGAGTGACACATGTTGATTACTAAATTGTTTACACAAGCTATCTCATCCATTGACGACTGGCCTCTGGAGAGGACGGTTGAGCATGCAGCTGGTGCTGAACTATCTGCCGTCACCCCCGCTTCTCGAGCACGAATCTTTTGCGTGATCGACAGTATCGTAGGAGCATGAAGCGAAAGATGCTCCGCTTTTCACGTTTCTCTATTGCTTTCTCACCCTTCGCGAAGCATTGCTCCATGCCATAACACTGATTGTGAGATGCACGTGATTCGTCCCCCCATATTCGAGTTTCTCCATACTCGGAGCTCGGGCACGGAGATTGAGAAGTCCGATGGAAGCTTTCGTTCTTTGATTTGCGCATTGCAGCGGTTGAATGTTATCGAAGGTGCTGATCATGGAGGGTCTCGATTTGAACCGAAGAACTTCGAAGGCAACGAGAGTGACTGGATGAGGTTGTTTCGAGGAACACGATCTGCGGACGGTGTTCTGTCTCAAATATATAAGTCACTCGTCACCATCGTTTTCGATATGATGAGAGAGACTGGCCGGCTGGTTTGCTGACTAGATTGTCGGTTGTTCGACTGGGTGTTCGAACGCCCACCTTTGCATCGTGATGGCCGATGAAACAATAGAATCAATTTATTTGTTTTGTTCCATCATGATCCATGACATCGTCACCTGCCCATTCTTTTTCTTCCTCTTGGTATTGCGCATGTTCTGCGGTCAGTCTCCTCCGGCAATGCTTCCTGTTCTCCGTAATTGCTCCTGTTGAGATCGTTCCGATAGCGGGGTCGATCATAAATCGTCAACCGAGCGGCGCACTTCTCGGGACCGGGCTCCGAATGGACTCGAAACCGGTGTTCATCGCACATCATCGTCTATCGAGCGACAGCGCATCAACAGAACCGAGCTCATGTCAGTGGTAGCGAAACCCCGATATGAATCAGGGTTTCCATCCCTCACGCTCAGGGAGGCCGGATCGATTCAGAAATTCCTCAGAACTCGACCTGTCTTCGACTCGAGGGTGGCGTGGAACGTGTGGATCCTTTTCCGAAAATACTTTTCGTCCATGTTCCAGACATCGCGTACGGGGGCTTCCGAAGCTCGTTGTTACACTTGCCCGGCACAAACCGTGTCGTGATTTGATCCTCGGCTTTATGCATCTTCGAAATGGCGCTCGCTACAAAGAAGACTAGTCTGCATCCAGGAGATGAAAGAGGACAGGTGGCTCTGCGCGCACGACGCACCGACAGCTGGACAGCCAGCTGCTGACTGCCCGACTGCTTGCCTGACTGACTGCCCAGCTTACCACCACCAGCAGGCAGGCAGAGAGACGGACGGATGGACAGGCAGGCGACCAGGCGGGCAGGCAGGCAAACAAGAAAACAGAGAGGCACATGTTTTCACCGACAAAGCTACCGGCATTGCTGGTTCGGCTGCCGCGGCAAACCTTTCCTTCCTCAGAACGCTGCCGGCGGTAATGTCGTCGTCGTCAACGATTTCCAACGAAATTAGCTCATTCAGTATGCCGCGGCATCGATGACCTAGGTCTCGCATACGACGGGTCCGGCAACGCGGTTCGCGCGAGCTGACCCCCACGACCGCGGATCCGGCTCCGCGATTCTGGAAAGCATTGACGGGATGCAGCGTCGCTGCCGGTGCTCACAGCAGCGAAATGCGGTGCACGCTCTACGGCGATGCTTTCGGCGAACAGCTGCCAATCCAGCATACCCACAAGTTCAAATCGTGAAGCAATCCCAAATTTAGATATCCATAGAATCATCTCAATCATCCGGCGATCGTCCACCCGGATCGGAGTTCATTGATTGTGTCCAATTACTCCTCCGACGCTGTCAACTGTTCCCGACGGTATCGAACTTGGAATCTTCGAATCCTTCCGGCGTTCTGTGGAGAATCCATTTCGAAACACAGACTGATACTCACATTCGCGAGCTCGACAGGGACGGAAGATGGCCGGCGATGTCCCCGCGAACCTCCGGGGGGGAGGGGGGGGAGCAAGTGCTGGAAGTGGGCAACTGCTCGCTCGAGCAAAACAACTAGAAGTTCTCGAGTGGCGGCTGTGAACTTCTCGCTGTGATTTCTCAGCTAGATGAATAAGAAGGACACGACAGACGTCAGCCGAAGTTCGCCAACGTCCGCGGCTGAAGGGTTCGTTGATTTCATTACTAACCAGAAGCAAGTAATCCAGTTGGCTTCCGGCGGAGGTGGGCAGCTGCGGACCGATGCAAGCGATTCCTCAACCGAACGTCTGGTGGCCCTCTGTGTGTTCGCCATAAGGGGACCTGAAAGGGCCCAGATGGTCACCGTCTCCGCGCGAGCGTCGTCTTCAGTCGAAGTTTCGTCTCACTTGCACTTTATTGTTCCCGAGCTTGCTCTGTCGATGACGGCGGCGGCGGCGGCTGCAGAGGTTACATGATCGGCAGCTTCCCGGAGAAAGCTTCCCATCCGCGGAAGCTCGTCGAGCTCTACCGCTGAATCTGGAAGACAAGCCACTCGGAGCTCTGCTCACAAATGACAGACATGGAAAAGGAGTTGAAGAGTCCGATTCCCATGCAGACCCAGCTGGCTGTTGAATTCCCAGGCCACCAACTGAATCCCAGTGCACCCGGAGGCGGCTATTGTTCCTGGTCACTTGGCCATGTCTACGGCGTTCGTCTCCAGGTGTAGCGCACCTGAGCCGCCGTTTGCTTCTGTTACAATTAGGAGCAGAAGGGCGAACTGACAGAGTCAGTGACTGACGGCAGAAACTCAAAAACCGAGCAATGCGCTACTGAACCAAGAGAAACAAAGGAAGGAAGTGAGCCTTCGTCGCCGTTTTCTTCTGACCACTCGCTGGACAAAGGTTCAGGAGTGGCACTGCGGTCGCAGCTGTCGAGCCAGCGTCATGGTGGCTTCGACTCGCGACGCTTTGTTGGGCTCGATCTGCAGCCAGCGCTCTATGCATCAAAACTCTCGCAAAAACGAGTCTTTGCGGGGCGGCTATCAACTCCTCAAGTCTGTCCATTGAGCTTACATTCCCAAACTTTCTTCATTTTCAATCTCTGGCGAGCTTGGCCGGGACTGCACAGCCCGCTGAAGTTTTTGACCAGTTTTCGTGACATCGATTTGTGACACTTTTTATTTTTTTGCTCTTCTGATATGCGGCTGGGATCTCTCTTCGCGTTTTGTATGAGCTTCGGTGTCGGTCGCCTGGTTGAAAAGAAAAGTTCCCAAGCCGGCGGAGCTGGACAGGTGTATCCAGAAGAAAATTCTATGCCGGTGCCACGGACTGGTAGCGTTACATTACGTTGATCTTCCCAACGCGTAGCGGCTGAGAACGGATGGACAAGTCCGGATGCCAAACGCCCGATTCTCATCATGCACAAGGCGAAAAGAGCGGCTCAACTTCTGTTGTGCCACTTCCCGCGCCGACAAGTTCCGACGAGACCGGAACTCATACCTTGCAGAATCGAAAACACAGGTTTCGGTCTGTAAACAGAGCTTCGCACGCCGAGCTGATACGGTTTTGTTTCTGGAGTGACTTCTATGGACCGAAAGTTCGTCACGTTAGAGGCGGAATAGATCACATCTTTGATCACAAGTATGATGAGGACTGTTCCAACCGAGCTCTCATCTGCTCGGAGACTCGGGAAAGCGCGTTGCTCGCATCCTCAAAATGAGATTCGGCTCATGTTCTCTCCAACCGAATTAGTAGTTACACACGGAACGAGACGAATATTATCGGGAGGTCAAATTTTCCGAAAGCCGTCACATCAATCACAATCAGAACCGTTCGAAGGGCTCTTCGATTCTGATCTCACTTAGTTCACCTGGCTTCAGATGAGGCTGATAGCTAACTCGTTTAGCTCCGAGCGATGATAGCCGGGCTATTAGATTTTCTGATCAAGAGGGAGATAAAATTTTAAACAAACCTCGCGGAGTCTTCGTGGATACATGTTCCCGGACGGATGATGGACCGTATTCAAATTTCGCCTCAGAAACCCTTGACCGTAAATCATCGTAACTCGGTAACTGAAGAATTACTCGCACATAAGAGTTATCCCCCGAACAGGAGGTTCGTGATTTCTTATACAACATCATATACGGAACTATACCGAGAAGAGCGTTATTTTTGCGTGACCGAAACTCGGCAGTTCTGGATCCCGGAATGTACACTTCTCGCGCACAGCGAATCGAGGGGGCAAAATCAGAACTCGCAACGTCATCGTCAGCAACCCACTCCAAGTTGCGGCTGTGAGCTCGCGTCGTCTCGTTTCTAGACGGTGGAATGCAGGTAGATATTTTCACTCCGATCGCTTAGTCAAGTTTTTGATGGACTACCTGAGTGAGTACTCAAGGGTGAGCGGACGCTTCGCGGTGACCGGTTACCTGAGGAGGGAGAGTGGCTGACTGACCGTCGACTCGAGAGAGTGACCTGTTATTGGGATTTAGACAAATTTATTCGAAGAGAAATCGAACACCAACTGTTGTTGCTTAGCTGATTGGCTAACGATTGTTGTCTGGCTTGCTGATGCATATTTCTATGCCTGATCGGAGATAACCGCGTAGAAAGTTTCTATTCTAGCTCAATCTCTAGCCATGACGAGATTTTTTGGTTCCACGACGCGGTGCGCAGGCGCGACCTTTACATGCGCTCAGATCGGTAAGGCCCCCCGTGTTGTATGTACATTGAAACACACTCCGTCAGTCCGTCACAGACACCTGTTCACCTACTTGTATGCACGGACGATGTAGGTACGAGAATGCCAAGTGGATTTTACTTTGAACAGAAGAGGCCAACAGAACGCGCATCGATATTTTTGGTTAACAAGTCACTCGTCTAATGTATGTACGAGTCAAGTTCTCTGCCTGAGTCTCATCGAGCGTCTAGTTTCACCCGGGCTGACGACTTCTTCCATTTGGGTTTCCCTTGTCAGATTTCATCGGAAGACCACTCTTCCTCACTTTATGTCTGGAGTCAATGAAATGCAGAAGTCGACGTAGAGAGAGCAGGCGATCGATGCGAGGATCCATATCGTCGAGTCGGTCAGACACAGTTCAGAGACATCGCTTTCTCCAAGAGCCTGAGTTTCAACGATCCGGGAATGAAGAGTCTCGATACAGATGAGTCAAGGGGGCTCAGGATCGCTCCATTCGAGATCCGGTCACATTTCGTCAGCAAGGAATAAGTGGTATGAGATCCACATGATGGTTCCACCGAGCATTCCATCGCTCCGACTCCTCGACTTGTATACACACACACACGATGGTCATCGATCACACGTGCGTCTCGAGATTCCAATAGACGCAATCAGTTTGTTATGTTTGAACCTCCATCCCTCCTCCTCTTCGTTCCCCCTCAAGTTCCCAGGCCGTTTGAGACATGAGTTGAGAACTGAGTTTGATTATTGTTACCGACGTCGAGTAGCCACATAAGAACGGCCACATCTGTGGAACACCAGATTCCGCTCGAGCTTGAAACGGGCTGGAAGCAAGCCGCACGGCTAATTTTCTCTCATAACGCTGCTGTTGCTTTCCCCAATACAGATTACATTTGGTGGACATGTGTGATCCAGATGGACATCTATATACGCACGCTGGCACTCAAGCGGGCGGGCGGGCAGGCAGCCACGCAAACGCTCACATTTCTTTCGCTCATCACCATGTCAAACATTTGTGCTCATGAGCTTAAGCCTATCAACTACCCCACTAGCCGACGAAGCAGTCGGTTAGCACTCATTCTATCTCCGGTCGAGCGACAGGCTTGCTAGGTGATACCGCTGTCCGAGTGAGGCGTAACCGAACGAGCGTGACCGCTGTCGTCAACTCCGTTGTCCAATCCACACGAATCTCTCAGAATCGAAGCGGCCATTCAAGCAACATTTACTCGAGCAGCCCACATCGTTAATCATCCATTATCATATCTGTTATTTTTGACTGTTCAACCTCGCAGCTTATCTCGGGCGGCAAACGAGTCTTGAAGAGAACGCACACACTTAGCGGGCTGTCGATTTGATTATGAGGGTTCGATCAAAGTTATGGTGGAAGCCGTAGCTTCGAGAAGGAAGATCAGGGAAAACCGATCGTGAATAAACTCCGAAGGTATCGGTTTCGAACTTTTTCGAGTCTGGTACAGAGGCCCGATATGGAAACGCACATCGAAGGTTGAGGACAAAACGTGGCGAGCAGCTCTGTTGGAAGAACTCCCGCCGAAATTTCGCTGACCAACGCGTCTCGGAATTCCCGCACCGAAATTCACCGTACTCATGATGACAGAAAACCAGAAAAATGGATCCCGCTTATCACTTCGACTTCTGCCGGAGCTTTTCTCTTCGTCTGCGGCCACCCAAAAGTGCTCATCCGCCCCTTCATTGCTAAAACTTTCCACGCTGCGCATGGGAACCACACGTTGGCTCCTCGTAAGATCCTTTGTTGGCAGTTCTTGAGGATCGATTCTGAAGAAGCGCCCGACCTGTCGCGGCTTCGATCCAAACTCCGAAATCAGCAACTACTCCTTCGGCGCCGTGTTTCAAGGAACGCCCAAGTACTACAGACAGGAAACGTCTAATTGAGCTCAGTCAGATATCCGATTTCACCTGAGCGGAGCCGTCTCAGGTGTGATAATCACAGATCTGCGAGTGACTCGGCGCCGCCAAACGCTCCACCCACATTTCGATTCGAGTTTTTCTCGCCGTTGTTTTTCCTCTTCTCAGTTGTAGTTCGCCATCGCGGTTATCTTCGATGAAGCCTCAAGAACAAAACCTCCGATTCCCCGAAATCTGCTAGTCTTTACGGTCGGAGGCGAGGACTTGAAGATAGTCTGAGTCGTTGAAACGCGACGATGTTCTGAAGACTTTTGACGCTTTTTAGTGGGGACCAAACACTTCGCGTGTCTGTAGGCCGCCGTTGTTCTCGACTCCCTGCTCCTTCGAGGCTCGCACTGATGCCAGTCTCAAGAATGCGTGGGCCTTCCTCTTCCGAAGAAGGTCACCTCGATGAGCGTCAGACAAACGCTGTAAATTCGTCTGATCTGATACTTACTGCGGGCCACAAAGCTTGGAGATAGCATCGACTTAGGCGGAGAAGACGATGCGAACACGAAAAAAAGAAGCGTTACTGGAACGACTGTGAGTTCGTCACAACTCTCATAAAGCCAATAGTTCCTCCCACAGTTTGTGAATAGAGTAGCGAATGATGCCAACCGCGAGCGTTCTGATTGGGAATAATTGGAGCGAATTGGTTTCAGATCTATTAGGACAAAATAATTCCCATGTCGACGCCTGGCTGAGAACGGGCGTCACAATGATCCGACGACAAGTGAGACCGTTGATTGCGAGCGGCGGGAGAGTCCCCCGTCGGCTCAGAATGGGGGACAGACGACACACGCCGAAAGACCAAAGATCATCTGAATCATCCGCTCAGTCCCTCTGAGTGAGTTCTGATCGAGTTAGAGGATCAAAACTCATCGGGCTTTCGGACTCACACGCGTTGGAACACGATTCTGCTCATATTTAGAACCTAGTCATGTGCCAGAAGTCTCCGATGCTTCAGTGCCATCTGGTACAAGGGGATAAATCCAGAAATGCGTATATGAACAGGCCAGACCGCAGTAGAATATGCAATCGACACGAAGCCAGTGACCAAAAACCAGACGAAATTTCAAAGGAAGACACACCAGAACGGTACCTGTGAGCGGGTGTCTGGTGTTGTGGCAACGTTGGCCAGACTCACTCTTCAAGCGTCCTTTGTAGCATCCTTGTGATCCTGCCGATTTTTTTCTGGTTGGCCTTCCTCTGAGTGTATGGGAGGAATGTCATTCGCTTCAGCGTCCCCAGTATCGTAGAGTAGCCTGGCGGCTCTGGCATTTTTCTGTTGAGTAGCGTGATCGCCAAGAACCTTCTGCGCCGTCTCGTGGCAGGAAAGTTAATTCTGAGTCAGCGGCGGCTCAATCCAGTGGACATGGGATGGCGATTCTCCCCAGAGTCCTCCGGCGAGATGCCGCCCCCCCCCCCGGCATGGTATCCCGTAATCTTGTTATGCATTCGAATCAGTGATTCAGTTCAGTCGCTCTCCCGGAGGAGCTCACCCATCGACACAAAGACAGTGCCCCGGGTGTCGAGAAACGCCGTCGAGCTCTAGAAAGGCAACCTCCAGTCGCTTCCATCAAAGAGATCTTGGTCACTCGCTTGGCGAGAGTTTAGTCGGAATGAAACTAGACGCGGGAAGCTCGTTAAAAACTGGCAGGGATCGTTTCTGTTTGGTTCGTGCATGTCCGCTCTCTTGCATCAACGGAGCGGGGCATCGATTTCTCGAAATCATTGGGACAGCGTTCGACATGTTTCAACGTCGCCAGGCCGAAAAGCAAGTCGGTGGAGCCACGAGAAGCGAGTAGAAATGAATAGAGCGAAGGAGACGAGGTATGATCAGGGAAGAGGATCAAAAAGTGGAAGACAACTCAGCTGTCTGAACAAACAGCAGAGCATCTGTTTTCGGACGGCCGGAGGGAGTCAGGCAGGCGGGCGCTCAGCCAGGCAACGAGATAGCAAGACAAAGATATCTGTCCATAAGTTTATATCAGCGAGTGAACAGCAAGGATGGGAACATACGAGTCTCATCTGCTCGTCTTGGAGTCTGTGGTTTGTCATTGCTCACTGCGGCGCGGCGCCGCTCGCGCTACGATTAGAGAGCGTTTTTTCCTTTACGGTTTCACTCGCAATACGTTTCAACGTCGGAAACTGGCCAAGCCGAGCGTTTCGAGCACAAAATGAGAAATCCCGACCATACGGACATTCTCAACACCATCGCCGTACCGATGTAGCTGGGCTCAACTCACGGTATATTTTTGATCATAGTGAACCGAGGGAGGCTCACAACCAGTCCAACTTCCATCCTGAACGGTGCTCTCAGCGACGGCTCTCCGTTTTTGAGACGGTTGCAAGTGACATCACAGGAAAAAAAACGGGGGCGATTAAGGGCCTGCTGGCGGTGATTCTCCTCCTGGGCGGAATATAATCAATTCTGGGGTTTAGATGAAAAGCTCGTCTATTAACATGCGCAGGGAGCCAGCAATGCCGAACCAGGATGTGGAGAACCACTGCGATTCTGGTGAACTTCAGTTGCTCGATAGCTGACTGCTTCAGTGGATGGCAGATCACGATCGGCTGCACTTAGAGGAATGGGAAAAAATCGGCTAAAGCTCGGCGAGTTTATTAATGGCCAGCTTTCTCTCGTCACTGAAAGAAAACGTGATTAAGCTTCCCCGTTGGAAGCCCTCGCCCCGAAGACGTCTACTTGTAACATCTAACGGAGACCCCTGAGCGCCTCACCGCACGTGACACGAAGCCAATTCACAAGGAACAAGTACCACGGGCGGCGGCGAACGAGCCAACCGAGAATTACTCAGCTCAATGGATTCACTCTGTGACTTGTCGACGAGCCTCACGATCATATTCTCTCGACCGTCGGCTCGCCGGAGCGTTCGCAACTTTTTCCAGCATGGATAGCGATGCGACAAATGTTGCTTATTTTTGAGCTGACCACCCCTCGGACGCACAAAGTGTTCCTCATTAGTCCCCCTGATTCGGTTCCCCGGAATTCGAATGCGCCGGGAATTCTAACATGATTGTTTGTTTAGCCCTGCTCGGAACCCCTCCAGATTGCCAAATCGTAAAACGTGATCGCTCACAAACTCTTCGGTTCGTTTTCGTCGTCATTCGTTCCAGATGGAAAACATGGATGGAATGCCCATGTGTTTTCGTGTCCCGAGAGCGAGCTGTATGGCGGTGTCCATGTGCCGATTGGCATGCTTCGTTTCGGGTCTCTGGAAGACCCAACACCGACCCGAAAGCTAGATTCGACCGCTTCCCGAGCGGCTTGCCTGCCCCGGGGCTCCCAGATGGTCGCGTCTCAACATGTTCTCACCGTGTTTCTTAGTCGGCCCATTTTGTCAGCGTCGCTGCAAACCAAGTGGCGCAGCGGCGCGCTGGATTCATCCATCCGTCGGAACAAACACAAGTTCATCGGTGAGATATCTATCCGAGTTAAGGCCAAGATCACGTGGTTTTATACTCTTCTTCTAAGCTTGATGCCCAAGCACTGTACTGAGCAAGTCTATCGTGAACGCGACCTCACAGCTGCGCACTTCAAACGGGCGAGTCGCGAACAGCGCGGGCAGTTGTTCGATTTCACAGGGATCCCACTCACTCTTTTTAGGAGGTTTGTCGATCTCGGAGGAATCTTCATGCAGGGGGAGTTGACAGATGTTGCAGCAACTCGTATGGCGCATTGTATTTTCGAAAATATTCGCGACTGTTCTCACAGCAATTAAATGAACGAAAGTCAAGCTCGATTCCTGGCGAGAATTCCGTCGACTCTCATAGTGATCCGACGATGCAACCCGATACAACAGGAGCAAGGATCGCTGCTCCGATCTCGTTATGGAACTTCATCGGGAAGCTTTCGGGTTTTCCACCTTTTGTTTGAGCGACACGGACTCCGATCCAGTTGCTCCGATGTGTTACCCATCTGGTGGTTTTTCGCTTTTATTTCGAGCTGATTCCGGGTGATTAATAACTATGTTTGTTAGCTTAGCTGTGAAAAGACGGTGCCATTCCCCTCGCAGTTTTTGCAGATGACCTCTGTGCTGTCCCGAGATCGGACTTATTCTCAGAATCGGATGGAAGCCAGCGAATTAGTATCAGAATTAGCCGTAACACAGGTGGGCTTCAACTCGTTGTTGTCGCTGGTCTCTCTCTCACTCTCGTCGCTGCAGTCAGCCAGCCAGCCTGTGTGAGCCTGTTTGAATGTGTTTAGGTGAATGACTGGCGGCTGATTTGCCGACGAGCATCAAGTGGGAATCTCCGCTGGTTAACCTGATGCCGAGCTCGCCTACAGTTTGACTGAATGTGAGTGAATACGGAAGAAACAGAGAGCACCAGCACCCCTAACCTGGTTGCAGGTGTGGGCGCAGACAACTGGCGCCATGATTCGGAGGAAGTCCACTCAGATATTTGCTTTGTAGGGCAGACGAAAAAGATCTCAACATAGAACCTGAAGAGCCGAAAAGTGGCTCTTCTCGTCTCTCGCTCCTGTTCTCGTCGCCTTCATCGTTGTTGCTGTCATCGTCGTCGGCGTCGTCGTTTCGAAGGAATACTGGAATGTTCTATGTTGGATGGCTTCATAAGACACCCCCGATGATGGGATGCGAGGGGACGCCTTGAGAGTTGCCGCGATGGGAATGTCGCCGGCCTAGAAAAAGAGGGAAAGTCTGAAGAGTCCGATGATGGTGGATCGAAGATTCTTGGAATATTTCCCCCAAGATCGAATGATGTTTTGTGGATGGGGGGTTCAATCGGATCAGTCAGTCCGGTGGTACGAAAGGAGAAAGCCAAGATCTTTCCGAAGCTGCCAAAGCATTCGAATTGCTCCGGCACTGAATTCATTGCTCTGTGGCTCGGTCTCACATCCGAGAGTGGAAAACTCAAGATCGCATAGTTTGGGAGCCGAATCGAGGATAGTTGTGCGAGAGAAGCTATGATTTCCTTCACATTTAGTTGGTGGGAGAGGGAGTTGAAGGCCATTTTCGGAGGAGCATACGGAATCATGGAACACACTCGCTGAGGTAGTACGACGGTGGTTTGCCACAGCCATAGCAATGCGGTGGACGCGTCGATTTGCGCGCTAGGCCCCAGTTCGCGCCGACCGCTTTTCCATCCCATCAGTTCTGGTCTCTGTATCACCCACTCTCCCAGCAAGTTCCTACTCCTACGCCATGGAACCTTTCTCATCGAAATCGGCATCGAATCGTGGGGTCTCCGACGTGGTGTGGGCGCTGCAGCTGAGGCGATTTCCAAGCAGACCGTTCGGAAAACTCACGAAGAACAGGAAAACTTGCTGAAGCTGATGGATAATGAGAACTTCAGGGCTTTTTCAGTCTGCTCTCCACATGGATCAACTCAGATATGTTTTCTTGAGTCTATAGGAGAATGAGTTCATGGCTTCTGCTGCAACTCGTATCGACACGTATCGAAAGGTTAGAATTAAGAGGGTAGCGTTGATGATTCTACCGTTCTCCGAGGTCAGCGGTTGGCAGGAACTCGGATCCCTGCCGTAGGAAGAATTTCCAACGGAACGCAGGTTTCAAACCCATGATCGAGCGGCTTACTCACTTTCAGGCAACTCATCCTGCCGATATTCAACGGGGCGCAAGAGAGGAATCGAGGAATAACTTTCGCAGCGCGAGAAGGAGTTCCTTTGCCCGCGGAGACTCGCTCTATAGCCATGGATAGCTCAATACAGAACCTCGGTCTGAGTCATCCGAGGAAGAAATTGTTAGAAGCGGGTGAGACTCAAGCACTGGAAAGCGTCTGAATGAAAAAGTGGTGGTGGAAAAAGCCGACGATAGAGGACCGCTCAATACATTCAGTGGACCGTCTTGATACTGCGAAAAAAAATCACGGTGCGCTTAGCAAAAGTGAGAGAACGCATAGCCCATCGAGCCCAGTGCACGTTAACGCGGCTGCTGAAGCCCACAGGTGTTCTTGTGACGATAGCGGCCTCTCCACAAACGGGAGAGAGCGCAGTGGCAGCGGCGGCGCCAGCAGTTTTAAAGCTGCGCCCGACACTCGACCGGCTCAGAGCTCCGAGAAGACTCGACCGATCCAGTTAGTTTCGCGGATCAACCTCCGAACCTCTTTTTGCTCAAGTTGAAAGCGTGCTCGACCACCGGGACCGATCAACCATGATGGTGTACAAGCAAAGCTCAACCGATCTCCTCATCAGCCAGATGGAGAAACTCCAGGTTGCCATGGTCGAGGAAGATCTCGAGGGAGCAGAGTTGCTCGAGACTCTGGCCCAGTTCCGGCGATTCCTCGGCATGGACGTCTTCGTGGATGATCTCACGGTGCTCCGCTGTGCGATCCAGTACATTCAACGATTATCGGCTGTCGTCAACCAGATGCCTCAGCCAGTGCAGTGAGCAGCCATGCAGCCGATCTACCACCATCGAAAATTCAACGTTGAAGCGTTCAAGGACGGAACGACCACGGGCTCCGGTCGCAACTTCGTCGGCTTCTGTCGGTAATATGTCTACAGACCGGCTCGACGAATTGCAAACTCAACGCAGGAGGATGTCGTGAAGACTTCCACCCGGAATGCGAAATGTCATCGAACGTCCACCCCAAGCGAGTTCGACCCGATACCCGAGGTTTCCCGGAGCGCGCCGCTCCAACAACGGCAACCCGAGTTTTCCAGCCTCTTTCTACTGTGTAGCTCAATTTTCTGCCACGGAACGCAATAAACTCAATGAACCATAATGAACTTAATGTTTTTACTTATTGGTAGTCTGAGATCAGCTCGTGGCTCGTCTCGTCAGATCCTGTTGTGCTCGTGCTCGAATTTTCACGGGCCTCCGGATTTCGATAGTTGCCTCCGAGCCCGAGCTGCACAAAAGCTCTTGGTCATTGAAATCTGTCTCACTCACTCAACCTCTTTGCTATCTGAAACGTCTTCCTCGTGGTCGAATGATTTCGAGAGGATATCGCCTCCGCTGTTTGAAGTGGGACTTCGAGTCTGCAGAGCTTTGTTGCGTTTTTCCTTCCTCAAGATCGGAGCTCATAGCAAACTCAGAGAGACTCCGGAGGACTTGCGGAGAGTTGAGCGGACCGAGCGTTCTGTCGTCATTCCTGTGGATATCTTGTTGGAAAATGGAGGTACAAATATGTGTTGTTCGTGTCACTCACCCCACTAATCATCAAACTCGTCGATGACGCGCGTTATTCTCCCACGACCGCCCCTAGAAGGGGAATCGGTGCGGGTTATAGTCTTCCTTTGGAGCCGAAAGATACTCCGGATCTACCGAGCTGGGAAGAGCATGAAAACAAGAAAGTCTACGTGAAGAACTATGAGCAATGATTCAGGAGCGAATTCCTGAGATTTCGGGTCTATTGGTGCGTACATATCCGGGGAAGCTCCTCGTCCCCCTTAATTCTATGTGGATTTCGTCCCCTGACGAGCGAAATCCCCGGCGAAGTCTTGTCCACTCTCACGAAGAAAATTGCGGCGCTGATTGCGTGCAGAGCATGGACCACGAGAAATTCAATCATTCCCGAATTTCGGTTCGATTGAGCATGACCCTTGGAAGATCTCGCCCCGTGAGCGACAATGAGAGCGACAAAGATGAGAGCCGCAGATCTTTGCCGCCGTCCTTCCATCTCTCAGCTAGGTAAGCAATCGACGAGCTGACTCGGATAGCTTAGCTGGCAGACTGACTGACTGAGAATGTTGTAGTTGCTGTTGTTGAAGCTTCTGCTGCACTCATAGATGCCACCTAGGCCTTGGCACTTCCTCGAATCCCGGCGCCAGTAGTCTCGCTCGACACCTGGGCTACACCTAGCACCACAACCATAGCCACCACCGCCGCCGCCGCTACCGCGTCGCCGCCGCGCCGCCAATACCACCGGCTGCTATACAGAAGATCTACCGCGCGAACACAACAACAACGACAGAAACAAGCACACGTGCATTTTTGGGGGTTATGGGCAACCCGGGTTGTCTTAGGAAATGTTTTCAATGGGGAACTACTCTCAACAGCGCGCCAGTCTGCCAACCCGGTCGCCCGATCCGCCGGCAGGGCAGGCGAGCTGCAGAGGACGTGTCGGCATCATCTTCTAATTATAGGATCGAACGCATATATGGCCAACATCGGGTCATGAGGCTAAGTGGAAACATTTGCCTCGTTGATGATATACGAACCTCAGAAACGGCTCGTCGTAGCTCATCTATTAACGAATCACTCTTCAACTCGCTCTTCAGGAAACCGGAGAGCGACATCCGCTTCTGGAGCATGGTACGTGGCGCTGCCGTTGAGTTGAAAGAGGAGCAAACGGGGCTCTCCTTCCGAGGACCATCGTACCGGAGACAACCGTCGGAACTCGGGCTTCATCTAATAATGGAGATGTAGGCGAAGGTGTTCAGCTTGGACGTTTCATTTCAGCTTTGCTCATGCTTTCCAATCATCTTCGAGACCTTGTTGGTCAAACAGCGGCCCTAGGGCTCGAACCCACAACGAAGATGCTTCACGAAGCCGGGGATCACCCGCAGTCCAACGACTGGTAGTGAGCTTTCATTCAGAAGGTTCCCGTTACGAGCTGAGGGCGCCGCGGCAGGTCTTCCGAGCTACTCCGAGGCTAATCCATCGTCTTTTTGAACTCTTGAAGAGCGGGATGTTTCCCGCCACTGCGTCCGCATTAAAAACAATTAGCAAGCTAGTAACATCTTGGTGCAGCTTTCGAGAACACCTCTCGGTGTTTCATCATTCTCCACGCACGAAATCGGAGTTCCGACCGCTAATGGACCTCCATCAACGAGGCGCGGACGAAGCTCCACGTTTGAGCTATTCGTAGATTGCACTCGAGAAGCCCGTCCCCGGTTATCACAAAATCGCTCGGAGCGATTTCCGGAAACCCGATCCGAGTTCCTGAAGTTCCGAAGTCGTGTGAACCGGCAGTCGCCACTGCGCAGAGAGAACAACGGAACCGCTGACGGCGGTGGTCGATTTTCTGGCGCCGTCTGTTTAAATATTGTACTCCCTCGACCTCTCAGATGAGCGCTTTCAGCATTCGCCGAAACTTTCGTGGAACTTGTTGTTGTTGCTGTTGCCGCCGCCGCCGCTGCCGCCGCTGTTATTATTATTAGTGGTCATGGCGACCGTGACCGCCTGTGGTAGAGGTGGTGATTGTGCGACCACGGCGCCCGCTGAAGACGACCGCTCGGCTGCAAGGGGTCGTTGCCGAGGACAGCTTCCGACCACTGGGCCGTCCGTGCGTCGGCGTCAGTTTTCGAGAGCAAATAGAGACGCTTTGTCAGCGTGTTTGCGGAATGGCTCTCGTTGCACAGATGCAGAAGTGAATGGCCTGGTGAACGGGTGACTGACTCAATGGCTGGTTAGCGAACCGAACCGATTGTGTTTCCCACGTACCAGCTGTGCGTACTACGAGACCTGATTGAAGACAAATTTCATTCATGCCTTATCGCAACCTCCGAGAAGAGCAATTGGATCGGCCCAGAAGCTGAGAAACAACAATCGCAGCCCGAGCATTCGATCAGCGGCCGACGGGCACGCTCAGTCCTGAAGGCGTTTTGCAGACTTGTCGGAGTCGTCACGATGATGATGATGGTGGTGTTTTCTGTTTTTTTTTTTTTGCAGCTACTCACTCCCATCGCCTACCTGCCGCAGTGATTTCTCCGACTGACTGGGAACTACAGACTACCCGGCCGCCAGGCGACCGCTCGCCTGCCCGCCCACCTCATTCGAGAATCTCTTTCTGAGGCAAAAGGCAGCGGGACAGGCGAACGAGGTTTGTTCGCTTCGACATTTTTGCCTCCATTTTGACAGTGACATGTTCCGCGCAATTTAACCACCGAAAAACCAAAAAACGCTGAACTTCAAACGTTGCCCGACGTGAGATTGAGATCAGCCCCCCGACATTGTGTGGGAACGTCAATCTTTCGGAACCACGTCAATTCACGGAGAAAATTCGCACACCATTACTGCGTAGACAACGTCAAGACAACGGATTACAGGGCAGAAGCAAAGAATCGACTTCTCGAGAGCTGAGTTCGGAACGGGAGCTCGTCACAAAAGGAGGGGAGCCACCGACGTACCGATCAGGCCGGACGAGAGGCCGAGCGAGTAAGGGATAAAGGAAAATCGGTCCCACGGGATAGGTTCGGTTCGGGGAGCTGGAAAAGTCCGGTCTGAAGAACCAGGCCAGAAAAGTTCCGCTCACAACAGATGAGGCTGTAATTGGAAGCTTAAGAGGTCGACCGAGCGAAACGGATGCTCGAAGCCCAAACGAGCTGCACAGTGTGAATGAGTGCGCGGAGGAAATCAGACTGACGGAGAAGGGCCACGACTTATTTCTGAGTCCTTTGTGTTCTTTCAGTTGAGCAGATTTTTCTTCCCCCCTCCCCCCACCTTCCCCCCAACATACGAAGCTCCTTGGGCAGCTGCGGTCGGGGTCCAACTGTCGATGGACGATCGACGATGATGGTTATGGCGTTGATGACGTCGGCGGCGACGACGTCAACAACAGCACCAACCAATAAGCCCAGCGAGCCGGTAACAGAGCTAGCAAGAGAAATAGTTACGCCGACCATCTGACCTGGCGGCTGTTTCTGCTGCCGCTGCACTTTGAGAGGAACCTTACGCAAGCTTCCCAGACGTTCGGCCGGCAGCAGAACGGCCGGTGAGCTGCGGTTTAGTTACTCGATGGCCTGTTCTCAAACAGCTGAATGACGGAGCGGCTCGTTGCGACGGCATATGCCAACGACGCCGCAACGTCGTCGGCGCCCTCCATTCTGGGTCGACTTGAGAGGTGAGCGACGCGGGATGAGCTCATTGCAGTCGGTCGGTCGGTCACGTGGTCTGACGGTCCCAGACTGGGATAGGTAGGTGTCTCACAACAAACCAAGAGTGCCTGCTTGCCATTACTCCACATCCGACCGTTTGCTGATTCGTGGGTTGGTTCATGCGCGGATCGACAACAGCTTGAGCCAGTGGCGGAGCGGCCCTCTAAACGCAGCTGCATGAACACGTGCACTTCTATCTTCTTCTCACATACGTCCCTGAGATTCGAGAGACAGACTGGGGAGAGTTGGCTGTGTGAGCCTCTATAAAAGCACTGGATGAATTTCGAATGAGTTCACACGATGTGGCGCCGGCGACCTTTGACAAATCTCGAGGCAACGAACTCCGATAAGTTCCAGGGGAGCCCCAGATCGCACCGGGTGTTTTCCAGTCTGAGATCAGGCGATTGAATTCTCTCCAGTGACTTTCCAATAAGCGGAAGTTTGTCACGAGAAGGTTTACGGACCCTCGCGGGAGCTGAGAACAGCGCTTCGGACTCCAATCCTCAGCAGAATGGTAATCGAGTCAACCACGTTTGTCGACACGGAACTCGTCTCCAAATCAGGGCTTCACCGAAATATGGATCTCCTTGAACTCCGAGTCGTCGACAAACATTTTTGAGTCCTCTCCAGGAGCTCAGTGTGAGCGTCAGAAGCTCGCGAGAGAATCCTCTGAGTGTTATCGCAGATTCACGTTCGATTGTGTGAAACTGAGGGGATGCGTGAAGTGTATGCTTACGTCCCTCGCGTCTTTCGGCATCTCTTGTGCAAGAGAATTCGCTAATGGACTCCCTCGAAGCTGTTTGCCAGCTCTCACAATTTCTCACGGTTGCTTGCAAGTCCCGCGTGAGAACATGTCCGTCTGCCTGTGAGCTCTCCCGTTCGCAGAGTTGCCCGCCGGCTCGTTCCGTAAAAGCTCTCCGCTCCTCGAAGAGCTATGGCGAACTTTGAAGCGTATCGTGTTCTCTCAATTTAATACACCTGTCAAAGTTGGTCTGCTGCGACGGATGCATCGACGATACCCCTCAGACGACCGCTAGATGGGAACCGATGCTCGTGCTGCCTGCGTCGTCGTTCATTTGCGAGCAATACCGCGCCAGGAAGCACCAGCTCCACGGCAGGCGATCACGTTCCGAGGAATATGTTGTAATTTTGAACGAGCATCATCTCGGGGAGATGGGCGCGAACACCTCCGAACAAGTGTTCCACCTGATGTGGATCGAACAGCGACTCTCAATCTTCTGACAATCGGTAGAACGCCGGTCGCGGCGGAGTTTCCTGATTCGTTGATTCTGGTCTGGTCAATCTCAATTGTGGAGCTCCTCGGGAGTGTGTTCCTCTTGTCAGTTGTCTCCCCGGTTAACAGGGAATAAGGACAGAGAATCTGGGAAGCGTCTGCGACCGGCGCCGAAAGCCACACTACAGCCGCTCTCTCCGCTTGCCCAGATTGGTTTGTTTAGAATCCGCGCATCCCGCGCGGCCACAGTTCGTCTCTGTGTGTGAAAGAGACAGAAAAGGAGCAAGAAAAAAAACCGGCACCGAGAAGACAAGTAACAGTTGCCAGATGAGATGATCGGAGGTGCCGGAATGCTTTGCAGATGCGCCCCTGTAGAAATCTCTTCCCAAGGCTGGGGAAACTTTTTCGGAGTGCCCGCGTCCGCGCACTGTGGACATTCGTCGGGCGCCTACGAACTCGAGAGAGTTTCCAGCCGCGGTTCGGTCCGGCTCCGACCGGACCGCCGACCCATCCTCGCTGAGATGTCGGTCGGCTATTCATGTTGCCAAGTGGCTTCAAAAGCGAACTCGCTTCGGGTTTCCCAAGAAGATGAGAGCGAACATCTGGAAACCTGGCTCTAATTCCTCACCGAGCTTAGATCAAAGCTAAATGAAGATCAACACCCCTGCCTGCACCTGGCTCTGGGTCGGACTTCTTCGGCGGCGGAGTCGGAATCGATCCCGGAGCCGCAGTGTTCTTGGCGCCTTGTTTTCACTTTCACCCCAATCCAGGTGCAGTCGGAAGCTTCAGTCGCACCGACTGTTTCTCCGGCGCGAGTCCGTCCCATCCAAACCGCAAGACGGGCCCGAGCACCCACAGCACCCGACGAGGATTCGGGCTCCGACACTGTCGGGGATATTTCCGCGGGATGATCTCCTTCCCCCACCCCTGATCCCGCTGCGGTAGAAATGCCCGAATGAGCGGAGTTCCGTTAAACTCGGAGACGTCACTCCACACCCAGTCGCGATCGTTACCTCCTCCCGTTATCCGTGGTCTCGCCCAAACACGGACTCACTGACCCACGTAAAACAGGATCCCCACCCCTCCCCCTCTCAGATCTATCGTTGCGCCCGCGTATCCATTCCTTGGTCGGCCCGCCGATCGACCGGCCGGCCGGTCTGTCGCTGAGTCTTTCAGTCAGTCAGTCGGTCGGTCGGTCGGTCGGTCGGCCGGTTTGTTCGACAGTCCGGATTCCTTGCTGGCGCCGGCCGTCTGGCCTTACACCTGCATGAAGATCCCGTCCGACTCCTTCACACCATCGGCGGTTCTGGTTTTTCTGCTGCTCGCCCCTAGGAATTTGCCTTTCTTCGCACCTGTGGTTGCTCGGTCGCTCTATCGCTTACTTGCTCGCTGTATCGGCTGCTCGCTCGCTCGATCGGGCTGTGGGTCGCTCTGTCGCTATATCCTTCTATCCGTCGGTCTGTTTGTCTTCAAGTCCATCTGTCGGTGTTCAATCGATGGAACTGACGCCCCGCTGCTGACTAGTCCAGCTTGACACCAATCGCGAGAACCGCGGCGGAAAATGAAACCCGGAATCCCATCTCGCCCCCGACGTTCCAGAAACGTTAGAGGATGCAGATAGTTGGCTCACCGTTAACGAGTGAGGGAAACCGGACGTTTTCCCTGTTCCACCCAGCGCAACGGATTTTCTCAGCTCGACGGTTCGATGGCCAACACCGAACGCGCATGTCTCTGGAACCATCCACCTGAAAGAGCCCGCGCTCCGAGGGTCTTCCGCAGTCGCGCGTTCTCGGAGCATGATCGCGGGCGCTTAGCGGTGGCGTCGACAGCAGGGAGCTGCCGCTCCCGTTCGGAACGGTCTCGATGCGCAAATGTGCCGAACTCGCGAAAACCGCCCGGGCCGGACTGAGTCCCCGGACGTTCTTCTGACGCTTCTCAATGAAGCGCGTGCTGAGACTGCGCGCGCAGTGATGGAGCAGGGAGCGGTTGCATTGGTGGCGCTCATCGGACTAAGGAATTCGATGAACGAATTCGTGGTCTGCCTAGTTTCTCTTCTGGCCCCCTCCAGGTGGCTGTTCGATGCTCGTGTTGGCGTCTTTGCCGTTGGCTGACGGCCGTCAGCCTGCCCCCGAGGCACGATCCACCCAGCCAGTACACTCGGCAGCGGCAAGAGATGCTGCCGCAAGAACGCAGTAATGTGAAAGCGAACGTCAGCCTGCCCGTTCGACTCGTCTGGCTGCCACCCAGCCATCCGACCCTGCATCCAGCCAATGTTGTTGTTGGCAAGGAGCCCCTTGGAATGCCGGAGCCAGTCGGCAGCGAAGGAACGTTCGCGCACACCTGTGTTACCTTTAAGCTGAAGATAAATCCGTAAGATCATTGCTCTGCTCTGACGTCGCATTCCAACGTCGATGACTCTTGGCTGAAGCCGACGGCAACGTCGGCTGTGTTGGTGGTTGCGGGAGTGGTAGCCGCGGCGCAGCGGTGGCAACGACGACGATTGTGCGCTTGTCGGCCGCGGTCGCTTATCGCCGTTTTTTCTGTCGTTTTTACTGTTTGGCTTTTTCGGTTCAGTACACAGCACAGGATGAAGTTCCGAGGTCTGGAGCAAGAACAGCCGAGGAGGTTTACTACGCGATCACCGAAACGTCGAGTAGGTTCGAGTGAATCGACGGGATGCAATGGAAGCTCCGTGTTGCCACTGATTTATTCGAGAGTTTCGACTTCGGGGCGATTTCATGGAATGTTGTCTTCCGTCGCCTCGTGCTGTCGACGTTTTTGGACGAAACTCCTCCAGGCGGGCGTCTGCGTGCGCAAAAGACTCGCGAGCCCCGGATCTCGATTTGCTTTCTCTCCGACGATTGGTTAACAACAACGATCTTCCCCATCCACCATGTGGCCGGCAGAGTGGTTGCCGGTTAGAAATTTGTTCCCAGCAAAGCTTCATATGGTCTCCTCCAGGTGAGGTGAAGTTTCGTTATATGAGTGTGAGTGGGTATGGAAGGCCCTATGAGGGACATCTGCCTCTCGTCTGTTTTTTGCTGCGGCGGCGGCTCCTCGGCTGCCGTAGAGGACAACATGGCAGAACGGCAGAAGCTCACCGATGTGGGAGCAGCTGTTGGAATGCCGAGTCCCAGATGGACGATTGAATTCGACAGACGAACCAGGAAGTCCTCAACGGCTGGTTATTGAGATCGCGGCGGAACTCAAGACAAGGTCAGAGAAGAAGTCATCTGCCGATTCGAGACAGCCGGCGCGTGCCACCAACATCAGCAGCAGCTCTGGTCCCGATTGAGACTGGACGCGCTCGGTCAAGCCGTCCATCGTTGCAGACAGAACTCGTTCGCGGGTCCACGAAAAGACACACAGCTCTCGCAGAACGCTGATCCAGCAGAATAGCCGGGTGCGGATTGCCGCGTCGCAATCGAGGTTAATTAATTGGATTCGGGCGCGCTAATCCAGTTTGTAGGGAAGAGTTCGGGGCGCGGTTCAGCACAAGCTGTTCCGCAAAAAGGAACCGCCGCATGAGAGCATCGAGGTGGACGAGTTATGGACCGGTAGGAAGAGACAAGCTGCACTTAAACAAAACAGCAACAGCCGCAACGGCGGTAACAGCAGTACCAGCACATATGTTCTCACATCTGGTCCTCTTTGCAATGCTCGGAGCGTGCGAGTGAGGGACCCGGTGAGCGACATGGAACTGAATGGAATTCTTCACATATGCCACTTCGATGCGACTGTTGTTCGTTTTCTTCCCCTGGCAATCTGCTTTCCAATCTCGGGTGAGCCTTGCGTCCCTTGAGCTTCGCGAAACTCCGACAAAATGAAGCTCTCTCGCCGCTAAGAAAGAGTGCGACCGTCTGGGCCAGAAGTCCTGTCCGGCCTGGAGTCCTGCGCTCCGTCTCGATCAGGTCAGCGGTTCTCGGAGCGAAGTCCGACGCGAAGTTCGGGCCGTCATCGAAGGACGCTCAGGAGTCGATTGCGACAGTTCGCGGCCGCCGCCGCCGCCACCGCTGCACGGGACAGTTACTTGCGAGTCCATATCCGGTTGCGGTACCGTTCGAACACCGCTCCGGCTCGGAGAGTTTGGACCAATATTTGCGCTCAGTCGTCAGCCCGTTCGTGCTGACCGGAGTTGTGACCGGTATTCGGGTTGTTTGCTCCGGGTCCATCGAACCATGCAAGAATCTCTGTCTGTCCATGTATTCTCGTCTGTATACGCAAGCGAGCAACAGCTTGTCGTGAATGAAAGAAAGCTGTCTTCCTCGGCCAGCGTCGAATCGCCCCAGCCGTGGTCGGAGCAGTTGATCGCCGAGGCTGGCAGCCAAGGTGTCTTCTCGTCTGACGTCGTGCTCCTCGTCGTCTGGATGGCGCCAGCGAGAAATCCTCAGGTGGCTGCTTTGATGTGGCCGCGGTTACTTCATGGAGGATGCTCCGTGTTCCTTTCTAGTTCGGCCTCAACCCACTTGCCCAGTGGGCTCCCCGGCCGACCGGCTGGCTGGGTGGTTGACTAGTTGCTCGGTTATCTTTAAAGTTCATCTTAATCGACCAGTCCGGCCGCCTGTTCTCAAATCGTTCCCGAGAAAATCGCGCGAGATGCGGCAGCCAGAGCTCATTCCAGAATGTCGGGAACTCCACGCAGAGACCGAGACTGGCTCTTCTTCAAACATGACGGTACACTTCAGCGTTTCGCCCCCCCCCCCCCTCCTCCACACGACGTGAGGCCAAAGGGTCGTTCGAGCATATGGGCGACACGCGGAAGGTGGCGACTAAGTGATTACATGATGACGACGACGACACGTCGATTGAAAAGTTCGAGACGGAGCCGCAGGGGGAGAGATCTGAAATTGGTTCGGTCAACGGACGGCGCCAAAGGTCTGTTCCCAGACCGCAGGCTGCCCCGAAGAGTGGGAGTTGTAGCAGCTGCTGGCTCTGTGACTTTGAGAGTGGAGCCCGAAGGAATGCGGACTCCGCAGACGGCACCACCTACGAAGAAGCTCCAAAAATGAACATATGGTCGGCAGAAACGAACCAAAGGACAGAAAACGTTCTCTTGGGCAACGGGTGGGTCCGTCCGTCACCTTACTTGGCGCGTACGTGTAGGCCGCGCGTACAACAACGCCGCTTTCCCGCCGCCGGCTGAAGAGCGCCGGTCGCGAGATGACATTCCGCGGCCATCTGGGTGTTTGGGAAGACGTTTGTTTGTGTCAGCTGTGCTCTACTCTGCTTGTAGTACAGAGATGTTGGGTCTATCAGCGCCGTCGTCGCTTGGCCACGAGCTAGCCGGCTAACTGCGATAGCTTGCTAGTTGGCAGGCCTGTGTGTGGGAAACGGACGACGAAACAGGACGACAGCTGAGAAGCTCAGCAAGAGCTGCAGCTGCGATGATGACGACGAGCCGCTGTTTCATTGAACGGACGAACACGTGCTCGCTTCCTCGCCCGCTCACTCAGCTCAGCGCTGGGAAAGAGACGACAGAGAGCTTTTGGGGGTGGCGCCTGCTCCGTATAAAAGGCTCGCCCTACACCTACAGCGGTAGTTTGACTCCAACCGTCGAACAACGATCACCTCGTCCTGACCCGACAGTGAAACTCTGAACGAATCTTCGGAAAATACCCGCTGTCGAAACCTCTCTGCAGCAGCATGATCTGCCAAGTGCCGTCGGAGCTCATCGTCCGCAAGATGGAACAGCTCCAGCTGGTGACCTCCCCGCGCAAAGCCGCAACTTGCGAAGAGCAGCTGGGCGAGGAGTACTTCCTCCGTCAACTCCACCGGCTACTCCCCGTCGACGTCCAGGGAATGAACGAGCTGCAGGTCCTGCAATGCGTCATCGACTACATCCAGGATCTTTACTCAGTGCTCGGCGAGAAATGAGCGCTCTACAAATCAACGGACGTTCATCTATGACCGTGCAACGGAGCTCACGGTTCGGCTTCCGGACCCTCCCGCATGACCCGCACGCTGAGTCACCGGGAACTTCAATCACGAGCTGAGGACAGCACCGGGCTTTGTCGATGCTCCTCGATTCCGGGCAGACGCTCGTTTCCCGGCCCGGTCCATGTCAGGACCGACTGGAGCCAAGACTCGACGACTTCGAGCATCCGCGATCCGAAGAAGCTCCGGGAGGAGAGTCTCCTCAAGCTGCATCAAGAACCTCTATCCTCTCATTGATTTTTTCTTGACAAATTTTCAAAAACCCAAATAAAAAAGGCCACCGTGTCAAGAATTACCCCGATATATTTGTCTGCTCATTACCGAGTCTTGGGTCCCGCTGTTCTTCCTTTTCCCTTCCTGGGTTCGGTGCTTTTTTCCTCCAAGTCTCCAAGCTGCGTAAACTCCGCCCCTGGATCTGCGATGACAGGGAAAACTCCCCGAATCCATCGCTCAGGGATCGATTCCACTCAATGATGATTCACACCCACCTTGGTCAACAGACTCGTCGAGAATGACGTCGAAATGGTCCGAATGGTCGCTGCGATAGGCTATGCGGAGCTTTCTGGTGTTTTCCGATTCCCAGACCGGGATGGAACTGCAGCACCGTGAGAATTCGCTCAGGAAAGGTACTCGGCAGAGATCGCTCAGACGAAATTTCGCTCGAGCTATTCCCCTCCCTTTTAATGATGGGGCGGTGGACGTCAAAACCATCGGAATGCTTTTGACTTCTCCTGACGTCGCGCCGGGCCCGACGTCGAAGGGAGCCTGCAGAGGCAATAGCAAAAGGCAAGCCTCTCCGCCGTAGGTGGATCTCCTCGCAGACTTCTGTGGTGGTAGTGGTGGTGGTCGTTGTTGGTGTTCAAGAGGAAGCGAATGCCGTTCCACCGGCAACGACGAGGCTTAACCGAGTTCTTCAGTCGGTGGCTTCATAGCTCCGTTAGTAGCTCGGTCGGTTCTCACGCTGACTTGACTCACAGCTGTGGAATGTTGCCCTTTTTGCCTTGCCTCGCCGGCCGGCCGGCCGGTCGGCCATCCAGCTCTGAGGAGGATGAGGAGAAGAAGACGACGAGAAAGGAGAAGGTAAGCATGGGACGGAGCTGACAACGACATTCCTCCGAGGTGGGACGAACGAAGAAAACGGGATGAGACAGACCCACATACAGACACACCTGGGTTAGCTGAGAAAAGCAGAAACGAGAAAATGGCCAGAAGTGACGCCGGCGTGAAATTCAATCAAACTTGTCAACAGAACGTTGGTCTGACAACTGTGAGAACAGCGTAGGTGACGACCCGGATGCAAATCACGAGCTAAGCCACTTGCCCATGGCTTTCTGCCTCCGGCGGACATTTTATTTGTTCGATATCAAAGTTTCTTTCGTGGTGGATCGATCTCCCCTCGTTCAACTCGGGCGGTGGAGGTGGCGCGCCAGCGATCGTGGAAACATCAGAACTGGGCAACTCGACCTCTTAGACTCAGAGGGATCTGGGGAAATGAGAGAGAAATATACACGACCGGTGGTTTCAGGGCTGATTCTCTGATGGAACCACGAAGCGAACAAGAGAAAATTAGGGGAACGGGAGGAAACCGTTTTGTAGTGCGAGCGAAGGCTCGTAAGCATTCCATGGGAACGGTGACGGTCAGGTGGCCCTCGGTCCCACGGAGGGGCGGAATCGAAGGACCTGAAGAACCCACGGAGCATGGTTCCTCAGGAAGAGCTCTGGATGAAGTAGGTTCTGGCGTTCTGGCGTCGTGACCACTGTGATCGCGAAATGCACCGGACCGGCTAACCGACAGAGGAAGTGGCGACATATCTGGTTATGACATTCGTTCTGATATCTCCACCGACGGAGCCGTTTCGAGTTTCGGCGACGCAGCCGTCGGTTTTTTCACCGGTGCGCGTTGAGCGATTCGTGTCGAATGATCGCTTTGACGAAAAGAACGAGTCGCCGGATCCAACTCGGACTATGATCTCATTCATGAGGGTCTCGATCATGTCCAGACTCGATGGCGACGTCAAGATTTTCACGTTCCTGGAACGGAGGAGATCGCATTTTTGTTTCGCTGACAAAGGAGGCTATCTCGCTTCGGTGTATGAGGGTTTGCCGGGAAGGCCATTGAGGACCGTTCGAGCCATCTTTTCGTTTCGAGGAACGAGAACGTTGGCGCCGAGAGTCTGATGCTGCACCTGGGCTTTCACTGCACTACTCATCGGGCGGAATTCGAGCTGCAGATCCCCTAATTGCCTGCCCTCTCGACGAGGGAGGAAATTCTTGGGTGAAGCACGTTCCTCGAATTCGCGCTTCTGCCGTTCGAAACACTGCGAATAGGATTATCATTGCGCGAGCCCTTCAAGGCGGTCGCACCGAATGTTTCCCCTCAGAGTGATTTTAGGTCGAACAATGCGTTTGATCATGGCGTGATGGAATCTCGCGGAAATCAAAACGTTCACCGAACACACACATCCGAATCGAAACGAAGGGGGTGCTGCAGCAATCGTCAGGCGCTTGTGAACTCGGCTTTGTTTCGAGGAGTCCATCTGCTCGTTGGTCGCCCGATGAGCGAACGAATGCGCACTCGCTCGATCGTGGAACGCTTCGCGCAAACTGCAGATAGTTCAGTGTGTATCTGAGAAAACGCGCGAGCCCATTCGAGCGCACTATCGAAGTGAGTGATAAACACACAGAGCTATCGGCCGAGGAACAGACTCGCCAAGAACGAGCCCGCTTCCCACGAATGTCCCCGACTGTCGCTCTCGGTCGGTTCCCACGCGAAGTCTTGTGCCGATGGGATCAAACTTCACTCGCCTCCTGACCCAACCGCCCGCCATCGATATTACAATGTGACGAAGGACTCAAATGCCAACGGCACGAGGAGTTGTCGAGATGTCAAATTCGCGTGTGTTATCCCTTCTTTAGATCCTGGTCTGCGGTTCCCGCGGGACCAAAATCGCACGCAACCTCCGGAAAGTCGTGCTTCCGCCGGGGAGCTTCCCAACTCTCCGCACTCGCGGCGCTCGGATATCGTTGAGCGGAGAGTCCACGGAAGATCGCTGGAAAACGCCTACCGGAGACAACGAAAACACTGTGGCATGAAGGAGTTGCGCTCAACCGAACCGAACTCGGGGAAAGCGACTGGAACTTCTTGTTGGTCGAGTGGCATATGCTCCCTCGGAGTTTTACTCGGGGCAGAACCATCTGTATTTGCTCTTCATGAACGAGCGCAACGAGAAGCCCACGCCGCGCAGAGAACTCCCCAGAGTCGCTGGAGTTCGTTGCAATGGGGAAGAGGAGGGAGATTCCAAGGCATTTAATCAGTGACTCAGTTATCAAACAACGCCACGACAAGAGCTCGATTGAAGTAGCATGTCTATTAAATTATTGATCCTGTTGGCTCGCTGCGCGACTGCCTGACTGGTCGACTGGTAGGTGCTCGAGACATCTGCAGGGAACCATATGTCCTTTGCCGAGGAGGACATACCCTGTCGGAAACCGCCGTCGCAGTAACAGCAGTAGCAGCACAGCGCCTGCTCGGGCCTGCCTGGCATATGCTCCACGCACCCAGTTGCACGGCCGACCAGCTGCCAGCAGCCAAGCTCGTCTTTAACCAACCAGACCTCAACTTCATGAGATTCGATCTCAACGGCTCGCCGCCACCACGTGCTTTTGGTGTGAGGAGGAGAAAGCTTCCCTCACCACCAACGGTTGAATAAGATGAGCTGACAGTCGGCCGAAACTTCATTCATTCACGCAGTCAGTCGATTCGAAGTGCGCGTTCCATCGTCAGCCTAACGCGGCAGACCATCGAAGTCGACAGACCGGTTCTTCACGAGTTACCTCCGTTTTCGCCGGGCGCGCCGCACCACCGCCAAGTTCCCCTCATCATGATACTCGAGAAGAGCTTCCAGCTCGAAGAATCCTTCGAGATGGAGAACAACAACCTGAACACCGAGGAACTCACGGCGGACGTTCTGGAGCTGATGATCCAGCTGCAGAGCATCCTCCCCAACAAGACGGACAGCAAACTGGACATCATCGAGAGCGCGATCCACTACATCGCAGAACTCAACGCGATGCTCGGCCTCGTGAACTGAAAGTGGCTCTTCAACTTGGAAGTGCGAGCCTCAACTCCGTGTAATCGCCCTGGCGGGTAGTTGCACCGCATAGCCACCGGTCAGAAGAAAGACTTCTTGATGGTTGGAACCACAGCTTCGGACGGACGTGGGAGCCCGAGCCTCACCCCTCGCCGCCGTGTTCCGACCGGAGGTCTGCTCAACGAGCATCTCAGGAACAATCGATGATGTTGACGTTTATGAATACGCGTTCGACTATATCGCAGAACTGCTGCGAGACTGAGTCAATAAAAATCGTCTGAGCTTCGGAAACAGGAACAGCCTCCGTTTTCATTGAGGATCGAGAGATTCCGCCCTTAGAGTTACAGATTCATAGAGTGTGTCTTGACGTGGGAGATGCCTAGGGAAGGGCAAATGGAACGTATCGGACTGTCGACTCTGGTGTCAATTGAATGCGATTCGCAGCCGAAACACAACGTCAACACTCGACCAGAGTGCGGAGAACCGAACTCAGAACGTGCGTTCACGTACATCAGCTCCGATTCCATGCAGTACAAAATAAAGGTGTTCGGGCGCCGGGAGCTCTTGACACATGCAAACAAATTTCCCGCTTTCGCTTTCGAACAAAAGGCGTCCCACTCGCCGATTGTAGATTCCACAGCTTAACGTTTCAAATGACCAGGTGTTGATCTTCGTTAAAAACTAGCCATCTCCATCTGTCTGCCACGGAGATGACTCAAAACGCTTGATCAAGGTGCGATGACTCGGAGTTTTTTCAACCAAAAACAAGACAAATATTTTTCGGGGACTCACAACGGATCCCCGGCCAGAACAAAGCGGACTCCCGTCCATCCGTTCGGACAGTGCAGTTCGCACTGAATTGTTGTGCAGCGCGTCAGGAATTCGTCACCTGCCATGGAACGGACTTCGCAAGTCGAACGAGATCGGTTCTGGTCTGCTCTGCAAAATGCGATAACAATCCACCATACGAACGACCATTATCACGCCCGGGTTGGTAGCGCACAGCCTGTTCGACGCCAGGCACGCCTCACGGTTCAAACTCCACCGCGGAACAGAACACGACTTTGGAGGCATCGCCCTGGAGTCGAAAGGGGTGAACTTCGAAGGTTCTCGCTGGACCGCGAGTCCAAAAGAAGAGATTGATCGGGCAACCGACAAGAGGAAACAGCCGACCGCGTTATGAGAACAGTTCATTGTCAACCTGCTCGGAAATTTCCGTACATTACCGCTATCTGCGAGCACGTTGGCTCCGTCATGGAGTCAGTGAATATGTTTCTGAGCCGGGGGAAGAGGAACAAGAAACCCGAGTTCGGCTCCACGCGCTGTTCGGCGACTCTGAGGAAAGCTCCTCACGGAGAACGCGGCGGTCGGTCTCGTCGTCATCCAACCATCTATACGGGCTTCGACTAGTTTCCGGGGGAAAGAGAACGGGATAATATGAGAAACTGCGCTTCAGTCCGAATCTCGCATACCTGAAGTTCTGGGTTTTTCTGAAAACGTCCCACCACTCCAGTCCTACCCATTTCTTCGCGAGGAACTCGCTGCGGTCACACCTCTTGCGATCCTCGTTCGGTCCGTTACATGATTCGATGGCGCACAGCTCACCGTCGAATCCGCCGAATCCATCGGCAGCGAATCAGGATACCAGACTCCGCTGCGGAGGTCTCCTCCAATCGTCCGTCCTGATTGCGTTTGTGTTGAAAACGGCGGGTCTCCCTCGCAACACTTGATTCTTTGCTCACCGCTGTTCCGTTTCTCCCAAGCCGACACACGAACCCTCCCGATCTACGTTGGTGAACGCTAGTGTGGTGCTCCCCGACTTTGCCATATTTCCAGTAAAAAAGCGATCAAAACAGCCCCGATATGCCCCAAATATATTCTCAGAACACGAGGCGTATTCAAGACTCTGAGATCGCAGCTAGTGAGTTGAATGGATTCATATCCCAAGAACGAGGTTCCGAGCTGGAAACTGAAGTGAGGCAATCAACAAGTCTCGCGGGTATACCCGGTCGAATCAGTCGAATGGTCGATGTTGCCACGGAAAACTTATTGAAGTGAGTGGGATAGACCTTCTCGGTATGAGTTCCCTCGGTTTCTCAGTCATGGGGAGGAAATAGATCTTGAGCGACAATGAGGAATCCAATCTTCAGCCATCACCAATATAGGGCTCGAGTGAACGACATCGCCCACGGAACGGGCCGCGGGAAATTCACCGATCAAATTTTTCTGAAAGATGTCGAGGATCATGCTCACATTATATCCTCAAGATCAGGAATCGAATCCAATCCGCTCGTGCTCGGAAGAGATCGCTTGTGCTCGCATCGAAATCTGGTATCGATACTTCAGCCGACCTTGATAAGGCCGTGGTTTGAACATCATGTAATGCAATAGCTGAATAATGCTGCCCTCATCCCAATTTGCATACGCCGAAAAACTGCTTGTGTATCGTAGTTGAATCGGTGCACGCCCATGAAGAGCAGTTTCATTCGATCGAGGGGCTGAAAGAGTTGAGAGGGGAATGTTGGCGCAAACTTGAGTTCTCATCAATTCAAGCGCTTATGAATCTCGCTCCACGCCGATTCTCCTCAGAGACGTTTCATTGCACGGATTGAGGACGACTGGATTCGTGACATTTACTTGCGGTCCAACTTGGTGGTATTCTTGCTCCCACAGTGATTTCTTGAACCGATTCCCAGGTCGAGACTAACATTCCATAACAATAGTCGTAATTTCATAGCAATCGATTATTCCAACCTCAAATATCTCAACTTCCGATTATTTCGACTTTCCTCCGCATCGATTAGCCAATATAATCCAGGTTGTACTACATATACCGAAATAGAGCTCATTTTCCCCTGACTCAAAAGCTCTTGTCCCTCGAAGGTTAGCCAAACTCCATGGAGTCCGCCGTTTCTGGGTGTCTCCATTGATACCAAATAATTGGTGTCCACCACTCCATGAAGGCTGGCTTCCTATCAGTGAGTTTTCCCATAAGAGTCGGACTCCGCCGGTCGCCAGGGTGCAACTTGCCCGTCGAAAATTGCCATTCGTGTTGATTTCCAAACAGACTCGTTTCGCATAACTTGCGGGACCAGCTAGACGGTATTGCCAGCAAGATTAGCTGACGACTTCGCGAAACTAGTTCATAGGCGCGTGGAACTGTCTTGATGATCGCGCGTCTTTCCTGAAAAACGCCAATTCTATCTGATGACTGGAGTGAGAGCAGCAGCGGCGAAAAATAGTCTCCCGAAGAACCGCTATTCCGTTCCATGTCACCGAGTGACCCGTTTCATCGATAGAACACCACACAGAGCCGTGACTGACCTCCACCCGTAACGGACGCGCGAAACGTTCGCAATTCTGAGTCGGAAATCTTCGATACAAAGGCCATCTACGGCCACGGTCAGGATTCGTTTTCTAGGTTCGAATCTAATCGCTCAGAGTTTGGTGTCACGACTCAGGGTGCTTTTGTACCACCCCAGAGACTTCACCCTGAGTGGAAGTAGTCGTGGGACATCATCATGTATGTACATACAGACAAGCATGCACTCCTGGGTGCATTCATACACTTTCCATACATAGTTTCAGAGTCAGCCACACAGACACATGCGATACCATGACTCAATGCCTGACCAAGTGGTCGTTCGCTCTGAGCAGGCACAGGTGTTTCGGCAAGGCAGGTGTGGACGACCAGGACAAACCCGGTGGGAACTGTTGGGACACGACTCTCAAGAACATATCTTAACTCCATCTGCTTGCCGCCAGAAGGCATCGGTCGCGAAAAATCGACCGACCGGCCGACCGACCAGCTATCCATTCGTTCGCTTCAAAAACACTGGAATGCTGCTAGGCGCAGACTAACTACGAAGACTAGAAGATTTCGGAGCGACCCCACAACCTCCGCCTGAATTGCGCAACCGAGCCATCTGACACTCCTGACTTTCGATGCGCCAAACTGAATGCATTGACTCTCGTCTCGGGGGCCGATTCGAACTGGGAACTGGAGCTAGCAACGTGGAGCTCGATTGAGCACCGTGTTCGAGATGCTAGAGACGCCACGAGTGTCAGTTGTCGATCGAGTTTACTGCCCTATCAGCTAACAGGGTTTTCAGGTCGGAGACTGCCTTGGGTGTCGCTGCTCGGAGAGCCTTCTTCCCACCCTTGACGCTTAACTCCGGCAGCTAACGTTTATTCTTCTCAGGCTTCTGAACATCTTCACATGCATCGAGCGAGTAGCCATCCATCCATCCATCTGTTCGGCTTTCTCTCCGCTTCTCCTTCCGAATGTCTGCCGTTGCTTCTTTCTCGCTACTCGCACCTGCACCACAGAAGAGCAGATATAAAACTCAGCTGCAACTTCCGACTTCGAACTCCAAGACGAGATAGGCCAGCTTATCCAGCTCCTTCAGCTGTCCGTCGTAATGTGAATGCATCAGTCAGCTCGTTCATGTCGCTAATAGTTTGTCGGAGCCGCGGCTCCGGAACCGGACTCCAAGCGAACGCTCGTGTCCCTCCCCGATTCCAGTCCGTGTTTTGCACTCTGGCGATGCGGAAACCCCGATGGAAATGTTCAGCGGCCCGCTCCTCGAAAGAGAATCGAAATCATGCAGACGGACTCTCTCGAAGAATCGACAGCGCAATGCGCAGTCGTGCTCCTGGCGTACATCATCAGGCGACAGTGCAGCCATGAAGTTATTGTTGGTGCTCTTTAGCTGCTGCAGAGCACCCATCGAAGCGAGTGAATTGAGCCGACCAGCCACAGACCGTCAGTCAGGCTACTAGTTCGTCACAGAGCTGCAGCCATCTGGATGAGCTGCCGCGATCGAAAGCAGACCAGGAACAACCAGATGGGCCCTGGCTCAAGTTCTGTACTTCGGAGCTGCAGCACAACCGAGCAGCCAACCTGGTTTCGATGGCGGAAGCGGTGTGAGGCGATCTCCCAGATGGAGGACAGGGAACCGGAAGGACACCGGAAGCAGCACTGTACTCCTTCGTTGGCTCCCACACACATCTAACTGTACTCACAGCCACACAAGGACGCGAGCTGCCAACTCAAGGCTGTAAAATAATTGAACAACTTAGCTTATCGCTCAATAATCCTTCCTCTGTGATTCTGGAGCAATAAAATCATCAGACCGTCGAGCGTGGATCGCTTTCTGTGAGAATCCGCCGCCGCGAAGGCTCTCGTGTCGTGACCCGACTCGCGGGATTCGGTGCTGCCCGAACAGTTGGAAGTTCTAGAAGGGAGGTGCGAAAGTGACATGTGCAACAGGAATGCCCGGACTGAGGTTTCTCGATGTTTATTTGAGTTTAGGTCTGTCCGTTGAAATTCCCAGGACGTTGTAGAGGGACACCTGCTCCAGATGAGCGGCCAGCTGACGTTCGTCTGCTTCTCCTAGCTGAGAGTTTCGAGCGAACACAGGTACCCACAGAAAGACGTCCGTACAACAAAGAACATACACATGTAGACAGATGTTGAACGGTCTTATTAATAGAATGGACTGGCGACGAAATGAGCCGAAGTTTCACACGACGTACTGCAGTTCGAACGGAAGGAGAATGCGGTTGGAGGTAGCAGTCGGATGTGTGGGCCATCGTGGACTCTTCTTCCAGCCTGTCGGTTCGATATCGTCGATCAGCTTGACGCTCTTGGAGGGCTGGAATCGATTTCTATCCCGAATCACACTTCCGTCGAATTCGAGCGGAGTATCGCCCGCGGTTGCAGAGACAGTCGTATACAGTCTCAGAGCGATGTCTCTGATTGGGAATGAAAAATTCCAATGTCTAGGTAGACTGTCGAACGACAGATATACCTCGAGCATGAGTTGCTGATCCCTTTTCTCAGATTCTCCCGATGCCGCGTTCGGAACAAGAGAGAACACAATTTGAGAATGTTGAATGCTTGGCTCGTGAGGTGTGTTGCAAGAACGGGCTCCACTCTCGCACGACCCAGGTGCATCGAGATGAAATATTCAGCAGCAGAAACAGACGGGGATCCTGTGTGGGAGACAGAATTTGGCCTTGGTAACCACATTGTTATAGAGAAGATTGTAAACCCAGGAGTGTGAGGCTTGCTTCGTTTCCGATGCTCCGCATGCCGCGATCAGCTGTAGTCAGAGCGGAAGCAACCCTCGATCAGTTAGTCAATCGGACGCGAGATGATTTCGATCTCCGAAATGGATTCCTTGGTCTTGCCCGAACACGTTCAGCACATCGACCTCATGTGGCGAAATAGCGCAGAACTGCTGATATCGTTGATTATTGTGGTTGATTGAAGATCATTCGCGAATTAGAAGAAGAGTGGCACCAAGAGCTGTTTGGTAGGCGAAGCAAGACCACCGCGAGCGAGAGGGTCGCTGCTGGCGTCAATGATGTGCCTACAGAATCGAGCCGAGTCAAAGGTTGGTCTGCCTCAATGAGCAGCAGCAGTACTACGAGCACATCAGCAGCAACGGGTCTTCTTCTTTTTCCACCGTCGCTCCAGTGTAAACCATATGTTCATTCTACTGCGGGGAAGCGAGCGACAGACCTAGCAACTCAAAGCTGCGCACAACCCTTGGTCGGACGCTGGCTCACTTTGGTCTCATCTGTTCGGAAGTCCCTTAAGGCCGCGGCAGCATCAGCAGCTGTGCAGGCGGCAGGCAGGCACACCAACACCGGACAGAAATAGTCCGGTCCCCACAGAGAGCAGAGTAGGGGACCGAGCGATCGACAGAGAATCCGGACCAGACGTAGCATTCATGTAACGGCCATCGACCGAACCATCAGAGTGATGTCTGTTAAACGCCGATGCTATCTCCGTCTCATGTCCCGATAAATGAAAGCATTCGTGCCTTCGATTCGAGCTTGACAGGCTGTGGGTTGCCAAGCCCACTGCCGGAGGACAAGACGATAGGGTCCGAGAAACTTCGATCCGAGTCGAAACGTCTACGCACAATCTCAAGATGACACGCTTCGCGCAGAGTTCGGCTCGGCTCACGTCTAGACCAACCAGTTTTTGATTTGCGGAGATGACACACTCTCGAGATGGATGTCTTGCGAACATCGAGCAACATAGGTACGCAGCTCAGAAGGATCGCGTTTGTCCGTCTCGATGGAGCTTTCCTCCGATGCAAAGATGGTTCTCATACTTCAACATGTTCTATATAGTATGCGTATGAGCATAAAAGTTTCCACTGGGCAAAAGTGTTTCGAGCAGTGAGCCCGCGCTAAGTAGTCGCAGCCGCGGACGTTGCTCAAGGTGTTGGCATTCAGCGATGCGTGAAGCTTCTTCTCCTTCGCCTCCGTTGCCTCCACGTCGGTCTCTCCTTACGCTCGTTGCACTCGCCCTGCTCCTGGCCGAGTCAAGCTGTCGCTGCCCGCCGCCCCTGGCGACGATCCCCCCGTAGAACTGTAGCAGCCGCCGCCTAATATGAGCAACGTTCCTTACCACCAACACGGCGGCCGCCTGCCGCCATCAGCCGCGGCTGCCGTGGCAGTAGCAAATCGAATTTAATGTTTCTGGATGGATGGCCAGGCGACTTGCAACTTGCTGAGGGGAACGAAAACCGCGTCGCGATGGAATAACTCGAGCTCAGGAACAAGCATCACGACTGTGAGGAATGGCATTGGAGGACAAGAACCGTTTGAACCAACGGCTGCCAAATTAGCGGAGGAACAGCTGAGGAGAAGCATTCCCTGCTTGCAGAGATCGTTCTGTTAGGCGTGGGCTGCGGTCCAACAGCCGCTGCATTCGTGCCGACCCAATCTGTGTTCGAGGTTCCGGAGTTTCGTCGAGGGTCGGGGAGGATGGCGGGGTCTGATCTGACTTACGACGATGTCTATCTGGGGACACAGCTGATGAACTCGAAATCAAAACCAGATCGGAAGTTCGCGATCAGCGAGAGTGCGATGCGCCTCGTATACACTCTGAGGGAGCGCGCCCTCGACCAATGGGTCAGTCAACGACCCCGCGACCGTTAGAAGGTCTGCTGGATGACCACAAACTACTCAATAATCGAGCTGTGACAGAGGAGACTCAGTTTCGGGGACGCAGTCTATACCTGCCTCTATCTTCCGGTTGCTGAACCGATCGTGAGTTCGATCTGCATTTGGATTTGGCCGAAAATCTGGGTCTTGAAAGTTTCGAAATCCCGACTCGATTATAAGTCTCATCAAAGATTCCCGAGAATGACGATTCGTCTCGTCGTGAACTGAGTGGTGAATTTTCCTGATCATCCTCGTTCGGAAAGCCGCCTCCGTTTCGGATCGCGAATTCCTTGACCGTTCGATTGAGTGGGAAGTACTGCAGCTCCCGACGAACGGAACGTATCCCAACTCCGCACGACTCGAGGAGAAATCTGGAGGATGCGGTCGTTCGATCGCAACACTTCATGCCGCCTCATGTTTCTGAGCCGGCTTCCATCCTCGGAGCCTCATTCGAAGTATACCATGCCTAAATAATGATTCGAAATGGAGGGCTTTGATTGAGATTTCACCCCATTTCTTTTTCTTTTTATTTCCAGCTCATGCCTCCAGGGGCGACACACATTTCCATGTGGATGGGAGCTTGAGCGCTGAGCTCGTGCAGACTATTCGGCTCGTTCTCGGTGCCCTGACTTCGAGAGCGGCTTTTGTCCTCTCCGGCGAAAGCCCGAGATAATCGATCCGAGGTAGAGCTCTCCTTCCTGGCTTCCGTCGCCCCTCGAGACTACACGGTATCAAACCCGAGTCCGAAGCGCTAGTCGATCGCAGTAGCGCAGTAAATCCAGAGCAGATGGAAGTTTCGCGTATCCATGTGCGAAGTCGTTGTCTCCACAGCATTTTCGATCTAGATCATCCGGTTTGCGCCATGGCGGAACTTCCCGACGTCGATCGTGGACGTCAAGTACATGCGGCAGAAGGGACGTTCCGGTACCTTGCGGGCAAGCTTCAGCACGCCTGTGGCGGGTTCTTGCCCCTTGGAGCCATCACGGAGCCGAGTCAGATCCCGAGCTCTCGAACGTTGCTGAAAATTGAGAAGGTGCTCTTTCGGGAAAACTAACCGCAGCGAAGCCTGGCTCGATTCAGTGAGCTCTGCACTACTGTATCCGCCTTGCTTTCCGCATGCTCCAGAAGCGATCCGATCAGAAATGATTTCAGGTGTCACAGAATTGAACACGCTGCTTTGAGATCGCCTCGGAGCAGAGACCACATTTCCTCGGGATTTGGAGGATTTGTCCAGAACCAAGTTTCGGAATCAGGATGTCCGTTCGAAGACCAAGAGACTCTGATATTCGAAGAGTTTCTGGCAATGCACAGAGCTTCTCGGTAGAGCACCCTCAATGATCAAACGCAACACACTACGTGAGATTCTCCGATATTCAGGTAATCGCGTTCCTTACGGATCGGGGATGACGTATCGAGCTGGCGACTGAGGTTTCGGGAGCATCGGAGGTCTTGTTGCGGCGAATTTCAGTGGAGGTCCGGGGTAGAACAATGAAGCGGATGGTGTTTCGATACCGTCCGGGCTTCCATCGGAATATAAGTACAAACATACACCCTGAGAAATTATTCAATAAAACAAATGAATCACTGCATTTCAAATACGTGCTTCACGAAAAGGAAGAGTCAGACAGATTTCATTGAGACGTGTGCGGTTTATCGTAGTTATCGGGAGCACCGTTCTGTGGAGCGAGAGTCAAGGAACTCGTCGGGAATCATTGAGAAGGGATTTGAGGGTGACGCATGGTGTGAAATCAGTGGTGTGATCCGGCCTCGATCGAAAGGCTTCTCTAGTCCGTGTTGCAGGAATCGGAAGCGGTTTCGCCTCCGATACTGGATGCAGAAACCCATGACGCGATGGCTTGCACCGCCGACAAAAACTGCGAAATACGGGCAACAGTCTCGGTGCGGCAGCAGCGCATGCGGCAAACTGGGTCGCAAGCTCTCAGGCCGACTCTCACGCTCTGTATCCCCCTTCCCGGGACGGCGACGCAGCGATACGCAAATCTGCACTCGGATACAGACCGACCTAGTCCCGGAGCTCGTCGATAGTCGAACCAAACCACCCTCCAACGCAATGGTTCCTGAGGTTGTTTCGCGGCTCACAGCGTGCCGTGCATAGTTGAAGCAAGTTCCAGACGGTTAGCACTGAGTCAAGCGGTACGATTCCGCCATCCGCAATCGGCCCCTGCATCCGAATTCTTCATGGCGTAGCTTCTTGAAGCCCTCCATTGTCTTGAAGTTTGGAGAACTGATAGTTTACGAATCGAAGGGTTTCTGTGCTGTGTCAGCTCATGTAATTCTGATCATAATTACTCGCGTGGTCATACTCATTTGTTAAATTGCTTGAGACATATGGTCGATTTTGGAGTTTACTGACATTAGACGTTTTGAGAACTGTCCACAGCGCATCGTGTATGTCGAGCACCACCAGCTGGCTGTATGTTCAGCTCTAATAAACTAATAGTGGAAGCTGATCAGAAAGACCACTGAGTCATGACAACAATGGTCGCACGCGGTCACTACCCACCGGTCTGGCTGGCTGCATGTCCGTCTCTGAACCGACAGAGCGGCCGGCCAGCCGGCCACCCGACCAGCCAGCAGACCTACCAACTGGAGACCAGGTGCTAAAGAGGGCTTCCCTCATCCAAACCACATGTATGACAAAACCTGCGTTCTCATGATTAAAACGATCGCTCCCCAAATCGCAATCAAGTCAAGTACCAACGACCCATTCAGCTGAAGATCAGTCTCAGAACTGGGAGCTTCAGGAGCAATCGAAAAAACAGGACCTGGAGGAGTGAGGAGACCGGCAGAAAACAAAAAAGAAAACCAGCGACTCCTAATGACATGAAAAGCGTGAGAAATTATCAGATGTTTGTCATCTGGCGTTCCTTCCTATCGTGGACGGCAGCCTGCTCCAAGATTTATTGAGGGTAGCGAAAAAACGAGGAACGTTCTGCTTCAGGTTCGACAACCCTTCGTCGACCGTCTGCATTGTACCTTTGCGCGAACGTATACGAGCCGGTCCGGACATAAACTCGCGCTTGGTGGCTGGTCCTTCAGTTCACAGGTCCATGCCTCCTCATTTAACTGCCTTCGGTCTTCTGCTCTTTTTTCAGGCAATTTAATCAACATCTGCTTTCGCTGATTCCAGCTGTCCTTTGGCAACAACAACTGTTGTTGTCGGCGGTGTTTACCATGCCTGCTGCTGCTCCATGGAGGTTTGTTTTGCTTGCCCGTCAGCTAGCCAGCCTGTCGGCCTGGCGGTCGCTCGGCGAAGGCTCGCTACCGTTTTTGGTCTCCTCGCCACGTTTTCCTTTCGATCCGTCGTAGCTTCCCGAGCGAGCTCCTGACCAAGAACGCTCACCAACTGGACCCTGGTTGCCATATGTAGCCCCTTCTGTCGTTGCTCATACGGTCGTTGGCGCCGAGCGCACCACCGCTGCCGTCGCCATTGGTAAGAGCTGTGTTTCTGTGGAGAACTTCTGTATCCAATTTCGGTATCGATGCCTCGGTTCCCTCTATCTCCCCTAAAGGGGCGAAACAGCCACAGCGAGCAGTCATTCAGAGGTTCGGTGCCAGCCCCCATCTGGCGTTGCATTCATTGACAACTACTCACGGAAACGGCGGAGCGGCACTCACGAAGCCCGACGGAGCCGGGGCGGAGCAGCCGCGGCTTGATCATGTCCGCGTTAGTTCATTGTCGATGTCTCCTCTCCCCGCATCCCAATCCAATTCATCGCTGGGGTAGTTTGCTAAGTGGAGATCGTAATCAACGCGGCAATTGTCACACCGATGTTTGATAATCGCGGTAGTGGCGGCGGCGGCGGCATCACCGACGGGCGGCGAGCCACGTGCAGAGAACCAGCCCTCGCCACAAAGTGCTGCTGGGAGAGAAAGGAGGGAAGCACCTTGGCCACTGCTATGGTCCTCCTGTCGGCACAAGGCTTGTACCGATCTTGCCTCTCGCTTCCCACTAGTCGTTACAGTCTTTCGTTGTTGTTGGTCGTGATGATTCTACAGAGAAACCCCGAACTGTTTCCCACAATCATCATGGACAAAGACCTGATAGAAGACAACGAAGTGTTGAACCTTCTAGAGCGGTTGCAGGGCTTGCTACCGAAGAAGCGTCCCAACCTGACCAACTTGGAAGTGCTGCAAAGTGCCATAGACTACATCCAAGACTTGAGTTTGCTCCTGGAGAGCCGGCGGCCCGAGCAGACCCTAGTGTGACGTTGTACGGCGACAGAACCCGAAGAGTCTTCGAGGGAGGCCAGAGATGTTTCATCTTATGGACGATGTGCAGTTTGACGGATCGCGACGCGCAAGGGCCGACCAAGAGGCGAATCTCAGTCAAGTAGAAGTGGAATCTAGTCCTTGTGAACGATGCGTGCGCGTTTCGTCCACAGTCGTTAGGTCGTCGGCCGTGGTGAATGTGAACTTTACGACCGAATTCATCTGATTGTATTATATTTATTGTGAGAAACGATACACGGAAAGACTGTCGTCCGAGTGGATCCAGGAACAGGAGGAAACAGGATTTTGTATCGAAGGCCACCGTTCGGACGAAGACAGTAGAGCAGGAAAAATACAGTTGGAGGTCCATTGTATTCATCATGTACGTGTAATGACTAAGTGAAAGAAGATTACAGAGCTGTAAAGAGCGAGCAGGCCCAACCCGTGGAATAAAATGTTATCCGATACTTTCTGAACATCATGGATGGTTTTGTTTCCTGTCACGAGCGCATCCACTCCGCGTTCTGACTTTCTCCGCATCGAGAACCACGAAATTCAAGGAACGCCCAAGTCGAACTGGTCTCTCACACACACGGTATAGTTCTCACTGCTGTGTCTTCCGAAACTACACAGCAGCTCCACCCTTCGAGTGGGCCAGCTCGCATGGAAAGGTTCGCCGGAAATCCGGCGAGCCTTTTCCCGCTTCCGTCTTCGGACTGTTGCGAACGACTTATTCTCCCGACTCACCACAATTTTCCACAGAGAAATATCGAAACTCGTGCGTTGCTCGCTCCCCGGATACTTCGTTCTGGGTTCGAAATCCGACGTGTTATGTAATCCACCCTTTAGACAAAATGCTCTCGAATCCGAGTCCTCCTTTCTCCTGTAATCCTCCCCGACCCTCGGTGCTTGCCTGACTGGCAGCCTGGCAAGCGAGCGAGCGTGCTGGCTGGTCGAGTGCCAGGCGCGAAGTACATTACAAACTCGAATGAGTGCGATAAGTACACAGCTGCCGATACTCCCTGAAACCAAATCGAGTTACCTGGCGCTCTCATTCAACCCCTCCTCTGGCTGCTGTGCGATCATCACTGCTGTATCAGCTGCTGCTGCCGCCGGACCAACTCCAGAGTCCTTGGCGTGGCAAGCGAAGGAACACGCAGGCGAGCGGGCAGGTGTGTCGAAACAGGGATCTGGACTAGAAAGTCAGCCAGCGAAGCTTCGTCAACATCTGCCGCGCGCCTTGCAGCTGCCGCAAAAAGAGTACAGCTGCTCATTGGTATTGGTGTCGGAATTCATGCAAGCCGCGCCTGCTCTCCTCAGGAGGGCTGTTGCACATTTTCGATAATGAAATGTCCCCGGCTCCCGCAACGCTCGCCCGCTTCCGCTCCGCTTGAAGCGTTTATTCGCTCGCTTCTGTGTCTCGGACTCATGCTCGAAAAGCATCGAGCGCTGTCGATTTCCTTACTCAATAGATCAGACAGAGGCATAAACACAGATGGGACTCGAATCGGATCGCGCATGTGGTCCATCCATATCCACCGAAACATAGAGAAAAACGAATTTAGTCGACCCTAAGATTTGCGCAAGAAACACCATGAAAGTGCGGGCGAGCCGAGCCACTCACGACCGGAAGAAGCGATCTTCGCCGGAATCGACGATGCACGGTGGGAGCCGAGAAACCCGGGTTGAAAAACCCGAATTCCAGGTTTGAACCAGCGGACCGGTGTAACGACGCGTGGAAGTTTTACCGAGCTGTCGGTTCGTTAAAATAGACTGTCATCTGAGGCATTCTCCACATTGTTAGTCCTCCATTTGAGGGACCACGCTCGAGCGAAGCAGACCGAAAAGAGGTTTAGCGAACGCGCCTAAAACTATCTCATTCAAGCTCGGTATAGTTGATTCGAGCAGGCGGTAAGTCGGCACGCGGTCACGGAGGCGGCCGTCTCCCTCAATGTTCGAGTCGCCAACTGGACTTCTTGTGTCTCCTTGTACTTTTCCTCTCTTTTCTGACCACTGCGGAATCGGGCCCCGGATATTTATAGAGGCGAAAGAAGAACATGTCATCTGGCACTGACTGTCGGTGTGAGTCTGTCGGTCGTTCGTTTCTCGACCTAGGACCTTTGAGCTCGCCAGATATCGGTTCCGAGGTGAGTATCAGGCACGAGGATTGATACAGCGCCTGAAAATCTCCAATGTTGACTCGATCGACGGGATCGTGCAAGGAAATGTTGATAATGCCTAGAATGCGGATCGGGTGCGAAAGAGCCACAAAACCGATGAGACGTATGATCCAGAGTCAGCTCTTCACTGTCCCGTTGGGATCTTGAAACTCAGGGCAGGTTTTCCCCGTCCGCTTGGAAAGCCCCGAGATTCGCCCTTCGACCCACTTCGGAGTCGAGCTTCGCGATCCGTCCGGAACGGGGGAATGTCCCACGTCGGAAACCGGCGGGAGCGCCCTGCAGCTGGAAGGGCCGCTTTGACATCGCCGGATAGGTCGAGAAAGAAACGAGGGAAGAAACATCGGATGGTGCCCTATGAGTTTGTGCGTCTGTCTATACTCTGCTGCGGGCAGCAGGAGTTTCGTGGTGCTGGTAGGGTAAATATAGAGCAGTCGTCATCATCGACGAGATGTGCATCCCTCGTGCGGTGGCAGCGGTTGTAGCGACCGGACAGATGGCCTGGAACCCAGACGAGATGCTGGGAAGCGCGCCAGCATCCATCCCGCAAGCCGCCCGGCGACCGGCCCGCTTGGCTCGCGCCCGCCCGCGCGGAAAAGAGCCCATGGGAACCACTGCACGGACAGAAGGAGAGCGAACGGAGCAGCGAACTCACGAGCGATGGACGGCGAACGTACGGGAAAGAAATTGCTTCTCAAGGAGAGAAGCGACGACGGCGACGCCGACAACAGCAACGTCGACCGAACAGTGGGTCGGACGGTTGGGTGGGCAGAACAGGCCGACGAGCGAGCAACTGTTTGCATTGCCGGCTGTAACAAGATCAGGAAAACTGCTGCGTGCGCGCGCGCGCCCGCTCGCTTGCTCGCGCAACGGGTTATTAATGTGGAAAAAAGATGGAGGGCAAGAAACAAGCAAGCTAGTGCGCGCGGACGGACAGGCAGCCAGGAAGATGAGGCAGGATAAGCTTTTATTATACAGCACTCATGTCTGAACCACAGCAGCCGGCCGCAGAACTTTTTCTCGAAATTCCTTCCCTCGTCCATCCGCTCAGGCGCAGAGCCACCCAGCCGCTCGAGCGGTGGGAAATTCGCAAGAGTCGACGTCTGGACTCACCTGGACTTCTTCTCACAAGAGGGAATCCGCCCTAAGCGAGCGAACCACTGCCTGTGGAATTAACTCGGGCACATTAGAACGGCCCACGGCAATGTGTTACTCGTCCGCCATCGTCTGATAAGTTCAGCGATGACCGATGCCCAGCACAACAGTCTGAGGCTCTCGACCGCACCCGGAGAAACGCATACTTCCGAGACTGAGGAGTTCGCGACTCCGTCTGGAGCCGCGCATCGAGGCTCATTGGGGGGCTAACGGAACCCCACGAGTTCCAGGATTCGTGGCGTATATCTCACAACCAGAGGACGCAACCTAAACACATTCTGGAAACGATGGAGGACGTTTGCGGAGAGGGAGATTTATTTGAGAAGGAAACATTGAACCTAGGTTGGAGGAGGGAACACAGCAAAACCAGGATTCTTCAGAGGAGGGGGAACATGAGAAAATCTTTGGCACGACGAGTAGAGTCAGAGCGGAATGTCGGAAGGCTGATGAATGGCAATAAATATTTGTGGGAACCTTGGTTTCCATCGCGCCGTTCTATTTGACTGTAGGTAAACAATTAACAACACCTGCAGATCACCTCCAGAGGGAACGGTTTGTAAACAGCTTGTTCAGGCTCTCTTCTTGTAGAAGGCGGCTTGAACGGGCCGGAGGGCCGCGAAACCTTGAGCCGCAGGAGCGGGGAGATATACGGGAGCGGCGAACGAGGATCGGGCTTTCACTCTCTGAGATTCGAAAGCGAACGCAGCTTCCGGGCCAGTGGGAGCCGACGACTGGATGGTGACGTCAGCTGGGTTCTTGGATTCGGTTCCGAGCTCGTTGGTGACGACGTCAGCGTGGAAGCCGGTCTCGTCGGCGTAATAGCTCACAGTCCTCTGGCGGCCATCGGCGAGTGCGATCGTATACTTTCCAGTAACGCGACCGCTTCCGTCGGAGCTCTCCTCGGCGGAAGAGGATCCTGCTCATCGTAGGGACCGAATGAGACAAAAGTTTCATGTTGTGCCGATCCAGGGCTTGAGTAAACCAGGCTCTCCGAAGATCACTCAGCATTTGCACGGGGAACCCGGCGGGACTCACCTTCAACATCCTGAGTCGAGTATCCGTAAGTGTATGGAGTAGGAGGTCCGTACACTTCAGGCTGAGCGTACTTCTGCGCGGACGCAGAAGCCACAAGGAGGAGAACGGCAGCGAAACAACGCATCTTGGTATTCTTCGACGACGGCAAGACAACGATTGGAAGTTCTGTGGATGTGTCTATTGTTCGTAGCTTATATACCCTCTCAACAGTCCGGATGACCATCGGGGGCATCCGGATCGGAAAGAGAAGCTTATTATGACTTGGCCGGCGAACACCTCGAACGTTCCCATGAACTCCGTCCAAAATGGCTACGACGTCATCAAGCTCAACTAAAACTCTTCGTGTGATGATCTCGACGGCGAGGCTTTTGTCGACTCGGGGCCGAAATATCATGTTACCGCAGTCCGAAAGTTCGAAACCAGATTCCGGAATGTTTCGTTCTCCGAGTAGAGTATTCAACCGTTCATCAGACGGTTCTCCTCTCGACTCGGTGTGTCAGACGAGCGTCTAATAAGAAGCTTCGGATATCGAGTTTTTTGTTGGGGAAATCATTCCCAAGAAAAGGCTCAGGACTCATTTTCTGGGATGCGGAAACCCCCAGACGTTCTTAAAGCGAAAGCTAGGATGTCGAGAAGAGCATTTCGTTCAAATAAGGAATCGCGCGGTGATACTCAAGTTCATGCGCAAACGATTTCCGGTTCTCTCCTTTGCTAGTCTTGCGCGAACGAATCGAGAAGAGCGATGAAGCTGACCGCCGAGGAAAATTCAAATCCCATCATTACGATGTTGAATTCAGAAAAAAAATCAATCTTGCTCAGTGAGTGTTTCAGTTGAATTCCTCCGAGATACCTGAAGGTATTCGTGATGATTCATAGTTTTGACCTTGATCAAAAATTGATCCGATCTAAAACCCGTTTAGCGGCAAGCAAATTCGAGCCGCAAAGTGTGACCGGAGTCGGATGGACGTCGACCACGACTGCGATCGAGCGAAAACAATACGCTAATGTCAAGGGCGAACGACGGCGACCAGAAACGAAATAAAGATGAGTGCCACAGTGACCAACGACCAGCTTCTGAGGACCGGTTTTTTCGTGGAGGAATAACGTGGCTAGTACGCGACCGCAACTCGCTTCTCGTGCAGCTTAGTGACCCTCTGACTTTCTGATGATCCAATGAATAGCACCTCTGGACGTTGGACGACAATCCCGACGATACAATCGCAAGATTGGACGACATGCCGTTCCGAAGTACAATCCGTTAGTCGCCCAGAAACTTCGCATTCTTAAGATTTTCAACGAATCCATTCTAAACTGCGACGGAACTGGTCCAAGCTGACTCTTATCTTGATACACCACTGTAACTGGTCTCATTCTCAACTAAGACGGCGCCGCGAGCTCAGGTTCCCGTGATCAATGAACATGATTTATTGTTCCCAGTTGATTCAAGGCAGCATGTACCAAAACTGCTGACAGAAACGGCAACGTCTATTGTAACTATCGCGATTCCTATGACGGGATTGAACTTGTGCCAAACCCCGACCTTTTCTGAAACAATGCCCCATTCCACATTCGGATGAGTTTTGCTATTCTGGATTTGATATCATCGTATTTGTTGGGGTTCGTTGTGGAACTCTATTGCGGAATCCGGTGTGATCTTCAATTAGCAGCGCTGTAATCTTCGGGCCTCCCGAAGTAATCGAGAGGCAATTTCTTTGTTGTGTTGTGTGGTTTCTCAGGATATCGCAACCCGTTTGAAAAAAACTGAGTTTTCCTCTCCCCACCAGGTCTGCGAATATATCATAGGTCCTAGGGCGAATCATACCTAGGGCGAAGAGGGAGGACAGTTCAAGGGTTTGGCTCATTGGGGTAATTCAGGTTTCCGAACGCATGGTGCACCCGCCAGAAGCTTTCCCGGACAAGCAGTCGACGTTTCTTCCCATCTTTGTCTATTTCCAACGATGAAGGAGACGCCCTGAACATCCAACGGCGAACAGCTATGGGAGCATATAAGCAGCGAGTGTCTCCAAGAACCCCTTTTCTAGTTTCCACTGCCCCAAGATCATGCATCATAGACATGAAACAGATCCGTGGAGCGATGATTGCCGGTGTCTCAGGCATCACTCATTCACTGAATTGAATTTGACCAGTTTATTAGAAGTTGTCTCTCAGCCACTGAAGGTACTTGGTGATTCTCGTGTAAGCACCTGGATAACCAGGCGTTGCGCACCGTTTCCCGAATGATACAACACCGATCAAATAGAAGCGATCGTCATCGAAATACACCAGCGGTCCGCCGGAGTCACCCTGGAATTCAAGAATCAAGTTCGGCAGGATTAAAATCATGCGAATTATTCGTTGTTGGCGCTCGTTAGAATGGGCGCCCGAATATGATGAGTTAACAACTCATTCCGATTCACCCTTCTAGAATCACCTGGCAGGAATCCTGTAGACCTTGTCCATCTCCTGCGCATAAATACTCTGGTGTGATTTGCACTTCTTTTTGGAAAGCTTTGGCACACTCGTCTTGGCTCCAAATCCTGATCGAAGCTTGTTTCAGGACGTTACTTCCATGGCCCTCTGTGAATGAGAAATATAACTGCCTGGCACAAGATGATAAGGGAACACGTGATTGGCGGATTTCCGGAGACAGCGCTGGGACCATAAAGATAACTTGCCGCCCTAAATGTGAGTTCGGATATCCGAGGAGAGAAATCCAAACATAGCCTGATATGTCGCGCAGCTGGGATGTCGCAACCGACCATGACAGCCCAAATCATCCTGATTCCCTTCTGATTCTTCGTCAGAATTAGCTTACCGTACTTCGTGTAACCCCAGCCGGTGACGAATCCATGCTGGCCGGCCAGATCATCGGGTACGGCGTTGAAAGGCAAACATACCGGATGGATGTAGCGGGTGAATGGGACATCGACCGCTAGGTAAATCAGGCCTAAATCGTTCAGATAAGAACGAGGGTTGAAGCCCGGGTGTCTTTTGACTTTCTCGACCGCTACGTCAATGGTGCTCCCCAACGGGAGATCGCTAACTTCGGCGAGATTATGATCCCCGAGACGAACGACGAAAACACTCGGAGGTAGGCTGTCGAAGAATGCATCGGCTTATTGACGATCCGGAATCTCCCATGATCCAGAATATTCTCGAGTCATCATACATTCCTTCAAGTCACGGAAGGGTGCAGGTCCTGTTGATTCGTCCAACAGCTTAGAGACTTACGTTTGAGGTCTATTCCCGCTGCCGAAGCAATGTGCTGCTGTCACCACGTGTCGGTGGGAAACGAGAGCTCCGCCGCACGCCTGGATGAAAGACGCCCTGTTTCGGACGTAAATGGCCGCCTGAAATCGTTCCCGGAATGGAGGAAAGCTTGCAGGCAGGGTTCGACTCGTTCAATCTCTCCCGGTCACCCTGCACGTGATATCTTACCATCCATGGCCACGCCCCAGGGTGTGCTTCGCTACCTCCCACGACACGACTGAGACTGACGTTCGAGAATCCACAAGAGGTTGGGAGGAATTTCGGCTGAATCGGTCGTCCGTTGAAACCAGTCAACGTTGGACTGACTTTTGGTTTTGGTGTAGTCTTCGTGGTCGTCGTGGTTGTGGCCGTGGTTGCTTTAGGAGCCTGTGACCCGACGGGAACTGGAGGTTTCTTTAGTGTCTGCGGCGGTCGATGGGGTTGGGGAACTGCGACCACCGGTCGAGGACGGTGTGGCGTCGAAGGCCCGGCTGGTGGGTATATCACGCTCGTTCCTTGAGGGTGATGGGGGTAGACCGGTAAGCGTTGAGGTTTAAAAGCCGATGAGTTCGTCCCGCGGTAGCTCGGTGGACAACAGAGCAACGGTGTCCTTGCCTGGAACGAGGGGCTGAGTACGTGGAATGCACTTCTGTTGACCCGCATCCGATGACCAGAACTCACCTCGAATCCACAGATGAAGCTACGGAGAAACTCTATGTCTCGGATCTTCAGCAATCCTGGACAGCGACGAATGTTGATGCATCTGCCAATATCTCCTACAGGCGTTTCACAGGGCTGCTCGTTCTCTGAGGGGAACCGCCATCTAGCTGGAATTCCGGGCTGCGATGAGAAATATGCACCAATGCCCAGGAGGCGGCGTAAAAGCTGGGATAGCTCCACCCAAAAAGGATAGCTCCACTCAAAAAGCGGAGCAACCCGTTTGCGGCAGAGTTAAGAGAGCTCGCATTCCATCACCACCTTCCAGTCTGGTGTTAGACTGCTTCTGACAAGGATTCCGCAGAAAAATTGACGACAAGACACTCTCGAACCGGCTAACCATCGGCACGTTTTTCTCTACCGATTGCTGTCGATTCGGGAGTGTTGGAGAGAAGGTTGCGCGTCATCAAGCCACGTACAGACAACTCCACTCAATGGAATCGAATCATTTCGATTCGATTGAGCGGGTGGTCCGATTAGGCGGAGATCTCATTAGGCGGAGCTCCCTGTATCCCGCTCCCAGGGTGAACATACATGTGACCCATTCACACACAGCGGTCACAGATCTCAGGGACGAATTCCTGAATGAATTAGCAACTTGGCGGGATACTCAGCAAGTTAAACATCTCGGTGTATCCTCGACGTCTGCAGGGAGGTGCGGGTCATATCGACTTCATGAGGTCCGACAGCGGTTATTCGCATGAGTCTGTCAGCCATTCACGATGATGTCATAGCGAGGTCAGCAACGCATACTTCGTGAGTGACCCGGATTTCTCGCTGTGCCGGTCGCCATCACTAGTCACAATGAGCTATCAGCTCATTTGCATACGGAAGGCGGTCCCAGCGAGCCGGATTCAGGTGAACACCGAGCAAAACGAAATTCAAAACCCGTGGTATTCGCCCGTCGCTATCCACAGGTTTTCAAAATTTCTAGGAAAGTCGAAGAAACTCCTGGAAGATCATCAGTGTGATTTTGAATAGGAATCAACGCCACAAACCTTGTGCACCACTCCGCAGCACGTCCTCAACTGCCGAAACCTCAATATTCTGCGGTTCTCCCGTTCGGATTAGCACTGCGAATATGAACCAGAAAGCCAGAACATCGGCGGAGAACATCCTCGAGGCTGGAGCCACTGCCTGAATTCCTACTCTCACTTGACGACCGGGCCTTCTGCGGTCGCTGAAATGCGCCGCGTGCCGGTGTGGTCAAACTGTGCGCGGGTAAACGGGGATCATCTTCTGGGCGCCGCGTGGGAGAGGTGTCCACCGGCAGAATGCCCGGATCACCCGAACCAGTGACATTCGCCAAAGTGCCCCATTTATCGAACCGCGCCACTGATGCGGAGAAGGCAGTCTTTATCTGATATTGAAGTCTACTCTTGCTTTCCCCCCTGCTGCACGATGCCGGTTATCCTCGGATGGTGAGTCGTTCGAGGTGCAGGTGCGGAGTTTTTCCTGAGTAGTGAGCCGCAGGTGAACGCAGGGCTAATATCTGCGGTTGCAATTATAATATTTTACTCCAGATTCATGAGCGTCAACCTTCCGGTGCCAGATACCCTGCCGGTCAGCGGCCCGGAGACATAATGTTGCGCAAGATAGTGAATCCTCAACGGCTCGTTCTTCGCCCTGCGTCCTGCCAGCTCCTGTCATGAGCTCCTTGGGGAGACAAGCGAATCATGTTTAACTTTGTTTCGTTGAACTTGATCGCGTGAGGTTAGGTGAGAGTATAGTTGGGAGAAGATATCTTTGGAATGACCGAGGCCTATGTCTTTGAACGGGGTATCGATTGGGACTTTGGACGAAACAGCTAGCAACAGAATCTGTGTTCTACCTGCTTTTATAGGCAACCAGATGTTCATGAGGAAACGGCATTGTAAATCTGTGACCTGTAATGGGCAATCGTACAGATCATACAATGAACCGCGAGGAGTTGCGATTTGAATCTAGAGAGCGCGCCGAGCTATGAATGTTATTCGACTGAATCAAGCGAGTTATGAGTAAAAGTTACGACTCTGCTTCGAAGTCGACTGGACCGGAAATCTGGTCGATCCCAGAGGGAATATGCCGTTTTAGATGAGTTGGTGGAAGTGATCTGCACCTCGGTCGATAGATGCTCGCCAACATGAGCGGCAGGCCGTTCATCATATCTCTTCCTGGAAGACAATGAAAAATTCATTCCAAGTAATCTGTGTCAATCCAAGTTCCAGTAGGGACTACCAAAATTCAGAATATCCGGCCCGGCGGCGATTGTAGAGTGCTACCGATGTAGATCCAGTTTTTGACTTTCGGCTTTCACAAAGCTTGTGCGTTAACAGGTCGCCTAACACTACTCCGAAACAGGAGCCGACCGGACTCAAGTGCTGGTTTGACATGACCACCCCTCTGCCAAGTACTCAAACGTTTGGCGATATCAAGAACTTCGCAGCTTCGCCCGTTCACAGGCTTCATAGTGTGTTCCATCACCTCGAGAACAAGTACGGGCATCTCGATGATGAGTCCAGAGGTGAGCTGATTTCTTCGTCCTAGGAGAACGGGTTTAAAGTTCGCAGTTTCCCAATCGAAGCATGCCTCGAAATTGCATTGATACGCGCAGCGCCGGGCCGTTTACCTTCGTCAATTGAGGATCGCTGTGTTCTCTGAGGAGTAAGCTAGAGTCTTGCTTGGCTTTTTGGAAAGCGGGACGACGTTCAGCTCTTCCAGTGAATTCTGATTTCAAAAATTGGGGTCTGCCTTGGAGTTGGTAACATAACCAGGAAATCTTTGAATCATATCGATTTCTGGTCTCAGATCCCGTTTTTTTTTCACTCATGGGCATTGTGGAGTTGACCAGATGCTCCCGACGCGAATATAAATTCCGCCGCGTCTGCCCCTGAATGTAACGGAGGCAATGCTCTCATAGGAGCTGGAATAGGTGCTGGCATCATAGCGTTGATATGCGACGAGCTTGATGACTACAATGGTTTTGATTGAGCATCTTTCCGTGTAAACTAAGGATTTTTGGCAACATATGGGCGTTTCGGCTGATTTCTCTCAGTCAAACCGCATGCGATCTTCAAAACTGGATGATCGAAATGTCTCCTTCTCTAGTTCTCTCTGATTCGAGCGAGCTATGGAACTCAGGAGACGGCAGCCTGCGGCGTGATTATAGAATGAGAATACCTGAAGAGAGGTCGAATCGTGTCTTTCGTCTCCTTTCCCGTACCAGTATCGTCCTAAGATCTGTTGCATGGAACGAGGAGAAAAGTTTCCAACGAGAAGTTCAACGACACTCTTCATCGAGGACAATTCATATCCTCTAGTACGTCGCGGTCCTTGGGCGAAATATGATCGAGAAACGCTCTGGGGTTTTTCCCGAGTTGAAAAAACTTTGTTGCCGAGTTGAAAAAACCGAGGATATCATGACGCTGGCTTACGAAGAACAGAATTAACGCGTTTCGGCGGGACCTTGATCCGTTCAGTCTAATTTGAGCCGCTTAGGACCACAGGATTGCTCAGCTACTGTCCGCTGGCGCCTGTCCTGCGCGGGTGTTGAATGCATGCTCCACTGGACATGAACGAGCCTCACAGATTCAGCATCAACAGTAAGACCATTAGCGGGTACTTTCGCTCGATCTTAGACGGATCGGAAGACGAGCCAAAATATGTAGTTCTCCAGCTCCATCGTTGAAACGATTGGCTTGAGCGATGGTCGAAAGCGCCAGAAGAGATCCTCGGATCGAGAAAATATGTAATCACTACGGCCAGAGAGTCTATGCACCAACCGATCCGAGCCACTCCCACTAAGATACTAGATCGCTTCAGAAATACAAGTAACATTCATGAAAAACGCATATTTCGGGAGAGCAAAATATCGTGCGTGATTTCCGTACTTGTCTCACAGAGCTTGCATGTTCATGGAAGCCGTTTGAATCGCTTAGTGCATCGAGTCCCTGGCCCTCAAGATCACGTTACCATGAGTTGGAGTCATCGTCTACATTATCCGAACGTCAACGAGCTTGGAGGATGAGGGCACTCTCTGAATCTGTTTCCCGGCAGCTCGTCAACTTTTTCATCTGGCCGTGGACTACAACGAACGTCATCCACTGAGGGTTAAAGGTTGCTGTGGAGCCTTGCCGTCACTTGAGGCGTTCTACCATGACGTCTCGGAGAAAGCATATATTGGTTGCGCCTGTTCATGAGACATTGCCGAGCCAACCTGGAAACATCCGGAAGCAGTTCAAGGCGACTTCTTGTACAACACTCTTTTCCTCATTCTTTCTTCTCCGCGAGTGTTTTTCTCCCATCGCTTGTGGATACTTTTGCATAAGCAGCAACACCCACAATCCGACTTCCGATGAGTGCTTCGTTGACGAAACGACCAAGAGAGATGTTTTTGCGCATGTCGCCCGATCTTGGTCGAATCGCGATTTTTTAAGGAAGTTCTGAGCTTCCGCAGACTACACAAAATACCAGAAAAAGTGTTCGAGCGAAATGCCCAACTCAGATCCACAACTATTCTTGAGCTCAGGGCCTAGATTTCGAAACCTATTCCGCATTACGTTTTTCTTCTCTCAATGAGCGTTTCAGACTTTCTCGTGGTCTGGGACCTCCCATGTGATCCGAAGTGATCACCTCTCGAGCGTGTCCTGAGTCATTAAGTCGCAGATTCACTCAGACAGCGAGCAGATATCCCAGCTGACAAGTGAGACCTCGAAAGCCCTCCGGGTGGAATCTGCGCCCATGACGCGTGTCGCCCGCGTGTGGGACGGCGTTCCTTCGCACGTCAACGAGACCTACGAGTGATTTTCTCCTCACCGTTTTCACATTTTTGAAACGTGAAACCGCCCTCACGCTTGCATCATAGGTCGGAACAAATGTCAGAACCGATCACTTGCGTTGCCAGGGACAATGCGCTTCATGAGCTTTTCGTGGTCTGACCAGAATCGCGATTCCATCAGCGTGAGGGAGTTCCGATCTGTTAATCAATGAAGTGTGCAAGATATGGAACCGGAATCGGCCCGGCCGCAGCAGCAACTCAGTTTGTCCACCTCACAAACACACCCGTTCTATCGTTTCGCGTACGAGCGAGCGGGCCTACCGCCGAGAGCTGCGTGAACCATTCCTGGCGGTCTTTCCCAAGCTCCGTGCGCCCAAAGCTCAACGATTGTCAGTGCGCAGCTGACTCCATGAGAGCAGTTTCGATCACCGACGACACGCAACCTCACAGCCATATTCATGTCCAAAGTCGACGCTTCTGTTTTCCTGGACAGGGTCCGACCTCGATACCCGACTTTAGGGGAGGAATTCCGTGGCAGGCATCCGTGGGAAATCCTCGGATGAAATGGTGTGGTCGCATTTCAACTCCGATCCGGAATGCGGTCACTGCTTTTACACTCGTCTTTAGATGACGGATTCGAGATCGCGTTCTCGAACTCTCGGCGTTGTTTGGCGTTCGAGAGTATTTTCATCGGCGAGCCTCGATAACAGATTTCGCGAATTTCGTTCCACGGAGCTCTTTCGATTCGCTGCGCCACGAAGATGGTTTCCGGTTACCATGTCACACAAGATTCCGTGGATCGCTCATTCTTCCCGCACTTGCTCCTACTGATATCTCTCCAAGACCGTGTCGATGTCCCACAACCGTAGAACCGCAACCGTGCTCTATCGCTTGCTAAGGCTCGTATTCATCAAAGAAGGATTGAAATAACAACATTGCGGTTCCCCGGCCCAAGTATGTCCATTTGAGTGTCAGCCACGTTTTTGCGCTCGCAGAATGGCATTCACTGGAGCAGTGCTCTGAGTTTCGAGTCACATCTCGACAGCGTATCGACGGCGTCACGATCGCGCCGAACGAGGCATTTCTTAGCGCGGGAAACTTTTATTCTGAAGTTCCACCAGTGGGTCGACTTCACGCGATCAACGAGCGTGCGAATACTGGAAATCAGAGCTCATCCCCAAACGGGGACCCGCGAGAAGTTCGCTCCCGAAGTTGCTGTGGAACTGTGACCATCGATCAAACGATGCATTCCTGTTGGATCGGATTCGTCCATACGCGCTCGGAAGGGATTGTTAGTGGCTGTTGAACAAATTTTCAAGCCAGCGCGAGGACAGCTCGAAGCGGCGATGGTGCTGTCCCTCCTCCACCGCGGAATTCCGCTCGTTGGCAAGAGAATCCAGTCCGCCAGACTGGACTTGGTGGCAGATTTCACAGCTTCACAAGAGGCTTTCCTCGAACGGCAAGGGATCTTCCCTCCCCACCTGGAGCGTTAATCTCCCATATCAGTGAACAGGGGTGTGCGGCATGTGCGAATGACTACACTCGGTGCATGAAAGTCACTTTAATTCTGACGAGAAGTGCCCATCCCGAAACGTGCTGTGCGTCCCTCAGTGGACGATCGAGTGGTCATCCCTGGAAACAATGCATGTGGAGATGCACAGCATCAAGCCAGCCAACAACGGGGGTGAGTCCACAGAGATCCTTCTGGATATCACACAATTTTGTGACTAGAGTTCCGGGTGTCCTGTATTTGGAACCGCTCATTCGAACAAGTGGTCTCTGTGTGCTGCGCCCCATGTCAGTCTATGTCGCGCAGGTAATCTACTCCAACGGAGCGATATTTCACAACCAGCTGAATATTTCGCGGCCGAGGTCACTCGAGAGATGGAAATAACACGTGACGGCAAACCTCCTCGTTCATTCTTGATATCCAAACCTGTAAAAATTCGTGAAAAGTCGTCGAGTCGGGGCTCAGACACACAAATGATGAGTTCCGCTTCCGGTGATGCGGACGACCGAAAGAGCAGGTGAATCATGGATAGTTTGAGGATGCGGAGCGTGAATTCGGAAGCCACGGAACAACTTGGATAGCGACCAGGGAAGCAGGGATTTCCGATCACTCGATGGGATTTGATGGTTCCAACAGACTCCACCTACGCTCCAAAAGGTCCGAAAAGCCTTGATCAAATGGAGTCGAGTCTATTGTAGAGCCCGATCTCATCGGTGATCCGAATCTCTGAAACCACGCTCAAGGCTGATCGGTCCGACCTCAAAGCCTGACAGCGCCGGAATTCAATTCGTCACGCGATGACAGAAGTCCTGAAAGCCGGGGAATGGATTAGTTGTCAGCTGCGAGAAGGCTTTCGCCAAAGTGACTCTTTCACCACGAGGGTGTCTACGACTCCGTATAGCTGCATCCCGTAATTCGATACCAGAGAACGGCTCGGCGATTCCTCGTCCGGAATCGACGGAAAGCGCTGGAATTTGGCAAGAATCTGTTTCCATTTTGGAAGGCAACCAAGTCGTACGACAACGTGAGAGAGGAGAGGTGTAATGAGCTCCAATGTAGGAAAAAGTCCGGAGTCCAACGCGTGAAAAACCATTGACTTCGACGACCTTGTGAATCGGAAAAGGAGCTCAAGTCACATTGCTCCCATGCGGTACGAGATTCTTTGAAGGCGGCTCTCTTGCCTTGATCACGAATACCCACCGGGAATTGATAGCTCTCCAGGCTGACTCCGGGATCACGTCGACGTATTCAGCTACGTGCGGCGGAGCGAACGGCTAGGATCGATAAAGACGGGTCATCGCAAGCCGGATAGCTTCCCAACCGAAACAGGAGCAGTGTGGAACGTGAGTGAGCTCTGTGAGGCTCATCGGAGAAGTATTCGCTGGTCTTTTGACGCAGATTTGAATCGAATGTTAACACCACATTCATCAGCAAGCTGCGGTATTTTTCACCTCATCCGATTCGTGGGAAAGCATGATAGTTCATCACGTTTTGTCCCATGGAATTTGCGCTCGCACGCCTGTCCTCCAGGTGGAATTCATCAACTCAAGATCCTCATAGTTAGATCTGCTTGCTCCCCCTGTCGCCTAGTAGTCGCTCTTGGCGCATGTATCATATCTTGATAGACCCTCGTGCTGTGAGCTGTCGTTGTTTGAAAACGACATCAAGCCGCGGCATATCTCCAAGAGAGACTCATCATCGCAGGTGGGAACAGAAAACTAACCGGAATGCCCGATTCGTCTCTCCGTCAAATGGCGGCAAATATGATTCATCGGCGATTGGCGGACCACACTGACCACGCGAGAACATACTTGTGATCAGCGCAGCAAGGTGTTTCGGGTCCTCTGTATCTTAGAAGATGGGTCAGGAATCCGATAGGAGACGATATCAATAAGGAGGCAAACAGTCCGTTACACGGATCCGAGAGTAGAGAGCATCAGAAGACGTACGAGGTGATGGAAGCATGTTTTTCCGAAGCATATCCGTTTTTTTCTTTATGGACCATCGATCTCCACGCTGGGTGGTTCCAAGCAGATCGGAAGACGGCATTTTTTCCCGATCGCTCATTCCTAGGGCTCGCTCATACACTGGGCAGTCCGCATTCCACATTTGCTGATGCATGGAGGGCTTATCGATCCACATTGACTTTTTGCTCGGATCGCACATTGAAACGAAATGGACGAGCACGGCATGAATCGTATTACGCAGCTCCAGTAGGAGGAGGATCTGATCCGAGCCCCGTGGCAGAGGCTTCCGATAACCTCAGCCTGATACTGGCTCCTTTCCTCGTATAGTTTCGAGCTGAATGGAATTGTTCGGGGACCACAGCATGCAGACATCTCGGATCCGCCTGCTACAGGATCATATCACACATCTTTCGACATTCGAACAGGATTCTGAAAAAAGTGCACCATTGGCGGCTCCCACGCACTCCTGGACGATAGCCTTTCACTCTTCACATTGATTGTAGATCTCAAACTCGTGCCTTTGTCGTCCCAATGTTCGCAGCTCAAATGCGATTTGAGAAGTTTCCGCGGCGATCAGTCTGAACCACGCTTCGAGCTGTTTCCGGCCATCACGATCCGGGCGGGAAATCTCAATCTACGCACAGACTAGGAGAACGTCAACGCCTTTTCCCACTTCCACGATTTGGGGAATCCCGTAGACGGTTTCCTAGATGTCGAGATGTACAGGGAAGGAAACAGTGAAACTGGTGGGGGGAAACTGATGGTTTCTTTTGGGTGCACTAGGGATACCGACAAGGATCGACGAGGAGTGGACATTCTTCATGATTTCTCTCATTCAGTGCAGCTTGGGGACTGGGCAAAGTCGGTGAACACTTGTGACATGACTCGGAACAACGACACCGTCAATCATTCCCTCGCAAGGGTTGTCCACGAGAAGATCCAACGAGAAAGGCAACTATATTGTGAAGATTCCCCTTCTGATCATTCACTTGGGGTGGCGCGCGATGAGCAAACCATTAACAAGCGGAAACTCAGGACGCGAAACCAATTCAAGGTCGCACTGTTCAGTTCTCGAAGGGGCAGTTCATTCCCGTAGCGCTCCGGTACAGCAGGGCATAGGTTGAGGATCTTGTCACGAAAATAGCTTGGCATCTCCGAAACGACCATCGCGAGACTTGCATTCAACCCGCGGCTCCTGGCGATTCATCCACTGCGGGATAGCTCGAGCGTCCGGAAAGCTTAGGATGGTTCCATTTACGAGCGAAATCTCCCAGGAGGGTGAACACCATCGCTCCAAAGGAGCGATCATAGACAGCACCGTTGAAACAACAACGGGAGACGTGAGCTGCCACTGGGAACGATAACCCCTGAACGAGAACGGGTAGGCTGTTTTCGATATCCGCTAAGTCTCATGAGGACGAAGCAAGTCACGGCCTTTGATAGCATCAGATGGAATGCAGACCGTGGAACATATTCTTTCGATAAGAATAAAGATCATTCTGAGAGCGAACTTTGCACAGCGAATACAACGAACAAAATGTTTGCGGTTTCGACACTCGGGCGCATCGTTTCTCGGGCCACCCGGTTCTACGTCGCTGGGGGCAACGAGCCAACTGAATCATTCCGTGTCTCAACGAGTTGAATACGACCTCCCGAGCCACCACTTGCAAGAATGGAGTTAGCGAATTTTTCTTGGTTCTCTCCGCATCTTCCTGTTCTTGGAAGTTTCGCCATTGGGAAGGTCGCTGTTTGGGAGCCGCTACGGAGCAATCGCCGTGCCGTCTGCGGCGCTTTGGCAATCGGCGAGCGACAATCCACTGGATTTCCAAGTCTGTCAGGATCGACGAGAAAGGTATCAACGCGGCCATAGCCACCATATCACCCAGAACAGAAATAGAGGTCAATGCACAGCTCGTAAGCTGCCCGTGGCGAGTTAATCCCTCCTTGCACCCTTGGATACATGTCATGGGATGGCCTTACGCAGTCGTTCTCCGCCTGTACTTCTCTGCAAAGCTGACCGATATCGCGTGGAGTCTTCTCCCTCTCCGCGTTCCAGCTACCGGTATCTAGTTGGACTGTCAGCAACTTGCGAATTGTCTCACTGAGCCCACTGCTGTCAATCAGAGCATAGCGGCCGGAATCGGCGGCGGAGTTGCAACTGCAGCGAGCGAGCTGTGAACTTGGCGCGTGTATTTGAAGCTCAATCTCTTTCCACCTCGAGCCTCGCGCTCCTCGGATCTTCGGTGAGGCCCGCACAGCTGATTCATAGAGTTATGGCTGGTTCGAAGGATCCTGTATACACGCCTCTGAACATCGCTTGCAGTGAAACTGGTGAGAGTTTTTAGAGGGTACTCTTTGCACTCACCGATCACAAAGCTTTATGGATTTGGCAGAGTTCAGAAATCGTCTGACTCCGATGATTGATGAGCCGATCAGCTGACCGACAGGAGGCGAGAGCATCTCCCGCCGGTGGGGAAGCCACGGATTCAGCTATTTCAGCTACTTGTTGAACTCCGCACAGGAATGTGGCGGCTTCATTCTCTTCCAAAAGACTGAAAATTATGGAATCGCCTGTTTGACACGAATGTCAATATTCATTAGGATCCGCTAGGAGGATGGCGCATTCTTGGATGAGAAACCCTCAAGGACAGTTTTTATGACGGGCACTTGCCAATGCCCGTTCTATACTATCCGTCTGAGCCTCTCGCGAGGATATGGCTCCACTCCCGAAAGTACTCCTCTTGGCGGTGATTCTGTATTTCACGTCGTGAAGGCGTCCCGCGTCCCTAGTTTGAGATGGAGAGTACAATAAGCCGTGAACTAGCCCCGAAACTTCAGTTGAAATTCGCGGCCTGCGGAAACCGCGAACAGCGCTGCATTTCACGCAACACAGCTGAGCTCCTGAACGGCAGCGTAGTCCTGGATCACTAACCAGGGAGCTATCTGTCACAAATTCTTTGAGGAGAATTGTCTCAAATTTTGAGCCCGCAGTCGGGGGAGTAAAGTTGGAAAATCTTGCAGAGGATGCCAACGGAAACGAAGCACTCGACGGATACATCGATATTGATGCAGGAGAACCCAACGAAACTAGCTGCTGCTCGAAACAAATTTCCAATTGCACCGATCCGAAAAGGTATGAGAGTCTCTCTCTTTTTTCTTCCCTCTCAAATCTCAGCAGTCATGAATCTCGCGTCACACGTCTCGACTGGAGTCTGGGTTGTGCGTGGGAACAGGGACATCATCGGCAATTCATTTCGCTCGGGTCGCGACAGATGTGAGCGATAGGTGCCACGCGCTCTCCCCTGCTCTGTTTGACTCTTCACTCCACCGGCTTCCATGGAACTTCTCGGCATTCACCGTGCTGCTCGGCCACGGGAGAACTGAACTCGAATCGTGTTCGAACGACCCGCATATGCTTCCAACTGTTCGACGCCAAACACTTGATACGGTCGTGGAATGCGTCTCCATTGACAGTCTCAAGTCGAGCGAACCAGCTTTTTGCTCATTCGTTTGCCGTGAAGCAATCACAGACTCCAGGGAAATTCACACGGGTCCGCGTCGTTCCCGGCTAAATCCAATCTCGCTCTTCGTAGATGGCTGGAGCGTCTTCCGATCCTGACGTGGCTACCGAAATACAACTTCCAAGACCTTTACGGAGACGCGGTGGCTGGGGTCACGGTGGCTCTGACCGTCATTCCTCAAGGGTTGGCCCTCGCCGGTGTCGCCCAGTTGCCTCCAGAGTACGGCCTATACACCGCCTTCATGGGGAGTTTCGTGTATATATTTGTAGGCTCAGCAAAAGACCTCACCATCGGACCAACTGCCATAATGTGCATTATGACGAGTCAATATTCCAAGTTCGGTGGACCAACCTACGCCGTTCTACTCTCATTGTTGTCGGGAATAGTTCAACTCTTTTTGGGTGAATATGAGAACAAACAATATGATGGGCGAGGAGAGAACGAATGAGGAGTTCTCCTCTGACTCGACAAGAGCCAGGAGTTGAGGTTCGCGAGCATTTTTTCTGGAAAAATCATCCGATTCCCTTTCACAGGTCTGTTGAATCTCGGGTTCATAATTGATTTCATCTCGGGCTCCGTAATCTCAGCTTTTACCTCTGCAAGTGCCCTGACAATCGCCTCAACGCAGCTCAAGGGGTTGACTGGCATCCCGATAAACTCGGAGCACTTCTTCGAAGTTATCCGACAGCTGTTCGCAAACTCCAGCCAAATCAGGTCAGCGAAATGAATTCTTCGGCATGTCGAGAGTCATGCTTATTCTTTTCCTTAGTGTAGTTTCTTCTCACCTCAACGATTGAGCTTGTAGACCCACACTTTCAGTCTCTTCAGATAAATATTGAGGTGGAGAGGATGAAAGATTGCTGGCGGGTTTTGGGGGTTTTCTCATTCTCACCTTCCTTCTGTGATGCTTTGGCGCTGAGTCGTGTCGAAATTCGAGGCTGAGGGGAGATGACTCACGATGGTCTCGTTGGTTGTCTCAGGTGGAACGATACCATCCTCGGAGTCAGTTGCATGGTGGTTCTGCTGGCTCTTCGTTTCTTCCGGGCCTCTAGAATCAACGAAAACACGACCCGACTCCCCAAATTCCTGTCGAAATCGATCAACACGATTTGGTTCACCATTGTGACCACCAGGAACGTCATCGTTGTATTGATATGCGGCGGACTCGCAGCTGTGATGGATGCTCAGGGTCGCAGACCGTTTGCACTGACGGACGCTGTTAAAGGTGGACTTCCCCCGATACGAGTGCCAGACTTCACGTACACTTTTAATGACACGAGAACTAACACAACGACAACTCTGACGTTCCCTGAAATCCTAGCCGTGAGTTCCGAGCCCCCCAGTTTTCGGAGAGCCGTTGATTAGAAGATTGAAAGGACAGCGGACTACGGAAACGTTCACTCTTTCGCAGGATCTGAATATGGGTGTGATTGTAATAGCACTCCTTTCGATTCTCGAATCCGTGGCAATCGCCAAAGCTTTTGGTAAGTTCACGCTGAAAGTCTTCGATTCTTTCAACGTCGATGGAAACCCGTCGATCTCAAACCGATCAGCGCTACGCGTTTCGTTCCAGCGAAAGGAAAACGGCTGAACGCAACACAAGAGATGGTTGCTCTGGGATGCTGTAACATCGCAGGCTCGTTCGTGTCAGCCTTTCCGGCTACGGGGAGTTTCTCGCGAAGTGCAATCAATAACAGTTCGGGTGTTCGAACGCCCATGGGCGGCCTGTTCACGGGCGGAGTCGTCTTGAGTGCGCTGGCTTTCTTTTCGCCGTACTTCAAATTCATCCCGAAAGCCACTCTCGCCGCAATAATTATCACCTCCGTCATTTTCATGATCCACTATGAAGACGTCGCTATAATCTGGAGAACTAGCCGTGAGTGACCTATTTTGGGAGCCACAATATTTTCTCGAGTCAAACGGAACACCTGACTGCTACAAAAATTCTGGAGCTCGAGGCCTGAATTAAGATGTGCCATCTCATCTGCTTTCAAGGGGTCGATATGGCGCCGTACCTGTTCACGTTCTTCGGATCCTTCCTATTCGGTTTAGAATATGGAATCATGATGGGCGTCATCATGGCGGTTGTCCTTTTGCTTCATCACAGCGCGCGGCCAAACGTTACCGTCTCAACTGTCAAGGTTTGCCTCTGATGCTCCTCTCCCTAAACCGGGCATATGCCTTTTCTCCGGTACTCTCCCGAGGAGCCCACTCCGAGTCCTAAGAGCATCTTCTTGCTCCACTATATTGTCTTGTCGACGCGTGATTTCTCCCAGGGAGCAATCTGACTCTTCAGCAGCTCTGGAAGTGGCTCGAACAACCTTTCGTCGGATTTTGATGCAAAGTCGTTATTTTTCTCCCTTTGCAGACCGGCAACTCCAGCTATGTTCTCTGTCGAATAGACCGAACTGTATTGTTTCCTTCCGCGCTCTACGTAACAGGGAAGATCGGACGAAAGATTTGCGACGAAGTGAATCGAAGGGGCCAAGAGACCACACTGGTGATGGTAGATGGATCCCGCTTATCGCGCGTAGATTACACCACGTGCATGGTAAGCGCTCAGAAGTTTTCATCGCTCCCATTCCGATACAAGTTCTCAAGTCGCCTTCTTGACGCGTGCCGCGTTAATCCTATTCCCTATTCCAACGATCCCGTAAGTCGTTTGAATCCTCCCGCGTGTTGCTCTCTCTCTCTCTCGGGCACTGCTGGCGCCATTCAGAACAGAACCAACTCGGTCAGCAGTGGCGGCAGCGGCTGTGCGGATGGGAGCGCTATCGAACTGAAGTGTAGTTTCCATTTTGGAAAGTTGGTGGATTCTGAAGAAAAGCTGATTCCCTCCTCGGGTCGTTGGCAGTCTGCGTGCTCCGGCTATGGGGCCCGAGAAGCCGAGACTTCCGGCTCTCCCGCGGCTCCGTACTAAGAAGAGGAGTATCGTTCAAAACCTCCAGAATCGGCAGCTGTTCGGAAGGCTGGCCCCGGGAAAACGCGAAGTGCCCCCTCGGATTTACCACACTATACCCCGCCGCCTAGTTTTCAAGTTGAGTTCCTGTCTCCCGATGCATTTGTTGTCAATCGGACATGTGTTCCTGGGGTTCCTTCGAAACGGCAGTCACGTCGTGTCCTACACCAAAACAGAGGAGTACCGCAACGATGTGATGTTCCGATATCGCTATCATCTGCAGTTCTGGTGGTTCACTCCAACTTTTCGGCTGGAGCTGCAGCACCAAGTCGAACTGTTCTCGGTGGCCTCACCTATATTCATCACAATCTCCGAATACTCAGGTGACAACAATAAAGTTGTCGCCGTAGGTCATCCTCTGGATCTCCTGTACGAGCCGAATCAACAGAGTATGGTGCTCGTGACGATCGTGGCAGTGCCTTCTCTCAAACCCTGCACAGAGTGCTCCGCTCGCAAGTCCAAGTGTCTTGAGCACGGATTCATCTTCCAAACGACGTGCAGCTTGAACGCCTTCTCTGTGACCGATCCAAAAATAATGGCTGGAGTGGATAACCACGTTCTCATCAATACCACCTCGACCCTCGTCTGTCACGAAATACGGATCCGTAAAAAGTCAACTCGGCGGGATGAATGTAATTCTTCGCCTACTACGCTGACACAAACCCTGGTTAATAGGGGGGAGGGGGAGGACCCTACAGACGCACAATTTCTCGTCAACGATTCGGGCATGTCAGACGTTTTCTCTTGTGCCGACGAAGACGACGCGGAACCGAAGGACCTGAATCTTGCTTTCCGGATATCGGAACCACTAAGAAACGCACAGGACTGGGTGTTCTCTCAGTCGATGTCGAAGCGTACAAGATCGTATTTCTGCGAGAATATTTTTTCCAAAGAGCGGAGCAACCTCTCTCTTTATAACGGATCGAGAGACCGGCCACTGTTCCTGCACTTACAGTTGCCCGAGGCGGCAGATGAGTATGTTGAAATGAACGAGACCCAACTCGAGTTCGATTACTGCTGCGGTTTCATTGGGCAACGCTTCTGCACCGAGACCAAAACACACCTAGTGAGCATCCTGAACTACGACGGAAAAATCCTGGATTTCTGTCCGTATTCTCGCATCGTAACCATTTCGTTGTGCATCCAAATCGATTCAACGACAACGGCTCAGACTTTGGAGGCCGTAACATGTTCTTCGGTTCGCGTAGGCTACGAATTGTTCGTCGTTCTCTTGTGGTCCGTTTCGACGGGCGAACTACGTATCCGCCATCTCCAACACCAGCAATCCAGTCTCGACTTGAAGAACGCGACCACCGAGGACTGCCCGGAAAGCTTCCGCCAGTTCTACAAGAACCTGTTCAACCTGCGTGCCAAAAAGCTAGGATTCAATCCGTATGATCTCAACGTCCTCGGTCATCGCTCGGACAACGAAGAGCGCTCGGTTCATTGCATAGCAAATCGAGAGAGAACACTCTGCCTGATGTTATAATTGAGCTCCTGTTTGTTTGAAGGAGTCCTGAACAGTTCGGCGATCGTCCTCCTCTTTGTAGAGAATCGAACTCGGACGGGATGACATGCTCATCCTTGGCGATTCCTCTCAATGTGTACTTTGATCGTTATGTAGGCGCGAATGAATTTGTATAAACCCAGTCAAAACCGTGCATAAACCTGGCTCTAAAATCACGCTGTGTTTCTTCTCGGACTCTCGACCATCATGAGACTCTCATCAAAGCGGATTCCGTCAGAAGGAATCGAGGAATTCAAAGCCAGGTGCTACTTTCAGGCATTCAAGAACCTATGGGAAGAACTTGCCAAAGAAAAGTCAATCTTAGCGTTCTCGGGACTCCAAAAAGAAGTTCGTGAAGCTATTGCGGCAGCTCTCGGTGACAAGTTCAAGTACCTCACCTCGCACAAGGAGTGCGACGACTTCATAGGTGAATCTCTTCCTAATACCACGCGATATATTCTCGTGAAATTCTCAGATTCGAGTAACAAATGATGGTAGCTGTTTTCAGTGGAGTCTATCTCAACTCAATTCCAAGGTCTGACAGATCATAATTCACTTACAGCCGAGTTAGGATCTACGAAAGTCGACATTCCAGCGAGCTTATGATGACGGCTGCCGGAATCGGGAAGGGAATTATAAAGTTGTGCAGGCGCAAAAAGAGATCCTTCTTCATATATAGATATATCAATAGATGTTGATTATTTTTATCACATGATCACAAGTGTACATAGAATTATTGTAGACGTTTATATGAGACATGTCCATAATAAAGGCAGGAAGTCTCGTTTTGCGATAAATTTCCCGCTGATTTGATTTCGACAGAGCGAGCCGTCTCCATCTGACGATTGAAAAAAGTCGATCGGTTCGTCGTGCATTTCCGCTCATCGACTGATCCGTCAACGAGTGATCTTGTGGAGGCTTCATCTTCGCATATCACGAATGCCATCGCGATGGAAAGTTCACCATTATTGCAGTTGGTCTTTTGGTAACATTGAACCAGATGAGGTTGAACCAGAGTGTTTCATTCTTGGGCGATAGAGCCGCTTGGGCTGTGGTTTTCAAGTCGCGTGAATTCGAGAAGATCTTGTTCCCGTCGAAACCTTGCCCAGTGATTTGATCGGAAAAGTCGGGTCGCTCTCGGTTGCGTTCGAAGAATGCTCCTGAATAGGATGGGCGAGCCTCGACCCGATTCCCATGATAAAACTTGGCCATTCTTGGGTACCCATACCGGGCCCACATTGAGACAAATCACAGATCCAATATTGAAAGACTTCTCATAAGCATTATATTCCGGGACTACCTATTACTGTATAGCTTGCTCGGCTCCACCTCTACATCGAATGAATAGCCACAGATGAGACTTCATCCGCTGAGTGAGAAGCAATCGGTTGACTCCAAAGAAAAGAGCACCACGAGAGCAATGGCTGAAAAACGGCAATCGATCACTAGCTCCAGCCTCAGCTGCCTTTGTGGATCCGAGTTTCGAACGATCAGGTAATCACTGCCATCTTTTGAGTTGAAGCTAGATTCGACTACGCGTGCTATACACCCTGGACGTCGCCGCGAATAGATTCATTACTGATCTGAGAGAGGTATACTTTCCTAAGTTGACAAATGCGAGGAAATGCGAGATAACGTTTCCGGGACTAAAGACAATCACAATTTTTTTTGACACCTCAACTAGCAACACAATTCTGACCAGCTGCACTTCGTGAGGGGTTTGAATCGAAGATGCTCCTCAATGAATTGGCATGGGCATCGAGCCATTGCACAATGTCTCGGGGGTGCGGGCGGAGGCGGTTCCGAGAATCCATCCGGGTGCACTGGGACGCTCAGATCTAAGCGTTTTCGTACGAATTCCTTCACCCACCGCTGACTATATCGCAGGAGAAGTTTTTCGGCGGTTTTCTGTAAGAAAAAGCCGGGATTTCGTAACTCATCTTGACACAAGCTCACGCGGTGGCGTCCTTCTTGTCTCTGTCTTGCAGAGCTGGGAGGAATATATCTAACTCACTTCTGTGCGAGCCACGCGCTCTGTCACAGAGCCTCTCGTGATTATGATCTCCTCCTGATCAAGGTCCATTCTAGACCTGACTATGGGATTTTCGATGGGCTGATTTATTGAATCGGCTTTTTGCTGATTCTCGAGCATGAGCGACAAGTATTTCTGTAATCAAAAGCGAAAAATTCATCAACATCAGAGCGACCGAAGAGCCGGACGGAAACTAAATGTCCAGATGTTTCCAATGTCATGGATTCTGAGCTGACTTACTAGACAAGGTTCTATTTCAAAATTGATGAAAATGAGATGAACTTTGTGGCACGAAAGCTTTCCCCGATCGTCTAGGCCGAGGATGATGTTGTGTTTGAAGAGTATGCTGTTCACATGAGCCATACATCTCTCTAACAAATGATACAGCTGAGGAACGCACAGATAGTTCTTAGAGGTGATTCCCATCCTACGCAACCTCATTGCGCAAGGTACGATGACTCTCTACGTGAAATCGTCTCCCAATTCTTGGATTTACCTTGAACTTGAGCCACATGCAGACAAAGATGCCAGTTGCGTTCACAACGAGCCAGAATACCCCTCCACCAAACAGAGCCAAGCCTTTCGTTCCTGGAATAAGTCGAAAACTCAGCAGATTAGTTTGGAACTTCATGGTACTTCTCATCAATCGGAAAGTCGGATCGCAGACGCAATATTGTACGGAGCTCCGATCGAGATCGGAGAACCCGATTTTATGGATCCTGAAGCTGACATTTTATCCACTGACCGGAGAACAAGAGGCCGAACAGGATGAAGAACCCGAGTATCATCCACAGAAGGAGGATTCGTTTGTAGAAGACGTTATACAACGTGAATCTGACATCATTGGTCAGAACTTGCAGGGCGAGAACATAATCTTCTACAGTGATCTGTGAGGCATTAATTCCAAACTTGTAGCTGTCCTTCGCCGACATGCTGGATCAGCTAAATAATTCACTTTGGAAGCCTGATTCGAAAAGAGCTCACTGTGAGATTCGTATCCATGATTTCTTCCGGAACCAGGTTTGGCTGAAACTTCGCGCGAGTCACCCAGGCACAACTCTTGTTCGTGGGAAGAACGGTGCAAATGACATCACCATTGACTGGAATTTTCAAAGCGCTAATTATTCTGCCGAAAGAGATCCGAATGTTCGAGGGCCGAGGACCTGGAAATGGCTTGAAACATTGAAACAAACTCACCGAGCTTGTCCTCCGCATCTGTTTTTCTCGTGAAATGAGACACTCCAGCATTGAATGGGGATGACATCGCCGGGGCCGGGATCACGGGACTCCTCGGAGGCGATGGCCGAAGAGCGGTCGAATCAATCCGAATCGCTGAGAAATCAATCATACGAGTGAATGATTGCACCAATCATCAATGCACGGGAACGCATGCCCTGCAGCGTGTCGAGCCATTCGACATGAATGAGTAACCCGCCTTCCCACACCGTTGATCCGATCGACTCTCGCTTCGCTTATCAATATAGTGGCCCATCCCCAGACAAATGTTGATGCGGTCGGGTACGAAATTGGGAGTGAAATGAATCCTGACGCCGTAGAATACTCGCCCACTACACACCTGACTCGGCGCCTCTGTAGACGGCCGTTTCGTCTTTAGCTTTCCTGTCACCGCCCTCCTTAACGGCAACCACCTCCATGAGACTTGGCTGGATCGTTGCCGCTTCCTCTTCCTGGGCTCCGTCGAATTTGACCCAAGGGGTTCCCTTCCCATTTTTCGGCTTTTCAGGAAACGGCGGACTTGTACTCGTAACCTTGGCGTCGACCGGATCCACGCTGCCAGACTCAGACATCATCTGTCAAGGAAGAGACATCAATCGATCTTCTTCCTTCCCGGCGAACCTTCAAACCGGTGACCGTGCAATGACTATGGGAATTCAGCGAAAACATGAGCTCAAAGCATCAGCAGTCGCTCGGAAATGCAAAAGCGTGTCATCGAATGTCGAATCACACCATTGTGAGTGACGATACGCTTAGATTCCAGATATTTTTTGGGTGACGATTCCTCCCAGATCGTCGAGCGAAGAATTCTCGAATCGATGCCAAGAGAGGAAATTACGATCAAACGCCTAGCTAGAGAGAAATAATTGAGTCAATGATGCAGGGAGAATTCGATGTGATGATTGAATGCACATATTTCGAACTGCATAATGATTCTGTGTGACGCTCTGGTCGGATCCGCATGATATCGTCGTTTGCTCAGCTTGCTAGTGCCATTGTTAACGGATCGCGACGAGCGATGGAGTGATGACAACATCTATAGAACTTTCGATGCCCACTGCTGCCATATCGGCCGTTTGCTGGAATCTTTTGCTCGACCGGAGTATGAAATTTTTTGGTCTTATCCATGCGATCCTCTCCGAGGTTGAGCCGTTTCCGCCGCCACGCAAAGGTGCAAGACCTCTGAGCCCGACGTAGGCATGAATATAACGAGGTAGAGTTCCGGAGGCACATCCAACTCTTCGCTAAACGCCCTAAATGCAGACCATCTGATTCCTCAGGAGCGTTTCTCGATCGGCTCTGTCTGACTGGCTGGCTGGCTGGCTGGCTAAGGGACCAACTGTTTCAAAGGCTGGGCGCACCTAGCATGGACAAAGCAATCCTACTTCTCCACGATGCAATCACGGGTTCGAATCATGCGACCGTGTGTTTCAAAAGCCCATTAGCAGCCTCAACCGACCTTGCTCATCCAGACGGCTTTTCTCACACGACAACTGGACCTCCTTTCAGTCATGGGAGCTTCCGCAAGCTCGATGAGCACCCCGCATGGGGAGTCACGAGAGCGGACGCCTCTCACTGCAGCGCATCAGGGAGAACATGTAGAATCATTAGGAGCACTAACCGTGAACGAAACTTCTCGGAACTGTCTTTCCGGTATATAACCTGAGTTCGGGCACGCGAGAGGTCAACTCATGAGAGTTATCGCGTTTGCATATCCGCAATTCGCAAATAAGCAAGCGCTTGTGTAAAACTTTCCGTGCCCTCGAATTCGATTGATTTCATCTCCGCACATCCAACTCGAGCGTCCACAGCGCCATTCAGTCATGCGAGATATACGGCCCGAGGGCAGAGTGTACTCGTGAACAGTCTCGTGTTCGAATTCGATTGAGAAATCTCTCGGATATCAATTCTCCAAGGAAGTCTCCTCCCGACTTTCCATCAACCACGGTTGCACCATCAACGGTCAGCTGGTGTCACCCACTCGAACTCTAGAAATTGGTTCCATCACGATCCAAACAGAAAATCTGAACGGGAATACGAATAGGTGCTTGTGAGAACTCCACAGATTTCATGAGTCCATACCTTCGCTCATCAATAGACAGTAGTTTACGGGGGACAACCAGCACAAATCGCCGCGAACATCATCTGGAACCCGGAGCAGATTCACATCTTGACCCGGTCGATTCCTGAACTTCCCACTGTCCGCTGGTCGGCGTTGGGTAGTTGTGAGACTACAAGTTACACTCAGCCGTCGTTCTTAGTCGTAGTTGTCGCCCGCTTCGCTGGTCCGAGAGCGAGCCTAGGAGAGCAGAGCGTTGAAACTCATGGGAGGCCACCGCTGCCGCCACTGCAAGCACCGCCGTTACCACCATATAGACAAGAGACAACACCAGCACGAGCGGACCCGATACTAGAGAAAGAGGAGCGCCGTCAAATGCTGCGGCCGAAATCAAACTGAATACCAGTCAGCCAGCCAGCCAGCCTTGACGACGAACGGAATGACGGCGGCGCGCTGAAGACCCATACAGGACCGAAAACCTCCTTCTGTATCGCTTGATGGCATTCGAGCCTGAAACTGAAAATCTGGGGAGATATAAGACCCAACGTCGTAATGATGACGACAGCTTCCGAAGTAACATGTGTGTCATAACTTGGCACATCAGTCAGCGTAAGAAGGGAGACCCGCCCCAGCCGACTGGAGAACCGCGGATTGCTGCTTCGTAGTGAAGCTTAGCTTAGGAACGAACCGAATCTGGGGAGTAGGGTCTCACCTGCGTTGGGATTATACTAGCGAGGACGTGATTTCCGCGCTGAACCTGATGAAATGACACCGAGATCGGAAGCTTTGCGAAAACATGCTGAGAACCAGGGGGAGGACAGATACCATGGCGCATATTTCGCCCACTCTTCATGTTCAGATCAAAGGGGTACGATCTATTGGTGGCGGAAACTGGCACTGTAATTGACGACTTCAGGGCAGCACTCCTGGAAATTTTCCGTGTCGCGGCTAGCCTGGCCCTGCAGAAGGAGGAATGTTCTCCCCATGAGCGGGGACAAGCTCTTCAGGATCATTGACTGGTTCCAGAACGACGGGTTGATCGTGGTTCAAGTCGTGCATGACTCCAACTCGGGGAAGCTATTGAGGTGAATCCGGGATGCTGCAAGGCTATCCGTGGGATGACTCCTGGAATATTTGAAGAAACAATGAAAGTCGTCCAATCCTCTCGAAAATCCAGTGGAAGCGGTGCCAAATCTCTTGGGATATTCCAGAATGACTGTTAGAAGTTCTCCCGAAACCCTGCCGACTGCGTCTCTAAACTACCATATCTTCAGGTCTCCCCGGGAGTCCGAAATCGTTGGATCATGTCGTTGACGGGCAACGGAACCTCGAGGAGGGGCATGATGAAGGGGAAATCGACAATATTCTAGACTCTGGCTCATTCGAATCGATCAGATATTCACCATTACTGAGTCTCCATTTCCGGCACCACCCGGCTTAAAAACACCGCAATGCCTAGGCAAGCAATGATCGGGGCGCCGCGGAACCCACGATCGGGAGTCATACCGTCGTCTGAGTTACGTCTGGTCTGAGCGACCCATACATGGGCTCAATCCAGATTCTTAGGAGGCGAATTCTTATCGAATTCGAATCTGATCCTCATTCTTTCTCCTGGGAGGAGAAACTCACAAAGGTGAAACCCTCTGTTTCGCAAAAGGAACTGTGGAAGCGAGAGAAGGAAAAATGACCAAGGGGAAAGATAGGAGAGCTATGGAAAAGAAAAATCAACCACGACCCACATGAGTGGGAAATTCAGCTGGAGTCTAGGGCTCATATAGATAATATTCACCGAAAGAAAACTGAGGCTCATCATCCGGAAGATGCGAGAGGTTCGGGAGAGTTCGTGATTAAACCTCAGAGAGAAGACCTGAGAGGGAAGGGCATTCCACAGAAGAGGTAAGCGAGGGAACAAGGTAGATATACTCGAGTATTCTCAAGTTCTCAAACAAGGTCCAAGCAGAATTACAAGATGACGGCATGACATCTGGTCGTCCTGAGAATATCGCGACGAGGCGGTAGGATGAAGAGCGCGGCCTGTTACAGTTCTTGAAGCACTCGCTGGCACCGGACGGAGGGCCGCACTAACTCATCAATGATTCCCCCTGACTCCCAGTCTTTCCGGTCAGGAATAGGAGGTGACCTCCCTGGCCTTCGGTACCGGCGGTCGAGCAACCTGCGGCACCTGACCAAATAGGCGGTTTATGGGAGGAGAAGAAACTTCGGAGCGAGCGATCTCCAGCTCGCCAGATATCATCACTAGGGCAACCTCCCCCCAAAAAGTCAGAGTATAATATCGAGCACTTGTCTAGGAACAACGCTGTTCCGGAAAGTTATCATAAAGATCCTCGGTGTCGTAATGTTCCCCTGGTGGACGTGTCGGACCGTATACTCGAGAAGATCCCAAGGGACAAGAAGCATTTTAGAGCTCACTTCCGATGAATCAAGAGCTGCACATGGCGCCGCCGATGGTGAACGCCCCAGGGCCCCGAGCATGCAGGTGCACGAGCTGTATCACAGGTACGATACCCAATGATTCAGCGGAGGAATTCCGCTCCCTGTGTTGTGCAGACTCGGAATCCTCCAATCGCTGATCACCTACCGATGCCATCTCGCGCATAAACACGCACAAGGCTCAGGGGCTGGTGAACACCTGTTTTACGAAATTCGAGAACCTGGGAATGACATGGTCAGAGAGACCTCAGCAGAGTGGCTGTCCCGAAACACGTGGGCTCCGTCGGGGAATCGATAGTTTGAGGCTGCTCAGCTTCGAACGTGCAAGACAATCGGAAGTTTGCCGTGCTTACTGATTTTGCACCCCGAACATGGAGCTCGGTTCGCTTAGCAGCCATCAATCAAATGGGCGAACCAGTTGCGGATACAGGAATGGCTCAGCTGGGTGTTCTGGAAGCTTCCCGAAGTTTTGTGGACCGAATTCGCAGTTCTGAGGTGTGGAGATCACGTCGGGAATCAACGGACACGATTAGATTCCCGCCTTGGGATCTGTTTGTGATCGTCCCCAGAGATGAAACCGCAGATCGACGTCGTGTGCCACTGGTGGCCCGCAAAAGAATCAGTGATGGGAAGGTGGGGTGAAAATGGCAGCAGAGAATGCTCCACGATCAGCTGAAGCCAGCTACAGCGATGAGAACAGTTCATCTGTCTCGCCTGACCCCTGCATGATGAAGGCGCGCATTCCCGTTTTCCGGTTGAAGGAATATGTCCGGTCGCTGGCTGGAGAGGGTTCGGTAATCACCGATGGAAGGATCTACGTCTCTCCTTCTTCTACATTCAATACTCCTGCGATGTTTCTTTCCATACTAATCTGAGCCATGCAGAGGAGCTTTTCATGTTGCATGAATTCTCGTAAGGCCTGCAAAGGGCATGGAAGGACTTGACGGAGGGGCGCGGCTATCCTTGGCCCATTCGACGCAAGGAAGGGGGATGGAGCTGGGGGGCGGGGGGAAACCTGGGGGGGGGGGGGGTTCCTGGGGAGGGGGCGCAAGCATCGACGAAAAGGGGACCCGAGGGCGATGCTGCTTCGATGCTGGGCGGGCGCTTGCTAGCCCACGAGCTCGCAAGAGCCGGAATTCAGACTAGGGATATCGATCTTTCCCATTCGAGAATGCGCTACCCGTTCATGTTCCAGCTGCGTTCCGTCGCAAACCCGTTTTGAGCCCAGCTATGACGAACCGCGGCTTTTTCGGCCAATGGAAGGTTTCGATGTCTTCGTTCTTTTCCTCCGACAACGGTCAAGAGCCGCCTGGTATTTTGTCGAAATATTGTTGAACTCGTTCCGCTGGACGATGCGAGATATGTTCTAGTGCATGCTCCTTGGGGAATTTCGGGATTGCTTCGAAGTGTGTTTTTCGTTGTCCTTTTACAATCGGTCGCTATGACCTGTTGAGCCATCTTTCATGCCCCCACAGAACGGAATCTCCTCATGGTACTGAGACCACAGCAGCAGCCACAAAGCTTTAGGCTCAAAGCTGTCTTCCGAACCGATCTTGATGAGTTTGAGCAGGAAGCTTCCGATCACGAGCAGCACACCGTTCCACCGTGGCGAGGAAAGCGACATCAACCCCTCAAAAATATTCCGATCATCCCCTGGGGGATATAATTGTCAGAAGCCGGGTTTTATAAAGACCCGAGAGATCTTCGCTGGGATCTACGTCCGAATCGCCGAAACTCATGGGACGCCAGAGGGTTGGAACCCTGATTTTCAATCAGTTATCACAGCTACGCTTCAAAGCTCGAAACCGAAGGATTTGAAGCGAGCCAAGCCCTGAAACTTCGATTTGAAGAGCTCCTGACTCGTCCGAATCAAGAGCTTCCAGGACTCTTCGGTCTCGAACTTGATGCGTAACGACTGAGGGAGTTCAAATCGCATGCGAAACAGTAGAGCCTTGATTCGTGGAACTTTTTTTTATTACCCCAAGAGCGAATCTCGACGAGATATTCTCCCCATCGTCGGTCCTAGACGGTATCGAGCACTGGGGGCTCGTAGTCGTCGGGGCGATCCACAGCCATACCGTCGGCAGTCTTGGCTCCGGAGGATCCCTTGGAATCACCGTGAAGCTCGAGGAGCTTGCTCATGTCGAACTTGGGCTTCTTGAGCACCTTGACCTTCCGGATGAGCACGTCATGGAGGGGGAAGGTAACGTTGCAAGCTTTCTCGATGTCTTTTCCGATGGACTCAGGGATCAGCTTGCTGACGACGTCCTTCAGATCGCAGGATGACACCTCGCGCTGAATGATCTCGACCATCCTGCGGCGGATGGTACGGACCTGAGCGTGTTGGGCGTAGCAAGTCTTCTTGACTTGGCTTTGGGTCTTCTTCGTGAAACCGATGCAGAAGAGCCGCAGAACGAATCCGTCGGTGGTACGGACATCAACCTGAGCCTCGATCAGAGTCTGCCATTTCTTGACCATAGAGCGGAGCTTGTCGGTCGTCAAGTCCATCCCGTGGAAGTTTGTAAGGCAGTGCCTGCCCTGTACTTCCTCGCAGACGAGCCTACGGAGAGGAGAGGCTTCATTATGCATTCATCACGGATGAGCACGAGCTCGAAGCGATTCCAACTGAGACGAGGAGCGAAAACGGCATTTGAGCTCCGGAAAGAAGACGAGGAACTCACTTGAATTTCCTGAAAGCATCCTCGTTGTTGTTCAAGTCAGCTTGGGAAACCTCGTATACGCGACCCTTAAGGCCGTCCGAGGCGATTTTGGTTCCCTGCGTACGGTTCACAAGAGTCTTTCCAACATTGCGGATTTGGAACATGGAGGGAGCCTTCACATCGTACCAATCTTTGCGAGTGAACGGGTCCACACTGCAATGGGAAGCCGGTAGCCATTAAAAACTGACACTTCAAAGCTGCCTCTTCGCGAGAGAGAGCCTAACTTGACATCAACACCTCGTTTCACCACGCGCCCGATTCATCGAACTCATAAGGCCGCGATACGCAGCGCCATGATTCCCGAGGAGCGAGGACTCAACCTTCACGTCCACGTTTCACAGTTCACATTCGAAATCGCTCGGATGTTCCATGCCCACGACGAGGCAGTGAGCGCGGTCCTCCCCTCGAATCACCACCTGCACCGCCCTGGACCCTCCACTAGATAACAGCGAGAGTGTTCCCGAGAATCACGTAGAATAAGCCAGTGTGCACCTCACATGGAACATGAGCGAGCAAGCCTATGCTCGAAAACATCCACGCAAATCACAGGCGTCCAGTGGCAAGTTGTCGTGGAATAACATCGTAAACTCCGACTGAGAGCCCAGGGTAGCGACTGATATACATTTCAGTCACTTACATCTTCTTCTTCAGGCCTTTTTTGCCTCCTTTTGAAAGTCCCTTGTTCTTTCCAACCGCCATGTTGCTGCTCGTACGGGAAAAGACCGGAACGAGGCGCGGATGTTTGGTTGAAGCCTCGATTCCGAAACCACTCACGCTCGAAAGGTTTCGGTACCGGATGCCGGAAACCGGAAGCTCATTTCTCGTTCATATCGGATGAATGACTTTTTTTTCATGTCGGGGAGGTCGAATCGTCTTCGTTAATTCGACTGGCACCGATACATCTTGAACGATGGATCCATGCCTCGAGATTCGAAATCGGATCATTCGCGCGCCAAGTTTTGAAGGAGACCATCCGAGTCACGAAACTCTTTTTTTTTCTTATCGCGTCGGTCTTGTATTCTAAGGATCCTCCACAAGCTTTCCCCCTTCATGAAAGTCTTACAATAAGTTTCACCCCATCGTTGAGGGCGATTCCAAACCGGGTAGGTTCCAGCCTTCCAGCGCTACCTTGGGGGCTGCGGGTACGCCAGACTCTCAGCTGATTTCTCGGAGCAACCAGACTACCGCAGCAAGCAGGATGCTCCTGTGTCGCCGCTGGTCGCTGCGTGTTATTGGTGGCGTGTAATGAAGCTAAATTGTCGGACCAAATGACTGAGTGAGTTCTAGGCACTACTCTGCATCTGTAACTTACATAACCGATTCAAGGGCTCAGCTCAGGATGTACTCGAACCCAGTTGGTTTCCCCGATAAAGCGCAGTGATGAACGCTCTTGGGGCGAGGGACCGCGGAGTTTCGAACAGCCGTCTTTGGCTTCGCTCAAAGTAATTTGCCCTCCTGACAGAAAAAATCGTCGTCCTCAGTGAGTCTCCGCGGTCCACGAGAGCGATGCTGCTTGCCAAAACCATGATCTTTCGACCTGATGTCGATTTCAGTGATTGCATTCATTTGGCTGGCTCTTCTGAAATAAGCGTGACTGCCCAAACTCTCTGTTATCCTGGGAGCGACCGAGCGGAAGGAGCCGGTATCTGGCTAAAAGTTCCAGCTTCGATCAGGGGTATTCGAAGCTGTTTGGGACTACGAAAGCTGTCGCCCATCGTCGGAACGTCGCGTCCCTCGACTTTTCGCTGCTTCAGGCCCTGGGTGGTTATTCAATTCCCTGCATCCTTGGTCCGCTGAGTAACTGAATATGAGTTTGGAGAGTGGTGGATTATGTTTGGTTCCCTCTATCGGAGTAATGACTACCGTGCATTCTTCATCCGAACATCTGGGTTCCTGACTCCCCGATTTCTTGGGACTCCATAAGCTCGAGTTGGATCGCTCGGAGGCACTCTACACACAAAGAAGCGGAGAAGGACCCTTCAAAGTTCCAAAGCTCGTCTACCTTCGCGCGCTTCATTGTGGATCTGTTCCAAGTGCTCACGCGATATCGGTGCTTGGCAGCACGGCAATTCACTAGCCAAGCGCCGCTGGACAACGAAAAAGCTCATCATGCGTAGGTCACTCAAAAGCCTTGAAGTCAGTCTGAAGACATTGCGTGAGAACGATTGTTCCGCAGAAAGCGACGCCTCTCGCTAAATGACACATGCCAGCTATATTCGCGGGGGTTTCCACTACTCCGGTACGCTTCTCGCCTTGGTGTGGCTTCCCGACTTCTCTGGAGATCCAGCAGAAAGTAACAGGATCGGTGAAACGCCAACCAGAGCACCGCGCAAGAACTGCTTGTTCTGGGAGTAGCTCTGATGCAGATTGAGTTTTTAGGTTCCGAATCAACCTACAGTCCCCGCGATGCTCTGGTTATCTGTAGCATCGCATTCTTATTCACGAATCAATGTGGCTCAACGAGCAATACTGCGCGCCAACGATTCGTAGCAGCCCCTGCGGAGTTCTCGCCTCGACAAGCTGAATGACCATGACAGCGCGGGAACGGGAGCTTATTGGATGAGCTTCATATTCGGAAGCATACGCTTCGATGGGTGGGCCTTCACGAGTCATCCAATGGCGTCTCGGAAATATTGAATCTGATTTCCGACGAGTTATCTTGCTGCCGGATGGATGACGAGTCGTAATCGTTTTAATTTACGACAGATCCCGCACACGACGAATACTTTGTGAGCAGTTGCTCTCTGACTTTTGTCCAGGAATGTCGTTATTTGACAAGCTTGCCATGCCTGGGGTTTCGGGGGAACCCCTAGGAGCACATTTGAGTAATCGTCGGTGGAACATGGATCCTGTCATGAGCTACTCATGGCCGAATGGGGAAACCTGGAATAACTTCATAACTTCAATGCTTCTGTCGACATCCTGGGCGGTCGCCTGATTCATCGAGAGAGGAGATGACCTCATCGATATCATGTTCCAAGGGCGTGGCGGTCGGATAAGTTATCAGTCGGACCTTAGCAGTCGTTTGTCTGAAAAAAGACGTTCTTTACAGCCGACTCCTAATCTACTGTTCGCTGTTGGCGTTCCTGCTGCTCCTCTCACTGAAATGGGATGGATACATCGACGCGGACTACTGGCTGGTGTTCAGCCCCTTGTGGCTCTGGAAGTTCATCGCAGTGTCCTCAACGCTGGCCGCCTCATATATCTGGCACCGGCAACCCCAGTACCGGTTCGATACAGAATCATTGGTGGAATACAAGTCCATGATGATGTCGATTTCTCTGCATTTGCTCATCTTGGTTTATGAAGTTCTTGTGTGCGATAACCTAGAAACAGCCTCGAGAAGTCGACACTTGTGGACACTCATCTGTATCCCCCTCGTTGCGTTGTGTTGTCTCGCCGTGGTCGTGTGCATTTGGTCTGTGAAACATGATCGGCCGTTTGAGGTGAGCAGTTTCGGATTGATTGCTCGATCATTTGCATCATTATTCATCAATGGATACCGACCGTGAGTCTCGCGGACTCAATTCTGATCATCTCATGCGTGACTCTTTCCAGATGGAGCTGCTATGCGCTGTGATGACAATCCAACTGATATTCATTGCTCTGCAACTGGATCGTTACGTTTTGTGGTCGTGGGTGGTGATTTTCATTCCGCTCTGGGTGGTCTTATGCATCGCGCTGATCGGCGTCCTGTATTCAATCATTTTCGCCATCATCATCTCAAGAACCCCCGAAGTTACCGCAGAGCAAAAACGCTTGACATCTCATGCCGCCATCTCGTATACATTGCTCGTCCTACCATTCGTTGCATTTTTGGTGAGCCCCTAAGAGATCGGTGTCGAGTTCGGTTTCGGCTGATCAGAGATCGCGCCACTCGAGAGGTCGGGCCTCTTTCTGACTGTCACTCCCGTCTTTCAGGCCCTCCTGACAAACAAACTCGACGGGAGGAGCCAGCTGACGTTCACCTCCTGCTGTATGCCTTTGGTGGCCACCTTCGTCATTCTACTCATCTTGTCGTTTTCCTGCAAGACCAGGAATACCTGTAAGTCTCGTCATCTTGAATGACCCAAGGCGTTCAGAGGTCCTGTTCGTTCGCGATACCTGCAGCTCCCACTAACGTAGGGTTTCGATCCACAGGGCTCTTCGGGTCACGACAGGATTTGTGTAGACTGCTGATAACGGCCTGCCCACTTCTTCAGGAGTACGGCAATATTTCGTATAGATTACATAATTATGGCCAACAGTCACAGCAGCCAGTCGAGACCGACCACGCCGAATTCGTTCTGCCGACGAAGAATAAGAAGAAGCAAGAGGTGGAAACCACGGTGGTGCCCATCAGATCGATCGACGTACCGGACTAATGGTATTCATGGGCAGAATTCCTCCGACGCAATCAGCTCCCGAGTCTTTCCAAGTTTCCGGTCGCCGCTCCACCTCTCGCTAAACGCCAGTTGACAACCATGAACCGCTCCTCAACATCCGCGATATGTCGATTGCGATGATCCTCAACTGCTCATATGCGTCGTCTACGAGGAGAATTCGAAGCAGCAGCAGGACGGCTTGGTTCCAGAACACAGCTACGGAGCGCGAGCTCATCGCGCTTCTAAGATACTTTCTGGACCCTCGGAGAGATGTGGTGCAGGTTTGGCATAGGGGTCGCTCGAGGTCGAAGTTCCTGCAACCCGTAAAACCTTCCTAGGACTACGTAGACGTTTGTACTAGCCGCCGAATAGGACCAACTCACATATCACCGACGTCGCACTGCTGCCGTTTGGCTACTGGGTTTACGCGCCTGTTGCCGGATTCTTTCGAGAGGCCCAGTCACCTAGATCTCAGAAGAAACTCCTCATCGTTCATGGTTTCCCCTCAGCTCCGGGACTCTACTGAGTCACTATAATTACCCGAATCACTTTGTTCCGTTCTCGAGGCATGCAGAAGATGCTGATTCACATTGTTCATAACCATCACAACCGTTTAAAAGTTACTGGTCGTTTCGAACCCGGAGCCGTGTTGTGGTCCTCGAATGCGGAGACAAACCCCGCTGTGCCGCCGACAGGTCCCCGATCGTTTCTCGAAGCACCCAGGCGCGAGCAAATTTCGAAGGCCCTCCATCCGCCTCCCTTTTTCGTCGTGATAGGAGTGGGGGCGGATGAGGCCCACTGTATGGAAACGGAAGTCCGGTGTTCAATTTTGGTTCAGTCAATTTCATGACGCTTGAGCAATATCCGAGCAGTCGGCTCCCCTTGGTGCTCTCTAAATTCTTCCAAGTAGTAACTCGAGTCGTTAGCTCAATCGTTCAGCGAGGCATTCGTTCAGAGGAGCGTACACAAATGTATATATCGTGCAATAAAAGGAAATCATGATGCCATGAACCATAACCGAGCGGGGAGTTTCCTTTCCCAGTATAATCGGGAAAATTGATGCAAGACACGCGACGAGAGAATTGTGAATGTAGAATTCATTATTGGCATTAAACTATTTGAGAAAATACTCAAACTACGATTCCGCATTAGTTCTTTCGATTCAATCCTCCCAGCTGTCTCCGTAGGCATTCCTCTTGACGGGTTTGTATGATTCCGGGGCTGCACGACGATATGCGCGTGCCTCTGTGTCTTCCGGAGGGGGCGGAGTGAAAGGATCTGATGGGAGCTCCGGTGGGCTGCTGTATTGATTCATTGCCAAGTCTTGATTCTGCGGACTCTGTAGCGGGGGCTGCGGGCTCCCGGAGTAGAGCGAGTGAGCATAATGCATGCGATTTTCGTTTCGGAGCTCCTCGAAAGATCGCTTTCTCCTGTGATCGAGCTTCTCTTCGTCTGAAGGGCCTGCAGCGGGAAAGAACAAGCTTCTCTTTACTATCCACCTTCTAATCCCCCAGTTGAAGCAGATGATACATCAGACTCTCGGAAGGCCGTGCGAACCGCAGAAAAGTCAACGCAGATATCGAACCTTGGAAAGCCAGGTCTGGCCGCGATTCTGGTTGATTTGGGGAGCCCGGACTGAATCCTCTGCCGTATTGTTCAGCCATTGGAACCATAACGTCGGTTTGCTGGAAAAGATCAGCCGTTCGCGAGGGGCCGCGGTTCCGTTCGGCAGCTCTCAGTCTTTCAGCCAACGTAGAATTTGGGAGCTGCTTAATCCTTTCCACGCATTCGGGGATGGAGAGCAACCGTCCGAGCGCCCAAGATAGAGCCACTGCAGCGGTCACCTTCGGGAGCGAGCCGAAGACTGCGTGCGGCGTGATTTTCCCGTACTTGACGCCCGCATGGACGCTCATACCGGAGAGAAACATCAACGGGAGACCTGAACGAGATCGTAACTTTTGCTCATCAGTTGTCAATGGGAACACGATCGATTCTGAGAATGTCATCGCAGCCAGATCAGGAGAAACTTACACTTCGATTTGAAAGTGTCACTAGTGCATTCTTTCAGCGTTCTGATCTCCTCTGGTGTGAGTTCGACGTTCTGAAACAGGCAAGGAGCGCTTCATTTCCTCTCCCGCACCACCCGGCACCTACTTTTCAATTCCGCCTCGCTTATTCCGACCGAAACCGAGGAATTGAGGGTTGTGCTGCATCAGAAGAATCAAGGCAACGACTCTCCTCTAAAATTTCGAAAGAGAAATCTGCGCGCTCTCGTAAATTCAACCTCCTATGCAGCTCCTATAGGTCACACCAGGTGGAATAGCGGGGGTAGTTGAGGACTCTTTGCTCACGTTTGGAGGAGCAGAATAATGAGGCTCGTATGGCTGCTGTCGTGGTGGATGGGGCTGTTCGTCAGGATTGTAATCGTAAGGATTCGGGATCGTTGTCATGGTTTTCTTTCGGGTTCTCCCGAGCCCGTCCGAAATCGCTGTGATCTTGTGTCTGTTTTTGTTTACGTTCAGAAGTAGACGACTCCTCTGACGCGCGGCGATCGAAAGGCAGGCCGATAAAATTTTAAGAACCCAATGTTGAAGTACAATAGCTCAGAATCGCGCGAAGCGAGAATATTTTTGTTTCATAAAGATCGCGATCTTCATCATCAATGGGATCGGAAATGGAGCAAAATGCGTTCAATAATACTCTTCAGATCGTAAACCTTCTTGATTCTATCCTTCTCGAAGATTCATTGAGTCTACTAGAATCAGTTCCTGAGAAGCTTCTCTCTTCCAAGGAACGATGAGTGGAGAGTTCCTCTGCGTGTGTGTTCGAAGTTCCTAATTGTATCAACCCAAAGTCAATAGACGAGAACAGGACTGGAGCGGATGCGCTTTAGAAATAACAAATTTTTTGTGTGTGCAGCTTTCTCTTTGGCCAGCAGCCGTACCGATATTTTTCTTCCGAGCTCCTGTAGCGATTGTCCGATTTAGAAAGATCCTCGTGAACTCCGATCAGGCCAACTCGGGAGTCACTTTCCGGCGTATTAGCCTCCCAGAATCTAATCATGCGATTGCTGCGCGGAAGATGAAAAGATCAGTTCATACGAGGTGGAGGGAAGGATGGACACCTCCCCCCCTTCCTACGATAGACGAGCGACATCTGATAATCAGGCGAATGTCAGACGTCCCGAAAAATAAACGGGCATCTCCCAATAGACCAATGATCAATGAGTTTACGTACCGTAAACTCTCGAACATTGGGGCGGCCCCCAAGTGTGCTGTACGAAAAGAGCAGATGGAGGGGGCTCTTGCGAAGGGGGACAGAGGGGTGCAGGCATCCACCTCGGAACGATGAGAATCCTTATGGAGGCGGGAGCGGGAAAAGAGCCTCCTGCAGTAACAATCCGCGAGCGCACACCGGTTCTCTTCGAATGTCTATGATATAACATTGGGGAATCGTGCGGGCCTATGCGGAAATGAAATGATTGAATTCTGTATCCGGATTCTCCGATCGAACAATACTTCGCAGGTCAGCGTGAAGTATATAAGATAGGAGCCGACGTCGAAAGTTCAGGGCAACCATTTATTTCATCAACTCAGTTGTTGTGGTGGAAAAATTGTTGGAGTCGAGAAACTCTAGGCAACCGCTGGAACCTCCGCGCGTAAAAAAGTGTTGCCCGCTTCGGTCAGTTCGAACGTCGTTTTCGTCTGCTTCATCCGCGAGGCGTTCTCCACTCTTCATTGGCTTTTCTTCAAGTGGTTATGGCTTCTCGTCTCATCTACCGTGATGCTGTTCCAGCTCTCAATAAAAGCTTCTCTCTTTCTCGTAACTGTATATACAAATCATTTTCGTCGCAACATCTCTCTCCGACACTGCGATCCACGTCTGCAACATCCATCACAGTGAATTCCTCTCCGGAGCCACCAATCATTGAGATTTTATTCTTACCATTTATAAATAAATTTTTAACTATAAGCATCATCTCCTCTATATCTTCGAGCCATCGTCCGTTCAATCTCCTCCGCGAGGATTTGCCTGTATCAGAACATCGGCTCTGCGTATCTGAGCGTTCGTTTTGTTTGCGTTTCCGTTCCGACAGATTCATCGAGGTTCCGGTGCAATTGTCAATAAACGTAGTAAAAGTGATGAAGAGGAATTTTCAGGGAGTTTTCAGTGACTGTAACTCCGGAACTTCAGCTAGCTCGTCCTTCGATATCCGCATCAACCAACAACAAGTTTATATAGCATTGACTGGTGGCTCTCAGAAGGAATCCAGTAAGTTACGGAGATATTGCAGAAACTCGTAGTAGGAGAGCATGCTTTCGCCACGATCGTTGATCATGTACTGGGTGAACAGCTGTCGGATCTGAGAGTCTTCACGGAGAATCCACAACGGCGGAGGGACGACGTGTTTCGCCGCAACCGAATCGACGAAAGCACGGATTCGAACCGACTCTTCATTGTCCAGTTCAGGCAACGCACACTGGAATTGAAAGAGAGAAATTGAGCTCGATCAGTCTCCCGTTTCTACCCGCGGGGAAAGGGGGGGGGGGGGCTCTCTACGAACGTAGCGGGGAAAACCGACTCGGGGATGCAGGCTCGGGGTCGTGACTCACCATGTTATCGGGGAGCTGCGAGAACTTGCTGACGCCGAAGACGTTCTGCAGTAACAACGGATTGAGCCGCCCGCCGACATAGATGTACAGCGCGTCCACAGTTTCAAGTAGATACAAGCCCGTTTTGTCAACTTTTTCGAATGATAGCTGCACTCTCGGAGGATTCGGGACCATCACGTGGAGCGGATAGAGCGCTGGATAGATGAGCAGAAGGAGCTTATCGAGCGGGAGGTTTTTGATCCGTTCCATATCGTACACACGGTCGTCGAGCTTGGTCGAAACCCCCACGCGGAAGGCCCGTTGTTTCAGCAATCCCAGGATCAGCAGAGGCAATGTCTTGCAGTTTCGCATTATCATAAGACCTCCCGCCGACGAACGCTGAGTTAACGAAAACGCGTGACAAAGGTCTGCCGCTGCGTTGATCATCGCGTCGCGAGCGTCGTTCACGCTGCAGGACAGGGTTCTGTCGACAGCCATCTTTGCCAAGAGCCCGACGACCGCTTCCTGGTCAGCCCCGTTCAAGATGTCCTGCAGGAGAGACGACACTCCCGTGCACAGCGTGTGGACACGAATCCGCCGCTCCCCTTGTGCCGACGTGTACAACACCGCAGCCTGGAACACTGCCGTGTTGCAGTCTGTCAAGTTTTCTTCGATGCTCACTTGGAGAGCGTATCCGGCGTCTGGGTTGACGTTCGGCAGAGATAAGAGGTCAGTAGATCGGACGAAGAAGTTTCCATGGAACGTGTGCAGCTGCAAACCTTTTGTGCAACGAATTCGCATAACTGATTCAAATCCTATTTTACGCGTCAGGTAGTGACGGAAATCGTTGGTGAAACGCTCCACCTGGTCGGTCGCCTGAGTCACATGGAACTTGGGGAAATAGTACACCTGACCAGAGGAATACTTCGCAATGCCCGCGAGGGTCGCCAAGTCAGCGAATTGTGAGTTCAGGAGGAAAATGTCTACTCCAATCTGTTGGCCGGTACAATCCAGAGCGAGCTTCTTGTAGAAGTCGGTTGCTGGGTTCAGGTTGACGACCTCTTTGGCGGATCGCTCATTCGGGTTCTCCCGAGACTGCAGAGAGCCGGGTCCAAGATTGGGAAGACAGCACTGAAATACTGAAACTCGACCACCGATGGGTGACAGCAACTTGTAGGCTGCCTGGAGCGCGGCACCCAGACAGTTGCCCGGTCCACCGGTCTGAAACGAGATCCGAGAGAAACAAGGCGTCAATGTTGGCCCGATTCAGGAGAGCCTCGGTTCCGGCTCTGTACTGGTTTGAATTGGCTGCTCGACGACAGTGTGAGCGCCCGAAGATTGATGATCTATGGGTGCGCCCAAGATCTTGGAATAGCGCTTTACCTGAGTTGCGCCCAGACTCTGCAGAAGTTCTCGAATCTGTTCTCGACATTCCAGCAAATTGCACAAGAGCGTTTCCGGCGTCGGAATGAAAACATCATCTACGTCCGTGACCACCTAGAAGGAGAATAGAAGTCCGTGTTAGCGATGGTAATCCGAACAGACAAACTATCAGACGACAGCGTAGACGGAGCAAAGACTGAGTCGGTTAATGAACTTCGATCTCAAATTTCATTGCTTTCGTGCGCGCTCTCCCCTATCCTTCTGGAGCGGCCAACAGATGTGGTATTCGGCCCGAGAGCGTGTTATTCTAAAGGAGCCCATGCCGCGGATCAATTTTGGACGATGCCATACTGCGAGATCTTGCCGGATCTCTCGCACATCTTGACGGCAGTGACGGCGACTCCCGCCGCGTCGGTGGTCAAGATCGTTCTCAGGAATGTCGGAGCGTCGGCTCACCGTCAATGATCAGTTTAAGCGACAGCCCAAGAGAGATGCTCTTTCAGAGATACTCTCTTCTATTGTCCGCCTCCATATTTCTAGCAATGACCGTAGTTTAGTTGCTCTTGTTTCAGGTTTCATCTTTTGGAATATTTCCGAGCTTGCGCATGAAAGGGATTTGCGGGAGTCTAATTTTCATTCTTATTTGCGGCATTGACGACGCACGCTGCGTAAGTGAATGTGCACCGTCGAACTCCTGACGTTCATGCCATCCGACGACTATGGGACAGAGGAACGTAGAGAAACCGCCTCTGAGGCAGCCAGAGGCTCTAGGGGAACTTACCATCTGTCGAGGCAAACCACTGCCGCTGTCAAGGGAGTAGAAGTGCACAGACGAATCGAACGTTACAAAACCAATAGTAGTTCTCCGGTCTCCGGGAAGTTGGTCAAGACAGTCCAGTAGAACGTCTGTCGCCACCTTCAGGTATCCCGTTTCGACGGCCTGGAAACTGACGTCGAGGACGAAGAGATACGTGGCCGCTTGCGGTGGCCTGACCATGTATTCCGAGGGCGCGATGTATTCTACAGTTCCGTTTTGGATCTCGGGTCGCATTTCCGGGTCTCCCACTCTCCCGGTTTTGGGGTTCTGAAGGAAGTCTACGGGGAGCTCGTTGAGGCGAAAACAAATATTGCATTTCCATCGCTGTCTGTCGATGAACTGGATGAAGGGGTTGATGTAGGTCCGGCAGGCACGGCATCGAACTATAGTATCGGTTTGGATGACGGGCAGATTCTTCATGTCCTTGAAAGGTTGCAAAAGGATTCCCAATGGCAAGCGGGATTTTTGCAACAACGAGGATGTCTCGGGGATCTTTGTCATGGTGCACTTCATGATTTCCGGGAGACAGTTCTTCGCGACGTAGTCGCTGACAGGCAACTCCGCGTCCAGGACTTCGCGTTCTTGGAGAAGGTTCACTGGATCGACTCCCCACAATTTATTCATGCCTTCCCGCACCGAAAGGCCGGCCATTGGGGGAACCAACTGCTGCTGAAGGTGTTGCTGTTGTTGAACGTTGTAGTCTCCTTGACCGTTCTGTAGCCCTGCTCCGTTGTTCTGCGGAACTGACGGATAAGTGGGATAGCTGGACTGTTGGGGAGCTGCTGGAGGATAAAGTGGTCTTCGTGGCTGTGCAGGTGCTCCACTCGGCTTAGCAGTCGGGTTCGGATGGGGAGCTAAGGGAGGAGGACCCAGAGACTGGTTTTGCGTCGGAGGGGACTTGGCTTGCGGCTGGGAAACCATTCCTGGGACTGGACTCGATTTTTGATAGACTTGCGGCATCGTCGACACAGGAGGCGGCGCGAATTGATTATTCGTCTGGCTCATCGGGGGACCTCCCGAGTGTCCGTCCGTGAACGGCGACGGGCCGGGGGGCCCCGGCTGATACCTTTGCGGTGGACTAGACACTAGGGGCCCGTTCACGTTCCCGTTTATGGTAGGTCCGTTCGACGTGAACTTCGCGGGAGCCTGCATGCTCCCGTTGTAAGACTGCTGCGGTTTCTGCATTGGTCCGTTGGCGAACGGCTCCGGATGGGTCCCATACACATTGTTTTGAGGCAAAGTACCTGGATTCATCTGAAGAGGGAACTGTCCCGAAGGCCGGGATTGCACACTATCGTGCTGGATGAAAGCACCGGATGCATCAGTGGTCCACTTCGGGGGAAATGTGTTCCTGGTTGGAGAGGTCGCCGTAGGCATGACCGGCCTTGGACTATGACCGTGTTGAGGAAAACCACCGGGCGGAGGGGGCATGCCGTAACTCTCAGAGGGAGCTCCCGAATTCGACGACACTCCTTGGTAGGGACGATTGTTCAGGTTGCCGGCGGGAGGCATCTGAGTAGTCTGAGCAGTTTGGTTTGAGTACCACTGCTGCTGATATCCTTGATTGCCATTCATGCTTGTCTTCTCTTCGGTCTGCTGTACAGTTGCGGAAACAACACTTAGATCACGAACGTTGGATCAGAACGAGCACTTTGGCGCCGGGTACATTACAAATCGACGATTTCAGCCGAGTGAGCTCCGACTCGAAGACACGCCTATGCCGAGAGATAACAAAAAGCAACGTTCCTCACTAACTCCTCAGAATTTTCCCGATTCGAACGACCACAATTCTCCTACACGTCAGCCTCCGCGTTTTAAGCTGACGCGTATCAGCTGGCGATGATTGAAAAGTGGCGCGAACGCGTTCGACGCTCGTGATCGAATCGCTCAGAGCTTGATCGGTGACGGCATTGAACTTAAACACGCCGGAATCATGAGGCGAGCCGATAATCAGTCCGTATCGATGTTATCGTATGTTAAAATGTATTATCAGGCCTCGAGTGCAGCGGATGGCCGTTGGGTGCAATCGCGGAGTTTCAAGGGAGAAAACTCCGGCATTTTACAGTGTTGATGAGTCGTCGAAGCTCACACCGAGGCTCGATTGTTTCCCCTGAGCTCCGAGGCAGAATTTTGAAACGAGATCAGTCAGGAAAAATTGGTGCTACTGAGTTCCGCGCATTAGCGTGTGGTGCAGTTGGGTCCAAATCGGCTTGTGCAGATCGAAAGCTTCATCATCATATTGGGGGGAGTATTCTATGGACAGCGTTCGGGGAGGATGGAAAAATCGCGAACTTCATGTAAGAGGGCCATTGCTCGGAAGAAACGGGCGGAAAAGTCCTGAAATCAAAATTGGTCTGCTGCAACATGTCGAGCGTGATGACAGTGATTTATGCTGAGCTCGGAAACAAAGTCGAGCCATGCAAGGTTCCATACTCCGTTGGCAAATTGATTCCGTACGAGGAAACGCGACTCAAGGCCTGGGCAGAGATCGATTGGCCTCGTCCATTGATAATATTTCGATCACATTTTCGGCGCTCGATCAGGTGTGACCGCGGGTTTTTAGTTTTGGGTAGAGAATCGAGCGACACAGCAAGAGGTAGGAAGAATCTGATGCGTAATCGGGAAAGCTGAACAACAAAGAATATTCTTCATCATCTCGACTGGCGAAAACTCTTGGGCACTTACTTCAGCGAGGCTGGCGGCGCCCGAACAGGAACTCCGACGTCTCGAGGCTGTTTAACTCGCGCCCGCATCATCGCTCACATGCTCCGAGGAGATAGAGAACTGATTAGCTCCCTGCGGTAACCCAAGCGAAAGTATCGGCGACATGATTTTTCTTCAAGCTGAGAGCACGCGATTCTCAGATGTTCGATGAAGTTTCATGAAATGAGTTGTCCATCCCCACATCATCCGAAGCTGGAAATCGATGAATACTCTGAATTAGTCCAATGGTAGGGCAATCGAATAGAAGATCTCGTGAACAACTGCTCCTACGAAGTGTTGTGAACTCCTTTTTTTCCAGATTTCTTTCGGTGCTGATCAGGAGATCGAAGTTCACTTGTGATCTACATTCGCCTAGTTTCTCAATGGATGTCTGACAACAAACTTCGTGAGAATCAAAGCGCGTTCGAGGTCAACTTGCGACCGCTCGCTCGAGCGCCATTCTAGGAGCGCACTTTCCATCCCATCTTCCGTCCAGCGCACCTCGGCATCGAGTAGGATTAGCATTTGAAAATTACGGCGCGCTGTGTCACGCCACCCGAATGCATCAATCCTTCAGGAAAATTGGCGATCTCACATGGTGCAGCTCAACGGGGGTTGGATTCTACCGCTAGAATATTTACCAGTCATCATCGGCGGCTATCGTCGAGTGTGTATGTAGTGAGTTGCGAGCTGTCGATTCCCGGCTTTTGAGTTCTTCCACCAGTTTGAGAAATGGCTCGAGGCTCCTCTGCCGGTTTCGATCGGCACATCACCATATTCTCTCCAGAGGGTCGTCTCTATCAGGTATTATCGCGTTCAAACTATGATTCCTGACGCTTCTATTCCTCTGATGAATTCTACGAGAATTCAGTCCATATTTCTCATGCGGATGAGCGTTGAGCGCGACCACTGTCGACGATACGTTATCTGTCGAGCTGCTGTTGAAATTAGCCGGGGGGTACCCAAGTACGCGATCAGCCCGGGTTTTCTTCGGTTTACTCCTCGTCTGATTGAGCTATCGGCTCAGTCATCTGAGCAAGAGCGGTGATCCCGAGAGAGTTTCGAGCTACTGTAAATTGTTCGGGGAGACTCACAGATATAGTGCTTCTCCCGTTTCAGGTCGAGTATGCCTTCAAGGCCATAAACCAAGGAGCACTCACCTCCGTAGGTGTACGTGGAACCGACTCGGCAGTTGTTGTCACGCAGAAAAAAGTGCCGGACAAGCTCCTGGACGCTTCCTCGATAACTCACGTTTTCAACATCACCCCGAGGATCGGGTGTGTGATGACAGGAGGAATCGCCGATTCTGCTTCTCAAGTTTATCGAGCTCGAGTCGAAGCGGCGAATTGGAAGTACAAGTACGACCATGAGATGCCCGTAGACATGTTGGCGCGGAGAATAGCCGACATTTGTCAGGTGAGCTCATGCGCTCCTCAGTGACGGGAGCTCCGACGGGAAATCAATGCTCGGGGAATGCTATATTCGAATGCTGCTATTCAATTTTTTCCCAGGTTTACACTCAGAACGCCGAAATGCGACCCCTGGGATGCTCCATGATGCTGGTTGGTTACGATGACGAATTCGGACCTCAATTGTATAAATGCGATCCTGCTGGATACTTCTCTGGTTACAAGGCTGCATCGGTAGGCGTTAAGCAGACGGAAGCAATTTCATATCTCGAGAAGAAGTTTAAGAAGAAGACCGAATACGGCGAGGAAGAGGCCATTCAGCTAGCCATCTCGACCCTGTCGTCCGTCCTCTCGATGGACTTCAAGCCCAGTGACATCGAAGTTGGTCTCGTGACAAAGGCAAACCCCAAATTCCGTGCGCTGTCGGCGGAAGAGATCGAAGCTCACCTAACAGCTATAGCTGAGAGGGACTGATTTTTTGGATATCGCTGACGCTGACGTCAATAAAAGGAAAAGCTCTTATTTATCTTTTGAATAGAAAAAGAAACATCTGACTTTATTAATTATTTCTCAGTTGTTCGTTGTTGGTACAACGGAAGTTGACTGTGGTGTATTCTTCGGCTGTCACTACCCGTTGTTCTCGGTACCGAGTGCATAGCAGGAAGACCCATGTCGGGTCTCTCATATAGCATGATACATGATATAGCATCTCTCGAGGAACTTTTCGAGCAGACAGTGAGCTCTGGTCCATCGTTTTCGACGCCAGGCCCTTGAAGAGAACGTTTTTCTGCTTCAGAGTGGACGCCACTCGACACCCCCGGGTAGACCTCGATAGACCTCCGGCTTTTCTTTCGCTCGTCTTCACAGATCATAAAGCTATTTGTCTCCCGTTCTGCTCGACAGCTAACGCTCCTGAATGAGTTTGCTGGAGCGATATCACCAATTATCCGGAGAGCGAACACTGCTCAGACTTCACGGAGATTCCTAACACACGGACAGAGCCGATCTTTAGTTTACTATATATATTTCTAAAGGGGACAAGCTTGACACTTGGCTGGATGGTGTTGACAAATATCATCGACCCTATGAACATACGAAAACACCGCTAGTTATTTGGCTTACTCTGACGCGAAAGCTCGTCCACGTCGATACTCTTGCATGAAGTCGGTAAAGTTCATCGCAAGATCGATTGATAAGTAGGGTAAAATTTGTTCACGGACTCGATGATCTCGTTTACGTTCTTTTTCCAATGCAGAGACGTAGAGAAGATATGCGCAGAGCGGCTCCCTTAGGAGAACATCTTCACAGCGCAGTAGTCCATACCAGGCTCCCATGAAGCAACTCGAGGATTTCGAGTCAGGCCGATTACCACTAATTGTACTCCAAGCCTTTTATGAAGACAACCGCGCTATCCAACATTGTCCAGTAATAGCCGGCTTCTCCATCCTGATACCCCGGACAGAACTGTTTCACGTATTCGATGTTGCTGAGTAAATATTGGGGGTTTGCCTGTATGAGTACGTAGACCAGAATGGGAAACAAGTCATCAGCAGCAGCCGCTGAATTGGACGCCAGATGGAGTAGATCCATGATGGTCTTACAGCACAAGAATACGCAGCTCATTTTGTCTCGCGGAGACTGCAAAGCAAGAGGGAATGAAATTAAAGATCCGGTTCCATCAACCTCATCCTCATATCTATGGCCAAGTTTGGTTCAGAAATATTATCAGACGAAATCGGGAGCACAACATTCTTTTCCGTCGGCGGGAAATGTTCCATCGTTATGGATGCCCAGACAGGTATTGATTCATGCCGGTAATTCGCAGGAACTCACCTTATAAGCGTTAAGGGTTGCGATCACAGCCTGAGCAGATGGCCAGGGACACTCGAGGAGATAAATCTTTGGAATTCTCAATGCTTTGTGCTGCGGAGTCACGACTTGCGCAAGTCGACGAATGTGCGCGTGAAGGACTTGATCCCGATTCAAGTCGATATCTCCGTTCGGAAAAAGTGCGGACATATAAACTTTGCCCATAATCATGCGCTCCAGAATCGCTTCCGATAGGCTCAGGTACTCGTCGGAGCTCGCTGGAGTTGAATATGGGCGTCAGAATATGATCGAGATTGAATCCCAGAAAGTGGGGTATGATTCAGTTGCATCCAGGATCGGGGGTATCCCTACTCACAGTGCCAAAGGGAATGTGAGGCCATTTCCTTGAAGATTCGTTCCAGGTACCGTTCCACCAGTTCGGCTTTTTCGTCGGAAACTGTCAGCCTCCCGAAAGACGCTAGCAGCTGCTCTAAGCCCAGACGGTGTTCTTTCCTGTGCAGCACTTGGAGAAACTCTTGCACACACAGCGTGGTCAGGTAACCATGCGAAACACTTTTGTCTTTCTTTACGTGAGCGATGTGAGTCTGAAGCGTGGCCAGAGTGGCTTCGAGACCCTGCCGCGAGCGGACAAGATATGAAATGTACGCGGAGCGTTGCCGGTAGTCTTCGCGCATAGTGTGAACCACGCGCTTTTGCCTATGGGAGCAACGGAAAAAAGTTGAGAATGAAGCCGAGCAAGGAAGAAAATAGTGGGAATGGTTATGAGGGAGCGCAGGAATAGAAGCAAAAGCGTGCTTTTCCCCCGATTAGGAATCTTACATCGAAGAATCCAGCTTCGAAATACATCGGATCGCCTCGTGTAATTGTGCCGTCAGCTGATGATTCTGGAGCCCGATCGATTCCGCCAACATCATCCTGAGCAGTAGGATCAAATCGATTCGGGAGCGGTCGACGTTGAGCACCTGGGGAGTGGGGGCCATCAAACTGTTGTTCCCGTTTTTCTATCCGGCGGAGGCATTTCAAATGACATAGCGAGAGGTTATATTCGAACTCACGTGCACATTGGCCGTGGAGAAAACTGTGCGAAGTTTTCGTTTCGCATCGAGGAACATAACTTCCTCGGGGCATTGAGAAGAAGCTTCACTCTCATCCAGGTCCAAAAGATCTCCAGACACGGATGACGCGCTGTCCGCAACCTGGGGCTCTTCACGGGACTTCCCACGGTACTTCTCAAGGATGTCAGAGGGATCCATGACTGTGAATGAGCATGATTGCAATAGCAAAACACGAAATGCACGAGCGTCGAGTCGAATCCGACAGAGCATCGATCCTTCAAATTCAAACGAAGCGATTTACTCACACTGGACCGATGTCGGGGGCGGAGCGGAGTTCTGTGCGGGTGTGTGCTGAACCGGCCCCAAAGCCTCAGAGTCTTCAAACTCTTGTTGCGACGTAGATCTTCTGAAACCGCCAGAAGTTCTTGCGTCGAGAGTTTTGACTTTACTGCTGAGACTCTGTTTGAAAGTTCCGATTTTGCGGAAGAACCCCCGTTGCGGTCCGCCTGCCCTCCCGTGGCGGGGGTTGGTGACCGGAACACCACTGCGGTCGAGGGACACGGATTGCTAGGGAGGAGAGTTCGAAGTTAATGAATGTCTATTTCGAATCGGGATCGTCGGAAGAGTCGGCTGCGTGGCATGCTGCAGCGAGCTCGTGTGTATCCGGAGTACCTGCAGGTTAATCCTGGGTGTTTTCGGTATCGCGCCGGTTTTCATCTGATTTTGTCGTTCAGCCTCGGATTCGGCCGACATGCCAAGAGCCAGGAAATCGGAGCTGCTTTCAGAGTTCCCATCTGAGCTTTCGGCACTCCCTTGAGGTTTGACGCTGCCCGTTCTATTTTCACCGTTGCTCGCCTAGGAGAAGACGACGAGTGAACGTCAAAGCCGAGAGACTGCAACATAATCGTCTTACTCGGATCAACCCACTCACCAGAACAGCGTCTCCGTCCAGAAGATTTTCCCCAGAAAGGGATTGCTCCTTCATAGCAAAACTGAGCCGTCCCAAACTCTGACTCCCACTGTCCCCGCTGAAGCTTGCCGCGAAAGAGACCACTGAACCGTTGGACAAACTGTGAGCAAACGCTCCCGAAGGAATGTCTGACGGAGGAGCAGCGATCTCGACTAGGGGCGGATTTTCCCGGGAGCCGATATCGATCAGCTTATCCTCGACGGAATCCAACTTGATCAGGTTGGTCGGAGTTGACTGCCTGTCCACGGGCGCCTGGACACCCACGAACTCCGGCACGGCTCCATCGCCGTTCTGGCCTCGGTCGGAGCCCGTGATCATGTCATCCTCCTGGTTTTCAACCTCCTGGAGGCGGTCAAGGTCGGAGTAGGACGTCATTGCCGCCGTACTCCATGCGTCCGATTGCGTCTCCGATAGATCGATCAGTTGTTGGACATTGTGCTGCGAGAGGTGGCCGTGTATTTGCTGCTGTAGCGCGTTCAAGTGTGATTCGAGGTGTTGCTGGTGTTCTTGGGTGGCGTTGTAGGCCTCGGAGTCGCTGCCGAGGACCTCAGTGCTCCAGGTGTCCGAGACCATGGATTTTGTTTCTTCCTCCGTCATCGACGACCCCGCCCCCGCGCTTTTGCCGATCCCGAAGCGGCCGAAGCGGTCTTCCATGTCCATCTGCTTCTGAGCTTCTTGCCGCGGCGGAGCACGTCTCCGAGTGGGAATCGCGTTCGACGGCGGCGGCAGCTGCACGTGAGGGGCCTGGGGCGGGTTACCCTGCAGCAGCTGTAACTGCTCTGCGATCTGAGACGGGTGGGGTGGAACCGGTGCGGCACCATGGGATGACGGGGTGTCCCTCCCGCTCACCGAGGGCGTTCCCGGGCCGCTCACGTTTGCCGACACCATGTCTGACAGGTTGTCGTTCTCGGCGTTCTCCTCGATGTCCAACGAGGATGCCATACTAGCCGCTTCGGATACGGCTTCTAGATTGTCGCTGGCGCCCGCGATCGATTCCTGGTCCCCGAAAAACTTTGCTCTTTTGCCTGAGCCCGTCGACGATTTTTCCTCAAGGTTTTCGAGATTGAGTCGAACTCTGGTCGCGGTGCGTTTCGTCTGCTCCATACTCAGCACCATGTCCTCGGTGAGGCCGCCCGGAAACTCTCTTCGAGCTGAAGTCGGCAGAGGCATCACGAGGACTTCAGTGATCACCTCGCGCTTCAGATCTTTCGACGACGCTTCATCTACCGTCTCGACCGAAGAGGAGTCGAACGCGCTCGAGTTTCTAGTTCCTGTGTTACGGATTTTGTTGACTTTGGTTCGTATGGCTTTCTTGAGGCTGGCGTCCTCGGTCGTTTGCCCGTTCGTAGTGCCTGGCGTCTGCAAGGACAGATGGGCGGGCACGTGTTGCATCAAAGGCATCAGCCACTCTTTAAGGAGGGATCCCTGCATCTCGTTCCCTCGAACGTTGTGAAGGGTTGCTACCAGGTCTTGAAGCTCGTTGGGACTGATCAGGACAGCATTCCTGAGGAGAAAGGCTGAATGTAATTTCCCGCTCTCATCGGAAACAAAAAACTTGACTTCAACTTGACGGGAATGAGCATTACGAACCTGGTAAGAGGACCATTGTTTTGATTGACTGAGTTTTGATCTGCGCTTGCATTCGACGTATTCAAGATGTCACTGAAGAGCTCAGGCTGTTGACTTCCTTGGATAATATCCTCCAAAATGTTCGGGAGAAGATCCTTATCAAAATTACGGTAGACCTCTTCAAGACGTTCATCGATGGGCTCGTATCGAGCCATCGCTAGAACTTGAACTATCCGGGCGATCTGGAAGATTGGAATCGGGCCGGTGGTGAGAAAACCGCCGTTTTGAATCGATCGAGTTTCCGTTGAATGAATCTCCGATGCTTCCAGAGGGGCCTCGAGGAGGAGTTCTCACCTGCATGAGGTTGAAACGGGCTATCTGTCCAATGTAGAAACCTTCCTCGATTATGCCGAACAGCTCAGGATTAACGATGGCCGGGCAGATGAAAAAATAGAAGACGAGATCCGCACAGATAACGGCGATTTGACGCGACTCGAGCTTGTTTTCCTCGAGAATTATCGAATAGAATTGGCGGACGAGCCAGGCCAGAGCGGGCGGGAAGCAGAAGATGGATTCTTTGATTCCCTCGAGGAACGCGTTCGCAAACATCGTGAGTTTCCTGAGGAGGGGAACTTCCGTTTTCGATCTCGTTTCCCTTCGATGATCAGAGCAGAAATGAGCCGAATATCGACTCTCGAAAGAGCAGGTAGAGTTCCTCACCGCAACATCCGAGCACGATAGCTCTTCAGACTGGCTTCGTACTGCGGCGTTCCCTCTTCACCGAAGTGCCTCAACCGTTCCTCCGGAGAAAACCTGATTACAGTATTGTTTGGTTCGAAGTCCAAGTAGAGATCATCGTGCACCAGAACCTACGATGGAATAATCCGGTTGATAACGCGATGATGATTGCACTACGATTGTTCGGAGCTCGCTGGAGAATTATGTTCTGCAGCAGCGGTATCGAGGGTCACATACTTGAATGATGGCGTTCCGCAGAGCAGATGTGAGGAATAGTTTGGCTGGAATGTGAGCTTCGACGAAAGCTTTATAGCAGCGACTGAAGGTGCAGTTCCCGTTCTGGAGGAGCCGCCGCAGTTCGTCGCTCCTGGGAACGGAAACAGGCGTTTCAGAGAGTTGACCTAACATTCGCAGGATTCCAGAACTTCGGAAGGTTATGATGTAAATTTATAATCGAAATAACGCACCGAGGCAACTGAAGATGCATGAGCTCATAAAGTAGAACGAGCGCGAGGTTGTTATCCTCAGGCAGAATGCAGGCACCGTACAACGAAATCATCACTGCGTTTATGAGATGTTGCATCACAGACGGTCTGGAAAAACAGAAGGATCTCGGTTTGAGTTCGAACTTGGCGGAACTCCGGGATTGCGCTGGAATCGGGGTGATTGAGTCCAATTCAACGGGCGTTCTTCGGACAGAACAAGGGAATCACGATTTAAGTTGAGTGCAGATCAGACCTACCCAACTTTCAGGTGGTCGGCGCGATCCAAAAACAGGGCCAGGAGTTTAGGGTTGTCGCGCAGGGCTTTGAGGAGCTCGCACATCGACGTGTCAGCGTTCCCGAGCCGTCGGTAGGAGTCGGTGAAGTGCACAGCATCCAGCTGGGCATCCTTCCGATGTGAAGTTTGGATGTCATGCAGATTGAGGATGTAGCAATCTAGATTTATCCGCTGATGTCGGGCCTGCCAGGCTCTTTCAAAGAGCCGATCAGAATACTGCCGTACCTGGAATTTGAATCGAGCTCTAGGAACATCCGGTCCTCATCGCAGACCGCACCGCCGGCCAGCAGGCGTTGCTCCGTCTTGTCTGTGGAGGTATCGGCATCATATCGAGCTCTTTCAAGTTTATCCTAGGATTGAGCCCACACGTGATCCGTCGTTCCGCTCCGTTCTCCCTTGAGTAGTCCGCAGTTTGGCGCAATCAGCCGAATGAAGGCTTCGTTGAGCGAACCGGAGAATTCTCACTTATCCGAAATCTCTCGCTAACGTGTAGTATCTAAGAGTTCCGAATCTGGGAATCCATGCGATTTTTTTTAAGAATGGCATCCCATTAAGGGCGCTCACGCACGAAGGAGAACAATGTGCTGATACGTACAACGCATCAGACGGCGGAGAAACACAGCCTGCGCTCTTCTCTGGCTGGCAACAGTCCACAGACACATCAAGTGTCATCTAGATCCCTTCAGTGGCAACAGACTGTTCCCGCAGCTCCCTGACATGATCAACGGGCGATCATTGGCACGGTCAATCGGGTTCGAGAAAAAACGAGCATAAAAATAATACTTCTCTCACCTCTTCGTTAAGTTGATGGATTTTCCGCTTCTCGGCACTGACAAACAGCTGTTCTTGCCGCAAGCGTTGAACAAGTTCCATGACATCGTAACTTCCTCCTCGAGTCATTTCGACCCGATTTGTGCTCATGCCACCCGAAACTCAAACTGGCGGGGACGTCGGTGGAAATTCGTTCCACTGTGATTCCCGGGCGACAGGGAAAGAAAATATCGACGACTGTGTTGAATATTTTCTCAGTTCATGTCAACTTCAGACACGCCTCCTTCGTAGCAGAATCTTTGAATGCTGAGCCCTTGAAGGTTCGTTCTTGATCGCGGGGGGTTTCATTCCATCGCCAAAACTAAAAACGGCGCACGTCACTTCCGAAAAATGCTTTTTCTTCGACAACTTCCTCGATTGTTCATTGAATGAATGAAGAGCGATGCTCTTCGCGATTGAGCAGCAGCAACAAGGCCAATACCACCGAGCTCGGTAAAATCCGCGCGGTTGAGCCGTCGAACCACTGAGCTATCGGCGCGGTAATGTTTCGAACTTGAGGAAGGGTTGAGCAGGCTCCTGCAGAACGAAATAACCTGCTCATTTTCAACGGCCAATCTGAGCGAGAAAATCACTCCGATGAGCTTCTTAGTCCCACAATACTCTTTGCCGCAGCCCTCTTCAAGAATAGGTGCGGCCCCCGCAGACAGGATCGAAAAGAGAGGGCCGCCGGACATCGCGGACGTACCTATCCAGGAGAGCAGGAATCGTCACCAGCCGGGTCTGCGGAGCCTTTTCTGTCACTGGACCAGAATTTTTCCCCAATACGGACGTGGCTTGGGGTGATTGGGATGAAGTCTCTGATCAGTGCAATCATTACAGTTTCACGAAAATTCGCCGATCGGAGTAATTCAGGCAAAATCTACAGCCGACTCACTTGGAACCCTCTGGAGATCGCAAGTTGTGCATGCAGGTTCTAAGCGCTGTAACAACTCATTCTGAAAGACGATCCTTGACAGCCCCTGAGTGGCGCCCCGTGCTCATCCGTATTGTTCGGTCATCGTCATCCCCTCAACATCGTGAACATTTGCAGGAATGGGAACAGGAAACCTGCATCGTTTTCGGACCGGTTAACTTTCGTGACGTCTCGAGTCCCGAGCGCTCACTAACCCAGAGTTCAAGTTGAGCCTCACCTTATCCGCCATCAGGTCATCATTTTTCAGATAACCGATGGGAGTCCGTTTTCAGCGCGCCACGATGACACCGCAGATCACGACACTGGGAGCCCTGAAGGACGACGGCTCAAGATCCAGGAAGGTCTCCTATTCTTCTTTCTCGTTGGTCGACTACGGACAATTTCTGTCTGTTGTGCGGATCTCGCAGCTTTCAAGGCGCACTCTCTTCGCGGGGTTCTGTGAGAATGACCGCTGTGTCTACGTGGATCTCGACACTCCCATCGAGGCCCGAGATCTGCCTGTGCACTCCCCGCGGACTGCGTCTCCATGATGCAGGAATTCATGCCTCAATTCATGCTCCTTCACATAATAGCCGACCAGAGTGATCAACGAAAAAGAGAGGCGGGAACAAGATTCGGGAGAAACCGAGGCCCTTCACCCCGTTCGCATCGTTCGCCGTATGTGATCAAGTCCAAGTGTGGAGCGATCCACATCAACCGAAATAGAATCAGGATGAGTCCTGAGATGAGCTCGAGGTTTCTCTCGAGAGGCCATGCTGGAGCCCGAAACTCTAGCCTATGGATGCAGTGACGTGCCGATGGGGAAGGCAGGTTGTCACCCCGTCCCCTTTCCCCACCTCAAATACCACAGATATGGAAGAAACTTCGAGCTATGAATACTAAGAGCGAAAATCGGACGTGAACGTTTCCAGGAGTTTCACGAGTTCGAACCGCAACGTTGAGACATAGACGAAAAAGTTCCACGACCGGAATTGAGCAACAGAGTGAGCTGAACAAAGGTTATCTTCACAATTTTCTCGTTTCTGGCATAATAAGGGATGAATATAAGAGACGGTGAACATCCGAGTGATCATGAAAAGCTCTTGACGGCAATCGAAATCGATCTGGAACTTCATTGTTCAACTTGGCTGCTTGCAGATTATGAAATTACGTTTCCCGTTCAACGGGAAAGCAGGGCTTTTCGTGTCACAGCAGAGGGGTTCAGCCGCCCAAGGGATCGTCGCGGATCAGCAAAGATCATCAGCATCACTATTTCCCCGCTTCATGCTGCTAGTTCTGATACCAGTCCGAATATTAATCTGTTATTCACATTCCGACATACTGTGCTCTCGGATTGGCGTTCCTACGTTTCGTGGAGGGGCAAACCCTAATCTGAAACCTCCGGGCTCCGCAGAAACTGTGATACCCGAGTGACTTTGGCGACCGCGGCTTCTTCTAAACGGCTTCATGAGCTCCCTCGGATGCGCTGTACTCGTTCTGTCTTCGGCGTTGCAAGATCCGTAACTCGCTAAGGATCCGCCTCGTTCGACATGGATGGCCTCGGAGTCGAGCGTTGTACGTTTCCCCAGTCCAGCATTGTTTCTGGTCTTATCCCTGAATCTCGGAACTGAAGTGAGTTTGAATTTTGAATTTGCCGCTTGTTTAGGGAACACCACTGTTTTCAGGTTTCCCCAGGGTGTTTTCTCCGTTGTTTCCCCATAGGGCGCGAAAGCTCTCTTCCCCCACATTCTCTCGACGCCTGTTGTCGTGCTGTTGTGTGAGGCTTGAGCAGGGCGATTTACACATCTCTATTTTCGGAGTACGACCTGCGTCAAACTTTTCGAAGAGTCCGATCAGAGTTCAGCAGCGGCGCTGAACATGTCGAAAGTCTCGCAAAATTAATCGAGCGGCGAAATTTCCGCGAAGCCCCAACAATCGTTAAGTTCGCTGAAGTGTCTGTGATCTGGGCTAGATGGAACGGCTCGGAGCGGATCAGTATAAATTCGCCGTGGCGGATTGCGGCTGTATATTCTAAGCGAATGAGGAGGGAGACCAAAACTTTTGAACCATTCGTTCCCACCCAATGGACTGCACAATGCTGCGATTGAGACTCTCAGAACTCTATATCCAAACTTCCGTCCTACGCATGGTATGCGATATAGCTGACGAGTTTCAACGCAAGCCTCGAATATAAAGACACGGATCGTTGAATCGATGGGATCAGCTAGTCTCCTGATACTTCATTCTCATTCTTGTCCGGCCAGAAGCATCCTTATCGATTCAGCGATCGATTGAATTGACGAGACATCCTGAAAACGACTGACTCTTTTCTTGATCAGTTCGACAGACTCATTTGGTAATCTGGCTGACGCGAACGCCATCCAGTGACATTCAGAAAATCCAAAAAACAAATGTATGAATGTTTGGAGCTCAACTCAAAAATTGCCTGAGTGACAGTCAAAGATTCCGGGTCTTCATCCTCCGAATCCTGCGGACAGCCGAAGCCTTCGTCAGAGGCAAAATCAGTCGAAAATCGTTTCCACAAATCTTTTGCCTTCACTGTTTCCATCGAGCAGAGTAGAAGCAGACATCCAGGGATCAACATGTTTCGGCTCGTGCGAGGACGAATGTTGGAAAATCGGGAGTGGAACCCGTGATTGCCGTTTTCGCACCTCGCAAACAAAGCGGCTGCCAGCAAGCTCACTGATGGAAATCATCCCGCCACATTTGCAAAAGATGAACTCGCCCGCGGAAGGATCCATCGCGGCAATGGAACAGTCAACCCAATTGCTTTCGGCGACGGCGGCGAAATGTTGACTGAAAATCCACGACACCCGACGCTAAAGTATTTTGACGTCGGCCTTCGGTCGCCGCTCGTTTACTCGTTTGTTACATGGTCGCTGGATGGAAGGGTTCCTTCCAGTCGACAGCGCAGCCCGACAGACTGATGAATGCGCGGACAAACCAAGTGTTGATCATAAGTCCGCCAACTTCCCTTGCTTGCCCCACCACCGTTATCGCGACTGCGGTTCCTACTCAACAAGAAGACGGACAGAAGTAGGTGCACGTTCCCAGATTCCGTTGCCACGATGCCGCAGCTTCCTCTGTTGTCTTCTTTCATAGCTTCCCGCCTGGCGCCTATGACGCTTCCGCTGCCTCGTTACTTATTGCTTCATCGATTTGGCTGCCCGCTCAGAAAATATTTCATAACTCCGTTGGTTTTCGATTCGTATCGTACATCTTCGACCATCGCTTGCTTCTGATTATTCAGCCGTGTTGAACCTTGACATGGCTTAATGTTGGAGACACCAGTCGCTTGGACAAAAGAGAGGGGATCCATGTTCCTTTCACAAGGTTTCGATTCGAGGTGACTCAGGAAATCGAGTCTCTCGCGGTGGCCCGCGCCAAACTTGTTTTGCGGAGATCTCTCTTCTCGCCAATCCCGTAGTCCTGATCAGCGGTCGAGGTGGATCCCCGAGAGAGCATCGAAGGGCTGCTCTGAGCGGAGCTGTCCAAAGAGCCAGATTGATGTTGTTTACAGAGAAACCTTCGCGAAGAGGTAAACGGTTTCCAGTGTTTAGTAGAAAGGCACACAATTTGTTATGGTGCGTACGTCTCAGCTGCTCTGCCTCGCCGATGCCGGGCTGACATGGCTCACCGCCTATAATGTAAGCATCGACAGTTTTCTCGCCCAGATACCGACGCTCGGCGGCTACGCTAAAGTCAGTCGGCTTCCGAACGTCTGGTTCGACGGCTCAGCTCACGTTGGAAGGCAAATTGAGAGTTCGGCGCGCGGATTGATTGGCAGACTGAGTGATGGATTGATACTCTGGCCACTTCATCCATCGCTGTCTATTGAAGCAGCAGATCGATCGGTTTGTTATGAGCATTACGCGAGCACCAACTGCTATCGCTCTAGAAGTTGGTCTTCCGCTGATTGCTCGTTGGAAGTATTCTTCTCGAAAGTCCGGGATCCATATTTATCAAACTCGACTGAGCTGACTCGACCCCAGAGAATCATAAAGCGCCTCGTGCACCCAGCTGCTCTTCTATTCATAGTTTCGTCCTTTCATTCCATGGAGTTATCGGTTGCCGGGTTCATCTATCGATTCCGCAGGGAGTGTGTATTATTAGACTTGACGTCGCTTCCGCTGCTGGCTGAAACGGCGACCGGTGGCTTCGTTGGTTAGATGCCATTTTTAGGTTGTGTGTGTGCCGTTGTGTCAATCATGTTCTCGCAGTCAGTGCCGGGAGGGATGGAAATCGGGAGCTATGCTGCAAACATTCAGGGAACACGCGTCCGGAATCCTAGTCAGAATGGCCAGAAGAGAGAAACTGAAACGATCCCAGTGGGACATCCGGCTCTGGATCAACGTTACTCGAATTAGGGATAGAGTCGAATTGGTAAGAACTCCGTCGCTCTCGACGGACCCGGACTTGGCGCGCACTCCATGAACTCATGAGACAGGATGAATCATACACTGATGGACTTCGTCAGCTCGCCGCGCGATAGCTGTCACGAAGCCTGAACATATCTGTCAAGATAGGGGAACACTGTTCCCACAGTGGGAGTCTCTGCTCTCTATTGGTTCTTGTCTCTCCGTCTTTCTCGGGCCCATCTTCGCGTAGCGGTATTCGAACCGGAACAAAGAGGCTCTCGCAGCCGAAAAACTTACTTCCTGAGCCATTTTTCGCAAACTATGCAAGTCAGCTTCGATTGACCGCTTTTGGCGAAATGAACTTCTTCGCACGAGTTTCATTTGCAGTGGAGAAGCTCGTTGCATGAGGGCTGAACTCATCCAGCTGAACTGATCCACGTGCTCGTATAGGGGTCGGTTGGTCCCACCGGTTATGTTTTACTCGCGCTTGATTCAACAGCATCATGCATAGCTTTCTCTTGATCCGATTCTTCTAGATTTACATTCGATCATTTGAGTCGATTGAGAATCATTGTGGAGGACTGGGCTAAAGCATGCCAGACTGAAACCGAGGTTGTACTGGGAATTGCGAGCGACTGACTATGTGCGCTCTGTCCCGTCGAAGAGCGAAACCGTATTGTGATCCATTCAATTGTCTGCCGCGAATGTAAATAAGCTTTGTTAGGGGAACTATCGCCCTCTGAGTGAAAGGTCGGTGGGAAACATTCCAAGGGGAGGAAAGTCTCTTGTGTTATCAATTCAAGTCCCTCCTAGGAAACCTGGTCGCGCAACTGATGATGACGTCGTCGAGGGCGAGCTCCTGCGCATTTCTCCAACTCAGATTATCTAGCCTGAAGAACATCTGAGTAACTTACATCAGGGGTTATTCTTAGCTTAGTCAAGGAGGATGGAGCTCGTTCTCTCCTCGACGGAGCAGCTCAGTCCTCACTCGAAGCTCGCTGACGGCTGAAGTAGGGGAGAACTTACAAACGAGAGATCTCGGACTGGTTCACTTGGAGCCACCGTCGTGCGCAGAGGGAAATTCGGCTGTTCTGATTCTCCGATCTGGACTTCCAATGAGTGCCACACATGAGTTCCGGCTCGAGAACTGCAATGCCTCTCCATCGTGCAAGCTTGAGGTGGACCTCTCCGGAATGGAAAATTTGTTTCGTTCGAGGAAGCACGCGCGGGGGCGGCTCATTCGACGGGAAACTGAACTCTCCGAAGTTGAGTCCCAGGAGAGTTTGTCTGGAATATCACGAACGGATTATTCAGGGCTGTGTTGTCACACCTTGTAGATAGGCTGAACGCGTGATCATCCGTGTCATGATGTCATGTCCCTAACAAGCCGCCCTAGATTAAGCTACGGCTGGACGATTTCGGCTCGCATTGGTTCCACCTACAGACTTTGGGTTAGGTGTCGCCTTTTTTGGATCAAGGGTAGAAATCGTGTTAGCAGACAAACTGGGGCCTTCACTAGAACCGCAGGCAGGCAGTTCTGTGTATACGTTCGGTGGTTGCCTTTCGCAGGAACATTTCTCGAGAACTTTCCCACCATGACCACAATTTGAAAATTTAGCGGTCGTCCCATGTTGGGCGACTTGCTCCGCGGATTTTCGATATTCGTCGAAATGCATTCAATGCAGACCGCAAACCGTTGGTTTCTCCAAAAGATGGATATTGATCGTCATTCGCGTCTTTCTCAACGCATACGATCTGAGGGCATTATTCTTACATGGATTCGTTCTCTGGAAGTCTTTGTTGTTTCTTCTCTGTTCAATAAATGTCGCATTGGCTGACTGTCAGGTCCGTTCGTACTGCCCTTATGTTCGTCTTCCATTTAGAAGGGTGTACGCAGTATTTAACCGTCGTAAATAAGTGCCCGCTGCGCCAACGAAGCATTTAAAGTTTTCACTCACAAAGCCCCTCGCTGCGAGACGTTTGCCCTCTGCGGGTCGTTGGTGAGCGACCCGATGTGGGCCTGATGACAGTTTTACGCGGACGCTTATATCGCCCGGGGCTGCGTACGCAGTCGATCGATTAGGGGCATCTTCCGAGGCAAGTCTCGAAAAAAATTCAGTGTTATCCCAGCCATTGCAGACCGCTGCGATGCAACATTTTCGATATCTACCTCGACGATTCTTTCTGCGGTCTGAAGCTTTGATCGCCATTCCGGCTTGTGTCCACGCATTCATGCGATGGTCTGATTTTATTCTAATTTTCTTTTCTCGATGAGTACTCTCGGCTCCGTAGTCGATCGCGGTATTCTGGGCCGCGCTTGGGCGTCGAGTGGTTGCCGGAGTTCTTGGATAGTTTTTCAATGAAGCATCCTTCCCTCTCCGGCTTTTCGGGCGCACAAGCTCCACGCGCCGTGCTGCTTCTACTACTGGAGTACTTGTCGTTCGGTTCGAATCGCTCGGAGCGCTCGTCCTTAATGATTGAGCATGCAAGTCACGCGACCCTGGTGAGGGTCCAGCTGAGTAGTCCGAATATAGAAGAGAAAATGGACACTTCACTTGATACCATCCAGACGAGTTCCCGGGGCAAAAACAACAGCAACAACGGCGCGGCGATTGCGGCGAAGTGGTCTAGGCTTCGGATCGTTCAATGTACATCGCTTCTCGCCGCTGTACAACCCGACCTATCTCACTTAGGGGCCCCGTAATACGTGTGCTTCTTCAATGCTCGCCTTCGGCCTCTTCTGAGCGAGGAACCGGTCTCACTCATTCGAGCATGCAGCTCGATCGAAGTTCAGTCCACGGGGGTCTTCAGATCCACGAGCCAAACGAAAGAGTTGCTGCTTCTCACAAGCTGCACCGTGACGGCGCCTTGGTGCATTTCTCTAGAGTACAATTCATGTTTGGCTCACTCTCCGGCAACGTCTTGTCGAGGCTCGTCTCCCGAACTTCTGTCGGTTCACCCGATCCAGAAACTCCACGGGACTCCAGCCACTGCTTCTGTACGTGACGAATTCGCAAAATTGGAATCACCGCCTTTGCGTCGGAACTGCGTTGTTCGTGTCGGCGACTCATGAAAAATAACAGTGTTGATTCTATCGCCGTGATCGATATCATGAAATTATGAGACGGCGTCGAGAGACGACGATGGATGGATTTCCATTTGCGTTTTCGATTAGCGGATACGGGCAATACGAGTTTTGGAATGCGTTTCCTTTGAAGCCATCCGTTACAAGTGGAGATTCGCGTTTCTTTTTCGAAGCGCGTGCGTCAGATCCGAGCCGCAGCATTGAACTCTCGCGGTCGGACGCGAGGAACACTGTGGTGCAATCATTCATGAGAGCGTCTAAATAGACGAGAGGAACGGGTATCGAATTATTCGTAAACACCGTCGCCGTGGAAATAGATACGCACAGGCAGGAACATTCCATTAACTAGTTTCCCTCGTTGAAGGGCGTCGTGGCGCGTCCATTGTCGGGGAGTAGGTACTGCTGACCGTCCATACGATACATTGTTACGCTGCGACGCGTCACCTGCCCTTCACCTCTGGCCCTAGAGGGGGAGGTTCCGTCGATCCATCGTTCCATTCATCCCATTTTGTTCATCAGGCCCATTCATCGATGAGTTTCTTCTGTTTGTCCAGAGAAATCCCGGGATTCCGAAGTGGAGAGATTTAGGGAAAACGCAAGTGACGAGCGGGTGAGAGGGAGTGAGAAGAGGCTGACCACCACGCACCACTAGTGGTGAGGGCTTCGGGGAGGGAGGGCGCGAAGCCAGCCTCAACAGCCGGCCCGGTCGGAATCAAATGGACCCCTAAACTGAACTCGGCTTGGAACTGAAACATCGACGTCGAAGCTCAGGAAGTGCGCATCTGATGGAAAGGGCTTAATCCGGAGCTCGGATCGACGGCTCTTCTCGGGTCTGGGATTCGAGAGCTGTGATTTACCCGTGGACTGAACGTTGTCAAGGAGACGATCTGTCCGTCAAAGTGCTGAGCGCGGAGAATATTCAAATATCGACTGTCGGCACTGATCGTGTTAACGCACGGTGTGACATGTGCGGATCAGAAGAGCGTTCTCTCGCGCCGAAGTGTTTCTCAATCGAGCCTTACGGAAGCAGGTAAATCGTGTTTCCACGTCGATTGTGTTATTTGGAGCTGTCAATCTCCAGGGAACGTCGCTGCACGATGTCGTTCTTGCGGAGTCGCCATTCATTTTGCTCCGGAACGTGATTTCGTACGACCCTATTAGAAACTTGAAAAAATCGTAACTATCCGGGGCCAAGTGGGGGAGGGGGCGTATCAGGCAGGAGGAGGATTGTTTCTGCAAATTATGATTGCGAAAACGAAAACCTGATGGAAAAGCGGGCTGAGACGCGGAAACGTGATACTCTACGGTCACACACCACAGAGACTACCCGCTACACGTGTGGTAAGCGCTGGCTTCAAGACTGCATCCGCTGGCTTTCTCCCTCACTCTGGCGAACGGAAATCGACAAATCGCGATACTGCGTCGAGCAGTTCGGCGTCTCGTGGGGGATTCGATTCTCACTGTTCATTACCAAGAGCTCGTTTACGGCAGACGCGGGGTTGTTTTTCCCGACGGCGACAGAAATAGACACCGAGTAACTTATTTACGGAGTCGTTCGGCGTGAGTGTAGGCGACGGGTCTCGGGCTCCTTTTGTGGGTTGACAACTGCATAACAGTCCTCCCCCACAGAGGAGTCCGCTGCACATTCTGGATCATGGAGGCCACGGGAAGGGACCCCTCTCCACAAACACAGGGATAGACAATCAGGTTGACGTTCTAGTAGGTAGGCAGACACACACTCACACACACAAAGACACACACGCAGACAGACGACTGGCTGGGCCGCTACCACGAACTTGATCCTCGCAAACATTCCCTACAGCGCTGTTGACGTGCCGCGGAACCCATCCGATTGTTTCAATTTCAACCGAATCATCATTCAGTGCTCTGAACCATGCCAGACAATTTCAACATAGTGAAGCACACCGCTCTCCTGAAAGCATCAATGAAAAATTGTGGTGAGTCTTGTTGACGATAAAGGGGACCGTGATTTCGTACTCAATAATATCCGCTCAAAGTGTGCAGGATTCGGTGGAGCTTCCTGAGAAATTCCCTGGATAATACCGAATCACTGAGAAAAAAGTTGGCTTCCAAATGTGCTTTTCCGCCACTACCATGGCTAAAAACTGCATTTGACCATGGTCAGCGAGAGTTCCCGCTATTCGATCTTCGGAACGGCTCGTTTCGACCATTCCCACTGGCGAGATGTGTTCACTCCATCGTTGGCGGTCCTTGTCGTCATCTAGAGGTTTCTGGTTCCTATTCCGAAGTTCTTATGACACGCGACTCAGGGAGATTCGAGTGAATTCGTTCAGGCAGTGTTCTGTCGTCAATCTGGAGAGAGGACGATCACTCTGCTCTGCTCAAACTTGGAACGCCGAGGATTTATGGCTGTCTGTACATAAGCAAACCTTGCTGATTGCATTTAGTGCTGGGGCAAGCAATCTGGCTCTGTTAGGTTTAGACATGACGGCAAGCCCTCGCGAATCTCGCCCTCGACAGGCAATGTAAATCTCTGCGTTGTACTTTGGTCAATGTTTGCAATTCTAGGTCAGTGTTTGAATTGGTGAGAGCGGATTTCTCTCCAGGGCTCGATGTCGTTGTTGAAACAATGTTTGATCAGTTCTGGGCTCTGGACAACATGGAATGTACATACGGAGTATCAGGTTTAAGGGTGATGGAGGGTCAAGGTTCAAGGTTGCGCGTATGAGCCTAGCTGGAGGAGCTCCTGAGGGACGGCACGGGGTGGACTCGCTCGTTGAAAGGCCACAGGAAAGCTATATTTAGCTAACCTTTATGGGACCGGCATGCGGGCGGGCGGGCGGTCCTGCTTTATGTTGTTGCAGTTGTATCCATCCTGAAGGCGGGGTAGCTCCCATCGTTTCCGACGTCGTTGTCGCCGCCGGTATGATCCTGAGTAGAGGAACGATACGATCGCAGCACCGAGAACCGTCCTGAGTGCAACGGAAAAGTTGATCGGCGGGGCTCTCACTTTGGTCGGCTTCGACTCTTCCTACGTCTGTGTGCCCATCCGGTCAACAATGGAATTGTTATGCTCGAGAGCTTATGATTATTGGGATCTTTCCGATGATCGCGCTCTTGGTGTTGTCGTCTTCTAGGAATAGGTCTACTCTTCTCACCGCCCAAATCAAGTTTACCTTAGAGACCGTTCCTCTATCCTGTGATGATTAACGCAACTTAGCAGCGGTAGAGCATGGTTGTCAAGAACTCCCCGACTAGGCTCAGCTTGAACCGACCCGCTCTTGGAGGGCTTTAGTTATCCGCATGGCTATGGTCGGTTCGTCCGATTGAAACTTCAGATCTATGTTTCCCGAAGGAATCTCCTCTTGCTCCATTCCGTTGATCGGAGCTTCCGAGTGATCCAACATCGGAGGAATGAGTACACCAGCATGCAGCCAATATCGAGGATATTGAATCGTTTAATTTCCACTGGTGGTTTGAGAGTTATGAACGAATATTTACGACGAGTCCGACGTCAGCCTGTGACGAGGCTCGTCGGGACGAATGTGTGACCTTCGCGGGGACATCGCATCCCGAGCGTAGGCATGATGGTTCTGAGTCGTAGGTCTTTGAGAGCCGCAGGAGAGTGAATGACTTGGATCTACTAACGGCGACGAGTGATTCCATTACCCTGCTCCATCGGAAATTCTAGGTCCCATCATGATTGAGATTCTGCTAAACAGTTGATGCCTCACTTCGGGAAATCATCGATTAGTCCGAGGTGGTAGGCTCGGTTCCCACCCCGTTGCTCCCATTCCGAGATTGAATGATATGACGATGATAACTTTCGTTCCGGGGGTTAGAGGGAAGCCGCAAAATGGAGCTCGTCGCCTGTCGTCTCAGGCCAAGATGTCAACTCCCCAATTGGTAAAATATCCCATGCGTTCCCGAGATGGTTCTGATGGCTCTCTCTCTCTCTCTCTCTCTCTCTCTCTCTCTGTGGTTTCTGCTGATGTACCTGTTCACGGCAACACTGCAGCTTGGATTACGAAGCGGAAAGAAAGAAGCGGCGACTGAACAATTAAAACGAGCTTCTGGGTTTTCTTGGCACGAGAGCTTGTCGTCTCTTCTCTTGGATGTGTCGCATCGTTGGCAGTGAGAGTGTTCCCATGCTGCTACCTGCGTTTCAAGGTTCCGATCAAGACCAGATGGAAAGAGGGACTCGGTTTCGTGAGGTTTCTGTGTTTTCGTTTGATGTTTCGGTGCCGCACTCTTTTCGTCGCCTTGTAGAGTGGAACATTCTTTCGGTTGAGGAAAAAACGCGGTGCCGAGAAAGCCCATCCCGGGCAATCGCTCGTTCGCTCATGCGTCCGCACTGAAGCACTTCGGCCTTTGGCATAATAATCATTCGATGATGATGATGGTGTCGTCGTCGTTGACTTGGGTCCGCGCAACTCTTCGTCGTGTTCAATTCAAGCTTATATACTTTCGCTGAATGGTGTCTGACCGGCTGCTTGCGGGGACCATTCGTTCATTGATGGTCGTGATGATGCAATGAACAAAACACCGATGGGGGTTGCGCCCTTCTCGAGCACTGCAGCTGCTGTTGCTTTTGGCGTCAATGGTTCGCGTGTTTGCTTCCACTCCATGCGATGTCTGTCGATCGCCTGGGGGTTAAGACTTCCCGCAGGAGGATCAGTTTCGGGTCAGCGACTTTTCTTCTTCACTTGCGGTTACTACGCCGTCGAAGACGAGTTGAGTCTTGATTGAGTAACGGTCAAAACCTGAGTAACAAAAAAGGAAGAGAAAATAAACCGACGCGCACAATAACATTATTGCCACATGATTTTGAAGAATATATTTTTTTTCCTACGCTTTCGTTAGCTCAAGTTAACAGAACGGCCCCGAGACATCTGACGAGTTTTTCGCTTGAGCCGGTCCTGTTCGCGTCATGTCGCCGTCTACGATTGAGATGCCCCTCCACAGCAACAAAAGTTGATTTTTTCTTCAACAAAAGTCATCGCGAATCGCACGGCGACAAAGGAACCCGGGAGAAAAATCCAAGGGACTCATTCGTAATTAAATGAATCGTAGGCGGCGGCTGCGAGTCGTCGAGGGCGAGGTTCAGCCTCACGATTTTACTCCTGTCGCAATGCGAGAAGTGATTCCTTTTTGTGTATTGGATCACTGCTGAGCCATTGGGTAGGCGAGTCCGAAGCAGCTGGAAAATTTTGATCGGAGCCGCCTTGAGAAAACTGCCCAGGCCCCGCATAAGGGAGAACTCGGGTGGAACCAGTCTTCACGGTAAGGGGGTGTCTCATGAGAAGCAACACTGACATGTTCCTCAAGTCGTTTGACATTGTAGCGGCATAGCTCGGTGCCGAGGAATTTCGGAACCCACGATTTCACCGCATTCATTCGAGTGAGAATGCACTTGCCTCACAGATGAACGTATGCATGTTCAGTTCTCCCACTCAGTGGTAAGATGCCCATCTGTAATCATCTCCATCTTCTGGAAATTCGTTCCTTTTCGCTTGTCGGGAGATCTTGGACTTTCAGAGGACCAGCGCTGTATGCCCAACATCGCTGTTCGTTTTGGAGTCGCTCCTCGGGACGTGCGCTACGCGTACCCAGCAGCACCCAACTGGGCAGGGACGAAGTCCAACCGTTACTTCAACATGTCTCTAAGAATTCGAGCTACTCAGGGGGCTCGCTCGTGCTCACAAAGCAAGAAGACAGACCCACTAACACGAATAACTGAAGCTCTGAACTTGAGCCGAAGAACAGCTGATGACGCTCGTGCTTTTTCGGCCGACTGACTGACTGACTGGTTTACTGGAGAGGCCCACGAGACAATCTGTCTTGATTAGTCGCTTTCTCTCTTAAGCTCACTCCCAAGCGACATCATCCAGCTGCGATGTAAAATCGGTGACAAAGTTTCTCCCTTGTCGGGGATATCTACCACATCTCTTCAACTAAGCAAGTTGTACATTTGTGCATTCTCGTCGATGCTGGAGCTATAAGTAGCCTGAGAGGGGGTACGGCACAGGAGGTGCCGAGGCGCGCTCCATCGCGTGGGTTCCCGTGGGTCTGTTGACTGCCCTGGACGGCGAGCATTAGCTGTGAATTGGGCATCGGGCTTGATCGAGCCCGTTCGTTATTATTTCGTCAATTACTAACCCATATTTCTTCCGCCGTCCGGACCTTCTGACTTGTGCTGACACCGACCCGCTCCGTAGCCGAGGGACATTTGTCAAGGCTCAAAAAATAGCGGCGTAGTTTACTTCAGCTCAGGGCTAGTTTGCTCCAGATGCCGTTTCGAGCAGTGGCTTCAGTTTCACCGCTTTGGTCTTCTGTTCTGATTATCGCGTTCTTCATGGCACCGCCACCGCTGCTGCTACCAGCACTAAATAGCGTTGTTGGAGTTGTTGTTGTTCTTCTTCTCGGTCATTTTTACCGGCGGATTCCTTACCCTCCAGATCGTGGTTTTAAGTTAGCTCTCGCTGCTGCAACTACTTCTGCTGCCGCAATCATATCCTGGCGGCACTTTCGCTTTTCGGTCCGGTCAGCAGATTTTGATGTTTTTCGCTCTGATACGACCGGAGTCGCTCTTCTAAACACTATGTGGAAAACGCTGCCGCGGCTTAGCAGTCATTGAGGGCTTGTTAACCTCGGCAGATTACTTGGCAACGAGCAATCTGTTTCTCCTTCGTCAGATGGAATCGTCGTTCTTTCCCCCTTTTTTTGTGTGTGTGTGTGTGTCTGTGTGTGCGCATTCTGCGTTCTCTACTAGCAACAAACACAGACGCTCGCGCGCAATCACCATGAGCGCAAGGGTGGATCAGGTCTGCATGAGGTCTGCTCAGCTTCGACGGCCTGTGCGTTTTCTTTTGCTTGCACCCGATGAAGGAATGCCAAGGACAAAGCAATATCGAGTCAAGTGATGGAATTTTCCACTTGAGTAGGAGCTCAACGGAAGGAAGACACCTTGTCGTCGCTCCGGCTATTCGGAATCCCGCTGATGATAGTTCTGAGGGATGTTCCCTAATCCCGGACGAATTCACATGTTCCTCGCGAACAGCGACACCCAGTCGAGGGGCAGCTTGACGTGATGACTGCTTCCTAGATCCCTCATTCCCCCCGTTCGTTGGAATATTCAGAGTCATCACTGTGCTTGCGCTCCTTCGAATGGGTTCGAACTTGACTTGAGAATCAAACAACTGATTGGTTCGCCTCGAGCTAAAAGTTGAACTTTGTTCGACTGAATCGAAGATCTCTGATGAGAAGCGCTCTCTCGTCGGTGGCAATAATATTCGGACGCTCGCGGCCCCGTCTTCGTGGTCTGAAGCGTTCGTAAGTCATTTCCCCGAATCCGTCTCGAATTGCGCTAAACGAACACCACGGCCGACTCACTGGCTCCGTTCCCAGACCCGGGCAGCTCAACAGCCCGCCTGAAAACAACCCGACGGTGGAAACTGTCCGCTAGAAGCTTATATGACAATTCACTCCAAAACCAGACCAAAGCTCGTGCCATGGGGTCCAGCTGCAGCTCCCCGTTCAGCTTGCCTCGACGGATAACTGTGTCCGAGTCCCCTCAAATTTGGGTTCCTTTACGAAAGTTGCCAAGCTCAGAACAGTGGGCTCGCTGATTGAAGTGAAGGTTTCGAAATGGATTTGATTCCGATGAAGTGGCCAAGATTCGCTGCTGCTTCTCCATCTGTTCAACGACAGATCCGGCCCGAATCTAGCCGTTGTTCTCGAGCTCGGAATCAGGGTCAAATCCCTCCAGAGGATTTGTTGAGGAGCAGTTCTCCGTGTCGATGGCTGAAACTTGAACTGGCTAAGATCAGCTTTTCTGACGTTGTCGCTGGAGGATGATCCTGACGGCCACGTCAATCCGCTGGAATTTTAGGAGGATTCCGCGTCTGAGCTCAGAGCGATGTCTGTCGGATATTTCGGTAATCTAGAACAGAGGAGATGACATCATAGAATGAATGCAAAATTATGCTGGCCCCGGAGTGCACGGAGCTACGTTTCTGGCGAGTTCATCCAAGCCCTCCCGTGGGATCTCAGACCTACGAAGAATATCTCGAATCCTATCTCTCTGATGTATATATTTGTGTTATGGAAACGATGCATGGCCTCAAGCGCTCCACGAAACGCCTCACGAAGTTTGCTCGAAAGAACGAGCGTTCGGCCCGGCATTTCCCGTGAAGTTTGGCCGCTAAAAGCCTATGCCTCCGATGATGCAACTGTTACAACTTTACGCGATGGATCGCAGTTTTACCGTTTGTGAACTCATTCGAGACTCGCTGCAGTCGTCCCGCATTGTGCCAGCTTGTGCCGACTCAGCTCCGGTTTCGTTTGTAGCTATAATATCTAGCGGAATCCCCGAGTGGGAATGTCTTATTCGATCATTGGGTTCAGCTTCGAGTCGCGCGTCTTTCGCCTGGCAGGGCCGTGACAATGGATCGCGAGACGCATCCCGCGTTACATACGACGCGCGCACAATCTAAACAAAACGATCCAAACATGGAGCGTAGTTCGATTCGAATCTCCCCGATCAATCTGTATTGTTAAATTAACACCTCCGAGTGATTATTGGTTGTGGAAGTTTCGCGGCTGACATATGTGATGGGAACTTGTGTCCGGCCGATCGCAGGTGGAGACCACGAGTATAGAATTTGAGACTCCAAACTCGGGTGACGATCGCTCTCATGAGGGGAAGCGAGCTGCAAATATCCAGAAACGGATTCCTCTCGGTTATTGTGATGCTTCACGGGAGCAACTCGATGCACACTCTCCCCCGACGCTCACGAAAAATCGCGAAGAAAATGCCCGTCCGATTAAGTATCGCCCTGAGGTTTCTGAAAACCATCTTGTGTCCTCAGGCGTCGGGCAGTTATGAGCTTCGGCACGGTGAGATTCGACTAGATATGACGTTCGGAATATCGGGAGGATATGCTGCGGTTTTCCGAGAATCACGGGAGGACGGTCTTCACTTCCTCGATTTCGTACACTTCCCGAAATCATACTCGAAAACCCGCGATCCTTTTCGACAGAATCCGCATCTCAATCTCTTGCTTCTCCAACTGAGATTCGGTCCCTCCGCGACTGCAGCAGTGTGACCGCGATCCGAAACCGCCGCAACGCAATCTCGCCCGAAATCTCCCCGCTAAGCAGTTTGTATTAATACTCTATGTTGTTCAGCTTCCAGTGTCTGGTGGACGGGTGCGGATCTTGCTAAGGGAAACGAGCTGAATCGCAAAGGATTTCTGACCGCCATGAGTCAGCTGCACGCGAACCTTCTGAAATTGCTTCTCACAAAGAAGCATCTGAAGATTTCAGCTTTGAAGGCTCGGAAGTTGCGTGAATCCCTGAAGAAACTCCACGAAGACGCTGCTGGCCAAGGTCAAGAGAGCCAGTCGTATTTCGGAGTGCCTCTGCATCTTCAGCAACAGGTAACACACTCAGCAGTCGCTCACAAATATCATCTCATGTGAGACTAAAACAGGAAGGAGAGCTGAAGTTCATGAGACGCTGGTCTGACGCAAGCCTCGTAGTAGCGATGCAAACAAACGCTCTGATAATCAGCTCCCGCGCCCCCGGACACAAAGGTGGACTCTTGAACCCTATTGACTCGATCTTCGAATTCCCGCAGGCAACTTCATCCCTCACTTCGAATCCGGTTCCGCATATTCTCGAAGCTATCACATCGCATTTGTTGAGCCAGGCTTCGCATGAGGGTATTCTGCGCAAAAGCGGCAATGAGCGACGCGCGAACGCCCTGAAAGATCTCATGGAACACAATAACGCCGAAATTCCCTCGGACTTCGAATGTTCGATTCACGACGTTGGGTGCATCCTCAAACGGTTAGTCACCGTTTCCGATGAAGATGACTCGAATTTTCGAGTTTCCGCGGAGTTCGCAGTTCTTCTGTGAGACGTACTTCGATGATTGAGAGCGATCTCGAAGTATGCTCGGGGATTGACACCGTTGATCGATGTGAAACCAGAGTGATATCCACCAGTCGCGATCAATTACAGATGGCTTCGAGCTCTTCCGGAGCCGGTCATCCCCAGCATCCTCCATGAGGTGTTCGTCAAGTGCGTCGAACTCGAGTCACATCATCACCGAACCCAGAGTCTCCTCATGGCCTGTTTACTATTGCCCACCTTCCACTTGAATACTCTGAAACACGTGGCGATATTCCTTCAAGTAAGTTCAGGCTGGCACACGTGGCAGAACACCACTATCGGGTGCTCGACGATGTGGTCGTCGAGTCAGTGAAGGTGTTAACACATTCTCTATCTTCCGCAGGAAATCTCAAAGCAAGAAACCAGAAACAAGATGTCGAGTGCCAATCTCGCGAAAATTCTGGCCCCTTCTTTGATGCCTTGTGCTGTGAAAGTCGAGACAAATCCTGAGGTGGCCAAGAAATTCAGTGACATGTCCACCACTGCTGTCCAAGTGCTTATTGACCACGCTCAGCTGATTGCCAGCCTACCTCCGGAGCTGGAACCTTTGAAAGATTCGTACAAGATCCTTTCCGACGATGAACTCAGCGATCACGGAGAGCCACTGGTGAAGCGAAAACTTTTCACATTTTTGAAGCCAAAGGTAAACCTCCGGACTTCCGAGTCCGATCATTTCAATGACCAGCTCCCCGGATAGCCATGCTTGGGCCGGCGCGATCGAAGCCGATTGGTCCCTGAAACTCAAAGCTCGAGGAATATTCCCCACTTTGACTGGAACTTGTTTGCAGCATGGGAACCACAAAGCCGTCTTGCGTTCAACGGGATCAGGACGCGGTTCTCGGAAGGCGAGCTCAGCGAATTCAGTTCCGAAAGTTGTTAAGAGATCAACGCCGCCGCGAGTGGAAGCTCCAGAGACTTTGCAAGAGCCTGTTGAAGTCAAGCCCGACATCCGGGTTACACGGAGCGCGTCAAAAAAGCGCCAGCTCAGTGCCGAAACCGTGGGTCGGATCCGTGAGCGACGGGCTTTGAGGGCGATACAGAACACGCGCAGTCAACCCAGCATTCGATCGCTGCCAGCGATAACTGGTGGAAAAAGGAGATCGGTCCGAAGGTGATTGTCTTGAATCCTCGTCGTTTGAACAAAGTGAGAGCTGAGCTAGAAGAGGACAACCTGTTGAATTCCAAAATCTAAATACGGCTCTCTTTCTGCAGAGCTGCGACAACCTGCCGCGCAGAGAAAGCGACGGAGACGCCTGGCGCCCAAAGATTCCAAACTTCGAAGAGAGCCGAAAACTCAAAGCTGATAGAGAATGTACCGGTTCGGCAACCAGTGACCGATGACAACGGTGTCGAGCTACGGAGGCCGACGGCCACTGCGAGTCCCAACTCGAGGAATTCAACCTCGCCCGCCGTTGACAAAGAAACCGCGCGCAAAAGTTTCCTGGCGGCCATGTTGGGCTCTCAGGAGTCCCAAGCTGAAGACAATCTTTCAGAAGAAGTAGAAAATCAATACCGGAAGTCTGAGTGCATTTCCAACGGGTGAGTCCGGTTTCTCCGCTCGCGAGCTGACCGTCTTCTCAGTTTTGTTCCGAAGATCGATGCTACCGTACACGCTCCGGGCTCCATGAAACTCCTCAGTGATCAAGAATCTCCTTTCCTCCTTTCAGAATCGACCAAGTCGACAGCATAGAACCGGCTCTAGATCGCCACGGGGCACTCCGAAAACCACTGATGCCTTCGAATCGCCGCGCTCCTAGGCGAGAAACCCCTGTATCTAAAGTTGCGGCAACCATTACTGTACAGCTTTGAGCTACTGGTCTTAGGTAGCAACCCAATCGAATCAAGAGCACACCACAGCTGATCCATTTCCAGGCACCGCTGATGGCGGAAATTCGAAGGGACTGAACCGCTGTTTTAAATTTTCATTCTAAAAATCCATTTTGTAACTCCACATAACCACTACAGTCTGCGATATCTGCTGGTGCTTCACTCCAAAAAAAGATCTCTCAATTCATCTTTGTAAAACAACTGCCTGTGCGATGAATGTGTATATTGTTGAGTTCAGAGAGCACCGGATGTGTACATAGCTGCGCATTGAATAAATTAAGATCGTTGTTCAACGAGAACATTGAATTTTTTTCCCGTCGCGCCGTGAGCGCTCCTCGATTCGACGACCTTGTGAACGCTCCAGGCCCACAGGAAGAGCAGGTCCGACATACGATTCATACGGAGGCCTGCGAGGGCCGTAGGCGAAACCGTGTACGGTACTCTGAAAACGCTTCGATGGAAGAGATTAAAATCAAGAATTGTTCATGGCCTAGCCGTCGAATATCCATATTAATAATAATTGATGATAATTAATATGAATATATCATATATATATATATAGAGAGACTGATGGTGAGAATCGATGGATCCAGATCGGAAGCACTGGCTGTGGCAACACGTTACCACAGTCTTCCACTGAACAGTCAAACTCCATGTTCGCCCTCGACAGCCTCGTCTGTACACGGTGTGGAGATGAACTCCGATTCATTACTCCATGAGTATAAGACGAACGTTCCCCTAATTCTGAGACTGATACACTCCTTCAAAGACCATAGGAACGATGGTCAGACGACTGATAGTGGCCAGCATAGAGCAAGCATCTTACTCCATCATTCCATGATATAGAATCAGGGTCGACTGATCAAGTGCTCGGCAGATTGGACGACAACCAGGAAGTGAGACATTATCGATTCATCTCTTGATGGGGAGAAGCTGCACCAGGACCAACAAGTCTTGCTCTCAGCTCAAAATGTATCTATGTTCTGACGGTCAAAAAGTCAGTTAGAGGAACGGACACGTCTTCCTGAACGTAGGTGGAATATCTCGATGGTTTGATGAATCGATCCTGAATCACACAGGTTCGAGGTTATCCAGAGAAGCTGCCCGCTCGACCGGCCGCCTTCCTCAATCCGAGTCATGAAAAACAAATAACATATCCGTATCGATGGTTAGCACGCACCAGAGTCGCTAGTCGAATAAGTCGGGACGATCAATTATTCTCACAGGCTTTTTTGCTCATTCTCTGCTTCAGCAACAGGATCCCTAGATCTGAGCCATCGCACCATTATCTCCTCCTAGACAGAAGCCATCGGAGCGATGGGGACCAGACTGACTGGCGGAAGCGCCAGCGATTCCCAAACGCTTACATCTGTCACGGCCGAACCCAAGACTTCAACTAAGACGGAAAGTGCGAGAGGCATGCCGAACGCCGGAACGAGAGGGCCTTAAGCAGATTTCGGTAGACGTCGAATCTTCACGAGGGCGCCGCGGCCAAATCAACGAGCCACCTTGATGAAAGACAACTCATTTTATTTCCGAACACCGAAGTTCAAGCGGGGGCGATGTCGCCCAGCGGTTTTTCTCGTGGTGGGAGCTCCTACCGAGTTGAAAATTGAGTTCGGGATGAGCTCTGCGCGACCAAGTTGCGTTACCCGGCATTCCCGGAAGAAACGAGAGTCACACTTCAAAATGTAGATGGATCTTTGCTTGGGTTGGAAGCGCAGCCGGCTACACGTAAGCGCCTGCGCCGAAGTAAGTCCGATCGATGATGTTGTCGACGAACCCCAATTCACAATAGAGGACGACTCAACTTCAGGTGATGCCTTCGAGTGAGCCGAATGCCTACGTGATGGGTGGGAACGTCTCTCGGATATTTGAAGGATCGATGTGAGTTGTCACCGTGACCACAAGATTGTGAGCCCACCGGAGGAATTCTCCTCCGACTGCTACTCAAGAAAAGCTTGGTTCTACACGGTCCGAACTTTGTCGAGAAACAGAATTACCTGAGGGTGCAGATTTTACTCGCTCCTCTGAGCTTTCGTGTCGAGCCGTTGGAGGGCAGACCCACGCAGCCTTTTCAGCCAAAGCTCGGCTTACCATGGATAGAACATTCACCCTTGTTCGACATCGATTTCGACGTTCATCTAACACAATGGTGCAACCGTCGTCTGGATCGTCGACGGGATATTGAGAGTTGTCCGTCGAGTTTGGATCAGTTTCTGTGTTTGAGTAAAAACAGCTCAGTTTCCGGCCTGCCGTTTTCCGTGAGTTAGGAACTCGCGGCGTTACTATAGTACTCAAATAGTTCAGTGCGAACGTCGACGCTCCCGCTCGCTCGACCAAGAGCCGAAACAACGAGAATCGTCAAGTTATACGCCGCCGAGCGGTTCCGACGGAGGAAAAAAATTGTAATCCATTCGTCGTAATCGCCCGATACGCTTTACTCGTTTGGACTATTCACGTCGAGTGTCCGCCCTCCTATGAGCTACGCTGGTGACTTGGTGGAACGATAATTGGATGAGAAAGCAGCTCAGTGGCAACAAGTTGAATATGATGCTGGAGGCCTGCTCGTTCCGTGGAGACCCTTTCTGCTGCTTCCCTCTCTCATTCACCTACCCCGCCGTGAGGTAAGCTGGGTCTTGGCCACGGCAAACGAACGGAGCTGCACGGCTCACTATCAGTGTATTTCAAATTTCCATCTGTGTATGTTCGGAAACATTAGTCAACTCGTGGCTCGCGTGTCGGGCGAGTCCCTTACCAAGTGTTCGACTGAACCGGTTTTCCCCTGTCTCCGGGGCTCGTCACGCTGCTTTTGATTCCAATAGTTCAAGACGAGTGTCTTCGTCGGCGGACGTTGAGTGATGAGTCAGTGATGTACCGATGTCAGGAGTGAAATTCTCCGAGCGATCGCGCCGCCAGTGCACGCAGTTGGAGACACTTGAAAACAGCACATTCGGCGGTTCCATGGAGTACTCGTGATAGATCTGGGAACATCAGCTGAGAACCGCGGGACTCGTTCTTCTGTGACTTTTGGATGTTGTGGGACTGCCTGTTTGTTGACTGCTAAGTCCGATGAAAACCGGACCAGGGACCGACTTCACATCGCTGGCGACTTGGTTAATGCAACGACAACACACCTGGCCCCACAGGTAACTTGCTTCTTAGTGCGTTGACACTCTTTGTTGCTTCGGGATTCTAGAAAAAAGTCGGCAACGGCCGGCTCCACCAAGAAGTCCGATCGTCGGACTTCATTCAAAGTTTTGGATGAGGTTTTCTTCCTCGAGACTCATCGGGGTCCGGCAGCGGGAAAGTGGTAGCTCCAGATGTCGCAGCGGGTTCCCTCTAGAGGGACTTCTAACCCTCGCGCGGTGGGGTCAACACCAACATATCCGTATCTTCTAGTTGGAGTCACCGACAGGATTCCGAAAGAATGGAAGTTCCATTTGGTCCGCTAAGTTTTTCATCGCGGATGATGGTTGATACGTTCCCCAGCCGTCGCTCTCTCTACGAAGAACGTTATTCGCGGAGAATCCCGTTCGGGGAGGTCACGGATATTCTGTCTCCCCCCTGCTTCTCCTTCAGAAGCCAAACTCTCAGAGCTGAAAATTTTCAGCCACAGTTTTGAGAGCTCTGCGTGAGCCGATTGTCTCCGCTGTGATTCCTGTGCTATTGTTCGAATCTATTATAGTTTCCTTACGTCGAAACCACTTCGTCTCTCGCATCCGCCAGTTTTGCTTCTCCAGGAAAGGTCACTTGATACGATGTGCTTTGAGTTTTATCTCAGTCGCCCAAGGCCGTCCGGTCGCAATGTTTGCTGGCCGGCGGATTCAATAATGTTCGTTAATCGACTACTGTTAGCTCGACTAGTTCATGGAACCTTAACGGAACACCCCGAAGATTACGCCGGGCTTCAGCGCGCGCTAGGTCGCAGCTCCGCCTTCAGCAAAACCTCCTGGGCATGATTGAGACAGCTGTGAAGATCAGTGCCCGTCGACAAGTGCCCCGGAATCGATTGGAAGGGATGATGATACGAAAGAGAAGAGACAGATGTTCCGGTAGCGGTCTGTGCCTCCGTCCCGTGTCGACAGCGAAGTTTAAGAGCCATAAAAATATCCATTGCTCGAATGATCTGTTTCAATTTTGTTGAAGAGCGTGAATCACATCGCTTTCATTCGGTGGGCATTCGCGGCGCTTTGACTTGTTCTCAGAGTCATGTGGAAGCTGCGGCCCGCCATCGGAACAGCCTGGTATCGGTATCGTTCAGTTTGTTTTAGAACGTTAGTCGATGGAAGAATCATAGCTTTGTCTCTTCCCATATTTCGATGGTCATAAACAAGCCCACAGCGTATCGGTAGCTCCATCTCGAGGGTATGCCGAGTGCTTATTCGCGCGAGCTCTCACTGCGGTTCGGTGACAGAGAATTCACTTCATGAGTTCGCCACATTGAAGGAACACACGATCTCCAAACGAAGCGAAGAGGTTTCTCGGGGGTCAGCGTCTGAGTTTTCCACTCACGGCTGCATCTCATTTCGAGGATGATCTCAATGAATTTGCGGCGCGAGGAATGTCCCGTCAGTGTTTATAGAACACGGACAACGACCGATTCTCACCGTCACCGACGTTTCCGGGCACTCTATTTCGAAAGCTGTCCGGTATTATTGCCAATGCATCTACATTAGAGATGCTGTGAGAAAAAACCCACACCAAATCCACGCCAAAGTCGGTATTAGGCGGACTTACGTGAGAATAGGGACTCACATTTGTTGCGGTTCCGGCTCAGAACCATCAATATACTCGCCTGCAAGACACCGGAAATACTGGGATAGCTTCGAAAAACAGTTCTCTGCTAAATCAACCCAGAGAATGATCCAATCAATCAATCAGTATGCTCGTCATTATCTATATTTTCAAGAATTCGGGAAAAACCGCCGTATCGATTGCCTTGATTCTTTATCTTCTGAGCTCCCCACGAACCCCTCTAAGGGTTCTACTAAGAGGAATGGTCGCTCCACATTCCGTTGGGGAGATCATCGGAATAAGTGACTGCCGGTGATTCGGATGCAAGGACGTAGGTATGGAAACCAGTCCGAGGAACTAAGCTAAGCTCGGTGACGCGCGGCTGACTCTGGAATGTCCGCTTGTTTCAATGATGGCTCAAGTGATTCCCTGGAATCGTGCCGAAAGACACCAATATAAGGAATATTTTGAAGAGTAAATAATTCCGATTTTTTTTGGTTTTTTTTTCTCCCTATTCGACGAGGAAACGCGACCATCGGCACACTTCGCGGGACGCTTCGCGCACAGCCACGGTTCCTCCTGTCGGAGGAGAAAAAACTAACACCATCGTCTGTCCTTCGACTTCTCTAGTTTTCGTACATTAGCTCCCGCTAGAACGAAATGAAATCTCGGATCGGAATCAACAACCGAATCAAGAAAAGAAGAATACGGTGGCTGAGAGGCGGTGCCTGTTTGCCTAGCCGTGAAAGTGACTCCTAATAGAGCCGCGTTAACAGCCCTGCCATTTTCTTCCTCGATCTTTTCATTACTTTAACACCGATCGCAATCTTACAGGTGCTTCCCGCGTCATTCGCTCGACGAGAAGATCTTCAACGCCTCATCAGACGTGTAATGAAGACAGATCGAGAAACGGACTTTGTGAAAGTGATGGCGTTAAGTGCATCGATGCCGACGGTTCGGAGACGTCATCTTGAGCTGCGAATCTTACTTCTGTAATCCTCGCGGTTCACGCTCGAGATCATGGCGGGTTTTCCGGCGGCGAGAAGCGCTGCGGAGAGCCAGACGCTTTATTTCGATCCCCCTGACGAGGACGATTTCGAGAAAGGGGGCAAGGATTTCGTCGTCGTGCAGACCATGGTGAGTTTTAAAATAATTTTTGATATTTCCCGATGGGTCAGCTCCTGTCCGTGCGTGGAGCGTGAACTTGGTGTGGGGGATGAGCAAGTTTAGGAGAAAGAGACTGTCATCTGGCGGCGGCGGCTGGTCACGCCTAAGGAGCGAACTTGTCATTGCTCTCCCAACGCAAGGGGAGCTCTTCTTTGAGCCAATAGAATACAATGGAGCCGAAGAAGAGGCTTTGGAGGCAACCAAGGTTTGCAAACTGTGCGCCGACAATCGTGATGTTGGCGTCGACAACGATGAGGATGATGGTAGTGATGCCGCTGATGATGATCATGATGTCGACGACGAAGACGATGCAGAAGTCGACTACTATATCCACTACGCCAACGACTGCAAAGCCAACGGTAGCGGCGAAGCCAAAGACGTCGAAGATCTTGGCAAGCAACGGAGCCGGTAACCATGACCCGCGGTTGGAAAGCGGTGTCGTCTGCTGCTCCCCTGAAACCGGCGACGGCGTCGGCGATTGAGAGAAAATTCAATTTGGATGCAGATGTGCTTCTGCTGCCGCTGATTTCACCGCTGCGGCCACAAGTGATGTTCCATTTCCGATGAAGAGGCCACGGAGGACAGGAAGCGGATTGCGTTGTCTGGCAGTGTCCCAACAAGGCAGTACCGATAACGTTTTCATGAGTTGCTTGCGATCCGTACGACCGACGATGCTTGGACCTGTAGCTTAAAACCTCTCCTCGTCATTGTCGTTCCCAATCCGCTCATTTCTGCCTCCGTGCGTACATAACCAACAGTTCGGACTGTATTCTCGAGCGCCTCAAAAACATCAACTCGGAAACTTCAACTCATGAGAAATGAAAAGCTCCGATAGCCCGGAAGAAGGTCACGTCATTCTCCTTGAACGCGTTCCATCAAATTCGCGAGGTGGCTCCGAAGTTCTTGAGGAAACCGTCCGGAACTTGGGAGGCTGTGCAGCATCTAGGTTTCGACGGCGACGAAGAGAGCTTTATTCTGGAGCAAACGACTAATCTCTTTGTTTGTTAGACAATTGGAAACAAAAAACGTTAGTGCAGAATGGTTCTTCAAGGCTCGAAAGCGCTGCCATCCATAAGAGTCAAGCTAAATTCAGTTTCCAAACGGTCAGAAGTGTCAAGTCTGATTTGCTCGACCTCCGCCATGCGAAAGGTGGAAAGACTTCAGCTGGAATCGACATGGTTCAGATATATGTACGCCGGGGCTCAGGTTCCTCACCTCGGCTTTTCAGCACCGAACCAAACCGCGTTCGCGATTGATCAGGCTTTCGATCCTTCTGAGCCGAGTGATGCGAGTGGTATACGGAGCTAGCTTCAACCGACCCGTCTTGTGTTTCTGTCCGGGTGAGCGAGTGGCAGAACAGTATCAGAGCGGAGCTGCGACCGTTTCATTGAACGGAAAACGCGATGGAAATCAAGGCTCGCCTTGGGTTATTGTACGGGATGCTTTCGATTTCTGAGGGCTCCAGGGAAGGCAATAAGAAAAGTGAAACAGGCGAACGCATCGCCAATCGGCAGAACAGTCAGATCTGAGAACGTCGAACTGAACGAGACGGGCCGTGGGCAGAAAACTCGACCACGAATCTGTGTAGTCGCCGTAGTGCAACTGCCCGACGCCCAGCGAATGATTTGTGGGTCGGCTCTGGAAGTTTTGTCAGACGATGACCCCGTGGCTAGCACTCTACTGCAAGCGCGACAGTTTCGCTCATCCGGAATATTCAACCGGCACTCGTTTAACATTTTGTCATCTGGGCTTCCATCTGACTCCTGAGAAGAGTCCAAAGTCTTAGAACTTTCGATAAAGCGGTGACCAGCTTCGAAACCTTCCCCTAACACGCACGTGAAAATATTTGGAGATTGCGATCCCTCAATTGATTGGTCCAGTTCTAGAATTTGTTTGCACCAGGTTCGGTGGGGTGTGCCCAAGAAGAGAAAATCGCGAAACTCGATGGATAACTCATGGCCTTTCCTGCTCGGAGCTCAATACTCCTCATTCGAGCAAAGTGTACTGTAGATCGGAGCGACGAGCTGTTCGGAATAATGATTGGTTGACGGATGGACTGGTTTGATGGCACGCAGGTTGGTTGTTTGGTAGCTAGCTTGCCGGCCGGCAGGACGGCTACGCCTCAATCCGGGCGTGACGTCAGTCCCCGGCAGTTTGCGTTCCCTGTTGCCGTTAAAGCACCATTTCGGCATATTTTTCCGCCAGAATAGATAGACTGACGCGATAACACTCTTCCATGACAGTTTTGCACCGGACTTACAACCACCTGCTCGGAATCGTATCTGATTCATGGAAATTTACGGGTGTTAATCCGAACGCGATCAATGAGGGTCTAAACCAACGGGCAGTCTGATCCAATGTTGCCTGGATACACAACATCCACAGGAGCTATCCGATGCTATCGCGCTTTCTAATCAGTTTCCGGGCGAAAACGCTGCACGGTTAACCGTTTTGAGGCCGTAACTGCTCATGAGCATCGATGTCGCCTGGCGCCCCCTGGCGGCAGGTCGTGGAGGTTTTCTACCGGGAGCATGGACCGAGGGACTCGGCAAAACGCTCGCGGTCCGACGCTTGGCACATTTTCTCTGCTTCGCTTGTAGTAATTACGGCCAGTTTGCGCATCTTGTCGTAAGCGCGCGTTGACGGAGCTTTCTGGTGTGCTCAAATCTGACTTGCAAAGCTGCACCGGCATACCCGCCGTACCGTAAAAGCCGGCCCAGCTGCATTTCCTCCACGGTCTTCGATTTTTTCTAACCTCACTCCACGGTGGGCGAGCCGTTTAGATCCGTGAACAGGTTCCGAGCTTGCACGTCAAAAAATTACGCACTACTCTCGTCCATTTTATGTACCATCTTCGAATACCCTGGTCGCTGAACTGGAAGTTGTGGATTCTAGTCTCTACTTTGAAACGTCCTACATCCACCTCGGGTTGTTTTCCTCGAACTCCACCACCAATATCGGAGCAGCTGAAGAGGAACTAGAATTTTGAAACGTTGAAATTTATGGCAGCGATGCCGGACATAGAATTTGGTCAGCACGCATTTATAGGTTCTATCGCGTAAGCGCAAGTATATGTACCCGTCGTGGACGCGTTCAGCGCTTTACCAGGCCGGCGGCAGCCGCTCGTTCTAGCGGGTGCTTCCTGGCCATGATTCAATTCTGTCGCTGAAGAGCTTGAGCTCCGGCTCCGGCGCGTTCTCTTGGTGGCGCTGATCCGTTCAGATCCGTCATCAAGCTCTCACTTTGGCAGGAAGACGTTCTTCATCTACGATTCTGAGCCGGGTTCGCTCGCCTCTCGTTCCCTCGAAGCAGCCAACGTCTTCAGTTCGAACATTTCCAAGACGCATCTTCTCCTGGGAAAGGGAGCAGTGAACCGACGTCGCCGAACAGAACAACATAGCCTGCCGCCGCACCGGCAACACCGGGCAACGAAATAATAACGCCGCAACTTGTTTTCCTACCACGAGCCTTCAAACAGCTGTTTCGGTCATTTCGTAGTCCAAACCCCTGAGTGTGCTCCGCCTGGCGACTGTGATTGTGCGAGGGGTCGCGAGGATCGCAAGTGGCTGCAGCTGGATGTGAGAGTTGTTTCCGCGATGTTCTGAAGGATCGCGAAGGAGCATCTACGAGCTCCGGGACTGACGATCAGCGGATCCACGGCGTACGCACAGGCTGGCTATTGATGAGGCACACGTCGACTGTGACGGGCACTGCCGTCGTCATTAAGTGGCTCCATGTGTCGCAGTGGCATCACCTGTGATTGGGTCGAATGCAAGCACCGAATCTCTTTCTCTGCCCCGCTCCATTGGCGGAGGATTGCGGGTTCCCTGTGCCAGGCCGTCGACTGATCATGTGAATCGTCCCACAATTCAATGTGAGACTTGTGCGATCACCTCGCGCTGCTGTTGTGCTCGAGTTGGAAGTGAGTTCGACGCTCACCGATTTCCAGCCGAATCATGGTTTCCGTGGGACGTGATGATGACATCGATCCCGCGAACGAGGTCGATGTCGAAACTCTTATCATGCAAATCACCTCAGAGGAAGAGGAGGAGGAGAAACGCGCGGCTGAGTACGCGCGACGTCCCCTGCAGGAGTTGTGGCAACGGAAGCTCATGATCAAAATGAATACGGTCCGTAGTCCCGTGAGCTACCCATACCCCAGCATTGTAAGTTCTTCGATGGGCTCGAGTCTTCCTCCGAATCCCTCGATCCTGAGGCCCACCCTGGAAGTGGCTGGTGATCTATTCCCTCCTCTAACAGGCTATGCTTGCACCAGTGTTCATTTTTCGTCTATTTGACGAAGTCCCTGTGATCAATGGATGACTGCTGTCGACCGGAACGACTGAACCGGTATGGCCTACGTCGGGTGTTGGCGATGTCGGCATGTCATTTGACGCTGGTTCTCCGCGTTGTTAGCTCGAAATGAAAATTTTGGAAGCAAAGCTCGGCGATGGTATGTGGCACGGCAGGAAGCCAGCCGTTTCGCCATCCAACCGGGATTGCTGCGCTAGTTTCCGGTGTTGAGGCTCCTGGACGGCAAAAACTTGGGAAAACGAGTCCAACTACAAACTCGAGGGGAATGAGCACTCACGGTATTCATTCCCCTCGGAGGGTATGCTCCATTGACCGGGGATCCCTCGTGACCAGGCAACCTCAGATGAGACGAGCGCTCATCTTCGGACACTTCTCTTACTGTACTTCCTTCAGCTTTTGGCCTCGGAAATCATACTAGTTAGGCAATCAGCATCCGAAGGCGACATTCGCCCAAGTGAGGGGATCAGATGAGAACCCAAGGATGGCCTCTCAAGAAAAGAAATACAGTATGTTTAATATTTGCCTCTTCATCTCTTTTCCGTTACCATCCAGCGAGATGAAGCGTTCATCCTGGCCGAACTCTTCGCGGCTGTGGAAGAAGGCAATCTAACGGAACTGGAGGATTTGTTCAGCGAACCTGGCATCGATCCCAACATGAGCAACAAGGTTTGTGAAATCATTCGCGGGTAGAAGTCGTCGATCCGTGATATTTTTTACTCACAAAACGTACTTCATGAAAAGAAAACAGAATTGACGGAGGCCTAATCTTGATGGCTGCGTTGCTCGATTGAATGACCATTTTCGCTTATCAGCACGGCGAAACCGTGGCCCACATAGCGGCGGGCTCGGGCAGACTTGATGTTTTACGGTTCTTGAGAGAAAGGGGCGCGAACTTCGATGTTTCGGATTCGGTGAGTGTAACGGGCTCCGCTGTCAATGTACATAGTTTCGAGAATCGGAAGTCCAAGCTTGGAGTTGACACTCCTGGGGATTATCGTCGTTGTGAAATAGAAGCGGAGCGATCATTCCGCGTTTCCCCCTTCGCAGCACGGCGACAGCACAATGTACTGGGCGGCGCGACAGGGTCACACCGATGCGATCCAGTATTTGTGGGAGCAGAAGGCCAGAGTGAACACCCACAACAAGGTGAGCCTTTGTTCAAGTGTTTAATAAACTGCGGAATCACGTCGCGTTCCCGTCGAAATCAACTTCCACGTTGTGAGCGTTGAACGAAGTATTCTACGATGAATCTTTCAGCAGGGAGAGTTCCCGCTGCACGTCGCGGCTCGCTACGGGCACAGAGCCGCTGTCAAGCTACTGTGCTCCCTAGGCGCGAATATTAACAACGTCGATGAGGTAAGGGGGCGTCTCTCTCAGCGTCTTCTGCTCAACTATTCTCGACTGCTCCATGGATGGCCTGCCTCTAAATATCGAGCAAGCCGCTAACGCCACAGAAGAAAATTCCAGCACGGAGACACGGCCCTGCACATCGCAGCCTGGCACGACTTCCCCGCCATCATGCACGTTTTGTGCCAAGCCGGGGCGTTGACCCACTTACGCAACAAAGTGAGTAGAATCGACACACCCCGATAAGTCCTTCCACCTCAAGAAGAAGGAATGATCTCTAATAGAGACGAGAATACTTTCTCCTGCTGAGAGATGCAGTCAGTGAGGCTTCGAGCGTAAGAAGTTTCGCTGAGTCGATTGACTCCACGAGGAATTTCCGCGAGCGCAGCCTGCGAGCGCGGCTCGCTCCGCAGCATTCAGTTCCTGAGCGTTTGCGTTCATCGATCCGATCGATCCGTGGACTCTTTTTCACAACTCGGGTATAGTGATATGTACCGAATCCTATCGCTGTCACGCCATGGGCGTAAAGCGGCTCTGACCGGCGAGCGGACAGGCCGGTGCCTCCCTGGAATAGTTTCGATCGACTTTCCACGATACGGACAATGCGTTCGCGCCGGGCGACATCTGCCAGCGATGAATAATTGATCCGATGGTTTTGCTCTCAAACTTTAATAACCGAGAACCGGCGATTCACAGGAAGGGGAAACCGCGCTGCACGCTGCCGCCTCTCGGGGCCACACAGAATCGGTCCGATGTCTTTTGGAAGCCGGAGCGGAGCTGGAACTGCTCGACAAACACGGCTGCTCAGCTCTCCACCTCGCCCTGCGGCGACATCATGTTCCCGTGGCGCTCGTTCTTCTTGAAGCTGGCTGTCCCAGCGATGAAGTCGATAATGTGAGTTCCGGATCCAAACGATGACAGATCGAAAGCGAGTGCCGACGGCTGAACATTGTTACAGCTCCTCATGTTCGAGACTCCGCGCAGGCGGTCTGTGAGGTGGGGTCGTCAAAAATCTGATGAGGTAACGCGCGACGCGGAGCTCTCAAACCCGACACATATCGAATCAACTCGCTCTGCATTTCAGCACGGGGACGCTCCGATACACGTTGCCTGCCGGGACGGTCTCTTGAATCTAGTCGAATCTTTATGTGCCCTCGAATGCAATATCGATGTGCCAAACAAGGTGGGGGAAGGGGAACGACCGGAGGTTGAAGTCCCATCTAGAAGTATTCCACTTCAGTTATTTGATCGTTTTGCTCCTTTGGAAAAGGGACGACTGGAGCGATCTCTGGCTGAACGATAGCGTTTCGCAGGTCGGGTTGTATCCAATACATTTAGCAGCGAAGAACGGGCACGATGAAATCATCAGGTGCTTGCTGCTCGCTGGCTGTGCAGTCGACACAAAAAACCGGGATGGTGTACCAGCGGAAATCATTTCTTTAGCCCAAGGACATACTCAAATCGGTGAGTTTCTGATAGCCGCTCGATCATCGGGCGAATTGGTCTGGTACGCCAGCCATAGTCCGGTGTATGTCAGGAGTCGAAAGGCCCAGTATTTATCACCCAATGATATCTACCTGTTCACCTGATCATTTGATTATGCTTCGAACGAGAATACGGTCCAGATATGTCCAACGATCGTTCGCTCTCCAGGTGAGCTCCTAGCACGTTTGAAAAACGACTCCTTGCGACAAGACTTCGTCAGCCAAATGAAAACTAACAATCAACAGCTTGCCAAAATAAAGGTAAGTACAGCTCTGGATCCCGAAGGAATCCTGACTTCCGACGCTGGGGGTCTTTGAGCCCGCGGGACATATTCCGACCCGACGGCACAGTGGCGGGCACAGAAATTCTGGACTGCAAGCACAATGGCCAACGCGGGGGGCATGCAGCCCGCGCCTTGCCCTCCCCTGAGCTATTATCTGTATTCGGCAAACGTTCCCGATTCTCTCACTGGAAAACTCTCGTGACCCATCACACACCCTCTTTCTCGCCCACAGATAAAAATTCTCGGACACTCCGGTTGCGGGAAGTCCACGTTTGTTGAGACGCTGAAGTGCGGGTACTTCAGCAGCTGGTTCAGAGGGAGTCGCGCGTCAACGGCCGCGAAACCCAACAGCGTTCAGCAGCAGGTGAGTCGCGTCGATAAAAAACATCATCTAAGCAAGCAATTATCCGGAAGCGAATCACGCTGAACGAGGAACAGAATGACTCCTAACCCCTGACCTGCAGAGGTCATCAAGTTAATCAGCTCGGGCTACGTCTCATGGAGATGTGTTGGAATCATGATTTTCTCTAGCGCAAATTCTCCACGTAGGTGTCCCCTGGCAACGTCCACACGGGCGGCAGCGTAGGCAGCAGCATAAACAGCAAATCGAAGAGCAGCTGTAAGTTGGGCTGGTCGGAAGGGTACATCTGAAGTTATTTGTGGGTTGTGCGGGTACTTGTCCGATTTGATACTTGAGAGGAGTCAGCTATTGATAGACCATTGTCCTCTGTAGTGGTTTCGGGAGGAAACTCGTCTCGATCCTCAACGCCAGAGGATATGTTATGCGAGGTAGATTCGGAAAACAACCTGAAAAATGTGGGACTATCAGCTGCTATGGGAGCTGAGTGGGCTCAGGCACGAAATACCCAGCTAGCCAAAGGATGTTCGGAAACCGACGTTTTCGAAAATTCGACGAATCACATATACACGAGAGGGATTGAAATCCATCAAGTGAGTTCCCAGTTCTGTATTCAGCCCAGGAATTCCGATGTCAATGAGGTCATCCTTTTCGAGTGATGAAGAATGGACTCGCCATTTTCTGACCACACTCCCGTTCATTCACAGACTGCCATATCAGGAGTCGGTGACGTCAGTTTGTGGGACTTCTCCGGCTACGAAGGATACCTCCTGACATTCGACCACTTCGTGGGTTCGTTCTAACGACTGATTGGAAGAGAATAATCAAGAACATTGAGGACTTGTAAAGACAGAATCCACTCGGTTTTGCTTTCCGTTCATTGTGTTTGCTGTGGAGATCACTCTGTCCCGATGAGCTCATTCTGATCACATTCCTGATTCGATCTTCTCAACCCGATTCCGACAGGCAACCCGTATTGCGTTCATCTTGTTTGTTCCCGGTTGATCGACCCGGTCGATGTCCAAGTGCGGCAGATCTCATTTTGGCTGACATGGCTCATAGGACAAGCGCCTCCGGTGGAGCCGTTGGGCATTGGAGGTTCGTCGGCTCTCTGACCTCGCTGAGAACCTTTACAAAGATTTCGTGATGGTCTGATATTGCATTCGGGAAATCGGGAAACCCGTGGCGCATCCGGGGCGGTAGCAGGTGGTCCGCTCCGCCTTTAGGTGCAAAGCCCTTTTGAGAACTCTTTTCTTTCTGTTGTCGATCGGGGCCTTTCAACTCCGGCGTTTGGCGTTCCCCAGGACTCCCCAGATGCGCGCCTGTGGGAAACCTGGATAATCTCTAAAAACAAGGAGATCGCTTCCCGTTCACCCTTATGCTCTCCATTCTTCAAGGGAAATCAAGTCAGGCACTGCAGGTTGCGTACGTGGCAACCCATGCAGATCACTACAGTTCACTGAAAGACGCCGAAACCATAGCTCAACAAGTATTCGACCAACTGCAGATTAGGTTCCGCCATACTTTCGGTCTGCACGACCAGGTTCGTGTCCCCCGCAATCCAGTCCACTCCATCGACATGGATTCTTCTGATGCAGCATACTCATACGTACTGTATGCTCTGTTGCAGTTTTTCGTACTTGACGCCCAATCGGTGTCTTCGCCGGCGTTGAAGAATCTCAAGGCTTACCTAAGCTCAATGCGCACCGCGATACTACAACAACTACCACGTTCTACAGGTTAACGTCCGGAAAGGAACTTTTTCCCCCGTTTTTTTCTATCCATAATGACACCAGGCGTTATTCAGCGGAATTTTCGAAACAGGGCTCCTCGAGGCTATGCTGAGTCAGTTGGCCAAATGGCGGAGTGCGTCCCCGACGTTTCCCGTCCTCACATGGGATCAATTCCGAGACATGGTAAGTCAAGCCTTCCCGGACGATTTTCTCTGCTAGCTTGGTCAAATCAGTGATTGTCGAATTTCATCCGATCTGCGTTCTAACCATGTATCTGTTCCAGGTGCGGTTGCAAATCAACCCATTGGTCGGCGAAGAGCATCTGAAAGAACTAGTGATGCAGTTAACGCTGATCGGCGAGGTGGGACCCGCTCGAAAAGCCTTCATGTGTTTCCTCGACGCCTTAGTGACGCTAAGCTCGAAATGATCGAAGTTGATCATGTTTCACCTGTTTCAGGTCGTCTACAGCCGGTCGGATACAGAGGATATGGTTGTGCTCACACCGCAGTGGCTTGGCTCCGAAGTAATCGGTAAGTTTGATGTGGAACGATTCTCCACTACACCATCCCCCCCCCCCCGAAAAAAACTTCAATGTCGCCGAAACATTCTCGAACTGCACCTGACATCGGAGGGTTTCCGTAGGTGACATCTTGGCACACGAAGAGGTCGAGCGGGCGAGGTCATCTGGCTGCTACTCCCCAGAAGCATTCCAGCAGATTTTTTCCGAGGTTGATGCCGTCGACTTGCTTCAGGTTAGCCCGGATTCGTGGGTCTGTCGATAAAACGGAATGTGAATGAATTCGCTGGAAACTCCCCTCGTAACGCGTTTTCCGCTTCAAGGTCCTCGAGAACCTCAAGCTGTGCACGCAGTACGACAACGTTGGAGAGGTTTGTCGGAACTTTCCCTTGAGGGTGATGATATGCGGCTCGGCGCACTATGTCTCCGTATCGATATATGACTGAGAAGTCATCAGAGCTGACTGCAGGTCTACATATTTTTAGGTTGAGTACGAATTCCCTTGCTACTTCCGTCCCGTTTCGGAGAACTCAGGAGAGTCTGTGTGGAGTTTGTTCAGAACAGATTCAGAAAGCCTGAAGGACAAGAATCACTTTCGGGTTCACCTGGGCGTTCATGTTTCGCCGTTCGACAACTTTCCTCGTATTCTTCCAGTTTTGTTTCCCCGGATCCAGGCAAGCCAAGTTTCGAGATGATTACCTCGTTCAAATCTCTCTCTCCGAATTCGCTCCCGCCAGAAGTTGACAATATTGTTGTGTACTTTTCACGTATTCTGTACCTCAGTTGTGCACGGCTGGCAGAGAAGTTGCATCATGCGTACTCAAACTTCTCACTTCTGTCAATAGGTGCACTTGAGACGCATGGCCTTGCTGTCGGCAGGAAGTGAGGGTGAACTGACACAGTGGCATCTCGGGAGCCGGTGAGAAGTTCATATATTAAAACTTCATTCTGCTTCCCGGTCAACGGTGATGCCTCCGGATTCTTTCACGACGAAAGTCCTTTTTTAACGCGGGATCGATGCCCTTGTCAGGTATTTACATGGAGGGTTAGAAGGTGTTGTTTTCCTCGAACGCTCGAGAGACGCAATCGAGCTACAAGTTCGTGGGCCGGAGGACAGTGACACGAACTGGTAAGTTCTAGAAACAGCGGATGTTCGTTGTTTCCGGCTTCCAAGGATTGCCCTTCTCACCAGCAGAATAACTTTGCTTCCTCCCGCAGTTTCTACTTCATGGAAGAATTGCTAGCCGTCGTTGATGACGTTCTCTTGGAGGTAAGATTCAGACCGTTGTTCCCCGAAGGGATGTGGAACTCCATACAGCTCCTGGAACCTAATACGTGTCTCTATATTAGGTTTGTCCCGGAATCGCTTTCGTTCGTAACCTCCTTTCAACCGATGACCTCAACAATCCTTGTGGTCAAGTGCACGCGTACCCAGCCACGCAGGTGAGAACGGTTCCGCGTGGCTCTGATGAATCGACCGTCGAGGTGTTGATTTGCTCTCGACTGTTGAATGTTCCAAGAACTTTCTCGTGCACCTTGCGTATTCCTTCGCATCTTTCTCGAGACCGAAACAAACGCTAGCGGAATTATGAAGAAGATTATCTCTCCGCGATTCAGGTTATGCGAGCGATGTTGGCTGATGGTCTCAGAGCCACGGTCGAGCATCCTGTTCGGAAAACGAAGGAATTGGTAACAAATCTGCTGGGCTGTTCCCGCGTGGGGACCGCATTCGTGCCTGGTGAGAACCGTGAAGAGTTTTTGAACGATTGCTGGAGCCCTACCGAATGCGATTCCACATGAATCAAACCTCACCGAGCTGTTTTTTGAGGTCCCTCTGTTCATGCGTCGCAACTCTCGGTGCTAACTCGGCAGAAACTCGGAGCTGCCCTGGACCCGCCCGAGAAGCTGGGACGGGATTGGTGTTTACTTTCTGTCCAGCTCGGCTGCGCTGACATCTTGCCAAGGTGAGCTGAGCCGTAACACAGGCCGACCAGAATTCACTACTCTCTAAAACCGTATCGAGCCTATATAACAGACGACTGTGCCGCACTCCAGGATCGACTCGGCTACGTTAGAAGAGGACGATGAGTTCGATAAGACACAAAAGAATTGCGGTGAGAATTCAGTTCATCGGTTTTCTGGGTACATCGACGAATGCGCTCGGTCCAACTCCGAGAAGAGTAACATCTGATTCATTCAAACAGATCCCAAGACGTCCAGTGCTCCCAAGCAGCTTTCCCCCATCGCTAATGTGCTCCATCAGTGGTCAAGGGTGAGTTGCTGGTTTTGTGTGGATTCTCTCCTGAAGACAACAGCCTCTCAAGTCTGAACTCGAGCTTTCATCGTTGTTATCGGAAATATCCGGCGTTTCTACTAGCTCTTGCACAGATTATCAAATTACGGTGGCATCAAGGCTTCTTCTCCCTCACTCATCGGCTATTTCACAGGTCTCTCAAAGTAGCATTGGGGCGCTTGCAACGGCCCTTATTGAACTCGGACGGGGAGACGCCGCAGATATCGTACTAGGAACGTCTCCGCTGCTACAGATCGTTGCTCCCTCCGCCGAAGTCACCGGAGGGCCGAGCCGGGGTCTCATTGATTCGGGAGGAGCATCATTTGGCAACTCGAAGGTTATCCCCGAAAGCCACCCTCAGAACAGTGGGCTGGCATTTAGTCAAAGCGGTGGCAAGAGAGCATTGCATTCTTCAACGGGTTTATCAAGTGCATCGAGTACCAGCATGTCAAGATAGTCGTGACCCGAGGGATTCATCAGGGCGACGACGAACTTTGAATCTCGACATTCGTCAGGTCACAAAGCCTGACCGAAAAGAGTTTCTCCTGTGATTGTGAATTATACGAGCCCCTCCACGCCGAAAATGTTCAGGAATCGAGAGCTCCACGTGGGATTCCGTACGTGCGAACACTCCCTGTTCGCCCGGAATAATCCGGTCAGTGCTGCATCAGACCCGAGCGTCGGCAAGCGAGGCAGGACGAAGAACCTGAGAATGATTCCCGCACACTTCCGTAGCGAGACTACGAATGGGAGGACATCTACTCCGGTAATGACAGTCTCACGGCTCAAGCGGTGAGAAACTGCCCCATGGTGCCATTGTCGAAATCCGGAGACAGATCCGATAGCCATAGAACGAATACAAGAGCGGGTCATCGCGAGGCCTCAAGTTCGCGAACAGCTGCTGAAAGTTGACCAAAATGTTCTCGAACATCACTGTGTTTACCTGCATCATATACCTGGATCTGTTGTCTAGATACATCATGAGAGGGACTCGCTCCTGATGACTTTTATTAATTCTTTAACATTTGCTCACCGAAGTCAGAGACGATTCGACGGAAGTTTGCGCCCATATAAATGCCATGTTGCCTCCTTCATCGCGTTTGGTATTCATTCGATTCCCGTCGAAGCTTTTGGATCTGCATCAGCATTTCTGAGTGCCAAGTCGACATCTACGGATGCATCAGCGAGCGTTTGCGTCGAGTCAGGGAGTCTTGAAACATTTCGATATCCTTGGTGGCGGATGATTCAGAGAGATGACATGCGAAATATACCGTTCGCAGCTCACAATTCCTCAGCCACGGGGCTGACCCTCCCGGCTTTTATTTGCTTGTCGGTTCCCGATCAGATTTGAGTTGCTCTCCGGAGAAAAAATTCTCTCGTCGCAGGATCATTCATCGCTAAAGACGTCCTTGAGAAACCCTTGTTCACAGACTGCCTGAGCCCCCTTGTGCCTACTTCTACCCCGATTTGATATACCTTCGACGACTTCCGACAACGAGATGGCAGATCCGAATCTTTCCTCATCGACATCCCGAAGCAGAACAACTCCTAGCAGACATGAACTTTCTCACTTCCTCTTCTCATCACAAGGCTCGGGGGGTCTGTCCGGGAATACTTTAACAAAGAAAATCGATCTTTCGAGGGGTGACTGAAACTTCCACCGGAGCTTGGAGGCGGCTCACCACGACTCATGGACGCCGAGATTCCTTCCAAGCAGATGTTTTGTGGGTCTGCGATGATGAAGCAGTTCACCTCTACTTCCTAAACTGATCTTGTTTGTTGTGGCTCTCCCGGTCTGCGTCCTGGGTCCTCTTTCAGGCTTCCTCATGTGGGAATGAGGGTTGGCAAGAGATCTCGTTCGACTGTTCGAAGGACCGTCGCTCAGTTTGCAGGCCAAGTTTTTATGTCGTTCTCACTCCTCATATCCTCCCTCAACAAACTCCGCTAAGAACGACAACGTTTCCTCAACTGTGAGACATTTCATTCCGAAAGTTTATCTTACCGCTAGAGTACTTAGAGCATGTCGTCCGGCTCCCTTCAGCGAGTGAGGTGGGCGCTACGCTCTCGTATATTGAGTCGGTGCCGATGGAGTCGAATGCTCCGCGTTAGTCCAATCTGCGTATGTCTAATCTGCAGTTACTGTTCGAGCCCATGCAGAATATTCAGCGAGGTCAGAGGGGCAGCACTGGGCTCTGAACCCACATTCCCACGCGTTCGTTGAATTGCGATCGCTGCTGCGTCAATAATTGACACCACGAAGGCGAACCGGCGAGGATATGAACTGGAGGAGGAATGGTCAAAGGAAAGGCAAAAAGAGCATCTTCTTCCCTACAACAGCATTCGTTATACGTTGCCGTGATTCGTTTGAGGCTGGTCGGCGGCTGTCGGTATCCCATCGAAGATAGACGGTCCCTCGATAAGGGGCGGCGGCCTACCATCGAAACCAGCGGCCAAGCTGTACAGGGAGCCATCCTAATCCACTTTCGAACCCTGAGGGATCTCTGACAACAAGATGCCTTCTGCAGATGACCTGGAGCTTCACTTTTTGTCTCCTCTGATCGCTCACTCGTGTCTCCTCCGCTGGACCGAGCGGTGAACGGTTCTTAGATGAAATGAGTCGGATACGCCTAATGGGCTGCGCGAAAATAAATTGCCGCAATGACGGCGCAAATTATGAAGACTGCACCGGTCGCGTTCACGTCGGGCCTTCAGGAACTGGTCATCACAGAGCCCTCTCAACGTGCTGTTCGCTTTTAGATAATTGCTCCACGGTTCTCGTCTCTCAACGACATCGACCTCTTGGTCACGCCACGGAGCGTTTACGTCCAACCACGCACATCTCCCCACGCGGTGCCCTACCCGGCAGCTCCATCTTCCGCTCCCGAGCAACGGCGTGAGACCGCCACCAGGTTTAGATGAGAGAAAGTGAGGCTGAACGTGGGGGGAAGTGACCTCATGATTCCGGCCCATCTGCTCCATGGACGACTGGTTGAGCGTTTAGTTCGAAACGGCGAGAGTTCCAAGAGAAGTATAATTTGGGCTTCACGTCAATGAATTATTAAACAGAATCAGGGTGTGGTCAGCGGGGCTCTCGCGGCTGCTGCCGCTGCGGCTATAAAACTCGGCCTACGTGACCACGTCGTCGCCTCAACCGAGATCGGTGGAGCCCACAAACTGGGATTTTAAAATTGGGTCGAAGCCGCGAGAGGATGCCGTCACCGGGTAGGAGCGCAAAAGTATCGGCTCTCATCCTGACTCTGGACTCGAGCTGTCGGACCGAGTCAGAAACGGACCTGTGAGGCAGTTTATGGGATTTCGTTCGATCGCCGAAGCTCAAGAATGATGCTCGATGACGCGACTCCCGTCGACGTTCCATTCCGGGATGCTATTGTGAGACGACCAGGGCCGGGGACAGCGCGGCTGGCTGAATTCGTGATTCTCGGAGGAAGACGGCTCCGACGGTGGGATGTTCGGCGAGGGAGGAACTGCTGAAGTTTTCGCTTCTCCGCGCCATCCATAACCAGTGATGGAGTGGCTGCAACTTCGCTCCAGCAAGCGATAAATATACGCACGACAGGTGACGAACGCTCGACGTGAATTCGTCGCCTCGGGTCGACGCGTCTGCCTCGAATTCCTTCTGAGGAGTTAAAATACCCTTCTGAGAGGAGTCTGTAGTTTCCTTCCGATCCGGGACACGCGACGCTTCCCTCGATACACCAACGGCTCAACTGAGTCCTTGCTCGAACGGGAAGCATTCGCTTCATCCTGATCCATCAGTTACCGAACCTTGGCTGGATTTTCCGAACGGATACGTAGTATGCAATTTCGCTGAAAGAGAAAATAATTGAAAGACAACGCCTCCGACTCTGCGGCGTTTTACGGTCGAGCTGAAAAGCCTACGGCTTACGCGCAGTCCCCTCCGGTAAGCTGGTCGTCTGCTTGGAGAGAAAGGTACGGGAACGGTCAGCTAGCCAACGGACGCGAAAAGAAACTCCATGACCCGTACGAGCGAGCTGCGTCGCTTTGAAGTTTCTGGGTGGCGTCAATCCCTTCCAAAAGCAAGCTCTAAGTCTCTCTGCAGAAAATTGCAGCTCATGTAGAGCAAATTACATCCTGCCTCGCGGGAGCGCTCGGTCAGGAGAACCAGCGACTCTCCCTGCCCAACTCCCGCTGAACGCAGAACGTCATAGCCCATTCAATCGCGAGGCTTTCCGGCCCTTGAACCAAAACGTATCTTTCGGGAAAGCAATGTAGCATCAGAAAAGCCGAATAGTTCGCTTTTGGGCTACAAGTGAGAATTCTTCAATGGGCCTCTCACTGGGCTCAGAGTGGCTGCATTCTGGCGGGTCCCCGGCTGCCGGCTAGATGGAATCATGAGAATATCCCTTCTGAGCTTGTCGCAACTCGGAATTGAGGGGCAATTGGTAAGAATATGTTTCAGTCGAAATTTCGCGGACTAGAACTCATTCGAGCCCAAGATCCAGCTCTCGCGTTGGCTCAGGTCGGGCGAACTCAGGTATGCATCTCCCGGGAAAGTAGCTGGTAGCGATATTCTTTCGTTCTATTAGGAAACTGAAAGTCTGTCGAGCCTTAGGAGGTAGGAATCGTCACCGGGGGAATGTTCTCCGAAACTCTTGAGCGCGTCGGCTTCCGGAGGAAGTCCAATGATCTGGTCAACCATGAAGGTACCCCTCGGAACTGATTTTTATCCCGATGAAACGCCGACTGAGAGGTTGACAAAGTGCAGTTTCGGGTGAAGATCATGCCATCGTGCGTGGATTCTCTCTGGACAGGGTTCTTCACATTGTGCTTGCTTCGACGCTAAATCCACTCGCACTCGACATGATCTGTAGAATTTGGAGACTTTGAGCGGGGGTTCGAACGACTCAGGTCTCGAACCGTTTGCGGTCGAATTCGCGAATGTCGCTGTGGCGAATCGAGAAATCGCGGGAACTGAGTCAGTCGATCGCAAATCTTGAAGAATGATGACATGTGCGAATTTTGCAGCAAACTTCATTCATTTACGATGAGCTTGATATATATATGAGCACTGGAGCATACCGGCGTTCTGATGAAGCATTTTGTAGACGGCTAAATTTGGCCTAGCGATGCTACGGCGGTCATCACAGAATACATTCGAATGCATGCCAAGAGACCGGAAACACTGCTCACTGGGACTCCGAGGAAAATGAGCGCGTTCCGAGAATCTTCTGGGAAGCGTTGGGCTGAGCCACACCAGAAGTCTACGGGCCGACTGAAGCTAACGAAGTCCTCGATCGAGTTCGAAAACTTTCCGAACTCCGCCTCCGTTGAACCTGGGAATATGCCCGTGGACTAAATCGGGAGCCACAGCAGTGATTCGAACGTACTCGGGATCAAAGATCTAGAAGGCGGAAAATTGGAGAAAAATTCAGATATGTCTGAATCCTTGGTTATTGCGATCAACACCGGAAACGTCAAAAATCGAGGAGAAGACCGAGAAACGCAGCTTCCGCGAGTTCCGGAATCGCCGCATTTTTTTTCCAGCCTTACTCATGATCCTCGAGGTTCCAACCCGCTGTGATTAGAAATGCGTCACGAACGAGGTCGTTTTCTCGTCATTAAAGTCCACTCAATTTGTTCAAAACCTCTGGTGTGCGTCGCCCGTCACTATCCCCGAGTGCCAGCCTGGAGGAACCTCGAAATCCCTCCATCGCGATTGGATCGCTATCTGTCGCGGAACTTCTGTTCTGACTCAGTGCATCCCCGGCGAGAACCTCCCGCTTCTAGTCAAGGCTGATCTGATTCTCAGGGCCCTTTTGTTCCTTTCGTTCGCCGTGGGGTGACGTTGATAAAGGTGTATGATGGCTGTTCATCGGAGCGAGAAAACAGATCTCGTCAGAGAGCATGTCTTGCATCACCGGATGAGGTGGAAAAACGGTACTGCACTGTGTCGAGGAGGAGTCGGTGCTCTCACACATCCGCTAGCAGAGGGAACAGTCAGGGAAAGGGTAGACCAGTGCGCAAAGGGGAACAGATGCCGCCGGAGGGAGTAAGACTCGTTGTGTTTTCCTCGCCGCCATTTGATTGATAAAGGCACGAAGCTCTTATGAGAGATTTCCCTAGATGACCTGAGCTTGATGTGGCTCTCTCTCCCCGAGTTGCATTATATTGCCACGGATGTGACGAAGCACGCCGAACTTGCGCCATTTGCGATTCGCAGCATAGCAGAACGCATGTTATAGTTTTTGACCGAAACTTTTACTTCCATTCTGTTCTCCTCGTAGAATGAAGAGACTGGAGAGCTATACGGTGAAATTTCACGTCTGAGGAGAAGTCAATGGCTGATTTTTCGGTTTGTTCCTTTGTTGGTGGAGGGTACAGCAAGCAGTCGGAAACAACCAACAAGAAGGCTTGCCTGTGGGCCCTGTATACCCCGCGAAAAAGGGAACGGCCTAATCTCGGGGAATGTTCCTTGATTAACGGAATGACGGTTGCAATAAAGAGGAAGTTGATAGTCCATAGATAAAGGCCTTTTGTACGGAGCTTCCACTGCCGCGATTGCGCCCTCGCGGAATTCGTATGCTGGTAAGGTATACATATACTGACCCTCGGGTTGAAGTTACGTTTCCCATAATATTGCGCTTTTCCCTCGGTTCCTCATAGAGGAATCCGACTCTTGATTTCTCTCTCGAACGGGCGCTGACGCTCTCCAACTCCCGAACTTTGCGCTAGATTCGATATCAGAGGAACCCTGTCCAGGGCCACGAATGACGAAGCTCTCGTTTTTCCTTTGCATGGTTTCTCTTTTCTCCCATCGGCATCTGCTCTTGGTCTGCTGGAACCTATTCTGAGAGGCTTGCCCAGGAATGACCTGCAATAACAGGACTAGTTCCACGCTGCTGAAGGGTCGGATGAGCAATAGGAGTTCATGATGAACTCCACAATGGAGTTCTGAGGGCTGGGCGGAAGAGGGGAGAGACTCCTCATACGTTGCAAAGTACTTGCCTGACGAAGTTTCCAACCACCTGCGCTCCGCACTTTTGGGTATAATTCTAAAAGGACGCCGAACGAGGACCGCAAGGGGCGTCCGACACAGAGCCTGATGCAAATCCGGGAAGACATCCAACATGGAGAGCAAGTAATGGTCGGAAAAGGGAGCTCAAGTGAAATCCGGAAGAGGAAATTTTCCACGGGAAATCCGTCCGTGAGTCCAACCGACGAAGTGGTAGAGAACTCGATTGAGAACCTGATGATTAACCTCAGTCGGATTCTGACGCAGAAGCTCACGCGTAACCCAGCAGGAAATCCGCTACAGGCTCCGACGAAGGACCTGTCAGGTCATCCCGCGAAGAGGCGAAGCCAGAGCGTAGCCGAGCGACGCCTTCTATTAAAAGGGAAGATGATTGATTCTGACCAGGTCGGAGGAATCAACTCAAAGATCGATCGCCCCGGCCGTCACGGTGACTGTGGTATTGAGGCGGACTCCGTCTCTCTGATCTTATGCTCTGCTCTAGTCTCGATATTTCCTGGATATCCCGCGACTGGATCCAGAGTCTGTCTCGGAGAATTACACCACTCACTGGAATTCGCGAGAGCTCCGGAGCACAGAGCGCTTGCGGGAGCCAGGTGAGCAACATCGAGTTTCCGATCTGCCGAGTCTAACCGAAGACACGCTGCCCACGTTTGCTGGACCCAATCGCTTTCCGGGGTCTGCCATCACATCTCAAATCTATCTGCTCAATTAAAGTTCATCTGCCAGCTTTCTTGGACCATTGATGATAAGGCTGGAGCAACCCTGAGAGTTCAATGGCTGGATCATACCTTTTGGATCTAACTTATTCTGGCGTCATAAACTCGAACCGAGCGCACAATAGCCCAGACGTGCAACGTTCTAAACTAGGCCAACGCGACCAGTCGGCCCGCAGAGGACGCTTCGAGACATCAAACATGCAACGCTTGACAACTTTGCGACTTGAGCGCGGATCCGACCAAGTTTTGTGTGCCTCGGAGAGGGAATCGTAGTCCGAGCGTTGAGCATCCCTTCAATGTGCCCCTCGTCTGGAAAAATTCTCCCGGAGAGCGGACCTTGAACTTCGTCGAACGAAAAGAAAAATCAGCGTCTGATCAAACACCGGAACATCTTACCGTAAACAACTAAAGTGGCTGGTCCTCGGGATGTGCTCAAGAAAATGTGTACGCCGTGTGTGAACTACCCGGAGCGGCTTCGAAGTCCCAAACTGAAGCAGATCAGAATCCATCGTCCAAGAGATCATGGAAAACTTTTTTTCTTCGTAGAAAAACCCGTTTCGTGGAGACATTGTCGACAGCAGCATTCAGCAGAGGCTGAACGCCTGATTCCAAATTCGCATGGTAGTCAGCAGGACTGCGTTTTCTGCTAGATGGCTCGGTATGCAATTCCTCGCTTACATTTCGATTACTCGGCATGGAGCTCATTCTCATGTACTCGGAGGCTGGCTTCCAGCTCCTTGGAGGCCGGTGGAACATTCGTGGGTCTGTGCGTTCTTGCACGCTCGGATTTATCGGCACTGGCATGTGGAACCTATCCGGGATGAAGTGGTGTTGTAGTCAATATTTGACAGCTGGAAAATATTCTCCCCTCAGAGGAGAGTGGTGAACGAAGATGCGCCTTGCTGTTTGCGGCCCAATCGAGCGACACTGTTGGTAATTCCGTCGAGCACGATCCTCAAAATAGGAGATATCGGTTGGTTCGTCCTTGACCATTTTCGCACTCATGGAGTTTGTTATTTGCTCGCCTCTGAATGCGGCGCATCGCGCCGTCGGCCCAACGATCACACTGGTCGCACACACAGAGCGCCGTTTTTCAAACTCTCCGCGAATATCCAGTTCCCATCGGCGTGGACTTTCAAGAATCATCGAGACACGTGTTAGGATTGCACTGCAATGTTATGTATGAAACCAACGACAGCTCAGGATCGGTATTTGCGATGAACAGCCGTTATGGCGGAATAGCTGACTGCGAGTCCTTTTCAATGTAGCGAAATTTCTCAATTTCTTCGGAATTTTCATGCCCTGTCAGTGTCCACCTCCCCCTCTGACTCAGCCACCGTCGCCAGAATTCGTTTCTCGGCTCCCGATGCGCCCTTCGTGTGAAACACGTGCTTACGATGTCACTCGCTGCTTCTGAGACTCTGCCTATCACTCGCCCAGTAGGAAATTATGCTCTCCGATGTTTCTGCGAACAGGAAGGACTTTCTGGCGGTTCGAACAAGCAACTGCTTGTCCGGGAGTCACCTAGAAGCCAAGAGTTTGAGGACTTCGTTCTGTGCAGGGTCCAAATCTGTGCAGGGGCTGACGGCTCACATTATGAACTGTGTAGAATATCCGTCGGTAGAGTTTGGAAAGCTCATTCTGGAGAAACTCCAACTCGAATATCCGTTTTGCTCATACTCACGTTCCGCTAAGATATTGTTTCCGCTGGGGGGACCAGACACCGGAAAGTTCAAGCTGGAAAATCATAGATGAATACATGTTCCTCCTTACCGATTCCAAGGCGGCTCACGTCCTTGCCGTTCCTCTGAGGAATCGTTTGAGTGAAATTAATCGATAACAGAAGCTTGGTTTCCAGGGAGTTGGCAGATTTTCCCGTCAATCCGCCCTGCAGATTCAGAAACGAATCCAGGAAACCATCGAGTCCAATTTGAAACCGCGTCAACTTCAGAAACTCGAAGTTTCGGAAAGGCTACAACGATTCTCGGATGGACCTCGGGACTCTGCACGAGATCCTGGATCGGCGTTGTTAGGACGAAAGAGTTGTATCACCGGAGCACCAGCTTGAAGAGGTGTGGCAACATGAGTTGTGACGATCGAACGCCCGCTCGGCATTGCTGTCCCCCGAAACACGGAAGCTTCCGATCAACCCAAGCAGTCCTACGGAATACGCCACATTTTCATATTCCGTACGGAAGCGAAAAGCAGAGCCCGGGTTCCTGATATCCTCATCGCGACTATTCAATTGCTTCGGAGAACAACCAGGACCGCTGCGAGATGCGAATGCCTCACCACAAGTTGGAATTGCCTCAGTGTTCAGGGAGGGAAGGAAACCGAGTGCCGTGAAAGATTACAGATTGAGGGCATCCCCGCTTCCTTGACGGCTTTGGCGAGAGGATTCTCTCCTTTCAGGGCTCGTGGCGATAGTACCTCCTTCAGCTTCTGCACTGGATTGTCGTGCGCGAAACCCTGTTGCGGATCTAGGACTTTGAGCTTTTCCGAGGTATCTCCCTCCTTGAGCTTCTGTAGCGACGCTGGCGGAGCAACGTTATCTGATCTGGCAAGGGCGGCGCAGCCCGAAGACTCTCACGGTAGTCTTCGCGACCTGCCAGTCAAATTATGACGAGAAAACCCAAGTCAGGGGTATTTAGCTCCGTTATGAAATTGTCAATATTTCGAGCTCGGGGGAGGATTAGCTCAATAGTTACAGTTCTCACAACGGCGGGAAACAAAGAGTGCTCTCCATAGCGGCCAATTGATTGCTTTCTTGAGAAGCTCCCCATCAATTCCTCTCCTTGATTTTGCTGCCGGTGGTTGAGGACGATAGCAAACTCATGGAAGGAATGCAATAACGAACTTCAAATCCAAAAATATACCCGACACGAGAGCGTACCTTCTCGAGTATTCTGGCCTCCTCTCACATTGAACAGAAAAGTTGCCTAGTGAAGCCACAAATAAGCTCTGTTCGGACGCCGGCGCAACCCCGAACGGTTGAGCGGAACACCAGCTGAAGTACTTCTACACGGAAGCATCATAAGCGAAGCAGACTCGAGGCTGCGCTAACTTCTCGGGTGAGGAAATTTGAGAATTCCTCCTGTTACGAACTCCCTCGTCTGGCGCCGGAGCGGAGGTCTGAAAGAAACCATCAGCAAAGATGTTTCAGACGAGTGCTCTTCGACCAACGTTTCCAGAGAGCTCGTATTGAAGAAATAGGGTATCTTGGCCTTCATGAGCGAAATAAACGTCGCTCCTCTACGGTTATCGTCATCTAACAGAGTTAGCTGACGGCGTGGAAGGTAAACAGCGCCGGGGAACTAAGCCAGGAGAAATGTGTTTACTCGCGAGGCTATCGGAGTCCTGCAGGCCTCCTCCGAAGGTGGATTAGGATTGGAAACACCATCAGCGCCATACCTGTGCTCCACTGAACATTTGACCCTGATCCGACAGTGAATGGGTCCTCGATCGGAGTCAGACTCCTCCTTGTGGAATCCGGGAGAAGTAACCCGAGTGACCGGAGGCGAAATCCCTGCTGGGAAGGTTGGCAATAAATCAGATCGGAAAGGAGCCAGTGCAGGAAAATATTCCCGCGAAAAGTTCCCTACAATCGGATTAGAGTTTCCTTCGCGAATATCGGAATGCATACGAGAAGGCGTGCAGCACGAAGCACGGCCCGTGCTTCGTCCCCACCGAGAAGTCCACCTGCTCCCATCTAAGCAATGGTCGCCGTTTTGGAATCTCTGACCCCCTGTTGCCACGCAGTATTGTATCTTGTCCACTATGGGAAGAACAATCATGTGCTCGGAGGCGGTGTCGCGAACTTTGTGAAACTAAGGAAGGTCGAGGACGAACGACCACGATTCAGCCAATCCAACAGAGAAACCCGGAAAATTCAACAAAGAACTCCAAGCAACGCGGGACCAGAGGCGGATAGATAGGATGCCCCGGAACCCGAGTTCTCGATCATTGAGCACAAAGGGGCTCATCGAGCAGAGGTTCTCACGATTGCGAGAGAGCGAGGCCCCGCTGAGCTCAGCTAGGGCGGGGAAGTTGTCGACTTGGGGAACCGGAGTAGATTTGGAGAGATCCATCACTAGAGGTGATGGAGAAACAGTCGAGCACGTATCACTCGAATGCACACCATTTCGCTCTAGTCGGAGAGAATTCCCGGGAAGCCCAGAGCATGCCCGAGAAAGCCGGGAAGTACGAAGAAACTGCTCGCGCGATGGGGAGTAGTGATATCACCGGTCTCAAAGGCGTTGAACATCTCGGATGTGATCTCGATGTTACATGAAACAATAAAATTCTTCATCGCAAAGCGGCGCGAATAATTCAGAAATAGCGATTTGTCTGCTGTCGAGTTCCATGCGCCGATGGGGCTTCAACCTTCCGTTTCTCAGCCTGATAAAACGTCGTACAATTTGGTAGACGACGCACATCTTTCCGCGGAAACGTCGTTGCTTGGTCGATTTATGGGGAGCCTCCGACCCATTGTCGAGACGAGATTTCCGAAGAGCTAACAAAGAGCTGGACCTTTTCTGATTCAGTTACTCCGATGGTCAAATTGGCCAGCCAACCTCGTCGCATTCCTTCTACGAAACGGAAACTACAGACAGTTTTCAAGACCCAATCGAGACTTCGATTGCTGTGACCTTGCTGGGGTGAGAGTGGTGATCTACATATGGGGACTTTTAGGCCACCTTCCACCTGCTCTTGACTGCGTCGAATTGATCGGACTGGAACGATGACTGTCACGCGGAAGCGCCCAGAGTGAGCTCCTTTTGCTTTTCCGACTTATGAAGCACGACCACGGGTAGCCCTTGATTAGAAATTCACCACGAACAATTTCTCAGATACAACAAAAAATCGGTTGGCTGTCAGTGAGGGCCTTCTCCTATTTTCTACATGATTCCTTTTCTACTGACTGTTCTCGACACTAATCGAATGAAGAATTTTCAAAATTGTTTTTTTTTTCAATATCTGTGCTTTCCAAACGGAGAAAAACCGGACACGATCTGAATTTAGGGCTCTCGCTCGATGGCTTCATCTTGGATGTGTTGCCTTGAAGATCCTCCATGACTTCTGCCCTACAGCGTTGGATATACATTTAACTTTGTCTTGCAATTGGATACGATATCGAAATTTTTGATCCAAGGAAATTCATCGAGTGTTACCTGACTCGATTGGAGTCTTGATTGGAGAAGATGCTATTGTCGGGGCAAACGCAGTTCGCACTTCTTCGGATAGGGTCGGTGCTACGGGCTCGCGAGGGCGGGTACAAGGTTCCGTCGACTTCCACTTTCTCCTCATTGGATTGTCCGCGGGAAGAGAACCTGGACTTCCTGGTGAGACTCACACGACGGTGCAGGACTCTCAGCTCTGTGCGAGCAACTTTCTAAAGCTTCATTTGTTCGAGCCGGAATTCCTCTAAATCTCTCATGAATAATTCATGATGTCTCACGGCTCCAAGAGTTCAACTTTTTTCACTCGAATTCCTCAAGCGTCTCTCAAAGCTTTTCAACTAGTAAACAACTTCGCGAGCTCGTGCACAGATTCCTCTGCACGGTGAACTGTCCAAGTTCAATCAATGATCTCGTGAGCGATATTCCACCCCTGCAACTGTGTCATCTGCGCTTCGGAAATATTCGAACGTCACGACGGATGTGCGACTTCCATCAAGGCTAACCTGACTTTCAGGCTACCGCAGAAATCTGTCGGCAAGCGACGAATCGTAATCGGGGAGCGAATTTCCGAATGGCGTGTGGGAAATTCCGCGATTTTGGACCGATGTGCGAGTCTGAATCTGAGGCTGCGCTCCAGAATGATCATCGACCAGCTTCGAAAGAGTTCATCTGATGCCTATCCCTCAACGCCGGCTGCCGGCTCCCTTTTTGGGCAACATCTCTTCGCAGTTTCTCTTTCCTCCCCTTACATGGCCCGCGTTCGACCTGTGACTCAGAAAATCGAGAACACTGAAGACATTCTCCTCCTTCCCTTGCGTGATGGGACGCGTGAATGAACAAAACCATTCCATACATCCTCCCAGCCAGCAATGTGGCGAAGTAAGGTTTGGGAGTTTGGGGAATACATTCGCCTGATTATCACCTAGCTGCCCCCACTCGGCCAGCCTGGGTGAACAGGGAGAGAGACGGAAACACATCTCGTAGTGTAGCATATGAGTTGAAGAAGGTATCGACCAGAAACCACCTGGCGGTGAACTGGGTGGCGATCCAAGAACTTCGCAGAGCCTCGCAAACATGAAAATCGGGAACAACGGAAACAGAACCGGGATTTATAAGTTAATGAATCTAGGATCGATCTGGTCGACTGAGTTTCCTTGGATTTTTCGAGCTCATCCATATCCTCTGAGTGGGAGCTCGGATCCCTTCGATACGAAGACACAGCAGAGTATCTCCTAAGATGATCGGGTTTGATATTTCTCCCAAGCGGTCCACGGAAGAAGTCGAGGGGAGACGTCTGCCAACGTTCGAGCCGCGAAGTTCATACTTTTCCAATATTCTTGATCCAGCTCCGTCTGAGGATGGTTCTGGTGCCGCTTGCGGCCGACAAACCAGAAAAGTTTGCTCCGAAAACGGCGGCTTCGAGCTCTGAGGCTCAATGAAAGACGTCGCAGGAGCATCCGAACTGAGCAAAGAACGCCTCGATGGGAGAGAATTCAAAAATACAAGGTTACCCAGCTAACGAACTTGTTTACTTGCTCTGCCGAGTCGCCGCTGCGGAGAGTGAGACGCGCACTGGAGGAGCTCGTCGCACAGGAATACTTTCGAGACTTCAGAAGATGAGGAACAGCCCCTGAGCGGCGAAAGTGTGGAAACGGCATTGGTCACGACTTTTCTTGCTATCTCGTTCGCCCGAGCCTCGTTGGCCCGAGATCGATCGCAATCAGTCAGAGATGACCGTATGCCAGATTGGAGTTGAAGCTCGTGCTGGAAAACTCATTCGGAAAGCAAATGGAGATCGCATTAGCATGGAATTCCGAGTCCCTCATTGCCCGGTCGGAGTTCGAAGAAGTTCTCTGGGAAGTCATTCAATCTCTTCCGCCAATCAAAGTCACCGGAATGGCCCGCAAGCTCGCTCGATGATCCGATGTGTGGTAAGTTTGGTCGAAACTTCCACATCGAGCCGGAGAGAATTTCTGCTGTTGCATAATTCCGTCCTCGTCTGTATGCAGATGAACGAGCCCTCGGTTGCTTGCTCGAACTCACTACAAGTTCATGAGCGACGTACGAGGATCAACATGGCAAGTTTCTTCTTTAAGCGCTCCAAACCAGACATCAATTTCCGTATTACGGAGTACGGAAATTCTTAGCCTCAGAAGCATTGAATATAGACGAAAAAGTCTTTGAGTGAAATTGTTCACCGCAATGAGCTTTAAAACATTGCTTCGTTGTTTTCACTTTTTCCTCTCCATCCCTTACGATGCTAGATAGGGAAAAATGATGAAGAGCTTCTTTGTCCACCTCTTCGTGCTGAACAATTTCGGTCATGAGACTTTTCCGTCTATCTCAACTCGTTCCTATACAAATGAGGGAAACTCTCGCGAGAGTTCTCAAAAATTCCAAGTCCGATTATCGCACTTAGTCTTATGAGCCCAGTTGTGGAGCCCACGTTTTTTCGAGTTTCCGGCAGAATCGTTGGGAATAGACGGAAAATTGTCATGACCGAAATCGTTCAGAAAAGTGAGGCAGACAAAAAAGCTCTTCATCATTTTCATCTATCTAGCACCGTGAGGGAGTTGGAGGAAAAAGTGAAAACGACGAAGCGATGTTTTAAAGCTCATTGCGGTGAACAATTTCACTCAAGGTCTTTGTGCTCTATCGTCAATGCTTCCGAGGCTAAGAATTTCCGTACTCCGTATTACGGGAATTGAAGTCTACTCCAAACCAAACGCGCGACTAATCCAATCCTGGGCGGCTGACTTCGAGTGAATTCCGATCGAATCTCTATAACCTGCTGCGATATTGCACGAAAATTCCGGAGAAAAGAGACGCCTCAGGTATCGAACCTCTCAGATGAAGAGCCCATCGAATATGCAACCCATCGAATGAGGAACCCCGCACATGGCATATTCGATGCCTCGGAATACCATTTTGCCGTTGACCAAGCCGTTGAGAGTCAGACTGTCTCGGCCCGATGCTCAGGTACCCGGCAGCAGTCTTCCTGCTACACGCGTAGTGCGACGCATTCAAAACTGGTCAGGGATCGAATGGAACAATCCTGGTCTCCGAGATGTCGGATTTTCAGAGCCGTTAACTCCCATCCCGCGGAGAGGAGCGTGATCGTCGCTTCCACCCTTTCCGTCGAACGGTGCTTGAATTTAGGGTTTCGAGCTTATCGCAAGTCAGCTTTGCTATATCGATGGCGAGTCAATCGCGTCGAAGAGAACTTCGACGACCCGAGAACATCCGGAACTGTATCCATCTGTTACTGGGAAGAAAAACAACCGACCGAACTCCGATCCTCGGGGGAACAGGAACAGCTGTCGTGCGGAATCATCGTTATACTCAACGTTCGTACTGAAAACAGGACCTGGCCTCCGTAGCGACGACCAGCACTGAGCCTCGCTCCACCGTCTTCTTCAGGCCTGTTTTCCCCTCTTAGATACCCGCGACCGATATTTATCCTTGCTATCATCCGATGACTCCCACAACTTCAGTGCCGTCGGGAAGCTAAAATTGTATTCGACTTCAGATATTCCATTCGCACGTATCGGCTACCTCATTACCGGGATCGAAATACCTGGATTGCGAGGAAACTCAGTTGTCAGCATGCTACGAAAACGCGGGAGCCGAAAGCCTGAGCTCAGATCGGAATTCTCGACAGCCGATCGGCCAACGCGTAGGTTCGCGATGACGTTTTGTTCTCAAAATCGGTTTTCCTACCCTGAATTCCTCCCTCGAAGCGAACAAATGTGAGCTACAAGAAGCCGCAGGACTCCGAGTGAGTGCTCCTCGAAGAGGACCAAAAAAGAGGAGTGGGAAGGAAACCCCGGATATGTGATCTGCATGTGACTAGGGTTGACGAAGCGAGCCCGATAAGCGACCGTCGCACGCAGCCCGCCACGCAGCCAACGAGAGAGGAACCGCCTCAGATGTTGTTGACTCCCTCGGAAACATTCGAGAGCCGCATTCCTCCTTTTCTGGATGCATGCATGACGTGCATCGCATGTTTTACACCGCCGTGCGAACACGCGGTGTCCGAAAAAGTCCATGGCGAAATTAATCCTCAAGCAAGTTTCAAACTTTGCCCTATTTCCGATTCCTCCTCCGGGCTGAGCGAAAAGTACCAATTACGGGCACTTCGTTATCCCTGGGGCTCAGTAATCATATTTCCCCGGCACGAAAACTTTGAAGAGCTCCATACCCTTCGACTGTCCCATAACTGGTGGTTTTCTCCGGAGAAGACTCCCCGTTCTTGTGTGAAAAATCTGCGGTCCTTGCGCAGAGGTCGTGTAATATTCAGTACAGGGGGGCACTATCTCCTTGCCAGCGGAGAAAAGCCCAACCACAACTCGTTAGAGAGACTCCCGTTTTCGATCGAGTCCGGGTCAAGTTTTGCCGCACAAACGTCGGCGGAAGCCGTGCCGGAAGCTCTCGGATCAATAGTTCTCTTTCGTCGCTATCGATTCCTCATGAGCCTACAGGAGCGCCACGTTACAGTCTATTTGATATCTGTGAGGGCGAATGAAGCACAGGACTCAAACCATGTTTATACCGTTCCAAGACATGGGAGCGGGGCCCTGACTGTCATCGATCCCTCCCCCCGAATGAAGAGTTCCCCGTACCCGGACCGCCGTCGTGAGATGGGCCCTGAATCTGTGACGCATGTCAAGAGAACCGAGAACGATACCGAGCGTCAAAGCATTCGCGGAGCTCGGCGTTCTCGGGAGGGATTAGGTAATGATGAATCACTCGACCATTCGCGCCCGACTCAGGAAAAGTAGGCACACAACATCAGCACACGAACACTTGTCGTAGCTTGATATTTCCCGTCTCCGCCGAGTTCCCGAAACGGCGTTTACCTGATCAGCTTCCCGCAAGCTCCATTTTGGATAGTTGGATGAACTCGGTGGAAAGAAAATACCACAAGTGCGACGCTGCGTTGTGGAATGAGCCTTCTCGTCGATCTGAATCCGACTCCAGATCAACTGAGGAAGGAAACCGGGTCCTCGCCGTCACGAGAGAAGTTGGGCACCAAACAAGAAACTCATGCAAACCTTCGTTCACGGAGGGAACATCGCGATTCGAACAATTGGTATGCCGGGGCCGAACCGTCGGATAGATATCGGGGTCTCGCATTGCCAGAGCTAACAGCGGTTAGGGCACCGCGGCATAAGAAGACGAGTCAGATGACAGCGGCGACTGCATTCTAACTTCTCGTATCCAGACTGCTCGCCGTAGAATCGAGGCAGCCTCGTAAAAGTCGATCGAGAGCTTTAATCATAAAAGAGGGAGCCGAGGCGATTTCGCTGAGTCTAGGAACGGGTAGTTTTGAAGAATGGTAGATTGGGGAGTAACGTCGGCTGCTCCCACCAGCGGGGTTTGTTTGGCAAGATATCGGTCGACTTCGCTCATGTGCCCCTTCGACTGTACTTGAACAGCAACCTCCGCACCGCATGAGCAAGCTCATTCGCGCGGCTTTCAGAGACGAGCCTTGAAAACACGTCTCACCTAATCCGAATTTTCCCGGGTTCTTGGGTTCCCGGGTTTTCCTCTCTTCGGCTTTAAGCTTCTGGGGAATTCCGTGTGAGAGGTTTTTCCGCCGCAAGGATACCTTGATTGGAGGACTCACGTTCCGAACAGATCCCATGAAGGAATCTGCGGATTCGCATCATGATCAAAGCTGGCACAAGCGGAACACGTTTGATGTTTGATCTGGATTCCGTTTTTACGGAGCGTCCTGAATTGCCCGCGTCCTCTCGTTTGGAGAGCTCAGAAAAAGAGATCTATTCGGCGAATATCCTCTTTTACATCGACGTTCGCTCAAAGCCACTCGAGGTTCCTTGGTCGGACTCGCTCGATCCCTTTCTCTCTTTCTCTCCAACCGAAGGAACAGATAGGAGGAACAGCTCGGTGGTGTTGCTCAGAACTTGATGTTCTCACTTCAACTGTTGGCGGGTCGATCAAGAGGAGCCCAACCAGCATCGCTTCCCGTGCACGACCTCAAACTTCCGTGGGAGAATGAGATCTGGAATTGCAACCACGATGAAAAATGGTATGGCGAACCCAAAATGAACACACGGCTGAATGACACTTTCTGAGCGGTCATATGCTCTGCCGTGAAGATTCGAGGGTGAGGAGAATCCGTCTTTTGCGAGGTCTCGGTCCTTTCTTTCCGCGGGGAACTTTCCAAGGGCGAGCTAGCAGATAAGAGCAGTTTCGCCGGGATACGGGGCAAGGAGGAAGTCGAGGGGACACGTGAACGGGCTCGAATATGGCACAAACTTTAAGGTGATAAGACTCTGCTGTCCCCATAAAGGTATTCTCCTCGGAGGCCAACGCACTGCGGCCAACAATGGCCGACACGAGCTCGTCGCAAGGAAAATCCACGGAACAATGATTCTTAGGGGTCTCCATGGGAGACTGCTTCTAGAGAGGCTCTGAAGAGGAGGAATTAATGAGTGTCGAGCTCCTGAGCCGGCTCAAGGGAAATCTGTTGAAGCCATCCCGTGAAGCACAAACTCATTCCCCTATAAGTTTGAATTACCTGCTCCGAGTAATTCGTCGCTGGACAGGCTTTCCTCCTGTCTTCGACAATTTGTTCTTTAGCTGATGGACCTTAGGAGCAGCCGTCTCCCGTTGGCTCGAACGAGCCGGAGCTCTCACTGTGCGGAACGATGAATTTTTCGAAAAACTTCTCGCATGGAACATTGAATGTGCCGAAAAACTGCAACCAGACACTGGTTGCCTCTGGTGCGGCGATATTCCCGAATGGGACAGAAGCTTGACACTCAGCGCTTCCAGAGTTCAGGAGTGTTTGACTGGGCGAGAAGGAAGCGATCCGGATGGCGAATTGCTCCGGGGCGGATCATCGATGCATCTCATCAATAGGCGGCGAAATTCTTATCCAAGTCGTTGTTACTCTGGTAGTTTTGGTGAGTTTATGTCTCCGAACTTTCCTTCAAGATCGAGCGGTAGGAGGTGGTTCGATTCAGTATACCACAGACCTTGGCTTGGAGAATATTCCCCAGGACATTTCTGGGCTTGCCTCGAGATTCTGAAGCCATGCTCGATACAGAGACGGAAGTTCATGAGCGCTGAAAACATGATTCTTAGCTCGGGCCTCGAATACATTCTTTTCACATAATGTCGGTGCCGCCGAGTGCATCGTTGAATCCTCGTTCCGGGACTCGCCGCGCTCTGATCGACAGAGTTCATCCGTCTGAACGAAATGTCGATATGACGACGTTCTCGGAGCAACGCCCTGGGGACTAGAAGTTGCCTCACAGGTCGGTCGCCTGGGCGCCTTTCACTCCACGACCGTCCCCGGCGCCGGGACTTGCTCCAGAGTTATTGCGAGCGTTACGCAAGCGGAGACCGGTCCGAAGTGAGTCTAAATTGCATGGTTTGAACAAATGTTCACCCTCGCAACCGTTGTGCTTGCACTCGAAACCAAGCAAGCAAACGTTATCGAGGTAGCGATGCCTTTCAAAAGCGGATGGGCAGTCGGGCGCCCAAACAGAAAGGTTTCCCATCTTTTCGGCAGGAACTTTCTGCTGAGTGCAGCAGAGAAATGTGGGAGCTCGCTTTTTGTGTCAGCAGCGCGAAAAGCAGCTAGACAGTCGGTCGGTCAGCGAGCTGGGCGCTCTGTCTGCACGCGGCCAGGGCTGCACTTAACCGCAGTCGAGGAAACTCGTTGTGTTGTGAGTCCGAATCTTTGCCGTTCATATCTTCATTCGTTCGTCCGCCCGAGTCGCCTGTCTTCTCAGCTCGCTGGCCGCTTCCTTAGCCCCGTAGAATACATCACGGCAGAGAGCTAACAAAAGAAGCAAGTCACTGGAATCACAGAGCTCCAACTTAATGGAGGTGATGGAATCCGGCTCGGAATATACCGCGGAAGCTCTCCCGGGCACGGATCCTGCTGTTGCGGAAACCCGCTCGCAACTGCTCGAGCGATCCCCCAAGAATCCAGGAAATGTCCCGGAGTAGCTCCGATGCAAGTCGAGCTGAGGCCGGACTCGAAGATGTTCAGTTTTTCCTCTCCTACGGTGCCCGGAAGTGCCAGCAGTCCCGAAGAGATGGAAAAGCTAATTTATTCCGCTTCGTGCATGAGCGCCAACGGAAGAATCCAATATAGTGGTAGCTCGACGATCGAAGCGAGGTATAGCAATAATGACGAAAGGTGAGCGGACACACAAATTCCTCCGGCCTGTTCTTATAGGCACGTCGAGGTATCACATCCAATCGGGCTCAGTGATGCTTCTCTGGTAGTGGTTCCATCGAGACGGTCGTTCACCGTTCCGCTTCCAATACTGACAGGCCCACGTGGGTGGAAATCTCAAACTCGAGCCTTCTATGATTGCGTGAGAATGCGCCACTCGAGTCCGCTCGACATCGTCTCAAGCTCGGAGCTTCTGGACATCTCCGAATGCCGCTCCTAACAGTGGAATACGTGGAAAAAAATCTGGTTCTGCGGTATGGTTGGCTACCAGAACAGCTTCGCGGCTGAGCAATAAGCTTGAGCGCAGGCTTGTTCACATTCACGGATCTCAAACCCCGGAGTCGGGAACCGGAAGGTTTTCGTTCCAGCAAAGCTTTGTTTTATTCACCATAAGAAGGAAGCGAAAGAGATGAGCTCCATCTCCATGGGATGATTCATTGGCACACTTCCCGCCGCTTCCTCGGAGGTCCGACGATTCGTTGAATCGAACAGGAAACGCCACCGGAAGCCGAGCATCACGGACGGGGACAGAGGGAGCAGGGGACGTGCAGGGAGCCCACCACGGTGCTGGGACGTGAATGGAAACCAGTAGGCTGTGAGTGGGGACTAGCCCAAGCAGTGCCTTTGGGCAACGACACGGGATAGAACGTTTGCGTACTGGATTGACTCGCTCAGTCACTCTTCTAACTGTTCCGCTCGCCGAGTCGGACCCCAGTCGTTCCGTGCTTCGTTCTCTTATTCCGGTTTCTCCGGATCTGGTTCCATTCGAATGCGTTTGTTTAATATAGAGCCATCCATCAGGATTTCCATAAAGCGCTGCGCTCCCCAACCTTGCCCGATGCTTTCCTCTACGAACATATGAACCGGTAGAGACTCAACTGATTCTCGATCCGGGAGTGAGGCTATTCCTCTGAATCCGAGCTTTTCTCGAGGAGGGCTGTGGGAGACATACAGGAACGTTTTTTTATGAATTTTGTTCTCTCCGAGTCTCTCATAACCCACAATGGGGATCAGGCGGTGAAGTGGGAGTTCTGTGATCTGAAAGATCTTCAACGACTTCGGAGCTGACCAAGAACGGCTTCACCCGCGATAGGTGGGGCACCCATGATCAGCTCACTGATTGCTCGAGCTCCCGGAAATGGGAGATGTGGTCAATATCGTCGGGGTCTGTGGCGTATCGGCCTGCAACTCATCCAGCGCTCACGCTGAGTGGAGCTGCGGCCCTGAGCAGGCCAAAAAAAAATGCACAACGCTCAACAGTGGGATACCGATGACACACCGCGAGGGCCCGTGCCCACCAGCGGGCGGCCCTAACAAGCTTTGCACGGAGCATGGTCAACCTTGTCGGGGCAAGTGGAACTGTGGGATTAAAGTTGGGTCGAGGGCTCCAGTTGACAACTCCGGTCGTGCTTGAGTCGGACCTCCTCTTCCAGTACCGTGGGATAATTCGATTATACAAATAAGATTACAGAGACGCTCCCAGGGAAAACAAAGCGACTCCGCGCCAAACTCCACCGGCAAATAATGGACCCCTGCTCCTGCCGTCAGTTGTGTTTAATTTCATTTGGATCATTGTCGATCCGTGTCCCGACTCCCAAATCTGCCCAGTCGTACATTCGGATCATTAACCTCTTCCATGAATATGGGCTGTTCATGCTCTGGAGCTGTACGACCGATGCATCCACATTAGTTAACAGCGCAGGACACTGCTGCGGGTGGACGCCGAAAGGTGCCGTCATGTTCTGAAGGATGCTTCGCACTTCTCGGCCGCAGCTTCCTCTGATCTGTCTCTCTTGGACAGACTTGTCGCGACGGTAGCTCCCGCATCGGTCGTGGCGAACCTTCGTGATTTGCAGCGAGCATTTCACAAGAGAAACTTCTCAGGGGATTTTGAGGTATGCTAAGTTCATTTGTCCTCGTTGCGCACTCCCCCGCAGCCTCTTTATCGTTCTCCCCCCGCGCTCCGGACCATCTATCCTCGATCCTCGAAGCTCTCCCGTTTTATCTCCGACGTCTTCGTTCAGCCTCATAAATAATGCAGAAAATTCTTCTCCTCTTTCAGGGAGCAGAACTTCGCCGACTTTCCCCTCCGTAGTGTTCTAAAAATCGGCTGTTCACCCCAATGGCCGCGCGAGGCTTCGCGAGAATGAGCGAGCAGGCGTTCCGTAGTCTCTGGGAACAACGGAGGAGTGAGTGAACTTTGCCTTTGTCATCAGCCCGCTTCCAACTCCCGTGAGCGAATGTCGTCGGCTGTTCTTCGCGTTTTCTCTCTCGCAGCGTGCCGATCGACGAACGTTCCGAGTTAACACAACGTACACAGGCTCACGGAGCTCTGGAAGGTTCGCGTGAACCAATTCTGCGCATCTCCGAGCTCCCGGGGGACGAAGAAGACAACAGCCCGCGGGCATGAGCCGAGGCGCCGACCATACCGATCCGATAGTTCTGCACGGGATATCTGCAACTCGTAAACTCGCCTACTAATGGCAGGGCTTGCGACACGAAGTCTGTGCATACGCGTTGTTCGCCGGTCGGAGGATCCGGCCCTGGGGACCGCCATTCATAAAAGGATCACAGGTAGGAGTCGGTGACATCAGGACTCCCGTCGCTGTGGGAGCGCTTGTCTACTGGCCCGTCCTGACACACTGTTCGAGTGAGTGGCTGACTTTTCGTCTGTCGGTCCATTGGTTCGGCCGTTGGAGCTCAAATGGAGCATAAACTGGATGAAACACCAACTCGACTTCGATGGCTTGACTTGGATAGCTGACTCGTCGGCTGGTTGGTCGCTTGCCTCGCAGGCTGGCTGGATATACTCAGCAGAGATGGGACGTCCACGCCTCATTACGTCTGACTCTCTACGGTGGCTCGTCTCGACTCGACGCGGGTTGGAGTCGAACCTTTTCGAAAATCGTCACTCCGAGTCCTCCTTTCCCTGGAGATGAATGAACCCAAGGACCAGACAAAAAACCGAGCAGAGTACGAATCACATCGGAGGCTCTTTTTTTTATTGTGAGCGAAGAACGACTCGAAGACGAAACTCAATGAGCCAGAACCATTCCGACTCTGTCCATGCTCGCTGCACCTGTTCTCCGGAGAACGTCGAGATTCTAACCACCGTCTAAGTAGTCATGGTCTCTTCGAGAGTCTGTTGATATTTGACCGGACGGGGGAGCTGTCGTCGAATGTTTTTGTGCCGTGAGTCGACCAACTGGCTAGCAGCCCGCGGGAGGAGGATCGTTCCAGCCGCCTTCAGGAGTGGCCGGATAGCCGTCCTCCGATGCCCACAGCGAAAGTTACGCGCAATTTCCCAAGGAGCACATTGATCGAGACGAGATCGTCGGATGAATAACAGTGGGAACGGTTCGGCCGACTGTCCAAGCTTGGTGATCTACGTAAGAAGTGTGCACTTCGGAGATCGCTTTACCCGAAAACCTCGTTCTTCTTCTTCGAAGAGCGATCCAATGCCTTCGCAGTTCCGTTCCGGACTCCCTAGTCACGCGAATTCTGATCATTTGATTATACACTGATTCTGATGGTTCCCTCGGCCGTTTCTCCACAACCTGAATACTACGCTCGATTTGAAATTTGCCGCGCAGCGTCCGTCTGACCCATGCTATCCGAATCAATCATGTCGACTCCCGGTGGAGTCCAACAACTGCTCTCGCTGGCCTTCCGGGGAATCGCAGTTCCGGCGTTCTATCAGACTGTTCAGTGAGGAGGATATCGAGACTAATTTAAACTGATGCCCGTTTTCCTCGAAAGCAAGTCCCTGTGCGTCGTTCCACAGTAGAACAGAACGCCTACTTATGATAATTTTCGAGACTATCAGGAAGCCTGGAATTGTAGGTCGTCCGCAATCGGGAAAAGATACCAGTGAGGCCAAATTAGGATAGGGGCTTCTCTCTTGACTTCAAAGACTTTCAAAGGTGAATAAAGCCGTATCGGACTATCCCCAGCGACTTCTTCATCGGTTTCCGGGTTCTCCGTGAATTTCGAAGTACTACAAAACCGCATCTCTCGTCACTGGCGAGATGTTATCGAGACAAAATGGAAGCTCGAAACAATCATAGTCCACGACGATTGATTCAGAATGACTCGTGGAATAAGGGAGATTTCCAAGGTGCGTCACTAGCTCTGAAACCCTCTCGTTACGTCAGTAGGATATTCACCGAAAGTGAAGGAGCTCCAGCTGTTAGTAAGAGGACTACGTGTTTACCTCGCTACTTCATCAACCGGGTCAAATGGGCTCCGGTTAAATGATATCATTCCACGTGATTCATATCCGGCTTCGTACACAACTTCGAGTTCCGGGTAAGAGCCGCTCGTGGTTCTTAAAGACGTCTCTCGCGTATTGCTCTCCGATCCTACGCTACACTGGACATGGCTCACGGAATAAGTTTTATATCCATGGATCGTCTTCCTGTTCCCGATATCACAGTCCGCGCTCGTCCAATCGGACCGTTCGATGACCTGCCTGCACTCTCATCTTGAGATGTCCACCAGGAATCGGCTCTTCTCTGTCCGGAACCCGGTGCGCTCCTAATCACATAGAGAGAATCCCAAATCAGCAGGAATCTGGTGAGAAGATCGTTGACGGAGATTATCCGTCTGCAAGAGTCCATGACCTTCCATCAAACTTTCATTCCATGCTCGCGTAGGATATTCGTCGAATTCATCGGTGCGGGGTAACCCCTGCGAAAACTCCACCGTTGCTTTGGCGGTTGAGCTTTGTAAACATGGGAACTCCAACGAGAAACTGCTCTCCGAACTCGGTTTTGATTCAACGACATGAGGCGTTCCCGAGGAACCAGTCAGACGTTTGTTCGGGGTCGCTGAGGTTAGGCCCTAACGGTTGCCCTGGGAGCTGCTGGCGATCTGTTGTGAGGTCGAGCTCCTAATGTTTCGTAATCGCTCCCCAACATTCTTCTCAGCGTATTCTTCGAGAATCGAATCGAGTGACTCTTGCGAGCCCTGTTCGGGAGCGGGATTCCATTCGCGAAGTATTTGGCTTGAGTTTGCCGCCGCGCTGTTCCGAAGCTTCTCGAGCAAAACTCATCGCCGATTGCGTGAACAGCCAGCGAGAAAACAACCATCGATCCGCCGCTCTTCGGGGTGAGAGCGTCTCTCGACTCGAGCGAGCAGGACACCTTCAGACAGTAAGATTCTTCTCACTCCGGGCACTCTGTGATATCGAGAGATCCAAGGAATTCGCAGAGAAGGAAGAGAGGGAAAGAGAAACTGAGTGTAGACAGGCTACCGGAAGATATCCTAATAACATCCGCAAAAGTTCCCGCCGCAACAACGATCTCGCTGTGGCATCCAAGAGAAATTCTTCTTCGTCGTTGGTTTCCCTCGAGAGGGACGTCAACGTCAGACGACGTCGTCGCCAACAACAACATTGAGTGGATTGCTTCCCGAGCCGCGAAGGCCGCGGTTGCCGTGAAGGCCGCCGTCTAGCTGCAGGAAGAGAAATAAACTGCGTCGCTTGAATCAACATCCTTCTAACGTTAATATTTATTCGACGGAGAGCTTGCGATCCGACCGAGGGGCTTCTGGGCGGGAATTATTGGCGCGGAGTGAGGACGCCGCGAGGCCAGAATCGAGCGTCAAGAAAAGCCGCAACGAGTCATCCGCTGTTGTTTCCCCCATTCCCAATTCAGCAACAATCAATCACTTCTTCAACGATTCCCAAAAAATTCGATCAAGCAGCTGCCGTCGGAGCCGGAGCGGAGTACGAGAAGTTGGGTCAATACCCGGCCCCGTCCTCCGAAGCTGAATGAGGAGCTCGATGAGGAAACGGCGACGTTATTCCCCGTCGCAATCGTCGTCTCCGAATATACCGGAGCAGACGGCGTCTTCATAGTCCTTCAGGGAGTGAGCCATAACATGCAGCTGACTCCTACTTACCTCCAGTTCCGGTGACACAGGGTAAGTTCGGTCGTAAACTGTTGGGAGGCAGAACACTGCCCGCACCACTATATCGTTCGGACAGGAAGGGAGCCGAGCACGGTCCGAAATCTGAGAGAAGTATTGAAAAATGAAACTTGGATCTCGCTATAAACTCGGATCCTCCCACGCACTCGCGTCGCAGCAACATGTATTTCGACGTACGCCGAGACTGTGTTCGCATCGCTAACTCGAAGAATGTTCCCAGGAACAAAAGCTCCGTTCTCGGACCCGTGTATCTCTGAAAGAGAAGTTTTCGAGCTTCGAGGAAGTCATTCAACATTCTCCTCTTGGAGCAGCAACGCTTGTTAGCGCTGCGAGCGATCCGCGGGGTTCGATACACGTATTTTGAAACAAGCCTAGGTAGTGAGGCGGAACCGCTGTTCGCTCACTCCAACAGCTCAACGCGGACGATCGTACCCACGTGCGAAGAAAATCAGAAGGCCGAAGCGAGAACTTTACCGAAATCATTGACGAGCAGCGAACGAATTTCAAAGTTGATCCCTCTGGAACGGAGAAGCGAGCGAGAGCGAGGCACCCGATCGAGGGCATCACGAAGGGAGATAGCTCGGAACTCAAACGCCCAACAAACCGGGGCTCGGGAGAACATGACGAGGAACTACGTGGTCGGCCCCTGGAGTAGCCGAGGAACCGAAGCGACTAATCAACCGGCAACAGAGCGAGCTCAAATACCGGAGTCCACCGTAAATGTCGTTGCTTGGCACTCACACCACAGCTTCATTAGCATGAGACACCGCTAACACGAATTCAGCTCACGTCTATTGAATGTCTGAATTGCCTCGCCTGCATCCAATCCACTTGAAAACGACTGGAATGTTGCTACAACTGCGTCAAAGTTTAGTTCGTTCACTCGTATGGAAGGCAACGAATGAAGAGAATGAGCCTGCATGAAATTTCCGCGATTCCTCGCTTGGCATTGATACGAAATCGTCTGAGGGAGCACGACTCACTTTGGGCTACCGAGAGCGAGACACCTGCATCATGGATCTGAGGAGTTCCAGGCTCGTCCGACGCAAGACGAGGACTCGCTCTGAGACACACCGATTGAAAACAGACAGATTTGGATCCGAGTTCCGAGACTGCTTCATTTCTTGTTTTCTGAGATTCGGAAATGGGGTGCGAAGTCGTGAAGATCGCAGATGGATCGGCGTCAGGATCCATAGCAGCACTCAGGAGTCCGATCGGAGTAGATGTGAAACAGCTTCGAGGAGATATTCCCAACGCTTCACCAGCAGCCAAGGGGGGGGGGAGCTCAGAGGAACTAGCCTCTGTACCTTTAACATGGTTCAAAGAGGTGCACACTACTTCTTCCCCGTAAATTGAGCTTTGGTGAAAGTCCACGAGGTTTCCACTCTAGAGTCGCTCAGCGATGAGTCCGGAAGAGGACTCGGACATTATGAATGGCGGCTGAGTTTTCAGAGGAAACCGAAGGAGCCGCAGATGTGATTAGCAGAGGGGGAACGCGGAGCTTATACTCCAGCTATGCGAGAGATCGCGCAGCCTTTCACATGCATCGATCCTTGAAGCTTCGAGCAATATTTTTTCCAACCACCATCATTTGTGATCGTTCTGCGGGAAGTGATGGATGGAGCCATCTGTTGAGCAGGATCGAGCGATCCGTAACGTCGAGCGAACTCCAGCTAACCCCTGAGGACTTGCAGCTGCGGAGGAGAAGTGCTCCCGCAAGTTGAATCGGACTCTCCTTGATTTGAGCGGGACTTCACTTTCTTGACTCTTCCGCAGCCGATTCGGCGGAACCGAATGGATGTGTTGCCCGTTTCGCGATCACGACTGGCTGGGTCCCTCAGAAATCAGTAATATAGGTGTCACGTCGACGTTTCATTCCAGACCTGTCATGGAGCTGTGCCCATTGGTCAGCTTGAGATCGCGAAATCAACGAATCCTTGGGTATAGTGGCGGTTCGCGAGCGGTGCGGAAAGCCAACTGCGATGGAACGACCTCGAATGATTCAAATATGAGTTCAAAAGCCGCTCTCTCCGTGGAATATTTCTTGATATGAGCACCGGATCGCGACTCTGCCAATAGCGGCATATACAGTTGCCTCCAGAACACAGTTTTCTCCGAAACCTCAGCTTGCTCCCATAACTCCCAAGATATCGTCCAGAGCTCGGGCTGGCCGTAAACATCTCGTCGATTCTGGGCCAGGTCCTATTCGAGGGAGAGAAATCGTCGGGATATCGAGCATAGTGGACTCGCGGTGTCTGAGTCCGGATTCCGGACCCAAACCCCGAAGGATTGTCCAAACCGAGGCCTTGTGCGGCTCTGACCGAAATTCACAACATTTTCCCCTGACTCCATCAGTTCAAGCCAAAAATGCCTCGAGGGACGTGGCTCCCGTTCCCAATCAGCAAACTGCACAACGTCCGCAACAAGAGAAAATCTTGTCGAGCTCCATCTTGGCACAGATTTCATGAACCTCGAAAATCGAACAGCAGTCAGTCCATTCCTGATCAGATGAACTTCCCGGACGGGGGCTGGGGAAGGACTATCGATGTTAGTCATCAGCTCAGATTTTCCGCTCTCTCCCCGTCCAAATCCATCATTCTTCGCTCGAACTAGTCCGAATAATCGAGACCGGGCTCACCACAGTCCCGGTTCCTCCAGGTACTCCGTCGTGGATCGGTCATTGATCAGGATCGAAGCGGAAGCTCTGCATTCAGAGAGGGGATTTCTCAATGTTTCTCAGAGAGGGTTGAAAGCCACGGATGACCGGACGGACAGCTGGAAAGCCGACACGCCGCCTCCCGCTGGCGTCGATGTCGTATGCAATCGACGACAGGACGTCGGCGGCAGGGGCTGCGGCGGGAACTTGGGCAGGATGAGAAATGTGGATTCGTTCATTTATTCCGCCATCCAAGCAGATAGCGATAGCGGGTAAAAGAGCCAGCCGGCCAGTGAAGCCATAAAAGCGAATAGCAGCAGGAGGAGGAACGAAGCCGCATCGCATTCAAATGCGCCTCGCGTTAGGGCGGAATGGGGTCGTGTTTGCGTCGAAACTGTTTCATTGGATGCGTCGTCCTCCGATTGTATCGGAGATCTTTTCCTTACCGCGGAATCGCGATGGATAGAACGGTCATTACGAAACTTCTGCCTCCGCGTGGCCGTTGGTTTTGCGACAGTCGCGGCCCCGCATCGGTCATAGCCTTCGCAGTGCACACGGACGTGAACAGGCACCTCACGTCCTCCAGTCATAAATTTAGATCAATGGTTGACCGCCTAAGCCTCGTCCTGGATTCGAATCTCTGGAGCCATAAAAAAAAAGATCGAAGCTGAAGATTCCTCCGAATCCGCTCGGGGTTCCCTCGAGGTTGGGCACGCTAAGTGCGTCTTCGGTTTCCGACTGAATATTCTACCAGTAACCGAAAAATCAAGAATAGCTTCCCTGAGACTCTCAAATACCCCGAGCTGAATATTTAATGATTGAAAGTAGCCTGAACCCCTTGTCCGAACGTCGCTCGATCCCAGATCCAACTGGGGATTCAGGATGTTAAGGAGAACACCGGCGCCACAACTCGCTCGCGGCTGTTACGGCAACCGTGGGAAAAGCGAGCGGGATTCTTGTGGGGAGGATGCCGCCCTCGACAGTGACAAACCCGAGGTCTGTACACAAGCGCGCATAAATCGCTCGTTCGTATCCGGATTCATCGGATGCGAGTGCTCCGAGAACGTACATGCACGACGTCGTCTGACAACATAACCTTTTTCTTGACTGCTTGCCAAAAACACGGCATCTTCTCTTCCTTCAGGACGGCGGAGGAATAGCACAGAATGTATGCTCGTCCGATACGCTTGCCCTTGGTTTCGGATCCTGAGCGATTCCCGCGGTTTCGATTCTCCGGACACGCATCGAATCTTCGTTCCCATGGTCCCAGAACGGCGGCTCGGTAACCCCGCGCGCACGATCGCCCGATGCACGAACAGGAATGAGCAAGTATTCGCGTGTTTGAGCCCGCTTCTCTGTTTGCATGGTATCTATCCGAACAGACGTAGCGCGATAAGGATTGAGATGTTCCTGCCTCCCTTCAGCTGGGTCTGGGTTCGCGGTCTCGCCCCGTTCGGACACACTGGGTGTCTCTCTCGCCCGCAAGCCAGGTCCAGACGCACGTCGTCTCTGAGCGGAAGATTACTCCTCGTCGTTCTCCTCCGTCACCTCTCCCCGGTTCTGCAGCGAGGCTCGCGGGGCATGTTGCTCCGACAGCTGCCAATATTTCACATCTGATCAGCTTCTCTTACCCTCGTTGGCAGAGTGGATGAAGTTATGCAGGTGGCCAAGGAGACGAAGAACCTACTGGGCTTTCGGACGATATTTTCTATAATTCAAGAACCAATCTTTCCTTCCTACCATCGTCGACCAACTACCAGAGCAGTCCGGCGAAAATCGCAGAAGGCGGTTTCGGAACATTCGCCGCAACCTCGGGAGCTTGGAACGCAGACGTTCCGAGCGGGCCCCGCGACCACGATGATCGTCCCGAGATCTACGCTTCTGGTCTCGACAACGATTTCCGATCCCAGGAGTCGGAGAGGAGCGCCGGCACTTTACACGAGGAACTAGAGGGGGAACAAGAGCGGATCCCACGAGGGAGCTGTCAGGTTCGTACAAACCATCGGGATTTGTGGTCCAGCCGGTGACAGGAATTCGTGAACGGGGAAAACTCCGCAAATCGGTCCCGATCTCTCGCGGCGAGCTTCCGTCCTCTGTTAAATGCACGAGGGCTGATATCGAACGTCTGCTGGGGATCGATAGCCACACTTTATTTTCAGCGGTGTCTCATTGTTTCTGCTTTTGTTCTCTCGATAATGTGTTCATTCAGGTCCCCAAGGGGAGAGGAGGCGGAGGGGGAGTGCGTGGTCTGACCGAAAGAATATTCAGAACCGGGGAACTGCAGGAGATTCCAGGAAAGGGGGAGGCTCGACATCTCAAGTGAGAACTGCCGCCCGAGCTGGACTCTTCTCGGTTTCCTCTCGGCCGGCCTGACGGGTCTTCCTCACGGAAACCAACATGAACAAGAAGAGTTCAGGCAGGGGAAAGGAAGCGTTGCGTGGAGAGAAACGGGACGCCCAAAGGAGGCCGTCAACGCCGCTCCTGAAACTGCCGTTCCCGAAACTCCCGCGCTTAGCCTCAACGGTAAGTCGAACAAAGCAGTCGCTATTTTTCACCGAAACGGAAAGCTCCCATTTATATCACGAAAGAAAAGCCAAAGCCGTCCGCTTCGCCGTTACACAGTCCGACCAGCACACAGACTGACGACGAGCCGGTCTGCTGCTTGAGAGTGCCAAACGTAAGCGCGCCTCTCTCTTCATATATAGCTTTTCGCTCCTCAGGATCTCCATGTTCGTTCTTCACTCACCACCCTCTCGTATTCTTACAGCTCGAAAAGGAGCTGAGAAGAGAGACCCCACTAGGAACATCTCAACAAAACAGCGCTCGAGACGATAGGGACCGAACAAAGTAGGGCAGAGACACAACGACCAACGATGGGATGTGTTTCCGGGGATTACAACATTTCCGAAGAGAAAGATCCTCAAAAACATTCCTGAGTCGTCCTGTTCCTTCTCCTCCCTTCGTACGTTCTCCCCGCGCACCTGGATACGATTTGAAATGTGTGGTTTCGGGCCCTTCCCGAGGTCTCACAATCCCAGACTCAGGTGGCCAAGAAATCCACAGGAGATCAAACAACCACTCGCCCGAGGCAGCTCAAGGTTGAAAAAATAACGACAAATACGAGACGACAGGTCTGGGATCCTCGATCAACAGGACTGATGCCCAGAAAATGCAGTTGAGTGAGATCCAAACTCGGCTGCCTCGGAGGCCGCAAATTATGAGAGCGCAGGTCGACAGCGGAGCCCCTGATGTCCTGCTGAGACCTCGGAAGTTATCAGTCCGTGAGATGAAGCTCGCTCCGTCAGCTTCGTACGCACGAAGCGTGCAACGAGATCCTTCATGGGAAGATGGTCCGAAGTACGCAACTGGCCGCGCCAAAGGTTACGCGTCCGAGGGACTCCACGGAAGTTGTGGTGTCTTGCGAATTGAACTAGGTTCTAGACGTGAGGTAAGATTCCCATTCCATTCTGCAGGCACTGGTTCGCGGGATGGTAGCTCCTCTGGTCCCACAAAGTTTGAGCACACAAAAGAGCGCATGAATCGTTCCGCCTACGGTGGTAAGACCGATCAAAGTTGACACCGAGTCCTGAGCGACACGAAGGAAAATGTCCTGGCAACAGGTCACACCTTTGTCGCTTCTCCTTCAATTCTCGAATGACGAAGCGTTTCGAGCTTGCCACCCCACGGCTTGATCGGTTCTCTGTGTTTGAGCCGATCCAGGGCCTGCGAGTCGAGTTTGCAGGTCAGTTCGCGAAAGTTTCACCGTTTTGCAACTGACCAAAGCCTGAATAATGTTTCCGCGTAACATCTCTCCATGGACCCTCGGGAGAACGGGCGGATCCGACCTTCTAAAAATGTTGGAGTGGCTAATGCGCCTTGCAAATTATATGGATCCTTATTACAGGTTTCAAGTTCGCCCTCGCTGCCAGCATTCAGCTGATGGCAGCGAACTCCGCCACCGTTGCGGGGCGAGAGTACCGACCGGTGTCGCGCGTTCCGACATCATGAGTTCCAATATATCATCACGCGGAGACTACGCAGGACGATGTTGAGCTCACTTGCATTTCGACCCCCATTCCAATGATGGTCAACGTTATTCTCAAAACGCGGTGAAGGCCAAACACGACGACGCTGTACCTCGAAATGATTATCACATGAATACTTCATTACATTGGATCCGTCTGGATGTAAGTTCAAGCTGCTCCGCCCAACATCGGTCGCTTGAATCCCCCAGGACCTCAAGGCCGAGTGATCGTGGGATAAATGCACAACTGTGATGTGCTCGATAATGAATGGACGCGGAACGGCACACGGGCAACGAGCATTACAATGTAACCTCAATGGAATAGACCTTGATCACATGAGTTCTCGAGTGAGCTCCACGTGACTGAGTCCCGCTCACACCCGTGGCAACTATCAGTGGAAGTAGTGGAACTTGTGGGTTATGGTCAGAACAATTATTATCGATAGTCATAGCGGTCAAAAAAACAGTACAGTCCCCACAGGTGACCTCGATCATATCAACGATTTTCGACCGCATCATTTCGGGCCTTGTAATCGGGGTTTTGCTGAATGAGCGGAATGAGGTTCTCAATGCTTCAAGACGTGATTGTAGCTACCACTATCAGGAGAACCAATGTCCAGAATACAAGAATCAGATCAGGTGCAGGAAGTCTGCGGATTCGAGTCGGAACAATGGTACCGATAGGATCGAGCCGGATGACGTGGCTTGGTTCTCGATGGAGCTGTAGGCAATATTCTCTTTTGAAGCGAACCTCTCTTCCGAACAGTGGGTCTCAGGCAAACCGAAAACGGCTCTACTTCAATATAATAGTTTTGAATGACAAAGCACACAGCTGGGCTCGAGGTCTTCGCCAAACAAAATAAATCCTATTCCGTCGCCGGCAGAAATTTGATGCCGAGGCCTTCGGGAGAATTTCCCGCTGAAGATCACTTGAATAGAATGAAGCACTCCCCCAGGAGTGGCCAGCGAAACGACAGCAGAAACCAGCAAGCTGGCGGAAGGAGGTATAAGCGAGTTGTTCAGAGTTCACAAAGGAGGAATTCTTATAAGGGGGGCGTGAGCTGTGAATGACGCAAAGGGTTCGAGTCCCCGCACAAAGCGCTCAAGAGAAAAGAAAAATATTTTTTCAATTTTTCGGCTCAAGCACTGTCTTGAAGGCTGCAAGCATCTCAAGAGGGGCGGATATTGATTGGGATGAACACGGTAGTGGGAGGCTCTCTTTGAGCGCTCCTTTACAGCTTCTGCAACGTTAGCACGATCAGGAGCCTCACTCAGTCCATAGACTTTCTCAGCTGGCCTCGTCGAATTCAACCCAACGTGGTATAACACTCCGACTTGGAAACGTAGCTCGGGGTAAGCAGATTCAGAGGGGAGGGTCGGGATCGAGTCCAATTACCGTTTCCGCACCCTGACCCGGCGCTCCCTGCCGACTGCGCGGTTCAGAAGTTGGGATGATCGAATCGAGAAGAACGGAAGTTCAGATCGGAGGATCTCGACCTGAGGCCGCTTGCCCATGAGGACAGTCTCCTATTAGGGAGGTATTAGCCATACGTTGGATGAGGAGGGAGCTTTCTCAATTGGCGCATAAGTTCAGAGCGGTAGACAAGAGAGACAGGAAGAAGCTAAGGATCAAGCTCAAGAGCTTCGGTTGGAGCAGCGGGCTCTTCTTGAACGTGGCCTGGAGCCAAGGCGCTGCGGCGCGGAACAGCGGTGCGAACAACGAAGCCAATCCTCGACGGAGGTGAACTAGACGTCGTTCTGCCTTTGTTCACTCGTAACCGCATCACCCTCTCGTTTCCCCCACTCAATCTGAAGGCGACCGCAACAGACAAGCCAAGTTGTCAGGTTCCAACTAATTTCCCCGCGACCCCGCTCGATTGGTGGCTTGAAAAACAAGCAGGCCACTGTGGACGCTCTCCAGCGACGCTGCACTCGAACGTGCCCGGGATTTTTGTTGTATTCGACGATGGGTTGGGCTAATACCTGATTGAATCGTTCGTCGTTGGGAATCTCGGTTCGGTACCGGTGTGTACGAGGACCACAGTTTGCGAGGGATATTCTCTATCCTGAACCCTCCATTGCCCCGACCAATCACTAACGTCGATTGACCTGAACGAGCAGACGACCTAATTTTCCAAAATCTTGACTGTCCGCTCACCCGTGATTCGATCCAACGCTCATCAAAACTGTGGAAGCTCCCGGTCGCTATCCTCGTCAGTCAGCTCCCCCCCCCCCATTGGGGGTAACAGACAGCATTCTCAGAGTTCTGCAGTTGAGCCAGATCTGTGTTCGGCTTGCCTACCTCTGCGGTTGGCAGCAGCGCATTCTAATGACGCCTAACGCAGCAATTTGCAAGCAAACAGGGAAGCGAGTCGGGCAGCTCTTCATTTGGACATTGCGTCGTTCGCAGCGTCATCATCCGTTCGCTCTTGCGGTGGGTGCAGTTCCATCGGTCGTCTCGAACGACGAGGGTGTTGGTCGGTTGAGCCCATTCGGAGGACGAGCGAGCCTGCCCGTCGGCGAGGCCGCCAGTATTTCGGTCGGGCCGGGACTTGAGAGAAGCCCGGTGAGTCGGTCGGTCGGTCGGTCGGGGACCCGCTGGTTGAAGGCGAATCTCCAGAGGTTCCAGGAGCGAAGAATCTGATGCCGAGCTTGATTACTCCCTCGTTTCCCGTAGTTTGCCCAATCTTCCCTGTGCAGAGGTCCCTCCCCGCGCGCCTGTTCATGCCGGGCAGGCTGGCGAGCAGGAATCAGCTCCTTCTCCCTCTCGCCTCCCTTCCTCAACGGTACACTCTTGCTCACATGAGATGGCTGCTGGGGTGGCCGAGCAAGGATAACCTTCTGGGCTTCCGAATCTACTTGGAGTGCCCTCGACCGCCAGAGCCATCGCCTTCCTCCGCTCGCGTTCAACCGCTACGCCGCCGTCCAGAGCAACCACTGTCATGAGTGGGCTTTGCGTTGCTGCAGTCAACGACAAGAATGGTCGCGCTATCACGAGTCCAACACGGCCTGGCACGATGATGAGCACAACTACCCGCATACTCTCCACTGAGCTCCCCGACGAGAAGCGAGTCGTATAGCTCTTTGATGTCCTCATGCCTTGCCACCCACTCCTAGTTCTACTTCTGCTCGCCGCTGTCCCTGATGCCGTCTTTGTTTCAAGCTGCAGCTGGAGTATAAGAACGGGAAGAACTTTTCTTGTTATCGTGTGAGCTGAAGTCATTAGTCGGCCGCTGCCCTTGCGCCGAATGAGCTCCCCTCGTTAGAGCATTCGACCGAACGCCGAAAAGCAACTGAATTTCCCTGGAGTATTACAGGCAATGGACGGTGACTGACTTGAAGCAAGCACTCAACGTTTCCGGTCAAACACTGCTACTTCACTCTTCGGCCGAGTGAATCCTCATGACTACGACTGCGTCGTTGTCGCGGTTGGCCGCACACACTTGAAGAGTAGGCCGACCAAATACATACACAACTCTACCATTATACTCCGGGCGAGCGCCTCGCTCGAGAAATCCAAAGTAAACTATGTCTCCTGACCTCATGTCCGACGGGATACGCCCAAAGTGCGCAGAGTTGTATGAACCAGTCTATCCCGAGCTGGCTTCAGAGCGGAAAGACCTGACTCCTTCCGCTGTTACTTCAATGGTTTCGGTGTTTCCCGTTCTCTCCGGGCCGGAGTTGGGGAGGATTTCCCGGGCCAATCGTGACACCCGACCGGCGAACTGAGTTCATCGGAATAAGTCTGAGCTCCAATCCTCCAGATGCCCCCCACTCCCATCTCGTTGTTCGAAAATTCGAACCTTGATGACGTCTTCAGGAAGCGAGTCAGAAGATGTGGCGCGAATTTCACCGGAGCGCGTTGAATAGAGACGTATGGACGCAGCAACGTACAACATACGCGTCTCACTCGCTCGTTAAATGGAACTGAGCACTGCGCACTCCGGGGGGCGATGCTGTGAGTCGCGTGTCCCGTCAGAGGAGGAAGCCAAAAGGAGGGCGAACGTCTCAACACTGACCGAATCCTGCCCTGGTGTTCTCTCGCCATTTTATCCGGACCGAACCGGCTGAAGCGAGACTGCAACAGGGACCACCAAGGGACAGCGCAGAATCGGGAATCGGTAAGAGCGGGAAAATGGAAGGCTGACTTGGGTGGCGCTCGGCTCGGGTCAGGTCAGAACACAGAGAACGAAAACAGATGGCGGCGAATGACGTGAGGGAAAGTTAGACGCAAGGAAAAGCTCCCGATGAACGTTGACAGCATGTTGCCACGATTGCGGTGGACAAAAAAAAACTACTTCTTGAACACAACAATCAAGGCCGTCAACCCTACAACGACAGCTTCCTTTTCCTCCTCGCTTCCTCCATCTGCAGCTCGAATGATTTCTCCCCAAGCAAGCGTTTCCGTTGAACTCTGTTCTTGTGAACCAACTCACCTCCCGGAGAAGCTGCGACTCAGCGAGGATTCCGGGAAGAGCTCCTTCCCGCGAAATGAGGCCGCTGCAAGCAAACGTCAGTCGAAGAAGTGACCCTTGGGAAATCTTCTGAATTCAATGGTTTCCTTCGGATGAAAACTTCCGTCGTGCGGCTTCGGCTCTGGATGCAGACGAGTGATCGTACTCGCTGGGCGTAATGCACGCGCACATGAGTAGAGTTCACGCCTACAGAGCTCAGTTTTGCATCTGAAGCCAGCTCAGCTATATTATGGGTGTCATCGTTCGCGAGGCCAGCTGCAACTGATTGACTCGGCGGAGAGCAGCTCGCGAATCTCCTCGGCAGCAGTTTATTCATCTTTCCTTTCTGCTGAACGGTCCGCCAAAACAAAAGGCGTGGGTGGTGGCCGCGGACGCAGACAATCAGGCCCTAATGGATCTGAAGATGGAAGAAGCCTTTAGTGGAAAAACACGCATAAGAACAATACTGGTCCGTCATCCATTCAATGCGGACCAAAGGGAAAAACTCTTCTTGCTGGCTGGCAGTGCGGCTGATGCCGCCACCGAGCGTCGAGCCAAGAGCGGCGCCGCGCCGGGGAGCAGGGTGCACTGAAACCTTTTGTCCGAGAACTAGATATTCCATTTTTGGAGAGGAAGACAAGAGGGACACGAGCAGATAGAGAGAGAGAGAGAACAAGCAGAGCGGGAGGGGTTCGCCGATGAGGCGTTGAGCAAGTCGCTCGGCATGTTATCCGCCTGTGGAATCGCCTCGATTCGAGGTACATGTACAGACCTCGTTGTGTAACAGGACACGAGCTGATGAGCGAGCTCGAGGGCTCGCAAACATTCCAAGAGCTCGAGTTTCCATAGCGCACTGGCACAATCACTTATTATTCGTGTTCGCCGGAGACGAGAATCGACGTAAAAACGGGAAAATCTTTTCCGACGCCGGAACCCCGAACGCTCATCGGAGCGTTCTGAGCCTGGACTTAGTGGAGGAGTCCCGATAACATCCAGGTTCTGGCCTCGTCGTAGATTTCATCGCTTGTTTCTCCCAAGAATGAAAGCCTCGCCGCCAAGGAATCGCCCGCGGATCTCTTGCTCGCCCGCCGCTCGCTTGGAATATCAGTATTCTTCATAGCTCGTTTCACTCGGTTTTTATGCCGTGCGGTAGGATGTGCCATAGCAGCCGCGAGGTGAGTAGACCATAGTAAAAGGCGACGAGCAGTGCCAGCATGGCTTCTGATAGCGGCTATCACTGTCCACCAAGCGAACATGAGAAAACAACGCTTCGTTTCACGGCTATCTTCCGTCAAGGCACGTCGCGAGCGCGAGACACGCTATCTTAAGCACGTTCCTGTACGTGTATTCTCAGAGTTTGTGATTACTTAATACACGACCGGAAGCCCACGAAGCCCATGAGCTCAACGACGCAGCAGATGGAGAGTTCTCGTTCATTTCACAAAAACCAGAAGCCAGGACTCAACACAGGCTCCCGTTCCGCTCGTGCATCCTCACCAGAGCTCCGGGGCGAGGGAGAAATGAAAAATTGGAAACGGATGGCTAACTCTGCGCAAACACCGTGTTGAAAGCTATTGAATTCGCTCACCGTCCTCCCAACACAATTTCTTCTCGACCCCCCAGAACTCCGACCCGGCGGAAATCGGACTTCACACACCGAGCTTTTCAAGAGGCAGCGAGGACCGGAACAGGCAAGACCGCCGTATCACTTCGGTGGACGCCGATGACGGCCGCCGGTTTGCTCCTCAGGTTGGAGGGGTCAACAAACGCAGAGGTCTGTGGACTCGATCCCAGCCGGGTCCGAGGCCCACAAGGGAGTTTGGACCGTGAGGAGGCCCTCATCGAGGACTTCGGGATCAATGACTCTACCTTCATGTGTACGGGACAGAGTCTGGAACGCAGAGGGCTCCCAGATGGTGGCGGAGCGCTTTCAAGCAAACGGAGAGGATCAGGATTCGAGACGAGGAGCAAGGATCGTCGGAACGCGTCCATAAACGGAACGTATGATGAGGATTTCCAGCTGGACCGACAGGCTGCCGAAGTTCGCTTCTCTAATAGCTCTCGACTCTCCACTCGGCGAGTGAGTTGCGTCAGTACTTTTTTCTACGCATGTGTGTGTGGTAAACGATCGGAGGGACGTGCGGATACGCGACGGGGAGGGCGACCGGCGGGCCCGAACGAGACGGAGCTCGGCTCTCTATGAACGGAACGACTCGACCGTAGTCACTGGCGCGAAAAGTCTGTGCCGACTGTCGACGGCGGGCTGTATCCGCTGTTGTCATCGTGGTACGGCCGGCGATTCGACAAATGCAAAAACTCCGCCTCTGAGCTCTCCGAACGAAGCTCTGTCATTTTGTTTTTCCTCGCGTTACCCGGCTGTGAGGACCCTTTAGTGAGTTGTTGCCTGGCGAGAGGGATGCGCGGAGACTTGGGCAGAACACGAGATGAGGCAGAAGACATGCGAGAGCTCCTACTGATGTCATGCTGCTGCGACAGCAGTAGGAGTTGCGACGCTGGTGAGAGCTGTGAGTAATTAGAGTTGAGAGCTTATCAACGTGATTGGGCGCGGCAGACTGCGAAGCTAGCGACGATGGATGGAAGAGGAGTTTCTGCGGGCACTGGTCCGTTGCTGGTGCGAGCACAGCCCAGCTGATGACATTTATATGTGTATCATGTCTTACAACTGATTGATTGCTCACTTTACAGCTGCTACGGCCGTCACAGCCGAGGCGTGCCCTGATTCTGGACGCCTGGAAACGCTCGTAACGACTGCAGATGTATAGGCACGACGGAACCAAGCGCCAAATCGCTGCGATTCCCGCAGGTACATATATCTGTGGAAAAACAATCGTTGTGCAGGCCGTGAGCCTGGCCGTCCTCGAGACATTTGAATCGCCAAAACGATTGGTGAAAATGGTTGCTCTGTGTTCCCGCTAAACCGTTGACATCGCTCGGAGCGACTCCGAACTGCGAGGCAACGCCACCGAATGAGCGAGTCGCTGGCATGTTGCTCGCAAATGAAAACTTTTGGCCAACCTCTTGAACCCTAGAGCTTCCGACGTCTGCTTTGCATATTTGGACAAAAAAGTCAGGATGACAAGGCTTTCTCCGTCGCGCATAGTTCAGCTTACACTGATGGCTACCGACTACGTTCTCACAGACAGAAGCAATCGCCGGAATTGAAATACAACGCCGTCGAAGTCAACCGCGGTATCTTCGCCAGAAGTTCTACAGCGTTCACGCTCAGAAGTTTGTCTCGTTCACCTTGAACGGGCATAGGTTCCGAAAACTTCATATCGGCGATTCTCCACCATTACGTCAACATCTGCCAATCGTGTATGCAAGGAGGCTGTCTCCGAGCAGCATTGACAAACCGATACTTGAGCTTTCGAGAATGTTGATCTTTCCGGAGTTCCTTCGGGATTCAACTCCAACACACTCAAGTCTCGATATCTATGTTGCCTCCAACTGCAAACCGCGAGTCCCCGCTGCTAGCGTCAAGAATGTTGCCTGATACAGCAATGATGTATGATTACGGGAATTCGAACGCGGGCCATCCGCTCATCTTCTCGATTGTTCCTCTCAGGTCGCTGGACTCTTCATGTGTAAATTGACCAACGTCCGTAAATGCTCCGTGTTCGTGTAGGTCTGTATACGGTGGCACAAACTTAATCATTGGCTTTCTTGAGCCCATCAGAGGATTCAGCTCGTTTCCTGGGGAAGGTCATAACTTCTAAATCCCTTAATCTAGGGTTTCGAGTGACGTTGAGCTCCTTTTAGGAGTAGAGTAATGCCGCATCATTATCCGTCCAAGTATACTCGCGGCTATCGTAGATGCTTCTCCTACTGTTAACAACTTTCGTAAACAAGCCCGCACTGGATCCTGATCCTGAACTGACTGCTCAATGTAATCGTGCATGTGTCAGATGATAATCCGAGGCACCTCGGACAAATCTACGTCCATGTCCCTCGGTCGTCTCGTTAGGGCCATCTACTTTCTCGAATCCGACAGAATCCGAGTGATCCTGAAATGTTCCTTCGTGGAACTTCAAAATAGCTCAGGGCCGCGTTCGTTCCCGATCAGAATGGAGCAGATATCGCTCATTGCTCTACATGCGTCTTCGGGGAAGGCAGAAACTGTTCGGCTCATCCATCGAGATGGTGAGTGTATCGGGTTCAACGGAAGTCAAACCGATAGCGAAACTCTCATGCTGAGAGCCATCCTGGGTTCCTCTGAGCTTTGATTGTGTGTTTGTTACACGTGGCGTGACCTGGGTTTCAACCTCGGGGCTGCTCTGCTGAGTTTCGTATCCTCCGGATAGGCAGCTGAGTTAGAACTGAGGGAGCAGCTGTGAGTGATCTCGGGAACGAGTCTAAACTTGTCACCTCGGCTGCGATGCTTCAGGCTCCGATTTTCTGCCTATGAGCTCCTTCGTTTGGACGCAAGCGGGCTGACGCTGAGAATGGTGAGCGGAAGCTCCGGATAAATGACCTCGGTTAGTTGCATCGGCCATGAAGGAACGAACGCAACTTCAAGGATCATTCAACGGAAAAGTGCATCATCTGAATACCAACGAGGGCGGAGCCAACCGTAATTTATGAGGGCAACTGGTCTTTCCTGGAAACGAATCAGGGTGCCTCGGCGTGTATTTCCCCGGAATTCATCCTTTCCAACCGAGACGAAAGACGGCCCCGCAAACGGCAGTTAATCTCTCGCTGGTCCATCCTGGCTCGAGTATCGCTGTGCCCGCACTCCAACGAGCGCACGAAAACTTCCACGAGCCTCGGCCATCAGGGATTCAGCCTATAGGCGTATAGGTAACAGTGGCCCACGCCCATTAAGGCCTCATTAAACAACATTAGGGTTGTGTTGAATGACTTTTTGATGGCCCACATCTGCCTGATTACCGACTGCGATCGAGAACCCGCTAGTGAGCGTTTCTTCCCGCGGTTGACGTCCGTGACGGCACTGCCGAGAACTCCTCCTAAATGGATAGAGCCACGTTCTCTCGAGATTCCATGTTGTCCGAGTTTTTCTCAGACAGCGCGTTCCTTGAACTGTTTGGAAATCATGAGCCGGGGCAAAACGAGTCCGCGAGCTCGGAGAGCTGAGTAAACATCACGTCGAGCCACTGGAGTTGAAAACGGTAAGCATCGCCGGGGCTTGGTATGACATCGGGGCTGCGTCCTGAATCTTAAAGAGATTGTCGGATAGTGTGCGGTACAGGCCCCGCTCAAGCTTGAAACTCCGTTTCCGATCAGGAGCAGGCATCCTAATCTGGCTAACCGGGATGCAGGGTACGTTCGACCTACCTGCCAAGAGCGCCGATGCGCCTGTTCTCCCCGTGACCGAAGTCGTTCCTTGGCGTGTTACTCCGCCCGCCTCCTCCTCCCCCCATGGGAGCATCCGAGAACGAATCCTTGCCAAAGAGGTCATGACCGGGGGTTGTTCGTGAATCAGCCGACCGAACGCAGTTTGAGCCTTCATCGCACGGCCGAGAAGTATGGAGCTAAAGTTACGACTGTTGAAGTAGGACGGACAGCGATGGAGGCGAACCCCACGTGCAAGCCTTGACCTCGACACAGTGATGATGCTGCTGCACGGAACAAAAAGCGGGAAAACCTTTTCAAAACGATTTAATTGGACCGGTGCTTGTTCTCTGCTCGTCGCCTGAGGCGAGAGCAGCTCGCGCGCATGAGTGAAACATCCAGCTTGTGCCGCTTGCGCAGTATCGGAGGTGGTTGAAGAGCCGAACAAGCACGGCGTCGAACGTTGTCGGGAATCCCAATTCTCAAGGACCTGTCCTGAGTCAGATGGGATTGGGTACACCGTAAAACTTTGGCCAAAACATCGGAGACCACATCCCAGCGAAGCCACCTGAGTTCTGGTATTTGGAATCTGAGAAGCTGGCAATCAGCACCCTATCCTCTGTACCGGAGACGCTCTGAACAAATCCTTTGCCGATCGCCTGCCAATAAGAGACGACTCAACTCTCTACATTGCATCCCCGAACGGCCCAGAAACGAAAAGAGGGAGCCAAGAAAAATACCGATAACGACGCGAGATAGCTGGTCGAGGCCATGCGAGAATTTTTCGCTGCGTTCCCGGCGACGTAAAAAATGAGCTCTCTATTTCGTTCGTTTTGTGGCGATTTCGCTCCGGCGCAACAAAGAGAGACCTCTAGATGTATTTCAGGCGCACAAGGGCGGGAGCGAGGGTTGGGGCAAGCGTTGAGTAGAGGAGGCCGGGGCTAGGGCCGAGCCTTCAAGTCGAGAAAAAACGTCCGTTCCATTTGTATCTTACAATGGTTTGGCCTTCTGTGCCAGAGTCGAAACCAAAGACATTTGTCGCCGTCCTTGGCAAAACTTTTACGGATTCAACCGACCAACCACAAATGCTTTTAGCGTCGAAGGGAGTCGCGAGAAGCGAAAGAAAACTTGGCGCTTGGATGGTTATACGATTCGCTGAGATTCCTCCGAAAGTCGCCTCGTTTCCTCACCACTGCACACGCGCATCGCACGCAACCTCTCTTTCAGCCACAACAAATTATTTTCGGAGCTCGATTCAGCTCGTGGGACACATCTATGCCTATGAGCCAGGCGTTTCCAGCAGCCATGTGTACAAAGAACGGATTTGTCGGATCCTGGCTCCCTCGGTTACCCCGCGAGTAACAGCTCGGAAGCGAGCCTTGAACCCTGCCAGAGTAAGGCAGGACACTTGGATATCTCGCCCCCCCCCCCCCCGTGAAGTTTGCCGGAGCGCTGACTCGGTTCCCCACCAGCTGTTCCACCCCGTCACGGCTGTCGTCTGCAAACGAGCCGCGAAACCGGAAGCCATGCCAACGAAGCCCGTGCTTGAAAATTCGACCACAATCGTTCGCGGCATCGTGGGTTTCCGACTCCGGATCCAGATTTCAAGGGCACTGAACTATGAATGGAACGGCCGGAACCGAAGTGGCGCCAGCAGGCGGTCCAGCATCGGCTTCCGTGCGACGACCTTGGGAACAAGGTTTAAAGAATTCGCTTTGATCCCAGAGACGATGTGCGACGGGTCGACGGAGTTCCTGAGTGCGCAACAATTAGGCAGTCAGGATTTGGAGCAATCGACCGTCATGGTTCGACTACGATCTCAAAATCGTGGAACGTCTCGGACCCGGTCCTCGAGTCGCAGCCTCATAAAGCTCAAAGAATCCGTAATTATTCTTAGATTGAGCAGCGGAATTCTCATCGTGAAGTTCGGCTCCGATGTCCAGTGAGGATTTTTAAGCAGTTTTCTTCTGTTTGACTTATTCTCGTATTGCTCTGATCCATGCACAGTCCGGAAACTTCGTCTTCGGAGTGCCGGGCTCAACTTTTTGACGACGGGTCCCCGAGTTTAATTTCATTCTTAATTGATACGCGGCTGCGGGTCGCGACGCGAGCTCGGGCAGAAACCCTGTCGAAACGATGCGTTGATGGCCGTTATTCAAGTTCGCTCCTTCCTTCGTTCTCGGGAGAAATTCGCTTCGAGAGCTTCGGTGCCCCTCGTTTGCTCCTCCAGTGTGTTCGAGGAACGCAGGAAATTCGCCTCCTGTACCCCTCATTAAAAGTTATTACATGTCAATGTTCTGAACTGGAGGGACCAAGGGCCGCTACCCGAAGCTTTCGACCTCGAGGTTCAGCCGCTCAAATAACGAGACAGACAGTTTCTCAGGTCAGTCTGCGTCGCTTTCCCGAATTGCCGAAACTCGTGCCTGGTGAGTGCGTGGGGAGGGGGCGGACAAACAAACGACTCGCGCGAAACGAAGGCTGCAGAATAACCATCTCACTGACTATTCAGGTGAGCCACACGAGGACTGAGTTGCAGTCTCACCGGCCTCTTTCCGCCCGCGGCGACCTGGAGTATCGATCTTTGCTACGAACTGAGCCTTGGCAACTTTCTCGATTATCATGATTGTCGAATTAGCTTTCTTGTCCTCGTTGACATTGTACGTCAACGAATGGCGCTGACGTACGTCTCCTAGGGAACCCCATGGAACAGGTTTGAAGCGGGTTTGAGGAATCGGATCTTCACAGAGCTATTTCGATTAGTAGTTTTGCCTGCCCGACGATCCCATGAAAACGCAATCATCTCAGAAACCACGATAGCGGGAGGCTTTTATCCTCGTACCGGATCCGCCTCGTCTCGAGGTTTCCGGGCTCGGAGATGCCGAGCTCGGTCGAGTTACATGCATGTCGGCCCGACCGATGGAATCAGGACAACAGGGCGGTGGGAAGTGGGCCTGGCGGAGCAGGGAAGGGTTTTGCGATTCGCGGGGAAACCGACAGTCGCTGTGGCCCGGAAACGAACAATCTGGGAACCTTCATCAGAATTTCAGATCCGGGAATCAGCTCCCAGCAATCCGACAAATCCATACGAGGCTGGGTTTGCACATCATCTCTAACGCATGCGCAAACGCTGATTCCGGATCGCAACCCGTGCAAACTTGTATTCATCGAATTGCATCTCAGCAGCTCCACCGATCGCGATACAAAGCATCCCCCAACATTGGTATCCCGAGACCAATTCAGAATCTCTGAATTATGGCCGGAATCGTGCTGTTAGAATCCACAACTCCCCGAGGCCTAGGATTGTATATCCCTGCGTTTTGATGAATGCCACGGGATCCTTTGATGATGGTCAGAAGCTCTCCGACGCTCCTCCAAGTTTCCAAATTTCAGAGGGAAATCAAGCTAGCAAACATCACAGAATCTCACGTGCCCTTGTGGCATTGCCTCTTTCTGATCCAGAGGGAAGGGAGCTGTCGCACATGCGATTGCAGGAATCTTATCCCGAGGTAGCGCGTTCACCGATAGCTGTTCGGCAGCTTTTTTTTCTAGGTTCCCAAAAGTTTTTCCCCCTGCAAGGGATTCGGCAAACTCCCGTTCATAAACTTGAATTTGCAATGTGTCGCGGCTTCTTCCGTGAAATATGCATCAATTCACATCTGAATGCGTCATTCACCATTATCGACAAGTATTGACTCAAACTTCCTCCCCCAGATTCCAAGTGTTTATCAGATCTGGATACCTGATGGTGTACAATCGAGGCAGCCGACCACGAATTAAGTAAAACTCATCGAATTTACATTCTCGGATGCTCAATTAGGGAGATCCTGATTCATTTGGAGAACTAGTTCGGTCGAATAGAGGTCACGATTCTGCTCTCCGAATACCATAATACTCGCTCAAATCAACCATTCAATTCAGAATGCCGCTTCACTGATGAACTGATTCATGGGAAATCGAGGGAGATTTTGTTGAGCATTCCCGATTCAAATTCGCAACCTGCGACCTCGATTCGCTGCGACCACCCTCTTCGATCGAAAAATCACTCGAGAGTAAGAGGGAAACTACTCCTGACATACTCATATTGCTAATACCTTGCGTTTGTGTGGAGTTGGAATCCGGTGGGTTCGGTTTTGTTGCCAGTCAGGTCATCGGGGTCTCTAGCTGACTACGTTCGGTCTCACAGTGTTTACGTCCATTGCCGCACTTGTCAGTTGGGAAGCGAATTTCTCATTCTTCGCGTCTGGCGGCACTTCATTGAAGGCTAGCTAAGGGCTCTATTGCGGCCTTCCGCAGGTCTTCTCCCTGCACCGGGCTCCACTTGGTACTGATGATCAAATTGCGTTTCTTCCGCGTCCAAACTCGCGTGTACTGAACTTTCAATTGATTGATCAAATGCGAGATGAGAGCCGTTGCTCGGTAGAGAGGTATTCAATCAGGTGCCTGGAGAAGCGAGCAACGAGACAGCACGGATACAGATGACATTCCCTGCGAACTCAACATCTAACAATCAAAAATTCTAATTTTTGGAGCCACATGCACTTGGGGGCTCTCGCTGAATGGACCCCCAGGAGTTCTTCCCATCCTCGCCCACGATCAGCCAATGGGAATGCCGTAAATCGAGGGATATTTCATTACAGGATATCTCGGAGCACATTATTCCCGAATTGTCGCGTTTGTTTAGTGGTCCTGCGTGACGTTTGGAAGTCCGTCGTTTCAGGACCGGAGCGGGCCGAAACTTGGCGCCCAGACTCGTACATGCGTGAACACACGAGTCGTGTTGAAATCATCGTCTTGCTGCTTGAAAGTATGCTATCAGGCCAGGCAACGGACGCGGATCCAGCAGGTCCCAAAAACCTCGACCCTTTCACAGCGCCAAGCTGAGAAAGGAACAACATCGCTCCCTCAGGAATAAGTCTCTCCCGTGAACGCGGAGGAAAATGCCGACCTATTCAAGAACCTCGTGTCATACGACGGGGAAATACGATGACTCAGTTCATCTGCGGCGCTCGAGTCGGGGAACGAACCATTGCAAAACCATCTCGGAACGGCTGTTCTCGAATGCTGACGTCGCATGCATCATCAACAGAATCCCTGCAGCTGAGCCTGCTACGTTCGGATTGGACAGTGTCGCGACTTGACATTCTTCCTTCCCGGCGAAAAGTGAACATTCACGTTTTCGCGGGTCAGCTCTGATGCATGTCTGGACAGCACGGCGTGGGTAGCGCCGTTGAGCGCGTCGAGCTGCAATCAAACGGCGCCCAGAGGCAAACGGACGAACTCGAACGAATATTGCAGCTGGAGGCAGAGATTGCAACCCACCGGATGCTGGACCCGAACGAGTTATTTGACGGCACGCAGAGTGAACCTTCGCTCGACGCCACCGGCGGGCCTGTTCGGGCGCTGGCCCTTCCGTAGACCGGTCCGTTAGTCGGACAAGCCGGCTTGGGTCAATACAGCCATTAACTGCAACGACTGAGGGAGACAAACGTCTGCCTGCTATGGGTGTGATCAGGGGTGTTTACTTAATTTGGACAACGATGATGCCGCTCAACGACCACCAACAGCAATCCGGCGGAGCGCCCTACTCGAGGGTCTGGAAATAGACCTGAGTAATTTTTATGAGCCGCCGTCCCAGTCCACGACACCGCATGCGGGACATGGGATATCGCATACATCAATCCATTCCCACTGAATCCTTCCCAACCCTGGGAACACTCCCTTGCTCGTTCTTTCGGCCATATCTCGGTTTGCTCATCGGCGCATACTCCGAAATTTCAGCCCGACCTCTGGTCTTAACAAGCTAGCTGTTCCTGGAGTCGGACCTCTGATTTGGAATCTCCGCCTAATGGAGACGTATGATTATTGCAATCCCAGAGGGTCTCCTTCGTCCATTGGTCCTTCAAATGATACTCTCCAGAGAGGACGAGCGATTGAAGTTGGCAGGAGAACGTTGACAGGATGGCCATTTGTAGCGGGTCTTAGCTTGCCAGTCAGCTGACGGACTCGCCCGCGAGCTTGCCAGGCCACTGATCGGATGGTGGACTCTGACTGCTCGGATGATAACGTCTACTGTCATTTTCCTGGGAGCAGTAGAGGGAGATCGCGACGCGTCATCCATTCCAGCAGAGAAGTGACTGATCACCGCATGTTTCCAAAGCCAGCGGTAATCCCGGGAGGGATGTCGTGTTTCTCGAGGCTGACCGGGCTTTGCTTTCGCCTGTTTGGCGCAGTGTCGAAAATCTGACAATCTCGTCGGAACGAACGACGCCGAGGTACCGAAACCAATTAATATGAAGCATCAACGTGATTCGATTTTTTTCCTCTGCATGAGAGCAGATTGAGCGACTACCTCGTTTCTTCCTTTTCATTTATTTTTGACAGATCTGCGCAAGGCTCCCGATTCGAACGTCTCTGTCGAACTATTCCAGAAGTGTGATCCGAAAAACTCACTCCGAAAGGATCTCAGAGCCTATTCTACAATATTGTTGGCTTCCCTGGATATTGACGGAGGTAGAGTGATATGGGATACTTTCTGTAGATTCAATCGTTAACCAAACGAAAATACTCCGTCATGATACTTCGACTGCTTCTCCATGTAGCTGCAAACTGGCACCCGCAGGTCCATTCATGTCAGAGATTCCTCAAAGTTATCTCCTACTCTTAGGAATCCGGGGCATCACATACGGGGGCACCATCCTATGGATGGGTCCTGCCTCCTATATATGTTGGCCTATGTTCTTCCCAGAAACCCGCTCCACAACATTCCGCAAGTTCCATGGCTCCCCGATCATTGTTTCGAGAGTCTATTGAGGGCATTGAGGCTCACACACACACACACATACACACAGGCAGGCAGGCATTGCCTTCCATTTATGGAGGTAGATTGCGAGCTTGCGCACGATTCTCTGGCAGAATGGGTTTAGGAAGGAAGAGAGGAGGGGTACATGTCCCTCCTAGACATCTACTCGGCATCATAGAGGAGTTTCCATACCGATCAGAGCTGCGAGAGTGCGGGCCATTTTCCCGGAAATTCGGGGAGTGAGGGGGAGGGGAAAAGAAGGGCGGTGTGTGTTACCGATCGCCATCCCGGTACACGATTCAGGAGGGTCCATTCGGATCTGACTGTTGCCGTTGGAGTCTGTTGGGAGCACTCAGACAGACAGACGTTTCGCTTTTCGTTATATGGATATAGATCGTGGGGTGAAGGGAAAGGAGTGGAGAGAAGGACGTGCCCCATGTCCATCCCGGTGACCTGCAGTTCACGACCGTAGGAGTCTATGGCGGAAAGATAGAGGAAGACAGACGTTTGACTGGAACACAGACCTTCCCCGGTGAGCTTCACCTTGTCCGTTCTCTGACCTCGATAGGTATCCTCGGCATTGGCGCAACCAATTCGCTTCTTTTTACTGTTTCTGATGCTGCAGGCGGGAATGAAACTCCAGTCCCGGACCGGACATCGCGCTCACTGCGGTTTTCGGAGTTTCAGTCAGGTCTCATGCTACGTCCACTCGTTTTCCCGACGGAGTCTGTCGACTTCATGCTGTCCGCTACTTCTGCTCCACTTTCAACTCAAGTTGATGTGCATCTACTCTGGTCTGCTCCGATTGGATCAATCGAAAGCTCTCTGTGAGCATCAAACATCCGTGTATATCTGCTTAGCTGAGCTAGCCTCGCCAGGCCTCACCAGATGAACGAGGGATTGGAGAAAAAATATATCTGATGCTCCCGCGAGCTATCCACGTCAAGGGTCGAGAACTGTACTCACCCAGCTGATTATCAGCGAGAAGTACTGACAGAGATTCCATCTAGAGGATCCAATCGAATCTTCGCGCCCGGGTTTCTCAAGCCTGAATTATTCAGTCACGCCTCAGAGCGAGTCCGCTTGGAACGCTCTTCCTGAAAAATCGAGATTGTCTGCTGATCGAGAGCAATCCAGCATCTTGATCCTCGCCGTTCCGACCAAAGTTTTTCTCAACATGCCAGGAAAATGGAGAGAAGTTTCACTTCAGAGCGACGATCATGGTGATTCAACGTGTGATCGGAGCGAGCTGCATCGAATCTAGCCTCGACGCGGAAGTTTACCGATAATCAAGCTCGCGATCATCAAGAATCTCTCTCTCTCTCTCTCTCTTTTGCTGCTCGAGAAAAGAGCTTTCATTCGGAGCCGATGACGACGGGGAAATAATGAACTCTCAAGGAGAACCAACCTTTCTGAGTCAGGAGCAGCTCTGTTTCAGTTCGTTGCGAGTCGTCGGTTCAGGTCTGCGGTACCTGCTGGCGACAAGACATCACACCTATCCGCTCCGGGTCTGAATCCAGTGGGCTCGAGCCCCGTTCAAAACTTCACCGAGCTTTCCTCCACTCAGTCTCTTGGAGCTCGACGAAGTAGTGTACATGTATGTGAGGACTCCCTACTCTCTTTTGGTTATGATCTCGATTCGCTGCGGGTCCAACCCCTTCCCCTCTCCCTTTTTTTTGGAGTGTTGAAACTTTCCAGGTCCCCGCGGATAGCCGCAGCGCAAGCAACGGGAACAGCTTCTGAACTGACCGCGGCTCAGAACACAGATATTCCGCGAAAAGCCGTTGCCCAGTTGTCAGACAACTTCCTCGCGAAACTGTCCGGTGGAAGCTCTACCTCGGATGAATTATCACTAGGGGCATTGTCGGTAGCGATTCGGATTGTTTAGGTTCTTCCTAGAGGGCTCAAGAATGTTCACCGAGATGTATGATCTTCGCTGACGATGCTGAAGATCCTCGGTGACGTTCGAGCCTGGAAGAAGCCGTACACTATCTATTGTGACGTCACCCCGTGCGCCTGAGCTGTAACTGTCGGCTTCTTCTCCGATCCCTCTTTTTGTTCAACGGTCTCCGTTCCGACTTTTGCTTATCTATCTTGCTGCCGCGCCACCCACGCATCTGCAGCCGCCGCTATCTACTAATGAGAGCATGGAAGGAGGAAATCCCGTGACAACTCTTTGATAAGAAAAATTGCCACAATTACGACGTTGATACGAACGTCGCAGTTGTGAAACGACCTAGGCAGCGTTGCAATCGTTGCGCGCGAGAGAATGGTCATGAGAATCTCAGCCTCCGACGTGTCAGAGCCTTATATACCTTCCTTCCTCCGGAAGCTCCACTCGGGGTCTTTCCGATTCTGCGGACTCCTCGGAAGCTTCACCACCCTGATGTTGGATAGCTGAGAATCGTCCACGAGTCAAAAATGATCTTGATCCGCAGCCACATCCACCAGTAAATTCTCGAACCGTGCACTCGTCGATCTGCAAGAGAATTCCAAAACTGGGTATAACGTACTCTCCCCTCGGATTAACACTGCAGCAGAGAAAAGAAGCGGAAATAGGAAAACTCAAAAAGCGTGAACGCTCCCTCGAAGTAGTCATCAGACGACGCCGAAAGGAAAAGAGGCCGCGGGCTTATCGGGTAGACGACGAAACGCAATTTCGATATTGACTTCTCCATCCGTTTTGCCAGAGTCGTCACAACCATCTGGTTTTTCACTCGTCCAGACCTCACTTTGGCCCTTCTCTTCGTTCGCGTTTGTCCCCTCCTCCCTCGAGTTCCTCGCGAACAACTCTCATTCCGTTAGGCACTCGGAGCGCGCGACTGCATTTCATGGAAGTGCCTACTCTACAATGTATGATAGTAATTTCGGCCTGCAGCCTTTCGCAGCTGGAAATAGGCGGCGTACACAAAATACGCTCTTGGCACGCGAGCGTCGGCTGCTGCAACAATTCAATCCCGACGACTGGAGGCGAGCGAAAATGCAGCCAAATCGAATAAAACTCCCAAATCTGCATGAGTTGAGGAGTACATATATCTTGGTCGCTGTATCTTCACCCTTCTCGTAGAAGTGGTAGCGAATACTGACGAGGTTCCCGAAGCAGCCTTCAGGCCGAGGAGTCCACGTAAATCATTTGGAACACGATACTGGCGGAAGCCCGCGGAGGAACTGCGTAAGGCTTCTGTTCGTGCTCTTCGTGCAACAGCGTTCTCGGATTTCAGTCTGGAAGAGCACGGATTTGCAGCTTACACAGTGATCCTCGAGCGGAGCTGCCCAACGAGACACAGACTCAATCAGGCCGCGGCACGAGAACAACTTCCTCATCTCGGGAGCCTGAAGCCTGTGGTTCGTCATGACAAGGTCCGAGACCACTGTGAGGCCTCCCCTTCTCTTCCATCGTCGTCGCTCGGTGCTTCCGGTTGCGGGGCGGCGGCAAGGAGGGGAGGGGTTGATCCTCTTGCGGAACGGTAGGTCCCGGCATTCGTCAAGAAAAAGTTGCAAAACACTTCATGACAAAATGGAACCCCATTATTTAGAGGATGATGGACAGACACCAATCCGTCACTATACGCTGCGACTCGGAGGAGTACCGCCATACTGTGTGTTTCGGTTTCGGCTCTCTCCAAGGCGTCTACAGATAATCGAAATTCGGTGAAACTTTCCGTTCAGGTTATTGATGTCTCAGGAATGGGCTCGAGGATCATGAAAGGAAACCGCTCAGTCGATCTTCATCTATCGAAACGTTGAAAAATATTCTGCAGATCCCTATTGCTTGTATATTCTAGCTGAACACTTTTCAACATCCGTACTATATTGAATGGAAGCTGGGTTCGGATCCCAACCGATCCTAGGAATGAGAGGCTCGGCGGAAGATCTTGAATTTTAAGATCCTCCGAGATATGGAGACGCATAGCCTTTTTCGAGATCTCCCGACGGCCGTAACTGAGGAATCCTTTCAAATCTTCCATCGGCGGCCCCGCAGGCGACGTGAAGACCCTTCTCGCTTATAACCGTCAATCCGGCTTTGCCTTATACGAGAACTAGCCGCCACCAGCGGAGCTCCCATCGTCCTCCATCTAATAAGGTCTCTCACAGCTGCAGAGAAATTTACGGGGCTTAGTCGTGCGGCTTCCGGACGGTGTCCTTTCCTCCATCTCTGGGTTGACCGTATCGCCTCAGAACGGAGAGCGGGACGGAGAGACCCGCCGACGATGTCCCACACTCTCTACTTTTCTAATACCCACTCCGACTTGTTAGTTCAGGAAGCTGAGTCCGCCGACACGCGAGCTCCCAGGGGAGAGCGTCGCGAGTAGCAGGAATTTGCGGGTGTCTGGACCCGAGTTCGGGCTCCGCTGAGTAAGACGGGACTGTCCGCAGCAGTTGGGGGTACTTCGAACAGCGCACGATCAATGGAAACGACCTGATGATGAGGGTATGGGGGTGAGAGGTGCCGTTTCAGGACGAACTTTGTTCCTCCGGGCGACACGTTAGAGGATAATTGAATTGCAACTCCGTGAGATGGTGGCCCTGTAAAGGTGGCCACCGTATCTGGGAACGGAACTGCCGACGCTGTCCCCTTCGCGGTGTTCATTACTGTTCAAGCGCCCGACTGCAAACAGAAGCAAATTGAGATTAACTCCCAGGAAACAGAGAGGCGGCCATAGATTGTGAACGGGCTCGATGCGACTGACTGGTTCCGTCGGAGGGAATCTTGCATAGTATCGCGAACGAGGTACAACATATAACGCGCGATGCTGATGGAAGCGGATGATGGATTCGTGCTATCGTCGGCGACCGCGCGTTGACGTTCGCCGTCCATCCAATGGGCAAGACATGTAATGAAGCTTTCAGCGAGCCATTATATTGTGGTCGGTCATTCATCTTTATCTTTCCGTCGTGTTGGGCATCAGTGTTCGAAGAATGTTCGGCCAGCTATGCCTGTATCAGAGAGATGTTAGGGAGAGATAGGAATCACCTGGCCGCGCCTTGTCCGACAGCGGAGAAGTTTCCTTGGAATGAACGCTCGGAAGCAGTTTTGAATAGTTTCCAGGGGCCCATGCGCTGGAACGATATATCATCGTAGGGGTCGTCGGTCATGAGGTGTTTCAATCAACGCAACAATCAAGTCACGCTCGGAATACGTTTTGTTCTGCGACTTCAACTGTTCTCGACTCGATGCCCGAAACGGATGAATCCGTTCAAGAATTCCCGAATGATTTTCCCCCGCCCGGACTCTGACTAATGCACAATGGATAACGAAGGTTCCGCGCAGGACTCGAGAAGCGTCCTAGGAAGAGGGCCCGGTAGCACGGGAAACGAACGTGTCTCTGGCGATTCCCACCCGAGGAGATCAGGTCGAGTGGGAAGAATAATGCGCGCATTGATTGAAGCACCAGTCGAATCGGGTTCTGGTGATATTTTTTTTCGTAAGTGATAACGAAATGATGGCACTCCAGTTATCCATGAGACAGGCGCTTCGATCAGACGATTTTCAAACAGCCTCACGCTGTCATCTGAATTACTCGATGTTTCTTTGTCTACAATCCGATGTGGGCCGTCGCGATGAGGTGAATCGTGTTGATCTCTTGTACATCGAAGTAGTTCTACTGGAGATTTCTCCATGTCACGTCCTCAAGAGTCCGACTCCGTACGTGACCATCCTTCGCTTGCTTCCTTGTTCGTTGGCTGCGGTGGAACGGTCGTTTCAAGAAGCTCAGAAGCTTCAGGTTCTGTCCTCTATAAAAGCTAGCGTTTGATTCCTCATGAGGAGGAGGAAAAAAGTCCGAGATCTCCGCTGCGGTGATGCCGGCAACACGAGTGGCTCACTGGTCTGCTTGCGGACAGAACTCTCGATTCGCTCACGTCGGGATTCTTCGTTGATGGATGTGATTATGTGCATTACTCCGCCGTCTCCGCCGACGGATAGACTTGAATATGGCCTGCCACTGACGATAGCGGTGTTGAACAACAGTGTGCTTTTTGTGGCAGCGTGTTCCACTTTGGAAGGCTTCGGCCGCCGACACCGGCTGATTGGATGCGCACGCCGCTCGTTGACAGGATAGAAGTGTGGGTTCGGTGGATCGTCGGCGGAGTACCAGGAAGGGTCATGAGCTGAGAGCCGATGACAACGACACTTGCCAGCTGCGAGCGACAGCTCTTGTCTACAACAAAAGCAGCCAGACTTAGCATCTTCACCAAACTATCCAAGCGTTCCTCCGAGGATGACAAGCGGAATGTTTTTGCGTAAAGTGCACGCATCCGTTATCAGCATCGGTTTTCGCCGTCGACCGCAAGCCGCCCGAGGGATCCCATCGGCTCTTGGAGTGCCCTCAAAACTCCGCATTTGTTCTGCAGGAAAGAAAAAGGATAGCATTGAGCTATTCGAGTGAAGGAAGATAGGTAGAGCCCTCTCTCCGGCGGAAACATTGAACGAATCTTTCAAGAACGGCGTGGTAAATAGCTAATGGTGGTCGTTCTCCGAATATCCAGTGGGCTGTTCTGAGCTTTATGGATCGGTGCAATCAGATTTCCGAACGGTGTTCCGGTGGGATAGAATAACAGTTCGAGTGCGTACGCTGGCCGCTGGGCTCTGCGGAGTCGTTGCTGAACGAGTGATGGAAACAACGAATCTACTGGAACTCGAACCAAAGCCGACGGCGGCGGTGCAGTTGCGAATTGTAACGGTCAGACCTACTCCACTTAGTCCATTACACTCCCGAGGGTATGAGGGCGACGTGAGTCTGCAGCAATGACAAATGGAGACGGGAAATATTGATTTATGGAATGCATCCACTTTCGAGGGCAGCCTCCATGGAATTGCGAAAAAAAGCTTTCCGAGCCGTACAGAGTCTCTAGTACTGGAATGCCAAACGCTCAGGGGGTTGCAGCATCGGCCGATTGACTTGCAAGGGTCCGACCCACGATGCATTCCCAGAGCTGCGTGGATCACGGAAGACTTTCGGATCGTTATCAGCACAGCTCACGTCTTAGGAACGCTCGGTGTTGCTCCAGGTGTAATGGCCGCTGTTATCCCAGCGCGAGGAAGCCTCCAACAGCTCGAGCTCATTCTCCGTGTTTCTGCGACCGCCGCCGAGCACGACACCATCTATCAAACCGGAAGGTTCGCTGACAGACAAATGGATGCTGGAGAAAGCAGGGCATGATTTGTTTTCGTTTTGCATGGAACGGAATAACGCGATGCGTTCCCAGGTTATTTGTTCGGACGTGGTTCCATCGAAGGGATCTCTCAGACCGTCTGTTTTGAATACGCGATCCCATTCCGTGATGGAATATGTCTAGAGCAACTTGCTCAACAACCCATGCACGAGAAACGATCCAATACCGCATCCGCTCTGTGGCTATCAGGAGGGTAACCCGATATGCGCAGAATCGCAGCCGTGCGCCATAGCGAGCCCGATTCCGGAGTTTTTCTCTCCAAGACCCCGATTGGTCCTCTGATGAAGCTGGATTACGGCTCCGCGTTCGCGTTCTCCGTCAATGCTGCTGTTTCTTGCTGGTCCCTCACGGGAGCAGCAGGATGATTCCCGGTTCTTCGGTCAGCAGACAAATCGAATTTAGTTATGAGGCTTGACATCTCTTGCCAAAACTGTTGCAGCTCAGAGGCTGTCACTACCACACGTCGCCTTAGGATGAACTCGACTCCCACAAAGGAAATATGATTAGAGTATTTACCGGATGGCTGGCTGGGTGTATAACCGGCTGGTGGGGAAACAGTTTTCCCAGCGAACTTTTCGTGGAATGAGCTGGTTGTGTCATTTTTCATTTCCTCTCTCCTTCGCGGTCTGCGACCTGTCCCTTATGCGATTCCAGCTCGCACTTTGTCGTCAGAGAGTTCGAAATCATTAATGCCATGTCGTTTCAGTGCGGTACTTTCTCCGGGCCCAGGTCAGGGCCAACTCAGCCGGCCACCTTCTCCGATGGCGGTGATCGTTGCGGCCATGCACCTTACACACAGAGCCCTCAGGAACTCTTAGAGTGCTTTGCTCGTTGTCCAACCGACTAGATTGAATTCAGTTCCAATTAGCGCTCGATAAGATAAACGAAGACGCTGAAAGCCTCCACACCATGACCTGAGCTATGCGCACAAGGTGGCCGTATCAACTGTTTCTCGATTATCGGAAGAGTTGCAAATGACGATGGCAGGGAGCGTTATATTGAACGAATCAGATTAACACGTCGTCGCCGCTCCGCTCGTAGCAACCTCCGGAGATGGGTTGAGTTGGAGCAGGCATCGGGAGATGGTAAGCCGCTGACCAACGGAGGGACCTCCCGCCCGCTGTTTCTACCGAGTTCTCGGCTTCCCGCAACGCTGCCCACCACCACGAACAACAGATGGTCGGAACCATCAGACATTTTTTCCGACGATAGAATTAATTCGCGGTCGATTCGCCTCCCTCGCAGCGTCCTCCACGGAGACTTGTGGGCTTCAGCTGCTGCAAGGAGGAAAAGATCCACGCATCCTATATAAAACACTCCGTTCTCAGCATGCCGCGAGGCGCTGCTCCTCTGTGCCAACTCTCTGTCTTGGAATCGATTCCGGAAGAACTCATGGGGGATTTTTCCTCTCGTCTGACGCCTCCTGCCACGGATGTAGGCGGCTCAGCAACTCACGACTGTCATCAGCATCCTGAGTGGGCGCATGCAGCTTTCTGAAGTGCGACATCTCCTCGCACTCCTGTGGGCTCTCCGCCTAATTGCCTCTACTGTCGAGGCTAGACAGAGAGACGAGCAGCTGCTAGAGTAGGACCCGCCTCAGTCAGCGTTCAAGTGGGCAGGCAAGATGGCACGCAAGCAAGCAAATAAATTAGACGAAGAGGCTAAGTACATTTTGCGCTCGACTGGAGCAACTCGACAAACCAATTAGGCCATCATCACTAACGGCACCGGCAACACCGCCACCGTAATACCCAACAACAACTCGAACACGAGTGATAACTAAAAACGGGGAGCAGCGACCGCAGCAACGGGAAATACCTGTTCCCTACTCAATCAACATGGAGAGCGTGAGGCTGTGATGGCTGCGGCAGGCCGAGCGCCGCGACGCGCCCCACCCACAATGCCGTCTTGTTCCGTTGCGTGACTAACTCCGGTCGAGAGCCTGCAGCTGTTATCATCTATAGCATCATCATCATCATTATCGACGCGAGCTCCACCGTACTCGCCGCGAAACTTTCGTGTCTCGCTTCCACCTAACTGCGACCTGCCTGTGCCCATCGGCTCACTATAGCGATTCAGCGGACGGTTCACCATCGCCCACGTTTCTCATGGGCTAACCGCGCTTCTCTGCAGAAGCGTTAGGAGGATTCATCGTCACCGTTTCGATACTGTCCCCCATCCCGTTAAAATTTGCCACAGGTTAATCGAATAAGAAGGAAACGAGTTCGGGAGGGGGGGAGGGGGGGGGGGGCAAGACATATGCCCGGGTTCGCGTGAGTCTGGGTAGAAAAATTGTTCTTCATCCCGAGTGATATCGGTGAGTTCATCTCTTACGCCAGCCTTTCTCGGAGCGCTAGAATCTCGCGGATCCGCGACGTTAACACTCGGAACGAGAGATCGGAGCTCGTGGGAAAGAAACCACCTCGGCGAATCCTCATAGCAGTTTTCTTCGATGGCATTCAGTGGTTAGAGACGCTTCCTGAACGTTCAACGACACGTATCGTCGTGACCGACGAGCCTCGTGACTCCCGTAGCGCTGCTGTAACTTTTCATGGAAACGGGAAAAACGGTCGGAACGCGTCCGACGATATACGAAAGATGCAAATCGTTTTCTCGGACGCTCCACGACGATATCCATGCAATGGTTCTCAATGAATTCAGGGTTTGATGAATTGAGCATCGGATAAAAACTTTTGCCGAGGGTGAATCACTTTCGCTCGCCTGTCAGAACTAACGAGGCTCCGGGGAGCATTCAGCAGCCAAAGTGTTTCTTTTTTACGACTTTTTGCTCGCCATCAACTCGTCTGCCCGCTCTACTCGCCAATCGATTCTCTCGCCCCTTTCCCGACATCGAACAGTCGCCTCGTACAACTCCGAATACCGTCTTCTGCCGTCGAGGTGCTCAACTACAGCCATGATGAGTGCGTTCTCCGGCGTTAGGAGACTATCAATCTCATAAGGCTACAGGGAGAGCAGGTAAGGATGGGTTGCTCAGGATTCCGATTGCTCCCAATCACTGAACCCCATGAAATGTCGACCTTGAGGGCTGCAGGAGGTGGGTGGAATCAGGGCTAGATTTCGCGACCCCCCAGGAAGCTCGGCCGTTGCCCGATTCCGCACTCGCACATCGACGCCCGTTGAGTACATCGCCTCCCGCGAGGTTATGGCAGGGGAGGAACTCACATCGTCGCTGGGCAGGTCTGCGAACGGGAACTACACAATACGTGTTGTGCCTTTGTTTCTTACCCCCACCAGAGTTGCGGTGTTTGGACTCACACGGGCTGTACGCTCCCATCTTCGGCCCCATTAATTACAGGAATCCATTAGGAAAAGATCACCCACCAGCAGAGCCACGCTCAGCTCCTTCCTCGGCAGTCGGGACAGCAGGAGCACTGACAGCCGCAGCCGGCGTCCGCCGCCCGTGATTACAGCAGAGGAGCGTTTCCATCTATTCTACCTTGGAGCCAAACACAAAGTTTTATGCTGAGAGCCCGAAGCCTCTGTTCCCTCAATTCGTTTCCGGGTCACAATCCGTCAGTTCCTCTCCGGCACGTCTCTCGGCCTCAATCAGGAACAGGCGAGCACAATGGCAAATATTCAACGCAGATGTCTCCGCTGCCACAAGCCTGGCGCTCAAGCCAAACGTGTAGAGGATCCCCGCGTAAAGCAAGCCCTTGAGGAATAGCAAGGAGTGTCTGTGACACTTCCGTACTTCCACTGGCGAAACGAATGGAGCAAGTAGCGATTTTAGCTGAATCGAGCCGTTCTTCAGAGCAAGAGCGAAGTGTAATGAGGCGAGCACACTTCGGGTCTTCGTGAAGCGACGTCTCTGCCGAGCTCGCTCCATTTCCCCAAGCCTCGTCCTCCTTCTGAGAGGATCAATGCCTCACTGTTCTTCTGGATGTTTCCATCGTTTCTAATTCTCGTCAAAACATCGTAGCTCGGAGCGAAAACAGCTGCTCAGATCGGCGAGGGCTCGACACCGTTCCAACGCTTTGTTTTCGACAGTTACGAAGAGTTCGGGAGAAAGAGGAACGCCATCATCGATGCAGGTTCCATGTGATGTTCCTTGAGGCTTCGCGAGGGAATTCCCAGCGCTCACTAATATGACACCACTTGACGCAAACAGCATTAAAGTGATTTCCCAAGTGAGTTCCCACCGTGTACCACGAGAGGTGCTCAATTTTTCCACTGTCCTGGCCGCAGCCCAAAAAGCTTCAGTGATGAACCCTGTGACACATATTCTCCCGAGGACTCCTCGTCGAAAGCGGTATCGAGCCAAAGAGGGTTTCTATCCAACGAAGTTATCCACCACAGGAACTCTTGACCCACTCAGCCCGAGACTACACAAACCTCACGACGACTCGACGAGACACCGGTCGAGTCTCGAGCGGTTCGACAGAACTATTATCGAAGGGCGCAGCAGCACAAGGCAATGCGAGGGAGAACCAAAATGGCTTCGATGTAAAAAGGTACCACGTTTATTCGAAAAATATCCATTCTCCTCAGCAGATCCTCTCCGGGGCGACTCACAATCTGAGCCACACAGACTCGACGTTCGATCTCCAGGGATCGCAACGAAATTGGCAACACTTTCCGCCACCCCAACCCACTGGCACACATTCCTGGTAATAAACGTCGGCTGTCATCCCTAGTATCACAGATGCTGGAACCTGGCGAACGGCCCCATGATCTCCGGCCACTTATCAGGCTCCTTCCTCCGAGCGGGAAAGAAAAACACTACACGTGAAAATCCCCGGGTCTGATACCTGAATCCCGCCCGTCGTGAGCTCAATTTCGAGAAGTTAATTCTGCAGCCGAAACACAACAGCAGGCCCGCCCATCCGTACGGTTTGTCAATCGGCTCAAACGATCGTTCCTCCTCCCGGTCCTGAAATTGTTTTTGTTGTGATATATCCCCTCGGTGTTTTACGATCGAGTCGCTCCAATGCTTCGGGGAATCGTTGAGCCGCAGTCGGGTTTAGAGAGAAGCGATTTCAATCGTTGAGAAGCGCTGTTGAGTTCATGTGGTCGAAAAGCCATTTCTGAGTGTTGGCGTTGACATCGCAAGGATTCATGAAAATTTCCAGGTTCCCGGGATCGCAGTCCATGCACTGAGCCGTGATGGGATGCATTAGTTGCTTGGTGTTCTGGAAGGTTATATCAACTGCTTAAAACTGGAATAATCAGTAGCGGATGTCAAGCGGTCTAATTGCGGTGCGGTGTGACGTCAGCGAGACGATGTGTGCGGCTTCATTGGATCGCAGATTCAAACCACGGCCGACTTTTCAAAAATAGCTTCCGAGATGGAGGAAACAATCTGCTCGATTCGCACTATGAATCACTTTATTCCCAATGCGACCATCATGAAACCGTTTGCAACTCATCCGCCACGGAACAGGTCGTGGGCTTGACAAATGGCTCGGATCATTTCGAGCTTTCGGCGGCGCTCGGTCGCCGCAAATATCATGCTCAGGACTCACCATGTTGTATTTGAACAGCTGGTTGCCGTGCATTCCGTGGCACGTCCACAACACCACGGGAGCCTTCTTCTCACCCGACGACACGTCGAAGCACACATTACGCTTCGCCGGACGAAGGTCTTTGTGCCACGTAAGCACAAAATTCTGCTCGCCGCTTAAGTCGCTATTCGAACTCATGCACGTTTCCAACGAGAAACGCTTTCCCTGTTCCTTGAATTTGGTATCCAGGCATTTGTCCGCTCCGACATTCCTTATGGCGCCCCAAGCAAAATCCGGAGGCTCTACAGGTGGGTATTTCAGGGGCTGGTCGAACGCAACCGTCTCCATGAACCACTTGAAGGGTTTGCATTTCAGTTGCTCCCGTAGAGCTTTCTGCTTTGACACGTCGCCGTACTCGAGTGTGCGGTAATGCGGACGGCGGTTGTAGAGGAATTCCTTGTACTCGTCCATCCAGACCTCGGCCACCCGGCGATAGTTCTGTGAAAAGTCAAGTTCACGATGCTTAGCGCTACAGAATCAACATGCACAGTCGAGCTCGAGTATCGCGAGTTCGAGCACCGCAGCGAAGAACCTTCACGGTGCCCCTGGGGGTGCACGGAGCTCTTTCCTGAATCCCGCGTCGTACAACACATACCCTCCCAACGAAATCCCCGATTCCGGGATTGGGAAACGGAGCGAACTTCCTGTAGATGTGCCCCACCCTCGAGCACGGGGCATCGAACATCTGGCCTCCACATTGCCATATTTTGAACGATAGTTCGTACTGCTCTCCACCCCACACGTCAAGACCCTCATCGTAACCACCTGAAAACAATGGCGTGCTTAAATTATTTATTCGTCCGGCGCGTGCGTTCCACGGGGCAGCGCCCAAGAAGTGTTCTCGCTCGATCCAAACACCGAGGGCTGTCGATATTCACTCCACCCAGACTCTGGACGTGATTAGAGCCGGCTGGCGACGGTTGCGGTGGTTTCGGTTTTGGTCGCGGCGCGAGACTCTGTGTTCACAGTCGTCTCGGTGGCGGGAAACGCTGCTGTTGTTGCTGAGCCGCACACAGCGGCAATTCCAAACCGCAATGACGTCTCATTCGGGAAGAAGAGCCCCGCCGACGTTGACGATTATCCGCGCGGCGTGCTCGTCAGGACCGCTCCTGTGTATCCTTGCTCCTCGACACGGGCTCAAACCCCAGCATCAGGTCGTGGATTCCTCAAGAGCCAGAGAGGTCGAACCAGCACGTCAGAATGGTATTTCGGCGTCCAGCATGCGACTGTATTCTCGGAAGATGCTCGGCAGACGTGTGCACGGTCGAGCGCACGTCTTCGAACTGTCCCTCTACTCACCCAACTCCCAGAAGTAGTTGCGATCGATAGCAAACAGCCCGCCGGCCATCACTGGACTCTTAAAGGGCTCTGTTGGCCTCTTCAAGTCTTCGCTCAGCAGAGGCAGTCGCTTGTAATAGAACTCCCAGTCAAATGCCCCTCGGGCTCCTTCGTCCTGCGACCTATAGGCGAACGTCTCGTAGTTGATCACGTCGATGAACGGGCACACAACGGTGCGCCGATCCTTTGCGATTGGGTCTGCAAGGCGAGCCTCGGGTCAGGATTCTGTTCGAGAAGTTTGTCGACAAGGTCGGCCGCCGAGAAGTTCGACTCACCGAGCAGGGGGGGCAGCCAGTTCACGTTGGCCTCAGTGTGCGAATCGAGGAAGATCAGAACATCTCCCACCGCGGCTCGCGCGCCGAGAAGACGGGCTCGAATCAGTCCCTCACGTTTAGAAGCCCGCAGCACCTTGATTTGTGATCCGAAGTGCTTGAACAGATACTCCTCCAACGTTATACCTGGAACGATGGGAAAAATCGAGCTGTCAATTTACGCGATCCGGGGAAAGTGTCACGCTCTCGCGGCACCCTGAAGAGAGCCGCGAGCGAACCGAAACGGGAAACGCTTCATGCAGAAGTGCAGCTGATTCGGATTGATTTGCACGACATCGAGCCGCGTACGCCGCCGACATCGAAAACTGAACGGTTCTCCCCTCGAACCCGATTTCAGAGGGAGGGGCCGCATGAAGCAAGTCAAAACCGGAACTCACCTAGCTCCGGTTTCGAGCTGTAATCATCCACGAGGATTATCTCCTTGATCAAGGTCCTAGGTGATCGTCGGAGAACGCTCGTAACGGTTCTCAATAAAACTGAAAGGTGCTCGTTGTGGAACGGGATCACAATACTCGCTGTGGGCAAGTGCGGAGCGTAGCGGATGTTCTGACATCTATAAATGCGATGAATCGGACGTGGAGGTTAGTTTCTGCAAATACTACGGAGAGCCGGGATTCGACTAGAAAATCCGAGAGGAGAACTAACTCGGAGTGTCGGATGTCAGGCAAGCTCCGATTGAGCGCGATGAGATCTGACGCAGCCGCGTTGAAGCCGTTGACTTTGTACAGTTTTTCTTTCCGGCTCTCGGTTGCCGCATCTTTAGGCAGCTCAACAGCGGCGCCCTGCTCCCCTGGGCCCTGAGCGAGCTTCTCGGCTGCAATCAGCGCGTAGTCGTGCCAATCGATCAGCTCGGAACTGAGAACCTGGAAGGGGATCGATGAAAGTTGAGAATGCTTGCAATCAGGACTCATTTCCGAGGAATGGTTCGCTCTGCGAATGGCTCAGCTGGATGCTGCGTCCCCAAAGCCAAAGCGTTTGATGAAGTGCTTTTCCGGGCAATTTTCCCGGGTTGAGGTCGACGAAAGAGGGACCGCGCACGATGGCCTGAAAGCTCCTTGGATGGATGTATTCACAAAGCTCGGCGCTCACCGCTGGCTGCTCCAACTCTTGCCGTAGGGCCATTGGAGGCATCTGTAGGTCGAGGTCCGGGACATTTTCCACTCCTTTGGTTAAAAATAGCGTAACCGACACCAAGCCCACCGCTCCCAGGGCTAACTTCAGCAGCCGTCGAGGGTATCGACGCATTTTTCAGCGGATCGTTGCAGTTGCTCCACTGTCAGCGAACGCACATTGCTGGCATCTCGGCCGCCAGCATCGTTGCCTGAGGAGAAAATTCCTTTTTGATTCCCGAAGTAAATCTTCACTCTTTCCCTCTGACTTGGTTTCTTTGGAGGGAATTCAGTGGAGGACGTTTCGGAGACACGAGTGAGCCCAGCGAAATCCTTCGAGTTTCCTCTCGGCGAGCGATGGATTTTCACCCGGAATTTCCCGATTTTCCGCAATCGAAAATCCGGGCCGGAATTCGTATCTAATGAGCTCCTTATCGAGTTTTTGATTTTGGAGCGTTTCATAAATCTCCGGCGAGAAACCCGCAGGACGGCCAGCCGACCAGCCGGCCAGCCGTTGCAAATGAATCATGTGTTTCATTACGGCGTCCCGATCGGGCAGAACTGATTTTCGAGCAGTTCGGAGCAGCGTCCAAGTTTTAATAAATACGAGATGAGTCATCAAATGTAAATCCCTCGCTTCCCGGTGCCGACCGTTGCGCACACCCGGCCTCCAAGCGGGGATCGACGTTGTCTACGAGCGGAAGTCCTCTGTGCGGTGGGAACGAGTTTTCCGCCTCGTCTGGAAAACTGAGTAGAAGGGTCTCGATTCCACCAGGGAGGTTTGCTTGTCTTCTCGCCCGGGGTAACGTCGAAAGTTGACGGCGCGAACGTGCAATGCATCACAAACGAGACTCGTTCGCTGCGTATCCGATTATTAGCGACTCTCTTGATAAGATGATGAGGACCAAGCGCCGCATTCTCTTATCATAACGTGGCAGCGGATAAAAAACGGCCGAAGAGGGCGATAACGAACCTGCAGTTGTTCCTGACGCTGAGTGAGTGGAATGCTTGCAAGATGAATAACTAGCTAACGGACCGTTATCCTTCTAGCAAATCGAGTTCTCGTCTGTGGGACGCCGCGCCTTGAGGTCTATTGACGACTCCTTCACTGTTGTACCGAGCAAGCACTAATTGTTTCCAGGCAGGGCCGGCTGCGTCGGGGAGGACGAGGTTTCTATGGGAAACCTCATTTGGCTCCTCCGTCGAGCTAGGGACGCCGTCCGAATGGACTCGGGCAGCAGCGGCTTACCATATTGATTTCCGAAGGGAAAGTGAAAGCATCCGGATTTGAACTCGCCGCCTAATGACTATAGAAAGCGAGCCGCGCTTCGTCGGTCACAAGACATTTAGTCTTGAATCCGTGTCTCGTCCGCGTATCGTTGTTGCTCGCGACCCGACGATCGAACAATCTTTGGCCAGTGGAGGCTCTGCGCCAAAATCAGAACACGAACAGCCATTCGGAGCGAGTAGCTGTTGTCGCTTTCAGGCCTGGGACGGGTTCCCGTTCAGCCGTTCGAAGGATACGAGATCTCAAATCCGGAGACATCGGAACGAATCAATTTTCAAATTCACTTCGGCTGAGCTCCGCTCCCCGCTTCCAACTATCCTGATTGGCACATTTCAAATCGCAGAGGAAGCGGAAGAGGCCCTCGCGGAGGGTTCCTGACCGGAGCCGGGGACGGGAATTTTCATCAAACTATCAGCAGTGACAACAGCGCGAATCCCCCACGCTCTGCGCTCCAAGCCCCTCCCCATCACGACAAAAGAGGAAAAGCCGGGAAGAGAGAGTTACAGATCCAGACTCGACTGGTTTGCTCGTCCGTTGGATGGTCGAGCGGCTAGGGAGCTCCGGGTCAGTGAACGAGTGGGTGGAAGGGCGATCCGCCGGTTGAAGGAATTCTTATCCGAAGTCGGCGTTCCTCCCCTCAACGGGACACCAACGGATGAGATGAAAAGACTTAATTCTGAACCCAGATAAGAGCGCGCTGGCCCCGAGTTCAGAGGATCTCCTCTTCCTCCTTCGCTTTTCACCCGCGTAGCCGAGCCGAAGGAACTTGAACGACCCCTCTTCCAACAAGGTCCGATGTATTGTCCCCACGAACACTCCCGATGGGTCGGCAACCACCACCATTTTTAACAACTTCAAGCCTGCGTGGTAAGCGAGCTCCTAGTCAGCTGCCGGCTGAGACTTTGCGCGTGAACTCAGGTAAAGCATGCCCACCGAGCCTACTTTCTCCGTGCATGCGCGTAATCACCAGCAGCTGCGAGCGCGGTCGGTTTTTCTTCCTGAATGAATGTGAGATTAAACTCAGGAGGAGAATCGCGGTCGAGGCGCTGTTCCACGCAACCTCCTATCTTGCATGCATGGGAGACACAGCTCACCGGCGTCGCGGGAGCTGTTTCTGAGAATTCGTACCCTATCCTCCGAGCAAGCGCGTTTTTAGAGATGGTAATGCGTGATCGCCCGCATCCGGAATTCGAAACTCTATCGAGAACCCGGCTCTGGTTTCGAAGTGAGCCTTACCCTCCTGGAACATGGGCGCCGTCATCTGCTCCACCCATGCTGTGCAATGCGTGAAGCAAAAACCACGGAGCCGTCACAACAAAAGCGAAGATTCTCGAGCTCAAAAAGTCTTCGTGAATATTCACCAGCTCGAATAGCGATTCCGTTCACCGCAACTCACTTTCAGAATACACGTTCTTCTCCCTCGGAATTTTGCTCCTGGGAGCACTCCGAGATGGCGTGATCATGGTGCGCGTCAGATGCGAACATTCAAACCACGCATTTTCCTGGACGTTCAGTCGGACCTTCTTCTCAGCTGCCTCGAACTTTGGATGCAGTTCCACGCGAAACTTCCATTAGATCAATCTCCATCGAGAAAGAACTCTTTTCGGCATCGTTTGAACCGGCCCCCCACACGGAGTCCGAACCCGACAGGCCTGGAAGCTGATTCTTCGGCCGTCGAGACTTCCGCCCGCAGTATTTCACAGAGACATCGGAGTTTGGAGCTCTCGGGTCTTTGCGACTCTTTCGAACTATAAAACAGGTTACGACAGCGGCGTTTTACGAGCCATAGTGTGAAACATTCCGTGGATAGCCCTCTTTGGTTGCTTTGGCGCGGCCAAACGGGCGAGTTTGAATTTATCAACACGCAGCTAGAACCGTTTATCCCCCGAAGTTCGGGGGCTGTGACGCTTTCCGGCGGCGTAATCGTCGAACAATATTCGGTTCTCGTCGAGTCATAATGAAATAGCCCCGCGTTTAGACTATCGCCTCGTGTTAACCCCGTGTTCGACCCCGGCGGACGGGATCGCGCACCGCGTATCTTATCAGTTCCGGAGCTAACGGATGTCCACCACAACATACAAAGCAGCGGAACAACCCGCCGGCAGGGCTGGAGACGAGAAGAAGCTCATGAGCAGCAGCCAACGGACGCTGCATCTGGGAACAGGTAGAGCCATAAAACATGAATGAACGTCACGGGAGGACGCGCTGAAACTTTTTGTACCCGACCCAAGCTTCGTTTCCATGAGCTGTTATCGACACGAGCTCTCATCGGGATGTTCAATTACCCGTTACTCGTTTCATATTCGCCGAGGAACGGAAGCTCTCTCAATGAGCATGTCGCTCTACACTAATGCACGGCTTCCGGCGAAAATGCCCAAGAAGAGAAAAAAATGCAAAGCTCGAGTCATTGCAGCGCGCGAATGGGGAGCTTGTGGCGGTTAGAAGTTGCCTTTAGACAATACGAAGTCGACTGCCGAGAGTGGTGAACAGTTGCATGGCTGAGCGAAGTTGGGATTGCATCCCCTTGCCTCGTCCCGTCGCCAGCACGCTCATTCGCTCACCAACCGACCAGCCAGCTAGACGGCCGGCCGGCCGGCGATTGGGAACGCCGGCTCCGACTTCCCTATTCGGCGGTCCTTCCTAAAAGCCGAACTCAATGGAGGGCTTCCTCGTGGGAACGACCGTGGTTGACTCGCTGGCGGCCGCCGTTAGCTCAGCCACAACGGAAGAGTGCTCTGTGTCTTCTCCATGCGTTACCTTCTCCCCTCCTCCTTTCCATGTCATTACCCGCGGCTGGAATCCAACAGGGGCGATTCCAGGTCTTTAATTCGATCTCGAAAATGTGTGCTCCCCGACCTCAAGTTATCCAGACCGTGAAACGTGCCGCGCTTGGCACGGGTCAGGTCAGGTCGGGTTAGATCCGCGGGTCCCGCGACACCCTCCAGTGCTTTCGTTCTAGAGCCGTGTGCAGTGGAAGGAGAGTTCGCGATCCTCTGGACGAAACGAGCAGGTTCCGTAGTGAGCCTTCGCCGGGTCATCGAAAGCGATCGAGAGATTCCCTCAAGGCATAGCCGTTGCGCCCCGACGTCCGGCGCGAAAGCGTCCGGCGCGAAAACGTCCGGCGCGAAAACGTCCGGCGCCGAAACGTGGCCCAGCTCGTCCTCAAGGAAAAATCGCTGAACAATGCGTGAGTCATTTCTCAGCCTTCTTCCGCTCCCCTTTCTGTTTCTGCTCTGGTCGTTTCCTCGAGATCCACCGATCAGTTAGTTATTCGCTTGCTCGGAGTTTTCCGTGGCTTTGGCCTCGTTCGAGCGATTCGGAGCTTCGCATCGGCGCCGATCAATAATTGAGGCGCCAATGCGAGTCTACAGCTGTGACAACAGTTGCGCGAGCTGTGAGAGAATTCCGCGCTGCGTAAAGTCGCCGCTGTTGAGTCTCTCGGGCCCTTCTTAGGAGCCGCCACGACGCCAGTGGCCACTTTACGACGAGAATTTATTGTTATGTATTCAGCAAAAGCGAGCGACTCGCCCAGGAGCGCCATTGGGTAGCTGGTAGGGAGTTCGGAAGAGAAGCACGGCGAGAGTCAGTTTGTGAGTGAGTGAAATGACTGCATGAATGCACCAGCGCATGAATAACTCACGAGGAGTCGCAACGACTCAACGAATTGCATCAAAATGAGTGGCCACAGAGAGCTCGAGGCACTGCGGGAAGAAAAAGAAGCTTCTTCCCAATCGCTGTTGAATACGCGCCTTCCATATCTTCGTTTCGGCGCCGGAGGAGAACTTCGTTGCCCCTCTTCTCCCTTGACCTCGACCGGCCCGCTTCGTCCTCCTCCTGGCGCTCGTCCTTCTCAGGAGGAGGGGCGGGGAACTGCAACAAACCAGAGGAATTCGATCCCTCGGGGAACAGAGGTGGAAGAACTACAGCGACTTCCAACCAGCTTCGCTTGCTCTTCCGTCTTGTTTTCTAGTGGTTGTCCCCGGTGCCGGAGCTATCATTGACACCGGAGGGAGGTCGCCCGGTGTTTTCACTCCCGGTTTCCCCTTCACCTGCCAGCCGCGCTGTTTTTGTAGTTCTCGCCTCAATCGACGGAGGGAGGCTCTCGAAAGCGCGACCGCAAAACTCGCGGAATGGGGAGCGAGAGCACCAAGTCAAGTCAGTTCGGGCTCCGACAGAGTCGCCGGCTTGTGTGCCTTCAATTGGAAGCTTTTATATCGACAAGTTGGAGAATTTCCCAGCGGACCCGAACTTGCCTCCCGCTGTTCGAGGAACGGCTCGAGGAAAACAACGGCCTCCTTGACAGGGCTGATGTCCTTTGCACATTTAATGTCAGCTTGTCGGATCGCCTGCTCGTCTGTCTGGCTTCCCTCCTTCGGAACGGTGAGCCGGCACTGGTAACAGCTGAAGACTTTCAAGCAGACGCCGATGAGAAACAACTTCGTTGTCTTCCTCCACAGGGGGAAGATTTGAGGCGTGGCGCTGCTGTTGCCGTCATTTCCTAGCGGGTAGACTGAGCCTGGGAATGGAAATCGGCCGAAAAGGCGACTCCGGAGGATATTGTTGAATTTTCGGCGCTCGCCATCTGCTGCTGGAATCGAGTTCAATCGCCGGACTTCGGAGGTTGGAGGTCAAAGCCGATCATCATTGCGGCGACGCGAGCGGATTTGATTAATTCCGCTTCTTTCCGAGGTACATGACGAACTTCTGTTTTCGTTACACCCAACTCGCTCGTTGCGCGATCAATTCGCAGCCACACGAGCCTGTAACGAATCCAGAGCGAAATAATGAGTCGAGCCGAATGTAGACAGCATGGATGAATATTCAGGCCGTGATAATGAAAGTCAGAATTGGGAATTTTACCCGTATTGGGCTATGACCAGCGATTCGGCAGAGCGAACTAAATGAACCTCGCATCGGCCCGATCTGGAGGAAGTGAAGGCTCCTGAACTTCCAACAAAAGGTTGCAACACTTCGGGGCAGAGCTCTGGAAGTCGCGACAGCGGCGTCCAACAGCATTTGGAGTTTGGAAGATAATAGAGGAGCCACCCCATGGCTTGGGGACTGACTTCGTCTTTCTGCTGCTCTCTGAGAGTGACACATGAAAGAGATTCTTTGGCAAATCTTCCCTCAATGTCACTCCCAGTCACGCGACCAAATCCAAACTCTCGTTCGTTCCCCCAGCTCCTGGCTCTTGATCTCACGCGCGTTCAAGGCCTGGCGCGAACCGCTGCGCTTCCCGCTGATTCGATTCCTGTGTGCTCACGGTAAGAGGAATTGCGAGGGGAGAGATGAGACGCGCTGACAATGGGTTTCTGGAAGTTGTTCCCAATCATGACTAAGGGCGGACATATTGGTGACACGCGATGAAACCACGACAGGAAAAAGTGCGCCTTCCAATACCTCAGTCTCCACCTCCGTTCCCGTTTCATATTCTGGACACGTACGCCGACTCTCTATAGCCTCTTCCTCGTTCGGTTTCTCCCGCGCTTCTTCGGTGACCTCTTCCTCGGGTAGCTGGCTTTGCAAAACGAGCGGGTCGAGGAGGGGGGGGGGGCGGTGGAGGAACCGACGGGGAAGAGCGAAGAAGCCGCGGAGGGAACGGACTGGGGGAACCAACTCGAGGCCGAAGGGCTCGTCCGTTTAGAGAACAATGCCGAGCTAGCACTTTATGCGCCCGCTCGTGTCTCGCTCTCTCCGTCTGACAGTTATTGCTTCGGCTTTCTATATATCTCTCATTCAACGACAATCCTGTCCGTTTTCGTCAGAGCTGTCCGAAAGTTGACGGACCCAGCCTCCCACAGCACACACGAGTTTGGCAAAGCTTTCTCGGAGAGAGCGAGAAGGAGACTCCGGCATGAAGTTTTTCCCCGCATTCGAGCTGTTGCGAGTTCGTTTCGCAGGCTCTCGGCGATTTCCTATCCCTTCCGACTCAAAATGGAAACGCTGTGAGGATTCGCTCTCGTTCGTGAACTTCGCCGTTACTGACGACACGATAATGTTTGGAGGACCAGCGAGAAAATTCTCACTCGACTCGCGACGAGCGGAGCCATTTGACGGACTGCGGGGTTGATTTTTTGTTTTCCGTCCCGCGTTTGCGGAACCATTTCCAAGACGTCGCTTCTCTGAAAGTGTTATCTCCTCCGGGAATCTCGTGGCTGTATTCACATCGGACGATTGCGGAAACGAACGGAAGGGTGACTTGATCTTCTGCGGAGCGTTGACGGCTCGGGTCAGGCGCGTCTCAGCTCTGTGGTTCGCTTTTCCGTAGTCGGCTCCAATTTACACTGATTTCGTTAGTCGTGTACGGTGAGATTGCGGGAACAAATGAGCGAGCGGCCCAGAGTTCCAGGGGCTGGGAATCGGATACTGTCGCTAAAGAGTTTTGTCACAGCCACGTTATGGGGAACTTCGAGAGAAAAACGTACAGTGAACGACAGTTCTTGAACTGACAGATCCCTGGACTGAATCGAGTGAAGTCATGCGCCGGTGCGTGTTTTTGGGTCTGCGGCCGGCCGCATGTCATCTGAACTCCGCTCCCTGCGACGAACATCCTCGTAAACTGAGCTCGTGAAACCGTAAAGTGGGGATGAACAATGAAGCTGTGTCAACAGAGAACAGGACGACCCTGAACGGTGCGACGGATTGTCATATCGCCAGAAACGCGTCTCAACTCTGAACTTCGAGAGCAGTCCCTCCGGAATGATCTACAATTTAGCATGTCATTCCATCGGAGCACATGAGGGCTCTTAATGTTATCCTGACCCGGAGTCAGAACAGACCAGCACATTGGAAGTGATACTCAACCGGTAGTTTCAGTGTCGGCTCAGTCTCGTACTGCTTCCATACACGGGAACCGAGGTCTAAACTCTCGGAACATTCCGAAACGGTGTCTACGAGCGAGAACGACTTCAGCTCGGAGTTTAGCACAGGTTCGTGGTGATGGAAGAAGCATGTGAATGCGAAAGGACACGTCTATCCAAACGCTGCGACGAATCAGCTGAACCGAGCTCCGGCTTGACAGTTAGCTGACATGGTACCTTTTTAGAGGCGGCCCGTCGGCATCGTTGCTCCCCCGGTGAACGAATCACTCACGCTTATCCGAGTCACACCGATATGTTCCGCACGCGTTCACTTGTCACTCGACCTGCTCACGACAACACCTTCCGCGTGGCCTGCTGGAACACAACTGGGAGGGCTGTGGAAAAGCTCACGTGTTGACAGACCTCACCAAATCGACGCTGGCGCCATCTGGTGCATTCCATACCAAAACGAGAGCCTGGCGCGACTGCTTTGAAATACGCTACATACGTGAGGAATAGAGCGATGCTGGAGATGAGCGTACCGTGCGGGATTAGCCGAGCGTCGCCGATGGGTTCTCGCGCAGCTTGGCCGAAGTTCGCTCCCATTGCCTCACGTCTCCTCGGTCACGTGTGGGCTTCGAACTCTGTGCTGTCGCCTCGTCTGATCGTTGTGAAGCTGGAGTTTTCGAATCCTTGCATTCTCCTCCGATCGCCTTCTGGCTCTCCCGCGAGAGTGATTCGGGGCAGCGCCGACAGCCAGGGTTCGGGATCTGCTCGGAGATTGCTCCGATGCGTCCCCCCCAAGTTTTCCTGCCAGCAAAAGTCATTGTTCTTCGGAATCCGCGGATGATTCCGTTCCGATGTTATTCGCTGAAAAGTATTCCGATGAGACTGGCGATATGGCTCATTCGTACTCAACGTATGAATGGAGATCGGAGCCTGTCGGAGGCCTGTCGTGAAAGCGTAGAGAAGAGCGACCATGGGAAAATCGTACAAGGTTCTCTTTGCGCTCCTCGCGATGTCCCTGGCTGACCCCCGGGGGACCGAGAGACTAGAGAGGCTGGGGAACGTTGGTTCAGAGCACTTGCTTGAAGTACCTACATTGGCCTGCCATAGTGCCAAGGTGAGATAGCTAAAAGATCCAGGAAGGTACTTCGGCGCCCACCGGGGCCGAGGCGTTCAACATGGGCGCCGCGGAACAGTTCCGTTGGTAATTCAGAGTTATCCAGGGTTCCGCGGAGGTGACTCCTGGCGTTTCTTACGAAGATGATGTCGTCGACCACCTGCTTTCCATACAGGACACACGGACACGAAGCGGAAGGCCACAAAGTGATTCGCTGGTCATGCTTTTTCCCCAAAACATGTTTCGCTCGCCGTTGATGCAATCTGATATACATGGAATGGGAACATGAAGCTAACTGACAGGGCAGGTCCCCCCTTAACCCGATCTCTCCGCCGATCGTATCACACTGAATTCGTGCGAATGAAGAACCTCTCTTTCTCACGAAAATCGGAAACGAGGAAAACTCAGTGAAATATGCTGCTGTCGCTCGAGGGCGGGTTGGTTCTTTGCGCGAGTTCGGGGTTATTCCGGAATCCACGGAAGCCAGAAGTCAGAACGGAATAACAGAGATCGGCAGCAGGTTGCGAAGCTGGCGTCGACAAATACCGACCGGAAAGCGGGGAGGAGCTCAAAGTTTTGGCCGAGCCGCCGAGTGAATCCCCGGATTCTCCCAGGATCTGTGTGTACCGGGAAAGGTTGTACACCATCCATTCAAACCATCCAGGGCAAGTTAAGAACAATAGATCACCGACCTTGGCAGACGATCACTCCAAATGCGCTAACCACTCGATTCTAGCGTCAAAGGGACCGTCAAGGGCTGTAGGAGTTTTCCCGATTTGGTTACTTTTACGAGAGACTTGATGCAGCCTCAACGGAAACCGTATCGAAGAGCAGGAACCTTCGTGGTCTACTGCTGACACTCACAATTCAATTTGTCAAGCGGTCGGAATGTTGCGCTGTACAAGAAGCGATGATCCTCGAGGGGGCTCATACCAACGCTCGGGGGCTTGTTTTCGAGAATAATTTCTCGGGGAAATCGTCAAAAAGAAAAATCTTCCCAGGTCTCGTTTTGTAGCATGCTTTGAGGTATCTCTCGAGTCACGTCCATCACGTCATTCCTCCGACGTTCGGTCGCGATCCGATGGACCGGTTCGCGGTTCAATCTCTGGTTGAAGTGTCCCGTTGCTTCCGGAAAAAAATTTTGGATTCTCCAGCTTGTCAATTTATTTCTGTCTATGTCAGTTCCCTACGCGAAGCAGAACGCTGCCGGTCTGGTTATTCACAGATTTTACACGGCAATCTCGGTGATTTGTACATGTTCGATGGAAATGCAAGAGATTGCCTAGGAAAACAAACTCGGAGCTCATTTCTGATATCACATCGACAGCATCGGCCGATTCCCCGCTGAATGAGGCTCCTTATAAAGGGCAGTTTTGTCCACGAATCAAGTTTTCATTCGGGATCTCACACCGGGACGGCGGCGGCGTGTCCGCTCCTCGGACTCAACAGCGGCGGCGCTGAACACCATTCGTTCTCAACATGATTGTAGACCTCCACGGAGGTGAGGAACTCGTTACCGGTGAAACCGCCTTGAAATAATGATCGAGATTGGAATCTTGGAGCAATCAAGAGAAAGGTGGAGAAGTTGACTGCAAGCTTCGGTTCACCTAGGGCGTATATCTTGTTGGCCATCGTGATCACGCTGTGTCCGCTGCGAGCTTCCTGCAAGCTGCTTATGTTGTGCCATTCTCCCCTTTCGATGCTGTACCGCTCCACCTGAGAAGGAAAGGAGAGAGTCCAACGTTCCGCCTTGTATTTCGCTGCCGCAATGGCTCATGGAAGGTCAAACGATGTCTCTCTCGGAACAGAGAACAGAACAGGTCGACTTCCCTCACTGACCTTGCTGACTTGACCGCTGTTCTCGCAGCCGCCGATTGCGAATATGCATCCGCCCAAGCTCGCGGCTCCTTCAAAAAGAAATTTTCGCTGACACATCGCCACAACGTGAAAACTGTTGAGACGATCCGAAACAAAACTCTGGTTCAGCGCTCGACCGCTGGCTTACCGAGTCCGCTCCGAGGTTCTGACAGAGGCGTAATAATTGTCCACTTGTCTGTATTCGGGTCATAAACCTCCACCGAGTCGAGTTTATCCGTGCCGTTGCATCCCCCTAGATTGGGATAAGAAGCACTCAAGAATTTCAGATCCTCATGGAATTCAACCTGGGAAGTGATTAAAATTCCCGCGGCGACTTCCCTACTCACCTACGACGTAAATCTTCCCGTTACAAGTTGTACAACCGTGCCCTGTGCGAGCCACGCTCATCGGAGTTCTCAAGCACCAGAGATTCGTCTTGGGATCGAACCTTCAACGGTAGTACGAGTCAGCTCCCCGAATGTCTCGACCAGTCGGATCTTCCACGTTCACGGCGAAAAAAGACTCACCGCTCCACGCTGTTCAACGCCGTCGTGTGGTATGATCCCCCGATCGCGTAGATGTAACCGTCGAGCGAGACTGCGCTCAATCGGTGTCTCGGAATGATCAACGATGGTCCTTCCTGTTGGATGAGTCGGAGCGCTTTCAATTCAGGCTGCGCCAGAGCTTTCAAAGTGTCTCCATCCCTAAGATTTATTCACCCTAACTGAACTCAACTCCTCAGATTCAGGCTCTCTTACACTCCAAGTGTTGTGCTGAACGTCGAGGATGTGAACACAGCTCACGTCCTGGATCGGAACATCGCTGTCTCTCTGATGAACCCTGCCCCCGAGAGCGAAGAGCCTTGAAATGGAGAACTTGACAAGAAAGGTGTTTAAGCGTTCTTCAACCAGTTTCAGACCTCCCGGATCGATGGCGACCGTGGATATTCCGGAGCTTCATGTTATGATTCAATACCGATTATTGAGGAATACTATGGCCAGTCCGGAACGCGCAACGGGCAGATGCTGCTTTTGAATCCAGGTGCCGTCAGACGCGTTGAAAACATCGCAGTTTGATAAAGAGTTGACATGGTAGCCGCCGACGACGTACATTGCGAAGGGAAATTCAGATTGGTTCGACGCCGGGACCCGGTAGAAGAACTTCTTCTGATTGAGATCCTTGACAATACAAATCAACGAGGTGAGACACGGCGTTCCTTCGTTGCCGTGTGAAAGCCTCGGTATTTCCCCAAATATGTGGCTACCTTCTCACCTGAACTATCTTCTGGATGTATTCAACGCAGTCTTGCTTCTCTCGGATCAACGGACAAGTCTGGATGAGTTCTTCCAGGTAGTCAACGGACGAGAAGTAGCATCGGAGCACTTGGAGGATGGGCCGCATCCAAACTTTCCTATTCACGCAGTCTCGACGTATCCATCTGGGGAGAATTCGGGGATTTACGGAGGCTCCATTGAAGCGAGCTGGAAGGAAACTGGAGTTTCCGAAATCGAGCGACAGTCTCACCTCAGACAAGCTTCGAATATGCGACAATCATTCGTTTTCCGAAAGTTTTCGTTTTTCAGCATGTGTAGCATTTCACAGAATTTCAGATCAAGAAACTCGTCGTTCTGACACACCTGGGAACAGAGATTCTGCATGAACTAAGTCACACCGGGATTCGGGCATAAAAGCCTCGGAACCTCCTCTCCATCTGATCCCATGCCCGAAATCTTGTGCTCAGAGTCGTACTTCGGTGAAATTTTCATATATATAGGTTTCAGCCTTCCGCTGCAGCTTCTTCAGATCGTGCTGCTCTGAGAACCTGAATATTCCGATGCAGTTGGAGGGATCCAGCTGACTTTCCATGTAGCGCGAGCAAGCCTCGGTGATTTCGCGGACCTATGACGGAATCGATTAGCGACCATGGGTTCAAGATCACCGACCGAGAGCAGGAAGCCAATCATTTGACTCAGTCTATTTGACGTCGAGTGAACTCGCGGTCACCTGAAGCATGTTGGCGGCTGTGAGAAGCTCACAAACGTTATCATCAGATACCATTCGCACCTGGAGGAAAAGGAGTAAACAGGGATTAAGGGTCGTAGAATGTTCTGAAGAGGAGGTTGTTCGGAGTCTGTTCGCTGTGTTCGACGATCGTACCTTTCCCGAATAGGCAAATTTCAAAACCTGTAGCATTATGACTTTCGATATGCCCTTGATCTGAATGCATTGTTTGGAAGCGTCCTCGAATCCTGAAGTGAACATCGCGCGGAAATAAGGGCTAGCTGCTGCGAGCACCACTCTGAAATCAGGATCACGACATGTTCGATTCATTGATTCAGAGGCATCTCCTTACTCCGAGTCTCACGTGCCTGGCGCATGTCACGACCGCCATGTTTACATAGGTCGTGCGAGCCTTCAGAAGACGTGTCAGGCACTTGACACACGAGACGATTGCGAGCTAGAGAGAGGCTATCCGAGTGCATGAGTCAGCATTTCACTGCCGAGAACTGTCGATCCAAGAAGCTGCGCACGTGGATGACAAACTGTATTTCTCGCCGAGACAGAGTTACGCGGTTACTGCTGCATCACAGCGTACGTCAAAGCTTCGGAACGTCTCGTAGGTAGGACGTGTCCCATGAATAAACCCTCCAGCATAGAATCTCCAAACCCTATCTCGATTCAAAACTCGATTGGAGCTATCACGCCAGGTTCGATTTTGTGCGGAGTTACTCTAATTACTACAGGGATTGAATGGACGTGAGGATTAAAGAATCCCGCATTATTTTCCAGGATCGACTTTCTTCGGTTGACAGTCATCACTAGATGAATCAGCAGCTCTCGGCATCATCGGATGTCATGGCAAGCTCATCGTGGATGGCAAAGCATGGACACGCGCATTCTTCGTGGTCAGACAGCGTTCAGACAAATCTCAACTGCTCCCAGCCTCAACCCAGCGCCCGGGTTCCGGATAACTCACCTATGGGCTCGAATTGGTTGATCGTCGTCTTCTAAGAGGATGTCGATGTCGCACATCTTTTCTTGCAGCCAGTAGGTCTGCATCATTTTCATCGACTGCTCCGGGTAGTTCTTGAAGAAGAGAACGTTTAAATTTCTTCTCGAACTCTTTCGGCCGCCAGCTCTGATGTCATTGCGTTCGCGGAGTTCCGTTATCGCGATCGCGACCGTCTGAGTTTCCGGATACTTGTCCAACTATTACTGCTTTGATTCCGCAATCTCAAACCCTTATCCCGGCTGCTCTAAAATTTTAACGGTGCTTGCGAAGCTAATCGAAACTATCATGAACTCCTAGATGAGATCAGCAGGCGGTCGGTCCACTACACACAGCCACACACACTGCTTTCCTCGTCGTGGAAATAACTCAGCCTTTCCAGATCTGAGATTCAGATCGAGAGGTTACGAACAGTCTCATCGGGGTGCGCTCCGCCAAACCCTTCTGTCGATTCCACTCACCTTACAAGAATAGTAAGCAACTCCCGGTAGGGAATTGAAGTTGCTACTCGATGGGGTCTGTATCTCTTCCGTTTCCAGCTCGAATTCCTGGCAGTCCGAACTCTCCGTTGATTTGGACACTACATCCATTTTGATCGCGTGTTTTTTTTTTGCGAGTATGTTAAGGAACCGGAAGTCAGCGAGCGCAGCGGTCTGACGTCAGCGGAGACAGTACATCCCGTCTCGAGTCCAGTGAACAGATTGTCTATTCATTTTTGCGCTGACGATGATTTTCCGCTTTCGCGTGCACGAGCAGCGACAAGGTTCTCTACCGTCTTTCGCATTTCCGAGTCGGCTTACCAAGGATCGGCTGGCAGCTCGATGCTCCGAGGAGGCAGTGGAACTCTCAAGTGCGGTTCGAACTAGGCCCTGTTTCACTTCTGTCGTTCGCACTGAAGTTCAACACGAATCAAGGATCCGAAGCGCAACCGTGGAGACATTGGTAGCCGCTGTTGAGCCGTGCTAGTCTCATAGGCAGACGACGGCGCTTCGCAATGGTTAGTCGATTATCTTTTCGCTTTCTCTCCCTTCTACTCCTCTCGAAGCTTGTGGGCACCGCTGCAACCGCCAACGCCGCTGCTACGGCCGTGAGCGTCGACGAGACTACCGAGTCATGCTGCTGTCGCTCGTAGAGAACACGCTACATGATGCCACGCAGCCGAGCAATCCGCTCAGCCAGTCAGCCGGAATCGCCAGAGGTCTACGTTTTCTCCAAGATAGCCGAAGCTATTGTCTATTCCTCCTGCTTTGCCGTAGTTTCCGCGGCGTTCGAACTTTAACAATCCATCCCGAAGTCTGTAACAAAGTTCAAGTGGACGCGACGCTTCCAGGTTGCTGAGGCCGCCTCCCCTGTCGGACCCAAACTCTGCAACCCCCGGCGACCCGCCCTCCGGTGGGCTTCGCTCCGGAGCTCCCTCTGTTGACACTCCACGTTCGGAGTCGGTTCTTCGCGCGAAACGCCTCGAATCACCGGGTTTCCGCCGCGACCATTTTCGACCGCTAGGGAAGAAATCCAAACTCCAGACCTTTGTCACTTTTCATCTCATCAGATACTTTATTCCATCCTAACGAAACGTTAATTGCACACGCAGGAAAAAAAAGCAGATACAGTTGATTCCTCCTCCAGATTGATTACAGATTCCCGATCAATCCCATTTAAAAGGGTTCTCTTCCCCGGATCACACGACGCTCCCTCGTCTCATTCAGCCAATCTCTTAGCGTAGGGGAACTTTTCGCTCTCGAAGTCCTTGTCTTCGGTCAATCGTCTTGCTAGTCTGTCTCGGATCGTTTTCTGTAGTGAGTCCTGCAGCTTCATTTTATTCCGTTCTAGGTCAGCTCCGAGAGCTTCTAAGCTTGTCCGAGGCCGGACACCCGCGCGTTGTATCGCCTGCGAAAATGAGAAACTGCGTATAAGTGCCCGAACGAGACAGAGGTACTGCGAGTATCGAGAAAACTGTCTTGTTACCACCCGGAGAACCGCTGGTGGATCCCGACCCTATGATCGAAGAACGGTTCCGAGGCTCTCATCATTTTACCTCTTGTAAAGAAGCGTGGACGTTCGAGAGTTTCGAGGGATTGGTCGGTTTCATGAGACGACGCCTCTTGGTCGGCATGCCTTCGATGTAGGCGTCGCTCAGCGGTCGCTGTTGTATGGGCTGTGATTGCATATCGCGGGCGATGATGGGGGCCCAGCTTGGTGGCACAACTCCTCGCCATACTCTCGACTGGGAAGAATCGCCCGCGGAAGCGGCAGCCTGGAGAGCTCCGAGTGCAACCTCGTGACTCACGGGGGCGCTCGTTCGGCTGACCTGGAAAGGATGGATGAATTGAGCCATGTTCACACAGACTGCCGACGGTTAGCGCTAGGGCGAGCCAGTGAAAAATCCGTTCTCGATAAAAACATGTTTGACAGACAGACAAACGACAACCCACCCCTCTGGCTTCGATGGAGATACCGTTCGACGATACTTCTGCACTTGGATCGTCGACTCCGTCGGGTTGATCAACTTCCATCCTCACGGAGTAGGTCGGGTCTGTTTGCTGCGTTCTCACAATGAATCGCCGCAGAGCGTCTTCGTCGACGGGGGACACGGGCGAGGCGTTGCGACGAATGCGTCGCATGATCTCGCCAGGAAAAGGACCAGTGTACAGTCCGTTCCAACTTCTGATGCGAGCGTCGAGAATTCTGTCCACTGACTCGATCGCGTCGTCACAGCACAAAGCCAAAAGGACACAGGCGTAACCGACGGCGTCACGGCACTGCACGAATAGATTCACGCCGAACTCCGCGTCCTCGGGAGACGAATTGAGAATTAGTTCGAATATCGCGACGAGACGGGTTCTGAGGAACGAAACCAACGTGGCTCGAATGTCGATGCCCGGTAGGATGTTCGCTTCGGAGATTCCGAGAGGGAGTTGTGAGGACCACCCGCTGGTAACTTCGTTCACGCGCGCCTCGACCAACGCAGGTGTTTGGGGCGTCCCGTTCAGCAGATGCTGCCTAAGGTAGTTTTGGAGAGGCTCCCGGAGCGAGTTCAAGAGCGATAATCTCTGCTGTAGGATTACTTGGAGGAAGTCTATAGAGTGGAGTTCCGAGAGCAACAGTCTCACGAGGCCGGCGAAAAAATCCGACCCCGCGCCCGCTCCGAAATCCCAACTGATGAGGTCACCGAAAGGCATCGAGCGGATGGATTCCGCAGACTGCGCGGTCGGGAACGCGTCGCGCAAATCCGCTTCGAAGTTACTGGGGGTCCTAAACGTGAAGTCGATTTCGTCGGCGGCGGCTGCTGCCGCGCCGGCCGGGACCCGGACCCGTGCCGCAGCGGCGGATGCGGCCCCCTCGGCAGCCCTGCGCACCGGCGCCGGCGCGCTCGAAGACCGGTGCGAACTGTTCCGTCTCGATCCCGAACGGTCGAAATGAGTCCAAACCGAGTTGCAGGCAAGGTACGGATCGAATTGCTCTCGTCCTGGTGTGAGAATCCGAGACGTGAGGTTTATTGTAGCCGGTGAAGGTTGTGGCCCGCTGTTCATGATTGAGCCGGCCACGGTTGGTGTGTCGGTTGTGTTCGTCGTTGTATTGCTGGCCGTCGTGTCTTCTCTCGATGGTGCCTCGCTGCCTGGGGCTGAGTTACGGTTCGCGCCGCGGAGGGCCGAGGTCGAGAGTCTCGCTGCGGGAAAATAATTCTTAGTGATCGGAGTGGAGTTCAACGAGTCGAATGCAAGCAACGCGATCCGTGAATGCTGAGGCTCTTACCGGCGATGTCGAAGTGACTCAGCACGCTCTGCACATGCTGCTGCGCCTGCTGTTGCAGTTGGCCGAGTTGGGAAAGGGTCGCAGCTGGCTGTGGCTGACTCGTTGCCTCGCCGGTCGATCCAGCCTCTGGTCCTCCCGAGCTTCCGCAGCCACATGTCTGCGTGCCTGTGGAAACCTGGGCTCCGGGAGCGCCTTGGCTCGAACTCTGAGCCGAGGCTTGCCCCACGTTCTGCCCCACACCTTGAACACGGATAGCCGAGGTCTGCCCCGCAGCTTGACTCGCGGCTTGCCCAACGGTGATCCGACTCCCTGTTTGTTGCTGCTGCTGACTCTGAGAATCCCTCGGCGACACGCTTGAGAGAGCCACGGAGTGCACGTCCAAACTGCCGTGGATCGCCATCGGAACACCTGATTGACGGGTGGTTATCTGCTCCGGACGGCGGGGGTCGATTTCAAGATCACTGAGATGATGTTGGATGTGAGACACAGCGTGCAGCGTCAACGCCAGTCTGTTCGTCAGCTGGCGAGTGCTCTGCTCGTTGAGGTTGTCGGCGGTAATGCTCGGCCGAGTGAGTAGCTCGCGGTACCTCGTCATGAAAGGCTGGAAGCAATGAGTTTTTCACAACAATGACTCCTCTAGGGTTGACGTCGGTCGGAAGAAGTTGGATTCCGAGATGCAAAGCCTGTCGAACGTACCGCCAGACGCTCCTGCAGACAATCGAACTCTTGGTACACGCGTGACAGCATCTCTCGAGTGGGACGAATCTCCTGAATCGTCAGGTACGAGAACGGTCTGTTTGGCTGTCTCGGTGTCGTATTCGTGGAATTTTGTCTTGCACTGGGGGAACCACCAGCGGCTGCTTCCCCAGGAAGGTTTTGTTGAGGGGAGCCGTCGCGCACCTGATACACTTCGCTGTCCCGGCCTTCGAGGAAGTTCAAACTGTTGAAAGCCACTCGGAATAGCGCCCGGATTGTCAGCAGCCGATTGTTGACCGCTTGATTCGATTGCTGACTCCAGCCTGCTGGAAGAGAAATCAGCCGTTTTGAGTTGATTCGTCAGCGGAGGCTCGGGGAATAGAGGACAGGGAGGGGGAATGAATCCAGGCTAGACGAAGTCGAACCTGGAGATGTGTGATCGATGAGACGGGTTCCCACTCCGATCGGATTCATACTGCCCATGGTGTTGATGACTTGACGGATGATTTGCTCGATCTGATCACCGGGTTGTATTTGTTCTGGCGGAATCATCGCCTCAACAATCAGAGTACCGGGTGTCCGATTCCTGTGAAGGTGGACGGGAGTGTCAGTTTCCTTCGTTTTCGTTGGAGAATGATTCGGAAACAGAATGTTCCTGGTGAAGAACTCACAGAGGAATGTGGAAGGTTCCTATGTGTTGATGTTGCTGTCGAGACGGTGCCCCCTCCCGAGGCGCAGATGTCGACGCTCCAGACTCTGAATTTGTGCTGAGTGTGGGCAGCTTCTGCACCAAGTGCACGGTTTTCTTATCGACGTGACAATCGGCTAGTTTGCGATCATCTTGCAGCACTTTTCCACCGAAGATAATTCTTTGCTTATCCCAAGGAACATTCTGGAAGTCGGCTACCCCGGTTAGTTTTCGGTGCCCGAACCTACAACGACCAGTAAACAGGAGTTTCTTTGTTCACGGAGCAAGACTCACAACTTCGCTGGCGATATGTTCCTTGAAGTCCTTGACTGTGAACTGAAATGAACAAAGGTTGTGAAGCCTCGATTATGAGCGGGCACTCCAAAAAATGTCTCAAACTAGCATTTGGAGGAAGAGAGTAGTGCTAGTGGTTCCGGGAACATCTACGTCTTCATCGCTTGTCAACTCTGGCAGATTCGCTGCATAACGCTGATCCAGCGGGGGCTTCGAGCGATCACGTCATGGATCTCAACTTTGGCTAACCATAGATCTGCCTCAATAGTGCGAGCTGGGAGGCTGCTCTGTTTCCATAGAGAAGAGCTAACAAGCCTGCTTCAGTACAGCGACATTTAAATCAACCGTCGACAAGAACAAACCTCGTCCGGAATCTGGAACTGATACTGGTTGGAATCCAGGGTCTTCACCGTCACCTCAGTCGGCATATTGATGCCTTTGACTGTGTTGATTTGTACTTTCTCTTCAAATGACGAACTATTTCACAGCTGCAGTCAGACAGCAGCCGAAACGCTCGCCTTCGACACACGCATACAGCATCATCTGCTGCTACCGTTGCAGTGGAGCGACCAATGGGTAACGCGGTCGAGCGATGAGAACACTCGAAGAACAAGATCCAACAATTCTCGATCCACGGGCCGAAAAACTGGCTGTGAGAGTGGACCAACGGATCACAACCGACTGGATATGCTCGGATTGATCAGGATTCGGCAGGGATCCGGAATAACTGTCACATCGCGATTCTCGTACATTCAGGCTTCACGGCGGAATATGTAAACAACTTTTCGAATGGAAGCGCGCCAAAATCGCTAAGCGCGAATCGGTCGAGTCAATATGCTTGTGGAACAGGATTCACTGTTTCTTTTACAGGAAGTGATGTAGCTCTTCATTCAGACTCTCGAAACGAATGAAGCTAGAGCATGACGGGGTACGGGATTGATGTGTAGAACAGAGCGCTTACTCGCTAGTTGGAGATTGAGGAGATGCGGAGATGTGGGAGCAAAACTTCGAAATCGGAGGTTGGAATAAAATTTGCCGAAGATATTGTTTCGAGAGATGACGAGAGTTCCGAACGCCACGAATCAGAATACGCCGATTGAATGTATGTCGAATGTTCATATGTGTGGACGAAACTATCAGGTCTTGTTGTCTTCCCCTCCAGGAGACTCCTCGCGCTACATTTCGTTCATGCGAGCTCGGTTAGCTGTGCTCCAGAGGGTTTGCGGCAGTGTTTTACGCAGGGGCGTAGCCAACTTTTTGGGGGGGGGGGGGGGAAGGGTGTGATGATGATGATGATCATCGTCGCGACAACATGGTTTCCGAACCTGCGAAGATTTTCCTGATAACACCGAATCTTTCCGGAACGATTCCGTCCATCGACGTGGTTTTCAAACCACCCTTCCCAATATTATCGAAGAGTTCCGGGGGGGTGGGGCGGGGTTGAGGCATGACCCCCATGAAAACCTCGACTTCGACGAACTTCCATCCCATCCTCGGAGATTTAGTTCACGGGCCGAGACTTGGGGACTCGAGATTCCGAGAATACGGCGATTCTGAGGACTCCGCCTCGAGGCGAGGCATTCCTGTCCCCACGACGCCTCCGGAAGCACCGACGTATTTTTATGAATGACCATAAAACGAGCGAATGCGGCAAGAGCTCTAATATTAGTGTAAGCGGTATCAACCAGGCGCTCTTCCATGAGCTGGACCCCAACGGAAGTTTGAAATATGAAGCGGTATGCTTCGATGGATGTGCATCCCAAGATCATCATCGAATCATGGCTCATTTCTGAGCGCTCTTCTGTCAGTGATTTTTCAATATCAGCGATCGGCATACGACAGAGAGAATGACCGGTGAATATTTCTCCAGCCACATCCCCTTCCAACGCTCCAGAAATGTCACGCGTTGTCTGAGAATGGCACACTTGACAACATTACTCTGAGTGTGACTTGCGGATGTTCGGATGGAACACTCCCAGGACAGGTGGACAGATCAGAGAGCATTCCTCTCTCGAGCATGTGGACGTATCAGGAAAAGATCAACGTAGGCTCGATCTGGCCCCGCCGTCGCGAATGTTGCTGATGAGACCAAGTGAGATCGAGCTAATATTGTGTCTTTGGGGGCTATCTCCGACCGTATCCGGAGCGGTCCATTTCCAGATGAAGGATCGAAGGCCTATCCTGGCCCACCATTCCTAGGAGCCGGTCGGAGCAGATTTCAGCGATCGCCTGGCCTCGTTGAAATTTTTGAAGACCTTCATGTTACCCGCTTGAATGAAGAGGTTCCACCCTCTTCCGCGACGTGCTCAATATCGTCGATGGGAAGAATAAACACAAGTCTACCAATGATTCTGCCCTCGCGGGTCAGCGAAGTCGCCCAGCCTTGAATTTTCGTAGACCTAGCAGTGGGGTGCGAGAAGTTCGCCGACTGCTGGTGTAGCCGGATCCTGGAGATTATTGTGCTGTTTCACACGGAAACTTCGGAGAGACAGAGAACTCGGGATCGTCTAAAAAGTTTGAGATTGACATCCTTCCGTAGATTCAGCGCGAGCGGGAGATCGTTAGGGAAAATTCCGGGGATAGATCGGCAGTGCATAAACGCAGATGACATCAATGGTCCCTGCATTGTCAACGTCGCAAGAGATATTCGGAAGCCGAGCAGGCGGTCGGTCGTGTAGCGGTATTCGAGCCATGTGAATTGATTCGCAAACCAACGCCTCGATGTCCTCTAAGACTTGCCTCGATCACGGGGGCGATGACACTAGAGAAACGTGGGACACAAAACCTGCTCCTGGTGTCACCTAGCGTACGATGGCGTCAATGAAACAGAGCTCCCCTCGGAGCTCTTTCTTCAACCATCCGATGCTCTTTTGAAAATTTTCGAATGAACGATAATGTATCATTGATTTGCGATGAATTCGTTTTTGATAAAAGCGCCAGAGCTTACCGGCGTTCTGATGAAGCACAATTTAGCCGACTGAATTTAGCTCAGCGATGCTACGGCGGTTATCCATCATTTTTTGCGCATACATGCCAAGAGACCGCCGATTCGAAAGTATTCGGTATCGAAGCTCTGGGTGGTATGTCTGAATCTTTGGTTATCCCGGTCAACGCCGTACAGAAATCGCAGAGAGGGCCGAGAGTCGCGGTTCCCGCGATTTTCTTGATGGGAAATAGAGCGACTCATGCCAAGAACGCTCCGAGGGAGTAACTTCGGTCTGCCTCCAACATCGGACCTTGGAAGCGTCGTAGATCATGGGGAACACGTCGGGGCGTTGGACAAGCTGTCCGGAGTATCAACATCGATCTCTTCAAAGAGCTCCGTAGTTTGAAGAGTTCAATTCCTATGATCTACATCAGTTCCACGCTCGGATGGCATGGAGTTGTGGCGACTCCATGCCGACTCCTTTTGACGTATGGCTGACCAAGATACAAACATTCACAGCTCTTCCCCCAGGAGTTCGATTCCAAAAAATAAAAACTCAATCGAAAGCTCCATCTTCTCGACGTTCGGGACGTTTTTTAGAGAGCTTTGTATGGTTGAGAAAAAGCTCCGATCTCAGAGGATGGCTCTTTTCCAATTGACCGCCAGTGTAGCTCTTCGTAGACGGCTAATGAGGAGATTCAGGATGATGTTCTGAGCAAAAGATCACATCCTCCCTTTTATTTCTCGTCCCAGAGATGCACTCGTATCTGCGGTATTTCACGCGGCAGGTTGCCTCTGTCAATCGCAGCGGAAGCTCGGTTCCCGTTCGAATCCATCGAAACGACTGAGTTTTATACCTGAGGCGTGCGCGATTTGGGTGGGTGAGGCAAAGAAGTCGGTAGGGTCATTTGGATGGCGCTGGATTCGGAGAAGATCCTTGAAAGAGTAATCTATGCGCGGTAAGAGGATTGCGATTCCACTGTCGACCCGCAGAAATTTCGAGAGACGATTTGACCGCATGACGCTCGGATTGGACGTTGCGCCGCGCAATTCCTGATTTCAACGGCCCTGCAGACCGCAAGTAGCTGGCTCGCAGGAGTCTTGCTGCAAGGCTCGCCTCCCTTCGCTCGAATCGACCGCCGGTCGTTTTACCCCGATACTCGGATGCACGGCACGTGCATGAGTGGGCGTCTGCTTTTTTGCGCCGTTCCCATCCCTCAACGAATACATGGAAGTCTTTGATCGCCGGTAGCCTGTATTCAAGTTGACCGCACCGGTGAAGATCTGAGGCCAGTTCATGGAGATCAGGGGATCGCCGTGGAGTCAGCGTCAGAGAAGTCTCCCAAGCTTAGTTCACTAGCGGCGGGTTTCTGGCGTACGTTCTCACTGTGACATCAGCTCACGACAATATCGTTATGATAACGTATCAGTCGACTGTCCCCAGTGGAGACATTGTGGTCGCTAACAATTCCGTCAAAGCTCAAAACTCGGTCGATGATTCCGGAGCCAGACGAGCGGGTAACTTCTTAGTTCTTTGCGATATACCCTTTGATACTTCAAAGTCACGAGTCCTCGCACGAGTTCTCCCTTGCTCTCTGCAAATCTTCTTTAGACACTTCAGATCGCTTCTATGCACTGAAAACACGTTTTGATGCATGTGACCATTCACAGAAATCTGTCAGTCTTCGAGAGCCAACTATCAGCTAATTCAGATGGTCTGACTTGTGTGGGTAGCACGCATTGCATTCACTGGTCTTCATGCTGGTTCGGCGGACGGTGAACGTCAACGAACATTTACGGTCCGGCTTGAAGGTTTCCAGTGAAGGAGGCGAATTTTCAATATAGATGAGCCTCCCAGCAGAAATGGCAGTTCCACCCCCGGGAGTTCGCGCCCGACAGTGTTCTTTGAGGGAGGTTTCGTACATCCACTATTATGGTCTGTGGAGAACACCCTCCAAACCTCATTTCAAGCATTCCACCTGCTTTGGGCATTTTGCGTCAGATAACCGTATCGAGAGGCTCCCGGAAGCATGTCCACTCTAACGTTGAGCCCAATAAACTAGACGATCCATAACGTCTATACTGCGCTTCAATTTCGGCGAAATTCCTCCCAGGGGATGCTCAATCCTCTCAATTCACAAGAACAAGGAAACCTGTTGCCAGTTGAATCACAAGGTTTCTGAGCCTCGAGCCCTCTGCAAACAACGAGTGAATTTTATGAAAAATATAGACCACAGAAATCATTTGTGGGAACGTGTGGACCCTTGTTGCTCGGTCGTTTTCCTAGAAGTAAGGAAGACTCTAAATTCGGATTTGTGCTACGAGACGATTACCGAGACTCCACCACTCCCCGACAGCCAGATTTCTGCGAGCACTTCTCGTCGCTCCGATTGTATCTTCGCAAGGAGTGGATCTCCGGCTTCTGCGCCGGAGGGTCCGAGCGATCGCGAGAGAAAAATCGCAATGAGTTCTTCAGGACATCAGCGAACAGGCCGATGCCGGTTCATGGATGCCGGAGACCTCCTAACTCAGTACCGGCTCGAATGGAAGTCGTCCTGAAGCACGATGTCAACCTTCTCTACCGCAGAGCCGGGCTGGGTCGATACGCGGCTGACTTCGAGAAATGTGCTCGCGGGAGAGTGGTATAGGGATTGGCCAGAACGCCGGATCGAGATGTCACCACCTCCGGCTGGACCAAGGCTCAACGCGATGTCGGTGAAATCATCGACATTCCGAAGTTTAATCTTCGCACTCGGAGTCCGCCCGTAAACTTTCCGAGTGTTCAGTTCCCACCCAAACTTATTTGCCGAATGCATTACCAACCACACGCTGCGGCTTCTCTCCGTTGAGCATGTTGGATGAAAACACGCCGCGGCTGAAATGCGCATTGCGTGGATGTTCTCGCTAGGTAGGCTGACGACGACGTGAGCCAACGATGTGAACTTTGCAATCAAGGCCTCCCCGTAGTGGTTCAGAAGGTGACGGAGCGATGGAGTTCACGCTCCCAAAGCTTGTAACAACAACAGACATCGAAGTGTGGTGTTGAGGGGGCAAAAATGCCGTGGAACGGCTAGAGAAAGCCAAACAGTCTCGTTGGCTGGGGGGAAGGTAACTATGGAGAACGGTGGCCGGAACTATCTTCCGATCTGTTTGAGCGCACGGAAATTCGATGAGTTTCTTTTCACAGACCTTCCGCCAGCCGTTAAGTTTCTCGAGTAAGCTAGTCACGCTGGAATCGACGGCGGTCGTGGAAAGGAGCTTCGTTCATCCAAGGATACGTTGTGTGTGTATGCGTCATCCTGGCAGTCAATGTGCTCGATAGCGGAGCTCAATAATTTTCTTCCGTTCGCCCCGTCGTCCGCCATTCCGAGTTTGTCTGATAGCTGTCGGCTAATTTCTTCGATCCCCCCCAGGAGTTCTCGATCGACGAATGAAAGGACAACACTTTCATCTCCACTACTGAAGAACCCGGTTCATCACTTGCTACAAGCCCATTGACCATCGGTAGTTCGTTCAACAGCATCGATATTTCTACGCCTACTGATACCGATTCCGTGACAATCGTCAATGGACTCGTTTATCCTGAATCTCTGCAAAGCTCGGGAACATAACGTTCAAAGGACATATTGTCCGCTCACTCAGGTCGTGCACTGCGCTCCCTATAATCGAGACCCGGCTCCGCTCGTTCAGCAATTTTCCGAGAAAGAGGAAAGATATTGGATACATGACGCGAAAGTGGACACTAAGGATTGAATCAAACTGGATGTGAGGCCACTTCCCGTCATGAAGAATCCTCCGAGATTCCGGCATTCTCTTCTGAAGATTGCTGGTTTCGGAGCATTTTTTGAGAAGAGTGATGTAACAGTTACAGAAGATTCGAGGCGACTCCATCAGAAAGTCCTCTGGCGGGGTCGCCGAAGATTTTCAAGGCTGGAAACCCAATAGGTCAAGTCACCCAGACCTTCATCGGTGGCGAGTCTCTCACGTGTTCGATTTCCTCCAAAAAGCTAATGGCTGATTCTATATTGCTGATCACGAGCGCCTTGTACGTATTCACGTTCTTCATCACGCGTGGGGGTTTCTAACGTGGAAATGTTGAAAGTTCTCCCGCTCGCTCCTCGGGGTGGATATCGGGAGAGAACTGAGAACCGACGAAACGATGATTCAGCGGAGCGGTTCGGGGGAGGGGAGCCAGGCCGACGAGTTTCGTGTCACGGGTTCCCGGCGTAGAGGGTCTCGGGTGTCAATAGTGCTTCGAAGCGCTCGTTCGGAGCTCTCCTCGCTCTATGGTAACGATGAGTCTTAGCGAATCTCTGATAGACGAGGAAAAAGTCGAGAATTTCCGCTTCCGACTCGGATTCCGACGGAGCCAAGGAATCGAGAGCTTTGCGTAACTGGGTAGTTGCCGAAAATCCGGTTCAAACCTCTTTCGAGGAGCCCCCGGGGACCGGGGAACCGGAAAAACGATGTAACACCCCCCAGTCCCCATCCACGCTCTCTTGAATGGATACAGTGTGGACCACAAAGGTGAGCACATCGCAATCGTTCACTTTTTTAGGGAAATATTCTATTTAGGCGTTCCATTGACCTCTGTATTACGATGTGTCAGCCAGAGTGAAGTTTCCTGTGCTCTATGATTTCTTTGACAATTCCGAAGATTCGATTTTTGCGGAACGAGTTTCATTGCTCTGACGAGAAAGTTCAATAGCGAAGCGGATCGCCCTCCCCTTCCCAATGGAGGAAGCCTCCTTCCCATGTCAAGTATCGAATCTTTTCTTCAAATTGGACGAGTCGGCAACTCAAATCGTCCTTCCGAATCGAGTTTGCGATACTCTGAGTGAACCTCACTCTGAAGCTAGGGTTGGCCATATGGTGCGGCCCGCGGCTGCATTGGCCAAATTTCAGCTTGCAGGCGCAAAAGCCCATGCAGGAGCCACGCTTCCCCGCTCCTGCTATGGGGATCTCGCATTGTCAAATCGGATCGCGATCGGGAAAACAAGTGGGTAAAACCATCAAGGTCAGGGTCGAGCTTTGTTGTACGCCTCAAGAATGCCTCCAGTGACTTGGATCGAGGCATTATGTTGTTTGAATAATGACTCTTGATCTTCGTGGAGTCTTTGTTCGGCAGGCAACTGTTGGGCAATTAGGACAACAACATCAGCTCCAAGTTTTTGACCGAACTGGAGGTATTTTTTGGCGGAAGGGATCCGCCGCTGAGGTTCCTCCGCGTAGAGAATACGTTCCAACTCCGCCAGTCGCTCGAGTATCCTGTATGAGCACCTGGGTGTGTAAATCAAACCTCTTACCATCGCTCGTGATGCGAAACGCGGCGAGCATACCACTCCTCTCTAGAACAGGGAAGTCGTGGGGATACTTGCAGAGTGGCAGTCCCTCGTACGGCGCAATCGCGCGAGCTCCACTCTAACAGCTCTGTGTTCGATTGTGTGTCTCAATTCGGTCGTCTCGGTTCGAGAAACATCGAATGGTTCATGACCTCACTCATTTGAACACTTGAGGAAGCTTCGATTCTCCTTTTTTCCGTCTCAATTTTCCTCGTTCAAAGCTCAACGGGCCACGCAAGAAAGTGTTTCATTTTTAAGGCATAGCACTGATTCTTAATTCTGGCATAAAACGAGCTGATTACAGCAGTTGTTCCTGACCAACTAATTCCGCCTGAATTTTCTCCCCTGCTGAGATTCTCCCCTTTGGAGGAAAGATCACAACCACAGCGTCGTTTGGAGCTACAAGGATGACTGAGATAGTGCCAGGAGACCAATATTCCGAAGCTTCACCAAACCGAGATTCTGAGTTCGTTTCGGAGGGTTTTCATGATCGATTCGCGGATTCTCGCAAAGCCAGGGTTCGATTTTTTTTACCATGCCACCAACTGGTCGATGCCACGGCAGAGCCCAGAACACGGAGTTGAGCACGGGCGAGGACCACTGCTGTTGTTCTTCAAGACGCTGGGGATCGGTAGTGATCCTAATATTTGCCGGCACGCTCTGCAATACGAGGCTTCCTTGGTTGGCACGGACATCTCTCAACGGAGCTTTGGTGTGCGGAACATTTGCGAACTCCACATTCGTAGAAATGGTCTCCCACCCGAACAGAAATGTCAGGCTCCGCCGAGGTGGCGATCTCTTAGCGGTGGCAGCGACCTCAAAACCGAGAATAGAGGAGCCTTTGAGCGAGAATAAACCTTCTCAGCTTCTATTTGTGAGATCGCCAGGAGTATGGCTTTCTGTCCCGAAAAACACTCCATGAGCTGATCCGAGTGATGGATTCGTTACAATCTCAATCTGTGCATCTGTTTTTGAGGATGTCGAATGCAATATTCAACGAGTGACTCAGCAAGACCGAACGCCAAATGTGTTGCAACGAGCAATCGACCCACAGTTTCGGATGGATAGCCCAATAGCGTAGCCAAGTCGGGAAAGGGGGGGGGACATGCCTGCCATGGCCACTGTCCCGAATGGAGAGCTCTTCGTACATTTCGTCACCATTATTAAAAGGCCTCGAGTTTCAGAATGAGCAGCGGCGTACACGACTTCCGGGTGACCACTGAGCTTTCGAGGATATATCACCTCGGTCGTTCATACAGTACTTGGAATGGATGAGAAATGCAGCAGCATGTCCAACAAAGTTTGCGGACCACCATGAAAATAGAGAAACTCAGCAGTCTCACGGCAATTAATTCCTCTGCCGATGACTAGGTCGTTGAACTACTTTCTGCCAGCTCACGGAAGAAGCTCGATCTCATTCTTCAAACTCCGGCGAACAGTAGAGTTTCCCATACTCGTGGTGTACTTGAAAATAAATTAAGCGGTTCTTTCCTAGTTGTGAAAAGTGATCCCGGAATCGCATCCTTGCCTTTTCATCTGCCGTTCGGATGGTTTCGTATCCATCGCGCGTAGTACACAGGGCATGCGCACGAGGAAGCACATCAAGTCATACGCTGGTCTTCGGCATCTTTGGCATGATAATTATGATAAACGGAATCATCATCGCATGCCCCACCCCCCGACTACCTTCAGGTTTGAGCTCATACTGCATTTAGCCAGGCCGTGGATCCACGGAGGCTTCAACAGAGAGCGGAACGACTAGCGATCAGCTTGGAACGATCACAGGACTCCAAGTTCTCTTCAGACGATCGAATCCTGGTTCCCCAGAGACGAGAAGGCTCCTTATCAATCAGGTCGAATAGTTTCGGGATTAAGATCCGCCTGTACAACACACTGGAAGAAAGGGTTCGGAAAAAGGGCTGAACGATGTGATAGTTGCAAGAGGAGAGCGCTAAGATTCAGAGCACTCCGGATTGGAGTGAGCGCCATCCCGAAATAGCAAAGCTGTGCTAGAGACTTTCGATCACAATACATGAGGTCTGATAAAGGAGGCGACACGGCGAATCAAGTGTCGGGTCAGTTCGTCACGGGTTTCTCCGGGAGAGTGAGGTGGATGTCGTGGGAATCCATGGCTCAGAGTCAATACATTGAGATCAGGCTTCCAAAGTCGTGGAGTATTTCGCATTGGAAGGAAAGCCCAGGAAGAAACAAGCGTTTCGTCAAGATGCTCAGATTAGACACACGATCGGGACAGCCGTATCGGAGAAAACGCTTTTCATCCCTCGAACAGAGCGAGTTCCTCGAAACAACCGCTGATTTGAGCGATAGAACTAGCTTGCAGAGCACCACTCAAGTGAATGAACAGACTTCCCTTCGTGACATTCCTGGACATCTGCTTTCGATTGCTTTTGCAATCGAATGAATTTGAGAACAAACGGCTTTCAACTGCCCAGCCTCCGAACGTTCAGCATCGCCCACCTCAAGGAGATGGCGGAACCGGCTGTTCTTTGGATTCTGATCTATGTTCGATGACCAAAGAAGCTAGAGCCGTTGTCGCAAATTCATTAACTGACTACGACTCAGACGAGATGACTCGGTGGCGATCCCTAAGAGCAGAGCTATTTACCCTCGGAAAATCAGAGTCGGCGCGGGAAGGAGTCTTCCTTCTTGCTCCTCGTCTCTGCTTCGTTTTTCACCAATCCTGAGACCGAAACCCCTTCTCAGGCTGGGCCGAGGATGGAGAAACATTTGTCGGCGTTCCCACCACCATTTTCGGACGGGAGTCTCATTCGCGCCCCACTGTTTCGATCATGTTATCCGAAGGTCGGCAGCTCCGGATAAATCAAAGGGATGTTGATGTTGAGATCGTGACACCCTTAGAAACTTCGAGTCCTGTCTCCAGCCTCTTCCGATCCACTTAAGCCGATCTTGTTCGGCCGAAAAAAACGACCTTGAAACCGCGAATCCTTTCCTTAGTTTCGATGATGAACGAACGCCCGTCGTTCGGTTCCCCCGCTTCGCTCTCCCGATAACTGTCTGAAACAACGTTCTTCGCTGAGGGTCCGATGTCGACGGCGCGTCTGCGAGACGTCATCCGCTCAGGAAGATTCTCGCCAGTGACGGTCCGCCTTCCGTCAGAATAGCGCGCAAGTCGTCTCCGATAGCGATCGTGATGTTATCGCCGTCAGCTCTTTGCCAGCACCAATCCGTGCCTCCATCCATTCAAGCAACCACTTTGCCAGCCTGCCACCCAGCCGGCCTCGCTTGCCGCTGACCATCGCTGCTCCCGCCGCCGCTGACGACGACAGCGTCGTCATAGAGTCGACGATGGCAACAACGCCGAAGACAGACAGGGCGGTAGTTGTTGCTGCTGGTCCCTTTCCGACGTTACGCGCCGGGCCCAACCAGAGGGCGCCACAGTATTCGGCAAGCATTAGCGACCAGACCGACAGGGCCTTCGTGTGCTTTGCAGCTCGCGAGGAGCCGGGCCGACAGCTATCGAGTTTGTCAGTAAGTCGAAGAGTCGACAGACAAATTGCTCGGGACGGAGGGATTGAAGAGGGACTATCTCGTGCACAGCGGAGGGACTCCTGCGCGAGCTGCGCGCGTGGCTTGTGGTCGACAAACAGCTCCCCAGAACGGTCGACGAGCGGTGCAACAACTGAGAGACTGAGTGGAATCGAGAGATAGATTTATCCTGTGCCCGTCAACTCGTGACAACTCTTCGGCACTGGCCATCCGTAAGTTCGACGTACACAGCGCCGCTGCTCTCACTCGTATCCTCGGTGCAAGTGCATGAAAAAACTTCTCGCCTGAAAGGAGGAGCGGTCCGGAGGCCGCGTATTCGGAACCAATCGCCGCCAAGCATATTCGCGACCAGCGGCCTTACGAATATCGCTGTCGTTGCGGCCGCCGCTGATACTGTTGTTCCATTTGCTATCGTTTGCATCAAGCTCCAGGGCCGAATCCGCTGTTAGAATCGACCGTCGGTCCGGGTCGGTACAACTCGTGTTCCTGTTGTTGACAGTGCTGATGGTTCTGTTGGGCTCGCTACAGTTCTCCCCCCGGTAACTGCTGCGGCTGTTGCTCTTTCCTCGATGAGAAACGACTCGAAATCACCGATCGGCTCCAAGTGCGCTTCAGGACTTCCCGCTCCCAGTCTATCCGATCGCCGAGCCGGTGCTGGTCAGACAGCATCAACCGGTTGCAGTTGAACTCTCACCGGCCCTTCGTTACACTGAGGTTCCACGGAGTGTCACCGCCGCCTTTCCGATACTGCCGTCCGAGCCCTGAAACCAGCGAATGTGAACAGTTTTGTGCCATTAAGTGACTGTTAGTGCTCCAGTGAGACGGACTGGCGGGAATATATGGAGAGCTCTCACTTCGATTCGGTGTCATCTCCGCGCATTCCTCCGCTGCGTCTTCGGAGCCGTCTCCCCGGCGAATAAAGGTAACAAACTTGAGATACAATTTCTCGCTCTCGGATTCACTCCTTCCCGAGCTCTGGGCCTGCTCCTCGAAATTTCATTTCCGCCCCCTTACGAAAACAGTGAACCGCAATCCGGCGCAGTTTTCTGTTTGTTGCTCAATGGGTCCCACTTTCGAAACGTTGACATGCAATTTCAACAGATCTATTTATACAACGGTATCTCTCAAAACATCGCTATCGTTCTGATGATTTGTCTTTCACACTGCTGTGACGGCCCAGGTAACGAAGCCTGGTCTCGGTGTCGAGGCGGTAACGTAGCGCTTTCTCACTAATTCGCCCGTTTAAACAGAGCAGGACTGAAGACGAAAGGAGATGCGCAAATGATACCTTCTGTCAACCGCGGGAAGTCGATTAATCTCGGGTAAACACTAATGAGCGAATCATGTGAACCGACGATCGAACGAGCAAACGGAGCAAATGATATCTATTGAGCAGTGGTCGGCTGTCGCCGTAATCTCAAGAACCGTGATTGGAACGATTTCTTCCATACTCTCTCGTTTTCTCATCGTCCTGAAGACCCAGTTGTTTCGTCTGATGCCGTTCAAGTTGATCAGCATCAGGGACGATTTCGCCGTTAAAACAGCGAGGAAGAAGTGCATTCATCGTTAGCTGCGACAGAGAACGAGATGACAAAAAAAAACAGAAACGCAATTTGAAAGATGCCGTCAACGATACTTACAGGTGCGGGGAGGTCTGAACTCCTCTCATCTGAGCCGCCTGGGGTTCGCGCTCCAGTGAAACTGTTTTTTACAACATCAACGCGAAGTTCCCAAACACCAAAAATTGCGGGTCGAGAGAATGGCTGTTTTTTCTTATCAGTGTTGAGAGAGGCGAGTAGAATCATTAGCCAACAGATGGGGGCAGACAATGTCCCCGTTCGCGGGTGAACCTCGAATCGCTCCACGCGCTTGAGGAATGTGGGTCTCGCGGAGCACGCCTCCGCTTAGTTGGATACGTATGAGGAGGATCACCAAAGTCGGATTGAGCCCACTCAAACTCGCGCCGAACTAAATGCGCGTCATCTACGGTCACAGAAGAGTCCCGGTTTCTGGGGGACAAAAGTTCATTGTTTGAGCGCGGGTAGCGGGTCCGGATCGGGGCAAGAGCAATCGCATCTCAGGAGCGTCCGAACACGATCTCCAATAAAAACTCGATGGAATCATATTCAGAGAATAATCAACCGCTTGGAAAGATGCAGCTACTCTTTCGCGCGGAAATCAAACTGATTTTCACTCTTCCGCTCCCGGAAACCTGTTGATCCGAGCCGTTGTATCCGGACCCAGGGTCGATGAAGCCCAGTGTTATCCAACAAGAACAGAGGATGATCCTGACCCTAGGGAGGCTCCTGAATAACTCAGCTTCCTGAGTCCCTGACTCCTTCGCCCACTTGACCTCCGCCGCAGAGCAAGTTGGCACAGATTGGCTCCCCGTCTCGTTCATCTCCTGATTTCGCATTGAGCACGCCTGCCCTGGAAGTCATCGAGCGCGGCTACGATCCCCTTGAAGTGAAGAACAATGCACCCAGAGATCAATCGAGTTCTGAATGAGCATTGAGAACAATGGAACTCGTTTTGGCGATAAGGTCGGGGTTCTTATCGATGCGCTGCGAAACAGAGCGAATTTTCGAGTGAACCAGAGCTCAACCTTCGTCGATCGCTTCCCAATAATTATGATACTACTATTCGCTACCCGTTTTTCCACCCCCGTGGGACACCCACAAGCGCAAGGAAGGGCCTGTGAGATGGAGTTGGACCCCAGGTACGGAACTCCTCTGGAATATATGGCGCAAAGCTTCGGCCCGGACCTCGTTGTTCTGCATTAGTCACAACTCCCGACGGCGCTCACTCGCTCCGAAAGCAGCAGTGATTCGGCCGAGGTGGCTCGCTCTGCACGAACACTGTTTCAGAGTTTGGCAGACGCATTTTCATTCAGTCTCTATAACTTTCCGTTTGAAGAGGCTTCCAGCTGCGCTCGTCCATATAGCCGAATCGGGAACTCTGTTAGCTGCTTCCAACAAATACGCCTGCTAAGCTACGGATGGCGTCGATCTCGCAGTCGGAGCGGGCTCAACTATGTTGGCTGTCGCGTCGCTTCATCAGTACGCTGTATAATCTTGAACTGTATCACTCGGCTCGAAAGAAGGCTCCGAAAGGCGGCGAGCTCAAGCTGATCCCGCCGGATCTCCGGGATGCGTATGGTGCGAATTTGCTTCGCAGTTACTCCTTTCCTTGGAGCGTGCAGTGGAACGGAGCTCATGAAACTCGAGACCCTCGCGCTGAAATCGTGCAGCAGTATCTCGCTACGTTTGTAAACTCTCAAGTGCATCTGAAGAGCTTTTGATCTCGGGAGATCGAGCAAGCCCGCTCCCGAAGGAGAAGACTCGTTCGTCCTGAAACCACGCAAATAAACACTTGTGCATCTGAAAGGCGCCAGGATCGCGCGGGATAGTCGTTATATCAGAACAAATGTAATGACGTCGTCGTCCGATAAAGCGGATCGCGGCAACCGACTGTCTCAAAATCAGACGGAGAGAAGTACTAATATGGTTATCTCTAACTCCCAATTGCGGCCGTCGTATCTTTGCGATGTAATTCCAATCTAGGGAGCTTTTCCGCACAAAATGAAATTTTCCAATAGCTGTGGGGGCGACTACCGGTTGCCGTTGGGCCCTTGATGGACCATGTCTCCATGAGCTCAAGACAGGGAGCGCATGAGCGAAGTGTTGGGGAGCGTGGAATATCACGGGGTACGTGATAAAAGTGAGAGACCTGGGAGACACATGGGATGCTTGAACGAAAGAAGGTTACTGACATCTTGTGGTGTTGGTTGCATGCACATGAATGTGGGGGACGACACAGCGGGGGCTGTCGCTGCCAGAGAAGTTTTGGGACTCCTGATCTGAATGTTTGATCGTCTGGGGTGAGGAGGACAAAGGAAGACACCGAGCGGACGACTTCCTCCGCATGCTTCCATTGAGCTCCCCGTCGCAACGACGCGCAGGAATATAGGGGGACGAGTTTTGTGCCAGAGATTGTGTTGGTGAATTCCGAGATGTTTTCCGGAAAACGCTTGGAGTGATCGACGGAAGCGGGAGAATCACGCCGTCAGCAGAGGAGAACTGTGTTGAAAACTGTTCAACTTCGCGATCTTGCTCAGCTAGCTCTGCAGCGTCCTCGCCGACGTCGTCCCAACGAATTGCACTTCGGAATTTATGTCAGATTTGATTTACAAAACGAATGTCTGCTCCTCCGTCTTCTCTTTCTCCAAGGCTCCGACTGAGCTTTCGGTCTTCAATGTCGAGGAAGGAGACAGGCACTTAGTTTGGAATTTCCAAAGGAGAATTCCTTCCGTCAAGGCCCGGGTCGGAGAGCGGGATTGAGGTGTTTCTGATTGCCGCAGGCATCGACAGGGGTTTCACTTTGTGGAGCAGCTCACAAAAGAGACATCCTATGATTCGCAGAACGAGCCGGGAGCGCTGATGGGAGGTTGGTGCAAACGGGACAGTGTTTCGATCTCGAATGTAGTCCGTGGACTTCGACGCTTGAGGAATGTTCCGGATCAGACTCGTTCAGCTCTAGGCTGGCTCAGAAACAACAAATACTCGAAACCGCGCTTGACCGAGCTATCACGATGACGACAGTCCACAGAGAGCAAATAGACGGTCGCTGGACAGCCTGCCAGCCATGTGGAGCACTGTCATCTTTTGCATGCGGGGCTGGGGAGCGATCGATGCTGATACAAAGCTGCACGGAGCTTGAAGTTGGATTTCGACCCAGATTCAATAGAACACTCTCGAGACAGAAAGCTCGTTATTCAGATTCACCTCGCGGGAGCAAGGATATGTTGCCGCGTGTCACTACCCAGAGATACTGTTAGAGGAGCGTGCGTTCTGCCGCTTTGCATGCTTTTGGACATTGTTGCAGTGATCAATGAAGACGGGCGTCATGATATTTTTCATATTCTCATATCAAGTTTTCGCTTCTTCCAAGATCTCCGTGACTCGCGCCTCCGAGTCCAGAGTGCTATAAACGGTCTGAATCGCCGAGACGCAAGTGCTTATCAGCCAAATGGTTCCAAATTCAAGAATGCCTCTATTCGTGAAGAAGTTATGCCAAACGCGAATTGGACAATTCTCCGATGAGCCACGCCGAAGCGATCGCAAACTCTCCGCGGCTTCCGACGCTCGAGAACATGAAGGTTCCGAGGCGAGCCGTAATCATTCTTTATGCAGGGATTATCCTCAAGGAATCGGAGAAGATAAAGTGAAGAATTCCAGTAAAAATGTATTTCGTTACATCCTCTCCTAAAATGTCTAGAGTCGCGGCGGTCGCCCGATGGATCACTATGTTGTTTTCCCGGGCTGCGGGAGAACCATTCCCAGCTCGCTACGTATTTCCTGCTGTTGGTCGTCCCATTTTTAGACTTCTCTCGGCGTGGGGATTACTGTCAGTTTTTCTTCTGAGCATATACTGCGCGGAGCGGCTGTGTATTTTGCACAAACGCTTCAAATGACAACCCTCATCTGCCCCTCCTCTGGATCCCGCGACTTGGAGCTCAGCGGAAAATAAGCTCCCCAAGCAGTAGAGCCGGCAACGTGGGGTTCTGACGTCGGCTCTATTCGCCGTCTCCTCTTCCTACTGCATTCCCGTCCCACAAAGTTCCAAAGGAACCTGTACAGTTGAAACTCCTATTTCAAGCTCAGGTTGAGAACAGAGAAAATAATGATTCTGAAAAACCCTCGTTAGGGAATTCATGAATTTCGCCCAGTTGTCGGCAGCCGAAAGACGTTGCAGCCGCATGGGAGAACTGCATGAAGGATTTTTAACGAGACTCGTGGCTTTACAGAATCATCCCTCAGTACCCTGCGAAGCAGATTCTGTCAGAGATTTGAGGGATTCGACTGTGAAACCCCTGGCGGGGAGAAGGTATGCCTCTCTCCCGTTTCGAAGAGGCGTTCTAGTACTAGTACGATCAATTGTCATTGAAATGCTTGACAACCGCTTGTGGCGGAAAGCCGTAGAGGATCCCTTCTCGATATGCCTACTAATCGAGAAGGTTTGATTAGCCGTCTCTGCGATTCTCAGAGAAGGCAACTGAGGTATCTCGATTCCGACATCTGACCCAATCATCCGACTCCTCGATCCCTGCGGAGCGTTCGCTTCAGACTGTATCGATAAACAGTTCGGCGAGTCAGTAGGGTCTCAAGTGATCTGGGTGGTGTTCGAGGGGATTTCCTCCCATTCCGTGTGGGAAAAAAAAAGTAGTACGGTTGCTTTTGGCTCCGGATGTGTGCAAACACGTTCGTGAGGCCGAGTCGTGCAGTGTTCAGGACTTCAAGAAGTCTGTATTGCAGTGTAGTTTCTGGTTCTTCCGAAGTTCAGAAAACCGGTTCACGTAAACGAAACCACTTCCTCGACGGCGCTAAATTGGGCCGCACATCCAGTCGGTGAAAGGAGGAATTAATAAGGACAGCAATATTTTGCGGGCATGAAAATATCGCCTTCATCGGGCTTGCGGGCCAACCACTTGCCCGACGAAACAGCTGCTTGTCGATGAAAGCACATCAACTATTTTTTCGGAGCACTCAGCGCTAGCGGGGAACGCACCTAAGCGTTGGCAGACGGCGCCCAGTGAACCCGGAGAACCTCCTTGATCTTCCTGAGCACCCACAGATGATCGAACTTACGAAACCGTGACTTTACATCAGGAGCGGCTTCTTTCCTGAGTGATTGTGAAACAGATCTCATCTCACTCTCGAAATTGATGTTGTTTATGATCGTCGGAATGGAAGATTGTTGGGATTTGACGGACTGGCTCCTTGCGATGATTCTGAAAGGTCAACCCTCGGAGCGTTCAAGCTGCTCGGCGACCAAGGAAAGTGGGTCTGAAAAGTGTTCTTGAGCAACGCGTCGCCTGAATTCCTGAAGGGGGTTGCGGGCATCCCAATGTCGAACCCGACTCGGGATCCACTTCCTTTTGGCTTGCCGGCTGCGACCGGGCTGATCAGGAGGGGAAAGACACTCAGCCTCCAGCGACTTTCCCCGCTGCTTTATTTACAGTTCATGGGACCCGTTCCATACTGCGTTCATTCTGGCAAGATGATTGGGCCGAAGGAAGAACCGCGCGGTTAAATACTTGCTGCTTGCTGCAACTTCTTCCCTTTTACTGACGTTCCTGCCGGAGATAGCGGAACAGCTCAGCGTTTTCTGCCAGAGCAGTACGGGCAGGTGCGGCACTCGCGGCGTTTAATGCTTCGTCCTTTATGTCTGACGTGCTGGAAACGTTGCGGCACTGGCTCTGTAGCGTTCGCAAGTGCACTGTGGCTCGTAACGGCGTGGCGGTGGCTCCAGCGGAACTTGACCGTGTGCTGCTGCTCCATTCATGGGGATTTTTCGATTCTGTTGCTAAGTGAAAGAATTCACTTCCGCGCAACCAAATCAGAAAGCATGCCAGCAAGGATAACGGTGGGAATTGGGGAGCGTCGGGGAAGAGGAATCATATTCAAGGGCTCCTGGGAAAGGTCCAGCTCGAGCTGAGCGAATGATGCCGCATCAAGGCTCTTCGCTCATTTGCACCGAGCGACAGCGGCCGTTGAGGATCGGTGTCGTGAGCTGCGACGGAAGGCTGGAGCGACTCACCGCAACGAGACTTCTTTTCGCCGCTGAGCTTGTGGAAATATCTCCGGTTTCGTGGTTATGGTGTATCGGCGAGGGGTTATTGGAGCCTGGCTTGCGGAGCGTTCGGGCTGATCGTCGCTCGTCCACCAACGCACGAGAGTCATAGGGATCCTCCTTTATGTGGGGCTGCCGCGTCAGCCACGGCTATGTGATCGCTGTCTCCTGCGCGTGGAGCTTACATGATACGCGGGGAGGTCGCCTCGGCCGCAGATGAGCGAGGACTGGTGCTTCGTCGCGGGCGACACTGCTTCTGAGGTTACGTTCTGGCTTTCTAAAAGAGGGAGTCTCTCTCTTGCTGTTGCTTTGGGCCGGTCCGACGAGAAGTGGAGGTCGCCAGCTCCAAAGAGGACCCCGCCTCGTGAGGGATCAGCGGCGGACTCGACGTCTGGACATCGTCATTCAACTCTGGTCAGAGTGCGTTCTGAAAACGCATTCCGGGCTCAAGCTGCTCAATCATCTCGACGTTGACCGCGTTGCCATGACCATAGCACACGGAATTGCAACTGACAGTCGAAATTGGGTCACTAAAACTGGCGTTGCAGGAGGAAACAATCTGAGAGATTCCCACGCCTGGCTTCTGCCGATCATTCGATGCGATGGCCAGCCGTCGACCAGTCAACACTTGCCTCGATGAGCATGTCCCAGCGTAACTGAATCCACCGAAATCCAACGGGCCATGGCTCCCGCTCTTCCAATGGAGCCGACTACACAGCTCCTTCGGAGTGGGCGAATCGCGGGACGAAGAGGATCGTTCTGGAGATATCGGAGATCCCTTGAACGGACGTCGTCCGGCGTTTTCGGAACGGTCGACACCGCGACCTCGTGTCCACACGACCGAGATATCATCATCGAGAAGCACAACAGCTTGGACATTGGAATTCTATGATGAGAATGCTTCGGTGGTCAGTGAAAAGCCACGCTCATAATTCCCTATGTCACAGATGATCGGCTTATCGCCGAGTTTGGTAGGATTGCGAGAAGTTGAGCCGAAATTCGCAAGAGAGCTATCCTGCGTCAATCAGTTGCTCAGTCGAATCGATATTGTCGACCATCCGTTGCCCGGCGCAATTCTTCGTCGTGTCGCAGTATCACTCCGAGTGCGTGGGGCCGTGAACCGGACCGATGTTGCTCATGGCATAACTTCGCCGAGAGGCCATCTAGGTTCCAGCCGAATGGGTGAAAGCCTAAACAGAGCGGGATGACTCTCGCATTTTTGCGACGTAGGATGTTCACTCCTGAATTCGGTATCTGTTCTCGAGCTGTCCTCTCCATCGGGATGCGAGAAGCTCCAGGTCAAAACTAACTGACGGCTTTCGGAGATGAGCCGCAGCTTTCGCGTCGAGAATAATGCGAATCATCGATGAAGCGAGCCCAGGAGTTCACAGGATGGTTCACCGTTTGAATTGGGGGGTCGGATTCATGATGTCCGACAGTTGGCTGTCACTGGCAAGTCGGCGAATAATCTAATCCACCTGCAGTACATGATTCCGTGTCGAGCTGATTCCTGGGGTGGCTTTTGCTTTGAGATTTTCACGCACTTTCACCCCGAAACGGAGGAATACCGCAGCAATATCCTGATTGGAGATAAACAAGACTCGCGCCAAGACCGGTGTTCATCGGCGTGGAAAGATCGACTTGATCCAGCTCTCCTCACCGCTTTGCTTACGATTCTGCAACCACATCCATGGTTATGTGCCATCTACCTACAGTGCCGGTCATTCACTCCGAAAACGACGGGATCGTGCTGGAACAACATTCAGAATCCATTGGAGAGCTCTGCATTGTTGATACATTGGGGAACGTTGGTATACATTCAGGCCGGAGGTGCTGCTGAATTATGGTTCCGCGATAGTAACTCCGACACTTGAGCAATGAATCATTTATCCTGGCCGGAGGGTACGAGGCGATGCGACGGAGCATGCATGGAGATCGGCCGGTATCGCGGCCACTTGTCGAAAATATCTCTGTGACTGCAGTATCAAGTCGCAGGGGGATGGAGTCACGACCGAAAACGTCGCGCCGTATCTTATAACCATGGACTGTGAATAGAAATCTGAGGAATGCCCTCAATATTCCCCGAACAGATCCCGTCCAGAGAGAAACTGAAGCTGCTGCTGCAGACGGGTCGCTCTGCGGGCCGCAAACTTGTCCAGTCGATGACAACAAGAAAAGTTTCACTGTCTGAGATTCTCAGAATGTTCTCCTGTTGCTCTGGTCAAGAACATCGCGTTTCCGCATTCCTGCCGCAACCAAAATCCACGAGATGGTCACGTCTGGGAACGGATCTGTACTCTGTCGAAAGTTCTCTCCAAGCTGTCTCTCGCTGCCCTGCTTCGGCTTTATGGCGTTCCCGTCTGATTCCCCGTTTCTCTCCGAGATGCCATATTCAGAAGAGCCGAATATGGGGAGAACAACAATTTCTACAAGAAAGGAGTCGAGATTTCGACAACCCATCCCCTTAAGTGTAGCTATTTCCGGAAGAGAGCAGCTGAGTATGCTGTTTGATATCCGACACTCGAGTCCGTATCCGGAGCCCTAGAGGAAGTCGAACAAACATGTGACTTAGACCAGTGCTTCCTGAACTCCTCAAGTCCGCGGCCCCCACTCGGCTGTCCACGTGGCGCGCGGACCCCAGGAATTCTCCCTATTGATTCTATGTTACTCTTCGTACCATGCTAATCTGCAGCAGGTGACGGGGATTCAATCCTGGCTCCGATTCCTCGATTTGAAATTCGCGCGATCGCAGACAGTGTTCGGGCTCACTTGGATGACCTGATCGCTTACTGGAGGAAGAGGCATATCATGAAAACCTGCTACAACTGGATTTCCCTCGTGGTGGAGAACAGGAGGCTCCCAAACCTCAATGCGTTTTCTCCGCTGGAGCGCTGTCGGACGAATTGCGTCGACACTGAAGCGCCATTCTTCGAGTTCCTTCCAACCGCGAGATTTCGCCGCTTGAGCTCGTTGAGATGCATAGGAGAACCCTCGGGGCCTTCAAAGAAAGATGGACCCAACTTCGGGAACTACTGACTCAGGCCACACGGTCACTTCCTGAACGCTTTTTTTGAACGCTCGGAACCGTTCGCGCAGGACGCACATGAACCTTGCTTCGAGTCATAAGGCGACGGGATAGCAGATCGAGTAAATTAACGAGCGATCCTCTTTACCGGACGGGGTTCGCTATTCAACCGTCTTGACCACCTCCACCTGAATACATGCGGGATTCGAAAAGAAGCAAATGAAGTAACCGCTTCCATTGTCCGTGTATTTTCCTCTCTGCGCTCAACACGGTGTCTTGCTGAGATCTACCCGCTATGTTTTCACTCTTGCTTCCCCGGATTCTCTCGCTAGCCTTGTTTTCCCACTAAATGTCAGTGAGCCAACCGGGAAGCTTGTTGCGGCTTTCCATGACTTCTATCAAAGAACTTCGGAGAGAGCGAATTTGTGCACCCTTGATTGCCGGAAAGAGCGGAGCACCTTTTTCGTAACTCTGATAGTTGGGAGAGGAAATGTAAAGGCGTTCTTCGAATCCTGTTCCAAGGTTTTTTATCTGGCTCCGACGGCGGAGTTGGGCACTTCCACCGCTTGTTACCATCCAGTCTGACCGCGACTATTTTTTTCCTGACAACAAACTCCCTGACTGTGGAGATAACTCGAATATCTTCTGGACGAAACCTCTGCAAGATCCTGGCCGTTTCCATTCAAGAAACCTTCCAGACCCGCTTCTTCAGAAAATCAAAGCATACCGCGACTTCGCTGCTGGTTCCCTTCTCTCGAAAATGTGTGGGTGCTTTCGGCGCATTCTGATGATCGCTCTGATCGGGGAGACTTCGTTCTCTCGCACGTTTGTCAAAAGGCCGTTGCGACGGAATGAGCTGGCAGAATACTGAGGTGGAGCCTGTGCGGACAGGCTTGGGTTACTTTTCATGCCATTTCCTGAAAGCGATATCAGCTCTCGCACACTGCGCTACGGGAGGCTACAGTTTCTGAAAACAACAATCTCATCTACATTATACAGCGCTGATGGTTGAATATTTCGTCCCGTCAGCCGTTACTCGGAGAAGTTGTTGCGATCGATGCGTAACTCGAGAACTGAGATAGAAGGATGATGACAACGCATCGGGAGTCGGGGAGAATCCTTCTTTCCATCCGTTCCATGCGATGCCGTCTCAAATGAGGACCCGAGGATTCTCGACTTCATAACCCGATCTTGCTTGAGTCCGTTCCAAGAACTGATCAGCTACGTTTTTGGCAAGTTTGCGGACGAGGTACACTCTGGTCATAACCCGAACATGAGACACAGACGCAGTGCCCTCATCCGCCCATTATCCAGTGAAAGGACGAGCTCCGTGCTGACCAGTACATTCGATCTGTACCGTCGACCGCTGACTGCTCAATCCTGAAGCCGGACACAAATTGTGTTGCGCAAATATAGATGATCTCCCAATAGTAGGACTTATGCTCAAACACAACGTTCAGCATCCATCCATTCAGAGGTCTCGATGCGGGAAGAAAAGATGCTGGAGAGCCGAATTACTTAACCCACTTACATGCAGTGCAGCGGAAAAAGTGGCATATTATCTGCTCCCCTTCAGGAAGCTCTTCGCAGGCTCGAGTGCCTGTACTGTACATATCTCATTTTGGGCTCTTATCGCTCATGAATGGGTTACGACACAGGAATCGGGGAGTTTCGTAGTCGAGCATCGTTCCAATCAATGCATAGAGCTGTTCGCAGGACCGATTTGGGGAAGGCTTATGAATATATTCGTTCTGTTTCTTCCAGGTATGTATCCGGTCGCACGACGATTACTGACCGCTCCAGCTCGCTTCACCCTTTCTGGTGGGTTGCCCCGGACGAGATATGCTTGCTGCACACATACATGAGCCCCGGACTGAGTTTCCGTGAGTGCGTTGAATTCGCGCTCAGTAATCTGTCCGCTCCAGTTGGAATTTCATGGAGAAGCCCAGTGGCAACACAGGCTCCGTTCATCGACGTCATGGTCGGGACGCTTCGAGTTCTCGAGACACTTGAGATTCGGAACATTTATTCACCGTCCGCCGAATCTCAGCCTCCTCCATGGTTTCTGAAAGAAGCGTGTGGAATAGAGATGCGGTGAGACTTGCCAGACAGCCGCTAGAGGAGTCTATGATGAATGAGTCTATCAGTCTTTGTTTCCACGGTCAGCATCTCGCGCAGGCTACAGGAATACTAATCGTAAAGATGCCTTTTGGGGCCATCATAGTAATGTCGCGAAGAATCTTCTCGGGGAGGCAGTTTTCACGATCAACTTTGACGCTTCTCCAGAGAGAAGGGAGCGGAACGATTCCCAGAGCTTCAAAATTCGACGAACTTTTGGGTAACGGAGCGCTGTCAAAGTTTGCTGCTGCTATCTGATCTTCTCTCGAGTGGGAGGGGTCGGGGGCTTCTTCCGAAGCAGCGGAAATAATTGGCAAAGGGAGGGTTGGGGTCATTCCCAAAAACATACACGAAAGCTAATCGATGTACGAAAGCATGGTCTCTGTTGTCTGGTAGGCAGCAATGGCTGATGCGGTGAAGGGAGAACGCGCGACTTTCTCGATCGGCTGAAGTTGGTCAAATTCTATGTATGGGCGATTTTTTCCCCACGGAGTACCGCACGTGATCAACCGCGTGACTGAGCGTTCACGTGAACACAAAGGTATCCCGGAGTACAGACGTTAGTGAAGTTGTTGTTCAGAGCACGTGGCATTCTTTAATACGCGAATGTGTTCTCCGCTTCAATAAACGTCGTCATTCGATCCGGTCATCCGTCAGATCGATCGCGACATTCATGAAAAATCTCATATGGAACGTCTAATCTGAGCTTTGGCCGCGTAGTCGCCAAGAGTTTGAAGTATTCTCCAACACTGCAGGACGGAAGCTTGCGCGGGATGGGGAGGTTCGTCATGATCCTTGAGAAACTGTGAAGCACATGGCTGGAATGAAGATCGGCTTGGAACGCCTTATTCACGGATAGGAATCTGGTCTGGATCTCCAAGGGAGAAGGGGCTCAGTGTGCTAGGGGAATCTCGGCTGACTTTTGATGAGGAGTTGGTACTCGATGTTCAGAGAGGAACTCCGTACGGCATGGTGGGAGTTAACGCTGAGAAACATCATACTTTCAGAAGGATCCCTGTTCGGGCTTCGTTCGGGTGCCGTTTGAATGGAAATGATTCTGGACGACATTCTAGAGAGATTATCACACGCATGGGGCTGCTGAGAAAGTGGAGTTATGCAAGGACGCCGAATAAATTAGTCCTACTCCGAAAACGACTTTCTGTAGTGACGATTTCGTGCTGACGAGCCCAAGAATTGGCAAGAGATCGAGGCTGAAGCGAGCCGGAGCATCTCGTGGTTCCAACAATTACATGGCTTTAAATCACTGCGAGCGAGCCCTTGGCGGTGGACTGTAGAGGTTGAATGCATTCAACCTGCAGCACCAACAACCACCAATGCCGCTGCTGATGATGACAGTGGCGGCGGTGTCGGTGGTCTACTGTGTGTGGATGTTTGTGAAACCTAGCCGGCCGCCGAGTTCACCTGCCTGTCGCCGTTATCGCGAGCAGCGTCGCAAGTCGAAACAGGGTCCCTGTGTAAGGCACTCGCTCTTTCGGCCGCTCTCTAGTCGGCATCTCGTTGACCGCTACGAGCCGCGGAACTGGCCATGGAAACTCGCGAGCAACTAGATTTGGCCCGCTGAGGCCGTCCTGGTGAGACACTGACGGGCGAACTTGAGCTGAACAATACAAACATTTGGTTCCTTAGCGGCGACATTCGATGCGCTGACGAGAGAGCATCGAGCGAACGTTGGGAAGCTCTGACTGATTACTAGGCGGCCGTTCTCGAGTCAATAGCATACGGAGCAAATCGCCAAAAGAACACCGAGAACTGCTACGATTCGATCCCAACCAGGCGATAGGAAGCCTTGTCGAAGTCGAGTATATTGAGGATTCGTCTGTTCTAGTTTGAGCGAGACTCTGTGAGTGATTTTCTCCAGCAACGCGTGATCGCCCGTCACTAAACAAAAGCAGCTATCCAATCATAGCGATCGCTAAGTCATCTCGCTGGCCGCGTGCGCTCGCTGCACATTCTAGCGGATCGCGGAACTACTGTGGAGAACCTGGCGCCCTGATTCTGAATTCGAATTGTTCCATGCCGGAGCCGTCGACGTTCCCCTCGATTCGAAGCTCCTTTTCCGGTGCATCCGTACGAAAAAGACCTGCTCCAAGCTCTCCTTCAGTTTCCGGAAGGAGAAAATGAACAGTAAATCTGAAAAGCAAGCCCCAATCGAGGAAGCGACCGCATTCCCGTTCCGCTACTGAGCGGCAGGGAATGACAACATGTAGTTCTCCGAGATGGTGCTGCCGAGAAAACCGGAACCCATTCTTCTGATTCAGCCCTACGCAGAGACATCTAAGATCGACGCAGCCGCGGCGCCGTCACCGGTCGTCAAGTATCTCAATGGACAACAAAGCAACCTAACATAGGACTGAGAACAACGAGTGACCGAATGACTCCAGGACGGTAATGAATGAGCAGTACCGATTCCACGGAGCAAATCAGTTTCACCCGGCGTCGAAAGTATGAATAGATTCGAGGCACTTCCCGGCCACAAATCTTTCAGCACCGCCCTCATCGGTCCCGGAAAGGCTGCCGTATGCCGACACGAATGCGCCGAATCGAAGACTGATCTGCATGGTGATAGCCAACAGCGCACTTGAACCGACCACGGAAAGGGACCACCAGAAAGGAGGTGTATCCTGCATCCCGCGAAACCACCGAGCTCTGGTCGGGATCGAATAGCCTTTGGAAAAGCCCCGGTCGAAAATATGAGGAGCATACGCTCGACGATGGGCCCGAGCCATGAGTCAAGCTCCGACGAGCGGAACATCCACCTTTTTTTTTCATCGATCACTGTTTGGCGCAAATCATTCGGCGGTCCGCTTTGGCGGGAACCACGATTTGAAAGTGCGTGTTGTCTGCTCCGGAGGCTGAGCCAATCACCGCGAGCGGCCATGAAGGTTCTGCGCATGCTCCCCCGAAAGTCGACAACATCAACGTGAATAGCAGCCGCCGTTGTGTTGGTGCCGACTAGCCACATAACACAGAAGGAGGCATAACATTGAGCCGTTGTTTGGTTGGCTTTAAACTGCCACATTGGCTCAAGGAAACCTTGGTTCCTGCATGAGCTTCATTCACATCGGAGTTCGAGTGTCTAGTCACGGCAGTGTCTGTTGTGCTCAATAAGTGGAATCGTCTCTATCGAATAGAATCGCCTGTCCGAAGTTATGGGTTTCAAGTCTCCAGAAGCGCCGCGAGGCCACTCCACTGCCAGTTCGAAGAGACGGCCCGGCAGCGTTCAGTCTCCGAACGCCAGGATGAACATAGAGAAATACCTCGTTCCTCAAGTGAAAGCAGAAGGTGTTCGAACCGATTCGAAGTCGGGAATCGCTCATGTTGTGGCTGAGACGACAGAGGTGGTGACAGACGTCAGATCCACGGACGAAGTGAGCACTACGGTTGAACAAGCGGTAGGCAGTCATCATCAAGGGAATAGCGGCAACTTGAGCAGCGTTGGAAGACAGAAGGAAAATGTGCCTCAGAGTGGGACCGCGACGAAAGCACGAAAGAGAGTTCGAACCACCCGAAAGCGAGCGATTGCCGTCACCGCTGCCACTGCCACGAATGCGACATCGTCGACGACTCCACCGAATGCTAATGCAGTCGATTGCAAAGAAAAGTTCATCACAGACTATTTCCAACCTCGAAGGAGTCATCGGCGGACGAAGGCTGAAGTGGTCAAGTCGAACCAGATGCTGATGGAAGACAAAATTCTCCGAGAAGACGAATCGGGATTCGAAATCGTGAAATACGAAGATAAAGGACGCGGCGTCATCGCAATGATCGACCTCAAGGCAGGCGATTTCGTTCTCGAATATGCCGGGGATCTTGTCAATCTCAAGGAAGCCCGACTCCGTGAAGAGCGGTAAGTCGAGAGCCACCCAAATAGTTCGTTCGAGGGAATCAAGAGTTGACCCTGGACAGCGGTGTTTCCTCCATTCATGGGATGAACAGCGTATATATCGCGTCCGTGGAGTTCTACAGGTTTGGGCCCATATGATTTTGAAGCGCATCGCTGACTTTAAAAGGCCCAGCTTGGGTTTAAAGCTCCAACGGTCGTTTTAAAATGGCGTCCGTCGGCGCTCCTGTCAGAACCAATAATGGCGCGCGCGCGCTACCATGGCCCCTACCCCAAGATGAGAGCCTCCGGATGGTTAGATTCGCCGTTTGTCGCTTGAGTTGTTTTTTTTTTCTTCTGTGGCTCCATGGCCAAGCTTCTCAAATCTAATCTCTCAATGTTCACAGGTACGCGCTCGACTCTTCAGTAGGGTGCTACATGTACTACTTCCAGCACGAGAACGGCAGCTATTGTGTTGACGCTACCCCAGAGAGCACTCGACTCGGACGTCTCATCAATCATTCTATCAAGGGTGCTAACCTAAAAACGAGATCCGTGAAAATCGGGGGGAAACCAAGACTGGTTTTCTTGGCCAAACGGGATATACACTCTGGTGAAGAGCTTCTGTACGATTATGGGGACCGGAGTAAATTGTCCCTCGAAAGTCATCCTTGGTTGAAGAAGTGAAGCAGTGAATCATTACCATCAGGCAGCTACATGCTCCAAACCTCGGACTTGAAGTTTGCTGGAAACGGTGAAACAAATCATTCGTTCACTGCCAAACATTGACACCAACTGTACATTGTCATTTGCGGACCAGGATTCATCGCAGGGCCACGCAACAGAGTTTTGGCCGACTATGTAAAATATTACGAATCATGGAAGACGGAAGGAATAAATCTGTACATAAAGTATCATCTTTTCGTCGAATCTATCTGTCTATTGATGTCTGGTTTCCTTGAGAGTATCTTGAACTCGGGTTTCCTCAACCGAGCCATCTTCGATACGGTGAGGTTCATGAAGTTCGATACTCCTTAACGCTGGAGTCTTGTACTTCAACGCTCCATGAAAGCGGTGCTCGGAATGCACGGACGAGATATCATTGGGAGGCATAACTTCCAATCTGGAATCATCGAGACTGTGTTGCACTGCCCTCCTCAAGGCTACCGCAATGGTGAAGTTTTGATCTCCATCGGATCAGCTCCGTCTATGCGAGCCCCGCCGTGTTCGGCTTTAGAGCTCAATTTCGTGGTTACTGTTGACCTCTCGCGAGCCGGTGGGACCAACGCTGGTAGAACACATGCGGTGAACCGCCGTTGATGAAAGAAGATCTTTTTTGAACCGCATAGCAACGTCAGTGGCCGATGTATCCAAGGAATTTTTAGACTGGATTTTCGGAAACCAAGTGCTGCGGTTTCCAGATCTGCAGATAGGCGGAACTCGTATCGTCTTTCCCCCTTAAAAAAAACGGTCAGCGGGTTTTTTTCGCTCATGTATACGTCTCTCATGATGGGGTCTTGCCTCATCGACGAAAGCCTAAGAGAAATTCTGGGACCATCAATATTTCATTCCTCTCGCTATGTCCCGTCCTCTTCGCTCGGGGACACTTCATGCTTCGAATAAAAGCTACTCTCGAGATTGCTGCGTCGGAGACTTTAGAAAAGAAGTCGTCACAGGTGACTTTTTTTGGCTGTTGCTCCGCAACCCGAAGTTGCCTACTCCCGTCAAGGTCACCGACAACAGCAGTCCTCTAGGACGAGCCAGGGATCGATTCTGCAGAACACTGAGGGGAGAGCGAGGAAGGGTAGCAGAACAAGTTCCGTGCTCAGTACAGTCGTCCTTGAACGTTTGGTCCTCTTCCCATCGTCTCGAGGGCGGTCTCTCGTCGCTTGTAGAAACAGGGAGCGAGAGAACCGAGCCATAAATTGAAGCACATGGGGAAATTAATGCTGCTGATGCTCTCTGGAGTGCATTTTTGTGATGCTTTATGTATATGTATTCACGAGACATCCGATCCCGAGAAAATTGATAACACCAGGTCCGAACGTCCTAGAAGCGCTGAGACATGAGACGCCGTGTTCCGGAATCACCTCAGTGATAACGGTGGTCGATGTCCCAACTTCCCTCGAATCATGAAGCGGCGCAATGTCGTTCTCAAAGGTAACCCAGAACTCGAGAGCGGCGATCGTCTCCGTGCCTCCCTGTAAGTTTCCGAATCCTACTCTCCAAGCGGAGCACTGTAAATTGCGAGTACGATCTCCGCAATACCTTCATCGAGAAAGGAACTGAGATGGAACCGATCTTTTCCGAATGGAAGATCTAACTCAATCTATAACTCGCGGAGACTCGGCTTTCTAGAGTCAATCATAGATTCGCCATTCTCAGGGAGATTCCTACAAGAGTCTGTGCCGATCACTGTGCCGGGTACAGTAACTTCAGATGAGACATGCGACTCTTTCTTGCGACCCTTGTGAGCTTCAGCCCCGTGGTTGAAAATCATTGATCTTCGAGAAAGTGCTGAGCACGAGCGCATGTTGCCCGCGTCCGTCTCATCGGAAGGATGCTCGGATCGGATGCTACTGGCTCCTAGGTGTCGGAAGGAAATCCTGTGCAAGGTTGCGCGTACGGAAATGTGGTATCTTTTTGTGTAGCATGCAAATCCCACATCGCTGCTGAGCATGAAGCTGGAAGAGCTATCTAGACACGATCGATGGCGGTTTATGGGCGGTTTCTCAGATCTCCAGTTCAAGACTGAAAACTCATCTTGCGCTGTAGTGTTTGAGCCTCGTCTCGCAAGCGACCTGAAACAGCAATGAGATTCTGTTCCGCACGAAAAGCTTGGCATTCAGGATGTCATGCCATAGCCTGGAGAGCGCCGTAGTCAGTCCCGGAGGGAGGTTTGTTTTGAATGTACCTTCATCCTGAATGATGATCTGACCATGAGGCCATGGAGCTCCGTTGATAGCCGGCTGCATGCAGGCGCGGTACAGCGACAGCCCATGTTTCCCTGAAGTTCAGTCACCGGAGATAGCTTCTCCGCAAGACATTGAGAGTCAATAGATAGTCTCAAGCCGTTTCCCTCATCATGGAAACGGAGAGTTTTTTCATGGAACCCGAGTGTAGCCAGGTTGAGAAACTCCCGTTCAGCATAGGTTCGTCGTACAGATCATCCGCACGATCGCAAATGATGTTTATTTCCAGACACAGAATCAAGGGACTGTTCATGTTCCTTCGTTCCCCAAAAAGAGAACTGGGATTGATTCGAATACAGTTCTACATCCGACTGATTTCTAGAGCACAGTCTAGGAAACCTATCCGCTAGTCTTTCCGAGATCGGTTGGAGGTTATCGATTCCTAGGTTGAAATAGGGAAGGATTAAAACCGCCGTGTAGGACTTTGCTCCCAAGATATCGCTTCGTGGACCGTCGCAGTGATGGACACTCAGAAGATTGTCTTCGATGGAGGAAGAACGAATCTGAATGAGTGGCTGGGTCAATGTCGACGAATGATTGTTTGGCCACTGTCCTGTCATCATGAGTGGCATCACTCTGTTTCCGGAAATTGTACTCAACGGCGACGCCTAATCTACAGGTGGTACGCCCCAGCAGCCTGACAACGTTATGCTGCCAAACAATGTCAGCTGTTCCTGTTTCTAGTGGGGCGGGCTGTAGTTGCGAGATACAGACTCCGCGATACCGACCGAGAGTACGTCTTTCGGACATGATCGCAGATACGGGATGGCTTTATCTTCGTTTTGATTCTGAGCGATTGAACACGCGACAATCAACCCAAAATATTCCCCGCACTTTGCAATGAGGAACTGACAGAATCGAAACCCCACTGTTTACGCTCACGCTGAGCAAGCGCTCGCAACGATAGAATTGCTCGATTGCTCTCTGCGGCCGTGGGGCTCGATTCGGGGTTCAGCGTGTTCGACCCCAGCGTGTATCGGACTCGTTGTTGCTTGCAACGGCGGCCGCGGCGGCCGAGGACGAGAGGGGCACAGAAAGAAGACTTGGAGTAACCGAGAGGGAAGGCATAGAGAAAGGGAGCTTTTGCAGAGAAACGCTACAGGTAGGTGGTGATCAGAGAGCGGAAGCCTCCGGACAGTGACTGAGCGCGGATGTACGTTGCCTGAGTGACATCTCATAACTTTGTGACCTGGCTCTCGAAAAGTGATGGAGGCGTGCGACCTAAGGACTCTCTGGGAGAATCTCAGTAAGTCTGAATGAAAACAGAACGTAGCATGTGGGAATCAGCCGATTTCATCTTGGGTTCAGCGGAAGCTTGTTGTCTGCGCTCATGACTGTTCGAAGACGCGGGAGAGACTTGTTCTACCTGACTCATGAGGCCAACTTCCGCAACTGAGAGCATGCGGTCTCGAGTAGACTCGGTCCTCGATGAGGCTGGAGGGATATCAGCCGAGTCGAGCCTGCGGACTGCGCAGATGTGTCGACGGAAAGTTACCTGAACTCTCATCAATACTCCAAGGGTGATTACTGTCCGATCTGAAAGATCCGATATCTCAGGTTCTTGATGTCATTGAAACGTGCAGATTGCGCGAAATTGTTTCCGACTTAGCGTCCGGAACTTAGAACGCCGAGCAGATTCGCAGCGAGAAGACACCATAGTCCCGTGTGCCGCTTGAATCATTGACGACTTTTCTGACAATTAGACGTGCTCGCTGATTTAGTTGTTTGCGCGCCGGATGAGGAAGCGAATACCGCCTGCGGGAAGGAATCCGATGACATTATCAGCTTCTTGAGCTTGCTGAGAGGGATTGCTCCGGTGAGAAGCGGGAAGGAACCCCTCCTCCGAGATGTTCTGGTCAAAGCCGAGTCTGGGAAGCCGAGTCAAAACATGAGAAATGCCGAAACTCGTTCGCTCGCCATGATTTGCGTCGAGTCGCGACTCAACATTCGGTCGTCAGAGGGAAGCCGAATCTCGAGATGCGATGGCTTGGAGACTAATTCCTCGCTGCTCCGAACACATGTTTTATCATGTGAGGACGAGGGAGTCACCGAAGACTCGAATTCACCCCGGAATCGTAATCTGTCCGAAAATTTTCACCTCTGTATGAACGGATCACACCTGTATCGGACCTGGAGTTCTAGAGGAAGTCGACCTTGACAAAGAACGGCCGTTACCACTAACACTGAGGGATCTGCGTTCATCTATCAACACCCTACAACTGGGTACGATCCGCGTTCAGCGCAGTCCGGAAGCTGTCGATGCGGAATACGTACCCCGCAGGAGCATGTTGCGCAGCGTCGTGTGCAAAAACTCCGCATGCCCCCAAGTGAAGGGTGAGAGAACGACCAGAACCACCAGTCTGTGCAACGAAAAAAATAACAAGGAGCTGTGATAGCTTTCCCTATTCGAGTCGCAGTCGACTCGTGCGGCGAATCATGTTCCGGGCTAGGCGATACAGGAGCTATCAAGTGGAATATTTTTTTCCTGATCAACCACGGAAGCCTCTCTCCACCACGTGCCTTCCTGTTGCGCGGACGGTGACTTTGCATATCAGACCAAACTTCGTAAATGCGTTCGAGAGTGGGACCAATAGTGGCTTGACTCCGATTGATAGGGCGCTCCATTGGAAGGAACAGATTGCGTTTCTTCCCGAAAGAATTGTACTTTCTGGGTAGTCATCGTTCTGTTGAAAAGGGCGCCAGCCCGAGCCACACGGCTCCACACCCCTCGTTCCGGGGGATGCGCTTCATTGGGGCTTCGGTACCGTCAAACCCAGTTCCCAAAACGATGATGGAATCACGGTTTTTACTGTGCGGACAGTTTGCTGAAATATCCGTCGGGGGCGCTCCGATGTTTATGTAGTTCGAGCAGCCAACGGGGAAGCAAGGCCTCTCTCCATCGCAGCAGATTATTTTGAAAAACGGAAGAAAAGTCCGAGCCGGAGGGAGAGTACATGATTCGGCCGTCCTCGCGGGCTCGCTCACCTGGGTAGTTGCGTCGTTGCTGAGATCTTTCGCTGTATTCCATTAGAGCATGGCGCTCCCAGATGATGTCGGTAGCCGGGAACCGAGTATGCCGTGACTGACGTGCCGAATCTAAACAAAGCGCTGCTAGAGGGTATGTGGGAATGCTTTGTGTGCTCGTTGCGAACTGGGAATCTTGCTTCCGGCCCGACGGAACAGAAAAACAGAGCCCCCAGCGTATTAGGCCCCACAGGAATTCATTTCCGCGGACGAACATCTACCTGCAGCTGGCTGCAAAGTCGAGCTCCGACCTCTTACAGCTTCAGATGGAGCTTCTCAAGCCCGATTGCTAGCAATGGTTCCAGAAAGCTTGCGACTCTCATTTGTGGGAAAAACTCCTCAGTTCTCGAACTCCATGTCCGGCTCGCAGGCTTCTCTGCACCGCGGAGCGGAGAGAAACTCGTCCGAAGAGTGGACTCCGAACCGAATGAGGATTCAAGCCGCAGAATACTGATGGTAGGCTCGGGCTCCGGAAAGCTGGGAGTCGTCTTGTCGGAAGGAGTCGTTCTCCAGTTGGAGGCTTTTCGGGGGAAGATGCCTAATATCGCGTCCGGATCATGTTGGCGAAAGCACTCTGTGGGTCGAAGGCGACGATGTGACTCCTGATGAGGACACCCGTCTTCCGTCTCTAACTTTCGGTCTAAGAGAGCTGAACACAGTCAGTCGATATTACCGGATCGGGAGCTCTGCAGGGTTTCAGCACTGCGTCGGTATCGGAAACGGGGAGGGCAGCGTCAGCTCCCCTAGAGCAGCATGGACTGTGGAACTTCGACCTTCTGGATTTTATGTAGAGCATCTTCCAGATTGCACGTAGAGTTCTTGTCAATGTTCGAGGACGGGAAGCAGCGTTCGGCGGATGACCTGGAGAAAAAGCGCCGAAAAACGAGAAACAGCGGGCAGATACCTGGAGTGCTGTGATCGAAAGTTGGAGAACAACATCGAGAAGACCAAGCGACAGGAAAATCTGAGGTATGTCTCCAAATCTTCGCGCAGGATACTTGAAGAAAACTTGGAGAAGTTTCGGTCTCTGATTTCGACGAGACTCCGCCCCACCCCTGGATTGGCATGGTTTGGCTAACAAGTGACAGCACGCCGTCGTGTTTCCCGCCGATGACGGCTTCCTACCCGGCCTTCACATGCTCCTTCATTCAAAACTGCGACAGCTTCGTCGACTCTCCCGATGTGCTCGGTTGAAGCGCTCCTTTTTTCAAGAATCGCAGAGGAACTTCAGCCGAATACTCTCAGCCAAAACTGCTATGTTTTTTCATGTAATTTCATTGCTGTTCATCTAGGGGGGAGAGAACGCGTGAAGGGTGACGCGGGCGAACGCGGATAATTCCGACGATCGGTTTCCACGCCACAGAGTGGACGAACACAGAGTTTCGGCGCTTGAGACAGGAAAATTCCGACCGCTCCCACGAGCAGCTCGGAGCTCTTGAAGCAGCTGGAGAAACGGAAAATTCTCTGCGACGCCATCCCGTTCAGGAAAGTGGCACAAAACAGGAAATTCTAGCTGAGGTCAAATCAAATCGAGCGTACACGCGTACCCGATCGACCCGAGCATTGTCGACCCGTGGGCTGTTCCTCCAGCTTCAACTTCCGCTCCTTGTCGCCCGCTTGGTTCGAGAAGCCCCAGAATCCGTCATCGCATCAAGCGGAAAGCGACCGAAATTGTATCCTTGATCCTGAGCTTATAGCCCTCGGGAACCAGGATGTTTTGTGTGCCTTGGTATTGCAGAACATGAGCGAGCAAACGTTTTCCGCCTATACTTCGAATACAGAAGCTCTGAATGTTCGTTGATAGATCCGCTCGGAAGCGGGTTTGTTTGAACTGTTGTTTTCAGGATCGTCTCAGGCAACACTGCCTGCGATGGAACATCGGTGATAGAAAACTCGTAAATGTTCAGATTTTTTCTCAGGCATCGCTTGTTTGCCGTCGCACTTTGATGATCTCACCTCCCACTTTTCCAGGTTTCTTGGAGGATTCAACAAAACAACGGAGTTTACGGATCGCAGACGGGATATCTTCGAGCTTCGCTTTTGATCCGCGCTATGAGAACGGAAACACCAACGATTCCGCCCTCTTCGAGTCTCAGGTGGCTTCGCAGTGCTTCGATGCTTTGAAGAATCAGATGTCCAGGGAATCGCCCGAAACTTTCAGTTTTACGACGTCGCCGCCCAGTGAAGCGCCGAGTCCGGACATGTCACCCACAAGCTGTCCTGGTGAGTTCTAATTGCGAAATCGAGCCCCAGCTCCGTGTCGGGAATCGAGTTTCTCGTGCGACGAGAATCAAAGAGGAAAAACAGAGATTTGTGCTCCTGAGATTGGGAAATTCAACCAAAGCTCCGTGTCGGGTCTGAACCATTTTCTTGTTACTGGTCTGGAAACTCTAGGGTGGAGTTTGGATGACTCCCATGGCTTGTCCGTGTAATCGGGAATGGGGAATCCACGTTTCGGGAGTCGAATCTGTCGAGGGGGAGCTCAGACTCAGGACCGTAATTGAGGAATTCAGCCCGAGCGTCCTGTCGGGGAGCGACGGAGGTCCTGTGGGACAGCCCAGGAGTGAGCAGCAGGGTCTGTGAGCTCTTCCCTCCCACCCCAAAAGTGGAATGCCATAGAGACGGGCCCTGTCTGGAAGAGAATTGGTAATGGTTCGCAAGCTCGGCTCTTTCTCGAATGTGTTCAGATTCCTATGGATTGCACTCGACGCGCGATCTCACAATGCAATTCGGAGCTCTTGGGTTCGGAGTCTAAATTTTTCGGAGGATTTCTGAATACTGAGAGGAGCTATCGTAGTGAGCTAGCGAGTTTCGTCGAGAATATATAATTTGCGGAGCGGTTTGCAGGCGGTAATGGCAATGTTTTCGCCAGCTCATGATTCCTGTCGTGCTCGCTTTCACAGGATGTAAAACACTGCCACCACCTGTTGCGGCTCCATTATGGAGCATTTCTCTGATAAGCGATCGACGATTCATTCGCTCCCCCTCCCCATTCCTGAACGGAATACAAAGTGGTCACAGAGGGAGCGTTCGGAGGACTCAAACTTGACTCACTTAGGGTTCCGGGAGTCATTCTCGGTTGAGAAATACGACCTTGCGCAAGATTTGAGCGATAGCTCGAATCCAGACCCGTCTGAGTATCTAGTAGATCCTGTCGAATTCATTCATAGCGACGTAGATGGAAGGCCAGCAATCCCAAAGCTCGTATAGTTCACGCCTGGGTGAAGCCTGCCGCATAGTTCGGGGAGGCTTTGAGAACCTTGGAGGCGTCTAAGACGACTCCTCGTAGTGTACCGCAGGAGAGAAACGCCTTGCCTCGAAAAGCTGTTCTCGAAGCGTAAAATCGATGGGAATTCCACTGTTCAGCTTCACCTGGAGCTGTTGACATCGATTCAGTGAACTATTTCTCGCGACAGCCACATCTCAAAACCGTTTCCTTCGTTCTAATGTAGGCATGACAATGTTAGCGGAACGCACCAGCCCGAGATCGCGACGCCCTCAGGGCGTCCTCAGCCCGGGTGTGAACAACAAAGTGAAGAGAAAAGTCCAGGAGAAAAATCGGAGGGACAACCTCTGTGCACATGTGGATCAGATGTTGAAGCTGCTGCCTTCAATAGACTGCACTTCGAAAAAACCGACTAAAATCAAAATTCTGAGGTGAGAAATACGCTTAGCTCTGAGCAACAAATATCATCCCGGCCATGGATTCTTCTCCATGACAACATTTGAGGAGCAACTCGATCATGTTAGCTCCGATCACAGAGAGGAACGATTGTCAAGCGGCAAGAAACATTCGTCTCTGAACTTCCAGGACAGCGGCATCGCAGCTTAGGCTGGGCTATCACTTCCCCAGGAACGGAAAACGTCCTCTGGGTACCTTCAACGGCGAAATCCGACCGAGTCCTGGCTGCTCACCCGGGTCCTTGGACGACGCGATGTCAGAACTCTTCGAAGTGTCGAACGGTTTCATATTGGTCATCGAAATGAGCAAATTGATTTTGTTCGCCACCCCGAATGTGGAGAGCTTTCTAGGTTTCAAAAATGTGAGCTTATCTTTAATCTTTCGCCAGGTCGAACGAATCAGCTCTCGATCGAGTTTCTGAAAAGCTCCGCGAAGAACACAGACGATGCGATTCCTCATTGTTTTCAGACCGAACTAATGGGAAGAGGAATATCCAAAATCATCCACGAGGCAGATTGCGCTCGACTCGAAGCGGCGTTGAAAGAAGTTTCGACTCAATCTGGAACTAGGTTCCGTCCGCAAGGCGATGAATTGGTTTCTGAGCCCTATCCAATAACCTGCAAGTTCCTAGAAAAGCCAGAGAAGGGGTCGGATTATCTCAGCTACAAGGTTGGTTCTGCGACCATGGTCTGGCGGAAACGATAACTGCTACTCATTCGAGTGCTCTTCGACTCCTCCTCTAAATTGCCCTGAGCGTGCCTCCTGGCGCGCGGCTATATGCTTTTCAGCTCCTCTGCCAGGCCTAATGAATTGTGATTTTTTCCAACACATAGGTGATGCGCTGCACCGCGACCCTGAGAGGACCCCTGCAAGGTGCGGCTTTCGATTCTCGACTTTTGAAACTGACCCTGTTCGCGCAGGCTATCTGCTTCAGCCCCATCCGGAAATTCGGCGTCACGGATGCCATACAGGTAATCGAGAGGAATCCTTCATTCGATAACTCGAGCCTCGCCCGCCTCGTTGTTCTATTCGCTCTCTCCGGACCATCGAGCTGACGACAGCCTCATTCCCACCTCTACAGAACGAATATGTTACTCAACATAAAATAGACGGTACAATCGTGTTTGCCGATCATCGGATCAGTACCCTCACGGGATACTTCCCGAATGAAGTCCTCTGGAAGTCCGCGCATAATTACATGGTCGAAGAGGACAGAGCAGTGGCGAAGTTCGCCCTCGGACAAAGTGAGTACCCCTCTCTTGGGACCATTTGCTGTCGTTCGGCTTCGGATCCGGCTTCATCTCATTCTCCCCCACCCCTCAATTGAGCGTCCATCGTCTCTTCCAGTGCTGAGCAAGAACAAGGGAGTTTTGGTTTACCGTTTACGAACGGAATCGGGCAAGTGTATCTACTTGCGATCATTTGGTTACGTTACTTGTAATTCAAAGATGGAGGTGAGCCGACCACTCGTGCTGCATCCTTTTATCTCCGGTCATCTGCCCTTGCAATACATATCAGCTCTAGCCCTCTGACTCAGATGTTTTCCATCCCCAGCGCGAAATGTTTGTGTGCTACAACACAGCACTGGACGACGAATACGGCGAACAACAACGCCTGGAATTCGTTCGACGCTACACAAGGCAGATGCTGGAGCAGATGAATAAGGCCGAAGCCGTGACCTCGGAGGCCGTGGCCAGAATCACTGATGTTACCGAAGCGGCCGACAGCGATGAGTACGGTGAGCCAGCTTCCTGGGATGGCGGTGGAGTGGGAGTTCGTGACATTGACGTATTGTTTTAGTGATCCCGTTCGAGAATGGGAGGGTGATGAGTAGAGCCTGGGAGTTGAGGTGATTTTTCGAAATTATTCCCTCGTCGCAACGGATCGATGCTCAACGATTGATGAGATAATTTCGAAAAATCACCTGAACTCCCAGGTTCTAGTGATGAGGCACGCTATCGGCTTCTCCAGCGACTCTAATTCCTGGCGCGTTTGCAGTGTGCGGAGGGCGATCTCAAAATCCCTTAGCCATCGAAAATCTCATCGAGGACGACCTCCGAGTTGGCTCGAATTCGATGATAAGGCTCAAACCGAAGGGCCACGACATGGACGACTTAGCGAACGGCTCAGATACTTATGATGAGCCACATTCCGTCGGATGCTTGCAAGGCGACGCGGAGTCCATGACTCTGCCTACCGTGGCTCACAACCTGAGTCTTTCGGGCAGGTCAGAACCTTATCTTCTGAATTGGAGAGCCACAGAGCTCAGATAACGGAAATATCTATCAGACTGGGGGCGAAAATTGAGGTCTCTCCGTTCGTGATCCAATCCAGGGAATCGACCAGTCCCGAGTTCCCAGAACCACTGACTCCGGCTACGACCGTCTCATCCCCCCTGAGCAGCGACATGGGATCCCCTCTTTTGGTTCCAGCTGCTTATCCGGTGAACTACCAAATTTTACCGAGCGGTGGGGCGGCAGGCTATCCTCCAAGCAACCAGTGGCTGTATCCCGATTCCGATGGTATATCACTCTGATGTTCGATTTCACCACCGGAAAATAGTGGTTTATGATATTTCCGAACGATTTGTGCTCACATCCAAACGCTTTGCAGGCTGCAGTGCCTCGACGCAACTCAGTCCCGCTCTAGCGTACCCCGCTGGGAACTTCGCTCTGACGCCGAACTCCCTGTCACCGGATCCAAAAGATGTCCAAGATCGAAGTCAACTGCACGAATACTGATAGAGGCTGGACTTCGTTGACGCCAGGACGCGCAGCACTAGTCAATATCAACGTCGTCGCAACAAGCTGCTCATGTGCCCGAGAGGGAAAATAGCCGACCAACACTTTCTTCAAAGTCATACCGCGACGTTCGATCCGGTGCGAGATCGGATTCACGGAGGAGTCGCGAGAGATCGGGGGGACCGAATCGAATCAAACAAAATAGAGGGAACGCTATTCCTAACGCTGCGCGTAGGGGTCAGAGATTCTACGGTCCTACCAAAATCTCATCATTAGCTCGAATCGTTCTGTAAACAACTCATAGCCGAATCACTCAATTCATCGCTGTGGAAACCAAGGGACCCATATTTGTAAAAAAAACTAGGTGCTGGAATCACCAGTGTTGCTCGATACATTTCTCTGTCCACTCATTGTCAGAAAAATTCATGACTGACTACCCGATTGTTGAATCACTCTACTCACTGCGGGATGTTCGGGTATTAAACCGCGAACGAGGCTCAATACACGGGGTGTCAGTGGGGGCGATACAGCATGCGGACCATGCAGAGGCCATTTGAGCCTGTCGCTGGGAGAACATGTACACAGCGCTTCAACATTATTTTGCGTGTGATTTTCGCGTCTGGGAATCTCGTCGAGTATTTCGGTGGTTTCCGCAGTGTGAGCATCCTTTTATGGTTCTATTTGTTAAGAGAAGATCTATTTACACTGCGACAGATACTTGAATGTTGCATTTGTTGTTGCTCTTGAACTTGCCGAAACCCTTCAGATCGTTTCAAGTGATCCTCAAGAAGGATTCGTGGGTTGGGATCTTGAATGCTCACAGGAGTCATTCCAGAGAACTATCACACTTCTGGACGATTTAGTGGAGGTACTCCGCTCCACATGAAGTTCACATCGGAGAATCAAGCCGGATGTATAGGAAGCACTGAGGAATACTGTGGAACTCGCGGAAACTACTGACAGTTCTTCTGGTGGTGGGGCCTCTTCGCCGGAGAATGGGATGCTCACCCGAACGAGCTGAGATAAACCAGAATCTGTTCATTTTCTGTTTCGGACAGAATCCAGTCGGATGTTTTTTTCGGACGTCTGCGAATTCGGCTCAAGAGCGTGTTTTGAGTACGAGACCTCATCTAACGGTCCTGCATTGGTTGGCTAGGAGTTTGGAACCTTGCCACCCCGACGAATGGGACTGGTTTTGATACGGATATTGTCGCGAATCGAGGAGTCGATTTTTAAGGGTTTGTTCCCATCCGAAAAGCTCATCCGGAAGAATCGACATGCACATCTGGCTTTATTCGGTGAGACCCGCATGTGAGGGGCTGCATTTCGAGGATTTGATGGTTTCCAGCCTTTGTGAGCCCCGGAAAGGGAGGGAAACGCTTCCCGGAGTGTTCATCTCGGCGTTTGAAGCGTTCACACGGGAATCAGAGGCAGAGAGTCAGTAGTAATACTTGATGTCCTCGGTGTCTACACATCTGAATAACATGATAACATGTAAACTATGAAAGCGAAGCAGGAGAATCGACGTACATGACTTGATTTTTAAAGGAACATCATTGCGTTCCTGGAGAGTTGTTGCATCTGTGCTGGTAGCAAACTCATCCTTCTAAATGTGCTGACGTGCCGGTCAGAGCGTGTCAGGAATTTCCCTGAAGACCGTGCCGTCTGACCGTGCCAAACACGGGTCATAGGTCAAGGCGGGACATGTCATTTCTGACGAAACTTGAGAGGGACACTTCCGAATACAGACCGCGTGGAATCGATGTACACTCTGGTTCTAATATAGTCGTTGTGAAGAGCAAGACAACTTCTCCTTGGAAAGCTATAGTTAAGCTAGCGATGAATTCGGGCATCTGCAAGTGAAACTTTATCCTGCCTGCTGGATGCCCGAGACCCACACTATGTGATGAAATTTTGTAATCCAAAGACACGGAGTTTTCATTCATTCTCGTCAGAGTTCTGTGAAGCTTGGTTATTTAACCATGGGCAATTATTTTCTCGGATCGCATCATCCCACAATTTCGTGCTCTACCAGAAGCCAGCACTCAATGCCGGCATGCGCTCCGCGACAAACAAACATATCCCTCAAGTTAAATATACACCGACCCGACTCAATCACCGTATATATACATACAACATATATATTTACATCTTATATACATTCAAGTGAGAGGGAAAAACAAGGAGAGGTGGAAGCTTTCGGAAGAATATATATAGGAGAATTGGAAACCATCAGGTAGAGTAATTTATACGAAATCGATCTGGCATCCCTGGTGCCGATCAGAGGCCGCGCTCGGGAAATCGCAAATCGTACACTTCTGGCCTCGTAGAAAGTCCCGCTGCTCAGAGCGTGCGGCCACGGGAACCACAGAGGAAGTCCAGTGAAAGTTGTACCGCGCTAGTTATCGGCATTCCTTGGAAGATCGCAGCGTATCGCGCCAGAGCATTGGTGCCCTTTTTTATTCAAAACATATGAGGGTGAAGACTGACCCATCGAAGAACGCCAAGGGAGCCGTGACCTCGTGGAGTCATTTGTCGAAGCCCAGAGGAACTAATCAACCTGAGAGCGGAGATCAGGTATCGAGTCCTACTTCTGTTCACTCGGTATCTGTGATACATAGAACCGGCATACGTATTAGATGACTCACTGAAATGGGAACCGAGTACACCACTGTTTGTTTGACGGCACGGCGGATGGACCAAAATACAATCAAGAGACGGTTTCTGTCCCGGATATTTTCTATTCTTGGCTCATCTTGCAGACTGAATCATTGATTCAGCATCGAACCGATCTGAAGATTCAAATCAGAATGCTCGCAGTGATTCCTATGACTGCAATCAATATGATTCCACCCCATTGAATTGAATCGTTGTTGTTTCTGTAGTTTCCGAAGTATAAACCTGTTCGTCTTCATGGCTGAAATAAAGAGCCATAAATTTTGCGCGGGAAACTTCAGACTGTCACCCTCCCGCCAATACCTTCTATCCGAAGTGATTCTTGGAAAAGAATCACCATGACTATGTATTGCTCAACATTAATCTCGACGGTGAAGAATAAAACACTTACAAGAATATATTCTAGGACTTGCGTTATCAGTATCACATATGCAGTCCCTGGAGCTGCTCTATTACCACTGTATGTCAAGCTTTTGGGATGTCTGGGATTCTAGCCAATGGCTTAACATGCCGGCGCGGCGCTAGGCTCGCTAGGACGAGCTTCATCTTGTTTTATAGCGGATCCAGCTCACATCCCTCAGCTTCCAGCGCAGCCTCTTCTGAGGGTCGTGAAATCAGCCAGGATCTAGGGGCTGAAGCTCATGCTGTGCGCTCGATATATTCGTAAGCAGGGGCGTCTCCAGGAGGAAGGAGGCAAGGGGGCTTACCATGCTTCCCCCAAAACTCTTCGATAATAGTGGGAAGGGTCAAATGAATTCGACTCCGATGGACGAAATCGTTCCGCAAAGATTCATTGTTATCGGAAAAATATTCACCATGTTGATCGCGTCATGAAAAGTTCGCGACGATGATCATCATCATCATCATTGAGTGCTTGAACATTGAGCCGCCGACTTATCCAGTGTTCGATACGGAGCAAGGAAGAGAAAAGGGAGTCACAACCATTTTCTCCCCGAGTTTTCGAAGTGGATGTTCCAGAAATACTCGTTAGGGAAGTCTCGTTTAGGGGAGAGAGGGTATCTCGTGCTGAAAGCCGTGCTCTGCACCGTGGGGTGGTAGTGCCGGATCGTCATAGATTCCAGCCACGGCGAATACTCCTCCCAACTCGACGTGAGAGCCATATAAGGGCCTCGAACACAAGGACCTGCCTCGAATGCACGTAAGGAGACGAAATAATGGTTTTCTGAGTATGGAAACTCTCAACTTATGATATCCGCGGACGCTTTGAGGTAAAGGGAATTTTCTTGCCGGATAGCACATATATTTGCGGACAGCGAGCGACAATGATAAGATGAGGGAGTGTGCTCTCCACTAGAGGTTCCTGAGACGCATCACAAACTGCGATCCAATGGGAGTTAGGCCGGATCTCATGCACCCAGATGGGGATCCCGTGGGGGCTCTCTTGTCATGGAGATCCGAGCGGAAATGATCCGAAGCGATCTGGATTTCAGAGAGCGGTGAACAACATCTCAAAGCTAGTCTCAGAGCTGCCATCGAGCTCTCGAGCACAGGGAAAAGCCTCTCTCCGGACTGCACCACCGGCTCTTCTTCCCTCCCGCATATCTGACGAATTCACAGATGCATGACCTGATCATGGCTGGTTCCCGATGAAGCTGTGGCGACAGGGAGAATCAGAAACCGATCTTCAGGGGCTCTCAGAACCGAGCTCGACCGCCAACCGACGGGATCAGACTCAGCGAGGATTGGAGCATCTTGATTCAGCGGTTCTTTGAAACCAATCAGGGCTAGAATGCAATCTTCAACCTCGATGTGGCTACTCTTTGTCCTTGACGCTTCCCCGTTTGAAGCTCGGGCTTCTTGATGGTATGATCTAGCTCGCAAGGATTCCGGTCGACAATTTGAATTCCAAGCAGTGCGAGTGAAGAGAGCAGAGGCGTAACAGGGAGTCTCCCCGGTCGCTTCGGGGTCGGAATGTTTTTTGTTTATTCTTGTTTTCTGAATATCTCGGCGGATGCCGGCGAGATCTTCCTTTCGACACTCGGCGTTCGCCGGCGGACTGGAAAGCGATGGCTGGGAAGAATCACGCAACATTTTTATTCGTAAGGAACATTTTGTACAGGCGTTTCATAGTCGATCGACGACCTGGGTTAACAGATCCGACAAGGAGTGTCGATGAAGAGCTGAGAGTTTCTCTTGAAGGGAGTCTTGAAGGTGCTTTTCGATCAGTTATCGCTTATGACTACAAGGGAAGAAGATCAGATTTACACTCAGCTCAACTCTGAGTCAGAGGCACACTGAAGGGTCCTCCGGGTCCTGGTCCGAGGGCAGGCAGCGGTGCCTGGATTGTCAGAATCCCGTCCTTTGACAAGTTGGATGTTATGTTGCCTGGGTCCAATCCACGCGGCAGAAGGAATTCTCGGTTGTACTCTCGGTACACCGACTTGTTGTCCGACTTTTCTTCGTGCTTTGCACTCACCTTCAAGTTTTTACGAGGTTGATGAAACAAAGTGGGATGGATCTCGCTGCTCGCATGGGTTACGTCGCGTCACCGATGATCCCTCTCAAGAGAGATCGTTCACGAGCTCCCCGTTTGAAAATCAGAGAATGGAATCTCGTATCCAGGAGCGAAAATCAGTTACACTCGAAAAGTTAGTACTTACAAACACACGATACCGGTTAGTGTGAGTTTCCGCACCAACCTGTAAGCGATTGTCCACGGTTTTCACCACAATCTCTTCAGGCGCATACCGGGAAACATCAAAGCGAAGCTTGAGTTCTTTGCCTTGAGCTCCATCCTGGATCAAAGGCGATGCCATTCCACTTTCGGGGAAGAGTGAGCCACCCGGCTGGAATGATCAAGAGTTCCCCCAAAGTTATCTCAAGTATCCGTCGATTGAAAGAATTCCTCGTGGAAGCCGTGACGCAGGGTTCAAGGGAGTCCGCCAGAGTGTGAATCGCTGTCCTTGATTGCCGGGGATCAGTTTTGAAGATGCCGGCCATTCACGGGAACAGACGTTCGCGGACAGCGGAGGGGACAGTGATTTCGGGTATTTTCCCGATAGACTCGACTGTAACTCATACTGGCCAGCAGATATCGATGCGCGCCGCCGCCAACGCTGGCCATCAATCGATCGGCCTCGGTTTTAAACTGATCGTTGACCTCCTTCCCGTTACTGCGATCGATCAACGGCTGCATTCGAACGCTTCTCCACTCGAGCACTCAAGGCAGCGTTCGGGAATCACCGAATGTAGCGTCGTTCAGGACGATGATTCGTTCAGAGAATCTTCAGATCTTGAAACCTGACTCTGCACTTCGTTTGAAGAAAAAAACTGATCTCCTCTACCAGCCCTATCTGCTGAAGTCCGGCTGTGTCAAACGCTATGGGGACTCACCGTTCCGGGCTCGATTGCTTTGTTGAAGATGTTCTTCTCGTGATCCAACACCATACTTCGGAACCTAGCCATTTCTTGTTCCATTTTGCTCATTTCAGCCTCAAACTTCTCCCTAATAGACGAGAACTCGTTGTCCAGGATGGACATTTCGTTTTTCTGGATCGGCACCTCACGCTCCGACATCTGAAAGATTTGTTCTGAGTGGTAATCCCCAGTTGATATTCGTTTGACACACGGGCAGTCGAGCGTGACGGCAAGGGCATCATGTCTGAATATGGTAGATGCATTGGCGGCGCCGAGCAGTGATCCGAGTTACTCGAGGCTCGATATGTCCGCCAAACTAAGTGCACAATGACAAGACGTCGTTGCCCTCTGTCGGCAACAGGTGCCGTTCGCTACGCGTTCCAGTTTGATCTCAACTTTGACTATACTCCGTGTGTTACAAGACTCCTCCGACAAAGTTACTCTGATTAGTCGAGGAAGTCCATCATCACCTTATGTCAATTGACAGGCAGTCAACGTGTCTGCTGCGATTCATTCCTTGGGACATGTTTTCGGCTATGTTTGCTCAGACTTCCCGCAAAATTCATTCGCTGCACACGACAGCGTACACGTCGGTCATCGATCAATTGTTCTCAGAGCTTGGAGTTCCATACTGCGCGGGAGAATGCGGACGACGAGCGGAACACGCTTGCAGCTGTCCAATTCTCGATGAGATGGAAGACCCGAATCTCGAAAATTCTTGATTGGTATTCAGCGCTGCACCATGCCGGTTGGTGACGACCATGGTGGTTATGGCAATAAACTGTTGGTCAAGGTGGATGGTTCAGAAGGCCAAGGCGAAACTAGGCGCTTGCTCATATGACGCCAGCTGGCATACCTCGTTTCCTCGGAGAGTCGTGTGAGTATGTGCTATGAACAGGTCAGGGCGATAGAAGCATCACCGGTGGCCAGACACCGATGCGCGCGAGGCAATGGAAGCCGACACTGGGCTTTCTGCCATTCTAATTTAGTCACAACTGTAGCCCTTCATGACTCATGATCGAGCCGAATTCCGACCTTTGGAAGAGATCGGATGGTGGATGACCGCTCGCTCAATTAGCTTCACTTGAACCGAATTCCGGTTCAGATGTGGTCGCTTCAAACTTCATTGACCTTTCCGAGTCATCGAGCTCGACGCGATTGTCTTCTCCGGAAAATGTCCCGATTCTTTACGAGATCAGAAGACAACGCGACCGGTTATTTAAAATTCCCCTCAGAGCAGCATAGAAATCCTATGTTCTTGAATCAGTGAGCGAAGCTATGTTGTTTGGGCAAGCTCGCCGTATCTGATTCCGGAACGGTTTTCAGTAAACATTTTCTTCGGGAAACTGACCTCAGATTTGGTGAGCACGCCAGATTCAAGAAACAGAATTCCAGAGCACCCTGACTTTGGAAAAAAATTCCCGAATGAAAGCATGAACCAGTTCCTGAGTAAAGTCTTACGTCACGGTGTTCAAGGACGACATGCGAACACTGGCTAGATTTGGCCTCGTACACTGCGGAGTTGAACGTCAACTAGAACGAATATCTTTCGCTTGTCCTCAGTACTTAGTGTCTGTCCTCATGCAAAATGACTCCGCAAATCTCAGCCCTGTCTGGATGGAAGGCATTCTTGTGATGAGGGGCACGCATCCAAGGTAGATACAATAGGAAATGAGTACACTATCGTCATCCCATTTTGCAGATGAAGCCGAAATTCGGATTCGATCACCATCGAAATGGGCAGGATCCGATTGCGCAGAATTAAACGGTCTAGCCGTGCATTCCGCCGGCGATTTCTGCGAGCCGAATATTCTTGTTTCAACCGGGGAATTCCCAACTTCGATGGCAATGAGTCCCCTGGAGAAACTTGTTCCAGAGAAATCGCTGACGAGAATTTTTCGACTCCCACGGTGGAGATCTCATGGAAATTCGCCTTTCAAGACTATCAAGCAGATCCAGAGGCGCTCGTTTCGCTTGCGTCGAGCTTTGGGCCGAAGTTCCTGCTTCTCGCGCCCAGAGACTACTCGTGGACGTTCTCGACGGATCTCCCGGCGTCAGGAACGGCGTGAAACGGGAGATCACTTCCGCTTGAGATCTAGGCAGAGAGGACACATGTGGGACAAGACAACCTGAACCTGGTGTTCCGTATCCAGAGAAGCTCCTCTGATTCAAATCAGAACCACAAACTGAACCTTGCACTTCGATTAGGATCATCCGATCACCCGAAAAATCGGCCTCATCTTCTTTACCTTAAAGCTTTTCGAGCCGCGACTTATTGGCACTGGTCAAGCAAGAGCACGGCACTGTCTACTAGACTAGGAGAGAGTTCGTGCATTTCCATCCTCTCGACGGCCACAAAAGTGGCGAGAGTTTCCAGCGAGCATCATCACGATTGACTCAAACGGGTTTCATTGAGCTCGTGAACAGCGAGCGAGACAGGGTCTCGAGGAACTTCCATCAACAGTAATCGTCTGTCAAACACGCGCCTGGCTCGTTCAGCGACTCGGGTGTCAACTAGAGCTCGGCTCAAGCTGCATGCTTCGTGACACGGCCTCTCGTGCCAGCTCCGAGAGGAGAGAGGCCGAGTCGATTTAACTCGCAGTTGCCCCGTGGGGCCACCAACGATCAAAGAATTGCATTTCCGACCATTTCATGACCGATCATGGCCCACTGGAATCCAGTTTTTATTACTGACACTTCAGGAATATAAAACAAACTCACTCCCGAGAAGTCAGCCAATGAGTGTGTTTTCGGGCTCTGAGAAGGACCAAAACTTTCCCGTGGTGCTTGCCAAGAATTCAATGTGACTTTATTTAATGTAGCGAATCAGCGTTCGATGAGCTCAGTTTCGCGAATCGGGTTGCGGTAGGACCGGGAAGTCAGCCAGATGGTCGCTGGGAAAACGCTGTGAATCGAGAGGAGAGAACGGTTTCAGCTACTGGTTGGGTCGTCATCTCTCCCTGAGAGCATAGGATAATCGAAAAGGGCTTGGAATTGTTCGAAAAATGGCGAATCATATGAGCATGACCCTCCAGCGGACATTACCGAGTGTCGAACGCAATGAGCGCTGGTATGGCGTCGCGTCGGAGGTCCGCTGTTGAGAGAAAAAAATCAAACGTCAGTGACGGTTTGCCGCAGCTAATCAACTTCCTTTCCAGGACAGATTCTGAAGCCTCAGTACCTCGGCTTCCGGTCGCGTAGCCTTGCAACACCGAGCACTGTGGTAGCGCTGACCGAGGATGATTTGCGGAGTCTGGGGATCGAGGAACGGAAAATGAAATTTCGATTCCTGGAGTTCAACAGAGCTCCAGGCAAAGGGACAGCTCCCTTGAGTTTGGACTGCGGCGCACCTTTCAGGCTTTGGTGGAACAGGGGGCGGTCTTTCCCCGGAAGAATTTGACTCCGAGCGGGATTCGACAGAATCAGCGCCCTCAGAATCCTCGGAAGTTTCCACGATCGAGTATATTTTCGAGTACTTCCGCTCATCCCCCGCTAGACCGCTCGCATCCGGTTGTTCCACTGCGCTCTTCCGTGCCGGAGTGTCCCGCAAGCGAACATTGAGCACTTTGATTTCTTCGTCGAGGGCGCGGTCAATCCCGTCTGGGAAGAGTGCACTCGGCACGAAATACTGCCCTGGAATGCCTTCAGAAGCGGTCATTCTGCCTCTTGCGATCCGACGCATCGGCCGGAGGGTGGGAACGCACGCGTTGTCGATCCTAGTGGACGCCGGTCGTTCTGCTGGTGTGTAGGTTTGCGCTCTGTCTCGACGAGGGGAAAACAGCGTCAAGAATGAAGAAGCGAAAACTGTTCTGTTGTGAAGGCCAACCGAGGTCTGGTACCGACCTTTGGCGGACGGTTTGATTCTCTGATGGATAACTGTCTGCTTCATCGACCGAACAAGGACTTCCGGTGGAGTCCTCTGCCTTACGACTGAGAAGTCAAAACGGTGGGGGACCGAGTTTTTCATCGGAGGCCGAGTAAAATAAGGCGTATTCAAACTTCAATGTTTTCCGAGAACTTTGGCTGTCCATCACTGGCTTACCCAGAATCCGGTACCACTTGAGGGAGCTCTGTCGCAGCAGAATCGAACGATGCGCTGTCCAAGCTGTCGCTGAAAAAACACTCTGCGAGTCACTCAGAGATCTTCTTGATTTCCGCATGCATATTCAGTATCGCGAGGTGGTCTCAGGAACTCCCCGAGCTCCGCGGTGACTCGCTTACCTGTCGTTGGAAACTTTTGGGGGCAACCATCTGAAATGGTGACCCTCCATGACAACGTTCTTCCTGCGGAGAAATAGTTAATGAGCTTTCGTGCTTTCCTCTCCAGTGTCTCTTATGTTTCCACAGATGAGCTTTCGTAAACGGAAGCAGGTCTTCGTGCGCAGGGCAAGCATGAGGTGTTAACTTCCGTACAGTTGTTTCGAGAGTCTCCTGGAGTCGATGACCTCGGAGCACCTCCATCTTCTCGAAAAGCATTCAGCGTAGCACTCAGAGCAAAATATATCGTTGTTGACCCTAGGAATGAGAGAGAAAGTCAGAGACCCCGCTCTTCGATGCGTTCGCGTCGGAAGAGAACACCCCGGTTCCGGTTCCCTCAACGCTCTCCGGGATCGCGGAATGGGCTGGAGGAACACTCACTCCGTGTAGGTTGCCAGATTCAAAGCTTTTTTGCAGTTCGCACACTGGAAACATTCTTTGTGCCAGTTTCGCCCGCGTAGTCGGATCAGACTCCTGTAGACCTTCGTTTCACATTTGGGACAGATATCGTCGTCCTCGTTTTTGTCTGCACAAAACAATTCGCGGATGAGAGATCACAGCGGAAAACGGGTCCGATGGCTGAGTATCTTCGCTTGATCAGATAACGACCGAACAAACCTTCAACCACAGATCTCCAAAATTTCAGGGTTTGTTGAACCGACATCTTCGACAATATCTATCGTTTCCACAACAGTGAAATCACAGTGTCGGCTCCACGTGGGTAAATGCAGAGTCATCAATGAAACATGCGCCGACCAGAGTTCGATTGCTACCATGTCACGTTTCAAGTCGGCGACGTACACCTACGACCGAGACACTGTTGAGAGCGACATCGACTGTGTCTCAGCCTCTTTCGCAAGATGTCGGCCAGCCAACTCAAACCGGGGAACCGAGTTCTCGTTACGACTGATTCTTTGTGTCAATACGAAGGATTTTTCCGAGCGATAAACCGCTCAAACGGAACATTCACTCTAACAAAAGGTCTGGTCCCTGATCGAAGGCGATTTCATTACGATTTTTTTCCCGCACGTGCGTCCGTCCGCGTGTTCTGCGGGGGCGACTGCAATGAGTCAAAATCAAACCAACTATTCCGAAGCAATCATCCGGAAGCGAGTCGGCGATGCGTGCAGCATGGGCGAAGCATTGCATAGTGAAGTTTTGCTGTCTCAATTCCAGTTCGCTCTCTCGGTTCCAAGGATGGTAACTTCGGCGCTTCAAGCAAAGTTTACGATTGTGTCGAGTTCGTGGCTGCAGAAGTGGTGAATTTCTTGGCGCTTGGTAAGTCTTCTTCGCTTTGAGTCTCACGCCTCTCAGCGCTTTCATATTTCATAACTCCGACTTTTCCCTCTCGAGGCATGGCGGGGTGTTTCCATTCTGAGCCGATGGGGCGTCCGTCGCCCTGACCCCACAGCGCCCTTGGAGCCCTCTGGAGCATTTAACCGAAAGTGATTGTGGATCGTATACGACGTCGCCTCTGACAAATCCAATACCTCAATCACGAATGAGAAGTGACGCTCAGGAGAACAGCATTGGGATTATCGAGAGAATAACGACAATGCGGGAACGTTCCAACAGATGACGAAGAAGACGGCCTCAGATCCGACCCGGCCGTGGTGAGCATCACTGACGGTTGGTCATCTGAGAACTTCGGCTCGAGGAGGACCAACAACAACCCCCATGTTTGGCGCAACGGGAATCATCACAACGCTCCATTCAGTCGCTCGCGTTTCCAGGTAAGATGTTCGGGAGTTCAGACACTGCCGAGAAGCTTTCTAGGAAGGACAGTCAGTGTGGGATTCCCACCAAGAACCGGAGCAGTCCGACATTTTCAGTAGGCTGAACACCCCTTCTCATGGAGGATATTCGCACGTAGTCGTAGGCCGTCGGATGGATGAGCATTTTCGAGATATTGTCATTCGTTCACAGCGCGAATTCAGAAACGACTACCGCTCTGAGAGCGACCATCAATCCTTCAGAGGAAACCGCTCCAACGCACCACAGCGAAGTTTCCGAGCGCCTCAAGGTAGCTATTGGTCGCAGTTCCAATCGCGTAGTCCGGTGCAGCGTGAGGGCTCGTTCCCGCAGAAGTTCCCGGGACAGAAGAAGTCTCTCGGAGAATACGACATCGATAAAGGACTCGAAGAGGTCAGTTCGCACTCCAAACTCAACAAGAGCAGCATATGCTGATTTCGTTTTCTCAATAATCTCACACTGAACATTGCAGTTCACTCGCTTGAAGCTGGATGGCAAGGACGATGAATCGAAAGCAGACAAAGGCTACAATAAAGAGAAATCATTCTTCGACACTCTGACCACTGACGCTGGAAAGGAAGTGAGGCCGGAACCGCGATACGTCAGTCCTCGCAAGGTCGCTCACTTCGACCAGAACGTCCTGACCTTCGGGGAAGACACCGTGCGATCGTTGAACTTCCTACGCAAACCTTCATACGGATCAGGCCCTTTCCGCGGAGGCGGATACCATGGCGGCAGTAACTCTTACGCAACAGGAGGCTTCCAACAGCAGCGTCGTTTCGTGAACACCAGAGGAAACTATCGCAGAGCTTTCGTTTGAAATTCGCCCATGGGATAGTTACTGAAGACACCGTGGCAGCTTCAGCTGACATCAATGGACCTCAATCGGCGAACGGTCTCTATTTCCTGCTGAATAAACCCGAATTCACTTCGCGATTACCCCGCTGCATTCATTAAGGAAACGACTCGCTCGAAAGTCTCGGAAAGTTACTCTACGATTCCGAATCTGAGTGTTCATCTCGCTGGAGATGATATGAGCTTTTCTTGTAATGCTCTGTGACGGAGGGAAATTCTCAGACTCTATTCGAAGAACGGTTTCCGCAACCAAACTCCGGAAGCGACGGAATGTCAGCGCGAGCCGCCACTAATAGTTACGTTCCCGAAGTCTTTCGTAGCGAATTTTGAAGGTTCTGAGGTATTTCCTCCAGGCCAAGTTTCGACCAGGTCTACGCGGTCCTATTTTCGTTCCCTGTGGATAGATGAAAGCCATGAGTGTTGCTCCTGCTGATGCGCGCTTTCGATTAATTCAAATAGGGCCGGAGCAGACGACAGGGAGGAGCCACGCCAGACCGGTCTCAGAGTGTCGGAAAATACCAGACAGACGTCGTATATAAACACAGCGAGTGCTCTGGAGTCTGGAGTAAATAGTGAAGAGGTCGAAAGTGACCTGAGTGTTTTGTTACCTCGCGCACCCCTTCCGAAGGAGAGCGCGTCCATATTTCACTGCGAGAAGCAGCTGGTATGACCTCCGAGGCGGGTCAGCGATCTGAGCAGGACGAAAAGAAAGAGAAGACTGTCTTACCTGAATGGATGTCCGGTGGTCCCCATGGAGTGGGAGATCCTAACGATCGCCGGCTTCGGAGAATGGAGAAAGATGTTCTCATTAACAAGATTGTCAGAGAGAGAACGCAGAAGGTAACTGTGAACAGACCTATTCCAACCTGGAGGGCTTGGAACGTTCAAATATGACAGAAGACCAACCCGCTAAAAACCAATGCGTTGGCTCGCCGGACGCGCGATTCCCGACTGCTATATACAAAGTGGAAACCGTGAATTGGTCTGTGACGATTTCTCTCTCGGTTACAGGAGAAATGCAATGAGGTTTTCATGAACTTCCTGGAGTGCAGTAAACGATCAGGTTTCTGGGTATTTTACAAATGCAGAACGGAGAGAGACGTGATGAACGAGTGCTTGGGCAAATGGTACAATGACGAAGATTTCAAGAAAGAGTGCACAGAACAATATTTGCAGCGGAGGAAAGAATACCGTGAAACCGGCGTGAAAAAACCATTCCGGCAGAAAGAACGGGCTGTGTAGAGATCTCAGTTGAACATATCGGAATAAATGCTGCAGCCCGTCGAGCGTCCGGATCAATCGTCGAAATATTCTAACGCATCTTGTGCAATACTCCGCGTTTCCGAAGTGGAGCTTGTGCGATGAGTCTCCGAAAAATCGCGGGAACGCAGAATAAGCTATTGACATATACGAACAAAATTCTCGAAAAGCAACTTGGATCGAGGCTGGGTCTTTCACTAGCGAAAGGGATCCTTGGTTCCGGTCCCAAACTCGTCCTTAGGACCGACGCAAACTCGTCCCTTAATCAATCAAATTCGATCAAGGGTGAACCACATTCAAATCGGTCAGTAGACGCGCTTTGAGGTTTCGCTGAACATGGAGTGAGCAGAGCCTTTATTTCTCTCTCGTTTTCATCTGGTATGCCGGTGTTTCGAATGTAAGATAATTATTTGTACAACTTATCCCTCTGTGTCAGCTCCTCCCACTCGGTTTGTCAACAGCTCACTGGCAACCTGTGAGCAGCTTTATTTGAAGGCCACCGTATCTAGCATAGCGCCTAGACACTGAACAATATTCGAGGTCATGAGTACGTTGACCTTCTCCTCTAAGTGTCGTTTGGGATCTTGCTTTCCAACGTTTTTGATGGCTAGCTGCTCGGGAGTCATCTTGTCCTCATCTTCCAGAGCTTTGTGATACGCCTTCGCCAATTTCAGCATCTCGTCAACTGTTGCTTTGTTGTGTTCGCTGTGGTCCTGGGGGAAGAAGGAGTGGGTTTCTTTAGATGCGTGCGTCTCCGCCGATGAGTGTCCCAATTTGGAGCCGGAACTCTTAGAGCACCGCGCTGTCAACCTGTTCGAGAGTTTCACTCCGGAGCAGCCGGCATAAGTGAGAAAGTTCTCGACGGACACCGCCGTTGAGAACTTCGTTCTGCAGGAGACAAAGAGACTCACCTTGTAGTCCGCGAGGATGAGACCTTCCTCCCAAGATTTTTTGTTGAGGTTCAGAAGCATTTTCTGTTCGAGCTCGTTTTTACGGTAGTTAATCGAGATGGAATAGTAGTGTCGATTCAATCCGTGAATGAGAGCTTGGATGGATGGTTTATTCAGGTGACCGAGGTTAGAAGTCGTTTGACGCGGCTCTTGGTTTAACACCATCATGTTCGCTTGGATCAACCTGTAACCACGAATGTCTTAGTTCTCGCTCGCTCCCTAGTTCTTATCGGTGAAGCCTCCTCTCTGTTTCCGGGCACTCCACGATGGGGTGAACGATCTCTTGCGTCATCCGCCTCGAGCGTACACAAACGGGTGCGCGGAACGAGTGCGCGACCCGCCGCAATCAAGCATGTCAACAGAGACTCACCGAAAAGCGTCAATGACAACCTTGCCCTTCACCGACTGAATAGGATCGATTACTACGGCTACTGCTCGGTCCGTGAGCTGTTCGAAGGATTGTTGCGTGTTTATGTCGACGCCTGAAAGCCAGCACCCGAATCCGGGATGCGAATGGTACCATCCTACGACCATCTCAGGACGCCCAGTCTGCTTCAACATATCCAACATTTTCGCCTGGAACACCGGATCGACGGCTTCGACAGAAACACCGGTTCCTGGAAACAAGATGCATCGGTTATGAGAATCGCTTCGGCGAGCCTTTTGCCGGATCGTAGACATTCTTCTCGATCCAGGTGATGAATAATTTCGATCCCAATCAGAGATGATTCCTCTCAGGTTACTATCATCCTCGATAACCGCGAGATTGTTTGCGAATAATAGAGTGGCTCGGCTCGGACCAAGCGCGCAGAAACTCGATGCTCACCTGACTGGGGCATGGCGAAGACGTCATCCACCCGCACCGTGTAATCATCAACGAATTCTCCCAGCATGAGCCCCATGACTTCCATGGGAACCCCGGCTCGGCCGTGCTTCAGCATCTTGAGGAGAGCCAGCGACGAAATGTAAACTTGTTCGGCTGTGTCGACAACCGGACCATCGGTGTTTGGTGGGGGCTGTAACGTAAATGAACATTAACCATTCGTCATGCTCGCCGCAGAACTCGGGAGTGTGGGAAAGATCTCAAGAGACAGAGCTCCCGCCTAGCCCTTAGTTCTCGAAACAACATATTCCTTGTACTCCTGAGCGGAGTCCTAGACATAAACTTCCAGCCGAGTGCATTGACGTCAATGTGTTCGTTTACACACTTCAAAGAGCTGCGAGATTCTTATGAGGTCGCTGACGCTCATTTGCCATTGGGTAACGTAAGAGCGTCTAGAGACCCTGTAAGTTCGCCGAATCATGACATTCTTCCTCACACGATCAGGGGAAGTAACGTCAAGCATCAGTATCGAACCTCCGCTCTTTTCCATGATTGCTGCACGTACGGAGCACGCTCTGAATCTGAAACTTCTGCTTACCTGACCGAGGCCAGAGAGGCTTCCGCCAAATCGCAAAATACGTTCCATTTTGTGGTTAACTGCAGATTTTCGACTATGTTCTCCGTTGAAAGTGTGCGACTCTGTCTACAGTGAGTGATTCGGCAAAACCGACATGCGAGTGGGAGCAGACGGTGGATCCCGAAGTAAACAAACAACGGCAGTGGCGAGTCTCCTCCCGTAATTTGTATGAAAAGAGATAATAGCCTGATGTTTTCAAGGAGGAAGTGATGAATGCCGCCTTTTGTGGTCGGGTACCGAATACTTCGCTGACACGAAAGGTGTTCCGAAGGGGAAAACTCAAATCCCACACACGAGTCGATGCACCCCAAGTGTCTCTGAATGGGTCTCTCAGCTGACAGTCGCAAAAGAGAAGAGCAGCTCAGCGAATGACGACAGCTGCTGTGTGCGTGAGGGAAGAGAAGGACAACAGTGTTGCTCCTGAACCACACGCAAAGCAATGCAAGGACCCTTATTGAGTGGTTGTGAAAGCGCTACCTGACATAACGGATTTTCTCAGCGAAGCCGGATCACGGGTGTGGAGTTGGCGGCCGTGTTCCTATTCTCCCTTCCAACTTCTACCCAACCTTGATCTTGAGGGTGAGTTTTCCCTTTCGATTCGGGAAGCACTGCCCACTTATTTCGTAGAGTATCTTCTTGTGACCAGGTATGGGTCGAAGATCTCTCCCATGACGAGCGTTGTCGCGCACTTGGCGCATCGTTTCCCTCTTGCGTATCTGTATGGTTTCACAGAGGTGTTTCTTGCGCGTGTAGACACAGTTCGGCGTAAGCTACGGCGTATGACTCGCTAATCTGAGGGCGTAGAGTCGTCCGAGCCGAACCGAGAGTCTGTTGCGAAGGAGCATTCGTGTTCCGGGCTCGCTCATTCCGCTCACTGACTGAGAACAACAACACCTTCGTTTCCCACTTGGAGTGTAATTTTCTGTTCGTTTCCCCTCTAAAGCACGCCAGATAATTGACAGAGCGAGTCTGAGGCGTACAGCGAGCACGGGATATTGTCTCTGAGATTTACTCGAAATTCCCGCTTGAAGGGGAAAATGTCAGACGTCACAAGCTCACAGTACTCCTCCGGTCGAACTCACAGACCATGTATGAGATTCATACGGCATTGAGGCAGTCCCTCCATGTGGACTTCCTCAACGCGTCACCTTAATGAGAAGTTTTCGACGGGTTCGCGCAGGGATTCCAGAAACTGAGCGTCGATCCGGAAGTCAGTTCGATTACGGTAGTGCGTATCAATGGCCCCACGGCAGAATCCTCCGACTTCTGAATCGCTCGGCAACCGATCTTTCTCGCTGTTGATTTGGCGCCGAATAGGACGTGTGGTATGATTGAAATGGAATCGTGAGTCACAGCGTGTTTATGTTAAATGTGACGCTGGCTGTTTCGCGTCGACAACGGACATGAAGCACACGCGTGAGAGAGCTCGGAGCAGATCGAAGATTCGGCTCGGCCTAAAATCTTCACTCTTGCTCCTCCCAGAAAAAATTATTCGTAAGATCGATCAGTCCGGTTGAAACCGTGGTTGTCCCTAGGAGGAGCTCGTTCATAGTCAGAGGCGGTACGAATCCTCAGCACTCTCGCGATCGAAAGCCTCCTGGAACCACTTCGAATCCTGGAATCATTTCCAATCTTAGTAGCCTCAGCGATCGATTGCCAAAGAGATCGGCTCTGAATGTCTGGGACTCCAGGTGGAATGCGCGTTGTGGCCGCACAGGAAATCCGTTTTGTCATTAGCTCGGTTTCTGTGTGATAACTTCCGAGGCCTTCAAGACGCGAGCCCTCGGACGCTCGAGCATCCTTCGGTTTGCTAGCGGCAATCGTTGAACCAGATGATTGTGATGACGGCGCGAGAAAATTCGATTCGGGCAGGTTTCCTGCGGCAATACAACAGCAGCACTCGTCATTGCCTCCAATCTATGGTCCGAAAAAGATCTTGCGATTTATCGCCAGGTGGAGGGAAGCTCCGAACCCCGTCGAAAACTCCGTCGATGAGTTCTCTCGAGTTGTCGTGATTAAACGCTCCAACGGGCGATTTCAGGTAAAATGTCGTGGTTCAAAGAAGTCGATTGGATGTGGGCGCCATTCCTGCCGCATTCCTACAATCTCTGGCTCGAGGACAACTTCCTGACATTGTTCAAGATATTCCTCCTTGTTGTTGCTGTCGTTCTCATCGCCGTTTATGTTCAGAAGAAAATAGGAACCCAAGGGCTCAAGGTGGAAGCCGTAGAAAAAATTATGGGTCTCAAGGGTCCTCGATTCCGGTGAGTTATAGCAGATTGTTGCAATGCATATCCCGATTGTTGCCATCTGGTTTCACCGGGAGTCGGACGGGAGCTGCAGCAGACTCTTCGATGCTCGGTTTTCCATCAGGAAACGGGATAAAATGCTGTTCTACACGAAGAGGATGCTGCGCCACATGAATACGTTAACGGCCCCCTACGGCAAACGCGTGAAGAAACGACAAATGGTCTTGAGACTGGCGAAGAAGATCATGTTCCCCAAGAGGGAGCTGCCGCAGCTGCAAGTCAAAGAACCATCTCAGGCATTCCTTGAAGAAGATATCTCGGAACAACGTGAAGACGGTGAGTTTTGCTCAGAATCCACAACATCGCATCCGAGCATGGACTAAGAGAAGTGATGGTCATTCACCGGAAATGTTGTCAGCGTAGGCCGCGTCGGCCACCTCTTACTTCCTGCTTCTAGTGGAGCGAGGACGAGCGTTCTGTTAACTTTCGCGATGATCATTGCAGGAAAACTCCCCGAAGATGTGCTCTATCTCATTCGTTCGATTCGGATTTTCGGATTCTTGGAGAAGCCGCTCTTCCTAGATCTATACAAGCATATTCAAAGTTACAATATCAAGCAGGGAGAAATGCTCTTCGATGTTGGGGATGAAGATGATTCGATTTACACCATCTATAGCGGATGCATCAGTGTCTTCATTCGAGTAAGGGTCGCAGCTATTCGGTCTAGAATTACACTGAATAAAATTTCTAGGAGCATACCGCGGGTGATTCGATTGAATTGCTCCACGCAATGTGCTCGCGACATGGAGAAGCTTCCCCTAATCGTCTGATTTTTTCTGCATCTCACGCAGGAGGGAGACGACGAGCTCATTTTCAAGCAGGCTCGCGCAGGCGACTGCATCGCGAGCTTCTTGTCCTGTCTGATAGTTTTGACCAACAAAGAGAGCAGCTTCAAAACTGTGGCCGCGAGGGCCGTAGAAGATTCGAAAGTTCTGCGTCTGAGATACAGAGAGTTCAGTGATCTGATCAGACGGCATCCAGATTCTATGGTGCGGTTAGTACAGGTGGTGATGATCCGGCTGCAGAGAGTGAACTTCAGCGCATTACATGACTACCTCGGGCTGACCACGCAAATGATGAGGACTCGAGACCGAAGCAAGAGCTTCATCCACAACAAAGGAAGTCCAATAAGGGTAAATGTCCAGCGACCTTCAAACGATATTCTAAGGAGTTCGAAGCTTGTGATGATCCGAGACACAAGAAAGCGGCTCTCGAGAACGCAATCGGAAAACGAGGGCGAGGTAGCTGATGAATGAGGAGAGGAAGCGAGTACTAAAACGAGGTTCTCGTTCCAACGTGTAGCCTGGTCTTTCCCGGAAGACGTCGGTTCAGCCTCCATCTCAACCCCATACCCCAGTTCATGGTGAAAGTGAGCATTCAGAACTTTCTGGGTCGGTGATTGGAACAACATTTGACGAGTCGATGGAAGCGATTCCTTCGCATGAGCACGTGGGCATTTTAAGAAAGACGAGTAACATCATGCAGAGGTTGGCCAACACCGGTAAGCTTCTAGTGGGTCGGTGGTTGATTCTGTTCGATCGACTGACCGGCGTGAGCAGCATGCTAGGTTGGGCAGTCGCAGTCCGGAAAGCAGTCCTTCTTTGGAACGCATGACTAACATCCCTCTTGTAGAATAGTAACCCTGGTGTTTGTACTTCCCTTTCCCCGCTCATGTGAAGGTTTTGAAGTGGTTCGAGGTCAAGCTAATAGAACATCGCCAGCTAAAGCCCACTCCGAACCCTCCAAAGGTCGCAGAGCCTCCGTGGTTGGAGTCACCGAGTTGCCGAGGGCGGAGATATCGGAAAGCGATTGTCTGCACCAAGCAGCACAGGCTTTCATGCGACACTTGAAGTTATCTTCAGAAGAACTCATTCTCGACAAGCTCACGATCCGAGACTATAAGATGGGGGACTACATAACTACTCAAAACGACACTGAACACGTGAACCACCTTTATTACATCATTTGGGGTGAGTTCATCTCAAGAGCCTTCGGGACACGTAAGCCAATGCGCACTTCATTCTTCTCATGATAATTCTGCCGCCCTTCAGGAACGGTTGAAGTCCGACAGAGCACCTCGCACAAAAATATGGAATCTGATGAGATGTACTTCTCTCACCCCGGAGACATTGTCGGAATTTTTGAAACACTGACAATGGAGATCCCGTTCGTGACTCGAGTGGCCAAAACGCGTGTCAGAGTGGCCTCAGTCCCAGCGTCCGAAGTCTATTCGCTCCTAACCGACAACCCCGATGCCGTTCTTCATCTGGCAGCGGGACTGATTGATAAGTTGTCGCCATTCCTTCGCCAAATCGACTTCGCTATGGATTGGGTACAGGTGTGTATCAACTTGTCGGAACTGTCTGTCACGGAAGGGATGGAGTCGTACAGCTCACACCCGTTGGGGCTCCGAATCTCTGTCAGTGTGAGGCGAAGTCATAATCACCATTGTGGGCATTATCCCGTATTCTGTGATTGCAATCATAGTCATTATCTCAATCATACCGTAATCATGTACAGGGTCATGGGATTTTTCCTGAACACAGGATCTCGAGGACGGTTGACATGTGGTTGGGTTGGGGGTCCCCGGGACGCTGAGCCTGATGCAGGTGACGGTTTCCCTCGATCCATTCGATCTGTTGCGAACTTTCTTGAGTGGGAACTTTTCTGGGGAACCAAGATTTTAGGCTTGGTTGAAACGTGGTCGATGGCTTTCGGGATTGATGATCCATCTGACCGGTCATGATACCCCTCGAACTATCCGTCCTGATACGAAAACCGTTGATCATGACGAGTTGAGGTGATAATAGTTTGGAACTTGGAACACGTGTATCGTCCGGTGTGGCCGTATACGAATTCATCATATTTGATCCTGGCTGCTCCGCCAAGACTGTTCGAGAAACGGAACACGCAGAAGTTTCGCAAGAGATCTGAGACAAGGAGGCAAGCATTATTTATTGTCGACCCATGGCGGATACGCTGCTCCGGAGCATCCAGCGACGCTCCCAAGTCGTGTATTATTGTTGAACCGCTCATGATGAGCAAAGTGCGCAACTATGATACAAGTGCCGAAGTAGGAAGGTCTATTCGGCAGCGCCCCACCATGCGCTGCTCGGTAGGCCGCGCTTGTCAGCGCTTCCTCCCGTTAGTGCCGTTCGTTGCATCCACCTCTATAGAGTCCAAAAAGTATAGTCAGATCGACCCACCGCCCTCGGCCCCGAACAGTGGTCTGGACTGCAGAAGATTATGATTCCAGCCATAATCTTGATTATGATTCTGCCAAATACTGACCTCTGTACAGATTTTGGAATCCTCTAACAAGATATTGCTTCAAGCAGGACACCATACTGACCTGTTCCTGCTACCTTTCAGATCGACAGTGGTCGTGCTGTATATCGACAGAACGATGAGTCGGACGCGATGTATATAATTCTCAGTGGTCGTTTGCGCTCCGTCGCCACCAGTCTCGATGGCAAGAAACGGATGGTGGGCGAATACGGCCGCGGAGACCTCGTAGGACTCGTCGAAGTGCTCACAGAAGCTCCCCGTGCAACTACAATGATGGCAGTGAGAGACACGGAGTTGGCGAAATTTCCTGTCGGCCTGTTGAACGTTATAAAGATCAAGCATCCCGTGGTGGTGTCCCGGCTCATACAGCTCCTGGGACAGAGGATCCTGGGTAGTATGAGGGAGACGGTTACATCTACACAGGATGTCGTGCCCCACCGGAAGTCTCAGTCCAACTTCACCACGATCGCCCTACTGCCCGTCACCGATGACGTCCCGTTGCACGCGTTCGCCCTCGAACTCAACTATGCCATCCAAGGTCTTTCTCTGCGTTTGACGTCCGATTACGTCAAGAAGGAACTTGGGCCGAACGCTCTGGACAAGAGCAACGAGTACAGGTTGTGTTCCTGGCTCGGCCAGCTTGAAGATCGACACAAAATCCTTTTGTATCAATGCGACAGAGATTTCACTTCATGGACGCAGCGTTGTATTCGTCAGGCGGACTGCATATTAATTGTAGCGGTCGCGGACAACGGTCCCGAAGTCGGTCAGCTCGAGAAGCAGGCCGAGACCATCGCCAAAAGAACTCAGAAAGAGCTCGTTCTCCTGCACCGTGAAGGAGGGCCTCAGCCGCAGAATACGGTGGAGTGGTTGAATATCCGGTCGTGGTGCTCATCGCATCATCACTTGCGCTGCTCTAAGCGCATCTTCACGAAGCGCAGCAAGCTGCAGGAAATCTACCGGAAGCTGGAAACCACGCCATGCAATATCCACTCGGACTTCTCAAGACTGGCCAGGTTCCTCACGGGAACTTCAATAGGGCTTGTACTTGGTGGCGGAGGTGCTCGTGGATGTTCACATGTGGGAATGATAAAGGCGATCACCGAAGCCGGGATTCCGATCGACATGGTCGGGGGAGTTTCGATCGGAGCTTTCATGAGCGCGTTGTGGGCTCAGGAGCTGGACATGACGCCATTCACCCAAAAAGCGCGGGACTGGGCTTACCAAACCGTCTCTCCGTGGCAACAGGTCTTCGACATCACTTATCCCATAACCGCGTGGTTCACTGGGAAGGCATTCAACAGCGGAATCCACGGCACGTTCGGTGACAAATCCATCGAAGACCTCTGGCTCCCATACTTCACCGTCACCACGGATATAACAAACAGCTGCCCCAAAGTTCACCGTCACGGCTCTTTGTGGAGTTATGTTCGATCGTCGATGTCACTGGCCGGCATCCTCCCTCCTCTCTGCGATCCCATCGACGGACATCTGCTACTCGACGGGGGTTACGTGAACAACTTGCCAGCTGATGTCATGTATCGGGAAATGGGAGCAGAAACGATCATTGCGGTCGATGTCGGGAGTCAAGATGAAACCGACCTCACCAATTACGGGGATACACTCAGCGGCTGGTGGCTTCTCTTCAAGAGGTGAGTTCATTTACCGCCCCATCCCGGAATGCGTTCCGCGATTTAGGTCGCCGCTCGGATGGCGTATCAGGTGGAAAAAAACTTCGTTCAGCGGGGCATTTATTTCAGATGGAGCCCCGTCAATTTCGGCGAACCTGTCAAGATTCCGAATTCGGCTGAGATTCAATCAAGACTCGCCTACGTCTCATGCGTCCGCCAGTTAGAAGAGGTCAAGGGCAGTGACTATTGCACCTACGTCAGGCCACCGATCGATCGTTACAAGACGCTGCAATTCAACGCTTTCAACGAGATCATGGAAGTGGGTTATCAACACGGCAAAACGCTGTTTGCCGGAATGAAAGCCGTACAACAAGACCACAACATGAAGCTCCTATTGAACGGTGGGAAGGAGCCCGTGCCACAGGAACCATCCTCTCCAACTGTCGCGGCATGTCCCCTTTCGAAACCGACGACCTTCACTGATCTGGCAGAGATCGTTTGTAAGGTCAAGAAGCCGATCAGAGACCCGACCGAAAGTTTTGACGACGATTTGTCGGAGAACTTCGTGGACGAGACTGACTTCAGTCAGGAAGAAATGTGATGGTGGGATGAGGTCTGAGTGCAATCAGGGCATGCTGTATAAATTTCATCCTCTGGGGATCGGTTACTTAGCTTGAATCACTCATTATTCATCTGTTGCACCTCAAGGCCTGAAACCTTCCAGATCAGAGCTCAAGAGCACCCTACGCGGAAAAAGCTATCTCAGCACAGTACCTCTGTGAACTACCAAAGAAAGTTGATTTTTTAAGAGGAATATAAAAAAAATGTGTAATTTATAATCACATTTACAACCACATTACATCTCCTGATTCAGTGTGGTCCGAAATAAGCAAGTTAGATGTTGATAACGTGTGTTTATTGAATCGAGCCACGAAAATCGAGAGTTTGTTCTCAATGCTGTTTAAAGAGGACGTTTTCGTGTTCTCGGCAACGTCGGGGAATGCAGAGAAGAAGGGTTACTTCGGGTGAGGTCGCGCGAATCCTGGCAAAGGCGGGGCTAGTGGTGATTGGGGTGACGGCTCGAGCAGTGTTTCCTGGAATCTCTCGGAAAAATATCTAGCTTCGCATTCCCGCTCTGTCGCGCGGACTCTTATCTGGGTTTTCAGTTTCTTCAACGAGTTTCAGGATTCAGGCTCAAGCTTGGTTCTACTGGGAGTTCTCGTTGAATTCTTTAGCGAGAGATGTGTGATCCCAAGTCAGCAAAGATATTTTAAGAGCCGAGACGGAATCTGGAAGAGGCATCTCATGAGTCACTCGAAGGGGTGTGCACGCTGTGCACGTCGGGTGCAGCCGACTCGCTGGAACCCATCGTGCTTTTCGCGAGGCTCTGCGTGTCATCAGAGTGTAGTGGGCTGTGAGCTTGAGCGGAGAGGGTCTGAGAGAATAGGTGGAGTACGGGCACAGGGGAGAATGATGTAATAATACCGAGGCCGTTCAGAGATCATGTTGGGCAAGACAGTGGGAGAAGGCACAACTCGTCGCAAACGGGAAGTCGGATGGCTAAAAGGGGAGATCGGGCCCGTCTGCGCGCTCTGGTCACTGCGGATGGACCAACGGACTCTCATGGACTGGTAGAGGGGGTTTTCAGGCCCGAAGAGCGAACAGCGCAGCACATACAACGATGCAAGTTAGCCAAAACACACTTCTCACCAAGTGGCTCCTGGTGGCTCCCGCCCCCGAAGTTTGTTCAAGGTATTGCTGAAGAACCGATCCCGATTGGGCCTACTTGGGGAGAGCTTGCTTGACCCAGCGCGAGTATCGAAGTTTGGTAGGGCAGACATTGGGACATTCAGCGAAACCACTGGATGGCTGGAAGAAAATCGTCTCCTCCAAGGGTTTCGGACCCCTCCCGAGAGCGAGGGTTGGAGTGACACCACGGTTTCGCTGTTGGGTCTGCAGCTCCCGAGATGCTGTGATCGGGCTGTGGCGCAGTCTGCGAATATTTCTCCCAGAATCCCACAGAGAAAAAAGGTCAGCGGAGGAAGAGCTACCCATGAAGGGAGACACCCATGAACTTCCGCAGGGTTTGTCGCCTTCCGCGAGAATCGATCTGAAACTCTCTTTAATCACGGGGCATCTACTGCCACAGTTCCGAAACGCAGGGCTCAGCTCCTGCCTCGCATATACTCTGATTCCCATGATCAGCGAAACGCCCGTTCCCGATGAATCGTTCCGTCTGTCTTCTTTTTCAGGTACGTGCGTGTTTCTACGGCAATTCCGGTTGGGCCGAGTTTCCCAACTGATACTGATTCTAACGCTCGAACAACAATGCGAAGTATCACGACCGTTCTTTCAAGTCACATTCGCCGACTCGATCCTCGCGATTGTGAATGCTGCCGATGCATTGTCGACGCCATTGAGGAAAAAAAACTTTCTTCTGAAGTACAAAGCGCGAAGAATGGCTGTGATCTACGAGCCTGCCCTTTTTTCCACGATGCTCGGGGTTCAGCAGTATATGATGCCAGGCAAGATTTTCGCCCAATCAGAGTCGAGCGACTCCCTATTTTATTTTCCGGGCTTCAATTTTCAGCGGTCCATATGCGTGAAGCTTTTGTGCAGCTCCAGGTCTACGTATGCCGTTCTTCTCGACTTCCATAGAGCAGGAGATGTCAAATGGCTCTGGGAGATTGTGATGCGATCTTTGCGCCGTCAACTATTCGACTCAAGTAATATTATTGGTTGAAATCGACCCAGAAGATTGAGAAACGCTTGGGGAACCACAGAATTCAACTGAATGAGACCACGATCAACTTCAGAATCTGTTCCGAAGGGAATCGACAGGGCTTCTTCACCCCATCATCCGGCATAATGTGACATCCGGAAACTGTGGAAATTTGCTTGCTTGTTGAGAGAGACCCCGCCGAAGAATAGCCGGGCAATTCTATCCTCCTCTGTCATTCCATACCAGTTAGAATCATGAATGGATCCTTCACCGATCCCGAGTTCCGTTAGAGGTGCTGTGATCAGATGAATGCCTCCTGCGGAAGCGAAGCTGGAACAATTTCACCCTCGCTGCTCCAGAGTTGAGGGGTACAGGGTGGCTTCTTCAGGTCGGGAATTCTCAAACTCGATCTCATTCTGGCCCCGACTTTGCCATTCCACCGTTTCTTTTTTCCGAAAATCAGAAGCGGATGGATAGAGAACATGGGGCGGCCATATTGGATAAGGTTGTAGTGGATATGATGAGAAGTGCAGCCAGGCGAGGTTTCCGAAACCGACCTTTTCATCTTTCCGACGTCGATATAAAATGGATCAGGAAAACTTCACGGTTTATCGCATTAGACTCGGCAGGTTTATGCTTGACGCCCAAAAGTGAGGCCGTTGTTACCCTTAAGACCGATTCGAGTCAGCTTGAGGCCTCAAGCGATCGTAAGCACTCAATTGTCCAACTGAATTTACAATGCTTCTGGGTCGTGCGTGAATGCATTTTTTTCCTCTATGGCTAATCTATCTTCCCCCATTCTCCTTTTTTTCGCACTCGCAGTTCCTCTTGTGAACCATACGGTCTACCCTTTGTGAGTTGTTCAAAAAAAGCAGTATTTCCTCGGTTATAGAGATGCTCCAAGGAATGAGGGAAAATCGTCGGATCGACCCAGCTACTGAATATTCGGATAGCTCGGCGATTTCTGCATGATTAGCAGAGTTGGGCAGATTCAAGTCACTTTTGATCCGGATAAACTTGATCCGATTCGAAAAGTGGAGGATGAGGTTGATTCTGATCAGAATGGAGATCTAACCTCGAAACAATGGATGATTAGAATCAAGATCCTTTCTATCCTCACTATATGAAATTGGTCTGTCAGTTTTCCCCACCTTTCCGTGTCTGGGGGAGGGGGGGGGGGGGGGGGGGAATTTGAAGAAACGCCATGCCGATTCCCGGGAACCAGACGGGCACCTCGGATACCTCAGCTGCGAAACAACTCGACATCCGATGATCGTGTCCTACAATCACTCAGAAGCAAACCCGGAAATAGTGCTGGCTGGAATCGTGTCGTGATCGTTGTCATGCTTCACATGGAAAAATCTACGTAGGTGTACATGAAGAACCAGGCGTGGCCCTGCTGACAGCATGTTGTCGCACGCGTCGCCCATAGATGGAGCGCGGAACTGTCCAAAATGCTACGCGATACTGTCGGTCTGTGATTGCCTTATCAGTCCCCTAGGTCAAAGCTGGCCAGAGGGCATTTGGACGCACGATGGCGAATGTCGGAATGACACGCTGACGCGCAACGACCGGGAATGGCACGCGTCAGTACCTCGCTCGAATTCACACGCGGCCCAGTTCAAATCCGTCAAGTCGCGTCGGAAGCAGGCACGCCCCCGAAAAAATCCCGGGCACGCCCCTGCCCTTTCGAGTTCGTCCACGATCAGCGGACAAGCTCACTCCAGAGTCGATAGATAACCAGATCAGTTGTCTGAAAATCCAGAACAATCGCTCTTCTCGGTCCGGTCGGGCTCCATTCGAGATTCGTTCCTGTGGCTTGAATCCAAAGACCTCGAGCTACGTTCCTTGCAGACCGCTATGGGAAGGAAATCGCTCCTGCTGTGTGCAGCTCAAGCAGAAAAGCAACGATCCCTGGACCGAGATTTGAATAAGCAGACGATTTCCCCGTAAACCACTCTTCACCCCAGCTCTATACGATCCCCACATCGCGTTCGGAAGGATGCTGAGAAATGAGACATTCTCACATGATAATTCACAAACCTCCACAGGAAGCGAGCGCAAACGAAGAGAGAAGAGGAAACCTTTTCTAAAGCAAGAAATTGTTGAGAAAAGTTCGACAGGCAGAAATAGCAAGTGTCGGGACTAGAAATCTCATCACGGATTTCGGAAGTATCCGTAAAGTCAACTCGAGCCAAACGCTAACGTTTCTGGGCCATTCATCGGCATTCCGGCTCGCTGACGTCATGAGCTTCCAGCTGCGTTTGCTTCCTTCTTACCCAGCTTCGTTGTCGGCTTTCTCCGTCGTGGTCTCTAGAGTTTCTCATCATACCGGCCTCAGGAATGATGGCCTGGTCCAGAAGTATTGAGTGGTTATGGCGGCCGCTACCTCCGGACCTTTGCCTAGCGGACGTAGCTCCGACTCTCTTCAAGATATTCATTGGTACTTCGGCGATCATGCTTATCGGCAAACACATTCATGAAAGAATGAGGAGTCGGTTATCAACCGCGGGATCTGAGGGAAGAATTTTGCGAACTCCACGATTCAGGTGAAAGTCCGCTCTCAACATCTCAATGGCACTTTTTCGGGAAATCGCCCTGATAGTGAAGCTTGAGGGCGATTCCCACAGTGACTTTCGCGTGGACTCCAGTGGATATGGGGGCGCTGTGCAGTACAACTACGATATTGTTTTCCAGGAAACGCGACAAGATGTTGTTTTACACAAGGCGAATGCTGCGGCATATGCATAACATGGCGGCTCCTTACGGAAAGCGGAAACAGCGGCATATCATGTTGAAACTCGCAAGAAGAATAATGTCAACCAAGAAAGAACAGCCCCAGCTCAGAGTGAAAGAACCATCCCAGGCCTTCCTTGAAGAAGATATCGACGAACATGGTCCGGACGGTGCGTTTTTTTTCGAGTGACGTCGCTATTCAGTGATATATAGAACATTTTTCATCGATTGATTCATTTATCATTCTCGTTTATAGACATACATTCCGTTATATGTTAGCAACCCCATACGCGAGGCGAGATCACTGTGCTGGCTGTAATTATTGAAAGGCCATTTTGAATGTACTCGGCCCCGGTGTACCATCGGTCATACGTCGAGATTTGAGTGTCTGCCGCTCCTCGCAGTCTGACTTTCGGATTCATTCGCAGTTGATCTACCGCCCGACTTGATGTTCGTGATTCGGTCGACGAGGATATTCGGTTTCCTGGAAAAATCGCAACTTCTGGAACTGGCGAAGCATATCGAGCGGTCAAACCTCAAGCAGGGTGACATGTTGTTCAAAGTCGATGACGCGGATGACTCATTATACACGGTCTACAGTGGAAGCGTCTGCCTGTTTCTTTCAGTCAGTCATCAGGAATATGGATCCTGTTCTTGACCGCACACTCGTTCTCTCATCAAAACTTTGGTAAACCAAAGCCTGAGGATTGCTTCACCCTTTCCAGGAAGGGTCAGACGAATACGTCCTCAAGCAAGTCAAACCGGGTGAAAGCATAGCGAGCTTCCTTTCGGCTCTCGTTGTATTGGCTAACAGAGAGAGCAAATTCAAAGCAGTCGCCGCTAGGGCCCTCCAAGAATCTACGATTCTTAGACTGAGATACAAGCAGTTCAGTCACCTGCTCAAGAAGAACCCCGAGTCGACAATGCGACTCGTGAACCTCATCATGATCCGATTGCAGAGAGTGAATTTCAATGCGCTCCACAACTTTCTCGGATTGACCACTCAAATGATGAGAACACGCGATCGAAGTAAATTGTCGCAAAGACCGAGTACGAAGAATGTGAGGATCCGCTTCTGATGCGTTGTGATACCAAAGAAACTTACTTGCTTCGACGGAGCTCGCGGTGTGTCGAGGAGGGCACAAATCTAGAAACGGCACGACCGCGAGGGTCGTGAGTAAACATGTATTTTCGTATTACGGCGTCACGGAAGATTCCTCATGCAATTCCGTATCACGGAACACGATCCCGCTCAGATTCACACCGCAGATGTTCTTGATGCAGCGGTATTGATTGTCTTCCCTATGGTGAGCCGTGAAAACCGGACACCGGATTCCCGAATATTATTGTTATTTGAAACCATTCGTGCATGAAACATCATCTATGTTTCATGTAATTTCTTTCCCGTGATGTCGTCTTACGAAAGATATTTTCTGAGATCCCGTGTTACGGGTTTCTTTCTCCGTAACGCTGTAGTACGGGGGAGTTCCACTATACGGCGGAATTCCGTAATACGTGATGCGGAAAGACATCTCCAGTCGTGAGCCGTTGGTTGCTGAGAAATAAATCATCGTTTTCCATAGTCGCCGTCAACTAAAGAAATGGATGCATCGCCGCAGCCAGGGACCTCGGCGCTTAGTGGGGGGAACCACACTCCACAGCGCTCTCACCCTCAACCCGAGGCGAAGCGGCAGGCGTTGAACAAATCGAGTCTGACAGAAGTTCGTTCAAGCTCACTGAAGCGGTCGAGCAGAACCATCAACAGGTTCGATGGTAGTGGTAAGCTGTAGATTCGTTGCTCACATCCGTAGCTTTCGAGATATTCCGTGTTCGATGTGAACGGCTTTACAGCAGGTGTTTCGAGTAAAGCAGCTCAACATCCGGCGAGGAGCCGTAAGTTTACCATACTCGGCGTCACGGAAATCCTGAAGACGCAAATGTCTGAGAGCGACTGTTTGAATATGGCTGCCCGAGCTCTAACCCGGCATCTGAAGTTATCATCGGAGAGCCTGATCGTGGACAAATTAGCCTTGGAGGACTTCCTCGCAGGGGAGCACATAACGACGCAGAATGACACACAACACATTAATCATCTCTATTACATTATTTGGGGTGAGCTCCATGGAGTATATTCCACTTCTGCGGCATTGGGACATGGCCCCATGTCAAACTTTCGACGGATGGTTTTCTCAGTATTCAGCATCGAAAAGAGAGTGAGGACTCACTCGCTTCCCGCACTTTTTACAAGGCCGAATGTGTATACCTGAAGGAACGTTTTCTCACATCAGGTACCGTCGAGGTTCGGCAGAGTACTTCTCAGAAGCACAGGGTATCAGATGAGATGTATTCCGCATATCCAGGAGATATCATCGGAGTTTTTGAGACCCTGACCTCAGAGGTTCCCCTATTCACTCGTGTGGCGAAGACCAACGTCCGCGTCGCGTCGATTCCAGTAACGGGACTCTACCCAATCCTCTTCGAAAACCCCGATGCCGTCCTACATCTGGCCGTGGGACTCATAGGACGATTGTCTTCATTCCTTCACCAAATCGATTTCGCTCTGGACTGGATCCAGGTAAGAACGTGTAATTCAATTTCACGGTGGTTCCGCTGGGGGAATTCTCTCATGATCGTGACATCATATCTCATTCCGAATAATATACACAATGGCTTCCTAATAGGAGGGATGCCCGCTTATTATTCGATAAAATCGTAGGGTAGCTATGTGAAGCAGGATGCCCATTCATCTTCCCCGTTACCACTCATGACTGAATCGGGAAAACATTATTGAGTAGCGCCTTCGCGGTTGAGAAACATTCCGTGCTTAGAACTGCTGTGGATCCATCTCGATTCCTGTAAAAAGGGCCTGCCGGGATGAGCGTCCCACCGTTTTTTTTTTTTTTTGAAAACTCAAAATGCTCATATCTCGAGACTCAGTGGAGCTACGGCACCGATGGAAGACCGTGGTGGATCTCTTTTTAAGGGCTCTCAAAGGCCGTCGGTAGCGGGTCCCGGAAACCCCTTTTCGAGCAGAGGAAAGTAAAGGAATCGTTGGTTCACCCGGAGGGAGAAGGCTGACCACTTTCTCAGACATCGCTAGAAGTACTCCACTTCATCGTCTAATCGCAGTGCAAGTTTCATCCCGATGCAAGTTTGCGGGACCGAGATATGAACAGTTGAATTTTGATGATGAAAGGGTTTTACCCCAGAATTCGGTTGAAACCCAGCATAAAAATGGATGGAAGTCATCGATTCAAGTCATCTATCTGGAAATATTTGTCAGGTCGATCCCGGAATCATCCTCCCAGACTCGGTGAAGTCCAAAAGGGCGGAGGAAGGCGTTTTAGAGGACACACCTCATAACTAGGGCAACGGACGCAAATCCCATCTCTTGTATCCGAAGGGATTTCCCCTCCCGCCAGAAAAAAAGACTCGGTAAAGTATGCTCAGATTGGTCCCAGGATCACCTCTCCAGACTTGGAAAATTGTGCTCAGATTGGTCCGTGACGCACGCCCATTCACCCACAGAAGTATGGTCAGTGAGCCAGTATGGTCAGGGGTGATTCCGAGACTAATCTGAGCATACTTTTCCGAGTCGGGGATGGGTGATTCCGGGATCGATCCGGGGGGAAACCCGCTTCACCGCCGATGCTCAACTGTTGATATCTCGGCCCCGCGAACTCGCATCGGGATGAAACTTGCCCTGCGAGTAGACGATGGAGAGGAGTACTTCTAGCGATATCTGAGAAAGTGGTCAGCCTTCTCTTTCCTAGTGAACCAGCGAGTTTTCAATTTTCCTCAACTGGGAAAGGGGTTTTCGAGACCCGTTACCTACGGCGACCGATAGCCCTGAGAAAGAGCTTCACAACGTTTTTTTATGGTCGCAACTTGGCGGAGTTGGGGAGATTTTCGTTGGAAAAAAGCCCAGCTTGCGCGTATGGAGAAAATTGTACGGGAAAGACGGTTCAAAAACAACTTTCCGAATATTTCAAAAGTTTCTCCATCCATGCCTCAAAACGACGCTCCCTCTATTCATACGCAGGGATTTTCCGTCTCGGCTCGAATGTCGGAAAGAGTCCAGCCGGTCGTGAGTCCCTTGCCGAGTCTTTCTCGAATCCGCATGAACGGGGTCCGGAATGTGAACCGTATTCCTGAAGATTTTATATTTCCTCGTCACCTAGGTTTACGTTCATTCGCGCTAACTCGCCTGGAAACCTGTATTCGGAATCAAACTCGGAATCGTTTCATGTTCGTGACAACAGCTGGGGTCATTATATCATGCAGCCGGTGATCGGATCGCTTTACTTTCAAGGAACTGGGAACCGGACGCTCCGTATTTAGAACATTCTTCGTCAAGAATGGAAATCTTCCGGTCGTCGCTCAGCGATCTTGTCAGTACTTTGATTCTCTTCAGCGAGTTTGCGTTAGATTTTCGAATTCTATCATGAGAAAGGCTGTCTGGAACCTATCAAGAGCTATTCCTCTGACGGCTAATTCTTTATCGGGATGAACCCACGCGGCGATTGGGGCTATACTCTGGAACTCACCGGTTGCCGGCCGGCAATCGGGGGTATCGATCATCAGAATTGAGAGTTCTTCGACTCGTGTTGCCTTGGAAATCATGCCATCTGATCACTATCTGTATGGAACAACGACCACCGGAAAGTTGACGGTCGACGCTGTGCGCCGAGGGGTCCTCGGGATACAGCCTGCCACAAAATCATGCGGTCACCCCTGTCTTTGCAACCAATTTCCGAATGGAAAGTCCGATTGAGCTATTTGCACAGAGCTTGGCTTCTACTCTGAGGATCATCACCCATCAACGAAACTCCCATCGCCTCCGCTTCCGAGGTGAACACCTCGAAAAACGCGTAGTTCACAAAGGTTCGTTACAAAATTGTGCGTGGGCCCCGGTTTCCACCATAACTCCAATGAAAAAACTTCCGACTGAGCTGGAATCCCCCCCCCTTGCTCGTATCCCGTACTCCGAATCATGATGCCTTCGTCAGAGTTTCAGAGACATTTCTTCAAAATATTCAAAGGAATCCCCGTCATTTTCCTGATCGAGGGAGCACGATGTTAGAGGGAACCGGATTTGCGCAGTTAATCGGGTATTCCGCGTATTCCCAGCATTCTCGCTACTGAAGATAGAAAGTGGGAGCTCTTACGAAGGCATCATGATTCGGAGCTCGGAATCCGAGCATGCTGAAAATCAGCTCAATCCGACGTTTGTTCCAGAAGTTACAGCGAAAACAGGGGTGCGCGCAAAATTTCGCAACAGAATAATGCTGTGAAATGGACGTCCCCTGTTTTTGATGTTTTCCTCGAAAACTAAGGACCCCACTGTGGTATCTTAGTTTGGTCATGATCCTCACAGTGAAACCCAACCACTGAGCGAATATAGGCTCAATCGGACTCTCTGTTTAGAAGTTACGCAGAAATATATTGGTACGCGCATGATTTTGCAAAAGAGCGTCAAGTTTGCTCTCGACTCTCTTGAGGTTCCAAATGACATTTTCTAATTGGATGTGAACCTAGGTGACGGCGAGGAATCAGATATTTAGGAATACGTCTCTCCAAATCAGGAATACGCTCCAGCTTCTTCGGATAAGATGCGTCGAGGAGGGGCACATATCCCTCCGCATCCGGCTGGATTCCTCGGAGAGTTTCTCCTCCAGATTAACGAAACTGATACAACGCTTTAATGATGACGTTCGATGAGATGACCTCCCCCGATGTATAAGCTCCTTGCGGATGTCGTCGCCGCATACTTCCTTTGATGCGCCGCTCAATCAGAAAGAATACTGTGCACCCGATTTGTTACCAGTTCTGGACAAAGCTATACACAGCATCGTTAACTCTCAGGTTGACACAGGACGCGCCGTCTACCGCCAAAACGATGAGTCAGACGCAATGTACATAATACTCAGCGGTCGTTTACGTTCGGTGGTCACAAGTTCCGACGGCAAGCGACGAATGGTAGGCGAATACGGCCGAGGAGACCTTGTGGGGCTCATTGAAGTTCTCTCCGAAGTTTCACGTGCGACCACGCTTATAGCCGTGAGGGACACTGAGCTTGCGAAGGTGCCTGTGGGTGTTCTCAACGTAATGAAGATCAAGCACCCGATCGTGGTAACGCGGCTGATACAGTTACTGGGTCAAAGAATACTCGGAGCCATTGACGAGAAGGTTCCTTCCGGACACCATGTCGCACTCGAAAGGAGACCACGGTCGAACTTCAGCACAATCGCCTTACTCCCTGTTTCGGAAGTTGTTCCGCTGGAAGCCTTCACCATGGAGCTCCACTATGCAATGCAGAGCGCTTCGCTCCGTTTGACCTCCGAGTGCATAAAGCAAGAGCTGGGAGCGACGGCTCTCGACAAGAAAAACGAATACAGGCTCTGTACCTGGCTCGGCCAAGTAGAGGGTCGCCACAAAATTCTCCTCTATCAGTGTGACGAAGAATTCACTCTGTGGACTCAGCGCTGCATCCGACAAGCAGATTGCATCCTGATAGTGGCTGCAGCTGAGAGCGGTGCCGAAATCGGGCTTTTGGAGCAGAAAGTGGAAAACCTTGCCAGACGAACACAGAAGGAACTAGTGGTCCTGCATCGCGAGGGCGGGCCACCGCCTCGGAACACCGTCGACTGGCTGAACGTGAGATCATGGTGTTCGTCCCATCACCACTTGCGTTGCTCGAAACGAATTTTCGCCGAGCGCAGCAAGCTGCACGATATCTATCGGAAGTTGGAGAATGTTCCGTGCAACGTTCACTCGGATTTCTCAAGATTGGCGAGATTCCTCACGGGAAGGTCGATTGGGCTCGTCCTCGGAGGCGGGGGCGCCCGCGGCTGTGCGCATGTGGGAATGATAAAGGCGATAACCGAGGCTGGGATTCCGATCGACATGGTCGGTGGAGTATCGATCGGGGCGTTCATGGGAGCTCTATGGGCCCAGGAGGTCGATTTGACGACTTTTACCCAAAAAGCTCGTGATTGGGCGCTCTCGGCGGTGACCGTGTGGAAGCAGATGCTCGACGTCACCTACCCGATCGCCGCTTGGTTCACAGGGAGAGCTTTCAACAAGGGAGTCCACACCACGTTCGGGGACAAGTCAATTGAAGATCTATGGCTGCCTTTTTTCACTGTGACCACAGATATTTCCAACAGCTGCCCTAGAATCCATCGACACGGCTCCTTATGGAGTTATGTGCGGGCTTCAATGTCCCTGGCTGGTGTTCTGCCGCCTTTGTGTGATCCCATCGACGGACACCTCCTGCTGGACGGCGGCTATGTGAACAACTTGCCAGCCGATGTCATGCATCGCGAAATGGGGGCAGAAACAATCATCGCGGTGGATGTTGGCAGCCAAGAAGAAACCGAGCTCACCGACTACGGGGATGCTCTCAGCGGCTGGTGGCTACTCTTCAAGAGGTGAGGTGGTCTTCTCGATCCTCGACCCCAAAGATCCTGTTCGGAACTTTGACTCAGAGGGTTCCCGTTGTACTTCCAGGTGGTGCCCCGTGGAATTCGGCGAACCTGTAAAGATTCCCGACTCCGCTGAGATTCAGGCGAGACTCGCCTATGTGTCATGTGTGCGGAAATTGGAGGAGGTCAAAGCGAGCGACTACTGCACATACGTCAGACCGCCGATTGATAGATTCAAGACCCTACAGTTTCACTCTTTCAACGAGATCATGGAGCTCGGATACCAGCACGGCAGAACACTCTTCGCGGGGATAAAGGCGGTGCAACTGGATCCGAATGTGAGGATACTCCTGAACTATGCTCGAGACGGCACCTCATTGAATGGGGTTTCACCCGACCTCGCTGACTCGGAGATCAAGAAACCAACGTCGTTCACGGATTTGGCCGAAATTATTTGCAATATCAGGAAGCCTCTCAGAGATGATCGAGGAGATGATCAAGAGCTTTATGAAGACTACGGGGAGGAAGAGGGTGATCCGCTATTTTGATCCCCAATGGAAGAGTCACATTATTTTCCGAACTGAATTCATTTTGTAATAACAAAACAATCTCATGCCCTGTCCGCTGCGAATTTTCCTTTATTGTGGAAGTTCGATTCATCAGTCGTCTGATACAGCTGATGGCATTGCAGCGGAAATGTTCAAAGTCGAGATTAGGTGCTCCGCGCGTATTTCCTGGAGACCTCTCCAGTCCAGCGCATCGTATATGCTACAAGCACGTTTCCTGGACATGAGGATCTCCTCAGATAACGTGAATATTGATGAAAGTCGAGGTTCATCGAACGTGCGATCTGAGGGTGCTCCTCCGCTTGAAGAGATGTCCGGAACGCTTGGAACGGTCGGGTCGCCCATCCAATTAAATCGGGGAATCAGAGATATCGTACAGTATTGAAATTCGAGATTCAAAGGGTCTCGGCCATCAAGTCTTGGCCATCGGCTCGTTCGATTTTGCACTGCTTTTGACGAAAACTGGTAAACTTCAAATCCTCATATCTCGGCTCCAAGATGGGTTACAGTGCCGATGGAGTTATTTTGGGAAGCTCGAGAAGAGAGCTATCGAATCGCATACATGTCGTTTGTTTCGGAGATGAACGCACACCTCAAGAATCGATGAATTCGAGACAGATGCGAAAATAGATAGCATCGACTGCGCACTCTAGAGTCGCGCTGGATCGGAAGGACATTGAGACAGTGGCGTAGCGAGCCTCCATGATGCCCGGGGCGGATTCGATGCCCTCTTTTTTTGGGGTCTGAGAAGGTGAATGCGTTCGATGCGCACTGAATGAATTTTTGTATGTCCTCAAACACAAAATATGATCATTTGAAATGAAGATCTTCAGAGAAACGGAGACAACTTGCGCGAGCTGACCCGAATGTGAGCAACTAGAATAATACATGAGCAACTGGTTTACCTATTCTTGGAGGGTTATTCGCTTCGCCCCTGGAACTGCGAATCTTCCATTGACTCCTCGAAGTCAAACTCATCCGTGATGGACATCTCGATAGATAGGACAGCGAGGTTTGTCAACTTCGTTGGCTCGATCTCTGGTCCGAGGCAGAAACAGAATGAACTCGACGTTGCCTCTCGATCAGGAAGGAGGACGAAAATTATATGGTGGTTCGTCAATAGGGTGAAACATCAGATGCAACGATCGGACTTCACCCCCAATATGAGGATACCGGGAAAGAATCTACCTGGAAGAGCTTAGAAACCCGAATGTGATAGGCATTCTGATGCCCCCAGCGACCTGATGCCCGGGGCGGACCGCCCCCGCCTTGCTACGCTACCGCTTTGAGAGTCAAAGCTTATGCAAGAAAAAACCGAAAAATAAAGGAGCGCTTTTTTTCTGTCGCCGGAAATCCGATTCTTTTCGACCGACACTCAGATTTTTCCCGACCCCCCGCCCCAAGTTCCACAGGATCAGAATCTCCTAGGTCTACCGAGGCGAAAGGATGTTCTCATCGTCGACAGTGGCTTCCGGGATGCTGTGTCACACATGCGCGGGCTGGGCTTCAACGTATTGATGCCCGCGATGAAAGGCCAGAGGAAACAGATTCTGTGCGATGGAGCCAATTTTCCCGAGGCAGTGCATGGTCGTGTTGCTCAGCGATATAAAATGCTTCATCACACCTTCGACAACAGATTCCTACCGAAAGTCCGTTCGCTTTGCCGAGTTGTGGGTCACCTAGAAAACCAGTTTGGCCAGCGATCATGGGAGTATAGTAACATGTCTTCCGAGATCATCGATCACATGGAGCGACGCCAGACGCTCCAAAATGATCTCGGAGAGGAAGTCCTTCGCGCAGGGTGAAATCGCAGACCGTCGGATCTTGAGAGAATTTCCTCCAAACAGCTCACTGACTCCCCGAAGCTGACGAGAGACAACCTACTGCAACTGACTCCTGGACCATACCAAATCAACTTGGCTTCATCCTACTTGGCGGAAGCTATGGACACCGAAAACAGCGTCAACATGACGTTCATCAAAGAAGAACCGACCATCGTCCGTCTCGAAATCAGGTCGCGTCACAGGGAACGCACAACTTATCGCGTTTACATCGACTACGAGCCCGGGAGAGACAGCGCAGAACGGATTCGACGCCACTGGTGTGAGTGCCCTAACGGAGCCCAAACAGTCGGCTGCTGTTCGCACGTTGCGGCCTCAGTCTTCTACCTAGCCCATGCTAGGTACCTCCCATCAGTTCTGCACCCAGCGAAAGCCTTGACCAATCTCTTCATACCCTCAGAGGGGGAGACAAGCTCAGGAGAGAGTGTTGCTGGCGAAGAAAGATCACGTACTTCGCCGGATCCATCACTGGCGTTTTTTTCCGGGGGGAGGGGAAAAATATTTTCGGCGAAAGAATTTGGATTTTTTTTTCGCATAAGTATTGACTCTCAGTGACCTTCCGATTCAGCTCAACTCCAGAGCGCGCGTTCGACGTCATCTATTTTTGCATCTGTCTCGAACTCATCGATTCAAAAGGTGTCCGTCTATCTTCGATCCAAACGACGTGTATGCCATTCGATAGCTCTCTCCTTCAGATTTTCCAAAAATAAGTCGATCGGCGCTGTGACCCTTCTAAGAGCCGGGATATGTGCCTTCAAAGTTGACCAAGTTTTGTCGAAAGCAGTTCAAAATCCAAGGGGCCACTAATGGCCGAGACCTTTTGCAAAAATTATTTTTCAGCGAGTAATATCGCACTGCGTGAACGCTTCATAACCTTTCCCCCAGGGCAGGGTGCTTGGAATCCAGGATGCCGTTTATGTACTCAATAATAATCGTCATCGGCGATTCCAAATGTCCAGAGGCTTCTCCCCCAGGAATGACAAACATGATGGAGGAAACCGGAATCAGTAGGAAGTTTTTCGGCCAGAGAATCGACTTTCTATCGGTGTTTGGGAGGCAGCGGCGGCGGCATCCTGCGGGTCATCGTGAGTGAATGTAGATTCCAACCGGGTGTCCGAGGAGGGGACGAAAAAATAGACCAGTACGACAGGGATATCAAGGTTCCGAGCCGAACTCTGCGGGAGCAGTCAGGAAACTGCGATTCGAGCCACAAACGGCCTGATGGTGGCTCTCCTTCTCTTCGCGCCGTTGGTAGAAAAGCGTGTTCTACGTCTTTCAAAGAAGATCGAGAGCAGGAAAGGGCAATCATCATACGCAGATCTCATTCATTGAGCACTTTAACATACTCTTCATCGTAATCTCCAGCAACAATCGTCGTCCTCAGAGATTGTGGTTTCGTTTACTGTGATTTGTGCACCCGATTTGTCATTAGAAAGTGAATTTTCGACACTGCATTGTTCTTATTTCATTGACTTGGCGCTCCCAATGGCAATACGCATCTGATATTCAGATGGGAGAATGAGCGTAAAAGCGTGGGAGAAGGGTCCCCCAGAACCCCGGAACGTTGACGAGAGGGGTCCGCCGACTCGAAAAGGTTGGAAATCCCTGGACTACATGGACCACTATACCAATCAATTGCCGCTATCGTTCAACGTTCCATCCAAATCTCCATCTTTCGAAAATTGGCGATTTATTTTCTTTCAAGTTCGGGGGGCTCGCCAATTTTCCACAGGTGTCGTAGCTGAGCTCGCTCGATGGGGAAGGATGTCCATCAAAAATTTCCCGGTGTTACCATTAGTCTGTTCTCAACTGGGAAGAACCCATGATGCAAAACATGAAAATGTCGCCACAATAGCAGAAGCAGCGGAACTTCCGAAACTTGACCGAAGAGAGCTCTGTTACTTTTCGGAAAGTGGTTTCAGGTCACGAACCTTGTGCCGGGATGCGTATTCTCCCTCCCATCCATTCGATATCCTCCGGTCGATTTTCTCTAATCATCAGAACTCGAGTCCCGTCCCTGTGGTCGGTTTCCGGCCAAAACACCAGAAACGAACGATTTTTCATAGCGACTTCCTCGTATTTTGGCTCGTTAGTTCTTTCTAGATGAGAGAGGGATGCTGGTAACATTGGGCAATTTTTGTCGGATAAAAGCTCTCCACATCACATCGAGCGACCTCAGCTGCGCCGCCTGTGGAAAATCAGCTGGCCCGCTGAATTTTAGGAGATAAAAATCGCTAATTTTTTGGGAATAGAGATCGAAATGGACCGAAACGCGATAGAGGCGATCGGTGAGCGCTAAAGTTGAGTCGGATGAACGAGCTACATTCCTCCTCGAAAACCCTGAAATCCGCCCACCGCGAGCTCCGGATAACAGTCGCAAGAAAAATGACGAGAAAAATTCCCGACCTCACGTCATCATTTAGTCCATATTTCGACTCGACCACAGTTCATCGGGAGGCGGTCTAACGGTATCCGGCTTCTCGGAGAAAGCATCCGCTGAGGTACTCGTACCGGACATGGGAGGCTGATTATTCGAGCGCATATAAGAACACATGTGTACACAGTGAAGTGTATCAGCGAAAACACGGGCATAACGACCGAAAACTACTGCAGGCAGCCCTCGATGTTTCGAATGAGCTGTAGAGATGCATGGAAGATAACTACATGGCCGAGTCGGTCGACAAGGGCGATCCTGCGGCATTGCGAGCGGAGCCGTAAATGACGGAATTCGCAGGATCAACATCGCAGGTGGCAGTGAGCCTGGTGGCCAAGACTGCCCGGCGTAAACTGTCCCAAGATCAGGGCCGCCGGAGTGAGTGTTGCAAGAATTTGTTCACCGCTAGCCGGACGAGATATGATCGTAACTCACTCCAAAACTCAACATCGAGTGAGAAGCAAGTTATTCTGCCCTAACGAAGAGAAGAGGCTCTCCTCGGCCTTATCTTAGCAGTTGTTGGATTTCACAAAGAGTACGGAGGATGAAGAATGGACTCACTCAGAAATTGCCGTCTTGAATAATTCATGATGTTACTTCCGCACCGGAACAGTCGAGTCTGTGTTTGTCTGTTGTCTTGAAGATAGTAGGCCTCGAACGGTCTTGGACGAGAACGGGAAAATCGCGTGCTCCAAACTGGCTCAGATCTTGATCCCCTCTCCGGAGAAATAATTTAACCTCACATCCTTCGGCGCACCCCCGTGGTGCTGACCATCGACGTAGCAGTATGTGCTGAATCCATCCGGGGCGCGAAGGAATTCCTCAGATTCGGATTCAGACCCGCTGGGTGCTCGAGTCTCGTTGGAAAAGGCATCCTCGGAGTGCTGTCAGAATTCGTGAATAAAATGAACAGGTATTCGATGAGACGCTGCTGTATAAACGAGATGGCCCTCCGGACGACTTCATTACTCCGGCTGTATCGCATGAATAATTCTTGTTTGGACAGAGTTTCAATGCTAATTCGATTCCTTCCCTTTTTGGCTACTTCCGGCTTCTATTCCCCTTGAAAAACATCCCTGCCATTGTACCCGACATGATTGTTGTCTCTTTGAGGGACCAACCTGCGTGAAACCGGGTCTGGCCAACGGAAGTCAACAAGCTCTTGGAGCAAAAAAAAAGACTCATGCTGAGGATGAACGGCGAAAGTCCTGCTTGGAGGAAGCAATGAAATCAAACGAGAGAGGTGCACGGACAACGATGTTCGTCCTTCTCAGCGATGGACTCATTGAGCCCGCGGTGTAAAGAACCAAGTTCCATCAATCCAGAGCTCCAGGGCCCAGTTTCTGGAAGTCTGCGCCGTGAATCCCGTCCGAAGCATCTCCTTCCAAGTGTCGTCCGGAGTTTTCGTGGTCTTTTCTCTAGAAGCGAAATTCGCGGCTACAGTGAGCACCGAAATCCTCGGAACTCCGCTCTGCCGGCTCTTCCTGGAAGAAGAACTTGATTAGAAGTTCTTCCCCTCTGCCGCGACACTAAATCGTCGTCTGACGAAACCGTCTTTGCCCGCATGAGGAGCTCTCTACTTTGCTTCGTGACCTCGTCGCTTCCATATAAGCTCGTTACGCAAATTGGCCAAGTCGGCACTCACACCACCCAACCGTCCCGCTAGGACAGCTGCCCGGCGTTCCCGTATTCCCGGAGAGCACAACAAGTTGAAACTTGTACCCGATTTAAAACGTTCCCGAGCCAAGAGCCCCTTGGCGAGCGGATCCAAACGCAGATCCGCATCAGGCCTACAGTCGCTTGGACTTGGAGAGGGGATCACGCGCGCCGTGATGTTGCGACTTTTCGATGTCGATGCCGTGAGTTTTCTGCCGGAAAACCAAGCTTCTCTGGATTGGTATCCTGATGGCGGGCCTGACCTGAGAAGTCTTTGTGCACCGCCTCGGTCAAACAGCTATATCGGGGGCGGTGGAATTCAAGGGTTCGTATACCGTAATTCTTTTTGCACAGCAGCTTCCCTTGACCTTATCGACCGGTGGGAAGTAACGGAGTTACTCGATAGATCAAAGCTATCCGTAACCCAATAACGGTGAGATGGTCGGCCAGGCCAGATACGCCCGAGCGTGGGGAACAAGAGCTAGAAGCTTCTTTTTTTTCGTTTTTCGATGACTCACTCCAACGAGGTGGGCTGCTGATCGAAGCTTCCCATGATTTGCTGACTGTGAAAAAGTCGGATGCATTCTCGTGAAATTCGAATAATCCCTCTGCTCGTCCACTTCCATCTGCAGGAAGGGTCACTATCGATCGAACCCGTCCCGTTGCGTGTGCTAGAACATAAACAACTCAAGTCTCGGTGAACTTCTGTTGATCTTCTCTGCGGGTGCTTCCCGTCCTGGTACCAGGGGCTCCAGATTTGCACCCCAGCTTTCGAATAGGATGACGGTCTCTGCGGATGGCGTCAGCAGGTCGCACGAGGGCAATCGGATGAGACGTCGCGAACTTCCCATCCCGGGATTCTGGAGGCGACCGGAGCCGTGTCGCCATGGCCGAGAGAAGTGGATGTCGGATTGGCGGGACGGCAATGCAATTTCGCTAATGGTCGTCGAGATTTTAATTATTGTGGGTCGCCCACATAAAGTCGCTGTTGGGTCGCGCACGTCTGTGTCACAAACGTTATCAATCTAATCATCTACCACATAGCAGCTCGTGGCCTCTGCCAGTCCGGGGCCGGGCATCTCTTTTGTGACAAAACAGAAGCTTTTATAGGCTGTTTACTGTAATCGTAAATCGTGGCGGCGAAGGCATTTGTGGCCGCTGGCGGCGCGTCTCGGCGTCACCACAACGATGGCTGCGACCTCCGGAGCTTTCAGCAACGACGACGCGCTCTCTCTTGGGAGTCTGCATCCAACTTGTCCTCGATGCCAAGCGACACGTCCCTCCAACGAGGAACAAACAGCGTGGTTCGCGGTATGAGCTCGGACAGAGCGCTCGGAGTCGCGCGCGGTTAGTAGATTTTCGAGGCAATTCGACCGGAACAGCTCCCATGCAACCTCAAGGAAAATATTTATGCCCGCTCACACCTTTCGTTCTCCACTAACGGGAGCGAGCGGATCGATATCGCATCCAGCTGTCCGATACGATTGTGTGCAGCTGTGCGGATTCCTGTGGGATCGGCCGAGCATACGGCAGTTGGTCGACTCACGCCGGTCCGAAAGTTTTGAAGGAAGAAACGGATTACGTTTCCGAGCAGGACACGGTAATTCTCCTGGTTGCCGATGACTGCGTGGTGGCGACCAGGTCGTTCATCCTGAATGAAATTCTCCGTCTCTCGCGGAGCCTGGCGCGAACCGGAGTGTCTGAGCGAGGTCGCCCGGACGGAACCCAGATGACTTGCTTGTTTTGGATTCGAAGGGACGCACCAGATGAAATTAGAGAAAAAATCTGTTCGAGGTGGTCTCGAGCAAAAATTAGATGGAATACGTCAGCAGTGCGGCGGTGTTCCAGGCGCTCTCGAGAAGAAACGATAGTTGCCTCGAATTTCTCTTCAAACAATGGCGTAAGACTGCGCAAAGAGGAAAGGAGGGCAAGAAGTGGGGTTTGAGCGCCGTCATGTCAGTAGCACGTGCGTCATCCGTCACAAGACCCGTGCCTTATCGCAACGAACTTGGAGTGCAGACTAAGTTTCAGGAGAGGCAGCTAGCTATCCAAGATAAAAGTGAAACCGCTTTGAAAGTCGTTTGAGAAGTGCTGTCTCGGAAGCAAGGGACGCGGCTCGTACTGTTTGACAAGCTTCCTGCGCGTCGTCGCGCCACCGATTGGATCAAACCTGAGGAACCTTTCACTGGGTCCCAAAAGACTCCGGGATTCCATGGGAACGATGATGAGGTCCGGCGATTTCCTGTGAAGAGCAAGCAACAGAGCAAATGCAGTCACCGGGCGAGACAAACGTCCAGGATCCAAGACGCGGGCAGGTCGCTTGGAGTGCCCGGATTATGACAGCCCAATTCCATCGGATGATCGTACTCGTGTCGCTGCTGGCTGGCTCTAGAGTGGATTGATGCGAATGGGGAACTCGGAATCTTGGTTCTCCGTATAGAGTCGCAAACTGGGTTAGAACAGTGTGCGGAAACGGTTTCATCTTGGCAGCAGGGAGGAAAGCTTCTCGAAGTTCCGTCCAATGGGGAAGGCGTGTCTGGAATATGCGTTGCTACAACAGCCCAAACAGCAAAGGCTGAGAGCAATAAAAAGTGCATTTCGGGCAAGGCGCACTACGGAACACGGAGAGAGGGTATCCTGGGTGGAGTAACCAGTCCGTTGCAGCAAAACAACAACAACATTCACGGTCCCGCAGCGATGAGCTCTCTCATCCAGTATGTGTTCAGGGAACCGCGATCGCGTACCGGGCTTGAGTCGTCGAAGGAACAATATTTCGCCAACTCTTGGCATGTCGGTGGTAATTTCTTCAGGACAGACCGGCAGAAGGGGGTGTTTCCAGGACAGGCGCCATTTATCCCACTCAAGGCTGGGGTCCCGAGCTGCCGTCGATTTACAGAGCTCCTCTCATGTTTCAGCGTCGTCGATCGAAGCCCAATGACGTGAAGTCGAGCTAGGTTCATCCTCTCACTTCTCGAGCGTTCGTTACATTATTCACGCCGGGATGACTATTCCAAACACGTTTTTCAGCCGTGTTGAAGGGAAAACTTCTGGCCGAGAGGGTCTTCGGAAGATCTTCTGAGACTTGTGCCCCACGTCAGGCGTCTGAGAGGCCGCAATCGGGACCGCGGGAGCAGTTGGTTCGGTTTCTTTTTCTCTGAAGATGTCAATCAGAACAGTCATTCACGGCGGAAGGGCAAAAACGTGAACGGGGAATCGTTTGCGAAGGTATCGCGATTCCCCGAGCATCCTGCTTTCTCTTCCGAGCTCCGTGCCGAAACTCGGTGTGATTCATCAAGGTCTGCTGATAGCTGCACTCGAAAGTCCTCGCAGAGCTCTCCGAGTGCCGTGCAAAAATTCGCAGAGAACTTCGGAGCGGAACGGGACCGGATCGGTCGGGCCTGGGTTGGAAGGGTTACAACACCCCTGACAGAGACGGACAAAAAAACGAGGAAATTCGAGGGGGCATCCGCGTCGTCTCCACCACCGTTGCCTGTCCACACGTGAACTACAGGGAAGGAGGAGGAAAAAGAAGCCGCTCCAGTGGGCGCCTGAGAAGCGTACAGGGAACTCCGTGTGCTGCCTGCCGGGCGAACGAGAGGCGTATTAACGAATAATTGACAAGCCATGAGATCGAGCGGAGTGCATTATGCAGCACGGTAAGTGCAAAGCGTGCGACGCAACGTGTAAGGAAACCATCAGCCAACAGCCGGTTTTGAATAGCACCGAGGTGTTTCCCGACAGACCATGGCTTGTTTGAGGGGAGAAACGATTCACGCAGCGCTGACAACTCCCGAGAAGACGACGGCCCTTGAGGAGAGGCTCCATCGATTGAGATCTCAGAAGACTTGATGTTGGATCAAAATCTATGTGGTTCCCACAATGCCGAAACCAGATCCAGGGAGTCCAACGGCTCGTGCAGTTTCGCGTGGCACGCAACATATTAGCCGCGCGTCTCATGCTGACGCGATGCTAATGACTGATCCGATTCTCGGAATTAAGAGAGCTAGACCTACTTCAGTCGATGACAAAGTACAATCGCGCGCGGGCTCGGCCGTTAATTAACGTTGAGTGGCTCCAAAAACTGCCTTGGGCATCTTCGATGGTCTAGCAGCAGAGAACCTTAAGACTGATCAAAGCCAAGACCCGCAATCATCGTGGAGCTCTCCGCCTCGGGTTCCCTCTCGTGCTTGCTCACGAATAATTCAAAAGCTCGCAAGGCACTTTGATGTCCGGAGAATCTTCTCGAATGATTCTGGAAAGCCCAGAGATTCTTCGCCGTTCGCCACGGTCACCAACGTAGCGAGGAGGGAGGTGGGGGGGGGGGGGGGGGGGGGGGGGGGGCAGTCCGCCCCGTGCATCCAGGCTTCGGGCCCTGGGCAGCGTTTTGCCAAGCCCGGAATCGCGACGTCTTTTGGAACCCGGCGACGGCATTCGCAAAATCCTTCCTCGCGTCCCGAAACTCCGATGGACCCTTAAGGTGGCGGGATCTCACTCTAGCGGACTTCGTATCGGATCCTTCTGAGTCAAAGTGACTCGCAGAGGGCATAGATGAGTCTCAAGCCTTCTGAACCCAGAGTGGTACATTGGGCAGAAGAATTGCAATAGGATCAGAGAGCATTTATGAAAAGCACATATAATTCAACAAACTCCGCTAGTTGTGCCGTTCCCCACCAAATGCCAATCGCTGGGGCGTTAGCCATTGCTCGAAATAATGCAATTCGCTCAGACCTTGACGAATTGTTACTGTTACAATTTTGCGCGCAATCAAGTTGGGTACCGTAGGTTTCTGTTTGTGCGAGGGCACTCCTCACTCATCTGGACTCCACTCACGCGACATGCTTTCAATTTACCACTCGTCAAATTCGTTTAGCATGGTATCTATCTTTGTTCCACACTTCGGGAAAATTTCTGGCCATGAGGGGAATCAGATCGAGGCTCCGACACGGGCGACATTGAGGATCGCTAAGCTTCTCTCTACGGTTATCTTTGATCTTGACGGTGCAAAATCTCAAGTCGCCAACAGGACAACTCGCCAAGCGGACAACCCTCCATTCGGCATTCCCAGTTCCAAATCTGTGACCCTCGCGAGGCGCCCAACCCGCTCGATGTGACTGCCGGGAGAATCCGCAATTTTGAGTAGACCCCTTCAACATTTCGGAGACCTGGATCCAACTGTCAGCAGAACGTCTGCGCGGGATTTGCTCAATCAGCCATGAGCTTCGAAGTCGTTTGAAAAATTGGGGTAGCGCGGTGCTGACATCATCGCTCTGGGAAAGGTTCGATATCATGCTCAGCCGCTGAACATTGTGAGCTGGCCCTCATGAATACCGGATGGAACGTTGCGGTGACGTATCGAGATGACTCAACGACGCCTGAGTAGAGCTAGAGCGGGCCGGCTCCTGTGCGGGCCCCGGCCCTGGCGTCAACGTCGAAGCTCTTATTGTGCAGTCGGGCAAAACTATCACGGCTGGTCTCTTCCGATCGATTCATCCATCGCTCCCTCATCCAATCGTCGCTCGCTCCGTTCGTGGAGACCCGCCAGGATATCAGATTCGGTCTTCCTCTTCGACTGCTTCTGCTTCTCCGGCCGGAATCGACGATCGCTCAGACGCCAAACGGACGCCGGCTGATCCATCAGGTGTGCAGTGGGCCACAGCATCAGCCGACCGCCGCCTGCCCTCTCGAGTGGCCGGGGCCAAAATGTTTGTTTCTTAATCGCGACCGACAGTCGAAGAACCTGTGATTCTGAGCGCCCCTGCCTGTTCAACAGAACCGACGGCACCATACAATCGACGCCGCAGTTTCGAGTTGTGCGTCGTCCTCAGAGTGAGGGCATTAGGTGCCCTTGAGAATGAACGGCGCAGCTCGCAGGAGCCGAACGAAACGGGACCGGAACAGCCGTACCAACGACGGCAAGCAGTTTTTCGACGCTGCTGTGGAATGGGCTTCGTCATCATAATCTAACTACCTGGAACTTTACCCTAACGAGCTCCGCCACATTTGGGAATGATCCCTAGGAGCTAGTATATCAGCAACGCCTGCCCGCATGTCCATCCGCCCGCGCAGCCGCATACCCGCCCGCCCGCCTGACTGTCTGCCATTCCCCCCGTCCTCCCCGTCTGAGCTTCGGTCTTCGTTTGCATCTGAGCCAGTCATGAGCTCTCAGAGTATTTTTCGCCCCGAGTCTGCGAAGCGGTGCACTCGATCCGTGGCGTAGTCACGACCTCAAACCGCCCCCCCCCCTCCCCGGATCACTGGAACTCACGGGGAGTTCAGGAAACTTTCTCGCTTCACTCTTCCGCCCATACGTCGGATCTTGCGGTTTCGTATTCTTAGTAAGGATGCGCGTTCCTGCGGAGCTGGGCCCTGAGTCACTATGGTCGACTGCGACCTGACCGTGGTGCGGAGTAAAAACTCGCGACCGCAGGATGCTGAGCTTGTCGGTGTCTTCTATTAGCACAAAAATCAACAACACCTCATGAATCATCGTTTGGGTTAACCTAAGCCTTGACATCACAATCCCTTCAGCCAGTCCATCGTAACAAATGGACCAAAGCCAAAAACGTCTCTTCTGATTATCGAGTCGACAAGTATCGACTCGACGAGCTTACCAAGCGATTCACAAGGGAGCAGCCAGCGAGGCCTGCAACCTCAACAGCCCCCGGACCAGAGTTTCGAGTGCGGGGCTTGAGAACGCCTCCCTCGGTATCGTCGTCGTCGACCGCCTCATCCGCAGAGGTTCCTCGCTTCCGGTTTTTGTGTCAGTGTTCACCAAAAGCCTCGCGAGGAGCTCTGAGGTCGGGCGGTAAACTTTCCCGTTCATATTCGCCGGTTGGGCACCAACGACGGGAGAGGCAATCAGCTACATTGAGCACGCACGTCCCTCCGTTGTCTTCCGTGCGGCGTCGCTGACAGCCTTTTCGCAAGAGCATCTCCCTCCGTTACTGACCGATGTCAAATATTCACCAAGTTGCTGAATGCAACTGCACAGGAGTCTTCTGCCTCTGATTCGGTCAACATGAACACCAGCCTGGTCGAGAAAGCGCCATCCCACAAGCAGCTCCTCGGTCCAACGGAAGCCCGGCTGAAACAAAAACGGAAAAATTTGAAATACTCGAGAAAAAAAAAGGTTTTACACAATGTCCGATATCGACGTCAACAGATCCTCATTTTCTCGCCTCACTTCGGTGAAACTGGTGTTTGCTTCCCGGTTCTAGGAACAAAACTGCTGGCGTGGTCCATCACTTGACGAAAGGAGCGAACGCACCACGAAGCAAAGCGTAGGTCTGAGGAGTCGTCTGAGGAAGTCGAGAGGAGGAACTGTGCGCGCGTGTGTGTCTTGATTTCGAGTGAGGAGCCGAAGCATGATGAATAATTCATGAACACACCGCATGGCCCCGAATTGGTTAGATGAGCGAACATGAGCTCAGCAATGACTTCCCACTCTTGGTGGTCCTATATCTTCTGCTTCTCCCGTTCTCACCCCTCCTCGTCCTCATCGTCGTCCTCGTCTGCCAAGAGGTGCCAAAGTGGAGTCTCACCAGCCGAGAAATCATTATTTCGGCTTACTTCCGCCACAAGCACGGTCTCCCCTGCACCCGATCGCTTGAAACGATGTCAGTGCGGGTTGCTGTCAGTAGCGGTCCACATAGGACCGCAAGCAGCAAGCTGCGGAATCAATCAGCGATACATTTGACGTGAATCAGCGTCAGCTTTTCGGCGTAGTTTTCCACTTCCTCGAGCTCTCATGGCGTCGTCGGAAGGTTCGTATAACGCCGAGGAAAAAATGATCCCCGCCTTCTCGAATTAATTTCATCTGCTGGTGGGTTCCTCCGGCCAGTGAGTAGGATTTCTCATGTTCTCAAAAATCCTCCGCGAACGCATGCGGGCCGGGTCTGGAGGACACAAAGCAGAGTAGAGTGGAGCGCGCCAGCTCGGAGGAGTGCGAGGACAAGGAGCCATGGCGAGGCGGGAGACGGCGAGCCAGGGCCAGTATTGAAGTTTCAACAACGCTGCCTTAACAAGGGAGCTAGCCGACGATGTGGCCGCCCGGGTAGGAGGTCAAGTGTGGAAGTCTCTCTGCAATCAATGTTCTCAAGGGAGCCCAGAGGTCACGTTCTCGGGGGGAGGCTCCATATTCTTGGGGCGAAACTTTTCCAACCACGAAGCCACGACAGTTGGCAGCATGAGTTGTCGAGTCAATTCCTCAATTGGCCGATTAGATACAGAAACGATCTCCCGCTCGGTTCGGATGCGGCAGCCGGTCTCACCCTGGGCACGAAGATTATCCATCACGATGATGGGGCTCGATTTCACGCCGTCGGGAGATCAACGCGGACGTGGCCGACCAATATGATGGTCGGACGAACAGTCGCTCAGTCGGTGAAACGTTCGACCCACGCTCGTTGCACCTAGGACACATCGTCCTATGGGTCGCTGCGCAGCTTCCCTCCTCTGATATCTACTTATCAGCCATCTCTATCTGGCAGTTTCCGGAAGCGGAAATTGGCGGCTTAATCAGAATCTGGCCACGAAGATAGTGTTGAAGCCGTGGGCCCAAATACGCTGAGAGTATCCTCGTCGCGCACTCGGGGGCTTGGGCGTGATCAGAGTTGCCTCGCCGGGAGCCGGATTTGCAAAATTGCATTATCGGAATGATGATATTGGATTCTCGAGGATAGTCGACAACGCTCATGGATGCGATGAACTGGCCGAACATGTTCCCGAGCGGTACATGACGTCGAGGAGCCGAGCTCCGCCCCGTGGTTTTTACGATTCCACTCCGAAGCGATTCCCCCTCCGAACCTCTCCCCGGAGCCCTCGCGTTCAATGGCGCGCGCGAAGCACTGAAAAATATGTTTATCATCGCTGGCAAGTATTCTCGGAAGGGATAAGGCACGTTGGCCCTCTCCAAGTTTCGCAGCATCTGACACGCTGCGCGAAACCGCTCCGAAGCCACGCAATCATCGCAGCACAGCTTAAGGTGGCGGAGGAGTCGAGCCCAAACGTAGCCTTGAAGTCACCTGTTCATGTTCTGAGATAGCTCAAGCGTGTCGGAACTCTGTGCCTCAGAGTGAGGTTGGGGCTTTTCACGTCACGTCTAAACGTAGCCGCCGGCAAAACGCAATCCAGCGTTCGCAGCACACTCTGCTCACAACCAGACGAGGAGGATGAAAATAAGGAGAACAAAAAAAGAAGAAGAGGGCGCACCGCCATGGCGAATCAATATAGTTCTCTTCGGCTCGCCTTTGTCGCTCTTCTCATCCCTTCGGTCTTCCTTTGGCCTTTTCATATGAGAAATGCACTCAAATTCCCATGGGCAGGAAACGCTCCAGGAGAACATGAAAGGCGGCGCGATGCCGCCGACTGAGATCCACTTTCCTAGATGGGTTCTCTTATCTGTGCATATTTCAGCGCACCGATTCCACCCCGAGAACATCTAATCCGTATTCCACACTGTTTCTGGAGCCTGTATCTGTCTCATGAATGTTAGCTGCCTCCGCGGATTCGTTCGGGGCAAGTTACCGACCTGCCTGCCCGCCCGCCCGCATGCCGGTGGGTGAGCCGACAAGGCAGTCGACAAGCCGAGGGTAAGAGGTCAACCACTCACGTGATAAGGCTTCTGACGGAGAGCCAAATTGCGCATGGATCCCCGTTTGCTCGGCTCTGCCGCCAGCTCCCTCCGTGCGCCCCGGACTGCCCTAACACTGGTTATTGATCACCTACGATTAGCAGGGTCTCTGCTGTGCGTACCCAAACCATTCGTCGTCGGATCCATGCCTCTCGTGCCGGCGAATGGCCGCTTCAAAAGATGCCTCTCTCGGTCGGCGCAGCCCAAAACCCAGTCCGGAAAATTATGGAAATCTTGTGGGCTCGATTCCGAGAGCGATTCATTTGCTCGACAAGGCTCCACCTGTTCAAATGGTTCTCGGTCAGGAGCGCCTAATCCAGACACGGACCGGAGTGTTCAATTAGAGCTCCGGAGCAGATGATGCGCACTTGGTCGGATGCCCCAATACTACACGGGCTCGAAACGCCTCCGGAGCTCTGGGCGAGCCATCTCTCAATTTTCCATCAAGGATCTGATTGCCAGCTGTGGAGAGAGTGATTGTTTTCAATTCCACTTGCCCCCGCAGCCTTGAATCGATTTTGCGGAATTGGAAAACTTCCTCGAACGCGCTTGAGCCGCCTCCATTCAGGCTTGAGCTCATATCGCGCCCTCCGTTTCTCTTCCACATTTTTCCACGCTTCCCGAATCTGTTCAGCTGCTGGTGGTGCGGATACGTTTCCCATCCTATTTGTTCCGGCTGGAGTTTAATTGTTTGCAGCGCTAAACGACGCAGAGCCCGCTCCGGGTACAATACGAGCTCTCGACGTGAAATGGATTGCGCAACGGGCGCTGGAATTCGGGAGCGAGCCGCGCCCCGAAGATTTCGAAAACTTCTCTCAAGACCCGATCGGCGCTCGCTGAAATCGAAGGAAACCTCGACGGGAACGGGTTAGCGATTTTTCGGAAGCTACATCCGGGGGAATCACAAACTGCCGTTCATGCTGACTTTGGATTTAATTTCAGCGCGCGAAGTTACTTCTGGAGCACGTAACAGCGTATTTTGATTCTTTCGGGCTGCGGCGTGACTGCGGATTCAGGAAGCGGATAGGGGAAAAACTAGGCGGACTCCTTTGTTTAAGAGCGATGAATAAAAAGGTTCCCTCGCCGTCTTCCTGCTCTCCTTGTTCCTCAAAGAAGCGCGGGAAGGAGGGGGACGAGCGTCGCAGTCCAGGGCGTTGAATACACCGAAACACGACACGCCCAACCTGGTTATGAGCCGGAAATGATCCATACCTCACCAGGGACAGACTACAACGTCAGCAACAACGATGACAACAACGACCACCACAGCCGTGATTCGCTGCCGCCAGACGCAGGGGGCAATAAACTTTGGGAGCCGAGCTCCGAGATAGCTCGGCCTCACAAATAAATCATTCCCCGCTCAAGCATCGGTCTGCGAGTCCGTGGCTGATTCTGACGTCGCTTGCTCGCAGTCGATACCGTCGTAAAGCTCACCTCGCAGTTGTTCAGATACGATCGCTCAGTCGATCCGTCCAGTACTGACGGATACAGGAGGGGTGATGAGCGACCCGAGACATGTGACCTCCGTGGAGGTTTTCTTCGCAGGACATCAGGGAACCAACCGAAATGGTTTGCGGGAACGAACGTAGATCCCCTCCGGTATGAAACCTAACCGTTTTCATTCGCGATCTGTGATCCTGGTGGGAGCGGGCGTTGTGCGCGGAGCAGAGAACGAATCCGAAGAACCTCACGGACGCCATCAACGGAGCGCTCCATTCCGTGCCCCTCTTCGAAACAAACTTGATGCTCCATGCATTCGGCTCAGACGCACTGGCCGAGCTGAGTCGGGGAGAGATGTTCCGGAAACCGGACGTCTGGGCGGAGCCCGGGCTACTCGGTGCACATCGTTCCCCGTATCGAAAACCGGTTTCCATGATGGCGATGGGGCAGTATGAAGGGTCTTCGAGGGGGACACCTGGAATACCAGGCTACCCGGTGTGGTTACGATGATAATCCCTCGCACTGCTTGGGCAGAATGATGAAAAAGTTCAACGTTCGCCTCGTAACGCGACTCCGGAACACTCGGCGGAATATTGCGACGAATCCCCCCATAAAACATCGTTTACGAAGCAACGGATCTTGACGGAGTTCTGGATGTTGATTGCGCTCATTTCTCTCAATTGGAAGCTCATCCGTTTCCTGGTGGAGCAGAGATGATTTCGCGGGCTATGCATCGCCCATCTCCCCCGGGTGCTCTTATCGGCTCCGGCTTGGAAGACGCCGGAATGCGTCGCGCTCGATTCTGAGTAGACGAGCTGCAGAACACCTCGGCGACATAACTCCCCGCAGTTCAGTCCGTGGCTTCTACCCGTGGCTGGTCGTAGGCACAACGAACAAGTGCAGCTGGTAGCAACAGCTGCGGCTGACTGAAAAGTGTTGGCGAGCACCGCTTGGTGCCGTAAATCGAGACCACGTCGACGAGAGCGAGCAACGCCCGTAGAGAGAACCTAAGGCCAGGCGGCAGCTGAGCGAACGAGCAGAGCGCACAAACAGAGACGCACGAGGCACTGACACAGCTGGCAACGATGACCACATCTTTGTAGAGAACTTTGTAGCATGGAGTGAGCCGAGTTCGTATTCTCCACGGCCAAGTCCTCCTCATTCAACGATGGGTTCACGTGGTCGGATCGTCGCCGGCACCTTCGGCTCAGTTGTTTCTGTTGTTCTGATCTAACCATGGGTCTACCGCCGAAGGCTTCCCATCTATCAGCCCGTTCTCGCTGTCCAGTGAGTGGCTCGCAGGCCCTTCGAGCTAGCGACCAGCGATAAACATAGCCTCTTTCACCACAACAATAGTTTGTACGGTCGTACCGACAGGCGGGGGTGCGAGGCGCTTTCAGAAGCGGCGGGCAGACGGAGAGGAGAAACCATAACCAACAACGCGGTATAATATCAGGCAAATAATAAGCGGTGCCCGCCCCTCACTTCCAGGCCAGGGTCTGGCTCACATCTCTGAATGGGCTGCTGCGGCTGTCTTCTGCTACCGCCTCTGCCGCAGGGCATGCATGAGCTTACAAATAACGCCGGCAGACATCGATCACTGTCATCCACCGATGCAGCCGGCGAGCAGGACCAACAGCGATGCGAACAGCCCACCGACCAGCCAACGAAACGGCGAATGAACCGAAAAACGAAACCACTCAGATGTGGCATTCTTACGGCGACGCTGAGACTGGAAAGGAGGCGGCGGCAGCGGCGAGATCCGGGCCAGGAGGAGGCAGAACTTGTTCCGAGTAATGAAGATTGAATATCAGGACAGCATCCAAGCCCTCGAGAGCCCCGAACCCGCACGCACTGTCTGTGCATGCAGCTGTGCGTTCGTTCGTCCCTCCCTCCCTCCGGGTCCGTCTTGGTCCCCGCGACGACGACGACGGCGGCGGGGGGGCTGGAGGCGCGGCGACGACAATGGACTCATTTCGGATGTGTCTCCGATGTGAAAATCACTCCGGTCGCAGCTGATTTGCGCCCGATACATCTCGTAAAGAATTCACGAGCCGTCAGGCGGATGCCGAGTTCGCACCAGGGGGTGAGCACCATTTACACTCCCTCCTCGCGTCGCAATTTCGCGAGCGCTCGTCGGAGTCGGTGAGGACGTGATGCCGGCGCTATTTTTGCTGCAAAGCGAAATCTCCGCCGGCGGGGCCTGATGAGCCCCGGGCTTCTATCGAACTCGGAACAGAATCGCTGTCAAGGTCGCAAACAGCTGAGGCGCCCGCGACGGATGAGCTCGAACTGCGCGTTGCTCGCAGTTGCGATGTCAGCTGAGTCCGGCTTTCCTCCAGGGGGCGTCCCGAGGACAAACATAACTGTGTGCGAAGATGAGTCAGGGAGGTCGGTCGGTGGGTCGATCGATCCCATAACACGGTTAAGTCACCGATAAAGTGTGGGCTTAATTGCCAGAAAGTACGAAACTTTCCTGCCATAGGTGGAGGAGGGCTCCCATGGCCGCGGGCGCGAATTAAGTAACGGCGCGAGCTCACCGCCTTGTGTTGCCTCCGAGCTCATATTGGTAAGCATATTAACCCTGTTGCCTATGACAGGCTAATTTGCTTGTCAGCACATTGACTGGCGCCGATCATGGACCAATTGAAAAGTGGCGACGAGGAGGTGTTCGACAGAGCCCGTGCTCGAAGACGACCTGCGGAACCTCAATCGAAGGGAGCTGTCGACTGCGGGGCGGCAAGAATCTGATTTCGACGCTATGTCTGACCCCGCTGTAAACCCTGACTCTGCGGATCGAGCGTGGCTGGCTTCACCACGTGTAGAGCACGTGCTCAAGCCACGTTCGGCTTATCTCGGAACAGGGCGAAGAAGACCAGCCGACCCATGTTTCTTGGGATGTTAGAGAGCAGAACGAATTCGACGCACGTCGGGAGGCGCGAGCCGGCCGAGCGCTCTGAGAGATAGGGTCGTGGGTTGATGGGCGACCGGGATCTGGGTCGGGAATGTTGGCCTTCGTTCTCGCCCTCGGGGCAAATCAGCTCGCCCCTGCCTGTGCGACGTGCATGGTGGCGTTCCGAGCTGGAAGGCGTTGTGCGTTGGAACATTTTCCCCCTTTCTCTGCCTATTGGAATGGGGCGGCCATGCTCAGACAATGTCTCCGTCTCGCAAACTAGTGACATTTTCGAAAGAACAGCCGAAGGGTTCCTCCCAGTAGTTCTGATGGCAAGCCCCCGAACCTTTGTGGGACGGGAACGATCGAGGAAAACTTCGAAGTTTCCCTCAAGGAAGTTCCAGGAGTTCATTGATGTTCGATGACTTCACGATGCCCACTCGTAATTGAGACGGACCCGCATAAACTTTTTTTCGAGAGCCGAGTCCATCTGTGGATACTCTATGCCTATCCGACTCCGAGGCGATCAGCGGAAAAGCGAGCACCCTTCGGTCACATGCGATACAAAGGAGCGAGCGGAGCATTGTTCCCAAACTATCGGCGTACTTTTTCGAGATCGACTGGCTATCTGCATGTGTCAATACCTACATCGCTCGAACGCCTTGTTTCCTCCATTTGATTGTGAGGGGCCGGAAGTGACTCACCGGACTCCTTCGAACAACAACGGCTTTCTTCCGGCTCGCCTGCAAATCAGCCAACCAGCTCGCCGGGTTCTCTGTCGGTCAGTCGTTCGATCGTCCCATGTTTGGGTCGAGTCCACCAAGTCAGAGGGCGGGAATGAGAGCTGGTGGCTCAACGAGGAAGGGCTCTATGGTAACAACACGGAAATCGAGTCGATTGGACACGGGAGGACCGGGAGCAATGAAATGAGCAGAAACCATTAGTGTTAACGGAGTTTGCTCTTGCTGCGAGACGCGCAGAACAACACGGGCGGGAGATCCAACGACGAGTCTATAGTTCGCTCTTGAGGGACGACTCATGCCGTCGCTTAGCGACTTCCCGAATCTCTCGATAGTTTTTGCACTCCGACAACCAAGCAGGTCGTGAAGAAGCGATCAGTAGTTTTGCTGTGGGTGACTGATTGCTCGGAACGTTTAGAACCCTGCTGACAAAGATAACACCAAAACCTATGGTCAGCCGTGCATGCAAGATTCCGCTCCACACGGTTGGTTGGGCAATCGCGGAAATTCGGAACGCTGGGACGCTCAAGGATCGGGGGTGTAAGCGGAGATGCCCTCCTCTGTCGGTTCGGGTCCGGAATCCCGGAACTTGGAGCGCCAGAAGCCTGAAATGCCAAATCTTCGACTCGGACAAGGCTGTCGGAAATCTCGGGGAACCTCTAGCAGTCATCGAATATTTCAATAGTACGTCCGCTCGATGGGAATCCGTGTCAAAATTCAGGTCGCAGAAGCTATATCAGACTGTACCCTGTCCCGACCTTTCAGCTTGATATCAACTTCACTGTTGCCAGTTAATGAGTTTCACGGAGTCGACGCCAGTTTTGAGCCCTGGTTGTCCTCATCTGCTCAAGGGTTGTATTCTCTTTCTCCGGAAGAACCCTCCTCGTGGAGTTTTCTGGGAAGTCAGGACGCTTGGGATTCCCTCCAAGGGAACCTTCATACGGGGCGCTCATCACTTTGGGGGAACATGGTGCGGTGAGGCTCTCTGCGAAACAGTAATAATTGGAGAATCAGGAATGCAAACTGGATCCAAGGAACATCTGCAGGCTCGGGCGACGACTACCTGCGCTCCCATGTGAAGACAACTACAAGATATGCATCAGATCAGTTCAGGTAGAAGAGTTGAATCTAATTCAGTGGTGGGAATCGCCGCGCGCAGAGCTCGGCTGCCCAGGGTACCCAAACCCCCCCTTGATTGTCTGTCTACCGTTCCGCTCCGGCCTCCTGTCCACTCGCGGCAAAGGTTGGCGCCGTCGAGTCCGTCGCCATGATTGGAATCTGCGCTCAGCATAGAAGCCTCGGCTCTTCACTGAGGAGGGGAGGGCTAACGACATACAGGGTTTTTCGCATCTCGGGCGTTCAGTATTTCGCGTTTCCGGTGTTCCGGTTTCCCGAATTCCAAGCGCATACCCCTACCTGGGCCTCGATTGTGCCTTCGGGACCCCGATGGTTTTTCCAGACGTCGAGCTCGGGTGCTCTCTCGCGAGTCGTGGGAAACGACAGCAAGGAACGGGCGTCCCAACAGATTAGAACGTATCCAAGCATACGGTTATTATTAAACTATTTTTGCAGACAGGCCACATTCTCGGCTGCCTCTAGCCGGAGAAAGTGGATAAAGAGCGCGGTCGGTAACCGGGGGACGGCCACTTAGCTGGAGCTTTTTGCCTTCCGGAGAGTGAGAATCAGGCAGTCAGCGGCTTCCTGGTCCGCTCCTCGAACGGCTGGATGTTGGTTTCTCGCTCGCGAACTAGCTGCTCCAGCCCGGACATTGTATTGCGAACCGAGAGGAAGAGAGCCTGGAAGCTACCTAAATCGTTCTCCGGGCCGCTGTCGCGAGGCTCGCTGGGGATCGAGCCACGAACGAGGAGCTGCGCAGATTTTTGCCCCTGCGCAGCTCGGCCGGCAAACCTGGCCTTACTGATTCTCGATAAGCTGAGGCCAGTTTCGTAATATATTTTTATTAATAATCTCTCGAGAGAATTCCGCTCGCTCTCTCTTCGTTCGTCCGCTGCTGATATTACCCGACGCGGGCCGAACGCAGGGACGTGGGAAACGAGCCTGCGCGAGCGGACGCGTTTGTTCACTATTGCCTGCTCCGCTCCGAGCGACGCGGGTACCGTCGGTGCTGAGCCCGGCCGCCTTCTCTCGCGTTCCCCGTCCGTCGCCACCGATATCTGTTCTCTCCGATAGGAGCTAAAGGCCTTCGGGGAGTTTGGCAGCGTAATTTAATTCGTTCAACGTGTTTTGCACGAAGCAAGCTGTCATCACACTCGAATGATTGAGTGACGGAAGAGTGCGTGCTCGCCTTTCTGCTCGCTGGTTATCATGGGACAACTCCCCCAGTGCCACTGAAGGCTCGGTCGGGAGACTTTCCTTCAGCGCCTTGCGCTCTTCGCTCCCTGATCTTTATTGAGAACCTTGTTCTCATTTTCTCCAACATTTGCTTTGCCCACATTCCGCACACACCAATTAGCATTCCCCGGGATTCGGCTCTCTTTCGATTTGACATGGTGCTCAGGAGCAAGCACTGGTCTTAATGGCCGAGGGAGGTTTGGCTCTTTAAAGCACATTCCGTGAGTTCGATTCCTTCGTCGTGTGCTAAATGGACCTAATCATACTTCAAACCTTGGGAATTTCATATCTGTACACATTTATCAATGTGATATTTGAACATATTCCTAAATTTGATATTTGAACATATTCATAAATGTGATATCTGAACACATTCATGAATTTGATATGATACAGTGATGAACTTGACACAAACTATTATTTCCATAATATTGGTTCTCTGAACAGAAACCTGATCCTCGAAGGAGGAAAGTTGGGTCGGGGGCACCGTATCATCGCGATCCTCATAGATCAGCGGAGTGACATTGAATCGTCGAGGTCAGACTCCCCAGTGCGGAGAACTGTTGCTCCTACCGCTGCATAGGGAGAGGGGGAGCGTGGGAAGAGAGCCCCGAGAGACAATACGCTCGATATGCCAGAGGCACTTCTGTCCGAGGGAGGCTTGCAACGCTGCTGTGGGAAATAATGTACCAGCACGCATGCGATCGGACAAGCACATCGGCATCGGGGCACCCAGAGAGACCGCGCATCGAGCAGCCGACCGTTCCGTTGTCGGTAAGGCCGAGAGAAACAAGATTCAGAGTAGGAACTTCATTCGGAACCCATCCTGTCCTCTCCGCATCCCTCTCGCAGGGCTAGAGGCAGAAGTGGGGATCGTCTCGAAGCGCGATCGCTTGCTCTCTCTAGCAGCGGGAGCTGTACAACTAAATTACAAGACTGTTCTGTCGTTTGGGTCGACACGAAAGCGCGCGAATGAACTCACTTCGGAGGCCCATTAGGCGATGCAATGGCGTTCGGTGTCGCCTGCCGCTCCTGTTGTTTTAGACGTTGTCGTCGAGGACGCCTGACATTCTCGCCGTAGTCGGCGTCGACTCGCTCTGGTCCTCGGCGAGCGGGAAAGCACTTCTCAACACTCCCGTCGGCGACTCGCGAAAACGTCAAGAGATTTATTACATCTACGGAACATCCCGTGTTCAGCTGCGTCGTCCTTTGTCGGCCCGCCTCTCCTCCGATGCTCTCTGCTCACAAGTAGGGCACGCGCTTCAGGGCTCGTCGAAGTTTCATCCGCACAGGACAAACCCGCCCGAAGAATCGTGAGTTCGATTAATCCCAGCGATCGGTCGTCCTGAGTGCTCAATTCCAGGAATCGGAAGAGCAGGAGTCGAGGGATACTTGAATGACCACCGAGGTAAAATGTGGAAACATCCCTTGAACGGATTCGTCTCGAACTCATACATTTATGTCGGTGGTCTATCGGAGCGCCCCGTCCGGTTTACCGTTAACACCGAATCTGCTCATACTATCCGATGCGAAACCTTCCAGATGCTGTTCACTCGTGGTCCGCTGAAACTTCCTGGACAGAAGCCTTCATGGTTTGATCGGATAAGCAATACGCTCCCTCGCTTCGAGGGAATCTTCCACTGAGGTCCTGGAACTCGCCGTTAACAACGTGGTCTTCACGGCTCGAAGAACGAACATGCACCCAAATTCTCGAGCGAACCCTTGACGCCGAATCCAGGTTCGACATGCGTTGACCACCATCAAGATGAGCAGCGGTCGCAAAACGGTTCAGAGGGGTCGGTAAAATGAGGCGGGCATGTCTTCGGGTTCATTACAGGTAGTCAAACATGCAGAGGAATTCGTCCTGGTCTGCGCGAGGACTGAGAACGACGTAAGATACGCCCGACTCACCAGGCCCTGGAATTGTAATCAAGAGTCGTCGGAGCCCTTGTACCTGGTAAGTGAAGAGGTCCTGACTCCTTGTAGAGTTGTTCGCAGGCGTTGTAGTTAGCCAACGGACGCTCCAGCAGCACCAGTCAACAGTCGGTAACGCCAGGCACCGTCGAGAGGAATCACTAATAGGACCGCTGCTAATGTATTCGCAAGACCTCCTTGATGTGCTTCTCTTTCTCGCCCACTTGTTCACTCGAAACGCCTCGGAGGACAAGGCCAAGTGTTCAACGCGCAACAAACAGGACTCTGCTCATCCTCCTTGATCGGATTCGCCCCCGCAGGCTCTTCGCGTATCGTTTGGAATATCGCGCCTGCGAATTTTCTACTCTTACTTCCACCTCACGCACGTGGCCATCGAAGCATCTATTCGAACACGGGTAGTCTGGACTCCAACAGAGGGTTCGGACAGGCTTACCAGTCGTCGCATGGCGTGTTCTGCTGCAGGAAGGAAACTTTTGTTTTGCAATAACTGCAATTTGGCCCTAATAGCTGCATGGGAGGTCCGGGTTGATCTATCACGGGGTTCGGTTAGTGAACGTTCATCGAACCTGCAACGGATCGAGAAAAGTACTGAGTCAACGACGATTCCTCGAATGATTCGAGGAACTAGAGGAGTTTCGTCGACCGGCTGAGAGGAGCAGCTTCTATTTCCACTTTTTTCGTCCCGTTCTGACCGTCGAGAGATAGGTGTCAGTCAACAGCAGAATCATAGAACATCATTCCGTCGAGCAAATCGAGAATCTCACTCGGTCTGTCCAAGCAACTCTGGAACTTCATTGTCTGCTGAAGAGATCGCTGACTGCTGACGGTAGTTCAGAAATTGAGTTCTTTCCTCCAGGAGGTACGTTCGACAAGTAAATCTCCACCTATGGCCAGTCGGGCAGCCGGTTGGAAACGGTTCCATCCGATTCGTCTCCTGGAAAACATGACATGGGAAAGAATAACAGTGTCGGGAGCGATTTTCGAGGAAGCACTGATCTGATTGAACTCATATTCCTCGTCCTTTATGGCCAAGCAGCGAAAGCTCCAGCCCCCAGTGCGCCCTCGAGAATTCCACCAGTCACCAAATCACGATGCTCGCAGAGTCCCTAGGGAAACAGAACACGACCCTTGTGCTTCTCTCCGAAGTCCGTACTCCAGTGTCCGTGACCGTTGACGTCCTCGGAACGGAAGAATGAAACACTGTAGCCGCTCGGCACTTGAATTTAATTCGCTCCACTGCTCGCTTAGCTGTCAATCTCCTCGTGAGTTGACGAGATGGCCGAGTCGTCAGCACGGCCGACGCTTACCGCGCGGATTCCCATAACCTCATTGACGCGGTCCCGAGATGGAGTTCAGAGCTCATTCCTCTATGTCCAGCAGACGGTTCCAGAGAGCGATTGGAGCGAGGCCGATACGCTTCACGCAGTGCGGCGTGTAGCGCCTTATTGACGGCACTCGAGAACTGCGGCGCGGGGACATTCATCCTCGCAGATTGAGAGCATACCAGAGAACATTCAAACTAGCGAAGAATGACCCGCAGATCCCGTGGTATGCGGGTTCGACGAACTGTGTCCCCCCGCGGCAACCAACCACTAGCGAAACTCTTCAGCTTGTAGCTTGGAGATGTACCGACGTGCAGATACTATGCGTGACGAGGCAATTCACGTTTCGGGGGCTGAAATCCTCGTCGCCGTGAGGGCGGGAGGATTTCTCGGGAGGGTTCTCAAAATGGGGAAGACAGGCGTCTGTGTAATTCCAGCGCGTCCGTCCAATGCGTTATCAGGAACAGATATCAGCCATCCGGGATTCCGGAAGCACTCGAGTTGAGCAAGGGAGTCCTGGAGTGGAATTATTCACTTGATTGAGCCCCGGGAGATCACTCTGGTGTTTTTTATTTCCTCTTCGTAATCCTCATAGGGGGCAATGGTGAAAGGATTTATTGTCCAGCTCCCTGTGTTGTTCGATTTCGACCATAACACCCTGACGTTCATCTCCCGCTGCTCCTGAAAACTCCTGATAAACTCAACTTCGACTTCCGAGCTCAACTCTGGAGTGGATGTTTATCGGACACTCAACGCGTTCCTCGCTCTCTGGTTAGAGATAAACGGAAGAGTCTCAACACCGAAACTGGTCAGCGCAGTGAGCGGGCTAAAAATGTTTCTCATCATCTTATCTGGCACCGTGATGACGAAAACAATGAGCGCCCGCTTTGCCAAAACAAGTCTTCTTCGATCCCGATTCGCTTGATTGGCTCAGACACCATTACTCTGCCCTTCTCAATAATTCATCCATTTGTCGTAGTACCGGCGGATGAAATCATGAGACAGGTTCGACTGCACACGAAACTCCAGACCTCGGAATTGAGGAGCTCTTGAGAAGGAACTTCTGAGATATTGAGAACATTGGTATATTCGGAGACTGTGGAGTTTTCTGAGTCTTGGTTTTTGAGCATCAGCTTGAAGCTCGGAGCTGCCGTCTCGCGACACCAGACGTCCTCTCGCCGAGTCGCTCGGACACGGGACGTCTCTCTCCGAAACCAAGAGATCAAGACATTCTTTGAAAAATTAGCTGACTCGAGAGACCGGACGGTGCAGAAGACGTCCGGTAGAATCAGACCTCTGGGAATAGGCCGTGCAGCGCCGCAAAATGAGTTACTCACGAAACCCTCCGCTCTTGGATCCAGGACGAAGTTCGTGGAGCCTGAGCGCAAGTTCCGTCCTCCGAGAACTCAAACATCACGAAATAGAGTCAATACGGAGTAGCAGTCGAGGGTTTCGCCGCATGACGGACATGAATACTGCGGCGTCCAGAATGAAACATCCGTCATCAGGTATTGATCCGATCCCGAGTGGAACGAGATTTCCCCGGGAGCTCAAGGCGCGTGAGCGAGGTCGCGAATGAGCTCAAGCTCCCTTTCAGGAAGATGTTTTGCCGATGATTATGGAAGCGACTGAACCCCACACGTTCGTCTGTTCAGCATTGTCGAGAATCCGCCACCCTCTCCGGGATTGAGGGTCGGACCCGCTCACGCACGCACCTGCGGAGGGCCGAAAAATGGATGAGAAGCAAGTGCTGCTCCGCAGCTTCAATCATCCATCTGTTAGTACGTTCCTCCTTCACTCACTCTTACTTCCCTTTCAAGAGGTTGGTTTCGTTTTCCTTTGTCGAGGCGTCGGAAGACGTTGGAGGAGGGCAGGATGAGAAAATGTAGAAGAGTGGAGGAGGGGGACCGACAGGGAGAAACGAAGTTTGAAGGTTTGACAGCTTCATCTTTGTCGGTTCTCTCCGTTCCTTCTCGTTCGCTATCGGCTCCCTCGTTCGATGTCTTTCTTCTCCAAGCCTCTATGTGTCTGCCCGTCCAACGGTATGCTTCTCCTCGCCCTCGAACTTCCCCGCGCCCCCACCACCCGGACCCATGCAGTCCTTTCTGTTTCCTTCCCTTCCAGTTTTCCTCTCTCTCTCTCTCGGCAGAGACGCAGGGAATGAACATGCAAGGAGGCGTGCCAACCACGGGCTCAACGAGTCTCTCCTTTGCCGACGCTCAGGTGGTGTTGGGGCCCCTGAGTTTGCTGCCACTGTGGCGAAGACTGCTTCTCCGTTTATCCTGCGACCACTCTCCCCGTTCCCAACCCCAGGAGAAATAGAGAACGGGGAGGATGCGAGGGGAACTGCGGTAGCGAGACGGCTGCCAGAGGCGCCCACAGAAGGAGTCGAGGTGGATGGAGTCGAAGTGGTCTACACTATAGAGGCGCGGGACGTGAACATTGTTTGACAGCAGCTCAACCGCGCACTGGCGAGCCCACTAGTCTAACCCGTTGGTTCTCAACCGGCCTTTCTGTTCCGAAACTTGTCAGGCAAGGCGAGAGCCTGCCATCCTGGCAGACAACTACTGACCTTCAACATCGATAGCAGTCTCGGAAAGACCTTCGGACAAGAGAAATTGACGAACAGAGAGCAGACGCCACTAGCTGCGGACGTACAGAGCAGACGACGGACGAGGCGAGAGGAATCACGGAATCACCCGAAGTTTGGTAGGTTTCGGCAACGGTTCTCCGGGAGAATTAATCCTTCCCATTCTCTCCAAGAGCGACTCCCCCGTCTGCGTCCTCGATTGCCGCGATACGAACTGGGGACAGATCGGAAAGAGCTTTCAAACGTGCGAGCGAAATGTTGGGCGAATGCCATGTATGGCCTGATGCAGATCCCACGGACGAGCGAGCAGAGCTCTAACTCCCCCAAGATTCCGAGCTTTATATGCCGTCCAGTACTTATGTAAACATCTTCTTCCTGCTTGGTACCGATGTCGTCTCAGGGCACAGAAAGGTTAGCCTCTGTGGAAGCTCAGTTTGCGTCCTTCGTTTTCCGCTCCGATCCCCCGGCGATCCCTACTCGGTCCTGCGGACTGGTCCCAAGCCGAGTCCGTTCTTCTTTCTTCCTCTCTTTGACGGTAAATTGGCCCTTCAGATTCGGAGAGACTCCCGACTGGAGGTTTTCCATTCGTGAGCTGTGCTGCCTATCCCTGTCTGCTTCTGGAGGGAGTTTCTTTTACTCGCTTGAAGTCTTTCGGCGCGAGGCCGTCGGAGGGGCCTCGACAGACATCCGCATTCTGCTTAAAACCAGGGCGCTGACCGTGCAAGCAGAAGACAGCTCTCCTCAGGCTCACGAGGGACCCACGGAGGCTTGGTTTTTGTGTTGATGCATGACTCGCGCATTCCTGGAAATGTCTTCCTATACTCCGCATAGTTTGAGCCCGGGGTCGCGCTCGTGCTTGGAATGTTGACCGGAAAACGCGAATCCGTTGTTCTTTTTCCCCGGCTCTTCCTCGAATCGTTCGCAGCGATATCGAGGTCGAGGAAATCTAGATGCGGGGGACTGTCCTGAGTGGCGGCCATTGACGCGCTGTATGACGCTGAGTCCCGAACAGGATTTTCCGCTTCTAATCGAGGATTAAGTTTCCTCCGCATCGGACGTGCCGCAGCTGGAAGTGAACAACCAGAGAAAGTCCTGCTGATTCTGAGGGGCGGAATGGAATCTCCGAGTGCGCAAGCTAGAGTCGGCGCTCATTCGCAGTAGCCGTGGCTGCTTGGGAGGGGGGCGGGTGGAGGCATCGGAAACGAGAGCAGGAGACGAGTGCATCACTCGTCGCCGCCGGGGACCGGAGTGGGAAGTTCGGGCAAACTCAAAGCTATGAGAGGATAGTGGGCGTCCGTTTGGCCCAATCCACTCACTCACTCACTCAGAAGCAGCAGCAGCAGCAGATTCCTCATTCGCGGTCACGTCCTTCATCTCCTCAACTAGCGCACTCACTCGCCGTCGGTTTCTCTCGAACGAGAGTTCACGTTCAAACCGGTGGCGTTTCATTCTTTTTCTTCTCTTGCCAGGAACACGGGAAGCGGGAAGAATTGGCCACGTATCTGCGGGTGCACGGCACGCATTGACCGTTACTTGTTTTTAGATAGATGAATGAACAAGCACGAATACGAGACCGACTAGTTAGCTCTTTAGCTCGGCCTCTATGCGGAGAGCGCTGGAAAAGGGAAGACGATGTCAGAGATAAAAACACCGCTCTTCATTATCCCTATGGAAACAGAAGCACCGACACAGGCATACGAACGCACACGCGAGCGATGGGGGATTAAGGGAGCCAGCACCCTGCGTAGCGACGTCCACGTCGTCAGCTAGCTCAAACACAGGCCGTGCGAAACGTCTATGCTGTGCAAAAACGCTTTCACCGCTCCTTCTGGCTCTCCTTTCTTGGTCAATGCAAGACGTGCCTCGAACATCTCAGTAACAAGCGTTGCGCAATGAGGTCTCCGTACGGCGGTGTAAAAACGAATCGAACTGGAGTGCTGATCCCACAAACGCTGGATGATTTTCGCAATACACACACATCCAGTGCAGCGAAGGAGGATGAATGTGAAGCCTGAGTGAGTGAAGGGCAATGCGCAAGTTCAGCCATCGGTTGGGTTAGCGACTCGCACTTAGGAAGAACGAGTAGCGCGGCGAGATACAGGACGTGGTAGCTCGACATTTTCTGACTCCCGTCGACCGGTGTCTGTCGAGATTGTCCGCTCCATTCGTCCATGCGTGCCGACGCCCATGAAACCTCAGGGACTCCGTTGGAAGCAATCCCGCTCCAATTTCATTTTGCCATGAGGAGTTGAGGGAAGCCTGGAGCTCCAAGGTCGCTTGTTCGGAGCTGAGGTGCAAATCACCCTGGGTCACTACCGGAGACGCGACCAGGGGGCCGTTGCGAAACTTTGAGCTCAACGTCCCTGCACTCTTCCAGAGAATTGAGGCCACTGTATCGACCTCCCGGGTTCCGCGGTACTGCGAAACCCTATTTGCAGCTCGGAAGGTTCTCCCGCAACCGAGTACCGACGTGAAAGTGACTGCATCAATCATGGGAGCTGACTGCAGCAGTCTCCTGGCGCAAGTTTTCCTCTCACCCGTCCGCGGTGTTCCAGCGTCCCGGAAAGAGATTGAACCTTGTTGTCCGGATGAACAGGCTGCGCGGACACCGGCAACGGTTTTTTTTTTGGGGGGGGGGGGGAAACCGTGGCGCCTTCCTCGATTGGCCCATAAACATGTCAATCATCAATCGTGTGCCGACGACGTGGAATTGCTGCTCGTATTCGCTGCAGCACGCGAACCTTTCTGCGGCATCGATATCACGATAGTTTCCCGCAGAAAACCCAGAGGGCCCTCTGGATGTGTCCGATGGTTGGGACAAAGCGACCATAACTGCAACGCAATTCGCAAGACTCGTAGTCTTGCCATCTATGCTCCACCTAGTCACCACGAGTCATCACGATGCGGTGGGGCCCCTTGCACAACAAGAGTTGGATAGCTCAAGGAGAACATCTGCATGATCCCACCAGGGGCGTACCCAGCTTTTTTTTGGGGGGGCCAAGGATGTGATAATGATGCCGATGATGATGATGATCATCGTCTCGAGATTTTCATGACGCAATCAACATGGTTTTCGAACCTGTGAGACTTTCCTGATAAGACTGAACCTCTGTGGAACTTTTTCTTCCGTTGAAGTAGAATATAATCCACCCTTCCCAATATTATCGAAGAGTTTTGGGGGGGCCATGCCCCCCTTCCCCCCTGGGTACGCCACTGGATCCCAGACTCAAGGAGTCGTTCGTCCGAAGTATTCATCAACTGCGTCAAGGTGAGCAGCACGCCTGAGCAAATGAACTATGACTCCGATTGTTCGAGTGGCAAGTGTCGCTATGACGACGGAAATTACTGCGGACGTTCAAGCCGAACCACGGGAGACAACGTCACAGAAAGTGGACGACCATCCTGCTAACCCAGAGCAGCACTTTGCGGTCGATGGAAATGCATTTGTGGAGAACGCCGCCCCGGCCACCCCTGGAGGAGCCACGGCGGCAGGGCCAAAAGCGAGGGTCTCCCGCACCCATCTCGTACCCGATTTCTTGCCCGACCACTTCTTCTTCTGAGAACGGCTCGTGAATGCAGAAGCCGCGGCTGTCCTTCTCGAATAGCGGTGATAAAAGCTGTCCGGCCTTTTTTTGTTTCTGCCCCGCCACGGCCGTGTACTTTAAGGAGCTCAAACACGCTGCACTGGTGGCAAGGACCGTGGCGGCTGTGGTGGTCACAGCCATTCCCAGTCATCTTCTTGGAGGCTTTTTAAGACAAAGGAGACAGGAAAGAGAGAATATCGGAATTCGTTGGCGTCTTAGTGACACCACGAGAGGGAAAAGTTTGAGTCTCTTGAGGCGGTCGAACAATTCCCAAAGTTAATCTAGTTTGTAGAGTATTTTTCACTTGTCCGTTGCCGAGTTGCACATTGTCGCTTAGAAACTCCCATAACAAATCCGAGTCTGACCGGATGTCGTGATTGGCCTGTTGTTAGGATTTATGCTGGTTTGCTGCTTCTGATGCTCATTAGGTCCTTCGGGAGCAGTAAAATGATCGGAGCCTCTCGCTGTAAACTGTCGCAAAAAGGTCAGACGAGATAAGGGGCTTTACCAACGTGATCTCGATGAAAAACTGAGCCGCTCAGAGGTGATTTAGAAGACGTTATTTATGTTCGATCGAGGGGCATCTTTCCTCGTTACAAGCAGAGCGGCGGAGGCTCGTGAAGGTTCCTCCATGAACGTCGATCTTGTTCCATCCCACACCAGCGAACATTCTGGTAGGTTGGAACCTCCCATGTTGTTTTTGGATCATTATAAGCAGTTCTCTGCGATAACCGCTCACGAGAGACTGGAAAGTTTCTCGAGAGAATCTCTTTTTCTCTGAAGGAAGGAGAAATAAACGTCCAGCTGCGTGGTTTTGCTTCTCGTTGTCGGATTCCGCATCCACTCGATGGATCGCTCCTTGGGGGAAATCCGGGACAATCGTTTTATTTCGAACAAGTGGCTCCTTGAGGAAGTTTATCTTGTACATTCGTTTCGTCTCCGCCCGTATTATTTCAACAGATTCTGAATCGGAGATCCCACTCGGAAGGTCGATTTCGCGGAAGAGTTTTCAAGGTAAAACAGAGAAGATGGAATCCTTCGGCCTCCCCCTCCCTCCTCCTTTTTCCTCTCAATCGCCGTTGCACCCCAAGAACAAAAGACGATCGAGGCGATGCGACGCGGGCGAATTGAAACAAGGCGAGCTTGAGTTTTTTTCCTCCTTTGGGTCCACCTGTTTTGCATGAAGACAATGGCAACGTCTTGGAAAAGAAACTGAAGAGTTTCTCGAGTGCATAGTCAAATGGTTGGGTGGGCGCGTTCACTGTTCTGTTCCCACCCACAAGCTCAATTCTGTTCATTGCCCGCTCGACGCTCATTTAAAACTTCATTCACGCCATTCAAATTAATTTGGAGCACACTTTGAAAGCTTCTGTGGCTCGGCAAATACTCGTCCTGGTCGTCCAAGGTTCAAACGAGCGAATCGTGAGATTTCGCAATCGTGGACTGGAGAGCAGGTGAAAGTTTGGAAGGCATCCGAGCGTCAATACTAAGGGTTGACAACGCCGAGGATAGTTGGCAGGCCTCGGATTGAGCCATCCGACCAGTTGACCCTCGGGGCTGACCAACGATTTTCCAATAGTCGAAGCTGAGTCTCGAAAATCGGATCGGTGCTTTAACGAGCAGGGGACTTCCGGTAAACTGAGTTAGGACGAACGCTGGCTGAGGCGTTTGTTAGCTTTGTTAGATGCTGTTGATGCTCTACGTGACTTCACGACCAACCTGGTCCTGCTTTTGGCCTGTTCTTTGCCTGCTCGAGGTCTGGTCGTCGCCTGTCGGTGGCTTGTTCTCAGTTACCTGTTCCTCTCCAGTTGAGGAAAGCAACGGAGAGTTGTCTCCGAGAGACTTTAAGGAACTGAAGACGTCTTTCTTCCTCTCCAGCTATCGGCTTCTCTCCCACAGGAGTTTCACATTGTCGCTACTTTCACTGTGAAATGCTCTCAGGAAATGAGAGAGACTGTGCTGCACCTACGTGACCCGACCAGTTCTTCACCCGCGGGACTTCTGATTGCTCGTTGACTCCATGGCTCGTGACATGTGGCTCTTCTAGGCACTTGAAACAAACCGCCAGGTGCGATCTCCTGGTGAATTCCAGCTGTCAGCGAGCTGGAAGCGTTGGGAGCAACTTTTGAGGGTATTCCAAGAAGAAAAGAGTCCTCCGACGGCTTTGATGCTAATCAACTATCGTGTGGTCACGCGCGGTGAAGCATCAAAGAGTGCCAACCCCCCTTTGCCCCCGAAACTCTTCGATGAGATTGGGAAGGGTGGATGAAATTCGACTTTGATAGACGAAATTGTTCCGCGAGGATTCAGTGTTATCGGGAAAATCTTCACAGTTTCGGAAACCATGTGGATTGCGTCACGAAAAGCTCACGACGATGATGATCCTCAGCATGGTCATCATCATCATATCGAGATACTCCACCGCTGTCTCGGAGTGGGAGAGGGCATCTCGAAGTCGGGCGTGTGGGCTTTCTGCCTCTGGCTCTCGGGCATGTGATACAGACTGACTGGGGATAGCAACCGAGAGAGAACCAACTTTCTCACCAGTTCGAATCTAGGGAATCCGCGCTCCCGACAATTAATAAGAAGAAGATGGGATTGCGAGGAGACGCACACGGGGAGCATCAACAACAATGATAATGACAGCCTTTGGCGAAACCGACAACAACAGCATCAATGACGACGGCGACGGTGGCGGCGACAGAAGCAACAAGCGAACTTTGTGGCGTGCAATAAAATCAGCCGAGCAAGCGTCTCTTGTCCGTTCGGCGGTGCAATGGCTACTTGGGCTTGGGTAATGGTTTGGGCAGCCGAGTTCCCAGCCAAGCAACTAAGCAACCAACAAACTAAGCATCCGGGCGACACCAGCCAGCCGCCCAGCCAAGATCCTCGGTGCTCCTCCTTATGCTCCCCCTGCAGCGGCGGCCGATGGTGCTCTCGTCCCCGAAAGCTCCCTCGGCCAGCTAGTCGACCGGCCGTAAAAAGACAAATTATATTTGCATGGAGGGACGAACGTTACGACGCCCCCTCGTTGTCTGGGCTGCCCGCCGTTGCACCTACTGCTCAGCGACAGCACTGACAACAGAAGCCGGCGGAACCAGTGCCTGCATCTGGAGCCGTGTCTGTTGCACAAATAAGAGAGGAAAAAGCAGGATGGAGAGGAACGTGGATGGAAAGAAGGACCAGGTGGGGTACCCGCAAGACCGCCGCCATCGACGATTGCGCCTCAGGAGCCCGGCGAGGGAACAGGCCAGCAGAAGTATCTTGGTTTGTTGAGAATAAAACCATAAATCTCGGGTAATGTCGCCTGGCGGCGCCTTCATCCTCGAGCCAAACAAACGTTCGCTCTCCTTCTGCTCTTTTCCCATGGGCTGCGAAATAATGCCGGCGTACATCACAGACGACCAGACGCGCGCACTTAAACGAAAAAGCACTGTCGTCGGATATCGGAATCCTTTCGGTTGCTCGTCCGTCGGCACTCATCTCTGCCGATGGCACTTCTTGCCGCATGCCACCGAGCCCGTCTGTGAGCCTGAGATGTGCGCTCCAGGCCTCCCGAGTCGCGGAATTTCGGCACGCCTAATCCTTCATCAGAAGAGGAAAGTCGCGAAGCACCATCGATTTTCGAGTGCTCCCCGTACAAGAGGACCAAAAGCTTTCTACTCGCTCAAAGGCTTTATTTCGGATCACAGGAGAGACCCTGTTCGGATTCCGTTTGCTCGGTCGCGTGCTGCGTAATCACCGCATACTAGGACGACATCGCAGAGCTCAGGAAGCCTCACTCCCACAGAATGCGACCGGACCCGAGCATTCTGTTCCCTTTCTGAAATAGAATCCTAGCAACTGGTTGACACTGCATTCCCCCGGAGCGTCGAGATTACTATACACGTCGGTATTTTGATGCTGGAGCGGCTGAAAAGAGAGAAAACGAACGGCACAGCTCTCCATCGATGTACGCACTAGACTCGTGGCTGTTCGCGTCCATGATCGAATTCCACAGTCAATTTAAGCTGTGATTCAATATACAGGGCGACAGCCAGACAGTACACTCGCGAGTGGGATTCATGAAATGTTCCTCGTGGGTCCGTGCAACACGGAGGCATTCGTGCGACGCGAACGGCTGTCGCGTAATATCGACGTCTGGGGATCTCGATTCGTAATATTCGAAATGGCATCGTGGAGGTTTAAGCTGCTGACAGTCTGCAGCGTAGCAGAGGCATCTCGACCGGGACACACGGTCGGATGCACAAATCGACCGGCGGCGCCAAAGTCAGGTCTGACGTTCGATATAGTTTCGGAGTGAGTCGATTCGAAGGCACGTCAATCATTCCGAGAGGCGGGAAACCGTTGCCGACAAGCTCTCCAGGCAAGAGAACAAAGCGGAATTCCGTGAAACCCTGACTGTGTGAACGAACTCGTTCGCGTCGACAAGTGAAGTGTCGCTGAGTTGTTGACGTTAACATCACTGTGATGCACCGAGTTAGTGGGATGGCTATGGAGAGCAGCGCATCATCGTTTGAGTGATGGCCTTTACTCTGCGGGCTTCACTCGTGATCGATGGGGTGATTAGTTGCTGTCAACCCACCCACCCACTCGCTCGTTGGCTGGTCCGTCCGCGTATCCACACAAGTATGCGAGAGCTCTGGGGAACCTATCGGATACTCATCGCTGTTTCGATGACGATGTCACCTCCGAAAACCACGGGGGATTCGTATCGAGTTTGATCACTTCTTGGGTCGTCCAAGCGTTTTCGAAGAGTTTTGAACCGAGAAACGAAGGAACGAAGCTGACATAGTTCAGTCCGCGACTTGTCGCGGTGACCTTTACGCAGTGATTCTACCACTGAAACGAAGCACAGAGAATCTATCAAGATGCAGTGGAAATCATCCAATGCTGAATAGTCCTCCGATCGGGCAGATCTGGAACTGCATCCGCATAAGGCGTTCCCAGTCCGTCACTCTGACCACTCGCGACGCAGTCCAACTCCGCGGACGCTAAGACTCACGAGATAACAACACTCATCGCTGTCCTGTCCAGCTTGTGGGCGATCGCGGCCGATGATTCTCTCGAGTTCAATCATCGTGAACGACGTTCCTTTTATCGTTCGAGTAGAGGAACATTTCCATGCGGGGCCGAATCATCAACGACCGCATGAACGATGAGCTTCCGCCAAAGTTGGGAACGTATACTGAGCTCCGGCTGTCTGCCAGAGATTCGGTCGGAACGATTCTCCTGGGGACCAGCGACAGGAAAACGTCGATAACGGATCACGTCGATTCGGTTATCATTTGGAGTAGCTGTGGGAGCAGGAGAAACAACAATCCTTACCCGTATCGCAATGGCTCTGTGGGCGCGCGCCATCAATCTCTGAAGGCAACTAGAGCACGGCAAATCCGGGGAACAAGGGACCGAGAGCGGTGGAGAGAGAGAGACATTGATTTGTTTCGTCCACTGACTGAGTTGCATACGGGCGAAGGATACATACTCAGAGAGATAGATAGATGAGGGCAGCTACGATGGCTTGCCCGCTTGTTTGCCTGCCTCCCGGCGAGCTGGAGCAGCCTGATCGTGAGACTTATCCGGGACCATGTTATCAGGGATTTGGCGACATTGTGGATCAGTAGCATCGCAGATGGAGCCGTCCTTTCATGGGGCGTGCAACAGATGGTCTATCACACGTGAATCTCTCTACTGCTTGTTCGTGGAAGTTGGTAACGCAGTTCCAGCAGCGGGTTCGGCTGAGTAAATACGTTGTGATCAGCGTGCTCCGCGCCGTATGGAGCTCACTTGATGATGCTCGCGTGTTCGAGCGGGCTCTTCTCTTCACCTCATACAGGCACGACAAACACGCTTCTCCTCCTACTCTATCTGAGCTCCTCGAGGAGACGTCTCCGAGTTTCCCGCGTTTCAGTCGATTTGAGGAGTGGTTGAGGCCTTCTAGTGTTCGACAGACAGGAATCTTCGGTCCCTCCCTCTTCTTCTCCGTTTCTCCTCCCTTCTTTGCCGCTTCCAGCGGCCCCTCTCAACCGGGAGTTTCGGTTCGAGGTTCCCGAGAATTTTCCCGTCCCTCGGCTTCACGCTACCCAAGTTCCTTGCGAGGGGCATGTGGTGGGGGGCGCCGAGTCTTTCGCCAGGAGAACGAGCTGTGGGCGTCGCGGAGTCTAAGCCGAATACTTGGAGCGGAATCTTGGCATCAGAAGCTTCTTAAGTCTGGTTTCGCAACTCGGGAAACCCGATCAGACTAAAGTGAAGGAGTCGAATATCAAATTGCCGCACTGGCACGTGTCCTTGTGGAACCGTCGACGGCTCGGTGTTCAGGGAGGGACGGAGCGAACCAGATGAATGAGAAGAAGAGCAAGCGACTCTCCTCCTTTCTCGACGACGCAAAGCACTCACTGGTGAATCTTTTACCGCGTGGTGCGCATCGATGCCTTAAAAGCATTTCGCCATTTGGTTGTATCAAGCTCAAGTTTTCGGGCAACCGCACTGCCCTGAACCATTTTGACTAGCTGTTTTTTTTTCCAATGGAGATTTCTCTCGCGAGTCCGCGAAGCGCGTCACTCCTCGGATGGCTCCGAGTCCTGATCGCAGGGCTGCCTGGCCGCCTTCTCCTCAGCTGTTCGCCCTTTCGACCGTGGCCAGGTTCGGTGACGCGCAGAAGGAGTCCTTAATTTTTTCCGGTCCGCGAAGAAAGGGGGACGGAAATGAAGACACGACACGCTGTCTTCCAGGTAGCTGACCTCTTTCTCTAAGGAAAGCCTTCCTTCCGATGGCTCGTACTCGTTCTCGGATAATAAAGTGCATCCAGGACGTCTGTTGCCTGAGGCCTGTTATCCTGGTGCATCCTGCTGCTTGCGTCCCGCCTGCTTTCGCTGTTATTGAGTCGTCTTCTGCCAGACGAAGGGTTCGTCCCAGCAGTAACTCGACCAGCTCCCCGTACCCAAACTCCCCACGCTCTAAACAAAGCTTGCCGAGCGGCATTTTGCTGAGATCAGGCCGCGCTCACAGAAAGAGCTGTTCCGTCGCAGGCCAGGAACCGCAGCATTGACATGCGAACCATGACTTGTCAAGTGTTGACATTTCCAGGGCAACTATCCCTCCGAGCAGAGGACGGTTTTCAATACATATTGAGGTCGCACTCCGCATCGGACGCGCTGCCACGTACTTGCCAGTCCTAAGTGACAGGTTGTGAAGTTGGACAATGAGGAATGGCAAACTCCGATGGGAAGTTATTCAGAAAGTCTGGAACAGACGAATCATGTACAGAGCTGGAAACCATGGAATGGTAAACGCAGACTCGCTCGTTCTCTACGCCTCGAGGGTACGCAAGCTGAGCTACATTCGGGTGCCAAATGTGAATCGATGCACGCCGAGACATCATGACTAAAGCGAGACCGAAGTGAGGAACAAAAGAGACATCATGGAGTTCGTGCTCATATTCATCTTCGTTCGCTGCCTCTAACAGAGGAGCGTGACGTGGGGTGTTTTGCGAATATTTCGGATCAATCAAGACTGACAACTTTTGACAGCTCTGTTGGACGATGGCGTCGGTCTGGAACTCCCATCCGGTTCGCAGGTAGCGCTCGCCGCACACCGCAGCCATGCAGAACTGGTCATGCCACACTTCAAATATGAGTTCTCGCGATCAGCTCGAACGTCCGAGAGCCACGTGGCCCCGCGGTGCACGTCGGTCAGACTGCAGGGTAGCCACAAACAGGCTCCGGGAGGTTGTTCATAGCAGCAGGATGATCAATAGTTAACTCTTCTAATTTCCGGGGAGGGCTGGGAATCTCCCACAGATTCCCCACCCTCCTCACCACTGCTTTCGACCGAGTCCGAGCTCTGCCCCGGAAATGTGTCTCGTTTATTGATCACTGACTCACTCCAGTTTCCGGGATGTTCAAAACACTCACCCACCGAGCTGGCAGCAGCAGCCATCCATTCAAGCGACAGAGCTGTCGCTTGGCGGTGAGAGAGCCCAGGCGACTGGAGGACTTCGCCCTTCGAGACCGCTGCGTCTGCCTGTCCAGCCGGGTGCTTTAGAATCCAACGCATCTCGGAACCCGTGGTCGGCTCCGCGTTCTTCAAAGCAATCTTCAGGGAAGACCGTTCAATCGTTCATCCGCGGAAGGGGCTACCCTCCCCAAAAGAATCACTGCGGCCTCCTCGAGCCCAGTGGCACGCATGGCTCTCAGAGTCAGGGCTAGAACGTAGTTCGATCGAGATGGGCAGAGGCGCGAGATGATCCAGTGGACGGCGCGTCCGCATCACTCATGTAGATTCGCATAGCCTCATGGAAGCTTTCTCGAGGTTTCTGGTTCGATTTCTCAGTCCGGCGATCCTGCTCTCTGCATTCGAGAAAGGCTCGTGCTTCTCGGTCGGCGTCCGAAGTAGGCCCGACCACATCGACTAGAGAAGAACTTCGAACGAAAAGCCGGATGCAGACGCGAAGAATCAACACGCGACCATTCACGCGTGGGGCAGTTTCGACGGGGAACCCGCGTCGTAATCAGGAACTTTCGAGGAAGCGCGTTGTTCGCGCTTGGGATGGAGCAGTGAAGGCATCTGATGCGACTGCTGATTGAATTCAGATTTGGAAAATGTCTCTCGGCGGCGCTTCTGTTCTTCCTTCGGTGAGACCGCCACAGCTTCTCCCGGATAGCCGCGAGAACTCTGCAACGAGCAGCTCTGAATGATATTGCGGTTCGGTTATGCAATCAGCTCCATCGACTCTTCGGATTTGTCTGTTCCGATCTCTGGGACGCGGGAAGAAGAGGCAGAGGGCGAATAATTTATTACCAGTTGAGTGGAGAAGGCTTCGAGGGATCGGAGGTCCGATTCGTTATCAGGCCATATCATGAGAATAAAATCACCCGCCAAGCAAGAGAGAAAAGGCAACGTATGACGCATTATTCCTCTGCCCGGAGCTCCACGACAATGGGAACCTCGTTCTCCCCTCGATCCCCTCCCTTGCGTCCCTCCGCCCCCGGACCAGTTGCCCCGAGCGGCATAGCGAATGCTTCTCTGAGTCTCTCCTGCTTAAACGGGCCTCGTCGGAAATGCGAGGGACCGTCAGAGTGGGTTCGCTGCCAAGGAACGGAAATAAGAGATCGGGGGGAAGCATTTTGCAACGGGCGAGAACAACACAAACAGTCGGTGGTAAAATATTGACGACTTTATTGGCCGAACGACGCCTCTCTCGCGTCTCTTGTGAACGAAAGCAAGTCAGAACAAGTTAGAGACTTCATTGGCAGAAAAGCGATATTAACTTTGTTTTGATATCCGATGCTCCGGAGCTATTCCTCTCTCTCTCTCTCTCTCTCTCGCTGCTTCCCCCAGAGCGACAGCTCGGAACGACGAGTATTTCCCCCTATTGGTTCGGTTCAACCTTCGCAACGGAATGAATGGGCGGCTGGCAAATGGCTGCGGCTTCAAAATCAGTGGCCGCATCGCATGGAAAATTCGAAGAGAACTCTGAAAGCGCGGGAAGTGAGGGCGACCTTCAGAGGGGACACCAAAAGGAAGAATGAGTCGTCAGACGGTCAGACATGCGAGGACGGATCCGCTTCACTCGATCATGCCGCCTTCCGATCTCATTACTCAAACTGCGCGTGCAGAAAGATTTTACAAAGTTTTACGCGCTACGCTCGCTTCCGGCTGTGCATCATCTCCCGTTGGAGTTTGCTCAACGTGCCTGCAGCATGGGCGCCAGGATTTGGTGAGCGTGCAATTCGTACCCGCCGCGGCACCGTCCCGCAGCCAGTCAGAACGGGCTCGGCGTACTCTTTCGATTCGCATCTCTGCTGGGAATCCATAACGTTCATGCGCATTCCCAATCGAGGCATGGATCGCTTGTCGAAACCGTCCGGGCTCCTCCTGAACAGAGACAGCTCGCGAGCTCTGTGATCCGTGCCCCCACGACTCGGGTCTTCCGCGTTCGGAACTCCGCTGTATTCAGGCATGAAGGGGATTCGGGATAGGAATGAGGCTTTCTGGAAATCGTTCCGTGCTCAGCTTTAACAGCCGATACCGGGCTCTTTTTCGAAGGGAATGCCTCGTGGGTCGCTGAAAGGACGTCAGGTCGTAGTCAGGATACACGCACGTCTTAGGGGGCTTTCCGGCCTGAGATTGCGTCGCTCAGCGATGATATGCTACTAGGCCGAGTACAAGATCTTGTGCGAAGACTTGCCCAATCATTGAGTAATTCTCTTGTTTCCCTCGGGACACCTATGGATTCCTTCCTCGATTGTTCTGGGATTGTGTGCCGACAGCTAAGGGATATCCGTGGGTGAAGGTCAGGAAAGTCTTCGCAAAACAGTACACCATCCCCTTGGTGTCGACCCATTCTCTCACCGTTGGTTTTTCATTTTTCACCAAGTTGGCAACAGGATCAGTGATAAATCGCACCGGATTCCAAGAGGAGAATCGACTGGAATCGCTCTCGGAAATCCCTGTCGATGAACGAGAACCATCATGAGTCCACAAATCAAAGATCAATATCAGAACAGCTCTTTTCGGCTCCAAGATGAGGGAGTTGGGAATCGTCGTGAGGGAACGAATGGGACAGATGGATGAACAAGGAGTGTATGGGTGAATAAATTCGAAATGAGCTACGGATGAGCTCACAATTGTCTCGCAGACATTAATACTCCACATTATACGCTAGGACAGAGTAGAACGGAGGGAGCGATCCCTTGATGGGCATCGATATGCAAGGGCGAAGCCGAAGAAGCTTCTCCGGAGCTTTGATCCATTTCGCTCAATCTTCCAAGAGGCGAACATGCATTATTCCACTTCTCGATACCTCCCGCTCGTATTGACGGCCACGTCTTCGGTTTTCTCGACCCGCGAGAATCGACAGACAAGAATTAGACGGACCGAAAGATACGGTATCCTGCGTCTCCTCGTTCAGGAACTGACTTCCACCAGGGTTCGAGCCACTCGTGGACCCGTTGTGATTCGACATCTGTGAGAGGAAGGAATAAAGTTTAAAGCCGTTCACGAACTGAGAAAGGTAGCCGTAGACCAGATGGCCTCTGCCATCGAAACATTTCTGGTCAATTGAATACGTCGACCGAAGCCGAGCTCCTCGAGACGGATTTGATTCGTGATTGCGAACGATCCAGAAAAGAAGACGAAGTGGTTTTGGGTGATTCTAAGACGCGAGCTCGGAAGCCTCCACTTCCCTGGCAAGTGGCTTCTCCGTTCTTTCGCTTGGTCTCAGCGATCGCCTCCGGGGATTTGAACTCAACTGTGCTTCAACTCCTCTGAGCTGCTTGTCCCGTCCTTGTTGAGCTGTTTTCTCTTTCCTCGAGGGGAGAAGAAGCAAAAAAAACGCTTCGTTCGCCAACTGCACCGGCATTGATTTGCTCATTTTTGTATTTGAACTGCCGGAGGATAAGAACGAAAAGAACGAGAGCGCGATTCGAAGGAAGGACTGAGAGGAAACGCCGCACACAACTCCCTCAATCCCAAAGGTAAGCAAAAAGGTTATATCGAGAGTGCTCTCCACTGTTCTCCTATTCGTCAGTTCTGGTCTAAAAATCGCAATTTCGCTTCCGCCGAGCAAAACATGGCGTCGAAGAACTTAGCCGCTCGACTCGCCAGTCCACTCCAGGCTCTCATGTGTCTGTCGTTTGGTCTCTGGAAAGAGATGAATATTCATGAGTTGTCGTCGATGTATTCTCTGACCTGTTATGTTAATCTCAGGGAGAAATTCACCTGGAAGCAGCTGTCGAGCAGGAGTCAGCGAAGAGGAGGCTTTTTTAGGGCGTGCGCCGAATGTTTCGAAACCAGTTCTATCCACGAGGAGATCCCTCGCAAAGCTTTGAGATTGAGAGAACTCCGCTCATAATTATGTCGCTCCTTGGTCCCATGGCGAAGAGGGCCAAGAGAGCTCCACGGGCTTCCTGGTCAAGTCGCATTTTTGCGACTGCTCCTCGTTTAACGCTTTGCGCAGATGGCACGTGGTTCACATGGCATGAGATCGAAGTGCACGGGGTCGCTGCTCCGCCACTGCCGAGACCAGGCGGCGCCGAGGGTGCGAGGCGATGAAATCTCTCAGGATTTTCAAGTGGCGGCATCTTGGAAAAGCTATCACCTGTTCTATCGAAACTCGGTTGGATGAACGGGATGTCATCGAGGTCAGCATGGGGAGAAATGCACGCTGGGCGATGTTCATTCACAGCAGCCGCTTTTACCAAAACCAGCGAAACACTGAAACAGTTCCGAACAGCTGAACAGATGACCCGCTCAACATGGATTTCGCGTATTCTCAAGGTCTCCGAGGGATTCAACTGCCGAGAAACGTTCAACCAGCCCGATCCAAAATGGATCGAGGAGATATCGACGCTTCCAGGAAAGACGCCAGATCAGAAACTTCTTCAAACTCTCGGGAGCCGAAGCACATTTCCTCAATATTCATGCGTGAGACACACATATTCACAGCAAGACGACGCACGAGTTCCGACTCTGATATGTCTCGGTACTGTCACAATCCAGTGCCTGCTGAAGATCTACGATGGCAGAGTCGCGAATTCTAGCAGAAATATGCGGGTTCACCTGAATCTGGGCTTGGTTGATGGGTTCCCGAGTCGTCGGGAAGACTGCAACGCAGCTCAGCGTAGCATCTCTGGGAAGCACTATCAGCGAGCTAGGCTTTAACCCAGCGAAGTTGCAGAAGATGAATCGCGATTGGAGCCCCATCGAGGAAGCCGAGCTCCGGCTATTTGATCGCATACCAGAGGGCGGATTGAGAAACCATTCCTCTGGATATGACGAGCGATTCAAGGTTTCCCCTTCGCCTCAGTTTCCCCTTGCCCACTCCGTTTGCGGAGTTTTGTATTGTTCTTTATTCCGATATCAATGATCCCGATATCAATGAGCAGCGCTCCCTCGGAGCAGCACCACTGGAGGCTTCAACGGCACCGCGGCGGGGCCGACGGCGAGCGTGCAGAGGAACCAGCGGCAATACCCAATAGATAGAGCTTGTTCATCGATCAGAGTTAATCGACAGCTCGTAGTAGGCAGCCTGAACCTTTTCACTCCTGCAGAAATGTTTATTAAGCTCCTCCAAGTGGAGTTCATAAGAACGACCAACGACGTCATTCATCCATGGAACGCGTGTCCTACGCGCGCACTTTTATACCAGCTCCGGCATCACCCTCACAGCAACAACATCAACAATCGAGAGAAAACTGGTAACAAAAATTCTCCGAGACCGTCAACCTCATGAGAGGCTTCCACTTGTCTACCCTTGCCTCTAGTCGGCGAGTTTCGGCGCAGGAGAACGAGTTAAGCGAAACGAAATACCATGTTTCGGTGAGAGTCAACTTCTGGAAGAGGATCGGATGCCTTGATGACGAAAAAACGGGGAATTGTTGAATTTCGCTGTTTCGGCCCACCGTGTGCTGCCCGAATCGGCGCCTCGTGGGCAAAACTCCACTCGATTCGAACGATTCCGTGCTTGAAAAAGTCTAACGGGCTTCAGGCTTATGCGGCTGTGCCTCGTTCGTACACCACTCCGCGTCACCGAACTATTGGTCGCCCGGCTGGGTGTCGGAACAACGTTGTCAAACGCATCGGACTGTATATCTGAATGCTGCCCAACTTCCTGATGCATAAACAATCGCGATCCGTCTCATGTCACAAAGGTCTGTCGCGGACGAACAAGGACAGTTGGAAAGTCTTTTTTCCCTGACTCTCTTTCCTGATATTAACCGCCGCCGCCGTTTCTGCAACTCCGAACGACGACGACGACTACTAGGGAGTTGTAGCGGCAGCAACAACGCCGGCCGCGCTGGTGGTAAGGCGGCCGCTGTTGGTCGGGTCGGCCCCCGGGCAAGAGCAAAATTGCTTTTTTATTCTTCACGCACCCTCTGTGTCACTCAATCAGGCGATGGTGACGACGACGACGCCGACTACTGCCGCGGTTGCGACGGTTATGACGACGACGACGACAATGAGGAAAGACTACGCCGAGGTACTAGTCGTCCCTAATATCCTTATGGTGGCTGCTTTCTCAAGCGTTTTCCCCCTCTCTGCGTTCTCTCTCTCCCTCTTTCGTTCGTCCTGCCTTTGCATCTCTCCGACAAGACAGCCAGGAAGTGAAACTTTGCGGAAGTTGACTGTTAAGCTGGTGGCTTGCTTCGTTGGCAAGCTCGTTCAAGTTTGCTGCGGGGAGGTTGTCTCGCACGCGTCGCCTCCAGGTGGTGACAAGTCGTCGACGGACAGCTTTTGTGGTTCAACTGAACCGAGCCAGCAGGCTCGAAAGCAAGTGAACAAACGAGCAAGCCAGCGACCGAGCTTTCAACGCGCGAGCAAACGCCTTCAGGGGCACGACCTCTGAATTTCTCCTCTGCTCGATCCGAAAAAATCCTCCTACTCACCAGAAACTCACCTCGAGAGGGAACTTCAGTGGAGTGTTCGACTTCAGGAAGATTCTGTGAGCCGTGATCTTTCCCGAGTGTCAGATTTCACGCGGTGGAGCCTATACCTCCAACGAGAGCATTCGGTGGAGCTTCTACACAATCGTTCGCAGAAACACACCACGCTGGGTTCCTTTCCCCCGCCCTCTACCGCCCCTCTCCCGTTTTTGTGAGGAGACCGGAAGCATGTCTTGTGCTCCCCTCCCGCGGTCTCCTCCTTCACCTCCTCGATCCGCTAAGAACAGCTCAAAGCGTTGCTCCCTGGACGTCACTGATTGGGAGGAGGGGAAATATGATCGTATGTTATCTGCTCCTTTTCAACGCGACGCCAGGTTGTCCGAACGAGATGCGACTTGTGGAACAGGAAAACACTCCACTCCACTTTCCGACGCGAGATTCGTGAATCTGGTACATCTCGCGTTCGGTTTCCTGCTCGAGTGTTCCGGATCGTGTATAATTCAAGCGCATGTGTACGAGTTTCCGTTGGAACAACTCGGAACGCCGCTGCCGAGTGCGCATTCCCACATGAATTATGCAGGGCTTCCATGTGGGGGCGAACTCTCTGACATGAGCCGTTCGAAACTTTTGATTCTCAAGGAAGCACGGCAAATGCGAGAAGAGCACATAAACTTTCGCTCGTCCAGCCTGAACGTTGGAACTTTCCGGAGCGCACGGAAATCCGGAACACGATGGACCTACGTCGAACTGAGGCATCCAGTTCGCCTCTTGTATGATCCAAGTTTTCTCCATTGTGAGCAGCCCTCGCCAGACCCCGCGAACGAGACTTCGAAAGTACAGTCTCAGAGGTTCTGGAAATTCTGAAAGCAAGTCCAAATATTACCTGTGTACTGTCACAAGGCTGTCCATGGAATACATGTCTCCAAGTGAGATGTTTCCGAAAGTGCATTGACGTAGGAGTCCCGGACCATGCTGTCCTTGTAGGCGTCGCGAACCTATCAGCTGTTCATAGGCTGTGACAAGACGCAAGAACACCGGCAGCCATACAAGCTTCTCAGGGTTGTAGCCGGCCGGTCGGTTCTCGCGTCATATTCATTTCACTTGATCAACCAGAAACAGTGCTCTCTGGCGCCAGTGAGTATGAATGCATTAAACGGGAGAAAAATGGCTGCCCACACCGTATCAGCGGGCTCTATGTTTTCAAGAAGCGCTTTTCGGGATATTTTAACGGAATAATTCACGAGTCGGATCAACCGTTGTCCTGGCCTCCGGTCGTTTCGGAAACTGTTGCCCTTTTCGGGGAAGCGCTGATGCTCATGGATTTCAGACGCGAGAGAGTGTGCTCGCGATCACCTACGATGCGGGCAGTATGCTGTCGCTGAGTCAATCACTCATTGGACCTTCAGTCGGCTTCAGCAGATGGAGGAAGACTTTCATGAACTCTGAGGACGCTGACGAGAGTCGAGGTAAGGACCCGAGCTGCGAACGGTACTCCATGACGCCCGGACTCCGCCCCGTCGAAACGGGTCGGTAATGTAGCCCTGCACAGAGCACCAGCCTGGTTTGCATGATAAAGGATCCGGAGCTTCCAGTGACGTCTAAATTCGCGAGTGATGGTTCGTCTCAAACCATGATGAGAGACAGCTGTCCCTGTTGCTGCGTATCCCAGACGAAATGGTCTGGTGATTTGAAAGGTCGGCGCGACACGTGTAGATTTCCATATCCGTGTTGACGTTGTCTCGAGCGGAGACCTTCCGCTCGGTCACACTCCGTCCTCGAGATTGCTGCCCCCCCTTGCCCCTCCTCTTTACAGCTCGATTCTGCTGGCCCGAGCAGATCTTCCAGGCCCCCGTTGATGAAGGCCGACCGATAGAACGTATTCCCGACCCACAGGCCACGGATTGAGAAGCCCTAACGCACGAAGACGATTCTATGTATGGGGGAGGCAGTAAATGCCGATTATTCTCCCCGTGAGTCGGATGCTCCTCGGGCGGGGTGGAGAGAGGCTGTCATCGCGCAATGTGCCGTCTCTTCAGCTTGCAGGTCTCTTTCGGTTCTGACCTCGCGGGTCGGATTCTACAGCGCTTGTTGAGCATCAGCTCTCACGATGATGGAACGTGAGTCTGTGCGTTCGTCTCCCTTATCTCCTTTCGCTCGTCCCCTGGAAAAAGCTGAAGAGCTGAGTGGAGACGAGGAGTAGAAGCAGCGCCAGTCGCGTGGAAGGGGAAAGCGCTCCCTGTAATCGGATTACATTGTGAGATGGTATCAGATGGACCTCTCATGGTGAAAATATCTGTGTGTGCATAGGCTCGCACCGACCGAATGGATGGACGAGTAGGCGAATGTTCGCCTTGGTCGGCCGTTTCGCCGCCGTCATCGGCTGTCGGAGAAGCCGCACGAACAAACATACGGACGGACGGACCGATGTGCAGATGGGTAGCCATGTCGACACACAGACGGACGGACGGTTGGATGGATTTGCAGAGGCCCAAATCCGCGTCTTTCAATGTTAGAAGCTGTATCCTTTGTTTGGCATTTGAAGTCAGCGCTCACGAAATCCAGCCCAAAGCCTTCCGAGAAAGTCTCCCTCGGAGGAAAATCCTCGTTGGCTGAAACGGGTGCTGAATCCAGGATCAGCCGCCGCTCCTGGCGCCGACGCAACGCCCTCCTTCCTCGGGAGCGGCGCAGGAGGGAAAGACAACGAGAACACCGGCTGCAAAGACAACAACGACAACAGCAATAGTCAGGCCAAGGCAACTGAAAAACGACGATATTGTCCCGCTGAAGTCAGGTGTGTTCGCCGATTGGCCGGTGAGCCGCCAACCCACACCTGCACCGCGGTGCTGGTCGTCAGGGTCCAAACCTCACAATGAGGAACCGCCATCTGCAAAGGATTGTGTTCTTTGTTTGCAGAATACCCGCGCCTCAGTGAGTCGATGTGACCCATCGAACTCACTTTCTTATGGGCTCCCTGATAGAAGCTCAGAACAACACTTCAAGAAAGTGTTCATTCTTGCGGTATGCTCGCATCGCGTTGGTAACCGTCGTTCGGGAGCCACCAGGAGCTGTCAACGAGCGGCGAACTATCTGAAGACGCTATCCCTGTGTTCTCCTCGCCGCTCTGCTGAATTCACAGTGGAACGTCTCGCCGAACTTTTCTCTTTCGGCGGAAGAGTCGGTGAGCACGGAGTCAGGACGAAAACCGCGTCCACGACCGAATCTAATCGGACTCCAGGATGTATTCCGTGGAATTATTCAGTTCTCTCAGGAAATGAGCTCAATCATCATCCCAGCCTCGAGAGAGCTGAGCAAAACACGTTAGCCTGAGACCTGTAACGTAATGTATGCGTTTGGAGATTGGTCGACGTTTCGAGTCAGTGGCGCTTTTTCCGTCGATTTTCTCACTGTTCCTCAGCGGTGTCGCTTTTGAGAGCGAACGTCGCAGCTCTGGTTCGAGACCAAATGGTCAATGCGATCCACACCACACAGATGTGCGCGAGAAGATTGTGACGCCTTCAGGAGTGACTTCCAGAATCGAGTTTTCCTCTTATGGAGTGCTCGATAATGTCCGGGAAACACGCTGAGCGATGCACATAAATTCACAGACACGAAAGCGGAGGAAACTTTGCGACCTGGAAACGAGGAGCGTTCAGTTTGGTGCTTACCCATCTCCTTCCTGAAGCTCGACAGCTTTCAGTTAAGGGAGATTCAATAGCGAAAGTCTCTGGTGTCCCCAGGCACATCCAAGAGCAATCACAGTCCATATGTCCTGCAGACTCAGGTAAATACTTGGAAAAGCCTGACTCGGACCTGCCAGGTGAACTCCAAGACCCTCTCGGTCGAATTGTGCTGTGAAGTTCATGGAGATAGGGCCGGTGTTCTGGACGTTCCCAGGAAAAAAGGAAAGAGCTCTCTCATGGAGATAGAATACGAACAAAGATCGTGAGACCTGATTATCCTGAACGATCGCCACCCAGATGGAAAGCTCTCAATTAGTTCCAACAAGCTGCGGAACAGAAGATCTAGATTCAGAATCATTCCAGGAAAGGTTCAAACTCAAGAAGATGAGGCGAGAAAACGAGAAAAAGTCTTCTGAAGGGCTGGGACCCGTGGAAGGAATGACCACACATATATGGACGAAAGAACAGGAGACTGCCAAGAGATATCGAACGTTACGGGAACTACAGAACATCTCGAGGTTACATCTGAGTCCAAATCGTTCACGCGGAAGGCTGCTCAACGCAGCAGCCGAGAAATCACAGGCCAGGATACCAAAGCATCATGGCGGGTCGCCCCGAGTGCAGTGTACTGGTGGCCATACTTAGGGACTGGCTAGCATACAGTCTCGAAGTAGGAAAGGAAACAGACTGCATGCTACGGTCACAGCGAACATGATCCCAAAACAGAGCGGACTGGGACAAACGTTGCGATTTTCATTTCTAGGAGAAACGCGCACTTGTTGAGAGGACTGGAGCTAGAATTTCCAAGGGAGCACATTCTCAGATCGACGCCATTGCGAACTGCAGCTACGTGGCGGAGCGGTAGCCTCGATCCCGGCACTCGACCGTTCTGAGAAAAGTTCCCTTTTTTTCACAGACAAGCGTCGCAGTAGGATTGTGCTGACCGATCCGACTCCCAGTTCTCGCGCCACAGCTTAAGGAGAACCTTTCGTGGAACGCAAGGCGGATAACGATCAGATGTGCTCACGAAATACAAAAACCAGAAGCCGTTGACGGGGCTCCTACAAAACGAGCGTTGGTTCTCCCTTGTCATTCGTTCTCGACAGGCTCAGTCGGGCTTCGATAGACGATCCCATATTCAGAGTTTTCCCCAAATAGGTAGAGAAAAAATTGTCCAACGTTCGGCGAAGTTAGCTGTCTGTGGTCAGGACAGGAGACCTTGCCGGGCTACGTTAATGTATGGCTGTTGAGTGATTTTGGCGGAGGAAGTCACGCGGGAAGTTTTTGAGTTGCCTCGATACCAGCCTAATTTTTGATGAACATCTTCGCAGCGTGCCGGAAACCATCGCAACTCTGGTGATACGTTCTAAATTAGACTGGCGGAGAACGCACAGTTTAAACACTTCGAGACTCCTCTGGAAAGCTTGCAGAACTACCGGAAGTGGGTTCCTACGCTGTCTGGCACATCAGTACAGGCGAGCAGCTCTCGCTCTGGGCCGCTGAACAGGGAAACGGAGCAAAATCCAGATCTGTGTAAGGAAAGGTCTTGTTCATTCTACGGCGGGTCTTGATTGCTTCGTCAGGGATCTCTTTCGGATGGACAGTCGCATCTCGGATCGGCTTGACAACATCAACGAATACCATTGAGACTGAATCACTCCCATTAGAGTCGACGCCCAGGGGATAGTGACGCATATCTTGATTAGGTCCCTATTCCCGATGTCACACAATCCTGCTGTTGGACGGTCGCCTCGTCCCTCGAGGCTCTCCGTTCATAACAACCGGAGATCAAGCCAGCATTCTACCCGGCCAACCGCGGCTCTGATTCCTTCCAACCAAACGTTCGTCGCAGGAGCAGAGCTCCCAGACATCCTTGGAGATTTCCGACTTGTGTGATCGAATTTATATGCTCGAACCGAAGTATTCGTGCCGATCGGGTGTGGGTCCGGTTCGGCGTCCTCGAAGGATCAGTCCTGAAGACATAACTCGAACGAGCGCATCGCCTCAAAGTACTTTCCGCCGCCGCGATAGACTCATAATTTAGTTAATAATAGACCGGCAACGAGCTCAATAAGGAACAATTGTGCTTCCCAGGAGCCATTTCAACTCAGTGAGCCGGACTCTTAGTCACTGGAAAGGGTTGGGTGAGTAAGTTTGTGAGCCCACTGGACCGTGGCAGCAACTCTCGCGCCTCGTTCCGTCTGCGATTCTCAAGTTTTGGAAACTGTTGTCCGACGAGAACCCATCGATACGATTGGTTGCGACCGTATCTGGCGTGGGGAGAACGAACAGCTCCTACGAAACCGCAGTTTGACTGTAACAAGTGACCGAAATCGGAGGAGCCGAGAGCAGGAAATACCATGACAAGAGTATGTTTTTCGCGTCGCCCCGGTCAGCGGGCCTCCGAGAGGCTAGTTCAGCAGTCAGCCAGAGGGAGGAGTAGGAAGGATGGTGACAGTCGCTGCAATGTCAACCTACTTGCCAGAAGGTATGGTTCTGGTCCTCTTGTTCCGTTGGCTTTTTGCTGGCTCCATCTCGCTAACCCAGGGGGAGAGGTGGAACGAAAAAGTTGCACAGTTGGCTCGCAATGAAAACAGATGGATACACTGTTGGTTCTCGCTGCCAGGCCAAGAGGATCCCGACTTGGAGCGACTGGACCCTGACCGCAGAAAGAAACTCCGTCTCAAGAGGAACATCTATCTCAGTTTCCTCCGCGTCGCGATTTCCCGCGATCATAACCGGATTCTAAAAAGTTAAAGAACTTCCGGACATCCACGGGAAGCGACAGCGGCCGCACAGGATATACATAGTTGTGATACTGACTAGCTCTTCATGGGCTTGTTTCGAGCCCTGCCTGAGGGGAATCACCGGCGCTCTCGGAGTCCAGAACTCTCCTTCAACGCATCTGGATCTCATCTATCCTAAAATCATTGCGGCGGTCCCCAGTTTTCATCGATCGGGCCCAGGGACTCGCCTACAACCTGACATATGGACTACTACTCCAGCTGGCCGTGCATCGGCAGCAATGTCTCGGGAACAGTCGTGCCGTCTGGACTCCCACCTCACGACTGGACGGTCCCACGGTGGTCAGGGAGGAGCGAGGGTTTTGACAAAGGACGGACCGTACCACGGAGGAGAAGCCTCGATGCGTCGGCGGACAACCGGCTCACAAACCGGAAATAACGCAGCGGATACCAGTGAATCCATCCCAACTTCTTCAAGTGTGGAACGGAGGAAGGGAGCATTCCGTATGTGGCGTTGGAGTGTACGCAACATCGACTCCACTGGGAGGAACAATTAGGGAAACCGGAGCTGCAGGGAGGCCCTGGATAGCAACCTGAGTATATTTCATCCGGCGTTCGGCGAGTATCGATCGCTGTCTGTCCACTGCTGAGCTGGGACCAGTTCTGCTGGATATACCGCATTTTCCTCGCTCCTCGCCAGAAGCGTGAGCTGTTTCTCAGGGGCACGAAGTGTCTGCGCATCATGCTCCCGATGGGTTCGTCGATTCGAATTCCAGAAGAGCACGCGACTCCGTCCGTGCAGCGACACGCAGCGTGCGCGACCGACCGACCGACTGAACGAACCTCCCCAGCTTCGTTCCGTTTCTACCCGCTACTACTCCCCGTTCGTTCCTCCATCGTTCGCGGTGACTCGGGCACCCGAAAGGTCTGCCAATCGGTGGCCTCCGATACGAGACATATATATGTCCTTCATGTCATTCCGCAGGAGCTTCACAGATCAACAATGCCTTGATCATGACTATATATCAGACCTCTGTTTCCAGGGGCCGGGTCCCCACCCCCGCGGGTGTCGCGATTCTTCCGGTTGTTCCGTTGCGTCCGAGAGCTTCCCGGCTTCGCTCCGGAATCCATCCTGCTGGACCCCGGAGCTACCACATCAAGTTATAGGAAAGTCATCACGGCTGCTCAAAGATGCATGCGCGCAGTACATTGAGTCTGAGAGGACCCAAACGGATGAAACGCTGAATAATTCAGCTAGTGCCCTGTTACGAACCCGACGCTCGAGCTGACGTGAACCGACACCGACAGTATGAAAAAGAACGACTGAAGCTGTAAGTTTCCCGAATCGAATCACCCGCTGGCTCGCGAGACAGGTTGAGAGCCAGCGGAGGATCTCGGCAAGGCGCAGAGATGAGTTCCTCGCGTAGTTCACCAACTCCACCATCTGATTCCATAAGAACGAAATGTGACCCCGTCCAAGGGTCTCCGGTCTATAACCGTCGACCTGTGTTCCGGATGATCCAGGGAATGGGGTGAGGTAGAGCGTCGATGACGGTCGTGTATCGAAGTATTACCAAACTCTTATAAAACACGAAGCTTTCCACCGGCGGAGAGCACCCATTAGTCGCGGCCTGCCGAACTCCAAATGGCTCCACGTCTTGTATAACCAAGCGCCTGGCTGGCTGGGAACCGTCGTGGCAGCGGTGGTGTAACTCTCATTAGTGTGGCCCGACCGACCGGCTCGCGCCAGAGCCTCAAGCCCGGGCGAGCGGACAGTCGGCCTGCCGGCCGGCGGGCGAGCGGGCGGGCCAACGAACACAACTAAGTTTTGTGGTTGTTCACTGGAGTAATATTCAATCACACATGAAGACGCGCACACACCCACCGCATCCACAGACGTATCGTAATCAGCGGGTCTTCGGGGCTCGTCAGACTTTATATGTATTTGATTACGCACCTCACACAGCGAATACGCTCCAACCGCGGCGGGATGGACGCGTGCAGCGAACCACGAAGCGGTTTCGATGGATAAATGTTGGATACCCGCCTCGGAGTCGAGTGATTGGGAGTGTCATGAATATCGAGGAAAATGGCGTTCGTGATTCCCCTGTAGCGTCGCTCGACTCCCGCGCCGAGGAAGTTCTGGGAGCCGCCCCGGAACTCCGTGGGAAACTGCAACGGTGTCTTCCCCTCGCCTGGTTCATCGCTTCCGATCGGTCAGAACTCCACGATGAGGACGCACGCCACAGGCAGAGAGGAAAATATCGCCACGAAGCCTGGAAGCAGCGCCCGTTGAGGATTCCCAAAGTTCAAACATTCCGAGATTTTTCCTTCACTCAACGTCATCGCTCCCGCTTTCAGGGGACTTATCCGCTACCGGTGCGGCGTTTCCGGGTCTCGATCGATATTGTACTTCTGTCGTCTCCTGGAGCGCAGCGCTTCCGCCCAGAGCTCTCGAGAATCCTAGGAACGGTTAATTCCTCTCTCTTGTGCTTTTCTGATGAGCCGACAAAGTCAGCCTCCGCGCCGCGGAGCCCGAAACTGTTTATACACTGAGATCAAGCGGAGTGTGCGACTATCATTGACTCCCGTCGAGCGGAACTTTCTTCAGAGAGAACTCTCGGGAAATTCAAGAGTTCTTCAATCAGCTGCTCTCGCCAAGAATGTTGGACTCGGCGTCGTCGGATAAGACTCAAACCCGGGTTCCGCCCGAGGTGAATTACAGAATTGGCACATGGATCCAACGCGACGGGTCGGGCGAACGAGGTGGAGCGAAGGAGAAAGGCTTTCGGACAAACGTCGTATTTACACGGTTGATGGTTTCACGTTCGATGAAGCTCGTCAAACAATCGTTGTTGGTTCTCGTGATAAAAACGGCTGCAACCGACGGATCGGTCGACAGCTGAGAGAGACAAGCTCTCGTAGATTATCTCCACTATTAGATTAGATAATCTCAATGTTTTTGGGGCGTTGCTAATCGAATCGTCGTCCGGCTGGTATGATCGGAAAGCCTTCGCCCGAGCCGAGAGGGAACGCCCAATTATGGCTTTCCCGCGCGAGCTGTGGCCTTCTCGCCATTTTGCGCTCATCTGCGAGAAGAATAGGAGAAATTACGCAATCAGGGCAATGATTTCGTTATTGTACATAGTTTTGATCGTTCCGTGATTAATATAGACCTTGTGTTCCATGGAAATCATCGATTGCTGGACGGCTAATGCAATAGCGAGCGGAACAGACCACAGACGTCAGACCGCACCCGGGGCCTGGCACCGGTTGGTGGGTCGTCAACTTGGGTTGGGTCGGGCTCATTATCTCACACTTCTCCCCACCGTTCTCTCTGATTCGTCGAGCCGGGCTCCTGACGCGGCGGGCTGTTAAGCGTATTTGCTTGTTGAGCGTTTGTCTCCGTCGAGTTCATTTTCTATTTCGGTTGCACAAATGCTTCCTTCCGGAGGAAATGGCCTCCGTCGGTTGTGGGGAGGCAATCTGCCAAGCCGGAGCCTTCGACCGACCCTCCGAGCTCGCCGGCTAGCGACAAACCTACCCGTTACCCAGTGCGGCCCCAAATTCAATTGTGGTTGAATTGTGTTCCGCGACCATCCACCTCCGCTCGCAGTTGGGCCGCTTCCGATTCCCTCCTTCGCAGGTTCGCGCAGGGTCGACTTTTCGAGTCACGCGTAACCGGAACGGGGTCATCCGAGCTTTGAACCGATGCTTCTTGGAGCGCTCCATCGGACGTCACAAAGTTACCGATGGGATTAATTAGCTCAGGACACTTGAGACGCTTCCCGGCCTCCCGACGGAAGCTGACGGTTTTGACGCTGATCTCGATGCTGAGGTCCTTGGAATGAGAGCTCGCAGCGAGAATGAGGAAGGAAGAAGGACAAAAACATTTTCTCGCTCCAGGAAGGAATTCTAAGGAAGAGAAGCGATTCAAACATAGGACTCGGGTGTGGGGAGGGCTTGCGATCTACGTGAGAAGAGCATTCGGCGATGACGGTTGTGCCCCTCCGGCGCAGCGGGTCTCCGGGAATGACGTTCAAAGGGCTGTTTGAAATTCGGTGTAACTGCTTGGTCAAGAGCGTCAGGCCCCAATTTCTCTGGCCCCATCAGGTGCACCTCGCGACCTGCTTTTTGCGAGCCCTTCCTGCCGAGCGGTCGCCTGAATTTAGGACCGCGAGCCTGAAAACCAAACGGCGCACTCGCTCATCTACGGGGGGAATGTACGGGAAACGATGCCCTCTCAACTAACAAACCCTCACCGACCTTTTACCTTCATCATAGCAAACTCCACGCACCGCTGGTCTTTCGTTGTCGAATTCCTCAAAAAGCCACTGGGTACACTCACCGTGAGAACTTCCCAAGCATGAACTCCGTCGCCGAGCTTTCCGAGGAGCTCGATGGACCTTGCTCGGAGCTGGTGTCGCATGTCAAATGGAACTGCTCCAACAAGAAATCCGCTGCTCTTGCCTCAAATATTCAATCTGACTCGTGTGGGTCCTTGCTCAAAACATACTTCGACACCGGCTGTGCATGCACGGAGATCGTTGTGAGGAAGTCAACGAAGCAAAAATTCTGAGCCGTCGACTGCCTAGTGGTTGTTGCCCTCGTCGACTCTCTTCTCCTCTTCCCTGGGGCACTCGCGCTTTCTCTCCGTCGTCTTCATTCTCATCGCGATTCGTTCCTTTCCCAGGCCTCGAATCAAATGAAGCGTTAATTCGGGATTTTTAGTTTTTCCTCCCCTGCTCCACTCGACTCGTCTTGCACGAAACGTCTTACTCAAGAACTCGCATAGCCCCGACGTTCGGGGAGTCCGACTTCAGGATTCTTGATATTTCTCCGTATTTTTCCCCTGTAAATGAGACCCCGTAAGCTTGATCACTTCTCGGGCCACGATCCGAGTTTGAGAAGAGTCATGGCGATGATTCGAACTGTTACACGATCATCATCGTGATCATGGACCCATCGCGATCGCGCTCGAGATCCTCATCATTCAGCAGGATTCATCATGAAACATCATCATCCTAAATGTAATTATAAATCACGATTGACGTCGTTCGTCGTTAACAAGGTGTGCGTGATCGCTGCATCGCACGCATAGAGAGCGATAACGCCGTAAGCTCGATCCCCGCATCAGTGTTGGCTCTTTTTGGGATATTTTTTGCTAGCATCGTGGGATAATTAGCACTCGTTCGATTTGAATTCAGCAGAAGCATCCTCCCAACGCGATGGCTATCTGGGAAGAACGGACCGAACTAACGGATTATCCGAAGGTCATTTTGGTGTATAAGAGTTCTTTGGACGTGCATGGAATGTCTAGCTCAAGAGAACATCACAACATGACCGTCTGGATCTGAGCCGCCAAACATCGTGCAGATGTCCCACACGTTCTCGATTGGCGATCAGATTCTGCAGTCAAGGAATGAGTTTAATGGCTCGCTCGGTCCTCAGAAAGGAAGGGCTTGTCTGATGCGGATTCGCAGACTTCCGTCTTATCTGAACCAATTCAAACGAAGTGGGTTCGATGGACTTCCACGCGAATCGGAGCCAATACATAGACTTAGCGGTACTCATCCATGCACACGAACTGTGGCGGGATCAATTTCCCCCTCCTCCACATCGCTTCCGCTGGCCCGGACATGTTCCCAGGTGAGGTCATCGATGTTTTCCTGAGCGACGAAAGCGGCTATCCACTGCGCCCCCGCCCTCCTGCCGAGTTGCTGAGTAGATGCTACCACGACGCTTTTCCAGCCCTGCCGTCTAGTACTTGGTTGTGTTTCGTGTCGTCTGCTCATGCGCGTGTTCATAAATCAGCTGAAGTTCTCGAGCCATAAATATTTGAGCCCCAATTAGCGTGCTCCGTCCTCCCGCACCGTATATTGCTCTCCACGGGCGGGTAATTGCTGCTTATTATAGTCGTCGGTCGCAAAGACAGCGAGGCAAGACATCCAGTCGGTTAGACAGTCTAGTGAGCGCCGCCGCGGGAGGCCGCAACCCTTGGCTTAGAGTTTACACGAGCAGGGAGGACTGATCGATGTCCAAGTTTTCTTATAACGCCTCATCGTTCGCCTCTGGTCGCATCGCTCGACCGAGCGCGTGTGCGTCGAAGAGGATCGGAGCTGCCACCCGCGCTCTGCCCAATAAATTGGTCTATCGATAGGGACAGTGAATGAAATAATGGAGTTGTGTGGCCGTATTTCCGTGGAAAGGGGGACACGAAGGGGGGCGCATTAACCTCAACCAGTGACCTTGTCTGCTTTCACTAAGCAAGACCAATAAAACCGTCCCTCAGCACTCATGGCGGTGTCAGAGTTCGGAGAACTCCATTATCTGTAGTGCACTAATTAGATGCTGTTCATCGTGGTGGAAAACTTGATGTACTCGAAGTTCTGCTCGATACAAGGCGATCCAGACGGGAGACGAGATGGCAGGCTAGTGGTGGTCTGCTGATCGATGGGGATCGGTTGGCGTGCTCACTGTTCCGAGAGTGTGGATGCGATATACGCGAGCGGAACAGACTAGTATATAGATTCTCAATTTGTTCCTCACAAATATGTATCGACTATAACATGCCTTGTTGCATAACGTATCTTGTCTCATGGTTAATTGAATAGTTGTCACCAACTGATCGTTTCGACCGAACTCCCGATCGCAACTCCGACGGAGACTGGTTTGGCCAGGCAAAACACTCGAAATGATCAGCCAATGCAGTCGAACCCGCTCAGAGTATACTAATCTCTGGAAGGAGCTCGAAAATCGGAAATGAACTTCACGATAACCAATTTCCGTTACGTTGGGGCTGCGTTAAGGAGCTCTGCTCTCAGATTTCAGCGTTTGATCGTACTCTTCGCTTTCCTGAACTGCTCCTCGCGGATTTTTCTTTTCCATCCCCTGTGGCTTAGCGATGTTGCAGGTACGGCGTCTGATGAATGATATCGGGGATAAACACAACTCGGATGCGAGAGAATGTTCTAGATCTGAGTTGCTGCATCGGGCGAGGCTTTGAACAAGTGAATCTAAGTGAGCCATGTGGGAGGAAATGTGAAATCTGAATCCGTCCAGAACTCAGGATAGCTTCAGTTTCGTTCCAGCCACTCACCGTAACCAGGCGGAGTTTGAAAAATATCGTCATTCCCTGCGGACTTGGGAGGAAAAAGAGCGCAATCCGGAGGATACGAAATAGGACCACGCTGACGAGCAGGCGGAGTGAAAGGAAGGGATAGTTTTTTCAGGAAGGGAGTATTTGCGGAGGGCGGCAGCCCGCCCGCGGATTGGTTGGAGGATTTTTTCTGAGATGGACGAGATTCATGGCAAACATCACCTCCACCGTCAAGGATTTAATAACAACGGAACGAGTATGAACAGCCAGCCGCGTTGACGGCGGCGTGAGTTGAGGTTGGCTCGGAGCCCTCCGCTGTTTTGGTGCCATCGCCTCCAGTGTAGCGATGGTGCGCCTGCTGCCGCCGCTCAGATCACAGAAGTATGAGGGGGAAGAGCACCGAATCCGACGGAGAGAAGCTTCGTCTCCGTCTCTCGATTTACTTTCTCCAATCTCAGCCAGCGCGCCTCATTCCTTATCATCTCCTTGGTCCTCTTCTCTTGTGTACACAGCGCATGATTGCATTTGCGGCCCACTCTGCTCACATCCAAATATGAGAAGCGCTCCCTGAACAATATTGAGCCAGAAACTTGGGGAGAAAAGAGCAATCGAGGAATACAGCAGGGGACTCAGATTGGATGGGAAAAAGAAGACACCGAACGGCTAACAGGGCTGTCACAGAAACTACTTTCCGTCGAGGATACCATCTTGGAGTCAACTGTTGTCAATACCTCATGCGGAAAACAGCTCCATCCTGATCGAAGACCTTCCGTGGAGAAGGAACTCCCTACGAATCGATTCCGGACTTCGTTTCTGTCACGCTGATTTTTTCGCAGATGGAAACAACCGATGATGAAGACGTGAGAGGGGCAGCGACCTTTGCCATCAGAACATAGATGCATCGCATTCACGGAATCGAGGAGCTCGGTCCGGAGAGTGCTCCGCTGACAACTCCAGTCGTGAGCGGGGTCAGATTCTGGCTGAGTTGTCCTGTGGACTCTTGTTCAGCAATGAGTGCGAGCTCCGCTGGGAGCCGCAGCCTTCAGTTCCTGCCTCCCGCCGACAACGCGAAGCAGCCATCGCAAGAGTGCTCCTGAAAGCCTGTCTGGCCGCTTTTACGGCAGGCTATGACGACCTGTGGGCGTAGTAAAATAAAATAATCGGAGCAGAACCGTATAAATGTAGTGAGCCCAATCTGCTGTCCAATCTGCTCTGATAAACTGGGTATACTTTTGATGAGCTTCTCTTGTCTAACAAAGTGCATTTAATCACGTCGCGAGGTGTAGCTGATTCATTCGTAACTCGCGCCCGCACGATTCCTTTAGGAAGGAGTGTCTTTGGAATACTTGAGTCGGGCCGGATCGTACCTGTCTGAGTTGGATCTCTTCTTTTTTCGATGTGCATCATACATGTAGACGAATCATGGCGACGAGATACGGGAACGACTTTGGAGCTATTTCGGAATGAACGCTGAATCGGAGTCCCCGCGGTAGATACCGGGATTTCGAAGTTCCCCACGCATGAGGGACTCGCGCCACGGAGTGCGTCGCGAGAAGCTTTCGTTGAATAGCCTTGTCTCAATGATCGAGATGGGAAGTTGGGAGACGTTGCTGGGATCCCTCGGAGTACGATCGTCAAACATATCACGGAACCCGCGTATCTATAAAAACGCTGGATCTTGGATCGGCTGCCGAAGCACAACTCTCCTACCACACGAACAAGACACCTCGAGAGGTTGAGACGCTCTTTTCAAAACTTAGGCAAGAATTTCAAGTCATATACCATTTCGCCAGCCGTCGAGCGTCTCGGTATTGAGGCAGTCGGTGACACCGGTCGCAGAGCCGAACAACTCACATCGACTCAAAGAGGTCATGAACGCTGGAGTGGAATAGGGCAACCACCATCAATACACATAGTCACCAACGGCGCCCTGATGGAAAATCAATGGTGATCCATTCGCCACCCTTCGAGTCGAGTTGGCAAAGCCATTTGAGTCGGAGCAACATGTTACACAGCTACTCGCCATCCTAATGAGCCATCGAAAACATTCGGCGAACTCTCTTTGCAGGTGTCGAGCGACATCACAAACACGTCGCTCGGTTTTGGGGTTTTCTCCCGACTCAGGACGCGCTCGAGCTCAGTTCCGGAGCAAACACAAGTTGGAGCAGTGTGTGTTCTTCGTTCTCGTTCGTAACGAGAACGTTCCGTGAGAGTTCGTACTTGAACACGTTGTACTCAGCCGATTTCGAGCAGAGTTCGCCTGTGCTGTCGCATTCATATTGATCCGATGAGGGAGTAGCATGGGAACACTTTCACTGTGACGTTATAAACATCTCCGAACGTCGAGGAGGGAGAAGGCTCCTCTGTGTGGCGGCTTTTATTCCGGGACACGATTCACCATGTGGGAATGCTCGCGAACGCCGTCCTGATTGACGAATCTGATTCTCTGATTGAATCCCCGTCGGCAGTGTACAGAAGGAAAAGTGAATTCGTGGTCGTTATCATTCGAGGCTTTGAAAACCAACAACGCCTGCGTTCAGCGAACCCGACACAAGCCCGCGAAAATAACAACCAAGCCCCGGAGACGTAAACACGTCAAATGGGCTTTGAAGAGATTTGAAGACGATCGATCAATACAAGTCGTCAACACAGAAGAGCTTGAATTGAAAATTCTGATTCGCTTCGGAATCTTCCCCGAGGACAGCTGCATCACTGCATCGAGAGTTTTCTCCTCCATCGAAGAAATCGATGATCACAAACATCCCCGACGAACAAAAACCGGAAGGCCGCCTGCCAGTGATTGGATATTTCCTCGAATCTGGAGGAAGCATGGAAAACCAATTAGTGGGCGTCATGGGGGTCCCAGCGAGAGTTCCGATCCTTTTCGGGGTCTCTCCCAACCTGGTCACTTTCGACTTGTTGCCATCTGTTGAAGAATGAATCGGACGAGTCGTTAATATAGCCTCACGAGCTCCTTCGGCGAACGACACGTGTGTGTTGAGAGCTGAGTCGGGAGATCGATTTTGACGGAACGTTCTTGGAAGGACCCACCGATCGGCCGTATTGCGGCGCAAGATTGTCCTGCTGCAGCTCCACTCAGCCTGGTCCTCAGAAGAGAGCTCGATTGAGCGAACGTAGAGGCCACTCCTGATGAGACAAGCGATAATGACAAACCTCTTTCCAGTGGCTTTGCTTTCCTCGCTTCCAGTGCTCGCTTGTCGATGTAGACATCTGCTGCAGGCCATCAATCGCGTTGTTGCGCTGCTGGCACTACATCTCCCGCGTCCGACCAGCGATTCCCTGTAGCGAGATCGCTGTTTCATTCATGCGAACTCGATGGAGCAAAATAAGTACTGCCGCACTCCTCCGAGGCTTGCCAGCCCATCGAAGCCTACGTTTCCGCACCGGGAACGACGCTTGGCACCTCAGGGGTTGTCTTAAAGTGTGCCCTCGGAGCGCGCTGTAGCCTCATTAGAGTGAGGTGGCGCGTTCGTTCTTGCTCGAGCCAGGAAAAGGATAGGAGCGGATGAATGGCTGAAAGAAGAGAGCCAACTTCTTACTCGGTCAGACCCTGGAGACCGGGCTCGCCGGCCGGCCGACCGACCGACCCGCACACTAGTCGGCCTGTTCGAGAGCTAGCCCACCTCTCGAGTTAAGCTCTGGGACGCGGGGAGATCCGACCGATTGGAGAAAGGATTCTCTCAGCTGAGAACTCTACAGTCCCTCGTTGACCATTCTGCGTGTTGAGAAATCTCTAGCCTGGGAGCGCAGGCCGAATATTGATCGTGGTTTTTCTCGAAGCCTCTCCGCGCGGAACCTCTTCGGCCCCACGTTGACTTAGCCCAACGACGGCACGAAGCAATCGGAGTCAGAAGGATCGATGAGCGTGATACGCTGTCTTGCTCGGTCGCGACTCGTTCCAATTGTGTTCCGTTCCATTATTCCTGTTGTTCATCATGCAAATGCAGACTTCGCTTCGGATGAGTGTATCCGATGCAGACTGTTGAGTCCGCGGTTTAGGTTTGATGAGTCCTGAATGACGCGCGGATGTTTATTCGACGCGGCGTGGAAAGCCATGTCCTTGTATTCGCCCGTTCCCCGCCGACCGACTCCAGAGTCCCGCGAATGTGTCCCGATCACAACTTTGTGCGCGCAGCGCCAATGTTAATCGTTTGCTATCCAGACTGGCAGCTGTTGCCGTATTGTTGTGGGAGTTGCATTCCCCGCGTACGAGACAGCGGGCGTCCGCAGCAATAGTGGCCCTTGTTAGAAATTTGACATCCGAATGCTGTGCTGCCCCGCCTCTCAAGCCCTACGACAATGAAATTCCGGCGGTTATTTCAACGTACCCTCATGCTGGAACAGAAATTAACGCCAATGGCGAACGGCTCCGACGCCCATGGGGTGGAGGGCAAACCCGCGTCGGCCTACAATTAAACGTGATTAATAACAGCCTTTCAGATTCGTAATGAAACTGAATGTCGACCCCGTGTCCAGAATCACGAGCTCTTGGGTGGTGTGCCGTACCACTAACGGGCACCCGGTGCCACTTTGTACCGTGACACATACATAGTATCGTCGCCATATACATTCTGGTCAGTAAATCTGCCTGGCCAGCGGGAGGGAGCCGCAGACGCCGACTGCGGAAGCCGTACGGTCGCCATCACACTCCGTAGCAACCGGCGCCAGCGGACGAGGTCAACTTGGCAACCGGAGCGTGCTATGCGATTAACCATCCGCTCTCCCAGTTTGTAATGAGCGCCCTCCATAACCTAATAAGCGTTATTAGACACTTATAGGGTCATATGATTAATTAACAGTTAATTTCGTCTGTTGCCAAGATGGAACATCGAGCAAACCTGTGACGAGGCAGTGCGCGCAAACGATGCGGTGTTCGCCCTCGGGCGACCTGGCGTATGTGGCGCCTGCAACGCATGGCCGGGAGGCCTGTTGGGAGTTTGGTCAGCGATGAGCATCGAGGTCTCGTTCGATTCGGGGAAGCTCTGTTTCCCGGCATGTGCTGAACTTCGATGATTCCGCTGCCTCAACCAGCCGTCGAAACTACGCGAGAACTGATCCCTGGCGACGGTAGGTGACTCGTGTGCGTGTCCCGGTCGCAACTTGGACGACAGCCGCTCGACGAAAGACACGACTCAACAAAGCTATGAACGAGGAAGAATCAATATTATTTCTATTAGACCTCATTCTCGGCTTAGCGCGGCTGCAGCTGAGTTGGTTCCTCAAACACTAAGTGGACTCTGTCACGATATCTCTCAATATGCACCAGCAGCCATCAACGATTATAATAGAGGAGGGAAGAAGAACAAATCTCACGGATTGAGAAAGATCACACGAGCATTAGCTGCCAAGCACCACTTGCTCCCACTTAGTTATGTCTTCCCCCCACCCCCTCCCCCTCTCCCTGGTTCCGAGACAGCCAGCTGTGAAGAAACCCTTCCGCAAGCGCTTGCCTTCAAGGATCGAATCGTGCTCGTCTCAGCGTCGTCGGTCTTGGAGGCCAGGAAAGGGCTCCATCGTAGGGCGAATATCCGGGGGATTCGACAGGTTCCTCACGGCGGATGGAGATCCGGGGTTCTCCTGCGCCGCAAGAGTTCGTCGTCGAGAAGCGCAGGGAGGGAACTTACAGCTACTTTCCCCCAAGAAACTCTGAATCTGTTCAACGGAGGGATCTCTCGGGAGGTCCAACTTGGTTCTTCCGTCCGGGGGCGAGGTTCCGACCATCGTCCGTGGTGTTTATTCCAAATTAAATGTCGTCCACAACTCGCCGCATCGCCGGAAGAAGAGCTTTGGGGGAGTGCAAGTTGGAGAACCGATGCGCCCGTTGCGAACGAGCCCGAGACGGAGAGTTTATCGTTGTTCGCAGCGACCTGGAGGGGGATCACTTTCGCTCGTACGCTTAGTCAAGTGAGACCCATCGATAGCTGGCGTGACCTCGACGCCGGGCACACCCGCAGAGTTGGTCACTGTCACTTCCGAACAACTCATTCGCGAGGCTCGGCGGTGTTCGCTATCCGTTCTACGGAAGCAGTCGGGGGAATCGCATCGTTCGCACCAAGAACTCGATTCCGGTGGAAGCTCGAGATGAGTGTGGACCGCCTGAAATTATACCACAAGCGGTGTCCAACGAAATAGCTGGGGTCATTCGTTGACGTTCGAGGAGCTCGACTCAAGAGGCGAGAGTCCTTTCACAACAACGAGCGGAGCGCATGAATAGTTGGACCTCTCGCGGCCCACTCAAGAAACTTGAAAGACCGGCGCATTAACTGCGTCTGTAGAAATAAATATGCCTCCTGGAATGTTGTTGGAGAATTCGGCCACCACAAAAGCCCGGTGTGACTCATCGCAGGAATTCCGTGTCAGCACTCCCTCTGCCCAGGGGCTCAAAACAGGAACGAACTCATGGATGGATCCGTCTGTGGACTACAGCACAATTCGAGCAAGGAGTCAGCGGGTCCAGTTCGCTTCGTCGCGGTTGGGCCGCAGTGTCGTACTTCTGCCGTTGTTGTCGTCGTCGTCTTGGCCTGCGCTGAGCAGGACAACGAATACCTAATGACCGCTCCCACAAATATAATGCACTAGCGCACAAATCCACCTCCTCGAGGAATGTGGGCTTTCTACTCTGAGTTCAATGGCTTCCTGGCCCTCCGTCTCTGATTGTTGTTGTTGGATTCCTGTCCGGGAGCGGCTGCCATCCGCAGGGTTCTCTGGATTACCTTTAAGGGAGCGAGCTGACCGCGGGACCACCCTGCTCATATTTTGAGTACCGGCTCCACTTCTTCTCTCTATTACTCGTTGTTCTAGCAAAAACACTCCAGATCGAGGTAGGTGACCGAGATCAGCGGCTTTCCATCGTCTCCGGCTTTCACGCGCCAAGGAACCCTCCTCATTTGGCACGGGACCGCGGTTTGCATGGATGAATGCGTGAGAAGTGAGTGTTTGGACGAGTGGGTGGGGAAGCTTCCCTGGTTCCTCGTCGAGTTTCCTCGTCTGGAGCACATTCAAGCTAGGGTTTCATATGTGTGAGTGGATCTCTGTGCTCTTGAACTCAGCGAGCGCGGGAGATCGGGTATCGACGAAGAGGCGTTTGCGACTGGCTCGGATAACAGAAACTATATAATCGCACGTGCCCATCTTTTGTCGGCGCTACCCCTTCTCTCGGTCAGTGAGCCTTTTCGGCAGAGTGCTGTGACAGGCGGCCGAGACGATTTCGGTCGCAGCAGATCCCGAACGAGCGGGAGGAACGAGTCGACTCCAGACACCTGAGCTCCGTCTCAGCTGCCATCGACCACAACGTTTGCTTTCCAAAATCCCCTACCGAAGAGGTAGGGTTTCGTTGTCACGGGGGGCTGGCTTGCGGAACTGAGCGATCGCCGCATTCGTCTAGCTTCCGCTTGGCAGCTGGGCAGTGGTCGAGGTTGGTTGAGAATGCTTTTTGTTGAGTACCGCGATGACAATCGGGAGGACCCCACGCACTGTGCTCAGTCAAAGAAACAGTGGATCCGGTTCCAACCGACTTTCAATTGTCTCAGCCCGTTCGGGGTGGAAGAGAGCTTCGATTCATGTGGAGCTGGAAGGATTTCGAGTAGCGCTCTTGCAAGTTCCGAATAGAAACAGAGCTCGGATGGTTCATCCCAACGATTGAGCAGGCAATCAAGTCTCAGATGAGAAAGATAGCTGTAACAATATAAATATCGAACGGGGAGAGCAAAGTTTGGCTCCAGACCGCTCACTTTAAAGCTACGCGAGCTGTCGACTGCATGGATTGCGTGACACTTCCATATGCCTCTAAGTGATTTCCTATAAAAAAAAAAAAAAAAGTTTGAGGAGAGAGCGTACGAAGCTTGGCACCACATGGTCGCGCTATCCAGTATCCAGCGCTACTACTACCACTGCCTGCTAGGTATCGAGTGGTCTTCTTCCCTCTCACCCACATCTCCTTCCAACTTTTTCACTCCGTCATTCCCCGACGCGCTCACAAAATGTAAATTTTGATCCCGAGGCGAATTTCTCGTTGAATCGAGTTTCGTTAGCGCCGCGTGCGGTTCGGCCGTTTTCTTTTTTTTTCTGCCATCCAGGTCCGCCGGAAGGATTTTCTTCTTGGATCATTCACTTGCTGAGTCAGATTCAAACATTGCGAATAAGAGCGCTTCCCAGGAATCTCTATTTGCAGAATCTAGATCGCTTGGCGGCTGCGTTCGCGTTGTTGTATCCAGTTGCATCTAGAATTTCTAACTGTCAAAAGGGATCCTGCTTTGAGAGGAACGACCACGCAGTTGGTAAGAAATTGCAACAGCGACCGAAGTCTTCGAAGGCAAAAATGTCGATTCGCTAAACTCAAAGGGGCAGAAGAGAAGAAGAAGCAGCAGCAGCAGCAGCGGATGAAGCGAGCGCGTAAACCGATTCTTCGCACTGTGTCTCCTCGTCTATTCGACAGCTGAAACTGAATGTATCTTTCGCAGCTGAAGGACAAACTGCGGGAGTCGAGGAGCAGCTCAGGGGAAAAGATACGTTTTTCTTCGAGAGTGCTTTTGACGTCGGGAATGACGCCCGTCGAGAGAGGAAAAAACGGGAACGAAAAAGTAGGAAAAGGTGTTCGGACACCGAGAAGAAGCTCACAAGCGAGCGTAGAAATGTCAAATGCCGTTCCCCGAGGAAAGCGTTTGCTGAGCCTCTCGAGCCGAGCAAATTGATGGAGTCAACTTTTCTCTTCCCTCACTCCGAACATAATTCGGAGCGCAGACGACCGCGATCGTCGATGCTCTTACTACCAGAAGTCTCTCTTCCAGTTGATCGTCGCACAGACGCGAAGCCGGCTCTGTCGATCGGTCGCATGACGCTATATTTCACACAGCGACGCAGTTTCTGTTCGAGTTCCGAAGATTCCTGGAAAAACATCCCCAGAGAAGCCAGAACCCTCTGAGGAATCTGTTCGGGGCTCCCGAGCTGTGCGATGCTCTGTCTACGTGTCCGCCATGGACGGATACACGGAAGCCGAGCTATTCCTGGCTCACAATAAGCGAGCGGGACCTTTCAGTGTAAACTCGGCCTGTCGCTCGGTTTGCAGTCATTGTTGACGGGCTTCGTTAGACAAACGAGCTCATCAGCAAATCATCAGCTACGACACCGCGATATCATGGACGGCAACAGTCGAGCTAGCAAAGCGACATGGCCGGACGACAGGACAACCAATCTCTCCCATAACGAACTCCTGACAACCTCGGCTCGATTTCCCATCACGTGAGGTGCGCAAACCTGAAAACCCTCCCAGCAAGTCTCGCAGTTGATGGTGTGCCTCTCGAACGCCCGACTCAATCCATCATGTGGGGACGAAGAGGCATCTGCTCCGCTAACCATCGCCGCTCAACGGCGAACATCCACAACCCGCTTTTTGAAAGTTTGTTTGCTGAACATTTCGGATGCATAAACATTGGATGATCCTCTCGCCGGGTAGGTATGAAGGGCGAACAGAAAGACAGACGCATGTTATTCGAGACGGGTGGGAAATGTTTGTTCAGTTCCAGGGTTGTTCTCGAAACTCTGGTGAGTCTTCGAAGAACGGAGGAACGCACGACACGTCACGCTTTCTGTTGACAGGAGTCGTCACTCGTTTCATCATCAATGTCTCCCCTCACGCGTCTGATAATTGATTCGATCGCTCCGTTCAATTCTCACGGAGTCCGAGTCTCGAGAACAGGTCGACATCGACCATCGTCGTTTCTCCACGATATTATATTCCAGGAGGGAAATTAGCTTCGGAGGCGATAGTTCAGAGGTCGTCTCGCCACTTGACAGATCGCGGATCAACACCGGCGCCGATTCCGGAAGTTTTCCACTCCTCCCTTATCGCGGGAATTTCTCAGTTCTGCGAAGGCGCCGAGGAGAACCGCCTGGCTTGTTGAGGACACGATCCTTTTAGGCTTCCTTCGCCGGTGCGGGCATTGTTACCCTCGTTGTCGTTGTTACCGCCACGTCGTCGTGAGGTCCCCACCTGTTTCCCGTGTCATTGACGATCGCTTCTGTGCGCTCCTCCTTTCTTCGCGCGTCCATCTATCGTTGGCCCGCTCTTCGTCGTCTTCCATCCCGGAGGATTACTCACAATGCTCGTCGTAAACGTCCTGTTTGCAAGGCCGTCGTCGACGCTCGCGGCGGAGCCACGGTCTGAGAAGCTCCATTGAGCGTTGCGATAAGCGGTCGGTCGGAACCTACAACTCTCCAAGAAGTGCCACTTGTAGTGGCTCGTCACCGAAAGCGTCAAGGTTCCGCTCGTTCGTTCGTCTCGAGATACCAGGACTCGATCGAACCTGAGCCCCGTCAGCGTGCGATCGCCAACCAGTACTCGATCACGGTGGCGGCGGCGACGATATGGAAAGGAACTGTGCTGTTCTGAATCGTAAACGCGCTGCTCGTTTGTTCGGCGAAAAACAATCCCTGGGGTTCTCCGTCCCGATCTCCCGGAACAGCACCCAGATACGACTACGTTGACTCATGCCGCTGGATGGAGGCTCCGACGCCTGACCAGAGCATTGTTCCCAGAATGGATATCAAACTATAATATATGGCATTCAACGACAGGAGGACGCTCCCGCGAAGCGACTCCGCGCCAGAAATTAATATCGTGCGCGCTCCAGCGTTCATTGTGAACGAGAGAAAAATGTTGGCTGCGACCACGGCGGGAATCGAAGCAGTGGCGCGACGGGAGCTCAGAGTTCGAGTATAGGTGGCTCTATCTGCTTGGCTAGCTTACCTGGCTGTATACTTTCAGCAGTCGTCGAAAGCCCTCGCTGAACAGGATAGCAAAATGGATTGAGGGGAAGAGGGCGACTAAGGAGAGAAAAAAAGATGGCGCGCCTTCGTCGGCGCAGGATTCATTAGGGTCGCAGTTCTTCTTCTTCTCCTCTACGCGGTGGCGGTGGTCGTCGTCGTTGTCGTCGTCCTTCTCCTCCATAAAACCTGACACCAAAGAGCGCGCGTCATTTCCGCCCGGGAGAGCGGAGAGACGTCGCCGACAAAGTTCAACCCCGCCTAACTTTCCCGGGCTCGTGCCTACCTGGATTCGTCGCCGCCGCTTCCGTCATGGTCGTTGTCTATTACGGAGTGAGGGCCGGGTTTGACTGAAACAGACTTTAAACCTTGACGGGGCTCCTCCACAGGAACTTCCTCCACCTAATGAGAGAATGAGCATTACTAATGAATTGTGTGCAGTTGGACTTTGCGACAGCCAGTGGCGTCGACCACTCGGTTCGGCCGAGCTTCAGCCGTTGCGGAGATTCAATCAAAGGAACCTCAAGATTAGTGGCGGATGGCTAGTCTAGAGACGGATGTCAATTATCTCACGATCACACTGACAGAACGAATATTTGAAGCGTGAAAGCCCGGCTCTCGGGGCATCCAGGCGGTCTAACGGTGCTCGGGAGCTAATCCTGGCACAGCGCTCGGCCAAGTGGGAGGTGGTGGGGAAGTCATTAGCTAGCGAGCTGAATAAAAACGAAACGCTTGTTGCAAAAATACCGACATGTTCAGCGTAGACGTTTATTAACACATTCATCACTGGTTGTTTGTTTGTTTGTTCGTCCTCGTTCAGCGAATGGTTCCCTCGGAGCTATTCCCAAGCAGGAAGTGCAGCGACTTCACGCTCAGTGTTTGGAGGAACCTCGCTGGGGAACTTCTTCTTCCTCTCGGAAACTCGCGCACCGTTGGCGCAAAGAGCCGAGCTGAGGTATAACTGTAACATTATTGTCATCTCGTTCCATTGCCCGCAAAATACTCGCTAATCTCCCGCGCAGCACTTGTCGCAGATGTTGATGTGGCTGTGCAAAGGAATCCCGGAGACGCCGTGGGGTCTCGACATCTTTTATACAAATGTACATTGAGGTCCAGAGACACACACTACGTGTCGCCTCTCTCGTGTTCCGTCTGTTCGGAGTCCGGTGTTTGCTGTTGCTCAATGGGAAGGTCTCTGAATGTGATGTTCTGGCCGTTTTCGCTTCAATTGGACCTTGAGCCGTTTCGTCCCGATCTGGAATCCGTTAAGCGCTTTGATGGCGGCTTGAGCGTGGATGGCGTTCGAGTACGAGACGAATCCGAAGCATTTCGACAGTTGCGTGTGCTTGTCGATGAACACCTTGGCCGATATGACTTCGCCGAACGGCATGAACAGCTGCACCATATCGTTGTCGCCGAAGTCCTGCCGAAGAGAAAGCGCGGCGGGTGAGAAAATAAGTTGTTGAGCCAGCTTGCCAACGGCAGAGCTTTGAAGGTTGTGTTGCTAGCGGTGACGGTTATCGCTCGGCTATATTTAGGTGTATTTTGTACACAAGCGCGACTCGGTACGCGCTCCGTGCCGTATGTATTCTCGGATTAGCGGGCTCGAGCAGCGATCGTTGCCTGCCTGACGTCGCCCAATCGCGGACACGGTGCTGGCCGCTTCTTGTTTGAAGACACGCGGGAGCACGAAGCAACACAAGGCTTCATCGTCCGGACTCGGCCGAGATTCATGGCCGACGGAGGTCGACGGATGATCCTGGCCGCGTCACGGAGACGGCCGGGCGACGGGACACCTTCGCCCGAGATGAGCCCTCACCTGCGGAAGATGATAGATGAACAGGTTGGAGCCTTCGGGTCCTTCAATCTGTTTGCCGGCCGGGTTGTTGAGCGAGGCCAAATGATGCGCCAGAGCGGGTGGTATCTGCTGCTGGTATTTCGACGTCGTTTCTGAGGAAGCAAAACAAAATGCTGACTCTATGGACGCCTGCCTGCGTACTCGAACGAAAGCCTGCCCGCCCGTCGGCCTGACCGCCCGTCTGTCTGTCTATCTGTCCGCCCGCCTGCCTGGCCGCCCTCCCGCTCGCCCGGATTAGCCAATGTTCGCAGAATGCATTCCACCTCGAGTGGGTGAGCCCTGTTTCCGTGAGCGCGAAGAGCTGGCTCTGCTTTTTCTTTCAATCACTCTATGCGGCCGCTTCTCTACGGGCGTCCGTTCGAAGCAAGCGACAGAGCGAACGAGCGGCCAGCCGACCATAAATCTATGAAGCATCGTGACCCAGGTCATGCTGAATGAGCAATCCCTCAAGAGTTGTCGACGAACGACATCTCCGAATAGCCACTTCGAGCTCGGCGCGAGCTGGAACTGCGATGCTCGTAACGAACCTCCACAACAGGAACTGCTGCTGCTGTGTGTGGGTGAAGATATTGGACTCGTCGTCTGGTGGTAGCTCTGAACTCCACAGGTCGCCGCCACAGAGTTGAGGTTGAGGGGCGTAGAGCACGGCTGGTTCTGGCCCATTAGCTGTCCCAGGAGGTTGCGGACAAGCATGGAGCCGCTTTGAGGGGTTGGTAACGCCGAACGACCAGCTGCATCTGGAAGCAACGGGAACCCGTGTTAACAATCAGCAACACCGAACAGCAACAGACCGGTCATTCAGCGGCTTGTCAGCAGCCGCGGCAGTCTACCCGCTTGCCAATACCTGAGAACGGATGCGAGTCAACAAACGGCACGCTGTGACACCTACCGATCGAGGTCTGAGACGGAGTCACGGTCGGAGGTGACACTACTCTGCTCGGAGCGAGTCGATACATGTTCGCGGCAGTCTGGAAAAGAAGAGTTTTTTTTCCTATCTCTCGAGCTCCAAGATGAAACTCGGCATGCGCTTCTTCGCGGTGAATCTGTATCTCCCGTTGCGTTTCGAGAGAGCGAGTCAAGCTTTGACAGTGAAATTCTACGAACCTCAGTCGTGACGAGTTGTCGACTCAGGCTTTGTGGGAGGTGGTGATGTTGAGCCTGCTGCTGGTGGAGATGGCTGAGCTGTTGTTGTTGTTGCAGTTGCTGCTGTTGGAGTTGTCTGTGGACCTGAATCGGTGTCTGAGGGACACCTGCGACTTGAGCCGCCGCCGTCGACGACAGATTCGTGACGAGGCTCTGTACGATCTGATGCTCGAGACGATTCGCGATGCCGTTAATCAAACTCTTCGCGATGTGGCCATGAAGCTGCTTGGTGAGAGCTTCCTTGAGTTCGAGACTTTTCGCCGCGGCTTTCAGCTTCCGCTTGAGGCGGCGGCTAGCGACGTAGGTGCTGATCAGACCCTGGCTCTGTCGACCTTTGTTGTTGTTGTCCTTGTCGTCAGATGGGCTCCGTGGCGGTGGACTCTGCGACGATTCCGTCGCGTTCGGGTGCTGTGTCATCTCGAAATTATTCTCCGTGGTTAGGTCTGGGACACGTAACGAATCCTGGAATCGGGAAAAGACCTTTTGATTCGGTTCCTCGCGTCGCAGTTGAGAGGAACCTCCTGACGATGACAATCTAACTCCTGTACATACGAGTGCAACCTGCGGCTGACTCTGCTCCTGATAGAGCTAGCTACAACCTGGGGCGAATAGCGTCATTTACATGAATGAATATTCAAGCAGATCGATCCCTTAGCGGGCGCGACTCTCACGAAGAGACAATAAACGCATGTTACACACTTCCATTCCGCGCTAACCTTCCACGCGGACATTAGCAACAACACGGAATTGAGAGCGACTGCTGTCAGGGTTTTTCAAAGCGTCGGAATAAATGGATCGACCGATGGAAATTCGACGTTCCGCAGCCGACGTGGCCGCCGAATCAAACGAACACGTACGAGTCGGAGCTTTGCCGACGAATAGGCCGATTCAAAGCCGATTGGGCGAAATCGGAAACTCTCGGCTTTCCGGTCGACGCTCTCGGGCGCGCCTAATTGATTCGGATCTCAAGTTTCGGCCAATCACATATTCATTACGAAGCAACCCCAGCAAATCGCTGTACGCGCAGTAGAGTCTTTCCAGTCCGCGTTGTTTGCTGCTCGCGAAACCCTTCCGCCGCCCCGGACCCCCCGCCGCCGCCGATGTGGCCGCAGCCTTAATCCACCGACCAGCCAGTCGCCCACAGGAGAGCAATGTTTCCTCGGGTCGAGGCGGTCCGGAGAGACCGAATGGAACTAGGACAATATGGCGGTAGATCAACCGGATTAGGAAGCGTTCGCAGACTCCGTTTCAGTCTCCTGACACGCTCGACGTACGCGACGCTAAGCTGCGCGCGGAACACAAAACAAGCTAGTTTGAATATTTCGCCTCTGGTTCGGTGTGGATTAAGCCGTCACCCACTAAGCCTCGCTGTATCCAACCACGCTCTCGCACGCAGCCACACACACATTCAAACACCCACCCACCCTCCGACCCGGTCGTTGGCGAGCTTGCTCGCCTGATCTGTCTGTCGGTCCGTCTGTCGGTCGCCTCGCCATGAACCGGAGCTCATGCAGCCGGGCGGTGTTCACCGCAGAGAAAAGTAACGAACTTTGAAATGGTTGATTCCAGCTAAAACTTGACAAGCTGGCTCACGGTGTGAGATTAATGATCTCCGAAGGACTGCTCAGACCGAGGGAGGACTACGCTCCTCGCCTTGGTCTATTTCCACATCGTGTCCTCCCCCTCGAACTGTCTACATACTGTGCATACACCCGTTGTTGTCGCAATCGCTGTCCTATGCCTCATCCCAGAGCAGAACCCACTCAGAACCCGTTGCAGAGCATCTCAAATCCAGTCCCCGCAACAGGGCCATCAGTACCCTCACGCGTCCCCCAGCCTCAGCAGTGTGTTTCTCAGGAGAATTCAGACAGTCAGACCAAGACTATTTTTCTTCAACGCGAGGCGCGTCGCCGCCCTACAACAGGTGAATCTATTCGTTGGGCACAATTGGCAAGTTTTGACCAATCCTGTATAATTTCCCCATTTGCACCAAATTATGCAAATTGGAGCTCTCTTTATCGTCCACTTGTTCCCCTCCCTCTTCCTCTGTGTTCGGTACAGCCATCATTCAGTCAGCAAGAATCGGCCAACCCAGCCTTCGACTCGAGCCGTGTGATGAGCCAGTTTTTCGTCGACCTGCTGGCTTTGCTATTTTCGCGAAATTCCCGCGCGAGATTCCCGCCGCGAGAAGAGGCGTCGAACGGAGTTCCTCCCCGACGATTTCCGGGAATTCCGTGAGATTACCACGAGAGAGTCATTCCGAACTCAGAAACGATCGAACGTTGCGAGCAGGGATTGGAGATGAACAAGAAGGCCAAAGTACCGCGACTCGTCTCGGGATGAGCGAAATATGGCGGCTCTCAACGAGCAATGACAGATTTCGCTCAACGACGTGCGACAACGTTTGACGAATGTCCCAAAAACGCGTTTCTTCTCCGAGCTGCGAACGCTCTCCCGACAAAAAGTGCGAAAAACAAACCTAGCTTCTCATTGTGCGATTCACCACCCACCACCGGTGGGTTGGTCTACCGTTGCCACAGTGGCAGAAACCAAGCAACCAAACTGCTTAGTTTCGCCAGCATTTCGCCGACGCAGCGACATTCGCAGACAAAGCATTAAACGAACACATTGTCCGGGTTGGGTTCGTCTTGCGGTTCCAGTCGCAGTAACGATTCGAGGCGGAAATCGGAGCTCAATCTTGCAGAGCCCAAGGTTTCCATCAGGCTTCCCGTGGAGTGGCGGGGGGGGGGGGCAACTTTCTGGGCGAGTTGTGTGACCCAAGGACACAAATTAGCCAAATGGACCGAGGCGCCGAGTTGAAATAGACGACGATAAAACTATCCCGTCGCTCGAAGGCCGTTGTCGCCCACCGCGCTACAAACAACGCAGCACAAGCACCGATCGTATGACCTCACGGAAAATGATGCGACGTCGGCGTGTCCCTGATTTATAGATGAGCTCGACTATTCGCTGCGTGTGTCCTGTTCCTTCTCGTGCTCTCCCTCGTAGTCTATCTCTGTATCCATCTATTCGTTGTCTCGGTGACTGCCGTTTACAGCCGCGCAGTCGGCAGCAGGCGGTGGAGCGAACGACCGTATTTTAAATCTCTGCCGGCCTTGACGTACGCGTTATTAGATAGTCCCCAACCTGAAACAGGTAGGAGCGCGCTCCGTCCTCCAGAGCTTAAACAGCGGGTGTGACGTCGACGACCGCCACGACCGCTACGTCAACAGCGAGGACATCACCAACTACAACAACTGAGTCACCGAAAGCAACAACAAGTAGTTGTACACGGACGTAGTAGGTGTATGCGAAAAGCCATTTCAGCACGGCTATGCAGGCATGAGAACATTAATAACAAAGAACCTACTGACCCATTCCTCGACCCCGAGCAGCACCCGCTGCTGCATCCAACCTGCTCATGCTTGATGAGATCCTCTTATGCTATGAACAAACAGCTGCTTGCCCATGAAGTCGATCGGGTCTTCAAGTTTCCGATCTGACAATCTACTAATTGCTCCCAACTTCACCCTCGCCTCCGGGACTCACTGGCCGGATCGTCTCACTTCGCTTCCCCTCCTACAGTCTGGTGGAGAAGCGTCACGCTTCAAAACTTGGTTCCCTGTTGGGTAACGACTGCGCCAGAAAGGAGTGGAGCGTCCAGCGCGGAACTCCACTAGAGGGGTCACGTGATAATCTGAACTTTTGTTCGATGCATGAATCCGAGTACATCATCCCTCCCATATCTCAACTTCGTGTCGCGAACAAGTCTCGATGTCGTCCGCAACCACTCTCCAAGAGTTCCGAGTCTTCAGATGCGAAGTTACGGTTGATTTCGCGGCCCGCTGATCGTTGAGGAAAACTGGGGAGTTGAGGCCGGGCAGCCAGGAGGAGGTTCAGAGAGTCCGAAAATTCCGGAGGAGCATCGTATCCATATCAGGACCGGACCGGTGGCTCATGCGTGATTATGGAGAGCAAATGGCGCATGAATGGTCCGAGCTCCGGACACGGTCACGACCACCGATCACCGACACAGGCTTGCGAATGACTTGCCTACGCCGTCCCCGCAGCCGCTACCTCCGCTTCCCGGGTGGTAGCACCATCAACCTCGTTCGCCATAAAGCACAGGCGTGAAACAAAACGACGACAACCGACGCAACTGCAACGACTTGGGTTTGCTTTCCTTGACAGCAACCGATGACCGATCGCTCGGTGCAAAACCTAAAGTGTCTCCGACGGAAACGCCCACACCCGGCAAGGAACTGAGAGACGATCGGACGGGCAGACCGACAGTCAGCGTCAGACAGTCAGTTCGCCCGTCCGTCAGTCACTGGGGGCCCTCCGCTAGAGAATCTCTTAGCTCAATTGGCTTGTTGGGCTTCTTCTTCTCCCCCTTTTCATCCTTCCTCTTCCTTCCATCCATCCCTTCAGAAAGCGAGAGAAGACTATGACGACGACAACGACACCAAGGGATGCGGAAACGAGTGGAACCCTCGCTCAGCCGAGTAGTGGCTCAGTCCCTCGAGTGCTCAATGTTCACCAAATAGTTAAGCTGCGGGCTTCTCAGACAAGGATTCGCGGGCGCCATCCTGGGTCCGGTATCACTCCGGGGAAACAGCTTGCCAGACTTCATCATGGAAGCCGTACATCGGATTGATGTCGAAAGCCGTTGAAAGCATGCGTTTTTCGCTGGGGAGCCTATCGAAACCCCACAGAGGAGTTCGGAAAAAGCAGTTCACATCAACGACGACGAGACAGGAATGAATCGGAGCGCTTCAAAGAGCCCGGCACCCGCGTCCTCGTTCGTGAGATTCCGGATGAGTTATCCAACGTGGAACCGCAACCGAGTTTCGCCTCACAAACGTATCTTCGGCCCCGGATCGCACCGACGAAAACATCGAGACCGAGCCGGTGGAGAGGCCGAATAAAAAAATCTGGGAACGCTGTCGTCGTGAGGAGGGTAGTCGTTGCGTTTGTGCGGAGAGAAAAGAGCCAGCTTACACTTTTCGAAATAGAGTTATTATTTGCCGAGCTCTGACGTTGCTCGAGCTCGCTAGCGAAGAGCTCTTCTAGCTCTACGCAGTCGAAAACACAGGAAAACGTAAACAAGCATCTCTGCTCTTGTTCTTATTCACTCCAGCGGCTCTCGGAAATGTCTAACATTCCTCTGCTCTCCGATTCGGAACACGATCGCGAATAAACCTCGGGTTTCTCCTCGAGTGCCTCGCTCCTGAGGAAGTTGCGGAATAAGGAAAGAATCCACGAAGTGTTTCACTCGCTCGCCTCCATCCATAACTCGACATCGGCGTTCAAGACGCGAGCGAGCGATGGGGCACTCGGACTCTGTCAGTTCTTCCGGAGATTTCTCATTCGAACGTCTCAGGAATCCTCAGACGCAGCTCCGAGAACGCCGCGGAAAGCACTCGATGCTCGCGCACATTCTCTGCGAGAATCCAGAGAACCCCCAGCCGGGTCGATAGCGCATCCTTGGGGTCGATGTATACGTGATCCAAAGCAAGAAGAGCTTCGCAGGTTTCGAACGGAGGAACCAGCCCAGCCAGCCGACGACGCCGGCTAGCCAACGAACGAGCGAACGAATTCAATGTATGTATCCCTGAGGATCCCAGGCGAACCGGCGGGGGGAGAGGCCGACCGAGAGAAGCCGTCGTCTATATGCGGCGCACGTACTTCGACGCACGGAACGATCCTGGAACGCTGTAGCACTGCATGCGGCGGCGACGCAACGACCACTGCGGCGTTCTAGACGAACACTGTCGTAACCTGCTGGCAAAACATCCACGAAAAAGACCCTCGACCAACACATACATGAACAAAACGTGCCGGATTCCGAGGACGAGGGAGCTAGGAATGAATGCTTCACACAGCGAAGCAAATCTCTTTTCCGTAGATAGACTGCACAACTGCGAAATCGAATTATGGAGGCGAATGGCGAGAAGAGACAAGTGCTGAAATCTCGAGCCATCGCGTCGGGAGATTCTCCAATTTTCGGAAACTACGGCTCGTGGACGTGACCCTTCGTCTCATCATCGTCACGCGAACGAGAACTCCACTCCTCGAGACGCTCCTGGACGCAGATCGCTGGAATCGCGCCGCCCGACACAACCATTCGGTCGCATCTTGAAGAAGTCTTCGAAATCGGTACACTCCACAACTGTCACACCATAGACGCTCGAGTGAGTTCTTGGCCGCGTCAAGAGCGCTCTGCGTTGTCTGAAGCGTGTCTGATGCCTTCCCGAAAACGAGACAATGGCTCTTTAATTACAGACTTGACAATTTGCATTGTTTAAGTAAGCGGCTCGTTGAGCGATCGTGAGAAAAGTCGAGACAGTGGTCAAAGGGATACTCAGTCATCAAACTACTGTTCGGAACGACGGGCAAATCCGCCCAGTTTGACTGGCAGTGATCTCCGAGATGATGGCTCTTGCTGCCGTGACTCGCGAGAGGCCGCGACGCTTCGCAAACATCCCATCGCCTGTCCGGGAGAGTTAGCTCATCGCGGCATTATGCAGATGCACTCTAGTTCTCAACAATGAAATGCAAAGCGGGCGCGATACGGACGCCGCGGGTCCACGCACCGAAGGTCTGACTACCTTAACATCCGGGGAAGTATCCTCGAACACTCCTAAGCTGCTGCTTTCTCCGCAGCCGGCCATAAACTCGGTGACTTCGGTCATTTCGCGATCGCTGAAACAGCCGCCGTTTTCGAGGATAGCTCCGATGGCCTAGCCGTTTCACAGTCCACCCACAACACAGCAGCACGTTGCACTCGAGTCGTGTTGTTGCTTCCAGAGCGGAGAGCCCGAACAGAGCAAGGCCCGACTGAGCAGAGTCAGGTGCACTCGTCAGTGGAGGAGGCGGTGGTGGCAGTAGTTTCCCTTGCGGGCGGGCGCTTGCCGACGCTCTTCATTCGCGGCTGGCCGGCCGGCTCGGTCACGAGTCGACCAGACCTTTCAAACAGCCGCGACATCGGTGGCGTCTCTTCTTTTCCTTCTTCTCAAACTCGGAGGCTTGGAAATAGCGACAGCGCTTGTTCAGACCAAAAACCTTGGAAGCAGCTGTTTTTGGGGTTGAACTATTCGACCGCTTCGGCGCACTGGAAGCCGCCGCGCTCTCCCGGGCGACGTCGAACCTGCGTGGAGCAACTGGATGTCAACTTTTCCGTTGGGGCGTTTCATTACTCCTCCCGTCGATGTGGTCGCTCCCGATTGTCAGAACGCGATCGCGGATCTTCCCGCAGGACGAACTCTTCCGCGGAGAGCCTCCTAAATGATTTCCAACTGGGTCCTTCGTCTCCCATCCGTTCTGGCCTCTGAGCAAATACCGCGATTGATCTCGGTGACAGGTCACGACATGAGTGCCTTCAGGCGCACCTGTTGAGGCAGTGTGGGACGCGTCTCGCACGCGCACCCGTCACAGTGCGCACCCTTACCACCGCCTTCTTCCGACTACAGCTGATGCTCAAAATAGAATGGAGATAAACATGCTGCTCCCGGTCGCGCTCATCGAACTATTCGACTCGGAATGATTGCCAACGGTAGAGGAATTCAACGCTTTCCCGGATCAGTCCATCGGAGCTCACGGCTCCATCGCCACACGCGCGATGCGACGAGAGCCTCCGCATCCCTCCTCCGGGACGTCTCCTGCTTTCCTCGAGGTGTGCTCCGTCTGTGATGCATTTGTCCCAGCTCGTTCAGAGTGCCATGAGGGCGAGCGGACAGCAGCGACGGGGAGGGGAGGGGCGGGGGATCGACGCGCTCCCACGAAACTCAGGAGGAGAGCGAAGCCGGGGAAGTCATCGAAGTGGACGGAAGGGAAGGAGAGCCAACAATAAAAAAATCCAAGACGCTACAAGAAGCGGCTTTGCTGCTCTTGGGGGGGGGGGAGTTTCGCGATAGATGGAGGGCATCTTCCTGACCGGCGACAAAGGTCTGCCCTGGCCTCCCGTCTCCTCGAATCTCTCACGCCTAAAAACTGGACTTTTCTGCCGCTTCGAAACAATGTTCCGGTCCCCCCACCGCCTGTCGAGTTCCGGGCAGCCTTTCTTTTCCCCCCGGTCCTCTCAACCCACACTGACCGCGCGCGTAATGCTTATAAACTGAGCATGGCGCAATACAGAGACCGAAGAATCCACGTGGAAAATACGAAAAATTATTCGGATGTACCATGAACTAGCAACCAGGAAATGTTCCGGGGCCGCGTGACTGGTGGAAGTCCCGAAGACCTTCTCGACTGCGACTTCGATCCGGCAGAGCGCGTCGTCTGCCCCGCTAGACCTCACCGGAAACAGTTCGCCATGATCCTGACACGATTGCACGTATCGATCACCACCCATCCTTTCCCATACCGCTGTTGTTCCTCTGCCCTCGTCGAGCCGTATTCAGATTCACAAACTTTAGTTTGGGCCCTGGAACTTTGAGCTCGCAGGTCTCTACCAGCGAAACGAGCCGTCCTCATCCTCGGGCCTCGTTGGGAAGCAGCCGCTGGGAAACCGTTGCGTTCCCGCTCGTGCATCGCTCGGGGCAACTCCGGACACGCGGCAGTGCAGTTTGTACGAGCACGACGACGGCAACAAGAGGGACGCTCTGCTCGCGAGGACTTTGCACGGTCGGATCGGGAGACAACTGCGCGACCGGGGAAGAGTCCCGAGAGGGGTCGTCCGTCAGGTAGACGAACATCATTAAGGCTCTCTCTGGTCGCTACAGTTAGCCGGCAGCATTCCAGACTTGACGGAATGTTGCCGCGCCGGAGCCAAGCTCGCTGTGGAGGCATACCAGGGACTCGAAAGCGCCGAGCGGGACGGGGCTCGATAGATGGACGTAGGGAAAGTGAGACGACAGAAGCTCCAAATTACCGAAGAGTGGTCAGCGTGACTCACAGCGGCTCTCCAAAATCATCGCAGCTCAATCTGCCTCATTAGAGCGGTGGCTCTGAAATTCGCCCGGAAGTCGACGTTGGTGCTTAATGATTTGTAAATACAGTTCCCGCTCCGAGCCATTGTGCACGAAGGCTGGGAGGCGATGCATGATACCTGGTGGGCATTTAGCTCTTGGCGACGTCGGCATTCGGGACCTCGACTCGGAAACGAGACTCCCTCGGAAGTTCCTGCTCTCATGATATTCTCCCCCGGTTCGGGTGTGTGGGCCTTACTGCGTCGCTCATAACGTCGCCGTGATCGATTGAGACGAAGAACTTCAGCAAAAAGGGGCCGAGGTTGTTAGACGCGTTCTCTGGGGAACTCCTGTATCTCGGATTTCGATGGCAGAGCTCATCGGAACCTAAGTGCCGCCTAAGCTGCGACGTAAGCTCCCCTTGTCGTCGAGGAAATAATTCCTTCACAGAGCAGCGATTGTGGACATGCCGACGTTCGGGAATCGTGATTGAGTTTTTCGATCTGAGGAATAACTTTGTTCAAACGAATCGAACGCAATCATTAGACCGTACCAGAGAGCAGCAGCCGCGAAGGCTTGCTGGCTGGTCGGTTTGTTCCGAAACGCGCTCCGACTCGTAATGAGTTTATTAAAAATTCATCTCGAATTGTCGTCGACGACAACGCCGGGCCGACGGGTCGCGAACTTTGTTTAGTCGGCGCGGGGACGTTTATTGTTCAGCTCCAGTCCGAGGTCCGACCTCCGTCAATTTCGACCGCGGAGTCGATTCAGTTAACGTACTAGGCGTGAACGAAAAGCGGTGGCGGATGTTCCGCTCGTTTTTGATTCGACGATGGGAACTCCCACGATTCGAAACTTCATTCATGCGTGCGGGGAAGCGCACAAGAGCCGAGGCAAGTTCAGACGAACGGAAGGAAACAAGGAGAAATAACGGAGCAATTATCGGAAAAGTTCGCGTTCGAGCAGGGGCTCTTCGGACGGGAAAAAAAAAATTGAAATGATTCACTTTTTCCGAAAAGCAATAGAAACGACATGTCCTCTCGAATCCTCTTCCCCACGGCAGGGCCGAGGCTTCCTCCATCAGACGCCCCCCTGCCGTTGTCAAAATGACCGTTCTCGAGAAGAGACGAACACGCTGAATGAATAAAGAAGGAAGGAGTCGCCCCAATTAAATCGACGGCACCGACGGCTAACTGACGGACGGTCAGACTTTCAGACGGCGGCATGACTTAAGCGACGGAAGAAACAACGAGTCGGAGGAGTGGATTGGACGACGAGATGAGCTCGCGACCGGCGGGACAGAGAAAGCAGCAGAGCACCTAATTCAAAACTGTATTAACCGTCTTCGTTCACGAAGGCACACAAACGCACTGGGAGAGCGACAGAGGAATTAGAGGCGCTCGGACGGAGGCGGATGGTCGAGAAGGGACTTGAAATGAACAGCGAAAGCAAAGAAACCGTCTGACTGACTGAGTAAGTGACTGACTTACGGAGAAAAGGAGAGGACGGGAGAGTCCCCCTCGCGTTAACACTCTTCGTCGCTATAGTCGTTGTGGACGAAGCAAAAAAGGAAGACACCGAACAGAAACGAACGGCGCTTGCTCGTAATGGTGTCGTCCCTTTGAGCGACGACGAACGCCGGACTTTTCTTTAATAGAAATACACGGAGAAAGGAGCGGGGCGAGCAATGAAACCATTACAGTCGTCGTTTCCTTCCTTCCTCTGTCGTCACTTAACTTCCCTGCCGGTGGCGGCAACGACGACGAGGACGCTTTCCAAGAAGCGAATAAGAACAGATTCTATGAATAAAGCAATCATCGCGTCCTACTTGAAGCCAGCCGAGACGGTGTCGGCCGCCTCAGCTGCAGCTATCGCAAATCATTTTGTGCTTCCGAGTTTCGTCCACCGGTCTTCAGCACCGCCCGTTGGCTGGCCGTTGCTTCTAGCTATTCGCTGCTTCTCTTAACTTCCATTAATGGCCCTCGGAGCTCACATGAGGCGTTCCAAACGGACTTGGTTTTCCGTGGAGCGTGAAATACGTAGAATGAGGGGAACACCCCGAATGATTTGATGAGTCTGTACTGTAGAGGAATGACCGAGGGGGGGGGGGGGGGGGGCGAAGGAAACGGGAAAACACTTGCAGCATACGTGAACGGATTCACAGGAGGGCTTCTGCGTGCATATGTTGTTCAAAATGTTCCATGGATTCGGAGCTCGTGTCGTTTCGATCGAGATCATTTCAGGAACGACCATAGTCCTCGCGGCCGGCGCGGGACTGGTTTCAATCGTCGTGGTTGGCTCGCCTTGTTCCAGATGGAGCACTCGAGTTGAACGTATCGAACTCTCCTGTACGGAACACGTCGAGAGCTTTTCGAACACGCCGATTCACTGTTTGCCGCCCGATTAGTTAACCCGTCCCATACTCCGGCGCTCTATTCCTATCTCATGAATTTTCAAAATGGGTAGCACCAACGACTTCCCAAAAGGCCCATGGGAACCCATTCAAGCTGCCGGCCCTCAAACGGTCGACAGAGGCTGTTGCGGCTCGTTCGGTACGACTCGGGTCGCGCGCGGACTCGGAGCCGTGGTATGGTGGAGAAGCGAGTTGGTCGGGAGTAAACACCACCGAAGGACCGGGTTTGAAGTTGATCACGTTCCTCGTCGCCAGATCACTCGTTCTTTCCTCCATTCGCTCAGCTGTACGGCGGCGACAAACAGGGACAGCGCGACGAGTTGGTCGGGAACAGGACCAGAAAGAGTGGGAGGCGAAGACGAGGGGACCCGAAGCGATCGTGTCAGGGGAGAGGGGATTCGATTTGAATTAATTCCTCTGCCTGAAGCTGTTTGATCCGAGTGAGCGAGCCCAGGATCCAATCTCCCGGGGTGGCCGTCGTCGGCGCTCGCCCGACACGACAATGGGGGAACGATACGTGAGATACGGATGGAAAGTAGGAGCGATGATCCCTAAATCTCTTCAGTCTGCGACACTCAGGAACCGAGCAATGTCCCTACCTCTGTCGAACTCCGAGATCCGAGCGGTAACGCTCAACGTCTGAACTCCGAACCGGTTTCGGAATCGAATCAGAAAAACCTCATACATATCGCAACCAAAGGCGGTCGCAGGGCTTCCTGCCAGGTCGGCTGCTTGGACCTGTCCCTCCCGTAGTAGCTCCAATCAGAGGGTCTGTCCCTCTATTCCTCAATCTTCCCAACGGCCCATGTATTGGATCATGTCGGTACAGTGGAACAAGGTACAGTAGTGGAACTGCCACCGTCTAAGTCTTTCAAACCAGCGCAACATGTCCGTCTAGTAGCGCATGATCCTGCTTCAGGAGGCGTGTGGCGAATTTCATCATTCAGGCCGAACGAGATGAGGATCGAAAGCTCAGAATCTCAACCCTGTTTCGCACTCCGGCCTTCACTGGGTATGCCCCTTCAATAGAGCGTGCCCGTGAACATTTTCTGAACCTGCGAAACATGCCCGTATAATCAAGAATGTCCGTCCAATGAAGCAAGACATCCCATTGGGAGAAGTACGGTATATCATGAGAAGTGCAGCATCAAAACACTCGTATCCGCGGTGGAATCAACTCACATCAGGGTTTTTTTCGAAGCAAAGGAACGGTTTCGGGCTCCTTGCTCCGACTTCCGTCCCACGAGCTCACAGCTCTCTCCTCGAGTGCGCTCAGGGTTCGGATGATCAATAAGACTCATCCCTGAGTACGTGATCGAATAACTGAATCAGGTGCCAAATCTGGAAAATCCCAACCCCCGACGGTCACGGCAGACATGCGCGGATGTTACGTATGTGGCCCTCTTCAGGAGCCTTCGAGAGGCCAGTTTCAGAAAGAATGGTTCTGTCTCGACCAAAGCTTAAGGGGGGTCTGGGATCGGAAGCAGCGTGCGATCTACAAGCCAGGGCCCAGGAGGGAGCCGTTCTTGAGGGAGTACCCTCATTGCCCCTCGGGGCACTCGAAAGCTACAGGAAAATGTTTTTTCATGCCGCCTCGCGATCACCCACGCGCTAAAAAGGACGCGTGATCTATTCTCTATGGGAATTGCGCATCTCTGGAAAAGATTACACGCTGAAAAAGTCGGGACCGCCATAGCAGATCTGGCGCCCAACCCCTCCCCCTTTCCTCTGCTTCACACTAATGATCACGAGACGACCAGATGGAACAACTGACTGACTCTCTCGAGATCTGGGTGAAATAGCTAACTGAGTGACAACGAACAAGGGATAGGTCGTCAATCAAACACCTAACCCACGAGTCAGCTCTCAAACTCGAGCCCGAGCATAAAGACAAGGGTACATCAAGTCACTCGAACGGTGGCGCCCAAGCCAGCGAGCGAGTGAATGCCGGGCCAAACCGAGTTTCTCTCTCCCTCTCTGTTGTGCATTGTGATGCTAATATTCGACGGAACTGGATCAATTATTCGAGAGTACTCGAAACGGGCGAGTAGCATCGTTGCCGAGTGAAGTTTGTTGCACTTTTTGTCGTCGATACTCCAGCAGCTACGGTTCTCGGCTCGGTAGCGCTCTCGTAACCTGTCTGTCCATCTGTCGTTGATAAACCCGATGCGATCGTTCGAGTTATTCATACTTTTTAGACGGCTCCGAGTGAATAACTAAATGAATACGAGACGAGCAGCGCCTGCCTCGGGAGAGCGATCAGGAACCATGATTGTGCCTGATCTAGAGCCTGATCAGTGGGCGAAATGAGTTTTTTCCGTTCCAGCGAATTTCTCAGGAATCCAAACGAATTCCCTCCCAATTTCAACGTGGCCCGCTCGTTGCGGAAGCCTACACAAGATTCATTGCAGGGCTCAGCGTGGGCTCCTTTACGCCGAATCGAGCTCTAAATTCATCGCCGGATTTATTACGGAGTTTATCACCGCATTCCTTGTGAAGGCATCCCGTCGGAAAGCGGCGGCGGCGGCAGCAGCAGCAACAACAACGGCAAGGAAATAGAACAGGAGCGTAGACGGACAATTCCTCTCGAGGGACGAGAACGAGGTCACGTCCGCTCTTCGGTCGTTTCTATCTGAGATCGTATCGCCCAGCCGGCCTCAGTTGTCGTCGTCTACTGGCCATCATTCTTCACGACAAAACAACGTCCTTATCGGCCACGACGGTTAATCCAGAACCGAGTCGGACGTAGTCCAGCGGGGGGCCGGCGAATCTCCAAAATCCAGTGGCATCCCTATCAACGGACAAAATCTAAATAGCTTTTCTGCCGTTCGAGCGGGCGGGCGGGCGGGAGGCGGACGAGCCTTTGGTCCGGCTTCGAACGAGCGTACGGGTAGGCGACCCACCGTCCCGCTGAAGGATGGCTGCGCTCTAAAAAGCACGTTCCGCTCGCGTAGATTAAAAACTTCAGTTTAAAAAATGGCTCCGCCAGAAGGAAGCACGTCACATCTTGGAGCGAACGTTCCTCGAACTCTGGAGGCTCATGGCTGAAGCAGGATCTTCGAGACCGGGAAAGTTCCGATACGAGACAGCGAGGGTGGAAAACTTTTCCAAGGTCTAGACGCCGAAAAAAATGAGACTCACTCGCTGGATGATGAGACCGCTCACGGTTCTGGAAAGAACGCCCACATTTAGAACGGGTACGACGGGACTCGAGCTGAATGCGATACAGGTACACCGGCTCGATGGAATCAAAGCGGTCGAGGGAGCTAGAATCGTCCTCACACTCTTCGCAACGAAGACACCACCGAGCTGCGGCATTCACCTCAACGACCCTCCGCCGCGGAGCCGAATGCGTTTTTGTCTTCCGGCCGCGAAGTCGCAAAAGCCACGGATAGATAGGCGGCTTTCGACTTCCGGGATTTTCCTGCCCCCGGCCAAAGTTTGAGGAAGTGGCGGAGGGAAGGCGCATGGCCTGCAGGCAAGAATATCAACGTGACACCAAATCTCCGAGGGTCTCCTCGAGAATGAGACTCTCTGCAGCGGGAAAATCGGGCCTCCTTATTTGATTTCACGACGCCGCCAGCGACAAATCCATACAGGAAAGCTGTTAGAGCGCAAAGAGGAAAAACATCGCTCCAAATCGTCGGACAAGTGCAGGGCCAGAGCCTGGAGCGCGTCCAGGAGAGCTGGGCGGGTTCAGGTAGAACAGAAAGACCTTTTCGTAATTCAATAAGTAATGTAGTCAGTCGACGAGCAACAACGAGCGGAAGCGAACGATAAGCGCCATCTGGCATCAGCTGGGACGGCGCACTATCTTTCATCTTGAAACCGGAGGAGCCTGGCCTGGCGTCAGAAGAGAGAAAAGAGCTACAGAGAGAACATTAGCTTTCGTCTGGGCTCTGGAGCTCCATACGATGTTCCTTTGACAACGAACGCGACGACGACGACCCAGAGGACCTGCGAGCACCCTTTATATCCCTCGCGTCCTCGATGATGGAGCCCGCGCCTTCCCCTTTCATTTCAGTTCTCGCACCCTCGACGCTGACTAATGTTGCTGATGCCGAGAACAATTACTTCGACGGCGAAGAGAACGAGGGTTGTGATCTATGGAATCCAAAGTGGGTGCGACGAAGCGCACTGTCATTATTTGGACAACCGGTGGGCGCAGCGCCATTTGCCGACTCAGGCGCGCCATGGTCGACTCGAGCGACGCGGCTATCGACCGGTCGCTAATTGATCCCGACCGTAGTTGATCAAAACTCGCCTTAACCGTGATCATAAGGCGATCATTCTCATTATCAATCATTTCATGACCACAGAATGCAAATGCAGCAGCCTGTTGCCGTTCGATCAGACCCAACGGTTTCATCACGGCAACCAAGAGAACTCGTTCGGAAAGTTTAGCGCCCACCGGGGGAACAGTGGTTGAGAGGAAGCCAGTCACGTGATGTTTCCTCCCATCGCTCCCACTTGAGTTTATTGCAACTTTGTTAGTTAGGAAGCATTCGCGTGAGTGATACGAGTGAACGAATAGATGGCCAATGACTCAGAGTGAGAGCCCTCGGTCAGCCCGCTCGGAGGTGACGCGACCAGCACTAGAGAACCCGCCGGGAGCGAACGGAAGAGAGACTCAGGAAAAGGCTCGTCTATACAGTTTATATGTCGCACAGGGGAGTCGTCAAAGCTCAGTTGAGAGGGATCACGGTGAGCCTGTCGCACTGCAACCGAACGGACGTCACCCGAGTCCTTTCGGTGACATCGGAACGTTCAAGAAGTTTTGACTCAGGAGCAAACGCATCATGCCGCGCTACGAAACGTTCACGAAGATATCGAGAACTCTCTATCAAGCTGAGAATGGCTTTTCCCGCACGGCTCTATCATCAGAGTTTTCAGAGCTTCAACCTCAACGAACCTGTGAGGAATCTCGTTGTCCCAACTCATTCTCCGGCGAAAACCCGTGCGGTTGATAGCTCTACAGGGAGCTGGTCGGTATATTACATTGAGGGAAACCATCTCCCTGGTCGGATATTGAGAGATAGATACGAGAGCCGTTTTAAACACCAAAGTCATCAATAACCTCTTTTCTTAGCGAATCTGTTCGAGGCTCTCGTCCGGTGAAATTCCAAATATCATGTTCGGGTCGCTTGTTCCACGATCTGTGATGTATTGGCAGGTTTTTCGTCATCACTCTGATTGCTTCATGCCGAGATAGAACAGATTTAGAATCTAGACTCTTCCAAGATGGCGCCCGGCCTTGAGCGAAATCGAGAGAGGTGTATCGTTTCAACATCGAATACCAAAATGTAAGACGTGTCATGCTGAACAGAGCTTTTCATGGCGTGAGCAATCGTCGAGTCGACGACGAGCTCATTTCTGATGCCTGATAGCGGAGTAAGCTTCCTGGGCCATTCTTGAGACCGGTCGTGTCGGTCTCCGTGTTAGGAAAGCCTTCGGCTCGAAGCCACATCCTACGAAACCTCGGCCGCTGTTGATGTCGACTCGATCGAGGCAACTGATCCGCCTCGCCTCGAGCTGTGAAGTGCTTCACAGATTCCTGTGGCTCGACTGGTATCAAAGGCAATATCAGCCCTAAGGTACTTGAGCCATATTAAAATCCTGCTCTTTTGCGGCTGCATAACCCAGTTTCCCGGAAAGTCCAGAGAGCCTTCCAGAGCCCTCGCTCCGAGACTCTCGAAGCTGAGGGAGCTGTAGGACACACCTCGTGGAACCCAGCCGCTGTTCCTGGCGCTGCTTTTTGCAGAGGAGCGACGGCATCGGCGGCCTTCACTTAGCCTGCTGAGAGGGAAAGACCTTCGAGACGATGGTTGCTCGCCTTATCCCCCGTAGTCGTAACATTCGGTCGTGCGTTTGTTCGCAAAGCTGGCGTGCACTGCATGCAAGAGACAGCCGAACGCAGTCATCCACTCGCACGTGGCACGCGCTTCGCACACCAGAGGATCGTTGGTCGCTCGCTCTGGAAACATAAGCGGCAAATATATGTCGAGTATGTTTCATGGCACGAGAACCAACGACGGCGCCAGCAATGGCGGCAGCTGCAGCCGCGGCTTATCGAGTATGCGAGCTTTGCTGGTGGCGGGTGAACTGGGTGGCTTGCACACGGAATGTGGTTGCATTCAGCGATGCCTGCCTGCCTTCCGACTCCACGGGCTAGAGAGCAAAGCTATTAAAGCAGGCTTAGCGGTTGGTTGGACCATCCGTCCGTTCGTACGTCGGCCCGTCCGTTCGTGCAGCCGCTCCCGTTCCTTCTTTGGTTCTTTGTGCGAATTGGGGATTACTCTGTCATCGTAATCCTTGACCGTCAAGGGGCTTCCTCCGTGAGCTCGGCGCCAACCGGTGGCCCTCATCTGCCCCTTGATCCTCCTCGACTGCTCGCGTGCTTTCCGTTCGCGAAATTCCACTTTTCAATGTTGCGCCCAGACACATCCGCTCTGCCCGTTAGCCTCTGTGTCCATGCTTCAAGGGCCGTAAGCTCAGTCTCGATCCCGGAAATGCATTCATCCATCCAATCATCGCATTCGGCAGCTTGTCCTCGTCGTTTGATCGCGATCGTATGAAGGAGTAATCGTTGCCTCGTAGGGAATTAATTCGCCGACTCGGAATGATCTCTGAAAACAACGGTTGAACCCTTGCTCACACCCGTCCGCCCGCATCGCCCGAGCCGAACGTTGAACGGACTTGCAGAGATGAGTCGCTCTCTCCCCTACGCCATCTATTTCACTTAACCCCGCCGGCAGACCTCGTTCGGCGCGTCCTGACATGAAACAGACTCGCTCAGTCCCTCGGCGCTCGACCCGCCTCCCTTCCTCCTCGCGCGCGCGCGTCGCTTCCCACACGTTGGTAGCTCGGGAACGACCCTGGAGGATCGCCACTGGAAGCTCCCGCAGTGCGGATCAGCATCACTCCAGGAGTTAGCTGAATTTGTCTCGATCGTCATCGGCGGCGGCTTCGGTTGTCGCGGCAGCTGAAGCATCGGCAGCAGTTGCTTGTCTCGTCCCTCTTATTTTTTTTTTGCTCCTCCCGCGCTCGCCCGCCCGACAGCTGCTAACCCGCCAGCGACTCCACGTCCATGCATCTCGGAACACGGACCTTCCCTGACGCGCAAGGCCAGTTTAAACTTTTTCTGATGACTACGCACAGCCCGCTGTGACATTCTCAGCATCAAACTCCTTCTCCCCGCCGTTATCCTTCTCCTACGTCTTTAGTTTTCTCCTTCACTCCTCGCCGCCAGCTCCAGGCGGTTACTGAAGATATTCCCAGATCCGCCATTTTGGTGCGTTCGGCGCTTCGAGAAAGCTAGGAAAGCATGCCGTCCTACTGCGAAATTGTAGTGGTCCAGACCACAGGAGGCGCGACTACCAACCAGAGTTTTCGGTAGAATATCGGAAAATAGACCCAATTGATTTTCCTATTTTACCTCTCATGTTGTTCGTTGGAACATCTTTCTCAGGAATAGACGCGTTTGTTGAAAATGCTCCGATTCCGTGCGGGAGCCTCGGGAGAGGATGATCCTGTATCGTGAAGAATGAGGTCGGAAAGTACACCAGATCGACTTTCGTCCGGTGCAACGTCCTTGGAGCGGACGCGATGCCCTCCGACAGACTACTCCGGCTTCGTCTGTACAAATGTGATACATCAGAGGGCGCGGGCTAATGAGACCGAGAAAATCTATCAAGATCTAGCGAGCATCAAGTGCGACTTTTCGGATCTTCGCACTGCATTCGACCCCCCGAATCGAATGCCCGAGTCTTCGACCTATCTTCGTCTATGGAGCTCGATTCCGTTCTGTAAGTTCGATTCACTGATGAGGACGAAAGCATCTCCGAGTGGTTCCTGGCAGCCTCCGAGGGGTCGATTCGCGGAGGTTGCAATCTTCAGGAGCTCCTGGCTTCAATCTATCTTCTCAGTAGCCACGAGGTCATATCTGCTCTCCTGGTTGGCTACTCTCATTTCGTTACCGCGCGTTTTTCTTTCCAGATCTCGGTGTATCTCGCTCTTCTCGTTCCCTTTTCGTCGTATTCCCGACTGTCCGTCCGTTCGTTCGTTCGTTTGTCTGGCTGGCTGGCGTAATCAGAATATTACCCCATCGATCTACCTCAACAGGCGAGCAGGCACTCGGACTGCTGGGTCGGCCGACGGAGCTTGGACTGATTGTTCCATCGCTTTCTTTGCCTGTCCAGGCGCCCAGCCAACAGGAGAGTCATCGCTTCTCAAGTTTCTCCGATGGACAATAAGAAACCGTAGGACCGGCGGATCAAACAGGAGAAAATTGGAGAATCGGCTCTCGAGCCGCATCGAGGGCAACGGTCCTCGGTCAACTCAACTCTTTTGATCATGTCAGAATTACCTTCAGGTCGGAAGAGTCACATGTTCGTGACCTCCGCGACTGTGGCCGAACGTTGGAAGCGCTCGGTATCCTTTAAGCCAGCGAGTCACCGACCGAACGGATGAGCCAGGAGAGAGCCCGATCATCCACGACCACAACGCAAAGAGTTCTCTCGCTCGAGAGGAAGGCCTGCCGCTAACATCGAGTACGGCTGGATGCCTTGTCCGAAGCATTCGGTTCGTGCCGTGACGCAAGAGAAGTACCGTTCTTGTAAGTACAGTGACATGCATCGTCGTGTTCGACTTTTCCTCGCGATCGACAATTTAGTGCGGTCTCTGTGACCCGCGGCTCGGTGTTGCTACTCCGCTGTTCGCAACCCGCTGTTGATGCTGCCCGTCGGGTGCTTTCGTAGATTCCGATACGATCGGAACTCGAATCGGACGATAAACTTCAACTACGGGAGATGCGGCGCAGAGAGAAAACATCGAAAACAGGAGTCCGAGCGCCGAGAGAGTTGAGGGGGGGGAGTTTGAAAAAAAAACTCACCGTGCCAAGCACGGGGGAACTAAAAAATCAATAAATAGTCCGAATCACCCTCCCCTGGCTTCCCGCTCCGGGGTCCCTGGTTGGACGGCTGGCTGCGCGCTCATTTTTCGTCGATGGGAGTCGGCTCGTTGAACATCTGTTGTCGCTTTACTGAACTCTCTCACTTTTGCTCTCATGGTTGAATTCGTCGTTCTCCCACGAGCTCGGCGGTCTCTCTTCCCGTCTGTGTTTTCCTCTGTCGACTTCAGTCGGCTGCGCTGCTTCGAGAACAGAGTCATGGAGCTCTCAAAATAAAAGGGGTAACTCAACAGAGACGATTTCAGCGGACTTCAACGAGTTTTCTCTTTTTTGCGCTAGACATATTAACAACGCTCTGGCTCATCTCTGCGGGCAGGGTCGCCGCTTGGGGAGCTCGGGGAACGAGAACACGAATATGTGCGGAAGCGATTGTTTAGCAGAGCTTCACCTCGGAACGCGCTCCGATGGAACCTCCGGAAGCAGGAATCGAACTCGTCCCCCGTTCGTTTGTTCGGTCAGCCGCGCTCTTGGGAACGGAACGGCGCTGCCCCAACGGCGGAGTGAATTAACTGAAATTCGATCATCCAGACCTCCAGGGTTGCGGAAAGTCCCCGCTCGCCTCGCGAGAGAAGTCTCGTTTGGAAATCGAAAAACGAGAAGAAATGCGAAGTGCAACACGAGAACTGTCCAACTTCACGAGAGTAATTGCGACTCGAGGCAGAGGGCACACAGGGTTGGCTGGCGGGCGGGCGGACGGACGAGACTCTTGATTGGAAATACGACTCGAGAGCACAATTAATGAAACGGAATGAAAGCGTCGAGTTTTCAATCCCGCCGATGGTCGTTGATTCTGGGACGAATGACGCAGCGGTCGGTGGCGATACACGCTCCCGGTAACTTCCCGTTCGTCCGAGTCGGTGGAGTCGGATCGGGGACGAAAAGGCCGCGCTCCCTGTCTTTCTCCCGAGTTACCGAAACTCGAATTTCGAGAACCTCAACCATGACTGGCACTGATGTTTTTGTCACCAGCTCTACCAATCAAAGGAGAAACTCCATGAGCTGTCTAGTTCGTTTGCCACAGGCGGAACGAGTCTGCGTGGGCAGATACGGCAGCGGTGAGCTGCATCGGTGCTGTTCTCGCAGCGATGTTATCGCTGCGCTGTGTCGCCAAATGAAAACAAGAGATCGAAGAAAGAGGTGAGAGACGAACCGGCGAAGGCGGCGGCAGCAGCAGCGACAACAACAACAAGGGTAGCTGCTACCCCAGCAGCAACAGTCGTGTCAACATCGCGACGGCAACGGGCTTGGCAGCAGTTGGCATTGAGATCTATGGAGGCGATCCAATGTGTTGCTGATCTCGGTGTTGCTGTTGGTCGTGTTCGGTGGCAGGGGGAGGGGGGCATCTCTGTTGCTCTTTGTTCCCTTCTTTCCTTACTTCGTTTCCCGTCTGACTGGCGGCTTGCTCGTCTGTCTGCTTGTGTTTCTGTTGGCGTCGTCTAATCGAATCATGTCGGGCAGTGCGCCGAAAAGTCGCCGAGGATCCTTCTAGACACTCCTTGAGGGCCCGCGCGATCGGACCGAGAGGGGCCCGGGCGAGCAATCGGACTCGGGTCCATCAGGAACCAGCTTTCCTCTGAATGCCAGAAACACGACAACGACGGAAATATTCGCACCAACCACGAACGGATCGAGGAAGGAAGAGGATTGTCTTCAATGCGAGAATTCCTCTTCGGGATATGAGATTTGTTTTCGCCGAGCACAGCTTGATTACCGAAGTCGCTTTCATGTGCTCGCTCTGTATGCAAGTCCCCCTCTCATCCCCGCCTCTCTGCTCGTCCTCCTCTCATGCACTCTGTTGTCCCCTGCAACGACTCCCGCCGTCCCAATATCGTCCCACTTCCAGAGCCGAAGTCGCATCACTCCCCCGGCATCGGCGCTCTCACGATGCAAGCAGGGTTGTTGTTGTCGTCGTCGTTGTTGCCGGGAGGAGGAGGAGGAGGAGTGCGTGAAACACCGTTAATCCGATATTGATAGGGGTTGTTGTTATGGGTCCCGTCCCCCGGACCCGTTCCTCTTTCGCCGGTCTCTCTCTCTCTCTCCTAGTTCTCTATCGTCAGCTCGTCGGTCGGATCCGAGCTCTCTGGCAGAGTCCTTCGTTTCAGATCGGTATCGTCACCGATGCGACCACCCCCCGCACTCGTCGCTCCTCCTCGGTAGTTCGCTTTCGATAATCAGCAGAAGTCCCCCGACTATAACTGTATTTTATCGCTAGGCTCTCTCCCTCAGAGATGAGGACGGGGAGGAGAGGCACGAAGAGGCGCTCAACGTTACCAAGACCTAGACTCCGAGAGGAACGAATGTCGCAACAGTTTGTCCATTGATGCTCTGCAAACGACAGGCATGAGGACAGCAGAGGACAGATGACGGGAGAGAAGGACGACGGAGCGCAGAAAAAATCGAAACTCCCTCACGAGGGAATGAAACGAGGCTGCGGCTTCCAGGCAGTTAGGAGAGGGGCTCTGACTCCGACGCATGAGACATTCTGTTCCAGTGCGCCTCAAACACCAGTAGGTGAGCGAGCACAATACAGCAAAGCGTCGTCACCTTCAAAGTGCCCCGAAACGAGACACGAACTATACGACTGCTTCATGGAGTTGGCATTCGAGCCAGGTTCCAAGGATAGTTTCAAAGACTCCCCGGCTGGGGATCAGACTTTTTGAATTCCAGACTCTTGCGTCCTGTGGCCGCGTTGCGGAGAAGAAAGAGTTATTTCCTCTTCCTCTCAAATCTTTCCGTCTTCCTGAGCTGCTGCTCCTGCTGCATATATCCTTGGTGACGTGATTAATGTTTCTTCCCGCTGTCTGCTTCCGAGATATCCTCCAGGTGGCTTCCTCAAAGCCATCGCGACCAGAGAAGGAACAGCGGCTCCTTCAGCGAGCGGACCACACACTAACCCCAAGAATGGTTGCAGCCTGCTCGCAAGCCCCACAGAATCAACGAACCGATGCTTAGAGCAACCGATCCTCCTCCGTCTCCTCGATGTGTCAGGACAGTATCCTCTCCCGCCACCGCTCCGGAGCTCTCTATAGTCTGAGAAGTCTGGCACCATTATTCTTACATTAGTCGGCTGGATAAGCAGCTAGCAGATTATCAAGACCGAGGTCTCAGCCCGTTTGTTCCCTGCTTCGCTTGCTCGATCCGTCGGTCGAGCTCACTGTTCTCCTGAATGGTGTCGACGACGACGACGACCACCAACCCGGCCGCCTACGCGACTGTTACCTTGGCCGCACTTTCCTCTGCCGGCTCATGCGGTAAACCTTCGTCGGCCCGTCCTCCCAGGATTTTATCCGCCAGGTCGTCGTCTGAATAGAACCACAGGAGATAAAGGAACAGAGACGAGTGGTCTCACCGAGCGGCTGGCTGACTGACTGCTTGGTTTCGTTCCTCCGCGTCTCACGTAATTGGTATCCGCTAATGGCGACCGACCGACCGGCCAACCAACCAACACAAGGAGACACACGGAGCTACATCGACTGATGGACCATCGAAGGAACGGACGAGCGCGCGAGGAATCGGCTGGAGTGTTGGAGAGCTAGCCGGGCGGGGAGGCGTGCGAGTGGGCGAACGTAGAGATGGACAAGAGAACCCACCAAAACGTTGATCACAGCATGCCTTCAACAGCGCGACCGACTGCAGCGAAAGCTCTGGCGGGCTTTCCAAGCGCGAACGCGCACGATTATCACACCTTTGCTCGCACGAGCGATCGGTCTCGGTTCCGAGAGTCCTTCTCGACCGGTGAAAACCGCCGGACGAAATCCGCGGAGCTGAGAACGGGGGCCGCTCGCGTGAAGTAGCAACGCCTCGGCTACCTCACGCTGCACACAACTCGTGCGCGTGTCCGCCAGCACGCTTTCCCCCCCCCCCTTCCTCCCGAGTCCTCCATTTCGCGTCTGCTTGGTTTGCTCTTGCGTTCAGCGTTGTCTGTCCTCTGTTTGGCTCGCCGTCAGTGGCAGTAGGCAGCGGGCAACCCGCATGCGCTGAGTCAGGAAAAGCCCATAAATAGGGATAATGTCGTCATCGGGGTAGGGAGATTCGGCCTAGGCCCAACCGCCGCTGTGGGGCCCAAGGGTGGATGGAGCCTGGAGGGTATGCGCAATGATATGGCCAAGTGCATCCGACTGGAAAAAAACTCGATGATTTTACCATCCGCCCCTCCGCGCAACCCTAATTTCCCCTCTCCATCCCAACATGTCCGACGGCAGTGGCTGAGGCCACAGCAGCAGCACCATAAAGAGATCGGTATTTATTGCTTTCGCTGTGACCGAGCGTACTACCGAGTTCGTTCGTCAGCGCTGAACGTCTCAATGAATTCCTCGAGTGGCGAGCCGAGTTTTGGTCTGGACTTTCGCCGAACCGAGGCCTCGTTGCTGGAGTTCGGATCGAATTCAGAATCGCTCGATCGTGAAAGCACACACCGACAACGGATTTTGCATGTATTCGTCGGTAATGAAATAAAAACTTGGCCCTCGAACGATTCTTCCCAGTTCCTGAGCCGGGAGGCCGAGCGGAGGGCACAGGAATTTCCCTCTCAAAGTGGGCAGGGCAAATACCTCGCAGGGCCAATACTACAGCTGTTGTTCCTGCTGCTGACATTGCCGGCTTGTTGCTCGGCTAGTCGGATGGCAAAAGCGTCCGGTGGGCTTCGGCCAGCTGGGTAGGTGGACTTGGAGCGCGCTGGCGACCATTTCTATCGCACCTGCTGAGTCACTGAGAATCGCTCGGCTGTCTCGCTGGCCCACTCACTCATTCGCTCGCTCGCTCCACGCTGATGGTTTTATATCGCTCTGCTTCAGACGGCTCTCTGAATTCATTTTGTGTGTGAGCAACTAGAGTGCCAGCGAGGCTTGTGATGTTGGAGCTCGAAAATGATTCCCCGCGCCCGCCAGGGGAGCAACAGCGAATTATTTCGTGTCCGTTCCGAGAAGGCTGTTCTCCCGAACCTTTTGTTCTCTTTCGGTGTCGGTCAGCTTCGGCGTTGCGATTGATCCGACGGTACGGTCGAGCTCCTAACTTTCAGTTCTCCGAGACTGCTTCGCTCAAGTCTACTGTTCGGAGCCGGGAGCGGCATATCTTGAGCAACAGCGGGGAGCGGGCGGTGGCGCAAGCGAACTCTTCGTCAACTCCTCAATTTCCTCGCTGGATTTCGGCCTGCAGTTTCAGCGGGCGTCGAAGAAGCCTTTTGGAAGAGGAGCTTCATTTTGCTCCAACATTCGATGAAGGGTTAGCCTGACTGACTGTCTGGTCGCCCGCGCGTTCGCTCGCCCGCCCCGCTGGCTCCCTCGTTGACTGGAAGAGTGACTTATGACGATTCGATTCGACGACCTCATTCGATGCCTGCCCGGGCCTGTCTGTCTGTTCGGCCGTCTGACTGCCAGTCTGTGAGTCCGTCTCCCGTACGTCCCTCCGTCTGTCTTTGGTTCCAACGCTCTTCCCGGCCGTCTATCTATCTTCCTATGGTTCCACGGCGGAGTCAAGTGGACGGAAAATCGTCCGATGTCACTGAGGCGAGTGGAAAAGAGGGATGTCTCTCGCGGATGTCACCGAAGCCTCGTTACGTTTTCCCTCCAGCTCGCACTGGCGTTCGACCTTCTGCTAAACTGACTCGACCGCCCGCCCGCCCGTCCGCTCAGTCGCCTGCCCTGCTGCTGAACGGACTGACCGTCAGAGTGACTGGTTTGCTGGCTGCTTAGGATGGTTGACCGGTCAACCGAAAGCCCCGAGCAGCGCAGCCACTGCCACCATATCCTCTACTTGTCACAAACGTCACCACTTCATCATCGACCTCCGATTCTACATGGAAGCCCTAACATCCGAGGGTTCTGAAAGCCGAGAACAGGTTTCGTTAGTTCCTCGCCTAGGAAGCGAATCCCACGATTGGAAAATGTGATATAGGGATGACCGACATTCCATTCCCATGATCTGAATTTAACCAGATCTACGGAGAGAATCGGCGTCACGTCGGAGATCGAAATCCGCAAGTTTCCATTTCTAAACGGAGGACCACTCCTCTTATCCCACCCTGAGACGGAATATCGAAATACAGGAAGAATTCGCCTATTCCACAGCAGACGTTCTTCCACAAAGTTTTTTCAGCTTCTGAGCTTTCAGAACTGCTTCCCCCGTTTTTTCGGGGGAAGAGAACAGCATGGACTAAGCGTCTTCCGCTGTTCAGCCCAAGACGTCTTGTTGCGAGACAGTTCCTCCGAGCTTGAGAACGGCAAAGACATGCCGGATTATTTGACACAGGAACTTGACCCTGTTCGCAGCTGGAAGCACAGGGTAATCAAGCAGATGACAACAACCGCAGTCAAACAGCGCCGTTCCCTATCTCAGGAACCATCGTAGCTTCAGTGTTCCGGAGTCTGTGAATAGCTTCGACTTCCACTTCTTCCGTGCGAGTTGTTCCAACACAAACGGTTGGACGATACTGCTAAACATGCCACAAATGATTTCTTCAGACAAAAGCATACAGATATGGCGCAAGAAGCATGAACTGGGAAGTCTCAACGGATAGGATGGCTGCGCGGAGCTCCTGTGCGGCTTCTGGGAATGGAAGCTTACGAGAAGTTTCGAGGGAGACGTCATTCCATACGGATCAAGTAACCTCAACTCGTCACGAGAATTATTATCTGAGAACCCTCTGTTCCTCGTCCATTTCACATATATCGACGAGCTTTTGCTCATGATGTCCTGAAATCGAGGCAGGTCCTATCTCCCTCGGAACACTTCAAACACGATGTTCGTCTATACAACGGAAGATTTCGGACGAATCTCTCTCGACATCCGCTATGAGACATGGAAATTCTCCACAGAAGTGCTCCTGAGTTGACCTCGTTGAGTCTGAATAAACGAGACCTCTCTCGAAAGTCTGGATGTCGCGGATTTCCAAGTGCTCACCTCAGGTTCCGGAAAAGTTTTCCACTGTTCCTCGGCTCGACCCATGGAAGAACTCACAGCTCGTTGAAGGAACTTTGCTAGCCAGCGTTTTTGCGCGAGTACAATCGTTATTGCTGACATAAAAATCCCCTCCGATCCTTTGAAGTTTACTCGGAAAGAGTCTATACAAGCTGAGGACCCATGTCCTGAATCCATTTCCATGGAGGACGAAGCGTTTCGTGGAATTTTTCGATGCCGTTCGAGCGGATATCTCGTTCTGATTCTTCGATGCACGCAACCAATGCGAGACACGGGTCAGCAATTCCTAAGGGAATTCCATAATCGAGCGCGATGTCCGTCTCAAGTCCTGTCCGTATGGCCTCATTGGAAGCAGACCCGATGCTGAATAATTTTTGAGCCTAAAAACTCTTCTCGCCCACGAAGGCTATTGACTCGTTTCCTGTCGAAGCAGGCCAACGGCTAACTAGACTGATAGGAGTAGAAGAGATTTTTTCTATCGCCGTTTCCCGCTGCGCCCTAAACTTTCACTCCCACGGGAGCCCCGCAACGTTTTTCCGTCCTCCTCCTTAGTTTGGAGCTTAGACACATAAAACGAGACTTTTGCGGAAGGTGGCCTGCAGCGGAGCACAATCGCCACCGAAGCTCTTCCCTCGATTCAATACGGCGTCATTTGACCACCTGTATTCCGCTTCTCTGTTCGTAGTGCCCGTTTTCGCAGCTGTGTTCTCCTGAGCTGTCTCTCTCTCTCTCCCTCTCCGCCCGTGAGAACGGCTCTCGTCGAATTGAACGGAGTGAGTTAATCGAGTTTACAAAGTTTTGCTCGTTTTGGCTTAAATCCACAGTGCCCCGTTTCTCTGTTTCTTGTGCTCTTGTTCCTGCTCTCAGAGCAAATGGGTAGGATGAGATAGCCCAGGGCTGGCTGAGCAAGGGCCAGCTAACCGAAACGAGCATCCGCAAAAACTGCCGCGGCCGTCGCGATTGCCGACGCTCCGAACCCGGGGTTGACTTTCTACGCCGGCCTGGCGCGCTCAGTCAGCACTTCAGAATGCTCGTCGCCCTCCTCTTTCTCCTCCTCGTTGTGGCTCAAAATCCGCCTCGAGCGGTCTCACAGCCGGCCGGTCACGAGGGAGCGACCCGAGTTTTTGAACTTTTGACTTTCACTCGCCGGAGTCATCTTCGACATCATCGGCGGATTCGGGCGCGCTTTCAGTCTCGGTAGCTCAATATCGAGCAACCGTTCCGAATGAAGCGATGTCCCGCTATACGATTTGTTCGGTTCGCGGCTTCGAGACGTAGACAGTCTCGGAAGACCTCGAAGTCGGAGGAGCTAGCGGAGGAGCGCGTGTCGCACTTGAGAGGGCAATTGTCCAACGCGTCCAGGGGGCCCACGCGCTCAGATTGTTCACGGTCTGGGTCGAGACCCAATTGTGCTACCGTCGGAGATGATGATGAACGCGGTCGCGCGAACGCCAATTGAACGCAGCAGAGAGATCTGAACGATGTCGGAGCAATAGACGAATATTAGCGAATCAATTCTCCGAGGGGACTCCACCTACCTAACACATGCAGGGCACGCTCCCTCGATGTCCTGTTGGAATCTCGGATCCTCTTCAATAACGGTCAGCTGACAACTACGTAGCGAGGTTGTCGACAAATCGTACCGGAAAGCTCAGCACTCTGCACTCCACGGAAGCAAGAAATCCAAATCAATACAAGTTTTGCTGTCTCCAAGATGACAACCGGCTGTCCTTGAACAAATTCCACCGGAGAGTTCAAAAGTGCACAGAAATTCCTGAATCACTCGTCGTTTTCGACTCTCCCTCCTCCAAACACAGTTCCAAGACACTGTTTCGCTGCACCGAATACAAAGCCGATCCTAGGGACACTTCTGGCCGATTGAGTCGAACTCCTGTCAGGAGAACGAGGTACTCCTTCCCTTGAGACCCTCTCCTACCGTGGAGAGGGTATGCGAGGGTGTTCGGAGCTGGAGGGTGTTTTGCCTGAAGGGACATGGCAGCTCTTGCACTCGCAGCTAGCGCCGCGATAGCGACTCGTGTGCGAAACGCCTCAAGAGCCTGACCGATGCTCCGAAGCAACAGCCTCGTCGATTAAATTCCGCATCGAAAAGAACTCCATTTCGGACGAACGAGAAGAACTCCATCTGAAAGGAGTCCCGGAGAAGGTTGAAAGAGCCGCTTGACTTGGGCTGACGTACGGGCACAATCGGATCTTTCGATTTGCTCATTGGCTCGACAATGGTGCGGTGTTTTCCGAACATGGGAACCTGTTCGTGATCAGGGTAGACTCCGAGCCGTGGATGGTGAGATCCGACAACGAGTAGAAGATGCGACGGGTGGGGATTTGGTTCATTGGTTCCGTTGGGATTTCCTCCACCGTCGTCATCGCGGAAATTCGTCATCGCGGATGAAGCTTTAATGCCGCGAATATAGAACCCGAATGGTCTCCAGCTGTATCCGATTCGTTTCTCCGCATAGCATCTGAGTTGGTATTGCACGGAGTGTCGACGCCATGAGTGTCAGACATCAGGGGAACTTGCCTCGGAAACAATATTGAATTCTTCCAACGGAAGGAAAAACGGGAAGCTTGGATTTCGAATTACGGGCGCAGTCAGGTCGAAGTCATTTTCAACATCTCATCAGGCCCTGTACTAGGATTTGGTGCGCCACGTTTGAAAATTCACCTCCGAAGTGCACAAATGAACTGTTTTCTTCGATGTGGTCGACGAATTTTCGCAGGTCAGGGTTATACTGAAACAATCGGTGCCCTTACGTGCCGCCCAAAGACGCGGAACCAAGAGCCGATGCGTGTACGGCCGGGCACCCAGAACCTGACGTCCATCGTGCGCATTGTTGGGGAATCTGTGGTGAATGACCCCAAATCGTGCTGCTGAAAAAGTCGAGCCTCAATGGCTTGAAAGGTCAGGCCGCGACTTGCTCAACAGCTGCCGGGATTATCTGATATGCGCAAGACATGATATCCATCAGATACCATATTCGGATTGATTTGCTACCATGCTGTTCACCGGTTTGCGAGGGAGCTGCCTCTAGAGCGAGGATCTGCAAAGCGAGGACATTGCAAGCTTTGAGACCCTGGAATCATCGAAGAACAGATTTCCCTAGTTCAAAGCCTGCCCAGAGCTAGCAGTCTGTCTTTGCAGAACTCAGAGTCAGGTCGAGGTAAGCTGTTGATGACTACGTGAGAAACTGTCGCTCGAAAAGTATGAAGTGAATATATTTGAACGAGCGTTCGAGTGCTCAACGAACAGGATCTAAAAGCACCCGTGGGGTATCTTTCTCTGTTGAAACTCGCTGAGTTGAAATCACTCTTGGTCATCCTAGTCGTTTCCACTCACTGCAATAAGATTCGGTACAAGGGATCAATGCGACCACCAATGTCCGACACACCAGGAACAGTCAAACCTGGTCACCGGGCTTCCGGGAGCTGAGTTTGTGAGTTTGCAGGTTTCACGTATCAACGAAATCCCTGAAGCGATTCGCTCCCTTCCTGTGTGACGTTGAGCTCTGCATAGTACTCTCGCTGGCCAATGAAGAACACGGAATCAGGGAAAGGGTTTCCCGTTCGAGGATTCCATTTTCGGTAGCCGGTTTCGTGGGCTCTGGGGTTGTGAGACTTCAGGGCTACGATATGTGCTAGAAGAGTTTCCTCGTACCCTTCGTGGAGGGCTCGCGGAGAAGAGTTGTTGATCGAGAACCGTTCAGTTGGATCGCGCGAGGAACATCGATGTTCACGACACGGGTGTGCTAGGACGATTCGTTGCTGATCTAAGAAAATGTCTTCGCGCGTTGTATTCTGCAAGCTTTTGGTGAACGAGCGCACACTTATAAATTATCCTAATCCCTCGCTTCGTCGTGTCATGGTGGGAACGCTCCGTCGCGGGAAGCCCTGACGTTAGTTGCTCGTGATTGAAAGAGACCCTGGTCTTCGAGTGTCCCTTCTTTGCCTTCTGATAGCTACAGCAGACTGACTCAACAGGGTGACGTGGACGGCTCCGGGACGAGTAATTATATTTGCTCAGCTATAAGATGTGTGCCAGGCCGGTGAGACCGATCAGTGTCTCTGTCGTTACTCGCTGTCACAGCGTAAGCGCAGCGTGCGACCAACTCTGAGAACTGACTCCAAGCTGATTCGATCATCTCAGCGACTGGGCGCTCGAGCCAGGCTCGATGGCTTGACAGAGTACATCAACACCGAGAAAATAATATAAACGATCCTGGTTCTCCATCACCCTCTATAATGCTTCGTATCGTCGGAGAATTCCGAGGCGGCCATTTTGGTCTTTTCTCGGAGTGGAAGTCGTGTAAATTGCGGCCAGGGGATGAGTTTGGAAATCAACAATCTCTTTTGAGGTCCTCTCGAAACTTATCGCGAGAACGTAGAACTCCATCGAGTAGGACTCACCGGCGTCGCATTCGTCGCGCTCAAGGAAGCCGGTCACTAGCCAGGAAGCCGAACAGAGTCATCTTGAGGCCGCGGGAAATGGCAGATCGTTTTCGGAATTTTCTCGTTTTCAGGGATGTTTCAGGAGTAAAGGTCTGGAAACTGAATGAGGGGGTCTTCCAATGGAAAACGAAAATCGTCGGATCATGGAGTTCATACCTTGAATTCCGCGAGGCGGCTCGGCATCAAGAGACGGGCGGATACGATCGCTTGCCATCTTCCAAGGTCCCAAGATAACTCCTGTCAGTTCTCTGGTTTGTGATCGGCTCTCTATTGCGCGTCAAACGCGACCCGGGCGAGCTCAATATGATGAAGTCCGACGTTTTCCTGATCATCTTTGGCAAAACCGTGGAAAAATGAGTGATTTTGAAAATTGTCTGGCAGCAATACCCATCCTATCCACTTCAACAAAAAACCGATGGAAGCCTGGGAATTCGTCCCAGCCATCGTTGATACTCGAGAGAATTCCGGAGAAGAATGACACGCTACGGCCAGAACGAAATCGGGTTTGAAATGGGTCTCGGCAGCTCTCCGGCACTTCGGGCCTTTGGTCAGGGATTCGAATGATATCTGTTAGGTTGGGTTCCCCATCGGGAATGAGGACATTATTTCCAGTCGGCGGGCCCAGAGCCGCCCAAGATTTTGAAGCTCTAGTCATGAAACATTTTCTGGACTGATGAGAAGCGATCGAAATCCGGGATCTTAGAATGCTCATATCTCCGTTATCTGAAGGACTTCAGAGCTCACGAGGTGTGGTCTGGAAAGCTCGCGACTTCATCTTCCTGGACATTTTCCACAATGAGTTGAATGCTTTCGAAATTACAAACTCCAAAGTGAAGGAAGTGTGTTCTGAGCCGTGAAACACACGGAAGCACCCGTCCAGACTCCCAATGGCATGATCGGATCGATCCCGCAGTCACCCGCGCGGGCCCCAGAACTATGCTGAGATGGATTCCGGAATAACCCGCCCGGACCCGGAGAAGTATACTCAAATCGATCCCGGACAAACTACAAAATAAGCTAACGATGATTGATTCACTTTGAAGCTTGTCATTCCGAAGTTTCCGAAGGCGTCCACAAGTCACAAGCGTTGTTCGCGGCGTCAGAAACGCGTCCGGTAGTATTGGATGGGACTAAGCTAACTTGAGCGAATCTCGATCCGAGCGAACACGTGAAACGACGTAGGAGGGCCTGACGAGATGAGGGCTCTCGATTCAAGGCAATTCAACCAAGCGCTTCTGAAGAAACCCTCGGATAAGAGTTCCGCAAACAGAGTCCTTAAGCCCATTGATCAGCGGAGCCGATGTGATTTCCATGGGCTCCAAAATGTTATCTACCGCGTATGAACCCCATTCTGGGCATCTGTGGGATTTGTTATTCAGATCACATTGTTTCGATACTTAACGGCATCCGATCCCCTTTCATTCGAATTGACCGGCTTCTGGAGCTTGGAAGCGAGCACATTCATAGCCGAACTCCCCAACATTTCAAGTCGAGAAACTCTAGCAGAGTTTTTCCTCCTCTGCGTGGCTGAACCGGGACAGGATGTATTGAGTGTCGTTTAGAAGCTCATGAGATTCGAACAAGAAACACGTAAATGTCTCAAATAGGCCACTCGTAACACAACAGCTCGACTCTTGAGTCTCGGATTTTGACCCTTCAGGATGAAAAAATGTTGTGGGGTCACCGGATGATGGAAAGCGTATTTGGATGTTTCGCCATCGACCCTTTTCTCACTGATCTCGGAGATAGTGGAGAAGACAAATCATTATGCGATGGGGCAGGCATCGATTGAGGGTCTCCACATTTTGACGAGGCTACAATCTGCGCGACCAATTGCTGCCATTTTTTAGCCACGCTGCGTCGTATCTTGGGACATCTCCTGCCAGGTATCTTGGGGGGTTTCCGAACACGGGTCAGCGCACGATTTGGAGCCGCCTCGATTAAGTCGGAATTTCGAAGAGTTCAAATGAATGGATTCCGAATTTCTGCGTTTTTCAATTGTGGATAGTTGTCCTCCGTTCATGCTTCGTCAGTCGGCGCACGTGTTGAATGATTCCTCCTCAATACAAACCACCATTCTGTGATCGGAAGGAGTCCCTGACTGAATTTGATCTGAACCCACTCTGACACTCGCGCCGAGCGGGAGATTCGTGAGCATGCTTCTCGCACGTTCGCGCTCCGAACAGCTGCATATATGAATGTGGCGAGGGTTTTAATCACCGTCATTTCGCTCGCCACGATGAACTGATATCACCAGGGTCTTCATGTCAGTCGCTCCATCTGATGGTACAGTTCGTTCTCAGTATTCAACTTCGATTTGACATGACTGTTGCTCTACTTCTGAAGTCGAGACTTGTCATCGTCTTTTCCAATCGCTATTTCGAAAGGCTGATCGAGAGCTTCTCCAGACTTGCTCAGTTTTGACCAAGTTTTAGGAATGCTTGTACTCGAGCGGCGAGAGGGCACGTGCAAATAACCGAGCGCGTCTTCCTTTGGCTCTCTGGGGGTACCCGCTGCTCAGTCTCCCAGATGGGTGGTGCGTTGATGCTCAGTTTCTAGGGAAACTCTGGAAGAAACATGCTCCATCCGTCGCTGTAGCACTCCATGTGGTTATTGAGCTCTCATCCAATGCGCTCCACACTCCTGGGCTCGGAACCGGTCGGTGATACATCGTTCGCTACTCTAACACATATTTGGCAGCTCGAGCTGAATTTCACTCAAGCATCGCCGGGCGGGCTCCGGCACGGCCAGCGAACACAGGCAACCGAATAGAGGAGTGGCGTCCGCCGCAGAATTAGCTCAAAGCGCATTAATGTGGAGAACGTGAGATGGAGCCATGCGCGTCGTATCGCATCGCTCCGTACTTAAAGTGACGGTACTATGATTTATTTGACCATACAAGTTATCTACTGTTGGAGCCACTTAGCGAGATTGCGATGTCAGTCTGAGAGGACACCGGATCAACATTCGAAAGACCTGTTGGTCCAAGATACTGACGAAGTCATCAAAGGCGGGACAGAGCATTAAACTCTCCCTCCGCTTCTCTCCTACTTTCGGATTCCTCCGTCCCCAACAGGCTTGAAAGCTCGTGAGTGGGCGCAACCTGGGGGCAAAAGCCACAGAGCCGTTGGAGCTTAAGAACCTGCAACCTCACTCCCTCGCTGCGAAATCGAATCCCGTTCAACTAAAGCTCTCCTGGGAGGAGCTGCTGAGAGGAACTACATCTGTATGCGCCTCGAGAGATCGACGATAGACAAGCCATCTGCCAGGAAACCCCTCGGATCCATCGGATAGAGCGGACTCCACCGCGAATTCCTGCGTTCGGAACTTTCGAGGAGGGTTCTGATCAGACTGAGACCCCTGTAATCCTGGATATCGGAAATAGGCGGCAGGGATAGCAGACATCGATCAACATTGAATTTGTAGACTCTGCGGAGAAAGCGCTTCGGGAAATATTCCTCTCGCATGCTCTACATCTTCACCGAGAAGAAATTCACGTTCGTCAGCCTTAGCGTTCTCCATAATCGACGCCACTCTGTAGTGTCTTGCGGAGCTACACTGATCCCATCAATTGTTTGGACTTCGACATTTGAGAGATGAAAAATCAGATAATGCCCCATTATGGGACACCTTGGACTTCTGAGAAAGGAAATGATTTTGGATGTTCCGAAGGAAGCACGATTCTCCGCTGCAACGGATCCACTCCGCTAAGGGTTTGTTGCTCGAGAAAAAAATCGGGGTAGAAGGATAAAGTTATATCATTGCGTTCGTTGGGCAAGGATATCGATAATTGAGACACCCCGCAACGACAGTCATTCTGCTCTAGAGACGAGCCCTGAAACTCGGAATCTGTCGCGAATAAGTGCACCTCACGCAAATCACGACCTTTTGAACGCAACAGTGAATGAGTTTCATTGGAAGCCTATGGACTAGACCGAAGATCTTCTCGGAGCAGCATCCTACCTCGCTATCCGCGATTTTTTCCCTGGTACGCTCTCTCGGCTTACTTCGAGAGTTTTCTCCCCCTTGGCGACTTGTCAGGTGTCGGATGCATTTCAAGCATGGGAGATCCACAAATTTGGCATGGTGACTGTCGGAAGATGACGTGTTTGATCCCCCAGCCTCAAAACCTGATATCAGCTTCAAAGAGGTTTCCATTGTAAAGTCATTTGGTCTGCGATTCTCCTGATTTTTCAGTGACAACCAGTTCTTCTGATTGACAGCTCCAGGCTGACATCGGTATTGAGCGGAGTCGCGGGAGATCTGAGGCAACCAATATTTGTCGCCAATTCATCGACAACAGCGCAGTGTGCCAACCATTCTCGGCCAACAACGTAGAGAATGCTCAGCTGTTTCTCGGAATACCCGCGGATAATAATATGCTGAGGATTCACTGTCGACCCTCGCGGGACGGCCGTTGCCCGATCGCTGTGAATCAGAGATGAGCTTGGAAGTCCGAGCCAGAGCTCATGTTGATCGTGCCTTTCATTTTGAAGATTCCCCATTCGGCTCCATTATGGAAGCACAACGAACTGCCTGCCCTGCAACGATACCTTTCTTGAGGTTCTTGGGCCGATAACCGCAGGGTCTGCGTTCAGAGAAAAGCGACGTATTTCGTCGAGTTCGCCACGGAGAATCAGTGAGTGATAGGATCTGAATTTCGTCGACTTTTTGAAGAACGCTCTCCTGCTCTCAGTCAAGAGATCAGCTCGGCGCATCCTGATTCGCGTCGGAATTCAATGCCCCTCCGTGATTGAGCTCGTTATCCGTGGAAACGAATCCGTGTTTATCGGCCAAGATTGTTGTTTTCGATTCCACTCCAACTAAATTACGAAGTGACGGCTCGATATTATTGCGCGTCTGACGAACCAGGAAGGCCGCGCGGTCTCCACAGCCTTCGCGGGATCCTACATCGGCCACATTCTTGTTTCTTACAGCGCAATGTGCGTAGATTTGTTTTCTCCAGAGGACCCCAGAGTCTGACGGCCGGTGCTATCCTGAAGTCGAACCGAACATGTTATGAGTGGTCCCTCCTGAGGCATCGCGCAGGCCAGAATATCCTCGCTGCTGGAAGCAGCACAAAAGCGGCTCGCCATCGCGCGCGTTTGGGATCTGCTGTGGTGACATCGGATACGGCGGCGCCGGCGTCTCTAGTGACCGGCAGAGCGGTCCCAGGGCGAGTGAAACAGTGCGGCTCGAACTTCTCCACCGTCGCAACGCGAATGCCGTCGGATATCAAACACGTGGTCTCCGCCTTGGAGCATCGTGGATTCGAGCGAACGAGCCGTTCTCGTAGATGCTGCGTGTTCGTGAGATCGTGAGCTTGAGTTGAAACAAGTGGTGGGTGTCGGGCATGTGTGTTGTCCGGTCGTTCAACACATTTTTGGGTGGAAAGGATATCTGACGCGTGCCGCCATTTTGATTTCACGACTTGGTCTGGTCTTCTCCGATCAACAAGCTGTTACGGAAGCCAGACGACTCCTTCAAACTTGAGACATATTGGGATGTCTCTCGAGTTCGGCATCGCAGCAGTTTGCCTCTCTCGTCTCCCGGAGAGGGATTCGGAGTTCTGACATGAGTGACATCGTGCCGTATGGCGATCGAGCGGAATCGTTCGAGCGATTTCTCAGGGAAAGCGTGGATAATTCGGTAGCGCTAATTGATGACTTACTTCCCAGTCACGAATGAACATGCAGCGGGTTCGTTGTGTGCGAGACGGTTTTCATCCGTGTGAGCTTATACAAAGAACTATCCAGTTGTTCGAGTATCATACGTAGACCCTAAACGTTTGCCTGCGCCACGAGACAACCGCTACTTGGACGCGGCGCGGAAGTATGCGCTCGAGCCAACAAACGCGGAGAGGGTCCAGTATAAAGCCCGGGTCGACTTCAACGATATTGTCCCGAAAGGGGGCACATGCGCTGGTCGACTAGCCGCCGTAGTTCGCCACGCTACGTGTGATTCTCCAGGAAACCCCCCCAAAGAAGTCCAGAGAAAAGGACGTGCAGCCGGTGCTTAGAGCTGTGGGGCGCGCGGTTGTCCTGTGGTGCCGGAGAGCCCATCCCAGATGCGCAAGGGAGAGAGAGCAGTCGCCACGTTGATGGAAGAGGAAGAAAATAAATCCTGCACCTCGGCAATGAGAGGGCAGGTAATCTTCAATTCTGCGGACACGGTCTGAATTTGCTAGGCAAGACGAACCAAGACGTTCAACTGCAGCAAACGCTGATAAAGTTGAAAAGGCTGCGCGGTGCAGCTAGGGCCCCCCCCACGGGGGGCCCAATTTTGGACGAGTTTGGGTGCCCGAACTTCAAGAGTCCAGCTAGACGAGTTCGATTTTGGAGCGCTGAAAATAACTATCCGAGATCATGTCCTTCAACGATTTGGATCCATACCTTCGGACCGCGTGTAAGATCATCCAAAGCTGCTGTGGCGATCTTGGCTGGTTCCGAACCTACCGCAGTCAGCTCCGGTACGTTTTGATATGAGCGAATCCTGGCTGGAATCTCATACCTTCACAATCTGCTGCCGGAAAAATGTGATGCATCAAAAGGTGCTGAAAATAGGCTGAGTGCTAGGATTTTCGCAGAATCCGTTTTGGCTCCAGCAGATCAGTGCCTTCTTTCTTCCTGAAATAGGTTCGTCTGGTCCGCTTCCATCCTCAGACTCGCTCGATCCCTGAATCGAGAACCGACATCAGCGGGCTGCCGGAAAAGCCGGCTGCGGATCACCCTCGTTTCCAGCCGCTCCATGTGTTCTTGGCACTATTCCGTTCACCTCGTTCGAGATAGTCCTCGCCTCCTCAGCAGAGAAGAGCCTGGAACATGACGTATTCCGACAAGTCCTTAGCAATCATGACTAGCGATATTGTTAACTTATAGCTTTATTCGGAGAGGGTGCCAATGGTTTGACGAATAACCCAAATTTGAAATATGAGTACGATCGGTTCTTGCTTTCCAACCTGACACGGGTACGCTGGCATTTGGGGTCTCGACCTGATTTTGTAAAGAACCTTACTCTATGGAAAGGAAGCGAGGAGGCTGAAGAGTGTCAGATTGTTGATCTCATTCGAATCCGACTCAAATCCCTCGAAATCAGGAACTAGTGGCGAATCCGCCAACGTTCTCCAACGTTGCCGGCTCGAATTATTCCATTCCCTTGATCGATCCAGCTGCTGCGCTCATGCTTCTCCGAGGGACTTCAGGTTATCCAAACCTGAGGAACCCAACTTTTTTCGGAACGACATCACTGAGCTGTTTCCTGCTTCGAGCCCAGAAGCTGCGAACGGCTCCCGCTGGGATGGCGGAGCCCGAGTAGCACCCTCTTAAAGCTCTGTTGTCCTCTCACCTCTGGTCAGGCAGACCTTATTGTGAATTGACACCGACTGCCGGCATCTGGTTACACAGTAATACCGTCCACCCAGCATCGAGTGCTGTTGGTTGCCAATGACGAGAATCCCTGCCTCAGTACGGCTAGTTGAATCCGACGTTCGATTGGAAGCGCTCAACCAAGGGGCGCCGAGCTGTAAGAATCGACGGAACCCGAAAGCGTCGACCGTGAGGAAGATTGAAAATTTTGCTCAGTGTAGCTAGTTTGTTTGGAGAGGTGTGTGGTGAACCAATTTCTTCGTCAAACGCGAGCCTTGACCGTACCAATTCTGCTCTCGATTCTCGAACAGACACGTCCTCGCGGTTTCACCCAAACGATTTCCGCCGCGAGCTGATCTGCTCGACAATCTGTAAAACGGTAATGACATCACATCCTCAATGAATCGCGTAGAATGCCGACACTCCCTTCATAGCGGAGGAAGCCCCGCGAGTTCAGTCCGGTGCCCCCGGACCCGATCAACTACCCGGAGCTCCTCGCGATTCGTACGTGCTCACTATACCATATAACGTATAAAATTTTACGAGCCGAAGCTACCGGGGAGAGTCCTCGAACCGATGACGAGCGATGCGATGGTTTTCGTGTGTCGAGAACTCATCCACCCTCTCTTCTTCTGCTCATATCCCTCGATAGGATGATCCGATTCTGAAAATTTTCGATCGGTAGCTGGGAGGATAGCGCATCCTATTCTCTCCCGTTTGCGTGAATCGATCGAGAATCTCATCTCCCTAGAGCGGGTCAGAGATTCCTTTCAGTTTCTTTCTCCCAGGTCGGAAAGCTGGAGTTGCTCGGCTTTCGGGTGTTTCTCGCTTTAAAGAATGTGATTGACGAACGATTTACTCGAAGTGAGCGGAAAAAATCTGCCATCGCTCCATCCATCGATCGCGAAATTCCAAGACCGGATCACCGAGTAATGAGCAGAAGAAGAGAGAGAGAGTGACAATTACCATCCTGTATTCACACGCGCGGCAGGATTTCTCGTGGAGTCATGAGGAAGCATAAACATTCATAAGGTCAGGGGAATCGTTGAGCCCAAGGACCACTGGGATGTCATGACTCATGAGGCGCTAGATCAATCTCTATGGTCGAGTTTTCGGCGGGTCATCCATGGTTATTCGATTGTCCGACGGAGCAACAGACACATGGTTTGTTGAGGCAGGATTCTGGCGGTACGGACTCGGACTCCCCACTGAAAGCGTTTACACTTCCGAGTCAGCGGTCATTCCCTCGGTCAGTGAGCCCTCAAACCTCACCAGTTGATCGTTGAACTCGTTGAAACCTCTCGCAGCCTCGCTACACTGGGGTCAGATGAAAGAAAGATGCATCGCCAGATTTCCGCCCGGAAGGAGCCCGCTTTGGATTTCTATCGGAGCGGATTATCAGGAATGCGTGATCAGAAACGGCAGGAGATCGATCGGATGAGGAATGGAGCATCACCACAAACAAACTGGTCCGTGAATCCCGTCCATGAAGCGTGCTTCATTGAGGAGTCCTAGGAACCCGCAGGGTCAGAGTCTTCAGCAATCCCCTCCAGCCCTCACACGTCCTAGATACCATTTCCGTAGCAATTCTCATCAGATTTCCGATTGAATAGAGCCAGCGTCTCTATGTTCTCCCGTTCTCGAACACCGAGTCTTTGAACATTCCATTTTTTTTAGTCATGAAGGCTTCCAGTGAAAAAGAAACGGTGCCACTTCAGTTTATGACTGAAGTTGTCGGCTCGTAGGCTTACGCGATATAAATTGAGTAATCTGCTCAAAATCTGTTCCATAATCCTGCACGGACTCCAGTTGTTTGAATCAGCTTCTGGAAATATCCGTCGATTTTGGTCGAGTTCACGGAGGACTATAAGCAATGGTCAGGGCTGGGAGGAAATCGCGGGAGTCGCCGAACTCGCGATTTTCGGTCTCCTCCGCGATGTCTGTAGTTTCCGAGATTGACCGCGATAGCCGAGGACGTTCGAATCACTGCAGTATCTTCCAAATTCACCTTCGAGCATATTCCCTAGTTCGACGAGGATGACTTGGCGAAGGCGGAGCTTAGAATTTTTTTGAACGCGATCAAGGACTTCAGTACCTTCAGTCACCCCGTGGACTTCTGGCTTGCTCTCAGACCAACGCTTCCCAAAACTTTCTCGGATAGCGTTAGTTTTCCGCAGCGTTCGAGTCGGCAGTATTGCCACGGAGCGGTCTCTCAGGATGTTCTCGAAAGTATTGAGAAATGACCGCCGTAGCATTGCTGAACCGAATTTAATCGTATTCAACATGCTTCATATTCTAAGTCAAAGAGGTGGACGAATTTCCAGGCTGTGATAGAACCTCTCTGATCTTGCGAGGTGCTCATGCTGTGCTCACATAAAGATAGTTGTGTGTTTCTGTATTGTTACATCATGTGCTCATTTTTGATCGCATCACCCTCCACGATTGTCGAGCGATTTACTCAGCTCCGGCGATTTTCTGATCCGACACCGCGACTCGCCCGCGATATTCGCGTTTTTTGACGAAGCGACAAAGCAGCCCACGCAAGGGGTGTCACTTGAAACTTGAATGAAACACGGGTGGCAAACGGTGAAATCATCGATGTAGCTGGATTGGAACTATTTGCTGGAGACCAACGACGTACTAGGAGTGATTGTTGCGATGCCCATGTGACCGATGGACGCGGAGCTATCCTTGTGGCCGTCTACATCAGGCCCTGTACAGGATTCGAGAGATTCACGGATCTTCTACGGAAGCACTTGGAGTTTTTGGAGTATACGCCACATACTGGTGCTTCTGTGTCAACAAACGTTTGTGGAGCGAACCAAATTGTTCTGATCTGTTCCACGCAAACAGTATTCGGCCCGAGTTTGGCGAACGACCCTGTTGAAGGCACTCCCTCAAACGGCTCATGTCTTCACACCGTTTTCGCTGATCGTTCAATAAGCATCGGAAGCATCAATCACATCAGCTGGATCAGTAATCATCAACCACAGTTCGTCCTTCCTAGGTGATTTTACCAAAATGAAGGTATCTTATCGTAAGCCGTCCAATAAGTGGCGACATCTGAGGCATAGTGGGCATCGTGGGTCAATGGTGTCTTAGCTGAAAGGCTGAGAGGCCGGGAATGCGGAATTCGCGGAAACCACGACTTCCAGCATCCTCCGCCATCTCTGTCGTTACCGGCGTTAACCGCGATATCCGAGAATTCGGATGTGGGTATTTGGATTTCTCTTCGATTTCTCGCATGCCTTCCGATCCCGGTAGCGTTCGGATCACTGAACCTCAAGAAACTGATTCTGTCCCATTTCAGCAGAGTTCCCCAACCGAGGGGGCGCGAGTGGTTCAGATTGTCTTCGCGGTCTGGGCCGAATTTCTCGACCGAGCAGGGCGGAGCCTCACGCAGAGCGCACTGCGACTCTCAGATTCCTCAGTCAAGAATTAGTAGCCTCCACTCTCTTGAGAGGCTGAGAATAACTTCTCTGTTCTGTTTCGGTATCGTGAAAGATGACGAGACAGTCGAACATCCTCATGTTTCCTCAAGTGAACGCAAACAGCCATCTGTTCCTACTCCTGAAAGGCCACCGAGCATATCGAGCACGTCGGAGCCTGTGGCGAAGGAACTGGGCAGTACGAGCATAGGAGAGAGGGGAGATGTCGAACGGAGAGATTCTGCAGAACTGATAATTGGAAATCATGTTTCACGATTGCGCCTGCCCCCGATGCTCTGCAGTGCCCGATGTGTGTCGTTTGTTCGGCGGCAATGGCGAATGTCTCATTGATGCAAGCTTCTACGACATCTGGGTAGAAACTATCCCGACATTTCTCGGCATGTTTCTAGCGACTAGAATACCAATCGAGGTCAGCGGAGACAAGTGATTCGAAAGACACAATCCATCGAAGTCTGCTCCGAGTATCCGACTTCGCTGATTCCTGAACTCCCAAGTCTAGAAAGCCGAGACGGCTGCAGCTCTGATCGGACTCCGTATTATTCGTGCTGTTGAACAAAGGGTCTCGGCCATTAGTGGCCCCGCGGATTTTGCACTACTCCAGACAAAACTCGGTCAACTTAAAAGGCTCATATCTCGGCTCCCAGATGGGTTACAGCGCCGATCGAGTTATTTTTGGAAAGCTGAAGAAGAGAGCTATCGGATGGCTCATTCCGTTTGGATCGAAGATGGACGAATACCTTTAAAATCGATGAATTCGAGACCGATGCGAAAATAGATAGCGTCTAGTGCGCACTCTGGAGTTGAGCTGAATCGAAAGGTCACTGAGAGTCGAAGGTTTTGCAAAACAAAAAATCCAAAAAAAAGAGGCGCTTTTTCTTCTTCGCCGAAAATATTTTTTCCTTCGGTCGACCCTCCGATTTTTTTGGACCCCCTACCTCCCTGAGCTCTCTAGTGATGAAGTCGGAGCTCAAAGCATGCACCCATGTTAGGCTCGAGCACCTGCGCATAGCTCATCGCCCGGGAGCAACGGCTGGAAGCAAATGCATCCATCGGCGCAGGGAGTCGAATCCCGAGAACAGAAGCCACAAACATTGTTTCTGAGAATCTTGCCATCACTTCTGCGCCCAGCGGAAGCCTTGACCGATCTCTTCATACCCTCAGAGGGAGAGACAGGCGCAAAAGAGAGTGATGCCGACAAATAAAGATCACTTACTTTGCCGGACCCATCGGGCGTTTTTTTTTCCGGGAGGGGGGGAGGTGAGTGCGCACTCGACGCTATCTATTTTCGCATCGGTCTCGAATTCATCGATTTTAAAGGTATTCGTCCATCTCCGATCCAAACGGCATGTATGCTATCCGATAGCTCTCTTCTTCAGCTCTCCAAAACTAACTCGATCGGCGCTGTAACCCATCTGGGAGCCGAGATATGAGCCTTTTAAGTTGACCAAGTTTTGTCTGGAGTAGTGCAAAATCTGCGGGGCCGATGGCCAAGCGTTAATGGCCGAGACCCTTTTGCCGTATGGACTGTGCGCGGTGAAACGCGCGGGTATACCAACGTTTGAGACGAAAATAAGTTCATCACAGTGTAGGCATTTGCTGACTCTGCGGGAAGCGCGAAACGAGAGAGGCCGAGAACCGCTGCATTACAGCGGGAGGTCCACCGTCACCTCCCTTCAAGCGTTCCTCCCCTGGAATGCCGGAATTCCTGGCCATGAATGCCCGGGCAGGGAGATCCGCGGAGCCGAGTCCTCCTGAATGGTGCCGAACAGCTTCAAGGGCTCATGTTGGCTCACAGCTGATTTCTCGGCTCTCTCGGTCTCGTGGAAGCCGTGGCCATCTTGGCACCATTGAATTGATTTTTCAAATCGTATTTATGGGGGGATCCCGGGGAGATCGGTCGAGGCAAACGATCTGGCCTCACTCCGGGAAACCTGCGAGAATTCCGACGCGGAGCTTAAAACCTCGCGGTCCTGACGGATTGGGCCTGACAGAGATTATGAAATCGGTCGTTCAGATGTGTTTGAAAAACCCCACTGGGCACCTAAACGCCAATCTTGACAGAAAACTTGACGCTGCACTCGTCAACTACCGTGCGCCAACCGCAGGCCGATCAGCGTGGTTGTCCGAAGGTCGTCGAGTCCCGATATGCAGCTTTGAACTTCGTCAGTTGCGTCAAGTGATAGAAAAAAGCCACCTGACGGGAGGGCGTGGGGGCTCCTCTGGTCTCCCCCCAGGCTGTACGATGCAGCCCAAGCCGGCCGGGCCGGTGTGGTAGATACTTTCTCGGTGTTCGATGAACCTATTAAGATCGTCCATCAGTGCAAGTCGGCGTTGAGTGCTACCTGTCTAGGTTTTCTCTCGTGTATGTGATGTTATGAGAATCAACTAGTGTATGGTACGAACTTTGACACGTTTTTCCCTGCATATACCGATCCAGGGGTAAGAAAGCAGTGGCTAAAGGCGATCGTATCAGCGCAATTGTTCAAAGGCTTAAGGGTGATTGCGCATCCGTTCTGATTTGTTCCGATGCTTCTGGGCTCAGTGAAGCGGAGACACACTCTCACTCGAACTCGTCGCATGTATAAAGCTGCTCCTCATAATTCGTTCCACAGGATGCCACACCCCGATCATCTCTAAGAATAAGTCGACAGTGGGCTCAAATGCGCGACTTTGAACCCATCCACGGATGCAAGGTTGCACCAATCACGTCTATTCTACATTCGCCCTGAAATCTCTTTTGCGAGGGACTTCCCAGATTCGATTCGGAAGCATCTTGTCTCGACCATCGACAATAGATCGTTGATCCAAACTCCTCAGTTGGGGTTCATCACGGCGTCCGATCGTCGGTCGATGAGCACGAATGAGTGCTCTGCCTTCCTTCGCTCTCAGCCAGGATTAGGTTTCCCTTTGGGTGAGTCTGGTGCCGTCGACTCGGGTTTCCTCTAGGATGAAACTCCAGGTATACAGGAAGAGGACGTGGTTGTTTAGGGAGAAATCAGACATCGTTCAATCTTCAGCTATGAGAGCTCTCGTGGGAAGCAGCCCGACGAACATATTTCACGTTTCGGAGATCTCAATGGAGTAGGAAGAAAATATTTAGTTTCTCAGCTGTTTATTCTCGTTTCGCCAAGGAAGAATCGTTGCCCTTCCTGGTTCACAGCTGATCGATGTATTTCCAAGAGGCCATTTCATCTTTCCTGCCAAGAAAACACATATCGAATCTCCGGGGGAGAATTAATTTCCTAAACGCATGCGCACGCTTCTCCGAATCCTTCCGGTGGCTTCCGACGAAAGAGAAGCAATGGCTTTCAGGTTTCCGTTATCAAGGACTCAAGTCACTCGTTGCTCTGTGGCTCCGTTCTTATGAACTCTGGCAAGATTTTCTCCCAAGTTTCCAGTCGGAATTTCGAGTTAAACAGGAAGCTCCCACACGAGCTCGTCGGAACTGCACAGTGGCAAGCTGTGTGAATTCCTGTTTCATTCTCAGAGCTGCCTTTCGATTCATCAGAGGAGATGGAGCTCTCCATGACGCGTCGTGCCGAGAAGCATCGATCCGACAGAAACTTCCCGATGTCAATTGCGTTAGGAGGTCGGCTCCGTGTCGCTCAGGAAAGTTCCACAAGCCACAAGGGAGATTTTCAGGGAGATTCATTTTGACATCGATGTACGATCGACAGATTCGCTAGTGTGGCGCAGAGCATGCCTCGACACCACCCGCGAACAAATCTGCCGTGACTGGCACCGGAAATTCTCAGAGGGTACTTGTGCTGTCGTCAACCGATTGAGCGAAGGCTCTCGGGGGTCCTGCGTTGAAGCCACAGGATCTTCAGATGACTTTGAGTTCAGTTGATTGTCTTGGTCGAGATGAGTTCCAAGATGCACGGTGATTTCCGATCATTCTCCGCGTCGGGGCTCTCTGTGTTTGTGACTCCGCCTAGAACAGAACTGTGAAGTGCTGCGGATTGAGGCGATTGGGGCCTTCTGTTTCGATCCTCATCCGCCCCCCGGGCTCATGTGAGCTCCGACGGATTTCTTTCGACTCGGATGACCCCGAGTACTAAAAATTTCGCTTATTCTGGAATCAACGATGAACTCCCCCGTCCCTCAGTCTAGCGAGGAATTCTTTCGCATCAATAGCGGTTTTCCGAATGAAGCGAACGCGGCGCTCAGCCATAATCTTTGCGGTTCTCGCTTCGCGGCTACACGGCGTTCTAGTTCTGTATTTCTGAGAGTTTCTATTCTCTGCAAAAATCGATCGAACAGAAGTTGAAGGATTCAACGCGCTACAGATCTTGATGTACTCCCTGATTACAATCGAATATTTCTGAGCTGTCGGAGCGATTTTTCGTTCGGCGGATCAGAATTAGTTACGGCTTTTTTCAGAAGAGATCAAGGGGGGAAACCCGTTCCGAAAGTGTGGTTCCGTATAACAGCTAGTGGAATCGCCGAACAGCGCAAGAATCTTTGAGTATTCGTTAAAGAGCAACGTGCTGGAAACCTATTGCTCCTCTCAAACCAGCCCTGTGTCGATTTCCATGAAATAATTTCCGAACGGGATCTGCTCGTTCAGTTCCCACCAGGTGATTGTGTCCTCACCAGACTCGACTTGAAAAGAGCCGCGCCGACTCGATCGAGAGGAATGCGGAGGAGGTGAGGCGTGGGTTAGGTTCCGAAGCGAAAGCAGCAACGACCTCACAACAACATTTTTTGTTCCATAACAGCAGCCTAAATGAGAAAGCCCCCATGATTGAGGCGGTCATCGGTTATCTTCCAGCTTCCCGGAGAAGAGTCATGTGCTGCGGTGCCGGAGAAAACATGTCTAGTTTCGTCCAGTCCGGTCGCAGCATGCTGCGGCAACGCGCTTCGCAGTCCTAGGCCCTTCAGGGAGACACGATTTCGGCGTAACCTGTTCGAGAGTTGAATTCCAGCTCACGTTTTCGGTCACGTTGAATGTTAGGACAATCGGGACTTCTTAGCTCGGTCGATAAAACAGCTCAAAATGAGTGGCCGTTCTCCTAGATCGCCGGATAGCTTCCGAGCATAGATCAGCTCGAAATGATCGCACAGATTCCTCATGTTTGGCTCATCGGCAAGAGAGCAGGTCTAATGATATTGTGCCACCTAGCACTCCGGTCGTTGCATCGTAAATCTTCGGGATAACTCCTTGAGAATCGTTCTCTCCCTCATAGCTAATCATCCCGAACCATTGTGTCATCAAATATTTGATCCTGAAATACATATCGCTGTCTGCGAGGCCCGAGGGTTTGATTCCAGCCGAGAACACTCGTGCGCAGTTACGATTCCAGCTGACGTGTTTTCCATAGTTCGCGCTGTTTCATTGTTTGAGCGATATTCGGAATCGAGCCTGGAATACGATTTTGGGCTAATACCGATTCGATAACCAGTTCCCGACCCTCGATCGCCCGGTCTGAATCGTGGATCAGGTGCGCTGGATTAATAATTGAGCGCAATTTCCATACGAGCGGAAAAGCAAGGTCATTTCAGAGAATTCAGGACTCTCTCCGAATGTGGTTCGCTTGCGATCAGCTTGCGAAGACAGGGTGCACGGGAGCCAGAACCCGGAGTCAGAACTCCGACAAGAGGGAACAAATCATACCGGCGCACCTCACAAGGCTTGGATCCTCTCAGTTTCATCTCCGATTGTTCCCGCGCCTCGCACGATATCGTAAACATACAGCGAGTCGGAAAAGAGGAGCCTTCACGAAGTGAGAGAGCGGGCCTGCTCGATTTCCCGAGTTATTTCCATCACAGCGGCTCTTGCAACGGAATGTTTCGAGGATCACAAGGCGTTTTGCAAACGCGGCGAGCAGCTCTCAGACTCGGAGTCTAAACATAACCGCTGCCTTGGAGAAACAACCGCAGCAACGGCAATGTGACTCCACAGCGGTAACTGTTTCAGGTGTTGATGTTGAGATCCACCTGTTCGGAGCCATCTGCTCTCTGGTTGGCGTAGCGGGCATCAGTGATAGCTTCCTTCTCTCCGCGTCGATTGGAATCCTCCCTTCCCGACAGAGAAGTCCTCTCACCCGTGGACCAGCGGCGAACACCATGCGCGGCACCATTCGCCGGCATTAGCACCATCTTCAGTGAATGCGAACGAAGTGTCGCTCGGGCGCTCGTTCGATCTCAGAAGACAGTCTTCCCACATCACTGGATACCGATCAATAATCGAGTGAACCCAATTCCACGGGAAGCCTCTCGTGGGCTGGACTCGGAGCATCTGTACGAGCGAAGAGCCCGTCCGAAGGATCGATCGCCAGGATTCGCTTCGATCTTCGGCGGTTTCCCCCACTTCGGAGTGCGTATGTCTGAGTGCCATTGTGAAGTGACCCAGCGGAGACTGTAGAGTGCGAAGGAAGTTATAAGAGTCTTCTGACGCTGCTTCCAAGACTCCTTCTGTGTTGTGTGACTTGACTCTACTCAGCTATGCGGAGTATGTGCCCTCACTGAAGCCAGAACGATTCAGGTATGTAGCAAGCGGGGAGCACGATGTGTGGGTTCCAATCGAAGCCCTCCGAGCAACTTTCGTCCCGTCGAAGCCTCATTCACAATGCACTCACGAACACAACAGCGGCAGCTGGACAGACCAAACGTCTAGACTGGACCAGAAGTCTCTCATTGTGATGCCTCCGGATCGGAGTCCCCAACGGGATGGCCCCTCACGCGCGCTGTCCGTGATTTCCGAGCAAATTCCATGAATGGAGAGCGTTCATGACGACACTTTCTCGATTTTTCCTCTAGTGCCTGGTTGTCGGAGTGAGCGACTGGGTGACTCCGCGCCCTGCTAACGGTGACGGTTCTAGTTCAGTGAATGTCGTCCCATCGTGGCTGGCCCGCTCAGTGTGTCAGCATCCCAGGCTTCAGCTAGTTTCCGACAAAAGCTCGTTCTGGAGCGAACAGCATCGTCAGGTGTTTTGGTCCCACATGCAGCACGCACGCACGCTCGCCCGCTCATATGTTCGCCTCATGTCCCCGTCTACCTTCCGGCATCGCGGTGTGTAAGACAGGAGACCATATGATGTGAACACGCGAGGCGTCATGCGGATGTATGGCCACCTCCACATGCGAGTCGACTGTCATGAAGCGGGTCGAGTGACTTAGCAGTCTCCTCGGCTGGCGCTGTCCGTAGGTGTTTCGCCCTGCTCTTCGACTCCATCCGGTCGAGTAAACGCGCTCAAGCTTACACGGAGCTGATCCAGCGCATTATCATCAGGCCTCGAGTGGAAATTTAAACAAAAAAAGGAAGGAGAATCTGTTTAAACAAGACGTGGTCAGCGGTTCACATAGCGGCGTAGCCATGTAACGAATTCAACGCCGGTTAGTCAGTCCTTTCGTTCGTGTATCCACGCCAGCTTCGACGAGTCGCTCCGTCAGTCCGGTCTGACGTTCGGGCAGGCGGGCGGGCTGGCAGGTAGTTCCAAACAAGCTCCGTATCGTAAACAGATGGAGTGGGGAAGAACACCGCGAGAACGAAAGTTTGCCGAGGCTCGCTGACATTGTTCGTTCGAATCCACTCACTCGGGAATCGGTTTTGTGACCAACAGGTAGCACCGCACGTTAACGAGCCTCCGTAACGAATCCGTGTTTGTGAGTTAACTGAGTTCGGCACTGTGCCCGCGAGCCATCCACTTCGACATCGTCGATCGAGAGGAGAAGCTGCTTCGTGGACGACACAGGTGCGGTCGATCCTGCCTGAGTCAGGTTCGTGGTTTACTATCACGAGGATGAATGCGTGCCTCGAGGGGCTGACTCGAAGCATTCTTGCTCGATGCTATCGTTTGCTTGTCCGATTCAGGTTCCTCAGAGAGACTCACCGACTACACGGAGCGGGCTGTTCGCCTACATCCATCCATACATACATATAAAGCAAGCGAGAAATAGAGAGAAAAAGCTGCTGTCTGGCCCTTTGTGCGGGTGGTCGTAGCCGTTTCAATAGGAGACCAATGATGCCGGCCGAATAAGTTAGCGGTCCTGCGGCTGGGCGGATTCAGGTAGAACACTGACCGAGAGAGACATTGAGGGAGAAAAAGAGAGCCGCCTCCGCTGGTGTCTGAATCACTTGATCGTTTTCATCCTCACCGGCCACAAGGAGCCATCCCACTCCTTGTCCACCTAGTCCTGCTCCAACTCGCGCTCAGAGAACACCCGCACAAAGCCATCTCCTGAGAATTGGATTAGTTCTTCTCCTTGTTGTCCTGCAGGCAAGATGGCAGGCATTCAGACAGCTAGTTACCGGCCTATATTTTGCTCCGCGAGAGCGAAACCAGCGGCAGCAGCTGTGCTCATGTAGCAGAGTGGCCGCACAGCGAAGGTAGCGCGGCAGAAGGAGGTTAAACGAAGTGCGCGTCCCATCAATCCTTTCATCGTAGGCCAGTTGACTCATACTTCTTCTGCCGTCGCGCTCGAGTGCATCCTGTGGTTTCGATTCCGATGTTTTGATGCCACCGCAGCCGTCGTTGCTCTAACTTCCACGGCCCCTACCTACCTTAGTCAAATAATCGTGTCGAGCGGGCGTAAGACAGGTTGTCCGAAGGCCTGGATGGGTTTCGCGGTCGACAGAGTGTTTTCATCCCCAACCACGTACTTGGCCAAGATTTTAAGCTCGTAAAACGCCAGACGCGTTCGTGCTTTGTTTGTTCGAGAATTCATCTGTTTGTTGATGCTTTCGTCTCTACCGTTCCCGGCGGGGTTTGCTTTTATGTTTGTCTGCCTGTGCCTCAGGATATTCATGATCAGACGGAAACTGGGGCGAAACGTCAGGCGACCTGCCAGACACGTAGCTCACAAGACAGGAGGGCGGACGAAACTCACAGATTGATTGCCTTTGTCTTCGAGCCTCTGCCCGTCTTGACACAGGTGCGAGAGAAAGTGTTTGTGCATGCACATCTATAGAGCTCCGTGGAGGTACGCCTGAGAAGCGGACAAGGGCAAGGTGGAGAGCCATAACTAGATGTCAGACATGCGGCGATCCGACGACTCCCCTGAGCGAATTTCTGCCAACGGAGTTTCTGCATTCTCGCAGAGTAACGAGAAACCGCGAGGAGTGACAATTTCGGAGCGAGCGTGCTGGGGCGATTGATTCTCTGGATTCGTGAAGGACAGGAGTTCTTGCGAGCTATCGGGATGCATGATCTCGCATTTGAGTTTGCGAGGTGGCAGCGGCACCAGATCCAAGTCTGTTTGTCTGTGATCAAAGGTCTGCGAAGGGTTTGCGAGCCTTCGTCGAGGCGTCCGCGACAAGGCGGCCCGAACTTTCGCCGTCGGTTCGGCGGGCCGTCCAGCTCGATTTTGATTTCCCTCCAACCTCTCCGGTGAGCCGCCGGCGTGTCGTCGTAGGAAACTTGGGTTACGGAGACGGGCGAAGAAAGAAAACACGAAGAGAACTCAGCGGTTATTTCTCTCCCACGCCCGACGTTGAAACAAGCGCGCTAACTAACCGACGAGACTCGCCGACCTACGAACGGAGTCCTTCTGTGATGCCCCTTTAGACCTTGGGGCGCCACTCAACCCTCAGCTAACGAAAGCGCCGTCAGAACGGCGAGCAAGGCAGCAGCCTACCGGGCAGTCCGCAGTCGCAGAGCTCCCACAACAGAAAGCTCTCACTGACACCTTCAGAATTGTTGTTCAGATTTTCGACCGCGAAATTCTTGTGTGATCGAGGCGATTACCCGCCTGAGCCGTGGCGGCTCAATCTGAGGCTTCTGCTCGCTGTTCCGAATTCGCTAGGTCATGGAGAGATCCCCGGGCATGCCAGGTACCGGATCCAAGTCCGAAGTCTGTTGATGATCACTCTCCAGAAACGTTGCTCAACGGAGACCCGTTGGCCCGCTCCTCAATTGAAAATGCCCACTTCCAGAATGCATACCTGAACATACCGTAGCTCCAGTCCCGGTTGCGGATGATTGCGTGAGCTACGCCGTTGCCACATTGAATGCGTTCCTTGTGAGAGGCATTGTCCCTTTCGCGATGAGTTCGTGGACCCCGGGCGTATCTCGGTGCCCGGTCTTCTTTCACCCAGAGGTCGTCGCAAACGGATATTCCGATGGCGCGATGAGGAAGACGCCTCACTGAACACATTTCGGCGAACACAATGCTTGGACGAATGTTGGCAACCTAAGACCATGGATTCCAACTGTAAGCCAGTCTCATCGTACACAGAACGTTTCGCCAGTTCTCCTATCGGAATCGGGCACCGCCGTCACATCTCCCCCTCGATTTGTTCGTTCAATCAGATGCGAGGAATCAGTGATTTCGTATTCAAGAAATAGCTCAACTCCGAGATGTCAGGTACGCTTTAAACCTTCAGAGTGAAACAGTCGCGTCAAGGAGGAACGTATTTTTTGTGAGGCTGGTTCCAATAATCACTCATCCGTACAGTTTTCGCTCATGGGTTTATCTTCACTCAATGTTTCTGAGATCAGCCCCGCATCGTCCATTTCGGGAGATGCAACGCTTCAGAAGAGAAAAATAGCACGCAATATCGTTATCGATACAGCTAACTGTAGACGGGGAGGCGGTCGCGATCGATCCGCAGGGAATTCGACCGTGAGAGTTTCGCATTTTGAAGGAGAAAGTGTAGGGATCATTCGATTTCTTTCGCTAGAAAATGATTTGACTCGAAATCGCTCATGTCAGACGGAATCGTGTTCAAGATGCCACTCTTGAGGAACCATCAGCGTGCCTCAACGACGTCCACGTGAAAGACCAGTAGTTCAAGGAGTAAAAGTGGTGAATGTTGCAGTGGTTACGCTGGCAAAGTGTCTCATGGCAAATTTGCCATGTTGGCAAATGCGCTCGTGGGATGCCAAGTGAAAAACGTTTTTGCTTGATGTCGACTATGCTACTTCGATTTTTTCTTGTGATTTCTTGTGACAGACTTTCGGACATCCTTTCCAAGAACCTGACCTGAGAGCTGGAATGATCTTCAGGAAATTTCGCTTCTCCTCCTTGGAAAAATAAATCAGACCCAAACTAAGTTCGTCGAGCCCAAATCTTGACTCGGGATGACATCGAAAGGAATCTGGTGGGCGAAATTGGGAATGCGAGAGGCATGAATTAGAGGAGCGTTGGGAATGCCGGAGAACTACTCCGTGATTGGTTGTTGACAATCCATAGCCAGCACGTTGTCCATGACGAGACAGCGGAGGAAAGGGTGTCAGGACTGCGGAGCTCTTTACTCAAGGCTCTTCTCGAGGGCCGTTGTTCGTTTGATCTCTCACTCTGGCTTGATGAGTTCGTCGGCTTGTTCGTGGCTATGACTTGAGAGGCAGCCGCTCTCTCACGGCGTGCCCCGCTATCCGACCCTTTTTCGTTGTCGCCGCCGCCGTGATCCTCTTCTCCTTCCTCGTAGGTTTCGTTGAGTTGTTTCGCCTTGCCTCACTCTACTCAGTCGCCTGTTCGCGCACTCACTGCTCAGCGTGGGTATCCATCCCAGCGCCAAAGTGTTCATCGACAAAACGGCTCTTTGAGTGTTTCCGTTGGCTGTCCCTAGCTCGGTCTGTCTCTCCTCCTAGTGTCGTCTTTCGCCCGAGCGTCAGTTGATTTGCTCGATCTCCATTTTCTAGAATCGCATCACTGTATGGCTCCGAAGGACAGGCAGGCAGAAACTCTAGCTCGACGCTCACGGACTCCCCACGGACCCGCTTTCGCTGTCAGTTTGGCAAGGGTCTTCTTTGAGTTCGGGCAACCGGCATTTCGTTCTCGTCTTTTTCTCTCAGTCCCCGACCGATGTTTCTCTAATCGAAACGTGAGGCTGACCGATCAATTACCATAAGCCGTTCATGATGTGCTCGGTCGAACACGGATCGGGAAATTCCTCGATCCGCTGCTAGGACGTCATACAGTTTCGCTCGTCGTCGTGATTCACTCGGAAAGTTTGTTGACACCCTTTTTTCGAGTTCCTCGACGACGGGTGGCGCGCTGAGACACGAATAACCGTCTTTGATTGATCATGAAGATGAGTTGGGAGAGAGCGTTCTTTCTATGCATGCTCACGACATCATTCTGACAACGACGCGCTCGTCCTACTACGCGGCGTGAAATGACTCGACAAAGCCACGGAGCGAGGCGGCGATTGATATTCCTATTTCCGAAGCGGGAGATATCGAGTAACAGGAGTGATCGAACAGCCCGGAACAGCAACCTCAGGCGAATGAATGAAGAGGAAACAGGAGTGTTTTGGTATCGACGACGACGACGGCGGCGGGGTAGTGTCGATTTACAAAGGACAGTTTTGACAAAAGACACGGATCTCGTTTGCCGACGCGGCGTCGGAAAAGCAGACGCGAATCGTTCTTAATGGTCACCAGCGATTGGGTATTATCGCTTATACTCGTGGATCAACGGAACTAGCCAAGCGACCAGGCGAGCGGATGGTAGGTGTTGATGTAGTCGGCTTATCGCTTGCTTTCCCCTTGCCTTTTTCTTTTCATTACGCTCGGAAGACGAGAATCAAAGGAACTATTCATGGCTCTAGTTTGAAGGTTAACCACTGAAGTGACCAATGAACCGCGCTGAGTCGCTCAAAGATTGTATCAACTCGTTTTTGCTGATTTCTCCCAGTTTCCGTCCATGGAGAAAATTCAAAAAAACAAGTCGGAAAGGTATTTTTTCGGAATGCTTCGTGACGAATGTCCCGTCTTTCCCCGTGGGGGCATCACACAAAGCACAGATTCGATCCATGACTTGCCGCCCAACATGTGATCCAAGCCCGTAGGTCTCACTGAGTCGAGAACGGAGCACAGAGAGAGAGAGAGAGAGGTGAAGAGAAGTTTACGAACTATACGTCGGAGCTCAGATCGGCACATCGCTCTCAGTCAAGGAAACGAAACGGCGAGAAACGGGTCTGGGAAACAGACATAGCGGTCGGAAAATTATAATTTCCCGATTTCTGCGCTGAGTTCTGTGATGGAACCGCGCCTCCTGGTTAGTGTTTCTTGTAGGAGCTGTCCCGTCGCTTTGAAAAGTTTCAAAAAAAGAATTCTCAGGGTGAAGACCTTCAGAATGTCACACCTTGTTGGTCGCTCAGGATGTTATTTTCTCCCGTTCTCGATGGCTGTGGAAGCATGGCGTTGCTTCCTCATGCTTGAGAAAAATAAACTACAGCGGAGAATGAAATGATCGGGGAATTCGACCGGATGGAGAAGTCCGATGGACTTGGCGGTTTCCGTCCCTTACGATGACGACAAATACTCCTTAATCGAAGGCTCGGAGAGAAGCGGTAGCATCCGGCGGCATCGGGATAGCAGATGGAAATCCCAGTGGGCTTTCATGGACTTCTTCTCGTCGTGACGTTGTTGTGAACTGTTCGCTGTTCTAGTTGCGACCGTTTATCCTATGACTTGCCAGGATATTGCTCTGCGAGTAAGCTTTGTATTTGGCCGAATTTCACCCGGTACAACGTTATCTACCGTATTCGGCGGTGACGTCGCTCGCCGCAGGAACAAACAACTACCGCGGCCACGACGGCGTCAATGATGATTTCTAGAGATAGTACAGATTGATGAAACGTTATGAATGACTTGGTTTCCGTCTCGGAAAACGATGCCGGTTCGACGCTGTCGGCTACGACATTTCAAAAATAATAATACTAGTAGTCCACGAAACAAAGGAGCTGACATGTCTGTCATCCTGCTCCGATACTGACATCGATCTGATGAGGGCTACGATAGATGCAGGTGGACGGATCTACAGATGGACGCATAGACGGACGAACCCTCACATCGCGGAATTCAACGATGCTCTTGCGCACCAGGCTTGCGGAGTTCCACGGTCGCTCGTTGAACGGACACAGTTAGGATGAGACTCATTCGGGAGCTGCTGGAATGGAGAATCGTAAATGGAATCCCAATAACAAGTCAGCAACGCCTCAGTTTATGACTCGTTAACGTCTCAATCGATCAAGGCTGGTCGATGCGTCGTTGGATGAAGCATTCGAAAGCAGTGTAATAGAATATGACGAAGCCGGCTACGAAGATACAATCATCATCGTCGAGGTATTTTTTGAGGTAATGGCGGTGCGTGTTGCGAACACCAGGAATCCGAACGGACAGTCGAACGATTGACCGAATCGACGAAACATCGAACTTTACGTGGCGGCGGCACATTGTTTCACCGAGCCTCGACATTCCGTTACAGCGAAAATGAGCAGTTTGGCAGTGCTAGTCAATTTATCGCGTCCTCATGCGCCGATTAATCCGAACACTTTCCCAGCACTCCTGATTCCTGATGCTACCACGGAGCAGCCTCTCATAGGTTTGCGTTCAGGCCAAGCGTATTGACCTGCCAAACAAAACCGGAGCACACCGAGACTGACATCGACTCTGGCTCGTGTCCTATTTCGCGATTGCGCGCTTTTGTTGTCGAATATGTCAATAGTCGTCAATGCCACATATTGTGCATGTAGTTCAAAGGCGTGGTCTCAGCCTTCGCGAGCATTCGTCCGAACGGATGCTGTTTCCATGGGGACTGTTCGTTGTATCTGTTTTCTATCTCTGAAATGTTCACTGCTGCCTCTCGCGCGACCACTTCCGTGAGAATTATTGGGAACTTCTGCTCTGATAGAACGTGTTGCTCTTCGAGCCAGGGTCTGGTTGCTTCTGCTTCGATGGAGGACCAAATGTTCACCGCCCGATGAGATGGATGGAATTGGACGAGTAACAAAACATGTTCTCCTCATATTCGCACATCTGACGGGGGAGTTCTTTTTTGTTCATTCAAGACTCGCAGCTTAATTCGGTTTGCTCGCGTAATGCTGCTCACGGCAGGACAATGTTGAGCTCGCGATATCCTCGGATACTCGGTACTGATCGTGGGCAGATTTAGACATCGACACGGTCGCCTCGAACGGATGAAGCTATGCGTTTCGTAGCTTGCAGAAGCGCATGCTGTCGGTTCGTTCCAATCGCTTATTCATTCGCCGATCTAGCCGGCTGCGCTCTTGCCCGTTGGTCGGCTGGTGCGTTGCACAACGCCTTCATCTCGGAACGGGATACGTGAATCTTGTACAATGAGCTCTGTGCGACTGTTGTTGGCTTGGTGTAGCTCATCTCTCCGACCTTGTCGCTTCTTATCTGCTCGAATGGGGTTTCTGTGGAGCCACCGCGCCGGTGAGGCATCAGCTGTTGAATGTGCCGCAAGCGTCAATCTTCTCTTTCAACCGCCAATCAAAAAGCCAGAAATCCTACCAACGGCCATTCGACTATGCAAGCAGACTATTCTTGGATCTTCGCGAGCAATCAGCTAGTCAGTGTTCGCTCGCTTCTTCCGTCCGAGAAACGGATCCGACGGTTGGTCCTCCTGTCGCAAAGTTCACTCCTTGGGGAGAGGACTAACTAAGTGAATCGAATCACCGGTCCGAACCGAAGCTCCCACGACGCAACTTCGTCTCTTAAACAAGCATCCGGAGCGAATCGAGCCAGAACCATTCGAAGCCATCTTCAAGGAACGATTTGATCGAGTTGACCTTGCTCTTGGTACGGTTCCATCAGAGCACGTCGACACGTTACGAAGTACAATTGCGCGATTATCGAGCTCCCGAACCCGCAAGTTTCATCTCGAGTGATTTGATTGTTCGGACCCGGCAGCTGACCTTGCACTCCGTAACTGCTCAGTGTGCGGCACTGCCACTGAACACAACATCCCACAGAAATCAGCAATGACGGAGGGGTCGACGTCTCCGAAGAGGAATACAAGTAAATGACGTGACAAACGTGACATTCGCTCGGTGACGAACGAGCGAGCGAGCAAAGACGAGCAACCAGAAGTGAATGCAACACGGCATTATCGTCAATCGTATCGTCATCCAAGGCGCCGCAGCGTTCCGCCACGTTAACCCCGTGCCGGCATCGAACCTCGGGATATTATTATCCGTAAACAAATACAGTCCGATATTTTCCCTTCCTAAACCACAATGCGTCGTCAGTCGACAGCTCTGATGCTTCTCTCCGTCAAATGATAATAAAGAAAATATATTCCCAATAAAGATGCGATTCGTGATTGTGGCGAACGGTGACCATCGTTGAGTCGCCGATGAAGATCAAAACACCTTACCGTGCGGCGAGCTCTTCAAGCTCATTCCTTGGCCCCTGCATTCTCTGATTATCGACTTTCTAGCCAGTGGGTGTTTTTCTTCTCGGCGGAGATGCGTCGCAGGAGAACGTCCTGCTCTTCGAGCTCCCCAGAGGAAAGCGATTGGCGAGTTTTCTTATTGTTGCTGTCCTCGCCATCGTCGTTGTTGTTGTCAGCGATGGTGGTGGCGACGACTCCAACAAACGACATATTGTCTGTCCCATCATTCTTCCTTCATACCGCCATCCCTCTATCGTTGGCCGTTGCCGTCAACAGCAACAAGAGCAGCGCTGCCGATGTCGACGACGACGACGCAGACAAAATAAACAACACGGCAACACGGAAGGTCGGCCAGGGTAGCAGGAACACCGAGCACAACACAAAATGGCGGAGGGGAGTCGCTCCTTCCTCTCTCAGTCTCAAACTGCCTTCTGAGACCGCCACGATGACGTTTGAGGGCTGAAGCAAGATGAGCCGGCAGACGGATCCACGAAATCTGACACCTACTATCAAAGCAAACTGGCGGAAGAAGCGATCGCGGTGTTCTCGGCGAGACCTGGAAAAGATACGTCAGGCACCTAACTAAAACACAGCTTCCTGAAACGGGGGATCGTGACCTAAGGTCACGTTCAAACCGTTGGCGTGGTGCTCCGCATTCCGAATGTTTGGCCTGGCTACCGGCCTGACTTTCCGTTTGACTCTGGTTGCCTCTGTTGTCACAGAGCGCAAATATCGTGGCGTATCAACAGAATCGAGTTGGCTCCGGTTCGTTTCTCTCGGTTTCGTGTTCAGAATCGCCCCGAACTCGTTGCGAGACCGCGTCTCGGTGAATCTTTCGGCTCTTCAGACCGCGGGGTAGTTCTTGAATCCCCATGATTTGATAATCATTCCTCGCCCTCCTGAGGGGACCCACTGAGCGTCGCTGGCACGAATCGAGGATCGGATTCCGTCGTCGGCATCGCAAGACTCGATCCCACACATCATTCGATCCTGACCGCAGTCACTCGATGACCAGATTGAATGCCGCCTCAGGTCGTATTAGAGCTCCTCTGCGTGCCTCCCCGCATGCGGTCGTGCGACGTCATTCTTTGGAGCGATTGAGCTGGTAATGTTCACGGCCTCTAAAACTATGGTCCCAGCGTACGCGTGCTGTTTCTATTGTTCTCCCAGAGCGCGCCTTCCAGGTATCCTGAGGCTCGCTCAACGTTCGGCCATGTTCGCTCAAGAATACCGCTAATCGTAGGGAAAACAATGGTGGCTTTGAAATGAGCTGGCTGGAATGATGTCTCTTGGATCGGCCCTCCTGCCGCCCGGCTTCGTCCCGTCTCGCCGTTATTCCGAATGGATTTCATGGATTCCGCCGCACTGAAATCGTTCGATTTCTCATTCATCGGTTCGGTAGCGAGCTGGCCAAGCTGCTGTCTGTGGGAAGGAAGTGGACGCGCTTGCTTGATTGGTTTTCAATACGAGATTTTCCCCTTTTTTTTTACCTCACTTTTCCGATCGACGCGTCCCTTTCTATTCACGCGTTGTGAACACCCTGACATCGAGCCAACATTCGCCTGACCAGCAGAATTCTCGCGTGGAACGCGTGGCTCGTTGCGAGACAGAACAACGCTTTGGAATTATTCTTGTAACAATATTCCATCTCACACTCCTCCTCCGTTCACTCCCTCCGGGGAACGCGACAGCTCGAGAAATTCGCCCTGCTCGGGCAATCAGTCAATCCCGAAACTCATCCTAAGATAGAGCCGTGCAGATCCAGGAGTCGTCGCGGTTCGTTCCGGAAGCTTCTACGGATCTCAGTTTCGGTGACGCTGCGGACAACGAGCAGGATGGCAGTTGACCCGAATAAGGTTGGCGAGTAATCGGTTTGAAGTGGCCCGCGCAAACAGGAGCCGATCGTGATTAATTTTTCTAAAATCGACACGCGATCAGAATTCCTGCTGTGGGATTGAAACCGGGATATTTGAAGTGAGTGAGCGAGCGTTCGTGCGCGCGTGTGTACGACAACGCCTCCGGTGTTCCTCGAGCTAGTCCTTGCAGTGATTCGAAACATCAGAAATAGATAAGTCAATCGACAGCGCGAATATTCTGTCAACTGGATTCGCATAGTTAGAACATTTAGCGCCACCGCTTGTCCCGAGCAAAAATGCGCTCATCCCACGCTCGTAGTGTCCGTCCTCACGTCCGCGCAGCGCGGCGGTCTGTTGCTGTCCGCTATCTGATTTGGCTAGAAGAGCGGTCCGTTATTCGGCGAACCCTTCATTCAGAGGCGCTCGAGGTCGATGGTTGCCGAGATGTTTCCAAGGCGCTCTGAGACATCAGAGGCGGAACTTGAGGTCGATCCTACCGACTGGCAGTCCTGCCGTAGCGTCTCGACCTCGCGGAGCAACAACTCTTCTGATTCAAGGGAGCTCTTTCGAGGAAAACTACCATATCCGAGGGACATGAGGGCTTTATCCGCCCCTGCTGTTGACCGGAGCGAAATACCGAGCCCCACATGAGAGAGACTCCATCGACAGCTGATTCTCTCCCGATGCGAGTACGCCGCTCCGTACCTCGTACAGTTTGCCACTTGAAAATCTCTCAACATTCCTCATTCTTCAAATGCAGCCCCCCCAACTCATCGATCGAGCACTGGAGGAAGCACCGCGGAGCGCTTCTCGCGGAATTCGGATGCGGTTGGTCAGCGCTGCCGTCGTTGACAACAAACACGGCCGCAAGCCGCTGACCACCGCGAAAACTTAAATTGCCACTTTCTGACCGAAGCTTCTGGACGGGATGACCCGGTTGCCGAACGGCAAAACTGTCCCCATACCCATCCGAACAAGCGGCGCTTTTCATCATTGAAGAACGTTGGAACGAAACAAACCGGAACGTCTTCCGGTTGCATTACTTCGGTCATCTCTCGACCCGTTCCTCCATAATCCACCGTGAACTCGACGAGCATCGACCCTTGAAAGTGGGGAAAAGTCAGAAAACTCTGGAGATTCCGCTCAGCTGACCGTTCCCGAAACTGGCAACTGGAGTTTTCGCGAAGGAATAATGACCGATATTGTCGAGATCAACCGCGGTGAGGGATCACTGAACAATCGATCCAGTAGCTGAACAGAGATGTGCAGCGTCCGCAGCCGCAGCAGGAAGAGCGTTCGATGCTGAAGATGATGAAGCTGATCTCGTTCACCTTGTGCAGCGTGCAGGCAAGCTTTGGCATCGAGCTGGTACGACGGCGGCCGTCGCTGTCCGACGAAGTTTGTTCGCCGATCGCAGTTACAGCAACTAACCTTCGAATTTGACGCACGAAAAACGAGCCGACAGGCCGGATTCATCATATTCAGAAAGCTCGATCATTCGGACCCAGAATTGTGCCTATTGTGCCGGGAGAGGTACGGCGGCGGCGGCGACGGAGGCTGGGGGCGGTACGAACGTAGGAAAAAAATGGCTCAAATCCAACTATGACCAAGTCGAGCGCGAGGAGCTTTGGCGCTGGTTTTCCAGCTCTGTGTATGATCATCTCATGTTCCTACCAAAGCTTCCGACTCGCATCGACACCGTGAAGTCGATGAGATGTCAATACCGGTTGGGGGAGAAAACGATGACTGAAGGGACGTCGGTGACGGGAAGCTAGCATCCTTAACAGATTCGCTTTCCGATTGTGGATCCGAATGGTCTTACGATTGACGGGAAGGGGTAACAGGAATCAATGCGTTTATCGCTGTAATTATCTGTCAGTTAAGCCGCAGATCCTCTGAAGATTCATTCTTCGATTCCCTTTCGCTTTTCCCCGGTGTGATTGCCCACGTTGGCGATGCCTATGCGCCGTCGCGTCGGCCTCCGCTCGTCGTATCTTCCTTCGAAGCAAGCGGCCGCCGCCTCGGCAAGACGGAGGAGAAAAGACAAGCAAGCAAGCGGACTGTCGTTCCTTGTTCCTGTGTGTGTTACTTTTAATTGCACGGATAGATCCGATTGCCTTATGGGTTGTCGCCGACACAGCCGGAACTTTTCTGCTGCATTCAGTTCGACACCAAACGCCGATACGGAACATACCGCTCGCCGCAGTCTGTGTGTCGTTCCGTCCGTCGTCGTCGTCGCCGTTTGAGCAGGGAATTATCCCCCTTCCTAAGTATGACAAATAAGGGAGCCGATTATAGCCACCATCGTTCCACTAGAAACTTCGACACCGGAGCGCCCGCTCGACCAGCCACGACCGATAGCTGCTGAGCGCGCACTGCTACGATATTCGAGCGCGTGTTGCGTTCGCCGAGTTGGGGAATTCCGCACTGAGCCCCTTCCCTTTGAGCCACTGAAGACACTGTCTGGAACGAGGCTGCGAAGCAGCTTGGTGGCCGGTCACTGATGAATTGACTGACGGATTAGCCGCGGGTTATGGCAGTGTCGATCCATCCGCTCTTTTATTCATCCATTCAGCCAGCTACTGATGTACCTCGTTCGCAACTTGGGAATCTTCAAGGTATTGTCTATTGTGAAACTAAACACCAAAACACGTGAGGGGAGACAGCGATCCAGCGCTGGGCGCCGCGATGTTCGTTCGAACCGTCGGTCATTGAAGGTCTTTCTTCACTGGAGGCATGGTTTCAATTGGGATTTGCATGCAATTTATCTGCTGGCTGTGCTCCTTGAATGCGCGCTCGTCCGCAGGTTGGCTCAATACCTGATTCAAAGCTTGACCGACAAACTTCGTTGGCTCGACTGAGGGTCCCCGGAACGAACACACGAACAAAATCGCGGACTTGCAATATTATCCAAATTATCGCTCCCCGATGAGTCGCAGTGCCGCGGGTATCGTTTTGGTAGCTCGCCGCAGACCTGGCGCTCCAGCTCGTCCGCTTCAAATCGGCATTGCATGACATCGAGTGCTCCGCTCCTGGAGCATGGGGCACTTATGATTCGACCTGTTCCACAGCATGGTGTGAGCTTCGAGTAACGTCTAGACCCTGCACTCCGTATTATGGTAAGGAATACGGCTGATTTCCGGAAATACAGTCCGTATTATAATACGGAACGTATCGTATTACGGTTATACGGATCGCACTCATAATGCGGTCCGTACTATAATACGGCGCTATGGAACCTATTATTGATATGGACCGTACCGTAGTGCGGTAGTATGGAGTACGGTATCAGACTCGGATGCCGTATCAATAATACGGTCCGTAGCGCCGTATCACAGCACAGACCGTATTATGAGTACGGTCCGTATCATAATACGGACCGTATTTTCGGAAATCAGCCATATTCCGTACTACGGAGTGCAGGGTCTAGTAACGTCGCTTTTGGGTTCGGATCTCAGTAGTCGCTGGAATCTGAGTCTTCGGCGCTCATCGATCACTCATCGCAATCCCTGTGGAATGGGTATGATTCCATCGGAGAGCCCGGAAATTCAAATTCAGGATATTTCGAGCTGTTCCGGAATCACGAACATCACCTACGGAACCAAGGCTCATCGTGAGGCCTGTTTTCCTCTCGGCTGTTGAGCAAAAACTCTGCGGCAAGGGGACTCCAAGGGAAGTTCCACCTCGATGCAGACAGAGCTAGGCAGAAACAATTGTCACAGTTGATGACATCATCGCTTATGTGATCAGAAACTTGGGTGCGATGCAAGAACGGATCAGACTCAATCGAATCCTCGTCCCACCAAATCGAATCAATCTGTGTATTCGCCTGTTGCAATATCAGCGGAAGGATGTTTAGGAATTCGCCCAGTCCGGTTTTCAATCAACAGCGTTCGAACGGGTTTCCTTTCTGTCATTATCGAATGACTGTTTTTAGCAGCTACATGACCGTTTGCAAGGTACAGTTCCATTGTGTTCCTCTCATCGAAGTTTCACCATTCAGGCCATACTTTTTTTCCGTGGGAGGAGCAACTAACAAAGGGAGACGCGATGATTCACAAAAGGAATTGTGAGCGCGGAAAAAAGGAAAAATGACAATGAGGAGAAGATGGACGTCGAGGCACGTTCAATGTACACAGTTGCCGTGTCTTAAACTTCTCAGACATGTTCTGCTTCGTTTCGACACTCGCACTTAATTGATGAACAGTTCCTACGTTCGCCGCCGGAGAGCGGGCTGCCAGAAGTGAGCTCTCGGAACCTGGATTGACCAGGTATCAGAATTAACTCGATTCAGACTCGCGGTACCGGGACGACAAACATGTGTTCCTACCGAAGCTCTGTTGATCGACGGAGAGAAAACTGGGCCATTAACCGCTCTCGGCTCTCTTGAGAGCGACGACCATCTGAAATCCTCTAACGACTCGGATTCGCACAGTTTCCCACGCGTTTCGACGTGGCACTGCGAGTCTTCTGGCTTGGGAAGATCTCAAGGTAGAGAGAAAAGCTCGCAGTGCCGGCGGCTCGTGTCCAGTCGGTCGTTCGGGCGCATATTTTCTCCGTCCAAAGCAGTGGCCCTCTTAATGTCTCTGTGTCTGCAAACTATCTGGCGGGGGTGACAGGTGAGACCCTTCTGGCATCGCTGGCTGTCGGGCGACACCTGCTCTCTCCACGCTATTCAGCTCCAGCCTTCTGTCGTGCGTCGCATCCTCGTTTCTGCGCGGGAAGCAATCTTGTTGCTCTCTTAGCCGAACCAACCACCACGACTACCCGAACAACGTCTATGATGACTACTGTTCGGTGTCGATACCGAGTTCCTGATGAGGCGCTTCTGCCGGTGGTGTGGCGGCTACATCCAGCGCCTTCAGTCGATCGTCAATAGAGGCAGATGAAACTGTGTTGTAATTCCGGAGCCAGAAGTCTCACGGTGTTTCTGCTTGATCGACGCTGGTGTTACCGACAGAAAGACCGGCAGCGAGTTTTATTTTCCGCTTTCGCGGTCTCCGTGAGCTTCGAAAACCTCGCCCGATCGTTCCAGAAGGAGTTTCAGATCTTCAGACCTGGATCTTTTTGACCGCAGATCGTAACTGATGAGATTCGGCCGAATTACCGAAGATCGGCTCTTCGATAAATTTCAGCTTGTAACGTCGTTTATTCGGTTTCGAAAGAAGCTCATGGATAAGCACAGAAACCTTCGAGCCCTGGGAGCTCCATACGGCTCCGGCAGCTGATCGGCGAGCTCAACACGAGCTCTTATCCACTCCTCAAGAGCCTACGACATTCGTAGAAGGCGGATAAATCGTTGAATAGTGGAGGAATGGATTATTTTTCTTTTTGGAAAAATCGCCGTTTTCGCGAGCAACTTTGTTAGCGTTGTGTGCTGTCGGGGTGGCTGCACTTGGCGTTGCGGCTCGCAGTAACCTTCTTCTTCACAGCTCATCAGTCTGTAGCTTCGTTCATCCTTCCGTTCACTCACTCGCTCGTTCGTCCGTCTGTCTGTCCGTCCGTCAGCTGGTTCTGGTGTTCTCTTCTGTTGTTTGCGCGAGTTGTTCCATGACTAGCCCTGAAAACAGATCGTAAGCTTGTCCGAGTGAGCGAGCGGTTGCCGTTAGCTGGACGGCGTTCGGCCGACCGGGCTCGCCACGAATTCAGTCCAGAAGCTACGGAAGAGAGGAAAAACGCTGCTGGCCAAAGAGATCTCTTTGTGGGCCTTGAACCCGACGTTTTTGTGCTGAATTTATGAGGAACGACAAGGAGAAGACGAAGCAAAGGATTCCAGAAGGCGGACGGGCGGTCGGACGAGCAAGCAGGCTCGCCATGATTTAGGTTCGCTGAAGAGAGTTCCCTTGTTTTTATTGTCTCGTGTTCGTAGAGCATCGTAGCGCATTGAGTATCTCACGTAGACGGGACCTCTGACGGGGAGCGAGACAAAAAGATTCCGGAGACCGAACAAAGGCGCGGACGCTCCACTCGAGTCCATCTCGGGCGGTGACTCAGCGCGTTGTGAATTGAAATCTCTCCATTAGATCGTTCAGATCTTCTACTTCGCGCTATGGAATCGTTCCGCTCCCTCCTGTCTCACACTTACTCACTCTTCATCCGTTCATTTTCTGGAAACTTTCCCCAAGTTCGTCGTCGGGAGATCGGTGCGGCACCGGATCTGCTCTTCGCAACGATGTGCTCACTTCGAGGAAGCTGACTCATTGAAATCATTTGGAGAAAGCAACGACCGACGAAAACCTTGTTGACAATTGTGAGAGTTGGACTCATCGCATCGAGCGTCGGTTCTCGACTGGGCATCGTTTCTTCGATCCGCTCGTTAACACAAACGTATACCAACCAGTGGTAGGACGGCCGGCTCCCAGAGAAATGAACGGAGGACGTAACTGAGCTGTCACTCGGAACAACTTCTCCGAGGATGGATCAGTGAATGGCGAACAGATTGACTGGCGGGTTGACTGAATGACTGATGGACGAGCGGGGGCTGCTGGATCGTTCTCGCGTGTCGTACAGCGACGTTGTTCGCTATTCATCAATTAACGCCACTTTGATCGCTGATCGTCGATTGTCCTGCTCCGACGGTGCTCGAAACGGATTCGCCGGCTATTAATACTGGCCGCGGACGGTGACGTCGTCGGTTGCGAAGTCTCATTCTTCCACTACCGGAGAACGAATCAGCTCGATAGTGTACAGCGTCGCCGGCGTGCGTTACCGGAGCTTGCACGTTTCGCAAGCACGTTTCAAACTGAGTCTTTCATACAACTCATCATTGTCATTACAATCATTATCGCAAACGCTTTACCGCGATCATCTCTTTCGGTGCCGCCGTACACGGCATGATCCGACACGCGCGAAACGGGTGGAAGAACCAGCGGCGATGAGCAGCGGGTTTCTAATGGAGACAAGGGAGAAGCAAACGCGCAGAACGAAGCCGCGAAAATATCCACTTGACGTCGAATGCGAGGCTTCTCGAACCGCGATCGCTAATTCTAGACAATTCCCGCCGCTTTCCTCGAGCTACAACCCCGAAGAGGATCGGATGTTTGCGGAGGTGCTATCGGGAGAAGAGTTGAATTCCGCACAAAGGAGTCGATTGATTCCATAAGAGATAGTTATCTCGACGTCAACGCGAAGATGGACTTCCTCTTCGAATCGGTGGATTTAAGTGAGTCGCGTGGTGATGAATGACGCCGCCGAAAAACGGCCGACACGGAGATAGATGCGCACAAGGACTTGCCGGCCAGCGGCGAACTTGAGCACAAGGGAGCCTCCCCAGGTGTACGATGAATCGAATAACGGAAGTGACCGCTTCGCATGCGAAGGTCCCTCAAGAATTTCGATGCGAAGAACGGCCCGAGCTCTTCGCGTACGACTCAATGTTACTGCCGCCACCACCACCACCACTTCTCCTCCTCACTGTCCCGCTTATTTATACATCGACGAAGTCCGAGATGGCGATCGGCGACGTTCGGAGCAGGCCCGCATATGGGTCCAAGAGCGTGTTTCTGACCGGGCCCACTGTGCGCTTCGGTTTGAATTGTAAATGCGAGCTAGTTAAGGCAGCAGCAACCCAGAAAATAGAGGCTCATATCGCCGTTCGTCGCCGTCGTCGTGCTGCATTGAGAACTGACGAGTTTATGTATCCATTGTCCTTTCACCGCAGCAGCCTCTAGAAAGGACCATTACTTCCAAGCAGCCCGATCTCACGCTAAACTGAAAAGGGAACGTCGATGAAGTCTTCGGCCCGTAGCTGTGCGGCAACCGGTTGGCGGACTCACCTTCTCACCTACTTCCTCAACGGGATCGTTCATTCGCGGGATGGTTACAACGCAAGCAGCGATACCTACCGAGATCGCGTCGGGTCGTCCGATGAAGCGATCGACCATATCGATTGTCTGGTTAAGGGAGTTCGCTCGAAACAAACAGAGCGACCGACAGATTTTCATTCGATTGGGACGGAGGAACAATGCGACGATTGGGGAGACCTCACGTGTTTGCGTCTTCTGCCGCGTGAACCGTTCAGGGCAAACCGTCGGAATGGTTGGCGGACTGGTCATAGAGGTCAAATACGGTTTCGTAAGTTTTCGATTAGCAAATCGGAACGAGGGAGATGAAGCAGGGATTAGCAGATTGGGATGGATTCTTCGGATTTCTCAGGAGGATGAAGAGAACACGATTCGCGGAATCTCGACTACGACGAACCGTAGCCGGAGAATAGCGGCGCTCTCGGTTCAGGAAAAATAGTTTCCCCGTGGCTCTAGCAGCCACTATGTTGTTACTCGAAGTTGGCCTTGGTCGCGGCTCTAACCTTCTAGGTTCAGGCAGTCGTTTTGTGGAGAGCTTGCAGTTTGCGAACCCAATTTAGGCGAAAGAGGAATTGCAGCCGACTCACGAGTGGGCGGCCGACTGCAGCAACCGTAATCAGGAAATTCAGCAAAACGCCATCAATGCTGCAGACTTCTTTGCTGATTTACTTGCCTGCCTGTCGGCTGGCCGCTCGCCCGCTTTTTTACTCGTTCTCCCGCTCGTGGCTTCTGTGCTGCTGATCACTGGGGTCCTCGTGTGACAAGAGCAGGCCCCCTGGCCGAGAAAAGAGAAACATTCGGGGCCCCTGGCTTCCGCCGCCCGAAATCACTGAAAGGCCACCCCATTCATGAATTTCAGACGATTCCGGCATGACGCATGCTCCGACGCGTCACCACGGGTATGTGAACAGCGATGATTACTCGCTTGTTCTCGATTTGTTGTAGCTTCGGGAGGGAAAACTGAGCAAAAAAATTGATGGGAATTTATTTTTGGAACGCGCGAAATGCACAGTGACCGATAATGACGCAGGCGGTCATATTCTATGCCTTTTTGTAACATTGATTTTTCTTTATGGATTCCGCTCCCCTGCCCGGTCTGCGGGATCCACGAACATTATAAATACGAACCGTGGGACGTGGCGGTGGCTATTTTCGTGTTTGACCTTTTTGATCGTCCGTTGGCAACGCCATGCAGACTGAATCTTGCTTAGGTGACATATTTGTACGATCGGGGCGTGAATCGATCCTTTGCTCGGCTCCGATGAAGCCATGAACCTGGTTTTTCTGACGTCCAGTCGCAGGAGAAGGACTTTTTCTGTGCATTCGATAGTTTCTCTTTATCCCCCCAACGCCCCAGCGTGGTCACCACCGTTATTTCGGAAAGGCCACGTCGAGACTCGGCTCTGATTTTGCTTCTGGGATGGACGTGGATTCTTCCTCTTGACCGTGCGAGTATCGGCCGTCGAGCGGTGGGAGTTCTCCATAGCTGCGACGGTCATATCTGTCCGTCCGAAACGATCGAGTCCCGAAAGCCGTCACCAAGCCGAACGAGCTCAAGATAAGTCCCGTGTTACGCCATGTTCTATTCGCGCGAAAAACTCCGCGTACCTCGTCGTTCCAAACTCACTTGGTGGTCGGAGCGGTCACCGTCTGAGGAAACTTCGGCAGGAACACTGGAACTGGAAGTATGGGAGAAAAACTCGGGAACCAAGAGGAAAAACTCCCGGTCCGGCGGCGGCGGCAGCTGAACCACTGTAGCGAAGAACATGAACGAGCTTCCCGATCGCGAGGGATCAAGCACCGCCAACTAAAAACCGCGTCGAGTCTGGTGCCTTGAACGCTGCCATGATATTGAGTGAAAGTTTCAAAATTCGTCGCGACTCACTGTGTCACGAAAAGCCACGCGGTATCGTTTCCCTCGTGGCGGATCCCGGGGCTGCCGTCATCTCCGTTCCGTTCTCGGATCCTGGCAGCGCCTCGGATTGTTTGCCGATGAGGACGACGCCGCCAACTCAGCTGTGCCCTGCGCATCGTCCTATTCCGTGCTCATTGGTCCTCTGCGTTGCACGTCGTCATCAGTGCATACGCTCGTATGAAGAGCGATGAGCACGCTGCACACCGTCACGTAAAGTATATAAAACAGTATTAGGGCGATGTTTTTATTGGCTCGGCTCTACTCGTTCGTTTGTTCGCTCAATCTCTTCCTGGCATCCCGGAGAACCCTCAAATAGTGCCGTTACCCCCCTACTGCTCGGTCTCCTTTCTGCTCGACTATAAAGTCAGCAGGCAGCGGGTGGATCAGAGATCTCCGAAGCGAAAGTTCTTTTCTGGGTCTCAGCTTCCCGATCCTTTCCGAGTTTCGCCGGTGCTCAGCGTAACGTCCCCCGCACTTCTCGGCGCATCATCAAAACGAGAATCCAGCGAGCCCCGGTTGGGCTCAGCCTCCTTTCGCCCCCGGCCAGGCCTGGCGTGTTCAGGTCCTGATGCATGAATGCGACGTGGTTCGCTGCGTATGTTTCATAACATGAATCGGTGGAAGCGAGCGATTCACGGCGAGCGAATGTCGCCTACCGATCGATTTGTCTTGTTTTTACCGGTTCGTCCCTTCGGTTCGGAAGTCGCTCGCCCGAAAACCGTCACCGAAGGGTGTAAGCGTACCGGTACCGCTGCTGGTAGTAGGATAATTACTTATCAATGGACCTATCAATAAGATGGGACGGGATGAAGTCACAGATGAGATGAGCCCGTCCGTCTGTTCGTCGGTCGCCCGTCGTAATTGCAAGGGCGGAAGTGTGCGGCGCTGCGACTTCTGGAATACCGTTACATCGCGCGACAACGCCGCCGCTCGACGTTTGTCTCCAGTAGCGAACGAGGAGAGATATCGAGGAGAAGTTCGACGCCGCCGAGGCAAGCGTTGGGCAACCAGTTCCTAGCGTCAGCATGTCTTCGAATGATGAGCGCTGCAGATCGGCGGATTGATCAGTCAACGACAGATACATCGATCGATGCGCGGTCGTTGCTCATATTCGACATTCTATCCTAGAAGATCATCAGCGTCGATCAGGTAGCAAGTCAGCTAATCGTGTGTCAATCTACTCTCAACGGTCACTCGCCGTAAACCCTCATAGATATTGCCGATATTGGAACCTCTGTTGGATGCCTGTTTGCGTTCCACTGTAAACGCCAAATCCGTAGGGAACTTCCTGCGTGGAGCGAGAACAAAGCCGAGGCTTACGGAGGCTTGCTCTTAGCTCCGTTGCCGCTGCTTACCCCAACTTTGGGCGACCACGTGACTTTGACTGACTTGTGATCCTTTTCGGCCCTCGTCGCTCGGAGGAAGAAAGACACAGAAACGGATCGACACTGCGCTTGCGGTCGATTGGGCGCATCCTCTCGAGCCTCACAGTTCTTGCGCTCCTCCGAGATGAGTCAGAAAAAAGGATTCATCACGGCGGCTTAACTCGAGGGGCGATCCAGGGGAGGTGCGGAGGCGAAGGATCAAGGGGTGATGCGATCGATGCCGGCCTCCTCGCCGGGTATTAATCTATGATTGAGTGATTCGATTGAAACCGACCGGATAAACTCTCGACATTGCCGCGGTGTCACGGAGTGCCGGTAGCGGAGGCGGTTTGTTTGCTCGATTTTCGCTGGTTCGACGCGAGCTTTTCTTCCGAACGAGCGCACGGGCAGTTTCGATTTGCAAAACGAGATGAAGCGCCTGGCGTGTTCGTGTGACTTAGAACGCTTCCATTCGTATCGATGACTTTGGAGGAAAACCGATAGCCCCGCGACGTTGGCGGTCAAGGTGAAATCACCGAGCAGCGTCTTCGGAGGGTCGAGCCGTCGATGATCGCTTCGCAGCAAATGAACATCCAGCCGAACGCCTGCGCGAACGGAACATCCAACGAAAGCTGCAATGAATGAGCGGAGTAGAATGAAGTGACAGCTGAGCAGTAGCCGATGATGGCCGGGGGAATCGATTCCTTCACTCGACGGCAGCGAGCGGTCTTTTCGCAGAGAATCCTCCTCCGTCAACAGCAGAAGCACCGCCGACGGCTGCGGCAACGTCAGATAACGAGAGATGCCAAAAAGGAAACGCGCGTGATTCTCCGCGCGTCGTTCGATTCCACACTCGGACGAAGCCGAAGGAACACAGAAATCGAAAGACATTATCATCAAAGTGAGCGTGTTGCACGCATTGGGAAACAGCAGCCGACGTCGCGTGATGGATGGATTATGAACAAAGTCGGTATTCATCTCGCCGACATTATGACGGATACCTACGCCCTCATCATAAACACGTTAGAATTGCAAACGATTCACTCGAAATGCGCCGTTCCGCCGTTGCTTGGCACTATTCGATCATCTGAGCGCTCCGGGCTTTCATCACATTTCATTGACTCATCATTGTGCACTCACGTGAGCTTCGCTCGATCGATCATCGAAGGTCGATGGGATCTGCTCGATATGTTCTCGATTTTCGCAGAATATCGACCGTGCCGAATCGACCGACGCGACCCCGAGTCGCGTCGAGTAGGCGCGCTGTCCATGATCCGATTGTTCCAGGTTCACGAGTTTCCGAAGTGGAACGCTCAGACCGAAAAAGAACAGGGAGAGGCCTTCCCGGGAGCGTCGGAATAAGAACTTCCTTGGATCATGAGTCGGAGGAATTCTGCGTTCACGGACTGCAATTCAAGACCCCGGTCCGATCATCTCCGATGTTCGGTTTGCCGGTTTGTCGTACCGGCATTGGCATTCATCGGATACCTTTCATTTGCTTTCGTTACGAGGTTCTCCTCTGTTCGTATGCGCCACTTCGCGGATCTGGAAAAGCTCTCCCATACTCCTGTGGTCGACCGTGCTCTCCCTCATTTCGCCGCTCGGGGAGGTTTCTTTTCCCCGGAAACCCTCGTCGCAGGACAGAACCTTGTTCCATATGCCTTCATCCTCGCTGCCCTTTCCTGCCGTCAGGTCGCGTCCTTCTCGTTTGTTACGACCTTCCCCGCCGTTCCGGAGAAGTCTCAAATTCTTGCGAGATCGAGTCACTCAGGCTCTACATCGCATGCGGTGTTGACTTCCAGAATTGCAAGCTCCGAAGACCCACCTTTCGAGCGTCCGTCATTGCGCGCAATCACAATGTTACGCAACGTTCGAAGCGAGCAGAAAAATAACGAAGGGGGGTGGCCGGCCGCGGTCTGCCAAAGATGACCGAAAACAGAACTTCGTCGAGAACGTTTGTTGTCATCGAGCAGTGTACGTTACCGCCGCCAGGCCCGGCGGCGGTGCACGGCAGGGAAGGAGACGCCGATATTTCACCGAGAAAGCTTCGCCTTGCAGCGCTTTCAGGCCGCAAGCTCGGACGACAGTTCGCTCGTCCTCGTTTTCTTCCGTAACAACAACTCCTCGGAGTCCTCCCCCGCGCTGCGGCCGCAGCCGCCCTTGGACCGAGTCCCGTTCCCACCGTTTTTGTCTGCTCCTCGGAGTTTTGACTTTTTGCCAAGTCGGATAATTCTATTTCGCTCTCAGTTCCCCGCCATGAACGAATGACGCTAACAAAGCTCAGCTGACGGTCTCGTGCTGGCCAACAATGAGACGACAGATTTTTTTCACTTCTTCTTGAGCTCCCGCCGCTCGTTGGGTCCGTCGCTCCCGTGACCCAGTGGTCAAACCCTCGTTACGTAAGCGCGGCAGCGGGATGTTCTGAGCGAATCGTTGGATGTTTGACGCAGGAACGACTCTCTGCGTGGAGCGGGACGTCTCGGCGGCTGCGAATCGGACTGGCCGATCGGCGAGCGTCGTCCCGGCGCCCGAGTCTGCCGCAGCCGAGGTTTCCGAACGCCGAAGCTGGCGACCGCTGATCGCTGTCCGGGAGGGGGGGGGGAAACGTCGTTCTCCGTCCATGGTAGATGGACGTGCGGTCCCCGAGCTCAGCCTGAGTCACCTGAACGCGGAGCTGCAGAACCGCTTACCGAACCGCTTGCTGGCACAGTTTCTGTGGCGGCCTTTGAACGGCAGGAAACCGGACAGGCGGCGGCGGCAGAAGCCGCGTGTGTCGCAGGTGAACTTCTGGACGGACAAGTCGACAGGAAAACGGACCGACAAACGGACAATGGAAGATAAAGCAACAACAGCGAGCGGCGGTCGCTCCAGTGTGGATGAGTGCTCGACGTGGCCTGCGCGGCTCGGCCAGATACGGGACGAGATGTTGCGCGATGTCGCCGAGAGGGAAACATTCCGTCAGGCTGGACTCGAGACCGAACGTTCGCAATCCGTAGTTGACCGAACGGCCGCGCCCGGCGAAATCGAAAGCGATCGCGGGCGCAGCGTGGAGACCGGACTCGCCAGATGAGGCTGCGTTCGAGATTGCTCGGTTGGCCGGGAGAAGTGGGAAACCGTGTTCGCTCCACTACGGCGGCATCATATACGAGCGGAATACGAGACGCCGCGCCGGCTCGTTACGGCGACCCGGCCAATACCCCTCGACCGGCCGGCCGGATCCACGGGCACCATCCATAATGGGCAAGAGAACTTTCCGACCAGAAGTACGCGGGCAAAAATAACGGCGGCCGTGACTTTGACTCCCGTTGTGGTCGCGGTGTCGGCGAAACTTTTCCGACGAAACGAGCGGGACCGCTCCCGATCGTGGCGAAAAACGGAACAGAAAACACCGAAGAAAAGAAAACGAAGTGTTGGTCGGTTGTCGAACAGCGAGCGTGGACAGCCGAAACAGTCGTCGAGGAACGAGGGCTCGGAGCATGGGAACGCGAAAACAATGCTGCTACGCCAGAGTGGGTGCAGTGCGAACAACTGGGCGCGTCCATCTTTCAACGACCACCGCGTTCGACCACCGGCGTCACTTGACTCGTGCACCCATCGAGGGGGAATATGGAGCGAGCAACGCTGCCACCCAATACATGATCCTAACGAGCACAATAATCGCGGTGCGGTTCGTGCGCACGGCGCGCGTGTTTCTCGTGTCCCGAATGTTTTTTTTCCGCCGTAGGATCCGCAACTTTCGAAGATGAACGATCCGGGAACAACATGCGCCGCACTGGAATGAATTCATTTCTTTGATTTACACGAGTGGCGCGTCGTTGCCCTATTCTCGTACAAGTAGCAGGATATCATTATCGAACCAGTGGACGCGGGAATCGCTTTAGAGAGAGAAAGATAGGAGGAGGCGGACGGACGGACGGACGATAAGCAACTACTCGGGGAAGCTCGAACGATCACAAAGCTCCGGATCCGTCGGCTTGAGGAAGCCACATCCTGAACTTCGAGTGGAGCTGCCGTCTTTCATTTCGGTCTGTCTTGGCGCCGATATTAGCTCAGGGATTAGAACCATAAATTCTGGAGCCGAGCGAAGGACGTTCGGTCCGTGAGCCGAGTGACCAGAGATACAGTAGCGCGTGGAGGAAGCAGCATTCGATTCTCAGGCCGAATAAACGCTTGTGCCTATTCTCGATTCTAGTTTGTGATCGGCCGCTTCCTCCGACAACGCTGTTCGGTGGGGATGTCGAAACGTTCCTCCGCCGCCTCACGAAACGGGACAGACAATGCTACCCTTGCGGAGCAGTTGGTTCCCAGGCCGGATAATTTGGTCTTATTCAGGATGACTACGTAATTGATAGATCGATGCCGTCGCTCGATCGGCACGACTGCTGGCTGGCTTGAGAAGTCTACCGACGGGGTAAGACTCAACGGCTCAAATCAGGGAGAGGACAAAACGAATTCATCCGGTACATGGATGACATATCTGTTTCGAACAGCGCCTGTAACGTTGCCAAACGCCCAGACCTAATAACTTGGCCGCCTTGAAAATGATCTGGGTTCTGGTGGCTGAGACGCATCGGGGACAGCAGGTTCTCGCGACCAATTATTCAGACGTGATAGAGTAATTACAAACATTAGCCTAGTAATTGTTTCTCAAACACCGTTTTGTGTTCGGACGACGTCCTTTCGGGAGACGCCGCTTTCAACGTCTTCCACCGATATCCGAGAACATGCAGCGACCGCACAGCCTCGGAGCTTTCTAAAGAGCTTCGCTTCTGGGGCTCGGGGTTCAACGAATATCGTCTGAATCGAACTTCTTTAAGTTCACGCAACGGAAACGAAGAGAGACGGGCTCAAATAATTGCTCAAGGATTTGGGTTTTTGGATAGGATTGATTTTTTCAAAAGTTGAGATCCGATACGCTGGCGGTGAGGACGTCGGCCGTTCGTGGACCGCTCCGGCCGAGTTTCGAAGCGTCGTTGCTTCATTTCGATCACGTAAACTAATGCAATAATAATCCGGTGAAACTGCAGCGCGGCATGGCTTCTTCTCAAGGGCCTCACTCTCTTCCCCTTTCGGCCGCCGCTGGTGCTCCTCTTCCTCCTGGCCGGCTCCCGTTACCAACCAACTCGTTTTCCTTGAAGAGACCGAGCAGCTTCCGCTCGTGTTGTTTTCGATACAGCGCTCGACTCGAAAGCGGGCTTCGGCACCCCTCAAAGAGATGGGTTCTCGTCTCAAAGGGACGTTTTCCGGGAGGAAGTTTGAAAATTCGAGCTCAGACTCGAGAATTCTGGCTGGGAATCGCCCCAGAAAGAGAACGGCTCCTCCGAGCGCTGCGGTGTCTGTTGAGCCGGATAATTACTCGATCGATGAGTGAAAATCTCCTTTCACTTTCCGCTTCCGAAATCTTGATACTTGTCGTTGCGGGCGCGTGGCCTCTGTTCAAGCTCCAATCAGCGTGAATGACCATGAGTGCCGTTGTTTCTCGTCACAGTGAAAGCAGCGATCAGGGCGGCTTCCGAGAGAAATGACATTAACATCGCTAGCCTGGGATTTTATGATCCAGAAACGTTCATTTTATGTATCGAAACTTTCTCGGCCGCTAGTACCGATGACGTCAAAGCTGGTCCTTTGAGTGAGTCGGATCAGTTGCAGTCTTTCTGAGCTGACGCGCCATGATTACCGTTCCGTGTTTCGACATTTCTCGTTTTTCCAAATATTTCCTAAACAAGATGGGCAGCCTTTCGGCGTGCGTCGACAGCATGTTTGCGACAACTCTGTTCAATGGTACGCGAACCGTAACGTATCCACAGAGTTGCTTTTACACTCGTCAGAGCTGGAATGGTTCAGCTCGGAGCGATCCCTTGACGCTCGGTTTCGCCTCTCGGCTCCCTCTTCTTCCCCTCCGCGTACATCTGTTAGCGATATGGGACCGGTGGGCGGACGGAAGAACGAACTCTTCCGTGTTCCACACCGATCCGAGAGTCAGCAAGCAACGTCGGTGCCATCAGCATCATCAACACGATTTCCAGTTTGCTCGCGCGCTGACAGACAGCGAAACTGCCGGAGAAAGTCGTCGTCATCTTTGCGAAAACGTCGAATACTTCCCTCTCGCGCCGCAAGATCTTCTGTAGGTGTCGGAAACTTTCATTTCTGCAGGAACGCCACACATCGCGATACCTCACTGAGAGATTTCCCACCTGGCGGCTTCGTCCATATTGAATCCACGCGGGCGTTCGGAGCCCCGTCCGCTCCCTCCCCCCGACCCGCGAGGCGTGTCACCTTGGGTACTTTCGGCCGGTCTTGACATCCATGTTCGACTCCGTTGACAATGAATCGATCCAATGCGTGAGCGACTGATTATATGCGTGCTGTAATCCGAGTGTCAATACACGAGAAATTCCGGCGAATGAATACGCTCGCGATATTACCCTGTCCAGAGCAGCGTTGTCGTGGGCACGCGCCACAGGGAAGCTCGTTGGCCTGCTTCGTTCCGGCTCGGAGCCGGCGTCACGACACGAGTCGCGTCCGAGCCTTCGGCAGCCGCATTCTGATATTTGCGACATAAGCAAGTGGCCGTCGACGACATCTCTTCAGACCACTCACGTTTCTAGTTCAGCTTTTTTAATGGGGAGAAGATCAAGAGCTGTGTGTCAAATCTCGGGCCTATCCCGCGCGGGAAGGATGGAGTATCGCGGATTGCAAGCGGAAAAAGACGGAGTCAGCGTTTAGCCGCCACCGGAGTAAACTACTCGAGAGTCTAATAGAGAAAAAAGGAAAACGAGATAAAGAAGAACGAAGAGCAGAAATAATGAGCGAGAACTCACACTCGTCGCACACGCGCTGTCGACTATCAGACACGTTGGATGCCCTCCAACAGTGAGCCGCGCTAATGTTGCCGCCAGCGGGGAAGGACCCGTTAGCAAGGACGCCGGGTGTGTTCTCCTTTTGACAGCGACCGAAACTCTCCGCTCAGACGGCGTCTCCATTCGACCACATCCGAAGCCACTCGCGTCGCTAACCTGTCGCATGATTGCTACTCAAACGAAGCCTTCAGAAGTTCTCGCGACGACTCGGCGACGTCTCGAAATTATTTCAAATTCAAGCGAACATCAATCGCATCGGAGACTAGCCGAAACTTGGCGCGGTCCGGCTCGCTGCGGGCGAGCTTGAAATTCGTTTCCAAGTCCAGTCGCTTCTGGGAGCTGCCGCAAAAATTCACTTGACATCGCGTTCACCTCCGTTTCAAAACCAGCCGTGATATGATCCTCGGCGAGTTGTTGCGAGCGGCTCGTGTCGGTCCCCATCTTGAGCAAGAAGCTCTTTAGCGCGTAAATGATTGTCCGGATAAATGGAGGATGAACACATGAATAAAGTAGTGATAGCCGCCGCTGTTGCGACCACGACGCTTCGTTGTGATATCACCGTGTGTTTGACGTGTTCATACCGGCAGCGGAGGCTTTCAACGCGGTTTGTGAGCTGTCCGCATGGCGTGTTGGTCAGAGCCGGCCGCCGTCTTCGCCGCCGCCAGTATGTGACAAACTGGCAGGCATGCTCTTCAGGGGGGCGGCGAGTTTCGCACGACTTCGTACTTGAGCTGCTTTTGCTTTCGCGCAGAAGTGCTCGACGCGCCCCGAAGAACAAAACCGCGCCATGCATCGAACGCTCGCTCCGTACCGCGTGGACATTCCGAACAAAAATTTAATGAGTTTCCGTTTTCTCGTTTCCAGACGCCGTCCCCGAGACGACTTTCCAATCAAGATGAAGTGGAGTTTGATTTTGACGAGTTTTTTGGTGAGCGCCGCCGCGCTGGCAACGACGGACGAACCAGAAACCACAACGTCTCGGTTGCACCGGTCGACGTTTCAGGAGCAACTGCAATGGACGACGCCACTACCGACAACGGAGTCTCTGCCCACGGGCTTCGAAGAAGCGGCGGAGTCCCGAGCAGACACTGGAACAGAGTCGGCACGGGCCGTCATACAACTCGGCGATTCACCAGAACAACAGAAACCGGACATGCGCGAAGGAGCACCCGAGAAGGTCAGAACAAACCAGGACAACTTGCCAACCGCCGAGCCGGATCGCGAAGCGCTCCCCAGCAGTTTGCAGAATGAGCCAGCCCGAGAACAAGTTTCCGTTGCGCATAACGCAACTGACGGGCTCGTCGAAGATAAACACAACTCGAGTGAAGCCTCGCAAACGAAGCCTCGGCAAACGTCGTCAGCAGACGAGGCTTCTGAGGACGAGGCGCCGATCGCCAGCGTCGAGCTCGAGGATGGAAAATATTCTCCAGAAGCCGAGACGAGCTCTCCACCTGGGGAGAACCCCGCATCGGGTATGAAGTTGTCCACGGCGGAACCCCCGGCCGTCGATGGGGGAGCCAACGTCTCGCAAATTCAAGGTTCTTCTACGTCTACGACGGAAAACGCTTTGTCTCACTCGACTGAGGGCGAATCGCTCCAAGAAGGAGCGAGCGGAGTTCCAGTGACGCAAACGAGTGACGTTTCCGAAACGACCGACGCTGATCGGTCGGATGTGTCGACAGAAGACGCTGGTCAAGACTCTCTGTCCACCGAGAAACCTGACGAGAAACCGAACGCGACCACAGCTGGTTATGCGGAGCTGAGCAACCTCCTCCGACACCCGCTGTCGCTCCAGATGAGGTTGACTCCAACGGAACAAGAGGCGGCGATAACGAGCCCGCAACAGAGCGAGCAGAAGCTCGCAAACTTCTCCGAACCCACTCCTCTGGCCGAAGTGACTCCCGAGCCGCAGCTCAACGAAGTGAAATCGAGTTTGAACGCGAGCGACGACAGCTCCTCGGTTGAGGAGTTGCCTGCGCTCTCGATGATGGCTCTGAAGTCCCCTCCTCTCGTTGAATTCAGTTACAAGGAAGGAACCCCGAAACCACCTTCGCAACAGAACAACGCTATTCAGAGAGAGCCCGCGAAGCCGATTGGGGAAATCACCGAAGATGACCATGTGGTGGAGAATTCCCATTCAACAGAGTGAGTAGCGCCTCTTTCCTCTTGCTCTCTCTCTCTCTCTCTCTCTCTCTCTCTCTCTCTCTCTCTCTCTCTCTCTCTCTCTCTCTCTCTCTCTCTCTCTCTCTCTCTCTCTCTCTCTCTCTCTCTCTCTCTCTCTCTCTCCTCTCTCTCTCTCTCTCTCTCTCTCTCTCTCTCTCCTCTCTCTCTCTCTCTGATCTTGGAAGAGCTGCCATTCTCAAGGATAAGCTTTCATTCCCGCGAGCATTCCTCTTCATCATTGACTTCCGCGATCAGATTCCTCGGCCGACCCTCTCTGATCCAAAGGTTTACGAACGAAATATCCTTTTCAAAGTGTTTTTGTTTCTTCCCAATCGTGATTCGATATGCCCCGGAGTTAATGAGCGCGCGGTGCACCGAGAGACCTGATGACCCGATTGAAGAAGCCGGTCGGATATTTTCGATGTTCTCGAGAATCGTCCGACGCCACGAATCATGGGGTATTCGCTCCGTTCCCCCCTCAAAGCTCCCTCTGATCCCCAGCGAGTTATTCTCCGTCGACCCGCCTCCGGCCACTTATGGATTTTTCCTCGGTGTTTCCCTCGGTTGCCGCATTTTTCCTTCGGAATTCTCGATTCCCTTACGTCGTTGCGACTTTGGTGTGTGTTTGTGTGAGGGCCAAACCGAGGGAAAATATGAGCGGATGCCGCAGCTCGCGTGAAATGTGTGAGCAGAGCCGTGGAATGAATTTCTATGACTGAGTGACGTACTCGCTGTCTGGTTGGCTGTTACGACGACTCGAGCACGTGTCGTTGCTTTCAGGTGTCACCTGCGGCAGGGAAACGCCGGGAATCCTCCGTTTCTCTCTTCCGCAATGAATTTTGTTATGGGCGAACAAGCCTCGACCTCACCATGCTTTCTCGCTGTGTTGAGGAGCGCAGAATCATAGTTTTCCTCGAGTGTATCAAACAATGTCTGCCGGAACGAAGGAGTTACTTCCCACACCCGTTCCAGGAGGAAGCGACCGATCGGTTTGAGCTTCGATTCAGCTTCACGCTGACTCCTGATGGAAGCTCGGCCGGCGTCCGGTCGTTCTGCGGGCCGCCGATCGCTTGTTCTCACCGAACGAACTCATTCATCTGTCAATTTGGAGGCGTAATTCGATTTGATCCGATACCCTTTCCGTTGAGTTTGTAGAGACAATGAGAAAGCGCCCGTCCATTCGCTATCTCTTGTCAGATCCGCCCGTCTCCTCCGAAGGAAAAGTTCAGAACTATCTCCCGAGTGAGCCCTCAGTAAAAAGGACCAACAGAACCGATCCGGCTCGAAGTGGATCGATTCGTTTGGGTTGATCGAATAGAGCAAAGACTGTCCTGTTCGGAGTCTGCCCGCCCTCCACTTCATGTTCCATTGGAGCTGTCCCGCAAAGGAGGAACTGCAAGTTGAATGAATCTTCGAATGAAAAGGGGGATAACAGCTGGTGAACTGCTTGTTCGGGCCCAGCGATGAATAACTGCGCTGTATCCTGTCGGGCTCTCCTGTAAATGCCGCCGGTCACTCTTCCACAGCAAGAATCGAGCCATGAGCTCAGTCATGACTTGCCTCGATGTCCCGAGGAGCACCTCTCGTCGGACACCATCTCAGCAGGATCGAAAAAGCTGTTACGCACACCCTTTTAGGCGATTGTTCTTGCATCAAAAAGTTCGAACGGAAACTTTTTGATTCCCTGGCAAAGTGTCCTGTATCCAGAACGACATAGGACTGAAGTTGCACCGACAACCCGAGGGGATGGGTTTTTTTTCCTGCATATGGCAGACCGGCTTTGACCCCAGGGCGGAGACGACTTTCGCAATATTTTTGGGTTGCTGAGCTTGCCGCGGTCGTGTCTGTTGTCAGGCACTTGTCGCGACGCTCGGGGCGTGCATTTTGGACAGTCACTTCAGTTCAGTGAGCGCCCCAGGGATGAGTGAGCACAAATTCGAACAAGCCTCCTGAACCCGTGGCCGCTCCGACCGAACGGAACAGCTAGGAGGGCGTGCTTTTTTTCTGTTCCCATCGGCTTTCCGTTGCCCGAATCGTTCTTCATCGGTCGCAACCCTCGCGGTTCCCGCAGCTCCCGCTCCTTCCTCCTCGGATTCCGTCCGCCTCTATCCCCGGGCTGACGGCGGCGCGTAGCGTCCGGAGAGCAGGGCAGGTGGCACTTCGTTCACATTTCATCGCATATCTCAGCCGTGTTTGCTGGCAGAGCCAATTTCTCGACCATGGGCCTCGCACATCTACGACTCCAAGTGGCCAGATCTGGAGCTCCTGTCTCTGTCCGAAAACCTGGAGCACTCGGAGCAACCTTGTGACACAGCGCCGAGTGAGCATGAGCGATAAGAAAATGAATTTCGATGTTCGTTTGTATATCTCAATGAGGAATTCTGCGCATTGCCGGAGAATTCGGTGGATATTGAGGGAGAGAAGTTCGGTGGTGGGAAAACGTCAGCGGGAAATCGAGCGGCGGAATCGCACTCACGGCCAGGCCTGACGTGATATTCTCTTCCGAAGAACGCTCTCGATAGGAGCAACATAGGAAATCATTCAAATGCCCAACTTCTGCCGAGATGTTTTCACCTACGAGAGTCGCTTTGAGTTGGAATACACGGAACGAACAAGCGGCCCTAACTTGTGTCCCCATCCCGACTCCATTTGCTTGCAAGAAGTTGAGCGTGTTGGAGGAGAGATAAGACTCGTGATTATCGCGGAGGGGGAGAAGCGGATTGCTCAAGGAAGGCTTCGAGTGACGGTCTCGACGGAGTGCCGGGAATCTGTTCCTTATATGCAGCTGGACGAATACGCCCGACCCTCACTTCCAGCGAGGCCCGCTTCAAGGAAATGATCCTCCAAATGGACCCAACGGAGAAATAAATAAGAGCGGAATCTTGTTTCCGGTGGCTAGAGCTGCAAGCGCCTATGTCGAGAAGCTTCGTCACATCAGGAGGGAGGTTGCTCACTTGTTCAGGGAAGATGTGAGATGGGCACCTGCTATTTCGTCCTCCGCCCCCCCCCCCCCCCCCTGCGGGTCTGAATGGACACATCTCGAAAATTCCGGGGCTCGAGCAGCCGATTCTCCGCAGCTTCCCCCCTTGTTCTTCGTTGAACACTCTTCCCGCTCGTTCGTCACCAGGGGAGATCAATGTACCTCCTTTCTGCTCTTCTTCAGTGATAGCACGGGAATCCCGAAATCTTCAGAAGCTGACCGACAGGGTTGCCAGTTTTCCAGCGCAGCACGGACGGCTCTCCTGGCATCATCTTTCATGAGTCGTTGACGATTGCTCCTTCCGCTTAATCTTGAAAGCTCCGGCTTAATGTTTGCGATTCATGTTCGCAATGTGTAACCAACTGATGATATCGAACGTAGTCAAAAGTTTCGTAGGATCGGATCATCCACTACTCAAATTGCTGAAGAGTAGAATGATCTCAAGCTTCAGCGTTCTGATAACATGCGCTGATGGAAATCTCCAACTTGAATGGCTGTTAGTTTCCATGCGCACGAGGTGTATCTCAGAATACCTCGTCGAATCATCCAAGGCAATAATTGACAGACTCGCGGAACTAATGTGGAACGAGACTCTCTATCCCATCTGGTAGGCGTTCGGCAGGGGAGCGCCAACATGGCCCCGGTGCCCCCGTCCCCCTACCGAAACGACGGCAACATCAGATTTCCTGTTTGCTCTAGCAGACAGAAAGACTGACGGACAAACGGTCGGACAAATGGGTAGGCGCGCACGCAAGCGAGCAGCGCGCGCGCGACCCGCTTCTGTTATCAGTTATTTTCATTGCTTCTGCTGGCAGCCACGTAATCTTCCCGTTTCTTCTTCTCTCTCGTATCAGATCTTGGTTTCTCGTCGCCGCGTTCCAAATCAGATACCAGATAACGCGCCAACATTGCGTCAATTAGAGCAAAATTCTTGACCATTACGTGTCACGCAGAATTTCCGACTTCGTCCCCGACCCACACCGCGTCACGGAGGGCGCCCGGCTTCGGCCCAGAAGACGATTCTCGATAACTGCGTGATCACTGATTCTTTATTCATCGTTAAGGCCGCCGGCTACCTTGAGCAAGTACGTGACGCTGCGAAATGCGAAAACTCTTCAACATGTCAAGTACTCGCTCGATGAAGCTCATCGGAGCAGGGGCTGACATTCTGCTGTAGATAAAAATGAGAAAAAAAAACGCAGAAGCGGGATAAAATGTCACACATTTCGAACGGATTGATGTCGATTCGACCGCGGTTCGAACAATGGCAGCAACGATGTCCGCTTTTGCTCTTAGAGACTTTCCCAGGGACAGCGACGGTCGAAACCGCTGCCGTTTCGTACGCGCGATTGCAGCAACTGCCCTACTCATACACCGCTTCCTCGCGTGGTGGTTGTCGTCGATGTCTTCAAAAGACAAATCAATCATTGTGTAACTTCTGTTGCACCGGGGCTTGGCTCATTGTACGTGATGTCGGTCACTGCATATCTGTCTCGAAGTGGAACAATAGCCCGAGCCGTTCGGTGCCATATTAGCATAGACGACGAAGAGAAGAAAGACGACGTTCGAAGTGAAGTGGAATAACGGACGACAGAAGACGAAGAAACACGGTCGAGAGAGACCTGGTGTCTTCCGTTCCGATCTGGAGCACCTAGTTTCCAAACGACTCGATTTCTTTTCTGGTTTCTCGCATGTACTGCTGTTGTCCTGCTCCTGTTATTTCGAACAATTGACTCGTTGAACGTTCTTCGTTCCACCACTTGACCGCTCTAGTCGGCGATTCGGCTCCTCATTCAGACGAGCATACCGTACAAGTGAAGAGGGAAAACGCTCCATCACCAGTCGGTGGTGGAGGCCGACCTTGTGGCATCATCGTCTGCGAATCGTCTGCGGTTCTTGTTTCGCGAAATAATTGAAACGAGTGTTCTGACTTTGTCCGCGCGCTTCACGTTTTCTAGGATCTTTCAAACTCATTTCGCGTCGTCCTCCCATCCCGGCAGATCCCTTGACGGTATTCATGAACTTAATGGGTCATCCCAGTCCTATGAACGCTTATCCCCTGTAAAAGCTCAGGGCGATTGTGGGAGATTCGATTCGCGTGCCCTCCCATGTTTTTTGACTCTTCCGCGCAGCGTTCCGTGTATTGTGCTGCTCTGGCATATTTTGTGTGCGACACAGATGACCAGCGGTGACTCTGGATCGTGACCACGACAATGGCGATTGCGATTCGGGATCTGGATGGTTCCGTAGGAGAACTCATGTTCGAATTATCCGACAGATCTGGTTTCATTGTTCCCGTCTCGTGGTTTGAACCATGCATGCCAAAGCAGTCGTGGTCGTCGTTCCACCCGTTGTGGACTATGGTGGGCGCTCGATGTGACTTCATTCTTTATTTCGACCTGCAATCCGTCCGGCGGGCAGTGAGGGGCGTTTTCCTTGGACATATTTGGATTATTCTCTTTCTGTGCGAGCGATGCACGAAGCCAGCGGAGATGGTCACGCAGCTCGCTTGGACCTCAGGTCGGATTTAGCTCCGAGAAAGAAATGATTTGATATCTCGCTCAGCCAGCCTCCTGCCTTCTCCATCCGCGTTCACCAGAGACCGGCTTCATGGGGAGAACAGACTCGGGCGCAGACGGGACTCACAGATGAAAATCGGCGCTCAGGAAACCCCGGAGCCCATGCTGCGGTGTGCAGGCTGCGGTCACCGGAACCGTTTGAGTTCATCATCGCTCGGCAGGATAAACCTTGGCGTAGTCGAACCGCTCGTTGAAGGACTCAGCGATTGAGTCCGCCTCTGAGCGCGCTTTAATCACCTGGAGCATGAATGCCACCAAAATTTGCCCAAGCTCGGGCTACGCTTCGAGCCCGTGGATTTCTGAAAACCTTAACGCTGCATCCCTCAGAATCTGACAACGCTGACCGGCGGCTGACAGCTTTCTGCCCATTGATGTCTCCCGAAGGTCGGCGGGCACGTCGGCGCATGCGGGGAAGGAAAATCTTCTCCCACGGAACGCTCGATACTCGGGGATGTCTCTCCTGCGTACGGGCGGCCATTCTCCTCTCAAACCTCCGTCGTGGAGAACGCGTTCGGGCGTGTTGAGAGATTGGACTCGGAAGTCACGAAACGAGCCGTCCGAAATTTTGGGCGAAAACGTCGATTCCCTCGGTCAACGGGGAAAACGGATCGACTTTGTTGATGAGCATGCATACAACCATCTCATTAGAACGCTAGTTCACATCGTGTCTCGTATTATGTTTATATTTCCTGATAGATCTGGTCGTAGATCGGTTGACTGACATCTTCAGGTCAGTGTGTGATGCGAATGTTCGTTCTGAGCTCGAATTCTCAGACTTCTCGGAAATATCCGCGACGGCGTTGTTCCCAGAGATAAGTCTTGAGTACGCGTTCAGAGTTGGCGCGTGACCGCTCGAAGGATGTCCCGAGTCAGCGGAGCTAGGGGTTTCCTGGCTGTAGATTTCTAGCGTGACCCGAGCGAATGAATGATGGATTCCTCGTTTGATCCCACCTGATTTCCACCTGCTAGCTTCGGATCGATTGGATCGGCTTCGGGGATTTTGAACACGTACCGACGGGTGAACGGATTCACGTCACGATCGGAGTCTCAGGGCTTTTCGAAGCGTTTCTCGGTCACTGGAAAACGACCGCTTCGCAGGGAGAGGGATTTCTGACCACAGCGCAGCAATGAGACAGGAAAACATAGAAGCTTTGGAAATCGAGGAGCGGCGCTCCTCGGGGTCGTGGGAGTCTGGAGACCACGCACGCGGATATCGATCGCGGAAATAATTTGTGAACTTCGACTTTTAGCAATGCTGACGCAGACTCGGAGCCACCTCAGCCAGAAGGAGTGTTGGAGATTGCTCGGAAGGTGACAAAAATGCTAGAGGACAAGTATGCCGCTGAAGAAAGCCGCCTGCATCGTCGCGTAGGAAACGGCTCATTACCAAACTTGGTGAGTAGCTCGCTCAGATTCACATGAATCCTGCTGGACCGGTAAGGACTCCGATGCTCTGAAACTTGGATTCTCTCAAGACCTGAAACGAACGTGGACTAACCAGAATCCTCCGAACTCCAGCCAATCGTCATCCAGAGGGGCACGACGCCGAAGCCCAATCGCGTGGAAACTCATTCGCCTCCCGATTACGATTACCATTCGATCGAGCTCATGAGATTACGGGCGAGAGAGCATAATCACAGAGATCTAGACTCGGAGGCCACCGCGCGCAATCAGGAGCTCCATCCACGCACTTCGAAGATCATGAACGCCGCCGGCGCCGCCTCTTCCAATAAGGACAAAATGATTTTCATCAAAACCGTCCCCAAAGGCAGCTTGACGACAATGGAACCGCCATCATCTCCCGTGACAAGCCCCTCGACGGTGCCATCAGCGGGCTCGACGACATCGACGACGAAGCCTAACTCCACAGAACAGGAAACAAACTCTACGACGCTTACGACCACTCCCAGCCTCGCAAACGACACTCAACTCAACAGAGGAAAGACGCCACCTAAAGTCGCTGATGACGATTACTACGACGAGCCCACTGAGATCGTCAACGAGGAAGATGTTGTTAGTTCTCCGGAGAAACCTCTGCAAGATATCCTCCCTCCGGTTCAGGCCCACATCGAACCAACGAAAGTCATCGAGGACCGACCCGTCATGGCGTTGGTTGTGCAAAATCCACCGAATGAAAATTCCCTGACCCGGAAAGAGCTCAAACCGTTAGACACTAAAGACGTTCAAGTCAGCTTCATTCTTCCGGCTGTCAGCGAGCCGACACTCGTCGTCCCGCATAAGGTGAGGAACCTGGTTGGGCGTTAGACTTCCCTACCTTCCATGCCCCTACAGCATTGCTTTGGGAGTAAACTCGTTTCCGCATCATTCACGGGTGAAAGTTGACACCCGCGAACGACAGGACACCTGAATAACATCATTTATATTCCTAACTCAGGAAAAGGAGCCGACATTTTTGAAAGAAGGCACCGAAGGGCTTTCAACGGAGAGCGTCAAATCTTTCACGGAGACTCCGTTCGACTCCAGGTTCCCGAAACCTTACCCCATGCAGCGTGTGACCACCTCCACCACCGAGAGACCGACTCCAGGTAGCGAAACGAGGACGTATTCTTCTTTAAATATGCGATCGATCCGGCCGGGTTTCAAAATCGAGGTTGCGTTAGAAAGGGATCCTGTTCATTCCTTGAGCCGGAACGTAGTTCGAGTTCCATTTCTTGTGGTCAGTGTTTAACTTTTTTTTCCAGCGCCCGCGGACGACCGCTTCGATTCAGCCCCCACTGCCAACCCCATGTCAACCCTCGCAGGCGGCGAATCCTCCTCCGAAACTGGAGAATTCAAACTCGAGTGCCCGTCGAAAGAAGACATACATCCCTGCACATGTGTCACGGTACGAACCATCGCATTCATCCCGGTCGCTCATCGTTCCGGGCCCCTCCTGAATCGTTCCGAGAACATCGAGTTCCACCCCAGCCAGTGACACTTTTCTCAAGAGGCTGCGGGGAAAAGTCTGCGCTATCCCTCTTCTTGAGTTTCTGCTCGGGCGGGAGCGCGGAGTTGGATCCTAACGGATATTGAAAGCGACACGGGGCTCACCCGCCTGTTGTTCAGTGGCCTCGGCATCTGTTGCGAACGGAGGGCATCCAATGCGGGCAGGGAGTGAATTTTAGAGAAAGCCTAGTGGGGCGTCGGCCTTGCACATCCGTTCGCTCGCGGATCCCCGCGGCTTTCTCGCCGCTCGTTTGCCCGCAGCATCCAGCTAGCTCTCGTTGCGACCAACTCGAAAACGAGCCCAGCTACGGTCGGTGCCGCCTCCTATGTGTGTGGAGCTAACTTTCTTCATTGTGATCATTCGGAGACTGGCTCCAGGGAGTCTTTTACAGTCGGTTCTGGGCCTCGGTGTCCCCTCCGCGCTCGCTGTGTTCGTTGGAAACGCCGCTCCCGGTCGTTCCTTTCCCCGGCAAACAGAACTCCGAAGAGCATTTGTCGATCGAGGAGCGGAAGCGAGCGGGAATGGGTCGAGGAACCAGCCTCCGATAGCACCGCCACTTTTTCCGCTGAGGCCAAAACTCATTCAATTAGACAAAACTTCCAGTTCGGAGATTAAACTCCCCGCCTGCGTAAAGATTGGTTGGAGCGCGGAGAACCGACACCGGAGTCGCTCGCTCAGGAAGCGCTCTGCGAAGCTCCAAAACGGTCGCTGGAGTCGAAACCGCGCGTTCTCGTCGCAGTGAGGCGCGTCGAGCGGTACGGGCACGATGAGAAGCACACAAACCGTTATTGCTGTTGGTCAAACTCGGCTCCAGTTGATTTTGATTTGATGAGGCTCCATCCCCAAGACTCATAAGGGGAATTCAAGATGGCTTCCAGGCTTTTCCGGCTCCCTGTTCTTCGATAGTCGCTCCTCGGCTAAGCCCGGCGCGGGAGAGATGACCAAAGCGAGGAAAATCAGGCATTCGTCATTTCAAACCTCCCATAAATCCATGCAGGGAGATGGATAGATGAGTCTCTGATGGCAGAGTTCGTCGGTTTTCTTGACAAGAATGCATGAATCATCAATCTATCCATGCATGCACCCAAAGATCCGTGGATGGATGGATGATGATTTATGAATAATGCCTGAACTTCTCAGCTGTAGAGAGACGGTTTCGCACCGACTCCTTCACAAGTTCACTCCGAAACCCTTGGTTGCCGGTCTTGAGGAGGACCCGCGTCTTGAGGACAGTGTGTCAGAGATAAACTGAAAGTTGTTGAGATAGAAGGCACCTAATTTTCGATGATTCATTGGTTCCAGCACGAGGACGATTACGACGGCCAGATCGAGACTGTGGCCACCTGTCGCGGGATCAAGCATTCCGCAACGCTCATCGAAGCGCTACGAGGGTTCCGAGGACACCATCTCACCTACCTCATCATCGACAACAGCGATCTGCCTCCATTCCCGAACAACATCCTCCACAGAATCCAAGTCGATTGGATGGAAGTTCTCAACACACCGGTACAGTTCAAGCGCGAGTATCTACAGTGCTCGATTAAGTGTACACTAAGCTAAACGATCGCGCGTCAGTCTGTGTGCGTGTGTGCCAGTGGTCAGTTTGTCGGTCCAGCTTTTCCTGCGACTTGTTTCAAGCGTCGGCGAGCCCTCGAGCACTTGGCCTTGATGAGGCGATAACAGATCATGACAATGATGAGTACATCTAGGGCGACGAACAGGGCAGCGCTGATGCTGGTCAGGTGTTCGAAGGTTTGCCAAAGAAGATGCAGCTCGGGGTCGCGGCTCTGAACGTCTCCGGGTCCCTCTGGATGACGTTCGAGGCGGCGCCCCTCTTAGTTGGACTCGTTGGATGATTGTGCGGAACCCTATAAAACTACATTAAGTACATAGTGAGAGAATAGCGTATACAGCACTGATCTGTCCACAGCTGTTGGCACGAGTTCGCATAGGCTGGCCACAGGGTGCGCGGATAGGTGTCAGAAATCTATCTCAGAATTTCGCCATATTATATAATGACTGTGAATCGATGTGTCACTTCGTGTTCAGGAGGGTAGTGTAGACTCTCCTTGTGCGTTGCGAGTGTCCAATGCAAAGTTCGACAAATTAAATTATTTCGGCCGAGCCCGCTTCGGTCGAGTTAACTTCTGTACATAGGACGATCCAAGCAGGAACAAGCTTCCGATTGCAGCATTCAACCGATCCGGCTCACCAAGTAGACTCCATCTGTAGGGCTTCGTATTTTCCTCGGAGCAAGGGAGAGAGATAGGGTCAGGAGCGGAGGAGAGGAGGGACAGTGTGGTTGAGAGATAGAGAGGTAGTGAGAGGAACAACGCCTGGACAGGTGGATTAGTAAGCTCATCCCGATCGACACGCCAGGAGCATACCTCCATTGTACATAGGATTTGACATTGATGGAAAGATATGAATAAAGAGCTAGATTAGATCACGCCAAGATCGGGGGGAGTACGAGTAACGGTAATAAACCCTGCAGAGTTTAAGATACTTCCGCTTCGTGTTTCGTTTTTGTAGCTCGGGCAAGTCTTCGCCAAATCCCCTCATAGAGAGGCGGAGATGGGAAAAATGACATTCGAGTCATACGATACCCATAACGATGCTGTGTCGCTGAGGGAAACGAAGCGTCCCTGCGTTAGGTCCTCTTCCGCATGCTTCAGGAGCGAATCCCCGAGGAAGAAAAACGCGGATAGGTGGGTGATGTTGTTCCGAGAATCACGGAACCCTCCTCGGTAATCTCCGAACTGCGATTAAGTTTGTCCAGGATTTCCACGATCAATCCAGAAGAGGTCACAATTGAGGACGGAACTTCAGAGTCTCCAGGATACCCGACGCAGCGAATAATCCGGGTGGGCTCAAGCTGAAAAGCGAGCGCGGGTTTCTCGGTCTATTCCCAGGTGAGGATGAGCCGCGGGATCGATGCTGATCCCAAAACCGGGGATTGAATCGCTCCCGAACCGGATTCCTAAGCCTAATCCAGAAGCCATGCTATTATTCGAAGAGAAGCTTTCCGAGTGGGGGCCGTTTACAGTCGATATGAAATTGGCCGTGTTATGTTGTAAAGTAGAGTCATTCGAGTTCCCGGGAGTCGGTAGTGGCTCCAAACAGTCGTAAAGGGAACGCAAAGGGAAGCAACGGCGCTCGGAAGTCACTAATCCCGCTGTCGAGCAAACTTGAACGGATTGTCGTCTCTCGTACTCGACATTCGTCGAGGAATGCATCTCTACAAGACTTGCTCAACTCGTCCGAACTCAATCGAAGCCAGATGGATCTACAGCGATACAAAGTCGGCAGTTTGATCCCCGACCTCGCCGGTTCCAGCCGCCCGCTGATCTAGGAAAGTGTTTGTAGAAACTGGTCTGTGAATGGCCGTAAAAATTGTTCATTTACAGCGACGCTCAAAGGATAAGTCCTCCTTTCCGAGTGACCACTGCCACTACAACTATTGTGCGACTAAGCAGAAATGCTAGAGAGAGGGAGCGATCGAGTTTGTCGATTCCCGACCAGATAGGCGTGGGCTCCGAGAAAAACAAGTGAGCAGTCGTGACCAGGGTCAGGGATCCGATCGTTCGGTGAACTCCGTTCATGCGTTTATGATGAATGTCACCATCCCGCGACCCGAAGAGCTACTGATCCGCTTCACTCCGTGGGACTACGTCGCGTTCGGGGTGATGCTCTTATGCTCCGGAGTCCTCGGAGTCTACTGTGCTTTCAGCGGCGGCCCCCAGAATACTATCCGGCAACTTTTGATTGGCTCCGGGAGTCTCCCCGTCGTGCCTGTGTCGACGTCGCTGATGGCCTCTTTCATCTCGGCTGCATACATCCTGGGAAACGCCGCCGAAGTGTATCAGTTTGGAACAATGTATTTCATGACGTTCCTCAGCTACTGCGCCATGATCCCCGTCACGATGCTGTTCTACCTGCCCGTCTTCTACAAGCTCGGTGAGACCATCAAGTCAGACCCGACCGTCCTCACCGCGGAGGTTCAGACTCTGCAGCTTGGCGTCCTTCGCGGGTCTCGAGTTCGAGAGGGGTCAGTGGGTTGATTTCCTGAGCGGAAACGTTGGAAAAAATTTCCCCCATCCCGATCGCATCCACTCCGTTTGCCTCGCCCCCTCCGAACCCCTCTGCGTCCCGAACCTCTCTTCCTGTCGACGACACTGGGTCCGGCGGTCGCCGTTGTCTGATGATCTGGCGGCTGCACCGAGCCGAGCGAACCCTTCGGCGTTCCCGACGGTGTCGGCTTGGCTCCACTTATGATAGATACACGGTTCTCCAATTACCGAAGCCATGTCAACATAATACTACGGCATCATCATTTTCGTCGTCTATCTTTGCAGGCGTGACAACCGCTTTCGAATATCTCGAGCTCCGCTTCGGCAGGACAACTCGAGTGTGTGCAGTGATTTTGTACGTGATCCAGATGCTCATCTACGTGTCGATCTCGCTGTATGCGCCAGCATTGGCCATGTCCCAACGTAAGTGATTCCCGGAGCACGCCCCACTTCCGACTTAGCCATGCGCCGTTTTCCTTGAACCCGGCTAACTGTCTCAACAAATCGAGTCAGTGCACGCGAAGCCACTTCGGAGCCCCGACTGGCTTCGTTCCCGATTGAATTCCGTCAAAACCTCCTCGAGAGTGCGTTACTTTGGATTTCTGTTTCGGCGACCCTCGTCGGAGCGACCCGGAATCGGGGGGTGACAAATGTCAAACGCTCGTGTCGCGGATTGAAGTCTCGTCCTGTTTCCGGCACGCGGCGACCGGGAATCTCAACTCGGTTCTCGAAGCAGCAGAAACCAGGCGCGATCCTCTCGGGGAACTTTGTAGAAAAGGTACAAGAACCGTGTGTGCAGTTTTGTGACACGCGCCGAGTCAGCATGACTCCATGCGATCAGGGATCTGATATTTTCCTATGACTGCGACACATGTTCCCACTGTGTGAGGCGTCGCACTCGGGCAGAGCTAAAAATTGATTAAACAAACTCGACGGTCGGATGATCCAGGTTTGTGTTCGTCGGGCGTAGCCTGACACGCTCATTGTAAATGAGAGCGTGTCCACTCTCTCGGTTGATGCTGACTCCGCGCCGTCGAGAATTACGAGTCGGAAAAGGTCGTGCGCTTTGGGCAGTCATAAATATTTTCTTCCTGCTCTTTGCCGAGGGGCAACTTCCTCCGATCCGGGAGAAGCTGGCGGCAGCGGTCCTACCTATTCTGTTTCCACGGCTAATAATTCTCGCACTACAGGTATCGGGGTCGAGCATTCAATTACTGAATTCGAATTCCGAAACGGTTCGCTCCCAGGAATCTTTCCACAAAACGAGAGTTCTGACTAAACGAAATTCTGACCACGCCGCCACGTGAACGGAATGGGCTAGCCGCGTCCGTGCTTCGGAAAGTAGAAATGTAATCTCATAAAAGCTCTTCCGGGCTTCAGTTTCATAGTGGGCTACCTCATATTGAAGGAGAAACGTCGGATTCGCTCGCAACTCAACTGAACGGGTTTATCGGAGATTCAAACAGCGAGCGATCCGCCTCCGCAAGCGCTGCACAGATTGCTCGTCTTCTGGGAGTCACAGGCAAGCGAAACCAACCTAGCCTAGAACCCTGCGATACCCTCGTCTCATCGGGGAACAGATGAGAGTTGTAGAGGAATAAGTTGGAAATTACGGTGAATGGTCTTCAGGACATTTACGGAAAAGCGAGACAACGATTTTCCGGGGGGTTTGTCCAGCAACGTATCCAGCTTTTTTTTAGAAGGAGGGGGGGGGGGGGCAATGCGGTGTTGTGATGACTGCATCCACTCTTCTGTGTAACACAGGATGCCTCTTGAAAATATAGTTTCGATACATGTTTGTCCACGTGCTGTCGATATCTCGGGATCAGTTGAGAATTCAAGATCACATTTATCTCGTATGAATTCTATCATCTCTCGCCTCTTGAGGGGGTCCTTTAGGTTCCAATTGAAATCGCGGCGTAAAATCAACGGAATTCCCGGTCTTCTACACCAGGGGACAGACCATAATCATATTACAGTAGAAAGTCTTCAATGAGCGCACATGATCAAGGATGACGGTTTCGAGAAGTCAGGAGAGATCGATCCCGGGATCACTTCCCTAGACTCCGGGAAGTGTGATGACATCGATCGCGGACTCACCTCCTTGGGCTCCGGGAAGTATGGCCAGATCGACCTCGGAATCCCTTTCCTAGATTTCTGAGTATATGGTCAGATCGGTCCTACGTCCTTCCTTGTGAGCGACCCCACAACATGCCGCTGGTTCCACGTCGATCAAGTCAAACCCGGGAAAGTCCATTTAGGACAAACATACCCTGGATTTTCATATACATAGATATATGTATAGAATATAGATGAGAAGAAATTCAAATTTCTCAGCTCCGACCGCCACATTAAAGGCCTCCCGCGGCGATTTTTTCGTTCCACTCCCAATGACGCCCGTTTTCACGCTCGCAGAGAGCGCGTTTTTGCGCTGAAGGCCTCGTCTTCTTCGTCAACCGATTCAACGCAATCCAAGTTTCATGAAACCTTTGCGGGAACCCAGCGAGCTCCATTCCCAGATATCTAGCAAGAGTCGGAGAATCATCTCAGCCGACTGTTGGGGTTCGTAATCTCCGAGATCCGATGTTGACTTTCTCTGAACCTGTTTTCGATGAGCACACAACTATCTCGGAAACCACGAAAGCTGGCGGCTTCAACTCGGCTAAATTTAAATCCGGAGCTTTCTTGAGACAGAACGCGCCCTCATCTCGAGCTTGCAGTGGTCGGAGTTGCCGAGCCAAGTAGAGAAAGGTTACCCTCCGATGATTAGGGAATCATCTCACAAGCAACGCTCCCAGACCGTCTGGGCTCGGGACTTCCACATTCCTGAGCAGCGTATTTGCCGGCTGAGGTTCCAGTTCTAATCAATGTGAGGCATCCTCATGCCTTGAAAATTGTAGCAGGGTCGACTCACTCCTACCCGGAGATGTTCCGGTTGCCGAAATCGCGAATATCAGGGATGTTCCAGAACTTCCGCGGAGGATCTTCGCGAAAAACGTCATATGCTCATCAAGGGCGTCGAGTGCGCGTTCCTTCGCTCATCCTCAGAGGAAGCTCCGAGAGGTGGGACTCTCGAATCGCACGCTGTTCGTTTCTCTTCTTGGGTCATTCTCTTCCGATAGCGACGGATTGGACCACTTACAAGCATTCACTCGTGGACGCACTCACCGTCCTGTGACTCACACACCGGACAAATACAATAAGTGTGGAGGACCGTCTTGGAGTGCCCACCATCTTTGATTACACGGCCGCTGTTCGTCCGGTCGTTCTGCTCAATGCAACTTTCTCACCAGATCATCTCCTACGAATGGACGGAGCATTCATACATCGAACTAACGTTTCTGCTTAAATCAATTCCAGTCACAGGTATCAATCTCTGGATCGCAGTCAGCGCGATGGGTGTTGTGTGCACGATCTACACGAGTATAGTAAGTATTCGTTCCAAGCCTCAAATGCAACACTCCCTTTCGGCCCGCCTGCGATTCCCCGACTGCGTGGGACTCCGGGAGTTAGAATTATGAGCTTTCGTCCCCATCGTGATTCACCGCTTTCCACACTGGAAAAGCGGGAAATCGGCTCGTTAACACGTCATCCCATCCATCAAATGGGCACAGAACTCCTCGGTCGATAATTCGCAACACCGACAAGGCGCCCGATCCCACGATGAGATTCTGTTCCTGGTTCCGGGCGATCACACGCACGTCCTGTTTCCTTCGAGGTTCTTGTAGAGGCTCGAGATTCTCGGTTCGTCACATTCTGCCCGTCAACGAAAGCCTGACACAACTTTCACCGTGCCGTTGGCCCCGCGGTTGTCTCGCGATGCAGCCTCGGACTCGACGGGGTCATATTTGGGTTTTGATCCTCTCTAGTTTTTTCCGAAAGAATACCAGCTAGCCGCCTTGCAGCAGACGAACTACCTCGGACGCCACATTCGGTTGAAGAGAAGACAGTCATGAGCATAGGAAGACCAGGAACTCGAAGGTTCAAAATGCTCCTGCAGAAGTGCTTCGAGGAAAGTATCTGCGGAGGGAGTGTAATTGCAGAAACAGAGCGAGTCCCGCTTCCGCATGATTCCCATTTCCGAGATTTTTGCCGCTCGCAGAGTCCGTATCAGGGACTCTCGTTCCCGAAGTTCTCCCGGTTTCCCCATGCGAGGCAGGAATGTAGTGGAGAACGGACGCATCCAGTTCTTTGAGAAGGCGAAAATCGCAGGTGGAGCAGCGATGACAACAGCCACTGTTGCGACAACGACCGAGAGCAAGGAAGAAGAAGGATGAAGAGGAAAGGAGAAGGAGCCCTCCAGGCAGGCAGACTGGCTGGTCAACCGTGCAGCGCGGCAGCCGGGAGACGCAACACTCCTCCAGACGAATGTGTCGAAAGGATCTCCACACTTTCCTTCAAATCCCCGGTCGCTCTGGCTTTTCCAGCGTCGATCTTTCAGTCGGAGCGAGCTACAAAAAAAAACGAAGACGGTGAACGTTCTCAATCGCGGATCAAATCCCGGGGAGGCGATAAGGACGACGTCCGCTATGACGGCGGCAAGTGGGACACCTGCTGGAAATTCTGGGAGAACTGAGCGGAGAGATCCGGGAGTTGTGTCCAGGGGAGCAAACGAGAAATTGAGATGGAAAGAAACGAGACAGAGCGGGGCTGGAGCTCTGGGAGAGAAAAAGCCGACGGGGATCAACAGCGCTGCTTAAAGTGGATATAGAGACGCAGAATCTCCATCTGATAATTAACTCACTTCGTGCGTTCCTTTCCATTACATTCGGCCGGCAGGACCCGGGGGCTCGACGCGCCCTTAGTGCGGGCGGGCGAGGGAGCAAGCAAACGGACTTATTTCTGTCAGCGACCGAGGTGTTTTATTGCGACTGGTCCACAGCAGGACAACGACGCTTTACGTACACCTCCGCTCCTTTGCTTCCGTTTTCGTGATATCGCTTGTGTTGTCAGTCTTCGCCCCTCGTTTCCCTCCGTTCCCGGCCTGACCGTTGGGTCGTTCTTTGTTGCGGAAGGCCCGAAGGTCTCCCGGTCGCTGATGCTGGAGCTGTCCCCCAGTGCGTCGGCGAAACCCTATAATTGATGATGCAATTCCAGGGAGGAATCAAAGCCGTAGTGTATACGGACACGTTCCAGACATGGTTTATGTTCGCAGCTCTAACTGTGGTCATCGCTGCCGCGTCGATCCGATTCGGTGGCTTGGGTGTGGTCTGGGAAGCTGCACAGCGAGGCGAGCGGATCCAATTCGGAAAGTGAGTTCGCTTCGAGAGACTACGAATGAACAGCCGAGAATGAAATTCCTATGCGTCTGATTACGAGTGCGTTAACATTGCCTGGCCATCTGAGCTCGGGATCAAAGGGGACTTGACTCGATTGGTTCGAATCACTCCTGAATCAGAGATCGATCAAGTCGTTCTAGGCCCGAACCGTTTGAGAAAAGAGGGGCAGAGAGAACGAGAGGAGCTCAGCGACTAACTAACTGGCAAACCGATGAACGACTGAGAAGGCTTTCAGGGAGGGTGCTGTCTCGAACAAAGGACGGCTTTGGAGGCAGGAAGAGGAGTGGACGCAGAGTCAGACGTTCGAGCGGATAACGTTAACCACACAATGAATGACTGAATAGCGCGGGCCGGCAGCGGGTCTGCGCCATTTAAAGATAAAACACCCGCGGCGGCGATGGCGGCGGCCACGATGGCGGCGGGAAAAGAAAGCGACTGGAGCTTTTGTTGAAGTCGAGTGGAAAATTCTTAGCGACAATTTTCAAGGGTCATAGACTCTCTCGAGAGAGGAATGACACTCCCATTATCCGCTGAAGCCATTGTGGGCGAAACGAGACCGAAAAGCCGACGACTCAAACGAAAGGAACTGAAGGGAATGAAGAAGCGACGACTGCTGAATTCCGGCCGATGTTGACATAGGATTTGTTTCGGCTCGAGCCGTTTCCCCAATCGGCTTCAAGACACCGTGATCCCCTCTCCGCTCCCGCGAGCTCTGGAATCTCTGATTTTTCCTCTTTCAAGTGACTCACTCGACCTGGCAAGCAGTCAATCTCTCTGGGCGTTGTTCATCGGCAGCTTCTTCACAAATCTCGCATCGTACGCGACTAACCAGATGATGGTCGTCCGCTACATGACGGTTGACACCCTCAATAAAGCAAGATGGTGAGTAGACTAGAATAGACGGGGGACCTTAACTCCGAGATATGAAAATAAAGAAACGTCGCCGATCCCACCACCGCTGGTGTTCCTCGTCTGCCCAGCCGCACCGGACACTAGAACTCCTCACTCGGTGGAGGGCCTCGACTGGAGGCTTTCTGCTCTCGGATCGACGATTTTTTCCACGTCGTCGTCGCCGTCGTCATCCCCACATTGCTTACACCGAGCGGCCAGCGGGCGAGTTGGTTGGAATAGGAAGGGTCGGCGGGTTGTCAGCGGGCTACGCCACGATTCGTTCGAAAGGACGGAGTTCGGTCTCCTTTATCAGCCGGTAGTCGCCTCAATGCAGGCCGAGGGAACGACGGTGAAAGCCGATTATGCTGGAAGTTGGGAGCTGCTTTCGCCGCTGCGGCGGCGCAGGCAGCCACCGGCTTGACATGGCCACGGCTCTAGCCTCCCGACCGTTCCGCGCCGGCTCTGCCCCGACCTCGGCTACTTTCAGCTTGCTCAGGAGGCGTTAGACAGTGACACTCACACACGCACACGTTCGCACAAACACTCTCACAGTAACTCATAAACAGAGCTGGGCGCTCGTAAACTTTCCTCGCTGATATGATATGTGGTTCAAGAGCGAACAGATGAGCCGCGGCTCAGCACTCCGGCTTTATACGCGATTGCATACGGTCAACGACAAGATTAGTTCTGTGGTGCTCTATTTTCACTCACGACGTGGTGCTCACTGTGCTCGGGCCGATTCCACCACAATTCCGACTCCGAAACGTATTCCGCAAGCAAGAGAATACGGATTTTCGGAGCTTCATCCGGACCTTTCGGGACCATATGTATTCCTCCGGTTGCTCCCGTCTCCTGTTTCGGTACTATCGTTCGCGATGAGGAGAGGACTATTGGCGGCGAAAATTGTTCGAGAATTGCGTATCTTTGGCTCCTGAGGGCCCATCGGTTGAAACAAAGAGCTAATCTCGATCTCTTTCAGGGTTATTTTCCTCAATCTGCCGTATCTTGTGGTGACCCTGTTATTGTCCTGCTGGTGTGGCCTTTTCGTGTACGCCCGGTACGATCACTGCGATCCAGTCGTCGGGCGTTTGGTTTCAACTTCGGATCAGCTTCTCCCGTATTTCGTTATGGATGTCCTCGGGAATCTGACGCCAATCCCTGGAGTGTTTGTCGCCGGTATATTCGCTGCATCCCTGAGCTCCGTCAGTTCGGGGGTCAATGCTCTCTCCTCAGTATTCTACGTGGATTGCATCGCGTTGGCCAAGGACGGTATCAGCGATAGAACAGGAGCGAAACTCATAAATCTACTCGGTAGGTGCTGGTTCCGCACTTCTCTCCGCTCGATATCCCGCATCCTCCGATGTCGTCTCGTCTCCTACAAGACAAGAGTTCCCCGCGGCGATCGCCGGTGAGGCTTCACAGCAAACTGAGTGAGTGAGATCGGTCTCAGTTCTCGCAACCGCCCACCTGACCGTGAGCTCGGCAGCATGCCTGATGGTCCTCGGCATCGTTCGTCGGACCTCCCGAGTATAAACGCCTTCCCTGATAACATTGAATATTGGTCCGAGCTCAGGGAAGGCTTCGTGTCACGATCGCTGACCAGATGAGGGGCCTTCGTTCAAGGAACGTCTTCAAAAACAGATAGCGGGAACAGCCCGCTATCTGTTTCGGACAAAAATTCCCAACCCGTTACCGCGAAACGGATATCAGTTCTCTTATTGCACCGTTCGATTGAACTAGGCCCCCCGCATTGTTGCGAAAATGTTCCGCCAAAGATTTGCGAGAGAACATCCCCGATTATCGTGCCAGATCGAACATACTGGAACAGCACCTCGCGACTGTGCGAAAGCAGCTCAGTGCGCAGCTTCCTTGCCAACGATGCAAATGGAGAGAGCTTCCTGAGCGTTCGTGCACGCGAAAAGGACGTGTTTACAGCTGTCTGGAGTCCCCCAGGTAGTAAGGTAGCCAACGGTCGCTGTCCATGCGTGCTACCTCGCTCGCTCGGGCACGTGTGTTCTGCGGAGAGAATCACGTCATGTAAATAAATCTCGGGAGTTTTTGGCAAGAGGAAGCTGCGATCGAAGGAGCATAGTTCTTAGGAAGTGTGACTTCACCTCTCCTAGACCCGCGTTTTCCTTCAACGGGAAATAATAATCTTGGAAGCACTCAGGATATACGATGAAGTCCAAGAGCGGATTCGGTCGCCGCAGCTTCGGGAGATCGTTCTCTGTTTTCACGTTTTCCTTTCATCCATTCGATGCATGATATGAGAGAATAATGGAGACAACTCCAGTCCACCTAGCTGTCCTGCTCAATTTTGGTCATGACACTTTCTTGCCATTTTCACGATTCAAACTTGGAGAACTCCTGAAAACGTTCGAGTGCGAGGTATATACTCGGAGTTCATGTTTGAATCTGCACTTGGAGTTCTACAGAGATGCAACGAGTTCCTCGAGCCATGGTTCGAGAATGGGGAGGAAAGTTATGACCGAAATCGAAGATCCCAGATTGAAAACGTCGTAACTCCACAAGATCGAGTTTTCAGTCAAAAATTCATCGAACCGATTACCAACAGCGTTACTTTCCGGCAACCTTCACTCCTTGGTTCTCCCCACCATTTGCGTTTCCAAGAAAAGCGCAGAATAACTTTGTCGAAAATCGAAAATGAATTTCCGACTCAAAACTCGACCTTGTGGAGTTACGACGTTTTCAATCTGGGCTCTTTAATTGTTCATCAAAGTGAGCTGAACAGGAGTGATCTCCATCGTTTTTTCATATCTATCACCACGACGAAGACAATGATGACGGAAAGAAAAGTAGCAAAGGAAGCAATATGTCAGAGCTCATTGCGGTCGACATTTACACTCACGAGACAGAATGGACTGACCTCAATTGTTCAAGACCAGGAACTCCCGCTGTTGTGTAGACGGGAATGCAGGCCTGACCACTTCGTTTTCTCGATTGCAGGTGTTGTTTTCGGATTGTCGTCCATCGGATTGGTGGCCCTGACAAAACAGTTGGGAAACGTTCTCGCAGCCTCACAATCTATCAATAGCGCAATCGGTGGCCCGCTACTCGGCCTCTTCACCGCCGGAATGCTCTTCCCTCAGATAAACACAACCGGTAAGTGACAAAGCTTCTTGTTCCTCTATCTGAGTCGGACCCGTTGCCATGTCCGTTCTCCCCCATTGTATCTCTTGAGGAGCCGAATCTTTCAGGCCATGGCGGGGGGCCTCTGGAAATAAAGGAAAGAGCACAGAAAGGGATTGCTGGCTGCTTGGGGTTCGTTCTAATACGTGTGGTCTCAGCGGTGAAGTTTCTTTCCGACGTCCCCGTAGCTGATGGCGAATTCTCCAACGTGCCGAGAATCCGCTCAGTATTCGGTGCACGTGGACTCTGCCAACGAAAGCGACAACCGCGCCGGTGGCAGCGACAACTTGAACGTTGGCGACAGGGTCCGCGTAAATAGAGATCGAATGCTCTCTCTCACACTCGGTTAGCAATGGGGGAAACTGGACAACGAAGCAGAGAAACAGAAGCGGAAACAGAGAATGACAGGGGAACTATCGAATCTCGTTCCTTCAAGGTGCCCCGATCGTTTTTCCCCCATCCGTCAATGCAGTCCGTCCGATGAAGTTCGGCCCGTCCACTGTCTCGCCAGCAAATCATTCCATCCTTGGTGTCGACTAGCTTCTTTCCGAAGTCTGCAAAAATCGACACGTTCGAGGGACAACGAAGGGTCATGAAACGAAATCGAGACGAAGCGGCGAAGCAGACTGGTACTGAGAATGAAAATCAGGCTCGATTCTAGCTATGGAAACCCCGAGAATCAAAGGGTCTGTCATGATCTTGACCGTGGCGATCACTTCGTCGCTGCCCTCGCACTTAGCGCTCCAGGTTTGGAGCGGGCACGTTCTGCTTGGAACTTGTTCCGGTCGCTGCCCAGGCTCGGTGTCTCGTCCTTCACTGACTATACTTGACGAAGTCTGCGTCACGCACTCTCGGTCATTGTTTCAAAAGCTCTGCCCGGCTGAAAAATGGGTGCGCGTGCGCCTTGTCGCAGTTGAGGTTCTGCTTCTTCAGAATAAATTTTTGGCGTCTCCAGTCCTGTGTGTTCCTCCAAGACGGAATATATGACAGGGTCTTAGAATGAGAGAAAATGGCGGAAGACGTCAACCTTTGGATGGTTCGGCCTCGAAATCAACACGAGGCAAACCGAAATCGTACCCCTCCGTAACGATTCTCGTACTCGGTTCTCACGTCCTTGGCTTCGTCCTCCGATCCAGTTGGCAGTGTATCGGTGTCGGCCTGCCTCGAAGCCGTTAGTCGCCTTCCGCTCCAGTACTTCGTGCGATTCGGCGGATCTCCTCCTAGAATCAGTGTCCTCATTCGCGCGAAGATTTTCACTGATTGGGCTGGAAAATTGAATTTGCCGGGTGTCGTGTAGACCACGGTGGCTCCTCACTCGGTTTCCCGGGTCTCGCCCAGGACCTGCGCGTCTTGGAGAAGATATCATGACTCCTTTCGGACTTGAAATTATACTATAAGGCCAGGCTAAGGCCTCGTAAACTTGTAGGCTTCTGAGATCCGTTACAAGACTTATTTCCTCCGGGAACTCGCCTCCCTTTTGGGTCGGAATATCTTCGAATTCTATGACGAAAGAGGCTTTGGAAGACATTGAACAGACATGGTAAATGCACCCGACTTGAACTCATACTTGCCGGGATATTTTCGCCCCAAAACCGATTCTGACTTTCCCGCATTCGCTGGCTTTTGTGCAGTGTCGGATGGCACGGCGATCGAATCCTATTTCTCCGACTCGTCGCACTCTAATCAGCGGTGAAAGCCTGATCGTGTGTGTACATTGTTTTCGAAAGCTCTCCTAGCCCGTAACGTTTTCTCTCCGTTGATCTCGCGTCAACTACGGCAGAGGGTTGTCTCAGCTGTCCCTGCTCCCCGTCAACTCAAATGAACGATGGCCGCGATATGAGCAGTCATACGCGCGTCAATGCACGTCCTGGCTGCGATAGCTTCTTATAGATGGAGATTCTTCTTCCGAATGCGAACACGTCAAGGAGTGAGCAATTTTGAAAGGAGGTTCTCACGTTTCCGATTCGTCATTCCGGTAGGGGCTCTCGCTGGTCTCCTGGTGTCCCTTTGCATCGCACTTTGGATTAATGTTGGCTCCATACTGCACGGACCCTCACCTCTGGGACTTGCCATCAACGTGGACGCTTGTCCGTCCGTCAACATCTCTTTGACTGCATCGTGAGTCTTCAACGCCGAATGTTCAATCTCCATTGCTTCTCTCCACAGCTTGGGTGGGAGCAAAACCTTTTGCGCGGACGAAAATCATGAAACCCTAGCTTGCCAACCCGTTGAACAGGAGTCAATATCGCCCAGAACCTCCGCTGCTTCTTCCTCGCCGATTCATTCTCGCGATGGAGTCGTGAGGCTCTGGTGAGGGAATCACCTGATGCCGCACAAGATATTCCCGAATAATAGTCGGCGTGTTGCGTTCTTTGCAGGCCTGACAACAGCCCGGTTCTGTGGATATACCAAATGTCTCCTTTGTGGTATACACTCGTTTCGTTCGTCATCGTATTCCTGGTCTCGATGCCGGTTTCCCTGGCTACGGGCAGCCTCGACTATTCACAGCTGGATCCGAAACTCATCCGACATCCAGCCGATATCCTTCTTTGGTGGTTGCCTGAGGAAAAGCGTAGCAAGTGGCGATTTGATGTCGGCGACAACTACGTACGTATCAAACAGTCGCCCCCCCCCCCCCCCCCCACACTCTCTCCCTCTGGACGATTTGAGTTCGACGAACGCCTTGTGCTTCACGGGGAGGCGGAAAACAGCACGCACGTAGACCCGTCTCCGCTCTCCAAAGCGGCTTTGTCCCGTCTCTTCGGCGACTGAGCTGTTCTAATGCGTCCTGCTCGGAATGAGGAGCTGACGCAACTCATGCAGAGCTGAGGAGGAGAGTTCTGTGGAATTCTGAGAGGCAATCACCCTGCAACGCACTTGTTCATTCTCCGGATTCGCTGTTCAGGGCCATACAATAGCTTATGCGTAGGGCCACGCCACTCGACGCGGGGCTCTCCCGCGCTCCTCCATGTTCCAGCGAGCGTTGGCCTTTGCGTCAGCCCCCTCCCGGTCTCGACCCCGCTCGTCCCGAAACCGAGCAACCCTCGACTCGAACCAACGACTGGAGGTGGCAGGCGGGCAACAGCTAAGCAGCGTTTAGTCGCCTTCACATTTTCAATCCGTGCCCAGGACTCGTCATCGTCGTCCTCTTGCTCGGATTCCCTGTCAACGTTACACAGACGTTGACGGAAAAGATTATTGTGTTCTCCCGCTTTCCATTGGTGTAGCAAGTCGAGAAGCAACCGGCCTATTGGTCCTCGCAGGCTTAGAAAAGCTCCCTGATACGGAACAATACCGATTCCTGCTCCTTTCCGAGTGCCTACGCGCCGGATCTGAACAAACGTGGGTGGCGAACGTTTCAAAATCTGTCGATGAGAGAAGTTTCCGGGAAGCAGGTCCGAAACTGGCGCAGAGCCGAGACTGACACGGAGCGTTTTTCCTATGGTTAATCGACTGCCTGTGATTTATCGTTTCGGAAATGGAATCGCTGCACGCCGGAAATTAAGGGCAGAATTGCGATCTCAATTTCATCGAATGCACACAAATGTCCCCTCGTTCATTATCATCACTGTTTTCTTCTCCGTGCTCGGGCGCTCTCTCCCATGACATTTTTCCTCGACTTCCAGGAAGACGGCGAAGTTTTCGAGCCCCGGAAGTCCTGTTCGTCAGTGCAAATGTACAGCGCAAACTCGCGGAAACCGAGTTTCACCGATATGGAAATGATGCGCCGAAGGAGTTCCGTCTTCATGTCGCAATATCCTCCGCCTTCCAGCCATTCAGTGGAGGAACAGCAGCCCAAACAATCCAAGCGCAGGCGAGCAGCTTCGCGGGATTCCTCTGCTAGTCGGACTCGCAGAAAATCAGCACGACAGGTCTCGATCTCATCGATCCCTCAAGTGCATCGGGTGCGAGCCCTGAGCTCCAATGGCGCTGAGTTTGCTCGGCGGAAGAACACGGTATCCGTGTTCGACTTTTCCTTTGAAGAATACCCGGATGAAGCCGGCAAAACGGATGAGAACAACCTCATCGAGCGGTTCTAGTCTTCTGTGGGATGCGGCAAGATATCCGGTACCGGAACGTTCGAGGTCTGTTGCTCCCGTGAAGCAACTTCAACTGAATTCTCATAAGACCGCGAAAATCGTTCATGGAGCGACAACCGCAGGAGATCGTCTGTTGGTTGGAGGCAACTTCGAGACCGAACTGTGCTCCGGTATCCGAATTCCTCGGAATTTCGCTGGCGTCCATGTACAGGAAAATATTCAGCACCATCCCGAACGAGGATTGATGAGTTCTTAATAAAGTAGAATCGGGTACAACTATGGATGGATTCGTTCATGACTAGTGCTGGCAGCGATTCCGGCGAACTTTCTCTCCGGCGTACAGTTTTGCCCTCATCAGCGCAACGAAAGCCCAAATTTTCCAGGGGGGGGGGGGGCTGATCGGGATTCGGTTATCTCGAGCCGGGAAATCCCGACGAAACCCCAAGCTCGGATTAGATGGCTTCAAATAAGAGAACAACTCTTCGCGACGTTCCGATCGGGCCAACAATCGCTCAGTCGTGTCATGTAACTCGTGGAAAATCCTCAAGATCCAAAGTTGTAAGCCTTCTCACCTCGTTTCTGAACGGGGACAGAGGACTCGGAGGCTTGAAGGCTTCGCAGGTTTGTGAACTTGTCGGCGACGCGGTGCAACATCCTCGTAGACGACCGGTTCTTTCTTCCTGACTGCGGAAGCATCCACGTGGAAACCTCGAGAACTCTAACCTCCTACTCTTGTTCTTACCGCCGCTGTTCCTCCAAAGAGAGGAACAGCAGAAACGACATCTGTATTCGCAATAGTATTTTGGTGGTAGGGGTTGACGGAAATCAGCACCCCTTCCCGAGAATGGTCGAAGCCTCGGGAGCTCGTGTCTCGCCTCCCGGTTTTTCCGAATCACGGCTTGATTCTTCACTGGAAGTAAGAGGGCGTCCCCGAATTATAATGGCATAATCAGCGGAATCCATACTTTTCCGTTTTCACAGAGCCCCATGTCAACCCCCCCTTCTCTCGGTTGAAATGCTATTAGCGTCAAGCTAGACGTTAAATCATTCATCGTTAAGTCATTGAATCAGCTCGCCGTTCCGCGAGCAGGGAGAGACCGCTCCCAGGTCGATAAGGGAACAACTCTCGCAACAATAAACAGAACTACCAGAGCGAGCCGGGCGGAGAAACTTTCCAAATATTCGAGTGATGCCATCTCTGCATGAGCTCCGTTTGCCTCATGATGGTCGTTCACGAGCATCCTCAGCCATGAGGAAGGTCGCCCAAAGACCGCCAAGCTGAGCGATCGGATTATTTGTGACTTCAGCTCAGAAGGTGGCTCACGCTCTGCGATGAGTATGGAGTGAAAGACGCACATCAAGCTGTATGTTTATGCGTCAAACTGCATTGTAACATATTTTTCCACTTCCGGAGGCCAAGGTCGAGCGAAACACCTGCATCCGTCGATGGAGCGACGGAGGTGAATCCCTGCAGCTCTACGAGTCGCTAGCACGTGTAGTCAAATGCGACGAGGTCACTTATTTAAAAGTCGCTAGATTTCGGAGAAACCCGCCCGTGCCACTCGACTGCCGCTGCGCTGTCGAGAGAGAGAGCTGCTCTCGAGATTTTGAGAGCTTGAAGAACTTTCCGACAGCTCCGCTCTCCTTGAAGTGCTCGTTAGGCAAATCTCCAGAATATATTCCTTCTTTTTCGCGGCTCCGACTTCGAGCATATGCGCGCCCAACGATTCGAAGGTCGATTCGCTCCCTCGCTCGATCTCGTCCGCATGACCCACGAATGAATGACGTGGAGAGCTGCGCAGGCTATCCGGCGGCGCCTAGCCGACGTTCTGGCGCGGAATTTGAGGAAAAATCTTAGTTGCCATCCATCTCTCCTCCGAAGTGAGCCATGATAGTTGCCGGACGTTGTTGGGCAAACGAGGGGTTTTCACTGAGCTACGGACGACGTGGGCTAACTTGTCGACGTATAAGGCTCGGAACTCTGTCGTCAGCGTGTTGCTCACAGATATAAATAGCGTTTTTCGCCCTCTCTCCTAAATGTACTCCTGGAAAGTGGCGCTCTTCGGAAGTTTAATGAGTCGACGTCTGGCACCCTCGAAAGCGAGAATACTAGTCAGCATCCCGACTCACGAATGACGTGGGCGTTATTCTTCCGATAACGAATTCAGGATCCTGATGACCTTAAGAAGGAAAGCAAAAGTCGATATCTGGTATGGACATAATGCCCACGTGTGATTCAGTATATGAATGAGGGACAAATCTATTACGGGCTGAATATGCGCCGCACAACGAAATGTCATTTTCATTGATCGCGAAAGGTTACCCTCGAGGGCGGTCGGGAGACTCTTCGTCCACCCGAGCCATGAGTCGAGGCTCTAGGTCGGAAGAGGCAGCTATCCAGGGCCATTCCTGGTTTGAGCTTGGTCGAAATGATCCTCGCTGCTTTATCAGCAGTCAGCTGCGAACTCGTCAGAAGAATGGTACATGGGACCCTGTTGCTCCCTCGCGCGGTGGGAGGGGCGAAAGGCCCTGCTGAGAATCTTGATTCTGCTCGCCAAGGGCGGATTCGGATCGCGAGTCAATGAAGACTTAGCCACCCGTTTTATCAGAAAAATCCAACTTCACTCTGAGATCTAGATTCACAGAGCCATTCTATAATATTTGGGACCGACGACTTCGAGAGGCAGCTTAAGGCATACCTTGTCCCCAGAGGTACGTCCTCCCAGGATTGCTCAGTGCCGAGAGGAGCCTTGCTGTAAGACGAGGGTTTTTATTGCTGGTAGACGAATGTTCTCTAGAGCATAGCGGTCCTCTGCATTGTCGAAGCGGAACACGATTCTCCCTAGCACTGCCCCTGAGTCGAGATTGCCTCCAGGCTCTCCTCATTCTGTACTTCATTGTCGTCACAAGGTCTGCGAATACGCGCTGAGTTCCCTCTTTGAAGAGAATCTTTTTCTACCACTCAGGCTCCACCTTTGTCGAGGAAGCAACTCGCTTAACAGTGCTGGATACCAGTCTATCTCGTCGCTGTTGCCGCCGCCGTGAGCTATTTTGGGCATGCCCACTCGAGTTTCGGAACTTGTCGGATGCGCCGAGGATATGTTTGATGAGAAATAATTGGGGAGGGGCTTTTTCGATGTGGCATTTACTGCTTCCAATCGAACGAAATCGGCCCATATTCGAACGGGGTTGTACTGTTCGTTTTGATGTGATTAGACTTGCACACGTGACGCACGTGGATACGAGTGTGCCCAGAACGGGCTGGTCGGGTCGTGTCTGATTGGGGAACGGCCTGTTCTAGAGGGAAAGATGCCATAATCAATTCTGCTGACTGCAACGAGTGCTCGATATCCCGCGCGCGATCCCGGAGGAAAGTCAAGTCGAGCAAGAGCGGGTAGCCATGGAGTACGGACCGAAAAGTTCGGGTTTCCATGAGGTTTTCGCGCTTCCACACTCACGGAAATGAAAATAAACGGATTGATGTTCACGTCATAGATGACCCTAACCTTAACGGTGGATGTTTCTGAGCTGGATGGGAGAAGGAAACGAATCTTCAGCATGCGATTTGTGACTAGGAATGAGTTTTTCGAGAAGTATCACAACCACAGTGACATTCTCATCTTCTGGATCGTCGGATCTTCCCAGTTGAGAGCGGGATGATGGTCAACTCGGGTACGTTTTGTCAGATCGATAACCCTCCCAACATCAGAGCTCTCCTTGTCTCAACCCGCGGATTTCTCTCGCCTTAAACGCGGAGCCTCCCCACGTTCTCGTGGTGGTCAGTCAGGTGACTCGTCTGCGGCTGTCAAAGTGGTCGAAATCGACCTCTGGGGGTCGACGGCCGATCACTGATTTGGAGTGAATATTCCGAAGATCATCTGACCACGGTATCCAAGGAGTTGATTCCGTAGTCTTCACGATCTGCAATATCGTCTCAAGAAATCGATGGTCGTCCTTAAATTCCCAATGATCGAGATCGACTATTTTGAGAATCGCTACAATGAACTTCAAGAGGTTGCAGAGAGACTCGACCCCGCGGGGGACGATGAGGCAGGGAGTTCGAGAAGTTGGTGATAGACTCCAACGAAAAAAGTCGCGACGGATTCTCCTGCATCATGTAGGGATCGGGAAGCTCATCGGCCCCTCAGAGAGCCTGATGCCTAACTTCGCCCGATACGTGGAAGAGATCCAACCGGGTGCTGACCGGAGACCAGTCAGTGTTGCAAAAAAAGAAGACGTGCTCCATGCATTGACCATCGAACATTTCTCGATCACGTGACAGCTGTGCTCTGCAAAGCGCAGATTCAGAGAGATCATAACCCTCAGGTCCGTTGAGGCCATCCAGCTCTCATCCCCGATGTTGTGGGCAAGAACCGGCTCATATTTTGCCAACGCGCGCCACACCACACCACACTCGGTCTTGGAGATTTCGAGCAATCTCCAGAGTGAGATGATGGGGGTCTCTCAGCGTCACCTGCATTTTTTGTTGCGAAATGATGCGCGCATCCCTGTTTTCCGGCGTGACTTCTGAACAGAACGTCCGATTGGGCTGGAATTCGCACCATGCTTGGATTCTGTGCTCCTTGGAATGATTCCTCTGCCAGAATCCCCACATTTCATCTCTGCTGATGGAACCTCTGTTCGTAGTTTTGTTGATACCTCGTTGGAATGGCGATTCCCCAAAATTTTGTGAATTCGATTGTGGCTGGGCTGTCCAGTGTCATGAATCGCACTGGAACGTAGGTCTTGCATCACCCGGCTCCTGTCCCGAGCGCCAGTTGTTATTGATCGGAAATCGAGTCCGCAGTCTTAACTCGAAGCCGTTAGCGGTCTTCGATCCTACGATTGAGTCGAGGGCTCACGTGTCGAGGGTGCTCAATGGGAGCTCGGGCCATTGGAACTTCAGCTTCGTGCAACACGCAAGACTTCGACTATAGATGTGTAGCGGGGCGTTTCCTCATTTCACTTCAAAGCTGACCAAGAGTTCGTCTATGCAAACAGTACAATCTCGATTATTTCAACTAATTGATGCAAAACAAAGTTGAAATAATCGAAAGTTGAAATAATCGAGAGATGGCAAAATCACTCACATTCGTGGACCCCGCAACCGATTCGGGAATGAGAGTCCGAGTTTGAACGCTAACCGATCCAGAATGATACGAGATACACTGACGAGACATTCCTGCATTGGATAGTGAATGATCGCAGAGCACGACCGATATTGATCAATCTGCTGAGAGTCTGAATGATTATTCCATCGGATTCCTTGCAGCTGCCCAGCGCACTCTGCAGTGTTAGAGCTGATCTCCCCTCGATCCATGCAGAGTGCTGGAGAGCGATCCCCCGCTGAATTGAAGCTCCCGGAAGCACTTTCATGGAGGGAAACGGAAATTATTTGGTATCAGAAGATGAAGCTGTTCCGAAGGCTGGAAAGATCGAGCACTTTCTGCGAAATATGTCCAGCCGAACCCAAAAAAAAGATCCGCTTCTCACAGCGCTACAGCGGCAGCACTGTGTAACAGTTGAGAAGGTCACACTGTTTCCGAGTGGATGCACGAGGATCGGCGGCTGGCAAACTTCACATATATCTATGAATGAAAACTCCGAGGTTCAATTCGATGAGGTATCGGGCTGAATAGACCGTCTACGCTCTTATGCGCTCACGTATTGTAATTCGTTGTCGCCGAGTTGAGCACACCAACGATGATAACAGAGGCTTCGATGTTGGCAGAGGAAAGGTACGTCAACGATGCCTCAAGGATGATGTTCGAGTCTCAGGGGCTCAATAAATGCTAAAGTTCTCATCAACTCGCGAAATCTGGAGCAGGGGTCTGCCGTGATCGAGCGTAGTTATTCAGAGGGACTGGATATGCTCCCAGGGTCTTTCGCCCAAGCCTGGAGGACTCCAGTATGGATGTGACAGAGCGCAACAAAGGCTGTATTGGTTGAAACAAGCCCCAATATGTTGGAGCCGAAGGCTCGTAAACTCCCTTCAGGAAGCAGAAATGACGGACAGTTCGGCTGACCCGTGTCTATTTCGGCAAGCTAGAGCTGGCGAGTCCCTCCACGTGAAAACCTGTCTTGATGACAGTCTCCCCGGAGGGAGTGACGATGGAAAAATCCTGAACTTCGTTGTAAAGCTGAACATTATCGTCGATGTCACGATGGAAACTCTTGAGAGCCAGCTCAGGATGGAGGTCAGTCTGAGCTAGCAGTCAAGCCGCACATCTGTATAAATCAAGCCGCATACCCAAAGCGGATTCCTGAGCCTTTCCGGAAGAATGAGCCGATTCCTTCTCTATACTGAGGATTCTACTGTTATGTGTCCCGCAACGCTTCGTGAGGCGACTCGTGTCGGAAGTATTGTGCCCTAACGGAACGCCTCGGAAACCCAGCTGCAAGCAGAAGTTCACGAGGCGTATGGCGCGTGTGGAGACCGAGCGGCTCGGATGCTTCCAAAATGAGAAGAGAGAAAGTGAGGAACTGTAGGCAGTCTCATGCATCTTTCTGATGCCTCGCGTCCAGAGATGGCTTCCGTGGTCAGAGAAACTGCCTTACAGTCCGAGTCTTACACCGCGTCAAACGCTCTGAGACTGCCTTGCTAAGAACCACATCAAGGTTCGCCGTTCCGGGAATATCCTCCTGACCACAAATGAAATAGCTGCGGCCAGCGACTGCGCTAGAGAAATGATTCGAAAATTTCCGAGATCGGAGGCATCCCTCCTTCGGTCCCCGCCCGCGCACGCCACTGAGAAAGATTGAATTTCAGATCGACCGATCTGTCCAACGTCCTTGTGGTTCTATCATAGACGATGCACCATGGTCTCTCTCGAACAGCGAGAGCTATCGACGTCTCGAAACCGCAAACATTTCAGCGCAACTTACTTTGATAATTCAAGTCTTAGGCTGTCGGTAGAGTTTGTGATGCGGTCTACTTTCGATACCGGACCCTGGAATTAAAATCTCTCCGCGATCAACGCGGATACATTCTTAAACATGGTCAATAACGAACCATACACGATTTATTGCTGCATCGATCCCACGAGCGAATGCGTAGCAATTATCCGGTGGATTCTCGATCACAAATATTCTGACGAGCGTTAAGAATTCAACGGAAGTGAAGCTCAGCCCGGCTCCCTCGGTGGAGAAGCTCGCGAGCGGAAGCGGGAACTGCTCAAACTCGTAAGCGGGCGTAAACTCTGCAAGTCTATAACACAGTAAAAGCCGACAAACTTCTCCTTTGAATACGACACTGAGATCAAGATTTACTGTCCCCAGTCATGATAGATAACGCGGATGACGGCTCTATGTTTAATGTGCGAACTTGCAGCGAGCGAGATGACCACCCCTACGTTCCTCGCTCGGTGAGCGGCTTGGAAGTTTCCGCTTCTTCCCAGTGAGAGATATGAAGTGCCCGCTAGCTCATGAAGGTGGCCGTAAATCATGGCGGGTGCCCTCTGTTCAGCTCTCTCGGGGCTTTTCCATATACTGCCTCCGAGTTCATCCAAGTGTCTAGTGTTCTCCTTTTTTCAACGGTCTCGACTCGCAGTATTCCCCCACCTCTGCTCCTATTGAAAACCAAGACCTCTCGCTCCTGACCGCGAATCCCCATGATGGACAGCGGTATGAGGGGACCTAAAATGAGACAAGGAGACTGAATTTCGGCTACTCCCGATGTCAATGAAGTTCACGAAGTGTTTGAATGTAATACAATTCGATTATCCCTCCGCGGTGCGTGCGGAACAACACCTGAAGAATATTGCAGGCGCGTTTTCTCGACAGGTCGGCTGCCCAGAATCCGTTTCGTGCAGGAGGCGATTCGCAACACGGCGGTGTCCCGTACAGGATTCGCATTATTTCTATGATGTACTATCAAGAACGATGTTCGCAACTCTATTCTCTGATATTAAAGCAGTATGTCCGGCTGGCAATAAAACCCTGCCAGCTCCTATGAGATTCAGGCTCAATGTTTGGGTTCGTTCGTTCGTTGCTACAGCCGCTTTATGAACCTCGCCAACCTCCGCTGAACCGGCACTGCGACGATCCCAGCTCCCTAATATTCGCGAGCGTCGGGCCGCTATTTCTCGGCCGTCGTTTCCTCGAAAAGTGCACGATATCCTCAGTTTCCTGCTGGAAGTTATGTTCCTCATCTACAGGATGAGCGCCGACTGTTGGTGACGTCTTTAGCCCCCCAGCATCTCGTATTCAAAAACATCGCGAGCCCGGAATCATGTTGGAACCTCTGTTCGAACTGGCACTAACTGCCGGCTGGCACACCATGGTCAACCGTCCCAACGCTCTGCTTCGCCCAAGGCCTCATCAGAGGCAACTTGATGAGTTCATATTAATAGATTTCCGCCCGAAATTGATGGCGATCCCCCCTCCCTAACAGTGCCCGGAACCCTCAGGCTCTGCCGTAGGGCAAGGGTTGATTTCTTTCCCCACTCGAGAATCAACTGATGGACCCGAGCAGCCGCTAAATCCGGAGCGTCTCACAGGCCCTGGTGCATGATTCCAGCATCGGGAATCCTTACTTCCGATGGAGAGTCCTGGTCGGCGTTTTGTCTCGGTCGAGCTATCTCTCGCGCTTAGTCGTTGTATTCCGCACCCCAGGATACGACTCCAACAATTCCATATCGGGCAAATGAGTCGCTCAAAACTAGGGAGGTTTGGCGGCAGGGAGGTGCACGCTCACTATGATGCTCTTTCATACCAATGAAAACATTCGCTTCAGTTCGGTTCAATCCAATGATGTCATGTGATAACTGTCCAAATTTATTTCTCAGTATCATTATCAACATATTCGAGGAAATGCGTTCTTCCTCTTTGTCATGCTCATTATCGTCGCCATCTTTATAATTATCAATATTATTCTCATTTTCATATTAACAAGCAAATATTACTTCATTGTAGGGATAGAGCCTCGATGAGTTGGTGGCACCCAAAATGGCCATGTTCCTATCATTTGCATGTTTCCGTTGATCTGTCCCTTTCTCCGCGGTGAACCGAAGCCTCGAATCTGGCTACTGTAAATTAGTGCTCAGCTGTTCATCCTCCATTCTTGCTCCTGACTGCTCAACGCTCATACAATAAATATACGCATTTTGATGTCTTCCACCAGCTTTGTTGTGGTCGTTCTCTGCTTACATGCCGTTGCAAAGTCTGTCGTTTCAAAACACGAGTAAGAGCCGCACTGTGTGAAGCAGGCCGGCGGATCGACTGGAACGTCTACGCTCCGCGCTGACATCTTCATGTCTGGAAGCTGGACAAGCTGATGAGCCATCTGCTCAACCAGATGCACTACCTGCCGCTTAACCGGCGGGCCTACAAAGCAGCTCAAAGAAATAAGCCATCGGTTGGCGGGTAGCTGTTTCCCTCGGGCGGCCGCAGAACTCGTCGCGGAACTCGCAGATTAACTCGACTGCCTTCGGTGACAGGTCGCGGTTGCGATATCATCGCCGAGGGCCGGTGCCTCGCAACTGCTTGTCGTAATGACTGGTCCGAACAGCGGAGTACAGCTGTGAGCCGACGACTGCTCTCGCCATAGAGTACTGGAGAGTGAATGCGAACAGATCGAGGTAACAACGGGAAAGACACGAACGTCCATCTCGCATCCAAGGTTCAACAGCACTTTTTATCAGCTAAAGCATCACATTTTGTTCTGTTGATGTCATCGGTTGCCCTTGCAGGAGGCCACGGGCCTAACTGAGTTTGGAGCGACGAAATGTTAGTGATCCCGCAATCATCCGCCATAGAGCCTCAAACAGTGGGCTCCGCTGAGATTGGCACCAGTGTAAAATCAATCCAGCAGAGCTCGAAGGAGAGATTCGATCAGCGTGAGAAGCTACAGCGCTCTGTTCGAATGACTGGAGAGAGCAGCCTGCTCTCCCGGAGTTGAAAAAGAAAATGTGTAGATGGTCGGAACTCGTCCTTACTTTGAGACAGCGTTAACGCGAAAGGCAGCCGATTCCATGATCGTATGCTCTTCAATAAGACGGGACGTCCGCGGCGCGTTCTGGGGGAAGCTGATGTTGAAGTGCACGGTTCCACTTGAGTGCAGGAGCGTTCATTTGGATTGGGGATTCACTCGAACTATCCACTCGAGAAACATCACAAAACGGCAGGTTTGCGTCGGTATAGCGATGATCACGCAATATTTACGAGGTTGGAAAAATCTGAAGAGGTCAAACTCCAACGCCTAACTTTGTCGGGAAAACTTTGCGATGGATGATCTTAGCGGCTCCAAGCACACTGCCTACAGCTATCACCGATCAATGAAATTCATGTTGGGATGATAAATGTGTGAGGTAACAAACGAGCGATTGAAGCGACATATTCGCAGATGTTGAGAGTCACATTGCTCCACATCTCTCTGTGACTGGATCGTCGCAGAGTTGAACCTATCACGGTCGCTTGATACATTATCCCTGAGGATAGCAAACTAAGCAATCGTTCTAGCCTACAACGGATACTTCCAGTCAACTCACAATCGTGCAGCAGTCTTACGCGGGAAAAGTCGTCTTATCTTCAAAGTTCGTCTCAATTCTTGTATATGACATCTCATACATCTCATACCGTCATCTAGAAGGTTATATCCAAAGTATGGATGCATTTATAGTTTCGTGATACTCTGCGTATCACATTCTCCGGTCCGCTCCCAAACCTCAGACTTTGTATTTCCTCGAGTGAACATGCAGCATGGCAAGGGAGTGAAGATTCAGCCATTGTTCGTTTCGTCAGTGCAAGATTCATTTCGTTCTCTCCTTTGTTCTGAGAAGAAAGCCATAACCTGTTTGAACGTATCATTCTGACTGAAAGTCGTTGGAGCCTTCGATCGTCGCCGACAACGCCTCCTGTCGGCGAAGCCATTTCATGCCTTCTCCTGCACAGAACCAAGAGACAGCTAGTTGTTGAATCCTCCATCGCGTTCTATGCGAGGCAAGACGCGAACCGACTGCATCGTTCACAATTCACGATCATCATCACTGTTCCCGCCGGAGTGAGGGGCTGTCGTTGTCAGTTTCCGAAGCACTGCTATGCATGCAATCGAACGGATCGCGATACCGGTTTGAATGCTTCTCGAAGTAGTCTCCGAAAGAGTCTGTACGAGTTTGTTGCTAACGCACATGGATGCATCGACAATCAGTCAGAAGTTCACCGCGATGAGAGAACGCCCTTCTCCTCGGCGTGCGTTGTGAGATTTTCAGCCCTTTTTGCCTCTTAAACATTAGCGAGATCCTCAGCTCAACACAATCGCGAAGTCTGGTGTGTGGGCTGGGGGGATTCTCGCATGCGGGAGCAGACTCATGGAATGTCTGCAGCCGGAGAGCGAAACGACATTTGCATCTAGCTTCGAATGGAACTTTTCCATCTCGTTTTTGTTCGAGTCTTCCAGCATCCTTGAGAAGAATGGATCCACGCGTGTCTATTGTATGATCACTCGAGCGGCGTGGCTGCGTGTTCTGCTCTCCTCGATGAGCTCGCGTTCGCTTATCTGTTCTACTGAATATTCTGTGGAATGTACCTAAGTAATACGATTGCGTTCAATTCATTGATCTCGCCAACCTTGAGTCGACTGAGGGCGTCAACAACTGTTAGCCCGCGTTTCCTCTTCTTCTCGCAGAGCCAACCTCCAAGTGGTCAAAGTCGACTTGGCTAACGTCGACAGGAATACCTTTTATATATCACACCAGTACTTGAACAGGAGTCTTTCATCTTGGTTGATTCGGCACAGAAAATAATGGTGGAAAGAGATTATCCCCTTAGTTGTTCTGCTCCTCCGTCAACGAGACCAGCCGGAAAAGCTACCTGCCCCCTAAGTGAAGCTCACGAGCTACTCGGTCGAACAGTTGGAGCGAAGGCAGCCGTACGCATTTGATTGACTCTCTACATGAAAGTTTCATCGTCACTCATACTTTGCATTTTCCTGAAGTTTCGCTGATGTGATCTCTTCCGGCTGCACGACCTCGGTACAGTCTTGGTGCTGCGAAGCGAGTCTTGCGAAAGACTTCTCCCTTGCGGACTGTAAGGCTTAGAGGCTATTGAAGACTGGCTTGAGGGCGATGAGGTAATGGCATTCTTTCTGGATCGTTTATGCCGCGATTGAGGTTTGACCGCGGACCGTCAGATGATCGACTCCTTATTTCTTTCATCGCTGTCACTGCCACTAGCGAACTCAGAATCTGTGGGACATTCTGCTCCTGCAAATTTGAAGCGACGTCAGTTCACGTCATCTCTAGTTCCTGCTCTTGAATTTGAGAGACTTAGCACCAACGAACCAGCCGCTAGCGCGCCTCACAGGTGATGAGACCTGACTACGAGCTCATTTCGAAATGTGATGAAGAGCGCTAATCGCTGACCGGACCGAGAATGTGTTCGCGAATCACATCGACAAACGTGTGCTCATCGATTCCAGAATCGTCGCCGATGCTCACAGCCGATCTCGGGCTCTTCACCCGGAGACACTATCCTGATGTTAGGGCCGCTCGTCGCCCCCTGAAAACCCGCTGATGCGAATCATGAATACTCACGGAGTTGTTGCGGAGAACACTGGTGCTGATTCTTCGTGGAGATGTGCATCTCGATTTCGGCCAATCGATTTTCAACTTGCCACGTTGATTGAGAAAGCTTTATACTCATGGTGGCGTTTTCGGTTTCCAGGGTAACAAGTCTTTCACGGAGACGTTTGATTTCATTCAAAAGATCTTCTTGGTCCCTGGGTGCACTTCCCAATACCGTGGGGCTGTGCGCTCCGCTATGGATCCCTGGAATGGTCGCGTGTTCCCGGCTAACTCATTCAAGTTCTGTCTCTCTCGTAGGTCCGACTCATGGTTCCCCGATGCGGCCTCATCGTACTGGCTCTCGTAGCGGAGATGCCCCCGACCTAGAGCCTATTTTCTGCTCTGATCTATCCATGATATGAGCGAGCAGGGTGACTTTTGAGGGCGGCTGGCTGTCTTTTTCATGTGTCGGCTCGAACCCGCATCGAGGTCACGTGGAGGAGTACGGAAGGCGAGATGAGTGGAAAGTGGACAGTGCCGACGAATTCGAGTTTGCCGTGGCCTCGAACAAGCACCGAGACGAACGATCGCTGTGACGAGATTGCGCCAAGCGCCCTGAAGTCCCGCATGTGGAGGACCCCCGCATCGAACTCTATGAGGAATAAGTTTCCCTGGACTGGGGGCGTGCGTGATACTGGAGGTTCTTCCACCGCGAGACTTGGGGTGCTCGCAGTCGCCGAGACGGCCCTCGAGAACTCACCTGAGGCTTGGAGTGGGCTAGGAACAAACAAATGAGTTTGCCCCGTCCCAGTTGCAGTACTTGAGTTGCCCGGAGAAGTACCATAAAGAGCGGTAGGTGGCGCTACTGTGGTTGGTTCATTGCTGCTGCTCACGGGACTGACGTTCGTGTAATCGGTATACGGTGAGCTTCGACTCGCGAGAACTGGCGTTCCAGTTGGAATGGGAATGAAAGCGTGAGGCCCTGCAAGGAAGGAGAGAACTGAGACCTCAACCTCATCGAAGACCTCCGATGGCGATGCTTCAACTACGTGCTTCTGGCAATCTCGCGAGCTCCAACGAGAGCACTTCCCCCAAGAGCTTCGAGTCGAACTCCCGAGAGTGAGGCGCGGGTGAACGGAAAGCGCTGTCACCGATCCCCTCTGCTGCTGTCGACGGGCTGAAGTTTCGTTTGTCAATAAAAGCACTCTCGTTCTGGTGACCTCCTCTCCACATGCGCTGCATCAGCGGCTGACAATGTGGTCTTCCACAACGGAACACAGGATCTACATTTCTCAAGTCTGCGGCCCTCTCTATCAGTGCTGTTCGTGAGCTCTGGGAGTCAGCTCAAGAATGGGACCGGACGAGAACACACGGAGGGGTGGGCAGTGAAACCTTGCCCCGTTCCGGCTCTCATTAGAAGATTCGGCCGTTGCGATACGCCGGTCATCGTTTGTGCGCCTAATGTCGTCCCAGGGCGGAGTTCGCCTTCCACGGCAGCTTCTTTCCCATGACAGTTTCAGCGCGACCCCCGGCGGCGGCGTCGACGACGGCAGACAGATAGAAGCAGCTCGCCGACCTCGTGAATGATGCGCTGGCATGAGGCTTGATGATAGTTCCATCCAAACAAAACTAATCATTTCTCCAACTGCGCTCGGCAGACGAGGCGGGAACCACCAGCCTCCGCTGATCGCCGCTGTGCGATCCCTTTCTCGATTTTTTCTCCCTCAACGTTGGACCAGATGACCTTCGAGATGGGACCGCTCGCGACATCGAAAAAAAAGAGACCCGATTTTAAACGAGGAGGCCGCAGCGCAAGAGAGCATTGCTTCTCCTGCTCCTTGACCGCGCAAGTGCCCGCCCCGGAGGGGCTGCCCGTGGTAGATTGCAGAGACTCTCACTGCTCATGGGAGCACACGTCGGGCGTGCAAGTGAATCTCAGTCAGATGGAGGCACCGAACAAAGCGATAGCGGTAGGAGTGAACGTGGAGAGGAGGGATGACGTCGTGCATACCTTGCAACGTGAAAGTGGTTCCAGCGTGTTGAGGTGACCCCGGTGGCAGATTCAAAAACTGAGGGAGAGGGGATGAAGGAGGGTGATAGTGTTGTTGGGCGTGAAGATGAGGGGATCGCCCGGCGATGGACGAGGAATGAGGATAAGCACGTTGAGGTCCGGCGGCTGTCGCTGAACTCGCGTGTCGACCCGTCGTCTGAGCCGGGGACGTCCGCAAACTAGAATGACAGCACGTAGAGCGTTGCTCCGAGAGATAAGAGGATGTACGCACATGTCCTTCTCGTTGGCCTCTAGGACTCGAACCTAGGGATGACGGGATATTTAGATTCACGGCCAGGAGGCTTCTCGCTCGCACTATTGATGCTCTTTCGAGGCTTCGCAAAAGTAGGATTCGGAGCATTGCAGATCGAAAAATCCGAAACCTCTCTCGATCTGATTGTCGGAGAGTATTGAATACAACTGATTCGATTTGCTCACAGGTAGATGATGCTTTAGTGGCTTTCGGTCGAGCAACTCCGTTGTCCTGAACAGGAGTATCTTCCAGGGTCTTTTTTCCGCGAGACTCGAGCAATCCTGGGGTGCTTCTGCTGCGCCCCATGGCCACTAGAATGAGGGAAGTCGCGGCATTACTTCTCAGTCGACTCAACTCCTCGCTCGCGGTATTTCTCTCATCGCCAGTATGCATCTCATCATCAAGTTGTACTTTCATTCTGAACTCCGATGTTCTTCGTAAAATTTATGTCTATGCGTCTGCCTTACGACGTCCGCACAATTCCTCGAGCGGGGCGTCTAGCTTAAGGCACAGAAGATTCGAGCGGAAGGAGCGCCCCATTCGAGAGATCTTCATTCTTCCAATTTGAAAAGGATGAGGAGAGTCAACATTCACGAAGGGCCGTTGCTCGAACGGCGGAAGTGAACTGATCGATGCGTTGCAGCACTTTGGCAACTGTCATGGAAACCGGAGGCCAGACGCGAAATGAGCTCTTGCGAGTTTGAGAACCCGTCAAACAAATCGCCTCCGGAGGCCGCGAAACGCTCCGCCAAGCAATTCGTTTGCGATGAGCAAATCGTGACGAGCACAAATACTCCGTAATGGCGTTCGCTCTCATCGGAGAACGAATAGAATTTTGGACTCCGCCCTAGGCTTTGCCATATCCGCAAGGTGCCGCACTGCCTTACGGTGTGGATTGCGCATTTCAAACATACATAGACTCCTCCATCCAAACAAACGGGAGCCACGTCGTCGATCAGCTGAGGTTCACGCGACGTCAGATGCCGGATTCGGCACGTTTTCAGCGTGCGGGTTCGATTGCGTCTAGCGTCATCCTCGTCCCCGGATTCCTTGTACGGTTCAACTACGACTCAAGGCGACACACCCCGGACGTGACTCTGTGTTATCGAAGATTCGCTCGAATGTTCTCCTCTTCGTGACCGGATGAGAGGTGTGGTGAAGATGAAAATTATTGACAACAGCGCGAGTCTACGCTTCCCGATGGCACAAGCTTCTCCAAAATTCCTTCACACATACACAACATTCAGCTCCCACTCCACTACACCTAAAATATCAAGAAACTCATCGTACGCCACATACTCCTGATTTGAGATTGCAGCAACGGAGAGTCAAAAACCTCCTCAACAACGACAACGCGCGCAGAGAGGGAAATCAGGTCAACTGAGAAGGAGAATTCTCCAACAAAGGAATAGAAAGAGAAGCATTTCGGCGATGCCAAAACTACAGAAGCGTCTAGAATCGAACGAGTCCAATCTGCTCGAGACAATCCAATCGTTCCGTCGGCACTAGTTTGTGCTCGTGATGGATTCCAATCAAGATGACCTCGAACGATTCGATACCAAAACCCAGTTTCCCAATACTCCGCTCATTCGCCCCACGCCGTTATGCATTCGCTGGCAAGAACGCATGAGACAACACGCTACGACACAAAAAAGCTATTTTAGATCCGCTTCAATTCGCATGTGGCCGACCGACACAGCGTACTGATCGAAATTTGCATTTCTATTCGCCGAGCTACGCTAGACTAGACCAGACTTCAGTCGATCTTGTCTGTTCTACGATAGTCTACACAGAGTCGACGCATCTATCGTAGACTTCTGCCAACGATTCTCCTAGAGCTAGAGCGATTAGCTAGCTAACAGACCTTTTTCAAGCTCAAGCAATTCTTCGCCGAGTCCGGCTTCGGAAGCGTAGACCCTAGATCTGGCGGCTCTGTCGAGCGGATGCATGCGCGCGTAGGGATAGTTGGACGTGAGCGGTAAACCGTCACAGTAGTCGCTCGGATGTGTCAGGTAGGATTGTGCCAAGTGGACTTGGGTCAGCGGCGTCAACCACCTACTTTTCTTAATGGGCTCCTTTTTGTACTTTTCTAGGCGTTTCACGGCTATTGCTTCAAGTCGCACTCTGGCGGCTGGATAGTCCTTCAGCACGTCCCACATGTCGTGCTTGTACAAACAGAACAGATCTGAATAGCCGACGGAACGGACCGAGGCAGTCCTGCGGTTACCCGCGGTGCCCATGTTGAGAATAGAGATCTCTCCGAAATAACTGCCGGCCCGAAGTGTGGCTAACACGGTTTTTCCGTCGTCGGCAACGACCTGTAGTTTGCCCCTGTTCACAATATACATTTCCTTTCCAACCTCGCCTGAAAGAAACAGAGAAACTTTTAGCTCTACTTCACCGCCGAGATCGCCGGCCGAGTGGAGCTTGCCACATCGATGCTCAGATGGAATTCACGGGAAGCGCCGCAATCTGCGCTCAGTTCGTTTCCCGAGGAGACATTCCATGACGATAAGTCCAGTGCAGTACATTTCCCGCTCGCTTCAGCGGCATGATAGCAGGGACGATGACGACGACGGCGGCGGCGGCGAGGATGACGACCATTACTAGCAGACCACTCTCAGTTCTGATGGCTGGGGTCAACGAGCGGAGAACGCTCACATGAGACATTTCACAGACCCGCGACGCCGCCCGGACTATCATTATGATATGAGGTATTGCTGGACGTCGTCTGCTCATGCCCAAAGCACAGAGCTCGAGTTCCCCACACGGACTCACGCTCGCGAAGCTTCGCGCCCGCCATTCGGGAAAGGATAGTTTCCTTCGTTGGCGTTCGTCCTCCCGCTCGAAGCTACCGAGCTCCGTCTCGGAACCGGAGGTTTGCACGAGAGCTCAGTTCTCTGCCCACATCCACTCTTTGAGTTGCCGATGATGCCTAAGACAAGCGGCTGCGACCAAACTCACCTTTTCTGCATATGTAGTCTCCAGGCGAGAAGAGCACGGGCCGAAGTCGAAGCACCAGTTCACAGAGAAAGCCCGCCTCGGTGTTCTGAAAGATCTCCACTCGCTTGAGGGTGTCGAGATGGACGTGGATTGCGATTTCGGCCTTGAGTTTGTCGGGGAGACAGCCGACGGAGCGCTCCTCGTCCGACGACTTCTGAGTCATCCACAAGTAGTCGAACCACCGGATGACCTTGTTCTGCAAGTGGTCCGGGACGTGTCGCATCCTCATGTAGGTTTTCACGGCATCCAGTTTCGCTGCGAACGAAAGTTGATTTGAAGCCAAACCGGAGGGAACTGAGCACCGAAAAACGGATCGACTGGATCCCTACGCCGGCAAGTTGCCGGCCAAAAACAAACAGTTCCCCAATTTGAATAAGGAACGACGAGATGGGTGGGCGTACGAAAAAGGAGAGCTGGGATGGAGTCGCTTCCTCCAGTCCGTCCGTCCGACCGACCGCAACGAGGACGAGAAGGAAAAAGTAGAGACGGACAGGGCGTACATTATTCATTAGTAGAAAGAGGCAGGAGAGGCAACGGTCGAAGAGCACTCGCGATGTGACACAGCGAGAGCGACAGATAGAAAAACGAGCAAGCGAGACAGCTCACACAGGGAGCGGAATAAGCCCTGCAGCCAATTATGCATAGCTAATACTGGCAGCCGACGTCGCAACGCGCTCCGGAGTTAAGAACCCCGGGAAAACGCTGCGCTTCGGATATTTTTTCTTTCACACGGAAGAACACAGATTGTCACGGTGCGGAAAGGTGCGCTGATGACACATCCGAAATCTGAGTTAACCATGAAGCCGCACCGCGAGATTTCCAACGTACATGCCAAGGGACGAACATAGGGACTCGTCAGGTGTCTCGAGACATGCTAATGCGAGAGTCGATCACATCAAAAACCAGTGATTGATATTGACCGCTGACTCCACCGGCACTGGAAGTTGAAGAAGACTCGGAGCAGACTACGCAGCGCGTATTGAAGTGGGGATCACATGCAGGTTTATCCGTTGATGACCCCTGCCTGGACGGCCGAGCATGTTGCGCAGTGGCCCTCTCAATTTTCTGGGAACTGGTCACCACTTCGAATGAGTGATGGGTTTCGCGTGCTACGAGGGTACGGAGCTGTTGCCTCTAAGCTCGTTTCAGGATATGTGTTTCTTGCAGATCGGCCCCTTCGTCGCAACGGGGAAGAAGCTCCCACATGACCCGAATCGAGCGGGTCACGGAGGATGTCGAGATGCTTCCACTCATTCGTCCCAGGTGACTGGTCGATTTCGGGCGAAGAACCAGTTTCTTCATGGTTGCGAGGCAGCGGCCTCGATCCCTGAGCCTCGCATTCTGCTGTATCTCGACACAGATCAGATTTTCACGGTTAGCCCATGCGGTTTAATCGGTGTCTTCCCGATGTGCCGAAATTTATTGCGACGAAAACCCGTAGGGCCGAGAAAAAATCCTGTAGGGCCGAAAACCTTTTCTCTCGTTCCGATGGTCGAGCGAATCGAGCTAAGATTCTATGCACAGCACTGGGTCTGAGAGACTGCTTTTGCTGAAGCGGAGAGGGACTAAGTAAATCATAAAGACAGTGAAGGGGTTTTCGGCCCTACGGGATTTTTTCTTCGGCCCCACGGATTTTCGTTACAACGGGCTTTTTCTTCGGCACTTCGGGTTTTCGGTGCAATGAATTTCGGCACATCGGGTATGAACCGTTTAATCATCAGCCAAAGTCATGGAGTCGGGACCGGAAGGCTTCCCCATTTCAAAACGCGTCCATCAGTGACGAAACTGCTGCTGGTCGCATTTCAGCGACCCCCGCTGTCGTCGACGAGCGCGAAGAGCCGTGTTGTACCTAGCTGCGAAGTGCGCGGTTCATTCTCGTCAGGCTTCAATTTGCAGCTTTCTGCTTCCTCCTGCTCGGTGTCGCCCTCCGCCACGCTCTCTCCCGCTCCCCCTCCGTTGCGTGCTCATCCTCGAGACAACAGTGAATGGAGCGTCGATTAGTTTCCTCTTGATGAACTTCTGCGAAGTCTGATTCCCTCGTCCTCTCGGAGCTCGCACACAGGCACCGCCGGTCGACGGTTCGTCCGTGCATCCGCTTGTTGGCGGCTTCGGTCGTAAGTTGTCTGAACTCGTTTTGAACAGCTCACATGCACAACAAGACGAGATCCGTCTGATTGCTTCGCGCACTTCCACTCCGCTTGTCCGCGGCTCGCTCACTGTCGGTTGCCCCTTTGCCAACGCGAAAGCCTCAGAGGCTCTTTCCCTCAACCGGCAGTGGGTCTTTTCTACCGTAGTATTTTCCTCTCTCTCTCTCCCTCTTCCGAGCCGTTTCGTTCTGGCACTCGGAGGCCGATGTTGTGTCAGAGAGGCGCGGGATCAACTGATTGACAATAATCTCTTCGCTCATTAGTGCGCGGGGAGTTAGCCCGAAAACACCGGAGCGGGGGGGGGGGGGATGGGAGGGAAAATAACCACGACGGGAAAGCACATTCCCCGAGCCCAGAGGCGCTAATGGTGCATTGACGGTGACGCCACAGACTCTGCCGCTGTGATCGACTACATACTGGGCGCGCGCAAAGAACAAGAGCGCACATGAGCCTGCCGCGAGGAATCCTCACGCACAGTGAACGCATTCAGCGCGCATCAATCCGGCCCTCATGATCCTGAGGAGCTGCTCCGCCTCGGTTCGTATTCAAAGAAAATTCGAGCAGTCAAGCAGGAATGAGGGTTCCGGACCCGAGGGATTTCTTTCGTAACTCGAGGGTATGCGGGTTCCTGAACTCGGTTTCTAACGCTAAGACGTTCCATAGGCAGCCTCAGATTGGCAACTAGGTTCGGGAACTCACCTTGAAACTCCTTGCGTGCTGCGCTGACATTTGTCACAATATTGGCAACATGGCCGAGCACCGTTGCAAACAAAAACAATCCTAGAACGAGCTGTATGATGAGGAACAAGTATTGGCCTTTGGTCCTTGGTCTCGGGAGGTCCCCCACCGTCGTAAACGACAGAGTGGACCAATAGAATGCGTGCAGGTACTCGCAAACAGTGTCGTTTCCGCACATCGAGTTGTTGAACCAGCGTTCTCCCGAACCGAATACGTCGTTCTTGTCGATGATGTGTGATATACAAGCGTTCCAATGGAATATGACCAGAACGTAGTGGGTGAGGTTGATCGCACGAAACACGTTTGGGTAGTTGGTGTGTCGTTCTGTCCGGTCGAGGAATGCCCAGAACCGGTAGATTTTCACCAATCGGAATCCCCGTAGTATCGAATTGAAATGTATGGACAGATAAAGGAAATCCAATGGCAGTAGACAGAGTGCGTCGATGTAGAACATTGTTGAGTTGAGATAGTGGTTACGTAGCTTTTCACCGTCCGTCTGCAAGACTCCTTCGTCGAGGTAGCCGGTTCGGAAGTGGAAGAAAATGTCGAGTACATACAGAAAGTCGGCCATATAGTCCAGAGTGAACCAGACCGGCAGAGTTTCGCTGGTGATTTCACTGAAGCTGAACCGGTAGATTATGACCCAAAAGTTGTACAGGAACGCTATGCTGACCACCAGCGACCAGTAGTAGCAGAGTCGTCCCGAGGGATCGAACACAAAAGTCCAACGGCAGCCCGACTTCTCGCCAGGATCCCACTTCTCGAACTCCTTCTTGATTTCTTTGCGCCGCTGCTCACGGGTCTTCTTAGAGATCTCCACGGCGACTTGATCACTCCGCTGCGACGGCGGATGGCTGCCGTTGGGGTTGGCGGAGCCAGAGGGAGCCCCCGCAGCGGAAGTTGAAGGAGTCCCACGATTTCCACCAGCTGTGGCGGCAGCAGCCGCTGCTGCAGCAGGTGTCGCTCCTCCGGCGGCATCGGCCGACGCCGCGGAGACCGCTCGTCCTTGAGCGTTCGATGGCGTCGCCCTCATTTGAGGGCTGTGCGGCAACAGGAATTGGTTCGTGTGCTCAGAGGCGATTTTACCCGTTACAGTTTCAACAACGCCCTCGGCTTGCAGTGAAGGATCGGAGAAGTGGCCGCGCGCCGAGGATAGATTCGATCTCGATGTAGTCCGTGAACGGAGCTGTGCGGTTTCGGGGTTGAGGCCGGCACGCGTGCGGAGGACGTCGCCTGCCAGGTTGGCGTTTAGTCGTGAGTGCAAAGAACCGGTGTCTAGGAACGCGAAGTCATCGCAGGCGGGATCGACAACCAAACTCTGGCTCGACGCGTGAGAGAAGGGATTGAACGGCTGTGCCTTGGTGGCGATGTCGTCGTCGTCTCCGTTGTCGTTGTCGTCGTCGTCGTCTCCGTTGTCAACGTCGTCGTGTTCTGGCCTGCTGCGTATCGTTGCCAGATCGGCGGTCGAGCAGAGCGACAGAAGACGTCCGTTCGAGCGGCTGACGGCTTCAATCTGTGATTTCGGAGTTCCGGCCAACGACGTGCGCCCCTCGCGTACCGATTCTTCGGGGTCGTCCTGCCTCCAGCGGCTCTGGCCGCCAGCATTACTCGATTTTCGGCTGTTAGAAGACGTTTGCAACGAAGCCGACGAAGATGTCGTGCCATTGCCCTGTTGTCGAAGCATAATACTCCGTCGACGTCACCGCCGCCGCCGCCGCACGATTATCCCGACACGAGGTCGTAGACCGACAATCACAACAGCGGCAGCCCGACGAGTGCGAGATGGAGCGAGAGCAGCAGCCTCTCGAGGACGACCCCTTCGGATTGGAGGTATTCAACGCCGCTGAATACATTTCAGAAACGAGACCTTCTCATCAAACGCGCTGTTCCCTCACTTTCCACCCACACGTTCACTATACTCAGGCGGGCACGATTTCACACACTCACAGACACGACAGACCGATGTGCTCTTCACGCCAATTCACAGGTCACAGCAGCTTTTGCTCCGGTTCCTTTCGTTATTCCTCCTCGGTGGGTGCCGCGGCTGGCTTCGGGGGCTGGTTAGCTTACGTAACAAATCCTTGATGTCTGCAAGATCCTTTGCGTGTCGCGCTGGAGCTAACAGACCCGGTGCGTTCGATGATAATGCAGTCTTATGTGCTCGACTCCGGGAAGACGTTTGTCTCTCACCGCATCATGATGAGGACGGCGGCGATAGCGGTGCTTCTACTCTTGTTGTTGACGATGCGAGCGAGCGATGGGACATCAGCGGCGGTGGCGCTAACAACGACAGCAGCGACGACGACAACGGCGAACGATCCTGAGTTATTGTTGCGTTAAAGTTGTGATCCATTGACGAGGAGGAAAAATATCATGTAGTCTTTGGTTATTGTGTCGTTGATGATGAAACTCTATCCGCCGCTGCTGCTGCTGCTGAAGTGTCGATCGAGCACTCAATACTTCTGACGAATAGCGGGATCCGAGAGGGGGGATTATTGACGCCGATTACGCCGGCAGTTCAAGAAAAGGTGAAGCGTCGAACTAGTCGATTGCAAAAACGGCCTCTGCAGACGAATCCGATGCAAAACATTTGAGCCGGTCACGGTTTCCGCGTTACGACGGCGAACAGGAACTGGAGCCACCACCTGCTGCCATTCCAGACGTCCCGACGTTGTGAGCCGTGTCGTGCACTGGAGAGAGTGAGCTCACTGCATCCTCAACTACGTTTCACACAAAACTGCGTGCACGTACGGCACGGACGAGCTTGCGGATGAGCGATGATCGACAGTCTGTAAGATAGGCTACAGCGGCCACCCAGACACAACACACGAAGGAAGACGAGCTACGAATAGAGCTAGGAGGATGGATGCCGCAAACTAGGCGCCATCTGGTGGCTCCATCCAACAAATCGCCGACGGGAAAAGAAGGAAGGCAATGGCGTGCTGGGGCCTGAGAAAGGCCGTGCAGAAAGGGAATCCAGAGGAACGAAGGGACGCTCGACGTACGGTTAACCCAGCGTGAACTGTCACAGTGCCCAACCGTCGACGAAGCTGACCGCCACCCGCGGCGTGCTCGCCGACAGCGGGGTTCGTCTTGGGATCCTTGCGGACACCCGAGCTCCGTTTGACAGTCTTTGGGAGCTAGAAGAGGATCTAACCGAACGGAGATATCGGATCACATCGGCAGAGATGAGTTGCTCTAGGGAAACAGGATGAAGCAAGCGGCGCCGTCACGGAACTCTGAAGGCTCCATCTTGGGAGAACAACGCGCGAGAAGTTTCGGAGGGGTTCGGGAACCTGTAGTTTTTCTCCCGAAAGCCGCTCTACGATCGACATGTGAGCGGGCCCACGGAACAGACGGGAGCGGAGTTTCATCGAATCCTTTTGAGGAATTTCACGCTCTAAGACCTCTCGCCTAAGGAATCGACGTCGATAAGCTAACATCTCGGCATATTAAGCTCGATTCGAATCCTGAGCTCTTCTCGGATATCATTCTCAAAGGTTCCCCTCCCATCGAGGGCTAGCTTGATTGATTATTGAGGGCTGACGTTGATCGCGTGCAACCAAGCTTGAGCACGGAAAATTATGTGGTGGAACACGCCTCCTTTGGAAGGCGAGGTAGTTTTCATGGGTAACACCTACCAACGAGCTAGAACCATAGGAGCTGGATCGGTAGGGGATTCGCGCCTCATGGCTGTATCGGGTTCATTCGCTCCCGTGAAGCTAAGCAGGGTCGATTAGGAGTATTTATACGTGGCGGTTAATTATCTTCCTTTGCGTTGATCCATACCTCGGCTTCGCTAGGGGAGGGGAGTGGATAGGAACTGAGGTGCACAAACTGGTGGCTTCGATGAAAGAAGTTCTCCCCATCTCTAGAAGTCAGCAAGCGTACAGAAATACAACTACCTCTTTCTCTCCAACGAGCCGTTTCGAACACCGAGAACCATCTCATTGCTTGAGCGAGCGTACCAGTGAACTCTCTGCCGTTCCCGCAGTTCCTTAGCTCTGATGTAACGGGCTGTCTCTTCCACCGGGAAAAGCCTTGTGGCATCTGTTATCAAGGGGTTCTGAATCGGGGCTGACGCGACACACGGGCGGAAGTGACTCGACTTCGAAACAGCGAAGTGATCCTTCCAAGATCATTACAAGGCTTTCATTGAACAACCGAGCGGAAACCGGGAACTATCATCATACCAATCGCAGGAGACCGATCGTCCAGGTAGTGATCCTGGCAGACCGACATCTGATCGGTGAGGAGGCAGTATCATGTCAGGTCAGTCACGCCAAACGAGCGTGCAAGTTCCCAGTGCTGGCCGAAACGGTGCACAAATCAACCACCTCTTCTGGTTGGATAGTGTGCTGCTTCTCACAGATGCTACACGAGAGGCGATTTGTAACTTTTGCCGTGGAGGTCATGCACTTGAACTTGAACGTCCTCTTCTAGGCGATCATCCGAATTTCCGTGTTCTCCCTCCTTTCGGTCATATCGCGGTGGAGGATTTCTGATTTTTTATCGACAGCTAGAAGGATGATGCGCATTTCGGTCATTGATTCGGCTGGACGATCACCCTTTTATCAGAGTGATCTCCTGGTCAGCTGGTCTTGAGAACGGCGAATGTCAACCGATCGAGTTCATCCGGTTTGGATCAGTCTAAGAAGTTCTCTTTATCAAAAGGAGATACGGGACAGATGCCAAGAGGACGCGAATTCGTGACGAATGAGAGATTCTTAGGCTGGTACGATCGTACGCCGTCCTTGGGCTTCGAACGGAGCGACCTTCGGCGTGGGTTCGGTATCCTTTCCCGCATCGGATCATTCGACCTACTCTCGAGAAGAACGGGGTCAACTTTGAGCCGCTCTGTGTAACGCAGTTTTTGAGCGATCTTCACCAGTGCCCGAGATACGCGTTATCCTCTCAGCTATCCTAGGGAAAGGGGAAACCCGAATCCGGGCTATTTCTCACCGGGGAATGGCCGAAAGCAGGCAGAATACGAAAACTCGCGAGCCAAGCTGACTGGCTTCTGTATGTCATGGAGTCGTTTCTACCTCCACAATTTTCTCGTATGAATCTTGCGTGGAAACCGTGAGTCGAGCAATGCATTGCTGGCGGCCGGATCACGTTGTTCCGGAAACGCTACGAATCCTCTGACATACCTACCAGAAGATAGACAGGGGATATATCACAATCAACATGAAATAAGCAAAAGAAAGAGTTCAGGGATGGAGGCCGAAGTGGCGGAGTCCGTATTTGCGAAGTGGATTCTTATAACGGATGAAGAGCGTATGGAGTATGAGAAAATCGAATCAATGGGTTGAGGCAGCACTTCCAGAGGCTCCAGGAAAAACTGTGAAGAATCTGGATATCTCAGTCGAGGGATGGAAAATCATTTCGGGCCAGCGGCACCGTTGTACGATTGAAGTTCCGACGAATCCAGGAGTGAAAAGCACTCAGATTGTGCCTGGCATCTCGGTGGAGTCGATGATTGCTATTCGCCGAGATGATCCAATGCTGAATCAAGGAAGACGCCAAAGTTCGCCAATCCTCATACTGTGACGAACGCCTTGGATGTGATCAGCTCAATTGATCCTTTTAAACGTTCAGTATCTTCTCAGAGAGGTCTGCATGATCCGATAATCTTGGAGAATATCGACAGGAACGATTCCCTCCAGAGAATGCTGTGAGCTTGAATGGGAGAGCCTTCGTCGTCGACACAGGTAGACAAGGAACGATGTGTCGAACTGTAGCCCTCGAGCATCATAAATTCGGAGTCATAAATCATTCGGAGTCGCGAACAGGCGTGATGTAAGCTCCATCAGCGGCTGCTGACATCCTGTCGCGTCCGGAACCTTCATCGATTATACATAGTATGTTCTCGGATGTATGTATTGGAAGGATGCAGGGTGACAGCGGGGGACCGCACGACTTTGAAATTCGGAGCCGGGGGGATGGGGGGGGGGGGGGTGATAACTGCCCGTATCCTCATCATCGAGATTCTCATGGAAAAACAGCCCTGCAACCCGCTCCGAGGCGGAGGACTCGCGTTCAACACGAGCACCGCAGACGAAGTTCATAGATGAAATCGAATATGTAAGGCACCCATGGAGGAAACCGTTTACAAAATCAAGAGTAGTCGATCTTGTGTAAACAGAATCGCTCGGTATTGGTGGGAACAGGAACAGGATCGGTTTTTATCCTCAGAGGCTGGATCCAATCAGTTCGCAGCGAACACATAATCTTTTCAGAGATGACTCTTGCGGGTATCGAGGGCAGACCACTCTCGGAAACTTCTGCCCGAGGTTTGACTGTTTTTCCGAAGTAGTCGGAGTCTTTCTATGCTCCTCCACCAGATCTCCGGCAATGAATTTGTCATGCTTCCCAGTATAAGCGCTCTTCCGACTGTCGTCTGCTGGTCCCGACCCTTTCGTAGAGAGCTGAGCTTGAAAGTGCACTTTTCACCTGGCCCAGTGAATAAGTGTGAACTCGATCAATGATCTGGCAGAAAGAAATGCATGAGCGGTAGATTTTTCTGACAACAGCGAAGCGTCGGTGGGCCTTCAGTACGATGTTGGAGTGAATTCGAAAATTATTGACCCCTCCTCAGATTACTAGAGATCGGAGAAACGATTCTTCATACCTCCTTCGTAATGATCCATATCGGGCCGTGGACTCCTCTTCTCCCCGCTGGTTCGGTTCTTGAGAAGCCAATCTTGAGCGGAAACGATCTGTCATCCATTGAGGGAAAAATGTTCGGGTAAAATCTGTTGCCCAATCCGGAAGCCCTTCACGGGCGAGGGCTGAAATACGACTCCTGAACCCTCCTTTCCTTGGAGAGAACGGCACCAGGGAGTGATGCTCTCTGACACCGAGATGAACCGATCCTCTCGACAATAAACTCATAAGCTTTATGATCCAACAGTCAGCGAGCACGACGACAATCCCATTCTCTGGCTCTGCAAAACGATGCCTTCTTCATGAATCGGAAAACCGAATATTCGAGTCGATTCCGATGGATGTTCGACTGCAAATATGTCATCACGTGCGATTCTTTAAAAAAGAGACGCTGTTCAGATCATTTGAGCCGCAGAGTCTCGGAAGATCACGAAGGCGCTTTCGAAACGAGTTGCCACGTGTTCTTCCTAGCGCTGCAACAAACGGCAGAACTTGATCGACGCACTCGAGGAGGCAATAAAAGTGTTTGGAGGAACGAGGTATTCCAAAAAGCTAAGTCTCTAGCAGAACGACTCGTAGGGAGAGAAACCCCTTCGTCACGGCTGCCGAAATTGAATGCGCGCAGATCCCTCTCAGACGTTACAACCGTGCTGAGGCGCAACCAAAAGACATAAGGGTCGGTTTTGGGCATCGAAGAATTCCGGGAACCAATTATATGGGTTGATTGCCCTCCCCTAGGGAAAAAATTTCTAATATTCAGTGTATTCCAATCACCCCCTATCCTTTTATCCAGTTTCTCATCTTACTTAAGAACTCCCGTGCTGAAACAAATTCTGAAAAAATCTCAGAAAGGAAAATAATCCTACATGGAAGCGAAAGTGAAGAGCACAGTTCCAAAAGTTCATATCTCCACTTTTTTAGTTCTTTGGGAAACAACGAAGAACGGTATTCTTTCATTCGATCGGCGAGATTCTCTTGATACTAGTTCAGGGTGACCCTGCCACGGAGTGCATTCTCGCGGCAAAACAGTCCAACCCAATATTGGCCAAATGTGGATGTCGTTCCGAATCTGCAAGCCTGGAGTATCTACAACTGTATGCAGAGGTGCCCTGACTGTAGACGCAAAACAGAGAGGACGGAATGCTTTCGAGTTCGAGCTGGAGGTTGCTGTTTATTGGAGACAGAACTGCTATTGGATGACATCGATCTCATGAGAAAATAATGTAATCGCAAGAATTTCCTCTCCGGATGCTCAGTTCATGTACACAGATGACAATAATGAACTCGTCGACACTCCACTACACAACCATTTGTCGAGACTTTTCCCCGATTCGACATTCAAGTAGTCATGTTTAGCGGACATGGAAAATGGGGGTTATGGGAACTGGCACCCGGATGTTACGTTCTGAATCTCAACCCGATTCTCGATGGGTGAAAGCATTAAGGAAGTTGATAATTTCAGAGTTCTTGTCTGTACCACGGAGTGCGGGATATGGAGGCCTACCATATTCTGCCATTGCCTACAATTGGTGAATGTGAAGACGTGTCAGTTTGGAGCTGGGCTCCTCTGATCCTCCAAGGCTCAACACTCGGAAGCCATGCGAGTCAATGGATGGAAATATCGATCGGGGCCCGTTGATTACGCGTGAAAATATCAGTCCGATCGAAAGAGTCCGAAGGTTGACGATTGGCGATTCCTCGTCCCGGACCCTCTGCTGGTTTTATGGCTATTCCGCAACACCCAACAAGCTTGCGCTCAGCAAAGGAAAGCCTCCGAACATCGTTTGAGCTGGTGTGATCCACAAAATTCGTTCATTCATCGAGTTACAAATTCTTGTGCAGATTATAGGTTTTTCTGCTGTTTCTGATTTCATTGGCTTTGAAGCCACGCTTCGCTCAGGCGACGGATTCGAACGACGCATGAATCCAGGGCCTTGGGCTCCAGGGAGCTTGTTTCCATTGGAAATCAGCAAAAAATAAGAATCGTTATCGTTGTGTCATTCGAGCGAGGTCATCAATCTTCGTCGCTGTCTCCGTCAACAACGGGAATACCGGCTCCAAGGAGGGGAAGAGAATCTCTGCTGACCTCACAATACTGGAGAGCTATCGCGCGTGGGCTAGGCAGTATACGACGACCAGAACATGCGAGTAGCAAACCATTGTGCGAATCTCTTCGTCAATTTCTTGATGATGACGTTTGATTTCTGCATGACCAATTCGTGGCACATAATGTAGCAACGGTGAAGTCTTCCTCTTCTAACGGCGCGACATAACTTCAACTTTCAGGATATAGCTGGAGTCACGATGCTTGTTAAGGTTCATGATGCCGTTTTATTTCGGCATTTCGGCGAGGTAGGATGATGACCGAGAAATCTGGTAGCTCTCGGTAAGAAAGATCTTCAGAACTCCTTCCGTCAGCTCAGGGAAATCCGGAACCCCGTTACATCTCACGGCGGACCGGTAGCGTAGCGAGGCGGGGGGCGGTCCGCCCCGGGCATCAGGTCGCTGGGGGCATCAGGATGCCTCTCCATGCCTATCACATTGAGGTTTCTAAGCTCTTCCTGGTGGATTTTTCCCGGAATCCTCAGTGTGGGGGCGGAGTCCGATAGTTGCATCTGATTTTTCACCCCATTGACGAACCACCATAAAATTTTCGTCCTCCTTCCTGATCAAGAAACGTTCAGTTCATTTTGTTTCTGCTCCGGAACAGAGATCGCGCCAACGAAATTGACAAACCTCGCTGTCCTATCTATCGAGATGTCCATCACGGATGAGTTCAACTTCGAGGAGTCAATAGAAGATTCGCAGCTCCAGGAGCGAAGCAAATAACCCTCTAAGAAAACGTGATCCAGTTGCTCATGTAATATTCTAGTTGCTCACATCGGGGTCAGCTTGCGCAAGTTGTCTCCATTTCTCCGAAGATCTCCATTTCGGATGATCATACTTCATGTTCGAGGACATATAAGGATACATTCAGCGCGCATAAAACGCATTCGGACCCCAAGAAAGAGGGGGGGGGGGGGCATCAAATCCGCCCCGGGCATCATGGAGGCTAGCTACGCTACTGCGGCGGACCATACTCTTGACCTTTTTCCAATCGTTGTCCTCAACTCTTAAGACCCGCGTAGGGCGCTGCTATGCCAATTTTTCGGGGTGTTCGACACTGGTATGTTTCCGAGCTCCGCACGCCGTCGAAAAACGTTCAGTCTGAGGTATCGACAATCCATGTAGTCATGTAGTGTATTCGAGGACGCGACAAGCGATCGGGGTTTTGTTGCACATCTTTATTCGCGTCATAAACCCAACGTGCTCAGGACGTTCCGAATTCGTTGCATGCACCCCATAATCTCATTGACCATGTTCTGATCGGGTCGCCGTATGCTCCGCTTATGCTCTCGCCGTTCCACAATTTTCGCGGTCCGCCGCTCAGAAGCGGTGGGGTCACGGAGGCAGTCGTGTGAGTCTGTTGTACCATGAGGGGCTGAGGCGTGTTTGGTACACTCTTCTGGTTGGAATCATTCAAGACATTGATTTTCAACCTTTTTGAGCCATGCATAATAATTGGGTGTCGGTGCAGCTAACATGGATATTCCATCCATCAACTCGCATGGCCTCCGAGCGTTGAGCTCATGAAAACCAATTTTTTTCCTACATGTAGGTGAATTTTTTTATCGGAAGAGATCCCATTTTGTAGCGTTCTTCCTCAGACATTGCATGAAGCGGGAGTCTCTAGCCGTCCCGCTCCTCGCACGGCAATTCTCGAAACAATTCACTCCCGCAGAGGTTTTTGATCATGGATGGGAAATAAAATTTCAGTGAAATGTTAAAAAAATGACGGTCATTCGAGGGTGAATGAATACAAGGGAGTGTTCCCCGAGGGAGGGGGCAATCATGCCTTACCGGCCTTGAATTAGTCTCCGAATTCCTTAAGGGCCCGAAACCGACCCTCATTCAATTGTGTCCATCACTTCTTGCGGAGTTTCCGGAGGAGCTCGCAGTGCGATGTCGCTTGCGTATCTCCAACTAGACCGCGTCCAGGACGTTTCACTGTGTTGGAGCGATCACCACCCTTCGCGACTGTTCGAGGTATTGTCTGTCGGACGCATTCAGAATAGCGGGGCCTCATCTAAGCTGACTCGAGCACGAGTCTGGTCTCTCGAACTGTTAGCGTTGGATTTGATCTCGGTTGCGGGCTCCGTCAGAAATAGTTCCCGCGATCCACCCACAACTGTTTGTCGAATCAGAGGCCGCGAAGGCTCTTCCGAAACGCCGCGCCGGACGGGAAAATGTCCGTTTGAGTTACCTCGGGTGAACTTTCGGCGTGATACGGCTGCCACTGCTACATTAGTGACCAGGTTTCTCAGAGAGATTGCTGACCGGCTCCGGCGACCTGCAAACTCAACGTTCATCGTCGAACCGATGAGTCTCTGATTGCCAACGTGTCCTCACTGTACTTCTCAGTAAGTCCCACAAGTTGCCGGGACCTTGTGCTGGAGAAACACACGTAGAAATATGTATACTATATGCACTATATTTTTGACAGTGGCGAAATCCACGAGCTGATATTTCTTCGGGGTCGGTGACACGTAGTTCACGAATTTATGTGGTCTGTAGGTCTCGTCCCGAGTGCGAGCGTAATTCTTCGACGTGAGCTCTCTCGGGGCTCACGAGTGTGAAGTTCCGCTGCAAGCGTGACTTGATGAGAATTCTATAACCTCGTAGTAAGGAGGAGAATGTTGATGTGTGAATGTGTGATGTAGTGTTATTCTTGAATCTCGATGAGATCCACTGAAAGAGAGGGAACTGGGACACAGGACATCATGAAATGTCCCTGGATGATGCTCTGAGTTGTCGGATTCATGCGAGTTGAGAGGAAATCGAGGCGGGATTCCAGCCGGGGGACCAAAAGCAGAACCGAGTGAGCCTCACTAGAGTCCCAACTAAAACATAGATTCTTAACCTGGACGAAACTTACAGAATTGGGGTGAAAAAGATCGACAAGGCATTTTATTAAAATTAATAATATTTTTCCGCTGAAAATACCTGAACGAATTGGACTGAGAGTTCGATTATCACTCACGACTCACGATGGGGTTACCCGACAAATCGTTCAGTAGAACTCAGTTCGTTCGTTTACATTTTTAGGTGTTTATTTTCTGATACTCCGTTTTTTTTTATGTTTCCTCTTCCTCTTTTAGTATCTTCAATACACGATGGATACAGACAAAGATCGAAGTATGATCGAAGGGACTTGAAAATTGAAGACGGTGAGGGAAAAAAGAGCTCTAGCCAAGTAAAAAAATTCAATTTGGTGTCGACTCCAGGCTCTTTCGAGAAGGGGTGCCCAATACTCGGGTGCTGACTGCTGATACTGATTTCCCTGGCAATTCAGAATCGAATTTTCCGCGCACATCGTGTTGTGTTTCACCCTCGCGTGTGGTCAGACAATCGCAATCGCCAGCAGTTGAGTCGCCAATTCTTCGTTCTCGATATCCAAGGTTCACACACTCGAACACACACACCGAAAGTTATCTTACGTAGGCCTCAAGTATGTTTCTTTGTGTCTTGATGCATGTTCGTCGGTATGTTGGTTTATCTGCAAGTTGTGGTTCATCCGGAAACAAGCACATGACAATACTAAGATCAAAAACTTCATGGACTCGGTCACCCGTGACGCGCCACCAGCAGTTTTTGGTCGGAGGTTTCTCTATCCGCCTTTTACGATGTCCGATTCGATTTCGGAAGTCAGAAACTCGGACGTTGGTCACGGACTCGCGATCCAGATCAACTTTATTACACTTGTGGACGAATCCCGAATGATGAAAACTAGTTCTCGACCAGGGGTGGGACCCCATGGTCGGTAACCGTGTTCGCGCGCGTTTCCCTACCTCGTGTTGGTTCATGTATCATCGAATTCCAAACTAGCATTCCCGCCCTTCGAGTTGTTGCTGCTGCTGCTCCCGGAGTTCACATCTCGATTCTTCCCCTATTCGATGTTATACACATTCTTGGAAGGGCCATCCGAGTTGTTTGCTAGCCAACCAGTATTTGCGTTCATCCGTCCACCTGTCTGGCTTTCTTACTTTCTTATCTTTCGCCTTCAAAGTTCGCTTCAATAGTAGTAGTTGTAGTAATAGTCGTAATAGTAGTCTCCTCCCACCCGCCGCTCAGCCGCCGCGAAGATCGGTATCATGATCATCGTCATCATCAGCATCATACAAAGCAATCAACCACTTCATTTCGTTTCGTCGGTTAGCTTACAAGCACTTCTCCAGCGTTGTTTCTCTCGCCTTTGATTTTTTTTACTAGTATGTATACGTGATCCATCAAAATCTAACTGCAGTCATCTCCATCTCCATGATTGATTGATTCATTGACTGATGATTGAGGTCATCGCGCTCCTGCTCACTTCTGGTTCTTAAGCTGGTTTGAGAGCCAGTCGAGACCCTCGTAAAGACCGTCGCCGGATGTGGCGCACGTGGCCTGGATGTACCTGTAGAGACGAGGGAATCGTTGGTTATCCCACAGGCCATTCGAAGTTCCTCGTCGAATCCCAGCCAATGAGATGCTTTCTTCCCGCCGGAGCACGCGACGAGCTCCCTCCAGAAACACTCAAGCGTTATCCTCACCAATTTCGGTTCCTTAGCGAATGCAATCCCAATTTATCAGTGATCTCAGCGGCATTCATCGCATTGGGGAGATCCTGCTTGTTGGCAAGGATGAGCAAAACGGCATCTCGGAGTTCGTCTTCGGCTAGCATTCGCATAAGTTCTTCTTTCGCCTCGCCTGAGAACCAACAGAAATGATCAGTATTCGACGGTGCTCGCAAAAAAACCTTCACAAATGCTCAATGACTATCTGACTTCGACCAAACTCGAAGATGTTCCGCCTTCTCCCTCTAACTCGGTCTCAAAAGAACCGCATCGTTCCGAAAACCATCGCCACGCAACGCCTTCATCTACTGAAGCGTACACTTAATCGAATCGTCGATGGACGGCGCATCAACAGAGTCGCGAGTTGACTGATGTTAGACATGGCTTTGCTCAGCAATCTAGGGAATCAATCATTTCGACTTTCAAGGCTGCCCATCTGGGCTCGTTTTTGCACATTCTCTACGTTGACGATTCGGTCGGCCATCATCGGATTTAGGTGAGCCGTTCAATGAAACCAGAGAAACTCGGAAGCTCCAAGATTAGAAGCCTCCTAGAAGAATTTTAGCGGATCGCGACTGGTGGTGAGGGGGAAAACATGTGACGAATCGATACGCTCCGGAACTCCAAGAAATTCGTAGTCCGGGATATGTTCTACGAGTGCCCTCTGTACTCGACGAGATCCGAATGCGATGGTCGAAAAGTGGCTTTTGGGCGAGTGACAGACTTCAAAAAAGTCCACGACAAGCTTCCAGGAAACTTCTCCAGACTCCAAAAGCTCAATTTAGACGTTTGGCAGAAACACAGTCCACTGCTGTTAAGTTCGATGTCAAGACGGTACTTTAGGGAAATTCGACTCATTTCCATAGGGCGCGCGACGTAATGTCATAAGCGTCTGCCGCGCCGAGAGATCAGGCGGGGATTACACGCGGGCACGAATTCAAATCGGATTAAATCCTCGAAGCTTAGCCCTCCAACCCAGTCCTCGCCTCGGTGATCGCCATTGATGGTCACTCGCGCAAAAAATCTCTTCGGTCACTGCTAGATAAGACGAAGAACATTGAAATGAAGGAGCTCCTCTGGGTGAGTGCAGCATCCGCTTTTCTCACGAGCTCGGCGAACCAGAAACTCGGGCTTCGTGACAAGCAGGATGGCCAAGGATTTCCAAGGCGTCTGCAATTTCTGTACTTGATGTTGTGCAAGAGGTCTTCAACATCTCGCCGGAATTCGGCGATTTCAAGATCCTCCCTGTTCAGATCTGACACAAGCGTGAGACGAATTTCTCAACAAGTGATCTCGCATGTTTTTCAGGAATTGCCTACCGACCTGATGGTGGTGATAGCCACAACATTCAGGGTCCCCTCAGCCTCAATTCTCGGAGGAAGCGGAGGATATTACGAAGACGTTCTGGTCCGCCTCTCGGGCAAAATGTTGCTCCTAGATTATCATAATGCTCCTCTTGGAACACTGGCGACCGTGCAATATCCTGGACGCTCGAATGCGGCTTCGTCTTCTCAAGTTCTGAGCAGCGCCTACTTCCCACTGACGGAGGAGTTTTCATCAGGTTCGATGACACCCAACGTATCGAGGGACTCGATTACGTCTGATCGATCTTTCGATCGTATGTCTGGTGTGGGATAACCACCGCCGACACTCGGCACAACTGTTCATGAACAGGGTTCAAGGAATCAAATCCGAGGATGTCGCAGAACTTGAACTATTCTCACTCATCGACGTATGCACAATGTTGGCACACTAGGACAGAAATTCTGAGAGGAATTCCGAACGCCGAATTTGACTGAGACGCCGACAAAACCAGGAAGCAGTCACAGACCAGATAACTCGATCTGACTCCAATTTGCCGAGATATCTGTCCGCGATGATTTACCCTGCTGAATCGGAGCGATACGGAATTTCTCCTCGCGAGTTTCAGGGAAATCGAAAGCACGGGAGTCATGGACGTCTCCGCACTTCGCGGTTTCAGGTTGCTCAAACATGTGCACTCGGAGTCGGCGGTAGCGAAATTTGAGCGATGGGGAATCGTCGAAGCATTCTTAAGGCAAGGGCGAAGCACTGAATCTGAAGAGAACCGCGTCGTGTGTTTTCGTGAAAGAATGCGATGAGAACGAACCTATTCTTTCTCTATCGTTCGAGTCCACTACGAAGATGAGTCCCTGAGTGTTCTGGAAATAGTGCCTCCAGAGTGGGCGGATTTTATCCTGGCCGCCGACGTCCCAGACTGGAAAACAGAAGTTACGTTATAGACCCTTCTGAGAAATTCGGGTCCTCATCATAGATGGCTTCACCTAGTTGTGCAGCAGCCGTAAGATCATCGGAAGAAATTTTCGAGCGAAAACACAGCTTAAGATACCACTCACCTGTGAAGGAAATGTTCTTGTATTCGACGGTTTCGACATTGAAACCGATGGTAGGAATGGTCGTGACGATTTCTCCCAACTTGAGTTTGTACAAAATGGTGGTCTTTCCAGCGGCATCCAATCCCACCATGAGGATTCTCATCTCTTTCTTGCCGAAGAGGCCCTTGAAAATTCCAGCGAAAACGTTTCCCATCCTGGCAGTTGTGGCGAGTTATCACAACAAAACAGCCTGGAAGGGAAATGAGCCTCCATCACATCCGAAGTCTGTTTACGTTTCGAAAGCTCATGAGATCTTCCACCCATATGAGGATATGTCTGCGAAATAAGGAGCTCCGACGAAAATCTGGGCCCCGGTCAGGTCCATGGCAACCCTCCCCGAGCTCCCCTTCTACGATGACCGCCCACGACTCATCGATTCGCTGCAGCTAGGTATCTCTGGGACAACTTCGTCATGCGTCTTTCCTCGCACAGCCTGTGACGTAGAGTAGAGCCAAACAGCCGGTCAGAAAGGCAAGACACCGTTGAGTCAGGCGTGCTGTCAGTTGCCACCAAAGGTCATCTGAGGACCTCGAGAGACGAGAAACTGTCTGTGGTTTCGAAATTTCGGGATTCCGCAGTGATTCTCGTAAAGAGCCAGAGCAAGAGACAAAGAGGAGGCTTTGGATTGAGAGGAGCCAAAACAGAATGTTGCTCCCGGGACGGTTGCTGGACTCGAATCGACTGAGATTCGATTGAATCCCACAGCGAGTCCCATCACATCTAAAGACGCACGAGTGTCAGCTTTCGCTGGTCATCGTTCTCTCGCTGATCTCCCGATTGTGGAATCAGCGGCGAGCTGCATAAAATTCGCTCTCTTTCTAGACCGGATGGCAGTGGCGTGTGGAGGGTGACGGTCGCGGAACAACTTCGAGAACGCATGGGCACCCCGGCCGATACTCCGAATGCTTTGCATGCTTTCAGTATTCGTAAAACAGCTGTCAGACACACCCCAGATCTCTCGTTCATCGTTCATCCGCCCGCACTCAACCCGATGGCCTAGATAGCCCCGCACTTTGTCTGCCGGTTGACGGAATGACTAGCTGGCGGGTTGGCTGACGGAGCTTCATCTTGCGGCGGACGCACACAGCAGGTGGATGAGTTTTGAAGCTGACATTTCAACGTCGGCTTGATTCCACCTCTCCGTAGGGGTCTGCCCCCGCTCTGACGATTTAGAGGTGAGATCATCCAGTTCCGGAAAGACGCCCTCGGTAGGTGAGCACGACAACGACATTGGGACTAAACGTCGGGAGCACACGTCATTCCAGGGCGGTCGAACTCGTGAACGGCTCTTGAGTTCGGAAATCGAGGTCGCAGCTTCTGTGACGAATGCGACTGTTTCAGACACCCACCCGGTCCTGATTCGAAACACGACACGATGTTGAGAGCCTATTACTACTCATAAATTATCTAGGCTTGAACATCACGGCACACGTCAGGAAGCGGCGGCAGTAGCGACCGGGTGTTGGACCGGGACTTCGTCATGCCCCAGGGGCTTCAGAACGCATCCATAGAGCTGAATTCGGCGATTACTCACCAGAGGACGGACGGCGTCTACCGGCGTGCTTACAAAAAGCTCAAGAAACGGCGAAATTCGCTTGGAATCGACTCACAGTCGGTGAGCGAATGCGGTCGGTGGCGGATGCCAGACTAGCCCAAGCAAGATGGCCGCTTCCCTATCGAGCCACGTAGAATGAAACAACAGGAGTGGCGCCCTCGTTCAAAAAGACCGCCACAATTCGAAACAAGACTTCTGCTGACATCGGAAGGGTTGACATTCCTTCCAGTTCGCTCGAGTTCATCTCCAAGGAATTGTCTGACTTCATTGGATTCGAGGTGCGACTCACCTGTTGAGACTGTATAACTTACTCCATTCAAACTATTCCGGACGGCGTGAGGAGGCATCGATTCCTGTTAGGAATCGATGAGTAGGAAGAAAAGGAGTAGTGGGTCGAGGAGTAGGAACTGAGTAGGAAAGAAATCTGCAGCGCAGTTCTCCGACTCTCGACAATCGTTGTCGCTCGTTCAACGCTTGGCTTTCTCGCCCCTTGGAGTTCAAATTTCACAGAGGTGATTAATGATTTCTTCGCTCTCCCTTGATCTGAACGCTGGACACTGCAGCGCATCGAAGATCAAAGACCATCGTCAGGGCCTGGTTGAAGCATATTCGGCGAGATTGAGAACTTGCGTCAAAGTATCTGGATGCTACTGTCAGGTTCTTCTGCAAATGATCAAATTCAGCTCCTCTCAATCGACCATTCCGTATGACAGCGTTTATCGCTCTTCGGAATCATTGCTCCGGGGAGCTTATCGCTAGTATTTTGAGCTGCATTCAAAAATCACAATTTCTCCCCAAACACAATGCGATCAACAGCGTCGGAACCGTCTTCGCCGATGGAGCCTCACAAACGTTACCCTCTGCTCTTCCGATCTCGCAGTTTGTATAGGTTGCTCCAGAATAGGACCCTCGTGTTCCCGGAAGTGGCGACGCCGTGCTAGGAACAGGGTGTCATGGCTCTTGTCATCCCCTTCTGGGATGAGCTCAGCTTACTCCAGGATTCACAAGAAACCATGCTGTATCCTGTGAGTATGCTAGAGCTGCGAGTAAGAGGAGTACGGTCAATGGTTTGCGCCTCCAACGAGTTCCACTTAGCAATCGCAGCGCTAACGGTAGGCTGGATCAATTGAAATGGGGGACTCGCAAACATACGGAATAAGCATTTCGCGACTCCTTCGTCGCGGCATCGTACTCTGATGAAAATTCCATGTCTGTCGAGATCGAACAATCCCATTGAAGAAATTGACTAGAAACGGCATCCATCCGAAGAGGTTGCAGTTCTGTAGCGGGCTCCTAGCGAATCCTCCATTCATAATGAGGGTATCATGAGGTATCATCGATGATGGAGTGGGTGGAGGCCCTCTTCTGGCATGAGATGAGGAGCCTCCCGTCAATCTGGAGCTCTACATTTCGCTGTGACAACGTCGATTCTCTTATGACCACAGGGCGATTCCGAGGGTGTCATGGACTATCCTAGGAGGCTGAGGGAATTCTCTGATCTCATGCTCAGGGATCAGCCCGTGAAGGCCGAAAAAGTGGGGGGGAGCACGTGACCCCAGAAGTGGGGTATGGAGAAAACGGCGGAGAAGCGAAGGGGCAAACAACCCATGTGCAGAAAAGTGGCGAGGAGGACTCGCGTGCAAGCGTGGGGCGAAATAGAGGTGTTAGTGTGGCACGACAGATCATCACCAGACCAAAGCAACGAGGAGTGCATGTGACCTTCTCCAGTGCCCAGAGACCGCTGCCCCTCTCATTGAGCCGTGATAATGGAAAATCCTGGATCCGAAATAGCCGATCTATCGAAGATGCCACAAACGAAGCTCTCCGTCGCCGCAATGATACTGCACTGGATCTGAGGAAATTCAATGATCAGAGACGCAGCAAAAAGTAAACCTGCTAAGCTTCTGGTGGGAAAACGCCCCCTCCAATCGTGATTATGGCGATGGAGGAGCTACGTATCATGAGACCTCGAAGAGAGCGCCTCATCTTCGAGATTCATATACGTGGGTTTTGCTTCATCTTCAGGAATTTAACCTTGAATCGCTCCATCGTGCCAGTCAGGAGTTCGTTCTGTGGTTGGGGCTTCAGCTTGTCGAAATAGACCCATGTTCCTCATGCTTCGCTCGGGAGTTGAGTATCAGCTTCACGAGTCCGACACAGACCTGTCTCTTCGGGTGCTTCTGAAGCTGTTCTTGTAGCTTGCAATCGTGGAATCGTGGTCCCGTAGAGTCTCGGAGACGGTCTTCTGGGCTGTCGTGCTCGGAGAGGTGATTCTGCACACAGCGCAATTTGGGAGGGAAATCGTAAAGGAGGGAAATCGCCGAGGGAGGGAAATCGGGGAGGTTTCCTTTCGATCCTTTCAGGTCAGTAGCGGTTTATCTGCAGTGCAGATGAATGTACGTCTACTGGTCAATATATGGCGATCTTTTGAATTGAAATTGCTGGGTTGGAGTGATGTTCCACTCCCCACCGGAGGAAGGTGGTGCAGGCGCGACATCGGACGAAGATACCAGGGCACCGAGCGGGAAAGTGCTGAGTCATGCACTGATCGCAGAACTACAAGTTGACGGAATAGATCACCTCTTCGACAAGGGTACGTCTGTGCAAGGAGCGCGGCTCTGGAAACGGCTCGCGGCCAGTTTAGTCCGGAAGCAGGCAACACGAAGTCGGAGGAACAGCTATTATTAGGTAAGTCAAAAAGTTCGTAGCGTTTTTGATCCGACATTTTTGAAATTCCCGCGCTCCGCACAAGAGCCGCCTACTACAGTGGTTGTTCGTTTACGTTCTTAGGCGGGCTCTAGAGTTCCTACCGGTGTATCGTTTCAGACTTTATCGTCGAGTTCGTAAAATCAGGAAGAATTTGCGATGGAGGACCAAAAGCAGCATTTTCGACACATAATGTTGTTCTGCTACCGCGAAGGCTTGAATGCAGCGAAGACCACTCGAAGAATATCTGCAGTTTACGGGGAGAATGCTCTTCAAAGTTCTACGGTTAGAAAGTGGTTTACCCGTTTCAAGGCTGAAAACTTTAATCTTGAAGATGAGCCCAGATCAGGACGACCACAAGTTGTGGAACCCGATGAAATCATTAGCCTGGTAACTTCAAACCCCGGCCTGACCATCAAAGAAATTGAAGACTCGACGGGAGTTTCTCATGGAACCGTTTGGAATCGCCTCCATCAAGCTGGCTTCTCAAACAAGAGGAATATGTGGCTGCCTCATGACCTCACCGATCGCCAGCTCGAAAGACGTGTGGATACAAGCCACACTCTTCTCCGGAAGAATGCCAATGAACCATTTCTGAAGAGACTGATAACCGGCGATGAAAAGTGGATACTCTACAGGAACGCTACGCAAAGAAAAAGCTGGGTCCCCAAAGGTTCACGGGCCGCAGCCGTCCCCAAACCCGAAATTCATCAAAAAAAAGTGATGCTGAGCTGTTGGTGGGACTGCAAGGGCGTTGTGTTTTTCGAGCTGCTCCCGCCGGGTCAGACCATCACCACCGAAGTCTACTGCAGGCAGCTTGAGGATTTGAAGACCGCAGTAGCAACAAAGCGCCCAGAATTGGCGAACAGATGGGGCGTCGTTTTTCAACATGATAATGCGAGACCCCACGTAAGTTTGCGCTCTCGGCAGAAATTGGCGGAGTTTGACTGGGATGTGCTGCCACACCCAGCTTATAGTCCCGACCTTGCACCGTCAGACTATCACTTGTTCCGGTCTCTTCAAAACTCTCTTGATGGAGAAATATTCGAATCTTTGGAGGGTATAAAAAATCACCTCAATCAGTTTTTTGGAAAGAAGGAAACCAAGTTCTGGGAGAAGGGAATCTTCGATTTACCTGACCGATGGGCGAAGGTCATAGAACAAAACGGCCAATATATCATTCAATAAAAAGACTCTTGTGTACAGGAATTCGGCTCTTGAAAAATAGGTAAAAAACGCTACGAACTTTTTGACTTACCTAATACATTACTCGCGGACGTCGACCGCGCTTTCAAAAACCTGGTGGAGTGTCCGGATGAGGTCTACATGGAGTCTCAGAGATGAAACGTGCCTATCACAATCAAGCACGTCTCCAGAGAGAAGGTGTCGCCGGCACTTTCTGTGTTAGGAGAGGCGATAAAGGTGGCTGATGTAGACACTGAACCCCGGTGCATGCAAAAAACCATCGACAGATATCGATTTAATGAAGGCAGGGCAGGGTCGGGAGCTGAGAGGGCGGCGAGCCTAGGCTCGGAATTTCGGGCTAGAGAGAGTAACGTCGAGGCGGAAACGAAACGCGCGGAGACGCCTGATGCGGCCGCGAACGACGACGATCGTCCGGAGAATGTCGACCAGGAGCCAGGAGTGGCCGGCGTAGGTCCACACGCGAACCGTCCACTGAGGGCGGGCCCGCCGTCGAAGTTCGCACGAGGAAGGTCGCGATCAGCCATCCAAGGTGAGCATCCGATCCCGGGTACTTGACTTGGGAAGTAACAGCGACTGGGACGACGTTGTCCGTGTCTGGGGAAAGAAGGCTGGAGCCGGTACAGCACTATCGCAGGAGGTCGCCGAGAAGCTGGACGCCGAGGTCGACTGTCGTCAGTTGTGCCTTATAAGGTGTGAGTCCTTTGCTTTCAGGCAGGGCATCGAAGAAGGACTCATGATAGTCTCCGCGTTTGGGGACGACGTGACACTCAAAGCCCCTGACGCGACGAGCGAGAGCAGACACAGGACATGGTGCTCCCCAGTGCCCACAGCATCGCAGGCGGCTCTGGCAGTCCTGAGCCCTGGACCCTCCAAGATTGACGAGAACGGGAGGACGAGTCGTCCGGAGCGGTGGATCACGGTCCAAACATGCCATCGCTGTCAGAGGACCGACCATCTCGCGGGGAAATGAAGGGAGGAGGAGGTCCTGACCCAGGCAGGTCATAGGTGTAGTTCGCCGGAGCACAGGGCTCGCGATGGCACCTCCGACGTACCGAGCTGCCTCGTGCGCAACGCGGATGGTCACCATACTCATAGAGCGGCATACCCTGTGTACAAAGCGGCACTTGTGGACCTCCTCAAATCCAAGAAGAGTGACGGCGTTCGGTGGGGCGGCTCCTCCGAAGGAGCAGAAGGAGTGGACCCAGATGAGATCCGGCGCTGCAGCGGGTGAACCGTACCGCAGCAGTGATGCCAGAGCTGGAGGTACTACAGACCAATCTGAACCGGGACCGTGCGACGCACAATGTGCTGAACCGGTGTTTCTCAACTTTCTGCCTCCCGAGGACCCCCATGGAAGTTGAAGTCAGATCGCTTCTCCCTTCGAAAGATAGGAGAAGGAAAAAACTGATTTCCCGACGTGCGAAAATGGACCCGGCATTGAGTTGTGGCCTCAGCCGGCTCACTATGCACGTGAGAATCAATTTTGCAAGCTATTTCATAAAAGACCGACCCGCGATCATCAGTGATTGGTGGTCGTATCCGGCTCGTGGACTGAAGAGGCGATTTCAGTGAGGCAACTGTTACTGGTGTGTGACCGCCATCGAGACTACATCGAGTTGAAGCTCTTTGTCCAACAGACGGAATGTGTATGTAGAGCGAGAACGCCCAACCTGTTCCGTTGCACGGTCTTATTAATCGAAAACGTGGAGAAGGACTCCTCACACGAACAAGCCGCGGAGAACAAAACCGAAATGATTGAAGAGTCGGTATTCCAGACTCACAGGGATGGCTTGTCCGTTTCGGTGATCCTTCTGATATTTCGATTTGGCTCTCCGAACCAAGTAATTCGCGTGCGATACTCAGAAGCCCAGTTTTCAGCGGGCAGACGTGGTTACTGGAGCGGGTCACTGCCAGGGCCGAGCGTAGAGCCTAGCTTCAGGTATCCATTTTCATGGGGTACTCTATTCTCGCGAGGAGCATGTCCTACTCCTCCTCCTGCAGTGTTGGTTTTCATCTTCAATCCCGAATTACGCCTGACACGGGAGCCTCGAACCTTGCTCCTTCAGGATCCTCGACGCTCAGAACAACACGATCGTTTCCGAAGAAACTCAGGATATATTGGCGCTTGTTCTCCATTTTCAAGGAGTCGGGAGCACTACCGAGCTTAGAATCTCCGATAAATCATTCCGATGCAATACCGTGATTCGACAGATTTCGCGGGCATCACGAGGACGTTACTTCGTGCGTAAACAAGAGTGATCAACATTGATTTCTGCATGTATATTTGATGATTTTGTGATCCCGAACTCCAAAACAGCAAGCTGGGCACTCGGTAGAACATGGTTCGACATCAACAACCAACATAGCGGTTGGATCGTGACCTGTCAGGAGGAAGGATCAAGTTCGCGCGGTAACCTCTCAACGCGCTAGATCAATCCTAGGGAAGAAGCCCTTGGAGCCTTTCGTTCAGACGTCCGAGGATCCCATGATAGTCGTGCCATCTATGACAGATGGCGGTTGAAGCGCAGTTCGCATCTGCTCAGAGCTTCCCCAGTCATTACGATGACACCGGGAGGACAACTTTCTCACTCTTCGCGTCTTCACGTGACCAGTTCGAGATTTCAATACTCGCTCTGGGAAAACTTGGATGCGTCGCGCCTGTCGGAAGGGTGGCCTCAGCTCGGAACCAACAAGGGAGCACACAAACACAAAATCTAGTAGACAAAAGAGACCGCGGCCGCCAGGGTAACCTGCAATCGGCGTCCCGGAGGTTTCGGACCATGAGCTGACCCGGGCCGAGGAGCGCCTCGACCGAGCAGAATCACAATAGTCGAAACGACAGAATTCGGTCTTTTGAGACCCCAACCGCTTCCCACTTAGCTCACTGTCGACAGAATTTGCAATCTGTCATGATTCGGGCCAAAGTATGCACAACCGGTGAGACACCCAGCGGGAAACCACCCGGACCCGACAGGATTCCACCGTCGGTGGCCAAGATGCTAGTCATCGAGGCTGGTGGTAAGATGAGGAAGCTCATCACTAGGTATTCACGGGAGGGTGGATTTTCGGGGGTTTAGGAAAGGGCATCTCTCGAGCTGATAGCAAAGCCGGGGGTCACGGGGAAACTTCGTCCCATCTGCCTCCTAAACACACTGGGCTAAATTTCCGATAACATGATAATGGACCAGCCGACCTTCGGCCGACTGGAGTCGGCCGCGCTTCGCGCGGTTGGACTGTGGTCCCTGGCGTCGGGCAATTTTCTCTCTTTTCATTGGGTCACCATCATTCCTGAAACTATGTTCTCATTCGATTGATTGAACTATGTCGTTGTGGTCTGATGGATTCCGCAATCATCTCATCAGAATCCAAAAAATATCGTCAGCTCGATCCTGGAACCACTCCCATAGAGTCCGGAAAGGATGGTGTGACTGATCACCCGAATCAGCTCCATAGCTTTGGGAAAGATAGTCAGATGGACACCGAAATCACCTTTGTAGACTCAGAAAAGTATGGTCAGTTTGGTCCCGAAACCTACCTCCCAGACTCGGAGCATATGGTCGGATTGATCCCGGAATCACCCCTCCAGACTCGGGCACGTATGGTTACATCGGCCCCGGGGTAAACCCTTCAGGTTTTGAAAAGTGTGATCAAATTGATCCTGGAATCACGCCTCCAGGTTTTGAACTGGGAATCTTGCCACGGCGTCTTGGAAACGAACCAGCCCGAACCGGGCGGTCACGACGCAGGCACTCCCGCTGGTGGATCGGGTGCTGCCATAGGACTCTTGGCGGGAGAACGGCGCTCGCACTCGTGGGAAGGGACTTCGACCTCGTGCATGACCGAGAGGCAACGATGCGCGTATGGGACGAGCAGTGGACCTCACGGCAGCATGGACGAGGCATTCGATACCGGAACTCGATGAGCGGATCAGCCGCTCTGGCGGTGAGCTATCCAATGCAGCCATGCAGTTTCCGACCCGCCACGGTCAGTTTGAAACCCACATGGCCAGGATCGGAGAAGCGAGTTCAACAACTTGCGTCTTCTGCGATGTGGGCGTACCGGACGATGTTGAACACAGCCCTGATGTGCGTTAGACAGTCACCGAGTCTCCCACAAGGGAGAAAGAAACAAAAAAGACGAAGAATCGGTCCAGCTCATTGGAGGACTTGCAAGTCTGAACCATGTAAGACGATGAGGACTCGGACTCGTCGAGCGCGTCAACTCCCAACGAGCTATACTCTTTTTGGTTCGCGGCAGACTACTCAAAGCAATGTGCGCTCATAAAAAGTCGCGCGAGCCTCATCCGTAAGTGGGTTCAAGCTCGTCCCCGGTACTGCGATGCTGAAGGAACTAGAAGATGGAGGACGAATAAAATTGATTGAGTCCGCGATCGGGGCGTTGCCTAAGGAGAATGATCCTGCGGCATCCGCGTCAGAGGGCTCTCGTCGTAGATTCCTGCGTATGTTCCGCTGTTGTTACCACTTCTGTACACACTGCCGTCGTCGTTGCCGTTGATGCTCGGTAGCCGAACACCCTAACTATGGCATGGGCCAAGAGGGCAGCGGCGTTGCGAGCGGCTTCCATGCTTGGGGCGGAACTCCTCTTCGATGCCGCGGAAAACAACTGAAGTGATGAGCCCTCCCTCTGCGTGGCTTCGAGAACGTGAGGGGATCCTCTCGAGTAAGAGTGTTTCAACACACAGACACGTTCTGCGACCGATGTGGAGTTCGCCCCGAAACAATGGCACATGCAATCTTCGAGTGCAATGAATTCTACCACACCAACGAAGACCTCGCCGCTCGCCTCGGCCTGAGCGACGAGCCGAATCATTCGAATCAGGTGAAAACGACTAAGCGACTTCTCGGAGAATGGGAACGCAACAAGAAAGGATCCGCTGAGCATGCTTTCGGCCTGAATTGAAAGGTTGATTCTTGAATACAAGAATCAGATCCAATGAACCATGAACCATGATCGTATGTTGTGCTCAATGACCGCGCTCTGGAGGCTCCCTTGTATAATTACGAGAGTCGCCACAGCCTGAAGAAGGAGCCTCGCATGCTTGGTATGAATGCTCATCGTTGATTCATCCGTAAATGATGTTTGGAAGAAGCTGCTGGAGAGGATAGCATGATTCAATCAGCAGCGTTGTACGCCATTTTGCGACTTTCTAAGTCTTGATATGTGGAGTGCACCTTGCGACGCGCTGTCAAGTACCTTCTCTCCAAAGTAGGGTGTCAAGAATCCCATTATCGCACTGGACATGTCACCCACGAGGAATTCGCGACACTCGCTCCCTCTGGCGTCATACAGAGGTAACTGGCTAGATGATTAGGTTCCGTTCCGACAGGAGCTTGTCATGAAGAGTCAGAAACAAGGTGAAGCCCTTTCCGGAGCCTTGTTGTTCCTACACTCGGGCTTTCCCGATTCCAGTACTTGATGTCGCCCTGTGCTTCGCAGTGAGATGTTCTCGTGCCGCCCCGAATTCACTCAGGCGGTCGAAGTGGCGCTTGATCTGCTCTCTTCAATGATAGTTCATCTCTGGAAGCGACGCAATGTTGCGGAGACCGCTCAGTGCTCTCTGTTTCGTGATTATGAGGCCGTCCCGGCATCCCATAGTGCTCGGCGATCTGGTGGTTAATGAGAAATATTCAGGCGTGAGAAGAAACCGTGCACCGGAGTTTCGAAACGTCGAACCTGCGCTCAAGAGTGACAGGGATGGAGGGAACTGCCTATTTCGAGATCTGTGGACCACTCGAGAAAACTCAACTCCATCAAAAGAAAACCCGGGGCTCCGTAACTGTTCGCCTTTCCATGGCTCCTCACCAGCACAAAGATCCTGTTCGCTGTGCTCTGAGCCAATTTTCCAAGAATCGCGTGATCGAGAATTCCCAAGCTGACTCAATCGACTTTCCGAACAAACTTCCGTCGAAAACTGCCCGTCTCCTCCACGAGCTCGTCGCACCGGCAAAGCTCTGGGAGCGCGCTTTCGTCAGTCTTGATCGCTCGATGTGTTCGATGTGATGTGTTGACTGCCAAACCTCTCTTTGGCTCATTCGAGAGGAAGTTCCCGTCGTTTGGCGGCACAACTTTTCACTGTATTAGAAGCAGCTCCCTCATTGTTCGGCCGTAGAACTTCTTCCTGTTGAGTTGGACTACGCATCTCGATCAGTCGGTTTTCCTCGAAGTCTTCTGTCGCGAAAGACCTTCACTCCGAAGATTCTTCTCTTCGGCACTTCTCGTTGTCGTCCCCTCCTCGAGACATCGTAAAAGGATGTTGTGACGAACACGAATTTCTCTTGTGTCCGTTAGTTTGAGAGCATTTTTCCCCGTGGTGGTCTGATGGATATGAAATTTGGCCATCCCTCCTTTTCATTTGGTTGCCTCATCTAATTGTAGTATCTCTTGATTGCGCCCCAGGAAGAGGTCTTCAGAAATTCCTTTTTTCGCAAAAGAATCGAGGGTTTCAGTGGTGCCTGGCAATCACCAACCCGATCCAGTCCCACGAAGTCTCCTCCGCGATCAAGATGCAACGAGAGGAAGCCGTCACAGCGGAATTCGTTCCACGGCTCCTCGTAGCCATGACTATGGAAGTCCTGACGGTACACAGCCGTTGGCCACAGGAAGCCTGTTCGAAGATCAGAAAAGCTTCACGGAGCGTGTCGGGAGTACCTGAAACAAGGCTCAAGGACCATACCACTCCGTTCGAACGAGTCGGTTGCGAAGTGTGGACTCTCAACGAATTTCGTAATATCCGAGTTCAGGATTATTTTTCCCTATACGGGTTGACTTCGTTCTCGTCGCCCCGGAGAATCGTGGAAAGTTGAAGTGTCGTAGACGCTCTGTCTTTCGAGGTTCGATCATTTGGTTCTGGGTGGATCAACTATTCCGGACGAGAACTCGTTCCGGCGCATGTCGGCCCGCGGGGACCTTCCCCTTGGCTCCTGCTGTGATCACCTTAGCTGAGTGTTATTGTTAGCAGAGGAAGCCGGGAACTATCCTGGAGCCATGTACCTGATCGTTATTTCGATCAGAGAACCGCCGAAGTTTCCTCGTTGATGTATATGAAAAATGTCATTGTAGATATTTTTCGCTCTGTACGCTACAAAGTTCTGGGATCTGCATCACATTGGTATCGGGCCCTCCTCAATCCACTGAGTTCCGTTCAGCTACTGGATCTTCGAATCGAGCCATATCTTGAATGAATCATGGAAGTTCTCGTTATGGCTCACGGGACTGAGCAAGAGAAAAAGCATTCAACGACCGAATGCAGCTATCGAGCCTGTCAGAGATTGTGGAACGATCCGGGGGAGTACGCTCTGTGGTAACACAAACGAAAAGCCGATCTTTGTTCAAAACCAATTTTTAATCAATCGCTCAGTCGACCAACTCACAGATATCAGCATCATTATCATCATCATCATTGTTCTATCAGACGCGATCCGGGTCCTCCGCAGATTCAACCGCTTTTTCCTTCGAGAGGGTCTGTCTTACAGTTCGTGGTGGCATTGAGGTGATGGTGGTCATAGTGAAATCTGCGTGAGTTTATTTGTCGTCTACTTCATCTCCTTCTATTTCTCTCGTTTTCTCTGCTCCATCTTCTGCAGCTCAACAAAGCTAACGAAAAGGGGCGAACCAAGACGTCAATCGATTCATGTGAGCAAAGCTACGCGGCTAGGCCGGTGAAACTTGTTCAATCGTCGTGGATCGTTTTCATGTACATTGATTTACATCGCTGAATGGTTTCACCTTCGACACGAAATGGATTGTTCATGTTTTCTCTACAAGTTTATGCTACTCTGTGTGTATGCGTGTGTGCTCTCCAGTGCCCTTCCTCGAGAACGAATGCGACGAATCCGCCGGCGTCTCTCGATGACTGCCGGCCGACTTTGGTGAGTTCAAGCGAAAACCAAACAAACGTTGCATATTCGTCACCGTCTGAACGTAGTACAGACAGGCAGGCCAACCGATCGACTCACTGACGGACTGACTGACTGACCGCATGGCTGGCTGGCTGACACACCGACAGACAGATAGAGAACCCTTGCACTCAATGCTGACTCTCAGAAAGAGCTCCGATTTATTCTTCTCGTTGTTCATTCTAGAAGGAATTTAGAGTTCCAATCGTTTTGGAATCAGACGAACAGAAAGGAACACATGATCGACACGGACACTGCTTAGATACCGCCAAAGATTACCCTTTCTTACGCCTACACGCTGAAACGCTTTACATCATCCTCGCCTTCATCGTCGGAACTACAGCTAGTTCATTTCGTTAGAGACCTATTATTCTGGTTCCCACATACATTCGAGAACCACTTCCGAAATCTTATGAGACCTTTTTTCCCTCGGTTCCCGGAACTATGTGAGGACCTCTAGCATCCCGGAATCCTTTGAAACCCGTGGTATTCGCTGGATCACAAACCTCTCAGAGTTTGAGTCCCGAGTTCGTTGCACGCCTTTCGCTCTTTCCTCCGATCGCGTTTTTTTCTCTCACAGCACAACGCCGGCAACCCTTCACCCAGTGTGACAATCGTGTTTATGAAGGACTACGTGACGAGACAGGGGAAGAAAAATAAACCTTTGCAGTTACAGAAAGGAGAAAAATAGAGGGAATTTCGGTTGTTTGCGTCATTTAGATCACACTCACACCCAGTCGCCGGGATTTATCTTGGCTGATGACACTCGACGAGGCGCGACGTTTCAGATTCCGCTCACGTAATCCGCTCTCCCCAATTCACTCAAACATCGTCGAGGAAGCAATCGGAACTGCTTACCACCGCGGACATCACTACGCGCGCCTATTTGGAAACTTGGTGGTCGCAACGGCCGCTACCGCGGCGGCTGTGGTAGTTATTGTTCTTACTGACGCTGCTTCTTCTGCAAGGAGCTGTGACGGTGTGGTTGTTGTCGGTCTGTCAACACCTGTGGCTCGATGATAATACACTAGCCTACGGTTTCAAACTAGGTTTCTAGAACTTTCCAGCCTTTTCTGCTACTGAACAATTCCTCCTCTTCCTGAACAGAGAACTTGTTTGCAACGGTCGTTCCTACGTGTCTACCTGTCCACCTGTCTGCATCCGCGTTCTGGTTTTCTATCTGCCTGTCTGTTCATCAGTGTTTGTGTGTGTGGCTGAACGTTTCTTCGTTTGTGGCTCTCTGCTCGTTGTGTTTGTTGTTTGTTCACTTGTTTATTCGTTTGTTTGCTCGACAACTTCCGTCTGTTCTGCACAAAAAACCTAACCAAAGCGGAATCACAGGTGCGGTATACATTCGCAGCTCTGTATACAATGCATAACGACTGGCATTCTAACTGGCTGGACTCAAGGAAGACAGTGTCATCATGATCGACGTCGTCACCACTATCATCGCCTTTGTCATCGTCCTAGATTCGTTAAAAATTGCGTTCTCTTCCTCCTTCTCTTGCATCCTTCCCTCGCACATTCTCTGAGCACACGCACCCACATGCAAATATACACATATGCGATCCGGGAGACCCGAACCCCAAACGGATTCCGCTCGCCCAACTTGACAAGTCGAGAAGAGAATCCGGAAGGTCTTAGTTCCCTGCCAGCACAAATCAGTCCTTCGTCAACCAATTGATCAATCCGTCAGTCGAAACGTCAGTCGCCTCCAAACGAAACCGCCGTCTCTCTCAAGTGTTTCGAACCTCCCTCAAAAGGATGCGTTCAACCTTTCAATCGGAGAGCTCCACGGTTGACAGACAGACGAACCCATTCACTCTTCGCTGCGTTCATGAATGCCTCAATCGATTGGCGATGATCGATCAATGAATCAATCGATAATCAATGAGGAGATCAGACAGTTACTCGTTTGCATTTCTCTCCTGTGATTTGCTCCTCCAGCCCGCGAGGTTTTGTTGCCTGCTTTTACAAGTGATTGTTTGTATCTGCGTTTGTATCTCTTCTTTCCCCGGCTCTTTCCCGCACCACTCCCCACTCGACCTTCTCTGGCACGAGTCCGCGAAGAGCGAGGGGCATCCCTCTGTTTTACCCCACAATTGACCACGCTTTGGCGGTTTGTTTTCTGCTGCGAACCGAAATCCTTCGACAACGCCAAAAACGTGGCGGTCTCAAGAAACGGAAGTCAGAACTAGGAGAACGGAACCGTCCATGATAGATTTGCTTGGTTTTCTGTCGCTGTTTCGTGCTTGTCTGTGATCTGTCTCTCTTTCTCTGTCCACGCTCCATACTCTAACCGATGGTGTCTGATACAGGAGTTTTCGGGTTGTCTGGTCAACACTTCGATAGACGTGTTCACTTGTGAGCCTGTGCGCCCTGACCCCCAGAAGGACCGCCCGCATTCGAAGCACCGTTCGCTGTCGAGTGTACAGACGCATACTGGTTCGAAGACTGGTTACCGGTGGCCGTCGAGAAAGCCTGAATCACAACGATGTCCAATGTTACTGCTGCAGGTGATATCGCGGTTACAATTTGTTCTTTAGGATTCCGTGGGGAGGGATGAAGATGGTCTCCATTCGAATATATGCTGATGAAATACTCAAGATCGCAGAACTCGGAGCTGTACCTGTTGCTGAGCGGATTCCGGCTGCGGATCGCCGCCCACGCCAGAGTCAACAGAAGAACCTCCGACGTCGGTGCCGTTCGTTGTAGAGCCTTGCATGGAAGGCAACATGGCGGCCGCTGCGGCCATGTATTGTCCTGGAATTTAGAGGATCGGTTATCCAGGGACTGAGTGTAGGATAACTCCGCGAATCAAGGCGTGTGCATGAGCGAGCAAGAATATCGTCGGTTTCCAGCCGAGTGTCCGTGATGGATACGGAGTTTCTGATGACGAACATCGTCGCTCTGTCAGGAGAGGCCCCTTGTCAGTGAGCGTCACGGTGGCTCGTCATCCGTGGTTCGAACAGTTCCAACCACATTGCCGCCGCCGCCGCCGCCGCCGCCAGCAGCATCGTCGTCGTCAGAACCGCTATCCGTGTCGATAACCTAAGCGCCAGCCTCAACCGAAAGATTGGCACGTACTTGCAGGCTTAACAGCTTCTTGCTCCGTCACATCATTAAGATGTTATTTGGGCAAGCCGATCGATTCGGTTTCGTTCGGCACCCGGAGAGGGCGCGTTTTCGGCACGGAAGAATAGCGTGGCTCCGCATCGAGAGAGTTCCGATCCCGAAACCCGCTCTGCCCTCCTCGACTACCCGATGGATGTCCCACTGGGCTACTCACCAGCGGCAGCGTTGTAATGCTGAACGAGATGATGCCCGGCGGCACCTGCATGAGGGCTTCCAATCTGTAACTGTTGCATTTGCTGAGCCAACTGAGCGGGTCCTAGAGCACCAACATGAGCGTACAACGTTGCCCCGTCAATCGCAGCCGTGGGTCCGAATCCGGCGTGTGGGTGACCTGGCCCATGAGGACCGTGAGGGCCGGAGTGAGGTCCCGAATGGATGATATATTGTGCCGGGGCAGGAGGTTGCTGTTGTCCCGCCATGTATGCACTCAAGAGTGCTGGGTCACCTGTTCGGAGGAGAGAAGTGAGTTCTCGAGGCGATCGACGAAGGCGGGCCGAAACGAAGGCGGGCAAAGTCCATGAATCCCTACGTACCATAAATTCCATTTGCTTGCATCGCGTATTGGAGAGCCCCTCCGAGTTGAAGAGTACCCCCACTGAGCTGAGGATGAGGAGCACCGTAGGCGGCCCGTCCTTGAGACACGTGGAAACCAGCTGGCACGATGCCTATCGGCGAATGCTGGGACACCATGCCATCGGCTCCATACAGGGCGTTAGCATCATCTCCACCACGGTGGCCCCACTGCCTGCCGTGGCCTCCGTGCTCGCCCTGCTGCCCGGAGGCTGCGCCGTTGTGATGACCCATATGGTGCGAATGATGTCCACCGGTTGATCCTTTGAGATCATGATGTCCAGGACCACTGCCATTGTGCTGGCCTCCATGATGACCCAAGTGGCCTCCATGATGACCCATCGGTCCACCGTGTCCTCCGTATCCGTGCATGACGTGCTGTTGGAGTCTGCGAGGGCACAGGAAACGTCAGCGACCGCGGACGACCGGCGCTCGGAGCTCATAGGATTCGTCTCGGCTCGGAATGCTTGATCTCGGAACGAAAACGCCACGAACCTTTTCTTGTTGGCCCCGTCTGCGAACTTAACGAGCAGACCTTCCGTGCTACCGGTGAGCTTCTTGCCGTGAAACAGATGGATGATGTGCTCACACTTTTCCTTGCTTTCCATTCGCGCAAAACCCACGCCGCGGCTTTGCATATTAACATCGCGAAGGATACGCGTTGAAACCACACTGCCATGCGCCGAGAGCAGATTCTCGAGATCCGTTTCGCTCATGTGCGCCGGCAGGTTCGCTATGTACAGATTGGTTGGATCCGGTTCGATGTGACTGTTCGGACTCTGTGAGGGAGACACCTGTCAATCGAAATTCGGGTCACTGACGCGCTTCGAGCCACAGCCACGACCTCCACCGGGTTAACACCTACCGAGAATCTAAGGTTAGAGTGCAAAGATACCTTGGCCATCTGCGCTTGGACGCCCTGGGCAACTAGAGCCTTCACGGCGCTCTCGGCTTCAGAAGCTGTGTTGAAGTCGACAAAACCATATCCCTTGCACTTCTGTGTATCTTTGTTCAATATGGCTTTGGTTGAGACTATCGTGCCATACCTTCGGGGAGAGAGGGAAAACGCGGTGGTTAATCGTTGGTCGAAAACCAATATTCGTACAGAGGCCTGCTGATGAGCCACGGATCGCCGAAAGACATCATGGACAGTGGTCGGAGTACTCACTGGATACACAGATTATAAAGGTCTCGGTCAGTCGTGTTCTCGGTGAGACCTTTGATGTAAAGGTTGGTTTTGGAAAGTTCCGAAAGATGGCCGCCCATGCTTCCGTGGCTATGTCCTACGTGAGAAGACATCTCGTGTCCGCCGCCTCCGCCACCGCCTCCCCCGTGTCCGTGAGGAACTTGCAGAGTGACGGGTTGTCCGTAGATTTGAGGCATCGTGTAGAGGGGAATGAGCTCCAGGAGACGAGTTCTGGTTGTGATAGTAGTGCGCGCCGTCCGATGCCGCAATCAGTCCCCCAGCTGCTTATCCGATTTCTTCCGAAGGGCTTCCGTTCAGACAGGCGCCTCCATTCAATAGATTCTGGCTATTTGTTGTCTGGAAGAAAGGAACGAAGCGGATTCAATAACCTGCGCTGATTGCCCTCCGTGGTCAGATCTTATTCCATAATCTAAGGGAGGGGGGTGGGGGAGCTTAGAGCACTTTCTCGCGGAATCTCATTCGGGCTGATTCCGGGCAGTTGCTTGTGGGAGTTGATGCGAACGGAATTCTCATCGGGAGCTGGCATCTCCACCGGAGCCTCTGGTGGCAACTTCACTCGTAGTACGTCGTTATCTGCACTCAGCGAGTTCCGTTCGGAATACTCAGCCCCTAAAAGCAACCTTGACGAACACAGATCTCCTCGGAGTGAGGGTTCCAGAGAGGATTCAGTTTCAGCGGACGGAACCGAAATCTTGCGCCGCATCGTCTGCAAAACTTCATCTGTTGACCGCGTCAAGACTCTCAGAGTCCACGCAGCGATCAGAAATCACGCAGAATCGCAGAACTTCGGATTCGGAGCCGATGGTCCCCGCACGTGAGCTGCGAACGCACGTTTCAACCCCCATTCTCAAAGAGAAATCCATGGGAACCGTCGCCGACAAGAGGAGGAGGAAGCTCGGTCCGATAGGCCCGCGAGACGTTGAGACTGTCTGACTTCCTAAACCCTGCATTCTTGTCAAACTGAAGTAGCCAAGTCGACCACAGATCTGGAAGAACATCACATCCAAGATACCGACCGCGCGGTAAGCAAGACGAATGGTGGCATGACAGATCCATGGGTCGATTGGCATAAAACCAGAACCTTGGACCGCGCACAGCTCCTTACAGCAAGTAGGCAGATTCCTACGAGTTGTGGTGGTTCATCCGGTAATGGATGGTTTTCCATTATTCGAGGAGCGCCCACGCGAATTCCGCAGAAACTGGTGATTTTTCGCAGGCTCCCTCCTCGAAGAGCCTCTGACTGCAAACTGTCATTCTTGGCGATGTAAAGAGACCTACTATGGCAAAACATGCCGTCGCTCATCCAGACTTCCGAGATCGGGACTCCAAGTCCATCAAGAGCTCACGGATTTTCGTTCTGATCCCAGTCTCGGAACAGCAGAGACACGAACTTAAGTTCGTCGCCAGGCACTCAAGTTCAACTCAATGCAGGAAAATTACTTTAAATAAGCTCCGCCCGCTATTGAGGATTCCCAACTCTGTTTCGGTCTCCGGCTGCGGCTACCTCCAGCTCTGCGATCATTGCGTTGAATACCCTCCACGGGAGTAAGGTTGCGGCTTGAGACGATTCTACTTGTTGGAGGTTGAATATGCTGGTTCATGCTCCTGGTCACTGACGATGAGTCAACCAGAAATTAATCCACCGAAATATGAAGAGCATGTCGGCGATTCTCGAGGCGAATCCCAAGACACGAGCTCCCGGGACGAAACGTTTCTTCTCACTGACCATGCAAAGTGGCATTTCGTCTTTCAATCTCGAGGAGTATGTAGTCAATCGCACGCGAGAGTGGAATGACCGAACGCTCTCACTGAGTACCGAATCGCGTCGCTCGCTCGAATTGGCGGGAAAAGCATGCGAAAGGAACGGACGACTTTCTTCCGCCAGTTTCATTCCATGGTTCAAACGAGACGCACGGATTAAATGATTTTACGCTGAATCGCGCTCCTGGACGAGCGAGGACCAACAGAAAATATTCTGCCGACTCGGAAACGAATATTCCGCAGAGGGATAGCCCGCAACCCTCGGGAGGGCACTGCCTGGATGATCATTATCAATTCCTCTATACCCATGTTTACATGTTCAGTTATTCTTCGAATCCATGATGCATTCCAAACCCAGAGCAACCTGAGATCTCCCCAGATCGGCCTGATATTCAGCCGAAACCAAGCCGCTGACGATGGGTTTGAACGCCATCTTCCAATAAAGCCCCACGGAAAACCAATGAACTCGAGTCCACATACAATCAACGGTGACCGCTTGCCTATCCCGAACGATTGAGGTAGAAATTCACCATTATCCATTCTAGCGAAGGCCCATGGGCCATGGCGCCTCAAGTCCGTCAGTCGGAGTATCCCCTCCTAACGATTGGGAAGTTTCTCCAATTAACGATTGTATCCAATGACAGGTTCATGTAACGTTCGGTCACTGTTGTTGTTGCTGTCGTTCATTCTCCACTGCCAAGTGAACAAAGCATCGACCATCATACCGAGCAGGGCGGTTTGCTACTGACAAGCAACGGGAGTTTGAAACAAAGTGATATGTACAAGCGACTGAGCTCGCCGCGAATCGGATAGCTTCGTCCATTCGAATTGGCGGAAACTAGAAATCACTTGCCTCCGGTGAGGATGCGGCAAGAAACTAATTTGAAGAATCGGGCGTCACCGATCACAATAGTTGGACTGAGGGGGATCCTCCAACACCAACACCACTAGCACAACCACAACAACATGCTCAACGGCAACAATCGATACAATCTCTCCGAATGTTTACGTTCGGATGCGAGTTTCAAGTGCGCCGAGTCCGCGAATGATATCACTTTGTCTCCGCTGCAGTAATGAGAGACTTCAACGACGCGGATCTCGACTCACCTGCAGAAGTGGTCTCCCAAGTCGTCAGTCAGAGCGCCGCGACTGGGTCCATCTTGTTTGATGCGTATATCGTCTACGGTGGGACCGGCCTTCCACCACTACGGTCGCATTGGCTCCACTGTGAATCTTCTTACTCTTCACGGTCTCCGACGTGATATTTGGAAGACACAAACTGCACGAACTTCCAAAATGCTGAACAGGCCAACTTTTGAAAATCTTCGGGGCCTAACTACTAGCTCGCAAATATACACAAAGTAGCGTCCCTTTCAGGGAGCGGTCGACGAGTGGTGCTGCATTCCAAGATGGCGGCTACAGCTGATTCATGGAACGCTCCCCCTTTCTCTTTTGCGGCCCGCTTGCCTGCCCGGCTTGTACACGGTGACTCCTGCTCGGCGGATGGCTAGCTTGCCCGTCCGTCTGGAGAGGAACCGCTGTCTGATAGGCGATCGCTGAGGAGCTCCTACGCTGGTCTGAGCAACAGCAGTCACTCATCTGACTTCGAGTTTACTCTCAAGTCAAGATTCAGGTGGTGAGAGAAATCGAAGGAGCTATCCGGAGCGGGACTCGATCAAAAATTTCGGCAAATCGTATGGCTTTGGTGCTTATAGGCTTCATTACCTCCGAAAAAACGATCTCCAGCTCATATGGACGAGTCATTGAGCTTGAAGCGAGAACACGCGCGGACAGAGAGTGCCACGAGGCAACACAGTGACTACATAGTGAACTGGATAGAGAGCACCTCTCGCCCTTCACTCGATTTTACAGAGAGATGGTACGAGCGTTCGATCGAATCGGGTTGGTATTGTCCCATAGAATTATCGTAGAGCGAATCGTGTCGAATCACTGGAGCTCGCAGACTGGCAGGCGACATGAAGGCAACCCTTCTGTTCGAGATTGGAGTGATTTTGGGGTTGCATTCTCCAGTTGGATATTGGACAATCATCTAAGATTGCATGGTGGCGCCGTTGCTCCCGCCTGCGACTAGCTCTCTCGTTCGAGGCACCACCGATTTCGTGTTCTTTGGCTGCGGCAGGCAGCCACACAGACCCAGGGTGGCCGAACTTCTGTGCGGAGGCCGATCAGCGGCCGGGAGGGAGGGCGATCGAGAGAAGCCTCTTAACTAGGCATAAAATCGCTCCGAAGTCTGAGCGGGACAACGGAGTTTACCGACGACGGGAGAAGGTTTCGACTGGAAACCGTTCGGAAAGAACGAGACAACGTATGTCGGTCTACACAGGAAGCCTTTCAGGAGGAAAACGAGAGAGAAACAATCTTGGAATTCGGCTATGCGTTCTGCGCACAGGAGCGTGAAGATAATGATGACATTTATCTTTGTTGATCATATGGAATACATCGCATCCACGCGTCAGCTGTTATCTGACTTCCACTGACCGTCAGGCGTCAATTCATTCAAGCGGAGGAGCCACCGCGTACTTGGAGAAAAAAACGGGGAGACAGATGTCGCAGTCTATAAACTAGATCATTCAGCCCGTGGTGTCGCTGATCTTTGCTGGATCTCGAGCCGAGTCGAGCGATCGATCCAACATATTGGAAAATTCGCAAACCCGAGTTTGATTATCTGTTTGTCGGTTTCCCGCAGCAATTATTCGATGATACTCTCTGAGAACGTATGCTGGGGAGTCAATGTGTGAAACTGGAACTGGCTATTGCGCGAGTTTTTTTTCCTTCCACATGGAAGAGACTTCATGAATTCCGATGCGCAACGTTCCTGAGCGTCGACACCTTCGAGCAAGTCATTTCAGAGATCGACCAAATCTGCAGGCCTTTCCAGCTTGTTGAATGGAATCATCGTATCGCTCTGAGTGGAAGACTTTACGTACAGGAATCGGGAGCATCAATCAGCAATTTTTCTCTGCGATGACTGATTTCCAGCTCTCACCAAAGTTTCTCACATTTAGATCGCTCGAGAAAACTTTCTCGTCGCATCCAACTGGAGCTACTCCGACCTCATCTGGTATAGCGACAGGGATATCGAGCCATCCAATCCTGCTATACGGGCATTCAATGATTATTCAGCTTTTGGCGATCTCGGAATCTCAGAAGAGTGGCAGCGGAAGCGATACTTGAGTTAAGGACACGTTGCAAGGGGAGCCGGAGGAACAGGAGGCTGACCACGAGCGTGGTAAGATGCAGTAAGCATGACTTTGTTCTCAACTCCGTAAATCTCTTCCAGCCCGCACGAAATTTTCGTGCAGATCCAGGGGGGGTGGGAGGGGAACTCTCGCCGGTTTGCTTCGGGCGCAGCCATATCACTGTCACCGCCGAAGCAGGGGATAGGAAATGACTTTCGTGGGTGAAGTTCGAAAGAAGAGGAGGCAACGGGGGATGAATATTTGAGCAAGCCGGAGCCGGAAAGGTGAGCATCCCGAAGAACACACTAAGAGCTGATGAAATGCCGAAGACGAATCCTAAGTTGAAGGGCACAAAGTTCAGAGATGCAGACAATTTCATCGCGTGGGGAGAATCAGAGACCTCTCACTTTTCGGGAATCCGTCAAGTGAGAGCAGCCAAGAGAGGGAAACAATTCGCTGGAGGAGCGTGATACCTCTGAAACCCGGCTGGATGCAATTCGCACGTCTGGAAGTGGAGATGGAAACTCGTCGCAGGTCTTCCAAGTCTGAGACCGGCGGCACCCTACGGGAGTCGTTGATAGAGGTCACGCAGGAATTTCTGGTCTCGAGAGTAGTTTTCGAAATGCCTGAGCCTTAGGCAGTTTGATCGAACGCAGAGTAGGAGGAATCAGTTCTTTGCGGGAGAAGAATGTGAGGTCAGGATGAACATCTAACGATGCTGCGCTCAGTAGTCCTCGGAGAGGAGAGTCGCGAGTTCTCTGTGCCTGCGCGGATGTGGAGTGACCCTTGTTATCGAGTCAGGACAACGGATGTGAACACTCCCCCGTGGCTGATTCAGTCGGCAACTCGGATTAGTTTCAGTTTTGATAAATGAATTGGAAAGTACGGTTGATTGGTTTTGAAACACCTACAAACAAACGAGAGGGGGGGGGGGTGTCCCAACCTCTCGAGAGGGGAAAATGCTTCAGCACATTGATATTTCTCATCGATGGCGGTGACATGCGTCCAAAATTTCTCGAGTGCTTCCGCCCAAAGCCCCCCTCAATTTGTTTTCGACGGTCCTATCTTCAGTGCTCCGGAGTCAGCCAATCGAGCGTTTTCTCATCCGTTCTCTTCACTCGATATCAAGTGATACCTCACAAAAATATCCATGAAATCTGGTTCAAGCTCATCGTTGCCAATGAACACCCTGACTCCACCGAAGGCAACCCGAAAAATTTCGATCTTCTCCTGATAAACTCCAACTGACGGGGAAATTCGACGACATGATACACAGTGGGCTTGATCCTACTCGGTAATCTTTGAACTGGGCTCAGTTGGGGGCGAGTTCTAGAACTGCTGATGTAGAGCTTCTCCTTGAGAACATACGTGTTATTGTCAACGTTCATGGCCGAGAACCGAGCGATAACCTCGTTCCAGATGATTGCAGCCTAGGAGCGGGTATGAATTCTTCCTTCGAAAGCGACACTCACGAGACCGATACGATAAAATTTGACGTTTCCTCTATAAGTTTCAGGGAGACCTCGGAGAAAAGGATCATTTTCGAAATCATCTTCGCAATTCCCAATATATCCACTCTACTGAATTGCCAAAACAAAATCAGGCCCGGAAATTCTCGATTAGGAAATGCCACCCTGTATTGAATGGAGGTGTTCCCGATTGGACATCGTGGAGCACAGCAGAGCGAGGGAAGTCTCACCGAAATTCCTGATTGGTATCCAGAAACGGATCCGCCCTGGGAGCTCAGCAACTGCCTCCCTGTCGATCCAGTGCGTTCATCCCATAGTTCACGATGTCGGATCTCCTTGCACATGTTGTAAACACTACACTGATCCCTTTCTCTCACGGGGAATCCTTCTTGATCGAATAAACCGATATCCTCTCACAGACATTCCGACTTCTCTCAGTAGAACCATTAGCACTGTTTTTCAAAAGGTCCTACGGGAATCGTCCGCTCTAATCGGAAGTGGATTCACCGGGAAGTTTTCCATGCCTGATGTTTAAGTAGAAGATGACAGGTCGCATTGCACAATACCTCAAAAGCATCAAACTGAATGACCACAAACAGCACGGCTTCATCGTCCGGGAGTCGACCTGTACTCAATGACTCAACGAGAAAATCCTGTTCGAGATCATTTATTCAATCAAAGGGCGACATCCAATTAGCTGAAGCACTCTCTGCTGTTTGATGAAATGACCTGTCTTGGGGAGAATGAGCGGGATGATCTCCCAGAGTGAAATCGAGAGTATGGCTCTCTGGTGTGAAGACAACCAATTGACGCTGTAGATAACAGATTGCGGTATTCTCCCTAATTAACCTGTGCGGAGCCGATCTCAGCATAGACTTTGCATGGAAGACACCGACTTTCCGATTCTGAGTCAAATACGAGAACTCGGAATCACTGCCGCGGGGAAGCTTCACTCTTATGAACAAATCACGGGACGGATAGCGCTCCCGCGCTCAAACGTCAACTCAAATTTTCGCTGCTCCATCGTTGAGAAATTGGAGCTCGACTCCAGGCCCTAACAGTCGTTGCTTGTGTCTCAGTCTCTGTACTGTTTCTCCATTCAGCTCCCCTAGAGGGGCAAACATACTGTCGCTCCAAAGGTTGTATCAAGCTATTTCCTGAGACGATCAGGCGTGCGTTGTAACATCACAAGCGAAACAGGTATGTTACCACGAGTCTTAGGGATCCCAAGTGCACTCCTTGCGAATCTGCTCAATAATACAAATGAGGATTTCGAAGAGTGATATTTTTATCCCTTTGATTGATGCCGCATACTGTTATTGAGTGCTTTTTCATCCATGTTCACCTCTCAATGAAGAGACTCTTGATTTATTGATTGATCGGAATCAGAACAGGGAAGCCCATATGTTCCATGAGTCGGCGTCGATATCTTCTTCGGTCTGATTTCTGCTTTTCGATCCGAATGGCGCAAATCATCGTACTCATTGTCCCACAGGTCAATTTGGAAATGCGTTTTTGTCGGGATCAGTTGAGATACGGGACGCTCAATCTGGGATGCCGAATCTCACCTAGCATGATTCGCACACTCCGGCGGGGAATTCCGAGCCCTCGGATGAGTTTTGGGCAGAATATTTTCTTGTTTTCAACAGGCAGTCAGCTATATGCTTCAAAACTTCTTTCATGGTACTTCAAGAGATCCACCAGAAGCAGGAATGAATGTTTATACCATGCCACATCATACGGATGTTTCTTTCGAGCGACAGATACCTATCCACCGCGGCCGCACTTTGGATGTTACTAGTTGTGTCAGTTTCGATGTTCTCACTCGGAGATACCCCACCTGGAAATATTTTCAGAATATTTCCAGCATAATCCATCGTTCTGGAGCGGTTTTGGAATACTTCCAGGACAAAACCAGGAGCTCACCGGGAGAACACTTGTGATCTCCCCGTCGTTTCAAAATCCCTGAGAACTTCCAAGATTTCTCCGAATCCATTTTAGCATTCCGAGGAGCAACCTCCTACCGACCGTCGGGTATCTTTGGAGGCACCGAGCCAACTTGATTCCTAGATCAGTCCGGAACGAATGTGTTCCCTGAACTTGAACCATGGTAAGATCGACTGGACACTGTCCCCAAGCTCGTTGTCTATCGCCAGTCCAGGAAGTCCGTGGAAGCATCACCGCAACCGAAAACTCGGTGTTCATTGGCTTATTCAAGGCCTGATCCAGCATGATAGATTCTAGCCACACGGGGGCCATGATTTTCCCCTCTAACACCGCGGTGCAGAGAAGTGAGAGAACTACGCACCTGGACGAAGAGACCAGAAGCACTTGAGAGGAAGAAGAAAATATGGAAGGAGCGGGTCCCGGCTTCCGTTCGGACTGGGATCCGAAAATCGCCGCTGAACTCCAACGACGCTCGGACGTGAACTGACTCAAGCGCCCGAATGAAAAGCTATTCGAATCTCTCAGGGGACGAGATTTCTACATTTCCCAGCTGGGCACCCTCTCTGTCAAAATGGGTATCTTGGGTGTCTCCATCTGGTGGATCCATAGTGAGAATCTGATGATGGACTGTTGATTTGATGTACTGGTGCCGCATAAGCTCCTCATTCATTCCCATGGGAACGAGGCACTTGGTTGACCATTCTCCATGAGCCCGCACCGTGCCTAATATCGAAGCCCGACTCTTGATACCTCCACCACAGAACCCTCGAAATTTGAATTTGGCGCGCTACCATTCTCCCTGGAAAGAGGCGCTCGGTGATCTACTCGGTAATGTTACCGTCAATCGCCACCTGATTGCATCACCTGGTCCCGTGACTCTAAGCCGGGGCTGCAGGCATCCTTGAGGCGCCATAGGCAACTGGGTTCAAGTCCGTGGAGGAAAATATATTGAAAACCACTGGCCTCAAACCGGCAAGGGTTGGTAGCTATGACGAGTGGTACACGGCGACCAGCGCCGCGTCGTCACGGAGGAGCGGACGCTCACCTCAGATGAGCGTTCTCACGAAGTCGGTCGAAACAGTTCAGTGGATGTCAAGTTTCTCGCTGTGGGCGAGCGGTGGATGGGTGGTGATGAGAATGCCCGGAAGCTTCGAGATCTTGACAGTATCTCGAGGGGTACTCAATCCATGGTGATTATCATCAGGGGGAGCCCAACGGAAAGAACGACAATCTAGGAGGAAGTTGTGGAAAAATTCCCTTCCGGGAAATGTCTCTGCTGGCAACCGCCACACCCACAGACACCATGAATGTCCCCGAAAACTGACAGCTCGCCTCTGCCGGAGATGGGTGTCCAATCCACAAAGCCCGCACGAATCACTGGCAGCCCGATGAAGCATAATTTATTCACGTCCACAGTCTACAAGGAGCTGAAAGATAGGGGCTCATCGATGAACCTGTTGGAACCGGTGCGATTTCTTCTCACGAGCGCTGTGATCCACTCCAGATCCATTTCGATACCTGGCTTGCCCACGGAAACTGCTCCAAACCGATACCGAGTGTGAACCGGTTGCGATTCGTAATTCGCTGACGCGAGAAAGCGGAGACCAACGGTCCCGAAAGGTGATCTTGTCGAGAGGGGAATCAATATTTTGCTAACCATTCACGACGTGAAGCGTTGGACTCAAGCAGGTCGTCTCTAGCAGCGTTAACCGATACGAAGGTCGGGGAAATAGTTCATGCATCTACTCAAGGCTCCCTCGACGCGCTGAGAGCCGAATATTCTGCGGAGATGCGCGCCCCGGCAGGGAGCAGCTGAATCTGACGGAAACGTCAGCTGGTCATAACCCGGCAGGGGGCATTGAACTCGGTGGGAAACATTCCGAAAACTGTTCCTTTAATGATGCCGCGCGAAGAAATTAATCTCAGAAAAAAAATCACGGTCTGTCTCGACGCGCTCAGTCGAGTTCAACCACGGCGCCACTGACTCCCATGATAAGTCGGACGGCCTCCACAAGATTCTGCTTCGCCTCCACATTATATTTGCATCGCATGCCCATGTAATAAATGTTCGGAACCCTTCCCGGAGGAAATCATCTGACACCACTCCTCCAAACGGTCATCGGACGCCCGCTTGCACGAAATGGCTCATTCAAAGTCATGGTGGCCGCCGAACGGTGAGAGTTACCTACGAGACTGATCGCAGATCTCGGTCTGACGAATCCAGATGGGAGTTCAGGAATCGACTTAGATTGTCAAAATAATAGATAAGTTTCTCTCTGGAAATCTCGTGGATGTCGCAGGGGAGGTATCCTGTGTGCTTGTGCTGGGATACACTTTTCGAACTGGATGCGAACTATTGCGCATCCGTTGATATACGAGAAAAGGTGGGTATCAGGAAAAAAAAAAAAGACGGAACGGCCTCGTTACCCGACGGTTGCCGGGCCTCGCTACGTCTTAGGCGTTAGAACAGTAACAATGAATCAATTCTGTCTGTTTCCGTTGATGATACGATCACAGTTTATGGGCTTCCGCGAGCCTGGAATTCAAGTCGCAACGGAACAGTTTGATAAGAGTAGGCCCGTTTCCAGATAGACGGTTGTTCTGAATCCGCTGTGAATGTTTTCCATTTCCATGACAGGAAAACGTCTCTACGCCGGTGTCAGACATGCGGTGATACACGCGAGAGTCAGCCAGGCTCTACTATTATCTGGTGAAAGCTCGCTCATGTATTGGACGAACACATTCGATGAAGAAGATCATGTCGGAGCATTTAAACGGTCGATAGAACACTGCTTCGAGGGGGGGGCGCGTTCTGTCTACTGGAAGATTTCACTTCAGAAACCGTCTCGCTCTCGACGAACTCAAGCTCCGTCATTTTGCCCGTAGACATTCACCGGCCATTGCTAACCAGATTTTCCAGTCTCAGCTCACCGGAACCGATTCCGGGATATTTAGCCATTCTCTCCAAGCTCGAACTCTGGCTCGGAGACATAGCGGGGACCAGCCCAGTGTTGAGGAATGCACTAGCATCCTCGCTCTCCTTACTGTGAATTACCCGTTTCGGAAAAATTCGGCCATCTGAGTTCGGAGAATTACAAGAGAGCGATTCTTATCAATAACCAACACCCTGATTGGGAAGGCGAGTGACCAACATGATCCGCCATCAGCTCTTTCCAGGAGGTAGCCGGCTCTACGTCTGAGCTCGAGACATTCTGCTCCTCGTCACTTCGTCGAGGCTTAGGCATGCTCACTGGGCTCGACCTTTTATCGGTCACCGAGCCCAAACCTCAGAGGGAGTCTGCACGCTCGCCACCGCTTCTAAGACGGAGAGCCTGCTCTAGCGGCGGTGGTTGGATCGTCGTTTGTCCGCGTACGCGGCGCGAAGCGTAAACCAGTTTTTTTTCCTGCAGGGTGACTAAGTTAAGAGCCCTCTATGGGTCTTTTCGCTGCCAGCAAGCTGCCTAACTGGCTAGCTCTTCTGCCCAGAACGAGGGCCCGGTCGGTTTTCTCGTCTTCTGCTTGGAACAAGCCTCGGTTCCTCGTCTTCTGTTCATCCTTCGACTGTTGACCCGGGAGAGGGGAGTGGGACCGTTCGGTCGGGCCCTCCACCAGTACCGTTTTGGGCCCGCTGCTGGACTCCGCCACTCACGCAGGGACTCTGGGTATTCGTCCATACGATATCTCAAAGGCCGGAGCTGTGCAGAGGGCTCCGCGGCCCAAAATGGCTAGAAATATTTTCACGCTTCTCTTAGTGTCTGTTGTTCTCACCGCCGGAGTTATTTCTGATCCGAAAGTCGACCCAACGAAAGGTTAGTACGTCGGTTCTCGCAATCATCCGTGAATTTGGAAGTTATTCGTATCTGTCCCTCAGGAAGCCAGAGCCATGCACGCCGAACCAGAGTGCCGCATTTCCCATGATCCGGATTCAACCAATGAACATGCATTCCATCGCCTCTCCTCCGTCCGTTGCGTGTTTTGCCAGCGACGCATCGCATTCCGCTGGTCCACGACACGAGCTCTGAATGTTCTGAGTCGCAACCATGGACCACGGGGAACTCCTCCTCAACTCATCCGCTTTTTGAACATTCACCACTTTCTTCTCGCGGGGATGATTCCATGAGAGAGTCCAGCAAGCCAACTCTGAGAGGCTCACAAGAGATGTCCGACCCCTCGCGGGCTCCATGCGAATGCTTCATCCACGATGGTACTTCTCTACCCGTGATCCTTGGTTCATTCATCCATTCAGAACCATGCGAAATCTTGGATCTTTCTCCGACCGAGAACCTCATCCAGGCTACCCAACAGTCCAAACAAGTCGCATAACTCGCTCAGTGGGAATCGCGGCTTTTAGCTAGTGATTCTGGGGATCTTGGAATTCAGCTCACAACCAAACGCAGACCTCAAAAAGCGGGACATGTAGTGAGCCGCAGAATGGGCAACAACTCACGCCAGACTCGGAAGGAAATATTTGGGGATATGATGTGCAAAAGTCGGCTCGACAATCTTCTGGATTCTTCGTTTGCCGTCGGGTCATTGGCATCTCACCCAGTTTGCAACCAGTTTTGCCGCTTTTTAACTTAACGGCCGAAACAGCTTCCGATAGCGGCGTCAGCGACTATGATGATGAATTTATCGAGGTCTTGCAGTCATTTCGGGACATCCTCTCCTCCAGAATAAATGTGCGATCCTGATAACGGCTTTCGGATGCTGCGATCGTTCCGTCGAACATTTTTGTGACCATCATCAACGTCGTCGTCTCTAGCTCCGCCATCGATCTCCGCTGTCGATTCCGATATACAAGCTCCTCAGGAAGCGAGTATGTGTGGAACTGTGGATGAATCTGGGTCATTCGGAGATGAAGAAATTCCGTCGCCGACTCAACGGCGAAAGGAATATATTCTCTAAGGGCTCGGAATCTCTCGAAGCGGGAACCGCGCTCCCCACGTTTGTCTCCTCCGAATTATTTTCGCCAGTGAGCGATCTCATCTTTAGAAAGGACTTGAGCATCCCATTCGATGTTTCCGATCGGATGAATTCTTTGCAAGCTGATTTTCGAACTCAGACGAGTCGAGGTAGACGATTGCGATTTTTTGTAATTTTTTTGGAACTAAAAGGAGAGCCTCTTTTCAGATGGAAAGAAGCTCGTCGAGACCACCACAATCAAGAATGTGACGACCGATACTCCCAAAGTTGTCTGCTACTTCAGCTCATGGGCGTTGTACCGACCCTTCCCTATGAACTATGATATTGACGACATACCCGGAGAAAAATGTACTCATCTCATCTACGCCTTCGTCGGGCTCAGCAACCAGACCTGGGAGCTGTTCTCAATCGATCCGGAGTTCGACTTCAACAAAGGTGCGTGCCTCCGCTTGCCATGGACGTGTTCGACCGCTCTTAAATTGTACGTCGACGATGAGACTTTCTCGGCCGAGAAACACCCCTTACATGAAACTGTTCTCCTGTGCAGGTGGTTATCGACGCTTCACGGCGCTTCGCAAAAAGTACCCGCACATCAAAACCCTTCTCTCTGTCGGAGGCTGGGCTGAAGGTGGCAAGAAATACTCGGAGATGGTGTCCGTTGAATCACGACGCTTCACCTTCGTCAACTCGGTCATCCAGTGGGTCCAGACGTACGGTTTCGACGGATTCGATCTCGACTGGGAGTACCCTGCAGCTTTCGATCGTGGCGGCACCGCGAAGGACAAGGAGAACTTCCTCGATTTGGTCCGAGAACTGAAATCTGTCTTCATCACCTACCGTCTGATCCTGTCGGCCGCCGTCCCTGTATCTAAGTTCAGGGTTCAAGACGGTTACGAGATCGAAGAGCTCGGGAAACTCCTCGACTTCGTGAATGTCATGACCTACGACTTGAGAGGAAATTGGGCCGGATTCTCTGACGTCCATTCGCCTTTGTACAAACGACCGTTCGATGAGTGGGCTTACGAGAAACTCAATGTGGTAGGTTCTCCTCTTTTGTTGTGAGCATTATCTGGAGCTCTATTAACGAGACTCCACTCGTCACGAGCTTAAATTCATGGAGGCCATTGTCGAGCATCGATTACATTGTCCGATCGTTTCAGCATGACGGTCTGCAGATGTGGGTCGATGGCGGAGCCCCCAAGCATAAGCTCGTCGTCGGTGTTCCGTTCTACGGGCGCACGTACACACTACAAGACGCCGAGAGCCGTGGCCTAAAAGCCTACATCAACAAAGAGAGAAAGGGCGGCCTGCCGGGAACGTACACGAACTCCACCGGTTTCCTTGCCTACTTTGAAGTTTGCTCTCTGATCGGGCAGAACAATGGATGGACCCGGAAGTTCGATCAAATCGGCAAGGCGCCCTATGCGTACAAGGGTGACCAATGGGTCGGATACGAGGACGCTGAGTCCGTGGCCGCGAAGATGGACTACCTCATGGAACAAGGCTACGGAGGCGCTATGGTTTGGGCTCTGGACATGGACGACTTCCGCGGCTCATGCGGCGCGAAGAACCCACTCTTGAGCACGATCGAAACAAAACTCAAAGACTACAAAGTGCCCGTCGTGACGCAAGTGAAGAAGAAGCCGGTGAAGAACAACCATCAGCCCACGAAACCCCAGAGGCGGACCCAAACCAGCCCTGCCCCCAGCACCAAGAAAGAAATGTCCACCCCGAGAACTCGATACACGCCTCAAACCAAGTCCACCACAACCACCATGAAGCCCAAGACCACCCCAACCTCAAAAGCTTCGACCTCACGTCGACCGATCGTCGAAAATCTCAAGAAAACCTACGGAGATCCCGGCAGGCTTTACCCCAACGACTGCAACACCCCAAATATATCATACATACCTCATGAGAAAGACTGTCAAAAGTATTACTGGTGCGCCTATGGAGTGCCCATCGTGATGTTCTGTGAAGGAGAGACCATTTGGAACCAAGAGGACGGAAATTGCAAGCTGCCAGACCTGGTGAACAGGCCTGAATGCAAGGGCGATAACCCAGTTTCTAACCCGTTCACGCGGAGAAAGCGCGGAAGCAGCCAAAATTAGTCGACATCACAGAGCATTATTAGGTCAGGAATTTGATCATTGTGAAGTCTTCTTCAGGCGCTCCCGTTGTACAAACTGGGCGTAAAGCCATTTCCGGAGAGGAGGCCCTCGGAGCAGAGCGTCTATGTGGATACTATTTATTAAATTAAACATAAATGGAAATGAAACGAGTTGCCGAACTTTGAACGATAATCGTTATCGGACTCTACGTCCATAACTGTCTCAGTGTTCCTAAACTTCCGCTCCGGGTACTGGAGGCTCTATGGGGCACCTTCAGTTTGCGGGAAGTCACATTCGTGGGCATATCCAGATTGGGGGACATCGCATCAGCAGTCATTCAGAGATTCTAAAACGGGGTCCGTTCCGGGCACCCGAGTCGTTCCCCTAGCCTTTGTGTACCCACTCAAGTTCTCCGTTGATAATTCTGTACACGACGAAACATGAGAAACCAGGTGGAAGAGTAAAAGCCAGAAGACGCGGGTTTCCAGAGTTTGGAACGGAGGAAGGAAACAATGGGGTCGTCACTGGAACAAAGAGGCTCTCCCAGGCAGGACTTCGGATGCGGAAAGCAAGAGGGCGGGCGTTCTCACGCAGTCACAGCGAAAGTACCTGAAAACTAACTTTTCGATTTCCTCACATATGAGCCGTGATTCTTCCTGTCGTCTGGAGATGGATATATCTCCTGAGGAACGCCGTGAGAGGCTTCCCCCATGGAACAGCAGCGGTGATTTTAGTAGGGGACGTCGGATTTTTTCTCGGAGGCGCCAGGAAACAGTCGTTGGAGGATGACGCTCTGGAAAGAGGGCGGAAACTCAGTCTACCGCCTCCTTCCCTGCAGAGATACCTGACTTGCCGTAGAATTGGCTCGTGAGAGCGATGAAGTCATGATTACGGCCCTTGCCCTGAATCCGGGACGCGTGAAGGAATTCCAGGCTGAATTCGGGGCGACCCGAATCTACACTCCCGTCCAGATCGGGAAAAGTGATGTCGTGGAGTTTAGCGTGTATAGTTCCGGAGACCAGCTCCAAGCCCCCCGGGTTCTTGATCGTTCCATCACAATAGATATGCATTTACTCTATCTGTGATCTCTTGTGTTCTTGGTCAGCATACGTTCCTCAAAGACCAAGTTGGACATGGCCGCGTAGGCGGTGGATCGAACTTGCGGATCGCGAACATCCCTGATCGCTTGGGACGAGCGAGCTCAGCAAACGGATCAGTTGACTGAGGATTTTAAGCAGGATCTCACGGATGACCGCAGCTCTATCGGAAACGCATACCGTTGTTTGAACTCGGACTGATCGACTGCATGCCAGTCGCCGCTAACATGTTGAGACGAAGCGCAGGAGCTCTGCTCGTCGCACCCAAGGTTGGTTACGGGTCTCGTATTCTGCTCGAGAAGTTCACGTCCGAGAGAAGAATATGTCATGCGACAACATCTACGGAAAATCAAGAGCTGACAGACCTCGTACCCTGCGGACGTATCCTATAGCCCAGTATGACTAATCCCTATTGAAGAACGGACGGACCGATGTCTCACTGGAGAGTTCTGGAGGATTATCTTCCCCAAAACCTCACCTACGATGGATCGAATTTGGGAATTCCCCCAGAAGCTGTACGTCATCGCGTCTGAGATTCCGATAGATTCATTTCGGAGACAGCGTCTCTGCTGTATTAATAATTCTGATACGGCATCCGCAAATCCATGAAAGCTGCTACCGGTTCCTCTCAGAGAAGAGAAGCGGAATTGCCCTCAACTTTTATTCAAGAGTCTGTGATTCGAGCTTCTGTCGCCCGACTCCGCGATTGACCAATAGTTACAAAGTACGTCCTATTCAGATACACCATACACTCTGTCGATTGCACCCAAAATGGCAGTGTCTCACAACATCTTTCAACTTCTCTCAATCAGTTGCGTCGCGGAACAAGCCGTTCGGCTCTCCTAGTGACACGTTCCATATCCTATTCATTCAACTCGATAATCAGTAATTGTAAAATATCCGCTCCTGGATGTCTTCCTAAAGTATAAGATTGTCAGAGGGAGTTCTGACTTTTCAGAGCACGTTTCCGCGTTTCCGAAGTTCGGACGGTGATTGCGTTTCTCATAAATAAGTTGGGCAGTGTGTGAGTGTGTGTTATCGATTGAAAGTAGCAAAAAATAGAATCGACTGCTCGAATATAATCTCAATCCTCTTCTGTTAGATCGATCTATTTCGAGAACAATTGCTACCGAGTAGAATTTCGTATTCGTTCCGTGCTACCCCCGTTGACCGCCGGCTGATTATCTTTCGTGAACGCGTCGTCCATCGATCTGGGTTGGTTCAACTGAAACGCGGGATGATTCCACAGCGCGTACGGTCGATAAGAAGAGAGCGGCCGTTTGGTATACCGGGTTTTATCCACCAACAACAGCAAACAATTCGTCAAGTGTTTTCCCGCAGGTTCGGCCTATATCACATAAATCTCTGCGGTTCACATAATCTTTCCTCTTTCCAAGAGAGAAGGTACACAATCAAAATCAACATTTGAGAGGAATAGCGAATGCTGGGAAGAGTTGTCCGCGGCGACATGCAGCTGGGATATGAATCTTCCAACCTAGAAATCCGTCCTAAACTACTTTCGCAGAATATGCGATCTGATCTGTCTGGAGGATACAATTGAAAAATTGACGGTGATAAGTACATACTTTGTAGTTTGATTTACACGACTGCACATATTGGAGCCGGCACGATTGCATCGAGTCGAAAGCACACGCTCCGGTCCACCGGAGCGTTCCCAGATAGAGTCCCAGCGATCGGATTGATCAATCGACTCCCCGGTCAATCAAAACAGAACCGATCAACAGGTTCAGCGTGAGTCGCTGTTCTCGTTCTCTATCGGATGTCGATATCCACAGTGCATTTTATGTATATTACGAAATGAGGCATGTCGAGCACTGGGCAGAGATCTCTTAAAACCAAGAATCTACGAAATGATCACATTCAAACATTATCTTCGCAATGATCACAGTGACTCTCCGGCCATTAGGCGCAGCCCTTGAAGCCCATACGAGGGATCCGAACGGCAGCATCTACTGTAACAGCAGTCGCCTCCGCGGACCAGTTTCTGCGCGGATTCGCTCTCTCCCCGAATGGAACACTTCCCCGTACTCCATCCATGAGATGCTTGAGGTGTGGGTCTTGAGCCACTTGGAGAATTCCTCCGGGGGAAACGCGAGTATTTGAGCATTTTACATTCCTTCGAATTCGTCGCGTACTTCAGTTCAGACTCCACCGCCCCCCATCGGGTGGGCGTTCCCGTTTTCCTCTGACGACCGCTGATCGTACGGAAAGTCGAAGTACCGGAAATTAGAGCCGTCCGATGGCATCCTGTACGACAGTGAACTATAGCTCACCATCGGGGTGATACATCCAGGTGGAGTGTACAGAGATCTGCCCTGAGGGGAGGCTAGAGGGGGAGTGTATGCACCAGAATGAGCTGTCAACGGAGGCGTCGGACCTCCGGGGTGGCCGTAATTCGGCGGGGTGGGAGCCCCGTACGGAGATCGCTGAGAAACCATCATCGGATCGACGGGCATATGGGGTGCTGCAGGCTCCACGGGCGAATCGTAATGCAGAGAGGACACTTCAAGGTTCGTTTGGGTCGGTGCCGTGTTCGCCGCCGAAGACGTAGGAATCATTGACGGGTTCATGTAAGGATTGTTACGAATGGTGAAAGTCTTTTTCTTCCTGGTCGGCGCAGGCGCAGAGTTCGGGTCGCCTGCGTTCTGCGATGCGCGCATGTCCAGCTCCCAATAGGAACCCTGGAAATGGAAGGGAACATGAATCCAGGAGAAACGTGAAGGAAGTTACAGTCATCGAGAAGAGAGAGAGAGAGAGAAAACCAGTTTCAATAAATGCGTGGACAGCAGACAAGTTCTTACCTTCCCAGGGTCGTCTTTGGATCTTGGAACTTTCTTGAAGCATTTGTTCAACGACAAATTGTGCCGGATCGAGTTCTGCAACGAATAACACAAAAATTGTGCTCAGCACAAAGTCGATCTTCGTCACCAGAAACAGCATTTTATCAGATTTTTTTTTGCCGAACGGATCTCTCCCGACACTGTCAACGACGTTCGTTGTAGGAGCAAACGCAGAATAATTCCAACCCCAACGCTCTTGTCGGTGCTGATTTCCAGCCGACCTTGAGTCAGAAGAGTTTCGCGGAGCAAACAATCTCAATGCATCGGGTCTGAACCGAATTCGAAGGAGAATAACTCATAATCCCTTGATCCCTCGAAGGTTCCTCTGATTCGGAGCCGGTTCGTGGTGGGCCGGAAAGCTTCACGTCGTCTTCGTCGCGAAATCTCCAAGAGCGGAGGAATAAACGGATCATGCAGACGGTGGTTGGAAAGAAGATCGGCGGCTAGTTCGTCGAACCAGCCGACGAGGCAACAGACAACCAGTCAGCCAGGCCGAGATATACGCATGGACGAACGAGCTAGCGAACTGGCGAGCAAGCCTTCCGGCACGACAAGAGCTAGCTCCGGCTAGCTGTACTTCCCGATAGCGCTGCTTGCTTGCTGGTCGTGGGGCTCATTATCAGATAGTATATAGTTTGACTGCAATGCTTTGCCGGTTCTGATAGTCTAAATTAAGCAGCCAGCCAACGAGCACGGTGTCATGGCTCTTTCGCCGGCTGCTTGGTAAGGCGCATGGATGCCAGCCGAAGGGATGAGCGTCCGAACCGACGAATGTCTAGTTAGATAAAGAGCTGACTCTTCTCGTCGTCGTTGTCGTCTACAGGCGACATCGACGCTTTTCGGCAGCGCAGGCAGTTCGTGGGAGAAGCGCAGCCAACGCTTCCCGTCGATCGCGTCGGTAAATCTGACCGAAACACCGATGGACGCGATCGAAGCTATTCAACCGATTGATCCATCAGGGCAATGTGCGAATTTCGTCCCCTCTCCCCTGAACTTATGCTTTTTCAGCTCAGCGCGTGGGCTGATTCACTTTCTATTCAGGCTGCCTCGGCAGTGAGAGCTGAAGGGGGTCTGAAGCTCGTCCCCCGGATAATGAACGGCCCCGAGAACTTTTCGAGAGAAGTTGCCGCGAAGGGAAACCCAGTTAGTCACTAAAGAGAATATTCTCAAAGATTAGCTCGACGTCTAACGCATCTTTTGTGTGTCTTCTATGAAGTGAGTGCCACGCTCATTGGGTCACCCCTCGGGAGACGCAGGCATCCCCGAAAGAAACTTAATGAGCACACTTAGCGGAAAGGTAATAACCGGCGACAGAAACGACCCATTTGTAGCGACGTCTCCCGCCTGACTTGAGAAGATGGCTGGTCGTTGGAAAAATTGTTTCTTTTCAATTAGAACTCATTTTTCTGCGGTTGCTGCCGACCGCTGCGCAACGCAGAATGACTTCCTTCCGTCCGAGCTATGACCAGGTCCAGGAATCGAAGTCAATGCCCAATGCGTCGGCAATCTCCGAGACGCTCACCCACGTTCCCAACAGCATCGATTCTGTTTCAATAATTCACACAATGCCGACGACTCGTCTCCCGCTCGAGCATGTGCTTCTTGCGAAAAGCTCGTGAGTTTGCGCCCCTCCGCGCGTCGTCAACGATTTCTCTTCATCTCATCGAGAAGTTTTCGGAACGCTCCGCGTCTTATTTGAATAAATCCCCTCAGTCTGTTTGGAGACTCGGTCCTTCGACAGAAGTCCGTGTGCGGCTCGCGAAGAAGCACAGAGATAAAAACCTCTCTCGGAAGAGCTGCAACAAAACTGAACTTTCTCGGACGTTCCTGCTAGAATTTATCGATTGAGCCCACTCAAGTGCTCGGATCGCTGGCATTGCCGTCGAAAGTTTCGACGACTCGGAAACTTTTGGGGAAAAATTTCTCCGCTCGGGTGTCAATTCAGAGCCTAAATCCTCTGAGGGCAACAAAGATCCCTGATTCGGATTTCTGCCTGAGGCTTGTCTGGCTCGTATCATTGCTGCCTTCCTGCTCCGGGATCTGCTGACGACACTTCTCTATGAGAGCGGATTTACAGCCAATACTGGTCAACCCGAGCGGTGAAACCTCGAAGAGTTAAACGCTTTCAGAGGGATCGAGCATGTGGCCGCAGAACCAGGGATTTTCTCAGAGCGAGCGCTTGATTTCGGCAAAAGTCGTGAATACCTCAAAGCTATCTCACGGGCGCGACGCAGATGAGCGTAATGATAATGACAGAATAATCTCTTGACTTTGTTCACTACTCTAACCGAGTTTACGTGAAGCGCTCGTTAGTCCACCGAGTTCTGACGACGAGCTTGATTCGCGAAGAAGACTTTTCGAAAAATGAACAGAAATGTCTCATGTCCAGTGAGCGAGCGGTGACGGCGGACGCCGGTCCAACGGACGGTTGGTCGCCGAGCCAAGCACCTCAGAAGCGTCCTTGGTAATTTAAGCGCGAAAAACGCTTCATCAAAACGTCAACCCTTTACTTCGGTGGCGTCGGCGCGCGGGACGACTTTCTGGAATCTGTGTTCGCGTTTCTTGGCAGCGCCGCCGCCGGAGTCACCGTCGCCACGTCGGTTTCGAGCATAGAATGCATTGAATTGTACGAAACGTCTTTCTTTTTGCCCAAGTGGACGATGAATTTCGCCGCGTCGCGCGGACTAGAAAAAAGCCGTTGGCAGATAACGTCGAGGCGGCCGAAGACGTAGACGATGGCGTCTCCGAGTTTATGCGTCGCAGATACTGGCTTTATCTGTCCGAGACAGCGCAGCATCTAATTCGATGCTGTAGCAGCAGATCTGAGCAAGTTCCGCCGCGGCAGCATTCGGATCGAGTCGAGTTGCCAAAGGATTCTTTACAATTTTCGCCCGCAACTCACCTTCCAGCCAGAGCCCGCTTCTTTATAGTATGGGAAGTTTGAACAGATCCAGTTGTAGATGTCCGCGAGAGTCATCTTCTTATTCGGACTGCTGTTGATCGCGAACGTGATCAGAGTGCTATACGAGTAGGGTGGCTTCCGATGAGGACCGAGAATTTGGGCTGATGCCGTGTTGCCGTAGAGTTTGCCTGCGAAGGCTGCGTCGTGCGGCCTGACCAGACTTCCGTGTTCTGTTCTATCGTCGCCCGGAGAGCAGGTCTCACTGCAATGAGCAAGCGGAAACTTAGCTGAGAAGCCAACTTGCGGAAACGCTTTGCGCGCGAAAGAGGTCCGAGTCAATTTTTTCAAGACGAAAAAAGGAACTCAGCAGAATCAGTGAGCCTTTGTCGATCGTTAGAGGTACATCTTCCATGGAGGACTCACCTTTGGGCGCCCAGTTGAGCCCCGATGGAGTGTTTTGTTTTTCGAGTGGCTCCTTCGCCGTTCCTCTGCGCAGAGTCGAGAGATTTCGGAATCCGCGTGTGGTGAGCGTCGGCACCATTGGAATGCTCGAACGAAGACTCGTTAGCTCGCACGTAGTGTCCATTGCTGGCGCCGTGGAGAGCCTGGCCACCGTGCATCGACATATCCACACTTTCGAAACTGTTCGTATCGTAGGCGGCCCCGGGACTCGGAGGTGGCCGGAAGTCTCTGTACGGGATCCAGGTACTCTTCTGCCAATCTCTTTCATGGAGCTCGTTCCGATGCGGATAGTTGTAGCGCGGGTCAGTCCAGTAACGAGCGTCGGCTTGAGGTAGGGGTGATATACTTTGGTTCGAGGACGTCATCGTCGGGTTCAACTCTGGAATGCACAGAACTCTCAGCAAACTCCATCTTTCCTTCCAATCGGTAAAATATCCGCTGAACACGTCCTAGATCATAGCGCACGGGACGTCTAGAGCTGGTTCGGTCCACACGCATCTCGAGTCCTGGGTACTTCGGGAAAAACTAGCGACTTCGATACTAACACAACGAAAGACCGGCAGAATGTAGAAATCTACCGGTAGTGGGTCCTACGGTTGGACTGACTGACCGACCGACTGACGAACGAGCGCACGGACCCAACAACGAACAGCCGCCGTCTTCGACTGCTCTGGGTCGACTTTCAGAAGTTCAGACAGAAAATACGGCATAGAGCGGGACCGGCTTCTCCATTCTAACATCTGAATCATCAACGACACTGTGGCCGTCGTCGTTGTCGTCTGAAAATCCAGACACTCAGCAGACATCAAGCACTCTTCCCTTGCCAAAGGAATTCCCTTTTCCTTGCCACTCAGCATCATCGTCTAGCAAATGGATTCGCGCACCTAAGTCAGTCAGTGTCTGTCGGTCGCCGCAGACAGACAGCGACTCCGTAGAACTGACTCAGTGACTGAGCGTCTTTCTGTCTGTCGGACGTCTGAGCGTCGTTTCGAACACCAGATCGTCTGTCTGCGGCTCAGTCGGTCTGCCGTTTCGTCCGTCTAGCCGAAAAACCGTCCAGCGATAATGATGTCGTAACGAAGGCCACAGAATACTGGTGACGCCATCGTGGACGTCGGCCGCGGCATCGACGGCGGGAATGGCGGCGGCGGTAGGGGCAATGGCCCAGAGAATCAACCATGTGGCAAATCGCAACCATTTTCTATCAGTCGGCCGGGTGCTGACCAATAACGAAGTAGAGCTCGCCGGCCACGGGTAGAACTTTGGAATTTCTTCAGGCAAAGATTTCGACGCTGCCGGCACCGCGCCGCCGACGATCGGGACGGTTGGAGCAGCGAGCGACGCGGACATCATTTATGAGCTCACATGATGAAAATCAGCCGGATCGACGTTGAGGTTATTCAAAACGGGGGGAGCGAAACTCAGCCGCGGCTCAGTGCGTCCCGGAGTTTCGGCGGGCCTATCTTGTCGGATAACATGGGAGCAAACGAATCGACTGGCGGATGGACGGATCGGTCGGCTGATAGGCCGCCCTCCCAGACTAGAATTTTATAGTGGCTGACAGTTTATGTCTCGTGCGGTCCCGTAACTTTAGTACGCTCTTCGTCTTCCAGGCCAGAGCGCTGGTTCGGCCGAAGTCGCCGGATGCGATGCACTTCGTTGATAAGGCTGCGTAAGAAGCCGCGCCACTATCTAAATCTGCAATCGCTTCTAGAAGTAATAGCGACTGTCAGCTTTGGACTATGCGTTGCTCGCTCGCTGGCTATCCGACTGCTTGCTTGGCTGCTCGGCTGGCTTACTGGCTGGACGATCACTTCGAGAGTCTGTGTGTCTGACTATCTTTCGAACGATGAAACGAAAGGGGTAGGCTTTTCTGCCAGCCTGCTCGCACGTCCACCAGCCTGTTTGGTTGCCTTACGGCCTACCTGGGCCACTTGCCCGCCTCGCATACAGTAGCGGCAGCATCCAATAGCGCCATGGCCGGCAATCCCGAGCTGGTGGCCGACCGACCGGTCGGTGGGCTGGCGAACTAGCTGGATGACTGCTCCTCGTTCTGTTTTTTTCTCTCGTTTTCGCGTTCATTTTTTCCTTCGAGGAGGGAGCGAGCGTCGTTTGAGGCAGAGGCCTTCGAAACCCGTTCCAGACCGTAGATATATCGCCTTATTAATGCGATACGTTTCGTACGAGGGCCCAGAGCCCGGCAACGTTCGTCGACACCCTTGTGACGTCTCCGGGAGGAGAAGTCTCAAACGAGAGAGCTCTATTGATTTCTCGCCGTATTATTCCCTGCAACTCTCCCCCTAACGCCGAAAGCTCTACGCACCCCGATCAGGGAAATCTTTGCCTCAATCCTAACCCGGAGTCGTCGGGCCGACTCGAAATCGCCGACTCTACCGAGGTTTTACGCAGAGCTCCTCTAGCGTGGACTGGACACGTTATCAGCTTTACGGCATTCGTGGGGGGTGGAGAGGGGATTTCCCATCACAATTATCAGCTGTCTCATCGCACCGATGATGAATTCCGCGGGATTCTGTTGAGGAGGTTTCCGAATCAGAGATCGATTGGTAAACGCCTAGAAATCCATCGACGGCTTGTTCTAAGACAGCGCGATAGATCCGGGCAAGCGATAGATTTCAAGGGAGAACATCTCCGCTCGGGAGAACTTGTCAACATTGCTCCACCGGAGAGCAACAGCATCATTGTTGTCAGTTGTGAGGCTTCTTGCGTCCATTCTCGCACCCACCGCGAGACCTAATCCTTCGGACGGGCGGACCGAGAGAAAAGTGATTACAACATGTTCCGGATAGCCTAACGTGATCGCTGCATGCGTCCCCTGCGTGGACCCCTGTGCCGGACGCGACGGATGGCCCGCGGGCCGCACCAAGCTGCCCGCCCCTGCTCTCACGTGTTAACCGATGGACTCTGCGATTTCACTGGTGAATATGCGTGCATGCACACCGAGCAGCGCGTGTGACTCGGGGGCGAGGAATCATCGTTCTGCCGAGTCGAAGAAGAGCACTCGCGTTCCGAACCGCCTCCGACGGGCTAGAATTCCCAGCTGTCGATTCCTTGTATCCGTTGCTGAATCCTATCGCCGCCGAGTGAATGGCCAGGTTCGTGTCGGCATCCGCAACCGCAATAGATCGGAAACCGCGCGATTCAACCGATCTGACCAGAAGCGACGTTCTGTTATCGCTCTTCTGCCTGAACTGAGTGATTATCTATCCATTGGTCGAGGCATCGCTTGCCGTTGTTAGCCTAGCTAGTTCGCTAGCTGACTCGCTTGGTTGCTGCAGATAAGGCGGGCGTCTGAGATGGAACGGGAGTGAATTCTGTAGTAGGCCCGTCCCAGCCGTGCTTTTCACGACACCTCGGGAGCTCATCTGAAGATTTCTAGACGCTTTCTCGGATCCCGCCTGGGTGCAAGGTTTGGCCAGTTCTCGGACGCCGGTTCCGGGGGTCTCGGGATCGATATCGGGTAGGACTGAGTAGCGCAATGCTACAGACAGAGTTCGGTCGATCCTGTCCGATATTCAAGATCAAGCCTCAGAAGGGTTGGCGATCGGTGAGGCCGCAGTATCAGACATGGCCGATCAGTCTCCTCTCCGTTCCTCCCGTTTTTCTCGCTACTCTTATTTCGTTCGCTGGTCATAATGGGCTTTCCACGATTTGCATCCTATCTCCCCTTAATAGACTACAATGACTGGGCCATCGAATCGTCGTCTACAGTTCACCAGTGAGATTTTTTCAGAGCCTGTAAAGTCGGTGCGTGTGTGTGAGCCGTCGAGCGAGCGAGTGAGTGTGTTGTCGATTGCCGACACTGAGGAGCACGCAGGCTGTTTGGATTTTCCAGTCAATCCCTTCATGATGTAGTTTCTTCGTCTTTTTCTCCTTCTTCTGTATTTATTATCTGTGTGTCTGAATGTTGCTTTTCTTGGCCGGATGGAAACGACTTTTTTTCTTTCGTTTCGACTTGCGGGGTCGGTCGTGCGAATGTCGAGAACGACCGACCCCCTTGATCTTTCTTCGGCGATCAGTAAGAACTACTATAGTTCAGTCTTCTAGGATAGCGCATTGTAAGCGAAACGCGCGGTCCGCATTCTGCCTAATGGTGTTTTTGACTTGGATCTGCAGTCTGCGTCGAGCTGTCATTTGGCGGTCTGTAGTTCGTAGTAGCAGGTAGTTCTGAATTTCGGATCACGTATCGGCTGACTTTATGGCACCGACTGACTGGGTGTCAGTCGCTGACGGCAATATCAATAGGAGAAGAGATGGATAAAAAATCCTGCCGTTTCTTCGGTCATGCTTCTGTTTTGATCAGCGTAGGGTAGGAGCGAAGAAGCTTATTTTCCGAATCCGCAAGTGGTGGAATTTTGGAGGCGATGCAATCACTGGAAACGGTCGGAAAGAAACGCCGATAGCGACGGAACTCGTGGAAGTTGACCAAATTTCACCGAAAGTTTACAAGCAAAGATAAACAAGATGAACGTGTTAAGTGCCGGGATGGAATGTGAAATCATTCTTGAGATGATGAACTCCACAAAACATCCGAATCGCCTTTTCTAGTCATGCCAGGTAAATGTAACGTAATCACGTTTCGCCATTTTACCCTAGCCCGTCCACCCCTGCTTGATGCACGCCAGCCCACGTTTCCAGTCTGCGCAACGACTCATAACTAAACTTTGCTTCCACGATATTCGTTTTTTTTTCTTTCTTCTTGCAATCACGGCAACGAGCTCTGCAAAATTCTCACTTTGATTCCATTCGCGCGGCCGGCAAGCGTGTACTTAGCGGTCTCCTTCGCGGGAAGCTCCCACAAGAGGCGAACGACTTTCGGTTTGAGATGCCCTGTTCCCCTATTCTCTACGAACAGAATTAACGGTTCGGCTCATCCGGATCGGTGGGCGGCAATTTTCTCCTGCCCGATGTCAGGCTATCGAAACATGGGCCTTGGTCCGAGATTTCGTCGACCTCAGATCTAGATGGACCTATGGAACGAATTCCATACCTGTCGCCCGATCGAGCTGGAGCGCCCACTCGGAGTCGAGGTTACGAAAAATTCTTCTGTGGTCTTCAGAGCGGAATTTCAGGAATTGTCTCCTGTTCTCATTTATTCGCGACTCTGTTCTCGCTGCACTGGACGCGAAGGCAGGGGTACTTCCACAAAGTTCATAATTGATTATTCACAGCTTCCCGAGAAAAAAAAAACTAGAAACATCGGAGAAAGGAGCCATATTTCAAATGAGAGCATTTGTCACAAGTTTTTGCCCGCCAAACGTGTTTCATGTTCCGATTGGAGTTCGCGACAACGGCGATTCGGACTGGAAAATTATAAAGAATGACAAGATTTTGTTCTGCAGCAAGGAATTAACTTCCGCCATGGCTGAACCACCAGCTGTCTGCCCAAGAGAGGTTTTCCAGTCGGGCTGGGAAGAAAAATCGCAGTCTGGAATTCACGACGCGGCCGACCCAGCAACCACGGGACGTCTCGTCTACGCCGATATTACATCTTTTTTGCAAGATCCTACATCGGTGACCACAAAATTCTTCCGGCGGTGGAACGACGGCAACCGTTGGAAACAACAAACTCATTAAGCAGACGGTCCGGCTGGCGCACGTGGCAGCGATATAATCAACTACTCGGGTAGAGATCCTCCCCTTCTCGGGGAGGGGAGGAAATCGCGCATGGCAGAGGGACTACTTTAATGGTTCTTGATAGCGGAGAGGACGGCGTTCCAGACCGTCTCAGAAGGATCCAGGACAGCCGCTTGCGCAGATTCACTCCGAGGAGCCCGTGAGACCACACTCACGGGAACGGTGTAGGGAATTAAACTAAACAGACGAATTACGGAAATTAGGGAATGGAAGGGTAGAAGGTATTAATTAAACTACGTTCGAGGGAATGAGGGGCCGAGAGGGATTGGATTGTAATGACGCGCTCTGAAGTGAGCTTCTCATCCGCTCATTCGACCAGCGACCGCCTCAGAAAGGACTAACATGAGCATGAGCAGAAGCAAACTGCGCGCCCCCAATTAGCAAATTGCTCCCAACACCAACAATCAACCACCACCGACACCGTCGACGCTGCCGAAGGCTCCCGCCACCGAGCGAGTAAAATAACTACCACTGGCTGCTGGACGCTGGCCTGCCAGCATTTACTAGCAGCTCTTTAGAGACGCAGCGTCTATACAGCAGCAGCGTGGGCGACTGTGAAACCAGCTGCTGAAGAGGTGCATAGCCACGCTGGTTACGACCCTCATTCCCAGCTAATACATCATCGTGGTCGATCTTCCGTCGATTTCATCGGATACCATTTCACTCTGCGCGCCGCGAGGCCAGCGTCAGTGGGGGAAGAAAATCGCAAGTGTCTTCACTGCGTGTCCAACTGTAATAATCGCTTTGGATCCCGCTCGCTGGTGCCCCATCGCCACCGGTAGCAACGGGAGAAGCGACAGAAACAACATCTTGTCGGCATGTGTCTGTTTTCTGTTGCCACTGTTTTTACGTTACGGTGATGAAAACAAACAGTGCTTACACACACAGACACAAACAAACACAAACGAGCATCAACAGAAACAAGTCCGCTACTCACGTGAGCTGCCACGGGCGTTATGATCCCAGACTTTCTACTCACGTGGCATCGCTTCTAATGTGTACACGGCGGTCACACGCTTCGTTTGCTCGATTAGGACAATTCGGAAAAACATGATGAAAGGAAGACTTTCTGATTTTGGTGCACTGTAGTGTGCTCGAGAACGCTCCAGGTAATATTAGCTTTCGCCCGAACCCTCGAGCGGTTGGAGGCGTCGCTCAGGATGGCGAAACCAGGAGAAACCACGCCGTTGCGGCGGTCAGTCGGAAACTTCCTTTTGAGCGGATATCCAAGTAACACTTGCTCGAAAAATTTCCCAATCAATCATCCGTCCATGCTCAATTTTCTCCGCTGGAGAAAACACCTGGTCGACTGAGCGGACGGAGCGGCGATCAGGTCTGCCGCAGACTTCGCAACAAACAAGCGAAGCCGCTTCGCAGGTTCGACTCCGAGGAGAAAACCTCATCGCCCACTTCTTCGGTATTCGAACGTGCTCGGCTGCAAACGTGTGCTTCTCGCAGTCAGATGGACGATAGAGAGCATAACAATCCCTTCACGCTTCCACCCAAATGGAAGTTTCCATGCTCTTCAGCGCCCCCCCCCCCCCCCCCCCCCCACCCCGCGTTCCATCCACCGCGACAAAGGAGAACGGCGGTTCGCTCATGAACGGACTGTCAGCGACCGTTTGGGAGACGTCGAGTCACGAATGGATCTGGACGGATATTCGAGCCGCGCGCAAACCGAGAACCTGGGAACCTCAGGATTGGATCTAACCGATGCCGGTTCACCAATGGATTGCATCGTGTCAATAAGAACTTGGATATTGCATGGGATTCTGACACGTTGACGATCTTCCCTCGTCTGAAGCCTTGTTTCATTCTTGATTTCCATGTGTAAAAATCGATTCTCCCAGGAAATTTCGAAGGTTTTCCCGCGTCGCATCAAGAACGGAATCTTCGCGTCGTCGGACTCAAGACGATTTTCTCTTCGTTTTGTGGAACAGCGATCAAACGGTCTTGCAGTAGATGACCCGAAACACACTGAAACTCACTTGGGATCGTTGAGCGCATCCAGTGCGCACTGGAAACGTTCAACGATTTGAAGTTCATTGAAGGTGTTTTATAGCAACGCCATAAAACTAGATGCTCGTCAACAACATGCGCGCCAGGAACGGAATGAAGCCCGCGTAAGACACGCTTCACAAACTTATCATTATTGGTGTATCACGTCGCGAAACCATCGACCGCGCTGGTGCAGCCGGACTGAAGAATGAGCGTCGAAAAATGTAGCTTTGGTGCCATTTGGAGAAAAATCACCCCTTTTTTGCTCGACCTGTTGCAGTCCGTCATGACTCTGGATCACTTCGAACACTGGCTACAGAGCATTGAGACTGAGCGCCAATCGTCCCTCCATGACCAACTTCGAAGGCCGTTATGACAACCCCCATAAGAAACGCCTTCCATCACCTGGTTAGAGCTTCATGCAGAAAAGGACGTTCGCATCAACTACGATTCCTCCCTCGTTCGCCGCAGAAGCAGCCGGATAATCTTCATCGGAATCGCGCGCCGCACCGCATGGAAGGAGTCGGTTCACAAGATGGCCAGATAAAGAACCCAAACAGACTTCGGCTTTTCCGGGAAACTCGTTCATACTACATCTAGCCCAGGCTCAAGTCCATGCTCTAGAAGCGGGACAAATCAGTACACGACTCGGTATTCCCAGCGGTTGTGCTCGATGGCAACGATTCAATTCACGAAAATGATTTGTGTAACGTTCTGTCGAATCTCCTTTCGTTGTGAAAGTGTTGCAGGTCTGACCGCGCGCGTTCTGCCGTCGGTTGCAATTGTGGAATAGGGATGTGTCCTCTCGGACGCGCCGAACAAATCAAAAGCCGAACCGACAACACTGGTTGGTGTCTTTTTGAAGCTAACACGTGCACCCTATCATCATGGTTGTAGAAGGCGACGCAACCGTGTCTGCTGTCACCCCTCTCGCGATCTGCAAGCGCGGCGTCTGCCAAGAATAGCTCAATTCTATGAGGCGGTCAAAATGGTACGTGAAACCACGAGAAGCGCCCGAAAACTCGCCCCCCCCCCCCCCTCACCCCCCAAAAGCTTCTCGAGTAAGCCGCAGACTCAACCCGCAGCTGACGGTTCGATTCGCGCTCGGACTCCCGAGGCTTTGCCGAATTCCTTCCTGCTCCACGGTTCCTCAAGTTTGCCTCAACGCGGCCGATAACAAGCTCAAACTCGAAGGAGGCAGTTTCTGCGACGTCGAAAGCCCTGAATTCGCCAAGCGATAACGTTCCCGCGATCGAGCAGCAATATAGTTGACGTTTTCGACGTTTGGCCAGTTCAGCGCTCGTCCTTTCGCCTCCGCCCTTGCTTTCGGCATTCCAGTCCGAATCATGAGAACGACGAGAGCGGACGATGACGGCGCGGCGGCGAAGAGCTGGCTGAGGAGCAAGAAGGCAAACCGGAATTGAGGGGCTTCGCACACCGAACGTCCAATCAGAAGCTCGACCGTGGAGCCTGTAGCCGCCGGAGCAGTCCAGGCCGGCGCGGCCGCCACCACCACAGGCACCACCGATGCTGTTGTTGGTCTCTCTGAAACCATCCGTTGGCAGTCAAGACGCGCGTTTTTTTTCTCGGTTTCGCCTCGTCTCGTCTTGTTCTTTCAGAGGTTTGTTGAGAACGCCGTCTGTTCCCACGCGCCTTCTGGGTACGGTTGGCTCCTTCGTCGCTCGCGGCCTCCGTGTCCGCTGTTGAATGTGGCCTTTGAACGAGTAAGAGTAAGCAACTGAACCCACGGAACGGGCACGCTGGCTGCCCTGGAGGCGGCGAGATCGAAAGGAGCCAACGAACTGTGCACTCAGCTCAAATTCTCGAAAACTAACGGCGATGGCCTGCTTCCCAGATATCGGAATCCGTGGGCGCACAACGCCAATATGCGAAGCCTTCGGCCTAGCCACGCCGGAAACCCTCGTTTCGAATCCGTGTAGCGTGGTGGCTGGTCCTGTACTCGACGCCTGCAACTCGTCGAGATGCGGGGAGATTCCTTGTATCGAGGATCTCTTCAGACGATTGTTTGTCGGTTGGACAAACTCGAGGATGTTGGTCGACAGAAGGTGCAGAAAAAACTTCGTTTCAGACATGAATCTCTTTCTCCTTCCGCCTCCGCTTCAGATGCTGACTAACGGTGCGAACTACGCAAAGCAATAGTTTACGTTTCGAGTCTTATTAACCCGGACCGGTGCCCTTCTTCCCTTCTCGTTCCATATCGTCATGGTGAATGATAACGTTGCTCTTTCCTCTTTCCTGTTTTCCAAGCCGAGCCCACTCCTTTTCAATCGCTCCATGAGCACTCTGAATCCCCCCGTTTGCATCCGCGGTTCCGATATGATTCCAATCAAGATCTAGCAGCCAACGGCTTTGAGGGATGGAACTGACTGGAATGACGCTCGAACTCCACCCAGATGATGACCACAGTGCCCACAATCTTCTGAGACAGAGCAACTAGGTACCCAAGTTTTTCGCTCGATGAGCTCGTCCGATCTAGTTCCGGCGATAACGTCCCCCCCCCCCCCCCCCCCCACCGCGGTCCGGAGTCAAGTTCTCGCCTCAAGTACAAAGAAACCGCGGTTTGGGACCGCACCAGAGAGTTTCGAATGGACCCGCGAGAAAGCCAAACGGCTAGTTATTCTTCAACTGGATGAACAAGCGAAGAGTGCTAACAGCTGCGTGCATAATTTCTCAGCGCGGAGCGCTTCCGCATCAGTACCCTTTGGACGCGATGGGTGCATGAGACGTCAAGCTACGAGATCTTGCATCAGACCTTGGGCATCATCGGTTCCGAGAGGGCGCCGCGGACCTTAGATGGAACGGAGCTGTTGGCGTGTTTTGCCATTTTTCCCGGAATCTAGTCTCTCCTCGCGGTTGGAAGTTCTAACGCGATCGATATCATTCCGGAGCTAGGATCGAGCATGCGATAATTGCCTGCTGCATTCGACTTGTTCTTCGTACGTGTGTGTGTCGTCATACATCCCAGATCGGACATGAAAGGAGCCGTGGACGTCTCCGTTTCAACATCATGAGCCGTTTCCACATGATGTCCGCTGTCGACAGAGAGGCTGCGAGGCATCTATCAACGCTTCAATCGACAGCTGCGGTATATTTCTCCGAGCTCGAGCCCATTGATCCGGAAGCTCGGAAACGAATTTCTGACCAGCGAATGTTTTGGAGCTCAAAAACTAGCGGAGCTCGCGAAAGCTCTCACAAGTTTTGAGAAGGTCTATTATGCGTCTAACAGAAGGAGCTCGGTCCTCTCCATGGCTCCGCCTCAACAGCTTTCGAGTGGCCGCGACATTGGCTGTGGCTGGTGCCGCGATGACGTTAGCATGAATAGTCAAGCTCCGACAGACATAGCCGACCGACACTTTCAAAAGCGGCGCCGGTGGCAGCGGCATCGCCACAATAAAACGATGATGCCACTCCTCTCCACAGGTTGTGCAGACATAATCTCATCGACGATTCTCGATCGGACAGCTCGGACGAGTTCATCGGGATATCCTGGAATTCTACGGGAACGATCCTGAAGAGTTCCATTCTGGGGACTTCGAGACGAGGTCGGGAGCGGAAAGAGCAGTCTACGAATTCTCACGCCGGTCCTACATTGAATTGATATCTGATTTGAGCGTCCGACGACGATCCACGTCAGAATGATCACCATCACCAGACGAAGGTCGACTGACCCATACCCAGATCCGTGCTAGTTAAGATTGGACACGAGTTGCTCGACCGCGATAATGGTGACGGCAAATATAGTGTCCCCGCTTTTCATTTTCCTTTCCTGTATTATATCTGCGGAGATGAGCGACAGCCGAACGCGTCTACGAAGACGAATCCAAGGCGACTCCCTCAGTGTCGTATTGACGCCCTTATCTTTTCCTTGTCGAGAACCGTTGGCACTGAGACACCACAAAATAGGAAAACAGAGCGAACGCACGCGCGAGGTGGCCAGAAGTATGTGGAGCGGGCGTCGCGGGTTGAGTTCCAATCATGGACCTGATAGCGACATCTGGTCACGACGATTCAGCTTCAGTCGGTGAAGCTGACTTAGAGCTCGCTTGCTGCGGGAAGGAGACCCCACTCTGCTGAAACAGGCCGACGGGTCCTGTCGTGACGAGCTCCGCGACCTGGGGGGGGGGGGGGGGGGAGACACTGAGGTCAAATAATCGGAAAAGCTCGAATGGGCACCCCCACGCGGGTTATTTTCGCTCGCGATCACGATCATTATCCAATCTTTCAATTCGATGCGAAACGGTTGCACGATGGCTGCCACGCACTAGGACGCTTTCATTTTGACGCAACGCGTGACTCGTTTTCCTTTGGAGGCGCTATCCAGTAACGGTGATTGTTGAATCGGTCAAGAAAGTGACGGCAGCCGCGGCCCGACTTGCTTCAACTGCGTCTGAGAGAGCTGTTTTGCAAAGATCAGCCCCAGTGTGATCTGCAGAATCGTTCGCCGGCCGACCGACCGGTGAGCAGTTGGCGGACCGGCACCGCAGGCAAATGAGCCTCTCAGCCGGCAAGGAAGCCGCTGTTGCTTGGTGGTTACTTTCACTTGACATCACGGAGTCGTCATTGCGGTGTAACAGATATCCATCACCATCATGATCTTTTCCTTGAGCCAGAGATTTTAATGATCGTCTCATCGGTCTGTCTGCGGATGATGCTGTTGCCGCTGTTCGGCTGTGATGGCTGCTGCGGTTCGCCGGTCGGTGAAATCTTTCTCTCGCGGAAAAAATCGCGTTGGAATAGAAGTAGTCGCAGCAGTAGCGGTGTAGCAGTCGAAACGACGACGACGACAACACCACCAACAGCTCTTCCCGACACCTGCGAAAGTTCCTCAAAAAAATCAACATGTTCGTGGTTGCCCAACGTTTGCCGAACTGGCCGCGACGACTGTGGCAGTAGCCGCCGCCATGACGGCAAAGCAATCAGCGTCTCGTTTTTTCCTCCATCAGACCTCCTAGAAAGAGGGCAGTTTTTGCGCGCGCGATTTGTTCTTCTATCATATCTATCAAGCGTTGCTTCGAATTCGTGCGTCTTGCAAGCTTTTGCGAAATGGAAACCAGTGAGGCCTTTTGTGTGGTAGCGAGCACCGGAGTCTATTGCATGTTGAGGAGCCGCATCGAAATGTGACCAACAACGCGCTCGGGGGGAGGGGATGGGGGGTCACTGCGCGCCGGCACCAACGACTCCATCGGGGCTTCTCGTCGCCGCATTCGGAACAGCCAGAGAAGTGCGCAAGTTTTATTGGAGCACGCTGATTCCACACGATCTCGCAAATGCAAAGTAACAGGATGCCTTGGTGGATGGCGCGGATCCTCGGCGCAGAAACGCATTGGGAAGACTTTGCTACACGACGCAAAATGGAGAGCACTCACCGATGAGGCTTTCGGAAGCCCATGAACCGTGCTCCAATTGTGTCATCCTCCGCGGCCGTCGTTGCAGTCCTCGACGGGAAGAGTTCGGAGTTCACTGATAATCCCGAGCGAAAAACCCACCAACAACCTCACAGTGAGAGTATACAGACGAACTGATCGTGGTTCCAGTGTAGCTAGCCAGCCGGGCACTTCGAGCACGTGGATCTATCACCGCAGATCGAACTTCTTAAATACAACCAGTGACGAGCAATCAGTTTGCTCCGGATCCCTTTCACAGAGAGTTCCTGTACAGGCGCGAGTTCGCGGCGTTCCAGGAGGGCCCTGATCGCGTCCGCGCGGGCTTGCCGCGACTCACCGGCAGCACCTGTTAGTCGGACGGTCGGATTGGGCAGGAACTCCGGGTGGTGTCGGGAATCTCGCGGGCTCGTTGCGGGTGGTGGGACAGTTCAGTCCCGGTTCCCGGGCTCGCGAAGGACGCAGCTAGGCTGCGGAACGGGATCCACGCACGCGGGATGGGACGGGCGCCCACCGGATGGCTGCGGACTGAACGAACAACCTGATGCGCTGGGAAACACACACGGTTTTTCAGCGTAGCTCTCTCCGCGCCATGATGACCGAGTTCAATACGAGGACGGAGATCTCTACTCCGGATGCTGCTGTGGCTCCTCCACGTACTGTTACTCTCGCTGCTGCTGCTGGAGCCGCTGCTGCTATCGAGCCGTACTGTACGAACAACATCCGAGGTGAACAAACAACAACAATGACGGTGATGACGATTATGGACACGGTCAAGCAGTGTCTGCCGTTGGTCGCTGCTGCAGTTGATGTAGCTGGCCGTCTTGACCGTAGTCTGGTAGTCTGTGTGTCTGAGCGAGCGAGCGAGCTAGCGAGCGAGCGAGCCAGCCAGCCAACGAACGGACGGACGAACCAGCGAGCAAGCAGGCAGGCAGGCAGGCAAGCAAGCAGCGGCGGTAACCGAGTGGTGAGTGAGTGAGTGCGCGAGTGGGTGAGCGGCTAGACAGACACTGTTTTGGCTGGAGCGCTCGCGTCGACTTATTTGTAGTTCGACATAGCGAACAAGTCTGCCTGTCTGCCTTCCGGACAGCCAGCCATCCAGTCACCCAGCTAGGCTAGACAACGGCGGCAACGGTGGCGGCGGCGCGCGCGGAGAAACCCTGTCTGAATCCAGGGGGAGCTGCTGCGTTTTGCGACGGGGGCGCCACTTGTCCACACGTACCCCTATGTCCATCTTGCCATACAACTGCGAGGATGCGAGCTGTGCAGCGTCAATCGCGCGAGGGTCAAGGAATCCGATGTTTGGCGATTTGTCTCAACTTCTCACAAGTCTCCGTGTTGCGGGGAACTGGATTGCTGGGGATTCGCAACTGGCATGAGTTCGCAAGTCATGAGCTTCGCTGGTCGAGGTTGGCTCCCGATTCTCTGATGCTTTGATCTTCTCCTTCTTCGTTGATTCCCCTTTCCGGACAGCGCTTTCGAGATAATCCGGAAGTTTGGAGAGTAATCCGAGCTCTGGGGTCTGTGCGAGCGTCGTCGTGGTTTTTTTTTCAATGGAACCAACGGTTTCCCGGATGACGTCATCTGTATTCAGCTGGCTACGCTCTCCGTGTTTCTCAGCAAATCCAAGAACGGAATACCATCGGGAATAAAACACTCATATTAGTCCTCATTGTTCGATTATCATGATTTAGCTTTCGTGGATGGTATTGCGTACGGCTAGAACGAGCGGTACCGGGCACAGCTCTTGAGGTGATTCCTGTGGGAATTTTCGGATATTTCAGAGGGATCCGGTTCACCACCGGATCGCGAGACCGGTGATCTCAACAACCATAATTTCCCATTGAAACTGCCTCTCAAACACCCTCATTTCGAGAGATTATCGAAGGAGAAATGATGAACGATGGCCGAGAAGCCGTAATTTCAAGCGGAAAGCGCGCCCATCCATCAGTTGAGAACGCGGACGGAAGAAACAATCAGGTTTACAAGAAAGAAGCACATTGTTATAATTACCCGGGTTCCAGAGAAGTCACATGGAGCTAGAAGAAAAACTAACTTTTCAGAACTGAAGAACTTCCAGCGGCACCATTCTATCAAGCTTGACTATCTTCTAGGTCCCCGAAACATTCCTCCCGAGAAAATTCCGTGACACAGGCGTGCTTCGTCATCCGAATTATACTGGAATCGCCAGAGCCTGATGGCGCAACATTCGGCTCGAGTGTCTCTTCCAAAGGGATCCGAATCCGTTTGCTGGGCCTGAGACATCGTTGATTTAGCTTGAAGCTCTGGAGTCGGTGTTCGATTCCAACAAAACTCACACTGGTGGGAATCTGACAGAGGGGTCAGAGTCCCTGTTACTCACACAGTGTCCTCCATGTTCATGCGCAACGGTCGAGAGATCCTGACCATTTTGGCACCCCTGCACACGGATCGGGATGGAGGGGACGGCAGCATTCGGCTCCTGTTTGAATGATCTGAAGCGATGCTTAGCGTCTCCGATGCATATTTTCGAACTAGCGTACTCCAACAGCTCGATGAACAAATGAATCAGGTGCGACATGCAGTTTCTCGACATGCAGCAGGGGATTTCTCCTAAACTCTCAGATATCGTTCGGGAGTCTGGATTGTATACTAATATTAGTAATGAAAGTTTTCAACGAAGAGTCAGTCGTATCAGAGACATCCTCATAGGTTTTAGAAACATGTTCATTGAGTCATTAAAAGGTCGCAATGATCATTACCGTACTCATCATCACGCTCCCTGGGGGGGATTTCGGAACCGAATTTCAGAATGGAGCGCGACAAGTTGCGCCTCTCGGAGAGCCATTAAACGGAGCAAACAGATGCGACAAGTATTAACTAGCGGCCGACTTATGGTAAAAGAAAAGGACAACCATGATCGTGGCCCAGCTTACAGCTATCACCCTGTACACCCGAGTGTGGACGTCTCCCACCATGTGAGGAACCATGCTTGAGAAATTGCTCCTGAGTTCAGACTTCGTTCACTCCAACTCGAGAAGGAATGGCGCGACCTTTGATGAACCGCAAGCTCAGTGCACGGACCTCATGACCGGTGACTGAGGAACTAAAATCAAGAACTGTAGTTGAAGGATCGCGTGGACGGAGGAAGATTGTCTGACGTCAGATTTCTCAAGAAATCAAACGAAGAGTCCCCGACTGCATGAGTCTCAATCCCGGATTCCAACATGATGTCGTGCGGTCGATACATGATGGAGCCCTGAAGGTTTAGTTCTCCGGAAGTATCTCGATCGCCGCCCTGTGTGCATGCGGCGCTGGGATGTCACAATTTTGGAATCGAGAATTTCCCTCCACGTCAAATGGAGCCCCTTGTCTGCTCTCCCGCTTCGAGAGAGTTCGATCATCTTCCAACACCAAGTGGACTTGCGAGTGAGCGCTCGTGGGTTACTGGGAATTTCTCCGTTTATTCGAACAAAATCAACCCGAAATGAGAACATGCGCTAATCGAGGCTATTCAGGACAGTACTCTGACCCCGATTATCGACCCGCTCATGTCGCTCTCTGTGTCTCGCCCGTCGTACTCATCATAGCGGCGTTACTGCCTCCTCATCCGGGTTTAGGCCACAAGTGATTCTCCCCGAGGAGCGAGCCAACTCGGCAAGGCACCGAGTACAGTTCTCTGGCCTCAATCGACGCAATACTTTGCGACTGCGTATCTGATCAAGCCTCTTCCCTAACGTACTCCTCACAGCTCAATTTCTCGAACTGAGCTTCACCATCGTACACCCGGACCGGCATCTCCCTTCTGATAAGTATAAATTCAAAGAGAACAAGATCGAGAACAAAATAGAAAGATAATTCACGGTCTCACCGGCGTAGCTAGAAGGCGGGACGGGCTGAACAGGCTTCAGGCCCCTTTTTGAAGTGGAAATATTGAGAATTGCGCTGTGAAAGTGATCAGGGGAACGTCGAATCTTATCTGACCAAACCAGCCGGAGAACCGATTGGAGTTGTCTTGACGCCTCGGGAAATGGCAATGGATATACCGTCTTGAACATATTTATCGCGTTCGTGACGATGTCCCTTGCGGGGCGGAAATTTACTGTTTCAGGAGCGTTGGAGACATACCTCGGATCAGTCATGGCTGAAAACAGGTAGGATGGGCTGGCCTCCATGATCGTGCGTCTTGGAACCGCTGTCGATCCGGTAGGAGTCATCGACACACTGGCCCCGAAAGCCGAATTCCGTTCTCTGTGGCACGGGAAGTACCGTGGATGCACAAATCACATACACTGAAGCTGGGCAGACGGTCGGAAATTTCTGCCCTCCTCCCGGTCAGTCGATATGAAAGTTTCGATGATCGATTCCTTGGGTTTCGGAGTGAAATTTCGAAGATAGATTCTCCTTCAAACTGTTTTGAGTTCACTCATACCAGCTATGGCAAACCCCGGAGTCGTGAACCACGGCGGAACTGCCGAGCTGGCACCCACAATCCCGTCGCTGTACCTCTTCCCGCTCCGAAGGAAACTCATTCAGAAAAGGACGAGATCATGAATTAGTTTTTTTCCGTGCATAGAATTGAACGCTGGATAGTTGAGGTTGGTCACGGAGCTCCATAAGGGAACTCGGAGGCCCAAGGTCCGCAGATGGTGAGGTCCGCCGTTCTGTACAACTGCTGATGAGATAGCAGTAATGATGTCTAGGTTTGAGATCCTGGAAATGATAATCACATTTGCCAACCACCGCAGCTATAGGGCGTGATGAGGAGCGGTAGCGATAAAGAATGGATTGCTGGCAGCTGCGGCTTCCTGGGTGTATTTTTTCGGGCCTCCTGGAATTCGTTTCCGCGACCAGGAAGATCACTATCGCTGCAGTCGGCCACACGTCCCTTATATCCTCCAGTGACCGAGATAACCACAGCCGAGCAGTACGACGTCGTGTAAGGGCAGTTCTCCAAGCATCAGGGGAGCAAGGGGAAACTCAAATCTGCTATCAATTGGAAGAAAAAAAAACACATCACAATCTCCCTGCTTCATTTCAACTTCAGTATTCTCCTTCTGGTTCAGGAGAGCCAGCTCTTCCCGTTGAAATCTGGGCGGAGGGGAACCCAATCATATAAACCATCTGTGTTTGCGTCCTCTCGGCTTTTTTCGGCGACCAAGTCCGACACCAGCCAGGAAAGCCCGAACCGCCAGCAGGTTCCTCGCTGTCAGCAATGAGGAAACAAGGAGCCATGGGTGATCATGATGAGTGGTAATGAGAAGAAGAATTATAGGTGTTTCAGAGACTGAATCGAGAGAACTTTTCAACTAGTTGTGATTACACCTACCAGCTGTGGGTAACTCCTCGGAGAAATTTTCCATCGCATGCTCGTCCATGTTTCCCATGGCAACAGGTCAGTCATCTGCAGACGATAGCGCTTGACGGGGCTCAAAAAGAATCAGCTCTGGTGCGGAAAAGAGCAGGAAGCGGCGGGTTTACGCAAGCTTCCTGCCGCGTTCGCGTGCGGCTCCCTGGCTGAAATCGAGCCGGAAATCGGGGCCGGGCAGGTCTCTGGTTGGGTCGTGAATGATCTCCGATTCGAGTTCCGCGCTCATCCGCATTGTCTTTGGGTTCATCTCATGTCTGTGGTTGCGGCGGAGATGATTATCCGTCTAAAATGATCGATACAGCTGCTCATCCCTGGAGTTTCCTCCCAGTGCTGTAACGAGCATCTTGAGTTGTGGAACGTAGGTCACCTTCTTCCCCGCTGGGATGCTCTAGTTTCTCAGATAAGGCGGGACGCTCGGACAAATCGGATCTGACGCCACAAAGCATCAGATCGCAATTTTTCGAATTGGTCCACTACTCAATGGGATGAATCGTCGCCGTTTCACAGATCTCCGCATTGGTCAGATGGCATGAGCTGCTCCGAGGTGGCTCCTGGAAGTGTATAGGGAAGTTCCTATCGACGCGCATCTCTGATCGCATTTGGATGGATAGCGTGCTGTGCAAATACCTAAATGGTCATCACTTAATCATTCACACCTGAAGCAGTCGGATGAGCCTATAGAAGTGTGAATCAGCAGTTCCATTTTCATTCGCGCAGCGATGCTCACTCTTTTTGTTCCAGGCCCGCGGAACGGGTACCGACCACCTCCTACGACTTTTTTGAGAACTTGTTTCTTTTCTTCCAAAGTATCGACCTCGGTGCTAGGAATTACGAAGTTGCGGGATCGGAGCTATTCTCGCTCCCAGATTTTCCAGAATCTCTCCAAATGGTAGTGCATCCGATTGGGTAACAATTGTTCGTAGGACATTGGTTGCCAGACCGTTCTGCCCCCACTTGGGTGTGCGCTGATAGTCAATATTATCCGACGATACGATTGCCCTGAAGAAGCCGAGTGGAGTTTCAGTAGTTCGAGTAGCCTCGATGGATGATGTTGGGAACGGTTGCTGGACGAAACGCGAATCATATTTCGCTACAGGCCCAAAAGTGAGAAGCGCTCGCGATGTTAAGAATTTTCGTTCTCTGGTACACTTATCTGTACGGGAGCTGATGAACCGACAAGAGGCGCAATATAATTTCAACAGTTTGTGATATGTCAGATGCAGTCTCGTTTTTCATAACCCTCCACTGACCGAGCTGAAGAGAGCTGCGGCACAAGTTATTCAAACGTCCGACCGATCGAGAAAGCTGACGATCAAACAGGATGCTGCGCTACGGATCTGCGCGGATTCCTAAGAACAGAGATGCGCACAGACTTCAGGCTGATGTGTTCTAATATCCCCGAGCGAGGAGCAGACCCATTCTGTTGGGAGAAAAGAATAGCCGATCGATTTCTCCCTCGCGCGGATACAACGACAGTCCGGAAAGCTTGACGTGTGAAGGTCCTCTGTAGTTCCAGGCCTTGCGGTTCCTGATTAGGTTTGACCGTATCAGCGCACTGAATAACCCGCGGCGGAGCTCAATTAGCAGGAATAAATGAAGGTTTACTACCCCCGAGGATCTCGACTAGGACGCGTTGGGGGTCGTAGCTTCCCTCATTGGAGGGAATCCTCGTCAGTCCTCCATGCGATTGATGAACTGAGACGTTTTTCGCAACCAACGGGGAGCGACAGCACGACGACCGCGATGTTCCATCTCAGAACAAGTTCCTTCTCTCAACTTGCTTCGAGTTTAGCGCAGGACCCACCTGGTCCAGCGCTCGCGACGACGATGAAAAAACTGGGAAGCATTCAGGCACTCCAGCCTGATGAGTCAGAGCCATCGGATTGAATCGGACTAGCTCTCGAACGATGAGCCGTTGAATGTTATTTTCCAATAATCTTCAATAAACTGCTTACATCTCAATATCTCCTCTGACCCGCATCCGCGTCGGAAAACAAGAGACTTCATCGAACCGCCGCCGAATGTGCTTCCCTCGGTGGCGATTTTTCGATGAAGCAGAAATGCAATCAAGAACCACCTCATCTATACGATCCATGGGCCAAGCTCATATTCGAACCACTTAGTTCACACTGCTGGGAAGAATCCCATTCTCAATCAGAAAATCACCGTGTCTCTGATTTCGCACGAATTCGAATATCTTTGGAGCCCTGCACGATGAGTGCTTTTCGCAATCGGGGTCGTCCAGCCCACGAAACCTCAGATGCGGTGCGGCTGGTGCTACGCTCAGATCAGGCCGGGCCTGCTCGATGCTGGCACGACCTGATAGCTCGTTCAGCGATCCCGATCAGAGTTCTGACCAGCAGTAACGTGCACTCGGTCTGATGCCCAATGCGGGCTCGCGTGGAAGTTCCAGATTATGTAACAACATGATAACAATGTGTTCCATGTTCATGTGCATGGATGCGATGAAGACACATTACGCAGGGGAGACCTCGAAATCAGATTATTTTTCGAGTCATGAGTCCACTCCAATGTTGCGAGATCGTGAGAAATCCGTCGGTTGATGCGATCATATCTGCGGAAGATTCAAGATTAGTTCCCTAGAAATATCGTCCGGAAGGAACGGAATCTCACGTTCCATTCTATGGATCCATGAGAGCTCGTGACGGCATTTGTTGCTTCGGATCTCTGTAGCTTCCCAAAACGACCAGGTTGGCTCTTCAACCCACTTACGTTCTGACGGAACTATGATACTAGCGAGGCCGTAGAGAAATTGACCCGAAACTTTCCAGCGAGTTCAGGGTCGTGAAGGGTTTTCAAGTTGGATTCTTCGGTGTTGCATTTGGAAGGTCGTTATTCGGTGCGCGCTTAGCCCTGATATTCTGAGGCCACAGGATTCCGAAGAAGAGAGAACGGCTCTCGAGCTTCACCCTCCAGACGTATCGAGACACGATTGAAGTTATTTGTCAGCGCAGACGTCGTCCCGAACGCTCATTTCGTGAGTGATCAGACGGATGATCTCACTGAGTGTGTGTGTGTGTGTGCGTTTCTCTCACAGTCCGGGGCATCCTGATGCCCTGTAGGCTCGATGCCCGAGGCGGAACTCCCCACCGCCCCCCCCTCACCGTACGCCAGTGCTGACCACTCGTTTATGAAGCTCCCTTCGATTCAATGACTCCATGACTTCTGAGTACCGGACTGGTGCTACTCGGGTAGCTTGAGGTACTTCCAGAGGTCCGAGAGTTTCGGCAGCGTAGCCTCCAGAATTTCGTCATCATCGATGAAGTCCGTTGGAAAGGTCGTTATGTCAGGGAGGTTTCCTAACAGAAATTGATTGCTCGACCGCATTAGTCATTTGAGGAAGTGAAGTTCAGAAGCGATCGTGAGGAATTGAAACCATCGGAAAAAACGGGGCAACGACCCAGTTGTTGAACACTAACATTTGCTCAGGTGGGCGCTCCCTCAGGACATCGTCTCGACCTGATTCGGTCAAGAAGGCCTATAAAAGGGAGCGAGCTCCATCGGACAGGGACAGAAAATGCTGTCGTTTGTAATCATCGCGGCGATCGGTGGTCCCAGGGAAGCGCTGGCTTCACCTACGGTGCGCGTTCACCCCATGATACCGCTCGAGAATTTGACTGTTACATGGGCGTATTATGATAAGTTTCTGAGACAACATGTGACACACTTCATCGACTCGCTTCCGTTCGCTGTTTCGACACAGAACGGGAATGAACAAGACATCCTGACGCCGAAAGATATCCGTAAGGGAGTGTCTGAGGCGTTGAATATGATGCCTTTCGCTAACCGAACGGCGTTCGAGACAGAACTAGTCCGGCTGCGAGCGGGAGCCTCCGGTGCCGTTTCAACAAACCCACAGCACCACACTCGACCGTCGAACGAATCACTTCTTGTTATTCACAACGTTTCCCACATTGGGAACTCGTCGAACGCCTCGGCCCTAGGCGCTCACCAGGGTGAGTTCGGACGAATTTTCAGGTTCGAAAAGATCTCGCTGAAGCTCGCCTGTGCGCTGGAGGCCAGCTCCGCGTTCGCCGCATGATATTGAGTTCTCTCACACCAGCCGATTCCGCCAGACTCCGGACCTGAACGCGCGACTTTTCACATCCGTCCACAAACGCTCACAATCGAGTCGTTTCCCACTCCGTTCCCGAATATTTCGGAGGGCGATGATCAGCCCGACAGCTCCTACTACACTTATGGGTTCTCGTTACCGCCTCCGAGACCTTTCTCAACAAAGGTACTCCCAGTGGCTCTTAAGCAATAATTTGATTTGATCCGCTCGTCACACCGGATCGTGAGCCTTCCCGCGGGAGTAACGAGGAGACTTCACGCAGGTGCCGCACGAAGCTGCTACGATGCCTTTCCCCCTGGTGAGAGTGCAGCCAGTGTACTACCCGATTTACAGGCCGATCCCGAAGCCGTTCCCCCTCATACATGAACGCCCAGTGCCGATTCCGCACTATATCCCTGTTCCGAGGCCGGTTCCCATTCCCAGACCGATGCCATACGCGGTCCCGAAACCCTATCCGGTTCCGGTGCCGCTCCCGCCGAAGGTATGTTCCCAGTCGATGAGAACGGGAGTTTAAAAGTAGATTTCTCGATATCATCACTTTCGAAAGCGGAAACGCACCTCAATCGATTTGAGCCTGGTTTTCGGCCTTGAACTAACGGGTTGCAATATCTTATCTAGGACCAAACTGTCATTCAGTTAGGGATACGCATTGAACGTCCTAATCGACCTGGTCGACCCCTGAGAGATCGGGTGTTCCAGTTCTTGACCCCGCTGGTTGGCGGCGCTATTTCATCCGCACCTCCTCCCCCGCAGGCCATCCCGGTTCCGGTTCCCCAGCCGTACCCAGTGCCAGTTTCGTATTTCCCACCAGCGATGACAGGAGCCGGCGCTATGTACCCTCCACAGTTCAGCGGGCAGAACTTGCCATACTTCAACAATGGCCAGTTTTCGATGACGCAAGGTCGGCCCGAACAGGGTTCGAACTACGGCTCTGGACTGGGGCCGAGCTATGGGCCTGGCCCCATCTACTGGCCTGGACAGGGATCTCGACAACCAACTCCCCAAGCGCCCCAAAACCCAATGGGATCTGGCGACGCGGTCGACATCCAGCGACGAAGTCGAGAGCAGCAGAGCAAGCCGAGTGAATCGGAGAAGAAACCACACAAGTCTTCATTAATGAGATTCATACTCAACGTGGATGATTAAGGGTTCTGAGTGAGACGAGCAGGACGGAGTGTGATGAATGGCGATTGGAATTTGCTTTTGCAATTGTTCTCTGGGTAGACCCGAGCCGCAGCGATCCTCTACGGCGAAGTAGAGATCCCAACAACTTTGCTTGCGTTCTTCTCGGACGTTTCGGTTCTGGGCGACTTCTAAACAGAGGCGGCTGGATTTTGAAAACGCAGACCCGAGTGAGTTTATCTAGGGTGCGAAATCAGAGACGAGACATGCTTCAACGTCTACGATACATATGTTATGTTTATTCAGCAGACACACATGCACAGAGTATAAGTAGTGAGTGAAATTTGTAGTGACAGGAGATAACTGAAGCTACCGGTCATTGTGACGGGACGCACCCACTACCGGATAATTATCGAGTGTGTCTATCACAGTTTTCAGTGCATAACATGCATACCAAGCAAACCCGTCTTTTCGGGATGAAATGTCATCTTGAATGCAGCAGCTCACGCAAGGATGAAAACACGGATCGATTAATAAAACTTGTATGTGGAACAGTTTATGATTACTTAAATATATAACAAATTTCTTAAATATAGTGTTAAGAGTATAGAGCTTCTGCAAGCTCGCGTCATATACACCAAAGCACGGTTGGTGTTTTAGGTTGGGCTACTGTGTGACTTGTTGGTGTTCGTCAGGTTGGTGGTACCGGTGGTGGTGGTGGTTTTCCTCCGGTGTCAGCGATTGACGGCGCAGTACATCATCAGGTCGCTGATCGTGCATCGGTTGCGGCAACACTCGTTCACAATTCCTCTGGTCGACCGACGGAGCGCCGTGATGACTCCGCTTCGAGGAAGCATTTGAGGGAAACGAGACCGCAGTTGACTCGGTGAGCTCAGCACCGAGGGTCTGCCGTCGTCGTCTGCAACAACGGAACCAGTTTCAGCACCCGAATCAGCTACCGGAGCGCACCGCCTTGCGCTGTTAGCATCCAGTTCCCCGAGCCTCGCCCCCAAGTCACTCACCATGAACGACGACGTCCCTCCTCACTCGCGGATCGTAGATCTTGTTGTTGCAGAGCTCGAGGACCGCATCAACGAGCCGGTTTCCGCATAACCGGATCGACTTCTCCGGGCTCTCCGGAGCTTTCTCGCACGCGGCGAGGTTGCACATGGCAACGAAGATGCCAATCACGGGCACCCACTTTCCCGCGCGGATGATGCTTTTCGTCTGCATCTGCAACTCGAAAAAATTCTTTCTGAGTCCGGGCGACGCTTGGTTCCGGGCCAGCTAGGGGCGAGCAGCGCGCCTTCCCCGATTGGGAGCGCATTTTGTCCAGTCACTGTCTAGAAGTTGTCCGAGCGATGTCCTACTAACCTCCTGCGCCAGGCAACGAGACGAGTGCTCGGAAGAGAAAGAAAAATAACGGGGAGTCGGAAACGAGGAGAAAATCGAGAAGACGGGTTAGAGCCGCGAGTTGTGCTCGACGACGCGCTCGTCGAACGACAATTCGTCGGCGTACCTCGAGCCCCAGAGGGTCTCAGGAGAAAGGGCAAGCGTTTAACAATTTCTCGGAAAAAGAGCTCACGACGCCTTCAGGCGGGAGGTGTATACATCAGACGTCTTTCTTCGGGTCCATACAAAACTTGAATTACACTTGAACATTCTTCATACAGTCATTCGATAAATCCACATTGCATATATTTCACATTGGTTGGCATATTTTCCTCTTGCTTCGGCGTGGATGACTTTCTAGGCCGCGGTACAATTTCTCGAGATCGACGACCGGAAAAGCCTGTGAGAAACGCGAGTCTGTTTCTCACCCGACGATGATTTCGGAAACACGAGAACCACTTATGCAAGTCAGACGAGTTGAGCGCGCGATTTTTCAGTGACAAATCAGAACCACGCATTGTTCCTCGAGATTCTAATGGTCCCGTCCTCCGGGAGCTTTCTCCCCCTAAGTATTAAGTAAAGTATAAAACCAAAGGTCCGCATACCTCTGAGACCTGCTTTCCCCGGCTCCCCGAGAAGATCGCTTCCAAACCTCCCGTCTTCGCACGCTACCGACCCGATGGCTGAATCACACCCCCGACCGCTCTACCAGCCCAAGTCAGTGCGACTGAGTTCATCGTCGATGAAGACGACCTGGAATCCATCCCGGCCGACCCTACCGACGGTGTGTCGTTCGCGGCACACATCCACCAAAAAATCCCGCAGTACCACCAGCAGCAGTACCCAACCTCACCCTGCGGGGTGCTGGCCGCTCTTGGTTTGCCACATCCGAGGAGTTCCGAATTCTTCCCGCCGCCGACCGCGCCCAGCTGGTGGCGTTTTACTTCAACGAGACGCTCACCCCGGCGCAACAAGGAATCCTGCGCGACACAACCCGAACATTATCCGAAAAGAAGCAGACCACCGTTGGTTTTCGATTGTAGAACCTTCTCATTGCCAGAAGAAATTCGTACGTCGACAGATTCTCGACCAGCTACATTCTGACCGCTCTCGAAACCGAGCAGCAGAACAACATGATGAACGCCGTGGCTTTCTTGCCGTTATGATCTCTTATCCAGATCGGACCTGCCGCGTCCACCCCCGTGGTACTGAAAGCTGGAACTGTCTCGACTCTGAATTTTGATAAATCCAGAGTAGACTCCGCAGCTGGTTGAGCTCTGAACTTCGCGCACACTCTGCAACGACTGATTGCTTTCTTCGCCGCGCGCCAACCCCGCAGAATCAGAAAACGCCTTCTGATCCGCTGCATAACACCCGGTATGCTGACTGCATGCATGCACACGTTTTCGTGAGTCCAACGAACGTACAAATCGACCAGAGCATCCTCCCCAGGCAGTATCATCGGATTCATCGTCTCGAAGTCAACATTTTTGAGATTGTTCAACCTGGAGCGGCACCTAATCAGGCCATGCTTGTCCACGAATGGATTGTACTGATATAGTTGACTTCGCTTCTTCTCGAACCCGGCTTCCAAATCCGCTTGGAAGTGCTGGCTTTGGATGTTCTTCAGGATAATTGTCTCGGCGTTGGTGTATTCTTTCGTGGCGATCGACGCCAGCCACTGCGGTTTCAACTCCCGCCTGAATAACCTCCAGCGCCGCAAATATGCGACAACCCTGACTGTCTTTGCCCATGACGACATTAGCTTGATGTCGATTGGGTCCTGTTTCACCGCGACCGTTCCTACGAAACATCGAGACCGTTTTCGACTTCGAACTCATATTCGCTCGGATTCAAGCTATGATCTTGCGGTTTGCTGCCGGATTTTAACCATGCTGGACCGTGTAACCAAAAATTCCGAAGCTCTTTTGAATCTAGCGCTCAGTTTCTTGAAAGCAAGTCGCAACTGTTTTCCTCCGATCGGACATAGCTCCACTGACTCGACTCGGACGACGCTTGGATTTCCTTCACCCGTTTTTCGACGAACGCCTTCCACCTTTCTGGCTTGCCGCGAATCCAGGCCAGCACGCATGCATTGTCGCAACAGTGATTGGTCGACGCGAACGGCAAGCCAACTCCGTGGGTGATCTTTTTCGCGATCGTTACTGCCCAACAACTCTAGCCTGTGGATTGACCAATTCCCCTTCAACGGAGCCACTCGCCCTCTCGCCATGATCAACGAGACAGTGATCTTTTTTCGATCCGAAACGTCTCGCGCGTGTGCCACGCACCCATAACCTGTGAGGCTTGCATCGCAAAACACATGCAGCTCCCGCACCGCAGTGTCCCGGCTGCCTTTTGCCGCAAGAAAATCTCTCGCTACGCTAACGTGCTTGATATTTTCAAGCCTGCTCGTGACATCCATGTACTGTTCAAGTTCTTCCCCGGCCAGAACCTGATTTCAATCCAACTTTTTCTGCCACGCTGCAGTAAACACTTCATGCCCAAAGAAATCGGTGCCACGATTCCCAACGGATCGGAAACCTGGCTAGCTCCCTTGAGCAGGGATCGCTTCGTTGGAACGCTCGTTCCGAAAAATGTGATCGTCTTTGAAACATCTATTTGCATCGAGTCTTTTCTCCGATTCCATCTCACTCCGAGAAACTTGAAATCCTCGTCGTCGACTGACGACGTGACTGTCGCGTCGGCGTATCGATGTTGTATGAATCTACCCAACTCCGCAGAGTTCGTCGACCATTTTTCAACGGAAAGCAGCCTGCCTTGAACGACTCGTGTAAGATTTCAACAACTTTTCCTCCGCTCCACGCGTTCTCTGCGCCTGCGATCAAATCATCTACATATAAATACTTTTTCACGAACTCGAGTAACTCCTTGTCCTGCGGCCGATTCCTGACTCCATTCTCCAAATGGAGCCTGGTGCCTGCACAGTGCTGGTAAGGCGCACTGACCAGCCCGAAAGATAACCTACACGACTGCATTTCCCTGAGAGGGGCTCTCGGATTCTCACTTATGCCTAACGGCCACAAAAATTTCAGAAACTTCCCATGTCCCGGAGTTATCTCGAACTGAAGGTATGCTTTCTCTGTGTCAGCTGTGATCACAATCGGAAGCTGCCGGAATTGGAGTATGACTGAGACGATGTCTGCGATGAGATTCTCGCCTTGAAACAACACGTCGTTCAAGCCCGCTTCGTTCCTCGAACGTGCACTTGCATCGTTCACCACTCTCACTTTCATCTTGGCTTCCGCCGAAGCTTGTTATTTGGTCACCGCGAGCAGCGGTAGATAATGACATTGTTCCCCCGATTTCGGGGATTCCGCGAATTCAATGAAACCCTGATCCAACAGGTCCACTATTTCTGCATCAACTGCCTCTAAGAGCGCTTGATTTTTTCTTGTCTGAGCCAAAAAACTTTTCAGGCGCCGCAGCGTCGGACAACCTCCCGGTTGTCTCCCAGGTTCGGTTTGAGCGGTAAATGGATAATATATCTACCGTCCGGTTTTCTCTGGGTGGTTGTACGGACGAATTCCGTCAACTCTTCGTTAGGAACTTCGTCATTTTCCTTGGAATACGGTTCGATCCCGAGGACCTCCGTATCCCACAGGAACGAGATGTCGTCTGGATCGTATTTCGAACGAACTGTCGCCGCGAGAGACACCGTCGCGCTGACGCCTCGCCCGTGAAGTTAGCTTCCGGGAGAGCACCCTCAACCACGTTCGGCAACGCTGTCGCGTAAATGACCATGTGGTTGTCCGAGAATCTACTCTTCAGCGTGATCTCTACGATTCTTCCTTTGCACTCCTTAGGATGCGCCTGGCCTGCCGCCTGCAGATAGAAATTTTCGGAGCCCACCTCCCTCGCCTCCAACAAGTTCGCGAACTTATTGGAAATGAGAATTTTCTGGGACCCCGTATCCAGAACGATTCTACCTAACGCGACGCATTCCTCGGAAAGCATTCCGACGTAACCCGCAGGCAATCTTTTCTCCGAGATGTTAGTGATCTTTATAGAGTTCACGCCGGAAACGTCCGCTCCATTTCCCGCCGGCGCCGCTGCCGCAACCCCGGTCGGTTTCAAGCAGAGGAACTTATGGTGACCCTTGCCACATTTCGCACACCCCTGGCCTTGCATTTATCGACTCTGTGATTCCGATCCAGACGCTTGAAACAGGAGTTCCCTGTCGTCGCACGCTTTCTCCGCTTTTCCGGAGACATCGGTTGCCCACAGTTGCCGCTAAGATGCTGTCCTGGGCAAAAGATGCACGAATGATCCGCAGACGAAGACGCAGTGACCGCAAAAGCATGTTGATTGCTTACTGAACCAGTTGGCCCCGCAGGGCTGAACCTAGGCTTGATCTTTCGGCTGAACTGACTTTGCTGTGATGGCATTCTAGGCGACGTATCAGCCCTAACTTTACCCATTCCGTTGCTCGGAACGCGGCTCGAGTGTGTTCTAAACAAGGAGTTCCTTACTTGAAACTGTTCAGCTTCCAGAAAGCACAGAAGTTCTTTTAACCTTCAACTACTATTCTCTTCGTCCTGCCAACCTACTGCGTCGTCGAGTCCTCGCCTGCGATCATACGGCAATGCTTTCATAACTATTCTAGTGGGGAAAGGAGACAGACCTTCGTGGTTGTATCCCAGCGCGATGAGTGACTGAATATTCTGAGTGACATCCGTCACGAATTTCACGAAATTCCAACTGTCGATGAGATTTCTTCTGTTGCAAGCTTCTACCACGTTGTCCACCAGACGATCTTCTGCCACCGCGGTTAGACCGAAGAGCTTGTACACCGTGTCCCTTGCTACCTCGTAGTTGTCACTATTCAGCTCCAAACTTGCGATGCAGTTAGCCACGTCCCTACCGGTGGTCTCCCTCAGCAGATGAAACTTCTCGAGAGGATCGATGTCGATGGAGTCTACGTATAGACGAAACGATCTCCGTCGAACTTCGGGACCCTTCTGATCACCTCGTCCCACGACGTGCGCAGAAACGTGGCCATCCTCGGAGCCTCCGGCAGTCTCGTGCCCGAAACCTGCAGATCGATGAGCGAACTCTGGTGTTGGATCGACATCGAGTTGCCTCGCGATCTCTTCTCCCGGTAGGCCTCCGGGTCATTCTCCCGCAGGAATTCCTCTACGTCGAATTTCAGATCGACCACCCTAGCCTCGTACTCGATTTCCTTGGCTAGCTCGGCCTCCAATTGATCTGAAGTCATGCTCCCAGCTCCCACCGCGGCTCTGGTCGCGACCGAGAGCCGTGTTGCTTGCTCCTACAAGCCATCCATCGCCGCGCGAACTCCCGCAACGGTTCGCTCGGATGCATCGCGTGCACGCCCTTGTAGTCAACTGTCTCGCCAAAGTCAACTCCCGTCGACGCAATACGATCCTCGTATCTTCGGGCGACAACTCCGCTCCAGCCTCTTGTTTGCTGGCCATGTCGGAAGGGGAAACACCGCAGTGTCGGTTTCAAACCGCTTGACATCAGTTGTTGACTCAGCACCACGTGTCGCGTGCAGGCGTGCGTGGGGTCTTCTTTCACAATTCTGACACCACTATTGCCAAACCCGCCCGGGATCCTTGAGGGAAGACACAGAATGTTGGTCTACTGGCCGCAGCCGCCTGTCAAGTCTCCGCGAAGCGAACTTGGTCAAAGAAATTGCAAGCGTGTCGCTTGCACCGTGTGCGCCTCGCTCACGGTCGAATCGCAACCTGTGTGTTATCGGCTGTTCGCAGACAGTCGACCAACCCGCAGTGATTTTCGCATCACGAAGCCAACGTGAAACGTTGGCTCGTTTATTTCGGATGGACAAAGATGCTCTCTCGGCTCTCTATCCTCTGGCCGGAATACTACTCTAGTAGCGTTTCTGGGACGCTAGGGACTCTGAGCTTGCCGAAACTCCACGGTCTCCGGAGAGACCTTGGAAGATTCCGCAACAGCAGGGTCGTTCTGAGCTCCGTCATCCGTTGTTAGAAGTCGAGCATACACACCTTGGAATGTCGACGAGCTCTCGTCAGTCAGTTAGTGACAACAGACGCACCGAAGCACCCGGTCACATGCACACGTTCAGGTGTGAGAACGCACAGCTTCACGTTGCTTCATTCGCCGCTACTTCGACGCGCGTTCAGATAGTCCCACCGAGCAGATCGGTCAAGACGAGCTCTGACCTGGCTTACCGGTGGATAGGTGGCGCCTGGAGGCAAGAGTGGTGAGATGTATGTGGTTGTCGAAGATGTCGATGGTGGACAAGACTGAATAATTGAGCTCCAGTTTTGCTCTTCGGGAGCTCGCGCTTCCCGCCTCAAACATGCAAAGTTTTGACGATGAGGAACGAGGGACGACTGGAGGTCTCCGGAGGAGAACGCTGATTCACACCAGACAAGGGGCGATAGATGGGGTTCGCCGTTACAACACGTACTAGTAGCCTCTTTTGCCGTGGGACAACGCGCTCTATAAATACGAACCTCGACCCTCGCGTCGGAGAGGAGGCCGCAAACCAACTGCCAACGCCGCCGGCGGCGGAGGAGCGGCTGTGTGTGCTCGCTGGCCGTTCGCGGCCAGTATCGCCGAAGCCGCGAACCGCCATCTCGCCTCAGTAGTCGGAGGCGTAACGATTACAGCCGGGACGGTGGGGGAAACGGTGGTGACGATGATCTCGGTTTCGTGCTCTCTGATGTTTTCTTGAGGCAGGGATGCTCCGCGCACGCAGGCCGCCGCTTTCGGACCCGGCTCGGCGATCAGTTGTCGGAACGCGGAATCGAAGCGGCGCTGACCGCGGCAGCCCGGGGGAAGCGAGACGGAAAGCGGCCTCCGCATGCCTCGCGATCACGCCAACCTGGAACTGCGACGGCCTCATCCCCCTGCCTCCGCTGACCGTCATGATGCTACCGAAATTATTCGACGTCCGAAATACCGAGGGTATATTCGGCCTCGACGTGCGGGATCCGAGCTCATCGACGCTTCTGAGCTCGATTGCTGCTCGAGCGAGGACCCTGACGAAGCGAAACCCAGCGCGGATCGCGAGCGGCGCCCAGACAATGGCCCGGCAACGAAACGCTTCTCAGACGGTCTTGTTCGTTTCCCGTATGATCCTCGGCGATTGAGAAATATCACACCTCGAGGCAAAGAAAAGCGCGAGAGAAAGCTCATAAGCTTTTTCGAGACATCGCGATTAGCAACACAGCAGCTCATCTCGAAAGCAAACAAGCATCCTCGGCTGTTGTGAAGGTTAAGCTTGTTTGTCTCTTCCAGGTCTTGTTTGTTTGTCGTCTAGCACGACTGGGCATAGCTATCCCCAGTCTACCTGGATCCTTTGCAAGACACGCTGGGGTAGCTTACCCTAATGACTTGGGTGTTCCGACAGACCGGAGGCTGGATATTCTGATGATCGTAACCCCAGCTCGTGGGCAGCGAATGCCCTAAGCACAATGAACTCCAGCCGGGAGCCCGAAAGCTAATTATCGGACAGGTGAGACGAATCCGCTGATGGAAGCTTCGTTGCTCCACGCCAGTTTATCAAACATCCTCGGGTTCGCGCGAAATGTTGCAATCTTCTCTCCGCCCGTGTTGAACTTGAGCATCTACGCCCACAACAAACAACAATCTTTCGGAATCTCGAGAAGCTCCTCTCCGTTGCGGAACTAGACCCACTGACCAGCTGAGGATCACAGCGGATCTCGTAGAAGGGAAGCCTGGGATGAATATGCGGTTGCTTGTTTCTTACGCGTCCAAAGCCAGAGAATACAGTTGTCGCCTTTTGTTCGCTTGTTCTCAGGAATGCAAGTCACCAGAAGCAGGACACGACAGCCGTCTTCTGAACAGCTGTTGTGCTAATACCTTCGGATTTTGAAATTCCTACGAGGATGATGCCCGTCTGGGGTCAGAATTTCGATCGCTCGAGCGAGCGAGCGAGCGAACGATCGATCGATCGATCGATCAAAAGGATGATGAGGGCGATGAAGAGGATGCTGTGGGTGGGGGACGTGAAAGACGACGACAACGACGATTAGCAAACACACCGAACACACGAGTTTCTACACAATTGCCCAGCATCGGTTCTCCGCCATGTGCGGAATGCAGCAACCGGAACGAACACCTTGGTTTCGAAGGCCGAACGCTCTCCTCTTGTGTCCGTTTGTTGTTCTCATCTGATGATAGCATTGATACAGCGAAATAAACAACGGATTGGCGCGCATTGTGAGGAAATTCGTGCTTGTTGATGCAGTCTCCGAGCAGGCACTCTCTGCACCCCTTTGGGGGAGCGCCGCGCAGCTGTTCGAGAACGATTACGACGTAGGAACTCACGCACGCGCGTACCTTCTCCACTTCGCAGACAAGAGAATTGACAAGTCGGTAGTGCCGGCTCGAACATTGCGAAGGCGCACGTGTCACGCTACACGTATCCTGTCCGATGCGGGGGCCCCTCGAGGCCGATCATCTCGAGCACCGACGGCAACTCAGCGTGAGCAGCTCCGACCGTCGCTAAGTCAGCTTGTCTGACTTGTCCATGAGCTTTTTCGCTCATTTTCGTAAACGATAACGGAGCCCGAGACGATGCGTCGATCCGTTCTCGTACACGCTTCAGCTCGTAGCACGGAAAACTCCTTCGAAAAGTTCCTGAAACCCGCGTCAAGCGTACTCCTCACCTCCCCATCGCACCGTGCGTCTGGAACCGCACTCGCCGGCTCGCAGAGAACTTGACACCCGCTGCAAAAACTATGTTTCATCAGCTCGTCTCGTGTTCCACCCGATCGTGCCAGCCGTTGCGATAGCGACTTCGAGCTGGATCATCCCCTCGAGAAAATTGGCAGACCCGTGAGACGAATCCTCGTGCTGTCCAGAGTCGCGAAACACCGTCATTTCGAAGCCGTTCATTGGAAGTCCGAACAATTGCAGAAAAGAGCTCATTTCCTGATCGCGCGCGTGAGATGTTTCTCAAATATTTCCACCAGACGCTGGAATCGATGAACATTCCTTAATCTCGAAGAGAAGCTTGGTGTGTTATCTCGAGGAAGAACAGCACCGCAGAGCCAGTCTTCGAGAATGTTCTGGAATAAAAATAACTCTCCCCAGATGACGAACATGGTACTTGGTATTCCATGCTGAGTCTGTCCCACGTGCTCCTGTAATCGCATGAGACTCCTGGGATGAGGTTCCGTGACTTTTCCGAATCATGGGGTCATGCGTGTTATGGCGGAATGCGGGACACTCAGCGATCGTTGCAAGCCACGAAATTAAACCTTTCGGTTGTTGACGACCACAGTTCGTAGCTTCCATCCATTCTTGGGCCGCGATTGTGAGACCTTGCTGGCCTTCTAACCCAGTTCGAGGGGTCGCTGCGCAGCTGTGATGGACTTCAAAGCGGGCTAGGCAGTACGTTTCGAAGAGGGAATGAAGACAAGCCGTCCAGAAGGTGAAAATTTCGACACAACATGAGGGTTCGGGATCGACAGCGCTCGCGGCCTCAACTGAAGAATGATCATGCCGCCAGGCTTCTCGCCCGACGTTTGTGTGTCTCATCTTTTTCTCGCATTCTGTGCGAGATACCCGGTCGTGGTGAATGCGTCCATCAGCGCGTTTTTCCGCTTTTTATTGAGATGATCATTAGGAAAAAATGTGAAAATTTGAGTGTTCGTGTCTGAGAGACGTTGCGTAAAGAATCGTCTGTTTTGAGGCGTTGAGCGCGCTCGGAGTGGAAACTGAAGATGGTGATCAAGAGAACGGATCAGGTTAGCCCGAACCGCACACGCACGGCCGTGTCGTCTCGATAACAGGTGACCTTTCGAGTTCATGGAGAACCTTACCAAAATCCACTCTCGTGTGACATTGACAACTTCCGAGCTAGGTTTCGAATGACGGGCGAGACTCGTTGACGCTTTATCCGAAGTTCGTCGTGTCAGTCAGTCAAGCGTTTCGGAGAGTCGGATTGGCCAGGCTAGACGATTGTGTCCGCATCTTCCTGAACGCAGACCTAATTTCGAGATGGTCGTTTGTGATGATAATTTGAACCCGAAATCCTTCCTGTTTTGAGTCCAATCCCGTTCGCCGTCCAGCTGCAAAGATGACCATCTCGGTCATCAACGATCGTCAAGACCCAGCATGAGCGAAGCAAACAAGGTCGATGGAATCCAACACGGAAGAGCGACACACTGGTCAACATTCGAACGCACAGTTAGTTTTTGAGCGCGGTGCCCTCTTCTGGAACATTCCGGCAGCGGCGTCTCGAGCTTCGATCCCTGAACGGCGAATGCCGCCGGTTGCAAAAGTTGTTGCGGAGCCACGTGGACCGATACGTGAAGAGTCTGAGATGATTCGATCCGGGATGGCTCAGAGCTAAATCCGGCCGAAAGGTACGCTCAGACTGACAGCCGGATGCTCAAGTCGGGAGCCGTGTGTCGCCAAACATGTTCCTCGTCTCAACTCGATCTCGCTCGATGCCGTCATAACTACACGGTTTATGCTTCTCGCGGACGGTCTCCATTATTCTGGAGCGGATTTATCTCACGTGGCGTCAATCTCCAAGACCATTCTCAACCGCTCAACGAATGATTACGGAACTGTGTTCTGTATCTGGGCGCTGCTTGCTCTTCGAGAGATTAATTCCGGCGGCGTAATCTCCCGTCAACCTCTCTTAAATTTCAATGGGCAGCAACTTCCCAGGCGGCTCGAGTGCTTTCGAAGGAGCTCCGAGGCGGAGACAGAGGCTACGACCTGGCAGTGGTTGGTCTCGCCTTCATCTAACCTTCCTTCACGACTCACTGGTGGGAGCTGCTCGACGCGTTAGACCGAATTTCCCATGAGAAATGAGGTTTCATCTGATTTGACTTGACTACTGAGCAGTCATTTGATACCTTATCGTATCGAGCCAACCGGCTCGTGCCGTGGAGCTCCGGGATGACTCAATATCTGTTGTTTCTCATCAAATCTGTAGGAAGGAACAGCTGTAGCGGTTTCTGCTCTGAGGAGCTCCGGAATAGAGTTTTGACGCGCTGGGTTCACAAACATGGAGCGGGAAAGTTTTCTCAATATCCTGAGAAGCGACCCCGAGTGAGCATCGAGCATGGGAGTCCTAATTTCCCCCCGGTGACTCAGCATCTGCTGATACTGCTATCTTCCTCACTCTTTGTTCGATGCATGGATCGTTCTGATCCAGAGATTGTGCGAAGGAGATTATTCGAGAAGTATCTCCTCTATCTCTGGAACTTCGAGAGGCCGAAGAACGTCTGAGACAGCTGCTTGTAACACGGGTGCAATGACTCGGCGCACTGAGGCGGTTGACATTGTGCAAGCTACCCGCACACTGAAAAATGAGGGTGTCATACCTCTTATTCTATATGCATGCCATCCCGCCAACAGAGCTCAACGGAATCCACTTTAGGTCTTCCGGGAAAGAGACCATGGGACGAGAACTTACCACTCGAGTGTCTGTAAGCATGACATCGCTATCCAGTGTAAACAATGTAAGCCACGAGCAAAAGTTCTCCTCACGAACAGAACGCCGAATCGGCTCTCCAACCAAGGTGTTCCAAAAGTTCGTGAGGTCCACCAGCTCGATGATCATCACCTTTGATTTGCAAGGGCTCAGTTGCGGATCTTCGCGGAGAAGATCCGCGAAATTGGTCGATCCGATGGGATGGGCCGACAAGGATGATTCAGCGGTTTCGAAATGAAACTCGAGGAGGATTCTCCCCCGGTTTTCGGGAACCTGCCCACGAGGTGGAGCTTCTGCTGCCCAAGCCAATCCTGGCCGCCAACCCCGGACTTCTCACATCTTCTCTCGTGTTCCGATGCCTTCCAGTCCACCCTCAGAGCCGGAACAGCTCAAACTCCGCGGTTCCACCACAAGTTTTCACTGACCCCAATGAAACTGAGCTTGCATCAAGGGTTAACAGCCATACTGTTCCCGAGGCTCTTGGAGTCGCAGCTTCCAGAGCTGTGTTCCGTTTGTGGACTCTCCTGGGGCCTCCAACGGAGATTCGAGACGGAGAACCTGGTTTTTGCTCTCCTCTTCGACAGTCGTAGCGATCGGTGCTCCTCTTTCCTCTGTCGATGACTGCGCTGAGTTTTGAGGAGGCCTCACGAACTTCGTGCGGCTCTATAGTGGCATGAGTTCTCCGGTGACTCGAACCGTCAACTCAGTTCAATCAGGAGAAGCGAAAATCAGTCAACCAGGACTGCACCCGCGCAAGAGGTTGACATTTCTCAGTCAAGCAGTTCGACAGGGTTACATAACACTCGCTCGAAAGTCGTTTCGGATACAGCCGCTCCTCCAGGCCCCTGAAAGGTCACACTCGTCCATCGAGAGGACACGGATCCTTGAGCGGCCCCGACTTTCCTTCCCAGCTCGAGCTCCATCATTGGTCCTCAGCAGGTTGCCGTGGACATGGTCTCCGAACTAACTTGATCGTCAACAGGGAGGGCTTGCCAAAGACGAGGTCGACAATTGTTTCTTGACAGCTTCGGCGCACCGCCGGCATTCGTTCTCCGGCCCAGTCTGGCATTCGGAGCGTACCCAACGCTCCGACAGATCGGTGAAGGTTTAGCTCGGACTGTGCAATGAGAACCTAGTGAAGGACCCTTCTACAGTTTGCGAAGTCCGTCTCGAGAGCAACGGCATGTACTACGGTACAACCCAGACAGCTTTCGCATGCCGCAGTCAACGATTTGCGCAACATGGGCTTTTTTTCTCTCCGATTTCCCCTCTTTCCTTCGTCCCCCACATGCACCGAGCAGCTCCGAGGTCAATCGACCTCGGAGCTTTGAAATCGCCACGGGAGGAGTTTCCTGCCGACGCTATTGGATTGGATTTATTTCGATCTTCCATATGCACTTATGGTCCCTTTCATTACAGGGGTGAGTCGTTTTGCGTTCACAGACCTTATCCCTCCCAGTTAGTTTGAATCACCTTCGTCTTCCGCAGAATTTCATGTTTGCTATTGGGTGAGAGTCCAATTCGGAAGGGAAACTCCTCTGAGGGAGGGGGGGGGGGGGGGGGTTCCCTCGCACCCAAATAGCATGTGTCTGTCTGTTTCGGGTCCTCCACATCTTGAACAATTGATGTCGATGGAGGGATCGCGGTTGCCGGGTCCTGGTGTATAGCATTCCTGCCCTGGTTAACGCCAAGAGTTGGCTTCCGCGGGAGTTATTGTACAGTCCGGTATTGATTCCTCTAGTCTCTTTGTATCGTCGGTATGTACTCAGTGTGGATTTGGACTCCATCCTGTCTCTTCAGGTGGCGTCCAATTTATTCCGCACCCTCAGTTTGAGTTTTTTGCGGAACGTCTTCCACATCGGCTTGTCGGATGCGCTTCTGGCCAGTCGGAGGCCCCCAACTTCAAATTGCATGCTCAGTTTCGTGAGTCTCTCGGATGCTTCGATTTTGGTTTCGGCGAGTTTGGTGGTCCCGAGGACAAGTTTTGGCAATCTATGTGGATCCATTTGTTTTATCCTCTCGAAGAGCATCTCTTTGCCTATGGTTTCTCTGGCATCGAAGGAGCTCCATCCGAGTTCTCCCTCAATGAACTCTTTCGCTATAGTGGAGTGCGGTATGTCTTTGTTTTCCGGCTGAACCTCTCAGCCAGCCCTCAGAAGTGTCCCGGAATCACCTTTCGGTATTGCTTCAGTAACACTCCCTATCGCCTCGCAAATCCCATTGCGGGCGGTGATTGCGGTATGCCAAGAGCCCATCTTCCCGCGTCTCTCTGCCTGAGTTCCATGTGGTTCCTTGGTCTTTTTGGCATGGTAATCACTGCATTGCAGTGTGTGAGCTGCGGGAGTGCTGTAGCTTTCCAGAGTACTTTGGAGACTTCGAATCGGTCGAAGCTCCAGAGTGCTTCCGCGTTTACTCTCTGGATGGCTTGGTCTGCTTTCTTTGACAGTTTAGGCCATTGTCTAGCCAAGTGGTCCCTGTCGGTGGATAGTTCGATCCCTAGATATTTGTATGATTCCACAATAGGTATTGGTAATCCTTGTAACCTGAGCTCCCTCTCCGGAGCATTCCTATTCCGGACTTGCCGCCCGACCACCTCCCAACATCAATGTACATACAAGGGGTCAACCTGATTCGGGGCTTCTCTCGGCCTCCCTTGCAGCTCGATTGCGAAAAATGGCTCAATTGCAGATTCGTTTCCGTGCGATCGGTAGCTGGAGCGATGACGCATCCTCCGCTTTTGTACTCGCATTCTCTAGTTTTTTTCCGACGGGTTTACAAAAACTGCCCGAGAAACGATTTCAATCAAACGATCGGGTTCGTATAGGTTTTATCGGCTGCGGGAAGGGATTCCATGGATTCGCAGATCTTTCCCAGTTTTTGTCCTTGTTTTTCGTGTCGCTAATTTTTTCAGGCTCAGACCAGAAAACCATCTTCATGAGATGTGGTTTCTTGGAGCTGCTCGAGTGCATTTGTCGATAAAGCTGGAATATCTCCGCGCAAAATATTATGATGATGCTCCGGCTGTATCTTGAAGATCCTGTCGCTTAAACTGAAACGAACTCGGTCGCTCGACTTGAGACGGTTCTCGGGCAATTCTTCGGAACGGGTCGGAAGAAAATGGCATTTTTCGAGCCGCCGAAAATGAAGCCCTCGACCGATGGACGCGAACAGAAAAGGAGCCCCATCCTTCCAACTGTCAACCTCGAACGAGGAATCCAGAATCGAGCCATTGTTACCAAGTAAAAAGCAAGAGAAGGAGATTAAGAAAATTCCCGACTCACATTGACCACCCTGTGCGCCGTGCTCTCTTTTTCCGGACACTGGTATGGCTTCGGTAAACTTGCTTGAGAATCGGCAACATTCTCAAGGAGCATTCGATTACCCTGAACAAGGTCGACGCTCCGGCAGACTCCGTGCTGCGGCATCGGTTATCAAAGACGAGCAGAGAGTTCGGTGCGTATGTAAGCAAGTACTCAATCGAACGCTTCCCGAACTCTCTCAGAATTCACGATCTGGGAGCCAATTTCGAGCAATTTCATGGACAAGGCTTGGTTCGCAGAACCGACACTGTTGGCCACGGTTTTCTGCTCCCATTTTCACCTGCAAAGCATTCCTCCTACGTCTTGTACGGCCGGATGGGTAGATATGCTTCGTGTGCTACAGCCGGAAGGGGTCCTGGCTTACCTTCCTCCGAGTCACTAGAAATGATCTGATCATTTCTATTTCTGGAGTTTCGACGAGGTTTCATCTCCATCTTGCTGCCTCACAATTGAGGATTTGGATTCGTCGATACTTCTTCTCGCAATTTTCCTTTTTCAGAAGTTCTGGGCATGTCGGATCGGACGGATGTGAAGCTCAAATCAAAGTCAATCAAATGATTGACTTTGATTGCTCAAGTGATTCGATCAATTTCAGTTTTTTCCATCGCTCTCATCAGAATATCTTGAAGGTTGCCTGCAAGATCAAGTTTGCTCGCAATTCTGTACTGCATTGTTGCTCGCAGGGTACGGGTTTTCTCCATCATTGACGGCGCTTCTCATTCCAGGCTCGGAGCTTGAATCCTTGGGGGAACTGTCATCCACAGAAGCGCAGAAAGCGAGGCCGGGATCGCCACCGCGTTATGAGTATTTTTTGACCGGTGACTTACTTACCATTTCGGCGAGAGCTGCACAGAAACTCACTGTGTTTCATCGCTGCTTGAAACCATCCCGGAGGGCTCCAGGGTGATTTCATGAGTCAAGGGGTAAATGGAAGAAGCGGGCTCTCTGCAGAAAAGAATGATTTCGGAGCTGAGACTCTCAATGATGACAAACACCGAACGAAAATGGCCCACGTGGTTCTGTAGGTACATCTGCTGCTCACCGAAGTCGAATACAACATGATCGATGTGACTGCTATAGTTGCAGAACTCGTTCCTGTCAGATGTCTACTTTTCGCCGTACGAATAAGCTCAGTTCGCATGCGCAAGCTAGAACGGGGTAGGGAGCTGAGTTCTGGGTCGAGGTCTCGAATTCTCGAGGATCGTCGGCACTGCGACTTAAACCTTAATCCAACCCTGTCTCTTCCTGATGCTGCTCTAGTTCGATGGTTATCGTGTCCTCATTTACCCAAAAGAAACTAATGGTATCAGTCACAGAGAGAATTCGTGTAAAGTCCAGTAGCTTTCCATTGTGATCACATCGAATATTATTTCTAGTCGGAGCGTATTGTTATGGTGATAGCCAAGTTCTTGAAGGAGACCTCGATCAAAGGAGGCTCGGTCTCTGACCGGATCCATAGTTCGGACTCGATGCGAATGCGACCCCATTTCAGAATGTCTCCTAGCTCAACTTGTATGCATGGGGGCTACAATGTTCCATACCTATCTGCCGGGCTGTGCATGAATTACTTGATTCTCCATCAATTCGTTCAATCGATCCCAGCTCGCTGTCTCGGATGAGACCGATTCTCGTTCATCGCATACCCCGTATTCCAGTTGCTCCCGCCTATTCCGTGGTGATATTGGAAGAAAACATTGAATCATATTCTCTCAAACGACTCTCCCAAGAATCGGACTACCGAGGGGATGCGAAATGGTCTGAATCTCGGGAAGATCCGTGCATGCTGAAGTCGTGAGAGACCGTCAAATCGGGTATTCTCGAATTCAGGTGACGGAGGGGGCGAAGACTTCCCATTTCCAGATAATGGCAGATCTGGGAGATATGTCACGCGCTTAGAGTCTGTCGTGCAACATATTCCCCCGAGTTGGAACCATCTTGATGGATCTCTGGGAGCAAAGTAGACGTTTTCTCACCTTTGGGGCAATTCTTTTCGTTCTAGGCTCCGAAGTTTGCGGAGAGTCAGTTGGGATGGATTACAGGGACATCAGACAGGCGATTCCGACGCTACCACGCTCATGCCGAGAGAAAACGGTCTGTTGCCCACTCCGCAAATTGGGAATAGGGCCCGTGCTTCATAGCGCTCTTCTTTTAATAGGTCGGTTGCACCGAATGTTTCACAGCTTTAGATAACGTGTAACTCTAGGATATTTATCCGGACCTGGTTCATTCTTAGAGTCCCTCTGTTTATCCGACAGTGTTTTCGTCGTTGGACAGAGTCGTTGGATCGAGGCTCCGAGAAGTCTTCCTCCCTCTTGCGGCTATCTCCCGGATCCGTCTTATTAGAATCAGGATTTATTCAACGAATATCACTCGAGAGCACGGATCCGGTCATGGCCGCTAACGGGGGAGGCAAGGTTTTTGACTGTATTTCGTTTCCGAACATCAGACGAACTGTGATCCTGCCTACGAAGTGTTTCGTTAGTCATCATACCCGAGTCATCGCAAGACTCTACCTGAGTAAAATAGTCGGGCAATCAAACGGAGAGTTTGTTAGACATTCTGAAACCGAATGTTCCATTTTTAGAGGCGGGCAGGCTCAATCGATACTCGTGAGCTGGAGTAATACTTGGATGGTTTTTGCCGGGCTTGCTTCGCTCGCAATCTCCCCGACTTGACCTGAAACTTATTAATTAAGCCAACTGGGATTCCCGAATCCATCTGACCACGACATGTACTAGAATGCTTTGCGAATCCCGGTCTCGACGGGCTGTACCGCTCTCGCAAGCTCAAGGTTCAGTTTCTACTCCGAGAGAATGAAGATTCTGCGGCTAGAGGCCCATAGGAAACGAACCGATCTCTCGAGAAGCAGCGGATGTTCGGTCCATGTACGTAATGCAGCGCGTCCAAATCACCAGCGGACTGAGTTCGATCAGATATTTGTGATAACGAGAGTCCCGCTGCAGTCGGCTGCCCTGTACGTGTCATGCGGTGAAGCAATTAGGCAGGAGAGATCCAGCAAACATCGACACACGGCTGCAGTCCTCCGCCGGAGCTTCCATGTCCAGCAACTTCGATATGCACTACACTCGGCTGCGTCGGACACCAACCCGGAGTTATCCTTGGGCGAATGGTTAAGGTGTTGAGTCGGAATGACCCGTCAATCTCACGTCTGGACTGGCTTCGTTACTCGTCAACCACCATTTTCTCGATCCTGTTCACTTCGGGGCTTCGACGTCTCTCCTGCGGGGCCTCGCCGGGAAAGTCTGAGTTGAGTTCGGACCGTATTCCCCCCCCCCCCCCCCCCCCCCCCCTGCAGGGAACCGATGAAACGACTTCCGTGAACCCCGCAGGAATGTAGCCTCCTTCGGAGACGGAAACGGCGGTTGCTGGGGACCGCTCGTCACGAGTTTTGTGTTATTGTCATGGCCTCGAGATCTAAACCGAGAAGGATGGATCAGGGAAGTCATCATTTTCCAAACGTTTATTGGAAGTCATTTATTGAACATCAACACGTGGGTCCCAAATGATCATAATGTCAGAATATCCCTTCCCACCTCATTCGAGGCGAACCAGAGAGTCTGATTCACTTCTCACGTAACATCCCAGGAGCCGTTAAACTCAACTGCAGTCGTGGTACAAGGATCCTCATTGACCGAGAATTCCACGGCAATCAAATAATATTCAATGCGCACGGTCTGAATTGTCACCAACGAACGGATCGAATTCGAATTCGAGAACGATACGTCGTGGACTCCCTGTCGATTTCCGGCGGAATCGATGATGACGAACGGTAGGCCTTCGGGGTTGCTAGGGACGGGGAATTCATATTTATTCACACGTCTTGGACAACGAAAGCTCTAAGGGAGTGGCAAATCGGATGGGATATAGTGTCCTGATTGTGATGTCGATAATGAGGATCTCATGGTTAACAACAACTCCACTCCGATCGCATTCCTCTGGGAGGATTCAAGACTGAGGAGAGCAAAAACTTTCGACTCGACAATCCATAGTACGGGCTGCTGCTGTATAGGGGTGGTTCTCTGTATTGCTTTTTCTAAATTTCGTCGAACGAAGCTAAATTGGATCATGAGTCTCATTTAACTCATGTTTCCGGAGTTCGTTTCATTCGCACACTGCACTCGAAAGTCATGCAGGGATCTGTTCACGCATTTGCTTGTTTTCATCTATCCTCTCTCTCTAACAGCCATTACGAGAAGTCCATACACACTCGAACTATTTTTTGTGGTAAGTATTCCGAGTCAACGAAGTCAAACCAACGGGATGGAAGTTATCGACGCGAACGCGAGTGAAGCGATCCGATTGCTTCATCGGTGAGTGCACGATTGTGTTCATTCATTCTCGATCATATTCATTTTTCTCAGGTCTGCTCCACCACGAAAGTGTTCTTGTGTATTCGGTTCAGATAACTCCGAGAAGTTGGCTTCACGCACGTTCTTCCTCGAAGGATACATCAATGTCCGAGCTCAGCTATCTCCGAGATTTCGCCGAGCTCTCATTGCAAGAATCAATCATTCGACTCGTGGCGTCGTCGTCATTTAGACGAATCTGCGAGACGATCAGTCGTCCCAGGATCATCAATCATCAGTTGCGTACTGTCAACGACGGAGTTGATGAATTCTCATCTATGACGATCCACGGAGGGATGAGAACGATACGCTACGATCATTATGGCTCCTATGGTTGTGTATTCTGCGTATTCGTTCTAGAAGTGTGCATCTGGACAAAGGTGGAGATGAGACAACGACACAAACGAAGGGCGTCAAATAATAGTTGTTCCATACGCAACGCGAGAATGACCGACTGCCATCTCGATGTTCGAAGCGTCGATTTTCCTCCGCGGCTGCGAGGAGTTCACTGAGTTCGGGAGCGTGAACTTCTCCCTCTCTGGATTTCTCGAACCAGACGGAAGAGTTTACATAGGGCTGAGATTGAGGTTAGCTCCCATTGGTCCGCGAGGGATCGGGGAAAATGGTCACAACGTTGCGGACTCGTGCGTGAAAGCTCACCTACCACGCTCGACAAATATTTTATGAATGTTGTATAATTTCTAGAATTGAGAGTACACCGGGTGATTGCATAACAAGTTTCATTTGGGAATCTCTCATCTGTCTCGGCGATTTCTCGCTCGATTGCTATTCGACTCTTGTCGTAACCACGGTACACAAGTTTCAAGTGATCCTGATGGTGCTTCCACTATGGTGCTATTTTGTGTTCGATCTATGTTTACAACAGTTGAGACCAGTCGCAAGAACGGTGGCCGCCGAGATCCAGGACAGATCCTGCGGCTCGGTTGGAATGGGTGACGTTTGTTTACATGAGACTACACGTCCGGGATTCGTATACTGAGATCACAGGGTGTTCTTCACCCCCTTCGCGGATGCTCTCTTTTATGCAAGTGCCGCTCTTGTCTTCTTGGCTGTCTGCCCGAGCCAAGTAGGTTCTCGACGTCGGTTTGTACAAGTCGGCTTTTTTGTCGCCTAATTCTACCTTCGCTGTGACAGGAGATATCAACGGTGGTGGGGTCTGTTGTGAGAATTCCGGGAAGCAGGCGAACATTGACTGTTGCTTCTTGAGGATCTTGTGTTTGGGCAGCATTTTTGGCTTGGCGACTCCGTCTGGCGGTGGCGGCGGTCGTACGGGGCCCGGTTGACGCGGTGCTCCGTTCCAAGCTCCCGCGAGATGCAAGTGTTCTCGACTCCCGTAGGGTGATGCCGAACTTCTTTTCAGGTCTTCCAAGGGGCTGGTGGGGATGATATCGTGATATGGTGGCGTCTGAAGGCGAGAGTGGAGGGGAGTTAACTTCCTCGAATCGCAGCGACGAGCTCGAAGCGGCGACTGCTTACCGCTTGTGTGGTGGGGTTTGGCTGTTGGAGTTTGATGTTAGTGAGTGCGGACGATCGGTGATGGTCCCAGTAGAAGGAATCGAACGACTGCTCTCGCTTGAGCTCTCCTTTCAAAAGTGTACGCTTCGGTACGACACCACGCATAGCAAGAGAACCTGAAGTATAATCATAAGCTCCGAGTCAGATCTGAGAGATCGACCCCGACCTCGACAAAGAGGCTCGGGGCTCAGTCTCCGAGCTGGGGGCTCGAGAGCCTTGGATCGCAGTCCATGAGCTCCGTCAACAATGATGGGAGCAGGGAGTTCAGGAGTCATCGATCCTCTTTTGTGCGGAAACCATCCCAGAGCAGGGTGTCTCCTGGCGGGACTCTCGCCGACGGTGGCTGCGTGAAAGCGTGCATGCATAAACACATGCAAAGCTTACAAGTGATCAGCCTTCGGGGAGTTGTTCGGCGAGATTAGGCTGGGCACATGCACGGTGACGGGCAAACAAGAGAGCAAACAGGCAAGTTGGCTGTCGGGCGGCAGGTGCAGCGGACTATTTATACGTCGTTCTAATCGATTGACCCGGTCTGAGGTTCCGCTCGATAAAATGCACAATTTCGAGGATGATGGCGATCATAGAGTTCGGTGGCGGAGACTCGGAAGAGACGATGCCCATGGTCAGCTGCCGTTGCAAAAGTTTCCCGCTCCTCGCCCCTCTCCCCGGAAAGCGGAGTGGAAAAATGGCGGCAGTGGAACGACCAGCTGCGGCTGTTTCCCACAGCGATCCCTCATCCGGAGCAGTGGATCGAGCCGATTCCGCACGCAATGTGACATCTCGAAGCATCTACAGGTACAGACTTAGCCGCCAGAGAGGTGGGACCCCGGATGGACTATCTGATTGATTCGCTCTGCAGAAAGTCTGACAGCGAAGAATTTTGAGGTCAGCAGCGATCGAGTTTCGTCGTTCGAGACAGAAACCCGATGAACGAAGTTCTCGATGAACATTGAAGAGCCTCGCCCCACCCCTCCCTCCCTCCCCCACCCGCGTAGTGGTTGCAACGGCGGTGGATGTTAGAGTTCATGACCATGCAATATTCTTCGAGCCAACGTGAGCAGGCGGCAGCGGTCCATCGGTGTGAGTCGGCGAGTCAGTTGCTCGCTCACTCTTCACGAGAATACATCTCTCGAAATTCGCCTCTCTGACTGCGGTTCTTCTCCTTCGCCCCTCACATTACATTTTTCGCCCGGATGATTTATCGTCCCGGGAAAAGAGTTCTTGCTGTGGGCTTTCCTCCGATGATGAACATCGCTCGAACATCGCTCATGTCTTACCCAGTTTCTCCTCGTGGTTCAGCTGGCTAAATGCATTGAAAGTTTCGAGCGAGAGTCCCTGAGCCGGGTTATTCAACAGTCGAAGTAGAGGAACACAGCTACTGGAAGCCAGTTGGACCGCTATGTTGCTGCAGTGAAGAGATGTTGCCACTCGCAGAGTGGACACGTGGAGGTCGAACGACGCGACGCGATGTCCGTTAGATGTATTCCAGAGCTGGACGGTGTTGTCATCCGAACCTACGGCAGGAAGCGCGAGCGATTAGAGTCAAGCGAGCTGGACAGGAGATGCGAGCTGCACAACAACGTTAGGAGAGGACTCCATGAATGAGAATCGAGAATTTCGATTCGAGGCCGAGATTCCGACTGCAACTCACAGGATATTGCAACGCTGGCGTCCAGAGTGAGTTTGACGTCTTTAATGGCGTTTGTGTGGCCTCGCAGTGTGAAGTTGTCGCTTCCGGTCGTCATGTCCCATACGATGAGATTGCAGTCGAGAGAGCCAGAGACTGCCATCGTATTGTTCAACGGCGCTACGGCGACGCAATTCACTGGCGCTTCATGGCCGACGAGCACTTGAGTGATTTTCGAGGTTGCAATCTCCCAAACCTGAAACCGATGTCACGATTTTCAAAACGCCCGCCAGAAGGTCTCGAAAACGCTCGGACGGCGACTCACCTTCAGTGACTTGTCCTGCGAGCCCGTCACCAGGATCTTCCCGTCGAAGGTCACCGTGTAGGAGAGGATCACGTCGCTGTGACTCACGGTTTTCTCGTTGTTGATATCTTGCAGTGGCCAGTACTTCACCTGGTTGTCGTTCTTGCCACCGATGGAAAACACGTAATTCTGATGCAGAGTAACTTGGTTGAACGGTTTCTTGGCGTAGGAAGTCAGCGTCGTCCCCGAGTCCGCCTGCCAGATTTTATGCACTCCTCCGGAATCTACCGAAAGGATGCGGCGGCTGTCGGCGGTGATATTCAAGCTCAGGATCTTGCTCTGATGTTCCTGTTACGCGAAGCAGGTCGGCGTAACAGCGCAAGACAAGGAAAAGTGTATGACAGGTTATTAATTCTTCTAATCCCAGTCATGTGAGAATCGGTGAAGCATGTCGGTATTGTTATGCCACGGGACTCGCCACTCGAGCATCGATATTTGACGTTCGTTGTTCTCCTTTTCCAATGTCGGACCGATGGCTGGCACAGCCTGGTTCCTCACCTTGAATGTGCAGATAGGCAGGCCGAGTGAGAGCGCCCACACTTTGCAAGTTCCATCTTCGGATGCCGAAACCACGAAAAGGCCATTGTGAGCGAATTGTAGGACCGTAATGGCGGTTGTGTGCCCTTCGAGATTCTGCGACGGCTCCCCGGCGCTCAACACCCACAGCTTGAGAAGTCCGCTCCTGGAGCCTGGAGAGAACAATTGAAAGCTCGCTGACGATACATTTCGACTCGAAACCACTCGTACCTCACGGGTTCCCAGTTCCAAGTGGCCACAAATATGGATTGGCGTGTTCTCCGAATTTACTACGTCGGATTGAGATTGGTGCTTCTAACCGCAGATGGATGATCAGTTTCTCGTATAGTATGAGCAAGAATCAGCGGATCGTCGGTCTCAGTTTTCGTGGGAGCAAATACCGTATTACGGTTTATCAACCGACGCCGGCCTCATATGAATACTGCGGCGTTATCGCTACGCAGACGTTGCGGCGACATGCGCACATAAAGTGGTACGTATCGCGCAGCGTAAATTCTGGCGGCTAGCGAGCTCCGAGCCCCCGACGAGTCCGGGCCCCAACATCAGAACGAGCCATCGGCCGTTTGGAGACTTTTCCCGGAACACGGGTCGGATCAAACTCGACCAATGGGGCCCAGCTGAAGGCAGGGTCCTGGCGGACTAAGCCCGACAAGTATTGCCAAAGTACCCTCGGCACTTTATGACGCTCGAAGTCGTTCCCGCCGGAGCGCGGCTACAGCTCTCCTTGAGTGGACCACTCGGAGTTGAACGGCACAGCAACGCGTCCAGAACTCATGGATCGTGCCGCTCCTCCGACAGGAACTCAATGAGTTCGATATCAACCTCCCTCGTTGTTTCCCGTTCGCTCTGAAGTGATGGGCGCGCAACGTGTGACACATCAAGAAGACAGCGTCTCGTAGGCTACGTCGCCCGAGGGATCACATCCGTATGGAGAGTTTCTGGCTTCCCGGAACGGCTCCCAAGGCGGCGTCTGCATATTCTGTTTGGAGCCTTGTGTTCCTGGGTTTTCTTACACGTTCAATCGTTCATTCCGCGATCTGCTAGATTCACTCGCTCGCTCATTCGCTCGTTTGCGCAGTGAGTCGTTGCATCTGTTTGTTCCATTGAGGTATGACTTCTTTTGCTCCCCGAGACAACAATGCATGGAGGGGTAATTTTTGAATAACGGTATAATTACGAGCTAACGAAACCATCGGCTGACCTTGACAGTGAACTTATCCGGGAACGAAGCTGCGCCCGGCCTGACTCATCCGCTTCCGGGCAGTGTTCGCGAACGGCCGCGCGACTCTGTGCCATCAAAGAATGCCCTACAATGGAAGGTCCGAGCGGCCAACTGAGCAAGCTCCTCGAACGAACTTTATCTCGCTTGCTGAACTGCCGTCGACGAGTCCGACGAGCCTGGCGTGCAAGCAGCCAAGCCGGCAGGGAATCGAGCCGGCGAGCAGCCCACCCGCCACCCAGATCGTTAGGTTCGCTCCAACGGAAGACGAAGACGCAGCCAGCTGATTACGGTTCTGTTGCTGTTCATGATGATATTGTCAGAAGACGGTGACGCCTCTCTTCCAGGCCATCTGTTATCTAAACGCCCTTCTTCATGAATGAGACACTCTTGGTGTGGCATTTAGAGGAGGGAGAAGATGCTTTCAGAAGAATCACCACTTGTGTGGCCGGAGAACGCTGCCGGAGAATAATGTCGCTCACAGCGAGTGACGAAGCCGGGAATCAGCAAAATTGAGACCTTCTGGAGTTTCCTCCGCGGTCCGCTCAACCTCGTTGCGCTCGTTTAGTGACTTCTCATTACGCTTGAAGCTTCAACATTCAGCAGGGCCTTCCAAGGCCGCACATCGGAGGCAAACTCATGAGACGCAGCGTACAGGACTCGAAATACTGGAGTACTGCCCCAATATATTCCTCCGGACACCCGATTCGGATGCTCGAAAGACACATCATGAAAATTCGAAAAGCATCAGAGTCTGCGGAAGACCTCGTCCTCCACACGCGATTGTTGTTCTAGATGACGTCTCTCTGTTAAGCCACTCCTTCAGATCCAATCCGAGACTTCTGCGTGGAAGTGTTCTTCGATAACCGGAAAGTTCAAAGCCGTAACAGCGCAACTCTACTTTTTCTCGAGGCTTTTTGCTAAATCTCGTGGATCTCGGCAGCTCACTATCTTCCGAACAAAACTTCCCCTATGAGAATGATGATGCAAGCTCGAAGGATCTTGGCAGGGGGCGTGCTCCTCGAGGGGGGCTCGCTCCCCGAGGGCTAGCGAGTCCGCTTACGCGTCATTCTGGCCCCCCGGCGATGATATCCCGGATTTCCCTCGAAAAATCGCGGACTAGTGACTCTGGGTTGATTCTGTCAGTTCACTGCTGACCTTGGCAGCTCTCGGAACCCTTGAGTCTGTTAGTTCGAGACCCATGATTGGAAAAAGGCAGCTCGAAGCAACAAATGTCTGCTCTGATGGCTCCGGAGCCCAACGGAACGGATTCGATAGCCAACCTGATGGAATTCCTTCTAGAGTCGCTGTTGTGCCAAACAGCTTCTTCTCAGGTTATGAAGGAATCGATCAGAACAGTGTGATCAGATTCTCGAGTGATTATTTCGCCCGATCTGGCTGGAGGGGATCCGAAATCTGATCTTTCCGTTTCCAGCATCCTGGCTCGATTTGATCACCGAAATACCCTGGACTGGTTGACGAATACAGCGCTGCTGTGCTCTGCAACGCAATGGGGCATTCGTCTCCCTTGCCCCTGCTAACTCATTGTTTATATAAAGCTTAAAAAGGCTCGCGATCGCCAGAAAAGCACTATTGTGGAACTCGGGCGCGCAGTGCGAGCGATGCGCTTTGCCATGTGGACTGTTTCGCTGATTTCTTCTGTGCTACTGGGCACGGCCCTCGCCAGCCATACCCACATCGGTGTTGGTATCTATGAAAGAGGGGATCGTGTCGGAGGTCTCAGTGATCCCTACGGACGCAATGAATACGATTATGGATACTCAAGAGGTCAGTTCTCTGGCGGGCCATGCTCCCGAACAATCTCACGGTAGCTCCCCTGCTTCTCGGACTTGAAGTTTGATTTCCGTTTCACGGAGGGGTTTCGAGCTTGTTGAAAGAGAAGGCCCGCCACTGCGATAAACTCCTGCGAGAAAAACGTAGATTCCTCGACTCGTCAGCATAAGGGAAGGGATGGATTCGGATGAGTTCAATTACGGATTCAGAGCGCTAGCAGCAAAATTTCTGCGAGAAGAGATTCTAGAGGACTCAGTGATTGCTCATGAATGAGAATGGCGGGAACGGCGTTCTGCTCCGAGTGCACTCTGAGTTCCGGATTCCACGGAAACGCTGTTCCAGATCCTGTATTTTACGATGGGGGAAGAGTCGCGGGGATAGTACGGGATTATATATAATATCATGTCACCGCAGATGATTCCGTCATGCAGAGCTACCAGAGCCCGGAAAATCCCGATCGCTCGTACCCGCGGTGTAAATAGGTGGCGTGAGCCGTCGGATCCCATCCGGGAAAATTTGGCGGCTCTGAAGGAACCGTCGATGCAGAGAAACGCTCTTGTAAACTTTCCCTTAAAGGGTCCGCTCAACCTTATTGACCTTCTCGCTCCGGCGTTGATATTGCACTGAGCCGCACCCTCGTTTTCTGAACCGCCGAGCGCACTTTGAAAGAACCCGTGCGGATCATTCCCAGTTTTCGGCATCGCAAGACGCTTTCTCGGCTCCTCTGAAATTCCATTTCGCATTGAATTCCCCAGGAAGGATCTCCTACGAAGACGATGATCACCGTCGAGGGCCTCATCGACCCAGCTACGATGGACAGCCTTCAACGCGTTATGGCAGAGACCGACTTGGCAGGGACCGTCTGGACAGAGATCGTTACGACCACCAAAGCTACGACCGTTCACATGGACGTGTGGGTCATGACCGTCGCGACAGTTATTTGAGGGACGACCGCTACGGTTTCCGCAACAATCGAGGATACAGTCGCGGATACGACAGAACCAGCTCGGGTGACCGCGCTTCGGATCGATACGACGGCTCCGACCGCTACGACCGCCATGACCGTTCCGACCGCCACAGCCGTCACGACCGTTACGACAAGTTTGGTGAGGGCCTCCACAGTTTTTTTATTGAGCCGGAAGGCAGATGAGTTCTGAGCTCAGCCTGAGTTCCTCCTCCATTCTGTATCTACGATGAGTTATCGAAGTTCAAGGCGCTGATAATAATCGCCGAGATTTCAACGATTACAACAATCGCCACCACGACCAACGTTCTCATGACCGAGGAAGTGATCGCTATTCGGGGTACGACCGACGCAGCGACAGGTACGGATGCATAAGCTCTGCCCTGAGGGTTGTAAATTCGACGTGCAAGCGCGTAATGAGTTGCTCGCCGCCATGAGTTGTGATTCGGCTCTATGAACTAAACGAGAATTGATATCGTGCCCAGATATCGCCCTCGAGGCTACCACGACGACCGCTATCCGCGGCATGGAGCGGGAACGTTTTTTGGACAAACGAGGTATCCAGCCGGTGAGTTGCTCCGTAGTTTTTTCCATCATGCCTCCGCTGCTCCGAAACAAAACTCGGCGCAGGAACGAAGACCCGACGACAAAGGCGAGCGATATTTGGGGCTCTCGCTCAGAACTCTGTCCGGACCGTCGACAGGAACAAACTCAGAATGTTTATTCTCCAAACTCCGTTGCTGAGCTTTCTTCCCCTGTTATCGATGTCTGTCGTTTTCCTTCCTCTTTCTCCCCGCGGGCAATTAGGAACACGAAAGAAAAAACCCGCCCCACGATTTGTCGCCCCTCCCGGCTCGTCCAAACGACCACATTCTATCCCCAGGTGAAGGACAGTACGAGCGAGGCTACGGGCGTCCAGCGGCAGGCCGAATCGACGGATACGAAGTTCGAAAGTACGGTTGGGACCTTGGCGGCTCGAGGTGATCTCCTCCACCGTTATTCTTTTTTGTATCCGATGGCGCATACGTATCGATCGTTGGAGGGATCGGATGTGTTTTCCGAATTCTCGATTGTTTCCACTCCGCAGGAATGCGTTGAACAGCGGTTATGATCACGGCTTCGCAGGATCGTATCAGGGGGGCTACGGCAGCGCGTACTATTCAAAACCAGCTCACTATACAGCGGGTGTCGGCAGCAGGTTGTATTCGCGATGAAGCTCCGAGAGAGATCGTCCCCGTCATGAAGCAGCCCAGCCCATCTCATCAATACAGCACATCATCCAATATGCTCAGAAATCATTCAACTAATTAGATCCACTGGTACATACCAGCGTCGTACCAATAAAGCCCGGATCAGTTATTTAAAAGAGTTAATTTCCCCTTGCGTGCGATCTCCCGGGCTGGTCTCCCCCCCCCCCCCGATATCTTCCCAACCCACCCCTAATGCCTGGAAGCAATCAGCTGAGAACACTCACCGGTGACAGCCACGCTGCCGTCGCGTGCGACGGCCACACAGGTCACAGTGTCCTTGTGTCCCTCGGGTTTCTTGCTCTTGGGTCGAGCCGGATGACGCAGTTCGCTGCGTTTAAGGTAGAAATGCCAAACAGTGACTTTGTTTCCGGCAGCCGTGAACAGGAATGAATCAGTTTTCTGCGCTTGGACCGCGACGGTGGGTTGGCCATCGGGATGAGTTTGCAGAGCACAGTTGAGTTCGCCGGTGTGAATGTCGAAAATGTGTGCCTTCCCATCGTCGGTCCCGACGATGCATCGGCAATTGTCCCTCGCGAAGTCCACGCTGCTCACATTCCCCGTGAACCTTACGGGAGAAATAAGCCGCGCAAGGTCAGTCAGACCCTCTCTCGGAATGTCGAGCCAGCGCATTCGAGACCGCTGGACCGGACACCCTGACTCTCCAACGGAGCTCAATGAACTCACCCTTTCAAGCAGTGGACGTCGGATCCAGTGGTGAGGGAGCGGACGTGGATCGAGTTGTCCTGGCAAGTCATGAGAAGGAACGTCGAATCGAACGAAACTCTCATCGATGAAATGGCCGAAGGTAGCGTGATCGTATTCAGGAGCGAGAAGTTCTCCAGACTCCAGATGCACACCGTGCGATCACACGAAGCTGCGGCGGGAAATCGAGTCTAATTTGAGAATTCAGCTCCACACTGATTGCTAATTATGATCAATGGAAAGATGCACTCCGGAAGAGGAAATAAAAAAAAATGAACGAATTGCCAGACGTGCTGCGCGGCTCAGTTAGCCAGAAGAGGCGGAGCCCATGAGAACTACGAAGCGAGCACCACAGCATGAGTAGAACTGACCTGTGACGAACACATCGTCGCCGCGATTGACAACCACGGCGCTGATCATGCCGCGATGATTCTCAAGACGCTGAACCATTTGTCCCGAGTCGAATCGCGAAACCACGACGACTCCGATGGACGATCCGCTGATGAGAAATTCCTCTTTGTGCGTGACCGCCAAGCATTCTATGCTTGCGACATGATGACTCAGTTTAACGGTCGCCGCGCCCGTGGTCGCGCAGAATACGATTACGGTCGTGTCCTCCGACCCGGTTACAACTCTTGAGCCAGAACGTGTGAGCCGTAAACACGTGATCGGGGCTTTGTGTCCTGCGAGTCGATACAATTAGTTATGCGAGATTTCTTCAACCGCCGCCGCAGCGGAGGACGAGGGACAGGAATGGTGCTACAAGAGGGGCGACTCACCAGTCATCGAGACGAGGCGACGCCTCGTGGCAACGTGGTACACCTGGACACTACATTCGTCTTGTTCGAGAATCACATAAAGCTTTTGGCTATCGTTCGAAACGAGCATAAGCTTCACAGGCGATGAAAGCGTGAACGACGTCACCTGGGGCGGCAAGGTGAGGTTGAGCCACGTTGTCTGCGGGACCAGCAGCGGAGTCTTGGCTTTTTGACACCAAGAGTTTGCCTGGTTGACGAGGTCTTCCAAAACTTTCGAGGTTCCATCAGCTTTGAAACGAGACGAGTACGCGGTGTTAGTTTATTCGTCGCTGTCACAACAAGGCAGGCAGCGCAACTACAAACGACGCGACGATCAACCCCTGCTCTTGTGAAGCATGCGTCCCGTGGACGCGAGATTGCTATGCGACCTCCGGCGTTCGGTGTCGTCCGAGCGGGGACGGCTCGAGGACAAGCTCGAGTTTTCCATACACCAGGGCTCAGACGTATGGCTTCGCATCGTTAAAAGTTTGCTCCTGCTGATTGTCCAGCGATCGGCGACGATGCCGCTGCTCGCTCTGACAACGGAGTGGCGTGAGAGAGGGCTTCTCGAGAGAGATTCGATCCAACGCATGGAGTTGGAACTCGGAAGTTTGCGACTCAAGCGCGCCCCTTGAACGTACCTGCGTAGGGCGTTAACCAGTTCAGGATCTCAGTTGCCAACTGTTGCGGATCTTGACTCAGCACGTCGACAGCCTGTTTCGTCATGTTGTAAACGACCTCGACTTCCCAGTCCAGCAGTTGAGATCTCACCATCTCGAGTACGGAGCGGAGATAGCTCACCGATGCACCGCGAACGGCGCATTGAAGGAACTCGAAATTGCACACGGCGTCGTGTTTCAGCCTGTGCATCTCCCCTGGAAAAAGAGACGAATGTGGAAAAAAAAAACAGGAATGACCCTGCAATGCACCCGGTTGGAGCGTGCGTCTCCGCAAAAAGTATGAATATTTCAGAATATGGAACGCGAGCGCTGAAGATGGAATGCAGGGCTCCTCGCACTTGATGAGCGTCGATTTGAATAAATTCGAGCGCTCTGTAAAGGCGAGTCTGGCTTCCGAATACGACATCGCGACATAGTTCATTTGTCAACGACCGTTAATGTCTTGGATGACTTTCGCTCAGAATAGGGAGTCGTCCGTCGCGACGGGTTGACGCAGGGCATTCGAAATCCGATATTCGGTGTTGTTCGGTAGGTTCTAATACAGCGAAGGCCGTTGCTCAGCTCGAACCCTAAATTTAGATCGGAGTCGAGTGCAACTCGAGATCTGAAGGAGACTTCCTCCGACAGGAGTTCAAGTGAATGAGATGGGGATCCGACCCGGTATCCGTCCCCGCTGTGAGTGGCGCCGTCGTCATCGACCCCTGGCTCAAGATTGGAACGATGACTTTCGAGCGCCCGATCGACGCCTCATCGAGTGCCCGCCCGAGACGTAGCGATGCGTGCTCTCACCGCCTTACGTGCCGATCATGCAGCGAAAAGCTGAAGGGAAGCCGGGCGCAGGTCGGGGGCGCCGATCCGAGCAGGAGAGGGAGCGGCTGCGTGGCGGGTTAGCGGGCTGGCAGCGGGCGGCAGACAATGATGCTTCCGGCGACGAAGCTTGACTCCTAATTAAAGCGGCACAAAGGCGCTTGATTCCTCTGTTAGTCCTTGACCAACGAAGCGCGATTTCAGCGAGACTCTCTTTATCAAAGCGCCACTTTCATCGAGTTCTTCGGATATACAGGCTTCCCTAGGATGAGTAGCGTACGGGCGCGTATCAACACACGGATTGCAGAGTACGATTACGATGAAGATATTTAGCGAAAGTTCCTCCGCACCGATCATTGTCGTCAGGCATTCCGCAGCGAAGCGCCTGCCCAGTTGTGGAAGCGCCGAAGCACGCTGGCCAGTGAGTGAACGAGCGATGCAAGGCCCGAAACCGGTGTATCACTGGGCACTGTTTGCCCAGCTCGGGAACTCCACCCTTGCACTGAGTAAACGCGCCCGGCCAGTAAACCATCCGCGGATGTCTCTGTAGATACTCATCGGGCGAAGACGAGGTTTCAGCTGCGATATTCTCGCTTTGCTGGAGTCCCCAGAGAGGGCCTCGAACGGTGGCAGGTTCTGCTGTCTTGGCGTTGTCAGGACGCAGCGGATTGAGCGGAACTCATTCCGATGCGGGGGATTATTCAGCTGCGTGAAAAACTATTTTAAGAACTCGAAAAATGCATTCGCTCCTAGACATCCGCTCTGATGTCGTCGCCCATGAACAGTCACCGAACGAAAACAGAGGCGGAAAATTCGTCACCAGAGACAGAAAACATTTCAAAAGAGGGTAAACAAGGAAGAACGAGAGTGAAAGTCTTGACGGAACACACAAGGAAAGACCAAGTAAACTTCACAGCGAGCAGCACCGTCAACTGCCAACCGACAGCGAGGTCGAGCCCCCTTGCGATGAGGAGGCAGAAAAGGACCAGCTCATCGAATGCCCAGGAACGAGAATGCGACGACTGTGTGCGGCTCGTCTTCGATTGAAATCGCGAGCGCCCTCGTCGGGGTTTGCTGATAGTGAATCTCATTCCTATCATGAAGTTTTCGACGACTGTACACGACCCGCGGGAGAGTTTCCCTTCTAGGGGACGTCTTACGTCATACTGGCCGTTCCGGCTCACGATTCAGGCGAGTAATGAATGCGGAGGCGGAGTCCCCTTGATGATACGTCAACGCAGCCGCTCACATTCACGCAAAGAAAGAGAGAGAGATTAGGGAGGAGGCCGATGACGATATAATATTGGAATAAGGATTGTAGGTGCGTAATCCTGGATTTTTTTCCTGTGAGATTCCTCGGGAACGGCTCTCTGTCGTAGGGCCACGAGTTTTTGCTGTTTGACAAGAACAGGTAACGCCCTCCTACGTTTGTCAATCACCCGAAGATCAAAGTGTTTGCTCCAAAGGGATCCTGGGACACGATTCAGGAATCTCGAACCTCGATGATCACATTCAAAAGCTCGTGGTGGAACTATGAACTTGGTCGCAGGATCGTGGTGGTTAGAAACAGATGAATAAACTCGGACTCTGATTCCTTGAGCGACGACCGAGTTCACGATCTCCAAGCGGTTCCTTAGAGGAACCTACTGCGGTTATTGCAGTCCAAGAGTTGTCCTGTCTCGATCTTGGATGAACCTGATTGAGTCAGGCGACAAGAAACGACACGGCGCAGCCGCATCTCCATTGCGCAAAACACGGATCGTTGACTTCGCTGTCAACTTCATGGCTGTCTTAGTCGGTATCCTAGTCTACCTCGCCAAATTTCAGCGGTTCACGATATGTTGATTCGTCCTTCAGAATTTCAGTGTTTTGAAGTCCAGCTTATCAGTGTTTCTAAATCTACCAACGAGATTCCGCATGGGAGTGACAACGTACCTCCCGCCAGGAGGTGAAACCACATTTCGTCGACTTCCCGCAGGACATCGGACCAATCCTCCCGTTTTTTGGCTTTACCAACGTCGTCGTACGAGTTGCCCAAAACCGCCGCCTTCTCCTCCTTTTGTGCCAAGAAGCCCATATGAAAGGCGCCGCCCAGTTCGCAATGACAACTCTGGAGGTCCTCTTCGCTGGAGAGGTACCTGGAAGAGCAGAGAACAAGATGAGCGCAGGGCGAAAACTCGCGGCGTGATGTCGTTGAGAACCTTTGTGAGCGGCCAGATATCTTGTGTCCGAACTTTCCCGATGATGAGAGGGCGCAGCGACCTGTTATCGGTTCGGTCGAGGTTTTATCGGGGCAAAACAAGGGAAGAACTGCAAGCAGTCTCTCCGAGTACTCCGAGCCCGCACAAAATAATACGAGCAGCCCGTTTCGAGGCCGACTGAGCTCCGGTGAGCGGTGGTTAGTTGCAGAATACTCAAACAGCTTCGAAGTTCTCGCCGGTCGTCATCACTGTACCCGCTCCAGAATTCGTGGCCCAGCAAGCTCTTGTCTGCTGTCAGGCGATGTCGAAGGTCTCGATCCTGTTCCCAAACAACTTACTTCTCTTGGAGAAATTGCGTATTCCGACTATCGCAAAACCAGCTCACCTGTTTTTTACATATTGGCTTATACAACGATGACTCCACTGGATGTAGGACCGGCAGTCGACGTAGGATTGTTTCAGGAGAGAGCCTGAGGAGGTCGTAATCGGATTCCGTCAGGTTAGTTAGCCGGCTAATTCGCTTGTTGAAGATCTAACAGAGTCGATATGGAGAATCGACATAGGAGAACTCCGAGAGCTCTAGTCCCACGCGAGGAAACGGACCCTCAGAAGGACGACACGGGGCGCCTCGACAGGGGTCGCAGCTCAATAGAGAATTAGAACTCGACTGCCAGGGAGAGAGCGATGTTTCTGATCAACCGATGACACTCACCTAGCTCCTTCGTAACGACCATCCAATTCAGCGGCAAATGGTTAGAATCACTGTCAGTCGATTGAAGCAGCTCCATGAGCTCTGGTTCTCGAAAACCGTAATTTGTACAGGCGAGGAACGAGCAAATCCTCTTCACTGGCTGAACTCCGTATCTGCGGAAGTGGAAGAACGACGTCTTAGCAGAAGAACAGAACCCGAGATGTTTCAGAGTAATTGCGTGACGAAAACGGGCCCAGGGGCTCTAGACGGCGTCGCCAGAACGGCGGATTCCCGCTGAAATTCAACTCCTCCCCCCGAGCCGTTCAGGAACAATCTCAGCGTCAAGCCGGCACTTGGCTAAGCTGCTCTATCGTCTTGGAAGTTCCGCAGCACAAGACGCCACGAGTAGGGATTATTGATTGTCCAATAATTGAATTGCTCGCGCCTTTCCGTACCAAGCAGAGTGCTAGCGTCTGCTTCCCGGGGAGTTCTCGCCGCGTTCAAGCTCAGCCCCGCGCGGTTAGTGCTTAGGGTAATGGACTTTACAGAGCGGCGTTAACTTACCTTTGTTCGAGATTGTCGAGGCAGTCGTTCACAAGAGACTCGCAGTCTGAAGGAACACATATGTTGGTGTCCGAAGACTTCCAACGTTGGCTTCGCTCACACAGAAGCCGCACAAATAAGGGTCCCAGGGAGGCGTTTTCTACAGCGAGAGACACGCTGCGTAGCTGTTCGCAAGTTAGAGTTCGTTTGCAGTCTTTGAGGCAACTTTGGAGCATTGCCAACGTGGCCTGACCGGTCAACACTGGGAAGAGAAGAGAGAAAATTGTTGCTCGCGAACGGTTCCAACCCGCTCCCGTGACCCACTGCATAATTGGATCGATGGGACGCTGAACGAGTTTTGTTCAGCGACCACTCGATTTCCAAAGACGGGCATTCCTCGTTGGATGGAATGAAGTTTTCCCTGCTGCGTTCTGCAGAAGCTCGGAAAGACACCGAACTCGGGGAACAGAAGGCTTCTCTTCTGCTCTCGATTCAAGAGAACAGCCTCTGTGTAGACAGAGCACTCGACGCAATCGAAGACTCTCGGTGTCATCGGAACAAGTAACAGTTCTCCGAGCGGCTATGAGTCGAATGAGTCACTAGATCGAACCGCGGAACGAACGGTGAGGTTCACGAGATGAATCGGGTCAGATTCGCCCAAGTTCCCGAATGTCGGGAGCTCATCTTGATATCTATATTTTTTTGGCCTCGATTCCGTGGCGGACGAGTGGACCGGGATTTCGTGTAAATTCTCAGAGCGTCAGCTGTCCGATCGCGCGTCGTGTGGTAGCGCCTAAAATGGGCGGAACTCGTCGGTGTCTTTCACTCTCGGACTCTCGGTCTTGCCGAGGGTAAATGAAAGCGCACCGATGTCCCAAATCGGTAAACCCACGGGAAAGCACGTGAACCGAAGTCCCACAAGAACTTCCTGCTCAGAGACAGCTCGTGCGCATGAGATTTGTCAAGTTCTGGCGTCTCGCTGAGGACACACATGCAGCGGTTGCCTTCGACTCTGACACATATTCCATCGATCGAGCGAATTGTGTTCTTGCATCGGAAGCAGAACGATATTTCGGAGCAAAGCTCAGCTGTGAGATTCATTGAGACCAAAGGTGGCCCGATCGAAGTTGAATCACAAGCTGTGGTTCGCGGGATGGCGGAGAGCTCATCGTTGCCATGACGTCACGTGAAACTGAAAATTCTCAGTTTCGATCTCGAGAAAAATGTTCTGCTGCGGTCGAGGAGGACGTCACGGAACTTCTGCTGTCAACTCGAATGCTCACGGTGACCATACTCAAGCCTCGGGGCGCTTCATTCCGCGAGTGAGAAAATCGAGAGAGAAACCCACGAGTCGGAATTTCAGAGCCACCGCCTCGGAAGATCAACCTTCAGATGAGAATTCGCTACCTGACCACTGTTCTCTACACAAAGGGTTCCACTCCGCGGAATACGCACCCGGAATGTGAACGTAGGAATCGGACGACGAAATGCGAGATTTTAAAAGACTCATGATATTGTTGGATGCTGATGATACGGAACAGATTATGTGAACGTTCAACGGCAGGGTCCAGGGCAGCCAGCCGAGCAGTGATGCCTGGGTCGATGGCGGGCACTTGAGCTCGTCGAGGTCGTCGAGGATGATGACGAGGTCGTTGGTGGTCGTCTCGACTTGTTTCAGCAAATCCTGTTGAGAATGAAAGGTCGCAGAAGTCGCCTCATTGATTGACTTTATTCACCAGAGATCCGGGTGGCTCCCGTTGGCGGCTCGACGCTGAATCGATTCGGGAAACTCCGACTGGTCCGGGGCGAAACCACGCGGAAAAACATCCCGGCCTGAAGTTGTCCATCACGGACGCTGCTTCCAGAGAGCCAGTGATTGAACACCGTCCCGCCATCGATGAATCTCTGGTGGAGGATCAAACACTCACCTGGAACCATATCGACAGCTTGCCCAGCTCGAAACTCTGATGCTTCGGACTGATCTCGAAGCCGAACACCATCGATATATGGAGACACATATTACGCAGAAGTTCGGCGGTGTACGACGAGCAAGGACTCTTGCCCACAGAGCGAACGATGCGGACCACGTCGCTCCCCAACCACTCAGGACAGTAGGTCAATACCTGGCGATGAGAGCAGGGATGAGCCGGAATAAAAGAGGTCTGCTTCGGGTGATGGTGTTAATGTTATTTGTTCCGTCCATCTAATATCCGCTCGTACTCGTTTGCCTCCCACAGTTCTGTCTCCTCTCTGTTCTGCCGATATTGGCCTCACTTCGAACTAATGGCTTGTCGCCGTCGTCGTCGACGACGTTGTTGTCGGGGTTGCCGTTGGGCTGTTGTCGATGTCGTTGCTTCCGCCGACGCCGTCGTCAAGAGCCCGACCCACGACGGAATCCATTTTTGCGCCGAGCTCTCTGCTAGCCGCTCGGCCCGGCCAATCGCCATCGTTCCCTCTCGACTTGAAGCTCAACTCCCTGCGGGTTCGGGGGGCTGACGCCTCCCCCGTCGGGCCTACCCCACTTCCCGCAGATCTCCCGACGAGAAATATGGAACCGAAGCATGGGAGGCTCCCGATTTTCAGCAGCCGGCACGCGGATGAAGAGCTCTCCGGGAAACAGGATGATCGGATTCCGGAAATCCCATTGTCAGGAGTTCGCAATAAGAGGACAACCGGGAGAGGAGCGCCAGGAGAGAGGAGCCGTAGGAAACGACGCTGGCGGCGACGAGGTACGCGGCGGAGCCGCTCTCGATTGCGATCATTACGGAAGTTTGCTCGTTTATTTCTTACCTGGGCAAGCAGGGTGCTTTTTCCGCTTCCGTCAGCGCCGCTAACGACAATCGGTGTATGACGAGCTCTTTCTTCTTCCCCACACATCAGTCGTTGAATGTACAACAAGGGCCCATAGTCTCCATCTCTGGATTGCGAGACTCCCATCGCTCGCAGGTGTTCCCTACTATTGCACAGATGCGTTTGAGCCTCGCGAACCACTTCTTGGACCACCTGCAAATCGCGACATCGTGCTCTCAGTTGGTTCCGTTGACCCGGGACTCCGTTTCACGTCGATTTGCTCCTTCCTCTGAGCGTCACTCTAATTATCCAAGCCTCCCGCATCGATGGCAAAGCCGAGGGGGGGGGGGGGAGCTCCAGTACGGAGGAGGGGATGGGGCGGGAGTCAATGACATCTCTCCATCTATCTATTCGCCGCTTCGTTGTATAAATGTATCTCATCCGGCGAGAAACGACCGCAGAGCTGTTTCCTCGCTCCACAAGCAGCTCCCCGTGATTGATCAAGGCGTTGTAACTCCGCCGAATGAATGAACGAGCCGATAAGGCTCTCCCCTACCTTGCGAAATGTTGGTGGAAGCTCGTCCCAGTCAGGGCTTTCTACATCGGCAGCCTCAGCGACCATTTCTTTGAGACGCGACGAGAGGGTCGTTGAGAGGTCGTCTAGGTAGACGTTGTGCTCATTCACTTCGGGATCAATGCCCGATGCCTGCCAGGACAAACTGCAACGGAAAAAGGAGAAATTCGAAGAGTGGCACAAGCAAGCCGTATCGGGAAGAACTGCTCCGCCGCAGACCTCGCTCAAACCTCCGGGCTTGGATGCAGTTGGATGCACAGCTGGAGGAACGAAGACGCTTCCGTTCGATTTATCTAATCTCGAGCTGTGGGCCGCCGCGGCCGACAATGTGCGGCACACTGATCGATGGAGCAGCGGGAAAAGTTCCGTCTCTAAGGCATCTCCCACTGTCACCGCCTCACACCTTTTTCGATTGAGCGGAGGCTCCGAGTCGACCGACTCACTGCAACCCGCAGCTGTCGACAGCTTGAATTCTAGATGGAACGAGATCGCCTCCGGCTCGGTCGGTCGGCTAATCCGACGGCCCTCGTCGACGGGAGCCACTGGCCGAAAGGGAGCGCTTCGACTCTGTTTCACGACGGGAGAACTATGCTCGTAACCGGTGTCTGAGGAACATCGAAGAACGACGAGCAGAAACTACGGCCGGACGAATCGCCCTCGAGGAACTTTATTCCCCCGTCTCGCCTCGATCGGAAACCCGGGCCAGCTATGGCCTGTGAGGCGAACGCGTATTTGCTCAATCGTAGTCGGGAGCCCAAGTTCGCCGGGACGGAAGCACTACTCGTTCGAGAGGAAATACTGTTCGGAAGTGGGGAGCTACTTTTTTCTCGAGTCGGACATGAGACAAAAACGCGCTGTTCTCACTGATTCGTCCGTCTGCGATCCGTTGGCCTTGGCAGTGCTCCCAACGCGGCTCACATTCGTAGAGAGGATTCCGTTTTTGTTCGGTGCGCAAATCCTGCTCTCCACCCGTCGGCCGTCTCCGACGCGAACCAACAACGAATGCGTCGTCTTCGGCATTGAAGTCGCCCTCCAGGTGTTTGATCAGATCTCGAGATCGCGGGCCTGAGGCCTCGAGGCTGCGTGAATTTCTCAGCGGCGATTCGGGGACGAGCTGATGTGCGTCCACGCTGATGCTATTCCCGTTGAGAAAAAATCGACGGCGAGTTCGGAAAAGCAACTCGGATAGTTCCGCGCGTATTCTTCCCGCCGTCCAGTTCCCCGAGCCTGATGCTGGTGGCTCTTTCAATCTTTTGTCGGAGATCCATCAGCTCAGCCATCGAGGAGACGGCCGTGTGCTGACCGAGGCGCCAAAATCATCGTTTCTGCCATCATCGTCTAGATTGCGTCGTTCTGAACGCGTCGCCATCACATGTTCCTCCGAATTCGAATCGAAAGGCGACTCGAGTCGCGATTGAGGCTTGTTTCGTTCACTCCGAATGGAAAGCGAGTTCAACGGCATGGAACCCTCAGGATATCCCGGGCGTCGCCTTCCGCATCCGGCAGGGCGGCGATGACGCCGGCCGTGGCCTACGGATCCCGATCGAGAACACGGAATTCCGCCTTCCAGGCCCGACGTTCTGAAACAGGACCGAATACCGCGAAACGATACTTTCGGAACTTGCTATCGAAAGCTCTGCGGAAGCATGATGCGATGGGTACCAAAAGGCTTGATCGGCTTGGTTTTGAACCGACTGCGCCGCCGACGAATAGCTTTCCGATCCCACCCGATCTTGCCATCTCGTTCACCAGCCCCAAACAGCGGTTCGCGCAGGAACGCGCGCTCTTTGAAGAGCTGTGAGCGTGCCCGATGTCGTCCATGTTTTTGCCTCCAAGTCGACGTCAACGGAAGGCAAATACGAATTCGTATTGAAAACAACTTTCCGTCAAGGAGACCCCGCAATCTCGTACGAGAGTGTGCGCTGTAGCTGTTGAAATGAAAAGCAGCTCGCCTTCTTCTCAAAGCATTCGAAATATGCACAAATCGTCCCATCCACTCTCGCCTATTTCGTCTACGAGACACATCACGAGAGCCTCACATCAGCAGCTCAGACCTGGCAATATTCGGACGGCTAACTCCTGGCTCAATGGACGCAAGCTCGGCTCGGTCGAAGCGACGATTTGACTTCGGCGACCGGAAACTTGAACCGAAAGCGAATTCCACCTCTCGCCAATCTGACGTGCAGCCCCAGCTCCCTCAGAGAACGACGCAACGCGAGGTATGGTGAGCGTTGAGCAACTCCAGGAGCCTCGATCTTCGAGGCAGAGACGAGCAGGGGAGAAATCTCTGCAATTTAGAGGATCTGTCGTCGCATGCGGGAGTCTGTTGATCTTCCCGAGGAGTATGCGCGACAGTGACTTCGCCTATCGTGAGGGGTTTGCTGCGGAGCGCAATATTCCTGCGTGTGTATCCGCCGTTCTTTCTGCTTTCGTTATTTTCAATATTTCTTCTCTTGGTCGTGGAGCTTCAGCGCGCCCCATCCGATCCCGGGCTGTGTCTCTGCTGAGAGATGATTTTACAGACTGGATCCGGAACCCCGAGCCGGAAACATCTACTTAACAATAGATTGCATTCGCAAGGGGAGCAAAAATGTAGGTTGTCGTCGATCGGACATCAGAGGGCATTGTCTCGACTTTATCCTGGAAACGTGTATCGAAGGAAACGTTGTGGACAGCTTCAGCTCCTCGGCACAATGACCATGGTCCTACTCCTGCGATGTAGGATCATCGTTTCGTACTACTGGCGACGGACCTTCCCTGGACAGGGCTCGTAAGCCAGAAAAGATCAGGATTTTGGCGATGGCCCACGACGACGTTCGGGATGGAAGACGATTGCGATACGACCCGTCTGCGTCACCAGCCTGTCGCTCATCGGATTTTAAGAATTTCCGCAACGCTCTTCTATAGTTTTCCGGGGTAACAGGTGAGGGTTGGCCTCTTGGAACTTTTCGCAGTTTCGGAATCTAGGATGTCTGAGAAAATTAGGGATCACGCAATTTCTCTGCGATGTAAAACGGACGAGCAGAATCGGTTCCGTGCAAGCGACCGGTGAAGCTTCCGAGGTCCCCCCCCCAACTTGAAAAGCTTCAAGGACCGGAAAATCGTCTCCTTATCGAAAGTCCGGAACTCGATCGAGTGACCAGCCCATTCAATGGAATGATACCCTCCCTGTTCAGACGCTGCTCTGCTTCGAAAGTGATTAAAATGACCGAAATTGCCTCCAGATTTCTACAAAAAACTGTACCAAGGTATGTGAGGGCGATACATAGGGCAAGAAATGCGGGATCCGACGACAGATCTCGTTCAGTTTGGACAACGTCTCTTCAGAAATGGCGCAAAGCATTTGATATCGGGGATTTTTCGTTCCTCATATTCGATCAGCGATTCCTTCAAAATTCCAATCTGTATACGGAGGCTTCCCTGACATTGTTAGCTCAGATCTCGGGAAAAACAATCTCGTATAGGGTTCTCAGGAAGCCTCCCGCCAGCAGCGGAACCAGGGACGAAGTTTTTGGTAATATCTCTCCAACTCGAGAAACGACGCAATTTTTCCATTCACTGTTCTTCCGTTGTCAAGCTGGACAAAAACACGTACTCACCCAGACGGACCGTAAATCTTTTGGCATCCTTCCAAAAACAATCTGTTTTTTTTTTTTTGTTCTTGTCAGCGGCTCTGTTTACCGCTCTACCGACCACAATGTTTGGTCATGTTGCCATCATCGCTGCTTGTTTTTTGCACGCTCTTTGTCCCACTCATTCTTCCTTCTCCCAGTCGTCGAGCCTTGCGACCGACATGCGTGAATAATTGTCGGCAGCGTGAACCTCGGGCTTTCCCCCCGATCGATTTGAAGGTTTGTTCTGAGCGGATAAGCAGGAGGAAAGGAAAGCGTTCGGCGCCCAGCTCCGCGAGACGACAGAGTGACTGCTGGGAACAGAAACAACTTTGCTTACTTGTAAAAAAAACAGTTTTTCTTGTCGACCCCGAGGATGATGTCGGAGATGAGATCGTTATTTCCCGTTCCGTTCGCGTCGATTTCATCAAGGTCGCAGAACTTGCCGGCGGCGGTGTCCCGACCATTTACGCCTGCAGCAACGAAGGGAGGAAAACCGTCAACGAACTCGAATTCTCAAGCGAAGAAATTCCTCCGTCAGCAACGAGGCGAAAAAACAAGACCGCGTTCGCACGAGATCAGGAAAAGCGGGGGAGAAAACATGATTCAAAGTTGATTTCGGAGCCCGCAATCTAATTATGGGGATATAGCCGCTTGTGAATTATTCGAGTCAGCTCACCTTCAAGTTGTCGTACGACACAGAGGATACGTTGAGGCGCTGATTTGGACAGTTTCAGAGCGTGACTCAAATGGCTTTGTACACCTGTGGGAACACCGCAATCAACTGTCAAGAAGGGCTTGCTGAGGCCAGAACTCCATGGGAGTTCAATCTCGAGTTCAATCTCGAGAGTCATGTCCCTGAAGATTGGTCGAAAGCAAAGTCAAGGAGTGGATCCATCGGAGCTTACACGTTCTCAAAAGCGCGGGAGTGTTCTCAGATGATATGAGTCCATCTTCGAGCGCGGTCTTGACACCGTATTCAAGTACCGTGGCCACCCCGCTGTCGTCTTCTGCGACATCGTCCAGGGCGGTGTTCGATCTGAAAAGAAGTCCATGTTCGTTTCTTGGTCCGTTTCCCTCGTAGATTCCTCTTCGCTCCCTCTGTTTGCGAAGCCTTTTCGTCCAACTCCAATAGGCTCTCTCTCTCTGTTCTCGTTATCCCCATCTTCTCATTCCAGGGGGAGCTCTCGTGCTGTTGGCTCGCTCGCTCAGAACGATTCCCAGCTACCTTCTTACTGCGATCGAGCCCGAGGAGCAGCGGCTCTCGCGGTACATTCTAACGATGGCTGACCTTGGGTGATCTATACTGAGTCTTTGGATTTGGGACTTTTCCGCGTCATCGCTTACCGATTACTTGTTGTGGCCGCCGTGGGAGTTGCCGCAGCCGCGGCCGCCGAAGACGACGTCGCGACATCGAGACAGTAAACCGGCGGAATGGCGTTGTTGTCGAGGGTGTAACAAGATTCGAGAGTTGACGTGTCTACGCCTCCGTCGTGGCAGCACGTGAGGATGTGATTGAGCTCGTCCACTGGAATCGCTTGCGGCAAAACGTACGGCCGACTCTTGTTCCCAATCAGACACTGTGAATACGGTAAGAAAACTCTGTCCCCTTCACTGTGCAATGATCGTCGATGCTGTGATTGAATTCAATCAATCCGTACGAGACCCCTTCACGAAGGAAACTCCTCCAAGTCGACCTCGTGAGGACCCCCATCGGAGCAACGGGGATAACGAAGAAAATAAATGGGCGGGGAACGGCAGCGTCAGTTGTAGCGTGAATGAAGCAAACTTTGATTTAGAGCGACACAGGCCACGCGCAAGTCGAGAGCAGACGAAGCAGAAAGAATATCAACTGATGATGGAAGAGGCGACGCGAAGGCGGCGCGGACCTTCGAGCGACGACCGAGGATGCGAGTGGGTTGATGGGTGGGCATGCTCCGCTGTCAAAACCCCCCTCGATCTCCCCCTTCAGATTGACGTCGTGTTGATGTGCAAAAAAGCGAAGTCGATGTGACGACAAAGTGAAATTGACGATTCCTCGCCAACGAAGCAAGCACTCAACTACGCACACAAACAGCCTACACCATTCAGGATTTTCTGAAAGCCGGAATCGATGGGCGTGAAGTCTATTTCCGACGATGGCGCGACTCGTCCCCCCGGCTCTGTTGGCCTCGGAATTCAGGAACCGATTGCAATGTTCACACTACTGACGCCAGAGAAGACCCCACACCGACTCTGCGCCATCTTTGAGGAGGGACATCTCAATGCAGCCAAAAAGATGTGACCCGCAAGCACAACTCGAAGGAAGCCAGATGAAATGAATGACGGGAAACAAGTCGGGGTGTGAGGCAGGGTGGCAGCGGGCCAAGACCACTGCGAGGAATCCGTCCACAGTGAAAATTTAGAGAAAACTGGGAATAGTCCCAGCAACGCAGATAACGACAACTCGGGCAACAGCACAGACGGAGACTCACCATTAGAAAGCAGCCTAATGAGTTGCTGTGGCAGTTTTCCAACTCCCTAAGGTGAACATCGGGCGCCGTTCGAGGATTTAGCCAGGAGTCGTTGGTGAATTGTTGCACGTCAATGAGAGCCACGTCGACGCCTAAACTCGAACAATGCTTCTGCAGCTCTGGCACGACCTGTTCCTGAATGGCTCGTCTTTCATGCTCGAAGTCTGAAACGTGGGATTTACGAGCACTGTAGCCGACGCTTGATTGTTTGAAGTTCGTGCTGGCGGGAACGAGAATGTCGCGCAGGGTCGAACCCCACCAGTCTTGGAAGCCACGGCGCGTTTTTCAACACTTCTGGAAAAAATCCCCCTGGACCTAGAACAGCAAACGCACTTCACTCCATGAAACTATGATTTCGACCTTGCGCGGGAGGCAAACAAACCGTAAGCTCTCCAGGGAGATTTGAAGTTCAAGTCGACAGAGTGGCAGGAGATCTGTCCAAGCTCTAACAAATGCTCTCGAGAAACTCTTTCGTCCGCCTCCTTTCAAATACCTCAGACTGTGTCGCGTTCCCCGGTCTCTCGTGAATATCACGAAACAGCCATGAGTGAGAGGCTTTGGAATTGATATCATGAGAAAATACATTCATATTCGCAGAAAAATCATAATCATACATCACAACCCATGTTTGACGGTATCCATGATCAGACCTTGGCCAACGAATGGTCATAACTAGAACCAGGATCGAGGAAGTGCCGGCAGAGTTCCGGCATCCATGTGAAAGCATGCACCAGGAGAGATCCCCCCTGGGATCACCTCTCACGCTCGCACGCAACCCTCGAAATTATGTCCCTGCTGCGAACTGTCTCACTCTAACCTATCCCTCCCTTTCTGTGAGCCCCGAAAGCCTACGCTGACCCAAGTATACGTGCGAGATAGCGGTGAAAGATTGCGGCACCGCGCTGAGTTTTCAGAACTGACTCTCAAAGCTTTCGCCCGAGGAGCACCTCCGAAGCAGGTCATAAATTATTTGCTTCTTTTGTTAAGGAGCACTCGCAAAGTCGTTATCTGTAAGACGAGCAGCGGAGAACTAACGAACGAATGAATATCTCCCTTCAGTTGAGAAACCAAGTTCCAACACAAGGTCCTCCTTCTGCCTCGTCCCCGGGGATTCGTGCAGCGCCTGACGCCACCGCCTCCGCTCGGCTCTTGCGACGGTGGTTTGCAGCTGATACTGAATGTCACGAGTCCTCTTGTTTCACTCTGTTCGGTCCAAATCGATAATCTACGCAACCCTCCGGGAGAAGGAAGCCTGTCATCGTTGTCGTTACCGTGGAAGAGGGGATCAGCGCGGCACCGGAGTTCGTGCCTACGGTGACGTAGTTCAGCTGGCCGTCAGGTGCGATAACTTCGGCATCATCTTCATCGCAAGCGGTCTCAAGAGAGAATCAGCCCTGTCGGCTGGGCCGAGCTTATGAAGTGTTGCGTCCGACATCGGTTTCCATCGGAGCCGCGCGCGCAGTCGGAAGGAAACTCCACAACGCTCTAGGTGTCTATAAAGTGTCGTGTTACTTAGCCAAGCAGGGAAGCCGCCGCGAGAACCACCTGACTGGACACGAGAAAAATATCAGGTTTCTGCGAGAAACTAAGATAGCGATCCGCACGTTCTCGGAGAGCTATCGGTTCGAAGCGGCCGAAACGCCCGTTTCGAGATAAGAGAGCCAATAAACAATTTCGCCTCGCTCCGGGCCGCTGACCCACGGTTCGGCGATAAGTTTCACGTTCGCTCGCAAAGTGTCAGCTCCTTCATTCCGGTGAAGCGAACGCTTGAATTGATTCGTCCTCGTTCTCAGCCATTTTCGCCGCATTGAAACTCGAGCTCCGGCCAGAGGCCGCAAAATCCCGCTCGACGCCCAACTCGCTCGGGAGTCGCTGCACCGCTTGTTTGACGCTCAGACTCGGTTCCCGATGTTGAGGTCGTAAACCATCGGCCTGCCCTGTTTGTCTGTCGGTCGGTGGGCCAGCCGGTCGGCATCGGCATTCGAAACTTTCCCGGGAGTCTCAGTTCCAAAAAACCCGCTGAGGCATTTTTGGCTCGAAGATAATAGTTTCAACGAGACCCCGCCAATGGGAGCTCCCTGCGGTTTTCGTTCCCTTCGGCAAGTTTCGGTCAGCGGGATGAATTAGCCGTCCAGGAATGTCGTCATCCGTGTCCAGGCAAAAAAAAACGAGGTCCCAGCAGCGGACTGCTTCGCTGGTTTGCTGCTGCTGCTGCTAAAAAGCGTCTGCTACTCGTTCTTATCGGCTGCAGAGATGCGGCGTGCGTCCCCGCGAACACCTAATTAACTCGAGCTTGCGACCCTTTGGGAGCTAGCGAGCGCTCGCGACGGCAGGACGGTGGGCGTGCCTTCGCCCAGTTTCAGTAGGTTGAGAGCTTTGTTGCGTTCTCGCGGAGAAAAATGTCCTCCTCAACGAGCGAGAGGCGAGCTCTGAGCCAGGAATGAAATCGAGGGAGGGGGGAACCGACAACTTCGGAAAACCAGGGGAACGCGCCGCCGCACAACAAACCAGTCCCTCTGTCCCAGCGTGAGACGGGGTCGACGCGGGCGACGTGAAATGTGTGACAAGATTACAGCTTGATGGAGAGCCCCATTGCTCTCACCGTGTTCCGGCAAGGTCGTTTCAGCAGTCATCAGTCCGGTAATCCCCCAAAGGTGCAATTGTTGTATTCATTATAGTGTGCGGTTTCCTCTGCTCATGGCGCATAGAGGGAACATCACAGCGGCCAGTCGCGCGAGAACTCGTCGTTCCTGTGGCTGTAACTAAATTAAACTCAAACCTCATGGTTCCGAATGACCTACTCGGACCTCCAATCCAGTGGTGTACCCAGGGGGGGGGGAGGGGTGGATCGAATTCCACTTCGATGGACGAGATTGTTACGCAAAATTCTGTGTTATCAGGAAAATCTTCATGGGTTCGAAAAACATGTTGATTGCGTCATGGAAAACTCGCGACGATGATGATCATCATCACCGTCGTCATCACATCCTCGCCCCCCCTCCCGAAAAAAAAAGGTGGGTACGCCACTGCTCCGAAAACATCAGTCACGACGCCCAGATAGCCACGGTGTCTTTGCGAGGACGTCGTCGTGTCCTAAAAATCGCTCCGGAAAGATCGACTCTGCGCCACAGGTCAGCCGCCGCGCAGGAGTCGTCCCGGTCACTGGCGCGAGAGCAATGAAACCGGAAACGTTTGGGCAAGCTTCGTGCCGTGTCCGGTTTTCCTCCGATCGTCTCGGTGGGGCTTTGGCCGGAGCTCCTTCCGAGAGAGCAGTCTCACACCGAGTGAGGCTCATGGACGGGTTAATACCTCCGCTATTGGCAAATGTCTCCTTAAGCCTTCTCTAGCGAGTCGGTCGGTCGGTCGGTCGGTCAGTCGATTACACCCGAGACGGGCTTACATAATGAGACCGGCGAACGTCGAGAATCCTTTTCTGCTGACCTGGACGGATTCGGAGACGACATCGCGAATACGATCTCGCGCGCCGCATGTGATCCGAACCCCGTCCGCGAGGATACGGGATTCCGCGTTGAAAAATTCACAAGCTCGGTGTGTCCCTTCGCATGGCCGCTGACCCGAGCCGAAATCCGATTTTCGCCGAAGCCGTAAGGGATTCGGGGTTTCCCGTTCGGAGCGGATCGGCTGGAACGGAATCGCTTTCCGGCAGCTCTGTATCAACTTCCAAGCTCAGAAACCAAAATTGCGTCAGAGGTCCCGAAACGTTACTTCATCCTCGCGTGGTCTCGTTAATCATCGCGCTCGAGCGCTATCTATCAGTGCAGCGAGATGATTCCACAGGAGCTGCGGCTCGGTGAATGCGATGAGGGACCGCATCGAGTGGTCAACGCTGATACCGCCGCCACGTTCAAGTCAATAATTAATGTTGTTCATTTATTTACGTCAAGCTCGATGGGAAACTAAATCGTCTCCGACTTCTCGTTCCCAATTGGAATCAACGAAGTGGAACGCGTTCGCAAAGGAGACTAATCCGCGACTGCCCGTCTTCTCGCTCAGCTCTTCTCGAGTGTGTGCAACATTTGTTTTTCATCTTTCCTGCGAAACAAATACTCTGACCGCACAATAGCCCTATTGAGTCGATGCACACGGTTTCGCACGTACAATTACGCTTTTGAATGGGAATGTGCATCGATTCTTCACTGGGATGACTCGAGGTTTGCGGTGTTCACTAGTTTCTTGAAGCTGGAGGAATAACCTAACATGGAAATGCCTCCTCCAAGAATAGCTGCCGTGATCGTTTGAAAGGGCTTGTTGAGGTTGAGTCAGGAGAGACGAAAACCCAGTTTTATTCACTGACCGGTATCAGCGTCCAAGTTTAGCGTTCTCTGGAGGAAACAAGCTTTTTGATTTTCGATAGGAATATGTTCCTGGGTCTTCCTGGGTTTCTCTATGCGCTCCCAGCATCTCTGTGACAGCTATGTTTATTCCGGTCCCCTTACTTTCGAGACGGTGCTGAGCGTGTATATTTTTGTTTACGCACTCCTGCGTTCGGGAGTTACCTTATGGCGACGAATGCTCCGCTATGCTGCCTCCGCAGTCGACTTGAGAGCGGATAGAAGAGTGGGACAGACAAGAGCTCTGCGTCGGAGCGGAAAAACCAAGAACGTCCCGTTTCAAGGATTAACGAACTAGATCCCGTTGGAGAGGTGGTTTGCGAGGCCAGAGCTGTGTGTATTCTGTTACCAAAGGAATCTTGGAGCATTCTCTTCCGAGAAGCTCCAAGCGGCGGAAGGATCCTTTATCGAATCCATGCCTGGTACAAGTTCCGGCCGGCGAACGGTAGATACGTCACCTCGCGACCGGCAAGAGGTGCGTTTCAGAAGTATCAGTCTCCTACGTGTTCGCCTTCACAGTCGCCTGGCAAGCTATCCTGTCAGGAAGCCGGACCCTTCATTCATCACGAGTGACACACTCTTCAATTAAAGTCTGGAAAATTCTCGGAGAGCTATTCTTGGGAGGCCTTCTGCACGCGGGCATGGACTGAACGCTAGTCTCGGGGGGAACTGCGACTACAAAAATGCCCAGCGCTCAAGAAGTCAGGCTCCCCTCGTCCGGGTCTTTCAGAGAAGAAAAATAAAATCGACTTCAAGCGAACCGTCGGGAGTTAACCGAGGCGAGGCCAGATTGATAGAGTAGCTCACTTTCCTACTGAACCACTGAGTGGAAATCGCAATTCCCCACGCCTGTGATCTCGGACCATTGGTGGCACTTTGGCAGCGTACTCTCTCTCTTCTCCGTGCCCTCTCTCAATTCCCATATGTCTCTCTATTTCTTTCGCTATCTCTCTATTCCGCTCTCTTCCTCTCTATTTCTCTTTCGTATCACTCCCTCTCTCAACTTCGCATCCTCTCTCTCCATATATATCTCTCTCTTTCAATTGATAGGTGAGGATCTTAAATGAACTGCGAACTCTTGGAGCCGGAACCTGATTCTATTACAACCGTCGTACTTTGACAATCTTGACTCTTCCCTTCGTTACCCTCTACAGACACACCCAGCAACGTTGTTTGCATACTAAACCGAGAGGGAGCGTGCAGAGAGTTTTCCCGAATCGAGTTTAGGAGTATTTGCGTTGAATGCAAAAAGTTCCGCACTCCAGATTTAGAATCAAGTGTCCGTCGCGAGCGCAGACTTCAAATACAAGCTAGAAACACATGCGACGTCGGCGGAACTTCGTACGCAGCTGTTCTCTCTCAGAATGAGCTCACAGGATAGACGTAGCAAGCCGATCCTTTGTCCGCTTCGGAGAGGTTTTAGGAATTTCAACGACGAGCACAAACAAGATTGGCAGGTATGCCTTACCGCTTTTTGAGGAGCTGAGGACTAGTTTCAGGATGCGGGCCGGCGGGTCCGGAACAGATGTGAGGTTCCCTTGTAGCACCGCCTGCAGGATATGGTCCTGGTAAAGACTGGCCGACTGGGCCATGATGATGGTCTTGATACTGTTGCTTGCGGAGTCCGCAGCAGCAGAGACGGTGCCGTAGACGTTGGCGACAGAACCACTACCGATGATATCTGGCTCTTATTTCTTGTCGTCTACAGGATACAAGGACTCTTTCGGTCGGCGGTTCCGCTGAACTTCGGCATCGCCTGTAATATGAGATTGGCTTCTAGCATTACAGCGACAACTATTAATAGGAGAGGCTGTTCCCTATTCTACCCGCTCTTCTCGAATCCGCGTCGCAACACCGAATGTTGTCACAATCGAGACCGCACAATGTTTCAATAGCGATTATTTCGGAGGTCGGGTGTAATGCAACAGTATCCCGATTAATCATCAGATGACGAGCGCTCACTCCACGAGTACACATTCAAACAACCATGGTTCACTTGCATTCCTTTCCAGGAGGTCGGAACATGCTTCTCGTCACATGGTTAGCTGCGCGAGGCGAGGACTCATAACATTTCCGGCAGCGGATCGTAGTCTTCGACCCAAGCGGATCCGACATTGCGAAACAACTTTCCGCTCCAGGAAGTAATCAGCAAAGTCAGAGCTCGCATTGTGCTCGAAGATATTTCGATAATCCCCGACGCCGAAATAGAATCAACGCAGCATGGAGCGGAGCTCTTCCCGCTCTGTTCTCGATTCGATGCGAAGTAGATTTCGCAATCGGATGCAGTTCGAGACCGAGTTGACAAAAATGGCGCAACTGCGAGGGACTTCCCAACTCCCTTGAGGAATTTGATCCCAGGAATCGAAGAGCATCAGGGCTCTGACAGTGCACTCCGGAGGAGTCAACCAGGATAAGGTGCGTCAGCTTGGCTGGATCCAGTAGTCCACAGATATACCGAAGCGTATAGAGTCTCTCCAGAAACGGGATGATTCCTTTTTTCCGGCAAATTATTTCATCAAGGCAAGCCTTCATCCCCCGATTTCCGTCCGTCCCATGGAGATGGTACTCGAAATCATCGTCCGTTTCGTCCCCTCCGGAACAGTGTCAAACAATACCGCCCCTCCGCCTTCGGTCGAGGAAAATCTGGGTAAACGCTCGAGCCGGAAAACGTAATTTTTCGGTGCAATGGCCGACTCGGGAGCGTGATCGAAAGATGAATCATAACGAGCCTGGGTGCATCAGCAACAAGCGGGGCTAATGTTACGTCGCGATTCATTGGCCGATTCGTGCTCCTGATTCGCTTCCGTCTCAACGATGATACACAGTCGTGGGATTCCGGCGCTGCTCGATCGCATAAACCGCACAGACCTTTCTGCCAACTGAGAACCGAGCCGAACTTGCAATAAATGCGGGCTAAATGCATCAGCCGATCAGGACGTCGGCCTGCTGGTACAGATAGTGCCAGCGATATGGAATCGTCGAGCCCACGGGCTATTAGAGCAGGTATGTCGAACGACGGAACCACGGCCTCCAGCTAACGTGGATTCCGATCTCTGATCATCACCGATGAGTCTTCATCTGAGAGTGAATCGTTTCGAATGGATCCCGCGCTGAATCACTTCTGTGGAGGAGCGACCTCCGACCGACGGACCAACTATCGGAGGAGAAGCATCGCAAAAGAGCTAATTCCCAACCTCACGCATATCTTCGCTGTGCACTGCGAGATTCTGTGGGTTTCCGTTCCGATCTCAACGAAATAACTGTGTCCGGAAATTTGGAAGAGTTTCCTCTCGAGAAAGATCATTGCGTCCGAGCTATCGGTCTTCTATGGCCGCACGAACGACCGAAATCAATCACTGGTTACTTCCACACCCGGAACGAGTTCGGGCAAGATCCCGTTCAACAAGCAAACCCAGTTAAACCGGCTTCACTCAATTCAGGAGGTCAGGAACTCCGAAACCACCGAGCGAGGCTCGGGTTTCCTGAACAGCTCGACGACACAACCTGGTCGGGCGCGTCCTGTGAAGAGTGTTTGAACATGGACTAATTCAGAACACGGGTGGCGGTCTCAGCAGGAAGAGCAGCACCAGCAAACGCTTCATCAGGCTGCTCGGCAGGTGGGCAGGCCTGGTCTGCGAAGGCAGTTTCAATAATTTCCTTTGGACCCCCGGCTTCGGAGCGAGAGACAACCCCGGTTCCTCCAGCAATCATCTTCTGGCGGCCTCGGGCAACGAACAGGTACGAGCGACAACCTTTAGACATACAAAGAGCGGAAAAGTGAACGAACCGCCAATCGGGAGCGAGCTATTCAGAAGCACACTCTTGAGGATATTTTTTGAGTTCCTCTTAAGTTTTCCCTCTGCGTTCGCCACTCGATTTTCTGCCGCCCGTTCCTGGCTCCCCGGTTCCCCAAGAGCTCGTCAATCGACCCGGGGAACGGGAGCAAGTCTTTGGTCAAACCCTCTTCCTCTCAGCTGGTTCGACTTAGCAGACGATCACGAGGTAGTTAATCGCCACCGCGGACAGGTTTCGGGTCGGGTTGCTAGCGAGGCGATCTCTTGGGATTATTTCACGATCCGATCCACGAGCGTGAATTAATCACCGCGTTTGTGGTCTGATACCAGTTCTGTTAGCAATCGCTCTCTCGATACTGAAGCCCCCCCCGGTGCATCGCCTAGCGCGCTCCCTCGGAGTTCGTGAACTTCGGGAGTTGTGAATCAGCCAAACAAATATTTGACTGATTGGGCCCGAATGCCGAAGATGTCGATTGTGAGATGCCGTTGAAGAAAACTTCGAATCCGGAGCCGCTCAATCCCAGGCGTGCGGCTGTCACGGCACAGGATCGATGAAGCTTCCAGCCTCAATTACTCTCTTCCGCAGCTTGCGCTTTCGCTGACAAACAGAGTCGTGTTGACGAACCCCGTTCCACCTCCGGATTGGCATATTTGATTACAACGCAGCGATCGACGGTCGTCGTTTCGAGACTCGCTTCAATCACCTCACTGACTCCACATGCTCTGCGGTCGTCTTTTCACATCGACCACACGAGTCCCCAGGTCTCCAACTGCATGGAACGCGCGTCCGAGCTGCAGGTACGCAGAAGATCGTCGACCCTCCACTCAAGCCCTCATAGGTGGAATTGTTCCAACACAGACTCGTACCCTGTACTTCCAAGGCTACAAGCAGACCGTTGATATCAAAATAGGCTCCACGTCCCGAATCCGCGCTAGCGTGTACGTGAGGGGAGCGCTTTATCGCCTCAGGGAGTTCATCAGACTGAAGTTATGCAACAAGCCGATTCTGACGCTGGAGTCGGAAACAACGATTCCGCGTTGTGAGAGCCCTCGCTCAAAGTTCGCGGACGGGTTCCAGCTCCGCTAACAAAATTAACATCGGAGATCATGCTTTAATCGACTGACGGAGATTGACGCGAATGCGCCATCAGTCGCAATCGGATTATCCCGCAGAGCCTGATCCGTCGGAGTCGAGTGGCGGCGAGGGGCGAACTCCCCGATGACGGACAGGAGACTCCGGGCCCAGCCGACGAACTGTTTGTTACGGGGACAGCTCATGACGTGTCCGCGACGCCCATCCGCAGCCGTAATATGCCTCCACGAACCCAAATGACATGTGTGTCACGTTCGCGACAGGTTCGTGCCGATGTGCACGCGGTGACTCGGCATCGATTCCATCGAATGGCGTCACACGACTGCTCGCGAGACTGATCTCAGAGCCTGGGATTCCTCGGGAAGCATTTAATTGGAGATTTTCTCATCGTGCTGCGGCAGGTAATCAGAGGACCGGAGTCAGACTCTCAACAGCATGAGCAACAGTGCAGCGGGCAGAAAAGCTTGAACATTCCGGGGCGTCTCAACTTGTCTTCATTAGGGAGGCTTATGAGAGAAACTCAAGGATCCTCGCAGCTCACTCCCATCCAGTGCCTTTCTTCCCGACCGGAGGATCTGTGTGTGGCCGAGCTCCTCCATCCGAGTCAACGTCAGACTTTCGTTAGCGGTTTCGACAGCAATCGCATCGAGTAAGACACCCGGCTCGGCTAACCCCGGCTCAGTGGAAGAAATCCGGCGAGAGAGCTTCCGAACCCTGTCCTCCTGTTCTGCTCTTTCCGGGAGCCATGCGTTCCCGCGATCAGGCACGGCTGAGCCACAACATTCGTGCGGAGCGGCGACTGCAACAATTAGTTCGGACCCGATTTCCAGGGAATCGCCGTCGAGTAACATTCCGCTAGATTTCTCCCAGTCGCGATTCCAGCCCGGAGCACTCCTCGCGGGGCTTCGTCGACGACTTGATGGGGGAAACTCACTTCTCAACCGGTCATGGGAATCCGGGGCGGCGAAAGCAACGTTTTTTCCCCCACATGGACTCAAGGATCCCGGACCCGCAGCACCTACCGTTGGGCCTGCCACAGTCGGAAGCAACGGCCATCAAAAGATGCCACTTCAAAAATATCCGATCTTGGACTGTGCCAGTGTCGCTCCTATCGCCAGTCGGAATGCGAACCTGCGCCAGTTGCTCAGGGAAGACAGCTCGTTCTTTCCGTCTCATTAAGAGCCTCGAAACTCTGTCGGGACCGGCCTCGTTTTCCGTTTTGAGGTCCAGGTATAGCAGACTTTTCCCCAGATGTTTCCGAACATTTCATTACTTCGCCTCACATGACTTTCCCAGGAGCCAGCCCGCTTCCAGTGGAAGTTTCCGGTGGCGGGAGCGTACCGACTCGCACTCTGGAATCGGAACAGGTGTGCTTCATTGCTCCAGTTGCGTTGGAATCGAACGCATTCGCTCCGCAGCAGACCTGTTCAGAATCGAGCGGGGTTGCCGCGAAGCCGTCTCACTCCTGATTCCGTTGGGCGCTGTTCACAACGGACTTGCTACATCATCGCGTTCGAGGCCCCGGAAACAAGCAGGCGAGTAATCGGAGCCTCGATGGATCCAAGAAACACTCGGCTGGAACGGAATAATGGATTCGCTCGAGAAGTCACTCTTGCGAAATGCGGGGGGATCTATCTGCAAAGTTATTTCCTCTCCCGTCCTCTCCCTTCCTCCTCCCCCACTCCCTCCTTTCTCTCTCTCTCCCTCCTCTAACTCACAAACTTGAGGGATAAGTGGAGAGCCACGACATGGGCCTGACAGAAACGGCGGCGGCAGCAGCCGTTTCTGTTTTCGCTCCGACTGATCGAACTTTCCGACGACTCCTTCCACCTTGTGTCCTTCGGTGTGAGTTGTCGACTCACGCTCGAGCTGTCTCCTAAACCCCTCCGCGAATCTCCCTGGAAGTGTTCTAAACAGGTCTCAACATGTCAACGATCGGCGTCCGTTGAACTGCTGGGCTGCCACTGTCCCTCCGACCACAACTCGACATATCTGAGAGCGGCGTCGCACAGACGATAGAGGACGAACTCACTCGACTCGAAGATTGAGTCTCGATTGTCGTCATCGTCTGTTTTGAACACAGAACAAGGTGCTGCCGATGGATGGACAGCGTGGATATATTTTCGTACCGTTTCCCGTGGACCTCCATCGGCACGTTCCGAAGAAGGAAACCACGCAGACCCTCCACCGATCACTCGAACCAGCGGCGATGAGGATGGGGGGCGAGCCGTTTCCGAGGAAACCGTTCGTCAATCGGTAAGTCATTCGGCGGGCGGTCCGTCGAACGGTTCTCGGTCGAGCGATCGAGATGGACCACAGCATACCCCCTCCATAACGACGATATGTTGATGGTACGGGGCGCTCCTCACCATTCCAAGTAACCCTAATGATGACGTTGCCTCTTTCAACGTGGAGCGAAGAGTTCAACAGACAGGGAGCCGGCGGATTTCCCACTGACCGTGATATCGCTCCACAGACGTGATGCGCCAAGAATTGCTGGAGGAACGGAGAACTCGAGTCTTCGGAACGACCAATCAAAGTTCCTCTTTGTTCTCTGGAGTCGGCGCTCCAGGAAATAAAGCAAGGGCTCCTGAAATCGCGTACTTCCGAGCGCTTTCCTCAACGAGCGGGAGGGATTTCGACGTCCAGCGCAGGTTTTCGGCGGAGACGACGGAAAGAGATGGGTTGCTGAGCGCAGCGAGTCCGCCCATTGTTTACCACGCGTTCCACCATGATCCTCCGTTTCGGAGTCGTGAGTCGAGCTACCGATGGAGTCGTCTCTACCAGTTGCTCCAGCTGCCGGGTTGTCGCCGCGGTTTCCTTCGGAGCTACCGTGCGTAAAACCATTCCACAACAAAATGATTCCGGGCCTGCGTCGTTGGATTCCCGCTCGAACCCATAACAATCTGTCCTTACCCGCGAATCGAGCTCATGTGGAATATTCAAAGAGGGTTTTCGGAGTTCCACTGCTATGTGAGGAGCCTGATTGGCCGCTGCCAGATGCGGCGTAGGGCGCGGTTCCGTAAGTGGCTCAGCTCTGTAATGTGCAATGCTCGGCTGATATAGCGGAGGAAAAGTTCTCTGACGCGCTTTCTCCGCTGAGCAAGCTTCCCAAAAACCGCGACGTCGGCGAGCACAGAGAACCAACACACCCGGCGACCCTTCAGAGCAAAGGTATTCTCCTGTTTGCCTCGCGGGAGAGGAGGACAGCTGGGCGCCAGAACTTCAGACCAAGCGCAGTTTGCTCGGTTTCATGAGAGCAGCCACGGCGACTAATACGCGGCCGTCAGACTCCCCGCATTGGCAACAGCCTATATCGCGCGACTCCATTGATACGTTTTTTGCAGCCGCTTGCACTGTTCCCGCGTCGTGTTGAGCTGTTATCGTGGGGCGGGCAGCAGGATCCAGGGGGCGGTCTTTTCGAGCGGTAAAAATCAACAACTGACATCGGCCCGCCTCGGAACTTGCTGGAAGGCACACAATCTTGTATTTTCCGGTCATATTGCTGTGGGGCTCTTTGGTTGGGTTCATGATTGTAGGTCGGCACCTACAGCACCATCGTTCCCGTCACCACCGCCGCCGCAATCGAAAACTAGTCGAGCGAGAGTGTGGAACAAGAACGCAAAGCTGGCCCGGGGCTTCTGCCTTTCTTTTAGACCGCCTTTGGTTCGAGCTCCTTATCAGAATGCTTCTGTGTTCACTTCTCAGAGGAAGCTGGAGGAGAAATCTCACGGCCGGCTCGTAAAGACACACAACCAGACCAGGTCGAGCGGCGGGACGCATACTCCTGAGCCAGCTCAGGACGCGCAAGCCCCAGTGGGGAGCTACGACAAAAAAGCTCACCGATCTTGCCTGCTCAACTGCTTCCACTGGGCCGCGGTTCTCTCCACGTCGACAGAGTGCGCGAACTCTGAAAGAGACTCTCACACTGATGAAGCCCGTGCTCTAGGGTGAGGTCCTCAAACTGGACTTTGTCTTGACTGGTCCTTGATGCAAGAGTGCGTATTGTGATCATGACAGCATCGATTACAGCGTCACGTCGATGGGAAGGCCGAAAATTGGGTCCCAGACCGGTGCTTGTCCTTGGTGCTGATAACCTATGGCGTGAAGGTACAGACGGTAGGGAGACTCGTCACGAAGCTTCCTCGCACAACGACGCTGAGAACCCCCGCATCCTGTTGAAGCTCAGCGTGGTTCTTATTGAGATTTCACTTCAGTCCCGAGTTTCTTCATTTGCAACTAAACGCGGGAATCTCACGAGCGTGACAGTCGCCAGGTCGCGCGACACGTGATGTGGATCCCGACTACATCAGCAAAACGGAGTCCCGGCCGCGGATCCCAACCCGGAAATTCCATCTCGAGAATCCGAATATTCGCGGGAAACGGCAATCTCGAACGGCATTGAAGCGTACGGCGCTCCATGGGGACGAACCTGATCAAAGAATCGCGAGCGAAATCTGAGTTTGAATGGGAGACGGAGTCAGAAAGAGTTTAGGTGCTCGATCAAGATGCTGGATGATCGAACTCCGCACATAGTTGTATGTGAGGCTTTGCTGGGTTCGAGCAACATCTCACAAGGACAGACATTGTTTGGGAAGCCTGATCGATGGAGGTGGGCGTGTTTTCCGTCATGGGTCAAGGTCAACAATCATGATGCACAATAAAACTTTCAATCGGAACAATAAACAGTTCAGATCGACTCCGGGCTTAGTTCAAACAGCAAACGTAAACGATCCCGCTAAGCAGCTCAGAGGCCACAACACTCTCGATATGCTGCGGGTATTGAACCGCACGTTCGTTGGCGGCAACACGGCAATCGATGGATCGGTTTGAAGCAGCAGATTTCAACTTGGATCACACTTGAGCAGAGCTCGGCGCTTCGAGGAGTTGAGGGGGCTTCGCTCCGCAAACTTTCAACCGCCTTTCCTTCGAAGAATCCCACGGATGAACTCATGGGAGGAGTCCTCCTCCTTTTCGATGACCGAGCTGCGGAGAATTCAGCAGGAGAGTACACATTCGACTACGTTTCCTGGCCATCAGAGTACGTCAAGGATTTTCCTCTCGGTAGAATGAATCACGAGAAATCTCATTAGCTCGGTCGCCTGATCGGAGGCTCTTCAGTTCCACGGAAACATTCTACTCGGGCCTGAGTGTGCAGCTTGATGGATCCTCAGCGCGGCCGCTGACAAGGTAGAGGCGCAGTGACGGTGCAATTATGAAGCCAGCCATTTGTGAAAGTTACCTGCAGCCACCGTTGCTGAGCCTAATAACTAAACGTTGTCAGCTCTTTGAAAAGGTTCTCAGTCGGTCTGTCCGCACTTCACTCTGCTCTCCGCATCTGTTCGCCGGCGGGCCCAACTGGTGTAGGGCGGCAACCTGACTGGTGTATCCTCCTAATTTGTTTCAGCGCTGTGTGGAAATGCACTTTACCACACACAAACGTTCTCGTTCCGAATGCTGGTCCGCGAGGAGCTGAGTGCCACCCTCGCCCACTATTACCAACAAATAGCGGCGTGAACACCATCAGCAATGCACACGAACCACGAGGTGACACACTCACTACGTCGGAACGACGACAACAGCTCCGTCAGGTAGTCAGTCGGGCCAACGAATCTCACAATGACTCGAGCGAATTAGCGCAAACCGTTCTCCATTCGGGTTTATTCTCTCTTTTTGTACCTCTTCCTCCAGCTCCCCCGAGCGCGGATGTCAAACACAGCCCGGGGGTGGGGGGAGGATGACTGACGTGGGGAAATGAAGTCTGGCACCTCGGTCGCTCTGACGTCGACATCGCGTCGGCGTTGTCGCTGTTGTCCAGATAAGACTTGTCCGTGGGTCCGTATATCAGGAAGTAGGAGACTGCGTTATTCCGGCCTCGCAAACGTCACTCGTCGGCTGGTCCGTGTGCGGGGGGGACTCGTCTGATTCTGTGCACTCCCTGATTCCGAAGGGACGGCGAACAGAGTCGCGTTCCGCCTTCCCGACCGCAGTCCAAGATGAACTCTCTGTCTCTCGTTACTTGTTTGGGGCTCGCGGGAGAAACTTATTCCGGCGCTGTTTTGCCGAAGTTAACAGTCCTCTTGCTCCGAACGGAAACCGATTCGCCGAGTCGGAAACGCAGTCGGGCCTGAGCTGTACCATTCCCGTCGGGCGGAAAAACCTGAAGCATCGCCGATGCATGGACGCCTTCCGCTTATGACAAACCCGCTTTGACGATAAACCTGTCTGTCACCTGCGGGAGCTTTGGAAACTTTCGGCTTTCTGTGTTCGCACGTCGGTTTGGAGAACGTGCGGTGAGAATCTCTCCGTTCTTCCCGTGCCGATCGCAGGCTGTGCTTCTCCACCAGCCCGTCTGCAAAGAGACCATGAGCTCGGAACCGACGGCCGGCGGACAGATTATAATGGATTTCGACTCGTTCGCAAACCTGTCCATATGCAACGAGCGGACAACGGTGGTGCGAGCGGGGGAGCAAACCAACGAACCTGTGCGACTGCGGCGGGAAACGTTCTGCCAATATTGCTTTCCTATACAAACCGTGAGGGCAAGGAGCCCCAGCCCTAACGCTGATTACAATTAATCACTTATTCGCTGCAAATCCTTCTGAGTGTGAGATTCTCTGAATTCCTGAACGGTGTCATCGAGTTTTGAATCGATCGGAGTTGGTTTCCAAGGGAACTTTATACGCACTCGAAGTTTCGAGAGAGGTGTAGACGATCTTCGTTTTTTTTTGAGGACATCACTCCGGATCCTGGGTGGACTTGGGTGAGTCCGAACCTGCAGCTGAGATCACACAATATTCCAGGAATGCTCTGCGGAAGCACTCCTCTCCATCACGAGTCCACAGCCCAGCTGCAGGGGAATTTCTCGACTGCATCCTGGTCGGCTCGGGAGCGGAATCCCTTCTTCGGAGGTGTCCATTGCTATCTTCCGGACAATCGAGTTCTCGGTCGTGAGCCTCACACTCGGCGGTATGAAGTCCGGGCGGTTGTACCGAGCTTATAGAGCAATGCGGAAGAGGGTCGCTCAAGGACCGCATTGGTCCTTCCATTCATATTTGAATTTGCACGGGATTTTAATCGGAGCAGCGTGAAGCGAAGAGATCTTTAAGGCCGAACATATTTACCCTCTCATGCGGCTGACCGCGCGCACGACGGGTCGGGATGGTTTTCACTCGTAAAATGTCCTCTGCCACGCCATGCCTTTCCCCTGACCTCCCCGCTCCGCTGTTCTGCTGGCTCTGGATAGATGGGCCAGTGACTCGGTGGCATGTGTGGTCGGTCGCCCGCGGCGTTCTCCTAATTGAAATGGACGTACCTCCGAAACAACGAAGCCTTCTTCTCGCTCCTGTCTCCACTGACCCCGATGCTTCAATCTTCCCCTGTATCGCCCTGCTCGCTCCAGGATTCCGGCCGTCCCGGGTGCTTGGGACCGATCCGCGGCCGCTCTCGTCTCGAGAGATTCTCAGGCGAGATGAGCGACTCTCATATTCGTTCTTCGATGGGCCGTTCACGGGACATTCCTCCGACCGGAGCCGTGATGTGAGAAAGAATTGAACGCCCAAGCCCGCGACTGCACTCCCGAAGAACTTTGAATCTTGTTTCGAGTTCGCAAAGCTTGCCTCTGACATTGTCATTGTGCCTTTAGTGCCATCAACACCACCTGCAGCTCCAGGGGCATCGACATAATATCTACATAAGAGACGCTGGGGACTGGCAGTGCGACAGCGAGAGTCGATCTCGTTGGGCTCCTTCTACGGGACAAGCCTCGGCAGCGCGTGCTTCCGTTCGCGAGCTCTGATCTCTAAGCCACGATATGCCCGCCGCGGCCTAACACGCGCGATCCCGACCGGTGAAAGTTCAATAAAGCGAAATATTTGTCTCTGGGCGAGGTTGCAAGCACTTCGCAGTGGATTCGATCATGCACCGTTCGCCTCCTCCGCCGTCATCATCATCACACGCCGCCGCCCTGAAGTCCGATAACCCGATCCTCTCTGCGTTCATCGCTTGAAGGTCATCTGAGTCGTCGTTGGACTGCGTTTGACGGCGACACGGATATTCAATGGGCTGCGAGTGTCTAGCTCGGTACCAGGCTGAGAGCTTGATGCCTTGGGGGAGCCGAAGGTCTCGGCTAATAACGGTGTCAATCATTCACCGACGCCATCGTCACGGCTCTGAGTCGCTCAACTACGGATTCCCTTATCAGCAACCAGAGCGTTGGTTCTCTCTCCTCTCGCTGGCCGGCCCATCGAACTGCGGCTATGGACTTCAACAAAAACAAAAACCTCTCGACGCCCTGCCCTCCTCTTGAGGATCGTTCTGCCTGTTTCAGTTTTTCCTCCCCTGCCTCTGTTTCGCCCATGGAACGTGTACGACTGGCGGGTACTTCTCCGTCGTTCGTTCCTTCGTCGCGCTCGATGAGATATCGCTGCTCCATGGAGTTGCCCAAGCGAATTCGGCTTCGCTTCGTGGCGGTTTCTCGCTTCAGCAACTCGTTTTTGCAGCTTCAGCGAACTCGTCGTTGGTTTCAGGCCGACATGAACGACGTCGCCCTCCCCGATCCATGGGACGTCGACGATTATGAGGAAATTGTGTTCATGACGCGACGCAAAGACGACGGCAGAATCGCGGCACAGGCCGAGGGCCGCTCGACGTTGGGTGGACACACACCACCAACACAGTCCACGTCCGGGCCTCCGCGATCGAGGTCAAAACTCGAACGTTTTAGCTAACGATTGTTCATTAAAGCGCCGACGTGACGGGGGTGGAAAACAGTCACCGGTCCTTTCAGACGTTTCCCACGACCGAGGCAGTCGCGTTCAGGGTTCACCTAGCTCGCCAGCCTTTTCGGAGCCCTCGTCGCGAGGAAATCGCCGCGTGAGATCGTCCGAGGATACCAAACGCTCGGCAGAGCATGAGAAGATCGATCGGGCTGCCAACACGTTCATGCGTCCGAGGATTCGGTGAGCGGGATTCGCTCCTCGTTCACCTGAAAGGCGCGGAAGGCAGACTCTACCTGCATGCGGTCAGCATGAGGTTGCCCGTGAGCGTATTAAACGGATCAGAGCGCTCGCTGTCGCAGTAATCTATGTTCTTGCCCTGCTGTTGTTACTGTTGCAGCTCGCGATGTATGTACATACAATACAATCACCGGTATCCGTATGAATAATTGAACACTTGCGGCACACACCGAATTACAGGATACCTGGCTGCCTGTTGCTCGCCGCCTTCATCGGCGGTCTCCTAGACAACGCGAAAAAATCCCAAGCCATAGCGCTATGGATACAAAGAGTGCCAACCTGTCAACTGAAATCTTGCTCGCCGCGCGGACCCCGGAGAATATCTCAAAAAACGTGCTTCCTGCAATGCACGGAAGAAGGCACAGTCGACGAGCCACTACCGCCTGCGGGACATTGCAAGATCCCAGTTCATTTGGGATGGTCCAAACGAATGTCGAGGCGGAAGGGGATTCGGTAGGCTCAGGATTTGGCTGACCGCCGTGGGTCCGCATACGGCAACTGGCTGATGTCTCAAGTTTTTCAAATTGGAGTCTTATCGAAACTTTGGAAGAACTTCAAAATCGATGCATCCCCCGAGGCGTTGACCGCCGGGCTGGCAGCGCTCCATTCGACGAACGTACCGGGACAGCGCACTCCCAACACAGGAAATCAAACCATCCATCTTCGAATTTCTTTGAATTCCGACGGAGTAGCTTGCCATTTCCTCCGCTGATATCGACTGCCTTCGGAGAATCATCGAAAAGATGCAAACGAGAATTTTGATCAATCTGTCACGTTTCCCCGCATGACGGACATCTCATCGTCGGGAAGAATGAACATGCTGATGTACCGAGAAAGCCGAGACCAAAACATATCGACCGAGTGGCATCTTCTGCGCGAGGGTTCTCAATCACCGAATGCGTGGAGAAAGCAGATGCTAAAGGTGCCCTGGCACCGGCGCTCGAGATATCGGCCGCAGCTCACCAGCCGGCCGGTGAAACACTCGACCAGGCCAGGCCGAGGCGAGTTCCGAACAGATGTTGTTGCTGAGCAAGCGTTTCCGCCGTGACCGGGATGGATGAATGCATTGAGGGAACCCTCTGTCGGATGTCCCGAGAGATTCACCCACGGACTGAATCAGGAAACGGATCCCAGCTGTCAGGAAGTGGATCAGACGGGGCACCCGCAAACGTGGGAACAAAAGTTGACCTCGGCTCCAATCTCCACTTTTCGATCATTGATCCGTGAAAAGACTCACGGTCGTTGTGTTCCTCCGAGGATGCGACTCGACGTTATCTTCGCCGTGCCGCTGCAACAGCAGCCGCGAGGGAAGGAACACGCGGCTGGAGGCCACACACGAAAGTATCTCGAGTAGTCGACAAACAGATTATCTACACGGCGCTTCCCAAAGATGCATTAGGCACCTGCTGCAGACGCTCGAGGCGATGATTGCGATTGACAGGAATAATCCCTGAAGTCATCAACAGCTGAAGTGTTCCTGAAACTTTTCCCTCGAGCCGCTGGTTGCACCAACATCCACTAGTTGTCAGAGTTGTCGCAGAAGTCGTGCAGGAGCACATGCATGACCATAAGGAAACAGGCGATCAGTCGTCCTCCGACCGTGTTTGTTGAACGTCTGACTCCAAAGCTAGATCTTGCTCGCCGCGATGCATGTCGTTGCGGACGGGGACGACCACGTAGAGTGAGACTCGATATTTATCCATCAGAGCGTGTATCCTCTCCGGCGAGGAGCGTTCGGAGGTCAGAAGCATGTTTTTCCGAAGACGAGCCTCGAGCCATCGCAGAAACCGAGGAGCACACACACCACAGCCGTGGAGTTTCCTCCAACCCGGCACACCTGCATTACATTGATTTGACCCGCGGTCGAGCCTGGAGCGTCCCCGGTCTGCGGTTCGCTTCGTCGACCAGCTTGTTAGGTCTGCATTGCTTCGTTGGCTGACTCGAGGGCTCTTCTCATAGCTTGTTCAGCGTGCAGATACACAGACGAAGCTCCAAGTCCTCTCGGAAGACTATCAGCTTCCCGCAGAGTAAGAAAAAATGGGATGGAAGGCTGTGGGACGGGCGCAGAGTATCATTTTCATTTTTTGCGCCCGTTGCAACCGGAGCTTAAACTGTCCATCAGTGAGGGAGAACAACTGGTGCCCTCTCTGTTGCTGGTGTTCAACGACGCTCCCTCTTCAGCTGCGGATCGACATGACTCACGAAGTTCTGCCGCGATCGGGATCCGAACGAAAGTTTCGGGGGGGGGGGGGTGTTCTGAGTAATCGATACTCGATTTGAGCGATAACAGGGTTGAGGACGAGTGAATGCGAGCTCGCCAGTGGGGGAGTCTTGCATCGGGCTGATATCCGTAGGGGACAATTCTCAACCAACAAGAAAATTAGCTTCTACACATAGCGGTACGAAGATTCCGTGGCCGGTCCAGGGGCATCAAGATGACCCAACGTCGAGGGGACGTGTGGAGCGCCAATCTCTGGGAACTTTTTTACGGTTTGGCGAGCAGCATTGGAAGCTTTGAGAGCATATTTGTAACTTTTTTCGCCATCTCGGCTACGCTGAAGGGACCAGGAACAAAGGATTCGTTGGAACGAGCTCGGGGAGTCGCTGTCCCCGATATCGTAGAAACTCTTCTCTGTGCCAGGATCCTAATCCGAGGCGTGGTGGGCTCCCGACGTCGAGGTTTAGCTTCCCGAGGGTTTGTGGTTCAACTATCGGCTCGACCCCGGAGTCTGAGTTCCTCACTGAGGGTGAAATTTGTTGAACATCTCATTGATTTCGTTGAGCGGTCGATCGCGTGTTGCCGTTCATTCCCAGCCGTGAAGCGACATCGAAAGCGATCTAGACTCCATCGCTGTTTCCCAATCGAATGTAGTTGCGGACCAGAAGTGGGTCTGTGTCGACCGAATTCTGTTTTGGGAGCAGCGACTCTGTTGACACAGCATGCTCTATCAGAGTCGGAACAGAACAAACATCGTTGTGACACCATCGGCTGTGTTTGACTTTACTCACATTCCCCCGATCCGGTGGCTGCTAAGAAGTCTTTCCCGCGCCGAAACGCAAATCTCGTCCACAGATTGAAACTGCTATTTTCAATTACCGCTCCCCGAACTGCGAACGGTCCACAGGCATGGGGGCTAAACTCCGGAAGAAGACACGCTTCGCAACAGCTACGACGCAAACCTGTGGCTCTTGCGGAGATTTTTTGTCGTCGACCATCGTGTCGCAGGCTTCCAAGAGGAAAGTCACTCGCTGCTTGGGAGCTGTGCCGAGCCGACTGACGATGGAAGATGCGACAGCAAATAAAACGGAAGAGCATAGATGATGCGGCAGCTGTTGCCGTTAGGGATCCGTGGCTCTCGTTTGAGACTGAAGCCAACTGGACGGCCTATCCGACCACTGAAATGTGGTGTTTGCTTCCGCTGCGACGTTCCCAAGGTGTTTTCCCCTCCTTCCCCCCCCCCCCTCCTGACACCCACCCACTCGCTCCCTCCAACGCTGATCTCTGCCGTCCCGCTCTTGTGGAAGGACGCAGGACAGACGAAATGGGGCGGAAACTGCGAATCGTTCCCGTCGACAGAGCCTCCGCATTCAGAGCGTTCGCTACGGCAGACCTGCACCCACCGCGGCCCGGCACGGCCTCCTGCAAGTTTACTTCGCTCACAATATCTCCCTCTGCAAATGGCTTCGAACGTTGTTTTTCGCCACGGACATTCGGATTGTTCGGGAAAGAAATGACACCGATCAATGGCATCCAACATAAATGCTCCTAGATTGGCTTTTACGATCCGCTGTTGGGCCTCACGCAGAAGACACGTACAACGGGACGAAGGGGAGGGAACGACCGACCTACCAAACTCTGGAACTAATTCATAAACGCCAGCGCTCGTACCCTTGCAGTGATCTCCCGCGGCTGCCGCTCCAGAATCAGCTGCTTGGAAGTGGAAGAGCCGAGACCGAGTATCCTGATTTATCAGAGAATATTAGTGAAGATGCTGAGTCTTCCTGCTAACTTCTTGCCAGTGACGAGACCAACTCGTCCCGGTCAGGAGCTTCAGGACCAGAGAGAAAAGTGTCAGGAGCATCCAAGACTATCATGAGCTCCTCTTCTTTGATACAGAGTCGCGAGAGAGCGTCGGAGCGAGGAGTGCTCCCCGTCGATTTGTTTTGAAGTCAATCCCGACGAAAATGCACGCCACGTTCATTTGGTGAGCTAATGCTCCATGAAAAGCGGCGCTCAAGCAAACGACTGCGCTCGTGCGGACGGGAACGGCTTTGAAAATAACGAAGGTACTTAATGGGTCCGACCCCCTGACCCTTCAGTTGCTGCGTGCCTCGTTGTCGGCAACAACCTACATGACGGCCGGATAAATTCAGGCCCGAGCTCGAGGTGAGACTCCCTGTTTTATGAGTGCGTGCGTGCGTTCTTTCTCTTCTCCTCCCGCGGCTGGTTCATCCCGATTCCGCGGTGCTGACGATCCGCCACACGGTAGCCAGGATTCTCCGACCCCCCCCCCCCCCCCCCCATCATTACCCGCATATAGCCCTTCCAGGGTCCACACTCCTGGAATTATAGCTATTCCAGCCGGCTCCCCCTGGAAGGGCCCTCCGCGAACTATCGTTTTCAACGAACGAGCAGTGAATAGGCTGTTCATTTTGAGTAAGTTGTCGATCCGCACTCCCTGGTTTTCTTCCCCCAGGGACGGTCCCTCTCGACAAGTGAGTCTCTCTCAGGAGCTCGACAACATTAAACGTCAGATACGCGCTCACAGTGGACAGCGACATCGGCCTCAACTCTGAACTGTGTTCGCGGTCGCTGCAGTAGGCCATCTAGGTGGAGTAGTGGTAGTCACGAAGAAAGACCAAGCCGCACATGGGGAGTCCTGCGCTGCAGGACTGCTCAGTAGACTCTCGTAAACATTAACTGGGAAGTGGCTGTAACGGTGTCGATGTCGGCGCGGCGGAGCTTCTACGAACGACCGGTTCATATAGGTAGAAGGGCCCGCGAAAAGGTTGCGGTTACAACAGCAACAGTGGCAGCAACGTCCGTCGTCGACATTGCTCTGGTGCTTACTTTTTTGCTCGTTGTAAACTTTTGTGGTCGCGGCGCAGCGACACCCACGTTCTCGGTTGGTTGGTTTCAGTCAGCTATTGGCGGTGCCACGACTACCACGATCTCTATCGGAGTCGCTGTGCTCGGGGGCGTGGTCTGAATATTTGCGCCCCTGTCATTTTTCGGAGTCTGTCGCACTCGCGCCAGCGATGACTACGACAAATGAACCCCAAATGGAAACGACTGGGATGAATAAGCTCCGCGAGACGCGGAGTCCCACCACGGATCAAAGACTGTCGGTCAGGAGCGGTCCGAGCCAGACGACCCCGCCACTCTCCGGGTGCGAGCGTTCTCGGAGAACGCGACGTGTCCGAACACGTTCCATCAGGCTTCGACGTCGCTCTTAATAGAAGGAAGAATCGTTACAATACTATTCTCGACCACTCGTGGAATGCCGGAAATTCGAGCGATGAACCGAAACGCTGGCTCGCTGTTTCCGGCGTCCCGGTCCGCCGTTCCCTGTTCTGAATAATCGATTCCTTCCGGTTGATCCTCAGTCTGGAAATACGCCTGCAGAGGAACAAGTTCGCTGGGAACAGATTCTCGCGCAGTCGGCGTTCGCGAGCGAAAACCATCATGTAAGAAAGAGCAGCTGAAGAAAGCAGTGATTTAGTACCCACCGCATCCCGGCTGTGCCGTCAACTTCCTTGACCGTGACGATGATAGTGATCTTGCAGCGAGGAAGATCTGCCGTCAGCACTCCTCACCGGTGAATCGGAGAGCAGAGAAGTCGAACAATAAACCCTCAAGAATCCTCCCTGAATTCCGACCTGCCCTTTCTGGCTCAGCCTGTGTTATTTTCGTGTGCCTGATCAGAGATTATGATCGTCCCCATTTCGTCATTCCTGGATTGCTCACTCAAAAGTGGATCGGTCCCGCCATACGGCGGATTGGTGACTCTCGAGGAGTTGAGCAGTAAAAAACCTCGCCGAGCGTCGAGCTCTGGGACTCCGAGACGTCGGCTACGCCCTGACAGCCAGGCCCTTAGACGAGCGGGGAAATACCCTAGGCGGTTCGCGGAGAACTTTCCTCTCGACTGGGGGGCACAAGTGTTCCCATCAACAGTTGCGCGCGGTGAGAGACGCTGGAGGCGAGCCCTGCTCCATGAGCAAAAACCGCAGGACCTGGTTTGTTCGTCGGCGAAGAATAAAAAAACCCGGATAGTCTACGAGAACATTAGTGCAAGCCGGCACCTGCTGCTCCAATTGCAGCAACCAGAACCGACCGCCTCTTTCCTTGCAATACTGTGGCGGCAGACCACTTCGGTCAGGGTGCGCTCCTCTGCTGGCGGTGATCGCTGCCTACGGAACCTCAGGTTTTGCATATATCATCCATGAGTAAGCTCCTCCCTCCTCATACCGTTCACGATATCTATATGCTGCAGGAGCTCAGAGCACGAGAGCCTCAGAGGTCTGCGTTGAGCACTTCGGTAAGCCATTGCGTACTCGCCGTTGGCTTCATGATATATGCGCCCCGAATGGGAAGGGGGGGGGGGGGGTGCTTGACTCGAGTCACGCTGTGAGGTTCCCGGGCGATAAGGTCGACAACCGATGACAGACCCTCTTGTCGGAGGTCACCGAGAAAGTCCCTCACCGCATCAATCTTCAGAACCTCGGGAAAACTGTGAATCTGAAGACTGTAAGGGGGGGGGGGTGCCGTAGAGCAGCTCTCCAAAAGTCGACGAGTCAAAACTCGCGAACGTTTTCTCCGAATATTCTGTTCCCGTCTCCGTAATGGAAATCACTCGTAGGAGCGTCCCAGAACCCTTTGCCTGTGTGTGCGGTCCCTTGGAGCCGAGCTTTCCTAAAAGCGGCTTGTCCTAGTGCTGTGCCTGATCTGACAGGCGTGATCGGTTCCAACGCGATCAGCGGAACTCCTGTGGAGGAATCAAAAGCCACAGAGTCCTGATTGTGCGTAGTTATCGATCGCAGACCTCAAACGCGGACGCTTGTCACGATGGCCTCGAGGATACTATTGAGAACACGTGACGGCGGAGAAACGAGCGCGAGAGCAGCCAGCAGTCCAAACTCGCCTCCGGTCCCGAGGGAAAACGAAAGAGAATCACTTTGCTCACTGAGGTGTCCATCAAGCAGATTGAAGATAAAGGCTCTCTCGACCTGACTGCCGTTTCGCCCTCCCACTCGTTTGCTTGAGAGAAATAAGCAGCCGAGTCGTTCAGACAATCGGGGTCGCCGGCTCTTTCGTGAGGTGCCACAGTATCCTCCGTTCTTCTCACTTGAACGGAATAAGAACGTCCTGCAAGTGGGACGGAAAGCCAGGGAAAGGGATCCGTTCCGTTCGTTGCGCGAAATAGCCCGCGGCTCAGGCCCGGATCCGTTCCTTAGTTACGAGGAATCCGGTAAAACGTCAACTTGGCGGAGCTCCACCAGCGTTGTCTCAGTCGCTGACTTACGCGCCTCGGGCCCGACGATCCACCTCGGTTTGTTCAGGAGGATCAAAAAGCGCACAAAAGGGAGGGCTCGACCTTCGAGCCGTCGGGGAGAACGGAGGAAGAGAGCCGCCACAAAGCGGTCGCGGGAGGAAATTCCACCTCTGAGAGGAGAAATCGAGGATTAGAACGGCTGTCCTTCGACCGCATCGAGTGCTGTGTTCTCGAGTGCGAGATTCCGAAAATCGATGCCCACCGCAATAACAGTTTTCGAGCTCAGATCGCGGGTTTCATTGGAGTTGTCAGAACCCTGGGAAGTACCGCCGACGCTTTAGAGACCGAAGATAAGCACTAGTTGAAACTGTTCTCTACAAACTGTCAGAAAGTTTCTCTAGTAGCGCCTGCTGGGTTTCTCCGAGCCCGCAAGGAGCGGGAGATTTTTTCCGACCGATTTGTGTTCATCTGCTCCGGATTCTCTGTCCCAATCCGAAACTTTTCGTACCCCGCTAGTTGGAGCCAAAACCGCATTGTCGCAGCAATGGTACGCCCGATAGTGCGCCGTTCTTCCGATTCCAACAGCTGCCATCTTGGCTCGAATGTGGCTCTTCCCGCAACCCGTTCCGGAACCTCGCGGCCCTCGTCGGAGATGCGACACTTCCGAACGCTCAAGACGAAAAACTCTGATTCCTGCTCGATGATTCTCATTCGATCTGAGTTTGCTCGTGTGGTAGCATTCGACGGCCGTCGTTGTCCCTCGATACCGCTTCGACGGTCACACCGGAATACAGTTCCAAGTCACAGTCACTGAATGCGCACGTTGCTGATTGTAGTGTAATCCTGTGAGCCCGAATGAAGTTTCGCGAATACAATCCTTCCCGCATTCATAATTCGCGCGCGTAGGAAACGGAGTCCAATGCCCTCGCTGCGGGGCAGCGTTCTCTTCCCGGGCCGACTCGCATCAATGGTGACCGCGGGAAATTCTCGCCGGGTGGGCGCAGCGTTTGATGCCGAGGAGCTGGGCGGGCTCAGAAGGAACGCATTTCCCAAAAAGTCGAATAGTCTGACCAACGCTCTGAGAGATAACCTCAATGACGTCCCGGAGAGGAATGAGCGCACTGTGCTTTGCAGCTCCAAGTCTGGACGTGATGAGATCCATTTCGGGCGGCTGTTGCCGTGAATTCCAGAATGATTCGCGGAGATTGCGCGCAGCTCATCTGAGCTGCTGGCCCGTCTGCGGGAGCCGGGCTAGATCTCATAGACACGGGCGCTGCCGGGCAGCTCGTCTGGGATTCGCGTAGCGTGTGGCGTGAAATCACTTCGCCGTCGTACCCACGGTGGACCTTTCCATCCTCCCCGGTCCCGATCACAGTCAGGGCCCCTGCGCTGCGGTTGTCGTCGCCACGATCGTTACCCTTTGGAAGCGGGGCCCAATCCTATTCCAGACTGTGTGCCGCGTGTTTCCGACGGCCGTGTTGCGGAGCGCGGACAGTCTTCGTCATTCTTCTATTTCTCTTCCGTCCCCTCGGCGCGGGCACGAATTCTCGACTGTACTCCGGTCCAATCAAGGGTCTGCTGCGCACTGAAGCATGACCGGACCCCTCTCCGGACGGCGACTCTCTCGTTTCCCAGCGTCTTGTTAACCTGATACCTGTTCCGATGTCTCCACGTGATGGCATTTGGTTCAAATCGGCCTGCAGCGACCCGCGTTGACAGACTGACTGTGCCCGCCGGCGGCGGCGGCGGTAGACCGGGACCTCACGAAGCTTGTACCACCATTTATAGCATCTGCGGCAGAACCAACGCTGGAAGCGTAGCGCCGAGATGAGTGTGCCCACTTGCTTGCACTGGAGCTGACTGCTTCGTTGGTGTGTTCGTTCGTACGTATGTTCAGACGTTCGTCCTTCCAGGTAGTGAATGCGTAATGAGATGTTAATTAACACTCACATGCTGATATGTTGGACTCTGATCCCCGTCCGCCCGGAAAACGAATCGGAAGAAGGGAACACACCGCTTCCGCAATAGTTTTTGTCATTCGGGAACTGTTCGCACGCGTGAGCAACACGTCCGTCTCCTTCGAGGCGTTCCCGTCACCCGAATCGGGGTGAAGTTTTTTTTTTTTCCAGAATCATTGTCCAACAATCAGAGCTCAGCGTCGGGAGGTGGAACGAGTTCGGTTGACGGAGCTCCAGAGAAACTGAGGATACACGAATCGCGGTACCGATTGCAAATCTTTGATTTGCATGTTATTGCTCGGGCGAGCTCGGTATCGTTGCGCGTTTTCATTTCGCTGTCATCGATCGTTTACACGAGTAACGGGAACAAACGATCTGGCCGGATAGAAATAGAACAACAAGCAGATCTGGGAGAGAGCTGAGTGCATCCAACAGGGCAGCATGGTCGTTCTCGAACTTCTGCGCAGAATCTCATCATCAGCGTCCCATCTGTTACCTCATCATCGCTCCCAGTATTTTTATCGATCCAGGTCCTCTAGGCCGTTTTTTATCGAGGCGACTGTCTTCCCGTGATTGTCCGCAGCGCTAACGAGTAATCAGAGCCGATATCGCGCCGTGGTTGCCATTCCTGCTTCCGCTCTCATTGCAGCCAATTGCGTGAACCTTGCCACGTTCGAACATATATTTCCCACGCAAAGTCGAGTGAATATCTCCCGTTTCAGCTATGACGGCTTCAGGAATCAGGCGTGGGACGGAGTTGGGTAAATATACTTTCATATTCCGGTTCTGTCATAAAATGAATCAATTCAGGTTTTCATTCATGAATATGATTATTCTTGTGTTCAAACTCATGAATACGAATAATTTCGGGTGCTTATTTGTGAATATACATAATTTCAGATACATATTAGAGAATATGAATGATTCCAGGTTCATATTTGAGAATACGAATAATTCCAGGTTCTTATTTATGAACATGAATCATTTCAAGTCCGTATTTTCGAATGTGAATAGGCGCCGATTGGAAGCGCACAACTGGGAGCGCGCAGTCCTCTGATGCAAGGGGCTTCCTGACGCTAAGGAGAATTCTGAGGAAAAATCTGGAGCATTCTGGACGAAACTTGCGGCGTGGATGCAGGGTTCAGGAATCACCTGCCTGAGGGAGCTCAACCGGCTCGGGAAATAGCTGCCGTGGTCCTGCGTATTGTCCAGAATCCCGCAAGTCGCGGTGAGTTCGAGGTCTATCTGTTGCTAGCAATCGTTGACCGAACTCAGCTCGGAAACATCTTCTTTCAGAGCAGGCGGACGTTCATTCCGCTGCTCTCCAGAGGCCAAGGAGTGCTTCAAACTATCCACAGGCAGGATGTTGGTCGCATTCCTCAAACAAAACGTCTTGATATCCCCTGCGGTCCGGGGGAACTCTGAGTGAACTTCTCTTCTGCAAGTATTCCCTCGAGTGCAACTCTCAGGGAGTGTCGTCCTGGGATTGAGCGCCACTGAAAGCGGAAGCAATCGGTGCGCTGAGCAGCTTCTCTTTGCCGCCGCGAATCTCTCAATGGTCCGCTAATCGTTGTTCCATCAAGTGGCCAACGACAATTGAAGCGATTTTGTCAGAGCCTTGCTTGTTCATCGGCCAAACGGTCGATGGGCACACTTTAAGTACCAGTTGGCGTTGGGATGGAGATTCATTTGCCTCTCGCTGGAGAATGGTGGAGGGAAACCGCCACAAGCCACGGCCAGAGCACGGCTCCAGGATCCGCCACATGGCCTCCATTCGATTGGGAAAGTAACGGGAGACGTAGAAAAAGATGCGGACCTTGTCGGCGCAAAGAGTGCTTTTGGAGAAGGAGTTTCGCCTCACGTGGTCGCGGACCTTGCGTATGCGGCTCCGGAGGATGGCGTCGACGACGGCGGCGTCAGCATCAGGGACGTATTTGGTCAGAAAATCGCACCGCGAAACTTCTCTCGTTGTTTCCATTCCCTCTCTCCCTCGCTTGTCGATACGTCTCTCCCCTCGACTGCGTTTCTGAGAAGTAGAGGTAGGAAGCGAAGCAAGGATCCGCGAGAAGCAACGGATAGCGAGAGATCTTCCATCGCTCGGTGGCTTTTAGCCAAGCTCAACGAAAAGAAGAAGAGAAACTTGCATCCCCGCACCCGCTGGCGTCCTGCCCGAGTGACTCCGTTTCGCCGCAGGAACCCCTTCCGCTGAGAAATCTCCGTTCGATAACCTTACTGCCCCCCCGGTTCCGTTCTCGAGTCAGCAGAAGCTACAGGAGGCGCGAGGACCGAAATGTGTACATACACTGGCTCCCGAATCTTCCTGCGGCCAGATTCACTGGCCGGCGGGTCCGCTCGGCAACTGTGACGCTATAGGGACAATGCCCTGCCCGTGTGTCTGGCGGATGGATGCGTAAAGCGTTGGAAACAGAGCCCGACTCGCATACTCCACATGGATGAAGGCCGGAGAATCAGTGGTGTGTGTGCGCTCTGCGAGTCTGGTAGAGACGTGGAGAGTGCGTTTTTCGGTCTTGTGACCTGCAATCAGCCTGAGGCTTCTCGGCATCAGAACCGATTGGGGTTCCGCAAAGAGCGGCGAGTTCTCTCCTTGCTCGCCTCGCCGTTCCCGAGAACTCGTTTGCAGCCTCGAGAGAATATTGAGAATGTTTTTCCGCATGGAAGCATCCCGCGTAACTTTCAACCGTAGAGCCGTAGTCATGAATTCTCGGGGAAGGCTCCATCGTTCATCAAGGAGCCAAGACCGTCGGATACCGAGTCTGCCGGCTTTGGAATTGAAGGACTGCTTGAGTAATTAATGGATGGAGTTTTTGTCGATGACCGTTCTCCGGCGGAAGGGACGGGAAGCAGGAACCTCTTCGGAGGGAAGCGAACGGGGCAGACACTTTTCTCGCTCTGGAGGAATGCCGCGTCGCTCCACCAGCGAGTTCTCTTACGTGAGCATCGCCTAACAGGCATTTGTTTCATATTCCGCGTCAACGGGTGGACAAGAATCGCAGAGAATGGCTACGTCTGAGAAGCTTATGCAGATGGCTCCCAATCCGCCCCCACCCCCGCGCCTCTGTTCGCCGAATTTCTGATGCAATTCGACTCGGGCACAAATACGAAAGCGTGTCGTGAGGCGTAGGACGCGCTATTTGCATAACGCATCTATGCTCCAGCCCAATATTCATGGATTCTCTCCGACCTGTTGGCCCCCTCGTTCGCGAGCGTTTCCTTTCCTACTCTTGTTCTCTCTACTCTCCGCCCCCCCCCCCGGGCCCCCGAACTTCCAGATGAGTAATCAACCTGGTTGCGTCTTTGCGTGACAGATCCGGCGCGGTTCGTCGCTTGTTTCGCTCCGATAATCGCTGCTTTCTCCTAGTCCACATGAAGTATCCCCTCGACCTCGATTCAGTGAGGCTATACTTAAAGCGCGATGTGTATCATTCCTCGACCTTCTCCATTCTCCCATTCATTTCGCCCAGGCAATGAACGATGGACCAGTCTCCACGAACGGCTTCTACCGAGATCGATGCGGAGAGGTTTCAGAAGTGGATGAGAAGCAAGCTGTATATATAAGAAATTTCCCGCAGGAGACGCATCCGAATCTCGTATCTGCGCTTAGACTGAGCAATCAGCAGCCATCGAACAGCACTCGCGACGATCGACACTTGCAGATCACGCAGGGAAAGGACTTAGACGCTCTCGGCTTCCACGTCCTAGAATTCCTTCAATAGCAGCAACCGACTGTTGGTTCATATTTTTTCTCTTCTCTAAAAGTAGGAGGATCTTCGTAAGGGCAGCTGTGTGTTGTATCCCGGTTATTTCTTCTTGCCGGCAAAGTTTCCAACCTCCTAATTCCCGCCCAGCCGGCGTCACGGTCATCGTTTGTGATAAACCACGAGCCCGCGAAGGATCTCCCTCGGACCGGGATCAGGAAATAACAGGCCTGGCGTGAGTGAAAAATAATCGTCATACCGAAGTGCCCGGCTCGCGAACTTTGGGAGCAATAATGGTGACATTCCGCCTCCTGCAGCCGACGTCGAAGTCGTTCGAAGCAGCGATCGTTCCCTCCCTGCCGCCCGAGATCCGATATCTCATTTATTTTCTCATAGCCTCTTCGTTTTCTCTTCGCAGGGAATAAGTTCTGATTCTATATTTCGTCGAATCTCGTGGCGGGTACGTGGTACGCTCGGTGCGTGTGATTCGAGAACTGGGATGATGGTATCATGTTACACACGGCTTGCATTCATCTTTTCATCGGTCGGGCAGGATCAAGTTTCGGAATCAGTCTCTTGACTTACCCGATCCTTGACACTATCAGCAGCCGGAGAAAGGCTTCAGCGACGGCTCAACTGTTAGCGTCCATGTCATTATCGACAGCAACTGGCGCTTCCTAGTTTCCCCGCTTCTTGTATCCTTGTACCTCTTCTAGGTGTTGTTGGTCACTGCGGGTGGGCCACACCGCGATTTCCTCTTCCAAAGCTCTCTTACTGCCCGACGACCCTGGAAAAAGGAGGAAACGTTTCAACGCTCAATGCCAGTTGGCGAGCAGGACTGAGTCGCTTATTTGTTCACTCTGGGCAGACTCCATTGTGAGCTCAAGACCTTCCCGATGAATGAATTTATTCAAGGTGTGGGGCGGGGAAGGCCTGATTTCTGGCTCCGTTGAGAATGAGAGTATAGCGCAAAAGGTCTTTGTCCTGCTGAAGAGATCTGTTTTTCGCACAGTTTTCCGCTTTCGGAAACTCTATCCCCATCCTGGGCGTTCGGACGAAGGCGACACGGAATGTCGCGTGCTGATTTCAGTGTCATGATGCTCGAGAACCATGCAACCAAGACTGAGAGGGAAGAAGACAAGTGGCTGAGAAAGAATGTCCCGCACGCGTCGAATGTTGGACTGTCGTGAGCCGGTCCTAGACCATCAGACACCCCGGTTTTGGGTTCGCAGAGCCTTGCCAGTCATAGCTTGGTGCGCACACACACACACACTGCCCTCAGCCGAGGGCCCGAGATTGGAGGACGCAGACGGGCTCAGCGACTCGCGCAGCCAATTTATTTGCTCTTTCTTGCAGCAACGGCCTCTGTGCAAGCCCCTGAGTTCATCGAAAACAGCGGAAGCTTTCAAGATCGAATCGATCGCTCGGGCGATGCTGCGCGCCGGCGACTCATTGACTTCGGATTGACTCGGCTCGCTCGCTCGCTGCGGAACAAATCATTCGGGAGGACGGAGCGGAGGACCCTGGCTACTTGAAACAAACGTGAACGCAGAGGATCCAACCCGCCTTGAGCGTGGGACCTCGTACAGAACTCCACGCTCAGAGCACAAATCCGGCTGTTGGAGCCGCCAGCTAGCTAGACCGACCACGACTGATTGAAAGTGAAGAGCTGCGCAAACAATCGCTTGCCTCCCGAGGTTTTGTCGAGTGAAGGGATTCTTGGCAGAGTCGTCGGACGAGCTCGCTTCACGCATCAACCTCGCTTTTTTCACGCACGCCCAATGCATACGTACTAGGCCCCCGGGGGGAATCGAATGCGAGTCGCCCGATTTGAAGTCCTCCGAGCTCAGGTCCGAGTGGCGCGACAACGTCGCGGGACAGCGAATCGAGGGGACCGTGTGAGGTCATGGAACGAACGAGTGCTTGTCTTTCAGGGACGGTTTTGCCGTAGATATGGTCAAAGTTCAGTTGGAGTGGTGCGTGCGCGACGATGCATGTGCGTTGCCGGGGAACTATTCCGCGTGATTCGTCGCTCGGACTGGGAATGCCTTCCTGATCTTGGAAGATCGGGCAGGGGTCAGTAAAATAGCGACCACGACACTAGGGGTGTTCGCGGCATTAGTTCATCCTACGCTGAGGGTTCATCTGAGGGTCGCAGAATCTCTCAGAAGCGAGGCCGAACTGGGGATATAGGGGGGAGGTTGGACCGGTCATCTTGTGGTGTAGGTTGGCCGCCGCATGTTCCTCGCGGAAGAGGTTCCGCGGCCGCCCAGACGAATTTACAAGGCAGCCTCCGCTTACGACTCCTGGGAATCCTGGGACTCAATCTCGCTGGGTGTCTCGAAATGTGGCTACCCAGAGGAAGATTATCATACTCGAGGTTCCGCGCGCTGACCGCAAGGGCGCCGAAGTCATGACGCTGTGAGCTCTCTCTTCAGTCAGGGAACGTGTGACGCAGTCGATTTGTTGCGATACGCGCATTGCCGGGAGTATTCCCACTCCAGCATCTTGCGTGGCGAAAACTACCCAGCGCTCAATTTGCATCCTTCACGATTCTCTCCGTCCAGAGAATCAATTCCAAAGTTTGATAGGAACGGGCTCAGCATTCTCGCATGATCGCAGCTGCCATGATTTCGGCCATGTGACCGTCGGGACTCGGAACTCTCGGGATAATGATCGACGACTTGGGGCGACATTTTGAGACATCCCGGTTTTTTTTCCGAAAGCTTCAGCTCGCGTTTGTTTAAAGGGCATTTTCTTGAAGGCTCATGGCGAGACATAGTGAGTGCACGAAGGAACGAGCGTGAGTAGCTGCGTCCTAAGAGCGATGAATGAAAGCAGCGTAACAGACGATCGGACCTCATTGAGCGAGAATTCCGGACGGATAATCATTCATCTCCAAGTACTACCGAGATGGATTGATGTCTCCCCCCTCTCGATTCGTTTCATCGTTCCGCGTACTCCATAAACCGGGAATTTCCAGCTCATACAAGAAATCTAATCTGCATAGCGGACCATGAATGCTGGACCATTTAGGGGAATGGGACAGCGAACGCGTCCCGGGAGTGGCGCAGCTTCATAGTTGGTTCAGCAAGTCGCGGCCGACTGGGTGACTGCCTCGCGGGCCCCACATGGTGGACAGACAGCGAAGCTTGCAGGACAGCGAGCGACAAAAGTTTCGACTGCAGCCGACCGGCTCGCAACCCGGAGCGCGGATTCGTGGTACTCCTCGGCTCCGAGCGCCGCATTCCGTTCCAGATGGAGAGAACGTCTGGCGGATCAGCGAGAGAGATGGGAACGGAACAGACGGCGCTGACTTGTCTCACTTCTTGCTTCGACAACCGTTTCCATTTTTCACGCAGGATCGAGAGAACCCAATTTTTTTCACGTCCCGCTTTGTTAACGTAGTTTTGGAGAGAGGGACCAGATCGCCCGCTGCGGACAAGGCGCATGTGTCGGCGCAGAACCGTGGCGAGAGATGTCTCTCTCCCCCGGAATGTCCGGAATCGGGGCCTGGAGGAACAATTCGCGGGATCTCATCGATGCGGGTGCCGATCGAAAACAGCTCAACACGGATTGGGAGTGATTGGGCGCGGGCTCAGAGCGAAGAATCTCGAGAAATGGCTTCGTCGGCGGGGAGCTGCCAAGACTCATCCGGGTTTCCAAGAGCAGGCTGCTTCCGGTACTGGGGTCGATGCGGACGCGGCCATCACAGGCATACATCAACATTGAAACAAAAACTTGCAAATCAGTTTTTCATTCACCTCTCGGGATGTTTGCTCAGTTGCGCTTCCTGCCATCAAGGCTGACTCTGGAGCGGGCTTTCGGCCGAACGCGGGTGGCGGGCTCGACCACATCGCGGGCTCGGCTTCCGGAAGCGCCGACTACCGAGGCGACAGCAGTGAACTCGGAATCCCCAGCCCGACTCTAACTCAGCGAAGAGGACAACGACCGTCGACGACGTGTTCGCTCACACGCATCGAGGATGAGTTTTCGCGACTCGTCTCCAGCGCAGGATGTTCTCCATCTGCGACGGAATCAAGCGCTGGTGTTCTGCGTGGACTTTTTCCCGTCTCGCCTTGAATTTTCCCGGCCTTCCGGCGAGTTTTCCTCCGTCGGGGCGAAAGGAGCTCGGCGACGGACCGATCACGAGCTCGAATAACGCGGGAGCGACGGTTTTGTGGAGCGATCCGACACCATTCAGTTCGGCCGCGCGGTCCAACGCGGGCGAGATTCCGCAACGTGGACGGAGGTCAATTTGATCGAACGGAATGAGCTGTGCAACACAATAGATCAGACGCTTTTGCACGCTGGCCCAAGTGCTTCAATTGCTTGACTCTCGCATGCTCCAGCGTGGCATTTGCATAATCGTCAGGAGGGAAGTCGAAGAGAAGCCCGACGAATCAGCGCAGAGCAAACCCGATTCTGTTCATCACCTCGTTCGATTGGGAGCAGGCATCGCCTGGAGGTAGATTGCGTTCTGAGCAGTCAGACGACCAAGCCGACCGGTGCACAGAATCAAGCAGCCACGCGAACTCCCTGCAGGCATCCTCGGGGGAGCTCCTGATGGTAAGCAAGCGACCGGAGAACATTCGTGAGCGATTCTGCGAGAGGCCACAGGTTGCCTCTGACTCGCTATTGCGGCGGTTGTGGGCATCGTCATCACTCGATTCGCACATTTGAATACTACTAGACCGAGTGGAGGATGAGGTGCTTGAAGCCGACTGGGGTAAAGGATCCGTCAGCTGTCGGTCGAGTCTGCGTGACCTTCTCGAAGGAGTACCGCATTCCGGAAGAGGATCCCAGTGCCTCTGAGGGCCTCCTCTGATCTGACGACAGCGTCTGTATGAGCTCCAAAATTGCTTGAGACACGACCGTGCACGGCGAGAAATAGACGGAAGGCCAGTTTTATCGCTTGATTTTATCTGGAGAGGTGCTCAAACATTTTTTGTAGATGAACCCCCGCGTCGAGTTTCTATCATAAATAGTAGTGGTAATACCGGTTCGGCGCTGAGTGTAAATCCAAGTGCATTTCCTTCAGATTCTTCAGCGGGCTTGCCTCCCCTCTGCCGAGGGAACACCCGCAAAAAAAAACTTGGCTCAGACTGTGGAGCAGACTCATGCGACAGCGAACCCAATATTGAATATGCTGCCAGGGACCGCCGATATTGAACTTCGCCAGGTGTACAATCTGCACGGGACCGCTCAGCTTTTTGGTGGTTCCGATCGCATCCTGGTACCACTCCGTGATCCAAGCGCGATCCAGCCATGATCATGCCGGAATACGCTCAGCGATTCGCCTGATCTCCGCATTTGAGGATACTAAGAGGTATTACACCCGACGAACGTCGGCAGGCGGACCCCTATATTCCAGGAACCATACCATTCCGCAGTCGAAGCCGCTTGATCAGGCTCCGCAGAATCGGCTGGTTTTTCTCAAGTCCCAATACCGATAATGTGATTTCGACCAGCTCAATCGAGCAGAAACTCCGCTTCATCGGTCGCTAGTTGTCCGCAATAGAATCAGGCTTCGAGGATGTCGGATCAAATCAGGTTCCCACGCAACCTCGAAAAGTTGTTCAGCACGTCGACACCCAGCGTGTTATCAAATATGTCACGTCGTGACCTTCGACATAAAGAAAAGGTTCAGCTGCGCAGGTCGAGTTCGGCCCCAGACATGAAATATAGAGCAATTATGTAGCCCGCGATACATGAAAACAATTAACTCCAGCGAATGCTGTAGGCATGCGATTATTCAGCAATTTTGGAGTGGGATATGTCGGCTGTGGACGCATCGCGATACGCAGATTTCCCAACATTTTTTATGTTTCTTCCGTGTTCCGCGGAGCTTCGACGAAGTCCATATGAGAGAGCAACGGAAACTGGGATTGTACAGCATTTCAGGGCAGTTTCACCGCATCAAGTGGTAATCAACGAAGAACTCCGCAGGGAAATTCCGACACTTGCTTCCAGGGCATGATTCGTTATGTATCGATTCATCTCGTTTCTCGCTCTCGGGAACCGAATCCGTGATAACCGACTTCTTTGCGTCCCTCGACTGGAACACCGCGGAAAAAGTTCTATGTCCTCGAGTTTGAGGACAGAGTGCCGATGTCTAGCCCATTGGTTAATGAGAACGTTCGAGATTTCTAATCAACTGTGATACATCGGTCTCGGCTCCGCAGATGACGGATGATCCTGTAGACAGAGAGGTAAATCTCATTTTTCTCATCAGGAAATCGCTTACCGATGTGATTTCCAGGGCCCGGTTGGTTTTGCCGCGGTTCGCTCGGTGGATTGTGCGCGAGTCAACGGAACCATACAGAGATACAACGATCGGGGAACGAAGAGTCTCTGTGATGAAAGTACTCAGGCTCAAAAGTATAAAGTTCGAGGAGATCGTTAGACAACTTGCGGAGCGAAATCGATGATAGACTCATGTTGACCCGACTCGAAAAAGGAAATGAGACTCTTATTCATTTTTCGTGGTTCGCCCCAACCAAGCTGGTGCTTGAAAAGCTTTGTTTTTATGTAGCGCTTTGTGGCCGTTCTTCGCATCCGCTGCTCTCACTTCGGTTCGGTCGTTCGAATGAGCGGTTCGGGGTTCTGAAGCCTACGCCACTGAACGGAAGTAGCGCTCATTCTCGATGAGTTCAGAAAGGTTCTGACATCGCGCGGGAAGAGGCCGAGAGGAGTGTAAATGGCAATAGTGCGTAATTCCCTGGCGGAAAATGGCGGAGCTCAGTAGAGATTAGCAAAACCTTCTTTTCTGTCGTCACAACCGGCGCCCGCAGTCGGTCTCCCGCTGACGACTTTCGAAACTTGGTATCGGTCAGTGTCTGATTGCCAGAATGTTGTCTCCAGTGGGGGATTATGATCTTTGAAGTTGTGCGTCCAATTAGCGCCGAAGTCACCACTGTCCCCATGTTGAAGAGTCGGAACGACAACACGACATATTGGAATCGTTTCGAGCTGCATAACAACTCAGGTCCACCCTCCCCTCCCCGACCGCTCAGTATCCTCTAAACTCGAGGGTAATCTTCCGTCGTGGAGTCGAATCCAGATCTACAGCCCGGAAGAAACATTATTCGCGCTCGCTAAACTTCGCCCCGGCTCTAGAATGAATATGACCGAGCAGTGAACATTGAGGGTCAGCTCCGAGATCGAGTCGGAGATTTCCCTTGGGTCGCCGTCGAGACAGCCATTGAGCACGGCTCTGGTCAGAACTCAAACCTTTGAAGATGATAATCATCCACCGAGGACACCTTTTGAACGTCCACCGATATCGAGCTTAAATGGTCCTCTGCGGATGTTCACTCGATTTTCGGCTGCATCAGTCGTCAGACACTGGCCACCGGATCGGACTCGACTTCATCCTGGATGTTACCCTTCTCGAACTTTGAAGAAAAGAAGTCTAAGTGTCGTCGGCATCATGGAGTACATCCACCCTCTCCCAAAGAAGAATCAGTTCATTCTTGACGTCGTTTTCTTCTGCCTTTAAAAGACGTCGAGAGACGTTCTCGTGAACTGATTGGGGCACAGTCGTCGACTGACTGAGTGTGATAGATTTCATCCACGAATGTGCTGGAAGTCTCGTATTCTGATTGTTGAAACAAATGGAACGTCGAGGGAGGATTCCTCTACGCTCGAGGCTCTGAATTCGTCTACCCTTTATTTACGTAGAATCTGTGAGATATTTTCTCCCCGAACATAGATCATGGCTGGGGTGTGGAGACCTACACAATAATATTACTCGACGCTTCTTCGATATCTCAATAGTTTGACTCTCGGAACGCTCGCTGTAAGACACCGCGCTTAGTCGCCCTTTCTTTGATCGGATCTTCGCGTGTCATGACGTCTTTCATACAGACCTCGAGCTGCTCACGGCTACGTTCGCGCCTACGACTCACTTGTACGATCGAACCATAATAGAGAGATTCCTTCCCGCAGAGATTTTCACGAAAACGCTGTCATTCTCGATGCCGCGACTCCGACTCAAGAGCCGTTAAAAATCGCGGTCCGCGTTTCCTTTCAGGTATTCGCGCTCCAGAACTGAATAGGAACCCGACAGGAGTCGTTTCGCCTGAGGGCTCCGGCTTCCGACCCGGTCGGCCGCAATCCAGCTGGAACAATCGTCCTGCGCCGTCGTTACCCGACGGAATATGAGTGTGATTCCGTAACCTCCATCACGCATCCCAACGACGGAACGTACCCCTGAACTTTCTGTTCGACCGAGCCGCCGTTGTGCCGCAATGAATTCTTGAGTATCCAGTGAGGTTTAACCACCAAAAAGTCATTCCTCCCGCGAGTCGAGCTGGAGTATCTCGAGGAAATTCGCTTTTCCGGGATCTGTGGTCAGCCTCCTGACTTCCGACACAGTGACTCGGGTTCGGCAGAATGTAGGCTCAGAAGAGTTGCCCTAGAGGGCCCAAACCGCGGGGAACGAAGCAAAAAGCGGAACCGAGAACAAAACGAACCCAGGACGTTACGAGTCGAGCCGATCCAAGAGGAAACCAATCGGCGCAAGATACCACCAAACGCTGCCATTGAACGACCATGCCGGAGGGCACGCAGGCAGGGCCGAGCCATTCATTTCGGACGTCAGTCCATCTGTACCCTGGTAGCTGCAAGCTCTGCAAAGCCACCGTTCAGTCAGCCCAGGATCGAATTGGTCAGCAGAGCGGGCGGGGCTAGCCAGCCAACCAACCGGCAAGTTCTATGCCAGCAACTAACTAAGTGGCTATCTTCCACCTGGCTCGGGAGGAAACTGGCTCGCCGGCCAGGACAAGCATGGATGCTTCCGGCGGGAGGCAATGGCCAGAATACGAGTTAAAAATAGTGTGCGCCAACTGCGAACGGACGAGCCTGTCAGTGAACTCGAAGTCAGCGCCGCCAGCATCGTGCGCGACACCTCTCCTACCTGAATGCTGAGCGGTGGGTGCCTCTGCGTCAGTCAGCAAATCGGGTTGGGACGAGGCGGTAGGACTCGCGGTCGAGGAAGCACCGTCCGATGGGATTACGCAGCGACGTCAAGCTGGCAACAGCCCCCTTGTGGAACCGAGTCTAATGTGGTGATGGATCAGCGCCTCATTTGGCACCCTCAGCGACTGCCATCGCTATTGGTGAGGCGGAAGCGAGCTGCCCGACAAATCCATACTCCTGGCGGAAGTTTCAGTCAGTCAGGCGTCTTGGCAAGCGCACAACTAGGCAAGCAAACCTTCAGTCACTGAGGGGTAGAGTGAGAGCATGCGAGAGAGCCGTAGAGAGAGAGAGACACGCTTGCACGCTCACTTTCACACTCAAACAGCAATCTTGGCTCCCTGACCAACTTTTTTTTTCCAGGCAAAGCAATGGAAGGCAATCGACCACTGTGGGCGGCGGGCGCGGAATTGCCTACATAGCAGCTTGACAGGCGGCCATCCGCTGTGTTGCCTCGCTCACCTATTCACCGATCCCTCCCTCCATCCATCCATCCCTCCACAAATCTACTCACACATCAATCTACACACAGTTTGTTCTTCTGTTTGCCCTCATGTCTGTGAGCCGTTCATTCCTTCGACCGGAGTTCTGTCCGCTCGAGTCGAATATTTGCGCTGTAACCTCATTCCGGGCAGTCCGAGACGCCCTCATCCGACGAAGACGGTGCTGGACTGTTTATCGCTCCCATACCAAACGTTGCTCACACTTTGTCCACAACGGGGTTGAGCTGCGGATACTACCGTAGCGTGTATATTTCCGACGGAGCTGTGATAAATCGATAGCCGGAGATTCATGACGTTTGATCATCCATCACTTCGGAGCAAGCTGTCGGCTCTCTCCCAACCTCCCTCGGGTGTTTGATTGCTCCTTGTTGTCGGCGGGTTCTTGTCCGCTGGGTCTGTGGTAAGGGTCTTCGAATCGAGAATTCGAGACTCCAACAGCAACCTCGTGCATTTGGCGCTCGGCAAACTCAGTGTTTTCGAGTTCCGATCAGGCCTCGGCGAACGATGTTGCGCTCTCGATTTTTTTTCGACGCGCATGGCACCGAGTGCTCAAACAGCTTGGAAAAATCGATCAGATAATGTGTATGCGGAATTTTCGTCGCACCAGAGCGGGAATCCTCTGTAGGGAGACTGGAATCGCGGGGTCGATCTAACGCCTATCCGATTCCAGTTATTAGTCTTCAGCTGCAGAGGTCAAAACCGTAACCAAACTGAAGAGACGACTTCCAGAGGGCTTTCAAGCTCTATAACATCAACTTTCCCCGACTTGTTGAAACTCTCGCTTGTTTACGTTAACAATTACAGGCGCCGGCATCACCGCTGCGGCCGTTCCCAAGCGTACTGCCACTGATGAAGACGGAGGCTTCCGAAGCTAGCGAACGATCGGGAACTCTTGCGCTCAATCGCTAACCGTCGTGGGTAACATAGAATTTCCCTGTTTCTCATCGCCAGCCGAAAGTGGCCCGTTTAGAGGTCGGAGAAATTCGTTGTTGCATGCGGACTCGACGAGCGCAGCGAGTATCATTATCCAGTCTCAAGATTGCGGATATGCTACGATGTCCGAACAGCATTCGGCTCCCATAATAAAGTCAGAGTGAGAGTTTGCAGCATGCGGCAATAAAATGTTGTTGTAGACGCAGTTGCATTCGTCGAGATGCTTGTCTCCTTTTCACTCGCCTGTAGCTAGTGGCGGCTCCAGGATTTTCTCTTTGGAAAGCTGATTTGGGCGGTGAGACTCTCGTGAAATTACCTACGAATTTCGATGTGTATTGAGTGAGGGAGTCGAGAGACTCCAAATGTTTCACAGATTGGCTAATGCTTGATTCTGTTCTCATTGCGATTTAAGACGAAATCACAGAACCATTCTTCCACATGGTATCACGAGAGACTTTACGATATCATTTCTCCATAGACCTTCTGGAGACACCACTGCACGCGGAAGATCGATTCGATTCAACTTACCGGGCTCAATACTTTAGTCAACTTGGACCTCATTCCGAGGTTTTCCGGAGGAACTTCTTATTAATTTCTGGTATTGCATCGCCGCGACCGACTCGGGAGCGATAATTGTATACCGAGATCCGTGGAATCGTTTTAGAAATTCAAATCTATGTTCACCGCCGCCGAAATATTGAGGGAGAGGGTGATCCGTGACAGAGGACAGCGTGAAATTTACAGCGGAACTGAGCACCGCTCAAAATGTGGACTGGTGTGAGAGTTTCTCGATGTCAGCGCCAGAGAAGTGTCTGAACTTTTGCTTGAACACACCAGTGCTTGCGGATCTCCGAAAAATTGTTTTAAAAATTTCCACGAGGTCGAACCCGACCAAACAATTTTTGGGAAGCTTCGCTTCCTGATTCTGAGATTTTGCACGCTTGAGCGTGCCCGCTGGTGCCGCCACTGCCTGTAACCATGAAGCCGAATCTTGAAGATACTCGTTCAAAGAACCATCTTACAAGGGAGCGGCTTCGGTTCGACCGAATCTCGGAGGGAAGGTCCCGTTCAGATGGGCCCTGATCAACAGAGGTATGAATATCGACTTCTGGTCAATTACATCCCCGCAATCGATATCGGATATTCAAGGCTTTACAACTTCGCACGGCCCGGAGCAACATAGATTCTCTAGCCCTCCGAAACGATGCGTCATCAGTGTCTCAGTACGTTCATAATCAGCCTCCGCCGACTCAGCGGTTTCCGCCCGCGGACCGCAGGAAACTTTGGGCATGACATCGTCGAACTCCCAGCGGAACTCGTTGTCCTAGAGACGCCGCCGAGCGGAAAGCGCCGCGAAGCCCAACAGGGCGGAAATTCCTCGGGCGTTCAAGCAGCTGTTCCAACGCGTCGTCGAAAACTGTCAGAATTTCAACGGGCACTCCGCCATATTTTAGCCTCAGGAGATTTCCGGGGCTGACATCCTCAAAAAAACTGGGAACAGTTTGGCTAACGCGAAGCGTTCATTTCGGGAGTGCTCGGGACAACTCTGATCCCTCGAACGCGTGCGATCCGGCCTCATATGACTATGAACCGGTGGAAGTTGTGCGTTGCTTGCTAGTCCGGCGTCGGATCTAGTTTGTTCATCTAGCTTTGACAGCTTTGCTGCTCGAGGCTTGCTTCCTCAAGCCGTATAAACGAGAGACGAGAACCGACCTCGCTCCTCACCTTGGCATCACCGGCGGGCTTCATCGGTCGGAACATGTGTTGTCGACGGGAAGTCCTGCAGAATTCGGCCGCAGTATCTGCTTAGAACTCAAAGGAATCAGTTCTTCGACTGGGGCGAATCGGTGATTCCTTGAAATCTGTCGTGTTTTAAGCAAGAACATGGGCTGGTCGGTCAGGGCTCTATCTGATGGTTCCGAGGACAGCCGGCTGCGCCCTTCGTCCTTCCCCGAGGCTGCATTGAGAGCTGTTCGCAGTCGAAGCCTTGTCCTTCCATTCTGTATCGTTGAGGCAGGGAACTCCTTTGAGTCGCAGCGCAAAGAGTGGACATCGACTGATACTTTCGTCTTCCTCCTTGATGTCGGGGCCTGGAAACGGTCGTGTACTCCGTTTTGCTGTTCCTGCTATTGACGACGCTAGGGCGAGGTTTCGGCCGCGTTCGTTCCGATGCGGAGCCTGCGGACCGAGCGCTGCCCGGATGGATGGTTGATAAAGTCATCGTTTCGTCTTCAATTCATTCATTTGTCACAGAGGAGACGGGCGCCATGCTCATCTCTGACCCGGAGGACGGTCGCCTCCCGGGAAGCGTCATTGCGCAGTTGTTGCTCGCGTACGGTGCCGCACAACAGCAGTCGCAGGAGAATGGAGGAAGCAGAAGTCGACGAGTAAGCCTTCCAAAATTAGCCTCCTCGCTTGAACACGGCTTCTCTGCGGGGCGCGCAGGAAACTCCGGGGTCGAGACCCGTCTCCTCCTCCCTCTTCTCGGAACTGTTCTTAACTCGGACTCCCTTGCCTCACGTTTGGCTGCTCCTGAAACCCAACACTTCCTACCCCGCTTCACACCCCTCATTCGTCTGACACGAGTATGTTCTTCCGCTCTGTTTGCAAGAAAATTTCAACGATCCCGGGCGATGAGCAACTCAGTAGGGGCTTGCGGGGTCCCGAAATGCCTATGTCCCACATTCCGGCTTCATCCCAGTTTGGTTCTCCCGAAAACTCCATCCGTATCCGGTACTTGGGGATCACTCCAGAGTCGGAAGCCCGAATCTCACACGCCCGAATTTCGCACCATTTCGCCCCTAGTGCATTTTTCGACTCAGAAAGAACCATTTTCCCACTGGCGTTCCCGAGGTCTACTCGGATCCGCCTTTCTCTTCAGAAGCTCCGCGACCGACGGAAGCAGTGCGGGTCGACTCACAACTTGCTCAGCACTCGAACCAGTGTGCAAACTTGTCGCAGGTGGGCTTGATCCTCATCCTGCCCCGCAGTTCCGAGCACAAACATCGATGCTCCGGCAGAGCTTCTCGTTGACTCTGCTCAGTTGGTCGCTAGCCGGCACTCGGTTGGCTCAGTAATGGAGAAAGCTTTGAAAGTCATGGTACCGATACCCACTGCGGAAACAGCGGATCGCTGCTGGCTTCGTTCGGCATTCCACGGCGTGGGCCTGACCCAGCCACTCGCTCGATTGTCGATTCGAGGGACGCCAATCATTCAGTTAAATCTCTCCCAGGTCGATTGGGAGCAGCCGCGAGCGACCAGCGTTGGAATCCGACGTTCGTCGGACGCAGCAAAATCAAGGGTTGGGCTGATCGTCACCGTTCTCGCTGTTGGGACAGTGTGCGACATCTACGACAAGTGATCTTGACAAGAGCTTCGGGGGCTGCTGGCTTTCGAGGCTCTTCGTCATCAGCAGCCAGGGCTCCACTTTGGAGCCGGCGGATTATTCCTGTGCCGGCATATGATTCGAGCTGGGGCCGCGAAACTCCGCGCAGTCGATAGATCCGGCAGGTTTGCGGCACAGCTGGAGTGACCCTCATGGCCCCTCCGCCGAGCATGGACATCGGTGGAATTTCAGCCAGCGCGCGATTGGAGTGCGCGTTCAAGCTCATCCAATCACGGAGATGAGGAACGCGAAGGATGTGCTCGCTGCGAAACCGCATTCGTTCGACACGAGAGGAGGTGGGCATCGTAGCGTGCATTATGCCACCTGTTAGACAACGAAGCCACAGGTTGCTTCCTCACTCGATGGGTAGATAAGAGCACCACCATCGCTCACGGAACCCTCCTTGGAACTTTCCGAATCTGATTGAGGTCTCCTCCGAATTCAAATCTATCCCGTCGTGCAGTGACCAGATTCAACTGGTGGCGGGAAACCCTGGAGCCCTCCGCAGCGCAAAATCGGCTCCAACTGGCGTATTTTTTTTGGGACGAAAACTCGACTCGAACGGTGTTTCCGACTCCGAATGGCCTGTCCCCACCGATGACCTCTTGTCTGGATTCGGGGAGCGAAAGTTTTCGTAAGAAGAAGGTTTCAGCTCACTTTTATGCACTCTCACCTTGGGTTCCGAAAATCCCTCGAGTGGATCTCATTCAATGCTTTTCAAAACCAAGCTCGAACGTATCGATGGAAGTGTTCGGTTTATAATCCCTGCGAAGCAGTCCAGATCTCACCGCACATCGACTGGGACTGAAGCGTCGATTCCAGAGCACGAACAACGACCAGTCCTCAGCGGCGTCTTGCCCGTACTGAGACCAAAACGGCTTACCTCGTATGACGCGTGCAGCGCCCCCTGTCCCAGCCGCAGCAAAGCCGCGAGCTGGATGACTGGCTCGAGAGCAAGCCGCAAACCTGTCTTGCCTGCTTTGTAGCTCACTCGGATGCGGGACCCGCAACTCCTGAGCGAGGCCATCCGAATCGAAGGGAGAACGTAGTAATCTACATCGATAATTGATAATGTCACCGTCACAGTGCCGGATCTCCCGTCAGAGGCCGAAAATTCGTGGCACGTTCGCAAAAACGTTCGCTGTGAGACCGGAATACAGACCGAGTCGGAAGATTCAGAGAGCTTCTCTCCTGATTGGCTGAAATGTCGTAATCCTCAAGTGCCACTCTCCATGAGAAGCTCAGGAAATCGATGATCAGCATTGGTGGAGCTCGAGCCCACGGCTTGCGCCCTCATCTGCCCCGGAACGGTGGTACCATATGCACATGTGCTCATACAGCGTCGGAGTTAATGTCCTCACAGCCAAGCCATCATGGAAGTTAATGATTCTGCGACGAGAATCCTCCGAGCTGAGTCTGAACTCGGAACCATCAACCTGGCTCCCGACTCTCAGACCATGACTGAATTGAAACTCCTAATCTCATACCTGATCTGGTTGTTCAGCTCTTCATGGCAGTCTGCGCCACACCCTTGCTACACAACTCGAGGAACTCAACGAGTCAACGGTCTCACCGATCAATGGAGTCTTCCGAGCTGCATACTCGACATGTTCATAACGAGATTTTCTGCGTCGGAGGAGCCCAGCCGTCAGCATCCGAGGTGCTTGAACAGCGGCGCCAGCACGACGGGTTCCAGCAAGCCAGGTTCATTACTCTTTGATGACTCTTCCTGGAAGACGGATTCTCCTCCACTGCAGATGAACACCTATCGATGCTACTCGAGCTCCATCGCTGGATGTCCGATATGGAGCAATGCTTGAGGTGCGATGAAACAAAACCGTTCCGTACACTAAGAGAACCATGCCAACTGCGAAACTCAATGGAATTCCTAAGAAGTATCGTTTGGAGGAGTTGGCGGCCCTCACCTGAAAATCCATCGGTTTACAGCGCTCGAGCAAACGGAAATGATCGTTAGATTCGGTGCAGCAACTTCTGTCCGGAGGAGTCCTCCCTCGGTTCAGATGACTCCGAAAACATAGAGATATTTCACGGCGATGGAAACGCGCTCCTTGAGCACTCATAGGTCCGCATTTCGACGAAAATGGTCGCGATTGGTGCACGCATCGCTCGACAGAAGTGGTTGAAGAAACCATGTTTGTAAAATAATGATTTCTAACGGCGGTTGAGTATCGGAGTCGGCAGCATCCCAGCCATCAATTCCACATAAAGCTTGCCAACTTGCTTGGGTATTCGAGAAAGACCCTCTTGGCGATTTTTCCGGAGTCTAATAGTGAAAGCTCTCTGAGAGATAAGCACTGCGTGCGCTATAAATACGCATGGAAGGATACAGCTGTTGGACAGCTGCGACCGCTCCCTGGAGCTTGGAACGTAGTCTTATCGTCGAGCCAGTTATCCGAGTTGTTCCCTGAAAGCGGATTCGGTTCAGATTGCGTCGGTTGACGCGCTCGAATTCGGATTCGACTGGAATGAAGCCAATTATGCCGAATTCCCCACGTGATACAGAACGAAACCCCAATAAATTGTCGACTCACGTCGAACATGGTTGAACAGTTTCGTTTCCGTCCGTTCTCCAGACTGACAGCGGCTCGCGAGGTTCCAACTCTGCATCCAAATCTCGATCTCATCTTGTATGAAAGCGAGGGAGCTACCGACAGCGTTCCTCGGTGAATGTTTTCCATTGATGTCGTGAGCGTCGTGATGGCCCGTTCAAAAGAGTTCCAAGAAATGGAACGGATCCGATTCCGAAAGGTTTTGAATCGTTCGGGGCTGAGGCTGTAACCGATCCTAGGAATGGTTTCCCAGCAAAGTCCCGACAAACGGAGCGTGGAGCTCCGAGTGGCGAGCCAAGGACGCAGACTACTCCCCAAGCGAGCCAAATCGGTCGACTCGAACATTCTTGCCCCACGAAGCCAACAACTGTGCCAGATTGTTGGACACGCTGAAGTTTTATGGCGAACTCAGGTACAAGGTTCCGATTCGAGAGTTCACAGAACGACGAGTCGCTCGATAAGTCTGGCCAAAGCGAACAGAAGCCGAGAACACTCCCACTAGACACGAGTGTTTGCACGGTTTTTCGATGAAACGATAACTGGACTTCCTCAAATCGCTCTCGAAGTGGAGTGCCCTCGATCGAAGGAGTGGGCAGCAGCCAATTTGCTCTCCCTGATGTCCACAAAGTTTTTGTTGACGAATTCGCGACTTCTCGCGCCCGAGTGTTCGAACCCTTGTAGACTAGGACAGGCACCGTCCATCAACATCGCAAACGCGAACTTACTATTGTATCGAGATTTGAACCCGATGACTGAGGTTTCGTTTCTCTGCGAACCCTCAGGGTCCATCTCGCAGTTTAGAGCTGTTCGAGATGGAACACAAAGTTCCCGCGCGGAATCCGACCAAGTCTCAGGGGGCCGGAAACGACAGGCGGGAGAAAAATGTTTGTCGGAGAAAATAGATGTCAAAAATAATTCCAGAGCGAAATCGTTCGAAGATTTCGCCGGGCTCCGCGAATCAGGCCGCGCCAGCATCTTTTCCGGCTTCGACTCCTCAACATTATCCAATTTCTTCCCGGAATCAAATATACGAACATTTTCGCTGCGTCCATCAGAGCTCGAGTCGGGGAGACGTAAATTTCGTTTTCCACCAATGGTGGACGACTCGCTGCGCTTGGTGTGCCGACTTCAGCTGAAACGGGGGGAAGGTGGACGGGAAACGAAACCACCGAGGAAAGGGAGTCTCCTTGCGAAGAAGCCTGCGGTGGAAACTTTGAGTCGGTCCCTGGTAGCGACAGAGTTTTTCCCAAAGAATGATTCGGACGCACAGCGATTCAATGTCTCGTTTTTATGAGAGTCAGCGCTTGTCTTCACCCGCCGTCTCTGGAAGATCCCAAAAATCATTGAGAGCCGAGACAGCTCATAACCAGACATAAATATGTGAGCCTCGACGCGCGAGGATTCTCCGTGACAGCTCTCAAAGAATATATCACTTTCGTTCCGGCTTCAACACGTGCCCTCGAACATCCAGGAGCCCATTTCCATGGCTGATTGCACATCTTGGCTCGTCCATAAAGTGGTCGACTAGGCGGCATAACCTCGAGGCGAAATTCTGCGGCCTCAAGAAACCGCGGCCGGAACTTCGTTCAGCTCGAAATAAAACGTGCGCTGAAACTCAGAGGCGTGGGCTAGACAACGCAGCGGTGATGCTCATGAGCCTCGAGACTGCCGAGTAACTTGCCTTTATTCTTAGCTTGGTGGGTGCTCTCGGTGAACACTTATCGCCCTGACGCACCTCAGCGCACCGTGCCTCGTTAATTTTCATTGCTTCCGGAAGCCTTCCTTTTGTTCTCAAGCTCCTAGAGCTCGTCATTAACGCTCTCAGGCTTCCTTTTTCCTGCAATTTGCTGACGAATCAGTTACTCGGGAACTAACAGACCGAAAGGCCAGGGTCAGAGTGAAATCGAGCATTTCGACCCTTGGTCGCGTAACACGTTGCCATTGAAGCGGCCAAATCGTATCATACAACTTGCCAACTCGGATCTCCTCGACTCTCCACCCTCGATCCCTCACGGGGGAGCCTTCAAGAATCTCCTCGCTTGGGGTCAGAGCTCGGCTCTCACGCTGGAGCCAGACGGAGGAACATTATAATGGTACTACAGTCAGGGAAATCTTGGTACTTTTCGAGTAGGGGCTTCTGTTCGGGGGAACGCGGACGCTATCCGCGAGAACTCCCAAGTGCCGCCCCGGTTCAACTAGTACAGCTGCTCGCAACATGTAAGATCTTCGAATTGAGCAACTCGTTCAATTTTCTCTGAGCGTTTCGACATTCTGCGAGAAGTCGGAGTCACAGTCTCCTACCGTTTCAGGGAGACACGAGGACCCCCTCTTGACAGCCATGCGTCAACAGCTCTAGCTCCTCTCAGGACTTGAGATTTTTCTGTCGTTCCCGGGAACTTTCAAGGAATCGCCGCTCAATCTGCAGGGGATTCTCAACGATTCAGATCCCGGAATGAGCCGGAGTTCCGTGGCTTTGAGCCGCTGAGGTGATGTGAGATTGACTGAAAGTAAATGTTTCACCGGTCTCGGGGGGGTTCAGCATCGCAGGGATGCGGGAGACTCGTTCCACAGCTCCCGAAAGACGAGAAACGTAAGTTGTGTCAAGCCACTCTTTTCTCCGTTTCAAGCATCCTAGGGATTCATGGGCTGGAGAGCACGCCGCTCACAGTGAGATGCTTGCCGACGAATATCCTGACCGAATTCATGAATCGGACGGTCGGAGAGGAACAATCCCTGCTAGCTCGTCTCCACGGTGTCGTGGTTGAAACCCACCAAAACGAGGATGCGCGCGAATTGCTCGGGCACCGGTCGCAGATTTTGAGGAGCGTATTCCGTTGAGACCGCTTGGCTCCGGATGAAATACACTTTCGCCGCAGCGGCGTGTGCTGGTTGTTGGTTCAAAAAAAGAAACTAGCACCTCCTTCCTCGTTGACCCTGCGGATATTTGGTTCCATCAAAGGCGTGGAATGTTGCCGGATACAGTTTTTGTTCATTCCTGGTCGTGTTTCCCTATAAGAGCAGCACATAACTCTTGCCCCAAGTGACGATTCTACCTGCACATTCTGAAGCCAGCTGCTCCTGTTTTACAGAGGTGAACATCGATAAGACAGCCGGGAGATTGCACCTGCCGACAGTGGAGTGGACTTCGACGTCACCACTTGTAGGGGGCTTTTATCGGTTCCTCCGTTGTGTTCTATAGGATTTAGCTCAGAAGAGAGCGTGTGTCCTTCCAGATACAGACTGCAGGTGCTCCACGCTTTCCGCTCCGAACGCCAGCAGCTCGGGACGTCTCCGATCACAGGCGGGGGCGCGACAGTTCCGCTTCGAACCCAGGGGTTTTGTCATCTCTGGATCCGGTGGAAAACTACGCCCTCGATCCCGGCCAGTTCTGTCGGGAGCTTCCCCCGTCTCGAATTTTCCAGCAATATAAATTCCAAGTCGGAATCTCTATTTGCTTTCAGTGGCTCCCGTCGGAATTTCATACTCGTGGGGCCCTTTGTAGTGCTGTCACGTATGTCGTTCAACGGTGTCTCGCTACGTACACTGCGCCATGGGCTCGGTGCCCAGCAAACCACGCTGCATGTTCGGCGTGTCCGTATTCCGGTTTATTCAGACGAGAAGCCATGGCGAGGTCGAACGTTCAATACCAGCCTGGTCAACATGAGCTTAGGGCTGTCGAGCCGAATACATCCACAGCACTCCGCTGCTGTCTGGAGCTTGTGAATATTTGACGCTCAAGTACAAAGTGTTCATGGCAATAACACAGCCAAACAGCGACGACCGGAGGATGAAAGGAAAGGCATTCTTGTCCTTCTCGGCGGCCGGCGCCCTGAAGGATGACAACGACATTTCTCTCCTAAGGGCTGTTAGTGAGTGCGCCCTGCATATCCACCATTTTTGTGAGCATGTATTTGGGTTGACAAGTTTTTATCCACGTTGGCACGAGACCAAGAATCTCGAGAGGCCCGCAATTTGATTGGATCTTATTTTACGGACAGTTCGCTTCGTTATTTGACGTAGCCCCCCGCTCAGTATCTGCGGAATTCTCGAGCTGAATCAATCTGAAGTTCTGTGGGGAGCTCGTGGCACTTGAACGCTTCCCTCATCGCCAGAACGACGTTCCGTCGTATCTGTTTCATTCGGTCGTGTCGTGGATTGACAATGTTGGCTTGCGTTTGAACAGCAGAAAAGCACCTTGCAATATGTCAATCGTTTTGAGAGAATTCTCTTCCACGAATCGTCCGTCAATGAACTTGGATGACGTCAGCGACAATCTGGAAACGGAGGGGACGACACGTTCCGTTCTGTCTTTCCGTTGAGCCGTCACTCAACCCCAACCCCCGAGCGTTAATCTACAGGAGTTCTCTCACAGCATCCGCATCACTCGGAATAGAGGTTCTACGGTGCTCGAAAATCTCGCACAGATTTCCGCTGCCTGCCTGGAATCAAAATAGTGATTTCGGCCGGAGCCTTCCATTTCTCTGTTCACCTCCTCTCCGCTTCCCCCTCGATCGCATACCTCCCAATTACTATTCATTCCGCAGAATCGTCCACGTCGAAAAGTTCCGGAGAAACAGAGAACGAGGCTCTGGTGGGACTGACGAAGGATTCTGAATAGGTATTCTCATCATTTGACCTCCACTCGAGCGACGCGAAAGTCCTTGACAACGAAACTGATCCGCGAATTAGGCTGTTGCTCGAGTAGCAGGCTCTCGGAACAGCTGAGTGGGCTGCTTTGATCTCATGGAAACGGATACAAGACGAATGGTTCACGGAACAGACACCGTCATGCCGACATCCTACGCCGTCGGGACAAACCTGTTTGCGAGGCGTATTCTCTTTGAACGCCCTTATGTGTCGTTCCTATCCAGTTCGGACTCCTTGCTGTCCGTGTGGACTTTTGTGCGATTTCCCCCTCCGAGTGCGAGGTTGCTTGTCATGGAGATAATTCGCTGACACAGCTACAGTCGATGAGTGATGTCAACCGCCTTCTCGGGCCATGTGAGTAGAAAGTAGGATCGTTAACTCATTCGATCTGATGCTGAGCGGATCCAGCTCCGACCCGAATCCCAACTATCACGATCGGGTTTCTCAGTATTCCTCTTCCGAATTCCGAACGATTAGGAATGACATTCGAGGAAATCGGGAATCATATTCATGGAGTTATTCCCCCCAGCCTTGTCTACTTCCTGAATCAGAACAGACCAGTTCTGAAGTGGACCTTCTGAAATGTTCCTGAGACAGCTCCTGCTGAGTTTCGGTGGAATACGTGCATGAGGCATATGGTGCTCAGAGAAATTATTATTGTTTCCGCCGGAAATGCGTGTGGGCGATCGAGAAATGGTTATAGGTCCAAGCACGTAGGCTCAACTACGAGCCGCGATTATTATCGGGTGCACCGACCAGATGTTTTCCAGCCTATCAGTGTACCCGTTTCGGTTCGTACATGTTGTACACGTCCTTTGATGGGCTCATCCGCTTGCTCTCGCCTCTCGATATTGGATCTGATACTGATCGACCTCAAGAGTTACCGTCATGTCAGCCCGAAATCCGTTCCTCCACTGAGTCCAATGTTAGTTTTCAGAGATGGCTCTCCGAATCCGGCATCGAACGGAACGCTCTGCTAATCAGAGCCTTCGTTCGGATATTGTCGCGAGGTGCTAGATTCAAAGGAGGAGCACTGAACACAGTGTTCAGTCGGAACAAAATCGTCTCCTTCCGAGGAGAAGGTTTGGATCGTCCCCGCTTGCAGGCGCCGTTCGTCCTCTCGAGTGTCATGACCGTGAGAGTCCTTAATAGATCTTCCGAGCCTTCTCGCCAAGGGGAGAGACAAAAACTAGAACCATATTTCGCCGACAGCAGAGGGTCGGGATCTCGATAAAAATCTCAGCGAAGTAACTCATTTGATCTGTCATGATGGAGAGAACTCGGAGCGATCAGTGCCAGCCTCTTCTGCTATCTTTTTCTTTCCGGATCGTGAGAATCCTGTGAACAGTTGTCCGAGTGGGAAGCTACCGACTCAGAAGACTCCCCGTCGCGAGTCCGAAACTCTCTGTCATCCCTACTACGGGGCTGAATCTGGTACCTCGAATAGCATCTCTCCCCAGCTCGGAGACGACGTCAATGCTATCTCACTCGCTGACAACCCAAACAGTAGTATTCTCCCTTGTCATGGACTCCTCATTGACCACTGTGTTCCGTCGGTTTTCGATCGCTGCATCATCGACCGTTGTCGTTCAGGAGGTATGGAGAACCAGGAGGATCGAAGACGAGTCATTCGGACACAGACTCCGTAGGTTGTCAGGCGACCTGAGCTTAATTTCCTAGATCCGGATCAACAGTTGGGCCCGTACTCTCAAACAACCATTCGATGAGCTTGATTCGGTGGGGATCATCTTGAGAGAATCCGTGACATGGAAACGGGCTACAAGGAGAGTCCTCGCTCGAACCGCATCATGGGGAGGTGTCGCAGACTCGGACTCGCCACTTCCAGATGAGGGCGACAAATCTTGTATTTGATTCATATCTCTGTATTTGTGTGAAACACGTCGTTGTGCTGGTATTTCCAGCGGTATCTGAGGAAACTCACCGGGACTCGTGAACTCGGGCTTGTGGATTTTTGCGACCCGTAATCATGGGGCATCTGGGGACAAATCACCGGTTTTGTTTCACTAGGTGTTCCTCACAGACTTGTTATTGAGCTGCGACCGTTCCATGATCGGCATTCAGTACCTGTTACAGGGTTGAGAACTTACGCGTGTTTCATAACTGGCTTTACATATAGCTAGCATCTGTTCTGTACCTTGTGTTAGCTCCGAGACACAGTTATTAGAAGATTTTCTCGCCGGTGGTAGCGATGGAGAGTTCGATGTAAAAGGCACCGGATACGGAAGAGAACAGTTATGGACTATATATGGAAATCAGGTGCTTTGCAGCTGGTTCATGTCAAGAGCTATTGAAGTGTTTCGTGACTGTTGAATAACTCACAACTTGTCCCAAGACTGATACTTCCATCCCCAATGTTTCAGTAGAAGCGAATTTCCACCCGAGATCCATCCTCTGTTTAACGCAGCCATTCTGGAATTTCCTAATCCGAGCTGAGACTCATCTCCGAATCAAACTCCGAATCCGTACTGAGCACTGGCTCTTTTTTTTTTTCTTTCTTTGTCTCCAGAGGTATCGGGGGGCTGGGCCCCGGAGGGCTCCGACACGGCTCAGTACCGGCTGCTGGACTCGAGCTCAGAGTCTCAGCTCCAATCGTTGTGAGAATGACCCGAGTTGGGATCTGACTCGGATGGAGTCAGAGCCTCGGCTCGACCCGAAATCGCGCGCTGCATCCAAATACGAACCGGATTCCGCTCCCTACTCCGGCTTCCCAGCTCCGCTGGTCGCCAGCACTCAGGCTCGGCCTGGAAACTCCTTCAATCAATGCGTCCGAAAGTTGCCTGATTGGACCTGTCTCTGCATTTTGAAAGTTCTCGATGTAGGATTATCCCCTTTTTCCTCACTGAAACCAGTGAATTTTTCCGCTCCCAGCGACCATTTCTTTCCACTCTGATACAGGAGATCCGTTTCGACTCCTTTGTCACATTTTCTCGCGGTTGTGCTACGAACATGTGGGCTGCCGGTATCCGTCCAACGTCGGAGGTATTGTCCTTTTCGGAATACGGCGTACGAGTCCCTCTTGGATTACCAAGTTGAGTGGAGTGCTGAGCGAAAGAAAGGCAAATTGAAGAACAAAAGCGCTCCAACAAAGCCCTGCCGCAGTCGACTCTGGAAACACCGAGAGTTCGTCAAGCTTCTCTCAGCCATGAGCGACTGACCCAAATGGCGTGCCCGCTTGCCAAGGAGCGGAAACTTCGAGCAATATTTCTTCGAATCTTTCAAGAGCAGGGCTGCCTGATAAGTACGGACAAGATGAAGAACTCCCCGGGTTCAGAATGAGAAATATCTCCTTAGAAATCATGAAGTCTTCCTCGCGTCCATTCAATACGCCCGAGATGATAGGAGGGGAGAATTCCGCTTCTTTAGAGGGCGGATTCCAGGGGAAGTATTTTGGCGCGCTTCTCCCTCCTCTGTGTGAGGAAGGAGTGCAGCCTCGGCCCTTCCTCGGTGCTTCGATTCATGGAACGGATCAAGGTACAGCTCCAGCGTGCGGGGGAGAGCATCGGATGACGTCAAGCCTGACGCATCCTAAGCAAATATTGAGAGAAAACGACTCCGCGCTACGAGAAATAGGGGCTGAAGCTTTTGAAATAACCGGGAAATCCAATGGCCACCCGGAAAGCGATCTCTGTTGTGAACGGAATCGGAAACCATTTGTTTCTTCTCGCTGCTCCTCCCAGATTTCCGTGATGTTTCCCATGTCCGCGGTTGAGAGCTGGGAACGGAACAGAGTCGCGCGATGCTCTGAGGCTCGATACATTGCATTGGGACCTCGGAACACATCCCGTGCGCGGACTTCTCTCATACCTCTCCTCGCCACGTCAGGTGGAGCTACGAAACTGCAATCAATTTATCGTTGACCATCATATCGAAATTCGTTCGGAGCAATGAAGCAGGTCTGATGCCAGCCGCTCCCTCAGAGATCAAAGCAGGCAATGGTATGTAGGATGTTCCGGATAGACCGTCCCAGGCTAGTTCTGTAAATGGGACAGGGAGAACACGGTATCGGAGAGCGTCCCGCCCAATAAATGCAGTCAGCAACTCCGGGTTCAGCCCCTGATCCACTGAGGAGGTGTTGCAAACGCTGAAATGTGGCCGATATATGAACGGTTCCGCGAGCGTCGGGTGCCAGAATGCGAGTTTCCTTCGTTGGGGTACGATTACTCACGTGAATTCGACGTCTTGATTCTCGGGCTTCTCGAAGCTCTGGAAGGTTGAGCCTTTCGCCTCCAATGATCGCACATGGAATCCTTGAACAGCTTTTTCATGGGTACATGAAGAGGCTGCGCCTGATGTGTGATATCCCCAGGTATGATTCCTAGCCGGGTCCTCATTCCGGAAGCGTGTACGAGCTTCGTTCAGCGGGGGCCATCAAACAAGATGTCATTGGTTCCAGAAGCAATGAATTTATCTTCGATTCTTGGCGACTGATTCCAGACCTCAGTCCTTCTGAGTCAGCTTATTAGACAAGACGCTTTCTCTAAAAAAATTCACGCTCCGGAAACTCCAAGTTGAGTGGGGTTATAACCGCGATTCGTTCGCGGTCATTGCGAATAATCAACACAAAATATTATCGGTTATCCCGGTTCTGAACAGCGGTTGGATAACCGTTGCAAAGCCTAGTCACTATGAGGCCTTAAGTATGAGGGATCCGTTCTCGAGCGGTCTCTCGTCGTTACCGTGTTTTTCAGAAAATGAGACATCCCCCGAAAATAAGCCATACCTCGATTTTCGAACACCTCGGTTATATAAGCCGTACCCCGAATATAAGCCGTAGTCCAATTTTCGGACCCCAAGACGAATATAAGCCATGGCATTTTCTGAAAAACACGGTAGGTGTCTTTCTCGAATGATCAACGCCGAAGCCGCGCGAACGAATAGGCTTCGAATAGCAGGAGCGGAATAAGATCGAGCTCAGATAGATCGGAGTGCCCCCATGGATGATGGAAGTTTGAATAATATTTCAGAACGGGGAAATCGCTTCGTTTCCGATTTCAGTGATGTTAAAACTCCCGAGCTTTTTGAGAAATGAATTTCCTTTGCACGCGCCATGTTATATTTTTTTGTGGGGAAACTCGTAGAGGGAAAACCCCAGGGTTGACAGAGGGAACTGTGAGAGCGAAAAGAGGGAAAACTGACGAATATGGGAGCATAGGGGAGCGATAGGAAAAAATGCATCCAAGCACGATCCGGAATACAGGAAAATTCATCTGAAGTTTCGGGCTCTTTCATTCACAATATACTCGATGAGAAAGGCGCAAAGGTAAGACTCTGGAAGATGCGGATCGCAGTTTCAAAGAGTCTGGGATCCCACGTTCGCGGTGGGACATGAGAGGGCAGGAAATCACGGAGACGAGATTTGCGAGCGAGAAAGATAGAGTTGAAATGAGCAGAACCATTGATGAATGGTGTAACAGAACACGGGTGTCTCTTGGCACTACTTCTGGTAACAGCCACGGGTAACGGGAGAAGCAGTTCCAACAGCGCATTTTCGCTAGAAGAATCTATAGAATAGACAGAAATCGGAGACCTTACGTCGGAAAGATGAAGGTCCGAGAGAGAGAGAGAGAGAAACTGAGTCTTGTCGCCGGGGAGACGAACATCTCGTATACCTTCGAGGATGTATTCGTGAGAGGGACGGATTTTGAGAACCAAGTTTCCTGAGACTTCATCACCGGAACACAAATATTCCGGTCATCACGGCGAGGATCCGGAGCCATTCGTTGTTCCGGTGCAACGAGCCCTATATCAGGGCTGTAAGTGACAGACCTTGGATTCAACTCACGGACGAGGAGCCCGCGACGGCGGAGAGAATATCGAGTTTCAGTAATCTTCGCGGCTCCTTTTTGCGGAATCTGAGCTTCCGTATCCAGATATAGGAGATAATATATAGGAGTATAAGATGAGTTCCTCTCTGAGTAAAAAAATATGGTTCAGAATTGACCCGCGGTCCGATTTCATCCGCCTCATGTTGTCGAGGTTTTGAAATTCACATCCCTGTTCTAAATCAAGGGATTACTCCTATTTAGGTGCCACCGTCGTGGAGAACATGTGGTTATCCTACTGAGAAAAAAGTTAGCTGCATCACCGGAATAACGCGGGAAACTGCGGCCCCCGCCTGAACTCTTGGTTGTCTGACCCGTTTACATCATTAGACCGCCTACGTTGAGACATCGCAAGGAGGAGGGAATGTCTCCACGCGTTCGCGAAGGATCCCTGAACCGAATTCCGAAATAAATGGGCGCTCAGGCCTCTCCGAGACTGTCCTACCGCTGACCCCGGCAAGTATGATCCAAACTTTCCCACCTTCCCTTTTCCAAACTTGTATCTTTCCCGAGACTTTTAATAAGTCCAAACCCCGAAGAGGTCGAAGCCAAGGGAGCTTGAGTGTTGATGGATTATACCATTGTGGTGCATCTGAGTCTCAACCACATGACCCACAAAGGGGATATGATCCCTATCAAAAGAGTACCGAGAGTGGTAAAGGACGATGATTTTCCATTCCACCTCGATTTTGATGGTCAAAATGCACTTTGCTCCTATATGGAAAGCTTTCGCACATTCTTCTTGCTTGTATATCTAGTGAAGTCCGTTCATCTCGGGCTTTGTCTCTGGAGTCCGTTCACCACACACAAAATTACAGGGAACGTAGAACAGCATGAGACGGTTCGCTAAAACATCAGCTATGCTCGCATAAGGGAGATCGTGCTCGAAGATCGCAACCCGAATAGCGTTTTCCTGAGGGAGAGTGATGTCTGCCTTCCGGATGGATCACTGTGGGAATTGTTTCCTTACCTGTTATGGCCGGGTTTCGTTGCCTTCACGCCAGTTCACTCTCCAACGATGGCGCCAGTGCTCTCATTATCCAAGGAGATGGCGATCACAATTTGTGAAGGTGCAGGAAAAATGATGACAGGGATTCGACAATCCCTGGCGACAAGAACGAACGGGCCTCATTGTTAGTTGGTATATGAGCACGGAGAATACACGAATCCACTCCACTGGAGAGCGCAAGCACACTTTCCCAATATGCATAACCAATATAGGGTTCGGAATGGGAAATGCCCACAGCCGCTCTCCGAACTGTTCTAATCGTCAGAATCATAATCTGCGTCTTTCCAGTAGTGTCCCAAGCGCTCCTGGTGTGATAAATATCAAGCATCAGCTGTCATGGGTTCCTGGTTCTTAAGCTCATCAAGTTTTTCTGTTTTTTTCTTTTTTTTAAGCTCATAAAGTTATGAGATCAATTTCCAGCATTATTTCCTTTCTTGGTTGACGAAATGTTTGCTCTCCGGGAAAGAGATGATTGTGTTCAATCTCATGCTCACCAGCCCAATCAAACGCGAGTCTCTATCTTATTTTGTTGATGCGTCGAAATCATTCCCATATTTTCGGGGTGTACGGAAGAGCTCAGAAGATGAGAGTCATGTTCTCGAGATTCATCACTAGTTTGATGAAGTCGACGTTGTTGCTGGACTCGGCATGTCATACATATAGTCCACAGGCCGTCTCGTGTCGTTCGGAATGCAATCTGGGGGACTGTGAGGTAAGTTTGGGGAGTCATCTTCGATCGCTCAGGCTCGCGGAGACTTCCATTCCGACGCGACAAGATTCGAGGGGTCGAATGGCACCAATTCACTTCCGACCGCTCGCTGCTCCCCTTTTTTCTATTGAGATGCGACATCAGACTGCCTTCTATGTTGACTCTGTCCAAGGGCGGAGGGATTTTCGCAGAACCATTCCTCCGCATCCAAGAAGATCCTTCCACTAACTGAAGCTCCTGTTGCTAGAGGTGCTGACATCCACCTTTGACGGAATCCTCCTCTGGGAACTCCTGCCCAAACATCCGAGATCCCCGATTATACCTAACTTTCTGGGTCGGGCAAGGGGAGGAAATACGAGGAGTCATCTCGCTATGTAGGATCCATTCCTCGGGTGTCGCCAATGATTGGCAGAGTCGAGGGAGAGAGTTGGGAGTCTGTGGCTCGGGGTCTGAGACCACTGTTTCCTGACCTCAGAGAGCAGCAGGCGCCGCAGCTCCAAAATCAGGAGGCGACTGAATTTGAAAAGGTTGCGTGTTGACAGTCTGCAATAACTGACTCTCCATGCGACGAATTGCGAAGGGAAGGTTCTGAATTCTACAACTCCGACTCCAACCAGATGGATTGCGATCAGTAGGTCTACTAGAGACATGAAAAACGGCTGAGGAAACTTCTCCTGATGGACCGTCGTTTGCGAGCTAGAGCGCCCTCAAAATTCCAACATGGCCTCCTATGGAAGCCTGTCAGATTCGTGGGCTCGTATTCGTCGCCATGGCTGTTCGACTCGAACAGTTCCTTGACCTCCTCCACGTCTACGGACTCTTTGTTGATATCGTTGACACGATATCAGCGGCTAGTTTCTCTTCGATCTCCCGGACGTCCTCTCGAGCACTTGGGGCGATGCGCGAGGACTCCGACTGTTGCTGGATCAGCGACACCAATGCATTGACTCTGATCGGCAACACAGTTACCGCTTCCATGACTTGGTTCGTGGATTCGAACAGAGATCTCACCAGAGCTTCAGCTGATGCCTAACAAAAAGAACATACCGCGCGTAGAGAGCAGATAACTTGTTCGTGAGATTGAAACCAGATCTTTGGTGGTGCCAGCGTCGCGTTGCATAATTTTCAGGGCATAGCCCGGTGCCAGGGTTCCTGGCCAAGCAACCTTTCACAACGATTCTCAGAGCTTGCTTGGCCTGTGCTACCACGAATCCGACAGGCCCCCATAGGAGCTCATGTTAAATTTCAAGTTTTGAAGGCGCTCTCTCTCGCAAACGACGGCCCATTTGGAAACGTTTCATCAGCCGTTTTTCGTGTCTCTATTAGGCCTACTGATCGCAATCTATATGGTTGGAATCGGAGTTGTATAATTCAGAACCCTTACTTGAATGGAGGACCGAACGAATATTTCCTCTTCAGATCTACTTTGAGAGATAGCCGCGCCATGGAAAGCCTATCGACTGTCGGCTTCTGAACTCTCCGCGAAACGGCGAAACCAAAGGTTTTTTGGACCCCCCTCGAAGGTCTACTGGGCTGTAACATGTACTTGTTACCATAGTGCACGCTTTCACAAACATGCCCTTGTGCGCATGGATTTGGGTTCTGAAGTTCTGACAATAGAAACGGGTATGCTGGTAACCGTTTTCTTCATGAACTGTGACTGGTGAGCTCGTTGGCTCCCGAGATCAAAAAAGGCATCAGAGATGCCGACACAATAACCCAGGAAAAATCTCGCACTGGAAGCCGAATATCGTCAGGACGTAATGAAGGCTCAATCGGTGGAAACTCGGAATAGAGTTAGAGTCGCCAGTGATTCGTTTTCAATCCTAGAGAGTGGAATATGCTGATGAGATCCCTCGCGTTTGATAAACGGTGGCCGAGGAGCGCGGAGACGTTCAAGATAGCCGCGGCGCCCAGTGCTCCAGCTTCCGAATTGGGCAACAGTTCAATGGGAAATCTGACGCGAATTTCGCATGGTCGACTGTGAGAGCAAGGAGGAGCGGGAAAGACAGTAAGTTTACGGTAGATCCGAGCGCCTGCCCCTCATTCCTGAAATCCTCCGGTACGATATTGGCGGTGCGAATGCATTGAATGTAGAACAAATGCTGCCTCGTAATCCTCGAGAATTGGTGAGCTCGACTGAGCGATCTCCGCTCTCGGTCGATGTCTCGCGAAACGAGCGACTAGCTTAAAGGGGCAGCGGGCGACGCTTGACGACGAATGATTGCGAATCTTCTCAGCAAGAGCGTGCGACACGCGGTGCACACGTCGGTCGGTCGAGAGAGAAAGAGAGAGCTCAGTTCAGAGATAACAGGAACGGGAACCGAATCCCTCCCCTCGAAACTGTCACAAGTCTCCAAATGATGCACGTCCACCCACACTTCCGCGAATGGTACATCGTGTTTCGACGATAATCGAAGCCGTTCTGGGATGTCATCGGATTGTTCTCCCTATTCCATTTCGAGCAACAATCTTCCGAAACTACTATTATTTTATTCTACAGCCTTCGTCTAGCAGGAGAGCCGAACACATATTTATCTTCTCGAGCTGCCCGTGGGAGGTACACACTACAGGGTGGTCGAATCATTTCGGGAATATTTTTCGCCATCCTTCTCTTGACTGTTATCCAGAGCTCAGTGCGCGGAGTTCGGAAATCTTTTTCGCAGAATGTAGCTCATCCGTTCGGATACATTTCCGAGCCAATCAATTGCCTCTGTCAGTCTTCGTTCCGTTTCGATCGAGACTTGGCAAAAAAATGTCTCCTCTGTGCTCAGGGGGCTCGCCAATTTTCCACGAGCGGCGCGGCTGAATTCGCTCGGTTTGATGTGGAGTTCATCTGACACCAACCGCCCGGTGTCACCAGCATCCCGCCCTCAACTGGGAAGAACCCACGAGCCGAAACATTGAAATGTCGACACAATGGCGGGTACCGCGGAATCTCTGAAACTTAACCGAAGAGGGCTCGGTAACTTCTTGAAAACTGGCGTCAGGTCACGAATCCCAGGCTAAAGTTGCGTATTCTTTCTCCGATGCAAACGATCAGACATTTTCCGGTCAATTTTTCCGTTCCATCGAAACTCGACTCCGGCCTTGATGGTCCGTTTGTGGCGGAAACACCAGAAATGAACGATTTCTCATGGCGACTTTCTCATCGGAAAAGTTGCGAGCCCTCTGAATTCGGGGGAAAAAATCGCAGTTTCCGAAAAATATAGAATAAAATGGAAAGAGAAACGTTAGAGGTAATTGCTTAGCGGTGAAAATGTAGTCGAATTGATGAGCCCCATCCTGAGAAAAGATTTCCGAAATCCACCCGTTGCGTTCTGGAGAACAGTCAAAACAGAAATGGTGAAAGAAAATTCCCGACCTACTCTGACCACCCTGTATATGTGAGGGAATCCCATCGCTCATCATGAAGCCGAAGCGAGCATTCCGGCGAGAAGCGCGGTGATTTCGTTCGCAACAATCAAGCAAAATCAACAACGGGCCTGGGCGACGACCCCTCGGAACCTCTCAGAGCAATGAGAATCATGGAAAGTCACCTCCCTTTTCTTTTGAGACGACGAATTTCGAGGCAGAAGCCACGCGAAGGTGGTCAGGCGCGATTATAATAGTGGAAGTGTGAAATTTCACTGCGCAAGTTTCCAGAAAACAGACAGATGTCATAAGCAGTGCAAAATCCGAGGGGCCACTAATGGCCGAGACCCTTTGGAGTTGCGACGTTTTGCATCTGAGCTATTCGATTCTGACGCCCTTCTGTCCCCCTCTTATTGAAATTTGGGGTTTTGAGATTGAAGAGGGAGGAGTTGGAAACAGTAAGCAGCAACACACAGGTGTTTGCGAAGAGCCGCTAGGCAATGAAATACTACAGCTGCATGCTTGGTGCTGCGAGAAGCCCGGAAACCTAGCGGACTCATCGAGAGAGATCTCGCGAGGGCAGCAATGCACCACTCCTATATTCGATGTACGATACGGTCTCCTTCTGGTGTGAAGGGTAGCTCCTACTGATCACATTATTCAGCGCTGGAAACAGTGGGAACTTGGAGCAATTCTTCCAGAACCAGGTGCGCTGCCCGTCGTCTCCCGAACTCGTCGACACTATCCTCATGAGACTCGATATGCTGATCGAGACGGCTCGGAATCCGTCACGGCTCGCGACGAACTTCGTTGATTTCCTCGAGCCCTCGCCCCCCTCCTGTTATTTCGTCGAAAATGAAGTCTGGGTCGCCCTTTCACGGATCTTATCGAGATCGCTGTCGGATCTGCTCTCTGTTCAGTCGAAACAAGTCAACCTCGAGAGGGATCGAAACTCGACATTCTCACTTCTTTTTACTCACATGTTTTCTTCCACACACTCAGAGCGTATCTCAACTCCTACATCGCCCCGTCTTCTCCGCACGCAGATGATTGATCACTCCCCGGGCCGTCGCATGGCGCAACATTCTGAGGAGACTCGAGCGAATGGAGAGAACCTTGCGTGCTACCGGAACACGAGCCAAATTGAAAGTGAAGTTGTTGCAGGGCCCAACTCAGGACGTCGACGATGGCACTGAGGAGATGAAGGGAGAAATTTGAATTTTTATGAGTTCTCTGTTTGCTGCGGCTAATTACTTGCTGAATATGGATGAGATCACCCGGTATTCTGTTCGGAATGCGTTTCCTCCGTGATCGATTCGCACCGAACTCCCAAACCCTCGACAAAACTCCACTGCTCGATAATGACGCCCCTTCCTGAAGGAAACCCAAGCAATCGAGCTCTGTGTCGGTCACAGCTCGACTCGTTCAACTACCATCTCGTTCGGTTCCCAGCGACGGGGCCACGCCCCATCCAGGGTAAAGCATCAGCGCAATCAAGAATATCTCCGACGTGACAACAGGATTCGTGAGGAATGTGAGATGTTGATAGTGGAACAGATTCCGAGTTTGGAGTGATCTCTGATGAACACTGAATCTATGAAGTGAAATCAACAAAAACCATCACTTTCGTTGAAAGCCATTCTCAGGGAAACAGGGCGTAATGACGAATGGGACAGGCAGTGGCCGCAACGGCAGCTGTATGCAAGCATGAGCAGTCAGACGGGCCGGGGGAGTCCTGAATTATTGAACAGCTTCAGGATGAAACTTGACGGCGAACTCGAAAGAGCGTCTTGACGAGGACGGTCTTCGCCGTGTCACGGCCCATTGTGTGCCAGACAAAGAGTGCCCTCCCATGCGAATCCATAAGCTTATGTAAGCCTGGCAAAGCCGATATCTCAAATAAAGACTTCCATTTTACACCGAGCTGCCGTCAGCGCACTTTCCGAGGGACTTTACAAGTCTCACTTAAGGATGCCACGAGGAATGTGGGCTTTCCTCAAACTTGAAACTCGAGGCTCACCAATCCACAGATTCCGGACGACTCAGCGTCGCTTGGATGAAGCCCCTAATTTCTGGGGTGGATTTCTGAGCCGCTTTCTCTGATTTCTGAGCGGGGAAATATCAGGCGAACAGTGGAAGGGCTTGCAGAGTGCGGACTCCAGGAACGGCAACATATTTCGCGCTCGATGATCGAGATGCAGCGGCGGGAGAGAAGATAAACTGAAACATGAATAGTGATCCCCACCTCCTATTCTGCGGAAAGACAAACAGCGTAGTCGAGAGCCATTCCTCTCCGCGACGAGCACAAGGGACTGATGTCCCTTGTCCTGTCCTACGAGAAACCCATCTTCACTAAGAAAGACGTGTTGGTCCCCGATGCTTTCCCAAGTCTTCAGTCGAGGGTCCCGAATGATCTATGGCCACATTCGGATTTGACCATGCACGCCCGCTCCTGACCGTGCAGGGTTGCTGCATGAGCGGAAGGGTTCTGGAAGCGAACGCACTCGCGTGTCTCCTCCCAGTCTACCCAGCTCCCTATACTACTTTAGGAAACGCAGTAACGATCTCGGACATTTCGAGTCGGCCAGAGATATTTTTAGTGTGGCTCCGGCGGCAGAGAGCCAGTTGTCTGTTCGAAGTGCGCAGTGCTGTCGACGTGTAGGGGCAGAGCATACGAAGTTCTACACCGATTGCGAGAAAAAATGTTCCGGCCAACAGGACTATCACCTCACATAACAGGAGCTCCTTATTGACATGACTTCCTTTTGCTCGGATGAGTTCCTGAAAGTGGCTCATTGAGCGAGAGCCAAGTGAGCCCAACTTCTTGTGTTCCAGTCGGAATTGAACGAAACCACCTCAACCTTCAATTTAACCTCTCGAGCTAACTCTCCCGTCTAAGCGAATGACTCTCGGGTGTGCGAGATAAGCTCTCGAGAGCAGGCTTGAACCTAGGGTGCGTGGGAGCGGGCATATTGACAGTCCGATATGAGTCCGAAAGGTCGATTTCAGGTGAGCTTCGGAGACCGAGAGTTTTTAATCTGTAAGCTTTCGACCAATTCTTTGAGCCGGGAACCTTTATAGGCAATAACTCGGCTTCCAAGAGTTGAATAAAAGTCCCGAGATCAAGAATGACGCGAGATTCCAAAGGCAGGATTTCGTCACCATCGACTTACACGCGCAAGGTCTGGGATTTTCTATCGACGGGCAGGTAAGCCTGGCGATCTGGATCGCTGGATTGGGCAAAGTGTCGGAGTACGTCAGGGGACAACGTCCAACGAGTGATTCGATTAGGAAGGATGAGAACTCAGGAGGCGCTGCTTTGCGACTCCTCTCATCCCCGGACCGCTCGAGGCCTTGGCCTCGGTGCTCCCGAACCGTTGGCGCCTCACTGATTTCAGCAGGCCTCGAGAGGTTTTGAAATTCGGTGCCAGACCTGCAACAACGGACTTCGATTGAGCTCTGGGATTCTATCACCTCGACGCGGAAATTACCGCTCCGTCGCTGGAGGGTTCCTGTCCTCAACATCAGGAGTCTACGAAGGCGGGGCTATGATTCTCGAGTACAGGGCGCTGAAAACTTCGCTGATCACCGCTTAGATTATTGGTGCCGCATTGCTCACTTCATTCGTGAACTATGTCAACGCTAAATTCATCTAGACCAGCTACTGCCATGTTCGACAAACGTTTCGAAAACCGTTAGACAGGCGCGGCTTCGACCCGCGGCGAAACAACCGGAAAGCCGGATGTGCTCATTCGTTGGAGTTCACGACGAAGTCGTATTATATACGACTGGTGTTCGCTGGTGGTCAGAGACCTCAGCTGCCCGACCAGCAGCAAAAATAGCTGGGCCTCGATTTTCGGACGTCGTTCTTCTCGGATGACTCCTCAAAATAGATCTCTGACCCCCGACTCAAACGATGATACATGGCAGCCCGTGTGAAGACCTGTACATACCGCGCGAAGTTCTTGAAACTTGTCATCGATATGCTAACACAGTCGACCTATAGAGAGTGAAGTCGGAGATGATGCCATATGTGGGTCGATGTAATTGTGGAACTACGAGTGGTCGGCTCGCGAATCAGGACACGGTAACATTGATGGGAAATCAAACGCTCGGAGCTACTCCGAGTCAATTGCCGAAACAGTTCGCCCTCTCCCGAACAGCCCCAGTCGGGAATTGGGCCCTGACGAATGCCTGGCGTGCGCTGATGGCTTCTAGTTCCAGCGAGATGGTCACTCCGAATTCTTTGCAGCGTTCCGGGAAACCTTTGCGAAACCTGTCTCGAGTTCGTTTCATCCGAGCATCCATCCCTCGAGACCGTGTGATGACCGTGGTAAATAGTGACCGTGTCTGGTTTCGCGCTAACAACTTGTACACTTGACGGAAGTAATTGGCTGCGTCGCCGACATACCGCTTGTCCCGGCAACGGTTCATGAGATGTTCTGAGTGGTTAAAGCACTCCAAAGCCAGAACTTATGAGCTGGCCCAGTTGTACTCCAGCTTCCTGAACTCGAAGTCCAGCCTCCGGATGAAGGAACCTCGCTCCATAGTATTTTCGAACCGAAGCCGGACTGTATTGCAGTCGGGTAAGAAACACGATAGAGTCATACAACTGAATACATAGGTCTTAAATAACCCAACTCCTGCATGGAATGCTCATGAGATCGTGGACAGACATTGTGGGATAATTATCGTGCTCCAGGCAACCACGGCCGACTCCCGAGGCTCCTGAGTGCTCAACGACGCGAATCTCATCGTTATCTAGGACGTAGGCTCTGTCGAGAGGCTCCAGGAATCGTCGCGCTAGTGTGTAAAGGGTGGCTGAAGGGTTCCCAGGCCAGGGTTCCCTGTTGTGATCATCCCCGGGGCGGATGAGAAAATCATGTCAATCGCACGGAGATGATCCGAAGCCTGCTAACGCGAGTACGTCCTCGACAAAGCAACGTATGCGGGGAGGGAAATGACTCCCGATTGGGCCCACCTGGGCGTTCCATCGTGCCAGCAGCCATGTTCCGGACGCGTCATTCAGCAAGGAGGGCATCATGTGGGCCAGGTACGTCGTATGTATCCCGAGGGGAGATATCCAGCAGTCCGCCTCGGGAGATGCACTCGAAAGCAGGTCTTTGATCGATGTGACATGCATTGGGAAGCTCCTTCGCGATGAGATACATCTCCAATTCTTGTCTCGGAAGTAGAAGTTGAAAGCTTTCAGGCCTGTGTGGCACAAATCCATGCTCGGAAGGGTCCAGCAAGTCGTTCTTGCAGAAGCCCTTCGCAGACTGTATTCGCCACGGACCCCTACGCTACAGGTTTCTCGTTGACCGAGAGCTGTTTCTCCGCTTTCTTCAACATCGGAGTGATCAGGCTGTGTTTTGTTATCAAGAACAGAATGACATTTCCGGTGATTCGACCAGTGAACATGGGAACATAGGGTTCAGCCGATCGCGAGAACTTATTCCTCGCAGAAATATGGAGTACGCGTGGGACCGTATCTAGCCTTCCACTGGGCCAGGAGTGAAGAACCGGCCGCCGTGTGCTGCGCTCGTGTATCGTCCTTATGTGAAGCAGAAAATGGCCCTGAAACACAAGAGTCGTGTGAAATCGATATCGGAGTGTCGGTGGCGTGGCCAGGGGAGGGGGGAAAGCTGAGTAGGGTTCGTGCAAGGTAGGCGGACGGAGGAAAAATTCAGTCCCCCCCCCCCCTCCAGGGAGAATGCTGGCTACGCCACTGCGAGTTGTCCGTTCAGCCAGCAGATCTCTACTTTGCTTCTCGAACCCCAGCTGTTCTCCTTGGGACAAGGGAACATTTCTCTCGAGAGATCTTAATCATCTCATCCTTGTTGCGGTAAGATCTTCAGTTCCTTTACGGAATTCCAAGACGAGGACTTGGATCGCAGCGAACGTCGCTCGTTCATGGAAGGCAGCGGGCACGATTCGCGTTCTCCCCGTTCTGGGGATATCTCAGTTCTACTCCTCTGTTTGGAATGGATACCATACCCATGAGGCCGACTCCAATCGAGGGCTTGAATTCAGAGGAATACTTCAACGGGATTCCCCACGAACGATTTTTCAGCGCCACGTTGAATGTTTCTTATCCACGGAGAGGAAACTTCAAGCAGTGGATGGAATTAGTGGCGTGGCTCCGATACCGAAAGTCGAAGAACTTCGGGAGGGTGAACCTCTCGACCGCGGTAGAGCGGCTCTGGAGCTCATCTAGTCGCCAGTACCTGATGGCGAATTTTTTACGAATGAACAAAGTACAAGCCTCGTTGCCGGAGATACTCTCTGCGTGATTGCTCGTATCGGACAAAGAAACTGACGCAGTTAGCCTTCAGAGCTGCGTACGGATACCAGCTGTTGCCTTCATTGTTTTTGTCCGCAGGTTTGTTGTTCGTCCGATACGGGCGTTTCGGAATAACGTCCTGGAGGAGCTCCTCCAAGGTTATACCGGGGTGAGACCCCGAGATCCGAGAAGCATCTCGCAGGACGCATCTAGCCACAGTCAGCCAGTCCCTGTGTGGTAGAGTCAGCTCTTTGAATGGGTAGTCGGGCGTCGGGGGTCCAGCTCCGAATACCCGGGTCCACGGGTCCGAAACCAACCCCAGGTCAGACCCGGTTCTGCGACTCCTAGTCGTGACCTTCTCGAGCTCGGTCGCTGTCCGCAGATCTCGCTGGCTGAACGACAACATCCTGAAAGCGTATTTGAGTTGCTCCGTTGACGGGGCGAAGCGGTTCGTCGGAGCCAGTGGCGTATGTAGCTCGAGCGGCGCCCGGGGCAAACCGGCGAAAACGCGTTTTCCCCCCCCCCCTCTCCCAGCCACGCGAAAGTTTTGTGAGCCATTGCAAGAGATTCCTCTCGTTGAAAACGAGGTCATGTTCACTCAATGTTACCAAGATGGTGTGATGACCTGAATCGCGCACGATGAGAATTGACTGCGGCAAAACTTTCCATCAATCAACGGCTCCAAAAACGTTTTTTTCGTTCCGTCTCTCAATGCTCAAAAATGTTAATGCGCCCAGCTTCTCTTGAACCACAATGATCCCCGGCACGGACCAACGTTTCACAGTCATATATATCATCACAAAGTTTCTCCGATAGATCGATGAATCTGATCTCGAATCCTTCGTATATTCACGTGATACCGACTTCTACAAGGAATCTAGATGCGCTTGCCTCTATTGTTTGAGCGGCATGCCTCGAATGCGTGAGGAGAATCGCGAGCATTGGCGAGTTCCAGAGCTGAAGCGAAGGAAATCGATTTCCTTTCATATTTCTCTGGACGTCCGTCCCCCCCTGTCGACAATCAATAAACCCTTCCTCTCCTTCCCCGAGACGTGGACCCCACCCATCTTTCCCCAGGCGGCTTCTCTGAACTTGACGCGTCGCCGACTCAGACCGCTCTCCAAGCTGTTCATATCAGACAATGGTGGACGAAGATGGGTGAAACACAATTTATTAAGTTTTTAAGTAGTCGCGTAAAAACTCTCGCCGGATTCCGCGTTTTGTCGATTTCATTGGGAACGCCCGCGACGGTTCTAACACCCTCTGTACAAACCTACGCTCAATCTTTGTATTGTCGATTCCTTCCGAGAACAGACTGAGATGGATCTCTCATTCTAAATGGAAAGCTATTAATTATCACCAAAGTTTGTCTCCCGCTAGAAAGCGCTCAGAATTAACAATCACTACGGACTTGCGCCTTGTTTTAATACACCCGGAGCGATTCTCCGGCAGGAACGCAAATATTGTTCTTCAGCATCACTTTCGAAATGTTGCGATCTTCTCTGCTCGAGGCTCCCTTTATACACAAGCAAGACCCTCGTCCTCCTACATGCCACTCTTGTACTTGAGTAGCTTCGTCGCCCCCGGTTGGATTTTTTCCGCGAACGCCAGGATAACATCCAGATCACTGGTTGGTGACACGTTAAGGAACGATCCGCATTGTTCGCGGCTCAAAGGTGACTTCGAGTTTCGTATCATCGCCACAAGGCTTGCGCCTTTGCCCCAGAAGTAGGAGATGTATCTTCGCACCACCATTTCTATTTGAGCTTCATTGGCCTGGACCAACTTTTGCAGCTCTGAGACCAACTTTTCCACGATGCTGTCACCACTGGGGCCTTTGACAGACTTGAGTTTCTTATTCGCATGGGTGTGAGTTTTAGCATCCATCGATATGAGTGATCGAAGCACCCGAGGGTTGTCCATATCAACAATGACGCAAGGCGTGGGCGAAAAAGAGAGTTCCTTCGTCGACAACTGACTGACGGCGGGTGAGGGATTCCCGGTGTCTCGCATAACGCTCTGCAGATGAAGACCTGGATAGAAGGACAGCTGGGGGGTCAGTACAGCTTGGTTGAGTTCGCAGTGCGTGAGAACGGCGCACATGGCTTCCACCAGGCTCTGCATCTTCTCTACGTCGCCACCAATAAGGGCGGTGTAGCCCCCGTTAGTGAAATGAGCCTGGAGCAGTTTTTTCATGAGATCCGCTTCTTTCTCGCACCATTTCGCGAGCGCCACAGAGGAAGACTTGCGATCTATGAACCGTGTTTCGAGCACTTCGGCAGCAAGTGAAAAGTATCTATTGAGCAGAGTTGTGACCTGGTTGATGCATCGCAGGAACTGATCGCCTGCCTGCATGCAGATATGAGCTATCCTTATCAGTGTTGTGTCTGTCAAGTTGGTTATGTTGTACAAATCCCATATACAATCGAGATCAAAGACCAATGAAACTCCGAGAGATTTTGTGCAGGAGGGAAGAGTAAACGTGACGCCGTGCACCACGACCTTCTTGTCAGAAGCTATGAGGATCACCGTCCGAGTGGGCCACGGGTCTTTTCGTAATCTGCAGTATTCCAAATATCCGTGAAGCAGTTGAACAATGTTTGCTGTGTAGGGAGCTTCGACATTGGCCTCGTTCAGGTACTTGTTGTACTGTGGTACTCGATTCTCCAGGATGAAGGCCTCCGAGTTCTCCAGGTATTGATGACATTTCAGGTAGTGACTGTCCTGACATTTTGAGTGCCCGTTCGAGTCTTTGGCAACCGCTGTGTTCGTTTCAGAGCATTCAATTTGCCAGCAGAACAACATCTGAGGGCCCATCAAATGATTCCATGATGTCAGATAGGCTGAGATCAAGCCTGGGACTTTTACTGGGCATGCCGTCATTCTGAAATGAAGGGAACTCAGTCAGACTCATCGAAACTCGGGCAGAAGAGCGCTACGTTCCATACAACCGTGCCCCGAGGAAATGGGTGGATCGACCTTCATGGGTTCCGACGAAGACAGCTGAATCGAACTCCGAGTCGTGATACGAATGTCCTCGAGGCAGATTCTTCCGTTCATGTGTTCCGAAACCTCGATATTTCGGAGGCGATCTCGAGACGAGATTGGTCATTCATTCGGTGATCGAGTTCAATTTCACAGAGAGAGAGAGTAGAGGGAGCCAGAAACCGCGGGCACTGGAGTTCTCTGAACATCCAGCTCAGGAGTGTTTGCGAGCAAAGTTTCATGAGTCATAACGCACTGCTGACTCCAGGAGTTTCGAAATGATTCGAGAGACGCATTACCGCGGAGATTTTCTCAGAAACAGCGATAGCCCAACAGAAGTCCTGATTTTCCCATGGGAAGCAGAGTTTCCGTCGAGATCCCGCGACCTCCTTCGCGGTACATCGCTGTCACGGCCAGTGATGAATCATATGTTTGCAGATGACTCCGGCGGAAAACGCCCATCCATGGCGAACTTCTGTTCCGAAACAGGGAATTGCTCCTGAAAATTCCCTAGGCCCTCCAAGGAGAATAACATGAGCCGCTGAAAACGTCTCACCTGATGGCAAATGGAGTGGATTCACATGAATGCCGAGTCACATGCTGATCATAACTGAACGAAGTTTAAGTAACACACGACAGGAACCAGCTGATTTATACGCGAGTCGCCATCTTGTGAGTGTGTTGATAATACCTAAACGACGGACAGGCTTCACCTTAATCCGCAGAAGCGGTTCGTAACTTGGAGAGCTTGAACCCAGGGCTTCGAGCTGAGCTGGTTCTCAGGCAACTGAGCCCTAACTCTTCCCTCCAAATGTGGAACTTTGTGCTGATACAGAGAGATGAGGTCCTGCTGGGATGCCGCAGACATTCCAGTGCACACCTTCTCCATTGAGACCGGTGACGAAATCATTGTACAGACATGTACTGATTTTACGGTGCGGCAAGCAGCCGTAACGAATTGCCGCTCCCGAAAGAGAGAAGTTCCCTAATCCCAAGTACTCTAAACTCGCACGTGCTAAGAACACTTCGAAAGGAGGACCTTCGGTGTCAGGAACGTCACGTTCAAGAAACCACGCGTGTGAGGAACCTGGCGGATCAGGAACCTCGCGTATGAAGAGTCTCGCGAATTGAGAATATGCGATGCACGAGGCCCTCTATACGGGAAGTTCTCTACAGGCGTGTTCATTTCGACGGGGTTCAGAGCGATGCTCCCTTCTCAAAGGTTCGAGGAGAAAATAAATTTCTAATTCAGCCGTTGCATGTTCAGTCCGTGTGGGAATCGATAAGACGTGGAACTTGAATCAGTAAGAAGGTTGCGCGGTGTAGTACAGTTCTTCTCATTCCCTGGCTCCCGACGTGCTCCAAAACTGTAGAGAAGACCTCGAATTTCCTAGTGCAGGCAGACGTTTCTGCAAACACACACCATGTTCGTCACTTCTCGGAGCCCGTGGATACTCGAAAATGGTTTCGATCACTCCTGGTCGGAGAGATCCGCGGATGAAATGAAATTCCGTCGTCGACGCGGAGTCACACAATCGATTTTGGCCGCTGCTTTTGTATCACCCTGCGTATCTGTATGCGCATGATTAATGGATAGTACAGCAATGTGGGTATTCATCGTGCTCGGAGGGGGAGGCGTTTCGTTCAAGTGCAAGGCTCGACCTAATCATGGAGAGCAGCCTCTGATGAACATGCGCGCCGCTTTGGAGCAGCCCATGCTCGCACCCTACATTGAGAACCAATCAAATACAGAACATGATGAGCGTAGTACATTTGGATACCAGGTCAGAACTCGCCTACTGACTGCGAGCGGGATTCCCAGAAATCAGTGTGATGAACTTGGAGTGGTTCGATCATACTGATCAATTTATTGAATGCCAACTCGACCCCATTCACTACTTTTGGAGCTGGAGCAACCACGAATTGTGCTGATGGAAAACTCCTCTCCGAAACCCCATCACAACTTGATCCCCAGCATATTCCTTAAGCCTTCAGGAACGAAAGTTTTCACATGCGACAAATCGCAGAACGGTCTGTTGTTGGTCTGCTTGCAGCGACAGAGCAGATACTTCTTCTCGGTCTGCACTTCGAAGGCAATAGGATTGACTCTCGGCTCCGCCATGGATTTGTGTGTTCCATCGCAGAATGGTTGTTTCTTTGACAAACCACAAGCGCACCAATGGTACTGCTTCCCGGGTTTGAGCAGAACGAAAGTGGGTATCTTCTTGGCGATTTTACCTGGAATAGACACGGTTATTGGTCTATTCAATGGGCATGTCAGGCTATGTTTGATCCGGGGTAAATTCGATGAGGTACTTTGCATGCGCAAGCGGAGCCAGAACGAGAGTCAATTGAACTCAGGACGACGAGCATACGAAAGATGCGGTCTGTTTCTCGACATCAAGATCGCATAGAATGGCAATCGCTCCTTGATAGGGGTCCGTTGGACTGCGCTGTCGCGCATCGGCTCCTCCGCCGCGTGACTCTATCTCGTGAGGCTGTTGCATCATCTGAACTCGTTTGACCACTCATATCTCATTGCAACCCCTCGGTACGGATGACCTTTCAACCCCAATACCAGAGGCAGAGCTCTTGGTCGGGGCATGCAGACCACTTCATCGAATTATCTCGTCCGATCTGCGCGACCATAGGAACACCAGAAGATGCTTTCAGACGAACCTTTGATTACAGGCTGAGCACTCTGCGAGCTCTGTGTACTTTGCAGCCTCGCCATGAGGCGTGCGCTCCTTAGTAACTTTCCAGCGGAATTCATTGGCTACTCACTCGCTTGTGCGTACAGCAGAGTTCGATCCCTCTGTATGAAACCACATTACGGACTCTCCAGAAATGCTACCCTTTCCGCGCGTTGATATCTAGCCCTAAGACTGTTCTCGATCGCTCGGATCATCCGACGAGCTGACCTGCTCCGAGTGCATGATAGCTTCGAGGGTTCTCACAAGTTGAGAGTCATCTTCATCCATCGTCCTCGAAGTTGGGACACATCGCGAGGGGACAAAGAGTCTCTTTCGCTCATCCCGATGGTAGATTTCAACCCTACGTAACTCCTGTTCTCTGCTGTTGTCGGAAAAAAAATTGTGCTCTACACCAGGCTCGAGCGGAGGCGGAATCATTGGAGTTGTGATCAAATCCGGGGCGAAGCCTGTCAAAACGCCAGCATGGTAAGCTTGACTTGAGATTGTGACGGTGGAGTTGTTAGCCTCAGAGCCATTCAATGTGCGTCCACGAATCGGTTCTCAGAGGAATTAGCAGAGATGGTACTTCATCCGATAGTGCCATGGAATGAGCAGATAGTCATCTGAGGAGGCAGAGGCTCACGGAGACTGGACTATTCGAGATTACAGCCGTTTCGACGGTTGATCATCATCAGCTCGCTCTCGTCCAGAGCTCAAACTCTTCTGCTGCCAGATCGGGAGGGAAGGTTTCAAGTCTTGTGACCCTCACGGAAGGTTTTTCACGGAGCTCTAGCTGGGTTCCGTGCACCCGTGTATCGGATCGGTTGTCGATAGCTCCGACGCTGCTTCCGCTAGACCTCGATCCCGCAGTGATCCAGATTGAAGCCATTTCATCGTCGCATCCGTGGAGAGCACTTGTTGATCGAGATGCGTTTGCGATCACAATTTGGACTCGCATTTCGACTGCGGGTCGAGCTCGGAGACGGAGCTGTAGGTCTCAAATGTCGGCTCTCGGTGCCAACCCGGAAAGTGGAAACTTCTCTCTCACGTCCCGTTTCGATGAGAGGCTGAACGGAAAGAATAGCGACTCTGGATTCGGCGCTCCAAGACACATTTTGAGTTCATCAGTGTGCCCTCTGAGATGCTGAGAAAAACCCGAGGAACTGCTGAGCTCGGTCAGCTGAGCCTCATCCGCCACTGATCTCTCTTCCGAAATCCGAGGGAATATGAGAAGACAAGATTCTGGGTCACGTAAAGTTCGATGACTCGCTCGCGCCGTCCGCGAGCACGTATCACCAGGAGCGCATTGCTCGGATTTCTGGGACGCAAGCGGACAGGGCCTTTGAGCATCTTGGACTGGGACTGAGCGGAGTCGGAGTTTAGGCTCAAGCTCGAATTCTCCGCTACATCTGTTCGGGTTATTGGTTGCTGTCGAGTTCAAATGACGATTGAATTGCAGGATTCATACGCGTCCCAAATGGAAATCGATGCTCAAAGAGCCGAGAATGATTGGAAACAGAACCATAGAGTCACTCCGGAGCTGAATGCAATCATTACTGGCATCCTGACGCGAGGCAACCCTTATCTGAACGTCATTCTCGCTCTGCCACATTGCTGGGAATTTTCGAAATCCCGCAGCGGTCAAACATTGTGCCACCAGTTTTTCAACGTGAGTATTGCGTCCTCAGGACGGGCAACCGAGATCTATCGCGTGATGATGAGCCTGGCGAGAGGAGTTTCCGAATCATTGTCTCAACGCATCAGTTCTCAAGCGCTCATCGCTGCTTCTCTCCCTGCAGGTGTTGAAAGAGATGCGAGATCGCGGCGAACAGTGCGTTTCCGAAGAATACCTCACCGATACCATCCGGAGACGCACCGTTTCTGTCGTGGTTAAACAGGCCAACAATTCATTATTCGAGCTCGTGTGCAAAATTTACGCAGTTGTTAGAGAGAACGCTGAGATCTACGATCCGTTGGTCGTGGAGCTCATGCAAACCAATCATATATCCGAAGCCGCAAGACTAGCGATTCAAATCGGTCTCCGGGATGAGTTTGCGGAGAGACTCGCTATGCCGCTGGTACTGTTGGACAAACAACAGCTGCTAGGCATGATTCTCGAGGGACTGCCAGAGACTCAAGGAAGAGTTCTTAAGATTTTCGACGAATACTATCAAGATGCGGCAAGAGTTCGTCAGATTGTGCAGAGGTGAGATACCCCCATTCGATGCTCGAATCGCCCCCATTCTTTGCGAGCTAAGCTGATATCCCCTGCTTCCATTTGCAGACATGACATTGCCATTATCAAGAAAGTGGATCGTGTTTTGTGGAAGAAAATGGCGAAGTTGATGACCCGGTACCTCAAGAAATACAACTTGCCTCCGGATACTTGCCCAAACTTGCAACTAAGTCGGAATCGGAGTGCGATGCACTACTTGCTCGGGAAGCGGTACCACGAGAAAGATATGGCCGAGAATTCGTGGCGAGAGATGGTCATGGATCAGGTCTTAGAATATCCGGTTCTGCATTACGAACTGATGAAGACCCTCTTCAATCACAACGACTTCAAGTGCGCGCACTACTTCGCTCTCAAACTTGCGTTCCCTCAAGTAGAGTGGCCGGCGAGCTTTGTGAAGTATGTGGCTAATTTGCCCCCGGGAACTTCTCCTCTTGACGAGTTGGAGAACAACAACGGTCCATCTAATTTTCTTCCCTTGGAGCTCCGTTCGGACCAAATTCAACTAGTTTGCAATGCAATAGAATTCGAAGAAGCTGCTTCGGCGCTTGGGGTGAGTCGTTCCTCTGTGAAGGCTTCCTCTGTTTGCTTTTCTGTCCTGATTCCCGCAAACTGCATTCCGCCGATCCATATTGTCTCTACATTGGATTCTGGATTCCGATTCCACAGGAAGCGCCTATCATCGGAGTCGACGCAGAATGGAAACCCGCCATGGGTTTGCTGCAGAGAACCAGACTCTCGCTGATTCAGATGGCCACCCGGGAGAAAGTGTACCTGTTCGACGTTCTCAAGCTCGCTGAGATTATCACCCCTGAAGAGTGGGCGAGCTTTCACAAGTGAGTCTCATCTCGATAATTTCTGTTTCCATCCGCTGCGAAGTTCCTGCTCATTGAATGCGACTCTCGGCCTCGTTCACAGACGCGTTTTCGACAATCCGAGTGGATGTATTCTCGGCTTTGGAATCTCGGAAGATATCCGCAAATTGGAAGCGCTCTCGGGGGCTCCAATCTTCATGACGTACATCAAGGATCTGATCATCGTACGCGATGCGCTCCAGACACAACGCCCGGAGCTGATGGATAGCAGGGTGGATCTAAAACTACTGAAAAATCACAACGGTCTCAGTAAACTCACCTGCAGGCTCCTCGGCTATCCTCTCGACAAATCGGAGCAGTGCAGTGACTGGGAGAACAGACCATTGAGAGCGAGCCAAGTTCATTATGCAGGTGGGCGGAAGCTTCGCAATTTTCTTGGGAGCAATCGAATACGGAAGCATCCCCATGCCAACAACGGGAACTTCTCTGAATCTTAAACCTTTTTCCATCAGCTCTAGATGCTCATTGTCTGATCAGATGCTGGGATGAGCTCGATCGGAGGTGCAAGGACGAGGACATCAAGCTTGTTGTGGAAGACGCGATTCGCTACCGAAAAGAACAAGCGGAGTCCTGCAGTGGGAAACCGAACGATGTTGGTGAGTCACGGCTGTGTTTCACGCCTCTCGAATGGAAAAGCGGATTTGGAATTCTACAGCTTGGAATTCTGACTGGATAATTCTTCGCTGGGGACGACGTTCTCTGAAAATCCCAAACTCTGATGCCCACTCATTTCTGGGAAGGTGATTCATTGGCGTTGTATGCTCCGAGAGTCAATCGAACCCGCAAAATCGTTCCCGTTCCCTTACCTCTTCACTCTTCTGAGTTCCTACAGATTCTTAAGCGCCCCGCATGTCGTCTTGCTCAAGCTGTTCATGATTCGCAATCGAGAGAACGGAGAACTGTCATAGACTTTGAGCGAGCTCGAGCTCGATCTGATTGATTTCCTGTGCTTTCCAGGGAACCGTGCGAATCGCAGAGGACGCCGCAATGGGGGAAGCTCTGCGAATCAGGCGGATCACCATAATCTCGTTTCGGGACTCGGCATCGGTTATCACAAGAATCATCCTGGACTTTCGACACCTTCTTTGCCCGATAGTGGAGATCGAAGCCCCCCCAGAAACGTTCGGCGCTGGTGTGAACGCTCGTCCCCCTCTGTTCCTGAGAGAGGTAAGAACGGTGACAAGATGAATGCACAACGGCACCGGCCTCCGGCTTCGAATATCCAGCGAGAGCGTGCGAGAGAGCGTCCATCGACTTTTTGGAGGGGAGAACCGATGCCGCGACAAGCCGAAGAGGTTAGTCAAGCTCGCCAGAACGCTATCTGACATGATTCCCCTCCAAGACTCCACGCAGGTCCTCGTAGACGTAGTCATGCAAAAACTTCTCCTAAGGAGGTCGATCGAGATTCTACCCTCAGATGAGCCCTCTCAGAAGACAAGCCCCTTCCATTACAGAGGCGTTTGGAGAATGTTAGGAACGAAAGACACGAAAATCCACACCGACCCCAAGATCGTCGCAAGCTCTACGAGAAGGATTGGCGAGAAGGGTGACTTTGTTATTAATATATAGGGTCGGCGAAAAAGTTCTTTTCTGACGACCTAATACAAGCCTGGACAGAAGGGGAGAGCCACAGATCGACGGCAGTTACGTGGCAAATTTCTGGCGGTCTTGCCAAAGTAAGGTATTCGTCAAATTCATAACCTTGGACCTAGTTCGGAAGGTACAAAATACATTCCTTGGGATTGAAACAACAATCTGTAGCTGGGTAGAGCGCATAGCAAGTACGTCTGGAAAATGTTGTCGTTTCTGACGTCTAATAGATCTGGAAAGATAAAGTGATGAGTGCAAAGGAAGATTGTTCATCGATACACTTATTTGAGAGCTTCTCATAGCTCTGTTTTGATACTCTGTTTTCTCGGTAATTTTCTCCTCTTGACTACCTGAGATTGAAAAGTGCAACTAGCGATCCCAAAAGACGAACGGGCATTTGTCAGGAATGCTGTCTTGAATCGGAACTGGGAAGTTGAACGACAAGTTCTCGCCGCCTCCCCCCGATGACAGAGAGAATCTCAATCTTCCATCTAGATAGCTACCGTTGAGAGGGAGACCCTTACGACCCTATACTGTGAAACTTGATATTCTTTTTCGATCTATTCCCTGAGTTGGTTGAAAAACCGAATCTTTGCAGTGACTCTGTCGATCTGACCTCACAGAATTCCCTGAAGCAGGGTTAATCCCGTGTTCGTCCTCCGCCTCGAGATTATCGCGGTGGAATATGTATACCTGACTAGGAGCTAGAATGAAAGTGATTTGTTTGAGCAGTTGATAAGTTACGAACTCCCGAGTCAAGGAGTCATTCGCCGATATAGTTTCTAGCATGCAAGCATTCATCAGCAAAAACATCCGATATTAGACGGCTAAACACCTTGACCACATCGTGGACGCTCTGGACATCTCGCTCTGGAAACCAGAAAACGTTGAGCCCGAGGTCGCTACGTTAAACGATTTTAAAATATGTCCGATTTTAATCTTCGCCTCCTGGCATCGATGTTTAGAGAATAAAGCTGATCGATAACTTCTCCAATTGGATTTCGTCCTACCAACCTGAACAATCAAACTATAAGATAGGAGGGCGATTCTTGAGTTTGATTTCACTTGAAGCCAACTAAGACTACGCTTTATTGAAGAGAGCATCCACAGAGGGTCGGGAACAGTTGTGCTCAAATCCTCGAGTATACTCGACAATATCTGGCCAAGTTATCCGATTGACATCATTGGCCCGACATTGCGCAACCTTTATTTGAACTGTGTGTGCCGAGGGATTGAATTTCCGGGATTTACAGAAATGGATTGCAGTAGAGAAGGTTCAGGAACAGATAAAATCGTCTCCTAGTGCTGGGTCTCTTCTCTGCATAAAAGCTCGTACACAGTGTGAACTTCGTGCAGGAGTTCCTTTTCCTCGGTCGCGATCTCGCAGCTGCTTGTAAAGAGTATCAAAATCGCCATTTCTCTCGACGGAAGCGGCTGATTGATGCATGAAAACGTAGTGCTCCGTGGCGGTTTTGACTTCGTGCCCAGGAAGGGTCGAATCTAACCATTCTCGCTACTTCGACATCAAAACTCCTGAGTGGGACGACCAATTCCAAAACACGGCGGTGAAGTATAAAAGCTCTTTTTCGCAGGTAGTCAATATATGTATATTTCCAAAAGCTCAAAATCCGATGGAAATTAAAACGATTCCAAAGGAGAAAAACTGCATCCTCGAAGGACCGCGTCAAACGCTAAGTTTAAAAAGATTGGTCTTCGTAATGCGATGTTCCCGGGGGCGGTCGGTAAGTCGCTGGGATGTGAACGGGGCTTTGCTGGTTGGCGAGATGCTCCTCTAACGAAGCAGTCTGCGAGCCTCGACGCTGGCTGCAACGAAAGTTGAAGAAATATTGTATTTAATACTGGAGTCAAGGCTTTGACTGCAAACGAGACCGTGAAGTTTACGGGGTTACTAAGCGCAACAGTACTGAACACGTTAGCGGACTAAATAGATGTTTCCGTGTGTTGGCCAACTCTAGCTGTGCGGACTTTGAGAGAGAGCGGGTGCTTTGGATCATTGGATGGGTGGATGCAAGGTTCGATTGATAGATGAACGAGTACCCCGGCTCGAAGAAGGGCGTCTGTTCGGTTGTCGGACTCGGCGGCGGCCAGACGACCCTACGCCTTCCGACCTGGGGAGAACGGGCGAATGGCGGTGGGGTGGTCATCCTCTCCCGTTCCAACTCTTGTTGATTCCACTGAATATCGTGTTTCAGTTCGCCCATCGGTGTCGAGGGCCTCTCACGATCGACAGACGATGCCCTCGGTGGGGGCCACTGATAAACCTTTCTTGAACTGCCGTGGAAAGAGTCTGTAACACGGTTGGTGATGAAATCATGTGTTGTCATGTATTATCATCACACCAGAGGCACGTCACGCAACACCAACGGATCACAAACGAACAAAAACAGGAGCAACTGGCTGCTGTTCCGAAGAAGACACTGGAAACAACGACCGCAGAGAGAAACAGATGGATGCCAACACCTGAGATCCGGAAAAGTCCACTCGAGTGAAGGTGACGCAGGTTGATGATGATAAGAGGCGCGTGCGATGGCGCACCAGCAGCTGGCTAGTACTTCACTCACTCGGCACGAACTGCACGCACGCACAGAACCGCAGGACGGCATGGAACATCTCAAGCTAACGTAATCCCTGCTGCCACTTTCAATCCATGCTCCGGTTATCGTGAACCACTGGTCCACCACAGGTGAACTTACTTTCACGGGAAAAAGCAGGTCGGACCAGAACTCCGTCTTCGCGCTGAAACCAACCACAGCATGAGCGTCCGGTCGGCATTCTTGTTCATATGGACTCGTATACGGGCGAAGAATGAATTTTGCACAGTTCAAGAGTTCGATGATACCTTCGGAGGCCAGCAGGCATCCAAGTTCTTGCGCTGGATTTTCGGGGAGGGAGGAACTTGAGGGTTCATCTTAGCGCGTTCATGATCAGCGATCTTCTCCCAATGACTCGCTTGGCTTCCGACTCTGAGAACAAATGTGGGAAACATTCAGTAGGGCACGATTTTCCGAACTCGCCGAGCTTCAAGCGCTTCCATATTCATTTTCATGATGAGTCTTCTATTGCAGTGGGGATGATAACATCGTGCTTCCAGGGCGAGTTATGTGCCAATAGAAATGTCGATCCATCCCGGAGAGTTCAGGGCGGCACAGCGAGTATCGTCGTGAGCCGGCTGGGCATCCAGGCTCATCCAGCTGTTATTTAAAGAGTCTGCGCGGGCGGCGAGACCAGACAGGCCGCGAGCAAGAGTGGCAGATTAATCATCTTCCAGAAGCGGGCTAGAGTCGTATCCCAAAACCGAACTCGAGAAGAATCTCGACCGAGCAAGACGAAACTCCGCTCGAAGAAGGCTACCGCTCGCCGAGCTCTGTTGAGTCACAGCATCGATACACGACCGGTGGCGACCTAACTTTTGTTCGGAGACAAAATACCAACCTCTCGGGCCTTAGTTCGGTTGGCCTTGTAATGAGATGTTCTTTCTTTTGCATATCCTTCTGGAGCTGTTGGGTGTAAAGCTCCTTGCTTCGGCTAATGTGTTCGCGCTGTTTGCTTTGTTCCTCGAGATAGCGTCTGCGTTCTTCCTCCTGCTCCATCTCGAGGGTCTGCTTGCGACGAAGCTCTTCTTCGTAGAATCTTAGGGGAGAGCAGCTATTCAGACTCCGAAATACTTTAGGGAATCATGGAGGATTCGATCAGAGATTGGCAGAATTTTTGACACCTCTTGTACTCCTCCTGAGTTCGCGCCTGTCCTCGCTCGAAGCGGCCTTCGGCTCTTTGCCGGTCGCTTTCCTCTTTTTTCTTGAGGGTTTCCTCGTACATGCGGATATATTCGGTGTTCGCACCCGGAGGTGGAGGTGCAACAGGTCCCGAGCCTCTGCAAGATAAACTCGAGTTAACTGTGAAGAAGAAAACTGTTGGGCCAGCTGATGAGATCGTGCAAGGACTCCTTCAAGCTCAAGTTATTCAGGTCTCGCACCTTCTGAGAGATTCTTCATATTGCTTCCTGTAGTCTTCGATGGATCCCGGCTGATGGCCTCCTTGCGAAGGACGTCTTTTGAGGAGTTGCTCCTGATATTTGCTCACATAGTCAGCGTTTGATTTGGGGCCTTGTGGCGGGGGACCTTGTTCCTCGCGCTGGCGGAGGTATTCTTCAAACTCTCGTCGCTGCTGCTCCTCCCAATTCCGGTCCACCTGCAATGTTGACAATGAGTTATTCAAACTAGGGGGGCTCATGTTTTCTTGCAAGTCAGACAGTTAGAGGAAATTGGCGAGGAGCTCTCGACTTTTTCCCACCGTGAGTGGCTTCTTCATTCTGCTCAGAACCAAGCGACACCTTGTCCCGACCCTAGCAACGCTCGCAACCGATATGACAGACGTGCTCTCTCAGAGAGCGCATTTATGGAATCTGAGGAACTGAGAGAGGAGGTTCTCCCCATGACTCATTGACAGGAAAGAAATTCCTGGCTTGTGGAGAGGGGACCTCTGGCCGCACGTGATTGCACCAGTGATGTAATGTTCGAGTACCTCAACCTTGGATGCAAACCAAACTCATGCATCAACGACAAAGCCAATTGCTCGAAGTCTGGATCTTGATCCCAGGGATCTGGATGGTCTCCAGTGACTTCGTTTTCAAAGTCCGCACGGAGTTTCTCCAAGTTTCCTTTGCTTCCCGATGGAACTCCGATCTCACGTCCACCCTGTCAGCGATCTCGATACGATTGGAACGAGTCGCGTCGAATATCTATTTTCGGAGTTCGAGCTCTGGGAAGCGAAAGAGTTCGCCGCGATGGTGTCACATGACGTACCGAACTTGGTTGGCCAGTTCCAAATTCTGAACCCTGGGCAGACTGATAGATGCATTCTGTCAGGCGCCTTGTGCGAAAATGAGCCTCCGAGACGGCGACCTTCGCGGGCCGTGAACAACTGTCTTCCAGCTGTGGTAGAATTCATGGCCCCCCTCTACTGAAGGCACCAGAGAGATGAGCATGGAAAAATACAAACCTTCCTCTGAGTTTTCGGAGTAGCGGGCGGTTTCTGCATGGCCTGCTGTCTGGGCGGGGCCAGAGGTTGCGGAGGGACCTGGTGGTCGGGTTTTGGCGGAGGAGCTGGGGAGGCCGGCGGATTAACCGGTCTGGATGCCTGTTGTTGCGGCTGGGGCTGTGGCTGCCTCGGCTCTGAAGCTTGGTTCAGCGGGCGAGGAGGAGGCGACCTAGACTTCGGTTTAGGACGCTGCGGCTCGGGTGCCGTTTGGAGAGGCTTCGGGGGTGGGGAACGACTCCTTGGCGGCGGGGAACGAATTTTCTGTTCACGTGAATGGAAAATTCGATTTTATCCTGTGACGGCTGTTAGCGATTGAGCTACAGGAACAAGCAGGGAGGTATTGCGAAGCGGAGACGAGGTCGGAGAGTAAGCGCAGTCACAAACTACACAAGATGGTCCAGAGCGAAAGTTCTACCTTCTGTTGAGTCGTTTCCTGCTGCTGGATCTCACGGAATTGTTGTTGGTGTTCCTGTTGTTGAACGATACGTGTGTGTTCTTCGATTTGCCGCTGCTGTTGGTGATGCTCTTGTACCTGAGTGCGTGCAACTCGGAATGGTTATGTGTATGGTGCTCTTCTTAACCTACTGCATGCCCTCCCCGTCCGACAGGCCAGACGCGCAGCCGACCGCAGTCATCTTGTCAGCTTGCCAGGCGAGTCAACTGACATCAGGCAATGTTCATAATCAAGATGCTTCACACTATGTGGTGATCCACTGCTCGGGCTGCTGGACTCCCGTGGCGCTCCCTCAGACTCCCGCTCAGTGCAAACTCTAGAAGTTCCCTAGAATTCCGCGGGGAACGCTCAATTGTGACGCCGAGCGGACAAACTATCAACGCAGACTCCTGTGACCAACAGATGGACAGGACGACAGATCTCATGCTGGACAAAAGTGCATCGTTCTTTCCCTCCCGTGCTCGAAAGTGCAACAGAGAAGCTTGAAACAGCTTGGAAGTATACCTCGTGGGTCACTTGACGCAGCTCCCGTCGCTCGATCTGAGAGCAGGCGAATGATTAGAGATAGGTGCGACTGATAACGTCAAGGGAGGTTCAACATGTCCACGAAAGAATGATAGAGAAGAGTCTCTGCCTTGACTATCAGGATGTGGGAAATGTCTCCTACGAAACCTGTGAATAACTGCTCTTCTGTTTGTACCTGCTGAATGTGTTCGGTCCTCTGTTGTTGTATCTGTTGAGTTTCGTGGATTTGTTCCACTCTTTGCATCTGGTAGGTCAAAGCATGAGTCTTTTTAGTTTCGCAAAACGATTCTCGGAAAGCTATGATGGATGGGATGGATGACGAAGAGTATTACTGCATCTCATCCGGAATGCTTCGGCATGCTTTTCCGCGAGTCTTTCTCTGCCCTCGGTTTGACTCCGAAATCGGGAGGGCATTGCCGTCAAGCTTTCCAAGAAGATCTCCAAGCTCACCTGCTGGGTCTGCTGAATTCTCTGGACTGTTGTTTGTTGGCCACCAGGCTGCGGCCTCGTACTTTCTTGAACTTGCTTTAGCTGCTGCTCGTTCAGCTGTACTGTTTGGCGTTGCTGATCGCCATCACCCTGCTGGTATATGGATACTCAGTCGCAACTTGAATACTCAATATCGAAGTACGTATCTCCTCTCGACACAGTTTTTTTTCGAATCGCGGACTTTGGACTGTGCATCTGATTTCCCGGGAACCCCTCGCGGAGCGTTACTCAAGGAATCACAATCAGCAAACTTTTCGAAAAAAAACAGAAGAAAATAAATGAAAAAGGAAGCGATGTACAAGCTGAATACCTGTTCGGAGTTTTGTTGCTGAACTTGCTTCTTTATAGTTCGATAAGTGCGAAGCACCTTTGTTCCGTCAGGCAGCGTCTCCTCGACTTGACGGATCTGCTAGGCGCGAGAATGCAAGTTTTCAAAACCCTCAACTAGTTCAACAAAGCAGCAAATTATTATAACCCATGGCATTCGGAGTTGCCCCTCGCAGAAGGCCTATTCTACCGGAGCCTGACAGCATTCCGTTAGATACGCGTAAAAATCGACGTTAAACGACGTGATTAGGACAACAAGCGGAGCAAAGGAAATTTACTCACGCTCACGTTCTCGTCATTTTGTTGTTGCTGGACAAGTTGTTGAGAAGGTCTCTTCGTCCGAATGACTCTCCGGATCACCTTGGTGCCGTCTGGAAGTACGTCCTCGAACTCCTGAACCTCACGATCGCCTTCCGGAACGGTAACAGGAGCAGCACCGGCTTTCTTAGTAATGATTCTCCTGATGATTTTCGTTCCGTCCGGGAGGGTCTCCTCGACAGTCCTAACGTTTTCGGGCTCCGACATCCTCTTGTTCTGCTCTTCTGCGATTCGTTGCCGTTCCAGTTCTTCGTTGTGACGACGTTCTTGCTCGTATATCTCGCAACGACGGGCGGCTTCGCGTTGCTGCCACTCGCCGACTTCAGTTTTTTCAGACGGTAAAAAACCAGGCTTCGGGCGTGTGGGTTCGAATCCTTCCTGATCGGGATGCTCCCAGTATTCCGAGAGAGCCTTCACGGGCACCGATGGAACAATCTCTGAAGGGGTAAGCTCTCGTCGTTTCACCGGAATGTTCTCAATGTACTCCGATGTACGTCTTTCTTTTCTACATCGTCCAGGCTGTGCATAAAAATGTGTTGTTTTTAGGTCGTCTCCTGATGTCTGGCGCTGGTCTGTGAGGCTCGTCGGATCTGATACGAAACGTGTAGACTCAGAGCCTCATTTGTACGGGAGTTCGCGTCCGTGCCCGGCTAGATACGCCTACAAAACATCGTCAAACTTGGATCTCTTTGCGCCGATTATCTGCCTCTTCTCGCGTAAGTTCGCGTTCGGGTCTTGGAGAACTTGAGCGCTCACAACCTTCAACATTGTTCGAATGTCTCAAGGGCGTGTCGGAAGCAAAACGTGAGCGAGGTCTCCCGCCGAGGCCATTCTTCAAACGTGACTCAGCTACACACGTTACGCTACTTTTAGCTTGTCGCTCATCCATCCGGCTATGGTCGCCCACAAGCTCGAGCCCTATAGGACAAGAGGGAAAAGAAGCGGAACTCACACTCAGCTCGAGAAGTGTGGCCCCGATGTTCCCTGTTGTGACAGGATGGTCCGCCGAGAACCGGCTAGCTCTGTAGAATCTCTTTGGCCGGCCCGTATCAAGTCTGAGCCTGAGCGTAAGCCGAGACAGTATCGGAACGATGAGATATTTATAAAGCGTTTTGCGAAGATAAACTCCTTCTTTGAGCCCGATCGTTCCTCGCCGAAGATTCGCAGAAACATGGCGACCTCGATATAAACGAGCGCCCACAGAACGGTGGGCCATCCTCAAGTCGGAGGGCACAGGGAAGTCGTCCAACCCCATATCGATGACCTCTCGATCATCGGTACGTGATTTGCAGGAAGAAATGCGTCGAACGACTGTGGCCAGCGCCAGTCGTGTAGCAGGAAATTTCTAGCCGCTGGTCTCGCTAGAACGCAAAGATCACAGTCATCATCTCTATTTATGTTCTCTGTTCAGAACAGCGCGGCACGGAAGAGACACATGGCCGAAATTTTCTACTTGGTGTATTGAACTGGTTGAGTCTCCAAATTGAGAGAATCGCGACATGGCGAATCTCGCAGTCAGTGATTCAGAGAAAACGTTCATCATCCATGGCGTTGAGGACAATCTGAGATGTGATGGAAGAGGGTGTCTCGACTACCGGCACATAGAGTTGGAACTCGGAGCTGCACCGAACTGCAGCGGATCATCACATGTCCGGATAGCGAACACGGACGTTCTTGTGGGCATCAAAGCAGAAATCTCAGCTCCAGACCATGCCGCTCCGGAAAGCGGTCGAATCGAGTTCTTTGTCGACCTCACAGCGAACGCCGACCCAGAGTTCGAAGGCACTGGCGGAGACGAACTCGGACAACAGATTGCGGGAGCATTAGCAGAAGCGTACGTTTCGAAACGTTTCCTCAATCTGAGTACTCTGTGCATTGTGAAGAAGCAACAAGTTTGGGTGCTGTACGTGGACATCCTGATCTTGGAGCTCGGCGGAAGCCTCTACGATGCCGTTTCGATCGCTGTGAAAGCTGCTCTTCACGACCTCCGCATCCCGAAGCTCACAGTGTCCATCGGAGAAGACGGGAAACCGGAGATCGAAGTATCTGATGATCCTCACGCCGTGGAGCCCCTACCTATCGCGAATGTGCCCTGCTTCGTAACCCTATCGAAAATAGGCTCTCAGTTCGTCGTTGACGTCAGCCAAGAAGAAGCTGAGTGTTCGACAGTGAACATTTGCTGTGCGGTGGCTCCGAATGGCCGCATGGCCACAACGATGAAAACCGGGATAGGAAGTCTTCATCCGGATAATCTGATTGAAGCTCTACAGTTGAGTCAAGAGATCGGAGTTGCTCTTCACAAAGCGCTGGATAAACAGTTTGTCGAAGCTCAGGAACTCAGTGGACGCACTAATGGTTTCTTGTTATGAGCCGGTCTGTCGGTCGATCGCTCCTTGGGCCAGCGCCGGCTGTCGTTTCTTCATCGGAGCAATCGTCGTCATAGAGCAGATGATTCCATTGTAAATTGAGTCAATAAACGTTTCAGCCCTCGATGTTGACCGAACCAATTCTTCAACCTCGCTCCCAGCGCTCAGCCGTTACCCAAACCTTTGATGGCGGCAGTCTTGCGGAGCGCGAGAGTGCTTTAGTTAGTCAGTCTGTTCTTCCGCCCGTCTGTTTTTCCGTCTGTCAGCCTTACTTTCACCTGCTTTGTCTGTTTCTCTGACTGTTTAGTCCGACCAAATTAACCTTCGCTCGCTTACCCTCTTCGTCCTCGTCGGTTGATTCGTTGTCTTCGCTTTGGTTTCGAGGTAGCGGGTGGAAGCTGGAAGGTTGACTCATTTTTAACAAGCTCTGATTCTTGTCTTCGCGATGCGAGCTCCCGTTTTGGATAGGCAAGCCCTGCGGACGACTATTTCAAGCGATAGGAGGTCATCAGATGGTTGAGGTGTGGTTTTAGTCCTTTGGATGAATGATGCTTCTCGTGGTAGCTTCGATCTCAGCTAGGTCCCGATGTCTCCGTGAGCTGACCGGCAGAGACGGGCGACCGATCAGTGAGGTTCTCGGGAAACCCACCAATCGAGACACTACTACAGAGTGGAAGCTTGTGGAACAGATTCTTCCGGTCGAGGAAAAAAGCGGCCCTCAACGACAATGAGAAACGTGACGGTTGCATCATATGCCTTTCATGTTCTCCGCGTTATTGAACGAAATCTTTTGGAACACGTTCCACTCGGAAGTGCGAGATTAACCCGTGTAGGAAGCGCCTACACGTGATGAACTCGAATCTGTACTTCTTGACGAGGGTACATCGACGGAATCGATACCACCCTCGTTTCTCCGCCACGGGTAGATGAATTACGCTCGGCTCGAAATACATCGAAATCCGGATCTTGAGATGTTCATCTCTCGTGGCCTTCAGGGGTCCAACAAGTTCTTTTTGAGAAATATAGTCGAGAGCCATTGGGGAACTTACTCTTGCAGCTTCCTTTTGGGAATGCTAGGGCCAAGGTTGCGATCAAGGAAATCGTCCCTGGAAACAGTGAACGCATGTTAAGCGGAATCGTCACGACCAAGATGGTCCTAGGCGACGCAGAGTTCGATTTAGGCGTCTCCTCGAATCCAGAAGGCTCCGCGGCATTTCAGCCCCCTCGAATTTCGGGGAAAACTTCTCCGCGTGATTCGGCTGACGGCCGAACCTCATCTCTCTCTCTGATTAGAATCCCAGTCGGCCTCCTCGTATATTATTCGACGCGGTTCCCGCGTTCGTTTCACTGCCCCGTAAGTTGTCGCTCGGGAATCTCTCGAGTATTGTGTAGCAGGCGAGTCGAGTTGTTGCCGCGGTGAGCAACTTTGCTTCGAGAGCGGGTGGACCGCGCCGAGCAGCATTGTCACGAGGCAAATTCAATCTTGTTCAAGCACCGGCTCTGGTCCTGACCATAATAAGGTACAGTGTAGGGCACCGCGGGGTATTCGTCGTATTTTCTGCCGCGAACACGCCGATTCTCTTGCTCAGAGAGCGAATTCATGAGCTGTTCCTCCACCTGTTGACGAGCATACTCCCAAAAATTCGCTCGGTGGAGTGGAGCAGCTGTAGCCAGCTGACAAATGATCAAAAAATCACCGAGTGTAACGAAACGGCCAATCGGGAGAGGCGAACACTGGCAAAGTGCCAGAAGAGATCCCCGCCGGAGGGAATGACTCTGTAGCTGAATTTTCCCACAGTTTATCGGTTAAATGAGTGACACTGTTCTCTCATGGGGGAGAGTCCGCCCGCAGAGGCCTGTGCGGATGACATCCGGGGAAGGCGAACGAGAGTCGAACCGGCGAGCTTGATCTTTGGTCTGGTCGATGACCTATCGTCAGCCTCTGAACTCTCAGATGGCCCACCATGATACTTGAAAGTACCCGGTTCGGATTCTCGTGCACGACAACGGACCCATGTTGTTCCGGGGTGAATCAAATCAACGGAGATTTGAGTCACGTAACCTTTCAGTCGCTTCGAGGGAGTTCAAGAAATACGCGAACACCTGCGCAAGCACCAAAACCGTCGAGGACATCTATTCCGCGCATCGTTCTGCAGCGATGGAGAACAGAAAACTCGCTCCTAGTTCGCGACATAACGGAGTCATCGATTAAGTTCAGATCAGATAATCTGTCCTCTGACCTCAACGACAGCCACGGTGGGCTGTGGAGTGCGAGTTCGTGCGAACGTTAGGAGCGCACGACGCGTTAGCCACCTCAACACAAACACACTGATCACTGGGACTCACGAGAGCAAGTGGCTGGAAGTGAGCTAGGAAGGGTGATGTGTGCACGCGCTGTGTACCGCCACCACCGCCGCCAGTCTCAACCCTGGCCGGCGCACGGGCTGCCAGAGCCGCCGGTTGACTGACTGGCGAACCCTTGAGGAGGGCGCGCAGAGTTCCTATATTTAAACCAAACGGGAAAAGGGGCCGCGCGTGAATCAAGGTGGACATCAGTGGGGTGTGGGAGAATCGAACCAGAACTCCACGATGACACGGATGCCAAAATTTAGTCATGGAGCTGAGCGAACAGGGAAGAACGCTTCCCGGAGTACTCTGTGCGCTTCACCTCCTCGCCCGAAACCCTGGCGAACAGTCGTCAAACATATTTAGACAGAGAGAACGAAACGGAAAGCGAACAGAGTTTAGCCTAAACTTGCGAATAGAGACTCGCTTGCTTCAGCTAAGTTTCTGAGTTTTTTAGAGGCAGCGAGATTGTAACGGTGATTAATGTTAGCGGTCGCGGGCGGGCGGCCCTGCAGCAGGCTGAGGGTGAGCCTATCCAGATATGATAACTGTGATAAATGGTGATTATTGGAATGCAGCCTGCGGTCGGGGCTCCATCAGCGGACACGTCTCCGTACCCAAGCACGAAATCGACGCCCCAAGGTCGAGCAAATACTGAAGCCTGGTAAAGCTGAGCAGAAATGAGAATGTTGCGCAAACCGTAATTTATGGCAGCAGTTCGTCGTCGTCAGCCTGACGCTCGCTCCAGGAAACGATCCTTCGATAGCGGTGTTGAAATATCTCCAACGGCCGACAACTTCCCCGTACATGGCTTCGATTTTTCACTCGATCTCTCTCTTCGGTGTCGGAAACTCAAACGCTCACCTGAGCACAACGATCTCCAGCTGAGGTGTCGGCATCCTGAGGAGCATGTTGATGTTGTTGAGGTTGAGTCCATCGCGAGGATCGACTTTCATCCTTCCGACTTGTAGCACGCGATCGCCGTCGCAAAGTCCGAACTCCTCGGCGAGACTATCCGGCTCGACCTGAATTTTCACAGAACCTCCTCAGGTCATCCTCCGCGTATTTCTATACCGCACCATCGATGTCGGGAGGGCCGATGATCGACTTGGTTACTTTTTTGAACGAAGCAGAATGGCGCGCCAACAGATCGATGAAGAGCACGAATGGCGTAGGAATAACGCGCTCCTGAGTTTAGAGCGCTGAGGTCCCGCTCACCTGCGTGATTCGCGCGACGCCGTCAGGACAAGGCACCACACTGAAGCCCCAAGGTACCTCGTGCTCCTCCCGCTCCAAGACCACAAGTTGAGCGCCGTCTTCCATGGTCGCAAACGAAACGTCAAACCGTATCGGAGTGAGGAAATCCTCGCGAGACTCTCCCGGAACGCCGCCCGAACTGAAAGCTCTGTCTTCAAATGCTAGCTAGCTAGCTAACCGTTCGGTGGGTCGGGCGGTCGGTTGGCTCACTGACTGACGTCTACGCCGAAGGAAGGCCACGGCCTATGAGTCTCTGTCGATATTTTGGGTTGGACACTACTCACCTCGGAAAGGGCGGCCCTGACACACGCGTGACTCATTAGTCGTTCTCAGTTTTCTGTGCTCGTATTCAGTAATGACAACGTTGCCTGCCGTTGGTTATCGCATCAACATGAGGTAACGAAGGGAGGAGCTCGACAACATGCAAGCTGAAACAATGAAGTCGCATGATGTCACGGTGCTTACCGCAGCGAAAGCTAGACTGTCAGCTGCGCTCACGGGCACGTGCAGACCCAGACTCTCATTTTCTCATCTCTGGTGGAAGCAGAGCATCGGAAATAGAAACGAGCTCTCGATAGCGTCCCAGATATACTGAGCCGGGATGCTCTGTTCCGGGCTCGGAGTACAAGGCCCACATGAATGGTCTTCATACGAATTCATTCCGTGATTTTTCCGGGTTTTCGAAGCAGACGGGAAACGTTCTGTCACACTTGAACGGTGCCACTTTCGGAGGTGCTTCGAAGACGCTTCCAAGCTCAGGTAATATCAACGCCGGCTCGCTCGCATGACGGCGGCGGCCCCCTTTGTAGCGTTGCTGCATCACAAAGTCGTTGGAGATGAGGCGGAGCGGGATTCCGTAGTTTTCACTTCGCCCCCCTTCCCATCCGGCTTCCCCGATACGCTCTGGTCCAGTGCAGGCCGAGAGGCGGGGAAAACAGTCAGTCAGCTGTTTGAGGAGAAGAGGAATTTAGTTCCGATTGAACAAGTTGATTACGAAGCGGGAACTTCGGCAGCTTTTCCGTCTCGGAGTCTCCGCTATGCAATCAACGGCCATTCACTCGGAAGGATGGAGATGCAGGCGAGCGAGCGAGCCCCGATTCCTCAGTCCGTCGATCAGCCAGCCAGCCAACCAACCGCCCAGCAAGAAGGACCGGTCGCTACGCCGCGCCGTCGAGCTCGTGAGGGCGTACGTTGCTAAAACGGCAACGGCGAACGTTCGAATTCCAGCTGTGAGCGGCGCGACGAGATCTTAATGGAAAAGGAAAAGCAATTTTAGAGAAGGTGTTGGAATGAATAGACAGGCGGACGGTCACGTGAGACAGGTCGGGGCAAGCGGGACACCGGCGCGGAGAACCACTCTGCCGGAAGCGTGCGGATCCGCCTCGCGTTCCTCCATTCCAACTCTATCTCTCCATTAGATCTTATCCGCGGACTTGTTCTCATTCAAGTTCGCGCGGCTCCGTCTTAGTTTTTTCCCTCTCAGCTTTCATTGCGCTCCTCGGATTCAGTTTCCCCTCCCCCGTCTCCGCCTCAACGTTGAAGACGGCGTATCCGTCGCCGCGCTGTTCGGAGTCCAGTGGAGCTTACGGTTCCGATACCCGTGTAGTCGACGACTTCCACTCCAGTTTCAATGCTCGAGTTAATTATTTGCTCACCGGAGCGAAGAAAACCGCGTTCTAAAGTGTCAGCTTGCGGGAGCCGATGTCAGTCCCGTGGAGATTTTGCAGCATCACGAGCTGATCGAAAGCAAGTTCGATATCTTCGAGTGTCTGGAACGTGGCAGTTGGCAAAAAATTCATTTCTTTGGGACGAGTTTCTGATCATGAGGTCTCACTTATCCTGTGGCCACATGCCCCTCGCTGTTCGTCATCGTGGTACGCTGTTGTTCCCCTTCGAAAGGAATGCTCCTTTTTTGCTGGAAAATGTCATCTGGACATCAATACGAGGCTGACACTCCACCATGTCCCATGAGGTTGGTAGGAAGATATGTTCCCCCCGGTCGTTGTAGACGAAAATCCATATCGAGCTCAAGATACCTCGTGAGCTCCAAACGCTTCTCACTCAGGCTGACCGATGAGGCGCCTTCAAGAAAGAATCCTGGATTGGCCACAGAGAGATCTTGCGAAGCTCCGGGAGGACACTCGAGAAGCTGGAGCTCATGGCTGCTGGTGTTGCCGTCTTTATGATGAATTGTGTTTCCCCGAGCTTGTGGCGAACTTTACCAACTTCTACAACTTCAGCTGTCAACGCTCGAACTCTCTGAACGTTCAGCTCGCAATGATTTCCGAACTTAAGTAGAAATTGATTCAATATCTTCTCCGGCCTCGAAGTGACGATGCGTTGACCATGATGCTCTCGGCCGGATTTCCCCGCATGGTCAAGGAGCCTGCCCTCGCCGCAGAGGGGTCGCTCGTTCACTGGCGCTCACACCGAGACGGAATTCTTCGATTCCGCGATTCGATGTCATCTCTCCAGAATGCAGTCTCTTCAAGCGATTGATCTTCCCTAGGCCCACTCGCGATGCACCCCAGAACCTGTCCTCCTGATCTGATACAGTCTAACTGCGGAAACCCATCGAGTGAGATCCTCGTGCGACTCGAACTGTTCTGATTACCGACCACGGCGCAGTGCTGGAGTTCTTTGGGCTTCCTGATCGTAGCGAGGGCGATGTGAATATTCACCTTTGCCACAGCCCGTCTCCGCGCGGAGCTTGGATGTCCTCTATTCCCCTGCTGGCTGAACGAAGTCTCGTGTTTTTAGTCTATTCTTTTTCCGTGCTAGCCGAGGAAAATCAACATTGAGGAGACTGTGAAAAGAGTGAGAGATAGAAAGAGAGAGAGAAAGAGAAAGGGGGAGGGAGAGAGCGAGAAAGAGGGGGAGAGAGAGAAAGGAGGGAGCTGCGGGATAGGCGGGAGATATGGGGGCTCCAGCGAGAGATAGATGTTTCATTTTTCATTTCGAGGATGTGTCGCATGCTCGAATCTGTGCCCGCCTGAGTGACTTGGAGACTGGTCTCGGCTGTGTAAGCGTAGATATTGATTTTGCAATCTCGCATCCCCCCCCCCCCGGTCTCAATGTAACTCCTGCGCACGAGCGAGGGTGTCTGCCTCGTCAGCCAACAGGGTCGCGACCGTCCCCTCCCGTGTCAAGGATTGCATCGCTTCATCCTCTCTGCGATCTGATGCTTCTGGTGCGGCTGTTCATTCGATGTGCGCATGCCACGAGCCTGGAGGAACTGTTATTTGGATTCCTCGAGAATCACGAGAACCGCGTTCGTCGAATCGACGACCGTAAAAACCGGCGTCGGTAATGCCGAACACCACCATTCCCTACCCCGCTGCATCTCGCTCCATCGAGTTCTGTGAGGTTCGTTCGGAAAAATGGATTTCTTCGCGAGATTCTCTCCTTGAGAAGGAACGGGTGTAGGAGTGACCTACTTTTCTCTCTGTGTATCCACTGAGGGCAAATTTGAAGACTTCAGAATTCCGGAGCGCCGATATTTCGAACGGTAGACGTCGATGAAAAATGGAAGGTTTCCTTCATGACCTCTCTCAACGCTGCAAAGGCCACCGTCGGCATTACGCTCCGAACCGGCATACGTTGAGTGAAAAACGCGGAACTGAAGATCGGGAAGTCTACCTAGTTTTCAAACGGCTCTGCAATCGCAAAACCAGACTCCCAGCCCCATTCGGAGCACTGGACGTACGAATGCGAGCACGGACGAACAGCAGTGGAACCCAAGCTAGAAGCTCAAACTCGGCACGATACCGATTCAACGCCCTCGTTGATCACACGGATCTAATGCCGCACGTGCACTTGTGCGATTCGGTGTCCTCTAGGAAACGGATCGATTGTTGACAGCCGTGGACATCGCCTCCGCTTTGGCGTCAACGGGGTTTGAAACCGGGATTTCTTCGACGACTGTCGGGCAACGCGAGGAAATCAACACGATACTCGACGCACGACACCGCAGCTCTCCGGCGCCCTCATTTTTTTGCCGTTTTCGGGAATTTCAGTATCGTCGAGTGTTCTTTGAGTGTCGTTATGATAAGCTTTTCCTCTGACAGCCCTGAAGTCGGGATTCATTGTTGCTCGCAGTTCTTATTTGTCATGCGTGCCGTCCACTCTGGTCCTGATGCAGATTCTCCCTCCCGCTCGTTTCTCCTGACAGACTTGTTCGAGGTGTTGATTGCTTTCACCGGCAGCTGCACGAAACGCGTGGGGAATTGTTAAAGGTTGTAGCGTTGCCCTCTGCCGAAATCGGAGGAGAAGAGCAGCAAGCGCTGTTAGTGATGGTGCACGCTCCTACCAATGAATAAACAACTGCGAATGCCCACTTGCCGGCCGCTGCACCGGCCAGCCCTGCGGCGAGTCTGCAATTAGCTAACTGTCGCCCCCAGCTGCAAATTGCACGAGCTCTTTCGCGCTCCGGCCTGTAATGTTGGTGCGCCTGGAATAGGCGTCAACTTTCGCATTGAGGATGGCTCCGGAGAAGAAGAACTATCAAACTTTGTTGATTGCTTGCTTCCGACGATGGCCGGATATATCGTGTCTCTCCCAAGTTACAAGCTGTACCGCGGGCAGAACGACTGTGAAACGACGAAGGCCTCGGAGGCTTTGTAATGATTGGTCTGCGGTCAGAATTCGATGCGTTCATTCTGATATTTTTCGACAAATCGTCCTCATCCTCCAGCGTCGAAGTCACCCCAACCCCAATGATTTGGGCTGTTGACGGTCCCGAGCGGAGATCGGCACTTCTTGGAATTGCTCCTCAGGAAAAATTCCAGCGCAACGACGGAATTCTCGGGGCGCTCACTTCGCGAGCTTTTCCGTTGTTCGATCCCGGTCCGCACTCCAACCAGCAACGACGCGAAAACTCATATCGACCATTGAGCCGTAATCAACTTAAGAGATTAAATACAATATCAAGCGGAGAGCTCCAGCACAACGGACTTCCGAAGAGGGCAACCACACTTGACTCTCGAAGCTTCGGAAGCTTTTGTAGTAGTTGCTCTGTGTCGATGTTCATTTTCCGCTTGCCTTCACCTTTGGCGACTTGCTTGTCAAGTTAGCCGAGCCTTCTCTAGCGCTTTCCGCCGCCGTCGTCTCCACGGCACTGCGAACTTTTCTCGTTGCGCCCCCAAGCGCAATACGGAAGCGAGGGGTACTGAGGGCTGAAAAAGAGGGTTGAAAGGACAAGGGTAAGGCAACGATATTTATATTGATCTTGCCGCGGGCGGTGTAATTTTATTCTCAATAATCTTGCCACCGCTGAACGACGCCGTTACTTGCAAGCGTCGCGCTGTTTCGAACTTTGGATGCTATCAGATAGGCTCTGGTTGTTGCCTTGTTCGTTTTTCCGCGCGACATTCAGCGCTTGTTGATTCATGGCTCCAATCGACCGATCGACAGGGACGTTGCCCGAAGAACGAAAGACGTACTCTCCTGCTCAAAAAAAGACTTCTCCCCTCCTCTGGGGTCTTCTTTTTTGTCCACTTCACGGGTGTCTTCAAATAGTTCCGGTCCGATACTGAAATGTGAATAGCAACGATTGGTAAACTGCCGCCTCGCGCGGCGTCACCCGAGTCGTGACACAAAAGTCATCGACATCGCCTTCATTAGGAGATGAGTTTCGAGTCGTTTGTCAAATTTGATGAAGCTCTCGCTGCTGGAGGTTGAGATGGAGCTCTTCTCATAATTTCCTCGCGGATTCTTCGCCCCCTCAGATCCATCGGGCTTAGTCGACCCGATACTAGCGAGGGGCGCTCTCCTTGGAGAGCCTCACCCGCAGCCGTCAAACCTCATCTTCGCGATGGCTTTCGCGATAAAGACTCTTCCCGGTGTTATCTGCTCGTTCTCAGCAGTGCGACTGAGGTGGCGTAATCATAACGACGAGGAACATTATGGGCCGAGGGCGATCCGAAAGAGAGATTCCTTGGAGGTTTCTCCAAGTCGCTGGAAAAATGAGCGAGGGAAATTCCCACAAGTGAATCAAAATCCTGAAGGATGAAGGGGGTTATGACGAGCTGAGATTGAAGTGGGAGGGCGCAGAACTCGTCGGACAAAGCCCTGGGATGAAGGTGAATTCGTATTTGAAATGAACACGATTCCACGCCAACATTCGCGATCGTTTTCCCCGGTCTTCGGTACGTCGTGAGACTTGCTTTTGCTCGAGATTCGGAAGATAGTGGATTGAAGCCATCAAACGAAACGCCTCGGAGAAACCTCAAATTCAAACCTCGGAGTCTATATTCCCGCATCCGATTGAGGCCTGCGAAAATTATCGGCTCGTTTCGATCACGTCACGAATAGAATACTATGGAATCGTCCTCGGTCAAGCTGAGATGAGAACACTCTGAACGATCGACGCTGAGCACTCAGTTTCGAAATCATAGAACAGAGTCAGCTCCAAGAAATGTTTGAGAAGGTGTCTCGACGCTTCGAAGCCGATTGGGAGGATCGGAGAGAGAGTGTCCCCTAAACAGACGAATGCACGAAAGCGTTGACAAAACTTCCCACTTGAGATTCACCGGAGGTTCACCCATTCCGGCAGCGGTTGAGGTGACGAATCTAGAGGGAAGCTTCTGGGTAATTTCGAATCCTCATGACGTCAGTCTATGGAATTGAAATATTGGCGTTTTTGCCAGCGTTTCCCCTTCATCCAGTGAACGGGAGGATGTCAACATTATCGTAAGGCCGTGTGTTCGAGGTAATGTGACTTTTTATGGACCATTAACGTTGCCGTGCGTCTACTTGTTGCTCTGCCAGCGCCGCTGCGAGCGTGCCGGAGGGCTGCTGGCAGGGGAGCTGCCGCACGGAAAGTGAGCCTCTGTCATGTAGTACGTCTCTTCTCTCCGAGGGTCTAGCGCCGACTGGGCCAGGCAAGTTTATTCTTGCAGACGATATCTCGTCGTGTGTTATCATTCGGAGTTTCGAACAACTTTCTGCGCGCCGCCCAACATCTACCTTACAAAATAGATGATAGGAGAGGGTAATTATACGTACAAATGAAATTATTCGCGTTCCGAGATTTGAATCGAGGTGATAGTCACGTCGAGGACAGAAGGTTGCCTCCGGTTGCTGCTGACTGGCATCAACCGAATCTCCTCCGGCGAGGCGAACTACACGGTTTCTGGATCATCGAATATGGAGCGTTCGAGTGGGCTTCGATCTTGCTCATCGCCATTTCTCGGAGACCCGGTGGTCGCGAAGAGTTCCCTCCTGATCGACGAAGTGTGGGCTCATCTTGGATCGAAAGTTTACCCAACCAAGAATTCCGGAACGTTCTCCGTTCCTTTATTCCATTCTTCGGTGATGTGCTGCGTTTGTCTCAGCAGAGCTAGGATCTCTGGATCGGATGCAGCAACTTGTTTTTCCAGATCTCGGAGAGATTCCATAAGAACATCCGTGTCCCCCTCTGTTCTCGGCCATCCATTGTTCGAGGCTTTTTGCAGAGAGTTTCCACTTTGGAGAGAATCGGAGTTGCCACCTGCTCGAGAATCTGTGATACTGGATTCTTCGCGAACATTTGAGTCGTTTTGGCCGGTGTTTTCAGCACTTGATTCTTTGTGGGAGCCTCCTCCCCTCTGTCAAATTTCCCTTGTGTCGGGCAGTGGCAAATCAAAAGCGACCATGAAGCCGTCGTAGACGTTGAGTGTTGACGTGACGTTTCCTTAATTGATTTTCGTGTCACGCCGTTGTTCGATTATTGACCTCCACGTCGTACATGACATTGCCTCATCGCTTAACCGTGCCGTGAGCCCAGAATCGTTTGCTCCGGCGCTGCATGCGCGCGTAGACTGGTTCACTCTCTCCGAAGCTCCTGTCGCTGACGCCATGGTGATTATCGAAGTTTTGCTGCATTTTGCGTTGTTGGTTGGAGGCATTTATTGATTAGATTGTCTTGCTTTTCGACGGTAGAATCATGTCCAGGTCCGTTCGGGATTTCCGTCCGGTGAACGATTCGGCTGAAGTTTTGCCTTCGAGAGCCTAAGACGTAATAAGTCAGGAATTCCCTGGCGATGTCAGAGGTGGTGCCTTCGTCACTCATCTCAGCTAGGGACCTCTCGAATTCATCTACCATACGTTCCGCTCTGCTGCTGCTTTGGGGGAAATAGGCTGCGGAAAATGACTTCTTAATGTCATGATTTTCACAATAGTCCGAGAAATCTCTGGCGGTGAATTGACTGCCGTTGTCGGTTACAAGTTCTTTCGGGAATTCGTGTTGCGTGGAAGCGTTCCCGAATGCCTCGATTGTGTTCGGTGTCGTGAATATTTTCCATTCGAATTATCTCAGGCAAATTCGAGTGAGAGCCGACGATGACTAGATCGAACTTGTTGTTGATCGGGCCAGCGAAATCGGCGTGTATGCGTATCCAAGGTCCAGCCGGGCGTTCCCAGGGCGAAAGTTGTACCTTGGCTATGACTTCGTCTGGAAGCTCGTGGTTGCCGCCGAGATCATGTTGTTGATATGAGATGAGGCGGGAAAGGGCATCCGCTCCGCTAAAATCTGTGGTTTACTTATATTGAATCTCGAATTTATAGTCCAACAGGATCATGACCCACCCTTGGAGTCTGTTCGCGGTGTGAACTGATATTCCATTTTTTCAACCGAATATCGCAAGTAATGGTTTGTGATCCGTGTTGAGAATGAATCGTCGGCGATGGAGGAATTCAATGAACTTCCTGGACGCGTAAATCAGTGAGAGCGCCCATTTCTCGATTTGACTGTATTTTCGTTCACTTTCGGAGAGAGAGCGTGACGTATGCCTGATTGACTCCGTTCCACCTCCGATGTCACTTCGCTGACTATTATCGATAGGTTTGGATCGTAGTGCGTCAGAAGCAGATCCAATCGGAGGTATTCTTTCATTTTCTGGAAATTCTCTCCACACTGGCATGACAATTCGAATTTCACGTTCCCCTGAGGAGGTTATCCATGGGATCCTTCAGATTTTTCAAGTGGATGAATTAGCTGTAGAAAGTAATGCAGCCGAGTGCTGGCCTCAGCTCTGAGATATTTTTGGGTGATGGCATTTTCACGATAGTCGCGGTACGTTGTCGTACCAAGGAGTTCTTGCGAATTCGTATCTACCGTTATGTGCAGGTATGCTTCTGCCAGGTCCAGCTGCGGAAAGTACTTTCCGCTGTCGAGTTTTGCGGAGATATCTTCGGCTGTAGGCAGCAGATAAGTGTCATCTTCGATCGAGTCATTCAGCCCGGTGCCATAGTCAGCGCACAAGCGAATCGTTCCATCTTTCTTTCGGACAACTACTACCGGTGCTGCATATCTGGAGTGATTTTTCGGCTCGGGAACGTCTTCGTTTACGAGTCTCTCGATCTCCGCAGTCACCCTCGGCAGTAGAGCATAGGCTACTGGACGAGCTTCTTGAAGCTCGGTGAACACTTACCTTTCCCTTTGAACCTTGCTTCGAAAGTCGTGAATTTCGCCAAGCCTGCGGCAAAGATGACTGGAAAATTTCGTTCGAGTTCCTCTTGGATTTCCTCTTCAGAGTCTTCGGTGATTTTATCCACTGCACGGATCGGTTCCGATGGCTCAACCCGAGTTTGTTCTCGAGGGAACTTCAACAGGTAGGGGTTTCTTTGGATCCAGTCCGGCTCGAGCAACTCGGGCTTCTGACGGTCGGAGGACGGAGTGCAGGTTTCTTGAGCGGAGGCCGAATTCTCTAGGAGATCAGTGTAACCTCGGCGCCGGTGTCCAGAGTTCGAGCAGGAGCGATATGACCTACCTTCGAGCACTGTGAATAGGTAGAGGATTTGCACTGCATTCTCTATGATGATGGTTTGACTTCGCGCATCTGTAGCAAAGCTTCTTTCATTCGCTGGTGGATGGTGTTGGCTCGTCTCGTCTTTCGGCTGAGGGTTCCATCTCCATGGTTTCTTCTGGATTTCGTCGACTTCGTAGAGGTTCCGAGAAGTTTGAGCGAGATTTTTCTGAGCGACTCGGAATTTTACAGATCATCCATGATCCCTGGAAAATTGTAATCCTCATTGTCTTTTACCATGAGTCTCACAGCTTTCGCGCGTACGTCGTTGTCTTCAGGACTTAGGAGAGCCAGCATTTAGATGTACTGTTTCATTTTGTGGGGTGTAAAATCACCCAACTCAGCTCCTTCTGCAGCTTCGTTGCTCACTTCCGAAAGCTCTCCACGAACGAACTGACCGCTCGATACGAAGGGATTTCACGCGTCTTTTGATTAGACTGGTGGCGATTGAGAACAACTTCGTTAATTGTTCAATCACTGCAACTGTGTCTGAGTCGCTGATTCTCTCCGGATGAATGTAGTTGACGAACGTGTCGTGATAACTGACATTCAGCTGGCTGATGATGAATCGGGCTTCATCGCTATTCGTGAGCGGATTTCATGATTGATGAGTGACGTTCGTACCATTCCTCGAAGGTATGGCCGTCCTCTGGCTCGAAGGTGAACTTCTGGAACGATACCTCGAGCTCCTCCTTTGATGAAAGAAAAATTTCTTCCTCCTCGCAACTGATCTTCGTTTGAGTCACGAAACGTTCTTGGAAGCCACACTCGGTGTTTTTCTTCCTTTCTCTTAGAGTACGCCTTTTCTCTCCGAGGGTCCAGCGTTAACTGGGCTGGGCGAGCGTATTCGTGCAGACTATATGTCGTCGGATGTTATTATTCGGAGTTTCGAACTGCCTACCGGGTGCGGCCCAACAGCCTCCACGTTCCCATTTCCCATCCTCGGCTCCTGGCGACGTTTTCCGAAAGACCGCTCCTGACGTCTTTTCACTAGTCGGTTTTGTCGGACAGGGTTCGTAGTTGGGATGAGCACGAGTTGTGCGTCATCAATTTTCACCAATTCCCATGATTGAAGGAGTCCCGTCAAACAATTTCTCGAAAATGTTTCAGAAACCGCTATAGTGGGCTTTTGATCCATCCCCCTTCGGCCCCGGCCGTGTGTCCCTCCTCTTCTCGACCAGAATCCCCGTGGTGTTTTCCGAGTTTGTCTCTGGGAGCCCCCCTCTTTCCCGCTCCCGCAGCAGTCCGGGTCTCAGTTGGCTGAAAACAGCTGAGAGCGAGCTATTTTCCGGGCGTGATGCCGTACGGCTCGTGGAAAGCTTCGACGGTGAATCAAATCTGAACCGGGATGAGCATGGTACAGCTGCATCGAGCACGGTCGTCAGTTTGACGGCGCATAATTTTCGAGTCGTATTTCTTGCGAACTGAAACAGGTCCGCGAACGCAATCTCTAAGAAAGCGTCCGATACGGACGTTTTGGTCTCCCGTTTCTGTCTAACGCGTTTTGAAGCTGGCGAGGAGCGGAGGAGAGTGGAATTGCGATCTGCCGCGTCGTGTTATCGGTTGCTGCCACTTCCCTTCTCGAATCCGTACCGTGACATTCGACCTCGCAAGCCACACAGCTGTGCTCCTTCTATGGAAGCGGTCACCATGAGCGGCTGTGGACAAGTGCGGCTGAGTAATCCTCATCTCCAGGGCGGTCAGGACGACATTCTTTACCACCTCGGCCTGTCGCGCTCGTCGGATCTCAGAAAACTCTTCTCGGATGTGCGCTTCGTCTGCATGGGAGGAACATCGTTTCGCATGGAAGCGTTCGCGAGATACATCAAAAGTGAATTGGGTATCGAGTTGCCCAGCGGGGCGGATCTTTATGATATCGCCGGTCGGGGACAGCGATACGCCATGTTCAAGGTGGGCCCCGTTCTGTCCGTGAGTCATGGGATGGGAGCCCCGTCGGCGTCGATCCTGCTCCACGAAGTTCTCAAACTACTGATGTATGCGGAGTGTAAAGACGTCACCATAATACGAATCGGAACCAGCGGCGGAATCGGAGTCGAGCCGGGCACCGTTGTGGTCAGCTCGTCGGTCTTGACGGACCTCCTCGAAGAATTTCACGACTTCCACATCCTTGGAAAAGTTGTCAAGCGCTCCACAGCTCTGGATCGCGATCTCGCAGAGACAATTCGAAGAACCGCTCTCAAAACAGACCCGTCGTCACGGATCGTTCTCGGCAAAACCATGAGCGCGAACGATTTCTACGAAGCTCAGTTTCGAGTCGACGGTGCTATCTGCGAGTACACATTACAAGACAAGATGGAGTTTCTGGGGAAGCTGCGCGATATGGGCGTCGTGAACATTGAAATGGAATCGTCGGTTTTCGCTGCGATTTGCGGCCACGCTGGAGTGAAATGTGCCGTGGTCTGCGTCACGCTGGTGGACCGCCTCAAAGGAGACCAAATCACGGCCAACAAGGCCGCCCTGGAAGAATGGCAGGATCGTCCTCAGAAGGTTGTTTGTGCTTTCATCAAACAAGAACTCGGAATATCCTGAGCCTCCGCAGGTCGCGATGACACTGTCGGCCGCTGAGAGAGTACCCCCAATTTCACCCCCCGCGGATCGGATCTTTGTGCGAGGCAAGCAGCAAGACTTTCAATCGACGACCCAGAATCTTCATCAACCCCGCGCTGCTTCGAACGGTGGCGAGCTACGGAGTCGTCTTTGGGAAGAAATCGCTAATGATCGAATTTTGATTCAGGTTCCAAAATTAAACGATGTTCATCTTCGAAACCCTGATTGCAGCGTCTGAAGTAAATGAACTATTTAGTGATAACCATAGCCTGGAAGTTCAGGCAATTTTTCGAAATTATTCCCTCATCGCAATGAATCGATACCGTGCGATTGATAGAATTATTTCAAAAAATTGCCTGAACTTCAAGGCTCTAGTGATGACTCATTCAGCTCGATGATACCCTTTCTCCCGTGAATGAGGTCTCAAGATATTAGGTAAGTCAAAAAGTTCGTAGCGTTTTTGATCCGACATTTTTGAAATTCCCGCGCTCCGCACAAGAGCCGCCTACTACAGTGGTTGTTCGTTTACGTTCTTAGGCGGGCTCTAGAGTTCCTACCGGTGTATCGTTTCAGACTTTATCGTCGAGTTCGTAAAATCAGGAAGAATTTGCGATGGAGGACCAAAAGCAGCATTTTCGACACATAATGTTGTTCTGCTACCGCGAAGGCTTGAATGCAGCGAAGACCACTCGAAGAATATCTGCAGTTTACGGGGAGAATGCTCTTCAAAGTTCTACGGTTAGAAAGTGGTTTACCCGTTTCAAGGCTGAAAACTTTAATCTTGAAGATGAGCCCAGATCAGGACGACCACAAGTTGTGGAACCCGATGAAATCATTAGCCTGGTAACTTCAAACCCCGGCCTGACCATCAAAGAAATTGAAGACTCGACGGGAGTTTCTCATGGAACCGTTTGGAATCGCCTCCATCAAGCTGGCTTCTCAAACAAGAGGAATATCTGGCTGCCTCATGACCTCACCGATCGCCAGCTCGAAAGACGTGTGGATACAAGCCACACTCTTCTCCGGAAGAATGCCAATGAACCATTTCTGAAGAGACTGATAACCGGCGATGAAAAGTGGATACTCTACAGGAACGCTACGCAAAGAAAAAGCTGGGTCCCCAAAGGTTCACGGGCCGCAGCCGTCCCCAAACCCGAAATTCATCAAAAAAAAGTGATGCTGAGCTGTTGGTGGGACTGCAAGGGCGTTGTGTTTTTCGAGCTGCTCCCGCCGGGTCAGACCATCACCACCGAAGTCTACTGCAGGCAGCTTGAGGATTTGAAGACCGCAGTAGCAACAAAGCGCCCAGAATTGGCGAACAGATGGGGCGTCGTTTTTCAACATGATAATGCGAGACCCCACGTAAGTTTGCGCTCTCGGCAGAAATTGGCGGAGTTTGACTGGGATGTGCTGCCACACCCAGCTTATAGTCCCGACCTTGCACCGTCAGACTATCACTTGTTCCGGTCTCTTCAAAACTCTCTTGATGGAGAAATATTCGAATCTTTGGAGGGTATAAAAAATCACCTCAATCAGTTTTTTGGAAAGAAGGAAACCAAGTTCTGGGAGAAGGGGATCTTCGATTTACCTGACCGATGGGCGAAGGTCATAGAACAAAACGGCCAATATATCATTCAATAAAAAGACTCTTGTGTACAGGAATTCGGCTCTTGAAAAATAGGTAAAAAACGCTACGAACTTTTTGACTTACCTAATAGAATACAAGTAGCAGCTCCTTCGCTGAGGAACAGCCAAGTCTGCTCACTCCACACCATACTCACTTTCCCTGATGCCGGGTTCGCTTTTCCGAAGAGTGGATTCAATGAAAATGAGCTGAGAAATCCTGATTTCGAGTTTTCAGCCTCCCCCCGAGATGAGCATGTGTTCGATTTAGCATCGATTCCGCTCCCAAACTGAGAGAGCCGCTAATGTGGGTCGATTGTGGCCTCGAGGGGCGCAGGCAGGGTGAAGAACTCCGAGCGGGGCTGGAGTGGGGAACCATCCGTGGAAGGTGTGGGAGGTTCTCACGTTCCACAAGCCGCGCCCCACAAGCTAAGACAGATAGACGTAATCCTACACCCCGGCGCCGTAGCCACTCACTCACTTCCTCGTTCGTTGCTCCGCTAGCCTTGCGAGGCCTTATCCCCCGTCTTTTCCGTGCAAGCGAGGCTGCTCCGGCACAGCGTGCTGAGGTAACTTATTGGGTTTCGTTGCTTTCTTAGGCAGCCTCACTGCGAGGGTTGGTCCATCGGTCTGTGACGACGTAGCGTAAGCTGGCCCGGCACATCCCGACATGGCCGTTCTTGCCCCGAAGGATACTGAAGGGCAAGGGATCGACGACCGAGAGCTGGCGAGCTCATTTGTCATCGTCCGATATTCGGGTGTCAATGGCATCTCGTAGCAGGCGGCCTCGTACCACGAGTATACGAGAATGTGGGAGCCTCCTGTGCTTCCAGAGCCAATGTTAGAAGTGTGGCGTAGGATTGCTGGAGATCGTGTCCTGAGCGCCGTGGAGATTGAGAGCCGCCGGCCGGCAAATCGATTCCTGCCGGAAGAGAATGCCTTCGGATGTTAGGAAGACGAGGCCCAAGCCATAAATGTTTTTCACATAGTGCCAGTCCCCGAGAGCATGATCTGTCTGTCAAAGGGAAGAACTCCCACACATGGAGGGCAGAGCAACTTTCGTCTCTTAACTGCTGCCTTTCGACGACTGCGAGACAGCACAAAAAGTTGGGGCGAAGTTTCTTCAGAGAGCTCGGCCAACTGAGACCCACTGTACCCTCGATCACGGCCGCGCCAACTTTTGAAGACGTTTCGACTCGCTGATTCTGCCATCGCGTGTCTCCCTCTCAGGTAGTGAGCTTCTGAGGCGGACGCGCGAGTGGTAAGCCTCCGAATACGCACCTGCCAAACATGCTGGCAAGTGCACTTCAACCTTCTGCGCATGCAGGCCGGCACCGGCTCGAAGAGGAGCGAGCGAGGAAAGACGAGAAAAGAAGAGCGAGTGAAGGACTGCTGGCGAAAGGAGTTGGACTGAAGGACTCCCTCAAGCGGAACTTTCGGAGCGTTGCCTGCACTCGATGTCCCTCGTGCTGTCGAAGAAGGCTAATTCGACCAACTTTTCATCAAGCTACTATCTGCGTGAGAGAAATGGAGTAGAAGTCGAGCGAGGGGAATATCAATGAGATTTCTAAAGTTCGTCAACTCCGTTTCCGGGACCCTCTGGAAAGTTTCACATCTGTTTATTGCAACTATGCATTGGTCCCCTCATCCGTTCGCACAAGCCCTGCAGCAAGCTCAACGACGCTTCGATCGATGATGAGATCCAGGAGCCCCAACAGTCGTAGGAGAAAGCTGTTTGATCGGTCAACGCCTCCCTCTCCAGACTTGTTCTGCTCCTGCCGTTGTCGCTGGCTGAGATGCGTGCAAAACGCTCAAACGAAAAAGATCAACCAAGCGAGCAACCGATTCGTGGATTCATTTCCGGAGACCAGCTCCTTTCCGCAAACAACCTCGTGCGACTGCGTTTCTGTTCTTGCAAGGCCGGACTGTCCTCTGCAAGATCCTGTTTCCTTTGAAGGAGAGAGTTTTCGTGAGAATAGATAGGAAGCAACATAAGAGTGCCGGCAGAGGAAATGTTCGAAAAGAAGGCCGTCTCTCAGCGACATCAAGATCAGAGGAAGGGTGGGGAGATCGTCGAAAGAGAACATTGGACTAGGGAGTGGGCCCAAAACCGCGATGTTCTTAGGGTTTGCCGTATTCCCCTGCCAGCGTCTATCTCTTCAATTCCTATGAAATCTAAAAAGGGCGAGAACATGGAGGAAAATGGCGGCAGCAAAGTGAACCACGGGTTCCCGCGTCATCTACGCCTTCGAGAGTTCAGTCGCACGTGTGGGCTTGCCAGAAGTGGCCGACTACGGAGGCAAGACAAGAGAGGAGAAGAGGCGAATGCGAGCGCGTCGTCGCCTTTATATTTAGTAATTAATTTCTCTTTTGCTTCAGTGGCCTCTGGAGGGGGTAACGGGGCGGGACGACGCTATCAAGCTAGCTTCCAAACTCTGGGGGCAGCACAGAAGAACGAAAGCGGGGCAACCTGGGTGGAGGAGGGCGCACGGGAGGGAGGGGGAGCGAGGCAACGCAAGGCGAATATGAAAGCGTTGAAAAGGAAGCGCCCCAAAATGGGCCGCAAAGGCAGAATATTTATATGGCGAACGCCCACGCTCGAATCAATCATTACGTTCATCAATAATTTTTAACCGAACAGCGCAACGATGATGACGACGACGAGAAACGAGCCTCGCTTCCTTCCCGTCTTCGTCTTCTTTTGCCGCTGCTGGAGCCCACCCTTCTTCCCGAATTCCGTTTTCCAACCTTTCGCTGCGTTATAGTCCTTTACGAGACTCCTCGAAGAGAATCTGTTTCCATTTGGCGCGGTCTATCGATGACGCTGTTCGTGGGATGCGCACTCGATCTGCCCGGACCCGAAAAACCTTTCCTTCTCCCGTTCTGTGCCCTTCTCTTCGGCGTTCCGGGAACCGAACTCTCAGGGTCCCATAGCCAGCGAAGGAAAGATCCTCCGCGGCTCGACACGGCCGAGCGAGTGTGGGCTGCCTTTGCCATCCTCTCAGAATGCCCGATTCAAGTGAGCAGAATCGAGTCGAGCCATCTGTTGAGTCTATTCTACATGTATTTTAATCGACGATATAAAACGCTAACGCCCGCATGGATCCTGTTCTGGAAGTTATTCAATGCTGTCCTTCGACGTGCATTGACGAGATTCTGGTATTTAGGCTGTTCACGAGCTTTGAAAAGCCTTACTCCGGTGACTGGGAGATCGAGCGATCGGTCTGCCATCGAGTACCCTGCACTCCGGGAGTTCGGCGAGGAACCACAAAAAGATGATCCAAGACATCCCGACTCCGGGCTATTCGGCCCCGCAGAATTTCAAGCAAAAACTGGATGCTGCAATCGTACATCCGACACCGATGGAACCCTTCAGGCGAGGTGTCTACGGACGCCCTGCTCAACGGCGACTTCCCTGGTTGGAACTTTGAGTGTCTACATGTCCTTCCTGGCAACTTCCACCTGGCCCCTCACGTATTTTCACCGCCGTATCGACCCTGCGACTTCCTGCTACGATCGTGCCGTTCTCGAAATAACCTCATTTGCTCAGAGGAAAGGTTTCGTTTCCATCTGGGTCAAATTGAAGAAGTTCTGAGGAGTCCCAAATTTGCTGATGCACTTTGTTCAACCCAACCTATGCAATTAACTCACAAGAAAATTTAAGGATGTACGACAACCTTGTTCGGAGCAAGAAGTTAGCCTTGTCAATGGTTTCCCCGCACCGCGAGAAATATGTTTCTGGGAGAGAATCCATCGCTGATTCCTGACCATAGTTTCTTCCTCCACATAACCGGTGTCATTCGCAGTCGCGCGTACGAGACCGAGCCCGGATCGAGACCAAGCCGTTCCTCGTCGCCTACGCTCTTATGAGATCATTGAACCCATGACAAATACCTATATGTACATGAGCAACATGCATTGCATCACTTGGATAAGGCCCGCCATCCAGAGCTGAGATGTCCGAGGCCGGAAACTTTTGGAGTCGGAATCCGGACAATTACTGTGACGACAAAAATCTCATTACGTGCAAAATCGAGGAAATTACGACAGTCGAATCGTTGGCGGTTGTTTCTCGCCTATGAATAACCCAGCCCGATATCCAAAATGCAACCAGCAAACCGTTACCCAGGTTCGGGCGGATCGAGACCGTGGATTCCAATTTTTCCAATCGCTGCTTCGGATTCGTTCCAGTTTTTTGTCGTCATCTCGAGTTTTTTGATTTGCGCGATTTTTCGTCTAATGTATTTGGTTCTCTGCGAGTCTCTGGCGGGTAGCGGCAAAGCGAGCGATGTGTCCTATTCGACAGTGCCGCAGAGCACAACGCTGGGTGGATTCAGTTTCGTTGCGGCTAGCTTCCGGCACAACACGCACTGGCGTAGCGAGGGGGGCTGAGGGCCCGGGGTCTGGGACAGCGTTTCGCCCAGCCGGGCATCGCGACGGCATTCGCCGAATCCTACATGGCGTCCCAAAACTTCCATAGGCCCTAAAGGTAGCGGTATCCCCCTCTGGCGGACTTGCTATCGGATCTTCCTTAGTCGAATAGACTCGCAGAGGGCATAGATGAGTCTCAAACCTTCGGAACTCGAGGCAATTGAGTCGAGTGGTCAATTGGCCAGAGGAATTGCTATGGAGTCAGAGAGCATTCACAATACGCACACGTAATCTAACGAACTTCGCTGGTTGTACCGTGACCCAAGCGCTGGGGCGTGAGCCACTGTTAAAAACACTGGCACAAATCATCAGCCCGAAATCTTATCGACAGCTCATGCGATGCGCTCAGACCTTAACGAATTATTACTCTAACGATTTTGCGCGCGCGGTCCAGCAGCCATTACGCTGTGAACTCCGCAGCTTTGTCTGAGAAGTCGTTGTTGATTGGGTCGAATCGGGAAGTTATCGAAGTTCGAAGTGAGGAATCCTCATCACAGAACATCAGTAACCATTACCCGGGAAATAGCTCCCATCGTGATCTTTTCGAGCAACGATGTTCGCAACCGTGGGTTTTTGTTTGTGTGAGATCACCTCTCGCCTTTCAGGACTGCACTAACGCGACTTGTACAGCCTCTCGTCGAATTGCTCCAGCAAGGTATCTCTCTCTCTCTCTGTTCCGCACTTCGAGGTTTTCGCCATGAGGGGCATCAGAGAAAGGTACCGCCCCGGGCATCAACGAGGGTCGCCACGCCATTGACAACACGCGAATCCTCGCCGGTAGAACGTGAGCCTCCGCTTCAAGTAAGCCATCAGAGCTTACTCCGCTAGACTTCAGATTCACACATTTCAAGAGGAACTTGGGGGTGATCCGATGAGCCACGCAGTTTTCATCCACAAAACAACGGAAACACTCCTCCAGGACGTGCTCGGATGATTTCAAGTAACCTCAAGTCTGGGGAATATGGGTCTGTTTCTCCCACCCTGAATAAAACCAGAATTCACAGTCAACGATGCAACTTCCTTTCGATCTGGCACTTTTCCGTGATTAAAGAAGCGTTGCTGCATTGTGCAAAATTATCGGGATCCAGAGGATCCAGCAATGTTTTTAGTCGAAGAAGTTCTCCCTTAGACGCCAGACTTTGGGGAATCAGGGTGCCGGGTGAACGAACTGAACCATATGAAGGGTGGAAATTTGGATACTATGAGTGATTAACTAAGGGAGAGGTTCCATTGCTTCAAAGGAAGGTAGGTTCCGAACTGTATGGGACGTGCACAAGATGGCCGACCACTGGAGCAGTCGCTCACGAACAGTCCTCTCAGTTCCGGGAAACAGAGTTCCGGGTCGTCGCTAGAATCGAAAGCTTTCGTTGTTCTCTTCAGTTTGGGGATGAGAACTTTATGGCTGATCCAATAAAGCTGAATTTCGCCTTGAATTGTTCAGAATTGGAGTCTCTATCAGGAAGTCCAAGCAGAATCGGCCATGGGGGCTTAGTTTTTCGTCACCAGCTTGGGAGGAGGCAACTCTCGTGTGTTCTCCGTCTCCGTTGACACGTGATCTTCTGATCTCTGGCTCAGAAACCGTGGCTCCGAATCACCCGGACCAAATTCAACGAAACAAAGAATCACCAGAGCGGATTCGGAGGAATCGCTGATAGATTCGGAATCCACGACCTCGATTCACCCTAACCTAGGTAATAGCTTCCTTGTCACACGATTATTCTTTCTGTCGGGCCGAGCCTGTCATTGTGGTTACTCCGGTTGGGCGGAGGGTTATTCGAAACTTCTCGCTGACCAGACATCGACTCGTTGGAGATGTCCATGGGAAGCTTCCGGGACACAGCAGCGCAATCGAGTTATACCCTCACTTCGAACTCCAGCGCTCTAGCCGGCGACGCTGCGACTAACGTAAAATATCATTCCGAAACAGAGGACACGTCATTGACTAATGAAAACGTTCTCCAGCAGCTCTGGGACGTAGCGTATTACGCATTAATGGAATCTCGGATAAGTATTCAAGAACGTCGTGCGAACGTAAGCCATGCAATTTCAATTTTTCTTCGCGAGCTACAAATGTTGGTGAAGGGAGACTGTGCGGATTTTCACGGCCTGAGTCGCACTGTCGAGCGACAGTGGGCTCGGAAAAGTCGCTCGGCGCAGTTCCCCGTAGGAAGGAAATGGCCGAGCCTGAGAACAATGCTCAGTCTCAAACTCTCCACTTTTACGAAATAATCAGTAGAAGTCTCGGCGATCATGGCAGCGGAGACAACGTCAAAACTTCTGATTACTTCCTCTATATCCTGCTTGGAGTGAACTCGAGTGACTAACGAGTATTTTTTCCGCTCCGATGGGAGCAGATGCAGTGACGAGAAGATTACAACTTCTAAGTAGCATGGTCTTGTATTTGAAGACTTCACACATGCCCCGAGTGTGCGTTCTAAACTTATTGGCAGCGAACAAAAAATATTCAAAGAGGAACTCCAAGATAGTGGAGTCGTTCTGCGAAATCGCCTATTGGACGGAACATGAAGTCCGGGGTTCAACATGCACGCGAAACAGAGATGCGGTGTTCTTCACCGACGATATCCACACAAGCGAACGCAATCACGCGTCGTCGCTCGATGTTGGACAGCTTTCGAAGTAGGAGACCCTCGAGTTGTGACTGAGGCCAGGTTTCTGAATCATTCCTGGGCTGACAGCAAGTTCGAGGTGTCGATCGTCTGGGAAGTGGTGGTGGCCCGCACTCGCCTTACTGAAGTAGTCGTGCGACTCCCAGGACCTGGACGGTGGTTGGACGGAGCTCATGGACGTTGCCTGTGGCTCCAGGAATGCCGCAGCAATCAGGAGAGATTCACCCATTCCGGTCGAAGTACGACGGACAGCGGTTGCGAGAAAGGGCACGACGTTACGATAACTTCCCTCCCCGTCGGTCGGAGCAGTCGCTTTTTATTTCGTCCAATCCAACTTCGCTGTTGATTGGAGTCGTTCTTGTGTCGGAGGAAGATCCATGACTGAGTATGAGGAAACAAAAACGGAACGGCAAGATGTCGGGAGGGGATTCGGGGGAGCCCGAGGCGGAAATGTCTGGGAGCGCTCCAAGAGACACCACTGACTCGAGCGCAAACAGCGTAGGACCAGGAGTTCGTCCCTTGTTTGACGGAGAACCTAGACGTAGATTGATTACTCCTCGCGGTCATCTATGCGCGGCGAGTGTTCACGGTTCCGCCTTGGAGGAATAGGACAGGACAAAGGTGCGATCTTCCCTTCTTTCCGAGGGAGGAGATGGCATCAGCGCAATGAAAAGTCGTCGGCTGTGAATCAACTTGGTGTTTTATTTACAAAGCGAACCTAGATAATAGTGGTCATTTTCTGGGGAATTTTCGGATCTCCTTATCGATACTGTTGATCTCTTGTCCTCCCTACACGGAGTTGTCAGGGATGCTGTGATAACGTCTGTATTCTCAGTAATTGTTGTAGGCGCTGTTGTCCACCATCATCGCAGTTTATTCAACTGTGAGTTTTTCACATCATCGCTCGGGAGTGCCATGGAGCCCCCTCTTTCATTCTAACGCCGATATGATTCGCGATGAACCCGCCCCATCCATCAGCTCGCCCCGATGCTTGCTTACGGTTCATGTGTCTCATGTTGGGGTGACACGTTTAGGGCGCAACTCTCTATTTGGTTCATTTCACGTACATTCGATGAGATTTGGATTCATAGCTCGGCAACGTGAACTTGGTTGAGTGATGCTGAGCAGAACCGAGGACCCGGAGTGTGAAAAACTACGGAACCAAGGTTACTTCGAAACAAGTCCGGAGGATTTCATTTCAAGATGAATAACAAGACGGATCAAAGGTAAGCGAGAGGAATATACGACGGAAACAGTAACGGACAATCGATTGCCCGACCCTTTGAATGGATATCGAAAACGGAGAACAAAAAAAGGCTGGACCACCTTCTGAATACGATTGAGAGAACAAAGGCCAACAGCAGCAAACTCCCCGAGGGTTTGAAGAATCGAAGAGTAGAACGCAACTGAAGGGGAATCCTCTACGTCCCTCAGCCATAAATAAGAGCACATGACCACGTCTTGGGCGAGTCCCCTTTTTCCGCCAGTATCCGATGAGTCAATCAACCTATCAATCATCAATCAGGCTGAGATATGTTGATGAAATCTCAAGATGAAAAGGCACTGCGTCACATCGACTGCTGCTTCACACCAGCTTCTTTTCATAGTAAAATATTGTTTCATCGACCAACTGTGCCTTCTTAAAGGTTGGTGAAACCTGAAATGTATAACTCTGTACACTGTGAATGACCGGGAGGAAGGGGAACCGGTGCCTCATTCGGATTTCAGAGTTGCCTCCGCCCCAATCAGTGCCGACCCTCCCAGCGTCAGAAGTTCCTGAGGTCAGTCTGGGTGCTTTTCCTTCTCGATACCCTCTCTCAATCATCTCGAGATTTCTCGATTTCCTGTATTCTCAGTCTCTCCGCATGTTCGTCGTTCCCGTGGCCTGAACCGCCGGCGAGCCCGAAGACTGCGTGGCGGATCCTGCCGCCGCTACAGCGGCCGCGGTGTCGATACATTGCGGGACCTGGGCCGACCATTGGCCTCTTGCCACGCATTTGATGACGGATGCGCCTCGGAGCACCTTGCCCTGCGGACACTCGAATGTAACCGTCTCGTTGATGCGATAGAAGTAACTCACTCGGGACACGATTCGAGCGCCGCTGTCACCCACGGGAGGGTACTGGCAAGCCGGAACACCTGGAAGCAACAATTTTCTCAAGATTAGAAACCCCGGCCTCCGACGGCAGTTTCATTACCGCCGTTTCCTGCATGACCCCGCGTTGGTGGGTGATTCGTTCGAGCCCAGCCTGCCAGGATTAGGCGAGGCAAAGCATACAGCCAGAGAGGCATGCACTCGAACAGAGCAGGCAAAAAGAGCTCCCGCCCCGAGACCGAGCACATGGCACGGATGGTCAGCGGTGTGCGAACTACGTGCTAGTCACGCATCGTGGGTCGACCTTATCGTCGCCTTGCATGCATACAAGAGATACTCAGTTTCGGTTGCATTTTGACGGCCGGATGCCAGTGCGCGGCGTCCCGCCGAGAATCCCGATCCGGAAAACGCAGTCGAGAGTTCGGAGCATGCTCTGCGTGGACTCGATGATTCTCAAGGCGACGATGATGCCAGGAACGGAGTCAGGCTGATTCACTCACATTTTGGAACGGGCGCGCTCCACCGCTCGTTTTCTTGGCAGACGACAATGCCGGTGCCGATCATCATGAAGTCCGCATTGCAGGAAAATTGTATCAGATCCCCGCCGCGGTAGACCTTGGCCTCTCCTTCGACTCCGGCGCCCAGGATGTAGCCATCCTCGGGAGGCTCGAGCGCATTGCACGAGACGGGTTTACAATGCGGTATCTCGGCGGACCAGAAACCGCTCTCCAAACACTCAGCTTCGAACTCTCCTCGGAGTCCGTAGCCTTGAGGACAGCTGAAGCTCGCTTTGGCCCCCACCGAGCTGCTCAAAACGTCGATGATGAGCAGGTCCGAGTCCATTCTACTCAGGTCACGGCATTCCGTCACTGTGCAAGGAGAATCTACATGTTGGTCATTTGTTTTCTCCGTGTCCAAATACTGCTGGTCGGCTTCAAACGTTGGGCACAGGTTCCGGAGATCTTATTCCGAGAAACCTTCGCGATCACTAATTTCTGACCTAAAGTCGGACCAGCCCGGGAGTTTACATAAAGTGATTTGATAGAGCCGTGCTCCGGCGACCAGATTCCCCGAAACGAGTTGGAGCGACTCCGGATAAACTTTTGGGCAGGTCCCTGAGAAGCACGAATATTCAAGATCTTCGACGATGATGGCCTAGTTCAGGGTTGACTTCGAACCAACGAGACTAGCCGAGGAGCATGAACAGAAAGCCGCTGTTCCGTGAGCTCCCCTCAATGATGTCTGCTCTAAATACCGGTTTTGGAATGTTTGTTAGTCGCGGCCGGACTCGCAACTGCTGCTCTCCTATGCCCGGAGGAGTAGCGTCCCGCCAGAGCCCTGATGTATGATTCAGTGATACCTACGAACGAAGAAAGCCGACCAGTGGGAAGGAAAGGCTTCATTAAACGGTAACCTATTCGTAATTACCTCGACAACGCGGTGAATCGGTCGACCAGCGGCCGGATGGCAGGCACTCGATCTCGGCTTCACCGACCAGGTTTTGCCCTTCCGGGCAGCTGAACGCTATAATCGATCCCATTCTCGTATCGTTCTGGCTAACGATGAGGTTCGCATCCGAGACATTCATGGGGGGACAAGTGACCGCTGGAATGGGAAGTGGTGTCGTCAGACAAGACATCCCATTCGATGTTCGATCGCTGAGGAGGAATCTATGCGGGTCACAGCTTGGACGGCGCGACGTTTCGTCGCATCGCTAGTTCGGAACTGGAATGTGAATCCTGAGAACGTTTCATCGGATTCGATCCGGTTCGTCTCTTCAGGCTGCTGCTCTTCCCTCATTCATTCGTTCCTGAGTTGCGTTATCGCTCCCAAGCTCGCAGATTGACGCGATTCGCTAGTCGCTCGCACAATTTAGCGAGAGCGTTTTCGTGTTCCGGGCGAATCATCAGTACGACCTCCACTCTTCGCGTGGGTTCGTGAGTGTGCGCAGTCCGAACACGTTTGCTGCGAGTCTGTGAAGTCTACTTGACGTTTGCCGGCGAGCGCTCGGCTGGTCGGGGGCTCATTCGGTTGCTTGACCGGTCGCTTTCAGGGACGGCGAAGCTTGAGTGCCCGCGCCTTTCAAATAGGACCTCCACCAGCAGTGTCGAGGCGTACTTGGACCTGAACTTCCTTTTTTTTGGTCCCCGCCTCGTCCATCTCCCCGATGCCCTCCAGCCCCGAGCCGAATGGGCGAGTATATTCCTCTCAGCTCGTCCGGAGACTTTTCACCGTTCCTCCGCAGTGTGGGCGGTCAGCAGCATCCTTTAAGAAAGTTCTCGGTGCGACCGCCTACTCCCTGAAACTCGACCCGACCGTCCATGGACAGACCTACAGCGGCCGTATTGAAACTACCCCGTGGAACAGCTAATCAAAACTCACATTTCACAACGATTTCAACGGTGTGCTTGTGCCCCATGGGCGTGATGCACGTGTAGCGCCCTGAATCGTCCTCCTTCGCGTGATAGATGCTCAAGCGATACTCCAGTTGAGAGTCCCTACCCGGTTCTGTTGTCCAGCCCTCAGCATAGCGTCGAATCTGGTGGCTTATCTGCGAGCGGGAAATAAAGAGCATTCACTCCAGGTTCGCACGTCGTGGGCTCCGGTCAACCGAGCTGGCGCTTTCCATTTGTATGACAGAGCGGCCGGTCCCATTATCCGGCGCGCCGGTTCGGCGGAGGTCACGGATAGTGAATGCCTGAATTCCTTGGACTTACCTCCCATTTTGGTGTGCCATACTTCCTCAGCCATAGACATTCTAGGTGCAGAATGGTCCCTTCCCAAACGATCAGTTTTCCATCGTTACTTTGGGCCACGGGACCTAGTTGATGCCTGAACAAAATTGTGGGAGGCTTCTCCACTGGGAATATTCAATGATCTGTTAGGAGGTGGCCCAAATGGAAACGTCGGAATCGGTTCGTTCCATCATCACGGACTGGAGAACTCACGAGCGTAGTCATGTTCCTGGCTAAGTCCGATACAAGAGGTCTTGACTCCTGTCCAGTCACCGTACTCGCAAGTCCGAATTCCACTGCCGATAAGGGCGTACTTGCCGATATCCTTGCAACGGAAAGTCAGAGAGGTTCCCGGCCGGAACTCAACCGTCTCGTCTGGGCTGAGGGCACGGTCTGCCTCAAACCCGAGCAAGTTGGGCTCACTCAGCTGATACTGGCAAGACATGTTGGTCCGCAGCTCCTTTGGGATCTGTGAGTTGCTCAAATCTGAAAATGAACGGTCGAGCGAAGCCTTTTTCAGAAAGCTCCAGATGAACTCTCCGGCTCTGAGCCCCCAGATTTTTGGGTTGCGACCCCCTCCCCGCCCTATCTGAGAGCTCGCTCTCTCGAGGCGAGGACCGATTCGAGCTTTGCTCCGTGAAGTCGTTTTAAAGCTGCGAAACTGTTTCCGACGCTCGATTCGCTTCTTTACTCTTTGAACTAAAGCAGATTGCCAGCCGTAACGGCTGGCGGCTCCTGAGGGAGCATTGAAAAGCCAACTACTCACCGCATTTCTCGGGGCGCCCGATCCAGTTGCCATCCTCACACAGGAGCTTCCAGGTATTTCGTTCCCCGCCGGGCGTCGATTCGATGCAGTCAAAAACCACTTCAGTGCCGTGAGGGAACTGCAGCGTCCCAACGTAGTCAGGGGAGTCAGGCTTCTGCATCTATAATGAGAGGGAGCGAATCTCGGATCTGCTTCTCTCCTATTTGGATTCCCTGTCCTCTTCAGAGGCTTCCAACGCGACTCTTAATAAGTGCCCCGCGACTCCCCCGTGGATCGCTCTTGACAACAAATTGAGCAGAGGTTGCTCGACCTCATAGCGTCCCATCCGACGAGAGAATGCTTTCTTCCCGATCTGAAGGCGGAGGGAGGAACTCATTCACTGATTTCGATTGTAAACATTTCCACGGGACGAAGTTTCAGCAGAAGGGTATCATGGGTACACGAAATCATTGCCGAACCCGCTGACGCAAGCCTCAGCGTCTCCAACGAAGGCGAAGGCTGAGCGAGCTGAACATAGTCTCAACGGCGTCTCAGGAGATTCGATGAGACGGCGGCGCAGCTTTCTCAAATCATCGCAATGATGTCTGGTCGCATCGCCACCCTTCCCCCAGAATCATCCAAACTATCGTATTCACACCGTGACCGAGAAACACGGAAAGGGGTAGGTTGTAGGCCTTCTAGACAGCAGGGAGAATTCTGTGGCTCGAAGACCGTTATGGCGACGGTAGGCCCAACAAAGAGGAGCTTTCGTCTAAACGGGCGGGCCTAAAGCGGCTTATCTCGGAGGGGGAAAAAGCATAGATTCTACGCAGACAGATCAGATACAACCGACAAAGCACGCTCGAGGTTACCTTTGTGAGACTTTCTCTCGCTGACTTTTCGAGATTCTGTTCGGAAGGAAATACGAGACTCTGGTGAATTCTTTCAGGAGTTGAACAACTTCTTCTTCCACTCGTGTCCGGATTCCAGTCTCGGCGACGTAGGAGCTCGTCTGAAATGGACTTTGGAACTCAGTCTCTGGCGGTAGCAGCCACGGGAGTGGACTACAGCAGTGGCGGCGGAACACGCTTGTCCACCGAAGCTCAGCGGGGGTGGAGTGTCTCTTCCGTCGGTACCGGGAAGGATCGCGCGAAATTTTGGAGCCTCGTATGTCTACATTACTCCCAGGGAGGACATACAGCAACCGAAAGCGACCGTCTTGCCCAACGGGAGTTGTTTCTGGTGAGAAGTTTCCTCCGGCTGCGCACTGTAATGACTCTGCGCTGCTCCTGCTGTCTATCTCTCTCATATAAAGATCTATCCCTCCTGCTCTCTGAACTTCACCTCTCCTGGATGATAACCACACATTCAGAGGATTTCGATAGTTAGTGCATTCGTTTGTGGCTCATGAGATTCAATTGCTACACATGAAAATGAGGACAACCAACTGAATTTAGAGGCCATTGACAGAAAAAAAAACAAGTGACTCGTCTTCAGCCACGAAAAGGCGCTATTCGGTCAGTTTTGAGTGACCCGCGGGAAACCCAGGCCTTGCCTCCTTTGCTTGAAAGTTTCCTACGATCATCTCCGATTCAGCGTAGCGTCGTCCACAGAGGGAGATGATATGCTTCGCACCTGTCGTTGAAAGCATGAGGGGGCTCCCTTCCTAAGTCGTTATTTCAACAGTCCTTGAATTAATTCGGTTTCATGGGACCTGAACCCATTCCCCATCCAGGGGAGAGGCCTAATACGTTGTGTACTCCCCACCACTGGAGTGCGAAATGCCTCGGAATTTTCGCATTAAGAATCCGTCTCTTCATGTAGCTCCATGAGCGAGCGAAGCGAGAAATCGAGGGCTGATTTCTGATTTCCGTAAGTACTGTTAGCACGTCGTCGCGTAGGCCTCTCATCCTGAGAGCGGGGCGCATTCATTTGGGTTGATACCTTCCCCTATTCCGCACCTAGATCCCGAGTGAGTGATTTCCAGTGTGCGGAAGATGCGGTCATATCTGAGCATCTACTTTCGTTGGAGTGTTCCACTCCGAACTTTCCACACATCAAGGGCTGCTCCCATCATCAGCTCTAGTTCTGATGTATCTAGGCGTTCACAAGCCTAGTTTTCAGAGTTCCTAGTTTTTATTATTGGCCTGGCGGGGGACGCAGATCGTGAATCATCTGCGGCATCTGAATCTCAAGAACAATGGAGTCAAAAGGCACTTGGACTTCATGACGTTTACATTGCGCGGCTCTCATGACGATCGGGGAACGTTTTTCGTGCGGCTACAATTTCGTCAGGCGTATAGATATACCATAAAATTCCCTTTTTATTTTCGAGTTTTCCTCAGAAACACGCATCAGATACCTTTTCACATAACGACTTCTCCAGAGAGCTTCTCAGACAACGAAGTTGTCACATAACGAGATCATCAGTCAACGCGCTCGGCAGATCGCGCTCTCATCTGATGCGTTTTTTTCAGGAAAAAAATAGTTCAAACAGGTTTGTCTTATGCGGGATTTGTGGGTAAATCTCCCCCTCCCGGCTCGCTCCCTATTTCTCTCTCTCTTCTCCTCTCTCATCCTATACCGAGGCACAGCTTTCAATCGCCGCGAAAAAATTCTCTTGAGCAACTTGACGGCCAGCTCGATTCTGTCGATACAAGTGCCAATCCACGAGAAGGACCGCGCTACGAGGCTGGTTCATGGCTTTGGCCTCAGAAGTAAAGAGAACCGGCCGAAATTCGCAGTGCTCGATCTTATACGAACTGCGGCCATCGAAACCAGACGCGTATTTACTCTGTACAAGCGTTTTAAATAAGAAAAAGGAGCTCCGGCCACAAATCACCACTTTCAACTGAGGACTGCATTAATCGCGCGAACTGACATCGACAAGAAGTGAAACAACAGGAGCTCTTGCCGATGATACGTTTCCGTCTCTTGTTCCGCTGTTGTCACGAACGTACCTTTGTTGAAATTGCCCAGATGGAGGCACACTGGCGGTGCCGGAACCAGTTGGCCTTCGGAACATTTGATCGGTTTACTGGGATTGTTCTTCAAGTACTCGATCTCACAATCGAACTCAACCGAAGATCCATGGGAAAGGCTTTCTCCCTGTCGAAGCCCCCCTAGATAATATCCGTTCTCCAGAACCGGCAGCTCGCAAGGCTCTGGAAGACGTCGATCAGCGTTAGGCTCCGTCCGAACTCTGTGATACGTTGAGCAGCAGCAGCAACACACGGTGGGCTACGGAACAGATTCGATCACTAGGGGAGAAGAACTCCCGATTCTCGAAACCGTCTGACGGAGGGAGGAGGAGAATCTTTTTCCCAGATTTTCCAAAACTTTCAAGCTTGGGGCTTGGGGAAAGACACTGGTTGATTTAATTCCTCGGCATACGTTGCGTCTCGCAGCTGCCGATAGATTGAGGAAGGGAGCACAGGGAGAACGACACAGAGTCGACAGTCGATACGAACCTGGAACGCACTCCGGGAAAACGACGGCGTCCCAAAGTCCAAAAGAGCACTGCAGGTCGTGCTGTCCTTCAAGCTGGTAGCCCTGCGCGCAATGGACGCTCACGATAACGTCGTGTTCCACTGAAGTACTACGCATATCCTCGTCATTCTCCGAATCCTTGAAGCTCATGTGCAGCTTTTTCGGGAGCTCGCATGGCACTGAAAACGCAAGGGAGCGGTGAGACGCGACAGAATACTATTGCCGCTTGAAGGTAGCTGGTGAACGCTTTGCAGTCTCGAGTTGTTCTCGAGCGATTCGAATTAAATTTCTCCCACTCAGGTGATCGAGCGTTATCAACTCTTTGAATCAAGCAAATCCGAGCTAAGTGATACCGGCGAGGCTCCAAGGCGAGCGGTGAAGCTGAGCGGAACGGGTTTCCCACCGTTACATTGAACACCGAGAGAGTTCATTAAAATCTCGGAGTAGAGAAGCGAGACCTTCGCCTGCGCCGCGAGTTGTCGGAACAATTCATCACGAACAACTGCGTGAGACTGAATCGGGTGAGGTGTTTCATATCCGAGCTCATTATTTACGGAACGTTTTAAAATCTCGACGTAGTTGCCCGCTCCGCGTCCCTTGGTCGGTTCGCCGAAGCACAGCGTTCAATGTAAATGTTTTACCATGGCCGACGCGGCCGGCCGCGGTGCAAAAATCGCCGCCGATCGCGATCGGGCGGAGTCTTCAAACGGAGATGGAAATACTTCGGCCGTTGCTGCTTCACCGAATTATCCGGTTCTGGAGATGCGAATTCAACGAAAACATTCGCAGTGAACACATGAGAGAATCCTTTCGGAAATATGCGTCTTTCTCCTCCAACGGACCGTCCCGGATCTCGCTCCATGCTTTCCAGAAACGTTCCGCGCTCCGTCCCCTGTGAGCCCCGTCGAGAATGACCGCCGGAATGTCCCGGGACAGACTGCGCGAGCTCGAGAGAGAAATTCTCGGAATATTCGTGTCCCATTTCTGACGAATAACCGGCGTCCGCCTCGATGAACCATGGGTTTGCGGAGCCCGAGGCAGTTGTCGCATTCGCAGCCTTCGGTCTCCTTCCATCTATTCCACCGGTGACGAGCTCAGAGCCAGCGTAGAGGGGAATCATCGAGGGCTTTTGAAACTGTCGAGTCTCACTTCGAAGCGTGTTCGGAGCTTTTACTCGCTGAGCCGGCGTCAATATTCGTTAATGATGTCTGAGTGAAATTGGAAGAGCCGAAACGATTCCCAATGTGTCACGCTTCGCAAAGACTGCTCTCGTCGTCCCTCGGACTCGGGGTACGTGCAGCACGGCTAGAACGTTACCTTGGACGACTCGTCACGACTTATTATCTCCCTCGAAAAACTTGGGAAAGCGGCCCGCTTCGCCGGATGTATCGTTCTCGATAACGAACGTTTCTGTTCCCAGGCAAAACTTTAGGACTGATGTTTTTTCAATGGAGCGAATAATTTGTCAAAGAGCGACAACACCGCAGCGAGCAGATCCGAAATACTGTCACCGGGGGACCGCCCGTTATTTGGGACCGACGTATTCCGCCAGAGTTGCGGCCTGCGGAACGGCGGTCATCAAGGGCTCGACCGGCGAGCATTTCAATGGAGCCATCCGCATTTCTTGGAACGACTTCAAATCGTTCATGACGGCGTCGAAGCCCACACTGTTTGTTGCCGTTATGGACTGTACGAGCGTCACGATCGTTACTCTCGGCACGGCCGCTTCAGCTATTGGCTGCCTGTCCGACAAGGCGGCAGTGCCTACGTGGAGAAAGTGTTTCTGGTCGCTCGGGGATTATGCGATGTTTGCGCGTGCCGATATTGCCACCGCAGCAGACGTTTGCGATAAAGAGGAAACGACGGAATCGAGTTTCTCGTCGAGGCTGTTGTCCTCGGCGCGCTGGCGGAGCACGCGGACAACGACCGGTAGGCACAACTGATTACCAGATTGAATCACGCAGAGATCAAGCCGAACACAGGTCCAATATCGATGCCTGTCGACCCAGTCGCTGCCACCGTTCTGGCTTGTGAGTTCCGCAGTCCGTTCGGGCGCATGTGTCATACACAGAGTCTCCGTGAGCCCGGAGGAACAGCCGAGTCCACGGAAGGAGCTCATCCTCGTCGCCGGTGGGATCATCATCATCATCTTATAGTAGCAATGTCTCCGCTCACAGCCGGCAGCTATCAATATCCGGAAGCTCTGCGAGGTGAACGGATGGGTAGGCATCCAACCCGTCGGCTGGATCGCCGCCAGGCGGCTTGTGTGCACGGAACAAACGCTACTAACTCGTCTCGTCCCGCGCCCACGGTGCGTGCCGAAAGCCTGTCGCGAGGACCCGTTCGCAATACATTTTTGTTTGAATGACTGAGTGAATATCTTCGGGGTTTTCGGTAAGAGGACCCGTAGGCGGGTGAGCGGGGGCCGGGCGGACACACCTCAATCCTGCTTTACGCCGCTCTTTGAGACCGGCAATAGTTTATCACCGGTGAGCTGCATTCGTTGCTGACGCAGATGCCGCGATTACTGCTGCGCCACAACAACCACTGGTAGCGTATTTATGTTTATAGCTTTTGCGAGGAGCCGCGCCGCCGTCATCATCGCCGGCGTCCAGTGTTGATTCCTCCCCTCGGTTTTCCTTGTCGCCAAGCTCGCAGTATTAATAGTTTACGATACAGCCCACTTTCTCCTCGAGGTCTCCTTGGTCAGTTGTCCTGTGTCTCATAGCTTCGAGGAGATGTTGCGTCAACCCCCGACCATAAGAAGCAAGCTGTATCACCGGAGTTATAACTTTTCGGCGGACCCTCGGGATTCCCATGGAACCGGCGGAGCCGCGGAAGGAGGGTCCGGGAGCCCTGCGCTGAAGCGGGGTCAGCGGCCCCGGCAGGCCCGGCACTCCGGATTCCCGTGAGTTAAGAGGACCAAATGGAGCATGGGCTCAAAACACAGGACCGCAGGAGAATGAACAGAGCGGGGCTGCTCACCGGGTTCTCAAGCTTCGTCCCCCAAGTGCAAGACCCCCCCTCCCCTCCTTTACCGTCTTTTTCCTCGCGCTTCTGCTGCTGGACGCGCTTCGTTAGCCTCCTGTTTTAATAGCTATCATAAATCTGGACCCACCTTTCCGCAAGGCGACTGGCTGGGCGGCTCGCCAACTGGCCAGTCGGACCAGTTTGGGAAAAGCTTGCTCTGGGTGTTGTTTTCTGTTGCTGCAGTCGCTCAATTCTCCCACGGCTTCTAGAGAAGCCTGTTATATCTCCGCGCTCCCCCCTCCCCCAACAAGGCTTTCGTCTTTCCAGATTAACCTCCGTTTTGCTCATTCGATAAACGGTGCTATCTCTCGGCGCGCAGAGCTGCCCGCTACGTCCTTATCGTCCGTTTCACAGCAACTTTTTCCTCTCGCACGGTTAGATCCCTAGAATCCGCAGCTTCGTCCGCAACGGAAACGGCCACCGCGGCTCCACCGGCTCAATCGGGACCTCCATCTTTGTTTTGACGTGAGAACCTTTCTCTTCCGGTAGATAGCCCTCCGCCATTCCACGAACGAAAGCACAGACTCGGATTCACCTCCGGACTTTGTGCGTACTGATGTTGGACCTTTTCGAACTCGAACTGGAGCTCGATTCTGGAGCCGAACAGTTTCTCCGAGAACGAGCTTCTTGTTACCGCTGACGTGGAGCGTCCTCGATCTTGCGTCAGGGAGGCATTTTTCGGCCGGAGTCGAAACGGTTTGACCGAAAATCAGGACTCCTCGTGGGGGGGAGGGGAGCGGAAAGTTTCGAGTTCTTCGCACGAGCGAAGAAACCCAAAGCTCCTAGTGGAGGGCATGAGCCTCCCCGCAGAGTTGGCCTGCTCGAAATGTCCGAGCGAGGGGTGGGGTATTTTTGAATCTACCGCCTGTGAAGACGCCACGCCTCATTTTTCCCGCGTTTGAAGCACGGCCCGTCCAAGGTGTCCAGATCTCTCTGAAATGATATTGCAGAGGAGTCGATATTCGTGAAGCTTGTTAGGTATAAGCGAGCACGCGCATGCACACACCCGTACGGGGAGAGGCGAAAACCAGCGCCCTTTCAATACATGGCAGGAGTCCGGTACCAGGCTCCTCATGAGTCTGATTCAAGGCGACCAAGTAGAGTGCTCCCCGAGAAAGAGGCAAATGACGCATGTGACGAACTCCGAACGAACGCTCACGACTCAATCCAGGCCCTCTCATTCAAAGCATTAAGCGTCGCCGATGCGAATTCAGAACCGCTCGGGCGGACTTGGAAACAGCCGATAATATTGTCCGAGAGAAACATGACGTCCTTTCGGACAATCAGATGTCTGGCTCGGTGGGTTACACAAATCTCTGATGCAATCCCTGACTACGACTAATGACGGCTCGTGGTGAAATTGGTTCTGAAAATTCTGAATCCCTGTGAATTTTAGACGCAAGAAGCAGCTCGACTTTCGCAAGGCCAAGCCATTAGCTTACTGTCACGAGCTATTGCACGGATTCCAACGAGGGGCCCACATGAATTCTATATACGAAGCTCGCAAACTAGATTCAACCTCCATGCGCAGCGTGGGTCGGACAGAGGAGGCCGATCACGGACGGCCAACTCGGAGGTCCTGTCAGAAGAATCATATTCAAGCGACGCGAAAGTGACGGACTCCGAAGCAGAGACCAGAATGGAGAAAGTTCTCGAGCGGAAACGGAGGTGGTAAATTGATAAGGGATCTCCCGTTCTCTCTGTTAGCGGAGGCGTTCGACACCTGTGGAGGCCGTCTATTCCTTGAGAAGACCGGTTCAACGGGCGGCCGGTCAGTCGGACGACACCGCCTATTGAACGACTCGAGCCGCACGAAAAATAAAACTCAGCAGTGGGATCCACAAACTCTGCGTACGATCAACAGCAGGACGAGCAGGAAGGGGTCCGGCATATCGTAGAGTCTACTGTCGACCCGGCTGGATGGCCGAAAACTCGGAAGCGACGGTCGTGGTTAGTTTCGCCTCGTTTCCGCACCAAGTGAATTCACTCCCGTCCACAACAGGGGAGCGGAGGATGAATCCTCGGGGTTTCGCGAGGAACGATAGAGTTTTTCTTGCTTCTCTTCGAATGCCGGGGAGTCGGTCGAGATCCTAAACAATCGAGTTGCATATGGAATGGAGCGGTGTCCGATAATAGCATATGCGCATATATTGCTTGATTTCTGCCTAATCGAGTTTTACGTACAGGGACGGCAGAAGGGCTCCTTGGGGTCCCAGTTTCCTTCGACGCACCTTGCAGTGCCGGTGACTGCTTCGTAACCTTCTTTGCAAGAAATGCGAATTTGGACTCCGTGGGGAAAACCTTCTGTCGTCACCTCGCGAATCTCTCCCACGCCGATGAGATCCTCGGCGATCGGACTGCGGCAGCGCCCTGAAATCACTCGGTTTCAATCGGAACGATTCAAGCGAACCCCCGTTCCGAAGTCATGGGCTGGGCTCTTGAACTACTCTCACCGGATTTACGTCTGTGACGCCTGTGGCGAACTTTCTTCGTCATCACCACTAAGGCTTCCTTGATGCCTGCCTTATGCTCTTGAAGGCGCTCGCGGAGCCCAGCGTCTCCCTTCATCATGACCAGCTGGTCGGGAACACTGCGTACCTGGCGCACTGAAGGATGGGATCCTGGAAAGGAACGACGGAAAAAGTAGCAGAAAAAACTGCGGGGAGACGTTAGTTACCTTCGCGTCGCCTCCTCATCTCATCGCCCATTCAAAGTTTGCTCTGTTGGGCCCTTGAAAGACCCGTTGGTCTTTAGCTGGTTCTGTGTGGCTTTGGAATAGTTCCTTCGTTCCGGGGAGGGGGAGAGGGGGGGGGGGGGGGCGAGTGAGTTTCGGCCCACAGTTGAATCATTCAGCGATCACCGTCCCCTCGCTTTAATTTGCTACCGTCTCCGGCCCTACTCAAACCAGCCTTGATAGATTCGCTAACACAACGGAAGTGGAAAGTTTGGCAAGATTTTCTCCCGAGCGTTCGGGTATAGACGTGTACGTCGACGAGAGCGGCGAGAACGATGGAAACAGACCACACCCTCTCCGGAACCAAGAACACTCGCGAAAACTACCGCGAATCATGCGAGAGATAGCGCGAGAGCATTCGCGGGAGGAAGCTTCGGGGGAGACAGGAAAAATGATTAGACAGGAACTCACCGGGTATGCACTGCGGCAATTGGCTGGGACTCCATTGGCCGTCAACACAAGTAGCCCCGACTGGTGCGTTGTGCTCGAGAACATAGCCTCGTTTGCATTCATAAGTAATCTGCCGGTTATTTCGTACCCGTCTGACATAGGGCCTGTAGTCGTACATACCCATGTTGCCGACCAGAAGTACACGGCCGTGCTCAATAGCACCAGGATAAGGGCAATACACTGCAAGGTGCGAGCGGCTTCTGTGAATGGCTTATCTTATCGGGACAGCTCCCGCTATTATTGGTTGTACTCGACGGCCATTTGCCGATGAACTCATCAGGCGATGCGCGGAGTAATCAGAGACTGTGGATTGTTTCGTGCTCGCCGCGGAGAAAAAGTCGACAACTACCGTCGTCTCTCGAGACCACGGATTAATGTGCTTGGACGCCACCGAGACGAACGAAAGGAGACACTTGGAAATTGACGAATCGAGCGTGGTAGCTCGTTCTTCGAACTTTTCGAAACGCCTCACCTTCTTTACATAGAGGTGTCGGATGCGTCCAGTTCCCAAAATGGCAGGTGGTCATATTGGGACCTTGTAAATCAAAGCCGTCGTCACACTGGAACAATGCTTTCATACTGTGGTCGGTCTTCGGTGCAATGACAATGCCGTTCGCGGGGCGGGCTGGGAGGTCTTTACACCTGGAAATGATGTTCGCATTGGATAAGTTAATTCTCCGAGCGTTCGCAGCTCGAGATCTAGGCTCAAGAAGTCGCAGCGGAACTCGGGAACAGCACACGATCACCACGGCATTCTTTTTCCACTAATGCTGCGCTGCGTTCATATCGGTGATCGCTTATTCCTTCACGGTCGGCGGGTTCTCTTCATTTGAGTCTTTGTTGAGCCGATGCTCTTGAACCCGAAGCTCACAGCGTTCGGAGTGCAATTTCATTGCTAAACTTGGAAGGGGAGGAGGCGGAAAAAGGTAGGCGCTGCCGACAGGCGCGAAGTTCAGGAAAGAGCTTGTTGGAGGGAAGAAAGTCCGAAGCGTCGCGAATACAAACATCAGGAGAGTGCGTTAATTTTGTCAGTCTTCATCAAAATTACTATATTTCGGAAGAAAACCGTGCTTATGACATTCTGTCAGAGCGAGCGCTCTTTTTTTGCACTGATTCCCGCCGCCTTGAGAGCGAACGATGAATTATCTAGATGGGAACAGCGAGATCTCTTCTAGAGAAGCAGCGGGTCCCTCCATTCTTCCCTCTGCGGAGCCGGAAGAAAGCTCTTCAGCTGAATCCAGCGGCATCGATCTGAACAGGTGACGGTCCGAGTAGCCTCCATCCCGGCTTCATGGATATACTTTTTCACCTCTAAACGCCTCCGTTCAGTGGTTTTCGATTTGGAAACCGAAACCGCCATCTCGGAATTCCGGAAACCTTCTCCGGATTTCCCTGGAGGTCTATCGACAGTCACGAAGCAGCCGCCGCTCCTTCTTCAAGAAGCACGGACTGAGCCGAAAATTCCTAATATGGGAATATAGCGAATTACGCACACCCCTATAATTAAGCTTGCTACCCGATTTGAGAGCCGCTCCTCGATTCGAATCGCGCTCCTTCTCACTCATTGACCACGATGATGATAATCGGATTTATTGGAGCGTCTCCTCCGAGGAGAATCTCTCGTTCGCGAAGATCTCGCGGCACGAGTTCCGATTATTCATCTCTGTCATCACACAGTCGGGTCAGTGAGCGACAGACTCCACTCAAGATGCCGTTGGAAGCGGGAAACTTCGAGGAACTGCATATTAATCGTTCGGATTAGCGGACTGCACGATTTCAGCAATCTGTGACTCTCGCAGAATCAACCATCAGAGTCATAGTATTCGAGTGGTTCCACTCTCATAACTGGAGCTGCTTCCGATCATTCTCGTGAATGTTCTTCACGTAAAATGCAGTCAGAGGACTGCCGATGGAGGTGTTGTCAGAACGTGAGAGAAATTTCGAGAAGCGTTCGAGATTGAGTCGCACGCGTGCGCGGGGCGAAGCTACTCCTGAGCAACTGGCGAGAGCGATTTCCTCAATAAAATCCGATAATATCTCACAGCAGGCAGCGGGGGACGGACTCTGTTATATTTTCCGTCATTCTTTGATTCATTCCGTTTCTTCCGTCCACACAACAGGGAAGCAGCTATAACTTTAGATTCACGAGCGAGCATTACTTCAGAGGTGCGAAAAAAGTGATTTCTCCGAAGACACAGTTCGCGCGCGAGAGTCAGGTGCGTCGTGCTCAAGGTTTCGAGCTGCAAGCCAATCAGCGATCATGCGGCCGCGAGAAATCTGAGCCTGAGTCAAATGGAAGCAGGGGAAATCATTGCCGAGATCAAGTCTATTGGGCTCCACATACGGAGGCGCACTTTTCCGAGAGGGAGAGAGCGAATGACACGTGGAACTGCGTAGATATTTCCGAGCGAGAGTCAGTCGATTGTCTCGAGGAAGAGAAACAAACGCATCACGCACGAGGGGATGGAAAACGGGAGAATCCAGTGTCGGCCTCCAACGGATCCGGGAGGCTTGCTGAATATCAATGAGTTGATCCTTGACGACAGCGACCCAACTCCATCAGGCTCGCTCGAGTGGATTACAAATCCAGGAGAAGAAACGAAAACTCCATTCCACCCGCTGGCTAGAACATACTCACCTGGCCGGATTGCACTTAGGCATGTGGGTCCAAGTTCCATTATTACAGGTAGGCTGTGAGTTATTGTTGCTGAGTTCGTAGTTCTCAATACAAGTCACATTGAGCATCTGCCCGTGCTCTTGCAGAGAGGATGGTCCGAGGGAGACGACTTCTCCGAATTCGATTCCGGGCATTTTGCATGGGGCTGGAATTCAAAAATATTCCTCTCAGTCGTCTTGGGGAAGCAGCGGCGGAACTTCTTCGCAGGAGCAGCTTTCTGCGAGGAGCCGGGAAGAATCAAGTATTTCCCGGAAACCCGATCCGATCTCGCCGCATTCACTGCGAGAGCGAGCCAATCGATCGAGCCATCGGGAGGCGCTGGAAGTTGCGGATGCCTTTCTCTAAAAACTCGATATCGAGAGGTTGGTCGTCGCTGTTAACTGGGTCCCGGAGAGGGTTGCGACAAGCGGAGGGAGGATCCGGGTCCTACAAAAATGGCACTCGTTACCCATTCAAAAAGCGGTCTTCCTTCCCTGTCTAACTGTGCGTCCTCTCTCGTTTCCTGGTCGGCTCGTTGGCTGACTGGCCGGTTGGATGATCGTCGTGGGCGTCGCAACCGCTGCTACCGTTAGAAGTTTTTGGCCTTCCAGCCGGCGAGCGTTCAGAGAAAGATGACTACCCATCGCCATACATCCGCTCGGCTTCCGTTGCGGGGCGGAGAGCACTCACGGATCCAGGATATCGCATGCCCATGATTCCGCCGACATTTGTTGATCCACCACTCCGAAAGTGTAGTGGGGGTAGGTTCGCGATTTGAATTGCTCTGGAGTGCCAACTCCATGACCGATGAACCGGTACTCCACCGGCGGCGATCGATCGCCATCGGAACAGGAATGGACTCGCTGTGAATCCCGCTCGCCATCATAACGGTCGGGATCGTTTGAGCAGCAAGCGCGGACCGCGCTCTCTCTCCACGATCCGCAACTCCGTGCAGTGCGAGAGAGAATGAGAGAGAGATCTGCGACCACTGCCCCGTTTGTTAAGGCACGCGAAAGTAGAGTCGCATTTTTCATCAAAGTTCGCCAGCTCGCCGCAAGATTCGCTTGGAGTCGTGCGGCGGAGGCTCCCTCGCAGAATGACCCTTGCAGTCGAGAAATGACGCTGGAATGGCGACCAGCCGCTATGTGGATGGCAATTCACACAACTCGACGAATTATCGCGGACCGCTCTGACTCCCACCCCTTTCAACACTGCCGCTACCGATACGGTCGCTGTTGCCGCGTTGACTGGAGCTGGTATGGGAATGGGGGACTGCTGCAATGGACTGACGAAGATTGGTCTCCGCCATTTTTAATGCCACCATTCAACCGCGGCTCTGTGGAGGAGGCTCAAAAACGGCCAGGCGAGATGGCGGGGTAGTCTTCCGTGGAAGTATTGTTCCGCTCCATGATCCCTGATGCTCCCGACTCAGATGAATTGAGTTCTCCCCCCTCTGAATGAGTTGAGCCGAACCGTAATGGGTTCATATCTCGGTCAAGCGATTCCACCTCTCAACTATGTCATGAAGATGGCAATAAGAGACCACTGACTCGGTCGACTTGCGACATTTACATCGGCCCAAATCCTTCTCGGCATCTGGCCTCCTCTTTATTCTCCGCTCGAAGCGCAACAAGTGTCGAGCGGGCCGACGGGGAGACAAGGGACGAAGTGGCCAATATCCTTCCAAGAGATACTCAACGGTTGTTGCGTCACATCCAAGAGAAAACTCTCGTAAGATGGATGAAGACAGCGCGGGCACGCAATTGGCGATCCCCGGCTCTTCTATATTCAATTCGTTCTGCTCCCCACAAACAAACATTGCTGTAACTCGGGGGGGGACTTCAAGTGACTCGCCGGTCGTCGCAGAGCTTCTGAGTTTCGATTGTGGCTCCTCTCATCCCCCAACGTCGAGGAAAAGCAGATGAAGCTTCATGGACGAAGGAACCCGGAGCTCGGAAGCGTTCATCGATGGGAATGGAAATCATCATCGGGTTCCATCTGTCATAGCATGCGCGAAAACTCGAGCCCGAACCGATTTTCGTCGAATAGCTCAGCGAGAATAAAAGTACAACAATACACTGCGAGGACAGAGCGGCGAACCGGGACGCTTGACGACAAAGGAACTGGAACTCTCTTTTGTCGTGTATATTCAAATGGCCTTGTGACAGCTGCTTGCAAATGTCACGTTGGAGCGACGCGCGAGCGTCCGTGAAGTGCACGATGACTGATGTTTGAGGAACTTCGCACCACTCGCCTTGTGTTGCCGCTCGTACTCGTGTAGTGTTCCCGCTATAGCACGACGACGGAGGAGTCTTGCGAGAGAAATTGTTAGACAGAACCAATTTCACAGTTGGCTCGGACGCTCCGAAGTTGCAAACTCCGCCGAAACCGCGTCCAACGGTCGGGTGCGGGCAAACTATTTCGTCTAACAGAACTGCGATCCGAAAATCCACCACACAACGAGAGAGCCCAATCGCTGTCCGGGTCAGGATCTGGGAGGATGAGAAGCCCGGCAAGGGAAACGTGACTTCATGCTCACCTAGACACCGCGGCAGAGGATGCGACCAGTTTCCCGTCTCCATGCAAATGGCGAAAGTCGAATCTCCTTCGAACTTCATCCCGTTGTGACAGTGGAATGTGGCTTTTGCATTGAGATTCGTTCCTCTCAGCTCGACAAAGCCGTTGTACAGCAAGCCAGGGTTGTTGCAGTTGATCTCTGAAACAAGGAATAAGCTCCGACCATTAGCACCATTACCACGACGATGTCGGTGGCGAAGGCTAACGTTGCATACCTGCGCAGCTCTCACTCGTTTCCGTCTGTTTTCTAGATTGCGTCGGTTCGGAAATCCGATTTCACGCAAGCACGAACCCGACGTCATATCTCATTTTTTCACTTCCATCGGGCTGTGACAACTACGACCGAAGTAAAATCCTTCCCAAGTGGCTTCAACACAAGCCCCGTCAACACTACAGTCGACGAGAACAGCGTTATTTGCTCCTGTAGCTCGAGCGTTGGACAACGAACGCGGCTCACCAGATTCCACGGGTACACTCTACCTGAGGCTCTACTCGACTCACAGTCAGCCGATGGGCAGACTCCCCTCAAGGAGTGGAAGAATTCGAACAGGGAGCGCATACGTTATTCAAGGGCCCGAGCTTTCGGTCAGACGATGTTCGTTCTTTGGACGCTCTGTCGTTGTCGTCATCGTCGCCAGCGAAGTCGCTCGTTTCTCCTGTTTTCCATCCTCTCCTCTTCGAATGACTCCCCGAGGAGGTCGGTAATCAGCTTATCAGCTCATCCTACGGCAACCAACCTCGTCGCGCATAATTATCTCGTGTTTTATTTTTAGTGTCGAACTGCGGACGCGGCGGCAGGGCGGTCGGTTCTTTTCCTTATGAAACCTGGATCACCGTTTTTTCCTGGTTCCGTCAACCTGAATCTCGTCTTGTCAAGGGTGTTGAGGTAATGGCTGAACGAGAAGCGCGGAGTCACGAACACGGGCTGACGAAAAGAGGTCCGTTGCGGAGCCAGCACGTCGGTAGCGATGATCTTTGACTGGTCATGTGACGCCGCCTACGGAACTTTGTCGTAGGTTCTGTCGACCGAAGGTCCGAGTTCGTTCCCCGTTCCTGGAGACGAAATTCGGATGGACACGATTTGTCGAGAAGAGGTGCGTTCCGACGGATTCCGGCCAGAACATCCACACACTGATATCGGCAGCGGGGATATCAACAACTGCTACCGAATATTTTGTCGGAGTTGTGATGAGATGATGAGCAAACGCAAGGCTGCCATGCCGAACGGGCCAAATTAGAGGGCTGTCGGAAGACAGTCACCAGCTATCAGTATCGCTCTCCGGATTCATGCAATCCATCAGGTGAAACAAGGTTTCTGGGCAGCTCCCCTGCCCCGGAATCCTCTCTCTCTATCTCTCCGAACGAGCAGCAACCAATCGAGTCTCCCGCCTCCCGGCCGGCCTCGCGGTGAGTGTTGCTATCGCTGTTCCCAGCGTGATGTGTCGGTCACTGGGTCGGATAGGCGGACCGGATGATGCAATTATAAGCGAAGTTCGGGCGGTCCTCGATGAGCTGCTCACGATTAGGCCGAGACACCCCTCTCGTTGCCTGCACAACCGCATAGGCCCTTTTCGTGGGGGGTCCTACAAAGAACTTCCGTCTCCAGGGAAAGCCTCGCTTCAACGTTTGGTGAGCTGGATTCGGCTGTAACTGTGCCCTAGCTGTGGAAGATCTGACTCTCAATGCGGCTAGAACAGCTGCCGCAGCAGATGCAGCCAGGAGCGCAGCACCTGTCGGCGTAACAAAGGACCGCAACTTTTTTTGAAAGCGCTTACAGCCATCGGGGCATCGCGCGGGCGGACACATGCTGACCGCACAAAATCTCCGGATCAGCCAGAAGACGGTCGGTATGGGAGTCAAGGAGGAAACGCGGAAGAATTCTACTCACCGACACAAGAAGAAGGACCCCCTTGCCACTCTCGCTTGGCGTTGCACTTCGCGCTTGCAGGACCCTTGACAGTGAAACCGTGATGACATTCGTAGGTGACGCTAGATCCGTATGTCAACGACGTGAATATGGCTCTTCCGTTATCCGGATTCGTCGGCTTGGGGCACACCACCGCTGGAAACATCCGGAACAAAACGGCTTAGACCAACTCCTCGAATAAGACGCTACCACAATAAGAAACTCATTAGTTAAATCTCGGTTCCGACTGGGCGTGCGCTCCTCCCCGGCCGGGAGCGGATCTTTCAAGGTGTGTTCCCAACTCTGGCGAGCAGCAACGGGTGGGATCAGGAGTCATTGCGGTTTTCTCAGCCTGTGCGGTCGGATCCTGGCTGGGGGGAGGTTCAGGGTTCTCGTCCGCGGAGGAACGCGCAAAGTTCGTCAATCGAGTCAGCCTCGAGCGGACGCGCGCTTGCAGGCATCCAGCCCGCGTATTAAGAATAGGGAGGAAATCGGAAGTTCGCAAGAAAACACGAATCCTGCAGGAAAAACCGCGGGACCGCAGTCCCGGATCGTGATGGTCGGTCGCTAACACGAGAAGTCCTCCGGGCTCCGCGGTAATTGGAGAACTCTGATCCATATTTTTTCGGAGACTCGTGTGTCTTGCGTTCGGAATAAATAAGTGACATTCGCAGCGAGCCTCGACAAGCCATAACACGCCAGCCGCCGCCGCCGCCACCACGGAGAACACTCGAGCTATTTCAGAGCCTGCTTTTGCGATCTCTTATTCACTTAATGCCAAGTGGCGGAATGGGCGTCCCGGCCGAGGGCTAGGAGCTGCCTCGCGCATGTACATAAATGCGCACGCGACCAGCACGGAGTAAATAAAGCCAGCAAGCGGAAAAAAATTCGAACGTTTCTCGGCGGTTCAAGGAAGCTCGCACATTCCAGTTGGGAAACATCGAGGGGCCCGAGTTATCTCTTCGCGCGGTGCTCAACAGTCCGCGAGAGTCAGCTGATCAACTGCGGCTGATAATAAATGGCCGCCCGTGTCCTCGGGTGCTGTCGTGGTCGTCTTGCCAGTCCGGAAAAGCAATGAGCTTCGGGGGAGAGCGAAACTCGGCCGGGATATTGAGGTATTCGAAAGCAGAGACGGGTATTCGATGACGGCGGTCTCACGTCCGATTCAGGACTCATCCCGGGCCTGCTTTCTATCACGCCTGCCTCGCTTCCGAAAGGTATTGCACGCTGGTCTTCTCAGCCATCGTGGCAGCCAACTTAGCCAGTCCAGCGGCTGGAGGAGATCGCCGCCACACGGAAACATCTCTGACGTCGAAAACGCGGCGTCGTCTATGAGGAAGTGCTCGAGCATGCCTCGCTATGTCCTATTGCTGAAGTCGACGAACGGGAATCTTTCCAGTTGCTTGTTGTGAGTGGAGTCGTTCTATGTGTCAGACTCGGAGGTGGACTTACGCCTGCATTCCGGGGCTGACCCACTCCACGAGGCTCCGGACGTGCAATATCTGTGGGCCCTTCCGATGAGTTCGTATCCTTCATTGCACTCGTACTTGATCGAGCTTGTGAACTTGTTGCTGGCGCCCACGATCTTGCCGTTTTCGATTTTCTCGGGTGTCACGCAGCTGATCGCTGTAACGGAGGAGAGAGTTTCGAGTCGTAGGGTAAAGGTGATCACTGAGAGGGAAAAATGTCGTCGGGGGCTTGGGGAGCGGGAAATCAAGAGACGCGATCGATGGAAACTCACGTTCACATTTCAGGTCGGGACCGAACCATTGTGCTGAGTTGTTGTAGAATATGCATTTGGCGATGTCGAAGCCTCGTGCTTCGTACCCCGGGAAACATCCGAATCGTACGGTGGAGTTGATCGGGAAATCGTTGGGGTCCTCCTGAGTCGAGTTGATTCGGGAATGTGGTACTTTGGGCGGTTCGCTGCATGCCGCTGGAAAGAGCCAAGGAAAATTCATTCAGACCCAGATCGGCGAGCTCTGCGGAAGTCAGCGTGGAAAACTACGTTCTGAGCCAGCGCCTGAACTCCGACCGTTCCTCAGAGATTCAGATAATAATTGATTGTGAATCAATTTTTACAGACTCATCTCGTGCGCGCCTTGGGGTACACTTGCCCTCGCGCCAAGTGGGCAACTTGAGGAATGTCGCGCGCCCCGCAACATGATCTTCAGGTTCAGATCTGCCTCTCGAACACGTCGGGTTTCAGTTTCGCATACCCGCTGTCGAGTGCCTAGGTTGGGTCACTCGATCGGATCGACCTTTCGAGAGCTGCGCGCGAGCTGCGCTGTGATTTATGACGCAACCCAATACGATTTCCGTTCGAAATTCGAGAAGGTTCGATCCCGGAACGTGTGAGTTGCGGTGGAAGGAGAAACATATTCGAACGTAATGCAGCAGGAATAAGACCAAGGACGTAGCAGTGATATCGCGATACCAGTTATCCCAGTTGCCAGGGTCTTTCCTAGAAGCTCTCGGAAACGAGGCCATCGGATGATACGCTCGTTCTCGATTATCCATTTTACACTCTTTGTCACAAGCAGTCAGCGGGAAAACGTTTCGCTATAAATAATAAACACTTTTGAGATCTTGGTCGGCTGAACCGAAACCGGTCAGACAACGGGTAGAGTATGAATCGCGAGTCCGATTACAGGGGTGGCGGAACTCCTCGCGGAGCTCGAAAGCAAGAGCAAATAGAATCTCCAGGAATTCCGAGACGCTGTCTTTGATAGAGATGGATGCAAACAGCTCCGTCTAGCAGGGCGATGTCCTGAGGGAGTCAGCGATTCTCTGTGACATTCATACCCTCTTTCATTCACCGAGAGAGAACAGGGGAAAACTCGCGTCGCCAAGCGGGAAGACCGAGTTGTTGGCTTCAACGACCCAACGGAGTTCTCGTTACCGAATCGGAACACACCCTGAAGACGGCCGGCCCTCGTTCGAGCCCGGTATCGACGCCAGCGAGCGTTGTTAAGAATAACAAAAGGTTCCCTCGGACGTGGACTGTCGATATACGACCGGGCACTCTGTTATTTTTATCGAGGTATGACAGATGCAGAATCATCTCGCAGCACAGCCGATGGACGGAGTCCGGCCGTCTACCGAATGCGTCTCCTACAACTCCCACGTGTCTTGTGCATGAAATTTCCGCGGCCAGAGAAACACGGCGCACCGGGGAACTCCCTGATCCGAAAGGAGCGGGTGACTCATACGAGAACTCCGGAGAACGAACGACAATACAGAGAATAGCAGGGATGGCCCAGCGAAGGACCTGCAGATAGACGAATAGTTCGAGGACGGATACGCAACACAAATATCCACCCGGTGTAGGAGGGGCTTCATCTGGTTCGGGACGAGGAACAGAAGTCCAAGCGGGAAACGGCGGCTCGCAGAAAATCGCATTTGCTGCTGCATATATTCCCTCTTCCTTCTCGTTTCCAAGGTCTACTGTGTGTCTTTGTATGGCTGCGTTTGTAGAGAAGGTTCGGTTGCTCTTCAAATGGCCCTCCTGGCTGGATGTCTGGCTTGCTGGCGTCCTCTCATTTCGTCTGTAGGCTTGCAACGACGGAGCGAATTCGAGGATTTTGCAGTTGAAGTGTTCATTTATATGCGACAGATGCCACCGGTACCACTGCCCTGTGGGAGAGATTGCGCCCAGCCGAGCTCAGCTCCATCTAACCGAGTAACGAAAGTACGAGCACACTGTTCTAACGACGACCCCAAAATGCAGAATAATCCGGTCCAGGAGCACAGCGCAAACTCTAGGATCTATGGTCCAGATCCTCTATCTCTCTCTCTCTCTCTGCGACGCTCATACAAATCCATGCCCTACAAGCTTCATCAGGTGGTTTTATTCTGTCTCCTTCCGAATCTACTCAAGAAGCTTCCTCAGTGCGAGGGGCGAGATTCAGATGTTGGACGCTGGTGGGTTCCTGGACCCAGAGATACGTTCCTGGTCGTGCATTTGGCACATCTCAGGATACGATCGTAACCATGGAAACCATCCTTGTCGAAGCAGCCACGCGTCAAAGTGAAACGTCCGCGTAGGAGGCCCAACGCAGCTCTTAGGCTCTGACCCATGGCTCGAGAGGGTGGTGCCAGCAGTGAATGTGGTTCTGATTCCACATGAAAATCCACTCGGCGGTATCGTCGTTCGAATAACCGCAGTCTCATTCCTAGTATCCATTCTTATCTCTCTGTTGTTTCCCTTTCCACACTCCTTCGGCCGCGCTTGCGAAGCTCATTCTTCGCTCACGAACGACCGCATATGCGTTCATCCATAACACCCGCGGCGTGTTTGCCGTCGCGTGAGGCCTCTTCACTCGAAGATATTTGACGTGGCCTCGCTGTTTTTGCCCGCAGGTATCCGCTAACCTGGGGTATTCGACACGGTCACGCGCTGCTTCTTAACTTATCATAAGTTATTTTCGTCCGAGGGTTGACGCCGTTCGGATAGCGACGAGACACACAGGACGCTACTCCTTGGAGGGCTCTTTTTTTCCTCATGCAGGAAGGCGAGTAAGGCGCCGACACGCATGCGAGCCAAGGTCCATTTGATACGAAGCTCGCGGCGAGCAAAAATCTCTGTGATCATGATTTATGTTATAATCTTGACTCAGTTCGCTGCTTCCCGTGTCGATGTGGAGAGCTCAGTCGATTAACGGTTGAAGCAACAACAACAACACCGACGGGGAAGTGTGCGCGAACAGCTGATCCATTTGCAGCCATATTGGGACGAAATTCCGGCCCGGCTCGTTCCGAGAATGCGGAACCAGTGCCTGTTCAGCGATGCATCGATTCCTGAGGCTGCGGACGAGGAGCGGGAGGCATACGCAGGAGCGCGGGGGCTCGGTCCGGCATCCAAAGCGCCATCGAGTGCCGCCCACGCTCCAGACCTGAGTAGAGTAAGTGCTTGTCGAGTGCGCGACAACTTCAACGGCTTCGTCAACTTTCACGACAGCGAGCTCCGATGATATCTTCGATTACAATAATAACCGTCGTCGTCGTCATCATCAGCAGCTCATAACGAGACACGGCCCGCGGGGACATCTGTCAGACAGGGAGCCTAAGTGAGAACGCTCGATAGAAGCCTTATGGTGATCGTGGCGTCATCTATAAGCAAATCAGTCTCTTGTGAGCGGTCTTCTTTGGCTCGCCGCTGTCCAGTTGTCTGACCGACCGAGAGACCCTCTAATCAGCGGAGCCGTTACCGTCGATCAAACCAGAATTCGCCGTTTAGTTATTCGGCCTGTCGGCCAGACGGGGACTGGAAGCCTTCGCGACCGCGGCGCAACAGAGGTTCAGAGCAGGTTTCGCTCTCCAAATCCTCCGTCGAGGTAGAAGATGGCTTCGAGTGGGTTGTGATACTCAGGGATATTGTGCTGCTCTCGGCGCAGCGATGGAGAAGCCGCTCAACCCAGCTCTCGAACCGCTATCGATCCCGCCCACGAGGGTGTCGCGATGATTGTGATGGTTCTGAAACAGCATGAAGGCTCAACAGCGCACGTCGCGGGCTGACGGGGTGAATTTCCGTCGAATATCCCGCCGAGCCCTCATAGTACGGCGTTCGCAGGAGTCGTCGGTCACGAGCACAACTTTTGCATCCATTCCGCTTGATTGACTAATTACTGGTTGATAGCGCGGGCGTCCCGCTCCGTTGACCGGCCAGTTTCCCGAACACCCGTCCGACAGGCGGCAGCTGAACAAAGTTGGGTTCCGAGCCCGCGCTCGATTCGTTCACGGCTCCATAACGATCATCGCGACGCGAGTAAGCCTATACAAGGCTCCGAGAGCACCATGGGGCCGCGTTTCGCACTGCTTCGAGGGTACCACTCCGCGTTCCTCCTCAGCGGCGTCCGAGTTCGCTTCGTAACGAAGGTCACTGGTGAATTACTGCTCTTTTGGTGAGTTATCTACGTGAGCAAACAGTTTCTCATCGTTTCGATTCTCCACTCTCCTTGGAGATCCGCTATGGCCATCCAGCGATATTCGATGACTATTGTCAACGAACGGGGTGATCGCCATGAAGCCTCGACGCCATACACGAGTACGCGGATTCTCTGAGCTCCCTTTTCCAAGATTCTCATCGAGCTGGTTCCATATCCACACGGCGGAGTCATTGTGATCGAACTCGGTGGGATGTCGTCGCGGGTATCTCCTTCGGAGAATGATTTCTCAAAACTCCAGGTGTCGCGCACGTCCTGACCTCATTTTCCGTTGGAAAGACGCCGAACGCATCGTTTCCAAAACAGTAACGAACTCCGTCTAGGAGCCGTTCTCGCGAGCTGATGTTCATCGCGACAGGCGCAGTTGTTAGCTTAGATAGAACGGTTTGATTGAGACGACTGCACACGTGCTGTTGTCGTCGTACCGAAATTTCCCCCACGGCGGCGTGGGGACGAGCTCGGCGGAATAGCCCAGAAACGGTTCTAATAGAGATCGCTCCTAACGGTCTTCCGTTCTCCCATCTCCGAGCTGTTCTAACCTTGGAGTACCCCCAATCGCCGCCGTGTGAGAGCCCGCAAGGAGCGGAACGTGTGCGAATGAGCATCAGGAGATGAAGTTGCTCAAATATTGAACAAGACGCGAGGGGTTTTCCGTTCTCCGTTAGTTTTCTCCTTCGACGTGTTCTCGCTCGGACTTCTCTTTTTCGATGTCGAATCGCTCCCTCCTGTTCTCTCACTGCTTTTCCCAACGCGCCGCCGCGGTCGCCGCGGCAGCAGCAGCCCTCGCGGTGGCTCCGTCTCCGTATTTGAATAATTGGTTCTTCCTTCTCCGTCGTCGTCGTCGTCGTCGTTGTCGGAGTCCTTCCAATTCCTGATACAGCCGTCAGCCGAATTTCGTCTTCCCTGTTCTCTCTGGACGACGACGTTGACGACACACTCCTCCTCGTTTCCTTTCCTGAGAACACAATGTGGCCTGCTGCCTCTTCTGGTCGAGACGACCAAGGGAGCAGAGGAAAAACTTGGCGGGAGAAAGAGGAGCTCGGGCGGGGAGGGAGCGCCAGCAGCCGCCACCGGGGCCAAGTAGAGCTGACGGCAAAAGTTTCTTCCATTGTATGTCTTCTCCAATTTGAAATTAGCGCCTCGTTTGACTCTTCCGGCTTGCTCCGGGTCCCTCCTCTCTTACCTTGGTATTGACATCTTCCGCTGCCTTCTGTAGGAAATTCTCACGATTCTCGGGCGATTGGCTCCGAAGATCTTGATCCCTTGAACCGATCGCGGTTCGTCAGTCCAGCGTGGTGGTGAGTGATTTCTTTCATTCGGGAATCCGATCCGGTCGGAGAATTCGGGCTGAGCAGCAAGGAACTCCGTCCGAGTATTTCTTTTGGCCGACGCCCCCGCCCGGCCCCCGGGAAAGGAGACTACAAGCACGAGGCTCTGATTGGCTCATGTGCGTTCTCATCCACGAATGACCCGTCCATGACTGGTCGAGCAGGCTCTACGAACTCCAGTTCCTCCACGGTGCCGATAGGCATTTTGATATACGAGCAGTCATGTTAATCGATGCTCGCGCGAACATTCCGCGTGCATCGATTGACGTGTGAGACGTGCATTCCTTCGCAACAGTCGGAGTTCCCGAGAAAACGGCAGCGGGCGATTCCCAGCCTGAGGTATAACTTTTCTGTTCCTAATGACAATCTCTGGCCGTGCTTGGCCCAGCGGAGGCTTTGTTAGCCTGCAGCGCGGAAGTTGGGTGACGAAGACTGAGCGGCTCGAGAGGCCTGAGGAATGCGCTCCGGTTCGCATCCGGGACACGCACCCCGAGGGGATGGGAAACCATTCTCGGAGTTGTGGAACATGGTCGGAATCGATCCCACTGCTCAGGCTCCGGCGAAAACGCGACACCGCGTGCATGCGAATCCGCCCCTGCGGTGCAACACCGCCTAAATCACTCGTCCATGTCGTCGGTCAACGGAAGATGATTGATACCGGCAGTAATTGTGTGACAGGATGAGAACCCGTATGAGTCGTTTTGCCGGAGGTTCCTTTCCCCAACACAAACTCTGGAAGATGCAGCTCTCTGGGTGCTGTTTTGAGTCAGCACAACCCATGCTGAGGCTCACAGACAAATCCATCCGAAGGAGGAAGAAATAACCTTGGGCGAATATCACTTCTGGTCCTGCCTTCCGCGTTGGCTCTCTTGGAATGATTACGGAATGACGAAAAAGCTATGGGATAGGTCTTGACGCTCTGAGGATAGGGAGAAAAAATCCCGCTTGATCCTCCAGCTTGATTTGATGCCGCGGGACCTCGTTGTCCTGGTCGGTCCGGGCTCCACCGCCGCCGCCGTCCTTTACGTCGTCCCTTGGGATCACCAGGAAAAAGATGAACCGTCCTACCTGTTCACGGCGCCGCCATATCGGCAGTGCCAAGATGGAAAGCTACATCGAGGATCCGTCTGACATTATCTACCTGGAGCGTGCTCCGTTCTCGATCTGCCAACTGGGCTCTCCAACGGTCCAAGTGCCCGCCCATTGTCTGTCAAAATGGGCGCTGCTGAAGACCGCAGTCGCGAGTTTCCTTATCGACTTGCCAGGTCACTAAGCAAGGCAATCTAACAGCCCACGACTGATAGAGACTAGTATTGGAACGTCTCAACCGACGGAGAAGCAATGGATTATCATACGAGCTTGCAATGTATTTGAAGCATGGATCGCAATCCCAGTCGGAGTCGATCGACCGTTCGGAGGAGACACCCCGCGGGAAATGGGATTGTGGAAGGCGAGTTCGAACGGGAGAAGAACGCTGAACTTCCTTCGGTACGCACAACAGGAAAAAAGTTGCCCCTCGTTACGGGGTTGATGCGAACGCTAACGGGTGTCTCCAAATCGCTAAACATCATGACACTGCTGATATCATACTGCTCAGGCATCGCCATTGAATGCGGATCACCAATGGGAACTCCGAGAAGCTGTAAAGTGACCTCTCTCTTCCGAAGGGATCAGTTTTAGTGGATAAAAACGCTCTCAGCAGGTTTGTCGCGTGTGTCTTCCCTCGCCGACTGCATGACTTTCGCAGATCCCGGATTGAACTCCGAACAGTCAATCAGGCATTGAAGATGTCGTATCATAAGGAACGGAGTTCTGATGAGGACTCGAAGTCGGAAGTCTCGAAGCCAACCCGAGGCGATGCGATCTCGGCTCCGCAGGAAGTCAACCGAGAATCGACCAGGAAGCTTCCCAAGTCCTCGCAGGAATTTCCCATCGGGGATAAAGCTCGAGAGGAGTTCCGACCCTTGTTCACGATAAGGATACTCGTTCAAGAAATAAAGTACGAATCAGAAAGATGTTCACGCAGCCGCTGAGTTTAGAGGAGGTCCCTGCTTCCGGCTCGGCGTTCCGGGAATGGCTGTCGAAACTTCCACGGTTCCTTTTGTTCTTGATAGAACATGCAAAACAGCCATCTTCTCACCGCGAAACCCTCATGCATCGCCGAGCAGTTTCGTGCGTGTTCGAACGATTGTGATTGGGTACGTGTTCGGATGTGATCGAGCACGAGACGGAAAAACCGTGGCGTCATTCCGAACCGTGGCGAATCAACAAGATTTAGCATCTGCGGCTCAGCGCGGGACGCACAGCTCCCTTGAATCGGGGCATTTTTCGCAGCGGGATTGGCACGAGTCTTTCATCAAGGGAAAACGCGTTTCACTGGCTTGAACTTTAATCCGCAGGACCCCATGAAGCTCCGAGAGAGCTAGAGGGGCATCAGTAGCCCAGTCGCGGACCCAGTGCCATTCAATTCATTTCGCGCGGATGGCTCCGTTCGATTCTGTATTCGGTGCACAGTATAGTAATCGATTGGAAGCGCAGCGTTGGAGTAACGATCGTTGGAGGCCCCAACCGTCCGCAGTCTCGAGCGACAGCTTTTGGGGACTTCCCTCGAGCCCGATTGCCGCGAGCCCGATTCCTCGAGCCTTAATACCGCGGGCCCAGCATCGCGAGCCCGAATAAGACTCCGCCCAGCGGAGAGCGCGCAGGCGCAGTGAAGCTTCTGGGCTTGCTATGTTTCTTGCGCTCGGAGTTGCCCGGTTACATCATCTTGGCCTCGTTCAAAGCATGAGTCGCTATCCTCTCTCTGAACGGAGAGGCGTTCGGAGAGTATCCCTATGACATCGCCCCCCTGAGCAATTGTGACGGAGCTCGAGCCTTCATACCTAGAGAGCGCATCGGGGGAGCGACAAATTGAGCCCATTGCTCCGATTGCCATTCAGTTTGCAGGAAGAATCAGTGATTTTCACACCGAATCCATGACCCGTATGGTTCGAAGAAACTGAGCAGACGTCTCTTTTCTCGCTCTCAGGGCTCAGTCATTGACCGAGTCACCTAAGAGAGTCCCACAGGGCGAGAGAAAATGAGTAATTGACAATCAAACTAGGCGACGTGTCAGGGTCACGAGCAGTGCTCATGTCTGCGTGCCACCTCCGAAATGGCGGAACTCTCGAAGATGTGCTCTGCTGCCAAAGAAGTCCTCGACAAACTAAAAACATATCCGACAACTTCAGTGGAGAAATTGAGCTCTAACGCGATCGTCAACGTAACCCAAGTAGTTGGGCTATTGTCACGCGAATGACTCTCAAGCTTAGTTCGCAGTGTCAAGAAGCACAACAAGAGAAGGCAGGCCAAACATTGCTCCGATGCTGATGATGAATTCGTTCTTTTCAACAACAAGGTCCTGCTTCTGACCGGAGAAGAGCGCGCTCATAGAAGCTTCAACGGGTTCGAGCGCACTCGGCAGGGCGGAGCCTCATTCTGGCTCTTGGCAATCGGGCTCGCGGTATTCGGGCTCGCGGTGATCGGGCTGGAGGGGGGTGACCCAGCTTTCGAAATCCCTGCCTCTGCCGTTCCGGGTTTCCCGCAACGGTACTGAAGCTCCGCGAATCTTCCGCGGAATGTACGGTGGAGGGTAGAGGGAACCCTGTCCGTCCGATGACTCCATCGTCTAGCAACAGGCGAGTGTTGAGCTTCCCGCGCCACTTGACGGAGGTTTGGAAGTTTCCAAGGGAGCGTTCTCACCGTCTCGCAGGACGCCCGATAGGGAGGCAAATCGGGCGCGATCATATCGAGGTTCCATCATCTCAGCCCTCAACGATGCGGCTGCTGTTGCGATTCAACATCAGCGAAGGCTAGAAGCCGGCCTCTCTTGCGGCAGACTGCAAACGTTCGCCGTCGCTGGCTTCGACGACGCAATTCTCTCCGCAGAGTCGGGCATTATCCGAATCAGCGACCATCCCGACAACGCAGCCAGTCGACACCACAGCAACACAGCCTTTGAACGCGTCGCTTTGGCTGAGACGAGAACGGATCATGCAAACTCCGACCTTCTGTCGATATAGGTGGGAACGGACGCTCAGAGGACTAGATTCATTTCAGGGAAACATTCGGTCGCGCTGCCGACAACGTGATCACGCAATTCCCCTCGAAATGGAGACTATCCGATGATGTTAGTGGGGACGGCGTATTGGTTCCTGGACGTTAGGGTTCTCATTAGATGCTATCGAATCCACTCGCAGAGTCCGTCGACAACAAGATCTTCATTGATTTGAGGGACAGATGGACACTGTTTGAAAGGAGGGAAGCGTCCGAAGTCGGCCGAGTTAGAAGAGACCGGAGGGTACGGAGAAGTTCCTGGACGGCGAGACTAACGATGGAATCGTCGACCACGGCCGACAAGTAGCAGAAGAAACCAAACTCAACAAGTTGACAAGTGAGCCGATCGCGGTGACAGGGGTTGGAGCTTCCGCGTCAACGCCTCCGTCTGGGAAACGAAGATCTGTAGTGAAGAGACGAAACTTGGCGTACGATGGTTTTTCGAGAGAGCATCCCAACCCCGCGTCGTCCCACCATCCATCTCTCTGTCAGTGTTCGGAGGTGATGGCTTCCCGACGACAAGAAACGAAGTCTCTGGTCGTTCGCAATGAGGTTCAGGCATCAAACATCTCCATTGCAATGTGACGGGGTTCCGAAATCGATTCGGACAATATTCCACGCCCGATCTCTACGCATGGTCCCGTTTTCGGGGCTCCCTCCGTTGCTCACAAGGTTCTGCACCCTCCTTGCAACTTTGCCAAATGTGACCTGATGGTCGCTGTCAACCGGCCGGATCAGAAGCAGCGTTGGAGAGCTGCGAAGGGACTGTGACAGAAAATGAAGATGCCCGCTTCAAACGCGACATTGGATTTGATCGCAAAGGTTGATGGCGACAGCGAATACCAGTTCTCCACCGAAGAACAACTTCTGCGTTCCCGGGATTGGAGCCGGGAAACTCGAATCACGTCAAGCCAAAGACTGTTTTGCAACAACTACTTTTTCTCGAGCCCGACTCGAGCCGGAGGTGGCTCGGAAAAGTCAACCTGGCGAACTGGTCTGCGTCGGCGAGCGTCGTTCCGCTAATCTCTATTATGCTGATCGGATCATCGGCATAATCCAATCGAAACTGCTTCGACCGACCCCGAAACGAACTCACGTTGTTTTTTGCACTCGGGCGGCTTATCGCTCCATTTTCCGTCGCCTTGACACATCCGCTCCTTGGGCCCCGACATCCAGAAATCTTCCAGACAATCATAGTAGACCCTCGCTCCGAAGTAATCTCCAGTTACTTTGTAGCTCCCGTTGGGAATGGGCTCCAACTCATCGCAATTCAGATCTGAAAATGAGAAAAAGTTTCGTTATTCCAGAGCTCAACGCGAGCCCCGATTTAAGGCGTTTTAATCACGAATTGAACGAGCCAAGACTGTTCGGCAGGGATTAAAATCACGAGGCAGAGCGCCGGTGAGCGGAAAATTTCAGCTGGTCACTCGGACAAACTCCACGCGGGGGGGGGGGGGGGGGGGTCGAAGAAGCCTCTCGAGCTGAATTCCTGTCTCGATTCGATGAGCAACTTTTAAAACCTCCGCAAAGTCAAGGCAAACTGCGATAAGAATGCCGCTCTCATCCTCCGTGAGCTCGATGGCCCAGACTCGAGACCGATCTGTACATATTCCGAGAACAGCGCGAACCATGTTCTCGGCGATCGAGCGGAGACACGGAAAACAGGGATTCGACAACCACTGCGACAACAACGAACTCCAGCGGATCGCTTGAATCCAGGGTACAGTCAGTCGCATCTGGACTCCACTTCCCAAGAACAGTTAGGGAGAACAGTTACTCAGCTCATTCACAAGCACACGATCACGTTTCGCGACAGGAGATGCAGTCAGTATTTTCTCTAGTTGATTTCCGTTACTCGATTGATGCTGAGCGTAGGGTTGGAGAAGCGGAACGAGTGGATTATTCCTATACAGGAGCTCAACCACGAGCGCAGGCGCACCCTGAGAGAAATCAGGAGGGAGCCGTTATCAGCACAACCCTAATGCTCGATGTATCGACTGGAGATCTCATCCTCTCGCTGAACGTTGGCCTGTGGTGCCCCCCCCCTCCCTCCCTAGAGCAACAGAACGCAGTCCCTGATTCAATGTCAGCATCAGAGCCGAAGATTCGTGTCGTTCGCTCCGAAGTGCCATTTGTGATTTTCCCTCACCAGATTGCCATTTTTCCCTCCCTTTTCTTGACGTTTGATTCACAACGTTCGAGGGAGACAAGCGTGAACGAGCAATCGAACGGAAGCGGGAAAACGCTGTTCTCTCAGGATGTGCACCGCTTTCCCCCCATTTCGTCCTGAGCTACTTGTCCTGATTTGGAGATGGCCGCCACGGCGCTCTTCCTTTTCCTGCAGTCGATGGAAGTGCTGCAAGCTTGTTCGGGAAGCGAGTGACTGTTTGTTTATTTGTTTGTCCGTTCGCATGTGTGAGTGCACGGAGCACAAACACAGCATTCAGCCAAGCCAAAGCCGCTCCGAATGTTTGTTCGTCGCGGAGCGCGCCACGGAGGTTCCGTTGAACAAGCTTCACTTAGATGGGCCAAAATCGCCTGCGGTTCCTCGAAAAAAAGTTCGCTTTCACTTCCCATTCTGTGCGCTGACAACTTTGTTGTGGGTCGGTCGGTCGGGCTAAGGCTACGCGACGCGGTATGTGCGCCGTCGCGAGAGAAGAGAGGAGCGAGAATCGCGATCCAGGGGAACGCGTCCCAGAGTGCGGGAAGTTCGACCTCTGGGCGTTCAAGTATCGTACAGGTCACTGCTGAGCGGAGCGAGTGCGATGGACTGAAAACGCAATGGCCGACGCACAACGGGCAGAAGATGCTCGTCCCAAAGCTGCCTCTGTGACCGCTTCGATTGTTTGCGTTTTGCTAATTCATCTTTCGCCCTCGTCAGAGACCGCGATCCGGGAGTCAAGAAACTCAAGCCGGGTCGCTCGAAGCCGCTCTCGCCGCGGTGATTGCGGCGGCGGCAGAAACGTCCGCGGCAAGGGATTGAACCGCTGAGCTCGACGAGGAGTCCGAGCTGAGCGGGACCAGGCCTTCCGGGGATTTTGCCGCTGGTTGAAATAAGCTGCCTTTCAAGTGCAAATTTGAGACGACGCAGCGCTCATCGAGCTGCTTTCTTTACTTGCTTCGAACTGGAGACAGACTTCCTCCGTTGAATCAGCTCTGTCCCCTCCGGAGCCCCCGGCTGTCTCACTGCCCGTTCGGCCGACGCTCCCCACCGGCGCGGTGGCGTCCTCATCCCTGGATCCTGCTGTCGCCTCTCAGAACCCAAGTCCCCGGAGACTCCCGTGGTCTCCCCCGATTTTCCCGTTTCTCTTCGAAGAGCCCGTGGCCTAGGTTCCCGTCGGGCCCCCGCCGGGTCGCGTGGCATATCATCTCGCCCGCTGTGGCCGAGCGGGACACTTCAGGCGGAAGAATACAGGAGCGCCAAGAAAGAAAATTACGATTGCCTGTGCTGTGAGAGCTTCTGAACGATTCAGACCAATACTTCAGCGAGAAAAAGTGACCTGTAGGTGGAAACTTTTGGGAAGCCTAGCTGGTCGACGAAGCGTCCGCCCACCGAGTGACTCGCAGCTTCCGGATGAGTTGTGTCCCGTCCCGAGCCGAGAGGAATACGGAACATTGTTCGAAGATTCCCGTGAGCTGATGGCGCCCGCTCTCCCACGCGTTCTGCGAGCTGGAAACTGTCCCACGCTAACTCACTCGAACGAAGCTGCACAGTAGCAAACACACCGGGCGAGAGAGACCCCAAATCACATATATCTCTTGTAACCGACTCCCATCGCTTTTCCCAAAAAGCGTCCCTTCGCTCTGTTTGTTCTCCGAGGCAAAGCGGGCGCAAAATAAAATCCGTTCCATATGGGTCTTTGGGCCACCTGCTATCTCCGAGAAACGTTCAGACTTTTTGCAGTCCGACCGAGGGAGAGGCATCGCTCAGAAACGACAGAGCGGCACGACAGAGCGTTCCAAACTGGCCCAGGCTCCACGTCTCGCTTGGATTTCCGTCATACAGTCATGTAAGTAGACTTTGTCGGACGCGGCGTGGCCGCGATTGCGAACCTGAGAGCTCCAGGGCGAGGTGGCGGATGTCCATGAGGGCCGGCGCGAGTGGTTTCGGATTCCAACTTCGGGAGCGGATGGGTTCTCCGGGAGAAACGCCGTTGGTCACCGAACCGGAAAGATTCATCGGGAGATTTCACTCGAGTCGAAGATCCGTGGAGTGCTCGAGCCGGAATCCCCATTCGAACGTGTTCAGAAATATAATTCTGGCGTTCCAATGTTGGACGTCTCAGACACCACGAGAGGGGAGCCATGAACGAGACTTTGCTCATGATGATGATCGTGATAAGACTCACTCGATACTCCTTCCGCCGTTGACAACGACGTCGGGGACACCGACGACAGAACGCGCGGAAACCGCGTGGGGGAGACGGAGTGTCGTTCGATTGTCCTGCTGGTTCTTCTGACTCGCTGCTGAAACCATTCTCGTCTCGGAACGCGTCTCGAGATAGCGAAGAGCCGGAGATAGCAAAACCGTCGACATCGATGATGACATCAAAGTCAACGGCTGCATGCACGTTTGTTCGACGAAGTGTTCCGACGTGAGTTTCGAGCAAGCGAGCTCGACATGCGATTTGAGCGGTAGCTTAGTTACTTCAGCCCTGATTCGCCCGACCAAACTTCTGTGCCGCCCGGAGTCATGCCCTCGAAAATTGGCTTCGTAAGGAAGGAGTGCCGTCATCGCAGATCGACTTTCCGACACGGAAAGGGCGTAGTTGTTAACCTCGGTAGAATCTCAGCAACAAGCTGACAGAGCCTTGATTCGTAGCTGAAGACATCGGAGAACCGATCGAGAAGACAACTGCCGCCCGGAGCTCCGGGAACGACGGGATCATGATCCAGGACCCCCGGCAGATGTTCTCCGGAGGGAAATCGGGGAAAGCAAGATGGAAAACAGTCAGCGAACGACATGCGAGACATCGATCCGGTCGATAATGTCGCGGAGAGTTCGCGTTCCAATCAGCGTGCTGAAGAGTCACTACTCAGTCCACTCGTCCTGGCACTGCAGGATCCAGTGATGCACGCACAAGACAATGCGCGTCCCCGGTCCGTCTGACGTTCCGTGCCGTCGCCGGATTCGTTGTCGCTGCTGGCATCGCTTGCTGCCGTCTTCATTTTCCCTCACATGATGTTGCGGCGCTCTGGAGAAACTTTTGCGTGTCGCCGTCGTCTTGGAATCCGGCGCCGATGTTCTCATCGAGAATTTTGTCGAGAATCAAGAATTTGGCAATGATCTTGACGGCGCCGGAGGATCCGCCGCTGAGTCTCAGGGAGGAAGGCTGACGGCGACAGCGGCCAAACTCGTGGCGCGCGGAGTTGAACAGAAACAGGGCGAGCTGGTGAACGGGGTGGAATGGCGGCAATTTATTCCACGCAAGCTGTCAATCATCAAGTTGTCACTTGACCGATCGCATCGAGCCAGAGCCAATAAGCAACTCCTGGTTGTCGTTCACCGCTGTCCTGGAATCTCCCCCCTCCCTCTCTCTTTCTCTCTCTCTGTCTTTTCTCGAGCCCATTCTCTTTCGGATCGGGAACATGAGGCAGACCGGGCACTTCGTTCACCTCACGTCAGCCTTCGCTTTCGTTACGGGAGATACGTTCCCACGTACTGGCACGCGCACATACGAGCGGTAGTCAATCTGGACGTTCAATGGTCCGTCTGGCGTGCGATCGTTGTGGCAACTAGGCATGTCTGAGCAGAGAGAAGTGATTGAGTGACAATCAGTTACTCTCTAGAGCCCTGAACCCTGTGATTTGTCCTCGTTTCAACGTCACCGCAGTTGGCTAGCAACTCCATTCGCACCGTATCCTTCTCGTCTCTTCCGTTCCGTCGGATGCTTCGGTTTTCGACTTCTGATGATCGAGTTCGGGGCGCAAATTAGAAGAAATGACACAAGCTCACGCCAGTAGCCGGCGAAGCTTTGAGACACTGGATTCCCTCCGGTCCGTCTGAAGATCTCTTCGCTCGAGTTGCGACTCATGGAGTCCTCAGTAATTGACCGGCCCCTGGTCGGACACGGAGCTCTCCATGAATGTCCGCTCGGGACTCAGCATGAAGGGTGAACACAAGACGCATGAGGATCATGCGCGTCAAGATAGACGGAGAACGCGCTCGCCTCGAGCTTGATGGAATTCCAGCCTCTTGCTTACTTTCACTCTTCCATTGTCGGTTCCGTTCCTACCTTCCTCGGTGTCCCGCTGTTCCACGGCGCTCCACCCGTCGCTGCTCCCGCGACGATATGTCGTCTCGAGCCCAGATTCAACTGCTTCGAAAGCGCCGGCCGCAGTCCATCGCCGGAAGAATGAAGCTAAGTCGCCGCATGCAATGTTGACTAGATCTCCGGGGATTTCGGTGGTCCTTGGATGCTTCTGGGGACATGCGCTTCAATATCGACGTCCCCCGACGACAAGCGTCGTTTGGTCTGGGCCTGGTGCCTGGCCTTTATCGCTGAGGACGATTATTGTATTTGATCGTTTCAACAGACAGAGGAGCCGATGAGCGGACGCACGCACGCACGCACAGTTGGTCTGAGGAGCCGGTCAGGACTCCCTTATTCCTTCCCGTTCGGTCTTCGTTTGGCTGAGGGGGTAAGAGGGCTTGTCTCCAGCGTCCAGCGGAAGCGATGAAAAGAAGCTCCCGGCGGCAGGGAGCGAACAAAGCCACCGACAAACAAATCAGAGTCCTGACGGGGGCTTGCGGTGAGGCAGGCGATAGTCTTCGGAGAGCTCGGAAGGTGATGATTACGATAGTGATTATTATGACGACCACAATGATGGAGGAATGACGGACGAAGTATTTGCCCTCCTGAGAGACCCCGCGAACTCCATCCCTCATCTCTGTGCCCGATGATGTCGAGGAGTTCTTCTCCCCGCACCAGGTGGCTCGGTTCCAGGTCATCGAATCCACTGTAAGAGGTTCGAAGCCGATGCTCCATTTTCCACGACCCCCCGAAGTCTCACCTCTCGGAAGCAGCTTGTTCGAGCGCTTACTCGTTTCAAATGAGTTTGATGCTGTGAACTCTTGCAGCGGCTGTCGTTTCTCGCTCCGGTTTCTCGAGGCGCAACTCCGTTTCGGTCCCCATTTCTGAGATGGACCCCAGAGGGCGGCAGGGGTCATCGCCATTATCAGAACGGCAACCAGGGTGCGAGGCATCATCGCTTCTCGAGATGAAAAACTCATTTGGGAATCGCTCCGGGGACAAATACCCCAAAACGATCGTGAAGTTGGGGGAGTGCGTCGACTACGGCAAGCTCGAAGCTACGGCAAGCTACGGAAGTGAATACTGTGGAGCCGTGAACACTCTCCTTCCACCAACTCCCAGGTAGGAGCGCTCGCCCGAAAAATTCGGAATTCCGTCCCTCTTTGGCGGAATCGGCACAAGAAAGACTCGAAAGTCTCAATGATGCGGACTCACGAATATCTAGAACGGTTCAGAGTTTCCGGGTCGCTTGAGAAAACTTGACTCTCGTTCTGGAAACCCACCCTCATTATCGAAAGTAGTCGCTTCGACCGTGATCACAAGCTGCAACAGCTCTCTCTACACGGTGCGCATAGCCAATGACTGCATCAGCCAGTCACGCGAAGTTCTCTCGGACAGGATTCACGAATTCGAAACTCATTTGATCGAACTGTTGCTGTAATGCAACTTCCGCGATGAATACTTCAGTTGGACGGATTGGGAATGGCCCAAGCTCGGCGAGCACTTCAGTACCGGCCACTCTCGCTGGGCGCTTGAGAATGTCCGTGCGAGTCGAGTCCAGGATGTGAGCCCCGTTGAACGCTCCAGGACCCTGCTCGAATCGAACATCTCGTCGGCGAATCAGCGGGAAAGTCGTACAGTGCGAACGCGGAAGATTCTCGCTTTTTGAAAACCGCTTATCCGAGGGATAGCCCTGCCTACCCTCAGAGAGCTCGAGCTGAGTAATGTTCAGCTCCCATTCACAGCTGGCCAAGATTCGAACCTCCGCGAATTCAGCTAAACGAATCTCGGGCGGTTTTCTCTCTCCAGCTCATCGAGTGAGCGACGGGCGCCGCGGAAGTGCGCCGAAGAGTCCTGTCTTGGTTCAGTCGACTCTTTTCCGATTTCTCTCCGAGCAAGCTCAGTGGTTGCTCCTCTTCCTCTCCTCCTGAGTGCTAAAGTGCTGTCTCAGCTATTCACACACAGAGCAAACAAACCGCGCGATTAAGCTCAACGACTTTATTGCTCCGAGGGAAGGGCAGAAGACGAAGAAGTTCTTGAATGTCGCTCAGTTTCCACCCGTTACTTGCACGGCCGCGGAACAGCGGCTTGCCAACATTTGACATTTTTGCCATTGTTCTGACTGCGGCCATAGGCGTCAAGAGGCTGGACGTGGGTTCGTTCTCCAACGGCGGCAAGAGCTCTCGGAATGTTCGAGTGCTGACACCTCAAATGAATCATCGTCCGGTCGGGAGGACAGACCCCCAAAACCCAAAGTTGAGAATTATCTGTCTCAGCTCTAGGAGGGGAACCGGCATGCATCGGTCGGCATGTGTTTCTCTCAGTGGGATTGCGCCCCTCGAACTCGTCCTGTCTGAAATTTGCAACCGGTGTCGAGCGGAACAGCTCGACGACAATTTCGGAGTTCTGCTTTTCCCCGGCGCCAGCGGGCTTTGATGGTCGACTCGGTTTCGAAACTCCCCAACTCCAGAATGAAGCTTTTCCCCAATCAGAAACTTCTCCTCGAATACTGAAAATATGGGCCCCGGCCGGGGAACTTAAGAGCTTACGCGCCAACGGAAGAACCGATGGCAGACCACTGTTGAATACCGCGGTCTCGCCACTAGACAGAAGACCGCTTCGTTCCGTTGCCGCTCCTGCCCGGCACCAAGAGAGCTCATCGCCGCCACAGCGGCTGCCGCATGCGGTGCTGGAGGTGGTCGAGATAGAGGATTAAAAGTTGGCCACGGCACGCACATCATTTCCTTCTCGACAGGGTCCGTGGTTCCCGTCTTCACCCGTCAGCCGCTCAGGTGTCCGTTCGATTCGCTCTTCCGCCGCACTGCCAGCCGGCAACATGGATGGCGTCAGGTCTCAGAGCGATACCGAAGGAGTCTCCTCTCGAATCGTCATTTTCGTCCTGAGAGTATCTCAACGAAGTGGACAGACAACTCGATGAAGGTTTTCCGCTCGGTTCCCTCCTGCAAGCTCGTCATTCGAATGAAACTCGACGTTGGGGGCGAAGGCCAGGCCGGGCGATCAAGCGGATGAGCGAGGGACGACGGTCATTTCGGGCCGATTCTTCGCAAACTCCCTCCAAAGAGTCGACAGATGATGAATATAGAATTCGGCGGATTGTACAGCATCCGGCACGACGTCATTCAGTCGACGACATCCTCTGCGCACGAAGTGGCTAGAGTTCAATCATTGTTCAACCGATCAAGGCTCCTAGTGGGGATCTCTCCGGAATGGCTAGTTAGTCGTGAGAAGCTCGAGTGCGAGCTGTTCGCCGAGCTCGAGCGTGTCGAACGCGTTCGATCCGTGGTTCTTACCTGGTCTTACGCAGCTCCATCCGCACAAACCGTCACAGAGGCACTTCTTTTTTGATGAAATACAATCTTCGTCACTTTTGCATTTCCGTAGGCAAGACCTTCCCAGCGCAGCGGCTTCTTCTCTGTTTTGGGGACAACCTTCGCGTTGGTCCTCATCTGGAAGAAAAAGGGGAACGATCGTGTCAGGCTCCGATATTCAACAGGGTTTCACCCTGAAGCAATTCCTATCTGAGAGCATCTGCCCGCTCAGGAATAAAAACTCTGGACTGCTCCTCTTCTGGTGTCCTCATCTCGGCTGGCCGCTGAACGCAGGACAGAACTGAGCGTGCTGATGGGCCGAGAGGGATCGAACAGAGAAGGGAATACAATCCAGCGTCGCTGACTCAGAGACCGAAGAGTGCGAGTTCGAGACACGTTCTCAGTTATGGACCACCGATTTCCAGCTCTCCCCGGAATTATTCTGAGTCACAAGTTATCGAAGCCTTTCCTCGTCATAGGGGATCATACAGTCAAGCTATATATACTCCATAAGTTTCGTGGGCGAGACTTGACTGTGCACCGCATCCTGTTGGTTGGGACGTTTCAACGAACAAATGAACACCTACCCAAACCCATCCCCGCTCCCGCAATTTTTCTCGAAATATTTTCAGCCCTAGCTCCTCAAATGATTCAGAGCTCTCGAGTTTTGAACTGACGAGCAGCCGAACCCATTCGGGTTGGTGTTCTCCGCAGAGTACGCCCGCAAAAACCGTCGTTCGCCTCATGAACTTCGATGTCGGTTTCCGAGCACAAACGAGTCTTCGACACTGTTGCCCGACCACCCAGCCACGACCTCGAGCCCTATTAGAGCGCGGGGCCTCGAGAGGAGAGATCGCAATTTCGTTTCAGGAACGACGAAATGCTCCCAAGGGAGGGAGATTTCAGTGAGCTATTCAACCAACCGAGGCGCTATGAGCTTGAGATGAGCTCGTTTTGCAGACGAAAAAATCCCTATTCTCGCCGTCAGTGCATAGAACAGAAATCGGCCTGTTCTAGGCCATCGATTGGGTGTCAACAACAATATTGACGAAGAGGTCACGGAACGCTTCTCCTGTATCTGGAAGGACAATCACTGCCAGCAGCGACGTTTATAATTCAGATTAATGCGACGCTTCCGAGGCTCGGTCAGCGAGGCTATCCGTGGGATTGCGATTGTCACCGATTGCGCTTGAGTCCACACGAACGAGGAGATAAAACGTTCCTCGGACTCCTTGCTGCCGACTGTTCCGGTTCTACGACCGCCCTCATGAGTAGCAGCGATGCACACCCGCATCCTCGTCCTTGCTGTCGGGAGCGGGCAATTTGCAGCTTGCCAATTGGTTGCCAAACCTGTGAAATCGAGCCCAAGCCCGAGCCCGGATATGGGAATCTAACAACGAAGAAGGTTCTCGCAAACAGACTCTTAGCCTTGAAGACTGTTCTGTTCGCATATCGGGATCCGCTTCCAGCGGTTTGCCGCAAAGCACGAGCCCTCGCGACGGGCCGAGGGCTTTCAGCATAATTTCTTTCTGCTGTAATGCTTCGCGCCGCTGGAATCCGCGTCATGTGAGATGTCTGCCTCACACGGAGAGCAAGCAGGCCAGCTACAGTTTGCAGAGCCGGCCTCGTGGAACGACAGAGTGAATCAGTGTCTTCACACTGTTGAGCTGCCGCCTGTGAGCGTGGCCTTCGACACTCGCAGGCTGAACACCGCCACCTGACACTTCACAAATTGTATCCAGGCTCCCTCCGGGGAACAGAAGGTAGCGCGGCGAAACAACTGAACCCGCGCCCGTAGCAGGTTGGTGAACTTTTTCTTCAGCGAGGGAACCAGTCGACCTCCGGTTAGCTGCGTCCAGGTAGCGACCGACTGTGAAGGACCGACGAGCCCGCCAAGAGGTCCTCGCACCTTTCGCGCCGATTTTGATTGCTGCATCGAAGGTGTGTCGGGGTGCATATCAACTTGTTCGAATGCGCGTTGGAGTAGGTCCTCCAGGCGGTTCGGTACCTGAGGCTGACCGATATCTGGCACCGAGCCTCAGCTTCACGAGCTAGGATTCGAGCTAGGGGAATGGGGACTTTTTCCCTCCCCACCCCGAAGGGAGGGGTCTTCTCCCCTCCCTAGCCCGGAACTCTTCGATAATCCTGGGAAAAATCGTTCCTTCCCCATTTGTTACGATGAAACTGTCCCGCCAATTAGCCTCCCTCCCAAAAAAAAATATGGGTCCGCCTCTGGTGATGTCTGGGAGTACACAATTTCCTCGTCAATCAAGTGGGGTAAAGAAACCCAGTCATGTGGGAGCTCTACCTTGGACTAGAGCAAAGACCCACCGGAACCAAGATAAGCCTGTGAATGTCGAGGTATTCCACGGCTGAAATAGACTCCCGACTCGGATAATCGGATTGCCTAAAATCCTTGTCTGTTTTGCATAAATTGAGTCGCAGGTGCGGCACGTCAGTCGATGAAGGGCATTGCATGGGCCGCGTCAGAGTGGACAGAGCGTGCACTTATGTGTGCGTGGATGCACGCGCTGATGCGTGTCCGACTTCCTGCCTGCGGACCGGTGCGCAGAGCTGCGTCCATCCGTTCATGCACGCAAACATACGTACATGCACGCTTGCCTGCTTTCTGGCCAGTCGGCTTCTACGATGCATGCTTGTCTCCTGTGCAAGCTTCATGTGCGAGCCATTTAGAACAGAGTTGAGGGTATTCGAGCAAACCCTCAAAGTTGGTGACGAGGTCTTGCATGCCGCCTTTTCCTCGCGACGTCGAGGGAGTCGTTGATGCCGAGGTCTTCTCCCCCAGCCTCTTTCGGCGTCGTCGTCGACGTTGTTGTTGTAACTGCCGTTAGTGTCGTCATCGAGGTCGTGTGAGTGTGACCGCTAGATAGAGCAGAACACGCGATTAAATCTAGTGAGATAATTTGTCCGCAGTTTTCCGCCACATTAGCACCATCACCACCACCGCAACCAACATCGTCAGCCGTCCCGGCAGAAGCGGCGGCAGAAGCATTTCGAGCGGGCATATCAAGCTCTCCACAAGACGTCGCTATGTAGCACAACCCATTTTTCCCGCATAGAGCGCGAAACCCTTTGTTTTCCTATGCCACATCTCCTTCGCTCCTTTGTGGCTCAGGGCCGGCGTTCAGGATGACAGACCAAACCCATGGTTTCATGAACGAGTATCGGGGCGTCGCACAGTGGCAAATTTATCCGGAATGTTTGAATATTCTCTTGATTTTATCACACTCGCTGTATTTCGCGAAGCTGGACAAACAATTGTGTCGAGAAGAGTACATGGTAAATTCTTGACATCACCCTCCTCGAGGGAAAAACTGAGATAGAAAAGAATCCATGCTCGGTTGGTCTCCTTCCGCATTCGAAATTCGTGAAAAACGTGAACGGATACCTTCTCGAACGGAACCTCAGTCTAGAGGTAGGTCCCAGGCATAAGAAAGGCATCCAGTTTCTTATAAAAATCGACATAATATCCAACCTGGGAGTAAACTCTCCACGTTCCCTCACCGCCAGTTTTCTTTAATGTTCGTCGGGAACTCAGCTTTCCGGCGGAAAGGGAAGATCCTCCGTAATTTTGCATGAGTCAGACTGTGAGCTTTCCCATGCGGTTCGGAGACGACGGTCTGCTGACCCTCCCGGAGCTGCCAACATGACTCTGCTCTGATGAAAAGAGAAGCTATCAGGAGGCCTCTGCAAAGAATTCGAACAACTCCGGAGATCAGAATCACCCGAAACAAACATCCCTCCGGACCGACGGAGTATCCCACATGCGCATCGTCTGAACTTCCATGGCGTCATGGTATTGCATGGCGAACAATGGCACAAGAATCAGCTCGAATTTTAGGCACACAGTCAGCCGACCGTTCGGCGAGGCAACGAGGCAGAGAAGAGCGGAGGATGAAAAGCAATTTGTCACGGAACGAGAGCGAGCTTTATTGAAAATTTCTCCCTCCATTCGTGGAAAAAATGAAACGAATCCGAAAGCGGATTCCCACCAGCTACCTTCCTAAATCGCATTCGATGCCGTCTGGCTCCAACACCCAACCCGTGGCTGCCCTGTGTTTTTAGCCGCCATCGCCACCAAGGCAGTACGAGCTCATTTATTGAATTCAAGCTCCGTGAAATGGCAGTAATGTCGGGGTGTTCTTCGCGTGTTCCTCCTGGCGACGAAACGATGTGAATTTCGAGCGAAACTGCAAAAGCTAGCGGATCGCGAAGGTGGCCGTTCTCGTGAGGGGCCGTCGAACGCGGGGAAACCGGGGCGTCAGGAGAAATGGGAGAACGAGTACTCTCCCACCTCTCAGTCGGTCCCAAACATTTCTCAACATGTTCCCAGGCGGGCTTTTGCGCCGCAGCACGACATCGAACAACGACTAAATGTAATCCCAACTGATTTATGAAGCCACACGCGAGTACCTCAAAGTGGCCTGGAGTTCGCTGTTGGAGTCGCGATTGCGTCCCGGCCAGGCCAAGGGACGTCGCAGCCTCGGATCGAAAAGGCGCCGGCGTCCGCGCTTGACGGAATGGTCGAATCAGCCGACGTAGGTGGAATACTCAATACGCTGTCGCTCAGCGCACCAGGCCGCCGCGGGACAATTGGCGTTATACTCCATCGTCCACGAAACCAAATAGTAAAAAACGAGCGGAACCAGTATGACCACTGCTCCGTTCCGTGGGTTCCCTGAGGTTAACAACGGGTAGATCTCAGAGAGCTAGTTTCTGCCATCGCCGCCCACATTCCCGACAGAGCCTGCGTGCAACCGTAGTCCCGACCCGACACGACTGCGGCACGGATCGCTGAACAATATCGCAATAAGGCTGACCGCCCGAAGCACTCTCAGCCCCGCCGTGGGGTCGGGCTGCCGCGAGCGTCAAGGCTGACGAACGGAGGCCGTAGGACGAACTATGTGTGTGAGTGTTTCAGAGATCAGGACAACTTCCAACGCTCACAGTCTGGCACTCAGAAGTCAGCGCAATCGCGTAAGCTCACCTCGGAGAGGAATGCACAGGTAGGAAGGACATAAGGAAAGCGTGTAACAGAGAGAAAGAGTGATGGACTAAAAGAGAGTGAACCGTGAGAGAGGGATAACGCGAGAGAAGAGGAATGGAGATAGGGAAAGATAGGAGGGGCAAAGGCGGCACCCGGGAGTTCGGCAATGACGAGCAATGGGTACAAAATTTACGGAGAAAACCGCGCCGAAAGGAAAGACTCAAAAGCTCGTAGGAGGAGGGCGCCGAGAGGAGAAGACGGAAAAGTCGATGCCGGGCGATGGGGCGGGAAGCACGCACACCGAACTCAATATATACCTCGTCGCAACCCACGCCGGAAAAGCATCACAGGTAGCTTTCATCCGCAGGTACCCCGACCGAGCTTCATTGACTCGAAAGGTCCCCCGGGAAAATCTGAGACAAGAGACGTCAAAAAAAAGTAGAAAATGAGGCGGAAGAGGGGAGGACAGCGGGAGAGGAAGATGAGAGGAGGAGCAGAAAGAGCATGTTTAGGGAGAGAGGTTTGAGAGGAGGAGAAGGATGAAAGGGATAAATGAAGGGAAAATACTTCCTCAGTGCTGTAAGACCCGCTCTTTCGGTGTGGTTGTTGGGGTAGGCGGATTCTTTTGCGTTCTTCGTCCGGTGCCGCCGTCGTCTCCGCTAGCTAACAAATGGATCGTAATGAAGACTCCTGAACATTGGTCGTCGTTGTCGTTCGCTCTTCCTGCCGGCGTTCCGTCTGTTGGCTGCTCGCTGGGTCGGTCTGTTCGTCGCACCCAAGATGGGTCGACGCAGTCCCTTGTAAACTTTGCGGACGGGAATCTCTCCTCTCATGTTCACTCGAGTCTTTTCCCCCCTGGCTCTCTGAGTAGCTTGTCTTGCGTCGACGGTCGAACGCCGGAGCGCTGCCTGAAGCCGGCCGCGGGGCCGAGTCCACCTCTGTCGCTCCTTAGAGTTGTCATCGTTGACGTCCCCTCGGCCCCGTCCCCTCGGCCCTGTCCCCTCCTTGGTTATTTCGATCGAGGAGCCGGCACAGGAGCAAACATCATTTACCAACTTTCCTCCCTGCGGCATTCGGCATGACTGGGAGAGGAGTCCAGCCTTTTTCGAAGTCATCGGCTTAGTGGGGCTCAGGCCAAAGTCGAGGACTCAAGGCAAGGGAGTAAAGGTGGTGAACAGGTGGAGGAGAGCTGCAATAGCGTAACTCTGTCCCGAACAGCAGGAGAGTCTCATGCACAGAACATCCTTTTTGACGATGGCTTCGCCAACCTCAGAACCACCACCTCCGACGGCAGCGTTACAGTCGGTTGAGAGAGTGGTTAATGTATGCCGGTACCCCTTCTGCCGACGTGGACGGGCGCAGGACCAAGAAAACGTATTGCAAGTCTGTTGGCTCCGGGGTTTTCCAACTTGGTATTTAACCTCCGCATTACGTTCATTCTCAAGGAGCCTATCCTCCCATTCGTTCCGCCTCTCGACCACCGACGGCTGACCGCAAACCTTCCTCGGTGGTCACGCTCGCCAACGAGGATACGGCTCGCCGCGGGAGCAACGAATTCGAGTCCAAACAGGGCTTCGCGGGCTCCAAACCCATCACAGTCGGATTATCGAGAGCCGTATTGCTGCGAATAATCGAGCAATCCATTCCGATTCTCGCTCGAGCCGATTCCCACCCGAAGCGATTGTTTCTGTTGATTCAACAAAAATAAACCGCGGCAACGAATGACTGTTTACCCTGCCGCCAACTGAAAAAAATCCCTTTCAGACCAGAGGAGCCTGTTATTATAGTGGCTCCCAGATGGAATTCATACATATGAAAGGGCCGATATTAGAACATCTCCGAGTTTCGACTCGAGCGCGTCACTCCAGCCGCGACGCAAAGTTCTGAAGGAAGAAACCCAGCGTTTAGGGACGGAAGACTTCGTCCACGGAGCGCTGTGACGATAACGTGTCAGGATTTATGGCCCACAAAAAAGACTCATCTATAGCGCAATGGGTTTAGCGGGAGAGTCAAGTCCGTCTGTCCACCCGCTCTCGGATTCGGGTTCGGTGGCATCCTCCCCCTCCAAAGTTTCTGTGCTTTGATGCAAAGTCTGTCCATCGCCAGGCAAGGTTCGAAAGTGAAAAATTGATTCCGAGTTGGGACGCGCGTCCCGTTCAGTCAGTTTTCCTCGCTGAGGTAACCCGCTGCGGAGGGGCTATTTTCTTCGCGCCATGGAGCACCAACCGCAGGTCGCCTCGTTAATGGGTTTTCTTCGTTAGAACCATCCCTAGGAAAGCGGCAAATGGTGTTGGTGCAGATCCGGTAGCCCAGCCGGTTTTAGGCCGCCGAGATGCACGCGATTCCCTGCGTACCAATGAATGTGTGCACATCGCGGCGACGTGTTTGCGTCAATTATAATCCACGATCGCCGAACGGGAGTGGGTCCAACGCTGTCCACTCGTCCGAAAGACCGGTGATCAGCCAAGCAACTCACGACGGTTCCGAGAGGCTGATTTTCTATCTATAATACATATCTAGCTACAGGCACGTGCGTGAATAGCGATCGGTCTCATTCGGCACACCGTACCACACATGGACATACGATTCCGAAGGATTTGCCAGTGCGGATTCAGCCCGGTTGAGATAGCTATCTCGAACAGGGGCGAACGAAATCGTGTATCACATCGGTGAATAAGGGTGTTACTCTTGACCGTCCATTTCTCACATCCAATATTGCTCAGAATCGACGTCCCGAGGCCCTCACTTTGCGAATCTGATTCGCTGATATGCATCAAGTGCGGCTAGAGCGATCGGACTTGAAGCTGACTCTTTTTGTGGTACCGGGCGGTCGCAGGCTACGTTCAAGGGTCCCCCTCCTCCCCAAACCTGCCGCGAGCTGGAGGTATCGAAACGGGGCAAAGCTCTCGATCAGGTAGCGCCTACTTGTCGCGTTCATTATACTCGGACTTGATACCTCTCTCACCGCGTGCCGTTTCGTTAACGTGCGCGTGAATTTGTCGCTGGGTCCTTACAGGAAATCGATTGGCGCTCTCGGCGCGGACCGATTGATTGAGTCAGGCCAATTAGTCTAGCTGCCATCGGTGACCGAGATTATCGGAGTCAGAAGTCGATCTCTCACGTTCTCATTAGATGACCTACTCAGCTGAGCGGTCGCGCGGAAATTCTACCTGGACAGCCGTTCCACTGCAGAGCAAAGATCCGCTGCTTTCACCGTTGTAATAATTTCTTTCGTCTCGGATTCAACTTACTGTCGTCCCCACTCTCAACGTTGATGTTGCACTTCCCACTGAGGCAGCGCTGTCTGATCTGACCGGCAGCGGCTAGAAAGGAATAGAGGAAACACGTTGGTATGTTTACCGAACAGCTGTACCGAGATCCTGCCAGCGCCAAGAATGCATTCATTATAAGGAGGAGAAACACATCACGATCTTCGCGTTTGCGGAGCTGCGAAAAGAACAACGGGAGGGGTACGCGCACCTTAAGAACTGTGGGAGTGGCGGGCTAGCGAGTTAACGAGTTCGGATCACGGCAAGGGCGACGCGACTCTGCCCTTCAAAGAGGGGATCTGACTCTTCCACCGAGACGGAGCCTCTTTCGCGGGAGCAACCAGGAACTAAAAATGCCCTTTACGGAACTTTTGCTCGCATGCGGAACAGTCCCGCGCGGCTACGAGCGCTCCAACTGTTCCCCAAGCTGTAATTCTCACTCGTTCACGTCGACGACTGGAATACCCTCGATTTGAGAACTCGCTGCTCTGAAGCCAAGTCAAGTGGAACTCCTGAGGCAACTTCAGTAATCGGCTCCGTGGTCAATCGAACTGGAAGTGCACTAGTTCGAGGGAATCGTAAATATCTCAGGGAGCGGACGCGGAGAGGAGGGAATGCGGGAACGCAAGGAGGGCGGCGCTGTTGGCTGCGAGGGCGGCATACCACCCCTCGTTCCAAAGCTTTATTGTTTTTAATATGAGCCGAAGTCTCTTCTTCGTTTCCCGGAGAACCTCGTCCGTCAGCTGGATAAGTCACCGAGGCGGAAGCTCGGCCAAGAGTTCAAAAATCGGCATCGGAATTCGCGGGCGGAGTGCTTCCAAACCCCGTTGACGCGGGGCTTAGACCGCAGCGTTTTCACGTTCGGTCCGGCTGTGAATCACAAACAAAATGACATTCCTCCCTCGAGTGGAACGTGGAAGCCATTCGTTCTGGTGGGAGAGCCTTTTGTGCTCAGTTTGCGCTACGCACACATGTCCGCCGTATCGCTCTGTAGGACCAGAGAGAGGTACATACTGTAATCCCGTCTCGCAGAAACCCCTCACAGCCGAGGTTTTGAGATATCGCTGTGTTTTATGGTATCCAGTGACAGGAAGAGTGAGAAAGGAGGGGAACGTCTCCCCGAAGCTTTCGGCTCAAAGCCTCTGACAAGATGACGGTGACGGTGTTTGCTCAACTAAATGGGCGGCCCGCTCATCCACCGGCCCCGCCTTTGCGATTGGGTCGCCGCTCACCAGCATATTCTACTCGTAGGGAGCAGACATTGATGCATATTCCGTCAAACTTGAGTGACGAGAAGCTGGCGATGTGGGTCGCAGCAGCTCAGAAAAAGGCAACGTGACATTCTTTGGTCTCCCGATGGGAGAGCACCGGAAATTTCCGTTTCAAGATCCTGACCCAAGTTATGTTAGCGTCAGAGTATAAGGCTCACATCGGTGAAATAGATCTGGGTTGGGCCCTGACCCGAATAGAAGAGTGATATTATCAATCGGAGAGCCGATAAGGTGTCGTGAAATGTACAATCTGGGGTTCAAGTGGAAATCCCCCGAAGCGCGAACCATCCATGCCGAGCGTTTGTTTCGAGAATGAATTATGGTCAACGAATCTGATGGGCCTCGTGCTCCGTGCTACGAACCACGGCACATTTGTGAGGTTACAGCACCGTGATCGGATTACGTTGACAGGAGGATTTCCTTTTCCCCAAGGCTCTTCGTGGGGTCTTGAACTTTCGCGGCGCCTTCGGGTTTCCGGTCAATAGTAATGAAGGAATATGATCGGCAGTCCGTCGAGACCTCTCAGGTGTCCAGCCGAAGTGGTTCTGGAATAGTTCGCTGCGATGATCGAGTGCCACACCTTCCGATCATGACATGCCAATCTAGTCATTCGACAGCGAATCGTTGCATGAGAGGCCCTGTTCCTCTTCTCCTCGATACCTCGGTTCTCGGAGACGATACATTTCCGAGAAAAAAAATCAATCATTTGCTCTGACAAGGCACGTCTGGGGCGAACCCGGAACAGAAGAAGCTCGCAACGCCCACACAAGCGACCGAACAGACATGCGAACGACGAGTCCTCAAGGATGAAGGAGCAAACTTCCGACTTTAGGAGGAATTCGATTGGGGTTTGAAACTTTGGTGTCGAATTCCCCATTCTACCCTGTTGTCGGATAGCTGAACGAGAGCCCGGCTCTGGTGCGCATGGCTGCCGAATTCGAAACTCGCGAGCATCGGACGTAAGCACAAAAGAACCAGATGACAATAAGAACAACGACGTTACCAGCAGTGGCGGTGACACAATGACCACAGCAGCAGAACTCCGTTGTGGGTGGGCCGGCAGATGAAGGTTGGGTCACTTTGTACATTTACCACAACAAGTTCGTTGCTGGGTTTTTGATGGCATCGTGATGCTGGTCGCCGTCTTCCTTCGTGTCGACCCTATTTCATTCTGGTAGGAGAACTTTCTCATCCTATTGAGAACCACGGGGGGGGGGGGGGGGGGGGGGAGGGGGGAAGTCCGACCGGCTGCCCAGTTGGCAACCGTTGCCATAAAACCAGCAACCGTAGCTTGTGCCGAAGCGCTGAGTGTTTTTCAGAGAGATTCCAGAGGAGGGGGAGGAGGCCAAGAAGCCTCCGGCTTCAACTTCTCGCGCTTCCAGCCGGCCATCATAAAGTTATCGGCTAGGCCTCCACGTACAGTCTGATTTTCCACTCCGTGCTACAGCCCTCCGGTACTCCATACTTCCGTCCGGCGCGTCAACCATCTTACTCCGATCAAATGCGTGCTCTGGCCCCACTGCGTGCGTTCCCTCGGTCGTCACTGACCAATAGACTCTCAAATCACTGCGATCCAGGAACAAAGAGCCGAGGCGAGGGAAAAAGCGGAATATTAGCTTGATGAAAACGTGCAGCCTACTAAATTATGATAAATGGAACTAATGAAGGAGTGAAGATAACGTCAATGGACAGACGAAGAGCTCTTCTGAGTCTTTCCCGTTCCGGGCCCGACACTCGGACAGAGACAGGCCTATCTGATGATAGGCTCCTCAGTGAGGTGGATCTTCATGTGGAGGCAGTGGCTTCCTACAGGAGTTTAATCCTACTCCTTGACGTGGTATCCCAATCAGAGCCGTCTCTCGGTGGGATCTTGGAGAAATACGTCGAAGAACAAATAAGGCTCACGATTGCGCGATTCCGAGGCAAGACATCGCACTTCGTGAAACATATGCATCGCAGGAAGCGCTTTCGCGGCGCGTTGCCTCGATGTTTGGAAGGCGACGCTCTTTTGCGGAGAGAATGATCGAGAGAAGATTATTCCTACATCTCTCTCATGTCTCCACAGCCTGCTTTCGAAGATTTCCATAACCGTCGCCTGCAACCCGCTGAAACGGCGGGCGGCTGGAACCCGCCAAAACCGGTTTCGGAAGGTTGACCGCTTGAGCACAATCAATCCTATCCCTAAGCCAGTGATCAGTTCGAAGTTCTCTTGGAACGTGGTGAAGCGCATTGTCCCCGGGTGGTCCCACTTGCTCGTCTCAAGCAGACGCGCAATGATACCGAGCTGAGCTCGGAGAGTTGGCGACGTTTATTCCTTCGCTGCTGCCATTTTAAACGAAGTACTGCGCAGACGTACATGCTCACGTTAATGAAGAAGCGATTCGGATCGAGGTGATCAAACACAGGGGAGGTGCTCAAGATGCGTTTGGTTGCCGAACGATAGAAGGGGTTGAGGTCCTCTCCAAGGTCTCCGCCTTTTCCTTAATGATACCAAACCGTCTGATCAATTCGAATCGCATTGAAGTAACGAACTCCATCGGACTCCCGCTCATTTGCGATGCTGATATTCCCTGCTGCTGCTGCTGCAGCCACTTAGAGCCGGTAAATTCTTCAACCATAAACTCAACGTCGACCGGAGAGGGGTCGATAGAATCAGCCAAACGACTTCACGATTCGCATAGGGAACATTTCAATAAGTCCCAGTGCTTTCAACTCTCTCTTGAGCAGCGCAGTTCGAGAACTTCCGAGAGCCATTGCTCTGCCATTCGACGGGAATGCACGCTGAAGACTCCCTGACCGCAGCCTAACATCTCACCTAGCGGTTCAAAACGAAGGAAGAGTGACAACGAGGGGCACTTGGGTGACGAGACCTCATTGGAGCTTGGATTCTGAGTAAATTGTTTCCTACTTCCCTCAGTGGCAGTCTGTCACAGAACTGGGACAACTTCCGGTGAAGAGCGTTCCGTTCGAATCTTCTCCGACTGATGCGGTGTCAACCGATGCATGTGTGATAGGAAGATGCGCAGTTCCTCTCCGGTCATAGAGGCACCACAAAGCTGGGCCAGTCGAGGTCGAGATTCGGATCCCTGGATACTCTATGCCGAACAGTTCAATCGGGCTAAGCCACCGCTTCCAAGCTGACATAAGCCGACCCAGTTCCCCCATCACGGAAGATCCTGGCTGCTCTAGCACGGTTTTTAACCCAGCCCAGTGCCACCCTATCATCCTACACGCGGCACTTCCATGCTGTACTATACCGGCATCGAGCTGCCTCGCATCGAGCTCTCTCTGTTCCAGGACGCCTCGACCGGGCGGGCGACAATACTGACGAAATGCTTCCACGCGAGATTTTGTGAGCCATTCTTGCTGCTTTCTGTCCACGATTAAGAAGCAGCGGCTTCAAACCCTATGCCATTGACACCAATGGATGCTGATCAAGACGCTTCGAACGGTGTGAGGAAGGCGATGTAGTTATAAGGGCTTTTCCAGCGGGAAGTTTGAAGACGGAGTTATCCCCTCGGCTGGAAGCGAGAAATACCAAAGCTACAATTTTCCTCCAAATCTTCTCCGGAACTGGTTACAGACTGCCGGTTTTCCCATCGATATCGGCATAGGAACAGAGGAAGGCAATGCTTCGCCGAGCTTTTCGGTCCCCGATATCCTGGAGTAACCGACGATCCCATCCAAGGATTCAGTCGTGAGCCAGAGGCTGCTCTCAGTCGAGCTGTCTCGACCCTAGAACTCCTCCTTTGGTAGCTTTCCTTGGAGATTCGTTAGGGACCACAGGACCCTCGCAGGATTGACTGGATTCTCTCCCGAGCCCGTGCGCTCTCGGCATGATCGTTGAGGGAACTCGCACCTCTCTGAGTGAGAAGAAGATCCCGCGCATCGAGGGCGAGGTGGAGCTACGGCAACAGTAGTCATTTGGCAGACACAAAAAGAGGCAACAAATCCGACTCCGTGAGCGGATTTACAGGCGAAGTCGAGCATCTCGCGTATCCATGTAAATACCCAGGCTTTCCGGAAAAGATTATCAGAGTCAGAGGTGGAGCGAACAAGGACGCACACGGCTAGAGGTACAGGAAGGCACAAACACAACGAACAGCGAGACCAACAGGGAATGGGCCTGCCGACCGACCAACCGACTCCTAATCCCCGAGTCGGAGATCCCAAGACTACGAGGAAGGAATAAGAAGAGTATTATTTCCGAACATATTTCTGCCTTTGTGTGACAGATAGCTTTTGCCCAAAGGTCCAGCCTGTCGACCAAAGCCTGTGGTCCCTGTAGTCATGGATGTATCGACGGCTATTCTGTCCCTCGGTCATTCCGAACAATCCGGGTTCAGAAGAGATGATTTGAGAGCGGAGGGCGAGGCGAACAAGGCAGTCAATTCGGCACAATGGCCCCCCGTGAATGTCCTGACGTGCTCTCTCGAGGGTGGGAGGCACGAATCAACGCATGTCGTCGCTGCGATTTCGGAAACGGCTTTTAGTGAACGTCGTTTATCGTCAAAGGACCTGCGGGAGACGCGGCGAACAGAGGAGCAGCGGTGGACTCTCGCGCTGGTTCCGAGAAGCTCGCCGATTCCCTTGTCTTGTTTTGCCTCCGATCGCCCCGATTGTCTTCCCTTTCTCCAGTGGGTTGTTGGCACTCAGGCCAAGGAAAGCTGTGCGGGCGGCCTGGCTGAGTCTTTGGTTCCGCGACTGCGGACCTACCGAGCAACCTACGAACGGAGCCTCTCGTGGGAGGAACGATTCATAAATCAACGGCACGGCTATTGTTCATTAATAAAATGTTTTGTCATTTACAATAGAATTCTTCTCCTCTTTCCCGGCCGTCGCAGGGTAGCATGCTCTTGTGTTCTTCTACTATCCACGCCAACTGCACTCAGTGCCGCGACGTTCGCTGAACTTTCATGGAGTCGTACTAAGACGCGACTTTTGACACAACGATCGTCGAGTGCGAGCTGGAGTGCCACACAACGCATCGGTCCATCGGTTATTCGAACTTCGGATCCCTCGGTTTCGAAACTAATTTTTCATTCCAAGATTCTGAAGTGGCTGTGCCCGAGCGACGGCTGCGCCTCGTATCTCAGCTTGGACAGAAACGCTGGAACGAACTCATGGAGCAACAATCGCACACGGAAACAAAGGCACGAATTCGCCTCTTCAGAACGTGATCAGCGGAGAGTTCCGACTTGCACCACAACCGGGAGGGACAGAAAGAGATGTTCAACCTTCCCGTGGAGCTCCATGAAGATCATCGTCAACACTTAAGTCTGGAAGTTCTCGCGTCCATCACCGTCCTCGAATTTATCGATTCACGAAACTCAGACATTGGGCATGAATCAAGTCGGCCAAGTGGGATGAAGCTTGGATTTTAGGTTCGTCATCGTGAGCTGGCCCTACCATGAGAGTTTCCCCAGCCCAGCCCCCTCCCTCAGCAGAACTCCGTCGACAACTGTGAAGCCTACAGCTTCGTTGATCAGGTTGAAGGCACCGCGTTTACAACGGGTCTATTCCCATTCTTGGAATCGCTGTTGTGGCCTCAAGTCGACCTCGGGAGTCCGTCATGGCTATCGTTATCGAGCGAAGCGGAAAATTCATCCAAAGTCAGAGGCCGTTTCCCGAGAGAACGGGTAACACGCGAAGAAGAGGAGCATTATTCCTAGCAGCGCGATAACCGGCGGTGCGGGAATCTCCGCCACTTTTTCGGCATCGGCTTCTCTCTTGAACGCTCGACGCACCATTGGATGAAGACAAGGCAGTCTTTCCTCATCCCTTGTCCGCAATCAGGAAACCCGATGGACTCAGCTTGATTCGAAACGACCGTTTTGTGGATCCGATTGCGCGCGCGTCTCAGCCGAACGGGAAGCGATCGGAAATTTCAGCCCTCGAGATCTTCAAACACTCGTAAGACGACACAAGCATCGAGCTGGAATGGTTCAACACTTTGAAGTCTTCGAGAAGCGCGAGGTGTCCCTGTACGCCACCACCCGACACTCACTTTCGCTTGGAAACTACCGTCTCCACCGTCGACGGCAACTCACACTGACCAAGCGGGTGGGCGCTCAATACGCCGCCGAGCCAACGGCAATTGGATGGCTGCGGGTGCGCCCTGATAAGATCGAGCCGGGGGCGTTCTTTTGTCCTTCATGGAATATGCGGAGCCCACGATTCAGCACCCTGGGTCCCCGTCGGCTTTCGTGTCTTTTTCGCTTGCCTGTCGCTTGCGCGCTGTCTGTCCATCTCTCTTCCCCCCTCGCGATTCCTCACACAAAGATCCGACGACAAAGAGGAGGAGGAGCCCGGAGTCAAGTCGGCGGATGCGAGCCGTTGGTCGTTGGCATTCACGGAACAAATCTCTCTGCTAACTTATTCTCATCTTTGAACCCCCGCACAGTCTCTCTGTTCGAGAGGGAGAAAGGGGGAGCCCACCACCACGGGAAAAAGGAAAAGTACCGAGCCACAAAGCTCATGCGACTTACCATTGTCATCTGGCTCGTCTGCCTGGAGCTCCTCTGAAAACAAATCGAAACTTCTTACTCAGAACTCTCAGCATTCATAACTCAAACACGAATTACGGAGGCGAATCCGGGTCTGATCGTTTGGTCAGTAGCAGCCGCGGACGGCATCGCTACCGCACCCGGTACCGTTGCGATGAGTTCTGCTCAAACGAACGAAAACGAACCCTTTTGAAGATGATCACTCACCTTCAGAAACGCCCCAGGCATCCGGATCATCTGAGAAACGATATCCGTAGAACATGGTACTTTTATCCCTATAAAAGTCTCCCAAAGCGGTCCGCGCCGTGACTGGAAAATTCGATTTCGACGTTAGTTTGACAGCTTGTGTCTGGAGTGAGCATCCCCCAAAACGACGAGCCATGGCGTCGAGTGACTTCGGGAACTTCGTCTGAATATTTCTTCGAGGGGATCGCGGCGGCCATCGTCAAACCCTAGCATGCTCCGTTTCCGAGTTCGGGGCTCGGGAACGATTTCCCGACGGAAGAAACCGCCTCGAAATTCAGCTGCAAACCCCCTTCACTGCTGCGCGTTTCTTCTGGAGAGGGAAAAAGCGGAGAATTCCGCTACCCAAGCGTCACTTCGGAGCTAGACTCTCTTCCTGCCCAGTAATCGACAAAAGCTAGCAATCCGGACCGTTTCCTGAACGAACGCGAAATACCCGTCAGGGACTGAGTTTCTCCGACGCTCACGAGGCTTGGGTAGCGGAAGACCTCTCCGCGAGAAAATGCATCGCAGAGGGTCAGCACTCTGGAACCTCTCCGGTGAGTTCTTCCAGTATTGAGCGGCGGACTGGAGCTTGGATCTTCGACTTTTGAGGGCGTCCCGAAGCTGCGTCCGAGAGGAGCACTTCGGGAGCTCTTCAGGAACGGTTCGCTCGTGTATTCTCCTCTTCTTGTTCCTGAGAACTCCTGTGAGGGCTCTTCTGGTCCTGCGGACCGTTATGGATCTTGACGGCATGTGGCAAGGTTCCCACATGGACACTTGTCGACGAGCCGCCGCGTAAGCCAAAAGCCGACGTTGGGAGCGATGACCACCACAAAGCTCGCGATTAGCGATGCCTCGAATCGTTATTCAAGTCGTGGCTATCAGTGGCTGTCGATGCCAGGGATGTTGCTCGCTAACTCAGTCAGGTCAGCACGGGCTCGCCAGGCTTTTTCGTAATTCCGCCGGATCAGCGGGTCACTGTCGAGTAGATGGCCATATCCGGTTCGACGACCTCCTAATTAGAAGGTAATTATCCATAGGAAAGACGGACGGACGGACGGACGGGCGTAGGTACGAAGGCAGCAGGAAGGAAGGCGCTATGGCTCGACCGAGAGACGATCCATTCCGGAGCAATCGCCCGCCATTTGCCGACGTTGAGCCGTCGTTCCCGCGACGTGTTGAGCACGACAAGCGACCGGTGTCGCCCAATTCGGCCTCCTCAGGACTGCTCCGTTGAGCCAGGCGGTGTGTGGTTTTTCACAATCAACCAGTTCGGCAGACGAAGTACCATCCGCGCTCGTCGCAAATTCATGCGCAGCTCAAATCATCCGAAGATACGTGCTCGCGAATATTCAATCGCCGGGTCGTGATCGGTGTGAATTGCCTCTGTCCGACTCGTCCAGAGCCTTGCCTCACATTTTCTACGATCTCCATGCCTATCGGATCGGGGCTAGATCCGACGGCCGGGAGATTCCTCATCGGCCAACCGCATTCGAGGAATAGGCCTTGATTTCAGGACATTTCTCTGCTGCATCGGTCGTTCGAAGTGGGGAAAGAGATGGGCGGAGGAGAGCTGAGATTGTGGAGTTTTTTTTTTGCTGCACTCCTCCTCTATCGTTGTGCCTCCCCAGGCTCCTCAGAGGGAGTCCTCTACGATTAATTGGATAATGGCACGAAACCCTACGAAGACTATAATAAACATCGTGAAGCCTCCTTAAGCTAATTACGCTCCACTGCCGCGCTGGCTGTGCTCTCCTCTTGCTTTGCTCACCACTCGGCAGGGCTTCTCCTCCATTCTAGTGGCTCCTTCTGCATCCTCGTCTCGCGCTGCTCTATCCTTGAGACTTGGACAAATATTCGTGTCGGAATAAGCGGCGCACTTCCGTGATCTCTATAGGTTTTCGCTCGATATTTGCTGTTTTCCGAGAGAGCTAGCGCATCCCGAACGCGGATACAACACCGCATGGCCCATCAAAAATCGCGGTGCAAATCTATCCGTTGTACTCCTATCGTCTCCCCGGTGATGGGCAGTTGACAATGTTCTCCAGACCGACAAGTCTTGAGTTCAACCGATGATGTTCTCCAAACTCACGGATGAACCGAGTCGTGACGTCAGATGCTGATGCCGACTGTGACTGCCATCCTTACTCGTAATTCCGCTTTCCAGCATAACTCGTCGAGTGTTTCAGAGTCTTCGCCATTCGGATGGAATGTCTGCGTGAAAAATCCTCGATCCGAGGAGGAGCTCACTCATCAGCGCCCACTCGCCCCGAGTAACGATTTCCCACTTGAGCTGACCACCGCCGAAACCATTTGTGAAGCCGATGACACAATGTTCGTCGATCAAGGGTTGGTGTTGGAAGAATCTTGGAGTTGTTGGGTGACTGAGCGTTATCCCCCCCTCCCCTCAAACACATTCGGGATCACCCTCCGAACTTCACTCCGGCTCATGGATGGAGATTGGCATTGGATCCGGTGAGAAGCCTCCCGCAATCTCTCGTTGCCGAGCCAACCGTTGCCGGGAAGCTGTTGGAGCAGGCCACGACTCATTTGCCTTTCGTGTGGCATCCGAGCACACTCAGTCAATGATCATCAGCTCCACGTCAACATTTTTCCGTGGAGCGTTTTCCAGGTCTCTGATCGGAACAGAGGACACTTCCCAAATGAGAGACTCGATCCCCGCGCGGAACAAGCAGAACCTCGTCACTTCCACCGGACCTCATGGCGGGATACGTGAGGAGATTGAACGGGCCCAATCGAGCAGTCAGGAGTTGATTGAGGAACTCCGGGACTCCGCTGTATCTTGTGCCGAGAGCTGTAGCGGGGAGCTGGTTTGAATGATTAATATGAATCGGCGAAAAAGCTATGCGGGAGAAGATTGTGATTCTGCTCCGAGGGACGAAGCGCCGATAACTTCAGCGAAGCGGCGGGGGGAGAAGAATTGGGAAGAGTTTCGAGATTCTAACGGAAGAGGAGACCGTCGGCCGGCCGATCGGGCGTGCGGCTCCTCGAGACTGGTGGTGGGTCTCCGAGCAGCTTGCCTCCAAGCGTCTGAACTTGGAGTATGGCTACGGGCCGGTCGGGACGGTGGGAGAAGGATGAAAACTCCACCACTCGTCCAGAATCGCTCCTCGTAGCCGCGACCCCCTCCTTTTTTCGACGCCGTGCTGCGACGACAGAGGGGCGAGCAGATGAGACGGGCGGGTAGGCGATTAGCATAGAATTTGAATTATTCGCAGTGATCGCATGACGTCGACGACCGACCATCCACTCAAGCATCCAACGAACTCCTTCTTTTTTCATCTTTCCAAGCAGCACTATCCGTTCACATCTTCGACCAACAACAGCTCGTCCCGGCTGAACGTCGGCCGTCGTTTAGTGGGGGCGGTGGTGTTGGACGAATCGCGAACATTCCCGGCCACTTTGTCGGAGCCAATTCAAACTTCGATCCACCCTTGAAACAATTAAGCTGTGGACCGCGAGCCGATCTCGTTCTCCGAGGCGACAACAACGACCCAGAGGACGGAAGCGTCTTCGCGATCCAGCTCCCAGGAAACTTGTCGAACAGACCTCTCTCGTCTTGTCAAGCTCCTGCTGAATCTGGCGCCCTCGGACAGATTGAAATCAAACAGAAGAGAGGTGCCGATAAAAGCCGATACAGAGATCAAGTGCGGGGACTAAACTGTGCCTGACGAGAGAGTCATTGGGAGCCTCCTCCTTCTTGCCCGGCTCTCCGTCCGGATGACCAGACAGGAGCACAGCCGGCGGAATGACAGCAGTCCAGCGACAAAACGCTACTTCGTGCGAGAGTTAATCCTCGAAAAAGCCGTGCGCCCATCCTGATACGGCGGCGGTTCCCTGGTAAGCTAGCTTCTCCGGGCACAATAGACATCGACAACAGTAAGCGCGCCCGGCGCAGAGTCGAGCCCGGTAGACAGAAGGCCGGGCGACTCGGGAGGGAGGTAGGGTAACGATCGGACCATATTTCAGTCGACAGAGGATTAAAGGTCGGTCTCCTTTGTCTCCTCCTCGTTTCCCCTGTTGTCGTTGCTCCACTCGTTCTACTTAGCGCGCCGACCGCTAGCTGCTGGAGTCGTCGACTGACTATGTGATTACTCTCTTGCCGGTTAAGCGGCACCTGAGCCAAAGCTGACAAATGCGCAGGGTGTTGGTCGCCAAATTGATTCTTGAGCTCCTGGCCGTTACCCCCAACCCTGCTCCGGTAGGCTCCACGTCTGAGGCATCGGAGGAGGAACAAACCGAGGCTCAAATGGGCGAGACTAGAGTCCAGCAACCGCCGTCTCCTTCGCATGAGCTCCTTTATCGGCGGTTCGCTGCCGCTTATCTCGTTGGCACTGGAAACTGCATAGTGCTTTGTCAGCTTTCGAATATTTTGCATTCATCGGGACGGATCTAATGTGTGCTCCGGATCGAGGTAAAGGGAATACGCTTCAAACCCAGCTCCGCGATCAGTGCCGTTCAACGTCCTCGAAGACATAACTTCTCGAGGAGCTCGCAGAACCCTGCGCTTGCATTCAATGCAAGACGCTCCGCGAAGTTTCTCGAAACGACGCGGGTCGAATACCTTGGATCGTATCCGCTCTGTGGTATTTCTATGCTGGCTCGAAATCTTCGATTGAGGCAGCTATGAGCGATCCGAGTCAGTCGTTCCATTCGCCCGAGGTTCTCTCGTCAGATGGTTCCGTTCTACTACACGGATTCATCAGTTCTATCTGAGCTTGGCGAAAACTGATTGTTCTTCGACTCCGAGCATGAACTCCGGATGCTCCACGTGGCTCCAGATAAACTCCACTGATGATCGTGCGCTCCCGAAATACCGAACAGAGCGATAACGAGGACGAAACGTCCGAACAGAAGACCTCCTCGGATTCCTTCTGATGCTCTTGAAATCCGGGAGTTTTCGATTCCGCAAGGCCGCCGCCTCCCAGGGCCGGGAACCATTGCGCCTCCGGCGAGAAAGCTCCATAGTGCCCAAAAGTCCAGTAAGTTCGAGGCCTGGAGCGCTCGTTTAGCTCGCGCGAAAACGTGTCGCCATCCATCGCAGACTCATTACCCCGTCTTCGCCGACTATTAGGCCTCTGGCTCGGTTCGATCTCGCGTTCGTTGTTTGCTTCCTCGCCCGTTCCGTTCATCTTGCCCTTTTCCCGTGTCGTATACTCCGCGCGATGGAGAACACCATAATCCACAAATTACTTGACGTTCATCACAACAAGCAGTACGGCGGGCGATCGCAGTGAGGCCGAAGCTTCCGCAAACGACGCTTGCTATATCATTTAATGCAGTCCAGTGAAGCTGTTTCGGGCCCAATCTCCTCCCTGATGGTCAGTGGTTGAACGACACACCACAACTCCGCCCGCTTGACCGCGACCCAAAAGAACGTTCGTCCGAACGGCTCTCCGCCCTCTGATTTCCCAATACGCAATTTATCTTGTCGAGTCTCGTCGTCGCGCTCGCTGCGGGCCAGAACCCCAGTCTCTGTCGAGGCTTGGACACAGCGTCACGGGAACCGCTCCGTCAGTTGAACCATTTCGCGATTCGTTGAAGATTCCCGCGAGTTCTAATCTGAGCAGGAGTTGGCCGGTCAGGATCGCTTCGTCAGGTAGTGCCAGTCGAGATGACCACCACCGATGCCGGAATCGACTCGTCGAGGAACACTCGGCGAACGAGCTTGGCCGCGGGCGAAGTCCCTCGCACAAGCTATTAGTGAAGTATTAAGAGGCTGTTCCCACTCGGTCAGCATCGGCGATTTCCCACTTTCAGTTGGAAAGAAGGGAAGGCCGAGAGGTTCACACCCGAACCCTACGAGAGGTCGGGACCCTCGCGACGAGACCCCGTCGGTAAAAAACATAATCACGCGTTCGATTCGACTGCCGCTCTCGGACGACGGATCCGCACACGAACGTCCGTAATGTTTCGAATCCGAGCTCATCCTGCTCGGTCGAAGCACGTGTTCCACCTCGAGCACGGGCACCATCTCCTCCGAAGTCCCGCCGGATTCCCCAAGGGTATTTCCGAGTGTCAGCGGGAGCCAGCACTCGAGCCATAACCCTACGTCGTAAGAAGTCGAGCTGGCTAGCCCGAACAAAACAGTCAAGCTGCCAGCCAGACTGGATGGTGGCACTTCTGCTGCCACAACCAGCACATTGGGCCATACATAAGGTGGTGGAGCGCTTTGTTCGGCCCCTCTTTAGCAGGGCGGCAGTAAAGCGCTTCTAAACGTCACTTCGACACCCGCTGTCCATGAATTTCGCATTGTACACCGACCTACCGAACAGCCTAGCCACCGCCGCCACCGCGACGACGTCCACCACCAGACCGACGATGGCGAAGACCAACGCCGCTGCCAAGGCACACACGCCCGGTGAGGCTTTTCAGAAGTCCTTGCTCCAGTCCTGGTTTATGGGCCGCGCTAACAGGACATGGAAGAGCCACGCTTGGCAACAGTTGGCCCGGTGCGGCAAACTGGGTGCTACATTGTCAAGCAAGCAACGAAATATAGCCGGCCGCCTCAGTGGCTAGCCAAGCGTCTTCCTGCCGTTTCATGCAGGCCTTCATACGAAGTAGTTCCGTCAAAACCTCCTGTCTGGTCGTCGCGCGGGACAGTCAGTTGCTCGGTTCGCTTGCAGACCCACCATTCAGTGGACAGCACCGCGAGCAAGAAACCGCATTCCGATTGCACTCGTGGTCCGGCAGACTCATCCGCGTTGTCAACAGCAGCCGAGCTCTGAAACGGGCAAGCGGACGAAAGGAACAAACGACGCCCGAGCGGGACCAGCTGCCAGACGAGCGAGTTGCTAGCTTCCTAAATGTCGCCACAAATCGGATTAGGCGAGGATAGCAACCGTGGCGTCGGAGGAACGAGCGCTCGAGGACTTCGTAATCGTTCCTCGTAAAACTGTAGCATGTCGCCGATCGGGACGCTCGTGAATGGATCTTGCTCGTGATCGCTCGATATCCGAGGGCGCTCCTCCGTAATGAATGGATATCTCCGATTCGTTGTCTCCGATGCAAACACAAGAGCGGAGTCCAGGAACATCGTGGGCACAGATCGCGCATGGGCGGTATTCCTGTTGCTCCAAAGCTAATATTCTGAGTATAAATCTGAAGCTCATGAACTGAGGGGGCAGTCGAGCAACAATTCCGTTGTCTATCCGCTCTCTCGGTCGTTTGCTCGTGCGTGGAATCTGCTCAAAACGGTCACTTGGGACCAAGTACTCAAGGGCGACTGAATATAGTTCACGTCGGCCCCCTGATAGACATCCTTGAAACGTCTGCCGCCCGCCCACTCACTTCGACATTTCCAGTTGGCCACCGTTGTAGAATCGGCACCGAAACTGATACGCCGGCCAAAACACGTGTTCGGTTTTCAACTCGCTTCGTGTTGAAATTCGCAAGTGCACTCTGATCGGTGGAGCGCTCGTCTCGCAGCGAACAAGCCAATACTACATAGATACTCGTGCCGAGCCCTATTCGGCGCGAAGCCGAAATCGCATTTTCTTCCCACGTCGAGTGCTTGGTCGGATGAACTAATGGCAATAGTGGTCCCGAGCGCTGATCACGTTAGGTATGACACTCGGGCAAGGTCAATGAGTGTCGGCCTCCGACACAAGAGCTCTCAGAAATGCCCTTCGGGCTTGTGCCGGAGGCGTGTTGAGAATGGGGAGCATGGTGTGAGGGCGTGGGCTGAGAGCCGGATCAATGGCTGTATGATAGCGTCACGCACTGCTCTGTGATTGTCATAATGGAAAAGTTTGTGGCTCTCATCATCAAGGAGTGGAATAGGCAAAATGTAGGCATTTGCATGAAGCGCTCATTATGGGACTGAGTGGTTATGAGCGCAATGACTAATTGGAGATCGCAGGAGTTAAACGCCGAACTTGTTACAGTTAAGCTGAGCTATTCCGACCTTGGTGAGTGATAGTCGAAAATGTCCGAGAGACCACATACTCCCACGTGGATCGCTCGTCAACGAGCCTCGGAACAAAGTTTTTGGTCGGATCTGACCACTGCACTTAGAAGTTTCGTGGGGCTAAAAAGTGGAATTTAAAGTCGTCCCCGCACGGCAGTCCGGGATGTTCCTTCGGAGTGCTCCGGATGCTCACTTGTTTCGGATTCAGATACCTTCACTACTTCCAACGGCTTGGAGACGGCCGATTCGAATCGGACAAGCACTGTTCCGCTTCCGGCGAGTCCTCTCGAGGGACGACTAAGTGTGAGATCAGACGAACACCAACAAAGAGGAATTAATGAGATGAGGAAAAACAAGCAGGCAGGCCATCCGGTCGTTCTGCGTGCCTACGTGGCCCTCACTCCGCGGCCGGCTCAACCGAGGCCACTTTTTTGAGAGTCTCTCCGATCTATCTGGCGCTCTGTTGGCTGCTCCCGAGCGAAGAACAACTGGTTTCCGACCGCCAACAAGTCGGTCGGAAGGGCTGCCCGTCCGAGCGAACCCCGTCTTTAGACCTGATACGCGAGGTCGGGGGTCCGCTGGATTCGGTTGCGGATAGTTCGGCGTCTTTGTTAGTTTTGCCGCGGTTCCGCGTACTGATGACTCTTCGCATTATTGAAGTCGTTAGATGAAGTTTCTGAATGAAGTCGTTAGAGGAGCGTTTACGGGGCTGGAAGGAAACGCGCCGGTCGACAGCAGTGGACGAAGGCAGGATCGTTGATGTCCGCCTCTTTGCTCATTTTCACCCTGTGGCTCCCCGAAAACAAAAGAAGTCATTCTCGACGTTCGTCTCATGCTGCCGCTCTGTACCGCCCGTCCGAGCTCGGATGAGCCGGGACGAGACCGTACGTACTCCGAATACGTGAAACTCCGAGCCGTGGCAGCTCGACAGCGAATATGTAGACATCCAACGCCTGTTGAAAACATCCCTTCATGCTGTTGGGAATAACGGTTCCGTCAGGAGCGCGGCCATACATCGATGATGTGAGCGATGTGAATCAGGTCCGGTTTGGTCCGAACGAGATCCGGGAGGTATCAAGTAATACATAAGAAGATCATGGAAATGACGTTGGGAGCGAAAATTGGATGTATCGCTGATCTCACCAGCGGCCATCAAGAGCACGTCGTGCAACGAACACCGACCGCGCTAAGCCACGGAGACAACAGGATCCTGTTCGACTCCACGGACCGTGAATACGAACTGCTTCGAGCATGAAATCGAAATGCGAACACATTCCACAGCTTCGTCATCGGAGCGCGAAGCGAACACGTGTGAATAGCAAAATGGAAACGTCCCGACAACAGTTGCCGTCTTCCAAGTCCAACAAACCAAAGACGACGACTCCTCCATCCAACTCTGGGAACTTCACAAAAGGGCGGACGACAGAAATAACGAGTCTGCGGCTTCAATTCTGACGCTGTTTCCCCAAGACGAGCCGAACCAGCCAACTCTCTGAACTGAGCTTCGAAGACCAAAAGTGGATTTCTGTCCTCAGAGCTCAAGCTTCCGACGGGAGAGCGTTCCTTTCCTATTACCGGGTCTCCGGGCTGTCTTTTGACAAGGTGGACTTCGAATCAGAATTGTGGTGCCGTCTTCTGAAGTTCAATTCCCCTTCTCGCTCCCCTCCTCTCTACTGGGGCTTTCATTTTCGACGGCGGTATCCACTTTTAATAATTCCACCTTCCTTGACACAATTGTTTCCCCGAAGACATCTGCCTCGGCGCGCTCTCCCCCCTCGCGGGCGAGTGCAGCGATGGCTCTTTGATTGCTAAAGCCCAGAGAGAGTTGAGGTCTTCTTCCGCCACTTTACTCCGATCTGCAGAGGAAGTGTTCAGCTCTCCCACATATGATGCCGATTCCGATGACTTTCTGCCTGCTTATCGGCGCAGCCTGACAACAAGATCCGATATTCAGGTGGTAAAGGCCACGGGGCCGAGCTCTGGTCAGGCCGTTCAGTGTTTTATGTTGGGGCTCAATGTTGCGCCCGAATCGAGCGGGAGAGGACGAAATCGTACGGCCTGAGATGTGTTGATCTTCGCCCGCTCCAGGGAGATATACCACGCACTAGGATTAGTTTCCATTAGCTTCGGAAACGCGGCAGTCGGGTGCGTCGTGAGGATAAGCTCGCAGTGGTCCCTTCATAACGTCATTCGCGGCTCCCAGGTTCTAAACCCCGCGGTACAAATCCCACAGTTACCTGTCATCGAAGGTGGCCGCTCTGTCCCCACGAACGGAGTCAAAGGTCTCGAGGTCGAGCGCCCTCCGCTTTCTCGAATAACGAATGTCGTCTTCGCGCGCTGAGGACCGCTTGACATCCTCTGAGTTCTTCAGACGTTTCGGTTCGCTTTCCTCCTGGGGAGCAGCGCGTTGTCCAGGCATATTCAACCCGAATCGAAGCGGTTTCTTTGCACAGTCTACTTCTCTGAAGAGTGCCTGGATCAGAGCTCGCTTTTCCTGCTGGTCCAATATCTCATGGCTTTGAGCCCGAGATACGCGGCGAGTTGGAGGACGGGGTCACTCCGAAAGGAGGACTCTGCTGTTCCTCTTTTTTGGTTAGCTTGCTTGTTTGCCATTCGAGCTCGGACTCCGTCCACAGCTGACGCCGGCGCCAATAGAGCGGTAGGATCGGCAAGGCCCCGGTTCACCTTTTACAACAACACAGACAAGAGGAACGGGGTCGGAACGGGCAAATAACAGAGATTGGCGCGCAGGGGCCTTGACGGGGACAGTTTGAGTGGAGAACAGGGTTGGAAACAGAGGGACCTGGAGAGGAAACAAACACAAGAACTTTGTTGGGAGACGTCGCCGTCGGAAGAAGAGAGAAGGATGGCAGTGGGGAGAAACTCAAATTGCCGGAAGAAAAAAAACTCCACCCCCGATCGAGATATTCTGGGGTCGAACTCAAGATCCCCATGAGCGACTCCAACTCTCCTCGATGGTAGACTTCTTGTGGTGAAAAACCGCCTCTTTGCACCTCGAAAAGTCGTCAATGTCAGATCGAGATGAGCCAAGCCAAGTTCGGTCGAATCCTGGAGGGCAATCGGGTAAGAGTGCGATGACAGCACCGCTCACTCGGTCCTGGCACCTCGGTCGAATTATAACAACTACTGTAGGCGGCGTTTCTCTGCAGTAGATTCCACGCTCATTCTATCCAGCTTCCATCCGCACATCCTCGACAGGGAGGGAAGACTTTGGATTGGCGGAGTATCAGATTCGGGAAAAGAAGGAACAGCGCTGCGTGTAAGCAGAAGAATGAGGGAGAAGATTTAAACATTTCAACAGGACCCCCCGGGAATTTCACCGGCGAGCAGTTGGCTTTACTGCTCGCCGTGCACCGCCTGCTGGCTGCGTAGGAGTTTCCTGGCAGAGGAGGGAAAAATAAAGACACGGACGAAGTTGTCTTCCGAACTCCTGCCTTCCGCTCGCCGACCAACCAACAGGACGGAAGGTTCGTTTCTCTTATTCCTCATACACGCGTCAGGAAGCCCCGTCTACATCAAAGTTCACTCGTCCGGATCTAACGTTTGAACAAGCACAGTATTCTGTCTGGCTCTCCTGCCCGTCCGCTTGAGACTCCTGGAAACACACGGTGCTCCCGCTGTTTGCTTTTCGGGTTGATCTGGATTTCGTGCGGCTCGTTCAACTAATCGTCGTCCCCAATGGAAGATCCCAACCGCAGGGGAATTCCTACGGCCGGAATCACTGTTGCCGGAGCGCTCTCGTCGGCCTCTCGACAGGTGGGCAGTCTTCTTTCATCACAGGGAAGGAGACTTGAATCAAGGAGCGAGATTGATTCTCTTCCGCCCATTCTGTGTGGTTTCCGAGTCCTCGATTCATCCCGAACGAGGACGAGTGGCCGCCCAGCTCTCGTGCAGGGGGCAGAGTCTCGCGAAGAAGGGGAGGGGAAGAAGCGGCGACCGACTGCCGATGCCACCGGGTCGGACTGACCCGGGCGCTCGATGCACGGGAAAATGGTTGACAGTCAGCTGCCATAGCCAAGCTCTCAAACTAGCTCGGATGAGCTGAGCCAGGTCTTGTCGACTGCTCGGCGTTGTAGTCGTCATTGGAGTGCAGCTCGCATCGGCGGCTCCATTGTTCGATGACGGACTGTCGGTATAGCCGGGTCCCCCCCGGGGATGCTCTACAATAGTTACAAGAACTTAGGCGGGGGTAGCACCGGAGCTGCCGAAGCAACGGGCGAGCACACACCGAGGACGGACACGCCAGAAGCGTCGCTGCAACAACTGTGCCCGACGGGACGAAATATGCGAGGAATCTCGCGACATGTTCCGACCGGCTCAAAGACCGCCCAACGGGCTCCCATAATGCGGAAGCAAGTCCGGTGTTCCCTTCCCCCAGCCAAGGGGAGGGGGCCGAGAAGCTCTACCACGGGAGAGCCTGTCAGCGAACTGACCGAATCGTGAAGAGAGAGAGACTGACAGACAAACGGATGGACCGACCGACTGGCAGCAACACTGTAATTACGAATGTGCTCCCTAGATGGGAACTGCTGCTACTGATGCCGCTACCGACTCGGTGGGTCAAGGAGTACGCTTCGCTGGCTCCTCTTATTACGGCGGCGGGAAGACCTTGGCCCGGCGGTGGAGCTCGCCGCTGTTCGACGTCGAAGACTGTGGTCCAGAAGGCAGCAACGAGCGAGGCGGGAGGAAAAGATCGCGCATACCGTTCCGGTTACGATTCGAGTGGTAACTGTCTGTCGTTCTGTTGCTCGAGTCCGTAGATCTCTCCCACAGTTCCTCTCCAGCGATCCAATCTTTGTCGGCCGGAGGACGATCGCGTCTGCGAGGAATCCGTCAAGAGATCATCCGCTGAGATCTAAAGACCGAACAGCAGCCTCGATTCGTTGGCAGCTCGACGACGAGCGGTCCGTTACGTTGATTTCTGCAACGTACGCCGACGAAACCTCCACAGGCTCGAAGTAGCAGACAGACAAACGAGGGTTGGGAACGCAGACTCGCAAGGCAGAGGTGGAGCTAACGAGACCATCGACTGTTCATCTCGATGTAGCCGCTACATTTCTCTTTCCATTTTCTCTCTCTAATTTGCCATCGTCGTTTCATGCTTGCGATTCTCAAAGACCGTATTTCTCGACGGATTCCGGTCACGCGTATCAGCTGAACTGAAGCTGTTCTCGGTGGCCACGGCTCCGAAACGGCTCTCCCGCCACCGTAGGGACATCTTCGGCACTAATAAGATTGCGGACGACGCCGCAGTGACCTCACGGAGGCACTGGAGTGCCGCAGGACTAATGCCCATTGAAATGGCTCATTGCGTATCGTATTGGTTCATCTATGTCATCCCGACCGTCGACGACGTGGCGTCCGTCGCGCTACACCGCTGCGGCGATCGACGGGGCCCACTTGCTAGAAGAGGACTACGCCACTTTGGCTCGCCCGTCAGCTCATAAGGATCGTTCGTTCATTTCATCCGATTGCGCATCTGAACTAGCGGGCCCTCGCATCGGATCCAATATCCCGTTGCGCCGAACCATCGACCGCCGAACACGAGAGACCTGAATCCGATTTTTATATTTCGTAGCGGGAAGCCTGTGTCCACCATGCTCCGACAAGCCCGCTAGACAGATAGCTGGCGAACGAGCGAGTACATGGCATAGAACCAAGATGGACGGTATCACGCGATGCGCGAATCATCTGCGCACTCCAGAAGACCTCAACCCGCCCAATAAATGGTCGGGTCGTCAATGCCGGGGATAAGCGCGTTGTTGTTGTCAGGATTTCGGTCCTCGTGAGCCCATGACGACCAATCATCTGCCAGAAGAGAACGTGCACAACTATTTTGCATACTGTACGTTGTGTGTTCGAAGCACTTCCAAAAGCGTGGACAAACCCGAAAGACCTAGTCAGCGGTTCCTGGAGAGCTGTTGGTCGATTGCCTCGAGATTGACCTCGCAGGGAATGGCGTTTCCCAACGCTCCCAGGTTGAGCTATCCGTTCAGAGAGGTGATTCCAACGCCGGTGATGCACCTCAACTATTATAGATGTACATCTGGAGATCGGAGGATAATCAGGCCTCGCGGGAGCATTCACTAGGGCGCCCCCGGTACATGCATCGCGAAGCGATCGCCCGGAATCCTCACTGAGGTCTGAACCCCGGTCCGTGCAGCTGCAGAGGACTCGTTATGCGCAATCGAATCCTTAGAAGTGAATTGAAACTCTCGCGAATCGATCAGCGAGCTGACAATGCCGATGTAGAGTGTTATTCATCCGATCGTGAAGTAGTTCGGAACGGGCGGATGGCTCCAAACGAGCATAGCGAGCAAGCAAGCTTGTAGTTTGGTCCGAACCGATCGAGGAACGCTTTGCTTGTCGATTAGCGAAAGTGAGTAGTACGACTGCAGTTCCGACGTCCGTATAGAGATCGACTTCCGTCGACGGCGCGTGAACCATCGAATTGCGTCGCGTTGCCATCGGAGTTCGTTGGCGAACTTGTGCTCGGCGTAAGGAAGGGGAGAATCGGAGGGTCGAAAGTAGCTAGGCGGTCCGTCCGTCCGTCAGTCAGTCACTCTATAAGCCACCCAGCCGCGAGGTTCGTGGCGGGGTTGAGCGATCGCTTCACCTCGGAGCCGGAGTCCACCTTCTATTTCCGATTGGCTCGGCTCCGCTTTCCTGGCGAAGTCTCATTCAATGGCAGCAAATTTGGATCCAGAGCCGAGCTGGCCATTGCAACTCACGGCTGTGAGCAATAGCGAACCAGACGCCGGGTAGGCGGCCGGCGCAAAGTGCTACAAACGGAAACGGCGATCGACAATTTACGCCGCATTGATCAGGCGAGACAGGAGGTGAGTGTTGGCGGCGTTCGGCGATGGAGGACAATTATGAGCAATTTCAATGCAGTCCATGAGCAACATCGGCCGTCGTGGCGCAACGACGAACAAAAACGATCGGAATGAGTCAATACGATTACATCGAGTCCAATATCCGGGCTCGTCGGTCGGTGTGACTGCAATTAGGACCTTCGACAGGCGCATCTAATGGAAGGCGTGTGGCCTTCACGGGACACACGTTCTGAGTTTGCTCCCAATCCACGAACCGCTGCTCCCAATTAAAGAGAGCCTTGTTCGATGTCATATTCCCCCTCCCTTTGTCTTCCCGCACCCGTCCAGGGAAGAAGCGCTCCGTCGATGGGCGCACGGAAGCGATCTGAGGAGCTTCCGGGAGGTTGAGAGGAACGATCAACCACCACGCTGAGATCTCGATCGCGAGAGTGATCCTTATGGACAACTGCTTTATTTCTACAAGCAAAACGCAGCCCGCTGAACTTCGATCAAAGAGTTCGAACTTTCCTAGGTCTTCCTCCAGAATGGACTCTGTTTCACGGATCCCTCTGAATCCCTCAACCGCATCGCTACGACAGGACGGCGGACAATTGGTGGCCGGGCGACCCATTCCTGTTTTTTGAACGAGCAAAACGACGAGGTCGGTTAAGAAAAAAAGCGAAACCACACGAGAAACGCACGGAGGTGCGAAATCTGCCTACATCCACCAACTACGTATTACGGAGTGCAATGCCAGGAGAACTCCGGTCATTCAACGGAACGTATGCACCTGCTACAAGGAATCGCCAGAGCATCAGGCGATACGTTTGTTCCATATCGGAGCAGCAGACCACCTGATTCCCTCGGTGGCTCCGTCACCCGCATGGCTGGAGACTCTGGAGCGATACTCTCGCTCGGCGAGCGCACGCACCAGGGCGACGCATATTCCCCGAGAATAAGTAGGGAATCCAAGTCCGCTTGAGTGAGAAAACAGGAGCCCGCGAGCAGGGAAACGGGGAGAGGCCAGTCGGAGGGATCTCCTCGCATTGCTACCGTTGCCGCGTTCACCCTGTCTTGAGGGCTCCGATACCTGAACGAGTTGGACGGAAGGCATGGAGGGAGGAGGTGGAGAGGAGTCAAATCTGTTTGCATACCGTGCGCACACTGAAACGGCGGGGCCATCGAGCCGCCCGTCGGAAAGATAGAGAAGAGGGAGCCAATGCCAAAATCGATATCAGCAACCGCAGCACATAAAGCGTCCAGGACGTTACTAGCACGCCAGCGTGTTGACACAGACTCTGAGAGCGCTCTTCCCGCGGGAAACGGGTGAACTTTGTCAAAAACCCATATCCCCGCCTTCTCGGACGGCCGAGGCTCACTTCTTTTTGTCCCTTCAATTATCGCTAGAGTTGGCTGACCTTCACATGGCTCATTCGATTTCCCTGAGCAAGCTCTTCGCTGGGAAGTCACAGCCCATCTCATCCATATGCCCTACCTCCATGATGAAATTGAAGTAATTCTCAAGTGGACGCCGTGCTCGCCATCTGTCGTTCCGGTTGGCAGCGTGGTTTCGGGATTTCGACGCTCTCAGAATAGCCCCTTCGCTGACGCGAACGACTCTCTCGCTAACATCCTTGTTGACTTGCAGGGCGAAGGCAAACGGCGCCGACGAAGACCCGCGGTGTGACTAATATGCCACATTCATGTATGCGGTGCACGCACGTGCACACGCCGGCACGTTCTGCGGCGGCGGCTCGGGCAGCTCCGACGAAAACCCCTGTTGTGCTTTTCGGCCGGATATGACGAAAAAAAGAGGCAGCGGTGGGAACGCTGAATGAAGACTGACGACATGCGGACCGCGGGATGACGACGCGTCGATTCGAGTCGACGATTCGAGCCGAGATGAAACGAGAGAGTGGGGGGAAGTCGACTGAAAATTTCGAATTCAAATTCGGCTGTTTTCGTTCCGGCAACCACGTCGTCTACCGCTCCGCTGGATGTCCATGGGATGATCCGAGCTTCAAACGGAGCGAGACCCAAGAACGGGGAAGACAAAATAAGGAAATGGGCGGAGAACGCATTCCGTCCCAAAGAACACTTTCCTTTCTTCTGCTCACACATCGAGGACAGGTTTCCTGTCGCCGCCATAAAGTCGCAAGTCACGATTTTCTCCCGAGGTCGCCTCCAATCCCCCACACGGCAGTCATCCCACGCCGGAAACAGGTAGACTTGCTTCGAATTTTCCTATTCGAACAGTTCGGCGCTTTGTATCTCTGTCAAATCGACGACAACTGGGCTCGGTCGTGGCGCAGTTAGGTCGAGGATGTCTACGAGCAGGAGTGCGAACCCCGACAAGAATACTTGGCGGAATGACTGCGTGATCGCGCATCAGAGAGAGAACTGAACCTCAATCCGACACCGGAGGCACGCCCTCCAGCAACAGAGGTGCGAAGCCAGGGTATCCTCCACGATCCCGGTAAGGCAGTGGGAATGCAGTGGACAGACCGACCGGCCGCCGATGGCATCGACGGATAACCGCGAGGGAGCGCCTCGACGGAGATTAGTTTATCCGAAAGTTGATGCGCATTCACAGTGTCGTCGGGGTTATACCCTCCCTTGGTATACGAGCTACTGGTGGAAATTGACAGATACCAAGACCATTGGTCAGTTTATGGCATGGAGAGTGTCGATGTAATGATAGCACATTCGCGTCTCCGCTGCTAACAAAAATGACTCCGTCATCGAAACGTCGACGACTCGCTTTCGTTCGACATGTCCTGAGGAACAACGCGTGCCCTCATTCCGTTTGCCGTCAACGGGAATTCGTCTCCCCAGATGACCTCATCCGTGAAACTCACACGCACCGGAGCATTTGAAATGCTACGCCAAACGCTTCCACTTCCCGCCCATCAGCATCGACGTCGAAGGCATAATGATGATGATGGTGATCATCATCATCAGCAGTCGGTGGGGGTAGACTAGCGGGCGGTCGTTCGAGCGAAGACGCGGTAGGTGGGACAAACCGACGTACGGACCCTTGGAGCTGCAGGAGCGCCAGCTGTGGTTGTATATTTTAACGAGTCGAAGCGAGTGAGAGGATGACGGCAAAACTGAAGGGAGAGAGAAGACGAAGGAAAGCTTGTCGTCGTAATCGTTGCCGCCATCGTTGTTGCTGCGGTAATCGTGAAAACTGCTGCTCCAGTTGATGAGGAGTTGAATTAAGGGAACTATCGCGTGCGCTAGTGGGGACGTTGCTTCGCGTTGACATGGTCCCTCGGTCAGTGTGAGAAGCACTCGCCCGAATAGAATGGGAACCCTGGAACTAATCTTCGGAATAGATGCATCCGCGAGGGCTTGAAGGTTTAGCGTGTTTTTTATGTCTTATGCGTCTTAGAGCTCTGCTCCGTCACAGAAGACACCGTTTCTAGTTCTGACCAGTGGAAGACAACAAACCCCGTCTCTCCTGACGCCTCAAGTCATCCAAACTCCAGCATATGAACTCGCCCGCGCGAGCGAGACTCGCGATGATTTGGCGAGTCTAGATATGAGTCTTGAACAGAACCAAGTGTTCCGATGAGAGGGCCATCGCTTGTTGATTGATCCCAGTCTCAGGATCCTCAGCTCCATGCCTGGGACTCGTTCTCCAACGGTGTTCTTTCCTACCCTCAGCACGGCGGGTGTGTGTGTGTGTGGTACACAAAATGTTATCATTGCCCGACTGGTTGTATGTTTATAAAAATTCCGCGAGCCGTCATCCGAGCGTTGCTGTTGATGATCCTCGTTGAAGAATTCCCTCGTCGAGCGCGCTACATCCATCCCGTGTAATTGGCTTTTGCCGTTTTGCGGCTGTTGATACCTCGGCGCTTCTCTTCCCTCCCTTCTGCTCCCATCACTCGCTTCCTCCTTTGTTCCCCTGCTGCCCCCCTCGTCGGATCGGCCTAGCTCCGCGTTTCGACCGGACTCCGTATTGCCTCTTTTGTGGTCTCTCTGATTCCGACTGGCCTATATTGCTATATTTGACCGAGTGATGAAGCCGATGGATAAGTCAAGGGATATTCGAGATGCGAGGATGAATGGCAGACGAATATGGCCGGGCTAAGTTTTGATCCGAGCCCTCCATGAGGGAGCCGTCGAATCTCTATCTGAACGATGCATCTCCTCCGCCGGAAAATCCACAACGGGGAATTCATCATCACCTCGAACGCTGTGCTGGGTCACCCATCCATATTACAGGATCATATCGAACCTTGGAGGGAAGATAGACTTGGGAGCCGAAGCGCGGAATGCAAATTCCCTCATACGTGAATTTCAACTGGAATCAGCTTCCCAGGATTTTCGAGTTTTTGCACACCGTAGTATTAAGTCACAAAGCGTTTTTGTGAGGCTGACTGAGACTCCCGCCGGTCCATCGTCGCGTGCTGCTGTTGAGATAGAAACTCGATACCCTGACATGTACGTTTTCCAGAAATTCATGAGATCACGAGCAACGATGTTCAGGTTCACCAGTGGTCCGATTCAGCGATCTTCCACCGGGAGCTCCGAACTGTCCGCGGCCCGGCTTCTGATCGTTAAAATTCTTCCCATTCAGCTTGCGCAGCAATTATTCTGGAGGAATCATGTGGAAATTTCGAGAATAATGAAGCTCCCGGTGCGAAACAAGCAAACAGCTAATAGGCAGTCTTCAAATATGAATCATCTGGGCGAAGTTTGCTGTTGTGCATTTTTTCACTCGTTAAAAAAATCATTTTCACGCTCTGAAACGCAAACTTGCTCCAGTCCCCTTGGGAGTTCGCGGGCCGACCGACAGGCCAACCGGCCTGTGAAAGATGGGGTCGCTGCTCTCCAACGGCGCGACAGGTTTCCATCTCACTCGAATTCTGACTGCTAGAAACATGCATATGCAAAGCTGTACATGTCATTTCTAACGCGGGTAAGCTTCTTCTCCTGTGACTACAAACGAGCCAACGAGCGGAGAAACAGTCCGGCGCATCTCGGAGCGCTATCCGGGGACATCGGAATAACGAAATATTCCGGCATCCGAATGGATGTTCTGCTGGGGGAAGCTCCGTGGGGAACAACGGTGGTGACATCAGGGAAAACGAGAAGCATCAGAGCACGCGCGTTCCTAATTGACCCGGAATGGTTCTCACGTTTGCCGATCGGACATCTGCATTCGGCTGCCGGGTCAGTTTATAGAAACTCCTGTTCGCGGAAGAAGGAATAGCAACGAGCGCAGCTTCGATTGAGCGAAAACGGTTTCCTCCAGAGATCGTTGTTCTTCTCCGAGCGGGAACCCTGCTCATTCAACTTGAGCAAGCCTAGTGTGTGGCGTGCCTTTCAAGAGCTGAGCAACTCGCAGTTATATGCGTATCGTTCCTATGACCGTTTGCGTTTTCGTTCGCATCGTTTGCCTTGCCGAAGGGGAACAGGCCTCTACTTCACTTTCCCTTCTCTCTCCAACTCAACGATCTCACGACTGGTTTGCTGCAATTCAGTGTCCTTTTGATCTCCTCGCCGGATAAAAGGCTTGTTCGCATGCTTCGAGTGACTTCGAGAAAGACTACTCAACTTCACCTACCTCGCTCCACTGCCGCTATGGAGGCAGGCGGAGGTTCCCTCGGCAACCCCGGTGGTTGGGGCGAATTGTGCTTAGCGTCCGTTCGTCGTTTAACGAGGATGCATCGGAACGACTCTTCATCCCCTCATTACTACGTGTACCATCCTGTTTCTTCCGGAAGTACTGCTGGCGCTTAATTGGCCCTCGAACGCCCTCTGGCGAGCGACGTGATGCGCCCGTAACGGGGGCAGAGGTACAAGCAGCAACGATGACGAGAATGACACGCGAACAGCAACAACAACGATCGGCGTGAAAAGGTCTAACTCCACTGCCGTTGTGGTTGTCGCAGCAGCATCGAGCAACATGACCAATGCCTGACTCGTCCCCCTTCCCAACCATCCCCGGAAGACTCACCAGTACAGAAAGTGGGCCCACGGGTTAGAGAGCGACCAATCAGTGTTAATCTCGGCTTGAGCGTGAGAGTTCGTATTGCTGATTGCCGGCGTGTTTCCTCTGGTCTGGCATCAAGAGCATCGTGCGCGACAAGCCCCAAGCGGAACCACTGTCACAGCCTTCGGACGGTTCCATGAACGAGCCACCGACTGAGTGCCGAAGAAAGGCAGCGACGGAGCCAGCCAGCTAACGAACTATCCGGATCTCGTTATCTTCCATTGATAGCGGGAGGAACTCGTTCCCGCAACAGGTACGGCTGGCTCGTTTGCAAATAGTTCTGAGCAACGGTGGAATTGCTCGGCCGTCATTCTGAACTATAAACTAGGAGAGATGGAAGAAGGAGAAAATAGCGAGAAAAAAGAGGAGCGGATGAGAGGAGAAAAATTGGAATGGAGAGAGGGAAAATGAGAACGGAGAGGAGGAAAATAAGAACGGAGAGGAGGCGAGCCGGTGAGGAGTCGAGAGACGGGGGACTGGAAAACACACGAGCTTGAGGAGTGTCATCCCCTCGGGACGGAAAGAGCTGTTCTCTAATGCACAGAAAGGGAAATGAGGGGAAGCGGGAACTCTTGCAGCAAATCGTCGGACTGAGACAGGAATCAGATGCCAGAGCCAAGAAGACAGAAGCCGATAAGGGTCCAGATAAACGGACCGTAGGAAACTTTGATGTCGAGAGATGATGGGAGAACGAGGTGGACTGGACGCTCTAATCCGATTGAGCGTTCGATTGTGCCCAGGAGCGGCTCTCGGGAGCGGAACGAATGTGATCACGTGAATTATTCACTCGTTCATTCGCCGCCGAAGCCGCAGTGACAGTTCCAGCTGCTGAACCTAGGGGTCTCGAGAAGGTCTCGGCAGTTGCTTCCCAACAGAAACGTTGCATTCCCACTCCAAGCAAAACGGAGGCTAGCGGAACAGAAGCACTGGGAGGCTATGCGAGGCAACAGATGAAATTCTTCCGACTGAGCGTCTGCATCTGAATTTGGGGTTTGATCGATCGTGCTGCCGTCGACAGAGCACGTCAATGCGTTTAGGTTATCGTTCGGACGTTGCGCGGTCCAACGGGGAGGAAAGAAAACATTCGCTCCTGGTTCCGAATTTCCACCCACCCACCCACCCATCAACCCACCGGCGAGGCTTCTACGAGTTTTTCCGGTCGAGTTTGCTTTGTTCTCCGCGAATCCGAAGACAACGGTCGACACCGTCGCCGATTTTTCGCTGCTGACTTGAGCTCTGATCGAAGTCCGTTCCCAAATCGAGGGAGTTGAGGTCTAAAGTTGGCTTGTCGTCCCTCGCGAGAACCGCGAACTAAACATAGTTTCGATATTCGATTCGAGGCTGGTGTTATTGTTGTTTTCGCCGTTTCCGCTGTCCTGTCGTTTCTGAAAGGCGAGCCAGCAGCAACAGCAGAAAACGGCCAGCACGGAACAAATTGGGTGGAAACGCGTGAAGAAAAGAAAACGGTCCGAGTGGTACTATTGGCGGGGTTTCTCCCGGAGATTACGGTACAAGTCGTGATGCCAGTGGTTGTGGGGGTCGGGGCTTTTGCGGGTACCCGACGAGGTTGTGGGGCGGATCACTGGTGGAGTGGGTTGAGGTTCGTATGGGAAGCCAGGGGAGGAGGGAGGGGGGGGGGGGGCTGGGAATGCTGTCGCTGCTGCCGCCGCAGTCGAAGGAACCGGTCGAGGAGTCAGCAAAGAAGGGTCATGGAATGCTTGCTTGTTCCCTCGCTTTCTCGCTCGACATCCAAGCACTGACGGAAGCGAGCGCGTGTTCTCCCAACTCTTCATAGTCTCTCGCCAGCGAGAGTGAGGAGCGGGAATCAGGAGTCGGCAGCAGTCGAGAGTCGACCAAACACCGGACGAGCTCCTTCTGAACCCACGAGCGCCAAGCAACGGCGGACCTCGAGCTGCGCGGATGGGACGGGGAACGGAGGGGAATTGATCATCAGTTCGCATTCCAGGTTCCAGTTAAACGAAGCCCAAAGTTTGTTGTTCGAAGGGGTGACACCTCCGGCGGGAAGCGGAGGGGATGCCGGGGCTCTGTTTTCGCAGCCAGAGTCGAGAGGATGGCGGGGAACTGGTCTCGCTCGTTTCAGGAATCTCTCGTCGATCGCTTGGAGGGTGTATCTGCCGTTGCAGAATTCCGATTGCGTGCGACGAGACTTCTCCTGATTCGACCAGACGGGAGTGCTGCTAGCTCGTCCGCTCGTGATTCAAATTGTTGTTGTTTTAATAGATCTCTAATTACAATCGCGCTCCGACGGTTTGCTTTCGTCCGTCTGCTTAGCGCTGCTTCCCGACTCGTCTCCCGAGCTACTGTGCTCGAATAGCACGAGCTCGTCCACAATCGATTCCAACGCAGTTGGCGGACGAACCGAGGGTTAACGTCCCAGGCTTTCGAGTTTTCATTTTTCTCATCAATGCGTCGGAGCTGGCAAGATCCAGAAGACGATGTATGCTCAATGGCAGACTTCTCGGATGATTGCTGCAAGGAACCCCCTCCTCGTTTAACTGAACACTCTTTCGAACGCAATCTGCACGGATGCTTTCCCAGAAATAGCCAATAACGCTCCATGAATTCAAACCGGAACGAATGCGGCTCGAAGGTGCCATCCAAGCCATTTCGTGAAGTACCAAGTGCGAGTTGATGAGCTTCCCTCATCCGACTACCCCGCTTCACATGTTACGAACTGTTGAGGACTGCTTTGCTGCAAGACACATCGGTCAATTTTACTCTCACTCGGTATTCGTCTTCAAAGGATTTCTACCAGTTTCTGATCGAACATGTGCGGGGACTGTACGAGTCCATAGAAAGGTAGAGACTCGACGTCAGTGGTGTGACAAGCTCGGTTCTGGCGCTGAAGGATGGCCCCGGCTCGGAGTCTTATCATCGTCAGTCCATCGAGCATTCCATTTGATTTCGATTCTCGTCGGAAAAGTAGGAAGACTCTCATGGAGTCTGTCTTCCCGACCAGCAAAGGGGCCGACTCTCATCAAACCTTCCGTAAGTGATGTATGTCACAAAACACGTTTGTTTACACCGGATTCAATTCGCTCACCGCTCTATCACACTGATTTCAATCTGCTCCTCGTCGGCAACCTCTTCGTGATATGAACAAGAACTCGACGAATCTCCGAGTGTCTGATTTCGCAAGGGAGGGCCGTTTATCGCTCTCCGGGAGCTATCAGACGAGGAAAAAAATCACTCCGAGTGTTCCTATTCCTCAAACAGCTTCGCATTCAAAAATACAGCCTATAAAACCGGATTGTGGGTTGCCCGAATTGTATTGGGACTCAAAGTGACTCGTCACATGAAAAATCTGGTATCGCCGTCATCAATTGGTGATGCAGGCTCCGATGACGCCCGAGTGCCTGTGGCGTCACGATTGGTGGGGGATAATTTTTGGCGCGAGAAATTAGTGCGTCTGAACCCTTGAACCTGCATATTTCTATTTCATCCAACGAGAAACACGGGGAAATCATGGAAAAGATTAACATGTAAACTTTCGCATTGGGAAGGGAACGCATTCCCTGCTCTTCTTCGGGCGACTCTTGCCTTGAGTAGTTCGGAGTGATATCTCATGGCGAATATATTGGCCTATTCGCTCTATTTGTTGAGTTATTCGGATAGGGCGTTCGAGCTTTCTGTGCGGCAGTGCGCTTCCAGGATACCAATCCAAAAGATAACCGACCGTATAGCTAGCCAGCCGGCTCAGGCATGGCGGCGGTCAAAAAGAATGATTCATGAATGAAGAGCAGCTTCTCAGGAAATAGAGGCCGTTCTTGGTCTCACTTGCTCTGCCTTGGTCTTCGCAGCTACCGAAGACCCCATTTTCTCCGGCAGCTGTTTAACCATAAGTTTGCTCACAATTAAAGTTCTTGGGACATTCTCGGGGGCGACCACAGCCGCGAGCAAAGAAAACATCGTAACTCCGAGCGCGGCGACAAACTTCCACCATCAGCGCGATCCGACCAAGTGTTAACCCGGGATATTCTCACCGGCTCAATCGATACGGCCTTGTTCCTCAATATGAGCGAAAGACCAGGCTGAGAGTCCCACGCGAGCCGAGAAACCACTTTCGAGCAGCTCGGCAAAACCATGACCAGCTTAAGGTATTGAAGATTTCGAGAACGGTGACCGTGAGGCGATCATCGCATCCGGTCAAATCTTATGTAGCGGACGTTTCCAAGAGCAACATACAGATGAGCCGACGGGAACTTTTCTCTTCCTACTTCAGAACAGGGGTGTGCTGACTTTCGATCGACTCACATCTCGACGCCGTTGACTCAACACACTCTTTACCTTTCGCGTCGGAAGCCAGCGCGGTCAACATGATCACGGCCGGCCAAGACCACCGCAAGCTCACAGTGGCCATTGATAGCACTCTCGTACGACACCACTGTATAGACGTCAATCCGCTTCTAGAAAAGCAAACACATCTCACTCGACCCGTTCCTGGTCACCTCCACTAACACAAGCCTCAGTGGCACCTCGTTCTCTCACTCGATGCTGATACCCGAACGGATGATCTTTTTTTGTACGTAGCGGGCGTATTCTCGAATGGGTTCGACCTCACTCAGCGAACACTGCTTTGAGAAAGCTGCTGAACTTGCTCTCTTACACTGTCGGAGCCGCCTAACCGGCCACTGACTCGGGATCGACTCAACACGTGGTGGAACTGCGGTGGGGGCCCAGCACTCTCCCAGGGCCCTCTCCGAAGCTCGGGAGGAGGGATCTTGTGGACATCCCGATCCTCGACTTCGGAGCCTCGCGACGGAGAGAGACGTCTGGGGAACACATTACGAACACGTTCGGAACATGTTCCCGACTGTTGCAGCTCGAACATGCTCCCGAGGCTGTCAGTGTTGAAATGTCAGTTGCTGAAACATCAACATCACCGTCAGGAGATCAGCGTTCTCTCGAATTACACTTCACAGTGCTTCTCGTGGTCGAATTCCCTGAGCCTTATTGACATTTATCCACTGTTGCGAATCAGTGAAGATCAGCGATCGGTGCACATTGCATGAGAATCCTTCGCAGCAAACACACGGAATATTTTCTCTGAAAACCGATTTGATTTCGACCGATTGACCTGGATCATTCATCCACACCGAACCCATTTGTTGATTGGGCAGCCTCCATAATCGTGCAAGTTGAAAGGTTCATGAGTCTGACATTTCGTGCACGATTCCAGCTCAGCTAGTTAGTACGCAGACGCTGCCCATGCTATCAGAGATCTCTACTATCCTCTCTGTAAATGGACCGGACCCCAAGAGCGACTCGTTCTGATCAAACTTCTTAACTTGGAGACCCGGATCACATGAAAACCTCCTCCCGAGGCACCTCAAAGGATTCGGGGAAGAATTTTAACCTCCCGTACGAGAATAGTTGTCCGTTCTGAGTTCTCCGAGCGGGTTGTCCCGATCATGGTACATCATCTCCCGAAATACCACTGGAGGGGTTGTCCTCAAGCTGACATATACCATGAGCCGTTATTTTCACGGACGGAGCCCAGAATATGCGCTCCGTGACTCCCGTGGGACTTCCCTTGAGACGCAGCGGCGCACCGAGCTCCCTGTCATTTGCGAACAACGCTCCCGTGCATACCGCCCAGCTGACCCCTCGCCCCTCAGTTCGATGAATTTGGGAATACTTCACTCCTCGATACGCCGAGCGAAGATATTCCCGTTCGGAACTCTCCGAGGGTCAGTCGACATTTGGGGTTGAACACGCAGATTTTAACGCTCTCTAAAACGCAGGTAGACCACCTTGACCGCTTCCGAAGTTTCTCAACGAGGATCAAGCGCAATCGTTGCGATCGCTCCCGCGGTACAAAAAACGTTCGTTCTCCGTGAATCTGGAGGAATGTTGACTCCGAACTCGCAGCCGCGATTCCCCACCCTGCAAACTTTATCACTGCATCACTGATATGCACAGATGTGGATCTCACACAGGGGAGAGGAAGTGAGACTAAGACAATATTCATTGTTGAGTATTGCCAACACGATGCTCCTCCTGTTCTTTGATCCTGCTGATAGACGAGTGCATTCAGCAGAGTTCCGGTTTCAGGAGACGAGTAATGCCGATTACCTGCGAGAAAGGTTCGTCCCTAGGGTCGGCACATGAAGATCGAGACGGCTGTGGCAGCGTTCAGATGTAACAGCTCGGGCTCATTTCGACCCTTCCCGCACTGTCGATCATTACTGACTGCAATGAGCATTACGTGTTCTGTGAAGTTTCGGGAAGTACGGGCGGTCGTCCTCATGGAGACACTTACATTTACATTTGATTCTACCTAACCTAAGGGGATAGCGTGTTCCTACTTCCGGCTGACGATTACTGAGTTTCTCGAATGACGAACACCCCTCTCTCTCGGTACCACCCGTTGGAAGCGTTGTCCTGAGTTGAATCTCAATAGAGATCATCAATCTCAATCGACTGAAGTCGGAGCTAAATTGGCCGGACGTCACGCATGGAGACCGATTACAATCCTTCGATGTTCTCATGATGCGGGCCTGCGCCGATGATCGACTTGGAAGCTGGACACGGAGCCTGGAGTCAGAATTTTAAAATCACGGACACCACAGGCAAGGAAATCTCAGGTTCGATGCTCGTTGTCGGCCTGTTTTTGTGTATCCCTTCATCTCTGAGATGTCATCATAATCTTTGCCCGGCGATTTGCAGGGCATCCTCAGACGTGCACCGAATTCATGCGGCAGGGGATTCCCGATTCACTGTCAGGATGTTTCAGTGTTTTTCGGTGTGAAACTGAGTATGTGAGAACAGGACCCATTTTTTCTTATACTTTCCATCACAACATCCGATGACCACCTCGAGAAGATGATACAAGGGGAGCGCATCCCCTCAAATATCCGTCGAATTCCGGCGGTATTCCGTTGAACTCTGGGTGGATCGAAGCGGATCATCCTGATAGAGACAATACTCCTAATGAAAACCACTTTCTAGTGTTACACGGGGGAGGAATCATTGAAAAAGGAGCCATCGTCTCCAAGTTCGAAAACAACCGCACGCTTAAGTACTTGCCACGCTGGGTGTCATTCTACTCGTGAATTCAGGAAGCCTTGCGGCAAAAGCGGGGCCATTCTCTTTCGTATCGGAACTCGTCGATTCTCAATCCTGAGAAATTGAAGCTTCTTCGTCCCGGAGCATCTCAGCGAGAGCGTGAAGTGAAGAGGCTCTCTTCCCTCGAGAGGAAAGGTCCCGCTCCTTAACGTAGCTCCACAGCGTGCCCAGGGGTCAGACAACGTGCGACCTATTCTCTCACCGATCTGAAAACACTGATTTTGGAGGAGCGAAAATAATTCGAAGCAAAATCGGAGCAGATATTCATCAGTATGTGAGTCTTCCTCCCAAGCTACGGTTACGTGAGTCGTAGGAGACTCCCTCCCTGATTAACACTGATCATCAGGGACTCTTCTGAAGATAGATGGGGACTGATTTTTCCTACTCAGGATCGTCTACGGCACCACTCGAATCAAAGTTGATGGTGAGCAAGGCGTTGGATACCGTCGACGCTCTCTTCCAACTCATCGGAGAACGCGAGGATTCTCCGCCGGGTCACTTTGGCCTCAGCTCTTCCGGGACCCACAATCACCTCGGAGAAGCGGGAAGTCGACCAGTGTGACGTCTCCGAAGGCAACGGAGGCTTTTCCATTGCACTACTTGCCCTCGGAGCTCTCCTTAAGGACGATGAAGGGAATTGAATGCTCCAACGCTGCGGTCGTAATGGCCCGCAAGCGGCGGCTCCCGTCGACTCTCTAGGGGGATCAGACCACTATGAGTTTCATCTGTTGAATGCCGGGCTTTCTGCACGAACGTGAATCGGGCCTCGGACTTATTATTGACGCATCCGGATGTACTGGAAGCATGAGCACCTATATTGTTCGTGAGATCTTGAAATTGCGCGCGATCTCTCGAAATAGAAGCAATCTCTTGAAAGCTCCCAAGAGATACTGGAGAATCCGTTCGCGCCGAACACACCTCGAAAGTTTTTGAATACCACGAATGCCGCTCCGAAGGCGCCCTCAGCGTCGCGGTGGCTTGAGCGCACTCAATTGAATTGATCGACATCTTCCCTGCTCGGATTCAAGCGCTCCCTGGGAATGCCTCTGTCAGGTGTGACAGTCGGCGGAAATCGTCTGTATTCCTCGCTCGAATTTTCGGGCTGATCCAGGCCGAACGACGAGTTCTGTCACTCTCCGCTGCAGTTGTTCTTCGCAATAATGAGGAATTTCGCATCAAGCGAACGGTCACACCAGTCAGAGCTGTCTCATGTTACACAACAATCGTTCGCATATCCGATCTTCCCGCTCGTGAAGTTCAGCATTTCGTGAGAAACCCTCTATATCTGATTAGCATGGATTCGACTCCATTGGAGTTCTCCATCTCAAAGGATGGTTTTTACATTGAATGAGATACAGAGAACTGGAAACCTCTACAGGCGTGTTCGCTAGTTTCGGGAGAAGATACTGCGTCGGAGGGCACAATGATGAGACGGATATGTGGCTCTGACGATAACCAATCCGAAGAGATGCGCTCACTAGAGTTCCGAAGGAGACGTATCCCTCTCCGTGACGTAGGCTCGATTCGTGGAATCTACCAAACTCCTCGGAATAGAACCCTGATGACAACATGCGATAGAGAAATTCAGCCGTTTCGATGATGGATCGCTGCATCTGGCGAACTTATCGTCTCCGGGCCGGCCGATCTCCACGTCAGACACTTTGGAATGCGTCGGAGCTCCCGCTGCTGTTGATTCCTCTCTGAGGCACGAGTTTATTGCGGAACACGAAAGCTAGACGTTGCCGAGTTTTCCCGCCGAGTGGCTGTTGCTAAGCATAACACCTAGAAGCCTCGACTTTGTTGCGACTGCGGGGAATAAAAATAGGGCCCTCCTCATCTATAAATCAGTCGAGGATGGGCGTTGCATTTATAGCGACCGGCTCGTAAATGAAAATATGAGCGACGTTTGCGATGGCCACAGCTATTCTTCCCGCTTCCGCTGGCGAACCGAGAAGGGAACAATTGATTGCGCGAACTTCGGGCAGGGTAGGAAAGGACCTGTTGCTCAAGCCTGATGCTCCAACCTGACCGAAGTAACAGTCCCATCACTGGCGAAAGGAAAGCCTCGTTCTCCAACAGACTTCCCCATCTGAGGAACTGACAATGAGTTGACCTTGTTCTTTTGTCGGTCACAAGAGGACCTCGGACCGTGGTGTCTTCTCCAACCCACTCTACGACTGATTGTGAAATTTATGCGGATCACGTCACGCTGGCGGGGCTTCATCGGCAATCGAGCCCAGCAGATGGACCGGTCATTTGGCTGACTGAGTGAATCGCTCCCGCAGCTCATTACCACGCGTACTTCCTCGCGGAGTACGCATTCCCTCGGATATTAGGCTTAGGGATCAGGAAAGCGAGTTCAGCAACTTCTCCGGCAACGGAACTCCCGCGCCCGACCGCTCCAGCGCTCAGATCTGAGGGAGGCATACAGGAGTCCGATAGGGGAGCAGTTCGTGATCCTGCGTGTTGCGTCAGGGTCGTCAGCCGCGTTTGATCATGTGGCACTGAGGTGTGGTGTTTGGGAATGGAAACGTGAACCGGGCTCACCCGAGCGCAAAGAGTTCATCCTCTCGTTGTTTGTCCTTTCTGGAGTCGGACCGGGGAGAAAACACAGTATTGGCTTCCCAATTTACCAGGAAGTCCACAGGTGAATTCCTTGCGCTTCTCTCCCATCTCACCCGCGTGAGTTCAATACGAAAAGAGGATTGCGTGGAATCTCTTCTGAGATACTCACTGGCCCAACGCGTCTTCAAAGCTGTTGCAATAACAGCAATTTGTGGAGAGGGGGTAACTGGAAGAGGAGCCGCCAGCTAACGGAGATGATTTGGAGTTTTTCTCTCAAGCCCGATTCGTTCCGAGACGTGGCCTTGTACACGCTTGCAAGCAGACCGAGAGCTTTGTGAAACGTTCAGGAACCCTGCGAATCCCCAGAGGAGACACTTCCAGAGAAAGTGAGGCAAGCATCGACGCAACAGATTTCTGTTCTGATCCTGGGCTTTGGTGATAGCAACTGCGTGAGGGAAGTTCTCCTCGTATGCGAAACTTGTTGACGAGAAACACGAACGACCCGCCGGACAGAGGAACGAAGTTGAAGCGGAGACGGATGTCGTGCGAATTAGTTTCCAAGCCCCGGAGATGCTGCGAGTGCTACGGCTTTCGGCACTGCAGGGCGAACTCGAGGATCTCCTTCCGGCTCTCTCCGAGGAGCCCTCAACGTTATTAACAGACGCACCTATGACCTTCCACGGCACTACATTTCCATCTTGGACGGACGGTGGAATCGCTGCTCGCCCCGGGAACTTGCCATGCTCTGCCTCACTTACACGAACTCCTATATGATAGCCGCGTAATCATGACTCGCAATTTAAATTCTTTTGATGCCCTGCCTTTTGAACATCGTGTCACGGTAATCGGAGCGAAGGTCTCTCCGCAGACTTGCTTTGAATCTGCGAGGATCGTTTCTGTTTGTGGGAACGAAATACTCGCGTTCTCGCGGTTTCGGTCTGCTGGCGTGGCGAATAGGAGTTATCACACCGCGAGAAGCTATCATCAGAGTAGCAGTCGGGAAGGGAGAGCCGGGGCTCTGAGTAGCGTCGGGGAGCTCAACGATTCCACCGGATAGCAACGGAAAATTGAAGATAGGAAAGATTAACGTTTGCAACCAGCGGAGCCGTCGAGAGTTCAGCACGTAAACGCAAAACGTGACCCACCACGAGGGCTTCTCTGACAAGGAGGACGTGAGTTCGAAGCCTGGCTGACCATTCAGAAGTGGTTTCTATGGCTCCAACTCCACTGGAGCCGAAGGTCAAACTCACTTGCCCATCGAGCTGGCCGCAGCCACGGACTCCGGTCGAATGCCACGGTTTCAGTGGCAACCGGAAATGCGCAGAAACTGCTCGAGACCATCAGCCCGCGTGGGATGCCAGCGGCTAGGTCCCGCCGCTCCGGTGGCGGACCCTGCGTTGCAGCTCCGCAACGGTTTATCGGAGGAAGTGTGCTTATGATTTCTTCCCGCTGGCTGTTCCCGACAGCCGACAAAACGAAAACAGGAAAAGAACAACGACGGAGGGGAGGAGAAACGAGAGCGAAAAGAGTATAATGAGGGGGAGAGGGGACTTATTGTCTTTGCGGACCAGGGAGCAACCATAGGCCCCGGCAGATTCGAGCTCTGCCAAAGACCGATATGGGATAGTCATCCGGTCAACTTCCCGTCCCCGATCGAGCTCGCCTCCGCGAGCGAGGCAGCGGGCAGCCGACCAGCTCGCCTCACCGCACAAGCCGTCGCCCACGACCATCTTCGTATCACAACGCTGTGGCAAGCGACCGTCTCTTTATTTATATGTGAACCTCTCTATTCAAACGATCATATCCGGCAGACGGGATCTCCGGCTGAGATGGATCCGAGCTGTAACGGAACCAATGTTGGGTTCAGAAGTTAGCTAGACCTGTACACGTTTCGACTCGTTAGTTCAGAATTCCCCAACAATCAACAAGTCGAGAAATCCTCGATTCAGAAAACCTGGAAGATAGGCAACTCCCTGACCCGCAACCTGGCGCCGAGGATACTGGGGCACGTCGAATCGCAAAATCGGGGTCTCCGGCCAGGCCACTCGCCGAGTACGGAAATCTGGAGGATGGAATGGGTTGTTTTCCGATGGAACTCTCGAGGAAACCCAGATTACTCATCTTTCTCTTGGTGATTCGTGTATCGGCTTCGCTACACCCGGACTCCTTCGGTCGACGTGTACCGACTAGAGTTCTGTGGCTCTGTTGGTCGTTTGCATACTAGCTATCCGTGCTCCATCTCTCCCACTCGTTGACGGGCCCATCGTTCTCATGGCACCTGCTCAAATTCATCACCTCACTCTCTCTCTGCAGCCTCGATTCTTGAAGCTTTGTTCTGAATGTCTCTGTCCGAATTCCGCGCTCGAAAACGAGCCGAGATGGGGAGAAAGGCTAGTGAATCCAAATGTTCCTCCTGAGTGGGAATCCTATGGAGCCAATGGCTCAATAGTCGACGGAAAAGGACGGGGACCAGCACGAGTCATTGCGGTTCACTTGAGCCATATGAATGACGGAAAGAAGAGGCGATTTTGTTGAGTTCTGCGAGTTTGTTATACTTCTTTGTGGTGTACGGCGTCTGAGAACACATCATAAATACATGGCTAACGATCTAGGACCTCTTGGCCTGGAAATCGGTAGGGTAGCCGGTTGCGTAGGTGGCCGTAAAAGGAGCGGCTGCGAAGGAAATGCTCTTCTGAACAACGGGTGCGGAGTACGAGATGGTTTTGTGCAGTGCTGGTGCAGCGTAAGTAACAGTCTTGTGGATTGCTGCCGGTGCGGCGTACGTGGCGTAAGCTGCAGGAGCGGCAACATACGTAGCGGTGGCAGGAATAGCAACGTAAGAAGCGGCGGCGGGATCAACGTACGAGAGGGTTTTCTGAGTTCTAGCGGGAGCGGCGTATGAGAGGCTCCTCTGAACGGTGGCGGGGGCAGCGTAGGTTGCGTAGGCCACGGGAGCCGACGTCAGAGCCGCCGAGGACGGCGCAACGGCACCGGTGTACTGGACCTGGGGCTGGCTCGGGTTCTCTTCGAGGACGATTTCGGCGGCCTCGTCGTTCGATTCGCTGTAGAATTCAACCTTATCGGCGGCTTTGGCGGCCCTGGTGATGTGGATCAAACGGTCGGCGGGAGCGGCAGGCTTCTCGATATCGAAGACTTGCTGCCCGGGTTGTTGAGAGACCACGCGTTCTACCTGAGCGGCGGGGGCGGCGTGGTTGATGACGCGGATCGTGGACGAAGGCTCTGCAGGGGCACTGACGGTGACGGTTTCCGGCGCACGTTTGTCAGACTCGTGGACTCGAATCAGCTGTTCGGGTCGTCTGTACTCTTCAATGCGAACTTTTCGTTGACGGTTTGCGATGTGCAATTGATGGACAGCGGTCTTGGCAACTTGTTGGTTGTGAGCGACCGGAGCAGCAACGGGGGCGGCGACCGGAGCAGCAACGGGGGCGGTGACCGATACGGTTCTTTGTTCGTCGGGGACTGCGGCGGCAGCGACGACTGTAGGAGCAGAGTAGGAGATCGACTTATGGTAGACAGGGGCGGCAGCCTCAATGACGGCTGGAGCTGAGTAGGAGATGGTGTTGTGGACAACGGGGGCGCTCACGAGCGCGGCGGCGGGCGCAGTGTACGCATGGGTCTTTTGGATCGCTGGAACAGACACGTGGGCGGTGCTCGGGGCCGCGTAGGACACCGTTTTCTGGAACGAAGGGGCTGCGTATCCGGTCAGGGACTGACCCGTGAGCGAGTAGTCCACATAAGCAGCCGGAGCAGCGGCCACGAGGGCGGTGAGAGCAACGTAACGCAAAGCCATGGTACACAGCGATCCGAACACCCCGGAGAGGTCTCTTATAAGATCGGGATTTGCCCTCGCTCATGGCCGGCCTTCAACTTTGGTATCACGCGACGAGCAACGAACTCTCTCAACTCGTTCCGTGCCGTCTCGCGCGCTTCGGCTCGCTCTTGCGAGATACCGAACGGAATGTGGTGCCACGGATCGAAATCCGCGCTCAGGGCTCAGCGCGGGAGATCGGATGCTTTCAGACGAATGTCGTGTTGTGTCCGTGATCCAATCTGCAGGCCTCGGGGACGTTAGTCATCATTGCAGACGGGAAGCCTCGCTGCCAATGGAAAAGAGGGACCCGATACCCCTCTGGATCTGATTCCAGTTCCTTGGGACGGAAGCCCGGATGGAGAATCCAGCTCTAACAGTTGAGCCCGAGTCCCCCTCAGAATCGGCCACTTCGGCGCCAGGGATCGTTTGATTGAAAAGGCAGATACTCAGCACTTTCTAACGAAGGGATTGTTTACCAGAAAAGGATTCCGCTGGTGACGTGACCCCAACGCGCTATCCGGGGGCCAACGGACCGGACTTTTTTACCGAATCGCCGCAAAGCGGAATCAGTGATACTTCGGATAGCGCTGAGAACTGATGAGAACCGGCATCTATTCTAGTCACGTACTCGCGTCAATTCTTACCGGAACGGAACACAAAAAAAAACAAGTTGTCCGCTCGAGCTGTATATGCCCCCTCATCTCGACTCTGCGCCTTCGCTCCCACCTCGGAATGATTCGATTATCTCACCAATGGCTCTCTCGACCGATGGCAGTGAAAGCAGGAGGGGAGGTGTTTCTGTCGAAGCGTTCATAGTGCTCGTCCGTGAACAAAAAGACGAATCAGAGTGAGCTTCCTGATTGGGTCCGCTCGTTCGCGGGCTGGTTGTTTGGAGTCCTAAACAAATATTGGCATGGGTTCATTGTCGAAATCGCAGAGTTGCGGGACATAGAGCGCTCCCTGCGGGCTCATACTTTTTTTGAGGGCATCGAAAGCCGCTTTTTGGGGAAGTCCGATTAGCTAGTTTGTGTTTTCATTCTACAGTCCAATCGCCGGTTCACCGAGAGTGGATTTTCGACCTCCGCGCTTGGATTATTCTCCCTATTCTCTCGCTTTTCGCTCCGAAGAGCCGGTTTACACTCTCTCTCTCTCTCTCTCCGCCTCTCCTCCAGTCCGAATCGGGATAATGAAGCTCTTCGCAGAGACGGAATGTCAACACAGGGAACGTTTCAGCGGAATTTATTTGTCCGAGAAAAAAAAATGTGAGTGGGAGGTCATCGTCGGGACTGGAGGCCGTGTTGCTGTCATGGAAATACATTCAATGGAGAAACTCTCATCCGGTTTCATGGTTGATTTCGAATCCGTTGTGAATATTCCTCATCCGAGACTCGGCGGCCTCAGAAGCGGTGAAGCGCCGCAGATTTTACGCCCTGAATCGTCCAGTCCCTTGACACGTTCGGATGGCAGCATCCTGGTTCAATTATAACCTGTTCGACTCAGGATCAAGAAAGCGTCTTTCCATGGCGATGAATCTTGAGGGAAGGAACGCATCTCCTGTCGCTTGCACGTGGAATGGTGAAGTCGAGTAAGGTACGATAACGATGCACGCGGCGGTCTGTGATCTTTGTAGAAGTGCATGTTCTTGCAATTGACTGAAACGTCATTTATCAGAGCGACTTCGAAGGGTACCCGAACTTTGGTTGGGACATTCGCATATACGTACCCTCGCTCTCCAGACTCTGACCGGATCCCCATCGGAACGCCTCTGAAGTTGAAGAGTGAAGAGGGTTTGAGGAAGAAGATGAGGATCATTATCTACCTGTCCATTCTCGGTTACGATATATTATCTTAAACTCGGAATTCAGGCTGTCGTCGGTGAAATCGGAACCATTCGATAACGGGAAGGAGAGTCGGGTTCTCACGAGTGTATTGTGCCGTCGGAGAACTTAGCTTGTCGTCCTCGGTGGACCCGGGTCGTAAAAACCCGAAAGCCTTCTGAGTGACTGACGAGAAGGCAATCTGTTGTTGGCTCGTTTCGAAAGGAAGAACGCGTAAAAGGGTATGAGCTGAAGAAAACATAGTGGAGGTTTCGATGTTTTTACAACCGGAGCGATTCGCAGAAACTACGCTCAGAGACAACAAAAAAAAAAGTCTGTCCTCTTCCCTACGTCACAGACTCTTCCATCAGGTGGTTCGTTTCTGTGTAACATTCGCCCGACGAGATCGAACTCCGCAATCATCGGGTCGTTTTTGAAACATGGGGTTCGTGCTCTCCGCGTCGCCCCGGATCAGTGTTCCGCTGGTGCGGTGAACTGTGAGCTTTTGTTCACTTGACAGCTCATCGCGAAGACATTGCTCGCGAAAATGGAACCAGCTGCGTACAGAGCCCCGTTCAGCTCTTGCCATGCGGGCAGGCGCATATGAATCGAGTTCTGAATGAGGCTCATAACGGTTCTCTTCAGCTGTTCAGTCAGGCAAATATGCATCTGCATGATGCAAACAAGCTCCATCGCAAAAAAGCTCGTTCACCAAAAGGCCGTTGTTTGCGTTCCACAGTCATTAGCATGCGGTCGGTCGTCTTCCTAACATTTTGTCAGTTGAAAGCGCAGCAAGGAGAACGCTCACGCACAGAGCACCAAGGGCTTGTCCCGTTCCGTTTTTTTTTTTTTCATTTTGTTTCCGTTCTTCTCCATCTCTGAGCTCACTGAAGCGGAACGCGGTTTTTCGCCGAAAGGAAACGAGCTTGAGTTCCACGAACGGTGCTTCCTCAAGCTACCCTTGAACCGAGTAAGTGTACTCAACTCACGACGCATTCGAACTGATGGAAACCTGACTGTACTCGCTCATGGTTGTGAGCATACGCTACACCTTCAGCGCTCCGCAGCATACCGAAGCAGGGGGAACAGGCGATTCCCGTCATCGAAGAAGAATGCGTGCTGGTTACCACTGTTAAGCACTCTCCTCAAGAGAACAGCCGCAGTTCCACCAAGCTGACAGGGTGCATCACGAGCTCAACAGCACTCATGTGTAATTTATTGTTTTCCCTCCGTTCCATCCCTGAACGGGAAAGTTTAGAACGCGGGCGGGCATGGGCTCGGGGCTGTTTGAAAGGAGGAAGTGAGTGGCGAGCATAGAAGTCGGAAAGCTGTGCGCTTCGAACGCTCCCTCATTGTTCAAAAGTCGACTTGTTCAATATCGAGAATGGTGCGCGCTAAAGCGCTCGGCCTGGCCTCTCGATACGCCTGTGGGCGCTCCGATGACTTGAAACAATAAAACCCTTCGCACGGAAAATTGCTCTGCATTGAAAATCTGCTTCTTCCACCCCTGAGGTCACGTGCCATGAGTTTCGGAGAAAATCATGTGAGCATACTGCGCTACGCTCTTGCTCACACGCACTCCACTCGCGCGGAGAGACGTCCGCCGTAGAAACTTGATGCTGGCTATCGCTCCGCAGCAGCCTAGAGTGCAGCTTGAAGTAGAGCCCGTTTCGGAGTTGAATCCTCCTCACCTGTTCCGTCCAAGGGTCCTATCAGGACCACCCCCCTCACCGCTATCCCGCGCACCCGGTTACTCTCCCTGTTGTGAATGAAGAGCTGGAAAACCTGTCTCCTGGGCAGAGATGGGCGTAATCATAATCATGGTTATTAATCACATCTCGATTATGATTATGATTAAAAATCATGGTCAGAGTATGATTATGAATATTCTCATGATTGTGATGACTATATTCATGTATATGATGACTATTTTTTTCATAATTGTGATTATTATTGTTTCTGGTATACTCAAGCACCCGGTGGAAGGATGACACGCACACGAGGTGCGTGCGGGACCGGAGTCCATGGACGAGATTCCGGGATCGATCTTGACCGTACTTTTTGGAGTCAAGGAAAGTGATTCCGAGATCGATCTGACCATACTTTTCTGAGTATGGAGGAGTGATTCCGAGATCGATCTGACCATACTTTTCTGAGTATGGAGGAGTGATTCCGGGACCCATCTGTAACAGCCAGTTGGATTCTGGAGGAAGGCTAGCTCGGTCAGATCGATCCCGAAATGACTCCTCCATACTTGGAAAAGTATGGTCAGATCAATCTCGGAATCACATCCCTTGACTCCAAAAAGTACGGTCAAGATCGATCCCGGAATCTCGTCCATGGACTCCGGTCCCGCACGCACCTCGTGTGCGTGTCATCCTCCCACCGGGTGCTTGAGTATACCAGAAACAATAATAATCACAAAAATAAAAATGATAGTCATCATATACATGGATATAGTCATAACAATCATGAGAATATTCATAATCATACTATGACTATGATTCTTAATCATAGTCAAAGAATGATTATTTTCGTAATCACACTTTGACTATGATTATTAATCATCGTCATAATCATGATTATGATTACGCCCATCTCTGCTTCTGGGTACGAAGTTTCACTCTCCCCCAGAGATGTCGTCCTTGATGACATTCAGTGAGAAACCAACCGCTGCATTTAAATAGCTCTGGAGTTTTTCCTCTGTCCTTCCCAATGGTGGAACGAGTGCTCGTCGATTCGCCTCATATGCTTTTACTATGGCAGAGAGAAAATTTGCTAGAGAGAAAGTGGAGTTTTGCGACTGTTCTTATGACTCGAGGAGCCTCATCCCCGCCCTCCTCCAGATATCTATCACGTCTTCAGGTGGAAACTCGGCCATCACTTCAAAAACGCCACAGCTCGTGCACGTCTTGCCGAGATCACCTCCGGAGCCTTCTCGGATATCCCGACGACGGGATGGAGAAGACATTGAGCTTGTACTCATGTAGCGTCTCTGGAAAGCTCTCATATCCTACCAGATGGAGTACTGATGAACGCGAACCAGAATCACGCTCAGGCTCCCCTTTTGATCCCGGAAAAACATCCCACGCAGGTGCTGAATCTGCTGACCATGATTCTAGACCACCGCACGGGCCAGTTCCTGTCCCCGTCCACCAGAATGTCGGGATATCTCGAAAACTTCGAACACCATGACGACAGGGATTGAAACCGCGCTCGTCCTGCCGGTCAGAAAAACAATCCCGGATTCCCCAACTTTCAGCGACGGGTATGATCGGTCTCCAGAACAGTTTCCCTTCCGTGTTCAGCCTGCATCCGAACGCGAATCATGAAACGGCGAACCGAACGTAAATCTAGTAAATCTCGTTATCAGTGGGAGTCGGAGCACGCCCAAGTTCTACAACCCTCGGTGTTTATGGAGCGAGTCAAGCAGCTCCTCCGCACAAAGTCACCGACCACTTCTACGAAGCGTCCCAGTGTGCTCGCGATTCTAAGCCTGATGAGACTGGCGCTTTCCAGCCTCATCAGAAACATCTCTCGTTCTCGTATTAAGCTTTGTTCCTTCGTCTGATCCACCAAGGGAATGTTGTCACCGAGGTATTTCATGCCGTCGTCCGCTTTCTCTCCGTCAAAACCCCCGGGTAACCATACTTTGGCTGTTAGTCGAGCAGTCTGCAATGAGCCGATACATACCAGCCAGACAACAGTAATATCACGGTGGGTATCGGGGAATTCTCATCCTCTATCTCATACTTCACAGTCGCAGCAGCCCCGGTGAGTTCGTTGCGCTAAAACCAATCGCACTTGGATCGATCATGAGCTCGAATCAATCTTGGGCTCAGCTCGATGCCGCGCTCACATCGACTCGCGCTCGAATCGACTGACACGCGGGTTTTGAGCCGATCCCATTAGTTCTGGGAATCATCTCAAGCACATTGCGTGACTCGTCGGAAGCTCATCAGGTTGCGTTTCCTCACTCATGTAGGAAGATACTCTACGATCCGGCCCGTGGACACTCGTTGACAAATTGTGCGGATCGGGAGTTGCAATCATTGAGCTGTTTGTCTTAACATTCTCTGGCATCAAAACTCCCCCCTTTTCACAAGAACAACGTTTATTCGCTGGGATAATGCTAGAAAATTAACTTTAAAAGCCATGATATCCAGAGGAGGCAAAACCATTATAGAAATTTCGAGGCGACGACAATAGAGAACCTTTCAATTTGAGCTTGAGGAAACGGCTGCGAATTCTCGGAAACTCGATAGCGTGAACAAATTGGGAACGGAGTTTCCATGGGTGCTGCTAAAACATTTTCGCGTGGGCTCCGGCTGAAAAGTATGAACTCCGGGCTGGAACATAAGCTACATCATCGAGATTCAGACTCATCTTTGAGAATGATGCGCAACCTGACAACGATCGGCTGGGATTTCCGTAAGCTACCTCCGCTTGCGCCACTACGCTGCAGCTAGTACGCGCCCTCCAAGACGAGAGTTGAGAGCACTTGCCAGCTGTTTCACATTTGGATTGGCGGAATTCACGAATTGAGGCAAGATCAGATGTATCCGGCATTGGCGCATTCGGTCCTTCACTAACTCTTCTTTCTCGAGAGGGACCGCCCGCTCCAGAGTTTTTTCGAAGAGACACAGCACTATCTGGTGCAAGCCGATGTCATCATAGGTGAGCAAATTGAAGAGGCAATCGAGGAGGCCCATTTCAACTGCGCGAGCCAGGTTGTGACCCTTGGCCACCTTCAAGAACTCCTCCAAGACCTTTTCGACGCCCTCCCTCACTTCGGCGTCACAGTGGGTCAGCATGGACACAAACGGATTGAGCAGTTGATGGTTTTGCACCGCATCCACGAACGATGGGCCACCGCTAAAACAACGCGACAGGGCAATGATCGCGTCTGCGGGAACCAATCTTCCATCCATTGAAGCCCCTTTGCGTTCGTGTCCTCGATTCACTTCAGTCAGTGCTTCGGAGATGATAGAGAGAGAACCTTGGCATACCAGGCTCGAGTTCAATTCTCTATCGGTGCTGATCATGCCTGTAATGAAAGCGACTAATACTTTCAAGCAAGCTCTCCTGCAACCGAGACCGGGAGTTTTACAGTGCGACACCGTTCCTCGGATCAGAGTTGTATGCCGTAGTACGAAACGTTTAAGCGGAAGACCGTTGTCGAGGGCTATGATTCCGTGCGCACGCGCGCAAATTTTGTTTACGGTGTCGCAGCCGACTTGAGAACTGTTCGCTATCCTTCCTGCCAAACTCAAGACGTCGTTATGCTTCACGTAGGAACTAGCGCCCTCGCATAGATTCTCGATTATTTCGGAGAGCTCGTGTAGAGCAGCGCTTGGTAGCGTTTCGAGAAAATTCAGGTTCTTGATTGACGTTAAAGGAAAACTATCGAGCAGAACTCTTTTGAATGTCAAGGCGCCTTGAGATGTCCGCAACATGGCTCTTAGAGCCGGCCGGAAGGAGTCGGCATCCTCCGGGTCTTCCGGAACGGCGGCGACGTATGCGCGGAGATAGGTGAGGAATTTCGAGACCAGTTTGACGCGGCGCAGTGCTGTGTCGCCTTCCTTAACTAAAGTAGAGATGCCTTCTGAAACCACCAGAGCTGCGGCGTGACGGACGGCTTGGGTGCCCGATGAGAGGCATTCCCTCAGGGAGTCGAAGAACCCGTTCTGTGTTGCATAGTCAACTTCCACAGCTTTCCTGAACGGCTCCACGAGAGAAACGAGAGTTGCGACCACGGGTCCCGGGTTTCGGGCCTGCAATCCTAAAGAACGTAGAAGAGAGAGGGTCAAACGCAGTTCGAAGGCTCCTCCTTGATAGGACGACTTTCCCCGCCAGATTTTTATCCGCAAGAGAGAACAGCTCCCGTCGCCATTCCAAGAAGGCTCTAATCGCGCATTCTTACCAAGCTTCAGGTCCAGAAGTTTCACCTCGATGGCACGATTCTCGCTCTCCTGCGACATGGTGCACAACTTTCCTGGGCCAGCTCAGAGAATCGTCGATACGAATCAGACCTGTCGTGTACAATCAAGCTCACCAGAATATTGATCTGTAACTCCGTCACCTGTCTTTACTGCGTGCGTCGCTCGGCGGCATCCTGTAGGAAACGTGCACACGTGTCGTGGTTTGAGGTTGCCCAGCCGAAGCGAGAGCAGCTCCAGTCAGACGGCATCCTTTCTCGAGGATTCCGAAAGAAGGCTCGTCCTCATCTGAAGGAGAGGCTACATTCCTCGAACCGCGACCATCAAACCGAGCGTGAATCAACGGTCTTTTGGGACCGGGTAAATTCAAGACTCGATCCCCTGTGAAACATTCCCCACGGGACTGAACTGGTTTCGAGGAATTTGAGACATTCAGAGAAGCCGGGATTGTGGCAAAATCACCGCCGAGGACGAATGCTTCAGCGGAACGCATGATCGTTTTCGATCTTAGTGATGAGCTCGTTTCAAAAGACCAACAATGATAATGTTTATTCTCGTTCCCTGGATATCTAGATAACAGACCAGGTATAAATTTGCTTAAAGAAATAGTCCCAATGGCGGACATGTCACTGAATTCCTGAGAAATAACACTGAGGAAGACAGCCTTGAAACATTAGAGTTTTAACGTTAGAAGAGGCTTTGAAATTTTCCTCACGGCTAGACTAAAAGCTCCTAACGGCAGGACCTACCTGACAACTTACAGTAACTCGATGAATCTATAATCCTGATGAAACCTATCACAATTCTCGCGAGTTGCATATCACCGTCGCACGGTTTCTAGACTCCATGTCCGGTAAGTCAGCACAGGAGCCATCGATACGGCTCGAAAACACAATTAATGAGCACATCGGCTCATTTGATGGTCGAATAACATGATTACAAAAGGAAGGCTCCAAGGCCAAGAGTCGGGTCTGGGTGAGAATCAATAACGGCAGCTTTTTCACTTTTGCGAGCATACAACGCTCTGCAGCTCATGTCTGACGGCGTGTCTTCGAGTCGTTCACGGAGCTTCGCTGCGGCAAATCTGATGAAGCCCTTCTCATGGAAGCAAAGACGCGTCAAATGCTGTTCTCCACCTAATCGGCGAATTAAATTAACGAAATCTTCCAGATCCGTGTAGAGCCCACGATTCGAGATCGCGTCGATCGCGACGAACAGCCAGATCATGGCATCCATCGAGACGCTCTCGTTTCTCGACTTCAGTAGTCGCACTATCCATGCGGTCAAGCCTTCGTTCAGGCCTCGGACAATCTGCTCGATCCGCGCGTTCGCGAAAAACGTGTTCAAGGCTCTGCACGCTTTGGGCCGGTGAGTGTATTCCATTTGCGGGTGCTCGACGAGGGACACGACGTCCAAGAAAACAGCGAAGTCCAAAAGATGGTTGACCCACCGGCCTGACCGTGCCTCGCACGCAACTCTCACAAGTTCCAAGAGCTCGTCGATGACCGACTTGCGACGATCGCTGAACATTTCGTGAACTCTCATAAAAATATCCAAATCCGCTAACATTTGCCTCGTTTCTCCATCGGCGTACAAGAACGCTGCCGTCAGGAATCTCGCAATGGCCTCCCAGCACTTTCTCTTGGCTCTGAACGCACTAACGTGGCGCAGAACCCACCGCAATACGCCACTTCCCTCGAGCACGACCAGCACTTGAAAGGATGGAGCTTGCAGGAGGAATTGTAAGACTTTGCACACTCGAATGCAGAACCCGCAGGTATCGTGAATGTCACAGACTTTGCTGAGGAAGCTTAGCGTGCCTGGTATGAGACCCTCGGTATACGGATCGCATGAGAGCTTTGCCGCTGTCAAGGACAATAGGTTTTTTACTGTCTTCTTGTCGAACCGTTCGAGGGAATAATGGAGGAACCATACGGGTTCGAACGCTTGCATTGCTAGTTTTCGGTACAGCTGTGGGTAGTCGCAATACCGCACAGCATGATCGATGGCCCTTTCGCAGAGTTTAGTTTGGCGCGAACGACGGCAGACTACTGAGAAGTAGAATGCGAGAAATTTTGAGACAGTCAGACTCCTAGCGGCTACATGATCCACGTTACGCTCGAAGACATTGATGAGTTTTTTCATGAATTCGAACGTCATCGCCTGGATCCTGTCGTCGCCCTCATCGAAGAGGTCTTCCGCCATCTGATAGATTGTTGTGACTTCATCGTCGTACAACTCGACGACTCTTTCGACCGTTGCCAGGATCACGTCGAAAACCTTCTTTATTTCTTCCTCGGATTGCGGCTTTGCGACTGGAAATCGGAAGTGATTGCGTCGTGAATCGTCGGTTTCAATTTCCAAACTGCATGGGGCCGCAGCTCTCAATGATTCGTGGCTACAAAGATTTTCATGGAGAGAACGCTTACGGTTACAGAAGACTTGGAGCTCAGCCTGCAATTTCCTGTGGATTTTCTCTGTTTCGTTCGGCATTTTGCCAGCTGTAGAGATTTCGAGTCGCGAACCACACACAATTGGGCGCGCTACTTGGACTTCTTGGCTCACAATCACTGGCAACAGAACGAAGGGAACAACTATCCTGGCGGGTCCTCGGCGACACAACTCCGAGGATTGAAGTCGCCATGAGGGGTGCGGAAAAGGCACGTGAACTCGATGCACGTCGTGTCTAGCGGCTCGTCCGCTTGTCGGGCGAATTCGAATGTACCGTGACTGCACCCGCAGATGCGAAACACTTGATGCCGACAGAAGGAATCCACCGAATGGTTACCGTGATAACGCCTGAGGAGATCCACGGATCCTCCGAGAGGCTTTTACCGGATCCAGGTTCTCCCAAGGTGTTCACGCTGACTGTGCGTACTTCTGGCTCTAGATTGGGGAAAACCTGACGAAGGCCTGCCCGGTGGTCAGAGTCTGGGGCCGTTATCAGTTCAGGTGTGGATCTTGGAACGGGGAGCTGCGATTTTTGTCAAGATGGAGCGACATCCTCGTGGATTCAGTGTCAGTCAGCGGTATTATCATACTCCCAGACCCAATCAGTGCCATCAAAGATATGTGGGATCAAGCTGCTGTAACCGAGTTCGGACAATTCTTAGGTACTAGTAGTTCCTGTCGAAGTCCTATCAATTTGCGGAAACGGCGACACTGAAATTGCGCACAACCGTCTCTCGCTCATAACCTGTATTTTCCTCCCAGAGCAGAACATCGTTGAAACATCCTCTCTTCCGCGGAATCGCATGGTGCTACCGTCTGCGGCTCTCTGATACGGTCGTCCCTTGTCTGCTTCGAGGGAAAACGATTGCTCTCTTTGGAGAGTATAGCCTCGTTCTGAGCGGGAGGCAGCTTGAGAGACACAGATGAGCCGTAGGCTCTCAGGCGCCGATCGTCGAGGGAACCGTCTTCGGTTTCGATAAAAGCTCTCAACAATGTTCAGCGAAGTTTTCTGGTGGCATGTTTCCGTCGCAACTCTCAATGCAAAACAGCGGAGTTGAACGCGAGATGCTCGCTTGGATATTCTGTCTTGACTGATTCTACTCTTGCGCGTCATGTTATCCTACCAGCACGGTGTACTCGCCCCCGCGTGTGGGGTTTCCGACATATGACGAGATGTTTACGGACGATAAATGCTTAGTAAACCAATAAATCAGCCGCGAGCGTTCCACCTTCGGGACTCAGTCCGAAGGGAGGCAAAAACTTCGAAGCGGGGTCAAGCAGACATCAGTCTGAGCAAACTGATCAGGGAGGCTGTCCAGAGAGGCGTGCGATAAAGCTCTTGCTCTTGTCTCATTGCAACAAAGCAAAGGACACCATCGAATTCGTATTCTCGTTAGTTTCCCGCTAGTCGAGTTTCCTGAGGAAAAACTTGCAAAACTCGCTGTCTGCTCTCTGGAAGTAAACACACGCTTCCAAACCCGCTCCCAAAAAGCGACAAAAGAAGGCGAAAACGCCGCCCCCTCGCGCTGAGAAATCTCAGCATTCGTGTGTAAGTGATTCAGTAGTGAATCAAAGTGAAGTGTTTCGCGTTTGGAAGACTTCAACCAAGGTAAAATCAGATCGCCGAAATGACTGACCCCGGCGCGTGTGCGGCCTGCACCGAATTCGTTGCTTCGATGGCGGCGGAAAACGTCTGCTGCACACTCGGGAAACTGAGGGCAAGACTGGGCAAAGTGGTCGAAGCCCTAGGGAATTCCGGACAGGCTGCCTTGGACGCCCAGATCAAGCTTGAGCACACCTACGAGGCTCTCGCTAAAAGTGAACAAACAGTGCTAACCCTAACCGAACAGGGGGAAGCACAACGTCGCGAGCTTGAATCGCTACGAACTCAGCTACGAGAAGCCCTAAAATCTCGCAATAGCAACGAAGTCGAGGACGGTAGAAGATGCTTCAACTGCACTCTGCCGCATGGACGTCGGCGGAGAAGAGCCGGAGCAGACTGTGGAGACCAGCGATCCCTGTATGCTACTATACAGCGATGGAGGTTTCCGCAAGCTCAAGTTCGGACAACCCGACGTCGACCTATTCGCAGAGTTTGCAGGTCGATCCATGTTCGACCGATTCGTCTGCACGAGCGACATGAATGTCTCGCGAGTGAGTGCCGAAGCTCGAAAATACCTCATGGCAAACCCCAGCAGACAAGTCCACATTGTCTGTCATGTCGGTGTCACCGATCTTGTCGAGCTCGCAAAGGTCGCTCGGATACCAGTACAGCTTCAGCAACCGCAAAGGCAGCCACCGAAGCTACCCACACGGGGGGGGGGGGGGGGGGGGGGATGGCTGGGTGGCACAAGCAACACAAGTGGGATCTAATAGATCCCATCATCTCATATTACATAGCCCACCAAAGCAAAGTTGAAGGAAAAAAATTCTCCAACTCAAGAAAAGACTTTATTAAGCAGAGATGCACGTACACCGACTGTGTGCTTCTCGGCGGAGCTGCAAACGCGCACCTCCAGAAACTTCGCAGCGTCAACAACCACAGAGGCAAACTCTTAGAGGACTTCACCACCGATGTTGGATACACCATCCTCAACACAACAAAAAAGTGTGAGGGACGTCTAACAAGGGGCAAGTCTGCAATCGACATAATCATAGTCAACGCCAAAGCGCTTGAGAAAGTTAACTGGATGCATATCGATGAACGTAGAGAAATCACAACAATAAGTGACCATAACCCAGTCAGAGTACAGATCGATATAAACCGAACAGCTCTTTCAACTCAGCTCCGCAAAGAGACGCTGACTGACCCCAAAAGAGGAAGCATACAAATCTGCGAAGAACTCCAACAAAAACGCAAGCAGGCAGAAACCACGTACGATCAACTGCGACAGAAATCTACTATGGAGTATTCTATCCGAGATGGGAATGAACATAAACTGAATAAACATGCTGCAAGACCTATACTCCTCCAACAGAACAAAAATCATGGAAGGGGAGCATTCATCAGAGTGGGTGGAAACAAGCTCTGGACTGAAACAGGGCTGCCCCCTCTCCAGCACCCTATTTATCCTCTACATATCGGAACTCGAGACCAGGCTCACGCAAAGTGGAGCAGGCTTCGAAGTCCGATCTAAGAAATGGAGATGGGATCTGAGGGAAAAAGGCTCCTTCAACATCCCGGGTCTCCTCTTTGCCGACGACATAGTCCTGATGGCAAAATCCGCGAATGAACTGAAGAAGCTACTATCGATAACGGGCGAATTCGGTACCGAGAGAAAGCTCACCTTCAACCCCGCGAAGAGCGCCATAGTCGTGTTCTCAAAACTAAGCACTGGCGAACACGTCAGCCTAGAAATACAAGGACAACCCCTTCCACTCGTACACCAATACAAGTACCTTGGAATCACACTGTCTTACAGCAGAAGACCCCTCGACAAACAGGAAGGTATCCGGCAGCAAGGAGCCACAACTGCCCTACACAGAATGCACGCCACATCCATATGGAGCTTTAATAGATTCGAAATCTCAACAGCCCAATAGGAAGCGACCGCTGTCGCCAAGCTTACATACAGTAACTCGGTGACAATCACGTCGAAGAAACCACAGGACCTGCTGGAGAAGACTCAACGTGATGCAGGCCGCTGGGCCCCAGAAGCCAGTGAATTCATTCTGGGAGAGCTTGGATGGTCCCTATCCGAAGCCAGGGAAGCTCAAAGCAAACTCAGATACATGAAACGTATCCAACACATGCCAAACGAGAGATGGCCGAAATCTCTCCTGAACATGATGGAGATATTCGGAACACAGACCGAACTCTGCACCCGAACGCCTATCTCCATAACTCGAACTGAGTCAAGATCAATAAAGCCATACCCAGTTGTTACACAGAAATCTTCTCATGAAGCTTTCCGAGTGCTGATTCCCTTTCGGCTGAAGGAAAATCGTTGGAAGTTGAAGTCGTCTTGATCAGACTGATCGTTCAGAGTTTGGATGGATCACCAGTTTTCTCGATCCCAGAGATATCCAAGACGCTCAAAACGCATAATTTGTCATATACGGAGCTGCCCTGGAGACCATGGATGGACGACAGGATAAAAGCAACTGAGCGGAACGGCTCGCGGTAGAGCGTCTCAGCTCAGGATTTCTGCTTTTATAGGCCATCATCGGGCAAGGACTCATCGCTTTCGGAATTGCTTATGAGCTCATTTTGAGACACCAACAAATATGATGTTTAATCTCCAATTCTGAATATCTGTACACAAGAGCAGATACCGGTTCCTCACACGACGTCGTGCTATCGGAGGATAGCTCACTGGATTCCTGAGGAACGACTCACAGGAAAACAGCTTCTAAAACATTACAATTTAGACGATGAAAACGATTTTCTCCAAAGTAAAATGATCTCGAATGCTAAAACGGGAATACCGCTGTTGGCATTACTCAGCTGAAAATTCAACGATAACTTGATGAGCCTCAAATCTTTAGAATCTGTGTTGTGCATATCTTCGCGCAACACTTCGCGATGACATCCTCTCATGCCCCCGGGGATCCGTGGAGTCGTCGATGAACAGAATCAATTATTGCGCGGACCTATCCGAGATTCCAACACCGTAATGAACTCAGGCCCTGATGCGCCGGGGGAAGGGTCTCATAGATGAACTTGTTCTCGGCTTTCCGACGAGCTTCCTCTTCGGCTGTCAAAGGCCGCACCGGTGCCAGGAGTCGTTCGCGAACGATCGTCGCGGTGTTTTTGATGAACTTCTTTTCATTGGCGGTCAGCTTCAGCAGAGCCTGGTCTCCCTGTGATTCGCGGACTAAACGCTTGAGGAACATGAGGTTCTCGCAATACTTCTCGTGTCGGAATGCTTCGGTCAAGGCAAACAGCCAGATCATAGCATCCATCACGACGAGCTCGAAGTTCGACCCTAAAAGTCGCACCAACGACGCGGCCATGCCGTCTTCGAGGGCCCGGCGCATCTGGCTGGGCTCCGCAGAACTGAGGAACGCGTTTAGAGCACCGCATGCTTGGTATCGGTAAGGGCACCATCGCGCAGAGTCAACCAATGACAGGATGCGCGAGAGTATCTTCTGATCTAAAACATGGTTAATGTACTGCGGATCCAGTCCGCCGCATACAACTCTCACAACTTCCAGAAGCTCACGAGTCACCTGCGCGGAACTATGGCCCAACATCGCGTAGATTATCGGGAAAACATCAAGGCTCACCAACTTCATTCTCGTCATCGGATCGGCGAACGAGAACGCCTCTCCCAAGAAATTGGCAACTCTCTTCCAGCATTTCTCCTCCGATCTGGGCGGAGTTACATGAGAGATGATCCACCCGAGTATGCGGGTGTTCGGCAGTTGGGAGAGCTCCGCCGCTCGCTTGCTGGATTCTAGAGCTCGGAAAATGTCTATAAGGACATTGCACACTCTAATAACGAACCCACACGTGTCGTGGTGCGCACAAACTTCGTTCAGGAAGCGTACCGTTCCAGGCATCAGAGCGTCGGAGTGTGGACCGCATGAAATCTTCCCCGACGCTAAGGACAGGAGGTTTTTCACAGTTTTCTTGCCGAATTTTTCGAGGGGATAATGGACGAACTGGTCAACCTCCACAGCTTCCCGCGCATACATTTGGTAAGGGTGTCGATCCTTGCAACATCTCATAGCGTGTTGGGCGGCTCTGACGCAGGGGTAATCTCTGCGCGAATAACGAAAGACGACTCTGAAGTAGAACGCGAGCAATTTCTTAAGAATCGGGCCCTTCTGTTCCAGGTATCCTGGGCTTCTCTCAAAGATAGTGATGAGTTTTTTCATGAATTCAAAAGTCATCGCCTGGATAGAGTGGTCACCGTCGACATAGAGCTCTTCTGCCGTTTGTGTGAGGCTGCGAATCTCCGCTTCGCTCAATTCAACTCTTTCTGTGACATCTTTCAGGATCACGTCGAAAACCCTCTTAACTTGACTCTTGGACTTTGGCAGCTTGACTGGAACATGAAAGCGGATATTCAGCCGCTATTTTTTTCATCACCGCGGATCAAGAAATCGGAATGGCAACGATGGCTCCGAGCTACGTTCGCGTAGAGGGTAGGCTTACGGTGGAGCAAGAATTGGAGCTCGATCTCTAGTCGGGTATGCGCTGCCATGGCGACGTTTTGGAGATACTCGGGATCACGAGCCACCTACTATCGCGCTCCCAACACAGGGAAGCCGTCGTCCACGGCCACAGGTGACAAAACACGGGGACCATCTGTCGAGACGAATACTCTCGAGATGATATGGGCAAGAGACACGCGGACTTGATGCACGTCATCTCTGGCCGCTCGTCCATTTCCCAGCGAGTCGTCATCAGACCTGACTTCCCGGCATGAGGGAAAGTGGTTCCAGCGTGTCAAAGGAGAATGAATTTTCGTCATGACCAGTGATGAAACTTCCTTCGTTCCAACATCTAGTGTAGCTTTTCCCGTTATATCTGGCCTGGTTATTCCTCGTTCCAAAGGGAAGAGTGTATTATTTTGCTTCGTAGAGGAACGGGAGAAGTGTATTATTTATTGAAACGGAAATTTATTTCTCGTTACATCGGAAAGAGTTTCTTACTTTCACGCATAACGGAAATACTATCTCCCGTTACCCGTTATAACGGGGAATCAGGTCTAGTTGCTGTACAGGGTGACCAGAAATAACGTGAACTCGCGAAATTGGCGGTCAGAAGAGGAAGACACCGGGCATCGAGAGAAAATCGACGGATTCATATGCTCGAGGGCCTCGGTGAACTATATTTCAAGGGGTTTCGAAATGACCGCCTCGCGCTCGGGTACAGAGGCTCAAACGTTCCTTGAAGCGTGCGGCTATTGGCCGAAGCTCTTCCGAAGATAATCGATCCCACTCCCGGCGAGGAGAGCGCTTAAGGGCGTCTAGAGTCTTGTGCGGCTTATCGCAGGCCCTAGCTTGTAGAACTGACCAAACACTGAAATCCATTGGGTTCAGGTCGGGAGAATACGGAGACCACTCGGAGCACGTGATGAAGTCTGGGAAATGTGCTCGACAGCACTGCTGAGTTTCCTTCGCACTATGAGCGGACGCGGAATCCTGCTGGAAAGTCCAGCGACCTTCAGCGAAATGTTCCCGCGCCCACGGAGCGACAACTGCTCCCAAAATATCACGGCGGTACACTTCAGCAACGATTTTCACTCCTAACTCCATGAAAACCAAGGGTGTCTTGCCTGTGGCACTAATTCCGGCCCAAACCATGACTGATTGTGGATTTTGGCGGTGCTCAACGATTTGCGAGGTGGAAGGCGGCTCCGATCACCAAATGCGATCGTTCTGGCGATTGAGAGACTGTTCGATCGTGAACAACTTCTCGTCAGTGAACAGGATAGTTTCCCATGCCGAACCTGCGGCCCGCTTGGCAAGATCACGGCATCGTTGCAGTCTTATACGCTTGTTATCTTCGGTCAGTCGCTGGCCTTTTCTCAGCTTGTAGGCCTTGAGGCCGACAACATTTTTCGCTCTTCGGCGCACTGATTCGCGTTCGAGGCCAAGCTCACGAGCGATTTTCCGCAGGGATTTCCGGAGATTTCGTTGAAGTCTCTTCTGAAGGATGTTCCGATTCCAGGGCCTGTTCACGGTTGGTTTTCTGCCTCGTCCCGGGCGATCTCCATGATGGCCAAGCTCGCGAAACCTGCGGGTTGCTTTCGACACGGTCGATTTGGTAGCACCAACCAAGCGAACTTTTTCACACTGAGCATAATCCAGCTGGAATAATTCCAAAATCAGGGAACACTTGCTTGTCATCCTGGAGAAAAAAATGTCACCAACTTGGAGCCCGTACGCACGGAGTGAGGGATCGACGGATGGCTTCTGAACACATTGTCATGAACTTCGTTGTCGTCAATTCGTGCGGGCATAGCTGTTATCTAGCCGTTGCTGGCGAGCTGAAACCATCACCGTCCGGTGCCCTGGTGAGACGGATGGTAAAACGGGGAATCGACGGAAAGAATGGCTTTCAGGACTCTGGAGCCAATACCTAGTCCTTGAGGACTTTGCTACGATAGCGATGCTATCCCGCTGCACACCAGGCCTACGCATCAATGGAACTTGGATAACGAGGGCACCAAGCTCCGCAAATCACTATGGTCCCTTCTTCGCCGAACGTCGCACCGTACGATTCTCGGAGCGTTCTTTTCAAGCCCTGATGGTAGTCCCAGGAATATCGTTCCAGCCGGAATGCGATTTCTCCATGTTTCGATTACTTGCGGGCGAACGTCGCGGGAGACTGAACCCTTCCGTTTTGGATGACACCCGCATAGTCTGCGAAGCTCCCCAGTTGGGGCCGTGACACATGGAAAGAACGTAGAAGTTCGCCCCCATTTTCGTTTGGAATAGCTCTTTGCTTAGGTGAGTTTCTTAAGATAAAGGTGATGCGCGTTCGTCAATTACATGGAGGCAAGCCGTTACCATCTCGGCCGTGGGTCCCGGTTCCGAACCGCGGTTCTTACTTGCGGTCCTTGGGATCCCCGTGGTTCGCCCTCTTCACGCTTGCGCTATCTGTAACTTGCAAAGTCTCCGACTGTCTCGACCCTCTGGCAACCGCGGCTCTAGAATCCGCGGCTCCTAGCGACTCCCGTGCACGACGTTTGAGGAACTTTTCCTCTGGTGTTATGACTTATGACGCATTCCAAGCAGCCTCATATCACAAATGAACACAGGTCGACCTCCCTAGGTTCGCGTATCTAACGCTGATTATCTTACTCCTCTACAGGATCCCGCTCCCAGGAGACCCGTTGAGCAGAAGAGTCATTCAGTTCCATGTGAAAGATGAATCCGCCTTGAGCTCGTAATTTTGGAGATATTTGACCCAGAAAATAATGATTCGCTCACTCCGGGTCGGAGGAACGTCCTCGAGATTCCATGGAATCCTCAAGTTTTCGTGTTCCCCTCCCGTTTCCCGACTGTCCGGCTCGATTAGCCCGTGGGTTATTAGTTCGAGACAATTGAGCCCGGACGGCTTCTGGCATTTTATCGACCTATGCTATGTCGAACTCCTACTGACAGTTTTCCTTTCGAGTCACGTCGTTCCCGGAAAAGACTAGGAGGACTGATTGTAGTGCCACCCTGTACATACCCGTGATGACTGGGAAGCCTACAGGGTATACGCTCAGGAGTGGGAATTGAACTGTGGACGTCGCTGTCCTCCTGATATCCGTCGTCGAGAGTCATGATAATCTTGGGCGTGAGATGTCTCGGAAACGGAGGAGAAGACAATTCCCGCTGACTAGAAACAGAGGAGCGTTAAATACAGGCAAGCCAGACAGAGCCGGTGAAAAAGTCCGGTTTTCGTAATCGTTCCGCGTCTCCGCAGTTTGAATACCCGGTGTAGTCATTCCTCCGACGAGTAAACTGTCTTTGGGAGGAACGAGATAAGCATGACCGATTTCAGAGGAATCTAGAGGCGCGATTCATCCCATCTTCCGCAGTAATTTCTGTCAGTTTCAAGAGGAGGATTTCATTTGTGCAACCTCCTCCCGGGGACAATATAGGCCGTCGTCTCCTGCCGAGTCGATCGATGGAAACCGGCTACCGACACTGACTCCCCTCTTGGAAGCTCGAGAACAGCTTTCCGTTCCGGTCGTTCCGAGCCAAGAATCCAAGATGGTGCGCTCCCGTTCGGACTCGTGGACTCGGAGTCGCGGATTTTCGCGACTCCGCTGACGACTAGAGAGTGTTCTACAGCTTGGAGTTTCATTGAACGATGTTTTATTGACACAAGGGTCTCCCACACAAGCTCTTTCAATGAGATGCTAGTCGATGCAGTCACAACATATCGCTCGACTCTTCACAATAAAATAGCCCAAACAAAGAGAAAGGCATGTGACAAACAAGTGAATTCCCCGGAATGATCCGTTGAATCTTAAGCTAATAACTCGTCAGCGCAGTACTTCACTCCCAAGGATCCCTTTTATTCTCCAAAATTACGGTCCACGAATCTTCGTAAACCTTTGGCTAGGCAACTGATTCTCGTTGGTTCTTTTTTTTCTAACTTCCTACATGCCGTCTTCACATCGAGTTCCACCATACGCTGGTGGAATTTGGACAGCTCTTCAGGCGGACAAGAGCGAGCTGCGCGTACCAATGCGAACAGCCAATGCAGGCCATCTAACTGAACGCTCTCATCTTTCGAACGAACGAGTTTCACCATGAGCGGCAGGTGACCGGACTCAAAAACCGCAAAGACGTGCTGAGGAGTGGCGAGCGCGAAAAATCGGCCCAAGGCTCCGCGGGCTGCACTCCTAACGTCCTCATCAGGATCCTCTCGCAACAATAAGAGCGGTCCCACGAGGTTTACGCTCAGAGCGGTGTCTATCTGATCGAGGTAGACTGTGAAGACGTTTTCCAGCACGCGACAAGTGAGCTCAAACGCTTGGTGATGATTTCCATTGAGGCAAGTCTCCATCAAGTTGAGTATTCCTTGGTCGATCAGCCGCTGGCAATTTTTACGATGAAACATGAGACATTTCTTAATCAGACTCATGCTGGAACCAAGACAGTATTTCTCGCAGGTTTCTTGTGCGACCGTGTGGCGGACCACAGCATCTATGAAATGGGAATTGAGTAATTCGTCAACAGGATTTTCGTCTTCGAAGTCCTCGAGCGCTTTACATATCGATTCACTCGTGTCTTCAGCAACGCGGCAGCTGCTCCCCGGACAGGAGAGAGTTTTCTCGAAAAGTTTGAGTACCGGTAGAAACAATGGCGACCGGTGTTTACCTTGGTCGAGAACGCTCCCGACGAGTCTTATATACGAGGTCAGAACATCGGAGGGGCAATGGAAGACGTCGTATTCGATGAGCTGCTCTATCGGGAAAATCTCGAGGAATACGTCGCGATGTGCCTTGCTGAACGAGCACCATTCACTCAGGGCAGCGAATGTCTGCTTGAACAAATCCGATCTGACGGCCACATTCAATACCTCGCTCTGGATAACTTCCATCAAGATCTTCACCAATTGGAGGTCCGTTCCGGTGAACTCACTCTTCTCGAACTTGAGCAGAGCATCAAGGAATATCTGGAGCGTTTCCTGACGCACCCGAGCGTAAGCACTGGAGAAGCACGATGTGGTGAGTCGTACCAGGTCATTACACTGCAAGGCAAGCTCCAACTGCCCTGGATCAAGAATGCGCCTCCGGAGCCTCTCAAGGAGGATCATCAGCGGAGTCAGGCTTCCACATTCGACCGCTGAAACCGATGAGAATCCACTCTGTGACACTCGAGTCTCAGTTGATGGGCGACGTTCGCGCGGTGCGCCGAGCCCGCAGCTCTTCCTCACAGTGAGAATGATCAACATACTAAATGCGAACTCGGTTGGAAGCGTTACAAACCTTCTAGAGTGGCTTTGATCAACTTATCTGCAGCTAGTTCGGTGGATTCTTCTTCTGTGATACGACTCTGCATCGGGTGGCTGGAATCCATTTTGACGAAACCGAGTTCCGATGCGCGAACCACACAACTTCGTGTAGCCGTTCGCCCGGGATCGAATACCCAGTGAGCCTGGACCAAAATACCGTTCATGCACGCATCGGAGAGCGATGAGTTCGAAGCAACGTCGAATGTCGACCCTAGTTGAGCGGTCTAATGCGATGCGATCCCCCGCTCCACGAGATTAGGGCCCACCCTTGCTCTGAAGCTCCTTGGACAGGAGACAATATTTTTACCTTAGTTTGACACCGAAAAATGTTGGAGTCAAGTCACTCCATTCCACCTCATACCGATTCGGTGCGGGGTAAAATCATTTGACTCGGAAGCTTGTTTTGGAATGCGTCGATCACCTGGCAGCGTCGGACGGAATCAGATATTACTCGGCTGGAAGGATGATACTAAGTGATCGTTGTTGCTTATCGTTCTCATCAAGGGTCTATCAACGCTTACGACTCACAGGAATGTGCACGAGCTAACAATCACGCGCCGATCCACATTGTTAGGCGTGGAGGCTGGGTCGAGGGCAACATCGAAGCGTATGGAAGTTTTCCTCCTAGGAGCCCTGGGACTAGAGTGAGTCAGTTGCAGTTCTTGTTGATGTTTTTGTTGGGTTCGGCACGCCCCCGGTAGCCTAGGACCGTAAAAATTGATATGAAATTGTACCACAACCTAGGAATCCAGTTTTCTTCCTATTCCATGATATTTTTCGGCTACTCTGAGTGAGGACCCGATAAAGGGCCTGCCGGGATAACATGGAAGGAATCGGCCCCACCAAGAAAAATCGATTTTTGAAAACTTAAAATTCTCATATCCCGAGAACCAGAGGAGCTACAGCGCCGATAAAAGAACCGTTGTGAAGCTCTTGTCAAGGGCTATCGAACGCTGTAGGCAGCGGGTCCCGGAGAACACTTTTCTAGTCGAGGAAAATGAAAAAGTTGGTTGGTTTACCCGGAAGGAGAAGGCTGACCACTTTTTCAGATATCGCTAAAAGTACTCCTATCCATGGTCTACTCGCAGGGCAAGTTCCATCCCGATCCGAGTTTGCGGGGCCGAGATATCAACAGTTGAACATCGGCGATGAAGCGGTTTTCCCCCAGATCGTTCCCGGCATCACCCCTCCCAGACTCGGAAAAGTATGCTCAGATTGGTCCCTGACCATACTGACTCACTGACCATACTTCTGAGGGTCGATCGGAGTGATTTCGGGACCAATCTGATCAGACTTTTCCAAGTCTGGTAAGGTGATTCTGGGACCAATCTGAGCACACTTTTCCATGTCTGGAAGGGTGATACCAATCTGGGGACCAATCTGAGCATACTTTGACAAGTCTGAGAGGGTCATTTCGATCGATCTGACCATGATTTCCGGAAAGATGACTTGATTCGATGACTTCTATTCATTTTTATGCTGGGTTTCAAGCGAGCTCTGGGGGGAAAACCGCTTCATCGCCGATGTTCAACTGTTGATATCTCGGCCCCGCAAACTCGGATCGGGATGAAACTTGCCCTGCGAGTAGACGATGGATAGGAGTACTTTTAGCGATATCTGAGAAAGTCGTCAGCCTTCTCCTTCCGGGTAAACCAACCAACTTTTTTATTTTCCTCGACTAGAAAAGTGGCTTCCGGGACCCGCTGCTACAGCGTTCGATAGCCCTTGGAAAGAGCGTCACAGCGGTTTTTTTTATCGGCGCTGTAGCTCCACTGGTTCTCGAGATATGAGCATTTTAAGTTTTCAAAACTCGATTTTTTCTCGTGGGGCGCTTATCCCGGCAGGCCCTTTGGATTCGCTGTGAAGAATGTCGACATCAAATTCAAGCCAAAGTTACGTTTTCGTGATTTTCCGGTCTTGAAACGAGTGAAAATTTGAAGTTTGAGAATCGGGTATTCACCAAGCTGGAGCCTAAGAAATGAAAACATGAAATGAGACATTCGACACAGAGAACCCGCTCGCGATTAACGCATTCCATGAACGGGGAGAATGAAATCCCGAACTGTGACGTGGTATATGTTTCAGGAACGTGAACAGCTTCTCCGATTAGCCCGGAAACAGAATCGCTACCACCAGGAAGCCGGCTCCGCGCCAGAGCCACATCGGTCGGAAGGACGGATGTTGAAACCTGTTGTGGGATCATCGCGCCGTAAATCCCTAGCCAAAGTACTTCCACTGTATGGTGCAGCCTGAGGGGCTGATGAGGGGCATCCTTGGCTGCATCCAAAAAAAATTATGGACGTTTCACGGGCAGTTTCCAGGAAAGTTTGAAAAAATAAATCGCCATTCTTCACGGTATTCCAAAAAAGACAATTCCCAAATATGGGTGAGACCGTTTGGGAAAGTCGCGGCGGCGATAGTATGTTTTTAGCCGGCACAGGTCAAGGTCCTGTTGTTGTTGTTTGCTGCGTGGTTGAATGATGACCGATCCGCGTTGAAAACGTCAGTCGAATCGGAGTGAGGCGAGACGTTATCCTGGTTGTCGAGCATCATCTTCATTGCTTGGTTTTGGAGTTCTCCGAGGTTCTGTCGATGTCGATCGGTTATTCGTGATTTCCTGTGGAGAAATGCGGCGAGTCTCTGTGAATATGTTGATTCAACGGGATAAAGCAGCGAGCGTCACTCGAGATATTTTCTGCACGAATCTCCCGGAGTTCTGTTCTTGAGAGTGGTGCAAGCGTGGCAAGGATGATCTTCGTTGTATTCAAGAACGAACATCGTAACGACGAAAAACATTTGACTCTTCTTGGTGCTGTCCCAAAACTGGAGTGAAATTTTCTTCGACGATGTCAGGCTCCTGAAGTTCTTCGTTTCGCGGGATGGTGAATGCGTCTTCGTGTTGACATGCTTGCGTGGTGTCCTGCTCATTATTATTGCTACCGTAACAAGCTGTCTTAACCAACAAGAATGGGCAAATTTATTGTAGCACAACAAACGGATGCATCGTTCCCCATCGACTCTGCAGATCGACGCTCCGGAGATAATTTACTGCATGAGTGGAATCCGCTTTTTGGTCATCTGTTTTAAGAATAGAGGCCGACGTCGGTCTCCAGAATAAATCGCCTATTCGCTTCCCGCCAAGCTGTATCGGCTCCCACCTGCCCGTTCCGGCACCTCACAAACCGTTCATATATAATAGTCGCTGATCGAGAGACGTAAAGGTTTCTGTGAGCGAACAAATCCATCAAACACTCGCCCCCTCGGGCTTGGATAAAGGATGTCTCGAATTCCGCGAAGGATTCCACTTCTTCCGCTCTTCCCAGTTTCTCGATCAGGATGAATAGACATCTCAGAGTGACGGCCACGGCGTGTTCATTTTTCGACTTCAGCAACCGGAATATGGGGGGCAGTATACCGTCTGCGATTGCCCAATGGATTTGTTCTGTAGCGGAGTTTCGTAAGAATGTGCTGAGAGCCCGGGTTGCTTTCTGTTGAATGTTTGTTGCGTGCAAACGGTGTCCAATGAAAGGCACGATGAGCACAATAACGTTGTAGTTCAAAGCGTGGTTGATGTAGAGAAGGTCCGGACCAGAGCAAACTTCGGTTACAAAATCCAACAAATGAGCAATGACTTCTCGGCGATGGTCTCGGAACATTTCGCGCACTCTCTGAAAAACGCCAATGTCCACCAATGAGTTCTTTGTGGGGGCATCGGCGTACTTGAATGCTTCTTTCATTAGGCGTGCGACGGCTTCCCAGCAGGTTCGGTCACCCTTGGGGAACGTTACGTGGGAAAGCGCCCATTGGAATAAATCCGATGATCGTATCGTCGCGAAATCGTCGATTGAGTCATGGCGCGCAATCAATCCCAAGAGCTGGCACAAGATAAGGCAAATTTGGTCAACAGAGCGAAATCCGCAGCAAGTTTCAACGACTTCGCTCAAGAATTTCACAACGGCAGGAACCAAGGGGTCGAGATCGGTGTAGGACATGATTTTTTCAGAAGTGATACGCAAGAGGTTCTCAATGGCGTCTCCCTTGAACCGGCCCAGGGGAAAATTGGCGAAGCAAGTCAAATCGAAGGCCCTGAGCGCATACAGCCGATAAGGACTCTGGATGCTGCACAAATTCGCGGCGTGCCCTGACGCCCTCGAAATGAGCTCAGGTCTTCGCGAAGAACGGAAAACAACAGTCGAGTAGAATGAGAGTAGTTCTGTGATTATATGGCCTCTTCTGTATTTCGGCTTTGATCTGGCAAAAACGTTGATGAGCTTCTTCGTGAACTCGAACGTCAAAGTCTGGAGGGAGTCGCTGTCGGATTCGAATGCTTTCAGAGCAATACACTGAAGATAGCGAATATCGATGTCGTCCAAGTGCCGCGCCGCTTTCACGGTTTCCAAGACCCGCTTGAAGAGACGCCGCGACACACATCTTCGCTTTTGCGCGTTTCCTGAGAAAAAAATGTTATCGTCTTCAGTTCTCCGGGCAGAGTAAGTTTTCCGACACGATTGCGGCAAAGAACTTCGGGTCAAAATGGCCGGTACGTCCGAGAATATTTTATATGAACGTGTGACATGTGTGCTCACGGTAGAAGAAGGTTCTGAGCTCGAACTGCATGCTCTCGTAGCGCTCCAGGACGTCGCCGCGGGGATTCATCTCGCTTGAGCAGCGCCGCCGCCAACTATTGGACCACAATCGGTTCGTCGCACTATGGCGGTGAGATTCGCCACTGCAGCATCCAAGGAAGCGGAGAACTTATTGGAACAGTCTCTCAGTGTCACAACACGAGCCTGAGCACGCAGATCGCCATATGATGCGGGAAAATGAATGTTGTTCTTTTGCACGTCGCTTAACCGTGAAGCACGCTTCAATACTCTGGGTCGAGATTTCGAGATGCAGCGAATCGTTACATGCATTCATCAATCGATAACAATATTAGACATGTTGTAACATCTCGAAGGGAGCTTGTGCTCCGCTCGGCGGAACGAGTAACCGAACTTGAAAGCGGAATCTTCGTATTTATTCAAAGAGCCGCTAACAATATGTGCCCGATCTTCGCAAACGGCATGTCTGTCATTGCTCGCATCCATAAGTTAGGAGGTTTCCTTCGTCGAATGCGACACTTAAACTGTGTCTCATCCCGTTCCCATCTTCCGCTGGGATCTTATCATTGTTCCCGCAGCGGTGTTTCAAAAGGAACTCTCCTGCTCAACGTCCTCCTCCACGAACTCTTCGCGGAAATACTTGTCGAAGAATTTCCGAGCCATCGAGGCGACACACTCATCATCATGGAATAACATAATCGCGAAAATACTGTGCATTTCATTACTGAGCATCCTTTGCAGAACGTAACTGTCGATATCAGCATTTTTCGCGCTGCCCATGACAGAAAAAAAAATATCAACTGCTTCGTAAACCACCACGGTGGTCTCAGACAACAACGGGAGCAGCAAGGACTCAACAAAGCCCAGCTGAATGGCTTGATACCAGTGACCGAAGTTCGCCCGCGCCATGAAGTTGTCCAACGCCGCTCTGGCTCCGTCCCTTATTTGCGCGTCAGACTCTGCCAGCAGAATAACAAGTGGAGAGAGTAAATTGAAGTGAACAACAAGTGAAATTTGGTTCGGAGGTCCGACGAGAAGTTTCGCCAGTACTTCACAAAGTTGAGGAACGGATGCCACGAACCGCTCAAAAATGATGGCATGAAGTGCATCGAGACCATAACTACCTATGAAGAAAAAACCTGCGTCTTCCACGAGGAGGATTCCTTCTGTCAGTTCAATATAAATGTCAGAACACGCATCGCTGCAATTCGCTGAGGCGACGTGCTCGGATAAACGACTCATCAATTTCGTGGACCCCAGCCAAAATAGAACATTCTCATTCCGGAACGGCTTCATAAACATGGATAATGTTGCACACGTTGCGCTACAAATTGCACACGAGAGCTGACGCGAAGCTACGATTTCCTCCAGAATGCCGAATAATGAACCCACCACAGAGCTCTCCTCGACTCCCTGTGCTGCCCAATCGCGTAGAACAAAAGTGAACTGCGTCAAAGCTTCAGAAGATAAGGCTCCCGGTTTAATGAATTGTAGCGTGGGTAGCGAGATTGCTTTAAACACTTCATCTCGAAGGGCTGGGCACAGACTGCATAAGGAGCCCATGGTCTTGAGGAATGAACATGACAGGCTCGAATCCATCCCTCTGCTCTCGACGAATTCACGCGCGAGCTTGAGTAACAGGGTCACGTACGGCAAAGGGTCGTCAGCTGTCTTCGGTGCGGACAAACTCAAGAGGGACTCCATGATAACAACGAAAGCGCACGCACGTACTTCTTCAAATCTGTGATTCAGCGATGCCCCAAGCAGCTCCAAATATCCTTTGCCGGCTGCGAGCTGCCATTGCGAGAGAGTGGTGAGACGACAGGCGAGATTTCTCAACACCATCACAATATCTTCGGCAGGCTTCATTGTGAGTCCTGCGGAAGAGATTCACGTGAGCTGGGTATCGCTACGCCTCCGATCATCTTTCTGCAGGCCATTCATAAAGCAAACATCCTAACTGGCCAGCCGTTCGAGCAAGCTGCAATTCAATCATCGGCTGTTCACGCAGAGCCATGTGGCCTACTCTTTTCGAAAGTTAGCGACTTTCGTTCACGCCTGGTTCACGCAGTCTCCCGATGGATTGAACCAGCGGGCTTTCGTTGCGCACCGTACCAATCATACTCGATAAAGGGAACTACTTGCCAGTGCGCAAAGATAATATGAGCCGCGATATCCCATTGTGGCTTGGTTTCTTCTGAAGGTCCGGTGAGTCCTCGCACATGTCTGTCGCGTTAGACGGCCAGTGTTACGTTGGACACCACCAGAAGGTCCGTGATTTATTCTTGAAAATTCGAGCGCTCCGCAAGGGCGGTCGCAATCGCGGCCAAACCTCTACCTACTTGCCTCGCAGTCGAGAAGCCTGCGGAGAGATATGATTCCGAAACGTGCACATGTCGGCTCGATGCATCCGTTGTTCTACGTTGTCGATGTTCCTGTCCCAAGTCCGTTATGTGGATGTTCATGAGCAGTGATCTTCGAGCACCCGATTCCATAGTGGGCTCGGATCCAGCCTCAGAGCAGGGTTTCTTGGTCGAAACATGGGCTACGTTTCTTGAATGTATCCTCCGCCGAGTCGCATGCACGACAGGAGCCGATGGACCAGATCGTTCGCTTCTCGTACATCATAGGGTCGAAGGGAGAAGCGAGAGTTCGTTCTCGGAGAACCTCCGTTTCGGTTGCCTTGTGCTTGGGTGAAGCGCAAGCACTCCACAGCTTGAGCTGTCAGAATCCCACAACGGGACTCATCGGCAAAAAGGGGTTAATTCCGCTGGGAATGTTGATGATAGAGTTGGTGACGTCTTTTCCGAACTAATAGATGGGAATGATGACCTTTGAAACCCAGTCTAGAGGCGTCTCGTACGTCTTCGCCGTGAGCAGGACGATACTGTTCAAGAAATCCCCGGAAAGACGTATCAATTTGGATCGTGTGGAGATTCGGCAGGATAATCGACGTCACAAGCAGCAAGAATTATTCTGAATTCCATCCCCGAATCGGCAGACATCTTCCGGCAATCTACATCAGAACTGTAATCTCCGGAGAACCCCCAGATAATCCTGACCTCACCGAAGAATCATCCCCAGAGCTATCCGAGATAAGGGTGAAAGTACATGATGTGGGTGACTGATCAGATCTGGACTACCAACTCCTTATGGATCAAGAACTGAGCAGTGGAGGGTCCTGGAAGCACCCCCATATATTCGAGAAGGAGTGCGGACAAATCGACTAGCTGACAGTCGAAGTCGCTTATATATAGTAGGAATCGAAATGAAAGATGGAGTACATGCCTGGACTGCACTCCACAATACCGAAAGAGAATCACGATCTCACGAATAATACGAATACCAGACGTTGCCCACGATAATTGGTGTTCTTGCTCATCGGATCTCGCTCCGAGACGTGTCGTGCGACATGTGGAGATCGAGCCCATCGGGCGAGTCGTTGAAGATGTCTCTTTATTTCAATGATCACATCTGAGGACACCAACTATATGGTAAGATGTCTCCCAAACGTGAACAACCACCCATCAGCATCGTTTTCACGAACGTTTCCGTCGAGAACGAACGTCTCCGGTGATGTTCTCGAGCGAATCTTCCGAATCATCATCCATTGTTCCAGTAAGTCTCACGCGCTGTCCAGGAGCGGACGAGAGTTAATGAGAGTCAGTTTAGAGGGCTCCGAAAAGCAGGCGATAATCCGGACCACCATAAACCTTCAAAAGGCCCGGTTCAGCCACGCCTGAAACGGTGTATGAGGCTTCGGCGGCCTATTGTTCATTCCACTGTTGGTATATCGACCACAATTCCATTCGCTCTGAATACAAAAGTCGTCGTGAAAGACATTCGAGGGAAGTTCTGAAAACTTTGAGCCAGGCAGACCTGAAGATGAATTCAGATGAGTCCACACAGTCTGAGAGCTCGGCGGTGCATCGTTTCACGTGGTTCCACGTGACTCAGCTTCAACTCCGTCGGTGGCTCAAGACTGTGAGTGTGATCTGCTTCGTGCGCGAGTGCTTCATTCCTTTTCGCGATCGACGTGACCGTTCTCGAATGTTCCGTGGCTCTGATCCCATCCGACATTGACCGCTTCCGCCGTGTGGGCCGGTGCGCAAAACAGAAAAGCGTTACAATTTTTTCGGTATTCTACATGCTCGAATCCCGCTACTCACTCAGAGGATACTCCCAGCCCCAACAATCACCGAGTGGCTAAAAATTGACTTCAGAAACATGCGCGTGGAGGCGCGCACTAACTGACAGAGATAGCTCTTCACTCTTTAGGGATATGAAACATCACAATTATTCTCTCAATAGGTTGTTCCATAGGAAGCTCCATGGGCTGTTCCCCGGATTCCGGTCCGAAGAATAGGCTTGCCTGTCTGCGTGCTGACAAGGAGTTCGGCGCACGGAGGGATTTGCACCTGCACAGAAACGACGGAATTTCGAAGAGAATCGTTCGGGTAAGCTGAGACGACTTCTCCCGCGGCAACGAATACTCAATTCATGTCAGATCAAGCAATATGTTTGACGATGATGATCCTCCCATATTGACGGACGTCTCGCGTTGTCATGGTTCTTCAGGGAGGAGATTGCATCGCGATGAGCGAATTTCGATTGTAAGCCTGGCTTATCACTCGGTCCACATTCGTCTTCTCAACTATGATTCCCATGTCTCGTGCCTATTTGAATTCCCATTTTCGACCGACTCCGGACGCTCCATGCTTTGAAGGACGACCGACGAACTTTCCTACCTGGGCGGGTTATTTTTGAAAACATGAGGCAGCTTTATTTGAATGTGGCCAATTTATTTCGGGGAATCCCATGATCTCCTCGCGGTCCCTTGCGAAATCCAACGAGCACTGCTTTGATCAAGGAAGTTGACATGATTCTCCCAGTCTCGAAAACTTGAGACTCGAAAGACATTTTCGTTACAAACATTAGATGGGAAAATGGAGTCGATGTATTGGCCAGAATCTATCACTTCCTCAGATATGTCCTCATCGATACAGTGACGTCGGCAGGAGAGTCAAGATAATCGTCTCATAAATTATATCTTCCTATCCGATCGAATTTTCGTGGAGTCCCGGATTTCCGGAAGAGTGCCTCCTCGCTTGATGAGATGACTCGGTCTTCGGGAATCTCTTGGGATCGTGGATCCGTCGAGAATAAGAAACCCGGCGACTCGAACACTTGGCAGGCCTTCAGCATTCTCAGAATATGATCAGACCGATGACGATTGTACCCGAGCTTCATTCCTTCAACTTGAGAACGATCTCCCACGGTATTAGGAAACAGGATACCTGCTCTATGAGAGAGTGTTAGCAATCAGCCAACAGGGAGAATCATCGCTCTTGAGGGGACAACATGTGCGAAAAATTCCTCTCAGGTCATTGGTACCCACAGAGCTCATTCCTGGGAGGATATGAATCCAAAGAGCTCTCCTCGAGTTTGTTTAGCCGAATGCGAACTACTGCCTCTGCGAACGGTCGCACTTCAGAGCTTCATATTGAGCTCCGTTCATTAACGATAAGTACTGATTAGACTATGAACAACGAAACAACTATCTGGAGCGGGAATTCTCAAAGCATTCGGGAGTAATTCACGGCTTTGAGGAGACATTGAGCCTTTGGACTAAGTGTGTGAACATGTGTATGATGCTTGTGAGGAATGGGAATGCATGGTGATCTGCGACAACGTCAGAAACTCAGGTACCACCGACTAAGCAGAGGAAGAGTCTCCAAGCGAATCTTGATTCCCCCGCTTCGATTTGATGCGCCGAGAGGCTTCCAAGATGGATCTCAGCTGCTCGTTGAGTTGGTCGTTCTGCTCCTCCAATTTATCTAGCGCATCACTGATGTTGTCCAGAGCGTCATTCACGGCGGAAAATTCTGCAAAGTCGACACATCATTAGTCAAACTCGTCATCCCAACGCAACTCGGGCTGTGCGATCTCGGATTTAGCGTTCTTCGATGGAAGGGGCCATATCACCCCTTTGTACAGCAATTTCTAATCTGAGTCGAGGTCACGGAACGACCAGATGGGAATTCGAGCGTCTATAGCTCCTGCCGGCTGAGATCAGATGATTGCTCAAGGCTTCGAGAAGTCATATGACTCCACTCTGTTCAAGTTTCACTCACCTTTCTCATCTTCGAATCCTTCGTCGTCGATTCCAGCTAGCTCTGGGTCCTCCCCTTCATCCATACCTTCGTCTTCTTCAACCACGACAGGGTTCTCAACTTCTTGCTTGTCAGGCTCTTCCTGCTTCACCATTTTCACCTATTAAATGTTTCCGGAGCGAAACACTCTTCGAAGGGGTTCCACAACAAATAGCTCCAGCTGTCTCCTCCTCCACCTTTATAGACAGCCGTGCTGCTCCTCGTTAACTCTAAATAGAGGGCGCCAGTTGATCGAGAGTGGACGCCACCCTGGCAGGCAGATTTGAGAGAGAGTGTAGTAGGTCTGGTTCGATATCACTCAAATACGGTGCGATCGAACGGCATTTCTGATGGAATCTCGGATTGACTTCAGGAATCTGAGAACCAGTAATTGATTGAGTATGCTCACATTCCGCCCCAACAATGAAACACAGCAATCGGTTTGATTCTCCTTCGAATCCGCCTTTTCGGCCGCTCGCTCGCGCATTCGACCATCTGGCGGGGAGAGGGCCAAGTGAAGCCGATGATCTTTGCTTGGCTGAGTTGAGGCGTATTGAAAATCTGGTAGCGGACTTTTTCTGAAAACTTCGTCGAGACGAAGCTCTCCTCTCTCTTTCTGTCTGTCTCGCAAGCCCCCTTCTGCGCACGGCCTTGGAGGGGTGAATCCCGCCCTGTGAAGTGAATCTAGTCTCACCGACTGAAAATTTCGGTTGATATGCGCATAATTGAAACTTGACTGGTACTACATATACAATGTTCCCCCAGCTCTGCTCCAGGGGTGTCTGAGCCCAGGATGGAATTTAATAACCAACAAACTTTTTCACGAATATATCATAACCCAGGTAATCTTCACGGCTTCTCCTCCCAAGCACTAACGAACTAGAAGCGGTCCAAAGACGGCCTAGTTTGGAGCGATGAGCTCAGACATCCTCGCCCTGGTCCAAACTCACGAAGCAAGCTGTGTGTCGAGCCAAGCTTTCTCACTGTGGGGAAGGGCTGAATGTCCGCCTCCTCGGGTGTTCACTGAAACCTCAATTATTTTCCGGCTGCCTCGCAAGAGAACTGCCTCGATCTCGTTGTTTTCTACGCCAAGACCCGATACGGTTGATTACCGGGTGATCTCTTGAGGGTCTGCAAAACCCCAAGGACTCTGACTTGACCCCGATAGGTTGCAGTGTGTCGTCTGCGTGAGCGATGACTCTGAATGCGCATCGCTATCGGATTCGAGATGAAGTGGAACGCCGTTTCACCGTACTTGGAGGCACCGCTGTAACTGGTCCGTTACATCCGCACTTCAGCTCGAATCTACTCAATGGTGCGCGTGTACGGCCGATGGGCTTGTATCCACCCATGATATTCACGATCCCAGTTTTTGGCAAACAATAAGTTTTCTTTCGTCGCGGCCTCTGGCAGAGCAAGAATCTGCGAGAGTAACGCAAACGACTTGCCGTCCGACAAGGTTCGGCTTGAGCGCTCGACCGGAGATCGTACGCCGTCAAGCCATCCTGCTCTCTGATGAGCTTACACTGTTCGCGTGTCTGCCGCCTGCGGGCCCTCAGGATGCTCCGAAGGACTTTCTGAAAACCCCTCAGCGCAAGTCGAGCGAGCCAGTTCTCCTCCGGTTCAGAGCTTGGTGTCATTCACCGCGTTTTATCCCGTAGTGAAATCCCGCATCAGTTGACGGCACACTTCATGGGAGTCGTTGGGAGCTCCTTCGAGAAGAAGTATGAATTCGTCGGTCCTCATAAATCGGCCTTCGTGTCTGAATCATGACCGAGTTTGACAGCGAACACTCGGTCGCTCTCCGCAAGCTATGAGGAAAAAGCCCGATCTCCTGCTCGTCGAAGCCCCGGTAGCGAACGGAATCGGGATTGTGGTCCCTGAGAGATTTTGAACACATTCAGTGCTCTGAACTCGACTAAACTTTTGTAGTCCATTGAGTTCAAGTAGCGAGATGAGTGACGCCATTCATGAGCTGTGATGAAATCGGGTGAACAGTAGCTTAGCCTTGCCTAGAGGCAGTCCCGGCGGAGACCATCGACATCGATTTCCGAACCACCATGTTGGAAGGACATGAGGGGCGTCTTCCTAGAAGCGCGGATTCCGGTCCAGATCGCGACCGACTGTGGAGTTGGTCGTTGTTGGACTGGATCGGAGGCTGTGACGACCCCAGAGCACCGGATTCGGTCATTCCAACGATTGTTAGCCCGCTCGACTGTCTGACTGCTTGTGTGGAACTTTTCATCGGTGAAGAGAATGCCTCCCCGGGCAAAACCTGCGGCCAGTGAAGCCGAATCGCAGCACCTCGGGAGTCGTGTGGACTTATTCTCTAATCTCGATTCAGGAGTTTTTCGGAGCTAAAGAGCCTCGTGCCGGAATTCGGACATCATCATCTTCCGCGCGATGTCACGGTTCAGACCGGTCTCACAAGTGTTTCGAGGAGTGTCACGAAGTGACTTGATCAATTTAGACACTTTTATTATTACTCTTTTTGTATCACTTTATTTCTAATAATGTATGTAACGATGATACCTATGAACGAATCCATAGACCTTGAAGTCTCTCGTCTTGTGCCTGGAACGCCGATGCAGAGGAAACTTCATCCAGGACCGTAGACCCGCGCGCCATTTCACACAAACCCTCACCGCTTCCTGGCCGAAGTTCATCGTTGGCCTCCTGGAAGAACGGATTGTCTCTTCTTGATTCTAGATGTCTGTTGACCTCCAAATGATCAGAGTCGAAATAAGTGAGTTCAGACCGGAAGCTGAGTTCCGCTACTTACGAATTCCGCTCCTAGATGAAAGGCCAGTCTGTCCAAAGTCTCTTTCGACAACCACCAGCAGATCGAGTCGAAGGGTCGCATAGCCAGCTTGGGATCCATTTTCCTGGGGTCGTTAAACCCGGTGACGAAGCACGCAGGTATGGCGACCACGAAAGCGATCACCACCGAAATGGCCGTATACCAAACATATGATATCTGGTAGATGGAGAAGCTTTCTGATTGGGTCCACTCCTGTGGAACTGGTTCAACAAAGCTTCCCATTTTCATCACAGCCATGTAGGTGCTCTGACAGCTCCCGACGGAGATCGGCAGTTGTGGGTGGATCGGAAGAGGCTCGATGACAGACTTCAGATTGATCCAGAGCGAGATACCCAACGAGACGAGGAAACACAATCTGGCCCCTGAGGAGAGATTCGCGAGCTGTGATCAATTATTCCCCTGTTTGGCGATTTCGAATTACACGCCGCAAAACTCGAAGACGAACTAACCTCGTGCATTGACGAACGGTAGGAAGGCGCCAACGGAAAGAACGCCCAGCACTGGTCCTCCAATGCCCGAGATGACGGCATTCGTTGCTTGGAGTACATTCCCCATGTACTCGGCGGCAAGAACCAGGACTATGGAGAGCATACCGCAGACCACACCTTGGGATTATAAATTCCAATATTATCATTCGTATTCGTTGCATGCGAGATATGGACGTCGTGTTCAGGCTCCGAGTTGTGAGGGCAAGAACATTTTCCTGCTCAAACTCACCAAGGACGGTGATTATATTAGCTCCGGTCTCGTTCGAGATGCTCGGCGAGATCGGGGAAATCACGTCAACGAATATGACGTTGGCCAACGCATTCACGGCCGACGATATTGAGCTGAAAGGGGAACTGTTGTCATTCCTGGGGGGAAGAAGGGGGAATGGGGGGGGGGATATAAAATATTCACTCATCTCTCGACAGCTGGGCATTTAAAGATACCTCAGAGAAGCGGCGAATATTCCCGAGGCAAAAAGACCTGGCAGCGCTGTGCGTTCACCGAGGACGACCATGACGAAATACGGCAGAATCTCGTCGTAATTTTTAATTTGTTTCGTGATCACGGGGTCACAGTCGCTGAAGTAGGCAAAGGTCATGAGCCCCGAGAAACAGGACAGCGTGAAGATGATAGCCAGATACGGCAGGTTACCCCAGACGACCCTGAAACATAGGATTTCGAAGCTTGTTTGCCTGCGATTTCGAACGAGTTTATTCTTTCGGATCGAAACTCATCAAATCGCCGTTATGGAGTCGTACTCACATCTTCGCCCTGGTTTCGGTTGATACCGTGAAGTACCTCAAAACCATCATCTGGTTTGTGGCGTACGAGGCCAAGTTCGTGAAGAAGCCTCCGATCACAAGACCCCAAACCGAGTGCCGGACGGTCGGATCGAAGCTCGCGCTGCAAGCAGAAGAGTTAACCAAGCTCGTAAAATCTCAGTCGGTACCCGAGCTATCGAGGTGTGTTTGCTCCCTACAACAGGGGTCCACTCACTCTTCGAAACGGATGCGGCCACCCCTTTTCGCGACCTCCCAAGCGTGAGCGAAGCCTCCCTGGTCGATGAAGCCTAGTGTGACGACAATCATCATGGCGCCGATCATCCAGATAGCCTGATCAAAATAGATTTGAATTAACTCAGTCTGGGTTCCTCGTTTCATCCTCCGGATTTAAAGAACCATTGCAATAATTGCGACTCGGACTTGTGTTGCGTTTTACCTGAAAGGTGTCCGTGTAGACGACAGCCTTAATTCCGCCGACGGATGTGTAAATGGTACACACGATGCCTATCGCGAATACTGCTGACCAGAAGCTCATGCCCGTCACTGCAATCAATAAGAGACAGCTCGTCGTAGCAAAATGGTGTGTAGGGGTGTTCCCCGTTTTCCCATCCGCTCCAGATGCGAGAACAGCTTCAGAAGCTCACCGTTGGACAGCGCAAGAGCTGGAGCATACAACTGGATTGAGATGTATATGGTCATTTGCAGGAAGTAGAAGAGGACCGTCGTGTAGCGCAGGAAGCGATCGAACCTGAGTTCCAAGTACTGCGGAGAACACTATGCTTAGGAATCTCATCTGTTCACACGATATTCGTTGTAGAGACGGCGCAAAACAATCAGAAGATCCGGAACTTCATCTCTATCAGCTAACCTCGAACACCGTCAGTGCGCCGCTGTTGTAAAACAGGGGCAGGTACAGATGGGCTGTGACGGCTATCACGAAGACGTAGGAGACCATAGAATATAGGAACATGGTCCCGTGCCGGTGTATTTCGGCCGCGTTCCCTGCGAATCAGGACGTAGTCAGCCTCGGAAAACAGGCAAAAAATGATGCAGCACTCTTCGAATAGCAACGCACGACGGGAGTTGAGAAGCACGGGTGGGCTTCACTAACCGAGGATGTATGAAGCTGATATAAACGAGGCCATGAGGGACGTGCTCACGAGTATCGGTGGTAGTTGGCCATCGGCTGCCAACAATTGCCGTATTGTGTTCTGTGGCCCTCCTCTGAATGCTCCGTAGAGGCCCAGAGCGCCAGAGAGCGTTATCATCGCGATGAACACGATGTAATCGAGGTGCGTGAACCTTTGGACAATGGGGAATAGGAACTCGTTAACCCTTTCGGTCAAATAGTGTACTCGACAGCGAGGTCGGAAGGGAGGTCGATAGAGCTCAAATCCAGATCCGTAACCCACCTCTTAACCAGCTCCTCAGCAGAGAATATGGCGAAGTCTGAGCCTGGGTTGAACAGTTGGGCCATTGTTCTTCGTTCGCCTGGAATTAGGCCGATTCATGAACTTCCCGGAAACGGATTCTTGACGAACAACGGCAAAAATGCTCCACAGCGTCAACGGCTTTCCGAATGCGATCGAATCGACTCCAAGCCCTCCGCGCGCGATGCTTCCGTGAGCTGTCAGCTCGTCGTCCAGGAGGAGCAACCCCGGGAGGAAAATCCGACTGATCGAAATCTTCGGCGCCATGAACAGCCGAGTAACGCATGCGCGTATCTGTCACAAACAGACTGCAAAAAATGACTTTCTCCTGCGTCCAGAGCACTGAACCACGACTCATCTATCAGTCATGCTGTCCAGAACAAAACCGCATGGGAAGGAGAGTCAAGCTCGAATCAAGATGCAGAGTTGCAGAACTCTTAACTTCTTTCGGCGTGAATCGCCCGCGTAGAATCGTGGGCAATCGATCGCTTGTGAAGAGTCTCATCCAGAGGGAACGCTTAGATCAATGAGCTCGCTAGGATGTTCAGTACAACTTACGTTAGTTCCTATTGATGTGAAGCCTGTGACGATGGAGGGAGTGCTCAGATTTGCAGAGTGCTTGAGCTTTGTCTTGAACGAACCTTCGAGTCGAATCAAGCGAGGAGACAACGTAAATCTGTTAACAAGACTCGAATCGTTCGAATTTAAGCAGCTGAGTGGAGAGATCTAGCTGTTTCCCTCTCGCGAGCTGTACGCTTAGAATGCCCGGGTTCCACCCGAGACCGTCGGGGTGTGTTATGCTTGCTGCAAGAAGTTGATGTTGTTTGTCCGCACAACTCAATAGATATTTGGAGGGTTCGTTCTACAGTCCAAATAGCGGCGGGTTATAATCGATCGAGATCCCAAGTCGTAAGTCACGACCGCAGAATCACGCTCATCGACTCCAAGAAGTGTTCTCAGATCGACCCCTAAATCACCTCAAGAGACCCCAAAAAGTATGGTCGGATCGACCCTCAATCGACTCCATTTATCGATGAGCGATCAGTGGAGGTACCGCCTCGAATACACGGACCCACACGAGTCCGAGGCCGGGTAACCGGGTCCACGAGTCTGATACCCGGGTCTGGAACGGGAAACTTTCTCAGAATCCATGAAAACTTTCCACAAATTATGCTTTCTTGAGGCTTCAATGCATTCAACTAGCTATGTTGTCAACACATAGCGGTGATGAAACTGAATATTTCAGGGTGGTCAACCTAAGTCGGGAGTTTTCTCACCCCCTCCCCCCTTCCCTTGACCATAACTCAGTGAGAAAAGTCCGATTCTGGAAACTCTTCCTACGATCGATCACTGAAAGGCGCAGGCTGAGATGGCGCATGCTTCATCGGTTTATTTGCGTCAATCGGCCAAGAATTTACTTTTCTAGAAAGCCTCGAAGAATGCCTGTTTCTTCTCAAACTCTCCCAAAAAAACTGCCCATGAATCGTCTTACCCGATCTAGTTTGAATTGATTCCATTGGACGCGGCAAAGATTCCCCCACATTCGCTGGAGAAATTGTGAGGATCAGTCCAGAACTCGGAATTGACGACCGATCGCATCAGCATCACCAAGATAACTGATCTGTTGACGAAATGTCGTACGTCGTTCGATGCTACCCTACACACTCGAAATCTTAGGCCCGCGGACAGATCGTGAGAGAATGAACCTGATCACTGGAACCGACCCCCTCACAAGCACCGTTTGTAGGCTCTGAATGAAACTGCGCAGGAGAAGTACTGAATGAAGCGATGGTATCTCGTCAGAAATCTTTAAGCTCGAGATACCGACGCATGACCGGAACAATGTTGCGTATAGAACGGAAGCCGAAGAGCGTATGTGCATCCATGGAAAATATCTGATGGTTCCTGCTGGCCCCATGTGTGATTCGTACGCCGTAACCGGCTTTTCAGGGGCCCAGAGCTGGGAATAAATATATATTCGGGATTTGCTCCCAAGTGTGCTGCTTCGCCGAGGTCCTGATATTCGTGACCTTCCGCCAGGAGTCCGCTAAGAGGATTCCAACGAGAGGATGATTTTCACAGGGCAGGCCCCCGCGGCTCTGATCAGCCATCTCTGATTCACGAGCGTTACTCCTCCTCGAATAAATGGACCTTCCTCAAATTATGTCGAGCAATTTACATTCCCAGCAGGAAACACCTTTTCAAGCTCTGAACTGAACGCAGTAAGCGAACAGAATTGGGAAGCCTCTGAGCCGGAAACTTTCGCGGACCCCATACACCGACCTACTGGGTTCAGACCTGAAATGCAGTCAGTCCTGTACGAAGACTCGCAGCCTCCCGTCTCCGAAACCCTGGCCTCCGCCTGAACTGGTGATATGGGCCGATTTCGTTGATCGGCACTGTTGATACCAGAAAACTGGGATGGTTTCGGAGATTTGCTCCACCTCAAAGTGTGCCACGAGAAGAACAGGGCAGCACATTCGACGCGAATATGATCAGACTGCTCAGACTTCAGAAAACCGCCGTGTAGAGAACTGGACGTGCGACGAACCTCATCAAAGAACTTGGAATCCCTCTGCGACGTTTGTCGCGGAACACAGAATCCAATGAATGTGTCGCAGTCACAGGCGCCTCGCCCTTGAATATCTCTCACTGTAGACAAGTCAGTGGGCAAGGTGGTGGAAGGAACCCAAGGGGCGGCCAAGGGGACTGTCGTCATGAAAGAGCGACGAAAATCCGTACAGCATGCCTTCTCTTACTCATGAAATCAGATCGTGGATAGTTTCCGGATCTGTCACTTTTCTCCTGCGACATTTCCTTCGTAACATTCCTTGCATGATGGGAACTAAGGAAAAAGCTACTTCAGTAGTCGACACCGTCGACAAGCTCTCCACCGTCCATGAGGGATTACCAGACCGTGGGGCGTCATTTAACGAAGCCGATTTCTCAACTCTCTGAATTCTCACTCTGAAGGAGGAGATCACGGTGAGAGCTTTGCATTCGACATCGTTTGAGATGATCCTAACAGCGTAGGGTCTGGAAGAACTCGAGCCGCCGATCACAGGGAGCACTGTACCATACGGACGGGAGGACATCTGAGTGGGGTGTCTGATTGCGCGAAATTCTGCAGGGTAGTTTCCCAAGCCTCTATAGAATCACAGACTGAAGTTTGATTCCTCACCTCGCACCACGGTATGGAGCCCATGGCGGTGATTTGGGACTGAACACAATGTCATACACGAATGATGGCAACAATAATATGAGTTCGGCTGTGTCCGATCAGCAGGAAAACCTCGACTAGTCGCGAAATGCATCGATGCCAGAGAAACCATAAGCAAAGTGATGTTCTTCGAGAGGATAAAACAAATGGATCCCCATAGGTGGCCAAAACTTGTCCACGAGGCCACTGAACTCGCCAAAACCAAAATCAAAGCATCCGAGAGTTTCAAAAAACTGAGCACGCAATTTGAAGTTGGGGGCATCCGACTCGCCAAAAGCACATCCGGCAAGCCGATGCGGGAGACGTTCCGCAAAGAACTCAAACTCAGGGTGCGGAATAAATTGGACGTCACCTGGAGAGACAGGATGGAGTCAAGATCCACACTGAGTACATACCAACGATACAAAGAGACTAGAGGAATCAACTCCGGACTGTACGATAACTCCCGCGGAAGCCAACTCTTAGCGTTAACCAGGGCAGGGATGCTAAACACCAAGACCCGGCAACATAACCGCGATTTCTCCATCGACATCAACTGTTCAAGATGTGGAGCACCCGAAACAGACAGACACGTAGTCTTGGGGTGCGAGGAAAGAACTTTCCCCCCAGAGGGATTCCCCTTCCGAATCGGACTCTCACCCAATCGCAAACATGAAGTTCTGCGAAAGACGAAGGTGACCCCAACTAACTGGAAACGACAAGATCTGTGAACGCAATACGACTCAGCCCTGGATTGGAAGGGACCATATGTGCATATGGAAGATCGAAATGAATCCAATCCATGATCGCTCTTTCTCTAATATTGGAAACACGGGAATCTTCAAAACTTGGAACAATGTCAAATCTTACAGTCGAGGAAAGGTCCCAAGAACGGATCCTGCAGAAAAAAATTGCGATTCGGGAGCTCAGTTTCGGTTTCGATAGCCCGTGAGGACTAGATGAGGAACGGCTCCGGATGGAATGCTTCCTGGAGTCATGCTTTCCGGCTTCATGTAGTCCGGTGTCGACGTTTCATGGTTGGCAGCAAGTTTTTCGGGGTTGCGTTCCCCGGAGGCATGCTCTCCTTGTTGGTCTCTGCACTAAGGTTGTCTCTAATGAACACATGTAGCCCGGCTGCCTCATTTAGGATCGATCGTTCCGAGAACTTCACCAAAACCCACAGCTCTCTTAGAGGTCGGCGGGTCATGAGGTTTTTCCTCGGGCTGCTGAAGTGTCGCGTCTGCTGAGATTGTTTCAATTCACTCGGGATCACGCTACGAGACTCATTGTCGCTAACTTCGACAAAGGTCTCCACTGGTGGTAGAATTTTCACGTGCAATGCTTGTTCCGCCTTGTGTTTCAAAATGTCGATCCGGTGGAGCTCCGCTGGAGATACGTTCGCGGCTTCTTTCAGAAAGTTCGCTGGAATGGATGACTTCCACGATCAAGACATGTTGGCTCCACTGATCAGCATTCGAGACAGGGAGCGTTCCTTCTTCCGACTGGGGTAGGTCTGAGGGGGGCGGGATCGCTCAAGGTGACAGAAGATGACGAACGACACATACCCGGGACCGCGAAAGATGAGTTCACCAACGGGACAGCGACCATTCGAAGCAGTTGTAGAGTTTCTGCTGGCAGCAGCGTTGCCAATCGCAGAATATTTCCAATAAGTTGCAAAGCTGTCAGGTCAGCTTGGCGGGAGAGTGAGGGCCCTGGTGTTGCTGAGGATAGTATAGCAATGAATCGTTCGAATGAACGAAACCTCTGCCGATGAACTCATGAATTCAATGTAGAACCATTCCAAAAATCATCCTCAACCGCCGGATTGAATCCCACCATTCGAAATGAACGCACAGCAGACTTCGGAAGGCGAGTCAGAGTACGTCATTGCGCTTATCTAAGTCGAGTTTCGGAATAATGTTCTTTTCGAGCTCTATCATTGTATGATAGAAACTTCGAGGGAGGTTCCACTTCGCGAGCGCCGCAAGGCCATCCAAATCAAGCACTCAATCGATGAGTTGGGCTCGACACACAAAATCACTGGGTTACCCGAAATTCCAGGTCACCACGGCGAGCTGATGCGAGTGCCGCGCATGACGCTTTAACACGTACAACTGGAGGTAAGCGCGATATGCGAATGAAGCTGAATAGCCGATCGATATCGCTTCACTACGACGATGACGACGATCCGTGCAAAAATGTCACATCCATGTCCACAATCCATGTCACACCCGTTTTTTCAAGACCAGAGTCAGAATCAAACGATGCAAGGAAGCTCAACTCGAAGCCAACTAAGAATCAAGGAATCGGAGAAGAATCGATGCTCTCGATTGGACTGATGAGCTCAGAGATCAGTGTCTCGCGTACGGCTTCAACGATTTGAATAAGTTTTGAATGGACTGCTGAGCACGAACGTTCTCGACTGGTATCCTACGAACTTCAACATTCTCAAAGGGAAACCGTGGTTCGAGCAGGAAGTAAAATCGTCTTGACCACTATGGCAAAGGATCATGGGAGCGATCTAACGGAGCAATCGAGTTAAGATCCATTCCATCGTAACATCGGTATGATGGCGGCAGAGAATCGGTGGTCACCGACGTTGTCGTGGTCTTCAATCACATAATTCAGCATTGTTCCCGTCGCATCTACTTTTTTCACATTGGTCATTCGAGAATTGGCCGAGATCGGAAGAAATACGGTGCGTACCTCCATGCGAAAGCCAGTTAGCTGTTGCCATGGTGGATGGTTATAGGGAACGTTCGGAGGAATATTAGGCCGCGCATCCTTCGATTCTGTGGTTCTCGGACTCCCCAGACTCATCGACCCCTGGGTGATGGCCTCCGACCCCGAAATCAGCTCCATGATCCCCAAATTCATGACAAGATCGACCCCACAATCACCTGCGTGTCCCCAAGAATCTTGCTACGATCGATCCCGGAATCACCTCCATGGACCCTGAACACTAAGGTCAGATTGCCCCCGGGATCATCTCGGTCGTCGGCCCCCAGGGTCGATATCGACCACTTTGAGAATCACTGCTTCAAATGATCACTTACTTTGAAGTTCTTGCACCGTGCTTCCGTAGCAGAAGAAATCGCTACCGACTATCAAGTGCCTCCACGGACAGCGGAGCCGCCATCACCGAGGTCGCCAAGTGGGGAACAAGCAATATTTCCGCGGTACATCGTGGCGCCATTTCTATTGTCGACCTGCGCTGCGGATGGGAACTCAAAAGTCTTCCAGGCGTCGATGGGAGTCCTTGTGGATCTGTGAACGTGGTTTGCGATTCCGTTCGACTTGCACGTAACCAGCGATGCTTCGCAACAGTTTTTCGCGTCTATCTCGAGGTTCGCAAGGATCAACAATCGCATGAAGACTCCAGGACAGGGGAACGATTCCCTCCGCAACTATGGGTCGGGCTGATAGTTATCATATGAGGATGTTTTTCTGTGAGAGACAACGAGGAGCTGTTCTAATCCTCATTTGCCCTATGATCCCGGGCTAAGCACGCTCCGGGAGCCTCATATGAATCTCGGGAAACTAAAACACGAGTTTCAAATAATGCTTGATCAGTTCATGAGGGCGGAGCTTTCAGAGTATCTAATGCTATCGACTTGAGGTCGCTCTGAGTTTTTGAGGGACCAAGAACCGTATTCCTCTCCTCAAATGAGTCCTTATCTTGGGTCGTCGATGGTTCCGGCGAAAAGGTCAAGTCTTGACAGTCCCCAACGCTCATAGGCACCGATGGGATTCGGGCTGGAGCTCGTTCATGGTGACGCAGGAGGGTGGTGTCCTGACGTCCCATCCTGAATGGATGTTCAGGAGGAAGTTCAGGCGTGGCTCAGTTCAGCAGTGCGCATGCCAATAACGCATCATTTATCATTCAATCCATGCCTCTACCCATAGATCCATGGATTGATGGATGATGACTAATGGATAATGTCTGAACTTCTCGGCTTTAGTGATCAGCGACCCGCGAGCTCAACTTGCGGAACGTTGGATCAGTTTGTCGAGTCAGTGTGGCTCTTCGAACGAGTACGAAGTAAAACGCTGGACGTGCTTGCCCACGACCGACCACTAAGTAGAAATCAATTAAGCGGATAGCTGGAAGTATTGAAAATGTAGAGTTCTCAATGCTGTTTCGGAACACTCTGACGTGCTGGCAGGGAGCTGATCAAGTTCGATCGAGCCGTCGCTTTGCAGTTCTCGAGTTACCGTTGCTCAAAAGTTTCCGGCAAGGGACAGGGAGCTGAAAATTGAACTTTCATATCATCTGGTGTAATAGAACGAAAAACAGGTGTGAAGAAGAACGCCGTGTTGCGTTCCATTACGTGCGCTGACATCGAACGATCACGCGCGTGCTCTCACTCCACTGTCACGGTGTCGCAGAGTGAACAGCTGAGCGAATCTTTTCGGGAAGTCTACCAGGCTTGAGAGTATTTGCCGATTGTCCTCCCTCGATGCTTGCGCGTCGACTATAGTCGAGGTTTCCAGGAAACTTGGTTACTCTGGAATGCTACTGTAAAAGTGTGTGATGAAATCCAAGTTCTGGAAGCGGTCGTCACTTCGACGGGAAGCTCACCTGAGTTTTTCAGGCTGTGGGTTCCTCGGCATCTACCACGTAGGAGTGGCCAGTGCGTTCCGAGAGTACGCCCCCGACATAGTGGACAACAAAGTTGTCGGAGCCTCGTCCGGAGCGCTGACCGCATGTTGCCTGGTGAACGGGCTGCCTTTCGATGTGGCTGTCACCTCTATTCTCCGGATGGCCACTCAATCTCGGCGACGCGCCTTGGGCCCCTTCCATCCGAGCTTCAACATCAACGACATTTTGTTCGAAGACCTTGAGAAGATGTTGCCCGAGGACGCGCACCTTCGGAGCAGTGGAAAACTCCACATTTCCGTGACGAAATCGACAACACTGGAGAACATGGTGATCAGCCAATATAGGAGTCGCGAGCACCTCATCTCGACTCTGATGGCGTCATGTTTCATCCCGGTCTTCTCGGGATATTTGCCGCCGAAAATAAACGGCGAAAGATGTTTGGATGCCGGTTTCAGCTGCAACCTCAAAGTTTACGACGACAACACGATAACTGTGTCTCCATTTTCTGGTGAAAGCGATATTTGTCCCAGGGACGAGAGCTTTCAGTTGAGTTGCGTCCAAATTTCGGACACGTCTCTGTCAGTCTCACCGGCAAACCTTTACCGGGTGCATCGGATCCTTTTCGCACCGCATCCTGACGTTCTAGCGAAAATGTGTCAGCAGGGATTCGACGATGCGATCAAGTACCTCAAACGGCATAACCTCATCTCATGCGTGCGCTGCTTAGCTGTTGAATCGACTCTGTTGCTGCCTGCCGTACCACCGCCTCCGGAGGAGGAGAGAACTACTTTCGGAACATCCGGTATATTCCTTGAGGATTGCGCAGAGTGTGTAATGGTCAATCAAATCGCAGTTTCCTCATCGCTGTCTGATAGGGTTCACAAGCCGTGCAAGGATGCGGCCGAAGCTCTCGACAGAAGTTTGTACAGCTGGCTCTTCGGAACACGCACAATGAGAATCGTAGCTCTGATCACTGCACCGGTTCTCCTGCCTCTCGACATCGCTTATCTGTCTTACCGCAAGCTGCGAGAGAGTTGGGCGCCCTTCAAGAAAAATGTCCGAAACAATATAAGGAGCTTCATCTCGAACCAAATGAAGGAACTGAAAAGCGCGCTCGGCCTGACCACGAGCAGGGCCCAGATCGGCCCCGGTGCCGGACACTTGTCATACCAACTGGCGGTTCACGAGTATGAAAGTATTGAACCAAGGAGGAGAGCGAAGACGATGGACAACTCCGAGAGTTCAAGCAAATCACGACCAAAACGGAAACCGTTCGCGGTTATCGAGAAACGTTTGGTCTCAGAACTCAACCTGGGATTCGCCGTGGACATGGAGGATGAGACCATGTCTAGAACTTCAAATCTTCTGAGGACGATGGACTCGACTGAGGACTTGCCGTCGGTGGCCGACGCTGTCTCGCTCACCAATGAAGCTCTTCAGAAGAACGCTCCACAGAGCCGAGGCATAAATGCTATAGTAAATGTCACGAAACAGAGAGACCCGCTAATGAAATTTTTCTACACCGACGACGAAACTAACAGCGTTTGCGTCACAGAGATTTTCAATCTCTCAAGCCAATGAGGCTTTAGAATAAATGAGGAGATTTTAACAGAAGAATACGCTAGTCTTCGATCGAGTGATTGTCGTTTCCGTCGATTGCTGATCAGTGATTGCTCATCAGAGGCGGATTCGAAGATTGCCGCTCTGGGCGTCGGAGCAAGAGCGATCTCGAACGCGTTGGCGAGGAACATCATCTCGGAATGGATCCATCAGCTACTCGGATTGCTCCATTTTCGAGTCCCTATAGAATGGTCCGAATCGTGGTCAGCTCTGAGATGCAAGGTTCATGCAAAAGCGTGCTCACATAGGTAGCGCTAGACCAAAGCTGGCTTCCCGGATCAGGATAGAAATAGAGATATCAAGACGGATGGGTTAGTGTCGAAAATCATCTGGAATCGCAGTTCATTGTGCCATCGTCTGGACATCAATCATTACATCTTGGGTAAAAAAGTCTGCGCCGATCGATGATATTTCGCCATGGCATGCGGTGTGGAGTCGAACTCAGGTACGGAAATCTCGTCACCATACGCCCAGAACACGTGCATGATTCATTCGAAGTTGAGTTCATCTTGTTCGTTGCTTCGCTAAGTAGCGGAAGTTGGGATCAACTCCGACAGGATCGTCATCCCAGGCTCTAAAGACTAGGGCCCGGGAGTTCGTGCACTTTTTCGAAATTGTTCTCTCAGCGCAATTGATTGATCTCATTCAGTGGACAGAATAATTCATTCAAGAAAATAATCATTGACTCTTGGGCCTCACTAAGGACATCAAGTCGAGGGTCGTTGATAGGCGGTTCGGAGCGAATGTCTTACACTGCCAACGTGACATCAGCGTTGCGCCGGAGAAGTTTGTCCGCAAGCTGAACGAGACGGACAATCTTTCTGAGGAGCCAGCAGAGACCGCTGGACGTGGAAAGCTTTCAAATTAACTCGGGAAGAGATAGTGACGAACACAACTTCGATATCTTATGGACTGGCCCAGTTGAGGGACTGGGGATGGGATGGCGGGGTCTCGAGACTGGTTTTCAAAACAATCTCAAAGGTGGTGATCTGCTGGTTTCCAGAACCGATTCCCAGAAGGCGGAGAAATCGGTCTTCCATGACGTGGTTATTGTTTTTCGGGTGGAATCAGTCGAGCGCGAAATTCGCGAAACTCCAGGTATTTCTCGGAGCACTCTATCCTCTCCGAATGCTCATCGAACTCCTCGTTCCGATTACTTACTTATGGCTGACGAAAAACATGCCCCGAAAAAATTGGGGCGCCATTGTCCATGGACTGAATGACACTGATTTCCCCCGAAATGAAGCCCATAGTCTTTTCCCGCTGATACTGTTCACCACAGATGTTCGATTCTGCTCCGAGAAGAACGAATAGGTGATTCGTGATGTACAATAAATGACTCTTTCCAGTCTCTTGAACTTTCGCGGGTCTGGCACTGATTTTCATAGAGAAATTTCAGAAAGAATCCGTCAAAATGCTTCTCGGACTCTCAGCCAGGTGGAGCATTTTGCTGACGGCAAACATCTTATTTCTGACTGCTGGTACCCACAAACGCCGTTTGTAGCCCTCGCGACGTCTGAAGCTGCGCAACTATATAAAGAATTGGGGAGGGAACTCCGGCGCAAGTTATTTCGACATTGAGTCTAGAATGAGAGCCGAACTCGAAGAAACCACCTTGAGCCTGCAACGTCGTTGTGGTCTCAGCGAACCCCAAATCCGGCACGGGAACCGATCGTCACGACCGCTCCGAAAAAGCTGAGAACGGCGATCGAGAACATGGTTTCAGGCCTCTCAGCTACTCTTGGAACGTGAATCGTGGGAGTTCAATGCACAGGGTAGCCGAGCTGTACACCACCGTGTTCTTCAGAATATGAGCCACACTCCCGGAATGAGCCGCAGTCCAATTTTCGGATGCCAAGACGAATATAAGCCATGGCTTATTTTTTTGAAAAAAATGCTATCACTGATTCCAGTGAACGATTCTGATGACCGCTCACGCCAACCGCCCTCGAGCGAGGACAGGCCTATTTCATTCGAAGGTAGGAGGAATTCGCCCCCGGATGCTGCTCACAAGCGTCAACTCGCTCTGATGCATGGGGCGTCGATCTCTGAACCGTGATGAGGCGACTCGCGAATCGCTGTTCGACGGTTTTCGTCCCATTCCTGCGCGAAAATAGCGGCTGACTGAGGGCATCATTTCTATCGGGGATCACTTCCCGAAATCTCAGCTCCTCCGAGTCAGTATTCAGGCGAAAGCATGAAGTACATTCGTAGGTACAGCATTCAGCCATGCACTCGCGAACAGTTCCACCATGCTGGCTTGCAATGACTTCTCAGCAAAACGTTTTCGGGAGACGGAATAGGTGGGTTCCTCTCACCGACTGAGATAGCTCATAATAAGCAAAGCACATCTCGAAAATGTTACATCTTCCTTCTTACATCATCCTTCTTTCCATATGTGGTCGAATCCCACGGTGGTTCGCATCCTTCAAAGTGAGTTCAATGAGAGACTCGTTATCGAACAAAGCCTGGCAAAAATTGAATCGCATGATGTTAGCGGCCTCGACGTTATGATTTGATCGCCACGGACTATGGCTTCGGAGATTGTCCCCGTATTTCCGGGCTCTGCGCAGGAGCCGCCGTGGGGATTTTCGATTGCTCAGCTTGCTGTGAGTAGGATCACAGTCCCTCGGCCTATCGTTTCCCGAAGCTGCACGCACCGCGCACATGCAACGTCTTTAATAATAAAGAGGCAGTAGGCTTCTTCGGGAATGCTGACGGGATCAGTCGAGTCTCGAGCCGATCCGTTCCTACGATGAGCTGAAGTTTCTCACGGATCTCACGAAAGTTGAGAGATAAGGCTCAACAGTCCAAAAGCCAGTATTCCCACATGGAAGTGCCTGCCGGGATGACATGGGGGCATAGGCCCCACCGAAAAGAATGGATTTTCAAAAACTCAAAATGCTCGTATCTCGAGAACCAGTGGAGCTACAGCGCTGATAGAAAAACCCTTGTGAAGCTCTCTTCGAGGGCTAACGAACAAGGGGCCCGGGAAATCCTCTTCCAGTTGAGGGAAGTTGAAAACTCGTTGGTTCACCCGGAAGGAGAAGGCTGACCACTTTCCCAGATATCGCTAAGAGTACTACTCTTCATCGTCTACTCGTGGGGCGAGTTTCATTCCGATGCGGGTTTGCGGGGGCGAGATATCAACAGTTGAACATCGGCGGTGGAACGTTTTTTCCCCAGATCGATCCCGGAATCACCCCTGTCAAACTCGGAAAAGTATGCTCAGATTGCTCCCGGAATCACCCCTGACCATACTGACTCACTGAACATACTTCTGGGAGTCGATAGTGATGATTCCGGGACCAATATGAGCACACTTTCCCAAGTCTGGAAAGGTGATTCTGGGACCGATCTGAGAACACTCTCCACGTCTGGAAGGGTGATCCTGAATAGACTTTAACGAGTTTGGGATGGGTGATTCCGGGATCGATCTGGCCATTATTTCCGGATAGATGACTTGATCCGATGACTTCTATTAATTTTTATGCTGGGTTTCAAGGAAACACTCTGAGGAAAAACCGTTTCCTCGCCGATGTTCAACTGTTATCAATATCTCGGCCCCACTAAATCGCATCGGGATGAAACTTGCCCCGCGAGCAGACGATGAAGAGGAGTACCTTCGGCGGTCTCCGAGAAAGTGGTCAGCCTTCTTCTCCCGGGTGAACCAACGAGCTTCCAATTTTCCTCGGATGGGAAAGAGGTTTCCGGGGCCCGCTGCCCACGGCGTTCGATAGCTCTTGGAGCTTCACAACGATTTTTTATGGGCGCTGTAGCTCCACTGGTTCTCGAGATACGAGCATTTCAAGTTCTCAAAAATCGTTTTTTTTTTTTGGTGGGGCGCTTATTCCGGCAGGCCCTTTTTCCAGTCATCGACGAGAATACAGCTCCTCCACGTTAACTAGCCAATGGATTTCTCCCAGTCAATTCCCGAGAAACGTTGGGTCCAAACGACTTCATTGTGGCGTCCGTCTCGACAAGGTCCAGTAATTCGCAGGCCTGCTAACATGCAGCACACGTTGCCGTCGCCTATCCGTCTCGGCAATTTCGTTATCATTGTGCACCTTTAGCTGGTTTCACAATGAAGCTCGAATTTGTCGATGCTCCATATGGACGGGGAGCGTGGCAGAATCAGCACCTGCCTGGCAGGAATCATAAAGGGAATACTCAGCCAACTGAAAATCTGAACGGTGGATCTCGTTTCGTTCAGCATCTAGCCTTTCAGGAAAGTCTCCGGAAAGTGTTTTGTAGCGGGCTACGTACGGTCGTCACGTTTCTCCTTCGGGTTATTGTGCCTTATTTCCCAAAGTGACATTTCGTTGTACGAAAGAACGATAGTCTGATGGGGCCTAGTCGCAAGCGAGAGAACGAGTTGGGAGTCCCCACTCGATCAACCCTCTCCGCAGGTGAGTTCGGACAGGCTCTTCCAGTGGAAATTATCAAGCAGCACAATTCAACTCTCTACCAGTGTATGACCGAACTGTCTCCGCCTCCGCGCATGGCACTCGAAGTACTCACCCAGCCTCATTACTCTTTCCGTCCTTTCATTGGAGGCCTTTCTGACTTGTGTCGCAGGGATTACAGCCCGGAGGTCAGGCGGCCCCAGGACTCTGATATCAGTTGCACAGGGCAACTTCTCCCAAATTAGCTTGAGCCGAGCAGGTTCCATACTTGAAGGAGTTTGTGGGGCCTGCGAATTGAACTTCTGACCTTTCGTTGGTGGCAACTGCAAGATGGTCGAGGTGCAGCACTCGGATCCGTGAATGACCGCTCGAGCCCCTCGACTGTCTTGTCGGCCACGGCCTGTTCCACGCCTGTCTTTCTGATTGATTCGGTATTTTAACAACGCGGCGAGTTTCTTGTGGAAACACGGGAGTCGGCACTGAATCGGAGGAGAGAACCTTCCCTCGTTCTCGACACCTATTTTTTTGAAGGATTTACTCAGGCATTTGCCCTCATATACGAATGATATCATCGATGTCGATGTATATAATGTGGACATTCATGAGTGACGGCGTGAGCTAGGGCGCTCTGGACAGCCTCAGGCAATCGAGTCCGGCTCCCGAGCATCGAGAATGATTCAATTGAACCCATTGCATTGTATGTGATTGACTGGAGGTATCCAAATACTTGCCGGAACCCCGTCTGAACGCACAGATCACGAAATATAAGGCGATGCCATGAGTGGAGAACCACGGCGGACCACGATTCCGGTGAAACTTTCACCGCAGAGTGAACCTCAAATTCGTCTTGAAACACGTCATTTCAATGAGGGCTACGCCTCCAGAACACACGGGAGAGACTCCTGTTGCTAATCGAAACTAGAGACCGCGAAATGAAAGTTTCCGGGATTCCAACGTATGAATCTCAACGTATGGTTTTTGATGGGCAACTGGATAGGAGGGTATGGCAGTTTCATCCGGTGTTGATCAGCGTTTGGAACGTACGCCACCGAATGAAGTCATCAAAATGACATCAATCATCCGCGACGACAACAACGCGGCAACGACAGCGTTATCGGTGGGAACGAGGGATTAAATCATGAAGGGCTCGATTGTTTGAGTGTCATAGCGAAAGCCAGTGGGCGGATCGTTGAAATTTGGTGCAGAGGATTTCGCCCAAACTGCTGCAGGCAGAACGCAACGGAAACTTTCTTTCGAAACACTGAGCGAGATTTCGAGTTGACTCGAATCACCCGAACTTTTCTCAAGTAAAACAGCTATCACGAGCTTCGTCCGGCCTTCTGTACCGGAGAAAATATGGACGCAAGGTTAGACGGTCGGCGAATGGATGGAGTTTGCGCTTCCCATCACCCATGCTAGCCACGTGTCTTGAACCAGCGCATCAGTGACTGCACCTCGATCCGGGGTGGAGGGGAGAAATTCGAAATCCTATTACCGGGTTCTTTAGCGGCCACTGGCTTCGAGCGAATCAATTCCTCCGATACGAGCGGTGTGACCAAGCGGACGGCTTTCTGGAAGATTTCGTTCCTCGCAAGAGTTACCGAGAGTTCCGAGAACGCAACTTTGGAAGGCTCTTCGGGACCGAGCACTCTAAACGCTCCAGTCCAAGTGCCGCACCGTGCAGCGGTTGTTTGGGTCGCCTTAAAGAGACTTCACTCGCACCCTCCCATCTGATGGCGGGATTAAGCTTGTAATCTCCGTTTGATATTTATCCATATACCGTCGTAGTGATGATGAGTGAAGCGGTCGCGTGCTCATCACCGGGACAGGTGGGAAGCAACGAGGGAACATTTTAGGAAAACATTCACCAGCTGGGAAGCCAGTCGCTTCAGCTATACTGATTCATCCGGCGGCATTTCACAAGCTATTCGAAGCCGGAGTTTCTGTGAAGAACAACTCGCGACGCTTTCATCTCTTATTGGAACAGTTTCCCCGAAGACTCCCACTGCATGCCCCATATCCAGGATATGTTTGGGCTGTTTGTGGGGGATCTTTTCGAGACGCATGTCCTGACTTTCACGGGCATCGCATCCTTCCCACGATGAACGCGAATGTCTTCCAAGCGAATGCTTCATTCGATACCGGGCTTTCTTTCTGACTTTGAGGGCACCCCCTGGCTGGGTCCCGCGTGCAGTGAGGAAGCGGCGCGCGCCACCTCGGCAGCATATGGTACCAGTATAGCGAATCGGATTGAGAGAAACTCGACGGGCTGATGTCTCACTTTAGGCGGCGTTTTGCCATATGAGCATTTCAGACCAATGACAGGGACGAAACAAGTAAAGCAGTCGTCTCTGTTCCCACGTCAAGCTGACACCACGACTGGAGGAGTGACGCGTTCCCAGCGTGACTGGTTGGTCGGGTCGTCAGCATCGTAAAAAACTCAGCTATCCCTGGTGAGCTCCCCAACCGGCGGACCGGAATGCGATGTTCGAAAAGCAGCTCTCGCACGGGCGTCAACTCTTGTTTCCAGCTCGCAATCTCCGCAAATCTCGAATTTCCCTATTTGTGTGAAACACCTCTGAGATTCCACTCCTGAGCATTCAGGGAAACGATTCGACCCGGGGTTGGCAGCCCCTCAACGCCGCTGGGGCCAACGACCGGAATTCGGGAGAACTTGGGAGAGGGAGTTCCCGCGCTGCCGGGATCATTGGAGGGCGGAATCCGCTCGGATGTCGTGCTCAATTCTTCCGGGTGTCATCCTTGGCCGTTGTGAATAACGATTTGCGAGGAGCAACGCAACGGTAAAACACACTCGCGCGGCTCCGTTGCTACTCTGGATGCAAATTTTTCGTTCTTATTTTCCGCGGCCGTGCAATGCAAGGAGCCCTTCGAGGATCAAGTTTTTATTTTCTGCTCGGAATTTGCAATTTCAATGGATATTCAATCGTGCGCTCACTCCTTTCTTGCTGGGCAGGACGGCGCTGGTTGGCGCGCTAATAAAAACGCCCCAATTCTTCTTGGACCAGCGACGGACGGACGGATTACTTGTGATACGCTGCACGGCGGGCGGGCGAACCAGCTCCGCGCCCGAGCCTGACGAGTCTAGTTTAATCGCCGACTCCTGTCGAATCGCCACCTGCCCGGTCGAACCTTTGGCTGCGAGCGGCAGCGTTTGCATCCGGGAGTATTTACTCAGCGATTGATTCACTCGCGATCCGATCGAAGGACGAGGGATTCGTTCCCGACGCCGTTCCTTCCACGCTGTCCTCCCAGATCGGGTTCTGCGTGATCGTTCGACTTTCGGTTATTTCGCTCTGTTCACACCGTGCGTGCGAGGAGGGTTACTTACTTCCAACCACCAACAAAGATCACGGAAGGTGCGACCCTGGCGCTAGCTGCGGAGGCGTGAGTTCCTGCGCACCTAAATCAAGCGGTGTGCCGCCAGCTTGAGCTCACCGAGATAGAATATTTCGATCTCCTCGAAGATTTGTGTGTTTGTTTGCGCTTGAGTGTTATTCTTTCCAGTTGGAGAGCCTCGAGAGGAATGAGCTGCTGCAGCTCCTCCTGCTACGAAATGATGAAGTGGCAGAAAACGGTATCGCTAGCACTCTGACCATCTTTCTTTCTTCATCGAGTGTTTTCACTCCACCGTTGCACATCGAGCTGTATGGCAGACTAATTATTTTGATAGATGTCGCGATGAGTGCTTTCAGGTGTGGACGATGACATCACACCACAACGAAACATACAGCCGGGGTCAGGTGCACTCGGGTGTCAAACGCATGAGCGACTGTTGCACACAGGGCATGTCTGTCGAACAATGAAATATCTCCAAACCGAAGAAGTATATTTCGGACAATTCATCTTCCGATCCAGAACGGACCCGGCAAATGGAAGTCGTCCAAATTTTTCGTTGCCCCACGCCGAGCGGCTCTCGCTTGATTTGAAGGCGAGGGCGTTTTTGATCCTAGAGGATATTTCGCCCGATTCGTTGTCTCTGAGGCCGACGATCACGGACCCGATTCAATATTGGAACCTGTGAATTCTAGTTTGATCTGAATCTGTTCTCCACGACTCGGATCTCCCTCTCTATCCTCGTTCTGTTACTGTAGATCAGACGAGCTTAACAAGGCTCAATTTCCTTAAGCTCTAGAAGGCCCTTCCCGGCAGACGAGCCGATGCGCGACCCGATGGGCTTTGAGGTTGCGACACTCTGTCGAGATCGAATGTCACAACTCGTTTCTGGATGATTTCCGCACAAAACTTCGCCTTACGTCTCTTCAAACGTTGTCTCGACGCATAGTTGCTACCGAGCCTCGTGGAACAAGGTTCGGACACCTCCCACCGTCGGGGAGCTCTGAGATACGGGACCTTGTCTGCGGGGTAACTCTCAGATCCTCCGGGAGGCTGATTGACTGCACGTAGGAGATAACCAAGGGCATCCTCCTGATGATTCTTCCGGTAATACTATTGATGTCTATAGATCTCATTTTACAGGGCAATATAATTTTTATGTTGTATGCTGTCACCAAAGAGCAGTGATTTTCATTTTGCTGCTGACGCTGGTGCCGATGCTGGTAGAGTGAAGTTTTGTGAGCGAACTTTATTCGACTATTGATGGTCAATGGCCCTGCGCGATCGTCGGCCTCTGCTCCGAGCCTCTGGTGATTCAGCCCTGCCCCTGATTGCCTGCTACCCATCTCCCCGATTTTCCCCGGGTGCCCTCCAGCCCTCCTGAGCTCCCTTGCTTTACTCGCTTGCCTGGCTGGCTGACTGCTCGCCCGCCTGGCCGCCCGGCTGCTAGCCTGCCTCGCTCCGTATAGTCAGTCGGTCTGTTTGTCGGAGGGTCGGTCGGTGGGCCGGTTGGCTGGCTGGCTGGCTGGTCGGTCCCCTTCCTCAACTCCCCTCTGTAATAAAGGCGCATTAAGGGATCAGGCGGTCGCCGCTTCGCTGGCTGCGTGCTCAACGCGTTCCTCCTCCACCTCCTCCTCCTTCTCCTACCTTCTGCTGCGCTGGCGTTGCTCTTATGCTTACCTCTCTACATTTTCATGAAGATCACACTATCCCAAGTTTTCATAGGACAAGCAGAAGGCCGCGTAGGGGAGGCATTGTGTTGCCGATGACATGTCACAAGACGCTTCTCCGCGCTGCTCATTCGCGACGCTGTTCTTTCTGTGGGCGTCCCAGAGATCAGAGACTGCGATTCGTCCAGAGGTCGGTCCGTTCAACACTGGCGAGAAGCCAGGAAGGTGGGGAAGTCTGGGTTACCGGAAAGCCCGCTGGGAAACCGGTTTCCAACGCTCCAGCGTGCACCCGAAGCACCCAAAACACTCGGCTCCCTGCTGCACGGCCAATCTTCACGGAGCATACACTCCGGGGGTTGAGTTATGCCCAGGGACACGGGGGCTCGACTGGACCGCAGGCTCCGCTCAGCTGAATTTGTCGACATTCAATCCGGTTTGAAAGCTTCGAATCTCCTTGTTCCAGCCAGGTTGGACTTTGTCGGCTTTAAAGATCACTCTGGATCAGGAACACAAAAAGAGAGAGTGGGAGGAAATGTGAGAAAATCCAGACCGACGGGCCGGCCAGTCGATTGACGCACGAAAGAGTGAGTGAACGAAAGCTTTGCACCCGATTGCTTTCTCGTTGTTTGCGTCGATTTCGGATTGAGTTACCTTAGCATCGAGTCGGTGCTGTTGTCGTCGTTTTTGCTGTGTTCTCTCGAATCTCGTTCCACTGCTATTGCTCCAGAGCAATTCGTTTCCCAGGTTTGTCTTCCCCACCCCCTTTTCCCCGGGCTCGAGAGCCCTGAAAACCCAATCCTGGGTTTGTGGGTCTCTCTGCGAGCATGGGTACCAGAACAAAAGTATCCGCATCGGCCACCTTTGCCCGTTGCACGTCGACACGGGGAGAGAATCCAGATGAATGAAACCCTCCGGTATTTTCCTCTGCCGATTTCATCCGTTTCTATCAAGGGGCGGGCGAAGGCCAACGCATGAAAGGAGTGAGTGGCGAATGTGCAAGAGCGAGACTCTGGCTCGAGAACAGTGAATTGCTGGGAAAACTCAAGAGGAGAGGGGGAATTCATGCTGCTCGAAGTGCCAGGATGAGCTCAACTCATGGAACTTGCGAGCACCCTTCGGACACTTAGAGGAGGGTGGTATTGATGCGCTCGCCATCGTGGCGAAGAAACGGATCCTTATTTCTAATCCGTGGTAAGCATCGTCGGCTCAGAGGCGAGCAAGCCCAGGGAGACACGTTTCATTGGGGTGGGTGTATGCTACCTAGCTCTCCTCAATGCCAGAGGACGCTTCCGCAAGCCAGCTCCGCCCGGCGGAACGGTGCCTGCCCGTCCGATGCGGCGCCGCGCACAGAATTTGCGTATCCATTCTGTGGTTCTAAGCCATCAGGGAAAACGTGTTAATCATAACTTCTGTCATGCACAAAGGTCTATAATCTCTCTCCGCTATCCCCCGAGCCGCCGGGGTCCGTACCCAGGACGCACGGTGCTGACCAGCATGCAACGTCCATCAATTAGAGACTACGATAAGGCAGACTGTTTCGCGTTCCGAGGGGGGAACCCTATTTCGCACGTAAGCCGTCCAAGGGAATGAGAGTTGAGAGGCAGTGTTCCCCCTTTTCACGACCGCTCCTATGGGATGATAATCTGCTCTGGCAAAAGTGAGCAAACGTATCGACAGGATGGGGGAGTAGATTCTTCTCGGTTCTTAGTAGGGATTCTGTGGACCAGGGGAATCGCTTCGGCTATCATAAGGCCGTTATCACTGATTCGTCCTTCCTCGTCACTCCGCCCGGATTTCAGATCGGCCCGAAATCGGTATATAGTTTGAATGGCTCTCAAGTGATCTGATTCACGATTGAATGACATCTCGGAGTCAGCTCGTACCGACCGCGTTTCACCCGAAGAAGAAGGAGATTTCCCGCCGTCGACCCGCAACAAGATGGCGCAGTTGTTCTTGCGACCCGCCTAGAGCTGCAGGTGTCTCATCCTGAGTGTATCGAAGGAGTCTTGCTTGGAGTCGGCATACGACAAGGATGCACAAATTTCGCCGCAAGAGAACGGAGTGCCTGATCCAAAGTACCTTGAGTGTCTGTTGTCTACGAGTTTCCCAGGAGACACGATGTCTATTCTCACCGAGCAGTTCCGAGCAGAAGATGCAAAATATCATAGGTGCACGACGATGATCGACAAGTATTGTCGCTGAGAACCGAGAAAGTATTCCCAAGCTGCTTCGAATCGTTCCAGTGCCGGGAGCCTGAGGCACAAACAAAGTCAAGTGAGAGCAGAGCCTTTCAGCCCTTCTTTAGGCTGCAACCGTGACGTGGAGGTCGCAGCGCCGAAGAACGCTCTTCGTCCGGTCTGCGAATGATCGGCATGGTAGATCCCCCACTATCCTGGACCTGATAAACAGCGATTGTCAACGGGGCTTCACGACTCGAGGATCGATGGGGAACATCGAAGTTCGGAAATTCGGAGGAGGAGGCGCTATGCCAATCGCTTCCGGCTCTGCTCTCGCCTGCAATCCTACTCACCGAGCTGTCTTCAGTTTAGTTTAGTTTGATTAGCTCATTTCGATGAACGTGGGGAAATTGACAGGAGAATCAGCTGACTGGAAGGTCTGTGATCTGTGGTCAATCAATGCTCTGCCACCTGACCCTATCAATGTTTATACATCTTCCTGATGCCGCTACTTCCATTCGAAGGCACGGAGGCTGCTGTTAGTCGCAGGTGAGCCCTACGTAATGGTAGTGCAAGGGGTAGAGGCTTCCAGTAGTCGTGGTAGTTGTCAAGATAACGCTCTTTGGGTTCGCTCCTCCTGCCTCTGTTCAACCTACTCCGTTATTCATGAGACGCGATGTTCTCTCCTTGTTCTATTCCTTTTTTCCTTTTTCTCACCAGTTCTCCTCGCTGTCTGCTCCCTATTCTCCTCTAACACCACAATCGCTGCCACAAATGTTCGGGACAGCTCTCCATGGGCATCCTTGGCTCTGCTCACAGTCGTTGTTAGTAGACGCACTCAGGGTCGTTGCAGCTCCGCAAGAACGTCTATTTAGCAGCCACGGTTGAAGCCAGGTCGGAAGCAAACAGCACTGCTGTAGTTTCCTGGCACAACCATCAGGACAAAACGCATTCAGTTACGCGCTCACGCGAACAGACTCATGAACAGACAACTGTGCTTCCCGGGAGCTTGAGATATTCATGATCGCCGTAACTGAAGCTGCCGTTTCCAACAGCCGCGATGACTCGAGGGAGGAGCGGAGACTCTAAGAAAAACAAGCTGCTCCTCAGGTTTCGCGGCGTCTCTGGGCGTGTCTGGAATCGAGGAGCTAGAATGAGTGGAGATGCGAATCGCATGCTTTAGACGTTATGCTCTGAGATGCGATGAGCCGAAGCTCGTGGTCAAGCGGTTGTTTCTCGGCATCATTTCGAGGAAGGTTGACACTTGGACTGACACTCAAGTCGATGTATCGGCCGGATCATCAGCGCTGGCCCAGTCAAGCAGATTTACCATAACTCGAGGGGGCGGGCGCTGGCCAAAGGCGGCATCTCCAGCTCGGAGACATTCTCGTGGGCGTCTTGGTTGCAATTCTTCCCGAACGGAGTTCCAAAATATTCGAGAGGTATGCCGTCAGGAGTTCTCTATGGGCAGTTCCAATAAAGCTATGACAGTGATCCGTGTGCTGTGCGGATGTCAAAATACTCGTGAATCCCCCCTTGTGGTCTGCAGGACGTGGTATTCCCGAAGCCCGCTGGTCCGACTTCCACCCCCAAATTCAAGTCCTGGGCAGGAGGGCTTCGAAGAAGCTACCATTCAAACATCCCTTAAGGTCAATCGGCAGGGGGATTGAACCAGTGGGATCATGGTGTCTCCACGGTTGAGAGCCAGTGATCCCAAGCCCTGGTTCAAGCTTCCTCGGTCAATTAGGCCGCCGAAATCGAACGTGAGGGGCGCTTCCTTTCGAATAACAAATAAGGATTGATTTTCAACTGACCTCACTGGACCGCAGGTATGCCTGGGAGGCGAATTCTAAATGCAGGACTTCCTGTCTGAGCTCGAGTAGGGGGAGCGTCTTCTGATATGAGACGACGCGAGATCGGTGGACACTTGAACGCCCTTCACCCGTTTTGCATCCGGACGAATGCTCCTCGTATTGGAGAACCGTTCTCCAACGTGCGGGTATCCGTATCCCGCGGTCCAGTGCCGATATTTAAAATCAATTGTTGAAACAATGTTTCGTTTCTATCCCGTGTGCCTGCTCCGGGTGCTCCGTTCCGTCGCGCCCGTCTCTTCTTTCCTTTCCGACGCCGCCGCAGCAGATCCTTTGAGCCTATTGGCACTTCGAACAAATCCGTTTGAGCACCGGAGCCAGCCGGCGAGCGAGCTCACCCGCTAGCCAGCCTGCCTGCTTGGCTCCCTTAAGAGGGAATCGACCGCCTCAAAACGAGTAGACGATCGGACCTTAGAACTGGTTCACATGGCAGGTCTTCCAGTGGGATGTTTTGTCAGCAGGAACAAATCTGCGCTCTTCGTATCGAAGTAGCTTCGCATCCTGAATGGAATCCGTTCACGCTCATCAGTCGAAAAGTTCAGTTTTTCCGCTCTACGACTCCATTTGGCTAAGGTCCGATGAGGTGGATTGGATCGTTCTCCCCTCATTGATTACATCCCTACCCAATTGGCCATGAAGATATTGTGTCTTTGCTGTGTCTTCCTTCTCCTCACACGTACTCCAGCTTTGAAGCTGATTTAAGCCTAGCGATTAAACAAATCCTGGTGGATCACACGCCGCAAGCAGTCGTTCCCCCTATTTAGCTCACTTGCGCTCTGCTCACTCCTCGTTCCCCCTCCATCGTACGCGAAAATCGCAGCTTCAGTTGCGTTCGCAGATCACCTCGATGGGATCATCTAACGGAATGGACTTTTCAAGTCTTCCTCTCCGGGAAAAAGAGCTCATGATGGAGAAGTTGTCTCAGCAGGGCGCGCATCGAGTTCTCAGCTCGCGGGACCGGTCTCGAAGGACATACAAGTATCATTCCGGGCCGTCATGTGCAGCAGCTGTGGGCGTTATGCGTGCATACCGGCGTTTATTGACAATTCACGCCACAAGGCCCGTTGCCAACGTGCTCAGTGATGGCGTTAAGAGCGAAAGACTCCAGGAGAGGGAGCCGAAGCCGTGGTTCTCGTCCGCTCGACGCAGGAGCGAATGGACCCAAATGATCGAGGGTTGGAAGCAGGGTAGGAAAAAATAAGGAACGAAAGAAAGAAGCACCACCGGGCGGACACAGCAGCCGGAGGAGACAAAAACACGTACTTAAGTTATTCTGTGGGTGTGTGTGTGTGTGTGAGCGAGTCGGCGTGAGCGCGCACGAGAGCCTGTGTGAGTGAGGCTAAGGGCAGCAGTACGGCGACGACGACGACGACAACAACGACCACGGTGGCAGGACACACGGGATGCTGGGGCGGAGTTTTCTCAGGCCGGCGGGCTAGCGAACGAGCGAGCAACGGGCTCCAATGAGCGGGCGGGGCGGAGCTATGTGGGGCGCCACCATCGAAGGGTCGCTGCATATCCTCTCGGAGTTTGGCAGCGCGCGCGACCGACCGACCAACCAGCACCTAGACAGCCATCCAAGAAAACGAGCTAGCCAGCCTGCATGCCTGCCTGCCTGCCCGCCTGTTCTGTGACTGACTGACTGACTAGCCTACGTAAAAGAAAGCGAGCCGCGAGCGACCGGAGTTTCGACCCCGGGTCTTTCGTTTCGAACGACTAGACAGCAAACATCAACAACCAGACTCGAATCTCCACCATCCACTTCGCCGTGAGCAGCAGGAGTGGCAAAATCGTCACACGCAGGAATAGTGAAGCTGAAAGAACAGCAATAGTTTGTTAGCGGAGCGGCCACCGTCAGCAGGAAAACCCGTGAATCGTTCCGAGGATCAGCGCAGGAGCAAGTCCAAAACGGCCAGAGGAGCGGCCGATCGCCCCGTTCGAGTTTGTGTGCTGCGGTGGGAATCGAGGTGCTGGATCCGGTCGGTGTAGGTCTTTCCTCCTACTGTTCGACTTACGTCCGATTCTCAATGTCTGCTCGGTGTGCAGCTGCGTAATCATGCTGAACTGTCTCTGACTCCTGAGTGCTGGTTGGATGCTAGGTAAACGGGCCTGGGAAGGATCCAGTGCCTGCAGCAATTAGGAGTCTCCTTGTGCTCTGGTCGCAGTCGAAGATGCCGGTTTACGTCGAATCGTGACTGGCTAGCGTTGTACTGTGGTGCCACCAATCTCTTCGATGCGTTTCGCACGTGATCGTCGTCAAACGAACAACCCTGTGAAAGTTTAGTGCAAGCCGTTAGGTTGTGTTCAGGACAGTTGACTGATAAGTTTAGGGTCGTGTCCGCGATAGGTTGATTTGTGTGCTAAGTGGTTCCTCTGATACCGACAGTGAGTCAAAGCGGGCCCGAAAGCGGGAGGGTCGAGTTCTCAGTTCCAAGATGATGGACCCCCTGTCCGGGACGGAGGCCTTGTGTTTGCAAGATCTTGTGCCTCCACCAGACCCTTCGACGTTGTCGTTGACGACGCTAGCACCGCCGATGCATCACATGGGGGCTCACCATTTGGGACCGATCAATTCGTCATGTGGACCCTTCCAAATGGATCACTCCAGTATGGGACACATGGATCAGAAGAAGCGAGGTGAGTGCGTCGAGTGTTTCTCTAGGTAAAATCCTGAGCCGAGCCGTCTCCGGCGGAGCTCCATCACAACGACGGAAGATATCCACCGCTGACGTGATGACTTTTGCCCAGGAACGTCAGCTGGAGGCGCCTCGACCTATATTCAAAATACTTCTACTCGAAATGGGTCATGGAGGAGATAATCTGATCGACTCGAGCATATTCGGGTTAGAGAATCTCAGTCACGAGCAGCTCGAGATCGATGAACATACGCATGAACATTGCGCAGGGGACAGTTTTCTTGGACTTCTTAGAGATGCGTTGTTGAGCTGTGATTTCCATTGAGCCTCGCGTTGAGTTCGGGGAATCCGGAAGCTGCTATCGATCTTCGAGTCGAGATTTTCCGCCATCGAAAGTCCTCCACTGGCGCGGAAAGTGGTTCTCTTTTCACAATCGGAAATCGGTAGCGTTTCGATGACATCATGTCTTCCCAAGTGGTTTACGCAGATCCTTGGATTGAGGTGATCCTCGACTCAAGCACCCTTATCGCTGAATGTTGCAACACCTCGAATTTAGAAGATATGGGCCCGTAGTCTCCTCTCTTTGCGGGTCGCAGAGATCTTCCGCGTTCTGTCTCATAATGAATCATTGCTTCGAAGCTCCTTCCCAAAATCAAAATGTGGGACGTTCTTTGGGTTGATGGAGCAACCGACATTTTTCCGACTCGATCTCGATGGTCGAGTGAATCGGGGCACAAACCCGAAGAAAACGGGGAGTCGACAGGAGTCAGACTTTCCTAATTGACGGCGACGGAACTTGCCGCGAAGCTTGAAGTTCATGTAGTGATCCAGCTAGACCCCGCCGTGTTCCATGAGATAACTGACCCTCGACGCAACTGTGTGAATCGGCCCGCGGTGTCGTTTTGATTTCTCGTGAGCCAATTTGTTTGGAAGCGTTGTGTTCAGCGGATACGGATGGCTCAGCAGTCCGTGGAAAGGCTGAGACACTTTGCCATGTAACCGTTGCTCGTTTTAGGAGCTCTCACTGATTATCAACCAGAAGGATACAATGACATCCTGTTGGTTGAGCGGTTTCACGTAATCGAAGATATTCCGCCGCTTATCTACCCAGCAGAACTGCTTTGATTTCGTCCTAAAAGAGAATGACGGTTACCCTGCTAGGTATCCCGGATGTGTGAGTGTGATCGCTCCCTTAGGATTCGCTTTGTCTCAGCTGCAGACGCGGGCGGGGTGCTTGAAGGGCAATTATTGCGCGGACTCGTGTGATCCGATGTTTCGAGTAATCGCAACAAGATGTGCCCCTTGTGAACTTGCCAGCCCGTCAGTCTTATTCCTCCTGAGCGTGCACATCACTGTCACTGTAGTTTCGCCGACAGGGTGCCGCGGCCTGGCACGTTATTTTCGGAGGAGCAGAAACTCGACAAGCTCAGCCGAATTGAGCCGCGACAATCGAGGAATGGAATTCATGGGGCTCAAGTTTCCTCTGGACCACGTAAAACACCTTCTCTGGAACAAGAGCGGACCAGATACAGAAAAGCGCAATCGAGACTCTCAGGAGTGTCGCTCATCTCTAATCTCGTCCCACCCGGAGAACGGTCAGCATTTTCTATTAGAATCAATGTCGTCGAAATCGGCGGTGGAGCATGTGTCGGAGCCCGGCTGTAATGTAGAGAAAATCGTGAGGAAGATCGGAAGCCGCAGTGCTCTGATTCCGATCGGCGTCGGGAAGCAGCGGTCTCTGTTTGCAACACAAATTGTGTTTGAATAAAAGATTATCACGGGATCTCCGTGTTTCGAAGAGCGTTGACTTGACTCCTTTAACGCGCCCGGAGTGTGATGAAGATATTTTGAAAGAGCTATTCAAGAACGCACGAACTCTGGGTGGAGTCGGCTCCGAGAGGAAGCGAACCCTAATTGGAAATCTCCGGCGGACCAACACGCTCTATCTACCTGAACCGCTCCCCAGCTGAGGCTGTCGGAGTAGCTATAGCGAGCGCGTCAGTGGCTCCTCACCCGAGGTGTTTCGATGGTCTCATGGAGCTCGGCAGCGGAAGTTCAACGTCCATGCCGAGTCGGGTATTTCCTCCTTTATCCTATCGTACAAGAGAACATGCCGAACTCACGACGAGACACTCGGAAAAAAACGTTTCCATGGGCACTACTTCGATGATCACCGCCTCGGGTTGGCTCGTTGCTGCACTGCCGAGAAAAAGGCGACGGGACTGTTTGTTCGGGGGTTTTTGATCGCGGAGTCGTTGAGTTCTTATCTAGTCTCAATTTGCCGCCACTCTTCTTCGAGCCTGCGCCGGGCCGGTTGACTGGTCGGCGACCTGCTCGCCCGGGTCGCGTGTCCTTTTCACCTCGTTATCGAAGCGCGTGTGTGTCGCTTACCCAACTTATCTAAGTTATCTAATATGTCAACACAATAGCGGGTGACAGTTTCCGATTGCTTTCAACCGAGGTCGGCGGGCGAAGACAGCGAGGGCGGCCAACGACAGCGGGAGGACGACGAGTGCGGAGAAGATGAACACAGAGCCGGAGGGAACGGCGCTCTCACCTCCATTACCACGCAGCAGACAGCAAGAAACAAGCAACAGCGGCACAGATAACGCACACATTTCGATTCAAATCTTGTTAGCAAAGTTGGGCACCTCGAGTTTAGCGCCGGTTGCTAGTTCTCCCCCATCTCCAGCATCCAGCGCGAGGTACTTCGGACGGTCCGACGAGCGGATGGTACCAGATTCGCTCTTGACTTTCCACGGACGACTCTGAATATTTCCGAAAGAGACTGAAATTCAATTGTGCTCCGTCTGGAAGTAGAGTTCAGAGGGAAGCTCAGATCATCGATCGGTTGCTCCCCTTCATGGATGGACAGGCCTGTAAAAACTCTTGCTCTTGACTTCAAAGATCCTTTAACCGTGATTTTTCGACATTTTATAGACAATTGAATTGAGAGATGCGCTGCAGGCGGCGATGCCGAACGCGAAATCTAACTGTTATCTGCTAATCTCTACACACCCCTCATGAGATCCGTCCCGTGTGGAAAACACCTGGACAGGCTGAATTGACTCTTTATTATCGAGTGTCGAGGGTGTTGAATCGGCCCGCTCGGTGCCGATTGCTGCTCAGCTTCCTTCGAAATCTCCCGTTACACGGATCGTTTTCTGCCGAGCACAGCACGTTCGGCGTCTAGAACGTCCAATCCGACACCTCTCTCTTTGAACATTAAACGGTATTAGATGATATGGAGGTTCTTGCCCTTTTTCGCACGAACTAGGGGGGACAGGCACGTTTATCCATGATTAAAAGAAGGCTCAGAGAGAATTTGTTTCGCCTTATGAATTGTATCTCCAGACTGCGCGGGAAGCGGACACCGGATCATCATCAATTAGAGGGATTCATTGGATCATGCATAACACCGTATCATCGAGGAGAACGACGATACTCACCAAACAGGCACGATGTAGGTGCTGGCCAAACTCCTTCCCCGCCCCTCGTTCGAGGAAACTCCCATCGATTCGAGAAGTTCCGATCGTCCGTTTTGCGAATGATGCTTCCAAGAGCTTTCGAGATTCACTTCTAGATGACTTTGAGAATTGGTGACGTGATTTGTTAGCCTTGACCAATGGGAGTTTACGCTTTCGTTTCACTGACCAAGCGCCGACGCGATCCCTATCACAATACCAAACGCCGACCCACTTCGTAACCCTCACCGCAACTAGGACGGAGAGAAGACGATGTTCGCGTTGAATATCGCACCGTATCGACCGTGAATCGGGTCACTTTTGGTCGTGCGGATGAAGCTTATCTCGAGCGATAAGTTTTGGGAACTTGAGGTCGGCATCTGCTTTACGTAGCTACGGGGACTTGCCCCGAGAATCGGTATCAAACGGACCCGAAGAATCAACTGGGCACAAGGGGTTCAAAAGAACGACTAGTCCGTTCAAGATAATGTCCCCGAAGAGTTGAGATTTCGACGGACGGGTCCGGTCGCGACGGTTCATCACGGGTTTGAGCACGAAAGTCGCATTGTCTCATAGGTACTCCAAAGGATCCTTCCTCGAGGCTGATGGTGACCGCGTATTATGTCATCCGCTCACGGGAGGTTCCCTTAGCCTTTGGATTGAGAAGTCACGCGTATGTGACAGCTGCCTTGATGGCCTTCTCCAGGCTGGGCGATATCAAATTGATATGCGACATGCTCGAGCTAATCATGTGAGACGCTCCACTATTTTAGCCTTGTCTGGAGAAATCTCGACAGGGAAGTCCTCGAAAAAGCTCATTCTGACGCCGAGTCCTCCAGTCGGATCGGCGCCTGACCGATTCCCCGACAGGATGAAGAAGCATCAGGTGTCGACCACTTCCGCATTGCCGTCCGATGATTTCCAGGGGACGGAAAAACGATCGTCGTCGTCTTTCTTCCGCGGGTTCCTCCGTTTGTTTGTTCTACCGTTCGTTCGCACTCCATTCGGACATCTTACTTCGCGTATCAAACAGACGAGTCTTTGTCGCCGAGATCTCCGCCGCCGCTGTCGCCGCCGCCGTCGTCGGCGGTAAACCATTGAGCCCAACCCTGTGATCCGACGAAATCCTGGATTATCCACGATTCGGTGCTGAAGGCCGTGTCTGGACCCGCTGTCTGATTGTCCCGGTCTGGCTCTCCGACTGAAGCGCATCCGCTCGCGCAGGCTCCAATGGAAGTTTTGCTTGCTGTTGCTGCGGGCAGCTCGTAACGGGCGGTACCCTCACGCAACTTGACGTCCGGTAAACTCGACGCTCGATCCATCGATTGGGAATCAGCATTGGAGTGATAAGGGAACAAAAGTGAAACAACGAGAGAGGCTGCTCTCCATTCGAAAGCTATTGTGCGACCGGCCGCGGATGGAACGAGCCAGTGTAACGCGACACAGCTACAACTGGTGCAGTGCCTTCCGAAGTGGATAGAGTTATCTTCGTTCGACGAAGCGGATCAGCTTCGGGAACTTCGCCATATTTCCACTCCGGAATTCAGCCATGTGTGAAGTGGTCGTCGGAGGGAACTGTTCTCGTTGAGAGTGTCCAAAGCGAGGAGGAGCTTGTTTCCGATCTCAGAATTTTCAACGATGGCCGAGGACATGGTGCCCTTAGAGAACCCTCATCGTGCCGTGATCGTTAAAGCTGAAGGGGCGGAAGTTCGTCAGCAAGAGTACGAGTTCCAGAGTGAGCCTGCAGAGTACGTGACGCTAGGAGAAGCGGATCCGCGTCCTGAATCTCCCGCAGTCGAACATACGGTACCCACGACAACCGCCACGACGATCCCACAGCAAACCGATGGAGTGATGCACGACGAACACGTCGAGCATGATATGCGTCAAGAGCAACAACCCATGGTGCACGGGACGCAAGAAGTCCACGAGCTCCAGTTGCGGCATCCAAGGATTCAGCCGCACACTCTTTATTCTACTCAACTACCGCACGAAACCCATGGAGTTATGTATTACCCCGGCGAGTACCACGTTCTGGAACCAGGTAAACCTGACAGAATTCTCTTGGAAAACCCACGGGACTTCGTGTGTGTTCATCAATCACTTTCGAGTTTTTGGAACTCGCGTCGTTACTCGTCAGTGTTCGAAATAACTGCGGATAAGCTCGAGGATTTTATGGATCGGCTAAATAGACTCTCTGCTGTCTGTCACGAAGCGCGCTCCACTTGATGTTGAAGAACTTGCGCGATTGTCTCACAACGAGATCCGCAGTACTAGAGGTTCGCTTCAAGTTTGGACGGTCTAACGGAGTGGGCAAACCTCGATGCGCTCATCACGACCGATAAGATGACGTAGTTGTCATCGCATACGCACGTTTGTTCTTCGACTCGTTTGCGATTTGTTGTTCGACTCAAGCCCGCCTGGGAAATTCTCGAAAGATTCCGATCGTACGGAGGAGATGCCAAGGATGGCGGTGGCAGTCTAAACAAAGGGTGTTAAGATGCTCAAACGGGATGAATTCATGTCCGAATTCGACTTTATGATCTCGTTGTTGACATCGAAGAGCTTCAGAGGGTAACGATTCCTATGCTGAATGTGTACTCGGTGGCACAATGATGAAAGATACGAGGCTGGTTAAAAGCTGATGACATCAACTTATGTGAGGTCTGAACCGCGGAGCGTGGAGGAGGCCTCAGTCTAAAAGAACCACTCGACTCTCCAAATGGAAACGAAATCGGCAGGTGGAGTGGATGATCTAGGTTACCCAGCTCGAGACGATAGTGTTGCTTTACTTAATCGACTTTTACCATTTCAGTTGTGCCGCCAATCAACCGTTATGCGCCCTACGGCGCCCTGTACGCTCCAGATGGCCGCGGTGAGTGATATTCAAGTTAATCTATTTCGTTCGATGGTTGTGATACTTCTCTCTGGATCGCAAGAGCTTGAATAGGCTACCCGAGGAGGAATCCACTTGCTGTGGATTCCCTGAACGAAATCTGGTAGTTACTGAGAAGTGGTGAAACTTCATCGTCGAGCCCCGAGTTGCGTCCCTTGGCCGCTGGGCGAGAGACCCAACGTGTGAACCACGTTTGCTGTCGTTAGAGCGGGGAGCCACGATGACCACTTTTGCAGTATCACCCCGACATTGATGTTCGTATTGCGCGATATATCTGATGAATGGTCGTCGATGACTCTTCCCGATAGAACTCTAGTACCCGTTGATTTGCTCGTCCGCTCTCGTGTGCGCGACTCCGTGTGTCTAAGCTGTGGTGTCTCATTGTATTTACGTTGGCAGTCCCAAGTGCATTTCGACTGCATCACCGAAACTAGAATGGAGCGGTCCTTGGGAAAGACACGGCTGCTTCGCTGGCCGGGCTGACGCTGCCAGGATAGGAGTCTCCTATTCTGTTGAAAGTGGCACTTGTCGGATGCGAAGCGTTTCCCAAGAGTTCTTTTCAACAGCGAATCTTGCAGACATGAGACTTCTCGCACCAGTGACACAACGCCCCGCTCATGCACTTCATTCATTGTGTCCGCGTGCTCTTTTTGTGCAGAAAACTCAATGTGCCTCGATGTTTCGGCGAGAAACAGAGGCTGGAATGCGTCCGGAAACGAAGCTCAGAACTCCCGAGACCGACTGATAACAAAATCGGAAGAAATTCCCGCTGTCGTTTCACTCCATTGTTTCTTATTTCCGACGGTTGGAAGCGAGCTGCCGCCTTCCTTGGCCTGGCCCGCTCGCTCGGAGCTTCGAACAACTGGAATGTAGTGAAGAGCTGTGCTCGCCTCTTCTCCTCCGGCCATCGTCGCTCAGGAGTCTGCTCACGAGAACGAGCAATGCTGTGCGGGAAAACGAACAGGAGCAGGACGACGAAAAGGGAGAGCAACGGCAGTGGGGAAATACAGGAGAAAGAGAGGGGTTCCCAAATGGGGAGGGATTTAGAGCTTAGGACAGCGCACCGCTTTTGCTCCGTTCGCTCCTTCCCTTCCTTCGTTTCTTACCCTGCCTGCCAGCCAGCCCGGTTCGTCGGCTGGTTGGTCGGCTGACTGTCTGTCGGGTAGCGAACGGGATGCCCCAACCTCTTTTGCTCGGTTTTTCCCCACTGCCGGGTTTTCTCCCTTCGGTGGTTCGTTCGGACCACTAGGCCCCCTCAGCTGTTTGCTGCTGCTACGTTTCGGCGGGCATGAGGGGCAAACTGAACTAGCTCGGAAGTAGCAAACGAGCCTCCTCAACTGAGGAGCAAACTCGGTAATTATTGTTGTTGTTGCCGCCGCCACAGCTCCCGGGTTCGGCTACGTTTGTGGCTTAAACGAGAACGCTGAGGGAAATTGGCCTCCCTAGAGGGGAACCTTTGGGGCCGAGTGATGCTCCCGACGACTCCTGATTTGCTTCGAGAACCCTCAGGTGTCTTGTCACCGTCATCCCACTGAATGCCAATCGGGTGTCCGAGTTCCAAAAGTGAGGCCAGCGTAAATGGCTGAGGGCACTCTGCCTAGCTCTCCGTCATGAGGTTTTGCACGGGATTGCGACGCTCCTCTATTAAGATCGCTGTGGCGGTCGTTGTGGCTCCTGTATGAAGCCCCCTCCCCTCTCCTCCCGAAAAAGCTGGAAATAGTTTTGCTAACTTGATCCATCGCTACGTGTTGAATGTCTTAGGTGGTGAAGTAGGGGGACGGAAAGTGGCCACGATCCCACGGATCAAATGGATGTCAAACGTCTACAACACCTACTAAATTCTCTCGTTTCCTTTCCAGATTTTTATCTTTGTTCGCCAAAATGTAAGTTTCCAAGTTTTCCGTTGAACTTGATAATCCGAGGAATGTTTCGGCAATCACGTGGATACTCTGAGAAATGGAAAGAGTCCGGATAGGAAACGGGTGGTTCGGAACTAGGTTGATTCTTACACGCAGAGGGGCTCACGTGAACATAATTTATTCCGCTAGTTTCTCGGGGCATGGAGGAATCATTGAAAAGTCCATTCCCAACATGTTATACCGATATCAGCAGGAAAGGGGCGAACGTTCCGCGCGTCTCTCTTTTCTCATCGTTTCTTTTCTTTTTTCGCGACAGAGACAGAGAGATCTGCTTGCTCAATGTCAATTCTGAAGAGAGCCTAGGTTCGCTCCGAACGATCATCGACAGCCAAACAACCGTTGGCTGGTTTTAGTCAGCTGTCGTCGTGGTTGACGTTCGGCGTTCGGCCATTAGTCAGCCGGGTTTAGTGAAACAGATGTACCCGCGAACCCGCCTCCTCGTTTGTTTTCCATTTCGGTCGCGTCTTCCCCTCTCGACAGATATTCAGATACATGAGCGCGCAGTTTCCCATCTTCCATAGGGATCGACGTGTGCATGAATTGAGGTAGTGAGACATGGGAAAAAGTCTAAACCGGACCGGTCGTGATGGTCCAGGATCGAGTGTCGATTGTGCACCTGCCTGGTCCTCAGTGAACCATCAGCGAAAGAGATCTTTACTGAACACTGTGACTTGGACGATCCGTGGGTTGTCACAGTCGTTATAATATCCCACATGCGCCATGCCAGCTCCGGGTTCATAATTCTCGCCAGCACATCCAAGGCGAGGGAAGCTCTATTTCACAGTTGCCAGAGATCTAGTGTCGGAACCGGCTATCGTGCAGTTGAACTTTAGGGTGAGCTCTGAGTGACAGACTGGTTGGCTACCCGCTCGACGGGCCGTTTCCCTCTGAGAACAAATCGTGGGTCGTGATTTCCCTTCGCGGACCATTTATTTCATTTCCGTGAAAACCTGTAAATCATTCGGAATCACTGCGACTCTTCCTTTCCCTTTTCCGAATCGAAATAAACCACGATTTTTTATTCTCCGAGACTTTTCTGTCAGCTTCACCGGCAGACACGCACGCATAATCTTTGGAAGTCGGCTTTGTCCCTCTTCTCAAGGGTCTTTGTGTTTCCGCTTCCAGAGTCGAAGAGCTCGACGACGTTCTAACCCCGGAATAGTTATCGTGTCCGAGTCGAAAGCGTATGGATCTCGAGGCGGAAACCCACTTTTGATCGGAATGCAAGGCTCTCTCGGATTTCCTGTCGCGGAAGTTGTTTAATTTTTTCGCCGCTCTCGCGTGCGCAGTTCCCACCGCTGACAGACGTGCGGTTCGTGAAATGTATGAACTCGGATTCCTGGATCTATTACGAGTCCGAGATGAATTTCCGAAGAATCGATTAGGAGCTCTCAGCGGCGTGCCCTGCCTTCCAACGGTCAGAAGGCCGCGCGCCCTCGGTTCCAAGCACCGTCGACATCCAAGTGTAAACAGCTCGTCAGCCAGCGAGCTCGCCAAGAGACTGTATGGTCTACGGGCTGGCTCGGTTGGTGTCGGGAATAACGAGTGTCGAATTTCAAACAAGTTACGCAAGGATCAGGGAGGGAGACCCCGGGCCGACCGATCGAGCACATCTCGGGCGCGCCTTCTAAGAAAACACTTGAGCATTCTGCGTCACCGCGTTCCGCTACATCAAATCGTTCAGAATTGATTAGCCGCAATATAGAGCCTCTGCGTTAACCGCCCGTCCGGTTCCGGGTTCTCTGTGCGCGTCGAGCCGCCTGAGGCCAGTTCTCGTGCAATGAGGAAGCTCAGGAAAAAATTCCGCTCGAAACGCGAATAAAAAAGACGGCAAAACAACATTTCCAAAAGTTCCGAAGACAGCCTGACGCAGTGAGCTGATTGCGAACCATCTCAGAAGAGGTCTCCGTGCTAAAAATGGAACAAATAAACGAAGCCGCTTGTGGAATCGGTGGGGAGGAAACGAGAGTTATCTGCGTGCGTGTGAGTGAGTGTCAGTCAGTCATCCGGTCGGGCATTCGCTCGCTTGCTTTCGCTCGGTCTGTCTGACTTTTCCCGAAGCATCTCCTCTTCGTCGTCGTCGTCGTCGTTGTCGTAATCCTCTAATCCCACTCACTGATGGCTCAACCTCTTCTTCCGATCCCTGCCTGACTGGCTGTTTGGCTTGATGGCTGGGGCTCGTCTGACTGTACTTGTTTCTTCTCTTTGTTTCTTCTCCGTCTCCAACAGCCTTCGATTGACAACAGCGGCAGCAGCTACTGTCGTTACCGCGGCATCAGCATCAATCACGAGCCCCTCCAGAGAGACGTCTTCTGCTGACAGACGATCGAGTCTTTCAAATCAGAGTCGATCTTGGGAGAAGTTTACGCTTCTGGATCTTCCTGGTGGTCAAGCTCCGAGGAGCTGAACGAACACTCGATTTACGGTTTGTGAATCCGGCAGTATTCCCCGCCGTCGAAGCCGTTTACGGTTTTAACAACCGTGGCACACCTTCGCGACTCCTTGGTGCACAGGAATCACCTCGATCATCCTGCTCGTCCGTAGCTCGGTTCCGTCGTACATGCAGGCACCGAGGCGCTGCCCCCCGAGGGAACTCGTGGATTGATGAGCGTCGAGCACTGTGAAAAGCCAGCTGCATGGGGTCGAATACGAGGGGCGAGCACAGAGGACGTCGCGACAACGCAGGCCGCTCAGCAGCCCGACGGACAATCGTTTGTAGACTGACCAGGCAAACGTTATTTGTCGTTGGTTTATGACTCGAGCGTTCGCACACCGGCGTTTGAGAGCGGCGCCGTGCTGACAGTCACACCGCAGAAGCAGCAACGTGTCGATTTGAGTTCGTTGCTTACTCATCGACGCTGCGAACGAGGAAAACGACAAAGTCAAAAGAGACGACAACAATAACACGGAGCGCACAGAACAATCACGTCTCCTGCCGGCCTTGTTCCAGTGAGCATGGCAATCTGTGCCAGTTCGTATCAGCCAGCCACCGTTGCAAAATCGATTTCGCTCCGCAGTGTGCACAAGGAACGGCTGCGGTTCTACTCTCAGAATGTTACCCGCTCCTCTCGAGCCCGAATGTTGAGGAGATTGTATCGATTCGCAGAGGGTCAATTATGAACATGAAAAGTCATGTCAATGGTCTCTTTGGAAACGCAGAGGCTTACGGTGAGCGGCGTAAATCCTCCTAGCGATGGAGGATGATACGGGGCGGTGTCCTCAGTGCCGCCCCGGGCGCCGCTGGGTACTTGCCGCCCCCTTGACTCGATTGTTCGCGTTGGTCCTGAGAGGGAACGATCACACGATACTCACCGAACTGGGGATCAGGGAGCTTCCGTTGGAGGGCTCGCCTCCGAATCTTTGGCTGGAAGCGCTCGAAGAGCAGCTGAATGGAAACAAACGGCATTCGGAAGATGCTGCAGCGGGTTTGAACATTGTTGGTTTTCGCAGAAGATATGAGTTTTGTCGACAAGCTCTGATCCACACTCAGCGAGCAAGCTGGACGGTCCGGAGCTGAATACTCCCAGCATATATTTTCTGGCTCCGTCGGTTTTTCGGTGCGAGTCGATTTCTCGAAAATATCGCCCAGGAGGACCGCACGGCCTCTCCTTCGCATCTTGACTCGTGTGCCTTGGGTATCCCGACAGTCTATGCGGCAGAGCTTTGGGAAGATTGCTTTGAAACACTCGTGCCCATACCGTCATCCACGGGCCTGGAAATGTCGAGGAAACAGAGATATAGACGCTGTTTGCTGTTTTCGGAGCGACTGTGTACAGCGCAAGGAGTACCAACGAAAGGGGCGATGCAGGAGCGAATCGTTCTGTGCTAACGATTCATTGCGAACTCATGCTCTGGACGGAAAAGCTCGAGGGCAGGATATTCCATCCAGGCGATTGAGTGAAAGATGAAAACGACCGAATCTCCGAGCGAACAAATGGTCGGGAGAGTGAATTGATGGTGCTACCCGTGCGTAGAGGCTTTATGAATGGATGGGTGGTAGGAGCTGATTGATGGATTGATGGAGGGCTGCCGGTGCTTCTTTTCCTCCTGCCTGCCCGCCAGCCAGTCAGTCAGACGGGCTTGTGCGGGGCGGAAAGCGGAGGCCTCGCTCACTCACAGGGTATGTGTGCTGGCGTGTATCTCTGTTCAGCAGGCCGGCAGGCAGGCTGGCTGGTAGACAGGCAGCGGGCGGAGCGAGCGAAGGGCGGTGCCTGGGGACCACCACCGCCATGATGGCGGACAAATCGATTTGTGTTTTGGCTGCAGCAGCGGCCGCGGCGGCGAGTAAGGCGCCCGCGAGCTGTCCAGGCAGCCAGCTCCTGCTCTCCTGCCTTTGCTCCTGGGGTAATGCTCGTCGGCACCGCTCCAGAGTCTTCAGCTCAATGAAGCCTGGATTTGGTTTCTCCACGGCGAAAGTAAACGTCATTGAACGAATCATTGCTCGAGGGTTCGCCGTTCTCCTGAACGAGGCCAATCCCGATGAACAATATCGGCACGATCACAGAGGACGTTTGCGTCCGAGGCGGGAATCCGAGAATTCGATGCTTCTCGATCCACCAGCGCCGAGAAACAGGCTCACTTTAATGCCCGTTGCAGCTTTTGTTGGCTTCGCTCTTTGATAGAATTAGCGGCTCGGTGTGAAAACTCCAAAATCTTCCGATGCAGAACCCCAGTGACGCGAGTTCGAGATCAAATTGGTGACGTCAGGCAGAGCCGATCGAGGGCCGCTTCGCCGTCGACGTCCGTTGCTCTCGCTGAACGGGGCAGCAAGTCTTCCGAACGTCGAGAAGAAACTCAGCCAACCCGAAGAGCTCGCTGACGCAGTAGGAGGGCGAGCGAGCGAGCGCGCCAGCCATGGGAAAAGGAAGAGAGGAGCCGAGCGTCATAAACGAAGTGATGGAGCACCCAGATGCCCCGAGGCCTATTATGCCAACAGAGGCTTGGAGCTCTTTTTCCCTCGTAGGCAACCAAGCGAAAAGAGCGGGAGCCACTACAGCATATGGCCGATGCCCGGATCGTGATGAAGACACAAACTGAGGAATGCGCGGATAACATGCTCACTTAAGAGATAGATGGAGGGCAACAGAGTCTCTCAGTCTGGTTCCTGAGTGCATGTCGGGAGGCACGAACAGAGAGACGAGCAGGAACAGAATTCTACTTCAGCTATGTCATGGATCTGGTTCGCGGCAGAGCGGGTGTTTGGAGTAGTTTGGAGGCTTCGCCTGAACCGGTTCCGCCACTCTCAAAGTTCCTTATGTAGGGTGGCTCAGGGCGGATTCCGTGATTCGACGGTGGTATATCCAGTGCAGCTCCACGGCCCGTAACGATTCAACGTTAATTCGGAATCTTTCATTTCAGTGCCTAGTCAAACCTCACCATCGATGGAGAGCCTCAAGGGATGCGGTATAGATGGGGGCCTAGTTAGTATGCCTCCAGATTCGGGCAGGTTGCTGGACTCCACACAGCAGATAGGAGGTCCAGACGCCGCTTCGGACTCTTTGGTTTCATTGAAGCCTGGGAGCAAAACTTCCCTTCCGTCTTCCCCCTCAAGTCACCTCAATCCCACTCAAGCCAAATACTGTAAGTTCAACCGTCGAATTCCAGCCTGCAATGACAGGATGATGAAACTTCACTGTACATCTTGGCAATCTTGGAGGAAAAGGCGCAGTCACCCAGGTGGTCGAGTTCGATAAACCTCAAAGAAGATTTCTTTCGCAGGCGGATCCGCAACGGGTGGGGTCGTTAGTTCTGGCGGAGGGGGTAGCAAGAAGAGGCAACGGAGACAGAGGACGCACTTTACGTCGCAACAACTGCAGGAGTTGGAAGCAACCTTCTCAAGGAACCGTTATCCAGATATGTCTACGCGAGAAGAAATCGCCATGTGGACAAATCTAACCGAGGCCAGAGTCAGAGTGAGTTCCAGCAGAGGACCTGAGTTGTTTTCAGCGAATTCAGGGCAATCCATACCGGCGAAGCTGAAAACAGTCTTCGCGTTCGGTTCCGCCGACGCGAGATGTGAGATCGCCACAAGTCAGTAGCCGCCGCACACAAGCAGCGAACTTGAGCGCAGATGTCGGCTCGAGATTGGGTGTGTTCAGATCGCTTGCTCACAGTCGAAGGAAGTTGATAATTAAGTTATATCTCGATGATCACGAGCTCTCAATAGAGCGGTCGTGACCTACGACGCCCAAATAGCCAAGAAGCTTTTCAAACGGTGTCATGCACAGGGCCTAGGTTTTTGACTTTGCTACGCAGTCGGACTGAGGCCGATAGTCAATGAGTTTACCCTCTGCTCGGTGGCTCGAATGTTTTGCTTGTTGTTTCCGATATCAGAGCCGCTCAATTCAGCGTAGGGAAATAATGGTTCCGCCAAACATGGCAGGTGGTCGACAGCCGAAGCGATTGACAATGTTGGTGGTGGAGATAATGCGGATGATCGTTATGATGAGGATACGATGGTGAAGAAGCGAATCTGCTCTAGGCAAACAAGATCTCGGGGAATCTGAACCCTGTGAGCACGAGGGAGTACAGAAGCTGTTATCTCCAAAGTAAACATGGGTCGAGAGCTGGCGGTGCACCTATAAATTGCAAGCAGGTTTGCACCTGACCCAGCCCAGGAACGGTGCATGTCATTACCCGACGATTTGTTCCGGTGAATGCTACACGATCTTAAACTGTCTTCCTTGGACCCGTGTCACAGGTGTCTTGTCCCAATTGACCCGAACACAAATGTTAATAGAGGGGCGGCTCAAACATTGGCTGACCCAAGTGCGTCGCGTCCACACAAATCATGACTGATGCATGCCCAAACACGTTCAAGCTTCATTTGCCAGTAGTACACGTTTTACGCTCGATCGCTCGCTCGCTGTGAATACAAGTATCCCACTCCGCTTGTTACGATGCCATTGCAACGCCCTTCGGCGCGGAATGAGCTCCGGGTCAGAGCTCAATTTTTCGAACACCCTCCCGGGCACAGGTGATACCAATGTTCCGAGTCGGAATAAAATACTCTGGGAGCTTCTGAGTTCAGTGGAGACGCTGGTGCGGACTTTCGTTCCGACGATGTTCGATTCGTGGCCGACTCAGAAAGTTGAAAACATGAGTCTCCCAACCATCAGTGGACCGCTGTTCAAACTCGATGTTTCAGCGGGAACGAGTTGCTACAGCGGTGGCTACAGAGTCCGACCACGCGGGTCGCGAGCAGCACAAGCTTTCGAGGCCTCTCTCACAGAATAACCCTTGATAGACAGTGAAGTCTAATAAAAAGCGGCAACACCTGCCTAAGTGTTATTGGATGCGGCTCGCAGTCACTGTAGAGCTCCTGCCGAGATACCGGAGATTCTCCTGTAGACTCAGCGGGGAACTCTCGGTCATACCCTGAAAGACCGCAACTTGGTATCAGGGCGAGCGCTTGGGGAGTTTCTGAAACTCGTTCACTCCAGTGAAGAGGCGCTTCCAGAGCCTGAAGAGTTTGTTGGGTTCGTCTAACTCCATCCCAGCTTCCAAGCGATGCAACAGCAATCGAAGATTGGTGAACTCGCGCGATACCGTTTCAACTCGAAGCTCAACAGTAGGCGGGCGGTGGTCCTAGTGGATCGGCGCCACTGTTCTGAATTCGGATACGATGTTGTTGTCCTGAATGTGCGAAGTTCGAACTGCCCAAAGCCAATATTGGCCACCGTTCAAAGAGTCTCGGCACGTCCAGAGAAGGTGTTGGTGGTCAGGGTGGGTGGGTGTTCGGGAAAAGGGGGTGGAGGGGACGCTGGTGGGAGCCGCTAAATGAAGACGGATCTCCCTCAACAGGAGGAAACTCCACACCGCACCCCAGGAAATGACAAAATGGACAACCCTCGGATATTGCTTTATAATACTACAATGCCCCCTCCTCCTCGCAGAGGTTGATTCCCTAGAAAGATTTTTGTTCTCCAGCTCGCACTCACGATCGCCTCGGCGATCTCCCGACCGTTACGCTCAGTCGGTCGGGACAGTGGCTCTCCTAGAGGAAACGGCTGTGCGCGAATCCTTCATGGACTGCTCGAGTGTCTAACGCACTATTCATTGGAAATGGTATCTATCCCGCCGAGGCACTGCTCGGCGACGACGACTGATGAACGTCTGATCGGCTGAGCGGAGACAAATATTTGTGCAGATAGAGTCTCGTTCGGGTTGTTCATATCCAGTCATTATGCAGATACGTGCCTGAATTGTTATTTTAAGCGCCTCCCGAGCTCTGTGATCCTCTTTCCATCCCCGCGAAACAACCAAGAGTTGTCCTCTCTCGGTATTTGCAGAACAACGACACCAGCAACGACGGGGACGAGCTGAGCGTCGTATGTAGAGTGGACATAGACACTCAGAAAAAAGCCCTGCAGGAACAGGCCGGGAGGAGCAGCGTTCGTTCTCCGATGAGGACACGGATTACAAGCGCACCTGAGACATCCGCACGCCCAATCCTCGCGCAGGATTTGTGTTAGCAACACTCGTTCGCCGATGATATCCTGGCAACAGAATCGCGATCGTGCCGTCGACGGCCTGAACCGTTGCCTCGATTTGGGAACATTCTCTGGTCAGGTCCCATCGTGCGGACCTCGGTGATTCCGGTCATATTCGAAGCCTGCTGCCGAATTTTCATAGAGATCGAAAAGGAGCTCATCGAGCTGGGAGCCGATCTCCTTCGGAGCGGGGTCTAGCTGCTCCCGTTGGCCGTCGGAGAAGTCGGGCAGTGGATGCTCATTTAGAAATCTCTACGGGAGTTCCCGACTGTCCGCTGCAAGAAATATCACACCCGCGCGAACACTAACATCGGGCGAATGTTAGCGTCGGAGGAACTCGCCACCAAATAGCAATCTCCTGGAGCGATGCGTGTCGCGGTTATGGTTAAGCCTGATGCACGAGCCCCCCGGCCCGCTGGTTCCCTGTAGCCTCCCGATCTTGACCAAACATCAACGGGTTGCTCAGCGAACCGCTGTTTCCCAGTTTGCCTGGCCACAGTAGCTGGCGCAGAGGCGACGTCAAGTGGATTCCCCTCGATCCGGAGACAACCGAAGACCGCTGTCCTTGGAAAGCTGTACAAGAGCGGCACTGAGACGGAAAATCGCAGACTAGTATCAAGTGACCGAGCGAGCGACCGATCGGCAGTCAAATGGACAAACCCAGAGTAATCAACTGGCGAACGCAGGAGGCGGGTGGGAGTCGAACGAGCGAGCGAACGAGGGTGACAAAGCTGATCGTTCTACTACGAGCGAGAGCATCTGCTCCGCAGTCATAAAACAGTTAGAGAGACAAAGAGACACCCTGGCTGCTGAAAGCAGAGAGATTCCTACGAGGAGCAGCAGCTTCAGATGCAAGGATGTCAGCCAGCGAGCCCACCAGCCATCCACGGCGACAGACACCCAACGAAGGCAGGCAGCGAAGTGTCACACCCCATATGCAAATGGCTGTTTGATGAATCTTCCTGTGTCTTCTCCGGATGAGCTCGCTTGCAGCGGGAGAGAGCAGCAAGGTACAAACCCGGCAGGCAGTAAGCGATCTCCCTCGTTTACTTTTCAGAAGGAGACAGTTTTTGCTCGCTCGCCGGGTCGGGCTCCAGCGCTTGGAAGATGGCAACGAGCAAGACAACTCGAGTTGTTCGCCACCGCGGGGATCGGGGGTCGCGCATAATGCAGAGTTATCCACACACGTTTGGCCACGCTCGACCCTAACGAGGGAAACAGCAGCGGTTGGGAAATAGCTTCCAGGGTTGTCCGGAGTGTGCGTTTTCGAGTAGAGTTCAACCGGGAGCTCGAAACTTGTTAACAGCTCGGAGCCACCGAAGTCAGGCGGGGCGGTTCGGGTCAGCGGAATCGAGCTCCATGTACGCCAATGTGGCGGCGGGTCTTCTCTCGAACCCTGAAGTGACTGAAGCCGACAGCCACCATTCAATGCCAAGCTAGCGAGTGTGCAAGGGACAAGCAATACGAGCACCAACACAGGCGACTCTCGCGACCGACGACTAGGGTTTCGCTCAGCGGGAGTTTGGGAGTAGCGAGCAGCTTCCCTTCCTGCAGGGCCATCGCTCACTCCTTCTCACACCTAGCTGCCTGCCTGCCTGCCTGCCTGCCTGACGGACCGACCGACCGACGGACGGACGAGCTGACTGACTTCAATTCATAAGTCAACTCTCTGCAGACCGGCTAGCGCCGAGATCGAGGGGGAGAAAGAGAGGATGACACCGATATATGTAAATTAGGGTAATAGACTGACACTAGGTATTCGACTCGACTGGGGGATAACGGCCACAACAGTGCGCACACTTACACACCGAGAGACACACTCACTCGCCATCGAGACTGAGCATCTCGATCGCGATATTGGCTACAGCGTTCGTGTTTCCAGAACGTCGACACACCGATTCATCTCGATTCGAACGCCGAGCGATCTGAATGCATCCGACTTTCTGTCGGACCCGGTGCAAGCCATCGAACTCGAGTGGCCACTTCTGTCCGGGTCCTGGAGATTTTACGAAAGCTTCAGTCGGTTCCTTCCGACGTTGGAGACTTGAATTTTTCTCGAAATACGGGGTTTCAAAGATCGATCAAGCCTCATAACTCGGGAGGCGTTGTAATCTAGGATCGGGAACACGAACCGTCTGCTGAGAGCTTGACCGGACTTTGAGATTATGTGCGGTACCCTCCTTGGAGTGAGTCTCCCACGCTTTTTTGCAATCGCTAAAAGAGGCGGGCATGTCTAATCCTGATGTCTTCGTTTGCGCTCCGCCAGCAAATTGATTCAATCCGGGTCCTTGAGGTCGATTTCACGCTTGTTGCGAAGGCAGTACTCGCGTGGGAGACTTCTCTCCAGCTTCTTTATTCCTGACATCTTTCTACTCGCGTTCGAAGTTTGCTTTACAACGTTGACGAATCTCTCGGCGAGTTCTTCAAGATCGCTCTCAAGCTCCGCGATGACGATTTGTCGGCCGAGGCGGCTCCAACCCGTCGCTTCCGGTGGAATTGGAAGAGTTCGAGCAGCATTTATCCCTGATCGGACCGCTGGCAAAACGTCAATGAGACTCCACGTCCGCTGTTTGCCCTAGTCAACAACCGGCGTGCCGAACAATGAGATAGATGTCCGGTGTGCGCGCGAGTGTGTAAAATCTGGCGCGAGAGTGAAAGATGCCTTTGTTATCATTTGGGAACAATCTGCTGCTCACTGTCGTCAGTTGCTTGGATGGCCCTTTCACTCGACTCGCTCGCTGGCTTGCTCGCTCGCTCGAAGAAACGAACTGTGGGGAGCAATGTGAATCACGCTCTCTTGGGAACAGAGGTGACATTCGCGACAACGACGACGATGGCGACAGCGACCCCGTCGGCCGCTCGCTCGGTGTCACCATCACCACTCGAGTGTGGTCGAACCTCTTTTGGAAGGCAACTGGTCTGCCTGCCGGACGGCCGTACTGATGAACTCAATGACTGATTGACTCAATGTCTCTCACTCATCCCCGATTCCGAATGCCCTGATCAGAGTTTGATGGCCGCTCGTCAGCCGGCGACAGGTGCCGCGTCAGGCGCTGGAGATAGTTGTAGTTCTATCTCTCGGTACTCATTAGACCAGATATCGGACCCGGTCGCCGACATCATCGACTCGCTGGCTCGAACCGCAAAATCACCGATACCGGTCTCAGCTCGAACAAAAGAAACGAACCTTGATCACACCCGATGATCATCGCCTAGAAAAGCGCTTTCCCGTTCGAGATTTTTCCGACCGCCGAGCAAGCACGCGGCGCCTCGACGCCACGCGACCCAAGAAGTTCCTGAGAATCGAAAACCCCTGTGGGAGTCGGTTTCAGATTCCGACGAGGAAACCGCTCGGTCCGAGTTGCGGCTGAGCATCCGCAGCAGGTGCTCGCGGACGTTTCCGCGAACCGGAGTGAGTTGCTCGCCTCGAGTTCCAGAGGATGGTGGCGATTCAAATCGACGCAAATACCGAGAGCGGGAGGTCGCCCCAGCGCGAGAGATTCCCGCATAGCACAGCCGATCGGGTGACAACCTCACCCATTTGCACCAGGCGAAACACGATGATCATTTTGAAGTGAATGAACAGGTGGACCGGGCAACGGAGCGAGCATTGATTGTAAAACATGTTCTTTAAGGTGTGGTGGTTGTAGCGGTGGAAGCTGCTGCCACTGCGGCTCGCTTCGAGAAATGTGGAGGTATCTGGGGAAATGAAGGATCATTTGTTCCAAACTCAGCGTTGCAGATCGCTGAGTTTTTGCTCCGTTCCTACACTATGGGCAGCTGCGGCGAGCGGTGGCAGCGAGCGAGCGACTGAGGTGAAATACGCTTACCTTGGATGTATCCCGGGTGGCGTATTGCTCGTTCGCGGCCCTCGCCCTGTTTCGAGAAGCTCTCTATGTTTGAACTGACGGTACAAGCTCATCGTTCACGAATCAGGACTGAGCATCCTCAGCCCTGTCCGGGCCGGGAACAAACTCCTCCACTCAACTCGAATCGCGGTAGGAAATCCTTTGCCGGAACTCACATATAGGTGAAGTCGAGGAGTCTGCACGGAACGTTTTTCTCGTTTCGGATGTATCGAGCGGTGGACATTCTTGTTCATGTCTGCGACCCGCTGATAGCTACTCAAGAAGCCCGGTGACAGTCAAGTGGTTCAGTCTGTGGGATACAGTTCTCTTTTGAGTCTTTCGTTTTGTGGCTTATCGGTCATCAGCGGTTTATCTTCAGCTACGACCAGTAGCAAGTTTTGTTAGCGATTTCGCGAAGCAGGTCTTTTCCTAGGGCATCAAAAGACGGACCGTCAAGCTGTAAACCGTAAGGCACACAGCAAGTGCCGAAGAGAGACACCATAAGACCCCAATTCACCAAAGTCTCGTCTAGATCTTTGTCCACTGATCTGAACTCGCAACGGACTGGATCCTGCGGCTTGGCAAAATACTTTCCATCGGAGTATCATTCATTGTACGATCTTCCCCGGAGCCGGTCGTCCCACAGCCGAAACGAGGGGACTGGCAAAGAACTGGCCCCCAGATCCTCGTCTCCACTAGGCGCCCGAAGAACACGGAGCAACCCTTCGTTGACACACGCGGAAACTCGAACTCGGCAGCAATTATCAGGTGACTCGATGAGATGGAATCACTCACTGAGCCGAGTTGTCACTCGCTAGCAGCCCCGCGGGGTAACTTTATCGGAAGCAAAGATCGCACGATAACCCTTCGAAGTGCGAAACCCAACCCTTCACCTACCTCGGCGAAGCCCAAGGGACCCGAGCCGTCAAAAAACCTCGACCTGTTGATTACAACTCTCTGCACCAGGCTGGGAGAAGTTTATTGTTACAGGAAGCGCTCTCGACACCATTCGACTTGTCGTGTGCTTGAGGCTTCTCGTGCTTTCAACGAATACCGCTGTATGCGGAAACGAGACGTGGAACCTGATTCAACTCCTGAGATTAGGATCTGAAACAGGGAAAGGGAAGCACTGGAAAGTCGGTGCTGTACTGAATGGTTAAAATTCAGCAATATCAAGAAAGGACTCCTACCCGCTCGCCCACCACCACCACCATAGTACAAGCCGCTTGTTCCTAACGGGTGAAGCGGGAGGAACAGACAATGATGGCAAGAATTTCGTTTGATGGATGAGTTCGTCTCCACGTTCTGACTAACGAGCTGGTAAATAATCGTCGACTGTTCCCCATGTCGGAGAGAAGTTTCTTGACGGGACAAAATCCCCTTTCAAACTCAACGCCATGAGGTTGGTCCGCTCTAGCACCGGTGAGAATCAGCTGCGTCTTCGCCTTTCCGATCGCGTTCGCGGATTTGCCAGCCATGTTTGTCGCACATTGTTTCGAGGGCAGTCTCGGTCCTCCAGAAGGTCAACGTCCTTGGCCGACTGACTGTCTTCTAGGATCTCCGAGTGTCTGGCCTCCGTCTAGGCCCTTCTCCTGTCCGCTGTCTCCTTGTTCGTCTCACCCCCGTGCCGCCACCGCCCACTTCTACCCGCCAATGATATAATAAAGATTACTCCAAATCCTGCTTTATCCCCATCTGAGCCTAAGTCCGCTAGATCTGCTGCTGCTGTGGCTGCGGCTCCCGATCTCGACCGGCAACTGTCTTCGGCAACGTCCTTCGTCGTTCAAGCTCCCCTTCCTCATGCGTCCGAAAACTCAGCCCCTCCGGGAGATGTTCAGGAAAGTCGCGTCACAGATAACGAGTTCCACTTGGAGAGCGATGATGGGGAGCCAGTATAACCTGGTGAATCGAATTTCCCGGATCGACCCTCGAACCCACGAGGAATAATGTTGACGCGGCTCTCTCGGATCGAATGGGCCAGTTTTCCGTCATCGTGCTGCGATGCACGTAGATGCTGATTTCTTCCCGATTTTCACCGGGATTATCCGGAATTTCGGGGAGAAAGAATCCAAACTCGGGAGGAGGAAGAATAGAGTAGTATTAGACGGATGTTACAATTTCGGAGCGATTCCGCATCGTGGTCATTTTCCGCGCTTGGTTTCCGTAGGTCGGTTCTCCGTGAGAGCTTCCCTAGCTTGCGTTGTTGACCCAGGCCCAAATGGTCCGCCTTGATATTTTCTCGAAGAGAATGGGAAACACAGGAATAGTTCTCAACGTGAGCGCAGCAGCGGTAGGGATCTCAGCTACCGCTCACGACTCGGTATTCCGATCGGTGCAGCGTCGACGAGGCTATGCATGTCAGCAAATGTGAGGCAGAAGACGCTCGTGGTCCCGAGACATAATATGCGAATGCGAAGATTTTCTCAACTCCGGTGCGGCGTTCTGAAACAATCAGAGGCAGCTACTGACGCCCGCCGTTCGTCCGGCCAACGGTTACTGCGAAGATAAGGACTGTCTCTGATCAGGCTGTTAGGACGACGTCTCTACAACATCCTGCGGAAGTGGGTGATAAACACGAGGACAATGGATATCCGTTAACGCAAGAAAAAGTGGTTGAGTTTAGCTGGTCATAAATGCCAATATACTTGTTTGCGTCCACGGTTTTGACACCGCTGCTCCACTGTTTCTCTTTTAGATGATGCGAAACAACTTCCGGTAGAATGAGAGAAGTCTCTGCCGGCTACGCCAACATCGTCAGTCGCTCAACCAGGTCACTAAACCTCGACGGTGTACTCCGCAGATCAGGATATTTGTAGTAGATGTGGTCCAGCAATCTCTGGCACCGACATGAATTCCGAACGGACCTGAGCTTCCTTTTTCACCAGGAACGTCCGATGCGGCGAAACTCGGTGACATCCTCCCAATCTGGGATCGCAAGTTCGGCTCGTTCGTACTGCAAGATTCATCTGAAGTGATTTGTGCGATGTTCGCCTACATGATAACTTATGTGGCCGAAGTAAAACGAACGGCTGCAAGTGGCGCTGGTGGGAGCATCGATTTATCTTGATTTGTTGCTTTGCTGTCAGCTGTGGTCGTGTCGGCCGTCGACGACGTAGCCGTCTCGGTGGTCGACGGTTTCGGTATCGGCGGATGCCAGTCGCAGTAATATCGCAAGGATCGCCTGCTCGCTCGCTTGTTTGCCTCGTTTCTCGTTGACTAGCCTTCCCGCTTGGCGACGAATCGCCGAACGCAACGGTCGGTCGGTCGGCCGTGCAGCTTGGGCGGCGAACGGGCGGGCGGGCGGACGAACGAGCGGCTGGCCGGCCGGTTGCCGGTTCGCGGGCCAACAAAGCGTTCCAAATGAAGACATACAACCTCGAGTCGGCATGAAGCCATTTGTAGGCCACAAGCACGGTTCCTTGCTCGACTCAAATCGCTATCAATCGTCATTTGACGTCGAGAGAAGCGAGCGCCCGAGCCACTTGAACGGCCTCTACGTTTACGACTCGCGACGACAGCTTTTGACTAAAACCAACTGCCGTGCCGAATGTAACGCGTCGTGCCGCTCGTTGCGACCGCAAGGGATGCTTTCCGAAAACTCGAATGCGGTCCCACGCGTTTCGCTCTCGCTCCGGCCAATGACTCCTTCGTGCTCCTATCTGATGAACATCACAGTGGGAAGGGGGAGCAGAAAACCGAGAGAATGAAGAGAAAAAAGGAAGATTGAGAATCTTCCTTTGGTCTTGATCCTCGAATCCATTAGAGCACCGTCGGTCCGTCTGTTCCTGAGTCGGTATCGCAGCTCCTCTTCTCCGGCTCCGCTTTTACCCTTCGTCGTCTTCGCCGTTCTTTTCGTTTTTCTTCGTCTGCTTTTTTAATGCAAATTATATTCAATCCCTGGATCTCCCACCCAAGTGTGCTGCGGCGCAGAAAGAAACTTTCTTTAAAATTTCTCTGCTTATGCTTCCGGCGGTGTGAGGGACGAAGAAAACCGAGGGAAGGAAAGGAAGCGGGACAGCGAGACAGAGTCTTTCATCAGTGATCGGAACAGGATACTCAGGACACAAAGTTTGGCGGCATTCATTGGGAACTCATGGAACCCTTCTGTAAACCTTCCTGGATCATTTCGTTGGCTCTCCCAAGAACTGATGAATGCCGCCTCGCAGAAGTTCCCAGTTCCAATCTGGAGACCGAGTTTCGGCAACCAGAATCACAAAAAACGCTCGACGAGGCAACTCAAAAAACGGAAATCTGATCCGGCGATCCGGATTTCATCCATAACTCAGTTGAGCTCGATTCAGCCGTCCAAACTGAATCCTTGTCCGTGGACGTTCGAGGAGCCGAACATTTGTATTGAAGGGCAGGCCGAACCATGGCGAAGGTCTTCCGCGTGAAGGCTGCCACGCCGTTCCGATGCGGCTATCGCCCATCCGGAAGAGCGAGGGAAACCTTCTTCTTGAGCGAGGACCTCCATGAAACGAGAATGACGATGATTCCAGGCTGGGGGTTCAAGTATTTTTATCACGGAACCGACTCTCGAAGAACAGAGAGGAATAACGGATGCAAATCCTCGCTGTTAATTTGGGGTGTATGCAAAACGATACTATCTTCCGAACCGCCGGCGGGTCACGGTAAGCCGCGCAGAAAATGGAGAAAGTACCTCTCTCAAAAATCTCGAACCATGAATGAAAGAATCCTTCATAGCTTATGGCCGCGAGCAGAACATCGACTCCTGCGGTTCGATGGACGGACTCTGAATATGATTAGACGGACATCGGAGCTCTGACATCCGCGAATTCAAACTCGGATGAGAGGCAGCGCGAACTCTTACCATCCCAAGTTCGTTCATGATCCTAAACGCTTCATTCAAAACGGAGACGCCAAGTTCTTCAGAGATGCTCGCTGGGAGAATTCGCGAGCCGCCCGAGCATCATGTTCTCTTTCTCTTACCACGTCACGTAGCACGACGTGGAGCGGAATGGCAAACTGGGCAACGACGACAGAAAAAAAGAAGCGGGGAAATGGAACCCGAGAGCAAAATGACGCGGAGAACTTGTGGGAGCGCTTGAGCGGAGACGTCGACAAAATAAACGACACCCCTCCATCACGACGTTTCTTCCTCCTTCGCGCCGTTCGCAGCATTTCTTTTTTTTGCACCCGGCGGTTTTTCATCCTGAGATGATGGCTGGGGCGTCGTCGAAAGGACCGCATTCAAAGCGTGCCCGCCTACCCGGTCGCTTGCTCTTTGCAAAACAAATGGCGTTCCTTGAAAGATGAACCGTGGGTACAACCAGCGGAATCGAGCGCGGCCGACATCAAGTCCTGCAAGAATGCTGATTCGGCCCATCCGAACGATCTATCAGTCTGAGAGCTTAGGAGAATCTCACTCATGTCTATCTCACATCTCAGCTGACGGGAACAGTCGATCGATGTTCGAATACGTGTCGGTCGTGCATATCGCTGCTCAGCCAGAACTTCTCGCGCAAAACCTTACCTCCAAGTCAATTCAGGAGACTTCACAAACCTTGACTATGCCCCATAGTTGCTATTCTAATGTCACACCGCGGAGCTTGGAAATAATTGTTATAAATTGAAGAAGTGTCGTCCCGCGTTGAATCTTGAATCGGATAACACCGACAAACCGTAGCAACGAGAGAAAGCGGAGATTCTTAAAAAAGGGGTAAAACCAACCACTGAATAATTCTACAACTCATCCCACTCCGCGCTCGCTTTATGGACTTTTGCATAACCAGCAACAACGCTCCTGTCCTGCAGGGGAAAGGAGTCACAAGGCCTTCAAATGAGCCCGCGTTCAAGTTAGTCCGCGTCTCTGATTCGTGCGGAAGCAATGGACAAAAAGAAACATCAGAACATTCACGGGGCTGGAATCGCCAAAACTATGGGAATGAGCGCATTATATTCTTCGAAGATTCTTGGCGCACGCGCATAGGGTATCTCTCGTAGGGGCTCACTGCGGACCTGGCTGTGTCCGAGACTTCTCCTTTCCAAGCATTGAGCAATCGTTGTTCCGAAGCCCATGATTTGGAGATTGGTTCCGTATACAAGATGCCAGTCGGCGAATACAGTCCACAATGGGACGTTTGTCTTGAAACAAATACTCTGTTTGCTTCCATCCCTGGCCCGCTCCTGAAACGGTGCGTTGTCCTTTCCCTTCACTGCTTCCTCTCGCTTATTCCCCTCCATCCTTCGTTCCTCAGTGACGCATTAAATCCCGGACGACGGTAGTGGTGGTGGTGGCGTCGTTGCTGCTGCACAGGGGATTGGGAAAACCAAGTCCCGCCCATGGGGAGCATCACGGGGATGGTCGTCTCCCTATCCTGGTCGTCGACGACGACGACGAACACCACCACCACCACCGCTGCTGCTTACAGTGCTGGCTGAAAGAACGGGGATGACCGACAATATAATTATTCTTACGATTATTGCTCCTTGGCTTGAACAAGGACAACAACTCATTGTGCGGCTAAATGTGGTGATTCCCGGGTTTCCGGTGTCTTCACCCGAGGGAGGAGTTTCCCAGAACTCGGAGTCTTTCGCATCCGATCAAGCTATCAAGCAGGCTTTCGAAATATCTAAAGATGGGATGGTTTAGGTATCGAGATTGAACGCTTGCCTCCGACATGCTTCCGTCTCTCGGTGGTGTGCAGCATGAGAAGTCAAGCTCTGAAAAGGGGCGGAGATCCCACTCGGAATCCGCCCGTCTGGCCATATTCCCGACAGACTCCCTCAGGAGACAGTTTCTAGAGCTGCTAGGAACCCATCCTCGGGAGATCGAGCAGAGAAACGGAACAAGTCTCAAGAAGAACAGCGAGCGAGCGAATGGATGTCATCATGTTCTTGATCCGTTCCAGGTGTGGTTCAAGAATCGTCGAGCCAAATGGCGCAAGAGGGAACGCAACTCTACTGATTTGAAAAACGGCTTCGGAACTACGCAGTTCAACAGCATCATGCAGCCTTTCACGGATCCTCACGATCCTGCAGGTCTATATCCTTCCGCCTATCCGACGAATACCTATTGGGGAAAGGTGAGAAACTTACCGATAGATCTTTCGCCTCGAAGCCCTTTATCATACGCCCATATGATTCAGCTATTTTCCCGCGGTACTCAAATAATTGATTCTTATTCTAGGTATCCAGTCCACTTGGATCTAAGCCCTTCCCTTGGCCCCTGGGTCCCTCTGGGGGCGCGAGTCCCCTCCCACAAGGCATGGGAAGCTGCTTTCAAAACAGTTCGGTGGTTACCTCCGTCCCTCCTTCGCCACAGAGCACTTCGTCCTCACTTAGCGCCACCTCGACGGCTACTATTTCCTCCACAAGCAGTGCAGGTGAATATATATCCTTTGCGCAGTTCCGTCACCTCCGCCCTGAATGACAGACCCTCCAGAACGTCGGAGACTCCTCGGGCCTCCAGTAGACCTGACAAGATCCTTAATCCGGCAGATGAATACTCAATTCGTACTGGAGGTCCGTATTCAACGCCGACGTTACCGTACGCGTATAGCGGACACTCTTCACGCATCAATTGTGGGCAAAGTGAAAATCTAGTGGTCGCCTCGTCTACGTCATCAGTTCTCAGCCAAGGCAATGCTACACCGAACCTCAGTAACAGCCTCGTTTCGTTGCGACTCAAGGTATCTAAGACGGCCACTTTCGTCGAAGCGCGAATCGAGCTTCGCGGATTCAGACCCGCGATCGGAGGGACTCGTAGTAATTCGAAGCAGTCTTCGGAATCGTTCCAGGCAAAGCAGCTCAGCTCGGGCTATGCGACAGAAGTCTCGCCGTATTCGCCTTCGTGTAGCACGTCAACCTCGTCGCCAAACACGACGCCAACTCCACGAGTGGCGCCGTTGTCACCGCCGCCGTCGCACATCACCAACGCTCACAGCTACCCACCAGGGCCTAGCGATAATAATGCTGTATAAATGTCAAAGAGAAGAAACCGAAGAAGAACCATGAGACAGGCGAACTCAAGGCGGCGAAACAGCACAGGCCTGCTCCCTGTGGACGCGAGAGCGGCAGGCCCCCATGTCAACCTGCAGCACCAACTGCAGCAGCGGTCGCGGGAAAGGCGCAGTTGAAGGACGACATGGCTCTCTGTATACAATGCATCCAGTCCAGTAGGTCATGCATCTAGTCCTAGATAGGTCACAAAAGAACCCAAAAAAAACCTGAAATTCTAGCCATGCCCCGACACGAGGAACAGGAGCAAACAAAAATACGAACTCTAGTGCGAATCATGTATCGGAACAATGGAGGTGGCGAACTTCCGTTGACAGATAATTATGTTTGCACCGTTAAGACGACGGATCGGCTCCAGGTTCCGATCTTATCGGACTCGGGACGCGGAAAGCTGAGCTGTTCGGGGAAGTTGAACGCGCGTCGCCAATTGAATGATTTCGAGCAATTCATCCGATCGATGCCGTTATATTACGGTCCGAGAGAAATTCCCGAGTGATAATCAACTTTCTACATTTGTCAAACCGAGACGTGAGCCCTCGTTAGAGGGGCTGATGTATGACTGATGTTATTTCTTTGCACGCCCGACTCTCTCTCTCTAGTCAACTTAAGTGCAAACAACTCTGACCCTCGCTCGGATGAAAATACCTGCCATGAATCCCTTCATTGGAGATTCATTTTTATTCCGCGCTCGATACGGGTCCTCCTAGCGAATGAAAAAGCGTAGATCTATCAATTAAACAGGAAACCCCAAACAGAGACACGATTGAAGTGCATACCCCTGTCAGAAACGGAAGAAATTCAATCTCTGTTCTATCATAGCTGTCTCGAATACTCGCAGCGGATGGAGAAACAAAAAATCGCGGCCTGTCATTAACCTAATCTATTGATGGAATCGATTGATCCTTCTGAATACTGACAAGAATAACACTAATAATTATACTATCGAAAGTAATTTTATCAGCAAGATCAGTGGCGGAGATTATGATGATCATGAAGACTCATTGATCTGGTGACGATAATCCAGTGGTGCAATCGATCGATCGATCGATTGATTCGTTTCGTTGTTTCCAACCAGCAAGTAATCGAACAAGCAACAGGAGTGCATATTCACAGAAAGATATCGAACAATTCAGTCCAAACAACATTTCCATCCACCTGAAAATGACCACAGCGCCGTCCTACTCCTGTATAGCAGCCCGAAACGCCTGTTGTAAGGTTGGTAGTCGTCGCAGAACATTTTTGACTTCAGAATCAGACTCGGATCACATTTCACTGATTCAGCGCAGCGTTGATTCAGGTGTAATAGTTGGAATGAGAGAATACAACGACCGACGACTCTTGAATGTATGAAATAGTGAAGCAAAGTACTGCTGTTTCAATCCGGCTGGTTCGCTCCATGTACTTGCTCTCGGGGCAATTCCGTTAACCAGCTAGCTGACCGACCGACCGAGCGATTGATCGAAGGACCGAGGATTCGACTGACAAGGTCGAACGTCAGAACGGATGCAATCCAGGGCGATCTCATCAAGCCCGGGCATGAATCCACTATCTCAAGTGTACGGCTACCCAGGTGGAATCAGTTGAGAGGTAGATCTAGGCTCAGTTGAACGAGGTCGGTACGCGAGTCGGTCGGTGGCCCATCTCGCGTGGCGTTTGCCAGCGGAGATGAACCATACCCAGTTTTCTCAAGGAATGCCTGGCCCACAAGTTGGAGGCCAAGGAAGAAACGTCACGGAATTCGACTCGTTGACGCTGTGACGTGATTGTGTACATAGGCTTGTACTGATGAGAGGGCAGTTAGAGATCTGTAGAGCGGCAGTCTAGCCCAGATGAGCTGAGATGAACTTATCTGGTGAAATGATCATCACGTACACGAAACGAGAAGGAGAATTTACAAGGAGGCGGAGATCAACTACAACCAAACGAAACTTGAGAGCTAAACAATTAATTAAGGAAATAAACTCTGATTCGACTTCTATTTAAAAAAAAGAGACAATAAATATAACTTGTGTATTTTCATTCAGTAGAATCTTTTGAATGGTGCTTTGAGACCCGAAGCCCAACCGCGAAAATGGCCCTTCGCCTCGGAGTTCTCATAGATCGGGAATGATTCACTTCGCACAGTCTCCGAATTTTATTCAGGAGAGTTTCGAAGGGGGGCATCAACTCCGGTGAGACTGTCCTGTCTGTGAGGAACAAGTGTTAATTTCGTCGCGAGATGATAATTGCGGCTACGGCGTGGCCTGAGGATTACATTTTTCATCTGAAACGCGTCCCCAGTATTTTCGTATCGTTCGGGGCTCTTGAGAGGAATTTCGTTCAGTGCTTTTCGTTTTGTCGAATCCTCTTCACAAGCTTGTTGGCCCTTTGCACCTGAGGAACAGTGAGTGTACGAAAAGCGCTTGGCACGGATTTTTACGAGCGAGTAGGCTGCGTATGCGCGCGAGCGTGCTCGTCTCTTCGCGACTGCTGGAAGCGCTGCGTGCTCAAGTGCCCGTTCCCAGTTTAGGATTCGTTCTCCTCGATGTTACACCGCTTGCTGGATGGCAGGCTGCCATCCAGCCAGCTCTTAGGCTCCTCCGACACTCAATCCGAACATAATTGCCCACTTCTCGTCCCCGCTGGCGTTGTTGTCGTCGTCGTGGATTCGTCGCTCCTCGCACACAAGCTCTCGCATGGACTTTCTCAGATACACACATACACTGCGGAAGAAAAAAGAACACATCTAATGGGCCCTAAACCCTCGCTACATCTCCCCCGCTCTGCCATGCACTTGCCAAAATCTCCTTCAACTGATCTAAGTAAACACTGTCCATGGCTAGCTGGCGGTGTGCTCTTCGCGGATCTAGCCGTCGCGCTGTTAGCGTTTCGCTTGTGAACCCCTCCCACCCCCACGAGTCGCATCCCTTCCAATCTCAAAGAAAAGCACGGGCCTTCTGTGTTTCGTAGTTTCGATCAGTTTATTTGGCACCGTTTCATTTCTTCTTAACGAGGTTGGCGGTGGCAGCTGCTGCTTTGCTGAAATCATGAGAATGTGGCCTCAGCATGAAGTTCTCTTCATGGTATCACATCTAATGGTACGTCGACACTTACCACTCGGGGACATCGCGATGATCTTCGCAAGTGAGCGAATACAAGGAGACTCCGGTGCCGTACCCACAAGAGATGAGACGAGGCTTTTGGTTCACACAGGTGATAAGCTTGGTACAATCTCCAGGATGGGGATAACGAGGGAAAGGCTCGAACTTGGCGGACAAACCCTCGGATTTATCCGGGCAACGGAAACCAACGATTGCTGGAATGTGTCAGGAAACGTTTCAAGCAGTTCCATCTCCCCCCACGTCACATCCGATTCAGCGTAATTCGCGGTTTCTTGACGTACATTCGGGATCGCATCCGTCAACGAGATCAGGCCAGTTGCACGTCTTCGATCGGTCATCGTAAGCCAATCCAGGCTCGCAATCCTTCACATGCGGAGTCCCGAATTCACAGCGTACGTACTGCACGCAGTTATCAGCGGGGTAGAGTCCCCATTGGTAATAGCAGCCGGGGGAGGATTCAGGCGCAGGCACCTGTGGACGAACGATGTCGTGGAATGCTCTCCATCTCTTTCCGACTCTCGATACCGATTACTCATTCAGCCTTCGTCAGTTGGCCGGCAACCGACCTTCTTTTTCCCGCAATCGACTTTCCAGTTGAAGTCGCAGAAGTCGTAAGCTCCGCCAGTCGGGCTGAAGACAAGACCGTTAGGACATTGAGCGTCAGTCACGGTTCCGTTTTCACAGCGCACGTAACGGTCGCACTCGTTGGGATCCTCCCATGCATGCAATGCCACCGGAGGGCAGTTGTAAGGCGCTGGTGCTACCCCGATGTCCAACGAGGCCGCTGGAAAAGGAGTCGATTATTCAAGCGGAGCTTTGAACGTGATCCGTTCCCTTGGTTCAGCGCTGGACGTCGAGCACACGACCACATGCTTGCTCCGCGGAGTAGAGGATGCCGAACCAGTGCTTCTCGGATAAAATGCATCTTTGGTATTTTCGTGTGTTAGCGCGATAATCAGCCCCGTTCACTTTGACGCCACTCTCATTGGTAGTATCGTGATTGCTATGTTGAACTGTGACGGAAGCGAACCGCATCGGAAGCCATCGCAAAACCAGTTCCGTTACCAGCGCACACCTTTTTAGGCGGTTTACCTCCGCGCTCCAGATCGATCGCTCGTTTGCCAAGCAATTGGTAACGCCCAAAATGTGACTCCAAATTTTCTGCTTCTCCACAGAAGTACAGGCACCGCGCAACACCTGAATGTTACCACGGTGCGGGCGCGCAGATTTGGACGGCAAGCTTGCCAAGGCCACCAGGCTGCTCAGGTACTCCGGCCAAAAATTCCATTTGCGACCTCCAGGCGAAAAACTAGACCGCAAAAATCGCTCCATCCCAGGCTCCAACGGAGACGGGAGTCATTTGGCACTCGAAAGCCGAACGTGGTGAGAACCACAGTTGGGATACCACAGTTGGTTCATCTGGCAGACCGTGGATGAGCCTTGGCTGTTCAATATGGCCGTCCGCTTCCGCAATATGGTGCGAAGCGGCTCCCCTTGCTCCAAAAGGAAACCGTTGTACCGTGTCGGAACTCCCCGGGCTGCGTGTTATTGGAAAAAGCAAGTCTCGAAGCTTACCCGAGTGGACTGCTAAAACCACGACCGAGATAACGAACAACACCGCCATCACAACCGCGGTACCACGGTCCGACAAGTCTACTCGGGCGCAGCACACGGAGCAGATAGAAACTTGCCTTCGTTTCTCTCACCGTTAGTCGGTGAGCGCCGCACCGACCCCGCTCTTCGGCTGAGGAGGTGAAGACAGTTGGCAACTAAAGGGGGTACCGCAAACCAACCGGATTACGCGATATACTTTTCGAATTTCATCGCTCGCGTGAAGACCACCCGTGGACTCCCGAAACCTCTCCATCATTTTCGTTTGCACGTCGAGATCGCAGCAGATTCCGGCTGCGCGCCTCACCGGGGTTCGGCGCCAAGCTGATGAGAAGCGGAGGGATCGATGGAGGAGTATCGAGTACCAGGACCCGGAGTCGGCATGATTGCTCGTCGTTATGACCAACGTTGGATCGTAATAGTACAGCGCAATCTGGTGGAGTAGCTGCACCTTTTTTTATTCGGTTGAAAACAGTTGTCTCGGCTCTTTCCCGTGACCTTGGTTCGACAGTGACCGTTGACTACTCGTTGTCCGAATGTTATACTTTAACCAACAAGGTATTTCATCAAAAACGGCGCCGGTGAACTTTTAGCGCGAGTGAGCGATTGTCGGGTACCGTGTTTGCTTGTTGTTGCGACTCCGATTGCCGACTTTGGGAGGGCGATCCAAACGAGGGTCTGCGATTGTCTGATACTCGAGCTCTATCTTTTACCTGCATGAAGCGTCTCAATCGAGGCGAACATCGAGGGCAGAGTGATCGAACATGAGGGTACGACACCCTCCGTATCGCTGTGAGCCACACACAACGCTTTGGTTTGGGGTTTGCTCCACCTTCCCGTTCCACGGTTCGCTCTCGGGCACGTTTGCCATCGCCGCCCCCAAGGAGTCAGACGCGATGACGTCCTGGTTTTGGTCCGCGCCGGCTCCATGTATTGCCTCGGTGAACCCTGCTCGGAAAATGAGCTCTCGGCATGGTTCTCTCTAGCCCATGAGCCGAACCGTTACATTAGGTAGGCTGAGGGGGGAGAAGGGTCTCTGTTGGTGAGGCAGTCGAGTGTACTTTCAGCGTTTCAATAACTAATTTTACAACGCTCTCCGAGAACCGAAGTGACACCCCTTTGCTGAAAGAGCACAGTAGTAGAAAAGTGAAGTAGACGAGCGGGTCCTTGCCGAACATGATCAGCGGTGAAACCCCGAGCAGACTGGAGTCTTCTCCTCCCCTCCGGGTTCGATGCGAGCGGATCCGAACTGTCTCGGAGGGGAGGACTCTTGCGGATTCGAGTCTCACGCAGTTTGGACGGATGCCGCAGACGAGAATTGCCAACAGATCTTCTTCGGAATCGGTCGAAATTTTAGACTCGCATACGTTGAAACTGAGCTGGAAGGACGATATCCTGACCGATGATTCATCAACTTCACGATTAAAGACTCGCTTCAGTCCGTCTGCGCGAGTTGATCGGGGAGGCGGCTTTCGTGAGTCTGGTCTCGACTCTCCAAGTATAGCGATCGGCTGTGTTGACAACATCTTGCAACACTCGTCGTTTCGCTTTACCAGAAAAATTTTCAGCCAACGGACTCTTCAAGGCTGGCGGACTTTTTCTATGCAGGCAGCGCCCCTGCAGAAATCAAAAACAAATGGAAAAAAAAACTGTCTGCCCGACTTCAAAGGCAATTCAACCGCTATCTTAGGTGTGCGCTACGTAAACGTGGGTTTTCGAGCCGCATCGCTGCATTTCGCAACGATTTCTGGCATTTGTCAATCCATCGGAGCGATGTCCTGACAGGTTCGACTCCAGTCTGAAGGCTTTCAGAACTCATGACTAGCGTTCGATTTAGGATTCTTGGGTGGGAAACATATGGTCGTTTTATTCGTAGATGTTTAAGACTCGTCTCCTCCCGAAAGATTTATCTAGAGCGGTTTCGTGATGATTGCACTGGACGCAGATGTCGCTCACGACTTCCAGCATTGGAGGCCTCATTGAAGATCTGTGCAATCATTGAGGTGTCAGAAGCTCCCTGGCGATGATCATGCGCTGAATCTGAGACGTTCCTTCATAAATCTGGTAGATCTTGGCGTCTCTCATCAACTTCTCAACAGGGTACTCAGTATTGAAGCCGTTACCGCCGAACACTTGGACGGCATCCGTGGCGCATTTGTTGGCAACATCTGAGGCAAGCGCCTTAGCGATCGAGGCGTACAAAGTGTTCCTTCGGCCTTGATCGATCTCCCAGGCTGCTCGCTGCCAAGCGAGGCGCGAGGCTTCGACTCCTATAGCCATGTCAGCCAAAATGAATTGGACCGCTTGATGCTGGAAAGTATATAGAGAGAAAGGTTAGCGCTTCGTATGAGATCCTCCTCGTGAGTGGGTGCATGTTGCAAACATGGATTCGCCACATTCGAAGATACAAAAGGGCAGATGATCAGAGACTTACAGAAGCAATCGGTTTCCCGAATGTTTTCCTCTCGAGAGCGTAGTTCCTGGCTTCATCAAGGCATCTCTGTGCGAGACCTGTTGCAGCCGCGGCCACAGGTGTTCTCGTTTTGTCGAAGGTCGCCATCGCCACTTTGAAGCCGTCTCCTTCTTTCAGGAGGACGTTCTCTTCCGGTACTTCGACGTCCTCGAAGGTGATTCCTCTAGTGTCAGAAGCCCGCTGCCCCATGTTTATTTCCTTGCGTCCGGGCGTCACACCCTTCGCCTCTCTGGAATATCGAAGTGGCTGGTTGTTAAATGATATGGAACGGAGGCTCCAGCCAGACGAAGAAGATTGATGCTGGGTGATAATTGCTGCGTCGAATCCAAGTGCTACCGACCTATCAACAATGAAGGCTGTGAAGGCCTTAGAAGCTGGGCACTTGGGGTCGGGATTGGTCCTGGCCAGGAGGAAGTACCAGCTAGCAACCCCTCCGTTGGTGATCCACATCTTCTGGCCGTTGATAATCCATTTGTCGCCTTTCTTCTCAGCTTTAGTTTTGATTCCTGATACATCAGACCCGGCGCCTGGCTCCGTGACGCAGTATGCTGCCACGATAGGTTCCGCGATGCAACGACCGAGGTATTTCTTCTGCTGCTCAGGGTTTCCGGAGAGGATGACGGGAGTTTGCTGGGGATGGACTTTTTCTATCAGCCTGAGACTCTTCTTTTCCACTTCTGGTTTGAATTTTCGTTTTCATAGTTTTGAATTCATGACTAAGCAGAACGCACCGCGAGCTCAGTGGAAGTGATCGCTAACGTAATACCGGAGCAGCCGTAACAGAGCTCTTCGATGACCAGACAGTTATCGAGGACTCCGAGGCCCATGCCGCCTGCAACCGGTACACTTCATTACAGAGAATCAATAAAAAACTAAAAAACTTCAAGCGTATCAAACTCTGAGCTCGGGGTGAGATCCACCTGGAAATTCGTGGTTCTCATACCCCTAGTCCGGTGGCTTCAATCACTGTTGAGATACCAGTGCACGCCCAGGAGAGCTCTTCAGTGACAATGCATGCTGGTAGCACTCCCAAGCCCAAACCGCCTATAGGGTACAAACCTCGTTGAAATCGAATCGGCCATAGTTTTTTGTCCAATCATTGTCAACCGCCATCGATGTTATAATTCAGTTGAGATTGTATCAGAAAGGCTTCTCATCGTTCTGATTTGGAATGACACGGGTCATTTCCACCGTGACTGTTAAGAACGTTGCTCTCATAAGGACTCTTTCTTTATCGCCCGCCTGCCAAAGGTTGTTTGCTGATCTTTGAGCTCTCTGGACAATCACGGAAAACACGATTTGAAAGCTTCCAAGTGTCGGAACGCGCTCCAAGTTTCGCAGTGAGTCGCGAAACCGCAATTTGAAACGCTAGCCTCCAGTGGCTGGAGAGTATCGTCTAGGGATAATTATTCTGTCCCGAGTCTCGCAACACACATAGAATATCATGCTTCGTTTGACAGCTTACCAACACTCGGTGGGATGGCCAGATTCATGAGACCGACCTCGTGCGCTTTCTTAACGACGTCCCATGGGAACTGAAATCGGCAGATTCGAATGAGAACTGTAGTCCGAGGAGCCTCACTGCTGGGCTTTCAGGGTTCGTTACGGATCTAAAAAAATTCTGGCTCCGGAATACAAAATAGTCCGAGTAATATTTGATTACCTCGCCGGTTTTATCGTAGTGGACTGCTTTTGGGAGGATTTCCTCCCGCGCGAACTTCCTCGCCAGAGTTTGGAACTCTCGCTGCTCATCCGTCAGACCTGCAAACATTCCCGGTTTGAGATGTCATTTCTATCACAGGCGCCCGAGAGACCCGTGAAACAGCAACGACCATGAATCCCAAGGAATTCAATCAAAGTATTCCTGAAATTCAAAAGTCAACAAGGCCTAATAATATTTGATTACCGAAATGGATTCCTGACATCGATCGCGCGCATTGTTTGACATGTGTGGGCAAAGCCCGAAGCACCTGCAATTGAGCGAAATAATTCAAGGTTCAGCTCCTTCACGTAGCGAATTAGTTTCTACACAGTCACGGGAGAAAAGTATAGTCTCTACCCTCCAGCATCCAGGAGAATCCGGGATTTCACATCACGTTCAAGGCTCACGTAGTGACGTCAAGTTATCAAAGTGGAGGACTGTTAGCAAGCTCCAAAGGTGCCTCACGGATCAAGATTTCTATGGAGCCTGCATGCCGATTACAGGAAGCAGATTCTCCAATGAGGGGTCTCGATCCGTGGAGTGCTCCGCGCTGACGACGCGCTTGTACAGAAGTCAGGGTGTTGCTCCTCTGAAGTGAGAACGAGTGACCTCGCATGCGCACCACGTTCACATTCAGAGGAAGCCTTGATTCGTGAAATATGGAGATGAGGAAAATGTTAAAGTGCCATCATCGAGGCAGTGCGTAGCGCTACATGACCTCAGCTCTCGGAAGATATTTTTATCCGCGCATTCTCCCAAGACACGAGAGACTCAACAGTTCCACCCTTAATGATTCTCGCAGTTGTAGTCTGCATGACCCTGGCTGGAGAAACAGCCGGTTCCGATCATATCGAAATGTTTTCCACTGAGCCATCACCACAGGTGACAGGCTCCAAGGAGTCCGGAAACAATCGGGTATTGCGACTTGCCACAAAACACCCGACGTTCCATCGGGTGGGGAAGTTTCAAAAGAACACGAGGCCTCATAGCAACGTTGAATTTCCTCGTTCGTCTCATCCTCCGTTCATTGTTCTCGTAAGCCGATCGAAATGTCGCTTGATTCCGGGGATCAAAGAGGAGCGGGAGGAAGAGTTGAAGAGAGAAAACAGCTCATTAGTCATCAGCAAGGGAAGAAACGAGAAACTTCTGGTAGAAGATATCGGCGAGTATTGACCTCGACGAAGAAGGTTTTCGGTGGAATTCGCTTTCGCTGCCGTTCTCAGAGACTGCCGCTCTGCGATCAACGCCGTCAGCGTCTGCGTCAACGTAAGCCCAACTGTTTGCGGATTGAGCGTTTCGTGGGAGCCTCGTTGTCCGTATAGCTAGCTGTTCGCGGCGGTGGTGGTTGCGGCGGCAGCGGCAGTGCCCAGAACAGTCGGCGAGTGAAGTAAACGGATCAACCGCTCGCTAGCTGTGGCTCCGAAGAGGGAGGCCTCCTTCGTGTGACGTACAACAACCAGATAACACTCGTGAAGTTGTTTGATTTGAGTTTTCGAAGCGTACTCTTTGCCTGGATCATCCGGCGATCCTTCGCTCCCCGGTAAGTAATGAGCACTGTTTGACATTGTGAGCACAACAATCAAGTTTGAGCACACTCATAACACGCAGCTCCGTCACTACGAAGGCGTGGTGAGATTTTTCCTTTCACCTGCCAAATCGGAGGGCCGCGACGGAGTCGGTTTCATCAACCAAACTAACACCTTGTGTTATCGACCGCCCGAAGAAGTGAAGATCCACAGTCAAACACGAATCCGCTCGCGAAGTGCCGTGCGGTTGTACCAGGCACTTGTTGTACACAGGCACGCAAAATTCATGATGACAGCAAGTTCTGAACACAGGGCCGTTTCGCGGGAAATCCGCGGAGAACCTCACGGAACGGGCGAGAATGAGGTCGGAATTCCGACTCTGAACCGAATGTTAGCCGTGAACGCTCTTTTTGGATAATAGGTACTAATACAACTATTTTTAGATGACTTTGACCGAAGCCTGACATCGGGTGAAATATGGAGGAGGTTCCTGAACAGCGACACATTCAGGGGGATTCTGAGGACGATACATGAGCAATGAGCCGATCTGTACTCAAATCAAACGAGCGGATTGTTTGCCAAACACTCATACCTTTGAGGACAGCATTCTTGCGGTTGCAGAGCTCTCTGACCACTGGACCACAGTTGCACGCTAATATGAGGAGAGCTGCGGCCGGAGAGAGCAAGGCGCCAACTTTCGAAATCGACCATTCGCCGCACGGGTTCCCGAATCGCGGATTAGATGTCAAGGAAATCAATTTCTCTCACGATCCATGAGAGATCACAAACTCATCGGACGCGGGAACCTTCAGTGAGCATTCAGCAGCTGCTCTCCCTCAGCATTGCTTCCTCTGATGCTGACGTACCGCTGACAACAGAGACAAGATTGTGATTTGGAGATTCTTCTGAAAATAGAAGTTTACGACTTGACCGGTCGGCTCTTCGTCAATGTACGGTGTTTGCACAAAGAACAAGCGTCTCCCGCAAGCTTCGGCTCCCTCCCGCGTCACTTCACCTGCTCAACGGCTCTGTAAGCGTCGCGGTCGATGATTGTCTTTCCGTGTAACCGCAGTAGCGCCTCCAGCGAGCTCTTCGTGTTTCTCATTCCTACACTGGAAAGGCGACGGTGATTTCGCATCTTCCTGGTGGAGGAAGACGCTGTGTTCGCTCCAATCGTACTCTATATGGTGATGGGACAGTGGATCGATTGTTTGGTGTGATTTCCGAGATCTGAGCGGCCTCGTGCAAGTTATCGCACCGCGCGGGCATCGGGCTTAGCTTAGACCGCAACGATGATGCGCGCACCCGGTAACTCGGGTTGTCTCCCATCTTGGGCGTAACTCCCCAGGATGAAGTCAGTGAGGATCCAGGTTGTGTCGCGGTTTACGGAGCCTCGTGGCTGCTGATTATCGCATAAGCTAAATTGTATGTCCATCCGTCAAGGATTTCGTTCTCGATTTCGTGGTCCCCAGCTGCGAATGTTGCTGCATTCCGGATTCCAGTCTGAAGTTTAGATGGCGACGTCTCAAGTTGGGCGAGCGCGATTCGGAGCGAGGGAAAGTTTAAGAGTGAAACACATATCGAATGTAACGCGGTTCTTTATCTTACAGAGTCTCCCGATCTCGCATGTCTCGAGCTTAGAATCCTAAGAAGATGAAAAACCGACGTTACGATTTCGATGGCCAACGCAAGTGGTGGGAGGTAAGGATTTACGGCGACTTTGTTCTTTGGTTTTCCTCAAAATCTAGACTCAGGCACTCTGTGCTGAGCGCCAGCGGTGGCTCCAACCAAGGACGAGTGAATCATCTCACCCAGGAACATGTACGGTGTCTTCTTCAAGAACAGAATAACGAGATGCCGATCGTGGACTCGATAAACCGACCAGTTCCGTCCGTTCGTTACGCTCCCAAAGAAAATTCCAAGGGGAAGGAGGGAACATTCATCTTAAGTCAGTGTGCAAAAGATCCGAACGATGACCCCCTCAGTTTTATCGATCTAATCATCATTCCTGAGCGGATGCATTCCAGCCGTGGTGTGGAACGATATTCTGCGCCCTCTTTCGCTCCTACAGAGGACGTGAGTGAATAAGCTAGGCTCGGCAACTCCCAGTGTCTGAAAACGCTCCTCCTGCTACGCGAACTCCATCAAGGCCTTACCGCGATTGACCCCATTTGCCGAGACTCGGGAAATTCGCTTTCGGAGCGTATCGTACGCCTTCGATTCTCTCGTGGGAGCCCCGGTTTGCTCTGGAGGGAGAAGCTCCCGACTGGCTCTCCTTTCGAGACTGGTTGTATCCTGTAGAGCTGGGCTGATCGGGGCTGATCCAGTGACAGAAACCCGGACCCGGAGTGTACAGACAGATACGACTTGTTGCTGGTTGACAGCAGAACTCTAGAGAGGGCGCTGCTCTCTGTTTATAAGAAGCCCTCAACGAGGGGCCTCACTCGTTGCTCACAGCAGAGCATGCATTTGTCCCGAGAGCGCGCCCCGAAAGAGAACTTAGCCCGTGGTTGTCGTCCACAAGTTGTTCACCGCCTCAAGTTCCGTGAAATCGTCAACCGTTGATGTACCGAACGACAACTGCGTAGTTGTCTGTGTTGATCTGATCAACGGTTCGGCGCATGAATCGCGCGCGACTCAAGGAAATCTGCTCCGATTGACGGCACTGCGAAACCCTTGTCACAGATCCGTAGCCCCAGCTCGGAAACACTCAAGCGGGGAGAAACGTTCTGAGAAAAGTTCCGGCTTGCCAGCGTTGATCAATAGTCACTGAGGACACAACAATCTATTGGCTCCTATGGGTCGTACGTGCTCATTCGACTTATGTGTAGCCTGAGTCGACAAACGACATCCGTTCGTCGCATGTTTTCTTAGACAACGCCTGGATTTTTTTCGCGTAGTGAGAATACTCATCCTCTCAAGTGCATCCCGGACCCCTGTTCGCCAGCTTGAGGTAATCCATACAGTCCGCTCGATATTTTTGATCTGTTCAAGATGAATTTGCGCACTAGTTCAAATGAAGTCGAGAGAAAGAGGTTCGGAGGAGAATACGCTCATTCCTGTCCCATCACATTCGCTGATCATCACGTTCTTGGGATTCTGGAGAGAACAGCAGTTTTCTTTCAATCGTTCAAAATAGGCATTTTCGAGTCTCTGAGATGCGATGTGCAATCGCTGCGCTTCGAGCAACGGTCAGCAGATTCAATCAAATAGCTTCCACGGCGTTGCCGAATGATCGGTCGAGTTGGGAATTCTTCAACAGGCCACAGGTGCGCAAAGGGGTTACACATGAGGCGCGAGGAGCCTCGCCAATCTGAATGATCGGAGGGTCTCAGTGATATCTTCCCGCGATTCTGTTTTTCAAGTTCTCGGTGTGGCGCAACAAGTATTTCGGCTCTTTGACGCTCGTGCGAATTCGGGCTGGTAGCCACCGTTCGCTCCCGGAATCCTGGCCGGGTGCGAAGGGCGCATGAGGGAATGATAATCGAATTCATTGTCTGATGCCTCAAGAGAAGCAATGCATGTGCCTTTGTGCGTAAACTCTATATCATGCAAATGTCTAGTTAGTTGACAAACACATGCACAGCACGCTCGTTCCCGGCGTGCAAGGTTGCTCATCCTGGGTACCAGCTGTTAAGCAAAATCCAATGATGATCGTGTGTCTCTCCGCGAACGAGAATTTTACAATAGCCATCTGCCAACGAGACAGCTATGGAATGTCGCCCAATGGTCTCCATTCTCAAGTCCGGTCGCAATCAAGCCGCTCGGTATTACAAGCTAGGTGTTGTGTTGGTTGCTTTCGACTAGACCGATCCAGAAACTATATTGAGTTGTGTTCGAAAGGCTCAATTATTCACCAAAGCCATCCTGAGTAATTGCTCAAGTTCCTGCACTCCAAAATCGAATCCGGAATCGCAGAAAGCTCGGTTCCGCGGCATACTCCCCGCGAATTTCAGAAGACGGAACGGTCCGCAATACATCCCTTTCGATACTGCGCTTCTGAATCAATTACGGTTTGATCCTCCGGCTGTTCTCCGCAAACTTGTCGCATGGATTTTCGTCTTCTCTCCGGAGGGTGACGGAGCAGGAACTGGATCGACTCCTAGAATAGGCTTTTTAATGTTTCGTTCCGGTTTCAGTTCTGGAAAATGGGCGACCAGAGCAATGGATCGCTCTCGGCGGTTGAGATGCCGGAGAGATCCGCGGAGCCTCCCGAGCCTCAGCCCGTCGAAGAGGAGATTCTCGTTGCGGACAACTGGGAGGAACTCGACGCTGCTTACAAAATGGAGCCCGACTTCGAGTACGACGCGCAGTATGGTAAGTGCGGTGTGCTAAAGGCTCCGTGTGAGATACATCCATATCCAACGGCTACCGAGGGACTGTTCAAGCCCTTAGGCACCGGCCAGAGCGCAATCAGCCACGAAACGACGGAATCTATGCTGGCGGTCTGGATAAGTTGGATCAGATAACGACCTCGAGATTTCGACCGCCAGAACACGCTAGGTTCCAATCCAAGAACGGTCGATGCCTGGTCTTTGGATAAGCTCCGAGAAACTCCCTTGACCTGATCGGAGTTCATTGTGAGGGAGCCGGCTCTGAGAGACGCCCGCAGGAAGCGGATCGCAGGAGAAACGTCTGTTCCATCGGTCCTCTTTTGTGTGGAATACGTCACGACCTATCTTAGATTCAAAGACTTGTTCAATGCCCGGGTCGCGAACGAAGTATGTGCGACGTGCTCGGCACGTCACGCTTTGATAGCAACATCTGTCGGAGGGTACATCCACGAGGACTCATCACTAGGTCAACCCGGAAGCGGCGCGATGTGACCCAGCCGCGAGATGGCCGCATCAAAAGCGGAACGGCCCAGCATATTATAACGTTTTGCTCGGCAGTAAAGATTTCCTTAATCTATGCATTGTGGAGAACCTATCCACGCCATCGAAGACATCATCGATTTTGCATCAACGAAACCGGAACTCAGTTAATTGTGAGGGTGCCACGCTAACAGCACTGGTCGACGAACTCTGTTTGAACTCCGCAAGCGGCTCCGACGTTTGGACGACAGGAACTCTCTGACCATTTTTTTCGGATGACTCACTCCGATATCGACGATCTTCGATTTTCGTCGAACTGGACATTCTTGGAGCAGCTACGGCGAATTCCGCAGTGGGCATGGATCGATCCACTCTCGAGACGAATGGCGGGATTTGCGCGAGTCCTCCGTGCCGGTCGAGTATACAGCACCACGGAGCAATTTCCTGCCGGGAACGAGTTCATCAGAAGTTGGTTGGGAGGGAGCCCGCAGCTAGTTTCCCAAGTCCCGAGAGAGCCGGGAGAGGGGGACTCGCTCATATAAACAACGAATCGACTGTTGACAGGCGAAAGCTGTCCCGAACTCGACGCGGGCCATCGCGTTACAAAATACGGCTCATTTTCCGAAGTTTACGTATGGTTCGTCGCAGCTGGAAACAATACGCCAGAGGTTGCGGCCGATTCGGAGAGCGCAATTCAAAATTGATGTCCCACTTGACCCCTCAGCATGAGGACCTCTCCTGGCACCGGGCGCCAAGATACTGCCGCATGTCGGGAGGTCCATCGAAGGCCATATATATATTACGTGAATCTGTCGCGATGATTCATCACGGAGTTTCCATCGCTCTTCGGAAATTTTGAGCCTCACCGAGTTCTTGGAACCCCGAAAGAGATCTGAGTCTCTGCTGAGACATCGCTTCATCCGAACGGACGCAATGACTGCGGTTTGAGGGCAGTGGAACTTCGGGGTCTCTTAGAGGATTTCCCTTCTCGGAGTCTTGAAATCGAATCAGTTTTCTTCAAAACGGAGGAATCAGACAGAAGCAGTCGCGATCGCTGGGTATACTTCTCTTGCTCTTTGTCACCGAGGATGTCCTGTTGTCTGGGATAACAATACGAAGCCACAATTATATTGCCTCGAGGTATGAATGAAGCTCCGATTCACGGCAGAAAAATACTGCGCGGACACACTGTCCTAAGCTGCGCGGAACCATTCCTGAGGGGACGCCGATATTGTTATGCGTTCTCGGTAGCTCCACTCTTCCGAAACAGAAGTATCGACTCAAGGCTAATGCTTGAGCCCACTGAAGAGTATCGTCGGGAGGAAGAATATCCGACAAAGGAGTCAGTCGATCATTACATCAGATTTTCTCCTCCCTCCTCAGAAGAGCTCATCTAGAAACACTAGCTATTCTGGCATTGATGCTGTTTCCCGATTCGGGAGATTCGCTTCTGACTTCGATAACGTCCGCACGTAGACGAACTGACCGAGACTCGATTCCTCGGTTTGTTTGACCGCCGAATCTGGAACCGATGAGACTTACCGACCGCGGCTTCAGCAAGACACGGTATTGCTGGACTCCACGCGCATTTCGCCGAGGAGATAACGAACGTCGAAATCGCGGCGGTGAGGTTGAGATCAAAACGATGCGGCTGAGCCGTTGGAACTAGAATTTGCGAGCGAAAATGAAAGGGTTCAGGAATCGATGCCTGCGTCGAGCGAAACTCCGGTTTAGGGCAGTGGTGATCGCGGCGCTCATCAAGCTGTTCAAACAAGCACTGCCGCTCCGACATCGAGCTTTTCACAGAGCAAATGAAGCCGACGAATCAGGCGAGCTCTAGTTTCGTTGATGTCAACCGAAACACTTTCGAGAATCTACAGAATGCCGAGGAGTTGTGACTCCTCAGCTTGTGTTCACTGGAAAACGCTGCTCCGATAAGCGCTTCCGACAACTCAGCTTCCCTTGCGTGTCGCTCTCCCACTCGCTCATTCGGTTTGGCAGTCTGGCGCAATTGTGATTTTACCCTCTTTCCGTCGGAGAAATCCACTTCCCCCTTTCCCGGGTCATCGTTGTCCCGGTGAGCACCAGAACACCGTGCGAGCAGCGCAGACCATCAAATGCAAAAACGTCACTCTGGAATAGTTTTGTGAGCGGTTTCCTTGGAGCTCGAACGTTTGAGACGACGATACGATCCATGACCAGTGACTGATGAGTTCCCTGGAGCGGAAACAGTGGTCGGAGGATGTCGTGCATCGTCGATTGCTGCCTCTACGTGCCACCTCAAGACCGGATTCTGAGGAGGAGGAATGATGTGAAGGGTAGGTTCAGCCGTATAGCATCGAGAGTCACAGTTTACACACCGAATAGTGAACTCCGTGGGTGTGGAGCTAGACTTGGAGGGACGCGATCCGCGAGAAGAAACAGCTGACAACATTCTCATCGATTCAATCGAATCGTAGAGAAAGTCGAAGCTCGATTATCGATGTTATCTTAGTGGAGCAAGTTGGCTGTTTCGTTCCTACAGGCCACCGCGTTCAGAGCGTCTGGAGATCCATTCCGCGCTGCCCTACTGCAGGGCTCATGAGCTAGATTGGTGCTTCTTCCTCTTCTCTTACTCATACAATGATGACACAGCTCACGACGATTGGTAAGGCAATTTCCGGAGCGCCTAGATACTTTTCATTCTCCAACACTTCCCCGAGTACTCACGAACCATGTATCTGTTGAGAATGCATTTGTGCTGGAGGCGATAACCTGCCTCAAAACCTGCCAGCCTGGACCGTCGCAAAACTTCGAACACGGTCTGAGCTTCAGAACCATGCGAGAATTCAGAGGAACAGATGTCATGTTCCCATCGAGTTCGGCTCCAAACGATTCGGAATCACACCATGATTTGTTGCCGATGGAGGCGAGAACAAACGTTCCGGACTTCACGGATTGCGTGACCTGAAAGGGCGCAACTGGGTGAAATGGTCAACGAAAATGCTCCGTGAGAGGCCGGCGTTCGTTAATAACGCCACAGCACCATCCTCTCGTCTCTTCCCTTGAATCTTTAGACGAGTCGGTTGCTCCGAACACTCCCGACTCCTTCGGATTTCCGGCGGTCGCTGAGCGATCTCTTATGAAAAACCGCATTCAGACCAGAAAGGAGTGTTTGTCGCTCGCGATCATGCAATCAAATCATGTATCTGATTCTGCTCGATTCTCTCTTCCTCCTGAGTCATTCAACGAGACGTTCTCGTAGATCTAATGGAATGGTTCTTTTTGTTTCGGAAACCACTCGCATCGATGTCCATTGAACTATTCGCTCGTCACTTTGGACCGCATCCAAGCACTTTCACTTGTTCCGGTGAGCAATACGTACGTGCAATCGGGCGCTTTTGAGTTGTCCGAAACTTCACGGGGTCGATAACAATGCGATGTGCCAGAAGGAGAAGAGGAGCGTCCGACTTTGTTGCGCAGCGGTCCATGTCAAACGCTGTCGCAGTTGGCGACGATTTCCGAACTGGAATGCCTGGTGCCATTCGGTGACACATGGTACTATCTCCACGGCGAGCTTCTGGGAAGATGCGCGTCGGTTTTTCGTGTCCAGGCGGGCGGGGTAGGAGTCTCGCTCTCTTTCTGGATGCCGATTGTTCCCTCCACAAGCTTCGAACGACGGGACAAACAGCAAAGAAGCTCGTCACACATCCAAATAATTCCTATGACTAAGCATCGAATGCCCCGATCGACATGTTCGAGCAAACGGTGGCAGGAGCAGCATGTACAATGTTTTGGCTGTGAGTGAGCAGAGCAGCCTGGGTTCTTACCAAAGTCGTGTCATTTTGTATCATGATTCAGGCTCGACGCAGAACCGCAACTGCGCCGATGAGACCGATTCTCTCATAACTCCACAAATCGATGGCATTCGATTCGATGGCTGATGCGAAGGGCCTGCCCCGGTCACATGATTTACGAATCCTCCTGCCCCTGTCCATGGAATGCACTCACAGAATCCGATACCCGGACACAGCTGTCGTTCATTCAGTGAACAGGAAGTTCGGAGCTCTCGGGTAACTTGACCTGAAAGGCTTCGGACTTCGCCCGAGACCAGTTTGGGGAACCATCCGAAAATGTTTCAAGAATACCACTCGCACCCAAGAGATGGTTCGAAGAAGCCGTTACGATGGCCAACAGGAATAGCATAGTTCGCCCGAGATCATAACTGTTCAGGGACGGTGGTCGAACATCTTGTGGAAATGATTTGCCCGCAGCTTACTCTCAGTTGTTCCGGGGTTTGTTTCGATGTGGGCTGTGGCGGTTCCCGGCGGGAGCGATTCCAAGCAATCGCGGTGTCTCAACCTTTCGCTCCCGAAGCTGGACCTCGCGTTTTTTCCGCAACTTCCCTCAGCGCAGTTCGAGCATCGTCGCGAAATCTCGGCGAAGTTGAACCAGGGGCAACTGTTGCGAGTTATGATGATTGCGGAACGGGAAAAACTGCGAAGCATCTTCTGTGAAGCAACAGCATCGAGTCACCCATGACGAAATGGGATCCTGAAGCGACCTTTGACGAGTCGTCATCGGAACCATGCGAAATCACAATGACATTTGAGCGTTCAGTAACCGCACAGAATGGAGCTCGACGCGTCCTGGAAATACGTGTGACACGGAAAGTATCAACGCTGTGGGGAACCGCGGGCCGTCAGAAATTTCGCACCTCAGGGTCGGGCCGGCGACTTTCTGAATGAAGCTGCGCTTGCCGCTGACAGTTGGCCCCGGTCTCAATGGAACCCATCCCTTTTCGAACTTGAGCCATTGCGCCTGAAGTCGACACCTTGAGTGGGAGCCGAGCATCGGGCTTTTCTTCGGAACCAACGGAACAATGCAAGCGATCTGAGCTCGCGGCCAGCAGCGGCTGGAGGAATCTGCCACAGAGAGCGCGGCTCCAACTTTCCTCCACTTCCACTCCTGGAATAGATCATTGGATCTGCCCGACCAGCGAGCGAGAGAAGAACCTGTCCAACAAGGAAGCGATTGCGGCAGTCGGGATTGGGTATCCGCTGGCTCTTTGCGAAACCTCTAAACATCGGAAGCATAACTGTTCTGTGGAACACACCACGCATGGAATAGTACGATACGTCACCGTTGGAACAATGAAAAAACGTCGCACTTGCAACTTCTGGGAGACATAAATTCAAAACATCAGCAGTCAGCGCTGTTCGTATCGGGGATGAGGAACACCCACTCTATTATGGGTTGTGGTTTTTAATTCAAAAGTTGTTTTAGCTGCGTGGAAATTGAGTTCACTACGGAATGGAAAGACGCTCGTCTCGGAGAGTTTCAAGGTTGCAAATGAGTGAGTTGACCCACGGTGGAATTTTTGATCAATGTTTGGGTTATGATATCCCAAAGTGGACACGCCACCAGATGAGAGCAGATTGAGAGTTATCTTCCTCCGATGGGAGGGTTCCGATTTGCTTAGAAATCGGGTGATAGTGGTATGATCGGTTTCTCAGTGCTGGTCACACAGCAATCAAGGTTCAATAGGATGTTGGAGAAGTGTTCCGAACTGACAAGTAATCGCTGGCGTCTTCTCGGGAGCCGACTTGAGCTTATTCCGATACTTTGTTACTCGGTCCGCTAACAGCTCTGGATGTGATCCTGTTTCCTCCCGCGTTGAGAGTGGCATCGGATTCCGTTCAAGTTGGCGTCGTTCAGTCTGAGTTGCTCCGACTGTGCTCTGCATCCGAACAGGTGTTCAGGGGCCTGTGCCTACATTTCATTTTCGAACTGGAATCTTCTCCGGAAACGGGAGCCAAATGAACCGTGCGAGTGGGATGAGTTCCTACGCAGGTATCACCAGCGGCGAACTCGCGGTCCGACGAAACGATCCATAACATCATCGTAGGTACAGATTGCGAAGCAGTGGCTGGATCGGGTGTCCCAATTCGCTGGAACAAATAATCAGCGACTCGAATCGGATGAGCCCGATTCACAACGCGTGGGAGTCATCGTTCTGTCCGCGGTGATTGAAACTTCCGCTCAAGAAGATACCATCGCGATGTCAGGGGTCAAGGCTACGCGAAACGATTCCGTTGGCACTCACGGCTCCTGAATCGCCCGGTGGATGCCGTGTGACCGAGTGGTGAGTGGTAACCTCCCGGAGTATTGCGTCTTCATCAACTCTCCGGAGATTGGGTGCTCCTCGGTTCCGATTAAGCGCTCCGAATTTCGGATTCAGGACGGAGAAACCCGAGCTCGCTTCGGCCAGAGCCCAAGAAGTACAACCTTGGAAGCTGATCCAAGTTTTCTCCGAAACTTCTTCACTTCAAAGAGGCATTCAACGCCTATGGAAGTTTCCTCCACCGGAGCGAAACGCCCCGAGCGTTTCGAAATGTCGGAAATCCCTTCAGATTCGTCAATGCATTATCACTACCATCACGTTCGGAACTTCTCAGAGCGTACATCGCGGTCCGAACAACTCGCCTCCCGATTTTGCCAAGTCTGCCCCTCGACCTTGAGCGGGTACATCCACCTGACGCTATTCAAAACGCGAAGGACCGGACCGCTTGCTTTCCTCCAACCAACAGACATCATACATGAATGTATGAGCGCATTCGAGCATGTTCCTCGGGAGCGAATCTGTACGTGGCTCAGATCTCTCGATCCAATCTGTAGCTCTCAGACTGGTGCGAAGCCTGTTGTAACCCTGTCTTTGCCATCCTTGGGCGGTACCTGTTGCGTCGATAGCCTACATGACGACTGCTCTTGAAATACGCCCCAACTGTGCGACGATTGAGCGAATAAATCCCGTCGTCAACATTACGGAATAACTAATGAGTTTTTCCGAAGAGAGCAGCAGAGAATAATACGTTATCCTGGCAAACACCGCCCATCATTCTCTGCGGAATCGATCGCTTCTCTCTTAGGCAACACTGTCAGTCGTCCGTATAAACATCACTGCGCCCGACGACAACAGATGCTTGTGACTGGAAGGAAATCCCAGAATCGAAGGCTGATGGATGCACTATCCGATCTTTCTTCTTCAGCGACGACGAATAAATACTTAGAAACATTCGACTGCCACCATGGGAGCTCTGTCGTGTGCTGGACTTGCCGCGCGGGAGTAGGATGCGGCAGGAATTATAGGGATGACACTCGGCGCTGGAGCGATGACATTATTTTACGACAGGCATGTGACCGCGCAGACAAACGAACAACTGTCAATGCTCTGTCGCACTAGATCGCGTTCAACTAACTTCGTGCCATACCCTCTCGTATTTGCATTCGAAGTCTCACCGATGACGGCTGGCAGGTCACGCAAGCTTTCATTTAGCAGAAGCTCGGCTCCGAACAAGTCAGGTCAACACTTTACAGCATGCGCGGTACTCAACAGCCGAGACAGGCTCCCATCTGCTGACAGGAGAACAATTCTGGAGAAGGAAACGGAGGCAGAGGCCATTGTTTGGCCTCAACACTCGACGCCGGCATCCTCTCTCCAAAGCTGACGTTCAAGTGGACTGCTAGTACCGTGGCTGCCCTCGAAGGAAGATAGTCCCCGGACCAAAAGAGAAATCGACGTCCGCGTCTCCAAGTCCCGCGATTCCTACAGTGCGGATTGCCAGAAGGAACCCTCCATTACTGCTTCGACATCGCCTCTCGATGGCCGCAGGCGTCGCTGCGCCGGCGCATCTCGGTCCGAAGTGAATTTTCTCTTCACCGCCGCCAGAGAAACAACGGAGCGGGTCTGTGCGTGGCTCTCTGCTCTGTGCGGCCCCGACTTCCAGCCGCGATTGTTCATCGATCCGGAATTCCCTCGGAATCCACGAGGAGTCCGTCGCGTCCTTAGACTTCGTTGAGTGCATCACAGCGGCCTGCTGCTCAGTTGTGGAGCGGAGCTCCACTCGGACAGAAGTTCCCGCGACTGGCGGGATCGACCATGGCCGTTCACGCAGCAGATGCGCACGCTGACCAGCATTTCGGGAAACTTGCCGGTGCTCCCGATCCTAAATATGGTGAGAGAGTTCTCCGGGGTCGAGTGCTCCAGAGTGAACAGAGATTTTTCTTATCGCGGTTTTATCATACGAACATCTCCCGTGCTCTGATGCGGATCGAGACGATCACCGGAAGCTCGAATTGACTTGGTTATTGACGTTGAGGCTGGACAGGTCGCCTGGTGCTCTCCGGATCCAGGACGCTTTCCTGGAACTGAGTGAAGAACCTCAACTGGAATGGAGGTCGCCCGAGACATGCCAAGTATTAGGTTTCTGTTGTGCGAGTGACATGGTGGTTTTGGTCTGCGTATGGAGGAGCATGATTTTGATGGGGCTGCCGACTGCGTGTGAGTCAGACCTGAGATCGGCTGTGCCGGATCGTACACATCGGAAACTGCCGACGAGCTCATATGAGAGCCGCGCATCCAATGTTGGAGGTAGTCCGGGCTCCGCAGCTAGAATTATACGAAAGTTTCACTTTTCGTGGACTTTCTGGAAGTCCAGGTAGATGGTTCTGAGCCGAAATCTAGTGCTGGTCGATGCAGTTCTGGAAACTCGATTTCGTGATAATTTTCCCGTTGGTGAGCTCCAATCGGATCCTGACTATTCACTTGAAAGCGTTCAAGGCGCGAATCTGAGAGTCCAAATCTGGGATTCGTGTGGGTTCCTCCCAACCAGAGAAGGAGAACAGGCTCTAACCTGGCACTCGAGTATACTCTCAATCTATTGAGTATCGTGACTTCCGGAATGCCGTTCCTCTCTCTGAAAAAAAAAGGAGCGGAACTGGATATTAACGTAGGTGCGACCTCTCTCGGCCTTACGGGCTCCCGATCAACAACTGAAGAGAAAAGCGAAAAAGACCCGAACGAGGCCGGAAGGTTGCCTTTGGGCGAGCAGTTTGGTCTACATCGTTGCCAAGACCTCCTGTAGCCACAGAGAGAACAAGAGATAGACGCTGGTAAAACGCCTGTCACGTTGCGGAAAAACCGCAGCTTAGCGGACCCGCACTCGGATAACGCAACAATCGAGTAATTTCGAATCCGAGTCATCCCGATTCAGAACGGATCCTCCGTGGATTCAACGGGAGAAATTCCGTGTCGGAGAGAATAATTTTGCGGGAACGCTCCGATAGTGAATCTCGATGAACGATTCCGAGACCGATAACTATTCGGAGAGCTCCACATTGACACACTGCGAACTGGATCCTCCTGGACAGCGTGCCTCGCCAGTCCGAGATGTCGAGAGTGATCCGCAGTTCGCTTCCCCTGTACTGAGTCGATCATTCAAAATTCGATGCATTCAGGGACGCTTCCTCTGCGGACGCGTCCCGCAAGTTCTGCTGTCCGCGAAGCTACGCGAGCTCGCGTTGTTTCGCAGCTCGAAAGAGCCCTTCCTTCCCCACATTCGAACGCGTCGATGTCTATCCGGTTCATACGGCGCGGCGCCCTCTAGTAGCAGCCACACAGGTTGCGATCGACTCCCTGGAAGAACGGTGACTGCACTGCAGTGTTCCATCGGCATGTGCAGGCCTAGACTCCAGCATCGTTACAAAGAAGTGCCCTTAAGAGACGGTTCGTGGAAGTTTCAGTGTATTCACCGAGAAATCATCATGTTGCGAGTCCTCTCTGATGTTCAAATGGATGGCTCAGAGGAGAATGGAATTCCATCAGACTCTCGATGTCGTTCCGCCGCAAGACTTCCGACAGTAAGGGAACTTACCCGCTCTGACAGTACCGTGGTTGCGGCGTGAGAACGATTCGCCGTTTCCGCATGCCAGCGAGCCCTCTTTGAGAATTCGTCTTCGAATACTCAGGAAGATTCGAACGAACTTTCTCTCGAGTGGCTCATCAATAGTCCGCGTGCCACTGATTGCGAATCGAGAAGTGCTGGTCGGTCATGCGCTGCTGATTTCGTATCTTTTGTCCGATCAGCTGCGTGACCTTCCACCGAATGCTGGTTTCGGTTAAACGAGCAATTATTGGATGCTTTCAGTGGTCATATCATCGCCATGCATGACAAATATCGACCGGGAGATCGACTCGAGCCGAATCACAATGTCGTGACCAGGCTTCGGAAAAAAATTGAGGTTCAAAGTACCTCAATGCAATAGTACGAAACTATGTATAAGTTCTCGAATAATTCTGGAGTTTTGGTTTCGTTAACGCACTGCTCATGGAAACACAGGAATGCCGGTGAAACCGAATTGTGGCTCGTCGTTTTCATAGAACATCGATATAGTAGTCCTGAACCTTGATAAAATTCCGGAGCCTGGTCGTGACTCATCAGACCTATAATGGAATAACAGACGAGAACTGCAGACGCATCCATGTATTGTCGGGTTCTCTGTCCGTGAACACGTCGGTGGATTTACGGAACGGACTTTGGGACCGTCAGCGTTACCATCGGCGGCAACAGGCTGTTTCTAGCGTGATGACAGCTAGTGTTGTTTCAAGCAGGCTGTGTTGTCACGCTCTTCACTCGACTCGCGATTCTCTGCTGGGATGGGAGGCAGGGGTCTCGGCGGCGACGTAGTTGTGCTTCGTCATCGCCGAAAACAGTCCCGCCCTTGACGAATTCGGCAGAGAGAATCACGATACTGCCAATCGAACACAGGTCAGGAGATCTGTTCTAACAAGTCAAGCTCGTTCTCATGATCACTCGAAGCGTCGGCATCTGGAACCATCGCGCCCTGGCCCGTTGTTTCGACTCGGTGGAAGAAGACTTCAGGACGCTTCTCGCTCACTGTGCCAGTATCTGATCCCGAGTCGTTCCACACCCTCAAGGCAGAGGAGAAGCGAGCCGAGGGCAAGCCATTCCGTTTGTGCGTCGAGATTTTGAACCCCATCCTGAGAAAAACGAGCCCATCGAACGCAGGCTTTATTGGATTCGTAGATTGATGTTATTTCTTTCATTGGTCACGAGCGGAATAATTTCCCAGGTACGGGCTCCCACAGCCTCGGCTTCCTGGCTGCTGGCAAGCTGTCAGTGGACCAATAGGGAGAGCTCCTGAGATTCTCGTGGCAGTCAAGTCAAGGAACTTGCTGGTGTATTATTTAGAGCTGGGAGAGCATGAATAACATTGGCCAACCTGGGACCGCATCTGAAACAAACCTCGTTGACGACGCCTGCTTAGGTAGATTGTGATCCGACTTTTCGCCCCTGTGAGACTGGTGACGGATGTGCATCGAAACGTTGGTGCTTGTAATCAAGGTTCAGAGTCCGAGGTCGAATTTCACATTGCAGGGGAGCCCACTCCGTATGATCCGAATTTCCGAGGGCCCGTCTTCCGAAGAAGTTGCACCGACGTCCTATTCCTGATAATATTCATCCTATTTGTGATAGGATGGGCTGCCATCGCGTTTTTAGGTGAGTCTCAGGTATTCTACCCATGTCCTCCGAAATCGGTGAAGAGCTCCGTCGATGAGCCTGGCCACTCGGAACGCTACGCAAATGATTGATTCTACGAACTATTTTCCAGCCGTCAAAAATGGAAATATCGAGCGTGTTATCAATCCATCAGATAGCAGCGGTAACATCTGCGGTGCCGGTGACTACGAGTAAGTTATGATTTGCTCGAAACCACATTTTCCATTCCGCTGTTCTGCGCACTCAGCAATACTCTAACTCACGAACTTAGGAAAATGCCTCAGATCATCGGGAAATAGCAATTTATCGTCTCCATGTTTCGATGTGCTCCTCCCGATTGACAGGCTCCTTGGTGGTCTTGTTCCAGTAGTCAAGTACCTACTCCCGAACCTATCTGTCGGGCTGTGAATCCATGTGGAAAAGAAGTGAATATCATTAAAGCTAAGAAGCTCATTTCTCATCGCTCTTCAGGAAAAAGCCGCACGTATTCTTCTTCGATCTGTTCAAATGCAAGCCTAAATTTGAGAAAGACGAGTGGATACCGACAACAAGATGCCGAACGCCCCAAGTGAGTGAGAGTGGAATTTCTCAGAGCCTGAATCCACTCGCTGAGCTAGGAGCATGTTCATCCTGGACGACCGATCATCGTCGATTCGAACGCCCAACGTCTAGAGCTAGGAAGTAGAGGCTTTATGCAGAAGTCGCCCTCCATAAATTCACAGAAACATGGGCGGATTCATGAATGGATCGATAAATTATGTATTGTTACCGCGAGAACGAAGAAGTTTGTCATGAAAGTCATCCATCCATCCGTGCCCGACTGATCACGCTCCCACCATTCAGGTATGCGTGGAGCGATGTCCGACGAAAACATTCAGCGTTGCTCAGTACGAGCAGGATCCCCCGAACGTCGCTGAAATCAAACGGCATATGATATGTGTTCCTGGAACCGATATGTCAAAGTCGCTCAAAGAGCTCACAGCGGGCAAGCCAGCGAGCTGCGCTTACTATTACATCGCCAGTGTGAGCAGTAAGTTTCCGATTACCGCAAGTCGGAGTCGTTTCCTGACTCCGTTGAAGGCCTCACCTTGACGAATTCCAAAGTCACGAACATGGAGCCCGTGACATGACTCAACCGCTGATTTGTGTTCTAGTTGGAGGCCGTTGTGTACCCAGCCCTACCTCGGTGACGGATGAGTTCAACGTTGGGAACCAGAATTTGACCATCAACGCGGATGGCAAAACGTACACCGGCACCGAACTGGTCGAGAAAGCTAAACGCAAGATGGACCTGATCCTCAACGCACGCAAATACATTGAACGCCTTTTGGTCGATCTCAGTAACACATGGAAGTTCATTCTCATCGGTCTGGCGTTCGCAATGGTGTTCGCACTGATTTGGATTGTGTTGATGAGATTCGCCGCGGGATGGATGATCTGGCTCGGAATCCTAAGCATCCTGGCGCTCCTCATAGCCAGTGAGTATTCGGAAGTTATTTTTGACTTTCCCAGTGAAGCTTGGGAACATTCCTACAAGCCGTGTTCCGTCCAACAGGCACAACATTCTCATGGGTGAAGTACCACTCACTGAAGGGGGTACCCGGAGCTGATGAAGGCCTAAGATTCTCGCGCAAGATCTCCTACTACACGGGGAGTCGGAAGACCTGGCTCATCCTGGGCATCATCTCGTCGATCCTCCTCTTCATTTTACTATTCGTTATCATATTCCTCCGCAACCGCATTCGGATCGCTATTGCGCTCATAAAAGAAGCTGCAAAGTGAGTTTCCGACACCTTTGAGCATAATGGGAGCTCGTAACAGGGAATCTCTAACCGGAGTTCTTATTCTCGAACAGGGCGATAGGATACATGCCTACAGCGCTCATATTCCCCGTTTTCCCGTATCTTCTGCAACTCTTCGTGTTCCTGGCATGGGCTTTCATAGCACTGTGAGTGGTGCCGGGATCACAAACTCCCAGGAAGATATTCAAACGTCGTAGAGCTTATTTCCGAAATGGAGATCGAGGGTGCTTCCTCAACGGAAAATCCGAGAATTTTTTCACATCGGTTACTTATTCCCAGGCTCTTGATTTCACTGCCGGCGGGCAGCTCCGACGACACGTACAGCGGAGCAAACAGTACTGGCTATTTCGAGAAATGCATAGAGGACCTTGGAGGATATTCAGCTTTTAACAACAGGACATGCTCCGTCGGAGACAAAGCGTTAACGTCGCACGTCAACTACACGCATATCTACAACACGTTCGGTCTTTTCTGGATCGTAGCTTTTATTGTTGCCTACGGAGAAATGACTCTTGCTGCCTCCGTTGCGAGCTACTACTGGACCCGTCAGAAAAAGGTTAGCTTCTGGTGGCGCAAGTCAGTCACGAGAACCCGGAGTTCGGCCTCTCCCTCCGGGAGTATACTCCTCGGGGACCTTGATCTGTCCAACAACGAGCGAAAAAAAATATCATTCCCTGCAAAATGAATTCCGCCTTTTCCAGGACATTCCAACACTGACCGTCGCGAGTGCGATGTGGACCACGACCCGTTATCATCTGGGTACACTGGCATTCGGATCCCTGATCATCGCTGTGGTTTCTTTCATCAGAGCGATCATCGAGTATTTTGAGAAGAAATTGAAATCATATGACAATGAAATCTCGAGGGCCATAATCTGCTTCTTCCGATGCTGCTGCTGGTGCTTGGAGAATTTCTTGCGCTTCATCAACCGGAATGCTTACATCATGTGCGCAATCTACGGCAAGAATTTCTGCTCATCGGCCAGAAAGTCATTTTTCTTGTTGATGCGCAACATCGTACGGGTCGTCGTGGTAGATAAGGTCACAGACTTCCTACTCTTGGCGTCGAAACTCGCCGTTGTGGGCTCGACATCCGCGGTGGCATACTACGTGTTCTCGGCCAGCGACGAGAGGCTGAACGAATACATACCGACCTTGAACTATCCACTGTTCCCCGTGTTCCTGATCGCGGTTGGATCTTACGTCATCGCAACTTGCTTCTTCGACGTTTATAACATGGCGGTAGATACGCTCTTCCTGTGCTTCTTGGAAGATTGCGAGCGCCACGACGGCTCGAGGGAGAAACCGTACTTCATGTCGAAAGAACTTATGCTCATCCTGAAGAAGAAGAACGTCAAGCCGACGGATCCTAGTGCGCCGAAACCGGAATGAGATTGAAGAGCATCTTGAGTACCGGTAGTTTCATCAAGCTCTCCGTTGATCTCGAAATCCATGAAGTTTCGAGTCAAGTCAAAGAGCAGGAACGGCCAGCGACTTCCCGCTCCCGTGTTGGGATTGCTCCACTCCTGAATCTACGTGTAAACTGTATTGAGAGCTCGTATATATATATCTCAGAGTATGACTGCATGAGAGGTGAGAATGAGGAGTGATTCAACTGTTGCAGGGTGAGCTCTCCAAGCCGCAAAGAAACGCAGAAAGTCGGATGAATATCTTTTTGAACGAGTGCGAATTCTGAGGTGATCAAAGCATTTCAAACGGTTCATAAGTCTGTGTAAATATGACGATGAGAACTCAGTAAATTTAGGATTGTGCTTTGATGAGTCTTGTATCATCCTTAGTCAAAGTACTTCGTGGGTATCGGGACACATGAAGTGGTACCGTGCGCACGGGCCGCCTGCGCATGAGCGATTGACTGTCCCGTTTTTCGACGAGCGAGCGAACTCTGCAACGGTTACTCGGAAAGGCTTCAATCGAGTTACCAGCATGATGAGCTGGGCAAATTCAGAGAGTCGAGTCATGCCTGCAGGCTGGGAGCCAGGTCGCAGGTCCAGTGGGTGGATATCGGGATTCCAGTGTCCTCGATTCGAGTGCGAGGAGGGGAGAAGAACTCTCAGATTTGCTGGAAAATACGCCCTGGGCGAACTTTCCGCGGAAAGCACGATCTGAATTCCGACTGGAAGAATGAGTGAATTCCCTTGGCTTCTCGGTTCATTGACACCACTGCCTTTCCCAAGGGTCGTCAGATTGGAGCCAATTCAAGTTTTCCCGTTTGAAGGGAACGCCGGTAGCTGCTCCCAATCAGCCGCGGCGTCGTGTTCTTGGGGATCGTTGTTCAAGTCGCGGAATCCGACTCGGTCAGCTGGTGGCGCCCTGATGGGTTCGAATTTGAAAGCTCGGAGCCTGCCACAAAAGCTTCGCGCTGCAGGGAATGAGGCACTTTGAGGGATGATCACGGGATTCGGAGAACGATTAACGTTCATCGCACGCAAAGTCGACTCTAACTCATCAATCGAAATCAACGGTACATGTTGTAGGGTCTGAGAAGGAACTCCGTGCTAGAGCAACTACAATGTGATCTCGACTCCGAGGTTCCGGGACCCTTGACATTTTGGACCTGAATGCATGCACCTATGCATATCAATCATGTAGACATGAGTGTTTCCCGTGGTTTCCTTGATTTAATGTGACTCTAGGCGGCAGAGAACAGCCTGGTCTCAATTCAGACTCTGTTCCGTACGCGCGATTGCGTTTAACACCGATAATCTAGAGTTCCAGAGTGAACAACCACGAGCCCACGATCCATTATGTGGGATAAGCTATGAATTTTTTTTTCGATACAACGGAATATTCTGAGTGGGCTGATTTGTTGCATCGGACCAGTTAGCGTGCAACGCATTCGGTAGAGATATCCAATCTCATATATGAAGATGAACATCGTTTACCTGTGAACTTGACACTTATCGAGGATTTCATCGAAATCGCTCCATATGGAAATGACACACTCTCTCTGAGCGAACGAAAATGGAGGAATGGAATGATTCCGAGAATTCGGATCGAACCAGAAAGTCGCAGAGTCGATCGGAAGGGGAGTATACAGTAGAGCGAACAGTCTCCGAGGATTTTGATAGGTTCCGAATCAGCGGGTGCGTTTGATTCGGTAATCGGCAGTCGTGGGACTGGAAAATCTTTGGGGGAAATGTCTTATTTCCGCAATAAAGAAAAGTCTCGCACTCTCACGCTCATCGCAGTACCAATGGACATGGACTCTCGCCTACTGTGCTGCTTTCGGGTATGATGGGATGAGGAAAGCTCAAGGTGCATGAAAGTCATCATAAGGATTTGGTTTCTGACGTTTTCAAATATCAGAGGGCGCTGATTTGTTTCTTAGTTCCGTCATATTCCGCTAGGGGTTTGTTTACAAAGCAGTTCAGCCGGCCGTGTGATACGATTTGTGCCGTTCGTAGCTTATGTGTCACAAAGTTCGTGTTTCTCTGAAAGAATCCAACTCTAGACTCTGAGGATTGGAACATTATTACAGCAAAAGGTGAGCGAAACCCCTGTTGGCTCCATGGGTGTCCGCTGGATGGGTAGAGATCACTTTCAGCCCCCACTGAAACGTTCGATTCTGAACGTGAGTTCGAGCGGGCTCGCGGAACCTTCCCAAACTTTTTCGTCGGTCACAGGTAATTTGAGGAACCTATGCAGATTTTTAAGCTCAGTTATACGCATTCCAGGCTTGTCACATTATTCACGGTCAACCATGGACGACGTCGTACATCAGAACTCGCTCATTTTATCGACGGCAGGAGCAGTGCCCGTGGTCAATGACAAGGTTCGTAAATCGTCAAACTGTGACTAAATACGCTCCTCTAGTTCCTCGAGGGGCGATATCCCATCGACGTGAGCTCCGACTATACGTCTCGACGGAACTGATGGATCTCGTCTCACGAATTATTCCGTCTTCATCGAGGCTTGGGTTTTACTAAGGTGCGACGAGTACTCGAACAAATTTGCTTCTAGGGCGAAGTGTACATGAAGAAAGTGAAAGTTCAGCGTTACATTTCCGGAAGGAGACCCAAGTACGCTCCAGAAGACAGTGAAGGTGAGCAATTTTCATTCCCCCATGGGATTTAACACGATTTTCCCGTCATCGATTCTAAGTGGAAGGGACATTCTTTCTTCTGCAGAGTCCGCATCGTCAGATGACGATTTCATTGTGGAGAGACAGCGCCCCTCGCGGAAAATAGAAAGAGCCGAGCTCCGTTCAGGCGTTGACCAATCAGGCACGGAGGAAGAGGAAGCAGAAATCGATGATGCTCCACAAGACGACGAGGACACCGAACGGATCGCAGCCCAAGATATCGACGAGGACAATGTGGACGACCCTCGTTTGCGTCGACTACTGAGGAGAAAACGGGAATCGCGAGCTATCCAGAGCGCTAGCGTGATAGATGGTGATGAGTCGGACGGGGAAACCGGCCGCAAACGTCATCGAAGCTCGTCCTCCTCCTCAAGTTCAACAGATGGCGAAGACCTCGATGACGAGGAACGGGAGAGGAAGCGACTCCAAATCAAACAGAGGGCATTACAGAGAGCCAAAGACCAGGAAGAGGAGTTAGTTCGCGAGACCGAGAATAAACAGGACGAGGACCCCCAGGAGGAAGAGTCCGAATACGAAGAGTACACGGAGAGCGAAGAGGAAGAACAAGGACCGCGGCTCAAACCCGTTTTCGTTCGCCAGAGAGATCGAATCACTATCCAAGAGCGGGAGCAAGAAGAGGAACGGAAATATCGCGCCGAACTGGAGCAGAAAAAACAAGCGGAAGAAAGACGAAGACAAACGTTGAAGTTGGTGGAATCGGAAGTCAAGAAAGAAGTTGAGGAAAACAAAGAAGAAACCAAGACAGGGGCGTGCGTTGGAAATATTGAAGACGTGCGAACCGACGATGAGAATGATGAAGCTGCTTATGAAGCCTGGAAAGTCCGCGAACTGAAACGAATCAAACGAAGTCGAGAGATCCGCGACGCCATAGAGAAAGACAGAGTCGAAGTGGAAAGACTCCGAAACATGACAGAGGAGGAACGACTGCGTGAACTCAAAAACAACCCGAAGAAAGTTGTCAACAAATCTACCAAAGGGAAGTACAAATACCTGCAGAAGTACTACCATCGGGGATCTTACTTTGTTCAAGATCAAGAAGACGAAATCTATCGCAGAGACTTCTCGGTTCCAACGCTCGAGGATCATTTCAACAAGTCTGTGCTGCCCAAAGTTATGCAAGTCAAAAACTTCGGGAGATCAGGTCGAACAAAGTACACGCATCTTCTGGATCAGGATACCACGAAAGCAGATTCTCCGTGGTCCGCAGACACGGCTCAGAACCTCAAATGGCATATTGAGAAAGCTGGGGGAACGAAAGTTATGTTCGATCGGCCGTCCAATCGGAAACCCAGGAAGTAGTTCGAACTCTCCCGAATTCATTTACCCATTGTAAATTAAAAGCCCCATGTGTACATAAAAGCGAAGTCAAATCGATGTAAAGATACATTGGTCCTTGAGTGTCTTCCCTTCCGGGTAACTCACATTCGTGTGAGAGGACTGCCTTGTGGAACTTGAGGAACAGTGGCCGATGGCGAGGAGCAGGAAGCTACTCGAGGCATCTCTGTGCCCGGGGAGCGAATCCGCGGTCGGATTGCGTGACAAATCGCGGGGTATATTTATTCGTTTTCCAACCATGAGCTGCTATGTGTGCTTCACCGGTCGTGGTTGCGGAAATCATCGAGATTTACCGCCGATCAGAAGCTCCTTGTCTCATTCGTGATTCGCAGGACCTCCTCCAGATCCCGATTAGTACAGATATCCTGCATTTTATTCAATAACTAGCCGGCCTTCGGCCGACTACGCTGGCCGACCCGTCCCTTGCTTCGGGAGTCTACTGCTGACAGACACACATTGCCTTACATGTAGTGTCATGAGACCTTCGGGAGTGGCCACCGATTCTCGACAGGATTCTGACCTGGAATCGAGGCACTTTCCTCTCTCTTCACTTGGTCAGCATCATGGTTTCGAGAAGTATGGTCAGATTGGTGTCGTAATCACCCCTCCAGATTCGGTGAAGCATGGTCAGATTGGTACCGGAATCACCCCTCCAGAGTTGGAAACTGAAGGCCAGATTGATCTCGTAATCACCCCTCCAGAGTTGGAAACTAAAGGCCAGATTGGTCTCGTAAACACCCCTCCAGAGTTGGGAAGTAATTGCCAGATACGTTCCGGAATCACCCCTCCAGAGTTGGAAAGTAATGGCCAGATTGGTCTCGGAATCACCCCTCCAGAGTTGGAAAGTAATGGCCAGATTGGTCCCAGAATCACCCCTCCAGAGTTGGAAAGTAATGGCCAGATTGGTCTCGGAATCACCCCTCCAGGCTTGGGAAGTAATGCTCAGATTGCTCCCGGAATCATCCCTCCAGAGTTGGAAAGTAATGGCCAGATTGGTCTCGGAATCACCCCTCCAGAGTTGGAGAGTAAGGCTCAGATTGCTCCCGGAATCACCCCTCCAGGCTTGGGAAGTAATGCTCAGATTGCTCCCGGAATCATCCCTCCAGAGTTGGAAAGTAATGGCCAGATTGGTCTCGTAATCACCCCTCCAGAGTTGGGAACTAATGGCCAGATTGGTCTCGGAATCACCCCTCCAGAGTTGGGAAATAATGGCCAGATTGGTCTCGGAATCACCCCTCCAGGTATTTTTATGATAGATTTTTATGATAGATGTATAGGAGAGGTAGTGGGGAAGGATATCCGATGACGATGGGATGAGGCCCAAGAGTCCGGCTGGCGTCATAACGGGGCGGTGCACCTTATCGTCAGAATTTGGATGCGGGTGACTGATGGAAGGGGTCAAAGTTGGGGTAAATCGCGAGGGGGGGAAGGAGTGGGTGGCCTATGTCCTTCCCGGTGAGCCGCCCTACATTATGCAGTTTGTTCCAAGTCGATCCGATCAATGCCAGAGGAGCCTATTGAGGACAAACAAACAAACAAACAGACCCTGGATTTTTATATATATATAGATTTTAGGTAGATGATGTGCAAAAGAGTTACAGCTGGGGAGGGAATCGGCTCTTTCCCGTGGTCGGGAAGACCATTTCTTCCCCAATCGTCACACTCCTCTGCGGTTGGTTGTGGAAGGCGAATGTTTTCTCAACTTTCGCGAGCTCGCGATCCGTACGAGCCCAGGATTTTCAGGCAACGGAAGCCGACCGAGCCGCGTTCAGACTCTTTCCATCTACTGGTTTCGCATCTTTTGAGCCATCCCATCCTCAGGTAACTTCCCGGGATCGTTCAATCCCCCACTTCCTAATGGCCTTCCAATTTCGACTGTCCGTGTTACCTTTTGTCCCCGTTCGATGATCGGCCGGAACCGGATTGTTGAGATATTCCGATGTTCATAGCTATTTCGCGCCCCGATGATGAGTCAGGGCCTGTCAGCCCAGCCCGCCGCACAGGATCACCTTCGAAAGCAGGTCAAATCCATGAGAATATTTCAACACATGCATGAGAGTCGCTACCTGGATTCTGTCTCGCTCCATCCGACTTGATTGCAGGTGTGATTCAACTCCGCCATTGAGCTGGTGCGCGCCATTCGTGACTCTGGCTGGTGTTTCCTTGGGCGGAGAAGTCAATCCATACCATATGGCTCAGAAATACCCTTTTTTTCCCGCTGAACCTCTCAGCCAGCCCTCAGAAGTGTCCCGGGATCACCTCTCGGTATTGCTTCAGTAACACTCCCTATCGCCTCGCAAATCCCATCGCGGGCGGTGGGCTTGGGTCTCAAGATGGTTCAGATTTAATTCTGATATAAATTAAATCCTCTTTTTACCACATAACCGGCGGAATCGGCTGCTCCCCTGGAGAACCGACAGAAAGCTAGATTTCTCCCAGTTCCAGCTCCTTCGACCATTGGTGATTGTACTGTGTGAATACCGGTTCTCGTTCCTGTGAGAAACGATTACGAGCTCGGAAAGTTCTTCTTCGTCCATGGCATGCTCCACTTATTCTCTCATGAATCTCCCTCGCGAAATGAGATCGGACACAGAAACGTACTATCCGGGGCCCGATGTAGCCATCTTGTGGCCGCGAATTATTGCATCCAAATCGATTTCCCAACAAAATATTCGCCGCAGCAAGGGATTGGAGCTCCACAGGGGACTGCACTGTATCAAGGGAATAGACCTGGGATCAAAGTCCATATCTAAACCAGAGTCATCCTCCTTTATACACGGGAAAAATGATCAGAAAAGGGGAATGAAATACGGAAGGAATAAGGACGTTACCATTCGAACACCTGGCTGCACCGGCGACCGTGATAGAATGTTCGAAACATCGTGGATAGCGAAAATAGTGATTCGAAGAGCGTTTCCACAAAATTCAAAGACTCAATCATATGATAGAGATGAATGTTTATTGTCTCGTTATGCCATCCCGCCTCTTCTCTCACGGCCAGAATATGGCGAACAACAGCATAGCCAAACTATAATAAATCGCTCTCATCATGTCAGAGTTCCAAACGGTTTGTGCCGCAGCCACGATTCGGGGGAGGTTTTTCGTTGGAAGTCGTTGTACGAATCTTGATGTTCTCTCAAAATCAACAGGAGCCTCAGGTTCAGCCGAACGCTGCAACCGAGGACGGCTGAGCTCAACTTGATGAGTGTCATTACTTTCTCTTCTATCCCGCTCTCGCTCTAAAGCACCTGCCAACATGCTTGCGAACCGTTGTAGCACTCGTCCGAATGACTTGAGAATGGCGTTTTTGACTCGTTGAAGACTCCTGAAGATGCTGGCGAATCTTCTCTCGGACTCGGAAGGCATCTTGCTCCAGTTGCAGCGATAAATCGCAGGAATCGTCGAGACTGCTGGAAGCACGTGGACCAGCTTTTACCGAGGTGGAGACCTGAGCTAGGAATGTACGCCAGCTGAGCTCTCGGCTGTGTGAGAACGGTGCCTTCCGATGGACGACCGCTCAGTTTTTAAGGAATTCATGCCGGAGAGAGGCGCGCGAATCCGGTAGAAAACCGCAGCGTGAAAGGGCATAGAACACGATCCGGAGGGAGCGAAGTCCTGATGATATGAGTTCAGTTCTTGGGGAATTCTTACAGGCCTCGGCGATTTTCCGGAACAACCAACAAATCACCCCTCCGCTTCGAATCGCGATGTAGCCACAACGAGCTAGTAGAGTCCCAATTTTCCGTGATTAGATATCTACGAGGGGGAGTGATCGCCGCGGAGTAACACCTCAACGTGCACCCTAGATAGCGATGGAGGATATTCGGATCAGCGAGGACAGCGTTTTCACGCAGAAATGTATGGCACTGCCTGCACAGGATTCTTTTTTCGTGATCGACGTTCGGAACATCTCCGATGGAGTTCCTGAGGCTGTGGCTCATGGGACAACCGTCACTCTCGGAAGCTTCTTGGTTTAGAATAAGACTCGCGAATCCGTCGGAAACTATGACTATACTGTTTCAAAACCAATCTGTTTCTTCAGCTGGAGGAGGAGTTTACTGAGATTCGTATGTCATCGGAATTGACGAAGGAGAACCACATTCTTGTGAGGGAGTTGGATTTTTCTTCGATTCTGTGAAGTTCACAACTGACGCTTAGCTGGGAGGCGGATCATCCCAGGTGTTGCACCGCGCATGATCGAGGAAACGTCGGCTTCCGGAAATAACGGCAACGGAGCAATGTATACCAAGCAAATGGATACTCGAACTTTCCACTTCGAAGGCGTTGCCGCCGTGGCTGAATCGACTGTGAGGCTTGGCAGCTCGAAGACACTCGGACTGCAAAAAAGGAAAGAAACTTGCACCAGCCTCTGGCATCAATCATCATCAGGGCTGCAGATTTGTCGCGATCAGAAAACGCGAATATCGCGGGCGAGTCGCGGGAACGGATCGTAAAAGCGCGGAAACTGAGTAAATCGCTTGAGAATCGTGAAGTGTTATGAGATCGTGTGAGTTCCGCAGCAAACCTGATGAAAACTGAGTACATGGTGCAACGATGCAGAAACACACTATTTCCCTCATTTGAACACAGCATGAGCACCTCGCAATACCGGAGAGGTCCCATCACAACCTGGGAACTCGTCCGTCTCGGACAATGAGAACGGATTTGACTTGGAATATCAAAATGTAGATTTGTGTTGGGCTCGATTTGTATCCAAGGTCCGGAGCATACCGGCGTTCGGCTAAAGCATGTTGTAGGTGACTTGATTTGGCTCAGCGATGCTACGGCGGTCATTTCTCGATACTTTCGAGTACATGCTGAGAGACAGCCGCGCGGCAACACCAACGACGGGGACGCTGTGGCGAATCAGCGCTATTAGAGAAAGTTTCGTGAAGCGTTGGGCTGAGGCAATCCAGAAGTCCGCGGGGTGACTGATGCAATTGAAGTCCTTCATTGAGTTTAAGAACATTCTGAGCTCCGCCTTCGCCAAGTCTACATCGTCGTACCCGGAAATATGCTCGGAGACGAATTCAGGAGCTACTGCAGTGATTCGAACGTTCACGGTTATCGCGGTGGAAGCTGGGAACGACATAAATCGCGAAGGAGGCCGAAAATCGCAGGAAAGGCCGAGAATCGCGGTTGCCGCGATTTTCTTTCAGCCCTAATCATCATGCATATATCCACGGATTCATGGGTTGATGAATGGAAAGATTGATCAGTTATGCGTAATAGCAATCAGAACCGATGAACATAGCCATCAGAGACTAATTCCTCCATCTCCCTTTATGGATAGATGGGAGGGAGGCAATGATGAATGCGGATGGGAGATGGATTCTCGGGTACGGCACAAAATTCCGGAGGCGGAACTCATACAGGTCAACTTTGGGGGCGGTCGAGACACGCAGCGAAGCCGTGATTGCAAATACCGCTTGACTGATGTGATAGCTCAAGTTATGAAATGAGTGGCGTTCATCGCCCAAGTTGCAAGTCTAACGGATTCTGGAGCTCGACAACAGCCGTTAACACTCGAGCGGTGGGGCAGATGGCGAATCCGAGACGACGGTCCTTCCCGAAATCCTGGGCAATGCTTTCTATGAGGTTCGAAGTGAAGCCAAAGCCGATTCCTCCTCCGACGGAATGGAGGGTCGAAAATCCCTGTGGGCTGTCACATTGATCTGCCATTGATTGCTTCTTCCTCGTTGGTATTACATCGATCCGCAGAGAGTGACGAGAATGAACGGAGCTATCGCCCTCAAGAGCCTTTCTACGCCTCCGCGTAAAGTTTCTGAATCTGACAAATGCTTCAATGAACAAGTTATTCCGGACTCTATTGAGAACGTCCCCGATCCTTCGAGAACTGCTGAGGTTCTGAAAATCCAGCTTCTTTCGATCGACTCGAGGGCACGAAGCGGAGGGGCGGTCAATTCCTCCCTCCGCTATTTTCGATTTCCGAGGAAAACAAATCAGGTGTCTGATCTCCGTCGAGATCCGGAGTCGTGAATGCGTCAGGAGCGGCTTGTTTGCGTGAGGGTTTGCCGATCGCACCGCTTAGGACTTGAAGGCAAAAAGCAAACCATAGCCACTGCGATAAGCCTCATTCCAGGCACCAAGATGGAGCGATCGGCGACCGTCGGCTCTGACTGTCTGGATGATTTCTGCCTGAATGAGAAGTGGAATAATTTCAAATCCCCACATTTTTCGGAAACTTCATGACTCTGAACGATCTCTGACGTTGAGAGATTCCTCTCGGAGTCGAGATCATCAATGCCATGGTCCGATGCTTCCCGAACTCCCCGATCTGCTCTCCCACCAGACACCTGAAGTCCATAATCTTGATTGCGTGCCACGAATACTCCGAGTATTAACTGTTGGGCCATGGAGGAGGCCGATATGTATCATAGCTGCTCAGCACAGTTCGAAGTACCATGAAATCTCGCAGATAACGAACCTTCTTCTTCAGATTTTCTCTCCAAAACCGCATCAGATAACGGCCTTCTCAGATAACGAACCTGGCAGATGGCGATCTCATCTGCAGCGATTTTTCGAGTAAAACTCTGAAGAATAAGGTTCGATATCTGCGGGATTTCAGGGTAATGCGACGTTTCACCCACTCCGAGAACGCTCCTCCCACATTTTACAGGAGACACGAATGAGTTCAAACCTGCCGACGCCGACGCTGAGATACCTGCGGTACCACCCCGCTACCGCTGGACTCAAATCGGCGTGTGCCAAAATCACCCGTCTGAGGAGAACATCTGCGTTTCATGATGCTCCAGTATGCTGTGACCATACGCAGAACCTCGGCGTTTCGGATTTCCTGGGGCTCAAGTCCCACCACTGTGCTCACTGCTCTTATGATCGAGAAATTTCGGATCGATACGATCCCATGTGATTGTAATCCCGTAGAAACATCCGTAGCTCTCGACCGCGATTCCTGATTCCAGAAAATGAAGAAACTCTCGGAAGCTCTGTTCTTGTGCTGTTATATGGTCCCGTTATGAGTGCGAACAGCCATCGTAGTTCCGACCCACCGGAATTAGGGATCGACGAGAAAAATCAGAAAGTTGGCGGGCTTCGGAGTAAATCCTCTCGGGAATGTTTACCGCATCGGAAAGATCTTTTCTCCATGTGGGAGGACGCTGTTTTTCAATCGACATGCGAAACATTTCCAGAACAGCTATAGCTCGAAAAAAGCTCCAAGACATGAGGCTGGCTGTATTCTATTGACCGCCATTGTATCTTCATGCGGCGGGCCGGAATTCATCAAACATCGTCCCCCTGAGCGCTCGGAGAAATCTGGACAAGACATTCCGAAACTAGTGGGAGTCAGGGAGGCCCAAGAAGCAGCTGCTTACTTCAGTCGCGAAAATGGACAGAGCAGTTTGTTTCGTGGAATATTTCGCATTGTCCAGCTCGAGCGCTGACGGATCTGAGTGGTCGGCGAGGGAAGGAAACCTCGTTAGCCTCGTGCAGCGTACGCTTTCCGTCAAGCGCGCAATCCAGTCGACTCCATTTCCAAGTCTCGATCCCATTGAGATACGATTTCTCTGCGCGTAAATTCGAAGGGAGCCCGAAATCCTGGACCTGGACACAATCTGATCGACGTGTCCCTTAAAAGGGGCTGAGAGAGTGCACAACGACAACAACACAGCTAGTGCGACCACACACACACACGCCTCGCCTGTTTCCTGTCTGAGACGAAAACAGGCGGACGGGCGAGCAGGCACCTAGAGCGACAGAACGGCCCGGGACCCTGTGCACAGCCGCTCACTCACACAACAGAGGAGAGAGCAAGAAGTGATCCAGCCAGCGGAGAGGATATGGTCACCAGGCAAGGAAAGATCGCTGCCAGGTGAGCGAGCGGGTGAGAAGTGTCTACTTGTCTGTTCGTCCAACTGACTTACGGCAATCACCAACAAAACTGACTACAACGAACCACGATCGGGTGGGGAGCGAGTCGCTCGTGAGGGGAAGAGTGCCTGACTGAGCGCTCAGCTGTTTTGTGGTGGAGCTCCGTAGTTATCTGTGATCGAGATTCAGCTTAATAAGAGTGAGAATGTGCGACATCGAGGAAGAGGAGCTCGACCCCCGGGTACAGGTGAGTCTCTCCGATGCTCCGTTCATGCTTTCCTATCCTTAGCAAGCACGGTAGACTTTCGGCCCGAAGTCGGTAGAGCTCGAAATGTCTCCGTTCAGCTGCGGTATCCGCAAGGGGAGTCGACGCTCGCCCACAGTCACGAAACGAGTGACGGGTCTTGCTTGCTCTGGCTATCCAGCTTGAGGTAGACAATGATCTCTGCTCAGATCTATGATCCGTCGTCGCTACACGGGAAGCTGTCGGTCGGAAGATCAATTCCATGCGCGGCCCATCATCAGTCCCCCCCCCCTCACCTCGAAATGAATTTGCAGCCGACGATGAAAGCCCCCCTGAAAATTGATCGAGCGTCGGAGTTCGCTGCTCTCTCCGAACGTACATGCAGTTGACCCCGAATTCGGAGCCTCGGAACCTTTAGAAGCAGCCTTGCAATTGCAAGTTTGCACCATGTTCCAGTGGATCTCAATATTTTCCACGATGTGATCCTACTTCACGCAGCGACTCGATGAGCGGGATCGAAGACATCACTGAATGTTCGGAGTCGCTGGCAATCAATTCATGCTTCAGAGACGGCCTCCAAATGGTTTCCGTGAATCGTCAATAGCGATACAAGTCGTCTTGCGTGGTCGGCCCGCAGAAGTGTTTCCTCTTATTTTCCGAGATTGAAATGCAGGAGCTTCATTGAATTAGACTCTTCTCGAAACACTCTCGAGGAGAGCCGGTGCTGCTTAGGGCAGAGTGCTCAAATACGACAGGGGGAGTCGCAGTCCTGGATTTCGTTCGGAACTTCGGCTGTGTGAGGGGAGGGAATTCCGTTTGGCTGCGTGAGCGACCGAAGAGAAATGGCTCGAGCTGCCGAACCGCTGCTCGTCATGAGGAAGTTGTGTGATTTATTCGATTCCAGATAGATTTTCTCCCATCTCATTCACAACATTCCTAGCACGGCTGCGAAACGACTGGTGGCCTGGCGTCACGGCTATTCGGATGCGTCTCAGACGTTTCTCCCTGAGTTCTGAATGTTCGAACGTGGACGAATGAGAACGTGGGGAGAGTCGAAAGCAGAAGCGACGTCATCTCCTGGCCGGACGAGTGGGACGAAGTTGGGAAATTTCCTCCGCTCTCCATCACGTCAATAAGCGGCCAATGTCGAACGCGAGTGTTCCTCATCTCTAGCGAAGCTTCGTAGAGTAACTTCAATAAGATTGCTGAGCTAACACTCAGCTTGGGATTTGACGCAAGGCTGAATTTTCAGTCCGGCGGAGCCTTCCGGTCTTTGTTTGGACCGTTCGCAGCTGACCTGTAGTCCGCCGCGGTTCCTTCTATTCACCTCGCTAACCACCGTTCGGAACGGATCACGCGAAGCATCCTGCGTGGGTCATGTCGGAGGAATGTTTTCATAACACTTCAGCTGTCTCATTGACAATTTTGATTCCATCGGAGAGTGGTCTCGCCATCGTGCCCGAAATCGCGCTTGAATCGCTTTCTCGCTCTCGGCTTCGGCTCCTGAGATCGAAGCACTCGGATTCAACTGTCATCCTGACAAAAGCTTCGGATTTTTTTCTGAGCGTGTTTTGTGCTCGGATTGGTGGTGACACATGATGAGATTCTTGGGTAAGACGAAGCAACGCCGAGTGTATCCCTGTTCCTACGAGGAAGTGGACAGATTCCCCAGAGTGCGGATTGCAGAGAGCCGTGAATTTCTCAGGCTTCTGGAATTCATCTTTGCCGGATCCCACATTGGGTCGGCGAGATCTCGGAACGTAACTCATTCGTTAACCGAAAACCGCGAGTCGTCCTAGAAATTGTGACGGCGTTGAAATTTACATTCCCTCTTCGAGTTTCATTCAGAGCCCGATAAGTCGATCAAAGTGTCGCAGCTCTCAGGCTACGGATTGTTTGCGGGATGCAGTCCTCGCTCTCAACGGCTCCGACGCTAAATGGATCTGATGAAACACGATGTTACTTCACTACAATCTGACAAGCTGGTGAATGAGCGGACAGATGGATGATAGTCGGGCCCAGTTGGCTGCTCCTACGAATGGCCAGTTGCGCGAATGGATCAGACAGTAGAAACTCGCAGCTCTCACACCGTTCAGTCAGATTTCCGCGCATTTAGAGCGACATCAGCCTCTGACGAGCTTCTGCCGTATTCAAGGAGTTCATGCACTCTGGGCATGCTTATCTCGTCCCTTGCAGATGAGCCAGCTGCGACTGCGAAGCTCCGAATCCGATAGAATCGGGATCGTCGTTCTTCAGCGAATGGAGAAGGAATGCGTCCAGTACGATCCGTCGTGAATTCAGCGCCGCCGCGCCGGTGGTCACGCACCTCAGTCGACTGTAAAGGAACGTAACTGTTGTATCGCGGCTCCAAAGTAGACGTCTCCGCTAGTCGGATGACATCTCCAATGTCAACTTGAACTATCCGCTTCGCGCTGTTGGTCCTCTTAAGCATTGAAGGTTGGATCGAGGATCGCTTCGTCTACTTTCCTTATGCCAGGGGAACAGGGAGGAATACATCGGGAGCAATTAAAAATGTGCTACGCATGAGTCATGTCTACGCTCTGAGAGGAATCGCGGTTGTCTGAGTGCGTCTCATCGGATCGCCTCCTCACCCGAAACGCAATGACTCACTGAATGTTACTGACCATGTGTTTTGTCTCAGCCTGTGGTGTCGCATGACGATTTCATGATACATGTTTCAGAAGTTCGTTATCGACAGTTTTACGGCTCGGCTCTATTTCGAGAGTAATCTGTGAGCCTTCAAGCGTACGCATGCCGTGTACCGCGAGCATCTTAGTCAAAACAGACGCTGTATACGACTCATCAGGAAATGGGATCGGCACAAATCTGTTGGAGACGCCATGATCGAACATCGCTCCTGATCCAAGTGTGTGGATTCGCTCCACCCACTTTCCATGAGTGGCGCGAAGGATGGGTGGGTTCGCGAATCTGCAGCTTCCATTGCTTCTCCTCCACTCATTAAGCGGGTGTTCAGACGGAAACTCAGTACCGATCTCCTGTCCGGGTCCCGCTTGCTCCGACACCCAGATCAAACGACCTGGCTCCTGGTGGGATGTGCGCTGTTTCATTCCTGAGCCCCTCTATGTTCTGAGATGTTGTCTCCGAATCAGGATCGTTCTCCGGATCTCCAGGAGAACTCAAGCAACGCGAACGCGGCCAGGGCACACCCAATGTATAAATAGACGGATCCTCAGGTGGAGGAGGACTTGCATCATTCAAAACTCAGTAACTCGACGACGAGAACGCGTTCCGGCTTTGGATGGGCGGAGTTTGTACGGGGCTATGGGCTCCACGGAACTTGGCCGGATTCCGTCCGACAATGGCTATGAATTCCAGGCTGGAATTTGAGAGTATCTGCGAGGCCCGCCGTCCCCGGCACTGGCACTGCTATTTTGACCTAGATTGTTCGCTCCGCTCATTTGCTGCGGGACCCTCAGTTCCGTTGCACATTTGCAAACAATGATCGAAATGCAGAGCTCCATGGGAGGCGGCTGCCGCGCTAAGTCTGTTATGTGATGATGAAACAGCTATTTCTCTTCTGGAATCGGAATCAATGCAGCGGGTGGATCAACAGCATTGGTAAAGCCTAGCAAATTGACGACTCGATCGGTCCTTTTCCTCAATGCAGCCGCAGGATTTGCTCAATCGCCGTCGCTATTCAATAGCTAGCGAACATCGACGGCGACGCAAACAGTCCTGTGCGTTCGGGATACTCCGGGCGCGATCGCTCCACCCCGACTACGCATTTGACTACTGTGAATTCAACTGAATACTCTCTAAGGATCGCGTTCCATGGAATTCCAGAGCGGTTGGATCACACTTGAGCCACTCCGGAGTGTTTCCACGGTGGGAACTCCGCATTTCGGCGGTTTTTTTTTTTCCGGCACAGTGCCGACGGAAAAAGCCGCCGTAGTGGTAACACCAGCAGCGCGCCGCTACTTGTGGCGATTTTACGTAGGCGATTCTGTGAAGATTCTGGTGCGAAGTCATCCGCTACAGCCAGGCCGGGCCGTCGCGTCGACGACTGTCTTTACGGCTTATTATTCGTCCAAAGGGATCAACGAACGAATAAAAACAAAGCTTCGGGACGGAGGGAGCCCCTGCCCCAGCGCTCTTGGCTTGGCAGTTTTTCGCATCGGGAGCTCAGTCCCCTGGTCCAGCTGCGGATAATCCTGGAATGACGTTAGGGAGATTAAGAGTCAGCTCTCTCGTCGAGATGTTCTCAAGAAGAATCATAAGATCGGGTCAAGGATAACGACGCTTTTCCCTTGAACTGTTTACTCATCCCGCCATGGGGAGCGACGGGAATCGACTATGCTCCACTTCCACATGGATCACTAATCGGTGTTTCAGCGAATTACCGAGGTATATCCTGTGATTGGTGACTGATCCATTACTGAGCTCACCAATTTCGCATCGCATGCATAATCTGATATCGTCGGCAGACGCGAACGATTGTCCGCAGCCTGTGAATAAGATCCATCATCATCTGGTAATTCCGCTGAAATGGAACGCCAGCAATTTGAGGATTTCAGAGAACGGAATCACGCGACAACACCTCGCTCCGCGAGCGACTTCGAAGAACACTTTGGCTCCCATAGTCCTGCAGGCCTATGTTTTGATTAGCTCGACGGACCCATCAACAGAGGATATATTTACGGCGGGAGCTCATTCCGCGCAGTCAAACCGGAATCGGACATTTCGCAAGCCGTGAAATCAGTTTGAGGATTCGGCTGCGGGAACGATGGACGCTGTTGTCAGTCGCTGGTTCTTGGTCGTTCTTGTACAGTTGCATCCGACTCGGTGAGCTTGCGACAGCGGTTGCTGACCGAAAGGAATGAACGAGCTCGACTCTGAGCATGTAGAGACGATCGTCGACCTGACCAGGATTCCTGAGAGCCAACGCTGTGCGATCATTGATAGGAGAGTCAGACCTCTTGTGTATGGGAAGCATCAGGACCGAGTAGTCGGTCGAAGAGGCCTACGAGTCGGCATCAGCTGAAGATGCGTCTAGAACCGTTCCAGGGGTTTTGGTTCCAAGATACTTGCAATCTTCAGGACACGTGCATTCGGTTGCAGCAGCAGCGGGGAGCGATCGATCGGGACCTCTTAATTTTTGAGGGAATCTCATCCAGGCGTGATCGCAAAAAATTAAACGAGAAGCATGTGGCGATATCCATCGAAGAAAGCGAGCGTGACTTGCGAATGAAGTTTCACTAGATGACTCCCGACAACATCAGAGCTGGGCGGAGCTCTCACCGCCTAGCTACGATGATCGATAGGAAAACGCCACGACCACCGAGCCATTAAATCGACAAGCGGAGTTCATTTGCGGACCATGTGATCTCTTGTCAGTGTTGCCGCTGAGGAGCTGGTGTGTTATGATGAAGAGATGTGGATCCGGAATCGAGATGTGAGCAAAAGCAGAAACACGCCAGCTCATCGCGCTTTGCAGGTTTGCCAGGCAGGAGAATTCCACAATTCAATGGCATGTTAGCTGCAGAGAAAGTTGGCACGCGTCCTCAGAAACGACCACGTGATACGAGCGGCGACTCTGATCCGTGGCGCATCTTCAGTATATGGAATTGAACTGGATTTCGCGCGTCGGCAAGGGTCCAATCAGTCATCTTGAGATACCTACATACAAGAGCATCGTCGTGTATACCCGCTCCAGTCGAACGGAAGCCTTAAGTGCTCCTGTCATCATCGGCGCGCTTTCGCTAAGGGTGGTTCATGGTCGAAGTTCAAGGTGAACGTTCATCCACCTCCCGGCGCGGCGAGAAACCTCCTCAACTTTCTGTCACGTCACGCTTCCACTCTGCCTCGCGCATCGGAGTCCATCCCCGATCGATCATCCAGGCTACCCCGATCCCGTGACAAGCCATCTTGGATAGATCGAACCCTCAGACTAGAGCTACCAGCCCTGCTACGATTGCGCTCGACGCGGAAGCTTGGCCAGAGATACTGTTGATGAGCGGTTTTTCGCGATGCCAGCATTCGGAGCGATGTCTTTGAAAGCTATTCAAAGGGGTCAGCCCAAGTAGGATCGCTGGGATGCGAACGAAGAAACTTCAAACAGACGAACGCCCAAGCGATACGTCGCGGATTCAACCAGGTCCATTGAAGACTGGGCCAACGGTGCAATGACCCCCGGCCGCGGAACGATAGACAATGTAGGCCGACAATCATTCCATGGACTGCTCAAGTTTCTTACCTGGACACGCAACGAGCGACTAACAAGCGATTCACTTTTTTAACCGGACATTGTGGTCGCTAGTTCGAGCAACGAACCGTTTCTCGCAACCGTCACGCTCAACGATACAGCATGAAACGTTCCTCGTCGGGTACGAGATGGGTTTAATCAGGTTATTTGCAATTCCTCTGTTCTAAAAATTGTCACGTTCTATTCTTGCGCAGATACAACTAGAGAAGCTGAAACTCATGTACAGACGAGATCAACCGGCTCGAGGTTGAGCTTGACGAAGCCAACGCGCACTTCCGCCACACCCTCTCGGTGTCTACGCAGAGGCTCAATATACTTAAAAAGAAACTAGGTGAGTAACTTTTCCATTTTCTTATACCGGAATGCTCCGTCTTAATCCGACAGCATGCTCTCGAAACCGCTCTCTCGATCGAAGCTCCGAGGGCGGCTCGAGAGTTAGCTCGTCGACAGGAGAACCGGACTGACGGAACAGATTGTACGACGGTGATTGAACGCGCGCTCTCATTATCTCATCAACTGCTTCCGCTTCTCGTCCCCAAAGATAAAGCCATCGAAGCTGCCAGCCCGTACTACGAGGCGAAATATCGCGCTCATGGAGCTCAACAGGAATGTCAGAAGGCCGCAATACAGTACCAAAGGGCGTCAGAAATACACCAAGCCGCCACCGAGACGATCGCACTCGCCGAAGCGCGGTTTTTGAGCAAGCAAACCGAATGGGCTTTCGATACCGCGTGGCAAGAAATGTTGAATCACGCCACGGAAAAGGTCAGAGCTGCAACGCCGGAACGTTGCCCGTAATCGGCACACTCCTTCCGTCGCTGCTTGACGACACGTCAGGGAAACTTTCCAAGTTCGCGAGCCCCTCCGCTCCATTGTTGTTCTTTCTAATCGTGAACAGCCTCTAAACTCCGTCCGGACTGGACCGCAACTCCGCGTCGATTGACCTCGAACGTTTATTGTAGGTCACCGTGGCAAAAACTCAAATGGTTGAGAGTCAAAGAGAGCACCGACGGCGAGCCGCTGTTTTCAGGAAGCGGAAGAGTGTGTCAAGTGTATGGAGGAGAAACTTAAGTCTGAGATAAAGAAAAGTAGAACATACTTCGAAGCTAAGGACCGCTTCGAGCGCAGCCTTGAGGAGATCAAAGCCAGGTAGGTCCTCCGCTATTGTTCACGGTTAGATCAAATAGTCGATTTGATACGGAATAATCCTACCCCGGCCCGGATCGGCTTTGGGTCATGATCTCTGACGGAGCGTATCCTTCGTTATAGAATCGAGGAGAAACGGAAAAAACGTCGCGCGATCCAAAGAGCAATACAACGAAGCGCTCCATGCGCTCGAGGTGATTTCGTCCGAGATTCACGAACGTAGGAAGACCCGACTGGAACTGCGACATTGAGCGGAAATTCCGAGATTCAGGCTTCCAACAACTAACACCCTCCAGCAGTACTTCTGGAGGTAGGTCCTGCAATAAGACTTTGATCGGAATCGCTTTCAGAAGTGCGGCGAAGAGCTCAGCTCGGTTCGATCTCTAGATCCTCAAGTCCAAATGGTCGAGAGCGCAAGATGATTCTCATTGTCGACGAATTTCAGATCTCTGTGATCAAACAATTGGACGATTACTGGAGGGCTCGATGGGACAGCTCACGGACGAGGGCTACTCACAGTCTCAGCTGGGATCGGACTCGTATCTGGCGAGTTTTGATTGTTCGATTTCGCAATGTTCATCGATCGCATCTTCAGTATCGTCTTTACCGGAGAAACTCAAAGACATCGAAGACGCTCTCAGCTCAACTCCGAAGAAGCCGAAGAAGGAGTTCGTTGACGTTCCTCTAGACGACTAGTAGATTATCAAAACATTCCAATTTATGCAGCCCACGCGGAGAAGTCAATACAAGTTCAGAGAAGAGATATCGAACTACGCTATAAAGCGTCAGTCAGGCTACCTTCATGAGTTTTTCAAAACATTCAATTCGAGGGGAGCGGTCTCTTCCTCCTTCTAGTCGTAGGAGTAGTGCCTATCTCGCTGATTCGTGTCACATGAAGACATGAGATGACCGGGAAATCAGTTTAGTGGGAAGGCAACAAAACTTGGAAGGTATCGCTATCTTCACCGGCCGTTGTCATCTCGTGTACTTTAAATAGCTCAAACTTCTACTCAATTGACAGGTGCTACTTTTGCAAAGTTAAAGTGCTGATACTGTCATCTGGGCCGCTCCTTCCCCCACGAGAGGAGCCGATAGTTGTTGGTCACTGTATACTACTTAATTATGCTGGTCTGATCCCGACCGTCTCTGATCTCAAGTTGGATGGTGAATGATTAAAAATTATACAATTCCAACAATTGCCGTATTTTTATTCCCAAACTGTCTCAGGACTGGCGTGACTTCTGGAACGCTTCGACATTCGAACGAATCACTCTCGAACCTGGCACCACCGATTTTCCGGTGGGGGGCCTCGACGATAGGGCTCGCGGCTGCGTGGTTTCATCCCTACACAACGTGTGCGAGTTGAGCGTATGCCGAGACACGTTAACGGAATGGTGAACGAAGAAGGATGTTCTGTGTGCTTCATCCCTCCTCCTTGGCCGCGCCGTTCATCTCGAACGCAAACGTAGTAGTTCCCAGGCGGTAACGGTGGTCGTAGTCATCGTTTTTTGCCCACAATCGACAACAAATCGCTACAGGAGTGTTGCAGGGTATTCGGAAGCTCACTCTCACCGATAACCCTCGACAAGTCTGGTTGAAAAAGGCATCGAATACGCCGACCGGTATAAAGTTGTTCGGAAAATCTGTGACTTCAATGATGTTCTTCATATCATCGCTCCTGTGAACGATTTCCCGGAAATCTCCATCGAATGTAACGTACAAACACTTCGCAGAGTCTATCTCTTTCAAATATACCGGCATGTCCGATGGGAAATTTGACTTCTCATAAGGAGTGGGACGCCAGTTCAGTACTCTGTTTGCGTCTATCGCGAAACAGGGTGAGTCACCCGAATATCCAAAATAATTGCATTGCGGAAAACGGTCCGGAATTTTTCGTTTTTGTACGTCTTCTCCTCACAGGACCTCCAGTTGAACCAGTTCGAAGAGTTCATCTCCTGATTGATTGTTTTCAATGAACATTTCAGTCCCATGAAATCCTGCTCAGATTCCCCTGCATCTGGCGGTAGACATCGTAGAAGGGTATCACGATACATCGCGTAGGTCTGAACAATCTCCGGTTGTATGTCATGGCTTCATACCTTGATAATTCATCGGCGTTTCTTGGCCTCGGCAGCTTCGAGACTCCAGGTCCGATAGTTCCGCCGGGTGAGAAGGTCGCGTACGGATACTGAGAGTTCGGGCTCCGGAGGAATAAGACCATGATGAGAAACGTGAATAAGTTGGAATAAAAACCCGCGAAGAACACGATCAAATTCAGCCAACCCAAAAGCGTGCCGACTTCCCAACTTCCAGCGACGCTCGGCAGAAGTTTCATCCCTTTCTGGCATGGATTGTCCCCAACCTCTGTTTCGATGATGCACTAGCTTAAACCAACGAATGATTTGCGTTTCATTGTTTTCAGGATCAGATAGATTTCTGTTTGTGCTTTCAGGGAATAGAGTGAGAATAGCTCTCGAGCTGTGAGAAAAACCTGTTGGAGAGCTCTATCCGATACTGATGAACATTCGACAATGCCGGGAACCAAGAGCAGGGAAAAGAAGCATGCCTCGTGTACTGTTATTCGTTCTATCCGCTCATCTGTTTTCGTTAGACCCGGCCTCTGCGCCTAAGGGCGTATAAGACCGACGTTCCGAACGATCATGTCCGAACACAAGGGAGCCATTCGGAGCGAATGTTTCCGCGGTCAAATCGAAGTTGAGAACTCACTTCTTGCATTCGAATGTCACCGATAAGTTGCTCTTCCGAAAGCCCTAAACAATCTCTCCGGTCTCGCCGGGCGCCCTTATTGTTCTCTTGAGGATATGAAGTCGGATTTCACTCAACTTCCTGGAGCCTTCAAGTTTCTCCCGAATCTCGTCAAAGTTGATTTTATCCGTATCTCCTCCCCACACGTGTCGCTCACTGATTTTCGGATGGGTGTCTTCGCTCATTACACTGATGGGCGGACACCAAGAATTGCGTTCCTCAGAGAGGCTCGGGAAATGCCCTTTTCTCCCGACTTGTTTACAAGACTGCCCGAGAAACGTCTCAAGTCAACTGATCGAGTGCGTATGGTTCCATAGGAGGCGGAACGGATTCCATTTTTCGCCGAATAATGACCGAAGCATGACTTTCAAAAGCGAGGGAAGGAGCCACAAGTCCATAAAAAATCTGCGATCGCCCCCCTTGAGTCATTCCTTGATCCGCCACTGGACGCAGGAACAGTATTTATGGAGGGAAGCGCATGGGCGGTATAAAGTAAGATTCCAATCGGTGCTAGAGGAATAGGTCAACGGCCAGTCCAATCTCAGCCCGGAGTAAAGGCGAGAATTTCGCAAGATGCCAATTTCCCTCGCCTGGGTCTGGTACGTTGCTGCTTCCGTCGGATTCTAGCAACCGAGCGGGTGCGATTCGCGCGCTCATCTGGAACGGGAGTCGGTTGTGAGAGAGGAGAGAGACAGCGCACCCGTGGCAGCCCTCGCGCGGAGACGGCTGCAAGAGTCAGACATGTCAATAGCGCGAAGACGGTGTGCTGCTGTGGGTCTACTAGTCCTCTCGCTTCTTCCGAGGAGCCCACGACAAGCAGCTGTACCGCCAGCTAATTCACCGACACTCACACAAACCTCACCGTAGAAACAGCATCAGCGGCCGACACTAACCATCAACGGACGACATCGCACCGACGGGAGAGGAGGGACACTCGACTCGACTCTCATCACTGCTTCTGCTACCTTCGCACCTCATAGTGTGTACTGTCCGAATTGATGTACATTATTTGATTTCTTTTCCAAGGATTCAAACGCACTTGTAAGTAACGAGGCAGTTGCTCGCGTGAATTCTCGGTTCCGTGGATGATCCGTCAACCCCTATCCCGCAGCGCCGATTGCGCGCTGCCACAACCCCGTGATAGTTCGAGCGGAGATTCCCAAAATTTTAAGTATTCCTCTCCATAGTTGGTGCGTGCCGCAGTTGTAATCTCGCTTACTCGGAAACTGCTCCGCTTTATCGATTCTCCTATGCGTGTTCCAAATTCGTTTTCGTCAAAAGAGTCGTTCCAAGAAACGGATACGGCGTTGCTGATGTTACCGCAGTGTTACTTCCAAGCTCTGAGACAATACGTGACATTCTAAACGTGACGGGGCAACGCGAACTTGGCGTTGTAAGCCGGCCATGGACAGTAACTGTTTGACGCTAGCACACGCAACGACAATCCAGGCTCCGAAAAGCTTCGCCTTGGTAATTAATCCCCGGACTTTAACGGAGTCAGTCTCATTGTCCAGCTGACGCCTACCGCCAGGCTACGTCAGCATGAAGCTTTCTGTTGAACTGGCTGCTGGAGAATAATTACCCGCCGGAACAATGAGCCCCCTGTGGGTTGGGGTTGCCACCTCGATCGGGAATATCTGCATCAAAGGATGAATCGATGCCGACTCGTTCATTTTCTCTCTCTCTTTATTACAGTGCATAGAGCATGGGACAAACACTGTCGGAGCCCGTAACTGTTAAAGAGACTTCATGCTGTGGAAACGAGATGCTCAAGGTACATATCGAGCTGCTGGAAGTTATGTATCTGGGTTTCTCCGATCGAAAGAGTTCGCAACGCACTTGAATAAAAAAAAAATCTCCTCTCAGGTGGGAGCATCATGTCTCCAAGGCTGGCGAATAAACATGGAGGATGCGCACACCCATCTTCTGAGCCTTCCTGATGACCATGATGCGGCGTTCTTTGCAGTTTATGACGGCCATGGAGGTGCAAAAGTTGCTAAATACGCCAGCTGCCATGTGCACAGGTGATTTGGAGGACCTTACCTTCGTCGCCTCATTTCCCGACCCGATCATACCGCGTCGAAAGTTTTAACTGTTCTCAGTAATCCACAACCAAGCGAGACCTCACATGGGATCCTAATGTGTTCAATCATATCGCAGAAAATCGTGGCACAACCGGCCTATCAGGGAGGAAACTACGTCGAGGCTATTCAACAAGCATTCCTCGAGGTTGATCAGGATATGTTGAATGGTGAGAGGCAAGCTTTTTCCAAGCAATGATTGTTGTCGATCGATCGGGGCTTCGACTTATTCGATCGAACTCATTTCCAGACGACGTGATGAAAGAAGAGCTCGCGGGCTCAACTGGCGTGGTCGTGCTCATCAAAAGAGGTGCGCAATCTTTTTCTTCGAAACGTTTGCAGATCAGCGCTCATTTTCCTGCACCTCATTGCTCGCGATCTCAGAGGTTCCGATCGACGATTCCTGTTGACGCTGAGCCCCCGGTCGACACGACTTCGATGACTTTTAGGGAGCTCAGACGCTCTCCTGATATTCTAACACCCCTGTTCTCTCATAAGTTTTCTCAGACGATCCGAAAACGCTGGGGAATATATATTGTGGCAACATCGGCGACTCGCGAGCTGTATGCTGCGTCGCTGGCCGTACAGTTCCTTTATCATTTGATCATAAACCCTCGAATAAGGAGGAAGCCAGACGAATAAACGCGGCCGGAGGCTGGGTAGATCTCAATCGAGTCAACGGTGAGTTTCCCAATTCGATGTCAGTGACCTGATCGAACTATCGGGTGAAGCGAATCGAGGAATCATGTGAAATTTTCCTGTCGCGGATCGTACAGAGGGAAGCGGGTTGCCAAGAGCTTTACAAGGAGGAAAGATCAGGAGCAGGCCGCCGCCTCTGAATTCTAAGAGACTTCGAACTAAGAGCTTACGTCAACAGGAAACCTAGCGCTCTCTCGAGCTTTCGGCGATTTCGTCTTCAAGAAGAATGAGAAGAAACCAGCGCATGAACAAATTGTCACAGCGTTTCCCGACGTGACAGTCGAACCCGTGAGTAGTGGGAGTGGTTTCCTTCGCCTCGATTGTATGAGTCCAGGGTCCAAATGAGGAGTCGAATCCTAGGCCAAGGCCCTAATTGTGAATTCGGCTGCAATGTTTCAGCTCACACCGGATCACGAATTCGTCGTTCTTGCTTGTGATGCATTTGGGACGTTATGTCCAACGAAGAAAGTCGTCCGATTCATCCGAGTTAGGCTCGTGACAGGCTGGAGCCCGAAATCGTAAGTTCTTTTTGACGTGTGTTCCAACTCTGCACGGACCATAACTGCTGTACATGTGTGATTGGTCCAGTCCGAGAAGCTCAGAGACACTTCATCAAGGAGTTCCCGTTTCCAGATCTGTGAAGAGTTAATGACTCGATGTCTAGCTCCCGACACCTCGATGGGCGGGCTGGGTTTGCGACAACATGACGGTAGTGTAGTTTGCTTTCTCAATGGGACGGAGCTTCGACCACTTGGCCGCGAAGTGCTCTCGACCCATCCAAGAGCAGGCAGACTATCCTCGAACACTCGGTCTGCCCCCTCAAAGCAACCGTTCGCCACCGGCCGTGGCTCACAATGTAGCTCCGGCAGGAACCGCATTCACCGGAAGATCACGACTCGGTGCCAAATAGCTCCGATGTCCGAAGAAAGAAAGACTCGTCTATTTCCCCCGGCTACGCGAGAGCGCCACCGGCGGCTACGCCGAAAGCGTGTACACGTTCGAATCGGAGAAGATCGTTCCGGTACCGGGCGATGGCAGTGCCTTCGACCTCTGCCCAGACCCAACCGAGAGATAGTCAGAGCTTCGAGTCGGCCCGATGAAGTCAAATCACTGCGGATCGAGGACACTGACTAGACTGAGCGAAGCTCCCAGTGAAGCCGAACGCTCATCCGCCCTGAAACTTGCTTGTCGTACAAAGGCTGTTGCAAGCCCGAACTCCTACATCCTTCACCCCCTCGCTGTGTCCCACAACAACACAAGCACTGAGCCCTCCACGGACCTAGTCGCGCTGAAAGTTCGCATCCGATGTGTCGCCAGATGGTCGTACTCACCCGTTAGAGAAGAAGCACGTCAACTGCGTTCACATCGTGTCGGGTGCCGAAGAGCAAACGCCGAGCGGCCTCGAGCTCGTCCCTAGCTAATGCCGAATTCAAGGAGCCACCTTAAATACAACCACAACCTCAGCCGCCCGGGTGTGAATCGAACAGAAGCGTCAGATCGCGTATAGCTTACGCCCACGCGTTCGCGGCGACGTCGACGGAAGTTCGCTGTTAGGACTAGATCCGACTGCAGATAGCTGGATAGCGGGGGAAACTGGATGAAAAAAAAGCTTGAAAAAGCTCACTTGGTAGATAGTGGAACGAACGACGCTATTGAGTTTCAGTTTAAGACTTCGAGCATTCGGTCGAATATTACCGTGTGAGTGCCGAAGAGGGAGATCCACTGGTCTAGTTTGTAGATATAAGTTAGTCTAAAGATGGACGCGACCTCGATCATTCCAATGCCCCGAACAATGCTTTATAGATTGGTTAGAATGATTATGTGGTTCAAGATGGTTATAGTTGAGTGATCCGAACCTTGCAAGGAATCAAAGAGCTGTACAATGAGTCTCAGACTGGGAACGAGATTTGGAGCATCAGTCATACAAAAAAGATTGATCACGGAGGGATGACAACAGATAAACATCAATTTTATCAAAATACAGAATTGTCTTGAATAATTTCTCTTCTGTCGCTTAGCTATACCACTGCTCCATCGACCATCAATGATATCACATTCCACTGAGGAATCACCGATGAGTCGACAATCTTCACGAATTTCGAAGAAAGTTCAGTTTCCTCGACGATGTCCCTGCGGTAGGTTCCTAAATGGATTAATGGAACCACCAGAATGTTGGTCACAACGGGATTCACTTTCATTAACCTGCCTCTCCCATCGAACCAGAGACATCGGGTGATGGCCCTCGAACCGTGCGGAAGTCGTATGGAAGCGATCCTGACACGTCGCTCCTTCACGGAATCACTGCCTCATTCAGCTGCACTCGGCATCGGTTCTTTCCCTTTTAGCCTCTCTCACGAAACGCTATGGATGGTCAAAAACGCAGGTTCCCGATCGGATCTCGAAATCCGAAGAGTTATTCGAGACGAGGTCGAGATCCTCATGACAGCTCAGCATCTGGGGGCTTATCTCTAGTTTCCGCCACACTGATGAAGTTGCCCGCCCTCATATCGACCTTCTGAAATTGCGGGCTCTCGGGGTCATCCACGGAGCTGCTTCCCAATCTACGACTCAACGAAAAGGCTTTCAACGACCTCTAATCCAATGCCCGCAAATCCCTGCTCGCACGTTTCTCCCAAGGCTCGCCCTGGAAACGGAATACCCCATCGCCGCCAGTATGTTGGAGCCAACATCTCATTGTGAGTGAACGGGTCTCTCAATCATCCTTGCGAATGAGATCCGGATTGGGAAACTCACCTGGCTACCCGGATCCGGCAGCTCTATGTCAGTCTTTCAAGCCGGACGAGGTGTGCGGTGGCGGATCGATATTCCAAGAGAGCTGGATCGAAAAAATGATAATAAAAGGGCATATTGCACGGATATGGACAATTCTGCCTCTGAGACGTGCTTTTCCATCTCTATGTTCCCGGCCTGAGAGAGCAACGATCTGGAATCGGGGAAAGCTTATTTGGTCCTGTTCGGACATGCGTTCCGCTGAGGTGGAGCTGTGTTGCAATGATGGCAGACGCCAGAGTGGACTGATCCCTGAAGTGAGTTGAAAATCCATATAACAATCATAAAATTGACGAAGACTTCATCTCTGGGGATTTATTGGGTTCTATGCTGTTGTTCTGCTCGGATCGCCTCACTCAAGCTAAATCGCACCCCTGCCTGCTCCTCGCGCTGCGCGACACCCGAGTCGCTGACATCATTTGCGCACCAAAACGGTGGACTCAGGAAGATGCTGTTTCACACATGTGCTCGCGGCATCTGCTTTCAGTGAATACCACGAGCCTTTTGCGGCTTTTACTCCTCAGTTTTCAACAGTTTCTCTCAGTGCTCAACATTGATCATATCGAAGAAAACTTGCCTTTCGTAAATATTTTCACTCAACCTTGGAGAGCTGTGATGTGAAAGCGGATCGAGCAAAGCTTTGTACTAAAACGTTATGAACAAAATAATGGCTCCCGGCTAGAAAGACAACCAGATGCTTCACCAGGATGGGACATATTCAAGTCTGGTGGACTCCGAATGATTGTGCAAATCCAACTTCAAGGGAATGATATCATACGTTCATTTTGGAATCGGTTGAAGATCAGAGATTGCAGCCAGAGGTTATCGTTGCGCTGCTCGACTCGAATATTGAAGAGCAGGGCAGCAGCTACGTCAATCGTCGGCGGAGTATTTCCGCTGATGGGAACAGTGAAGATCGTGAAGTTGGAGGATACTCGAAGGCTGCTCCGGGAAAACTTCCACATGGACTTGCTTGTTCTCGAATTCTCGACGTTATACATCCGCGCATCAGTGCTGATCTCCCCGAGATTCCACGTGCAGGGCACACTGATCATGCGATCAATGGTCAACGACCTCTTCGACGGGTTGCTTTGTATTTCTGCGATGGGGAGATGCTCGACAGATAGGGCTCTGGTTACTGGTGCAAGAAACGCAAATCTCGTTCCGAACCATTGACAGACCGCATCCGAGGCTCCATACCAAGTAAACAACCCTCTTCACGACCCAAAATCCTCTGACAGAAGACTTCAAACCAGAAACCATGGGGTAAGTGCTTCTCTCCGAGACTCTTAGCGAATAGTCGATTGCATTGGTGTCAATGGACCTCGAGCGTTCACGGAGACTATGGTTTCGCGTTCCATTTTCGAAATAATGTTCCATTTGTGTGCACGATGCGATTTGAGCCGGATTTATGAGTATTGAGTGCTTGCGGAGAATCGTCGCATGGCCGTACGTTGTCTAAATGATCTAAAATAGACTCTATTGCTTGCATTTTCGCTGTCTTCTCGCTTTCATCGATGGTTTTATCTGTTGAGCTTCACTGAACTCGAGTTATGATGAGCGCTGATTCTGACCTGATCGCCAAATCCTACGCTGCCGGCAGCCGATCAAAGTTTCGACTCGTGTTCGAGCTGTGTATTCGTTTCTTGTGATTCACAAATTCACAACCCAGGCGCACACATCCGGGGTCGCATCTTGAAGTTTCACGCTGGAAAAATATGAGAGCGTCGCGCTTCCCTGTCGTTTCTATCTTTCGCTACTCTCCTGCGAGTTCAGAGATCGGATTCGTTTGCTGCTCGAATGCCGATACAGTTGACTTGGTTTTCCCGAATGCTCCGCTTCGAAGACTGATGCTGTTGTTTCGCGATCCACAGCTGCGTGCAGGTGCGCATAGGGACGTGGAGGCGTGCGTAGTACGTGCCGGTGCTTCGACTTTTTGTCGCAGCTTTGGGAGGAATAACGACCGAATATAATACACGCCTTGTTCGCGCGTATGGAATCCATATGCTCTGTTTGATGTCAGTTCCAAAACAAATGATGGCCTCTTGCACCCTTTGCTTCAACGTCGGAGCCAGTTTGTAATTCGGATTAGGTAGTCTGTAGGTACGGAGTTTATAGCATGGAATAAGGAACCATTCCCACGCAGAGAGTTCATCAAAGACGGCTGGCAACACTGGAGGTTTCCGCACGAGTACGGTTCAGATCGAAAGCATCGATCCAAGCTCGGAACCGAGAACCAGAATTAGAGAGGATACGTGTACGATGCCCCAAGGCGGAAAATGTCTGGAGAAGCCCCGAGCCGACTCCAGAAGTCCGAATCGTCTCGCCGACTCTTGAATTCCGCACCGCCGATCTTAGACTTCTCTTGAAGATCTCGAAAGTTTCCAGTGACATTGTTCTCCTTCAAGTATTTCGTCGGGGGACATAGCGACACGGATGCTGTCCGCCGTTTCCAACGCGCTCATCATTGACGAGCGTTTAGGGTCAGCGAGTCCAAAAGCGCACTCCAGACATCCTGTTGCCAACTTGTCATTTGGTGTTGTTTTAATAGGCCCTCCGTTACGACCCGATCGAAAGCTCCCGGCGGAAATCGTGTCGAGAGGACGTCTTCATTCAGAACTCTCTCCAAGCCCTGAGGAGCGAGTCGTGGGTCGAATATCTGAGATGCTCTCTCACTGAGTGGAGGATTCCATCCAACAATCGTGCGAGCCGTTACTCGAGAAAACCCGAAGCTGAGGGGTCCGTTTCGGACGACGCAAGGCTCGGTGCAGATGCTGCTCGCCCTTCACAAAGCGTAGCGTGCTGTACGGAGGTTATTCCTCCTCACTCCATAACCCTTATAAACTCCCGTAAGCCCGATGAAGTGTGTTTGAGCCTGAATAGCGAGCTTCGGGAAGTTCCGATCGACTTTTGCTCTTCTCTGCGGTAAGTTTCTCCCCCCGTGGAGATCACCATCCGTCCCCACGTTGACTGTACTCCATTGGTGTCCTCGACCTCGGTCGTCCGTCCGCATCCCCCCTATCTGAATCCGCTCCAGAGTGACACTCCTAGAGGATTCTTGAGGAGTGTTCCGGCGCCGGCCGGAGTCGGTTCTCGCACACTCGAGGTTTCACCCCGTACTCTCTGCCCTGTAGTCATGGTTGGTTGAGTCCTCATCTGTGGTTTCCATGTAAGGGACGAGAAACCTTCACAGACGCTGGGTCTCGAGCTCTGCGAAAGCAGCGGGAACCGTTAGACCGGTCTCGATTGACGATATGCTAGTAAGCGTCTCTCGATATCGGGATAGATGCTTGCGTATGCCTGCTTACGAGTAACGTCGACGAGCACTTATCGATCGAAACTCACCTCGTACCGTCTTCTCGGGCGGCCTGGAGGATGGAGCTGGGATAAGTTGGCGAAATATAGCTCATATGAGTGGAGCGTTGATTCTGTCAAACCTGAGGACGTTCAAAGAGGGTCATTGAACATATTTAACTCAGGGACTCATATCTCATTGATGATCACGGGTTCAGTACCCCGAACGAAACATATCCAACCTCTCGCCCCTTCTCATTGTGAATCAAACGTGAGGCTCGCACGAGTTAATAAATAGCGGTCTCAAACCCGCCGAGAAGTTCCCATTTTCGATTCAATCCATTTCGGCGCTGATAATTCCATATTTGCTCGGAGCTGACCAATTCATCGGCTCGGGTATAAGTTGTTCCAAGAAAATAGGCTTTGAGCGCATTGCAACCCATCCCGCTGTCTGTGTGGTTCACAAAATCCTCAGAATCAGCAGAACCGCACCGGTTTCAGCAATGCTCCGAAACAACGGACTCTAATCAATAGATCGAGAGAGGGGGGTAAGAAGCACCCCGCATTTCTTACCTGCGTCAATTAAGAGGCACCACAAACGGCTCACTGGGCTGTGAACCGGGTGCTCTGGAGCCTCCACGAGCTTCTATAGTGGAATTTTGTGATCAAACGCACTAAGCTCTACTCGCCCACCCCGTGATCAAAGAGGTGGGCGATCACGAACATCCTCAGAATCGAGTTCACACCGAGCCGGCTCCGAAAATCTGTGGACCCGTGATTTCGACGCATGGTCTGTAGCATTCCGAACGTTCTAGATCTCGCGTGAGATTTGCCACGGAACCGTCTGACCTCGTGTGAAATGCATTCCCAAAAGCCTATCTAGGACTGCGGGAGGGCGTGCCCGGCAGGAAGAAGCTGAAGAGTAGTCGGGCCTCGGCTGTGCATCCTCATTCTGGCAGTATCGGGAGACATCCTCCTGACGGTCACCATCTGAATTCCAGGTTGAGGTATTTCTCGACCGACATGGGAACGGAAACGATTCCAGCGTTTTTCGCCAGGAAGACCGTTTTCCTCACAGGGGTCTCCGGGTTCCTCGGCAAGGTACGTTGAGTTTGAGTCTTGTTCGCACAGACGACGGGCTGTTTCGAACTGAGAGGGCTTTGTCCTCGACACATTGAGCCAGAACTGATCTCCCAGTCTCCCCCCATACCAGGTTCTTGTCGAGAAAGCTTTTGCGCTCATGCCCCGAGATAGACAACATATACGTACTCCTTCGGGAGAAAAAAGGAATGAACGTCGAAGGACCGACTGAGAAAGATTCTCAGTGAAACACTCTTCGAAAACATCCGCGATCTCGACCCAAGATGGTTTTCAAAAGTAAGTTTCCTGATTCTGTGTACATGGATGGAGGGATTGATCGAAATACGATACATCGTCAGCGAGAGTGTTTGGAGTTCGAATCGCCGGGTTCACCCCGTTCCCTCATTGCAGGTGAAATATATTTCGGGAGATCTGTTGGTGGACAAAATCGTACACGACGATAATGACGTGGCGTTGCTCCAGGAAAAAGTGAATGTCGTCATTCATTCAGCGGCTTCGGTACGTTTACAGTGTCGATTTCGATCAACCTGGAGTCAGAGAGTGTCCTCAGCCTGATCGGGCCTTCTATGCCTTCTATTCCTGAACTCTCAAGGAATGAGACCACTCGAGAGACTCGCGCCCGAGTGCTATATTTTGATGTTCCCTTCCAGGTTCGCTTTAACGAGCCGTTGCGTAACAGCATCGAGATGAACCTCAAGGGCACCAAGAAGCTGCTCGACCTCGCCAAAGGTTTCAAGAACCTCGAATCTTTCGTTCACGTTTCCACAGCCTATTCAAACTGTCAATTGAGGGAACCAGAGGAAAAAACCTACAAGTGTGAGGTATGAGCGATCTCGGGAGCCGGCCCGGATTTCATGCTTGGGCAGAATTTCAGCGATGGCGGCTTCGGGAACTGGAATCGTTCACACTCACACAACGACTACATCTCTTTCTCTTGAATTCCCCAAACTAGCTGGATCCTCTTAATGCGATTGCGATGTGCGAATGGATGAGCGAGGACCTCATGGAGCGACTTCGTGCCAAGCTTTTGAAGGATCGGCCAAATACTTACCACATTTACGAAGGCGCTGGCCGAAAACCTTGTGGAACATACCTGCCGAGATGCCAATAGCCATAGTGCGTCCTTCAATCATCACAGGTGAGGACTCATCTCGCTTCGAATAGAGAATACCGGCCGTCGATATGTATTTTAAGATTTCCAACGGATGATTCCATCGGGCTTCCGAGTATTGAGCCACGCATTCAGGATTTAGAATTCTTTCATCACAGGGCTGCTGTCGAGCCGTTGTGCGGATGGGTCGATAACTTCACGGTCCCAACGGACTTCTCATAGCACTTGGCACCGGAGCTCTCACCACGCTCTACAGTAACCTCGACTGCACCGCCGATCTGATCCCCGTGGATTACGTTGCGAACACGATTCTTGCCGCGGCGAAACAGACGTCCAAAGGCTTCAAAATCATTGCACATCGGGCACACAGAACCCCATCAGTTGGTGAGAAACCCGTCGATTCCGCGACCTATCAATTGAAAGAGTTCGCGGGCTCCTCCAGGCTCATCGAGATGATTGCGTTAACCTTCGGATATTCTCCCCAGGCGTACTTTCATGGAGCAAGCTGTCGATATCCCTCTCCGTTCCGACCCGACGACGAAAATTATCGCTTTCCGTGTCCCCGAGTAACTTCTAGCAATGGTTACACGAAACACGTCTGTTCATAGACACTACGTACCGGCTCGGATCCTCGTGCGATGGAGGATTACGCCAACATAACAACAGGCGCTTGGCGCCAATACCAACGTCTGTCGAACTCCATGGATCTACTGGAGTATTTCGCGACGCATGATGGGTTTTCGATAACGTAATACTCAGGTGCTGTTTGGAAACTTGCATCCTGCCGACAAGCAGCAGTTCAACTTCGACGTGCGTACGATAGATTGGCCGATGTACGTACAGGGTTACTGCCTCGATCCGTCAATTCGTCCTGACGTAGACATGACCGATTTAGCAGCAGGCAGAGCACACTGAGACGCCTGCAGTTCTTCGGATGCGTTGGTAATTTGGTTTGAGCTGCGCTGCCTGGTTGGCGTATCGCTACTTTTCATCCCTGTACTGATGCAACCGGTGTTCTCCAGATCCCAGACCCAGACTATTGCTCGTCAACATGACTACTACTACAGCTCGAGAAAAAATTATCACACATCGACAGTTTCTTCAAATAAACCGAGGATATCATGACCGCGAAAGGTATCGGAACGAGTGCTACGAAAATAAGCATGATGGTGGTTAGCCATCTCCGGATGAGCTCTGAGTGAATGCTAAAGCCACTCTGAATACGACCAGGCAGAGGAGCCCCCAATGGGGCCTCGAGCGGAGTCAATAAAAGCCGTCGAACGCTATACCTGTATTTTGGTTCCCTTCTTTTTTTCGCTCTTGACTTGACTCAAAGTTCGATCAGAATCAAAGGAGCTCAGCCGCGTTTCCATCGTGACGTCAAAGACTCAAAAATCAGTGTGGCGCGGCAGTTTCCCCCGAGAGCCCATGCCCCTCACCGCCGTCACAGATTTTCGCGGGCCGTCTTTTATCGCCGAAGATTCTCCTCCAGCAATAGGAAAGCAACGAAGGAACCGCTCGATTGGACTTTCTGATTCTCTGCCAAGTTCAATCTGATTATTGACAATGACGAGAGCGTCATCGCTATCTCAGGCACAGGAAGTGGAGTGTCGCTCCGAAGGCAGACGTCAGCGTAAGATGCCTTCAACCGGAATGTGGAGAAACTTCGTCTCATGGAAGCGTAATCTGAGGGTATTGATAACGGATCGAACTCGTCGTTTGTGTGACTGCCCCATGGAACGATGCATCCCATGAATCACATACAGCTCGGAATCGCCAGGACGATCTTCGAACTCACGAGTTCTACTTGAATCGAAATTCATCGAAAACTGCCGAGTCAACCCGTGCTCAACTGTGGGCACTTTTACCTCGTGGATCGCGGTCACTATGCGAAGCTCCGGAGCTCAGTCTCATTATTCTGGAGCCAGGATGAGCGACTTGGGGCTGAACGTACGGCCAGCCAATCCTGAACGCTGCCATGGACTTCGACCGCGGATCGGCATCGCAGCCGGATATGCTCACCGAACTCGGGGTCCCGTTGAGAGGATCCCCCGAGAAACGGAAGTTTCTCAGGCATAGCGAGTCAATCGTTGAAGAGAATAAATGCAGCATCAATGCAGGCTTTCTGGCGAGGATTGGACTCCTGCGAGGCGATCCTCTCGACACGGAGGAAAATTTCCCAGAGAACGATCATCCATTGGCGTCCGACTGGGATTCCTGGAAGTTTGCTGACCTCCAGATGGCTCAGGAAAGTAAATACCTGGAATTTCTGCTCATGACTCCTTACTCTCCTGGTCATTGAACGGAAGGGTCAACGATATCTCAGGCATGTCCGCGGCTAGCCATAAATACTCCGGGCTGCCAAGCCAGCTCAGCCGCGTTCGATGACGGCCGTCCGTCGCCCGACCGGCGAAGAAAGAGGAGAATTAGGTCGTAGTGTGACGTCTTTTCAGATAGACCCCACCGCAAATTTTCGACTCAGCCAGTCAATCAACGGAAATCCCCGCGGAAATTCTCGATGCGTTCGAGCTCCACCGACGCGGAGCGACAACCGTACCGACACCTCTCTTCGACGAGTATATATTGACCGCTTATCGCAGAGAGAAAACTTCGGGAACGGAGACTGGAGGGTCTCGTTGAGCCTTACGTAGATGTGGCCGAATCGTGCACTTGCGTCGCGTGACACGAATCAGCGTCGCTGGCGCCTCCGCACCTCGGATGACGTTTCAGAATTTTCTAGAAAATAGATTCTGTCTGACAAACTCAAATCCCTGAGGGAAGAAGACGAAGGGGAGCAGGACATCCTTCCTGATGATCTTTCTTCAATTCGCACCTCCTACTGCGTATCAACCGATTTCGGATCGGAAGTGCCAACGTCACGCGAGAAGTGCCCTGACCCACCTGGACTGACGGAAGCGAAACAGGTTCCCCGACTCCGATCGATAGGAAGACTTACCTGTTTCTGATATGGAACGATTCACGCTCCCCCACTGGGAGTCTCCTGAAGTTTTCTGTGGATTCTTCACTCGAACTATTGTTATCGAAAGATTCTAGAACGAAGGAAAACAAAAAAAAATAGATACTCTCCGATTTCCGGATCTAGAAAACAGTTTATTAGTTTCGTAAAAACGTATCCAATGCAACTCCACGCCTAATAACCGCCTGTTTCTTATCATGACCTGAACATTCTTGTATGTACAAATGTCGAGACTACATAACTATGCTCCCAGTTCGAATTCCGTTTTCGCAAAGTGTCCGCGCAGGGGCGAAAACGGGTCGCAATGGTTCCAGTGTAAGACATGACTTCACCTCCTCGATTGGTCCTCGATTGCGCAAAACGATTTGCTGAACAAAGATGCACGTCATACACGCTCTGGAAGATCTGAGTCAGTGAACTCCGAATAAACGATTGAAGGTTCAGGGAATCCCTCGGACATTTGATATCAATTGCATTAACTGTTTACATGAAATACCCGATAAGTAAAAATAAGCTCTGATAGCCCTGTAGTCTAGCTACACTCCGTGCTCTCCGAAAAATCTCTGCGGATGTTTGGCTTTACGGTCTTTTTGTCGCTGAGTTCCTCAACACCTTTGCCATGACCGAACAATTGTTTGTAGGTCGATGATCAACAACGGAAGAAAAATCAGGTTTACCGAGTCTCCTAACCGATCGCATCGGCGTCAAGGGTAGTCACGATATTCTCGAGACAGTTACGAAACATCACATTCAACTCAGAAAAATTGGCTCATCATCCTGTTATTGTCAGAAAGAGTCGTGATCCCTCTGAAATCCTCTCCGAGTCGATTGAGGTACAGCAGATGCGTCCATCCGTGGAACTTCCCCCTCGAGCTCTTTCGGGACACGAATACTGTTCAGACGCCTCGACTCACGACATGTTAATGAATAGCCTGATAATCCCACACGCAGAGATTCCATCACAGGTCTAGCACAGACCAGTCAAGGTCGGCACAAGGCAAGCACAGCGCAACATGCCTTCCCAGGCTCCAACCGCTAAAACGACGTTTGTAGCGTAATGACATATTTCAGTCGCCTCAGGTGGTTTTTGGCTCGATCCAAGTCCGCCAAGTCTTCCTTGAGAATATATTTTCGAATCCCGAACAGTAACTGTGCACGTAAGAAGCCCAATCGATGGTGAGTACGTCGAAGTTGACTCATTCTTGTCGCTGGGATGGAGACCGTCGAAGAGTCTCTGAGTATTTGTAGTGTCGAATGTCCATTCATTCGTCGCGAAGAACTCCAGGAGTCCCATGGAATTAGACAGACGTTCGTAGAGGCGCGAGAGCACGGGCTTCTTGCCAGCACAGCGCAATACCGCGTCAATCATTTGAGCCGGAACATAGTGTAGCAAGAACAGACGAGCCTGATGCAACAGCTTATGTGAGGTGACGCGGGGATGTGGGTAACGAACGATTGAATTTGATGGGTACTGATGCGGGAAATCGACAGATTGCTCCATGAAGGTCCGCCTGGAAGGCAGAAAATTCAGTTGGCGTCCTGAGCGTCGTGGCTTAAACAGAACAAACGTCCAGGAGCGGCGAATCGGCCCCCTTCCAGAGAATCAAACTCACCACTTCACCGGGTTTTGAGTGCCTGAGGCACAATTGTATATCTTGAACCCGTCACTTGTGTGTTTCGCTGCTGCAATGATTGTGTTCGCCACGAAATCCACGGGAATCAAGTCAGCAACGCAATCGAGCTGAGTGTAGAGGGTGGTGAGAACCCCGGTTCCCAGCGCGATCAGGAGCCCATTAGGGCCGTTGTAGTTGTCCACCCATCCTGGCAGAGGTTCCGCAGCGGCTCCTGAAGAGGATGAGCCTTTGGGATCGGGATTCACAGATATATGCGTCGACTCCGGGAGCCACGAGCCCATGAGACACATCCGCGTTCGATATCCCGAGATCTGCCAGTCTACAAGTACTCTACCGACGACTCGGATCATCTCAGCTCAGTCGACACACTCGAGTGTTCACAGAAAACCGTCGTCTCGACGATTCGCTTCAGTGTCTTCGACTGTTATGCCAGCGGAGAGAAACAAACACGACCACAACACTTGTTGAGGAGCGTTCGCGGCATCGACTCTCCACGATGCTTGACACGGTGGACATTAGGGACAAAGCTCATGACATGCGAAAATAAGCGAGGTGGAAAACTCACCGGTTATGATTGAGGGACGAACTATGGCGATGGGAAATTGAGACGAGTATTCTTCCACGAGATTTTCGGCCAGTGCTTTCGTAAACGTGTAGGTGTTAGGCCGATCCTTCAGAAGCTTCGGGCAGAGGTGCTCCAGAAGGTCTTCAGTCATCCACTCACACATCGACATCACATGCATGGGCTTCACCTGTTCAAGAGATTGATCAAAAACGATGTAACAACGATAACAGAGATCCTTCTTAGCATGCTGAACGCTGAAGCGATCGAGATAGAGCTATTCTGAAAATTTCCAGAAGGCTGGAGGACGAGCTTCGACATACTTCACACTTGTAGGTTTTCTCCCCGACATCCCTCAGCTGGCAGTTCGAGTAAGCCGTGGAAACATGTACGAAAGATATCAGTTCTTGAGGCTCTTCGCGAATTCGAGCACCTTATAGGTGGCCCTGAGGTTCATCTCGACGCTGCTACGGAGCGGTTCGGAGAAACGCACCTGGAACCAGAAATTATGGATGTTTGGTGTCACGCACGACCATCCGGCCCCAGTCAGGGAAGAGATGCTCGGAATCGCTTCCCTCGTGTGCGCTCGTCTATCCCTCAGCGGAACTCCGCTCCGCGAGCGCTTGGCGCGCCCCGATGTCCTGCCGTCTCCATCGCTGCGACCATTCGCTGAGACGATGAGGCGGAATTTCCCACCTTTTCCCATATTCGTATTAGTTGCAGGTGGGAACAGCGCGATGCAACTGCCCCAACGGAACCATCTGAACTCGCTCGAACTCCGGATGTGAACCATGTTCGCGGGAATGCCCTCGGTTCGCCGGATTTCGTCGAAGTACATACACGAAGCGAACAACCTCACTCGTGAGGAATTATCTGTTTTCTGGTCCACGGCGAGCAATCGGAATCGGAACGATCCGTTCTTTCGGATGCCCTGACGTCAGTCTTCAATAAAGAAAACCGTTTTCTCAGAGGAGAGTTTCGCGTCTTAGACACAGCAGCGCACGAGTGCTCGGATGAACTTTCGAGCAAGGCGTAATCTGAGCGCTTTTGATCCTGTTGAGACCCGAGAAAAATCACTCTGAACTGAACGCTCGCGAGTGAACTTCGAGCAGAATCGCATAATGAGTACCGTCGACCGATGTTGATGTCATCGGATTCGAGTTTCATAATACCGGAGGTATTTCCGCTGCGTGCGAGAGCGAGGTTCGCTCGTCGCAGTTTTCTGATAACTGCCGATTCATCGGCCTCCACAACTTGTGTTGTTGCTGCAGCTGCACTCATTCAGAACCGAGAGTCGGACTGCTAGTCCTCAATCTCCTGGGCTTTAATCGCTCGCTTCTCGGATGATTAAACAGAACCTTTCATGCCAGAGACTTGAGATGCGTTCAAAATGCTTCGACCGAAAGGCTGCAATTTCCCGAAAGGTTCACGCACCTCAAAATTCTACGACTTTTTTCCCAGTGCTGGAAATAAAACAGAGCCAGGGGAGCCACTTACCGAAGCAGCCGAATGGATAACCACATTGATTTTGTCTTGGAGCATCGTGAGGTCATTGTCGTGGAGTATTATGTGATTCTTCAAAAGGTCCCCAGAAATAAACTTCACCTGGAAGAAGGCGAGCCGTGAGTATTCAGCGATTATTGACCGGCTCGCATCGGTGGAGCCTGATTATCCGTTGGTGCTCCGAGTTCCGGAGGTGAATTCGAGCTCACCTTCGTGAAGCACTCGGGGTTGCTGCGATGCAAAGTATCGAACAACTTCTCGGCTAAGATCGCGTTGAGGCGATCCTGGCCGTTTGTTCCTTTTTTCTCTCGAATGAGCACGTAGATCGCCCCTATACTGGGGCATGAGCGCAGCAGTTTCTCAACCAGCACCTGGAACCGGGTAATGGGAACACTCCGCGTTTTAGGAAACTCGAGAAACTGTCGCACGAAGCTAGTCCCAAAAAGCATCACGTGACAGCTGATGGCATCGTTTCGTCCACTCCCCGACTCCAGACCCCGCGGGGAATATGTTCGACCGATGTTGTGTTTCCGCACTAGTCAAGGAAGGGTATGAATGTCCGCCCAATTTCGACGAACCCAACAAACCTTCCCGAGGAATCCAGTGATGCCGGTGAGGAAGACGTTCTGTCCGGCGAAAAACTCGGGTATGGTGGCCATGCTGTGGCTGAATGAAGGAAGCGAACTGCTGCTGAAATCGAGAAAAAAGTTTGTCATGGCCCAAGCAACTCCATCTCCGGAAAGTTCGGACTTTCGCGAAAAGACGAGAGTCCCACTGTCTCCCGTGATCGGCAACATCGGTAAAAGACACGTCGAATCCTCGGGGAGCGTTTATGATGGATGGGATGCGCGAGTTTTTCTCGAAAACTCGCCCGACTTCGTCGAAGTGGTCGCAGAATCCCGTCGGGTTCGATGTCGATGTTGCAATTGTGATCCGCAAATGAATCGTTCGCGGTTTCTCGGTGGTAGGTCCCGCCAGCGTCCAGATATCACTCAGGCGCGCAAGTTAGAATTTAGCATCGGATATTTTCTGGGTCGGGTTCTTCTTTTGTACTTTGTCTTATCGCAGCGATTAATGATTATGCCCACAGATGGAGTCGTATCGAATGACATCTAGTTCCAGAAACCGCGGTATCGGTGTCATGCCGCAGAAGCGGGCAATCAAGCATGTCACGTTAAGGCGCATTCGATTCTTCTAGTTTGCCGCCATCGTCTCAGTTCCGATGTCATGGTGCTCCAAGCTCTCGACTTGGTGCCCCCACGGCAGCTCCGAATTCAAAACACTCTAGGCATTGAGGGCAGGAGGTGCTCCCTCAAAGCTTGATCGCTGCAGCTCGTAAAAAACCCTGAGAGGGAAGAGTTATACGGATTTCAATATTCTCTGGAGCGAGGAAACATCGATGAAGAGCGGAGAACTCGAAGTTGGACCTCGCGCCCAACGGATTTGTCGCTCGAGCGAAACAGAAACTTCCCGTCTCCGCCGGGACGGGGGGACTCGATGGGAGCAATTCTGATTGTCAGAGCCAACGCGCACCTGATGAGAGTCGGAGCGGATGGCTCTCGGAGATGTTGTTGACACCATTTCACTGCGCGGGGAACTTACGTGCGATTGTGGAGGATGGAAGGACTCGAGGATCGGGCGACCAATCGGGCGATGGGTAGAGCAGAGGTGCTCGAAACGAGAATAAAACAACAGCCGGTGAAGTCTCAACGAGATTGATTGGAAAGAATCGTTCGGTGGTGGTGTCGGTGCTCCCAGAGGGAGCTCCACTCGCACAACTCACTCACTCACAATGCGAGGAAGCCGAAAGAGAGGAGGGCTCGAAAGAGAGGGCAAAGGCAAGCTTCACTAAGGTTGGTAAGGAACTTGTGCTCGTCTGCTTCCGATATGGGAGAGGTGACAAGCTCGAATGGCCCAAGGCGGGCAACCGCACATGCTCAACAGGATCAGGCCCCGTCGCATATGGGGGGCCGTGGTTTCAGCATCGCAGTCTCACGAGGGAATCGTTTGGTCGCTAACTCGGACTGGATATGCCGAGAGCTGCTGCTCCAGGACAAGAGTCATTCCAAGTATTTTCTCTGTTCTCATGGTCCAACCCGGGATGATTCTTGTTTCACTGCGCCAAGTGAGCGCGACAGATATTCTCGGTAGTTCCTCGATCCATTCCAATGGAAGGTAAGGAATCCCTGACAATGAAGTTTGCGGCCAGCCGTTGTGACCATGGAACTCAGCAAAACATTCAAGGGGGGACCTCAAGAAGTCCCCGACGGTGATATCGACTTTTCCACAAGCGAGAAATACGCTTGAGCCCATCCAAGAGAGTTGAAACTTTCGTGCTCGTTTCAATTCTCGAGGCTGTACGAGAGATCAATCAGTTTGGAGCGTTGCTAATCAAACTCACATTCCTCGACAAAAGCATGGATCTGTAATCAGGAACACCGACCCATCCTCGTTTAGAGAGACCAAAATTAACGTTGGTAGGCTACAGAGCTGCCTTATGTCACTTAACCTCAGATAAGCCCGCAGTCGCATGCGGAGCTGGATGAGGGCTTCCGGAGAAAATGCAGCTTGGGGTGCTCACAGCTCGATTGATGAATTCATCGACGAACAATGAATCAAGGCGGCGCTGTCAGCATCAGGAAAACATTGTGAACAAAATAGTCAACCGAACAAAGCTCAACGGGGGGCCCAACGCGCTGCCCGGGTCCGGAGCTTTCATTGTCTCTCATGAATCCGGCCCTCGGCAGTTTTTTCAGGGGAGGTCGGGATGTCGGGTTTTGATCATCGACGCTACATAATGGAGGCGTGAAGGAGTTCAGCCAGTGATCCAGCGCGCTCCGATACGTCACGAGATTCAAAAAGACATGTAAAAAGTGTGTAGATCATAGTATAGAATGATACAGATGAATAATCAGCCTTCCATATCAATTGCAGATGGTTCAGCAGATTACGGCTCATAGCTAATGGAAATGTTCGTAGCGTTGCCCCTGCTCTCGGTTGAGGATCTTGCAGCCATGATAGGTGCACGTATACACACAACGCAGACTCCATAGTGTGCACGCGCAGCCTGAGAGCTGTCGGCTCCAGCTCACAGGATTGGCTTTGACAATCGGCACGGTGGCGCCTTTTGGAGCCTGTCCAACCCGCTCCAATCGAAAGCGAAAAGGTGAACGAAAGCTATCAGCGAACACAAATTAACAACAGGGGAAAGAAACCGAGCTGCCATCGGTGTCTCACGACGTCTGGACGAGGAGAGCGGTCATTCCCACTCCATGCTGGTAATACGACCGAGCATAACGCTTGGGTACGACTTCTCGTGGGAGCCTCTCGAGCGTAGGTTGTGGGTCTAGAGGGGAAAACAGGAGACGGTCTACGGGTCCCCATGCATGCCACGCTCAGTGAGACGGTTGGCCGTCCGGCACCCCCGGGATTTTAGTTCGCATTTTCAGTTCGCCTGGATCTGACCCGTATGAGAAACCTTCAGAATTGGAAACATGTGCCCCGTTTAATGAATCTTTCGTTCGAAAACCCCTGTTTGACGAGCCGTCAGCTGGAAGAATCCCCAGCTCGATGAATCGCGTGTGTAGTTATTCAAGGACTCATTGAATGCATGCGGATAGATTCTGCTTGGTAAAACTCTCCGAAATCGACCAAATCGACAACTCTGCTATCCTGGTGAAGTTCCAAACAACGTTTTCCCACCTTTGAGGGGAATCTAGCATTGGTAAAGAAGCCCCGGAACCACATGAGGGTGCTCGGAAAGTATGGGTACCGTCAGAGAGGTTTCATCTGCACAAGCTCATTCTGCTGGAAGCGGATCAAGGAGCTCGCAGTGGACTCCATCTATGTATGCAACGGATAGTCGTACAATTAATCCACCCGGTCGGGCCGAAAACTGCTTTCCTGTATTCACCCCATCAGAATCACTCCGTTAGTCGGAACGTCAGCCCAGTCAATCCGATCATTCCGGAGCGAGAGCTGGAAATCCGCTCCCGAAAATTCGATAATTCATCGCTTCAAGGTGGTTCGAAACGTCCAAGCAATCTCCGCTGGTTCTCGGACAGTTCCTTAACGGTATCTTGCGAACAAGTAGAGAGCTACCACGTCCTCTCAAACACAGCTCGACGCGAATTGAGACAGTGAGCTCGATGAGGATCCGTGCGGCGAAATCCGGGTACTTCTCCCCGCCGGAGCTGCTTAGACTCCCACCGTTGAAACTCACGCAGTTGAACGCTATCTTTCACGGTGGTCGAGGAGGCAACTCAGTTATGCATTCATTGCTTGACTTAATTGAACCGAATCGGTGATGATTGGTCTTATTTGAACGCACGTCCTTGGAGCGACGGATGACGAAGCTCTAATGAAGATGAAAGTGGACCCCTCGACTCGATCCGGACGGAATGAGATAAACGAGTGTTCGCCGTTGAATGACGCACAACCAGTTTTCCACATTTCAATGTGGAACCTCGCCACTGATCAGCGAATACCGTTCGTGGTTCGCCAAGTCCACAGCAGAGAAGATTCGTTGTGCGGAGACTCGGAAATGCAATGGGCTTCCACCAATTCGATCCCTCTCTGGTGCTCCCGTTGGATGAACAGGACCCAATGAATGCTGCCGAGCCCGCAAAGGTTCTGATCAGGGAGACGTTGATTTGTGTGGAGATTCAGGATTACTCCGAGTTGACGAGTGTGAACTATAGGACAAATTACGTATTTCGAACGCGAAGTGCGAATGAGATTTCACGTCCATGGCTCATCGGGATTATAATCATCATGAGTGACAGGGGTCTCGGAAGTACCAAAGGATAAGTATCGAATCTGCCATCCCATCTTGAGTTTGGCCAGTTCCCCGTTGTGGGCGAACATATCTTCCGGAATTCTGAGTCTTCCACGCCAGATGCGCCGGCGAGGAAACGTCCGTCTCGATGAGTCCCAATCGCTGAAACCGGGAGCCAACGCGTTCATTGGACGAGCTCGAAATTTCAGGGGAGCCAGACTTTTCCGGCGGGTTTCTGGAAATGTTACGCGTTTCAACGGTTTTCCCCCACGCGAAGTCGTTCAGTAGCTCGACGCTCAAGGGGATCTGCTTGTGTTCTGGAAGACAATTTTGATAGGCTTTCTTGTTCGAACAGCTCAGAATCCGCACCAAAACAGGTCGGCTTTCTGGAGGAGGGTGTGCAGGGATTTTTCTTTTCGTCCCGCTGCTCCCTCTCCGAAACGGGCGCGTCTGCCGAGAATAGTCTGGGAAAATTTGTCTCAGTGTTGTCAGAGCAGCCGACGAGCTTGGCTTTTTTTTTCATTCATGTAGCAGGCAGCAGTATTTCGTGGCCTTGCCTAGACCCCCGAAATCGTATTACTCCTTTCTGCCAATGCACAGAAAAATTCCCGGCGGAGAACACTTGCATCTTCTCTCGAGAATTAGGGAGTCAGTCGATTTCGATTTCCTCGCCAGGGATACATAGACTGACCGCTCCATAACTCTGCAACAGACTGTCGTAGACTGATAGCACCAGAGGCGCCTACATCAAATAGGCTGCAGCTAGATGAGGGAAAATCCCTCGCGAGCGGGAAAAGAGCGATCTAGCGGATGTTCATCTGCTCAACTGTGAATTCCCACCCTTTCGGAAACGGGGATTCATCGAACTGTCTCCCGAAACACCAGAAAGGTTTCGGTAACGTTTGAATGGGTGCCCGCTTCCTGAAATAAGCTGATCCGATTACACCGGCAATGATGCCTCGCAAGAGGGCGGTAACACGGCATCAGCCCCTGCGACATGATTGTGAACCCACCGCTGCAATCACGGAGTCTGTTCAAACGCCGTTCTGGGAATATGTCAGCTCGATGGGAATCATCTTGGGCAGCACTACTCAAACGTTAGTGCTGATAGAGATGTCCAAAAACTTCAAGAACCGTCGTTGCTTTCACGTGCAGGAGCTGAGGGTCGTTAGAGGGCTCAGTCTGATAGAATCCCATCGATGAATCATGCGATTTGATCAAACGCGAGAAGTGGATCTGAGAGAGCCTGAGAAAACTTCTGTAGCCACTTGGAGAGCTGATAGATTTCATTTTTCCTCCATCAGTATCATTTGAGATGCTATTTGAAACGACATTCAGAAAACTTTTTCTTCATCCGTCAATGAGCGGTGTCCCTTCAAACTTCATCACGAAATATCGGCTCTTCAGTGAACTCTCCCCATTTGTACCCGGTTCGACCGACGTCCGGGAAAGCGTCCCGGAATCCCACACCCGTCTGGGCTAAACCAGCGTTTCCGACTCTCCGTATCTGAAAATGCGTGACGATCCGGTATTGATTGGTCTGGGCGGTTTGCCGTTCTCTCTTGAGATGCATCGGTGTTATTGTCGAACGGACTGTCCATCCCTCTCTTCTCTCCTTCGGGCTCACCGAGCCGGAAACCTCGGGCCTCGGTTTCATCCCTCGATCTGCGTCACCTCCACCTCGCTCAATATCGCGCACGATACAAAACGTCACGACTTCGTCAAGGTTACTTCCCGCGTTTCGTCGTTGCGCGATAATCAGGGAGCTTGAGAAGGCTTCTTCGACCAGATAGACGAGGACTCGACCGATAATGGCGAGGGGGTACCTGGACATTACGTATTCCTGAATCGCATGCCAATGCAGCGAATGGGAAAAATAGGAAAAACCGAGCCTTCATATGCCGAGCTACTTACCATGGCTTTCACCACAAAATCTGTGCAAAAGAGGACTTTTATATAGAACGCAATGAGCAATGTATCTGTGAATACTGCGGCGAAAACAGAATTACCCGCCATCACATCCTAAAATGCACATACTTTGAGAACAGAGCGATCAACGAGATCGCTAAAGAGTTACTATGAACTGCGGGAAATCCGCGAATAAATCGCTATTATTAATGCAGGGAGTTCGACGTCTGAGTGAGAGCTCCCCGAAATCCAAACTTCTGGATAATCTCCCTTCGATCTCTTCATCGACGGCACAGAGGAATGAGGAAACTCATGGCTGCTGGAAATAATGCAACTGATCGCTGCTCAGAGAATCTCATCCATTGAATGATGTTCTCTCCCGATATTACGTTCATAGTATCGGAATTATATTGACTTTCAAATTATCCGGAACGGTCATTCACTGAGTTTCTCGAATGGGAGCGGAGAACATGAACATTGAAGATGCCCGATACCCGCCGTTCACCAGGGACTCTTCGAACGTCAACGCACTCTGGGAGATTCGCCCTATGGGCAACGATCCGACGTTTTCCACTGTCGCTGGGCGATCTTGCGGCCCGCGATAGAAGAATTTCATCTCAACTTCCCTCCAAGCATTCCGCTTCGCACAGCGTCCCTTCCATGCGGAAAACTTCTCGGCAGCCTTCTTAGCGTAAGCGTGAGGGACTCATTCTGGAGGATTTCTGACAGGAAACACACGTGATGCTTACAATTTTTCCTTATCATAGCCTTGGTAGCGATGGACGAAGGGTGTAGCTGTCAATGGGTGGGTCCTGTCCCCGGGAGCTTTCGTTGAACGGTCCCTGGGGTTGGATGGCGGTTTAGAGGGGGAGTAGGGATAGCAGTCGACCCTAGATGGCTTCCAGGTCCTAAAAAATGCTCGAAAGCCTCGAAAATAGAGGTTAGCTTGGAAAAGTTGGTCAGGCAATAAAACGAGCCTTGGAGTTTCGCTTCAAACCTCGTTCGATAGGCGAAGACCATGCCCATTTTGAGTGACATACGGACGAGGAAAATCGAGTGTAATTCTACTCTGAAAAGCCGGAAGAATGTGTCTGCTCTTGGCCAAAAAATGCAGCTCTCTTAGGCGTTTTCGAAAGTTTCAGCTTGAGTGCTCCCAAAGCCGAGTACGTCCGCCGATCCAAGAGAAGCTCCATGCTTCCAGCGCGAAACTCGGTTACGCGGTCACGAAGGGAATTCGCTTTCCTGGGAATGAAGGTGGCTTTGGGTTCTGATCGATGCTCTATTCACCATCCGTGGCCTAGGATCGGAGAGTTCGAGGGATGCTGAGGAGAATGGATGCAACTGAATCGTTCCTCCAGGCGTCGTCCATCCAAGTAGATCAGTAAATTTCTGAGGAGTGAATCATTGTGTGAAAAAAAAAATTTTGACCCTGTCCGCAGCTTCTCAATAACTCCATTTGTGTCACGGAGAATATCCTCTCGAGGAAGAACAGCCCCAGCCGAGATTTCTGAGGATACCATATTCACTTGATAATCGAATTTTTACTCTTGGAAAAGAATCAAAAAGCTTCTGAGAGGAATCGAGAGGAGATCGAAGTCCCTCAGCAGCTCGGTTTCATGGCCCGCCAGAGCTCTAGAGAAATGGACGTTCGCCAGGGCAATAACAGATAACCTAGTGTGCTGAAACCTAGAAGAGTTTCTTCACGAAGTGACAAACACAAAAGTGAAGGCAATGGAGAGACTCATAAGTTTGATAACCCAGTAGGACCTTGAAGATCTCAGTCTGACCAGAAACACACCAAACAGACCAATGTGGAATATGTTCCGCAAAGAACTCAGAACGAGAATGCGGGATAAGTTGAACTTCATATGGAGACGAAATATGCAGTACAGATCCACATTAACTGTTTATCGACAGTTCAAAGAGACTCGAGGTCTCGAGAGGGAACTATACGATAACTCGCGGGGCAGTCGGTTATTGGCGCTAGCCAGAGCAGGAATGCTCAACACCAAGAGCCGACAAAACTCCCGATACCCTTCCATAGACATGAAATGCGCTCGATGTGGAGCCCCGGAAACCGACAAACATGTCATTCCGGAATTCGAGGAAGGAAAATACTCCCAGACGGAATTCGCGTACCGACTAGGACTTCGCCCTGATTCAACAGCGAGAAACCTGAGAAGGACGATGGATATCCTAAGGCGATGGGAGAACAACGGACTATGATCTGTGAACGCAATACAATTCACCCCTGAAATGAAAGGGAACATATGTGCATATGTGAGGTCCAATAAAATCAAATCAAAGTTCAACCGATAAGACTGAAAGGACTCCCCGTGATTGAGACAACCGGCAACAATTGTGATCCTGTATGCTCAACTCATCTAGATGTCGGAAGTTTCGGAAGTGTCACAGAAAGAACGAAACCTGGAGGTTTCGTTGGAGCCTGCTAGCTCATATACATTGGAATCCACCCAGCTGAGGAGTCAATGAATTTTTCAAATCATCATCTTGTCGGAGTTCGACGACAGCAAATGTGGAGCTATGCGTTTTCAAATCCCCGCGAGAAAGAATGAGGGAGATTCACAAGCAATGTACGAGAAACCAGACAATCACATCAGAAAACTCCATTTTGAAGACAGATGATTTTTCATTCCAGCATTAGATTCGTTTGAGTAAAATATCGGGATGAGCTGATCGCTCATAAGATGGAGTCAGTTGATGTATCACATGGCTTTCAAATGCTAACTACGACGGTGGTTCCTTCTCGGTGAAGTATCCCAACGATAAACTCGAATGAAACAATGCGCAAGCGTAAGGCAATGGAACAGGGAATGAACACTGTAAACCGAGACTAGAACAATGGAGGCTCGTGACACTTCAGGGGACGCGGTCAGGTCTGCGGAAATGGTGTGTCATCCGTTGAACATTCCGTATGTACAGTAGAGACCGCTTCGTGAAGGCTTAGTGACCGAAAGCATAGTATAGCTTAGAGATGATTTTTGATGCTGAGTATGATGACGAGAACGGAAGCAAACACCACCGCTCCGATTGCCAGCTGACCAGCGATGCGATTCTGGAAGGCTTTCCGAAGCATGGACGTCAACAGTTGTGAACTGCGCCCAACCTCGTGGTTTGTTTCTCGCATCTGCAAACGGAGTTTACGACACTCAGTGAACACATGGTAGATAGTACTCCTCCTTCGTTTGCTCCAAAGCCGTATGTAGAACACTCACCCGTTCTCTAGCCCTGGTGATCACCTCTCGTTGATGACCAAGTTCACCGAGGATTTCAGCACCAACTTGTTCAGTCTCCACAGCAAGCTGTCGGCCAGATCTCAGCTGTCTAGTAGACCTTTCGAGTCGTTCAGTAGTGTCGAGCAGTTGGACTTTGTCATCTACTGGGAAGTCACCGCTTTCTCTCGACGAGTATAAATCGATGCGTGATGTCGATCGCGCATCTAGCTGCAAGCAGCAGAGTTTCGTTGAACACGATCTTCAACCCATGTCCCATGCATTGAAGTGCTAGGACGATGCTGAAAACTCACGTATTCTTGTTTGAGCCTCTTCAACTCGACCTGATAGCTTCTCACACGATTTGCATATTTCGACTTGAGTTCAGGTACCATTGATTGAACTTCAAGCTCCATCTGCTCCAACTGTGAACGAATGAGAAGTCACATAAGTTTATAAGCTACGCCCCGAAGAAGAGAAACATCTCACGAGCTGGTGGGAGAAGCCCTGAGCTACCATCTGTGACAGTTTAGATTACAAGTGAATCACTCAAACGAAGATGTCAATTTCTGGCTGTCAGATGGATCGGCTTCGCGCTGTCACTTGCCCCGAAATGACACTGGAAACTGATATAACGATACTCACCAGCTCATTTGCCTCATCGAGCAACCTCTCTGTCCCACGAATATTACTGTTCCGATCGACATCTCCTGCGGTGGACAGTGACGATATTTTTGTCGTAATTTCGGCTGAAAGTATAGCATACTGCTGTTCGAAATCTTCCATAAGAGTCGCCATCTTTGTTTTGAGTCACAGTCGCAGAGTTTGTCGATGGGCTGAGGGCCGCCTCAAAAGGTCGCCGATGTTAGCGGTGAGCGCCTGGCATGAGGCTGGCTCGAAACGTACCACAGCTGTCTCTGGGGTTACGAGACGACTCGGCCGCACGGAGAAAGCGTTTCTGTTCTCAACAAAAATTATCATCCTGTATGTAGATCAATAGCATGGCAAGATATCATCTGCATGCCTCGTTCCGACGAGAACCTTTGGTACCACGGCGGCACCAAAATAAACCGAGTCAGTGGTTTCGGTTTCCACGCTCTTTCCTTTCGACCATTCCGTGAGACGGTGCGTGTGCGGTTTCTAAAAGAATCCACGGAAATCTGATAAATTTCAACATATATCCGTTGGAATACCGCAGGGTCTGGTCCTCTAATATCATTCTCGCACACCTACAGGTTTAAAAATGGTTCAGCGACTCGTCCTGCGTCGTAGGCTCCCCTACAACACCGCATCCAACAAACGACGAGTGTGAGCTGTTTTCGAGTACTTACTAACTTCCCAATGTCTCCAGATTTGCTAATTTAGCGGTCTGGAACAAGTTACGAGAAGGGCCTCTTGGGGCGCTTGGCCCTCTGGATCTGTCCAGCGCGGAGAATCTCGCAATCTTCCGCATGCTGTGCACATCGCGGTCGATGCTGGTGGGCCAGAAGGATCCACGAGTTCCGAAATAAGTTGAAAGAACAGGCACGGTTCTGGTCGCTGCGGTCGAAACGTTGCCGGTGGCGCAACGTGGCGTGGTCATCGGTTCTTGAGCGGATGCCACTGTAATCTCTGAGCTGCCTCTCATGGGTTCCGGCGTTGCAGGCCTTCTCGAATTTCCCAGAGTCGGGCTGTGTCAGAGGTTCCCTAAAATACTCGCATACACATGCTATTTCGAAGATTCCTGACGTCAGAGACCAGTAATCTCGCTGTCACTGCTACATTCACGCACGGAGGAGCTCAGAGGTGATCCGGGGTCGCTCTCTGGTCATCCATCGAGACACTCGTGAGCTCCGCAGGACCTGCTAGGTTTTAGGAAGAGTTAAAGGTCAGGTGCGAAGTCCGTGATGACCCCCTGATTTTAGAATCTTCCAACACTGAGATTTGTCGCGGGGTTCGGCTGTCCCTAAAGCCATGTGGAGAGCTAACCCGGATAAATGACATCGTACATAGGATATACTATCTATATTCGTGCTCGTAGTGCTCGGCCACCGATCAGGTTTTGCTGCTGGAACGACGAATAGTGTCCCATGGATTGGCCCAGACTGGTCGGCCGCGAAGACAATCCACAAGCTAACAGCAGCTACATCACTGACCGCGCTCTAGAGGCTGAGCTCGTTAACCGCCTGTGGGCGGGGATGTAGGATGATCACCAACAGTCGAATTCTAAACCAATTAGGGGAATCGTGACCATCACCTAATCGCCTTCTAAGGCCTCCAAACTCAATGTGACGCCTTATTCCAGTTCCAAGACGCCGGGCGGCCGACTCGTTTACCTTTATTTGGGAAAGCGACGCACGGTGCCCAAATGCGGCGACTGCAAGGAGAAACTTCTAGGAGTCAAAGGAGCTCGACCCGTTGAGCGATCCCGACAGTCTCAACGCATGAAGCATGTCACCCGGGCATACGGAGGTTCCCGCTGTGGAAAGTGTGTGCGAAACCGCATCATCCGCGCTTTCCTAATTGAAGAGCAGAAGATAGTGGCTCGAGTTCTCAAGGCCCAACAAAGGAAGTGAATAAAAGAGGCTGTGAGGCTTTGATGTATGAGAGATGTTTTCATTCGTTGAGATCGGTATAGCTTAACTCTTCAGACGCCGTGGCTCGTTCATTTTAATGTAGATAGAGGGGGCGATGACGGTTAAGAATGAGCTGCGTCATGTGTCCGCGAGGCATCGGAAGTGGTGATCGCCGCGTGCAAGTGCGAATCTCAGCTCTGCCGGAGAAACTTCGAAGTTGATTCACATCAAAATCGAGGAACTCCTTCCGCGGTGCACCCGAGCTCAGATATTCCATGGCTAATCATTTTTTGACTCTTCAATCATTCGCCTCTTGGTCCTATCACGTGTGTTTTGAAGCTTCCGCATGCAACGAGCTTCGGATTCCTTCCGTGATTAGATGCGAGTGTAAAATAGCCTACTGATGTCCCCTCGGGAACTTGAGAATCCGGAGAGGAACGCTCCTTGTGAAGTCGTGGTGAGTTTCGACCCGGCCAAGGCTGAGAACACATCGGCTGGCACATCATCTGTGTCCTTCCGAAGTCACCCTTCCATAGCCAGGAGAAATACCAGCGTCGTGTAACGGTCTGTTCACGCGTTTTCCCCGTGGTACATCGATCCTCCGGTCCAAAAGCTGCGGCAGTGGCAAGCAGTGTATCGTTTCATCCCAGAAAGGAAAGTGGAGAGCATGAGTGTCGTGGCCAGAGAAGAGAGCGAGAATTTCAGGTCGAGTTACCACGAGTTGCTCTGTTACGAGGATTGGATCATTCTCACACTCAGGGTGTCGTGCTAAAAGTGAGTTCAGTTATAGGACCGGCGAAGGCTCTTCGGGGTTCTCTGAGGCTAACTGCCGTCGTAGAACGATTCACTTTGCGACTGACTCCGCTCTCGAGCGTTCAGAGCTCGTGTTCGCGCTGATCGTCGCTCTTGAGGAAGCCCATCTGAGCCTGACCCCCCGACGGCAGGCACCTATCACAATCATCATTCCTTCAGCTGATTTCGAGCACTGAGCTGTGAGAGCACGAAGCTAGCGCGAGGCGCTATGAGCTCCAATGACGCGGAGATTCCGGCGTTCAGCAAAGGACAATCGTTCGCTCCATTCTCGCAAGCGAGCGTTCAGTACAAGAAACCGTTCATTATTGGTGTTGCCGGCGGCACCGCATCTGGCAAGGTAACGTTCGATTCTCTTTGACATGCGGCGCGCTTTCAACCCTTTGAGCCGTCCACAAGATTCCGAGATGGAGCTCGTTGTCGCTCGCGGGGGATTCCGCATTACCTCGAAAGACCTGTGAACACATGACAATGAACTTCCTCTTCGCAGACTACAGTATGTCACAAGATAGTGGAGAAACTGGGCCAAAACCAGATGGAATCACGGAGGCGGCAGGTCGTCGTGATCAGCTTGGACTCGTTCTACCGAGAGATCAACGGTGGAGTTGTTCCGCGAGACTACAATTTCGATCACCCGAGTGAGTTGAGACGCGGCCTTTGTTATGAGCCCCCTCAAGTCATCGTACATGTTTCAAGCCGTGTGTCGTACGAGAACCGCATGATTCGTGCATAGCTAAAACATTCGCAAACAACGCCGAATTTCAGATGCGATCGATGAGGAGCTCTTATTCCAAACCATTCGGGACATCAAAGCAGAACGCGTGGTAAAGGTAGATTGTAACTATATCCACTGATTTTCCACATTCCAACCCTTCTCGTTGACTCCTGATGGCAGTACCACTTCGATTGCTCTAGACCGCAAGCCAGTTCCGTTTTCGTCGCCAGTCACGTCATCGTCTTCACAGATTCCTGTCTACGACTACCAGCACAATTGTCGCAAGAAGAATGAGTTTAATATTCTCCATCCCGCGGACGTTTATTTGATCGAGGGGATTCTGATCTTCTATTTTCCCGAGGTAGGTGGGAGTATAGGGATTCGAATACTCAGAGCCAGAGGTATTAACCCCGAGTCGACAGCAGAGGCCTTGAGTTCGACCTGAACAAAGAGGGAATATTGAGTCCTCCTCATGAGATTTTCGTGAATCAGATCCGTGAGCTCTTCGACATGAAACTGTTCGTCGATACGGATCCTGACACCCGACTTTCGCGGCGTGTCTTGCGAGATACTCAAGAATGGAAGCGAGATCTTGAAACTGTCCTCCATCAGTACACGACGTACGTGAAACCAGCTTTCGAAGAATTCTGCTTGCCGGTATGTTAGTGCGCCCAAGGAGCGGCGTCCAAAATTATTCGGCCAGGGTTGTCCTTGGGTATTCATATCGGGGAACCGAGGTACACAACTCACAGGAACCGTCGTTGTTGTGCCTTTCAGACGAAGAAGTACGCGGATGTTATCGTGCCACGAGGAGCTGACAATGAAGGTTGGTAGTCCCGAATTACTTGGACCGCGCTCGGCCGACAATGCCCCTCAAGAAGAAGCTTGCAAGGATCGATATGAAATGCCTGGGTTAGCATTCTCTAATCTCGCAAATTTCCAGTTGCCATTGATCTCATCGCGAAGCATATCAAAGAGCTTTTGAACAAATGAGCTCCGCCTCATTGAGTTAGCTCTCGTCACAATCAAAGCCTCATGTGTTTCCGCCTTATTGATGAGCCGAAGAAGGAGCTACAGCCGAAGAGCCTTCACGAAGACGCACGCTGAATTATGCTCCGGGGTGATGTAAGGGTCGATGTCGTTTCTAGCAATATTCTCAGACACATTGGGGCGGCGAATAAAAGTTCGCCGGAATTTTCGCTGGATCTGTCATTCCAAGAAGTCATGACTGCTCTATCACAGTAAGAACTCAGGGTCTTGTTCAGAAGCAAGTCGAAAGTATTCGTGGACATGAGCTTACTCAATAGCCGGTGAGTCCGGGAAACAAGAGGGAAGAGCGCTCTGGGAGCCGAAGTGCCTCACGGTCTCTCTGGAAGAACCATGACGCGAAGAAAGCTTCAGAAAATTATTCCTCATTTATCGATAGTAATTCCCTCATGAGACACAGTTTCTCATAGCCAGTGCCGTGAACGACACCTGAGGAAGAAAGAGTTCGCCAAAGCTCAAATAGACAGATAGAGCGGATCATACAAAACCAGAGAGGATGCAGCGAAGTGAGGTATAACAGAAGGCCTCACTTCGAAACTCGGGGGAACGGTCTCCGCGGCCTCAATACGATGGAGCAAAGTTCATGGAACATCGGAGAAACAGAAACGCGGGGGTGGCGTAAATGAGATCAGGGAGCCGTTTGCATGTGAAAAGAACAGCCAGGTGTATTTTTTTCTCAAGTTGAGTAGTTTATTTTTTGTCTTGTTTTTAAATTGTCGTTTCCGAAATGGCTTCTCCCATAGCGCAGATACTTGTAAACAGTTCGTATCGGTATTATTTTTTTGGTGGTTTTTGAAGAAATCCGAGAAGTACATGTGCTAGAGTGTGGTTGTTTACGATCGTTCATCGAACAAAGCAAGACCAAGAAACTGGGATGACAAACAACGAGCGAATATAAGTTAAGCCTAGATTTGGATGGGTACCTCTCCTGATGAGTTGGTCGAAGTGCACCCTTCGGATCACAAAACAAAATCGATTTATGAATTTGAACTACGATACCGTCAGTATCTCTCCGGTTCAACTGATCGCGTTGGTCTCGGACACGAAGACATTTGGCCGGTGATGAGGACGTCACGTATAAAAGTATCGTGGAGCACGAATGCAACGGAACACGCTGTGGTACGTGGATAACGTAAATGCGCGGCTAGTTCCTCTCTCGGACGCCGGCAGCGGTCCAATCGTCCTCATCTAGTGCCAACCGTTCAGCAACTCGTTTGGTTTTTGTCATCGTAGTCTCCATTGGTTCTCGGGAGGGGCCCTGAGAGCGCCGTCAAGGTGGAGGATCCTGGATCCTGATAGTGGCTCCGAATGAGACCAGTTGTCCTGAGCACTCTGGAGGACGATAATATCCGCCCTGCGAAACATGGCATGTACCCGATAATCACCTACGGTGATAAGCCTACACTCGAAGAAAAGAACGAGCATGGAGGAAAATCGCTCCTTGTTCTAGTACTTTGATGGAAAACTTTGTCGTGAGACGCAACTGCCGTTAAGACCATTCAGGAGGCAAATGTACTGCGGCCGGGGTTTCGTTGAGAAAAACCTTTTGAGGGGGCTAGTGGATGTGTCATGGGAATTCGGTCGCTCTTGAAATCGCAGTATTGGCTCCACCGCACGAGGCAGGGCCGATCTCAAACCCGGAAATCGCATCCCCCAGCCAAGCGAGGGCAGTTCTTCGAATCGATGCTTACGAATCTAGAGGCCCCTCCGAACGATGAGATTTTTGAGTTGTGAACAGGTCTCGACCTTCTCTTGGTGTGGACATCTCCCATCTGATGCTCCTTCGTGTCCTCTGTTCTGTCCATCTCAAGCGCCGACTAGAGAGTCGATGTCAGTTCCGGAAAAACTTGGATTCGCCGAAATCGATGTCGTTTTGCTTCCTCGAGTCGAACGGTTCGGTCCGATCAAAGCTGGTTCAACGAGCGATCGGTACTTCTAGGATCTAGTAGAGAAAAAATAAATTTCACAGGGGCGTTGATAGAGTCATTCGAACGGTCGCTAGTCAATCGGTATCTTCACGTGTCGCTTTTTCTCTCCGTTCAGCTTGAAAGTTCCGCCTCCGACAGATCGTCGAAGGGCCAGTTAAAACAAGGACCTGACAAACTTGTGGCGCGTCGGAAGCTCGCCGGAATATCGATGCGCGAAAATTTCCCAAACCCCGGAGCCGGTAACAATAAACGACAGGGCGTTAAAGTCTGTTGAGTTTGCTCCTTGTCTCGTTTGGGTCTTTTTGCGAGTTAATGAGCGAAGTGAAAAGACCTAGTTTCGGTTTCCTCTGCGTCTTCATGAATCTTAGTGGAGGGCTTCTTCCAAAATTACTACTGCGCGAGGAGTTAATACAGGTAAAATCGTTCGACCGATGGATACATATAGAAGTCATAGGTATGGGGTGTTTGATAGCTCGTGTGACTGTCTGCCCGTGAGTCACTGGCTAAGAGACGCACCGACGAAGCGACGATCATACAAACACCATTCGAATGGGCATCAATGAACGGACCAACATCGTATGAACATGACCATCATATCAGTGTCGGTGAAGTGGTAGTAGAGTAGTATAGAAGTGTAAATTACAGTCTCATTCCCATTCCGGTACAATTACCATTGATGATTATTCGATACATGAAATTCTTGTTTCCATCGTCTGCGTTTGCCGCCTCGGTAGTAGTACAGTTGGGATGTAGCACAAAAAGAGGGAAGAAACAGAGTTTTGGTATTTTCGCCCCACTCCGTGGATTCAGTGTTCACTGACGTCTTATATCTCCGCATCTTGACGTCGCGAGTCGTTATAATTCTCAGTCAGCCAGGATGTCGAGTGTCGCTCGACTCACCGTTGAAGGCGAATTTCGAGAAAAAGACACATGTAACACTAACCATAATTGAATGGATGAAACGCGCACGCTCAATGAATGATCCACCGGTAAATCACCACTCAACCAGTAAACAAGTAGAGGCCTACTGAACGGCATCATCATCATCACCATCATACTTTCAAGTGAACACGCCTTGAGTGCTATCTGGGGGTCCTGTCAGCGATGACCGGCCTCGACTCGTCGAAGGCTCTACCAACGGCAAACCGAAATGATTCGGGAGCCTCTGACACACAAATCTCTCCGGTCTTGGAGCACTCTCGTAGATCCGCCCTCGATGAGGGAACTGAGCAGGAACGATCCAGGGAGATTTCTGATTCCGCGAGAGAAAACAGATTGGACTCGAGAGCTGTTGGCCCAGTCATCGCCGACCTAATCAGCGTTGCATACTGTCCTCATGGGTTCATCGCGAGTGTGCTCACTTAATCAGAAAAAATACAACATGCTCACCGAGCTTCATCTTCATCATGTCAAGTCCGTCACTCATCGGTCAATCAATCACTTAGTCATCCTCTCAAACTTATGCAGATGAACAACATTCTTGCCCCTCAGCTTCATCTTCATTGCCACCTTAATCATGAAATATCTATTGTGTCTGGACTAGAGTAATAGACTCAATCGATGAATAGAAAGGCAACAAAATATTCAGTAGAAGACACCGTCAAGTATCAAGGTGGTTTTGAGTCGATCAACGAATAAGTCAATACGATCGATCAATCAATCAATTACTCAATTAGTTATTCGATCAGTCTTTCCCCTGCCCGTCAGCCAGTCTGTCAACGATTAATTCAGGCAGTCGGAGCTCGAAGTCGGGATCGACTTCTATGGCATACTTCTTCGCTAAATTTCACTCGGCCCGACCGGAAGGCCGGGTCGGCAGCGTTGATTGATGGCGACAAAGAGAGCGAGTAAGCGGCGGCTGTCTCCCCTCGGAGAAGATATGAGCCCTTCGTCGTATAAACACGCCTTCAGTCCATCTCACACATTCATTCCTGTAGCGAAAAACGTTCATCAATCAATCGATCAATCACCGCAAAAATCAGTCAGGCAATGATACAGGAATTCCGTTTCTGGCATCAGGACCATCAGCAACATGGGGAACAACGAGAAGAGAAAACATTCCGCTCGTCGACAAGCGAACGGAGTTTGGAATCAGACTCCGTCTGGTTTGACATTCAGAAGCGAATTAACGACTTTCTTACGTATGAATCGGAGACCACTCGATTATTCGGAGGCCACTTGTTTACCACTTTTCGATTCATGAATCAAGAAATCAGACAGCTCTCGCTTGCTTCGATTTTGGCTCGTTAGTATCCGTGCAACAATCACGGAAAGCCGCACGTCGACGGGCTGCTGCCGCTGTTTGCAGTGGCTCTTGAATTTGCTGCTGTTTCTGAATTTGCACGAGCTGCTCGATTTCGTCAGATCGATGTTTCGCTTCGAGTCCCTCTGCAGGTGGCGAGAGAGTGTTCGGTCGCCTCGGGCCCGTACAGGCCGCTGATGCTGCGGTCTTCGGTGCTTGGGTCCTCGGTGATAGACCAGGTGAAACAACAGATGATTGAACGCGAGAAGCTGCGTCGCACGACGACGAGGAACCGCAGCAACAGCAGCGGCGGCAGTAGCCATCAGGAGTAGGTTTATGACTCGTGAGAGAAGTAGAACAAGAAGAAGTACGAGGAGCAGTACACGAAGTTTTAGTCGTCGTAGTTATAGTGTCAGTATCAGCAGTATCGGTAGACATTTCCGTTATTTCCTCGGTAGTGGTACTAGTGGTATCCGCAGTAGCAGTATTAGTGGTATCGGAAGTAGTAGAAATAGTGGTAGTAGTGGTGTTAGTAGTAGTAGTAGCAGTAGTAGTGATAGTAGTAGTATAATTAGTTGATGAGATAGAAAAAGACGAACAACAAGCTAGTGCCGAATCGGAGTCTTGACTGATTATTCCGCGCCGTCGCGCTTCGCTGAAACGAATCACTGAAGACGATCGGCAACCGTTTGCAGCTGCGTTCTGCTCAACAGGTGGGAACCCTTCTGCGATATCTAAGCCGCAGCAGCTGGAGTGGCTCGGGTCTCGTGGCTCAAGGGAGGATGAAGTAGTTGTTGCGGCGGCGGCGGCGGCAGCGAGAGTTTCCGCAGCGTTTGTGACGGCGGCAGCAGCAGCATCCGTACAGGATGATAAAAATTCAGTAGGAGGAGAATGAGAATTGCAAAAGAGCGCTGTTGATGAGCCAGAGACCACCGGAGTGGATATTCTGTTGGTCAGTTTATCACCATCAAGTCCACCATGATCATCATTATTCTCATAATTATCATTCTCATCATCGGCGTGTTTGAAGTTTTTGTTGGTGGCCCGCCTCTCGGAATCTTCTACGAGCATGGCAACCGACGCGCATCGCTTAAAGGCGGTGATTCTGTGAGCGTTGTCGTCGTCGACCCCGTCGTTACCAACGTGATCTTCGACGTGGGAGTCGATCTCGCTCCTCAGATTACTCTCAGTTTGCGCAGCGGTCGCCGTAATAGGTGAAAGAGAACTGCTGCACATCAGGCCGCTAGAACATGTCGGAACCGGTGACTGTGTATCGGGCTCGCTCGATGAGCGGCTCGCTCGACTCGTCGACAACGAAACGCACGAAGATTCTGCGCTGGGAGACGATTTTGAACTACCAGCGCTGAAAGACGACCGGGCTCTTTGTGGAGTCGTTCTCGAATCTCGTCGGGGTCTTGTTGAGTCGAACTGGCGATGTTGGCGCTGGAGTTGGTGTGGCTGTCCTCGTCGTTGTTGCAGTTGCAGTCGTTTTCCTTGGCATTGCTGTGACTGTAGATTTCCTCGAAGTTGTTGCTGTTCTGGATGGTGTGGAAGGTGTTCTGCTAGATGATGTTGATATTGTTGTTGATGCTGTTGTTGACGGCCAAGATGCCCCTCCCAATTCTAATCACTGTGGGCTTGCAAATTCATAGACCGATGCGTGTGCACGTTCTGCCATTTGTTGTCCTTCTTGACCCAGATGCGAGTTTCCTCGGTTTGTCGGCTTCTGGCCTGTCCTGTGCGGCTGTCCACGTACTGAGTCAACCTGTGGAATGACAAACTCTCGTGAAGTGCTGCTCCTCCGAGCTCTTCCCCAATGATGGGCTCCCCTGATGGAAAAGGACGAATCGGTTTCCGGTGGAGCCGGAGGACTCACCTGACATAGGCAATACAGGCAGCGTCGTCTCCCATCATATGGACTGTGGGATTCAATATTGTTGTATTGAAGCCGCTTTTCACCTGCTTCGAGGCTACTTCGAAGTAGAATTTATGGAATTCCATCCCCTCGATGAGATTTCCCATCGCCTCCGGCGCGAAAGCCGTCATGTGGGCGTCGCACAGTTTTCTTGAAGAGGGACACTTTTAGGTAAAGCATGCCGTGCCGCCACCTGATATGTCGTTATCCAACTGGAGATTGACTCACGTGTATGTCTCGAAGTCACTCGAATTGATTGCGTCTATGAGTTGCTCAGTGAGCTTGACCACTTCTTGCTTGCGCGCTGGAGGGAAAGTTGGTTATCGATCAAAATGGAACCATCTACTGCGTGGGAGGAGCCGAAGCATACTGGACTCGAGGAAACGAATTCCTCAGGACCGGTTGACTGCCAGAAGCGTTAGTCGGCGAGGACAGATCATAGCAGGGACTAGCGAACATATATGAAAATGGAAGCGGGGTGGGAGGACGGAGTTTTCGATCGCAGGTCACAGGAGAGTAGAGCACGCTTTCCTAGCTTCGCATTCGCGTCGTACAATATTTAGAGGTGATGCAGTCAGAAGTCTCCACTAATTGTTTTTCCGCTCATACAGCGAAGCTTTAGAATTTAGGATGGATAGTCTTAAGAGTTTTCTTGCAGATTTTATCACGAGAGCAAATGCTGTGCAAGTGTATGGACAGGGTAGGCTTTGTTTTTATGCGTTATTTGATGACAAGGCCGAACGACGGAGATTGTTTGTTTGGATCTTCGAAGTCAATTCGGGCCGATACATGTCCCGACGGGGAACTCTCCCGCTTGAAGTATTCTGCAGCGAACCATAAATTTCGGCTAGCCTTGGAGAAGCTACCAGATGAGGAGACGGCGAGCAACGGATCTCCTCTATCGGAGAGAGCTGTGTGCAGGAAGTCTCAGTTCCAGGAACCACCAAGACTCGACACGTTTGAGATTCGGAACGCCGGCTCATGAGTACAAACAATCGACAGACTGTCAGGCGCGCGAGTAGCAGGAGCAACAACCACCAGCGAGCGTGGCTCTACGAGATTAGGAGCGAGAGAAGTCGGTAGTGAGGGAGGAACTGTTGCCAAACAGATTTTATTGCGTAGCAGGGCAGCAGTAGCGAGGGCGATCGGTTTCGTAAGAAGGGTGGCTGCCGCACTGACCGACTCTTGGAAGAGTGTCGTCAGTGCAAGGCCCAGAGGGGAAGTCTCATACAGGACCGCGGTCGCGTCCGTGCATCAGCAGGAGCAGTAAAAGCGGCATCATCAATAACAGCTTCAGGCAGCAGAGAGTTGGGAGCCTCCCTTCATGAAACTGGAGTACTTACGGTCAACGACTGCTGGAGAACCCATAGAGCTTGTACCAACTCCTCCGTTGCGGATCACGGCGCCTGGTTTGATGAAACACGAAATACTTGGTGATTTTTGAGCCGATTTAATTTCGTGGCTCTCATTCATCTGCCTTCGCTCTTGGTTCGAAGTCCGCCTGATCTCGCTCGAGGATCAACTAGCGGAAAACTTTCAGATTCAACTCTTCAAAACGTCCCGATGCATTCAGATCAGTGCCAGCACCAGCAACAGCAGCAGTACAAAGCGGTCACTGCGGGTGAACCGACTTTCGACTCAGAGCATATCAAGGCATACCTTCGGAGAAGATTTACTGCTGCTGCAGCGACTGACGTTAGGCTATTCGCGCAAAGCTAAGCTTGCTCATATCGGGTCGAGTTGACTAAACGCTCTGGCCCGACCAAACACTCGACAATGCTTGATGGGTGGAGGAGGAAGCGCTGGCAGAAGAGGAAATACCGACGCCTGTAGCGGCAGCGGTGGTGGCAGTGATAGCAGCAGCAGCAATGGCGGCGACTGCAACACCGGCGATCGCGAGCGGTGGGTCGCAGCGCGGCAGAGGCGGCAGAAAACATCCAAGCAGCACGTATCGCTCTGGTTGGAATCGGGAATTCGCACAAGATAGAGGGAAAGCGAGATCAGAATCGCTGAGGGATCCAGTAGATCGGAATCGGACAGAGCGGAACATGCAAGCTTCAGGGGCAAGAACGCCGAATCGAGGACGGAACAATCGGAAATCAGTGCCCTGATTCGCCGACTCCGAATAAAGTTCGGAGGCCCCAGTCGGAGGCTTCAATCAAAGAAAGTAATGGTTTATCAAACATGCCCGATGTATGAGAGAGCAGCATCGTGTTCTGACTTTGGAACAAACGACAATCTATCCCATGTTGACGCAAGCTACCCAACGGAAGGAATGTGTAGCAAAGTCGTCGGAAATAAAATACCGCAGAACTGCTAATCAGAGCGGTGTCTGTGCTTGGCATTTCGTAACGTTGAAGCGATCTCCGAGTGACATGATGGAGATCTCTCTTCCATTCAGCGGGTTTTTACGCGCTCTGCGTGCATCGTTGGCCCTCAACATCGACTCTTCGGCCCCAAGGGCTGCACGGGGCAAAGCAAATCTATCGGACTCCTCCATCCTATCTTCGGTCCCGCAGCAGAGTAAAGATGCACTGTGGGCATTCAAGATCAGCGCGGTGATTGGTTTTGATCTCCATGAAGATACGAGCATTGAACAACTCGAACGGACAGGCAACCTCAACTCGATGGCCAGCCCGCCATGCACAGATCGACGGCTGACGGCCCATCGCAAACGTGGTGGGCTAGCGTCGACGGGATAGCGTCAGGGTCCACATCTGGTCCTGCTCAAGAGCCAGATGTAGATTGAAAACTACCTGGGTGTCACATTCGCTTTGGTTTGCATGTCATGTTTCTGCGGCTAATGCGATACGGCGACGGGCCCGATCAATGCCGAAGTACCGGAGAACAGTACCATACGAATCGTTGGATGTACATAGACCAATCTGAGCGGGAAACCATTCATCGAGCTCTTTGTATGCTATCGTACCTTGCGGATCGCACTGGATCACAGTTTTGCTTCGTTCTGGACCGCTGTGTGCGGATCCATGGCTGGTGACGTCTGAAACGATTCTTGACTGAATGCGGGGTTGCAAGGGTTGATGTTGTTTTGGCTTCGAGGTTCAACAGAAGCGCACTTCAGGAACGACCTATGGCGCCGACAGGGTTCTCACTTCAAAGAGCATACAGCCACGATTTCCGATGGGGGAAGTCTAGCAGCGCCGCCGGATTCTCCCCAAAAAGTTGAGTCGCTAGTTTTCAAAAAAACAGTTCCGAAATCTTCCACCGGACGGATGTCGCATTCAACGGGCGGAAAAGCCGGGGAGCGTTCGCGTTCCTCATTGAGGCGGGACATCAGGTTAGATATCTTCTCTACGACGACATGGGGAACAAAAACTACATGAGATGACGCTGGCTAATAAGAGGCTAAAAAGCGCGTCAACATTCAAACGCACTCGTGACATGTTGCTTTCCGCGAACAGAGGACTCGGAGCAAATGGAACAGTTGTCACTCCTTAGAGGCAGATTCTCAATGAACACTGGCCAGCACAGAGAGAAAACCCATTCGAACCGAAATGGCGAAGGAACTGAATATACGCACAATCTCAGGATCTGAGACCGTGGATGAGCTGAGACTGTGAGGGCCTTCCTGAAAGAAGACTCGATCGCTCGAGACTTCCTCAGGAAAATCCCTTGAAGCAGAGATCACATTCCTTCTGCGTCGAGGAGGATCGTTCATCCCCGACCCCGAAGCTTTGGAATGAAACGAGCACACAACGAGGACTCAGCCGAAAACCGTCAAGAACGACAGTCTGTTGCCGAATTATGCGAATCAGTCGATGCATCAATCGAAAACCACTCTATCATTCGTTAGACCATCTTCCCTATCAAAATCAATCGAGTATCATACGATAACGAATCGGAACAACGAAGTCATGCACGATGTCCGTAGGATCTCCATCATGAGAGACTTATGGACAGTGTTGATCGATGCTGGAGAGAAAGCCCAATCGATAAGCTTCACATCCGTGAGAATGACGGCACGATAATCGAACAACAAATATCTCGACAGCAATGATGATAGTAAATTAAACATGGTGTGAGGAACGGCAAATGCGATGCTGCGAGCTGCCCTGCAATGGTTCTTCGAGTGAAAAACTGTAGCCTGAGCGCGGCGAGAACCCCAACCACAGCACCTGTCAAAGGAACACGAAGCGCCGTGGTGTATCGTAATAGCGTTCCGTTCTACGGGGAGATGCTTGCGTCACTGCCTGCCTTCTGGCTCGCCCCTTGCACAATCACCTGATGTCATCTTTCCGCGGAACGCAGTAGATGAGTTCCCTTCAAGCAAAAATGGTACAGCGCCCGACAGAGTCCTCTCGAAAACTGAGTGGACTCCCTGCGCGGGGAAAAAACCGCCGAAAAGCCGATCCTGAAGAGCTCCGTGCCCACGCAGAACCTTCAGTCGACCAACAGACACGCGATGGAAAAACATTGGTTTCAAAAATTTATTCGGAAAGCGTTGTTCAGCCCTCGAGTTTAGTTAGGTGACGTATTTGGGTGCGGAAACAGCCTATCCTGTTTAACAAGTGATCCAGTGTGTGTCATCGTGAGTTCCTCGGTGGGTGGAGGGAACGGTGGGTGAGATTGCCGATCGGTGACTTTTCAGATACGAGGTGGGCTCAAGTCAGAGAAGGAATCGATCGGTGAGAAAGGCCTTGAAAATCCGGTCGTCTGGTCAGGGTTAGACCTAATGATTCAGTTGTGTAGGGAGCATGACGAACGGAGCTCGTCCGCTGTTCTAGAATCGAGTGCCCCTCTCTTGTGGAGTTCACTGCTTGGACGAGAAGTGAAAACCGTTGTGAGCCTGGCATAGTGCTTTTCATGGAGGGGGGACTCCGCCGCTTGTAGGAATCGGAGGGACTTTGCCGATCCCGATCCGCCGTTTACGGAGGGTCAAAACCTTGACGATGCAAGGGAATAATTGAGGGACTTCGGAATGGCCAAAAAAGAAAAAAACGGGAGACAGCTATTCTGAAGGCGAGGGAAGCTAGTTATTACGAGTCGTAGGACCGCATCCCCTCATTTTGAGCCGTCTTTTTCTGGTCAAGATGCACCACAAAACAACACTGTGGGAGACTGTCAACTTGACTTCTGCGTTGTTCTTTCCCTTGAAATACGGCTCACCAAAATTAAGGACATGAGTTCTGACATCATTCTGTCTTCTCTCAAGTGTGTGGTTCGAATATGCCTTATGGAGAACACCTGAACGTTTAGGTAATAATCATCCTACTGATCCATGTATCCATCGAGGGAGAAAGAGAAATATGTGTTGGTGGCCTGTATTTCTCAGCTCTCGCAACAAGTCGGCATTTTGACCGAACTGTCTTTCCTTCCAGAGATGTGTCTATGGAGTTATGGATGGTGAATAATGAGTAATGTCAAAACACCCAGGCTCTAGTGTTGGAGAAACCATGAACCATGAACATTAACACCACCGATAAGCAAAATATTCGATCCAGGTTCCGCGATTGCCATCAATCGAGCGACTCAGAGATTCTCGGCGAGCCCATCGGGGCGGTTCGAAAAAGCGAGAGCTAAAATCAATGTAGCTCGCGTGATGATTATTAGAAGCCTCTGGATTTACAGCCATCCGAGAGAGCGCAACACAGGCCGCGGCCGCCTGGGACTCTCAGTGCTCCCAATGCCTGAAGGCGAAGGCCTTAGGAAAGATCTTCGTCGCCGTCGGGGTACGTCCGTTGAGGATATTGAACGTACCGCTGCTCGATAACCGAGGCGCAGCGGCGGAAGCCGACTGCGAGAGCCAAACGCAAACTTCCGCCGGGAAACGAGCGGTCAGGCGGCTGAAGCAGAAGCACACTGTGTCGCGAAAACAAAAATCTCCAAAGTGGGCCTCATATCGATCCAACCAGATGCAGGTTCCCGAGAGGCTCGTTATCGCGGGAAGGGGATTTCATCTCTTGCCTGAGGAGGCTGGAGGCACTAAAAGCGCGATTGATGAAAGACGGGCAGACCGGTTAGTTAGTAGATTTGTTGCGAGGCTGGCTGACTTTCTAACCGTTATGTTTCGCCCAACAATGGAAAATTATTCACAAGAACAACATGAACATCAGCGATACGAAAGGATAATAAGAGGCACACTAGAAAAGGACAGAAGAGCAAGCTTAAATGAGGAGGTGAAAAGAGGCGGACTCCATCCATCATTCTCCATAATCATAATCATTCATGATGAGAGATGACCGTTATTGTAATACCTTTGACGCATTCAGAGTCTTCTTCAATCGTGGTGCTAGCGGAGTCTGTCGACTCTTTCACCTGGCTCCCTTTTTTCGTGATTATGCTTCGACCTAGAATGATGTATGCGCAAAATTGAATCAAACGGATCGGATCGAATCGAAGCAATACAGACCTCCGGGACTTCCGACAGAATCGTTTGTTTATGGCCGTAATTTGCTCAACGAAAGCTACGAAACAAGATCCATCATCGAGGCCCCGGAGGTGATCGATACGCGCCGATCTCGATTACTAAGAAATCGTAATCCGCGTCATCGCCGGAACCTGCCATCGGCTGGTAGATCCAAGTTTTGAATTCGGATTTCGAACTGCATGCTCGAATCTTCACCACAAGTAAGTGCTCGAATATTCCGGACCACGAATGGAAGCAGCTCCATCGCTTGGAACTTCAAGCACATAACGGCTTGATGATCCGGGCACAATGGGAGGTGAACCAGGGCAGAGCAACTCGAGAGGTTTTCGGATGAGCCCGACTCATGACCGCAAGAGGGCCAGTCGACAGTTTTCGGTCGGGTAGGAGAGTCTCAACCCACTCGCTTTTTCTCTCGTTCCTACTGTGCTTTGTTGAAGTTTAGATCTCTACGATTTTTCCGTTCCCTTGCGATGCGATTGCGAGGCTTTCTGTTTTTTGTTTTTGACATCAACACCTATATGCATTTAAATACTACTACGGATATCTATACATATCTAGAAGAAACGTTAGACATCGAACGTATGTGACAAACGGACGAATCAACGAACCGCAGACATTAGAACGAATCGAAGCAAAACTGAACTGCAAGTCCAGTTCTCTTCTCGAAATCAATCTGAAAACGTGTTTTTGAATCGTGTGACGCAGAGAAAGAAAGAGACAATTAGAGATTTAGATTCTGTAAAAGTGCTATAGCTGGAGCTGCACAGCAATCGACTCGGTCGACAGAGGCCGTGAGTGGATGACCTTGACCGCAGATCGAGGGCGTGCTACCATCGATATGGACGAGGAAAATACATACAGAGATCACTGAAAGATAATATTCATGAAGATCGAAGCGACGGGCAGAACGGCAACGCGGACAGTTCCAGGGACCGGTGATTTCAGGGAATTCTGACGAGATGTCGGATTCCAGTATTGTGAGAAAGATCGATTCGAGGTCAGCGTGACAACATGGACAAAGCTGCGGCTCTAGCAGGCCAACGTGTCGGTACGACCTTGTTCGAGTCTTCACTTATAGCCATGGCGCTCGTCTCGATCCGCTTTGTCTGATTGTTCTTTCTCAGGAGCTCACTGTCTCATCCCTTGACCTGAACTCGTCTCAAAACGACTCGGAGTAGCTATGCCCAGCTCGAAGCACATCGAGTGCGGCAGTGGAATGAGCCGTCGGCGACGAAATCGCGAAGAGATGGCCCGGGAGACGGTCCGTGAGCAGTCAGTGATCAGGGACGAGGGCAGAAATTATTTCGTAGTTTTGAGTAGAGGGAGTGGCAAAGTGACGCTGAAGGTGCTCCGCTTCCTTTCGGTGGCGACAGCAGCCAACTCGAGCGTGGACTTCGCGGGACACAGTCTCCTTAATCGCGCTCCCGCGGTGGACAATCGGGACGTGATTCGCACGCCTCGGATTTCCATACGTATTGTACAGGTTAAGCTCCCGACGAGGAATAAACATTTGAACGGAATCGGGGAAACGGCGAGAACTCACTCGAAAAGTTCCTCGTGGCGAGCATTGTGGTCAATATCGCCCCTTTGAGCTTCCTCCTGGCGTTGAATTTCCTCAAGCACTCGACAGTCTCTTGTCGGTGTAGAGTTGACGCCACGCGTTCCCTCTGGCAGATCCAGGGGTGTTTCAGAGCCTCGGCGGCGGTGATCCTTTTAGCGGGGTTGACCGTGAGCATTAGGTTAATAAGGTTCTTGGCCTCAGGCGTCACTGTGTCCCATTCCGGTGATGGGTAGTCGTATGCACCCGCCTAAAAACAACAATAACAGGTAGATAGTATTAAGCATCTTCCAACGAATCGCGTGATACAGGAGGGAAATTAAAATGGACGCGGTGCCAGCGACCGTCACGGCCGCCGTCGTTGAGTTGTGGCTCTAGCTTTCCCTGGCTTTGTTACAAGTATCAATACAAGATACTGCGCTGCGGCACGGCATTCTTCGGTCACGCCATTGGATGCTAACTGCACTCTGTCGTGGCTCGGCAGCGGCCAGCTCGCAAGCTGGCAGATGGAAAGGAAGTGAAACAGTCTGGCGAACGTACGGCCGAGCTGTATTTATCCCGCGTTCTCTATGACCGAGTGGGAGAATTCGTTGTACTACCTCCCACCCCGAGCGTTCTGACCAACGGGCCGTATGGGTTCCTGGGGAGATAGAGAGCGGTCGAGCGACAATTGTACTCACCTTGATCTGGGCATACAGTCGGTGTTGGTCTTCGTCCCAGAAGGGCGGGTAACCGACCAACAGAATGTACAAAATCACTCCACATGCCCAAATATCTACAGGCTTCCCGTAGGGATCTTTCTTCAAAACCTCAGGTGAAAGATAACCCGGTGTGCCGGCAAAGCCGTACCAGGCCTGCTGTTCACCCTGCACTTCGATGGCAAGACCAAAGTCAGCAAGTTTCACAGCAGCTCCCTTGGCTGGAAGAGAGGAACTTTTCGGTTAGATTCAAGCGTTTCCAATCCCGGTGAGATGATGGGAACATGGCTCGGCCAACTGTCGCTGTGCGAGGGGAGAGTTGTAATCGCACAAATCATTCACATATACTCCGGAATTCCGTCAATATGGGGACGGGTTCTGGTGGAATAAGGAAGGAAAAGGGTCGATACGTCGATCAAAGCTGCTTCCATTGAGCTTGGCGGTGATAAGCTGAGGTGGCGGCTTCAAGAGAATCCAGGGCAAGAGCTTGTACAGCAACTTCGATTGAATCGATTGCTTTATTCGATTTGGAGTAGATGTCGGGCGAGACTCGATTAAAAAACTAACTCGGGAGCCCTCGCTGTTGTGTTTGTCTACAGGCAGTGTTCAACGTTCCTCAAGTCTTCCGTGTATTTTTCCAGGACGGCTCCAGCTAGGGACCAACTTGACGGAGGGCTGAGGAACTCAGCGTGGGTGGAGAGCAGAACAAGAAAACGGCTCCCGCAGCCGATGCAGAGGCGTCGCTTCGATGCACAAACTCGTACCAAAAGTCGTCCATGTTCGTCGTTCACCGCTAACTCTCGTGCCTGTTGTCGACTGAGCTCACCTTTGCTGGCAAGAAGGAGATTTTCTGGTTTGAGATCTCTGTGGACGACATTATTCTGGTGGCAATGGTTGACACTTTCCAGGATCTGCTGAATGCAGTGGGAAGCATCGGCCTCGCTGTAGTATTCTCGCGCCACTATGTCTTCAAATAGTTCTCCTCCAGTCACCAGGTCGAAAATTAGGTAGTGATACCTGCAAGATGGGAGCGAATCTATGAGGAGCCGTTCCACCGAAAATCTCAGGAGTATGAAACACACCCAACAGGTCAAAAACGGGGAAAAAGCTGACTGAGTCGAGCCGTAGGCAATGGTTGCTGCAGCTCTGACCCGCCAATCGAAGCTTCTCCAAGGAGCGGTGAACAAATGAACCGAACAGGATTCAGCTCTGCCTCTTAGTTTCGTGTTCGTCAAATTCGGTGGATGGTTAGAAAATCGATGGCTGATTCGGCTCTGTGGAGCTCTCAAACTGTCTTCTTCCTGATTTCGGTGGAGGAGGAATTCCTTGAGGACAGCCCGGAGAGCCGACGGAGGAAAATCAACCCCTCACCGTCTCAGCTCCACCCGATCGGCTCCTCGGAGTTCCCGGAGTCATCGGGAAGAGGGACACAGATAACTTCAAGCTGGAGGGATTAGGTCATGGGCGACGTTGAGATGCTTACCCTTCTTCCTGTATGCTGTCGTGTAATCTGACAATGTTTGGATGGTTCAACTTCCGGCATATTCGAGCTTCGCGTTCCAGCTTCTGGAAGTCTCGAGCCGACAGTTTCTTAGTGTTGATAATTTTCGCTGCGAACTCGAGTCCGCTGGACTTCTGTACGCACCGTCTCACTATGGAAAACGCTCCCCTGCAAAGAAGAGAAAAGGTTCACTCAATGGTGATCCTCCTCCAAGTCCCTCTGCATGCGGGAGTGTGTTTAGGCTAGTAATATCATCCATCCCTCGTGGGATCACACTGGGCTCACAACGCGCTCATCGGGAAGGTTTCAGCTTGATTGATCTGCAAGCTCTTCAGGTGAACTGCGCGCCTGACACTGACTTTCGAGAGAATACCGACGGTTCAGAAGGAACGACAGGGGAGAAGTCTGACAGGAAGCGGACAGGAGTGAGGCCTGCTGGATGAAGTTTCAATATGAGCTCACTCCGCGCTTCGGCAGTATAAATACGTGTAACGGCTTAATTAACGTCAACTCCGTGAAGTGTATCCCCGCAGACAGCGACCTCCGAGCAGTGTTTCCCGATGCGAGGGCGTGGTTGGTCTCTGAGATCTCAATTTAACTCGATCAAAACTCATGCCTGCTCAAAGCTCTGCCAATTTTCTTCCGACCGCTCCCCAAGCCTACCATCAGCATCGTCGATTTGAGTTCAAACCTCCGTTAGCTTCTCTTCGTCTCGCCTGATTCGTTTCTCTCTTGCTGCCCATCTGCGTCGACGATTCACAGCCGAGGCTCGCGCGATACGGCGACGTCCACGTGCACCTGAGTAGAATTGTCATTCCGCAGGAGACGCAGATCGTTGCTCCGGATATCTCCTGCTCATGGAATCTCCGTCTGACCCAGCATCGCGCCAGCTCGATGTCGTCGTCTCCGTTGCCGTCGTCGTGGTTTGATTGAATCCGTGCTCCACCTCCAGCAACGATGCGGAAAAGTGAACATTGCCTCCGTTCGTGCTGCTTGTCCCCTCAACGTTATTACCGGCCCTGACCTCTTCCAGGATAACTCGGTAAACAGCTCGGCATGACAGGAACAACTTTCGTAACGCATTCTGCGCTCGCGAATCTCAAGGTTATCCGAGAATTGCGTACCCTGGACATGGATCTACTTCGTTTCATATCGTGGTGGCATTGGGGTTTCACAGCCGGAGCAGTCTCAGTAACGCTGCTGTTGGTACCGGCATATGTCAGCGATTGGCCACTTCCGTTAGGTCTTTATTTGATAGCGAGGAGAAGGGCACCGACAAGTCCCATTGCATCCATTCGTGATCCCCATACGCCCGTCCAGCTCCAGGCCTCTATGTGAACGATGCGCTGAGGCGAATTCCACAAATCAGGTCGCCTGCAGCCGAGAAACGTTCCAGAGAACCCTCCGATGGGAGGCTCCAAGCTTCGCCAAATGGGATCCTCGTGTTCTTCTCAAGGACTGCTCACGTAGGAGCTCGTTCGAGACTTCTGCTCGCGCAGCTCTCAGAGCACGGTTCAAAACCCACTTCATGTGCTGCGTGGGAATGTCTCTACCAGGAGTGCTCTCGCGGAGGAAAAACCCCCAGACCTTAGTTCCTTACGGATATCGAGACCCAACAGGCCTCCTTGAGGGTTCAGGCGGGAAATCCTGGTTCTGATCGCTGGGAATTTCGAGTCACGAGCTCTCGAATGATTCGGAGCCCGAATCCGAGCGCAGCGAGCCGAGTTCCGTGAACGGTCGCTTGTTCTTCTGAGAGTTCATTCGAGGTCGGTAGTCTCGCCCCTTTGCATTGTTGCGTTCTTCCAAAGATTGGCTGAACTTCGGAACCCAACGGACGCATCAATATCGGCAGCCGCAGCAGCAACCACACATCGCATTCGAGGAAGGGTAAATTATCACCCTCGATATAAGCGAAAGAAAGAGAGATAAAAAGGGAGAGGTGAAGAAAGATAGAGGAGGAGAGAGAGAGGGGAGGCGACGTACGGCGAGAGACAATGCGCTAGTCGCAACCGAAAGCGAGAGGGGAGACAAGAAAGGGACCTCTGGTGGACACACACGGGGACCCGTACGGAGCATGTGAAAGAGCGGCCATAACGTTAGGTCAGCCTTCGAGCCAGCCACCTGTTGATACTTCCCTCCTCGTAGTGCAGAATTCCAGCGCAGGGAGAGAATGAATGATAGAATTCGAGGGAACCGACAGATACCGGAGAGCGGTAACAGCAGATGGCCGAGGTTGGCTTCGGCCGCAGTTGCCGTTGGTCCTTCCTCCGCCGAAGCTACTCCTGTTGTCACTTGCGTGACACCACGATCCCCCTCAACCGTCCATTTTCTCGACGAAGAACGCATCTCTAGTGTTGTCCGTCATGGCGGAGAATGCGGATGAAAAAATCATACTCAGCGACTGAACCGATCGAGTTCCGTCGCTACATCGGGCGTTTCCCAGCATTTCACTACCTTTTCCATGAGTCGACTGTGAGATGAGGGCAGAAGAGGTCCCTATTCGCAATTATTCCTGAGTCTTCCCGGGGGTATGCACCGAGCCGTGATCGAGAGGTTGAGGATGCATTGACTCGTGACATCTGCGCTTCGTGTCACGAAAATCGTGAACGAACATCGGAAACTGACCCACTTGAAAACGTGGGGGATGGCGTTCCGTGGGCCTCGCCGCACCGCGGAAGTTTGCCGGTTGCCTCGATGACAGGGACGCTTTCAGATCATCCAGGATTCGAGGCTAAGAGGAGAATTCTTCGCTGGGAATACTCTTGCATTCTCCAGACCCCATCCGCCATCAAAGATCTGTGGGGGATCAACTTCGACCAGAGGCCATTCCGACAGCCATTCATCCGTCCATCCAGGCTGAAATGTCTCCCGGGAAACTTGAGAACTCAGAGGAGCGAAAACTAATCATTCAAGTCCCGAGGATCGGTCATGAGCGGAGTCGTATTAAGATACTTCTCCTCAAGATTTCTTTGGTTCCTTTGACGTCGGCAGGGATGAAACGCGATCAGCCTCCATGGAGAAGTTGGATAACGCGTGTTTGTGGCTGTATGCATCCGCAGTTGCAGCTTCGGTCTGAAACGGTTGTGTCGAGCCGCTTCTCTGTATAATACTCATGGCCCATTGCTCTAATGGCCGTTTGGCACAGTCCTGCTGCAGGTGCCACCGGCAGCGTTCGCCACAACCGCGTGAGAAGTCTCGCGCTCCCTCTCGACCATTCGCCCTCTCACTGTCCGCGCGCAAACAGGTGCTTTGAAATACTCTCGATAGCTAGCCAACTACGGTCATGATGCATCAGGTCCACGCATGCTCTGATCCCCACGAGATATGGCGGCCGGTTTTGTTGGGGAGCGAGCACCGTATATCTCGGATCTTCACACCTCCAAGAGGATTGTTGCTGTGGCGTTATTTCCGATAATCGTTACAAACGTCCAGGATTCGCTCCAAGCTGAGTAATTTTAGGTGATCGAGAGCGCCATTTGCGTTCAACATCAGACACTTTGGAGCAGATGCATCGAAAACGTTTCAAGAGATCTCAAGGTTGGCGGATATCAGCAGCTTACAACCAGCTGACTGCGTTACGAGCCGACGTCTCAATGGCGAAGAGCAGCCTTTGGTTGAAACTTTGTGAAGCTTTACAGCAACACAACAGTCCTTCCGAGTTCTAGCAATTAGAGAGGCTTCGCACACGGCTCCGCAAATTTCGAGCTCCATTATATCCTCTGCGCGACTATTTCCCAGAGAGGGCTTCTTTTATTTGGATTGTAGCGAAAGGGTCGCCGGCTCGGGTGAAGCGGCGCAGTTTATTTTATCTTTGCGGATCTTCACGACCATCACCGGTACGTGCGCGGCATTTCGTTCTTCGAGCAGTCTCACCTCGGGTGAAGTCCTTGGCGACGGAGCTCCTCACGGAGAGGCCTGAAAGTTTTCGCTCCTCTCTCTCTCTCTCTTAGATCGGAAATCCGAATCAATGGAAATGGTAATGATATCGCCGAAAAAACTATGACGCCGGATATCTACCGAAAGAGGCCTATGAATGAAGTATGACGCTAGCAATTCGAGAGGTTTTGCTCCACTATTGTGGAGCTTTCCCATTCCGTTTGATCAATCAAGGATACCGTCTGGCTCCTAAGATAAACACATGAGCTGCGTAGAGATAACCGCATCGATCCAACGTCCTATTCGAGCCCTCTCCCCGTGGAATCCGTCAATTAGAATTGAGCGGCCTGGAATCGCAGCTTCCACGAACGTACATCGCAACCAATGTTAACCCCGAGGACGATGCCTCCTCCCGCGAATGAAATCGCTCTTTGATTGACGGCAGAAAGTGTTTTCTTCTGACGATGGCGAAAGAATACCATCACAGAAATCAGCGACTAAAGTCCGGGACGCCACGGGCGCCTTCTGGGCATGCACGGATGTCGCCGGAGAGCTGTGCGGCGGGAAATTCGGACTCGCTCGAGCTGAGGATCTTATTCGTGACGCGAAACCGCTCCCTCGTACTCGATGGGTGGGTTCCCAGGGCGAGGATTTGATTAAAAAGAGGGATATGACCTATCGCGGAAACCCCGGCCGCGGCCCGCCGGGTTCCTGGAGGTATATCGACCGAAATAGCTTTGTGAGATCAGCGTCCGAACGAAGCGACATGGAACCCCGAACGGCACTCTTTCGGGCCTGGCGAAGATCCGAAAGGGGAAAAGCTCCCAGTGCATCCGAAGAGGGTCGGACTACTTGGCGCCGCGAATCTGCTCCTGGCGTCCATCCAACGCCTTCGATTCAACTACTGGCCGAAACAGTATTGATGACTCCATGGTTCAAAACGGATGAGAAAGACGACAATAATCCGCAAGTTTGCGAAATTTAGTCTCCCCTGCATTGCAGCTCGCTCGAATCTCGATTTGGAAGTGCGATACGAAACGCTTCGATTCATCTGAAGCTCACTGTCTAGAAGCCCGCGGTGACTGATCGCTCATCTCGCGGCGGCGTTTCCGGCATGTGAACAAAGTTGGGTGCCCGAGAATTTCATGGTCGACTTCGGAGAGCGGCGCAGAGACCTATTTTCCTCGAACGATTATAACGGTGAAACCGACATTGACCTTAACAGTCAGACTCTGCTTCCTTAGCAGTCACGGAACGCCCACGTGATCAAAATGTTTGACTTTGGATTCCAGGTAAGTGGAAACCGCGCAGGAGTCGTCAGCTTTACCGAATGCGTAGGCCCGAATTTTGGGCGGATGAGCCCTTCACGGCTTACGGATATATTTCAGGGGAAAAGAGGAGCATGAAATGTATGGAGTCGCTTGCGAATGAAAGCAAACAAGTTACAAAAGTGCTCCGCAAAGTGAGCATTGTCCGTTCCACTACATATTGCAGGCATGGCCATTAGGTGAGCGAGCGCATGGAGCGTCCTTGTCATGTGGACCCAGTTACCCGGCCACCCGAGAGGCCAGCTACCGAGCTAGCTTGCTGCCTCACTCGTTTGCTTGCCGGTAGTTGGCTGGCTGGCGAGGGAGCGACCGACCGATGCAAACTTTCATTATGGTAAGTACGGGCCCTGCTGCGTGAAGAAGCACTATGGGTCTCGGGTTGAGGGGTGCTATTGTAAATAATCCACGACATGGCGCCGCCGTACTCACTACTGGCCATGGGCCAATGAGCAGGCGCAGTCATTCTGAACAAACGCTCCCTCGGCCGTTGGTTATCGTGCAAGCCGAACCCGCCACCCGAGCGTTCTCGGTGCTTCTGACAGCGGGGGCACTCGTCTGTTTGTTTGTATGTGTGTGTGTGAGTAGATTCGTTCGTTTGCGAGTGTGCGTGCCTGCATGCGAGCAAGCTCGCGTGAGTGGGCGATGGGCTCATGTTGCGGTTAGCTCTGTCGCGCATTTCCCTGGAGGGAACACTCCTTCTTGATACCTTTGTAAAAGATTCAGCCGACTTTTTGCAAGTTACGATATCCTCCCCGTTCATAAGAAGCGACCCAACCCCTTGAGACCTGACTCTGCGACAGGCGTATTATGGCCGGTAGCAACTAACCAGCGAGCGGATGCTCCCTCCGTACTCCATATGAAGTCATGATTTATAATTGTATGCACCAATCCCAACTTCGCCGACAAGTCGACCTCAGTGACCGCGTGAACAAGCGTCTCGGGTGTCCACGCGTGTGTTCAGCTCCGCAGTTCATTACTCCATCCTTCGGTCTTGGAGCCCCCTACGCGATTATGTCCAAATCTTGTGGTGAACGAGTGCCGAGGCACGACTCCCGGATGATCGGAACGAGGCTGCACGGAGAACCATTCCGCGAGCACATGAAGGAGAGGTTGATCAATCGTATGCTTGACAAGATCTCGATCAAAGTTCCACTTCCAACAGTTTCAGAGGAGCGACTACGGAGCGAACAGCCCGGGCAAGGCCACGGGAGAACGAAGTGAGCAATAAAGCATCGCAGAAGCGCGAGATTCAGCTGAGCTTGAATGGATACATCAACGCACACTGGAACTCGAAGACACGAAGCGCCTCAGCCAAGATTCAGGCAACGCTCATGCCATGGGCGTTCGAGCGCATTCAAAATCATGTGAGCTCATGAACCTCCTGCCGTCTGGGCGGGTACGGCGCGGGTAGGGATGCGCAAAGCTCTCCTGAATGTCTCGCAGTTGATCCACGCCGTAGAGCCTCCCTCGCAGCCAGGGATCACTTGAGATTAAGCCGGTCATCGCGACTCCAATTTCATTTGAGCTGTACCACAGCTCCTACGGGGAAATCCAGAGGATTCAAAGCTGTACCGATCACAGGCGATTCTCATTTATCCCTGAGGGAAACTGCAAACAGCCTACGGAAGGTTTCCATGATCATTCTCGAGTCGAGCTATCCCTATCGGCTGCAATGGTTCCGTGTAATGCGGCGACGTGAACGGTTTATTGCAGATTCGCTCCGTTTTCCCCGGCAACACAAACTGTCTTTAGCGATTGTCACAAGCTCGGGAATCCGCGAGCGGACGCTCAGTTCTTGGGCGCTCGTTTCTCGAGAGCGATCAGCTGTGGGGAGCGGTCTTCCATGAAAGGTTTCACTGGTCCTGGTTCCGATTCTCAGATGCCACGCAACGTTCTTGTTTGGCTCAGTCAGTCTGAAAGCCTCGACTGCCTTTGGCGTTGAACTGCAAAACACTTGAGAAGTTTTGCTGACTCTACTCATACAGTCTCCAAGTTCCTTTGGAGGCGTTACTCGATGCTTCTCGATGAAAAGGGAGGGTCGTTCTGACGTCTACACAGGAGATAAAATGCTGCCATTTCATGTTTGCTCCTTCCGTTATAACATGTTCTCGAAAGCGTCTCAGACCCAAGAGAGCGGCACTTTCGAGAATAGGCCTCACGACTCGGATCGTTTCGGGCAGTCACCGATTCTTGGATCTTCGCGAAGTTCCCGATCGACTCCTGTGTTGAACCGTTGGGCTTTTCCACTTCCCTGCGCAACAACGATCTCGGGGAGATCGACCGAGATGGGTCTCGCCACTCGGCCAGAAGCTACTGAGAAACGTTCTAATTCCACGGAAGGCCATCTGAATGCCCACTGGCCCACTGTTCTGAAGAGATGGCTGTTCTAGTCTTCCTCCCCAAGACTATCGTCGGGCTGCTTCCCTCGTTCTTACACAGGCTGCTCTCCGGCCACGAGCTCGCCACCGTCGTTCCGCACAGGTTTTCCATCGAGATCTCGATCCGATCGATACTGAGCGGCTCAGATGGAACTGGAATCATTCGTTGCGTGGGCATGCGCGCCCCGCCAATCGCGAGAACGTCGGTTCTGATTTGGCTCTGGCCAAACTGAGCCGGTCAGTGAAGCAGCAAGAGCACGCTGGACCGAAATCATCACATATGCAGCAGCGGGGCATAAAGTACCGCATGCAGCTCTCGGCCCAACGACAACAACTAACGTTCCTTCTCCTACGTTCCACGTTCATCAGCTTCCCTGCCCCCACTAAATACCTACTCGATCCGCAAATAGCCACAATTCGGAGAACAGCAGAGGGCCGCCGCCGCCGTCGTCGTCGACGTTGACTCGGAAAAATCAATGTTGCTCCGTCTGAGTGGATAAGCGCGGCTGGATTGAATCAAACGATGCGCACCGAGAACACTCCGGTCGGGGAGTCGATGTGGCCGGTGAATTAGGTGCTGACTACGAAATTTATTCTGGAGCGAAATGATTTGGCGCCTCCCTCGATCTCGCGAAGGCTCAAACAGAGGTCTGATGATGTCTGCAGCAGCCGGAACGACGATCACGACAGCGTTCCGGGGATGCCCTCGTCACCCGTCGAGAGTTCTGTCTTCATGACGCAAGCATCGTGAATAATGAGAACAATTCTACTCACTTTCCCAGCTCTTCTTTGAGCTCGTAGTTATCACTGAAGCGTGTTGTGGGCGTGGGCGGCGCCGCCATCGTTGCTTAATTTGAATTCGTTGGGTGTCTGACGGCCCTTATCGTTTCCCTCTCGAAGGCTTCGAACACCTTGTTTCTCGCAGTTGATTCGCAGCACAACAAATATGGCAGTTGATCCAGAAGACCAATCGATCGATCGATTGAAAACGTTGATGATCAAAGCGAAGCTGAAGAGTCCACGAGCACAACGGCACGCATTCACGCGCGCGCGCGCAAACTCACACAAAATTGGGACAGTTCGAGAGGAGCAGCTGATTTGGTCGTCGTTGTTGTTGTCGTCGTCGTCGGTTGTTGTTGCTGTTGTTGTCCCCGCCGCAGCGATAGGCCACTTGTACCGATTCGATTTATTGTCTTTGTTGCTGCTCCGGTTGTAGCTGCTGTTGATGCACCGATTCACAACACTGCACGGATTGTTGAACCATGATCGTCAAGCTGACGGTGAAAAAGCACAATTTCCCCGGGGGTTCAGTTAAGCCTGGGGAAGAGAAGACCACGTTAATCACGCACGAGCATGGAATGTGGAGGAGAATGATTCCATGACGGCATCGCATGTTTCGAGAGAGGGATCTGGACAACGGCAGATTTTCTGAGAGGCGATTTCAGTCATGCAGTTTTGTCTTTGGCGTTTCGCATCTAAAAGTGGTCGCCTGCGCGGACGTTCGACCGCAGGGCACTCTGACCGACAGACTGACGGATACTCGGATGCTGACCGCTCTACCGACTGGATGGCTGCCGAACCCACGATTCACAAGCGGTCTGGCCACATCGGGTGCTCTGGGTTCTGGTTTTCGGTGAGCAGCTCGAGTCCCCGTCTACCTCGCTACGTTCTGATCGTGACTCTCCGGGCAGCAGACGTCGTCGGCGCCGGCGTCTAGTACGTCGTAGCCGGGCAGTTACGAGACACGAACGAAAGAAAACAACATTCTGCAAGTTCCGCGGTCGTCGCCTGTTGGCTTTACGATGCGCGAGCTCGCCTCCGCTCTCTTGTTGTGGTTGCGAAGCGAGTTTTCTCTTTCCTCTCCCGCTGTTCTCAGTGTCGTCTTTGCTGGATTTGCCGGAGCTTTGAGAATCTCAGCGGAACGGGCAGGCAACGATACCAACCAACAAGCACAGCACAATAAACAAGTGAATCGATTGGGATGATGGGTCGGTCGGTCGACGCACGCACGCAGTCATCAACTCACGCAGGCTCCCTCGCGGACGCACTTGTTCCAACTCATTCGATGCGGCCGAAAAAATTCACAACAGCTTACTTTGACGACTTTCCCTCGGCCCGCCCGCCTGCCAGCCAGCCCGCCGCTCTCACCGTCTCCACTTCTGCTGCGCCAGTGGATCCGCCGGCTGCCCTTCTGGCTAGGTGGTTGGCTGTTGTTTCACTCTCAGCTGTTCCACGGGAAGGGTGCGCGATCGCGCTGCTCTGCGGCGTCGACGTCGTCGTTGACATCCCTTCGAGCGGTTATACTCACCGAGCTTCCGTCAGTCAGATGACTGGCTGGCTCCGTTCGCGCAGAGAGAGAGCTCCACACCGATCGGATTCACGGGAACCGCGCGCTGAGCGGAATCTGAGAGACTATAGCGGCAAATAGCACCGCGCCAACAACGGTCGGCTGCGGACAATGAACAGCCTGCGTGAACACGAATAGCCGGCCAGTTAGGTGGCCAACCACGAGAGCAGCGAGCCAGTCGCTCGGTTGGTTGGTCGCTCGGTTGGGCAGTCAGTCTGTCAGCGACGCTGCGTGGTCGCCTCTGTTTCGTTCACGGACGATAGAGACAACGGCCGATCGAGGACCGTCCGGTGGACTTCGGTGCCTTGCTCGCGTGCCCGTCTGCTTACCGTTGGAGGTGCATGTTCGAGAACCCGCTGGCCCGTCTGCACAGTCACTTGTTTATCCGGTGTGCGCGAACATCAATCGGAGAATGATTCTATCAGACGGTCGAGCGGCTCGTCAGAACGTCGGCTGCCCAGTAAGTCGGTCGGTCTGTGGTCCGATGGGTCAGCCACTTGCACGGGGACCGATGTTGCGAACCCAGGCTCGCATGTCAGTTGATTCGAGGTTCGACGATGGCTCCGCTCGCAACGAGTGCGCTCGCGGGCTGGACAGTCGCCGTACCAACCGAGCAGGCAACAAAGCAACCGATCAACGAAGCAACGAGTCGGGGAGTCGATGCAGGTGCTAACTACGACTTCCGCTAGACGACGGAATGGAACGGCTGCTTACTTGTTTTTGTACTGTTGTTCGATCGAAATACGAGTAGTACACATCGTCGAGAAATGTTTGGAAGTAGAAGGAAAAGCCGCAGCAGCAGTAGTAGCAGCCGCCAGCATCACTACCACCACCACAGCCAGCCAGCCGCTCTCTCAGCTTGCTTGATGCCTTCGGGGCCCAAGCCTGCTGCCTGCCTGCCTGCTTGCTTGGTGCCTTCTTCCTTCCTTCCACCCTGCTGGCCTGCCTGTTCGGCTGGCTGCGTGGCTGGCTGGCTGACTGTCCGTCTGTGGGTCCGTTGGTCTGTCTGTCGGTCCGCCCGTCCGTCCGCCCGCCCGCCCGCCCGCCCGTCGGTCCGCCCGTCCGTCGGTGGGTCGGTCGGTATGTCGGTTGGTCTGCTTACTTGCCTGCCTGCCTGCCTGCCTGCCGAACTGCTTGGCTGGCCGGCTGCGGGGCTGCAAGGGGCCAAGGCGCTGTGTCGAATCACTGGGTTGCGACGAACGGCGCTCGCCGACCGAGTGCGGGCAGAGTATCGCGCTCTGTAGGCCGTCAAAGCGCCTTCGGGGTGGGTACACCTTGCGGGACGAGCGCCCTCTACTGTCCCGCATAGAATAACCCTCACCCGCCGATGCTGCTGCTGCTGCCGCCGCCGACGACGACGTATACCCTTTCCCTCGTCGTTTTCCTCAGAGCCGCACTCGCTCCCCTCACTGCTGCTGCTGCGGCGGCTGCTTCTTTTCCACCACGACCGCCGTTGCCGCCACCGTCGTTGTCGTTACCGTCGTCGCTGCTGAGGCCGTCGCCGCCAACGACGACGATGGCAACAACGATAGAGAGGACGACGACAACATCAGCGCAGCAGCGGCAACGGCGGTGGCGGCAAAAAGGAGAAGGGGAACAGGCACCATGGACGCGTAGCCTCTACCGACGGGCTCTAGCTCAAACCAACAAGCTCATACATGAAGGGCAGCACCACAACAAACACAGCCGACGATGACCATAGAGAGAACATTCCGAGCAACAGGCGGAGCGGTTCGAACAACCAACTCCTGTACAACTTTCGGCAACCTGGTGGTCAGAGGAAGCCGCAAGCTTAAGCGGCACACTGGACCAACCGCCTCATTCTGGGATCAACGGGGTAACGAAACCACCCCCAGTTCCTGCTGTGCATCGGAAATTCCCCGAGATGAGGTCTATCCTCTCGATCAATATGGAAGGATGGGAAGATACTCTCGATACTGCGGGAACAACCATTCTACGGGGTGTCTTGAGGTGAACCAACCGAGGGAGAGAGCTCAGAACTCCGACTTGACAAACCCTGTCTCATGCTTTGACGGCCTGAGCCTAACAGCGATGACGTGGATCTCTCTGAAGAGCCAGGACTCGGATTGAATTTTCCATGTGGATCTTGCATGTTTACCGATGGCTTTTTTTGTTCAGGAAAACGTGTGTTGCCCATTCGGTCGGTTCGGGTGGCTGCTCCGCCGCCTTCCTGCCGGCCCAGCCGCCTACTTGGCTGCTACCCTTCGACACGTAAGCATTATCTATAGTCTGCGAAAGTCAGCACGTAGGCGGCAGCTGCACCAACAGAAGACGTTAAGCAACAGAGTAGACTCCACGAACGTATAACTCGCCGCCTGAAAGCTCTTATCCGTGAGGCTCGTTGGAGCCAACTTTGTTATTTGAGGGACGAACAACGGACAGGAATAAAGTCCTTCGACCGATAGGCACCAAGTTTATCTGGGGGCGATACAAAGATTGATATTCTCTGCCTCATCACGGTGTGGCATCCGGGGATCCCGTTCGAGTCCTGAGTTTGGTCTGTCAGCTATTTGAAATCGTCTCGTTTTCCCCTTTTTTGTTCTCCGCCGGGCCGATCGGCGATCGTTCTCCAAGGTTTGTCTACTCCCAGCTCGAATCAGGTTCCGCATTTCGAGAACAAGTCGATCCTCCTCAGTCAATCGCATTGACGAGCATTTCCGAAGTAGACTTGCCGTTATTACTTGGACCCCGCAGGGAAGAAGACGTCATGTTCCGCACGGTAACCTCCGCTGTTTTCTCTGGACAACGGAGGGCGGAAGAGCGAGTATTGACCCTCGAAAACAAAACACCTGTTGATATCAAATGGAGGCCGACCCCAGCTCTCCAGCCGGCCATTGCCGTGGGACAATGCACTCAGGAGACACAGGATCCTCGTTGCGAATAGAGGGGGTCCCGCTGGGTTTCAACAACCCTGCCTACATCGATTCTGAGGCCCCGCTCATCCTGGAGTAGGAAACGGGACAGAAACAGGTAAGACACCGAGTGTACGACGCACCCAGCTGGATTCGCTCCTCTTGCGGATTTATTTCCAGCGCACCTCCGCGTGTTTCCGTGGGCTTTGATGGATGAGCAATGACGGGAGAGCCTCGACAGAGGTCAAAGTTAGGGATTCCGCTCGGGAAAGAGCGTCTAGCGGCGACAGACGTACGCGAGGTCTGTTGAGAACACATTAGAGGAGTGGTAGACTGTTCTTGACGTTTGAATGGAAGTCATGCTGGATCGCAAGGTACAGGCTCACTCATTTGTGCATTTTCTCAAGGTCAAGAGCCGAGCTCTGGGGCTCCACAATTATGTTTTAGCTGGAGAAGGGAATGGCTTCCGACACTGATCGATCGTGCTCAGCGTTCTGCAAGCCTCCACTGCGATATATAACGGAGCTGCTGCGCAGCCAGTCGTTCACGTGATTGTAAAAAAACGGAGAAGTCTGCACAGGGGTCTGCTGCCATGGCAGAATTTCACGAAAATGTTGCACCCTGTTCTTCGATTTCTGGAACTCCCCGAGATTTTTCTCGATGATGATCCAGCCTTTTCAGTTCCAAGGCTGCACCCCCCTCCCGCCCGCGCCCCGACCCCGTTTGACCCCCCGAAGGAGCTGACACCTCAGCCCTCACAGGACAGGCCGTATTGAGAGAGCTGCCTACACGTGTAAGACCACGATTTCTCAGAACGGCTCCAAAACGTCATCGCGCTCGATTCTTTGCTTGTTTGCGACATTCGATGGAGACCTTCGCTCCAGCAAACGAGAAGGGTAGTGTCTTATTCAGTCTGACCTACTCCCTACCTCTTCTGCTCTGGACCCTGGTTGCTGCCCCGTTGCTCCGTGTCGGCTGCCCTGACTCCGAAAACCTATTTCATGGACCGGTGAATCAGTGCTCGCTGAATGGAAATTTCAATCTGAAACATTGAGGAACGTCAACGCCGGCCAGCTAGCGTTCCTCGTACGCTCCTGTGGAAGCCTGCACGCACGCTCTCCCCCCGGTTCGGCGGCCCCACGGCTGCACGCTCATCATTCAAGCTCGAGTGTAATACCTTTGCCACGATTGAGTTTCTTCCCTTTTTGGAACCACCTTTCTCCTACCGCAACCAAGCAAACCCATTCGCGAACACAGCTTTTGTTCTGTGCTCATCGATCTGCGCAGGTTACGTGGAGAATGATAGCGCGTACTGCATGAGGACGCGGATGAAAGATGCCGAACGTACTCGATGAAATGCTCGATGCCAGGCCTCCTCCCCGGCTGGAAACCCTCCCCGAACGTTTCGATCGAATTAGAACCTTGTCTAATCTGTCGCCGCTTCCGCTCCTGCGCTGTCCTTTGCGACGACTGCTCTCTCTGAGGAACTCCAGAGCAACTTGTTGCCCTTGTCAGCGAAAGTCGACGGCGCCGGCGCGGCTCTAAGCTCCGTAGCGACAACGTTGTCGTTCGACCGCGCCGCGTCGCTGAAACTACGTTCCTGGTTTCCCCAGATCGATCGCGCCGCCGGATGTTGGCTACATCGGACTTTCTGAGGACCGACAACGATCGTGTCGACAGCGGTTAGCGCAATCAGCTCGGTCTGAGATCGAAAGTTCACAGTGGGAAGCCTACAAGTGAAACCTTCTGGGTAGCCGGCGGAGCTCTGCAGTTGCGCGCGCAATGCGCAGCGAAAATTGAGTCAGTCGGGCAGGCGGGCGGCTGTTCGGTCGGGGAATCCGCCGCGCCGGTCTCTGGCCCGGTCAGAGGGGACCCGTCGGCGGCGTTGGGAAACGACTGTCCGACAGGACGAGCGGCCGAGCAATGAGAAGCTGGTTGAGCGACAGGTGATGCTCATTCGAGTCCACTAGCCACTCGGCTCGCGACAGGGGAGCCACTTTGATTAAGTTTAAGTGAGGTCCCTTCGGACCGAAAGCCTCGGCTTTGCTGCTCCCGTAGAGCTACATCCCTCCCCGCCTTCCCCTCCACTTCCCCCCAATCAACTGCAAAGTACTACAAGCTGCCAGAGAATACGGGTTCGGCATGAACGCGGGTCGGGCCGAAGGGTCGGCTCGCTTCTTTTTCGGAAATGCGCGGAGGAACTTCCGAGGAAGTTACGCAAGTTGGGAGCGAGGCGTCCTTGCGAGGTGGGCGGAGTCAGTTCGGAGGAACTTCGACAAGTCGAGCAATGGCCCCCTTCGAACACTCGGAACCGCGTGCTCGGACGGGAAGCTCTCCCGAAGACTCCCGGTCTTTAGCAACCCAGAGTTTTTTAGCGGGCCTTGGCTTAGTCCGTGATTCGGTGAACTGGTCCGGCCGGCAGTCTGTGCTTTTGATTCCGTTGGAGCTCTTCAGCCACTACGAGGGGACTCTCGAGGAGCTCCGGTCGTTTGTTCGCCGGCTTGACGACGAAGCGGAATCCACACTTGAGATAACGTACATCCATAAATATGTTGAGGGGGCGCACGCCATCATGAACGGGGATCGTGCGTATGACTTGCGTTGTCAAGAGGTCCCCATTAGAAGAAATGAAGCTGGTCGCGGCCGCCGAAACCTCCGCCCTTCTCCGAACCAGTGTGAATAATGCACTTGGATCAAAGCCGCCCGTCGAAGCGATCTGAATTGGCGGTCGCATCATCCCCAGGCAGCTGACAATAACTCCTCGTACGCCGGATGCTCGGACTCGAACTGGCCAGAGAGGATTTCGGGATCGGCAAACATCCGAGACCTGCTTGCTCGAAACGAACCGCTTCAGCAAGCCGTCTCAAGTCCCCAATTAATTCTCGGAAGATGCTCGATTCCCGAAAGTTGAACGTCGGATTCTGTGTGCCGCCCTCGGAGTTTCTTACTCTGGGAATTTACATTTTCCAATGATGAGGCAGTATTCCGCAATTTGCCGTGATTAAGGAACGTGCTCACGTGGCGCAAGCCAGTGGGTCTAAGCCCTCGGCCGGTTCGCTCCGATGTCTCGAATAATGAGCTGACGGAACTTCATTTTTCATCAATGCTTGAATCGGCTTGGAGTTTAAGACGGATCAGAAGATTTTGGTGATGTTGGAGGCAGCAAGCTTCCACGTCGGCTATCTCCGGCGAGAAGAGGTAGGCATGCCCTGGCCGCCTACTTGCATCGAAACTCGATACCTCGGCGAAATTGGTGTTTCATTTTTTTAAGCGCGCCACGGAGCCTATATTCATTGCCTTATTTCCGTTTCTCCTCCTCCTAAGCCCGAGGAAACGGGACGGCAAAGCGCCCTCGCAACCGCTCGAGGACGTGTTACTCGCGGAGATCCTGAACGTGTACCATGAGTTCTGAAAAGGGTTAGCAAAGCATGATGGAGTCGCTCAAAAGATTGCCGTTCAAAAGAATTTCACCCCTTCTCGCTCGACCAAAAGAGAGAAATCGAAGAGAACTAGACACTCTGGGAAGCCTCAGAGCTGCGGATGAGCTCTTTTCGACTAAGCACCGGGTTAGCGCGCGTGTTGAAAACTCCCACGCGGCTCAGTGTGTCGTGATAACAGCAAGTCCTGCACCAGGGTCCGGCTTAGGTCAACGATCGCGTCGAAACCCAAGAATCCACGGTTCGGCTCCCACGGGGCTTCCCAGGGGAACTGGAACTTTAGAATCTGCTCCGTTCCTCGGCCATTCCCCAGCGAAGCGCCAAACCGGCGAGAGCTCACACTAGAATTCCGGGCATTTTGCACGAGCTGACTCCGAGCGGAATAACGTATGCGATCGAATCGACGTATCCGTCTGAAAGAGAAGCTGTCACCGACAGTGGAGCCCTGGAGACATTCAGATGGGAGGGCTCCGCCGTCATGAGAGCTACTTGTCATCGATCCTCTATTTGAGCGTATTTCGTCGCAGAGAGTGTTTCGGAGACTCGCGAACTGCTCTGCTGGGTTCCTAGAGTGTTCTGCAACGCGGTGGAACCGACGGACAACGAATGTACCATAGGAGCATGATGCGTGTGCATTACTCATATTGGCCCCGAGGAAAGAAAGGAAATCTTCGGGTGAGCGAGACGGATCTGAGCGGTGACTCTTCGACCCCTAGAAGAGAACGATGCTAACGCAGCTACCGCTAGAATTCAGCGGCCGGATGCACCTCCCAATGATTCTCAGCGTTGAACCTCGAACGCTTCCAAGATGGGCGCATCATTGAGTTCTCTATCATGATCATTGCCGGAGCTCGCGCTCATCTCGGAGAATGAACTGGATCGGTTCTCTGTGAGGAGTCAGACCAACCTCATCGGGGAATCGTTGCAGCGTCGCAGATTGTGATTCGGCTCGTTGGCCGTGTGGCATAAACCAACGCCTTGGGTGCCACGCTAAGCTAGCAATCGCGGGTTCGATCCCCGGCCGACAACAAAAAATTTCTTATGCGGTAAAAAGAGGATTTAATTTGTATCAGAATTATATCTGAACCATCTCAAGACCCAAGCGCCCCGCCCGCAATGGGATTTGCGAGGCGATAGGAAGTGTTACTGAAGCAATACCGAAAGGTGATTCCGGGACACTTCTGAGGGCTGGCTGAGAGGTTCAGCCGGAAAATAAAGATTGTGATTCGGCGGACGGTAAGGAGCAGAACAAAGATATTTCGGAAGTTCCCATCCACATTTGGAGCTGTTCTGGATATTGAGTTTTCTTCAGGGAAAATGGGGCACCCGAATGCGTCTGGAAATCCGGACAAGAGAGGAAGTGCTCCCCTGGAAACCGTCTGCCTGCCGTCGGACGGACCGAGTCGGAAAGACCATAGGGTATGGAATCTAATTTGTTAGGAACTTGAGCCTCGGCGTTGAGGGCGTCATGTAACGAAATCGGAGGAATAAGCCATATCCAATCCGGTTGCATGGAGGACGAAGAGGTACAGGACGCGCCAGGCAGATTCAACGACTGATCTGCGATTCAAATGTTCTCTGAAAAACTCGTCGCTGGATTCGCCCGCTTTTGTTGATACTCTTTCTGACGGAATAGAGGTCGATCGTATGCGATAGGGCGCGCGCCGTGAGAGACTTCCCTATTCTTTCCAAAAGGGCGTAGTTTGCTTCCCCGAATATTTGGAACTTGATCTTTCGTTAAACAGCGAACAGATAATATTTGCATTGTAGGACAAAATTGGATCGCGAATATGCGCTGCGGCCCGATAGCAACCAGGTATGAGATTTCTCGTTGTGCTTGACTACCCAACATCCTGACGCGGAACCAATCAAAATGCATATTATCGTCGTCGAACTCCTGTGCCCCTTCGACGCGGCTGATTCTGCGCGTTGAACACGTTAAGATCAGAGTTCCAGAGCGTCCAAGGGAGACCCCTCCACGACGCACAATGGTACAAACAACATTGTTGATGACATAACCGTGAATGAGTCGCATGGTATTCCATCATTCTTCCAGACCCGATCTTGAATTTCCCATGGTCGATATTTGACGGAAAGGGCTCGAAAAAGCCGGGGTCAAAGCGGAAATGGTGCAGTTGAGTGGGGACAGATGTCACCGGGGTGGCATGCCTCTTCTTCGCTTTTATACGTCGCAGGAAAATGACGCTGCCGCTCCACGGAGCGAAATTCAGGTTTCTGGAATCAGTAGATAAGCTACCGGCTGCGTCGACTGTGAAGCTCTGCGGGACGCTGGCTGGAGGAATGCACACATCTGCTCGAAGAAGTGTGACAAAAACCCAAGACTTCCGTGAAGAATCTTCGTCAGAACTCTACGAATCTCATAAACGTTGTGGAGCTATGTTAACACGCGTTGTTTCCGCAAGACGGGTGAATCGCCTCTCGATATTCATTTGCTAAGAGAATATAACAACCCGACGGTGGTGTGAAAACATTCCATCCACATCTTTACATATCTGATGCTTCATTGTTTCTCGTACATGCTTTCGATAGATGAGAACGAGAACTTTTTCTGACTTCAACAACGACAAGGCGTCACTGACAACGAGTGTGGAGCAGGAGAGTCGCTCACGTGGAACCTCCTGCTAGGGTCGGGAAGGAGCCCTCACCGATTTTTCGGCGTTTTTCCGGCTTTCTTGAAATAGTACTACGAAATTTTGTTAATAGGAATCCCTCCTTGCTGTATCGGGTCCGATAAGAAGCCCGAGAGGAGTCGGAAACATTGTACCATCGTGCGAGCGTTGCGCTTCGTTCAGGAGTCCTTATATACTCGACGGACTGAGCTTTGCCCAATTTTTGAGGTGACCGACAACTCGGCCCTCACAGGGGTTAGTGCAGACATTCGAAGTCCAAACCCCTCAATGTTAGTTCATGCGATTCATGCGCCCGGCGGCTAAAAGTACATTCTCCCAATGAGACCTCAGGTTTCTCATCCTCTGGGAAATCTCTTGTCTCCTGGCTTCGGACTGCAGCGGCAAGTACCGATATACCGAGCGGCTGATAATCATATTTGAACTAATCGAAGCATTCGAAACCGGTGAGGAATCCCGGGGAAAGAATCAAGTCTCGTGCAATGAGAGAATCGGGATCACGGGCTCGGGGCCGACCGAAACGCCGCAGGGCGACACGGAGGAGTGAAGAGGTGAGTCCTGATTCCTGAGAGAAGGAAAAGACTGAGGAGCTCGATTGAATCCGTTTGAGGAGCGAAAACAACCCCGGAACCAATCATCGAGCTCTCAAGTGTTTTCTGCAAGTATTCCTCCCGTAGGCTATTGTAATCAAGCCGTGGAGCCGGTCGCACTGGGCCAGAGGAAGGGAATCATGTGATCACGTCGTCGATAGTACAACTCGATTCGATTATAGACTCATTGTTCTCGAACAATGGGGTCAGCTGGGCGGCCGACTCCACTTTTTCCGAAGGTCGCTCGTAATTGAATGACAGCCTGTATGTGCATGCCGGACTCGGAATCGCCGTGAACTCAGCTCGGGCGCTCACTCCGCTTTTCTCGGAGATTTTCCGATCGACCGCTGAAAGCATTATTACGTCTTTGTTCTCTCAGCCGGTGGACGACCAGCTAGCGAACGAACGTTCTCCGACTTCTCAGCCCGGACTTCCGAAATGTTTTATCAAGGCGGCCTCATGCTTGGTGCGAATTTCAGCAGAACAATGTCTTCACCTGTAATCGAGTCGGCACGACTCAAAAAGATCTCACTCCGCAGCACGAGTTCCCGAATATTCCTCTCTGAGGACTCGGGACGTCGTGGACCATGTTTCTCCAGCGATAGATTCAGGAAAAAAAACGTCCCGAACATTTGCGAATCGGGATTCGAAGTGAAGGGAATACCGTTGAACGAAAAACAGGAATCGGGAATTTGGGAGCTCCCGGAATCGTCCACTTATGCTGCCGGAGGGGAAGTTTGTGTGCGGATAGGAAGAAACTTCTCGCGGTAGTTTTATCGCCCGATCTCGCCGCAGTCGCCCGAGCTACCATTGCTATCTCACTTTTCTATTTATAACTCGAACGGAGTCAAGCCACAACTTGCTGCAAGAAACTGCTGCGATACTTGCGATCTCGGACGGGGCAAGGAGCCGCAAAGATTCCAGGAGCTGGAGTGAAATAATAAATCGGTTATTCCTTCTCTCTCATGTTCGAACACAAGCGAGCCCATCGGAGAAGAGAACAACAGAGCTGCTGTGAAAGCGCGCATCTGCCAAGGTCTGCGTCGGACATTATCGACACTTCCGAGGGTTGTGACCCCCGTTAGGAGCTGAGAGATGAGGGGCGGCCGCCGAGGATTCGACACCTGGTTCAAGCACAGCTTCCGAGATCATGAAGCTATCCCTGACTGATTGGCGCAGATGGTGCGACGGCGGTGGGATGTTCGCTTCCAGAGAATCGAACTCAATGGAGCTGTTTCGTTTCGCTGCCGATTTCTCGCGTCTTCCCTGGCTCTCGGTGAGACGAAAGTCTTGTTAATTATTCAGCACGCGTTCTGTCTAGGCAGCGATCGACGGACGGCCCGCCGGATGAAGCTTTGCCTAAGCCGTGCTTGAAGACGAGCTGCAGGAAGCGGCAGAGGATGGAACATCGCTGGCCAGCGGAACTCATGGGGCCGCTACGTGATAAATGCATCTAGCGGAATCTCTGCTTTCGTAGGCTACTACCGCTCGAAGATGTTTCACTATCATGCGCCAGCTCTGTTTCGCCCAGCAGTACCCGACGCACATGCGATCTCCCTGATCTGTGAGTTGACTTTGCTTCCGTGGCTCCCTCGAGGCAGCGGAGGAACCACCTGGAGTAATCGATTCCGCGCACCTTTGAGATCCTCTTCGGAGAAATCCGCTCGCGTTCCGACTGTTCCGTGCATCGATTACCACTGCGGGAGTTCTCTTTTGAGTATGCGCCGCCCGCCGCTGCTCGCTGCGGGTTCAGACGTCGCGTCACTTCCTCCGATTGGTTCAAGGAGACGTTCCTCTGAAATCGATTGGTCTTCCGGAACCCCTTGTTGGGTTGGCGCTCGGAGATTGTTTTTCTGTGATCTTCATCCGACATCATCGTCCCGCTCAATCACACAGTTCGCCTCCGGGACAAGAGGGCCCCAAAGGTTGGAAACTCTCTCCGAGCTGCGATGACTCCGCCGCCTCACGGCGTCTCTCCCTCCCTGTTCTGCCTCTCCTTCGTATGTAATTCTCTCTCGGGGTTGTTGCTCGTCTCCCGACCATCTGGGTTTACAGGCATGGCCGTAGCTTGGTCTGCCTGCAATAAAATTCACAGAAGAATGCGGACACGTTCGTACGCGTCCACTTGCTCGGCCAGTCGAACGGCGAAGGCAGCTGTCGGCCGTCTATTTAGGCCGAAGTCTCATTCGCCCCGATTCAAAACGCACAGCTCACAGCAGACTCACGCCAAACGACGGCGAGTAGGACTTACCTCTGAGAATAACGGGCCTGAACGCAACCTGCAGTCGCGCCCGAACGAGCGAAACAAGAGAGCCCGGCTCTCGGGCTGCATTTTTTTGTGGATCTTCTTCTGAGGCAGCGGCAGCAACAACGAAATGCTGTTGAAGTATCGCAGGACGAGAACGGAAGCAGACTCGGGAAAAACTCAGGTTGCAGTCATACGTAGTGTGACGGTGAGCCCATTACTCGGAATGAAGAGGAAAAAACGCAGTCGCTCCGTCTGGTACTTTTCTGCTGCTGCTGCATGTTTTCCATCTCCAAGCTTCTTGTCCCGCCTTTCGAGCGCAGGTGTCTCGAGTGACTCTAAGGATTATATTGCAAAAGTCGGGTTCCGGCTCGTCTCTGAGCTCTTCTCGGGTCATGGATGCAGGTATGAGGTCACCTCGGTGTTCGAATCCGTTTCGGTGCACACGAGATAGCCGAACTCTCCGCGGGCTGCTCCTTGAAAATTCGGACCTGCGGCTCGAGCCCTCTTCGGTCGGGAACCTGTTGTATCGAATCGTATTCTTATCACTCATAGGAGACTCCCTATGACGTTCTCGCAGATACATAGGAGTGACATGGGGTGGTTATCGCCGGGGGGATGGTCATCGTTCGATTCTGCTCGTATTTCGCTTATTGTCGGAATCGAGTATGACCCGGATGGTTTGGCTCCCCTTATTTTTTTGGAACGGTTCGGTAGAGCAAACAAAGATGCGCTCCCTCGAGATCAATTCTGATGAAGAAAGAATAATACATCGCGATCTCGAAGCGCTGCTGTTTGTTTCACAAGAACTTGGAAACTTCCAGCGCGAGCGCTCCTCTCTTGCAGCGTTCCTGTTTTTGAACGGCTTTGAATGTTGCAGCACGGGGCCTGCTTTCAGATTATCAGGCTGGCAGCACGACGCATGTTTTCGCATGGCCGAGTCCGGTCGATGCGAAATTCCATTTCGAGTGAAACTAGGAACGATCTCGAGTGCCTCAACACTTTTGAAAACGACCGGAGCGGCGAATGGAAATCGAGTCAGATACAACAACTGGAGATCAGACGAGCGCCGAACGTGGCGGTCCAGGTCAGCTTGTTGTTGGCGATATGATGCTGGAGAAGGAAGCACATGTTGCGTCAGATAAGAATGAATCCCATTGAACGTGCCGGGTGGCGTACATCTGCCTCTCGACAACGAGTCTGGCCCACTAAGATAAATTGTACCCGTCAACGGGCACAGAAAAAACTTGCGAAAAACGCTCCCGGCACTGGTCAGCCAAGAAATGAGTTTCTTCTCGCTGTGTTTGGCTCGCAGGTCGGTTCAGAAGCGTCCAGGGTCGGTTCAGGGCACCCGTCCACAGAACTCCCGATCGGGACTCTGCCGGGACCCGGGAATCCAGGTTCGCCGAGTTCGGGACAAAAGAGCGCGACGGTGGCATTGTTTCCCAGGATTCTGGCAGGATCGACTCATGGGAAGAGATTTTAGGGCTCAGCTTCTATTCTCAGATCTGAGATGACGTATCGGTTCCCCGATTCGCATCGATAGAAAAATCGTGACCCCTCCTACTGTTGAACGGAATCCGGCATCATTCGTCGGGCGGCGACTGAACAAAGCTTCTCCGATGCGTGTATGCCATCATCGCCGGGAATCGCTCCTTCTGAATAGAATGATCAGCTCAAGTCCTCTACTTCCCATCGAACGGCAGCCTTGGATAGGGAGCAGGGCATGTCGACAGCCACACCTCGAATTCGCCCGAGGTTCGACGAAATATTTCTCAGAGCTTGACTTTGGAGCGTTTTTGTGGGATTACCTCCAGACTCCCGCCTCCGCTAGTCACACCGAGACGACGTAATAGCACGATAAAGGACAGCTATTCCTCCTCTATCGAAAGGTACGCGAGCTTCAACAAGCGCGGGATTCCAGCGGAGAGGAGTTCAGAGACTCAATCTCTGTTGCGAATACGTGGTCCGTTTGCCATGACAAACAGCCAGAGCCAACAACGAAAAACTGTCAGGCTGGAGAGGAGCCTGAATGCCCGGTTTGCAGATGTAGACAATTGGCTTCCAAGAGAACAATGGCGGTACGACAGGAGGACGGGCGCGGCTAGTCTGAGCGCATGCATGACATTTCGCGTAGAATAGCTGCAGCTGGAACCTGGTGCTGGTTGGACGCTCAATGCTCTCTGACGTTTGAGGGAACCAACCAGACGAGCGGGGTCTAAAAGAGAATGGAGAAAAACGTTCGAAGCAGCAGCGTCGCCGTCAAGAGGAGTGGTGGGAGGAGAACGCCGGAGGGTTTTTAAGGAAAATAATTGGTTGTGGCTGGCTTGGCTCGTTGTCCTCATTTCTATGTTCGGCCTTGATGTTGACTCCGTCGTTGTGGTCTCCTTTATTATTGTTTGCTCTTAATCTTATATCCGTTGGCTTTTCCTATTCTCGACCTAGCTCGCGCTCGAAACGTGTCTGTCCCTCAAGCCTGAAACGGCTGGGTCGTCAAGAACGTTCTAGTAACTTCCATGGTTCCGGATTCCACCGGTTCGGTTGCCGCAATTGGAGGCAAACGAGTCATCCGAGCAGGCGCGAATCACCGGGATTCCAAGTTGGGTAATTTTTGGAAATCTGTCAGAAGTTCAGATCCAAGGCCACTGAACTGGAGGGAGGAGGAGAACGGGAGCCTAACTGTGATCCAGAGTATCCTTTTCAAGGAACGCGAATCGTTGCCTTCAGCCATGAGTCTCGTTTATCTGAGGATGACTGGTGCTTTATGGGACACAAAACTCGCGAGAATCCATAAACAACATGGGCGTTCCCGGTCGTAGCTCGCTATTGAGTCGAGCTCAAATATTGACGCACATGAGTGATGAGAATGACTCCGGGATTCTCGGTGCCCAATCTGTTTGTTCGCGCACTTTCTGAAGGGTCATTACCTTTGGAGTTTGTTAATGTGGTCTCGTGGCCGACTATGAACTTCCTATTTCTCAGAGGTACGATGGCAAAACTTGAGAGGTTTGTGTTGTTTGATCCCCATCGATCGACACCGATGCTCAATGCGCGAGAGAATCAGATACTCTCCGAGGATTCGTCTTGCAGAACGTTGAGCTGCTTTCTTTAGGACAGAAACAGTCGGTCAGATCATTCCTCAACTCTAGAGCCTGGGTGGGTTCCGGTCTCACTTGGTCTTGGGCGTCCAGTCCTGATCGTTGTTCCTCCACTGTGCGGCTGAATGAAGCCAAATTTAGCTCCAGCAATTATTGAGATGAATGCTCAGCAGGGCTATCTGCCCACCAGCCCGCCTCGTAAGCTGGTTGTCAGGATGACTGGATCGCCCTTCGACCGATTCACTCTGTGTCCAACGCTGTTCGACAGTTGGACACTCGAGTGCGTCGTACGTTATGCTCCTTTCCTTCCGCTGCCACCGGTTGTGCCTATTTTAGTCCGACTGTTCCTCGTTCATCATCTCTATTCCCATATGAGAACGTCGTTTTTAGAGCTTACTATGCGATAATTCGCTTCGACCTCTCCCTCCGAGAAAAAACGTTCCCGATCGTTCATCCATCGGTTGACCGTTCCTCCACTCATCCACTGAACCTCTTCTGCGTCAGGCGGATAGACGAGCTTGCCAACAGGTTCAGGAGTGTTTTTTGCAGTTCCCCTGTGCAGTAGCAACGATGTTATCATCTTCGATTGCGTGGCGACGAAACAAACGAAATGAAAAACACCAGAACGGAGCGCTCTCGGTAGCGTCCTTCCTTGTTGTCGGCGGGAGGAAGGAACTACTTTGGAAAAATGGAGGCTTTCTGCATAATGATGCCGATTCTGTCTCAGGAAGTCGGGATTCCAGACACGGCTCAACGTTCCGAGGTCCGTGTCGGCAGCGGAGCTCGTCTCGATGCCTTACGTCCAACCGTAGTCAAATTTTTACGCTGGCTATACGGTCTATTAGTCATAATCAACCGACGTTCGTGAGTTCACTGAACAGTGGAACTTGAGCGATCAGGAAGAATCGTTCAGCTCGTCGTGTCAGAGCCGTCACCCTGTAATACGATAGACGACGAATTGTCGCTACGTGATATCCCGACGACGCCGTCGACTTCAGTCGGATGCTCTCTCGGGGCTTCAAATCAGATCTCATCAAGGCGTTCAGAATCAACTGAGTCTCTCGTGATGGACTCACTTGTCGAAGGCCTAACTCGAAGATTGAAATTTTTGACAACATTTCTGAAACTTCAAACGGAAGTTCTCCTTCCTCGCTCAAGATCTCGACCACATCGTTTGATGGGACACACTTGATTGATTCAGGAGGGCACTGAAGGGACATGCTGGGATCGGAGGTTAGGATAATTACGAACTGTTGTTCGTACCAGGAAACTCTGTTCCCGCCGCGGGCCAACAGGCCACCATAGGGGTTTCGATCTCCCCAGTCGTTTCGATTCCGTTTCTCGCAAGAGTTGGCGCGCTAAATTCTGAAAGTGCCTTGTGTGAGGTTTATGAGATGGCTGTGAATCACCTCTCAAATAGGTCGAGATGCGCTGCTCCGCCGACCGTTTTCGACTTTTCGCTGAGCTCGCTAATGCAGTTTGTTGTTTACTGCTTCAACAAACTTTGCCGACTTCGGAATTTGAGTCGCTCCGACAGCAACGTCAAGACGGCCGGTGGAAGTTTGATTTGGCAGCGACGAAACTTGATCTCGATAACGAGCATGATCCGCTCTGGTGTTCTTGATGAACCATAAATTGCGAGCTGGAACGAAATGGAATATTCTGCGACGAGCTCTGAGAATTCGTGGTTACAAACGAGCCGCTCTTGCTTCGCCGACGATCGAGGCACGCGGGAGAGAGAACCTAAGAAAAAATCTCGAAAAAGGCCCCGATAGGGGTTTCGATCGAGTCTCGGAGAAGAATCCTCGGTGGTTCTGATGATGTTCGAACAAGGCGACCGAGAACACCCGCCTCCGCTGGCTGTCTTCGAAGAACATCATCCCAACGAACGCGGTGCAAATAAGAAAATGAATAATTCGCTCTCCCGCGTATATGTATCGAATCAAGAGGTTGTACCGAAAAAGGATCTGGTCCCGCCCTGGCGGAAGGACAGCGAAGGACAAGCGGAGGAGCAGCTACATGGCCGGGATTTTCCGCTGTGTACTTCCATTGGAACGGGCTCTCCTGCAGCCGCAAATTCCTCGCAAACCAGATAACCGACCACGCAATATCCAATTTACATCTATGTGCGATGGAACGCGCAAACGTGGTATGAGTTCGTTAAGGCCCATTAATGACCGCTTGGAACGAGAAGAACTCCGTCAAATTTATTGCGGAGGTTCTGTTACGACCATACAGCCGAACAAAGCCGTCGCACGGCCTCGCGCAGCCGTACAAGAAATGGATTCTTCTTCGCTCCGAACATGCGAGCCGTGCCAGCGATGCGGCGAGAACAGCGAGCCGTTCAGTGACGTGGTTCCATCCCAAATGGTTGCTCACGTCGTTGGCGAAGATTTGGATCGAAGAATGCTTCGCTGAACGGCGGTAGAGCATCGAGCACTTCATCACATCGTTCCGCGAGAGCTACAAATGGCCCCAAACATCGACCTGGGGTTGAGGGGTGATATTATTCAATGCGCCGCAGCAGCTTTCGGACTCCCGGACAAACTCGTTGGTTTCGTCCGCTTTTAACGTGCCGCGGACGCTTCTCTGCCCGGGAGCGATGGCGCTCCACGTTAGCTCTCCCGCAGGGCGACTCTCATTCTTTTTGTCATCCCTGGAGGATGAACAAACACTCCAATGAGAGTCAACGATAATCGAGACCGGAGGAAGTGAGCTCCGCTCGACCCACTCTGAACGATATTAGTGTCGCACATGTTGGCAAAACACTCATCGGTCTCATCGCGCACATCGCTCGCGTGCATCCCATGCGAGCTGATCTCATTGAAAACTACCACGAGGTTCGGAAGCGGTATCACAAACTAAGTGGGCTGTGAATATTCTATATATGCCATTCATCTATCTCCGGAACCGCAGCCGAAACCGGGGATCGAACCAACGGCTTTGCTGACGAACTACGGTCACGCGGACGAAACCTCTACGCTTGTGCATATCGATATACCTCGTTCTAGCTTCGAAACTGTTGTTCTCACTGGAACTCTGGATTGACAACGCGCGTTACAGTGGTCCGTGTCGATCCTTTGGATTGGTAGAAAGGGGGAAGTTCGAAACTCAGACCAGACCTTCAGGGAAGGGTGTATCGTAGCCGGGTAGTCAATATCATTGACCTGGATCGTCAATTCATTAGAGAGCCTAAGAAGGCGCATCCAGACAACTGAGGAGGTGAAACCGGGCTCTTAGCTACGGGCATCCTCTCGACAAGGGAGAGAGCGGGGCTGGTGACCTCCGCGGGAACTTCCCCGCCGCTTAGAGAACCTGAGCGATCCCCCAACCGTTTGGGACGTGAGCGAAAACTCCAAGATCCTGCAACGGACTTCGATGTCGATGCAGGCCAGATATCCGTCTAGAGTGAATCCTCTGAGAAACCCGATTTCTTCGGAGATTATAAGCCCGGACATGCTTGGTCAGCCGCTGGAAGTTCCGGCTTGGTATTTTCGGACTGAGTCGATGAGTTCCTCGCCTGCAACAATGCTACTGGGAATCCCATTAGAACTGGTCAGCCAAATGTTCAGGTTATCTTGCTTCTCCAGTGAATCGGCACTCGATGTCGCTTGCTTTAACGTGGGATATTCTGTGTCGCTCCAAGCCGATACTTTGATGAACTGTGCTGCTCAAGGCAGTTGCTCCTGATTCCACTGGCACTTAACGGACCCTCACGGGGAGGACTCCCTTGTGGCATCAAACAGAAGAGATCTCAGACTCATACGACCCGGAGCTAGTAAGGAACAATAATGAATCGGAGACTCAGCATGGACCTTGAAGTCGGAAGAGGTGGAGTCGTGGAGCAAGAAATTTCAGCTTTTTCAGATGACGTTCGACTCTGTACATGCGCACCACGCACATCTGTCGTCGGACGGCACACTCAAAAGACTTTCAATAGTTTGTACGAGGATTCACAAGCATATACGAGTTGTTTATTCTATTTGTTCCGTCTGTACATCAGTTTACAACAAAAAAAAGAATCGCCTCTCGGGAAGCCGCAGCGTTCATTGCTGCACGTATTTGACTTCGTCAAAAGCTTTCCGAGCCTTCTTCAGTTCCTCGTTCATAGTGAGCAGGTCTTTGACCCTCGCATATTTCCGGGGATCTTTTCTTACGAGAAAAATTATGTCTTCCACTTGAACTCTGCCTGGGCGTCCTGAAATGCAGAGTGAAACGATTAAGCGATGACTCTAACTTAGAAATCTTGTGCTTCGTCGAAGACTGACTATTGTTCTTGGATGATACTTTGAATGGCTCGCCTCTGAACTAATCAAGCTCTATGTAGCCTTCATGATCATCCAAGCAGATATGATTGCGAACCAACCTATTTCCATGGCTCTGTGGCAGAGATCGGTGATGAATTCGATAACCAATTCCTCAAGAAGGTCTACGGTCTCCATATAGGGCTGTTTGTCATCGCCGAAACCGTACATCATGGCGCATAGCTCCTTAGAGAAGAGCCGCTTCCTTTGGGCGACCTGAGTGTCGATGATATCATCGTCATCGTAGTCGAAATCGTCAGCCATTCCGCACTTGATGAAAAGACGTGAATTAAGAAGCAATCGAGGTTTCGCTTGGGCGGCTGCTCGCTCACGGATTACTTCAAGACTTCTGATTTCACGATGCACGAAGTTTCACTGAGTAGCCGATTGGTGCGACGTCGTGTCTTAATATCTCAAAAGGGTCTGCCGCAGATTTGGCTGTTTGCCGGAGATCGGAAGCCCCAGTCTCTCAGCTGTGTCTCCGAGCAAGGCAGACGTTTTGTAAACAAGCAGACGAAGCTGTCTCAAAACGCAAACACCAGCAAATCCAAGCCCGATTTCTTCTCGCAGTACGATGCGGTGGACCCATCAATTCAATCTCCTCCCTATCTTTCTCTGACTAGAAAATCGAGGCGAAGCAGGAATGGTCTGGAATCCGAAAATATCCAGGGGTCGCTGCTGTTGTCCATGAAGAATTGGCGCAATCGTTCCTCCTCTCCATTGTGCCGGTCGGCTGTTGGAGGGACGAAAACAGTGGAAGCGCTCATCATCTTTGTCCCGATTGACGCGGGAGTTTCCCTCTTTTCGGTGGACCATGGCGTTGTACCTTGACAAATACAGACCAAAGGATCTCGAGAAGTTGGACTATCACAAGAAACAGGCCTCTTGGCTGAAGGGATTGGTGAGATCGGAAGTCATGGACGAGTTTCAAGTCTCTGCGTTGCATTCACTGAATGTTACCCAACCGTACTCATCAAGTCCCGTGCAGTCAAGACTGTGTGTATCTCCGCAGGTGAACGGAGGAGATCTACCTCATCTTTTAGTGTACGGCCCCTCGGGTGCGGGTAAAAAAACGCGCATCATGGCAACTTTGAAAGAACTCTTCGGAGGCGGCGTCGAGAGGCTCCGTATCGAGCAGCAGGTTTTCACAACTCAGAGCAAGAAGAAAATCGAAATCCGGACGGTATGTCTCCGCCAGTGATTCGAACAAATGCCCTTCATGATGATAGAAATGTGAGCGACAATGCGCGAAATAGGCTCTCATGCCACGCGTGGCTAGTAATGCAAATCTAATCATTCCAGCTGTCATCAAACTATCATATCGAAGTGAACCCGTCCGATGTTGGCATTCAGGACAGGGTGGTGATTCAAGAGCTACTAAAGAACATAGCGCAAACCCAGAATGTGGCTGTGACTGCTGTTCAAGATAAAGAAGAGCGCAAGAAGGCTTTCAAAGGTAAACGGGTCTAGTCACCTCACGAATCTCTCTCTTCTTCTCAGCGGATACCAGATTCACACTGTCGTCAATCTGGTTTCAGTTGTGATCCTGACAGAGGTTGATCGGCTATCCAGGGACGCTCAACATGCGCTTCGACGAACTATGGAAAAGTACATGCAGTCCTGCCGGTTGATTCTTGTTTGTAACTCGACGACGAAAGTCATTCCTGCCATAAGAAGTCGATGTCTTGGAATCCGGGTCCCAGCTCCGAGTACCTCCGAAATGGTGAGATCGATAACAGGAACAGTATTGTATTTGGGAGGCTCCATTTCATCGATGATCGCTCCGCTCGAATCCATAGCTGTGCTTTGCTATCCAGGTGAACATCATGAACTTCATCGCAAAGAAGGAAAACCTGAGTCTCCCACAAGAACTGGCGCAGAAGATCGCCCAGAACTCAAACGGCAATCTGCGGAAAGCTATTCTTATGCTTGAAGCGTGTCGAGTGAAGCAGTATCCTTTCGCCGCAGACCAAGATGTGATTCTGCCTGACTGGGAGATCTACATCAGGGACACAGCCAACGAGATCATCAAGGAACAGACGCCGCAAAAACTTTTCGACGTTCGGCAACGTCTGTACGAGCTCTTATCTCACCTTGTTCCGCCGCAGCTCATTTTCGAGGAGCTCCTCCAGCGTCTTCTCGAGAAGACTGATGACTCAATCAAAGGAAGAATCATCGCAGAAGCTGCTATATTCGAACACCGTATGCATTTAGGGTCAAAACCAATCTTCCACTTGGAGGGCTTCGTCGCCAAATACATGGCTGTATATTGCGAGTACCAAGAAGAAGCCGCTTCGATGTTCGACTGAAGGCCGACAGGATGAGCGACTTTTTTATCTTCCACATTTTATATCGCATACTCATGAAGACAGGTGGACGATCGGTTCCATACCTTCATGAGATGAGACTCTGAATCAATGACGAGGATAGGGGAGTGATTTTCGCATATGATCCCGAGCGAGTCTTGTTAGTCGGTTTCTCTGCGGGATGGGGAACTGGGTTCGAATAAAGTAGGGGAAAAAACTTCCCGAAAGACATTGGGCTCTGAACCTGGAAGTTGTCATCAGTTTTTGTCATCCGTCCTGTATTCCCTCAGAGCTGGACGATCCTGTTACCTTCCTCTGAGAATCTTAGAGTGTTCCACACGGCGTTTGTTGATCGTCGGTCGAAGACTATCCGTGTGTTCATACGGGAGGAAACTACGCAAAAAGACACGAAACACATGCCCCAGCACTACTCGAGGACCCGAAGATCTAAGGTCGTGCATGGTTGCGGTTCAGGTAGTTTTTCCCTTCTCGAAGCGCTAGGTATGGGATGCGGGTTCTGGAATCTGTTCGGAGCTGCGTCACTTGACATCACGGATTCCCTTCTCATGCTTTCCACAGTCCCTGATGCTAGGCAACGCGCTCTGAGCGGACCGCATTGCCAGTGGGAGTATTGGGATGGCTATAGAGCAGCGTTCTCATTTAAAGGGAGCCGCCTGAGAGGAAGCGGCGATCTCCGTAGTCTCATTGGGATCGCGTGCCCACAACGATCAGTGAAGTCCAGGGATGCGGCACTTGGCGGGTGACATTTGGAGTTTCCCCCGTTATTCGCGTCAGGAAAAATTCTTTTGGTCGCAACAATATCCAAATATGATATCCAACCGCTTTCAGACGCCCCGCGGTATATTCTCGTGGATACAGCGAGAACTCCATCTGTTGCATTCGAAAGCCGCCAAAGATGAACGCATTACAGGCCAGCCCGCTGGCGACGAGAAACACAGCGTCGCTGAGTGCGTCGCGGGTGATCTGCCAAAGCCCTCCCGCTGCCATCAGAAACGTAAACAAACTTCAATCGTTCCAGTGCCCGGTGTTCTGAATATGAGTTCGAAAGAGCACCCAGGTGTAAGAGATTCTCATCTTAAAATGAATTTGTGATCCAACCTATTTGAAAAATTACTCCTCACTCCGTTTGTGACCTGCGGCTCCTCCGTCCCAAAAAAAAGTGAGTGAACTTCTGCGCTACTGCGCTTTATTTCCGATTTGCATGCTACTCGTGTTTCTATGATTATACTGTATTCTACGTCTCTGGAGGCCTCTGTGTTTTGAGCGATTCTGGGCCTCATGAGTTGTGCTTTGAAGGAACCGATCGCGAGCAGAGCCTGAAAACACTGTAGTCGATTTCTGAAGCCAGTTTCGTCTCGATCAACTATGTCGTGTGAAGCTGCCTTGGTATCCGGGGCTTGAAAATGTTCGGGGCTGGGACTCGATGATACCGATTTCCGATCTCTTCGAAATCGGTCGGGGCAGTGGCAGATCGATTGGGAGGCAATCTTTTTCCCGGGGTGGGGCGATACGCACAAATTCAACCAGCTAACGATTTCGATGCGGAAGATCGCTTCGCGCGTACTGGTTGAGGGCTGTCTGGAATCTGTTTCGTGCGGCCCTGTCCTGGAGGACAAGAAGTCACTCTGCGCTGCCCCACAAAATCCCGACCGCCTCTAGAGGCATTCCCGAAGCCGCCACTGATCCGGCCCCAGAAAAATTCTGGGCCCCGATCTCTGGTCCGCTGTCCTTCCTCCAATGATCCATGGCTACGTTCTGTCATTTGCAGATGGACTACGAGTTTAAAGTGAAAACTTCTTCTGAAAGAGAGAAGGTTGAAGACCTCTTCGATTTCGAAGGCTGCAAGGTGGGCCGAGGAACCTACGGTCATGTGTACAAAGCCAGACCAAAAAACGCCAACGAGCGGAGTGACAGTAGAGAGTATGCCCTCAAGCAAATCGAGGGGACTGGGATCTCAATGTCTGCGTGCAGGTATGTGTTCCATCGGCGGTGATCATCTTGCTTATCCGAAGAATATTTACACGAACTTTCCTCGACACATTCTTAAGTATAAACGGTAATAACGTTTCAGAGAGATCGCACTGTTGAGGGAACTGAAGCACACAAATGTGATTAATCTTCAACGAGTTTTCTTGTCCCATGCCGATCGCAAAGTTTATCTTTTATTTGATTTTGCTGAACATGATTTATGGCACATAATCAAGTATCATCGGACGGCCAAGGCGAACAAGAAGACTGTCGTTACCCCACGGTCCATGGTGAGTGACACATATTGAAAGGATGAACGTTACCGATATCGTGATTAACTCTTGGAAACAGGATCACACCGTGTCCTACCGAGTGCCAGCTCTAACCGAGGCAAAACTTTGGAATCGCACAGCAAGGTCGTTCAGGGTTGATTTCTATGTCACTTTGAATTCACACCATGAATCGCACTGTGAATCCAGATCAACGAGCTACAAGATGTTACGGGAATCATAGCGTGACGAATCAAGCTCGCGATTCCAGACGTTGCTTCCGGTTGTACATCGAGAAGGTCTTGTGCTCGGCAGAACACGGTCGCCATCAGTCGTGTGAACTCGACTGAGCATTTCCGAATGGGAGCACGGCTCGTTTGTCAACGAGACCATGACTCGATCAGCCTTAGAATGCAGTTATTCTCTCATTTCCAGGTCAAATCGCTGTTGTATCAGATTCTCAATGGAATACATTACTTGCATTCCAATTGGGTGCTACACAGAGATTTGAAACCCGCTAACATTCTCGTAATGGGTGAAGGGCCGGACCGCGGGAAGGTTAAAATTGCAGATATGGGTTTTGCTAGACTGTTCAACTCTCCACTGAAGCCTCTGGCCGACTTGGACCCCGTCGTCGTCACTTTCTGGTACCGCGCCCCGGAACTCCTTCTGGGTCAGTATTCCTCCGGGAGCCACGCTGAGATACCCCATTCAGATCGATTGCATTCAGTTTACGGAACAGATCCCATTGCGTCCGCTTCACAGGTGCTCGACATTACACGAAAGCCATCGATATCTGGGCTATTGGATGCATCTTCGCCGAACTACTCACATCTGAACCCATTTTCCATTGTCGTCAAGAAGACATCAAGACTTCGAATCCGTACCATCACGATCAGCTGGATCGGATTTTTAACGTCATGGGGTACCCTCTCGACAGGGATTGGGAAGATCTCAAGAAAATGCCCGAGCATCCAACTCTAACGAAAGATTTCAAGCGCTCATCCTACCAGGGCTGTTCGCTCAGCAAGTACATGGAAAAACACAAAGTACGTGATGCGCGAGCCCACAGGGGAAGGCCTTGGAAATGCTCCCAGACCCCGTCATGGCCAAGAGATTTGAGTGATGAATTCCGGAGAGCAGTATGCTTGCTCTGATTCCGAGTGCTGTTGCAGGTAAAATCGGACTCTAAAGCATTCCAACTGCTACAAAGACTCCTTCTCATGGATCCAACGAAGAGACTAACCTCCGAACAGGCCATGAACGATCCGTATTTCCTCGAGGACCCCATGCCGACCGCCGACGTATTCGCCGGGGGCCCGATACCGTATCCGAAGAGAGACTTTCTCACTGAGGAGGATAACGATACCGACAAAGCCAACGCCCAGGCCAACGATAAAGTACGATCGTCGATTCAGAACGCGGCGGACAGCGGGCCGAACGCTAAACGTGTCCGCCTAGGACCTGGCCCTCCTCAACCGCCCCAACCTCACAACTACCAACAGCAGAGGCCGCAGTTTTAAGCCGATGGTTGGTGGTGATAGAGCGCGCATGTAGATACGCGGCGTGTAGCGTCTGAGGTGCTATGATGTTCGGAATTCGAAATATCAAGATCTGAAATCTCCTCCAGAGAGCGGAAATCCACGAATTACGTATAGAATATCTTCCGACAACCAAGCCTGGACTGTCGCGCCGTAGTCTGCTCTTTGTGACGCGTTCCGCTTCCTCGAGGGCGCGCTCGATGTGTTCGACATGTATCTTGTAAAAACCCAAATCAAATCATAAACAAGGTTCGCAACACAATCATGAGGGTAGATGTCTCCTCCTTCTCCTGTCATCGGTCATCCTCAGTTGAATCGGTCGTCCAACGGGCTCCAATGCGATTCATCAAGGGCGACTTCTGTTTTTTTTCAGTTTTTTTCATGAAAAAATTCAACACGATCTGAGCTTTGCCTCATACATGAGGTTGAGATGGATCACGCATTGGACGAGCCGGCCTGGGTTCGCAGGATACTTTCGGACGCTACTCTCTTCGGCCTGCCCCCCATTATCCGCGCGACCACACTTCAGGACGGTGCACATTCGCAGTTCCGCACGACTTCCCAACTACTGACGAGCGTCGGTTTCGGCATCCGATCGGGAGAATATCAGGAGAGCTCTCGTATTCATTCGTAAGCGCCTAAAGAGCGATTTGGGACGGTGAGACACTGAGGATCAGGCATAGGGAGTAAGGGCGATGAGTTTCGAGTGAACGGGATGGGAAATAACGAAACGGGCAACCGTGATGCTCACAGGACCTGTTTAGCCCTGGCAGCCTCTGTGGCCACGGGTTTCCGACCTGGAGAGAGGCGGGGGAATACGGTTTTTAGCGAGTTGGCAAGTCTCACAGCAGTGCATGCGCACCAGGCATTCCCGAAGACCAAAAAAAACCTCTGTGACCATGAACCTAAGCTCCGTGATTACTGTGTGTTTATTCACGATCTCACTTATTGCAGCACTCCGACTAATACAACGATGGTCACTTACAATCAATTGCCAAACAAAGTATCCGTATGTGCGTTCGATAGAATGAGGTTGCTCGCCCATAGCCGCAGACATGTCGGCGGGCATTCCATTATGAAATGCTTAAAGTTTGGGTATGAACCTGTCGATTTCAACTCTGTCGAGCGCCTTGGCGATGGCCTCACCTCCGACCCTTTCGATCCGATCTCTGATCTTGCCTCGGTTTTTGTCCGCAATCAGATTGATTATCCACTTCGCCAGCCAGTTGAAGACTACGGAAGCCCCGGTGAATTTGGTAACTTTCATGCCACTAACTGATTCGATGCTGAAGTTCTGCAGACTTGCTTTCCCATTGTTGATAGCGATGCGCACATTGCACGAGACGCTGTCAACCTTTGCTGAAATACTTCCTTTAAAACGGAAGAGAGCGCGATATTTATATCTTCCGCTACCAGTCACTTGATTCAGGCCGAGATGGGCGTCGATAACGAAATTTCCATCCCCGAGTGCGGTTAGCGTGGCGGGCCCGCTCCGCGCGAGATTCAGCAGTCCATGGATGCTTATCTGAAATCAAAGGAGTCATCGTGTGTGTCATACTTTTGGTTGTCGGTCTCTGACGGGCTAAAATCAGATTGTACAGATCATTCACTTTACATCGGATGCAGATCCTTTTTTGAAACTGATGTCATCGACGCGGAGAGGATCAATTTTTGCGCGAACTTCGGGGTTGTTGCGTGCGTTGTTCAAAACCTCGTCAAGGTAGGCGTCAGCGTTGCCGCTCTGACCTGAGCCATACATCGCGAAACTGTTAGTGCCTCGGTTTTCGGTTCCTCCCCAAGAGAAGCTCTTCTCCAGCATAGGAAAAACTCACCCAAGGCTAGCGCGACACTACTGAGAAAGATCAAAATTGCAAGCTTCATCTCGGCGATGCGAAGCGTTTACTGGCTCCGACCACTATAGGACGCAGCTTCGCTTTCGTGCTGTTTTTATTCTATAATCTCGAGCGCTGACGCAGAATCTAAAGAGCTCAGTTATTGGACTTCTCCTCCAGTTTTGCAGTAACCGGCGAGATAGGGTTTACTCGCCCTGTAGATATATTTTGCTCCGTGGTTCAGCGGGCGCGGGAACGAAGGAGCTTGGGGACTCTTCGAACCTGTGGTTTGGAGTTCGTTCGGGTAGAACTGGATCCGGAACCAAGGGTTGCGGCAAGGTTTTTTCTCAGTGTGAGACAAATCATTTTTCGGTTCTAGAATTTCTTCGAACAAGTGGTTTTTTGCTTCGAACTTCGGAAATAACGAACACTGAAGTTCCCGAACCGAGTCCCGGAGCCTTTCCCCCTCGACCGATCGTCGAAAGCCGCATGAACGAACTGGAACCACGGCGCCAAATAACCGTGTCTCGACTCCACGAATCAAGCTCTCGCCGGGCGAACATTGACGTCGGTCCGGCGGTGCGGGCGAGATGACGTGTTATCGTGGGGGCTCTTCCGTTTCCTCAATTCCGATTCTTTCCGTTACATCCATACCTCCCGCTGGTCGATTCGAACTCGAGTCGCCTGTCTTCTTGAGCCGACCCAAAATGAGTCGGAGTCAGACTCGGGAATCTGGTGCGATGGTGGATTCGATCGTGAATCGATGATTTTGAACACTACGACAGGACGTTCCGGGAACAGTTTACACACATCGATGACATCGGCTGGAAGTGAGAGAAAACGACGATGGTATGATGTATGATGAACATTCTCGTTTCCTCCGGCAATTGGTCTGGCTGACTCAAAACGCCATCAGAATCTCCGAAGCTGTACAGGGTGGCATTTCCAATTCGGGAATTCTCGAGCCTGATTGTGTTCCAGCCGTGATTTTGTCAACTCTTGGGATTCTCACAAGAATCAAGAAGCGATCCATAAAGTGCCACGTCTTTCATTCGAGGAAGACCTCTAAAGATACGTCATTTTTGAAACCACCTCCTCGACGCAATTTTCATCATATCCAATCCGACGATAAATGACCGCCTGGGAATCTTATACCGATTTGATCTTGATCCTAGGAAACATTCCTAGAATCGACAAAAAGACTGCCAGGGCGAAGTCGGGCTCAAAAATGCTATCCTGTAGAAGTGCACCCTTCCCCCAATAGGTATGAGTCAACAGCTGTCGGAACAGGAGTCCTTTTATGTGATAGCTCTCCAGCTTCTCCGCTGAGTATTGCGGGGCCGGATTCAGTAGAATGAACATTGGTTATTCAAAGATTTTTAAGACATTGTGATCCCCATCCTCGACCATTATCCCGTTGACACAAAATGGATGGAGTCCGTATATTAGGTCTGTAACTGCGCAATGTTGTTCGGTTTGATTATCGTATGGCAGTCTCCCGTGCTTCGATCAGCTTCCCTCCCCAGCCATTTCTGGTGCGGTATACACCTTAAGCTAGATTATGAAACGGACTCTATCCGTGGAAAATAGTTTCGAGACCCTAACACGGATGTTTTGAAAAACAGAGTTAGAATTCACAGCTCCAACCCGATTACTAGTGTACATGATTTCAATGGATTCACTGCGATGGTCACAGGAAAGGGCTCCAGCACTCCGATGAGACGCATCTGACTGTGTGTGCTCCTCACCGAGGAGCGCGGACCGAGCGCGACAGGATGAACTCGATCTGAGCCCGGAGTGAGACGCCGCGAAGGAGCTCAGCGGTTGGCTGGCGGGCGGGCCGGGTTGTTCATGTCACGTCCTTTACTTATCAGAGGGGGATTCCAATCATGTGCTCTTCGCACGAATCTCTACTCGTCGTAGGATATTCATCTTGGCTCTGTCCATCTCTGTCCAGTCGACACCGTCAAAGTATCGGTGCGCTTTCACTAGATTGAAATTCATCCCATCTCGAGCTCCGAGCCGGACTTCCGGGACAGGACTGCAAATTTTCGAAACAGCCGCGCTAGAGCATCCTACAAATTCATTCCGTGGGACAAAGAATTGAACTCCATGTAGACAGATGTAGCGGAGGCGTTGAACCAGCTCGCTCGAAATCATCTTCACCTCAGTATGTCGACCAAGAGAGCCCGCTGCTCGGAAGGCATCTGGCTGCTGAGTATGATGGGGGTCTCCCTGGCCAGCTCGTAGCTGAAAGATCCCCCATTAGTTCTCGACTTGATCAGGAAACTCTTCCCGTGAGCGTCCACTCGGTGTGACCTCACTGCTCAGTATGAAAAACCCCGCTGGACTCACCGAGCGTCTTTCGGCATGTACTCCAGATTCACTTGCCTCTTCGTGGCGTGAAATGCTAGCGGTGTTTTACCCATGAGCATGGCGTAAACGACGATACCGTACGACCACCAATCAGCAGCACACGTTGCTGTTTTCTTGTCAAGAACTTCCGGAGCCATGTACGCCAGTGAGCCACACCTGAATAAGGACTGAAATAGGTCGCAAACTGACCGGGACACGTGGTTCGCATAAATTCGGGGATTTCTCTTCGGGAAGTCTAACCTGTTCGAGGCGGAAATACCCTTCACGCTGAGGCCGAAGTCGATCAGCCTGCAGTCGAGACTCGCTGTCAGCAGGACGTTCGAGCAGCTGATGTCTCTGTGAAGGTACCCTGCGTGGTGCAACGTCGAGATCGCGTGCGCTAGTTGGGCAGCTATCTTTCGGACGGTTTCCGAACTCAGCGTGACATCTGGAAAATCATCAATTGCTTGAAGGTGAATCACTCAACAACGTTCCTCAGCGACCCCGCCCCAAATACGCAGTTCGATGACGGATCAAACGTTTCCCGATCGTAGATAACAGCTGCAGGATCGATACGGAATAGTTCAGAGTCTAGATTCAGTCTCCTCCCCCTGATCGCCCGGAAGAAAAGGGAGGAGATTTATGAATTTGCCTTCATTTCGTAGGATCTGGCTCAGGCTGCCAAACTCTTCTCTCTCCATGACAAAGCACCAATGTCTGTCAGTTTCGAGAAAGGCGAACAACGAGATCACGTGCGGATGCTCGCTCATCGCTCTCCAGCAAGAGAACTCAGCCTTCACACGCGACAATTCTCTATCGGTGTTGACGAGGTTTTTCTTAATGCGCTTGATTGCCGCCGGGAAGCCATCGTTTCCGACTTTGACTTTCGAAACCACTCCGAAAGAGCCTCTTCCCAGCCGGTCCTCGACCTGAAAACGCGACGACGGTTCCGTGAAAGAATCTCAGATGGCCAGTCATCTTTTTGAATCAAATTTCTCACACATATCGCAATCAACTTTGGGTGGATTCGCCAGGTAGATTGACGGAACCGCTCTTCGACAGACGAAAACAGATCAGCAAGTCAGGCAGAAAAGAAAACTCGCAGTTTCCCACTGACGTCTCGCGCAGCTGGCCAGTATGCCAGGACTACCTTTAAATTCGAAATCCAAGCCGAACCGAATCTCTGGTTTGCTTCCACATCCACTGGACGCCGTTTGGAGGGACAGCGATTTATGTTTTGACGTTGTCACATTGAAACCGCGCTCCGATTTGTGAGCGTCGAATCTAGCACGGCTTAATATGGTAGCCGTTCCTTGCGTCGCGGTGGTTTCCGCGGCCGACACGACCACCAGAAATACAACTCAACCATTCAATATACGTCAACACGAAACGACGGCGATTGAAGCCTCCACTAGCTAAACTAGCTCCGGCAAATGTCCTTCCCGTCTCTCTTCGACAGGATCTGAACGTGTCGTGACAGCGATTCGAATCTGTCGAAACGTAACAGCTCATGCTCATTTCGATCGGGCGAAAGCCCCGGAGAGTGAAAGGAACCACTCCGATACAAGCCATAAGTGGAATCAAAGTTGGGGTGGACAGCGTACGATAAGCTCGGTTGTGACAAACTCGGGCTCACCTTGAGGTTGTCCAGCTTCAAATTGTGTGCTTTGCGGCTCTGCCACAAAATCGGGATCTGTCCAAGATCGTTGCCCCTCCGCACAATGGACCCCATCAGTCCACAGATGTTGCGAAGGCGGAACCTTGGAGTGGTCAGAATTCTTCTCGTGCTGTTCGTTATGCGAGTGCTCCCTAGAGTTCACAGAGTGATTTAGGTTGAGTGCTAAGAACAACAAATTTCCGGAAAGTTCCGGTCTCAGCGCGCTCGAAACACAGAAGCGTACCGAGCGGCTCCAGATGATCCCCCGCTCGAGTATCGTGGCAGTGCTCGAAGCCTCCTAACTCAATTTTGCTGCTGTACATGCACCCCTCAATTGGCGCAGTACATGTCTAATTTTGGAACTTCGTTTTCATCATCCTCAACACTGACTTGGATCGCTGCACATATCACTCCGGGTCACTTGGAGCGAAAAGTGTCACTGCTGTTTCGGAGTGACTCTGAGCATGCTTCCACCACGAATCATTGGATTTTGTTTTTGCCAGACTGCGGAGAAGTTCCAGAGGTTTCGCCATCCATCGGAGGAACGGCTATTCGAACGCTTGCTTAGCTTGGCCCTTTCTTCAGGTCGTACAAGTGTTTACATTACATCTCGATCACATGTTCATCCACAGATAACGTCTCGGGTCCGAACGAACACTCGATCCCTGATGTGAAGACATGCGATACGACATGTCCAAGCGGCTGTCTTCCCGATACTCGAGGGTGCGAGGGTCGCAAAGATTTCGTGGGATTCGACGATGAGCGGTTGGATTACCCACAATCAGTAAGATACGGGTTTCTGATTCGATTAACGGCGAAATGTGTCTCTTGGTCTGTAACGATCAGAGGAGTGCATTCAGCCACAAGCTTTTGATGACATCGAAGCTCTCGCGGAATTCCTCAAGCGACCTGATTTTCCAGATCCGAGCTCAGGTGTGACGAAATGTGTGAACGAGCTTGGAGGATCGGAAAGTGGCCGTATAAGTTATGAGTTACTGTATCGTTCAAGAAGTATCGGGATGTTGCTGTTTCCAGGCATTCATTCCTCGCGAGACTTATCTTCCCACTGCGCGGATCAGCCAGCATATTTGCCGCCTGCAAAAACGGCTGTACCCACTACGGCGTCTCGTAATAAATTCACGTATCCACGGATTTCCCTCGAGTGGATGGAGCCTTTGGCGGTACGCGGATGTACAACCACTCTGTGCTTTTGCAGCTCCGACTGGTGATCGCAGCCGAACTCACAAGCTGGCTGCGCCTTTTGATCATGGTACTCGCTTTGGAATCCACGTCGGAAAGTAGCGAGCTCCAAACAGCAGATACCCTAAAATCCCGCTCTGACGAACCATAAAATTCACCTTTCCGGTTGTTGCGGACTTCGTCTTTGAGGTCCCCCTCTGGCTTGTTTGCGCCGTTCGGGTATGGCCCCGTCACCTCCCCTCGGCCCTCTCCCCTCATGCCGTCTTCCTAATCTGACACGTCCGTTTTGAGGGTATCCTCCCCTGCTTCTGCTCCCGTAACGACAACGTTCCTCTCGGGCTCTTGATCGGGACCGGGGATGAGGTTAGAAGGCCTAACCGGGAGAGAAAACTATAATTACCACAAAAAGTCGACCGGAGGCACAGCGGAGCATGAAATGATTCAGCCATGAGGCTAAATAGAATCCCAGCGAACGTGGCTCGGCTTTTCGATCAGATGATCGGAGTGACACCGATCCCGAACTCGCAAAACTCAGCAGCCAATCACGCTATCATCGGCTCTATACAGAACATTCACAAGGCTGATCTGTTGCAAACTCCGAAACTGGATGGAAGAAACGGGGGCTCTCGGAGGAATGCGATCCGGTTTCCGGGTGGACAGCTGAAGACTGCATCATCGTTCTCATATCGGCAATCGAAATCGCAAGACAGTAGTGACGATACTTCTTATCTGCTTTCTGAAGTTCACGAAAGCATACGGTCGGATCGTCAGGGATTGCCTGTGGAAGGTCCTCCTGGATAGAAAGGTGCCGGAACCGATCTTGGCCCTTATGAAACTCCATTACACGGACATTGAAGTGGCCCTGCAGTGCGGAGAACATCGATCCGATACAGTACCGACGAATGAGGGCCCGTGTCACGGATGTCCCCTAAGTTCAATATTGTTCATCCTATACACATCCAGCTTACAGGAGAAATCAGGGAGAACGAGTGCTAGCTTCAGGGCACGACTACCCGGGAACGTTTCCGACTTCGACGGAGGGAGGACTCGCCGATCTACAGGCCACTATTCGCGGACGACTTGGTTCTGATCGGACAGTTCTGAAGAGACCTGCGGGGACTTCTCGAGGTAACATCGTATTCGGGGATTGAATGAATCTCCGTTCCGATCCCTGGAAGAGCGCAGTAGTGCAATTCCCCAAGTGCGGGAATACAGAACGAACCTTTTGAATAGTAAATGGAGATCTCCCTATGTTGAGGGCGTACAAATACCTTGGAATTACACCATGAAATGCGCGAACTACCTGGAAGAACAGGAAAAAATATGGGAATCCAAAGTGGAAGATGTGAAACAGCAGAAGCACGCCATGGATATCTCCCCGCTTCGAAGTCACAAGGATACAGTAAAATACAGCGGTTTTAGCATCGCCCTATGCGAATTGAGTCACAACCATGTCATCAAAACCAAAGAGACGGATCGAAACCATACCGCGGGAAGCTGTCAAATAGGCATTGCGAAAACCATGCCCACTGAACTCTCAGACGGAGGGTCAAACATGAGAGCCAGAGAGGTGGAAAGCAAGTTTTCATATCTAGAAAAAATCAGCGGAATGAGCCAGATGGCCAGAAGCGATTCTCACAATGACGAAAATCGCAAGTGTGCCGATGAGGTTCCAGAAGAGGAGCCTAGGGCTGAAGGGAACTTTCGGGTGCGAGGACGTAAGAAAACTCCCTAGAAGAATCATTCGAGTGTCACAGCCAGCCTACAAAAAGTATATGAACGAAACGATCAAAGCCAAGCTCGACGAAGCATGGCGGAGAGGAATGGCAGGGAAAAGATCTCTCGAACGATACGGGAACTTCAAACGGTGCGAGGGAACATCGAACGTTTGCCTACTGGCAAACGCCAGAGCGGGATGTCCATAGACTGCAAAGACATCGACACGACATGTCGAACGTGCGGGCCAGGAGGAGACACCCTCTAACATGTGAGCCCACAGCCTATAGGAATCCGACATACACTGAAGGAGAAATATACAGGGACAGCGCACTGAAGATGACACTCGACGCGGGGAAAACGCTGGGAGACTGAGAGATTGCAATCGCCCAAGCAATGAGCATAACTCACGGAGGGCCGCATGGAGCAGCCCCATCAGCGCCCTTCAACTAGGGTCTTCACTTTTATGCTTGAAATATAAAGATAAAGAGGAGATGATCGATAAATATCCATTCATCCATAATAGCTCCCTCCACTCTGCTTGGTTTCTTGACCTTATCGGATGCGCAGAGCTCCGCCTTGCAAGATTGACTCCACCGCTTCCGATGCTCTCTCATGAAGTTCTTGAACGGCTTGTTTATGGGAACATCGGGAGGCTGCAGCTAGTATGTGAGATCTCAAGGTATGAGTGCTAGTCGGGTTCTCATTTTAGAAGCGTGTAAGAACGTCGTTTGACAGGAGCCATCACACAAGATGTCACAAGTTTCACCAGCAAACCAAATGTGCCGACCGGAGCCGATCGCTCCATGATTCCCAAAGGTCAAGCTCAAACATCATTCTACTACATTTCCAACGAGCATTGGCGCTACACATTTCCTGTGCCGGGCTGAATGCTAGAACAGCTTTCCTATCTGTCAGCTCATTTCTACTGAATTCCTAGCGCCAAATTCCAGATATCGCTCCCCCTGAGTGTGCTCTTCGGATAAGAAACGTCCGAAAAAGCCTCTCCTCATCAGTAGAGCCTGGATGTTGGTATTTTTTCCTCTATTATCCCCCGACGCCAACGGGTCAATCGCGGGCGATTGATGGAATCATTTCGAATAATAATCTGTACTTGCGGATCCTACTTATCAGACAAGACGCACCTTTGATTCTGAGTTCAAATTTCAAGCAAAAAATCGTCGCACACGCCCGGAATTCCTAATAATCGCGACCCAATTGCGGTTATCAGCCGCGGTCAAATAACCGTTGCAAAGCCTACTCACCACCTCCCAAGTCTGTGAGGAGTCCTTACCTGAATGACGGGATACGGGCGTGGCGCGAGAATCTCTTATCTACTCCGCACGACACCTCGTATGAAGAGCCTCACAGTTGGTTCCATCCTCCTTGCAGAATGGAATTCGGGAAGAATATTTCGCGCTCATCCATGCGCGTTCGCCGAAGCATTTTCCATTGTTTCTCAATTCTTCGAACGAGGCGGCAACCTCTCGAGTTTCAGCGAGAAGCTGCTGAGCGGGGTCTCGTTTTACTCAACTTCTGGGAGGACATTTACATCTATGTATATCTCGAAGAATCCTCCAGCGACTTGGGAGCCCGCGTCTGGCCTCAAGCACATCTTAAAAAAAACCATGGTGTCGCTAAATTTGATCTGCTGTCAGCAACAAGAGTCGTTCGGCTACTGGAATCGGTACAGAGTTTGAGACGCAAGCGGCAAGAATGCGAGCCCGCTCATAGGAGATCTGAATGCTCTTCTTCTTCTGCTTCCGAATCAGATTCTGGACGCATCGCGTTCGGTAGCGTTAGATGGTTATGATGGTGAGGCGATCAGCGAGCGATTAGGTCTCAGGCGAGCTTAGAATAATGTGCGGAGCGTCAGCGGAGACGGGAGGTTTACTTACAGAGTTCTAGGAAAATCAGTTTCTGTAGTTCTCTCCGAACTCACATGAACAATGATCTATATCCGGTGTGCGACGAGATGAACGAGATTCGATGAGGTGACAGATGGCTTCTTAGCTGGCGACCGAATTTCTTGGACCCCTGTATCCCGAAACCCGTTCGCCCGTCCTCTGTTGATCGGGTCGGTCTGTCCGGGTTGATTCGAAACCTGCTCGCACCAACGATCTAACCATGTACAGCTCATACCAAGACCAGGAACAGAGCTCTCACATCGAAATGCAATACTTTGCCGCAGTCTGATTGAAAATAATAGCGGCTCCTGACCTATGCTAGTTCGAAAACAAACCAAAAGCTCATTGGTTGAACAAGACAGGGTTTTCCTTCGCGACGTTTCGGAATAAACACGAATTCCGGAGCCTCATACCATTGCTCAATCAGGCTTGCGGACCCTTTTTCGAACGGCGGCCGGGATTCGAGCTGCAAGTCCTAGCGCACGACGAACCGGAAAAAGTCTTCAGAACGACTGACATCGAATACTGGCATATAGAATGCTTGCTTCCCTAATCCTGGAACTCTCTCGACCCCGTTACGAATGTTTGCAGGACCTGGAACCTCTGCAGGCCTCCGTGTCGGTTCGGCTCTCAGTGCATGGTTAGCGAGCTACTCCGGGCCTCCGTTCATGGGTTGTGAGTTCCAGCCGACTGCGAGAGGACTCTTTCGGAACAGACGCACCATCCAACGAATTCCCGCATTTTCGGAACAATGTTGCTATCTACCAAGCAACTCTAGGCCGACTGAGCAGTATCGCGTGAGAGATCCCCGACGGGTCCAGATTGGTCAGCTCTCGCGAGCTCCATAGCATATATTCGATTATTCTTGAACAAAAAAGTTGCACGTATTCATCCGACGCCAGCCGCTTCCACTTCGCCCGAAACTTGGCTGTGCATGGAGTTTTCGCTGGCCTCGGATACGGAGAGAGTGTTTTCGAGGCCGCAGGCTTCATACTTGAGTACTCGGGCTTCCGAAGATCCATACCACGGTTCTCCACTTATTCTGACCCCTGAGTTTTTCCTTCCTGAGCGACAATCAGTGTTATTTGCGAACGACCGATCGTATCACCTCGACTCCGCTCCCTCGGGCGGACATCCCTTCCGGAATATGCTTTCCTTCACGTCGGACATGCGTTGTGAAACCTTCGCCCATTCCTGTATCTCATAGGGCGGAGTTTCTCCTCTGATCTATAAAGATAGAATCTGTTCTGCCGACGTCGACCACGTTTCATGCAACGTCGGCTCGAATGTCTCTGAGTAGAGAACGACTTCGTAATCACTGTCAGCGGAGCCCACCTCACTGATGTGGAGTTTGACTGATGCTGACATCGGCACAGGAGTAGCCACTCCTCCTCCCCCTCCACAGTACCTGGAGATTCCTGTTGTGGAGCTTCAAAGCTGTTGCCCGTGATGCGATGCTACTACACGGATCTCATGCACCAGATTGAAGTGGGGGAGTTTTTCTCGTGTCGCATGCTAGGAATCAAACGATAGTCCGCGGCATGAACGCTCTGAGGGAACAGGATGGACGTTTATCGACACTTGAAGCTGCGAAGAGTCGTGTCTCGACGGAGCGAGTGCTCCAAAGCGTGACCGAAATCCTAGGCTATTCGGGAAGTTTCGAGCCTCATCATCATAGAGAAGCTCGCTTCACCTAGAACGATCCCCGTGTAAGCAGCCTCTTGGGAGATCGTTGCACTATTCAAGTATCAGCGACCCACATCAGGGTCTTGCCATCCAGAACAGGAGTTCCAGTCTTTCCGAATTGCTTATTAAGAGTATCCTGCTCAGTAACGGGTTTTCGTTTTTTTCCCGTTATGGAGTCGGAGTTTTGGGTTTTCGGACTACAGATACCCATGATTATTCTCTCAGATTCCGGACAAACGGCCAATACAGGGGAGCGATTCCGAGCAACGAGCAGAGAGTCGACGTCCCAAAATGCCTATCGGACTCTCAAATTTGTCCCTACAGGCATCACCAGCTGAAGCTCGAGTCAAATTCACTGAGATGACCGAAGCTTCAATGAGCAAGTTAGCGAGTGCCGAGGATGGTATTGACATTCCATCGCAGCAGCGCAACTTTTGAAGATAGGGAGCATGCTTGGGGTAATGGAGCGAGGCTCACTTTCAAGTCGCGGAAGATCAGAAAGTTGATCTCTCGCATCTGCCACGTTCGTATTCTCAGCCACGTCAAGTCCAAGTCGGCTTCTTACAAGCTTTGGGGCTCGCTTCTCTCCGAACGTCAAGGCCAATCAATGACGGCCTGACGAATCCGCCGTCCTGGGGATATGTTGCCGCCCTCTGGCCGAGCCCACAGAGCTCATTCTGAGTCGGAGGGGAGTGTAGGTCCAAGAATGCAAAACCAATCCCGGAACCGATTCGGGATCGGGTTTCACGATACATTCGAAACTGCGCGAAATCGCTGGGGGCGGCCCGCAGGTAAGCCCCGAGGGGGCGCTACCACTGAGTTTCCGCAGCTGGTCGGAAATCGGCTCCTTTACGGATGGCTGGCGCGTGTGGATCATGGATATAGTTGCGTCGTTCACAGCTAGAAGGGACGATGTTGATCAAATTCGACGCCTGATTGTCTCGGTTGACAGGACACACTGAACTGAGTTGTACGTGCGAGCATCGACCAAGCTATGGGGTGGTGCCTGCTGGACGGAATTCGCCAAGTTGCCCAAAACTCATCTAGCGAACTGTTTAGCGTGAGAACGACTGCATAGAAACGACGCAGTCCCTAACAATGTTCGAAGGCTGAATCAGGACGGAATGCACTTTCATGTAACGGCTGACCCCGGGTCCGTCTTCGGGCCTTCAGCAGAGTTATTCTGACGCTTTCTTTTTTCGGGAGGGGGAAAAGACAACTTGTGCCGTGAATCGTTCAGAAGGAGCTTCAGGAGAACGGAGTTCCGATCAACCTCCTTCAAAATTCCAGTAACGTTTCCCGAGCCAGCTTTTTGAAGCGAGCTTGCTCATTACTACTATTTCATGGCTCTTCTGATAACCCGGGAAAACTCCACCGAGAAAAACAGTCGCTATAGCTGACAGAAGTTCTTGTTGAAAACCTGACCAAAGAAACAAGCCGTGGAAATCCCGCACAGAACCTACGGGAACTCATATGACTTCTTGCCGGAACTGGGAAGCTCTGTCAGAAGTCTTTCCGGGAATGACCTCTATGAAACCACCCAGTACGCCTCTGGTTTGCCGCGGGCGGTGGCTCATGCATGAGCTCACGCAGTACGAGGATAACGAGGCTTCAGTCTCTTCTGGAGCTTTCAAATTCGCACTATCAAGGATGTCGATCGAGGACAGGGAACCCAGCTTTCTAGAACTCTCTGAAGGTACCTCCTCGGTGGAAAGATGTCAGCCCGTCGGAATTCTGGGCGCGCGCCTCGGTCCATGAAGCACTCGAAGTCGTCAACCCGTTCGATCAGTCGCGTTTCCGTTGCTTCTGAGAACGAAGCTGTTTGTCAGGCTCTGAACGTTTTCGCGACGATTTCTGTGAAGCATGTTCGCACTTTATTAGGCTTCGCGCCTTACCGTTGAGCGCCAAGTTGCACGATTAGGGAGTTACGCCGTAGAACGTAGACGATGAGACCGGCTGCATACTCCGGCGAGGGCTGGATGAGGATGGTTTCATCCACACGCGTCGACTGGCGGAAAACCATCTCGCAACGCAGAATCGAGAAATTGGAATTTCCCAGCGGCGTTGTTATCGGCCATCTCGGCTCATTCGTCTGACATCGAGACTATATTTCAGCCACCGAAGCTCCCTGCAAACATTTCGTTTGTTGCGTTTTCCGCACTTCGTGTTGAGGCTTCTATTTCCTTGCCGAGGTCCCCTCCCGCGAAGCTTTTCGGGACTTCGACGGTCTGTGCTCAGTCCTGTGTTCGAGCCGATCAGATACCACCCGACGTGAAGTTTTGGAGTGCGGTTCCTCGAACAGAAACGTATTTCTACCCATGGGCTTATGGTGTCCTAAATTTGTGATCGCTTTCCACCTTCCGGTAGAAGCCCCTGGCTGAGCTCGATTGATGCTTCGATTCTCTCCTTCACTCCATTCTGGTTCATCCTGTCGAAAGGCCAACAGTGCGTGCAGGAACATCCCGATGAAACGGAGAAGCGCTCCCCGAAGATGAGTATAATGTGTCGCAGGAATCCGTTCCTGGTATCAGGAGAGGGGAGTAATCAGCCGCGTTCGTCGAGAGGCTACTCTGCTCAAGAACGAACTTTCCACCACGCTCGCTTCCCGAGGTTGGTCTTCCCGCATCGTCCTGCGCCGCTCGGGTAAGACAGGAGCGTCCCGGGTCCGCAACACTTCTCCACGACTCTTGGGATGAACTGTACTTGTGAGCCGAAACAGGCTCCTGAGTGTTGGTTACTGCAACTACGTGCAAAGCTCCTCCTCCGGCCTGCGAAATGGCTCGGTTCCAGAGAGGGATGTGAATCACGACAAAGAGCATGCGAACGGCTCCACCCTGAGGAAGGAGGGAAGAGGTTGACGGGGGGAAGGAGGGGGGGTTCGAGAGCAAAAGGTGGGACCTTGCTTCCTACGATTTCTCCTGACATCGACGTTGGTCTTGTTGTGCGGCGGAAAAGCCTCGAGTGCGCTTACTCCGAGGCTGTGACAATTTGCGTCAACGCCGAGATATTCTTAGACTCCTTCAGATACTTAGCTCCGGTTCCGAGCTGTTACGCGGAGAGCTGAGATGAACCCTGGTGAGGAACCCAGGACAACTGCTCCCGATTCGAGCTCAGAGTCACCGCTCCTGGTGATTCCAAAATAGAATAGGACCGCTTTCGAAGGGTGCAAACACCAATTTCCCGCCAGGGTCGCCGGGGTGCTGATCCTTGCCTCTCGACAGTCGGCCGGAAAGACATACTGCACCGTCTCCGCAGGGTATCATATAATCGTCACGAGTAGTGATAATTACTTGTTCCCCAGACATCTCCCGTACGTGTCTGCGGGCCTGGCATTACACGGGCGATACGACGAAGGAACAGTGACATCTGACCGGCCACGCGTCTCGAGGCTGCCCCCCGGCGAACTCATCGTTACTCGCCGGTTTTCCTCGGTTTTCGATTACAGCCCACAGGGCAACGGGCCTTACGTCGATCAGCAATCAGTCCGGACCACGAACCGCTCGCCTGGACACCCTTCCGCTGTATTTTCGTCGAACTGTCGACGCAGGGATTCATGTGATAGGAATTCCTGGTTATTTTCGGCTCGGCGGGAGTTCGCAAACTCGGCTCAGAGCTTGGCGATTGCCGACTCAATGTTTGTAGCCTCTGTTCGGTGAGTGTAACATTTCAGCTGCCTCTGGACCCTTCGTTTGAGGAACACTGAAAAACGTCTGCGTTGTGCTGGAAGTTGAACATTTCGGCGTCTGGTCAACACCGGGGCAGTGCTGGAGACGGCCAAAAGTGCAAATTCTGCTCCGGGCTAAAGGCCACGAAGCGGTCCACAGCTTTGTGTTTGGAGAGCAGCAGGATGTCAGGCTCAGCATTGCACCGGAGCAGGCACGTCGACAATGGGAATGTTGTCACAAGCACGAAGAAGCCGATGGGGCAACGAGCTCAGGATTCGTGACGCAAATTTGTTTCGGCTGCGTGCGATCGGGTTGGAATCGTCAGTTTTACGGCGACTTTTCGTGATTTCCGCTGTTGGCGCTGAGCGACTGTCCGCAACGCGTTCCGGATGTTTTTCAAGACGCGGGTCTCGCAACTCGGTGGAACGACGAACCGCGGGAACCTCGTTCCACCGCCCACATCCAGGCCGAGGACGGGCTCCGCACGAGTGCTAACGCATGAGGAACGGGTAACGAGTCTAATTAGGGAGTAGTGTGTATCGCGGCAAGAGGACGGCTTTATGGGAACGGCTGCGCCGCCAGACCTGATCAAATTACATCGGAAGGGTGTCATGAGCTAGTCGATGATGTTTGATCCAGTTTTGCAACACGTATACAATCCAAAACACCCTCCGGATGAATCGGATCACTCCGTTGCCCACGGACTCGAGATGCCCAGATCCCCGCGGAGACTTTCCACGTCACCTGCATCGCCCCGCGCGGGGCGTTCCGAAGCCCAGCTCGGGAAGGGCAGCTCCAAGTGGGCGGATGACCGCCGCACGTCGGAAATCGGCGCGAAGTCGTTCCCGGAACGAACGGAGTAGATTGAGCTCGCAATACAATATCGGCTCCCATTGTTTCGGATGATATCGTCGCGCGTAGCGATGTAGGTGGAGCCGATGTAATGCAGATCGTCTTCCCGGGTCGGGTTCGCTGACGGGTCGAGGGGCCTGCTCGCGAGGGCCCTTCGCTTCTGCTGCGAGCGCGCAAACAAGCGGGAAAGCAGGCGAGCAGCCAGGCACACCGAATTGGTTCCTGTAACTCCCTTAAGCACTCTGCATTGTACCCCGTCCGTTGCTTCTTCCGATGGATCTCCCAGTCTCTGGCGATAAGCTTGATTGGCTTGTTTTCCGCTGCCAATGTCATTGTTGCTTCAACCTTGAGTAAATACTGAACTACTTCGGTGCTGATGTTGCAGGACCTCGTTGCTGTTGATTCCCCGGCGCGCAGCAGACGCTGCCCAGCCGGCTCGGGCCGCTGTGCGGGGAAGGAGAAGACAGGATTTTTGCGTGGAGTGTTGCTATTCAGAGATTGTTCATTTATAGCGGGGCCGGCTAATCTGCTGTTGGGTCCGGCGCGAGAATTATTATTGGTATCGAGAACGCTACGGCCATATCCTCGGCCGTGACCGCCTAATGGGGCGGATATTGCCGACGACTGTGAGAACGAATGGATGAAAGAAAGCAGCCAAGCTCGAACGCAGCTGAGATAAGGACGAACGGTCACTCAGGCAGTCAGTCAGTCAGCCGGCCAGTCAGTCGGCGGGTCCGAAGGCTCTAATAACACGAGGAAGTTTCCCTTTTCCGCTCAAACACAATAATGCGAGTGTTATCTACGACGACGACGACGACGAAAACGAATAAGATGCACCAAAGACGAGCTTTCAGTCTATTGCTATGGCAAACGGAGTCGCGCGGGTGACTCAGCAACAAGCCCCAAGTCGAGGCGATGCTCTCGATTGTGTCGATACGCCCCCAGCTCCGAAGGCTCACTGGGCCGGCCGGTCGAGCGAGCGAGCGAGGCAAAAAATAGCTTGCTCTTTTTGGCTGTCCAAGCAAAGCTCAACGGTCGCGGCTCGATTCAAAGCCGCCATTCAACACAGGTCCGCAGCCTGTCAGGTTTGGGCTGACCGGTCTTATTGCAATTCAATGAGAAACCTCCCTAACGACCGTGAGCTTTCGACAATTGACCGCAGCATTGCCTTTTTGGTATTTTCCATCGACGGCTTGCCGAGCAGCGACCCAACAGTTCGATATTTGCCAACAGTTTGAGTTGAAACGACGCCTTCGGCCGTCCGTGTAAACAGTAGCAGTATTTACTCCAGGCGATGGGGAAGTTTCGCGACTGTTGAACTCCTGCAACCGAGAAGGATGGGGGACTCGACTTCGATGAATATTCGCCCGGAATGATTCCGCAAATCTTCCAATCGAAGCGGGGCTCCTTTTCGTACGTGTCCAGGCTCCGAGCTATCCCGCGCGCCGTCCCGCTGGTCAGCAGAATGCGGACGTCCAGAAAGACGAGACACCTGCAAGGCAAATTCGAGCGGCATCATTCAAGATATGGTCCTTCGGACGGCTCGTCTATCTTCCTGACGGCCAGAAGCTTGAGGTGGTATCCTTTTAATATTCAATGAATGAGCGTCGTTCCGAGTGCTACGTGCTCGCGAGGAAAACAGATGAAGTTGCTGCTCCAATATGCGCATATCGGCTCCCCAAGCGCCGCTTCCACTCGAAGTTCTGCGTTGCCATGAGGACGAGCAAAAAATGTATAAATCCACTAGCAGCGAACCGTAGCTCCTCTATAACAAACCCACGTTCAACTTCTTGTCTCCGAAGTGCAGAATCTCTCCTCCGGGGGAGCCCGTCACGGAAATTAGCTCGGTCGAGGGTTCGACGGTGTTTTCTCGCCCATTCAGGATACTCGGGATCGGCCCATTGTCCGGATCGCTTCGCAGCCGCTCGAACGTGATAACTCATCTTGTTGATCCTCTGTCGGATGAGTTCATCGCGCCGAGCTCAAAACCTGAGTATGTATGTATAATCCCCGATCGGAAGTCCGAAACAATAACAAGGTGTGTAGTTAAGGAGGGGTCCGACACATTCCGTGACGCACGTGGATCGCACCCGCAGAAGAGCCGGCTGTCTAGCGGGGAGCAAAAAAAACTTACAAAGCGTCCCCGCGGGCGCTATTGTTTATCGAAACTTGTCACAAAGGATGACGAAAAGGGAACAAAGATGACAACGAGAATATTTGATATTGCTTGTTTTTCCTTCCTCCATCTGTGGCGAGCTGCGGCTCTCGCTGCATCAACAACAGCACGAGTCATTCATCGATTTCCATTACGCTCCCATGGAAAAAACGAGGCCATATTGTGGGAAGCTTTTCAGCGCAGACGTCTCATCTTGTGTGGAGTACGCCGCAATCGCGTGGTGTTTCCCAGGACACGGACCTTGAACTTGGAACAATGTCCTTTTTCCAATCTTGGCGTTCCCTGGAGCCGAAATACCTAATTTCGAGAGGCGGCGGTCGTTTTCGCACGTTATACTGTCCACGCAACCCGATTCTCACAGTATTGAACACGCCAGACCGCTCGACTCCCCGGGAAGCCCCTTGTGCGCCCCCGACCGGAGGGAGCGAAGTCACCAAACTCATGGTCACTGAGCACGCCACACGATTGGCCTCAGAGATCAGCTCTCATTTCTGGGGAGCGGCTGAGAGGATTTTCGTGGTGATCAGAGGGGCTTTGTCAACAGCTCGGGACGAATGGAACGGGGAGTGAGTCCAGGAGCGAAGACCATCCGGGATCTCAGTTGGCGGAGGAATTCCGAGTTACGTCAGCGGAGCAGTGACGGGCTCTCTCGTTACAAGATCATTCAATGGCGATCAACGTCCTCTTGGATCGGAATCCGGATCGCTGCTACACGTCGAAGAGAACCCGTCGGCGGGATGATTCGGATTGAGAGACAGGCGAAGTAGTCGCGTGTGACACTCTCCAAAAACGGGATAAGCTCTTTCCATTTCGAGTGCGCGAAGTGTGGGACTGCTAGCACTTGACGGCTCTCCACACGCGGCAATCTGTGTATCGAGGGTGATCTCCCACGTAAGCAGGATACATTCGAGAGCCTTAATCCGATTAGCGGTAACGAGCAGAAGAGGCAATATAAGGACAAAGGAACGAAGGAAGAAGAGGGAGCCTGCCTGCCCAGGCAGAGGTCGAGTCTCTCGCACCGCCTCGTCTCATTGCCGCAGACACTCCTAGCATCTACTTCGTCGTACTCTCGCGAGAAACCACAACGACATATGTCACGAGTCTTATGGCATGAAATGTCAAGGCTTTCACACTCATCGCTGTCCTGGCAGCGCAACAGTCGCGCCACACCGACTCATAATGCGAATACCGTACAAACCTGAATCGAGGATGTTATTGTTTACCAGCAGGTCTTCGGAGACTACCAAGGGCACGAGCTGGTGGCCGTATTTCGGACACGTTTTAGAATATCCGTCTTCATGATCGTAGATAAGCCACTCAAGGGAGGAAATCGGGTCCCCCCGACGGGAATTCCTCAAGGAAGGTCAGGAACACGCGGGCTTCCTCCTCGTCGAAACTCGCTCCGGAAGCTGCTCGATCTCGCGATTCGGCGCTCGCAAAACAATCCGATACCACACAGTTAGAGTTGAGTCGAAATCAGACAGCAGCAAATATTTCTCCCCCACGTCAAGTGCAAAAGTCATCCCACCGAATGCCCCACGCAAACTCAAAGAGTGCGCTCGCCACAGGGGAGTGATTCCATTGTATCAGTTGGCTACAAGTTCACTCCTCTTTCGCAATATGGTAGCGCCACGAGACGAGCTGATATTCTTCTCGGTTATCTGCACGAGGCATAGCAACCCTGCGGGAGACTACGAGGCGGATGACTACGTTGAGGAAGCGTCGGTTATGCTCGTTCATATTCATCGATTATTCCGACATCGGTGGATATCCACACAGGAGAGGAACGGTTACGTGGGATCACACTAGGAAGATGCGAGGATCTCTCGCATCATCGGGGAGTCGGACGACAGTTATTCGACTGAATGCTGCGCTTCGCGAGCGCCACCGACTTTCTCGTAGTCTCCAGACTTCATTGGTTCGCCGACCAATTGTTGGTCTTGCAGCGGCGATCATGGTTCCAACGACGTACTGTGCCGAATAGGTGGACAAAATTCGTATCTGAAGTTCGGTATTCTGAGGATTGGATCAAATTCCTACGATTGTGTGAAGCCGGAAGCCACTTTCATTTTGAATCCGAGATCGCTCTTCTGCTTCTTCTGCGCTCTGCGAGATGAGCAAAATCGGCACCCCTAGCACCCAGTTTTCTTGTTGTTCGACTGTTCAGCGGAACGAGAATAGAAAACGAAAGTGTTGCGATGGTGTATCGATTTGATACTTCTCTTGGTATCTGAGTTAAGACACCGTGCAACTCAGCCGGCCGATTATTGAGCTCTGACATTCGTATGAGCCCTATGGAAATCAGTGAAATTCCACCCAAAATCGCCTATCTAGGCCTACGGGGAGAACATAATTGCGGTCTTCCGCGGGCCAGCGGTTGGTACCATGTTTTAGCCCGCCCTGTCCGGCTCCCAACAGCGCCGATACTTGGTTGCGGAAATATAGTTACTTTCTTTCAAAGTTGGCATTTTTAGCGCGTCGATCGCTCCGCTGAGACAGCGGGCCTTCCCCCATATTCCGCTGGCATTCACCTCCGCCCGCTCACGGAGAGGGCATGACGCCTACAGTCCATGAAATTCTGGATCATGGCGCCCAATTCATCCAGATCGAATTGATTCAGAAGTCTCGTATGATGAAGGCCTTCACGTTTCAAGATCGTGGGGAGAAGAAGGAACTGGTCCGTGGGCAGTTCCTCAGCGGTTTTAGCCTCGACTGTTCGGAATTCGCTGTGCTGTTCAGGAGTGATTAACTGTTCCCCGTGTTTCTTGTCCTCGCATCCATTTCGCATCCTCGCAAAATCGGAATTTCGCGGAGGGGAAGAGCCAGAATGGTCTCAGAACCGCGAAAAGAACACTCTGAATTCAAACTCGATGGTCGGAAATCTGTCCGAAAGCCGAAAATAGTCTGACACAAGTCTCGAATATATTTGTCCACCTAGAACCCCGTTTTTGACCACTGCGACGGGACATCGATCTCCTGTTGTACAGCTCTGCGAGAAGCGCAACACCATCCGGGGTGACAGCGGAATGGTCCATTTGGAAGCTCTCTTGCCACAAGTGAGCCCGCGCGGCTCCATCGACCGAGAGGTCACGGAATCCGAACCACGGCCGACTTCTGCACATCGGGAGATGCGAATCGTAGTTCAGAGGGGGGGAGGAAGGACCAGAAGGGGTGGTAGCGCAATATACTCAATAGTCCAGGATTCCGAAGGCCCCCACATGATTGAAGGACCCCGAATTTAGTGTCTGGCGGGAGAATATCTCAAATTTGAGCGAAGAGCGTCGCCCGAGCTCCGCTGGCTGAGCTTGACTTTAATGAGTGCTACAGGATCCGATCCCGAATATCTGTGAAGTGGATTAATGAGAATCGTGGAAAGCGCTCGAACAAACTAATTGCGCTGATGGATTCGCTTTGGAAAGATCCGACGCGATATGAAGACGTGTCCTCATTCGTTGGCGCACAGGCGACGGTCGGACGCATGGCAGTACTCATTGAACTTCAGAATCACAATGAAAGCGCTGCCTTCCAATGTCTGAGAAGAAGCTCGACCCTCGACGGTTTCCTGACGCCATCGCCTCGCGCATTCTACAGACAAAGGAGATAGACCTCAACGATAGCCAGAATCAGAGCATCGCCGTCCGCCTGCAGGCGAAATATCAGCAGGTCTCGGTTGTTGAGCGAACGGACGGTCGGACGAGTCGTTTGACAGGTAGGCTGACCGACGGGCGCACGAGCACTCTTGCTGTCAGAAATTTCAAAGCTCAAAGGAACCGACTCCGAATGCAGACCTCCGCACTCTGGGATATGCATATGGAGATTTTCCTGAGGAGGGAGGGGGGGGGGAAGGGGCGTCGGCGCTGACCGTCGATACGAATCAAAACGGGAATTTCATACGCTGCGATTTACAGCATCTCAACTCTTGTGAGTTGAACCGGTTTGTTTGCGCACCCGCTTCCCTGCAGCAAGAGAGCCGAAGTTCAGCCCGAGCAACTTCTGGCAATGTGGTACCGTTCTGCTCGCTCCCACTCGCGCCCTTTCATGCAGGACTCACCCAGGCCCTGGAGACTGATCGCTGGCGATTCGACCGAGCTCGCTGCTGTTCTACACAGTGGCTCACGTGCAGTTTTTCGCAAGATTCGACAGAAGCCCCGGACCTACAACAGGATACATGCGGCGGCATGAAGTATGCGCGCACACGTACGCGCGCTCGGCGAGATTAAAACTATTACGTCCGAGTTTCCGCTCCGAGTTGAGCTCGCTTGTTAACTTCGCTTCTCGGTTTGTTGTAGACTCCGCGCCGCGCGGTTGTTCCCATTCTTACTCAAATGTCCGAGCCGCCGCCGACGGGGGTTGAATAAGACGAGAGAAACCATTTAGAGAATCTCCATCCGAACCGAAATTCAACTCCAAAGCGAGGAACTCGACCGGGTAGGCGGTGGAAAATGAAATCCTAAGTATAGCTCGAACGTTTCAGGTTCAGACGACCGTAGTGGTCTCGCTCCCGAGAATCCGAGCTCCACCTTGGTCTCCAGCAATGTTTTTCAACGCTGAAGTTTCTGCGCATCTTGAGCTCATGATCACGAGAGGGGGGGGGGGGGGTACTCGTTTCGATGCGCGTGGCTCAAAGTTTCCTTAACTTCGGCACTCTCACCCGACGCTTCGTAGATCGGCGCCGTATCGGTGTTCGCTAAATCGATTTTGAGGGGCCATTTGCTGAAGTGCTGCAGCATCGAAGAGTGAGGTCACTTCTATTCGGAGAAGGATACATCGTGCTCAAAAGTAATAAGACAAAGCCGTGCGATGACTCCAGCGATGAAGGATGACGAGAATCTTAGGAGTCTGAGCTCCTGGTGGCAATCATATACCAGCCTGACACGCTTCTTGGTGGATCAGGGAAGGCGGTCAACTTGGAACGACAGAAAGGAGCGTCGGCAAAAAGTGAAGTATTGCTTTGCCCGTGCACTCCAGTTGCTTCTAATATCTGACCCGTGTACGTCTGTTATGGACCACCCGACCCCGAGGGGCAGAATCCACGCCAAAACGAACCCAGCTGTTTTTTTCTCCGTTCTTTGCCAAGATTACTGTCCGAGAGAGCAACGTGGAAGATGCTGCAGTGAACAATTCGAGCGAGAATCGGTCGACGCCGAAAGTCAGTTCAGAAAAGCAACCAGGGGACCGTCTCCATGATGATTCTCACAAATCCATTGGAAAGGTAGCTGGAGCTTAGCGTGGGCCGCCGTTCTCCTCGTATTCAAGGCGGAATCAATTCCTCAGATGGATATCGGTGATTCATGAAGCTCTGTACTGTTTCTGGTTGCGGACGTGACTAGACGAGCAGCTTTGGGAAGAACCGAACTGACAATCGGGCGCTACAATTCGGAATACACGATCCATTATTTTTCAAGGCTTAGAAAAAAACCGGCAGGTGATATTCCTCCAGTCGGATCAAGATTCCGTATTCTGCACTCGAGGGCTGGATTTTCACTCCCGCAGCGCAACTCGGACCGACGACGAGGGGCAACTTCGTCCTCCACCAGATTCTTCAAGGTGCGCACGAAGTCTTGGTCGAAACGTGCGAGTTCGACTCCAGCAATCCATCTCCGAGTTTAGCTTCCTGATCAGAATGACTAGAGCTTGGATAGGTTACCGATTGCGCTTGCTCTCTACCGAGGACCAGCTACCCGAATATATGGGATGGTCGAGAAATTATTCGGAAATCGCGAAGACTGTGTAAAAATAGCGTTTCGGTACATCCGTTGTACCAACCGTAAAACCACCGGGGACCCATGAACTTCAAGAATTCTCTCCGATTCTCCGCTAGGAATTCCCTCCACGAGCTCCGATGCCAGCCCCTTCGGTGAAATTTCCCCTCGCGGTTGGCAGTGAAACTCTCTGTCCAAGTTAGGGCTCCAATCACGGAGCACGGCCCTGGCGGGAGATTCCAAGTCAGGCCTGTGAGAAATAACCAACTTCCGATTCACCGATTCGATGAATCTCGAACTCGTAGGGAACCGCTGGTGGTGATGGACTTTCAAAATGGACGCGGTCATCTCAGTTCGGGCGAGTCTGCGCCAGGGAAAGCTAATGTAAAACCCTCCTCTTTCATGTCGAGGAACTAGTCTTCAACTCGTCAGAGCTTGACTTTGGGCGGTGGATTCCCGATCTGCTCGAAGCTGCCACGCGGGCTCGCTGGCCGCGTGAAATCTCAGCAGCTCTGTCGTAGGGCTCGTAACAAGCGGCGTAGTTTTTGAGCGAAACGAACGAACACATGTTGCAGAAGGTCGGTCTCTCTCGAGGGCAGGAGGAATTCGCCACCAATTAGGTTGGCGTTGACTCCCGCCGAAAGCGGTGACAACGACCACGACCCGTTCTACGGCAGGATCTACGACAGCGATAACCCTGCACCGAAATCGGTCGGAATTCCAAAATGACAATGCGATCAACACGACGATAGCCGCCGCAGCTTCAAGTGAGGCCCGATGTCTTGCGGCCGGCTGGACCGAATGAGACGACGTCCCTTCACGTTCTCCCGTTCGTTCTCGAGCTGTTTCGGAGTTCTCCTCGATGGGAACGAGGAGCTGCTCCCATTCCCCTCCACCCTCCCGCACCGACGAGACACCCCCCCTCCCCTCCCCGCAAGTCCGGCCACTGTCTCTTCTCTCGGTCGGACACGAGTCCCCGCGGACCTCGTTCAGTCGGTTCTTCAAGTGGAAAATAGCTGGGATAATTTGTCCGAGAGTTTTTATTCCCCGCTGGCCCGAAGCGCTCGATTGAAAGCAGCAACCACAGTTGAATCAGCGGCAGCTTTGAGCGCGCCGCTTCAGAAATCGAACAGAGGAAGACATTGCGACTCCCTCCTTCTCCGCTCCGTATCCTCCTCGTGCTGGCCTCTCAGTGTATTAGTTTTCCACCGCGCTCCACTCCACTCTGAGCCGCGCAGATGATCAGCTCGTTGTCGGTCAGTTGGCGCAGAATTCCGAGTTGGCCCGAAATGACCCTCCACTTTCTGCTCGATAATTACAGCGAAATCATAGATCGCTGACGTCGCGTTCCGCGTTCGCCTGTCGGAGAGGAAACGACTGGAAATGCGAGCTACGGGAGAAAATATTCTGTATCGGGACAATTCGACTGACCCCTCGCAGCGTAACCCTCCGCAGTGGATATGATTTTTCCATTGTGTCGAACCTTATCCCGATCAGATATCATCTGTTCGTTCGAAAGTTGCTGAGTCGCTTTCCCGAAATTCCTGTAACCCGATTCGAGATCCAAGTTGCAGTTGCCCGAGACCGAATAGGTCGGCCGACGTTCGGCCTCATTTGACGCGCGGTCAGCTCGAGACGCGAAGGCTGCCCAGGCTATCGCGTCAGCGTGCCGACCCCCGCGATCCTGACCCGGGCTCGAGCTCGGCGAACCATGTCGTTTCCTTTTCATCCCGTTCCGTGGATTCACCCTCGAAGTCTTGCATGCTGACGCTCCGGCGTGCCGTCATCGGTGCGGCCGCTGCGTCGTAAGGTCCCGGTGATTGGTGAGGGACCTTCAGTGGAGGGGAGAAGGAGGAGAGGGTCGCAAGGCCCACATGTTGCTCCAGAGCGCCCTCTGCCATGCGATCCGCCGGCTCCGTACGGATCTCCACATATCCCTCACTCGCCGTTCCACCGCTCACTGACCGACTGAAGAAGCGACATCGAGATAGCGACCGAGCCGCGTCCACTTGTGCCCCATCCGCTTCCTGTGTTCGGCGTCGACGCCGCGCCTCTGGAACATCTTCAGGTTTCCGCCGCAAAGCTTTGGTGGGAATTAAGAGCGGATTGTTTGCTGCTGTGTTCGGCCGGCGTCCCTGGAGAAAGGCCGGCTCGGATCGGCTGACGATCGGTCGGGCCGCAACGGCACCTGAACTTGTCGCGCTCGCTCATAACGATGACAGAAAAATCTCGCGTTCGAAAAAGTGCATCATCCACGTGTGTCTCCGGTGTTCGGTTGTGAGAGCAGATTAGGGAGCGATTGAAATTGAAAGCACGTTCGACTTCTCCGATAGACGACAGATAGATAGTCCGAGGCATTCGGATAGCGACAGGCGCGCGTTCGTTCGGCTAAGCCCTCGAGCGGAGTCGACCGAAGACACGAGAGGAGAACGTCTGAAGATTGCCCTGGACAGAACACACTCGCTCGTCGAAGACATACCAGACTGAAAAACTCGTTCACCGCGCTCCGTCTTCTCTGCTTCCGCCGTCTGTGTGTGCGCGTACGTTTGTTTGTTTGTTTGTTCTGTTAGGGTGGTGCTGGTGGCAAAGCAAGGACCATCGGACCAAACAGGGAAAAGCAGCCTGTCAATGATGGACGATGCCGGAGCCACGAAGTGACTTACGGTGATTCCCGAAGCAGCTGTGTGTGGATTTCTGACGCTCTGTCCGACGACGTGAGACATCTTTTGCGAACGATCAACAACATCATGCAACATAATCGGAATGGTGAGTTCGCTGGCCGGCGTCAGGGAGATACACCCGAACGAGACGCCGTTGTCGACGTTGTCCTACATCAAGGTGGTGACAGCGCGACAGAATCGCTGACCGAGTCAACAATGCGCATGAGCTCATCCCGGAGCGTGGGAGACGAATAATATTCAGAGGGCTTCTGAACCCGTCCGACGAAACAACAGAAACCGCACAGCGCTGATCTTGGAACGTGTGGGCCAACCTCTAAATTTATGATAATCCAGATGCCACACACGATCCGAGTCGATATCATGCTGTGTTTTCCCATTTGCTGATGCTGGAGCGGTTTTCGCGGCCTTTTCGGCCGGAGCAGACGATGGAGCTCTTCGGGAGAAGTCAACCATCGCTAAAGCACCGTTCCGACCCGCAGGAAGCCGCATCAATGAGTTACACATTCGAGATAATGATGATGATCATCGTTGTTCTGAACCCGTTCATTAAACCCTTGAGGCGATCACTTTCCGCGAGGCGCTTTCGTGACTTTCGCCACTTGAGCGCGGGTCATTGCGATGAACAACTCTGATCGACCAGCGCGGATTTATGTTTCGTTTTCCCCAAATCCGCTGTAATTGCGGCGTGGAACCGGAGCGCCTCTTCTCGCGAAAACATCCAGACAATTGAAAGAGAATCTGGGGAGACTCTCCTCGCGAGAGCGAATGGAAGCAGGAATGTTTGCAGAGGAGGGCAAAGAAAACTCGCAGATATTCCAGTTGTGAGTTGTGGTCGCGAAACCCGGGACTCTGATCCACGCGCGTTCGAGTCTCTCGTCGGTCACGACTTGTACGAAGCTGCTGCGTCTTTTCGCGTTCGTTTCTCAGCTCAAGTGGCCTCAGCGAATGTTTGTTGTTTGCTGCGCGGACCCCGCACGTTCTGAACAAACAACAGAACAGAAGGCGTTTTCCGACCGGCTCTCGGAGCTCTGACTCGACGTCAGGGAGAGAGTGGGCATGCCTCGTCGATAAGGACGAAGCCGATGATGACGGTCGACGTTCGTATTGCCCAGTGGAGCGACACGATCGTTTCTAGCAGAGACGCCTTCGCTCTTCTAGACTTTGATCCTTCAGTCAAGATCGAGTGCTGGTTGTGACGATTGTTCAAGTGATAAGCGTTCCATAACTCCGCTTTCCGATCTGGCGACCGATTCCGCAACTCACGCTGCTTTCAAGAACAGACCCGAATTTTTCGAGCGGTTCCCATGTCGGTCCGGAACGGGTGGTCCGTCATGCATCAGACCAGCTCAGACTGTCGAAGTGCCCAGTGATGAGTTGTCGAATGGAATCGATGCCTGCACTCGTAGAACATCTGATTCGGAACAACATTGTATTCTGTGAGCCCGAGCGTGAATCCGACATGGCCGATTACGCAAGCTTGCGGCAAATCACATGCGAACTTCTGTCACCGTCGACAGATTATCTCGCATTGACCCTGCGGCGGCATCAGCAACCGCCGGCGCTGTCGCTGATCCGGGTGAGTGCGACGTGGGCCCCGTCAGAAAGCTGAGCTGAGAATCATTATCACATATTATTATTATTTTTTTTGAAGCGGAAGGCGATGTTCTCTCTTGCTGGCTAATAATGCGAAAATGATATGGGGAAATTCCGGCGAACACGAGTGATACTTCCGTACCCGGAGTGATGCGACGACGAGACGCACGAGCCGGCTTCAAAACTCGCATCGATGCATAATCCGATCGGAATACTCTGCCTCCTCTTCATGCGCCCTGGCCTGGGTGTCGCATTCTCTCGTCAGAGAAAGTCCAAATGAGATGTGCCTTTACTTTCCTCCAAAAATTGTACAATTTCCTCCCGAAACAGAATTTTGTTTCATTTTTCATTTCCGGTTCATGAGTTCAGCATGAGAGAGTATCAGGCCGAGGATTGGGCGCTGCCAACAGTCCGGATGAAAATAAGCTTGCTGGAGGAGGCGACAACGAGCTATGGATGCCGACCACCTGTTTCGGCGCTGAGGACTTCGAGCTCATCAGCTCCGCATAGTTTCTTCGTCGTAGTCTCCATTGTAAAGCTGAGCGAAGTGTCTGCTCAGCCGACCGGGATCAACCCGTCCAGCACAAGCAGTTCTGTATCTCCGCCGATGTTTATTCGATTACGTCGCGAAAAATTACTCTCGTGGCGATGTGATCACAAACCGTGGTAACGGTGCTCAGCCATCGCTACAGCTCACAAGTAATATGGGTGATACCTCAAGGGTAACAGTCAACCTTCCTTCCATGTTTTCTTTTTCCCGCCAGCTCCGCCATCGTGCAGCAGGAGCTATTAACGCCAACATTGGTCGATCGTCCGTGGCCTCAGCTCGGGCCTCAATCGGACCGGGAAAAGGAAACTCCTACTCCTCCAAGCAACCCTCAGCACTCTCAATGTCGCTGCCCGAGAGCGTACGGAAGCTGTTTCCACTTCCATGAGCGTTTGTCTGAAATCGCTCACTTTCAATCGATGAAACGGATCATTCTGTCTCCGTCGTTCGGGAATTCGGAGCAGAGGCTTTATTTCGCAGCTCTCGTGGTCTCGAACGTTCGGAGTCGCATCAATCAGCTGCTTCGTCCTTCTCGAGGGCTTCGCGTCCGAATATCGAGAGACGATTCCAGCTCGTGACAAAAGGAAGTACATCCAAGCTCGGGAGCCGATGAGAAGAGATAGAATTAGCATCTTCGAGATAGCGAAGGGAGCCCGGCTCCGAAATAAGCGCCCGGCGATCTCGGCGTGTGACTTGCTCGAGTTCACTTTCACCGGACCCGGAATAACATCGTCGTAAACGAGAGAACGAGTGAAAATGTCGTTCGTGCACGACTCGGCCTAGAAGCGATTTCCGGCCGAGCTCAACCCGGGCTCCGGATCCTCACCGAGTTCGCTCTCAAGTCCAGATTGATTCGCTGCCAAAGTATTCTACTTCAAGAAGATTTAATGCCGGAAAAATCTCATTGTTGGAAAAGTTTCGTTCCATCCGGTGTTTTGTTCTTGAAGCCGGTCGCCCGACGCTATGAGACATTTCTGTCGTTCCGAAGAGTTTCCTGCTGCTTGCGGTTTTTCGTCCACAGCTTGCCCGGGGAGCTGGCTCCAGAAGCGGCGTCGCCGTGTTCGCTGTCCGCAGGATAAAGAGCGATAGCAAATTTAACAACGGCTCTCAAAAGGGAGTGGCCAAACAACCGATCCGCTGATCCTCATTGATTGCGGGGAAATCGGGACGAGGACAGCGATTCTCTACTCGGTCGCCGCGCCGACGTACTTCAGAAAATCGCCTCTCATTTTCCTCAATTGGGGGAATCCTTGAATTCTTTCCTCGTTCCGAAAAGAGAAACGATACCGGCGGCGATCCGACATCAAAAGCAGCAGCAGCTGTTTGGAGAATCCAAATCAGCTTTGAAAGAATCGGCAGAACGTTGTGTTCTCCGAGAGACGAAACTTGTCAATGGACCTGAAAACGAGCTGCGAAACAGTCCCTGTGGTTTGAAAAGCTTTTTCCGGGTTGGATTCCTTTGGTGACTGTTCTCCGTGTAGTTCGTTTTGCCGTCGGTGACGAGATCCGGGAAAGCCCAGATTGGCGGAGGATTGTTTCGATCAGACTTCTCGGAAAGATCGGAATGACAGAACTCGATGCGTTCGTCACCCATCGGCCATCATCGGGAAGACGGGAGCGCACATCTTCGCATGACCTCCTCGACGAAGTTCGTTGTTTATCGAGACCAGAGCTAGATGCCGGCGCCGAAAAAAATCTCCCCTCCGGACCTCACAAAAATATGAATCCCTCGAACGAGGGAGGATCCAACCGTAAAAAATGATGGGAGCAACGTAAAGAGTGGAGACCTCGCAGACTGAGACTCTTGGCTGCGATCCCGGGTGTTGGTCGCTATCTTTGACTCCGCCGGAAAGCTCGTCCGCCGCACTGACAGGCGTTCAGAGTCTCGACTCCTTTCCGAGAAGCTGCTGTCGAACACGCATCGGTGAGGAAGATGCCGAGTCATGACTGACGCGGAAGAGAAAGTGGCCTTCCGACATTTTCCCGCTTCTCGAGCTCACAACAAGGGATCTTTGCTGGCGCTCTGCCGACAATCTGCACACGCCCTCCACGCGTGAACGTGCGAAACCGATTCACTCGGACCGATCGCGCTCCGATGTTTCTCGCAGTGCACTCGGAATCTGTATCGTGCGCTCGTTTTAGGTCCACCGCCCAAGCCGCTCCTCCTTTGTGAACATGGCGACCAACGGGGCGGTCCATGTTCTGGGGGATTCCAACTGTGTTTTGACTGCCCCCCCCCCCTGATAAACTTCCTTGGGGGGCTTACAACATCGCCCGGATCGGTGTTAGCGTTTGCGGTTGTCGGATCTCCTTCGCTAAGCCCTCCCCGCGGTTTCGTTGCGCACACGCGACTTCGGGGCGTTGGGCAACAACGGCTTGGAGGAAGGGAAGCGAAAGTAAATCACGCTCAACGTCGTAATAGGAGCACCGTTGAAGCAGTCAAGTTCATTCCGTTCCGGGCAACGATCCTGAGCGAAGGGGGCGGGGCGCGGAAACCGATGCAAGTCAACCTCTTTCTCACCGCCTGTTCATCCGGGCAGCTTCTTGATCTCAGCGACGGTACGCGTTGCGCTCTCACTTTTATTCTCATCGACTGTTTTGCTTATCGCGCCCAGCTGTCCTTCCCTTGCAACGCGACTCCCAGGATCAAGGAGTCTTCCCAGCGAAGAACACGGCAAAAAACGAATTAGGTAGCGAGCCGGAGGACGAGGGCGGCGTAATAGAGGAATCGTCAGAAGTCCTTCGTCTCTAGACCCGAAAACTCATTCCGTTTCATGAACGCACCTCTCAAGTTATTAAACTTCCGACCTTCCGTTCATTACCGTCAGCAGGGTGTGGGCAGGAGAGGGGGGCGGGGACGAATCGGAAGCGGATTGGCGACAGATAGCCACCAACGCAAATGTCGTGCCGAGCAAATTCGAGAGAGCCTCAATCCACGAGGAAAACGATCTGTTGCCGATAGGCAGCTGTGTCAGGGCTCGCGCATCGGAGCGGGTTTCTCTGATTCTACGAGGCGAGCAACGCGACGATCGATCGGGAGATCGAGTGAACGCGAGCGATGCCGGAAAACCCTCTGAAGGGAGCGGAGAGTGTGGAGGAACGACACGAGAAACCGAAGGCGTTTCCAGATCGGTCCGACACTCGGTCCGAGCCGCGAAATTCATGACTTCCGACCAGGATCTGTGGTGGCGCCCAGTCAGAAGCGAGAGCTCACCCACGGAAAAGACAGTCGCAAGAACGAGCGGACGTATACCATGTATAATGACTACGCATAGTGCACTATTTTCTTTGTGCCTCTATCTCACAAACGGACCGACACAGAACATACATATTTGAGCCTACACTCCACCTTCGTGGAGTCGAGTAACATCGTGAATAATTGATTTGCGACTTGCAATGATGCGAGCCGTGCTTCATATCCACCGAAGTCGGAAAGAGTCCACTCGTGGATTCCTCGAAGATCAACGCCGCTCGGAGCGTTCCATTTGAAAATCCGTCCGCTTCCAGCGAACCCGTGCATTGGGATCATCGAGTTCGAGGTCTTCGCGCAGGAACTGCTGCTCAAGCCGCCACACTTGTTTGTGAGGAGAGTTGTGTTTGCGTTCAGGCGCCATCGGCTGGAGGAACAGAAGCGTCGACTTCCCGGTGAGAGCCCCGCGCTCCGAGCGTATCTCCGCCAGATGCGCAGCCGATAGCGAGTCAAAGCCGGCGGGCTCGCCCGACCCCAAACGGTCCCATTCACGGTTTCCCCGCGACTTTAAGTAAGAGTAAACTCGCTGTTCATGCTAGTTCGCCCTGAAGCTGGTTCAGCCGCTGGAACTCCCTTCCTCCCCCCTGTTTCCCCCCCGGACACCGGCGAGAACCCCCACGCGGACGCCTGTCCCTGTGAATCATAAACGTTCGAGGTGAATTCTGCGGGGAACGATTTCCATAGGGTGGCGCTGCTCCTTGTGGTTGGAAGTAATCACACGCGCGCCCTCGGCCAGTAATACTTTCTCGCTCGTGTCGACTCGCCCGATGTACGACTTGTGTCGAAGGAAGCCGGGCAGAAAGAGATCAAGGAAACTCCGGCTGAGAACAAAAGATCAGAGAAAAAAATTGCAGAAAGGCCCGCTCAACGCGGCTCGGAAAAGTCCGACAGGGACGCGTATCCGGCTCGTCGAACAAGTGCCGCGTTATCACGGGATTGAAGGTCGGGTTTTAATGAGTTATTTCATTAGCAGCTTCCACATCAAGTTAGCTGCATACACACGCGTGGGGAGTTGTCGCGAATTTCCAGGCGACGGGGTTCGTCGGCCGAATCGAGGAACGAGAAAATTGCCGCGTCATCCTTCCCCTCAAAAGCGACGGTGCACGCTGCACGTACCCGAGTCGCACGCACCGCGGGACGGAGGTTACAGCGGGAGACACCTTGTTAGCGGCGGGATTCATACCGCAGCCTCGGGTTCCGAGAAGAGTTCGCGCCGAAGCCTGGCTCGCCGCAGACGGAACTCGGTTCAACCAATTACAGCAATTCACAAAAGGGGAAGTTGCCTGACTCCACGACACATTTCGTGCGCATCAAGCCAAGAAGGATTGCGCCACGGGAAAAGAATCCTGCGAAGAAGCGGAAATCGAGTGCGAACAGTCTGCAGGATTCAAATGTGAATGCCTGGAGAGCTCAGCGGCCCTTCTAATGAGCAAAACGCTCGCCATCCTCAATTTGCGTCATTCAGCTCCACGAAGGACGTTCCGTCCCCCCCACTCTGTCTCTGAGGAGGTCGTGTGCGTCGGCGTCGTAACTCAGTGTTCGTCTCGCCCGCACGAGTCCATACCAGGGAAAATACATCCATAACGAAGGAGCCAACTCCGAGGAGCGGTTCCGCGGGAGCCGCCGATCAAGATTCACTGCGGTCGTCGACAGAGGCTCCCTGTGTGTAAATCATAGTGACGCATGCGATCGGCCATCGCAATGCGGATAATAAACGTTGTCTATGTGGCCTCATGAAATACGGCCAAGCACACACCCTCTCGGCGGTTTCGAGAGCATATTCTTCGGATCGAAGGCGCTCGATGCGGCTTCAGCTCCGAGTCCGAGCTGAACTGATCGTCGTCGTGACTTTTGCCCCGTGAAAGACCCACATCGGCTGTTTCCGGGAAGTATTGAGACTTCCTGGAGCTGATTCGTTCCGAAGAACTCCGAGCCTTCGGAAAAACTCCCTATTCAGTGAAGCCGTTCGTGGGCGGCCACTCGGTCGTTTCAGAGTAGACGGAATCAAGCTGACAATTTTCGTAGGCGACGGATCTAGGGGAATCTCGATAAATGCGCTCGCCCAGTGAGAAGCCAAACTCGACGGCTCGCAGTAATGAGTTGACGGACCACACAAAGGGAACGGGCTCTTCCTTACGACACTCGGCGCGAGGGTCCCCAAGGGTGGAGAACTCAGAAATACGGACACTGACTGCTCACCTGAGAGACAAGGTGGCTAACAGAGACAAATTCAGCCTCAGTTCAGACTCACGCTTCCAGTCTCCATCAAAATACGAAACTTTTGGGCCTACCACAATTTGCCGTATTTCGCGCATACCGTACTGGTCGAAATTCTCTCCCGTATCGTCCCTCCCTGGGAGTTCCTAGAAGGCGGGCGCTCGCGCGTTTTTGAATGCGGTCTCGCTTCGCGCTCGCGTTTTTGCCGCTGCTGTTCGCGATAACATGCGAAGCCAGGCAGTGAGCACGCGAGGAAAAATGAAGACGACCATCATTAGGCTTCGAGGATGCTATTGCCGGAGCTAGGAGGAACAAAACCCAGCTCGGGCTCTAAGGAGCAGAACCCTGAGGTTCAAGATCCGTGGCGCGCGGTGGTTCCAAGATCGGCGACCAGCTCATACTTTTCAAGCCCGCCGCCAATTCTCCCAACGCATCTTTTTGTTATGGGAATAATCACAGAGTCAATGAATGGCTCTCCGCCGGGGATGGCATCGCGGCGGAGATCCGAGGAGCGCGTGCCCAATTCAATAGGGCACTTTTTCAGCCCGGTTCAATCTCCGCTGTCGGTTTCGCGAGAGGCGAGTCGCTCGACCGCGTCAATACCGGCGCTCCGACACTCAGAGAGGTTGCGATTTTGGGAGCGAGCCCTGACAAAGGCCCCGATCGAATGAAAGATCCGCTCCGACACCTCGAAGAAAGAGACGAAAAGTGAAAGCCTGGATCAGGAGACAGAGGAGGCGGGATCACCGCGGAGAATGTCGAGGAAATTTCCCGAAGACGACGGTCACCAACAATCCAGGCCGGCATGCAACAATAGAGCCCGCGTCACAAAAGGAATTCCTCAGCAAGTGCGACGCACACCCAATAAAATGAGAGAAACAAGCCGACAAGGGAATATGTGGACCGTTCAAAGGAATAGATCCTACGCTACGTTCTCCTGACCGATGGTCCAACCTTGTGTAGTGTTTAATTCTCCTCTGCAGACGAAGGCCTGACTAGTCTCGAACGACGAGTTTTCTTTCCATTCAGTTCATCATGAGCATTTTTCGTCGTTATTAACCAGAATCGCCGATTTGAACAATTCGTTCATCCGACTCTCTACTAGCCTGACTCCTCGCCTGCCCCTACCACTGAACCCGTAGAAATTTCCAGACGCATACGCACGGAATTAGGTTTCATTCTCTTTGCGACGAGTGGAGGCTCCGGTGACTCGGACTCGGAGGATTCTGACAGCGCATCCATCCCCGATGCAGCAGAGAAATCGCTGCTTTGTTTAGACTTATGTCGTGGCTTTGTGACCAGAGACTCTTCTTGGATCACTTTTATGAGCGTTGGATTCCGTTCCGGCTCCGGTGATCGCCTCCTCGCGGACCTCCGATACGTTTCCGGCGGTGGCCTCGGACCCTTCCGATCTGTCGGTCCCGCGGAATGTCTCAAAACGCGTTTCAAGCGTTTTCTAGATCGCTGGTAGCAGCCTTCTTCCGGACAGAAAGGTCGCTGATAACTCAGAGCGGAGGCGGAACGAAGAAAAGTTCTCCATCCCTCCTGTTCGCCGGTAATTTGAAGGCGAGGCACGCATGCCGCTGTGGAGTAGCTTCTTATTCACCTTCGCATTGCTTTCCTCGGTCACGCGAAGTCCTCCTCGAAGAGCCATTTGACGTCTTTGAGTTCGAGTGTGAATCACGTGACCGAAGCTGTCAGCCGGAGAGTTCTCTAGAATACCATCCAAGACGAAGCGAACCTCTGCCGCGAGTTTGAACCTGTAGAGCGTTCGGCGGCGGTTTCCCCGAGCAGTAGCCGTCGGTCCGGAGAGCTGAATCATTTGTTCTGAGCGGAGATTCTCAAGGATGAAGCTCATGGGATCGATACTGGGAATGCCTCGTCGAAGATCTCCCGTTCGGCCCGTGGTTCGTTTGAGGAAGTTTCAGACGTGCTCTGGAGTGCCTTCGCGCCCCGCGCATTATGAACGCTCACCAACACCACCGTTTCCGACGGGTTGGGAACATGTCTGAAAATCCCAGACTGAAACGGAAAATCATTGCTCAAACAGCCATGTGAGCTCAGCAAGCCTTCTGGAAGCTCAAGTGAGCACGGCAGTGTTGTTGACGATCGACCCCAGCCGACCGAGAGGCGTTCGCGTGATCGACCGAAGGATCTCGAGTGGTTTAACTATGTCCCAAACTGTGGGCAATTCTCCTCTGACTTGGTTTGCTTTTGCGCACCCCAAGCAAACAAAAAGAAAACTTGGCGAGCTTTCGGATCAGGAGGATTATTCTGAGCCAATCTTGACATAGTTGTTGGGATCAGAAAGAACTTCGATCCGTCCAACAGAGCTCAGTCCTTCCAGTCCGAAAAGTTGGACTTGAGTAACTGCTCGAACTGCGGTCCGCTCGCTGATTCAGGTGAACATGCCGCCGCATCGAATCTGCGTCCATGACGAGTGCTGCATCAAGAGCGATCTTGCTTTCAGCGATCCGATCGAATCATCTGTCACCAATCTCCGCGAAATTAAACCCTCTCACTCCGCATAATGGTTCCAAGGAACAGCCTTGCTTGCCATGTCGTTAGATCATCTAGTTGCGCAGTGCCCGGCGGCCCACGAGACAGTCGTCACAGGGCTGCGAGGCTATTCGTTCCAATTAAGGAGAACATCTAAGATCATCCATCTTGTGGTATCACCTACGAGGCGGCATTATCGACGGGTTAGCCAAGCGCGAAAGGACAAAACCACATCGGGCACGGCTGTGCCCGAAGAGTCTGGTTTTGACTTCAACTCGATGAGCGGATTCCAGCCGAGCAGCACTCCGACCAGCTGGTTCCAAAGCATGTGACGTTTTCCGAAGGCTGGAGGGAATTTTTGTGTTGATGTTTTCACGTCGGAAAACCTCTCAGCTACTCTTCGCCGCGTTTCGATGACACGTCGTTATTGACAAGGTGACGAGTTGAAGCATCTTTGCTGTTTCAGTTCCAGCCTGTTTCTCCTGGCTGGGGGAAGTTATCCGAAGCGGAATAGCGACCGGCGCTTTTCCGCTCAACAGCTATCGCTTACGAGATTACGGGACGTGACGCAATCATGTTCCACGCAATCTTCCAGAACCCTTTCCGCCTGCCCGGGCGTTCTCATTATTTCCAACGGTTTTCACGGCGACGGAACCCCGCCGTGCCGAGTCGAAATCGAATCAGCGCTGTCCGCTAGCGGATCCGGTGTGCTGTGACACGAGTTATTGAAGATTTTTGATATCTCGGAGCCCAAGTCGCGCGGAAGACAAGCGCTATCGGGTAACGTTTAGGCAAAGCAGGATACACTTCCCTCGACAGGGGTCAGCAGGGTGAATCGCTAATTTCAGGAACGGCCAATCGAGTCCGCGAACCGGCGTCGTCGAAGACGCCCGACTGGGCAAATCCGAAAAAGAGCCGACCTGTGAAGAGTACTTTCTATGCACATGCAGCTTGTACAGAACTATGGCACCACATCATCGCTACCTGTGCCGCGGGGCTTTTCTCCGATTTCTCAACGCGCTCTCTTCGACCGAAATTTGATTAACCGCCGCTTATCGCCCTCTGTACCCCGGTGGAAGCCACAGACGCGCCCGCGTCTGCGGCGTCTGCGCGGGCGTTGGCCCGACTGACTGCGCGCGTGGTTTAGGGCTTAGTTCGCCGGCTTAAACCTTCCGCTGTTATCCCTCTATCAACTTTCTCTTTAAGCACTCAAAATTGCCTCGGAAGCGAGCGAGCGATGGAGGAAATTCGACGAAGTTTTTGTTTACATTTCAGCAATTTCGTCCACCTCGCAGGCTGCCGCCTCATATTGCGGGGTATTCCAGACACGAAACGTGCGGGGGAGACTGAGCGTTGTGTACACAGCTCACAGCCTCGCAAAATCGTTCGGTAACCATCCACAATGGCATTCGCTGACACGTTGATCGAAAACTACGTGGAATGTGCTCTGGAAGCGTGACGTAGAGAGTGAAGGTTCGGGGTCTACGACTCCTCGAGGGGCAGGCAGGATGCGAATGTCGCGGGGGTGACTAGAAGCGCGCTGAACTCAAGCCGCGGTAGTCGTTCACAAGGGAACATCGAGCCTCAACCGCGGAAAAAAAAAACGAAGTCGTCATCCAATCTCACAGTTTCTTACGCCTGGGAACTCTCATTCGAGGCCTGGAAACAAACATAAGCTCTGGGAACGAGCGACGGAACGACTCGTCTGCATCGTTATTACTTAGCCGTGCAGCACAGGCATACTCCAGTTTGAATTGTCTAAACGACTACTTTCAGCAACAGTGCAACCAACGCCGCAAGCAACTGAATGTGCGCAGAACTATCTAGAAGCTCTCCAAAAATTCATAGCCGGCGCCAGACTCTGTGAATCCCATCATCGACTTCGTGAGGTTAGAATCTCCGGTCGACTGAGTAAGTGATCATCATCTCGAAAACGGCTGCACCGTCTTCTTGGAGGCCGAGGGCTCGCGTGGGCGAAACTCTCGTCTTGTTTGTTGAGTAAGCTCTCAACTTGAGAGGCCAATTTGCATTTTTTGCTCCATTTCGCAACGGTGGATAAATCACCCGGGATCGGTATCACCTGGCCAATCGAGTCGGGAATGCATTTGTGAATTATGTTTTTCGCTCCGATTGGATCGATGTCGGATGAAGATCAGAGCTGGCGGCCTCGATAAGCTGAACGTTCCTTGAGGCTCATTGTGAGCAGGGAACAGGTGGGCATACCTTGAAACACCATCATCCGCACCATCGTAGGCGGACCGGATCAAGAGCCATGGCCCAGAGGCCACATCAACAGCGCTGGGGGGCACGTCTTGTGCTCGATTTCAGTAGCTAGACGATCCGACGGCTGCACCTTAATAAATTGATAACCTTTCGGCCCGAGACCAACATCGATGAAGTGGGGCGAAGCCCCAGCAACAATCCTCTGCGCCCGCTCCGGAACGGTGGAAATCGATCTAATACATGACAGGGAAGACGGAAATCCATTCGCGCTCCTCGAATTCACTCGTCGACCCAGATCGTCGAAAGGTGTCGAAATCCTAAATCGCTTCCAAATAAATCGCAACAGTCATCGGATGCGGGCTTGCTGTCAACCCTGTCGGGAGCGCTTGAGGCACGGCTGAAGATTACTTGCGTCCCGGGTGAACAGACGCCGCGCGGCGCGGGAATCTGCGCGTTTTCGCTCGTCGTCTTTCGTCTGCACTCAGAAAATGAATCGAATTTCCCTGAAATCGGCCGCAACGCCGAAATAACGACTCCGAGACATGTTCTCGTTTCTGTGGAGCGTGTGCATTTTTCAACGGCAACGTGACTCTCAATGGTCTCTTGTGTGACATTTCGGTCGCTTTTCATTGCCAACCCGTTGACATGCACGTTTCGCGAGAACGAAATCAAGGCAAGAGAGTTCACGAGCCTTTGCATTCATCAAAGTAGAGATGGGACCCGACTCGCATACTGAATGCAAGGTTCGTCAGGGCTGTTGCTTCGTCGTTTCTCTCCACTTCCTCCAGAGAGGCGGGACCCGAGTCGTGATCTAGTTAACTTGTACGGCGCACTTTGTTTCTGATACCCTCTCCTCCCTGTTCTTTGTTCAGCGTTCTACGAAATCTACTGGAATGGCATCCTACCGCGGTAGCTTCGAGACGCGTTGCACGAACCGGTTTTCATTGTTCGCATCGATCAAAACATCCACAGCGGCGTTCTCGTATACGATTTGCTCGGCGGCGGTATCGTGTATTTTCCCTCAAAATTGTTGCCTCGGTGTATCATTCCGCTCTCGAATGTTCGCGTTGTCGGCCTTGTCATCAGCCCCGCTGGTGCTTGTCGTCATCCGGAAGAATTAGTAACATGTGTTCCTATTTCAATCTACGAAGCGACGATTTTCTTTCCTGCCGGAATGGGGAACCAGCAATGACGTCATCTGGCTCCATCTTTTTCTCACTGGACGGCTTGGCTTCTCGGAATTCGTCCGCAATGTTTTCGCTCGGCAGGCCGAAGTAGCTAGCTCTGTCTCGAAGCTGATAAGAACAGCGTGCGAATTAGAGAATTTCGAGGGAGTCTTGAGCGAATAGGAGAAGAACGAGTTTCTCGGGGGAACGAAGCGCCTATAAGACTCTCCCACCACATACCCAGTAAATGTGATGTTCTGGGATCTAGATTGAAGTTTGCGGAGGGAAAAAGCGAGCACCCGCCTCCTGTCGTGTGAGATTGAGAAAGGAGGAAGACGAAGAGAGCTGTTGTCGACTGGCCCCGAAAATAATCTCGGGGCCGCGCAGGGAGCAGCAGGAGGAGAAAGCCGGGGAAACGGGGGAGCTTGAAGCAGGGGCCCACAGAGGGGAGGCGGAGTACGGAGATGCCAGGCTCTAAATGAGCGGAGTGTCCCGCAGTGAATTCTCTTCAGCTTGCTCGGACAGTTTAAGTGTCTAACTTGCTCAAGGGCGGGTCGAGGCAGTTCGGACACGGGAGTCCATCGGGGGCCGCCATCTCGTGCTGAATGACGATTCCCTCACTGGCCGTGGAATGTCGTTGGATGCCCGGCTGGCTAGGTTGCCAGCCAACTGAGTGACAGCAAGAGAGACAAGCGGCTCGCTTGGCTGACTAGCGTAAAGCCAACTTGTTCTTCTCGGTGGCGCGCAGTCGCGACCACTAAACGGAGCTGACGCTTTTTGCGTTGCTCAGCTGATGACTCTCGTCGACGTTTTCTCGCGCTCCTCCTCCTGCCATCCTCTCCAGCCATTCTTCTCAGCTGGATTTTTCCGCTCTCTTCCTCAAAGCAAATAGTATTAGCAATGCAAATGGTTGTTCGCACAACAAAGCACACATCACATTGCGTCCCCTAACTTTCCGCCGCTTTCCCGACGTGCTCATACGACCTTCTTAGGTCAGGCCGGTCGACCGGCAGGGTGGTCGACCGTGAATCCTCAAACGCTGCTCCAAGACATACTCCTTTTTTTGGAATAGGACAAACAGCGGCTCCAGTCCTTCGCTCATCGCGTTATTTGTATTGCGGCGATAGTCGAGCTCGATTCCCCGGGATTCCCAGATGCCGCGCGTAGAGATTGTCCGCCCGCAACGGAGAATCGGTAAACACTCACCACTCGATCATGAGCTATTGGTGACCGACTGTTATCCTTGGGAGCGGTTTCACGAGGAGCCATGACGAAGAAAAACTTCAGATGAGCTCCTTAGCGGGCGTAACACAAAACTTCCGAGTTGCACACGAAGTTCCGTTCAACTCCGAGGTATTGGATTCTCCGCGCCTTCGATGCGATGCCAGCCCGAGGAAAGCTGGCAGACTCTGAAATTCGAACCCTGTCCGTCACGAAACGCTCGCCAGACTCGAGAGCAGGAAATGATGGCTTGCCCGATTGCAACTCGAACCTATTCCAGGGCCGAGGAATTCATCCCGACTTTCTCTTCGATTGGGATGACGTCGATGATCCTTTCCAGGGAGCGAACAGCGCGCATTTGGGTGTCGTCTTTCTGAATGCTCTGACTTGGATCTCGGAGAACGCTGCACAGGATCCGAGAAGTGACTTTAGATGGAATGAATTCAGATTTCTTCGCTCGGTGATGTAGGATTCCTCGACACAGCTCACCTCGAGACGTAATTCTTCTGAGTATTCAAGCGCTCCTGATCCGTGAACGGCGCTTGAGATACCGATCGAGAAGATGATCATTCTTTCGCCTGAATGCGAAGTCTGATCAATCCCGAATTGAAGAGCCCAGACTCAGAACGTCGTAATCCCGAAGTCCTGACAGTCGAGTCAGGTCCGGTCAGAAATTCACCGAATACTATTTCCGGCAACGTTATCTTGCGCTTCTCTCCGAAATGCTTCAATCCTCGTTTCTCTCCCCTTCTAACTTTTACAGGAAAGGCGCAAAATAACGTTGTCGGAAATTGGTTCTATGATCTGCGACTGACAATCCGACGTTCAGAAACTTGGAGTTACGACGTTTTGCATCTGGCCTCTCCGATTCGACTCCTGTGCTGAGTAACTCGCTGGTTTCGCCTGAGATAGTGTCACCCCTGCTCCTCCTGCTCCAACCCCGATATCTTCCACCCAAACTTCTGTGAAACGCGAAGCTTCCAGACATGGGAATTGCAGTGTTTCATCGAGGACAGTCTCGTGAGAATTTAAGGACCGAAACCGAAAGATCCAGGATTGGAACAATCCTGATTCCCATGTATTCGTCGATTATTCCCCTCGCTCCGTGACTCACTGGGCTGAATCGGCCATCTAATATCACTCCACCAGCCATGTCGGCTAAAGATCGTCTCCGCAAGTGAAAATTCAAGCTACGTGCGAAAATCGGCTCACAGCTGCTCCCAAAAGTGTCGTTCCATTCCTGCTCGACAGCGGAAATAAATTGCATGGATCCGGGGGAACCGGATCCGTTTCGGGGCAGAGCCGTTTGACGCCGGAGTTTATCTGACAGGAAGGAGCTCGTTGTTTACTGCGTGACTCGCAAATTGAGATGAAAATTCAACACTCCGGGAGGATGAACGCCCGTGCTCGGGGGCAGAGATTCGAATTGGTTCCTACGGGAGGAAAATTCCGAAGCCGGTAAAGCTAACGACATGGGGCCGGCTCCAGGGTTGATTCCAATATGACTTTCCGAAGTACACAAGAGAATAGAAGTCGCTGTTGACTTCTGTTTCGACGAGTTATCGGGAGCTTTCAAGCAGACGGGGGCGCGGTTGGCTCCAATGGGCGACACAATTATTGCTGGCATTAAAGATTCCACTCTACGGCGAACCCGATCGACGAAACCGAATTCGGATGAGTGATAATGGTATTGACGGCACGCGGGCCAGAAGCGGAGCCGTGGACAGAGCATCTACCATGGCGACTATAATCAGACCGAAACAGGCGCAACCCAAAAAAATCATTTACATTCACCCAGGGGGGCCTAGTCGTGTTTAAAGTCCGAATGCATTCCAACTCGCTTGAGCTGCAGCTAGCATGCTCTGCAACAAGAACAGAAAGAAAAAAAAGAGGCGGCCAACGTCGTCCCAGTCACAGTCGCGTGATAAACGAGGGCCAGTTGTCGGTTTCATCTGGGAGTGACTCCTCATGAAATGGACTTTGTGTAGGAAGTTTCGCCGTGATTCGCTGTCCCGCCCGACGAGCAAGTGCTTATATCACGTCTTCGTCTAAAGTGTCACCCGGCAGCAGCGGCTGCGAGACCTTAACTCGCATAGGGTCGAACCCTCGCGGAGAATCCGAGATGTTGCTACTAAACTCTGCGATGGGTTCACGGCCCTATTTCGCAGAACAGTTTCGAGCCGCGGGGGCATTGTCTGATTGAAGTTCGTTCGTTTACCTCAATCTGTACCGGGGATGGAACGCGACTGATGAGGAGCTTTCTATTTCGTCTTCATTCTCCGGAGCCGGAAGGTACTCCACGCGAAATACCTGTTCCTCCAGCTTCGGTAGTCGGTCTCGCGGTTTCTGGTTGCCGAAAGTTCGTAGAGACCATGCTCTTTCTTTTTGGTGTTGCTGTTGCGGCGTGGGCAATGGAGGTGATGAATAATACGCAGTTCGTCCCTTCCACCAGCGAACATTGAGCTGGCAGCTGTTGAAGACAGCTCAATGAGCACAAACAAAAAAATCCTAAGGGAGCCCTCCGATGGGACCGACGGAACCACTACGATCGTCTGGCGGCTCGTAGCCAGCCAGCTGACCGGAACCAAAAAGGCGTATTGTACTACATTAAGGCTGACGTTCTCATTTCGGTACATATTATATCGTCAAGGGTTGGAAGGGTGGCGGGCTGGCTTCATGATAATGAACGTCTTGTTGCGGGGGAGTCTTCGAAATCTGCTCCGGGACGCGCCCTCTAGTGACAGAGAGAGAAAGTCACTCTTCACATCCCCTCATTATTCAACTCTTCCGATTGATTCTGCTCTCATTTTCGTCCACACATGGTACCTGACTTATGCGGTGCATGAACAAATCTCCTCTGTTTAACTGGACGAATATTACCCATGCCCCCCCCCCCCCCGCCAGTGAGTTTACTGCCGCTTCTGCTTCCATGGTGGATGCGCTAGATTTGTGTGTCGGTATTCGGAGGAGTTGCGAGGAGCGGTACACATCTCGAAAGTGGACCGACGGCTCTGAATTGGACGACGATCGAGCCGACGAAGGCACTGGAGGCGAGTCGGACGAGCCTATGCTTCAAATTCTAAAAGAGTTTGCATCGAGGACGACTAATGTGATTGCTGCACCGGACGCCGACGCGCGTCCCGATTTCCTGATTTAGCTACGATTCAGACCTCCTGAGGCTTCCGGAGCGGTCCTCAAAGTCGCGAACTCCTGAGGAGCTTCCATTAGACTCGGTCCGCATCATCAACATGCTTGACCTCTGAGCCAGCCATCAACTCATTTCCCCGCTGACTCGAGCAGCTAATGAGTCAGCAGGATTTCTTAACATTAAGAAACTCTCCGAATCCGAAGCCGCTCTTAGTCCTCATCGCTAAGCGGGGAATTCGTTACTTTCCCAGCGGAGTTAGTTGGTTATTCAACCAGACTCCTACTCGAATGCCTCAGCATGCTGGTAATCCTATTCCGCCCGTTGCATACTCCCACTTCCGGATGGCGAATTCAAAACGGAAGGCACAGCCATAAATCTGATAGGCTGGAAGAAGTTGCGGCTGGGAGCGAGCCGCTCCGTAGTGAGAAGCGGGCCGACCATTTGTAGTTCCCATCAATCTAGGAACGGATCACGACGAGCCCCTTCACTCACGCACTCGACGACGGACCCCACGAACGCTGTCGCATCCAGAGGGATAGGGGAGAGGGAGAGAGCTTTCCGGAATAAGGTTAGGAGGTCGTCCGTTGAGATTGGACGCAGGGCCCAATCCATTCCATGAGCAACGACGTCAACTATCTTGCTTACGGATTTGTAGGATCTCGCAGACTTCGCTTTTCAACCCGAGGATTCTCTCCGGAGAATCTCCGGATTAAGATCATTATCCTATTCGTAATAAACCACGGGAGGGAGCTGGGGGACTTATCTCCGCCGAGCAAGGTTGAGTGGGTCCTAATCCACGAGTCTGGAACTCGGAAGTCAGCGTTACCACAGTCAGAACCCGATCTCGGCTCGATACGGAAATGGAGTTTCGAGAGGTGTTATGGTCGTTTTGAAACACTCGCCATGAAATGTTAAGCAGGTCGCAACCAGGCCGAGCGCTACTTGAGCACCTGCAAACTTGCACTGAATGCACTCTACAGCTGCACGTGAGGTGCATCCTGATGATGTTCTATTGGTTCGGCACAATACGAATGAGTAGATTAGACAATTTCCGCAAAGTTCATGGATTGGGTGGACATATCGAGACTCTCACTCCTGCCGATGTCAATGAGGTCTCCTTTCCGAGAAATGGACGAATCCCTGGGCAGCCGGAGCTCTCTTTGGAGGTTTGGGCATGGGCCCCACCGCGATGATACTCGCGAGAATCACAGGAAGAAGATACATGAGACGAGTTCCGCAGGAACGGTTTACAATGTGTACTCGGTAAACTCCGAAACAATTTTGGCCGACCAGACACGAACGTGGTCCGCGGAACACGTACAGTCGTACGGGGGAGAAGTTCGCAGAAGCAACGCGCTCTTCTTGTATATGCAAAACACTCCTTCCGCTATTATCGTTCAAGTCGTGAGATGCCGTTTCCGCATGTCATCAGTCTGACGAGCAACTCTCTCTCCTTCTCTCTGGTACACCGCCTCCGCGAGGGTATATGAGTATCTTGAAAGAGTTTTCAAACGCCGACTCTCTTGTGTCCGAGGTTTTATGGAAATTCGCGACGCACATCCCGCATGAACTCCTCTCGAGCGATTCTGGACAACAGTCTCACTCACAATGAGACAAAGAGGAAACGAAAAAAGCTTCATCCATGATGACATAGCCACGGGGAATATCCAACGAATGCAGTGAACAAAAAGCCGGCTGGGAAACGAGCTTGGATGCTGTTATCCATCCACGGATGACCGTTGGCTGGCAAGCCCTGCCTGCAGCGGCGGTCTCAGGCCTGGGGAAGAGTTCTCGCGCTCGAAAACATCCTCCCGTTTCTGATAGCACACCCGCGCATTCCTGGGAATTCCCAACGTACCGAACACTGTAGTCAGGACGATGTCAGGAATAACACGTTCAGAGAAGCCAGAACGAGCTCGGGTTCCTCTCGTTGACATCGTTCGCTGTGGAGTCGTTTTCTTCTGAGAGCGATTCTGGAATATTCAAAGTTGCCATCAATGTCTGGTTCGATGTTCCGCTGCCTTCGAGAATCGAGCCCACAGCGCCACCCGCTCCTTGTGAGTGTAAGACGACGTCCCTGACCCCCATACTACGCAAGCCACGCTTCCCTCAACGTGTCTTTGTCGCCTTCTTTTTCTGTTTTCCGCCATTCTGTCATCGTTGCGAAATCTCCAGAACGGGGAATCATGAGGAACCGAGGATGGCTCGCGTGAGAACGCTCGAAGACGCATGGTTCCCTCATAAAAATGCCAGACGACAGTTCAACCCGTCGTAATATACCTGGAGCGGGCTCGACGTCTCAAATAGGACATAGGGAGCCGATCCTCGTCTAACCCCAACCTCCTATCGGGCGTCGTTGAGACTGATTCTATTTTTAATCCCGATCCCCGGTCCCGGTCGATGCTCACGCGGCCCGTCCAACCAGCTAACGACACGGCCCAGCCCCGATTGATCAAAAGCCTCTGAGAACGTCTCTTATCTCCCCGGACGGGCTCATTGTCTTGTCTCTTGGGTCGAGTCGGCATTTCCATTTAATTTCCTCCCGGACTGCGAGCCTCTGACGTTCGGGCCAGAGCTTCGGGGACTGAAAAACAAGGCGTGGCCGAAACTTCAGCCGAGAAGTACTCCCGGTCAGGATGTCGGGAATTTTCCCGTGCGAGAATCGGTTTCATCGGAGGGGCGATTCCCGAGCCCCGACATGCCGAAGGGCAGCTCTGCGAAGCCAGCCGACGTTAAGCCTAGCCAGCCGGAACGATGGCTGTCCGGATGGCAGCCTGACTCGAAGGTGAATAAATTGAAAATGCCATTCCGCTCATACATCGCAAGGAAGAGTCGGTCGGTCTTCATCAGGCGCGAGGCCGGAGCTCGGGGCTGACTTCACGCTCCAGAGTGTTCGTTCCATGAGGACTGAATAGAAATCCACTTTCATAAAGAACTTAAGCTCTAACAGCCGGTGCAGACGACCCTGAGCTCCCTCCTCTTCTCCGCGTTTTGAGAAAAGTGCCTCATGGATTCTAAAATATTGGCTCTCTGTTGATTCCGCGTCGAAGAGTTCACTTTGAGACCGCCGAGATTTCGACGAAACTTTCCCACATAACTGGACTCGTCCACGAACTCCTCGTGAAACTATAGTCAAGGCTTCCTGCGCTTGCTTCGGCTGTCCACAAGAGTCCTTTCCAGGCCACAGCGCGGGAGCTAGCGGCGGTGAGCGTCAGCGGCAGGCACCGAACGAGCCGCCAAACTTCTGACCTCCTGCTCGCGGCACCGTCAGCGAGGCCATGCGGTAGTGGACGGTTCCCGTAGAATGCCTGGTTTTCCTCTCGGTGCTCCGAATTTTCCCTCATCCTCTGAACTACAGCGCGAACGTTGTGCGTTGTTGTTGTTATGAGAGCGCGACGAAAGAGAAAATCGTACTGCCTGTTAGAGAGAAACAACCAGAATACACCGGTACCCAGCTGCAGCTTGGAGCTTACCTTCGACCAATCAGGGCCAAATCTGTTCGAGTCGGGTTTTTGGCCAGGGCCGCTGTTCGTGGCCAGCTTTGGCTCTGGCATCATTATGTTGCACAGGCTGGCGGGCATGTATAACAAGTTCCAGACCTTCTCTTCCTCGGAGAGAATCATTGTCTTTCCCATATGGTATTTGTCTGGGTCAGAATTCGAGGCAGTGGGCAATAATTGGAGCCTTTGGGCCCGGGCGTTTTTTTTTTCGAAATTATCCCATTGCTCACATCCATTGCAACGGTTCTCGATCTCGAGCGACTGATGGAATTATTTCGAAAACTTCGAAAAATGATCTACCAGGCCCCAATTATAACGCGACTCGCTCGTCGCTCTCGCCCACTTCAGCCACGGTTCCGGCTGGTAAGGGCGAGAGCGTTATGCCAGAACTTCGCTCCCTGGAACAGGTTCAACGCTCTGAGAATTTTCCATCCGACTCGACACGGCGGCCGGGGATTGAGCGGAACAGATCCGTTGATCCATGCTGGACGAGGATGAGAGATCAACCGAGGTTCCGCGGTGACCTTGACGACACAATCGAATTATGACTCGGGATTAGCTTAGGAGACTTCTCACTACGCGCGACTAGCAGCGCAGGCCGGGGAGATGATGGCTGTCGGCGCTCCGAAGACAACAATTAGAGACGGTCATGACTGGGCGGGATGTTTGATTGTTGATCCGTTCCCGCCTCTCTCGCGCAAAGCCTGACGGTGTGTCGATTTCTCGGCGATTTTTATCTGTGTGGAAAGCCTTGGCTGGGACCGAGATGGTCGGAGGCGGACGAGGAAGCCGGTTCATGCGAGAGGAGTCTCTACTCTGCTTTTGTTTGGAGTATGTCAATTTTTTCCAACTTCATTCCTCTCATCTTTGCCGCACCTTTGCTCATTCTGCGCTGCAAACGTCCGCATTTCCTCTCTGACGACGCCGTCCGGAAGAGCGTAAGATTGTTGCCGGTAGCTGGAGAGTCCAACGGAGGCTTTTCCTCACAAGCTCGGACAATAAGGGCTGCTGACGAGTCAGCAGCTCTCGTCCGCTGGAAACGTCGGATCTGGATCGGGATCTCTTCCCGATCAGCTGAAATTGCGGGCACACGAAGACAAGGCCCCTTCAGAACGCTTTTGTTCTCTAGCATACGGCGTTTCGTCGTCGAACCTTTCCTTGGGAACCACTTCGCGAATTTTCTTAGTGGAGAATTTGCCTACTCTCCCATTTTGGTAGCGTTCATTTGAATTTTCGACAACATACTTTTCCCAAGCGCTGACTCCTGGGCTAGGAGTCCTAGCCGAGCGTGATTTGGGGCGTTTATACTCTTATCTCTCGGGAGGGGCGTAACCAGATTTTGATGAAGTGGATCCGCAATCAAATTTCTCGCGCTGCTCCGTTTTCCGCGGGGAAAAAAGGTCATAAATTCGCGTCCTGTGTGAAGGGTTAAAAATCGACGAGCGAGAAGGCGAATTTCGACCGAGTTCCCCAGCCAAGGCCCGCTGATCGAAACCTCGCCGACAACTCAGTCCCTGAGCGCCACAAAGAACGCATATCACGGCGAGCTCGAGCTTAGGAAAAACTTCACAATGTTGCCGATCCGACCCCAAGGAGATTTCGCTGTGTCGAAGATCTATCACCTGCAGCGTGATATGGCCGACGTAATACACACCTAAATAAGGATCTAACGGACAGCAAAATTCGTTCGGAATAATATATGCGATAGGTGCTAAACAACGAACGCTTGCCGCCCCGGAGCAAGCTTGAGTCCAAAGACGGAGCTCCACACGCAGACATAATCATTTTCCCGGTCTCCGTGCCTCCAAACGGAGCCGTCTCTCGTCGCAAACCGCGCGAGAATTTTTTCGGCAATACATCAGGACTCGGTGCTATAACTCTCCGTGGTTTCTATCCCAGACTATTCGTTTCCACGGCGTGTGGGGGCTTTCGTGGAGAATTGGACATTGAAAATAACTCATCTAATCAGAGGAGCTCCAAGCTCTTCGAAAAAGCCATCGCCACAAGCAGATCCTGCTGCTGGCAAGAGAACCTGGTGGATGAGGAGGGCATTCGGCTCACATACTCACAGAGCTGCCTTCAAGACCACCTGCATCTGCATTTATTGACATGCAATGCAGGACCAAACCAGACTGAGTGTTTGAGAACACCCTCGCGTTTGTCTATCTGTCAACCAGGTTGCCAGCTCGCTCCAGCCCCTGTCTGCCTGCATCCGTCCGGGCGACCATATTCCAGACCTTCTCGTCACGCTGTATCCCAATACACGCCCAGTTCCATCAACTCCTAATCGAGCGGTGTGACGGAGTGGAATCGGGACTGAGGTGACGTTCCACTCGCATGTGGCGTTTGGTTTGGATGACGTTGTCGTCGTCGCCTTTAACGCGTTTCTGATCCGAATGCGAAATGGAGTGCGACGTTGTTGACGTCAGTCCTTCGCGTCCGTGATGAACACTTGATGCGCCCCTAATGCGTTCGGGCTTTGATCCGTAGTCGACGAGCGCATTTTGTTCAACACTGGCTGATCGTCGCGAAGCCAGCCAACTCGACCCAAATTTTCGAGAGACGCCTCGGCACAGTTTCTTCTCCCGAGAGAAAAAAAACTCCCGATTGGCCCAATGTCGTCCCTTTCTATTTGCAAAGCGTGATTGGCGAGACTTCCACTGACTCGATGTTCGTCTTCGCTCTCTTCCGGGTCGGATGAGTCGAGAGGAGAGATGGGAAACGAGTTGAGCGAGGTGGCATGCTTTGCGCTCCGCGCTTCTCCTTTCCGAGAACTTCGGCGCCGAAGCTTTTTCATTTACTTTTCCATCCCCTCAAGCTTTCCCGTTCCCTCGTGCCGAACGGTTGTCTGGGAGTTGAAAGTCTAGCGACTGCTAAAGTCTGATCTTCCCGAGAATGTGTCGCCGAATTCGTTAACACAGTATCGAATCAATTCGCCCGCGAGAATCGCTGTCGTCCCTGTCGTTCGGGACACTGCATCCTCCATATCTCGAGCCGAGTCGTTCAGTATATAGCATTTTTTATGGGCGCTTAGCCTTTCTTCCTGCACACATAAATTGCGCGCATTGCCATCGCGCGCTGCAACATCGGGGGAGGGGGGAGGAGGATATTTCGAGCGAATGGTGGTCTCTCAGGAGACCTGCTCCCATTCAGACGGTCCGATTTGAAGAATAATACTCCGGTTCGTTCCAGGGAGGACGCGGAAATGGGAAGTGCGCAGCGTTGGACCTCGGCTTGTTCATCTCGTGGCACTCACGTCGTTACTGGTGAGTATTGCCCTGGAAACGACTCGATCGATACAGTGCTCCGTCGCCTCAATCGAATTCTAATCTCTCCGCACGACTCGGCAGGGTACCGCGGAGTGTGTTGTGACGAGCAACATCACCGGTTCATGCCGACTCGAAACCGGGGTTTTCTTGCCGCAGGATGTGTTCACCCGAGTCACGGCAGCGCGTTGTTATCAGTACATGCACGGCAAATCATTCGTCCCCGGAACGAGACTGAAGTGAGTCGAGCTCCTCTAGAAACTCGAACCGAACCGGGCGAATCCGGCGGTCGGCTCACGTTCATGAACTCGGTCTTCACCGTGACCGCCCTTCCGATCCGCAGGTTCTGCGGAGACAAGCTCTGCGACGGGCCGTGCGATCAGAACTCGACGTTCTGCTACGAGCATCGGGGGCTGGAGCCCAACACGATCCCGAAAGCGAGTGGTCTCGTCTATAATACGTTCGCCAACGAGTACAACGCTCTCAAATGGGAGGGTTGTACCCTGGAGGCACAGAAGTGCTGCATTGATCAACTGGCTACGAGCGCCCACAACAATCCCGGTAAGCAACCGCGCCAAACTCACCAAGGCGTGAGGAGCCCCGCCGGCCGCCTTCCTGTCTCCCTCGCATCGCAACGTTCCGGTTTTAGTGCTTGCCTCTGGTGGCCAAGTGCTCTCGGAGGAGACTGCGACCCTCGTGGTGGTGTTTGTGGTGTTGTTGGCGGCAGCGGCGGCGGTGGTCGTGCTCGCTTGGTCGTGGGGGGCTACTGCTCCCTTCCAGGAAGCTCCTTTGGAGGAAATGACTCCTGTTGTGGCACGCTTCGCTCCCTCTCTCTCCCTTTCTCTCTCTCTCTCTCTCTCTCTCTCTCTCGAGGCAGACCTTTCTTTGATGCTGATTTACAACAATGACAAGCAGTAGCGCTTGTGCAGCGACTGCCCGATCTCCTGCAATCGCAAACCTCGTGTCAGATTCGGACAGCGGCGAAACAGCCTTCGCCGGTCATTACTGCCGAGCGGCTATCAGGAAACGACCTCCCCCGACGATGAGCAACTGAAATTAGAACCGGCAACCGATCGAAGTCCTCCGGTGTGGAATCATGGGAGAGGGAACTGGAGCACCAAGAGATTGGATCCGCTCCGCGAAAATGCATTCGGAAAATCGATATCATTTTCGATCCATCGTTCATTTTACAGCGGAGGCGAACGAAAGTATCTTCTGCCCAGCCACATGGGACGGATGGTCCTGTTGGAGAGACACACCGGCGGGCGAAACCGTTTCTCAGCTTTGTCACGACCACGTTTATCAATTCACCGAAAAGCCTTTTTGTCGAAGTGAGTCCCAGGAACGGTGTAGGCGATCATTTCATTCGAGTTCTCGCTTCACGTAGGCTTTCCGTTTGGTATTCAACATTCGTTTTGCAGAAAGATCCCATAAAACTTGTGAGGCCGAGGGAAATTGGCAGAAACGAGAAGGGCGCGAATACACAGTTTATAACTGTGGGACAGCTAAGGTGAGTTGGACCATCTAGCCACAGGGGATATTGATATGAACCGCGCACACCTCCAAACCAAGACGTCCGTTGAGGCTGAAAAAGGGAGCAGAGTAAGCGAGTGAGGCACGGCCGCATCGGACTCAAATTGCTTTTTGATATTTGCCCATGACAGCACGGCTAGACCCGAATTTGCCACATAGCCGGCTCTGGCTGCCCGCTGTCTTTCCGCGAGGGACAATCGGGCAATCTTTTGGGATGCCACGCAGCGATTTTCCAGGGAAGCTCCACAAGAGTCGGCAGATACAACGGACCAGTTTCTTATTCAGTCGTCTGGAGCTGTTTATTGGGACGCCTTTTCCGGTCGCGATAAAGGCGGAATCAAAAATGTGCGGTGTCTCCATCCTACTCGACCGTCCTGCACGTACAGCCGCCATTGCTCAGAACCGAGAGCCTGGCTCTGTGATTCCCTACCCTGGTCAATCTGTCGGTCGCTCGACTCGAGCGTCTGTCTATCCGCATGGTAGAACCATCGCCTCACCACGAATTCACTTTTCTAGGACCGTCACCTTGAAGTTTACCTCAGCATCTATCTCCACTCGTTGTCGGCGGTTCTTCTGCTCCCGACACTTGTTATCTTCTCGATATACAAGTAAGAACACCACATTGGTTGATGGAGGTACCGAATGTGATCATTGATGATAACCAGTGCCCGTCGTTGTCCTCTCGCTGCCGGGGATTTTTTGCATCAGCGACTCCAGCGCTAGGGAGTCCTCTGGAACGGTGAACGGATATTGATCACCCTCTTACTAATAATTCACTCTGCCCTCCTTCTTCCTTATCCCCGAAGGCAACTCCGCGTAATCCGGATCTTGTTGCATAAGAATGTTTGCATCTCACTGTTGCTGCACGGACTCGCCACCATAGCGAAGGACTATATTTTCACAATGTCAAGGGTTTCAAAGACCAATCCCATGCCACTGGATCCGTCCTCCACTCTCGTAAGTCTCCAGAGCTAGACAGGGTCCGACAGACTTGTAATATATTGAAGTATAACTCTGCACGCTTGCGAAAACTGCCTGCTGTCGCAACATATGGAGTCGGGCCCCGACTCCGATCCTTTCGTCGCGGTGCAAGTCTCGCCGGTTTCGCAAAAACGTTCAAAAATTAGTTTTACTCCGAAGTCCTCCCGAGTACGGCGCGGTGGCTGTCTTCGAGGATTCGAGTCCTGATTTGTTGTAGAGTCGCCATCGAAGAAATCTCTCGCCTCGTTGCGGTTGAAGACATCAGGAACTCGATTCTTGGAAGGAATCCGGGCAGGAATCTGTTCTCACTGACCGAGAACTTCGTTTCAGTGGCTGTGTCGTTCGTTGACATTAATCATCAAGTATCTAAGAATGTGCCAATACGCTTGGATGTTCTGTGAGGGATTCTATCTTCACAAGATCCTCGTAACCGCCTTCAAGGAGCAGAAGTCAATGCTGCCATTTTACGCGTTCGGATGGGGTGAGTTTTTGGAGAGCTCGTTCCGATGGTTCGTCGGACGCCGCGGAGTCGAAGCCGAAGCTTTAGGTCGAGCAAACATCGTCTTCATCATCCGCCCTGCTGATGCTGCGATGCCCGACGCCGAAACTATGACCGTTCCGCTGGAATATTTCACACACGGAACGTGCCGCGACTCCAGAATGACTTATCGTGATTTGGAGCTATTTTCTTGCCTTATTGCAGTTATGCCGGCCTTCTTCCTCATCATCTACAGCTCAATGATCTACAGCGGGAATGATACTCCAGAGTAAGTCCGTGGGATAGGATCTTGGTTTCTATCATCGCCGCTCTCAGAGTGGGGGAATAACGAGTTTTGTTGTTTTCCAAGTTGCGAGGTCACCGGCGGCTGGCTTGAATGGGTTCACATGGCGCCAAGTCTGCTCTGCCTAGTGGTAGGTTCAGCTTAAAGTTCCCTCCGACCGTAGCTGGAAATCCGATGATTCCGAACTTGGATGATGTTTGGGAATCGCGATCGAAGATGGTCCAACTGAGCTTGATTCCACTCCCTGGTTTTCAGTGCAACTTTTTCTTCTTGACGAACATCATGCGCGTGCTCGTATCGAAGCTCCGCAGTTCGCACGGTCAAGAGCCCATACAATTCCGGTGAGTTTCCTCAGGTCGAGAGCTTATCTCTTACATTCCGCCGAATCGCTGTACGTAGATCGAGCGGCGCGATCGAGGAAGACTCCTGGAAGACCGAGGAGTCGCACAATGCTCCGGGGGCCTCAGCGATCCGCTTGATGAGGCTGAGGTCATACCTGCAGCTGGAAACGATTGAACTCAGCCAGGCAATGGGGTATCGAGGCGGCGCCCGCCATCGTTGCTCGACGATTGTCAACTCGAAATTTTCCTCTCTCGTTTACAGAAAAGCCGCGCGTGCAGTCATGATCCTGTTTCCGCTGTTCGGAATGCATTTCCTGCTCGGATTGTACCGAGTGCCCGACTACTGCGGGGGGCTCACCTTCTACGCCTACATCAGCAAGGCGTCAGACGGTCTTCAGGGTACATTCGTGGCATTCCTATTCTGCTACCTAAACGGAGAGGTGAGGATCCTCGAGATGGGATTCGGGGCACACCGATCGACGAGCGCACTTCATGGTAAATTCCCCCGCAGGTGCACCACCTACTGAAACGTTCATATGGCCGATACGCTCTGCGCCGCGGTATCAACGGGGGTCGCGGAGCTCGCCTCGCCGCCAGGATGTCCTTCTCTACGCACGTATCTTCCGTTGCCGAGTCCAACGTCCGATGCTGTGACGTCACCAAACCACTCACCCAGTCCCCCATTATTCACGACACTCACTGCTAACCGGCTCATTCTTGTAATTAAACATCGCATTCGTTATCTACTCCATGTTGATCACCGAGCAGAACACCTTCTCATCGATCACCTTTCTCGGTTTAGTCGAAAAGTGCTCCACGAGACGAAAACACACGCTACGTCCGAATCTCGCGCTCCAGCGTCCGCAGATGGAATCGAGTTGACGCTGAGAACGCCCTTGCCGTTTGACCATTGTGTTGGTCACAGTGTGGGGTGGCGGCTTACGTGAGTGACCGCGTCGATGCTCGTTGCGTTCGGAGTTCGCGGATCAGATGAAAACCGTCGGGAAAAATACTCACTCGTTCAAGTACGATTTGATTTGTCGGTGGAGCCTCCGCCAGGCCGACGACTCCTACTGAATCCTGCGGGATTTCACAAAGTGGTGCCAACTGTTCAATCGCATTTCTTTTCTGGTATTTGTTGACGGTTGATGACAGAAAAAGAGTCTTCTCGAGCCGAGCGGGCGGGGCCCTCGATCTTCGACTGCTCATCTTCTGAGGCGTTTTGCTCCATAGAGAGATTGTCGACGGTCGTCCGTTCCGGTGGAAATCGGGACGAATGAGCGAGACGTCGCCGATAGTGCGAAGTTGGTCAATCATGATGAAATCGAAACCGAGTCGGATCAATCACCGCATCGAGAAGGGTCGACAGAATTTTGACTCCGCCGTTCTGACGAAGCCGTTCGAAGAGGACTTTTAACGGCAGATTTACTCCCGCTTCTCCGGGTGACTGCGCCCGAACGGCCGTGTGAGAATCTTGCATACCCCGCTGAATATGTCATTAATTGTAAAAAGAAATAGTGAATCAACTGTCTGGACAGAACGAGAGAATACAGCCGAACCACGGGAGAACCTCAGGGTATTATTAATCTGAATACATGACGGAAGATCCGCAACTTAACGAGACTCTCCAGAGTTATGCTCTCCGGACAAAGAGATAAACACACACACACACGCTGGAAAAAACACAAACGCGTACGCGATCAAAATGCAAGAGTCCACATGCATCACGTACACGAACACAAAAAGCAGACGAGAACACGGGCGAACGCAAGGTACTCTGATGGGATCCCTCGACGAGGGGATTGTAGTTGATGTGATACGAAACATTGTTGTTGTGCATCTCCGTCTCGAACCAGGAGTTGAATTCGTGCTAATAAATAATTTATTTACTAACCGCTCGGCTCTTCGAATTTCCGTCGCTAACTTGTGACTAAAACGACTGAATCGAACGTGTTGGATGAGGGGATCGCTTTTCGTCGGACTAGACTGGCTCACTGTATCGTCCGTCCCATATCAGTTCATCGTGTGACCTCATCCCTCCCACATGGCGCATTCAGAAAGGAACAGAGACATGTGACACATCGGACGACGGACTCCGCCTATTTTTTTGCAATCACATTGAACTTCAAGACGACCCGAGAAGTACGCGAGCTCAAACACGTCCCTGTGCATTGTAGGTTGTCGCCAGTCAAGAAAAAAATACCTGAGCCCTGTTGCCAGCTACCGCAGCCAGTGTCAGCGCCTTTGATAACACAACCCGATTAAAAGTTCGTTCGACGTTTCCCTCGCTCGCTCGCTCACTCAATCGCCGAATTCGGCCCGTTGAATCGAGAAGCCACACGACCGCGGGAGGGTAAACAAGGCTCCAGCGAAAGAAGTGATGAACGGGACGGCGCAACAGGAGACCGCGCCGAGAGCTCACGCGGAAGAGCACTACCAAGAAGATACGAGGAGGGGGAACTCCGAATTTTGGCATCAGATACTGCAGCTTTCCGCTAGAAGACAATCTAATCATCGCCCAGCTCGGACAGCAAGCAAGTCGCGTTCCGTGCGCGCCTCCCTTTGTCAACCCATCAACTGGTGACTGGAGCTTTTGGCCGGCTTCCCGATGACGACGCGTCGCGGTAATCATCCTGGACTCTCTCCAAGGCGCTCCGATCTCAGAGGTCGGTCTCTCGCAGGCCACCACGAGGCCGTGTTCGAGAATGTCGAGATGATTGCTCGGCTAGAAGAGCTGTGTGTACTCGCTCCGCTGTCTGTCTGTCCGCCCGCCCGCCCGTGAGACCGGTCAGCAAGCTATGCGGCTTCGCTGAAGAGCCCACTCCTGCTCTGGGTGGCGATGATGCTGATGCTGCTGCGGCGGCCGCTGCCATTCATAATGGAGACGAGTTTGTCGTGATGGATCGATCGAACGGCCAAGATATATTGCTCGCCTTTTTAGTCGTCGCCAATGCATCCGCTGCTAGAAGGATCTGCGGCATAACTCCTATGGGAGAGCTTCGTTTCGCCTTGCCCCGCCCGCTGCTCAGTCGTACCCCCGTATGGCCTGCGGCTAGCAGTCGCTTATGACATGGAAAGAGCGAGCCGGAACGGACACCTAGGCTGTCCACGAGGAATCGATCCCCGGGAGAAGCAACAGAAGAAATTCCGCCTCCTTACCCTGCAGTTCGCTCGGTGGCAAACAAGCTCCAGCTCCGACGAGATCAAGCGTAGCGCGAGCTGATGCTGTTGCTATTATCTGCAGACGCACAAACTCCCTCCGAGATTGTATATCAGAGACGAACGCGGAATTGCGAGATTCTCGAGAGTATTGATGGTTGCGCGACGGATACGAGCAAACGCTCGCGAGTTCGATCGCAATGTTGAAGTGCCTGGAAGTGTGCGGAGGAAGCTCATTCAATATTTTAATGTTTTAGGGTCCGAGGAATAAATCATGACATGTATTTTCCGACCGATAAGTTCGATTTTCCAGTGGAACATTGAGGAAGCTGCCACGGGCGATTTATTTTTTGCAAGAGTATATCGCCCGCGGGATTGATATTTCGAACAAGGCGGATCTGTGATTGGGAACAACGTTCCCCGATGTGTGTTCAGTCGTTCACGCACGTACGTAGATGACTCGGGGAAGCTAGCTTTCTGAAGTTCGGGATCCATGGTGGAACGAGTTTTCCGGAAATATGTCCGCAGTTTCTCTGCGCTTACCGTGAGGGAAAATTCACGGAATTTCGATATTTGAAAGTCAAATCTGGAGAGTTCAATGTAAAATGTTCAGAGTGATAAAATCGGATCTCAACTGCGATGAACACACACGTTTCCGAAACGCTCGAGAGCGCGATAGCCGGCCGAGGACAGCAACAACATGTTTCAGCTTCCTGACGAGAATCTGGGGCGAAGGCGCGGCTCACAATCGGAAAGAGCCTCTTCCCGATAAGACAAAAGGGTTCGTGAGCTTTGTTGAATGGATGTCCGCCAGGAGGATCACTACGCAATTACGTCTGTGGTAGGTAGACCTGGATGGAGTGGAGCGAGACCTCAATTATTCATCAGCCAGGTACAAAAAAACAGCCTGCCCTGCCTGATCCGTGCCTTGTTCGTGCCCTGAGCACAGATGCAACTCCCAAAGGTTACGACGTCAACTCAAAATTTGAGTCTGTTCCACCTCGGTCCTTTCCGTTTCCCGAATCGATGTTGTGGAGCAGCCGTTGCGATTCCCAGCGCTTCTCCTCGCGCATCGCATCTTTCTGGTCGATCACCGTTTTCGATAACGGTGGACCCAACTTCACCCGGATTCTGTTTCCTCAGGAGTGAAGTTTGAGAACGTGCTTGAGAGAAAAGGAATCCAATCAATCTTTCCCCATTCAGCCGCGTTCGGCGACTCCAAAAACCGAGCGTGGACGAGGGAATCCACCGGGAAGCTTTCGGTCGTTCGAGTCTGAAATCGTAGTCTAGTTCTCTTCCCAAGTAGTTCATTCAGGCGAGGGAAAATCCTCCAGGCACGCAAGCTTGAGGGGAATGTATGGATTCCTCTGCTTTGCTCTTCGGCCTTTATACATTCGCAAGCCCCTCTCACTTCGTCCAAGAAATATTCTGGCGCACCATCAACCTCCTTGGGAATCTCGTGAAGGTTCGAATGCGAAGACCATTATTCCCCGCTCGACAGGAGAATTCGGGAAGAGAGTCCGCTTCGTTCATCACTGGAACCAGCGATCGAACGCACCGACACAAAAACACGTCGGTCCGCCATGGGGCGCAAATTAACTCGCACGTGTCTGCTAGAGGTCAAATCAAGCCTGGGTTGGAATCATCTCCTCTTGCCGAATCGTTGTCTGTTCTCATATCCTGTTCGTCACTTCGGGTGAGGCTTCGGTCCATTGGGGCGCAACCTCGATGACATTCTCCTGAGGAGGGATCAAACCTCCTTGGAAAAGTTGAAATATAGGGTTGAGGTACCACTCGTCGTCACTTCGTCTCCTAAAGTTGGTCCCCGCACCCAATGCTTCAAGTATCAGTCGGGTATTTGTCGCCAAATCCGATCCGAACGGAACCCTGGCGAGCTTTCGTGCCATTGAGCGTTCCGAGTTCCGATCTGTTACACCCCTTAACAATGTTACAATGCAACCGGCTCTTGCCGCCATCTCCTTGTAGAACCCTCATTCGATTCCGATGTCATTACGGGAGATTGATGAGCATTCGGTTCGATGAACTTCAGACAATGAATCGGACAATCAACGAGAATGCGTACCTTTAAGCCTCGCAGAACGCGGCTCCGAGATGCGTCGATTTAAGGCAACGGAGCTTAATCTATATAGCCAGAATTGAATTGTTTCCATTAGTACAGAGTTTTGGGAACAATGCTTAGCGTTCGTTGACCACGCCTTCATCACATGATCTAAATTTCGGATGGAATCCACCCAGTTGGCGGAAATCTACCTCACAGTTTGCTTCAGAGATTAGGTCTTCTCCTCCAACGAACATTTGACGAAATTAATGAGAAACCTTCGTATGTTGGACGTGATGGGGCGAGAAACATGTTGGGAAGGATTTGCGGTCCACTTCCTATCTCTCGATGGGAAAATGCGGCTGGAAAATGTACAACAGTACGCTATGACTGACGGAATCAGAGCTCTCGCTCGTTTCGGGTGGCATCGAAAACCCATGGACCAGCCGCTCTCGGGTTGTTCTGGATCAGAGACAGCGTCAGAAAAGAGCTCTACCGCCGCAGTCGCCCAGGGGTTCCACTCGAATATTACAGAGAGGATCTCAGCCTGAAACGTTGGAATATACATGGTATGAAGATTGCGGCGCTTATTCGCATAGATCGTAGAGTCTCCCGACCTTCATGTGCCATACGAGCTGCTGAAAACCACCGATAGATGGAGCTTTCTGCTCACAAGCTCATTCCTGTAGTACGGGCTCCATACCACACGCTTCCCAGAGTTGACAGTACGATCGAAAGAATTTGACCTTCGGAAACTTGAAAATGACATTGTCCGCCACCATGGGCCATGGCATGTCCCCGTCGCTGACCGTACTCGCCTCATGCCCCACCGTGGATGAGTCGATGAAAGTAGAGATGGAAACCCCTTCACCAGATAAAGTTCCTCTCGACCGATTCCATTCCCTTATCGGAGATACCAACGAGAGCTAATCACCGGTGCAAGCCAGGTAACTTGAAGCGAAGCCTCGTGAGTTTCTGATTTCAGGTGCCGGGTAACGGACACTGATGATAGATGATGTGAGCTTACTGAATACAGGTGGCCGCTTGACAGCGGATTCCCCGATAATTACTGTGTAAGCGATGGAGATTGCAGGCGGTGCGCTCCAGTTCGATGCGCGGCAGCTCCTTGGAGCGGCTTACGTGCTAGCATCACGTCTGGAAGGGTTTCTCCCCGTGGGTCGGTTGCCTCGTTCCCGCGTTCCCCTCCGACCAGTGGAGGGCACTTCGGTAATACAACGTGTAACAGTCGTGCTCCATGACCGGGAGCGTCGTCTTCAAATATTCATTCTCATCGCTACCCACTCTTGAAGCGCTGCTGTTGAGAGTTTCCTGTCATAGAGTTCTGGCCTTCGCTTCCTTCCTCCTGGAATGCGGATTCAAACCGAGAGGGCTCGACGCTCAATCGAGCAGGATGGCGTTGACATCCTCAAATCACGAACTGGATCATAGAAATCTGCGAAGATTGATGGCCCTCGTTGCATTTGTAACAATGCTCTCAAGGTGTTCTCGGGCCATTTCTGAATGTCTTCCGAAGATTGTCAGTACTGCAATGTGCCGTTGTCAACATCCGACGGAACACCGCCTGTGTACGGATGACCGTTTACTCAAGGTTCGTCGACTCAATTATGCTCACCAGTTCCGCTCGGAGAGCGGAAGTCTGCGACACGAAATGGAATCTCAGCCACAAGACCCTCCCTCTTACTTTCATTCCGTGCGAGTAAGTGAATAACGAATCGGGCTTTGATTAAAACAAATGGTCGCCTGTCTGCATGAGAGGACAGGCACTATATTAGCTGGGAGCGTCGTCGTCAAAGCTTGTCGCAAGTTCCGCGAGTCTTCCTCTAGCACATTGGGAAAACAAAGTGAGATTCTTCTGTCAGGATGGGTCGGGAGAATGTGTTCAACTCGGTGTTGCTCGGATGCAAGGATTCTGAAAGAGAGTTTTGCTCTGAAACGGAGCGGCTCGATCGATTCCGCACTGCAGCCGCATGGCGCTCTCGAGGATCCGAACGCGGAAGGTGTGACTTTTCCAGGCACTGAGGCGTTTGAGGTTTCGCGTATTCAACGATACGATTTCCGAAACGGGCAGATCCTGTTCACCTCTGGAAAACAGGCACCAAACCGACCATTTCACTGGGAGCTGATCCAGAGTCCTGATCTGTGCTCCCTCGGGGTGGATTCTTCTTCTTTTCATCCTCCGAGAATAAAACGAGAGGGAGCATGGCATACACACACCCACACACTCACCATAATAGATTGATTAGGGGGACGCTTGTTTGAACGACACAAAGGAGTTTTTTTTCGGAAGCTCCACGGGCTTTCAGCTCAAAGCTAGGAACGATTTGATTTAGATGAGGATCTGTTCGGACCTTTGGAACAGTGAAATAAGTGATGTACTAAGCGGAGCTGGGGCAGAGTCGAACTCCAAGGTTTCTCCTCCTGAGACGCTGTCTCGAGAGTCGATGACCTTGTCGGTCATCAGAAGGTCCAAGTCTGAGACCAAGATCAACATATTGCTCACAGGCTGAGCGTTGCCGGAGAGTTTTCGATTTGTGATCTTCGACAGAGCCTTCCTATGACTCCAATACAGAGCATCGGTAGTGCTTGCTCCTTGTTCCCTCCATGGAGCGGTGGCGAACACTGTCATTTTGTGCAGGAAACTGGTTGACGTCGCTATCTCTATGGGTCGTTGGTCTCGCAGAAGTGATGGGCGTTTGTCTAGACGGCAACATCATAATTGAGAGGAACGAGGACGAAAACTAGATTTGGGCAAGCTTACGCACAGAGCGGTCATTGCTCTCTCCAGTTTTTATCGTTCGACGCAACCGGCACTCAATGGTCCCGATTATGCGCTTTTGGAGATTGACTCATGATGAGAGAATGAGAACAGGAGGGAGCACAATGACCTGAAAAGCCGCGTTCATCAAACCCCGAATCTAACGAAGCATCCGGATGATGATGATCCCGGGCCCATGAGGATGAATCACCCGTCGAACTTCTCATTGGAGTGGCCGTTTCCAAGAAGGAGGGATCCTCCAGCTAGAGGCACTCCTCACGCTGGGTTCCGGGAAAACAAAGACAAAAACAGTAAATGGACCATATTGGGGGGGGGGGGGAGGTCATCCTCTCTGGGTTCCCCAGAGCATTTTTTGAGAAGACATCTATGATCTTGGTTCATCAGGAACCGATGTAATCGAAGGGAAACAAGGAACCTTTGGCATCTTTATTCGACAAATAGATCTTTCCTCGTCTCCGCTAGCAGATCAAGATGGTATGTGTCGAACGTCACGAGCTCCCGTGAGAAACAAGAACACAGTGCCAGCAAAGCTCGCCTTTTTGCTCGCATACTGATTTAGGTGTGCGGAGAGTCGTCGCGAACCGTCGAGCTTCCACCTCAGCGAAGCTATATTCAGTGGGCAAGAAATCAGGTGCGGAGATCCTGTCGTTGAGAGACCCCGGCAGACCGAGGGAGGACTCACATCAGCCAGACGGAAGCTCCAGCATCCTAATATCCACCACAACCGAGTGATTCTCGGGGAATCGGATGGATACATTTTCCCTCAGCATTCCATTTTTCCCCTGAGGTAGCTGAGCTCTGTCTGGTAAACCGAGTAGTTCACTTCTCTTTCACCGATCCGTTGACACCGCGTGGCTAACCGCAGACTCCAATAGAGTTCGCGCGGTGACCCCTCGTAGGAGATGACGGTTGTGTTGATTCTGTCACTCGACAGTGTCTTTTCTCCGTTTGTCTTCGTGAAAAACTCGTTCTCGAGCGCAATCCAGTCACGATGGTCGGGGTTGTTTCTCAAATACTCGAGTGCTTCGAGGGCCTTCTGCATGGCTGGGAGGTAGGAGTTCTCAAACGTCCCCAACCTGAGGAGCTGTATTGTGGCGTTGGCTTCTTTCGCGCTCACGTTGAAGTGAATGGGCTCGCCAAGGAGGAGAGGCTTGAAATACATCAGACCGCCCACCGTGGGCCATAAGCTTTTGTCTACAGAGTCGAGGAAGGTCCGCGTTTTGTTGATCGCGAAGTCCAAGTAATAAGCATCGCCAAAGCACAGGGCTCTCCGAATATACCTCATCTTCTCTTGGTTCTCAGAATTCGAGACTTCCTCCATCTTGCTCAAGTCGAGTCGGATGGCAGGTGGCTTGAGCCGACAGAAAGCTTCGAGCGGCAGCCTGAGCCCCTCCAGGCAATCATCCAGCCGTTTTTCCTTGAGGAGATACCAAACCAATCCGACGATAAACAAAGCCAGCAACAGGGCAAGCAGAGCCAGGATGAGACACATGTAGGGCTTGAAAACACGCCGGGTCGCATCGGTGAGATTACCGTAACGTGAAAATACGTCTTTGGGAGCATCTTTATTCCCGGAGAACAACCGCTCTCTTTGGGGACTGCTCCCGCCGGAGTCGGGCCCCCGTGCCGGCGAGACGGCGAGCTTTCTTGTGCTGTGAGCCAGTAGTCCTTTCGCGGCGAAAGCTTCATCGATGCCGCGCTCGTCGAAACTTTGCTGTGAGCTGAACTCTTGGGCCACACTTCCTCCGTGTGCGTTCCGAGAGCGCTCGAAGAAAGATTTGAGTAAGTTTGTTTCGCTCGCCGGCTGCGTTGGAGTCGCGCCCGGATGACCAACTTCCTTGCCGTATCGCATCGCGGCCCCGGCGGTGTCGTCGATGAACTCGCTGGACAGATTCCTCAACATGTCGCTTGTTTTTTGGATTTCGCGCTCGAAGTCCGAGATCGTATCTTCACTCCGTACCGAACTCAGCTTTTCCTCCTTCTTAGGAAATTCCGGGTTGGTTGGACTGCAGAATCCGTGCGGAACGAAAGAATCGCTGGTGACGCCATCATGAGGGGTTGACGCGGGTGACAGAGCATCCGTCGAGCTATGTTTCACCGAGTACTCACGCTGTATTGACGTTTTCTTGAATACGGTTTCCATTTTCGGGCTGATATTGACGGAAGGGGGTCGATTGTGGGCCACTGTTGCACTCGGCGAAGTTTCTGCGATCGGTCACCCACACAACGAACAACCGAACATACTCGCGTAGAGGCTCGCTGTGAACTGTGAAGGTGTCGATACACTTGTTTTACTTCTGGAAACCACAACGAAAACTCAGAGGGCTCTCCACCCAGACGGTGCAGTCACGCTGCCAAAGGAACCAGTTGAATATTTTGAATCATTCTCCAAAAACGGTCATACCTCGAGACCGACACCCTGTGATTTGTCTCTTTCGTTCAGACTTTTCTATGGGTCGATATCAACGATCCTTTGAATGAGTCAGAGACACTCTTAGGGTTCACCCGGCTGTAGGTACTACTGTAGAGAACTATGTGTACACCAGAGAATTTGAGAGGTTTCACTCGCTCTTTGGCTTGCTGCTACACGGGCCCCGCAAAAGCCTCAGACGAAGCCGCCCGTGGGAGAGGCGTTCGTTGGAAATCGAGGTTGACTTGGAAGCTCCTCTCGGGCGGGAGCTTGTTCTCTCTAGGTGTTAGGGAGGGAGCGCCATAAGAGTCACAACTTTTGAGTTCATCCTGCCGCAAATGCCATACTCAGCCGATCCAAGCGATTCACCTTGCTTCCCAGTTCAGTGTTTCTCTCTGGACAATCGCCCAGTAATTCGTCGAAACGTTCTCTGAAGAGGAGAAGATGTCAGCAACCATCGACATTGTACACGGTGGTTATTCACGGTCGGGAATTTTCGAGCCCAAGTTTGTTGCGCCTTTTCCCAATAACCGAGATGGTTTTTAGACGGTCATCCTCATTTTTAATACAGTCGATATTATAGATTTTGCGTTCAGGGGATTGTAGAGATGTTCTTCTCTCCTTTTTATCCGGGGTTCTCCTCCGAGTGGTCTAGAGAACGTCAAACTTCATCGGAGTTTAGCTCGCTTTGCCGCATCACCCAACCAATAAGACCGACGATTTGCGAGCGATCTTTATTACATCATCTTGTGACCGTGGAAAAAACCAGCCCCTCTTGTCCCGCTGATTTTGAGAGCCTGCGCACTCGATGGAGTTGTTCTCCTCGCATGATCTTCCGTTATTCCTCCACGAGACGGAAGTCGGCGATCCTCTCCAGGGCAGTAAATCACTTGAAGATCAGCGAACCACCCGAATATGAATTTGTCGGCTCGATCCAACGATTCTCAGTTTTCCTCAAGGATCACCCCAGTCCTCAGCTCTCGCCATTGTCGTATTCGGCTGGTCTGGCACTCTCCGAGATATTTTCACAGAGGGAGAGGTCGTCGATCTCCAGCTTGTTAAGGAGTTACGAAAGTAAGTGCAAAAAGATCGGGGGACTTCGCAGCATGTTCCGGAGAGCCAGTTTTGACATACACGGCCGAGCTCAACATGACCATCTAGAGGTACTCCATCCACCTCCTTTGATTATTGAGCAAATCTTGAAAAACACGAAGTCGTGATCAAAACGAACTCGGGCTCGGAAATTCGTGACCTGATATAGCCACCCTGTACCTCGGTGATTTCTGTCAGGCGGATACAGAAGCGTGGCTCAGTCCAGGGATGAATGTGGTCCAGCTCTCGACAAGGTTAGTCGCAATGTTCTCTTTCGAAAATATATCGAATATTCGACATCGGAAAGATGACTTCGCCCTGGAGTCTTCAACTCGAGCAGACAGAATCGAGTGCGGGCGCCGCTGATTTATCGTCGCCACGCAACATATTGACTCAATCGTACATCGGAGCCTATATCAGATACTCGATAGAAGTGACATCGTTCTAATATCTATCACTCATTCCATTTATTTACATAGGAAGCGTTGGTGACGGCGGGTACCGTCTATTTACAAGACCTCAAATCTCACGATGAGGCTTCGGAGTATCGTTTGAGCTCGAGACTCTTGAGCGTTGCGCTGGCGTAAACATTTTCTTCGCCTTAGTAGCTCGTTTTCTTCTGAGGTTTCGCACCAGGGTTCAGACAACGGCAAACGCAACACGAAGGGAACAAAAACCAGTCCATGAATATTCCTTTACAATCATCATCAGGATCGTAGGCCAGGAGCCTGTGCCACTTGTATTTCTGTTCACATCCGCAGTCGTTGTTGCACTTTCGTGTCTGACTATGTTGACAGACCTCCTGTAAACGATTATTCGATGTCAACTTCATCGCCCGCCTGATTGCTTGCCCGAGAGGCAGAATTGATCACTGATGGGAAATATTTCATGAAGAAGGTACTGCGGCATGGGAGACGTTGTCGCCATTGAAGCCGCGAGCGAATCAGCGAACGATTTCCGTGTGCAGTTCGGCCTCTCACATGAATTGAGCCCGTACCAACCTGCTGGATAGCCTGCTGAAGATGTTGAGTGTTGACGATGGCTCGAATTTTCCCCTGGCTATTCGACGCCCAGTACGGTGTCACGATCTCGACTGTGGACTCGCAAGCATCCACTTTACTGGGGGACATAGCGCCTCGCGCCGACCGCTTCCCTCGATGGTGGATTTTCTGTCCGTCAAAAGTTTCGTAATGGAAAATGCTCGGGTCGAGCATGTTACCGAACATGCGACGTATCATGGATTTGTTCTCATCGATGAAATCCTCGATTCTCTCCCTGGAACGGAGAGATCAGCTGTATCCGGAAACCACTCAATGTTTTCAAGCGTTCATCACTACTATGCAGATCCAGGCATTTGAGTGTTACAGAGAAGTCCGCAAATTGAGATGAAGAATCGTCCCGTCGATGTCACCCGACGACTCCGCCTCGTCATTACCTTTTGCAAGTGGTATTCTTAGAGAATTTGTGGCCAGGAACGGGCTTGTCAGTTATGTTGATGCTGGAACAATATGGATAACTTTTAGCGTATTTCACCTTGGACTGAACGTTCATGGACAAGCCCTGCAGAGTATCCGGGGAGGTCGGGGGTCATGTCCCACCTCCATGAAGTTATGATCATCATCGTGTGTCCGCCCTGCTCCGAAAAGATGTGGAGACGGTTTCAACGCTCCCGAGAGAAAGTTGCGAAGTCCTGGAACAGGCGTGGCGCGTAAAAGCGCGAGAGACCAATCTGCCTCGGTGAATTCAGAACTGAGAGGGAAATTAACACGATATCTTGAGCTCGAGGAAACCACTGTTAGCAGACAAAAATGTTCGAGAACCGAATATGTCTCAGGAATCGGTTATGGAAACGAGCAGTCGTTCTTTCCTGGTACCATCCTCCCGGCTTCCGAGGACTTAATCATACGGCATCAAAGAGCGGAGAGCAACATGCATATTGATGATTTCTGACGAACTGATAGCTTCTCCCGATGATCTGAGCGACGAGCAGGGGGAAAATCGGAATAACAAGAAGTCTCGGGTCCGGGTGTGCTGACTCACTTGGGGAAGAGATTGCCCGCCGTGGGACAGTAAAGCTGATTCTCTGTACGTACGCACGGTACATGCTCGATTCCTGCACTCGAAGACGCCTGAATGTTCGGAAAACTTAGCAAAATCCACGGGAAGGCAAACGTGAAAAGGAGCGTCATGACGCTCCGTAGTTCAGGCTCTCGAGAAATCGGTGCTGTTGTTGTTTCGGAGTCGTGAGCGAAGCGTGAGCCGCCGTATGCGTCTGTGTGTATACCCTCCCCTTTGCTCGGTCTTCACGGAAAGTTCTTCGCACAGACGTACAACGTGGACCGGTGCCTCCTTGTCAAATAAACTACGTTAGGGTAATTCCATCAACATCCTGGAAGTCTTGGGAAGCCATCGGTGTACTCGCTAATCAGACAGCACATCGAACTGACCGCGAAGAACAGTGGATTCAATGGAACCGTCAGCGTTAAGGATGACCTGCGGGGGTCATGCTCCCTCGACATACCTCGCATCCTCCATCCTCCCAACCTGGATAGGGTTGGATCTCTTGTTTGTGACCTGCTCCCTCCTTCTCTTCTTGCGTAGCCGAAGAATGCAGCGAAGTTTTCGATCGACTTATTTTCTCCTGTGGTCAAGAAGCAAGTAGCTGCTACTTTTTAACGAAAAGTCTCCCTCACAGATGTCATCCAGGACGGCCCTCCTGATATTGCTCCGCAACATCCCAGCTTTTGTTCCGGCTATTCCAGTGTATCGTCCGTGAAGTCGCGTTAACCAAACGGATTCTCGGGGCCTCGTTGTTTCTTTGAGGGCGCAGCTGGTTTCTCTAATGTTTTTTGGTGTTTCAAAGAGGGTACCGGTGCGTGGGCAACTGGGCGTTGGAATTCCCTCTGATGCGAGATGTTCGGATAGCTCGCGATTCGCCTCCGGATCACGAGAAGTTTGCACCATAAAACTTTGAAATCCTCATTCAGCTAGATGACGAACCTGGTCACATTGCACAGCCAGGTTCCACGAAGCCTTTATCTGGATGAATCACATTCTAACTCCTTAGAGTGGGCAACTGGTACGAGAAGGCCCGCCGGTGGTCAGATTTCACGCCAGACGCCAGCTTACTTGCTAAAGCCGGATGACCCGAATTGAATTATTGAAAGACCAGGGGGAGTTTTCTCTGGTCGGCTGAGTGCTCTGCATATCGAGTCGCGAAGAACTCAATCTTTACGATTCATTTCCGATCTCATATTCCTTGCCGATTCCGATTCCACGGACAAATCCCGTCCCCCGAAACAGCCCTCGCAGCGTGGAGCACACAGTAGCGAGAGCTAGCTCACATTCCTTCGTTTTCGCATTCTCCCACCCACCGTGGCAGCAGACTTCGTCTCCGCCGAACCTTTGGCGGGGTTTCACTGAGGCGAATAGTGCCGTCAGGTTTCCTGCCGTCACTGTCGGATTCGGATGTACTCGCGATGCAAAGCCCTCTTTGGCTAATTGCTCTACTCAGAGCGACAAATGAGGGGTGAATGAATCCAAAACGATGGAGGGACCGGATCGGAACTTCTGCTCCCCTCCTCGTCGTCCGGGTGACTCGGGACGACTGGATCCGGGAAGAGCTTCGATACGTCTCCGTTCAAAACTCCCAATATCACATCGGAATCATTCGATCCATACAGGTTCCGATATCTGCATCCTCCATACGGAGATTTGTGACTTGCGGGGACGACCATCCAATGCCCAAGACCTCTCGGGACGTTTTCGACACTACCCCGACCAGTCGCCCGGGCGAGCAGACGACTTGAGGGGTACTAACCAATTGTAAACACTCCGACACCATCTTCCTTCGTCGAGTCGGGGATTTTCATTGAGGATGCTCAACTGTTTTAGATGTTGATTTTCCTGAGTAGTTTTGATGCTCTTTTTGCACCCTATTCGTTCCCACGAGGCTCATCAACGCCCCGTTGAAATTCTGCCCCACACGCCTCCGATACCCGCAGCATAGAAGCAAAATGGCGACGGTCTGCGCCACCAGCCTTGGGCGCTTGGCTTCTCTGTTGTGAAATTGTGTTCACCGTAATGCCGTCTAGTTGGGCTCCTCACTGAAGTTTCCTGGGAAGACGAAGAGTTTGGCCCGGAGGGCCCTCACGGCCTCAGCCATGGAGATGGACTTGACACACGTTCCCAGTAAGTGAGCTTCGTGACCCATATCGCGAGCACCCAGTTGGCACAAGTCACTCTGCACTCGAGTTCTGGAAGTCTTCCGAGGAGCAGGGTTGCACCCATGACCCACTGAATCCGGTTGGCTGCTCAGCTTAGCTCCTCTAAATTCCCCGTCCAGAACTACCATTCTTCGACGGGCGTAGGGGAGAAGCGATCGAATCATTTCAAGATTGCGTTCTTCAGCCCCAGTACCTATAATAGAGTCGACAAGCTCCAGAGACAGTCGGATAGATATCCTCTCACCTGAATTGAGCGCTAGAACTTTCTATCTCTCGATCGGAGCGTCGACGACTCCTGTCCGCCGGGCTACCGAATTCGCTCAGAAATGACCAATGGAGAATTCCCTGATATTTCGGTTCCCCAATCTGTTGGGAATGTATTTTAGCACGGTGCCTTACAACGTGGATCCGTCGTATTTCGCCATAGATCAGTTGGCTTAGGGAACGGAATCGTCGCTTGTGCAACGTGATCCCCCCCCGATTCGCCGGTTGATCTTTGGCCCCAATGTCACGTTCAAGCCCAGCCTCAGCCCCAGGCGAGAATCTGCCAAACTTCCATCAGAAGATGTCGACGACAGCGCGCGCATTCTCGGCAATCTTCCGTTTCCGGAGGCGCGCTTCTGCCAGAAACCTCGCAATGCTCAGAAAATAATCTCTATGGCTCTCCACCACTGTTTCTTGCCCTCAAGTTGCGCCCAAAGAATCAAGAAACCCCGAAAACTAAGTCGGATGATTCATGTGTTTCAGCCATCGCAGCCCGAATGGACAATTTGGTCCTGGGGACCACAGATGGTCTTCTCCAAACCGCGCTTCCGACAGAAACGGCTCGTCTCGAACACTGTTCAGACAAGCACTCGAAGCAGGTTATGGAGTCGATCAACCACCTCCGGCTCCGGGAAGAGCTGTGTGACGTGAAAATTCTGGTTGGCTCCAAACAAATAAGAGCTCATCGCATCGTCCTTACGGCATGCAGTCCATACTTCCACGCAATGTTCACGGGAGAGTTGGCGGAGAGCAAGCAAACAGAGGTATATCGACGCTGCGATTCCAAACGACTCTATCTATTCGAAGCCTCGACGAGCTTTGTAATCGTTTCACGATTTCAGATCACCATCCGGGATATCGATGAGCATGCAATGGAGCTTATCGTGGATTTCGCTTACACTTCCCGAATTGTCGTTCAAGAATCCAATGTTCAAATGCTTTTACCTGCCGCTTGCCTCCTCCAAATGCAAGAAATCCAAGAAGTGTGCTGCGAGTTCCTCAAAAGACAATTGGACCCAAGTAACTGCTTGGGCATTCGAGCCTTCGCGGATACTCACGCTTGCCGTGAGCTTCTTCGAATCGCGGACAAATTCACGCAGCACAATTTCCAGGTAGAAAATTCGGAATCATATCGAAGCCCCATTTCCGGGAGAAGTGGGGAATTCTTCCAGTTCATTCACGAATTCTGTTCCTCTCCATTCAGGAAGTTATGGAGTCAGAAGAGTTTCTGCTCTTGCCGGTCAATCAACTTATCGACATAATTTCCTCGGACGAACTCAATGTGCGCTCGGAAGAGCACGTCTTCACAGCCGTCATGTCTTGGGTGAAGCACAACGTAACCGAGCGACGTCAGTATCTTGGTCAGATCCTCAGCCACGTGCGTCTCCCGCTGTTGAGTCCGAAGTACCTTGTTGGCACAGTGGGGAGTGATCTGCTTGTCAAGAGCGATGAAATATGTCGAGACCTTGTTGACGAGGCGAAGAACTATCTATTGCTTCCTCAGGTTCGTTGCTTCTTTTGCCCCTCGAGAGCAGCTCGGTCGAGATTCCTAGCGATCACACCTAACGATTTGGCTTCCATTCCAGGAGCGTCCTCTAATGCAGGGGCCGCGAACGAGGCCTAGAAAACCAGTCCGCAGAGGCGAAGTTCTCTTTGCCGTTGGGGGCTGGTGTTCAGGCGATGCAATTGCTAGTGTAGAACGCTACGATCCCCAAACGAATGAATGGCGAATGGTTTCACCGATGAGCAAGCGCCGTTGTGGTGTTGGAGTAGCTGTACTCAATGATCTTCTCTATGCCGTCGGCGGACACGACGGGCAAAGCTATCTGAACTCCATCGAGCGCTTCGACCCCCAGACCAATCAGTGGAGCAGTGATGTGACCCCAACGAGTAGCTGCAGAACGTCGGTGGGGGTTGCCGTACTCGACGGGTACGTACACAAAATGCTCATAAGCGGATAAATTCGCAGCAGATTCTCTTGAAGAGTCTCTCGGCACCGATAGAGTCTGAATCAGAGTTCAAATCCATTCTCAGATACCTCTACGCTGTCGGCGGACAAGACGGAGTTTCTTGTTTGAACTATGTGGAGAGGTATGAAGCGCAGAAGAATCGTTGGTCTAAGGTTGCTCCAATGAGCACAAAACGACTCGGTGTAGCTGTGGCCGTACTCGGCGGATATTTGTATGCCATGGGTGGATCCGATGGCAATTCACCCCTCAACACCGTGGAGCGTTACGATCCGAGAACCAATCGATGGACTTGCGTAGCACCCATGGGCACCAGGTGAGCATAGCTTAAGGCGCTCAGAGTCAAACATTCGAGGGCACCTCTCACTTGATTTCTGGAACTGAACCTAATATGGGGTTGCTTTTTTCAGACGTAAACATCTCGGCTGCGCGGTCTACAACAACATGATCTACGCTGTCGGTGGGCGAGATGATACCACGGAGCTGTCTTCGGCGGAGCGATATAACCCTCAGCTGAACCAATGGCAGCCGATTGTCGCAATGACTTGTAGGCGGAGTGGAGTAGGACTCGCTGTGGTCAACGGATTACTCTACGCCGTCGGTGGGTTCGACGGCACCACGTACCTCAAGACGATTGAAGTCTACGATCCCGAAGCTAATCAGTGGAAGTACTGTGGGAGTATGAACTACCGGAGGCTAGGGGGCGGTGTTGGAGTAGTCCGTCTACCACAATGCGACCTTGCCGCGCACTTTTGGTAGCAGTGACATCGGAGCGACTCTGCAACTTTGTGAAAATATAATCTCACGGTGACAGGACTGAGTGCCATGTGCACGAAGTCGCAGATCCATTGTTCTTGGAGGGATTTGTTGACCGATAGCCTGCTTTCCACGTAACCATGCCATTGCATGAGTCTCCGTTTCCAGCAAATTCGACTTATCGACCTTGAAGATTGATTGTCTGTTCATTTCGATGCATTTCTCATAGGGGAGCAACGTGGTCACAGACGATGGTTTTGTCTTCTGTAAGGCTTTGACGATATCAGAATCAGGGGGGAATCCATCTCGGGAGACGATAATGCGCGTTTCGGACTGAGTTTCCACCACAACCACTGAGCGGAGGCGATCTCGGCTACAGAACCGAACTCGGAACCTGGTTGTTCCTCGCAATCCCCTACCTCAATTAGTCAGTATCAAGTCGGACGAGTGAGGAGTTCGGGGAAGCACTCAAGGCAGGTGATGAACTCTTCGAACGACGACTTGAATGACCCCGAGTTTTGGAAACTCTAGAAAGAAACGGCCATATGACACAAATAGTTCATGTTCAACCATCTATCGTGTATATGTACATACCCAGCTAGTGCGGCGGGCGAACGAAAGACAAAATCGAACGGTCTGCCCTTAGATCAATTTAATTTTTGTTGATTCCGCATCCTGTCTCTCATCTTGAGATGAATAAAAACCAACTCCAAGAAGTAAATACTGCTTCAATCGCACGCTCTCTCTCTCAACGATGAGCCAACTTTCCACCCAGCTCCAGCAGGGAGAACACGGTTTCGTATACAGTACTATTTACAGGAGATCTTTATTACAAACTTCAAACAACGGATTGAACAAATATTTGCTGTCTCATCAATGTCTACGACTGCATAACGGGTCTTTGAACAGCAGCGGTGAGCTTCTCGTTGGTCGAGGAAAAACCAGTTCCGCCTCGTTGCAGCCGAATGATGTCTTTTTCCCTCAGTTTCGCTCCGTTCGTGGGGTCGAGCCAGTCCTTCTTGATAACCTGGTCGATTTGGAAAAAAACTTTGAGATCCTGTTACTATCGAACACATAAGTGCTGTTTTGTGAAGAGTCAGAGTGATGGTTCCCGAATTTCTTTCACCAACCTTTTCGAAACATTCTTCAGTGACAACGTGCCCTGAGGTCTTCAAAAAGACGCACGGTACTGAGTTTCCTAAGATGTCATGCGAGACTGCGCACATATAGCGAGCTTTTTTCGCAATCAAGGATTTACCTGACCCATCGTCTGGTACCAGGGTCCATTTGACGGGGTAAAGTTTCTTCGATTTCAAGGGTTGTCCACTCATGGGACAGCGAACTTCTGAGTCTGGAGGTTTCGAACTCACAAATGAGCTACCAGAGGCCTAAAATGATAGTTAGCATGGTATCGAGAGTCGGAGAGGGGGCTTCCTAAATTACAGAATCGAGCATCTGGAAGGACGGTGAGAGGTAAAGCTACGGACCTGAGGTGTGAGACTTGGAACCCAGAATGATGGTAAGGCGTCACTCTTGAGGTTCGAACTTGCGGCTTTCGGGGGTTTCTTCGTGATTGCAGGCTTCGGTTCTTCTTTCTGGTTCTTCAGCTTCTCGTACTCCTTCAGCTTCTTCGATATGGCAATCTTCCGCTTTATGATGTACTCAAGAACGGCCTCGCGGTCATAGATGAAACCCTCCGGTGTTATCACCGGGTCACTGTCGGAAAGAAGATTTTGTAAGTTCCAGATATTCCCAATTACCTTTTTACGCTACAACGTCAGTAAACCTGAGGCGCCTTTAAGGGTTCAAATCCAAGTTTCTCACCGGCAAGGCTGGAGAGTGAGACAGCAGCAGTCGAATTCCCGCTGAGCATCTTTCCCGAGCCGTTCAGCCTGAGTTCCGTAACCACCCTGGGAAGGAGAGATGATCGCATGAACAACCCAGCTCAGAATAAAATCTTACAATATTCGAGCCGTGAGCCCCGAGATACGAACTCACCATTTTCATATCTTTCTTCTTCTCATGATAAGTATACACACTGCCCGCAGTGCAGTTTTTTGCGTGTCTCGTCATGCTTGTCAGTCAGAAATGATTCAGAGAGCACGGAATGTGAACGGTCAACTATTTCGGGGAGGATGTGGGAGCACACTCGAGGTTTCCGAGACCGACTCCGGGAATCAGGGCACTTGCTCGAAGCAAGCGGGTTTGTATGAGCCGACCCTAGACACCTACTGTTTTCGATGGAATCGTGTCTGGGTTCTTTTCACTCTCCACGAAGAGCCATGGAACTCATTTGACTGCGGCGTCGCTTGTTTATCTCCTATCAGCTTGCCAAATTTTCTATGATCACTTCGGAAAAAGTCAGTTGTCCCTCCAGTGTCTAGGTTTTGACCGGAGGTGCTCGCGAAGTTTCCCCGAAGAGTTGGAGTCAACATCTTGCGAAACTTCCGACGGCGGTGATTTCGCGGGTGGCAGCGCCGACGTGTCAGAGTCTGGTGCTGCCTTCTCAACACCGGAGGTTTACAGAGTTCTGAGAAAGAGGTTCCATGATCAGACCGGAGCTTCACTCGGAAGCTGCGAACGGAGAAGTTCCGAGTAGTATTGGAAGAGTGCAGAAGATTCTATCAATAGCATCAAGATGATTGCCACAATTTTGACCGCCACCTTGCTGGTCGTCAATTTGATAGCGCTCCTGGCAATGCTCCTTAGAAGCCGGAAAAACAGGAGTCCACGCACTTACGGTTTCTTCCACCCGTACTGCAACGCAGGCGGAGGAGGGGAGAAAGTTTTGTGGGCTGCGATTCGTTGCTTTCAGCTACGGTAAGTTACAGCAATCAATTCCGTTTGACATCCTCCCTCATCCCGGATTGAGCGTGGAAATGACGCCGCGCGATTGGGGGTACGCATGATCTCGGATCAATCACCACGATGTTGAAATTTCAGGTATCCAAACATCAAGTGCGTAATATACACAGGCGATCTCGAAGCGAGCCCAGATGAGATTCTAGCCACAGCAGAACGGCGTTTTCATGTGAAATTATCTCAGCCGGTCCATTTCGTATACCTACGAAGCAGGCCGTGTCTGGAAGCAAAGTACGGTATATCATGAAGCCTCTCCTGTTGGAGTGGATTGCAAAAAGTGATTTTCGAAATTTAGTGATCCTTCTGAGGGAGACCCTAACGCTGTAGCTCGCGTGTTTCTCTTTAAGGCATTACAAAGTATTCACACTGGCTCTTCAGAGCGTTTTCTCAATGATTGTCGGACTCGAGGCAGTCTGTAGGCACACCCCTCACGTTTTCTTCGATACGATGGGATACACCTTCACGTTACCGGTTGTCAAAATTTTGGGTGAGTTTCCCGGCGGATCGGATGAGTGTTGGACTGAATGGAAGAGTGGGATCATCTGTCGTGGCTTCAGGAGCTTCAGCGGTCACAGTTCCTGCGAATTTCATCAGCTCCGTCTTGCAGGTGGTTGCACCACGTTGTCTTATGTTCACTATCCGACAATATCGACGGACATGCTATGCTCGGTGCATTCTCGCAGAGTTGGAGTTACCAACAGTTCCATTGTAGCCTCAAGCGCCCTTCTGACGCAAGCGAAAGTTCTCTACTACAAATGTTTCGCGGTGTTGTACGGCCTTATAGGCAACCTTTGCTGTGACGTAGCCCTGGTCAACTCGAGTTGGACTTATGGTAAGTCCAGGGGGAATGATATTGGCTTCCTAATTCTGAAGCGCTCACCCGTAACGATTTCACGAATTCAACGAAAGTGAGCATTTCGATCGTCGATTTTCATTTTTCGCAAGGTCACATCAGAGAAATTTGGAACGTGCCGTTATCGGTATTGTTCCCTCCCTGCTCAGTTGAGGACTTACGGAGCATCGAGTCTGAGGCAGACCCGGACAAAGAATTCAGAATTGTCTCTTTAGCACAATTCCGGCCCGAAAAAAATCACATGTTGCAGCTCAAAGCGATCGAGGCTCTGCGGAAGCATCTGTCAACCGATCAGTTCAAGAAAGTCAAACTCGTTTTGATCGGATCCTGTAGAGACCACGAAGACGAACAGCGGTAAATATCACTCGAGGTCTTTCTCCACGGTTAGATTCGGATAACTCCTATCGGATGTCGATTTCCCAGCTGATTTCATGCCGGATTTCAGGATTGAAGATCTCAAAATACAAGCCAATTGTCTCGGAATGACCGATAACGTCGAGTTCAAAGTGGACATTGCGTACGCCAACTTGAAGGAGGAGCTAAAAAAAGCCTCCGCCGCAATTCACACCATGTGGAATGAGCATTTTGGAATCGCGGTGGTCGAGTGCATAGCAGCAGGGTTGATTACTGTGGCGCACAATTCCGGCGGACCCCAGATGGACATCGTTAGAGAGGCTTATGGTTTCTTAGCAAGCACACCGGATGAGTACGCAGACGCGTTCTCCAGGATCATAAGGTACGGCGTGCTGGCGATGCCCGATGCACTTGATCTCTTTTTTCTACGAATATCCGCGGTGACGTCACTAAGCGAACTTGGAAATATTCCTTGATGTCGCTCGAAAATGCCGCCCCCCTGGAGGTCTCCCCGAGAACTTTCGAACTCATTGTTACCGATGAATCAATACCATTTTTTTTTTCACTTCGCGATTGACGGCTTCTCTCTGATATGAAATATCTGATTTGTGAGCGCTCAGAGCCTCCTATAGACGATTGCGACAAAAGCTCGTCCAGAGAGCGGCGCCTCAGATTTGGACTCCGATATAATGCTCCATAACCCCTTTTTAGGATGAACAAGAGCGATCGGAAAATCATGTCGGAAGCGGGGAGAAGCCGCATGAGAAGATTCAACGAGGAGAATTTTGAAGAAAGATTCTTGGATGTCATAGAAAGCGTGGAACTCAACAAACCAAACTGAGGACCGCGCACCGCGGTCAAGTCACAGGCGGCTCGAAGTCCGATTGGAGGGGTTTCACCCCCGCGAACCAGCACCACCCAATCGAGCGACGAAGCTAATAAACATACTGCCGACACACCTCGCGTGAGCTCTTTGCGGGTTTGACATCGCCGCGAAGATCCTCCTGGAAGGACTCAACGAATTCCACCGCTTTCTTTGAACCCTTCCATAATGCCACGAAGCGGGTTCCGAGCTTCTCTACTGAAAAATCGCGAATTCCGCTTCGACCACACTTCTTCCTGTGATTCCACATCAGGGCTAGAACGGCCGAACGAGGAATAGTGAATCAGGACCGGATCATGACCGAGTACAGGTCCACGATGATGTGGATGATTTTTCTAGCGTGGAATCGGACAGGGTTCCGGGTGAAGATGCAATTAGGAGAGAACCCTGTTTTGAGGAAAAAAAGTTTTTATCGTTTCTGTGGGATCTCAGAACGACTTCCTCTGGTGGGTGATTCTTGGAGCTGCCCCAGTTCAAATCCCTTCATGGAATTCAATTATTCTCAGATGCGACCCCAGGGCAATTAGAGAGGGCCAGCAACTCCATGAGCATGTTTCTGCAAAAAAAAGGCGCGGGGGGGGGGAAGGGAGGTACTGTAGTGCGCACATGTGCAAGGTTACTGCTGGTTGAGAAGGAAGGCAGGTAATACGGCCAGAAAGGTTGATGAAAATTTTCGAAGGGTGGTGCACGGCTGAAAGAAGGCCCAGAGGATATAGAGAAAGCTTCACGCATCCCACGAAATTGAAACGAACAGTGCCCCTTATCTGACTGCGGGAGAGGCTGTGATATTTTCCAAATAGCCCCGTAGGAGCATCCAAATACGCTTGTAGCACTATATGCACCGGGCCTCGTCCCTGAAACCGTCATCCTGGCTGTGGTCGAGGATCGAGTTGAAAACCTTGAATGACAGCTCTCAAAACTTCAATAATTTAATTTGTACTTTGTTAAACGCCTGAAGGCACTGAATTCGTGTAGAGGGATCCCGAGACTGAATTGATCCTAAGCGCTACTTACTCAATGCCGAAAAATCACCCCAATCTGTGACTTGAATCTTTCGCAAAGATGAGCCTCTTAATTTTCACCTCCGTTCTGATGGCATTTGATCCGTCAGCGCGCCACCGCATGTATTCAACTCGCCATATCCGTCTCATGAATGGCCGATAATTTGAAATAGCTACTAGACCTCACTGAGAATTTCGAAAAGGGCCGCTGGAAACCCTTCGTTTAGAAATGAAGTCGCGTCATCGCGGACCGAAGACTGAAAAGACCTACCTTGTCTCCATCCAATACGTGCCGACGATGCATCCGCTCGGAAGAATTCAGAGATACCGATGTGACTCTCCGAATGGGGGCCGGACATTGGACTGCTGTTCGCATTTGTCCACTTGCGTATTCTACCTGCATTCCGCCGGGCATGAGGAGCGAATCCTTTCGGCCTAAAGACCTATCCGGAACATGATCAAGGAAGCTTTCATTAGGAGGTGATCTGCAATGAACCGTATGTTCCCTCCTATGGGTGCTCACAATACTTCGCAAAAGTTTCAAAAGATGAGGAGGCTGATAACGAACATTCTTCGAAGGAGCGGAGCAGTCTCCTGAATTTCAGTGGGCGCAGAGATGTTCACTCCGCCCACCTCTGTGTGCTCACAGTCAAAGGCGGCCCCAAGCTTTCTTCACCGGGAGCCTATGTCCCCTTCTCTCACCCTCGCTGCCTCTCTCTTTTTCTCTCCCATGCCGTCAGCCTATTCGGCCGAGCTTTCAATTTGCTACTTCCCTCTATTATTGATGGAAATCGACTCAATCAGTCTGAACGCAGTACACGACATTGAGGGAATTCTTCGAGGAGAGTCAGATAGTGTCCTATGGGCTCTGACCGCAGATACATCGATGACAAGTCAAGATGTTTTGACACCACAGCTTCGCTGGAGAATCCGATGCCTCTCGCCGGAAAAAGGAGTCTGTTCTCACGCTTCTGGAATCCGACGTAATTTCGAGACTGATGAGTTCCCTCAACGAACGTCGACATCGTTCCAGCTCGTTGATTTGTCGAATGTTTAGTCTCCCAAATGTTGGCATTGACTCGGACTGCCAAGCCCAACTGCTTGCTCAAATACATCCGCAAACCTTGTCATTTGTCGGCAATCCTCAAGCAGACGGGAATGAGGAAGGACGAGATCTCAGCAACTCATGAATCTCGAAGCAGGCAAAGGCGAAGCTTCTAAAGGTCCATGCCGTCGCAGCAATGCTCACAAATGTAGTGTGGCAATGACCGCCAGGCTAGAGTTTACCTCCCGCCATAAGTCCAACAAAAAGTCTGTCTGTCCTCGACTGGGACTGTACGGGGTTGGTCACTGTGAGGTGAGGGACGATCATGGTCGTCTTCCTTCTGGCCGTATCTCAGGCAATAGTGAATATTTCTTGAGTCTGCTTCCTTCCGTGGGTCGCAGTTTTTTTTCTTGAGGTTCGTTACAGAATTGATGATTTTGTACATCTCGGAGTCGACTTCCCACTTTTTTCCGACTCACAATTTCATCACGCTCGTAGATCGTCAGTTCTCAACGGATGTTTTGATTTTCAAAATGGGTTCGATTTGTCTCCCAACCTTACCTAATCTGCCCATGAGCGCGCGGCACTTCAGCGATCATCGTGGCAACGCACTGCATCGACGAGCATTTACACATCTCGATCCCTGAACATTTTCTTCCCGTACTCTCAGGGAGCATTTTGAAGCTTTGTGACAAGCTCATCGAGGGTGGAAATGGCAGCGGTTCTCACCGCGGTTTCTAGATTCCACGGACTCGAGATCGATGAACAGGATGGCCTCCCATAACCAAGTTGACAGACGTTCGAGCTTAGCATGCCGTCCCGCCGCAGTATCCCACAAATGGCAAAGAGCCTGACATTTTTTGCAAGTACTTCGAACGTGAATACTTTTAGACGACTTGCCAAGTGCCTATTCGAAACTATGCGGATGCGAGATACGCATGGGACGATCACTGAAAGTGTAACCCTCTGTTCCCCTGACATGCAATCCAGTAAGTCGTGGGGGAGCGCGATCTCGACGCCTTCCTGGATGCGATCGAGCGGAACCATGAGGTTGACCATCGAAGCGGATTTCCCTGTTCCAGGGCGTAACTTGGCAGTTCCATGGGGGAACTTGAAAAATTCAGACCCCCTCCCGGTGAAGCCATGGCCCATGCTGCACCCGGCCTCAAAAGTAGGGAAGACCTTGGGGACACCTTGGCACCAGCTTGGTCAATGGCGCCCTGGAGCGAACGAGCTTTGGACGGCCCTTGTTTTCCAAGGCTGTTGTATCCGCTGGTGACGAAGCGGGCACCAATTCCGATGCCCTCGTCGGGATCTCTCTTCTTTGTGGCTCAGATTCTGCGATATCCTTCGCATTCTCTTCGAAAAGGGTGGACCCTCTTATTCACAAAATGAGCTGTGAGTGTGGAAGGGGAATGATAGAAGATCTATGTGGAAATAATGCAATCCATTCTCTGCTTCCATTGAAATACGATTCACAGTTCGGAAGAATGAAGGAGTTTAGTTGAAAATTGTATGCGGGGCTCGCTGATACCTCTTGAAGCGGGTCAAATGGCTGGAAATGACCCTCCTCAGAATCGTTCCGTCCGGGGAATGCACGTCTGGTAGAGCGATCGTCAATTACGCACGAAGAATCCGGGTAGCAGAACCGTCCTGGCGGCCCAGGGACCACGGCCCGAAGTAGCCGAAAAGATGTAGAGGTCAATGATCTGAACTTATCTTATCACGGAAATCCAGCGATCCATCGGAGCTTCACGCCCCAGCCAATGTATTCCACTCTGGATCGTAGTAGCGAGCTTTTATCAGAGCAATAACCAAATTATAACTTATCTACCTCTATTTTCGTATGTCCTACAAACCTACACAACCGTGTGATGAATAAATTTCGATGAATAACCAAATGACTGCTTTTACTGTTAGCGCATGTTTTGATATGGGTCTCTGGATCAGGAAGTTTCTCCGCGACATTGGAAAGCACGGAACGTAAGACGGAACCGGGAGCGACGGACGTTATCAAGTGCCAACAGGGCCGAGATTGAGGTACCTCATCGCGAAATGGTTCAGAGGAGCATTCTAGGTTCGAACGACCATTGTGGAAATAACGACCATCAGTTCGTGAGTTTAACACCCTGCTATTGCAATCGTTCAGGGGTGAACAAATTACTCCACTTAGCAGAGTGGAGCAGATCGATCAAGGTCACCCTCACTGATAGGAGTTCGCGCGTGATAGTCAAGGACAGTCTCTTGAGCATGCTAGAAGTCACATCCATATATCGGTGCTTCACGTAGGTCCTCGACACGAACTCGAGCGGAACTACGTTCTCGGGCCAAATATTTCGAAGGTCGATGCTGGAGTGAATTCCTACAACGATGAACATCTGAAACTGAATGGCGTACCTGACTTCTTCTGTTGGGCAGCGTACCCCGACCTCGAACCATCCGTTGAGAAGTCAGCCGACTCGGAATGCGGTAAGACAGATTGAAGATGACCCTGGGATCCGCCACTCTCGTATGACGAGTATCATTTGTGTCAAACGTGTGGAGATGGCTCTCCTTCTGCATGCCTCAAAATTGAATATCTGAGTCGATTCGAGATGATTTCTCGAGACTGACGATCATGATTAGCGCAAACAACGAAGATGCGGTTCAAGTAGAAAGACTCCGTGCTCCGAATTCCTGACGCATAAAAAAACTGACGATTATTGGAGCGCGACGGACATCTGAGCGGAAAGTGAATAATTTGGATCAGGGACGGTGCCCGGGGTGAGACGAGCCCCCTCCCAACACTCTTCACCATCCAACTTGTAGTTCTGGGAGAGCTCTCCATCGAGTCATAGATGCAGGACCACCCTCCCCAGTTTCTCGGGAAGGCTGGTACTTCCCAAGGGATACGATTGCGTCGCCCGATCGATATTCTGCCCCACAACGCTATCTTGCTGGCGACTATCGAGGTGCCTTACTGGTACCTGGTCCTATCCGGAGCCTGACGAAGGAGGATCGAGATCTCAATACATGGCAAGCAGGTCAATCGAGTTCCAAGGCAAAGGTCGGATCGGAATGACGTAGCATTCGTGTCTCGAGAGGACGTAGGTGACCCATTCCCTCCTTCCACTTACCCGTCCCCCGCTGGGACGATTATGAAACGGAATCTATATGTGCGCAATGAACAGCTACAGTAATGATTGGATCGGCCCGGAACGTGCGCCACCCCAATGGATCACCTTATCTAACTTCCTTCCTCTCCTCAAGGATGGTTCTTTGAGGGGGTTGATCTCGGGGTCCGCCTTTATGTGATTGTTTAACTGCCGTCAGCAAGCTTTAGATTTATTGTGATCCTACTCTTGTGAAGGTTCTGGGATAATTTCGAAGCAGGCTATTCTGGTCATAACATCTTTACCCACTTCTCTGACCCACTTCTCATGGGAAGCCCCCTCCAAGTGATGTGATTTGAAAACGATGGATTTTTCTCATCCATGTGGAAGAACTCGTCGAATTCCCGTTCTGATCGCCCATTTGGAAATATTTGGCGATTCTTCCGGGGTATGGAATTCCAGGGTGTTGATGGAGAGAGGGGGCAAGCTGAAAAAGACGCGGGGAACACAATGACGCATGTGGAGTTGGTCGTTTTGGTCTCTGAGCATAGCCTCAAAGTAAACCTGACCCGAAACTTGACAGCAAACCTCGCAGAGAGCGCAGTCGAGTGCCGATTGCCGGCTGGAAGCGTGGTCGGTCGAAGGCCGGCTGGTATCTGGTATTTGATGTCACATTCCTCCAAGCTCTCACTTACAGAAGCCTCCAAAGCAGCTCGTGCGAGAATGCCAGTCTCCGCGGAGTTCTCTTCCGTAAGGAATTTTTGTTAGATGTTTTTTTCTTCTTGAGATGAGATCGGAATCCCAAATTCCCGTTCCCTCAGAACCTCCTCGACGATGCTCAGCGGGTGTCACGACAATTAGAAAACCCGGGATGCTCCAAAACACCTTGAACGGAAGCACACAAGAAGCAAAAGCGAGATGGGCGTGAAGACAAGTATTTTTACCCGGGAAAATAAGTTGTTGATGATTTATTGAACGGAAATGTGTCGTATGCCATTCCAAACCATCGATTATCGAAGATCTGAATTAGAGTGTCTGATCACATTCGAGACAAATTTCCGAAAGGCGGTGCCGACGATCCAAAAGATTATTCTTCGATTCCCCCATCTGGCATCCGACAGTGTCGTCAGATCCCCCTGTATGGAGTTTCTATTGTCGAACCGTTCCACTGAGAATCGCTTTAGACTGTTCGAGCTCAGAGTTCGCGTCGGTTTCGGGCTCGAATCGAAGGAGTCAAAGATGAGGCTGGATTCCTACCGAAGTCCATTATTCGCTGATAAGAGTGTACACGAAGCAAACCGGACGGACGGGGACATGACTGGTTAGGTCGGCTTCCTAACGAGGGGGTCTTCGAGAAAGCATGGGTTCTCCACTCGACTGAGAATTCTCGTTTGAAATACGGTCCCAGAAACTAGCCCGGAGTCACAAGAGTTCACGTCATCATTACCGGAGGGCATCTTGAATTCTATTGAGTAAGACATCACATTGATAGCGAGCTGCAGACATCACCGCAATCCGCAACGCGGCTTTCTGGTGATAGAACACGGTTGCTTCGTCTCGAGGAACATCTTGGCACACATTTCCATTGAGTTACAGTCGACTGCACTGAATCGGTATACAGGGTGGCTTTTTTTAGTCGGGAATTTTCGAGCCCGATCTTGTTTTGGCCATAACTTCGTCAATTTTTGAAACTTTTCCAAAAAGCAAACGGTGATTGATAGAGGATATCGAGGCGGTCATTTTGATATAAAATTCGGGAGGATCCGGTAAAAATCCCGGTCAGGAGATGGTTTTGAAAATGACCCTCCCTTTTTTTTCGAGGTCTTCCTGAAAGTTATCGTAAAAACGTCAATATTTATCGGATCGGACTCGTGGGGGTAGCATTCGACGCGCAAAAGGAAGCCCGTCATTCGCCGGAAAACCGAGCGAAGTTATCTCATTTCCCCGAAGAATGGCAAGCGATCGTATCAACCCCTTTTTCAAGGCCTTGCCCATTGGCTGATTTCGTTTTCCTCGCTTTTCCCCGCATTTCTTCTCGTAACTCCTCAACGAGGCAATATCGGAGGTATCTCCCCCGGTGAAAATTACTCAGAAATGGGTGAATCATGCGAACATTGAGCTGCGAGGTCGATCCGATGATTTTTGATTTTCACCGGAAATCACCCATGCTCAGGATTCCGCCCTCGGTTGCCAAAATCACCCTCGACACCAAAGGAATTCTCGATACGATCGGTTGCCATTTTTCGGAGAAACGAGATAACTTCAATCGGTTTTCTGGCGAATGACCGGCTTCCTTTTGCGCGTCGGATGCGACCCGCACGAGTCCGATCCGATAAATATTGACGTTTTTACGATAACTTTTAAGAAGACCCCGAAAAAAAAAAGTGTCATTTTCAAAACCATCCTCCTGAATCCTCCTTTTGTATCAAAATGACTGCCTCGATACCCTCTATCGATCACTCTTTGATTTTTGAAAAAGTTCCAAAATTTGACGAAGTTATGGCCAAAACAAGATCGGGCTCGAAAATTCCCGACTAAAAAAAGCCACCCTGTACATACATTGGGACCGGACCGTCCCGATCCGATTAGGCGAACGATCCGATAAAGCGTAAAATAGAGAAAGCATCAACCTCATGGTGGATTCGCGGCGCGAATGAAACTATTCTGGTTACACGATCACGAGAGTGTTTGCTAAGGGTCATGGTTCCCAATGTCTAATCCGACACCCTGAGGCTCCCATAATGTCAACATACGTTCTCGGAGTCAATTCCTCGAGATCTCTTACGTTGGAACCTGAACTCGGCACGTGAGTGAAACTTCTCACGCGCAAAGCCGCTGTCAGAATACCGATTCTCATGTCCTAAGATCCCGAGGTCCCGATGAATCAAAAGTATCGTTCTTTAGTAAACTGGAATGAGCGAATCTCAGTTTGGATGGTCCGTCATTCAGCAGGGCTCCCTGAATGTCTCCAAATCTCTGTCCGGCCTGCATACTGCCGTAGAAACATTATCAGGCCCTCTCCAGTTCATTGTCGAGAAAACCAGTACGAAACAGCAAGTCACGCACTGCAGGTATATACAAGTGCTCGAGCTGATTATTTACGGTCATTGTGCGATTCTCGATGAGTCAGTCCTTCCAAGAATCTACTTAGGGACTACCCGAAAGGTCGCATCGTGGGAATATTGCAGTTTCTACAACACATCCAATGTGACAACCAAGCAGTATGTGCAGGTCAGCGTCGTGAGCAGGGAATATGAAGATGTTCGTTTGTCAGTGACCGTTCTGCTTGGATTCCCTTGGCCTTATTGGTATGGAATCTGTCTTCGCGAGAGCCTCGTTCAACTATAGGAGAGCGCTTCAGGCGTCACGTCAGCATACTCCAACGGTCCGATTCGAACCGGGAATCCTGGGTGAAAGATGAAACCGGTTGTCAAGTCTCATGGAGGAACTTATTTTTCTTGAAGTATTTGTACGTTACCCGAACCCGATCATGGAGTCCGCCTCCCTTGATATCACTATTGGGTGGAGGTCGAGGGGAAACTGTCGCCTTTAGGTCCAATTCGCGAATCAGGAGGAGTCAAACCACGATAGAAAAACCCTCGGAGATCAGCCAGTGACAGCGATATGAGTCGAGAATCATTGAGCAAACCCATGCATCTTAAATAACATCATTTCGTTCGAATATTTTAAGAGCTCATTTCTGCCGATCTGAGCAAATACTGAGCGACGTTAAATGATTGGTCATGGTCTCCTATTTTTCTTCGGAGGTCCCCGCTTAGAATAACATGCTGGCCTACAAAAACGCGTACGCTCATTCCTTCTCCGTTCAGGCATGAGAGTTGTTATGTCCTTTGAACCTGAAATTCGCGACCGATGTGTGATAGGGTGTTGAATGATAATTGATGGAAATAAGGGCCTGAAACGTAAGACAGACTCATTGTCAGTGGTGGTAGAACGCGATCTACGTCGACTCAGGTATATGTAGAGCACACAATCTGAATTGATTGGCGCAAAGGGTGAAGTGAAATAGGACGAGGTCGTGCGTTGATCCTTTCATTGGAAGAGTCGTTTGCAACTCTCACTGCAAAAATCAAGGGGAACGCAGCGGTGTATCCAGCAGGGGGCGATCGGGCGCAGTCATTTCCCGAATTACTCATGCCTTGGGAATGACTATTTGAGAGCCGGTACCTTTGAGGTCATCAGGATTCCCGAGCGAAGGCGGAAAACGAGAGCTGAGGTCAAGCTTGAGGCTTGAGAATTTCCTTCTCCGTCCTGTGAGAAGCGACGCAGAGGAGGAGATTCTACGGGCGTGCCTCTGAAACTGTGCGGTAGTATCCGTGGTAGAACTCTGAGGCGGCATCCGAATGCTGAAAATTCTTACTAAGCTATCCCACAGAAGTCACGGATTGATTATGACACCGACGTTTTCGCTTCTCCAAGGTCGCTGTCAGTGTTGAAATGTGCGAAGGCACTCGTGGGTCTGAAGCGGGCCCTCCCATCAGAGGGCTCCTGATAGAAAAATTACTAAAACAGGACACGTATTGAAAGTGGGGGAGACGCGCTACAGATGAAACCGTATATGTCGGTCATGGGATCAGCCGAACAAAGAATCAGCTGTGGAGTTCGGAGCTTCTCTGACTGAAAGCTGAGAAGTTACTAAATCTCCGTCGAGCTGCCAACCACTGAAAATGAAACCTGTGCCTTATTTTATTATGATGCCTCATAACTCATCGCTATCCTCGCGATCGCTATGCTGTTCTCTACTCCGTGTGTGAGGAGCGGCTCCTCGATCCAGCAAAACGATTTTCTCCGATGCTCGAGAGTCCTTCTTCTCAAATCTGGACGTTGAGTTGAGAGTTACCAGACGGTGTTCAATTCGCACGCCACGTTGAATGCTGATGTTTGAGTGGGAACGGGGAGTTGAAGCTCCGAACCTCGCTATCGGAGCGTCATCTAGAATGTCGTACGTTGAAACCGGCACAGTTCGCCAATCGATATCAGCCGGGGCTCAAGGGAGGTTGAGAACACCTTCGCGAGGTGGAGCAAGATATTCTATCAAGGTCAAGGTTGAATCTGCGTCGAACTGTACGTTCCGAGCGATTCGACCACGTAGACGGATGCCCGTCTGGACCACTGAAATCACTCCCCTCATGTAAGATTCTCCCAAAAAGTCGCGGTAACGTCCGAGAAATGTGGCAAACTTCTCGACCGAATGAGGCCGGGAGTGCCGAACTATCCTGCTCTCAGAAATAGACCGTTCCAACTTTCCGAATAGAGCGCCAGGATCGATCACTGTTCGTGGAATCTGGAAATCAGTGGGATACGAACAGCGCGTGCATTGCTTCCAAGCGCGGAGAAACCAATTCAAGAATTCAGCTCACCGGTACGCTCGACCATCAGACCGCATTTCATCTACTCACTGAAGAAGGGATATTCTCGTCAATCCCGCATTACGCACATTAGCAGTCAATGCCGACATTAACAGGACAACAAAACCCGCCACTGCACTGTTCTGGAGGAACGCGGCACTCAATCTAGACCTCTCTCGTAGGAACGATGAGTGAGCGTTCTAGGGCGAGCCTCGTGAGAAATGAATACATTGCATCAGAAACTAGAATGTTCTCTAAACTGTATTCGTGCAGTGGTCCATCCAGTAGAGAAGCAATGTTTCAGACCAATGATAGCAAGGTACGGCTGAAACGGTCTTTTCGAAACCTACTTCATTGCCCCGTCATAGATGGAAGTCCGGCCCAATTCTCCGGGTTTCACTGGACAGCAAGCCCACGACGATTCTCCGCGATTCCTGGGAGCGGCACCATTCCACATGCAGGACTGTCAAAACTCAGTTCGGATTCGAATGAAAGAGTTTTCCGAACGCGATATCATATCCGGGTCTAAAGAGCTCTCATCAATTGAAGCTGCTCACTTTGTCGTATGAATACATCCTCTCAGAGGAGATCGGTCATTGCAGCCCGCATAGATAGCCAAGGGGACATCGCGTGATGGAACAGAATGTCGACAATGTGCGGGTATCTGAGATTTAGATAATCATTTCTGATGCAATCTTTCTAGCTCATGAAAAGGATCCTATCTCTGGTTCATCCTTATAAAGCTGCTTCGAACATCACTCCAATATTTCTTTTCCGCGGAATTCAGCTACAGCTCCCGGCCAGAATCAGACCTGGAAGCTTTGTCCAAGTGACTTACTGGATTCGGTCGCTTGAAAGATGAGGGAGAACGTTTGCGATGCAACCACACCACTATTCTAATGCGGAGAATCCTCAAGCTTCACGAGGTCAGACTTGACCGCAGTAGGTGTTGCAGAAACGAAAAGAGCTGTTGCCTCACTCCAGAATACATTCATTCGTAACTGAGTACTTCTGTCTACAGTTCGTCAAAGTCAAGTCCATCCGCCGAGTCATCTACAGTAGACTTTTTGTGGTGACGGATTGGCACCGTTAGGAAGTAGTCTTCTGTGCGGAAAACTCGCTCGGCTGATTGTGGGAAATGAATTTGAGCTTAAAAACAAGACGGGTTCGAACGGGTCGCGCGTGTTGTCAATCATTCCGCGACACATCTTCTGCCATCAACGAAATCTTCATTGACTGACAATTCGTGTTTTGTACAAGCGAGCGTGGTGGGCGATTCGTTGAGACACCACCAGATCTAACAAGCCACTGGATCTGTCACTCTATCACCTGATTATAATTAGGGCTGGGAGTCTGGCGCGGCATTCGCGGTCGCGAATTCCGTACCACGTGCGTGAGTTCCGCAACTTCTCCGCAGAACGCACGGATTCTTGAATATCTCCCGCAGTCAGATCGATCACGAGGTAAACCTCGCATTCGGGAAGCTTCCTGAGCTCTTCGCTGCCACCTATCACAGTAGCTCAACATCTCACGGTATCAGTCATTCGACGTGAGTGTAGAAAATTAATATCGGCGGAGAATGTCGAATTAACTCTTGTTGCATTCAATCTCCGATATCGTCGTGCCGGTCCCACCACCCCCGGTGGCGGAATACTTCAGAAGCCAGGCTCCCCTTCTCGTTCCTGTAGGTTGAAAGTCGGAAGCCACAACGCCTTGCAGGACTCACGGAGGCCGCCAATCTCGGCCGTGAATTCCCCGCGCCAAACTCCCAGCCCTAATGATGATCAATAATTGATAATTAGCAATGTTGACTGACAATATCGGGAGCAGCTTCTGTGGCTGTACGTGCTTGGAGAAGATCGATTTTAGCTGTTCTCCGGTTAGTTGATAATCCCACCGAACACTGAGTCGTGATTACAGCTCTCGGTCGTGGGACAGTTACGTTATACGCTTGGATACATGTTTGATACAGTTTTTGAACTTTTCTCATGGTACCCGCGAGGCCGCCAATGTATGCCTACCCAACCAAGTGTCGCAGGAGCAGGTTGTGCCGTAAAGTTCTGAGTTCATTGATGGAGTGACACCAGTCCGCCGCAGACGGCTGCTTGCTTGGGACGTCTGTGGGCGTCACTGCGAAATCAGAGTGGAGTGCTGAGAAAATCCACTCTTCGAGATCTCAATGACCGTGATTCGTACCAATCCATTCGCCGTCGTTTTCCTCTTCGGATGCTTTGTTCGAAGATCTCCCATAACTTTTCCCTCTGATCAGAGCTTGTCCAACGCCTAGAAGAGCCCCGTGAGCAATGCCCTCCCGACCCCAGTGAAGGTTTGACAGCTCTCAGCTTAATGGCAAGAGAGTTCTGGCCCCCTCTTGATCTGACAGATCTTCAGATTCCGAGCGGAAAATGTTTCTGTGAGCTTTTGCTCTCGGTTTGTGATCTTCGAGGCATTCAATGTAAGTTGAAGTCTGAATGGTCGACACCAGAGTCAATGAGAGCGGATTCTGAAAGAGCTGATACTCATTCTTCGGGTCGGCTGCTGGGCAACGCATTCCATCAGCAATCGTACAAAAAGGCTCGAACGAGCATATGTGATCGATCGAAGGTAATGTTTCCCAATCGTGTTATGGTATAACTTCCTCCAGGATGCATCTGTCGCGTATTCAAAGAAGAATCAATCCCAAAGATCGAGCCGAATTCTTGAACCCACCTTTTTCATGTGAATGATTCCCTCATGTTTTAGCTTGCAACGAGCTCGGAGACGCATGAAGAGGCGTTAGTCGCGCCAGGGGCCCCAGCGAGTCTCCGGTTCCCGCTAAACGCCGAGAGGGAGACCCAGCCAATGACTCCGCTTCAAAAGTGAAACGACTCTTACGTCGCCATTATGCAGGACCAAACTGAAGCGAAACATTAGTATTCAACGTCACTCATAACAGCAGCAGACTCTGTTTCGAGGTCGACAAGAGGGTCTTTGTCTGTACACTTCTCCGAACAGATGTTTGCCGAGAGCTTCCCCGAGGAGGGTTCCTGCTGTGTGGGATCGCGCTTCTCACGTCTTCATCATTCTTCCCGCGTGTCGGCTTGGTTTTGTCAAGTTTGCCATCAACGGTGTTGTTGATGTTCGGCGCATTTTATAACCCCCCCCCCCCCCTCCCTTCCTTCTTAGTGTATCGAGAGTCATGACCAAAACGTACACAGAGGAAGCTCGGGCTCCGCGTTCCAAAGCCACTATCCAAAGAACGCGCCTTTATTACTTCAAAAACCGCCCTTAGCACGAAACGCAGTTGGCGATAGTACTATCTGCTGCAGACCGCGCTCTCGTAGCTACATTCTGAGGACTTACAAACCATGCACATAGGAGCTAATTCGAGAACTCCACTGGGAGTCTTTCAATGAGCGGTACGCCGCGCGCAAACACAGCTCAGAGTTAAATCCATCGACTGCGCGTTTCTACTGCATGAATAGCCCTATTCGGTCCGCGTGCCACATCAATGGCGACGCGGGGCATCGGACGAACCTCGTTGCGTGCGGAATTTGGCTCGGACTGCGTAGTCTTTTAGGTAAGATTACCCGCAGTCAAAGATCAACCTCAACCACTGTGCCACACGGCTCCCAAACCCATGAATCGGACTTCTCCAGAATGGGATTTCGCATCGATCACACTCTGTGCCTGCCTCGCGCGTCAGAGCCCTCGACCGAGATCCGAACTGAAGTTTCAGCGGAATACTTGGCGAGCTCCCGTGAAACCTCGTGGTGAAAACACGGAACAGCTCTCGCTGCGAACTCGCCAAGGCAGCGGCACCTCCCCTCGGCGGTGCCGGAATCGTCAGTCACCGACATCTCGTGGCTGCACTCCGCAGTACCGCTGTTCGTCCTCTATTTTCTGGGTGGGGGGCAATGCTCCTGTGGAATGGTGAATAGAGCTGGCCAAGCAAGTTCATGCAAAGCAAGCTGTGACGATGCGAAACAAAGACGCAATACCCATCAAAAAGTCGTTATCCTAATCTTCTCGAGAAGTCAAGGTCGGCTACCTAATCATTCATGGGTTTATCACTCCAATTTCATACTTTGTGGAAACGTGTAACGCCGACTGTAACCGCGGTCGTTTCCCACACATAAAATGGAGCACGGAACGGAAATTACGCTGCGACGCCTGCTCGCGCTTTTCATCAAACTCCTACCGAACGTTGAGATTCTCGCAACGCAGCGCTCGGCGGATACGGCTCTAACTTCCGCGTCTTATCAAGGAGCTCGATTCGAATTTGATTTCCACAAGTGGATGCATGTTTTGCATCGCACAAGCGCGAACATTTGGGCTTTTCCCGAAATTGGGGAAAAGTTACGAGAGGAACAGGAAGCTTCATTCATCCAGCGAAATCTGGGAGAGGTTCGTTGTCAATTCAGGAACATAATAATTCGAGCTCGTCTCTGATCAGTTTCACTAATTTCTTGGGAATGCTCAGATACCGCTCCGCCTCGGAAAGGTGCCCCTGGACTGAGAAGTCAAGCTTTCACGGTTTGCGAATACAACTCTCTTTATTCGTTCGCCTTGCTAGAAGACCGGTTCTAGGTTCTCCTGCGCTTCTCCACTTTTCCTTGTGTCTCTTGCAGTCTTCACTGATTCTCCGATCGCAGTGATTACAACCGCACGCAGATCTGAAGGCAATCCTTGAGGATCGATGTTGAAGTTGACTGACTGCGTACTTCATTGTCGCAGGGAGAGGGGGTGCTGACCTGGGAGCCTTGGACGACGTTGATTCTAGACTACCTGCCGTGGTCAAGAGGGCTAGCTCTTGCATAACTTGGGCGAACGCTCTAGAAATAACCAACCAACAAGGCAACAAAAAAGCGAACTCAGTCCCGCTCAAACTCAAAAGACTGCTCGTTCCGGTGGCGCCGGCGGCGGCAACGATGGCGGCTTTTGCTGGTCCGGCTTCCGTTCCCGATTCGGTTTCATTGAGGGTAGATGTGTGCAATCTACGTTGGGCCGTTCCGATTTTAACCGTACATCCGGGGGAACGGTAGTGCTGGGTAAACGGGAGAAGCCCAGGACAAATCGCCGACACCACGGACGTAATCATCCCTGCAAAAGAATGAAATACTCTGATTAGGCCGCGTGAAACTGGCTGAGGTGACTTTCATCGATCCGGGTCGAGAGGCTCTTCTGAGGACACTGCCAAAATCGAGGCAGGACTCGGCGTCAGGGCACGGAAATCTCGTTCTTTGAGCAACCAATCCGGTTCTTGGCCGCATGGACCGACGAGCATAATCGTCATCCTCTGCGATTCCTCAAAGGAGGTAATTGGGACCCGTGAAAATGGTGTCAGTGGTCATTCACTACCGGTGGCCCAAATGTGCTAAGGTGAATGACAGCTTGCATCTAAAAGTTGTTCATCGAAACGAGGCTAAGGACAAGCCGGGAGATCTGCCAGTAGAGGACAACGTGTTAGGGTTCGACTTACTGTGAATCTGGTGCGGCTTCAGCTCTGGGGTCTCGATCTGCCCTGTGAAATGAAGAAGAGGTCAGGAAACGATGAATATGCACAGAGCGGACTTCTTTTTAGCCAAAACGTTCAATTGCGACCATTGCATGGCCTCAGTTCCGAACGAAACATCAAAAAATGTAGAACTTACACAGATCGTTTGTTGGCGAAGAGCATGTAACCGCATTTGCAGACTCCTGCATTGAAACGGAAACCAGTTTTCTTGCAGAAAGCATCGCAATCCATGCGTTTGATACCTTCTGCGTTGACTTGCGCCACGACGACGAAGAGAGCCAAGAAAATAGCCAGGGTTTTGACGAAGGGATTCATGATTGAAGCACTCGTGAGGTTGAACGAAAGCGGAACGACGAATTGTCCCCCGGAAGGAAGTGTAGACAGATGGATAGATCAATGGAGCGAGTACCGTTGATGAACTGACCGAAGGGATCGGATGGATGTTCAGTACCTGAGACAATTAGAGGGAAGATGGATCTCGCCAGCCCGCCATGCCCGCTTTTATTGCGGATCCACTCCACCGTGGAGGCGGCGCCACGCATGCGCGACCGGATCGAGACGTAAGATGGGCACGCCCGCTCCATGACTTGATCATCCTCAGGGAATGTCAAAGCGGCCTGGAAGCAGGTGTGAGGGTGTCTTTGACATTCGTCGCAGAGGTCAACATGCAGCGGCCGAGCGAGCAAGCAGAACTCGTTTAACCAAGCAGACAAGATGGAATTAACTCGGTCAGCCTCTCATAACGTTCTGCCGACGGCAGCTACGAACGCGGTTATTTCTTCAGCGGAAACGTTCCCCGATGCGGTAGCGGACGTCGCAGCTGGCCGGCCAGCGACGGGACGGCAGGAAGGAAGGCCGACGGGACGGCCAGTCTTGAGCAGGCGGGCGGGCGGGAGCTCGTAGCTAAGATCAGATATCATTTCGTCAGCTGTTAACATGAAACCAACGACCGCTATCGGCGCAGTTGGGCATCATTACAATCAGTAACGGCAGCACCAAATCGGCAGAGGCGGCAGCAGCCTCGCATTTGTAGTACGAGAGCGCTTTGAACGTGGCGTCAGTAGCAAGCGCCGACTCATCGTAGTGTCCATCCGCAGCCAGCTATCCACCCCCTCGTTCGAGCTGAGCACACATTATTTCGGCTTGGAGTCAGTCCTTCCTTCCGTTCGAGATTCTTCTATCTGCGCTGTATCCCCACGGATGAGTTCGAAAACCCAGCTGACGTAACGGCGGTGCGAACCCGTGAGAGATCACTGGAGCTGCTGAAGAGGCTTTCGAAACCGTTCTGGAATGTTATCGGCACGCTGTAGACGTCTTCGAGGGCCTCCAGGAGAGCTTCGAGGTAATACTAGGACGGACTTGATTCCGTCCATTGTGGCTCGCAAGTTAGCCACTCGGCTCATTTGGAATGTCATCGTCGAAACCTCGTCTAGGACGCCATAATGCTGCGAAACTGGATGGGCCGTGGGAACGGACCTGTCGTCGATACAAAGCTCATCGAGATTGTTTCTTATGACACTGTTTGACGCTGTGTTTGGTTTTGTCAGCGTAGTTCACGCTTTTCAAGACAATCCATGGATACCACGAGCACGAAAACGCCAAGTTGGTCATCATCCGGACAATAGTCTCAATCAGGTTGTGAACTGATGTCGACGATGATGCGGTGGGAGCGCGCGCTTCGCCGTTGAGGAGGAGCTACCAGTCGGGCCAACAAGGGAGAGGCTATGTTGTGCTGCTGGTGAACTTTGCTCCGAGGGAGCCGCGGATCGTCAAACGCACTCGGAAGACGGTCATCTGTAAGCTGAGCTATATTGTTCCGTAATTCACGCACGAGTTGCCGAGACCAGCGCAAGATATGCTTGATGACACCGACCGACAACAAAGACCGCGCCTATTTTTAGCGATGTGATCTTCAAGGTCAAGCTTGTGCGCAGTACTTCTCAACGTGGTTCTAACGATTGGGGACACGTTCGAACTAGTTCATTGGGTCGTTCGCATCTCCTGCAAGGAGATTTGGGGCCAATGTCTCAAGACTTTGCGCTCTCAGAGGTTCATCGGGCCTTTCGTCGCTGGCATCCATCTTTCACGCAGAGGATCTCCACGAGAAGTTCCGATTTCGCAGAACCTTGGTCGGAGAAGTGATTGTTGCGGCAATTTTATTCACAAAACCACCATTGTTTCCCGTCGTGATGTGGTCACGATCGATTATTCGCTCTAGATTCGCTTTCCACCGAACTCGGGCAGCTTGGCGAACGGTCACGTGGGTTGCGGTCCTCGGGAAACCATCGAGTGACGGCATCAGCGCTATTGAGTTACCTCACTGCTTCTTCGTTGGACACTCATGCAGCGGGCGTGTCGGCGGGGAAACGGCTCCTGTAGCCCAAGAAACCGCTGGCGAATACCGCCGGTCGAGCACCTTACGAACCAGTATAAACCGAACACTATGAGCAAGAACAAGCCATCTATGAACGTGTCCAGTCCGCAAGAGAGGACTCAGGAGCTGAACGAGCGAGTGGGAAATTGTTGCGTTTGCAAGGGGAACTCTCGCGCAGGACAACAAAACATTGCTCGATAAGAATATCCGTAGTCGAGGAGGGACCTTCTCTCTACAACTCAAGGTCGCAAGCCGACAAGGCTCCCGGGGACACCCTGTTGTCGTACGTACGTGAGGTGGCAATAGCGAGACGACGAATGGCCGACCTCGTCGATTCTTTACTTCAACAGATGCGTGCCAATTCTCCACAGACGATCTCGATTCCTTATCGACTATTAATTTGAGTTTCAACTGCTGAGTGTTATAAATTCCGTTTGCAGCAGCTCCTCGCTCTATCCTGAATTGGGACGCAAGCCCGCGATCTGAGAACGATCGGCGCCCACACTTTGGGTTAGAGCAGAAACGTCAGAGCCGTCGGACGAAGCAACTGATCTGTTATTCCTCGTCGAACTCTTAGCGAGCGTATCCCGGCGATACCTTGAAATTAAATATCACGACTCGTTTAACCGGGTGTCTCGGGCTCCCTCCGGTGGCAATGCAAAACATCCGTCGCTCGTACGAGGATCGCAATCGAAACAAACCCATGCTGAGACGGCTTCCGTTACAATATCAACAGTTTTGGGATCTTCCACTCTAACAGATAGCGTTATCGTATTTCGCTTGATCCGAGTGGGTTATCAGAATTAGTCTCCCGCGAGACGCCGTTGAAGCGATTATTCAATCTCTCACGTGATCACATCCCGGAGTCGGTTACTGACAGCCGATTGGCCGAATCAGTCATGCGATTTTCGCTCGCGGAATTGTATATTTACATCAGGCTACTCAGTCCTGCAGTGGTGATCTCGAAGACAGTGATTGCCGTCATATCCATGAGGGAACCAGCGGTAGTGTGGAGGAAAGGAAGCTTTCGACGAGGAGTCAGGCTCAGCCGCTCGGGATCTCTTCGGATTGGATTGCGGTTCGAACCGGGATGGAATCGCCGCCGCTCTAAGGAGTGATGAGAGAGAATATCCCACGACTGGGCGCTCGACGTTGGTTCGAACAAGAGTCGAGAGGAACGAGGAAGTTGCGGGGTTCACGGGGCAGTGGAGGAGGCGAGCAAGCGAGAATTGCTCAAGCGCAGTGAATGAACCAAATTCTATGAACTAGAAAAGAGGAAAATATAGGAGGCTCAGACGACACTTTTGGAGTGTCATCCATATGTTGGAGCTCTCGAGAAATTCAATTTATTATACAGAAGTTCACATATTTCACATATATACCGTGAGCCTGCGTCACGGATATTTGCTGCTAGGTTGTTCGAGTATACAATTTCAGAAATTTATGGGAAGGGGGAAATGCAGTGATTCAAAAAGCGAGAATAGGTGGAAGGTGGTCATGTCGTTGATTCCGATTTTAGATGTTGGGAGAGGTTGACCGATAGCTGGACGGGTGAGAACAAAGTTTCTCTGGCCGAAGCAAATACCCGAGCGAGAGGCGAGGGCGGAGAGGGAGCTTGTTGATTCGATGTGAACTCCGTTGGTTGGGAGAGAAATTACAAAAACAATCACTCATGTGGGAACTTGTGACCGAGTTCGAATTCCTCAACATTGAACGGCATGTCGGAACTTCTGGAGCCATTTCAAGTGCATCCCACCGTCAAAATGGAAAACTTGTCGATTTCTCAGAAATCATGGACATTTCAGGGAGTGGAAAAAAACACTCCCCGTCTATCCCCACCGTAGGATGTAATTGAGCTGAGCCCCAGGTCGTCCTCCTATCTTTGGCTCGAGGCCCATTTCGCGCTTCTTTGCGCAAACTGAGATACAGAGTTCTGACAGGCATATCAATCACAGGCTCCGCTCGAGATCCTTGATTGATGAGAATGAGAAAGATGCCTTGCCAACCAGATTATCTCTTCGATGTAGAGACACAAATACTGTCACATACAGTCCCGTCAGAAGGTAAACGCTACGAAGTTCCTCCGAGTCAGCCATAAGCACTGAAGGCCTTTCCCCCGAAGACGTGAAAAACGTCCGATTGGGCTGGACGATGCTTTCGCCCAAACACACATTGCTGCTGAGCTCCGTGAAAGATCCCATGGACATTTTCGTGAGCCGGAAGTTCCCTCGATTGAATATGTTGACTGAATGAAGCCAAGCCTCCCAAGTTCGCTCTCAGTGCAAATGTCCGGGAAGCAGCCGAGGCGAATCGTACCCGAAGAGCTCCGCTCATTTTGGTGCGAATCCGCGGAGAGCAATGTCAGAACCGCTCCCCGAGCGCGATTTCGACCAGCTCATGCAGGCGGTTCACCCGTTACTTAACGCCACTCCGGACGCGTCCTCAGAGGGGTCTTCTAATCGTCCCAGATCCAGGATTCGAATCGGTCAGAACAAGATTATCGGAAATTCATGTTTATATTCCCTTCGACCCGGGCTTTTACTCTCCCCCTCAAAAAGAGTCGAAAATGCAAACACGCGATGAATGATCTCCTCCACCTGATTATTCTCTTGGGTTTCCGAGCGCGCGATCCTCGACAGGTTAAGATTCCTCCAACGAATGAACCAAACTCCTCATCGAGGTCCCACTGTGAGTCTTGTTTGGAGTAAAGCTCAGCTCGCATCGACACCCGGTCTGGCCTGGCAGCGCCAGTCGTTGTAGGAGAGAAGAGAATATTTCCGCAACCTCAACTCCACATCTCGGCTTGATGGCGTCTGAGAGGCATGTAGAGTAACGTGTTGCGAGACTGAAAAAAAATCCATGAGATTTGAAACTCTCTCTACAGATATCTCTCCGTTCGCGTGAATAAAGCTGTCTGCTATTGATCCTGTCTTACTGTGGTCACTTTCATAGTTTGTCGATGTGGCGCTCACAACTCACTCATTTTTGTTTGCACACTAGGAATTGCCCCGGCGAGAATGGATTGGACTGGACGTCCCAATGTCATCAACGAGAACAATAGCGAGCAACAGACAATACAAGCCTTTGAGCGCAATAAGTGCTGCTGTACAGTGCGTTGGCACACAGTGGTATTAATAAGTTCATCAAGTCGCGTGTTATTGAACAAATCTTGACGTTCCTTCGGTTCTGTGCGCCTGTTTCGAACTCCGATGATGCGTTGGCGATACATGCGCTTGTCCGAGAGCATCAACCGTGACATCAAAGGAGGAAATGGGATTCTCTCCATTGCCCATCCTCGCATCACGTAATCACTTACCAACAAACGAGGTCTCTCCGAGATTGTATTGGCTCTTTCGAAACAGCGTCGAGAGCCGAAACCAAATTCCTAGTGCAGTTGTTGTCAACATTCTCGAAGAGACAACGTCCACCTTCGATGAAGAACTCCTGACGCTGGTGCGTCGCTTGGCAGAAACTCGCGTTCCGAGTGAACTCCGCTTCTTCCTGAGAAGAAGCACCTCGAATGAATCCTCACACCCTTAACTCGATGACCGATCACGTCTGAGTCATGCTTTATTCCAACAGCGACTGTGAGGAACAGTCTCAAGTAATGACTCTTGGTGGGCAAGTTATTCTCTCACCTTGACGAGTTGAAGTATCTCATTCGTGGCCGTGTGACACATTGGAGCTCTGCCACGCAGACATCGGGGAACGTTGTGGAGTCTCGAGCAAAATGTGGCCATTTGTGGTCCCGTCCACCACGGAGATGAAGAGTTTGCCGTCGTCCACGGCAGAACTCCGAAAAAACATTCGTCGATTGATTCTCCCGTGCAGGTTGTGTACTCTGGAATTCGAGCGATTAATAAACGATGGAAATTCTTGGTTCCGGATGACCGAAGAGGACTGCCATCTTTTCTGACCTCGAATGCTTCCCCCACACCCCGTGCGAGCACTTCTTCCCTCATCCTTCAGACACTCACCGAGAGCCTCTTCGAGAATGTCGTCCGCTGGGGGCTTCTCGACTCCGCAAGTGTCGACAAGAATCTGCAAGAGCCGGCTGAGAATAGTTCCTTTCAAATCAGTGGGTCCTGTGGCTTGCATCCATCCCGAATCGACACAGGAATCCTCGGCATATGCTGTCCCACAAATTTCTCGGATCGGGGCGGAGGAAAGCATCGAATTGAACTGTATGTAGCCCGAAGCCGCTTCAACACCGCACAGCGGCGTTACGGAATCCGCCAGGCAGATCCGGTACGCTCGATGGAGACTGCAAGTTTGTGGACGTCGATCAGCCCCTCCATGAATGTTTCCACTTGAAGTCTACTCCGACGTTGATAAACCAGGATTACTGGCCGAAACGTATCATTTTTTCGTCCACGTTGCGAGTCGACGCAGCACAGAGTGTCTGACTACACAAGGCGCGGAGTTCTCGTCGGAGGGTACATTCGAGCGTTGCAGCCGAATTTCAGAGATAACGGAGATATCGTCCGGTACTTGCCAGCATGCTTTGCGAATTTTCTGTTCGTCTGTGGCGCTGACAAGCTTTTCCAGGGATCCGATGTAGTTTATCATGCACCCGTTGTCGAACTTCTCCCGAAGACAACTGGAGCTGTTGGCGAAATTCTCGCGTCTGGCGGCACCGTCAGTCGTCTGCGCACAAAGTCTCGAGGGTAAAACCACCTCATAACCTTTCTGGAAAATGAGAATTGCGGTTTTCATCCCACCGATTCCGGAAGAAAGTCTCGCAGGGATAATGTCATCATTCCAGATTGGCGGAATCATGCTTAGGAAGCGGAGCAGTTGAGGGGTGGGGGAGGGGGGGGGGGGGGGGGGAGCAGAATAGATAGAGATGCAACTTCATGCAACACTCAGTTGGGATGCGATTGACTGCTTGAATGTGAGATTCTCTGGCAACAAGTAGGATTCTTCGAGAGTCTAATAGTAAGCCGTAATCACCATGACTGCTCTGAGAAATCGTTGCGCTCCTTCTGGACAGTTCAGGGTCGCGTTTTTGACACACTGTGGGATCTGTGACACACGGTCACAGAGACCTTCGACCGCAGCAACGTCCTTCCAGAAGAAGGTACGGTCATCCTCAGCAGCGAAGAGAACGCTTCGGACACACTTGTCGACCGCATTTTTGTCGCATCCATCTTCCGCTGATCCTGGGAATGGTCGAAACGCACACTGAGTTGATTTTCTGCCAATGTTCGCACAGCTTATTGATGCTCATCGTACACCATTTCTTTTTCGGTGACATCAGCGCTGTTTTCCAGAGTGAACGTGGCGCGATGCTCGATTCCGGGCTCGATCTGTGGCAATCCAAGTAGATTCTCTCCCCTTTCGCTGAGTACCCACAGCGAAGAGGGAAATGAGTAAAGAGGGGAGGGATCAGATGGGGAGATATTGCCGTCATTCTCAAAGTCGTAGTTTGTAGCCGACATTCGCAAGAATTATCGGCCTGGCGGTGTCGGTTGACACGGGCCGTGACGCAAAAGACGAGAGGTCACGACGGGCGCTTTCTCGCGTCAATCGAGACTCTACTGAGGAATACGGATGCGATTCTATTCGAAATTTCTTTCTTCCATGTAAATCACTAGTTTTCAGATAACCACGAACAACAAAGATCGCACACATCGGGTCTGACAAGATGAAAGCCAGGAAGGATCCCTTCGATCGATACGGGTCTATCTTCGAGAATTTCCATTCTCGCCTACAGGTCGTCGCGATCAGGAAGGGGCATCGATTTGAACTCAGAATCAGCTGTGGATACGGGGGGGACTCTCTAATACGCACGAAGCAGCAGACAACTCACCCGGAGCCGATCCCCTGACTAGGGAAAGAGTACACAGGGACAGGAGACAGTGAGTCGACAAGAAGTGTCGCATTGTGGAACGAGGATGTCTGCGATAATACATTCGCCGACAACGGTGGAATACCACTGTGGTCACAGCTAAGAGAAAGAGCGAGGCGATGGGAGAGCACGAGATGACATGACTCGTGTCATGTAGAAAACTTCGAGAACAAACAGTAACCTGACTCTCGCTGATCATTTTTGTCCACCTAGCCGTCTTAGCATGATTCGTCTTCCGCCTCAAATAATCGATTTCAGGAGCACAGGTTTGAGTTTGGCTCTTGTATTTCCACGGTTTTAATTGTCACCCGAACGCTCGGCGACGGACCGCCCGCCCACGACCAGTCGAAGCATGGTTCGAAGTCAAATATCTCGTACGAGCCGCATATATGTTCGCAAACCCCTGGGGAGAGCTTCAGCTTTGACGACGGTATCCATAATAACTCGACGCCGGTAATGCTCGACCGGTTCAGCAAGGACCAAAGCGATCCGGCTACTTTTTACCGGCGTAAATCAGTTGAATGGTCGCCGCAAGTAACAGCACCGATGGAGTCCCGTGTCGTGATATTTCCCCGGATCTGAGCACGGCTCAGTGAGCTTCCTTCTGAAATAATTCGTTTGCCTGCTGCTTTGGCAGAGCTGATGAAAACACGGATCAGACTCAAGCCCATGAAAAGAGCGAAGTAATATCTCCGGAGCTTCCGTGGCCGGTAATTGACCCCCGATGTCGCGCGAGTTCAGCGCCAGAGCCCTTTTCGATACCGCGCTCAGTCATCAATTCACGAGAGCCGGGGTTTATTGGGCACTGAAGCAACGCGTTTCTCCGGTGAGCCTCCGATTCAGAGATTCGCTCCTGTTGTAAGAAGTCTCCGACGTCAGGGACGTATGCATTAATCAGGATTGTATTGAACCAGCCGTCCAGTGAGAGCTGAAGACCTACAGCTGGAAGCGTCCATTTAGCCCGCTCGTATCGTCCAAAGTCTCGCCGCGATAACGACGTCTGTTTCCTCGAGGAGTCTTCGAGACTGTCGCGTGCGCGTTCCTCGGAAATTGCTCCTGACGAGAGCTGAGCGAGCTTAGTTTCTGCGGTGAAACATCCACAGCAGACGGAACGAGGTTATTGAATGGCTTCGTGCAAACAACCGATCTTCTAGTGAGGAGCAGCGGGTTGAGGGAAATTCATGACTTCGGTTGAAACAATGAACAGAGCGATGAGACATGAGCTCTGCTCCTTTAGATTTGATATCACAGATGTTGAGGGAGAAAACAGCGTGGCGGGTGACTCCCCTGGACCTCGACCGTCTCAATAAGGTCGCCATGTGGAAGGAGCGGCGGCGTTCGCGGGGACGGGAGCGGCAGCCACAGTCTTCAGTGCGAGGGGGTAAGCGTTGTGTACGGCCGCTGCGGCAACCGAGGTAGCGATTCCGGGCACGTTGATGTTGAAAGAAGCTTGGAACCCAACGCCAGCTGCAACGTAGTCAACGCGGCGGGCCATTCCTCGGGCGTCAGAGATGGGCTAGGATTCTTGTTGTTGTGGGGGTCGGAGACTTCGTGTCGGGACTGCTCCGTTCCGTATTCATCAACTGACTCGTAACCGAACTCGTGAGGCTGGGGAGCAGAAGCGGTCCCAGCCTCGGTCATAACGGGGGCAGTAGCCTTTTTTTCCATAATATGGCAGGTGGAGAAATCCCTTACCCGAGTATTGAGGTGTGGCCTCAAAACACCCCCCCCCCCCTATCGCGACCCAGGGTATGAGCCAGTAGCCTTGTGAGCCAAGAAAGATCCAGGAGCGTAGCGGGTGTCGACGGGGTCAGCGAGACCTACAGCGTTGTCAGCAACCATGGCCACAGAGACAACGACGATCTGAAAGAATGAATTTAGTCCTCCAAATAATGATCTGCCCAAGCGAATTATTTCCACCCTGGGACGCCAATCAGTGAAGGTTTCTCAGTGATATTCCGAACCGCTCAAACATCGTGCAGAGTACCTTTGCGAGCCTTTTCACGGCTTATCACTTACTTCTGTCGGGCAGCGTTTTCGGATGCTTTTTTCGACGAAAAGCGAGAGCAAAATTCGACCACGCCCGATCTTGAGTACACGCGGGGTCAACGTTCATATTGTTGAGGACTGGTGGAGATTCGCGCTGAACTTGTTACCAATCGCCATGAAACGGAAGCAGCGCTTTTCTTGAGAGTAAGTCCAGGTCCTGTCGTCGCCAACAGACGATCATATTTGGTGGAGAGAAAAGACTGCCTCGCCATCGTTCACGGGAGCTTCTGTTTCAGAGGAACACTCACCACTGACGATTTTTCAAGTGTTTCATTGGACGTGTCCAATACGAGTCATTCACCGCTTGGGGATCAATCTTATTGGGAATTTCTGGGGATAACCTGCTAGGAGAGTGAGGAATAATTTCATTGGACGTAGCTACTTTCTTATCATAGCTTTCCAGTTATGAATATTGTGTGCGTTCAGAGGCCGTAAAAGCAGGAGGATTCGGGCGAGGTGGGATTTCTTAATAAGTTGATGAAGGATCTCGCATCCTTCGGTGGGCTCGGGAGATAGGTGTTCCGAACAGTCTGTCCGGTGATGAGTACCGCCGAAATGTGGTAGAAGGTTCCAAAAAGGGGAATTATGGCAACTCAGTTATTGGCTTAACGACTGTCCCTAGATGTTTAGCGAGGCTACCCCGATCTCCGACACACACTGAGGGATGATATAGGGACTGGGCGGTGGAATAACAAGTACACTGTACAAGCATCATGTATAGCTGTTACGAATGCTTAAAGTGGCATCGTAGGTATCAATGATTTCTAATAAAGAGTCCCGGCTCCGAACCTCTTCTCGCTCGGCTCTCTCGCTGGGATGCCGTTGGGTTCCTCCTCTCCCGTCCGTGGAAGCCGACGGAGAGCCCGACGTGCATCTCAGACACACACAGTCAAACTGTCGAGACCATCGCGTCTCCCGCCCAGCCGACCGAGAAAGCAGGTTTGGAGTTGGCTCGCTACCTTCTCACACTCCGGCTTTTCCTTGTGTGTTCCAGTCTACCGTACCTGGTCCCTGCCGGTCGGTAACATTGGTGTCAGACTGTAAGAGCCGCGCCCCGTCGCCGCTTCATCCTGCATCCCGATCAACGAATCGGCAAGTCACGACTCGTGCCCGCGTCCCAGCGGCGCAAAATCTTCGAAGTAATCCCAGCAGCAGGGCCATCCCGCACGATCCAGTGCGCGTCCCCTCCTCACAACGTCGACCCAGACGTATTCTTCGCCGGAAAGTTATCACACTCCGCGCTCCAACCCGGTCAACGTACCGCAACCATCTCGCGCGCGCCCCGCCGCGAGCTCAAAAGCTGAGTAGACTCATTTCGCACCGGGATCTAAGCTCGATCAGGCCCCGCCACAACCCTGATCAATCGCCCGTGCCCAGCGACCGAACCTGGTCGATTTTTTTGTCTACAGCCGGAATTCTCCTAACGTCGTTCGCAACCCAGTCTAAGTCAAATCCGCAATGGATGACAAAGGGGACAGCGATAAAGGTGACGAAACATTCACGGCAGCCATTGCCGAAAGCTCAGAAAGTAACCAGATCTTTCTTGAGAGGCAAACGCTGACCCTTAGGCGCAGCCGATTTACAAGAATCGCCTCCAGCGCCGAAGTTCTTGACGAGCAGACGGAACATTCCCTCGCACAGCTCAAAATCGCACAACGCTTGGCACATTCGCTCGACAAAGCGTTTGCGGAATTGACCGAAGCGTTCACCCGTCTCACTGCGTCCCCGGCCATCATGGCCGACAGGAAGAAGATCCAGGCAGAATTTGCCAAACACGAGCAGTACTCCGAGAAAATGGACACAGTCGCGGAGAGCCTGCAAAGAAGAATCGACGAGCTGAAGGAGTTCCTCGGCATTCAGTCGACTCCAGGTAACACCCTCCAGCAGGAGACCTCACAAAATCAGTTCCAGATGGACCCCGAGACCCAACTCGACGAGCAGTGTCTTCAGAACGCCGCGGAGGAACCCAGCCCGACCTACTCCGAGGCCACTCAACAATACAGCGGACCCGGAGCAGACTCCTATATAGACATCGCCCCAGGTTCGAGCCCCGGAGTGCCAGCCACGTCCAGTCCCAATCCCGAGGTACCACAACAGGCGTTCCCACAACCAATCTACGTGGCACGCGACCCTGCGGCCTCCGTCCCCAGGTTCAACGGCGACCCGGTGCGCTGGGACGAGTTTTGGCACCTTTTCCAGTACTACGTCGACTCCAAACCATTGGAAGTGACGGAGAAGTGCCGAATCCTCAAGAACGCACTCGTCGGTAAAGCGGCAAGACCAGTTTACCACCTCAAAATTTGTGCCGAAAACTACGAGTTGATGAAGGAAATCGCGCAGAAAGAGTTCCAGGACAACACCCAAGCCCGACGGACCCACGTGAGGAAGATCCACGACCTGTGCCGATCAAAGGACCTTCACAGAGACGATAAGTTGCTCGATTTCGTTACCTCCCTCAAGCAGCACATGCAATCTCTGGTAATGTTAGGATTCGATTACGCATCGCTTACGGCGACCTTATCACCCACCGTTCTCGAGGCGCTCCCCAGGAGCTACGTCAAAAAATTCAACGCCGCCTGGTGTGAGCAGCTCGCGCGGGGAGATCACTGCGAATTAGAACTGTTGATGAATTTTCTAGAACGCGAGGCCGACCTGATCAAGAAATGTGAAAGGTTAGGCAGAAACTACGAGGGTCAAAGCCATCAGCAAAACCGTAGAGGTCAGAATTCAAAAAACGGCCACAATTCGCGTCCAGACGAACAGAAACCGGAATACAATCAGAGATCGCAGTACTCTTTCGCCGGCGCCGTCGGATCGGTTGACCACTCCTGCATTTTTTGCGCAAAAGATCATGCCAGCTCAAAGTGTTCAAAGAGAATGTCAAACGAGGAGAGACGACGAACGGCGGAATCGAAAAACGCGTGCTTGAGGTGTCTTCGACGCAATCACTCAGCCCAAAAATGCCGAGCGCGCGTCCCCAATTGCTCAGTCTGCAACGGCAGGCATTCGAGCTTAGTGTGCTCCCGGCAAAGAGAGCAACGGCCCGCGGATGAAGTGGTGGTGGCGTCCCCCTGCCTCCCGCTGCCCTCCGGAGACGCCGCGAAGAGCGCCTTCCTCCAGACGGGCTATGTGTGGGTCAGCGCGGGCAAAAACCGCAAAACCATCTGCAGAGCCATCCTCGATCCGGGTAGCCAAGTTTCCATAGTCTCGGACAGGATAGTACAATTGCTGAGGTTGAGCCCGGTAGAGCAAAGACTCACCAGTTTCCACGGAGTAGCCGGAAGTGTGTCGGACGGCCAAAAACTAAGCTTAGTCGAATTCAAAATCAGGAGTCGGTTCTCTCGCGCCGCGATTTCAGCGCGTTGCCTCGCAGTACCCAAGGTGATCGAGGGCATCCTGCCCAGGGCCGTACTGAGCGAGCCAATGCCGGAGCTGGCGGACGAGAGACTCGACTCATTCCCAGATGAGATAGACCTTCTCCTCGGCGCCGACGTACTTCCATACGTCTACCGCGGCACATACAAAAAAATGGGCAGTCTCTTGGCGCAGCCAACCATCTTCGGATGGTTCCTATGGGGTAGCGACGGTCTGAATCAATTCGGCAACTCGGTTGTCACGTCGTTGGGTGTCATCAAGTCAGTGCGCGAAAGCAGTCAGTCATCGAGCCTAACGAACAAGCCAAAAGACAGCGCGGAATCATTGGAGTTTCTATGGGAGAACGAGCTGCTCGGAATCGAGCGGGCGGAATCCGACGACGACGCGGCATCAGCGGAAAAAATGGACAGCTTCTTTAGACAAACGGTGAAACGCACCGAAGCAGGCCGCTACATCGTGTCACTCCCTTTCAAGGCCAACTTGAACACGCTGGGAGACAACCAGAAACTAGCGTACTCCAGATTAATTCAATTCATTAAACAAGCAACCAAGTCCCCTAAGCTTCTAGCGGCGGTCGACGCCGAGATCAAAAAATATATCGACGCAGGCTACGCCCAGATCGCGCCACCCAGGCAACCAGGCGAGCAAGCGCATTACCTCCCAATCCTCGCAGTCGCCAAAAAAGCATTCGCAGACTCGCCAGAATTCAAGGTGCGAGTCGTCAAAGACGGCGGCTCGAGAAGCATGGACGAGGCGTCACTCAACGACTGCATGGAGCAAGGGCCTTCCCTCCTTCCCTGCATCATCAAGGTGTTGACCAATTTCAGGAGAAAACCTATTGTGCTCAACACAGACATCAAAGCTGCGTTTATGCAGTTTCTCGTCACAAAGCCACATCGCACGTACATGCGATTCTACTGGCCTCTGGGCATCGCGGAAAATCCGAACGCTCCAATCAAAGAGTTTTGGTCCACAGTTCTGGATTTCGGAATCGTTGCAGCTCCTTGGCTATCCTGTGCAGGCATCCGATACCATCTCGACAGCGAGATCGCCAGCCAGCCAGAGCACGCCCCGGTCTTAGCGGAAGTCAGAGACTCTGTTTACAGGGACGACGTTTCAGTCGGAAGTGACAGCGTCGCTGAAGCAAAAAAAACCGTCGCGCTGCTAGTCGACACGTTCAAGCGAGGACACTTTCCGCTAGCCAAATGGGCAACGAATAACGAAGAAGTAGCAGATTTCATAGCAAAATTCACCAACACGCCTAGAGCGGATGTGATGTGCGGCCTAACCGACATCAAGTTTCTCGGCGTTCCTTGGGATCAAGTGACAGACCGGCTCCACATTCAACCGGACGCGGTCAAAGACGCCCTGGTGTCGGGTCCACCTACCAAAAGAAAGTTGCTGAAAGGCCTCAGCGCGCTGTTCGATCCACTAGGGATCATAGCTCCAATAGCTATTAATTTCAAAATTCTCTGTCAGGCAGCATGGCAAGCAAAGCTCGGTTGGGACACAGTGTGGACCGGAGAGTTAGTAGAGCGGTACGCGTCGGCGGCAGCGAACCTCGACTTTGTGAAGAACATTCGAGTCGAACGCTGTCTATGCAACAGCAGATCTCCCAATACAATCCGAGAACTTCACATATTCGCCGACGCTTCATTGGCGGCCTACGCGTGCTGTGCGTACCTACGCGAGTACGCGGAAGGCAACCCCAAATCGGTCTCAGTCCGTTTCCTTTTCGCCAAAGCCAGGGTGGCACCCCTGAAAGACAAGCACACAATACACCGCCTCGAGTTAATCGCAGCGGTCCTGAGCGCGAAAATCGCTAGGAAACTCATCGACATCATCCCAGAGAAGCTACATCGCGTACACTATTACTCCGACAACTCCGCGACTCTGCATTGGATTCGAGATCCAAAACCGGATCGCTGGAAAACATTTGTCGCGAATAGAGTCAAACAAATCAGAGAGCTTTCAGACCCCCAGGATTGGTTCTACGTGAGAACAGCCGAAAACCCCGCTGATCTCGCGTCGCGCGGATCAGCTCTCGACAAGGAAAATTTACAACAGTTCTGGCTCAGGGGCCCACCTTGGCTGGAAGCTCTCGAGCAACCGGAGACGCATGATCTAAACAAATCCGACCTGAACGACTGCGCAGCTGAACGTAAGGTGGATTCGATCATGTCGTTGGTTGTAAAAACATCTTTCAGGCCTCTCTTCTGGAAGGATTTGTCTTCATGGACCAAAGCACTCAGAGTCACCGCGTACGTACTCCGGTTCCCAGACGCAGCCAGAGGTCGTAAACACCATTCGACAACAGCAATCAGCGCGGACGAACTGAAGACAGCCGAATCACAACTTCTCAAGAATATACAAAGTTGTCACTTCCAGTCAGAGCTCGCAAATCAAGGCGAGAAGATCCCGAGAGCAAGCCCGCTCCACCAGCTCCGGCTGTTCGTCGCTGAAGACGGATTCCTCCGCTGCCGCTCAAGGATGGAGAAGTCGCCAAGCATGAGCTTCGACGAAAAATTCCCAATCCTCCTGCCGCACGACGAGCATCTGGTCGCTTTGCTGGTACACCACATCCACGCCTCTGAGTGCCTTCACACGGGCGGGATCGCCAACGTGCTGCACCACCTCCGGGCAAGGTTCTTTGTGCTACGCGCAAGGGCCTTGTGCCGCTCGGTCGTGCACAGCTGCAAGACATGCGTAAGATACAACGCTCGGCCGGCATCCCTCCCAGTACCACCTCTCCCATCCTTCCGCGTGGAGGAATCAGCACCTTTCACGGCCACCGGCATAGACTTCCTCGGACCGATTTGGATCAAGAGGAACGAAGAGAAGGTGAAATCATACGTATTGCTCTTCACATGCGCGGTCACTCGAGCGATCCGGCTCGAGCTTGTGGCAGATATGTCTGCCGAGGAGTTTCTCCTGGCACTACGCCGTTTTTTGAGCCGCAACCCAGCGCTCCAGAGGTTAATTTCAGATAACGCAAGAACCTTCAAACGGGCCGAAAGGGAGCTCGATCTTCTGTTCAAGCACGCCCGTCAGGCGGAAGTTGGCGATTTCCTGGCCCGAAGGAAGATAACATGGCAGTACGGCACGGAGAAGGCAGCCTGGTCGAACGGATTCTTTGAGCGTTGCGTGCAAATGGTTAAGCGACCATTGAGGAAAGTCCTTGGCACCCTAGCGCTTCGGTTCCGGGAATCGGAGACAGTCTTGACCGAGATTGAGAAGGTCGTCAACGACAGGCCTATTTCGGCAATCATCTCGGACGCGAACGAACCCAGAGCCCTCTCCCCAGCAAACCTTCTGTACGGTTACAATTCACAGGCAGGACTACCGGACTCGAAGCAAATCATCAAAGAAGCAGAGGCTGCGACGGCGATCGTCTTCTCCGAGAGGTGGCGTCGGCAGCAAGCCACGCTCCGCGGATTCTGGAAAACATTTCACGTCGAGTACCTCCAACATCTGCGATCCAACCACTTCGCCACCCCGGCGCGCGATCGCCCACTCAGAGCCGGCGACGTGTGCCTCCTGCACTCAGCCGACTCCTCCAGAGCCTACTGGCCGCTTTGCGTGGTGGAGTCCCTTCACGGCGGGGAGGGAACCGATCGTCGCCATCGATCGTGTTGGATCCGCACGGCCGAGGGCAAGCGCTTGCGCCGTCCCATTCAGTTGCTGTACCCGCTAGAAGTGCGCAACTACTAATCATATTTTTCGATATTTAGTCGGCCCTCCGGGACGGGCAGTGCCGCGTCGCCATCATCGGGCCTAGGTATACCTAAGATAAATAAAAAAAATAAATGAGGCCCGCACCTCAGGCCTGACGGAGGTCGGTGTCAAACCGACCGACCGTCAGCCGCAGGGCGGCCTCAAAACCGGCCAGCCATATTTCAGGCTGGGCGGATCGTCGGCTGGGCCGACTCAAGGCGAGGTATTTGGCCCGCTCCTCAGCGGCGAGCGTCAGCCAAGCTGACCCTGCGAGCGCACGGGCCTCCTCCGCCGAGAGCCCGGCCACCTCCGGGTTGTGAACCCGCAGCCACAGCAGAAGCACCCCCGTGGGGGAACTGGCGAAAGATCGACTGCGTCGAGTGGAGCGGTCCATCGCGTAATGAAAAATAATCGTCGTACCCTTTCGATCCCTAGAGTTCAGGCGGGAGAAAGAGTGCAGATATTCAGGTCACTTCGGCACATCCGGCTCACATCGAATGCGTTCGATCGGGCGTTGGCGTTCCGGATTCGTTCTCGACTCTCGGGAGCTGAAGCTAAAGTCGCGTCGTCTCTTCTCGTGAAATGCGCTCGTCCATAGGTAGGCTGCAGGGAGGTAACCGGAAAAGAGCTTCTTTCAGTGCTTGGTGGAACGCACCGCTCCCCGGACGCCCGGTTCCCGGCTGACGTCCTCACCACGGACACGCCGCCCCCTCCCCCGTGCCGGAACGGAAAAGCGTTTGCGACGCGCCGAGTCCCCGACGGTCGCGCAGAGTCCGCACCATCCGCATGTTCCCGCCATTGCACGAGCCCATTATTATGTACTCCGAGGTAGCGATCTGCGATCGCTCTCACCCCCCTCGGCCCTGGTTGTCATTTCGAGCGTACACGCTCCCGGGGGAATGTTACGAATGCTTAAAGTGGCATCGTAGGTATCAATGATTTCTAATAAAGAGTCCCGGCTCCGAACCTCTTCTCGCTCGGCTCTCTCGCTGGGATGCCGTTGGGTTCCTCCTCTCCCGTCCGTGGAAGCCGACGGAGAGCCCGACGTGCATCTCAGACACACACAGTCGAACTGTCGAGACCATCGCGTCTCCCGCCCAGCCGACCGAGAAAGCAGGTTTGGAGTTGGCTCGCTACCTTCTCACACTCCGGCTTTTCCTTGTGTGTTCTAGTCTACCGTACCTGGTCCCTGCCGGTCGGTAACAATAGCTCTTCACGAGACACTCGTTCGTGGTTTGGCTTGCTTCGCCTCCGTATCCGACTCCATAGCAGCCTTCAATCGGATCTTACCCACGTAGCGTCTAGAGAAACCTTGATTGGAACGAGCGGTACCGAATCAGAATAAATCGAGCGAACATCGCCATCTGATTCTCCGGAAGTCTGCGGAGTCCGTTGCATTCGAGACGGGCTCGCCGAGAATTTTTTCGAGCTGATCGCATGATTGACGGTTACCTGCAACCGCGAAGTTTCGGAGTTAAACACAGCAGTGGAAATAGAAACGCGATTCCAACTCATGAGCTGGTCTCTGAGCTCGGATTTACCCTTTCTACCTGCCCGTGGGCGCGTACACTCAGGGATCATCCAGTTACGTCTCGTGGATTCATTGGAGGCCGGATATACACGGGGGAACTTTCACGCCGCTCAGCATCGGTTGGTCCTTCCTCGGAAAATATCTCTAACATCTGTATCCATCTCATACTGTGTGCTTAGACCAAACAGCTGTGTCGCGAATCGATTCGCCATCAGGGGTCGAAAATCCTTACCCAAGGTTCTCTTGGGTTCCCCGAGCTATGATTCCTTCCTCTGTCCTCATTGGAACTGGTGTTGTCAACGTTCCGGCTCAAGAACCGCCCTTGGTATTCGAAAATGAACGCAGGGGTTATGCTGGCGTGTCACCCCTTTAGTTCCTATTCGACATGCGCGTTGCTCGTCTCGCATGCCGCGCGAGACTGACAATGAGATGAGTACGAAATTCTAACGGGACCAGATCGGTAGGGATGATTCCTACCAGTAAGCGACGAATATCATCATCACCTTCCATTCTCCCGTTATCGGTCCTGCCAATACGGCAACTAAGGAGATCGCGATTATCCACGCCCGATTCCTCGGTTCTAATCTGATTCTCACCCGCGATTACTCCATCTACTTCCTTGGACTTCACTTCCCCATTCCAGTCCCGAAACTATCCCTCGAACGACTCCGACGTCGAGGTACAGTAGTAGGTTCGTCGTCTTGCTATGCAGGACAGCGGAACAGGCCAAGAAGCAGCAGTTCGGAAGGAAAAGCTCCATACCGCAAGCTCAATCAGTTGGCTTCCATCCTTTGATAGACACCGCCAGGAGCAAACCTCGTGGGTCCTAAATGGCAGGTGGACCGTTCTTCCGAGGAACTCGGTATTTCTGCAGATTCCCAGAGTTCAGGGAAGCCAGGAGTTGCATCCAGATAGGATGATGGAACGCCTCGAAGCGGAACCCCGTCATTGGTTGTTTCTGTAGCCTCATGATCGCAGGTATGGAAAGACGGAAACATTAGGAAATCCAACCGCACGGTTCCTCGACCAGACCGCGTCAACGAAGCAGACGCTCCTTCCGAGCTCCAAACCGCTGATTCAGCTCAGGATCAGGAAATAAGTCAGCATGAACAGGCCCGATTGGCCAATTTTAGCGCATGAACAGTTATCCGGCATAGCCACCGTCATACCATATGTAAAGAGGTCTTCAGACCGATTGCAAATCCAAGCCTTTCACGGTCATCGGACGCAGCCACTCCCGGGGCAAGCCCTATGGTGGAGCGGTTCCAAAAAAGAATGAAACCCTGAGTTTCTATTTGAAAGAATGTGGCATGGGTACAACTGTTATTCTCGCTCTCAAACATTGCTCGCAAATGACGAACAGGAAACTCATATCGCTTCGGCGAGGTAAGAATTATGGTGGGCTGTGGCTTGTTGGCAGATCAAGTGGCTGTATTGACAAGATCGCCGCCGGCGGTATCCGCATTAGATGACTAAACGCCCCAGAGCTATCCGCGGAAATTATGTTCTTCTGTGATTGTTCAGTACAGTATTTTGACTTGCTGGTGGGAAGGGCCTAGAAAATCAGGAAAGGGATTTTCAAGGATTGATCTGGATCTCTCAACGGCACTGCAACGCAACTGAGCTTCTAGGTCACACGAACATCAACGGCTGTCCATCGAAAGTATCGCTTCGTCTCTTGACACCGGAATCCTTTGAGATCGGAGAGAGCTTTTCCAGCTTCAAGCAGGATCGAGCTACGGATAGCATCGGATACGCCGAAGGAATCATGATTGAAGCTCTGCGCATCGGAAGAATGCCGTTCTATTGCACGTCCGATGTTTCCCAGCGAGCCATTCAAGCACACGGTTCTGGCTAGAGACTTCTCCTAACGCAATAATTTATTCAGAGGTTGAGAATATACAGTGGAAAATCATCAACAGAAGGCATCGCAAGCAGGCGATATCACAGTGGTTCAGTTTGAAAAATAAGTCCCCCTATTCAATCTCTCAAATCAATAGTGGTGTCCGTAGGCGAGAGGAGCCTTGGCGAGGACGGGCGCAGCAGCGTAAGAAGCGATGGGAGCAGCAGCTACGGCCTTGACAGCGAGTGGAGCAGCAGCTACGGCCTTAACAGCGAGGGGAGCAGCGTTGTAAACAGCGGCAGCAGGGGCAGATGAAGCGGTTCCAGGCTCGTTGGTGTGAACGGAAGCACGGAAACCAGCGGCATCAGCGACGTAGTCGACGCGGCGCGAGATTCCGCGAGCATCAGTGAAAGAGTAGGATCCCTTCTTGTTGTTGTAAGCGTCAGAGACCTCGTGGCGGGACTGCTTGGTTCCGTACTCATCAACGGAGTCGTAACCGAATTGGTAGGGCTGAGGAGCGTAAGCTACAGCGGCCTTGGCGACAACGGGAGCAGCGGCGTATTTCGCAACGGGAGCGGCAGCGGCGTAGGCGAGAGGGGCAGCATGAGCGATGGGAGCGGCATGAGCGTGGCTGAGAGCAGGAGCAGCATGAGCGTATCCGAGAGCGGGAGCAGCATGAGCGTAGCTAGGAGCGGCATGAGCGTAGCTAGGAGCGGCATGAGCGTAGCCGAGAGCGGGAGCGGCGACCTTGGCGATGGGGGCGGCATGAGCGTAGCTCAGGGGAGCTGCATGGGCCACGTGAGCGGTGTGTGCGATGGGGGCCGCATGGGCGTAGCTGATGGTCGGAGCGGCATGAGCGTATTTGAGAGCGGGAGCGGCATGAGCGTATTTGAGAGCGGGAGCAGCATGCGCATAACCGAGAGCCGGAGCGGCGTGCGCGTATCCGAGAGCAGGGGCGGCGTGAGCGTACCCGAGAGCGGGAGCCGCGTGAGCGATTGCTCCGTAAGCGGGAGCGGCGATAGCTCCGGCATGAGCGGCGGCAACAGCCGCGGAGGCAACGATAACCTGGAGAGAGAAATTATCAGTTAACATCCATCGGACCCATGGAGAAACAGCACAGGAGAGGACTGCATTGTAACCTCCAGAGCAGAGGTCGACAGTACCTTAGAGAACATGTTCAATGATACTGTTGAACGGCTTCTTCTGTTGAGGAGAGCTTCGATTCGCCGGCCTTATATTCGGCCAGAAGGAAGGGCAGAAGTTTAGCCCCACCCGGCATCCGCTACCCCTCGGGCGGTCACCGAAGGCAACAGTCCAAATTCAAATCAGGCCATCCGTACATCTAATTCGGGTGTGGATTTGGTAGCATGTCTGCCATTCGAAGAGCAAGTTGCGCACTCGATTGTACGGAGCTCGGGTTCCTGGGCACTTGAGGTCTGGGTCTTCTATGCCTCGAATCCTCATCTGGTCTGGCTCCTGCTTGCCAGTTGAAAGGACGAGAGCGGACACTTGAAGCCAATCAAGACGATGTACCCACTTGCTCCGTGTGGACTGCAGCCAGAAAGACTCCCAACGATACTGCAACTTCGCAAGCAGGAGGCTGTTCCTGATCGAATCTAATCGTTCATCAGACAGAATGCAGATATACTTCCTGAAAAAGGCAGGAGTGCCCTCAAATCCAATACTTCGATCGGGGAAACCCTGGAAGTTCTCCATCGTTCTCTCACAGACACGAGGAGGGCCCACGAGGGATGATGACTCCAATTTCGAAGTTTCCCTTCGCCATCTTTGCCTATGCATTCAGTTGAGTTCCAGGCTTGAAACCCTGTTTACTGGACGTCATGTACCCGTACCGCCTCCGGGACTCGGCGTGTTTGACATGGCGGTCATGCCATGCAGGCTCACCGACCCATTCGCCCGCGATTCTTTCTCTGCGTTATCACAGCTCTTCGCTGTTTGCCAGTTCTTGTGTGTAGGTTCGCAAAATTCGATTACGTTGGCGAGGCTCTCTGTCGCTCGACTCTCAGAGCCCTTTGAATTTTGATAGCAGCCGAGAAGCGTGTAGGAGTTTGCAGTAAACAGATTGGAAGATATTCCATTGACAGTGTTCTTAACACAGTTCTCAACGACTCAATTCCGTATATGTGTCCAATTCCGGAGCGCCTCGGGGCACACAGAAAATAACAATCACAGAAAGGATCGTTTTGTGAATGCTGACCAGTCTCTCGTTCTCCATGCAAGGAGGGGAATCCTCGTTATGACACAAATGGGACTGTCAACGTCGGCATGGTCACCGGGGCAACAAAAGTTCTCCGAAGCGCGAATAAATCCCGCGTGTGATGGTAGCCAACGGCATGAAACTGGATTCCGACGAGGAGCGTAGAACATCGAGCTCGTCTGTAAACCAATGAAGAGCCTAAAGAAGCCACTGAAGAGGCATCGCTCGCAAGCCAGGTGTCCCGTGCTGTCGCAAGTGAGTCATGAGGAGGCCTAGGAAGGGAAGAGCGGGGGGCGGTAGCAACTGCTCCCAGGATCGAGTGCGATGCTCCTTCTGAGAATCGTAGTTCGAATCGCTGAGTAGCGAACGATTGTGGATCCTGAACTCCTCTGGGCTTCAAGGCAGGACTCCACGGGGATCGGAGGCACTGTCCGGAACAAAGCGGGCAGATCATTTCAGATTTCGTGTTGCTCAATAAAAATACAGACGTACACGCAGACACGGTTGAGGAATCGAATGTTCCGATAAGCGACAAAGCTCTCATATGCCGATTGCTTTGCCCGGTCCGGATCGAAGCCGACGAAAAGTTCTGGGGACCCATGGACAACGTTCAAAATTCGCGATGATTATTTCTTCTGGCACCTTGTGAGAGCTGACATCTGTTTCGGAGAGCTCGACGGATCAAATTCGACGATTCTAGGTAATCTACGAAGTTGTACGGAATATCTCGCTATGTATATGTGCCTCACGGCATCGGTCCGTGGAGCCGAACAGCATCACGGATTCCAGTATTCCCACACCTGAAAGCCCCATGGAAACGCAGATTGCTCCGTCCCTCGGGGTCGGTGGACTCGAATCAGGAATCTCAACAGTGTAGCGTTGGCCAACGAACTTTATCAGTTCCTCGCGATACCGACTCCCCCTCCGAGGAGAGTGACGTTCACCAAGTTTGGAAACTCCCTGTACCGAATGTGAGAGGACTGTGTGAAAGGATTCATAGACGACTGGCTCTTCGACGCGAGAGGAGTGGGTGAGGGCGACAGTCGGGCGTCTGACAGTCGGCCATCTGAGAGCCGGGCAAGTGATACCTGACCGTGGCTCCACGGCAGCGAATAGTGCGGTCTCCTTCCGGGATTCTAAAGGTGGGAAGAAGGCCGCTAGGACGGAGGACGGATGCTCACTATACTTCCGGGGATCTTTCGAGAGCTAGATTGGATGGCTTGTATAGATGAGAAGCACGATGATGAATGAGATGATGCAGCTCACGAGGAAAGTCAAGCAGGAAACATCTTCTTGGTATCGGTCTTGGTATCGATGATACCAGCGAGGGACTTGCATAAAACGTGGAATGACGATTGAGAGGCACCGATCTGTTCATGATCACAGCAGCGATATTCTCATGAGTTTGACCCATTGGATCGCGAGGAAGTTTGCTTCTCGTGGTTAGGACCCTGTAGAAGTGACTTTACCCTCTGTGAATTGAAATTGTTGTAAATTGAAGCGATTCAGAACATCCTCTAATTACCATTGTGATTATGCCATGGTCTCTTTGGGGTAGCCGAAGACGACAGTAGGAAAAAACTGTACACGGGGAGAGATGAAGCGCGGGAAGTGTGAGAGACGCCGTGGAGATCGAAGAGAGTTACTCGGGCCTGGAGTTCGAAACTTCTTCAGTCTTGGCGGCGGAGAGAGCCCAATTGTGGGCGACGGGCTCCAAGATCGTTGATGGTGATGGGAGTACGGGATATAGCGAGCTAGATCCGTATCCGAGCTGCTCGAATTGAGGAGGGTAGACAATCGAATCCTTGATGGAGGATTGTGTCTATCTTGCTCTTCCGATGGAAGGTATCCATGTTTCTCGCCACGGAGGCTGCAGCGACGTGAGGAAGAGGAGCAGCACTTGCGTATCCGCACGGGTCAGAAGCAGCAAGAGGGATCGGGAAGATAGCCGGAGCGGCGAGACCATACAAAGAAACGGCAGCAGCGGCAAGACCGTATGAACGAATAGCGGGAGCGGCGAGTCCGTACGAAGGAATGGCCGGAGCGGCGATAAAGTCAGAGTTGCCGGTTGGCATTGTTGTCGCCGAAAGCCGTTTCAGAAACGATGATATCTGCAACAGTTTCAGCCACACACGATAGATAAGAACGCCGGCGGCCTCTGACTGGGCCGATGAACGTTGACTCGTCATCATGAGATTCGTCAGCTTTTTCAATCAGCCTGGTCTGGTCGTAAAATTCAGGACCGGAACAAGAGTTATATCGGGTGCGAGCTCGGTTGAATATACATGATTCGACCTGTTGAGGGGCTCCGCAAATGTTGGGGAGACTCGTTAGCCGCTTCGAGATCACTCGCAATCCAGCGTGAGACTCACAGCTGGCCAGCGCTGTAGCGGAAGCGTCGTGATGATGGTCAGACAGAAGAAGCTGTTGCAACATAGCCTCATAACGGAATACGCGAATTGTTTCTGACAAGCCCGTTCGAATTTGTGGTAATCATGGCTGGATACCTGTTATAGACGGCACATGTTCTCGGGAAACGAGCGGTTTCCTGGGAACCCTTTTCCTCGGGTTACATCCATCCATTCGGCTCCTCGACTTTCGGTCCGTCAACCGACATTCACTAGTCTGGGACAGTCTGAGAATCCAGAGACCAACAAATGCAAAGATCGGATGATGGGCTCCCTGTGACCGCATGCTGAGTTTCCTATCTCATCTGGATGATTTTGAATGTCGCCCGCCGCTTGAAAGATTGAAGAAGGAAGGGAGTACCCCAAACTCGACGCGGCCATCTGGTGCGGCTCGTTGGATCAGAGAACCTGAAGATGAAGCTGCGCTTGAGATGATTTTAGTTTCTAAGTGTGTTTCGGTGAATCTGACTCCAGCTAGGGCCGTGAACAAACCCGCCCTCTGATCAGGATGAACGATTCCTTCCAGGAGGAGGCGTCGATTTATCATATCACCTCAAAGCAGCACACTGACTTTCAAAGTACCACGACGGACGCTGCTTCACATATCGTACTTCCAACATATCTGCGGGGAAACGTCCCCGAGCTCCCATATCGGGCTCACTATGGACGCACTAGGTTTTGGAGCTCGGGTGAAAAAGCTGCGAATACGCTATCCGACGTCGACGGATATGGCTTCTCAGTGAGTCAAACTCTGACGTCATTTCATGCTCAGTTGGTGAGGATGAGTATCAGCACGCACTCACTCGAACATAAAGGTACTGACTTTTGAGCCGCGTAAGAGGTTTCCATAGAGCGACGGAGAGCCCTGATAGGCTCTAGTTTACAACTCGGTCCGAGCACTGTAGGTTGATATGCTCGCTTTTTTCCGCCCCAGGTCCACCTCGACGTATCCCGCTTCAAAGCGGGAGCCACTGGCGAGTTCTCACCGGGATTTTCGACGAAAGCCTGCCCGACTAAGCTGTCGTTCCCTGATTTCGGGATTGTTTTCTCTCACAAGGCTTGGGAGACTGTAGGATCCTTCCCTGTCGATGTTTTCCTCGCAATATTTCAGGGGCGGGATCACGTCATCCTGTCGATGACAGGGGAAGGTGCCCTCCCACGTTCAGAGTTCCCCCCTGCCTTCCATTAGATCTTTGGTGATCGGTTGCCATAGGAACCTCTTGTGAAAGAGCGTTACCGTTTATCGGATTCAACACCCCAGCCGCAAAATCGCAAGTAACCTCTCCAAGATTCCTCCCTCGAGTACTGCCTAACCCCTTTGCCGCTTGAAGTTTCTCACTCGCGTCAAGTCACTCAGATACAAAATTAAAATGGAGGCCGCTGAGGGATGAATACGATGCTTTCATATACTGAGCGACAGCTCGTCTTCGAATGGGAGACGAGACGAATCAAGACTGATCGCATACTTGCTGGATTCTAGGAGCGCGTCGGAGAGAATCGACATGGCTCACCTGTGGGAAACCTGATAGGACAAGGAACGCTAGAACTCATCACAAGCGACGATAATCAAACTCTTGTTTGAGAAGGAAACAGCAGAGGAGGAACACCATGGCCCGCGCATATCGGATATACTAGCAACCGACAGGACATTGCGCCGGGGATAGCCAACGAGCCCAATAACGATTTGTCCCATCTACGAGAGGCCCGAATAGTATCCTGGAATGGAGGGGAATGTAAAAAAAACACAAATCTGAGGATTCACAATCAGTGGACTTCTCTCTCCAGAGGATTCAGTTGTTTGCTGGGATCCGCTTACAAGGGACAGGGTGCCGAAACAACCCTCAATCCGATTCAGGTCCCGAATCCATATTCGATGGGAGGTCATATTTATGGACGTCTTCTTGAACTTTGGCCACGACTAAGTTATCAACGCCGGTTGTCTCAGGGGACCCGACATGAAGAGTTCTTCTTAATCAGACACTCCTCTCACTTACTGGGTTCGAGAAATAAGGGTTAGCATCAGGAATCAGGACAGCATCCAGGTAGCTTGGGGTTGACGTCGAGGGGCCCGTCGCATATTAATTTCGGTGAATCGAATATGAGACCCGGAAGACAACTGATATCCACGGGCTCTCATTTCACGCAGCGTGTGAACATGGAGCACCCCGTCTGATGATCACAGCCCGTATAATGACAGCAGCGTATTTTTTCCGATTCGGGACCTCGATCTTGTGCGGTATTCCCCTGGCATCGTCGTAGGCCACCGATTGGTCGTTGGAAAACGCCTTTGGGGGGGGGGGGATTTGGTTCGGTTATCGAAGATGCGGGTCCACTCCTCTCTAAGGCTACTGCCGCCGTGAGATATTTTGTCTTCCCCGACCGCACTCGAGTCGGTTGCTTTCCCAAAAACTGTTCGTCAGGTGAACGACGAGATATTCAATTTCAGTAGTTCTTGGCAATTCAGCGAGGGTGTATCATAGCAATGGGCAAGGGCGCATTTAGATAGCTGATTCGTAAAGAAGAATTCCGGGTGCGAAAGCAATGTTTGCGACAGCCTCTGGTCCCAGCCAGATCTGGGAAACGGTTGATTCGGAGGCAACGAGTCCCCCAACTCGATGTTTCCCCGGTGACGACTCAGCTGATTTCAAGCTATGTAGCGATCGCTTTGAAGTTCGCGGGAGGGAGAACAACCCCGAAATGAGCAGGTCGAACACGCATCGATATCGTTCAAGCCGTCAATTCATCAAAATTGAATCGGTTAGCTGAGCGCTTGTTTTCACCTCGGGCTCCATTTCTGCGAATCCACCGCCTACGTCACGGAGGTTGTTACTGAATCGGTCAAATTGCGAACGTCCTCGCTGATATCAGCGTAATGGTTCACGAGCCTACCAAGATCCTTGCACGAGGGTCATGCAGTCACTGTGGATTTTTAGAAAGATGTAATTCATACATCCCCTCACCTGGACTGGCTGATCGAGAAATCGACTATCTTCGCTCGGGCTCGGTTCTCAGTCGAGCCGCTAACACTTGGGTATTGCTATCGATCGGTCCCAACAGCTAGTCCCTGACGAACTTAGTTGGAGTGAAGAGCTGAGCTTCGTTCCAGGCTCTGCCGTTGAAAATACTGCACGCCAAACTCGCAGCAGTGCGAAAGCACTGCCTGTGCAGAATTCTTGATCGATCGCGAAGCACTCTGGAAGACGCATCTTCTAGTTACTAACCAAAGTCGGTTATCAGTAGACCTATTTTCCCATATAACGGAAAATAGTACTTTCGTTGTAACGGAGAATCGATTCGGGAAAATGAATGGAAGACTTGCCATTTGTCCATACTCTTTAGTACTTCTGAAGAACCGGCACCAGGGGCACCAAGAAACGAGGAACCATGGTCATCTCGCGCGGCTGTAGGGTGTTTGGATCCGGAGAGCGAATATCCGTTCTCGGTCGCCGGGAAACAGAGAATACTCGGGAATTTCCAGCAAGAAGCTTCGTGTGATCGTTTCCACGCTCCGAGCGAGACGCTTTGCTCGACCTCTCTCTACGCGACGCGTCGCTGAATTTCTCGGACACTTCAAGCAGGACGCGAGCCGATTCACCCAATCCCTTTCAGGCTGCAAGTTAAATTACCATGAGGAGCCTCGCCGGTTTCTCTGACGCAACAAGCTTGACGCGTCTCAAGATGATTCGCTCGATCTCTTCATGGTGGACGATTCGTGATCCGTGCACTCCCTTCGACCATATGAGGTGGATCCAATTGGAACTTACATGAATATGTTCAGTCAAACATCTCTGTCAACATACATATATGTTCCTGTAAAGACCGCCTCTTCATATTCTCGTGCCTGCAAATTCCACTCTCTCCTTCTCGATTGTGAGGTTATTGTGGAGTTCTAGAGTTCTGTTCCCATAGCGTCAGCAAATGCAGCACAAATACGAGCATGATCATGAGCGCGTCCGGTAAGGCCTTATCAAATAGCCCGAGACCCGGTTCGCACTCCCAAAGTTTCATGGAAATACATGATTTGTCGTAGAAATCCCCCAGATATCCACCAGCACCTTCGAGGGAATCTTTGAGCGACAGCATCAGCGAGATCGGAGTTCACACTTCACACACACACACACAGTACAGCCGCGTGAGATCACCGTAGTCTATTGTCTCCTGGTTCTCCTGGAACTGGTCCTTGAGAAGTACTGCAGAGTCAAACAGATTGGAAGTCTTCCATGTATTTTCCCGAATTAATTTTCCGTTGGTACGGGGATTCATTTTTCATTATAGCTACGTACCATGGCTTCCACCACAAAATCTGTACAAAAGAGGACTTTTACGTAGAACGCAATGATGAACTAGGTCATTGGTCTCCTGCTCAATGGTCTCATTCATTTGATCTCGCATCCAGAGCTGCTGCTGAGTGAACCGTCGCAGAGCACGTGGAAACTTTGCTCCATCAGACTGGGAACGGAGTTCGAAGTGCAGAAATCATCCACTAGCATTCGGAGTCCCGATGAATTAATGGTTGGATCCCGTTAAGATGCTGATGCGAGCAGAATTCCGAGGATGGGGACCAGAGTCTGTGTATAACGCCTGTTCTCGCCTTCCTTGGTGTTTTCCAGCCTATGAGGCTCCTTGCCTGCAGTGAGCGTCTGAGTCTGCGCTGTCGATGTCGAAATAGGGGATTAGTTCACGAAAATCTCCTCTCATCAAACACCAACGTGACATTGCAGGGAGCAGCGAGAGCTGCGAGGACGAACTTCTCATAGTGAGAGCGCTGATCTCATCTCGAAGTGAAGATCCTGAATTGAGCTCTCGAACTTTTTCAAGCGTATCACTATACTCGAATTCCTGCCCTGGGAAGTCTATCCGTCTACGGGACGAAGCGATGCAATGGGTGCGCGCGGCCTGCGTCGTGCCAGACCTCGAAAACGACCTGGCGGAGAATGCTGTCTGAGTCGGCAAGCTCTCTTTTCCCTCTACAAGATGCCTCTCCTATCATTGACAATGGAGAAATTTCCAGGAGAGCTATGGATTGCTGAAAACAGCTCCGATCTCTGAGGGTTGCTCTAATTTTTTGACCGCCACCGTATCTCTGATCTCTCTCCGGGGTGATCAACGATGATACAGATTCTTGGAGATCTTAGAGATGAGAGGATTGACAGTAGAAATGTAGATGTTTTCGAGGATTTCGAAGATGCTCATAAAAGCCATTCCGACGAACGATCCCATGAAGCCTCCAACTTCGTTCAGCATCATGGACCACTGCAAATCACGGGGAAGACTGAGAATTCTCTGGGGATCCCATTTCCTCCTTCGCAGGTGCCCGTTGATTGATGGAAGGATCATGGCATGCTTTTAATTATAAGGGGATACAGACCGTGTACCTCGGGATGGCTCTGATCGTATCTTCCATGGTCTCCTTGAAATAGACGAACACTTCGGCGAATCTTGGGAATAGGCGAAAACTTTTTCAGCGAAACAGACACTCACGCACACAAGGGGTATCGCACGCTAGAAGAAGCCTTCGTTACCTCCCACGTGGGTTCAGGATATCCATGCTTGATTTCATGCGTCGAGTATCTCCTTTCTGGAGTCGTTAACCGCAATTAGTTCAGCGTTCGAGATTGTGATGGAAGATTCGGATACGGCCTCATATAACTTTCGCTCGTGCTCATCGGAATTGAATGAAATGACTATTTACCACCGAGCTCAGAATAGAAGCATATGATACTATTTTCGAGTACATAACGTCTCTGGAATGGGAAGATATATTGAGCATCTGAATCCTCGGACATGATTAAGGAAACTTCGGCGGTGGTTTCAACCCAGTGGTTCTCAAAGTGGCCGATATCCGGTTTACAGAGGTGATGCCGGGGTGGATTTGAGCATACATCTTGGCGTCCATGAGGTGGATCAAGGGTCGACGGTCGACCCCATAAACTTCAACGAAGTCGCCTAGGGGGTCGATGGGTCAGTCGAGTTTGAGAACCACTGATTTAACCTTGAGGTCTCATCATAGAATTTGTAGCAACGCACCTGCATCTTTTCGGGCATGAGCACTTGAACGTCTTCCGGTACTTCTTCGCTGTAGCTATCGGATTTTGTGTGAACTCCTTCTTGCACGTGAAATTATACTCCCCTGTGGGAAGGCAGGGTAACCATTCATGAGGGAGATTTGTAAAATTCACACAATGCGAGTCAGAGCATATTGGGAGGACGATGCCCGATCATAGATGACCCAGGGGTATTTCTTACAATTCAAACAAGAGCGCAAACGAAAGTGCCAATGATAGCAGCCTTACAATAAATCCGCTCTGAACAGAGAAGAGCATACTCCAAGTTTCCGGTCCGAGCCCGGCATCCACAGACCTCAACCAAGTTGACAGCACGGCAGATGTACTCGCAAGACTGGAGGAATGAACGAAAAGCGTTCAAGTGGAGCAAAAAAAAAACACGGTGGAGCGAATCGTTCCCTTCTTTGATTGTAATATCTCACCGCCACGGAGTAGGCCTTGCCGTTGATTGCTTTTTCCACGAAGGCGTTGGCCCTTATTACGGCATCGGGCCATGAGGTATCATTCTGGCACTGAGTATCGTACGGGGCTTCCATGAGTGAGGCTGTTTTCTTTGGGAAGAAGAAGAGTCTCAGCTGAAAGAACTCTTCTCGCTTTTCTCTACTCAGTTGATTGAACTCGAGTGTCCTTTCATTCAGCAATGCGTTCCAAGTAGGCGCTGTGAGGTTCACTGTTCAGTCAACGTGGCGGTCGTAAATTCAAGCATGTTTCCAGCACACAGTGGCGCGTCAACCGTATCATGTATGATACATACATGACTCACAATCAATGATAGTCGCGGCAATCATTGACCTCGCTCTCGGTGGCTTATAGTCATGTAACAGTAACCCCTATTGATAGTTAGGCTGGATGGTCGGAGTCGTAGTTAAGTCAGGTGGTTTACTTTCGAAATTCACAAGTCTAGATAATCGGGATTTTCTCTATTTCTCATGAGTGAATTCCAGGATCAAGAAGGTTGAGCAAGATGGAGCACGAGTGTATTTGTCATGGAAATGAGAGAAGTCATCGCATCAGTTGTCTGCTGCCCGACCCGCGAATGTCAAGCTCAAACTATGACCAGGGCGAAGGACGAATCATCAGGGTTCTCACCCTTTGCAGAGCCACATAAGTCGCTCGGTTGGTTGGCACCAAGATTCCATCTCTTGACGCATCAGCTTCATCCGTCGGCCTATGAACCATAAGGAAGAAGCCTTCTTCCAGCAAGAAAGGCAGGTATTCTTCGGTGTGAGCATCCAAAACCAAGTAAAGGCCGTCTGATGGATGATCGTCCTGCTTCATCTCAAGGAAATCCGCCCTGCTTGACTCGTTGAACGTGTCGTTTGATGAATAAACTCTCCTGTCGAACAAAGTGTAGCAGAGCCCGTATTCGGAATTCACTGTCCCCTTGACTGTTATGAGTTCCGAGCTGAAATGCGAGAAAGTCAGGTTTACGAGATCCTCATGTCCTTTCGACCCGATCGAGGCAGGTAGAAGTCTGAGAGGAACCAACCTGCGACAGTCTTTTCCCCCTAAAAAACACTTTAGTATGCTCGACTCCCAAGGAATCGTATGTCTGGAAATCGCTCTAAAAATATCTTCACGGCTCACGGTCGTGATATTTCCATTCATTCTCAGCACGCCATGCGAGAGCTTCGTGAAAACATCTTGCCTGCTCTGAAAAATAAAGAAGTTTTGTAGTTCTTGGAAATCAGGGAGTGCTGTAGTTCGAGAAAATCAGCGGGTTCCGAAATGTGGAATTTTACAGCCAGTCTCAAGAGTGGGCCAAAGCATTATAGTGCCTCGCCACGCATAAGGACAACATTATACGTGGATATTATCTTCAGCATGGAGCAGACCTGGTCGTCGTTGCATAGCGACTGTCTGATATCAACAGGGAATTCCGTATCACCGCAAAATGTGCTTTTACGGAGGTAGTTCAGATTGCACACTGTCACAGCAGGGACCGTGCAGCGCCGAACCTCTTTCAGCCCGATTGAGCTCGCTGTTGCGAACCTTAAAATGATTCATTCACATACTTGAAAGAGAGCTCACTAAATCGTCGACTCGAAGCTGAACGGCTTCGGGAGTTTGCGCCCATGAGGTGTCATACTTGCGGTATTTCGTGAGAACGTTGTGGGCAAAGAAGCCTGTGCATCCTAACAGGAACACGTATGATGTGAGCCAGATTCCAAACCTGAACCAGTTGTGTCGCGTATCGATGACGCGATCGAGGCCTGCGGCGGGGAATACTCAAAATATCGTAGTAACATATTCGTTTGAACAAAACCCAACAGCCGAGGCTCAGATTCGTATTCGTGAAGCTGAGCCGGATTAGCAGAATAGAAGGATCAGTAATATCCGTGTGGAAGTGGAACCGATTAGCTCCTTCCTTCGGTGAGAAACGTAATACAAATCACAGTTCTATTTCGTACCTGTTGTACCTTCGGCGAACATGTTACGCAAGCGACTAATTGCATCCTCGTTGCGCTCCGGAGCGACCAGGTTTGCTGCGATCCTGAACTTTGCTAGAAGTTTCCGCCCTCGGTTCCGCTGGTAGCTGGATTCCCTCCCGCAATGCTCCAGGGTCTTCATTTTTCACAGGTTTCCGGGGCGAAACTTCCAGCTCAATGGAAACAAATGGGAAAAAACTCGCCAGATCGCGGGAGGATCGCGAAGGACTTTCCTGAGCGGACCTATATGCAGATGCCCGGAGCTCGCGTGAAGCATCCAGCTCGGATAAAATGGTTGGAGGAACGGGGACTTGTGTATCCTACCACAGCTCCCCCTCGACTGTCAGAGGGAATCACTCGCAGACCGGATCCCTGAACCGCGATATTGAACGACCCGCGAGGAATTTCGGGCCAGGAGTTCGTTCTCTGATGCAAATTTCGCGCAGAAGATCAACATTGATCACACAAATACAAATGTACAATGGATTCGTGTCGTGCGCAGCGTTTTGGCCGACCGAGGTGCCCATTTCGCGTGTCTCAGTTCAAGGTTGCGGTTCGTCTGAAATAGTGTGAGTGAGTTGTTCCAAATCGATCGTGAAAGTATTCGACGATGGCGTGAGTGAGAGATTCTCGAGAGTGAGTCTCATCTGACCCAGGCTGATTTACTGTTTGTCAGCAGAACAGCTAAATATCTTATGCGTCGCCGACTTGCTGATTCATCTAGATTCGTCGCTTCTCTTTGCAGGGGTCCGTGAACGTGTATCTGCGCGGCTGGACTCATCGAAGTATGTACCGCCGAATACTTCAGCATCCTCTGTTCTCCCGAAGTAGCGTAGCTCTGCAGACTCACATCAGTCCAGAGAGTCATAAAAAGTCCTGGCGCGCCTGAAATTCCGCTGACTCTCGCCGGAAAATGGTCTTCCAGTCTGGCCAGCCAGGCTAGCCGAACGGAGGCATTGCGGATTAGGTGACATCCTATTATGGAGCTTGGTTCAACCATCGAAGTCCACTAATAATGACGGAGTGGCGGTCCTAAACATAACTGTTTGCGCTGCTCTCATATCAGAAATTCCGGAACAAGATCATAGTTCATCGGAGACATCACTGCGTTTCCGTCGCCGGATGTACCATTTTGTGGTTGCGGGTTGCCTCATCTCCACCCCCGGGTCCGGCAGTGGTGAGCAATCCTATAGCGATGACGAAGTAGTAGGTCGCAAATGCGGTTCACAACATATTGATCCATGAGCACGACCACACTGAGACGATTGATTCCCCGCCAGCGTGACTGATCTCCCACAATGATCAGGATTTTAAGTCTCTGCGTTTTCGAAGTGTTCGATTTGCATTTCGTCGATTTCCCTTGTGGCTGGCGGTGGAGCTCGGAGATCAAATATGGGGATTTCCCAAACAGCTGGTAGGAATTTCGGCGGAAACAGGTAGCCGGAAGTTATGTCGAGATAACTGCAGTTTCGTTGCCGGAAGGCTCGTCAGAAAGTCGTCTCTACGGTGGAGAGTCAGAATCTTGCGGAGGAGTAAATACGATCTCCTTCCGTGCAGTACGGAAACCACAGTATGGTGAGTTCTCCGATTCTTGTGGTTTCAGCTCGGAAGTCATCAACAATCTTGCTTCCTCGATGCAGCATGCTCCACTGAGGTCCAAGAGACGTTTGCCGCAATTATGCGGCTTCGCCTGAAAAGGATTCTTGAAGGAATCCATCACATACATAAGCCTCCCTGTTGTCTACAACAAGCGCTGTTCGAAAAGCTCTCCTCATGAGGAGAGTTCACGCCACTTTGCCGCCATGGAACCAAATCCGTCGATCGCGTGGTGTTACGTCGCGATACGCGCCTTGGCTATGATGCGGCTCCCGAAAACAAGATCAGGTTGAGCTTCGAGACTCGGGTCAGTCTCTGTTCAGAAGAGCACGGATATACAATAACCCTGGATACTCCCGGTGCTTGAGGCGAATGGAGTGATCGATCAGCGATTGTTCTGGAGCGGAAAGCGTCGCTCATCAATGTATTTATTCTAAGATTGAAAATATACATGAAGCATGGATAGAAGATACGAGGAAAAGTCGATCAAGCATCACGGGAGATGAATGCTCACAGCTGATAATCATCCCCAGTCAGAATAATTGCTTAGTAGTAGCTTCCGTAGGCACCAAGGGGAGCCTTGGCGAGGACGGGAGCGGCGGCGTAGGCAGCAACGGGGGCGGCAGCCACAGCCTTGACGGCGACCGGGGCAGCGTTGTAAACGGCGGCAGCGGCAATAGAGGGAGCGGTTCCAGGCTCGTTGGTATTGATGGAAGCCCGGAAGCCAGCGCCATCGGCAACATAATCGACGCGGCGAGCGATTCCGCGAGCGTCAGAGAACGAGTAGGATCCCTTCTTGTTGTTGTAGGCGTCGGAGACCTCGTGACGGGACTGTTTGGTTCCGTACTCATCTACGGTGTCGTAGCCGAACTGGTAAGGCTGAGGAGGGTACGCGATAGCAGCCTTGGCTACCAAGGGAGCGGCGGCGTACTTGGTGACGGGGGCGGCGGCAGCGTAAGCGAGAGGAGCTCCGCTGGCGTATCCGGAGAGCGCTGGGGTGGCGAAACCGTATCCGGAAACAGTGGGGGCGGCGAGACCGTATCCAGAGAGAGCTGGGGAAGCGATTCCGTAAGCAGGAGCGGCGATAGCTCCGGCGTGGACGGCGGCGACGGCGGCAGACGCGACGATTACCTGTGAATCAACACAGTTATAATCCTCAGGGGGATGTTCCGTACCAAAGACGGTCAGCGTTAGTTTAGAGTATGGGGAGCAGTTGTTCGACAACTGTGTGGAAGCTTCAGGAGTACCTTGGCGAACATTTCTATTGGTTCGTTGAATTAGTTGTGTTGTCAAGCCCTGTAGCATGCCCGTTTTTATATCGGATCAGAGAGGACAGCAATACAGGCCACACCCGAATGCCAGTGACGCCCCTCGCATTTGTCAACATCGTCATTGGAACTTTGATCGAAGCAATCGGAGAGTGTCGTTTCTGGTTGACATTCTACGGAAAACTGTCGTAGAATTGTCGGAGCTCGGGTTATGGGTCGAATAAGTTCTGGCTGATTCGATTGCGATGTCTTCTCCTCGCTTAGCCGAGTTGTTCATCCACTACTGGATTATCCTCTTCTAGCTTGGAGGTTGCGAAAGCGATTGTTGGGCGAGAAATGCAGACTAGCTGACATCCTTCAGTTTCGAAGCCCTCCAGGTTCGGAGGGGTCGATTTCTGCGCCGCATCAAATGAGCAGCATTTCAAACACGGAACACTCCGTCGTAAGTTGACATGTCACAGAGTTCGGGCAAAAGCCGATGATTTCAAAGCACTCGGGGAAAACTAGGCATGCGTAGCTGATAACTATGCTCCTGCCGTAACAACCCTGCGGTGGTTATTGGTTCTGAAAGCATGCAGCTGCACGGCTTCCCCGCCCTCGAATGGAATTCGGCTCCGCATTTCAAGTAGGGTTAAAGTACCAGTTATGGGCCACTTACCAGTTTTGGGCCACTCACTAGTTATGGGCCAAATATTGACCAGTAATGGTCCATCGCCGGATATCGAAGTACTGCTCCAACCGGAGGCTTTTCGTGGGGAGGAAGCGCCTCTCCTTCGTGACGAGGTGAATCGTGGAACGATCTGATGATTTCCTCCCTCCTATCTTCCTCAATCAGAGTGATTACCTCCACTTTGAAAAAAGTGGTCAGGTCGACGCCGTAATCACCTCTTTAGGTTACGGGACGTATGGCCAGATTCGACCCGGGAATAACCTCCAGAGACTTCAATGAGGAGTGCGGCCAAACTGACAGACGAAGCGGATTATATGTAGCGAGGACTAATTCGAAGTCACAGACGGTTTGCTGATGAGGACCGGAGCTCTCCTTTTAAGTCCCCACACGTTCCCGTTGACTCTGCAGTAGACAAGAGATGCTTCCCTTGTGGAAGAGTTCACCGCCCTCGAGGCCCATAACTGGTCAGTGGGTGGCTCATAACTGGTAGGTGGCCCAAAAGTGGTAGGTGGCCCAAAACTCGTAAGTGGCCCATAACTGGTACTTTTACCCTATATCTCGGGTTGTGGTCCTGGTCGGGCAGCACCATGCAGATCCGCACCGCTAGTGTGTACTTGGCTCATCCTATGGGAAAACAAGCGAATCATATGCTGGTGATACCGCTTTCTTCCGAAACTGTTCTGTTGGAACTTGTGATACCTAGGGAATACGGTCTTTCGACCCATAGTAAGAAGAAGAGAACGGAGTGGTCTTCTCAGAATCTTTTGATATTGGGAGAGTTCGCTGACTGTAACGATCGTTTGGTCACCGTGGCATGTTTGCGCAAGTTTCCCGCTCTCCAAAACGCAGATGGTTTTGACTGGAATTCGACTCAGACTTGCTTGAGCAATCAAAAGAATCCCGAAGTTCAGCTCGCATTCCTACGTACAACCCGTTGATTCGCATTTTTCAGATGACGGAATTTCTTTTTCGGACAAGTCCAACACCCCGACGTGGTTCAGCCTGAGATGAACGATCTGTGATTCACTGCTTGGAGGGACTCGAACCCAATGATCCCAACTGCATCGACTGATCTAGATATCACTCTGATTGGTCGCTTGCTTCTAAATCGCGGTGACATTAATTGCACTCGGTGGTGGCGAAAAAATGTTGTGATGGGAAGACTGTACTTGGATGACGCATTGGTTCTTCTTATGGTCGAAATTATTATAAATGACTGTCATAAAATCATCAACGAACAAATAGATCATGGAAGCGTTCAGCAGATCGGTGCTGAAGGCCGGCACTTATGACAGTTCACAAGATGTTCATCGTTACCACCGCAAAGCCGTTTGCAAGATGCGAATCCTTATCGAGAGTTGGATCCAATCGTTCCCTCGAGGGAACATTACTAGACGGACAGGGGGAATGTTCAACATTGACTTCCGAGTTCCTCAATCTCAAGTCACCAAGACCCGCTGTTGGAGTCTGAGACCAACTGAGTGAATCCTCATGGACGGTGTAAGCGATGGCGGTGTGTGAAACGCTCGGTGCTCGGCATATGAATTAATCGCGGCCTGCGATTCTGTGAGGGAATATGGCAGCAATTCTCTGCGAACTGCCTCGAGCCATGGGCTGCGGAAAGCACCGAGAAGTCCACTTCCGCGATCATGGCGCCGCGAGTGATTAAAATTGAGTCTCCAAAAGGATGGCGCGTTCTCGTACTAAGTGGCGCGCTGATTTGTGTTTCAGAGGGGTTCCGCAGTGAAAACAGTTGCTAAATGGCGTTAAGATTCCAGACGAGAGCACTTCTGGAACAAGACATAATGACGTGGCCTCGAGTAGAGGCATCAGAGAAGGCATCTGGTCTTCGAGAGTCGGTGAAGAAAGTCGTCTTACAGAAATAACAGAAATTGATCCAAAGTATATTGATCTCATTTAATCAGACCTGATAAGGGAATTATCGCCACACCTCCAGGACCGTAACGCCAGGGCCTGCGATCCATGCGCTGCCGAAACTTCAATAGATTCATCGCGAGTTCTCCCTGTCTTCAATCAGTGAATTAAGTCATACAGCCCGGAAGTTTAGGTGAGTTTTCGGGATTGTATAATCAATCGCCCGAGATTGATCCATGTCAATGAGGGTATAATCTCGAGAAAGACACCTGGAATTCGAGGCCTCATTCATCAGCAACCTTAGGAAGTACGTGGAGAGCCGTGAGCGCAGCGATAGGATTCGATGCTCCGTGGTTCCCCCCTCCAGAAAAGTCAGGCTACAACAGGCTATCAGTGCCCTCCCAAATACTTCTGAAACAGTTTCTTCAGGATTTTCTGGGTACTCTCGAATCCTCCTCAAATGAGGAAACAAAGACTGTCTCGCGTTCGACCAGCGAAGTGCGTTGCTAGGTCGACAATGTAGAGAGACACGCTGCTGAATCTAGGAAGCTGCTACGGAGGCTCTCGCGGAACCCTCGAATCAACCAGTCGGCAACCCTCAGAAGGGAGACGATGGCATGGGGCCGAAAACAGGATATTCTCAGATGTGCATCAACAAGGTATAATTATCAGCAGTCTGAAGATCTTGAATCGAGGTCAAAGGAAAGGAACGCTTCCATTCTGGCAAGCCGACAGACTCTCAGCCGGTCGTTTTCCTACTCGAAGCACCCTAACGAAATTCCTTCCCACTCTTCTACGGATCATCCGCATTCCTCTCCGTACGGGCCGGGGAACACTCGCTTCTAGAGAGGCGCGACTTTCGCGATTGAGATGGCGTAGCAACAATCGAATATCCGACGAAACTGTTTAATTTATTCGAAATAATTTAATATAGATGTTGGAATGTACATCTTGTGGGAAAGTCAAAGACAACAGAAGTATCACAGAAGATGGAGTTCAGGAAAGAATTGTTCGTCCTCTAGTAGACCTAGTGATGTTGAGGGAGCTTGAGCTTAATAGTGGTGACCGTAGGCGAGAGGAGCCTTGGCGAGGAGCGGAGCAGCGGCGTAGGCGGCGACAGGAGCGGCAGCAACGGCCTTCACGGCTACAGGGGCGGCGTTGTAGACAGCGGCAGCGGGAGCGGAAGGAGCGGTTCCGGGCTCGTTGGTGTGGACAGACGCACGGAATCCGGCGGCATCGGCAACGTAGTCGACGCGACGAGCGATTCCACGGGCATCAGAGAAAGAGTATGAGCCCTTCTTGTTGTTGTAGGCGTCCGAGACTTCGTGGCGGGACTGCTTGGTTCCGTACTCATCAACGGAGTCGTAACCGAATTGGTACGGCTGGGGAGCGTAGGCGATGGCAGCCTTGGCAACTAGGGGAGCAGCAGCGATCTTGGCAACAGGGGCAGCAGCAGCGTATGCGAGCGGGGCAGCGTGGGCGTATTTCAGAGCGGGGGCAGCATGTGCGTAGCTCAGAGCCGGGGCAGCATGTGCGTAGCTCAGAGCCGGGGCAGCATGTGCGTAGCTCAGAGCCGGGGCAGCATGTGCGTAGCTCAGAGCAGGGGCAGCATGCGCGTAGCTCAGAGCGGGGGCAGCGTGGGCGTATTTCAGAGCAGGGGCAGCATGGGCGTAGCTCAGAGCGGGGGCAGCATGGGCGTAGCTCAGAGCAGGGGCAGCATGGGCGTAGCTCAGAGCAGGGGCAGCGTGAGCGTATCTCAGAGCGGGGGCAGCATGAGCGTATCCGGCATAGGCGGGAGCGGCAATGGCGCCGGCATGTGCAGCAGCAACAGCCACGGAGGCAACAACGACCTGGAAAGAGTCACAATTGTAATCCTTTGGTATTCTGGAGCACAGTCAACACCAACCGAGGGAATTAGAGTGAAAATCACAGTCCTCCTGAGAGCATTCAAAACGTCGACGCTACCTTAGCGAACATATCGAATGATTTGGTGAACTACTTCTGTTGAGAAACACTCGAAGCTTTCGCCTTATATTTGGCGAAAAGGGAGGGCAAATTTTTAGCCACACCCGAGCGTCCAGAACACCCGCGGCCGTGATCGAAGGCAGCAATTGGGACCCAGGCCTAGATTTCCGACTGATTTCATCTGAAAAGTGTGGTCTCACTGCTCGTGAAACTCTTCCGTCCGATCTTGTATCCGTTGTGAGGATACGTAATTGAACTAAAAGACCTTGTACTGGCTATGAAAACATTATCAGAATCATCCCTAGACCCTCTGTGAGTTGTTGTGATTCATCTTGCTCCAGTTCGAATGAAGCAAATGGACCCCATTGCCTAGGAATCAGTCGAGACTTCGATCGAATTCCCCATATTCTGATCGACCGATCCGAACCATTCAGAAGAAGAGCGCCACGCTCCATAATCGAGGTGTCATAACGTTTTTGGTCGCTCGGAGAGGACTCGCTTTCGAAACACCTCCTTAGGGCCCTCTGCTACGAAACGAAAAAGAGAGTGTTCCAAGTGGTCGATGAAGGATGAAGAAATCTGGCTACTCCAAGGATGACTTGACTCAAAAACCGAAATCGGATTACCAAAAAATTCCCCTCAGCTCAGCTTCGTGAGCTATCGTGAAAGTTGCTTCAAGCACTCTAACAGTGTAGCGAGAAAAAAGACGTGACTTTCCAGAATCCCACCCCGGAGCCATGAGTCCAGTTCGACCAACTGTTCAAGCGACATCAATGTTTCGTCTGGCCGCGGGATCACCCGATGATGACGATTCGAGAGTCAATCTTGACTGAAGAAATACGAGCGGGCATTCTCTGGGCGATGAGCTGAACCGAGGATGCAAGGAATCAAAATACTCGTGAGTGAGGCTAGCGGCACGCGGTATGATATGCCCAAGAAAGGGGACCGATCCAGCCGGATCGGCACAAGATCTAACGACCCTTGTTCTCCTCATCGTGGAAGCAGTCTGGAACGTATCTGTGAGTGGAGCCATTTCCGTCGACCTGATAGCGCTCAATTCCCAGGAAAAGGTGGTCAGTCCAGGCTGCGAGCCTGGCCTGCTGATTATTGTAAGTTTGAGGAGCGGAATCGGGAGTTCGCAGTGAAAATAGCTGTCAACTAACTGTAGGATTCCGGACAAGATCACTTCTGGCACAAGACATTTTGACGTAACCACAATGGGAGGCATCAGGAGAGGCACCGCTACTCCCGGAAGGGCCGGTAAAGACGATCGTCTGACAGTAGTAACGGATATTGATCCGAACCACGTGGACAATGAGGCCCGATAAGGATATTATAGCCCCACCTCCAATACCGCAAAGCTTGTGCCTGCAATCCATGCGCTGCCGTAACTTCAATCGATTCGTCGCGAACTCTCCTTGTCTTCAATCAATACCTCGTGTCATTAGCAACATTAGTGAGCTCGTTGAAAACGGTGGGCGCACCGATGGGGTTCGATACGGTGCGTTCGTAACTCGGATATTCGGCGCGTGCAGCACGGTTGACCGGCTACCCTTAAAGACGATACACGAACTGCGATGGAGAAATCAGACTTCCTGCGCATCAGTTCCTTTTCCAGGTGTCATCCGATCCCGGTCTTTCTTCCTTAACACCCATTCAATGCTCCCATAGCGCCCGACAGTGGAGAAGTTTTAGAGATCAACGTGCGAGAATTCTCACACGATCCACTGAGTCAAGTGGGGAATCGCAGTCTGCTTCTCAAACTATCAGACATATTGGTACACGCTGAGCATTGATCCATTGCCTGCAGGGTCGATACCAGATAAACGGATTCGACTCGCTTGTATTTCTTTAGCTCGCGCACTTGATTCACTTATTTGAACTAACCTACAGTACTATCCTTACCGACAATTATCGTATATCGAGGGAGGAAGACTAGCCATCAGGTCAAATCAAGATCACCTGGATCGGAAACGAAGTTGTTTTGAACGAACAGGCATGAACCAATGAGCCTAACATTTCCGATGCGTTCCAGCCCCCAGTGAGGTCAGGCTGCCTGCACTTCCTAATGCCTTGGAGACAATTCCTCAGGGACTTCCTGGGGACTCTCGAATACTCTTCGAACTTGGAGCCAATGGCTGCCTTGCGTTCGACCATGAGAGTGCGTAAATTGACCCGGCCTAAGAGAAAGACGCCATTGAATTTGGCAAGCTGCTACGTAGGCTGGCGCGTCACCCTCGAATCAACCTCTCGGCAGTCTTCAGCAGGAGACAGATGGCACGAAGCCGAGAGAGTCGCGCATAGCAGAAACGCCGCCCCTCTCCAGGTGTGCATCACCAAAGAACGATTATCAACATACGAAAGGTTTCCTTCTCCTTAGAGCACCTTTACGAAATTCCATTTCACTCTTCTACGGACCATTCACATTGCTCTCCCTCTCTGGCTTAAAAACGTTCGCTTTTGGAGAGAAGCGACCTTCGCGATTCAGATGGCGGAGCAATAATCAAATATCTTACGAAATGGTTTCATTTATTTGAAATAATTTAACATAGATGTTGGAATGTACATCTTGTGGAAAAGTCGGAGACATAGGATGAAAACAGAAGTATCACAGGAGATGAAGTTCAGGAGAGAATTGTTCGTCCATCAGTGGACGCTTTGATGTTGAGGGAGCTTGAGCTCAATAGTGGTGACCGTAGGCGACGGGAGCCTTGGCGAGGAGGGGAGCAGCGGCGTAAGCGGCAACGGGAGCGGCAGCAACGGCCTTCACGGCGACAGGGGCGGCGTTATAGACCGCGGCAGCAGGAGCGGAGGGAGCGGTTCCGGGTTCGTTGGTGTGGACAGACGCGCGGAATCCGGCGGCATCGGCAACGTAGTCGACGCGACGAGCGATTCCACGGGCATCAGAGAATGAGTAAGAGCCCTTCTTGTTGTTGTAGGCGTCCGAGACCTCGTGGCGGGACTGCTTGGTTCCGTACTCATCAACGGAGTCGTAACCGAACTGGTACGGCTGGGGAGCGTAGGCGATGGCAGCCTTGGCAACCAAGGGAGCAGCAGCGATCTTGGCAACAGGGGCAGCAGCAGCGTAGGCGAGCGGGGCAGCATGAGCGTAGCTCAGAGCGGGGGCAGCATGAGCGTAGCTAAGAGCGGGGGCAGCATGAGCGTAGCTCAGAGCAGGGGCAGCATGTGCGTAGCTCAGAGCGGGAGCAGCATGAGCGTACTTCAGAGCGGGGGCAGCATGTGCGTAGCTCAGAGCAGGGGCAGCATGTGCGTAGCTCAGAGCGGGAGCAGCATGAGCGTACTTCAGAGCGGGGGCAGCATGAGCGTATCCGAGGGCCGGGGCAGCATGAGCGTATCCGAGGGCCGGGGCAGCATGAGCGTATCCGGCATAGGCGGGAGCGGCGATGGCTCCGGCATGAGCAGCGGCAACAGCCACGGAGGCAACAACGACCTGGAAAGAGTCACAATTGTAATCCTTTGGTATTCTGGAGCACAGTCAACACCAATCGAGGGAATTAGAGTGAAAATCACAGTCCTCCTGAGAGCATTCAAAACGTCGACGCTACCTTAGCGAACATATCGAATGATTTGGTGAACTACTTCTGTTGAGAAACACTCGAAGCTTTCGCCTTATATTTGGCGAAAAGGGAGGGCAAATTTTTGGCCACACCCGAGCGTCCAGAACACCCGGGGCCGTGATCGAAGGCAACAATCGTGTCCCAGGCCTACAAGTCCGGCTGATTCCAACTGAAAAGTGTGGTCTCACTGCCTGTGGAATGTCTCGATCGACTGATCCGAACCACTCAAAACAGAGAGCGTCCTGCGCCATAATCGAGATGTTATGACTCTCCGAAATCGCAATCTTTGAGACGAGAAACTTGGCGACACATGTTTCGTCGCTCCAATATAACTTCCGTTTTATTCGACTTCTGGGGGCCCTCTGACACGTAAAAGAGGGAAAAATAAGAGAAGTTCTCGATTGAAAATGAAGGAATCTAGCTGCTCTATGAACGACTTCACTCAAACCTGAAATCGGAGCGGCAAGAACTTAACTTTCCCTCAGCTTAGCTTCATGAGTCATCGTAACAGTTACGCTCAAGCACTCTGATAGCGAAGTGACAAAAACTGTCTTCGGAAGGATTGACGTAACTTCCCAGAATCCCGCCCCTGAGCCATGAGCCAAGTTCGACGAACTGTCCAGCTGGCATCAAGTTTTCTTTTGACCGTGGGATCACCCGGTAAACGATTCGAGAATGCCCAAGAACGGAGATTGATTTAGCCCGACCGGCAGAAGATGTATTGACCCTTGTTCTTGTCAACGTTGTAGCAGTCCGGAACGGATCCGGGAGTGAGCGATTTCCGTCGACCCCATCTGGCTCAGTTTCCACCATGTGGTGGTCATTGGCTCCGCAATCAAAGCCGTGCAGACAATGTCAGTATGCGCGTATGACATACCAAGAGGCGTGGCAACCCGGCTCCCACTTCCTACGTTTGCTTTGAGCCGTTTTCTGGGGATTTCGGCTCTTCGCCGACCTTGATTCTGCCCTGGGGCAAAAACACTCCGACCAAACTCGGAGACATCTGGCCGCGGTTCGCCGCCGGCGGGATCGCCACCTTGTTAATTGCTTCTTAATTTATCGCGGCCGCACAAAAAACTCCACTTGATATACAGCGTGGAAACGCCACGATTTGAGGTCAGTCGCCGATTCTCGATATCTGGTGAATTTTTGCCCAGTATTAAATGCCCATCGTTCGATTCTGTGAAGTAGGCGATGTTTCGCAAGGGAGCCGCGCTATCGTCGTAGGCGCACTATCTGGGAGCCGGGAAATTTATTGCATGCCGGAGAGCTCCCTCTCCATGAAATCGGAGCGCCAGTGCGAATCACTTTTCAGTGGGAAAGAACCTAGCGATTGAACTGCGCGGCGTCACTCAACTGTACGCTCTCGTTCCGAGGATTCGTCCATGATTTTCAAATCAGCTTGAACAAGGAAAGTCGTAAAGGTTTCTGATGAGCGAGAGATTCCGAATGATTCATGAATTCTCCGTCAAGGCTCGGATCGTCTTTCCATCCGGTGTGTACGGAGTGAAAAATGTGGTGCTTTCGGGACTCTTGAGGTTTCCTGATCGTCGTGCTCATTAACGAGCTAATCAGCCGGCGATACGTTTGCATCAAGGTCTGTGTCGAGCGATTGGCCGAGAAAAATCGTTCAACATCGGTTCACAACGGCGCGCGTTGTCCAGCCCGCACGCTTGTCATCCATCAATTCGTCGATAAGGAGTCGAATTAATTGAAACTGGAGTGTGCGGTCTGCGGTCGACACAAGGTTTACAACAGAGCAGACAAAGCCGCGGACCCCATCTCTGTCAGAAGGAGACGGCGGATGATTTCAGTCGGAAGGTGCGAGATATGAATACAAGATCGCCATGCTCAGATCCCGGGATGATGGCATGGATGCTTTGGCTGTGTCGTAGATTTGCTCGCAGGTATTCAGCCTTGATTTAGACAAAAGAGGAGTCGTCGTGCTTCTCGAGTGGTCCCGCCTACACAAAAAGTTAAGTCGACATCACCAACTTCACCGGTGGCTTCTCCCTGTGTCCATCCGTCAGTCAGTCAGCCGGCTAGTCGGTTGGTCCGTCGGTCGTTCTGTCTGTCCAGCGATCCATCCGTCCATCTATTCGCCCGTTTGTCTCCGTCCGTGGACAGAAGCTGCCCGAACAGTGGCATCACTGCTGGTTACGCGGTGTTCATCTCTACGCCTGGCTGATTCTCTTGTCCATCCCCTTGCCTCCAGTGCAGAGTCGCCTACGAGCATCGCCAGAGCTCACCAGGCGCCCGGAGGGTTAGCATCACTGCCAGAGTGTGAGACAGAGTGATGTATGAGTGACAGACCGCTGACCGGCGTCATGTTTTTGTTCGCATAGAGGCTCGAAGATATTGTGCAGTTTTTTTTCCACCGGGACTTGCGTCGCCGAGACGCTCCATTCCGCGAGAAGATCGCCCATGTGAAAGAGAGACAATGAAGCTGCATCTCTGTGATAAGTTGTGCCGATATTTATGTTTCATTTTCGTCTTGGAGACGTTCACCACCTCCTCGGGCCAACAGACGGAAGTTTACGTGAGTATGAATCTTTCAACGAAGAGCAAATGTCCCATGGGGACGGGATGGGAACCACTTCCGAAGGAGAGCCGAACGGTTCTTCCTTCGGGGTCGAGCCGGAGTTGCAGATTGGACGCCCGAAATCTCTGCGACCCACGTCGCAATTTCTGTGAGAGCGATTTTCCGATGTCACGGGCCTTCCCTGATGCGGCTCACGGAAGGAGTTGGCCAAGCTTTTCGCGACCCGTTTTTTTCGGTCAGTGTTGTTAATAGGCAGGGGGCAACCTTGATCTGACTACATCGATAACGGCTCTCTGGGATGATTTGTGGACTTTATCGCGGATTGGCCGCCAGAAGTTCTCCGACGAAATTCAAGAGCCCAGTAAGCTAGGGGCGGCTCCGCAAGGCCCTTAGGACGAAAAAAAGTGCTCGCGCCCTTCGAACGCATAACTGCCTCGTCTGTCTACGGCTACGAATAATTACTACTAGCATGTAGAAAAGCGCCACCAGGACCGGTGGCAGCAGCCACTGCCGTAACGGCGGAACAAATTGAAACGTTTTTATATTTCTACGGTCGTTTTTCCCAACCTCGGCTCCAATACTGGTGGCTATTAATGATGAATGAGCGTTACGCCTCTTCAAAACAGGAACACGGGCTTGATTCGCTTCCCCCTACCGCCACCGAAAGTGACATAGTCTGGCTCATACAACGCCACAGGTCTTTCCAGCGTGGGAAACTCGTGAAAACTCGGATCTCACGTCCGAGGATCCGAGAGACAGAGCGAGAATTCGAAATCTCGTCCGGACTGGTCGCCTGGTAGTCCTCTCCGGTGCTTTGTCTTCCGTGCGACCCCGGCTCGAGCCCGGAGGTGTTTTGAAGCGCCATCAACCTGTCACTCGCGAGTGCTACACTCGATACTCTGCTTCGATCGACTATGCTCGCACAGAACACAAATGAGCTGGCCAACAGAGCATCCAGCGTTTCCCTCGGAGCAGGTGTTTTATAAATCGATTCCATCTGAGAACGGTCTATGGAAAGATTGCGTGTCTTCAGCCGCGTGTGCAACCGAGTTCGCTCCGAGGATGCCATTGTTTCTCCCGCGATTTCATGCTTCTTGAAAGCCACAATCACGATCACTTTTTTTGTTCCCGTGGACAAGACGGAGGAATGAGCCTTCCCTTTTACTCATTTCCATATTACTCAACGATCAAGGTCGAAGCTGAAACTCTTCTGTGCAACTGACTTCTTGGTACCTCCCGGCTAATGAACGCGTCAAGTACTTTTGATGACGGCACGGTTTGAATGCTGAATTGACACTTCTTCCTAATTAATCAGACTCCGAATCTTTGTCTCGGCGGAACAACACGAGGTCTCCTGAAAAGATGTCCTGCGAATCACATTTCTCGGAGCTGAGAGCGTTGGGGCAACCAGGGTTTCGAGCTTGAATCAAACCTCCATTAGAATCTTTCATGAACCGCAGCCAAAACAGATTAAGTCAACTCAGCTGGACACAATTAAAACCAGAATTCTGAGCTGCAGTCAACGAGCGAGGACTTGGCGCGGAGCACAAAAGAGTTCGCTGCATGCAATGCTGGAGAGGAAAACAGCGGCGACGTCTCCAAGGTGACTCTCGTCGACCGCATGCTCATGTGGCGGCGATGACGACGCACCAACGCATCCAAGCGAAGAGCTGAGTGAGGTGGAAGAGCGGGAAACAAAGACTCAGACCACGAAGCCTCTGGAATGGTTCCTCTGGCGCGCCTCACCCACGTCCGGCCGGATATCCAGAATTCATTGATTACAATTACGTTAATCTATCTGATCGACCTCGCTCCGATCGATCACGTCGAGCGATTACGGGTCTTCGCGAACAAGAATAACGTAGAACGAAAGAGAAGCGACCATCCATTGTGACTATTCAGCCTTCGAAAATCAACTCCACATAGAACGCAGTGAGTTCTGTCACCATTCGCTGACTCTCGATGGGGAGACCCTGGAGAATGATTACGAAAGCCGCTAGAGAAGGGTGTTTGTGAAGGATTCGCCGTCCCCAGCAACTCATCGGTCGCTACTGAGTGCGTTCAGTTCTTCAACGGTGAGAGATTCAAGGTCGAAAAGGTCTCCTAAGCTCCGTCGCTCCCCCTCTTATTGCCTCGTTGCTGAGCAGAGTCACGATCTGGCACAAAGAGAACATTTGCGTCGAGGCACCGAAAATCATCGGGGCAGATCACTCTGTATTACACCCGTAAGAGGAACGCCATGAGCCTGTATCAGAAAGCCATGGATCTTACTTTACGTACGTCTATAATTACTCAATTTCCAATGCCGGCCCGCCGGTCCGACGGTTCTGAGCGCGGTGACAAGTGAACACTGTATTGAGCAATTCGGTGAAAAATATTTCTGCCAGTAATTGGTGAGCGCGTGGGTTTCGACGAGCGAAAACAGATTGATATGAGGCGCACAGTATGTGCGATATCATTTTTCAAAACTGGACTTGTCAATGTCAAGATTGCCATCGACGCGAGTTGATTGAAAATCTATCGGTTTTTCAAGAGTCTTCGCTCCGATAATTGGAATCTACTCTGACCAACGGCAAGTTGACTCTTTACTCGTAGCGGTGTATCGACGGAGCGCTAGATATTGCCACTGTTCCGGAGGGAACCTTCGTCCCGTGGATTCGAGCTCTCGATTCTTCTCGAGTCCGCGGATCATAGAACTATCTTAACTCGTACTTGGTCCATATCTCCTCCAGTGCGAAGATAGCCATATCTCATTTCCACAGCACTGAATTGAGTTCGGACGACCTCGGCTCGCAATGGAAAAGGTCGCTCCAGAAGGAATATAGAAATGAAGAGCGAGACAAAAAGAGCAAATTAACCGAAGATGAACCAAAGGCGAGGCCGACTTGAGAAAGGAGAGCATTCAAACGAAAGCGCCCTGTTTCATCATCTCTTGGAAGCGTTGAGGTCACAGACTGTGGGCGTAGACGCGCAGCAACAACAACAATTGTATACTTCGTCTGCGCGGAACGAACTTTTATCTCTGAACTTCAGACTTCGGCGACCAGCTGAGCGCTTTGCATATTCAAAGTGACAGTTCGTTCGCAGTCAGCCGCCATTGAGTACTAACGAAAGGCAGCATCAGCACTAACGAAAACCATGCACAACCCAGATCCCGTGACTTCCAAAACTTCTGCGCAGTCCGTCATACGTCCCCTCAGAGCACTCGCCTTAATTGGATATCCCTCTCTCTCTCTTTCTCTGTCTCTCTGGTTGTGGCTCCCTTCGGAATTATTCCGCACACCGCGAGACGGAGTTGAATCTTCCGGGACGAGTCTCCCTCCCGGCGGCGGGTGACAACGTCGGCGACAAAGAGATCGCCGGAGCGTATCTGCTGGCGTGAATCCTTCTACATTCCGCGAAGAGCTTCTGCATTGAGAGAGGTCGAGGAACTCTGGAACAAAACATCGCACAAGGATGGTATGATGACTTTCAAAATCAGACGGCTTGAGCACACATCTCGATCCGGTCAAGTTTTATTTTTCCGGCTGCTCCGGGTCGACGGTAATAATCATTGCATAATGACAAGTCCCATTCAGAGCGAGCGCTTTCCACTCGACTCAACGATGCCCAATCAACCTTGGCTTTGAGATGAGAAGGGTCTGGCTGTCCGATCGACCGACCGAACGAACGACTCACTGACTAACCGACCGATCGGCGGGCGGGGGGACGGACTGAATGACTGCGTCACTTGTACATTGTAATCTATAACGGCGGATTATTATGCAGCCATATCGATACCATGGCAAGATTGTGCCGCAGAAGAATAAATCGTTAGATGCAATCGCAGGCCCGAAAAGCTTATATGTTACGCGTATTTCTCTTTTGGTTTTCGTGGAAGTTCCTGCTCGCTGGTGTCGTTTCGTTGAAACGATACTCCGCCCTGAACTTTCGTCAGATACGGCAGAGGATCTTTGGGAAACATAATGAATTCGATAACAGTCTCCAAAAACACCATCCGGCATACTTCATTTCGGGTTCTAGTCCAGTTCCGAGCAAAAGATGCCCGCTTGAGCGAACAGAATCCAGTAATATTGACATCCTTGGTTTCGTTTGTCTTTTCAGACGGATTACAGTCGGAGCCTTGTGTTTCCGTCCCCCATCGTTGATAACACGACACGTGCCGCGCTACAGTCTGGCTTCGGTAAGTCGAAAATTCGTTATAACGGAATCAGTTCGACGCTGAGAGGTGTTATCAAACATATTCATGATAGTACAAGCCCTGCTATCTCTAATATGGACGAACAATAGAGCATGGTCCATTTGGTCGAGCAGAAGGGTATGCCCGTCTATTTTACAAGCGTATCGCATGGTGCCCGTATATTTCTCTTCATTCGGCCGCGAGCAACCTGATTTCCTGCAGGCTGGACCGAGAAGAATCGTTCATACCGAGCGAGCCATTCGTAAAACATGGCTCAAGCTGAGCTGCTTCAGAGCGTTATCGGCTAGGAGGCTCGATCCAAGGAGGAACGGAGTCGCGGGGCGAGCTCAAACCGAACACTGGGGGTCGCCAACCAGGGGAAACTCCGAGGTTCCAGCCTCCCGTCGAATGGTTTCCTACGCTTCCTCAAAAGAATGGCCGCTCTGAAGAAGGCTCCCTCGCCGAGTTTTCTAATGTGCTCTCGTATCTCTCATAATATTGTGACGAAATGGAGCTTGAAGTGCACCGGGGACAGGGTCCTGCGAGCGTGGCGATCTCGCGGATGGATCTCGCGGACCCTATGAAGTTAGATGGAGAACTCTTAAGAATGACGCAAGGTTTACGAAACGATCAATTTGGCACCTCGTGCGAGTTATGCCACGTGGACGTTACGATCATTCGATCACAGCCGATGATCAATGAAAAACAGGTATCCGAGAGTGGACGAATGATTGTGTGAACGGAAGAGTGAATGAGTGAAAAGTCAATGGAACGATAAATGATCGGATAGGACTACCGCCCGGTAATGGTATCTGCGGGTCTACCATAGGGGAACACATGTCGATAGATTTGGGCGTTTCTGAATTTCCGCATTGGCCTGCCTCGAGGCAAGGTCGCCCTCAGCCACACGAAGTCCACTTGAAGAACTTCTGTTTTAATTTTGACGACACAACCGTGATATCGGCTGCAATCGAGTGCGCTTCCGATAGCGATGCGATATCTTCCCCATGAGAGCCTGCGGGCGGACCGAAGATTACTCTCCGGAAAAGGAATTTACGCTGCGAGAATGTCAGGAAGTTTCGCGGAGGAAATTATTGAGTTCGGTTGCGGCTCAGGCTAGCGAGTCACCGCCGTGTTTCCAAACAGATGCTTCAACAGTTCAATGGATGCTGAATCCGTCTGTTTTTCGGGTGGAACCAGCGGCGAGCAGGGCGGCTTCATCCTGTTGAAGATGACGATCGGTGATCGATGATTGACACCAATTAAAGAAGTGGTTCATTCTCTTCCAAGTTTTCTTGACCGACAACTGAACCGATTGCTCCGATCGCAAGGTCGCGTGCTTCTCACAGAACAAAGCTAATTGTTACTCGCCATTGTTTGCTGAAAGATAGCAAAACTTTATGCAATCGGACGAACCTCTTGAGCAATTTGCCTCCGCATTGTAACTGTTCGATTCTGTCGACTGAATTGTGACGGTGTTGCCCTCCCGATCGTTACGGGCAAGTTTATCGTTCGCATTTTCGGTGAAACCTTAATTCTTCATCATGCGAGCATTTATGCCCAGGATCGCCGAGTCGTGCTGTGAATTTTCGGTTCTCCAAGCTCTTGACAAGAGGGAAATTTCCGTAATATGCGGTGAAAACAATGGTGGAATTTCTGACGGAAACGTCCTTCCAGATTCTGTTCTGGCATCTTCCTGCTCTGCGTGACATTTCGGCAGCGGGGCGCGCTGGACTTCAGAGAGAGATTCTTGAGGACTGATTGTGCTGCGAGCAATCTGATTATCATGATCGGGCGGCCTCCACCGAGTCGCTTTTTCCGGCTCCTTCATCCGGTGAAGCCCGGCAAGAGCTTGGTGAATCTGTTGCTTCTCGGCCCCTGGCTTCCAAAATAGATCCTGACGATGTGTTCCGGTCTCAATTCGAGTTTGAGAGCGATCCCCGAACTACGGTCCGAGCTTAATCCCCAGCGCGATCGAGCGCACCGCGCGTCAAATCTTCTCGAGCCCGTCCAAGCTGCTCACCCTTTAACGCTCAAAATACCCACCTATTCCAACAGTGAATGGCGTTTTCGAAGCTGTCGTCCAGGAGCAAAGATCAAAGTCTCGCTAATCTCCGCCAAAAATGAGTCTGTCGCGCCTACTAAAGTGATGCGGATGCCGGTTCCACTGTCGCTCGCTCTGTAGTTCGTCTCTGTGGAGAACGATGGTTCCGGGATATCCACCAGGAACTGAATTATCATATTTTGTTTATGTTCCTCTACCAGCTTCACACATATGTCCGAATTATATCGCAACAAAGGAGCACGCAGTATTCGTTGGAAACCACGGCGTCATCTCGCCCGAATCAGATAGAATTCATATGAAATCGACACGCAACCCTGTCGTGTAGAACGTATTCCCACCAGATTTCGCTCAGGCCGGCGAGCTTCAGCGTCAGACTTTCAATCGATTCATCCAAACAACAACAGAGCCACGAGGCTGACGCCGATATCAGTTGCCGCTCGTCACATGCAGCTTCTCCGTTTCCTTCCATTCCCGTATCTTCGTTGCTGGGTCGGACTCACCGCTCTCGCGCCCAGGATTCGGGAACCACGGCTCCAGTGATTTCAAGTTGCAAAACAAGATCTTCATCAGAGATCCGCTGTTCGATTGTCAAACATCTCGAAAAGCGTCTTCGACCGTACAGTTTTCTAGTCATGCCAAGCTCCTTGTTCTTTTCTACCCTGTGGCGGCTCTATGAGCTTCGCATGTGGCATGCCACCGAGCACATAATAACTGCCCACTGTTGGGAGCCTTTTGTCAAACTAGTATCAAACTATAGTTTGTCGTTTCATATTCTTGGGCCCGGCACCTCATTCCTCTGATGTGCGTTTGTTGAATCTTCTGAGCGGAAGTACCGTTCCATCAAACCGAACTGCCCAGTTTAAATCCGTTAGACACACTTTCCCCGAATGATTTGTTCAAATTTACCCCTGGTCACATAGCAGGTATTCTGTTGGCCATGGAAATTCCTTGGTTTGTTCATTAGACCCTCTTATGCTACCTGTTGAATGAAAGAGCCTCTGGATTGAGTCAGATCGAGATCATCATACAATACCTCAGGAGATTCAACGACCCCACATCGCTGGACTCTTGGCCAAAGGTACGCCGGCGCCGATCAGCACTTCAACACACCGAAGCTTCCCGCAAGTTGAGAGATCGCTGAGAAAAGTTGAGAAAGCCACATAGATTTCGATCTCCAAGATTAAGCTCTGTATCGGCCGCAGTCGGAACGTGCCGTGCCGTTGCTTCCATTCTCGGCGATTCCGCTCAACACGGCTGCGGGCAAGGCGGAAAGAGTCGATCGAGGCAATGCAGCCTTCTGACCGTAGAAGCGAGAAATTCGGAGGGTTGGGCGTGGTAATCCTTCCTTCGTACACTTCCATGAGCGCCCACTAATGGTTCACGCGTTGCAAAAAGCCCGGTCAGCTCGGTTGACAATCACAAAACTCCACGACGGAGTCAGCGATACCGGGCAGCTGGTCCTTTTTTGCTTCGTTCGACGACGAACTCAAACTTCCTTCTGTCCAAGGTCGTCCCCGTGGATCAGAAAAAAGAGCTTCATCGCGCGAAAGTCGTCTCCTGAGCAGTCACTTCGAACTCCCTACGAAACTCTTCAGGCTCTAAATTCGCCCTCGACCCACCACTTGTCTTCGCGTGTTGTCAGTACGAATGATTCACTCGTTCTGCTGAATGTGCGAATCGCCCGTTTCCCTGTGACGGTAGTCGCTTTGATCGTAATTCGATTTGGGCCATTTTCAAGTCTGGCGTTAAAAAGTGGAGCTAAATGGGATACACGTAACAGCGTGGCGCCGCGGAGCGCAGAGAAAGAACAGCTCTGAACGGAGCATGTCCACCGAGCGAGCGTCTGCAGTTTTTCTGACCATTGGAATGCAGCTGTTGAGCGATTATCATTATTATTATTTCGCCGTTCAACAGGCTACCAAGTATAGGGGGTGGTGTCGACAGGCGACCAATCGTCCGGCTAGCTGGTTTGTTAGCCATCTGATCGTTTGATGGTCGCCATGGGACGCGTCAAGGCTACACTGAAATTGGAAAAAAAAATCTATTTCAGCGGGTCCCCGATAGCCTTAATGCCAGCTGGTATTCGGTTGCTACGGCGGCGTGAACATGTTCATACTATGGATGAATCGAAAGCGTTGCTGCACGGTGCTCAACACGTTGGACTGGAAGCACATTTACTCGAATTCAATTCTCATATATCGTTTCCACAATATGCCGGCTGGTAGAATCTTTCACTGTTCAACAATGCAGCTGATGACTGATAGTTTACCGACGGGATGGGCTGACGATCTACACGGCTCGAGGCGAACGTGCGGACTCACGTTGCCACATCGAGTGCCGGCACCACAGTATTTACGGGAAAAGCGAAGCGAACACACGGCCGACTCGCTCACCCTGGGAACGGTTTCCATGGTTCCCATTCTTGTCGGTAATGTATCGATACGAGCTCAGAGAGGTCTTCCAGAGTGTTCGTGAGACTGGATTCACGTGTCCCAGGCCGGAAACGCATCCCCTGAAGCTCCCGGCGAACTCGCCGGATCCTGACGCTGATGATTGAGCTCGATGATGAGAAACAAAATCCGCAGAATCGTCGAATTGCAAAGTTGGCATCGAGCGAGATTCGGCAATAGATCAAACTCTGGTTGCCGACTTTTTCCGCTTCCCTCCATCGAGCCTCCCTGACTCAGACGCAGTCAGCAGAGAACAACAACAACCATAACCTAACGGGCTTCCTTACTGCCCTGGCCAGTGACTCGTTGCGGGTGACGGATCGAGAATCCCGCAACTGGCGAAGCATTCCATGGCTAGAGTCCTCGATGGAGGGAGGACTTCCCTCTGCCGTATGATCAAGAATCGAGGATATATCGATGAGTGTCTGCCTGAGGATCGTACGGATGAGTTCTCGCGTTATCGGATTCCTGAGGTCATCAGCGAGCTTTGCCATTACGCTCTGCCATAGTCGTGCATTGTGCCTGCATTACTCGTCATATCTGGAGGCTTGGCTCGATTTTTTCATTTCAGGTTGGATGACCTTCTCGTAGAATGCTCGATGGCGACAAGAACTATACACTCCGCATCCTGTACCCCGCAGCGGCGCTCTGGTCCAGTCCGTTTTTTATCCGCTCTTCATAAGAACGTATGCATTGTGTTACAGCAATGCGCGCCGTTCATCGGCGAAGCCTTCAGGCACAAAGAATAGAAAATAACACGCACGTTACAGTCTTTATCCGCGCCTCAGCCCAGCCAGACAGCTTCGTTACTTGCTTGCATTGTTGAAGTCGTTTCTAACAGAAATTCCTTTTCGATCCATAGTCAAGTGGAAAAGGTTGTCGAATGAGTCTCTTACTAACGATCAGTACACTCACAGATCACGTGTTCGAAGATCCAGAATTTTCATATTTCGATCTATTTGCACCCTGCCGCCCAAGATCCTGCGGGATTCAATTGATCTGACGTTCCATGTTCGAGCGGGCGAACGACTCGTCTTTCACAGGTGTGGTTTATTTCTAATGGTCTCGATGCCTCGGACTACTCAGACAAATCATTGGACTTGTCAGCGGGGACGAGGCTCTATTTTCTCAACTTCCATCGTGGACTCAATGTTTCTGCGACAACCTCGAAGCAACCGAATGTTTGACGCAGTTGATTCTAGCTCGATGATCCGGTGATTTAAGTGCTCGGAAGGATCCGAATGGAGCGAGGTGTTTGCCGCTACGTTGGTGGACAGCTATGATCTCGCACGGATGACACCACGGCTTTCGGCGACGATTTGCAGCAGATTTTTCGGCAGGAGCCGTGGCTACACGTCCTGATTTCCGCGCCTGCTCACAGAACATCGCCGAATGGAAATCGTCCCCGAACTGTCCACACGAACGCGCCCGGAGCTCGCATCTGCGGTTTCTGTGGAGCGTTGGGCGTTTCGGGTTGCGATTCCGCGAGGTCCATGGAACAGCTTTCATTAGAACGGCCTCTAGAGAAGAGTATTGGAACGAATGCTGTCGGGCTCAAGTCCGATTTGTGAGATTGGCCGGCTGATCCGTTGCCGTCCCTGCTTCAGGTCCTGTAATTGAGGTGTACCTACCGATGTGACCGCCTGCTCTGGCTGCTTTCGCACCAATGCCATCCCAGCCGTGTGACACTGCGCCGAGCCGGTTGATCGACGTGTTTTCGGTGGGAGTTCTCTGGCAAGCGCATTAAGGGTCGACCGGAGCGAAATGAACGGTTTTTTTTTGCCATAGCGACGGGGCATACGTTTCGATGGAAACCCGCTCCTTCGTCCGCCTCCTGTCCGTTGAACGCCGCCGTAGCCAAGGATCAGAAGTGAGTGAATGTCGACGATGCCGAGTGAACAACGGACTAATTCATTTTTTTTTTTAAATCGCAACGAACGGCCCCGCGTTTAACGGGAAACGTCTCGCGGGACCGGCTTCCCACTCACCCTCCGCACACACATATCGGCGTTTGATCTTCGACCAGCAATGAACCAAAAACGCTTTCGGAGAAAAAGACGTCGACACGCGATGGTCAAGTACGGTCGGCGAGCTGCGGTGGCCGGCGTCAGATGGAGGCACAGTCCAGCAGAAGAACAAGGAACGAGAGTTCTACGCGCAGACAGAATCAGCATGAATTCCAACAAAGCTTGCGTAACCGCTCATCCAGCCTCCCTGCTTGTCAGGTTGTTGGTCTGGGTGCGTGATTCGCGCGCCAGCTCCGTGATTGTGTGTCTACATTCTTTGCATCCACTCCGACACAGAACTGATCCGGAGCAATATCGGAGCAACCATGGGCTGTTGTGTCGAACGAAGCAACTATTCTGTCACCTCGTGGGAATAGATCAGCGTAAAATGACGCTTCCAGGATTCGTTCCTCTACCGGATAAACAATTTGCGCACATGCATCTTCAGCTCGTTTTCCAAACTCGTTCTTTTCTGGCGACACGACAGCTTCTGGGTGCGTGATCATGACCCGCGCGGAAGAGCTCGGCGGAAACGAACGAACGAACTCCTCAGAGCCTGGTGTGCGAACGATCCATGTGTCATATCCGCATTCCTTGAAACGAGCCATCCTCCCATGCAAGTGTAAACGAATACTCTGACCCTTATGTTCTAAGATATCCAACGGAGAGGTTCTCACATACTCCGAAATTATCATGATGGAGGGGGGGACGGTCATGCGTCTCTCGAGAAGGAGCGCTATCAGCATGTTCGACGATTCTAGATTCCGAATAGTAAATTGCACGATGTTGAGACGTTGAAACTGTGCGTGGCGAAGAATTTGCGATCGTAACAGAGGAACGCTTCGATTCGGGGAACCGCGTGCGGCTGATTTCGTATCGGAATTCGAACAGGCTTCGATCAGGGAGAACGTGGTTAAAGCATCGCATTTTATTCACAAAGAAAACGTTGAATGATACGTTCTCACAAGGAAAAATACGTTCCAGCTGTAAACATATCCAAAAGGATAAACATCTCAGGTGGAAAAGTACTGTTCTAACGTTCGTAAATTCGTCTCGCTGACCTATCACAACCTTTGGTTTATCATCAATTATCACATTGTGGCTGTGAGTAGAAAACTCTTCAGCCACTCCCGCCTAAGTGAAAAATTGGCGGGTTTTTGCGGGATGCGACCTCGAGTGCGCAGTAAAATCGCTTGAGAGTTCGGTGGGTCACGTAGGTAAAAACTTCCTTCCTCCGGAACTCTCCTTCAGTACGCTGGTGTCGTTCACGTAACACACTCGCAACCCATTGCCTACTATACAAATGAGTCATGGTATACACAGCGTTCACCCGATCCATATACAAATACTCATCCGTTCTGCTATTCCGGTCCTCCAGCGCCCCGCGAGGCGTTAGAATTGATCCGCCGGCACCGAATCGTGATTTGCAACACGCGCGAACAAAAATCAGACTATCGCGGACGAAACGCTGTCTCCTGAGCGATCACTGTTCTTCTGTTCGGATCTTTTTCGGCTTCGCGCGAGGACTTTCAAGATACCAGTCCGATTGAACGTGACCCCGAGCTGCCATCAGAAAGACGAAAATGGCTGTGCACACAAAAAAGCCACCTTGCAGCGCGGCCATGCCCACTTGCGAGAGATCCATTTTCGTCGTCGGATGTTCTCTCGAATCTTTACAAAGCCGTCCGTGAGGAAACAAGTTCAGACACGTTCACTGTTCCGCGACGCCCGATCGCTCGCCGGCTGATGATGGTACAGCTCTCCAAGAGTCGCAAGCTTTCGCATAGGTTCACCGGAGACGGTATCTCATTTGAAGCTGCCAAACAACACTCCAGCGGTTCCTGGTGGGTTTTTCGCTGATACGGTCAAGCTGCTCTCGAGCCGGCGATTCGAGCTGTGCGGCTGAAGAGGATTGGAGCGACGATGCTAGCAGCCGAGACTGTTTGCTTGCTTCTCTGGTCGACGACGGCTACGCTCGGTAGCTATGGGCGTTCTGGTGGCTAGCTGGCTGCCCGGCGGTAACGTTGGTCTGTGCCCGCAATGGCTCAACGACAGAGAGTGACAGACTCTACTCTCAACAGAGGTCACCAGCTGTTCGGTAAGGAGGACGACGCGCCTTGAGCGCAGACGAGCATGTTGCCGATTTCTGCCGTCGCCTCTGGTCAATGCGGCGGCAGCGAAAACAAACAGTGATAACTGCGGCAGGGAACGTGACGTCTCCATTGCTTCTAAGACGGATGCGCGGTCGTTGTGCATGGACGATGTGAGCGTTGGCTTCATTCACGAGCACGCTCGGGTCTCTCCCGACATGTTAGACATGACTTGTCAAGCTGCTCTCAGAATGAGGGATCGCATCGAGTCTCTCAGGATTCCCGAGCGAGCAGCGGCAGAGCTCGAAGAGGAACAACTTCTCGCGGAATGCTAGCGCACAGAAGAGTTATTGAAATGGATGCGGGTCGTTCACAGAGAATTTTACGAGAACAGCTTCGAGCATAACAAGGGGATTAACGAGAAAATCAGATAATATTCGTTTTATATGGCGGTCGTTTACGACCATGATCCACGTGAAATGACGGACTAACCCTGAAATCCAACTACCGAATGGGAAGCGCGGCACATTCTGCACATTGTATCAGCTCGGCGCTTTGTCACTTCCGCCTGTTTAGTCCTGAGAGGCCGAATTCAAAGGATCTCATTCATTCCATCGGTTAGTCGCCCGCTCATTCGCCCACCCGACACTCACCAGCTGGAAATTTCGGCCCGAGTCATTCGGTTGGGCCATGTCACCGCTGTAGCTTTCCCTCTCGATTGTTTGTCTCGCTTATCTAACACAACGGATCCACTTGCTCGTAATGATTGGACACGATGAACAACGCGCCACCTGTCGAATCCTCGGCAGCTCGTGATTATTCATCAAGTATATTTTTCTTATGACGAGTACATATTTGATGCAAGTGACGCCTACGTGCCGTCAACACCGAACGCTTCCCAACAGCGCTCCGCCACATATTCCCACACCGTTGATCAGTAGAGGAGGTGCAGAACGCCTCGAGCTAGGATAGCGTCGATAAATCTTAGGTACTGGCGGTCCCGCGAACGCGATCTCCAACCGATTCCGAGGCTCAGCTTATTCGGTCTTCGAATCTTCTAGAAGTTCACGGAACTTCGGGGATGTGTGAAGAGGTCAGCAGATTGACACTGTTGTGGTTGCGGAGCGGCTGAGGCTTCAGAATCGTTTACAACATCGCGCGTGACCACTCACCAACTTATTCGCCACATCTTCACGTGGAATGAAGTCGAGATCTGGTCCGAATATCAGGCCCCAACGTCCATAGCTCGCCTCTCTCAATCGAAACAATTGACATGACTGTCACAGGAATCCATCATTCCATGCGAAAGACCCGCGGAATTCATCAAGGTCAAAGCCGACAAGAAACAGATCACAGAATAAGTCCTTATCTCGAATAAGGAACCTGTTGGATGACTGGTTATTGCTCGTGGTTCTTTGCTTTTGCGCTCGACATCGAATATGAATCTGCCTTCAGACTCTTCTACTCCTTCAATTCGCGACGGACTGATCACGGCCGGATAGAAACGAATCAGGTGGCGATTTCGCTGACCAATGAAAGCTAACGAACGGATCTTCTCGTTTCAGTACCAAGCCGCTACATACCCCAAGGCGTTTGCGACTACTGCCTGGACGAGGGCGTCGGCAACCTCACCAGCAACAACTATCCGCTCAAGTACCCCACGAACCATGACTGTACTTTCCGGATAAAGAAAGCTCACAAGAACATCTGTGCAGTACGCTTGCTGTTCCACGACTTCGACGTCGAGCACTCGAGGGAGTGTTACAAAGATAAACTCATCGTCGACGGTGTCAGCTATTGCGGTGACAGCTGGAGAGGTGAAACAAGTGAGTGAATCCGCAGAAGTCTTCTCATCGTTGCTTTAGCTATTCGACGCCTAAGGGGCTAACGTGGCTCATTCCATCCTAACAACGATTGCAAACATTGCAGAAATTGTACAGTTCTTCAAGAGAGATGAAATCAGACTCAAGTTCGTCACGGATAATTCAGGCTCGGGTCGCGGTTTCTGGATCGAAGCAGAACCGGTCTCCTGCGCTGATGGGAGAACTGGGTCCGGGGGAAGATCTCTGCAGAACCCTGAGTGCGAGGAAGTCTTCAGAGAGAAGGAGTTCACCATGAACACAGACAACGATTGCACCTATTACATCCGTAAAGCTCCGCTCAGTGGCATTTGCGGCGTGCAGTTCCGGTGAGGGGAAGCACAGCAGCACCCTGGGTGCAGGATCCGCGATATTCTCGTTTCTGGGGAAACTCCCGCTGTTCGGCAGGCGTCTTGTAGCAGTAGATTACCCCGATACCAACTCCGTGGGTTTCTTCCGCAGGGTTGCAAACATCGGAATGAACTGCAATAAGGACTACATGAGCATCGATGGCGGCCGTGACAAGCTTTGCTACTCGAAAACAGTGCCATTCGACGGAGAGATGATGGTTCTCTCGACCAAGGGCAGCCCGGGACGAGGGAAAATTCGAGCTCGTCAAACGAATGACTGTCCGCTGGCACCGCCACCTCTTTGCGATATCTGTACGGAGCGAATATCAGACGATCTGACGTCGTACGGCTACGCGGTCAGCCAGTATTACAGGTGGGCATCCGATCGAACGAACTCTTCAGGCTGTGGCTGAGCGCGGAGGACGTCGCCGCTCGTTCGGGCGTGAGTCGATGTCTACGACGACGCATGCGCTCGTTTCAGGAATAACCTGCTGTGCAAGATGACCATCTCTCGGCCGTCGAGCATGTTCTGCTCCGTGAAGGTGTTCTTCAAAGACTTCGATGTCGAGGAAAGTCCCAACTGCGACAAAGACTTCCTTCTGATCGACGAGCAACGCATTTGCGGGACAGAGCTTCACGGTCAATCCCGTAAGTGATTCACGTGATAATGGTCCGGCGTTTTCGCGTCCGAGCGCTCGACGTGAACGGTCCGACAAGATGTTTGAACCGATTCCAGGAATCCTCGAATACAACAACGAAGGAAACGTCGAGCTTGTCTTCAGAACGGATGGTCAGAATTCGGGCAGGGGGTTTCACCTGCGATTCCAGCAGCTAGCCTGCACGTCGCTGTCGAACCAGCCGACGCCGAAAGTGCACCGCTGCGCTCACACGTTCATGTCGAAAGAGTTCTCCATCCAGTCGCCCAGGTTCCCCCAGAACTATCCCGACAACACCGAATGCAAATACACGGTCGTGAAAGCGAGTCCGGACACCTGTTATCTGGAGCTCACCTACACCTCGTTCAACCTCGAGGACTCACGGGACTGCTCGAAAGATTTCCTCGAGATCGGCGGGGAGCGGCATTGTGGAAGCTTGCCGACGGATCACATGCGTGAGTTCTGATAACGTTCTCTGGATGATGTTGCTATGCAGGCCGACTTTCCTCCGAGCCTGCTTCGCCCCGATTTAACCGCGGCCTTCCCGCAGATCTGATACCGTTCGTCGATGGAGACAAAGTCGTCCGCTTTCACAGCGATTCTTCGAGCCCAAACAAAGGCTTTTCGATCCGAGCCCGACAACTTAGTTGCGGCTCAAGAAGAATCGGAACCGGGCCCACTGGCAGAAAACTTGAAGGCCCCGTCTGTAACAACGAAACGCCTTTCAACGCGCTAACTTTTGAAATCGAAAGCCCCGGATATCCTGAAGCGTACGGTCAGTGTCCCCGCAGATGATGGAGCCGTTGCCGAAGAACAAAACCTGAATTCCGCTCACGGCTTTGTTTTCTCCTGCCCTGCAGCCAACAGCCAGAACTGCGCCTACACAATACAGAAGAACAACCCGAAAGTGTGTCGTCTGCAAGTAACTTTCGCCGATTTCTCGTTACCGCCTTCGGACACCTGCCAGGGCGATCATCTGTCGATCGACGATCTACGAGTTTGTGGCTCTGTAGTGCCCGGGACCATACGTAAGCCTCGCCTTGCCGTTTCGTGTCCATTCCACCGTGGATTCAACGAGACCGTTGCTCCACATTAGACACGTAGAGGGATTGGATCGGAATCGGGAGTGAAGTCGATGTCCGGCGCGAACGCAGTCGCACTAAAACGAGTCGTCGAAATTCGCGCAGGTGTTTTCGACATGAAGGAGGACTCGAAGAAAATAGAATTCCACTCGGACGAGAAAACAACCGAACGGGGATTCCGTCTTCTGGTGAAACAAGTCGAATGCGATGCTCCCACACCGGTCGCGGAGGGCGGCGAGCAACCCGTGCAGTGTGACCGAGTCTATTCTACTCGGGAGGCTGTCATCACTTCTGTCGGATACCCCAATTCCTACGATAACAACCTTAACTGCGCGTAAGTGTCTTTGTTCAGCTGCTGTTCCGCTTCAGCGAGCTGGCCGGATAGTGAGCGTAAGCAGCACTCCGTCAGACCTGCCCGACACGATGACTCGTTCAGACACCGTTGCTTATGCTACAGTTACACGATCCGGAAGGCCGCCGCTTCTGTTTGCCGCTTGGAACTCGTCTTCCAGAAGTTTGATGTCGAGTCGTCGACCGACTGCGAGTACGACTATCTGCAAGTGGGCAGCGAGAAATTGTGCGGCGTGTTCACTCAGAACACGAGCGGCATCTACGAGTTCGATGAGCCGGAGAAAATACTCAAGTTCCATAGCGATGCCGCCAATTCTCGACCTGGATTCCACATCAAGATGCGGCAGATTGACTGCGGGAAGCAAGAAGAAGAAGGCTCGGGAGGATTCGGTGAGTGAGCTTCCGGTCGCGTTTTCTGCTCCTTCCTCCTTCCGTGCGCTCCATCGACTGTTGGTGACGGCTGCTCCTCGTCATTCCTGTCACGACCCGTTTCTTTCTCCTCTTCACCAGAGGATTTTCCAGATTCGCCCGTCGTGTCCAATGTCATTCCCCGGAAGTGTGACAAGGTGTTCACTTCGAAACTGTTCGATCTGCGGAGCGTCGACTACCCGAGCGGCTACCCCGGGAACCTCGATTGCAAATACATCATCTTCCAAGCCAACAGCGATGTTTGTCGGCTCGAATTCACCTTCATCGACTTCGACATGGAGTCTGACTGCCAGACCGACTACCTCGAAATTGAGGGCGAACGCTTCTGCGGGAATCTCCTCGGCGACACGAAGAAGGTCAGTCTGAGCCAGAACCAGAGCAGGTCCACTGTCTTCGATACTGGCCGCCTCGATAACTATTTCGGGAACTATTGTCGCAGGTGATTCCGTTCAGGAGCGCTCAGAAAATCGTTCGACTGCGCACCGACCCCGTTTCGAGTCGTCCCGGCTTCCACATCAAAGTCAAGCAGGTCGAGTGTCCGTCCAGCGTCTTGGACCGTCCCGCTGAAGACTTCGGCCCCTCCGACAAACCCGGTGGAACGATCAATTGGAAGCCTAGCAAGGATTGGCCCGACCCCGAAGATCACGGTCACGGAGGAGCAGGCCATCGACACGGGGATGGGTGAGTCGAGCGCTCAACTCACGAACTTCGGTTTCCGCTCCGCTGCGACACTTGATGAAGCTGAAAAGTGTCCGCTTGCAGGGAACATTTCCTCGATCACAGCGCAGGGCCCTGCAGATACGAATTCAGCGACCATTCGGGTGTGTTTTACTCTCAAAACTTCCCCGGCCCGTACCCGAACCGCATGAGCTGCAGATACAAGATCAGCGCGAAGCCCGGCCACTGCCAGGTGGAGTTGAACTTTGTGCAGTTCAGACTCGACGAGAACGGCGCCATCCATCCCTCCGAGACTTGCGACCACGACTACATGGAGTTGAGCGGAATCAAATATTGTCACCGACAGCTCGAAGGCCAAATTCGTGAGTTTCTGGTCTCCTTGTCACCCGCGAACACCAGGAAAACCCGATCCCGATCTCGCCACGTCACGAAAACTCTCTCTCCTCCTTCCGCAGGAACTCTGGAGTTTGACGGTCATCCCCCGACCGTCGAGATGAAGTTCTTCACCGACGAAGAGGCGCATGGGAAAGGTTTCCTTGGATTTTATCGTCAGCTACCCTGCCGCGGTCAGCCGGATGGGGGTTCCGGGCGCCCTGTCATTCACAGCGAACCGATTCCAGACACAACAAGATCCCACCAACCGCCAAATCACCTCGGAGAGAAACGTCAGCCGTCGTGTGACAAGCTCTACGCTCTCACAGACTTCAATGTCGAATCTCCAGGATACCCAGGAGTCTTTCCGGGGGGTTTGGATTGCAAATACTTCGTGCGTCGTTCGTCGCCCGACGTCTGCTCGCTAGCGGTGTCCTTCCAGAAATTCGACATTTCCGAATCGCCTGGCTGCTTCTTCGATTACCTCGAAATTGACGGGGAGAAAATCTGCGGTCACGTGGCAACAGGTAGGCGTTCCCACACGAGCTTCACACGGACTGAACCTCTGGGAGAACTTTGAGGCTGATGATCAGAAACTTCTCGTTGAATTGAAGGTACTGTGCGGATCGTGCCGCTGAAAGACTTCCAAACTGGTTTCGTATTCCATTCGAATGAGGGAGCTCCGCAGGGTAGCAGGCAAGGCTTCGTTCTCAATGTGCGACAGATCCCCTGCGGGGGCGACCCGCACATGCATTTGAATGGAGGCAGACTTCCTCAATACCCCCCGTCATTCACACGAACGGATTCGGTCCCGCCGCCGCCCAATGTGCCGCCGCCCCATGCACCCCCACTGTCGGATCGTGGCTCCCCGCACTTCCCCCCGCAGCCTCATCAAGTGCATCACGGCGCAGGTTGGTGTCTTAGATCTGACTTCGTTTCGACTTCCCGATCGAAATCTTTTCCGAGCAGCGTAAGTCATCGTGGAACTACTCCGAACCAGGTGGATACGTCGGAAGCTACGGACGCTACGGTTCCCCGCAGCGTCCTCCAGGCATAAATTATCTCGACGTTTCCCTACGCGACATTTATAGACCTCCGTACAGGCCTGATGCTTATCCTGATGGCCAGAGGTATTATCCCTCGCGGCCTGGTGAGTGCGGCTCGCTGGGAACTGGTTTGGCCGCATGATGTTTTCGGTGGCATTCGCTGGTGGCAGTCGCACTATCAATATCAAGCTTGGCTTGGGGTGTGATATCTCTGTCTGGTTCTGGGGACTGGAGATCGGGAACGGATCTGGGGAATGTCACCAGAGGATCTAACATGTCGTCAGGTTCCTACCCTCAAGGTGTGGACACTTCCCACGGGATGAACGGCCACGGTCCCCATGGTCCGCACGGAGCGGGCCCCACGCTCCCTGGGAGAGGGCAATGCGATCAGATGGTGCACGAGCCCTACTTCGAAATCAAGTCGAATGAGTTTCTGGGCAACCATATCGACTGCAGGTGAGTTTCCCGCTCCCCGTCCTTCGCTTGGAATAATCCAGGACTCCAGAGTGACACCAGAGAAGCCGGTACAGAAACGCTCCGATCTCATTCCAGGTTCACAATCTATCAGCAGAGCCGCGAAAGCGGAATGTGTCTGGAAATCTTGTTCGTCCGATTCCAAATCGATTGTGATTACGACCAGATGCGGATTGACGATCATCAGCTGTGCGGGACGATACCGCCAAACTCGGTCCGCCAATACAAGTTCCACGACCACTCGAGGCCACTGTATTTGTACTTCCACTCTTCATCGGGCGTGAAAGCGAGTGACTTCATCGTGCGGGGCCGCCAGAGTCCCTGTTCGGGGATTTCGACCGGTTCCTACCCGACTCAAGATCGAACAGATCCTTATCACCCGCACTCGAGGCCCGGACACGATCACGAGCGACCGAGCTACAACAAACCCACTCAACCTCCTTACAATAAGCCCAGCGGCGGCAGCTACGACCGACCCTTTGACCGTCCCCCACACGGCAGGCCCTTCGATCGTCCTAGGCCTTCGAATCCTGCGTTCGATCGACCTGAAAACCGACCGTTCGACGGACAAAACCAGCGCCATCCAAACTGCGATGCCAGCTTCTCGGGTCTCGAGTTCAAAATCACCTCGCCCGGTTTCCCGAGTCCATATTCCGGTAATTGTCGTTTGCGCACAGAGAACCCGCTTGCCTCTTCCTTCGGAGATATACGCGGCATGGCTCGCCTCCCGGACGTCTCGATAAGCCAAGAAAACTTACAGGTGGAGACTGCAAATACACCGTGCGTAGATACGACGCGGCCACCTGCGCAATCGAGATCTACTACGACCTGATGGATTTAGAACCGTCCGGAAGCTGCAATTCCGCTTACTTAGAGATCGAGGGACAGCGGCTCTGCAACATGCCTTCGAGACAGATCCAGAAGATCAACTTCAACGAGCCGCAATCTGAGAAGGTTATCACCTTCCACGCGGACCGCACCGCCATCTCCCACCGTGGATTTTCACTGCGGGTGCGACAAGTGACAGACTGCGCGGCGCAGGACCGGCCTTGTATGTACCCATACTGCGACTACACAGAGCTCGTCTACCTCAAGTAGATCCCGAACTCACCTCGTTGCATAGTTTTCGTAATCTCTCAGTAACCGTTCCCCGAGCCGTTCTGGCTCGGTCGCCGCATTTTCCGCGAAGATGAGGCTGTACATAACAAATGTAGGCGACGAAAGCCCGGGGTCATGTACAATGAAATATCACCGTTGTCTCAAGTTTAGAAATTTGGCCGACAAACTCGGTTCATGAGGAAGTGTTTAACAAGAAGTTCACGTAAGTTTCCGTCGTCTTGCTGTGCATCCCCCCCTGAATGTCCCTGATCCTTTTGGCCCATGTCTGCTTCACACAATGGCTGTCGTATCTTCTTCTGTGGCTCGATTTTTTTTCTCGTGGGTAGCACACTGGTCTGACAAGCGGTGATCCCGAACCCGGTGGCATTCCCCCAACAACACCTGGTGGTATTTTGTTGGACAAGACCCGTTTCTACTCCTGACGCTAGTCACCACTCGTGAGCCGCACGTTGGATCCCTGGCTTCTCGAAACGCATCCCGAATGTCCGAACTCGATTCATGAAGCGTTTTGTCCCCTCGTTCCCGGATCCGGTTCCTCAGATCGAGAGATTCTCGGTGTTCTGTCAGAGAGTACCTGGGCGCTCCGTTCTTACCACACGATTTCCGCTTCCAGTCGGGAAAGAGGCTCCTCTTCCACCGAGTCCTCTCTGCGATTATTGCCAACGCGAAGCTCACGGCCAGTTTGCTTCACCGAATTACCCTAGTCCGTACGGAGCGAACGCGCGCTGCTCCTACAGAATCGAGCCTGTGGAGGGTTATTGCCAAGTTGAAATATATTGGCATGATTTCGATCTGGAAAGCTCGCCTGGTTGTCTAAAGGACATGGTGGCCCTCGAAGGATCTCATTACTGCTCAAACGACCTGAAGAAGAAATCGAGTGAGTCCAAGAGCGAGTCCCTAAGCGGGCGGTCCGACAAAATGAATTGATCAAGTCGCGAAAAAAATGTCTCATCTCAATCCAACATCGTTCCAAGGCATCTTGGATTTCCCGTCCACCCGTCATCCCGAGATCAAACTCATGCTGCAGTCTGATGCGTACGTGGAAGGCCGCGGCTTTCATATGGAATACAGGCAGCTGAAATGTGCGAATTCAACGACGACAACGGCCGCCGTCGCGCCAACGTCTTCAGCACAGACGACGGGCCCCGTTCCGGAAGCGCTCACCTTTAGAAAGAGCAGTCACGAACAAACCGTGAAGACAGCTCTCTTCATCCGCAACAATAACAACAGCACGTCCAGTCGGCTACTTGAGAAGGTACGACTCGCGCACAACAAAGACATATTAGTCAGATTGCACAGTTTCTTCTGAAGACGATTAGACCTCGACCGGGCGACGCAGCCGCCCATCTGAAACTTGAGCTTTGCCTTACAGAAAGGACGAAACTTCGAGCTGGAACGCGAAGAGGTCGAGTCAGATAGAGAAACCGAGAACTCCAAGAACGTCGGAGCTCCGTCGGGAGGAAACTCAATGATAACCGAGAGCAGCACGTTGAAGCAGGAGATGGCCGCACCGTCCTGGACCCGATTCGCGAAGCCCACCCCTGCGTGGAGATGAGAGCTTTCGTGAGCTTCTTCTGATCGAGAGAGGAACTTGTTTGTGGCACGAATGTATCTTTTTTATTTATTAATTTTCCTCGCCGCCCTCGTGTGAGCCGAGAATCTCATTCATTTGCCCCTCTCTCTCTCTCAAATGAACAGAGTCGACTCGAATAAACTATGCGCAGTTGAAACGAAGCCTTTCGACCGTTTATTCTTCTTCCCGGCTGTCGGCACCTCTGAAGTCGATCGAGAGCCCCCGCAAGATCTCAGAGCGTCGACGAGAGCTCGGTGCAAGTGCCGAGAAATTTCTCGCGAGTGTGTTCTTACAGTACGGACGCTATAAGGAGATCTCAGGCCTCGGAAGACTCGATTTCCAGGAGCGATGTTCTGTAGCACAGAGGGGTGGTAGAACTCGCCAGGAGCTGAGAAACCAGGGGATCCTTGACAACGTTACGGGCCACTCCTGTTGCGCTTTGGATTGCTCAGCCGCTTTTGCTGATTCAGAATCAGGGTTTATTTGATTGGCCCATCTGTTCTCAGAGGACTCTGAACGCCCAAGTTGGGAGAAGGGGATTCGAGCGGGCAACAGAAGACGAAAGGCTTGAACGTTCCTTGGTTCAACGGCTGTCCTCGGATGTTCAGCAGGGCAACGATCGACCGATTCATCTGCGTCGTTGCGCGCTCAATCAACAGGCCTGGCGAGAGCTCTTGGTGCAAATACTTCGCGCGATGGGGTTAATAATTCCCGGGTCGAGTTCAACCGAGCTGCCAGTTGTCCAAAAAAGCTCATATTCTCCCCCAATCTGTGGGGTGGAATTTGTACCGTGGAAAGGTAGTGCCCTAGATGTGCGTGCCGGGTTGTTGAGCGGATGGGGAACGCAGCGAGAAGATGCCATCCTAGATTGAGAGGACGCGACATCACAAAGTGACGATGGAGGAGAGATGGGTTGTAATACAGCCCAGAGATATCAATGAAGATCGTCCCCGTTCCATCCGAACGCGTCTGATGAGTGACGGATCAACATCTGAATGTTTCTCTCCTCTCGCGTTCTCGTGCTGCGCTCCGACCCTAGGTCTTCTGTTCTTTCCCGGTGAACGAGAAGTTCTTCAGCGCGGAGTTAGGTCCACCGAAATTTCCTGATTTCGTAGCTCAAATCCATGCTGCCCGGGTTTGTGTTCCGAACGAAGACGGACGTTCCCCAGATTTAGCTAAAGCGGAGGCTAAACCCGCATACGGACGGAAAAGGATTCCAATAGTTACAGAAACGACTTCGTTCAGAATAAACGCGATTCACGGCTGGAGCACGGTTCTTCGACATGTGTCGGTCAGTCGAACAGCAAAGCAGCCGTTCGGCCATCCATCCAGCTTGCCCGCCTGGCGAGCGACGTGTCTTTCCTTGACATTGAGACACCGCCCTTTCTTTTCGGTCACTATAAATTCCGCCCCTGAGCCAGTGTCCATTCACTGGTGTCTAACACTCACTTCAGCAACAACATGTTCAAGGTAGGCAGAGTACGCTGAGTACATCGGACGACGTCCTCGGAATGAGCATCGCAGTTGAGAGTTCACACGTTCTTGACCACGGTTACAGCTCGTCGTCGCCGCCTCTGTAGCTGTTGCCGCCCACGCCGGAGCTGTCGCCGCTCCCGCTTACGGCTACGGCGCCCCTGCTCTCGGATACGCTCATGCTGCTCCCCTCGCGCATGCCGCGCCTCTGGCCTATGCTGCTGCTGCCCCCGTTGTAGCCAAGGCTGCCATCGCCTACCCTCCCCAGCCTTACCAATTCGGTTACGACTCCGTCGACGAGTACGGAACCAAACAATCCCGCCACGAGGTCTCCGACGCCCACAACAACAAGAAGGGATCCTACTCCTTCACTGACGCCCGTGGAGTCGCTCGTCAGGTCGACTACGTCGCTGATGCTCTCGGTTTCCGCGCTAACATCAAGACCAACGAGCCTGGAACCGCTCCCTCTGCTCCCGCTGCGGCTCTCTACAACGCTGCTCCCGTCGCCGTCAAGACCATCGCTGCCGCTCCCGTTCTCGCTAAGGTAGCTGCTGCTCCCATCGCTGCCTACGCCCATGCTCCGGCCTACGCCCATGCTCCCGCCTACGCCCACGCTCCGGCCTACGCCCATGCTCCTGCCTACGCCCACGCTCCTGCCTACGGCCACTACTAAATGCCTGGTCTAGTCTATGTTCCAAAGTCATAGGATTGTCTGTATTTATTTCTTCTCCTGCTTCTGAATGCTGTGATTGAATAAAAACTTTTTTTCCCCTTGTTAACTAAGTCAGTTATGATACCCCCCATGTCTCTGTAGAGTCAATGATCGCATCGGATAGGGACCATTCAATCGATCGAAGATCAAATCTTGATGGGGAGACTCATGGTACGCGGACTCGGGCAGCTGTGAGTCCTGATCCGAGGGCCCCTAACTACTTTCAAGAATCAGCTCTCTGTTTTGGGGTCTCTGATTGTAGCATTCTCCTGCGATGCGTCCCATACTCTATATATAACAGCTCACCAATAAAAGAGGCACGGTTTCCACAGCCATGGAGCAGAACCGCAGTCGACCATGATAAGGTTATGACAGCGAAGCTGAAAGAGATCCGCGCAGTCGAGAAAATCTCAAGTTATAGTGCCAAACCTCTTCCTATCGAGCTGACTTGATCGTCGTGCAGCACTCGTGCCTGATAGTGGATTTCCACGACCGAGACTCCACTCTACGATCACCTGGAGTTTCTTGGAGCCAGCTTCCTCGATCAATTCAGTATCAATATTCAATAAAGCTGGATTCGTGGAGTTTTAACGCTGGAGGCATTATATCGGTGCCAACCGCGCTCCGACCTATGCATGACTCTTCTGACTCAGAGCCTCTTTCGCGCTATGGTGAACCCACGCGTTCGGGCTTCGAGTGAATGCTCAATCAGGGTTGATTCCTCGAGAATGTTCGCAGACGTAGGGAGTCGGCCGATTCCTCACTTCACTGATCGCTGCCGAAAAATGATGAGCTGCAGAGGACAGTCTGGCGAATGGAAATCGGACCGTCACATGTCTACAAGGATGACCTCGAACGAGCTGCGAATTCGTGGCGATTTCACGGATGGAAAAGCATGGAAAATGCCGACCACGGTATAGACAGGTCGTTATAGGGGCGGTCAATGAGCTCTTTAGGAGAGTCGAACGAGTAGCAGGAGAAAAACGATTTGCGGATGTCTTGGGAGTTCGAAGCCTGAACCTGTTCGTTCTAATTTGCAAGTAGCCTTCGAAGACAACACGAGAGCTCGGATAGCTGTTGAAACGAAACAAGTGGTCTTCAGTCACCTTGACCAGCGACAGTTTCGGTCGACCCGCTAGGTATCTTCGGTGCATTGTTTATTCAGTCCCCCGCTAATGAATTGAAGGGAGTTACGTCAGACGGCTTCGAAGGGTTTTCTTCCCAACAGAGACTCCATTGTCTTTGCAGAGCGGCTTTCTCGTCGGTGATGAGCGGTCTTGAAAGCCAATTGATGGTTACGCTTCACCGTCAAAGCTAGTTTCTAGTTGATATTCTGTCACTGACAGAGTTGTCGGCTGGAACTAACGGCGATTTCGTGGACGTTCACGATAATGAAGATAGTGATACCGATGATTGCTACTGGACATCTACAGAAATTGAACGCCACCCTTTCGACTTCCGTTGTTATAATAAGCGACAAGTTGAGCGGGGTAGTGAGCGACCAGCTTGTAGATAACCTTGGTGAGACCCGAACCGGTAGTCGAGAAGCCTCACCCTCTTATTGGTCCACCAGTCGAACTGACTACATATAAACCGACGTAAACCAGCATCGTTCACAACAGAATCTGTTTCTATTCCATCCAACCATGTTCGCCAAGGTACGACGAATGCGTTGAGTGAATGTTTCGAACGGATATACTCCTACCCCTACAGCTCCAGCCCGAACGGAATATCTCGCCCGGACTTAAGGACTAATTTCCTATTATAGATCGTCGTCGCCTCCGTGGCTGTTGCCGCCGCTAACGCTGGAGCTATCGCTGCCCCAGCTTACGGTGGATACGGTCTTGCCGCCCCAGCTTACGGTGGATACGGTCTCGCTGCCCCAGCTTACGGTGGATACGGTCTCGGCGGATACGCCAGTGCTGCTCCCCTCGCCTACGCTGCTGCCGCCCCCGTTGCCAAGTTCGCCGCCGCTCCCTTGGTTGCCAAGGCTGCTATCGCGTACCCTCCTCAGCCCTACCAGTTCGGTTACGACTCCGTTGATGAGTACGGCACCAAGCAGTCTCGCCACGAAGTCTCTGATGCTCACAACAACAAGAAGGGATCCTACTCCTTCAGCGATGCTCGTGGAATCGCTCGCCAGGTGGATTACGTTGCCGATGCTCTCGGCTTCCGCGCCACAATCAAGACCAACGAGCCCGGAACCGCTCCCTCTGCCCCCGCGGCCGCTCTTTACAACGCCGCTCCCGTTGCCGTGAAGACCATCGCTGCCGCTCCCGTTCTCGCTAAGGTTGCTGCTGCCCCCATCGCCGCCTACGCTCACGCTCCCGCCTACGGACACTACTAAGTCGTCCTTCTGTCCAGGAGTCTATTTTCCCCTGTTCTCTAGTCTCTCTTTCCCTTCCTGCATCAGTTGCACCCCCTCCCTCTCCTGCCCGTTCCCAACGGGGAAGTGCCATCGATCGTTCCCCCAATAGAAATTGCCAAATAAACAACAGATTCATCGGGATTGCCCATGAGCACGAAGTCTGCTCCATCTCAATGAGATCTTCACACGTCAAGCCCCAGTGTGAGGAGCTCAGGAATTTTCGTTGGAGAGATTTTTCGAAGTATCCACATGCATTCATACCCTCGGGATCTTGGATTTATTGATAAAATAACGGATCTATGGTGAGGAGAAGAAAATTCGAAAACAAATAGAGTTCATCGGATCACAATTCTTAATGAAGCTGCCACTGTTGATGGAAACTGTTCCTTTCCGGCAGCGGGAGGCCGGCGTTTCGGACTTGTCAGAGATGACGGGACTCTATCGAAATTTTTCACGTGAATCCCTGCTTTTAGACTCTCATCGCAGATTGTCATACACCATCGTGATGACTGAAGTCGCTGCTTTCATCATCGCTCTCGTTCGATGCCTGTCGGATGGTGAGGAACGGAGTTGCTTTCGAAGGATGAGATTGTTTAGCGTCTTCTTCCAATTGACCGATTCTCCGACGTAGCGCGTTCACAGAGTGGATCAAAGCATCCTTCTCGTCCCGAACACCTCTTATGAAGCCCTCCAGTCTCTTCACGGTCGACCGGTGGCTTTCCACTGATGCTTCCAACATCAAACCCTTGCTGTGAGCCACCTGTAGGAGCATAAGAGAACACAGCTCCAGTTAACACAGTTCAGTGAACTCGATGAGAGCTCCCCGAGAGGATGAAATCCTGGTTTTACCTGGAGCTGTTCCTGAAGATTCTGGATCTCCAGCTGGAGATGCTGGTTCTGTGACCTCAAAGCAGAGATTTGTTGCTCAAGATCGTTTTTGACATTGAAATCTTTGCCGTCGCTTTCTTGGCAGTGCTGAGGAGAGTGGAGAACTTCCTCCTGGATCAGGTGGAATTCCACTTCGTATTCCAGAATGCACCTCGATAGGTTCGCTTGGGATGCAGTCTGAATGATCGACTGAACTTGCTGCTCGTTGAGAACGGGTACTTTGTATTTCAAGTAGTCGGACAGCCCTTCAAAGTCCTCGCAAGCCATCAAGTTGTCTTTGTGGACGCACAGAAGCGCCAATGCGACCTTTATGACGGCTTCCGTTCCCTGAGAGGGGTTAAAGACTTACTCCCTCGATTCCTCTGCGAGTGTCTTGGGAAAACAATGATCTCAGGGATACCCAAGTTCCGCTCACCTGAATGAAAATGAGATCGAAGACACGCACAACAAGCTCGAGTGGGAATTGAGATGCGAACACTGTCAGAAACCAGGGCGTGGCATACAGTGCAGGTTCCATTTCAAATTTTTCGAAGTGCGTGTACAGGTCGTTGTGGATGTCGTGGAGAAGACGCCAAAGCTGATACAACTGAACCTGCAAACCTTCCATGTTGGGCAGATACAGCTGTCGGAAACGGAGCTGAACCATGAAGTGCTTCAAAAGGTGAAATGCTTCCTCTTCGGTTCCGTGAAGCAACAGAACGCCAGAAACGAAAGCTAAGCCCTGACAGTAACCGACTTCTGGATCAACGATGGAATAGGCTTTCAGAACGTTGAACAACGACAACTGTCCTTCGCCGAATCCGTCTTTGTAGAATTTGTGGGTAGGAAACGTCCGAGCCAAGTCCACGAGTATGAGATGTTGGTTCTCGGTGAGCATCTCCAGCAGCGAGCTGTACTCGGCTGCAATGAAAAACTTCCTCTACTTATCCGAATGGAAGTCCCGATGGACTCGTTCGATGGATACCAATTTGTGGTTGGCTCGAATGCGGGCTGAACCTCACCGATGAATATTGGGGACGCGAGATCGATGGGACCTCGATAAAAGAATCGGTTGTAAATCCTACTGAACAGCTGCCAGATTTCGCCCCTCCGGCACTTCGGCACGCCTTGCCTGACCAGAACCAGGATCAGCTCTTCCTGACTCTCGAATCGGTTCCTCAGCAGGGCTTCCCAACTGCCTTCATTCGGAGCACCTGTCTCAGGATAGTCCAGGCAAGTTTGTTTCCTGGAAAAGTGGATCCCAGCCGTGAGAGGAGGAATGCCGAGAAATTCTCGGCAGAATTTCACATCAATCGTTTAAGAACAAGTTTTTTTTTTCAGCCAAAGTTTGAAGAAAGTTTCACGTCGTTAAGTGCGATACCGCGGGGCGACCGCCAACCTTTCAATTTCTGTCTGCTGTATTTTGATTTTCTCGTTTTCACGCTCCATTCTGTTGAGCATAATGGTTTCTCTGATGGCCTTACGCCACAGCTCCTTGAGCTCTCCACAAGTTCGTTTCCGGTTGGCTAGTTCGGACGGAAGATCTGTTCTAGAAGTCTTTCTGGAAATGCGTCTGATCATATTTCTACGATTGGGAATCGAAGTCGGCGCGGGAAGAACGAAATGTGGATAGCTTCTCGGAGGAGGCGGCGGTGGAGGGGGAGGCGGCGGTGGAGCGGGCGGCATGGTACTGAGGGAGCGACTCGGTGATCTTCTCTCGGGAGTGAGCTGCCTCTCGATCGGCTCAGGAGATTTGGAGCTTTTCTCCGGGAGCTCTTCGAGGCTGAAACGAGCGGAGCGGGTGATCGAGAGGGCGCATGATCGCATACAGTCCAGAATCGGGGTTTCACTCCGACTTACACGGCAAGATACTCTTTCGAGCGATGCAAGGATTCTGTGGAGATTTTTCTGACCGCGACGCTCTCGTCACTCGAGGAAGCACCGGTGTAGCTTTTAAGGTCGGATAGAGGTAGAGCGCTCGCAGAACCGCTCCTGTCGAGAGGAGTTGAGACCGTTCGTTCGGGCAGCGAGTTCTGTCGTTGGGGCTGCGAAAATCGTCACGATGAACCTTACATGAATTCAACGCCATCCGTAGACCCGATGTCCCGAGGCTCTCGTGTGCTAGCTACTGATGTTCACCACCATGTACTGGAAAGACGTTGTTACTCAATCTGGATGAGGACCGAACGAACCGTATATTACCTTCAGAAGAGTTTCGAACGACGCGGACAGTGTTTTCTGAGCTTTCTCTTTGATGTCTTTGAAAAGACCTAGTACCGCCTTCTCCTTGACGCCCTGTGGCTGATGGAAATGCATTTTCTGTTTGAATTCGAAGTGCTCGCGTAGCATGTACATGAATACTTCGTTCCGCTGCTGTGGTGCATCCAGGTCTTTCGTCGGAACTCTAGCCAGAACGTTTTCGCGATCCGAGTCATCGATAACATTGTGGACCCAGTTCTCGATGAGACGCCACGATTCCTCAACATCCATGTTTTCCAGTCTGAGGCAGAGATTGTGGAACTTCAACATCGGACAAGCATCGCATCCGAAATTGTGGGTGGACAGTTTGTTGGCTGGAAGCAAACGAGCGACGGTCAAGGAGTATGCGAGCGATCCACTCCGAGGGAGGAACGGTTCCGTCCGGACGTCGGTAGTGTCAGAGATACCTTAGTAACCGTCGCTCAGTACCAACCTGACTTTTTCGCGACGTTCTCCTTAGATTGCTTCACGGACAGAACTATCTCGCTGGCGATGGCAGGTGACGAGCATTTGAATACCAACCGACCGTACGGGAGGCTGCTGGTCTCACTCGAGTCGACACAGGTGATTGCGAAATGGTCCGCAAAGTTGTTGCCTTCAACACAGCTGATTACCTCGCCGAAGTTTTTGCTCCATGAAACTTGCTTCTTATCGGCGCTCAGCAAGACGAGCTGTGTTCTGCCGATGATGAGTATCATCGTCCTGTTACGCGTCTCCATTTTCTGTGGTTGCGGTCGGGAATTCCTGTCCAACAGTCCGCTCGGTGTGATCTGCTTGAGCGCGCTCAGAATCGAACGGCTCCCGGTGGCATCGAGGCTCACTTGATGGTTACGGGGCAGAGAGGCGCTCTTCGGACCCTCCGGGATCGAGTCTCTCCTGTGATCGATGAGCCCACTTGAGCAGACTCGGACGCCTTCATCGACTTTATTCCTGGAAACTTGGGCATCTCCGAGTCTCAACTTCCCGACGTAGAGGACTTCGAACGACGCAACGTAGTCTAGATTGGCGACGCATCGAGGCAAGTCCTCTCGCAGTAAATGATGGGAGAGCTCTCTGATTGAGCTGAACAATTCTTTCACCTGCTCAGGGGAGAAATTCGAGAATGATTCACGCGCCCCTTCGGAATTCTGGGCTCGCGCAATCCCTTCGCGGGTGATGGTGATCGTGATATGTTCTTGGGCGTCGGAGGAACGGTTCTCAGAAAGTGACATTCCAAAAATGACTTGCCATGGCCACGTTCGGGGCTTGATAGACGTGGCACAGATTGACTTCTGGTTGGTTTTCGCCGATATGAGCGTACTTCTGGATGTAGGTGAACAAAGTTCGATCATGGGATATCTGGGAAAATTTTGACAGTGTTGACAGATAATGTTTATGAACGATCAGATTCTCCTTGTTCACGGCGAGAAGCCTGCCCTCGGTTGTCAGCTGCAAATGCAGAAGGGGAGAAAATTTAGCGATCCTCGGTTAGGCAATTACAAAATCACATTCGGGCTGCTGTCGTCAGGGCGAGTGGCAAGGCCGAGCCACGCCACCAGGAGCCCTGAGCGAGACCAGGGCAACTTACTCCCGCCGCATCTCACGCTCGAAGGTAGTAGACCCGCAGTCTGGCTTCTCAACCTCTACCGAGTCTCACAATCAACCGCCATACCTTGCATCATTTCTAAAAATAGACCATAACCAGGCAGCAATGCATGGATTGATTGAAGCGGGATCCCATATCAGGAGTTCAATAGCCGGGTTACATTTGATGAACCCTGAATTCTGCGCCGGACCCTGTTCCGACGCACTGAACCCTTGTTGCTGAGCTGAAGCTGCAGACCTGGTGAAACCCGGAGCCCCGATGAACCGGAATCCGAGCGCATTCCATTATTTCTTCCGCTAGCTCAGTTGATTCCCGAGCGAACACGGTGCGGACACGTGCTCCCAGGCTCCGTCCCAGCCGAAACGTGCTCAAGTTGAGACGGAAAATCTCCGGTGAAATTATACGAAGCCAGAACCGAGAGTCTTGGCCGGGTGCTCCATGGATAAGCGAATGATTGTTCACTCATTCGCATTCTGCACCGACGTGTCCGCTCACGAGTTCCTCAACCGGTGAGAAGAGCAGAACTTACGGCGCCGCTCATTCGCAGAATTCGTTCCGGGCAGTGTAAACTGACTGACGTATCGCGGCATTGGAAATATATATGCGAGCTAAGCTGAATGAATCTGTGTTGGGCCGTCACAGAGTGAACGGGATACCTTATCCTCCTGGATCGACGGATGGCTCGGGCAGCCATCAGTGGAAGAGTGAGCCAATTTCGTTCTGTCTAGGCCTTTACCTGGCAAGCTCTGGGGAATATTCGACCACCCCGACCTATCTCTGCTGTCGTCAGCCACTGCGTGAATCTCGGAGTCCACACTTCGAAGGAATCGGAATTTCAGCTGATCGTTCAGGGATTCCTTCGGCTCCGATGAAGGAAAATAGGACATCGAGTGCGAGTCCTAAAATCGCTCACCTCTATCGAAATTTGATGAACGCCGCCGGTCTTGTTCATTCGGAGCTCAGCTACCAGCCATGGTAGCATAGCCAGAGTGTGATAGGCTTCGAAGCGTATGGAACCCAAGTATGTACATCCTTTGTAGCTGCGGAACGTTGCAGGCATTTTAATGCACTCCAAACTCCTCTCGAACTCTTATTCAGGCACCACAGCGTTCAGTGAAATTTTGACTGATTTTCCATAAACAAGCGCACGAACAACGGCCATCGAAAGGCGCTAGCTCTCAGAGCTTTCTCGACCGGCATCAGAACCAACTCGAAGACGAGGAGAAAGGAGGCGATGCGGTCAAGGCCCGGTGGAGAGGCTCTGTCGCGCTACGACCAAAACCTCTGAGAGAGTTCTCTTTGACGTTCTGAGATCGATTCACATTTTGTGATGTCCTTCTTGTCTTGCCCCGCCTCGCCTCATGGCTGGGGATCGTATTGACAGCGCGGCTTTCGGCTGGTTTTCCGTTATCCGAGCTGGATCCGGCTGGAGTACGCTCGGGCAGCGCCAGTTGTTGGAAAATTCCACTGTCTCGCAGAGATACGTCACCTTCATCAGTCGCGATCTCTAGTAGTTCACGTTCTCCTCTCATGGCGAGCCGGCAGACACCAGGTACTTTCGAAATGAAAGCTTCTCGCAATCAGAGGCGCACTGGGCCAGAACTCTCGAATAACCAACGAGAACGGCTTCTGCTGATACGTGGTATTCCACGAGGGGGAGCATGTTTTCCCGACGTCTTCGATGGGATCGCCCATGAATCTGCAATAAGCAACACCGACTCCAAGCGGCGAGCTCAGGGTCTCTGGATGACTCGATCCAGGAGATCTGGAGCGAGAATAAAAGTTCGAATGTTGCTCCACGGAAGAATATGCCGGAACATGGTTTTTCATTTTGATCATTCTCCGATGACAGTCCCGTCAGTTGTCCCCCTCCCCTTTCTAAGGGCGACTTCGGCAGGAAATTTTCCTTGCCCGGTTGAAAATAAACGCAATGATGTGGCTTCACTGTACTGGGAATTTCAACGGGTCTCCTCACCGCAGTCGGGCATGAATGTCAGGAGGACCTGGCTCATTCGTATCAACTTCCCGAAAAATCTCATCCAAGCATCCAACAACTGCTTCAGAAAAGCGATACATAATTGTGAACCACGGAACAGAACAGGGAACCGGTCGAAAATCTACGGTATCCGGTGGTAGAACCTCCAACTGAGCGAACGATGCCGGGGGCAAGATCACCATGACCATAGATATCTACTGCAGCACAATCCTGGAGAGATTGGGAACCGTTCTACGGCTATTGGAAGTGACGATGAGAATATTCATGTATCCAACCGTCGCAATGCGCCCTGGTATGGATCCAGTATATTTAAGGAATGACACACACTTCAGAGAGGCCAATTACAATCGTATTTATTATTACAATAACAATGATTGTCGTTGTTATCGAAATCCGGAATCCTACTCAATATGTGAGAACGCCCGTCGAAATAGTTGCTCATGCATTCTTGATGACATTCGAGCCGTTACGTTTTTTGAACACCATCTACTCGGAAACATGGTTATTTACATGGAAATTATCTAGCATACTGCATACAGCGATGGCTCCTGGTAACGCTGAATCATGACTCACGTGCGCCCCACACTTGAACCGACCTCAAATGAATGGAAGTTCTCCGCCTGTTTCCCTGAAAGAAATCTCCTCCCCATGATTGGTTCTCGGAGTTCACTTCCTTGGTGTTGAGAACACACGCACTCATGCAACTATGAGCAGGACCTCAGCGGGATTAACTTCCTACAGCTCCACGAGTTCTCAGATTTCACTGACATAAACGCTCCGTTTGGGATGGAGCAAGAACACGGTTCGACCCTTCAGAATGGACTAGATATTCCGAGTCTCGCCAATAGAGGACGGAATAGAATATACGGAGAGTTTCGAAGTTCAAGCAAAAGGTTCGAAAGGTTCTCGCACATGGTGGATGATATATGGCTGTATGTACAATGTTACGTGACGGCAGGCGATGGCCACATCGAAACCTTATCTAAAGTTGTTAATGTATACTATTTACACTGCAGAACTGCTGACTCTGCCCTCGCTTCGCTCCATTTGGCATCAACGACTTGAGCTTTTTTTCGCGCATCTTCCTGTCGAATACTTCCGACTTGACTTCAGGATTCTTGAGGTAGATGAGCTAGTGGCATTTCGGGGCATTCCACTCCGACCAGCTCGAGGAGCTAGTGGAATGTCTTGACATCGCGTAACAGAGAAATTCTTGATTGGTGATACGCTGGAGGTTACATCAGGCAGAGTGAGACTCCTTCACGAGATGCTTAGACCTTGTACAGGTAGTTGGACATCGACGAGGACGGGGAAGGAGGCTGCTTCACGTCGGGGGTGTATGCGGGGGGCTGGACTTCGAGTTCTTCGCGTTTGTAGCGCCGGTAGAGCCGACCGGCGATGATGACGTAGAAGACCTGTGTTGAACAGAAGACTTACTCCCTGCCCAGCTAGAAGAATTTCTCTTGACAGAAATTCGCACCCGCCAACTGGCGGGAATTTCCTTCAATTGCACGTATGGAGGATGTTTTTTCTCATTTCCAACGAGTGTTTTGCGACGGATAATATGATCCGACCGACAAGTAATGAATGCCATGACTTTACCGTGTGTGTTTTGTGTCGCTCGTGATGTGTCAAGCGAACATTTAAGAAAATCTAAGATCGTACCTGAACGCTCATGAAAGCAACAGTAGTAGCAGTGATCCAGACACTAGCAGCATCCTGAAAGAGCTACGGTTTAGAAACTTGAATCCATTGACATGGTGTAGGACACGCCAAGCTGGAGGAACGATACGGATCTGGAGAAGCCACACAGACTTAGATCTGTAGGATGGGGAGAAAAAAGCTGTTCCTGTTTCGGAAATTGGCTACAAGGAATCTGGGTGAACCGCACCACTTCAACTCAAAAACTAGCCGAGAATCTCTCACGAGGCGTGTCCTAGAGCGTGCTCCCAATGAGCAACTTTCATCTTTTCTCCACTCTCTGTTTTTTTTTTGTGTTGTGAATCGATGAATGTTCCTGGAACGACGGCTCGTATTGGTGAAGAGCTCTTTCGGGAACTCGAACGGAAATCGAATAAAGAATGAGCACCGCATTCCCTTCAACAGAGTTCCTCCGAGTAGAGAAGATCCCCACAAAGTGGTTGGCTCCAACTCAACTAGAAAGTTAACCGACTTCCGAGGCATTTTCCGTTTTTAGATTGGGCACAGTTGTCATCTTCCGAGTGGGGGATATAATGGTCGAGTGGAACGTTTTTGAATCGTCTGAACTGGTCCCTAACTCTATCAATCAGGTTATCGGGTGAGAGAGTTGATTACGTGAAGCTTAGAACAGACTTCGTTAGTTCATTGAGTTATTCGACAGTGCGAGCGATTCATCGGGTGAGCAAGCAATAACTTTGCTGAGACAATGCAGCAAGGTCCTGAAGGAAGCGCGCGCACTCGGCCTTGGGAATATCTTGCCTGGGAGAAACGCGTGCTCAAGGTAGCGAAATGCTCAATCGAATCCCGTTTTCTGTTAGTTGGTTAAAGCCTCATAAATTTCAAGATCGGAGTATTAGTTTTCATCGAAGGCCGGGTGCACCGTTCCCCTTTCCGTGCATCATCTTCGCCTTGAGTGGAGTAGCTGATAGGGACCAGTCTGATTATGAATCATTGTGAGTATAATATTATGCGTCTGAAAAGCGTCCTGGTTCTCCCTGGGTCGGATATGTGTTGATGTGGCGCCCTTGAGCGATGTGGCTGAAGTAACGCTCCCAGTGTAGTTGTTGTTCATTTCTGTTGTAGTTGTTGTCGCTGTTGTTGTTGCTGGTGTTGTCGTCGTTCGTATCTGGATCTTACGGAAGTAGCGGCGAGGACGATAGAGGCCTTGGCGAGGAGGAGGATCTCAACGCACTCGGCGATGATCCAGGGCAGCATGTAGGACTTCTTTTTCTGGAAGTCAACGGAATTCTTTGTTATTCGCGTTCCCGCAGAGCCGTTGGCTGGGGTAGACCTTGAAGCAGGCGACCGTCGTGCGAAAATCCATTGCCTCATCATTCTATGGTTCGCCGTCTGGCTCGATACCAGATCTGAAGCGGGACTCACCCTGATGGCTCCGATGATCAGAAGGACAGCGAATGAACACTGCATAATTGTGTGAATAATCAGAACGCTGGGGTAAACAACGTTCCCTGTGGAGGAAAGATAGCGCTCATGTTTGTTCGAAAAGTTCATGGATTACGACATTGGCAAACCAGACGGTTGAATTCGGATCGGCCATTGGCAATGCTTTCTCTCCTTTAAGATATGAACCATTATATTTTGATACAGCTCTGGTATTTTGAGAATATTCGGATGGAAATGATGTCTGTTGTGGGGCCACAGAAGATCTCGTTAGACTGCTTCTACAACCCCCCGACCATCTTTCACAAGCGATTCTTAACACGAGTGTTCGTTGATCCCGCGTCGTCCCCGGATACTCACACCACACATTGGTGCTCCTGGGCACAGTGTCCCAGTGGATCAGGAAATAGGCCGTCAGTAAGTAAGTGTAGGCGAAGAATTCCACAACGTGAATGCACTGGAATGAGAAAGTTTATACTCAAAACCGGCTCTCAAATGATGAGCTCACACAATTCGCTGACTTCGACCCATATCAGACCTTGTGAATTCGAAACCCTGTTTGTTTGTTTTTCAGCTCAAGACTACGTAGATCATATATCGATGGAGATCAGGCTATTGCTGTTTCCCACGCCTCGATCCACGCGTCAGACCAATGTCGGCTCATTGTGAACACATCCGACAACTCATCGGAGAAACCTTTCTCGGAGAAACCGGTTTGACCGGAGGAACCTTTCTTTCAGCTGATCCATGCAGGGGCATCTCGCACGATGTAGTCCCGCGATCAGCGCCCATCAGAAAATATTGGAAATGCCGAAATTCCTAGCTGGCAACATGGAATCGGGGGGAATTGTCAAGTAGAGAATCATGACGGGTCTAAGAGAAAGAGAGATTTTTCCAGGGATTGGAAGCCTCCCTTCGAGGCTTCTATCACGCGTCGCTCATGCGTTACGACCTCAGGCCGCTGAGTTCAGAGATGAAGGGGGCGCATGGATGAGAATCTCTGTCGCTCCTGAGTCCTTTATGGAGAACAAAATACGTACCATTTCGATCAACCAGCCAAGCGACCCTCTATTCCTCAACGAGGTTCCGATGAATCGATCACTCCGCCAGCTCCTCTCAAACTGCTTCCGAACCTCAGTCAGATCATACCGGAATCTTTCGTACATCATCGATGTGTCAGGACTCCGCTGGGTGGATAAATTACCCGGACGTTTCAGCTCACGTCAGCCCTCTAAACGTCGGAATTGAAACAGAAAGCCTCTGTGCGATGTTCGTGAAGCCCACCTTCGATGCTCGCCCATTTTTCCGATTCAGAATGACCACCACGATTTTTTTCTGCTGCAGTGAGAGAGGCGTGTGGTGAAACCCTTGAACACGGGCCGCCGGAGAACTGATCAACGGAGGATTTCATACTTCTATGACACTTTATATGGACCGTGTGCTCAACAATAGAGCAAGGAGAATGATCCATCGAATCGGGCTCCGTTGAGAAATTCGTCGGCTGTTCTGACAGGACGGAGTGGAAGGATTAAGTCTTGCAACACTGCTGCGATGACCAGCTGGATCTCTGAGGGACGCGGAGAATGAATTCTGAGAGCCAAATAACACGGCTGCCCGGTTCGCGCTATCCGCGTCAGATTCGATAAGGGTTATTGGTGTCACTGCGAGATTTTTCTCTGATTGTGGATTTTAGGTCCGAATTCGCGCGATAATAATGAATCCTGGCGACCAGCAGCGATCTATCTGAGGATCCTGAGATTCCTTTGTATGAGTCACTCTTCATCTAAGGAAACAGTCGTTTCGCAAGAGGCACCAAAGACTCAATGGAGGGATTGACAGCATCCCTGGGCAAAGACAGTTTCGTCTCCTGTTCAGGGAACAGGCTTTTGTTTCAGCCTGCTCATTGTCGATTAAAGGCCATGATTATCAATCAGCCTCAGTGCTCCACGATGGGTCTCGAGCTCACGAGCCATTCCTATCGATGGAACGCTGGCATTAAGCCGAAGTCCGTTTCCTGAAGTGTTGGCGCTCTTTCCGTTCTTCTATCGACAAGGTGCACGTTGGTCAAGGCAGGCCTATCAGGAAGCTCGTGTAGTGGCAGCCTGGGTTCCGGCCGCTCATGAACAACTCCAGGAGGCCGAACACGATTATTCGTCCTGGTCTTGAGACACGTTTCGATGCAACCGTATCGGCCCCATCCCCGGAAGGCAGCCCCAGAACCGCTGCGGAGTCTGAATTGCTTCGCCTCCGGCATTGATAGGCTCAGTTGGATTCCAAGTGCCCTTTCTGCCCTAACCACTGACCCTGTTGTCTCGAGTATACGTCCATTCGGAACGGAGCTCTCGTTATTGCGATCCTCGCGGGCCGTGAATTTTAGCGAAGAAAAAAAGCTTGTTGCATTCATCTGACTGAAATGAAACTGCACGGTTCTGGTCTCAGCACTAGTGCTAGCGGACGAATCAGAGAGAATAGCGGACGTGGTGTTGCGATATCTGGCTAGACAATGGAACGAAACTGTCATCAGTGAGGTGGAGGAGTTCGACTCGAATGGCCTCAACAGTTTCTAGTGCTACAACCGATCGCAAAGGCAGTCTTGGGCTCCTCTATTATGGCAGCGGAGCCATCACCTGCCGAGGTTCACCTCGGGCTCCAGCGTGAGAAAAGTCATGTTCCATACTGATCATCGCGAAAAGCAGACTGGAATTTCATTGAAATATTCGCGGAAACCTTGGTTCGACTCGTCTACGCCGATGGGGAGCAACCCAGCTTACGAGAAGTGCGCAAAGCGTCCATTAACTCGGCACGGGCTTTGATGGGGCAGCGAGAGTTCAAATAATTGATGCTTCCGTCCCGAAATGTACATTCGTCTCGTTGACTGATGCCGTATGATAGAAGGGGTGCGAAAATGTATGTCCGATTTCCGAGCGAGAATCCTTGGTGTCGATAATGCCACATGCGATTTTGACAAATAAGTTCTCCTCAGCGAGGAAATTTCATACAAGTTTTACGTCATGAATATCTGCTGAAATCGACTATGGTTTTTTTTCTGTTAAATAACTCACGAAGGGTAGACTGTATGGTTCACAAAGGAACTGCGGGTGCAAAAAAAGAGGAGAATGGGAGAAGATAGAAGAGCCACACGGAGAAAAATGCATTTACGCACGACCCAGAAGAATGGAAAATTCGCCCTGAATATCCGTCATACTATGGGATAACTTGCTCATAGCAGCTCCGTTATCAACTCGTGACCCAAGATTTTGGAAAAAATCACGTGACGGTAATTCCGTACTTCAGACTACATTCGGAGAAATAGTAGCCACAGGTAATCCCTGAGCAGGCAGCCTTCTCAGCTTCATGATGTGGGCGACTGAATTGCGTCCTCGACCCGCCTCGGAGCACGTCCAAAAATGTCTACGTTCCAGGGAATCGGAACACCCCATGATCGGTTTCGGTCCGGAGTGTCCAGATTGCATCACGAAGCAGCCGCTTGTTTCTGGGGAAAATCCTAAATATTCATTTTGGGGATGATTCCTGTTCATCATGCGTTCCGACTCGGCGTGCTCTTCGAGAAGGTCGAGAACTCCCGGCATGTTCTCCGCTACGATCCAGGAGCGACTAGGCGCGTGAATCAGACATCCTCGGCCTTAATTGCGGCTTCGAAGAGCAGCAGCCGTTGATATGTGGCGAATACCGATTTTATACCCCTTGCTGTCCCTATTGATAAGGCACCCTATCGGTGGATCGGACGAGTCGGTCACGAAGAGTGGCAAAGCGCCCGTGAGATGTTCGCCGGGTAGCGACGCCGAATAATTACTTGAGGTGAAAGCTAGGAGCGCAGCGAGGGGCCGACGGTGCTTATCGCTTTTTCGAGATTCTCTCCCTGCCCATGAGGCGCCATCATATCGATCATAATGACCTGTCGGCTTCCTGGTGACGACATAAATTGCGCTAGCTTCATCAGCTTTCGAGGTTGATCGTTGATCACCCCGAGGTAACTCCTGAGAGTGCTTTGATGCCGAGAGGCGGTGCATTCTGAAGTTGTTGTGTTGAAGCTCAAAGTTATTTGAGATCCTCAAGTCATATCCATCTCACACGCATTGCCTTGTCCACTGTCGACGGGGCGATGACATCACTGCTGCATCCGAGCCCCGAGTGCCCACTATCCACATCCCAGATGAACTTCCCACAAGCACTTGATCCATGGCTGAGCTCAGACACCGGTAGCTGAACACATGTTGAGGTTGACACAGTTGAGTCACTTCACTTTATCCGTTTGAAACTTTTGCACGGTTGTATTCCAGAGATTGATGCAGATCACTGTCCGCTCTGTGAACTGATGCACTGACACCATGGATGACTCCCAAAACATGGAATCCGGGAAACTAAGAACTACGAGCAGGATGAGCGCGTATCGTCCAACTCCAGGAAATGATTGGGACGGTCACGGTGTGACGCCGACACCATTCTCGGTGCTCTGAACGAGATATGATGCGGGACGTTCAAAAAGTGTTCGCAAAGATATATCTGAGACGATGACGGGAAGTGGTCTGACTGAGTGTCAGTCTCCAGTAGCGGAACGTTGACCACTTGAACCTATGATGGAGCGGTTCGCTACGATCCCGTGTCCACCGAACTTTTTCGACTGCGTTGCCCCCGCGCCTCGGCTATAGCACAGAAATAAGGTGCATTTTACACAACAAGACCCCCGAACCCTTCCTCCCGAGCGAAGTTGCTCTCTAGCTCTCTGGAATTGGTCGGAGGGGACTCGTCATTGAGTTCATTTATTTCTCTCACTGATCCATCGTCACCCGCTATTCCTCAGAATTCGGTTCTCGTTCGCTACTTCACTGCCGAATCCTACCGGACTCCTGCCACAGGCTGGCCCGGACATCAACATGGTAAGTTATTGGATGAACGCGCTTCAGCGCAAAAAAGGACAGGAGGTACCCAGAATAAATAGCTGCGGGGAGTCACGAGTTTTCAAGGGCGTTGGAACGTTTGCTGGAGCAGCTGCCACCCGATGGCGCCACCGATGCTGGGATGGGAACCACGTCCTAAATTTTGGGAATGGTTTCATTGATAGGTATGACCTGATGGGATGGTGATATTTGTACCATTGGAACTGTTCTCAAAAATTATACGACTCCAAATTGAGCGCGCATGAGAAATTGTCGTAACATGCCAGCCTTTTCTTCAGCGCTCCCTTACGCGAAGAAGCATCAGAAGCAGAGCTGAGCATGATGGTGATCAAGATATCATTATGGAATCGTCATATCTTGATTGTGAATGATAATTGTAGTCATAACAATGGTTGAAATCATTCACCATATTCGAGTTGAAGCAGCAATCATATCCGGTGTTCTCGAGCTTCAGCCCGGTGAGTGAACCCCATACAGGAGGTTTGGGAAAGGAAGGGGTTCGTCAACGTTTGGCCATCGCCCGCTACGTCCCATCGTCCTATCGTCACGAACTCCTTCCAGCATCTCGAAATCGTCGCATTCGGGCCTGCAACTTCTCGACGAACTACTCGGATGTTTCCAGCATCCGTATCCGGATGACTTTTCTGTTGCGTTACCCCTGATCGACCGCCGGCTTTTTTACCCAGTTACCCCAACTTGTCTTGCCGTTGCCGCTGTGAATCGCGGAGCCTCGTAGGGCCGCAGTCCCGATCCGAATAGACTTGCACCGTCGCTTGCAGACCGCTCTGGCTTCAAGATAAGCCGAATCATTCCGATTTCAGATACAGTAAAACCCTGATTATTTCAACTCCCGACTATTCCATGGATGAATTGAAATAATCGAGGCGGAATTCTCACACCGACTTGATTTGCCCCACTCTGACTAGGAGCAGAGAATTGAGGCCGATTCCACGTCTTCCAGGTTTCGCCTATTGCGCTAATGACTCACAGTTTTTGATCTGCGTACCTCACAGCATCATCTCCGCCTCGAAACACTGAATTATTATGATGAGATGATATCATTCTCCACATTGCCCATCGAGCAACAAGGGCGTTCCTGCCCCGCAACTTTCACCGATAAATATTTTTCTGGTCTTCATTCATTTCATCTCCAATGATTTTCAGTACATTGAGGAACCCCATCTATGAATGTCAGCCCATTGTCGTTCACTACAGCAATCCGCCGAAAGCCTTGTACGTCTCACATCGAACGAGGACAAAATTAAAGACGGGCAAACCCCCAGAATCATAAAACAAATGACTTTCCTACCTCGTCGTTTTCGCGCAGAATTGTATAACGCAGGGTTCGGCGCCCTGTCCAAGTCTTAACTGTGGATCTGCCGTTGACCCACTGAAACAACCCAGGAATCGCGACCCTGCCAGAAAATTTTCGCCGAAAGATCTATTGTCGGTACGCGCGTGGGGATTTCTCGAGTCGTATCAAATTCCTCGGCTCCTTCCACCATTCAGCGAACCCTACACCGGCAATCAGGCTATATGATCATATGATCGCTGGAAGAGGCGAAAACTTTCCATGCCCTTCGCCTGCTCCCACCGCCTAACGCGATTATGAGAAAACGGAGGTCTGTATGACCGAAAAACAGGGAAGAACGAAGCAGATCCAGAGGAACCGTTTGTGAGAGGTTCACCAGTGAGCTGCCAGGATCCGCTCGAGACACCATCGATATGGCTCTGAAAAATTCCGACGGTAGCAGGAAACAGCTGAGTAGAGCTCCGAGCTTCCTCGAACTTGTGAGATCGGACGGCTCCGCATAATCTGAGCCCCTCGAAATTGGAGCCCGGCACGCCCTCTCACTATCAAGCGTTATTGAGTAATTCGATCTACTGAGCGGATTCGATAAATCTCGAAAAGGAAGACAGGTTCTGACCGAATCGCTCGGGACAGAAGAAAACCTGCAACGCTTGTGATCATCGTCCGGAGGCGATTCAAGGCTAGCGAGGGAAAGCAAGCAGCGAAGGTTTCCTTCAAATCGAACGGATCTTCGTGATCAGAGTTCGACGAGAACGTTCATGTATTCCCTCTGATAGAAAACCTGTCGACCTTGCTTTGCGCTGAGCATCACCGCAGACTCTGATGTTCAATTTCTCATCTTGGAATCACCTTCGATTCACAAGATTCTGGTAAGTCATTCCGATCAAGTTATGGCCAGTACCGCTTCTGATTCTGCTGGCAGATGCTGCAACAGAATGGTCGTCAGGGAATTTCTGGGATCATTCATTGATTCGAAACCGGTGTAAAATACCATGCTAGAATGTTGACCATGTCGTGCAATGATTTCGCGCGTTCGACAGGCTGACAGAGGCAACGGATTCCCAGTTAATTTCAACCGGATACATTATTGTACGGAATTTGGCGCCCTGCTTTTTGGCAACGAGAGAGGAAGCGGCCCACGGAGCGTGTTTGGTAATGTTCCAATGAATAACTTCCGTTGCGCTGCTCGAAACAGACCCACCCATGTCAATGTTGTCTGAACACAGAATTTCGATAACGCGAGCCGCGGAGAATCATATCCGCGCATACCCGACGAAAAATAACAGACGATCATGCTCTATCTGTACGGGGTTGGACTTAGAGAGGCTCATCATCAAAGAGATGAAGAATCGCGTCGGTCAATGTCTTGCTTCTCGAAGCCACCTCCTGACTCCGTCTCCTAATTCTTTCAAAATATATTCTGTCGAGAACCGCTCCAGCGTCGTCGAAACAGCGTGTATGGACAGCGGTAACACCGATGATTGTGTCGGAACGGATTAGTGCCAGAAGTTGGAGTTTCCTCGCAACCCACAGAATCTCCTTACCTGGAACGACAATAAAAAATCGTTAGAGATACGCCCCTAGGTGAGCTGAAAATTTTCTCCCTCTATCTTTCTTCAAGCAACACCCTTGAGAAATCTCTCCTTCATCGTCTATCCAACCATTATTGGAGAATCCACCCATTCATGGGGTCATCACTTCATTGAACATTATCCGTGCTTCCATGGCTGTCAACAACAACGCGAGATCTCACGTTCGAGTTGGGAGCTCATAAGCGAGGCTTCGAGGTTCCCATTCTTCATGTGATTCAGGATCGAAGGTCTTCCTTTATCGCCTTCACTGAATTATATCATGTATTGTTCGGTTTCGAGAGGCTCCAGAGCCAAAATTTGTTTCAGGAGCTCGACTTTAAGATCATGAACTCGAAAGTTCCGGGGAGGCTGAGGCCTGCTGAAGGCTGGCTCGTGTGCTGAATTATGTTCGTCTTTGAGAACGGATTCGCTGCTTCATGGAAACAAGTGTCGCCTCGAGGGAATGAATCGATAGATGAAACGCTCCGTGACCTTGGATCCAGAGGCAATTTACGTTCTTACGGCTCGAAAAAAAATTCGGTCCTCGGCAGCCCCTGACAATTTATCCCTGGCTCTGCAGACCTCGAGTCATGGTTGTCGTTTCTATGGAATGCTTTTATGACCCGCAGCGGCGTTCTTGGAATGTATGCCTGTTAAGCTGAACAAGAGGTTCAATAAATATCCATCTTCTCTTAGCTCGACCAAACCGGAAGAAGTTCGCGTGCGTATATTCTGCGGCGCTGGTGAGGCTGATGATATTTCAATTGGAGCTCGATCAGACTGGCGATTCTGGAGTCGAGTCAAGATGGCTGCTTGCCCTATTCATACCTATCGAACGGCTTTGCGCTTCGCGAGTCGGGCTTTTCTTCGTGTGTAGCGAGAGACCCTAACTGTCGGCGGAGATATTTCACTTGAGTAGAATCCCGGTCGCACCACAGATTCTGATCATGACGGTACGAGCCGGAGTGGAATAAGAAGCTTACTAGGGCGCACGATCTGCGTTATGTAATCGGCTGGGAGGGTATCATACCGAGCCGCGCAGGAACAGAGACTCCCTTCAATGGGGCATTCAACGACTCGATCAGGAAAAATCTCGGAGACGCTGAAGCGGCTAGAAGGGTCGAATGGATGGATCACAAAATCAGATCAGAATACATGCGACAGACTGAGGAGTGAGAGGAAACCATCACGACATCAGTCGAGGATCCAGCTCGCTGTCGTCTAGGTGAGCTGGGCAGAGGATTGCGTGCCCCCCGTGTAAGTTCGGGTGAAAAAGTCGAAAACGTGTCTGAGGATAATGGATATCGAATCAGAAACCAATCTAGCGAGAGATCCGCCTTTCAGGAGACACACCCATCTAGTGGTGTTTCGTTTTCGATACACTTTCGTGCTTTATCGTGTTTCCGTTTGCTTCCACGAACAGAATGGATCAGGTTTCCGGATTGAGTTAGATCAGTGCCAGCCGGAAAGAGCTCAATCATCCCGTTCAGTGATATTCTCATCGACCAAAATCGGAAGGTCATCCGGTGGATAACAGGAGAGCTCCATGGTTTCGCCTGCCCTCGTTGTATCTATGCTACCCTTCCGCTGTGAAACGCTGATACCGAAATCACTTTCGCTACACTTGAAAAGTCGATTCCGTATGCAGTTGTTGATGTTGGAAATGAGCGAGCGTCAGCAACCTCGACGGGTTACGTTTGTTTAATAGTAAAAACAAGCTCGTAGTCGTCGACGTCACTCCCGGAAGAGAATCAAGCTGGCGAATTTTTCACTCGCGAGAATAGTGCAGTGAAAGGAAGAAGGTGGAATGAATGCGTTGCAAACGACCATGTGAACACACTTAAGGATCGTGACGGGTTAACAAGGGCAGGCGGGGGACTATCTGGTGAGCTGCAGAGCCTGTTAGAATTTCTTCAGAAATCGCGTTTGAAAATTCAGAAACGATAGAAGTAGCTCCGGAAATGAGAATATGTTCCAAGGCTGTTTGCAGATGCGGAGCAATCAATGACGACGGGAAAGTTTGTCGACTCGCCCGAAAAGCGCAGCAACACACGACGGATGTCGTTCAGAAAATATCGAAATGCCAACGGTGTACATTCGAGCTGCCTGGGCTCGCTCCATCATCATTCCGGGCTCATTTCAACTTTCGAGCGCGTGGCGACGCGGGGCTAAAAACAAGGTGAGTTTGGTATCATTCTCAGGAAGGAGTTCAAAAGTAACATGAGGCTCATCCGAGACGTGACGTCTAATGGAAACGCACATAAATGCCCACGGCTGAGCCCGTTCGACGACCCGAATCACGAAGAGTACTACGAGCAGTTCCTTCCTTCATGGATTCGTAGCTCCCCCGAGGTCATTGACTCGTGGTCCGTGAGTTCCAGGTCAATATCTCCCATAAGTCACAGAGAACTATTTCAGAAGAAGGAGACAAAACAACAACTACATTCGGCGATCAATAGAGCCGTACAATGGAGCGTTCAGCGAGGAGGCGATCGCGCTGTGAATGTGCAGACTAGAGCTCCAGTTTGCACGATCGCAGCGTTTCCAGGCTAAGGAACGTGTTCGGGATTTTCGGGGGACTGGGACATTTCTTCTTCATTTACATGACCTTCTGGGGAGCTGATTGCCGATGATGTGATGATCGATGCGGAGCCTTCGAATAAAAACTTTGGAAGTGACTCCGACCCCTTCGGCCTTACTTAGCCAAACTGCTCTCGAAGCCCGGCCAGCGGGCCCGATTTACCTCGAGCCTCGGGCCCCACTCCCGTGGAGGCAGATACATTCCACACCTGATCTCTCCCCGCTGCGACCAACGCGTACAACCTGGCTCGCATTGTCAACTCCAACCAGTTTCTGACGATTCTCTATGATGACTGCGACTTCATTATCTTGCTCAAATGATCGAAGTTGACAAATTGTTCTCGGGGTTCCCGAATCACGAAATTGGAGAACTGTCATGTCGGCCGATATGAGGAGGAATGTCCGAAACTGCAAAGGTAAGTCAGCAACGAATTCGAGAGAAAAGGCCATCGAGAGAGCGGAACGAGGGCAGTCGGAAGCCGGTTTTTCCCGGGAAAGTTGTCTTCTATAAAGCCTCGCAGGTCTCATCATCTTAACGGAAAGATAACGATTCGGACAAAAATAACAAAAGAACATGAGTAGCGAGCAGGATGATAAAGATGATTACGAACCCTCGCAACGTGATAGGTCAAATCGAAGGAGCGATAGCTCAAACGGAACTGCAGAATTCACTTCGCCGTTAAGCTCGCAGCAGGATGAAGAGCTTTCACTTCGAGGCGGGGCCATGGAGGTCATCGAGAGCGCAGACTACGGGGCGTCTAGCGCTCAGAACGACGTGACCTCAGAGTGCGAGGGGCGATCAGCGGTACCGGCGCTCACCAAGAGACTCAAGATGCCGGACAGCGATGTCGTTGTCATCTCTCTCGGTGAAGCTTTCACAGCCGACGACATATACTCCCTTCTTGGCGCGAATCCATCGTCTGTATCGTCCTCTTCAGGCTCCGGCACGACCCGACGGAAGCGTCTACAGAGAGGGAAAAGATCGACCATGAAACGCTCTCGGAAATCCGTTAGCTCAAATCGAAGAAACACTTCGAAGAGTGAGCAGGAAACTCAGACGTCGGCGACCAAAGGGCCGCGGGTTTTGAGCTGTGGCGCCCACAGCTCCCACGGTCACGATCGTCCAGGATCGCGCTCGATGAAAATAACACCAAGGGTGAGTAAAGTTTCCCCGAAGAAAAAATTGTCTGGAGCTGGGTCGAAGAGGAAAAACGCTAAAAAGAGCAGTAAGCGCAAGCCATCGGCGAAAGATGCGAAACGAAAAACTTCGAAGAAAGCCAGCAAACGGAAGAAGTCATCGAAGAAAAGCTCTAAAAGATCAAAAAAATCGTGAAAGGATCCGTCGTAACTTTGGTTTCATTTCGACAGATTCTGAGAACGCTCACGTGGAACACCCTCTACGCTTCTAATCTCCTATTCCTCGTTCCCTTTCCACGACAGTTTCACGGAAATTGAGTGGGCTCGCTATTTTCGACACCCTCTGTTTCAATGAATCGACGCTTCCTCTCTCAAAGCGATCGAACTCCAGTGAATATGGACCGGATCGTAGCTCTCTGGAGAGGGTCGCCTCTCCTCTAAACGCCGAAGGCTACATGAATTTCCAGCTGGAGACTGCAACAGGGGGGAGGAGTTCCTCCCCACTTTTGGCGGAATCCAACTTGTGGAATAACTCTGTAATGTCTACTCTCAGGTCTTGAACATCCTCCCAAGCTGCTCCCGGACGGAATGGTATCTTCGTTCGAAACTGTTTCTATTTTTAACATGCGAGGGTGGCATATCCGGTATCTCAGCGATCGGCGAACTCCCTCGGCTCCATTGTCATCCTCGTTGCGGAACTACAGGATTTCGCCTAGCTCTCCCCGACACCCGCCAAGAGGCTTCGCTTTCGAAAATCGGGACAATCGTGAAGTGGGCCTATTTGTTTTGCCTTGTTCCGGAGCATATCGAGCTTCGGAATCGGGTCATACCGTCCCCGAAAAGTTCAGGTTCAAAGTGTGAGATAGGAGGATACCTAATTCTTTTTTCTTTTCGCGCCAATTAATATGTATATGGTGGGGGTACATGCATATTTAAGGTTCGCTAGTCTATCTGAAAATCGGCAGGGTATCAGAAGCAAGCTCGATGCTCAGCACCTCACTCCATCATAGTCCTCGTCAGCCCTTTATCTTCTTCACGAAGTGATGATTCCAAGAAATCCTCCGAGAGGCTCTGTTGAGGCTCTCGAAGAACCCAACCAGATTGTGAGTAGGGGTCTGCAGGTTTCCCCGAGACTATTTGAAAACGAATTCTTTGCGCGTTCTTCACTCTGAGAAAATTTAAGGTTTGGGAGAAAATCTGTAAATATCAATTCCTTCTCCGCCTCCAGTTGATGAAAACATGGCAGATCAATCAGCTGCAGGCCATCTAGTAGGGAAATGTGATCAAAAATCTGCGAAGGTTGGCGAGACCTGAGCCACTTCAGAAGTCCGAATTTCCATTCTGATCGCGCGGTGTGATTGATAAGTTTGCATATACCGGTGATTCCTCCAAGCCATCTGACTCTGCCGTTGTCGCGTACGGATTCCGTACTCGATTATTAGCACAGGTTCAGCGCTCCTCCCTTCCACCAATCAAACTATCTTTGCAAAAAAATCCATCATCATCATGAATGCTCCAGCAGACGCCCGCCGAAATTGAGCACTCCAGGATGGTCCCAATTATGACGGATTCTCTCCGATAAGAGTCGAGAAAACCGGAATCCCGCCCGATAGCTGCCTACGCCGGCGGGATAAACGCCCCCTCTCTGATAAACGCCACCAGCCGACGCCTTCAAAAAGAAATCGCCTAGGCGTTCATCAGGGCATTCACGGTATCTGTGTTTTTCCATGGAATCGAGGATGAGAAAAAGCAAGAAGAGAGTTTGAGAGCTCGAGTGAATTCCCGAGCGTTTGTGTCAATGATAGTTCTCCTCTCCATGAGGGTGAGCGTGACGATTTTGACTGCACCGAGAACCGTGAAGATATTTTGCGGCCCGTTAATGTCAGCGATTTTATTAGCTACATGAAGAACCACTTGGCTGAATCAGCCCCAAACCCTTGATCTTTGATAGAAGAGGACGATCATACTACAGAATCGGGTCTCGTCTTATTTCGGTAATTGCGCTGAGCTGTGTGACCCGGGAACGGTTACGGGGTCTTCGTCCGATAGCATTCCGTGAGAGGATGTATGGAAACCAACATTTCCCCGTTCAACCGATGTCATTGAGCAACAGAATCGGCTCAGGATCCAGGAAACCGACAGATCTGCGCTTCTACATTTCTCCCGGAGAGTTCGACCTGGCAGTCCCTCACTGTCACCAACCAAACATATTTATCCGCGCGATTGCAGGCGCCATGATTTCCGGAGACTGCTGCGCCCGATGGAAGTTCTGCTCAAGAGAGAGACTAAAGAGATCGGAACTTCTCGGAGACCTATTCGTATTCCGGACAAATGCCGGACCAGATCACTCAAACCATAGTCGGCCGAACGCCCGCGTCTCTCCGGTGAAAGCGTCTCCGCGCAGAGACTGGAGGCTACATATCTCCCAAGCATTATTCAATACTATGAAGTCAATACCCAAGCTCACATTGAGAAATTAGGTTTTCAACCGTCCCACGAAACGATGGAGCCAAATCATCAGCTTTTTTGGGTGGCGTCACAAAAATTCACATCAATGACTACGTGGAGATGGGGGAACTAGAAGCAAATCGGTGGAATCGGTAAAATCGGAGAATTCCGTGGAAAATGATGGTGTGACCGAGAGTATCGAATACAGAACCTACTTCGTTACGAACTCTGATGCCGTTGTCGTTCCCAGAATTCACTGGAATTCACTTTGGTCCTCATATACCTCATATTTGGATCGTTTTTTGACACAAAGCAACCTCTACAGCACTAAGGAACTCCACCGTAAAGTTTCGATACACCCTGTTTTCCGGTAGCGAAATAAAAATGCATTCTTGGAAATTCAGCAGGACCGAGCGTTCCCGCGTGATTGAATCGCGAAATTGTGTTACGTAGTTCTCTGCTCCACGACTCTGTCCCAGGAAAATTGGTCGATCATCAGACTGCCGTTCCCTTACATGATGGGAATAATCTCGTTCCTCATGCCGATGATCGAATTCGCTCCGTGGGGGCGTCACAACACCGTGCGGCATTTCTGGTACAGTCATGATTGACGTCACGGAATAATCATGGACTTGAACATCGAACTCTCGTTGGCGTCGTGCAGGCTTCCAAACGAGGCCGACCGCAACGAAATCTGGTCAAATAGTACTGCGCGTCCCGAGAAAGGCCAACATGACGTTGCCACAACCGTGCTCGATTGTTGGAATCGAGATGAAAGGCACTGACGAGACTCCATTCTGCGCCTCGGGCCCAGAGTCGAGGGTTCGAGATGCAACGGAAGCAGGCGGCCATTCAGCGGATTCCATAAACCGTCAAACTGCCATGGATTCCGAGCCGAATTGGTGATCCCGGACGCGTTATCAGTCCCGAGCGAACATGTCAACTGGAGATGATGACATTCAAAACACCACGATCGGCTGAAAAAATTTAACTTTTCGAGCGCTGCAGGGAATCACAGGAAATCGGAGAAGGGTCTTGAATGGAACACACCTTCTTTGAGCTGTTCGGTGAGCGCTCTCATCACTTCCTCATTCGACAACTACCCGACGCCTCTCTGGCCCCAATGAGGCTCTTGACTTTAGCCCGGAAACGGGTCGTAGGGTTTCTACTTTCTTTCCCCTTTTGGGAGGTCATATAGTCAACATAGTCCACAATGGTGTATCAGAGTCACTGAACTATAGTGCTCAGGAGCAGACGGCATGAACCTTCGCGTTTCTGTAGGAGAGATCTATCGGGGGGTCAAATCTTGCGGTTCTACGCTTTCGACTGAACTCAAGCTGATGAATCGGTTACCGAGAGAGGGAGCAACTAGAGGAATGCCGTGTGGCTCCGGGTCTCCGATCGGATCAGAGTGGATGACACTTCTCCGGCCGCCCGGATATATTTTCAGTACGCTACCACTTGAATATCATCGAGCAGTGCTGAATATCCGGCGATGTCACCAAGGCTCTGGGACTCACTTAGCTTGCCCTTACAGACTTCAATTCCGCGAAGTTTCTCTAAAGGTGAAGTCTACAAATCCATACAGTTACGCTCAGGGCTTACCTGGAAGAAAATGTCAAGACCGGTCAATGCGAATCACCAGCTCAGAATCGTGAGAGGAAAATCACACATTCCTGAGCGGAAATGTGCCTCTCAAATCGTGAGTTCCGTACTGTTCCGAAGGTCGTGTGCGACGAGTCTCATAGCGTTCGCACTCCTGACGTTATCGCTGAAAATATCCGGTCATCGTGTGCATTCGTCCTTCGGCTGCTTGACTTTATTTGAGCTCTTCTTAGAGCTTATTTGGAGAGCCGAAATCAGTACAGCACAAGGGGCTTCGTAGCAATCGTAGCGAGAAATTCTGTGAGGGTATTCGTTGACTGTGGCTCAAGCGAACATCATGCGCCATCAGACTGGGCAATCCGAGTGAGCTGCACGGACAGAGTCGAGAAGGCTCACGAGGCATTGTCGCGTCTCCGAAGGTCCTGTCAGAGCCCTCCCGTGTACGACGTTGCCTTCGTCGGGAAATCAAGAAGGAAGAATGAGAATCGAGGAGTGTGCTAGTCTGAGGTGTCTCGAAAGGCGGCTACCCATCGGGGAGACATCAAGGAGATAGAACATTTTTACGAGCGGATCGAGAGCTTTGAAGTGGTCGGAAGCTCTGTTCCCAAAGTTATGGGTATCCATATGTGTTATCTTGACGCCGGAGGAATCTGTAGGCGATTCCCCTTTCCGTGTTTGTATGCGGAATCCTGTCCTCTTCCAAGGGGCCGATCCCTTTAGAGGATAATGTCGTTGCTGAGATGTTATTCTCTACTCCGTTGACTCATTCTTGAGAAATACCCAGATGGAATACGTCAAGGCACATTCATCCTACCAGACTATGGAGAGCCACTCAGTGCAACACACCGTTTTCTCGAGCTCTGTTGTTGTCGATCACGTTTTCTGACGTGGGATACGTCTAGTGGTGTACCCCGGGAGGCTATGCCCCCCCCCCCCGCCTTTCCCTTCCCAGAAACCCTCCGGTCAGACTGTGAAGTGTGTATTATATTCTCCTCTGATTGATGATAGTACCTCGCAAAGATTCAGTTTCGAATCTCTGGGCCACACTTTACGCCCTTGAAAGTTTTCAGGCCCTCTGGCAACGTCATAGCCTGTATCTTTGCTCGAAAATGAAACGCAAAGCGATGATGCATACCGAGTGGTAGCTATTCGGAACATTTCAGAGATTACCACTATGAATGAGGAACCAAGGAATCACTCGCTCACAATGACCGCCGGTAACTACATCCGAGGAACCGTACCGTGTTTTTCTGAAGATAAACAATGGCTTTCGTTCGAGTCCGGACTTAGAAAATTCACTATGGCTCATTTCCGGGGTACGGCTTTGATTCTCGACAGTCAGACAACTGTTCACCGAGGTGCTCCGAAACATATGACTTTGGAAACTGAGACAACGACTTCGCGTCGCTCACTCTAGAACAGTGACTCCAAACTCGAAGCCACGGCGCATTTTCGGTGAGCCATTGAAGATGTCATAGTACATGGATATTCACGAACGAAGAGTTTGGATTATTACTCGGAATCGAGAACGATCTTGTGTGATAAACAGCGATTATGGAACTTCATAGTACTCCCGAAGTCCCGATAATTCTTAGCGTTATCGCCGGAGTCGGTCGTTTCCCAACTCAGAATTTTTGACAGGGCTCGGGCGGCCGCGACTTCCTATGTGTAGCGTAAGCGGGACCACGGGCCCAAAAAGGTCGAGGGCCACCGCTCTAGAACAACCATTCCATTGTCCTCTGGAAGATTTTGGAAAATCGTTCCACTGGAGAACGCCGTTTCAGCTCCCCGTCGGCTGACCTCCGAGAACCTCCAAAGCAATCCTAGCTCCGACCCTCCTATTCTTCGCGAAGTAGCTTTCTCCGAGCGTACTTGTTTCGTCTGGATAACCGACTGCGTTAGCGCTTTTCTTCCACGACACTGCTTCGGATGGGCTGGGTTAGACGAAGTTGCCGCGTGAATTTACCCGTATCCGGTGAGCTAACTTTGAATGGCTCCTCGATCGCGATGCCACGGTCAGCCGGTCATGCCAGCTGGTATCATCGTCTGACCCACCCCTCCAGTGGCAGGAGAGTAGCCATCGACTTTTTTTTCATTCACAACAGCGAGTGTAGTACTCTGTAAGAGACGAAAGTAGTTGGGCAGTTGTGGGCCACTCAAATCTGATCCCATTTCGGATCCAGAACTGCATACGGGTTGAGCGATTCCCTTACAAAGAGGCCAAAATTGTTCCGTTTCGAGAGATATCAGCGAGTGGATCCCATCACAGCTCCCTCTTGATATTAATTTCGATCTTAATTCGATCACATCAGCTCCTCCATTCGCGGCGTCGACGCAGTGACGTCACAACAGGGGACTGTTTGAATACTGAGTTTGTTTCAAGACCGTCAGCGCCACGGAGATTTCGCTCAGACAGGTGACCTGTGGAGATCGCAATGAGGATCTTCGCTGCTCATCTCAAGAGACTCATCGAGCGAGGATGCGATGAGGAACTTACACACACTCTTCACGTCTCACTCCAAACGCATTGAGCTTAGTTCTCATTTTCAGGTGCTCGCTTGGCAAATCGTAGCGCGTGGAAGCTTATGTGAGCGATCGAGATCGACTTGCACCAGTTTTATGGCTTCGGGATCGATTCCTCTCCTTGACATGAAATTTTCGAATGTTTGAACAACTGGAAGTGCCTCCTAGCGATCTATAATTAACACAATATCAATTCATCCCGGAAGGCATCAATTCGGTTCTGTTATTCGGATCAGAATATTAGTCGTGTTTGAAGTGTTCAACTGTTCTAGCCGATACCGAAACGAAATTGCGTGCCGCGGTGCGACCCAAAGTCATCTAGAATGCATTGCCTCGGGCTCCGCGGGAACCCTCGTCGGCGCGCCACGCGCATGAAGGAATAGTCTCGCCTGAGGCTTACATGTGGGTCTGCATGGCGCTCGCTTCTAGGAGAACTTTGCACAGCCGGGCCCAAGCGATGGAAGTCCGATGCATCAACTTATTCTTACCGATCGGGGTCTAAACCACCTTCATCGCTGGGCTGCGAGATGGGCACCGGTGAGCAGCATTAGGATTCTTTCACGGGTACATGGGTTGATTCCACTCCGACTAACGGTGCCAAGGTGGAGAGATGCCCCCAACGGACACATTCAGGCAGCAAAAGGGAAGAACGTAGCTGCAAACGGTGCTGCATGACGCCCCCTCAAACACTGTTACAGTTCCATGTCCAGAGGAAGGGCGCTCCGGAGTGAGGCCTTTCCCCAGCGAGTTCTCAGGTCAGCATAGAGAACATCCCGAGGCTTGACACGATACTAGACTGTGATCATATAACAGGAACTTGGAGGACGCGACCAGTCGAACCCATCCGGCTCATGAAGAACGATGTCGACGGAGCCTGGATGACGGAGCAAGGACGCGGTTTCAAAATTCGAAAAGTCGGGCAGTCCGGAATCCGAAGCGGTCGTTGCGTGCGTCGAGAAACACAATATAGACTTTGCATGTCGAGTCCCTGGAATTCTGGACACTCCGTGGAATTCTAACGTGGGCGTTACGAACTGAAGCTGGATCGAACACCGGACAGGTATCGTGCGGAGTACACCGATTGGGAAGCAATGCAGTACTGGTGAGCCAACATTCTGTCGGAAGTTCGGAGGCTTGCCGCTGATTGACGCACTGGCGAAACATCAGACGGCGTCGTTGTTATTCACACTGTGTTGCTCCATGCGTCTCGGCATCGCTCCTTTGATTGGAGGAGGAAGCACGGCTGAGAATTAGTTAGGAGACGCTCAATCGCGCACTCGTGGAAGAGCACAAGATTCTCTCAACTCGGTGCAGTCATGTACTTCGACTTGTAGAGTTGGAGACTGGAACAGGCGTACGTCTCTGCCTTTCTCTCCCGCATTCCGATTATCGAGGCGCCGCGGTGGATCGAATTATTTTCACACTTTGAGCGACTGAAATCATGGCGCAATCCACGGATTGAACGCAGAACTCGGTGTCAAATGGTCAGCAGGATGGCCTCAAACGAAGGTTCTCGCTCGCATCGTCGGAGGAAGATTTCCGATCATGATTCGATTCATATTTCCTCCGGCTGCACCCGGTCCAAAGACAGAGATGATGTGGTAATATGAGTCTGCAAGGAGCGCATGGATCGCACGGCTGTCTTGCCAACATTCTGCTTAGCAAGCATGGGCGATAGGAACTCGCTGTCAGGCGCTTATTTGGGTCGCGAGAGCACGGCGACGCTGGTGGGGCTACTTCCTCCGCGGCTAGCGTGACCCGGAATGGATGTGAACGTCAACCCCACGACCGGTTCCCCCAACGCCGCGTCATGAGTATGTGAATGTAGGCAGTCAATCCGGTTAGTTTGATACCGAGTCATGGAGACGATCGAACTGTTCCCGGGGAGAAAATATGCGGCTGCGAGGAGTTGAGCCTCCAAAGTAACTCAGAGACCGGGCCGGTGGCAGAAAACGCGGGCGTTTTCCAGGAACGGGCGCCGGAAGTAAGTTGTCGCTGTGGTCTCGGTCGCAATGGGACACTGAGCCACCCGCCGACCGTGGAAGCTCTTTGCGGCCTTGGAAGCTCATAGCGAGTTTCTGTTCCGCAGAGGACTCCTTCTGGCCCGTGCGAAGTCGCCAACATCCTCGACTCAGCGTCTCTTGTGTTGCATGCATCATGCACACGGCAAAGCTCATCAAGAGCTCCACCGTCCAGAAGGAGCCGGGAACATTGATTACTTCGCTTCACAGGGGAGGGGCGATCTCAGCCAGTACCCAATCCAATGTTTCGAACGGTAGAGGCTCAAAAAGGAGTACGTATAGCGAACGGCTATTCCTATTCCCCATTGATTTTGCCTGTATGGGAACAGGAGAGAGGGAGTTTTCGAAGGGTTCAGTAGCACCGCAGGCTCGCAGACGCCCTCCACACGGCCAGTGAACTTCTATCGCTCTCTCGTCTGGCGACTCGTCTGCAGCTCGAGATAGCCTGATGCGGCAGTTTTAACAGGTTCCGAATATACCGGTCAGTCGAACTGTGTGTAGTCGCTATTCGACATCATTTCCAGTTGCGCTTTCTGGGAGGGCATTGTTCGGCCGTTACCCCAGTGAGCTCATTGTCCGGGTTTGCGGCCATTCCGTCGCGTGCAAGCAGATATCCTGCGTGATTTGCTGCTCTTTGGCCTGTTCGTTTGTCCCAGCAATCTGAGCGGCATTTCATTCGAAATCGTCCTCAAACTTTCTCCAAATCGGGGCTCCGACGTCCGGGAGTGCCGACGCCGATTTCAAAGTGGAGAAAGATGATATTGGGCACGTTCAAAGTCAATCAACCTATGCTCCTTGCTGACTGCAGGTCGACATACTTGCTGCCCATGACTCAATGAGTGCTGTAGGAGTATCTTCATCATGATATTTTTTCCTCGACCTGCTGCAGTTAGGAATCGGGAGCTGCCGAGCCCGAAAATTGACGCGAAGCGCGAACCTGTCACTACTCAGGCAATGGATGAACTCTTCGCGAAGCTGAGGCGAAATTCGTGGAAATTCGAGGAGAGAGAACGGGTGCATTGCACCGAATTTCTTTGAGAATCAGAACTTGACTCGGACTTCATCTTCTACTATCCGCATCGAGCGGATCTCGGTTCCCACCGGATATCCCAAACGGACGCTGGTTCCGAGTCCCTCTTCTTCCAACGACGCCGCCCACCAAGGAGCCAGAATAGAGACCCACTCTCAGGAGTTTCGTGACGCTGGAGCACCATAGAGGGGGCATTTCCCATGGCAGAGAGGCCCGGGGGTCGGAGCTGATTCGTGACAATCCTGACGATCGAAGGGGGACGAATACGCAGCCCGTCCTAGGGAAGGATTCTGGCCCCGTCTCCATCCAATGGCCGGATGCTGGACAGTAACACGTTCCGCATCTGCGCTCCTCGTATTAGCGCCGGACGAAACGCCCCAATGTCTGTACTCGGGGAGCACGGACTCAGCCGTCTTCGCAGTACGAGTCTACATCCTCGTCGCAGGCTATCGAACACCGTGATCTCTTGCGCTCTTCATTCTGCGATAATCGTCGACGAGCTGGACCCGCCGGAACTACGGGGGAGAGCGGAGCTCCTTCCGGTTCCACGTCTCGGCATGCGGAGCAAGTGGAGCGGGCGTTTTCGCAGTCCGGCTGCATTCCCGAGTAGTTGATCGAGATGGATGCGGAGTGCGAAAAACTTGATTTGAATAAGGACGAAATGCAGCTCGAAGAACAAATGTGTGACGCAAACTAGGGCCGCACTGGCATGTGTCGGGGGCAGGCCCGTTATAGAGAGGCTGTTCGGATCCAGATCGGGTTCAGATCTGAAAATTCTCGTTCATGCCGAGAGCGAGACATTTCCGCAGGCGGCAGGCATGCACCGGCTCGAGGTGTTTCACTCCGTGACGCCCCTGCTTGCTTTGTCACATCGTGCCGATCCTGCGCGACCCGTACGGCTGAAGAGTCACCGGCGCGGGCCGGAATTATTCATTTTTCGAAGAACTGGGAGCTGCAAGACCATCAATTAGTCAACCAATCGCCATTGAGACCCTCGGGCTAGTCGGTCACTCAATACAGGCGTTTCTGAAAGATTTGCGGAGGCGAACCGGGGAAATCTCCGGGATCAAGAGGGTGACTGAAGCTACCGGAACGATTCCCCGAATCTGGTGAATTCTCTAGCGATGATCCAGAATCGCTCCGCTTTGTCAATCCAGAAATATCGAATTTGTTTGAGTTAAGAATCGCGAGGATTCTCAGCGATTTACTCTTAAACCCCGCTGTCGCGGGCTCTTACACTGCGGTACGGGGTCCATCAAGCATTGGAGACCATGTATCTGCTGGACGTTTTCATGCGGTCCGTGGGTGTTCTGCATGAGGAATTCCCAACGAGTCTGAGGAAATCAGTTCCGGGGGTTCTTCCCCGCCCATTCATCGATGAGCCATGGCAGCAGCACCCAAGTTCGGAAATCACTCTAGACTGGACCCGCTTTTCGGTTGCATTCTCCGGAAATCTCCTAAGTCACATCTCCACGATACGCCAATGTGCGTCCAGACTGAATCCGAGCTGCGTCGCGGTATCACCAAGTCCGCAGATTTCTACGACTAGATGAATGTAGTCCTGCGAGAAATTGGCGGATTCTCTCCAGCAGCGAGACGTTTCGAGTGCGAGCTCTGCGATGGAATGTGATTTACCAACAGATCGGGTTGCGGCCGGTCAATGCTGAGGCGGGAAGAACTCACGATTCGACGAGTTCGTCTCGAGGACTCGTCGGCGAGTTCCGCGTTCGTCATTGCGAGAAAGACACCGACCGGATATGGTCTTCGAGAACTCCAATCCCGACGGGCTCTTGAGCTGTGATGCGGTGTGTCCTCTCAGAATCCAATGTGAATGCTGTCGATGGCTGGGGATGAAGGAGGACACACCGGTTTGAAACAACCCCGCTGCCCCCATGAATTCATCCAGCGGGGAAGCGAAAGAAGCAGAGCCCACCTAGAAGAGGCTTGACGTGTTCAAAACGCCTTGTGCTGTTCGAGGCAACTCCTGAAGGCTGGATTTTGATTGAAGGTTTGCGTTCAACATGAGGAAAGATGGTTGGACGAAGGAAGAAGACCCAGAATCCCGAATCGAGCATCGCTTAGATTTCTGTTTCCTCAGAGAAACCACAGGGATCGGCCTGTCCTCAATATGTGACTATCGTTGTCGGGTGAGTCTTCGGAGTGATCGACCGTTTGCTCCATCGTGAAATGCCAATACTCTTGATCCACATAAAGTCTGCCAGAAGCACGCCGAACCAAGCATTTCTGCTTCTCTTGGGGATGAAGTGGAGCTGGATTCCACCTGGATCAACAGGAACGTGTTACTGTGTCGCATTGGGAATAGACAAATCTCTAAGGGTGTGACTCCCAACAACGGCTGTGACGAATGCAATCGGGATGACGACAGCCAAGAGACTAGAGCTTGTTTATGCTGATGACCTCCTGTTGATATGCCGTAGATATCAGGAGATTCCAGAATCTCGAGCTCATAGGAGAATTCAGGAACCTCAATGAGTCGGAGTTCGACTGAAAGCCCCAGAGGAGCACAGTGCGGATCTCTGACGCGACCAACTCGCAGAACAGACTCCGATGAGCTACAAAATAGGCACATCTACCTCGAACTCTCCAACAGGCAAGTGGGTCTCGAATATGTGAAAAAAAATGTACGGAACGCCTTCAGTAGACCCCTGATATTTGGTCAGCTCGGCCCTGAGAATGAAGGAGCCATCTCTGCGCGTCGGTGCGCACGCCCACTCCCTCACGCGCATGTTTCGGAAGAGTTTCACTGGAGACTCGGTAATTGTTGGGATCGGGGAGTATCCTCTTTGTCGAGGCAGAATTCAGGCGAATAAAGAAATGAAACCCCCCATCGGTGCAACAGCCCGTACGGCGAAGCAAGCCAATCTTTGATGGAGTCAGAGCCGCGATTCAAGAACGGTCAATGACCCCCGAGTTCCCACGAAAGTCGGCCCTCCTCGGTCATGGGCAATACAGAAATCGATCGCTTGCAGCGTCTCCTCGAGCGCCATTTTTCGCTCACTTCCCTGACTCTACGCTACGATCGTATTCCGCTTGTCGCAGATTAGCTGAAGATATTGATGTGTCCGCATCGAACATGAAGCGGGAAATGGGGCTTCTTGGGCCCGAATCACCCAATGAGCGAAGGCGGAGTGCTGACTTGACGAATTCCCCCCAGGCTGGAGGTATCCATGCGCAGGTGGGGGTCCGACGAGGGGCATGGGGTGCGGAAGACGCCTTCAAGAAAATTGAGCCATTGAGCAAACCAGCAGCTACTGGGTCTGAGAGCGAGACATCACGAGATTGAGGTACCGACGTGTCTGCTGGTCAGAGCCGGGGCGCACTACAGATGATGCTCCGTGACGCGGGGACCCACTATGTGCGGAAGGAGGAGGAACGTTTGGCCGAGAAGGGCTTGAGGGAACCGTACGCGGCACGTACGTATATTACCAGCCATTACGTACCATGTGAACATCTGCGATGCCATGCCGCGGACCAAGCCACGAAACACCTCATTCCTCCCAATGAAAACGGTTTGTCGTCAAATTCTCGACCTTCTCGGCAGGATCCCCTGTTTGTTTGAGGGCACCGGCTGATCGGAGGATGCGCTTCAATTGGGAGGGATGCAGATAATGATGGAAACATATGGTTTCAAGAGAAGACTGATTGACCTCTATCAATCTGATCAAGCTGTCCTCAAGTGGTCGCACTCGACATCATCCATTTAAATTAATCGACACGTTCTGCTGGTCTTGACTTGGTTCGACTTTTCAACTGGCTAGTAGTTTGTTTCCTGAGTATCGCGTTCACGATCTGCCGCCTCCCGATCTCAGAATAATTAATGGAACGCTCTTGGGATTGGTCACTTCTCAATCACAGCTTTATTGGGGTTCAGCAAGAAGGCCGAAAACTCCGGTTCATATTCCGGAGGCGGCGGGAACTGATGGTCAGCATTCGGACCAGCTTTTCACACCCTGCTCTTCAATCGTGCAGAGGCCGACGGAAACTTCAATTTCACAGCCGTTGTGTCGCAGCGAGTACGAAACATCGCGGCCAGAAGCTGAGCGAACTTTCGACGGAGAACGTAAAGACAACGCGAAGAAAGCCGATTTCCGAAGCTAGATCTCCTGAGCGGTTTCATCGATAGTCATCATGGCATTTCACCGATCGTGAAGAAAAGCACGGAAAGTTTGGAAAATCGTCAGTTTGGGAGTTTGGTGGTCGTGTGCTTTGTGGTGAGCTCTTGTGGTGAGATATTCTTCTCGATGATCCATGGCTCGAGATACAGGGGAATATTTCATGTGGAGGCCCTCAGGGGTATTCTTATGTCTTCTGATTGTCTGAGTCAATGGTTGTGCATACAAATATTGCAGAATTCAGGTAAGTTTACCCTTGCACGGCTCTTAGTGAATGCATCATCCCGCGGAAAAAGTCCCTGCTCTGTGCGGCGCCTTCAATTCGAACGTGAGGAGAGCTTCCCAAGATAGAAGGCCAAGGACAGTCATCGTGAGTTAGCGCTTTCTGGTTCAGTCTTACTGGACCGAAAGTTCGATTCAGTTTCATTTGAATCGAAGTGCCGTATAGTGTACCAACGAAAAGGTTGATACACGTCGGGTGGTCTGGAAGATCCTGGATACCTACGCCCCTGACAGAAGCATCGACCAGCAGAGCCACTCGGTTGGATATCGATTCTCTCTCGGGCTCAGCGACGTAAACCGCTCAAGACTCGTTTCCTCCCAGCGACCGTTCTCCCATCCTCTCAAGTAGTTTCAAGACAGCTCACCTGACTCCTATTCAACACGCTTCGTAACCGACCTCGGAATGAGGAACAACTTTCTCGGCTGAATCGGTGCCACAAGCATTGAGGGCAGCTCGGCTCTCCAAGATTTCTGGCCTGTCGATTCCCACAACCCCCATGCGAAATCGAGCAAGCAAGCTCTTCCGCAGCGCCGGCCGAAATCCTAGATCCTGAAGTGAGTCGTTCAGGACTCGAGGATGCGACACATCTCACGAACATGCCGCGGAAGTGGAGGCTACACCTAGCTGCAGCTGTAGTCATGTGTGAAGTGGTTCTCTGTGAATCTCATCGCCACCTCGGAAACTAGATCCCGATGCTTTCGCCCCGACAACCTGGACGAGGATGCTCCCCCGGACATGATCATGGTCACATCACAGGATGAGCTCATCACTGAGGGAGCCAAAGATGACGAAGACAACAAGCCTTCGTAATAGGGGCGAATTGTGATACTTTGAGTCACGGCGTTTTTTGTGAACAACAGAGCTCCCCGTCGAGAAATCGCAAAGTCCACGTTTCTTCCCGCCCGCTCAATGAGGAAAATCGTGATCAGATGCGACTCCGATCGAGTGGGTTCGATTCAAGGGTATCTTAATATCTGGGCTTGCTCGCAGACGGAAGCAGACACGGTGCGAGAGTCATCGAGTATGCCGGTACTACCGGATGTGATTCACAGGACGACACTTCTGTGCGTCTGTCTCCCGCACCGCTCGTCGGCTCGAGCCGGAACTCATGAAAAGCTGGCGAGATAGTTCCCGGGAGGGTTTCAGCCCTTGTCCTGTCACTCTGGCTTGACCATATGCCTGCTCCGTTTCCTGGTTTCTGCGTTAATGAGGCATCGTATGAGTGGGAAGTAATCGGAGTCAGCTTCTTCGGCGACACCAGAACTTATCCAGAGATGCACGAACATCACGTTCTGTGAGCGTACGAAGGAGGGGGAAGGTTCAGAGAAAGTTCGTGAATCAATCGTGCATCTCCATCAGCATTGGAACCTGACAGGGTTATACGTTGCATAAGGTAGTTCCGTTCGTGTGGGGATCAGGTGGGGTGAGTTCGCGTTCTCTAGCTCTCATCTTGACCGAGCAGCATACCGTGGGTATGGGGTCGGGACGGAACTCTTGATGGTTTTTCTCCTCGAAACCCGGAGTGTGTGAGGATTCATGAGGGTGCGCTAGGAGACGTGAGATAAGTCGCAGGGACAGCTGCGTGCGTCCTTCTAGCGTATGAAGTGAAAGATCCAGTGGCCGCGACATTCATGGAAGCCAAACACCGAAGTCCGGCTCGAGGACCTCGGACGGCGAGAGTGAGGGCTCTGAAGTCCGCACTGATTTGCCCCTGTCCCTGACGATGGTCGAACCTCATCGAGACTCATTCTCGTCTCATTTTTCCGATGCTCACCTGTGGCTGCTCTTCTGCTCTGTTTTTTTTTTTCAACGAGCCTTTCCACATCATTCAATTCAGGTAGCAGGAAGCATCACAGTTTACCGCAGCGTCTCGATCCGCTAGTTTTTAGCGATTCAAGGATGTGGAAATTTCCGACTGGCCTTGCGGGAAGATCGCATTCCCGGCAGGAGTGGTAAGAATGCTTGTCGCAAAGGCGTTCTATGGCAAATAGAAAATGACTAGCGGCAAAGTCAAGCTCGGTCGAAACAAGCGGGAAATCTGTCGGACGATGTTCGAACAATGTTCCGGCGTTCGAGTCGCGGTCCCGTATTGTAAGGCTGCTGTACTTATAAGTGACCGAAGAAAAGCAAAGCATCAAAGGTTCGGAGGGCATAGCAAGAAAGTTCCCGGCGTTTGGCTGCAGACACAGGAATTTTAGTGGAATCACCACAAAGAACTGGTGCGCTTCACTGAGAGGACACTCCAGCAGATGATTCAAGCGAAATCCCATCCAGAGGCTAAACTCGATGGATGCGCAGCGGCTCCGAACAGGAATGCTCGAGCCTTGCTCATGGGATTATATCTGAGATCCCAGTTGACGTTCATCGGCCCAAACTCCTCAATGTTACTCAGACTCCATTGAGCGACTGGAATGCACTCCGCAGTCGGAGACGTGAAAAGAAAACTCTAAGACGCCACTGGACCACTGGCAGATTCGATAAAGGAGGAGCTTGAAAGAATCATACGGCATTATTCATGCTATGGGGTCTTTCGTTAAGGAAACGATATGAGCGCCGAGCTGTCGGATTCCTAGTCAATCGATCTCTCACCGTTCAAGTACGCCTCTTGAGTTGGTGTGGACGTGACAGTCGTTTCTTCGCTATATGCACTCAGGCCGCCGATATCGGTTCACTCCAAACGATGCGAAGCTTCACATAGTTTCATTGTGCAACCGAGCTGTGGAGATTGCGAAGGTCAAGTCTTTCCTCCAAAATCACAGCATGGTGATCTCTCCGTTTTCCTCTCACTCTCTCCTAGATCTTCGCCATCCATTCCTGATTTCAGGTGCCTATTTCACTGATCATCAGTGCCCTCTTCCAAGATTTTCATTGAGCTTCAGCCCGTCTTCCTCCGAGTTTCTGACTCTCGGCCAAGCGGGAAGCAGTTGATCGAGTCTTATACCTTACTTAGGAGCTCCTCAGCAGCTTCAGGGCTTCGTCGTGTCCAAGTCACAAACCAAACTTAGCCGACCGGAATTCTTCGATACATCGTCTGATATGTCGGCAGCGTTCCTAGACTCTAGCTCGCAGCAAGAAAGTCGGGAAATTAGCTCTGTCCAATCCCGGGATCTGGAGCCAAGCAGTCGGGAAAGCGGTCAGCGACGGCGATGTAACTCCCAACTGGGCCGGAAATAATATCTGAGATAAGTGTACATTGGAGCTCGCAAAGTCGAAACACGCGGTTGTTCACGTTCGCTAGAAACCCAACGACATCCTCAACAAAGCCGGTAACAGGCGACGAGTCAGTTGAGCGCCACTGGCCGACTTGCAAGCCTATCTGGCGTTATCTCAAGGAGCAAAAACGCACGAAAAGCGAATGAAAACGGAAAGCACATCCCTACGAGCTCAAGCGCCGTGCACTGTTAACAATCTGAGCCGGTGGAGAATAACAGCCGTAACTAACGGTCGAACAAGGGACTGCGGTGAACTTGAACCTGGAAGCGGGTGAACAGCGCCTGAGGCGCGACCCGAATTCTGTGATTGTCGTGATGAACGAAATACCTTCTCGCTCAGGACATTCCCACTAGAGTTCTCCAAATTAGCTGCAAACTACCACTACAAGCTGCACTCGACACAACTGGTTATCTGCGTTATCATTTGGCTATCTCGCGGTTTCGCAAGTGATCGCGCGGAAATTCCCCAGAACTCACAAAAGCTTGATGATGCGTTAAATCAAACTGCCTCTGTTCCTTGCTCCAAATTAAGGCTGAACGAACATGAAATTGCATGCGGCCCGAGTCGTGTGTCGTCGTCATTCTGATCCGTGCGGAAGGTCGACGAAGGTATTACACCTTCGTCCTGTGATGAGCCTGGTATCCAACAACAGACATCTTCTATCCCCCCTATACCTCTTGCTTAAAAACAAGGAATCAAAACAAGGAACAAAAATCGCTCAGTTCAGGATATCGCGAACATGTTGGCGTTTCCTCATTCTTGTGATAGAAGGGGGCTCACTGAGGACTTTTTTTTCGAGTTTCCTTCCGCAGAACATCGCCCATGCGGCTCCTCTATGCACGTCTTAAGAATTTCGGTGGATGTCAGTGTTGGGTTGTGAGATTCGGGTCAACGTACTCCTCAGTGTGTCTGAGGTTGAGTTTACAGGCGATCGTCATTCCGTTTGGATACGACTTTCGCGGCTCTGTGACCTCGAATGAAAGTCTTGCTTGCGTTCACCAAGTCGAGTTGCTTTCTCCTGCTTGTCCGACAACTGCATTAGCAGAGCTCGGAGAAGGACTCAGTGTATGTTTCCGGCACTGCGATCGTCGGAGGCTTATGCGAACCCATGCTGGTCCTGTCCGTCGTGAGCGAAATTGTTCAAACAAGTTTGTTGTTCCCCCGACAACAAACAGAGCTGTTCCCTCGGTTTGTTGAGGCTCAATCCTTTTGTTGTTGAAGTACCCACCCCTGGATGAATCTTCGATCTGATTTGTGTGTGTGTGTGGGTGGGTGTCTGCCCCTTGTGAAAGAACCATGTCGGTCTTTGCGACGGTGATGGCGATCCCGTGCTGCAGATACATGGTGCGGTTCATGAGAAGCTGAATGAGCTCCGTCGGATTCCGGTCGTGCTCGTTGTACGAAGACAGGGCTTGTGTCAGCCCTTGGGATCACTTTCACCATTATCAGTCGACACCGTGCTTCTGTTTGGGAACGTCCCCATCCATGCTGTTATAGCGTGTTTCCTTGCGGGTCTTACAATCTAGTTGTTATAGGGCCCATCTGTGCGAGGCACGCAGGTTGTTCCGAATAATGGTAGAGTGTTTTTACTGCCGAACCGGGGCACACTCCGAGAGGGAGGGCCACGAGAAAGTGGCAATTACCATGAGCTCGGTGTGACACAAATAAGCAAGAACTCTGATACACGATCCTCGCCTATTGGATTTTTGAGCAGAGCGCCGTCATTGTGTGCATGCGTAGGTTCCCCCTTGTGGTGGTCTCTCATTTGCCAAGTCTCCGTGTCCAGGTTCAGCCTGTGGTCGAGTGGAATCCCGGATTTGGCTCCGCCTCCGGTATCGGATCGTGAGTCGACTTCCCCCTCATTGTACACGCCACTGGTCGAGTCGCCTGAACGTCGTGGCGTGGTTTCTGGTGAGATCAAGTTTCCGGTTGCGATGGTGTAGAGATACGCGCGAAATATGGAAGCCCATGAGACTCGAGAATGAGTCTGGACGTTCACATGACCGAGCAGTGGGATGAATAGTGTCTCCCTGAGGCTTCAAGTGCCAGCTAGCATCTGGTACGTTTCCCAAGTAATGACTGCACGGTGTCTACCCTCGGACTCATGTCAGGGTGACAGGCCGAATATGTGTGGCGCAGGCGAATCGGCCTTTCCATCAATATAGTGTTAAAACTATGTCATTACTGCTCGGTGCAAGATCAGGTATTCCTGGCCAAAGATCATCTTATATTGGATTGGCAGGTGGCACTCGCATCGAGCCTTCGGGGGGACAAAACTGATCGTCGACGGTGATAGCGCTCCAAAACTTGATTATTCAGGTATGCTGCTCCTCTGGTGGGCGCCGATTTGGTATGTGATCGCAGAATGAAGTTAAGACGTGCCCTGAATCGTGGTTCCTGACGTGTGCCTCTCGTGATCCCGCGGAAGTTATCTGCTGATACTTGATATCGGATTTCCGGAGGTATTGTCGTGGCGACAGGATTTTGTGGGCTTCGAGACCTCGAGAGCGACTGGCGCAGACGATATGTTCGGTTTTCGTCATTGTAACACCTATATAGTATTCTTATCGTATTCAATGTATAATCCACATACATACAGGTGGTGTGATGGGAAATGTGCTAAGACTCATCGAAGGGGAACGATTGGAGCCCAGAGCACGAGCGCAGAGGTGGGGGTCGAGCATCGGATCGGGAAATCTCGCGCTTTCTGCGAGAACTATCCCCTTCCGGAATTCGTTTTCCACGAGGTTCGAAACCCGCTCCTTGTGTGTGAGAGACTTGTTCGAGACTCGAGTGAGGGAGCTTTGCGATTTCAGAGCAGCAGCACACTGAGGGATTCCTGAGTCTGTGGACTCAAAATTCCGTGCATCGTCAGGGAGATCTGCCCGGGAGAAGTTATGTCAAGTCGAATTCGCCGCTTGGTCCTGCGCATACTTCTGATGTTTCGGAACTCCCTGTGTTTCCTCATTGAAATATCCTATGTGGCTTTTTTACATGTTCTGGCACGTATTTGCGCGGATCAACGATCGGGAGGTGCTAATAGCATTGGAGAGAGGGAGCTATGGCTGAAATTCTCGGTACTGTCGTCGTGATTCAGTCACCTTGAGGCGGGTTCGATCGCCGATTTCCGTTATACACGTATGAACATTCCTTGGTCGATTTCACCCCGCTTGACCGCAGCTCCCCCCGGCGCCAATTCGGCAATCTGTTTTGCTCTGGGATGCTCAACGTTCGATCCGAGCATGGCAAGTACCAAGTGGATGACTTGAGGGCGAACTGTGAAGTCTGCTGTTCGAGCGCAAGGTCGTGGCGCCCGTTCTAGGTTTAGCCGAGGCGCAGGCTCCGTTTGTGGGAGTCTCAATCTCCCTTTTTCATGCATGGGACATTTGTAATCTGAGCGAATCGTTTCTCGTCGGCGTGTCGTAGAAGAATCAAACTTTCTGCCCAGGTGCAAATCCTCTTGCCCAATGGAGCGCTTCCAAACTCATTACATCCTTTTTACGACGGGATACCCGCATTATTGGGGCTTCCTCATTATACCGTAAACTCTCTAACATTAGGGCGGCCCGTTTATTTTTTCAAATGTTCCAGACCCGCCTGTCTTTTAGAGATTGCCCGTCTATTGGAAGATGCCCGTTTATTTTTTCGAATGTTCCAGACCCGCCTGTCTGTCAGAGACCGCCCGTCTATTGGAAGATGCCCGATTATTTTTTCAGATGTTTGAAACCCGCCTGCTTGTTAGAGATCGCCCGTCTTTGGATGAGGGGCGTCCATCTTTTACTCTATCTTGTATGAATCGATCTTTTCATCTTTTGCGAAATATTCGTATGATTAGATACTGGGAGCCGAATACGCCGGGACATGACTTCCTAGTTGGCATGATCGGAGTTAGCGAGAATTTCTCTAAATCGGGCAATCGCTAGAGGAGCTGTCGGTCGGTCGCCGAAGAGGGAACAGCACACAGAATCATTTTGAATTTTCAGCGCGCATTCGCTCCAGAGAGGCTGTTCCACGTTTTGTTCTCGTCTATAACAGATTTATTGCGTGTTAGTTACACGGTCTATTTTAGTTACACGGTTATTTCTCGTCTATCGACTCCGGTTTGACTCCACTCAAGACTTGGAACACGCACGGAGAGGGACTCTCCATTCTTCCGCGCGGTGTCCGACAGCGAATCAGACCAATAGAACTTGCCTAATAATCGAGGAGCGTCTATCCGCCTCCTACCTGACTGTGACGAGCCCGTTCATGAGCGATTGCCCAGTTATTTCTTCAAATGGTCGATGCCCGCTTGCCTGTCAGAGATCGCCCGTCTATTGGAAGATGCCCGATTATTTTTTCAGACGTTTGAAACCCGCCTGCCTGTTAAAGATCGCCCGTCTACTGGAAGATGCACGATTATTTTTTCAGACGTTTGAAACCCGCCTGCCTGTTAGAGATCGCCCGTCTGATAGAGCCCGCCCTACTGTTCGAGAGTTTACGGTATACGCATTTTGACCTAGGATACGTCTCATAAGACGTAGTCTATGACTCTTGGGAGCGATATGACGTCACGATCAGGCTATGGCGAGTCTTTTGGGCGAGTCTTAGAATTCGACACGATTTTTTCCACTTTGCCGGAGTCAGTGACTTCTCGTTGTAGTTGAGGGGTCAGCCGTTGTTCATAACAGGGAGATTGAGCTCAGTTAACTGAGGGAAGTCTCGCATGTCAGCTAATGCTCTGCCGTCGCTGAGCTAAAAGTTACCGGTACGATGCTGCGTCTGCCCGCCACTACTTTCCGAGCCCGAACTTCACTTTGATCGGACAGCATCCATGTGGGTTGCGGACCGTGCCCTAAGCCAGATACTCTCCGACCCGAAGTAGTATTTTGGTCACCAATCATAGCTAACGAGGACCGTCGTCAACTGAGGTTCTTTGCTTGTCTTCCTGAAATCTCTCAATCCTGTCTCCCGCAATTGAAGATCACAGACACACTGCGCACTTGAGAACCTACACAAGCTAGTGATCCATTCTGGTAGGGCGACACTTTCGTGAAGACGCGGGTTTCAACCCGTGCCTCAGGCTATATACTTCTCACCTCCACCTCGAGCTTCATTTCGGTAGCTCCTGCACTTCAGCAGATGCCTAGCCGTGGCTCGGTTGGAAGTACACCGTACGGCACGAGGAAACCTTAGCTCACCATTGACTACCAATTTTCTTTGCATCTCCGCCATTTTGGCCCCACCGACAAGCGAGAATCAGGGTGATCAAACAATTGTACTCGGAGGACATTAGCTTTCGTCGATGCCGGGAGCAGTGTTCCGACACGATTGGACCTCATCCTGATCATCCATTCCGTCCACCAGAGCCTCAGGAAACGAGGGCTGCAGCTCTTCTTCAGTCATGATCGCTACCGAAATGTGCCGGAACCCAACTTCAACGCGAGCGACAGCACCACAGCCGCTCTTTGCTTCCGTTCGAATCGGAACTTCGCTCAAATCAGGCGGAATCGGGTCACGCACGAGGCTATGGGAGATACTTCCGGACACGAGGCCTCATGCTGATCGTACGAGTTTTCCATGAGCACGAAGGTCACGAATTGTCTACGTATACATCACCATCAAACTTATGTCCTACATAGAGCAGTTCTTGAGCATAACGGAGGGAACAACCCAGAGCTGAACGAGATTCCTCCAAGGAGCCGTTCCCCGAGGTTCTGGCCTGACCTCTGTCAAGTCCCTCGAATACCCGTCTTCCGATAATAAAGAGTTTTGCACGCAGGAAGCCTCCAAAACCCAAGCTTCATATAGCTGGGATGAAGTTTTGGACACGGGTTACGGAGAGTCTATGGACACATCGCCGCCGAAATGGTTCCCGCTACATATCCCAATGCCCGGCGTATCCCACATCTGAGAGTTCACGGTCGTAGACCGCACCGGACTCCGATTTTGTTGTTGTGAACTGGGTATGGGAAATATGTGATTCCATTGTGAGCTGTGTGATTCACGTGATGTCCCTCAACTCAACAAAAAACGAACTTCTCATATATGTGTGAACTGTGTCTGCATTCTCCAGACATTGCATAAATTGTGTACAGTGAAAACTTACACTGTAGAGGGAGCCTGTTCCGTATGTGATCCGTGAGTGCGTATTTATCTCTTCAGGTTAGTATACTCCCTTGTTAGACCCGGATGCCGTTCCGGCCAGGACCCGGCTGGTGCGATTCCGGCTTCCTCAATTGTATCCGTTACTCCTTGGCTCCGCGATGTTTAAGGATCTCATGCTGTATGGGTATGCTCCGCCGTTGATCTACAAGATCGTTGATATCTCTCTCCCATCAGGAATGCTTCCTCTCCAACCAGCACTTTTTGAAACTAACTCCGCACATTTGCAGGAAGGAAAAGCAACTTACATTTTTCAGAACTTGTCGGGACTGAGAACTGCGAGTATCAAATTCAGCCAGGCGCCGTTGTCGCGAAGCACACCCATTTGCACGTGCTGTGTCGGTCCAATGTGAGAAGAATGTTATGTTCGCATACCCATGTATACGTGTTTCGTGGGCTCAGTGTTAGAAGAATGTAGTGTTCGCATACCCACAGATACGAGTTCTAAGGGCTCAGTGTGAGAAGTATATAATGTTTGCATACACATGTATAAGTGTTTCGTGGGTTTGATGTTAGAAGAATGTCATGTTCGCATACCCATGAATACGTGTTTCGTGAGCTCAGTGTTGGAAGCATGTAATGTTTGTATACCCATATATACGTGTTTTGTGGGCTTCAAGCTGGAAGAATGTTATGTTCGCATACACATGTATACGTGTTCTGTGGGCCAAGTGTGAGCAGTGTGTAATGTTCGCTAACTCATATATACGTGTTCTGTGGGCTCGGTGTGGAAGTATTTGATGACTGCATACCCATATATACGTGTTCTGTGGGTTCAGTGTTGAAATACTGTAATGTGTGCATACTCATACATACAAAATCTGTGGGCTCGGTCTGAGAGGTATGTAATGTTTGCATACCAAAGTATACGTGTTTCGTGGGTTCAATTTTAGGAGAATGTTATGTTCGCATACCCATGTACACGTGTTTCGTGGGCTCAGTTTGAGAAGCATGTAATTCTTTGGTACCCATATATACGCGTTTTGTGAGCTCAGTATTGGACGAATGTAATGTTCTTATACCCATGTTTACGTACTCGGTGGGCTCTACGTTGGATGAATGTAACGTTTTCATACCCATACATACGTGTCTTGTTGGTTCAGTGTTGGAAGGATGTTATGTTCACCGACCCATGTATGCGTGTGTTGTGTGTGCTCGGTGTGAGAGGTATGTGAGGTTTTATACCCCTATACACGTGTTTTGTGGGTGAAGTGTTGGAAAAATGAAAAGTGCGCACACCCGTGTATACGTGTTCTGAGTGAGCTCGGTGTGAGAAGGATATCATTATCGCATGCCCATGTATGCGTGTTCTGTGGGATCTGCGTTCGATTGATGCAATGTTTGCGAACCCATACGCACGTGTTTTGTGGGTTCAGCCTGAGTAATATGTAAGGCTTGCATACCATGTATACGTGCTCTGTGGCCCCAGTGTTAGGATAATGTAATGTTTTCGCTCCCATTTACACGTATTTTGTGGGTTCAGTGTGTGAAGTGAGTAATGTTTGTGCACATCCATGTATACGTGTTTTGTGGGCTCGATGTTGGAAGAATGTAATGTGCTCGTACGTGGACATACGTGTTCTGTGGGCTTAGTGTGACGAACTCAACTTCCATACGGGTGAACGCTGAAGTTTCGGCAATGTGGCGCAAGCAGGGTCGGCTGCACTCATCATGTGCTTGATTTTTGTTGTTTGGGTTGTGCTCAACGCGTAAGTTAACCAGGTTCTGTCGACGTTAAGCTGTTGACATCTCGCTAATGATATGGGCACTTTCTCTCTCAGCTTGCTCCCTCCGGGCGCCGGCGCTATCGGTTGTGTGTGTTTTCTGTGACGAGAGCATGAGATGTATGCAGTGGCGTAGCCAGGGGCGGGGGCTGAGCAGGCTCTAGCGCCCCCCCCCCCCCCCCCAGAGCATCCAAGTTCATGCTATCTTATTCGAGCTTCCGGAACGAATGCTGGGTCTCTGGCCTCCCGATACCGAGCAATATTCTTACTATACATAATCCGCTCCGTCTGTTATATTGTCTGTTGGTCTAGCGTCGGTGTGTCGATGGATTTCGGAGTCTGAGGAGGGAATCTCGTGATCGATCTGATCATATTTTCCGGAGTTCAAGGAGCTGATTCCGGCATCGAGATGATCATACTTTTCGGAGTCTAGGGAGCTGACTTCAGGATGCATCGGTTACAATTTTATGGGTCTGAGGAGGTGATTCCGGGATCGATCTGTTTGTTTTCTACACAGGTGCTTATGAAGTCGATCTGACCATAGCCTTCGGGGTCTATGGAGCTGATTTGACGTGAACAAGTGTCCACGAGCGCCTAAGAGGCCGTCTTTGAGAATCCCCAAGACCGTTCCGAGTGTTTACAAGAGCGTACAAGACCGTCTTTGTGAAGCACGAGCTCCTCACAGGCACGATGAAGTGCTTCAACGTCAGATCCCTCTCGGAGACAGCACATGACATTTTTGAATCTGGGACGATATTCCTTGATCGCAGTCAAAAGCGATCAGTGCAGAGCAGAGTGCTATACCGAAAATTGACAACATGTACCGGTGAGCCAAAGATGGTTTGAGAAATTATTGTGACCCAATGATGAAGGAGAAAAGTGCCTCTATGTCAGGAACCGCAGTCCGATCGCGGCCGGCCAGTCGGATGGTGTCATGTGGTATGGTAGAGGCGATCAATGAAGACCATCGATCCTGAATCACATGAGTCACATGAGTATGAGGAAACCTCAATGCCTCGCTTCTGAGCTTTGAAGTCGAACGCAAGCTTTCCTCTTTTTGTTGACGAGCTGATCCTACCGTTCTCATTGGACTCCATGAATGGTTAGATTTCATCGATTCTCTATGAATGGTTCGGCAGAAGCTGAAGCAAAGGTTTCGTCAGGGTCTCACAGAACGCGTGGAAGGAAGGCGAACGGAAAGAAATTTCAGCACCTGCCCAGGAGAAATCCTGGCTACGCCACTGGATGTATGTGACGCTTGTCTTGTCTGCGATGTGTACCATGTATCTAATGCACATCATCGAATTTATAGGTTTATATGACTGAACCTGATGCTCGTGATGGCGGCTGCGCATGAGCCTCGTGTAAGGTCAGCGGAACTGCGTGTTTCGTGAACTGAGCTCGATTACTGAGCACGTAACGTATTGCACTTGATGTCCACTCAAGTGTTGTTAGCAGCGACCATAATACTCGCAACCAGAACGACAGGTCGGTTCCACTCCGGGGATTCGTCAGCTTTCTTCACGGGATTGGGAGCCTAGCTCCGTATTGACAGCAGTGAGAGAACCAGTAAAATGTGTGAATCATGGTTTACTGGCTCCCCACACGCGTTAGTGCTATTCTCCTGATACGTGAGCTTGTTCTGCCCAGTTTACAGAAGCCATCCGCGTCGCCTCCAACGAAAGCGCGAGGGTCCGCCGGGCCTCAACCGCTATCGGATAGGCCACGCGTTGTCTGAACTGTACATGAGAAAAAGCGTAGAGTTTGCCTCGTGGGCGAGAAGTGTAAAGTCCCTGTGTGCAGTGTCCATGTATGCAGTGAGCATAACGTTCGTCAGGGATGTGTACGTGCGGGTGTATATTTGTTTGCTTGGGGTTGTGCGAGGCTTGTACGCTGTGTAAGTATACTATGTCTCGGGCACGTCTCATAACGTGTCAACCTATTTCTCTCAGGCAATATCTTCTACAGGCTCCCTCAAGCCGCAGCTGACCGTACCGACCTCGAGTCCCCAAGACCATGTGGGTTTGCAAGTGCTGGATTCATCTGTCACTCTTCGCTATGTTTCAGGCGGTCGGCGGACCATGAGGGACCGCGGGACAAGCGTCGGTTTTGAGCATCCAGCTGTTTAGGTCCGAGATCTTCGTCGACCCTTGGATTGACAGGAGGTTCAGATTCACGACTCCATCCATGAAACTACAGACAGGTTGACTGGATTTCATGTGAGACCAGGTGTGCGCAGCTGGGAATACGCGAAAGTCGCGAAGTTCCTCTCACTTCCCTGAGATTGTTCCCCTAAATATAGCGGAGGCTAATCACAGGAGAGCCAGAAGCACAAGCATCATCAGCGGGCATGACAGTTGATATTTTTATGGGTCTCTCGGAGGACCGTACCTGCCCTTCGTGTCGTATCCGTGTTATACGACCGAATGCCGGCTTCCTTGGCCAGTGGCGGATCCAGAGGGGGGGGGCGATCGCCCCTCCCTAGATTTTCGAGCGACATACAGAGTGGCCCTTTCAACTAGAGACTCTCCTTGATCGTTTCTGTCACGGCTAAGGAGCTCCCCAAAGTTCGATAACAGTGTACGCTCCTCATTTTTTTAGTCGAAAACTAATTTTCCCCGGTTACGACCACCGAGAGCAAGGGGGAAAAGTCATAAGTTCCATCAAAAATCCACGACCGCCCCCCCCCTCGAGTCACTCTTGGATCCGCCACTGTCCTTGGCTTCTTCGCCGGCTCCTCGGATCAAAGTAGCTCGTTCCTCGTGCATTCGTGAGATGTTCCAAACCTTTTTTCTGTGGAACAGGCAAGCTGACTCGGTGCCGGAGGTAAATCTCCAATGATTAGGGAGTTCTGAACCAGCACCCATCCGAAAACCATAGAAATCAAGAGAACCATGGTATCCTCACACGCAGCTCTCAAGATGTTTGAGTAACAAGAATGCTTTGATCCGTTAGATTTAGCGGAAAGATCTCTGCTGTTCTCGCTTCCTGGAACGAGTTCAAGGATGCCTCAGCATGAGCTGTGAAGGCTTTGTCCTACAAGGATCATCGTCCGTCCGACTGGTCTTGCGCAGCTCCTCACACTCAGCAGCTTTGTGGCGAAGGAGTTCTTCACAGCTGTTTTCCGTCAGAGCAGGTCTTAGTCGTATAGAAAGTCGTTGTACTAAACCTTCGCGTGTTTCGTCATCGATCGTCTCCGATTCAGTTCGACCTCTGGGTCATTCACTGCAAGGTTTCGAGACAAACAATTGAATTCACACTCAGAATATCTTGAGGTGTCACGCAATATTGTTACTTGTGTACTAGAGATATTTTTTTTTTGGAATTTGCTCCCAAAACTACAAGCATCTGCCTCCGTTACATAGCTGCAGGAACGGAAAATTTCCGACGGCTGAAACACCCACCTTCGGTGCTCGAAACAGGCGGACGGGCGGCCCTTGGTGGGAGAACCTGGCTTCTAGCCGTGTCCGATCTCCCCAAAGAACCCTTACCCTGAAACCAACAGCAGGCGCCTAGCGATGAGAGTCATCACCAGAGCTGGTGAGCTCAGGCAACAGGCCATGAACATCTTTTCCCGCCGACTTCCGACATATTGGCCTGCTTCGGACTATTGTTGCCATTCTTCAAGATCTTCCCCTGATGATGAGCATACTCCCATTTTCCGATTGGGAAGCCGCGGACCTAAACGACGCGACTCCATCATCCCTTTCCGGGAGAAACCACAGGAAAATGCGGTCCGAAATCCGCTCGATCAATATCAATATCATTAGTACCATAATCCATCTCCACAGATCCCTGCTTTGAGTAAATATTGTTCGAAAATCCGATCGGCAACCAAATGAATAGCGCGGCGATAGTACGGAGTTCGAGCGTTTTGGATCCGAAAACCTGAGAGATGACCGCGTCGTTTTGAAAACGTCCACCGAGCCCCTCAAGAAGCTCTAGATTCGTGAGGAAGATGAATCGAGTGCCGTCCTGTCATCAGAATGAAGAGCTGCGGGGAATAAACCCAGAGTAAAGTCGCAGGCCTTCCTGGAGCGTTGATAGCGCTCTAGCTTCACCGACGAATGAAAATCGGGCTCCACAGCTCCAGCCTGAACAGGAACAGGATTGTAGCTCCGTTGGCCACGGGCTAGATGCCGGCTGTCGCCACGAACTCCACTAAGCGGAGTGGAGAACCAGTCTTGCTTTCGTCTCCGATGGACGTATAGTGAGCTGATAAGCCTGTCTCGATTCAGTAGCTCAATCAGTCCGTACGCATCTGAGAGCGTCCCAATTATCCCTCGGAACAATTCCTCCGTAGCTTGGACACACTCTTCGAAGAGTTCGCTTGCAGACAAGAACTGTGGCGTGTGATACCTCGCTCAGACTACGTCAATACAGTTCACCATGGGCAAGTGAACACTGATCATCTCTACTGCAAAGAGTGAGGTAGCGCCCCCTTCCTCGAACCTTCCGACTATCGTCCCACCGAGCTTACTAGCTCCTTGAATGGGAGGGTCATCCGCAGCAAATGAGCGTCATCGTCCATGAAATTCAATCAGATCGTCCTGATGCAGCTCCGACCCCCTCTCCCGAGAAGGCCAATGAAGCTCCCCCGGCATGATACTCTCCGAACAGTCCGATTCGTCGCGTATGTAACCATATAGGAATCGTTTTGTTCGCGAACTCTGATTTGGCACCACTCGCTCTGAAACTACGCTCGATTCTGAGCTTTATTCCACGAGTCCATGTACTGCTATTGCCGTTCAAGCTGTTATGCGTTCCGAAAACGAATGCTTATCACTTGATGTGTGGATTCGGATATGTTCGTGAGATGAAAGTTTGTTCAAGGCGGAGCAGCGAGTTGATCATCTCGGCTCATTATTTCCAAGATGTCCCTGAGACAGAGAACTGAATCGAGTTCTATTTGGCAGGAGCTGCTCGAAAAATCACTCGTATCGCTCAATCCGACACAGGAAAGCAGTTCTTCCGGATTCCTGGCCGTGAGAAGAAAAAAATCACTTAGATCCCTTGAGAAAAGAGTGTGTCCCCAGCCCTGCATGACAAGGATGCAGTCGTGAGCTAGGAGCAAAGCATATGTATCTCCTGCCTGGTGTTGGATAACGAACGCCTCTATTCAACATCAGTGCGTCAATATTTTTCCATACGCGAATCGAGGTTGTCTGCTCTTTTGTGGTCAAGGATTCTCCCAGCCATATGTAGCCCTGTGTTGTACTGACAAATCAGGGTTGGGGAAGGAGAGGGAGCTTGCAGAGGAGGAATGATCATCCCGTCCGCGACCCCGAGAGTATCAAGAATGAGAAGAGTGCTTTTGGCCTATAAAGTGCTCATGCATTTTCTTCCTGCGAGAAATCGTTGAGAGGCACTTGTATATCGTGAGAAGTCTCAATGCGAAACTTCAGTAGTTCTCTTGCCTACTGTTACTGCGTGTGTTGAATCAGAGCAGAAGATTTGTATGCATTTGTATGTTTTCTCAAAAGAAGCTTTGCGGCGTGGATCAACTCCCTCCTTAAGCCCTCCTCTTGGAGGCCGAAGTTTACCACTTTGTCCCCTGCTCTTGAGTTTTCTCAGGGACTATTGGAGTCTGCTCAAAGTTCTCGGAGCCTTGACTGTTCTTGTAATAAAGCCTATTTTAGATGCCTGAAACAATCATGCCTTGTACCACTAGGCGAAGATGTACTGGCAATGGCTCATCTGATTCTTCACGGCTCTTCGGTGCTTTCATCTCTCATTCCGAGATACCCGTCAATCTGATCATGATCTAGAGTAGGAAGGTGGTCTCCGATCGATCAGTTCAGAAAGTAAGATAAACCGCGAGACGGACCGGGTGCGGGCGTATGTTGGCTTCACCGCATTCCTCGCTTCTCGGTCAATGAACTGGTGCTATCACCAGTTTAGTAATGATCACGAAAGCTTGACGCAGACGTTGAATACGATCCCACAATTTATGTCTCCCTCTTCCAAAGAACAACCAAGAACCGAAGCTAGGCCACTAGATCGAGAGAGAATCGGACGAAGTCGCAACCGATGATCTTAGCCGTGGAAAGAGCTTGTTTCAAGGTGACATGCTGGATACTGGACTGGTTATTGCAATGAAGCTCGTCTCGATCCAATCTCGAATCGTTCAGATCCTTGAGAGAACGGTGATTCCCCTTGCAATGCTCAAGGTGTTCAATAAATGTGTGACAGTGTTCAAGTATGCAATCCCATATTCGCATGTTGAGTTGAATGAGACAAGACAGTAGGCTATTCCAATGGATCGGTATCGGAGATCCCGACTTATATCCAGATGAAAACAAGCACTCGGCTTATTCCGCGTATCAAAGTCTTCGAGCGTAATATCTCGTTTCTTTGAAATCGCTCCATTCTCCGATCAATTAAGAATACACGGATTTTTACGCGCATCTGATTTTCTTCTGTCAACCTGTCCCGTGTACACTTCTGGCATGTTAGACTAGGACACGTGTGTTCGCGAATGTTCTGCGGATGGACGTCCGTATATATGTGGTGGAGGAGACCTCACGGGCGCACTGAGTTACCGAACCTGCTGCGATGCTTTCAGAGTCCTTCCGATCGACCAGATCACCTCATCATTTGTGGACCTAAACCTTCTAGATGAGTCAACTGCTCGTGGTTGTGGATTTTCGTTGAATGACTGTATGTGTTGTTCCTAATCCTATGCGTCCCGTTTCTCCAAAGAAGTTTTGTGTGCTGTTTGTGCGCAACATGGGCAGATACGGTCGTGCGTGTTGTGTGATCCTCGTCGTGATTCCACTCGATCGTTTGTTCAGCATCTTCATTAAATCAACACGACGTGGGTGAATCGAGAATGCGACGGAACGGTTCAGCGATCGTTGGCCTCTCAGGGTGCAATCGAGAGTTTCGGCGTGATTTCTGAAGCCGAAAATTCCTCTTCGTCATTCTACCGCTTTTTACTGCGTTTCGTCCTGCCGTTGCTGAGTCGTCGATGAAGTGCTCTCATATTCTCCAATGCGTTTCGCGTTGTCAACGTCATGTTGAGAAGTTGCTGGTATGAAGAGAGCTTGTTGTCTGAGGCATTTTTCATTAATCCGATAGGCATTTGAGCAGAATCGAGAGAATGATGCCTCGAGATACGGGCTCTGGCTCCGGAGCGAGTGTTATTTGCACCGATGCGCATGATGACAATCGTGATGACCTGGCTGAACTCTGTGAACGCCTTCCCAGAACGGTCAGTCAGGTCTCTCCTGTCGAAAAGATTCTCTTGGCACTCGGAATATTCTTGCAATGCTGAACCTTCCTATCCGTTGACTCCGGCGTTCGCATTGAGAATCCAACTCTCATTTGTGGAGTCCTCATACGTCTGCGAGATCGGGAGGATCAAACTAGCTTCTCTGAGGGCCTGAAGAGTTATTGATGCCAACAAATTCGTAGAGATTGAAAAAACGGCCGGGAAGCGTTCGATTTGCGCTGCCCGACTCGTCCCTTCGAGAGTGTCCGTGCGCACGCTGGTTTAACATGTGCGCTCGGCATGTGGCATCGCAACATCGACTATCATCGAAGAGCATCGTTCTCTGCGAAACCGAGCGAGGCGAAGCTGATATCTCAACCTCAGTGTTCTGAAGCCCAGTCAAGATTCCCAGTTGTCGATCTCCGAACCCTGCCATCGATATCGTTATCGATATCTGATTCAACGAATATCTCTCAGAGCACGTGTGGAGCTCTAGGGCTTTCTCAGCCCTCTAAATGGCGAGCGCTCACCCTCGTAGAGCAGCGGATCAGTCTTTAACTTGACGACCGAATGCGAGAATATGGTTTCAACTGGGATATGGATCAACCCTGAGATCATTATCCATACCAGTTACCAAAGGCAACTTCTGCAAAGCTTCAGCAACGTGGAGAATCGTCCGCCGATCAGCTGCTGCGAACTGAAGTCAAAAGACAACGAGAGCTTGAGTTCAGCCTTTGCATACTCTTGGAAACTGTGTGTGCCGTCCTGGTGGGTCTGGAGACCCTGAGTCTTCCTTGAACCCCGGTTGACGTGAAATGTGGGTCAACCTCCCCACGCGTACGCACTTGGTGTTTGAGCATTTATCGTCAAAAGTTCCTCTCTCCGTTTCCTCCACCCACCAACTGCAGTCTCAACTTAGATACCTCAGTAATCGGTGATGAGGCTCATGCACCCAGCTTGCGTTCACCACAAATTGTCGAGGAGTCAAAGATAGAAACTGCAGACGAAGGGTAAAGGAGGCGGGCAGAGAAACTTTTGACGACAAATCTGCTAAAGGGTCCGAAGGTATGTACTCGACTAGATTGGTCGCAAGCCCAGATTTCACCATGAGGTCGGGCCATTCCCTCGTCAGTGAAGAATTTTTTTTCCGAAATTCAACCATCCCAGCGTTCGAAATACATTCCATTTGGGACGCAGACATCCCCTCGCTCCCCCCTGGTATCTCAAGATCCAGACCGTTCGAGGAACGGGACGCTTGATTGGCAGGCTGGCTCTTGCGAACTTGACACGTTGATCGCGGAGCGCACAGGGAAACAACGTCTGATAGAGATTCTGAGCTTCTTCTTCGTAGCCGTGGAGGCGGCTGCTTCGGTGGCGGTAGGGTACACCTCACGCTAACGCACAATCGTTCAGCCGCGCCCAAGTCCACCGAGGGAGCAGACGGCTGACCGTCTATCTGATAGTTCTAGTTTCAGCTATAGTTGTTCTTGAACTGTAGTTTCAAGTGGGTGTGGGATATACAGATGTTAAACCTAGTCACTGTGTTCACCGCTGTGGAGAGCGTCGTCCAGTCTTTGATGTTGTTTGTTGATTCGTCATTCGTTCCATTGCGTTTCACGTTCCCCTTTTTTGTGCACAGTTTCCCATGTTCGTCAAACTGTCAGTATATCAGCGATGCCGAGTGTACGGTTAACGGTCTACAGGAGTGTTTCGTCCAGGCTCAAACTGTCTGGTCTGCCGTACTCGATGTCAGTTTCGTCATTTAGTTCGACTAATCGTTAGCCAGTGGAAAAAAATCTTGGGCTGAATGTACTGCTGTTCTGTTTGTGTTCTGCCGTGTGAGCAGGCTGCGCGAACATTGTCACGTCGTTGAGCTTTTATTGATCTCGAGGATCACTCGTTCTGAAGTCCACTGATCCACGTCCGGCATGCATTCCTTCTTGCATAGCTGTTGTATGGGACTCGTCTTGTGGAGTTTTTGAAGAATCATTGTTCGAATAATCTCTTGTTCCCGGGCGTATTCTCCGTGATGAGTTCTTTCACTGTCCGTTGTGCCATTAACGGAATCCGCAAGCCGGCGAATGTCGGACGTCCCAAACGGAACTCCGTTCTCTACTGACTCTAGGTTGTGTCTACAGACGTCATGAAAAGAATCCTCGTCGAAGAAAACGCTTATTTGGCGACGAGCCCACTACTTATTGGTATTGATGTCCAGCAGAATCCACAGCCATTAGAATAAACAGGTTCATACTCTAGTTCACCCAGAACTCGGGTTGAAAATGCTCCTATTCATCGGAAAATCCAGAATCCCCTCTTCGCGGAGTGGTTGGATAACCTCAGAATCCCTCTACAAAACTACTCGTCAGGAAAGCCAACCCATCCGACCGCTAGGTCGTTACGAAAACTTCGAGAACTCCCATGCGAGGATGTTTCACTTGACCTGAGTTCTCTCGGATACAACCAGATGTGTGGCTCCACGACCACGACTCGAGTTTCATCTTCTCTATGACTACAGGATGCATATCGATCCCTGGATCGGAACTTTCCACTCGATTGGTTTGCAATGGTACTCGTGAGTTAACGAGATGATGGTCTGAGCAGCACGGATCAGTCTTGGATACATCGAGAGACCGTGGTGAGCTAGCAGAGAAGCTTTCGACATTGGTATTCGTGCCATAATCATGCTTTGACGGGCACATAACCATGTTGTGGGTTTGCGTTCGGGTTCATGTTCGACTGAATGCTTCCTCGTGGTTGCGAAGCCTGTTCGTCAGAGATTGGACGAAGATTCTCTCGCCCAATGTCGCTCGTACACAAGCGTTTCCATCGAGGCCCATGCTGAGATGCACTCTTTTGTGTTTACGTACGGATGACGGTTCTGCATGGATGTATGATCCCGGTCGTTTAACCCCATGAATTGTTTGTCTTGGTTTGAGTCTGTGGGCGAGTAGAATGTGGCTTGGGGCGATCATTTTGGTGTTGTTCCTGTTGGGCTAATTTCGCTTGGGTTGTCAGTGTACCAATGTTCTCTCACAAAAAAGAGATTCGTGTCCCGTCATGAGGTGCCCCCCTCATCCAGTCTCGATTCTCTCTTCGTCCAACTCTGTTGCTTCAATGGAAGATCCACATCCGTGGGGCTTCGGTGTTCTAGCTTCCCCGCGGGGTAGTCGGTGGGGAGTTGGATCCAGTACTTTTCATGTAGACGGGAGGTGGCAGGTTCACACGTTGTCCTATTCATGCCAGCTTCATGTTCGGTCGCTAACTAGTCCGCCTCCCTGATTTCCTCCCCGATCTGATTCGGGCTGTGTGTCTTTAGGTTTGATCGTGCGAGAAGCGCAGATTCTCGAGAGTCCCACAGGTGTTCGTTTCGCGTGGCCAATGGAATATGACTGCGTGTTCGATTTCCCTCGACGCGAATCGGATCCGGCGATTTTTTCTCCCACTTCTATTTTTCTTCTCAGGCTGATTCATAGGGCAAGAGACTTCATACACTATCTCACTGACCGTGTTGAGCCGCTCCCATCAACAAACTAGGTCTGGTCAGGAATATGTGTGACATGCATGGAAAGGGACACATTTCGGGAGAGAAAATTACCATGCGTGACGGCCGTACTTGTCTCACAGAGCCTGCAGGTTTATGGGAGTCGCTTAAACCGGTTGGTGCATCAGGTACCTGGCCCTACAGATCAATGCAGACCGAATGGGTGACCAACTGTGCAATGAACGTAGGCTCTCTCAGAGCCCGGTAGATGTGAGCTCGGTGAGTTTCCCTCTAGTGTCCTGTGTACATTATTCGCGGGAACTAGTTGGATGTGTGTCTGTGCCATGAACTTCGGTTTTCTTCGGATTCGAGAGGGTCGAAGTCCGGCCTAGTTCGTTTCCTGCCCGGTTGGATTCCTGAGAGCTGACTGGGTATCTCTATTCATGCGACGAGCGGCGATTCCCGCCAAGCTTCGGGAGCGTATCATCCCCGCATGGCCTGCGGGCAGTGGATAACATGCTAGGCTCCAGTCATCACTGGATGAATTCGAATCGAGGTAGGCTCGTCTGCTGCCTTTGACACTTCTTCTTGGGCGCGCATGCGTGATCTTCAGTGGGAGTGTGCGTGTTTCCTGTTGTGTTACTTCTACAAATTCTCTGACTCGAAACCCCCCGAAGATGTGTGTGCCTCCGATATAGTTTGTGCGAACGAGCCTACCGTCTGTGGGTGTGTCTGTGCGCAGAAAGCTTGTTCGCTCAGTTCCCGAGTGCATGTTCGTTCTTCGAAGTCCACGGGAAGCCGATTCATCTTTTTCGTGTGACGGATCAGGTGTTCTGCTCCTATACTTTTGGGATTAGCGCGGACGTATGTCTTCCACCCGAGGGAGGGGGGGAGGGTCTTGGTGATCTGAGAGCTTTCGATGTATTACTTCCGGAACAGAGTGTCTCCTTGAGCTCTGTTCACTTCATGCAATCTCAGTCTGACTCGTGCGTACCAACTACGTGTCTGCTCGTCTGCCGCGCAATAAACGACGAGGCTCCAGGGTTGCGAGTGCGTTTTGTCTTCGTTTGATGATACACATTCGTCTGAGCCGAGCTGGATTGGTTGGCAACGATCAGTGGGATTTGAACCGTTGCTTCGTTGCTTCGAGGATCTGTCTTCTTTATCTGTTGTCCCCAGAGAATCCGCAATCTATCCTCGTCCTTTCGATCGAATTCGCCTCAATGCATAAGTTGTCTAAGCGAGGAACGTACAGTCCCGGATTTCAGGAACGCCCGTTCTCGTGATTTCACCCTGGACCCTCTTGGAGGATGCTCCTCGAACGCTGACGCTCCCTCCATCCATGTTCGTGAAAGCGTTTCCTTTCCTACTTTCATGTGTGTACCAAAGTTGTTTTACCGATGTTTCCATGTTCCACGTGTGTCGATGTTGTTTGACCAGAATTTCCCCAGCCCATGCTTGTATCAGCGTTGTTCCAATCACGTTGCTCTCGCGCATACTTGCTCTAACCATATTCGTATCAATGTTTTCTGCTGCCATGTGTGTGCCAAAGTTCTTCTACCAATGTTTCCATGTTCCACGTGTGTCAATGCTGTTTGGCTAGAGCTTGCCCAGCCCATGCTTGTATCAGCGTTATTCCAATTATGTTGCTCTCGCCCATATTCGTTCTAACTATGTTCGTATGACCGTTTCCTATGTCCATATGTGTGCCGAAGTTGTTTTACCAATGTTTCCATGTTCCACGTGGGTCAATGTTGTTCGACTGGAGCTTCCCCAGCCCATATTTGTATCAGCGTTGTTTCAATAATGTTGCTCTCGCGCATACTTGTTCTCACCATATTCGTATCAATGTTTTCTGCTGCCATGTGTGTGCCAAAGTTGTTCTACCAATGTTTCCATGTTCCACGTGTGTCAATGTTGTTCGACTGGAGCTTCCCCAGCCCATATTTGTATCAGCGTTATTCCAATTTTGTTGCTCTCGCCCATATTCGTCCTAACTATGTTCGTATGAACGTTTTCTATGTCCATGTGTGTGCCGAAGTTGTTTTATCAATGGTTCCATGTTGCACGTCTGTCGATTTTGTTTGACTAGAGTTTCCCCAGCCCATGCTTGTATCAGCGTTGTTTCAATAATGTTGCTCTCGCGCATACTTGTTCTCACCATATTCGTATCAATGTTTTCTGCTGCCATGTGTGTGCCAAAGTTGTTTTACCAATGTTTCAATGTTCCACGTGTGTCAATGTTGTTCGACTGGAGCTTCCCCAGCCCATATTTGTATCAGCGTTATTCCAATTATGTTGCTCTCGCCCATATTCGTTCTAACCATGTTCGTAGCAACGTTTTCCATGTCCATGTGTGTGCCGAAGTTGTTTTATCAATGGTTCCATGTTGCACGTCTGTCGATTTTGTTTGACTAGAGTTTCCCCAGCCCATGCTTGTATCAGCGTTGTTTCAATAATGTTGCTCTCGCGCATACTTGTTCTCACCATATTCGTATCAATGTTTTCTGCTGCCATGTGTGTGCCAAAGTTGTTTTACCAATGTTTCAATGTTCCACGTGTGTCAATGTTGTTCGACTGGAGCTTCCCCAGCCCATATTTGTATCAGCGTTATTCCAATTATGTTGCTCTCGCCCATATTCGTTCTAACTATGTTCGTATGACCGTTTCCTATGTCCATATGTGTGCCGAAGTTGTTTTACCAATGTTTCCATGTTCCACGTGGGTCAATGTTGTTCGACTGGAGCTTCCCCAGCCCATATTTGTATCAGCGTTGTTCCAATTTTGTTGCTCTCGCCCATATTCGTTCTAACCATGTTCGTATGAACGTTTTCTATGTCCATGTGTGTGCCGAAGTTGTTTTACCAATGTTTCCATGTTCCACGTGTGTCAATGTTGTTCGACTGGAGCTTCCCCAGCCCATATTTGTACCAGCGTTGTTCCAATTTTGTTGCTCTCGCCCATATTCGTTCTAACCATGTTCGTATGAACGTTTTCTATGTCCATGTGTGTGCCGAAGTTGTTTTACCAATGGTTCCATGTTCCACGTGTGTCGATGTTGTTTGACTAGAGTTTCCCCAGCCAATGCTTGTATCAGCGTTGTTTCAATAATGTTGCTTTCGCGCATACTTGTTCTTACCATATTCGTATCAATGTTTTCTGCTGCCATGTGTGTGCCAAAGTTGTTTTACGAATGTTTCCATATTCCACGTGTGCCAATGTTGTTTAACTGGAGCTTCCCCAGCCCATATTTGTATCAGCGTTATTCCAATTATGTTGCTCTCGCGCATACTTGTTCCAACCATGTTCGTATGAACGTTTTCTATGTCCATGTGTGTGCCGAAGTTGTTTTACCGATGTTTCCATGTTCCACGTGTGTCAATGTTGTTCGACTGGAGCTTCCCCAGCCCATCTTTGTACCAGCGTTGTTCCAATTTTGTTGCTCTCGCCCATATTCGTTCTAACCATGTTCGTATGAACGTTTCCTATGTCCATGTGTGTGCCGAAGTTGTTTTACCAATGGTTCCATGTTCCACGTGTGTCGATGTTGTTTGACTAGAGTTTCCCCAGCCCACGCTTGTATCAGCGTTGTTTCAATAATGTTGCTTTCGCGCATACTTGTTCTTACCATATTCGTATCAATGTTTTCTGCTGCCTTGTGTGTGCCAAAGTTGTTTTACCAATGTTTCCATGTTCCACGTGTGTCAATGTTGTTCGACTGGAGCTTCCCCAGCCCATATTTGTATCAGCGTTATTCCAATTTTGTTGCTCTCGCCCATATTCGTCCTAACTATGTTCGTATGAACGTTTTCTATGTCCATGTGTGTGCCGAAGTTGTTTTCCCAATGTTTCCATGTTCCACGTGTGTCAATGTTGTTTGACTGCAGCTTCCCCAGCCCACATTTGTATCAGCGTTGTTCCAATTTTGTTGCTCTCGCCCATACTCGTTCTAACCATGTTCGTATGAACGTTTTCTATGTCCATGTGTGTGCCGAAGTTGTTTTACCAATGTTTCCATGTTCCACGTGTGTCAATGCTGTTTGACTGGAGTTTCCCCAGCCCATGCTTGTATCACCGTTGTTTCAATCATGTTGCTCTCGCGCATACTTTTTCTTACCATATTCGTATCAATGTTTTCTACTTCCATGAGTGTATCAACGTTGTTCCACCAATCTTTCCGTCTTCCATTTGCGTCAAAGTTCTTCCACTTGAGTTTTCCAGGCCCAGACATGATCAGCATGGTTTTGCTTATGGCGCTCCCACCCATATTTGTATCAGCGTTGTTCCGCTCATGTTGCTTCCGCCCATATGTGTTCCAACCTTGATTCACCAATGTTTTCCATGTACTTCTCAAGGGTGTTTCATCGATGTTTCTTTCTTCCATGTCTGTATCTACGTTGTTCCATCGATGCTCTCCATACATGCTCGTGTTTGCGTTTCTTCACTGATGTTTCCTTTTCTGTGTGTGTAGCAACGTTGTTCCTGTCTTTTATCACCCATATTTGTATCGCCGTTTCGCTGCTGGTTGAATAGCGGCTCGTGATCCTGCTCCGCCGGAAACGGGGAACAGACTGGTCAACGTGAGAGGGCAGGCCGAGCCCCTTGGCCGTTGAAGCCGCGCGCAATTTCATGCACAATCTCCAGTGAAGAAATGGCCTACGAGCGTGTGAGACTACGCGACAGTACAAGCCACAAGAATCGGCTACGACCACGACGCAGGTAGATCAAACACACTGTTTGTGAACATTATTTTTCCGCCGCAGCCTGCCAGTGTTGAACATCCAAATTCACGCGCGGCTCGCCGACGCTACTTTTCCTCGAGTCTGCCGCATGTTCCATGTGCCTGACCGCTCTCTGTGCCGGCCCGGATGGGTCACCACAAGTCGGCAAAACAGAGGTCCGGTCGCCAAACAGACTACAACCGCTACGCCCATGTATCAGCCATGTTCTACTGATGTTTCTTCTTCCATGCGTGTGCACGTTGCTTCACCGAGATTGTGAAGTTCCACGTGCGAATTCACGGTGTTCCTCTCTAGTTTCCTTGACCCACATTCTTATCAGCGTTGTTCCACTTTTGCTGAATTCGCCCATATAAAAGTTTATTCACCAGTGTCTCCTCCTTCGGTGTGTGTATCAAAGTCGTTTCACTGATGTTCCCTCTTCCTTCCAGCGTGTCCACAAGTTGTTTTGTCAATGTTACCGTCTTCCACGAGCTTGTCCACGTTGTTTCACCTATATATGTGGATCCATTTCGCAGAACCGAATGCAGCGACGGTTCTTGAGATCGAGGAAAAAGCCACCGAGTGAGCTAGAAACTCACACCTTTCCATAATCGCATCGTCGTTGTCTCTATAATGTTCCTTCCGCCAATGATCGTATCAACCTCGTTTTAACAATGTTTCCTGCCTCAATGTGGGTATCAAAGATGTTTCACCAACGTTTTCTTCCATGAGTGTCCACCTATGTTCCTTCACTTATGATCGCATCGGCGTTGTTTCGCTTATGTTTCCTCCGCCCATCTTCGTATCGACCTTGTTTTGCCAATGTTCCCTTCTCCCATGTGGGTATCAAGGTCGTCCCATCGACTTCCCATCCTTTTCATGTTTGCTCCAGCGTTGTTCAACTTGTACTTCATTCGCCGTCATGTGTGTCAGCCATGTTTTACCAATATTTCTTCCTCCCATGTCTGTCTCGACGTTGTTCAACCACTGTTGCCGTCCTCCACGTGTTTATGAATGTCGTTTCACCAATCTTCCCGTCTTCAATAGATATATCAACGTTGTTTCACTCGTGTTACTACCATTCTTCTCGAATTTTTGTATTAGCGTTGTATCACTGATGTTTCTCCTGCCCATGTTCGTGTCAACCTTGTTTTGCCAATGTTCATTTCTTCCATGTTGGTATGAACGTTGCTTCATCGATTCCCCATCCACTCATGTTCGTATCAATGTTGTTGTTGTATCATATGTGTGTCAACCAAGTTTTACCAACGTTTCCTCCTTCCATATCTGTCTCAACGTTGTTTCACCGCTGTTGCCGTCCTCCATGTGCGTATGAATGTTGTTTCATCAATGTTCCCGTCTTCTACAGGTGTATCAACGCTGTTCCACTTGTGTAAAGTGCATCCTATCTTTGTCTTGGCGTTGTGACACTGATGTTAGTTCTGCCCATTTTCGTATCAACCTTGATTCATCTATGTTTCGTTCCCGCATGTCTCCCTGAACGTTGTTTCACTTATTAGTCTTCAGCGAACGTCTGCATCAAGCTTGTTGTGAAAGCTTGTGTGTATCACCGTTATTTCACTCATATTTCCCCCGTCCATGTTTGTATCAACGTTGTTCCACCAACGTCTCCTCTATATATGTCATTGTCAATGAGTAATAGTATATCTCATGTTACTTTAACCCATGTCCGTATGAACCGTAATTAACCCATGTTAGCTTTACCCATGTTCGTCCGAACGTTTTTCCCAGTCATGTTCGTTTTGAAGCTGTCTTGTTCCTGTTCGCTTCGTCCATGTTCACATCACCGCTATTACACTCATGTTTATTTCCTCCATGTTTGTTCCGACTCTGTTTGAGCGATGTTTCCTCCTGTCAGTGTTCGCTCACTTGTGCTTCGTTCGCCCATATCCGTATCAGCGTGGTTTCACGCATGGCTCCGTCGCCCACGTTTGTGTTGACCTCGTTTTTTAATGTCTCTTCATACAATGTGTTTATCGACGTGTTCCTTCCGAGCATGTGCGTGTGAACGGTGCTTCAGGGTTCGCTCCAACGATCCCTGGATCAAGATTGTTCCTCTCATGTTTCCTGCACCCGAGATTGTACCAGCGTTGCTCCGTTCATGTTTCCCGCAGCCGTGATTGTATCAGCGTTGTCTCATGCTTTCTCAACCACGCTTGTATTAATTGTGCTTCACTAATGTTTCCTCTGTCCAAGTTTGGGAGGAACTCGTTCAAGCCATGATTATATCTAAATCGTTTCACTCATGTTTCCTCCACCCATGTTTGTACGAACGTTTTCCCCCTCGAGGTCGTTCGGAAAGGGTGGAAGTTAGTTCCGGACTCTAGGAGCGTGGCTTCTCGGGAATTGATGGTGTGCTCAGTCACGAGGTTGAGTAGATCAATGCCAACAAAGGGAGGTCCATTATGATCGGACGCTTGAGCCCGGAACGCCACCGACAATGTTTTGTACAGAGGACGTCAAGGTTTTCCGACATTAACACCCCAGGGTGCGAAGGGATGCCGATTGGGGCCGAAGTGTATCATCAGACCAGGGCGAAATCATCGAGGCGATAAAAACGAGTAAAGACATCTTTGGACCTCATTCGACACCCATGGCACCCCTCGGTACCCCGTGGCAACCAACGACACCCTGGGGCGCCGTGGAACACAGTTTGACGACCCCTGGTCTAGTGGCTTGATCCGTTCATTTTACTTTGCTATTGAGTTCGCTCCCTGCGACTGTTTCTGCGATCTGATGAGTCTGAATGGATAGTGGATTGTGAGTCTGTCTGTGTGCCTAGGGTTTATCCATCTCAAAGAAAGTGTGTTTTCTGTGTATTTATTTTTCCGTCCGGTAGTGTGATCTTTCCGACGCTCTCGTGATGGGCGTGATGAACAGGGAACAGCATGTATTTTCTTCCGTGTAGGTCAGGGCGTGCGCGTCTGGAGTCCGTGCGTGTATCATAGGCAGTAGCCGTTGTGTGCCCTGGGATATCTTTCATTCTACGTATTGGACCTCTGATGTGACTCAGGAATGAATTGTGGGTCTGTTCGTGCTGTAATTCTAGATTCTCTCCGATTTCTGGAGCGAGCGCCTGCGTGTGGCCCTGAGCAGACTGGGTTCTCGGCTCTGATTCGCTCGAGGTAAATGCCCACTGGAGGGGCAACTCGGATGTCAAAAGATTCATTCGGCTTGCAGGTCAGGTTCCCCCGTCTGTATGGTAAATTCATTTGTATTCAAATTCTCGAAGCTGAATTTCCATCCTCATTGAAGATGTCTGCGGAAAGAACCCCGGACATCCACCATGAATTCTCCATATTCCGTGTGCAAGTGAGCGAGACAGCCTCAGGAGCCTATAAAAAGCCAGATCATGCGATCGTGGATGTTTTTGATTGTCCGGTGTGCGCGTTTTACCATGATCCATTGGTGGCGTGCGTAAACTGTATCAGCGTATCCAGCTCACGGAAAGTGGCTTTGTCGAAGCAACGTATGGGTTTCTCTCGATGGCGGCATCAATGTGTTCCAAGAACGTGTCCCTCGTATGTGTGGCAGTACTCTCTTTCGAATATCAGGGTTCAGCTACCATGCCAGGCTCAGGGAAGCTCGACGCTTCCCCGATCCTGGAACGCGCGAATTTTGCGAATCCCGAATCTCCAGCTCTGGTTCGGGTCAATATGAATGCCCGGCTTCTGCGCAGAGGTGAAAAACGGTCGCTGACATAATCTCCGGGAGTTGTCGCGATTGGTTTGTGAAAGCCTGAGGAGTCCCAGTTTGGTGCCGGAGGTTAATCAGAAAGCTTTCAAAAGGCATGATAGTTATTTGGCTTGATGAGGCTACCTAGCAGTCAACTGATCATCTGACCACACTAACTTTATTCCGACTCCTGTACAGCCATGCACGCTCCATTCTCTGAAATGACCATTCGATGGTTCTGCTTAAACCATCTCCTGAGATTCGTCAACTTCGTGATCCGTGTCGACATTTTTCGCCCCGTGTCGGAACACGAAGGATCATGACGGAGTCTCCATCGATAGATCATCCGGTTCGGTTGACTATGAAACCCTGCCTTGGTGGGTGACGCAAGAAGCGTTTCTCCCAGCTCGAGTAAGCTCGGACTTACCTGGAAAGGAAAGAAATGCGATTTAATGAAGGCTGAATGCTGTCCGGCTCATCAATCCTCCCCTGTTTCACGGAGATATTTCCCGCTGGAAATGTGCTCCATTACCTCGATCGTCCGGTTCGTGTCTCTTCTCGCCGAAACGCTATCATCCGAGAAGGGAATACCCGTCTCGTTATCGATTTCCTCACCCTTTGTACCCCCGACTATCCCGATCTAGTTTACGATTACGGTAAGGGCGGAGTGCTATAACTCTGTACAATCGAACGACTCTTTGTGCGAGCTGTTATAATCCGATCCGCAGTGACAGACGTATCTGATCTTTAACCGAAAGTTGAGCGATCGCCGTGATTCACTTCCGGGAGTTCGAGAAAGGAATCATTGTTGTAGAGCAACAAAAGTAATAGATCCTGCGTTCGCTCCCGAACCAGTCCACCTGTTTCATCTCTTCTCTCAGCTTACTCTCCCTGCCCCCTATCCGTTCGAACGTACTGCAAGATCCTTCGGAGCAGTCTGGTCGGGACCCGTTCGTGGTACCCGTGGTCTTGACCGGGCCAAGGTTGGTGGGCTGAAGATTCCAGGAATTATCCTTACCCAGATCTCTATCAAACGGCATCTTCGTCATCGGAGTGCCATTCAGATTGGGACGCATTCCACGTCATCTGACATACCCTGTGGATGGATCATGAGGGCTCGATCAGCCCAGGATAAGTGGCTTCATCTTGAGGTCCTCTCACGCGTGAGTGAGCTCGCAGCCGTGTTGAGAAACTTCGATAAAGCAGTGTGTGCAGCATGGGGTTCATAGCTGCTTACGCGCGATAGGAGGGCTAAAATATGTCGTGGCTTCGACTCCCAATATTTATCGACCTTTTCGGATGTTCCTGGAATTATCATCAACCGTGCGATCCAAGCTCTCCGGATGCAATCTTCCCTCGTGAGACGAATTCCACGAGAGGACGAGCCCACAGTTGACGGACCGAATGAACGGACTATACGTGCGGCAAACTAGACGAGTAACCCGCGCTGGGGCCAGAAGAGCGAGCTAGCTTCATCGCATCATGTAAACATGCATCGACACCCTGCAACACGGATGTGTGCATTTGATGGGCAATCGAGAAAGTTCAGAAGTGGGTTGAACGCTCTCCACCTTCCTCGAAGATGTTCCTTCGAAAACCGAAGGCGTTGTCCAAGAATGACAGCGCGAAAAGCCCATTCGAACTCGGACATCCGAGCTTCCCACAACACCAAGGGTCTCTAACGCTATGGGCTGCTGAGACCGTTATCTCCAAACGCGGCAACCTGCGGATCACATCTGGCGCACTGGTGAGGAGCGTAGATTGCAGCTCTCAGTCGGAGTCCGGCGGCGATGCGGAGTGTGTTTTTGTCCAGCATCGTGCCTATTGACGGGATGGAATGGCATGAAACCACTGCCACCAACGTGGCCTGAGAGATCTTCTCTGGAATATCGTTCCACTGGCTTGTAAATCTCACTGATAGGGAATGGATACGGGCACAGATGTGGGCAGGGGCCTCTGGTGGAGAGAAGCTCGAGGCCAGGACCCTAACCTGAGCGAGGGAGTCAAGGCGAGCGTAGGTGCCTAAATCCGAGATTGAGCGGACGGATTGCGAATTCTCTGATATTTTCCAGTGATTTTCAAAGTCTGGGAAGTCAGAACAACGCGCAACCATGAGTAGATCACATTATGGCACAAGAGCAGAGCTTTGACTGTTCTCTACTCTGTGGAACCGGACTCCCAGGTTGGGAGCTTCGGATGTTTCTACCTGGATCGGTGTTCGATCAGATAAGGAATATCTCGAGGGCATAAGCTCCAACATCCAAGTTTGAAACTGATGTAGGACTTGGTGAACCCAGCGCACCCATGGATCATAGTGTACTCGAAGAACAGAGCTTTCATTCCCGCTTTTAGTTCAGAAACGAGAACGAGGGTCAAGAGCTACGAATGTTCTTCCCTAGTTCAGTCATCGGTCGGAAAATGGAGCCACCTCAACTTCATGGTTTGAACATCCGAGCTTGGAACTGGAGATCACAGGAAATACAGTCTCCAAACTGCGGAGCGCTTTGAGGAGTTCGGCGCTGAGACTTCCAGAAAACTCGGCCAACGCCCCGGTGGGTTTGGCATGATCTACATCACTTGAAGCTCGCATGTTGAAGGCAGACCAGATATACACCCTCGGAGCATTTTTCGCCCGAAGGTGGGATGGATCTCGTTTCTTGACCGATGACCGACTCAGGTAACCATCGTTAGATCCCGACCTAGGAATCCGAACGAGAAAAACAGGATAAACAATCGAACCTCTGTTCGTACGCCACAAGATGATCTATCCATGACATCTGGTAGTAATTGATGACAGAAGCGTGTATTCTTATGCGACATGCTTAGAAGTCGTCGGAGCTTCCACTAGCGTCGGCTGCTCGATAGGATTACTCCGAGTCTTGGGAGAAATTCTATATTCGAATGCGCTCCTCCAAACACAGCAAAAGCTCTCCTTTTTCTTCTGTCCGTCGTCTCCAGTGGCCGGAAATCATCCGTGACACCTTTCAACGATGAATTAGCTTGTTTGAGCATGAAATTGCGATGGAATTCGCAAACCGACTCACGTTATTTCCGCAACCGGAACTTCTCTCGCTCTTTTCCCAATGGTAGTCCTGTGGTCACCAAGCCCACTCTTTCGATGTCGGGGACGAATCGCAGATCAGAGGTGGAAAGGAGTATCTATAGTCAATCCCATCCCTCTCTCGATGTGGGTTATCTTGACGATTTCAGGTAACTTTTCGCTACAATATCTATCCTCCACCATTTGTTTCCGTCTTGACTTGAACCAAATCATTGTCGATCGCATCGTGCCAGTTGCTGTTCGCCCCAAAGGTTGGAGGGAGTGCACGACTGTTATATGATCGCTAAATGGACCGGGATTCTCCCGGACAAGCCTGACGCGCGAGAACGGGTTTCTGTTCCAGCCGAACCAACTGCATGAAACTGTGTGAAGTTTGCGTCGGTCCATCGTTTCTCGGTGTCTCATTTGTGCGGGGTTCCCTTTTCCCCGGTCGCGAGTGTTCGGCCAGCATGGGACACTATTTCACATGAGCCACTTCGTCCAGGCTCCCTGCCTTTGGTTCCCATCTACTTTCCCCTTCTTCCGAGCCAAATGTCTACAGAACTTCGCGTGTGTGCTACCCTGAATGTTTTTCCCTGAGACGGCGGATCCCTCAGCCTGTTCGTAACATGCGGGCTGATTGCACAAAAACTGCGCGGCATTGCGAAAAGAAACAAATCAAAGCTTACAGTCCTCAATTTTTCCTTATGTTCACATTTCCAATTCTTCTGAAGACATTCTGTGCGTATCGCTGCCATCTCATGTCCTGGGCAGCTTTCTCTCTTTACTCGCCTCCGCAGTCCTCATTTCGGGACTTGCAACGGGTACCGCGACGAGAGCCTGTTCAAAAACTTCACGACACACACCTCTTCGATGAGGCGGTGTCTGCCGTTTCAACCGGGTTCAACTCGATTCTCTCCGGCTCTTCGTGGAATGTCAAAAACTGCTCTTCGGGCTAGAAAGATGCCAAGAGCCCTGAGGCTCTCCGAGATTCCCCGTGGATCGGTTTCCCAGAATCTTTCTGTGACGCTCATGTCCCAGGGAGAACATCCGAGACGACGCAGTGGAATCTTGGTACAACGAGCCTCGCGGGAATGTAGGAACGAGTTGGAAATAATGGGGATTTGTAGCGAGGAGCACTTCCCGTCTTGTCATTCCCAGCCAGTATTTTGCTCGTTTGAGAGCATTGTCCGACGGACCATCTCGGCTCTTGACGGCGCCGTGTAGCTCAAACCCCCCAACCTCACTGATCGCAGGAAGGGCGAGTCGAGTTCGTGCTCCGCAATACCCAGAAGGTCAGCGGAAGCTCCTTCAACTGCCTCTTATACATGCTTATCAAGCTTATACTTTCATCCGAGAGAAGGACGGGGTATCCGAGTTCCTCGAGCAGCTTATGAGCGAAACGATGATCTCTGTTCTACTCATATCTTCCCGCGCAAGAGGTGCAAGAAGATGGGCTCTTGAGACACTCCACTTAACCGTATCAGTGGAGTTCATCGAGGTTGGAAGAGGTTGGAGCTCGTTCGATGTCCGAGAAACCACGAGCAGATCGATCTTTCTCGAAAGGATACAATCGATAGAGCCGACGAGATGGCCTGATGTTGTTCACACGGTTACCGAGATAACGAATACCACGGTCAGAGCAACAGAGAGACTCAAGAAATCTAGATTGCAGTATGACCTGGAAAACCTCGGGTTGACGAAATATGGATCGACTTCAGCGGTAGGGAACTCCTTCAGCACAGAACTCAAAACGATGCTTCAGAATGAACTTTATCGTACATAGGGACACAACATCAAAGCTGAGGCTAAACTGTGCTTGTATAGAGAACTCAAAGAGACGAGTGGTCTCCAATTGGGTTTGTTCGCTGATTTGCGGAGCGGTTGGCTCACAGCGTCAGCAAGAGCGAAGATTTTCAACGCCAAGATCAAGGAAACCTTCGGGTTGAGCTGACACATATGCGAAGGCCTGAAACCGAGAACCACGTCTTTCTGGAGTGCGAGGAAGGAAGGTATCCCCCGCGATAATCAACCTCAACCCCGACTCCACACCGGAGGACATTCGACCCTACAACGCCAGGAAAACCGACACGAAGGATCAGTGGATGCAATATAGTTCACCCCTGGAACGGAAAGGATCATGGCTGCATTTGGAAGATCCAGAAAAATCAATCCATCATTCAACTCTGAAGGTTCGCAATGCTGGTGACGTCGCATAGGAGGCTGAACAATCATTGCGGCATTCGCGGAAACCTGACGAAGTGTGATATGACTCTGAGGTGGGAACGGAAACACAGGACACGAGGAACTTGGGTGCAAAGTTTTCTCAACATCTTACACGAAAATTCGTATACTAGCGATGGAAGAGGATCACAACTTCAGGACTCGGGAGTTTTTCCGGTCTGCCACCGATTGGTTGGTGTGTTTCCAGTTGTGTCGAAGACAGGACGATTCTGTTCCACATAACGCGTCGATCTCGACTGCATCTCCGTGAGACATTACAGCTTTTGCCGACATTCTAGATTCTGTCATCCATATTCGTGCAGCCCTCCAAGAGGTCTCCGGACAGACCCTAATCGGGCACGGTTCATCGCGAGACTCGGTCACGAGGAAATGGGTCAGGAAATTTAATGAGGATTTTCCGCGGAGATCAGGATACCGGTACCAGTTCTCCTCTTGATGCAACATTCGATGCCGAATTCGCAGATCGATGTAGAAAAAAACTACAATGCTCTCACATTTCCAACAGCCAGCTCAAGCCTGCCGAATGCTCAGATCGAAATCCCTCGACGGTCGAGTTCGGTGTTCGAGTGCTGCGAGGGGTTTCATGCTCAGCAAACGAGGCTCATTCCTTCAGTCAGCTCGGTACGTCGCACGATCGGTTCCCGCTCCGCTCGAGGCCTCTGGCCAAAGGGAGTCGCATTCTCGTTACCGAAACAGGTCACCGACGACGGTCGCCGGGCAGGAAAACAACAGCGAGCTCCGCCCCTGCTGTTTGAGTGCGTGTGTTCCGAACTCGCAGCGTATTTTTGATTTCCGTCGGTCTTTCACGTTTTCGTTTGTCGTTCGTCGTATCAGTTTGTCGTTTTCGTTCCCCGCAAGCTCGTTGGTCTCACTCCTTAGGAGTCGTCTTTGAAACTAGAAAGTCACCCGGAGAGAAGGAATCGCGGAGGATCTGACACCGTTCGTCTGGCCGCCATCGCTTCGTCGGCATTCGGCTGCGCGTGTTCCGCACCGTGTCGTTCAGCCCCGCTCAGCTTTGAAGCGGAGCTTCTTTCTTGCACGGCTGCATGTCAGAAGTGTGATCGAATGTTCCGGAGTCACCGCGAGGAGTACGGCTAACCTTATCCACCGTCTGAGAGCGCAACATTCCAAGGACGTGACTCGCGCTTCCACAGCGTGATCGCAGGAGGGACGAGTCGGGCACATGCTCTGCGATTCCCATGAGTTTTCCTCGGGAAAACTCTTCTCGAGCCAGCTCCTATCAGAGAATTGATAGATCTGTGGATGAACCATGCTCGGAAAAGACGGTCATTCCGCTACGAGTGGTGGAACACGAAGCTTTTTGAACTCTCGTGGGCTCGCTCGAAGCGGTTGGGTTTGAACCTAATCGGTTGCCGCAGCCTTGGGAGACGGATTGACAACGAATACAAACCGTGGAACTCCCCCGCGGAGCTCTGGGCAACGACGGCGGACGTTCGATCAGGCGGCCCGCGAGGCTCGCTTGGAAAGACGCGGGACGGGATCGATGAGCAACACAATCTTGAACTGCATCCTCGTGCTTCGTTGGTGATGTCGACAAGGTCATCCTCTACGAGGACCCAACTCACGCAGATGAGATCGAGGCCGATGTCTACAACAACGACGACGAAAGCGACTCCGCGGTCTTGGAGGTGCGCGAGCATGATTCGTGAAAGGCAGGCGGATGGGGGCACGGAGCGGGACGAGGCCAGCACGAGCGATGGTGCTCCTTGGGATTAGGGCCGACGAACGGAGACCGCAAGAATCGTCACAACAACCTCAGGGAAATGTGTCCGACACTCCATAGCACTGCTATAGAATAGGACATACGAGCCTCTGAGAACGTTGGTCAGGCTCCGAGTGCATGTAGCATCGAAGACAGATCGAGCCGCCGTAGGGGAACTTCGTTTACCAAGGTGCTTCTGTCATTTCCCCCGAAGTCAGACGAAATTCTCGCCTTGTCGGTTCCACAACTCTGACCCTGACAGACAATAGTGGCCGAGTTTTCTCGGATTACCGAGCACCGGTTCAACGCTTAGTTCTGTGGCGGACCAATCTGTTGGTACCCGCGCGGTGGTCAGCTATTGCCGCGGATCCTCGTTGGGGAAAAGCTCGTTCCGGCTTGTCTCACCAACCTCTCAAACGGCCGCTGGAGACGCAGCCACGAACTCAGTGACGCCGACTAAACCAGCCAGACCGGTGCGACCAGAGCGCGTAGTCAAACACGCCGAAGGCTGCAGAGCCAAAACCAGGATCTGCCGAATGCTCGATCAACACGTTAAGAGGGGGTGGAAGTCGAGTTCCGGAGCGAACTGGAACGAAGCGTCCACAAGGCTTATTCGAAGGCATGTCGATCTCAATTAACACTCTTTTCGTCTCCTCAACGTTTCATTCTTCGAATTGCTCCATTAGCTCTTTTCCTGGCTTCGCAAAGTCGGTTGTCGCGCAGCACCAGGGAAAATGCCGCCATAGTCTTCTGTTTACGCTACAAAGAGCTGTGTTTCCCATGCATTCCCGAGGGAGCCCAGGATCATCTACTTCGCGGCATCAGCGAATTCATTTCCGAGCGGATCACGCCGGCTACTACCTCGCGCTCGGATCTATCTCAAGTGGCCGATTTCTCCATTTTCGGTGGAAAGTATTCCATCGACGCATCAGTACAGGGAGAATAAAGCAGTGCAGTAGCGATCGGCCACGAAGTTCCTCCTTTCTGCGGCATCACCGGCGATACAACGTATCTTCCGGGAGATCAATACAGCACCTCTCGGTTGGGGATAATTCGCCCGCGATCCGTGGATCCAGATCCGCAGGATCCACAAGATATTCGCGGATCCAGATCTGCAAGACCCGCGCACATTTAACCGTGAAACTCCACGAGGAAACGGTCGTACGGCAAACACGGATCACCTGTCTTTTGTTGTGGTTCTGTAGCCCGCTGGTGTTAGCCGTAGAGGGTATTTTAGAGTCGGGAATTTTCGAGCCCGATTCTGGTTTGTTTGTGTGTTGTTATCGTGCCACAGTAGCTCAGAGGGAGTTGTCAATGCTTCAACAGCTGATTGTAATCTGGATTTGCTCGGGAGAGGGCTCGTCCGAGTAGACATCCCATCATTATCGCACCCTCGTACATCACAGCTCCGGCTGGCCTCAATATTGTCATTGAAGGTGAAGGTTGCCTTGAGGAGACTTTGAACAAGGAACCTGCCCTCTAGAGGATAGCGCGTTGCGAGTCTATTTGATAGCAATGAACTGGGAACAGTTTGAGTCGAGCGTGAAACTTTGCGGATCCGTTCTGCAGAGATCCGCGGATCCTACTTCACGGGTTCCGCGGATCTCGAAATTTGCAGATCTTTGGAAGTCTAAGTCGGTACCACGAGTATCTGATGGAGTTTGTGAGCGAATGTCACGCTGTCGGTATTCACGATTCGAGTCCAGTGACTCCGACCGACGGGAGAATCTAGGACTCCAAGGGGCTTCGAGCTGATTTCCGAACTCAACGCTCATTCGCAGTGTGCCGTCTCACGATAGTACTGAGAATGTGATTGATAGCATTCGAAAAACGATGAATGCACACACATGTTCCTGAAACGGTGTTTACCCTGGATGCCGAAAAATCGAGCCAGAAATGCATGAAGCCGAAAAATCAAGCCCGAAAAACATGAAGCCGAAAAATCGAGCCCGAAAAGCATGAAGCCGAAAGGCATGAAGTTGAAGAGCGTGAAGCCGAAAACCTCCTCTCTCAACAGCGGAGCGGTCGATACTGGTTTAGCGGGGAGGAATTGCACCTTCGTTATGCTCAGCCTACCCACTTCTTCTGCCTCGCTTACGTCCTCGCTGTTCCGCATCTACGGTCCCTAGTTCGAACCGACCAAAGGTGTAGCTGCTACGGGAAGCAATCTGCTGAACGCGAATCTTGAAGTTTCCGAAGTCAACTCGCTAGAGCTGAAGAGGAATCTTCACCTCCAGCTCGAGTACTATTTGCAGAATACGCTGTTACAACACTTTGTTCTTTCCCACCGAAAAGGGAAAACCGGCATGGAAACCCTCATCCGCAGTCACAGTACATCCGCTGCCTGTTGAAGGCTCAGATGAACTCGACTGAACCGGAATCCGCGTTTGTCAGCTCCACTCGCAGTAGTACGATCAGTCCCTAGAGCATCTACAAAGATCGCCCGCACTCCGGCAGACGAGTCATACGTTCCTATTAAACGGACGATCAGTTCCTATGGCGTCAATGATTTGACGATGATGAGATGGAGGCGCCCCTGACCCAGGACAACACTCAAACCCAGGATGAGCGCGCAGGGGCGCTTTGCGTGCCTAGAAGAATGACCCATTCCCGTAAATGGACACGCTGATGAAAAGCGCTCGTGCGAAATGTTCTATATCAGAGAGCGAATCGGGAAAAGGGTTCTTCCATCGTTTCGCCGTGCTCTGGAGTAATACTGAGCCATTGTCATCATTTCATCCGAGAACGTCTCCCAGTCGTTCCGAATGAGTCTCACAAAGGTACAGATCGACGAAACGATACAGAAATCCCATCCCGCCAAACCAGTCCCGAACACTCCGCCGTTGGGAGAGGAGGTTTCCGGCTTCATGCTTTTCGGGCTCGATTTTTCGGCTTCATGCGTTTCGGGTTCGAATTTTCGGCTTGTCGGACCCTAACCCCTGAAACAGAGTCAACGTACTCAACTGTGGCCGATCCCCGTGTCCCAACTGTCCCGACTGTAGCTCATCGCTTACATACGCAAATGAGGTCACAGTTATCCCTAAAACTGTTTAAAAGAAAACAGCAACAGCTCAGACGGGGACGGAGAGGTACGCTCTTGGTGTCCCCGACAGCAGAGTGGCAAACGAACTCAGCTCGGCGAACCGGGCTGGTCTTCGATCGGAGCGAGAGAAGCCCAGAGCAAGATAAAATACGTCGCCAGAAAGAAGTCCATGCCTGACCAATACTGCACATGATGGACTTCACCCGAGCGAAAAACAAAAGCATATCGGAGAGTAAAGGAGTTGTATCGTGAGTTCAAGTGTGGAGACATAACGCTGACACACAGAGAACTGGGTAAACCTAGGGGATATTCAACAGATCGGTCAAGGAAAAGATTCGCGAAGTTGAGACGGCCAACGGGGTAAACTCTATGAGATACAAGAGTAGCCTGACCCGACACCGAACCCACCCGGAAACCCTGACCCACGTCATCTGGGAATGCAACGAAATTTACAACGAGGAAGAGGAGAAACTAAATCGACTGGTGCTCGACGCAAACCCTCCCCCAGAGATGACAAACCACACCAAGAGGCTCCTACAGCAGTGGAAGAAAGAAACTACAACCATCCACCGGGGAAACTCGCTTTCGATTGACATAGAGAACGGGACCTGGTATTAGGTCATGCCGTGCTCCTCGTTCATTAAAGGACTCAACATGGAGGTTCAAACGTGATTCGAATCAGAGTTGGGGACGATCCCAAGTCAAGAACCGAGGTCAGTTTGGTGTTCGCCTTCGCTACATCCGACCTGTTCTCCCGATACTGCTGTAAACGAAATGGGAGGAAGTAGACTGGGAAGAACGTACGTTAGGCCCGTTCCAAGGGGCCGACGGTCGGCGGAACGCTAGCATGGAAGTTCAAGGAGGATAACGAGTTCGGTTTCGGCCCGGCGAATCGACGGGCACCTGACGAATTCCCGGAAACCGAGGTTCATGGAAGTTGTTCTGCTGGGTCGTCGGCGTTTGCCGGACGATATTTCCCGAGGGGACCATCGATTTCAGCCTCAGTGAACTCACGGATCGGAATGCACGAGCCCGACTGGAAATGTCGAGCGCGGGCATTCTCTGAAAACAACCGTGTCGGCCAGCGATGACTTTGGAAGACCTCAGATCGGGCGATATGGATCGAGTGATCCGCCATCCGGTCCAGGAGAAAGCGCGGTGATACCGACTGTAAGACTGAGAGTCGATTGCCCACCCTGAACTCGACCCACTCCTTCAGGAACCGAATAGCAAAGGGTAAGGAGATTAAAATGGGGTCGGCATGCGGGAGTCGAAATCGGTCCGGTCCTTGGCCTCTCTATGAAAATAATGGGGGCGAGCAATACAGCTGAATACGTACGAAGCTCCAATAATACATTAGGAGTGAAGTACGTCGTTAATGTGCTTTGCCGTCTGGTCACAGCCCTTGTGGCGTCACCACCCCATCGTGCAAGCTTCGTACCTCTTGGAGCTTCATGAGAAACCACTACGAAGAGTCGTACGAAGATTCTTCCAGCATCTCAAGCTTCGATGAAATGGTCATTCAGGCTGACATCGGTTTTTTCGGTCCTCTGGGTCTCATTTACGACCCACGCCCGGGAGCTCGCGAGGCTTCCTCAATTCAGTCTCCGAATGGACGAAATCTCTCCGGCGATCTGAGAAATCCGCCTCTGAGGCACGGTGGCGGGGTAAGAAGGACACGAAGAATCCAAGAACACCGATTCCAATTCATCAGCGATTATTTCCGAATTCGGGAGCCAATTGTAGAAGCATGAAGAAAGAAAGCGTAGTTTGGCTTGGGAACACGATAATTTCCTCGGAACGTCTCGGATTCAAGGAAATATGGGGCGAAAATGCTGCTCCAGTCTCGAGCTTTCGATCCTCATTCCAGGTTCAGAAATATGCTCGGTTGCGACAGTCTCCGGAAGCAAACTGACGAGTCCTCATTTCACTCTGGAAACTCTGCAAATGATACGAACTCGAGTGAGAGTCCACCTACTTCTCTTCGAGCTCATCCAGCGGCCGTTTTTCGACTTTTTCGGCCATAGCGAGCGCATTCTAGCCAGGAAACCAAGTTCATATTCGATGGTCGTACAATCGAACCGATTCCCGGGAATCTTCAGAAGCAAAGCGTCGTCCACGCCAGAGAGCTGGTACTCTCCCGGAAGGATTCATTGCTAACTTCCGACGCAACATTGGCATCGGTCGGCGCTTAGAGCTAAACGGGGCCTCCAAGTCACTGAGCTCGAGCCATCGGAGAGTCTGGTTTGTCTTCTTGTCGACGAGAGAGGAGGATGTGATGCGATTCTTGACGCATCTGTTTTTCCTTCAGTTTCTTAAGCTCCGGCACCTACTCCACTGTTCCCTTCAGGGCTTGTCCGAAGTACTTCTGTCTCAATGATTCGTCTCATCCGGCTGTTGGGCACGTTCATGTGCCGAGGTCTCTGATTCCTCTTCCCGAATTCTTCCCGTATTCATTACTGGTTCCACACGGTTTTTGTTATGCTGATACGGATTGGAACCGAGATATTCCGTGGGCACGAGACGCTCGTGTAACTCTCGGAGACAGTCGGTAACGGGATAACAAACTTATCCCAAGCTCTGAGGTGGTTGTGTGATTGTAGTGGATTTCCCATAATGGTGTCATTAGTATCCGCCAGGTTCTGGGGACGACCGCTCCCATGGTAACGAAGTAAAGCCAACGCATTCACGCCCATAGGCAGCGGACCTTCACCCGGAAAGCGGAGGTTGGGGAGACACTAGGTTTTTGGTGGTTATGCAACTCCCTCACTACTGAGCGGGACTGTGGCTCGGTCTGCATCACGCATTGCTCTTCCTGGTCCCCGCGAAAAAAAAGGTTCTAGGGAAGAGCGGAGTCGGCGTCGGGTTCGCCCTGGCTATGGGCGAGATTACATGAATTAGTTGGATGTTTGGAAGGGTCGCAGCCGGTGTGCGACATCCTTGCGTGCTCATTTCTGTCTCGTTGTGACGTGATGATGGTGAGTCGTGTAGCTGACATATCTGCGTGCCCTCGTGTACCGTGAGTGGGCTAGGTTTTCTGCCTATGCCCCTAACGAGTTCTGTCTTGTGCCGAAGAGATGGTTCGGAGTATGGACTGCGTGCCGAAAAACTATTCACCAACTCGGGAACACTCTGAGAACTGTCAGGATCTGATCACCAGCAAACGCCTGGGGTGAATGGAGACTTGACGCAAAGAGCATATGATAGGAGTTAACTCACAAAACCCGAGCTTAAAAATCTAATTTCTCTCAATGTCGTTTCTTGACCTGTCCGCCTCTCCCTCCGCGGGTTCAGTTCTTACGTCTTTTTGAATCATGCGAGTGTACGAGGACTCCTAGGCATAATCACGCGGAGACTTGAGTTGTCAGTGGCGTTGAGCTTCTTGCGAAACAACACATCAGCTCAATACAACGTGACGATTCTGCGAGAGGTTATGCGTAGCCCTCAAAAGCTAACCATAACTAGTTTCGAGACCGACTTGAGCAAAAATGCAGATTCGAGCCAAGGAGCGTCCGCGTTCGGAAATCTTCGGAACTCTCAAGGGACGTCGCAAGGAGCGTGAGCAGGCCATCTAGGGAAAATCAAAGCAAAAACCAGAAAGCGCTCAGTTCTTTCAGGAAGACTCGGATATTTGTTTCGTCACCACGCGCCGTTTCCCGAGCAGCGGACAAGACACGCCGAATCCCTGCACTCTGGCTCTCTAAGGCCTGTCTGAAGTGATGATGATTAACGCTCTGCTACCAAGAGGAGCCGTTCGGCTCCGAACCGGAACGCCGACGTTATGTCTCTGCTCCACCTTGTTTAGCAGAGTGTATTTCGAAGCATTCATTTTCGGTAAGTAAATAGGGTAGCATCAGAGCAAGCATTGCACTCCGGCAAGTCCGATCGTGGCCGTCAATTGAGTCGTTTGTTCCGAAGATTCATTGGCTTGCTGTCTCCGCGGTTTCCTCAACCACAATATAAACACGACCATCCGGACAGCTAGGGCACGATCAATGGGTTGTTCTCCTGCTGCCGGACATGTGTCACGAATGCAACGTCGTCAGATGCAACTCACCTGGAATGAATAGAAAACAAGTTAGAACAGGCACATGAAGTCTGCCAGGAACGACTTCGGGGTCTCCTCGGTCAACTCGAGACTGCTTCTGTTAGATCCAGGAGTCGGATCCGTCCTTCACTAGACTCCACACTTGCGGCTTCCTTCTTCTCCTCGACTGGATCGGATCCTATTCTAACATTTCGATTGCATGAACGATCCTCTTTGTTCAGTTGAGGGTTGACTGTTTTGGATCCACAGGTAATTCCGCTCTGTTCCCTCGGAGTCGAGGTTATATCTCAATCCATTCATCCTGATTCTCAGAAAAGCTCAGTGCGCGTGGGAGCTGACGGCTGGGGTGAAGCTCCGACTAGGAGCTTGGAGTTCTTCGCAGCGATCGTGTGCTCGTCACAAAGAGCTGCAGCGACTTGTTATATGTCAACAGGGATCGCGCCGTCGTTTCCAGGTGGGCCCGTTGCTAAGAGCGGTTAAAAGTTGTTCATCAAGAGTTGAAGAATAATCGTATCCGAGCCAGGGATGCTTGATCGTTGGAAACGGCAGCGAGGATATACATCGGTCGTTCGTAAATCCTCTAGTAGTGGAGAGCCTGGATCTTTCTCGTGTACTGACAGTTGGCTTTCCGTGTCTTAGAAAACCCTGACAGGTTTCAGATTCCTGACGGTGAACGCCGCGTACTATTGTCGGACCCGCTCAACCTCAGAGCACAGGTCCATAGTTAGTGACATTGCCTATGATGCCATGCGACCAAGGTACCTTCTTGGGCCAATCAGTTAGTGTCAGCCGAAGTATTGCGGAAGCTGCTGGTGCGCTCCAAGGGCTTGACGAGTGCACCTGTTCCATGAGAACATTTCTGAGGGCAGCGGTGTTTTTCCGGCTCGACCTTCTTCTCTTCTGAGCACTAGGACTCTCATGTACAGGAGAGTATTTCAGTCGGGTAGACCGCAGGGATCCCATGATGGATCCGAGAAGCTCGTAGAGACCGACGGGCATGTATTTGAGTGCTGATTCCGTGACCAAAATAACGGACGTTGTTCTTTCAGTTATATAGAGGATAGATTTTTCTCCAGTACCGACAGTTGGCTAGTCTCCAAGGAGATCCCGACAGATTCCTCCTCCCTGCAATGCTGGAGAACGTAGCCCGGAGTTACCGGGCCCTCTGCACCAGTATAGCAGGGAAGGAGAGAGAACGATCTTGAAGGCAAATGCGTGTAGCCTGAGAAGTCTCGAAACTATGACCCTTCCTTACGCGCTTTCGTTTGTCTCGAGTCTACTCAACAAGGCTGAACAGCCTGGTGATTGAACATCACCAGACTTTTCGACGTAAGATACATCATAGCTCCAGCTTTGTTGGCCATCAAAGTCCCGGAGCAAGGCTGATGAACGAAAGCGTTGCGGAGGGAGAGAGGGCGCCAAATACGGATTCAGACGGTTCTGTTATACGGAGCAGCACTCACTGGTCAGGCGACTTACAGTACAACAGGTCTCCACCTAATGGAAACACCGGATAATCGGATCATCCGCATATTCAATTCCCGATTCTCTCCATAGGAAACGCTCCAATTTATCGGTACAAGGCTCCGCTAATTCGGATCCTTCCGTCACGAGCGGCGTTCTTTAGATGAAAGAACGAGAAGTTTGCGCAATGGGGAACGTATACATGGATGGATCACTTTATTACAGTTACGAGAGCTCGTCAGGTTCCAAAGTTTCACAATTGAAACCCCACCAGTTTTCTCCAACGAAGAGACCGAACGAATTTCGATTTGCTTCCAGTTCAAAATCTCGGGACATTCTTGTCAATTGACGATGATGCATAGGCTTAGCGAGCCTTCATGATGCCCGGGGCGGATTTGATGTCCCCCCTCTTTTTTTTTGGGTCTGGGAAGATGAATGCGTTTGATGTGCACTGATTGTATCTTTGTATGTCCTCAAACATGAAATAAGATCATCTGAAATGGAGATCTCCAGAGAAATGGAGGCAAATTGCGCGAGATGACCCAAATGTGAGCAAGTAAAATATTATATGAGCTACTGGATTACCTATTCTTGGAGGGTTATTTGGTTCGCTCGTGGAGCTGCGAATCATCTATTGACTCCTCGGAGTTGAACTTATCCGCGATGGACATCTCGAAAGATAGGACAGCGAGGTTTGTCAACTCCGTTGGCTCGATCTCTGGCCCAAGGCAGGAACAAAATGAACTGAACGTTGCCTCTCGATCAGGAAGGAGGACGAAAATTACATGGTATCTCGACAATAGGGTGGAAACGATCAGATGCAACGATCGGACTCCGCCCCCACTCTGAGGATTCCGGAAAAAAACCACCTGGAAGAGCTTAGAAACCCTGATGTGACAGGCATGGAGAGGCAGTCTGATGGCCCTAGCGGCCCGATGCCCGGGGCGGATTTTTCAGTGCGATCCCGGTCGCTTGTTCTCTGTCATGAGGTGATAATTTCCTGGATGAAGCAACTATCGAGGTACCCGGATAATTCGGACGGGAAGTGCAGCCATAGTGGGTAACGGCTCTTCACGCGTGCTCTGAGACGTTTTCTCTCGTGTGCGACCCTCGAGAGGAGAATTTCTTGTGAGTATTTGGCGACCCTGCATGACCTGAACTGTACTGCCCATTTCCACCACGTCGCAGTTCTTCTGAGCTCGCTCGTCTTCCTGGGGCCCACTACAGGTCTTTGGAGTCTTTTCAGCTCCTCGGAGCTTAGCCCATTCCCTATCCTGGATGGGCAGTCTGTCGGCGGCAAGCCAGACCTCATTGAACCGATAGTATGTATAGGTACTTCCAGGGGGGCGAGCTAGGCTCTTGTCAGCCCTTGGTGAACTGATCGCTCAGATCGGTGGTTTGTAGGCGGCAAGCAAGGCGTTTTGTTCGACCGAGACGAAGTCATAGTTCAACCAGAGAGTTTCCGGCGTGGAGCAAGTCGGGGTATGTAACGAGGCTTCTGCTCTCCGCGTAGTCGCACATGAGCAGAAAGCCTAGGTTCTCTGAGAATGATGGGTCTGCCGCACGGAGCAAGAATATGAACTCTTTTGGGCACAATCTGGAAGACAGCGTTGCAGCCTCGAGTCGGGGCTTGAAGCTTGGGGCTGCAGATGCGCACAGGAAGGAGACGGGGGCGTGCGGTCCCACGATTCGGCTCCAAAAGTGTTCCTCTCGTCGTCTCTTTTCAACCGTTCTCGCTTCTCTCGCAAATCTCCCTCCCTCCGCATTCCGTTTGCTCCATGCACATCTTGCGCACACGAGGCTCGCACGTGACTAGACCCTGCACTCCGTAGTACGGAATACGGCTAATTGTCGAAAACACGGTCCGTATTATCATACGGAACGTACCGTATTACGGTAATACGGACCGTACTTATAATACGGAACGCACCGTATTACGATAATACGGACCTTACTCATAATACGGCGCTACGGAACGCATTATTGATGCGGACCGTACCGTAGTACGGTTATACGGAGTACGGTCTCAGACTCGAATGCCTGGGAAGCCCCGACCAGCGCAGGAGATGACTCACGAGATCATTCTCGTGCGTAGTGTGCTTGCTCTTCGCTCAGCATTCCCTGATGTGACATCCTAGACCAGTGGTTCTCAAACTCCACTGACCCATCGACCCCCTAGGCGACTTCATTGAAGTTTATGGACTGCCGTCCCCCAAGGGGTCGACCGTCGAGCCTTGATTCACCTACGTGGACGCCAAGGAGTATGGTCAAATGCACCCCGGCATCACCTCTGTAAACCGGAGATCGGCCATCGACCTCGTGGGGGTCGACCGTCGACCCCCAGGGGTCGATATCGACCACTTTGAGAACCACTGTCCTAGACGATTAACGAAGTTCAATGTCAGTCTGAACATAGGTTCACCAGATCAGGAATCAGAACTCCATCGGTCCAAAATGCATACACTGACGAATTTGATCGGATTATTCAGAATTTGGATTAGGTCCTGAATTGCTTAACTCTTCGAAATATTTGCATTGTGCGTAGAAATTCGTTAAGAATAGATAATCGGCGAAACGAACGTTGTCAAGACTGTGTTGGCTATAGCGACGGGCGTGCCGCGCCCGGCTGAAAGAGCATTTCGAGGGAACGCTTGTAGGCTGCAATGTTTCCATGGTTTCAACAAGTAATCTCGGCAAAGTTCCGAAACCCTGCTCGGATGAGTTCATCAACATCCGCAGTGTTATTGAGGCGTTGATTCGGCTTCTGCGTTTCCTAAGCAGCGAAGCTTGGAAAGAATCGAGAGGTGTCTCGGATGGCTCCAGCGGGGTAGAAGGCGGCCGATCGACGCCGTCAGTCAGGATCAGAGTCACAGTCAAGTCAGCAATGGAGCTGAAGGGACGTTCAAGTGGACATTTTTTGAGCAACCTCATCTTCCGAAAAGATCTACTCATCAGCTAGCCCACATTCGATATTTGGCATTTGGTTCACAAAGCTGCATTTGGACCGATGGAGTTCTGACTCCTGATCTGGTGAACCTATGTTCCGACTGACATTAAGCTTCGTTGATCGTCTAGGATGTCATATCAGGGAATGCTGAGCAAAGAGCAAGCACACTACGCACGAGAATGATCTCGTGAGTCATCTCCTGCGCTGGTCGGGGCTTTCCAGGCATTCGAGTCTGAGACCGTACTCCGTATTACCGTACTACGGTAAAATCCGCATCAATATTACGGTCCGTAGCGCCGTATTACAGTATGGACCGTATCGTGAGTACGGTCCGTATTACCGTAGTACGGTACGTTCCGTATTATAATACGGACCGTATTTCCGAAAATCAGCCGTATCCCGTACTACGGAGTGCAGGGTCTACACGTGACACAGACGGGTTCTTGCCTTCTGGCCACCAGTTACAATTTAACACATAACATTCAAGATGTGGTCGTCTTGGAGTACACCGATCGCATATGGCTCCTCTTAGCCAAACGACAGTATTCCTGTAGGTTTCAATGCCCACTGAGCATCTGTGCTGCATGGGAATCGAGCTGAACGAAGGAGCAGTGAAGCCGTTCGTTGACATCAAGCATGAATTGGAAGGTCCATCTGCGTTCATCGGCAGAATTCCACTAGAATTACCATCTCGCGGTGATGTCCTATTCGGTTCCTCCTTCCGTTCTCTGCTCATCGACCTCATTTCGCCCCAATCGAGTCTTGGTCTCACCGGGTCGAACCTTCCTTCCGCTGGCAGGAACCAGGGATCGTGCGCTCGAGGACGAAGAGCACTGGGACGGGAATCGTTCGACGAAACATCAGCCCCGGGAAACAACGAAGTTCACTCGCGCCCAATCAGAACGAGATTTTCCCGTTTGCCAACGTTTGGAAAACGCCTGGGAGATGGACGTGGAGCCAGACTCACGAGTCACGTGTGATTCTGAGACGCGCAATTTCGAAGTCGCACGCAAATGGACAACGGTGGAAGTCCCCATCAAACCGCTGATTTTCCAGCTCTCCTGAGTAGGAATTTCGTAAGAGTGCGAGGCCAGCCCGAAACTGTCTGCCCTAAGGTAGCGGTTCCCAACTCAAGCAAATCCCCGAAAGAATGTCTCTGCGTTTCACGACACGGTCGGTGATGGAGCGAAAGTCTTTCAGAGTTCACTTCCTCAAACCATGTGCTCTCTCCGGGACATCCTAGCAAATACAGCAAATAAGCTCGCCCCTCCGCCAGACTGTGTTTGGTGTCCAAACGCGAGGATAGTCGATTGTCACATACTATCACGGAAATTCGTTGTCACAGCACATGCATACTCGAGCGACATCCGAATCGGAGAGGCAATGATTCCGCGAGTCGCAGGGTCAGGCCCTCAACTGGGGAGAAATCTCGGAGCGAGGAAAGAACGCAGCCAAACCTTGAGAAACGCAAGACAAACGGGGGTCATGATTGGGGCTGGGAATCCAACGCGGGAAATTCACCGTAAATTCACTGCCGAGATTCACACCCTCTGTGATTCATTCACGGCAGCCGTGAGTCCTGCATGGCGTCTGGGCTTCCGCAGTTTAACCTGCAGGGACTAGAAGAGGAGCTGGGATTTTAAGGTATTCGGCTACCGGGGGTAGAGGATCCGGGACGATGATATTGGAGGAAGAGTGGGAAACGAGTTTCAACGAAATTGTCCGCCGATATTCATTTTCTGCACTCTTATCGAATGACGGATACCGTGAGATCTTGAGGAACTAAGATAGCTGGCAGCGAAGAGCTCAGGAAGCGTCCTAGGTGCGAAGTTTACCTTGTGATCATTCTGAGTGCGCGAGATATCCAAGAATCTGGTTATTCCGCGGAGAAGTTGCGGAACTCACGGCCGTGGCACGACCGCGAACGCCGCGCCAAAGTCCCAGCCCTAGTCATGATTACAGCCCATTCACGAGCCGAGATTCCGAGGTCGGAGTCCGATCGATAGAGACGTACGGCAACGGCAGGCTTGTACCCGGGCTATTCAGGAGAGGATGGCTCGAGAACTTTCGTCAAAAAGAAGAGCTTTGGCTGGACATGTACCGACAACGTTAGGTTGAAGGTCGAGTGCCTCGCCAGGGGGACCGGGAGACTGTGTGAGCAGCTTGAACTCCCCGCTGCCGTAACTTCAGCGAGACCCCAGTTTCCTCCCTCGACTGACTGGAGAGAGGGAAAACGAACCGAAACAAGGGAATAGATACGAACAATCCGTTCATCTTGATTTGAAGGTAAGATCCCTGCACGGTTGTACGGTTTCCCGACGGAAATCATCTCACACTTCCGATTTCTTAAAGCGGGTGCTCGACAGGCTGTCTCCCACGTAACAACGATGGGAGTTTTGACATCGACTCTCCGATTCCATCAATGCCGTCAAGATTCCAGAGGTCTTGGCTTGGCGAGGCGCGCTGGGTTCTGCTGATGATTCATAGAATCATGGAATCACTGATTGTCTTCTGCTGGACCGCACAGCCACTCCCACTTGTCTTAATAGGCTTCAATCTCGCTAATTTATGTGCACATTCCCTGTTATCAGATTAGCCATCTCGGGCGAAGGCCGCATTCGAAAAATAAGCGAACGCTGGCGATGAGGTTTGGCAACCGCTCCACCAGATCCGCGAAGATAACCGTCGTTGGAGTCGGGAGTGAGCATAACGTCCTGTGCTGAAGTTGTACATTATTAACCAAGTGCGCGGTGAGTGTCACACTCACATTTGTAACATCAGAGGAGTAGACGCTAACGTTCAGACGGTCTGAGGCTTCCCAGAATCGTTGCCTTTGTGTGGAACCAGGACATGGTTCGATCTGATCCCCACATTCGGTCCGAGAATGACGACGAGAATGATGATGATCATCATCGTTCAACATGGTTTTCAAACCTGTGAGTATTTTCCTGATAGGACTGAATCTTTGCGGAAGTTTTTCGTCCATTAAAAGCATAATATAATCCACCCTCCCCAATATTTTCGAAGAGTTTTGGGGGGAGGGGCATGGCCCCCTTTATCCCCCTCTCTGGGTACGCCTCTGATAACTCCTCATGAAGTCAGGGTAGCCACACGTAAATCCCATATTCTAGGGTGTCCAGCCCAAGAAATGATTTTCCTCTTCATTCAGAGTCAAAAGGAAAGGAATGAGGTTTGATCAGCTCCTCGAGCTCTAGTGGCTGCCTTGACTCTGACATGGGAGTTGGTCCCGGGGGGTGAAGAGGTGCGCGCGGTGGAACTGATAGAGGACAGGGAGCGGCGAATTACGGTTGTTGAAGTCAGAAGTACATCGAGAATGTCACGTTTGGGTTCTTTTGTGCATAGCAGGAAGCAGGGCTGGGAGTTCATTGGGAGTTCTGGCTAGTTCGTTGGGTCTTGACGATCTAGAAGATGCGAGGTGGAGAACTTGACGGTAGAGGCAAGTTTCTAACTGGGGGATGCGAGATTCGGAAGATTTGAGGGATGTCGAGCCCACTCTCTAGCATTCGGCAATCAGCGGTGCCGGGGTTCTGAGATCGATAGAATCAACATCGGGTCGGACTCCGAAACAGACGGGTTGCGAGGTCGGGAGTCAATCAATAACGTCAGTCTTCGGCCCACCCTCTGTGTTCAACGATTTAATCAAGGAAGATCAGAAACCACTACGGCGGAGGTGATGGACCGCTGTCTTCCACGCCACGACGAGAAGTTCGCGGTCATGTCAGTTTATCTGTTCTTGCTGTCACCGATCGAGTATCGAGGTCTTCAAGCTGATTTTCGCGCTCTCTCCGGCTGCTCTCACGGGCTCCTCTGGTCTGACACTCAATATTTTAGATTTCCTCCGAAACCTTGGAGTGGTAACGCAAATGTTCCGGAAGCCATTCAAATCTGGGAGCTACACCCGGCAGGTTTTGGAGTATCTGGACCCTGCCAAGAGCCCGGATGGTTCGCGCTTGGTCTACAATGGGTCGAGTGACCTCCGAGAAGTTAGGCTGTGACCCGAGCTCGGAACGGTTATCTTCAAAAGCAAGGGTCGGCAGTACAAGTCCGTACGATCATCCAAGTCCACACGGTGGGCATTTCTCAGTTTCGACGAGAGGTGTCCTCTGAACGCAGGAGTATCTTCCAGCAGATGGTGGAGAGACTCCTTCCATAGCAAAATCCTAGATTTCGGATGAGGATTTTATAGCAGTGTGTCCCGGCCGGGAGCGTTCTCGACGGCAATGGTGTTGAAAGGAAAACAGCGTCACCAACAGCGAAAGGGAACCACGTCACCGTAATCAGCAATATTTCTGATTTTCGGTGATTGTGAGAAGGAACGCACGCGGGAGGGGACCAGAAAAAGCGTAGCTAACGCGGTCGAGTCTCAGTGCTTTCGAGCGAAGCACGTAGCATCCGCGTTCATTCTTCTTCCGAGTTTGCGTGATTCGCATGCCAGAAGTCATTCGAGGTCTATCCCTGTTCTTCGCACAAGGTTTTCCGGATCAGAGACATCTTCTGTGGTCTACGAAAACCGCGAGGAGAAGAGATGTATTGGAACTCACCTGGAAAGGAAAAACAGGAGTCAGTCTCTAGCCGATCTTTAAACCATTCGATACGACTCGCATGCTCGGTCTTGGAGATCCGTGATCAATGCTTGTCGATCGAGGAGACGCCTCCCCTTTGCGAGAAATTCCAAAGTTGAGGTAGAAGTTCGAACGCGATCGATAGTGGAGGGATGCAATTTTCAGTAGTTTGCTTTCCGAGTCCTGCGCGAGAAGCCCGCGGCCGATTTGGACAAAGCGTTGTCAAGTACCTTAGACAGGATGGACGTTCTCTCGGCAGGCGCGTTTGCTGGATCCTTCGCCCCTGACGCCTTCCAGCAAACAGAACACGCAGTTACCGACATCGAGTTCCCCTTCAGCAGTACTCACTCTAACCAATCAGGGCAGGAGACGGTCAAAACTATCCCCAATGTTGTTGCTCTTATTTGGCATCGCGGCTTGACCGCAACGTCCTCCGAAAACTCCTCCACATGGGAAACAGTTCCCTATGGGTTATTCGAGAGACACCGAGATACAGTGATTGAGTGCAATATTTACCCATGTATATGAGAAGCTATGTAAGGACATTCGACGAGCTCGTTTCAGTCAACCTTTCCAAACGAAAAATCAGGAACTGTCCAGACGAGAGGGAAAATTTATCGAGAATGCCTCCACGTAATGTTTACATGGGGAGCAGTCTCGCGGCATAAGGTGTAACAGCTTTGCCGACAGCCCGCTCGTGAGCATTCCGAATCGGGAATGGTGACAGAGCGGGATCATTTCACGTACCCGCAAGGGCGACTTGACAGAACCCGAAGATCGATGAATTCCGGACTTGAGAATTTAGAACCATAACGACTTTTGAAACAAAATCATCTCAGGTTGGAACATCCGAGCTCGAAGGGCTCCTCGTTCAAAAGGAGGGTGGGCAAGAGGGGCGACTGCATTACCGCGGCTTGCGTACTGCAGCGCGATAAAGGTCAAGTTGATTGCAGGACGAAATAGGAGTGATAGAGTGAACTGGCCTGGTTCTAGCGTCTCCATATAATGATACATATGGTGACATACGATACATGACCGAGTCTCCTGATTTCGTAGCGAATGAAAGCTATCCAGATTGAAGATTGAGCACAAATCGTGAACGTCCAGATAGGACAAGGCCCCCTTCAAAGGAAGCAATCCGTTTCGTTGATGATGACGATTGAGCCAACGACAGAGAGAAGTAGCTCTTCAGGACGATTTTTCTCGAAGGAAGTGTAAGACCTCAGAGTATGAGGCCATGGAACCCTTATTTTGACCCACGATACGTTTTTATGAATAGATCACCGAACGGCGAGGGCTCGAGAAACAATGATGGTGATGCCAACATGCAGTTAGATATGTCTATCCAAGTCTTTCCACGAAAAAAAGGGAAAGAAAAGGAAAAAATCACATTACGAGTGTGCAACCTCCGCGGTTATTCATCCGTGGTTGACAGCCACAATGACCGCGAATATTTTGCGGTTATTGACCGCAATGACCGCGAGCGTATGGCGCTTACAACCGCATTCACCCGAAATTTCCGGGGCGGAACCGGTTTAGACAATATTCTCTCAACTTCTCGCGTCGAAATAGATGTACATTGTGGCAAGTCTCAGCGACCGATGGCGACACTTCAAACCTCTCTTTTGGACCAGTGAAACCTTGTGACCCGAAACAAAAGACCACACCAGTAATCGAGCGATCCTTCTCATGCAACCAGATCTCGGCCACAAACTGTAAAAGAATCGATGGTTTTTGGGTTTCTCCCGACCACTTTGAGGAGGACCTCGGGAAAAATCGATGAGCTTCGCATTTGGTGACACATTCATTGTCATCATCCCAGCAATGAACATGCCGATTTCCTCACGCACAGACTACATTAGCCAATTTACTGTATTCCAATTCATAGGTCCTGAACGGGATATTTCTGACTCGTCGTGATCCCGCGACAAGCTACCGAAGCCCAAATCCATGAGTGGGTACTCCTTATCTGGTCCTCCGACGCCTTTTTTTTATCCATGAGATTGTATTCCCGAGCTTCCCCTGTTTTCATTGGGAAGTATCGGGCTGCTTTATACAGAGGGTGGAGGAGATCCTCATTTCAAGGTCTATGATATCATAACGGGGCCATGTTGGAGCAGCTAAAAGTGGCTCTGAGGGATGTTCGATATGATGAACTCGCTTCGACTGGCACATGATCATTCATTCGATGAACAAATATGCCTGCCATTCCTTGCCGGTGCGTACTTCCTTAGTTATACTCAGATACAGTGAATGATCCATGTGTGGAAGAACGCTTGCAGGATGAAGATCCAAGGTAGTGTTCACTTCAGCGAGGGTCACCCCAGCATGGCACTGTTGAACATACGGATATCTCCTATACATCGAGGGGCTCATTCTCGGAATCAGGAGAGATTCCTCCTTGCCCTGGAGTCCTGAAGCAGGCCTCGAACGAGTCTTGGCCTATTTGATTCATGAGATCTTCTATCGCGCATGAGGTGAGACAGCCGATTGAAGGGGCGAACAATCATGACACCTACATTTGAGCGATGAACGTTCCGAAATAGAGCGATTAGTGCGTCTCGGGAAGTCCCCTCCCCTATCAAGTCTCCCATCTAGGAGGTTGATTGGGAGTCTAAAATTTCCTCTCAATCCCCTGCGAATATCGACTCCCATATCAAGGGCATCCTCATTCGGATCAGTTTGAGACTTGGTAAGGTTATGGGATTTTCGAGAAGCGCGCAATTCACGAAGCATGCAGTTCTACAGAGTTTCGGAGGAGCAATGACCGCGGAGGCATCCGAGAAGCTCTTCTAGCTCTGAGGCTACATATACAGGATTTTTTTGTTGCTCATGTTCGGGTTGAAACTTTTGATTCTGCCATGGAATCGTGCTCCACGCATATATTGCGAACCCGTGCGAAGTGGAATCCCGATCGCTCTAAGCGATTACGCTGTTGCTGAAGCAATGAGGAACATAATCGGTAGGACCTGACAGTTGCGGACAGCAAATATTCTGGGGTATGTCAGGCTGGAGAGCAAAACGATATCACAACGACGACAAATTTTATTGACTCTGAACGTTCGAGCCAGAATCGCCGATCTGGCGCTAGATACGAAAATCGCTCAAGAATGTTCTCCAAAGAGCTGTAGTAATAACATCGTTCTTGGTGACCACTTTCAACTATGAGATAGAACTCTGCTTTTTGGACTTCCTATTCGCGATAGTGATGAGCGGTTCCTCATGAATCCCAAGCGAAGTTCTTAATACTGCATCATTGGTCAGCAGAACGCGATAAAGTGGTTTCTCCTCCAATCCACGCGCGTCAGAACGATCCACTGACTCTGGATTTTATCCCGATTTTTGGTCAACACGAGGAGGTGTCCCAGACGCGGCAAGGAATTATTTCGCCCTACTTCCTTGCGTAATGCGCCGGAATTGCGTTCCTGTGGAGAACAGCATATAGAGGCTGCCATTAATTCCGCGCTGTTCACGTTCAACGGAAGCCAGAGAGCATCGCTCGTCAGGACGTGCAAGCTGGGATCCCGATTGGGACAGATGTGTGATGTCTGCCTTGAACGACGAGACGAACTCCGGAGGAATGGAACCGACACGATAACTCCGAGGCGGGGTAACGAGGCCAAGGGAGCTAGGCAGTACTCTAGACTTCTTTGTTTTCCGGCTGAACCTCTCAGCCAGCCCTCAGGAGTGTCCCGGGATCACCTTTCGGTATTGCTTCAGTAACACTCCCTATCGCCTCGCAAATCCCATCGCGGATGGTGGGCTTGGGTCTTAAGATGGTTCAGATTTAATTCTGATATAAATTGAATCCTCTTTTCACCACATAAGAAATTTTTGTTGTCGGCCGGGGATCGAACCCGCGAGTGCTAGCTTAGCGTGGCACCCAAGGCGTTGGTTTATGCCACACGGCCAACGAGCCGACTCAGTACTCCAGACTTGAACCTCGGAAAAAGCCCAGAAGGTCCCGGATATGGCACAGGAATAAAATTCGATGTTTGGGTCAATTCGGACCATTTCCACCTCCCGATAATTCCTACATCGAAAGAGCTCAATTTCAGAGTAACCGCGATGTCTTGTTCTCAAACTGTTCCTTCTTCGATAGCGGAACTTATAAGTCAGGCTCTGCTCGGGATTCCGTCTGTGTGCTGTGATGTCGAGCTGCCTGCGATTGAGAGCAATGTGTAGTACCTCAGTGACGGGAATCCCTGTTCGTGAAGCCAGGCATGTTGTAGCATGCGAAAAGTGCTATCGGAGGAAGGGTCTCGGCCATCAAGGCTGGGCTATCGGCCCCTCGGATTGTCCACCACTTGTGACAAAAACCGGTCAACTTCAAAGGCGCATATATCGGCTCCCAAATGGGTTATGGCGCCGATTGAGTTATTCTTGGAAAGCTCAAGAAGAGCGCTATCGGCTGTTGTTTGGATCGAAGATGGACGCACACCTTCAGAATCGGTGAATTCGAGACATATGCGAAAACAGTTAGCGTAGGGTCCACAATCTGGAATCGAGCTAGGTCGGAAGGTCACTGAGAGTCGGAGCTCTCGCAAAAAAAAATTAGAAAGAGAGGGGCGCCTCTTTTTTTCCCGCCAAATATACGATTTTTCGACGAACACGTGCGAGAACTACCGGTGTGAGTCTCCTAACGGAGCCCGAACAGTCGGCTGCTGCCGAACAGTCGGCGATCGTGTATTTCGTCGAACCCATCACGGGCGTTTCTTTCTCAGGGCGGCATCGGGAGAAAGCCCAAAATTTGGCGATAAAAAGAGAGCCTTTTTTCCCCGCTATTTTTTTCGCAAAAGCTTCAACTCTCAGTGACCTCTCGATCCAGCCTAATTCCAGAGTGTTCGCTCGACGCTGACTGTTTCCGCATCTGTCTCGAATTCATCGATTTCAAAGATGTGCGTCCATCTCCGATCCAAACGACAGGTATTCCATCCGATGGCTCTCTTGAGCTCTCCAAAAAGAACTCGATCGGCGCTGAGCCGTCTGGGAGTCGAGATATGAGCCTTTGAAGTTGACTGATTTTCGTCGAAAGTAGTGGAAAATCCGGGGGACCACCGATTGTGGAGACCCTTTGGATTTCTCTCTTCTCCGGAAGGGGATGCGGGCCTTAAGGGGGGTGTAGCGGAAAAATATGGGTCTGATTCCTCGGGCTATGAGTTCTGTCTGAGAGCAGCCAGAGATAAGGTGTAGTGACCGCTGAGTAGAGAGAGACTCAAGCTATTCAATGGAGAAAAATGGCGGCTCGACTTCGTTCTCTTCTCTTTCGAGCAAAGTTCTCTTTCGCTCTTCAGAGCGAAGTTGAAGCCCGAGAAATCAGACCCATATTTCCTCGTTACACCCCCCTGAAGGCACGCCGCTCGCGATCTTTCTATTGCTAGCGTGGAGGTACGATGTAGGGAGATTCACAACGATGCAAAGTTCGGCGATTGTCTACCCCGCGAGAGTGCATCATACGGAATACCATGATGAATGTTTTCGATCCTGTGGGAGGACTTCGACAATCCGAGAAGTCATAGCAGAAATTCCAGCGAAGAACTCGATGCAGCGGGAGCACTCATTCGTATCTCCCGTCAACTTGCGATGAATTTCGAAGGTCCGTCATCTCACTGACGGCTGAAGTTGACATGATTCAGTCTGCATGGATGTACCGCGAGGACTTGCAACGATTCAGCGACGGCAGAAACTTTCTGATCAAATGAAGACGGCATTCATACTGCACCCTCACTCCGCAGCAACAATTTCAGCCAACCCCAGAGTTTTTACGCCCGGGACATCAATTCAAGAGGTTTCCCGGGGGATCCCGGCGGAACACCGCCCTCCATTCTTGCAGTCGAATCAGGAATCGTCGCGCTCGTCCAGGTTAAGAGCGTTCTAAGAGCTTCCTCCGAGAGGACTGGTTCCATCAAAGTTTCATCAACGGCAGAATGGATTTCAGAACAATCAGCCACCGAAACTAACCGAGGAGATGGAATGGAGACTGAGGGCTGAAACTTAGAGTCACGGTAGCAGGGACAGGGGAGATGACCGGTAGGCCATATCGCTCCAGCTTGTCGAGTTGGTCGCCGAATACGAGCACAGCGGATGGTGCGTTTGGATGAGTCAGCTATCAACAGTAACGGGATTCCGAGGCTTGAGGCCGGCATGATCCGAATTCGAGGGCAGGTAACTCCCACGTAGACGTTGTTGGGGAACGGAAAATAAAATTGGTTCGGAAGACAGGCTCGCTGACGGGAGGAGGGCGGGCAACTCCCCAGTGCTGCTCTCCGATATGGAAACTTGTCATCGGCCAAACTCAGCGGGTCCGTATCACAATAGCGGCGACGAGCTGATGAATGAATTTTCGCAGAAGCAGGGAGAGCGCGCCGGACGCGGGTTTCAGAGCGCTCCGCGAGGGAGAGCCATCTCCGGCGATAGATGAATTGGGAGGATATCGTTCATTCACCATAGGTGATGCGAAAAAAAATTATGATAGCCTTCGGTGTGCTCCCCAGAATGGAGCGAACATTCAAGCTCCCCACGAAGGCAATCCGATGATCCTTTTGAGGGCTTCATCATTGTTGCGGGCTGCGTTCCAGGCGCGCCGACTAAGGCTCCAAAGAGAAGCGCTCGCTCGTTCCTTCGTTAATCTCGTCCATCGCGGCGAGGGAATCTCGTGACGAAACGGAATAGACATTCTATCAATGTTTAACGATGTATCCGCGGTGAGCCTCAAGAGCAAAGTTTCGGATCTTGCAGTGCTTGGCGTATCCCTTCGAACGTGATTATGCCTTCAGCAAACACTCAGATGGTTCGAAGACCTGAATCTTTTCTTGAAAAGTTCCCTCACCTGCGAGTAGTGGGAATCTAACATGAACAACTTGATGGGATCAGCATTCGGAAAAAGGTATTCTCGTGGACAGAATCTGATTGCTCGCTCATCGACCCTGATTTTGTCTGAACAATTCAGGCGGGGATATTCAAAATAGGATTCCGAGTTTCCTGTACCGACGCGCACGGCAGGAACTACAAGCAGGTTGAGATTTTTCCTTCACCCGGAGCTCCAACGATGGTCTATTCTGCCGGAGCTCACTATTGGTGCTCCATCTTTTCATCAGTTTCATCTTATATTGTGAAAGAATGAGCGGAATCGTTTCCCGCATGATATGACATAGGATGAATTGATACTCGTTGTACGTTGATCCTTAGCTCTGGGTGCATGGCTGGGCCACATCCCATATCACGGAACCCTCGAGATTCGTATTTGGCGCGGTCTCTCCTCCCGCGAACAAATGCGTTCATCAGCCTTGCCTAACTTTCGTGCCCGCGAGCGAAGCCTAAATTGTCAGTTCGCATTATTCAAACAAGCAGCATTCAATCACACGCTGGAATTTCGCGTGATTCTGAATCCGGCGCGTGGATATGGCAGCGAGAAAGCTCAACCATACAACGAATAATAATGAAGATTCCAACCGTCTGCTGTGGGCCCGTGTCTCTTCCCGCGCAGCCGGCAGGTCCGAGACTCCCAATTCCGCGGGCAGAAGGTCGCTGAGGAGTGGAGACGCACGCGTTCATCCGGAACAAGATGTGCACGTGAATCCGGGAGGAGACGACCAGAGGAGAGTCCTCCTTGGTACGTTTACAACACGGCGATGGCGGGGCACGTGCCCGGGGTCTAGAGGATCGTTGCTAAGCCTTCCTTGCGATGCAGTACGCCACCCAGTTGACTCTGTCGCCAAAGTTCCGAGCGAAGGTCAGGGCCTCCACAGGTGAAGATAGCCAACCTGAACGAGGCGAAATCGCGGGACCGACCGCGAGGCTGAACATTGGCAGGGGATCCAGGAGGCCCTCAAACTCAAGAGCCTAGCGGCGTCCATGAGGGTCCTCGTACCTGAGAAGGAGGCGACGACATCCATGAGGAAGCTTCCCAGTCAGCAAGTCCCACAAGCAGAGGCAGGCCTTCATGAGCCTGACCTCGGGGAGGTCGGCCGAGGGTAGGTTCTGCATCTACCTCCTGGCCACCATACACCGCAACATGGACCGGCTACTCGGCTCTTCCACTAGCTGAAAAAGGCCATCTGGATGGACCCGGGCATCTTGAAAGGCCATGAGTTCATCCGGAACAAGATGTGCACGTGAATGCACGAGAACAATGCTGGGGAGAGGTTCGCCATGGTGCATCTGCACCAGGGCGATCCACAACGATCCCCAGGCTCGGGAAGGTCCCCCTGAGGACGTCAGCCGCCTCCCTTGTGGTGCAGTATGCCACCCAGTTTGCATGGGGTCAACATCTATTTTGACTCAGAAGTTAACCTTCACTCATGGTCAGTCGGAAAACCAGCTCAAAATAGTTTCTCCCGGTGAGTCTCGTGAAGGAAACATGGAGATAAGCACAGTTCGGGCTGTGTCTGAATTTTGGAACCGATTTTCAAAGGCACAAAGACTCTACAAGGCTTTCTGGACCGATCAGATCCACTCCATTACCAAGGCCGACGGGGAGGAGGAGTTCGCCAGAAGGCGGAACAAGAACAACGGGGGCCTCAGATCGAAGATCTTTCGCACTGAAGGGGGCGTCAAAGTAACACAGCGGATCAAACTCAACGTAAACCGAGATCCAAAGGAATCTCGCGAAGACCTTGACAGCTCTTCTCGGAGCTGACGAACACGAGCGGGCATTCGGTCTTGCAGGCGTCATCCGACTGGCGGCACAAAGCCACCGAGGAGATCTGCAGGTGGTTGAGGAAGGGTCTCGGAGAGGCCGTCCTCCCTGGATCTCCCGCCGACGGTGGAGCACCAGGCAGAATATCGTCCTCGACAACAAGGAACACCGAAGTGGTGGGAGCCTAACACGACGTGTGTGCACATATATCCCAGGAACGGAAGATACCTGGAGAGATCAAGTCCAATTGAGAGGGATCTGTCACGGATCCAATAGTTAATCAAGAGCTCTAGAATCGCGAGATCTTTATCCAAGCCGACGTAGGATGACGTGACGCTCCAATGACCCAAAGAACAACGATGCCAGTAGTTTTATGGAAATTGTAAACTTCAAGGCGTATGTTGACTAGAGAAGTTTCTCACTCCCAACAGATCGTAGCGCCCTGGAAGGACTGCCAACCACGGAGGCGGCGAAGGCTACGACTGCTTGTTAGATTCATAAGTTTAACGATTTGGACTTCTCGCTGATTCACAAGACCATCCGCCACGCGGACGCTTGAACTCGCCTCCTACAAGAATCGGACTCATCTCTATTGTTAATAACGGTGAGTTTTTGGTTGCAGTTGAGAATGGCTTTGCGAGAATACCACGGTTCAACCGAAGGAGTCTTGTTTCCCCTGCAAGGGGTACCCACGGAGGCGAGTAAGGTTTCGAAAACATGAGCCATGATCGCCGCGAGCGCCCACCGAGCGTTCCGCTGTGGAGATAGCTGGTGAAGAAGTCTCTTCTAGAGGTACCATCCGAATTCGGGGACGAGAGGTCAATCATATTTAACCCTCTGAAGAGCGGAGTGATGGTATGCACTCAACCATCCTCATCAGATCATAGTCCAGATCGAGCCTACGAGTACAAGGGAAACCAATAGCTATGGTCGAAGACTATTAGTACTTGGGGATCGAAATACCGGCCGAAAAAGACTACTTATCACGACACTGGAATAAGCTGACGGATGAGTCCAACACGGCGACCAGAAGACTCGATGCGAAAACACTTTTGATCTTCAACTGATTTGAAGTATCCAAAATCTTTCGGAAAGCCACCGCAATTCTTCAACTGACCTAATGCAACGGAATAATCACCATGCCCAGAAGGCTGAGAAACCTCATCGAAGTCAGACAAAGTGATGCGGGAACTTGGGCCGTAGACATACCACACTCCACAGTATCAGAGAAGTTTATCGAGGGAGAACTAGGTTGAAGCTATTCCGGTGCCATGGAGACTGTCAGCAAAAGCATGTATTTCGAGAGAGTGAAACAGATTAAGCCATCCAGGTGGCCCAGAATCGTACTCACGGCCACTGAGATAACAAACACGAAAGCGAAAGCAATGGAGAGGCTCAAGTTCGAGAACCCAGTATGACCTTGAAGATCTCAGACTGACCAGAAATACACTAGGCAAACCATTAAAGAATATGTTCCGCGGAGAACTCAAAACGAGGGTGCGGGATAAGTTGGACATCATATGGAGACGAAATATGTAGTTGGCGCTAGCCAGAACAGGAATGCTCAAGACCAAGAGCCGGCAAAACTCCCGGGAACCTTCCATGGAGATGAAATGCGCTCGCTGTGAAGCCCGGAAACCGACAACATGTCACTCTGGAATGCGAGGGAGGAAAATACTCCCAGACGGAATTCCCGTACCGACTAGGACTTCTTCCTGATTTAACAGCAAGGAACCTGAGAAGGACGATGGATATCCTAAGGCGATGGGAGAACAAAATATGATCTGTGAACGCAATACAACTCACCCCTGAAATGGAAGGGAACATATTTGCTAGGTAAGATCCAATAAGATCAAAATCAAATCTGAGACGCTCATACAGTGATATCGCTGACGCCAATGTAACCAGCAAGAATGAGTTTAGCTCGAATGAGGTCGAGGGGCGCTTTTTCACATGCGTGAGACTTCCTTGTGGCATACACAGGTCGCACAACATGGAGTTCGCCTGAGAGCTGCTCGGGTATACGTGGAGCCAGCTTCAAACAGACCATCTTTGGGTTTTGAGATTGAATTCCCATAGGGCTGGATGTTGGAGGCAATATATACGAGAGATCAGTATTTGGCAAAATCGATACCCCATCCCCGCGGACACACCCGAACCAGTGTATCCGCGTCCCGAGACGGTGCGCACCCGGAATCCGGAAAACCGAGAACCCGGATCGCCGAACGCTCGTGATTCTGAAAATCCGAAAGTCCTTTCCGCCTCATAGTACATCAAGCGAAGCTTCTATGCCGAGGACGAATTCCCGCCAAGAAAGTGGATTCGACGGCGCTTACTCGCACCGATGGTTCCTGGAACGATCAAGGTCCCGAAGCTGCGAGTTTTTCAGGTCCAGTTTTTCGCTGGCCGGGGATGATATTGGATGTGCAGAATGCAGGAGCTCAAACCAAGTTCAGGTGCAAGCAACCGCAAATCGAATACTGCTCGGCAACTATTATCGTCACGATAGAATGGAAGGGCGACGAGTGAATGAATGCGATCACTTGCAAGACTCCTCTTGAGTCGTTTTGGACACACGAGAAGTCAACAACAGCGGCCGTTCGCACACAGGGCAACAGTCGCTTCGATGGCACTTTCGAGGCTGGAAATCGTCCCATGTGGGAGTGCAGATCCCGGTTCTTTACGATGGCGATGGAAAGACCGATGAGGAGTCTCATGATTGTAGCAATGCATGCCGAAATGTGGAAAATGTTGGAAGAGAGGGAACTACGGCGGAACCAAAGACGACTCCCACACTCTCTCGCTTCCTTAAACTTTTGTCGACATGTTCCAGCGAGAACGGCGCGCCTACGCGAATACGGGTCGATGAAGAGGCCTGAACAGGAAACTCGAGTATCGGACGACGTCGCACTCAATCCTCCATACAAATCCCAAGAATATTGTCCGGCAGCACTTTCCTGGCATTTCTCCACCCACCCGGAACCTATTCGAAATAGATGTTGCATCTACGCGGAAACACTTGGATAAATGATATCCCGATGTGATTACGCACACGGAACGAAACCATGCTCCATTAGTTGGACTAGACGATAGCGATGCTGTGCGCCGGGGGATTTCTTCTTCGAAGAATTCTCCGAGTGTCGCAGTGTGGACTCGTTACAACGACGGAGCGTGCCTCCCTGCATGTGCATCGTGGAACACAAATGTCTCGGTAGGAGAATTCGACACGAGGTTCACCTTCAATGTGAGGGAGCATCGAATTCTGAAGGATAGCCGACCATGTGACGCAGGTTCGGCCGTCCTGGAGCATATAGACTGGAGATCTGGGCCCAGTTACCAGCTAGCATAATGGGAGGATGTTCTTCAAATTCTCAGAACACGCTCATAATACACGTCGACGGCTTGTCCATTAAAAGAAAAAGCAGAGAAACTCAAACATGATTCTGACCCCGCTTCTGGCCGTCTGCCAGGAATGAGACGTGTCGAGAAAACTCGTTGAGATCTCTTCGAAATGGACTCGTTCGTTGAACATCGCCACGCCAGGAGGACATTCTGAGAACTCTGAGCTACGACACCTTTTTCGGGGGTGAGTTCTATACGGACAGCTGGGAATCGCCGCCAGCGAAAGCGCGTTCGTCCTGGTCAATCGAATACAAATCCAGGAACTCCGCGGGGCCTATCAACCACTGATTCGACTCAATTACAATGACGTCGTAGAAGGTAACACATTGTGCCCCCACAAAAGCGATTCAGAGCGGCGATTACGGATTCGCATTCCGTAATTCATTCTCGCATCCAAAGGCTTTTCATCCTGCGCTACAGAGTTTTTTTAAATCCCGCATCTGATCCGGAGTGGACATAGCTAAGCCCGACTCGTAATGAACCAGCGAATGCCGCTCCATCGACAGATACCCGATTTTCCTAGTTGAAACTGCACAACAAGGAAGACTCGTTTCTGAGTGATTCAAAACCGCCCCGAAAACTAGGACATATCATATCCAGGACCAGACGGATCATCAGGATGACCTCCGCTCACGATAAAATCCGGGCAGCGCTTACCTGGAAATAAGGCATTATCGTCAGTAAGAAAATCTCATTCATCGGAAGTATACGTACGAGAAGCCTTCCAGATGTCACCGTTTCTCACACCTCGATTCTGAGTCACTATTCTACGGACACCACTTTCTTCCGATTGGCTCGAGATTCCCGGTACAGCAGATTCATAAATGTCGCCGTCCGAATGTCGAACCGTCGTCAGGAAGACCACAGTTCGGAGACAGTGTTCCCACCGGAGAATGCTCTCTCCTACACCCAGTGCAATACAAAGGATGAGAGAGGTATGATTTCTTACTCGGCGCTGCCGAGACGGAATGATATTCACTATCGGAGAATGCAATGTTACGGCTTCGTGGACGGCGATGCAGCCCTCCGACGAACTTAGCTCTGTCAAGGGCACTCGTCACCGAATTTCCTTAGCCAAAGACCCCCGGATTCTAGTTTCTGTGTGATTCCATGACTTCCTCTGGAATTTCTCGGAAAACCTCTCCAACAGCTCAATCCATCTGCGAAGTGTTGTCGTTCGAACATCATTCCAAAGTCTGTGTACTGAGGTTGATGAATCTGATCCTCAGAGATCGAGTTCGGATATCTAATTTGGCACCCGGTCGATTCTGACTTCTCATCTCTTCGTGCCATCAAGCCGAGGAATTTCCATCGTGAGCGTTCGCACTCCGGTGCTGAACACCATCAGTTTTGACCTGGGTGAGGACGATTCCTCTTGAGCCCAGATAACTCTGGAAAATATCTCGTTGGAAATTCCTGATATTCTTGTTCCAAGCGGAGCTTCACCGTTCTCAGGTGAGAAGAGGAACTGGAAGAGCTCCGTTGGAGACAGCTCTTTGTGTCCACTCGAATCGCCGATTTTGCGGCAGAAGCTCAGACAAGCTCTAGAAGTGCCATGAATCTACGTCGATCACGTCGCTGCGATCAAGTCAAAGTTTTTCCTGTCGAATGAATCCCGTGAGCAACACCATGGATCGCTTGGGGGTCAAATGGACACCACTACCAAAGAAAAGCCCTGGAATTGTGGAGAATGTCATTTTTTTTTGTGGCAAATTTATGAACGAAGGTCCCCCGCGGCACATTCTCATACAAACGTGGGAGATTGTTGAGTCGAACATTGAACGTACATTAAGGTTGCCGCATACTTCGACATCTTGCGTATTTTTTTAGCTCACGTGACCGTGGTCCATGGCTTCGAGAATGCGACGAATCCGCGAGCTTCAACTGCCCCTTGTGCTCGAATGCTTCCGACGACACCCTGTGGTTCCGATCTCGCAATCAGCGAAGCAACGGGGACAGTGACGTGGGAATGCCTCTCCCTTGAGGAAAGTGTTCGGCCTAATCACTCATAAAGATTACTCTGGGAGACTTTCGTTTAATGAATATTTGTGCTTGCTCATTTCGGCTGCTTCCGGCGCATATATGTCTGTGAAGCCACGATATCTCAGTGCCCGACCTCAGGCACTCCTTCCTTAATCTCATATCTAATTCATGTCCTCGTTCAACCACTTTCATGGGATGATTGTTGAGTTGATGCATCGACAATATAACGGACACAAGGATGGGAAACGACTTCATCTCCGATCTAAAGTGTCACCGGATCGAGCGATCCTCCCAAATGGACACAGACCTCGTTTTTGTGCACAGGCTCATTGTGACGGAGGTCCTTGGATCGGCCTCCAATCCATTCAGAATGAGTCACGCAGATGTCGCGTTCAGATGGAAAGCACTTTAAGAACTTCGACGCTTTTGAGAGCACTCACACTGCAGTAGAAAAGCCGCGACCATGAGGTTCATCCTCCTCCCAGTTCTCCTTACTACAGCAGTCGCCGTTGAGTCAAAAAAGTCCGAAGAGGTTCTCAAGAAATGTGTAGGTGAAGCCAAAATCTCGTTGGAGGACATCGACCAACTGGGTAAGACTCTCAAGGGCAAATCGGATGATGATCTGAAATCTTTGAGGGACGCTGCCAAGGGAACAATCGGAGAAGAGAAGGTGGCTGCATTCATGCAGTGCATGAAAACCAACATCGAAAAACTTCTCGACAAGTGCGTGAAGAACGTCACGGTCACCGATGAGGAGAAGACAAAACTGGATGAAGCCATCGGAACCATTTTGGAATCGTCTGGAGGTTCCCGAAAAGCTGCTGCTGATAAAGTGGTTGAGATTCTCGGTCCCGCGAGAGCTGAGACTCTTGGAACGTGCGCACGGAAAGAGCTGAGCGATTGATATTCAATTAACTGATGCTCTGACTGATGAGAGATGATTCTCAGTTGTGGATCCGGTGCTCAAGACAGTCTTGCTCCCAATTATGAATAATAAAGACAGATCCGATTTCTGAGAGCCTCGGTTGCGATGGTCATTCCTTCGTGCACTGATTCATGACTGATAGCAAACCTCGCAGAACACGTCTCTAATCGACGACCCGTACCAGTCGAAGAGTGGATCGTCCGATGAGGATTTGACAAGCTGCCTGACCGTTGAACATTTTTGCGTTCTTCTCACCTGGAGACATTCGATTCCTTCGAACAATGAACCGGAGATCTCAATCTGGAGGCTCAACCGAGCGAACCGAGCAGCAGGTCATCTAAGGTGCGTAGATTGCTTTGCCTATCCTCAATCTCATTTCTATATCAGTACAAACGGTGATCTCGACGACTCGCTCGTCGAGTGCTTCAACCACAGGCTGCCGCGGAGATTCACTTCCTGGGATGGTTCTATCGTGAGATACTCAATGAAATCCTCCCATCCATTACCTCCAGTCGCTCCGATTCAGGAGGATTTAGAATGGGTGGCGAACACCTGGGCGACTTGGGCATCGGGCTCCCTCACCATCCAACTGGGGTTTCCTCCACGATTCGGGTGTCCACGCATGCAATCTGTTCGAATCCCCTCTCACCCCCAGAGATTTGACAATGAGGGGATATCATCGCAACACACGGCGAAAACGTTCATTTTTCTCCTCCCATCGCTTGAGCAGCGGCTAGAAGTGTTGACTGTCGTAAATTCATAGCCCGCAGCGGAGCCGGTTTTCTTGACAGTCCCGAGCTGAAACCACGCCTTGACTTCGAGAACTCCGAACATCATGAAGCTCCGGCCCGACACGAATCGTCCTTCCAAGTTCGCGGTCGTGTTCACTACGATCCCGACTCCAACTAGGCGTCGTTGTTCCGAGTAGATTGGACTCGTACGGCAGGAAACGGGCGCCAACGATCAAATGTCAATGCCAATCCTGTAACCTTGATGGCGGCCCACTCCTGGCCAGAGGTCAAAAGGTCTCTGCGATGATATAATTCTCTCTCTCCTGCCCTGGAAATTTTGTGTTCTTTCCGATTTCTCCCGTCAAACAGTCCTAGCACACTCGCATACCTCGAGGCCCAGAGCAGGGAATTCATTTTTCGAGGGAACCAAAAAGTCATGAGGGATGATGAATATGGCAAAACACTTCTAGGAATATCAGCGGGCGACATTGATCCAACACGCTCTCCTGCCATGAGAAACCGCTCCCATCCAGTTATTCAGCTCTCCTGGCTGAGAGAATCCGCTCGCCTAATCACCTGAGATCGAGGACCGCATTCCTTCTAACTCCCCGCGAATTCCGGCTCGAAACATCGCTCCAAATTTTCAATCCAGTCGATGTCGAGTGATGATTCAAGCAACCAATTTTCGCCGATAAATCTAGACTTCAACCGTTCCATTACTGTCTGTGCCTGGGATGACTCCCAAGCTTCAACACGGAATCGCCAGTTTGAGGGCGGAAAAGTTGCACCATCACGACTTGTTTCAAACTCCGAGTGGAAAGCGACGGCTCAGCAAAAGTTGTGAGCCGAAGCCGGACTCCCTGCACCGGCTGACGCTACAATAGTCTAACGCTGGGTCATGAACCCGTACTAGAAACTGCCTTTCCGAACACATGCGTACGAGTTCGGTTAACGCCGAATCCGACTGTGGAACCTACTCTGGAATCGTACCGAGCTTGCGATAACTCGAGGACCGTACCCGCGAGCATCTATGACATTAGCGGAGCTAGCGGAAAGAGGATTCCCACTGCTACCTAGAGAGCTGGAGAATTCTCTCTCCAACTCCCTGAGACACATCCTTCGATAAATGTAAAAATCTCTCCGTATTTATGGGTCCGCATAGTTTTTTGGACGCAATCGATTCCACAACATTCCCGATGTCTCCGTTCTCAGCGACAAATAGCGGAGAGTTGGAATATCGGGCCGTACTTGCTCCCCAAGGTGCAGAAACTTGTGTTCCTCCTCAACCACGCTCACCTCAAGTTGGGGATGTCCTGCGATGCGTTAACAGTCTGACTCTGCGATCGTAAGCTTTCAGAATCACTCTCCTCGGGTCTTTCCTGTTCGAGCCCAACGAGTCCGAATTCCGCTGAGGAGCGTGGGAACTGGCAATCGGAATCGGGAACACCAAGTACCAGCTACTGCTCTATGACAGATCGACTGGGGAGGTAGCCAACACTATAATCATAAAACCAAAATCGGTATTTTCCTCATCAGTTTGAACATTTTCAAAATAAACGAGACCCGGAGCTCATTGCGACGGGCGACGTTTCACTATTTGAGTGTACTTCTGGTCCCTTTGAGCGAGTATTCACGTCGAAACTTCCTCCATCTGTGAAAGTTGGGCGGTCGGCGACCCCTGAGCTCCGCTGCGTCTCGTGAGTTACTATTCGCCCATCCGTCCCATAAGATTAACGGAGGGAAAAAAATCGACCATGTGTGGAAATACCGGGGCCTCCACGGTATGGCAATGGAACTGTGAAACCGAGGAACTCTTTTTCTTACGGGGGAGCTCCTACGTCCACGTGATTCCCGCGATTGCGTCCGCTGATCACTGGCCACTCTCTGCTCGATTCATCGAGCCGTAAGACGCGTTGAGGCCCATCATGTTGGCCCAAGAATCAATAATAATGCCGTATTCCACAGCGTCGGTTCTTCGCATTGACGTCCGTCTGCTATCGATCGGTTCATCTTCCCCATGGCCGAAGAATGGATGACTTATCTCTCGTGATTCCCAACGCTCCGTCGACCGCCAATATGGACCGAGCACTCACGAGGATGTCTGCTGGAAGATTCGATCCATTCGGTACATATTGTTCAGGGCGAATTTGGTGGGATACCCACACCTGGCAACGATTACGTGGCTTCTTGCTCAAATGAGCATATTTGTCCTATAACTTAGCAGAACTTTACGGAGAATTGAAGCGAGTTGAATAGCTTCCGCAAAATGCTGAGCATTGTCTTGTCTAGCGTAGAATCATATTTTTACGCTCGGGGATTCGCTGATGCTTTTCCGCAAACAGCGCAACCAGCGGAAATGATTCCTGACAAAGAGATCGAATTGGCATTTTAAATGCATCGAATGTGGATATGTTTCGCTCTCTAGGAGGTGCATCATTTTTGAGGATTAGAGACGCCACATGATCTTCTCCAAATTCGAGTATCTGGAGGGACTTCGCTCGGAGTATTTCCCGACATCATGTCATTCGAGCATGGCGGAGCGTATTTCAGTTTTTTCCTCGTGGAAGTGTGTCTTTTCGTGGGAAACTTACGCTTTGAGTCCGCCAAGGGGGAATGATAGCTATGCTCGCACGGTGGTTGGCGCGGGCAACTTTCTCAGCACTGTGAGTCCGCTAGCCGACGAAACAGCGGTCTGCGAAGACGACGTTCAACCGTTCGCGGGCGCTCTCTCACGCTAAATGCTCCCCAGATGCTGGGACGTTTGCTCCCGGAAGGGCTTGGAATCGAACTGGGTTTCCTTCGATCCCTCAGCAATGGAGAATTATCTTTGTGGATCCCGAGCTTCGGACCTTTTCTCCCGAAATCCCAGAATCCGGACATTTTCCCCTGCAATCCTGGGAACCGGACAGACAAGGAGATGTCCGGTCATATGGCGTCTCTATTCATGATCGAGCACTGCGAAGCGTATCAGCTGTAGGGAATCGGAGCGGATATCGAATCGCCGGATATTCCTCACACTCGGGCACCGAGCCCGTTCTTCGAATGTGTTAACTCCCGACAGCATGGATGGGGCCTAGAGGCTGGATTCGGCGTCTCAAGCGGCACTGAGCAGGCTGTCGTTAACGGATCCCCCATGGAAATAGTGGAAAACATCGCGAATCGAGGGGAAATGGTGGGTGACAGTGATGAAGGCTGTCTGGAAACAAGTTTCACTGGAATGACCTCGAAAGCAAATCTAGTGGACGTTACCACTGATGCTGCACATCGACGACTATTGCCAGTTCACTAATGATCGTTCCAGGAGTCGACATTGTCAACACCACGTCACAATGACTGAAGCAGAAGTTGTGCTCCGATGAGATCATGGCCCCTTTCCTTGCCTTTTATGGACAATGAGGATATTTTGGGAACGATTGAAACGACTCTCAGAGAGCACACGCTTCAGCACTTGAGAACTCTCAGATTTCCGCGAGGGTCTTCTGGACGAATTCAATAGTATCCAGCAGTCGACCCGGCATTCTCATTGACAGCGGGCAGTGGAAGCTCTTCCCGGAAAGTTTGCCGTTCTTGGAGCCTAGTCGACATCCAAGTTCCGCTGCGCGGGCTTACCTGGAGACTTTGGAACGGGCACATTTCACGGAAGGTTATCATAGATAACAACTTGACGAAGTCGGAGAATTTGAGTAACGGAACTTCGAAGCGTTACTCTCGTTCCCTATTCGTTGCAGCCGCTTAATTTGATAGACACTCAGTGCCAATCCGAGTACCAGAATAGTTTGTCAGTGTGAAGTAGACTAATTGGTTCCAACTCGGGATAAAAGGTTGATAAACGCTGGCCCAGAAAAGCTCAAGACCCGAGTCTTCGTTGGCTTTTGTTCAGGGGTCTTTCCTTCGCCTAATTCTATTTCTGGTGGAACTCCATCATGGACATGCGAGGACAACTGATCTAATATATTGGAGTGATTTTAGTAGCCGTGAAAAGTTTCTGTATCCCAAAATAGAGCGTTCGGGCCGAAGCTTGGGCCCGGGTACCGAGGAGTGTTGTTTTATTTATAGGCTACGTTTGCCCCCTCCGGGCCTAGAAAAACAATGAATTCTAGAGCACAAGAGGGAATCGGAACAGGCGAAACCGTGAATCATAAGGATCGTTCGCATAATCAGTTCCGCTGTGAATGGAGTCCTCCTTTTGCCATTTCACCACTTGATGAGCTCGGGAGAACATGTCGGACCATTGCCCGGGCGAACCATTGGCTCAGGACGTTCACAAGCGGCTGGATAACTCGGTTCAAATTCAGTCATTCACGAACTTGTGATGGAGAGGAGTTCTGTTGAGTCCGCGTGCCGGAGAAAGCAACGTCTTCCGCCCTTCTGCTGTGGCTTGTTTCGAGTGAGGTACAAGGGTTCTCAGTGATTCTTGATCCTCTGAACTCCCCAACGTTAATTAGCGACGCATCCGAGGCGGAGTGATTTCTCCGATCTGGATCCTTTTGGACAGTCTGGGTGCTGTCCCCGATTATATCCCGCTCTCTCGATCATTCCTCTCATTTCGACCGTTCCTAGTCTTCCAATATGCTATCTAGGATCTGGCATTCGAAGAACCTCAGCCGAACCCAAGTGGAGGAGAGTACCAGCACACTTGATTCATGCTCGAGCGACTGAGGAAGCAGGTTCAGTTCTCCCGATCTGCTCCAGGGAACGACGGAAACTTCGAATCCTTCTAAATAGCCTGATGACGAGAAGCTCGATAATATCGTACAGCGGAATAAGCCGCAACTTCGGGCCCGATTCGCCTTTCCATTCTTCGGTGTACCCTGTACTTCCTTCCTTGTTCGCCAACGTTCCGGAAGTATCGGCAGAATCCCGCAAAAGTTCAAATTCTGATACCAAAACGCTGATTACCGAGCCGTGGCACGACCCAGGAGCAACCCGGCAACCTTTCCGTGGAAGACGGAATTGTTGACTTTTTCTCTGCTTTTGAATCCGCATCATTCATCGGTTACACGATTCCCTGATTCTCGATACCTCCGAGCGAACAATGCTCACACGATTTTCCCGTCATGGATCGTCGGACTTCGCTATGTTTGTGCACAAGTGGCTCAATTAAAACCGAGAAGGCCGCTCACGGATGTTCCATTTCCACGATGTACAACAAATCAGAGATCCGCCGTCTTGAACGCAGGGACCGAGTCTGGCCTCTATTCAGGTGGAGAGAAAGGCAGTCCGAGTTTGATCAGACTTCATCTGAATAGGTTTCGGAAAGGCGAAACCGGAGACACCCTATACGAAACCAGTTTATGCTCCTCTCACTTTCCCAATGTTTCTCTGAATCTGTCACAGATAGGCGCGATATTTCGACGAGCACGAAACGGCGTATTCTTCCGAGGAATTTTTGGCAGTGTTTCGATTCAGGTCGAAAGCGAATCGGCTCTGAACTACTAAGGTCATGCGTCTTGGAGAATCGAATTCATTACGGCTCGGGCGAAATCTGCCAAATTCTGATATAATCTCAGGCGTGTGACACACTTAACGAAGGTCGGAATTTCTGTTCTCTGGGACGACCGCCGTTACAGCATCGAACAACGTAGTATGATAACTAAACGACACCTACGTGGGGAGTCTTCTCACGAACCCGAATCGGAAAATCTCTGGTGACATTTCTGTTTTTACGTAACGCTGGTTAAAGGGTGAAGGTCGCTCGGTTGGCAGCACCTCTCGAATATTCAATGTCAGTCCGTGCCTTTGTCGACTTACCTGAAATAGTAGAATGTGGGTTAGCGAAAGCCAAGCGAAAATCAAAGTGAAATGATGAGAATCGAGCAGTCAAAGCCTGGCATCGTGCTGACGGTTAGCGCATGGCTCCCCTGTTTGCGAACTCTCTGTGGCGGCGGCCTTGGCGATGAACGCGCGGAGAATTTACTTTCTGAATGTCAGGCACCGACCGGAGCGATACTCTGGAGTTACCGAGCGGCCGTTTAAGTATGCAACACCGATGAGCACAGAAGCTCGACCGAAATGGCCACTGTATTGCTAGGCAACACTTCCTCACTTCGAGATAAGAATACAGGGGAAACGTGTGCATATCAAAGACTGTCCATCATTTTAATTCTCAAAACCGTTCCAGAATGATGAGAACTTTCTCAAATCTTCCTTTAGAAACGGCGAAGGAGGCTCGACTCAGAGCCGATGTTCATTTGTCCGGCGCTGTCTTGACTGTTTGTCATTTCATCGAATGTTCGTGCCTAGTTTAGTTTCAGCTCGATCGTAGCACCAGCTTTCGACATAGATGTCAACGGGAAACCGTGAAAACCGTTGGCGTCCAGTCCTCAGCCGGCGAACGATATCGGTTATCCCCAGCGTTCATCGGTCGGTCGCTGGAATGTTTTTCCACAGTCGTAGTCTTCCCTAAATCCGAAGCAGGGTTTACATCTCTGATCGAATGCGGCCGCGGCGACGCGAGCATGCTGCGCGCAGCACAGCTGAACTCTGACCGTTCTGGCAGATCGAGACGGATCCGACACGTTCAGATCCACTTTCATTCCAAAAAGGGATATGTTTGAACGGATAAGATGGGATCGGTCGACGAAATATAAGTTGCAGTACTTTTCGGTCCGCTTCGTCAAAAAATGTGACATTCTCACTCAGACCGGATGACAGAGGGCTTCCACGTTTGAATTCGCCAAGATGACCGTTTTCATCCAGGAAAATTCGGAGTTAGGTGACGATTCAGATCGAGTGGTATGGAGGCTTTCCCATGAGCTTTTTTTCGTGCGATGAACGTTCAGCGACCGCTAATAAGCAAGCCCTCCTTCGGAAGATAAGCTCATTGATTCTCGAAGCATTCGCAAAAGCTGTTCTCCGTAGTGATCGTCCACTGCCGCCCCGGGATCGAGCTCGCGAATGAGGTGCTCAATGATTTCTCCGATCCGAATTTCGCGCTAGGCTGTTCTGAGTTCACGATGCGCAAAGAAGCTTCGCTCGTTTCCTGCAACGGGTCTCACTCGACGACATCCGTTCGCAACGGACATTCTGCCACTGAGCTCGTGCATTAAATTCTCAGCATGCTTCGAAAGTCCGACTACGGTACGGAAATAATGTATGGCTCGAAAATGTTTGAAAGCTGATTGAACGGTGAAAGCCACATTCGAGGAGTTTTTGAAGGAAACGATGGTTCCAGCAAACAGTAATATGTGCGCCTCACTGAATTTCAGTGCAGAATTAGAGTTGATTTTCTGACTCAGAGAATCGCGGCAGGAGTTGTCCCACAAATCTTATATCAGATTCGTGGCGGAACGGAATCTGCCATGGGAGAGAATTTCATCTGAGAACTATAAAATATATATATGAGAAATGAAACCTCTCACGGGGAACGGCCGACTTCTGTATGCTTCTATTTCAGTGCTATCCGAGGGACCACCAGCCCAACAGAATCAAGTCTTGAGCTCGGACAGGCAACGCCCTTCGGCGAGTGCTAGACCGGAACAAATTCAAAGGGAACTCAAGATCGAATACTCTGATTTCAACCCGGTGGCATATTATGTATCGCGCTTGCTGATGCGAACTTCCGACAGCTGCAGATGTCAATCGATTCACCCGCTCAGGTTGCGGCAACTCTCGTCCGCTTTTCCGTATCAATCGGACTGGATGCATCTTGTGGAGTAACTCGACGTCAGTACGCAGCTCGACGCCGACGAGTCGCCATAGCCGTTGCCTCACGGAGGCGTCCGGGAGTTGCACGGCACGTTCTCGCTGCCTCCGGCACAACTGCCTGAGTTTTCCAAGCTACTCGCTTTTACACGGTGAATTCTCCTATTCCATCCTTTCTCCGAAAACCTGCTGTTCCGTGACCTCCGCCGCATGGATGCGGGAGCTTCCATGGAATTCGATTCAGAGGGGCGGTGAGAATTCGATCTCGCATTCCTAAGACTCGGACAGGCCAAGCGTGTGGCGTCTCTCGGAAGCCGAGCAAACTGTTGTGCCTGCACTCCGAGCTTCCGAGGCCATAGGATCAATATCATCCACTGTGCACGGCTGCGAGGGAAGGGAGGGTGCATCGCGAATGAATGAATCCATTGCAGAACACATCCTCTTCGCTGATGCCCTCAGTGTTGAATCAGATGGAAAGAAATCAGAACGAATAAAGCAACCGTATTCAGAGGAAGAACCGTTAGGACAACCATATCAGAAACTGACATCGCCCCTGACCGAGAGTCATCTGGGAATCGATCGACGATGAGTCTCGCCAACGTTCCTGCTCGACATTCTCCCAATCAGAATACCGAGCCCCTCGGTCGAATTCCAACTTGTGTCAGTGGATACCGCACCGGTCTGACGAATAATGATTAGAAGTGGTAAACGACAGCTACCGAGATTTCTCAACTCGAGTCGCTCCTTGATCAATGTGCAACGATGCACGTGGACGAAGATAGAAATCCATAATTTTCGATTATACCCAGGCGATACGCTTTGATGTGCCCGACATCAAGATGTCGTTCAACAGGGCGGAAGTTGCTATTTTATTGAACACAGGACACATGAATGAAACCACGCCTCGAGCAGGTCGACATTAGAATTGCGTCATTCACGCGGCTCGCGAGCTACGAGCCCGCAAGCTAACAGCCACTGCTCAATACGTCGCGATGGCGATTCGCCGCGGGGTCGAAAAAACGTCGTCTTCGCCGACTCGAAGTTTAGGTATTCTTCAAGAGATCGTTCCGCCGACAGACGACTTCTTCAATGCTCGCGCCGGCATTCCGAACGTAAACGAACTTGGCGGACTATTGTGACGATTGGTCTCACTCATTATCAATCGATTCTCCCCACTACCGGTAACAACGCAGCGCAAAACGCAGGATTCGATAAATTCCGGATGTATCACGTGAAGAGGAATCCCGATGTAGCCGACAGGATTTCGCTCGCTGGTTTGATAAGTTCTTTCGTGGGTGTTGTTCCCGACGATGAGCTGCGGTGAAAGTTTGATGTGGAATTTTCGGGAAGTATATCCTGCCTGGCAACAATCAACCTTGCTACTATTCGTTCCTACACTGAGACGCTTCCCGGGCTTTTCCCGGTGGCAAATGGATTTGATCTTGGAGAAGCTTCAATTGGTTTTCGCAGTAAAACTATTCGACGCTGGCTTGTTTCCGGCGACATTGCAGTACACAAGAGTCGATATGACTCATCGCAGCGGATGGTTATCGAGAGCTCGCTCAACATTTGCGGCTGGATCCGAGCGGAGATATTGCTTCTGAACAAGTTTCTGTTCCGGATAGGATGACATACAAAAGGTACGTGAGTCTCTGCCAGCGAGAAGCGTTCGTGATGCTCATATGACGTACCACGAGCCCACCCTACCTCGGAATCATTGAGAACAAGAATATGAAACGAGAGATCACTGGTAGATTCTATATCTGAATGAATCACTCCATCAAGGCAATGGTCGCAGTTTTCGTGAAGCGTCAGAAACATAAGATTTCATGTTCGAAAACCTCTCAGGGATAACTATTCCCCGCAACGCATCCTGGGGGGCGAAGCTTCTGGTAGTGGGAATGAACGAACACTCCACTTTTCAGACAGATCCCAAAAGCGAATGAGTGGTTGGCGGTTTTTCAGAAACCGTTGAACACCTAGTTCCATGAGGATTTGATGCATATCTTCCTCGGAACCGATGTATCAAATGCCCAACAGATATATGTGAGGATGGTACCATACTCTCCAAGACCCCCGTCTTTTTGGAAAGGGAGAGCAAAGAGTCGGTAGAACTTGGGACATCTGCGGAGCGCTCGAGCTCCCTTGAGGATCATTGGAGTCCGAGCAAGGGTTTTTGGGTCTTTGGGCTTTCTGAGTAGCCTCTCTCATACACACTCCTCCGGAACTCCACGACGGTGCTCTCGCAGCAAAACGACCGTCATCCACATTATCAGAGAAGACCATTCAAAGCGAAGAAAGGATAACCACTCCAAAACTTCAAGGTGCCGAGGAACCATTCAACCTGCTAGCTGATTTCTGGGGTGGGGGCATCATTGGCCTTTGATATTGTTCCCCATTCCAAGCGTTCACAACTTTTCGAAAACCCGCTCAACGACAACGCGTATCATGAGCTGCCGCGTCCCAAGACCAGACGTTGCGCCCTGTGTCGCGTATCGCAGCGGGTCTCGACCCGCATCACAAATTATTCTGTGGTGATCATTATATAACGTCGGGAAATGTGTTCAAACCTCGCGAATCGACGTACGCCGTGGTTGACGTGGAAGGAAACCGAATGGGCTTCTCTCACTACCACTTTCGAAGCAAAGGGGAGCGAATCTCGACTCAAATGAACCAGCTTGAGATTTAAGCGTACGGCCCCTGTCGACCAGACGCTTCAGGAGCACATCTGGGAGGGGGAGCGGGGTCGCAGAGAGTCCGCTCCAGATCACAGTAAGGGAACTCAAATCAAAGTTCCGTTTTTCGGAGGAAAAAAAAACGGAATATCCTGATGACTGACTCATCTACACACTCACCATGCTTAGGACTCCGATGACGGCGACGCAGTTGCTCAGTCTCAGACAGGATTCCTCTTCAAATTCCCTCTTGATGAGCTTCTGGGAGTAGAAAGGATCATACGAGCCGTAGATATCGGTAGAAGTGGACGAGTGCGTGGCCGAGGTACGTCCACTACCCCTGGACGAACCCCTGAACGAAGGGGGCGAACCCGAGCCTGAACGCACAGTCGACTTCTTGGTCGAGGGAGGACTCGACTTATCCGACGAGCTCGACGATCCCAAAGAGATGGAGGGCGTCTTGGAGACGGCGAATGATTTCTCGCTCACGCTGTTCATCTTGACCGATGGAGGGTTCGACGGAGGATGGGCTGTGGTTGAGACAACTGGTTTGTACCGAACCGAAGATTGGTCGAATAACCTGCTTGAGTTCACTTCGAGTTCTCAGTCCAAAGTTCGAGAGCAGCAACTGCACTAGCGAGTCAATTAACACAGAACAAACGCACGAAAAGCGTCACGTATCACGCGGCGAACGGCTTCTATGAAGTCTGGCGGAAAGGTGAACGAAAATCCGTTTTGTTCAACGGTACCCTTACCGTTAGCTCCCTCGCTGCACAGACCTGGTGGCCTTGCGGGGCCATTCACGAGACAAGACAATTCCTATCTTCAAACGAGCGCCAACAGATGGCGCCCGCGCCGCTTTCGCACTTACTCTGATTCCCCTGCTACATTTGATCGAATTGCTGTCATTTGGCTCGGTGACAAATCACTCGCTATTATCACCCTGTGCGCAGTACGCGAGTGTCGAATACCTAGATGAACAACGCTGAGTCGCTGGTCCCTCTTGGGGTTCGGTACCGGGAATTCATAAGCTCCCTGATCCATTCGTGCCCAACAGGCATGATTGATCCATGTCTTGCCCGTTCACAGGCTCATTCAGGAGTTTCGGGAGCTGCCTCTTCCGAGAAGATTCGGTTGCAGCAGAGTCATCCCTGGTTATCACCCTTGGGAGGGGAGCTCCGGCTAACGAAAACGTTCGCTTTCATTCTGCCACCCCCACGGCTCACCAAGATTCCGAAACCCCTGAATCTTGTCGAGCGCATGCAGCTTGAGGCTGAGGACTGGTGACAGCGCTGATGGCTGTGCAATTTAGAATGCAGGCCGCAACGGGAGTTATCGACTGCAATCGAAGCATTGGAAAGCCAGTGTTGAAGGAAGATTGCGATAACAGTTCCGGACGAGGTTTGCTTGACGGACAAGGTTCTCGCGCAAGTTTTGAGACCACTTGCGATACATTGTATGAGTGGGCTCACGGCAGTGATTCCATGAACAAATGCGAAATCAGCAATTCCAGTCGTGTTTCGAGCTGATGTCTCCGCTCGTGGGTTGTTCGCAATTTTCGTACAAGCTCCCGTGTTAATGATCTGCGGAAGTGTGAGCACGCACACCAGAAATTCTCGCCCCTGGTAGTTTCCTCTCCAACAACTATCACGAAAACCATGAATCAATCTCTATCCATCCCATGCTTCCAGCCAGAAAAGAGCGACACGTTATGAGTTTGTGGCGCCTGCGCACCACGAAGTCCCGATGAGAGAGGGTTGCGTTGGGGATCGATCCATGCACAAACGTTCCTTCGGCTTCGGCGCGAAATGATCCTCAAAATTGAGCTCCAGATCAGGGTAATCCTCATTCTCATCAGGCTCTAACGTTTGCTCACGGGTTTCGATTCGAGCTTCGAGGCGAAATCAGAGGGAGAATCAGAGGAGGCAAAAAAGAACCATATTCAAAGCATACGGATCTTCTCCATCTGGTTGACGGCTCTTCATTTCAGAAGTGTATATAACGACGGAGACGCAGAAACTGTGTTTGTGGATTATTATCGATAATTATCGATGACGGCGTAGAATGTTGCATGGCAAGCGGGTCAGCCAGCAAACAGACGAGAGGCGGTCGGCTACGGAAGGTCTTCGATGCTCGCACTATCCATCTACGCAGCTGACCCTTGACCTGAGTACGCATCATTGGCAGGATGTCCGCAGTTCTGAGCTGTTCTCCCAGTAATTGCAGCTCTCACATCCTACGCACGGGCTCGATCATAGTACTCTCCCTCATGAAGCTTCTGAATGGAACGATGCGTACTAAATGTGACTCAGCGAGCGGATTTCCTCTCAATTCTTCCTGCTGCGCTACGTTCCTCCAGCGAGTTAACCGCTACAACAATTCATCACAGAATATCATCTCACAACAATCAGCAAGTATCTTCCTCTTTCGAGCCCTCATTCGAGGAAGCTCCTGCCCTCTATTCGGGGAATTTCTCCCCTCCTGCGCCGACAAGATCCTCTAGCCGAGATCCATACAAGACAGGGTCTTGCGATCCGCAGCCGGAAACGAATGCGACGATCTTTCGCTTTTGAAAGTTCTGATCAGAAAGCGATCTGTCAGATATCGTCTAGTTTCGACTCGCGCGCAACAAAAAATGTCTCTCGTTGATTGTTACGTAAGGAGAACCTCTTGCCAAGTGAAGGTGATCTCCTCTTTTCAGCTCGGGGTCCAAGCCAATCTTTCTGTTTGTCCCGTTCGCTTCTGCTGCCGGTGTTAAGGGCACCGTCGTTCGAGCAAGAACCGAGCGACAAAACCAACGGTTGCGTTTTTCCCGTGTTTGCTGGAAATTTCGTCACAACTCCAGAAAAGGCCGGGACGTTGAAAACCAAGAGGAACGAAACTTCGTTCCATGTGTACCAGCGAGACATTGTGATTCTGCTAGAAACCTGTACCGCGAGTTAACCCTTGCCATCTTCTGCGATCGAAGCCCCGGGGAATTCCTCGAAAATGAGAAGATCAATGACAAGGCTCCGAACCATGCTGTAACCCCCACGAGTCGTTCTAAGTCCCCGACTCCGATCTTGAGTGTTGTTCCCAAACGTTCATTCTGGGACGGGGTTTTCGGATGTGAATACCGATTCCGATCGGCTGAGGATAGCAAGATCATGAAGATTCCAAGCATACATAGGTTGTTGGCCCGTGATCCGTTACTACACCATCGTCTATTTTGGGCTATCCTTCCGTCAAGAATCTGCGTGGAAATCTTTGTCGCGATGAAGCTGACAGCTCGTTGATCCTCCGGAAAGGTCGGTTGGGATTGATCAGCAGAACGCGAAAACAGTTGCCATTCTCTGATCGAATTATCGCTGCGAACCGTCGCTCAAGTTTGTCGTTGCTCAGCCGGGATGTGCTGAATTACTCGATGTGAAATTGAAAAGCGCTTGGGGAAACTCAGGCAAGCAAGAGGTCATCTCAGGAGTCGTTGGAATATCAAACGACGCCTAAATTCGATGCGGAGGAGCAGCAGCGTCCCAGGACGGAAATTTTATCGCTTCATTACACGGACCACGAGCAGGAATATCCTGTTTTGGTCAACAAGGCTCGATCCTGGACACATCATTCGCTCTCCCCTCTGTCCGATGCTATAATTAAGATCAGTCCTTCAACTATTTTCTGTGAGGGATGTTCCGTACGCGAACCCCGCCACAAGGATGACCAGCGGTCGGAACTCGGTCAGAACACCAGAATCCAAGCCTTGACTTCCGATGTTCGTCGATCGGTATTAGCATATCTAAAAATAGGCACTGCCTCATTGTGTACGACCATGGACGGGCAGGTCCGAAATTAGCCGATGATTGATTCTGCGAAAAACGAACCTTTCCTCCGGGGAAAAAAGTCTGAACCAGCAGTTTCGCATGAGGAAAGCGCATCTTCTATCACGTACGCCGGCGACCGTGGCGGACACCTGAACCAGTAGGCGGTCGCAGGAGCACACGGGCTGCCTCTCAACCATACAGCGATGTGGGTTCGGTGTCCAAAGTCAACTCATATGCGAACCATTCGTCGGTAGAATGCTTGTCCATGCACCCAATCATCGGACAACGAATCTTCGCTACTCTAAACATCTTATTCGTGAGCCGATCTCAGTGTTTAGCTCTGCGCATCGACGAGTCTGATCCTCAATTGGAGCTCACGTCGTCGAGGTGGAGTCAACTGGAGAACTCTCTGGTGCTGCGGATGCAGCAGTCATAACTGACCACAAATAACGCGGTGGGAGAGAATGCCTCCTCATAACGTCTCACGCGGTACCCGTCATTCGTCCCGAAGAGAGGTTTCGTAATATTCGACAATGGTCCTAGACCCGAGGCCGGTGCTCCGATTGAGCGCCTGCTGCTGGTACACTCATTCAAAAGTTTAGAGAAAAACATCATTACGGCTAGAATCGACAGAAAGGAGAAACAAGTGTTTTTGCTGCGGTGAACATCGCTTTTCAAACGAAGATGCTCATGACGAGGCTCCAGGGGACTTGCGTAACGTTGAATCGTTGTCCTGTGCTTGTCCGAAGTGCCGTTCACCGCAGTCCGACAGTCGCTCATTCTTCTAGTTGAGAATGAAACCTCCAGAAATTCGGCAGTTTTGAATTGGCCGATCCATCAAAACCAAAATTCCATTGTATTGAGAGCGACCTTACACCTCAGGAACATTCTGCGCCCCATGGCCTGCTTCGTCACAGCGTTACTCGGAAGACTGCGACGACTGATTATTGAAAGAAGAGAACGATTCTCGAGTACCTATCGGCATTTGAAGGGCTCGTGCTTTTAGGTTCATGGATGCCTGCTATCTGGCGTTCGAATCCTCCATCAGAATAGAGAGAGAGCTCCGTTTCATGGAGGAAGTTGAAGGCAGGCGCGCATCGCTTGGACTCGCATTTTTCGGTATGTTCCGTTGCAGAAAAAACAATCTGTGGAGTTCCAGAAGGTTTCCGCTCTAAATCAACACGGATCCCCGCCCGCGGAGAAAGTGGCAAAAACGACCAAGATTCAGACTGATCAGGGAAAACAAGATTTTCTGGTGTAAAGACCGGGTGTAGCAGAATGACAGGTTGTCGAACAGAGCATTCCGACCCGTATCGTTGGTAATGGCAGTAACCTTAAGCACTTTCTTCGAAACGCGCGAAAGTGAGTGTTATGATGTGTCAGAATCCCGGAAGTTGTTCTTTTTTTGTGAAACACCAACGGTCCTCGTCACTCGGGTTCTCGCTTGGTCGATCGGTTGACGGTCGGAAGGTCTTCGGAAAATAAAAATTAGTCCAGCCCCGAGGTGGGAAATTCCTTATTTTTCGCCGTGAGCGAACAGGCCTTCCTCGAACACCATATTTTCATCTATGAATTTCTGAGACCTACATCCGTTTTGATAGAAAAGCTTAGCGGATTTGAAGCATTCACTTTTACTGAAATCTTCTGGTCTCCGCAATGTAACAGTGGAGGAGGCGATTCTTGCCGCATCCATTGGTGACATTCAAAGCCCGTCAAGATGAGATGCACTTTCAGTTTCCGGTGTGTCGGCTGGTAAAAATAGAATTCGCACAGAATTCGCTCAGGTTCAGATAGTCACAACTATGTCGTCTCGACGAGGATAATGTTCAACTGTCAAGCGGCACTAAAGCTGATTCAGAGCGAATAAAACAGCTGCGTGATCCCCTAAGCTCGGGGGCGAAGCCTGCGCTGTCTGTTGACACCTTTGCTTTTCAGTAAGGGGGCTTGCTAGCCATGTTGAAGACCTTCAGGGCGGAGCTCCACGAGACAGACAAAGTCTGGGGGACGGAGAGTACTAGGCTGGGGGATTCGTCACACTTTCCACTGCGAGAAGGTCCGAATCATCGTCAGACATTTCGAGATTCATTCGGAATATTCGTCACTACGCCTTCAACCGATTTCCTGATCGTTTCATAGCTGTGTTCATGATACTTTGGAGTACCGTTTCAGAAGTTGGAATTTAGTGGGAACTGAAAGTGCTCCGCGGCGTATATGCTCATTCTAGAACCTCGATCCCCGAATATGTTCCGGTAGAGCTACCTGGCTGACACATGGGATCCGTGAAGAGTACGGATAGTAACAAATACCGTTAGCTGAACTGAAGAAGTCCAAGCTTAATCGTGACAAACCGAGTTTCGGATCGAATGTTTTCACGTTTATTTCATACTGATAAGCAGATAACTGCCGGAAGTCAACCAGAGTGCCATCGGTAGTCGTCGAATGCATCCCAGAAATACAAGACGCAAAGTTTAGAACGTTAGCGTAAACAGAAACACCGCCGCCATGAGCTTGATGTATCACGTCTGTCCTAGATCCTAACATTCATTCCGATCATTACGAAACGAGAAGTTCGAGCGGATCGTGCACCCTGGTTTGTTTGGCTGAGGGCTCGAGTTGAAAATCTTGGATCTGTTTTCGCAGGACGGTAGGAACTGTTCATATATTCGAGTAGTGGCTACTCATTGTTACTGTTAGCCTCTAATCTCTCGAGTTTGCATGAGAATTCTCGTCGACGCAACGGATTGCAGAGGAGAACGGATCTCCGAACAAATGAGAATACGGCCGCCCCTGCATGTGACGTCACGTATGTTTGTCGGCAGCTGGAAGGGGCTCGGGGAGCGCCTCTCGCGAACGTGATCCACCGATCCAGAGCATTTGAAACCAGAGATTTCATTGGGTGAAGTCATCGACACCGATTTCCTTTCGCCTAATAGAATGCTCGGTGACTTTTTTGCGGCGCTAGGCACTGCAGTGTTAGTCGGGTTCCGAACAACCAACTTCTGTCATTCGGTTCTCGTCGGAATGGACTCAGAAATACCGCTGGGCGAGTTACGTAAGAGCAAGAAGTTTTTGTCTGCGAGTTACATAACGGGGCAAGGCTATCTATCTCGAAATCGTCGACACAGAAGTATCTGTCAAATAATATACTTTGTGTAGTGCCGCAGCGACGCGGATAACGCCATAAAAGAAGCGGGGAAACAATTCCGATTTGTCGAACACCTCTCTGGCCATGCGCACAAATGCGCGCGCGAACCGACTGCGTTTACGCGATGATGCAGTCAGGATCGAAGCTGCATGTGCTATGTCGACTTGAAGGATTTTGTCATAGTAAACTTCCCCGTCATGGGTCGAAGGGAACATCATTGCTCTTTTGTGGCGCTTCGTTTGACTAACAGCTCGTAATAATAACGGAATCGCAGAATAGCTCACTTACTAACCAAATTCTGGAGAAGCCCTGCGTTTAGCGGTTTGGAAATTCGCGATTGGGCCCCTCTTCGGACGAAGCTCTCGGCGGAAATTTCAGCTCGCGACGCGTTGGCTGCTTACGACCCCATTCAAGAACATGGATATTTGTGGGAGATAGGAATGGAAGCCCCCCCCCACTCTGAGCACCGGTGCATGTCACGAACCGACCTCCGGCAAGTCAATCCGTAAAATCGTCCTGGAAATCGCGAGCACTCCTCCTTGCCCAACGGGCATAAACCGTATTGAATGATAATTTGTTTGGTTCGGGGCATGAGATGCAAGACAAGTATGACGTATTTTCCCTCGTGTCACCTCGCTCCAGTGTGTCATTCCTGACGGCAGGTGCAAGCCGCAGTTCGTTCTTTATCTCGCGGTACGCGATGCTCTTGGTTCGGCAGAAAGTCGTCTAGACGTGGTTTCTCCCAACGAAGAAGGCCGTCATGCGTCGAAGATCCGTCTCCTTTTTACGAAACACCTCATTAAAATCTACATCAGACGTCACAGATCTTCTTGATACTGAAAGTTCCAGACTACCACGATAAGGTGAGATAGACATGAGTGGTTCCCGCCAAGAACTCAGAGATCGGCTGATCGCTCTACGATAAGAGTTCCGTTATCTTACCCGGGAGTTGGGAGACATACTCCGTGCTTCCCGACGGGAGTCTCCCGCGGTTCGAACTTGATGGAACCATTATTTGGGATGATGTTTGGGGTCACTCCTCTTTGGACTTGATGAGGTGATACTAGTTACTCCGATGGTACTCGTTGTTGGCGTGGCCGTTGGTGTTTTTCCTTGAAGCCGGATGTGGCAACGGAAACGAGTTCAAGGGAATGAGTGTTCAAGTTGAAAATTGTTTGTTGAATCGTTCTCGGCTCGGACGGCCCGGCGGGCGAGCACCTAATGCTTGAACACCGGGTCAGAGGTCAGCGAATGAAGCAGCCGCTGGCAGAAACACGCGGGGCAATTACCATAGGCACTAGCCAACAAAGAAAGCAGAATTCCTCGTCCGACACATCCATCTGCGGCCAACGGAGTGATCGAACGTATTGTGCAGGACTCAGCGTGCAAAGGGTTTGAAGCCTCATCGGAATTCCCGCGCACGATCTTGCTCCGCAAATACTTCGCTTCTCGACTCGGCACGTCAGGGCATAGTTCTCCGTCAGAATAGGAAGGCTCTGCAGTTCAGCGAATCTCCTGGGGGATATGTGGGCTCGACGCGACTCTTCCTATAACTGAGCTTCTGTTGTCAGTCCAGAAAGCTACGGCGGAAGCTCGGAAACTCACTGCTAACCTTCTGCGGCCCGAGATTTCGCAAAGAAACTTTCAGGAACAAATAGGGTAGTCAACATAAAAGTCGTGAATTTTCTTCATGGATCGGTGGAACATGGAAGGATGACGCATCTTCACCCTCTCCCGTTTGCGTCAATCGGTCAAGATTTGCATTTTTCCGAGCTGGTCGAAAAATGTTATTCTTCTTCGATTCGTCTCGAAAAATTGCTCGAGAAATGTCTCAGATCCACCGAACGAATAGGTATCGCGTTTCATCGAAAGCGGGAAAATATTCCATGCATTCGCTGACGGATTGCCGAGGATCGGTCCTGAGCCCGAAATTGGCGACCGATCTCATCAGCTTCACGAGAATAACTGATCTGTCGACAGAATCCAGCCCTCGATTCTATCCCCTCGTATCTCCTGTATTTTTTCCGATGGCGAGAAGTCCTCAAATCAGCCGATACCCTACTAGGTACTCGGCTGTGGAGATGCTGGGTAGATCCCACCAATTTTTTCCCCCGAAAATCAAGCTCATTCAGTTCTTCGTTTCCGTGACCGACTGACGCGAAAGAAGAAAATAGATGCGTGATCCTTGCTGCTGTCAACCGCAAAAAGGAGACGAGATGCGGACAATTTTTTCGCCGAGCAATGAGCACGAGAAGGAAGGGAGAGAAATTCCCCCTTTGTCTATACGCGTCATGGAGAACTGGGAATCGGAGCTTCTCCAGATTGATGCCAGTTTTTCAGAAATCTTTGGAGCGGCTGTTCACCCGAGAGCTCCCGGCCACGGTTATCAGAAGTGCGGCTATTCTGTCGGAACTTTCGCAATGCGATTCAGTGGTTTCTGCGAGAAAGAAGCTGGGTTTCGAAACCCGTGGAAGGATTGATTGGAATATTTGCGCAAGCAAAATCTTCAGATGTTGTTGAGATGCTGTCCGCAATTAAAACAGATTGTTACAAAACTGCGACCCTCTGCAGTAGTTCAGCGTGTCTTTCCGCTCGTCCATTGTGGCAACTTGAAGCTCCGGATAGCTTCGTCTTGATAGATGGGATCAGGGACGTCCGCCGGAAGGGTCAATTCCACAGTTACAAGAGCCGTTGTTATTGGTTACGTACGCGCGTATACAGCAATCGTCCAGCAGTTTGTCCGTGTGCGTCGGCGAAGCGCGCTGTACTGCTCGTCCCCGACTACAGCACAAGAAGCGACCGTCCGTCATCGATTATTTCGTCGGCTCGTTGCCGACCAAACTTTGACCCCAGATTTTGAAATTTGTTGTAGTTGGGATACGTACGATGATTTTGATTCAAGCGGTATAGCAAGCGCGGCTCGATATTCATGATCATACAGGACAGCTAGCTACTTTCCCTAGTACTGGTTGTAGAGCGCCCGGCCGTCGAGGAACTGAGCGCCGTTACACACTCCAAGAAGGAGGAAATGAATGAGACGGAACCGTTAAATGGTGTGTTCCACCGGAAGAGTGTTTCAGAAGGATTCGTTGAGGTCTTGCCAGGAACAGGAAACCATCGTTCGTGTTGAGTCGATCGTTCTGGGCTCGGGCCAACCTCAGTAGGCGGAACCGAAAAACCATTAGTATCCACGAGGAACCTTCCGGCGGAAAATTTATGAATGGTTCTGACAAACATCGCTGCCTGAATTGGCGAAGTAGCTCTAGCTTGGGAACACGTCGAGATCCTGTGATTTCATACAAATACCAAGCTCCGAGTGATCAGTGAGTTTCGAAAGCGGGCGGGGCAAGTTCAGGTTCCGAAATATATGCAGCATTTTGATCGACTGAGGCCGATTCTGTTGCTCATGAAATTTTCGATTGTTGTTTTCCCGCATCGTGCTTTGGAGCTTCGCTCACAAACATTGCGTCCTGAAGGTTCTGCATGAAATGTTCTTGTCTCCAGGACGACTCGAGGGACACATGGGTCCGATGTCTCGATACCTACGACGGGGACCGTGTTCTCAACCCGATGAGAGATTCTCTGAACCTAGAAACGGAAAGTGAGCGCAGCGCACCCATGTCCCAAGCAACCCAATATTTCCTCGATACCGCATCCAACGACTATTTCACAGAGAGCATATGTGCCTTCGTTCGGCTGCGTGGCGACTTGACGGCAGGACGGGTCGACGCCGGGGATTATTGCCAACAGTTTGTAGAGCAGCATGCGGAAGTGCCTCGAGCTCACTCCACCCGTTCCGTTGTCCGGTGCATTCTTCCATTCGTTGGCCGGAAGGTCGGTTGTGTTTCCAGAGAGCTTGTGCCAAAATTCTTCGTTCGCCTATCTTTCTTCTTGAGTCGTCCAGAGTTCTGATTAACTTTTCGACTGCTTTCTGTTCTGGATTCCCAGACAGGACGGGCGTGTATGGATGTAAGTTACGAAACCGGTGCGCCGCCACCGTCGTCGTTGTAATAACAGCCTCACTTCGGTCACTGAAACAAACGGACGAGCGTAGCGCTAGGTTGGCACACCGGCCTCCTTGCGGACCGAATAATTGGCGGAAGAGATCGCCGCGTCAACAACCCCTACGGCTCAAACTTCGCTAATTCGGAGGGACTCACGCGAGAAATCTACGCACGCCGAACGCCGCCGGATTTCTGTCGGCGGAAAATGCAGCTCACCGGAATAATGATTTTTTTTTCTCGCAGATTCCAGTTTCGACATCGGGTTACCACCTTCGACGGAGGCCGTAGCGCTAAGTGTTGTCGGCGATTGGTCAGCTGGGATATCGCAGCCGCTGATGACGCTGCAGTTTTGTGTTGTTGAAGCGAATCTGATTCAAAATCAAGGCCGCCCTTTCAGCGAGTTCAAACTGATTCACACTACACGCGGGACTTTTCTCTCCCTTTTGATTCTATCGTTTCGATTTTTCATTTCACTGCTTGGAGCCAATAGACGCATTCGAAACGCAAGTCTTGCTTCCTCCATTCTAACATCGATTCCATCTCAAAATCGGAGCAGAAGAGTCAGAAACTGTCAAAGATTCTTTCACTTCCTTCAGGAGGAGGAGCAGCTGAGTCTTCTCATAGAGTCGCCGTTCAGAGCCAGACCGATCATGACTCTACCCGATGTTTATATGTTTGAGGAATCATGAGGGTTGAGAAGACATGGTTACGGGCAATCGGCGAATTCGCAACTCCTCGGGACTCTAACTTCATAACAAGGTGAAATTAGATACTCCCCCACATCGGAGGATTCCTTGTGAAACATTCTCCGTTATCACTAATTGCTCTTCGAACAAGCTGCAATTTTCCGGGACATGAAATTCGAGGGTTCCATCGTTGACTGTTAGATCCGTTTGTTAATATATTTTGGTTTCTCTCCGATCCCGCGGTGGGAATTTTCCCATTTAGGTCTGCGCCAAAACTGAATGACCTGTGCGAATGACCCTCCTGCGGCATCGCCTTCCGCGGGCTGTCGCAGGACTTTCCGCACCTGAGCCGCCAGAGCCCGTCTCTACGCGGGCGAGTGCGTCAGCGGCTCTCAAGGGCGGAGGAGATCAGGACGCGAGGATCCGTTGGCCACTGCTTCGGCTTCGTGGACGATTCACTGACGGAATTCATATTGTTCTTGGCACGACACCCAACTCAAAATGATCCAGCGTTCACAAGCTCATGGATGATCGAAGAAATTGGAACCGACATGCCCTCTGACCCAACCAGCTGGCGAAGCGCCCGCTTTCGATGTCAGGGAAGCTCATGTCAGGGAAGCCAACAGCTTCCATAACTAGGAATCAAAAACTTCACAACCCTGGATGGATTATCTAAAGTCACCTGAAGTCGTTTCAGCTATGAGGCTTGCCTCCGGTTGTAACCTGGCTTTTTCCGTGTTTCCAAAAATAGTTTTCGGATGCCTCACTTCGGCAATCCTTGAGACTGTATCGCCCGACTGACCAGCGGATACGCTTCTGCACACCGATCGTACAGAATCGGAGGTACAGAATATCTTGACCCCCGACCCGGGCCCAGAACATGCACTCCCAAATCCGAGCCCTGAGATCGAGAGCCAGGGGCTTCTTCGACGGGATATTGATTGCTCTCAGGCCTTCACCTGTTTCTGGCATTGTAATCGCCAGAATTATCGTATGTTTGCCCTGCTGTAGGAGTTTTCGAAGTAGCTTCTCAAGACTACCAGCCGAGCTGCCAGAAGGATGACCAGTGACCAGAACTCTCCGCGTACACAGATCCGAGCCTTGACTCCAGAAATCAAGGAGCTCCTGGATGAGTCAAAATTATCCTGATGCTATTTTTACACGCGTAATTCGAAGGGAATACCGACGTATATCGGGGTCCGGCCACGGTTCTGCTCAGGTACATGCAAATCAAGATGCCAGATTTATTTGAGGAAGCCGAATTCTTTCTGCAAAAAAACGAAACGCCGATTTCGTTCTTGGATCGAATTCAAGAACGATTCCTGAGGGCTTGCGATTATCTCTTGTCTCCACAGTAACACATATTTTGATCTCGCAACATTTTCAAATTTAGACAAACTGAGTCCAAGCTGACGATGTCTCGCCGTCTGAGAGAATGAAAACAACTGAGCCGAACGCCGCGATACGAGAAATTTGGATCTTTAGCATCGATTCAAATAATTGTTCCTTCTGCAAAAGAAAGCACGCGGAAGAAAGAATGGCGAAATTTCTCGATATTTGACCACGGGGATTTCATAAGTCGAGAGAACAAGTGATTTCCATTGCATAAGTGGGGCGACCTTTAACAGAAGTCGATGCGAATGTATACGTGAAAATGATGAACGAAATATCCATGATAGCATTACAGACGCAAAGTTTGCTCCCAATCGGAACGGCTGCTGTTGTCCCGAAGGTCATCTTGAAGGAGTCGTTCCAATTCCAGACGCAACTGATATGGGAATGGAATCGATGAAAACTACTCCGAAATTCTTCGACGATTCTGCATCGGAGGAATCGATAATGCCGAACTGCTGGGGGCTTAGCGGTTGAACCTCAGAGCACATGTCGAGAATCCCCGCTGCAGGCTTCCCGAGGAATTATTTTCGATCACTTGTGGACACTGATTCTCGCGATCTGTAACGAATTTTCTATGAGAAGTTTGGACGACGATTTGCCTAGCAGCAACGGTGGCTCCATCCGCGGTGGCGAGACGAAGCTGCGTAAAATAAGAACTCTGGGTATGCTCCTGTCATTCGCCGCTAGCGCTTGGGAAGAGGGACACTGCTCCCGAGCTGGATACTTCGTAAAATCGGAGTTCTGCTCTCGGAATATGACCATTATTCGCGGCTGAATTTATCTCGATACTCAAATCTACCCTCGGCTGCTTCCATCCGGAGTTGTATTGAGTGTGGTTATGGGTCTATTGGGCGGGAGGCACCGGTTATTGAACAGATGGCTTGCCGTGCATGAAGCGCTGGGTGTCATATGAATAACATCAACTCTAACGTTCTCCCGCCCTCTCATGCTCTCATATGGAATTTTCTTGAGCAGAAGAGTTGAAGTCTGGGAACACTCTCGGGTTCCATCACAGGTATTTGCTCATCGTTCAAAGAACTTCTCATGTCGATGTCGAGATCATCCAACGAGGCATCCGTGTGAGGCATTCCATGAGAAAATACTGTTGACTGGAATTACGACGGTTATCCGTGTCCTAAGATGAAGTGTTATTGGGTCAGGGTTTCATTTTGAAACGATTGCTCAGTATTCATGCCAATCAAGCTTTCACCTCAGGCGCGAGTGAAATACGCGGATCTACATTCTCCATAACCAGCTCCCTAGGAATCGTTTTGTTGTTTCCTCGGCAGACCGATTCAGCCCCTGATTCGGTTCCAGGCCCGTTGGGAGGTCGTCTGCGTCATTAAAGAGGAATATCACGTATCCTAGTGTTTCCACGTAGATGCCACATCGGTTACGAATTGGTTTTGGGTAGGTGGTGAAACGGAGTTTACACTTCCTCGTGGGGAAAGCTCCAGCCCTGACGAGTTATCCCCTTCTGTGCTGAGAAAGAAAGTTTCCGACTCACATGCTTTGGATATTCCGTTTCATATTAGCCCCGCTACCATTACTGCAATCCCACTTTCGTTCTGAGCAGGAATCGGCTTAAGCGGATATGGTACAGGGGAAATTCAACACCCAGAGAACGGAAAAACAAAACAGAGAAGAAATCAGAACGCGAAGCGTGAAACGCGCCTTCCGAATAGTTGCATCACAGTGACTGAGCGGCACCGTGTCTCGTAAAGGCGGGACGAATTCTGCCAAATTCACAGTTTCGCCCGCGCGCAAACTGAGCAAGCGCCCGCGATCGTTTGAAGAAAACTTTCGTCATTAGTCGCCTTCTGGCTTTCGATGAGCTCGGAACTTTATGCGGATCTTAGCTTTCTCGCGGATCTAGCGAGGGAATATCTGAGCCCCGCAAGCTTCGCGGCTTATTTGGTGCGTGCCTCTCAGCTTCGCGAGGTTTTTCAATTCTCGATTTCCATTCCAACAAGGGTTGCTGGAAGCCACAAGTTGATAAAAAAAAGTCGACAGCGACCGAAGTCAATTGTTCATCCCGAGCGATTCAGTGGCTCTCCAGGAACGCGAGCGAGAGTCGGATAACGATGGAGAGTTTCTCGGGAACAAGTCTTCCCCTACAGTATGCTTTGCGCTGACTATATATATGGTAATGCATCGATGACGCGCCCGCAACGTCATCGTGGCAGTCGTAAGCCGCATAACGAAACTAGGGGGAACATTCATACATTTGCAAGTTCCGTATCGTGTGCGAGCGGGGGCAGAAATTGAAGAAGTAAACACCTCTGCAGTCTCAATCTAGATGTGTAGGAATTCAAATTGATGCGAGAAGCGAGAAAAGTTCAGAACGAAGAAGAGGACGGAATCCGTCTCTGCCTCAGACACAACAGGGGGCCAAGTTGCATGGACTAGTTACTTGCTCCGTCTCGATTTCAACCGACTGCAGACCGTTTCCTCAACCTGCGCCGCAATCATGAAAAGAATCGAACTTTCCCATACGAACTGTTGCTTTGAAAATCGATAATCCTACGACGTGACCATGAGATGGGTAACCGATCCAGCAGCTCGCTGACCAGCTCTTCAACCATCGTAACTGACCGGTCGATCGACCAGCCCGTTCTCCTTGGACCGACGATCTTCCGTTACAGCATCCGGTCGCTCTTCGGGAAAAGTGACGGCGGAAATCGTGAAGGCCGCCGAGAGTTGCGCAAGTGTTTTTTAATTCTACCATCTTCATCAAGAACAAAAGTAATCTCTCCTCGCGAGCTGCTACAGCCAGCTCCCGCCAACCCCCTGCCAGCTCGACGATTTCTGTTGAATGGCTCTCACAAAGAATGCCGGTAAGCATTCGTTCAAGCAGCCCTTGAGCAACGAATGGTTGGATAAGTTGATGAAGAGGAGTTCATGAATGGAGGCATCGAGCCGAAGAAGATGACGAGAGACAAAACGGCTTCACTGGAGCCAGTTTCTGTGTCTAAGCAAACATTAGTCGATTCAGGTTTCATCATTCTGTCCTGGGCAGAACATCCACCAATCGGTCCAGCTGATCAAAAGAGACGGGAACCTCACCGAGCTCGGTTATGAGCGTCTGAGTGGATATTGCCGTGATTCCGTAGCGGAAGAAGTCGCTATCGACTATCGTGTGGCGCAACGGACAGCGAATCGTATGGGCGGTGGACTTTGTTGGAGGAATTCGGGCAATTGATGACAGCTTCGGAAGCGGTGCTCGCTGCCTTCCGTCCATCGAAGATGTGAGATGATCGGTTACTCAGCTTCTCCTGACCACGGAAAATGACTGAATTCCGCGGAACCTTTGGTTCGGCTCATCCGTTGCGATCCGAGCCTGACAAACTCCGTCGTGCTCGAAACCCAATGGAAACGGTACCAACTATTCGTGTCCACACTATTCAATTTGAGGAGACAGAGGAGAGCAGCTCAAACTCCAACGATGATCCCCATCTTGATAACAAGATCAGGGAACCTTCAAAGCCTGATAGCCTGGCGAGACAAGTCGAGAAGTTTTCCGAATATCTCCAGCAAGCTCTCATTCGTGAGTGACTGCGTTTCCGATGTGGGACATGTGGGTTGTCCGGTTCCCTATGGGAATAGATGGAGTAGTGTTTGCTGAAAGAGGACCGTCCGCGATGTCAGCTTCGGAACTGATTGTTCATCGCTGACTGATGGGAGCCTTGCGTCCGTTGGAAATGGGAGAAGTCAGCGAATCATTGTCTCTTCCCGGGGAAATCGAACGCAGTTCGGGGGTGCTCCCCGCGTATGCGACACACTGGGAGCAATCCGCTCGGAGCTGTCCAGCTGATGGTTCGCGCAAATTACATTCTGGCGAGCAAACTCGTAGTTTCAGGAAGCGTTCTCTCGGGAAAGCCCCTCCCCCATGGTCGAGTTTTTGAGCTCCACTCGTGAGACCAGCAGAAAGCTCGGAGCTTTTGCGTTGGACTCGAGAACTCGGAAGGATCTTCTAACCCACAAACCAACGGTGTGAACGGGACTGACCAGCGACCTGTCTCCAAGACTTGCTCTCTCCGTTCCCGTGTTCTCGAATGCGCGCATTCAGAATCCGCCGTAGGTGTGGCTTTTCATTACCCTGCGGTCCCGTGAGCTTCCAGCTTCCATCGCTCTCCCCCACCTTCCCTTCCCTTTGCTCCGTCCCGTTTGTAGTCCCCCTCGAAGTTTTTCGGTCTTGTTGTACGTTCTCTCGAAACCAGTCTGTTGGATGCCGGTCGGTGAGCAAGCGGCGGGGCGCTCGGTCGGTGGACTCTTCCGTTCGTTCGTTCATTCATTTGCGAATGCAATCTGGACAGGGCTCTCTTCCTGTAGATGGCCATGGCGGCGGCAGCAGCAAGCCGCCCCTTTCCCGTTGAGTCGTGCCGCCCGGCCGATCCAACAAACACACTTTCAGCCGGAAACCACTCTCCATGCAAAAGATCCCTCACCCTGTCCGTTCGTCCGTCAGTCCATCTGACTCTGCGCTCGACGTCTAGAACCGTTCCCCCTTTCCTCTTCCCGTCTCCGTTGTCCGCTCGCCCATCACCAATTTTATCCATGGTCCTCAAAAATTGACCAAGGAGTAACCGGGCGTGCTCCGGAAAACTATTGTCGAGTGTTGCATTGCATGAATCCGGTGTTCTGAGAAACAGAGCTTTTCGTTCCCGTCATGAAGGAAAAGCCGAATGCCCGGTCAGCTTTCCGTTGATGTGGCCGAGTTGCTCGTCCGAAGTTCTCATCGAGCTCGGAACGAGAACGAAGGCTCCGTCTCCCAGGAACTGAGGGAGGGGCGGGGGTCACGTGAGAGGTGGGCTGTCGGCCTCTCAAATCCATTCCACCGAGAACTCCAGAGACAGTGAGCGCCGATTTTGTCCGTTGGCTGATTCTGAAACGTTTGCCCGCTCTTGTTGTGTCGCTACATGAGGGAACGATAGCGCTCTGTCGCCTTCTCCAGTTGCCATGGCGAAGGAGGGAATATATTGACGGAATGAGGCCATCTTTGTCGTCGACAGCAACGTCATCCCAGCCTCTTGCTCGCCTCTCTGCACGCTCGCCCGCTTCCCTGTACGCGGTGTTTGTGGCACTGCTCCCCACAGTCGAGCAGGGAAGCCTCTCCCGTAGCCGACGTATTGCATAACTTGATGGATGCAGCCAAGTTGCCGGCCAGCCACACCGACGGTCCGGCAGCCGGTGACGTAGCCGCCATCGTGCTGCTTGCGCATCATGGGAATTCCAGCGGGCAGAGGAAAGTTCACTCGATCCGAGTGGACATCTCTTGATCGTTCTCGAACAATGTTTGTCGTGTCGTCACTCTGATAAATATATTGATTTTGTCTACCATCGGAACTGGCTGACAATCGGATCTTCTCTGTCGTTCTCCCGCAACCTCATGAAACTCTTTGGGAACTGACGACCTTACTTACTGTGGACGGGAACCGTCAAGCGGGCAAGTGAGCACCAACTCCTGGCGAATGTTCCCGAGATGGGAAATGCAACTTTTGGGGCAAGACTGTGCAGGAATTCAAAAGAGTGCACTCAATAAAGTGAGCTGCTGTGAATCTGGCCCAACCAAGGGTCACGACTGTCGTGGGCCTTTGTTGGAGCTGCCCCTGACGCAGCGGCCTCGACCGGGAGCGAGCGTTTCCCTTGAGGAGGCACGAAAATGCCGAAAGAGAGCGCCGAACGGTTTTTGAATAGTGAGGGACTTTTAGTCAGCCCTCCGTCATGGAGCGTTATCCGACGATCATCTACGAGAGGAGCGAGCTTGGACCACCTCCGTGTCGACCAATCATTCATTTGATAGCACTCATGAGCAATAATCCCTCACGCCTCTGCTCTGGCAGGCGGACGCAAAAGCGCTCCAGGAAAAACTGAGGCCCACGATACCGAAACCGTCGTTCCCTGAGAGAAGGCTTGGTGACGTCGCTCGAGTGCTGCCGCAGTCGCCTCGCGACCAGCGAGGTCAACTGTGCAGCTGTGGTCGGCTCACCTGCATCAATCTGTGCATGCTCTGGCGCCTAATTTGCAATGCGAATCAATAAGCCCGTCCTCGGTATCCAGAGAGAGACGCCCACGTAGCTTGTTATTGAGCTAACCAAGAAGAACAACAAGCAATCCTATCAAGTCACAGCGACAGTAGGGAAGCGCGCTCAACGACGAAAATAAAAAGCTTCCCGGTCTGACTGTGCTCCTCTCGAACTTTTTTCCTCAGTTCCCGCGAACAGAGATAGGAGCGCCTGTCACCGACCACGAAGTCCTACCAGAGTTGAACTCGATTGCGGGCGAATCATAACTATGATAGATCCGAGAATATCCAAGAGGAATCCGATCATGAGGAGCACCGGGTGATTGGCCCATCCGCCTAATCGGATCGGTTTCCAGGGCCCCATCCTTCGCTTTTGAGTGCACAGCACGCCTCGACCCCGGGTCAGCTGAGCGTCCGCCCAATCGGCCTCAAACGGTCCTATTCGCAGGTGGCCGGATCGAGCAGATGCTACAGTGCAAGTGCTCATCACAACTTTCCTCGAGAGAGCACTCTCACGGGGAAAGAATGATCGGGGAGTAGAAGCCGTGACATCCGGAAGGCAGAAATAGGATCCCATATTTCCTCCGGGGAGACACACGCCACGTTCCTCACCAAAACCCCCGGGTTTTCCATCCTCCGCGTACGAAGTCGGCCTTTGAAAAGCTAAAAGCCCAAATCCTTAGCTCCTTTTGTCCACCGAGCCCAGGTTCTTTCCTCTTTTATCCTCGCTAAAATGGACTCTACCTCTCTTTCATTCTGAAATCTTATTCGTCGTAGCTGACCGAAAATCAGTCCGTGCCGTTGCGTTTCCCTCTTCCGGCTGGTCGAGGCGAAGCAAAGTGTTGGCATCGGTGGAGAGCGTCTGCTACAGGGGAGGGGTAAACAAAGGCAGGCTTACAGAGAGGTCAATCACGAGGCAAGCAGATGAACCGTTCGCAGTCCACAAAGAGAAACTGACGTCGAGCAGGGAACGAAGTTACGACTGGGGCGGAGGAACGAGACAGGGATAGAGCGGGGACGCCGAACACTAACGAAGGGCCGACTGAAGCTGCATCCATCCCAGCCATCGATCGCCACGCACTCAGGTGCAACGAGTCCGCTCAACATCTTTCGTCAAGTCAACGGGAGCCTGATCGAAGCGTTGACACATTGCAAAAGGAAAGAGACAACCACGAGTGACAGTCCTCCCTCGTCGGAGGCCTCTTGAATTAACGACTACAAGGAGACAGGGATTTCCCTCCTCTTCAGATGGAGACTGAGACGCGGGAACTCCAGACTGGTGCGAGAACTCGGTCGACGCTCGACTCTGTTTTCTGCATTTATTCTTCCATTCGGAGTGAACTTTTACTCCGGACGACCAGCCGCTGTTCGACAGACTCCCACATAAGATGTTGAAATTATTCCCCCGCCTCAACAGCTGCCGAGTTCTGTCTTCGGGATGGAGGGAACTGCTGAAAACTTCCGATTCGTCTCAAAAGGAGAGAATATTGAATCGGTCAACGGCTGCCCGATCGTTTTCCGGAGTCCAGAAGAGGGAAAAATTTAAACGAGATCACTGTAAGGAACAGATCCTCAGGACTCATTGAGGTCCGGAACCCGACTCGGTTCTGCGTTTGGCGCGTCTCGCAGGAAAACATATCGCGCTTATTCGGACGGAAAAGAAACGGAGACGGCGCGGCGCCACAAAGCGAACAATTCACCGGGAGGAATTCTATGGAGTCAGGCTCGGGGAAAGTCGCGTGACTGCCCGGGAAAGTTCTCGTGGCGTGCGAGCACTCTCCAAACGAAACTAGCTGGAAATATTGGACGCGAAGACACGCACCGACAATACAACTCGACGACTGCTTCTGTTCGTGCATGCTCTGCCGCTAGCTCCTGACGCGAGGGATCTCTTCCATCGACCGACACCACTTTCCCGCTGGCTCCCGCAACCAGGAGCGATACCTCGAAACTGGAACCGCGGCTTTTGGTAACTTTCCATCCTGAATTCTCAAGGGACCCCTCTCTCGATGGCCGTCTGCGGAGTCGCTCAGCGGGAGGATGAGTCACTCGCGGTATGGTCTCGGCAGGAAGTGTCTCCCAGCGCTGCTAGTGAAGGTCTCTGGAACTTCTCCCCGTCGGGAAAATTTTGGCTGAAATAAACTCCTAATCGCTTCGCCCCCCCCCTCCTTCAGTGCGAAATGGACGTACGATCCTCGGACCTGATCAGCTTGCCGTCAGCTTGAGCTTCGGCGTTTTCGGCACCCTGGAGCATTTCATGCATCGTTCTCAGATCATAACCGTGAAGTGATCGTCAGAAGTTCGCTCGAGCAGGGTGCGATATCAGAAATGTCTATCACAGACGAACTTTCGGGTCGTAAACTTTAGTGCCAAGTCCGATGATAAACCTCTCGACGATGTGGCCTACATATGCGGCTCTGCGAATGACTATGATCCTGACCGGATAGCTCACTGCTCCTTGCCGGACTTTTTTTGGGACTTCTCCAAAGAAGGATGAGTCGCAATTTTTTGAGTGGATCATCACTCCGAGAAGACGGTCTGCGGGAGTCTAAACGAGGACGGTGGGGGCTTCGGCACCAATACGAAAATTCCAGGTTCCCCCGAGAGGTTAATGATTTAAGGAGGAGCAGCTAACCGCGGTTTCATGCGACTCGATCCCATCCGATCGCTTCCTCCTCATAAGAATAACCCGCTAGGTAAGCAGTCGGGAGCCATTTGGTCAACGATGGTGATCTCAGGTGATTTCAATCTCAATCTGGGAAGCTGTAGCCCTGGTTTGATTTATTGTTCCATGATAGCCGTCGCGGAGAGTTTATCTCCCGTATGGAGGTGCCGCATCCAATTGACGATGGAGAGTTTGCCCGACCGTCTCTCCCGAATTTCCTATCCTTCCCTTCTTGTTCTCCTACCTGGAAGATCACTCCACTCCTCATCGCTTGAATGAATGTTCCACGATCTGTAAATCTCGAACCGCGAGCACATTCTTGAGCTTGGGTAACCGTTCGCTCACGTCTTCCCGATCGGCCACCAGCCTCCGGTCCTCAGACGATTCATTCCCTCTCACCTCGACGCACGCCTGCTAATGTGGAAGGCTTCGAATCCAGTCCGTGAGCATCTGAGAAACTCAAATTTAACGAGGTTTCGAATAGTTCCTCCCGATTCACCTGTGTGAAACACAGCTCGAAAATCTCCCCGGGCCGTAACCGTAGTTTCGTGAGAACGCTCCACGATCAGAGTGATCGAGCTGTTCAACCTCGTCGTTACGATTAGAGGACACAGTGCACACTGAGGAAAGAGCGGATCAGGAGGAGCAATGGGCTGGCAAATGATGGTCGGGACACCGCGCCGTGAGTGAGGTATGCGATCCATTTCGCTCAAGCGATCTCGTCCGCTGCCAGCCAGTTAGTCTGCTCAGCGGCCTGGTTGGACGGACGGCTGGCAGCCTCCGGCGATCGTGGATCCCGTGAGAACAACGGGACACCTGTTCCAATCAGACCGAGGAGGTATATATAGCGGCCGACCCAGGATCATTGCAAGAACCTCACTGCGATAGGAGGGCTCGCCTGGGTCACCGGCGATCACTAGCTCAGTCGTCGGGATTACCCGCAGCAAAAAAAAAAACTCTATTTATAGCTTACTGAAGCATTGCAAACAAAAATTCTCCTCTTCTCGACGACGACCTGGGTGGACTAATTTTCGCTGTGAAGCTTTGAGCTGAATCCTGACGCACTCCGGTTCGATCCGCTCCATGGGAGCATAATCCGCCTCCCGCTTCTCCATGATTCCCTGAAGGTAGACTAATCACATTACAAGGTTTGGGCTCGCCCAGCTCAGACGCAATTAAAGATCCGAATCGTTTCGCGCTCAGTTGCGGTAGACTGCGAACTACGTCTCGATGCCCGACATAAAAATGGCTTGATTGCCGTTAATATCGTCCGGAGTCGATCCGCGAGCGGTTCTTGGATAGCACCTGGACGCAGCTCTCAAGTCGCAGAGCGCAGCGGCTGGCTCAATCAGTACGGCCGAGGAGCAGAGAAAAAAGGCCCAGGAGGCCCGAGGGCCGACAACCGACGGAATGCTGCTGTGCTCCACGGAGTAGCTGGATTCTCCCGTTGCCGAACGAAGCGCTCGGAACGCTTCCCGATCACGAGAGGCGGGGACGGTGTCCGCGTGTCGGGCGCGAAATCGAGAATCAGGTGACTGGAGAAGTGTCCGAAGCGGGAGAGAATCCAGGGAATCTCGCAGGGACGTTGCAACTGACGTGGCAGTTTTTGATGCCTGTCACCTCTCGAGACTTCGACGACATTCGGAATTCGCCAGAGCGTGGTGCAGGCCCCAGAATGTTCTCCCGACTCCAGACTCCCTCGACTCGGGTCGTAATGCCGGATCGTCACATCGGTTCTCGAATTCCACGACGTTAGAGGGGACGGCTCGCATGTGCGCTCCAGGACAATTCCATAGATGTCTGTAATCCCTTCCGCATCTAAATCCTACGCCGGTGCTTCCTCGAGCCAGCACGCTCGTTCCTCCCAGCTTGATTGTTCGGAGCTGTTCGCCCTGAAAAACCGACAACGAGCCGCTCTGGGACTTGACGGGTGGCGAAGGGCAGCTCCCAGAAGACTGGAATCAATGTGGAATCGCCAGGGCGATCCCGATGGATGTCTACCGCTTGACGCTCACTCTCTGTCGGAACCAGATCCTTTAAATTCGGGCAATCACCAGTTATCGGACCATTCATCCGGACTTGTCCTCATCTCAGCGATCTAGTGAACTCGAACATGTCGTCGACGATGGGTAGGAGTTAGGTCTCAATCAGGTTCGTAGTCGATTCCAGGGCCGTCGGTCTGGGAATCGGTCCGCTCAAGAGGAAACACAAGCATCCTTTGGAGCCGGTATTCAGGCCAAGAGTTCGCTCGAGGACGACCCTCCTCAAAAGCCGCCTGGAGCCCAGGAACGTCTCCATTCTTTTTTTTGAGGGGGGTAATGGATCCTCCCCCCCCCCCCCTGGAGGGCTGATTCCGGGACCCTTTCTGGGTCTAAAGGGTCGATCTGACCATACTCTCCGAGTGCATGGAGGTGATTCTAGAGTCGATCTGACTATCCTTCTCGAAGCTATGGAGCCGATTCGCGGGTCAGTCCAACCAATCTCTCCGGGCTCTATGCAAGTGATTCCAGCATCGACCTGACCACACTTTTTGAATTATAAAGAGGTCATTGCGGAGTCTATCTGACCATGACAACATGTACCAATCGATCGAATGAAAAGATAGTCTCAGGGATGATCCTGACCAAATGGGGAGGGGAGGGCCGACTCCGGTCGGCCGAAGGCCGGCTGGTTGGTAATGTTCAACGACACAACAGAGACCGACTTGGTGCCGTTGAAAACGTTGATTCGACTGACAAAGAGTCAAGGTCGCTCCACGGCTAGCATGGATGGCAAGCAGCGCGGAGGACTCGATTCCGGGAGGCGGGGAATATCTTCAAATGTTTGAATGGCGACGTCCTGGAATTGTCACTCCGGATTCTAAGCCTTCAGGCGGATTCTCCATTCCTGTGACGAATTCCCCGAGAGATGTGATTTCCAGTTGGCGGGAAAGCGGAATTCACGTCATGCGTAACCCAAATCCGAATTGGCTCGAACGGCACCCTTTTCTCCCTTGCATTCGGGACCGTTATCTGCAGAGAACACTCACCTTATACAAGTTCGTCCATTCGATCATGATTGCCACAAGGACGCACAGAAACATGGTCAAACGGAATGGTAGCCGGAAGTGTGACAAGCGGAGCGGACGCCGGGAGAAGACGGAAGACTCTGCACGCAACACCTTCATGTGAGAAACAAAGAAATTCGAACTGAACTGGACAGTCGACTCGTTCCAAAATTTAGAGGAGGGATCTCTTGAGTTTTCAAGCTCGGGTCCGGTCTGGCAGGAATCAAGGTCAATACAGGTGCGAGCTCAGGAGTACAAATACTATAGACACCATTGTCAAACCAGTCAGGGCCCGCCCGGGAAACTAAAAAAGTGTATGATCTCAGGAAGCTCCTGAATGCGCCTATACCTGGGTCGAAATCTCAGCTCAACCCTATGGGCTACATGCTCGAACCAATCATTATCATCTGTTGCAACCACTTCCCCCAATATGCTGAGCCTAATCCTATCCTGAGCGATTGCTGAGACCAAAATCCGAGTTCTAGGTCAGGCGGTCTGAGATCGAGTAGCCTCTGAAAAGGATATTCCGGAATCAGAGGCGGAACACATCCGAATATGACTTCCTTGAATCACAGGTTTCAAGTTCATCGGCGCGAGAGAGATTTTCGAGTTTTCGAAACGATGCCCGCAAATATCGCGTACTCCCCGAGCAATGAATATGACTTCTCCGGTAGCCACAACCACCAGCCCATTTTTGTATCGCAAATCCCGACTCTGAAACGATACGCCAGCGCGGAGATCGGAACTCGTTCCGCTTCTGACATGTGGCGTCGGAGGAATGATGGCTCATGATATCCAAAATTTCCCCAGAGAAAGACTAGTCCTGGAGAATCGCATTGAATCTTGAGAGTCTGATCGGCAGATTCCTTGCTGGAGTATTCTCACCTCGTGACTCGTTCCGTTGGGAACTTTCCTTGTTTGCAAGAGGTATTTCGGTATCTCCGGACTTCAAGTGACAGAATGAGGTGACGAGTTTCAGCATTCATATACGAAGAGGATTTCCGCAGGAGGAGGGAGAGATCGGCCGAAAACCGCTTTCGGTGAGATATTCGGCTGAGAGATTCTAGAGAAGTAGGATGAGCTTTTCAGGTTCGGACTTATTACCAGCTGAGGTTCACCTGAATCATCAGTTTGATGAACGTGGAATCCACACCGGGAACAATCTCAATGAGCAGATACAATGGTCTCCGTCCAATAGGTCCTCTGAATTATAATTGAGGCCGCTTATCCGAGCGAAACTCGGAATCTCTGGATATCCAACGACGCTGCGTGACTCTCGGTATCGTATCATGCAGACATAGACACTTGGATGGAAGGAGCGATTTCTAGAGATTAGTTCGAGAAATGGGGGAATCACGCGGAGAAGAACAGGAATATACATAAATCTTTTGATCGACAATAAGGCGGCTCATCCACACGTTGATGACGTCTCCAACGTACGATCCGAATCTCTGTCGCCAAACACGACGACGCTGATGCAACCAATAGACATGTTGGTCATAAAAAATTGAAAACACCATCATCAAAGGTTGCTCGCTAAAATCATAAAGAGAATCGATCTAATAGCTCGATGATGCCCGGTAAGCATTGGCAGCTGATTCCATTCGAGATGGCTTCATGCGCAGCTTCGCCTAAGCGAAGTCGGAACTTCCTCTGAGTTTTCCAGCGGGTGATTCAGATTCTGATTTGCTGAGGACAACAAACTGAGGAGAGTATGTTAGCATGGATGAAAACAGAAGATGTGCTACGGGCAATTCCGTCAAAGATCTGTTTGACGGAGGCTTGGTCGCTGTGAGCTGAGCGACTTCCATGGTCGCCCTCCTTTTGACCAAATTTTTAGCGGATCTGTTTTCTGGGCTCGATTCCTCTCCGAGAGACGCATCTTAACCGTTTCTGTTTCGAAATTCGGTTGGCTATCGGTGATTTGAGAGCATGTCGAAGTCGACTCTCCGCTTTTTCTCGACCCCCTCTTCAGCAGTCTTGTAAATGGTCAATTCTAATCGGTTTTGCTATTTCAAGAATGACTCCGATTTTTCTTCCATTCTCCTAGAATATGCGCCTATTGGCGCGGGCCTAACGCGAACTAAAAGAAAAATTCATACTTCGCTCCGCCTCATTCTGGTCTTTTTGCGAAGCCCTCCGTGGCTCACTGAGGAGGTCGATTTTGGATGAATCCTCACGGCAAGAGGACTCATTCTCGAGTTAAATATCGACTCATCGAGCCTGTGCCGATTGAACATTCTTGGATAGCGGATGGCACGATTGAAGGATGAACAGTGTTTCATCGATGCAGTGCGTTGCTATGATCATCTTTCAGCACCCGCGTTCTCCCATCTATTACAAAACATGTAGTAAGAATCGAGCCCCGGAAACGTGCGCCTTGCGCAGGTATTCGGGGAGGAGATTGCGTGCGCCCTAATCTCAGATCACTCTTTCCATAAAGAAAAGTCAGGATGCCTGACGAAGGATGCATGTCCTCTTCTTCTAGTAGGAAACGTGGTGCCTTGTCAAATAGTTGAAGGAATCTCCCCTACGGAGCATGAAGGAGCATTCCCTACGGATAATCAGCAGACTTCAGAATGGAGCAACAGTCGAACATAATCAGCCCGAGTATTATTTTTGCGTTGGATGAGCTGAGTTTGACGATCGTATCTCACAACCCTCACGATTTAATTATAAACACGGGGAAGATCTTTGTCAGCTAGTTCTCTCGGTGCACACGCAATCGATGATCAGAAATCCTTCTTCTGGTTATTCTCTGGTCTGCGAGCGCTCCTCAGCTGTAAAAGAGACAATGCATTTCACTGTTTTTCACATTTCCATGTTTTCCCCAGAGCGGAGAACCTAGGAGATGTTCTTTGCCGTTGAACTCGTTTTTTGACGCGCGCAAGACAGCATTTCCTCGTCCGAATCTCCTCCATCTGTGCGTCTTACATACGCCGAGGAGAGCGACTCGCAGAGGTGGATGTACACTCGTCCAGTTGGAGGGAAAAACAGCACGATCGTGGCTATCCCATGAGCCGATTCATGCGTGTGTCTCCCTATAACCCCCCCCCCCCCCCTATACCCTATACCATCAATCCTCTTAGAAACCGTCTAATTACTGAGTGGTTCTGATTGAACCTCCGAGCAATCTTTTTGGAGAACGATTCGTAAGAGTTTTGAGATCGCTGGTTTCAACAATCGTTTCCCATCGGAATGACTCCTCCCGGCTTTGGCGATGACGAGCAGTCTTGCATACCCAGCCTCCTGAGCGCGCTCAGCAGCAGCGTTCGACTTCGACACGGATTCCGCGTTGGACTCCCGCTCCGAGGCTTCGCGTTCCGTTCGGGGTTTTCTTATGCAGAGCCAACAACACATCTGGGAGTCACGACGGAAGGGAACTTGGGCGGACGTGATTCAAGTAATCCATGAGAAATCCGAGTACCCTTGACGATTGTCATGAATAAATCAGGGAATCAGATAGGAATTATGTGAAAAAACGCGGTAGGTAGTCATGGAATTCATATAGAGGACCGCAAATCTTTGTCCGCGTGTCACGCTGACGTCACGAACTACAATGAGTCGTTTCGAGTCTTCGAAGGTGATGCACGCAATGCTATCGAGATCCCTTATTCCGGAAACCAAATATATTTCGCTTCGATTTGAATCGAATTTCTCGAAGTTTAATTCTCTTGATGAATATCGCATCCAGTTCATGCGAGCAGTCGAAAGACAGTGGGTGAGAGAGTCGACTGCCTGAATTTTAGAACGGAAACGAGGCAAGTCCATCAAAGAGACTAATTTCATGGAGGCGCCGGTAGGCGGAAACTATAGTACTCACAACCCGCAGACGTCTAGCTCCAACGAAAATTCTACGTGCCGAACCTCGAGAGATACTGCTCTAAGACTTCAATCTTCGGGGAGGAGCAGTTCCAGGAGGATATCTGCTGTATGGGTGGGTGCGGGCTCATCGGAGATTCCGCCGCGGAGCAGTCACGGAGAGAATACATATTGGATCGGAGGCAACGAGAATGGACTCTGCTGAGCAGGAAATCTCGAGGAGACAGACAGTTACGTTGAGGTCCGCGATTCCGTCGACAGAACTCCACTTCCTGACATCAAGAAGCCGATGAGTTCCGAAAGCAGCTCTGTTCATTCATTTCGATACTCCGGGAACGTCGTTAACCGGACCATGCGATTATTTCATCTTCTAGGACCTCTGTTACGGACGAGTTCGGAGATTTCTGAATCGCGTGCGCTCGATTCCCCATTCGCTGGGATCAGATGTCAGCGTCTTCGTGGAAGGTAGTTTCTTCGTAACCCATGATCCTGATCAAATTCTCTTCATGTATGAGGTGCTCGCATAGCGGGGCGGCGAGCTGGTCATCTGAGAGTCCCGAGATCTAGAGCTGCGGGTGCGCCCACGAGCCACTCCAGGCGACAGTACAGGGAGAAATGCAAGGAGGTACAGCTTGTCGCGATGTCCGAGCTGGCCATCAAATCGTTTCACTCGAAATGCACATGATCTCCAAAATATTCCAGTTCACAGGGCCGTCGGTACTCCAGGCCAGCGAACCCGCCGGTAGATGCCTTCGTGGTCACGCACTTCCCTCGCTGAATCACCGCTACTTCAACTGTTTCAGAAAATTTGTAACGCGTAATGCTCCAGCCAAGAGTAGCAGCAGCGCAAACTCGAGAAAGAACCACTTTCAGCGTTAATTCGAAGAGAAACCTTTCGTAGAAAATTCAAAGGTTTTTGTTTGAGTGGGCTCTCTATGATAACAACGGTACAATCGTTGTTTGAGCCGGCTTCGGTGAAAGTGAAGCCCAGGAACAGTGCCGATCACCGGCTCTGAGAATATTTTCTTCGGAATCTCCGGGATGCCGAGAGGCATACTTCCGCCCCTCGAACCCCTGAACGAAATGGTCACGGGGACGACACATTGAGCTCCAGAGGTTGTCATGTGCTTCATATCCGACATTCGCTATGTATACATGTGAGAGACAGAGAATAACTACTCAATCACGAATCAGCTAAGCACCATGACAGTTTCCATCAAGATGTGCCTGAAATGTCCGCTCCGACTTCTTAGAGAAAAGTCACTCAGAAACAGAAAATCCAAGGAGAGGATTTAAGAGACCTCAGATTCCCACATCCCTCGCAAAAGGCAGGCATGGGTAGGTACAGGAGAAGCGTCGATGATGAAACCCCGAGAGAGTTAAATGGATAGTATTGTGGGACACCGCTGAAAAAAAACGGTCAGAGGAACACCGTTAAGGTCCGACAAGCCGAAAATTCGAACCCGAAACGCATTAAGCCGGAAAATCGAGCCCGAAAAGCATGAAGCCGGAAACCTCCTCTCCCAACGGCGGAGTGTTCGGGACTGGTTTGGCGGGATGGGATTTCTGTATCGTTTCGTCGATCTGTACCTTTGTGAGACTCATTTGGATGACACGCACCTGCTGCGAAGAATCAGTGTTTCGATTCCGGTTTTCCCTCTTCGGTGGGAAAGAACAAGGTGTTGTAACAGCGTATTCTGCGAATAGTACTGGAGCTGGAGGTGAAGATTCGTCTTCAGTTCTAGCGAGTTGACCTCGGAAACTTCAATATTCGCGCTCAGCAGATTGCTTCCTGTAGCAGCTACACCTTTGCTCAGTTCGAACTAGGGACCGTAGATGCGGAACAGCGAGGACGTGAGCGAGGCAGAAGAAGTAGGTAGGCTGAGCATAACGAAGGTGCAATTCCTCCCCGCTAAGCCAGTCCCGACCGCTCCGCTGTTGGGAGAGGAGGTTTTCGGCTTCACGCTCTTCAACTTCATGCCTTTCGGCTTCATGCTTTTCGGGCTCGATTTTTCGGCTTCATGCTTTTCGGGCTCGATTTTTAGGCTTCATGCATTTCTGGCTCGATTTTTCGGCATCCAGAGTTGGACTATGAGCTCTCCCGAATTGCGCAGGTCATAGGATCTTCATTGAACTTCACACTGGCTGTGTGATTCTCGTCAGACATTCGGAACGATGCGATCCTCGGATGAACGGTTGTCACATTCGTGTTTCTGAAGTTCTCACCGTCTCCAGAACCGCGGGGCAACGTCTCGGACGGGTCAGGAAATATTGATGGCATCTTGAAGCCAGAGAACTGCTCTCCCAAACGACGCAGAAATGAGTTTGTCCTTCCTGGAAGGGAGCCGGTGTTTCACATTTCCACACTTTCGCATTCAACTTTTATAGATATTGACCAGGCAAAGCATGAGAGTGGGCTTGGTTGCGGGCTGACTGTGAGACTTGATATACTTACGGGCAGAACCTTCTGGAGTTGGTGATGTTCTCGGTGATGATGGGCCGTCGGTGGACTCCGTCAAGCTCCGAATCAAGTAGTATATCGTGAAGGAGGCATGCCGAGAGCATCTAGGCACTATGGGAAGGAAGATCGGTTACTGGTCGGACGCTGTGAGAATTCGATTAGAGTTCAAAAAACGTCGAGCTTCATGTTATAGTGGGAGTCCAGGTCCGACTGGATCTTCGACCCGAACCCGCTATTCTGGGCGAGCTCGTAGTCTGCCAGAAACATATCATTCGGATTTCTAGCACGAAGACCCGAGCGTGACGACACCGATAGCGCCATGTCATTGACGCAGTGAGAGTCATAATGCAATCATGCTGTAGGATGAGGGATAGGCAACAACACGGAAAGGTTCGATACCCATACCGGCTGTGCGGCTGATTGCGGCAGGCAAGTCTCTGAGACTTGTGCAGGCTCGCGTAGCCTTACTGGTGGAATCCCGGGCGGTGGTGGCACGAGGAGCGGAGGGTCAGCGCGTGCGGAGCTTCAGCCAGCGGCTTACGTTTTCATTCGAGAATGGTTCACCCACTCCTGGAGGCCAGGCCAAGGCACTGGCCAAGGCTCGATCATCACCGAATGATACTTTTTTCCGGCTCGGAGGAGAACGTTCGGAACCGGAGGCAAAATCATTCCTCGGAGATGAATCTTTACTCGAATGTTCCGCGTCTTCACAGAGGGGGGCGCCGCGGGAATTCCTCCGTCACTGGCTTCGAGGGTGCCAAGAGTGTTTTTTTTTTAAGGTGATTCACGCTCCATGGCTCCTCAATTGTTAGCTCATTTCCAGGATCTGATTCACCGTTTATAGAGGTGGGTCAAGACCTGAATTATAAGTCGAAATTATCCACAACAATTCCCACGCGGGATGAATTCTCGACTTAAGGTTCGACAACCTGAATAAATGGCTGCGCGCTTAACGTGACAACGGCTCGAATGCCTTTCACGGCAAAATCCAAACCCGAGATTGCGAGCGTCAAGGGAGAATGTGATGCTCAGGAATGCTATGTTTTCCTTGAGCACGATCCCAGGAGTCTTTCGGAATCGCGCTGCTTGCGGCTCGCATGAGCCTTCTGGAAGCGTCGATTTTTCGCTCGTCGGGAGTAAGATGCTCCGTTCAGTTTGTTGGACTGATGGGAATTGACAGTATGCCATTCATGCTGATTGGAAAACCGTACCCGAGGCACGGCTCCGTGCAAAGTTCCACCGTTGGAGGAAGACTCTTCGTTCCCTGGAACTGCTCGAAACTCTACTCGATGACTCCATTCGGCCCGGCGGTCATGACAGATGATTCCAACGCCAACTGGACCTCCGATTCGATACTACCAAGGTGATTGTCGAAAATAATATGCCGATAATTAATGATCACTCATTCGACCCTCGGGCATAATGCAAAGAAGTCAACAGAGCACAGGCTCGGAGAAGATTATCTGAGACCTACCGTCGACTTGACAGGGAATACCTCGTTGAAAACCGGATTTTGAAAACTTTTTATTCTCGTTATCTAGCGCTCGGAAGGTCGCTGTGCGTTGTCGAGAGCGAGAACTCGCCGGAGCGATCGAAGATTGCTCCCACGTAACGATGAACTGGTGAAATGTATGCGTTTTGAGTCTCTCGTTCACCAGATTCTGCTCCGGCGTCTTCTAGCGATTCATCGAAGTCGGCAATGACCCACCGAGTTTCTTGTATCGTGGCCCCGCAGGAATAGAACCCAGAATAGCGAAACTTCATGGGTGCGCAAAAGCAGGTAGCTTTTGGGAAGATCCGAACTGTTCTTGTAGCTGTCAGTGCGCTGCGGCCGGGCCTCGTGTGCAGCGTCAATGTCAGCGAGATCAAATGCTTCCGGATAACGAGAACGATCAACGAAGGCGGATTTGGTTTTTGGGGTTTTGCTCGGACTTTTAGCTAGCGAGAGTTGATTCGTCGTGAGCAAAATGGGGATTAGAGCTGCTGCTCTACGGAAGTCGCAGCTGCTGAATCACTGCTTCGGGCTGCTTCGTTATGGATTCTCGAAGAACATGGCTTCTCTCATCTGAAGGAACTTGTTCACAATCGGCCTTCTCAATAGCGTATCTCCTTCAAAGCAGAACGCACTGTCGACTCTCTCAGATCGGATCACGGCTTGACTCGGATCCGAATCACATTTAGGTCCGACGGACTCCACGACCCCGGTCGTTTTTGTGCGTCTAAGATGACGGCAAGCTAGGCGGAAAGCTTTGATCGAGTCCTCTCAGATCTAGCGGGAATGGGAACGGCCAGATTTTCAGATTTTTTCGTTGCGGCCGTCTTGAGCCCAGGTATGTTGAACCTCTAGTCGAAGATTCCGTGCACTTCAAACTTGAAACTATTCCATTCTGTGAGCCGCTGGAACCCATGAGCGAAATACTACAACACCTCTAACACCCTAGAAACGCTTCGGGATGGCTCAGGTACATCAACATTCATACGCAACGAGCATTTAGGAATGTCGACCTGATTGACCTCGGTGACCCTCATAGGGTTTCGAGAACGACTCTCGCCAACGATCTACGGATCTCGGCGGTCGAACAGACGGACAGGGGGAATAGCTCTTTCATTTATAGGAGATCTCCGAATTGACAGCAAAAAAAAACAACTAACGAGGGTCGTCCGTGTCGTAACTTGCTTCAACCGTGTAGTTCCAGACTCCGATCATGCCAATGTCACATTCGAGCTGGACCCTATAATCACTTACTGACGAATTGTACACTTCCTGCTGACGACAATTTCAAGTCCTTGCTGCAGGCGATCATTATGAAACCTTGAGCGGTGCGACCAGGTACGGGGCGGCTGGAAAGTTCACCTGCCTGTTCTCCGAAGGCTCGATCGCGCCGAGACTGTCATTGTCCCGAATTACCGGAGCGCATCGCGAGGTATATTTCGTTCGCCGAGAGTGTACCGATTCCCTGCCCCGCTCGCTTCACTTATCCCGGGAACGAGAAGCTTTCAATCTTGTCCTTGAGTTTCGAAGCCGATCTAAAGAATCGCCTCCTGCATTGCGGAAGCGGAGTCACGATTCCAAATTTCAGACCTCTTCGTAGAACCCTGGTCGTGGCCAGAAGTTCTAGACCGCTGAGCCTTCCGCTCGTCGCGGACAAGAGATAGATGCGCGCCCAGGCAGAACGGTGGCGAAAGCCGGGTTCGCAGAACAGGCTCGCTCGCATGCCGTCGAATCGGTGCAGATCCGGCCTCCGCGAGCATTCGTTCCCCGCGTGCAACATGATCTTCGCGAAATTATTCTCTGCGCGTGTTCAGCTGGAAGCCGAACTGTTACTTTGTTCGAATCGCCGGGACTTCCCCCATGGGACGAAAGAGCCACGTCTCGGCTATTCCATCGGTTCCCGCCTCGGGCGCATATTCATTGGGCGTCATCCGAGGTTCGAGTCAACGTTCCCTTCGACTGGAGAAGAACCTCGGTTCGGACTCTGTCTCTGAGCGCCGTAATCCCGCGATTCTCCGGAGTTCGACCAAGCCGAATAATCCCAGCATTTTCTTTCTGAAGTACCCATACGGATTCAAGAAATCGCTTATGAGATGTCTACGGTCCGGAGCTGCGATTCGAACCGGAGGCTACTTTGGGCTTTGACTGGAAGATTTCTGTTCGCACTGGCTCAACCGAAAATGTTTCCAATCGAGGCACTGTGAAGCCTAATATAAACAAGATTTATCAATTTCCACTCTGTGGCGCAATCGTTATACTTCGAGAGAGAAGTCGACGTCGGGTCGTCTGATGTTGGCGTCAATTAATCATCTTGACTCGCGAATATTCATCAACACGGCCTCACCGAATACTCCCGACGCATTACCACACCCGAAACGCTTTCCGTTGCGTTGATTGCGAGCTCTGAGAAACGCAAATTCCGTTCCGACGTCATCCAAACATCGCAGATATCTAAGATGGAGACTAGCTCTTCATCTCAAAGTTCCAGTTTCCTCAAAAAATCAAACCCACAGTGTGGGTGTTGCCGCTGTCCCCGTGACCGTCTCTCCCCTGTTCCCTCCCCGCGGTCCGCGCGGGTGAGCCAGACAGTCCCTTTCCCGAAGTCTGAGCGGGCCCTCTTTGCCTTCCTCCTTCGCCCCATCGCCGCCATATTGAAAACAACTCCGCTGTGCGCTCGCACTGGCTGCGCGAGTCGGGCATCTGACAAAAGCCATCACGGGACAAAGATCAGCAACTCAACAGTTCGATAGGAGAGTTCATCGACTGAGATCAGACGAAACGTCGGGAGTTTCGGGGCTGTGTGAAGCCCGGCTCAGAGCGTGGGCCCTCGGTGGCCTCAAGGTGAACCCCGACCGAGTCCAGAGGCAGCGATTCCTGCCGCTGATATCCTTCGACAACAAGTCGTATGATAATCGCGACGCGACAGAATCGGCCCAAGGAATAACTGACCGAACCGTCCTCCGTCGGACAGCGTGAGCGTGAGAGTGAGTGAGTGTGTGTGTGTGTGTTGGCGGACGAAGGAGTTCGCCCCGTCACACGAACCGCCACCGGAATTCAGTCCAGCTCCGAGCACAGGAAAAATCATCGCCGTCCGCGAGATGCGTTCGCGGGGTGTGCGGCGATGTGCCCCTTCGTTCAACTCGTCAACAGTGAGTTCCTATGCTGTTCAGACCCGTAAGATTGGGCGGAAGCTTCCAAGGGAGCGTGCAGTCAGCCGAAGTGTTGTATAAAGAATGAGGCCGTTTGCTATCGGCACTTCCCGCTCTACGGTACAAGATCCAGCTGGGCTCTCGCATGTGCTGCCCATTCCGTAATAAATATGGGAATCGGCGTAAAGCTGCAGAGCAGGGCGATGGCTCCCAGCAGTGGCTTCAATGAATCCCTTGGTGTCCGCGTGTTCGACTCCGGTTCCATGCCGGAAACATCACAAGTAGACACAAGGCGCCGTGCCGGGCTCCTCGGTCACCCCGGATGCAGGCCCTCTCATGAAATCGCTTGATTTGTATCCATTGAGCACAGTGGAAATTCACAGGAGGGTCTTGAGAGACGATCGCGGAACACCTCCACCTGAAACAACTCTGGAGGACTCCATGGAGGTCAGAGTGAACGTGAGAAACACTCTCCGCGGTATTTGGGAAGTTTACCGGGAGTCTGTCTCCCTCCGTCTTTCGATCGAGGAGTTGCTCTTTGTGCTTCCGGCGACTCTGTCAGAGCTCTGTCATGTCACCTCGCTGCTCTGGATGAAACCCTCCGTGAAATCCTTCAGGAAAGCGTTGTAAATGTACGGAACGCCATGCTGAACTATGGAGTCCAGCAGCTTGATGACACAAGGGAAATTACGACGTGCACTCCGCAGACCATGGGAGGCGGTTCAACCGGTAGAGCCGGCTCGAAGTACGCCAGCTAATTGTTCGACTGACATTGATGAAGATCACGACAGTTGCTAAGAGCAGCTCGTTCCGGAGTAGATTTGTGGGATGGATTTGTTCCCGGGATGCCGTTCATCTCATCCTGAGCAGCCATCAGTTTCTTGAGGTGTGCTCCCAACAGAAGTTAATTAGGCTCTTCAGGGAGAGCCAATTGCCCCGTCCGCCCCAGATACTCCTTTCAGCGTAGACTGTTACGCGGCATGATCTCCGTCAGGAAGACGGATGGATGGATGGATTGATTGACGGCCGGGAGTCTGATACACAGGAGCTCTTCTACAACATCGAGCGAGTGTCGAATTCTCACATTTTCGTGTGAAAAATCCACTTACTCGTAGTAACCTCCCAACTTCTCGGCGAGTACGGTGGAAAACCAACAAGCGTGGCGACAGAGTGGATGCTCTGTTTGAGATTTGGAGGCAGTCCTGGATGACACCGAGGGATAACAGCATTGCAGCGTGTTCCCGGAGCTGACAGACGGATAGATAGTGGGAGGAATTTGAAAAACGCTGTTGCTCTCCGACTTGACGCAGTTCCGCTCCTGAAAGTCGAGCTCCGAGGACAGCATGGCTGCTGGGAACGAGTGAGGAATAACTTCGTCGAAATCTCCGGCTCGGCGGAGCAAAGTCTCTGCGTACCGAGCGCTTCCGTTCATTCGGCCCCTCTCAGTCGGAAAATCGAGGACAGATCGCCGTGCGGTTTTGTTCCCTCCTGATCTGGAGGTGCGTCAAGGAAGCGGCGGTCTAGCTCGCCGTCCGGTGTCCTCGCCGTTGACTAGGAATCATCCTTGCGACCGGTACTGAGAGAAGCTTTGCTCTGGGCCTCGTCGCAACTGCTCCTCAAATATCAACGGCGCCTTTCCCGCGCGAGAATTTGGCCTCATTTGCGTCGACGCATCCAAAGTCTCACTGGCGGCTGGGAAGGCAAGCGCAACCGATCCTCGGCCGGCCAGAGAACAGAGTCATTCACGATTCGGCGCGATTTCCCTGCGTCCCTCGTCCGCAGCCTCCTTCCTTCCGTTTCGATTCTGCTTCCCGCGACAATCTAACGAACTTGCGTGCTCACGGAAGGCAGTCAGGAATCGGCTCCGGTCCCGATCGCGGTGAACGTTTTCATAAAAGGTTAACTCGTGGCGGCACCAGCTTTGTGAGCAGCTCGACGAGGACAAAGCGCGGGTCGTCCTGAAGAAGCTGCTGGAGCCCTCCGGACTGAACGATCGGAGGGCCAACGAGCCATCGTTCAGCTATCTCAAGCAAGCCACCCGAGCGATAGTCAGTCACTGAGTGAGTAGAAGAGGTTGTGTCGATTATGAGCTTACTTGCTCGCCCCGGTCGCGATTCCTCCATCCAACGGCCGCTCTCGTCGGTAACGAGGTTACTCAACTATGTTTGCCGTATCGACGACACATTTAGACCCCGAGAGCGGTGACGAGAAGGGACCCGCCAATGAGTGGTCGCTAGGCATTGGCAACACGCCACGCGGCTCTGTGCATCCTCGTGAGCTCGCCCAGACGCGGTGCAGTTGCCGCTCAACTTCCTCAAAGAGCAGCGGTATGGCGTCTAGCAGCTGCTCCCCCTTCTGCCGTTGCTCTTAATGAGGAAGATACGCTCCGTTCCTCGCACTCGTTGTCTATTCATTGCGAACGCTCTATTTGCCTTGAGTGGTATGACCTCCTCCTGATGGCCATATTTGAACACCATGAACGTCGAACCAGCGGTCGACGGCGGTCTCACTCCCGTCTCGATCGCGGAGACTCGCGAAAGTCAGTCATCAGACTAATTGCCGTGGGAGGAAAACAATGGTATTACGCATGCTCATACCGATGCGTTCGGTGAAGCCACGCGTAACGTTAGATAATGATGAGTACGCGATGGCCGATGGAGCTCTCGACCTCATGCTATTTTGGCTGCCACGGCATTAGTGGCAACAACGGAGACACAACGACATCAGCAACAAATAGTGAACGACAACAGCGGAGAGAGGACGTCGAAGGACGACGTCCATAGACTCGGATGCAAGCGACAGGTTTTTCGGCTCCTGTCCGAGCACCGGGAAGCATCAAGACGCTCAATGGCAGCCGAGAAAGTTGACCGCCCTCTGATCTTCCCTCCCTCTTCATCCATCCCGAGGCTCTCCTTCCTCATCTTTTCTCCCTGTTCGGTCAAACGGGAAGTCCAACAGCAGAAATCTCCGGCGTACCTATTTGCAGACACCAGATCCGCCTCTCTCTCTGGTTCTCATCAACAGGATTTTCACTAATTCTCCCCGGGCCACCCGAAGGAGAGAAGTGAGTGATGCCCTCGCACTTCCTCTCTCTTCTTCAGGACGGTGGGGGGCAAAACTTCAGCGGACCATGTCAGAGCTCGTGACCTTATCATTTTTGGTGATCGGTCCGTTGAGACGATGGCACTCCCACCTATGGGTGCACCATGTCCATCTCGCTTCCCGTTTTCCTGGTAATGCCTTGCGATTCTCCATCGAATGGTGGTCCAAACGACGTCGGAGGACGGGCTTTGAACTCCCTACTGTGGTACTCCGCATACGCAACAAGGATCCTGCGATAGTTCCAGAGCCCAAGATCGTCAACGACGTGTCACGTTCCGGGACGCAATGCATTTTCATTGAGCCGCACCAAGGTTTTCACTTCTCGTTTCGTCGGGAATATCAACAAATTTTGATGCTCGTGAATTAGGAGACACCACAATGACACAAAGAACGAAAACAAGTTCTACGGCGAAAAGACTTCTTATAGCGCGTTCACGCAGGATCTCGGGAGACGAGTTGTGCTCAGTTTACTTTGTGGTATCCAAATCTCCAACGAAATTGAATGATCGGGTCGCTTCAGAGTGCTCATGGTTGATTCGCAGGCAGCTTGCGCCTTCTGTGTGAGTTTCCGAGCTGATGAGCAGCTAGTTTTCAATTTTTTCAATGAGTGATCCGTTGTTTGGTCGTGACCATGCAATGAGAGGAATGAAGCTCATCCCATCAAATTTCACGGAACGTGAAGCGAAACTCTAATCGAGGATTCTGAGAAGAAGTGAAGACACTGATTCAGTAGCTATATCGCACAGACATCGATGGACAGTCCTCCGATCGCCACAAATACAAACACAGACATCTCAGCCAGCGTCTAGAAGCGTCAGCAGGGCTTCCAGGGAGAAGCTTGACCCTGAAGCTAATTCCCAAACAGTTATAGGAAGGTGGAGGAAATGCTCTCGGATGCATGGACTGCTTCCGAAAGAATCGGTGGACATTTCATGCGGTTGAGGAGCGCAATCTCCGCGACCTGCTGGCTGAAGTTGGTCACCAAGGGAATGTGAAGGTGAATCGACCGACTCGTCCGACACTGCCAATATTGGCACTCGGACGCGCTGCCGTCAGGAGCCCTATTTTACGGTCACTTCCGGCGCCCTCTCTGTCATGTGAGCATCCTCTCTGTCAGCGCTAAACAAGTTTCCGCAACCTCGGCTGTCGAGGAACGTGTCTCACCGTCACGAATGGAAATCGCCGCCACTAATCTCTTACATCTGTCCTCGCAGCGTGAGAGTATTGTCTCCTGCTCTTTGGGGCTCAAAAACTTGTTTGGCTGGACATTGTGACGTTCGGCAGGGAAGGCGGCTCCGATCCAATTCTCCCTGTTTTTCGTCGAGGTTCTCCGGTACTTGTCGCTTCAGGGTAATGCACCCCAATTGCCTCAGAGAAATGGCTTTTTCGTCCTCGAACAGGGAGCTAATCTCATTTTGCCTAAATGTTTTCCCACCGCTCCTGTCGCTCATTGGTCTTCACCAGCTATTTCCCAAGTTACACACCGCCTCTCGGCTCTCTGGAACGTTCTCCACTTCATCTCCCTTTCGTTTGCCCTTGACAGTGTTGGCCCGCGGTTTGGTTCTGCGTTTTTCCTTATAAGAACGCTCGGGGTCCCTTTCCATTCTTCCGCGCTGCATCTCAAAATTGAGTGGATTCCTTCACTGTCTCCGACAGCTGCACGGTGCGAATGATCTGCTTGGCGAGCAGCGAAGCAAGCGAGTCGCGCAGGATTCTCAAGAGCCCGTGATCCAACGGGAAAGCGAACACTTTCAGCTTTCGAGTTCATGAGAGGCGGAAACTCTCATTAAATTCATTTTGAATTTCTCGGAGGCCTGCAAAAGTGAATTTGAGCAGTCTGACTAGGCTTCATCTCCTGCTGACAGTTCCTGGTGGCCTATTGCCTGAGCTTTTCAGGGCCCACGCGAGTGATTTTGATTAAGTGCAGCTGCAGCCTCCCAACAAATTCGCGGTCGGCCCTAGCCTCACAGGATGAACACCTCTATATCCGCCCGTGGCACAAAGCTCTATGGATGACACTGATCCTACACACGGCTTCGACGGGTATGGCTCCCTCATTTGTGGGCCGAGGAGACAAGCTCCGCGATGCAACACTCAAAAAATCTCTACGGAGTGGTGAATTCCGACTTTTTCTGAGACAGCGCCATCGATAGCGAATCGTCTTCCTTGATTCACCGACCTGCGGTTGAGAGGATATCGCACCACAGCGAACGCTTCCTAACTCTCTCTCTTTATCTAACTCTCTCTCTCCTTCTCTCTCTCTCTCTTTCGCTTTCTCTCTCTATATCTCTCTCCCGAAGTACGCGGATGCGTACTACCTCGATAGTGGAGCGAGACTGCCTTTATTTACTGATCGTAGGAACCCTCGATTGAGAAAGCACTCTCAGATAGTAAACACTTATGAGCCCGTGTTCACAAAGTTGAGGATCGGCCGTCATCATACGTTCACGTTCCCTCAGTAGGGTTCCCAGAAGAGATGAAAACTGAGAATCCAATGAAAACTCGGCGATTGGCAGGAGTCCGAAGCCGCCCGGGGCAGCAGCTTTGCACGCCACGCCACGGGTATGAGGTAGGAGTTTTCGAAAGCCACCGAAGGCCCTGCTCAGAAAGCAGAGGCAGAGCTGCTTCCTGTTCTTTGGAGCCTTCGATGACCTTGCCGAATAAGCCTCCCATTCGAACGAAGCTATTCCATCCTGCGCACCGCAATGTACACCCTTGAACTATTTTTAATGCGGAGCGAGATAAATCAAGGGCTGCGAGTCAATATCCGGAAGCGTTCGTCGACGAATCGGATTCTCTGCCTCGCGCTTCAAAGTAGCTGCAAACTCTGTGAGTCAGCGGGAGCGTGGCGTAAACTTGAGGAAACAACGAAAAATGGAAAAACGAGAACCTGCCTCGACCAGATCGAGTTATGGGGAATTTCGGGCAGTCCGAGCTTTTTGTTCCGCTGAGAAGCCAGCAAGCGGTTCCATTGCGTTGCTCGAACAGAATGAATAGTTGAATTGGCCTCAATGGAAGCCGCTGGAGTGTGGAATCAACGGAGGGCGGCTTCGAGCGCATTCTGGAATGAATAGACTCACAAATAGATAAGGCAGGAAAGGAAGCTGAGGAACGGGTGGGGGATAGACGAACGGACGGTCGGATGAACGGGCGGATTACAGGAAATTGATGGAGAATTCGACCGCTGCGTAGAAAGGCGTCGTGAGCAGCATGGCCGCCTATGCGGAGCCATTTTGCAACTTGAGTCCGTTGTTGATTTTTTTGCGAATGAAAATTGAGGTATGGAGAGATCGCAACGACGGCAACCGTTTCCCATGGTCTGACCGTGTTCTGCATTTATAGTTTCAGAGATCATTCGAAACAGCGTGCATCTGGGAAGCACGTGCGCGGCTCCAACGCCCGTGGTCGACGCCGAAAGCCCCTCGAGCGGCATCAGGACCGAAACTCCGTTCGATGCTCCAGGCCCCGAACACGAACAGACAGAGGAGATGACTCGGCCCCAGCACCGAGACCCTTCTCACGCTGATGTCGACCTCGCCGCTGAAGTCTCCTTTGCGGTCTCGTTCCTCGTGAGTATTTGCAGGATGGCTCCGCAGCCAGTGAGTAGATTGCTTTCCGGAGCTTCGAGGGGAAGAGAGAGCTTTGGAGGTGATGGGCACAGTCATGCTCCGGAAGCTCGCCGTAGAACCGTTATTCACTCTGTGATTGGGTGCAGAGCTTTGGTCCGAACAGGGAGACAGAACGCGGAACTTCAACGAGATTATCTCCCTCGACAGAACCATGGCCATCGGTGAAGAACCACCTCACGAATTGATACATTCTGGAGAGCGGCATCCCTCAACCGCGGGAAAGGGGAAAAGCTTGAGAGTGACACGATTAGCACAAAACCATCGCAAATCCTATCGATTCGTCTCGCGTAGCCTCAAGGAACGCCGGCAAAATCCGCAACTATGCACCTTGAAGGCGGGGCCTATCCCGTCGGATTCTGGCAACTACAAAGAAGCTCGCACAGTTCTAGCGGGACTCCCGCTGAGACGGCGTAAACGGCGACTACCAACACCGGATCCAGCTCCACCAGCAGCACCTCGACGTAGCGAAGTTGAATACAATCGTAGTGATCCCATCAGTTGTGCTCGTGGTGATGTCGCAGGGAGACTAGCGCCGCCACACTTGAGCACGTTGAACGGACGCCAAGAATGCGGAGATCGAGACAGGGGGTTCCTCGAAGCTGATCAGCGTTGCGGGTCGGGATCGAGGCTGGCATTGAAGTCGCCACGTCGGCCATCGTCGATGCACTCCTCACCGGGAGCATTAGCGACAGCAATCACAGCATCGCCACCACGAGTCCGGATGTTATCGCGCCGAAGTCTGTATCAGAGGTTGTTGCGAACCGAATTCGTGCTGCTGCTATGCCTCATCCTCAATATTTCTTCGGCAACTACTGTGGCGGCGAACGGGGACGAAGGCCAGAAAGAGATCAGAGAGTTGTTGTTACCCACTATAGCGCAGAGACACTTGCTTACTCGGCAGCAACAGCGTTCCTTCTACTCGAACGAGGTGAGTCTTCTGTTTTTCCCTCCGTTTCTTTCCCGTCGCTCTACCTCCTTTGTGCGCTTATCTCGTCTCGAAACTACAACGCTGACAAGACAGACTAGCAAGTGACGCACATAAATACAGACTCACAGGCAGCAAGCAAACAGCCACAAAACTGGGGAGCACCGATGATCAACCTCAGCCGAACATACGATGGGAGCGGAGTCCTCCGATCGGCATTAACCGCGTGTCGCGGGCGTGTTCCATTTTTCCAGGTGGTCCGTTTGCTGAACAAGCGAAAGAACACCTCGGCTGCCCTTCAGTATATAGAAGAAACACACGACAAATGGAATCATAAAAAGGAGTCGTGCCATCGAGCTAATCTAACGCCCTTCGGTATTACCCTGCACCTTAATAGGAATCAGGCGGGCCATGTCATCAACTCCAAGTACGTCGGCTTCGCCCCGTCTCGCGTTGGCCTCATTCTTCCGCTCTCTCACTTTCCGGGCCTCCGTGCTCAAGTTTCTATCAGCTTCTCGTCTCGTCGTTCTCGAGTTTTCCAAATGAGGAACGTCCCCGCCACGTCCACTCCACCTGGATGGTCTTGAGTGACAGTCCCCAGAAGCCCTCCGGTCGGACAATAAAATCTCGTCTGTTGATCTCTCTAGGTACCAGATCTTCGATCGTGCCGAGCGAGTCGCTCGACAAACAGCAGATTTTCTGGCCCGCCTCTTTCGAGAGAAGTCCGCATCCAAGCACCATAAAAGCCAAAACGGGAATCACGAAGCCTCACTATATTCCGCGCTCACAAGTGCGAACCTGGCCGATCCCAGTGATGGTAAGTACTCCTGCTCTAATTGGGCCTGCCATGAGCTGTTTGTATCGATACGGCGATCATTGTTTGATTTGAATGGACCGGCACGGCTTCGAGCGGCAGCTGGCGGTCGACGCAGTCTTCTCGTCGGAAGCTGTAATTTTCGCTCGCCTAGTTCTTCTTCAGTGCGCGCGTTGCTCAAAGAGAGCATCGGGTCCGTATGGTCGGTACGCACCCGAACCCAGATCGGAAGCTGAGAGGAAATCCGAAGTCGCATTTGGTTGTTACCACCGCCGCGCCACGAGACCGGATCTCCATCTTCCGGAGAAAAGAGACGTGATCCATCCGTCATTGAGTCCGATTCATAATTCACTATCAGCGTTGCCCTCGCTCCTCGACCGAGCTGTGGCCCGTCCAGACACAGTTCCGGTCTCGCACGACTTTCGGTATATTCGCTGATCGGTGGACCTAAACGCCGAGGGAGAGCATCGTTGAGTTCACAAATGTTCTCCCCGCCCGGGCGAAACGAATGATTCAGTCTCGTTACGGGCCCGGTAACAAATCGTGCTCTAACAATAACAAATCGAGACTCAAAACAACAGAACCGTAACAACGCCGGCAGAACAACGCTCAGAGTCCACGGCTGATCTCGTTTTGCGTGCCGTTCCTCGGTGCAATCAGACAGGAGTTCCTTCTTCCTCCCAACACTGTTTTTTTACTCTTCCCCAGGGAAAATGATTGTGGGATCAGGCATCGTAATCGAAGATAAAGGAGTCAACGTTTACGCTTACCAACAAAAACAGACACGCAACATACAGTTCAACTCGAATTTTAGTTACGACTCCAACGAGAGTGTCAACAAATGCTGGTACGTTAACGCATCAAAAAACGCTCAATTCGGACAACCGTCTCGACGGGCAGGCTGAGCAAGAATGAGTATTCTACGTGACTCCGCTAACTCGGCGTCGAGGATCTAAGCAGCCAAATTCATTACATCGTTCACCCTCAGGTGGTACCGCGAACTGCATTCCCGCTATTCGGACGGGTTCACTAGGGTTAAACATACCCAGGGCCTGTGGAGCTCTCCCTACTACGACTGTGAATATAGCGGACATTGGCTCGTAACATACGCTGCTCCCATTGTGGTGTCTAGCGTTAGCAATTCTTCAACGGCAGACACACAACTTGGAAACGTGGGCACGAGAAGAGCTGACAACGAAAGCGTGCCGGAGGAAGAAATGCCTCGTAAAATGATCGGAATATCCACAGTGAGCCTTAACCTCAACCACCTAGATATGGATCAGTGTCCCGGAGACGATCCCTTCTTCGCCAATACTCATCTATGCGACACCGCTAACAGCAAGGTGAGTGGGCCGAGTTACGAAATGGGCCGCGCGTACGAAGTGCCCCAATGAGCCCGCTTTCTCTGTTCAACAGTGCGAGTTCATCCCGGAACAAGGCTTCCGACGAGGGGGATACCGCTGTCGATGCATGGAAGGCTTCTACCTTCCGTCGAATATCGATGCCGACCCCGGTATCAACGGACACGCGCTCGAAATGGACTTTGTTGAAAACATGAACCTTAGCGAACCGGTAAGGAGGCTTATGATTGAGGAGGTTGCGAAGACCAGTCGTACCCGGAGTTTTCGCCATAAATCACCGCTGCTCTGAGCGGCTTAGGTACCTCGGCGGTCCGAGGGCGGAAGCGTTCCACAAGCTAAACCGTCGTTACTGCTGTCTTGGCCGCTTGCTCTCTCTATCTCTCCCTCTCTGTCCCCTCTGTTCGGTGGGCGTTCGGCGACGGGCAACTGCTGTTCCTGCGGCCCCCACCTAGCGGCCGTCTGTTTTTTTCCCTCATTGGTATGCGAAAGTCCCGGCGGATGACCGCGGTCGGAACAACGTGGCTCACGTAGATCGCCGGAGAGATCTCCTCTCCTGATTTCCTTGCCAGACGAATTGTGAAGGTTTATCCGCCAGCTTGGGCAGACTTCCATACCGGAGTCTTTCTTGCTTTGTTCCGACCCGATTGCGACTCACCGAAAGGGAGAAAAGGATTCCAATTAGAGGCCTGTGAAATCCTCTGCAACGTTCTAGCTGACCAGCCGCATACTCCACCCGTGCGTCCGTCGTTCTGTTCCTGCGGCAGAAAATGGGGCCGGAGGGAGTGGGGCTGTAGCGAGTCGTCCCTTGCGCCCGGGCGCTGGAGTTCACTAGCAACTACAGTTTTGAACAGCAGCGAGTCAAGTGACCGCGATCACATTTCTCGCTTCATTCTGTCCCAGGAGCGAGCAAGTGTGCCACATCTCCGATGTCTTCCATGCCCACCGGGCTGTATAACCTGTGAAGACGAGGCTCCCTGTTTCGTCGAGTACAACGAGACCCTTCGAGGTGAGTCGAACGCTTGGAGCCGGCTTTCGGAACGGCTCTGCTCCTGCACAGGTCGGGAAGAATCGATGACGCAAATGGTGTTTTTGACCTCTCTCGAACGGCTCAGCTGTTCAATTCAAGATGATTCAGAATCCCAAGGAGGCACTCTCTGCTTGTCGGAACTTGCCCCCCATTCAATGCGGCAGCCCAGATCTCGCCTCGTGATGCACCGGAGTAGCTCGCTGTTTTACAAATTTCTAGGGAGCCTAGTCATCGCTCAGCTGGGGTTCTGTTCCTTGGTTCTTTTCTTGATGGCGCTCATCTACAAACTTAGAAAGAATCAATGTTTCGCGTCGAGTATGTGGATTCTTCTGGAGGCGATTTTGCTTGGCGCATTCCTCATCTACCAAGGAGTAAGTTGTCGTCGATCCGGTTCATGAAATGATCGGATGCAGCAGTCGATGCTCTTCGCGGTCCTCGGGCACTCGTAAATAATCAACTCCTCCAACCCCTCCTCTTGGGACCATCGCAGATTGTGATCCGCTATTTCGAGCCATCAGCGCTGAGCTGTATCTTCGAACCGTGGTTCCGCGAAATCGGGTTCAGCACCTTATACGGCGCCATCGGGCTGAAGATCTACAGAATTGTTGCAGAATTCCAAACGAGGAAGGCGCACAGGGTTTGCGTGCGGAGCAAAGACCTGTTGAGGTACTTGACCTGGAGTTTGTCCGGCCGTCACAGAGGAAATATGTCGGATTATTCGCAAACAAGTCATGCCGCTAACGCTTCGTCCCCCTCCCCCCGCCAGGTACCTTATAGGTTTGGTTTCAACGGTAGCCTTATATATGACGGCGTGGACAGCAATGGTGGCAGACTCCATAGGAGGGACGGTGGAAGACATACTCTTTAACTCTACCAACTCGCAAGGTGAGGACGACAGATGAGCGATGGATTAGGCTACGTGGCCTGTTTGAGCTAGAAGGTCGGAGCCGCTCCCGACTTGTATAATTATCGCAGCAAGTGTGGGTCTCACGCCATCCAGTTGCGTTGCGATGCACGCCACTTGATCACAACCACAAATGCTCCATGCATAGTTCTCACACGTACGGCCGCCGATTCGGAACAGGCTAAGATCATACACTAACCGGATTATTGCTACCGACTTTTCAGGCCTCCGCTTCTTGAGCTGCCGACCGTTAGTTTGGGACTATGTTACTGAAGGTGCAGAAATCCTGTTCCTTGTCCTATCACTCAGATTAGCGTGTCGTTTGCGTAACGCGTACGCGTTTCCCGAGGCTACAGCTCTGACGAGGTCGATTGTGGTGGAGTTGGTGTTCTCGACGACTTTATACGTGCTTAAACATCTCCTCGGAGATTCTGTTCAACCAGACTACGCGTTCGTTGCCTACTTCATCAGGTGTCACTTGACTGTCACTCTGGTGAGTCTCATATTTGCCTCTTCCAGACTGGCACGGACATGGACCCGCGAACAAGACCCTGGTCGCTGTTCCTGTAAAAGCGCTAAAGCGCTGATCGCTCTTGCAGGTGCTCATGTTATTATTTCTGCCGAAATTGTTCTCCCGTTCATCGGCGCAGTGCCGAGGCGGAAACGCTAGATGCGGACGCGCGGCGCAAAACCAGTCGGGGACGGCTGTTTCGAACGAGTCCGGAGTCGACCCGGCTCAACGATTACATCAGGTTAGTGATACACAGCGCCACAGTCGCGGAACGAATAACGCTCCCGAGTTCGAGGCTTTGAACTCTCATCGATCTCTGTCGACCCCAGGCGATTGTCGGCAATGGCGAACTGGACATCGCCGAGATATCGCTTGCGGACATGGACCTGGAAGACATCCGGGCTGAGCTGCGCCGAGCCTACACACAACTCGAGGTGACTTTCAGACCGCTCGTGTCGTCTGGCACCTCCACGGAGCGGAATAAGTTTTCGGTCGAGCTCCTCAACGTTATCCAAGCCGACCCGATACGCAAGCCCGATGCAACCGCCACCCGAAAGCCCGGGGAGCTAAAATTTTCTTACATCTCCGATTGGATTCCAGATCATGCGAAACAAGTCGATGCGGAAAGAAAATCCGCACATCAGCAAGAGGAGAGGAGGGCGAAAGGCAACTCACAGAAGGTTCTCTCTGCAGCCTTTCCACCATAAACACAAGCATCAACAACACTCGGCAGGCTCGAGTGGAGCCACTGATCACAAACACAACCATCCAAATCTGCCGGAGACCACCGAGGTATAAAATTAGAGTTTCTCGAAGTGCGTGAGGTCTTGTTCGAGCTTCCGTCATGTAGGGACCATTCGCAGCTGAGACTTGCACCAAGTTCCCAGCGGTGTTGCGGGACTGTTGCTCGGGGTATTGTTGTTTCCTCCGTCCGGGTCAACATCTCGACCTGCCTTAAGCGAGGTTCATCATAGTTGATTTGAGAATTCCTCTGTTGCTCTGAGCTGATACGATGGAGAAAGTCGGGTTCCGTCTATGGACGGGTAGGATGTACTGGAGTCGGGGAATCGAAACCATGAAGAGAAGTGTCACTCCTGCCCCCGTGAGTCGCAGCCTGCCCAGCGTTCTAAGAGCTTCAATTTTTTGTGTACAGGTGTCAAAGACCCCCGAGGAGTCAACGGCTTCGATGGAGGGAAATTTCGGCGGCGACGGTCCTTCGGTGACATCCCTGTCAGCTGAGCACAGGGGTCAAGGACCGTCGCATCGTCATCACCATTGAACAAGAGAATATCGTCGATCGATGTTTAGAGCCCACAACCTCCACAGCTGTAAATACACTTACGTACTCACTCACACGACGACAGACACCGCGCGTGAACCGAGACCGATGGGTCGGTTGTAGCGATTTAAAGTCAGACAGATTCAAGCAGCTGCCGGCACTACTCTTAGACGACCGAGAAAACGTGACTGACTGGAAAAACCGGTAAACTGACCCATGTGATCATTAGCGTAGTGAGTCTCGCGACATCCTCCCTCTGTTTCCCGAACCTTCCACTCATCAATCAATCATGAAACTTCCCATCGATCATCCCATCCTTCGTCGGCGTGAGAGACCCTCCGAGTCATCGATCACCTATAATTCCCACAAGCCTGTCATCCTGCAACAAACTCTCTCTCCCTCTCTCTCTCATTTGACTGAACGCAAAGCACTCATGGAGAGACGACGTCGTCTCATGAGACTGATTCAAAACCGGAGCGCCAGTCGATTCAAAAAGGCACACTTCAGCTTCTCGATAGTCGCGATCCGTGGTAGATGGACGCACGCATGCGCGCGTGCATCTGAGCACGCTCGCGTTGACACAAGGAGCAGCGGGCGGTGGCCTTGAATTCGGGTCGAATTCGATTTTTTCTGCTTTAAATTCCTGAGTGTTCACAAAAGCCTCGAAGCAACACAGCAAGGATACATAGACCAGTGGACACAACGCGACTAATCTATACCGTGTACCTTGATCCTGTGCTCAAAAAGAAAAGTGACCTATTCGGTTGTGTCGTCACGACGTTACGTACATTGAGCTTTGAAGAAAAACCCTGGATAGAGAATCCGATAATTTCCTCCCATGTCGAGACAGCTTGATAGCGCATCGTCGCTAACCGATAGACGAGCAACCGGGCCCTGACGTAGACGTATCACTAACGTAGCTCTAGAAAATTGGACCGACCTTTAAACAGCACTTCGAATCGATCGAGCTGCACCGGAATCTTCTTGCAGCGTTTACGTCGTCGTGCACATACCAACCAAGATGGTTATCTGTGATTTCCTTAGATAACGGTGTCTGCATTCTTCACTTTCTTCCAACATCAGTCACGCGATTGATCCTTGGTGCGGTCGCCGCGTCATGGATTTCTCGTGTCGTCTTCGTCGTCTTCTACTTGTTCAGTGCGCTACCTTACGCCGAAAACACACAACACGTTCCTTGGGTTCGCTTCGCAATACCCGCTCGTGAATGGGACCTCTCTGCTATCATTCCCAGCCCTCCTTCCGACTCCCTCTTGATCGTTGGACCCATGTGTTCGAAAATCCTCATCTGTCTTCATCCATCCCGCCACATCCATCAAGCCTCCTCAAATCTGAACTTTTTCCCTGAGCCAGCCATTTCCCAGCAATCTTTCCACGTTTCCTAGCAGATGGTCAACTCTGAGTCGTTGTCCATATTTGACCCGGCGGGAAGGGAATCCCTGTGTTCCCTGATCCCGGGCGGAACCTTCGATGTTGCTGTGATGCCCTGTAGCATCCGGAAATGCGGTTTTCAAGCATCGAGTCACTCGCGCTCCGTGTCTTGCTGACTCACGACGGGCACGAGCAAGCGAGCCGTTTTGTTTCGGATTGACATAGTTTCGAACATCTGCTGATCTGAATATCGGAAAAGAAAAGCGCAAGCGGTCTTGGCCCATGCGCTGAAGTCCAGGGAAGAACCGTTGTTCATTTGGTCCATCGAAAATCCACGCATGCCCAATCTCAGACTGCGGTTGAGATTGGAGACAGAGGTGGAAACGGGTCGACAGCTCCAAAGCGAAATTTTCTCCGTGAACGCCGATATCGGGAGTGCTGACGAGCGTGAAAATATTTTCCAACGCAGCTTCAGTGCCGCAAACCACTTCGAAAAAAATATCGCGGGAACTGCTCATGTCACGGAGCCCATACTTTCCGGGCGGTCTAAACGACTAGGGTTTCGCAAGGACTTCTGTCGCGAAAGCAGCCGCTACTAAAAGTGAAAGCTCGAGTGAAACACTCCCTGAACTGTTGAAGACGCTGGGTGAAGTAGATGTTGTATAATTTACGTGATGGGGACTCGGGAGAAAGCGTCTGTCCTGGGGTAACTCATAGGTTCCGATCGAGACGATCGTCGCGCGAGCGAACGTTCGAAAGAACACCGGAGCGCGGCGAAGCCACGGAGCGGCTTAAGGACGAAGGAGGAGGTGGGCAGCGAAGTCGAAGTCCTGTCTGAACTCCACTGCGAAGCGAAAGATGGGAGTCAAGGTTGAAAGTATGGAGAACCTGAGTCAAGCATGCCAAGGTGAAAAAAAAAGTGAGGTTGATCCTGTCTTCTGTGTCTCGCAAATGCTTGCCAGCTGATAGCCGAGCTTGATTCCACCGTGTCCATCCTGAGGGAAAACGATTCCGAGAGTCGCTATCAGGCTGAATGGCCATTCAAGCAAGCAGTTGTGGGCATCACCCAACGACATCAAATGTAATCCCTGCTGCTGAATCAGTACTGGAAGCATTGATGAGGCATATGAGTGTCAGGAAAAGTTCGAAGTGATACTCTGAAAGCGAGAGAGTGAGCAAACGGTGGAGAGCCACGAATCCACCAGTGAGGATTCAAGCGATAATTGAAGCGAGTGATATATTGAAACAATAATATTAATAAAGAGCCGAAAGGTATCACAAGTCTTTTCCTCCCGATCGAACCGAACACAAGTGAACTGTAACCAAGCCGTAGTCGAGCCGCCGTCGGCTTTCATGAGTCAATCAAAAGTGAATCGTCGCAGTTTCGATGAAATTCTGAGGAGAGGCAACCCAAACGGGACCAAAACGTCGTACGCTTATGCGGACTGAGAGCTCGTTCTGTGGTGTTAAGTGGAACATCTGAGGCAATACATTCGACCCCGGTGGTGACAGCTATGATTATATACAGTTTAAGCCATATTTGCGCACGGCATCGATAGAGGGGTTTCGCTGATCGCCAAATGTGGACTCAGAGGAGAGCTAAACAGCAGTGTCGCAGTGGAATATGAAAGCTGAAAGAGTTTCGGAATCCTGGACGGCCTCTGCATCCTGATGAAAGGTTCTTGTCAACACTACAATTCAAGCAAATAAGAGATGGGAGGGGATCTACTGAGCGCCGTCGTAGCTGATAACACTCGAAGTTGAGTACGACTTAACTGAGAAGAAGAGGGAGATCGTATTTGGCAAGACTGTACGGATACGAATTACCTCCCGAGCGAATGATATTCGGATTCCATGATATTCGGACAACAGGAACTCTTGTCGTTTGATTCAGCAAGTTTACAATGAATGTACATAGATTTCTCTAGTTTGTAATAGGATAAAATTAATAAATATAAATATCAACTGTTAGTCGATGTCAAGGCACCCGTGGGACTCTTTTTTTATTTTATTGACTTGATTTGCAGCTCGAGCCCTAGGCCTCCGCGAGAGTCACTGAATGATGTTATTCGACTCGGCTCTTTGTTCGGGAATTTCTCATCCCCTCTTAACGATAATATCGGGAATTAGTTGCGGTTCCTAGTTTTCAGAGAAACGGTCAGATAGTTACTGTGACCCGGGAGCGGTACCGTACTCGGTGACACGAAGATGAGGTTTCATCCCAGAATCAATGACGTAACTCTTCACTGCCAAGACCTGGGCGGCGAAAGACTCGCATAGCCCACCGCTCACGTGTTTATCATGGAGCTGGCGTTGCCTCACAGAGCTCGAGTGTTTTCATTTTTTCACTTCCGTCTCGGTGGCTTCTTGCACCATCGGTGTGCTTCTCCGCGTATGAAAACGCTTCGATTGGTTTGTTTATTCGATTTCACTGAATTTCCGTAATCTATTTGATGCCTCGTTCGATTGGAGAAATTTCCGGTACGCTTGCTAGGATCCCCTGTGAGATTCTGATCAGATCAGAGGAGCAGTCTATATTAGTACTTTTCTGTTGTGGGTGATCATCATTTCCAATCATTTGTTGTGTTTGCTTCCTCTTGCAAGGTCACAGGTGGCTTCTTCACATGGTATTTACAAAGAGCAGTCTCTCGAGGAAACGGCGAAACAGTCGGATGATTGAATACGGCCTCTTCCGGATTACTCTGCGCACCGAAGCAGAATACATTATACATACAAGAAAATAGTGACTACAACAATCAAGTCTCTTACAGAGCTCACTGTCTACATCTTTAACAGCGAATGACTTCCCACTCGCCCCCGCAAATGAATATCTCCTCTAGGGTAGCGTAGCTTGTGGATGTCCATCGAGTTCAAACTCATGTCGACCTATTCTTTGGATCGCCAGCGGGTCTCGTTCTGCCAACATGCATATTTCGGTATCGCGGGCCATTTACAGGCTTGATTGCTTAGTTCGTTCGTTTGTTTCTTCCATCTTCAGTCTGAGCCGCACTCCACCTCTGGACCGGAAACAATGCTAACAAGCGGTCAGTTGATGGGAGAAGGAGTTGCATCTCTTGATTTGTTTGTCCACGAGTTCTTCCGAGAATGTGATCCCCCCGCCGAATCGTGGGGGGACAAGAGATGCGCGCCGCTGCCTCCCGTTTGCTCGTACATTTCAGCTACTTTGCTCGTTCGGGGCGACCGATTCATCAGCCAGCGGTCATCGAAATATTTGTTCACTTCCGTCACTTCATAACGGTTTTTCGGTTTCTGTTCCAGGAGCCTGCGAAATCAAGAAGAGAAACCCGTCATGGCAGAGCTCGACTCTTCCTTTCAGAAGCGGGAGAGGAGGTCGCGATCGGTCCTCGAGCCGGGGAAATAAGGCGCGGGAAGAACGAGGCCAGGGGAAATATGACGCTCGAAAGGAATTGAGGGTTCTTTCCTCAGAAACCTTTCGCTGGAGACTTACCTTCGGAACATTCTCAGCAGTCTCGGCGAAAATCGTTTGAACTCTTTGGGCGTTCGAGTTGTTTTGCGTTTCTGCCATTCCATGAACTCGTTGAAGCGAAGGTCTGTGATATCGGCCTTCTCCCAAGGAAACCTGTAGAAGAGGAGGGCAACTTTGCTTATGGTAGGGCCAGATCACCCCCGAACAGGTGAAGCGAACCGGTCTTGTTGGCGAACTTTCGTAGCGCAGCCATTCTTGATGGATGAGGATCTGAGTCAGCTCCTTATATTACAAGGGAGAGATCCGAGTGGATCGGAGAGAATGGATGTGGAAAAAGTTTGGCCTCCGAGCTCCATTTTCTGGAATCGGCGTCTTCGATGCTGGGAATGGCGGGGAGAACTCTACACACGACTTCCCCGTCACCGACTGAGTTCCTGAGTGAGCAGACGGATTACTGATGCTTCACTCGGGTCACAGGAGTGCGTTCGTCAAGCACACGGGCGAGCTTCGGTTTTCGAACGCGATTGTCATTGAAAATTGGACTCAATCATCAGGGGCTAGAGAGATAATATGTTCCGAATGCGGTGGCAAAAATAATCGTTCCGGTTCACTATGCAGCTCAAGCCAGGGCTGGCGGAGAAGTTGGACAATATCATCGATCATGTTTTTTTTTCAAGCTCATCTTGTCGAGGTCTGGGAAGCTGCCGAAACCACAGACGGCAGCTGGGCGGTTGGAGTCCGACGATACCCCCCCCCCCCCTCCTTCTTTCCCCAACGCAGTGGAGCAGGTACACAGCACGCGTCTCTTCACGTCACCGAGCGAGTTTGCTCACCTTGCCGTGAGTCCGATGAATACAAGCATTCCAATTTGCCAGACATCAGAGCCGGTTTCAACGCAATATCCCTCAAGACTCAGCATCTCCCAGATTTCAGGCGGACAGGTTGGTAACGACCTCGCTCGCTTCTTGACCAACATTCCGGCTCGACGCGTCAGCCCGAAATCGGTCAATTTGACCTGAAATGCATAACAGTGAGACATCACTCTGATACTCCATAAACATGAATGTAAGCACTGGAGCACGAATCGAGCACCGAAGAATGCAATGGCAGCGAACATTTCTAGAGTGTGGAACGACCTGTGAGGAACAATTGCACAAAACGAGCTCCGGTGCCCTTGATGGAAGCCGCTCCAGTGTCAAATCACTCGGAACGATCGGGACCGGCCGCTTCTTTGGCGCTCAATATTCATAGTTTATACAGCAAGATATGACACGGTCGAACCCCAGAATGGCTGAGTTTCTATTTTAGGATCCTAGTCTGTGATCCGCTGCGTCGCGATCCGACTGTGCTTCGCAATAACGGCGACGTCGACGAGAAATAACACCGTTGGATATTTTCGCGCTCTCGCTCACTGTGCAGGATACCCCCTACGGCATTTGGCTACGGAGAGCGTCTTGCTGTTATTGATGGCAACAACGGCAATTGGATTCCAACATTCGTTATTCAAGGTGAACTTCCTATTCTAGAACGTTGTTTCGAGAGAGCCGGTCACCGAAACTGAGGTCCTTCAAAGGCGCTGATGTTTTCGAAACGTTTGGGAGCTCAATAAATGCTTCACAAGCATCGAGAGACTCTCTGGCCGTTCCGAACAGTTTCCCCGAGCCATGTTTGTGTGAGCCTTTGTTTGTGCGAGCCTGAGCGGAATCAGGCCAGTTCAACATAGCCTTCACTGGCCGTCGCGGCGTTTTTCGTCGAACATCAGGCTCATCATGCTCACTTAGAGCATGCATCGAAGTAGCGCAAAACACGGCCATCGAATTGGATGCTACGAGAGTATGAATTCATGAGCGTAATCAAACGAATCAATTCCATGCGTTCATTCCGTAGCCTTGACTACCGATCGAGCGAACGGAGCCTATATCCCACCGACGGTCAATATCTATAGCCGCCACAGCTAGAACCGAAACCCGATGAGACGTACACGTTATAAGAGCTCAGTCACGTCAGTGCCCTGAGCGCTCACGACCGCGACCCGCTGCGGCGTGAGGGTCAGACAGATGGACAAATAAATAAAACAACCTCCGTATTCCAACGTCGGGCGCGTGACAGCGCATTGCAGCAAGAAACAGGAGAATGTGTGGAAAGGAGGTCGTCTTCATGATTTCGGTTCTCGATCCTGGATCTTCTTAGGGAAGAGCTGAGAGCTTGGAGTCACATTTTTTTCCCTGGGCTGCGGTCAGATCAAGTGCTGGGAATGGCGGCTTAAGACGAGAATCGGCATTCGATCCTCGCTTTCGCCGTTCTAGAGCTTTGAGAGGAAGCGCAGCTGGGAAAACCCGAGGCCTCTGATCAATAGGAAACGAGAGAGTTGGAAAATCTTTGGGCCTATTCGGAGTCAAGGGGCAAGAAGACCCATCTAACACCTTCTGTCGCGCAGAGGAGAACCTGCGATTTTTGCGGTGATATGGTAAATATCCGCGCCTCGAAGAATGCTCCCGGTGGCTCTCCCGGCTCCAAATCCGTTCGGAGCGGGAGAGGGGATCGCTTCAAAGTCTCGTGCCTGATGCGCCATGGCTCAGCCGTCGCAACTTCTGGTTTCTACCTTGTCTCCAGGTAGACATCATTTTCCGTAGTACGGAGTACGGCAATTGAATTTCCGTACCGGCCCAGTACGGCAATTCAATTTCCGTACTTCCTGGTACGGAAATTCATTTTCGCCGCTCCGGTACGGAAAATGAATTGCCGTACTGAGCCGGTACGGAAATTCAATTGCCGTACTCCGTTCTACGGAATATGATGTCTATCTCCAGGCTGATCTTACGAGATCTCCTGAGGACGACTCCTTCAAGTTTGGATTGCTGCTGATTACGGCGGAGACCTGTGTGTACTCTATGGCTGCTCACTGGTTCGGACAGATATCGGCGCGAAACACGTTTCAATTCCTCCATCTCAGAGCCGAACGGTATAACTATAGCGCAGCAACGAGCAATTCGTTCACCGGGAAAATTCCCGTCAGCCGAGGCTTGTCACTTGCATTTCTTTGTAGCGGGAGATGTGGGGAGAAGCTATACAGGATATTTTCCCCGCCCATTTCCGGGTTACCACCACTGTGCGGCATTTATACCCGTCGGCGTCTCCTCGTTCATCTGCCGCCTTCCCTCTCTCGCACCCGGCCGATTGTCCATGAGCGTTGGCTCTCGATCTTGGGTCGACGCCAAAACGGTCCGAGACGAGCCGGATCCAGGCTACGCTGAACGATGTGTTGCTCCGACATTTCGCGTCAATGACGACTCGGCTCCCTCGACCCCCGGCACGGTCTCGGTACACAGCTGTTCCGGAGAACAGTCGAACGCCTTCCTCCTGAACAACGGCAGCTCCTTTGTTGCGACGAGCCCCGCGCTCGTTGTCGTCTCCGCCGGAATTGAATTTCATCCGTGCTCATCATGAGGACCTAAACGTTCTCGGAGTCTTACCTTCGTGAAATCGCTCTTGAAAACCAGCACGTTCTCAGCGCGCACGTCTCGGTGCACGAGATCCTTGCTATGCATGAATTCCAAGGCCGGAACGATTTGTCGGAGGATCTCTTTGAGGTCCTGCTCATCGAGGCCGTTCGCCGATTCGATCGAGCGCCAGAGGTCTCCCAGCGGCGCGACCTCCTGAGCGAAGAAGTACTGATCGGGAGTCTCAAAGCAGACGTCATACGTGTCCAGGATGTTCGGATGGGGCGACAGGAAGTACGAATAATGAAACTCGGTGAGGAAGTCCTTCAGAGTGGTCGACGCGCGAGGGACGGCTTTCAGTGCCACCTGGAACAGATCGAATCGTATCAGAGAATGTTGTCATTGCACACGTAAACCCGCCCGGTCAGAGGTGCCGGTTGGGACGTTCCGACCCTGTTGTGTCCCGCTCCCCTCCCGCTGTTCCGCTGTCTACCCACTAAACCGTCCGAGGAGCAAGCCATAATTATATCCCGCTTACACATCTGCCTGCGTCTGACACTAATACCCCGGCAAGTTGCGCAGATTTGCTCGCCAAGCCGTGCCGTCGGAAAGGTCGCATCGAATTAGCGCCAAGGAGAGAACTTTCCAAACTAAGAATACCCGCCTCTCGTTACAGATTTAGGCCAGAGCCGCCGGCCCGCAGGTATTCCCGACTACGGGTTGAATGGACGGCCTAGTTCCTCGGCGAGTGTTCCTCCGTCGATCATCAACCGCTACGGACAGGTCATGCTTGCTTAGACTAAATTGACGAGGAACGTTTCTCTCGGCTGAATTCCGCCGGATGACGCGATCGAATCGACTTCATTCTGGACCGTGCATTATGTACCAAGGAGCTCTGCCCCTGGTCGAATAGAGCAAACATGTCTCAAAGCATTCCTCGGCACTGATTTTGAAGTCGAGAGCGACTCCGGTCGATTGCAAGAAATCAGGAGCGAAACTAGCTATCTTCAAAAGCACATTGCAGAACTGAAAGAAGTTGGAAGTGAGGCAGCGAATCGACGCTGCGTATCCAAACGGCACGAGATAGGAAGAGGAAGGTATCCTGCGAAGCCTCGCCGGGGACACTCAGTCGATTCATACTCCTGGTGCCCCTCGCAAAGGTCGTCGCTGCAAGTGATCTTGATCTCTCGCCGACATTCTCCTGATGTTATGAGGTGGTCGGAGACCTGAAATTTGCTAACAGGGGTTGAGCCAGCGCCCATCCCCTGACGGCGTGCCCCTGGACTCTTGGCGTGAACTTCGACAACGGTCGGAACTCATGTCGGAGAATCGCAGACCAACGTTTCGGGGCAGTTGGTTGCGGTCGGCGCATGACTAATCGGCTCCTGGACTCAAACCTTGCAGCAAACGCACGATCCTCGCCCCCGCACGCCGCGAGTGAGAACAGGTGCACCCAGTGCATTCGATCGTTGTTGAGATCGCCTCCTGACTCGTTCATGTCAGAAGATGGGAAGCCTCGAGCGTTTCTGGAGCTAGCGCCTTCCAAGTTTTGACTGCATTAGCGGGGAGCTCCTCGCGCGATGCGTCCCGCGTCCGCTCAAGTCGGCGGAGGCCTACCCGTCGACAAAGGCATCTGTCTTCGACGACCTGCCCTAACGTTCCGGAGCGATAAATCCTTTGGAGGAAATTCCCCGCTCTTCAGGGCATAATTCGGGATCCCCTTTCCGGCAAGACTTCGGGTAGTCGTGACTTTCTATCAATATGACCTCAATTCATGCCTCAAATCATAGCATGGGCGATGGCGCGGTTCGATTCTGAGTTCGTTCCACGACTTCCGATCCCAATCCATGGGTTACGTTCAACAAATTCGATCCGCCCGAAAAGCACTTCGTTCCCGATAGCTCGCGTCCACATCGATGTGATCGACGGATGGGCTATAAAAAATCACGTGACTCCGCTCGGAACTGGGAAAGGCGCGCCTGCTTTCGCCGAGACTCATGAAAGCACACATTCGCGCTCCGTTTGCCGTTCAGCTAAACCCAAGAACTGTTCCTTGAGGAACATTTCCGCTCCCGTAGGAAACGGAAGGCTTGTTCTCCTACGAGGAGCATCCGTCGGGAGAGTTCCGCCGAAAGTTGGCGTCGTGCTCAGAACGATTGTTCCGATCATTATGAAAACTTTTACTACGACTTCATCCGCTTCAATACCGCCGTCGCAGGCCCTGTCGACAGAAGTTCCCGTCAATGGCCGCAACAGGGCTCCGTCAGGGTCGGCGCTCGAGAGTCCTCTCTGCCCCTGTTGGAAGTTGACCAAACATTCTCTCCGCGGGTTTGGCGTTTCCGCAGCGCTGGAGCGAAAATGAGGTAAGCCGCGGGAGGAAAAGTTCCCAACAACGGGAATGTCACGCTCCGGAGTGGCACAAGCCGTCTTTGCAGCTTCAGTGGGATGAAGCTACGTCGTGTTCAGGTCACTGGTTTAATGCCGTTTGTGCACTTGATGAACGACCAGGAAAGCGGAGAAAACCCCACCCGATGACCAATTGTCTCGCCACGCGGAACAACGAATAACTCCAGTGCCGATCCGCCGCTACCAGACTCCCGGGAGAAGACTCTTCAACGCTCGAAGGGTTGAAGCACGGAGCTATAACCCTTCGGGAAAAGCGTATCGGTCGGACCGAGATTCCAGCCTTGGTCTCCGACGAGATTTGAGATCTGAACGGATGGGAAATAGGGATGAGCACACTGGCGAACGACGTCTCAGGCGTCCACGGCGTCGCTACTTCTCCTATACAGTTGTCGTAAAACTTGTTATTCAGCAAACATTATCAGCTTTGTCTAGAGCGAGACCGAGGGCAAAAATGGCATAGAAGGCCCTCCGGTTTGGACAGCACCATTGCGTAACATCTCCTCCACTGTCATTAAAGCTCCTCGGAGCCGCTCGGTGGTATTTTTGCACCCTTCTTCCCGGAGGTCAACGCTCTTGCCATGCCAACCGCCGCTCGTGTCGCTGCCGACTACGTGCCTCGAACAAACTTTCCTAGATCCATATGCGGAGCAAGTGGAATTCACAAACTGCGCCGAGCGCATTCCGGAACTAAGGTCGAGAATAGGTTTGACCTACCCTTCGTCGCGCCGCCTCCTACGGGTGTTAATCACCGTCCAAATGTTCCCGGGGCTAGAACCCGCTGGACCCCGAGACTCCTCCAGCACGACTCTCTCGAGTTTTCGTGAATATTTCCAGCACCAAGCGTGGGAAGGAGAAAGGGAGACCGGGCAGTTCGGAATGAGCGGATCTTGGAGCCCAATATCGTGATTCAAACTCGATTTGCCTCGAGATCCGACCGAGGATTCGAAATTTTCGGGCGCCACTCGGCTCCACCGCTCGATTCTCCTGGCGTTTGAACTAGTCTACGTATTCTCGGTCCCGACCGGCCACGACGACAGCGGTGCGGAGCGATTCCGAATCGATCCCTAACTAGGAGGCGAACGAACATCCTGCCCAACGGGCAGACTGGCGGATGGACAGAAAGGACGACAGGCAGGCGGGCAGGCAGTTCAGACGGGCGAAAGGTCTCATCACTGGACGCAACCGACAGGTTCATGCAGAGAGGGGAGTACCTATCTACGAGACTCGGAGTGATAAGATATTGGAGTAAATTGGCTTGTGCTGCGCAAGAGGGTTCAAGAGGCACAACAGGAGTCGGAGAGGAAGAGGAAAAAACCTCTCCAGCTGATGGGACACGAGCATAAATAATAAACGCGAATAGCAGCGAATCCGCTTAGCCGCATGCAGCCAAGGACAACATGCGGACTGCTCGCCATTGAACCTAAGTGAATTCTCTTGTTGATGTTTCTTCAGCTCTCTATGGGGACTCCTCCGATTTGACTTCTAGCTCCGACGCCGCTCCGGTGTGATTTACGACGCGAAGCCAGATAAACTCTGCCGATATTTCTCCGCCGGCACATCGATTCCAGCGAACCGCATTGCGGGCCACATCAAAAGGCCTTCAGAGAGCATCCAATCTACCGAATCGATACCTGAGTTATTTATTCCCGGCGATGCTTGCGACACATCGGAGAGAAGTGCGCACTTGACGCTCCAGGAGCCCAGCTCGTACTTACCTCTTCTCCGGTGACCTTGTGCTTCGCCAAGAGGACTTTCCCGTAATCACCGGCACCGATTTCCTTGACGATATCGTAGTCATTCTCTACTGTGAGGGATTGGGGCTGGATGTCACGCACTCGGTGAATGCTCGCCTGGAAAACAAAACCTCGGGTCAAACGACGAGCCGAATAATTCTCCGGCTTGTCGTTCCCCTCATCTATTCCGTCCTGTGAAACTATTCCGGAATGAGAGAATCGCTGGAAGTGCTGTCATTCTTCGACACGCAAAAAACGCGTCTGGCTCAGTTCGCGCCGAGATTGGGTCAACTACTTGTGGCGTAAGAGACTTTTTGGCGCGAACTATACCCCCGATCGACGACAACCGGATGAATACTGCGCCCAGCGGTCGCTCTGCAAACTCGTATTGTCGCTGTGTCTGCATGAGGAATACGCATTCATGTTCATGGAGTATCCTTTCGCTGGAACGGAAGCTTATAAGCTTCCGTAAGATGGTCGTTTCCGCCGGCTCGGTCGCACCCACTCAGCGAAATCGACGCCACGCTGACAGACGGAGAGCCGATGCCAGCAAGACGAGGGAGCTGTCAACGCACAAGGAAGGAGTTTCAATCCAATTATACCACTTGAAACCCTTGCCACTCTTGTGAGAAACATTTCCAACGGGCTGGACGATCGGGTCTCGGCGAACTCAGACCCCGGGCCGAGTGAATTATTGACCAAAGCTCCAGGCGCCGAATGCAAAACAGAAGCACATTAGGTTTTATTCAACACGCGATGGCGTTCCTCGAAAACTCGACGAACAGAACGAGCTCAAACAGCGACGGAATACGATCCGCGGGAATACGACGTTTAACAGGAACGAATTTCGAAAGACACCATCGCATCAGAATATTCCACCGCTCGGCGATAAACAACGAACAGCAAAAAGTCGGCACAGATAGCGATCACAACGCAGGGTGCAAGCAATAACAGATGTCGACGACTCGTAATAAATAGCACACGCAGACGCTGCATGGAAGACGAGCGGAGGAATGAGCTCATGTCGAGACAGGGCGCTCGCACGCAGCGACGACGGAGCCTGCAGCCGCTTACGTGTCCCAGATTTGCACTGGAAGTCTAATTTGTTGTTAAAGCGACTCCTTCCGGATATGCTCTGAATTCCTGTTCAGTGTCTGCGCGGTCATTAGTCAGAGGGCACCCAGTGGCGGACGCCCAATCTCTCATGGCTCCGAGTTTCGTCCGCGTTCTATCCTCGTAATGGAGTCTCACCCGACTGTTGCCAGACCGAAGCCGTTTCCGCCGCTGTTGCTGGTCCAACCTCGTCTCGACAGAAAAAAAGCACATCAACACCAGCTCCATGTCCACGTCCATCTCCGTCACCGCCGAGCGCGAGATGGCGCTTCCCTTCTCTAAATCGCCGTCTAACAACTCCGGGAAGCAGAGGGATGCTACTGAGGAACTTCGAATAAAATTCACGCCGGAACCTTTTCTTGAGGATAGCGATGCACTCCTTCCTTGCGGCGAGAGTTTATGAGGTTTCCGGTGGAATTCAACCTATTCCTTGGCTCTTCTCGGGGGTAAGTCGAAGGAACCCCCGGTCGATAAATCGAGAGATTTCGCGAGGGTGGAGAACGGCTCCCGTTCCAGTGCTCCCGATTCCGTTCGGGGCCGGTGTATTATTAGGTTCAACTTTTCCCATTCTCCGCTCACTTGGCGGCGCCCTTCCGGAGCACGAGCTTCTTCTTTTGTTGTCTTTCCCACAGCGCGCAGCCGATGTCTGCCAGGCGGACTTTCCCTCGTTCTCCAGTTTCGTTTCCATCATGGGATCTATTTCTGTTCGCGGATGGAGACTCTAAAATAGAACATCCATTTCCCTACGAAGGAACGGCCCTGACCGGAATCTCTGGCCTGCGGGTTCGTTCACGTTCCCAATCCGTCGTACTCTATGGTGAGCGAATCGAATAGGATGACGCGCACATGCTCTTCTGTGGCGATTGGAAGTTCTCTGGGAGAGTTTGCTCTGATAAATAGAAGCGCAATAATCGAGCCGAAACGCTGACTGACCTGTCGCTTAAAATGTGCCGCGCTGTTCGGGTCCAAGTGCCCCTGAGAAGGATGATGGCCGGGGTGGGGAACATGATGACCTTGGGGGCCGACGGACTGGTGGTTGTGGTTGCCGTGGTGCGCTGCCATCACCGACACATTGCAAGCGGGCATTGCACCGGAGACGGGGTTCGACCGGAGTGGGGTTTACTCTGCACGATAACCAAAAAAAAAAAACGTCCGATGACCTGAAACCAAACATGGGTTGATGAGTATGGATCGATATTGCCGCGGTTGACCTTCGGTCCGCTGGTTTGGAGTGACCTCTAGCTTCGCAGACTGATATTCTAGAGAGCAATATGAGGAATGGCCCCCCAAGAGCTGCTTCTTTTTTTCGCAGGATGTTGGTCTCGGATGTTTAGCTCCCATGTGGCTGTCGCGAATCCTCATGACCGAGCCGCTCGGTTAAGAAGAACAACGGCTCTCGATCATCTCCAATCACGCCAAAGATGTTCTGGTGTCGGAAGGTCAATCTGTCACTCTTCACCAACTGACACGCTTCAGCCACAGCTCGGTCTCGGTTTTGTACGACGAAAGTTGAGTCGAGACACTGGCCCACGGGATTTCTGGATCCAACCTCACCAATGACGACCAGTGGTAATCTGAGCAAGATTCGGTTCCGAGCGGGTTTCAACCTTGCTTATGAGTTCCAAATATTTATATTTTTAGCGATTATTGCCACTTGACAGCGATGAACCCATTCCTGGATGGAGGACTCGGAATCGGCGAGGATGCGAAGATCAAAACGGGAGAAGGGGGTGAGTGGCCCCTTCCAAGGATACAGGGCTCCTCCGGAAAACGGGTGTTTTGCAATCAAATTGTACGACAGACGAAGAACTCTCACGATTCATCGCATTATCATTATTATCAGCGAGTGCGAGCTCAGTCTCCGGCTTGGTTTTTCCGCTCAAAACTGTGCCGTCGGAGGACCGCTTTTGGAGCTTCTAAAAAGTGCGTGGGTCGTCCATCGAGATAATTTATGCTGCTAGCTCTCACGGCCAGAATGAAGATACGAGAGTGCTTTTTCCCGATTTCGAAACCGACCCGCTGCCGCAGGTCATGTTCCGCTGGATAGTTCTGAGATCAGATTGGAGTTTTCTGGAGTATCGAGATGCAGAGCACGCAGCAGAGAACCAGCGTCGAAATCTTTCTTATCTACTTTCGTTGGAGTTTTCTGCGACGTTCTGATTTTGCAGAAGTGCTGGGGGGAGTGAACGCTGGTTATTCGCGTCTTGGAAGAAGAACATGAATCCAAAAAACAGAGGGCATAAGTGTTTCGCGAGAAACAACGGAAATCTGCAGTTCCGGAACGGCAAGGGGGCGTTCGCTCGTTCAGATTGAAAGGAGGACCGGCGGAGAACACAAGCGCGCACGCGAGGAGTCGAATCCGGCGAACTTTCGGGGAGGAAACCGAAGACCGGTCGAACACTTTGAGCTTTCCACTCTGATAGCTTTCTAAACGGTCTCCATTTCGGAGTTCTCTCGAATCCCTCCTCTGGCTTCTCCCGATTTTCCTCCCGCTCCTGATGCGGTCTAATGATGAGGTTATGATTGCGCAGTGATATTCTGACGGGGGCTTCCCATTCAGCATGTGCTCCAAGAATTTCTCGGGTCGTCCAAAGGGCTTTCAGGCGGTCGTCGCTCTCCCCCTGGACTTGACGATCTTCCTTCGGACGAGATTTGATCTCACGACGGACGAGAGCTAAACAGAAAAAAGCTCGCAACGAGTTCCGGAAGGAAGAAAACGACTTGCATAATCTTCGCGTCCAAGCTTCCGTCGAAGAAGAGTCAAGCAGCTTGCTAAACAATCCTGATGTTCGCCATGGGCTCGACAGAGGTGCTGGCGGAGAAAAAATGGTCTCGACGAAACAAACGAGAACACGGAAGGGGCCGCATGGGACGCGAGCGGTCCCTTCCCCCGAGTTGTTCGCGTTCGCTGACGTGAATTGAAGATCTCGCAATACCGGATGATATTTCTTCTGAGGCGCAAGGTGCGCGTCGGGGGTTTCCACGTACAAGTGCTCCGTGGTATTACGCTCGAATTTCGACAGCTCTCTTCGAGCGTTGCACTTCACGGCGGGAGTTTGAGTCAAGTATCCGCCCAGTATTTCTGAAATTCTGCATTCCGGGGCGCCAGCTGCTCCGCATGCGATTATCTCGGAGGGAGGGCGCGGGCTTCTCGAAGCAACGACGAGGCTAACATGCACCGCAAATGTTTGAGGTTTCCCACTCGATTCACAATCCCGCTTCCGGAAAGCCGCAGTACGCGCTGATTGGGAGAACGTGACTTTCTTGAGAACAGCCTCAGTTCAGTCAGACTGAGTCTCATGTTTTCATGGCTCTGGCAGAGTGAACAACGAGAGTGTTCTTGGCCTCATTGTGGAGTTCGCTCTTTATCCTTCAGTCTCCTTGTCCTGGAAACGTTCCTCGCTCCGAGTCGGTTCTATTCCGGGAATGGCGGAAAACAACTCCTCCGCAAATAGACGCGAGCGTTTGAGGACTCCTCGTTCGGAGCCAGCGCAGGCGAAGTACTGGACTTCCAGACGAGTGCGCGGAGGAACCTCCTCTCTTCCCGTCAGACTGTCCACGACGCAACAACGAAACAAAGAGACGTAATTCGCTCCCGCACGAGGCCGCACGTGCGACTCATGCAGCTCAGATTCGGAAAACGCGAGGGGAAATCGGCACCGCCAGACGGACTGGTAGCTCCGTTCGAGGCCACGAGCTGAGCAACTGAGGCTCCAACGTTCCGCTTCCAGAGGAACGCGCCGAACGTGAAACATCGTAGGGGAAGAGCCTGTTTGCAGATGTCGTCGTGTTAACGATCAAATGGGATGTGATCTGAAACCACGAATCGGTCCGGAGGGCGTCGTTATCCGGCCGTGGGATCGGCTTCACTCCGGGCAGTGCGGGAGGTTCTCGACCTGCATGGCACCGACGACGGCGATTCACTGAACGAAGCAACGATTCGCCATCGAGAATAAATGGTTTCGCCGCTTATTTTTGGCTCAGCAAACCTTCTCGCAGCGTTCCTCCTAAACGCAGATCTGAACACGGCATTGGCGGCGACGACCAGCCAACGGGGCTGCGTTCTCCGAAAATAGCAGAGGAGGACCGCCGATGGTCAAAACGCGAGCTCGAAGCACCGAAGACCGACAACCGGCCGTGATTTGGTCTCCGGCTCCCTTCCGACGGCTGCGGTGAAAGCGGACGCTGTATTTCCGATGGGATTGGTTTGCGGCCTGGGATTGGCTGGACGACCGGCTTCACAAGGCGGTGGTTTGTCTGTTACGCAGCACACCAAGTTAATTGGGTTGCCCGGCTACCTAGGAGTAGAGCAGGTTGAGCTTTCGCTTTTGTCTCAGACCTCCCGGCCCTCAGGAGGAGGAGTGAAAACTCTCTGAACAATTTCGTTCCCACCGAGGCTCCCCATCCAAAATTCTGGACTAGAGGGCCTCTTATATTCCTCGAGGACGTGGAGAACCACGCTTACCATGCCAGGGAGGCTCGGGAGGGCGAGTCCTCAACGTCGATGGAAATGTCGACCAGGTCGCCAGAAGAATTTTCAGAACGCTTTTCCCGATGGGGAGTCGGTGCCGTCGTGCACCAACCCCAGCCTGAGACCAAGCATCTTGCTCGAAGATTACGGCGCGGTCCCTCCCCTTGCTTCCCTTGGTGGGCTTCGAGAAGAAAGCGACTGTGCGGGCTCGAACGTTGCTGTTCACTGGTTCGTTTGTGCGTCGCTGAGCGCGTTTCGGACCTCGCTGCGATCGTCGAAGACAGCAGTCTCGTATTGTCGTCCCTCGAAGGCAGCGAACGTAACAAGGAACGGGAACCAACAAACTCCTTCCGCCATCAGGATAAATCGAGTGGAGTTTGTCGTCCGGCGAGCGTCTGCTTTCGACAACAAGCCGGACGATGCTTGCCGATCTGCTTTCCTCCCGGCTTGGTCCGCGCTCAGGACACTCCGACTCAAATCATTCACGAATTGGTCAAGAGCATCGTCAAAAACTCTCGATTTCGCATGAGCGCTCTCTCTCTCTTTCTCTCTGTCGTCGCTCGAAAGCCCGCCGACCGAGATAATCGAACCACCGCTGAACGAGACGCCCTCTGCGAGATCCGGTCAAACTCGAGATCGAAGTCAAGTCATTCCGAGCCGCTCTTCCTGCCCGTCGGCGTGAAAAGTCAGGAGAACCTACCTCGCAGTCGATAAAACCGAAGATGGGGGGCACCGATGACTCGATGAACCCGCAGCGTTGAGTGTCGGCGCCGAGGAATCTGAACCTCAGGAGGAGCAAATCGAATCACTTTCCGCGATTGCGTCGCCAGTGACCTCTTGCCGTAAGTTATCTGTCACCGAGATCCTCCGAAAGCTCGCGGGAAAGAATCGCTTTCAATGACCTCTCACAGATACAGGTCTTGTACAGTAGAGTCTCTCTCCTAGGGGTTGGCCCGACGGTCAGATCGACGAACGTTAGATGCGGGACGGAGAGAAGCAGGTCAAGCCGTAGTCTAAGTGTTTCGGTCCCGATTCGGAACAATCGATCTTGCAACGACAAACACACTTTGAGTGGACATTCGATCAGTTGAAATTCCGTTGCGTATGTTTCCTCATCGAATCGTCTGGATGCTTCCGCAGACGTGTTCAAACTTGACCGGTCTGCCCAGGAGGAGGAGGGATAGGACGTTTCCGATCCAAGCGAAAGTCCTGAAGCGTCTGAACCGCTTCCCGCGCGGAATCCCATTTTGGTCGAACCACGAGCAAAGCGATAGCGCCTGCTGCGAAGAGGGATCTCTGAGCGAACTCGACTGAACGACGTTTCGAGATCCTCATCTCAAGGCTGCTGTTTGCTCAGAAAGGCGCTCTTCTCTCAAATATGTATTTTGTAACGTGACCGGCATAATTTCTGCATCGTTCAATCTTCGATATCGATCCCAACGACCTGCATCCCTCTTCTCGAGGTATAGATCCTAATATTTGTGGCAGAAGCGCTCCTCGATTGTTTCTGAAAACGGGACGACGAAATGAAATGGAAAACTCTACCAGACGACTGGCAAGAGGTCTACCGCCTCGTTGGAGACTTCTTCGGAGAGAGTCGACAGAGACAAGAAAAAGGAGCGTGTCTGAGTGAGCCGTGAAAGCCCTCGCTGCGGAGTCGATTTTGCTGAACAAACGTGACGAACAATACGTGAGGTGAGCTCCCAAGCTTTTGTACTCGTTCCGAGTTGGGCTTCTCCGTCGTTGACTCGGCAGCTGTGGACCCTGCGGTTTTGTGTAGGTTGTTGCAATAAATCAGTGGACGAGAATTTTTCGTCCGGTGCTCTGGTCGTTTCGGGGGGATTTCGTCTGCACTAAAAAATAACTCCAAGTAAATGAGGGCGTGGGCCGAGCTCCAGGCCTCGGTAACCTTTAGAACAGGCCCAAATCGAGGGGATTCTCGATTGCGGGTCACTCGGTTACGGGACTCGCTACGAGGTCTGAGTGACGGCGTGCCCGCAGAGCTCAATCTCCTGGTCGAGCGTAGGTACGTCCGAGGAGGAGCATACCTCACTTGATCATCCTGTTGGAACTCCCGAAGTCGAAAGCGGTTGCCTCCATGGAGAACGGGACGGGCAGACTGAATGCTGACTCCGCGTTCTCACCGAACGGAACCGACATTGAGCATCGCTGCAAGGAGCCGTCTCGCGCGATGCTCCCGGGGCATCCTGATTAGAACGAGCACGGGGAACGTGTTCGCGGTAATGATGCGAGCGTCCTGGATCAACACGGCGCGCTGTCAGGAACTCGCACGTAACTCAGAGGATGAAGCGATCGGGCAGCCGACGGTCCGCACCCACTCGTTAGAGCAGCGATGACAATTGTTTTCACCAGAAGAAAATGAGAGCTCTTTCAACGAGGTGTGTCATCTGTTTCGTGGTCACTCGGTCGCTCGAAAGATCGGCTTCTCTTTCCGAAAGGCCGACCGCCCGCGAAACAGTCAGCGCGGGCCTTCAACGGCCGAGTCCCCGCCAAGTCATCTGCAATTAGCAGCCGTACATGCATCCGTTAGTGTCTCGTCTCGAATGATGGACATCACAACAATGCTAACAGCTCGTATCTGTCGATTTTTCTCTCGCGTTGAAGGTGAAACAGGGCCGAATGATGAACACGGCCTCTGTGAAGCCTCGACCATGGTTCCGCTTTCACTGGCGAAAGCTTCCAAGTTCCGTACGGGGTGGGCTCCTGCTGTTGATCGAGTCGAAACGCTGTCCACTCGATCCAGGAGTCTTCGTCTGCGTCTTCTCGACGAGACACGTCGCTACGCGCGACTCCTCCGATTCCATCACCCTTGCCGAAGTCTGGTTGCGCGCGTCATTTCAAATCAGTATAATTTCCATTGTTAGAGGACAATAATTTTTCGATGGAGTCGAATCGATACTCCGATCGACTGAGGGTACTCCTGATCGAGACAGCCGGAATCCCCAACCGGGGGATGACTCTTCCGCCACCTTCGCCAGGCCTCAGTCTGACCGCCCGAGAGAGACGCAGTGGGGGGAAAACTGTGAGGAAATCGAGGAATTCAACGTGGAACTCGTTACGCCTGGTTCTGCGAGGAATAACTCCATATCTGCCCAAGGGCCGCTGAACTCTTCCTCTTTCCGCTAGAAACGTACCCTTCCGCCGATGCTCGGTTCTCCCTGAGACTCGATTCGATATTCTTGTGAGGTGGGCTGGCGAACTAGTGCAGCGTGACTGACAGCCGGCGTCTCTCGAGTGCCAAATCTCACGTGATTCCGGACTGGCTGCTCCCGACGAATGATGGAATAGAAAATCGGGAGCCTGAGAGGGGAACACGACGAAACTCACGACCGCATTCAACTGAGGAAGGAATCCGGAGGGGATATCCGAACGAATTTCGGCAGGACGAGCAACCAGATGCTCGCTCGGCCGCGTATCTGCAGGCCGGCCGGACGACCAAACAGCCTGGTTGCCTGTCTGGTGGGAAGCAAAACAGCCACGCAGGCCGTTCCGCCGTATTTTGAGACTCGAAAACAGGGCTGGAAGAAGAACTAAACATAAGCTACACACGGGCGCACGCCTCACACAAACGAGAGGCCGCAGCAGAGGCTCTCGCTGTCTGGCAGGATGGTTATTCGGCTCGTTGGTTAGTCTGCGGTAGAATTGGTGCTGCCGCTGCAGCCGACGACGGTGAAAGTGCGGGCCGAAAGGTACGGAGCGCTGACGGAAACGCTAGCCGCACGCAGGCTCGTTCGTTTTCTAGAACACAATCGGTTGTGACGGGACTCCGCGGGGGGAAGAGGAGGCGCAAACACCCGGATGCCATCATTTAGGGCCAGCGTCATGGGGTAACTGAGCGGCTGGAGCAGACGCTGGACAACATGGTGGGTGGTTTACTGATTGGCATTGTCGACACCAATCGAAGCAGCAGAGCTTTTTGGAGAAAAATCCTCTCGCGGCGGGCGGTATTTTCGAGCGCAACGAGGAGCATATCCGCGTGTCGAGGGACTTGAGGCGAGCGCCGCTCCCCGGGCGCTCGAGGGTCAGCCTGGCACGGAAATGAGGCGCCGACAACGGGCGCAGCTTCGAGTCTCGCCGAAATGGCAACAACAATAACGGAGGATTCCCTTTTGTTTCCGAGGGCCGCCACGAGTGCGACGCCACGACGGAAACCCGCCCCGCGGGGGCGGGAGCTCGCGGAGACGGATCGCTTCAACGAAATAAAGTTTGCGTATTAATCTAGCAGACGAACGTCATCACATCAATTGTGCTCTGTTGCGAAACCGAAACCAGCCTGCGCCCTTAACCCGGAATCCGGACGAAGCTTTCGAGACAGGAACAAGAGGGAGTCCCGCACACTTCCGGTTCCCAAGAAAAGTCCGACAATCATGCAGAAATGCAAACGATCGTCCGCTTGCGCGGTTCGCTCGAGCGGCTAGTGGACCCGTTTCCCCTGAATTGGAAAGTGTTTGTATAAGCAGCTGTAAGTCTCAACCTGGATCGATTTGCTCGGCTCCTCACCCGCTTGAGGACGTTAAGAGCCCCTTTGCGGAATCGATCATGTTCACCGCATCCGATGTTGCTGACGGAGCTCCCTTCTGATTTCGTCCCCTTGAGGCTCGGTGTCACGCGAGAATATTCAATGCGGGCGGTTCGATCAACCACCGTGGGATTGATGGGAAGACTGCTCGATTCCCACGGATGCCACCGAGCAGGAAACGCGGTCTGGAGGATTTGCGTGGATCGGGGAAGCGTCCTCTTACATCTGTATTCACCCGAATGGCTTCGAAGCGCGGTGGGGAATTCGCCTCATCTGGGGGCGTGAAGGAAAAACGTCCCCACGCTCTCGTTGCGCAACTCCCCGAGCTAAATGTACACCATGACCTAGACCACGCGAGTCAGGGGTAAGGTCTACCTTGTTATCGAAGCAGCGAGTCGCTCCACGCTGCTTATGCAATGAGCCAAAAGGTTCATTAAATCGAGCGAAGGGCGCTCCCAGAAAAGAACAGAGCCGGATGAAAAGAAAGTTGTTGCTGGATACACTCAATTTGCCGTAATGCTCCCGACTAAGTCCCGTTGCGTACAGCTAACGAGCTCCTCTGAGTCACAAGGAAACGCTGTCACACCGCGTGAGGTATTGCAGCCCGCGGGGTCCGCTGCGACCCGGCTCGAGCTACGGATCTTAGTGACTCGAGAATTCATCTTGTCAAGAATGACCAAAACTTCTCCTCGTGCGTCTAGACCTCCATGGAAGAGTCACCGGGACGTTGGCGCCCTTCTGAAACTTTCCATGATCTCGACGGCCTCCAACGCACAAACTTCTCCATGAGCGGACAAGGTAAGCAAAGGCCCGGATGAGCGGCCGACGAGGCTGTCAGATTCCGGAACGAAACCCTGAATTTGCTACGGGCGCTCACTCCGCTTACCGGTGTCGGAGCACTAAGCTGATCCTGCCGGGAGTTGTGGTTTCATTTGCGGGTCGGCTCGCTTCACGAACCACTAACTCGAACAATGCACTGGCTGATCAAACTTGCAGTCATTTCGTGGACAGTCAATGGTTTTGCATTTGAAGTTTTGTTTGGATGCTGTCAGCTGTCACGAGTTTGTCTTCCGGTCGGTCTGGCACACGCGGTCGGGCCGTTGCAAGCCACAATGTCTGCTAGGCTTTTCGCAAGCTGGATACTCTCCTCCACTTCTCCGAGTGAAGTAGGTACACGTCGGAGAGGGTCGGGAGAGGGTCGCGAGCCAGTCAGCCACTGCCACAGTGACCCCTGACATTTAGCCGTAACGGACGAGCCTACGTGCCTATAGAAAACGACCCGACTTAGCTAACGTAACTCTCCGCCTGGCAACTGCCCTTTAGCGGCATATCGTGCCACGTTTCTCCTCGGCACAGCCGCTCGTCCCTGATTATGCTTTTCCTCGGTGTCTTTGCCCGCTCCTAACGGGCCCCGGGGAACATGAGAATAAACAAATTTGCCGAAGCGGGTTGAGTTCGCGAGCCACGCATCGTTCCTCCGGCGAATTCGACAGGACGACGTTCTTTGAACCGATACCCTGGCAGGTCCCTCGATCATCGACGGCCTTCATGAGTTGAGCGCAGGAGAGGCGGACATCCGAGCCGGAGCCCGTCGGCCAAGTGCCGCGTCACAGCTGAGGAACTCAAAGTTTGCGTTGAAGGAGCTCACGCTCTACTCAGCAAACAAAGCGCCCGCGCTTCAATCCGCGATCACACTATTCTCGTCATGCATGCAGCTCGATATGGTGATGGCTGATGCCAAGAACTACCGATCGCGAAAGGGTCCTCCACGAACGATATTTCAGCGGCGGCACAAACGTCAGCGATAAAAAATGAGTGTCACACTCAACGCTCGGCCAAGGCGTTATGCAACCGCCGAATTCGAGGCACACTCTGTATTCAAATGCCAGAATAAGCCCCGTGCCAGATGACGAGTATGGGGTAGCCAGACGCGATCTTCGCGGGAGCTGTAACTGTATCGACGCTCTCGACGCGTTTCACAAACTTCTCCACAAGGGAAAACAACTCATATCGCGTCCAGTCCCGAACAAGGCGTTCACCACTCGTCAGATGGCGAGTTCACCCAGCACCGTCGCTCCGAAATAGTTGGCTTGAGTCTTCCAACCGGTATCCCGACACAATTGGGGAGTACGGGGAGGCAGGCCGCCCCGGGCGATCCAATCCCTGGGGTGGCGTTTCGGAGGATCTCAATGTTCGAGAAGTTCGAACTCGAGGTATGAGGCAGAAGAAAACTAAGGAAGCTGGTTGTTCGTCACTGCGACACCAGAATTTTCGGAAGGAAAACTCTGTTTGGGTGGAAGAACTCCGATTGCGGTCGCCCGAGGCATCGATTCGCCACGACCTGCTCCTACAGCTCCTACAAACCGCTCGGGTACATCGAGTCGGGATGACCGAGGATCAGGTAGCTCAGCGCAATCGAGCCCGGTATGATTGATGTAACTACATGAAACCAACAAACATGCCCATGCACATGTAGTGAGGCTTGGAGCGGCTCCCTGGCGGCAAGATGGATCGGGTGCCTCATCGGGAAGTTGACTTCCTAAAAAGAATTTGAGAGGAAGATGTCCCGCCTTGAGATGCCTGGAGAGGTTCCTCATAACCATGGGGTTCTCCGTCTAATCCAGGAAAGGGCATTATGTCGCGGCGCATGGGTTGCTCGTATCGCATCAGCCGCGGTTGAGTACGACATCGGTACAACTCATCGAAAAATTCACTTCGTGGTGACCATATGGCTGCACCTGCGGAAACCTGTGCTTCTCGGGAAGCTGAAACATGCTGGCCTTGACCCTGAGAGTTCCCGCTGAGAAAAATGCTCGGGAATACCAAACGATTGAATATTAAAGGACGTCTTCCCGCAATGAGAATCTTCCGTATGGAGCGAGGATCTGGATACGAGAATTCCTTCATACCGGGCGTTCCTCGAAGCGTTCCCTTTGCTTCGGCAAAAGGTGATATTGTGTACGTCTTGTTTTCTCATATCGATACCAATAATCAGCCTTCCTCGTTTTGCGTGCATCGGTTGCGTTGCGCAGGCCCACGTTGAGTCCGAGGCGGTGCAGAGGTGGACCTCGTTGCATTCACGGGAAACTGTTTTGTCGTTCTCTCGTTCAGCCCACAACTGGCGCACGTTTTGTCCTGTCCGGAGTTCATCTGGTGGGCTCGGGGCTAGCATCTTAGTCCAAGCTAGCGCCTCTAAACCCCGAAGTATCGCTGCCCGAATTTGGTGCAAGGAGAATCCCGGTCCTCTGCGTCATCCTACTTCCTTGTTGAGGTAGTTTCCGGAACCACAAAACGAGAGACTCCATGACTTTCAGAGGCTTCTTCTTCTCCTGGCATTCCCTGGCCTTGAGCACAAGATCAACCCCGAATATCGCACCGAGCGTACGTTTCCCTGAGTGAGGCTTGCCCTCCGAGTATTCTGGGTCCATTTCTCCGTTCCAAGCCGTAATTCTGTCCCTCGTTCTCGAAGTTCGGACAGAGAGAAGGACGTGGTCTCCCGTTGCCTATCTGGAGGGCACATTGTTGTACTTGATACAAGCTGTGTTCCGCGTGTATAGTACGAGATGCCGTCGAGACAGACACCGGGTATGTTCCGGTGGGATCGAGTCTACGCAGTTCGACGACCGTGGTGAGAATGAATGAATCATCACGCACTCGTCGTCTGTCTGCTCGGGATCCGTTTTGCATTTTGCGGATCCTCGAGAGTCATCCGGGTTTGCCCCCCTAGTCCGATTATGCTCGAACGTTCTCATCCCTCCAGTCCTTGAAAATCTCCTGTGAGTTCCGGTCATGGAGGATCGAGACAGGAGAGACTCGTCTAGCTCAGGCTCCATAGTCGCTGATCTGCTTCCCCGAAGAGCGAATGGTTCCGCTGTAGGCTCCATGCCAGAAGTCGAAAAGCCACTGGATATTCGAGTTGTAACCTCCAGAAACGATTGTCGGCTCTGCGATTCACGCCCAGGGTCCTCGGGCTCAAGGAGTCACAGTGGAAATGACGAGGAAATCGAGTACCCATTTAGTCATCTCTCAGAGGGCTGCGCGCTGGCTGAGCGATACGAGAGCTCTCATCTTGACGGAGTGCACTGAGCGACGGGAGTGGGCCCGAGGATATCCATTTCCCTCAGAACTGAGGACGGTGTCTCACTGAGCTCACTCACCACGGATGACGACACATCAACTCGAAATTCACGAGGCACGAAAACGGCAGGCGGGGAGTTCTGAGTGGTGACTAGACCCTGCACTCCGTAGTACGGAATACGGATGATTTCCGAAAACACGGTCCGTATTATAATACGGACCGTACTCATAATACGGTCCATACTGTAATCCGGCGCTACGGACCGTATTATTGATTCGGCATCCGGGTCTGAGAACGTACTCCGTATAACCGTACTACAGTACGGAACGTATTATGAGTACGGTCCGTATCACCGTAATACGGTACGTTCCGTATTATGATATGGACCGTATTTTTGGAAATCAGTTGTATTCCGTACTACGGAGTGCAGGGTCTAGTGGTGACATCGGTAGACAGCGATCATGCTTCAGCCTCTGAGGGCTTGTATTGACTTTTCGAGCGCGCCTCGTTCGAATTCACATGCGTTGGGCGGGAGTCGGGAATGTATAAACGGCGAGCGAGGCAACGAGCGGTACTCTGTATGAACGCCGTTGCGTGCGCACTCACAATCAGAGTTTTCGGGAGAGAGCCGTTCTGGCGGCAGATCCAATGAGGATGCCGTGATTCGTTTTCTTCGATGGCTGTTGCTGATTCCTGGCTCTTGCTCATCCCCGTCTGGAACTGTGATGGCAAATGCCCGGAGAATGAGTGTAGAACCCAGTCGGTTGCGCTTCAGGATGTTCACTGCTCGCGTCCGTCGGAGGCGATGAAGGTTTCTCCTGAATCGTCTCTCAAAGGCGAGGGGCAGCCGACAAGTTAACTCTCCAATCTCGGCAAGAGGGTGTACTTGGAGAATTTCCTCCTCATGAACATCTCCCAATCGATTTCGAACACCAAGAGAGGGATCCGAAGTAAGTCGAAGTCATGGTTTTTCCATATCATCAACGAGGTCTGGAATTTATGGAGCGGTCCACTGTAACCCCTGACAACGTGTCTCACATAGAATAATCATTCTGGGGCAGGAGGGATCGGGCATGAACGAGGAGTCAATATGGACGGTGAAGCCCTCCGGTTGGACCCGTGTAAACGCGCCCTCAGGACACTGGAAGGCGACCGAATGCCCTGATCAGCGTCCGCTCAACCCGGGATTGAGCCGGAGAAGTGGAAAAACGCGGAAATACGGTCCGATAGAAAACCGATGACAGTTCGAGTACGACGTAAATCGAACCGACGTGAGCCGAGAGACGACTGTGAACTGTTTCGAGGTCAAACAGCTGGATAGCCGTCGATTTAGAGGACTCGACTCTGTCGGGAATGGAGGCGAACGCAATCTCGGCTCCTGCAAACACAAAGCAGCAATCAATGCGCGATCCCGAGAACATCATGATATTTCCCGGCTCTTCAACCAGCGGCTCCATCAGGGAATTCCATTGAGTGGACTCTCGTTCCTCTCGACTGAGGCACCTCGGCCCCAGCCGGTGATGTGTCGTTTCTACGCAAAGAAGAAATCGGAGGCCTTGGAGCACGCTCGATACTGACGAGGAAGTGTGCTTCGCGAGGACAGGCATCCATCCGTGGGAAAGATTACAGTCGAGCATGGAAACTCCGTGGTGGTCATGAGCCGAGAATCCCATCGCGAACGAGTTGCTTCACCAAGTTGGCCCTCTCCAGATTTGGAAGTGTAACGCTCAGCGTGGCTTCCGGTTTCTCCCTCCCTCCTTCGTTCGGTTGGTGTGTTCAAATATACCCGGGGCGCCTAATCCAAGATCATCGACGCCCTTCAGGAGCAATGACACCAATCGCTCGGGCCAGAGTCTCCACAAGTTCAATTTGTTCCCATGGCGGCATCCCATCTGGAGGAGGAAGGAAATGAATGGCGTCGGGCAATCCCAAAGGCACTGTCAGAGAGCCCTCCCCCTCCCTCGCCGTCTGGATGCTTTTTCTAGACAGGAGGCTTGTTTCACTTGAGAGAACTTCCGGGACGCAATCTTCGCTGTGCGCTGATGCAGAAAGCGAGGGGGGTGCTTCAATCAGAACCGTTGAAGACAGAAGACGAGGAGAAAGCTCGCGACCGGGCACGACTCGAGGAATTCTTATTCATCCCTAGAATATCCAGTTCAGTGCTCCCCGGAACTGGGTGGATGGCCCACCGCCAAGAGAGGAGAAGGGTCTGGTGACTCATATGACATCACACGCACTTGGTACTCTCAGACTCCCTTCAGCTGACATTCTGATTGCGTTGTCGTGCACAGCTTCTTGAGTCGATGCGGGGAGCACCGAAGAGGTCCCCCAGTGGCTTGACACGTTCCGATCCTTCCAATAGCTTGGAACCATGAGCAACGAGTTCTCGTTGTACCATGGAAAGCTGCGGGATCTTCCTGGTGTACAAGTGGTCCATGAGGACGAACAATCGAAGGACGGTGATCCACAGTCAACACTGGAGGACGAGGCAGGAGGGGCCTGTAGAAAATCCTGCGCCTACGGTCAGGGCTCGAAAATGCCATCCGGGACGTTGATTTTAATGATTGGGGGGATTTCAGGGTGTATTCGCATTTCCCTCGAAACGTGGCCATACCCTTTGTTCGCTCTCGAGCGCCCGAGAGCTCGCGAAACCGGGCGAAAGGGTGACCGTTATTCACTACCGAGTGTTCACGAACAGGGATATCTTCGGATAGAATGCAGGCTCGAGGCGTCGTCTACCCCAAATAGGTTCAACCATGCGGTCCGTCGTTGGATGCAGCGACGTGTTACTGAGTGTATTCGCGTGTCTGTTGTATGCATGCCCTCTTCTAGTTGCTTCTATCGACGTATATATAGACGTTCAGTTGTCCGTCTGCTTGTCAATCGCTCGGCGGGCCTTTCATTCGTTTCCCGGCTCTTCCTGAAAGGGCTCCGCGAGAGCGTCATTGTGACGTCAGCTTGGCAGCTGGCCAACACCTGCGAGCAGTTGGAAGTAAGAGTCTAAAAATGGCCAAAAGCCCGATATAGAATTGGCGACGACGTCGGTCGCGGCGACTCCGACTTCATCGACCGCTTCCGCCCCCTGAGGAAGGAGACGTCGTAGACGACGACGGCCGAATTGTCGTTTGATGGACAGCAAACAAACGGATGCTTCCATGCCTCCATCGTCGGTTAGACCGAGGTTACTCCTCACACCTGATGAACTAGCGTTCCGCGGGTCGCTCGTCCAGAAAACGCTCGTTCATGCTTCGACTGTAATTCGTTCGCTGTGGCTGTAGACGTTATGAGTACATATCACAAGACGCCTTCTCAAGGTCCGTGCTGACGTCTTACGGGCAAGCCAGCAACCAGATGCGAACTTTGGCGGGCCAAGGAGTAAACAGAACATCAACATCGGAGGAAAGAGGAAAATGACTTCGAGGACAACGAAACAAACGATCGCTACGCAACCTTACCAACCAGAACAACGAGCTCCTCCGCTGTCACTGCCATGAAGTGTCATCCGATTCGTGATTCCGGAGCTTCGCCCCCGGGAGAGCATGGCAGCGGGAGCCCGGAATTAGGTGGGAAATGCAGTTCAATCCCTTCAGGAAGAATACGGACGACGCTCCCAAGCGTTCCATCTCGTCTCTAGGTCGAGTGTCCAGTAGGAGGAACGACCACGGATTCAGCGAGTTCTGACGTTCTCTCAAGAGTCGCCTCTCTTGAACGCTCCGCGGTCCCACCAGAGGGGAGGGGAAGGGAGAGAAAGAGAGAGAAAGGAAAGAGAGGAAGAAAGAGAGGAAGCAAGAGAGGAAGAAAGAGAGGAGGAAAGAGAGGAAGAAAGAGAGGAAGAAAGAGAGGAAATATTGTCCCAATGAATCTGTCGTGGTCGTAGGACTCTGCAAAGGCCGAAGTGTCCTATGCACGCGACCAGAACCGCGACGTAGTTGAGAGCAGCTCTGCACAGGAATATCAGACCCACGAGCCAGCCGGCGAGTGAGCTAGTGAATAAGCGAGGACACTAGTCAGGACTGTCAGCCGCGGCCAACGAGCTGAGCAGGAGTGTCACACCCAGGTAATGATATCCGTCCGCGAGTCGAGCCATCGCCCCGCAGCCATCCTTCTCTGCCGACGGCAGCAGCGGCCGTCGTCAACGACAACAATTTCAAAATGTCAAAGATATGCCTTTGTTCGTCGGATGAAATCAGCAACCTACGAAACCACCTGTGAGAAAGATCAAGGTCAGCGAGAAGGTTCCATGCCTCGCGGAGACAAGTGATCGACTGACATTTGGAGTCGACGTGCTCAGCGATATTCCCTGGAGCCCGGCATAGCCAATTCACGATCCTCCGACATGGGTCGGAGGGCCTCTTGGCGCTGAGGTCGCGAATCAAGGACACGATCCCGAGAACGGCAGAAGCCTGTGGAATCGCTTTTGTAATTAGTGTCGTTTGGACATGGGGGTGGTCTGGGACGCAGACAGATTCTCTTCATTATTTGGGAACATTGGCATCTAACCGTTACGAATTTCACCCTGGACACTCGTATCGGATGGATGATTGGAATCCCAAACCGTTCTCAGAGTCCCTCTCGACGCTTGATTGGATCAAACTCCCGATACCGAGCGGTATCGGGGCCCCGAACGCTCAAGAGCACCAGAGTACGGCAATTGTTCCGGAGTTATGCCGGGACGAGGCGAATCGGGAATCCCGCCGACTGGAAGCGCTCAACGAGCGGATGAATGCAACAGCCCCGCGTGCTTGCAGTTTCTTGCGACGGGAAACCATCCCTCCCCCGCCGCTGTCAGCTTTTATAAAGCGCTTAGCGCTTCCAGGACTTCCATGAGCCGGAGAGTTTTCTCGAGTGCGTTGCGACGGTTCTTGCATCGCAATCAGCTTACTCCGAAAGCAGGTCAGGAACGAGACCGGAACTATGATCGCTTCCAAATTCTCTCGGGAATCATTCTGCGATTTGCAGAGCGGAGCGGACTTTCAACTAGAATGTCGTCCGACTGTTAAGCGAGCATGCGTCGAGAATTCTGGCGGGCTCCCTCCTCGACCATGAGCTTCGAGAGCTTCTCGATTCGGGTGATTTTCCATCGACTCCTGTCGGACTTCAATCCTGTCAGATGACAGCGCGTGTAGAGCAGTGGCAACAAGCTCTCGGGATGGCAGCAACTCTGTGGAAGTGAGTCAATTCAGGAACTGTGCGCGCGCACAGAGGCCGGGCTGGAGATGAGAGAACGAATGAGCAGAGGACGTTGACCATCAGCGCGGTTCACTTAGGAGATGACCGTTTTGCAGACCACGGCTCCTCGTGTAGGATCATCAAATTAGGACGCTTCCACCCAGTCCATAGACGGGCATCACAAGGAAGTCCTCCTCCGTATCCTTGCGGAGGGTCACGGCGGAAGGGGCGGGGAGAGAGGAAAGTTCTCAGCGAGTATATTCGGTGTGGAACCCTTATTACGAGCACAACCGCCACTAGTTAGATTCCAAGGAAACTGTCCTCGGGTCACCGGTAATTGTATTGAATACACCAGCGAGGCTGCCGAGCAGGTTTCACCTATGCCGGGTCCGTTGTCCTCTGACAATGGAGGAGAGTAGGAAGTGCTAAGAGTCCTCCTGACGAACGTCGCCGGACTGAAAGGGACACGAGGAAGTGGGCTCTTCTGCGGTCCGAAACAAATTACCTCTGCCGTCCCGGGCTCTCAATGCACAATGCTCCATACTCGGCGGGAACGGGAAACGTTCCTCCGGATCATATTTCGGAGTAACTGGCGCATGGCAGACGGCTTTGGCGAAACTTTGGCCCGTGGCAGTGAGCCCAAGGGCGCTGAATTGTCTCGTCTATAAAACGAACGCGAGGCTAAAATTAGCGCCGAGGCTTACGGCTTCAATAGCTTCATGAAAGCTTTCCACCACTTGGCCTATCAGGGTAGTCGAACTCCCTGAGTCCCGTTCCTGAGCTCGTGGAACCAAACGGACGGTATAGCCTCGAGTCGGAGACAGCCAGGATGCCGGCGAAACGTGGTTCTGAGAACCGGCCGAAGAGTTTCCTCACTGGATGACGTTCTCTTGATCTCCGAAATTTCGGAACTGGAGAGGTCCTGTCTCGAGAGAGCGAAGCGTGTCAGTCGTTGCATCCTTTTGCTGCTCCGCAGGAGGGGGCATCGAGAGCAACCATCTATCTATCCACTTCTCCTAAACTTTGTGAAAAGCCTGAAGTCCGGGATGTTCAATGGTGGGGATTTGCACCGGAGCAGCCTAGGGGCTCAAATTGCAGGCTCTGATTGTTCCGAACGCTCTGATCTGGTCCTACGTGTTATCAGGTTACCTTAAGAGCGCATCATGAATCGCCGGTGCTGGAAAGTCGTTCTCAGGACTGTGCTAGTTTTGCCGCAGGGATGAGACTTGCCAAGCGGCTCCGGGTGTGCCTGGAAGAAACGGTTCGGAGGAGTCGAACAAAAAATTATTTCAAACAAATCACACGCCCATCACTTTCCAAATGACGCTGGTGTTGGGCCGTCTGTTCGGCCCGCAATCGTGCCGGGCGGCTCGCCAGTTGGCTCGCCGGTTTTCCTCCGGGGTGGGAAAAACATATCAGTCGATGCGTGCACGTTGGGGAACAAGTGAAAGCGTGTCCTCCGGACTTCCTTCCCCGTATCCCACCTGAGCTAACCTCTTGCGGATTGAATACAACCTCCGGACGATGTGTGCATTCCCGTGGAGGGAGATCGTTCTCAGACATCCCGATATAAAATGATGACTATTTCAGGATTTCATTAGCCAGAGATATTGGCCGATTTCATGTATCGAACCCCGTGACGGGCAGCAGCCTCAGCCCCATGCGGAGCGGAACGTAAGTGTCTGATCTTCTCGGCCTCGACTCAACAGATGACGTTCACTATCTCTTTGCGGGGACTGTGACCGATTAATGAATTGTCCTATTGTTCTGTGTATCTTTCGTTTTCCTGTCGTGTCAATACGCAGACGAGATTTTCGAACGATCAAAACCATAGACGGGCAGCCACCAACAGACATATACGACTTTCATGCGGTCACCACAGTGGCCAGGCCGGAACATATGACTCGTAGGAGTGCGCTGTCGAAACCTCCGCGGACCCTCCAGAACCTGCAATCAACAAGTTATCAATCGTAAGCGAGGTTCCAAGAACCTTCGGATACCGGTGAATGCTGGTCCCATATGGATCGGAAGCCTGGATACGTATGGAATGTAACGGGAAATCGGCTGAGGCCTCGCACTGAGACAAGTCACCGACGATGAGTCTCGCGTGTCCTCGTTGCACCTGAACAGACAATCCGTCGTCCAGTGAATTTGGCTGCTGGGAACGCCTGACTTCCTCGATGAAAATCATGGCCTCAACACCGCTTGAACTCGTTGATTCGAACGGAACGAGTATGAACTCGTCAAGTGAAGTGGAGAATTTGGAATCTTGCCCCGATCAACTCTGGAGGCCACCGCGCTCAGGTTGGCCGCAATCCAACGCTTGCTTGGCGCACAGGTGCGCCCAAGGTGTCCCTGAGAGCGAAGAGATCGGAAATCTGGTTTCTCGGGCTCAGAGGAATGGATGGAGCTCGTGACTTGAGTCCATCTTCCAGCTCAGAGTAAGTTATTTCCGGCAGCGCAGGAAACCAATGATGTTGGCTAGAAGTTCAAAGGTGATGAGACATGGCTGTGGATAATGAGAGACAATACACCATGTTGATGTGTCCATTTGATTTTACTCAAGTTTCAACGAAGTCGAGAAAGGAGCACTTGGTTTCCCCTCGGCTGATATGGATCATAGTCAACCATTCCTGTGTACTGAATCGTAGTCACGGTCAGTAGGTGACTGAATACACGGGAGAACCTTCAGACAGAGATGAACTAACACCGGAATCAGAATCAGCAAACTCGGAGAGCTCCGACTAGACATTCAGAGCCGACGGTCGAGGGAAGTCAGACTCCCGAGTATGGCGGCAGTCGTACTGATCCTTATGACTGCTACTACGCCTGTAGTCAATGTCATCGTCGTAGTCACAAGTTTTTCGTGACTAATCATATTCATGGTGACCATGACCACCCCCAACACGACTGAGGAAATGTCTCGATTAGTTCAGCCTCCCGCATTGCCGGTTTTCAGTGCAAGATGATTTGATATCCTCCTCCCTGACCCGATCTTCCAGCGCCGACTCATTCCGCTCACATTGTCGAATAAAGCAATTCTCTCGGGGAAGGCCGAGAGAGCCGCACTAGCCGAAACGGAGTCGAACATAAAAACCGGCAGTCTCCTTTGAACGGGTGCCCCGCAATGGAGACGGGGTCCCGATCCCCTAACAAATAGACGAGTGGATCCACGAGAGCTGGCGATACGGGAGACGTGCATTTTACGCTCTGGGTGCTCATGACGCTCCAGGCGGAAGTGACGAAAGATGCCACGTGGTTTGCTGCGTGGTTGAGAACTATCGGCATTCAACCAAGGATGGGAGAACATACTCCCACGATAGAGCTGGCTAACGTATTTTCCACGGCTTCCGACTCACCTGGAGCCAGCGCAACGGTTTTGTGTCGTGGCCCCACATGGGACGCGCATGGATTTCTCTCGCCCTCCCGAGGGGAACATTCTCGAACAGAGGATACTCGATCGATGCGCGGCCATCATCGCATGCTGGGAATTTGAGGAGAACAAAAAACATCTCAACTTATCATTCGGCATGAGAACTGCTCACTTGAGTAATCAAACCTGGATATTCCAAGATAGTGCTGTTCTCCGATTCACTCATTTCCAAGTCAACGAACGCAGAATTCTCTCGTCCGAGTGAATAATTCCGTGAAAAATCGATTTACTCTACAGTCAACTGATCTTCCTGTTGTCAACAATCCCGTGTTTTGCGAGAGCATCTTCCTCCGACGCACTTGCAGCCTATTCCACTGAACGCAGTTTTGGAATTCTGATAACTCTGCAGTTCTTGTCATTGAGCTCCCCACAGCAGGCGTCCGCAACCCGAGCACAAACTCCTTAGTTGAGGACCCGCCTGCCTCGTCAGGGACACATTGTGCGCACTCTCTGCTGCACTGAACTTCACTGAATGTCGCGAGAGAAAACTCCGACACAGTAATCCGTTTAAGTTACCATCGGTCCTCAATCACGGCATCCGCCCGAACGGATTCGGGAGCGATTCGGTGGCAATGCAGCTTGGCACAGCCATATGAGCTGAAGCCGAGTCCTACCGCACCGTTTGAATTCAAGAGTTCAGGAACAGCGATGCTCCTCGTTGATTTCCATCAATCGATGGCCTTTGAGATCACGAAAATCGACGGTCCAAATCGTTGAATCAGGTCGTGATTCGATTTTCGGATGGTGAACCTCCTGGCATGTGAATTTCCACGACTGATCCCGGAATCTCTGTACATCTGAGACGCCAAATTCAGTGGATCATCCTTGAATTAATATCCTCCGATGCCAGCCGCGTCCCGGGGAGTTTCCTAGCTGTCGTTGGAGCCCAGTCGAGACCGGCTCCAAGCTACTGTATCTTAGAAGCTCCTCATAGAGTACTGTCCAGTTCCGAGATAACAAACGACTGGATCTCATGGAAGTCTCCGGTTCGATTTCCTATGGATAGACTCTTGGGGGCCGCGTCAATAGCTTCTGTTGCTGGGATAGTTCCTGCAACCAACCCGATCACGACACTGAGCGCTCTCGCCGAAGGTTGTTCGTCGTCACGCGTGATGACATGACCTCGACAAACTTCAAAACAAATGGGCTCTTTATCGAATCGAGGCAATTTAGGGATCCAGTTTATCCATCGAACTGGCGTTCCACAGTCGTCACTCGTATTTCATGCGGATTTTCCAAAGCAACATAACGGAGCTTCGATGATTGACACATGGAAGCCAACAATTGAGTGCCAATCAAACCCGCGAGCTATCGACGGAGTCTGATTTGTTGAGACACAGCCAAAGTTGGTGACCTTTGTTTGGAAAGTGTGAAGCGAACAGCGGATCCAGAAAGAGGTCGGTCGGAATGTTCCTCAGTGAAAAACGGTCGCTGTCCACCCGTCTGACAGCATTTTGTGCGAAACTCTTCCTCCCAAAAGCAATCAACTTGCTGCCGTTGGATTCCGGCCCGATGGGATCAGCCGGCTGACAGATTGGTTGGAATGTCTCGCTGTACCTGTTGCCGCCACGTCACCCGCTCCAACATCCCCTCGATGAATCAGGTCCGAAGCCAAGAGAAGAAGGGCCTGTAAGGATGGGATAAAAACAATGAAGGCAGTACTCAAACATCGAAACGAGGACTTGTCAACCGACGCAGGCTAGCCATGAGGTGCGGCATCGACTGCTTCGTGCTACTCGCGTTAGCGACAGTGGTTAGAGCACAGGGTGAGTTGCGCGTCATTCACTTGTGCAGACGAGAGTCCTCGCGTCGAATTCACCGCGTGCTCGTCTCGCCGTTCCCAGAACGTCCAGGCCAGAGGTCCTTCGCAAAGTTTCCCTCCAACTGCTCTCATGCCTCTCCAACACTCTTCCCACGTCCTCGAGTGGCAAAAGGCGGAAGACGGGAAAGAAGAGAACACTTGTCCGCCCTTCAGTGTCATGCCGGTCCTCTCTTTCCGAGACCGAAATCCAATATCCTTTGTGGACAGCAGCTCGGAGCATCTCGGTTCCGAGTGGTATTATTGATGACCGACGAAGCGCTCCTGGCAGCCCTGTCGTTTTGAGTTATAAACAGGAAAGAGGTCCATTTTTCTCATCTTCTCGACGCCTTTCGGTGCCTGATTGGAGGGTATTCGAAGCGGAGTGAGAGCGGTGCTTCCAGTTTCACCCCTATTGGCATGTATTTTCCAGATCCCGTTCCGTTGACCACAGTGGCGCCCTCGGTGCGGCCCACCGGAGTTGCAGTGACGTCGCCAACTGGTCCCGGGGTCTCGATCGGGATCAGCACTACGGGTGAGGCGAGCTCGTGAATAGATTGCTGCTCGAGAGTTGACGAAACACTCGAGTTCAAACGTCATGAGTATGAAGTCTGGCGTCAGCGGGCTCACTGGAGCTGCCGCCGAAAATTCAGCACATCGTTGTATCCTCATTCATGTCGTATCACGCTCCATCGGGAACTCAGGGTATTCCTGGCCAGACACGATCCCGGCTGGGAGACCCGGGTATCTCGACTTCCGTCGGAGGAGCAGCGGAGGAAGTTTCAGGAGAATTGTTTCTTTCCGATCGCGATTCGGTTCTCTCTGAATGTCAGCGGAGGATTTCCGAAAGCGTTGTTCCACCTGGATGGGTAGAAAATTTGATACTCATCGTATATTCCTCATCTTCTAGGGCCGTCCTCTCCCGCAACTGGCTCTCCCGGCGTTTCCATACCCGGTGCAGTAAGCGTAACAACGAGTGTTTCTGGAACGCCTCCACTTTCAATAGGCGGAAACTCTTCAACAACAACCGTCGGCATCAACATTGTGAACCCATTGAGCTGCGAACAATCGTCCCTCAAATGTCCCGACGGCTTCACGATGACGTTCTGCACAAGTTGCATGGCGAAATGTACGAGAGTTATCGCTTCCCTCAGTCTGTCGTCGCTCATAGATCACAAGCGTATCGTGTTTGCTCCGGACGGAACGAACTGCACCACAAACTTCGTGAGTCTCATACGTGTCCAAGTGTGATATTCATCTCATACGGTCAAGAACCAGATCTCATGTGTCATCCTATGTAAAGTTGGCATAACGCGATGTGTGATGATGTGGCGCGAAATTATCACCTCTTTCGTCCAAACCTTCCAGTTCACCCTGAGTCGTCAAGGGGTTTGCCGCCGGGGAAATTGTGTCACCAACCTGTTCAAGAGGAATATGCTCAAACTGTGCCCTTTCGGTTTCTTCACCTGTTGAGATGGCTGCTGGCGACACCAATCGAGGAAGCATGAATCTCTGTTGCGAATTCCTATTGATTGTTGAAGTGCAGTACTTCAAGTGCCCAATAAATGTCGACTGAACTATTCTGAAGCCAATTTATTTGGAACGCGTTTCTTTCAACTCGTCCCGAGTCGTCGAGGATGCCACGAGTTTATTTGCCGCCGATTCTAGGTGACTCCCTCAGCAGAATCGATTTCTGGAGCATGATCTCACGATAGCCCAATATCGACGCTGGATGTGGGCGAAACCGTATCCAGGTTCCAGATAGAGTTCAGATCCAGTTGGGATCGAATACACACGATTCACGTGACGGGAAAGACGACGTTTCTGGAACTCAGACTTAATCGTGCCTCAACGAGTGCTCTGCATCTTCCTCCATCTCGCGACGTTATCATTTCCTCAGGACATGTCACAGGACAAACGTTCGTCATAGTCAGACACGGCGAATGTACTCGCCCAGTCCGGAGCTTCCGGAGCTGAGATGCGACGCATGCACCCTCATTTGGCCAGACTAGGTTAACGGAATCAATGTCAAGAAAATTGCCTCGATCACGACACCACCTTTCACTCTTTGCTGGAGAAGCCGACAATCGCCGTGAGGCGAGAAACAGTTAGGTACTTCCAAACAGCGTTAGTCCCAGACCCATCGAGGAAATGACGTGATAGTCGATAGGTCCCTGCGATTGCCCGATTTCGGCCCCGAGCTTGTAGGAGTTTCGAGAAGAATTTCTCCTTGAGGCTCGCTTCAGTTGTCCTTTGATGCGGGGAGAACGAGAGAATTCCACAGAGAATGCTGTCCGGGATCCGTCGGTGTGCGACGGAAGAATGGAGAGAACTAGCTTCCTTCTCTCTTACCGGAACAAAAATGCTACCCTCGTCAACGCGAGGAGCCGGTTCTGCTCCTAAACCTTTTTGAGGGTAGTCGACTCACAGGAAGGCGGAGCCCGAACCTCTGAACAATCTACGGCCCCTCGTGAACTCGAACGTTTAGGAAAATTGAGGGGAAAGCGGCAACTCGGCTCAGTGCTCTCCCCCAGATTTCACGGAATTCGGAGCTGTGAGAGCTCGTTCTTCCCGATTCAATTTGCAGAAGGATCGCCGTCGCTAACAAGATTCCATCAGCCGATATTTCTTCTTTCGTGGGAAGGGTTCCGGAAAATTGGCTGTGAGCCGGTCGGAGGGAAAATTCGATTAAGGACTGGAAATGCTCTTGGAAATCGGAAAGCATATCGGATAGCAACCGCTTCGCTGAAATGGCTGGGGATGATTCTCCACCCTGTATTGAGAGCCGAGCCTAAAATCCGGTTTCCCGTTCGACGGGAGGATGATTCCGTAGAGCTGGGGCGAAATGAAATCACGATTCGGGTCTGTGTTCTGCATTCGAATCTATATGCCTCGAAACGGGTATTCCGCGTGACAGCACAATTCTTGCCGCGGGCTTCCCCGGGCCTCGAATTGAACAGCCACTCAAGGGTCCGCATCACACATCGGAACTCCCAACGGATCGCGCTCGATTGGAAACGATGTATCCATCGATTCGAAGCACTCATCCGGTATATCTGAGACCACATATGGTGCCGGAGTAGACGACGACCAAGAGCGCGCGGTGCTTTTCGAACGATGGACTGGCGATTCCATTTTCTTCCCAGAGATGAGCTGAATTCGATCGTCTTCTGCTCAGGCGAAGGAAACAGAGTGGGGGTTGGTTCATTATAGCTGCTTGACGGGTCCAGACACCCATTCGAGGGCCTTGACATCTGTAGGGAGGTCACAGCAGATCGGGAACTCCCTCACCCACTCTTGTCTTGCTCATTGCACGGTGGATAATGAACCAGTTCTGGATTTCAAGGAATGCATCTCCCCATGGAAAGCGTCTCAAAAAATACCTTCTCTCCTTTCTACCAAAAACTGACTGAGAAACTCCACGCAGGACAGGACCCCGCTCAAACGCACGGCAGCTCCAGATTCTCAGCCAAGGAGCTGTGAGATGGGCGAACGATCGCTTCAACCTTGACGTCAAGAGCCGGCTCCTCGGCGAAACGAGTCCTCGGTGCATTCGTCCAATATGCCCTCAGGAAAGCCGAATCCGAAAACTTTTCCACCCGCACAAGGTTCTCAGATTGCCGGGCGTTCGAGCAGCCTCCTATTCCGCGTCAAGCCTGACACTCTCAAACTCGATCGGTTTTGGGTCTCTGCGTCAGTTCTTTCGAGGAAGTTGAAAGAAAGAGACGTTTTTTTTCGACTTGTTCTGGTAAATGCAATTCTTGACCGATTCAAGCGAGTAAAGGAGAAACAGATGCGTCATCTTTCCAGCTATCGAACGAGGAGAAAAATGAATCGGATAATTTTTCACCGAGTTATGAGCAAAAGAATCTAGGGTGAGAAAGTTCCCGACTCATGATGACCACCCTTTCATCCTTCACGTCGCTCCTGGCGTGTCTTTTCGAACTCACGGAAAGGCTCCCCGGATCAAGGAGAGGAGCCGGTCGCCAACTGTCATCAAGTCGTGAGGATAGAGGCTCCTTGCGCATTCAGCGGAATCCGAATGGAGATCGTCGAAGCGAGTTGACTCTCCGCCTTGCAACCATCAATTGTGCATCATCCCGGAGCTCGACTCTGATAGCGTATCGTTGATGATCCGGGTTGCGATCTTGCCCAGCGCTGAATCAGGAAGCCCGTTCCCCCCTAGATGATGAAGATCTCCGGATTATCGAGCGAAATCTGAGAACGTTTAATTCTCGTCCGGCTCAATACAGCATCACGTAGCGACACGAATATCCAGCTCAGCAAACCACGGCCATTGAGTTTGAACAATCATATAATTACCAGCCGGCCTTTGGCCGACTGGAGTCGGCCGCGCTGCGCGCGGTTGGACGGCGTTCCCTGCCATCGAGGCACTTTTCTCTCCCTTCACTGGGTCAGCATTCTGATTTTGAGAAATATGGTCAGATTGACACCGGAATCACCCCTCCAGAGTTGGAAAGAAATGCTCAGATTGGTCTCGGAATCACCCCTCCAGAGTTGGGAAGTAATGCTCAGATTGACCCCGGAATCACCCCTCCGGAGTTGGGAAGTAATGCTCAGATTGATCTCGGAATCACCCCTCCAGAGTTGGGAAGTGATGCTCAGATTGACCCCGGAATCACCCCTCCGGAGTTGGGAAGTAATGCTCAGATTGGTCTCGGAATCAACCCTCCAGAGTTGGGAAGTAATGCTCAGATTGACCCCGGAATCACCCCTCCAGAGTTGGAAAGAAATGCTCAGATTGGTCTCGGAATCACCCCTCCAGAGTTGGGAAGTAATGCTCAGATTGACCCCGGAATCACCCCCCCAGAGTTGGAAAGAAATGCTCAGATTGGTCTCGGAATCACCCCTCCAGAGTTGGGAAGTAATGCTCAGATTGGTCTCGAAATCACCCCTCCAGAGTTGGGAAGTAATGCTCAGATTGGTCTCGAAATCACCCCTCCAGAGTTGGGAAGTAATGCTCAGATTGGTCTCGGAATCACCCCTCCAGAGTTGGGAAGTAATGCTCAGATTGGCCCCGGAATCACCCCTCCAGAGTTGGGAAGTAATGCTCAGATTGGTATCGGAATCACCCCTCCAGAGTTGGAAAGTAATGCTCAGATTGGTATCGGAATCACCCCTCCAGAGTTGGGAAGTAATGCTCAGATTGGCCCCGGAATCACCCCTCCAGAGTTGGGAAGTAATGCTCAGATTGGCCCCGGAATCACCCCTCCAGAGTTGGGAAGTAATGCTCAGATTGGTATCGGAATCACCCCTCCAGAGTTGGAAAGTAATGCTCAGATTGGTATCGGAATCACCCCTCCAGAGTTGGAAAGTAATGCTCAGATTGGTATCGGAATCACCCCTCCAGAGTTGGGAAGTAATGCTCAGATTGGTATCGGAATCACCCCTCCAGAGTTGGAAAGTAATGCTCAGATTGGTATCGGAATCACCCCTCCAGAGTTGGGAAGTAATGCTCAGATTGGCCCCGGAATCACCCCTCCAGAGTTGGGAAGTAATGCTCAGATTGGTATCGGAATCACCCCTCCAGAGTTGGAAAGTAATGCTCAGATTGGTCTCGGAATCACCTCTCCGGAGTTGGGAAGTAATGCTCAGATTGGTCTCGGAATCACCCCTACAGAGTTGGGAAGTAATGCTCAGATTGGTCTCGGAATCACCCCTCCAGAGTTGGGAAGTAATGCTCAGATTGACCCCGGAATCACCCCTCCAGAGTTGGAAAGAAATGCTCAGATTGGTCTCGGAATCACCCCTCCAGAGTTGGGAAGTAATGCTCAGATTGACCCCGGAATCACCCCCCCAGAGTTGGAAAGAAATGCTCAGATTGGTCTCGGAATCACCCCTCCAGAGTTGGGAAGTAATGCTCAGATTGGTCTCGAAATCACCCCTCCAGAGTTGGGAAGTAATGCCCAGATTGGTCTCGGAATCACCCCTCCAGAGTTGGGAAGTAATGCTCAGATTGGCCCCGGAATCACCCCTCCAGAGTTGGGAAGTAATGCTCAGATTGGTCTCGGAATCACCCCTCCAGAGTTGGGAAGTAATGCTCAGATTGGTATCGGAATCACCCCTCCAGAGTTGGAAAGTAATGCTCAGATTGGTATCGGAATCACCCCTCCAGAGTTGGGAAGTAATGCTCAGATTGGCCCCGGAATCACCCCTCCAGAGTTGGGAAGTAATGCTCAGATTGGTATCGGAATCACCCCTCCAGAGTTGGAAAGTAATGCTCAGATTGGTCTCGGAATCACCTCTCCAGAGTTGGGAAGTAATGCTCAGATTGGTCTCGGAATCACCCCTCCGGAGTTGAGAAGTAATGCTCAGATTGGTCTCGGAATCACCCCTCCAGAGTTGGGAAGTAATGCTCAGATTGGTCTCGGAATCACCCCTCCAGAGTTGGGAAGTAATGCTCAGATTGGCCCCGGAATCACCCCTCCAGAGTTGGGAAGTAATGCTCAGATTGGCCCCGGAATCACCCCTCCAGAGTTGGGTAGTAATGCTCAGATTGGCCCCGGAATCACCCCTCCAGAGTTGGGAAGTAATGCTCAGATTGGCCCCGGAATCACCCCTCCAGAGTTGGGAAGTAATGCTCAGATTGGTCTCGGAATCACCCCTCCAGAGTTGGGAAGTAATGCTCAGATTGGTCTCGGAATCACCCCTCCAGAGTTGGGAAGTAATGCTCAGATTGGTCTCGGAATCACCCCTCCAGAGTTGGGAAGTAATGCTCAGATTGGTCTCGGAATCACCCCTCCAGAGTTGGGAAGTAATGCTCAGATTGGTCTCGAAATCACCCCTCCGGAGTTGAGAAGTAATGCTCAGATTGGTCTCGGAATCACCCCTCCAGAGTTGGGAAGTAATGCTCAGATTGGTCTCGGAATCACCCCTCCAGAGTTGGGAAGTAATGCTCAGATTGGCCCCGGAATCACCCCTCCAGAGTTGGGAAGTAATGCTCAGATTGGCCCCGGAATCACCCCTCCAGAGTTGGGAAGTAATGCTCAGATTGGTCTCGGAATCACCCCTCCAGAGTTGGGAAGTAATGCTCAGATTGGTCTCGGAATCACCCCTCCGGAGTTGGGAAGTAATGCTCAGATTGACCCCGGAATCACCCCTCCGGAGTTGGGAAGTAATGCTCAGATTGGTATCGGAATCACCCCTCCAGGTTTGGAAAGTAATGCTCAGATTGGTCTCGGAATCACCTCTCCAGAGTTGGAAAGTAATGCTCAGATTGGTCTCGGAATCACCCCTCCAGAGTTGGAAAGTAATGCTCAGATTGGTATCGGAATCACCCCTCCAGAGTTGGGAAGTAATGCTCAGATTGGCCCCGGAATCACCCCTCCAGAGTTGGGAAGTAATGCTCAGATTGGTATCGGAATCACCCCTCCAGAGTTGGAAAGTAATGCTCAGATTGGTATCGGAATCACCCCTCCAGAGTTGGGAAGTAATGCTCAGATTGGCCCCGGAATCACCCCTCCAGAGTTGGGAAGTAATGCTCAGATTGGTATCGGAATCACCCCTCCAGAGTTGGAAAGTAATGCTCAGATTGGTCTCGGAATCACCCCTCCAGAGTTGGAAAGTAATGCTCAGATTGGTCTCGGAATCACCCCTCCAAAGTTGGGAAGTAATGCTCAGATTGGCCCCGGAATCACCCCTCCAGAGTTGGGAAGTAATGCTCAGATTGGCCCCGGAATCACCCCTCCAGAGTTGGGAAGTAATGCTCAGATTGGTATCGGAATCACCCCTCCAGAGTTGGAAAGTAATGCTCAGATTGGTCTCGGAATCACCCCTCCAGAGTTGGAAAGTATTGCTCAGATTGGTCTCGGAATCACCCCTCCAAAGTTGGGAAGTAATGCTCAGATTGGCCCCGGAATCACCCCTCCAAAGTTGGAAAGTGATGCTCAGATTGGTCTCGAAATCACCCCTCCAGAGTTGGAAAGTAATGCTCAGATTGGTCTCGGAATCACCCCTCCAAAGTTGGGAAGTAATTCTCAGATTGGCCCCGGAATCACCCCTCCAGAGTTGGGAAGTAATGCTCAGATTGGCCCCGGAATCACCCCTCCAGAGTTGAGAAGTAATGCTCAGATTGGTCTCGGAATCACCCCTCCAGAGTTGGAAAGTAATGCTCAGATTGGTCTCGGAATCACCCCTCCGAAGTTGGGAAGTAATGCTCAGATTGGCCCCGGAATCACCCCTCCAGAGTTGGGAAGTAATGCTCAGATTGGTATCGGAATCACCCCTCCAGAGTTGGAAAGTAATGCTCAGATTGGTCTCGGAATCACCCCTCCAGAGTTGGAAAGTAATGCTCAGATTGGTCTCGGAATCACCCCTCCAAAGTTGGGAAGTAATGCTCAGATTGGCCCCGGAATCACCCCTCCAGAGTTGGAAAGTAATGCTCAGATTGGTCTCGGAATCACCCCTCCAGAGTTGGAAAGTAATGCTCAGATTGGTCTCGGAATCACCCCTCCAAAGTTGGGAAGTAATGCTCAGATTGGCCCCGGAATCACCCCTCCAGAGTTGGGAAGTAATGCTCAGATTGGCCCCGGAATCACCCCTCCAGAGTTGGAAAGTAATGGTCAGATTGGTCTCGGAATCACCCCTCCAAAGTTGGAAAGTGATGCTCAGATTGGTCTCGAAATCACCCCTCCAGAGTTGGGAAGTAATGCTCAGATTGGTCTCGGAATCACCCCTCCAGATTTGAAAAGCAATGGTCAGATCGGTTCCGGAATCACCCCTCCAGAGTTGGAAAGTAATGGTCAGATTGGTCTCGGAATCACCCCTCCAAAGTTGGAAAGTAATGCTCAGATTGGTCTCGGAATCACCCCTCCAGAGTTGGAAAGTAATGCTCAGATTGGTCTCGGAATCACCCCTCCAAAGTTGGGAAGTAATGCTCAGATTGGTCTCGGAATCACCCCTCCGAAGTTGGGAAGTAATGCTCAGATTGGCCCCGGAATCACCCCTCCAGAGTTGGGAAGTAATGCTCAGATTGGTATCGGAATCACCCCTCCAGAGTTGGAAAGTAATGCTCAGATTGGTCTCGGAATCACCCCTCCAGAGTTGGGAAGTAATGCTCAGATTGGTCTCGGAATCACCCCTCCAAAGTTGGGAAGTAATGCTCAGATTGGCCCCGGAATCACCCCTCCAGAGTTGGAAAGTAATGCTCAGATTGGTCTCGGAATCACCCCTCCAGAGTTGGAAAGTAATGCTCAGATTGGTCTCGGAATCACCCCTCCAAAGTTGGGAAGTAATGCTCAGATTGGCCCCGGAATCACCCCTCCAGAGTTGGGAAGTAATGCTCAGATTGGCCCCGGAATCACCCCTCCAGAGTTGGAAAGTAATGGTCAGATTGGTCTCGGAATCACCCCTCCAAAGTTGGAAAGTGATGCTCAGATTGGTCTCGAAATCACCCCTCCAGAGTTGGGAAGTAATGCTCAGATTGGTCTCGGAATCACCCCTCCAGAGTTGGGAAGTAATGCTCAGATTGGTCTCGGAATCACCCCTCCAGATTTGAAAAGCAATGGTCAGATCGGTTCCGGAATCACCCCTCCACGTTTTGAAAAGTATGGTCAGATTGGTTCTAGAATCACCCCTCCACGTTTTGAAAAGTATGGTCAGATTGGTTCTAGAATCACCTCTCCAGACTCGGGAGAGTATGTTCAGATTGGTCCCAGAATCACCTTCATCTCTTTCAGAAAAAGTGCGGACAAACTGACAGACTGACAAACTGACAGACTGACAAACTGACAAACTGACAGACTAAGCCGATTATATATAGTAAGGATAAAGATTATGCATCCTACGAAGAGCTCAAAATGCTGGCTCAAAAAGTTATCATCTGATTCCTGTATTTCCCTGGTGAAAGAGTCGCTGAGCTGCCCTTACGATTCGAGGCGTAGCGTGCGTGCCGCTCGGCGCGGGCCCGTGAAATTCAACAAAGTTCCCAGAGCTCGTGAAAACTTATCGACCGCGGAACCAGGAAAGCCGTTGAACGGTGCTCATGCGGTCCCTGCGGGAGTCCCGGTCGCGGCCAAACGGATTCTACGGTTTCCCTGCGGAGGACTCGAAGATGAAGTTTTGAGCGTCTCCTGCGCGCCCTCGAAGCCGCCTGCGCAGGCCACGTTCAGGAACGTGAATGGGATTACGATCACAGGTTTCATAGGTGGCCGGGAAGCCGGTATCGCATTCCGTAAACACTGGTCCACGAGCACTACTTCGATAACAGTTTTTCGATACTTTGACCGCTGATTCCTCTGGATCGCTGCCTGCGAGTGCCGAACGAACACAGTGCAAGTTCTTCCCCCCTGTACAACTTATGATCCCGGAAATTCTTGGCTCAGTGAGGCTCCCACGAGACAACTACACCGGTGGCTGAACGAAGAACGGCTTCGTCATACCGCGGGGAAGGAGTCTTTGCTGGGAAGCGCAAAGAGGACTACGAATGGGGGATGGGCGCCGGAGAGCTTTTCCGAATTGTGGGGCGACGATGAATAGGTCGACTATTTAAAATAGCCTCATGGATACGGTGCGTCGTCCACTCTGGAGTTTATCGAGCTCCCAACGTGAGACCCTGAAAATGGCTGAGAACGCGAAACGGAAAATCAATGGAACAAGATCGCCTAGGGAAACGATCAGTCCAGAGTTTCGCTGCATACAAAGTCCGATAGAGGGAAACAATGCAAAACACAAGGCATACACCGAAACGGAATGGTTGTTCTCTCCACTCCAAAGATTGAACGTTGAGACTCTACACGATCAAAGTTGTTCTACATTTTTTAGTCACGCTGTGGCCTGAATTACGTGCTCAAGCTTAGAGTTCACCCTCGTATCCGCTGGATTGGAGTAGTTCTGTAATGTTCTACTACGATTCATTTCGATCTGGCCTTCCAAAAATGCATGGCTTCCCAAATGATGTAGCTAGAGTCCGAACGAATACCGGCTCCGAGATAAAAGACGATGCCATGATTTTTGGGAGGATGGTAGAATCGAGCTTCATTACTGCGGGAAGAATCTTTCGTTTTCTAGAGCCGCACCTCCTTCTTTGACTACCTGACGGATCCTGTCCGATCAGAGCCAACTAGAAGGACCTGATCCCGTACAGATTGGATGCTGGCTCGGAATCGAGGTACGAGTCCATGAAGAACCAAGCATCTACATTCTCAGGATAGCTGTACAACTTTGAGAGTTAATTAGCCCCCAGATTCGGCGGATCTCGGATCTTGTGGTGCAAAGCTCTGATACACGGTACAAGGGGAGGTTTCTTTCCGGTGAGAAGAACTTATCGCTACGTGAGCCCTCCACCGTTTGCACAAGGATGGAATACGTCGTGAATATACTCGGCCGCTATTGAGCCACTCTCCGAGACGCTCAAATTATGTAGCGCGCTTCTGAGGATCCTGCTGGTCTAAAGCAAATGATGAGGACGTCTGCATCATGGACAGCGGCTTGCAAAATGTCGCAGATCTGATGGGAGACAGCCTCGGCTTCACCGTTCACATCCCAGCGCTGAAGAGACAACGCTAGCCGCCGACCACGGATGAAGCTGACACCTCACGCTTTGTCGTGGAAGTTTTATGGGCGGTCGAGGCAGCTCACGGAATACTTGGCAGAGCTTCTGTCTGCTGTGCAATCGAGTCGGCAACTAGCTTCTGTCCAGAATCCCTGCGCAGGGTATGGGTTCATGGTTCTTGACTCGGCTCGAGATATGTACAAGTTCACAATCTGACCAGGCTAGCCTTTCCTTTCGGGTGCTTCCGCAGATCGTTTGGTCTCCTTTTCCCATTCATCGAAGGCAAGGTTCGGCTCGTACGCCAGCGATGGGTCCTGCATTTGCTCCGGGAGGCCTGGTTCTTAGAGAAAATCATCGTCTGTGCAGTGTGTGTCATCGCATTCGAAGATTATGTAATGTACAGAATCGTCGTATGGGTCGCATCCCAAGCATGTGTGCTTCCCTGACAGAAAAAACATACATTTGAGAGAGGTCTCGAGTGCGACATCGATCTGCATGAAGAAGTCTCCCAACGCATGGTTGGCACGCAGGCGATCCCGAGCATCCCAGCTCAAGGACTCGAGGGGAACCGATGGTATTGGCTCCAGGAACCTTCTCAGACATGTCAACCGATGAAAACCGTGAGATCCCTCGAGGTGCAAGTTGAATCTCTCAACATCACATTATTGGGTCCGTACACAAGTTCTGAACGCTAAACTTGGACAGCTCATAACTCCGCTTCCAGAAAGCGCAGAAAGATGATAAAACACTCAAAATCCCCTGAATTCAGTTAACTTTTAGATGCTGCCGATTTCCCGCCTGCCGACGGTTTTACTGAAATGGTTGAAAATCGAAAAATCGCGATTTTTCGACTCCGGTAGAATCCCCCTGTTATGACCCCCTGTTTTCCCTTGTGAATCATAAAGTTCGTCGAAAATTGAGCTGTTTCAAACAACAAAATCAAGCAATTCGGCCGCTGCAAAGCGGAGATATCGGCCTCGGGAGTTACGATTCTCAGCCCTCTCGACCACCATGATCGGTACGGTGTATGGGAAAAATATGAGCCTTTTCAGAAAATGCTTCATCTCCCCTGAGAAACGAACCAATTTGAGATGCCGCATAGCACATGTTAAAGCTCGCCGGCCGGTCGGAGAACACATCTCTCCGTCCGGCCGGCCGGGCCATGTCGTCGTCTGGAGCAGGAAAATCGTTGGTTTTGGCCGCGTCCGTCCGGGACGTACTGCGCCCTTATATCGAACGCACGCAGACTGAGCGGCGGGTGGTACTTGAGGAGTGGGATACGTTTCGCCGGGTTCGGAGCTCCAAAAACATGTCATATGATCCTATTCTTGGCTTTTCAAGAGTTCTATGGGAAAATCCTGGGACTGCTCAACCAGCGAAACTGAAGTTTGTGATATTTTTCCCACCCACCTAACATAGTGGCCAAGAGGGCTGAAAATCGAAACCTCCGCGCCAATATCTCTGCTTCATAGCGGCCTCATTGCGTTTTTTTTTTTGAAACAGCTGAATTTTCGACGGACTCTATGATTTCGACGAGGGAACAGGCGGCCATGATCTTAGCTTCGCCGGAATCGGAGAACGCGATCTTTCGATTTTCGTCCAGTTCAGTGGGACCGTCGGTGTTGGCAGGTCGTTCGTTGGATCAATACGGAATTGACAGCAACTGAAAACTGACTGGATTTCGCATATTTGGAGTGTTTTATAATCTTTCCTGCCCCATTGCGCTAAACTCTGACCGCTGATAACTTTTGCACGCACCCAAGACCTCATATTGTAAAAGTGTTCCATCGAATATCGATGCTGCGAGCGCGCGAATGTGGTTGGCTGGTGCTCCCATGAGGCAGCGATGGTCTATTCATTATCCATACGCGATACAAGATGGTCAAGTGCGTTGTCATTACGAAATTATAATTGGGGAGTGCTTGATCGAGCTGGATCCGTTAGATTCTCAAAGAAGAATCTGACCACATTTTTCTGGGTCTGTGGAGGTGTTTCCGGGATCGATCTGACCATACTCTCTGGAGTCTACGGAGGTGATTGCGGAGCCGATCTGACCATAACAACATATACCAATCAGCCGAATGACAAGAATAGTTTCAGGAATGATGCTGACCTGATGAAGACAGAAGAAGTGCCTGTATGCCAAGGACCGTAGTCCAACCGCGCGGAGCGCGGCCGACTCTAGTCGGCCAAGGCCGGCTACATAATTGGTGTTGATGTCCATTGATTGCTGAGCAAGAGTCGATAGAGATCATCGAGCTCTGGAACTGATGGTCAGCATGCGAAGCAGGCAATCCTGCGGTCCTCACTACAAAGGTGGCAATCATGCAGTCTCACGGCGGAACTGGGCCTGGCCCGTCAACTCCAAAGGAACTCGGGTCCTGGAGAGGGTGTAAAACTCTGGAGAATCGACCAGAACCGTCCATCTCTGAGGAGAACCAGGAGCCAGTAATCCGCCGAAACGTCGCCGGCTCGGGGCACCATTCGAAAGCTTTTTTGCTACAGCTTTCGCCATCGGTCAGTTCGGTGTTTATTTCTGTCAGCTTCTGCGATTTTGGGGATTGAAATTCAATCAGCGCGACTCCTCTAATGTTCTCTTGATATTCTCGAGAAGCCACGGGAGCTTGGGGAGAGAAAAAAAACTTCATTTGCATCAGAGCAACCCTCAGAATTGTCAACAACACAAATTCCCATTCTGGCAGCCTGCACTGCGGGCCTCGGAACTTTCAACCATCCTCCAGAGGAAATTAGAGTGTGCTTGAATATCCGAGTCAGAATAGACCCTGCTCTAACTCTCCGAATTGCTTGACGTCTTGGGAGTTGCCAGACGCCAAGCGATTCGGGGAGTTTCGCTCTCTCCAACCAGAGGCTCATGAGGACGAAACTTGAGAGGCGATCGAGCTCGTGACTGTCGACCTCCAAGAGTGTTCCCGGCACTCACTCAACTGCATGACCGAGAGATGATCACGGCTCGAAGCCGAGCAGCGCGCGCATACCCGTCCCGATGCGCGAGCTGTCGACTATGTTGTCTCTTGGGCTCTCTGTGCTGTGATGTTGTTGGTGGTCTGTCTGCTTTCCAACTACAGGCTTGTGCTTGGATTTCGTTCAAAGGTCGTCTGCTTGCTGAATAACCGGCGGACCGTCGGTTTTAACTTGTTTGGTTTTAACCTAACTAATCGGTGCAGATCGCGATCTAAACTAGAGTTTCTCCTCGGAAATTGGAGTCTCTTCCTCTACGCACGTGAAGGCCGACGGATATGGGCAGCTCTTGAATACCATTCGCGCGGCTCGTCATTATTAAAGCAGCTATCGTTCATCAAATCACTTCAGAGGTCAGATCCCGCAAAAGCTGTCATTTGTTTTGTAGCCCCAGAAAGCCTCAGATACAGTTGAGGTGTGTGTCGCTGTGCTTTCCACGCGCACGATTGTTTCGCGGGCTTTGATTGGAGCATGTAGATCGCGGCTCGATAAGGCTCTCGCGAAAATATGGTGGTGGAAATGAGATCCGGTTTCAGAGCAGTTCCGACATGAATCTCTTGACAATGACATCTGACCACATCAAACTACTATGCCTCGAGTACCTCTCCGATCATTGCCGTCCCGGGTGGAAATTAGATCCAGTCTCACGGAGGTGGCAAAACGCGGGAGGAAAATCCACGGAGGGCAAGAAGATATCAGAAATCGAATGCATGATGAGCCCGTAGCTTCCGAATCTCACCATGCTCCACTAAACCTACTCAATAGCTTTAGTCGTAGGCAGTCGATTACGCAGCGCTGTCCGAGTAAACAGGACGTTCTGCCACGAAGAGCACGTGATCACATCGGAGTTCTCCCGGATATCCTCGGGCCCCAATCATACTCGATCAATATAATCGAACTCGAACAAAGATACAGTTCGGGATCGAGTTCCGGAGCCTCTGAGTGACAACTCCGTGATATTCCAGGCCACAGAACAAATCTGAAGCTTGACCATGACTGACACAGAGGGAACAGGGGAAACGATAGTCACTATAGTCCATTTCAACGACTGTTACAACATAGAATCTCAGAAAGCCGAACCCGTGGGTGGTGCAGCCCGATTCAAGACCGTTCTGAAGTCTTTCGATTCCTTGGACCCTCTGGTTCTATTCAGCGGCGATATCCTGTCCCCATCAAACAGTGAGTGCCATCGCTTCCGTCTGATTTCCATACTGGTATCGAGGAGCCTTGACTCTGTTGGAATAGGCTCATGACGAGCTCACGAGTCTCTGTTCGAAAACGAGGTCTTCCCGGAAACGAATGTAGTCAACAAATCTAATTTTCATCGAGATTCCACGAAGAAGCTCTCCTTTCAGTAAGTACTTTCACAAAAGGCGAACAAATGATCACAGTACTCAACTCATTCAAAACCGCCTGCGCCGTTTACGGCAACCATGAATTTGGTGAGTTCTTGCTACACACCTACTCCGAGTTCGTGACGAAGACAGAAAGAGAGAGTCTCCCTGAGAATCCCTTCTTGCAGACTACGGTATTGACAACCTCATAAATGTCAAGAACAAATGTAATTTCCCGTGGCTCATGAGCAACGTATTGGACAGAGAGACACAAACTCTCCTTGCTGAAGGCCTGGAATACGTTGTTTTGGAAAACAAGGGAAAAAAGGTCCGTGATCGAGTGTGAACGGAACCCGGCTCCGGGACCGAACTTCTTTCTCCATGGCGAGACTGCAGGCCATTAATCGAACTTTTTCTCAGCAAATGTATCCCTGAGCGAGAAGCCTGAGTCGTAAGCAAGCTTTTCTTCTCCTAGATCGGGCTCATCGGTCTTGTTGAAATGGAATGGATCGCCTGTATCCCACACATAGAGGCCGATGACGTGGAATTTCAAGACTTCGTTGAAAAAGGTCGAAGTCTGGCACGCCTCCTCAAGGGCCCTGAATTCGGATGTGACTACGTTATTGCGTTGACCCACATGCGGTTCCCCAATGATTTTCGGTTGGCTGAGAATGTGGAGGAGATTGATTTGATCCTTGGAGGACACGACCATGTGTACGACGTGCGAGCGGTCAACGGCAGACACATCGTCAAATCGGGAACCGATTTCCGCCAAATGTCGAAGATCAAATTGAAGTTCAAATCAGACAAGTCGGTGGCGTTGGAAATCGAGGAGATCAACGTAACATCGGCTTTCGAAGAGGATCCGGGACTTGTTGAGCAGCTGAAAAAGTATAACGAGATGGTGGACGGTGAGAAATGTGCATTTTTCAGCCGGCTTTTATGATAGATCATCTGGGCAGCCTCTCTCGCAGTTGAAGACCGTGTTCCCCACAGGTCAAATGGACGCAGTGGTCGGTTTCTTCTCCGTTGATATCGACGGTCGATTCGGATCGAGCAGAACTAAGGAAACGAATCTTGGAAGCTTCGTGGCTGACATCCTGAGAGCCTCAGTGCACGCGGACATCGCCATTCTCAACTCAGGTACATTCAGATCGGATCGCGTGCACGAGGCGGGAATTTTCACCATGCGCGACATCGTACGTATTGAGCGTTTTTTCGCGACCATTACAGCATCGGGGTGAATCTGATTCAGAATCGGATCAGGAAGTGATCAAGTCATTGCTTGCTTGATGGAATCGAATCCTCATTTTCCCTTTCGAGGCTGCGGAATCTGTACAAGAGTGATAACTTTCCAGATCTCCATATTTCCATCTTTCGACGCTATCGTTGTTACTGAAGTGACCGGCGCACAAATAAAGGGAGCGTTGGAGAACGGAGTGAGTCAGTATCCAAGGCTCGAGGGTCGGTTTCCGCAGGTATCTTTCCAACTCCATGGCTTCGTCTCATGAAGAATGATTGAAACCGTATGAGCGTTGATTCTCGGTCGGAGTCTCAGTCCTTGATCTGGACTTGGCTGCATCCGCAGGTATCCGGAGTCGCCTTCGCTTTCAATCCGAAGGAGCCTCCCGGACAGCGCGTTAAGTATGAACACACGAAAGTAGGCGAAGAGCAGCTGGATCCGAGCAAGCGTTACCGCTTGGTCTCCAAGTCATTCATCTGGACAGGACGCGACGGATACGATACCCTGAAGAATTCACCGGTCCTCGTATGTACGATAGGGCTTGCATTTTATCCCCGTTCGATCACGTCCGAGTCGCATCTACGGTGAGCATTTGTCGCAGGTTGATCCTGATGAGCTTCCACCGCTGCGTACAGTAGTACAATGCTATCTATCGGCTATGCAGAGCTCTTTTGATGCTGAGAAGCAACACCAGAGGCATCATCGACCAAGCCTCGTACCTTCGTGCAGGTAGGTGGTGGTTTATCCGGATGGTTCCTCTCCAAAAGTGAATTGAGCTTATCCCAGATCATTCTCCCGGGTACGCGGACAGTTTCGACAGAGGATTTGCTGAGTCATCTCCGGAGAGTGGAATCGTCAAATTCCACCCAGTCATAGACGGCAGAATCATCACTCTCACGAAAGAGGTTAGAATCATTGAGTCGGGTATTGTTCACACAGTAATAATTCGAAGAGAGTCAGGAATAGACCTGCATTCCCGTTGAGCAGAGAGCGAGAAATCATGGTGTTAAAACCATTGAGGTGACTACTATGCCCCATGAGTGAAAGTGATCAGCTCAAAGAGCTCTGAAATATTGCTACGTTGTTTTCGTCATCCTTTTCTTCGTGATGGTGAACTACAAGATATGAGAAAAAGATGAAGATTTTTTCGCCCAGCTTACTGTTAGCTTCCAATTTCGGTCATGACACTCTTCTATCCATCTCAGATTTGAGCTATAAACTCCAAGTGCGAAAATCGGACTTCGAACGTTCCCAGGAGTTTGCTGAGCTTGGAGCGAAACGGTGGGTCTGGATGAGGAAGTGTCAGAACCAAAATTGAGCAGCACAGTGAGCTTAGCAGCAGTCATATTCATCCTTCTCTCTTATCATGCTCCGTAAGGGACCGAGGGATAAATGTGAAGACAGCGAGCTGATATTCCAGAGCTCATTGCGGCGAAGAGAGTCCCTCTGAGACTTCATCCCCTATCCTGGGTGTTTTCATGATTATGGATTTCCGCTCCTCATAAAACGGGAAAGCAGTTCTGGTCAGGACTGTTCACTCAATACACCCGTAGCGGAACCAATGAACTCCAGGGATTCTGTTTCTAGTGGTATGCCGAAAACTCTGGTTTGCTGAACCAGACCCCGAGGTGTCCCACCGTCAAACCCGAAGATTTCGTCTGATAGGTGCCTTGCGGCTGTCGAGAGCAGAAGCACTGCGCTGCCACTCCTGGAGCCTCACTGGCGGTAGTAGAGACGCCGAAGCAAACCTACCTCTGGATGTTGATGCTATTTTGTGACTGATCTTCACTCATCCCAGTCGCAAGCCTCAAGGTTGCCTTGGCAGCATTCATTCCGTCGCTCCTTGATCGCCCGAAGCATACATATTTCCGTGTATGTTCTCGTAGCGGGTTTCCCTCATTCGGAATCATCTCTGGAACTCAAGTCATGACGATAACTCGTTCCGAGAGCGCGAGCATATTGTCTTCTGTCTCCCGGGCCATATTACCCCTTCCAAATAAGATTATTTCGGGCTCCACTGGAGAGTGCAACTTGTCCGCGACAGATCACATCGGCGTCAGAACTTTAACGAGCTCAACAAGGCAGCCGCGATCTCGTTGCGACATACTTAGGTCTTCTTTTCATTGGTCGTACCCTGATGGAGCGTCAGTCTCTTCTGATGATCGGTCTATGTTTCGGCAGCACATCACATCGAGTACAAAGGCGACAGTTAATGACATGACCACTTCGAAAGGATACCGGAACAATGCAGTTCCAAGGACAAGGTTTGAGGCCCCTGGAATCACATTCCTGTGTCATGTTCATCCCTTGGGAACAAATGGCTCAACTACCGGAATGAATAAACGAGTGTTCAAGTTTGCGAGAATCAAGTAACGATTCCTTAGAGAACAGAGAGCGGCAGGGGATCCTGCATGGCTGGTTCCAAAAAACAAACTCGTTTTGGTCAATGTGCATTCTGAATTTATTATTTTCATCAGTTGACTGCTGCCATTGATGAAGAATTTCTGAAAAGTTGTCCGTTAATTCTTCCGTCAACTGTTCCCTACATTCTCAGTGAGTCCGGATTTGTCCGTTCAGATCCGCTGGCTTTGCGTCATCCATGGTTTTTCGTTTACGTCGTGTATATATTATATTAGATCAAAGTACAAAAAATCTCAACTATGTACAACTACGCCTGCTTGCGCGAGCCTAGATCTAGGACGAGTCCTGATTCGTTTTGAATCCTTCCTCTTCATTTGATGTCATCATCACTCAAGTGAGGAGATTCTTCGAAAAAGTGATTTCATTCACTTTCAAGCATTCTTCATTCTTCTGATGGTGTGTCAAGGTTCAGGACGCTATGCACGTCTGTTGTGAGGGGAGTCGGCGGAACGCTTTCGATTGCACGCGGATCCTTTGAGGAACCGATGAAAGTTATTCCATGTGAGATATATATTCATGTATTTATATGGGTATGTTCAATGTTCCCGCACCGCCTCAGGGTTCGCATCGCTCAAATCAGATGACAGACTTATTCAGACTGACGCCACGCCCAAAAAGCTCCTCAAGTTGGAGCTCCTTCCATTCTCACGTGACATTTTTTGCACAATTGGGGAGTCAGAAGTGCCTGACTCGACACTTCAGGATGATTGCTAATTTCAGTTCCCGAGCTGATGCCGACAATTCGCCGTTTCCGATCCGCTGCTTTTGTAATTTCGAGGTTTCGAAGAAGAATGCTTCCGTGAATGTGAGACTTGAGGTTCAGACCTTGGACCTCTCTTCTGGTTCATGATGCTCTTCTGATGAGGAATTGAGGTGCATCGCGTTCTTCTTCCCGCGTATTTTGTGTTACAATAGCCTCCATTCTGATATGTTTTCCTTTCGCTGTGAAGTCGATGTACACACTCGCGATTGGTTCCCGCAAGTTGGAGGTTAGAAGAAACTGGTTACTTGAAAATAAGCTATGAAATTTACCCAAGATACATGATGCAACCTCTGGTCAGTTATCCAACAAATCGATGTCCAGGAAGAGTAGAGTTTCAAGGTCAGCCTCATCCCCTTACGGAAATCAAAGTTCCACATTTGGCAGAACAGAAAACTGTCACGCTATGTTCTTTCACATCCAGACCGCATTGCTCAATCCATGCCCTCGTTCGTCTCACATTCATAATGTCGATTCTGTCGCTTACAGAGTGAAGTATAATCCCGCTAAGCCACTCGCACGCTCACTCACTCTCTCTCCAATTTGGTCTCAAAGTCACTCCCATTGTAAACAGTGTACTTGTAGTCATGCTGATTGTTCCTCGAGCTCATTCTGGGAACTTGAACACTACGGAATCGAACCTGTCTCGCCAACTGGAAAGAATCCGACATTTCCGAGATTTGAAACTCAACAACGGGATCCTTGACACCCAGCTGCATAGATTTTCTAGTTCTGATGCTCTGCACGCTTTGAATTGATAAGTTTCCGTTCATGACGCTCGACACCCGTGAATTCCGCTCGTGACACATTTCTGTGTAAGTGGTTCGACAGAACTGCAGAGAAGACAGGCCACGTAGAAACACTCCTCCCTCTTTCTGGATCACCGTTCGTCTTTATAATTGAGGGTGATGGCATTCATTGCGCTCATCCATCTGTAGCGTCAAATGTTGAGGCACAAAATAACTACTGGCTCAGATTGGAATTGGCTGGGACATGTGGCGTCTCCCGAAACTCTCACAAACTATATTTTCCTCTTCGAAGGCTTCCGAAATCGTCTCCGATTACGTTCTGGAGACCCTCGTTGAGGCTTTCTTCGTTGATTGGGAATTATTCAAAATAAATTAGAGCGGTTATCTGCTTTGTATGTATAATGTGTACAGAGTCCACGGTTAAAATCGTTGTCGGCCAATCGTGGACTAACGTAATCACCGCTTGGTGAAATCATAAAATTGCATATGGTCTTACCTCCCTGGTGCCGTTCAAGTATGAAAAATATCATCCGCACCATCAGTAGCCCATGTATATGTATGTATATATATATATATATATGTATGTATAAAGGGAGGTATGTGTTTTCGTATTTGTCTTCGCGGATGTAAATGGCGCCGAAAATCCGGGGAAGGGGACTAAGGTTGCTCCTACGACGACATTTGCGGCGGCTATTCTGATCGCTCAGCTCAGATCGATCGTTTTTTGCGAACCCTCGATGATTCCCGCTCGGTACCGGAAGGAATCGCCGTCGACTGATTCTTGATTCATGGTGTTCCACAAAGCGTCGCACCACATTTCAAAAAGTGAGTTGAACGGAGGGGAACTGAGCACCATGATGATAGAAATCGTTTGTATGAGCAAATTCTTCCCGAAATTCTAGACCCATCACAACAACTCTCAGTGTCGTTGACCAACACCGAACGCGTCGAGCCCCAGTCTAGCTAGCGTGATCCAGCACGGCTAACCGTACAATCAAGAATTTCTGACTCCGCTCTGAGTCGAGAGGAGATGAAAACTTTGGAAGATTATTCTGCAGTTGTCCCGCATAGTCGTCCGATAGTTTCGAGTGAGCGTTTCGCGCGCGACCGATTATTTGAACGGACCTTCGTCACCCGCCCCATGCGTTGGTTCTTCAATTAAGTTAGAATTAATCGTTTCATTATTCTATGGCTACCGAACCCATTGCTAATATCGTTAAAGGGATTGGAACTATTTTAGAGTTTAGTCGCTTGGAGCTCTGTGAATTATCATAGTTTTGTCATCAATGAAGGATTGAATTCTTTCATTGATCGCTTGATTGCACTCAGACTAGCAAGTTAGACACGTGGCCCACATTCTTGTGGGCGTTCCTTCACCGAGACTCAGAGGGAAATCGCTACCCTAGTCCTCGTCTCACAACCATCGACACCGGATCGTGCCGATCTCTCGCGCACGGCCTATAAGCCCAGGCTGGTTGAAATTGAGGGATTTCCTTACCTATATTGTACAGCGTTCCGTCAATTCCTTCACCGCTTCAAAAAGGCGACGATCCCCCTCTGAGATGAAGTATAAATTGCCCCGAGAATCACAAAACTGATAAGGCTTCTCCGCGGATGACACTCGCACACCGTTGTCGGGATAGTCCCCAGAACCGAATGCGCGGCTGTCAACCTCACAAAGCTCGTTGTCGTTGCCATGGTTGAAACGCGGTGGTCGGTGACGTAGCTCTTAATTCATCTGTTCAAACTCATGTTAACGACAAGTTTCACCAGTCTTGGCGGATCGTTCCATTCTGGGAATCCTTGCACTGCGTTCTCAATCGAAGTCAATGGTCTCCCCGGAGTAGCTCCATGAGAAGATTGAAGCCTGGTGCCGCGTCGCCCCTGCTCTTGGCTTGTCGGGAGGCCGCAAGGCTCTCCTTGGAGATCTGGCATGCGCGCTCGAGTTCAGGAATGCAGAGAAGCAGCTCGCCGAACTTGGCTGCATTAGATGGATAATGGTTCGCAGTGTATGATTGCAGAGCTTCTAGAACTTGCTTTTTGCACACACGGACCTTCTCCGCTTCCTTGAGACCGGAAGCATCTGCGAGGAACGCATCACATATAAGTCAATGACCCGATGTCTAACGAGCGGAGTCATAGGAATTGGTTCACCCAAACCCAGCTCTAGGAATGATTTAGAAATACCGTACCTGAAGTGAGCAGCACAATGACCTTGAGGCAGACGAACTCGCAGTGATCCACGCGAAGTCTGCGTAGATGTTCTGTGAGGTTCAGCATCCTCTCCACGACGGGCCCCATGCCACACTGCTGGGCCTGGTGGAGAGTGACGCTACGACCACGAGAAACGCGGAGTTCACCCTGCGTCACCATAGAGCGGAAGCAACAGGACAACAGTAGAAGTTCGCACCACGAATTGATGAGGAGAGCTATTTGATCATCGACTGTTATGTCTCTGAAGAGTGGCAAACTCTTGCACCACTTCACGATCTTGTACAGGCGATGATCCGCTATATTGCACAACGAGCTCAGCAGATCGGTTGCAGTTCCGTTGGTTGAGGAGGAATCGTCCATCGCCATTGCTTCTTCTTGCTTTATGAACATATGACCATCGGAGTTCGCGTCATTCTCTTTTTCGCGTAGATGCTGCTGTTTTTCCTTTTCGGTATAGTGCCATAAGTGTTCAACAGAAAGAATGTCCTGGATCAGCGACGGGACTCCGACCTGAGGAATAGGGGTCAGCTGCATTAGTACTGAAGAAGCGATAGGTGCTGATAACGGATGCAAAAGTACGAGCAAAAAATTGGATGGGACCATTCGTCGATGAAGGGCGAACTCACATCGTTAACAGCAGCATCTTCGGGAGGCAGGGTAGCACCGCCAGAGCTGCCGGACGAATCTCTCCTGCCTCCGTGACCGTTACTGTTGCCGTTGGTCTCGCCGGCCGCCACGCCATGAGGGAATTTATGATTGCCATTGTCCAAGCTGAGGTTGTGGGGAGACATCAGCAGTGAGGTGACGAGTGAGGGCGAGTAGCCTAGGGAAGAGTCCACTAGACCTCCGACAAGGCCGGCAAGAGAGCCATTGCTATGTTTTATTGCCGAAGCCACTCGGGGCTCCGAAGATGTGATCACACTTGAGGATGAGGTGCGGGCAATCTTCACGCTGTAAGGGGAGAACAGGTTTCATGTGACAGCAACTCGGCTGGCATCCATTGGAAAAGAGATTCGTGAGGGTCTGAATAATCGTGGTCCTAACCGCCACGTACCTATTGGACTTTTGCACAAGAGCGATCGGTTCGTGCGCGGAATCGCGGTTATCCTGTGCGGAAGCGGGTCGAGCATTCGAAGAGGGAGCATCCGAAGACGGCGCGGGAGTCGACGGAAGCCCCGGGTGAGGCGGTGTCGTGAGGGAAGGGAAACCGTACGAGCACTGATATGTAGAGCGGCCACCCCGAGTGCGATCCTCTCGAATTGCTGCAATAAGCATCGAAAAATCACCTCAGATGCCATCGTTGCGAAGGTATGTTCTAATGATGATGAGTCTATCACAATTCTGGTGTTGGAAGAAATCAAGAGCGCATGCCCCTACTTTTCTGTTCCAGATCATTTCCACGATGACGCAGAACAGTATTTACCTTCGAGCTTCATGCCCATCTTAAGACACCTGTCAAAGCGACAGGCTGGACACTTCTTTCGCGTGGCAACTTGCACGGCGCAGTGGCCTCCACGCAGACAGACGTAATGTTTTTTGTTTTGCACGGTTCGCTTGAAAAAGCCTTTGCAAGACTCGCATGAAAATATTCCTGTCGAAGGAGAACAGCATTAGCGAGTGGAAGTGCAGATTGGTTCCGCACCCGTAGAACCCAATTCAGAAACAGTCCACAATGATCCACTGCGAGATTCAACCGGGGTGAGAAATACTTTCTTACCGTAGTGAAAGCCAGAGATTCTATCACCGCATATTGGGCATGGTCCCGAGAGCAATTGCTGTCGACTGAATCCTCCAGCGGCGTTGAAGAGCGCCGTCGGAAACGCGTCCAGGTCACCGGGAGCTCCATGCATTCCTCCGTAGTCGTTGCTTTCATCAGATGTCGATGAGGCAGTTGACGACATTCCGCCGCTCATCATCACACCTTGGGCTTGGGCAACCTTCAAAGCCGCAGCTGCGAAATCTCCCATCGTGAATATATGACCAGTACCAGAGGTCGGAGGATTGCTGTCGTGAGGTGTTGGCGTTGCCGTGTTCCGAGAGGATTCCATCGAAGCAACGGACCCCATGGTCAAATTCCGTAAATGTACGCCCGGACTACTCGATGGAGAATACACGGAATTCGCCGTGGGGCCGCCGGCGTACATAGGAGTTGCCTGTCTCTGCTGTGGGATACACCCTATTAGTCTATACGGTCTGGCGAGAATTCAGAAACACCAAAAATGATTTCGCAGATGAACGCAAAGGGGAATTCCCGAGGGTGGGAAATCGCTCACCTGGAGTAACGGACTCTGCGACGGACTGTAGCACGACGATCTTGAACTCGAACTCGACGTGGGTCTCGGACTGCTTCGGTGCTTGAGCTGTTGACCGTTGGAGTTTCCATTTTTTGTCAAGGCCACTGGAGCTGGCATTTCTCTCCCGTTCGTGACTTCACACTCGTTCTTGACAACGGTCAGAGACAATGGCTTTGGGTCATCGTCGTGCTCCTCTTCGTCGTGATCTTCAACATCCTCCATTTCGGAATCCTGCTGATGATGAGCTCCGATGGACTCACTCTGACCAGGACTGTGGGGGTCATCTTTCGTCGATGAGGACGGCGCCTGGTCGTCGTCGTCCCAAGACATCGAACGTGGCGGTGGGAAGGACGAGGCTACCCCTGACGTCGGCGACGAGCTCGAGGTCGTTCCTGCAGACAGGGTTCATATTTATTGTTGACTGTGATTACGCACGGGTGTGTTGAGAGCCTGCTCCCTCATTCTCCCTCGTCGGCTCGGTTGAGATCACCGCAGCTGTTGTGATTTTCAGTCTCACAGAAGCGGCCCCGGCAGTCGGCCCTCAGATGGACGGAAACGCCTACCGGTGCTAACTGTTGGAGGTGCCTAGCACTACGCGCCGGAGAGAACGAAACAACTACACACGACGACGACTGCGTCTGACACCCATGGCATCGACAACACCGCTAGAACAAAAACGGGACAAACCACTCAAAGTTATCTCAGATAGTTATTCTCTCAGCTTACCATTGCTCGAAACTTCGGCTTCCCGTTTGCTGTGATCTTCATCGACGTTCGGTGAGCCCGCAGACGTGGCGAAAGCGTTCACAACGTCCGCTTCGGCGTCAGATGTGTCACATTTGTGCACTGAAGAGTCCATCTGGGCAGTACATGGAGCAACCATTTTGAGTAGCTGCCCGCGGTTGATCTCGAATGGGGGCAAGTAGGTTTGACCACGCGACGATACTCGGCCTGACAACCAAACAGCACTCGACCCCCTCAACCACGAATCATCCTCGTACTTCGAGTCGTCGGTGCTGCAAAGAGATTCTTTCCTAAAGAACCGTTCTCATTCTCGAGAGCGAGTTGCAAACAATCAGTTCATTCGACATCCGGGCGGAGACAACCACATGTGCGGTCATGTACAGAGCCCCTGTTTTTGATCCAGTGCTTAGCTAGCTCCGCGCTAGGCCGCTTGCTCACAAGGCCGCCGGGTTACAAACGACTAGCCGTTCAGATTCGTTCTGCGCGTCATCTCGGACTGAGCAGTCCGAGTGCGATGCCCTCTGTGGTGGCGTTGTATTTGTCAACAGAGCCGACCCGCATGCCGGGAGGGAGCTCCAAAGATCATCCTGACCTCCAGGATTTCCGGCCTCTCGACTTCGACCCAATCGGTTTCCATAATCGTTTCATCTCTCTCCGCAGGGCCAAGTCAGCTGCCTCCGCCGTTCCGTAATCTACACTCTTCTTTCAATGGTCGAACACGCTCAACCGAGTCAGCAAGTTGAGTCAGTGAGCCTTTTCCTGATAGAGCCAACGAGAGCTTTCGATGAGCATGCTAGCTCCTAGGCAGCGTTGATCAAGGTTGTCTCTGTGGCTTCCTTGCAACGTCCTCGAGAGAGAGTCGGTGGCCCTGACATTGACAGAGGCCGTCCTTGGCCGTGAACTAGCGACTGTTCCAAGGACGACAGCACTCACTTGCTCACTCGACCGTCGCTCGACGGCCGACCGCCGTGAATATCTGTCTGTCGTTCCGTCGGTCCCTCCAAGCGACGCTCAGCTTCCCTCGCAGCTGATGTCTCGTGTCTGGAAGCAGTCAGCGCTCTTTCCAGTGCCAGCCGCGCGGAGAAGCCGCCGTTGGGTTCGCCGGCCGTCGAACGCCGTCGCCATCCAGTCTGCGACGACTCACACAAATACGGCCCGTGTAGATTGCCGGAAAGAGCGGCAGATACCGGCGACCCGGCTGGAAGGGAACGTGAGACAGCGCGTCGGTTCGGGTTCGACTCTCAACGACCCCGGCTTGCATCATTGAGCACCAGATTATGGATCCTTTTCATCTGTACACGCTCGTCCTAAATTCTCCTCGAAGAACACAAGTCGTCTCGTGAGAACGCGCGAAGCGGACAGGGAAGAATCGCGACGAACGGCTCAATGCGCCATCAACACTCCTCGCGCCGAAAGTTCACTTTTTGAGCGAGATGTCGGATAAGGCGCGCCGATGGGATCGAAGAATCCCAAAGGAAGATGCCCTGCCTATTTGACACGCCTAGAAACGAGTCACATCTTGAGTATGAGCCGAAAGTGTCGTAAACTATTTGGTCCATGCAAAGTCGTCTCCACAACGCGCCATGACTCAGAGATCGTCGGCGAGATTGTAGAGGCATCGTCGACTCGTTCGTCTTCCTCTCCAAAACTTCAATAGCCATACCGGTTGCGAAAGCAGCTACGGCGAAGACGTTTTGAAGCTCTTTGTCGATGTCGGGTCTGAACGCCCGCTTGCTTTCTGGCTGCCCAGTCAAGACGTCGGGGTCGACGACTCATCAAGGTTTGCCCGGAGACACTTTCGCTGACAGCGCAGAAGAGCCTCCAGAAAATCGTACAGCTCGGAAGCGCGTGGTGCCTTCGACAAACCGATGAGAATCGAGAAGAGGTCCACCGGTTACTCAATATGTGTACGACTCGTTGTAGCACCGTGAATGTACGGCTGACCAGGAAAACCTGGGATCGTTCCTGGTTCAGAAACATCGCTCCCCAGGAACATCTCCGATTCTACCCAAGATTCCGAGTCTAGCTCCATCTGGCTCCTAGTTCGTCTCGCGCTTGATCTTCGAGAATCCGTGCGAAAATCCTCCAAGTATCGCTAGTTTCCCGAAAGTTTTTCGGGTTTACATGGGTCGGAGAACCGCACGAGCGTTTAGGAATGTTCTCGCTAACCTGATCAGCTGATCTCCAAGTCGACACAGCATTAATTCTCTACAGCACATCGGTCGTTGCACAAGAATGAATGTGTTCGGTGCTTCTCTTCGCGTGGCCAAGCGGCTTTTGTGTGGTGTGAACTCAGATGACCTTCCGAAGTTTGCTCGTCGGCACCACGTCGGACACGCTCCCAGCCAGCCTCAGAATGGAATCGTCGAAAATGTATCGATGATAGAATCCTACGAGTGGGCAGCCCGGGCAGATCCGAATAAACAATTTGATATTCCGCTGACAAAGCCTGCTTGTCATGAGCAGTAACAACACTCTGGAGCTGACGTCTCAAGAAATATTCGACTCGTGTTCTCGAAACGTAGCCGATGCTTCATCTGGGAGGACATCACTGGACGGAGAACTTGATTTCCTCAAAACGTGTTGGAAGAGCTCAATCGATTCGGATCACAATCGAACCATCGCAGCGTCCTCGCAACCACTCGGGACGGTCTCTCCTCGTTCTCTCCGACCTTCCGAAGAACGCTCCACTCACCACTATCGTTGATCCATTCTTCTATCCAATCAGTTTATCAAAGGCTCGAACGCGGTCGCTAAAAATACACTCGCACGCACGCATCCTCTCACTCAGGCGCTCACTTGCTCACACTCACCCCCCCCCCCCCTATCAGAACAGTACGTCAGACAGATACTTCAACACAAGTGTTACACGATAACGACAATCTTGGACTTGTGAACGGCTTCAACAGTTTGGGAATCCGAGGTGGGAAACCCCCAGTCGGTCCTGCGGTCCGTTGAGTAAAGAGCCGCAACGACGAAAGAAGCTCGAACACCGGCGACGTTGTTCTCGACCACCCGTGGATAACACTATGAGGACAAGAGATCGCTGCAACTACCTGATTGTAGGCGATCGGCACTGTTCTGATACCGACTGCCGTCAGGAATGGCAGTGGTGCGATTCCATGGTAGCTCCATGGGCCCCTCAAGCTGAGTACACAGCGATTGCTCGGGGCTTAGTCCAATAACCATGACAACCCAAGGCGATCTCCAGTTCGAGATCCCGAATTACATACACATTTCGCATCGATGAAGAGGATCCTCCACGCAGCCGTTCACTATGTCACTCACAAACAGAGCCGCACCATTCACCTGTATTCGCAGTTACTGCGGTGACTTCATGGCACAACAGCAAAAGGTAAAGAGCAGCGTTGTCTAGACGGTGCTGGAGGACTGGGTTCGTTCGCAGTGCAGTGACCCTAGCGACGGCGAACGTCCGTCTCCATTGCGCTGCAGGCGCTTCAAAATACAGCGGCGTGAGCACTTCGGAACAGACACTTCGAACATCCAACACCCGGGCATGATACACCTACAGCTGGTCTCCAAGTAACAAAGAACTCAGCTGGGATCGCGCGTTTATGTAAACAGGGAGGCTAGGCCTAACCAGCTCACTCCAGAGGCAACGTCGTCAAAACTCTTGCGCTCTTCCCAACTATTCGAGCTGATTCTAGATCGGGCTCGAATAACAAATCCCCGAGCGCAAACACCTCGACTCCGGTGAATTCTCTGCCGGAGGAATTAACGAACTCGGGAATATCCATTTGTCATAGGCACACCGCACTCACTCACTCGCAGGCTGCCTGGCAGTCAGTCAGTCGGTTAGACAGTCAGAGACAGTGGCACGAAACGCTCACCGCTGAAAACTTGAACTATGGGAACTTACTTCTGCTCTTCGAGCCATCCAGAAGGGCAATGAGGTTCTGACACACCGGTTCCGCGAGCGCACGATGCAACAGCTATAGTTTTACGTGGGAAACGTGCTGCGAGGACACGCTAGCGAACCAAGCACGGACTGAGATGTAAACAGATCTGCATTACCACAGTGCAGACAACCTTAACGTCAAGCCGCTTGCTCGAATCAAAACATCGACCCGGGCTGACTGTTTTGCTCGTGTCAAGATTCTTCCGAATTCCTGAGCTTCGCAAAATTGCCGAACTCCAAGAAACGCGATCCTATCGCTGAATTTAGCTTTCTGGATTCCACTTTCGGGAGTTTTCCTGGTCGCCTCCTCCGGAAACGTCTGATGTCTCGCAGAGTTCCGTGAGAGGCTTCTCGCTCGGAGATGCAAACCTTATCGTCAGAGGGTGAAAAATCATGGGAATAACATTCGGGAATGGAGCCGTAACATCGCAAACCTTGCAGAGGTAACACTGCCGGGGGTCACGGTCAAGGCCCCTTCGAGTTGTCTCCACTGTGATCCGCCGACCTGCGAGAGCCCGAAACACGGATCGCCCGCTAAATCAGCCGGCGCGGGCAAAGTTTTGAGCTTTCTCCTTCGCAGACACCCACCGAAAAGCGCCGGAACTTCTCTCAACTCTCGAAAAATTCCCGTTCCGATAGGGGTTTGGAGGAGCGTCAACCCTGACATTCTTATCCGCGGAAGGATTCGCCTCAATGACAGAAGTATCACCCGGGATCGATGTGTTTACGCCAACCCGGGCCGCGTAGCAGGTTTAGCGGCCGCAGCGGCGATGTGAGAGACTGCAAAAGCCGCTGTTACCGAATCACACGTTGTATTCCGTCGAACTCACGAGCGCGTGGAGCTTCCTAATGACAGCCGCTGGACGTTCACAGGTAGGATGATTCCGTCATCGTCGTCATGCCTGCACCTATCCAAGAAGGATCGCACCGGCAGGTGGTTCCAGCTTAGTTGTCCCTGGCGATGGGGACTTATCTGAATATGGAACAGAATTTCGATCAGCTGATGCCAGATGACTCCGGCGCCGAATCAGAACAGCTGACAACGCGCATTTATGAACTCTAACTCCTGGCAGTTCGGAGCTGCTTGATCCCGACACTCAGAATAGCTTCTCGTCGTGGAATCGGGTTTTCTAGCAATCCAGCGTTCGGCGGAATATGCTGGCATCAGATCTGTGGAGCGTGTGTGTTTGAGCGAGCAGTGCAAGAGATTCTTCATCTCCAGTGAAACACCTGTGATCCTACAGCATTAGAGAGATGTCACTCTCCGGACTGAGCGAGTCCGAGATGATGTATCATTGTTTCGAAGGTGCAGCTTCTATGCGTCCGCTTAAAATTAAAGTCCGCCAGATTGCAAAAGCCTGGCGGAAGTGTTTGGTGTGCTTGCTGATGCGGCAGTCAGGCTCAACCTCAACTGTGAGTTGTCAGGGATTCTGGACCGGTTGACAGTTCACCGCTTTCTCTCCCATTTCGGAGCCTTTATGAGCCCTGATCAACGATCTGAATCGCGTTATTGAATATTCCAGGCGTCCGGAACTGCCACAAAATCGCAATGAATGATCTTACTCTGACTTCCAGGGTGCTGTAGAAGGCTCGAGCTGAGATGACGTTATGACGGAAGTAACTTCCCACCATCCTACCGTCCATCGAAACTATGCTCACATTCATCATGTTGACCGTGTCCGTTTGGACTGTGGTCAATCTCACGGACATGATCCTGAAGTCTTGCGTGTATCGACCGTATATCAACTTTTTGAGCTATAGAAACTTGGAAGTGAAATCGTTCCGGATAGAATGGTTCACTACGAGGTGAGAGAATTCATTCTGAGAGTGCCTGCTTCGTTGATGGGTTCGCGCTCCCCACCTCGTGTTCTTTTGCTGAATTCCAGCTCAATAAACGCCTTCTCCCTTTCCAGTTTGAACCACTACTTCAACTGCAATAAACGGCGATACTCCCGGTGGTTTGAGATAGGAACCGTCGTATCGTTGTGCCTTCTGCCCGTCTCCTTCGTATTCCTGATACGAACCGTCATGTCTCTGGTTTCTGAAATACTCTACTCAGCTCCGTCTTCCTCTTCCATGGATCTCACACCTGTCCTCCCAGGAGTGAACATTCCTTTGTCCGACTTGCCCTTCTATTTGAGCACATTAGTTATTTGCGGTGTGCTCCACGAGTTCGGACACGCGTTGGCTGCTTCATGGGAAGGTGTCCGTATAAACAAAGTCGGCGCGTTCCTCGTCATAATATTCCCTGGGGCTTATGTTGACTTGTCTTCCGAAGTTCTGAGTAAGATATCGCCGTGGCGGCGAATCAAGATCTTCAGCGCTGGAATATGGCACAATTTGGTCATCGCTGGCGTCGCGTGGGCCTTCCTTCTAGCGGATCCCGTCGTCCTCACGCCGGTGTTCCGCACAGGAGTATCCGTGGTTTCGGTCGTCCCGGACAGCGGCGCAGACGGGCCGTCAGGACTTTGGCCTGGAGATGAGATTCTCTCCGTGAACGAGTGCAAAGTGAATAATTTCAAGGACTGGCAGAACTGCCTAATGCTGTGGGTACAAACGAGATGTCTTCATCAAGACCAAAGAACAATTATTATCGATGAACTCTTCAACTGATTCATGAGCCGACGCCCTCTCTGATAGACGTTGCTCCCAACAGGTACATGCGACAACCGCAATTGGGGGGATGTATCCCGCGGAACTACGTCATGGGCGCAGTGACATCTACAAGCAACTCATGTTGTTCCGGTGTGGAGTCCGGCTCCGAACTCTGCTTCAGTCTCAGTCCATCCTCCAAAAGCACAGAAGAGTGCTTGACCGCCCGGAGAACAATCGTGAAATTCACTCGCCCCTGCTTGAACGAAACTACGTGTAGCCCAACTGAGCTTTGCGCGACGCCAAAACTGTCGCATGAGAAGCACCGGTTGGTTGTTGTCAAGCGAGCGAATGTTCGTCAGGATATGTTATTTCTAGGCCCTCCCGAAGATTTGTGGAAGTTCGTGAGAGTTGCAAACTACGTTCCCAGAACTTCACTAGTGTCAGTCCAGACTTTGTTTTATTGGGAAACTTTTCTCAAATACGTGATGTCTTTCTCCGGTGCTCTCGCTTTCCTGAATTTGATGCCATGTTATTCACTAGACGGCACGTGGATTCTGAAAGCTCTCATAGAACTATCGTGGGGAAGGAGGAGTCCAACGCAAAATCAGAGGTTGTATAATGTTATCATGTTCATGGGTACGACATTGGTGGGAGTGACGGTTAGTCTAGGGTTGCGAAAACTTTTCTATATAATATAACGAATATATATCGGAATCGTGAATGCACCGATGTTAAAGTGCGGGAAAAGAAGTTCGGGGCCTGATGTCCCCCACGGAGGAACATATCTCGTATCCTGCTGTATGTATATTCTCACTTCTGTAAATAGGGAGTTGAATTCTGAGGGAGGGCCAAAAGTGTTCTCAATGGCCTTAGATGTTTTGTAGGCCTCCTTTGTGTATACCTGCTCGAATGCAATGGTGAGTATTCGAATAATAAGAAAACCCATTTGTGTACTTGAGAATTTCGTCATTTCTGTGACCAATGACATGGAAGAAAAGCTCTCCAACGAGACCGGCTTCGACATCCTCCTCGGCACGGCGCGAACATAAAAGTGTGAACCTTTCAGCCGTGAAGTATGCACAATGGGAGAGTGAAACCGACCAAATCTGAGATGACCCTCCATTCTACCAGCTTATCCGAGCGATCGCGCTGCATCGTCGGGTTTCTCTTTCGTCCTTAGTCAAAGCAGTCACAGTATTCAAGCATGAGAATGACAATACCACGTCCAAGGGACATTATTACTCGCAGAACTCGCATGAAAGTTCGGTTCCAAGCGAACCTCGACCGGTCATGCTCCGCCGTTGTAGATGACTCCTGAGAGTAAAATTGGGTGTGACTCTAGCCAACTGGCGAGTCGAATCACTCTATGCGTTCAAGTTGACCATATCACATACGCAAAAAGCGACTGGAGCGTTCTTTCGAATTATAGTTTGGAACCAAATTGAAACATGGAGGGCATATATCAAGTCTGGAGAAATGTACTACTTGTCTTGTGACGTCACCCAGAGAGAAAAACCCTCGGAAGAGATATCGAGCATCTCACCCACGTTCGATTGACCGACCCAGTAACCAACGGCGCAACTGACTCGCCATCCACGGCACTCTTGCGGTAATCGTTAGGGACTCAGCTGCGATCGAACCCAGATATTAGGCGAATATTCGAATCCCTCAAATATCCTTGCACTCATATTGAATTGTTCGGCCAGTACTCTTCCATTAGCTACAGAGGAGAAACTGTTAGATCCCATAAGGACCGGTTGAGAGTCGGGATGCTCGCAACGGATAATTGATGTGACAAATGTATCGACCACACAGTCTGTCAGCCAGGCAGGTCCAAAGCGGCATCGACTTTTCTTGCAGCCCTCACGACGAATACTACTGTGGAATACAGTGATATCCGGAATGAACAAGATGAATGAATAATGATCAGAAGCCGTCCTTTCCCCAACACTTTCGCTCGAAGGATCGAAAATGGCAGCTCCTAGGAATCACCTCATAGGCTCCAGATGCCGCCGGAATTCTCCTCAGTTTTATTTGAATATATACAAACTTCCGGAGCTCATGAGCTGCGGTGAGGATCTCTGATTGAAGATATTTAACACCAGAGCAGGCGAGATTATTGCGTCTCCTGGTCTTTGCTCAAACGAGATTCGTCGCCGGGAAGAAGTTCGAGGTGATGTTTACATCGTACAATGGATTGTTCGCTTCTTATTCGTGTTCTTCACCATTGCGTTTATGAGATTCTGCAGACGGCGAGAACAATTTGGAGAGGGAATCTTATCTCGATCACGTTTGTGACCACGTGGCTCAGTTGCGATGACTAGTAAGGACTCAATCCTTCGCTGCAGGCCCATTTATCCTTCACGGGACTGTCAATGATTGCCACTCCAGCGTAACTTCGGCCTTGTTGCATAAAGCTGTTCAACATACTCCACGTGTTCGTTTTAGGGTCATACACCTCAACACTGGCCAGATTGCAAGTTCCGTCATCGCCCCCGACGACGTACAATAAGCCATCGTGTGCTATTACTCCGGCGTTCCGTCGAGATAACATCATGTCCGGAATACACGTCCACGTGAGCTTCTCCGGGCAGTAGCACTCGACGCTTTTCCGGACCACGGGTCCGTCGTGACCACCGACAGCGTATAGCAATCCACCGAGAACACCGACTCCGGCTCCACTACGTCGCCAAATCATGTCCGTGCATCTTTTCCACTCATTTAATTTAGGGTCGTAAACCTCGACGGAGTTTAGGCATTGCCTGCTGGCGCCATCGTAACCACCGATGGCGTAGAGAAGGCCTCCAAGGACACCAACACCGACACTGCTTCGACGGATTGACATAGGCCGTATTTCTCTCCATTCTGACAGCTTAGGGTCGAAGCATTCCGCTGTATTCAATCCCGTAGCACCGTCGAAGCCCCCAACGGCGTAAATGACGCTGTTCAGTACGGCAACTCCCAGTGTTGACCGCCGCGCCTCCAACTGAGAAGTTTGCGTCCACTGGAAAGGAAAAAACCGTCAGATCTCGTTCGCTTCAATTATTTGTGGATCAACTGGCTGACAAGTGAGGCTTTTTTCGCCCCGAAACGATTTCCGCTTCCGTCACCATGGGGTGAAAGGTCTTAGCCTCAGGTCCAATATCCCGCATAGTTAGCGACCTACCAGGCCTGGATAGATAGTTGACGAGGTCAATATTTATGGAATGAATTCGTATCAAGTATTTTTACAACGCATACTGCTCCCGTTCCGAGAAGAGTGAGGAACTGGTTCTCGTGTTGTTTCGAAACGCAAACTTTCTCGCTTCAAACTGGCAGCAATGACAACTTTTTACCACTGATCTAGAGCACTTCAGAGACAATGGAGCCGGTGTCTTCGGAGTGCTCTAGGATCGTATCGGGGCGAAAAATAGCCATACTTGTGAGTCTGGTCTGGATTTCGTGCGAGAATCATTAATTCCTGATAATTCACAACCAGGGTCCAGAGTTACCATCTGATTGTCACTCCGTAAAGATCAATCCGAAACTCAAGAAAATAAAGCTAACCTGGTCACGCTGCGGGTCGTATAGGTCCACTGTCCGTACTCTGAGAGATCCGTTAAAACCACCGACGGCGTATACCTGACCATTTAGAAGGGCTATGCCGGCTCGACATCTTCTCGAGGGAAGATCCGGCAGTGTAATCCATCGGTCTCTCTTGAAATCGTAACCTTCTACGGATCGGATGGCTTTGGGAGCTTGGCCGCCTACAACCATGAGGATCTGGAGGCACAGAATACGAATTTGAGCGAAAGCTTGATCAAGGAGTAACTGAAGACAGATGCTCGAATTGGAGAGACGAGCTTCCCGGGCTCGGACTCATGGCGATGTTCTCGGGATTCTCAACGAAACAGAAACACTTGCCTTCGGTTTGCCTCTGGGTTGCCTCGGTCGAGCTCTAGAAACACTGGCCTCGAAAACATGTTTCTCATCGTCTTTCAACAGATGATACTTCATGGCTTCAATGAGGAAATCTTTACAATCGTGATTCTTTTTCAGATCTGATTCGACTCTGGTAACAAGGAAATTCTGCGGAAGCAGCGGCAGCCTCACGTGCGGCATGAGATCAACCAATTGTTTTTGTCGCGTACTCGGATCGAACCGAACCCAGAACATGACCGCATTATACACCTGCATAGGATAAAGAACAAACTTTGAGCACGGACCCTAACGCATCTTCATGTGAATATTCATGGTCCGTGGAAAGCAGCATCGCAATTCGGGTGCGTCAAACTCACCTGTTCTTCGCCAGGTACACTGAGTTTGTCACTCCGGATAAGTTGGGCCACTTGACTCGCGGTCAAAGTGAGGAATTCTTCGTGCTGGACCACTTCGACGAAGTTTTGCTCAATGAAATTATCAGCCAACGCAACAAGCTCGTGGCAGCCATGAATGTCGGCGAAGCTCCGGATTCCCAGACAGTTGGACGGATGGAGTTGATGATGCAAAAAATCACAACAGGCATTTTTGACATCGGTCAGCTGAAGGATATTTGCTGCCGGGAGTATCAACTGCGAATACAAAGAGATACTTGATAAGAGCCGAACATCAGCTTTCAGAAGAGCGTGAATTAAATCCGAGGAGGAGCATAGAAATTTGGTTCGAAATTTTGGATGCCGATCAGATGGTCAGGTTTTGTCGAGAAATGCCACTTGTTGGCGGTCCCGACAATCGAGTGCCCGTTCACCGGTGAGATTCCTACATGTCGATACCATGCTGCAGCGAATAAGACCTGAGGTTCCTCGCTGGACCACACCCGAAGCAATTTCGACAACCTCCCGATCGTGTATTCCACGCGGGAGAGGTTGGAGTGTCTCCACCCAACACGATATGATGCTGCGAGCTCGTTGTTGCTTCTGATCTCAGTGTTGAGGAATTCCCACAAATATCAGACGGGTGCTCACCTGCACGTTATCCTCGTTCACATGGATTTGACTTGTGTACATGTAGTCCAGTAATAACAGGAGCGCCTCTCCTTCTAAACTTTGAAGAGTTATTCGATCCTGTCGTTGTTCTTCGAACGCTGTGAACATCGCATAAAAGTAGGCGGAGCAAGACGCGAGCAGCATCTTGTGTGCGGGAGCCTCGACACAGCCTGCCACCAGGGTTACATCGCATAGCAGTCCTTGCCTGAAAACAATTTGTTGAGCCGAACATCCGATTTTCGACTAGAGTCGAAGGCAAAAAGGACAATTAACAGAGCTCGTGTCCAACACCGCTATCGTACGATGTATGTTCTTCATTCCCGCTGTGGAGCACGAACACCCCCGCAGGCAAGCCGCCGAAAATGAAAGCGGGTCGTCGATTCCATCGGCGTCACTGGGCCGTCTCCCGAAACCGGTTGACATGCGCGAATTCGGGACCCGAGTCCGTTAAGAAAGGAGGAATGGGATTTTTTCCGCAGCTCCAAAATGGGCTGATTCGAAGGCGTTTCCACGGCATTGATTCAAGATACTCGTCGGCTGTTTCGTTCATAATTCTCATATTGAACCGTCAATAATTGCATCATGTTTGATTTCGTCCTTGAGATGTGCACACTCACATTCGGAGCTGATTCATTGTCTCAAACGCTTTTTTCGAGTGTTCAGGGTTCCGGTACGGCATTGGAGGTCCGCGTGCTTCCACATTCTGATCGAGTTTCAAGGCTAGATCCGATTGCCTGGAAAGAGCGTAACTCTGTTATTTCATCCAGATTGAACTTCTGTTTCCGCGATGATTTGATTGGGTTTCTCTTGTGTGTAACGGCCGAATGACTGATGTCCTCCGTCGGACCACCGCCTCCAGCGTGATCCACTGCTGTATACACTGCCTTCGACTTGCCTTGCGAGACAACAGCATCGCTTTCGCTGAGAATCGCGCTCTCCAGCAAATCAGCTCATTCATTATCTGGAGTTCTTCCCCGCGCAACGTGAGTTTCCTCGAGGGATAGAGGAGCATAGAAACTTTCTTGGAGTGGAACACGGCAGATGCGATGTTTCAGTTCAACTACCCCGTCGGAAGAGTGACTTCATGGTCGTGAGGACATCAAGGCATCTCATTGGAACAGTGTTCGCGTTTCGCTATAACTTGTCATTGAACTGATGACGAGAAGCAACTCCAAGCACAACGGGCTCGCCCGAGCGCTCCGAAGAACAGCGATCCTACTTCAAAAAATCTACTGTGACCAGAAACTGCGTCGATTGCTTCACTCGTTGCGCATACGCTGACGGCAGTGTGGCGTAATTTGAAACATGCTCGACGCTCGCTTCCTGATGCCAGAAATCCGCTCTGACCTTGGAGCCGATGGAACATTGGACTTGAGAGCCGGCACGTTCTCTCATCATGATGCTACCTACTGTTACAACTCACTATCGTGATGAAGTTGAGGCGAACGATTAGCGAGAAGCTCTGAAAGCCTTCCTTGTAGCGGTCTCCAGACAACGGAGTCGATTTATAATCGTTTGCTTGGAACGCTCGAGAGAAGAGAAGCATCATTGGCAGAGCCAACACGAAGACGAGTGCTTCGTACGGGAACGAACGAGCTTCGTGTCGGCAGCGTCAACGTCTAAACTTGGAGGAATGAACCCCTTTGCATCGTGAGGTTCAACTCGAGCAAAGTACGGGGACAGCGACGTAGTCAAGTGCTTCGCCGCTTGTCCTCGTACCTCAAAACTGGAGAAGAGAATGACTGTCGAATGAGGACAGATGCGTCAGCGCATGAACTGACTGTTTCGACGTGGAGAACTATGCAAGGATTTCGTGGCTTCGGAGCGGCTCGCGATCGTTTAGAGCAACTCCAGCTGAGCGGGAGCCACTCCGTGACGTTTCGAAGTTGGAAGCGCCCCGGATTACAAAGGTCTCTCCGAATTACTCTTGAATTGGAACGCTGACCGCGCTCGAGGCGGACTCGCTACAGAGTTCGCTTCAACGGAGCGATACTGGCAGCTGACTGGAAAAGTACTCGACAGTACAATTGTCATAAAACGATGTATTTCCGCTTTCCGCGCCACTGTCGAGCACGTTTTCATCATCTCAAAGCTCCCGAAAATTCTTTGGGCGAACAGTTATCGTACAGCGCTGAAGAAGTCGAATTCGGAACAGCCGCTGACGCGATCCGATCCCTTGTTACACAGGTTTCGAACTGAACACGATGGACGGATTCCATATTGTGTGACGACGACACTTCCACAGTCAACGCTCGCATCGAGAATTCGGCGGCTTCCAAGATTGGATGAGCTCACCTATCGAGCTGACGGAATACGGGAACTGTTCTGGAGACTCACAGTTCGCTCGCAGTGGAGCCGCCGCTTTTTCTCAAAATCCTCGCAGGCTGACAGGAGTTCTGATTACATTGAGCTGACGGAACTGAGGATCTCACTTGGGAACATGATAGCCATGAAGGTTGAAGAACGGAACCTACGTGAGATAGTCCGAGGACTCCGGCATCGACATGTTAACGGTGTGACATCGAGCCAAAAAGCACAAACTTGTTCCACCCAGTCCTCTGAATCACGCAGTTGCACTTGGCGCTCACGAAAGAGTTTCTTCCTCGAAAAACACAACCTGACACTTTGCTCGCTTTGGAGCTCAGGCGGAGGAGGTTACTTGCTCCCCGTGCACTAATTGGAAGTTTGTTATGTTTGTTGCTCTCAATGTTTGGTCGGGTTTACTTCTTGCCTCGTCGCCCCTCCAACGTTTCTGTGTATGATGATGCCACAGCTGCCGCTGCTGCGGGCCCTGCGACGAGGAGGAAGGCTGTTGGGAGAGGATCACGAGCGCCAACACTCAAATCCGAGTCTAAATCCCACGGAAATGCTGGCGAACGTCACAATTCGGGAGTACCTTCTACGTCAACTAAGAGGTTTAGGAAAGCTTCGAAATGGCGGAGCCACATTCCAATGGCACCTCTCAGTAAACTTTGATCCAAGAACGTTCGGGCGCTCCGGCGATTCAACCCGCGATATCTATGCTTACCTGAAACACTTGACTCAAATCGCGAGATAAAAATATCTTCGAGGCTCGTTAGTTGGAACGGTGAATATGGCGAGACCCTCGAATACGCCGGAATAAGTTATGAAAGTTGAACCCACGCAGCGTAATCAAATTCTCGAATCCGGAACCGGCCTCCAATCGACCTTTCTTCATCATCGATTAGCGAAGTCATCATGCATTGTGACGGGAAAGAATAATCAATAATCATCGATCTATCGAGGCTGTTCCATGGATCCGGTTGCGGCCAGAGCGATCCACTGGTGGAACTAGCCGTAGGCGCTTGATTTTGCGAGCCCAGGAATGACCGAGAGCAACCCGAGATGTCGATAACTTCCTCATCACAGCCGTTCCGAATGAGGGCTTCATTTCAACACTAACTAGCAATTTTTTTGCACTGACAGTTCCTTTCGGAAATCACAGGTTCACCCCTTCGTGAGTCGCTCCTGCAGAAAAAAAACTCGCAGTGGGGAAGCTCGGAGCTCCCATAGCCCACGGTGATGATTTTGATCTTACGTGGTCGATTCGAGGGGATCCTATTCGTCCTCAATCCTCGACTTCATTTTGAGCATCAGAAACTCGGAACTCGGTCTTGTCCATGGTGCGCATGAATACTCCGAAAGGAGTGAACGAGATACTTCAGAAATCATTGCTGGTTGTTACCGTGCAGCTGCTTCCGGCCTCAGGGTATTTCGTGTAAGGACCTTGACTCCCCTGGGAAATTTAGCCCCTGCTGATTTGACAATATTGTCGCGGGAGCGTCTTCCGCCTCCTTTTGAACTCAGGCCGATGCGTTCCGCTGAATCGACTCATCAAAGGACTGAACGGATTCCTCGAAGGACCTCCTGCTGACTGATGATTCCGTTGGGTCCATTCCAGAACCTCGCACTTCTAGCGAGCTTCGAGAAGCTCTGAACAGCCACCGCTGATCGCTGTTGCGAGGCCGGTACTGTATAAGAATTCCACGACTCGCTTCGCAATCTCGGGGAGATGATTCCGGCGTCTAGATCACGGAGGACGGAACCCTGATGTATTGCCACGAGGTTGAGTCGAGCGGTTCAGGAATCCGAGGCGACTGCGGGTCCCTCGTGAAATGAGAGAAGCATGCTTCCAACGCCGTTGACCGCGAGAATCGGCTACCAAATTGTAATGAGGGAACATTGTTTCAGATTCCGATACGACTCCGCCAAGAGGACCGAATAAAATGACCGGATAGAGTCCCGTCAAAATCTGATGCCACATTCCTCTGATATCTACGATTCAGGGCTCTTATTGTATGAGAAAATATTATGGAGCCCTCGGTCGTCTCGATTCCGAACCGAGTTGAAAGAGTTCGCAGAGAGCTTTGAGGCCGACGGCAGCTCCGTGTTTCAGATTCTAATTCAGCTCCTGTCTACGACCCCCCCCCCCCCCCCCCCCCGAGCTCCTAAAGGAAGTGCGTCTCCCTTCTTTGGACTTCAGATTAACGAAACTCATGGAGACGAGAGATTCGTCCCCTCGTCTGGTAATGCATCGAATTACTGCGAATAACTCGTTCTCCGTTCGACTTTCGAGCGAAAGGGACCTATCCAGCTCGTAGGATGCAAAACCATTCCGGCGAACCAGCTCCACATGGGATATTCTTGGAAGATTGAGGAGCATTTTTTTCTGACAATTCCAGAGGCTGAGAGTTTTGAGCATTGATATTTCCGCAGCTTCCATGCATCCATGGAGGGTTGGTCAGTGATCTCTGGACCCGAACGGCTAAAGCAACATTCATCCAGTTGTGCTTCCATCCACCCCCGTATCCATGAATTGATGGAAAGCGCTGAATGATACCTCAACTTCTAGGCTCAAGTCATCACAATCTACACACTTGTGAGAGATTTCCAGAGATCAGTTCAACGGGATTCCGCTCAATTGATGGCAGAGCAACGGCTGAAGCTCTGTTTCGGCTCAGATTTGAGCAGCAGTAAGATTTAACCTTCTAAACAAGCAAAAATTCCTCACGAACGAGAAGTGGAGAACAAGCTCCTTGGAGTCATTCTGCATTTGCAGAACATACTTGAAATACTCGTTCGCGTTCTCGAATCCTTTTGCCTGCAGCAGATTTTTGAAATCGTGACGCGCTTGCGTCAAGGTAGATTTTGAAATGATGAAACTTCTTGCAGGACAGAAAAACCAACTCTTCATCAAGGGAGATCAAGATTCATGGGTCGTACGCGCCGGCAAGTGCCAGTGTACTATCGCTCTCGAGGATCCGTCTCGAGGTTTACCCTATGACCTCTTCGATTTCTCAGATGTGTAGCGCCTTGCCAGAGTCTTCCCCAGTGGGACATCGAGACTCCCTTGGAGGCTCGCAACCGCTGCCGTGCGGTTCTTCCACGGATATGTCGAGCTTTCCTCTTCGGACAATGGCTTTGAAGCCGAATAAGTTGAGCCTGAGGCGTTCAGAAACAACTGCGGAAGAATTTTCAGGAGAATCGGCCCGAGAAATCTCACAGATTCAGGCTAGCTCCACGAGCCCTGAAGTTTCATGACGAGGCTTCACTGGCCGCATAAGACAGTGACATTTGAAACTAATTATTGACAGGGATACTCAATAACTGGGAACGGGAAAACTGTCGCTGCTGAAAGATCTTTGATAACCCAGCAGAAATATCACGGAGGGAACTGGCCCGGAACACGTACAGCTGACATCTTCTTCGTTCCGAGTCCATCCGGGTTCAAGTCGAAATCTCAGCCCTCTAATACTAGCGCCTGATCAACCCCTGGCGATCAAGATGAGCGACGAAAGCCAACGACAGCGACGCTGCGCGTATGATCTGGTCACCGAGTTGTTCAACAACTATGCACAGACCTTTCGGGTTTCATTCCGCCAAGCTGACAAGAGAAATATGAGAACTGAAAAGTTTATTCGAAGCTGACGAGCTGCGCATATTATTGTGCCCTCTGAAAAGTTACAGCTGCCAATGGTTTTCGTTCTCATCATTCCAGATTTCCAGCTCAATCATTGAGCTCATCATTAGAGCTCCCATATGACCGGACATGTCCTTTTCCGTCCGTTTGTCCGGTTTCCTTGAGCAACCGAGGAAATGTCCGGTTTTCAGGCTCACAGATCGAGTGGCCAACCATGACTTTGAATGAATTTCCCAATCGGAAAAATCGATGGGGTCCGGGCAACAGAGCGCGAAACGATTCCGGGATTGTAAGGGGATGAGTGAAGAGCGGTTTTCCAGCAGCCGGAATATCGATCCTCGTTCTTCATCTGCGGAGCGATGGAGGTAATGCCCTCTGGCGGCCTCGTCGATATGAAACCCCCTGAGCCAGTGATTACACGCTGGGTACACTTCTGAGCACCGCACTCCACCCTCATGAAAATTTTGAGGAAATCAAATTGTTCGTCTCGAAGATAAAAGTGAAACCTGCGGACAGCTCTCGCTGAAACCCTAAGTCGATGACCCGTTCCTTTCCCATGTACAAGAACCTTTTTTTCGGACAGGATACATAGCTTGTCACGATCGAACAGAAAGAGGCCCTTATCGATACAGTTTATGCGGACCTACTTTTCGACGGATAAAAAGCCTGTGGCGGTACCTAAGCTGGTCCGATGGAAGAGGTCCTCATTCAATCCTTTCAAATGCTCGATTTATCTAGAGAAAGTCCGAAATTTGCATGTTCGCCTCCTTGACCGGTTTCAGGCAAAATGTCCGTTTTTCGCAGAAAAGATGTCCGGTCATATGGGAGCTCTACTCATCATTGATCACACCAATAAAGTGACAGCATCAATTTCACAACATGTGAGATCTAAGCGAAGAGCCGCGGGTTCCTCTTCGGTCTGCATGAAGAACTCGACTCATTCCTAGTGGACTGATTCCACGAGAAATCACGATTCATGGAAGCAGGAAGAGAATCACAAGAGCAGCGATGATCAGTCGCCCTGGCCACAGCTTGCTTGGGGCGAGCGAAATAACGGATACGCTCAGAACCTGTAGAGACTCCGGAACCCACAGTCAACTTCTGAGACTCTCGACGGTGCGTTCGTTGTCCCAATTTCACCGGGTTTTGTGAACACTGGTGGCGCCAGGGACGGGGGGATGAAGGAGGCGAGTTTCGCCCTGTTAGCTGGATGCATTCCATGACCCACACCCTAGGGAAAAATATCCTATGGGGATGTAATGGGAAACATCATAGAGGTCCAATGATAAAAGTCCACGTCATCGATATCCGTGCACTGCTGTTCATTGCCGGCTTGAAGAAATGTATTCCACACAGCCCAAGTTCGAGTGAAATTGAACTCTAGCACGGATCAGATCACAGATCTTCGGATCACTCGGAAGAACTCTGCGAGCGGCCTACGAACTTCCGAAGAGTGATGACCACAACAAAACTCGATCGGTTCAAAATGTATTTGGCTTTTATTTATGTATATCCAGTCCGAATTCGATTGAATTTGGTGTTGAATAAATAAAATTCATCTAGAGCTGCTCGCAATCCGTTTTCAATTTCTCGTTGCGGTGATTTTCCGTGTCTCGCGTCCCAAATCAACCTCAGTGGAGAATCTGTTTTAGTGGTCAGTGTCGATGTGATACATCGCACTGCTCCCATGTCGCTCCTGATCATCGCGAATCGTGAGACCACCGCAATCATGGTTCATCTGGATGATAATCGACTTAAGCCAAACTTAGCAGTAACGAACGAGAAGTACAAAATTCTTTTCAATTGTTTCACTTATTACACTTTACATTTTTATGTACAGCCGAAGATCAGAGCGCGGTCAAAAGATCGCCTGATCGATAGATCCTCCTTGCGAAAATTCAGAGAATAATCGGTTTATACACAAGAGAACAGAGTCACGGATGCAGTAGCTCCGACCGAAGCAGCGAGTCTGATACGGAAACACATCCACTGTCAGAATCGCGCATATTAACAGTCATTCCAAGCAGACGAATTCCCGTGTATTTGAAGAGTCATCAATGTTCGTAACTATTTCGCATTTCAGAGAGCAAACTTCGGGAATACGTCGACAGATCCACGCTGTCTTGGGCACGTGATTTGTGACTACACGCATTTCCGTCGGCTTCGTTCCATCGGGCTCCGTGTTCTCATAGTTGGACTGAAATCAGTTTGTTTCCAAGATCTGCGCTAGTTAATCATTCCGATCGGCTATTACTGGTACTCTCTGTTCCTCTTGCACTGGATTCAGAGTTATACAACGCTATTTGATCTTTCCGTATCGTGTTTCTGTTGGTTTTCGGATTTGTTTTTTCTTTTTTCTTTTTCTATTATTCTGGCTATCTACTCTACTTGTGAATTCTGTACAGTTCCTGGGTTACTTCGTGTACCCGTTCATTTCCAACAACAATATCTGTTCCGCTGAGGTGGCCAGCGTTCCGAAATCGGAATCATGCGGCGAAGCACGGTTTTCTTTCGCGTTTCTCGAGCTCAACGGGTGCCGAACCGCAATTCGCTCGACTCGAGTAAAGTCTGTTTTAGCAAGCCGTTTTCCCTTACTCTGTGGTCCCTCCCTCCGTATTCGCGGTTGTGGTATAGGCTGTTTACCTAGAAGACACGTTACCTCCTTGAAACCTAACCCCATACATCGGAAGGCATCGCTAATCGAGAGGTCACGAGACCGTCGTTTCTGTATTGAGCATCCCGCGCATTGCTTCGTAGTCCTCCCGCTTCGGATCAACTTCATATTGCCTAATTATATGGCGATGCTATTTAGAGTTCTACGGAGAACAATGAGGGGCTTGTTGGAGTTCGCTGGGTTGTTCCGACCATGGAACGGACAAGTCACGAAGTCTTCCCTCTACGTCGTTGTCGGTACGACTTCGCTCCACAGGTCACTGCCGCTGCAGGTCGGCGACGCCCGTTAAATCATTCAGGAACATTCGGATCTTTCCTCCCTTTAGGAGAATCCCGTCATAATCAAGCTCTCCGAGCGCGATTAGAATGTTTGGGACGAACTAAGAACGATGGCATATTCGATAATTCGATTCAATCGATCGAAACACCACCGCCTTGGAATCTACATCTAGCACTTCGCAGCTGCTAGCAATCCTGTCAGTATTTTGTTGCATAATGTCATCTGAATAATCGCTTGAAACCGCGTCGACCGCCTCGGCGCTACGACGATTATTATCCCTCATTAAAGTAGTAAATAATGATCACAATATAAACGACCAAGATCTAACAGGTGGACGCAGCATCCGTACGAGCGCATTGTTTCTACGCCGATCGATTGCTTCGTCCACAAGTATTGTTAATCTCGGAATCAGTTGTTCAGTCGTCGCTCCTTTAGTGACGGATGTGGATAAGTCGCACCACGCAGATGCAGCGAATCGATTCGGCCATCGATCAGGCAATCAGTCGATCATCTCCTCGAATGTTGTCATTATGTTATTTTGCTCGTTCATATCGATCTGGCCAGACTTGACTTCACGTCTACGTCTCTCCTGCTCTCGGCGACGCTGTTTCTCGCGATCTGCTTCGCTCTGCGCTGCGGCATTCGGAGTTCTCATATGAGCTGGGCTGTTACTTCCGGAGCCGCCTGGTTTGAAACAAGCACAGTTAGAGGAGTGGAGATAACCCGGAATGACGGGTTTGAATCATAGAATGTAGAATGAATGAAAACCCAACACGTGTTCTGGATTATGGCGCGGATATGATGCTGTTGGTTCTTGAGAAATTCACCTGAATTGTCAGAGGAGGGGCCGTGGAACGAATGCATCGAATGTGGACTGTGCGAATTGAGGAAGCCGGCCTGCAGATGGTCTTTGCTGAGGGCGGCCAGTTGGGGATTGAGTGGGTTCATGGCTCCAGATCCCATGACCCCGCCACCACCAGACATGGCCACACCTCCACTCGCCATCTGCTTGTTGCGCTCCGCCTGTTCTTTGCGTTCCTTGGCCTCATCTAACATGCGTTGCTGCATAACGAGATGGAAGTGTGCTCAGTGAATACGATGTCCCAAGCTTTATATGCTAGTCGAGATCGGATTCCACGTAGATTGATACAGGCGTGAAGTTCCAGAGCGCCGCTGAGAATCTCGACTGATCCATATCTCAGAAAATATATGCCGTCGTCGCGAGAATGTTTCTGCCGGGCTCGTGGGATTTTGGCTCACCTTATCGGCTTTCTCCTTAGCCTGTTTCTTAAATTGCTGGAATGAATTACTCATGGAGTTCGGATTCAGGTTTGTCTGGCTCTGCGGGTTGTTCCCGCTGTTCGGATTGCCGGTCACCAGACTGGACCACGAGCCATAGTTCCTCAATTTGCTACTTTCGCTCTGGAAACGGAACACAAGCCTTATGATGTGATCTTGGGTGAGCCAGACCGGCCTCCCCCCTCCCCCCTAGCAACAACGAAGCAGTGGAGTCGAGCAGCAAGCAATCCTCGATCCGGATGCCGGCGTGTTTTTGCAGCAAATGTGATGAGCGTCAGTCGGGCATTGTGAATGATACCTTGTGATTTGCAGGTGCTTGGTGGGAAGCTTGTTGTTGTTGTTGCTGCTGCTGCTGTTGTTGTTGATGCTGCTGCTGCTGTTGCAAAGATGGCACCTGTAGCTGGTTCTGCATAGCAAGTCCACCCGGAGGTCCACTCATTCCAGTCGTTGCCCCCGTAGCGACCGCGTGCTGCTGATGCATCTGCGACTGTTGTGAGCCAAGTGCCAAGCTTGAGCCGAAGTCGCTCGTGGCTGTTCCAGAGTCAGTGTGCTGCATTTGATGATGACTTGACAATCCTAGCGCGGCCAAATCGCCACCCTTGAACTGGCTTAACTGTTCCATGAGGTTCTTTTGTCCGAACGGATCCTAAGCGGGACGGATCGAACGGTCAGCCTTTTTTGCCACGTGGCGGAATCATATCATATCCGAGAACATATGAATCAGTGTAAGAGCAGCTTGTTCTGTGCAGGACGGTTACACACACTGACGAGACATAGCGGGAACACCCCGCCCCCATGCAGCACACGTTCCCGGACGCGGGATGGATTCTCGCTAATCCCTCCTCGCAAACCTCCTATCTAGCGGGGAAAGGCAAGCAAGGTAGCATGCGCAAGCGTACCGAAGTATAACATGAGCAATGCTCGACGATTTCCGCGGTTCGAGATATCTGTCCCCTTGAACAGCACTACCGAATCAATGAAAACACAGACGAGTCTTCCTCACGTCAGGGAGAAGAGGGGGAACGATCGGGCGCGACGCAAGAGACACCGATAGTAAGACAGAGACCAACATGTCACACATACGCCAACTCAATCCTTTCTCCGGACGACCATATCCACAATCCAGGAACCTTCCAAAGCTTCCGCTGGACTTTCTACCGCCCAATCAGTCAGTCAATCGATCAATCAATCATTCTTCCAATCGCCCATCCATCCATTCATACATCCTCCCGAACACCAACGCCGACAGATGCCCCTCATCAGTGAACTGTTGACACATAGAGAGAGCCCTTCAGAGCGAGCCGCATCCACGAATGCAATGAGGTCCACCAATCGGTACCAGGTAGTAAATCATGCTGATATTGTTCGTTTGTTCGATCGTTCGTTCGTTCGTTTGTCCCTCAACCGAAGAAGTTTCAGAGAGATGTTTGAACATCGGCTTCAGAGCGCCGTCTTTCTGTCTCGAACGTACCTTGCCAAAAGCCAAGGGATCGAGACCCATCAGGGCACTCATTTCGATTCCAAGCTGGTGAGCGGCTAGATTCGAACCCATGCCCCCCATCGACGTTCGTTGTTGAGCTTGCATTTGCGCGCCGGAATGAGAAACGTCACTCGACGATTGCATCTGAGGCGCCGGCAACAGCCCTAGATTTCCGGCGTGAGTTGTGGGTTGGAGTTTGCCGCCAGGAAGTGCAGCGCTCAGCTGGTGCGCCAGATGACCAGTCTGCTGGGTGCCGTTGTTGTTGACGGCGGCGGCGACAATGTTGCTGCCGCTGTTGCTGCGGACTGAATCTAAGACTCCGCCGAGCATGGTTGCCGATTGCTGCGTTCTCAACAAATCCATGTTGGGATTTGTGCTGCTTGAAGCTTGCCTGGGCTGATTCAAATGAGGCGGCGGTGGCGGCGGCGGCGGCGGCGGAGCAACGATGCTCTGGTGCGAAGGAAGTCCAACGCCACTAGGGGGACAACTTACCGCCATTAAGGGAGCGTGATGTGGATTGGCGGCGGCTGCGGCGGCAACATTATTTAGGCCGAGGGCAGACACCGTACCCCCACCAGTTGGAAGACCTGCTTCCAATGGACTCAATCCGTTCAACAGATCCGTACTGGCAACATCCTAAAGGAAACGACATAAGGAATCATCAAACACATGGGGTTGGAACGGAGACACCGGGTTGTGGTAAGTGGGAGGTGGGCAGTGACAAACCAGCCAAGCACACATTGAAAGAACAAGAAAAGATGTGACTAGACAGAGCAATATCGACAACGATTTCATCCAAGCGAGCGTCACGTCATCCTAGATTTGCCTCTCGAACGGAACGTTCTCTCGTTTCGACGTTCGGCTACTTTCTCCCTCCCGCTGGGCTTCGTGAAGTTCGGAAATCCCAGAGAAACATGCTGCAGCTCGTTCAGCACTAAACGCTCTTACCTTCGACATCGAGGCAGAATCCGTCGAATCGAGACCCGAGTGCTTGATGCCTGCTGTTCCGAGGTCATGTTGATGAGGGTGGGGATGCAATTGCGATAGTTGAGCGCCGGCTGTAGCTTGCGAGAAGTGCTGCTGCTGTTGGTGTGGTTGCTGTTGATGTTGCTGCTGCTGATGATGCTGTTGTTGCGAGGGGTTCAACTGTCCCGTCATCCCAGCCGCAGTAGAACTGGTGGCAGGTTTCTGTCCTCCAGCTGCTGAAGCACCGTTTTGTCCTGGTTTCTTGCTTGTTTTGCCTCCTTTCCCATGGGCAGTACCTGAAATTGTGGATTTCACTCACCATTGTTGCACATCTCGACTCAGTATGAGCGCGAGTGGCTTCGGGGGTTGCTCCTCTGCTGACCTGATACCCATCGTCCATGAATCAACGATATCTTGACCCAAAGTCCCAACAACTCGCTTCAAACAAGGAATCTTTGAAAATCATCCCGGGCTACCCGCCTGACCCTCCCAATCCCATCCTGAGCGGGAGAACTGAAAACTCCCCTTTATGGACTTCGAGCGTGGTTCGACTCCGAATCTCTCTCAGTTCGCAGCCGGACCAAGAGAAGAACGTCTTCGGATTGTTCTGTCCGCAAAAAGCAGAGGTTCTAGCCTCACACAGAGATTCGGACTCGGAAACGCTGTCGCTCCTTACTCTAAGTTCCATCTAGACTCCGATTTCAATGACTTCTGTTCAGCAGAGACGCATCCCCCTCCACCACTGAAAGAACGCCGTGCCTCATAGTATGGAGGACACCAGAGATATCTCTGGTCACAACAATCAATTAATTGGTATCATCTCCTTCGGGACTCAAAGACGGTCGGTTAATGTGCAACTGTGTTCCTCCGTCGCTGTGTTCGATCACTTCATTGTGTTATATTGTGTAGTGCCGTGTAGCAGTTTTAGATTCGTTTGGTGCAGCGTGAGTTCTTCGGAGACTGAATTTCGGGAATTTTCGGTTCGAGGCACCTACGGCGTACCACGCAACAAGAATCGCAGCGCCTCGAACCATGATGGACCTCGCAGTTTGGAACCAGTCCGAACAACGCTGGTTTCGAACCTCTACATAGGTCGCGCCACGAATACTTCTTCTTCTTGAAGGGTGTATTCAAGATGCGCGAGAAACACTATGCGTGAAGTTCTCGTGGACAGGAAACAAGTAACAGTCGGCGAGTTCAAGACTCCATCAAGGTGTTCTTGCTTGAATGATTCCATCTCCGTTCTCATTCGGGGTCCATGTCGTGCCATACGAAATAATCGCCGTGATTTCGTTTTTGCTGCTGCTACTACTGCCAATTTCCTTGGGGGGTTTCGTGTGACTAAGTTATTATCGATTCGTGTCGCTTCGATCTGACCATAGTTCGCGCGTTCTGTTCTAGGCTCTTCACTTAATTCGCTCAGTGGCTGGAGGGGTACGGTCGTCCGCGGCTGTTACCTACCAACAAAGAACGAGACCGATCGGTTTCTGCTTTATACATATTTATATATTCTCTCCGTTTTTATTTTCCTTACTTTCTTCCCGCTTTCTCTCTCTCGTTCTTCAATTCTTTCGCTCCTCAATCAAATCCTTCCTTTCCGAAATCGATACACCTGCTTCCAGGACTCGAAGTTCTCCTCGTCTGTTTGTGATGCTTATTATTACTGTATCTGTTGTTGATGTTGTTTGCTGAATCGTTATTTTCACTGATGATGTGATCATCGCTCTGTCATGAATTATTCGTAATCTGTGGGGATCTCCCTCTGTTGGTTCAGTGTCAGTGTTTCGAGTTGTTTTTTCCATGTCAAAAAGTTACGAATAAGCCAATCCAAATCGTGCTTCATCCGATCCCATAGAGTCGGTTCTGACGAAAAGCGCGAATCTAGGAGCGATTCTCACAAGTTTCCATGATGAGGTAAAGAGGATTCATAGTGATTCACATTCTTTTCTCTCTACTAGAGTTGCTGTTGCTGCTGCGACGCTCGAAATATTCAAATGTATATAGTATTTACATGCATCATCATCATGAAATCTTTTGTCTCAATACGCGGCTTGTGGGTCTTCATGGATCGCAGCTGTTTGCGTAGTACACTGTCTCGTCGTCATCGGAAAAACCATTCAGTCAGTTGGTCAGTGTACCAACAATGAGCGCTCGGCTAACGAGGAACGAACGACAGGATACCTGGTCGGACGCCCCGGCACCACGCTCATCGTAGTGGGTTCAGATGTAGTCGTCGCCCCTAGTGTTTGTGTGTGATATCTCTTCCGCCTTCCCGCCTCAAGTTCATATATGGTCGAATTGATTCCCGACAAACCATGGCCATCTCGGCGAGGAAGCCAGCTTCCAGCGAGCCGACTCCAATTCTCGTTGGCATCCTGATCGAGAATAATGAGACTGAGCCCGCTGACAGCTTCGAAAAATATTACTTCTACCTGATTTGAAAGTTTCGGAGACTGACTTCTACGCCTCGGAACGAACGACGACCTTACTCCACCCCGCCCCACCAGCCAACTGACTAATGAACAAGAAACTCGATGTCGATGTCACTCGACGGGGAGTGAATCGAAGATTAACCGGGATCGTTTCTCCATCCAGCCGACTTCGCTCCTAGATTTCCTCCCGTATCATTCATGACCGAGCTACAGGGCAAGCATTTGTTCAACCCCGCGAGTTTCCTCCGCGTCGCTCGACTGCTCAGTGCAAATCTCAAGGTGACGACCGACCGACCGACTCCGCCTCTGGAGAGCTTGAACGCCTAGACTCGTACGACATCCAGCCGATTAACCAACTCATCGATCGCGCAGCCGACACTGATGAGCAGTAACGCTCCCACCTCGATTTCCCACCAAGAAAGTTGCGAACAGCTCGCGCTCGATCAGGCTGCATGATCGGTGAGCGAACGCTTCAATCCACCAACCAATGAATAAATCGGTCAATCGAGATCATGGCAGATTGATTCAACGGAAAATCAAAAAATTCGAGTCTTAACGTGTTGCACATGACCAACCCAAGAATACGGTGCGGAACCGCCCAGCCCGCTCCCCATGGAGCTAACTCACAGCAACGCTCACTCTCGTCGATAACGATATCGACAGTCTGGCGTGTCCCTTCAAGGAGTTGCTAGAAATCAAATCAAGTCTGACGAGAAACCGCAAATGAGGGCTGCCCGTGAACCGTCACTCCTCGATTTCCGGACGCCTCATCTGAGAGGGAATCGATCAATGGATAAGTGGGTGGATGCAATTGATGGGTGGATGAATGCATCAGTCGAAAAAACTGAGAACTGACGAATGGAAGAACCGACTGATGTCAAACGAAGGAAAGAGTGATACGATGATGACGATCATTCCATGGCATGTACAATGAAAGGTGATATTCCTCCGCGGAGACAGCAATTTGTGTTGAAAATATATATATGTTCATATATATATACTAGGGTCTCTCAGGTCGATTCATTCCCACGGACGTCGATGGAGCACTATCGGAAAAGGTGCTTTGTTGATAGGTTGTTCGGTCGGGCGGCCAGTTTGTCAATCGACTGATTCACTCCCAAGACAATAACCGGTCGATAGACGTTACCCAACCTCAAATGGGGTAGGCGCTCTTGATATTGTTGTGACTTCTCGCCTTCTCAAAAGGGAAGAGGTTCGTCTGTGTGTCGGTCTGTCTGTGCTGTATAAACGAACTACCGACGAAGAATATAGCGACGAAGATTATCACTATACCACTACGGTTACATATACTATTTAGATATTTAGATAGATAGATTACGCTCTATAAACATACGAATACATCAACAAGCGACTTGCTGTCATCAGAAGTCTCGGTTAACCTGATTCTTCGGCTGGTCGTTGTGTGTATGCATGCTTGCTCGCTAGGCCAACTAATCAACTGTGTCCGAACCCTGGCGCAGGTTTCTGTATCGAGGAGCCGTCGTTCAACACCGTAGATGTCTTGTACCTCGTTGCATATTGAATATGAATGATGGGGAAGTAACGAACGATTAGATGAACGCGGAGAGTGAACGCTGGGATGTGCCCAGTACTGGTGCTCGAGTAGGGCTCCTCAGGCAGCGGAGGCAGAAAACAAAAAGAGAAAGTCGACAGTATCGGCAAGGAATGAGGATTCCTGAAGAATTCCCCGAAAGGTCGTCAAATTTGTTGTTGGACAGCTCAACGAGATATGCGTTCTTCTCTCACTCGCAGCTTCAGGACCCGTTGGGACATGGTAACCACACTGGATGGTTCTCTCTACGAACGGAGAAGAGGAGAAACAGCAAGCAGGCATAGGGTTAGAGCTTATGCTTATCTGTTTCCAGAGTGGAAGGAGACAATTTTTCAAGGAAAGCTGCACGACGATCAGCCACGGATATCCCACAGGGATTCGCTCTTTTGACCGGCTCCTCCATCTCCTGATTACGCTTTTCGTTCTTTTCTTGATGATATCCACCCTCGGAGGAAGTTCTCATCGAGTTCGCTGCGAGACACAAGTATGCATAGAGCATGTATCAAACGGATCAAGCCCGCAGGCCAATACGATCAGGCGACATGTACATTATACAAATTGACTCCGACAGACTCTGAATGACAGACAGAATTTACAAGAGCTTGACTGGGATTCGAAGAGAGCTAAAAGACTCGACGGACCTCGTCTTGAAACTTCGCAGACGGATCGGAAAAGTATGAGTCCCTCCTAATCACCCGCTCTTTCTCTGTCTTTGTGTGCCTTTTCCCGCTCGCTCTCGCTAGATTATATATATTCCCATGTATATATGCCCGTCACATATATATCCGCATGTATATATATATACTCATCGAAATCCCGACAGTCTGGTCTGTGAAACGACCGGCGGGCTCTCAGGAGAGTTGGGGATTGACTCAATTCCGGGTGGACTCAACTCGCCACAGTGGTAGTAGTCGAGATGCGGAGAGACTTTCCAAATGACGCTGCCGCAACCGTCAAGTTTTTTGGTTCAGCGTCGAGAGAGACGGAGTCGAGGACTCCGTTCCCTCCAGTCTCTCGTTGTCTTCTCAAGGACAGCGACACATCAAAGGTGTAGATCTACGAGACTTGGGTAGGGAAAGTTGAGGGTTGGGAAGCGAACAACACACAAGCTTTCTGCTTCACAGGTCAATCAGCAGTTGTCTCACGCTGTTCCTCCGACAACAATATTCTGCGAGTGTCTGTTGTTTATTCACCCGTGTTTCAATTTCCCGATCTCTTCGCGGTTCCGTGGTCCGAATATAGTCGTTGAAGAAGCTGTTGCAACTGCTGTGCCGATGCCGTGGGTGTTGTATGTTGTTTGTTGTCGCTTCTGTTGTGTCAAGGGTGTTCAAGCTTTCGATACAATCGACCTCGTTTTTGAAAGTTGTTTTTTTCTTTTGCTGTGATACATCTGTGGCATGTCATGAAGGTGTAATCATCGTCTTGTGATGTTGTCGAAATTGTTTCTTAAAAACTAATTTGTTGGATTCGGTGGACCGTGTTCTCGTGGCGGCGACTGCCGATGCCGCCGGCCCCGCGTGATTTTCGGACCCTGACATTGACGAGCGACGACAGTTGAAGAGCTACAAGAGCGTCTGACGTCAAAGGGCCTGTGCTAAGTATCGAGTAAATCACCACCTGTGACACCACCCTCACCACTCATCATCACAGTAGTCTCTTGCGATCATCGGGTGAGGGAGTGAGTATTCTCTCGATTATCTGACTTGACTCACTCTCACAGACTGATCCACTGTATGACCCACTGTGTTTACGATTCTGATATTAACCTGATTCGGAATCGGAGGACTCCTCGCTGCTCGAGCTGCTTGAGGAAGATGTACTGCTGTCACTGTCACTCGAACTACTACTACTAACGCTCAAACGAGGCGCTCCACCGCCTTGTCCATCGAGACCAGCCAATTCTGAAAAAGAGACGGGAAAATGAGGAATCTGGTGGCGACGAAGGCTGATCGTGGGATTCGAGCACTGCAATGCATTCCAGAGTGAGCGATGCTGCCCTAATGTGCTCGCTCACCTTTCTTGGCGGCACCAACTTTCGCCGGCTTGTGAGCACCCGCGTTCGATGTAGCGTTCGCGGCGGCATTCGTTGGCTGAGCTGGTGGTTGTGTTGGAGCCAATTGTCCACTGACGTCTTGCAGTCGCCGTTCCAGCTCCTGTTTCTTGTCCTTGACTGTTTCTTCTTTGCTCTTCCCTGCGGAGGAAGAAGGGGGAATGTGAAAATTAGCAATCGCTGTCCAAGGTTCGATCCGCCCGGAGTTCGAATCGACGCTGGATGACTGTCGGGGTCGGCTGGTCAGAGTCAACCTCCAACACCCACGACACACTGGAGAAGGAACACTACAGGAGAACAGAGCGACCCATTTTGGATCTTGTTTCCAGTTTTCATCATTCCTTCCTAGCCCGCCCGTTCCTCGAAGGAGGGAGGAAGGATCAACGATGCAGATAATGTGAATGATGTTGAATGAACTCACGTTTCGCGCCTGTTCCGTAAGGTTTCCGAGGCTTCTTGGCGTTCTTCGCAAGACACGACGCCACGTAGCTCTCGAGCTCGCGAAGTGTGGAAGGTTTGAGCGTCTCGAAATCGATCTCGATTTCGTCAGGATTCGAATCTCGCAGCGACGGCTCTCGTGATTGAATAATATGTACAACTCTACCAAGTTTGTCTCCGGGCAGCTTGTTGATGTCGAGGGAGAGCTGTCGCTTCTCGTCGTACGACATCGGCTTGGCGCTGTCCTCATCCTCGGAATCGAAGTCGCCACGCGCAACGGCTGTTTCGCGCTTCTGTCGTTTGGGCTTCGCTGTGTTGTTGTTATTATTGTTGTTATTGTTATTGGTCGCCTTATTCGATTCCCGCTTTACTCGGGACTTGGAGGGACTCTTGGCCTTCTCCTTGTCCTTCTCTTTCTCGGACTTCTTCTTCTTCTTCTTGGAAGACTTCCGCGACTGAGCAGCCAGCGCCGAGATTTCCTCCGTGACTTTCTTCAACTGCTCCTGAAGTTGTTTCAACTTGCTCTCCCGTTCGGCTTCACTGTCGTCACCGCTGTCACTGTCCTCCGCGCTGGCGACTTCGGATTCAGACGCCTCGTCCGACTCACCGCTGGCCGAACTCGCAGGTATAGGTTCGTTAGGCATTTTTGTGAGTTTGATTTCGAACACATCTTGAAGTTTGCGAGCCATCTTCACGACTTCATGATCTGCCGGATTATATTTGTAACAGTTCGTAAAAACTAGACGAACGTCGTTGCAAAACTCGTCCGGAGTCCGGTACTCTCGACGCTCCATTTTCGTTTTGATAGTTCCTAAATCCATCGGCTGTTTTATGATGTCGTAGTAGTCGTGCAGACCGAGGCCTTCGACATCGACCGCTTTGTAGAAAGGCCACGCGTACGCTGCATGCTTTTTCGCGAATAGCTCCTTCAGGATGGAGTTGCAGTACTTGAGCTTCTCGGTCATTTTACCTCGCTTCACTTTACTGTGTTGCGCGGACTCAGGAATATCTTTCACAGGTTTCTTAATGGGTCGACCGCTTTCTCGTCGCGTCGAAATCTTTTTTGAATCCGGTGGACCGGGAAGCGGCGTTCCATAAAGATCATTGGGCGTTTGACCGGGGGTGGTTGTGTCGGCTTTTCGCTTGACACCTTTCTTCACCTTGTTTGGAGTTACGCCGATGTCTATGGGGGGAACACCGGCCCCTGGCAAAAAGTTCGGGTCCGTGGCGGCCGGCACCGCGGGAACGAGTGGCTTCGTGTCGTTGAGGACGGTGTGATTCGACGGCGGAACGGGTGGAGGCAACGTCGATGGGAGGTTGTTTACATTACCAGTTATCGATTCCACTGCAGAGATTGCCGGCGCCAAAGATTCGTTCTTGATCAGCGGTGGAGCCTGTGGCGGAGCCTGCTGGTGTTGTTGCGGGTGGTGCTGAGGATGGTGATGCGACGGCTGCTGCTGGTGTTGTTGTGGTGGCGGCTGCGGTGGCGCTTGGTGCGATGGCTGCAGTGCCTTCGGAACCGGGCCTGGCTTTTTCTTCGGTCCTTTCGGACACTTCGAAGGTGGTAGCGCCAACTCCGTTTCTTCCTTCGGCATCTCAGCCAACTTGGAAAGGAATAGCTTCTCCAGTGACTGCGCCATCAATACGACGTCTTCGCCAGGCTTGTTGTAAATGTAACAGTTCGTAAACAGCGTGTTGAAGTCGTTGATACATTCTTGCGCGTCGTAGTAGTAACAATTCTCCAAACGCTTCTTGATGGTGCCAAGATCCATGGGTACTTTGATGATCTTAAAGTAGTCCGGCAGGTTTAGCTTGATGGTGTCGACCGGCTGCTGGAAAGGCCAAGCGAAATTGTGCTTCCAAACAGCTTTCATGACGCTCTTCAGGATGAACTGTAGTTGATTGGTGTTGCGGTGCCGTCGATTCCCCGGTTCGGTAGGAGGGTGAACCTGACCACGGATGGGAACCATCCATTCGGGCCGATCGTCCGCATCCTCAGGATTTGCCGGAACAGCAGGCGCACCGTTCCCGGCGGCTGGGGTGGGCGCTGGGATTACGGGAACGGAGTCCGCACCCACCCCCGTCCCGGCCACCGAGTTGCTCACTGACATGGCGGCCGTGGACGGCTACGCCGCGTCAAGCGCCTTCTCCGTGCTCTCCTTATTGTTCTGCAAAAAGGAGCTCGAATTAGCGATCGTTCCTTCGAGTTCTCTGCAAATCGAATGCGGACCCAACCGATCAATCAATAAATTCCCCTCTCGCAACTCTCCAAAAAATTAGTGCAGACGATAACATACGAATATCAAGAGGGGCTTTTTCAAAGGTTCGCAGCGGCTATGTACCAGGAGGACTCGACCAACAGCGAGACCATTTCGGAGCACACGTGGAACTTCTCATCCAGAGAGGTCAGATTCCGGAGCTCGAACGAGTTCCATCTCGAAGATCCAGGTCCAGTGATTGCAAGAAGCAAAACAAGGCTCGAAGCTCCACGCAGCTCTCAAGCTGACGTTCTCCTCGGGAGCGCATTGAACGTCGTTTCGTTCGGGCAAACTCGTAAGACCATCCCGAGAAAAGGTCGGAGTCGACCCTCCCAGAACCCCTATCCATACAGATCGAACGGAGCGACGAACATCGAAACAGCTCCCTCTAATCTTGACCGCATGCTAATCTCCCGCGACGGGCGAGATCTCTGGGAACATTCATCGAAGACAACAGACGATCGAAAAGGTACGGAGTTCAAGCGGTAAACTAACAGCAACGATCGATCAACTCCAAGCGCATGGTGATGATTGGCTTGCCCGCCAAAACGCGGCGAGCCGCTGAGCTGAATCGGGCCCAGCTCACCTTCCATGCGAAGGAGCGAGCCAATCGAGCAGGCAGGCGACCGCTCAGGTAGCGATCTCTCAGTAGAAACCACGGCTCGAGCCAGAGCAATGGATTTGGCGCCAAAGCGCCTGACAGAGCGAGAACCATCAGAACCTCAGTTCCCTCGCGAATTTAGTCATACGCTCTTGTGGAGAAAATGGATGGGCTTTGACACGAGCCCGAACGAGCGATCCAGCCCGAACGGACTATGGCTACTCTTTCTTTTCGACAATGTCTACATTCGAGCACATTCGACGAGGAAACGAGCTCCGTTCTTCCCCCAAATCCGAATCTCTCACTGTCCCATACGGAAGAGCACGACCACCGGATTAAACCTCACGTAAATCCACTAGCGTCGGAACATCACTATCACAGCTTCACCGAGCACAAGGACCTATACACTAGTCAGCCCGAATCGGTCGGAGATGTGTTTACAAGCTCCCAGTTAGGAAATCTTTCGGGGTTGTGCTCCACCGTGTGCCGCAGCCTCAAGTTGTTGCCGTCGGATATTCCGGCGCTCTCTCACCCTCGCGGAAGACGAACAACTGAGAATTCGACGACCGAGCACAGGAAACGAAGCACGGATCAACCACAAAACCCAGGTAACGTCGACAGAGCCTGACGCTTCCGCCACGGATACAAACGGCCTGCAACCTAGTTCGTTCAGTGCTCGTACGGTTGGCACTCGATGGCTCACTGAGGGACTGGCTCGATGGCTACCAGGCTAGCTCCTTGCTTGGGCGGCCGTCGAGCTCGCTGCCTGCTCGATAGGCGGGCAGCAGGCTGTCGTAACGGAGCTCGCTGTACACAACACCACCTCCACAATCAGCTTCGGCGGCCGACGGAACGACGGTCGACTACGAAACAAACAGATACAACTCTCAACGAGGGAAGCAAGCATTCAGATAGCCAAGCAGGCAACTAGCTAGCTGAGAGAAACAGGCACACTCACTCATTCGCTCGCTAGCACACACAGACACAAGCTTGACTCACTCCCCAACTGAATACGTTGACGCAACTTGCACGAATTTGCTGCATTTGTTCACCTACTCAATTCCAGCATAGTCCTGGCATCACAGCGATCCTAACGAATGCTCACACGGGACATATTTCAGTCGATTTGTGCTATTTTGAGCGAGTTATTTCTTGAATGCTAGCCGGCCGACGGTTGCACCCTCAACTCGGGGCTTAGAACATCGAATTCGAAACTAATTCGACTTCGTACCGTGTTGAAAGGGTCCGACTATCTCCGGAGATCCGTTTCGACGGTCACAAGTCACTTTTTGCACATGATTTTTCGGGATATAACCTGCTTGCAGAATGAATACCACAGACAGCGTCTAACGGACATTTGTTGGCTCTCCGTCCGACGCTCTTAGTTGGAAGCGGACGCCATTGCACCTCGGCCATTGGTCCGATCCGAGTCACGTGACCGGAACGATCGGGGCGCCCTCTGCGGATGTTGACGGAAGCCTTGCGCGCTAGAAGTCGAAAATACATTCGGAGCCGAGAAAAGTGGAAGCGGGAGATTCAAATATTATGGTTGAGAAACAAATTTCTGAACCTCCAACGAAGTGCGTTACTGACCGTTAGTAATATGACTCGCGCGGGCAAGAATGTGACCCTCGGAGATCAGGAATCCGAGGCGCAAGCCGGTGTGAGATGCATATGGTCTCGAGTTTCCCGTGGAGATTCTGTCGACTTCCGCCTCATTTTCGCAGAGATTCTGTTCAAGGGTCCGAAAAGCTCGAAACGGGCAAATGCTCCGGGCCGAGAGAAACGAGAAGGAAAAAACACGCTAGGGGAGTCCCTGGATTCTGCATAACCCATCGAGAGATTCGTGCCGCATTCTTCCGGTCAGGCCAGCAAGCAGTGAGTTTTTCCGCGCGAATGGTTCATTTGAAGAAGCCCGCTCCGAGACCATCAAAATTTCATCGAATGAGCCGTGAATCTGAAAGGGCTCCTGGCATAGGAAGAGCTCAGCACCAATCACACCCATACTCTGCACAATCCCTGCTCAAGGCAGAATGAATTCGTTTGCAGGTCGCACATTCGGGGATTCTGACGAAAAACACACATGCTCTTCAGATTTATCTTCTCGTCAGATAAGTACGCAGCCAGGCGCAACTCTGCTCAGTGTCTGGCAATGCATCCATTAATACCAACAAATGCGTGGGTCCCAGTTGGTCTCTCCACGACTGGCGCCGCTCGTTGTCAACAAGGCTTGTTTCTGCCGCGCTGACAGACCTTCGTGAGTATCGTTCACATCCAGTCGCATTCGATTCGGGTTGGATTCGCGTCCGCGTACCAACCTAGATATTCGCGCGATTGTCTGGCTCCTTTGTTTTCCAAAAAAAACCTCAGCGAGAACGCAGACCACTGGAAGGTGCTTGTAAGAAACCTCACAAAATCTCGCTGCTATCGCGCGCTTCATTCCAGAAAGCCTTTACTTTGAAGCTTTTCTTGAGGGAGAGTTACCCAACTCGTTCATCGAAACCGATGCTGAAGTCTCAGGTTTTTCTATCGGCACGGCGATCTCTCTTGCTCAGGTTTCGGTCCGAGAGGAGGAAAAATCATTGGGATCGCAGTGTGTAGCAGATGCATCGGTGAATCATTTTGGACTCTGACCATGAATCCCTCTCGAGTGTGAGTGTCATGTACATGTACACGTATGTCGTTGCCCTTCATTTTCCAAGAATGATAGAGCTAACCCTGTCCGTCAGAAAGCAAGCCCCCTCCTACTCGCGCATGGTTCTGAGAAACTTCTCTAGCCACTCGAGGATTGCTCGGGTCGGGGAATCTCTTCTCAGTAGGTGCAGAAAGGAAAAGGAGTACTTGCGCACCGAGCAGAGCGCCGGGAGACGACCACGGTGCTACTAGGGCGCGCACACCGTCCTCAGGCCATGACGAAGAGTGACGCGCACTGACAAACGAGAAACCGCGTGAAACTATTCACGAAAGGCGGGATAGACTTGATTTTCCATTTTTCATAACACTTCGTGAGACTCCCCAATTATTTCATTCGTTAAACGTGCGTTTCCGCTCCTCTGCAGTTATGGCAACAAGTCCTGAACCTTTCCGAGGCGGATACTGCCCTCAACGGAGTGAAACGGCTCGGAACCCTCTCACAACAAGCATATCACTATGTATAAACATGAATTTATGAACTGTCGTAGCAGCTGTCATCGGCTGCTCATAACCTTGCAAGGGCTTACTCAATGCAGAAACTGTGAGGTTCAGCATTTATCAGGGAATCTCTTCGAACCGTTGATCTCTCGATCAATCCATCTCTAGATCAATGAGATAAGATCTTCGAAGAGAAGTTCTAGGATGCTTGCGACTGAATCCCCGACCCCTTCTCGGTAAGCCATCTTGGCAAGAATTCTCGTTCTCACACCTCTCCATTTGGCCGTGCATGGACTCGAGCTGTTTTGGGAACTCCAGTGGCAGACACGATTGTTTACTCTCTAGGGACTTGCTGACGGGGCACTCGATGCGGCAGGTGGGAACATCAGCGTTGTTTGGTAGATTTATTCCACAACGACAAGTGTGCCTAGTGTGAGGATGTTCAAACCTCTGTCTGCTCGACACGTCTGCGAGAACTGTGCTGCTTCGTAACAGAATTTCAGGGTATATGTGGACAAGTACCCTCCGATGTCGTTTTCCTCCGAGTCAAGAATGCGGGAATTTTCAACGGAGTGTGCTCTACTCAAGCGTCCGGCCCGTGATCACTTTTGCGAGCGATTGCCAGACCGGAGCGAACTTCATTCACAAGCGGGGTTGAGGAAATTCCTGCAATGGGATGTGTTCCCTTTAACTTACTCTCATGATTCCCCCCACGGTTGTCCGACGGCGATGTCTATGCGCGATGTCAAACATCTGTGTAGATATATAGGATAGACATATTACCAGGGAGTTTGCTAGGTCACAATCGGAACTCCAGAGCTATTTCCTATGCTTCAGATACGTCAGACTGTCGAATCACTCGGAGACCCGACCTTCATCTAACTGCAGTAACCAATCCCTCTAACTGCAATGCCAACCCCGTGCTGGCGTATTCTCCCGGCTCCGCACAGGGGCGTTTGCTGTGTCTGAGTGTGCATCTCGAAATCTCTGCAGCGATGACAGCAGCCGAGTAGGCCCCTGCGGATCGCAAATTATGGACCTTCGCCGCAGAGTTCCAATTTCATGAGTTCTGTCTTCGAGATCACGGGAGTAGTTGCACTGATTGCCCTCTCCCAACCGTGTAAGTCAAACTGAGCTGAACTCTCCCGCTGGAAGTTTGTTTACAAATATGGAATCGGCTTTGCGCCTCCCCAGTGTGGCGGGCTATCGGCTTACTGTCACCCTGAAGATTCCTGTATTTGATTGGGAACTCGGCGTGAGATCGCGTTCGACGTAGTGTTTCAAACGAGGTTCGAGTCTGAAGAGAACACACTCTTGGCTTTTTTTTGTGGTCGGTTTGTCATCGTAGTTATGGAGCACCTGCTGCATTTCCGCCTTAGTTCGTCACTGCTGACGAAGGCTTGTGTGGGATCTGCTCCGTGGCTGTCTAACATTGATCGAATGACAAGCCATGCTTTCACGGCCACAATCTGAAGCAATCGTGCTTGAATCAATCTTCGAAAGATGTTCGTACTCCAAATGATGTCAACTGGTTCAGAACCGGCGCGACAGCGAAACGGAGAATGACCGTAATTCCATGTTTGGGCTTCTTCTTGTGCGTGTAGCCTTATCATAAATTTCCACCAGCCCCTTCCGTTCTTGCTCTTTGAGGGTTCGCTAGGAAGCAATTGTCCGACTCCTACATGAAATGGATCAGAAAATACCTAACCTCGATTCAAACAACACAGCATGCTTATACTGCTCCCTGTATCGTCTGGGTAGCTTGATCAGCAGTTATGGGTGTCGTTAGGGTTTTGTGACGCGCCGACTCGAGTGAATATTGTTCCGGTTGGTCGCCCCCTGCCGCCACGTGTTGTCAAACTGTCAACCTATGGGCTGCTGACCTCTGTGGCGCCCTTTCTGTTGCTCACTGTGCTATATCTGATGTCTAGCGCGGACCGGAGCGGGCCCGACTCCGGAAGCCTCCAGGTGAGACATCCGGAAGAGATGCTTGCAGGATTGTGCGGAGTCCAATGACCTTGTACCACTTTCACGCTCCGCTAATGCATACCCCCGTTTCTGAACCGTTCATCAGAACCTTCCGCTGGATCAAGTGGGCGTAACGCTTCCCAACCATTCGGTTATGACGATCGTTCTTCCGAAGACTCCAAAAGTACATTTCCTGGATGTCTCCGATAGTTGGTCAAACTCAATCAGCGATCAGAAAGACAGCACTCGTTTGCGAGTGACGAGATCTGACGGAATTGGGCTTGACCGATCTGGTTGAAAGCGTCAGCCAGCTCGGTGACGGCTCCGAAATCGATCCAAAATACGGCTTGAAATGATCTGAGATGAGATGAGTCGATTACCACAATAAATGCCCAGTGACGAGGGCCCGAACCGAAGTATGTAATCGTTCTTCATTGTTTTATACGTTGAATCCTATCAAAATATAGCACCCAGTATGGGAAGAGCATTCCATAACCTGAACAGCTTCTTCTTCTCATTCTTCGTGCAGAGACACACCAGAACATCCAGAACTCGTTTAGTAACGATTCAGATACGAAAAGTGACCATGATAGAGAATATTGAGGAGCGAAATACGAAGTGATCTGTTGACTGATCAATGCGAGGATTTCAGAAAGCTTCAGGTGTCGCTAACAACGCTCAGATTCCCAAACGGAGGTCTGGAGTGCTGTAGTTTATCTCTTCGTTTCGTCGATGTGAAGTAGATTGTATTTTGCGGGACAGACACCATGTATTTCGTCCGAGAACGTAAGGATGATCCCGAGGGACGAGAACGTTTTCGCTGAGCTACCAATGAAACTATCCTCTCCAAAGACTTCACTGGCCATGACCTGTGTGTGGATGAAGTCAATGATTCTGATTTGTTCTGTCTGAGTATAGTGCTAGTTTCAGGATGGTATTTCAGGTGATCATCCTAAATAGCTGTTGAACGGTCAAGGAAGACTAGCCTATATTCGAATGTACGTGAGGTTGAATCCTCGCTCATCCGCTACCGAAAGTGATTCCGGGTTCCAGTTGATCAATTCGAGCCTGTGCCGACCAGCCTACGGATCTCATCTCCCGGAAAAAGGAACATCGAATTTTCACGAGACGAGCGACCATCTGTGATTTCCGTCTGCATGTGTTTTGACTAGGAATGCGTTCATGGTTCCTGCCCCATGCTGTCTGCTAGGTCGGCGGCTCAGTATCGATGCGGAGGAGCAACATACACGCTCTTATTGTTGTGATCTTCTCTGAGGATCCAAATTCAGTTCTCTTCGGTTCCCCCCGAGAGAACACAGGGAGCAGCTATGTAAATATTGGCCCAGAACTTCTGGAGGAACCATACAGTTGAATAGATCTCCTGGGCTTTCGGCTACTAACATCAAGTAAGTCAGTTTCAATGCTCATACCACAGCACGCGCACCGCCATGAGACGGGGCTAGTGCGCGGAGAGCATGCTACCATGGGGCGCTACAAGAGCTCACTCGGACTTCATGTCGGGCCATGTCTGACGCCATTCCCTAGGCACGTTTTCTAATCTAATGGATAGTTCGCCCTGATGTTGTCTAGATGTGGGTCGGTACATGTACGGTCATATGACTTTCCGCCTCGTCCCTCCGAAGAGCGTATAGTTGTCGGAGTCGAGACCCTTGATACTCCCATTGACGTGGAAGCCTGAATTTCCTTATAAAAATTGTTGTGTGGAAACTCTAAGCCGAAGTGGAATCAATTCCATGCTCGGCTTCCGGAGGTTTACCTTACCGCGCGCCTCAACAGTGTGGTTGCATAGATTCTCACTACCATCATGCCATTTTGCAGATAATGCTGAGTTTAACTAGAATGTCAACGCTGAAAGCGCACCGTACGACTCGTTTCCCGTGGAGAAGAGTCACACCAAGGCACTCTTCAGCAACAGTACGGTCGTTGCCCAAGGTCGCATCGGAGGCTGAAAGCCGGACATTGCGGGGGGAACAGCTCCGAATGGAGGTTGCGCCCCAGTACAAGCTCCGTCATCCTGATCATCTCAAACAGGTCTGTTCCAAGTGACCATTCCCCATGTTCCGAGAGAACGTTCCCTGGGCATCACGGATTGCCGATCCATGGTTCAAGGAGAGGCCGGCATAGCTTGGTGGAGGCGATACTCTCTAATGGAACCTTCTTTTCTATAGATACTTGCACAGCACAGGACCGAGCTCCAGAAAATTTTCGACCTGCAAGAGTCCCCTGAGGTAGCTCTGATGTTCCCCCGAAGTTTTCGGTTTTCCTCCGTGGCGTCAGGACCGAAAAAGGAAGAAGAGAAGCTCGCATCTGCTCCTAAGGTGAAAGTCAAAACTGGGAGCACCGTTGCGAAAAGCAAGAAGGATGAAAAGCGGAAACTGAAAGAACGCCAGTCGAAACAAGTCGCCTATGAAGCCCGGGTTCGTGTGCATCCCTTTCGATGACTTACAAACAAGGACTTATCGGAATCGCTGATGAAGAGATGCGCAGGTGTCGTTCAAGAACATCTTCATTCTTTACAGTGGCAGCACGTCATCGCTTCTCTTAGGAGCTACGTTGATGTGTCCGTGCAGGTCGGCCAGTACGAGCTGGCCCTCCAAGCAGTCAACTATTACCGTTGGTACCTGAAAAAGTTGCATCACCGACTCTCGTCCTGTCCACCAGAGCCCCTCCCCATAGACATCTACAATTTACTCCTATCGGGTTGTGCCACCAGCGGCGATTTCAAAGTTGCGACGGAGGTCAAGCAATTGATGACCTGGGACAACATCAACCTGAATGCGAGTAGTTATGCATACCTTTTGGCAACTGCAAAAGGCAAAGGAGACGTATTCGGGATCATAAGAGCGATGTCTGCCGCCAATATCACCCTCGACGACCTCTTTCACCGAACCGCGCTCACGGACGGCCAGCTTGCAAACCTGCTGTCCAACATCCGCAATTGTGACAACAATCAGGGATTCGAAGTGCCCAGATTTTTGTTCGCATCAAATCGAACATGCGGATTAGTTGCCGGTCTGAGAGACGCTAGACAACCTTTCCATGAGGAGCGAATTCTGGAAGCGGACCACTTACGGAAACAAGCGGTCGAGCAGAAAAAGAGGGAACTCGACGGAATCATCGTAGTGAAATCGATAGCTGCAGTCAAGAAGCCGACCGACCGCGTTGTTTTCCTCAGACAACAAGTGACCCGGTGTGAAAACGAATGGAGGAAAGAGCTCAGCGAAATATTTGACAGGCAACTCGAAACCGCAACAAACCAGGCCCTGCATCTGCATGAAATGTCCATTTACCCGTATCTGTTGTCGCTGGACAAGACCGCGTTCGTCGAGCTCATGGTGCGGGAGATGCGAAAGCACGCCTTGGGCTCGGAATCCTTCAGTCTGAGCTTCTCATACCTTGCGGCCCAACTAGGTCGCAAGGTGGAAAATTTGTGAGTGCACACCACGAAATGCAGACGCGGAGAATCGTTGTTCGTACCCGGCTTCGAATGGGGAGCCTCTCCTTCCTGAAGACGGTCTCGTACTTTATCTGACTCCGTGAACGTTCCTCTTGCAGGTATCACATTCAAACCAAGGTGAGGAGAGGCGTCCTGAAATCGCAGGATATAGTTTATGATGAATTCTTGAATGAATTCAATCCTCGGCACACGACTCCATGCCGCGAACTGTGGCAATCATTGGTCACGAAGAACTCCCACCTTGCCCCATGCATCGAGAATCACAGAAACTGCCCGTGGCCGACTGCAACTATCGTGAGTGTTGGGCGCTTCCTGTACACCATTCTCCGACAACTAAAAATCAATGTCAACGTGCTGCAACCGAACTGCGAAAGGAGGGAGTTGATGAACGCCCTTTACTCCGTTTACCGCTCCAGTTCTGAACGAACCATGGAAGAGCTGAAAGCACACAAAGTCCTGAGTACGCTCTACACCAAGGCGGAACTGGAGGACTTGCGCTTCGATGCAACGCAGGTTCCAATGCTGTGTCCGCCGAAACCGTGGTGTCATGTGTCGAACACTCCATTCCTGGTCTCGGAGACTTGTCTCATCCGAGTTCCAAATGAATCGTGCGGTCAGCAGATGAATGCGATCAATGCCCAACCCGTCGAGACGATGTACCCATCGTTGGATGCCCTCAACGTTCTGAGTCGTGTACCATGGAAAGTCAATACGCCCGTTCTGGAGGTACTGACGTCCGTTTTCCTGGGAGACGGTGACAGCAAACTCGGGGTGCCTAAAAACCCGAGTAAAATGGTCCCGCCTGACCTGACTGCACTCAGAGCGAAGTCCAGAGTAGCGGCGCGCAACGAATCCATGATGTTCAGGCGGGAAAAAGCCGAAACCTATGCGCTCTGGTGCGATATGTTGTACAAAATTTCGATCGCTCATCATTTCAAGGACGACGTGTTCTTCTTCCCGCACAATATGGATTTCCGCGGCAGAGTGTACCCAGTTCCACCCCATTTCCATCACTTGGGTGGCGACACTATTAGGGGGCTCCTGCTGTTCGGTGAGGGTCGGCCGTTGGGGGAATCGGGGCTGTGGTGGCTGAAACTGCATCTGATAAACTTGACAGGCTCTAAGAAGAGAGAATCTATCGAAGCCCGGGTTCGCTACGCGGACGAAATTCTCGACGATATACTCGACTCGGCGAAGAATCCTCTAACCGGCAGGAAGTGGTGGCAAACTTCAGATGATCCATGGCAGACTCTCGCGACTTGCAAAGAAATCGCGAACGCTCTCGAAGCCCCCGACCCGGAGAAGTATATCAGTCATTTACCGATTCATCAGGACGGCAGTTGCAACGGTCTCCAGCACTACGCTGCTCTTGGGAGAGATCTCGAAGGAGCCTTGCAGGTCAACTTGATACCCAAAGATAATCCTCAGGACGTATACACTGGAATCGCGGACGTCGTTGAGAGCCGACGCAAATTCGACAGTGAGAACGGGGTCGAGATCGCGCAAATTCTGGAGGGGCATATCACGAGGAAGGTTGTCAAGCAAACCGTGATGACGGTCGTCTATGGTGTGACCCGTTATGGTGCGTTTCATCAGATTCTCGGGCAGCTGGAGAGCCGAGACGGCTTCCCCCAGAAGAAGGCGTCCGCCGCTGCGAAGTACCTTGTCGACAAAACCTTCGCCAGTCTCGCGGAGATGTTCACAGCAACGAGGTTAATTCAGAATTGGTTCACTGAGTGCGCCCGCTCAATATGTATGGCTACTGACCAGCCTGTAAAGTGGACAACTCCTCTCGGGCTCCCAGTAGTACAGCCATACTTCAGGAAATCAACCCAAGGAAACCTGCTCAAGTCCGACGCGATGCAACGCTCGCTGGCGGTAGTCACACCAGAAACTCATCCGTTGAAGCAGAAAAACGGCTTCCCCCCAAACTTCGTTCACAGTTTAGATTCAGCGCACATGATGCTGACAGCCATATATTGCGAGGCAGCTGGCATCAATTTCGTTTCGGTCCACGACTGCTATTGGACGCATGCATCAACAGTAAGAATCATGAACAAGATTTGTCGTGAACAGTTCGTGGCACTTCACGCTCAGCCGATCCTCGAGAATCTAGCCGAGGAATTCCAGCAGAATTACGGCTCTCTGGTGCAAGGCAAGGGCAAAAGTGTTCGAATGGACGACCTGAAGAAAATATTGAAGAAAGTTCCGTCCAAAGGTGAATTCGACTTGGGGGATGTCCTGGAGTCAACTTATTTCTTCAGCTAGGCGACCATCAAGATTCTCGTGGATCAGAACTTTCAATGTACCATCTCGATTGTGGTCAGGGGTAACATCGAGTGCCTTCTTGTGTGAGCTCCAAGTGATAGCTTAGCAGCCAAGGAAGTTGTAATTTTGTTTATTCACAAATCTGAATATAGGAACGCAATATACAATAAAAAACTTGCAGAGATTTGAGATAGCTTCCGAGTTTTTCTTTTGATAATTCTGACTCGGAAACAGAGATGGCTAGCGGGGTCAGTGAGGATTCAATAGAGCGAAAGCCCAACAACGCACGAAATGATCAGGGAAGTTTTATTCGGATATCATTGGACGAAACTCATCCCAAAGATCTTCGAGTCGCACCAAAAGGCCAGGATCAGAACTTTTTCTCCATGGTGACGTTCCTGAACTGTCCGAATAGCTGGTCTTCGAAGGCGCCGCCGAAGGTTGTGCATCGATCCATGACATGCGAGCAGAACACTTGCGTCGTTTTTCTCCTGCCATTGTTGAAGCACTTGCTGCAAGACGTCATGGAAGGCACAACATGTGACGGTTGGAAAATTTTGGGTCTCCCTGGGCGTGTTCTGATGTCAACAGAACGAGTTGTTGTATACGGTCTGGATGTACTTTCGAGTCCGGTTGAATAGGACGGGGTTGAGTATCGTTCGTTCACGTCGAGCACAGAGGAAGGAGGGTTCGATCTTCGCAGGTCATCGAAGGCCGAAGTGGGAGATATCGCTGATGAGCCCATGTAGCGTCCACTTTCCAACACTGAGGAAGAACGCAAGCTCTGCTTCGGCTCGGAATCAAGGTAAACGCCCAGGGAAGGGGCCGTATTCCGTATCAATTTCCGCGCGTAGAAATCTGCGTCGATATCACTACTGGTAAGATGCGTGCGTCCCGTGCAGCTCGGTTCTGGGCTCCGAGCACGAGGCCTTTGAACGCTTCCTGTTAGGTGAACATAACGGTACTCTGCCATAGCTCCCGTTGGTTCGTCTTTAGTGAATCGCGAGTCTCCGCACGAGGGCGAGTTATGAGAGTGGCTAGAGGTGGGAGTATTTCTGGCTGGAAAGAGCACAAACGACACACTACTGTCACCCACATCGAGGAAGAGGCGCTGGCCTTCTACCCAGCTCAACTATCAGCGAGACTCTTCAGATTACATCAAAGGTGTTCAGTTGGATTCCAGACAGACTTTCTGAAAACGTTATATTGGCTCCCTGCAATTGGAGTCTGAATATTTGGTGTCTATTCGATCCAACAATCCCATTCTCCCCCGGAGTTTCCAGCGCGGTATCGACAGGTCGAGCTGAACACAGTTTATCGGCATCAGACTCGAATTCGAGGAAGTCTTTTTTTTCCCTTCGGCTTCATCGGAGACACGTCAGGATGGCGCGACGCGTCAGCGGAGAGAAGAGTCAGATCACGGCTCTCGAGGTAAGCTAGTTCATCCGACATGTCATGTCTCGTGCGTCCAGCTCAGAATCTTTGAGGAAACAAGCGCGTACTTCGTTTCAAATGTCTTTTCATTTATTTCTATTGATATTTGGTGCTCCCCGATAGCTCGACCGAAATAATCTCGTCACTTCTCCGTGATTTATGATACATTCTAGATCGAAGCTGTGAGTTGTTTGGGGTTCAGGCCAATTTATCGGGTCTACTCGTCGCCGTTGTCCTTCCACAGAATATAATTGCTCGGTAAACATCGATAGAGGGCAATATCTGTATATGAATAATTTACAAATGCACTTGTAGTCATTTTGATAACCATCTTTCGAACCTTTTTCTCTTCGTCGTACTCCGTCGAGCTCAGAGTCTTATCTACAGCTTATTTACAGTTTGTGGAAAGAGAGGCTAAGGAACCTAGTTAAAATCTACGAGGAGATGTCAGCGACGCGAGCTCAATCCCTGCCTTCATCACTCTCGACGTCGATTTCATTCTCCTCATCCTCTTCATCGTCGACCTCACGAAGGTCTTCGTCTTCTGCGGGATCTTCAGACTGGTTGCCCGAGTTGCCGCCCGACGCTACGGCTGCCATCGTTGTAGATGCTGCCGACGGTGCCATCTGTGCCAACGCTCGCTGATACAGTTCAAGGGGCAGCGAAGATGCGTTCGGGAGCGCCGCCGCCAATGAAGGCGGAAAAAGTCCAATGGGCGGTCCCGCAGTTGGGGATCCACCTCCTCCGTTTAGCAGCATTTGTCGAGCCGCGATCGGGAGAAAATCCAAGCCGAACATCGCCTGTCGCTTCCACTTCGTTCTGTGGACGAATAAAAAATGTTCAACACTGCGGAACTCCCCTGGAAACTTCCCCCGAATCGAATTCGAAATTTATGAGCTTCGTGGAGCATGTACGCCGACAACGCTCTAATCACCTTCGATTCTGGTACCAAGTCTTGACTTGGGTGTCGGTCAAATTCAGCCGGGCCGCCAACTCCATTCGGTCCTGGACGCTGAGGTACTTTTGCTTCTCAAAACTTTTCTCGAGCGTTTTCAGCTGGTGGTCCGTGAATGCCGTCCGCGCTTTGCGTGGTTTTTTAGATCCTTTCAAATTGCATTCGAAGTCGTTGTCGTTCTCATCTGTTGAAGGAAAAAAGACGCCGGTAATGAATGATTTCATTAGGGTGGTGGACTGAATGGCAGGTTGACCGACCGGTTGCTAGCCGCCGCTGCTACGGTGGCTGCAGATCTCGGACTTCGGGCAGCTGAAACAACCGTCCGAAAGCGTCGGCAGAAGAGCCGTAGCAGAACCGATTTCAATGTGATTCGAATCGCAGCACCGTCGCAGACATTACTGCAGCGCCAAAACACTATCACCTATATCTCTCGCGTTAAGTTTCGTGCGCCTCAGAGTCGTGACCGGTTTTGACTGACTTTGATGGCGGACCCGATTTGTGACTCGTGTTCTGTTCTGTGTATTCGTTTCTGTTCGTTCTCTGTTTCAATCTCGCCCATGCGGTCACCCTTCGCGCGAAACAACTGCGATGCCGCCGCCGTCTACAACGACAACAGAGCAATAGCTGTCAAAAATTCAACCTTGGGAAAGAGGAAAGCACAGATATGATTGGGATACGAGCCGCAGCCGCCTCTTGCCCCTGAAGCTGATTCCTCGAGTTTTCGCAAGTCTCAAGCGTGCGACTCGTGTCCCTCCGGGAGGAGTGCCGAGTTGCAAAATTCGGTTCGCACTTCTCTCGCTGGTCTGCTTCTGGAGGATTTTGTGATTGTTCTCAAACATGTTGTTTATCTCGTTCGCCATCGTGCGCAGATGATCCCGTTGGCCTTGCCCGATTCGTCGATCATCCAGCTCATCGTATCTGATCAGCATGCATTCTCGTATTTCCAGACTACAGCAATACTGCTGCCTAATTACGTAGTCTTGGAATCCGCGGCTCTACCTAGCTCTGTGAGGGCGCCGTCCGATGGGCTCTGTCTGTACTGATGTCCTCGACTGACTACACTTCCAAAATTCCGACCCGACTGCTCGCGACGTGTGTTAACAAGAACCGAAGCTTGACGTTACGCCGATAGCTTATCAGAGAAAGGCCCTGTCTCATTCGGGTGTTCAGAAGACGCAATCTACAATGGGCTTATGATCTGACGAGGGCGAGCTGCTAGTAAAGCGAAACGAGCCGGTCGGCGATCGACGCAGCAAAAGAAAGGAAGCCAATCAGCGACAGAAAAGGAGGATGATTTGGTGGTTTTTTTCGACGAGTTCTCGGAGAAAAATCATCTGAGAAATTTCTGCTGGAGCACTCCCGTCCAGCTGTTTGGTTTGCTGTTCGCATCGGCGTCCGTCCGCCGAATCGGCGGGGGGAAACGGGACGCAATTATTTCGAAGGACATCGCGTGAGACGAAAATCGAAGTCTGTGTTAGATGGCAAAGTAAATATTTAGAAGACGCAACGCTAATAGACGCATGAACGATCGATGAGCGAACCAAGCCAAGCGAGAAAGAGATTGATAGACGAGAGAGAGCGAGCCGAGGAAAAAACCTCAACGTTTGACAGCTTGAGAAACGGAGCGTCCGGTCGACGGTTCCGTCTGAACTGGGGTGATTTCAGTTCTCTTCCTCGACCGGTATATGATGAACTGCCACGATGAGCAGTGCTACGGACAACGAAGTTTCGGGTATCTCCAAAAAAAGCCGGAGTCAGTTTCATGGTCTCCAGCTCGGAAGGAGATGAAGGAATGTATCCCCGGCGCTGGAGCGCGGACTCCTACCGTTTCTCTCGGGATCATTCCGAACGGACTGCTCTCATCGACCCGCTTTGCCACGTGGAGGTTTCCAGCGTCACCCGAATCCAAGCTCCAGAAGCGGGCACTTCGCACATGGGTCGCTTAATGAGCTTCTGCACAGAACGTGGACAAAGGGATATAGTCACAGATCTCAGACCGAGAACGTAAAAAAAAAAAAAAAAAAAAAGAACAGCCGCCTTGGGACGACCGTCGAGAAGACTGGGCAACGGCGAAAGCTACACGAAAATCCCACGACTCGCTCAGACATCTAGTTGCGCCCAGTGGATCTTGGCATCAGCGTCGTCTACATCCAGCCACGTCGCCTTGCCTGGCGACGAGCGAGCAAGCAGTGAACACCGACAAAAGGAATCAAGAAACTCGACAGCCAAATTGTCCGATGGGGTGTTTAGCCAGTCAGTCAAGGAACCTACCTGCCCAACCACCACCAAACGGATCGACATTTATAGAGGATCTCCTCATGTTTTCTGCCGAAGCCGTCATTTCTCCATCCTGACACCGGCGACGAAGACCGCGTGAAATCCATGATGAGCAACGGGAGAAGCAGAACTCCCAAACACTGAAACGGGCCGAGCGGCGTGACGAGCCAACAAAGCAACGACTCAAAATCGACCTTTAGGGAGTCAATAAGTCTGCTGATCTCCAGGAGGCGGCAGTTAATCATCGGTTTTCGGAGCCTCTTCTTTCCGAGCATCGGAGACTTCACGGCTTGGTTCTGACTCCTCGGATAAGCCATCAATCGAAACTCTAGGAGGATGTCGTCGCTGGCTGCTCATCGAGTCTCGGAGGAGCTCCCGAATTGTTGTCCCATGATTTGCCTCCGACGCCCTCCAAGAGATTCATCAGAGACTCTTATCGTACCACTGCCTGCACTTTCGAGTATTCGAGACAAGTTTTGGTTGTGGCGCTCTCATTGAAAATTAGTTCTTTGTTGAATCACCTCAGAGCGGGCACTACTCTTAAGACGATGACTCAGGCGACCGGAACTCGGGCTGGCAATTAACAACCCCACTTCCGGTGAAGGGTTGGCTGTACAAGGATGCAAAAGACCCAAGAGAGAGAGAGAGGAGGGTTTCGCAAGCGTGCGGTTGCTTTCAATGAACGACCAACCGCCGAACTAACGATCTCGCCTGTCGATAGATGGGTAAATAAATTTTCGCGCGCTCCGCGGAGCTCGTGACCGAGACTCCCAACACTTACTCAGTTGTTCATTCCCTCTCACGCTTTGTGGAGACTCCGTCGCGCGTTCTGAATAACCGCACAGACTTGACAGGAAACTGATTGACACTGTGGCGGAACTTTTCAATGGTCGTTTGGTAAGCAGTGAAAACTCTGTAACACATAGGGGCCATAACGAGTTGATCCATAACCGTGCATCAGCCCAATCAGCGTCGTTGAACCGACGCGAAACCAAACGGCTAGATTGCGGTTTACCACGTTATGTAAGCTCGCCGTCCTCAAGGTTGCGGGAAGCGGAAGACAGAGACAGATAACCCTGGCGAATTCCTGGAGTGGGGTAGAAATCTGAAGAGTATATTCCGCAGAGTGATCTTGTCTGATCCTGCATCCGATGGGGGGGGGGGGGGGGGGGAGAAAATAGAAAATCCTTCCTTTCAACTCTCCAGCGAATTGCCCGATCGCGAGTGCACGGATCGGTCTAGAATTCATACGCTTCCGGCACAGGACGCTCGGGACGTGTCAGACCGATCGTCATCGTTCGGTATGATGAAAGTCATGACTCGAATTGTTCCCTATTAGACTGATCGATGGAGCAACATTAGGGAGTCAAGGAGGGCACATCGGAGCACAAAATCGTAAGAATAGACGCAAGAGAGCAGCCAGCTACGCGGAGCAGACTCTCCTGAAAGCCTGACTGGCTGGACGGCCGCCCGCCAGCGTTAGGTCTAAATATGGCTGACCGGAAGTAACTTATAGATGACTATTTCCTCTGCTTTTGTCGAAAGGGAAGGTTTCCGCCGAGGCAAATTGATACTAAACATCCCCTGGCCAGGAGTGGACAAGCGACCGAGGAACTAAGACAGCTTTGATGACGCCAACATGGCCGACGAGCGGAAGTCGCGTTGAGAGCAAGCGGAAGTTGGTCGCAAGAAGCGGTTACCCCTCGGCCGCGTGGTCAAAGGAGCAGCAGCCGTTTCAGCAGCGAGTCCACGGCCGTTCTCTCGGAGAGCTATCGTCAAGTGACTCAGTTGTTATACTCGATCTCGTCGGTCGTTGTTGTTGTGGCGGCACAAAAAGAAAAATAGCCGCTCGCCGACCTTTTCTCGCAAAAGCCGATTCGGAGTTTCCCGGGAATCGGAGGAGCATTCAAACTGAATCAGAACGACCGGACGTTCGCGGTCATTGTCGCTGCGTAAGTCGATTCCACAACGACTTGCTCATGTCCAATCGCAAGGATTGACCTATAAGCCAGACATCATCGTCTCTTTGACCCTTCGGTACGGGGGTTCATGGTCTGCGAGCATTGAACATCAAGTCGATCCGGTATGTTCGGCCATTGTCAAATTCTCTACTCGGTTATTCTCGTGCCCGCTTCTTCTTCCCTACGCAAGAGGCGCCAAGCTGAGATCACGGCTTCCCTGTTCTGGGAGTTCGGTCGAATTCTAAACGCTTGAATTAAGATCTCGCCAGCTAATCTGGGCCGCCCGACAAGCCAAAGAGACACGCTAGCTTTCCACGGTTGAAACAAGTCTCATGAACTGTTTTCTCCCATTCATTCTTTCTCCACAACCGCTAGCAGCTTCGGCACACAACCACAGTTGAGACCAGTCACAGATTTTTTCGTTTGATTGCGTACGAGCCGTGTGTGCGTCTGAGAAGGCTGTGTGTGATGGCTCCGCACACGCCAAACTCGTGTAACTCACTCATCAGAGTTATTCAGCATAGAGCGGACAAGAAGGCCTCAACGCAGTTCAGTCACTCATTCGGCCGCTCGGGTGGAAGTCATCCGGATAGGGAGTACTTCATCTAATGGAGCTCCCATCCCGTAATTCCCTCAAACTTCACTCCTCCATCTCCCTCCACGGCTTGTTCTCGACAGCTCCATGCCGCGGAAATAACCAAACGAGGAAAACATCGAGGCTCCCCTGGTCGGGCCGAAAACCTAGCGGAACACACTCCTTCTGAGTTTTTAGAGCATCCTCTTCGAATACTGCTGGCCGTAGGTCTTCAACGGGCCACATGCGATCGTCGCGACGGTTTTCGGTTGAAAATCAATAAGGGGTCGGACGTGCGGTAAGAACGCTCGCAGATTCAGGGATCCACTCTTTTTTTGTTCGGCAAACGGCAGTGGGAAGTGTGACCAATGGAAGATGCGACCCTGCATTGCGGCTAAGATAGAATTGATCACATATCTCACACAAACGGACGTTCGCACGCACTCGTCCGCCAGCACAAAGAATTCAATGGGCTTCAGATAAATAAGAACTGCATTTGGTAGAAATTCCGAGCTACCGTGATCATCCTATAACGACAATCATGCGGTCCTAAATCGCTCACAGAATGAAAGATCTATTGACGGCGCAAACAAAGCTGTATTTCGATTCCGACACCGATGGAAGAGAACAAACGAAAAATCCTCACTTGACGACGCAGGCTTCGACCAGTGGGCGTTTTCATCGATCGCCGGATTCGGCAGAAAGAATAACTAGATTTTCAGATTTTTACGTGCGATGCGACGTGCTTCGACGATTCCGACGCGACCCTGTTGAACGGCCTGATGGAAAGAACCACGTGAGTTCCCGATCATGTAAAATGAGCTCACCTCAGCCAATATTTCTTGTATTTCCGCAAGCCATCGTCGCCGTATCAATGAAAACATTCTGGATCCTCATATCGGAGGAGCATACCGTGAGTTTTCAAATTGAGCGCCTGTCCCATTGTCAATCCTGAAGTATCCGCCAGCCTCCTAGGAAGTGCCCTTCCATGAAGAAGTATCTTCCCAAGATAGGTCTCTGGGAGAGTAGTGGGGGGAAGTTGGGGGGTAGACCCGTATCGATAGTTTAGCAGATCGTTGCTCAAAAAGATTTGGCCCCGTGCCGGAGAGGATTTGGGATGTTCGCTCAGATTTGCCTGTTCGACAAGGCTAGCATGGATCAAATCGTGTCACACAAAACTGACCGCGCAACGAAGGACTATTCACACGAGCCCAAAATGGTTCGATTGCAGCAGTTGTTGATTGAATTCAAAGCCATGTCTGGCCGATTGTTCCCACGAGCAAAAATGCAGTTGAGTCAATCACTTCGTCCGACCCATTCCCTCCCTAGCGCGCTCGCTCGCCCAGTGATTCTTACGCGAACGTCGTCGCAAATTGCGATTCGTTCGACTCTGCTTTTTGGAGAATCCTTTCCTCCCTCTCTTCCTCCCAGTCAGATTCTATCTTCCATTGAGCCGGTCGCTCCCGCTCGGCGCTACGCCACCACGAACACAAAATTACCTCAAATTGGTTTTGTGTGGTGTGTGTGAATTCCTCGTTGTCGTTCATGTCGTGGTGGCCAGGGGACGTCGACGACGAATCGGTGGCGTTGGCGGTGTTCACTCCAGCTCCCTGTACTTTTTCGTCGCTCTGCGTTCCCCCTCCGTTTGTTCGTTTTCTCCTTCGTCTCGTTTCACGTTCGAGGACTAAAGACGTTTTTCTCGATGGAACAAAAAGAAGATTCGCCCTATTGAATTTTGTCCCTTTCTTTGCGTAGTCGTGCCGCTGCATTCGTGGCTGCGGGAGCTGCCGCCGCTGTTACTAGCGATGGTTACAATTCGGAGCGAACGCAATTTTGTCTCATTTTTTATGACGACGCGATTTCAATTTGGTTTCCAATAGCGCAAAAGAGACAACGCAAAGTTCCGAAACTCCCGCTCGGCTCTCTCCGCGGCCTGTGCATCCTACACCTTTCGAACAGAAACGTATCAAACGCGCACTCCTCACGCGTCGAAGTCTCTACAATGCCAGCGCTACCACGTGCGCACCTCTGCGACTGTCCAACGAGCCATTTCAAGCGCCGTCTCTCGAGCCGAGGAGGTTCTCGCGGTTCCCAGTTGGCGAAACGGAAGCTTCAGGGAAGTCCGCCAGACTCCGTCGAGGCCTCAAATGGGTCAGGAAACATCTCGGATCGTTGAAGGGGAATGTTTGGTGAACTTGGATTAGGGAGGAGTTGAGCCAAGACTTCGTTCGAAGATGAACCTCACGGCTCTAGTTGAGGAGCGAGCCCAGGACTGTGCCTGAGGGAAGAACATGGATGCTGTCGAGGTGTAACCTCTGGAAGACCATTGGAGAATCGAGCCTCCACCTCTCCTTTTATAATGCGAACGTCGGAGTTTCTGGCGGGGATAAATCCTCACCAGCCTCAGCTGTACACGGACTGACTCGCGTTCGGTCTTGGACAGCAGAGGGTGCATCGATGTTGAATGCCAGGAGTCCGAGGTAACCGTCAGGTCTGCACTGTATCAGCCGGTCGAGTTAGCCGTTGCCGTGGACAAACTTTTTTCTCTGCTGTCGTCTTCCCTACCCCTAAGTGGATCTATAAGTCTGCCGCTCGAGCTGTTTCGAGCGATGGGAACTAAACGGCCGCGTCGAACCCATGCCATTTTTGCTGAAGTCGTCGTTTTCGCATTTTCTGCCTCGTCTTGGGCGGACAGTAAGAGCCAGAAGCAGCGAGAGAGACGAAACGAGACATTTTTGTCGTCAGCGATTCCCCGTCATTTTCGCCATTGGATTCCGCCGTCACCGCCGCCGCCGTTGTCACAGCTACTGCATTGGTGAAGGTGGCGTTGGCGTCGGACTCCGCAGATTGACCGATCCATGAGCTCACAAGCGAAGCATCACTTCCAAACTCCCTAAACTTGTTTGGTTATTTGGCACCCGATTCGTGTCTCCACTTTCCACGCTGTGAGGTTGATGCCATCGTTTGGGGAATAACAGCTCAATCAGGGTTAGCGCTCGTTTAGTTCGAGAACTCACTCGCTCCCAACAGCTACAACAAGGGCTTTGAGCAAGCGAGGATCAAAGTCACGCTCCGGCAGACAAATCGCGGATCAATCGAACTTGAGCTGCCGGATGAATCCAACGCGGTCCTTGACGGGATCAGACGCCGAACCGCGAAACGGAATAAACAAATATCAAGGAGTCGATTTCACTTGCTTTGTCTGCAGGTGCAACAAAAAGGAATCGCGTCATCAGACGTTCTTTGAAGTTGCAGACACTCTCGCCATACGTTAGGTGAGCCGTCCGCGAGAGAAGTTTCGAGATTCGGTCGAAAATCTCGCATGTTGAAGTACCTGAAGCTGCCGGCAGCGGCCAGGGCTCCAAAATCGAAGAACGCCTCAATCTGCGGTAGAATCGTGAGAATAGAGACGGGCGCGACAGAATCAGAAAGGGCGATGCGATGAGCAAGAAGATCAACTGTTTGGTTTGTTCGCACCCATCTGACATAACCGGGTCGGCCGGTCGGACGGGGCACCTTGATTTCTTGCGGTTGTGCGACCGAAAATGGTGGTAAGGCGCCTTTTCTGATTTATATTTTTTTTTCGGATTGTGTTCCTTGGACTCTTGATTTCTGTTGGTTCTTCTATGTCCTCGCGTGTTAGCGTGCGTGTCGGTGTGAGCTGTTCGCTAGCCGATTTTTGAGTAACTCGAACGAGAAGAGCGTTCGTTTGATGTGCCCGCCGTTTCGCTCTCTCGCTGACTCAGTTGAATTTTGGTGAACTGCGACCGCTAGTTCGTCTCCGGCGCTCAATTTGAGTCTCGACGATGTCTGCGGCGGAAGTCACTTCTGACGCCGCCACACTCAAATCATCGTTCGCTGTGACTGACTACCTCCATGACTGAGCGGGCGAGTAAGTGACTGAGTGGTGATGATTTTTTGGCGCCACATTTGCTGCCGCTGGTGAGGTTCCGCTGTCCACTGCGGGATGAAAAGCGGTGCTCTATGATGAGAAGCCACCAACCCGCTAACGATGAGACGGAGGTCTGATGGCAAACCGATTCTCGGCGGGCAGGACTTTGACATCGTCTCGACTTGTCGTCGATGATTCGGTGGTCGAGATCGCAGTGAGCTGCAGCGGTTCCGGCTGACTTACAAATCCCGATGGAAGCTTGCGGCTGAGCTTGTGTCTGTTTTCTGCTGTTTTCAGTTGTTGTTGTTGTTGTGTTTATATTCACTGGGCGCGCGAGAATGGGGTATTGTGGACGAGATGAGCCGGTGGTCGGGGCGATTGTGAGCACTGATCGCGTTCATCACCTTCATCGTGTCGCACGGTGCAAGAGGGTGAACAGCGCACAAAGAATTTGGTCTGTTCGACCGGCTGGCCACTCCGCTAGCTGCCAGGCTGAGCGGACGGCAAGTAGGCTGGCCTGCCGGTACTCAGACTCGCAGGCAGCTTCGGCAAGTTCGCCGAAGGAAAGCCAATGAACTAAACTCCTCTAAATGGCAACGATCATCAGCCCAACCGGCCCGGCACTCCAGCAGTCCGCTTCTCCGCCTGTGTCTGCAGCCATCTGGCACAACAAAGTAATAATGTTAGCAACAATACCCGTTGCTCCCCTAGCGAACGATGTAGGAAGACCGTCCGAGCGATCGGGTGACTCCGTAGGCGCGATGGCAAGCCACCGAACTGAAGAAGACACCTTTCGCGGCCGGGAGTATTGTGATCGAGCCGCAGTGGAATCCAAGTCGAGGACAAAGATCAACGGTTCCCGACGGTCAACAACAAACGAACAAGATAAGCATGCTGAAGCCCGAGTCGGGCTTGAAGTATTTCCTGGCGCTCTGCGTCCTGTTCATGATACGCTCATCGCCGACGAAGTTCTTCGAATGGATAGCTCCTCAGATTTTCCAGAACTAGAGAAGCGACTGGTGTGCCCGATTTCGGCGGAAAGCAGACCAGATTTCGCGATCGACCATGAAAGAACAGATGCATCCGGAACTCGGAATGGCAGGACTGCAATCTCAGGAGGCACCAAATAACAGCCCTGAGAACGATATCGAGCAGAAAGCACTTTTATTGGGCGGAATGTATCCCTCGAAAGTGCGTAAACAGCTTCATACACGCTCACAAGAGAGAGAACTGTACTCAAGAGAGCTCGGTCGATCATGGTTCCTGCCTCCACAAGGCAGCGCTGCCCCGGAATTTTCGCTGGAACCGTAGGAGCACTGTTCGGATGTTCCAGATTCCTCTGCGCGAGTAGGGGAAATCGCCTAAGCAAAACTCGTCACTCCTTTTTGACGAATGTAAATTCGCTGCCCTTTGTTCTCAATCGTGTCCGTTCTATCCAACAGATATCTTGCTCTTCGCTCAAAAAGCACTTCCATTGTGCGCTCAACCTTCGATCGGGAGGGCGAAGGCACGAGAAACGGGGAGGAGCAGAAAGAAAGTCGACGGAGGGCAGAGTCTGTGTAGTTTGAGATGTTTGGAAACGTTCGAACTCCTCGAAACTCAACCCGCTCGGCTGGATTCATTTGAATTTGGGATCAAAGTCGGAACGTGAACGGCGTTCGGATCCTCCCATTGACGGAGCAGATTTACATCGGAGCTCGCGGGGGGAGCTCCAGCGTCACCTCAGGAAGACTTTCTGTCGTTGTACCTTCCCTTGTTTCGCATTCGCCATCTCTGATTTCGGCTCACGATTCTCTCTGCATCTGGGACAAGAATCCGTCTTGTATTTTCTTCATCTTAGGTTCGATTCATCAGCTCGCTCGACTCAACGAGATACCAAATTGAGTACCTGATGACGACATTCTAAGTTTTTAGTCGACAAGGAGAACTGTCGAAATCAAATTACGCTGTCAATGGAGATGTATCCGAGCGAGAGCAACAGCCTGGATTCTGTCTGTCGCGTTGGTGGAAAGCCCATTCGCAACGCTGTGGAATTGGCCAACACCAGCAGAGGAATTGTTCTGCCTCCTCAAGACAGAGCGTCACAGAGGACTTCCTCTCCGATACGGCAAAAACGATCTCATGACGGATTTGGTCGATTTTCGCCCGAAATGAACGATCAGTGCCCGGACAATGTCGAGGAATTCTCCCTTGGACACTTCCGGCAATTTCGCGTCTCGCCATCCAGTTCGATCTGCATGAAGACCGGCCAGAAAATTTCGAAAGATTTCCTCTCTCATCCCTGAAGCCGATTCTCCTCGGAATCGGTTGACCACGAAATCGAGGAGGGCAGATTTCTCGCTTCGAAAACGTCGGAACCGAGTCATGAACACAGGTTATATGGATCTATCGATCCCACCTCGCAACGTAAGACGTGAGTAAAAGCAAGGAACAGATCCGAAATCAGCTCAAGCGCTCGTTGCCCATTTTCGAGCGTTCCGTGCCGCACCCTATTAAGTCGCGGAACAAGTGAACTTCTTAATCGTAATTTGATAAAATGCTAAAAAGCAGAAAAAATAGGAAGACCTATATGATGATGATGAGGATAGAGAAAGAAACGATATTGTTTCTCTATGTAAAATTGCTCTTGTTTCAAGCGGAACAAACCGATTGTGGGCACGAGAGTTGGTCACAGAGCCTGAGCGCTGCCACGAAGTAAAGATCTATTCTCAGCGAGCAACTGGACTAGCTAACAGCGGATAGTGACTCGCGGAGTGGTGGTGGGTGAGAATCAAGGGCGCTGCACCGCTTCTGCGTTTTCCAACTAGACAGAAAATGTTCCGACTGATAATCACACAGATTAACACGCAAGCTCTCAAAGAACGTCACGAATCGGTTCAATTAATCATTTCGCGCGAAGATTCGCATCTGCACTCGAACATCGAAGTCTTCATGAACGACAGGACCCTCGATATCAGTTAGCAAGCAGCTCAATCGAACTTCATGGTGGAAGGAAGACGAATAGGAACCGGGAGCGTTGGAGGAACTCCCTCGCGCTCTCCACACGTTTCGTACTCACCCCCAGCGGATTCGGGTCTCGAAGGCTGCGAGTCCGGTGGTCTGAACGCGCCTCCGGTAGCGGCCAAATTTCCAGTTACTCCACTTAATCCATGAGCGGCGTTCCATAGCAGTTGGGCGGCTGCCATCGCCTGTCGTTGCTGTTGCTCGAACATCCCCACATTGTGCAGGACTGATGGGGCGTGACTTTCTTGAATGATGTTCCTGATCAGGAACGAATTGTGTGCGGACGTCAGGGGTGCAACAGGCGGCAGCGGCGGCGACGCCTTACGCACTGAGAGGTCGGTAGGCGTCTGGGTGTGCATCGCCCCAGAAGAGATGACCATCATAGAGAAGACAACGGCGTCTGCGGAAAACCAGATTCGTAAGTCGTCGTGTCTTCTTCGCCGGAACCCTGCGATTCCCCGGGAGCTTCCTCGAGCGTCGAATCCTTTGCTGAATCGGCCGTCGAGCCGAACACAACAGCTCCCTCGAGTCGATTAACACGTCATGGCCACTGTGTTCAATGGCCTTTGAGTTCAATTATCTACTTTGCAAACAGGTGTCTCGGAAACACCGCTGCCGTATCGGTCGCAACGAGTTACGACGGTCGCTGCGCAGAACCACACGTGGACACCATCTGATTCGGATCGTTGTTGCTCTCGTTACTGATCGTTCAGTGCCTATGGCAGGTTTTCACTGAATCTCATGATGCGCTAACGATGGAAGCATTCCACTTCGTGTTCGGCGGGCATCGCGGGACGGCAAATCAATCGCTCTGAAGTTGGAGCACTTACCACCTATTAGATGGCCTCGCGGAGTTGCTGTTCACACTCTCCAACGACTAAACTGTCCAACGAACAAATATCCGAGAGAAGGGCCCGCGACCGGCGTGGAACTTGATACGCAGACAACCGAAGAACAAAATAGAATACTCGGAATCCAGGTCCAGATCCGATCAGGTGATCCGTCGATCTTGACCCCTCATTGGCTGAAGCCCGCGAGCGTAGCGACGTCGCGAAATCCGACACCAGTAGATCACAATGTCGGCCGACACCGGCTGTTGTTAGGCTTGAAGCGACGTAAACGACACGGAGAAAGGGCACTCCAGGGAGGACCGATCTTCGGCTCCGCCTTAGAGCCACCTAGCGGCAAAACGGAAAATCAACCGCCGTCCGAAATCGCCGCTCGTTCAAACCTCACGGACCACTGAAACGCCGATGTTCAGGGCCGACAATGATCGAACACAGCGGCTGTAGCAGCGGGGCGAGGAGGGGCAGGGGTCGCACAACCGGTGCCGCTTACAAATAGGCTGATTATGCCACAGATGCCGGACCTGTTTCTGGACGATCGACTCTATCTAAAAAGCACAGAAACCGAGTCGAGCTATACAGAATCTTTATTCATCAAACGAGTCGTTCCTCGTCAGTGTTCCAACAGAGATTTTTCATTTGAGCTGTGACTTTCAGAAGAGTGGACCTTTCTGCGGTTCCAGGTGAGAGAAGAGCTTCTTGGATGACAGTTCTGGGAGCTGCTTCACTTTCGGGCTGAGGCTCCGTTGGCACCGCGAGAAGTCGCGAAAAACTCAGATCAGATCATTTGGAAACCCGTATTACAACCTCTAGAAGCACCGGAATCGGTTCGCTTCGTAGATTACGAGTTCAGGTCAGCTCTTCATCACTGCCCTTGTCCCAGAAGCCGCGTAATATCATCCAGCGTGTTAGCGAGACCCGACGTCAGAGCGGATCCGGTATCAAAAATACCTGCCGTCAAACTCTGGCCGGCTCCCAAGAGTCCCGACGTCAGAGCTTGGCCGGAGCTGACCACTCCTGAACCCAAAGTACCGACTAGGCCTCCAACCCTTTGCACCGTGTTCCCCAAACCTTGCACAGTACCACCCAAGAGCCCCACAACGCCTCCGAGGAGTACATCAAGATTGTTTGTGAGTCCGGTCAGCTGTTGCTCAACACCTCCCAAAACTCTCTCCACCGCGACGACCGTGCTGGAAAGATCCCTGGTAACGGGTTGTAGCGTGTTCAATAGGTTGGCAACGTTCAGGAGTCCATCTTCTCCAACGACCGCACCCAGGGCGTCCGTCAGACCCGCTGTCAGGGAGCTCACGTCGAGGCTCAGGATGCCGTTGCTTTCCCTCGAAACGTCGTCGGAAGTGCTTTGAAGTTGCGTCACGGCGTTGCGGAGAGCGCCCTGTAGATCTTTTGCGTACTGCTGCATTCCTAGGGTGACACACGATGGCACAGAATCGTCCCTCACGTTCAGCTGCTGTCCCGCTTCCAGCGGCCTCCCATCAACGCGACAGTTCGCGAAATACTCCACAGGAACGTTATTGGTCACTGGTTCTCCATTGTTGTATCTGATATTTAGCTGAACCTGGAGAAGTCCAAAGATTGTCTGAGAAATCATCGACGAGAAGCAGACGGAGCTGTATGACGATTCGAACGGAACTAAACCTCTGGAATAGACTTCGTTCCGCGTTTCGTTCATCAAACTCCAGTTCTCACACATTGGAGGCACTTCATTCAACGTACCAGAGTGCTTTGCTGCGATGACGGTGCCTGACCTCGAACTCCAGCACCTCCTCCGGACAAAAGGAACCCAACCGCGATGATGTCGACGATCATTGTGAATGTGCGAGCAGACGAAGCGTCGACTAAGGTCCCTTTATGCAGTCGAGCCGAGTCGTTAGGTCCCATGACACAAGAGGGCAGCGGTGCCAGTGTCGCAGCTTGAACACCTTCGCCTAACAATCAACTCTGGCAGTCAGGAGACGTCAAACACGCTCGGATTGCGCATCGGAAAAAACCTCCCTTCCGGAAAAACAGCCGGCGCCGTTTCCAGGTTCTCAGTTCGCCTCGAAGAGCATTATCACTAGCTACGGAGAACTTCCAGCTCCCTTCACTCGTGTCTTCAGCCGACGCGTCAATATTCGACACAACAACGATAATTTCGGGAAATGTCCAACCGGAACTTGTTCCTGATGCGAGATGCGCTGGAGCCATCGCGGTTCACGTGATTTCGAGACCTTCGCATTGAAACGTGACGTCAGGACTTTTCTAATGAACCATCACTCATGCGATTCTAATTGACCCAGATCCCTGACAGTTGAGCGTGACACAGAGGTTATTGCCACGTGCGAGAGACTCGAAATCGATAGGTGACGCCATCTATCCGAAAGCGAAGCGATCGCCGGGAGTGCCGCGTTGATTATTTAACGAGTTACCTGTTAGCGTGGTTGAGAACGACTCCTGGTCTGCCTCGCAGTCGACACAAGTTTGCGGGGCGCTGACAGCTCGGACGATATCTGTTCGCCGCAGACTCCTTGACTCCTCCTTGAAAACCTCGACGACTCTGGAGTCCCACTATCCGTTATGTCTTACATTGAGATATTGGAGTACAAAGAAGCCCGCACAACGGGTTCCGAAGCGAGGGGAGCATTCGGAGAGTGGGGGGGGGGGGGGGGAGCGGACAATACTGTAAGCGGTCTGGATCTAATCGCGCATAATGCTGCTGGCGAAACTCTGTCTTGTCGGAGGTTTCGAGAGCTCGCATGGTGATGGCAAGCCGACTCCTCGTTCGTGGGTCGGCTACGAGTGGCTCGGTCGGTCGCATTAAATCGCTGTATTACTAAAATCCACACAGAGCCTCATCAAGGCGCCAAGAGGAAGGAAATGTGATTTGCTACGCGTTCATTGGTCGTTCACCGGCGGAGAGTCGGGGTTCGCTTGCCTGCTCCGGAGTGGGAGACCACGGCGACCCACGAAGACACTGTCATGAAGCAGGACTCTGCGAGTTCCGTTGCCACAAACCAACTTGCTGACGAGGAGAGGCGGTTGAGTCGCAGTCGACCTCTCGGCTTTCGCTGCGCAGAGAAGCGATATACGCCGAGAGTATTCGGTATCACCGATCAGCTCGCCTTTCGGTTGTGTTTCCGCCACCTCGAAAACGCTCCCATCCGCGGTCGAGAGCACTTTCAGCTCACCTGTATTCGGAAAGTGTCACTCGTCGCGAGGTTGAATGCTATCATCGATGCGGAGATCTCATGCACGTGCCCGACACGTGACTCCGGAATCGGCCAAACGACACAACCGCTCTAGAGCTACTACCGAAGTACTCCCATCAGTCTCTTGAAGGTGAGGTGCAACACGATTCGCTCCGACAGAATCCAGCGCATTGTACATTTGGCCCTCGAAGCCCGCGTCGCACGCACTCAGCGGATCGAGGCCGAATATTCTCATGGGAAATATCCGCCTGAATAAGTCCGAGCCGCTTCATCCGATGGTGATAATAGCCGGCTCGGAAGATGAGCAAGGACGCTCAGGAAAAACAGTGCCCATCGAGGCTACTCAGGGCTCTCATCGAAGCGGAGGTTCGGGCAGGTGTCAGCCCTCGCGCGCCCGTCGGAACGGTCAACTCCACTATTGGGTCGGCGAGAAACTAAACACGGTCAGTGAACGATTCATATTCGGGAACTCCATTTCCATGTGAACTGATTGACTTTTTTTTCCAACCGAGGGAAATGTATGCTCATGGGGAGGAGGAACAAAGTTGACGGCTAGCTCGCAAGCCGGCAGACGAGTAAGCTACGAAACCTGTTGTAAAGAGGCAGCAGGTCGAATTTTCGATTTTCTCACAAAATGTGATTTGGTTTCGAACCAAAGCGACGACTCGCCCCTCTATTCGGGTGGCCGACTGATTTTTTGAGTTTTTAGTCCAAAGAGAACTCTCCGAGCCGCTTCTCACTCGCTCACAGAGACGGCCGGGCAGGTAAGCACCGATAGTAGCGCACGAGACACGTTCCGAAAAACGGCCAAAAATTTGAAGACGATTTTCTCTCCCGATGTGAATTTCCTGCTCTTTTCGATTTTTTTTTCTTCTCTTGTTTTTTTTCCTCTGTGTTTTCGTCTCCGTCCGTCTGTCTGGCTTTGTGCCTGCCTGGTTGCCTTGTGTGTCCTTTCCTTGTGTGAGAAGCGAGAGAGCCTGTGTGTATCTACTTTAAACACGACGAAGAGCGAACGCAATTCTATCCTCCGATCTCCCGTGTGAACTTCTGGCATTTTTCAGTCCCTTCCTTTCTTCTGAACCTGCTATCGAAAGCAGCTGCCCGCCCGTTCGTCGGCGATTCCGATTCGAACCGAGGGAAAAATCAAAGACACCAGAAGATCCGTGTCATACTTCTGGAACACGAGCTATAATGTACACATACTCGGGTCGGAATATTTCCCTTATGCTCAGCCCCACTTAGGTTTCCGCCATTGCCTGATCAACCATTAACATGGCAGATTTTCTGGAACAAGGAACGTGTTTCTTGGGGCAACGAAGCGAACGGAACAACTTAACAATGTCCAAGATCGTCAAACGATTGAGTTGCTCATTTGACGTAGTTGTTCGAGTTCTTGTCGGAGACGACTGCTCGAAGTTGTGGCGTGATTCTCGTACGCTAATATCTCAACTGAGATCTGTCGGAGCTCCCACCGCAAAATCAACGGCGAAATCCAAGGTGAGCTCCGAAGCAGTAGCAGCAACAGCAACGACATTCACATTTACATGAATGAGCTGGGCGCCCGGATCGCTCTGCGTGGTGTAACACGGCGGCTGATTGTAACGATGAACATGCTGACGGCGACGTCGGCGGACAGTCAACTTTGTGCCTGCTGAGTCAGATAAGGATCTCTGATCTGGGCAACTCGGCTCAATAACGACGATGATATTTCCTGTTAATAATTTCGAATTTCCCCGAGGCTTTTCTGGACGCTCCCAATGGGGACATGAGTCCGCATGGAGCTCCGTCGGCGGAAAAACATCCGTGCCACCGGCACCAATTCGCATAATGCTCAACGTTTCGGGCCAGCGTTCGATGGGTCTTTAGGCCGGCATTTGCATTTGATTGAGGATGACGGAGTACGATCATCCCGCGCTGTGATTGCGATCTGTGGAGCGCGAACGAAAATCGACATCAATAACTTCCCTTCCTCACGGCTCGTGTGCAACGTCGGTCGACCGCCGTGGAAGCTCGGCGTCATATCCGTTGGAAAACTTCTAAGAATTCCATCGTCTTCCGGTGATCTTCCCCATGGGAGACTCGGACGCCGGGATGGCCGAACGAATAGAGAAAGGTTCCGTTTAGCGGGAGCTCCCGAGTAGCCGCTGCCTCTCTCAAAACCGCATAGCTGAAACACACACACTTACGCTTCGAAGTCGAGAACGACAATCTGCGGTACGAACGATGGCATATCCGACTTCTTATCTGTTCGGAGATCATGCGGGTCTACGAGCATAAGAGTGCATTGATAGCACGATAACTGCTGTTTTGTAACACACACTGCAGCCCGTATCGTGCCGTGCACGCCAAGTAAGCCGTGCGTGCAAAAGACCACGGCGATCCAAGATACCTATTTTGAAGGCCTCCCCGAGTGGTTTCATACCGACTGCTGCTCCGAAATTTCTCGTCCACCGTCTAAGACTCTGGGGCTCGGGACCCTCTGTGTGCCCTTGATAATCGGTATCGGAACTCACCGATCATCGGAAATTGTTCTGTGCTCAGAGCCCTGGCGATGTTTCCAATCGGCGCCAGGAATGAAGCGAAAAGTGATGAGCGCGACAGCGAGTTCCGACTGATTTCCCCAAAAGAGATGTCAGGGAACATTGATGATACGAGCCCAATCATACATGCACAGGAGTCGCTGTCTCGCACAGTGGCGAAGAAGCCTCGATGCGAGCGCGGAGGACCCGTGAGCTGCGTGCGTTCCGTCTCTGACCGACCGAGGTATCGATAGAGGAATTCGCTGTCGTTTCAAAAGCTTGATCGGCTTGCCATAGCAGAATATTGGTCTCCTTTGAGCCGAGTCTTGAATTCATGTGTGAATTCTCAAACTCGATCGAAGCAGTCTCTTTCGCTTTTGATCTCCCGCTGCAAATTATATCCCTCCACTATCAGACTCGACACGATATTCCGCTGAATCAAATCCCCACTCTCGCCGCCCTCGCTCCACCTCGCCTTCCGCACTCGCTCCCGCCTTGGCACTTTTTAATCGAGTTCAGACACCTACACGCGTTGCTGGCTTCAGAAGTCACTGCGTAAAGTTCGATAAATCAATGAGGATCCTCATTCAACCCAGCCGAGGGAACGGATCCCGGTCCGGCTGAATAGAGATCACGTCATTAGGCTCGTCGACGATGTTGAAATCGGACGTTCGCATTTTTTGAAAACGATACAACTGTAATTTCGAGGCGAACAACACGTCGTCTACTGCGACTGCATTACGCTGTAATTATGCCGCACAGCGGTCTTCTGAAGGAATAAATCCCGAGTTCGTCCGCTGATTGGCGTGGAGTTGGCAAAGAGAACCTGCAGAAACTTTTGTGTTATTTTTCTCTGGCGCCGATGTCGACTCCAACAAAGGCTCGCTCGCCGCAACTCAAGCCCTGTGCACTCTGACAATAATCCTCTTGAAGAACTGTCGTTATTGAAAATCCATTGATGGACGTTCTCACAACTTCCTTAGCAGCACTTCCCGATGGATCATTTCTCCAGCATTACCGATAATACTTTTGTGCCAAACCCGATTGTATTGCCTGGAACATGTCGTACAGGAAGCTCTAATGGTTTCTTGGTTGGTTACTCGAGGAGCTCGGCGCGACCGATTCTACTCGGTTAGCGGATATGGACTTGCGAGTACATACGAACGCTCCCCATGAATTGGGTGCCACAAATCTTTCCTGGGGAGCCCCAGCACCGAGCCGCGAAGAAATGTTTCAGTCGACGAGCGTCGCGAAAAAGGCGACACATTTCCGACTTCTTGGAGGGTTGCTCCGAGATGTTCGTTGACGCAGCTCCTTTCATTCGATCTCTCGGAACCGTGGATTTTGTTTCTCTTGTTCGGCTGAACCGTGCGGCCAGAGAACGCCGAACATTCATGTTGAAGAATTCGCAGAAACGCAGAACGTGCGTGCGAGAGGTGAATCGTTGAGAACTTGGAGTATTTTGGTCGAATGATACGTTGTGGCCTGATTTCGCTACGGATGGAAAGCTAAATTTTGAATCTGATTTTGGAACGACGGTTTTATGCTTGGCACCAACGCCATGTTGCCTGACAGGAGAACTTTGCTTATGTTAGCTGCATATCGGCGCGCAGTTTCATCGACCACAAGACAAAAAGCGCTTGAAGACAGTTCATTTTCCTAGGCACGCCACGGCTACGACTCCCTCAGCCGTCCTTTATGGAGCTTGCCAGTTGACAATGACCATAGTTGAAGGATTGGTCTCCCCTCTGGCTGCGTCTTCTGAATCTCATGTAAAACTTTTTCGCGGAGTCATGCCCGCCCGCACCATGACTGTAGAGTTCGTTGCGCGAGCGGCATCGAGTTGAGGTTGCCAACGACAAGAATCAATTCTTCGAGGAAAACCAGCCCCGTCGACAGCTCCTCATAGCCCAACCTCCGATCTCGACACGGAAAGGGAAACTTTGGGCTGTGCTCGATTCCGAGCAAGAAGCTCTTTCTCGAAAAGAATCACGTGGGTCGGGTTTCGTCATAGCTGTTGCTACTGCCGCTGTTTGTTTCTTCAAATCCTCACACCAACTCTAACGCCAACTCGCACGCCCCATCCTGGTAGGCAGTTCTCCTCACCTCTCGCCGAACCTGACCGTAATCAACGCCGTTCATGATCGCGGAACAAAGCACCAATTTGAAGCTGTATTCTCGGCAAGACTTCCTGTCGTCTTCGAAGACTTCTCTAGTTGCCGAAATAGGGCCGTTCCGAATGCGGGACAAGTCAGGGTTCTCTGTCCGTTCATCGTATTTACTCACACTTGGAAGAATCGCGACCGCTTCTGCAGTTGCGACCGCCGCCGTCGTCAAACTCCCTGGTCATCATCTATGACTCTCAAGTGTGCAGGTATCCGAGTGTGTGTGAGCCGAGAGAAAATGAACGAACAGACGGGCGGAAGGCGAAGCGGGAGGAGAAAGGCCACTCTTGGCTTTAAAGCCGCGGTCCTCGTAATCAAAACCCCGCCGCTCTGTCATTAGTCGCCATCAATGAACCTGGACCTCACTCTCCGAGGCTGGTTTACGCGTAAACACGCGGAACGACTGGAAACACTCGCGGTCAGACTTTTTTCTCAGACTTTGTACAGCAGAGTCAGAGAGTGAAGTTTGTGAAACCTTTGCGACCAGTTTCCTCTTCTGATCAAGAGGAACGACGGCTCGCCCGTCGCTGCCTCTTCACGTGTCGTGAAGGCGTTAGCTTCCTGTGCTTCCCGAAGATGCCTCTAGACGCCATCTGGACCTTCTGTGCTCGTGATACTCGGGACCGATCGACTGCTCGACGGACCGACAGCCTGCTGATCAGATGAATACGGATCAGTTGCTACCGTTTGACGTAATGTCGTTGACCATAACGCCCCGCAATCGATTCCGACGACTGTGACGGCGACATCGATGACGACCAACCGGCGTCCCATCAGTGTCCGTCTCCTGTCTGATCTCGGTCCGAGCGCTTATGCGGCCTGAGAAGCCAGCGCGCTCTGGCTGTCAATGGGACCGCCGAGCCGACGGTTGAACTCTTCCGAAATGCGACAGCACGGTGTCAGGCCGCTACGGTGACTCCTCCGCTGACGACGTCAGTGTTTTCGGGCTGGCAAGTTGCTCCCCTGCGACCGAGAGAACTCAGAATAAGTTTAGGGCTTGTAGGGCATGGCTCGATGCTCTTCGCCCTGTATGACAAAGAGGTGACCTTTCCTTTCAATTCAGAGAAAGACCGACTCCGTTATGATGAAGAAAATGAGCGAGTTCCGTTATCCTCCTCATCCCATTGTTCTGTAGCTGGTGCTGATGGCGCCATCGTTATGATCGGAGTTTGTTTGAGGGGCGACAGTGGCAGTTCATCGAGCGTGTCAGCTTTGCGTGCCGCAATAGGATAGCTGGTCGTTGTTCTACGCGACAGTCAGCCTCATGTCTGCTTGAAGTCATCAATAATTTCTGAATTTGTTCGCCCGTCAGCCAGCCAGCAATCCGGTCGGCTATCTCGTCCGTCTGTCAGGTATTCAACTCGATTATATTTATCGTGATTGGATTCAAAGGGGAGTCAATTTGCTCCTGCTGCTGCTCGCAAGTTCAGCGACAGACTCGTTGTAGGCGACGTAATTTTCTCTTCTTATTTTTTCGCCTTCTTTCAAAAGTTAATTCAATTTCGAGTGATCCAATACGCACGCAGGGGAACACAGACTAAATCCGATGTTGTTGCTGACGACGATAATGCCAAAGCAGGTCGTAGAGCCATAGAGTGCTGCACTCACAGTGGCACGCAATCAATTTCTGACGTCAACCACCGACACCAGTCCCGTGGACACAATGGCCCGAGCCCCAGTCTGTCTTCTGATAGAAAGAGAGAAACCATCATCGGTCTGGTCTGCTGTTTTGTTGTTTGTAAGACGAGCAGTCAAACCTGGGTCCGGACAGACGTTTGTTCTCATACAGGATGCGGAAACCGCGGGGAAATCATGGAACGGGACGAGCAAACCAGATTAATTGAAAAGCAAGACCTCAGAAACGCCACCTTCCGCCAGGAGCGAGTCAGCCCAACTTTTTCACGCACAACTCGCGGGGACCTCGAGCAACGGTCTCCGCGACAGCTCAGAAACCTTCAGGGATCTTCTGCCACTTGGATCGTCCTCGTTCTTGATATTCTCTATTCATTGTCCAAGAGCGCGTCCATCTTTATGAAATCATGTTTTGACTTGACATCTGTTTCCTGCCGCCGCAGCCGCTGAGTGCCGATCGTTGCTGTTGTCGTCGTCGTCGTTGTTAGACGATGATGACTGGCTACTTCTGTTGCTATTTTCCTCTCACTCTATCAGCTACGCATCTTTTCATCTATCCATCTACCTGGTTCCTCACTTCACACCTCATTCGGTGGTGGCGGCGGCGGCATCGACGACGGCCTCTTCTTCTCGTTCCCCGACTGGACGTCCTTTGGCACGATCATTTTCTCGCACCCCCTCTAGTTTTTTCTCGTTCTAAGGCCACCGACCGCTGTGTGTCTGGCTGTCTGTTCTATTTCTCGTCGTCTTTTCCTTCCAAATTAAAGCCGATCATTTCGTTCCCCATTGAAGTCTCATCGGCGCCATGCAGTCGAGTGATCCGCTCCGGCCTACCTGCCGGCCAACCGCCTTTCTCACTGAGCACGCAGCCTCAACAACAGCGTCGACGACGACGACAACGGCCACAGCAGAATAGTTCTCGAATGAGGAGGAAGAGACCTGTTTCGGTCAGTTTCAAAAAAAACGACAGCCTGCCCTGGGCGAACGGGGCTGCTGGCGCTCTCGGAGCAGGACCTGCTCCCAGATCTTCGGTGCCTTGGATTTGACGACGCGCTAACCCTTTCTGATGCGTCATAAACCCCGGGTGTTGGTCAGCTCGACACCTGGGCAGAGCTCTCATCAAACCCGCCGCTGCTCGTCGTCGCGTTCACGACTCGGTCCTCCTGCGCTCGTTCAGGCGAACCCTGTGAGAATTTTTCGTGAACGACAGAGCTCGCGTCGCATCACAAAGATCCATGTCGGGAGCGTCCGACAATAATTGCATAACACTAAGCAGTCGCTTCAGAAAAAAAAAAAGTCAACTCCAGAAAAGCTCGTTCAGGAACGCTGTTCTCTCCGGTCAACAAGACCTTGACGGCGGCGGCTCAAGGACCGTGATTCCATTTCTCTAACAAATTCATGTGAACGTAACGTTATGATGCGGGCACGACCACTGCCCAGCGGCTATTTCCGCTCGTCTGGCGGTATCGCGAAGTCTCTATCTGGTACTACATCGCGTTTTGTCTTTGAGACTCTAGAGATGGTAAACTGATAGCGACGGTCACAGATCTGCGAATCGTATCATACGCTCCGATCGTTCGAGGCGCGCACCCATCGGAGCGGCCACGACCCGAGGACCATGGCGACTTGGCCCCGATGGCATCGTGAGCTGATCCTCAACCTCAACCTGGCGACGAAGCTTCCGGCTCCAAGGCGATCCTTCATAAGTGTCCCTCATCCGATGTAATCTTGTGGTCACGCTGACAGAAGTCAAATCAGGAGGTGATCATCGCTGGCCGATATCATGACCGACTCTAACTCAATTAGAGAGGTTGTGAGTGAGCGTGCGACACGGAGGCGATGTGTTTACCCAGAGAACATATCGGCGATTCCTCCAGCTCGAAGTCGAATGGGCGGGCTATCTATGCGTAGGGATCTCCTGACGAACGGTGAACGGAGTCGAAAAAAAAAACGATTCTAATTCTGAATCGCGAATGAGATGCGGGAATCAAAATTCACGGGGTCACGATCTTTGTGATCCTGATCGAGCTCCGATGAGTCGAGCAACCATTCAAGCAAGCTTACGGCAGGGCTCGTATCAAGTACGCTATCGGATTGGACGTTGTTTCCATTTTGACTTATTCCGTCCGCAAGGTCTCGTCCACCCCGACATCGAGCTCGACCGAGGGGGTGTTTTGATCTTCCGTAGTTTACTCGAAACAAGTATTTAATGCACTAACATGATGGACGGCGACCGGGCCAGCCGGAGCAAGAATGAAACGTTTCGATTGTGCGCTCTTTTCACTCGTTCAAGTGCAGCCGTCAATATCCTGACACGTCCCGCTTTTGATAAGCTGAGAAGCCACTTCAAGCTCTTCAAACAGACTTCGGATTGGCACTATCTACGCTAGATTCGAATTGCCCCAAGATGTTGAACTTTTCCGCGTTTATTGAGTAATACAACGATAGAACGGCATGGGACCTTCGACCGCAATCGCCAGTGCGAACTAAAAGCACTTTTACCGCACCGTCCTTTGTTTCGTCAATGGTCGTCGGCACAAAAGAACTCGTTCTCAGTTTATACTTTGTAAGGCGGAGCATGCTCGGCAGTCGATGCATTTACGAACGATCATCCAGGAGTTGTAACATTGCTGTGTGCAAAACGACGTCCTGCGAAATCGCCACGTTCGAACAACTGTCATGCATTTCATGTTCCAGTTTTCGTATGAGGATCTCGTCGTTGGAGCAGATTCTCCCATCTTCACTGGTCGGCTTGTGTGGTCGCAGTTATTTTCAATGCTGGGCTCCAACCCTGAACCGGAGGTCTTTCGCGTGTAGATTCGATACCTGACGCTGGTCGGCCTCCGGTACTTGAGCCCTGAGACATCTAGTCCGACCCATTATCCCGACTTCTGCCCCCAACACAAGACCGAAACCGTTCTCGCACAGAGTGTCTGAGCGCTGAGATGGAGTGCGACCGGTAGGGATCGGAGCCGACACTTGCGCAGAACCGAAGCCCAGCTTTTTCTCGGGCCTCCCGCTCAGAACACCGTCGTTATGGTCTGGGCAGGTTTGCAACTATCGATCACGAAGATGCACCGCAGCAGTTGGAGAGAGAGATTTCCAGAAATAAGCAGGCAGCCTTCGCTACATTGTTTGTCTTGAGGAGTCTCGAGTGGAACGAGAAACTGCCCCACGACGGGATATATCCCAAGGAGTCGCGCGACGCAAGGAAGAAATCTCTGGTCCATATTGGAAACTTGGCTTTTCGCTCCTCTTATGTCCGAGCGGCGTGTCCGGAGCGGTTGGCCTGTTTGGTATGCGCCCGTTCTCCTCGATGCCCTCCTCTCCTTACTCCGGCACTTTCCTCCTTCTTGCTCGAAACATCGGCGACTGTCGGATCGAGCTGGTCGGCTTCTTGAGAATTCTCCTGGATTCAAAAGCGCTCTGCCCAATAGTCGATATTTTATTCCCTCTGCTCTCTCCTGCATTGACGGCAGCATGGAGAAGGAAAGTCTAGTCTGAGTTTTCCCGCCCGAAATGGTCTGTGATGGCGCTCGCCACCACCGACCGCCCCTGAAAAACCGCTTCAGACAGTTCTTTTTTAGAGGGGAAGCTTTGCTTCACTTACCGAGAAGTGCCCTACAGGAGCCTCGGAGTGGGAAAGTCGATTGTTGCATACATAGTAATGTATGCGAGCCGCAACTTTTCGTGGCCAGCTCAGTGAGCGCAACCGTGCACGAAAAGGAAATGCGGCAGCAACCCTCTGGCAAGAGTTGGATACCTTTGGAATACCATTGGTCTGACCTCAAACGCTCTTGAGCATTCGTTCCGACGAGATGACGGTGCAGGTTGGATTAAGGTTAAGGAGGAGCTACGAGGAATGAATGCCCGGGCTTTGATTCCATTCGAATCTCTAGCAGCATCTCGTTGAACACTCGGGAAGCTCGGTGGTCACGAGGAATCGCGACAAAATGAATGTTTCGGTTTTCATCGGAATCGTTCAGCACGCTCAAAAGCCGCGAGCTGCTTCGATGTCGAGCTTCCTGCGCTTGAAATCGCATACTATGGCAGTGCACAGCGCAAGCCAGTCTAGTGTTCCGCCCAAGTATACCTCATCTGGCGACTTCGGAGACTTCCTCGACGTAGACGCTCACGACGGCGCTCGAATGATCCCGAACCGCGTTTCGAAGTTCTCAACGGTGTTAATCACCCGGGAGGTCAAACTAGATCAAAAATGAAATGAAGGACTGCAGCCTAGCAAACCGAACGTGGATATCGAGCTGAGTACTGGAGAAACGAGAAGGGTTTGATGATTGTGGATTATGTTCATAACTCTGCGCCAAGTGGCTGGGGAGCAGGGGCAACAATTCTACGCTCGAGAGCCGTTGAGGGAAACCGTTCGACGTTTGGCTCGATTTTTGAACTCGTTGGAACACTCGATAGCTTCGATTGCGAATTTTCTGAGTTTGCCTGCTCTGTGGGAATGCACGTTGCTCTCAGCTCTTCGGCTTCGTCCTAGCTGTCTGCGGGCGAGCTAGCTAGCTAGAGAGTCAGTTGTCTGTTCGTTCGTGACGCCCGTCGTTTACCGTGACCACTCGACCATTCCTGTATCTATCTAATGCCATTGCTGTCGCCGCTGAAAACACGAGCATTAGGAACGCATTTTAATTTACACGAATCACAAGCAGTCAAGCGATGCTTCAGCTTAAGCGCACGTTGGAATAGGATTTACAGAAGCAGTCGGTCGGCCGGCCACCGAGCTGGTCAGTCTGTAAACAAACAGAGCGACAGCAAACAGAAAAGAAGAGCCGGATGTTGCGACGACGACCATGTTGATGGCTGGTTATCTGTTTCTCTGTCCCTGCGTTCGTTTCTGGCTCCGTTGTTACTTGCAGACAGGACAGGAGGAGGGTTGAGTGGTCTTCTTGAAACAGAAAGCGATCGAGTCACCAAAAGAATGAGCATCGTCAACTTAAGTTACACTAACTCCCGAGGTAAATAGTGGCTCAACAAGAAACCATGCGTGTCAAACACGCCATCTCAAGGCGACTGCTCAACGACTGTCTGATATTGAATTGTCGGAGTTCAGGTGTTATGTCCATCGTGGGTTTTGAAGATTCGCAACGAATTCCGGATGACCTGGATCTTCGACTCCTTCGAAAACTCTGTCGCTTCCGTGCTGAGTCGGCGCTGCGAGTTTATTGCTCCAAAGGCCTCGGCTTCGAATAGTTTCAGATGAATTAGGTAGAGAAACTTCATCGATCTAATGATCGGCTCCAGACAGAAGGTTAAGAGGAGAGCGGGCAGAAGCATGGGCATAGCTGTCATCAGAAACAGAAGCTGAAGATGAGAAATGAAAAGCCATTGAAAAGCCTTCAGGGCGCATGTGAACTACCATAAGCATCGTCTTTGATTTTTCGGATTTCCCTCTGTTGTTCGAACTTGTCGCTGACGATCCGATTCGTCTCCGACCGCTCTCGTCGGCTCCGCGCTCATACCCGTCTCTATTATTGATTTCTTTTGTGAAGTTCGCTTCTTCGAGTTCATCATTAGCGTCACCATTTCCTTCAATCTTCCCTTATCGGTTCAAGGCTGTTTCTCTTCTTTTCATTCCTTTCATCGCTTTAATAATTATTAATTATAGCGAACCTTTGTGGTCGCTGCTGCTTCTGCAGATTTCGTTGCCGAAAGCAGCAACGATCATCGATCGGTTTTGAGGCTTCATTCCGAGTGGCGGCTTTTCAATCGACAGCGCGGATTCTTCCGCTTGAAGAGCACATGTCAACCGTCGCAGAGCCAGAAGTGTACTTCGTGGCACTCGTCGAAAAACACAGAATCGCCAACGATAAACTCAGTGGATCGATCTTGATTTTTCAAGTGGGAATACCGAACTCGACTCGGTTCTCGTAGAGTAGATTCGCTGCGGCGCACGGGTTCTCCTTTGGTACTTTAAAGATGCGATCTGCAGCCGAGTCCGTTGAGCTCTACGCAGTACAACGACAAAAATAAACGGCGGCAATCCTTTTCACCTCCGAAACCAATACTTACTGTAGATGGTGCCTAGTGGACGCAGAAGCCGAGCAGGACGACAACCGCAGAAGAGCACCGAAGACGATTGAGTATGTTGGCGCTGCAGAACCTCCCGGAGGTGAAAAAGGGAGAATAACGAGAACGACTTCTGCTACCGTCTCCGTTCACTGTGGCAAAGTTCAATTGAATTTGACGTCGGCAGCCGTTGTGATAGCGGTGGTGGCGGCGAAATCGTAATTTCAGGCTGTCTTCGAAGCTGGCTGACAGTCCGGTCGATAGCAGTCGTCGGACTGACTGAGAAGAGCGACAGGCGAGAAGATGGGCACCGAATTCGTAAAAGCCGCTCGCTTCCTACGTAAATTGACCACAGTTTAAAAAGTGACGAACAACAATTTAGCTCCCGTTTCTTTGTCAGTCTTTTCATTTTTCTCTCGCGTTCTCCGTCGTAGCGGACTGCTTTCACTCCGAAAAGCGTCTCCTTCTGCTCGTTTCGTCAGTCGAGTGCAGAAGATGGTGATAACGAAGATCTAACTCGAGTCGATCGAAACGTACCCCGATCAGGTCTATTCGACTGAGAATTTTCCTGAATCAGTGTCGTCGATTTGATTGGATCATGATTGGGTGACCGGCGAACCATCCGATTCTCGGGCCATCCGATGTTTTCATCAGTGTGCGACGCCCGATGCCCACAGTATGGGACGCCGAATCCTTCTAAGATCTCGTTTTGATTCCCCCAAACCGTTCGTTCCGTTGATTCGTTCCACTGAGTGGGCTCGCCCTCCCGCCGGCCTAACTGAGTTCGATATGTTGCTCAGGTCGCCGCCATTCCCAACGACGCCATTCCCAGGACCGGTGTAGCATTGGAAGCAACGGCCAGTACGATTCCTTTGCGAATGAGTAATGACGAACATGAGAGCGATCGGAGGAACGGACAAACGGGCGAGACGCCGGACGGCCGATAGAAAGTCCGAGCAACAGGCCAACAACAGACGAGTGGTCGCAGCATCTATCGAACATTCACTTAGTTCCTTTTTCTTCTTCATCATCGTTCATTTCTCTTTTATTTCTCTCGGCTTACTCTTTGATTCGTCCATTTGAGTAGCTCGGCTTTGAATGGGCGGCTCGCTCGTTTCATCCCGGCCGCGGCTGATCTCCATTGCGTTAGTTCATCATCCCTATCGAGCAAGTGAGCGAGCGAGGGACCGACCGATGGCGACCAATCGGCTACTAAAGGCTGTATGAGATGATACCGTGGCGTCCATCAATTAGCTGAATCGATCCCGTTCTCTCGTTGCCCCGCTGCTGCTCTTTTCAATCAATTCGATGCGACAGAAACCAAACAAAACAAGAGTCATGGCTTTGATTTCACCGCCGCGCCATCGACGATCATGGCCGCCGTCATCATCATCATCATCTGCTGTTGCTTCTCCTCCTCCGTCTTTTACTTCAGCGTCTTCAAATCGTCACAGTCGTGATCATCTCACAGTTTCTCACTTCCCCTCATCACCACCCCCGCGCAGCTTCCTGACTCCGGCTACCTTCTGTCCAACGATGCCTGGGGACATCCGAAACCACGAGTTTGGTCGAATATTTCGAAAGGGGAATCTTCTATGAGAGCCAATTCATTGGTCTCAGGTGAGTAACTGGGGGTCACAAAGCTCCAACAGGCTTTTGCTAGTGGCCCCAACTCTCAAGCAGATGGGGAACAATGTTCCCCGTCCTATCTTAATCCTATGACCGATGGATATCATCGCAGGATATTGAGGACCTCTTCAAAAATTCTCGTGCTGATGACCTTGTGGAATTTCGAGATCATCCTAGGGCTCATTGGCTTCCGCCGGAAGGGGAGGAACCACGGAAACCAATCATGGAAACCACGGAAGGAGCAGCACCAAGATCCCGTCAATGCTGCCGACTGTGGCGATCCCTCGACCGCTTCCGCGATCAAACCCTCCTTGAGACGAACCCGTATCTTTCTCGTGGATTCGGATTCCTCCTGGCACGCTCTACGAGCCACGGGTCAACGATGTCGACTAGCAGCTCCGTCAGAGTTCTTCTCAACGGGATTCTCCGAAATCATTGAGCAATATGATGCAGTAGAGTAAGCTTGAGGTCCAGTAAGAGATCCCACTTATGTCAACGATATGGCACCCTCATTTCTTTCGCATATTTCCTCGATTCATGCGAGTCATTTTACAGGATAATGATCGCACGAGTGCTCAAGCAGCTTCAGAGCTAGCTTGTCCCGCGAATGAACCATGCATCTCATTCCCATTCCAGATTCCGAGAGTCATAGAGACTGATTCATCCTCATTCTCGGATTAGTTTTCGTATGGGATGAGGGGAGAGGAATTAGGTAGAATGGAGTTGAGCTTCGCTGATTCGTTCAGCGGCGGGCAGTATGACGCTCTCCGTAGCCGCATATCATCCCGGGGGCTCTGTAGTCGAGATGTACGAATCTCCTCCGCCGAGACTCTCATGCCGCACGGACCGTGACTTTATTCTCAACTTATTGTGTCAAGAGCTGTCATAAGGACTACTTAGCATGACTTAGAACGGAATCAGCATGACTTCTGATGTCGGAGCCGTGGCCTAAAACTGTAAAACCGTGTCAAAACTGGCGACGGTCTCGTCGTCGTTACAACTGCGATTAGTTCTCTGGAAAACGAAGGAGTATTGGAAGAAGTCAATCGAGGAATTAACAAAGTATTGCAGGGACATCTCGGAGTTCAGAGAAACGTTGACGGGTGTTCGAGAAGTGCGTCCTGCTCTCGCTGCGAGTGTCGATGCTCCGAAAGTGCCGTTGAACCTACATATGTGCATGCGAGTGATACTCCTACAGCGCGCTAGTCGTCTCTTCCTCGAGCGGAGGTTTCAAGTCCCCAGTTTGTGTTCGCCTCTGTACTCTATGCCCATTTTTCGTCTGTATGAGGAAATCCATTTCGATATCAACATATTTCTCGAATGGGGAAGTCAATCACCAAAGTCACCAACTTTTAAATCTGAGTCGCTGGTACGAAAACGAAAAGTTCATACTTCTGCAGGTCTCGCATGCATTCACGCGGTGAGTGACTCAAGTGTTCTGAGAACTTGTGACGAGGCACGTTTAACACGCATGATTCAGCGTGCGTCTGGCATGGGCAAGACCATGAGCTCAAGCTTGGCGGGAAACCACCCTCAATTCCAAACGGAAGAACAGGGATGAGGCAGTGCCCCTGTTCTCCCGTCTCTCAGTCATCAAGTATCCCCTTTCAAACTAAAACTCGTTCAGAAGTCGCTCTTACGTTCGCGCGCCTGTCGAGACCGGCAGCGTGGGAAGACGTTCTGATTCGATCTACATATGATACCAAGTTCAACTTTTTGCTGACTTCGCTCCGAGTCGACATCGCTTCCCAGGTCGAAAACGACGAGCTCACCGGCTTGTCGTGAACTGCTCGCTTCAAACTTCAAATAGAAGGAGAGAAGAAACGAAGAAAAAAAGACTCAAGACGACTGACTGCATGGTAGGAGCAGTCAGCTCGAGCTATTCCGACGGGGCTGAGGAACAAGGAACCGATTCAAGTTGGCGAGCTGGACGACAAACGCAGAAAACAAAGCAAAGATGTTGGGAACACTTTGGAAAGAGAGGCAGCGATCACCGGCGATGACACCGCGAAAATTCTCTGCCCGAGTTTCCGAAGTGGCCAACGATCACAGCACAGACGTCTACAGCGCTCCATTGGGAAAAAGCGGCGAAGGAGACACATCGGAAGATGAAGAAACCTATGAAGGAACTACAAATGAAGCTACATACGAACGGATCGCCGTTTTTTTTTTCCAGAAGAAAATAATGGTTGTATTACTTCTCGGTGGAAATGAAACGTCATCATTACAGACAAGGGAAAAAAGAGAACCCGGAGAGGGATATTGAATATATTGCGATTTTTATTGGGCTTTATGTCGATGGAAGCGGAGCTTTGGAGTTGCACGCTGTTTTCGGCGGTGGCTTTAGATTTTTATTCTCACTTTTGCTCGTTTTTGATCCAGCTCAGCCGAGAGCGATATTCGAAGGGAAATGAATGAAATTGTCGCCGATAGTGCGACTATCCATAAGATTTTTATGCATCAGCTTCGACGGACCAACATGTCAATTTGCTTCGAATTTGTGGGAACACAACATCGGTCAAAGATCTCTTCCTCCTCTTCTCGGAGGAGAGCTGCGCACAGCAGCCCGGCGTCGATATCGAAGGTTTCGATCGATTTTCATATTCATTTCATATTCAATAAAATCGAAAACATATTGTGAGCAAAGAATGCATCGCTATAGCGAGCAAGTAGCGATGAAGTCTTCCGTTCGTTGATTGCGTTGCGTCGAAGCAAGATCTGTTCAGGTCTCGACCCGTTTTTTCTTCTTGAGGCTCCTCCACGGCAGGAATCATCCTCGTCGCTTGCGTTGCCGGAGTCATCGACGATTGAATTCACTTTGAATCGACGAAATGATATGCTACCGCTCCGTACATGGCAGACTTTAACCAACAATTGACCTGACTAGCACTTTGGACAATCGCATACCATCGTTGCGGTAGGAACATCAGAGTGTTCTTCGTAGCTTTCTCCGTCTACGATTGACCTAGATGGGGTTTCGTCGACGATTTGTGTCATTTTCTAAAATTAATTCCCCCCCTTCCTGATTTTGTATCGAATCTCGTTCCGATTCTTTCACATTCGTGATGCATACCTGTTCGTTATAAGATAAAGATGGAATTCGAGAATGACCATTGGAATCAGGATCCGAGTTTTGAACACCCTTGATTCGGAACTGAACACGAGGTTCGACTCAACGTGTCTGAATCAAGGGCTGGGGCCGCTTACGCTGGACCTCGGAATGGAATGTTGGGCTTTGCGGTTATTGGAACAGGAAGCAGTTGACGTCGCAGCTGTTGGGCTCAATACGACTTGAGAATAAACGATCCGCTTTGGTAAGCGCGTTGAGTGCTCGCTGTCACTCAAGTCGTTGGGAATCAGGCTGAATTTTTCCCTCTCATTGTTCACAAGGCTCCCTTCCATTTCAATCATTCAACTCAATTGAAGTTCAAAAGGGAAGCAGCAGTCCACAAGCTATCATTTCGCTTGCCACTTACCCTTGTTTGGTGGTCATAGTGCCGGTGGTAGCGGAGGTGGTGGCTGTGACTTTTTTCCTCTCTTTTTTCGAGTCAGCCAGTTAGACAGAATACCGGACAGCTTCTTTCGCTTCGCTTAACACGAAAGAATTCTTTTTCGTTGTCTGTCCTCGCATGTGTTTGTGTCTTAAGTAGCGATACGTCATTGTGGCCGTCAGCGGACGAGCCGGAAAAGGATGTCCACCGCCCTGCCTGCCTCCCACCCACCCAGAAAGCATGAAGTCAAAACCTCATATAGTTCCAGATGAGGTTTGCAATTACCAATCGTAAACACATGGAGCGAGCGACAAAAATAAGAGAAAATATAAAACGCTTCGTTGACGATGGCAGGCAGAGAGGTTCGGATAGCGATGTGAGTCGACAGTTCTGAGTCCGAAAACCATCGATGAAAACTGAGAGTTCAGGCTGAATTTCAACGTAAAACTTGTCGAGTGAGCTTGAAGAATCCAACACCGACCTGAAAACCCTCCGAAGGGTCGTTGACGTTTCAATGGCGAGCGAGAGCGAGAACGAACTCTCCGAAGAGGTTCCTAAGAGTATTGTACGACCATACGAATCCACTGCAGGAATAGGGAGAGGAATCGGAATCAATGGTCATGAACTCATTCCAAAAAGAGAAGGTTCGACTCTCCTTGATGGTGGAGGTTAAGGCGGCGAAGGCGAATGCGGTGGCCTCGTTACAGCGTTGCTTCTCTGATCCAGTTGATTCTTTCACGCTCACTTCCTTTGCTGCACGCGTTCCACTCTCGAGCTTCTTTCCCTCAGCGAACAAGATGAGAGGAAGATGATGATGGGCTTTGATTGTCTAAAGTTTCACCTTCATTCACATGCACAGCGCCCGTAGAAGCGGCGACGGGCGCTGAGGTGAGGAAGCTCGGGAGCGAGCGGGAGCTTTTCTTGAGGTTGGCTTGCTAACGGTGGCGAGAGGAGGAGACAGGGAATCAAAGGGCACCGGCGGACGCAAGTGAGAGTTCTCAACTAACGAGGCTGGCTGTATATTCTCTCTTAATAATACGAAGGAGAACGGTAGAGTCAAGGAGGAAGTCTGCGGAAGAGCTTCTCAGTTGGACCGAGTTCATTATAAAGGAAGTGTATTCGGCGACGGAGGCGTCGTCCGCGCCACCTACGACGGCACCGAACGCGTCGACAACGACAGTTACGACCAACACAGCTTCCATCATTGCAGGAGACTTCGTGAGCCCTGGTCTCCGCCCTGCGCCCTGTTTTCGTGCCCCGCGAAAGCTAACAACAGCGGTTGCTGCGGAAGGACGAGCCTGATCTGAGAGATGAATTGAGCGCGAGCAAAAGAGACGAATTGACCGAGGGATGGTCTCGACGTCCCATTGTGCTCGCGTCGCTCGGAAAAGGCAAATGAACGAGTCCGGCCACTTCACTGCTGCTCAGCCAAACAGAATCGACTCCGGGATGGCGCGTGATTCTTCATCCATTTATTCGTAGTGCGCTTGGTACGACCGTTTCAGCCTCGATGGGTTTCTCTTACCTTCTCCTCAGGATTGCCATGGGATTTTCGTTCGCAAAATAATTGTTCCATGAATTCTTCAGATTCGCCGGGAGAACTACGCTGGATTTGGATTCATGTCGGGGCACGTACCTTCGGCGAATTGGCCATCGCTCGCGGTCCCGGCTCTCCTTCCTTAACGGTGCGATGAAAAAAAACTCCGATGTTCCGAGCGGGAAGCGACCGCCATATCTCACTCGACTCGATCATGACAAAGATGTTTTCTATCCATGAAGCTTTCGGAGTAAATTAGACAATAACTCGGCTATCGTCCACCATTATATGCAGGCAGACAGGCGGGCGGGCGGGTAGGCAAGCAAGCAAGCGAATGGGCTGGTAGGCGGACGCCGGTCGGTCAGGCAGGAAAAACGATGGATTACCGAGGGAACAACAAAAACCATGCACGCACACCACTTCCAGCTAGCGTTTCGTTCAGATCGGGAACTCATATCTTGTTTCAGCGATCTTCTCCTCAAACGATGATTTCTCTGCATCAGTGGCCTTACAGCGACGACACAGACCGACTGAGCGGTATCGGTTTCTGTTTCGGGCTCGGCTTCGACAAAGAGCGGCAGCCGCAACAGCCTGAGCGGCAGCAGCAGCAACAACAACAACAACAGAAATGGTAAATCAGAGCCATTTACAGAATACAGGCGGCTGCCGGCGAGCATATTGTGATCTACGTTCATTAATCACACAACAGCTCGAAGGACAGGATGAACACGAACGCTTCGGTGACAGTGGAGCGGCGCTGTCGCAACACGTCCGTGGCGCAGCGAGCATCGCTTCCCCCGTTTAGGTTGACTCCCAACTGTGCAAGTTCGAAGATTTCCTGATTGTCCCAGAGAAGCCATTCCCGATCGATGGGTCATCCGCAACTCAGCCTTGAGAGCGTTCGTGTAAGAACTAAAAGCTGCCAAGCGTCGCCAGAGCCAATATTTGATTCGATGGTCAATGCTGACGCCATCGTTACTTTCCCTTCATTTCCTCGAAGATCGATCTTCTTTGGTTCGTCAGACGCGTAAGCCACATCGAAGTCAGGCACCAACAATATCATCATTATGTTCCATCCGTCCTCTTCTTCGATTACTCGAGGGCCGAGTTTCAGTCAGTCAGCAAGCGCTCATACAGCGACTGCTGTCGTGACCGCGGAGCAGTTCCGTCGGGGATGACAGATTTGCTTCAGGTCGGAGATTCTTGAACAAATTCAGTTTGGATTCGGTCCGGATCCGGTCAGTGGCGTCTGCTTAGCACTGTCTGTTTGTTTCTTCCGTTACTGGCTGGCCACTGCGATGCTGTGACCGCTTTTGGGCGGCCTATGGCTTCGACCGGTTGTGACTGCCGACGATCATGACGGCTGGTTGGGCTGTCCTTTCAGAGCTCTGATGTTGTTTCAGTTTTGATTGCTGCTGCTACTGCTGATCTCATCTATGTGTTTGTGTGTGTGTGTATGTGTCAATATAAAGCGCTCGATCATCTACCGAGGACCTCGAACCGTGATCTCTCCTTCCCTTCAACTCTCAATCGCGGCCGGGTTGACTTGCTCTTTCATTTCGCGACACGGACACAAAAAACGTCGTGACTCCGTGGCGCCAACAAAGTCTCCAATCTTCCGCTGCCGCTGGTGTTTCGTCTTCTTCGGTGTTTGTTGAACCATTTATTCTTTTTTCGGATCAATGCGCATTCATCAAACACGTTTTCCAAAAATGTTACATTACGCAGTCTGATCTTTCCACCTGGCATCACCGGAACCGCACGACTACTCGGCACCATCACAAACGGATTCTTTCTGTTTCCAACGACCATGAGCCTCAAGAGCAGCGGCGACAGCTTTTCGACTTTCGAAAGTTTCTTCGGGATCGGTTCGGGGTTCCGGGATGATTTGAACAAAACGTCGGTAATGGAATTCTGCATTCGTGCTCGGTTGGGAGCTCTTGAAAAGGAAGCTGAGCCTTTCGGAGACCATCGAACCCAACGGCTCGAGCGCCAGGCTGGCAGTGTTCGTCATCCGCTTTCGACTCGGCGCGAACAAATCAAATCAAATTCGGTATAGATTTGGTCAAGCCCTCGTTCTCTATCGCTCTGCATACTCTGCAGGTGTCGACCGTGGACGACGGCCGCGATGAAGACGACCACCACCACCACCTCCGCGACGGTGATGATGAGGGGAGGGATGACGAGCAGGAGGAAAAAGGGGACAGGGCGGGAGGAGAACGGTGATGTCGAGGGAGCGGGCGGCGACGAACACGAGAGCTACACCGGTCGGCTGAGCGAGCGGGCGAAACGAGCAGGCCAGGGAATCTGACCAAAGCACTTACATTCATCTAAGCGAGAGAGAACTGCTTTCAGAGATTTAATGAGGAACTAATTTTATTCAGACGAGCAAAGGTGGCTTGCTTCGCTGGTTGCTCGGTTGAATCGTTGGATCGTCGCTCGTCTTTGGGAACCCGGCAGCGGCATGCTGTTTAACGAGGAAAAGAAGGTGGATCAGTCCTCAACAACGACGAAATTTGAACCCCTCGACAAATCGATTCCCTACGAGTTCGGGCGCAGCTCGGAACTCGGGGCGGCGCTTCCCTCGTTCGATCGAGGACTTTGTGCTGGATGCCTCACACGAACTTCTTACCGCGACGGGCTGCGAAAACTCGATACAACGAACGGCGCCCCATTGGAACGCTCAGGACGACGAACAGTTTTTCCGTTCCGTGTGACCGTCCCACAGGTCATATCTTCTCCCAGTCACACCTTCCGTGGAATCTGCGTGCCTCTTACTCAGATCACGGGTCACTGAGAGGAGAGTTTGCGCGATTGAGAACACATGGAAAGAGGGAGAACGAGGCGACGAAACAGCGATGAAAAATGCAAATCTCTTCAAATGGCTTGTTAGTGGGCTGTCTCTCACCCGCGAAGAAAGCACTTAAAGCGACAGGCCTGAGTCGACCCTGTAGGGATCGAGTTGGCAGCCTGTAGGACGCTGGCGACGACGAAAAGGAGCACGAAGGAGAGAAGGGAGAATGAGGACAGAGGCTCCAAGGGATGGCCGGGGAACTGAGGGAGAAGGAGATGTAATTTCAAGCTGTGCTCCTCCGACCGGAAAGAGACACGAGTTATCGCATTAGATAGACCGACCATACGAGCTGTGGAAGCACGAATGGAGGCGTGTGGGGCAAGCAGGCACATAGACAAGCAAAAGGGAAGCGAGCGATGCTGGCGAACCATCCAAGGAACGAATCCGGGTTCATAAGTGGAAAAAAGTCGATGGTTCCGTCCACATGACCCACAAGGGCTCGCTTGTCGGCAACATACTCCCTGTGCTGTCAGAACATGACCAACCTAAACCGAACGATTTACCGTCTTGCCGTTCTCCAAGGCACCTGACAACTTTCCAGCTCCATGAGCGCGCGGAGGAAGTTCATGAACATATCAGACTGGGCCTGGAATTTTGATCAGTCGCCTATTGGATGATCGCTAAGGTCGAGCAATCATCGTGGAGAATACGAGCCTTCGTCCTCAGGACCGCGTATCCGATCGCTGGAACCCTTCAGAACTTAGCGGCAATTAGTGCAACGAACACAGAACTGTTGTCTCAGATTGACCGCTCATGCGTGATCGGCCGCCTGTACCGTCACGGTTCGAAGGGGACTGAAATCCCGAGAAGACCGTTCTGCAGATTCGCTTGCGCGTCTTACACCCGTGGATTGGCGCAAATCGCAAATGGATAGCTCCGAGTTTCAAAAGCCACGGGCTCCCAGAGGCTGCAGGTGCTTGTCGCTGGATACTCGAAATTTTACAGAGAGCTAACAATTGTATCCGTACTAGGGAACAGCGACTCTGTTCTCGCATGAATCGGAGGAATTTCAAAATAATAATTTTTTTTTGATGACTTTTGAATTTGATTTTTTTGAATGATATATTTTTATGATAATTTTTCGATCTTCCATATGCACATATCGGAAAAGCGTTTCCAGCAGTTATGGTAACGGGGTTATTCGAGGAACATTCCGCAAAGCCCGCCCGACTGATCCTCATAGATACCCATCCCTAGATTGAAATATCGCTAGTGAGACGCGGCTCCCTTCTGGTATCCTTCCGGTTGGTCAAACGATCAAATGGGCCTGGGAGCCGATTCATGGCAACGGAGCCCGTCGACGGCTGCAACGCCGTGTTTCACAGCAATCGGTGGGGTTGACCCAACAATGTGCCATGCGCTGCATATAGTCACTTCACGGGTCACGATTTGAAATCGCCGCCATCAATGCGCGATCACAATGTTGATGATAGTGAGTCGTTCGTATTCCGCTGTGTGATCGCCCATCGTCCACTGGAAAAAAAAGCTGCCATTGCTGCGAGTAGGTGGCCGGTCGATCAGCCAACCGTCGTCCATGGCGTCTTGGTCCCTCCATTCGGTGCCGCGAACTAAATGTGTATTTTCTTCATAAACAGCGCGCCCTAGAGCGCTGCTGCCCGGAGAAAATAAAAATAGGGACGGTCCACGACTACCTCTCTGCCGCCGACGCTCCGGCCGCGACCTGCTCAGGAAAGGGCTCTACAGCCGCTCAGAACAGTGGCTCAGCTGCCGCTGGTACTGCCTGAGCGCGTGTGTGTGGCTGTGTGCTACACTAGCCGTAATCATTATGAACGGAACAGCGGCCCAACGAGTGACTGCTCCGAATGCCGATAGATGGCGCCTACTTCTCCGAAGTCCGCTAAGATCTCACTAACGCGGCATCGCGGGCTTCGGGACAGTCGGACATCTCCGTCGCGCTGCCCCTATCCGATTAGAAGTTGTGCTACTTCCGTGTGGTGTTGCGACCGTTGTCCATAATGACAACGAGGACCAAGAAGCGGCCGCGACAGCAGCCAATGGGTGTCAATGAGAAAGAGGGAGACTCGCGAGCTGCACAGTGACCCAGTACGTGAACGTGATAAGGAAATCACCGATTTGAAGAAAACTATATAGTATTCTTCTTTCAAAATTTAACCTCTCGCCTCTGCAATTACTGCTCTCCCGCGGTTTGTGAGCGACGCAGGCTGTCAACGATTTGCCACGGCTTTCGTTGTTGCTTCCACGAAGTTAATTTTGCATTCTCATCATCATCGCCGTTGCTGGCACCGCATTTTCAAGAAGTGGATGGACAAGCAACGCATTTGTATTATTTTTCGCTCCCGAACGCGCTCTCCCCTGTCAAAAACACGCTGGCAAGCTGTCAAGCTCACTTGGCCACGGCTGCATCTCATGTTCGGAGAAAACAGTGAGTGAAAACACAGGCTGACTTTGTTCGATCTTTTGCGTAAACTTTATTGCATTGGAGAGCTCACTTGTCCTCCTCCCCTCCAAGTTTCCCCCAGTTACTTCCTTTCCTACTGACCGACCCGCGAATTCATCGTGTTTCCCGCCGCAGATGTCCTGAGGATTACCGCGTCGATCTTCCGGATTTGAGAATTTTGAAGCTTCCCAAGAAATGAATCGTTTTCGATGTCCTCCATGATCTTTCGTACTTACTGAGCACATGCTCGATCATTGCGTATGCTTATCAATAGTTTTGTCAATACTCTCATAGTTTTTTTCGCCGCCACGTCCGTCACGTGTCTCTTCTTTGTTCAATTATCTACAAACAAACAAACAGACAGACTCGAAACTTGTTCGCAACTATCCGTGAGAAAAACGAATTTCACTAAAATGGTGTTGCCACCTTGTTGTCACCGACGGAGTCATGTTCGGCGCTTCATCTAACTCGCTATGTACAGGTGCCAAGAAAGTTCAGTTCTTCTTTCCTTGGTAGGTTTCTCGCTTGATGTTGCTGCTGGTTGCCGACTCGCTCGAATGTTGTGGTCGTTGTGTTTGAATTGAACCACTATCTAAGAAGCGCTTCAAAAGAAAATTGGCGTTTCCCGCTCCGTTCTCTGTCTGCCTCGTCCTCACTTCATCATCTATGTACAGCAGACAGCCGTCCCGAATACTTTTTTGTTGTTGTTTCTATCAAGCCCCATTGAACATGCTTGGAATGACTTCGAACGGTGGTTGAGGATGGTGCTGAATGGATTCATTCATCTGTCCGTTCATCTTTCTATCTATTCATCCGTCGGGCTGGTTATAGTGTCGCAGAACGTTGTGGGTTTTCGTGAGCATTCGCAGGCTTTGTGTCTTGGGTTCGTCTCGGGCCGACTGGGCCAGGTCGAGAGTGTCAGTTCGAGGATATGATCTGTAGACAGGTTCGCGAGGTTCGTTCGACCAACCGACCGAGTCTGAGAGGGCGTCATCAAGTGTTTCCTAATGGGAAAGCAAGTAGAAATTGCTTTGGTTTCTGAACGGCTCGTTCTGTCTGTCTCTACGTCGATTGCTGCGTCTCTCGGCTCGACGAAGGCGCGCTCGGCGGTCTCGGAAGTGGTGATTCCGGTGATCCGAGAGGTGATGGCGTCAAAGAGGTGTGCCCGACTAACCCGATGGTCGACGAGACATCGATTTGGGCGTGATTTGAGCTTGCCGGTGTGGGAGGTGTCGTCGTGCCTGAAGTCGGTGGACAAGTCGGAAGAACCGGGCCTCCGGTCGGTGGTGCGCCCTGGCTGCCAGGAGGTAGCAGCCGGTAGGCCATCGGTTTTTGCAGAGCGGCTTGACGGTAAAATACGTCCAACGCGGCCATGGCGTTCATCGAGGTCTGGGGATTTACTCCCGCGTAACTTTGTAACCAGTACGGTGCAGTTTGGAGCATGCGCTGGACAGCCGCGTAGTTTCCAGCTTCCGCCAAGAGCTCGAGACCCACGGCGGTCTGGCGTTTCCATTTGGTTCTGGAAGGGGGACGAAACGAAAATCAGATTTGTGGTTGGAGTCTTACTCGCGAGCGAAACGAGAATGGTAGCACTCGAAACCGGAGCAGCCCTCTCGGCGCCACATTCGAAACTCAGGGAGGAAATCAGGGTCAATGTTGCTGGACAGGAGGAATTCCTGAAGCGCGAAATTCATGCTCACCGTCTGTTTTGGTACCAAGTTTTTACTTGGGTGTCTGTCAGGTTGAGTTTGAGTGCTAGCTCCATCCGGTCTTGTACACTTAGATACTTTTGCCTTTCGAAGCTCTTCTCCAGGGTCTGCAGCTGATGGTCTGTGAATGCGGTTCGAGCTTTTCTTTGCTTCTTCAGCTTCAGGTTACTCATTCCCGAGCCGCCGCTCGGAGGCGAATCTGTCGGTCTTTCTGGACTGTCGCAGCCTCCTGGAATTTGGGGAATCCATAGATTAACTTCATGCTGGAACATGAATCACGAGCCCGGAGAGAGACGCTCACGAAAGCGGACCGATGAATAAAAAACATGGCGGAGGAATTCGAAAAAATGAAAAGCAACCCCGGTCAAAACTCTTCAATCGCGGAAATTTCAATTCGGTCAATGAATGCAAATCGCGGTCGGTTCGTTCGTCTTCTCTGTCTGGTGAAGAACTTCGATAGAGCGGCCGGCGCAATTCAATACGGGCGATCTTTCAATAATACGATCGACAATTGTGTAGCGTTCGATTCTTTCGCACACAAAATGCATTCGTTGAGCTTCATCGATTCAATATACGTAGAAAGCGCAAACAAATTCAGTTTCCGAGAACTCCCGCAGAGCGTGAGCTCGGCTGGGTTCGAAACGAATTCCGAAGTCAATATGATAGGGCACTTGGCATCGCGTTCCCCATGGAATCAGTCGCACCAGAGTCCGAATTCGGCCAGAGGATGCTCCCTGCTCCGGCTGTTCTCTTCGAACGATTTTTCGCCTCCGGGCTAACGTTCGACCGGATTGCAGAATCACTGGCGGTCGCCGCGCATGATGCCACGCCGAGAACTCACAGTTCAGCCGAACTGTTTGATGTCTTTTCCAAGGAGTATAGTACTTCGAAATTCGTTTCCAATATTCCGTTCAGATGAAAAATGTTCGCTGGATTTTTTTTCTTTGAAGCCGAGGTCTCCCAGCGAGCTCTTCCAATACTATAACGCGGCAAGCCGTCTACCGAATGACTACCGCCAATCCAAAGTAGCTTTCGCCTTCGTTTAACTTTTACGAGGGCCTGACGCCTGGTCGTCGTTTGATCCCCCAGTTCGCCCGGCTCCTGTTTCTGCCGAAGTGTAAAATGACTCGACGTGACTCCGGGCTGCAGGTATAGACCGCCGCAGGTACACTTTCCAGTACCGGAGCGACCAAATTCGTCGATTCCGAATGCGACCAACGAGAAGGCCGAGCGGCCAACTCGCTCTGCACTACGAACTCGCGCAAACGCCCAAAAGCACCGGGTCAGGCTCCAGCCGATCTCGATCTCAAGAATACAATGGATGTCGATCGCTATAGAAAACTACGGAGCGGGCACCGCGTCACAAGTGGGTCGACTGGGCGAACGCGCCGATGGGAAAGTGGAGAAAACTGGAAGAAACTAAAGTAAATCGTCGAGACGCTCCAATGAGACATGAGATTTGCTGAGATGAGCAACAGAAAAAAACGTCAAACGTTCGTTGTTGTTGTTCCCAGGGCTCTTGAAGCAAGCAAGTGAGCCGGCCGGCGGGCGCGCAGGCAAGTTGCTCTTCGAAGCCGTTTCGTTCTTCTTTTTCTGCTGCTCCAACTTCTGCTACAGCAGCACTCACTTGAAGTCATGAGAACAGTTGAGCGCTGAATTTTTTGTTGCGATGACTCCCCCCTGTTCGTTTTTCGTGGGTGTTCCTGCTTGCCCGCTGTGGGAACGAAATCAGCACCGGTACTAGGAACAAGATCGGAACGACGCCATTTTTAAAATGTCCATTCATTTCTCCACCGTGAAGGAGAACGCCTCCATGCAACCTCGTTCGTCAGCGTGGCCACCCGCTCCCGCGTGCTCATCTCCCGGACGAGCCGTTTTTCCCACCGACTCCCTCGTCGATCGAGTTTTTGAGGCAGTTTATTTGCTGTTTCCAGCCAGAAGCATTGATGGAATATGAAACTCAATCAGATTTGGTTGACGGGATCTTCCGAAAACCAATGTAGATCGAGACATTAGCCGAGATCGGTCCTCGCGAGATCATTCGTCCGATGGTTGGTCTCGTAGGATAGTTGCTTGCCTCCGAGATCGATGTCTCTTTCAGATCAATTCAAACAAAACAGAATCCATGACCTCACAGATCTGCTCAAGCAACGTCATCGCACACACAAACCGCCACCCGACAGCGCCACGACGCCGGTCAGTCAGCTAGGCAGCAGGGGTTAACGGGTTTTCTATGAAAATTAGACATCGAGTCGTCTATCATCGGATAGGTGCTGCAGCAAAAAATTCTCGTTTTGAACTTCGACTTAAGTACGACTACCGCGGTGAGCAGGCAAGTGGGCGAGCGCATTGTAGCACTGATCGATGAACATGGTAGCGGCGACACAGTCGTATGTCGACTCACCGTAACCCTTAACCCGAATTTGCATCCCAAGCTAGTCACACACGTGTCTCGTATGGAACCCCCATAGCAGGGTCTGCTTCTGTTTGCCGGGGACCGGGTTTGTGAGTCGGGGATGGTGGGATGCAGCAGAGGCGCTCGAGTGCACAAAACGGAATACACGAGGCGCATAGCGTTTCTAGATGCGGCCGGCGGGTTCGAATCGTCCTGCTCGAACAAGTTGTTGGGAAAATGAACGCAGTTTATCTGATCTCTCAGTGAATTTCGTCGTGTCGTCAGCCACTTTGGTTCCAAACAAACAATGCGCTATTAGCGAGACAACGCACGGTGAGAAGATTCATCGTCCTCTCGCTCAAAAACATGGAATCATCAGTCGGCGTGGCCATCCCGATTATGAATTCCATTATTCGTGGATCAATATCTTGGCATAGAGCGGGTGACGATGGCTGATCCGCAGTGGCGGTTTTCTTGCCCCTCGATCAGAGTCACGTGCAGAGACATTATAAATTCGGCCCCGAGGACTAATGAGATCATCCCCGATTCGGGAACGGATCGGAAGCACCTGAGCGGAGCTTGCAGCGAGCGGCGACGTCAACGTCGACCACGACAATGACGGCTCCTCAGAAGGCGCGTTCAAGGATTGCGGATAGACGGCGGAGGCCGGATGAATGGACGATGAACTGCGGACCATGATAATTCAATTTATGGCACGCAAGTTTAGCGGGAAGCTTTCGAAGGAGCTCACACATTGTCTGCCTAAGAGAAAAGAAGACAAGAAAAAGGGTGAGTGCGTTTTCCAGCGGAGCAGAAGCAATGTCGGTCGTAGTCGTTCCTGCTCGTCGTCGTCGACGTTGGCGTTTGCGCCGAAATGGTGGGAAATATTCCCAGGCGGCGCTAAACGCCCAGCCCAACCAGTAGTTCCCATGAACTTAACAAAAACATGTAGTTACATGCTTGGCTAAATAACTCGGCTAAGTTATTTGTAGTTGCTTTTTTCGTGCTTTCTTTCTAGCGGGGGGAATGGGGAATAAAAACCCCGGGTCCGAAAGAGAAATCGTAATAAACTTCGTTCGTCCGAGCTGCCGACGCCGCCGTCGATGTACAAACAGAGACAACAGCAGCAATGCCGAAAGAGTCAATTTCTACTGCAAAACTCTATCATCAAGAAAATATGTTGGTCCCGTGATGTTCAAGTTCCGAAGTTTTAAAATTTCCAAGACTCAATCGAACGTGGCGCTCGAGGCCTCCAAAAAGGGCGATTGAAGACTGCAGATGGCAGCTTCACGGATGGGTGACAACACTGGATCGTGCTCGACATGTTTGGAAGCTTGTTTTACGGTCAACCTCCTCAACATCCTGGTAGTCCGCTGTTCCTAGCGGCCACCACGACCAGCAGCCGCCGACGTCGTACGAGCGTTGTTGATCCTAGTGAGAGCTGTGGTTCCCTTTTCCGCACTCTTCTACTTCTCTGCTTCTGGTCAGCACTTCTCGTGAACGTTGGCGCGTAATACTGGCGTGTCACCGTGGGTGTCTCATACAAAACCCGGTGGCGGATGCGAACTCTTGCCCGTGATTCTGGCTCTCCCACGCTGCGCGCTGGTGCAAGAAATGCCCGCGAAATCCACGTCGCGGAGAATGAGAGCTCAGTTGTACGTTTTACTGGCTGGCGACTGCCGTAGTCGAGTTCAGCCACTGAGAACGACAACAAATCCTCGACTTGAATGACGGATGACGTCTCGGCGCCATGAGCCGGTCGGCCGGCCGACCGGGCGGCCTGCTGGCTCCGTCACAACGTTTTACAGGAAAACCGATTTAGGAGACTCGTTGGGTGGATTTCGATACGATTGGCTCGAAACGACACCGCTTAGTTGCGTGGTTTCGAGACTGCTCCCAGCGGATAGCGAGAATCTAAACGTTCTATTTGGAGTGGGTGGATCTCGAATATGGCCCCGTAATCGCTTCGATCGCCCGTCAGTCGTTTTCGGGGCGTCAACAGCACCAGGAGCAGTGACCATCAAAGTTGAACTCTGCAAACGCGAGCACCGCGCCGACAAAGAATTTAGGCGCGGAAAGTGAGCCGCGAAATTGACTCGACGAGCCATTCCAAACAATAGCACAAAACCTTATCTGACAAAGTCCGCCCCCAGCGAGACGCTAACTGTAGAAGCATCTTAGGTGAGGGGGGGGGGGAGGAAATTGATCTCTAGGATTTTGAGCTGCTGGGTTCGCTCGCCAGGAGCGAATAAGGGTACAAGATATCGTCACTCAGGAATGAAGCCACAGCCCGGCGAGCGACTCCCCGTTTTCATCTCATGCTTCGAGCTCTCGCCGAAGTGCTTCCAGTTGGGCATCGATCCATCCCGACAGAAGTGGAGCGCGCCGTGGAGGCTCATGTTGAAACATTGGTTGACTCGATTTATTTGGTTGGTTGCTTGATTTAAGAAGCCTCACCGGTTACCCAGCTGACCGGCCTTCCGCTGCCGCAGCTCTTCTCGTTGAGTTGAGCGCTTCGAACGTCGGCGCTTCTGTCTCCTTTTCTTTTTTCCACGCCCTCACAGCCGCCGCGTACTCCGTCGCTGATGACCGACGGGCGCTTACTGATCGCATCTTCCCAGCACACGGACTCACAGCGCGCACAAACGACGTTTTATTCTTCGGTGAGCACCAGCACTTCTCTGTTCTTTCATCGTTCCTCCCTTCGCGCTCATGACGCGCGGTCCCTTTTACTTTGTCGCCGACAACGACCACTCGCACTTGATGCTATTTAGCGAGCGATCTGTGAGTCGGATGCTATGGTGCCGAGCGGCCGCGAACGCTAGTCGGACAGGTAAACAGTTTGACTGACGCGCGGATGGCCTGACGGACGGACCAACCTTACTTGCCGACAGATTTTCAGACTCGAAGACACGGCAGCCGGGAAGCAGCGGCAGAAGAAACCGAAATCCACGTCGAGCCAATAGAAAGACGATAAAAGCTAGACCGCAAAGTTTCAAGGCGCCCCCAACAATGACTTGTAACTGTTTTTCGACTCCGACTCCTTTTTCTTTCAACTTGTGCTTTCACTTCATCACCACCGATGCTGCCACCGCCGACGTCGTTGCTCGCCGGACTTCATCATCTGTAGATTTTTCCCCGAATCGTAACTCGCCGGGCTCACAGTCCGCGTGGTCGTCGTCGTGGCTGCACAAAAACTCTCCCTTGTGCAGCATTCTTTGTTTTTATAATTCCTCCGAGATCCCTCCTACTCTTCATGCTTTAGCTTCTTTCCCGTCTACTTAACAGCGGACTAAACATTCCTGTTTAGCTCTGAGTTTTTTCACGAATCAAGGATGTTCGTTTTCGTGCTCGAGTCTCCCTCGTTCTCCGCGTCCGTGTCGTCCGCTCTTCGGTTCCGAATTCGAGTCTTCGGAAATCCAACCCTTGTGGGGGGAGCTGTTCCGTCCGATTTCAGTTGATTTTCCGAGCGGAGAAGCGAGCGGAGAACCCAAGTTCTCCACGTATGTCGACAGTCATCCGATGACGGGTGTTAGGGGGGAATTTCGCTCTGCATTTTCATTTTCGAAATGCGGTGGCGAAAGAAGACGGCCAGCTTGTTCTTAATACCGATGCTGCAGGGAGTTCACGGCAGCAGCATCAGCAACAACAAGATGTCCGAACATGACAAGTCTACAATGATCATCAAAATCAAGATGTCGACCACAAAACCAACGGAGAGATGAAGAACGGTTGGACGGGCGGTTGGTCTGACGAACGGACGTTGATCAGGGAAAGCTGACATGGAACGGGAAGAAACTCCGCTGTTTGCCGGTTCCCAAGTCTAATTACTGGGCTAACGTTTACGGGGAAGAGAATCCGCCGTCGGCACTTCAAGTTGTCAGTTTCATTTGCATGCGTTCCTAGATCTCCCAGCTGACGCAGCGGTTCTGATCTAATCCCTGACTTCAATCATCATCAAAAAATATCTTCATCTACATCTCTGTCGGGAACAGAGCTTTCACAGAGACGAGCATTGTCTCTGTTTTGTTGCTCGGATGTGAAATATTGATTTCATGATTATTGCGTTCCAGTGCGCGCTCAGAGAGGAGCGTTCTCTCGAGCCAGAAAGCAAAAAGGCGGATTCTCCCCCACACTTTTTTCATCCACACTTTTGATTGATAAACATCAGGAGTCAATCATGCCACTCGCCGTGGTTCCCGGTCATCGGTAGCAATCTTCGGTGTGGATCTGCACGCCTCACTCAGACAAAGAGGCATTCTCATGGAGAGAAATGCTTGGATTAATGCGTTGAGGAATGACTCGATTGAGACGGATCGAACGGACGGCGAATCCATTCATGAATCAGTAGAAGAATACAGAAGTCTGAATCACAGAAGACCTGCTGGACCATGCTGCTGGGCGTAATCTGAATTTAACTATAGTTTTCGTTCCCTCGCCCGTTCGCCTGCTTGCAGCTCGCGCCGGGCATCGTAACGCTAATTACACGAGAACACGCATCAACTCGGAGGATCCTCGCTGCCAGAGGACCAGAACGATGGCAGCGATGGAAGTCCGACCAATGTCAAGCTGGATGAGAATAAAACGGATGAACGAGCACCCAGAGAAACAAACAACAAACAAACGCCAGCTTCAGCTTCGGGCTCCTCAGAAGCCAACAACATTATTCACGTCGTCATTCAGCTCCGGATAACAGTTTTGATGCCGATCGTTAACGTTGCTGATTCCGTTGTTCTAATTCTTCATCTTTAGAAACGCTCCTCGGTTTTCGAACTTGGTTTTTAGTGCGCTTCTGTCGACAGCCGCTCGCTAGTCTACGCGCTGTTTCTGATTGACTCGAATGAATTCAGTCACGGAATATAAAATTCCGCTGATATTCCGGTCGAAGGACAGCTCATCGCTGGGCTCCAGTAGTCGGTAAGCTGCCATTCTCTTGGCCGTAGTTTCCAGGAGCTTTCTCAGCTGAAAACTCATGCCGAGCATACGCTTCAGGAAGTGCTACATCGGGAAAAGCGCTAAATTGTACAAATGTGCTCTGAATGAGCAAAAACGTCGTAAAATATGTTCATTTGCAACGGGGAGGCGTGGCCACCACCCTCAATGCATGATCCAGCGTGCATACATGGAGTTTCTGACTTTTCCTCCTTGTAATGTTTCTGGAATTCGAATGGTGTTCCCCCTTCCCGGGATCCCGTGGTTCTCTCGTGCGATCCTCGACACCCAGTGTTGCCCATTTTTTTCTAGTCAAGGGACGCGGACCGGGGTCGCGACGATTGAGTGCTGCGGTTGTTTCGGGTCTGTCGAAATTTATGAGACTGTGAAACTGTTCTCATCCACAACGAGGACAGAAAAATGCAAAGCGTTCACAGGAACCTGTAGGAAACTGTGCGCATCCAGTTCGTCAAAAGTGACGAGCACTCGGAAAGGAGCAGGTACTTAGTGTTTTTAATTGCTTTCCAAGCGACCTGCTTGCACTTCGTAATGATATGCTTCTTGTGCATTTTTGTTCCTTACTTGTTCTCAATTACCTCAGCTCGACTCGTTTTCCCTGGAGTTCTCCGCTGATGGATATCGGAACGGAATCACTGTGATTCTCTCCCACGACTTGTCGTCGCCGCGCTCCGCCGCACGGTCTGCGTTGATGTCGGAACAGCTGCTTCAATTATAGATGTGTTTCCCTCGGTTTTTCCCGGCTACTTCCCTCGGTTCCCCTAGTGCGTCTTCATCTTTCTTTTTCCCTGCAGACTTCTACCATAAACGGTCCGGTCATGCTTGCTCGGTTCCTCGCCTGCCTGCCCGCTCGCTCGCTAAAATTCCTCTGATCGCTATTCTCATGACGAGCGGTGCATGGTGACTTCACAAACAGTTCACGATGTTGGTCGAACGATTTAACGCTGCATTCAGAAATTATTTACTTTCTCACTTCTCAGCCGCTCCAATGATGGCAGCGGCAACAATTTGTTCACAAGGTTCTACCGGATTTGGTCAGCTGTGGGACCTTGCTTGGACAAGTTGAATGAGTTGGGAAATCGCAAGCGCAACCCAGGTCCCGCTGCAAAATCGGAGATGTCAGCTCGATCCCCCTTCTTTCAATGATGACAATGGGGAAATTCATCAAAAGTTGAGATCCACATGACCCGGCGAAGACAATGACTCGGAGATTCTGCCCGATTTGGGAAAACCGCACTCGCCGTGAATTCCGGTATCAGAACGGTTGTATGCACATGCGATTGCTCGTTGGCAGCTGCCTGAAGGCTCTCATGAAGTTCTCAATGAAGTCACGCAACGCAAGACCCAAGCTCTGGCGACCCGCCCGCCTGGTCGCTTGTCTCAACACAAAGGCAGATATTGTGAATCTATTGTGAATCATTCTCCCTTTAAATGACGCTGCTTTCGTAGCGATGACGGTGATGATCAAACTTCTGGCCGCATCTGTCAACATCGGAGAGGAAGTGGAAAGCTCGTTCGTTCGATCGCTAAACGCACCTGAGCGTCCGGTTCCCTGTTTTCTGGCTCTGAGTTTGCTCGTGATTCTCTCCCCGATTCCGAGCTATAATCAGACAACAAGGTTTTCGCTGAATGAAAACGATAGCGATTCATCATCGTCCACTCTCAGGTCATGTTTTTGTCGGCACTCGTCTGAATTCAGAGATGTTAGAGAACGATGTTGAAGGAAATCGGAACGTTTGCACCCATTTCCCGCCATGTGGCGGGATGTCAAGGATGCAATTGAGAAGTATCCTTAGGACAGGACAGTGTTTGTGAATCTTCGAGTGCATTGCCGTTCTCGATCACACGCAGTTCCGACAGTGTTTTCTAGACTCGTTCGCGAACAATAACAGGTGCATAACGAGGGAGGAACCGAATGGATGTCCGCTCGGATGAGGAACCAAGCAGGCGAGGAACAATGCAAAGAACAATGGGGGACGAGGCATTTGATCCGAATTCATTTTTTGCGTATTTCGTAGTTGCCAACTGACCAGCCAACCAACCAGTCAGTCAGTCAGTCCCTTCAATAAGAGTAGGTAGCCACAGATGTTGGCTTTGTGCTTGTCGGTAGCTTCGTTGTGGCTTCGCCGACTGATTCCCGAGGCGTTTTTCCTTCGAACTTTTTGCGCCACCACGGGGTTTTATGCTGCGAACAAATGGCCCAGCCGCATCACGGAGTAATTACGCATAAAATTCGCGAGCAAACGGAGAGCCTTCTCGCGAACTCGCTCTCTGCTCGATGTGATCGCACAGCGTCAACGCTGCGCTACCGTTGATCCAACAACAGCCCCAGTCACGAAACTCATGGAGTACGGCGCGAATCAAACCTGGAAGGATCTCACGGTTCAATATTGGTCGATCAACCGTTCCGCTGTGTCCGGAGCACAGGTGACTTTGTCCTCTGAAGGTCCTGACGACTTCCATGGAGGACGGGGTTGATGGACGCGCAGAGTTCTGGTCACGCAAATACTTGAGGGAAGGGGGGGGGGGGCAATGGACGATGATAGTTCCATATAACTATGGTGCCTCCTGGGGTGGACAAAAGCATTGGTGCTGCTCAAGTGTTCCATACAGTTCTCATGAACTCGGCTTCCCACCGGAAATGTATCGAGCCCGAACTGCTCTGTGCATCGAGCCCTCAAGGTCGTTTCTCCTCGTCGAACGTCAGCGATGAATCTCACTGAGCCACGATCCGAGCGTCGATTTTACGAAAAGTAGTGAACCCTCTTCAGCACCGAGCAACGCGCTCGGTGGCCCGTGTAAGCAGCCTAAGTGTTTGTACTATTAAATGTCTAAGTGTTCGTGAGCAGCGCAGGCAGCAGTGGGAGTGATCGCTCGTTGCCGCCGCCCTCCATATGGCTGGCGAGAAGTCGACGGCGCCACTGCTCCAACTCGTGGAGGAAGAATCCAAGCGACCGAGGCCGCGCGTCGGCCATGCCGGTCGATACTCGCCGATTAGGGGCCTGATTGGAACGATACGCTCTGAGAAAACAACGGATGACACGTGTCGGGCCCTGCCTTCAGAGGGAGAGCCGCAACCACGGCTCGTCGCTCGACGTTTGATCGGAGAAGACAAACACGAGGTCAAAATCAGCGAGTCCGTGCTTCCATCTGCTTTCCCGAACCAGTTCTGGAAATGATCAATGACAATGTCGGCCGGAGGATCACCACTAAAAGTCCACGAAAGTTGAGTCCATAGCATCTCCGAAGGAGGTTCACTATTCAAAAAATGGTTGTGTGCCTCGTTCGAGCCGGTTTTGCTCATTTCAGCGTTCTTCATTTCGGTTTTGCTTCTCGATCTTCGTCTCCTCCGTCTACGTTGTTGTTCTTTCGTTTCGTCTTCCCGAGCTCCTTGACAAAAAGCCCTTCATAGCTTCACGCTCAGTATGAAGCGCGTTCCATCTGGGGGGTGGTGATGCCAAGACGGCGCTGGTTGTGCCAGCCGCGGCGGCCAGCGGTCTCATCATAGTAGTCCACTCACGCTGCGGTGACAGCTTCTGCATGCTCGACCGCTCACGATATCGGAACGACTTTGCTCCACCAATCTGAGCTCTAACACCAATTCCGCTATCTCTCATCCGTTTACTAAAAGCTGTCGCGCGTTTTCTGTAGAACAAGCACGCGTGAGCTCAGTTTTCGACATCGGATGCACGGAGAAGTGCGAGGTAGCCTCGGACCTCTCGTGGATTCGGATCGAACTCGAGAATCGTTCAGAATTTCGTGGAAGGGAGCTCGAAATGTGGCGCGTTCTCGCGACGCCGCATCTCGGAGAGGTTTGAAGTCATCTTCAAACTGTGTGAATTTCGTCCCTCAAACGTGGAAACAATTACTCAGCTTAGTACCGGCAGCTCGACGTATTCCGGCAGTTTACCAGCAGCAGCAACAACAACGGGATCCAGAGAAAGACAGGAAGCCATGGCCAGGCGCCTTCTCGAAAATTTAAGAACAAAACGCGTTGATGATGCGTCATCCAGCTTGGGTGTCGTGGGAAGTTTCCCTACGGGCCTCACTTTTGCGTCTTTTGAACGCTGTTGCCGCCGCTGGTGCCGCCTTTGCTCCTGCTGGTGACGGCGGCCGTTTTTTTGGGGTTGTTCCTATCTATCTTCTTTTCGTTCTCCATTTTTCCTCTTCTTGTTTTACCGTTAAATGTTTGCGAGAGTGTGCGCACCAGCGTCTAATTGTTGCCGTCTCAACTTTGCAGAAAGCTCGGCTGAGAGCTGCCGCCTCGAATCGCTAGCCACGGGTCAGCCGAGCGTTCCGTGCAGAAACTCGTCTGGTGAGCAAACCGCAGCTCTACGCAGATGATAAAGTGCGCGATTCCGCTTCTCCCTCGCCCGGCCGGCCATGAAGCGTTTTGCTCGCCCGAGATCCGCGGAAGATCGGGGTGCCACGTTTCGAGGTCGTGATCCAGCGTTTGTTGCTGCTCGTGTAGCTTTTCCGAGATCGATGGAAACAAGAGAACGCCGCTGCCGCCGAACAAACCGCTGTCTCGACTCTTCCCGCCGGAGGAAGATTCGCTTCGGAAACACGCAGCTCATTTGCATAATAATGTCAGGTGTCGGCTTGCATGTTGGACCTTTCACACAAAGCGGCCTCACAGGGCGGCGTCATGGAACTGGCTGGTTCGAGGTGACTGGATGCAAAGGCCTTGTAAGTGATCATGCAGCTTTGTCTGTCCGGTTTGTCGTCAGCCTGTCCGTCTGTGACTCGCTGTGAGCGTCTCGGTTTCGTTTCGAATTACCGGTGACAACAAGCGAAGCATTGAGTTATTCCCAGAGCCGCGCCCGAGGTGATGCCAAGAAAGCCGCGTTTTGCATAGAGTCATCTCGATCCGCCGGCCGGGATGACTCGCAGGCCGACTCGTTGGCAGCCAGGCGATCTAGCTCATTCAGCAGCCGCTCGGGTTTCGCAGGCCGCTGCAGACGGCCGTGTGTGAACCTTAATCGCGATTCCTTTTGTCTGAGCATCATTTGCTGCCAGTCATCAAAACCACTGGCAACAAGTACGACGGCAAAAGCAATTTTTCGCCACAAGCTTGATGGACAAGGACTCCGGAGACACAGCGATGCACGACAGACCCCAAGATGGAAGATTTGTACTTTGTTCGCGGAAATCCCCGATTCGTTCTTGGAAACGTACGGGGAGCTGAGGGCAGAGTTCTAGGCTGTCCGGATCGAGCCCGAGTTCATGCGTTCTGCCCCGGAGCCTCTGCCCCGAGCGGCGCTGCAGCGGCGGCTCGGGTGTTCGAGTGCAGCGAACGATCACACCGCACCAACGGAAATCTGGGAGTCTCGGCCTTAGGACGAGGACATTTGTTGGGTTTCCCGCTCCTATCCTCCTCCAGAAACACGGTTTCGGGATCGTTTTGCTGATTGGCACCGTCGGCGAGTTCGAAACGAAAGGATGCAACAGCCGCCGATCAGATCCAGGGGAAGAGCGTGTGTTACTGACATCAGCTCACGTGTCAAAAGGCAAGGTTCCCGTGAGAGGGAAGAATTGAAAGCACAAAAAATTGAAAACTGCCTCCAACTCCGACCGTGCGTCTTCTGCTGAACACCTTTGGAAGAATGACAGTTTTTCCCCCGATCGTTTCTGTTCGGTCTCTGGTTCCAACAAAATCACGGGAGCTCCTCTCTCATTTCCGTCAATTTTCGCGTTTACACAAAATCAGGGGCTGCTCCGAATGTGTACGACGACGGTTTCTAGAAAGTAGAGAGCGCGTCTCGGAAGTGACACAGCCTTGTCGAGCTGAAGTGATCATTAGGAAATCATCTGCGAGAAACCAACGCGTAGAGCTCGGGTTCGAGCGTTGGATTATTGACTGCGGCCATGATCATCGGTTTCATTCTGAACTCTTGTGCCTTTCGCGAAGCACCGGATGGAGGAGGTGTTTCTCGACTGTCGACGACTTACAGCGAACCGAGCAGTTTCCGAGTACGTCAAGCTTGGTGTACTCGTTTCGTATCACGGTTGTTGGCTACGCTAGCGTCGGGCTTCGGTCTATTCGATACGTTTGATTTGGCCGAGTATTCCGATTCGTTCCGGTTTTCGAAACGGGACGCGCGAGAATCATCTGTCACTCTGTTTGACTGATCCAGAGGTGCTACGACTTCATCGTTGTTACGGTGCTCGTGGCGGGCCGATCAAATCCGAAACTGCCGAGAGTTTCCACGATCGTGATTGTTCGAAGTGGAAAGACGACTCGAACGAGGTCCGAAACGGCGGCGGGCGGATCGTTGTCCTCTGCGTCCAGAAACGGGGGCTGCGTCCCGTGAAGCGCCGACAGAGAGACTATGGTCGTGGAATCGTTTGCCGCTTGTTCGATTGTCGGTTCAATGACGACGAAGGGTTTCCTGTGTTCGGTCGCTCGAGAAAACCTCAGTAATTTGCTTGCTGAAACCAAAGTGTCCGATCGTCCTATAATTACATTGAGACACCGCCGTCGGATCAGGTAGACATCAGACGTACGAGATAACTAGCGGACTGCCTACAACCAGCCAAGCCAGCAACTGCGCAGGCAGGGGAGAGAGGCGAGAGTACTCTTCTTTGGGTCGACGACAATTGCCTCATCTGCATAACCTTCAGTTTGCCCTCATCAAAGGGGGCGTTCTCCATTGTCGATGTTCAGCGTCGAGCCTTGGTCATCATCGTTCAAGCAGCTTTTTCGAGACAGCGAAGGCCGCGATGACGGCGACGGCCACCGCGCTCCAAGTCGTCCACGTACAGTCGGCGCACACTCGCACATACAATGGGAAGGAGGAGCGGACTCGCACATGCACGTACGCACGCTGGATCGAAGTCCGTGTGACGTGCAGCATCTGCCGACGACTGGGCGTCACCAAATATTTGTACGTTTCGCGGCCGGAAGTGACACCTAGTTCTCATCGTTGAGCAGAAGCATCTACGGGGTTGAGGATGTCGCGCTGGCTAACTGCGTTAACACCTGCTGTCGTTTTGCTGTATCTGTCCACAGCGCCGGTCTGTTGTTGGCACTCGAGCGGACGCTGCACTTCCAAGCGTCTCAACATCAACTCATCACTCGCGTACTGCCGTTTTTCGGTGCCCGTTCACGGGCACAGCCGTCAGCACCAGGAACCGAGTGAATCCCTTCAACAAAGCTCTACTAAATGGGCCACGCCACGGATGCTCGAGTGGAGAAAAAATGAATTTCCCACAAATTAAGCGTCTACCCAGCAGCTCCAACACACTTGATGCGAACGCTGATAGCGAGCGCTTGCTCGGCTGACCGGCCCACCGAGAATACTGAGAAGAGCGCGGACAGATGATCTTTCGCGATACTGATTCCAACTTCTAATTTCTGTCCTTCCACTTGTGACATTTCCCACCGACGTCCTCAAGTTTTCCCCCTCTCCGTTGTCAGAACTCGAATCGCTTCCTCTTCCGAGCTCTTTTTCCTTCTCGACTCATAGCTACAATCAAAAGTTCAAACTCACCATCGTCTCTGTCGTCGTGATCTGAACCCCTGTCGAAACTGTCTGCAGGTGACACAGGTCTCGGTGGCATGAACATCGGCGGCCGTGGTAGCATCGATCCCGGAATACCCTGCAGTCCACCGGGACCCTGCAGGCCACCCATGTTTCCTAGGGCGGCGAGTTGCTGTTGCATTAGGCTATTGGCGAAAAGGGCCTGAGCGGCTCCCGGGGAATGGCCCGGGTCGTTGAGGATGTCCCGTATCAAAAACGACGAGTGTGGCGGCGCTCCGACCGCAGACCCTTTCGGAGACACGCGGCCTGGGGACACCGTCAGCATCTCCGGTTCCAATGGAGGACTCAGTTTGGCCGTTTTGACGAGTGGAACTTGAACGTTTCCGAAGAGCACGGGAAGGAACTTTTGTATACACACAGTGGCTCAATGGTGTGGGCGAACCGTTGTAGTCCGTTCAGGTCGCAATGTCGTCCTGATTTCTGCTGTTTCAGCTGCTATCGTCGCCCGAGATGCTCGCACTGCACTTGGTGTGAATCATGTGGACGATGCGGTGACGGCGGCGGCGACGACGATTGTCATGAAGACGACAACAACACTTCACACAAACACTCCGATGTCTAATGAAGAAGATCTTCCGTCGAGTGACTGGCCGACTGAAGGAGCGACTGGCTGGCTGACTGACTGACTAGCCGGCAGGATGGCTTCGTTCGTCCGCCTCGTCGACGTCCGTCTGTCCCTCACGGCTGCGAGCAGCGAGAGGTCTAAACGACTCGTATGAGCGATTCACTCATCTGTCTAAAGATTTCTAAAAGCTTAGGTAAATGTTTAGAGAAGCACCTCCTCCGCTGAGGGTCGCTGTGTGGTGAGTCGAACGGAGCGGGCGGAGCGTCCAGCGCAGGCCACGCCCGCTGTCGCTGCTCCTTCCGTTGGGAGCCCTCACTCTCGGCGCCGGCGCGCGCGGCGAGGGCTCCCCCAAGTTAGCGGAGGCAACTGCTTCGGCTCCACCAAACGCAACGGAAGATGCTCAAAGTGACAAGTTGCACATTTGCCGGTTTGCCTGCGCGGCAGCCGGGCTGGCTGCGCGGCTGGTCGCGGGACGATTTGTCCGTAAGCTCGTCGCGAGCTCTTCAACAAGCCCGCCGGAGCAACCGCGGGAACAACAGCAATTGGTCAAAAACCATGCTGCGACAAGCTTCCCGCGATCAATGACATGAGGAGGGAAGGGCATGGACATTTTGTTCTCACTCACTCGGCATAGAGAATCTCGGACTTCTTCAGAAGCATCGATCGTAGCAAAGTCCGACCGGAATTTTTCCGTTGGCAAACCCGAGGCGGCGGCTCCCAGCTACCGATCCCGGGTTATCGACGCCGCCCCAACCCATACCCAAACCCCGTGGAAACTCGACCGGGACTCGCGAAGGTGGATTTTCCAAAACACACAGACGATGGACCGTTCTGGTGCCGTATCGTCCGCGAAGGCCTCTCGGAATGGTTCGTCTTCGCCGACGTCATGAAACGAGATTCGCTTTTCGATGTTTGCTCTGACTTTTAAGTTTGAAAAGGAACGACAGCTGTCAGCTGAAGTCACGCGCGCGTCTCTGGCTGCTTCAATTCCAGCCCGTCGCGGATAGTATTGCTTGTATCCGTGTGCTAGTGGAACATTGTAGCAAGCGGGCGTCGAAGGCAATCAATGTCTGCCGGATCACGAAGAAGAGGTGTGACCACAGCTAGGGCAGCCGCCACCGCAGCGAGCACCACCAATCGAGCGCCGATCATGCGTGGAACAAAGCACGATTTCAGCTGGTACTGAACGCCGGCCAGAACACCGCCAGCGAAGCACGCGAACACCTCCAGCCGCAATGTGACTCGACCGAGTTAACAACGGTCGTGTTATACAATCGGTGCTGTTCGAGCCAGGCCCGTCCTGATATCTGATTGAGCGGGTGGAATGCCCTCGATGACGGTCGGACGATCTCGCGAGCGGCTGGAGTTATGTCAGTTCGATGGGAACGTACCTCAAGAAGAAGAAGATGGGTTAGAAGTATCGGAGTGGTGGTATCGAGCAACGAGTTCGAGCGAATTCTCGAAAATGAGTCGCTCGATTCGATACTCGGGCATTGCGAGAAAGACCACTCGATTTAGAGTACGGGATGAACCTGTTTCGGACTGCGATGAAGACTTGAGGTCAGAACGATGATGATTGCATCGTTGGGGATTCCCACTCGAGCTTCTTTGAGGAATTTCGCTGGGCGCGAGATCATTAATCAGACAGTGCCGTACTAATCACTTCGAATTCGTTAAAAACCTGAATCTGATCGTGGTTCGGGCCAGAAGTTGTCCTCGCCCCTGCTCGGAACTGCATCGTGAGAATATCCTCAAATTTCCATTCGAAGTCCGTTGAGTGAACGCACCTCACTGATCAGTTCCGAGGTGGGAATCCTGTCTCGAAACCGTCGGAGGATGGCCGTGACATGTCGGTACGCTTGCCTTAAAGCGAGCGCCTTCGTTCTCCTCCTGCCTTCAACATCAATTCATTGATCATCGCAGCGATCGCGAAGCTAATGATGGCTTAAGTTTGTTCTTGCTTGCACTCTCGGACTCCGGGATGTTCAGGCAGAGCATCCCGACGCTGGGAGATGGCTACTGATATGAGGGAAGCTAACCAAACAGAATTAAACTCTTCGATCTTTACACAATTGAATCTCTCCCACGCACCATCGCTCCCTCGTTCGGTCATCTTTCCATTCATGGTTTGTTTGACCGTCGTCCGTTTGCCTGCCTGCCTAACCGGCGACGGGCTTGCTAACAAAAGCAGCGTTTCCGGCGATTTCAGTCCATTTTGTATTTATCTTGATATTTATTGACGGCATCCTGTCGCCGAACGCTCGATCAATGCTCTTAAAAGTCTGCGTGTGGGTCACATCGTTGGCTCCAGAAATTTTCTCACAATAACTGGCTCGATAATGACATGAGCAGACACGAATCTTGACTTCCGAACCAGTCTGGAGTTCCCCGAGCTGAAAAACTGAGCTTTCCCCATTCGAGCCGACTCTCGGAGTGTTTATTCGAATCGCACAAGCTGACAGCACCAAACGTTGTGAAAGTCAATCGTCGCAAAGAAAACCGGCGATCGAGCGAGCGGGCAATAGCTTGGTTTTGGTCACGGTTCGAAAGACATTTGTATTTGCCCGCTTGTTAAAACTGCTCGGCCTTGATTATTCCGCCGCCGCCGATTTATGAGCTTTGTACTGCTCGAGCGTCGGTTGCGATCACGGTTTTTCTATACGAGTATTTAAGCGCGCGTGTGTGCCGCGCGTGTTGCCGCGATATCGAAATGTTTGTCCACAACTGCCGTATTCAAACCTGCCTCCAATCAATCCGTTCACTTCCACCAAGCGCTCCTCGAATGCAGGTCGAATGTATGGATTCATCCTGCGAGTCATTAAGGGACCTGGTGCTGCCCGAAAACAGTATCGCATGTTGCGGAGAATTCGGGGGCCTAATTTCGAGACTGGATCAGGCCTGGGGACAACATTCAAAACACGTCTTCGACGATCACCAGGGGAGTGTATCGGATCGACGATATTCCTCAAGAGCTTCTAGCGACTGAAGTGTACCGCAGCGATTGATGTTGGGTGACGACATGTTTTCCAAGAGCTCACCCCATCACAATATTCTTTAGTAGACCGGCGGAGTCGTCCTGAAATGTGCCCAAATGACGCATTGAGCTGAGAGGCTCACTTCAGAGCTGCGGAGGAGAAGTTTTCATCTGACTTACTTTGCCGCGGGCGATTTAGATTGAATAGTTGCAACGTGAGCGAAACATTATCACCTCATTTCATCCGACGCCCAACGCGGCTGCAGCAGCGGCGGCGCAGAAGGCGAATATGCGTCATTTTTTGTTGCTATAGTGAGCAGCATCTTCTATTATCCCTTCGCGGTGAGAGCAGGTGATTTTTCCGTCTTCATTCATGTGGATTTGATCGAGTATAGATGGTTCCACTCTTGAACCCCTCCATCACGGCGGAAGCTTCAGAAACTCCGGAATCCCCAGTCGGCGGGAGCTCGCGCACAACGCTTTCGGATTTCCCGCGTTCCTCTCTGGATTTTCGATGCTCTGCTTCCCACGGGCGCGAAACGATTCGAAGTACTTCGAACTGCCGGGCCACACCGCCGGCGTGCACGAGTTTGGGGTTTTGCTCTTAAGCGTTCAGGGAGCTTGCGTCGTCCGTGCCACATTTTGCCGGGTCGCAGTTGACAACTCTCGTTCAGCGACTGTTGGTCGGAACAGTTTCGGGTTGTTTATGGTAGCGACGACAACGACGATCTTGAACAAAATGACTAAAGCGACGTAGTCAAGTTCTCACCCTTTTCTTTCTTTTCGTTCAAAGATTCATTCGGGCAGTGGCGGGACAGCGACGAGACACCCCGCTGTGGGTATGTGTCATCTGTCGTAGGCTCGCCTGCGACATCGGCGTGACCCCTGCGTGACCTTGTGGGATACGCCCTGGGCATTCGCGTAACTGAATCGACACGGCCGACGTAAAAGTGAACACGCACCAGCCGGTCGGCTGGTCGCAGCATCTTCCATCAAGACCGCCGCTGCTACCGCTGCCGTCACCGCCGCCGCTGCTGTTGACGATGACCAAGTCCAAATGATCGTTTGTTTCTCGCTTCTGTCTGTTAGTCCGCCGGTCTGCTCGCCCATCAGGCAAATCTCGGAATGAGCCGTTAGGAGCGTGAACGTCACCCATCTGTCGGTAGGTGAGCCGCTCGCCTCGAACTCTCGACATTTCGGTTGGCCTGAGTTTTTCCAGGAGCCGAGCACTGCAAATAGGGAGTTGTTTCCAGTTGTCCAAAAACGGCGATGGAATGGCGAGAAGACTGGGCAGTTCGCTCGAAACAAACAAGCTGCCCAATGTATTCCGCGTCCGGCCTGGGGTCCCGACCTCGAGCAAATGGCTCCGCGTCGATGCGAGAGCTGCAACTCAACCTGACTGCTTTCACACTCGGGGACGAAGCCACAATTAGCCCGCGGAAGCTCTCCATGTGGGCGCGATGGGTACCATCAACACTTGAATGCAAGCTCGCTCTCACTTCGAGGCGGAGAGTGGCGATTCGCGGTTACCTGGCGGGTGAATTGCGGGAAAACGATGCGACTTCTGCTAGTCGAGCAAATGAGCTCGCGAGCGATGCCTCCCCCGCACGATACTAGTTAAAGAGTTGGTAATGAGCTGGAGAAGTTTCTCCGTAACGCGCCGATGACTCCAACGGTTGAAACAACAACACCAGATGAGACGCTTCTCAAGAAACTCCACTGCATCCAGTCTGCACCGGACGCCGGCCGACGCAGTCTTCACCGGAAGCGCTGAAGCTTGCTGGAGAGAGCCTAGAAGCCGCCTGAAAGCTCGCAGGGATGCCAGAATGATGTCCGATATGACAGCAGAATGTCTCGGTGGTTGTTGAGGTTTGAAAAAATCTTCCGGATTATTGTTTCTCGAGAATCGCTGTTGACGCGTTCGCATGAAAACCCGTGCCTTGTTGAAGGCGACCCAGTTGACGCGTGCTATGAGGGTTCATGCACGGACGGACGACAGCCACCCATCAAAAGTCTCATGCTCATCAAACGAGTCGATCGAAATCGACATCTTCTGTGATCGACCACCTACACCATGAGATTGACTTCGGAGAACGAAGCTGCTTCCGAGTTGAGCTGTGAGGATTACATGCAGCACATAGAAGTGTGCTGCATGCTTTTGGACGCTCTACCGTTCGCTCGAGTGAGGAATTCTGTGCGATCGTCTCTTGACTTCTCTGAAGCCTTCACTCTCGGGATTCCAATCGGTCAGAGCATTCAGTCAGTCATCCGATCGATTGATATGGAGAAATGAATCGCGTTTAGACACGCTGCTCTGGGCACATCCCGAGTGAATGAGCAGAAAATCTCACATGCTTTTCTCGAGCCTTCGGAAAAATCGATGGACTTCGCCGAGCCGTGGCCCTTGGGATTCGCTCTCGTCCGTAATTACCGCGTAATTTCTACATTTCCCCAGCCAAATGAGCAAGTACGAGACGCGCCATCCACGAAGGTCTCTCGAGGAGATGGCTCCGTTCCCTGGCAGGAATCGCGCGTCAGAACGTCGCTATTTTGCATCGAACATCATCAGGCGTCGAGTTCCGCAGTAATTGCTGCAGCTGTTGGGTTTGCGGAATTTGAGCTCTAGAAAATGCACTCAGATACCCAGATTGATTTTGGATTCATCGTAAGGAAACAACTTTCAACGGAACGGCTATTCCAGTGGTGGGCGGCTATTCCAGCCGTCCACTCTTCCTGAGCCCAAATGTCGTGGTCGACGTATTTTGGAGATGCGGTGCGACCTTGGGTACTTCGAAGAAGCCGCAACAGAACCGATCGAGGTGGCAATCGGAATCTTCCTGATTTACGCCGGATTCGTGTTGCCACTCGTCAGTGAGCGCCACCCTGCTCGACCCGCTTCCTTGAGTTTTATTTCTCCATTTTTTCCTCCACACCTCCGTTTTTTCTCTGTCTCTCGTTCGGAAACATAGTATAGCACGAACAAAAATCTCATCTGACAGGGGAGTTTGTGCCGCAAAGACCGGAGGCCGAAAAAAAGTTGAAAACCACCAATTTTCACGTCGGGCGGCGGCGGTGACTGCGGCCAGTCTGTTTGGTCGGCCGGTAGGCAGGCTGGCGAGCAGGCGGGTAGGCGAGCAAGAAGCAGTCAGGTTGGCGGATGTCCCCAAAAAAAGCCCGCGATGCAGTGATGACCGTCACTCAGTGCTTTCGCGGTTTAGTCGAACTGCTCGATGGAACGATCCTTGTCCACTGACGCCGCCGCCGCCGAACCCACCGCCATGTGGCCACTGAATGTTGTGGGGGAATAAGAAACTTAATTTCCCACTCGGCTGCCCCGCTCATGTGGTGGTCCGACGTTGCTTCTTGTCGCCGGTTCCTTCGTCGTCTTCTTCTTTTCCGACTGGTGCTCCGTGTTCGGCTCTCTGCGGCGGCTGCGTGTCAGTGTCGTCGACGGTCTAAGTGCAGCTATGATACATTCCCCTATTTCCACCGTGTCGGCTCATTTCGTCTCTGGGGAAGACGTCATCCCAGCCATCGGAAGCGAGAAGTGCATGTCGTTCTCATCCCGTCTTCTGCCGGACTTGTAAATTTGCTCTGCATTTAACCTCGCATCTTCCGAGAACGGGAACGCGAGCGGCCGACAGATGACAATCAACCAGCTTGACCGTGACGTTGACGAATGCGCTAGTTCGTTCATCAATCCCGAAAATATTTTCTGCTTCATACGAGTAGAGGCGGCTTTGGAGCACGGCCGTGCGTGTTCAAAATTTGAGAACGCGTTCGGGCGGATCATCGCCCTGAACTCCCGAACGAGAAGCAACAGGCCGGCTCCCACTCGGAGAGCTTACGACCGGAGCTCCATCAAGAACTTCAAAGTCTCACATCAAAGCCCTAATCGGCCAAAGCGATGATAGAGGGAATCTGTCGTCGCGAAGTGGTGTGAAAGAGAAACCGGTCGAGAATTCCAACTAACGGTGGGTGAACTACGTCATAGTTAACCACATCGTTCCGAGCCTCTCCAGGAGGCAGACACTGATCCTCCACTCATCATTTGCTCGACGTGCGCCGACTCCGAATCGAATCATTTATTTCGGTAATGTCGGAAAGGAGACCCAAAGCATCCCGGACGGCGACCGCGGCGAGCGGACTCCAGACATTTCCTCACGGCACTTGCTGAGCTTTGGATATAAGGGTACCCCTTCAGGTCGAGGAAACCACGTCTCGAAATATCGGAGTTTAGGATATCCGTTCGCAGGATCGGATTTTTCTTCTGATCCTCCCGAAAATTTCATCACGCGCAGAAGTCTCGTTCCGCGGGTACGACCCCCACAATGTGACATCTTCCGGTTGAGTACCGAAGTCATGTGTTAGCTAGTGAACTGAGACAGATTCGAACAGCCCGCATTCAGACGTGCTGATGATAATATTACACACAACTCGCCGTTCTTGGCAAGTGAGTCTTTGAATGATTCTGAAAACGTAGAGAGGAGCCCAAACTGGTGAAGCAAACTGACCGATCCGAGAGTGGGGGAGGAGAGAGAGGGCCTCGGATGGAGACCACGTCTCATCACAAGAAATCGAATGCTGCGTTTTCGAGAGAACCCCGCAAATAAACATTTACGACAGATGCGCGTTGGTCCCTGGAGATGCCCTGATTGGTTCGGACCAGCTCTGCGCGTTCCCCAGACGCTTTTCGCTTTTGAACACTGCCGACATCCTCGAACTCAGGCACCATTCGTCCGAGATCGATTTCCTTCTTCCACTGATCATGTCCGTCTTCGCAGTGCCTGGGGAACGCATCTCGAGAATCATCTGACTTCGAATCCTGAGCTCGGTTCAGGAGCAGCGGAGCCGGGAAACGGGCTCCACGTCTTCCTTTCCAGACCGATTTCCCTCACTTCGGAACGCGTACATGGAGAGATTCCGAGGGTTCTGAGATGAATTCTCCCCTGAAACAAGTCAGCCGAGCAACTGCAGAGCAGCTTCCGATGTTCTTTGCGTCGTCGCCTCAAAAACAATCAAAGTCCAATCGAATCTTTTCGAAGCGGAAGCCTCCCAGGAAGTGGCTTTGTCTCCGCCTCAGCTCCACGGGACTCCTCTCGACGACAGTTCATTCGATGTGGAGCAAGCCACCGGGTTGATGATGGTGGGTCTGATGGCAAGAGCGCAGAGAGCCACTGGCGAGCCCAGCGATGAGGACGATGTGGAGTAGGTTGATGATCGTCGTCTTCGCTATTGCCTCCCTATTATCACATGTACCCCGCTACGAGTAGCTCTCGTGTTGCCGGTCTGTTGAATCCAAACAGCAAATTGGGGAAGTGTCCGCAATCCCGGTCGGTGCTTCGCTCCCCTGAGTTCATGAGGACGGGGGATCCCGCTGTCCCCGTCCCGCCGGTATACAAACACACACACACACACATTCATTCTATATCGAATTGTTTCGACCCCTAAAGCTCGCTCCCGTGCCCTGGCCTGGCGGTCGCTTCGTCTTACGCGAATTGTGCGTTTGCTGTCACCACCGTAACTCATAGCGCCCTCCGTTGTATGTACAATGAGATCGACGCGGAGCTTCACCCGCCGCTGTTTGGTCCAGCCAAACGGTAGAGAAGCATTGTTGCGGCTCGGACTGATCTGGTGAAAACATCACGAAAGCTTCAGGTTTGGAGAGGATCGAACGAGCGCGGTTTTTTCGAAGTTTGATAACACAATTTCGGATACAAATGGGTGAGGTCCACCTTAATGTTTCTGCTGTCGCTAACGTAGTTGTAGCTCGTGGTCATGCATCACATGCTGCGCATCTTTGTTCATTTATCGACTGCGCTCAATTGTTGAAAGGCCTTCAATTATTCAAAATGCTACGGCTTCGTCTTCTGACCGAGCGCTTCGATGCTACATCCAGAGTCAATGAGTTATTTTCCGTGCTCCTCGTTCGGATAATTGTTGACCAAATAAAGTCATTCACTCGTAGACAGCTGCTTCGGCCGCTGCGGTGAGGGAGCTGAACAGAGGAGAGAGTGCGTCTCATGCAGCAGTGGAGGATTAGCATTAGAGCTCTCCAAGAGATCCGACCAGTTTGAGTCCGTTTTACACAACGCAGACACAGACGCGTACATTGGGCAGTACAACGGCCATCATAAAAAAAAAAAGAACAGCCTCATACACACTCGCTTTTCGACTCGGCGGCCGTCACTGGCGGCTCACAGCACATGCAAGATTTTCTCCCCTGACGAGCATCTGATTGCGGCGAACGAAAACAAGAGCTTGCAGAGCTCTCAACGAGATGAGCCAAGAAAAACATGGACTCGAGAGCCTGACTTCTTGACCACGAATGTTTTTTCTGGTCAAAAAAACCGGAGACAAACAGGCCCGTGTGGATTCTGTCGCACGCTTTCCCAAGATTCGGGACCGCATATATTGACATCGTCGAAACTCTGCACAGAAAATCCTCTCGTATCTTTCCGCGGGCAGATCAGATTTCGAGACTTTTGCAGCCCGTTCTCCCGTTAGAGACGAAGTCTCCCTCGTTTCAACTTCAAGAATACTCTTGTTGTGAAGGCATTCAGGAGAGATGTCATCTTTGGTGGGATCCTGTTCGGACCTGTGGAGTTATGCAGCTGAAGGTCCTGTCGCTCATGAGCGATTCTATGATGCCCATGAGTCAGCACCAAATCGCTCATGAGCACACCGGAATCGACCGATTTTCCAGTGAGCTCGACGATCTTGATTGTCAACGCGGCTGACTGCCTGCTACGGAGCCTGCGGCGCTAGCGGTCGATTGATTCCGATGACGATCGGACTTGGATTTTCTCTTCACTGGTCCCTGCAGAAGCCTTCGCTCCCCATCGCTGAGCTGCCAGCGAGCTGCACCTCTCAAACCTATGGTTTCGATGGGTTTGACTGATGCGCGATCGGGAAGGAACTTTTCAGGCGGTATCCGAGCCTGGAACCACCGGTAGCCGACATCCGCTCGGACGTTGCGAAGATGCCCCTTCGGGTCGCTCTCGCTCTGTCCAAGACTGACGCGGAGTTTTTCAGGAAGAAATCGTCTCTTCCCGCTTTGCTTCCTCCGACTCTGTCGAGCGTTTCATTGGAAGACAATCGGCTGAAGGATCTTCGCGCTCAAATCTGGCCGAGTGTTTTCCGCATGTCCTGATTGTGATCCATGACGTGCGGATGTATAGGTTGCGTGCTCAGGCACTCTTTAATCATAGATTCATTCATTGGTTCAATCGCTGGCTCGCCCGTTCAGCCTCGGGCTGCGGGGGTGACAACAGGCCCGAGCGACCGCACCTGGCCGCGACATCAACGACGCGGCTTGTTGTCACGGCGTTCGACGTGGCACGCGGTGCTGGTGTTGTTCAACTCCATCGCTAGTTGACCAGCTTTTTTCTCGCTTCGTTCTTCCCCCTCGCCCCGCTGTTTCTCTCGGTTCTATCTATGATGTAGAGAACTCAGGACACGCTTCACAGGCTCCTCCGAGCACGGAATCCGCCTTCCCTCTGAACGACCAGACACGTCGCAGCGTCGGGAGTGCTGGCGCTCGCGCGACAATCGCTCGCTATTACCTTGGGCACGATACCTCGCGAACGATTTCGGTTGTTCCCACTTCTCGGAGTCCTTCCGCGGAGGCTTTCCTGAAAGTGAGGATCGGGTCTCGACGGGACACATGTAGAGGCCTGTGGAGCGCATGCGCAGTGCTCATCGATCCCTGATGACATTTCTGTCGAGAACACGGAACGCTGCCTGAATTTTGTGACTTCAGAACGAAACTTGATTATGTTGTGCTCAGAACTGTTGCGATTTATCGAACGGCTCCCCTCGATCGTTTCGTTCGAATCCCGGCAAGGGGATAGAGCCTGTTTGCTGGCTTGAAGGGAACCTCTCTAGCAAAAGTGATGGACGGGAGGAGATTTTTTTTGTGTTCTAGTCACCGGTTGTTAGAGACCTCTTGGTGGCGGGCGACGGTGGTTGGCGCCACGGATTTCACCTCTTTTGACGGAACACAAAAGGACGACGATGACGCCGAAAGGAAATTAGACTACGCTGACTGTCCAAACAGAGTGAACTAAGGCCATGAGCAGTCTATCAGCATCGACTCGCGAGAAGAATCGAGAATACCGCGATGGCGACGGCGGAGGAAGACGACGAAGAACGTAAGCAAGAGAGACATCGACCAATGAGCGGAAAGCAGAAAAAAATGTGCATCTAACAAAGGTCTATCGAGAGAGCGAGAATCGGCCGCGCGGTCCGTTCGTCCATCAGCCTGTACAAAATCAATGGAGGGCCCCGAAATTGAACTCTGATGAAGTCGATTCAGCTGAAAAGAAAACCAAACAGAAATCAAATCAAAACCAAAGCGAAACCTGCGGTGGAAGAGGGAACAGATCCATCTTCACTCCTCACTCGGCGGTCGTCTCTTCACCGCCGCCGTTGTTCCTGCTGCTGCTGTTTGTTGTCAACTTCGACTGCATGTTGTGAGTGTGTCTGATTATTTGTGGGGTGGGCTAGACGAACGAGTCCATTTCTTCGCATGCGCGTGCGCTCGTTCAATTCTGTCTGCCTTACGGCGTCGTTCCCGGTCCTGAAGCCTGAATCCAACTCAGCCGCCACATCCCTTAATTTAGACGAGTGCATCTTCTGTCGGTTCGTTTGCTGTTACGTCGGTCGCTTTTCCCATTTGGTTGGCCACAGAAAAAGAGCACAATCAATACTGAAATCGCGCGGTCGAGTCGGGACGGAGAATCGGTACCCTTGAATGTGAGCCCTGAGCGTTCGCCTCGATAGCGATCAAGACCTCAGACAGTTTCGGAGGATCGCTCCCCGAGCCACGCTTCCTCGCTCCCTCGACGGAACCGAAATTCAGAGTGTTCGGAACTGACGATTCGTTTGATCGGAGAAAGACGCCGCCATGTGGTTCGGGGAGATTTCGTGCGCGGACCCAGGTATGGAAGCAAATTACAGCATGATAACTGTCAAAATCATTCGTTTGAACCGCCGTTGATCACCTTCTGATTGATTTGGGGTCTTCCCCACAAATCAAATTTGTGTCTCCACGCTTCTCGCAGCATAACTCAAGCAGTCAGTCAGTCAATCAAATGGTGGCAGTGGTTTAACGTCCGCCAAACGTTCAGAAGCCGCGGCGCAGCGCGGACACGAAACCTGCATTTCGTATCGACATGGCTTCCTCCTTGCCCGTAATGAAATCCAATGATGTGGTCGAACCCGCGCTCACCGGAAGCATAAATTATGTTCCGACGAACCGGGCTAGACTCTTGGAGTTTGTGATCGACGTTCTCAACGAGATCGTCCCGCTGACCAAGCCCGAACTTTCAGATCCATGCGGTGGCCCTCCTCTCTCTGATTTCGCTCGCGGCCTCCAAATAGCCATTTACGATCTTCGCCAGCTCGGCCCGCTTTGATTAGGACGACAGCGCCAAGGTACAAAGGCGCAGCCGAAATAGCCATCTGAACCGCCTTCGTACCCCGTACTTACCACATCGAGCTACCGGAGGTCAGAAGCAGCTGAGTCACGACGGCCGCCTTCCTCGACTTCTTCTCGTGTTCATTCTTCTGCCGTGCTGCCATCCCCGATCAGGTCCATACTGTCTTGAACCCACCGATGGGCGCGCCGCGAAACCTCAGAGGCATTCTGGCCGAAAAGCGTGCCGTCAAGATGGTGAGTCGGCGGAACCGGTCGTGCAAGAACTGTCCAGCGTTCTCGGAGGACTGACGAGCCGAAAGATGGAGAGCTGACCAAGTGATGTCCTCGTCGTATGGAGAGACGACCATCTTCGCGGAAAGCGGAACTCAGACAGGAAGTGCAGTGAGCATCTTGATCTCTGAATGAGTGTGCGCTGCTCCTTCCTCCCCTTCCTTCTCTTTTTCTCGAGTCACGGGTTCTTCGCGGCCTCTCCAGGCGTGGCTCGGCCTCAACATCTTCGAAGCCTTCATCGTCACGAGTGACCACCGAGCTCGACCGCAGGACGGTTTCGGGACTTCGCTTCAAGATCTCAGCGCCGAACGCGATTCGAGCTTGATGACTCCGCGAGAAGGAGAGGTCGACTCGAGGTCTTCGAGCAACGAACGAGTCGGCGAAGAGGGCAAGACGTTGAAAAGTTGCCACGAGAATTGAGTGGAGTTAACGACGCTTCCAACGAGCTCGCGAACGAACCGACCGGCCAGTCGGTCAACGAGCCTGCTTGAGGCCAGAGTGCGCCCGCTAGCGTGCTCGTCCTCCCGCCCGTCCGTCCGGCCCTCCCGCCTGCCTGTGCCCACTCGAACGGACCGACGGTCGGTCGGTCGGGCGGGCGAGCGGGCGGGCGAACTCCATTGAGCGAATCATAGCATCCATTTTGGGGCCTGTGCTTTTTAGTAGTGTTGAAAAGCGGACGCTTGGCCCTTCAAAGCCGGCGGCAGGAAGAAGGGGATTCTTCCCGAAAAGCTCGCTTTGCAGCTCATCCAGCGGCGGCCACCACGATCATAGAGATTGAGGGATGGTGGAGAAATTGCACGAAACAGCGGAAATACCATGATCGGAGGGGACCCAGATGGCGGATCGCTAACCATCTACACCTTCCGCAGCGCTTCCTCGCTTCTGTCCGCCCCGTTTCCGCGCTCGAGTAGCTCGATACGGATACTCTTCGGGGAATCAACCGAAAAATGTCTGTGTCCCCATTCATCTCGATCTGTATTGGAACACGATGCCGGTTTCTCCATGCAGATTTAGAACTCACGATCTAATGCTATTCCTAACGATTCTTCGAGCCCAACGTATTCCCCGATTCCACGCAAGCCGAGCGGTGTTTCGCAACTGCGATCACCAATCTGGGCCTTCTCCGTTCCTGGCGGACCCGAGGAAAACAGGGCGCTTTCTGGCGTGCACCCAACTTACAGACCGACTCAAGCAGATGGAAGGGCTGGTTGATATTTCGGAGTGTCCGTTACTAAAGCTGTCGACGCCGCCGCCGCCGCTTTCTACCAAGTCACGTGAGGTTCTGCTCAACCTTGGACGATTTCACACTTGCCCGCGTGTCGTGTAGCCGCCTCACTGGCGTTTCCCAGCGCGTTTGTTGTTTTGGTCGTAGCGGCGGTTTCGGCTACTGCCTGCCAGAAACTTTGAACCAGCATCACGATCTCCACACCGGAGTCGTATTCGTCCCTTCAGTCCCTAAAGAGCGCCTACCACCGTGCTGTGGTTCCGGGGCGTCGTCGACAACCGAACTGTGAAAATCTCCGCCCTCCGAGGGGGGAGCCGCAGGAAGACAAAAAACAAACCGAGAGACACGCGGACCGACAGAGATTGAAAACACCGTGTTGCTCGAGGATCTTAGAGATGCTGCTGGCAATGATGATTATGGGAGCGCTCATGGACTCTGTACGCGGAGCACTGACATGGCACGCGACAATGTTCAAGTCGGAAGCTGCTTTTACTCGAACGGAAGTGAGGTCGTCGAGAGCCCGCCGGGCTAACTGACAGTCGGGCCGTCCTGGATGGCTTTTCGAGCTTTTAATTGCGAACTTCCGGACAACCCACAAAGATTTGAACGACGACGCTGCCCCTGCGAGCAGCTTGCTTGGATGCATGCATACACACATTTATGCACTCGCTGTCGGGGATGACTTTCTCTTCGAAGAAGTTTTTTCGCTCGCTATGTTCTCCATCAGCGGCCGCGGTACGTATCATTATTTGGGCAAAGCAGATGCGGGCGGCGGTTTCTTTGTGAGGGAATAAGCACTGTGATGTATTGGTTGCTCTGGGTGGCCGCGTGCCTCCTGGGCAAGCCCGCCGATGGCCGCCGACCCGCCGGCCGGCAGGCCAGGGAGAGGACGGGCGAAAGACCGACCGATCTTGGAAGGCACTCTCCTTGCCCATCGAGGCACGCCAGTCAGGAGTTGATACGATATTAATTCTCCACTCGATTCTCTGCAGGGTTTATGTGGCCCGGCCTCTCTTTGTGTGCTCCTCGAGCATGTATACATCCGAAGTTTGTCTCCGCAGTCGTCCCGTCGTTCTAGCTGTCGCAGAAAGAGACCGAGACATAGGGCCGGAGAGTCTTTCAATTTGGATATCCAATAACACGACGCCCACCATTCAGCCGCTGCCAACATAAATACACAGCCGAACAATAACCGTGCGTACAAGAGTTAACTCATAAATTATAGACGATTCCGTGATCATCTATCGACTCACCCGTATTTTTGCTAGACCCCTCTCAGCCATTCCACTGTGGAGTCTCGGGCTGTTGGGCAAGGAAGCTGATTTCCACCAAGAATTACTTCGTCGACGATTCCCTGCATCGGGACGGGGTAAGCTTGATCGGCTCTACTCATCAAAGTTCCGGCTCATCCGGCTTTGCAGTCACGAATCAACCCGCGAAGTTCTCATGGAGTTATTGTGTACGAAGACGCCCGAATCTTCGGTAGGATCCACACGAGCTCTAAGAACCTGGATCGAAAATAAATGTACGTTGCCCAGGATATCTGATTCAACGTCTCTTCCTACTCCACCCTTCGCAACATGTGGGGTGGGCCACAATCACAGTGACTTAAACTTTGATGCAGAGATCATAAAGTAGCTACCTGAACCATTTGTTCCCCTCTGAACCAGACCAGCCGGAATGTCCCGACGGAGTGCGTTCTCGACGAACCCAGCGAGCTCCTGGTGTCACGCTCCCTCCTTTCGGTAGCGGAAAAATGATGGAAACGGTCGCTCGAGCTTGTCAGTTGCAAATGCGCAGCAGCGTGAGACTCCAAAGTCATGCAAAACGTCTCCGGCTGAGCATGGGAATGTTCGCAATATATATTTTCCTCCTCTGCTCCGTTTTCGGGGCCACGCTAAACACGACTCGAATTCGCGTCAGACCACTGGCTGAGCAAGCGGCTTGAAAATGCGCTCGAGTTTCAGTGGTTGTCCTTTGCGCCGCCGCGGCTCTCGCATGATCATGGCAGTGTGCCATCCATCCGTTTTCCTCTGTGCGCCATTTGTATCATGTCTCGCGTGGGCCGAGGGACTCGAATGCCCGAGGCGATTTATTTCCTCCGCTTTCCCCATGTCGAAAACGCTCGTCAAACGACCGAGCGAATAGAGTTTGAGTGAGTGAGCGAGTAAGCGACGACACAAGTGATCATATCTGCGTGATACGCTCCCACCACCGCTACTACTGTTACTGATCGCAGCGGCGATGATGAAGAACCCGGCCGAACGATGAATCAGAACCTGAGCCCGGCCAAAAGTGCCAACAAGCCTTACAGGTGAGCTGACTGGCTCCGATGTAGTGGCGGGTGAATCGTTCCTTCATTCGGCCCGAGTGCGTGAGCGACCCAGCGAGCGAGCCTCGTCGGGTCGGGTGGGTCGATGTGAAGAGACAACGCTGAAAGTCTCGCTCCCCTGATGCAATCGGCCAGCGGCGAAGAAATCCGGGCTTTGCCAAAGCACCTGTTTATACTTTGAATCTGATTTGGCAGCTTTGAGGTAATAGCTTGCTCCACCGATCGCCCTTTCGCTGCCCTCCTACCGCAAGTGCCAACTGCCAGCGAACCAGCGAGAGCTGCTCGGACGCATGCGCGATAAACGCATCGCTCAATGCGCACAGGTGGAGAGCGAGCCCGAACCTCGAGACGGCCTCGGTTCCAACGGCTTCCACTCCGACCACATGACGTGACGTCAGTCTCTGGCGGGGTCTTTAGTCGCCTGCGAGAAAGCGTTACACGAACTCGACGAAAGTAGCGACTGAGGAGCTCCGAGGGTCTGCCTCTCGAAGGAGAACCTCTCTCTTCGTTTTCGGAGTTTCCTCTCGAAGAAACGACAGCAACGACGTCAAAAGTTCCAACTGAGAAAATGGGCCCAGATTCGCTGAGGCGACCGTGCTCTCGCTCGCTAGTATCGCGCGTCCGTTAAGGATATAACCAATAAAATAGGAAGAAAGTGGCTTTTTGTGATGCAAATATCCCATTGTCATGAAAAGCACGACGACGGTGACAACAATACAAGATGAGGATGAGAACCGGGAGGAGGAGAGGAGAGGGGAAGGATAATGGCTGCCGACAGTGACGCCAACTCGAGTCGAGCTGAGCGAGGATCTTTCTTCGAGACGCTTAGGTCTTCCGGGAAGTGGGGCAACCATCGTTTGTTCTCTTAGAGGAGCGGAGTACCCACCACGGTTGGAGGGCCCGACGCCGAATCATATAGCTGAAAGAGTCACGGACATCCTGGCCCCGCCTGAAATAGCTTGGAATAGCGTTTCGTCAAGCCTCGCTCGTCCTGCTGAGTGTCCTGGTGAACACTCCCTGTCGGCCTCCTCCACTTTCCATGGATGCGATTCTCGTTTTCGCAGGTTGGACAAATTCCAAACGTGATGAACTGCTCTGCTGTTCAGTGATCGAGACCGGGAGCTTGCGACGGAGTTCAGCGATGCTCACCCGGTGTCCAAGAGTCTCGTGTTGAGGGAATGGCTTGCTTGCGCGCTCACTCGCCCGCTCGCTCGATCTGATTCGTTTCAGAATTTTCGCAGTGGAGGGGTAACGAATTTGCTTAACGAACGACTACTCAGGAAAGCTTTTGAAATCGAATGCAACGAATCGTTGTGGTGCACTTCTCTCCTCCCCTCAAGTGCCGCGGACCCTGCGTTCGAGGCTGCTCGGTGACTGACTTGCTTGGCTGCTCGCGTTATAGAAATTGTGCCGTCGATTCCATTGACATTGAGTCCATGCATATTTATGCTCCTCTACTCATCTCGAAAACATGCTCGCCAGAGCTTTCATCGATTGTACACGGATCGCAAGAGCGCGGTGGCTGAGCAGTTCCGATTGGTGTCTCGCGAATTCCGCGTGGTGTTCGATTCGCGACTCATGGACTCAAAGCGGACTAGTGGATTTCTCAACGTTTCGGTCAAAGTTCGACTGGAGAAGACGCTCAGAGAGTCTTCGTGCGGCCACGATCCCGGGCGCAGCTCGGCATATTTTATCGCCTCCTCGAGCAGTGAACGACGAAGACGCCGTCATCGGAAGCAACTTCAAAGTTTCCTGACTCTCCGGTTGGATCCCTGTCATCGCTTGCGATGCTCTGTGGACTCCGTAGAGGAACGCTGTCGGAGAGATGTCGAATGGGTGGGTGCATAACGATGAGCTTACTCAGCTGAGGGAGGTCATATATAACGCACTTATTATAAGACGACATCTTCATCAACATCATCGCACACGCATCGAAAGATCTGGCTCTCGAAATTTCTCGCTCGCTAACTCGCAACCGCAAAATTTTCCCGGTCCAGGCCAGAAGTTTTCTGAGCGCCGTTTTCGCACCCAAGCGAAATTTTCGATCGGCTCATCGGGAGTTCAGATTAGAACTCGGAACGGTGACGGAAGTCACCCAAGCTCAAGTCGTTGCTTTCTGCCCCGCAAAAACGCACAAACTTAGCTCATATGATCTTCTCCTTTCGCGTGGGTTGCCGCTCACAGCGTGGAAGCTGTCGCCGCAAGTGTCCAGCGGAGTTTGTTGATTGGACATTCACGCAGCGGATTTGATATGCAAGCAGATTTCTAACGAGAAACGACCACAGCGACCGCTCTCAGAACGGATCAAATCTCGCGGCTGGCACGGATAGCCGCTGAAATCTCAAACAAGCTGTCAAAGACGGTAGGTGTAGGTGTAACCCTTTTCAGTTTCAATCGCTTCTTCGGCTCTAGGTGGCTTTCTCGCGTGTCGGCGTATGTATCCATGAAAATTCTCCGAAGGGAGAGAGAGTTTCCGCAGAATGGAGACAGCTCACTGTCGGATCGCGAACCAAATCCGAAGAGTATCATGCACTACCACCATCGTCGCGGTCGCAGAAGCTCACCAGAACGAGTGGAGGACACGGATGTCTCGACGTCAGGAACGAATACGTTACAAGAGGAGCAGCAGAAGTCTGTTCGTTGGATGAGAATGGGTGCTTTCTGCTCCAAGATTCGGATCAGGTATTCGCAACATGTTCAGGCTCTCTTTTTGTTCATGGGATTCCAGTGATTCCACCATGCTGACTAGTACTCGGTTAGATGCTTTCTTGGAGTTCATCCTGGTTTAAAACTTACGAGGTGTCAACGAATGTCAGCAGCGGTCAGACCAGGTTAGTTCCTGCAGTCAGTACAGTTTTGAGTCGAAAAATAACATCGAGGCTCCAGTGTCTGCTTCGCTGGGACGAGACCGATCCAAGATTGTTGCGTGGCAGGAAGGCACAAGAAGAAGGCTACTCGCTCCCGCCTGCGATTTACCTGTTCTCGTCGAGGAGGTATTCAAGAAGTTTCGACTTGAGCCCATGAAACTCTCGGAAACACAACTTGAGCGAGCGACTAATCCTCGGTCTGCCTTCGGGTAGTTGTCCGCGTTTCAGTCGTAAGTGAAGTGTGGTGATAAAGGTCTACTAGAACTGCGAAATGCGTGTGGTCTCCTACCGAATGGCGCATTGTGATCTCATTTGAAAGTTTCTCATCTGACTCCTCTGATTCCGCTGCTGGTCCGAGAGGAGCGACAGGCATCGATGTCGTTCATTCGTCTGCTCAGTGGGTAGCTCGCTCGCTCGCCCGCCCGTTCACGGATAAGCGGATTAATGTGTCAAAATAGCACAACGACTTTGGACTGAGACCGAAGAATGGAAAAGCCATGCATACTGTTTAACTGACGAGGTTGGCTGCGACCACTTGAGCTTGGAGAGCTCTCGCTCCGAGAAGCATTGAACTTCTCATAACAATGCTCAACCGAGCTCACTGGATCCCCGAGTAAGAGCAACAACGCCAGCAGAATCACCAACAACAATGAGAAATGAAGCGAGAAGTCGTTCTTCTAAACATGAGTATCAAACGTACTGTTCTGCTTCATTTGGATACGACGCGACCGGACCAGACTGGAACGTCCTCCGAGCACAGTCCAGCTCCTGGGAACGAGGTGGGAGAGTTCTCGATCAACGGTCCGATAAGTAACTTACGGTTGTTTGGCCCATTCTGCAACGTCATCTTGGGCATGGCCGAAGGTATGACTCGCGAAGGAAAATATTTCTCGCAGGCCCGATGCTCGACTCGCGCGCAGTCGGCGAAGGCTCCCACACATTGAGGAGAATGATGTCGAATTTGTCGAGGAGTTATTTTCTAGCTCTGAAAATTTTCAAAATTGAGAATACATGACCCCTAATGGCGATTAAACTCCCGAACACACCGGCATGACTAGTGCGCCGAGTCTGTGCAGTTTGGGATTTCGCGCGGTCAGGGTGAGCTCAATGCAACTCAATTGTAAGCTTGATCTTATCGGATGCTCAGCTCCGCATTCGACGACGACGACAGCGATCGTGGGATCTATCTGCATCGACCCTCAGCTTGAGTGCTGGCCTGGTGCTGGTTGGTTGGTGCTGAATCAGGGGGGAAGCTCACAGAGGGTATCGGGAATGTTAGAGCGGGGACAGGAGTGTGGAACTAATCCGCTGGCGCTGTTCAGGAGTTGTTTCTCAATCTGTGTGATGCGGAGAACAGAAACACGAACTGAGTGGAGGTACTTCACTCGAATCAAGCTGGCCCGAGCGGTCTCGCTTTGTCACCGAAATCAGAGCCATATCCAGGAGGATTGGAGCCAAGCAGCGGGCTGGCCAACATCTCTCGACGATGCCCGAGCGCTCGCGGCCGAAACCGATTTCGGCTCGAACTGAGGAAAACGGTGATGATTTCGGCTGCGCCAAGTAGGGCGATAAGACCCCACCCCGACACAACTATGGGGAGGCTTTCGCGATTCGTCCGCTCCGTCGCACAATGCCATAAGAGAACACCGTGTTGAAACATTTCTCGATAAGGATTGTCTTATCGGGATCATCTTGTAACAGGATCAGATAACACATTCAGGAGGAGTAGAGGTGGTACTCGGCGCCGGTGTCGACCGTGGCGACGGGTCCACCTTTTAAAGATTAAAGAGAGTGTAATTAAGATAAACTAAAAGGGCTGGGTAGAGCCAGGAGGCCGAGCTGGCTCGGGGAGCCCGACTGAACTCCTCTGCTTGTGTCGACAGCCGTATTCGGTTACAGCTAAGTGTACTCGCTTCCTCGCTCACTCGTGGGCGCTACAGGCGAAGCATAAGGTAGTCGGCTAGGTGGATAGATAGACACGCATGCATGCTTGCTTGCACGCCGGGGAACTGAGCAGCAGCAGCAGGAACGCCAATTTGCATGTTAACAGCGAAGAAAGCTCCGCTAGGCGATAAGCTGCACTTGAAGCGAAGGTGCAGTGGAACCAAGAGCCTGCGTCCTGTTCGCCCTTGTTCATCACATAGTTTCACTGCGATTACCGCCACTGGAACTCCGACCCTGCATTGGGTAAAAGGGGGTCGGCCACGGGGATAAAAGCGGTCTGAGGGAACGGCTCCCCCAAGTAAGCTGCAGCTGGCAGAGGCCCTGAGAGGCGAGTGCATTTACCGTTCGAGCCCGAAAGAATGCCGCTCAATCGTGGCGTTTACGTATCTCACGGTTCTCGGTCGATTGACTCTGTCCTCGATGGACGTTTTCTTTGGAACACAGCGCTTCCTGCTGAAATATGCAGGAATTTCGTTTCTCTCGCATCCAAGTCGCATCCTCCCGAGTGGTCGGAGTTTTTCCGCCCCCTCGCCCTCGAGCGATCATGGCTGAGGTAAGGCGTCAAGCCGTCGAGCTCGGCGCTGGGGGAAGTTCGTCGTTTCTTGGCTCACTTGCTTCGTTCTTGCCTCAAAATTAAGTGTGATGTACTCAGTCGGTCCCTTGTGCTCACCCGCTCACTCACTTAGAGAGAACAGACTAACACTCAGTCCCCATGGCAACGTTTGAGGCGGGCCAATGAATCGTGGAGACACCGCCCACGGGGGGCGCTCGTACACAGACTCGCTCATACTCTCGCACATGCCCTGCGCTCAGGGCCTCGCTGGGCTCCCTCGCCCGCCCGTACGCTCGCCCGCTTATACGAGATCTGGGGCCAAACGATGCAGCCAGACTTCGGTAAATACATGCCAAGGTGGAAGAGATGGAATGATGCCACCTAATAGTTGAGTTAAGCAGTGAGCACACGTCTCTCGTTTTCTCAGGCGTCTGAAAGCCATCACGCGGCTCCAACCCTCCTCCTGCGAGACTCCCGGTGGTTCCGGATGAGGGAATATCCATTCCCATCACCCAAGGAGGGCAACCGCTGCTAAGCAGTCTTCGTCGAAAACACTGTTGTTCTCGAAATGAACCATAGCGTTCATTCCGGCATGGAGGCATGCTTTCACGATCTTTGTACATTCCGTTGGGAACCCTCAGGCGCGAAGGCGTACATGTCGTTTCTTGGTTTTGAGGACGCTCACGCTGTTCAAACTTTTTCAGAACGAATTTATCGACCTAGAATTGAGATCAGATGTCGGGAGTCACGGAGGATTTTCCAGCAAGACGTGAGCTCGTGAGATTCAGGCGGAGGGGAATGAGTTCGGGGAGCACAATCTGCCGCGCTTGAAGAAGGATTGATGCAACGTAATCTTCTATTCTTGACCTACATTTGAAGCTCTCGTCACAAGGAGCGCCGTCAGAGCGAATTTCCCAGTACAGCGAACCTGTTTCAACGCTCTTCTTCTCTTACTCCGAAGGCGTTCCGACTGGCGAATTTTGTCGACAGTGAAGTACGAAAGACTTCCGAAAGGTGAGGCTTGCAGTTGACTGTTATGACCACCACTCCCCCCCCCCTCTGCCTCAGAGTGAGCTACCGCAGCTATTCTCATGTTTTTCCTCACTGAGCCCCCCTCGTGTCGCTCAGAGGTCTTGCAAGAGATGGATCGTTCTGCTTCTCACAGCTCGTTGTTACGGCAGAATCCTCGCCCACCTCAATCATCACCATTCCATATTCCTACTGTAAATGGATTCAGGGCTCGAAGAAAGCAGGATTCGGTTGACAGTCTACGAATTAAGGAGAAATCGAGTACATCGGATTGGGGTTCCGCGGATGGCCCTGAAAATGACTCATGGCACCCCGATGTTACGCTGGCAAGCCGCAAGAACGTTAATCGCCGATATGATCTATTGGTTTCCAAATACCTTCCCGATCACCCTCCTTGATAGTTTCCGTGCTTCGTGATGCCCTTCAAGTGCGTCTCGAGGAACGGAAAGCAGGACCCTCGCCTAACAATCAGTACACTCTTCCAGCACCACCCGATTCTGACGACATTCCCGAGCATTGCTTTGCGATGGCGCGTTCCAATTCACTTGGAGGAACTCGATGTGGGTGGGAGGACAGTTCAACAAGCTTCACAAGTGACCAACAGCTAACTTGGCTATCCTGGAGGAGGCGCCCCCTCTGTTCTCTAGATCTTCCAGATTTGCTCGTCTACTACTAAGTAATACGATCGGCGGTGACTGACAGATGATTCCGACTCATGAGAGCTTCCATGACACCGCGATATCGGACATGTTACCTTCGCGGTCCTCGAATATTGTGAACTGATGAGTTTTTGCTGGCTAAATACGATGACCTCGACTTCAACTCGTCTCGGATTTCCCAAGAATCCTGGTGCACGCTCATCAGGCTTACTCGTAACGCGAAGGCGGGAAATCGCACTAGATCCATCAATGGAATCCTCGCAGATCCTTCTCCGGAAGACATAAAAACAGAAGGAAAATGTCTTCGGCAATCACGGTTGGGTTATATTGGATGCGGTTCTAGATTCCGGAGAGAGTTCAACGACTTGACTCCCGTGACGTGCGCTTCAATTTACACATGGGGTAGCCCGCGGGAGCTTCCCTGCTCAACTGTCGTGTCGCCGCCTGATTGCCAGGACACGAAGACTCCTCAAGGGTCGAGAGTTGCTTTTGGGACGTCGAAGAAAGCTGCAGAATTCTCACCGCCACAGCCGAATGACAACCTCGCTACAGTACGATTCAGGCGATTAGTCGCTGTAGCTCGAATAGGAACACTAGCAGGTTGTCAGGAGAACGGACATATTCCTCAAAACCTGACTCTCAGGGGAATCGGCTCGCAATGTGACCGAGGGACATGAGAATCCTGATATTGTCGATTTTCGGGTGCGGCGTCGATCTTCTTCACCTTTGGTATCTAAATATGGACTCGTCTCAGTTCGCCCTTCGGAAGGTCACATTTCTATCCGTTGGTAATAAGGGGTCGAAATGAAGATTCTGGACTTGAGGACCCGTCCGAAAGCAAGCGACTTACCCTGCCGGAGGCACAGACCAAGTCCCTGCCAGGAAGTGGCCAGAGGAACAGTCCACGCCCTCACGGGGACTCGAAAATGACTGCGTGATCTGACCCGTAAACTTCGTCCGAGTGACCACCAGTTTTTCTCCTATATTTCCCACCCTTGACTGTACGGCCCCCTTGAGACCCTGCAAAACATTCCTCGACCCGACCAGGTAGCACCCCTAGACAACTCGAGTCCTGTCAAATCCAAGGGTCAACTCTCGGAGTTAGAGTTGCAGTCTCTGCCCGCGCCTTGACATTCCTAGCTCCCTAGTACTCTGGACGGGAAATTGTAGGTCTGGAGCAGAAGACGTCTGTCGAGGATTCAGGTGAAGGCGGGATCGCTCTGCAGCATTCCATTTATAGTTGAACACGGGTAGCGCCGGAGTAGGTGGCCTCCTACAGAGCACTCCGGACCGGTCAGGTCGAAGGGAGACGATTAGAGCGAAACTTCTTCCTCTGCAGGGCCAGGCGAGCGCATTGAAGGAAGCTGCTCCTCGAAGCCTGCCCCCCGATCCACGGGGACTCGCCGTTGTTATTGGTCGGGCAGTTCGAGCGCGTGGCTTAAGCATCGATCCTCGAATGTCAAACATTTCAACATGAATAAGAACTCTCTGGCAACTTGCTGAGGAACAATGTGCAGCCTTCTCAAAAACAAAACAGTGTCGATGCAGCTCTCCCCAGCGTAGTCGCTGTCCTATCCCGCGGTGAGGACACTCTGCGGTCCTCGCAGACTTTCGTCAAGCCTCAAATTGAGAGGCAGGGTGTTCGGGCTTGAGGGACTGTACTTATACAACATGTTTTCGGTGAGATGTAATCAATCTATGTGAAGGAATAACAATGTATGTTCAAGGCGCTCGAGGGAGTTTTGGGTTGATGGAATTTGGGCTCGAGGAGCTTTTCCGATACAACATGCTTTCTGTGAGATGTGATCTTCGATAACAGATATACTGCGTGTTAGTTACACATGGTGCTCTGAACCTCGCAGTTTGTCGAGCCCGGGTCTCATCTCACGCAGTATAGCATGATATCGTGAACAGCTCTAGCCGCAGTATTCACATGAACACATATCACTTGGCGCATGACAATTCTCTCTACTACACGGTACTACTCTCGTTACTCTTACGCCTAGCATGATATTGTTGAAGAATGCGCGATCAGATCTGCTGTGATGGGTCTCGTCGCTTTCCAGTGTTCGTGGTATAGTCCGTCAGGGCACCGCACTCTTCCTTTTCGGCGGAGACCTAATGACTTCTTGAACTTCTAGGGGCGTCCACGGAACGTTTATCAACCACTGATCGAAGCTTAGCGGTAATTCAACATTTGCTTCTGGTGGTGTTGTTTCCGGATCAAAAAGAAGTCTCTCAGAATGTTCCCTAATGTGAGATTTAATCAATGTATGTAAAGGAGGAACAATGAATGTTCAAGGCGCTTCCGGAAGCTACTCAGGACGTTTCGCTGTCGCAAAGTGCAGAATGTCGCAAATACCAGTATCTGTGGTGCGTGAGTCAAGATCCGGCCACAGTTTCGGACCAGTCGATTTATGACTGTACAGAGGAGTTCCTTTTGGCTCTATTGAGATGCTGAGGAGCCCATATATTATATTTTGTAGGTGAGCCCATCATATAAAGGCCACGCAGCTGTCAGGTACCAATGGCTCGATGCGGAGCTTGGTCAATACGTCAGTAACAACATTTCACAGGCGTGTTCCTGTTGGAGACTGTTCTCCGTTTCCGAGAAGGGGCGGCTGTGTACGCTCGCGTGCGATGTTTCATTTCCGCTCCACATATACCAACATAGCACCGCTGAGACTGACACCCGAGGACGGATCATAAAAATATCTTCTCTGGTGGTCGAAGGTGGAAAGATGAACATCATGGACCTTGCTGCAAAGCAACTCGACGATCTCAGGTCTTGGCACAAGCTCCAAGATTGCCGCGCTCAGTTACTCCTCACATCTAGAGCTACCCGAAATATATTCCAATCTCCTCACGAGTTACTGCTCCATCGACGGAGGGGGCTTCTTGGAAGCTTCCGTCTTTCGGATTGCATTCGGGAACTGCTTGTGAGAATACATTCCTGCACCTTCGTGGCACCGCAGGGGAGGTGCAAACCAGCAGAACTGTTTAATCAGCTGTACGCTCCCAACACTCGGAACCCTGAGATATTGACCAACTCCCGACTGAACTTGTACAGTTAGGGGCAGCTTACATGAGAACCGAAAATTGAGTTGTGGGGGTCGACCCGCAACATGGGGCTCCAGAATAATTTCAAGGACAAGAACTTGACTTTCAAGGGAGAGTTCTCATAGGATGGAGATTTTGGAAGGCCGATATGTTGGTTTTGAATGTCCCGACGCGCGTCTGGCGATCTCGGAAAGACCCAAGCCTCAGATGGACCCTGCGTGACGACCATCAGTCTTCCGGCGGCAGGATTCAGGGGAACGCTTGCACTGTGGCATCGACGTGCAATCATGTGTGCTCGACTGGAGAATCCACTTTCTTTGATTTCACCCACAGGGGTAGTCAAACTGTGTGTCGCGACATCCCGAGGTGCTGCGGCTACCAGAAATGTCGAAAAAGTTTGGGGAGCTCTGGATTACACACATGTGTTCGTTCATGAACTGCTCGCATATTATTGGGTTCGTCGTGCGTATTATCCGCTGCCTCAATGAGCATCGACCTCTGAAGAACATTCAAGACGGCTAGCCACCACGAGCTTTATTGTTTGTCAGGACCTCGTGGAGGTGGTACTGGATCAATCAGGGTTTGGAATTCCCGGATCCGTATGCTCCGCGTGTGAAGTTTGCGTGTATGACTAGCTTCGCCCACAAGTTCACATCGATCAGTCCGCCGGAAGGAGAGTATACCATCGAAGGTGTCTCTGCTCTCGTTTCAGCAATCTGTCAGGCTACCATTCGTATGGAATTCTACGGTCGTCGTCGTTATGTCAAGCTTCAACGAGAAACACACTCGATTTTTCCGGAAAGTGGTGCTAGCTAGAGTGATTGCTGCGGGAAATTGTCACTCAAACGAACACAGCTACACGGGACTCTCCGATTTCATTGAAGAGTTTTGCAGCGGTGCCTATAATTATAGTTTGATCGTGGATTCTCATACTTCAGGCATCGAATGTAAGTGATTGTTTCCTCTTCTTTGCCGACGAGATTCATCCGCCAAGGATTGAGCATCTCTGCGGTTACCTCCTTCCAGACTTGATGGCCACACCGAAATGCGCCCCAAGGGTTCATCTATGGGACGAAAAATCGAAAAAGCTCGCTGCGCCCATCGATGACTTCACATCTGCTTACAAGATCATTGTTTAAAATTTGAGCTTCGAAGCGGTTCGTCGGATCATTTCGATCAATCATGTGAGTCCCCGGCTCCCAAGAGACTCTGTGTGAAACTTCGAGGGACCAAGACAGAATACTGGGTATTCTCCTACTCCGTGACGATGATCTATCAATACATATAGCGGTCTATACCCTTGGGGCAGTGCAATCACGCTCGAGCAACACTTTGGTCTCATCAAGCTCTCGAAGATTTCTTGATTCGATGATCTTGAAACATCCAATCTTCAGAAATCTATCCTCCGGGAAAAATCAAAGAACAAATGTTTGAAGAGGGTCTGGAATACAGAATACCCACTGTACCGACTAGAATACACAGAATCCCGAACACCCGATTTCCCGACAGCTTCTTCCCCCGAAATCGAGCCTGGATGAAAGTCAGCGCGACTTGTGTGCTCAACGAGGGGTCCGGAAGAGGATTTTGAGTGCATGAGAGGCAGCTAAAGTTTCAGCGGAAACTGTAGATGCCGATTATCAGAAACGCAACAGAGTGCTTATATACCAGATATCCGAGATATTCCGTGGTCTTCCAGATGTTTCCATTCTATTAGGTAAGTCAAAAAGTTCGTAGCGTTTTTTACCTATTTTTCAAAAGCCGAATTCCTGTACACAAGAGTCTTTTTATTGAATGATATATTGGCCGTTTTGTTCTATGACCTTCGCCCATCGGTCAGGTAAATCGAAGATTCCCTTCTCCCAGAACTTGGTTTCCTTCTTTCCAAAAAACTGATTGAGGTGATTTTTTATACCCTCCAAAGATTCGAATATTTCTCCATCAAGAGAGTTTCGAAGAGACCGGAACAAGTGATAGTCTGACGGTGCAAGGTCGGGACTATAAGCTGGGTGTGGCAGCACATCCCAGTCAAACTCCGCCAATTTCTGCCGAGAGCGCAAACTTACGTGGGGTCTCGCATTATCATGTTGAAAAACGACGCCCCATCTGTTCGCCAATTCTGGGCGCTTTGTTGCTACTGCGGTCTTCAAATCCTCAAGCTGCCTGCAGTAGACTTCGGTGGTGATGGTCTGACCCGGCGGGAGCAGCTCGAAAAACACAACGCCCTTGCAGTCCCACCAACAGCTCAGCATCACTTTTTTTTGATGAATTTCGGGTTTGGGGACGGCTGCGGCCCGTGAACCTTTGGGGACCCAGCTTTTTCTTTGCGTAGCGTTCCTGTAGAGTATCCACTTTTCATCGCCGGTTATCAGTCTCTTCAGAAATGGTTCATTGGCATTCTTCCGGAGAAGAGTGTGGCTTGTATCCACACGTCTTTCGAGCTGGCGATCGGTGAGGTCATGAGGCAGCCAGATATTCCTCTTGTTTGAGAAGCCAGCTTGATGGAGGCGATTCCAAACGGTTCCATGAGAAACTCCCGTCGAGTCTTCAATTTCTTTGATGGTCAGGCCGGGGTTTGAAGTTACCAGGCTAATGATTTCATCGGGTTCCACAACTTGTGGTCGTCCTGATCTGGGCTCATCTTCAAGATTAAAGTTTTCAGCCTTGAAACGGGTAAACCACTTTCTAACCGTAGAACTTTGAAGAGCATTCTCCCCGTAAACTGCAGATATTCTTCGAGTGGTCTTCGCTGCATTCAAGCCTTCGCGGTAGCAGAACAACATTATGTGTCGAAAATGCTGCTTTTGGTCCTCCATCGCAAATTCTTCCTGATTTTACGAACTCGACGATAAAGTCTGAAACGATACACCGGTAGGAACTCTAGAGCCCGCCTAAGAACGTAAACGAACAACCACTGTAGTAGGCGGCTCTTGTGCGGAGCGCGGGAATTTCAAAAATGTCGGATCAAAAACGCTACGAACTTTTTGACTTACCTAATAGAAGGGAGAGGGTTCGTTTTTTGATCCCCATCGTCCTTATACATCTCTGGGGAGTTAGATCACGAATGATGACCATGAATACAGACACCAGATAGAACGTCATAAAACACACGCTGGGAAACAGGTCCCCTAGACGAGCTGCCAACAGAAACTTTTTTGCTAGGGTCTCCGGTGACTACCTGATGCTCATGCACTGCTTGGCTCATCTACTCCCTGCAAGTCGCTGCGAAAATCAAAGGCCCCCGGTAGGCTGTTGGTCATTCCCGAAAATATCCAGGGATAATTGGTCGCTGGAAACCACCACTCGAGACCGCCGGTAGGTCCGGCAGACACTGAAAGCCAGCGTCCGAACGGGCCGAGCGCAATTTCATGCGGTTAGGTCTCATTCGCGAAGCCAAGTCGCTCCGAACGGACACCGCGTACATTGCCATGCTCTCGGCCACTGAAGCTAGCAATCTTCGATTTCCCTCCGAGCATCCTCCGCGGGCGGTAGCTAGAGAAAACCTGGGTACCGGTGCTTGACCCGCGGAGATAAGAGGAGAACTTGAAGGTGCGAACCGAATAGTTTCCTCTTCCATGATTTTCGGATTTGATCGGATTTTCCGAAGTCTGGGTATTCACCTTGAATGAATGTGATACCGCGATAGCTTTCCAAGCGACTTAAGTTTTTTAACGAAAGATTCAATGCAGCCGGAGGCTAAGCTCTTCGGAGATACAGGTCGTTCGGCCCTCCAGATCCACCCATGGGACCTCCGCCGCGGCCACCTTGTTCCCGATAGTATAGGCCTGGTGACTGGTGATTCTTTCAATACATTTCAGAGTCCTCTGAGGAGGCAGGTGGACTTCGTATGTCAGATCCGTTCCAACGGCACCAATCTCCAGCGGAATGACCTGCACCTAGTTTCCAAGATTCCTGCCAAATGCTGTCAGACTCTGCTGATCTCCTCCAAGGAAGCCAACGAGAGCTCACGATCGAATCCTTCAAGCGAGGTACCTTCCCCATCCGTCTGATGCCTGCTCTCAGAAGGTCTCGCATTTCTCTCGACAGCAATGACTCGTATCGTGTGACGATCACCTCAATCTTCACTTTTAGATTGCAGTCGACGATACCCTCAGGGTGAAGTTTGCAATGTCAGAGCCAGACTTTGGAACAGCCTGCCTGGAGTGTGGTTTTGTCAGACACAATGGTGAGGGTCAGTATGTGTATTTTCCTTCCGTTAACGGATTGACACTTCACGTGGGAAACGCCAACGTGAGTTCATCGATTTCACTGAATTATTGGTCTCCGGTGGTTCATGGAGGAGAATAATCACAGGAATACTCTTACAGATTTCGCCATACTTTTTGGTGCAGGAAGATAGATCGACGGGCGAGCTCCGAAAGGATAGAGGCACCGAAGTCAACCTGCTGCAAGCGCTCTCGGAATATTTTAATTTCTCGTAGGTCAACTTGGTTCGGATTCATGATGAAGCGAGAAAGGGGGCTGTACACTAAAACCGGAGAGCCATGAAACACCACAGAGGCGATCTCACTCTTGTCTTCGACTCCAAGAAAAACTCGATTCGAAATCATCCAGGCGAGGGAGATTTCCTTCCCTCGCCGATCAGCTGCCGATTCCCTCCTAACCAATGCTGAATCATTCAGCCAGCAGTGGCCTACTATATCTAAAAGTGAACGTTATCATCAACTCTTGGAAGCGCTCGCACCTGAACTGAGCGTGATCCGACGCTCCGACCGGAATGGGGAGCTTCTAATTGTTGTCTAGTTCTGCAGGAAACTTCGTGCTCTCCTTTTTCCGCTTCTCTCACGAGCGTTCCTCGACGATCGTCCTGGGTTCTGTGGAGTGGGAAAAGAGTCTTCAAAGCTCGAAAACCCTATGGGGACGGAATAACGGCGGCCATTCAACTGAGTAGCTGTCAAATACCCACACGGAAAGACTATTCTGAGGACGACAAAGTCGCCGTCAGCCTCGATGTATCTGCCCACGCCTGAGATTCTCGTGCGAGCGAGGGAGAACTTATCTGCATTAAGTGATGCTTGAAACTCATCCTTCTCCTTTGGAGAGATCGGGAATACTTTGTTTCGTCGCCCACAAAGGGTGCGATCATTCGTTTGAAATCCTGATCCGGAGTTCCGAGTGTGACTTCCATGATTTCGGCTCCACCATAAAAAATTACGATCGTAGAATCGTCAACTACGTAAATCACGGTCATTGCGTTGGACCACCCCCTCAATCACTTCTTTAGCATTGAACGGGCTGCTGGTCATATTTAGGGCTGTGCGGAATATGCACGAAAAAATCGGCAATATGTATGTTAGTATGCATTGGATTCATCTTACTTCATTCGAATTGACGTTTAAACGAGGCGGTTATTGCTTGCCATAATATTCGCCTCACTTATCACACCGGCACAATGTCCTCCACGATCATTTGAGGCGATTGGCCGACTGCTTTTCCTCGGAGAAAGTCTCGTTTCCGACAGAGTTCACTGTATTCAGCGTTCCCTTGGAGCGACGAGTGTCGTGGACTCTCCCAAAAGCGGACCATGCTCCGCAAACCAGCGAGTCGATTTCGCTTCGAATATTGTCAATCACTGAGCGGTACACCGAAGGAGCGTAGCATTGGTGAAGAGTAAATCTTCCCAACACTTTCATTGGAGCACTTTGTGGAGAAGAATATCTGCGGCCATGAAGGCTTGACATGAATTCGAGCTGAACTGATTCTTCGGAATTCCACTCGAAGTTGTACTCACTAGCTGCTGTTCCTCCTCGGTTGTAGACTTTCTCATCGATTTCTCCTGTTTTCACAGCGCTTCAAAGATTCCCGATGGGTTTCGGTCTCCAAGTGCTGGCCGAATGTGAAAGTACGTTGTTCGTTAGAATATCTCGGAAATGGTTGGCAGAAAACTACTCAAGCGTCATTTGAAAAAAACATTGTTTCGAACATGCGAACGAGGGCTGCGTAGCGAAGCTCGTCTCTCGCCAATTCATAGTTCAAGTCCGACGCAGGAGGAGGTATCACATGTGATCCAACCTCTTTCACGAGGGAGGCTTCCTCCTCACGCCGGTATCGCGACTTGCGCAGAACGACGACCATTCAAGATTCACCACTATCTTCTCGGCTGATTCTCTTGAAAAATCCCGGAGTCCGCGATCTCGACGCTCAACGGGTTATTCTTCACTTTTCGAGAACTCAAACCACCTGATTTTCCTCTAGTTTCTACGAAGTTTGAGAGCCGAGCTATAAGCTAGGGAGTACGGGAGTTGAGACCCGACCTCAAGGATTTCCAACGTGTTCAACCTGTGAAACATTGATTGTCGCTGCTGTTCTCGGATTTGGGAGCCAATCATATCTTGATTTCGCGCACGCTCGCACGCAGTGCTTCACGAACTTAGAATTCGTGGTGCAGAGCCACGCTCGTCAGGTTGCGGCGGTCAGTGCTTGGTCCGGCGCTCGCGTGAGAAATTGGATTCTTCGAGTGGCTCCGAGGGAACCAGCTTGCGGGAATTGTTCGGTGACCTGTGTAGACTTCAATTCCCGTAATACGGAGTACGGAAATTCTTAGCCTCGGAAGCATTGACGATAGAGCACAAAGACCTTGAGTGAAATTGTTCACCGCAATGAGCTTTAGAACATCGCTTCGTCGTTTTCACTTTTTCCTCCAACTCCCTCACGGTGCTAGATAGATGAAAATGATGAAGAGCTTTTTTGTCTGCCTCACTTTTCTGAACGATTTCGGTCATGACAATTTTCCGTCTATTCCCAACGATTCTGCCGGAAACTCGAAAAAACGTGGGCTCCACAACTGGGCTCATAAGACTAAGTGCGATAATCGGACTTGGAATTTTTGAGAACTCTCGCGAGAGTTTCCCTCATTTGTATAGGAACGAGTTGAGATAGACGGAAAAGTCTCATGACCGAAATTGTTCAGCACGAAGAGGTGGACAAAGAAGCTCTTCATCATTTTCCCCTATCTAGCACCGTAAGGGATGGAGAGGAAAAAGTGAAAACAACGAAGCAATGTTTTAAAGCTCATTGCGGTGAACAATTTCACTCAAAGACTTTTTCGTCTATATTCAATGCTTCTAAGGCTAAGAATTTCCGTACTCCGTAATACGGAAATTGATGTCTGGACCTGTGGCAAATGTCCTTGCGTTGAATCAGTGATTTAGGGAACTGACTCCCAGAATCACCCAGGATTTCTCGGGATAGTCGCGCAGACGTAGAAAATCGCCGCCAAGCTTGAATCTCGGGATCATGGTCATCTATGCTGGAATCAGCGGAATATGCGTATATATTAGGTAAGTCAAAAAGTTCGTAGCGTTTTTTACCTATTTTTCAAGAGCCGAATTCCTGTACACAAGAGTCTTTTTATTGAATGATATATTGGCCGTTTTGTTCTATGACCTTCGCCCATCGGTCAGGTAAATCGAAGATTCCCTTCTCCCAGAACTTGGTTTCCTTATTTCCAAAAAACTGATTGAGGTGATTTTTTATACCCTCCAAAGATTCGAATATTTCTCCATCAAGAGAGTTTTGAAGAGACCGGAACAAGTGATAGTCTGACGGTGCAAGGTCGGGACTATAAGCTGGGTGTGGCAGCACATCCCAGTCAAACTCCGCCAATTTCTGCCGAGAGCGCAAACTTACGTGGGGTCTCGCATTATCATGTTGAAAAACGACGCCCCATCTGTTCGCCAATTCTGGGCGCTTTGTTGCTACTGCGGTCTTCAAATCCTCAAGCTGCCTGCAGTAGACTTCGGTGGTGATGGTCTGACCCGGCGGGAGCAGCTCGAAAAACACAACGCCCTTGCAGTCCCACCAACAGCTCAGCATCACTTTTTTTTGATGAATTTCGGGTTTGGGGACGGCTGCGGCCCGTGAACCTTTGGGGACCCAGCTTTTTCTTTGCGTAGCGTTCCTGTAGAGTATCCACTTTTCATCGCCGGTTATCAGTCTCTTCAGAAATGGTTCATTGGCATTCTTCCGGAGAAGAGTGTGGCTTGTATCCACACGTCTTTCGAGCTGGCGATCGGTGAGGTCATGAGGCAGCCAGATATTCCTCTTGTTTGAGAAGCCAGCTTGATGGAGGCGATTCCAAACGGTTCCATGAGAAACTCCCGTCGAGTCTTCAATTTCTTTGATGGTCAGGCCGGGGTTTGAAGTTACCAGGCTAATGATTTCATCGGGTTCCACAACTTGTGGTCGTCCTGATCTGGGCTCATCTTCAAGATTAAAGTTTTCAGCCTTGAAACGGGTAAACCACTTTCTAACCGTAGAACTTTGAAGAGCATTCTCCCCGTAAACTGCAGATATTCTTCGAGTGGTCTTCGCTGCATTCAAGCCTTCGCGGTAGCAGAACAACATTATGTGTCGAAAATGCTGCTTTTGGTCCTCCATCGCAAATTCTTCCTGATTTTACGAACTCGACGATAAAGTCTGAAACGATACACCGGTAGGAACTCTAGAGCCCGCCTAAGAACGTAAACGAACAACCACTGTAGTAGGCGGCTCTTGTGCGGAGCGCGGGAATTTCAAAAATGTCGGATCAAAAACGCTACGAACTTTTTGACTTACCTAATACATCAAAATATGCTGCGCACGGAATGCACAGTCTTAGCTTTGACCGAACTCGAGACATGAGGGTCGTAAAATCATGCGAGTCCCTGTCGCGCAGGTACAAACTCTACCAGGAACCACATTCGTTGTATGGTTCTCGCATGGGAAAAGATGGGCAATACGATTGGATTGGTCTCATCGGTTGGGCTTTTCACAAGGTTTGTCATGACGATTCCTATGTGAGAATCAAGTGGATTTGCGGGAGTGTCGAGTCTGTTAATCAGGTAGCTGTCTTCCAGAGGATAGACCTCAGCCTGTCAGGGCTGGGAATGTCGGGTGCCCGCTGGGAAGCGATGACTTTCACGACACCTTACATATTCGACGTCGTCACGTACGCGCATCCTGCTCCTCGCGGAGTTGAATCCTTCGCTGCTCTGCTGTGGCCCTTCGACAGTCTTACCTGGATCAGTATAATTTCTTGTCTTTTGATCGCCTCCATTATCATTCGATTTTTCGGGGTGAGTCATCCTTCACCGACGATAGCGATACGGAAGAATAGTTGCTTCTGGGAAAGCACGATGAGGATCGGTATTGTACACAGAAATCCGGAATGAAGGTTGAAAAGCATGGTTGATTCATGCAATGAATAGGAACACTATGCATTAAGTTCTGTTTTGCAGGGTCCGACGAGTACAAGCGGAGCAGACCCGGGATTATGGCTGCTCCTGGCTATACTACTGAAACAAAGTTCGTGGTCCGCATCTACCCGCTGGAGCTGTTGATATTTTATAGCTGCACGGTTTTTAATTGATTTCGAACTCTCTCCAGCCCGCGACGGAATCAAAGAATTCACCCGTCTGTCTTGCAGACTGTTCATCGCATTTTATATGCTCTACGGGTTCTGGATCACTAATCATTACTGTAGCTGTTTATTCTCACTCCTCTCGATGCCTGTTTTCGAACCATAAGTTAGTTGAATAGACTCGGTCGCCGGACTTTTCACTTGGGGGAAATATTTATACCTCGTCGATTTCGTTGATTTATACGCAACTACGCTTCAAGGTGGACACATTAGAGAAACTCTACTCCGCTATCAGCCGCAAAAGATTCCGCTGCGGAGCAATGGCTAGCTCGACAGTTTACGACGCTCTACAGGCAAGCACCGGTTGGAGACCACCTGCCGCTGCTGAAATGAGGCGCCTGTGTATCCTTGCTCCAGTTTACCGGCCTCATGCATTCCATCTGTTACAGATATATCAACACAGAGTTGCCGAACTCATCCGGAGAGAGATGAATGAAAATCCCTCGTTGCTGATGAAGAGCAAACATTCTGCCGTATCGAATCTAGCTGCTGAACGGTTCGTCAAACTCAGATCTTGCGTCAGCTACAGCCTCGCCGCTTCCGGTCGCTGTCGTCGTCTCAAGCTAATTTGTATCAATTGCAGCTCCAGGTTCTGTTCGATAGGTGTTCGGAGCTCCTTGAAAGTTGCCGTTCTTGAGAACGGACTTCAACGTTCCGTGCGAGTGCCTGAAGACGACCATTTCTACACGTTCTTGGGAGGTATGGCTCTGCAAAGAAAGTGCCATCTTGTGGACGTCTTCAGCCGATGGTACGCTCTTTGTGTTCACCATTCGATACGTTGGAATCTGAGCAAATCTTCGGTGAACCTTGAACTTTTAGCGTGGGCCTTGTGATTGCTTCGGGCTTATGGGCCAAGTGGCAGGCGGAAACCATGATCGAAAAGAATACCGGGCAACTTGTTAGCGACCCCAGTGCGAAATCCAACACCGCCTTCATGGGTGAGTCGATTGTCTGATCGACATCAAGCTCCCACGGTTCCCCTATACCGACGGGATTTCCACTTTCAGGACCCTACATGCTCTTGGGGACCGGCCTCGGACTATCAATCCTGACTTTCATCGGGGAAATGAGTTTTGGATCCGGAGGGAGCGTAAATAGCAAGAGCAATATCCATGGGAGGAGCACGAAGAAGTTGTGCACAGCCCAAGGCATGAACGTTCAGATTTATGGAATGAGCATGCAAACCATCCGATTACCTTCAAATCTTGCGGAGGATATCGTCATGCTGTGGTAGACCGAGGCGACAATAAATCAGATTAAGATAGTCTGAGAGTTGATGGCCGGGCTGATTCGCCTCATCGTGACGTTAACGTCGAATATCGCGACAAAGTTTTGGATATATTTTCGTGGTTCAAACTACGTAAACTCGAGACCTATGATCGCTATTCCCATGAAAAAAGGGCGGTGGTACTACCGTCGTGGTCACGTGAAACGCCGAATCGGTTGGTGAACTTGGGGTAATCGTATGCCAGGTGGAGAGATAACTAGTGATTCCATCCCATATATATGGATGAAGGTCCCTTGCAATTAATGCTGGGAGCGACACCTGAATGGGAGGCGATGAAAATTGGTGACTCATCTCTCTTGAAAACCACAGATGGCCGCTTCAAGGTTGATCTAATCGGATCAACGAAGCGAAGTTCCTCTGCTTCAGAAAATAAATACCGCGATGATCGGTTGTGGCTTGCATCGGGATCGAATAGATATAGTTTATCTCCCTTCATAGGGTGTTCCGATTCACTGAAAATTACTTCCAAGCGAATGATCATCGTTGACGATTAAAGTCGCAGGTCCAATCTTCATTGAGAAGTATGATCCATGGAACTAATCATTATTTTTCTTTGAGCGATTAGGGCTCTCCGGGAATGAGTCCGCACGAACTCGGAGCCATGGAGTCATGAGAAGATTCATGGTCTGAAACAACGTCACATGGCATGAAGCTTCCAAGCTGACCGTCGAAACTGGACCCCATGTGACCACGGCTCACTTGAGCTCTGGAGAGGTTTGTCTCGGCAAGAGCCCCCTTTGTGGTAATGAGATGCCCCATCTGGGGGCCTGGGTCTTCTAAGCTCCCATTCGGAGCGGCTTCTTTTTTTTTGATAACCCAACATTTTATTACGCCGATGAACGTCTCTCGGAGTCAGTTAACTTCAGGGATGCTGGGATATGTGCTCTTGGGCGGCAACGATCTCGGAGCGGCGTTGTGCATTGATTTTCTCCGAAAATTTCCGCTTTTGTCGACCCGATAGCGAGCGCCCCCCACCTCCGAGAGCGACGGGGAAATGATACCTAACGAGTGATTCTACCAGAAACGAGCGATTCCGAGGAGAGTTCTAGATGGCTAAGTCCTCTGCCTTTTCGATGACCTTGACGACTTGCCCACCACGGCAGCTCGTTCACTGACGCAACTTCGCTCGGGAAGTCTCCAGAACCGCGACTGAGAACCAATCCGCGTTGAAGCACCAATCCTTTCCAGAATGAGAGTCTCTACGGGCTTTTAGAACAGTGGTTCCCGAGCGAAGGCCTTGAAACATTCTTCCTGGGGCGACCGCTCCGAGATCCTTCTTTGGTTGGTAGCATTGGAATCCGGAAAGCTCGCAGAACTCTCAGCGCCCCGTTATGTTAAATCGTATAATCAACCCTTTCAATAAGTCCCAATAGACAAGGCACAAGGACTACAGAGTGCGTCCACACCATTTGCTCCAATTGAGCGAATGATCGACGCCGGGTATTCGGAAATTCGGGCACACAAAAAATTAGTTGACAGCATTCGGGAAGCTGATCGGAGCTTTTGCTCACGAGAACAGCAAGTTGGAGTATTGAAATAGCCCGATGGCAATAACCTAACTTGAAAGGAGTCACTCGTCTCGGGAGTCCAGCATGGGTGTAACGGCTCCATCGTTTTCGACGTGTACCTCCATGTACTCGCCCGCCATCGTCGCTCCCCTCGACTTTTCCCGTACATATTCCAATTGACGGGCCGGGCGATCTCTAACAGACAGGCGGGTCTGGAACGTTTGGAAAACTAAACGGGCCGCCCCAATGTTCGAGAGTTTACGGTATTCGATTCCTTGGTAGTTAATGAAGACATTACACCATAGACCAGTTCATGCACATTGGTCGCACAGGTTAGCAGGCTTTCTCCGACCGAACGCCTCAGTTTTTCAAAAATTTCAAATCTATAGATTTGTGTCCGTCGCCGAGTCAGTTTGGAATGGGTACTTGGCCTATAAGCTCCGTTGACACTCACCGTCGGGATCACAGGAGATTTGTTCAGCTGTCGTATCATCACAAGTAAATGTTCTTTCCGAAAAGACCAGCCCTGCTTGAAAACAGGATACTTTTCGACGAATCATCATTAGAGCAAATCAAGCGGTCCACGACCTCGCGAATCTATATTCTGCCCCAGTCAGATCCCCTGCTGTTCGGACACATCGCAACATGTTCTGAACACCGTCTCGTACCCGGAAGCGGAATCTCCATGTGGATGCTGCCCTTCGTCCATCGAGTCTTCTCATTGCTGACCTACACATGTCTGATGCCATGACCACAGAGGAGCGAGAACGCAAGCGGTACGGAGGAAATACGGGAGAAGTCTCACGGAGAAAGTACTCGAACGGGCAAGAGGGGAAAATGAAGTCTCTGTGAATCGTTTCATTGGGTTTCTCGTGACTCAGCTCAACTCCGACGGTGGCTTAGGACTGTGAGAGCACGATTGTGGAGTCATGATCGGTCCGGCCGCCGTGCTCCGTGCGCGAGTGCTTCCTTTCGTCCCGCGAAGAACTTCACCGTTCTCGAGTCGCAGCTCTGATTCCATCTGAGATCTATCAGCCCCACCGATTGGGCGGACCCGACCTTTCGGCGGCACAGTTCTTCCCTCTATACATTTTTGAGCCCCGCCATGATAAATACTCCCTGAACCCAACGATCCCCGAGTGGCTTGTGGAATTTTTCACGGACAAGTACGTGGAGGCGCGGGCGTGCGTAGCGACGGACAGAGATGGCTCCTTTTTTCCTTCCTACAGCTCATTTCCTGCTTGAGATATTCAACCGTAAAGTTGCCGAGCAGATCGAATCCACAGCACTTATCGGAAATAAAGGGATGAATATACTGAATTCAGCTGTCGAACGGTTGGAGAATCTCGGCACTGCAAAAGGAGTGGCATTTTGCGCCTGTGTGCAATCGCCGTCACTCTCCCCGTGCTCACCGCCCGGGCCTGTGAAATCTGGACCGATTTCCTGCTGAGCTTGTACTGCGTACTTTCAGCCTGCATCCATGGACTTGGTCAAGCTTGTGGGTCAAGTGGCTGGGAGAAACCACGGAAGATAGAAACTTTGAGAAGACCGCTCGCGACGAGCCCTGTTGAACACCCAACACCAACTCACGGGTGAAGCGGTCGTCTTCACAACACGAAATCTCGTCCACTCGTCCTCATCACAACGGGCGAACTTTCCGGTATCCTGCTCCCTGAACGCTTCCCGAGACTGTCATCTTGTTGCCGGAACTGACTTTTATCGGAGCAGAGATTCCTTCCGATACAAAAAACATGGGAACTCAATAGCACTGCTTCTCATGGGGAACAAGACGTACCACAAAAACAAACAGATGCACGTTCAGAACTTGTGGACAGGGATTGGAGCCTTGCGTTCCCGTTCGAATCTTGCGGTGAACGCGATCGTGGAGTGTGCTGATCTGGAGTGAAAACTAGGCCAAATCATGAATCTGAAAGCTTACTTGATGGCGTGTCTGATTCGCTTCTGTCATTACAACAACGCTGATTGGCTGTGCGAGATTTTAGAGATATATCCGCGTTCGAAACAACTGTCGAGCGAGGCCCGAGAGTTGCTGAAGAAAAAAATCGAGCTCTTAGGAATGAACCACGCGTCCGAATCAAACGCGTCTGGGGGCTCGTCGAACAATTTTCCGGTTTTCGCCTCCGCTGTGCCGATGCCCACCATCAAAACGTTCTTTCTCTTGCCTCTCCTCCTCATTTGGGGGTACGCTCTCAACTGGATCACGAACAACACAAAGCTACAGAGGTATTTGAAAGACAAAGGATGGATTCAGGCGGAAACCCTCTCTGAGGATAGGCATCTTGAGAGGTCCATAGGAGACCCAGTTGAGCTCAGCGAAAGCTCAGGATACAGGTCCTTGAACATCTCGGAATCGTCATTTCTCACAACTCAGGGCTTCGATGCGAGCTTTGAGCAAATACTGACAGTCGCTGAAGTTCAAGACTTTGCGAGTCTCCGCATTCTGTTCGATGTGGTCTCGTGTGAGGCCATCGCAAACGATACGTATTTCCTGCGCTGTCAAGAAGAGAAGCTCTGTCTGTCGTTGATCGAGGTCTCAGAGGTCCCGTCTTTGAATAGAGAAACCTCATCGGACTTGGAGTTTTTCATGAGCATCGCTGCGAACGGAGCCGACTTCGCCAACGAAGCACACGCTCTGGAGGTGAGAGGAATCGTAGCCGTTTACGACTCTCGAGAAAATTTGGATTTCTCGGACCTCAACAACGTGCTCGATGCGAGGAGGTATCTGGCGGTGATCCACCATTACGAGCAAAGCGTGGACTTCCGAACTTTCCGCATGCAGCATCCGACAGCAGAAGAGATCACACTCATCTTGGAAGATATTGCAACAAGCCTCAGATCACTCACAGCTGCGGCTGCGCGGTGCGGAACGGACATTCCCGCGCAGTTCCTCATCGCCCTTGTGAGCTGCTCCCACGATAGGCGGGATCCTCGTTACAGAGACCGATCATTCACCTGTTTGAACTCACTCGGAGTTTCCGTGAGACTCAACCCTCTGTGTTTGCGGGCCGGGATCCCCCTGGATCGGATGTTCCGCTCCGTCGCATTTTTGCGGCATCGGCTCGAAACCGAGAAGGAGGACTGCATCAACACCGTCGAGAGCATCGTGAAGGATCGAGCGATACGTACCTGCACGGACTTACTCCTGATTCTTGGCGATCTCTTGAAATTTGATGAAGAACAGGTGCGGGATATCATAGCTGACGGCTCAGCGGCACCTTCGGACAACGTATTCAGCTCTGAGCATGGACAGCTTAGGATTTGCCGCCCCGGTTATTCGTAAAAGCCCAGTGTTGCCTTGGGGTTGTGGTTACAGTCGCGATGGGTTTGGATCGTCTGCCTGGACGAAGAAATTACAGCTAAAGGCTTTGGGAAGCGCCTTCCCATACCGACTTCACCACAGCTCAATGAGAAAATAAATTCGATATATCATAGGAATAAGCCCTTGTCGTTTATATCATTCATTTCACCTTATGATACATTTACATAACATCGATGGGTAACCAGCAAAACCCAACGCTATCTTTCGGGTCGGATTTCGACAGTTGTTACAATTACTCAGACAATCGTCCATGATGTGGATGCACCAATCGGTCCGCGAATGTTCCGATCAATGACTGTGTTCCTCCTTGCATTTACAGAGTCCAGCAACAACGCACACTTTATCGGCTGAGTTTGGCACCTCCACCCCTACGTATTTCATAATGAGCCTGCGAGCTCATCCCACCGGATCCCATCCGAGCATTTTTCACGCGCGGAGTTTCCAAGCTGGTGGGACTCTCGGCGAAGCGAATAACACGACTGTGTCCATATACCCCATGATTTCGCCCTCAATCCCCATATGTTCCTCTTATCCCCGTCGCTATCGAGTTCTTTCCGTCACTCTAGTGTGTTCCAACGGTCAAAAAAGTGTGAGGCTAGGTCGTAACCAAATTTTTCGAAAGAGTTGTGTTTCCACATTACTTGAGCAAAGGAGTCAGGCGAGAAAACATGATTGTTTCAGAGAATAACGCTTCGAACACAGAAGTCAAAGTCGGAACACAGGAGGCGGTAATTTTAGCCTATCAGTCGGACTAGTGGTGCAAATGATCCGTAGCCGCTTGCGCCGACCCATCCGTGTCAATCGGCTGTCAAATGACCTCGGACCCATTCCTCACCACGTCGGTCGGCGAGTGAACACATTGGACTTTTGTCGAAACCGCCACATCCACGGAATACCGGAGGAGGAGACCCCGTTAAAATATCGTAATTCAAAATGTGGATGAAAACCGTGCGACGGCGTCACAGAGAAGGTCGAAAAAGAGTTGACACACATTCGCGGTATTTTCTGTCGCCCCGTCCGTCTCGTGATGCAGACACGTTCGCCTCCCGATATCTCCATTCACGTGGTACTGATTCGACTTCCTTTTATACAAATCACATAAGAACCAGCCTTCGTTCAGCGGGAAGGGATTCTTTTCACGTCGTTTCTCGTTCCGTTCCAACTGTTGTTGTCATATCAGCTGAGGTTGCTGTCATTGTTCTAATGTTCCTCCTTGAGTTTGTCTGATATATTTGATATATAATCAAGAGTACACAGTGTGGGGCTGTGAGTCACCCTGAGCCCGAGAGTTCTTCATCGTAGTAGAGAAAAGGGGTTTCCTCCCTCTTTCTCAGTCAACTCCGATATTCCACGTCATATATATCATTACAGATCATCCGCACAACTAGGAAAACAGAAGCGACCGATACATTTCTATTCGTCGCTTGTTCGATCGGTTTTTTGTTTGTTTGCTTCCAGCATTAGGGTTTTTCCTCATGTCTTCCATCATACATATCAAATGGCAGCTCTCCAAAAACTCGGTGGAGAAAACGCCAAGCCTATTTACAGGGACTAGAATGTACACATAGAAAAAAAAAAAAAAATGGAAAATAATCCTCACCGGCCCGAGGTCGGCGGAGGCCGTCCCACTTCGGATCCGGATCTCGGAGATCCGGATCCGAGGCTGGGATAACTTGAATGGAGGAATTTTCTCATTGATTGCCAACTTTCGGCTCAATACTGTCGAGGAGTTCAGCGGCTTCGTTTCGAGGCTTCACTTCTGTGCTGATTCCTCACGTTACGATATCTCGCTCTCCGCTTCCGAGTCCCTTCTTTCCTGAAGACGATGTTCGTAGGATCGTCCGCAAGCTGAGGGAACTCTTCCACTGTGTGGATGTCGGTCGGATAGTAGCGATCGATTTTCTTGGTTGCGAGGAGCTCTTCCCGCTCTGCGTGACTCCAATCATGGGTGCTTCCTTTGTGGCCGGTCGCCACCCGCGCGGCTTCAAGCTCCCAAGCCTCCTGGATAGCTTTCCTGGGGATTCATCGAGTGTTAGGCCGAGACCGGTGAGAGATGATGAGGGGAAATGATTTTTACCAAATCCTCACTCAGTAACGACAAACTCTGAACAAACCTCTTTACGTGGTTTACAATCCGCTGTTTCTCTTCCGGCACTGTCGAGCCATACTTGATGTTGAGAGCCACATTGCTGCTATGAACCCTGATGTCGATTTGCGCCCGGCGTCCTCCTTCACTGTCGACGACGGGATGTTTTGTGATATTGAAAAGCGCCGAACCCAAACGTCCCAACTGTTCCCAGTCCTTATCTGCCTTGGACAATTGCGGCTGAACGAAGTAGAAGTAGTCGAGTCCGTGCTGGTTATAGTGCACGTCGAGCATCAGCGAGTTGTTGAAAACGGCAGTGATGACGTCTCGGAGAATCGGAGTCGCTTCCGGCAGGACGAAAACCCTCACGGACCCGTCCGGGAGCCTGTTCATGAGGAGGCCGTCTCCGAAGATTCCGGGGAGGTTGGCGATGCGTGAGTTTATCGGTCGTTCGAACAGACCGAGATTCTTCACCTTGGTTCCCGGAACGGCGGACACCCTGTTGAATTCCTTCGACACCTCGGTGGCAAGACAGTTGAGGCCGGAAAGGACGGGCAGAGTAGGACGCATCAGACTCGAGGCGAGAGGGGTCACTATCGGTGTCGTCACAATCTGAGGCGGTTGGATAACGATCTTCGATAGGTCGTAACCGAGAGCGACCATCCATTCATTGAGGGCTGTAAAACAGGCGGACGCGGGTTAGAAACTCAAGTTCGCCTTCGAGGGCCCGAAGGACGGTTATCGTTGCTCGGAAGGGTGGCATATAGTTTTTTTTGTTAGTAACTGAACACTTCTCTACAATCGCGAAGAATCAACGAATCCCGTAAAAGCACCCGGTTGAACTTACTCGTCATTTTGTCAGGCTGAATTTCGGGGTTGACCGGATCATTGTTCCTGAATCGATACAGGTGAATGAGTTGCGGCTGTTCCACCCGAGTGTAGACGTCTTCCCAGTTTGGAGTCAACCATTGAACACCCAGGTTATCGTACGGACGAGAGCCGTAGAAGACGAGCTGGGTGACTGGGTCGCGGATGCCTCCGAGAAAATCGATGGGCAGGTAGAAGTCTGGGTTGCTGTCGTAAGTCACCCGGCCGAACGGATTGCGTTGGATCTCCTTGATCACTGAGTTCTCGGCGGTGAACACTGCGAGGGGTGAGCCCATGTGGTCGCACGCCACGTAGAATTTGCTTTCTTTGCGTTGAATGCACATCAGATGACCGAGTGTGTCGTAGACGAAGGTGGTTGTCAAGCCTTCTCTGGGTTGGTGCATTTGTGTGATACGCTGCGGATGGATCGGATCGGCGTACACGAACTGCGTGATGTTTCCTCGGTGGTTCTTGGATGCGATCAGACGGTTTCGGTTGTCGTAGAAGAAGTGAATGTCGTAGGAGCGCGTCTGCCAAGCGTGAACGAGCTGGCTCTCGGCGTTGTACTCGAAGTATTCCTCACCGCGTCGGGTGATGAAACCCCGAGCGTCGGCTTTGTAGACGTCAACGCCGCCGTAGCCGTTCACTCGATCTCCCGAATCGTAGTTGAGATTTATCTGTTTGGGACCCTCCTGGATGCTCTCCAGATTGCCGTTTATGTCGTATGAGTATTTCCAGGTCTGCGCTGTCGTAGAGACGGGCTCAACGAGCTGCAGGAAACCATCCAGAGTATAATTGTACCTCGTTTCGAGCACATTCGTGTCTCTGCCAATTTTCGTTTGTAGGGAACTGAGGAGATTCTTGTTGTTGTAGTGGGGAACGTAGGAGAAGACCTCCTTGCTCCACAGCGACAACGAGAGAGATTCGATGCGTCCGAGCGAATCGAATTGAATCATTTTGGTGAACTGACGGTTGTCGTCCTGGATGATTACCGAGTTCTTTCTCGGACGGTTTACCGTGAACTGGTGAGTCTGCTCCAGGAGACCGGTGACAACGTTGTAACGGTATTTGCTTTGGAATGTCGACTTGCCGATGATTTCGATATCGGAGGAGCTGAGTCTGCCGCCGTCGTAGACGTACTTGAGCTTCACGCCGTCTAGGAGGCTCTTCGAGTTGAAGCGGAACCTCTCCTCCTTCAGGAGGCTCCCGTGATGTCTGTAGTCGATCCTGGTCTCGAGCAGCGGGGCGTTCTTCGCCACAGACTTCACGAGCGCGCTGTTGTTGTTGTAGTAGAAGTTGGTACTTTCCTGACCGCAAACGATGGTGTCCAGACGGCCTTCGTCGTTGTACGAGTACATGACGCGGCCCAGGCTGTGCGGGTAGAATTTCGCCAAGACGTATCCGCGTTCGTCGTAATGCATCACGTACGGATGGTTGGCTCCGGGCGGCAGATACAACAGTTTGTAGAAGCCCAACGATGTCTGGCTCGCGATTTCATGGCGGTGACCGTTAGGTGTGATAATGCTCTGCAGGCTGGAGTGCCCGTTGTACATGAGCTGGTAGCGGCTGCCGCTGGGCAATACGACCTCGGTGGGCTGCGGGAAGGCGGAGGATTAGTTCTCGGCTCGAATCAACCCGTTTCTCTCCACAGATTGGGTGAATAGTCATATGTTTGAACTTACCACTGTTATGGGACCGTCAGCGTACTTGTAGATTATGCCCGTGTTGTCGGCGTGCCGCACGTCAGTCAGTCGGCCGGCGAGGTCGAAGCTGTACGTCTCGATCAGATCGCCACGCTGCCATTTAGTCACGCGTCCGAAGCGGTCGTAGTCGAGCGTGACACCGGAGACGTTCATCTTGGGATTCCACGATTCGGGCTGGCCTTTCTGGTTGTATTGGACCGTGAGCAGTACGATGTTGTTCTTGTCGAGTATTGATTCGGTGAAACTCTGCCGGTCGAATTCGATGCTGAAAAGATTCTCGCCGTTGATTTTCGCTCGTCTGCCGATCTGGTTGATCTTCTTGCGGTTCTCGGGTTTCGAGTAGTAACGCCACTCCAGCCGCTGGGTGATATCGTCGCTGAGAGAGAGCCGCAGCTTCGAAGGCACGGGGAATATCTCGCCCGACACCACATCCTGGTCCATCAGCAGAGGCGACGACTGCGTCTCGATGTCGCGAATTACATTCGTGTCGGACGCGATCACAACCCCGTTATCTGGGTTCAGTTGACATGCCTGCAAGGAGAGAGCAAAGGATTGGTAAGATACAGCTGCGACTTCATCTGTCTTGGCTGAGGCCATGTATTCATTCGCCGCGAAAAACTAGACCCCTCTCAAAGTAGAATGCGAATCCCAGTCGTTCCGTGACATCATAGCACTTCATCGAACAAGGGAAGGGTCCAGAGGGGACTCAGATCAGCGGACTTCACCGAGCCGTTGGTGGAAATCTGGTTTCGCTGGGCAACCTGAACCCGCAGAGAGGAGTTGGGACTTGGTACTTACCAGTTCCTCGCTGCTTCCTGACTTCGTTGTGACGCTGTGACCCTTGATGAGCAGCTCAGTGGTTTCACGGCCGTTACGCGTGACAACGACCGTTGCACCTTTGATGCTCAAGCTATACGAGAGATGGAGCTGCTCGCCAGTCGGAGTGACAGCGTCCGTCAGTCTCCCGTAGTGATCGTAGGAATAGAGGACGGATTTCCCAGAGCTGTCCGTTTTCGATTTGAGCAAGCCGGTGTTCGAGCCGTAGTATTCCAACGAGGTTTTGTGATTGTCGGCAGTCACGAACGAGAGGAGCATGCTGTGGCGACTTCCGATCTCGATGAGGCATTTTCCGCCTTGGCTGTTCTCAATAGATTTGGCTTGATGACTCGTATCGCGCAACACGAATAGCTTGTTGCCCGAGGCGTCGGTGACGGTGCTGAGTTTTCCGTTGCTGGTGTTGACGTTGTACGTGAAGGTGTACTTCGTTTGCCCCGTCAATATGTTCCTGGTCGAGATGTGCTGGCCGTGCCGATTGAAAGTGTAGATTTCCTGGGTCTCCGGTGAGAAGATCTCGATCACGTGTTGTGGTCCGGAGGCCGCGGGAAGCGACGAAATGACAGAACGGATCATGTGGTTACCCTTGTCACTGATGTGAAGGTTTCCGTCAGGAGTGACCGCGATGCCCGAAATCGAGTCAAACTTTGCAGCGGTTGCTAAGATCTCATTGTCGTAGCATTTGCAGTTGATCTCAAGGCACGAGCATTTAGGCTCGGCGCCGACGTAGTGTTTGATCTTGCCATCGGGGGTCACGACCCGCACTCGGTTGACGGTCTGCGAGTCGCTCTCCGCGATGTAGAGGTCGCCCTGAGACGAGAAAGTGATTGCCGTGGGTGATTCCAGGAACACATCGGTGGCGAAGTCGCCTTTGGTGCCGGTGCAGTGCAGAGGTTTTCCGGCCACGACCTTGAGGCGGCGGTCGGGAGTGAGCTTCATGATGACGTGGTCATCGAGTATGTGGAGCGAGTTGTCGAGCGGATTGACGGCGAGCTCCGTGGGCCATTTGAGATTGACCTGCGACGCGGTGTAGGTTCCCGTGCAGGGCAGGGGTTTCCAGTGGCTCTTGTGGTGATGGTCTCCGATGATCGTGTTCATGATGCCGAGTCGGTCGACGTAACGGATGTTGGTTCCGTCGGCGATGTAGATTTCGTTATTCATCGAAATCGCTATTCCTTTCGGGTAACTGAGTTTGGCTTCTCGAGCCGGTCGGCCGTCGCCGCAGAACAGTTTGTCTCCCGGAAGGCATTTGGCCCCTGTTCCCACAACGAGCTCGAGGTTATTCTTGACATCGGCCACGTCGTCCAAGCGAGTCACCCGGAACACCTTATGCCTCTCAGGATCCGAAATGTACAGCTGACCGGTCGCCGGAGCCACAGCCAGGTGATAAGAGTAGGCGATCTGGGAAGAGGCCAGCTCGACGACGGTGGTTACCATTCCGTCGGGCTTGATTCTCCGGATGAGGTTGAAGTCCCCCACGATTATTGACCCGTCCGGAGCGTTCACAATGGCCACGGGGGACATGAGTTTCTGTTCCTTGGCGAGGCCGTTACAGAAAGAGCAGTGCAGAGGACGTTGGCTCTCGTCCCCCATGGTGATGGAGAGAACTTTCGGTTTGTTCTTGAGATAAACGTTGGAGCCGTCGCCTTTTTGAAGGATTCCCTCGTGAAAGTTGTAGCGATGGTGAATGTCGAGATTCCATCCTCCGATTTCTGAGATCGACATGTCGTGACCGCTCACTTGGGTCGTCTGAATTTCCCAGAGAACTTCTGGGCAGTTGGAGTACTCATACCCGACGTGAACTGTGGAGATGATTGAGGAATTCAGTGTTTTCCTCCGGTATTTCTATTCGATACAGGTTCAGAAGTCTCCCGGTTGAGCTGCCACCAGATAGAACCAACACAAGGAGCTTCTATCTGATTGACTCTGGTCAACTCGGAGATCCTGCCCGGGCATGTTCTAATGAGATCGATCACTGTGCGGTACTTACCATGGGCTTGAGCGATGCCGTACACCTTCTGACGGTATGTGTTCCTCCGATTCCAGGCGTAGGTGAACTGTATCGCCGGATCGGCCTCGAAGGTCCTCTCGAATATGACTCCCTCGATGTAAATTTTCAAATGGATCAACCTCAACGACGGCGGTATCGAGTCCGGCGTGAGCTTAAGTTGGATGGTGGAGTAGTAACCAGCGGAGCGACTGGAATGGTACAGCAGATGGACCTTGGTGCCCGGAATGTTGATGGCTTCTTGGACAGCTTGAGACTCAGCCAGGATAGCGCTGCTGTCGCTGCAGCCTCCCTGGAAACCGTGTTTCCACGTCGCCATGACCACGGGCTTCATGAGGTCGAAGTCGTGATCGGCGCAAACGGCGAGTTTTGTGATGTCGGGAATCTTCATCTCGGTCAAACTCATGACAACCTGGCCGAGAACCATGATATCGTTCACGGGAACCGTGAGCGTCCTTTCATGAACCTGGAAGTTGATACAGCTCACATCAGCGCTCGAGGAGCTTGGCAACGGTAGACCATCACGTACCGGCAAACGCCGCCGACAACTTGCCACGATTGACTCGCGGAGTCATGAAAGACCTCGGAACTCACCTTGAAGGGATCTCTCCTGAACTGCAATGTGACAGCCCCGCCTCCATTGACCATTAGATCGAACCATCCGTCTAATCTCGACACAGTGAAACCAGCAGCCGAGTCGGACGCTATTCCAACGCGGACCCCCATAAGAGGAGATCCTGAGGTGGACACCACCTGTCCTCGAATGACCGATGCACGGCTGTCGTTGTAGAAGAAGGAGTAAGTTTTCGTTCGGAGCAGCCTCGATCGAAGTCCAGCCTCGACACAAAGATCGCTCGACCGACGGTCCAGGACCTCTGTGCTTGACCGTCGGAGTATAATGCACATATTCCATAAAACGACAACCAAGGAAGTACGGAGATCACGACCCAGGAGACGTGGAAGAAGGAAGGAAGAAAGGGTTAGGACAGGATGGATCTCAAAGGGTGGACAGAGGTGCGGACGATGGTACGTTTTCCCAAAGAGGAAGAACCTCAACCGAGGAATGATCGATCGATCAATCCACCAACAAAACGTGAACAACAACCGAGAGAACCAATGACCCGGTAAACCATACGAACGCATCGTTAGTAACCATCTGACGAGTTCGTGGCCACGTACCTCGTATTGAAATGGTTCCAAAGCGTGCTGCGTGTAAGGCGGATCAGACGTTCAGAGTTAGCAATGTTAGCCGATCGAAATTTAGTGAGAGCACAGGAGTTCAAGCGAGTCACTGATTAGGAAAAGACAGGAAGACAGACAGCTCGGTCGACTATTCTCTCCCCCTTTGTACTTGGTGGTCGTTTCTGTATTTTCTCCTCTCGAAATCACTGTTTCGTAGGAAGTACAGCTGCAGGGGAAGTTGTGAGAAGCAACGCGCGCGCCGGTTGTGCAAGTGAACTCACCTATGGTTGAAGGCTCCTTTGCTGGCGTAGCTTTGTACCGAGTCGTCCTCGATTAAAAACTGCATCCGTTGGAAGAAGCTAGCCGTAACCGCCGGTGGTTGTTTCCTCAGGAGGACGTCCCGCGGATCCGATGATTGAAAGCACAGTGGATTACTGCTGCACTCAGGAGAAGTGCAGCATTCGGAATCCGCGCAATCCAGGAGACCGTCTGCGAACGATCAACATCGGTCATGACCGGAACGAACAATATTCTCCCCATCAATCGACACTCAGCGATTCTCCGAGTGGAGCAGGATCCGTGGTCACCACCACCGAATGGCTTACCTCCGTCGTTGTCGATTTTGTCTCCGCAGTTCCGTTCGCTCGGCAGAGAACATCCGGGTCCTGACCAGTTGTCGTGGCATCGGCAGACCCACTCCCCACTGTCCTTGACACACTCGCCGTGCCGATTACACATCGAAGGACAGCCCTCTGAAGAAGGCATCTTCATTAGAATCAACAGGCTGTTCCGTGTCAGCGGGTCGTTCGCAGTCTGCTTCAAAAATAACGAGGCGCTCAGCTCGAAATCCGCTCCTTACCAAGTGTACAGTGCTTTCCGTTCCATCCGGTGAGGCAGGCACAGGTGCCGTTGCGACACTGGCCGTGTTCGGAACATCGGGAATCACAGAGTTTCTGATCGCACTTGGGACCCGTCCAGCCGTCCAGGCACTCGCAGCGTCCTTCGCGACATCTCCCTCGTTCCCCGCAATCTAAGCCGCAGCGTTCCTGGGAGCAGTCGGGGCCGCTCCAGGGATCGTCGCACACGCAACGTTGTTTGTCGATGTCAAAATGGCCGTGGTTCGAGCAGTCGGGTAAACACCTTAGGGCTTCCTGGTCTGGCTCCGAACAGTCGATGGATTTCCAGCCTTTCTTGCAGAGACATTGACCGTTCAGACAAACGCCGTGCCCGGAGCAGTCAGGATCGATGCAGTCGACTTCCTCGCACGCGCCCCCCTTGTATCCAGGGAAACACTTGCAGAGTCCGTCGAGACAATCTCCGTGTCCTGAGCAGTCTGCCACCTCGCACTCTTCTTCCCTAAGCTGACACTCCTTGCCCTTCCAGCCGGACTGACATTGACATTCTCCGTTCACGTAGTTCCCGCGACCGTTACAGAGTACGGGACACAGCTCTGGAAGGAGAGCGAGAACGCGTTAGCGCCAGCGGGACACCCGTCGAGCGGAGACCGATCGACTCGAGACTCAGAGGTAGACGCTGCTCGTCGACAAGAACTACTCACGATACGCGCACGAGTCCCCTGTGTAGTTTGGATCGCAACTGCACTTGCCCATACTGCACGTTCCGTGACCGTGACAGTCGTACGCGCAGGGCAGAGATGACACATCTGGAAAATGGAAATGCATCCATTCATAAAGGCCCCCAGACCCGCATCCGGGAACTGCGACCGTCCAGTCGTCCGTCACAGAGACCGATACGGTGGGCGGGAAGTTCAGCGCTCCGGGTTTTCACATCACTCACCAGCAACCAGAGATACGAAAGAGACTTCTTCCTGTTGATCGCCGTCGTTGTAAATGGACACGAACCAGCGACCTCGATCTAGAAAATGGATAAACTCAATGGAGACCATCTCCTGACTGGTGGCCGCCTTCCGGGTTCGGATTCCCGACGACCGAGCGTTGAGAATCTCGGAGAAGTCGTAGCGAGTGTGCGTAGGAACACTGAAACGAAAATGTACGCCCGCTTGAGCTTTCCATTTGGAATCGGTTCAATTCCTCCGTCGGGAGACGATTGATGATCCTCCTCCCGGCCCGTTTCCCCTCCCGCTGACCAACAGTCGGCAACATCCAGAATGCTGGAGAGCCGCTTGATGAATAGAGGCTCTAGTGTTTAAATGGCATCACCGCCTCTCGCTGCTCAGTGTGAGACTAATTTCCGGCGCCAAGGTCGTTTGTGCTCGGGACGAATATCGACTTCCGTTTCCCTCCGTTGCCGCAAACCATTCCAGCAGCAGCGAGACCCATTCCAGAATCGCAGTTGATCTCCGCGACCCGGGTCCGAGGCAGGTGGGAGCGCTCCGGTTCTCGTTGCAATAGCTCGATTCACCCGTTCTTCTAATCGAAGTGACGGCGGATTCCTCGCCGCGTGGAGTTGAACATCCGCGCGGAGCCCTCGGTGGAAGAGAGAGCTCTGAAGCGAGCTTCGCGAGAATGAATGCAGAAGAACAGCTTTCGGAAGCTGTTGGCCGAGTCGAGCGTGCGACCTCTGAAGCCGGAGCAAACACGAGAGAAACGTGCTTATCATCCCGGGAGGGAGACGTTGCTCGAAATGAGCTGGAACTGTACGCGCATAACGTTGACTTCATGGGAAATATCAACGTCATTCTAACAACGACCTGGATGAAGCCGAGCCCCGGGGTTTCTGCTCGCACTCCCAAACTCGGCCGAAAGGTGTCGTTTCGCAGGAACGCGAGGCGTCGTGTTGAGGCGCTGCGACGGAGCGAATTGAACGACGCGATGCTCGGAATTCCGTTCCTCGGACTCTCGATTCGATCTTGAGAAAAGTTTGTTCGTTTTCCTCCCGCATTATCTCCGACGTTTAATAATCCGTCGAGAGATAAGCGATCACGTTCTCTGGTCAGGTCGCTGCGCAGCCCGGGAGGCCTTGGTGCGTGGACCTCGAAGTTATCTCCAATGAACACCATTATCGGATATCGAGCGCCCGGGTTCGCGGAGGGATGGACCGAGTGTATAACTTTATTTCTTTCTCGGGAAATAATTCAGAGCTCTCCCTCCCTCGTTCTTCCGCCCGCGTTTGCTCGTTTTGCTCTGTGGAAACGCACGACCGCGCGGGATTCCTTCGAAGTGTCCTTCGAGCTCAGGCGGAGGGCTGTCGACTGTCCGAGCCGCTTGTAAGCGTACGACCCGGTGGCATACTCACGTATTTCTACGTCCGTAAACGGCGATACTCGCTGTTGACGGTAGCGAATAATTAAACTTGACTAAAGCTGCCTCGTTCTGTTGGAACTGCACGTTCCAATGGCCGTAAGCGTAAATGATGTTGGTGTGTCGCCTGCCCATAGCCAGCTCCGCGAACGACTCCGAGATCGGCGGAACGGTCTTGGTGGGGAGCGTCTCCGGATCTAGGGAAGAGAACGAGAAAGTTACCTCGGAGCTCGACGTGACGGCGAAGACGAATGGATTAGTTCAGACGCATGCCCGGTCCCAGTCGGACTCTCAGGAATTTCGGAACGATGATTAGTGATTGATTGATTGAGATATGCATCATGCAGGGCCATCGACACAGCTCGTGCTCGGGCACGCTGTTCGAGGATGCCATTAGTCCATGAATTCACCGGAGGAAAAGTTGCGGGAAAGTGCAAGCCAAGAACAGGGAGAAGTCGGAAGGAGAACAGCCGATCAAACGATGGAGGGGGAGTTCGAGGTGAACGGCGTCCCGAACGGGGGTGGAACTACTTTTCAGTAGTAATTAGAATTTCGCGTGGGACGAATACTCCATGGCGAACGGATGGATGGACAGGGAACTACCGAATTCGCGAGTCCCTCCTCAGCCTTTGCTAGCCGGATTGCACCCCCGCATACGTAGCACGCTTCTCGTCCAGAGAGAAATCCGAGCTCCCGAATCGAAATGCAATGGCATGCAATTTCTCCACGGGATCGGCCGGTCGGTCGCTGGTAACGAGAAGATGGGGCTCGAAAGAACTCAGGGTGGGAAAGGAGTTTGAGCCCGTGGAGCAGAGGGAATCGCGGGGAGTTGTTGTTGGCGCGAAAGTTGCGCAAACCTCGAAGCCCCGCCAATTTGAGCTCCGAGTTCACTTCACCCTTCCTGTCTGGTCCCTCTGTTTGTTTTTCGGTCTGTCCGTGCACTGGTTCCTCTTCCCGGAGCTCCAACTCTCCCACGTGCTATAACGAGCGGGTCTTTGAAAACGACCCCTCGCGGCCCGCCTGACTCCTTTGTCGAACGCAGGCTGGAAAAGCTTGCCAACAAGTTGGCCGAGGGGAGAAAATAATACGAAACTATCCGATCGGGAGGTTTCCGTCGGCTTGCGCCACTCCGTGAGGAACAGACATAGATCATCGTCAAAACCGCCTTCATTACAGGAGGCTTCGTTTCCTGACAGCCGATCCGACCGACTGAAGGAACGAACGAGTCCGCCACGGGAAGCGCAGCTGATCAGTGGACTCTGTTGGAGACCTTATTAGGCCGCTGGCGAAGGTCGCTCGGCAGACGTTGCGATGTTGCGCAACTGTGCGATGAAGTGACTCGGGGCTATGGAACCTCTCAGAGTCACGTCGACTTGAAACGTCCTCGACTCATGGTGGGACCGATCAGCGTAAGGCTCGCAGGAAGAAAGTTTTTGATGGGCACGGATGAAAGGATCGGGGATTAATTAGCGGTCTCGACTATGAGGGCTGTCGCACGGATCGGAAAAAAAACATCCAAACTCATCACAAATCTGAACGCAGTCAATGAAGGGCGAACGGAAGCTGGCTGTATTCGGGGAAGCGAGTTAGGTCGGAGCCGGGACTCGAGGATGCTTGCTGCAGGAGGTTCCGTGCCCTGTCCGCCTCCTGAAGAGGTCCCGAATGACAAATGGCCAAGCTCAAGCTGCTTGTCGGTTCTTTGCTTGCTCGCCGGTCGCGCTTTCCATCTGTCTATCTGCGAACCAACGCCATCGCTCGGAAAGGGCGGGAGAGCGAACGGTGCCAACGGATCCACCAGACAAGCGTGAGCGAGCCAAAGGCTGGTTTTTGCACCGCGGCGGAGAAGCGAAAAGCGGGCGGGCGGGCGGGCGGGCGGTCAGTAAGTGTCTGACTGGGTCGGGGTTTGGGGAGACCGAGGAGGTCCGGAGGAGGTCACGCCTTACCATTAGGTCCATCTTGAGGCTCATTACCGCCTTCATCAAGGCAACGAAGACCAGATGTCAGCGGTCGACTCGTCCCTTTGTTGTTGTTTCGGCCGTCCTGTCCTTCCAGGACGTTGACGTTAGGTGGGAAAGCTTTCCCTACTCCGGCCGAGGGCTTCTTGATTTCGTTGACTTCCTGTTTGTCATTGAGAGAATGTCTCGGCCGACTCGATTCCTCAACTCTCTGACGGCTCGGGGCTTTCCTGTCGATTGTCGTCGACGGCAGCTCGGGACTCGCGTCAGTTTGTGTCCGGGTTCCTCCGTCAATTCTCGTTGCTGTTCCCCGTCCTCGGGAATGTTGGGCGACGTCGACGTTCTGCAGAGTCTCTTCCGCCCCGTCGTTCGTGAAGACGGAGTAACGGACCGACTCCCTCTCGGTCAAATGCTGAGTTGAAAAGTACGAAGGCTGATCCGCCTGCATCATTGCTTCGGAGACATCGTCGTCGAGATTGAAGCGACGCCTCCTGCCCTCGGCTTTCCGTCCACTGTTCTTGCTCTTGATCTCTGTGCACTGGCACCTCATTCTGACCTTGCGTCCGAGCCAGGTCATCGAGGTTTTCATCTCGAGTTCCCCAGGAACCTCGTCGCAGTCGGAGGTTCGTCGCCGGCTCCTTTTCTCGTTTGTCGCGATCGTGTCGATCGTGTTGCTCGTATCGGATTCCGTTTGTGGAGGCAACCGGGGCTCTGCCGCAAACTTTTCAGGAACTTCCCTGGACGAGGGGAACCCGGATCCCTCGGAGTCGCCCGACCCGCCGTCGTCCCGAGGGGAGTTCCGCTTTTGACGGATGCTGTTCCCGTCGAGTGAATTGTCGAGCGCGAAAAACTCGCGGGATTCATCTTTCCGAATGCCGGGGAGGTAGTCGTTCGTATCTCCGTCGGGGCCCGCCGGTTCATCGGGAAGCCGGTTCGGCGCGGGTTCGGCCTCGCTACTCCCTTCGTCGTACGCGTCGGGCTGAACGTAGTCGTCACGTTCAAGGTCTACGCCGCTTCCCTCGACAGACAGGAGTCTTCTTTTGTTGAAAGTTGCCGCCGCCGTAGCAACAACGACCGAAAGTTGCGCTTTGTTCACTTCGTCACCGAACCCGTCCATCGATGGCGAGCGCACAGAAGACGGCCGATATGCCGCCGCGCGATAATTCCCGCCGCCGCCTCCTTCTCGGTTATTTGCCAGCAACCCAACAGCGAACTCAACCAGATCGTGCAGAACATCAAACACAAAATCAATCATTCCAACAGAACGACACCAAAGTGCAGACAGAGTGTTAGAAGGAAACGGAAGATTCCAAACTCCGTCCCAACTGTCGAAGTTCACCGTCACCGAAGCATTCCTGGTTTTCGGCTTACTTTTTAGGTCCGGTCGGGTGTCCAGCTCTGGAGGGAGATCCATGACCACCAGAGGCGCGTGTTGACTTCTAGCTGTCGACATCGTGACTGCGGAGGCAAGAGAACCGGTGAATTGGGGCTTAGCTCGGATGGGATGGAACGAAATGAAGGGGGAATAAATCCACCGAGAGAAAAGACCAGACTCGGGCGAGATTGCAAACTCACAGATAAAGTAGGCGGTCGTGGTCAGCAGCGCCAATGCAATGACTATGAAAACAACGGCAACACATTTCCAACTACACCGAGACTCGATGGCTTTCCGAAAGTTTCGACTTTGTTGAAACTGAGAGTTGGCGGCTTGGATCCCGTGTTGAGCGTTCAGGGCGTTGAGCGTGTGGTAAGCTCTGGCGTTGCTTTGCACGGCTCTGACAGGAACAGTTGATGTGATGGTTCCCGTGTAGCCGAACGCGTAACCGTCAGGGTTCGTTTTGGTTTCGTCGTGATAGATGTGGGACGTCGACGACCGCAAATCAACGCCGAGTCCGTTCTGTTTGCCTCCACCGAGAGTGTTGCTTTTGATTTCTGGAAAGCGATAAAGCAGGGAGTTAGAGGTGTGGCTTCGACGGTCCCATAAACTTCCTAAGTGGGATCCGATGTCAATCTCTACAGCTTCGACCGACTGGGTCAAGGAACGGACCCGGAGAGGATATGGCGGGTTGAGGAAAAACAGTCTCGGGAAGAAGAACGTCGCTGTCCCGTTCCGGCAGGGGCTGTTGATTTGAGAAAAGCCCCGGCGACACGTCGAACACATTTTGAGTTCTCTCTGAAGCTAATAGCTGCGTTGGATCCGTGAGCAACAAACTTCCATTAGGCCGCGGAAAGAGGAACCAACTCACTCGAACGGGGAAACGTTCCGCAGCGGCACCGTCAGCAGCTGCAAGCAGCCAGCAATAAGCAAAGTTGTTGTGCGCTGCTTGTTGAGGAACTCTGTTTTTCACTCCGGCCTTTTCTTTCTCTTTCTCTCTCTCTCTCTTTCTCTTCAGTTCGGAATCAGGTTCCATAGATCAAAGCCGATCCGCGTCTCTTTCCCCAGGCGGCTTCAGAGGAGGACGCCCGGGGTTTCTGTTGCAGTAGAGTTTGAACGTAGCGTGGGGAAAATGAACGGGTAAATGGGAGAACCTACGGAGAAGGAACACAAAGGAGAACGGAAGAAGCCGAGGCGCAAGAGTGAGAACGAACTCGTGGATGACGCAAGCGCTACGGGCCGCGGGCCACCCTGGACAGCCAGGCTGGCGAGCGGGGCAGCGGTCCCACCACCCGAGCGGACGGGCGGGCGGCCGGCAAACCCGAGCCTAAAAATCCCTTAATGAATGTGAATACCGGACGAGCAGCAAAGCGAGCCGCGCTGCGATGAACTTAATGGAATTCACAGCATAAGAACATCATTAAGAACAAGGAAAACTGCAAAAATGAGACACAGAGAATTCACCGAGGGATTCAGCAGCGAGTAAGTGATTGACCACCGGCACCGCTATTGTCGGGAACTCTTCCGACTATCGGGTGCAGGGTCTCGCAACGGTCAAGTCGCGCAGCGCCCGGACCAAGGGTCACATGAGGGATAGCATCGTTGAACGAAACTAACGGCGAGCGAATTCATATACCTGAGGAGCCGGCTCCGAAAAAATCTCTCGCAGTCATACTCTCGGGTGTTTTCGTTTTCTTTTTCCGGTCGAGCGCGAAAAACCTCGCGGGACACCGTGACAAATTCAGCAGAACTCACTCAGTCTGAGCACCCAGACAGACGAGCGCGCAAGGCGGCTCCGCTGCTTCGAGCACCGTCACTTCATCAGAGAAGACGAGAAGCTTCAGGTAGGCAGGGACGACGAGGGAGCTTGCCGTCAAGAGACGGCGGGCCCAGTGAAAAACGGAGATTCGACCCAGTCCTGCGAAGAGGGCGGGAGGGAGCTGGCTTCCTACCTACCCGCGGTGGCGTTTTGAAAAATACTTCTCGACGCCATTTGTTAGATTCTGCTGCAGCGGACATGGTAGCAAAATATAGCTATGCATCTTTTCTCTCACAGCCGGCGAAAAACGAGCTACAGAAGAACTTTAGGGGGGGGGGGGACAGGATCGATCGCGCAAAAATAGGGAGCGGCCAGAAATATCCCCAGCGAACTCCGATCAGCGGAGGGGCTGTTCGGAGCCCTACGTGAGGTCCAACTTCCAGTTTCTGACAAAAAAACAAACAGCGAACGAGGAGGAAACGAACCCCATTGAAACCTCTCGCCAACAACGGCCCTCGGCCTCGGAAACTCAAACAGACCAACGCCCGTCCGGCATCATCATCATCAAGGCAGTCGGCAGCGCAGAAAGGGAGAGAAAGAAGATAAGCGTCTCGATGAAAAATGGAACAGACAGACGGACGGACTGAGCGCGCGTCCCCTCGCGCGCGTCCCCTCGCGCGCCTCCCCACGGTCGCCTTGCCAATATCGAGTAGCCGCTGGCCAAACGAAAGAGCGGCCGCCGAAGGGAAAGGAGCTCTGAAATTCTCCCTTCTCGCCTGAGCCCGGTCCGGAATAGATGTACGATGTGAACGTTCTGTTTTTCCATAAACAACGCCGTCGAGCAACAGGCGTTGGGACAATTTTCAGCCTCACTGCGCCGGAAGTCTGCTGCGCTCTCCTTTCGCCCACAGTTTGGCCGTCATGAATCTACGCAATGTGAGAGTCTTCGGGAACGGATTGTGCCTCCCGTCGACGATTTCGCGAGTTGACCAAGGTCGAGCCCTAGCGAATCTCGTTACAACGAGTGTTGGAACAGCGGATTCCTCGGTTGAACGAACCGAAGTTCCACTCCTGCCGAAATGAGATTCCGTCGAATTCAACGGATCCCTCCGGGGCCTGGTGACTACAAAGCTCCGTTGTTCCCATTCTTTTGATAACCAGATAATCGGTTCTTGTGTTCGTCTCCATGGCTGACCCTCTCATCTCAAGCCCCGCTCACATCGATGGGTGAATGTAGGAGAAACGTTTCGGGGGTTCTCGGTATCGGGGGCAGCGGATATTCCGCATAGCTCGAATCGAAAGCGTGGAGACTTTCTTCATGTGTCAACACTCCAACATTTCAGCCGCACCACTTGCTCCTCACGATTGAAGGAGGACAGCTCTACCCCTGGCGTCCTTGGGTTATCCTGCGCAATACGTTTCGGGAGAGGATGGAACTTCATCAAGGACTTCACCAAGCTATTAGATTCGAAGTTCCAAGATCGAGGATGCCGCGAAACGCGACAACTCTGTGGGGTTTAATGCTTTGCCTCCACTTCATCCAAACGACCCGGGGCTCTGCGGGCCATACTGGCCGCGCAAGCGTGGGCTCGAACGCATTGTATTCATGTGAGAACGTTTGAATGTGTGGAGTCGCTTTCTCCGAGGATAGACTACAACAACAACAACAACAACAACGACAGAGAAGAAGACGATGGCGGAAGTTTCGCGCGAACGTATTAGAGGCCGCGCTTTGAGCTATGCATCTCGTGGGAGCTGTTTATTGCAACAACCCTCCTCGTGATGAACGGATGAGCGTTTGCCATAGTTCGGACTGTTCCCTTCTTTCTTATTTCGTCTCACTTCACCCTACTCTGTTCTTACCCAATCCTAAATCGCTGCGTCGCATCAAGTACTGAGCTCAGAATGGATCTCTGTGGAACTCCATGGCTCGCGAGGAGTACTGTGTGCCGGAATCCTTCGAGAAAGCGTTGCTCGCAATGCTCTCAGTTCCTGACACTCGACAGCGATGCCCGAGCCGTCAGCGTGCTCGAACCTCGCACGAGTTGGTCTCGAGCCGCATGTTTTGCCTCGTTTCACAAAAATCGGTCAGTCAGGCGCGCGGGAAGACAAACGATCGACAGGTCGATTCGTCTAAACTTAATCCAGCTCCGGGGAGCTTCCATGCAAACGCAACTCGATTCCGAAAACGGATGCACGTGCGGGGGTCACAGTTCGCAAAAGCAGCGTAACTGCACTGTGCAGCTGTCTGTTTATTCTCCTCCGTTCCGCGCAGGGTACGCTCATTCTGAAAGCGGAGAATCCGCGCGAATGAGCGCACTCAATGCCAAGACGGACATGTGGCTCGCCATGCATGCGCAGGACCCGCGAATAGGATCTCAGCTCGAAGCGCAACCCAAGCTGTCGATCGCAGCCGGATCGAATGCTTCAATTCTCCCGGCACGCGATGAATTTCTCGAAAAACTCGTTCGCGTCGCCGTGGTTCGCTGCTGGAGGACGAATCACTGAATCGAGAATGCATCTCATTCCAGAAGTCAAGTGACTCTTCGACGAGCAGCTTATCGTCATAGTGAGTTACAATATTATCAGATCTTTCCTCGGTCCGTGCTCTGGAGGTCAGCAGATGACTCCGGAGGCGCATTTCATAAACTGTCCGCTGCGTTGGCAGCATAGCAATGCGGAAATGTTAATATGATTGAAAGCCCGTGGGTTAAAAGCCGCTGGATCCCCTGAATTGTTTAACTCTGATTCAGACTTCGTTACCCGAGCTCGCTCGCTTGCGGCGGTTGCATGGGAGCTACGCGCTGTCAGCGGGCTATGCAGTCCTTCTCTCAGGGTTAGCTTGTAAACTCCCGCTATAAACGTTGAGTGCGTACAACGCCCGGCGCCAACCCGTGCAGGTGATATATTCATCTGGCTCCCCGATCTCTTGCTCCATCCCTTGCAGACGGACTACCACGGTTGCCTGCTCGGTCGCTATACATTTTCTTTCCCTCTCCTTCCGCTCTCCGTCGAGACGAAAAGGACTTCACGACACCCACGCAAACACATGGAGAGCAGAAGGGGAGCCGGCGAAAGCAGCTATTACGGAGCTGGGGCGAGAGGAGCGCGAATATAGCTACTTGAAATTAATAACTAAACTAGTCCCCTACTCGTGTGAGACCCTAAGAGGGTTAGCGTCAACGATATGTGGCGCTTGACGACCACGACTCCGGCTGCCGCAGTCGATGTGTAGCTTCAAAGCGCCTCTCATACGACTCTGATAACTTAATTTCCTGCTCCGAAGGCGTGCTGAGAATCCCATCGGCGTCAAGGAAGTTTTTCGACGACACGTACGAGACCTTCATCGACGGGATGGTTCCTGAGCTGGCCAGCCAACTCACTAGCTAAAAGACCGACAGATAGAACGCCCACGGGTCTCGAATCGTTCGAGTCGTAAAAACTACATTCGAAGCACATCGACCAGGAGTGAAAGAGTCCACTCCTGTTGCCGACTGGAAACGGGCTTCTGTTGGACCGCCAGAGTCTGGGGAAAACAAGCAAAACTCGGAGTCATTTTAATTAGAAGAACAAGTCTCATGTTCGAGCTCGCCGACGACGTTGCCTGTGTTGTTTCTGTCGTAGCCGCCGCCGCTGCTGTTGTTGTTGTGGTCGCCGTCGTCGTTGTGCGGTGGTGGAGGCTCCCGTAATTAGCGTTGCGCCGGAATGGACGGCGACGTCGTTTGAGGACGTTGTCGACGAGATGCCATCCGCAGCCTTTTTCTTCCTGCATCTTCGTCTCATCGTTCGTGACGTCACCCCCGCTCTCATCATTGTTGTTGTCGTCGTCAACCACCATCAAGTCGACCACCGTTCGCTCGAGGGAGAGGACCAACGAACTTTGACGTTGAAAGCGTAACGTTATGGTTCTTCCCTCGCTCCGTCCAGGTTTCCGTACGCCGTTGAAGCTTCTAGTACCAGAGGCGGAAGGATAGGTGTTTGCTTCTCGACACGGAGTTGAATTCAAGGTGGACCTAGAAGTTGGAAGACCCGCGAACCTGAGCGGAATGAATATCTGGAAACACTCACCATTTGGGGAATAATAATAAGCCGGAGCTGTCGGAGTCCGCGCCGTTTCGTAATGAGGACTATCCGACGGCGAGGCCATGAGCTGTCGACTCCCGGTATGAGTGTTCATCGTCAAGTTTCTAGGTGGCGCGGGGGGCCCATCTGGAAAGAATGACCGAAATCAGATCGTCCGCTCGTGCTGATACTCGCTGTCCCCTTTCCTGACCTCGATCCACGAGCTCCCACGACTGCGCTCGCAGGTGCTCTCTAGAGCCAACATATAGAAGTTGTTTCGACATCTTCTGAGCTTGTGCTGATAACGTGTTATCATCGCAATCTTCTCACTCCTCTCCAGCCGATATCGCGGTGTGGCCGATCTTTTGTTCGAGGAAGACTTTCATTAAGGCTATTGTGTATTGAAGGTCGCGAATTAGCGATAAGTGTAGGAAGCGAGGAAAACAGAAGCCATCGATTGCAACTCAACCCTATGTCTCGATGCGATGATCGAACATCGTGGTCTATGTGGAGCCGCCGTCGTGTCGTGTGCGCTGCTATCTGACAAACTGACTGACGGAGGAATGAAGGCACGGCAGTCCGATGAACTGGCGGTTCACCGGCAGTCCTCAACAAAGGAGGAGTTATTATGTAATTGAGTCATCTGTCTCTCGAACCTGTGCCTCCCGTGTCGACTGCTTGTCCGTTCGTCCGCGGCTCGGCTCACGGAGTCGCTGTGGAGCTGTTCATTGTGCTTTGAGAGCAATCCCTCATCTCCCTCGCTCCATCCCACTCCCCACGTTCCCCGAATTTCCACTGCCCCGCTCGGCTTTGTTGTACGATGGTGGGTATCCACATATGCAGGCAGCGACGGTTGGCGGCGGCGACAACAACACAGAGTCCCCCTGAGCGGGAAAGCGAGCGTACTTACGTCTGTACATACGGTCCAAGTGGGAATTGTTAGCATTGTTTTTCCACTGGTTGGTTGCCCACGCCGCACGCGATACCCGGGTGGGTCCCAAGTGTTCGTACACGTACCCTACGTTCCATAAACAGAGCGCGCGAATATCTCGCAATCGAAAAATAATAACAGCTTTTCGTGTTTCTCGTTCCCGTGCCTAGAAACAACAAACCGGGCGGCAAACAAGGTCCAACGATAAAACCCAAGACGCAGCCTTGAGCCTGCTAGCTGCTACTTAGACACAGCCCTTCAGGGCTACAGATCGCTCAATCCAAGATCACGTGGCTCGAAGCGTGCGTTCCCGTCATGAGATTCTCCTCCGCTTTTATCTTTTTGTCTCGTTTCCTAACTCGAGCATTGAAAAGCCGATCGATCGATCATCTCTTCCGCGTTGTCCTGGTTTTCGGCAAAGGCGCCGACGCGGTGTCTTCTGTCCGGACCTATATCTCTTCGGCGCTTCATGACAGAGTACGTAGAGTATATCGCCGAGTGGTGCTGTGCTGCGCACCACTGCGGTGCTATCTTCCGAGCTGGCCGGCGGACAAGGGCGAACGAACGTACCTACCCTGCAGCAAGAGACCCTGTCGGACCGCCTTCAAGTCGGACAGTGAGCTTGCTGCACGGATTCCGTCGAGCTTATCTTAGTCCTGGCATCCATCAAGTAATCTCCCCACCCATAGCGCACGTACGACGGCCGCTCTACTTGAGAACACGCAGTTATTATGCAACCACTGGAGCTTGTCGTGCCGCTCCGTCCGTTTGTTCGCTGTCGAGCCGCTCAGATAGCCGCGAGATTTCCGGATTGATCTTGTGAGACTTCACACAGGAGAATCGATTGAATGGCCGAGTGGTCGGCAAACGCAGGGTTGAGCGTGAGCGCTGAGTTCGACCCTTCCCGCCAACTCTCCGGCTGGGAAAGGAGCCAGATTTGAGCTCGGTACGGAGGGCTCCATGACACCAGGAACAGACGTCCTTGGCGAAGCTCCCCAGCGCATGAAATGTTCCGACTCTTCCACCAGAGAGATCCAGTCTCGGACACACCTCCGGACAGAGGATCTATCAATCAATTGTGCGACTAGTACATGAATGTGTGAGCAGTGGGGTGGCCGCGCGATGTAGGATTCCCACTCCTTTGCGGATTTGGCAGAAGTCGGGCCTCGCTTGTTTGGCCTGGGCTGTGCTGGCGCAACGTGCGTAATGCGATTACGTCCAGCAGCAGCAGCAGGCTGCAAGTACCGACTAACAAGATCCTTCTCCTATTAGGAACGAAAACCGACTACACAGCCCGCCAGCCACCCAGCTACCGAGTCGACAAGGCAGCCAACAGACGCACAAGCAGACCGATGGCGTTCGGATGGACGGACGGACGGACGGATGGAGAAGTCAGATAGCTCGGTGGTAGTCAGCCTCTGGAAGCGATAGCAGCTCTCAACGAAACCACTCTGACATACTAGTACACCAGAGTGAGCTGGTTACTCCACTCCAGATCTACTTTTCCAGTTTGACGACGACCCCGCGAGAAGATAACATTGTCCACAAAATGCTCTCCAAAACAAATATCAGAGCAATCGCTGGAGTTATTGTTAGCTCGACCCGCCCGGTACGAGCGAACGATTGAGCAAATCCAATATTTTCAGAAACTTCAGAGCGGACAAGGACGACCTACGTTGGGGGAATTTCTCCGCCGACGGCCTCCATTTCCCTGCGGGAGCATCTGGAACGACGAAGGAGAGAAAGAGGAGGCAATTCCGGCGAACCGCGCACGAACCGGCCACGCGACCAAAATCATTGTCAGGAAACGCTGTTGGGAGTCGGCTCAGGGGATTCCCCCTCTTCTCAGAACATTGTAGATGGCTAGGCCGTCCTTTGGAGTCCATCGACAGAGTTTCGGCCAGAGATTCCCGTCAAGAAAACTGAACTCCAGTCGGTGAATTTCCACCAACGGAACCAGAACTTGCTCACCGGGGATGATTTCCTCCTCCTTTCCAACGTCGGAGTACAGATCCGATTCACTTCCTCAATATGCGGGCTATCAGCGCTCCGAATCGGTCCAACTTGAGGTCGTCGCCCGTTTGCCAGCGGCCAAACGAAGAAGTTGATTCGCGGGCAAACAATCTGCGTCGTTCGTCGCAGTGAGCGACTTTCTCGAATCGCTTGCAGATCGGCCTGCATTGAATTCGTCATCGCGTTCGGAAAGTTTGTCCGCGAGCGCTTCTTCTCCTCTCTCCCGGCTCTCCCGTGCTAGCCTCAGACACGCCGCAACGACAACACGCATTGAATTTCTAAGCTTGCGCGAACTTCCTTCCTTGGGAATCAAACAGTCTGTTGCCGCGACGGAACATACACACAGCGTGCTCTGGTTCCGGAAGTTGCCCGCGCAACACGCGAACAAGATGATTGATTCTCCTCAGAATCAATTATGTTCGACTCGCGGTCTCCGACCGGCTGTCTCGGATCATCTTCTGCAATTATTCCCGTCATAGATTCTGCTCGAGTTTTTCTTCCACGCAATCACAACTGGCTGGCACGACGTTTCGAACCGTCCCGGGAAACAGTCCTGCTGCCGCGAGCTTTCGTTTAAGCCAGAAAGTCCGGTCGAGGGAGTGCTATCCGAGAGCGGAAGCCGAAGACCACTAGTCTGTGGTTGGATGAACCCTCTCAATGGCAGCTCGAGCAGGAGTCTCAGCCGGCATAAATGCAGGAAGGCAAAAAGGATGAAACGGATGTAGATTAAGAGCGAACGGAAACGGAAACGCAACTATGATGAATTGATCCTTAAAGCATGGATAACGTCGGGGAAGAATGAAACGATGAGGAATAAAAAGTCCCGAGGAGAGCTCCCGCGACACAGCCCACAGTAAGCGACCCGCGCTCGGTCGTGGCCCAGCCGGGGTCGCGACCCGATTCCGCCCCGTTGGAGGGAGAAAGATTCGGCCTGCGACACGTCCTGATATTTTCAAGCCACCAAACTCCGAGCTTGCCGCTCTCGGGACTTCCACTATGAACACGCTCGATCGGTGTCATCCGCTAACGTCACCAGTTAGCTCTTCACTTCTTTCGGCTCGGGAGGTCTAACGGGGTCGAGGCTCTTTCAAGCACTTGTCTGGCCTGGAAACGTTGGCCTGTCCGGATGCGAAAGAAGTTTGGGAACGTGGGGGAAGTTGGGCAAACCGGCAGGAGGTCCGAGGGCCGTGCCGCGGCTCGGTCAGGCTGGAAGCTAAGGAGGAGCTGAAAGGCGACCGGGGCGGCTGGCTGTCTTTCCGTCAGGTCAATTTTGAAGCGCCAATCCCCGCAATCCTCAATCGGGATTTTTGAGGCCTCAGCGGAAGCTTTCGGCAGCTGTTCGCTTCTTTCCTCTGCCTTCCCTCCCCGCTTCCATCAAATTCCATTGCAGAAAAAGCGGCGGCGACGGGAAGCAGAAGGGGTCGGGGACAGTCAAGAAATATGAGATTCTAGGGCCGCTGGTGCAGCTCCCGTGGGCCCTTCATATTCATTCGTTGTTCCCCTGGCGCCACGGCTGTCCCTCGTTCCCCATCCTGCTTTGACCTCGTTCCTTTCGTCGACCTTCGGCATCCTTGCCGCTCCTACTGGTGTTGTTGTTGCTGCCGTAGACGTCAAACGGATGGAGGAACATCGACGTCGTACGTCGCATACGGAGGATGTCGACAAAGGATCCCGAGCTTGCTTCTATTTCAAAGCAATGTACGTACGTGCAATCCGATATGGGAGCAAGCGCGTCCTCGAATATCCCACAGAATACGAATGCAACAAACCAGTTCAGACTCCGCTGAGCATTTATGATTGCGAGGAGGGCTGCAGGCGGGCGGCGAGCACGACGCGCTCGTCTAAACTTTCTCCAGATGTTGGCTTTCTTGAACAGAGGTGCCACCGAGAACCGGCTCGGACACCGATTAGACAAACGAACTCCACGAGTTCAAACTCCTTGCTCGGGAGTGACTCGGATGAAGAGCTCGGGCATGTTTGCAAAACTAACAGGAGGCCCCCGACCCAAGTTCGGGCAGATCAGGGCTGAGGAGGAGCGCGACGCGAGGACAACACGAATGCGAGAACGTCGCCGACGAATGTACGTGCCTTGTGTAACTTAGCCTCGCCGTCAGCTTGGATCGGCGCTGGTTCCGAGCACAGCCCGCGGCAGACGCAGTGTGAAGACATCTCCCCGTAACCCTGTCTCAAATTCACCTGGCCCAGGGAAACATCCTTGGCAAAGTTCGCCGGCGTCGGGGGCGGCCTCAGACACCGAGTTCGTGTCTCGGGAGGTGGCATCGCCTGCGCCGACTCTTATGATAATAATCGATGGATACTCCTGCGTCTCGGCGCGCCACGTTTGTGGTGAACATTCGAGGTGCATTTGCATATCTCGATGTAACGACGTCAAGCCAATCTACATCAATGAGGCTCTCAGAGCTAAAGTATGCTCCTATCCGGGTCGGTGAGGGCGGGTTCGAGGTCAGCTATCATTACCGCGGTGTCTGAAGAACGCTCCCTCCGTAGCTTGCTTCGACGATGACGATAATAAGCTTATAATCGCAAAACCCTGCCTGAAGTGCGACTCCCTTCGGGACAGAACCGGCACCCGGGCAGGAAAGTCGGGCGGTCGGGTTCCGCTGCGCGGAGTAAGAACTTCACGCCGCCGCGAACCCTGCTCTCGAAAACGAAGGCTGCAGCCGCACCCGTTGCAACTGGTGGTAGCAGGCTGGCGGGGTTGAGAAGCGGACGGAGGCGCTGGAGGACCGCCTGACGCGCCGGCTGATCGGGCGGCCTGTAGCAGCCACACAGAGTCGGATGGGAGGCAAGTTTTCAAAGTTTCGTGGCCGCTCACTCTTCTTGAGCGTTATGCAGTAATTAAATCCTCATCAGTAGATGCGGACGGGACCCCCTTACTCGCTCCAAACGCTTCCAGCGGGCTCGCCATACTAGCGCCTCGCCAATATGAGCGAGATAGGACACAGCCGCACAAAGCCTCGCCATCCGACGTTTCGGCGACTAGCGGCTAATAGCCTCCGGTGCGTGGGTGGCTCCGTACATCTGCGTTCGCATCCTTGCTTCTGTACAAACAGCCGTGCGAGCCAACCGCCGACTTAGCGATTTGCCGGAAAGCCAACTGACCGAGTGGTCATTCACAGACCTCAGGTGGGACCTAAATACCTCGTTCGGCTTTCTCGCGGAAATAGTTCCCGTTGGAACTCTACCACGGAGCGCGAATGAATTCCATTTCACGCCGAAACCGGTGGGCTCCTCTGGGATTCCGGTTCCCGGAGCCTGGTTTTGAACGTTATCGGGCAATTTACGTTATCATCGCTCTCCGAGAGCTGCGACGAAACAAGAACGCGCGGATTCAAGGCTCCGATGGCTCGTTTTGCGAATTTCCCCACTTCCCCGCGGATCTTTATCTCGTAATAGTCTTCATGCGCTCCGGGACCCGTCATTGGTTGGCAGAGTCGGGAATGCCGTCATCAAAATTCGAGCGCCGCGACGGCCGTTTCTCAAACGAGCGCGAAGGGAACCGGTTGCCTCGTTGAATCTCACCACGGGGAAAACCGGGGAAAAATCGACCTCAGCGAGGAATGAAATGAACATTGCGCGCTCAATTGGCTCGTGATGAGCCTGGGGCTGAGACCCCCGAAAAGAGTTCAAGTTTCCCGGAATATTCATCCAGAACGAGCGATGAGATGTCGGTGGATTCCTTCTCCCTGAGGGAGCGTCTAAATCCACCCCCCATCGGCGCCAGCGAGCTGCTCTCCAGTCAGCTCCATCTGCTCCCCGATAAAACCTGAGATTCGACTGGTTCCGGCTGTGCCCGAGCTCAAGTCGGGACTCGCCCTGCCTCGGCACTGAAGCGATTTCGGAATCAAACGCATGATTTCCACCTAGAAGCATGACTTATGTGACAATATTGCTCGTCTCTCCTGTGACTTTATGAGCATCGGCGAGAATATAACCGAGAGCCGTAACGCTAAGCGTTCGCTAGTCTCGGAACTCACTCTCCGATGCTAGCCGGGCGGAAATGTATTCGGTCATATTTTCGGGTGTTTCGTTTTGAAGCAATCTACGGCAACGGTGGAAGCAATCGAAGACGCCGCTTGAAGATGGCGCTTCGATCCACCTCTCAAAGGACGACACCGAGTTGTGCAGGCACTTTCAACCAGGGAATAACCGGAGTCACCAGTCCTCGGGAAAACAGTACTAATGAATGGTTCCGATCTCGAAAGTTGCGATAGAGGCCCTCGAAGGAAGAAAAGTAACGGGAACTCACTTCTGACGTTGTGCTGTTGGAGCATAATGCCCGCAGTTTGGTTGTTGTTTGATCCTGTGGAGCTCAAAGCGGTGAGTTCACTCTCGTTTGCGTAGGTTCCATCGTCATCGGAGTTGGTTCCTGAGGATCCTGAGAGCGCGTTGTTCTTACGATGAGTAGCGGCCTGATTGAGCGACGCGTATCTCTGTCCTACCCAATTCGCCGGTGGGTTTGCCTGTTCGTAGATGTTGCTGCCATCATCGGTGAGATCGTCGGAGCCGTCGCCCGAGAATCTCGATTGGGGATAGTAGGCTCGTCGGGACGCCACCGTGAAATCACCTGCGGATGGAAATGAAAGTTGATCAACCTCCTGAACGCAATCCGTTCGCGCCAATCCCCGGTCCGGGGAGCCACACCGTTCCTCGCCGTCCTATTTGTTCGGTTCCGTGAAGAGTTCCGTGTAGCGGCTAATGAGACAACTAATTCCAAAGAAAGGATCCTGAGACATCTGCTCGACTTACAACTCCATCCATCGATTAACCGTTGGCAAATCGCTGATTCCCAACGCTTCGGACGAAGGGATCGATAATTTCTGTGATTGATACAACGAGCAGCAGTAATTAGATTTGATGATGCTTTCGTTTCGGCCTGCGAGGCTGGCGGCGTGACACGAAAATCGTTCCCGGTGTCATATTGCCATCGCCGGGGCGTCTATTTGCCCGGGTGAGCTTTGCAGCGAGAATCAGAAGAACGAGCAAACAAATAAAGATGTCGGAGAAGATGCGGGTCGAAGACGGAGATTTGTTTCTAGACAAGTTCACTCCGAATGCCCTGGGATCTGGCGTGCAGAACATCAACCTCACACACCGACTGCCGAAAGACACAGTGAAGATAATCTCGAAAGAGAAAACCATCCAGGGTCAAGCACCTGCTTACAGCGGGACGCGAGACAAAGATAGCAAGAAGTAGATCCACTGCAATCAAAGTTTTTATATGCTTCTCGTTTTTTTGTGGCGCTCTGCTTTTCACAAACGCGGTCGCTCAATCAAACTGGAGTCGCATTTGGAAGCGATCCGGACCTTAGATCACATCGCCATAAACCAGATATCGGACGAATTCTTTCTGAGCGAAGTCCCATGTTCCAGCTTTGACCTCAACAAACACCTAGCTGCATTGGGGAGCGAAGACTTGTTCAAGGTGGCACTTGTGACAAATAGCCTCAGAGTTATGAGGCGTTGACTTGCGTCTCCGCGCTATCGACGGGCATGTTTATTGACACATGTGCCACTAGAGGATTCAGAGTTGACACAAACAAGAATATCGCAACTAATATATCCGCCTCGCGAAGTCTGCGATGAATTTGGAGTTCTCCTCTTCTAGTAATTTGCATCACATGAAAATCTCGTTGATCTCATTGATTTTCGGCCAACAGTCAGCATTGAAATGGACGAATCTTGAAGGACGAAATGTCGCGCCCCTGTCGTCGAGTTATTTTCTCCGTTTCTGCTCGCTCAAAAACGATCGATTCGATTCGTCATGAAAGAAGGGTGTTCGAAGAAGAACTGGAGCCAGAAGATAGAGAGCGACTCGTACTTTTTTTTAGCCGCAGTGGGAAGGGTCGTCACAGCTGAGATAACAGGAACGATATAACGAACCCAAAGAAACCGGAGGACAGCCGAAGATCAGTAAATGACGGCGGAGTGACTGAATGTCCGACTAACGGGCAACTGCGAAGGCGTAGTTGTTTTCGCGGCGCCTTCTCCCACGTTGCTCTCCTCAGCATTGCTCCGCCAACTTTTTTTCACGGTTCCATCAATCGTCAGGCATTTGGATGCTGTCGGTCTTGCCATCGCTTCGGCTGCTGGCGGCAGATAGAGTTGTCCACTGTCAACTTGTTCTCTTATCAGCGGTGTTCGATTCGGAGAGGCCACAGAGAAAGCATGATGTGGGTTCACAGATTTCACGAGCGACCCAGCAGCGCATCCTAATCACAAGCTGCGGGTCGGAAACGTGGAGGATTCAGATAAAGCCTTCGCTGTCAACGAGCGCACCCTCACAGATGAGAGCCTTGTTGAAATTGTTGGATTGCTCTCTCTCTCTCCCTTGGGTGGGATCTCGTTCAAAAGGAAACATCGGAAAACGATCGAGTCGTTTCTATTTCAGAATTTCTCGAATTTCGACCATCGAGGAGCGCCATTTAGCCAATGATATCCGCAGTTGCTTTCCTGCTCGATGTTCACAGCAGTAGCCTTTGAGACAGCGAGACATATAGTACCCCTCTCCCTTGTTGGTGGAGTCCTGGAAATTGTTTGCTCATCGGGACGAGAGATTCCAATTAAGGCAGCGGTCACGAGTCATTTATTCTGATGGCGAGCTTGCCGGTCGGCCAGTCAGCCAGAAAGCAAACACAATAGTTAGTACGGCCAGCGGTTGCGACGCGGGCCGACTGGAAACTATGCTTTCGTTGTCGTTTCCTGACTCGCTCGCTTCTTCTGCGTTTCCGTCCGAGCTCGGAAGCAACAACGAAAAAAGTAACTCGAATATTGGGCTCTTTAGCTCAATAGTCTCCACCAGCCTTTCGGTTTGTCAATCTGAAGAGCGTCGGCCGACTAGTTGGGAAACAGCGTCCGGGCAGGCAGGCAGGCAGGCAGCCGGCCAGCCAGGCAGAGCTGCTGCTTTGTCTTCTCGTGACCCTCCGCCCGCGTGCGGCCTCCGGGTGATGTTTGAGTTGAGAATCTCGGTTCGTTTCTTTTGTCCCCTATTTTCAGACGCATGCGGAGAAGACTCTCTTGTTCGCTCTCGTTCGTCTGCTAATGCACATACGTTGGGACAGCCTGTTGTGGCAGACTCGGTCATTTGAGCGGCCGTTGGTCGCCGCGACAGGATGAAGTCAAAAGTGTCGTATGCAGAGAGAAGTCACTGATTCGGGGAGAGACCACTGGACATTGGCCAGAAGCAATTCGGAAGCCCGGCCTCTTCCGAAAGCTTCCCGCTACGCGACTGGTCGCCGCGTCTGGTGGCTTCCAATGGCGCTGCCGCGGCGGCCGTTACTGCTTAGTGGCAAACTGCTTGGCTAACTGCTGTCAACCGAGTGGCACCCGTCGCTCAACAGCTGCTACCAGCATTTAATCTCAATGGAGAGAAGAGAATGAAGCAAAAAAAGAATCAGTCTACGCGGGCCAGGTCCACAACGGACCTTCAACCTTTACGATTGGCAGTATCGTCAGCACAACAGGCATGTAGTGTTTGACAGAATCTTTCTACAATGAAAACTAGGCGCGCGTCGTTCCCCGGGTCCCTATACTCTGTGACCGATGACAGCTCCTGGTTGTCTTGCTGATTATGGAGTGCGCATCTACCGTTTGACCTGTTCCGGAACGTCTTCAACAGTAGCCGCCGACGCAGGACTTTGGCTCAGTGGATCAGTCTGCTCAGGCACAGCAACAACAACAACAACGATGCCGACAGCTTCTAGCATCACAAACACCGACCACACTTCTATTCTACGCGGGGATTTCCGTTGAGTGCACTTGTGGCTCGCGTGCAAAAGCCATCGAGTCCGTGATGCGCGCCCACAAACTCAGTGAGAGGACACATTTCGTCGACGTCCCCGCCACTAACGGTGTCATACCCTTGCGCGAGGCACTTGCACACACCTTCTTCACGTTGTTGGCACTCTTACGGATTAGCAGCTTCCCTCCTCTGTATCCCACCTACTCTGTATATTTTTCGCTCACTCTCAAGATCGGTTCTCGTGAAACACGTGCCTTGCTCGCTTGTATCCGTGCACTCAACACAAGATCCACTACCTGGAGTGGACAACCAAGTCCTGGATTGCTTCCTCACCAGCTGATTACTCGCCCATCTCTGCTCCGAGCGGTGTGCCCTCGCCGTCGACCTCACGTATCAATTCCACAACCGCGTTTGGGAAGATCGTCAAAGGAAGCTTCTACCGGGCCCGAAGAATTTCGCCCGGTTAGGGTTCGAGAAAAAGGGAGTCCGGGAGAGAATTCGCTGCAGTCGCTCGTTTGAAACGAACTCCCACAGCTCACGTCATGATTTCAGACATCGGCCGGCGAGGCAGAGAATTTCGTTTCGATCTGTTGTCACATATGTATGTATGCGGATCCAAAATCTGCGCATTGGGTTAGCTCGAAGCTTCAGATCGACCGAAATCGTCCGTTCGCTTCTGCCGCTTCATGGAGTTCCTCACTCCTCGGCTGCTGAGGTTCCGTTCATTGAGCTACTCCACCGCTCAGTCAATAGGATGCAATCACTACGACAAGCTCTCCGTTGTGTAACTGAGTACATGAGCGTGCTTGTCGAAAATTGCGGTTCCGCCAAACGAGAAACGAACTCATCGGATAATTAGGAGGTTTCATCAAGGGTACCCGAAACGGCAACGAGGAGTCGAGGCAATGCGCGAGGTCGCCGAGCGGCTGACAGGATCTAATCAGCAGCTCCTCCGTCCGAAGTTCTTCAAGATGTCAGTCAAGTTCAAAACCGTTCACGGACTCATTTTACGACCTTCAAGCACGCATGAGCGTCACGTGCATCGCGTGTCTGACCCGTCGTTCGTGCGTCTGTTTGTCTCCCGTGCTGTCGGCATGCAGTTCCCTCCGCGCCGCGATCACGCATTTAAAAATAAAATACCGCGCCCGCGCCAACTTTGCGAGCGGTCGCATGGTTGGTAAGCGTCACTGGGCTGCCCATGGTCTCGGTGGATGACGGATGGCCATTTTTTGTTTTGACCGATTTTGTGGCTTTCAGGTCGTTTGGCCCGACAAAAAACGCAGCCGCAGGTTCAAAAGTCGGTGCAAACACCGCCCAAAAACGGCGGGTTTGATGATGATTGTCGTGGGTGGGCAAGCTACTGTCTGTTAGTCCCAGTCGCTACCTGGACGGACTCAACTCAGCTGGAACAAACCAAAACTGAGCTCGCCGAGTACCTGTCCCGTTCTATCCTCTCAGTCCTGCACGTCTGTCTGCCTCTCGGCTGGACCAGGTCCCAAACTCCTGGAAGACAGATGGCGTGCTTGTTCTTTATCGGCGAGCTGGTGGTGGCAACGTTCCGTTCCCGCGGCGGCGGCCGTAGTTGTTGTCATTGTTGATGATCGAGACGCTAAAGAGACGCATGACAAGTTTGCCGATGATGGTTTGGCTCTTGTTTCCTTCCTGTAGACGTTGCTGCTGCGGCTGGTGTTCCTCCTCCCTCATGCCCAGAATGATGACGGAGACGGCGACAACAACCAACACAACAGCATGGGCCAACAACGACAACATTGTCGTCGACGACGGCATGCATAGGATGCGCCCACCAAAAAGAGCAACACCCTACAGCAGCTGAAGCTAAACGCGCGGCTAGCATGGACAGCTGCGACGTCGTCAATCACGTCTCGCGTTGACCAAAATGGAGAGATAGCAAAGGCTCAGAGCGAACAATGCTTTTTTCTACGGCAGGGCGGTGGACTTCTGCTCTCGCCGCTACTTGACTGCTCGCTACCCTCTGTCACGAAACGAATCAAGCAGACAGCAGCAAAGCGAGTTATTAAATCAAGGGCGGCAACAAGCACAGCCTGTAGAGAAATCCGAAGCTTTTAAAGGCGAGGCCGTCGGAAGCCAAAAACCAGAAGGCAAACAGCGAAAATTGAGCCAACAGAGCCTCGGCACTCTTCGAGAGATCATCTTGTCAAGATTGAGATCCCTAAACAGGCACGCATCCACACGTAGTTGAAGAAGAAAAAATGTTATGGCCAACTGGAACCAGCTGCTAGCTGGTCGTTCGCAGGTTCGGTAATCTTCCCTCTCGGAAAACTCGTCGTGCCTTATTTTTACTCAGGCGGACTCTTCCTCCTATTCCTGAGGATTCTCTCCACTCCGATATCACGATTTCAGCGATTTCTCAGTTTTTCTTTCGGTGTTCACGCCGCAACCATCCAGTTGATATCTGATCAGTCGTCCTGGCCGCGCGGCGTCGAGGAAGAAACAGAGGAATTGTAAGAGGCCCAAGATTGATTCCTTGAAGAGTCGGGCGCTACTTTTCACGCCTGAAGAGAATCCTATATTTGGGACTGAATAATTCCAAGGACTGCACGAACAAATCAGGCCCTCTTCCTCCCGGTTTTCTTTTTTCGAAACGAAAACGTGGTCACGCTCACAATCAAAGCGCACCACGACGACCAGAGACGGCGGCGCTATAGAAGCGAGGAAAAGAGAAGAACGAGCTCGCGCTTTCGCTTGAGATCGATTCATTGCCTCTGAAACGGTGGACACGCTGGAAGTTCTTCTAGGATCGGTCCAGCACCAGAACACCATCACCGTGGGATGAGCTGCTCAGGCCGGTGGCCTTCGCCCGCCAGCAGTATCACAATCAAGTCGTCCTGAATCACTACAGCTGATCGGACTTAACGACAAGTGCGAAGAGAGCTTCAAAAGTGCCGACGACCCCACTGGATCAACGGAGGGCCTTGGGGCAGGACTCCGGCCGTGATCGACGTCTCAGTAGCGCCCGTTGAAAGGCTATGAGAGAAAATGAACGAGCGACGAACAACACACATCGAGCAGTGAACTAAGCGAGCCGAGACTTCGTAGACGTACGACAGACGCTGCAGCTGTCCTTGCACTCGATGAGCTGCCCCTTGAAACTTGCGATCCGATGGCAAGAACAACGAGGCCACTGAACGGAGAGACAACACAGTTGTTCGGAACAACTTTTTTTGCTGGCTGCCCCATCTGTTCCGAGAAGAGGACAGTTCGAGCGGCCTTCGGGTGTTTTTTTCTGGAGTCGGCGCTTCTTTGCCGTGCTGTGTATCCTGAACCTCGTAGCTTTTCGTTGTTTGGAGTTGCACACAACAGCTTCCTCCGGCAGCTGTAACTTCGACAGCCAGCTGCAGAAAGATCTCCATGTAGCGTGCGCCGAAACCCAGATCGAGCTAGTTGTTTGCATGGAACCCCCCGGACCGTCGCCCCATAATCTGCTTCGGCGCTTGCTGTCTCGATGAGCACCAGCGGAACCGGCAGGATCCAGTTTCCAGATCCGAAGGCGCTACCATTGCAAGCTGCCTGGGGTTCAAAACGGTTCCCACGGGGAAACTAGGGTAGGGCTGTCCTCGGCCATCGTCCTGGACGCAAGATGGACGAGAGATTGGTCTTCAGTCTTTTGCTCTTATCTCACACGGACAGAGAGAAAATGGCTGCGGTGTTTCGTTCAAATAGTATATGGTGCGCAGTGACGTGCCGCAGCTGCATGTACTACAAACTCCAGCAGGGTGGCTGCCAGCTGGCTGTTGGAGGTTTGCTGTCGGGGAGAAGGGTGAATTGCTTGCTCGCCTACTCGCTCGGCTCCGTGGCTTGCCCCGCTCGCTGGCCAGGGATGAGAGACGAGCTTTTTGCACAGCGGGGAAAACACGTGATCGGCAAGCGGATCTAACAGCGATCCGGCATACTTCTTCGTTCTCCCGTTCTTTGCGTTTTTCACCCGTTTTTATTCGTGGCTCGACCACGGTCGAGGCACAGAACATCATAGATCTTGAATTCCGCTCTTTGACGCCAACGTGTATTCGCCCCCGTGCTCCAGTTTAGGCTGCTGTTCTTCGCTCGCTCTCCGCGAATTCAGAAATCACGAGGCGACGTCGAGAACCGCAGCCATGCGTGGTCCTGTGTCGGATTTCGAGGTTCCGGAATCACTCGCGCGGTGCATTTGCGACTGTCGCGAACGAGTTTGCCAACAATAAACTATAATTTATAATCGCGTGCATGTGTGTGCAGCAAGAATGAGCGTGCACACATAATACAGTGAATACATAATATTATATGAGTGTGTATCAAGCTCGGAGCAAGACGACAACGGCAATAACAAAAGCCGACGTGAGGAACCTATACGTGACTAATTAGCGTCTGCACGTCGGGCCAAGTGGCTTTGGAAGACGCGAACGACCATTCAGTCATTCCGGTCTTACCATGCCGATGGACATCCTGCACGCTCCAAAAACCGATGACTGCTCCTACACGATTTTCACGGAGAGGGATACAAGCATTCCGAACAGCCAGGCGCCGATGGTTTATTAGTAATTGAAAGCATCGATGGCTTCTCGGCTGCACCGATTCTCCGCGATTATCGACTCAAGCACGTATGCGCCACCCATTGCCGACGACGACGCCTGAAAGTTGCGCAGCCTCGAATGTTTTGATCTGCGCGTGTCTGTGTGCTCAGGGATCAATCGAAAGAGATTGAGGAGATCGGAGCAGTGGTTGTTGTTGGCGTCTGTGTTGTTTGGTGGCAACCGCCGACATCGAAGTCACCGTCAACAGCCCTCTGAGCCCCTCTCCCGGCACCTTGAGATTGCAAGCAACTATCGGAAATCAATGCTCATCTCACAAAGGTCGATTGTCATCGCCGTGGTCGAGGTGAAGGGCGACTACAACGGCAACAGAGACTGGGGTGACTGGTTGGCCGTCTCGACTGATTTCAGCGCGAACGTCTCATCGCTTCCCAACGGTCCCGTCCTGCATGAAGTTCCGCTGCGAGCGACACCATCCTCGAGCCTCGCGCCAGCAATGAAGTCTCACTGGAGGATGGCACTTCTTCAACCCTAAATAAATCCCAGGAGAGCGCTTGCCTGCGACGCTTTGATGTGGTTCTCCTTTGTTGTATTTCTCTGCCTCTCCTTGAGCGTTCTCGTTGCTGCAGTGCTTGTCTTAGTTTTGGATTCAAGGGCAGCGCTCGTCGAGCCTGCGTACCGTTTCTTCTTCGCGAAACTGCAATTTAATTCTAACAGTCTGAACCCGAGAAAAACAGGACAATTTCCAGAGTTCCTGTCTCGGGTTCGGGAGCCCCGCAGAGCCCCCAGTCCACACGACCCAGGATGCGGTCGGGCCATTTATGCCTCACAAGGAATAGCATGAGGCGGTCGCAAACTTCAAGGAAACAAGGAAGGCAGCACGGGAGAGGAGCAGGGACGCAAGCTCCGAACAAACGGCAAACGAGAGGGAAGAGATTGATTCGAACGATCTCGTTCAACGAAGAGGACCACACTACTGTCGGTGCTTGTTGTCAGGAGTGGGTCGTCAAAGGATGTTGCACACGTTCCCTGGATCTTGCTCGGATAGTCTCTTGAACTTTCCATCAGCAGAGGAGAGCAGGAGAGCGTGGGAGCGGGGATCAAGGGGAGGAGCACCGGTCGAAACAGATGGTGTTTGTAGATTTTTGAAATTTAAGTGCGCCTCTTGAGAACGCCTAGGACATCACCGCTTGTCAGGATCGAACGCACAAACATTGGCAACAAATTTAGCCGAGACTAATGTTCGGTGGGAAACCGTTAGGACAGGGCGGTGTCGTAACCGATTGTCGAGCTGACAGATCGACCAATGGAAAGTGCGTTCGACGCGTCCTCGAACGACTTACGCGGGGGAGAGGAGGGGACGAGAGCGAAGTAGAGGACAACGACGCTTTTCCAACCGTTCGATGTACTTCTCGGAATTAGACGACAGTGTCTGAGAACGGGTGTGGGGATTCCCTAACGGGACGCGCGAGAAAACCGAGCCAGGCCACCAGACCTTGGTCGGCTCTTGACTGGCTGCCAGGCAGGCGGCTTCGGGGCGGTAAGCCGCGGACGCAATCCCCACAGCCCACAACGCAATCCGGATCTGAATTGTAAATTTTTGAAGGGAACGACGAGGAAGAAGGAGAACCGAGAGAGAAAGAAGCCAAAGAGCAAACTGGAAATGCCCAACCAGTTACACCAGTCGCAGCAGCAATACCCGAGAGACTCCAGCCTGAGTCTGTGAAGGGGGAGTTACAGCGAGGAATATGTGGAAGCAAGAAATCTCCATGAGGCAAGTATTGCACTCTTCCCTCCGGGGTCTGGCTCGTTGCTTCGTACGCTCGTTGACTCGTTCCGTTTAGCCATCGGTGGACTTGACTCGGGATGGTTTCATCGATACGGAACACATCCAGGGTACTGCAAGTTCCTCTTGTTCCTTTCCAGAGGCAAGAAGGGCGACAACCCTTCGAGGGGCGGACTCGACTCCCAAGGTCCCGATAGCATTTTTCCCGCTGCCTCCCACACGATGCTCTCCAAAATGGGGGTTGGGTGGATCGGAGATCATGCATTCACCAGCACATGGAAAGGAGAAGTTGCAGCTCCATTATAGAAGGCGGGTGGATATAGAATGGTAGCCCCCGAGGAAGCCACTGCACCTGGGAGCTCGCAGAGGTCCTATTTGCAGGCTCGGGCAACGATGCGCAGTTGTCAATTCCGCGAGGTGCTGCATGCGATGGATGTTTTGATATGTCGAAGCTTAGTTTTTGTTCTACTTCAACAGAGTGTTCGCGTAGTCGGCATCAACAACACCGAAAGCGAAATAGAGACAACCCACACACGCGCGCAGTTTCTCGCACGCAGACGATTTGGTGCGCAAACAGGAACGAACAAATATGCCAGAGTGCTATGTGCGTTCGCGTTCGTTCGTTTGTTTGTACGTACGAACCAACGAACGATCGTAGTGTGTGCGGGAAGAACTGGGGAACGGAGGCGAGCTTCGCATTCGGTCCGTCCGGGATTACGGGATCACCACCGAGAGGAGAACCCTGTGAGAGGCTGCAGCCTGTTTGCCGGTCTGGTGGCAGAGGGGATGCGCTGACGGCCGAGATGGAGGGGGACAGGGAAGAAGAGGAGACGTCAAAAACGCAAATCGCAATCTCAACAGGGGATGCGGGAAGGATCATGGCACCAGATGAGATCTTCTTATTCTTCTCGCCGCCTTCCGACGAGCGATATTCCATCTAACGTGGACGTCGGTTGTTGACGTCAGTAGACAAACGGAAGACCAACAACCGAACTCACAGCCAGGCAGACACAGGGTTGTGGACCTCAATCACGTGAAGGCGTTCCGTGCCGTCGTCGCTGGCTTCCGCAGTGGCCCATTTGTTAGCTGAATCCGCTCAACGGCCGCCGCAAGCAACTGCTCGTCTCCTTCGTGCACGAGCAAGTCACGCCATCTCCAACCCTTCATCCCGTCCGGAGCACCCAAGTTGATGCGTTCAATCAACGCCTCATGTGTTCATCTCTCGCGACTTACATACGATCGCTCAACGAATAAATGAAGCTTATACATTTTCCCGCTCGAAAATATATCCTCACAGCCAGTCATCCAGATGTGCGAGTCCCCGTCCCCTCTCACCGGTCGATTTCAACGTCTCTTGTCGAATCAACCGGGGACTTTTCCTTCCTTCTCGATCCGGAGCATGGGGGGAGGTACTTCCCTTGGACGGATGGTTATCGTTCAAAGATTGCATCGTTCAAACATCCCGAGTGAATGTCCGGCTCCGGGCATCGATCCCGCAGCGCTGCATTCTCTCCAAGACTGGGTGGCAGCGGCCTGAACCCTGAACTGCGCAGACCTCATAGTCCTCCCCTGGCGGTGTCGAAACGTGTGCGGATCTTTCCGAGGCTCATGTGACATCACTCGACTTCATCTTTGCTTTCCTCCGAGGAAGTATCCCTCCTGACTTTCATAGAAACTGTGTCGGACCGTTTTGAGCGCATGAATCATTAAGAACACGAATTTCGGAGACTCTGCTGCGGATTGTACCCGCGAACGGAATCTTGGAAAATAAATTCCCTCTGTGACGAGGGAAATTCTTTTTCGCTCCATTTAAATGTAAATCGGACAATCCGCAACCGCCGAAGGTACAGAGCTTCTCGCGAGCCGTCCGCTTAGGCTTTACGTGAGACTAATTCGACAAGCAACGGGCTTCTTCTTTGCCTTATGCTTCCTTCCTTCCATCCTCGTGTCTAGCTCCCTCCGGCGAGGAAGAATACCGCCTGTTCCATAAATCCGTTCCACCGACTTCGGTGGAGTTGTTCTTTCTCCCCCCTTGTTCCCCGTGGAACGATTCAGAGGAGGCTATAATTACGCCCGTTTCTCCACCTACATGATTCTGCGTTTTTTCGTCTGGGCGGAAAACAAACACACCACCACTCTCGCATATGCGGGACTCCTTATATCTAGGTTCCTCCCGCGATGCGGATTGTTAAAGAGGAGACCGTGTCGGGACGCCGCCTCGAACTCGATCCGGCGAATGGAACTCCAACTCGCTGATTTCCTGCACCATTTGGTTCTGAACTGATCCATTAGCCCCGAGAGCGACGCTTAGATTTGTCGTTGTTTACCGGGCGGCGCGTCGAACGTTCTCTCTTCTCGAGTTCCTCTCCGGGCTCTGCGACTTGCGCACTCCATCAAAAAGTGCCGACGACTCAAATCCGTCACTGCTCGCTGTCCGTAAAGCGCGGCGCAAGTGGCTCCTAATCTCGAAAGGAACCAAAGTTTACGAGACGTTGGGACTTTTCCTCTTCCTCCCGTCCAGCCGAGCAGGAATCGTCGGGTAACGAGGGCGTCGCAATCTGCATCGAGGCTGCGCTGCGATCGGTTTCGCTCCGAGAATTAAACTCTAAATCAACTTTGATCGCGTTTTCTTCGAATGTACTTTCCGAACGGGAGGGTGGATCTGAATATCTCCGCTTTCACTTGCAACCGTCATGCTCTGAATGCACAGAGTCGACGTGGAGAAACAAAGTAGAGCGTGATTTCTTTCCGCGAGGTACTCAGTGGATGATCGGTGTCCAAACAGAGAGCGAAGCCCTCCGGTCGGCTGCCAGCGATCGCTTAGGAACTTTATTCCTCCACTGCCGGAGCAGTTTCGCTCGGGAGTTTGCTCGTGACCTCGCCCCTCGGCTCCTCTGTCCGTTTGATCGGCGGAGGCGAACAATCGCAACGGTTAGCACTTCTTCTATTTGAGCTCATCGAGTTTGCAAAGTGCAAGTCTAGTATTCCCTGACTTGGGCTGTTCTAAAGGTGCGCAATTGCCCAGCAGCTCCTCCATCGTTCGCCTCATCGACGCCGGGTCCCGAGGTGAACTCGACCTCGTGACGGGGCCCAGGCCCAAACCAGGGCCATCTATTATTATATGACAGTGTGGTATCGCATGGAGGTTCGAGAATCTGATATCGTGCTCAATCACGCCGCGCTATTCAGAACAGCTCCGAAAACTCCAGTGTGGATCGATCCGAACCGAATCGGCACCGATCAGGATTTATCTATCCCGGTCGCTCGATGCCGGGCACACAAGACGCCTGGAAAAGAATGGCTTTGTCTCCTCGCCATTGAGAGCAGCGGATGACTGAGGCCAGCAGCCGAGGGAGACGCGTAATTACTTCTTTTCAGACCTATCGTCCATTCTTCCGGAACTTCTGCAGTCTGCGCTCGATCCGACCCTCTCTGATAGCCACGTGGGCAGCGCTAGGCTCCCTTTCGCAATATAACGCCGCCGCGACGGCAAGATGAGTCGTAGGGAAGAAGGGGTTCGGATGACGGAATCGAACTCTCCATCCCGTCCGAACCGTACCGAACTCGGCCTTCCGTTGAGTTGTCGTCGCTCCTTGATACAGCTCGATGAGGTGCCGTGCTGTTAGCATATCGCTACCAGGGTCGAACGGGAGAGAAGGGGAAACCTTCTTGGCTACCGTAGACCATGAGCCACCCTCCAATGGGACACTCATTCACTCAGCGGCAGTCACTCTTTCGTTCTCTTGCTCGTGCGCGGAGGCTCAACCGCTCCGCCCGTTGCTGCCGACGCCGCCAAGAAACTTTATCCGTCGAAATTTCCCAGGGGTCACATTACGGCCCACAAAAATTAAAGTTCCGAGCCCCTTGACGGGGGAGAGAGTATTTCTTCCTCTTCCCTTTTTCTTCCCTCTGTCCCACGCCCTAGCAGCCGGCGACCGGTCGCCACAATCGAACATTTCGGTGAGTTACTCTGCGCATAACTGACACGTTCGAGAGCCTCATTCACCGGAGCAGCTGGCGGCCGGAGGTCCGACTGTCGGATAGGCCATGACAGGAGTCGAGATCCTGGAGGCCGCAGGACTCCCAGGTGCTCAGGGTGCGAGGTTTTCCCCTGGGCTCGGAGGGCAATGACGAAACTCACGGTTTTAATGCTCCGGGCAGCAAGATAATCCCTCTGTTTCGAAGCATTTACAGGATCAACACAGGATCAGGTCCCGGAGCACTGTTTGCGCCGAAAGCTCCGTCTTGATGAGCTATTCCAGTGTTCCCAGTTTGGCGCCTGAAAGTACCACTTTGCGCGGTTCAGCGATGACAGTTGGGAACTTCAAGCGGAGTGAGCGGATGAGGCGGACACTCTGCAGTGAACGAGGTAAGACCGTCTCTCGGGGGAGTCGAGACATTCACGTTCCCAACCGTTCGTTCGCAGACGGCATCCCAAGCCGTAACGGTAGGAATCATCGAACTGAGGGACGAGTCGGAGTATCTCGTTCGAGAATTGAACTTTTCTTCCGACGCTAGCCGCGATGGTCCGAATCTGGGCCTTGAGCCGAAGAAGGGGGCCGACTCCTGATTCGAGGGATAACGGTGGCCGCTCTGGATGAAGCCTCGCTCTGAACCCTGAGGGGCGTTTCTCGGTCTGTGAGAGCCGCTTCTTCACCATCATCTCCCTGAGAATTCGGTGTTCCCGCTCTGGCAGAGCCTGCGGTTGAGGTGGCTTTGAGACCCGATGGTGTTTTTTGTCATTAGGGAGCTGCTCGCATATAGCGGATAAATAGATACCACTACGACCAGGGCTGCTCGGAAGGGGCAAGCAAGCAGAGCCGCCAAAAGCCAAAGAGTAGAGGTTGGTTGGTAAACTGTACCGCTGCTGCGGTGGCCGCTACCAGCATCGCTACCGCGTCCCGAGACACGCTTGCATATATGCACTGGGCCGGAGCATCATCATAGACCCACGGCACGGCTCCAGGCGCGCACATCATTTAGTAAACAAAATTGATTAAGCTCCAACGTAGTTGGCCCACGGCTCGGGCGGGGGGACTGGTCGTGGCAGATTCAGTACGCGTCCACGCGAGCGACACCACCACCGGCTATAACACTCTGAGCGGCACCGAAATATAAAGCGGAGGACCAAAAGGAAGAGAAAGCCTCTACAATGCATCATTTGGGTCAACTTGCTCGAGACCGCAGCTTGGAGGTAACGTTAATCACTGTGACCATTACTCTCCACCGCAGTGTTCTCAAACGCCGAGAAAATCGTGGACGGAAGGGAGTTAGCGGCTCTCCACGTAGAGGAAACCCGAAGGAAGCTCGCCGCGGTTCCGTCCGCACCGAACGTGGATCGCATAAACCCAGCACGAGGGCCGAAGTTCGCTGGAAACTGCGTCGAGATGGATCTGGAGTTTAAATCGAGAGCCATCCATAGCGTCGTTCGGGGAAAATCCAAGAACGTTTAAGAAGCTCCCTTCTGCCGTTAAGTGAAGCATGAGCACTTTCCGACCAACGCTCTGTGATTGCCTAAGCCCGCGGACCGAACCTCGGTTGGTTTCGAACCCATGGAATTCCGAAAGAGCGCGGAGGAAGGCTAACAATCGTTCCAGATCCGCGAAAGGAACAGCTGCTGCCCGGAAATCCGAAAGAGATTGTTCCAGCAAGCCCTACGGAACAAAATGATTCCCGGGAAAGCTCTCCAGAACGTGCGATATCAATAGAGAAGGGAAATGGTCGCCCTCACGGAAAAACCTCCCGTTCGAGAATCAGAGATCCTCCACGAGTTCCTCCGGAAGCTCTTCTTCGTGGAGCGCAAAACGATGCCGAAGATCTGCGATCGATGGAGTAGTTGATTGGTCGCCGTAGTGAGCTAAGTTGTTGTTGTGCTGGCTGAATTGGAGGGTGCAACAAGAGCGCCGAAGCTTTTTAACGATGTCTCAATCTCTTCATCCCACATTCTGCCTCCTTTCTTCCCTCCGGGACAGCTGCCGTGTGCTGCCAAAACCACACTCAAGTTTCGACTGCCTGCCGGCCGGCCGGCCCGCCAACCGGGTGAGCGGGCGGGCGACCGGTCGTTTTGTTCCCAACTTCATTCTGCTCAACGTGGGGGAATCTTCTTTCTCCTATCTTCCGCATCGTAGCGGTGTCTCCGTTTCGTCAGTCGTCGCTGCGCTCGGAGCGGAGCTCATTAAAACGGTGGCGTCCCCGGCTCCATTCGACGATTCAGATTACTGAACTTTTTTTCCTAGATTTCTCGCCCGCCAATCCTGCGTTCGGCAGCTCGATCCGCTGCTGCAAGGGTCCGGAACTTCGGACCCGCTACCGAATGGCAACGGTGTTCGGGAGATCCTTACTCACTCCGTATTGACTATTCATCGAATAGCCGTAGCGGCAACTGCCGCAGTCATCGTAAAAGCCGATGATATGTTTATGGCGGGCAATATGGCCGCGCACGGAGTCGGATCCGAGCGATTGGTGCGGACCCCGTGCTTGCGAACCTTTACGTAACTCCCCCACCAATGTAACGCCTTCGCCCAGTGACGCAAGGCTGCGAGAACAACCGTCATGCGGCGAACGGTCTGTGTCGTGTCACACAGCCGACTGCTCGGATATTCCGCGACCAGGACGCGAGAGATACAAAATGATCTGCGGGGCTCGCCGATGAACAACGAGCGGACGGAACAACCAACAAACGTAGCCTGCCTCGAACAGACAAGTGTTGCATACAGAGTGGTCTGGACGACATCGATACGGAAACATGGAAAGATGGATCGCGGTGGAAGAAGTCGACCGACGTGGAAACCACGAGAGAAATGCGAGTCGTCGTCCGAGATAATGGAACCGCCGCAGATGAAACCTGTCCAGTGGCGTTCGTGTTTCTGATTAGAAGCCAGCCATCAGGAAAAGGAAAAACATCAAACAACAGGATGACGTGGAGTATTGACAAGTTGTCGTTGTGTGACAGCGGACCGGTGTCGCTCGCGGCCGACCAACGATTCCGTAGAGGAAGCATCTAAGAACTAGGATCCTCGCTCGCGTTGTGTCTCCGCAGCGTTTTTGCTCCGAGCCGGTCTGCGGTCGCGGGAGATGGTTTTGCAATAATCCACCGGATGGTTCCGCGATGATAAAATCCAACGATGCGTGCGTACATCCGACGAGTATGATCTCGGCGTGCGTCGGATGTGCTCACCGTCGTAGGAAACTCCCTCCGCCGTCGCAAGCCTGGAGATGCCAACTGACGGAACTGTTAAATGTTCGTGGGATGGCAGTTTCGCCTCTCATGGCAACGACGCGATGGCCCTGCCTTATGATGCGCGACTCGTTTCCGAAGATGTTGCGTACTTTACTGTCGGCACATTCAGTTCCTCTACGGCCGTCGCTTGCCCGTCAGGGAAAAACACCGACGTGAAGACGAACAAGGGCCAGTAGACTCGTAAAGTTGCACTGGTGCTGCCCGTCGCCGCATCGCGACAGCATCCTAGCCTTGTTGTGGAGACGCCAAAGTCAGGGAGGAGTGAAGTGAAGATACACCGAGGCCTGGAACCACTTTCAGGCTTTTGACCGCGCAGGCGAGCGTGCGGGCGACGACGACGACGACAACGGCACACAAACCAACAGAGTGCCAATCGGTCAGTCATCCGGACGAACCCACATGGGTTCCCTTCGTGCACTTCTGAATAGTGCGAGGGCAATGATTGCATTCGGTCTGTTCGATTCCGTCTCTCCGAAAGATCGTTACGCCCCGGATTCACTTCTTTTTCTCCTGAGAGCTCCCTCGGTGTTTCGGCTCCGGGCTCGCTGGCTGCAGGAACGAACCGAAACTCGGGCCAAGCGTCAGTCAATCTCCCTCAGCCTACCGAGTTATAAACACACTGGAAGAGCTGTGAATATTCTCCTATATCTCGCAGCGGGCGTAACAACCTGAGCAAACCGCACGTTCGATGAAAGAGGAGAGAGACAACGAGGCGTAGCGACGGTAAACGCTGCCTTACTCTTTACTTCCCCCGCCGACTGGTCTCGTAGCGAAACTCATTCATCTTTGCTGTTGTACTGATCCTTCCAGCTTCGCTCGCTGATTCTCGGAGAGTCGCACGAATATTGGGGAGCATGCAACTTGGTTAGCTCCAGTCCTATCCAGGACGATATCCGGCTTGTTGTACGGTGTCCATTAAGGTCCAAAAGTGGCACTGGTCCAGTGCTGACACACTTACCTGCAAGGAAGAAAACGAGCTTGGTTAGCCAAAAGAACGTGGACGCAATACTTGATGGCCGATTCCGTAACAAGAGTGCAAGTAGCTACAACAAGTGAAGCCGCCAAGAAGGAGCGGGGAGGAGGGTTCTGCGACCGGCGAAAGTGAAGACCCGGCTCCTCACGAGGGGTTCAAACAGAGGCGGGTGGAGGGGGCTCCATCGGAAACTCTCGCGACGGCCGTTGCTTTCGCGTCGAGCAATTGGCTGCAAAATACTCTCCGGTCCAACTTCGTTTCAGTTCGGATTGGACAGACAGTTGAAGTTTTACAATCAAGTCGACCAACGCCGATCTGAGTCATTCCCAGGACTCATTGGTCGGCCGCGCTCCAGCGGACAGACGTATATTACATTATGGCAGCGGCGGAATCGAATCGATTGAATTATACCTATTTCTAACGCTGGCTTCCTTCCTGTGGCCGAGCAAAGTTCTGTTCGGGTATCATGGCAGCGACAACTTTACGACGTCATCTCCTCAAGTTCATGGGCTTTACACGCAATAAAGATGGAGGATTTACCCCGCAACCTGCTCGTTCTCTCATCTTTGCCCGCCTCCCACTGCTCTCCGGGGGCGAGCGCCCGAGATACAGGAATCACTGAGCGAGCGAGGTATGGCCAGGAAAAATCCGAAAGAAAATGAGCTCGCTAAAGCTGTATATGTACGCCACAGCTCCACGTAGGCTTCCACAAAATCAGACTCAAGAATGGTCGGGCGGCCGGATACTGAGCATGTATCGTGTACCGGATTCAAGTGAGCAATTCCATGAGATAAAGATTTTACGACGCCAGGAGGAGGCTTGAATTTTCGTATTACGTGCCAACTTAGATAAGACTCCTGTCCAATTGGCATAATACAGCCCCTCAGCCTGTCGAGCCACAACTCATAAGGGCTGCTCGGGACGGAGATTCCTCAAGCTTCGGTCCGCCAAGCCTTTCATCCGACCCATGAGCTCCACCGGAGGGATTTTCCGCGGAGGAGGAGGAGTAGAGGACCACAATCACATCCATGAAGATCACACTCGGCCGTCGCTCTGGCTTCCAAGCGTAGAACCCCTCCCCCTGGTGTACGGGCTGGGCTCACTTCTAGGTGCTGTTGTTGTTGTTTTGTTGCACAATACAGCCGGAGGAAGGAGGGAAGGAACAATCCCTGTGACATCGGCTGGCGCGAGCGGCCGCCGGCGACTAATGGAAGCCGTTCGTGAAACAGCGACTGATTCAGCGAGCGCACTCGGAGCCAACGCCGAGGCCGGGGACAACTCAGACGGGGAAAGGGCGAGATAGACGCAGTCAGGAGAACAGTCGAACGGGGCAGCGGCGGCAGCAGCAGCAACAAGGCGGCCGAGGAAGGCCATTGGAATTCAAATGAAATTCGATTTATCGATCGACCCGTGGTGATTGGATCTCGACGGCTTCCACGTCGGAGGACTGGCACGCATCGCCGTCAGCCGCCACCACCGCCGCCGCCGCGCGGCTGGTTGCTACCGGTGCCATCGCATCGCGACGGCCATCGACATCGGCTTCAGAGCTGCCTGTCCTTCCTCCTTGAGAACAGATTAGGCAATTCTGTTCTCAAACGAACGCGCGTTCCGGCCCCCGCTGCAGTCATCGACTTCCGCAGTTTCGTTCTTCGGATCGCGCCGTTCGTCGAAGCCGCCATTTCGGAAGATACGAGACGAGTACGGCGATGCCTCGACGGGGAAGACATCGCTCGAAAACAGTTATCCAGATTAGGTGCAAGGAGTCCCGAGGGTACTTCGCCACCGAATGCCGCTGCCGCCCGTCATCGCCGAATCGAACCGTTGCCTTTGTTCAAATAGTCGTTATGTGTCCCATATGATGTGTGTGCGAGTGTGCGTTTCGTATGAAGACATCGCTCCGACATGGCGGCAACGCGCCCTCAAGGGAAGCATGTTTCCCCATTTGGACTGCACGTAAACTGCTCGTGTTGTTGCTGGCGGGGTTCGTTCTCGCCCTCCAGCCACCATACCGAGCTCGCTGGCTCGGTCGTTCGTCCGTCTGTCCGCTCATCTGTTAGTTCGTTTCTTATATGTGTATGGCCTCTTTAACGACCCCTCAGAGTGGCTGACTGGCGAGCTACCTAGCCAGCGACAAGGTGTATCCACTTTGTCAAGCTTGTTTCTCATACCGCGACCAGCGATGGCATAGAAACGCATGGACTCACACACGGGCCCGCTAGGAGGGTTTGATGGGATTTGTCTCTAGAAACACTCGCTTCGAAAGCTTCGACAGCTTCTGGCTTCCCCGAGCGTGTAAGAGAAATATATATAAACACGGAGGGAGAGGTGACAGAGCTAAATGGAAAACCGGCAGCTGTCTCCCAAACAGATCCGTCCGGACACGCAGCCGGCCGAAAGGGATAGCTGCGTTCCAGAACCGGTTGCCTTTCGCGCTCCCCAGCGGTTCCACAGTAGAACTCCAAGTGTACTGTTAAAACTCGACGGAGGAAATCTAGCGGAGGTCGAACAAAGACTCCCGGGAACCGGTTGGTCGACAAATAGGAATGGGCATGCTCAATCTTTGGCCTGGACATTTATCCGAGCCGGAGGATTCGTCCGAGTATAACGGGTCTCTGGCAAACATTTGGCATCGGCCTAGTTTGCTGTGGCAATATGCCTTCAGTCGGCAGTGGCAGCCGACTTGGTCCTCAGGGAGCTCCTTAATGAGCCGGTACCTTGATTGGTCCTGGACTTGCGGGTTAGATGGTTGCTCCTGACGCGTTGGCGAAATTAATCATTTTAAACGTGGCTTCCGACAAACCGGTCGACGACACTTCTAGTGATTGTCGTACAACTCACCCTTAATGGACCCGGTGGCGTATGAGCATTCATGAACATCCAATTGTGCGTCGCCGCGACTGGAGCCGCGACAGCGGGGGTTCGTTTTAATCGTTCATCGCTTCTTCCGCGATTCAGGCCAAGTTTTTCGGACCTTGTGGACGATTTCAGGGTCTGGTTTTCGTGCAACTTTCCCGATTCTCGTGACAGGCCCTTCGGCGCGCTACTTCGAGGGCAGACAGGTGTCTGAATTCGCGCAACGCGCGTGTCGGCTCTCAAACGCTGGTCTCTGATCTCGGCCCAGCGCATTCCGAACCGGGACCGAATCTAGTAGCCGGTAGCAGGAATCCGCTGATTTTCCAGCAGAGAACATGAACGCTTCGAACGATCAGCAGCAATGTGTCAAAGACGCCAGTCCGGGTTTCGCGCTGCTTTTGGAAGGAAGTTAGAGGAAAACCCGAAGCGACTCCGCTGTGGCAAAAGTAGCTGTGAGAGTCAAAACTATTTCTGGATCTCGATTCGCGGGGAACTTGTCGCTGCGACCACCATCGCTGTCTACGAGCACGGTGTTTCGAGATTCAGTGAATCAGCGGACGCGGCAGTTCCTTCATTTGCGACCCGGGCAGCAACCGGGTCCGGATTTGGAGCCGGATCCGCCGGGTGCCGGGTCGAAACGAGGCCGAGATTTACTTTTGTGAGGAGTCGTTCGGATGTGAGGACCGATTGGCCCTGCGTCGGAGTTTGAAACAAACGATTCCACGCCGACGACCGAAACGACTCTCATCAAGAGCTACTAAAGAGCAAGAGCATTGAGACCCTTGAGCTTTTTCTCTTCTCCGCGTTCCCTCCTCCGCTCCGCTTCGTCTAGGGTCCTTGTGTTCTATTGAAACGAGTCACCCCTGACCTCCATGATACCGCGCTCAGCCCGCTCGTTCGCTCGTTGGCCTATGATCGGTGGCAGTCGGTCGTCGACGTCGCCGCCGTAGTCTTTGAAACCGAGCAGAGAGGCAGGCACCCCCAACAAAATGCGTTTTTCTGATTTGAGCGAGCGTGAGGGATTTTTCAAGAGGCCCACGACGGACGTAAACAGCGGGCGCGCCATCCAAGCACAGCCAGCCAGAGTGATCTAGCGAGACTGTATGCATCCGAACGTCCCCGTATGAGTGTCTTTCCACTAGCCGGCTCGGTTCAGCCTCGCCAGCAGCCGAACCGGCATGAAATGGTGGAGGATAGACCGAAGTCACCCTGAATATTAGCAAACGCCCGCTGAGAGACGAGGACCACACAGCGATAGTGAGCCGGCTGCCGCGTCGTCTACCTGTTCCCTGACTCGTCACCGGTAGCTACAGCGTTTCTGTTTGTCCACCGCCATTCCTGAGCGATTAATCTCTGTTGGAGTCTTCGGCGTTTTGGAAATCGACGCTCGTCTCAATAACTCCGAGGAAGTTTGGCGAACGCATACACAATGGAGTTGGATGTGAGGAACAGAGACTGGAGTCATCCCATCCTGCCCCTCCAACGAATGCGCGAGTGTTTGCTCGTTCATGGATCTGTGAGACACAAGTTTTTAGCAACTTGTCTTCAGCCACCCCGGGCGAGCCGCCTCCTACAGAAAGTAGAGCCGGACGGAAGAGGAGAGGGAGGAGAAACCCGAAAGCAAGCTTCGTGGCCACAAGTGGTCCTTGTGAATCCTTCTTGATTTTGCCGGCAGCTGAAAACGGGACAAAAAACCCTTGCTTGTTGAACGAAGCGGTGGGGGAGGGGGGGGGGGGGGGGGTGGAAGTGAGCGAGACGGCCGAGAGGATGGCCGGCTGGACTGCGAGTAGGAGATCGGAGGCTGGGGAGGGCGACAGGGACCTCGAGCAGCGAGGAGAATCCGAACGTAGACGGACGAGGAAAACGGACGGAGAACATGGGAAGCGAGGGAGGAACGGATCGAGCGTTGATAAAAATCTCTCGCATTGTTTTTGTGTGCTTGCCACACGAGTCCGCAGTCACACTGCGAATCAGGCAGACTTGCAGGACGCATTTTTGTCAAGGCTAGTGTCAGTCAGCGGTTGCTTTGTCCGTTCGTTCGGCGACCGGTCCTGCCGACTGCCGGAATGTTCTCCTCCCCATCGAAGTTCCCGTTTTCGTTTCCTGGAGCCTGCTTCCCTTCTCGGCACGCGCGGACACAATGAGCCACAAATTGCTGTTTCCACACCACACGGTTCCAGTTCATACCCGCGAAGGATACCGGAATTTCCATCGATTGATTGAGTCTGAAACCAGAGACAGATTTGGGAGAAATATGAGGAAACGGCGGGCGAAAAGAAGCGGAATCCAGTCCGAAGGCCGAACGGAACTCAAAGGACTCGAGAGGGAACGGTAGGGTTGCGCGAGGCTCGCTGTAGAACTCCTCAGTTTCTACAAGCGTCAATGCTCGTTCACTCAGCGGGCTGACCGACCGACAGTCCGCCTTGCCGCCGGGAGCAGGAGGAATCCTCATTCTCGTGGACGGGGAGGAATCGAAGGAGGGAGAATGGTAGGATGAGGGCACTGCCGGCGGTAAAAACGAAGCCACAAACAAGACAGCTGGAAAATGCTCGCGTTGAAACCAGGATCCGCCAGTTCCGCTCGGCAAGTGGAAAGACCTGCAGCTAACGGCTTCCGGAAAAGGAAACACGGAGTTTTAACTTCGTCACGACGGAGCTCCTTCTGCGAAGTTCAATCACTCGACGTCGTTGTTGTGGTGGAGGCATGCTCTCCGTCTTCTCCCCCCAGCCATGTTGTCGCGAACGAGTGAGACTCCCAACCGGGCACATCATCTTCTCCTCTTCGTTGTACTCTATCGTGCGATCTCTTTCACTCTCTCTCTCAGCGTTCATTCGTTCGTTCAGCGGAGCTCTGCGCAGCTGAGCAGGACTTGCTGCACTTTCGGCGTTTCTCGACGACGGCGACAAAAAGAGTCGACATTCCTCCACTGGCAAAAACTGACTCGCCTGACGCAACTCGCCCTCTTCCACTCGCAGCAGCGACCGATGTTATTAATAATGGAATCACAAGTTTCGTTTGACTCCCAACGACAGCAGCGGGTCCCTGCCAACACTCGACGGCTCGCTCGACTTGACAATAACGAACGGTCATATTAAACGCATGCATGTTCCGCACCCTCGGCTCCGACATCGGGACCAACAGTTGACGCTGAGCATGGGGTCCGCTGGTTTCCGAAAGTCTTCCGCGTGCGTGAACCTCATCCCTCGACTGGTTTCGGATGCTCTAATTGGAAGTGAGAGGCCGTAGACGGTGGCGGGAGGGGACGGCGAACAAGCGATCGTTCGAGAGAAAGACCAACCGAGTGACTCGTTCGCCCGCTTCACCTGTCCGCGACAGGTTGCAACCCGGAGTGGGGACAGTTAGTTGATCCGAAGCTGTCGCCTGATTGCCACCGCTCCCCTATTGCCTCGCCTGACGAGTCTGGTCGCCCATCGAGCCTCCCGGACCCTTCCGCGTACAGTTCCACAATCTACAGCATCTAGGACATGAACCTGCAACATCATAGGCGATAGGCGCCTGAGCCCGCCCTGAGGAACGTTGTCGTCGACGGCGGCGGCCAGAAGAGGCTGCCACGTCAAACGGCCCATTGCGCTCGCAGCCTCGGAGGGGTATGTCGAGTTTTTGGATCGTTCATTGTGAGCTTCTGTTCTCCTAGAACGCTCCGTTCGGCTCCTCGGTGGCAAGGGTCACAGTGAGCCCCTTCTCCTGAGCCAGCACACATGGAGGCACCGACCGCCGGAGACACTTCCGAGCAGTTTTTCCCGGACACAATTTCAACCACCATCGAGAAGCGAACTTATCATCACAAATAGTTCCCACCTCGACCCGCTGGCGGTGATGGAGTCCGACGACCTAACCTCAAGTGAGCCGATAAGTGTTTCATCCGAAGCACGGCTCAAACTACATATTGATAGGAAACGGTGACGGTGATAGAATTTGCGAGGGCATGCGTATGGCGGGGCTGCGCTCACTGCGTTCCGCGGCGTTTCGGAGAGCCACCGCAATTTCCGGCCAGGGTTCCGGTCCGGGATTGCGGAGCCCGGCCGGCGGTCTAACTGTGTTAACTGCTCGCTCCGCTCCGGAGAGGCAATTGAGATAATGAGAGCGTGAGTCCCGCGTGCGTGAGAAACGATTCACGCACAAATCCACGTCAATGCAGGCCCGATAATTGTGATTTTTAATGGCTTTGCACAGCTACGACTCCCCCACCAACAAGATCCGGGCAGAGCACTGGGTTCGAACCAGCAGAACTTGTGAGCTCGAGAAAACGAAACAGACTTGCAGAACCTAAGCGGCTCAAACTGTTCCAGAAAAAAAGTTCTGCTCTTTTTCCAAGTCGAATGCCGCCCAAGGATTAAAGTCGTTGGAGGGATTCTGCAAGCTTCGTGAAGGCTATTGTGTCCTCTTGACCCTCGATCCGAGTCCCGGAAACACAGATCTTCCCTAGCCGGGTCCCGGCTTCTTTTCCACCGACTGTTTTCAAACCGTTGAGGGCGGTTTTAGAAGCGCGGGTCGTCGTCGACAGGAGAGCCTCGACGACGTTTTACCACTCAGACAACTCGCTGGTTCGCTCGTCCGGCCGCGGGAGTTTCTGAGGAATTTTAAGGAGTCCGGGAGCAGGCGAAGATGTCCCTGACAAGAGGCTCTTCCCCGTTCTTTTTGAAATTGCTACCAACTATTCCGAGTATGTGAATTCCCTCCTCCCCCTCGAATCTCCCTCCACCCTATCTTCCTTTTCGCCGTCGATGAATCCATTTATTCGAAGATCATTGTTGTATCAACGAGGTCCCGAGGCGATAGAGGCACGAGATGACAATGGAGACTAGAATCACTATATTGACGACGTGCTCCGAGAGTAGTTCTCTCCTGTGATCCTGCGGGGACATTCACTGTTGATCACCTACACTGGAAGACTTGGTTATCCTGACCCCGCTCTTGCACGTTTTGGCCTGTGATGTTGTATCACTTTCATAGAGCAGTTTCCGAGGACGACACAGCTCCGGGCGATGAAACCCAAGACGGAGCTCCCAGGATGCGGTCAATTATTCCCCAAGAGTACATTATGGACATTGCTTCGAGACGAGTTGCAAATCCTTTCAAGAGATTTTGTAAGCTGATCGTCCGTGTCCCGGGAACGCTTCTGTGGGTCCGATGGGGCGAAATCCCCTCTCTCTCTCTTTCACTCTCTCTCGTTGTTTTTCCGCCAGATTAGCTGTGTCTACAACGGTTCGATTTGCGAAAGGCTGTGTTTGATGATTCCCGATCTACCTTTCGCTCGCTCCGGCCCTCGGCGGTGGCTGCAGGTACCCCTCAGGACGTCCGTCGTTCCAGGACAGCTAACCAGGAGAACGACCGGCACACTGTTTTACCTCGGCAAGCGCCCTCCTTTGGCACCACTTCTTCCTCCTGCAGCGACCCGGCTGGATCTAATTTTGTATTCCGTCTGAATTGCCCTTTCGACGGCAGCCGAGCACAGCTTTTCTCAGGCCTGGATGAAGTCCCGACATCTGACCGGCCCAATTCATTTCCTCTCCAGGGTTTCTCTCCGCGCGCTTCTGGAGAAAATTCGAGAACGAGAAAAATCGTGGTGTCCGGCGATCTTGTGGAAACATGAGCAGATTTCCCGAGAAGCTCGAGAACTCGAACCTGCATCGCATGTAAGTGTATGATACTGCTAGAGCCAGCAGGTTGGAGGGGCCAATGAGCAGCGATTGCAGGAGCGACCCGAGAAGCGGCGGGACGACATTTGGGAGCTCGGAGCTCGGCAGATATCTTCTTCTCCCTCCTAGCAACAAGCTCTCGCTTCTGACGGACCGAACCACCACCCGAATCCCGTCTTGTTTGCCTTTGTCCCTCTCTTGGATCAGCACAAATTTAATTGGCTCGTTGGCTCGCCAGTCGTTGGGCTGCTCTTTGACCGGCTCGCGAGCTCCTTGTGGAAGCTTCCACGATCCCTGCTGGAGCCCTTACGTCAAACGGTGACGAAACGCCGCGACAAATCGTCCGCTGCGATGCGACTCCCCCGCGGTTTGAGGACTGTCGGCGAGTCTCGCGTGCATGGTTTCACGTGTGTTTCCGGAACGGGGGCTCTCGTTCTCCGAGAAGTCGGGGCTCCCTTCATTTAAGAGATGTATCGCTGTGAAGAAGACAAAAAAAGAGCGTGGAGAAGTTCCCGAAGAAGTATGCCGACCGTCAAATGGCATCGTCGACGTCTTTTTGTCCGCACCGACGACGGTAGAAGCGAGAAGAGGTTTCCGTCGTCGTCTAGGACGACACGAGAGAACTGTAGTCTTTTCTTTTCCACAAGCAAGCAGGCCGGCACACGAGCACGCGGACGACCAACTTTCCGCGGTCTGCAGGGCGAAAATTTACATTTAGATCGTTCTCTGACTCCTCTTACTGCGCCCTTGCATTGAAACTAGGAGCGGGGGAACGGAGAAAAGGAGGAGACCCAGGGGGGCGAGGAGGAGATCGGAGGTGGGAGACTGAGCCGAGAACCACCCCCGCCTCCCCGACCGACGGAAACGGAGATGTGTGCCGAGCAAGCAGGTTGTGGGATGCATTCCATAAGCCACCCAGACACACTCAAACGGACTCAAGCGCACGGACCGATGGACGTATTGTCCGAACCAAGAACGAATCAAGCTGACCCATCGGATAGGGGGCATAGAGGCGAGCGAGTGGGCACACAAGCTCCGGAGAATTCTTCATAATAATATTATTATGTATACAGCACACCAAGGGAAGAACTGGGCCAACCAACCGACCGATCTGTCTCTTTTCCGATCTTTCTCTCTCTCTCGGAGTCCATCGGTCCGTCTCTTTGTCCACTGGGACCTCCATTGGGTTTCGCTCGCGGAAGAGAGAGGGGAAGCAGATTTTCCCGCTGTGGAAATCGTAACCGTCGGATCGCAGGAGACTCAAGATTTCTGAAGTCGGGAGAGAGGCCGCCGATTGCAATTGAGGGCGGCAACCAAGGGAAATGGAAAAGAGTAGGAAGAGACAACTTATTCACTCTCGGAGGATTTCACGCCGATGTCCGTCCGGAAAGGCTAGGGCTCTTCCAGAAGGATTCAAAACCGCTGCAATGACACGTTCTTAAATTCATGCAGGTGAGCATGCGCTTTGTGTGACTTTTGTGTTCATCTGAATGACTCGCGAAGTTCGCCTCGTCTAGTTCGCACAAAAGTTTCCGATCCTCCTGGTCAACAGTCGTGTGCTGTGCCAACAGTGTTGCCAAAAGTGGTCTTTGCTGCGGGAGAAAATACGTCGACACAGTCGGAAAAGTAAACATCGTATCAAGTAGACGGCTCCTGCTGAAGCGGATCGGTCATCCCTACCGTGGTCGAGCTCGAACTGTGGGACTCTCGAAGCCACACTGACTCCTGTTCCGACTACGGCTCCGGCTGCGCGAGTCATTTCGCGAGAGAGCTAAAGGAACAGACTTCGAGAAACTTGAACAGCAGATGCCCTTCACTCGAAAGATGGAGAAGAAGTCGACGGTGGTTTTATTTCTGATCGAAACAGGAGCCATGGGGGCAGCACTGATGGATAGAATTTCAAACACAATAGAAACCCCGACTGATTGACTGACGGGCAGTCGCTTGCGGACCAATAGTCGGACTAACGGACCGACGAAAAATGAGAAGAATAAAACGAAAAGAAGACACAGACCGACCGGCCGGCCTGCCGGCCTCTCCTTGAGTGGCGAGTGGGGTCTCTCCCTGTGGATTTAGTGTACGATTTCTTGTTGCTCACAATCCGACTCTAAATCCCCTCTTCCTCAGGTTTCCCCACCCGGATTCACTCCCATACCGTGATTCACTTCGATCGAAGATATTATTATTTCGTGTCGCAAGAGCAACGCTGCCGTCCCAAGGATGAGCTTTCCCTCAACTGTATTCCGAAGCTCTGTATTCAGGATCCATCTTCAAAACCGTAGAAAATGGAGAGGATCTCCAAGCCGGAGCTTCGGACTCCTCCGACTCCGGAATTTCCCGATCCAAGACGTGACTTTTGTGGTCACGTCGCGACGACGAGGAGACATGGCGCAAAAAAAAACTTATTCGCGCACCCCGTTCAGAAGAGACTGTTGAGACAGGACCTCTGCGTAATTCGATGGTGCTAGCTTGAAATCGAAATTGCGGAATTTCAAGAATGTTGTCCTGCTCCTGCCTCCCTCAACCCGGAGCCCAGGACGGGCCTAGCGAGCGACGGCTTCGTACTCCCATAGAAATCGGGAGTCGGGAGCGACTGCATCGGGTAGAGTAGTTCGGCTTGTCGTTCCCATTCCAAAGCTACAACACCCCACCATCACCGATGAGGCCACAAAGCCGCCGCCGCCGCCGGCCGACACCAGGACACTGTAGCCGCGCGCAGAACGCCCCTTGAGGCTCAGCGCAACGAAAAAATTGCGCGATTCAGCGACTGTAATTCACAGTATGAGGAGCAGCGATTCCAGCGAAAATCCCTCGACGTGGAATGGCATACGTTCGCTGGTCGGATCTTCACGAGTTGGAGCCTGATCGTCGCGAAGAAGATGGAGCGCAGGATCTTCCACCTTCCTGACTGCCCTGCAGGTGAACTTCAGGTTTGATCTGTTGGTGAAGTTTCTCACGGTGTCTTCAAGAATCATTCTTCACTGTACTGTGAGTATCGAATGTCTCCGATTTTGACGACACGCGAGTCCGGGGAGATGAGAATGAGACATCCACAGAACTCATTCGCATCGTTGTTTATGGCGGAAGTTCAAGAATTCCGCTAGTGAAACGTAATATATTAAGGCTCATGATCGTCTTTAGTCGTTTCTTGTTCAACCGTTGCCGTCCGCTGCTGTGGCCGCTACTTGGGCTGGGTGTTTACTTTGAGCCGAGAAGAGTAGCTTGGAGAGTCGTGGATAGACTGTTTGAAGCCGCTGTCTCCCAAAGTAATACAAAACGGTCCAGTCGAACTCGTCAGTGCTAAACGCTCCCTACTCGGACCGGACTCTGATTGGGAGACGGTTCGCGAGATAGCCAAGCGTTGGACACCAGGTCGGGACCGGTATGAAAGTCGTTGCTGGCAGAGGTGCGGAGGGAAGACGATCGGGAACGCGTTCGAAGTCTTGCGAGAATGGTTCGCGAAGCGAGAAGGAAGACTCGGGATGTCCCCGTCTCCAGAGTCGTTGAGGATTGTCGGGACTCAAAGGTCGCGATGGCGATCATCGCTGGAGCCAAGTGAGCGGCTGAAATGACGCAGAAGTCTGCTCCCTAGAAATGACATCTCTACCGAGAAACGGTCGCGACGCTGTCATCAGGAAAGCTCATTCTTGGAAAATGTTGTCAAGCCTCAGGTCGCATTTTTTCGGTACGCCCACGTCACAGCGTTTGCTTTCCAGAACCCAGGGCCGATAACGACAGGAACGAAAATAAAAAACGACGGGAAAACGAGCAGAAAAAGGGAATCACGAAGAACAGACTCGCTGTCGATGTGTCATCGGAATGTCAGAATTGTTGTCGGCAGATAGCGTTTTCGAGCCGCGTCAACGATGACTTCATGATCGCCTTCATGAATTTGAATCCAAGCCGTCGTTTGGCGCAAGTGGATGCGAGTTCTCTTCTCGTTTCTCTGAATCATGTCTCATTGGAAGTCCGCCGTGTGAAAGAACCGAGGCGAGCGCACGGCGGACCGAAACGAGTCGATGAGAAAAGAGAGGAACGAGAAACAGAACCTCAGAGCGAGCTCATAGTTCGCAACGGAGGCGAACGGTTCGCTGAAAAATCCGCTGTCGGACAACGGCCTCGCTCTGAGCTCGTTGAGATCAGAAGCAGAAAAAATGCCCTGATCGAAGCGCTAGAAGGTAAACAATCCACCCCATGGCAAGCTTCATGGACTTGTTGTGGAGGGAGCAGAAGTTCGTATAGAACAGGAGGAATTCGAGTCGAAGGTGAGTTCCGCTGTGGCTTTATCTCTGCGGGCTCAATCTCGTGAATTCTCTCTCCTCTATGCCACGGAACACAAACAGTCATCGGACCGAGCTCCGATCGGCGGATGCACAGCTCGTTCCCGGTATTTTTCTCTCGCGGTCCTCAGTCGACGCGGCAGCTCACCGTTGACTTCATCTGGTCGCGTTGAAAGTTTGCGCGCATCCAAAGCAGCGCGCGGCGGCGTTCATCAAAGTTTACGACAAGCGAAGCCGAAGTCTTCAAATTTACGATGGATTTGCGGTTTTTCTCAGCGACTCCGGCGTACCGGCCCCCATCACGGGCAGCTTCAGCCATAGTAAAAACCGCTCGGTTCCTGCACGACACCGTAAGCTGTCCAACGGGGAGTTGCATACGCGACCGCACACTTGGACAAAATACTTGAACAGGGGGTCGTAACACGAATTGCTCACGACGGAGCAATATAGCACACCTCTCGAGTCTACTCTGGATTTTAGCATATTTTCCGAATAGGCTTTTTTGTTTTGCTTTCAGCAACTGCGCCATTTTGTCGGCCATCGAGGCCTCTCGCCGCCACTCCGTGGGGTGGGTCGCCGTCGTCATCGAACGACAGGTCGACGCAGCGATCGAGGTGTTGAAGGCCGGCAGATTCCGTGTTTCTTTTCGCCGGTCTCCTTCGTTTTCAAAAATCGATCGTCGTCATCTCCGTCGGCGAGACTCGACGACGCTTAATTACTCGACGCCTTACGGTTCGTCATTTGGACGACTCCTCTCAGACACTGCAGATAAAGAGACCACTGGACAACTGACAGGCGTTCCGTGATTGAGAGAAGAAGGCGAGGAAATGAAAGCGGAAAACCCACACTTCGCCCCGCCGCTCTGCTGGAAGCTGTACAGGTCCAACAGCGCCGCGTCGCTGTATGATAATCATCGTTAAAAGGTCCGTTCGCCGGAGCTCGCCATCGCCGGATTTCTTGAATGCTTCGTTTCGCAAATTCTCGTGATTTGAGACTCCACCAGACTGACAAACAAGCTTCATGCAAAAGTATAACGAAGTCCGGACGGGACCCGACCGTGGCAGTAGAGCATCGCGGAGTTAGAACAATCGCTGGATTTGAAAACATTTCCATGAAGGAACGATGCTCCACTTCATTGAGAGACGGTGTCACCTGCTTTCCCGTTCGTTCGGGCTCCAGCGGTTATCACACGCAGGATTCTTGGCCGCGCTCTTTTCTCGTTGGAGAATATCATCTGATCGAGGGAGAAATGCCCCAAAGAGCTCCCTAGGTTCTCGAATACAATCTTTAAGATGATGGGAAGATGGCTCAGAGATGGGGTTGAAACCTCAAAGAGACATGATGAGTTCATCATCCTGACCGAGTGAACACAGTCGACGTGGATACCAGAGCTCGCTTACTCATTAGCGAACGGTGGAATTTCCAGAGGCAAGTGACCCGCGCGTTATCAAACAAGCGCTGTCATACGATGCGAGGAGCGCGGGAGCACCCGGGACAAGACACCCGCTCCCTCGCTCATACAGCGGTGACGAAGATTGTCTCCGCGCCTCTTCCTTGAGTCCCGGTCGCCCCCGACCTCTTTCCTCATGAAAGACGGAAGAAAGGAGACGACTCAGCTGGCTGATGACTAAGTTCTCCTCCCGAACCGAAAGGTGGGTCGACAGGGGTCATTCGTACGTCCGGTGGCTTTCCCTCGGTCATCCTATTCTATCTAATTAATCAGCCCGTGCAGAAGGAGTCAACTGAGGAGACGAGGACGTCGTCCACGACGACCCTTTTCGCAGTCGCTCCGGAGGACGTACACAGGGTGAGTGGCATGCTCAACCGAACTGAAGGCTGACAACGTCCGCCTCGCCGCACGGCCTTCTCTGAGCGGCTTTTTCCCGCTTTTCTTCCCTCCTTTTATAATGAACTGATGGCAGGATGAGGTCTCCGTCGTCTCTCGCTCAGCCTTTCCCATCGCCCGTAGATCGTGGAAGAAAAAAAGGAAACCGGAGGGGAGCCGAAAGGTGCCACCACACTAGGCGAGTGAGTGACGGGGTGAATTTGCGACAAGAGCGTAGAAGAGTGACTTTGCCTCCTCTGTCGTTGTCTCCGAATGAGTGGGCCTGACGGAGACGAGCACGGCGACGAGAACCGCGACCGAGAGCCGGCGACGACGTCGGGAGAGTCCTCTTCTACTGAAGTTTCCCTCACAGTTAATTTCCCCCAAGAATTTCACTTTTCCACGCTCCCTCGCCGCCGTTCGGGCCTGTGGCGAGTCGAGCGCGGTGGAGATTTTTATGCGTTTTGCATTTACATTCCACATCTCTTCGGTTCGGGTTCCGCTCACGGGAGAACTATTCTGGCCGCGGCCTTGAACCGAGCTCCGTTTATCAAAACATCTCTCTGAACAGCGCGTTCATCGAAATCCGCAGCGGAAAACGATCCATCTGTCTTTGACCGATCCCTTCGGATGCGATGCTGTTTCTCTTTGAGGCTTCTCCGCGAGGAATTCTAGAATTCGGCGGATCGCTAGCCCTCGGAACGATTTGCGACCGACCGTATGCTCACGCGCTCCCAGTGATTCGTTAGCGACGACTCAGGATGGTTGATATTCAGAAATTTCCGTAATTAATTCATTGACGTCGAGCGAAACTTCTTGGTGACGGAGCCTCGTGCCTCAGCGCATACTCAACTAGAACCGTTCGACTGATTCAGCATTTTGGATTCCTGTGCGTCGGCATCGCTCTAGGCCGCACCGATTTGAAATTTATTTTTTATTCCGCGTCGTCGGAATGTAATTAATTGGAATTCCTTCAGTCGACTGCCGCCCGTCCGTCCGACCGTCGAGGTTCAATCTCTCGAGTTTCCGTCTTGAGCTGGCAGTGCTCTGGATGAACGGCGATCTCTACGGCGGATAATCTCCTTGTTTGTGCTCGAGGAGGAAATGAGTTCTATTTAGGCAGCCGGGGCTGGCGCCGTGTGTCTTCGTGGACCTGTGCGGACCAGCATTGGCCGTCGGAGGTTTTTGGGGGCTCTGGCCCGCCAGGATCGAGAACATCTGCTGCCGCCGCCGGACGATCATTAGCCGGCTTCAAGCAATACTTGGATTTCCTGAAACTCGACCTAAATGCACCAATACCGACATAGGCAAACGCTAAGCAGCTGATCTGGCAAGTGTGTGCCTCAACGGTTATTTCTTAACCGACGACGACTTTCGTATTTTTTCACTCTGTTTTCGACCCTTTGGGCTCTGTTTGTTCCGTCGGGCCCGCAAACGTGGAGCGAATCAACAAAACTCGCATTAGCTCGAATATAAATCGAAGTGCTTACCTCCTGAAAATTGGTCGAATATTCATCGAGCGAGTTCGCCTCGGCCATAGTCTGGGTTAGATCGCGCGATAGATAAAACGGAACGCTCGCTAGTAGCCGTCAGCGCCAGGGTAAGCATCGCGGCTTCTCGAGTCTGAAGCCGTGCTTGTGTCTGTGCATCGGAATCGCCTGTGATCTCTCAGCTGTCCGGAGCTGTCATCGTCTGCGCGAAGACATCGTCCAGCAGACGTTGCCGCCGCTGTACTCTTCGTGCGGAAGAAAGAGTGCGCTCATTTCGAATACATATTAACCGTCCGATCCAATTAACATGCAACCGGGCAGGTAAAGAAAGAGACAGAGAAGTAGCGCCAGATAAGCGAACTTCGTTCCAGGAAAAAGATCAGATCTCACCGAGCGGCAGCTCGCAGCTATCTGTGGATGGGCAGACTGCATTTTCTTCAGGAGAATAATGATGTCAAGCGCCGCGCTTCTGTCCCGTCGGCTTTCTGTACGTTCGTCTGTTTGTCGTGGTTCGTCAACCCGCTCGCCAGTCTGTTGGCGATCGGTCGCTCCGTTCGTCGCGAGAGGAAGCGTTGATGAATGAGACTCCTCGATATAAACAACTCGATCCGCTCAATGCAAGTAGCAAATAGGACCGCTCAGGAATTCGGACGAACCGCTGGAAATTCCAGATAACAAACTCCACGACGCGGTACTACGTTCCGCCAGCGAAATCGTTGCCACCGAGTCGCAGGTGGAAAGAACCACAGACGTTGTCGGCGGCGGGATCCTTATCTCTGAATCAGTCGCCGTCGATGACGACTGAAACGGTCAAGAGTCAGATGGGAGAACTGGCGTATCAGTTCGAAGCTCAGTGGATTCATCAACGGCCAGTGCGGTTTGTTCCACTCTCGTTGACGTTGTCTCGAAGGATAAGTCGGTCGAAAGAGCGTTCGAAATGCTCGATTCAAGCAGCCCGCCGCCGGGCTCTTGTTTCGGCCATGCTTTTGTTCGGGCGTGTGCCGGAGAGGCGAGCCGGGCCAGATTCGGGATCTGACGGGTTCTCTTTGAACGAGTCCGGTTCTCGAGTCCCGCGCCACAGGGGTGAGAAATCTCCGTCTCAGCTCAGGATGGCTGATGAAGCTATCCAAGGAATTCCGGGGCTCGCTCTCGGTGAAAACGGGAGGAAGCGGTGTGAGACGAAGCCTGCCCTCACAAGGAGCTTGCAAGAGGGCTGGACAGAGTACCCGCCATCTTTCCGTCGGATTCGCCCGCAAGCTCCATAGTTGGAAACAAGCGCCGAGCTGTAGACCGTAGCACCTCCCGACGGAATTTGAAGCGTCGTCAATGCGTTCATATGACGGCGGTCGGATATCGGATGAACGAACGAAAAGAACGAAAAATTGACTACGCGAACTGTAATTATCTTGGAGATATATGAGGCTGGGCTTCAACCTCTACCCTCGCACCGGTCGCCTTCGCAGAATAGAGATCTATTTGAATTTAGAATAATTATTCCGGTTTCGAACGAATCCGCGTCCTCCTCTCCCTCGCTGGCTGCGTGCATGCATACGTCCTCCTGTCTGTCGCTTACGCACCTAGAGCTACCAACGTTTGCGGATCGAATGCTGCAGCGGCGTTGCCCAGGAGCCGAAACCCGTCATCAAACTCAGCTAAGGCGCAACTCGTTCGCCTGGATCCACCGCGTTCAGAGCGCATGATCAGAAGAAACAGGTGAAATACTCGGGAACCGATGAGAACGAAGCCCTTCGCACGGAAACACAATCACGAATCGGGCGATATCTCCTCGAGATGCCCTGAGAACTCGGCGGGTTCGTCAGTCGGTCGGCGGACGGGCACGTCAGTGTCAAGTCGAGTGCTTTATCGATCAGATTCTTCACAACGAGTCCCCGTCGCCGGCTACCGCGGCGGCCATCAACAGCAACAATCAGCGCAGTCACTCACAACGAACGTTGCGATTCGATCAACTGTTAAGAAGGGTTTCAAGGGAATCTCTCAGCTCTTTGCAACAACATATTCGAACGGGATGTTCTGGTCGGCCGGGATGGTCGCTTTCGGTGCGCAGCTCGAGAACCAAACTTTGTTTTCAAAAAGTCTCGCAAAGTCGGGATCGGGGAACCCAGGCGAGCTTCTCGGATTTCCTCTCGATCTCGGAACGATACGTCCCAGGAATGACGTCGAACACCGGTCTTGAGAATCGGGCGCATCGTTTTTGGTCGTATTGGACGACTGACGATCGAGCGAGGCCGATGCGGAGTGTTGAGAAGAGCTCGGACGAGAACCTCTGGGGCTTTCTTCGCTGTTTTCGAGCTAAAGAAGTTCTAATCCGAGCACAAAGACATCCGCGGGGGAATCTGGCGACTGTGCAACGGGGACGGACGCACAGGGACTGAAGGAATCATCGCCAAGCACTAAAGTCTATTCTGCTCAGTGAACGCGTTTCGGGATTAGGTGGGACGATCAGGCGCGCACAGCCATCAGCGAGCGGACGGAGGCACAAAGCACCGTAGGCAGATGGCGGAGCACAGGAGCGAACGAGTCGAACGTTACTTCGAGAACAAAATCCAAGCCGAGTGACTCGGTAACCTGTTTTGCGGGTCGTTCGAGATCGCCGACAGATTGCGTTCGAATCATCGAAAAGTCAAATATCGATTAGTGTCATCAAGCTAGCCCGCCCCAATTCTCTCGACTCGGCCACAAATCCAGCGGACAGAGGAAGTAAGCTCTAGAAATCGAGATGACACCGGGCGAGATAATTGCCTTGAATCGGAGGATCACTGAGGCCTGGAAGTTGCGCATCGCTGGATCCCCATCGGTTTAAATCTGAAGTTGATGGATAACGGGATCGACACCCCGATGGAAGACCCCCAGTTACAACCTGAGCTCAGGAATCTGGGTTCGGACCATTCATCTAACCAGATGGATCCATGAGCTGAGAATGAGAATCGACGGTAGCCTCAGATTGAGAATTCCAGCTTCCACTCCAAGAATTTTATCAAGCTCGAAGTTCCGGAGGAACAAACCCAATTGGTCGAGTTTGTTTAGGATTCGCGAGATCGGCTCCTGAATTTTATTCAAATCTGAAAACATGTCATACCGGACTGCATCGATCTGGTCATGCTGAACGTCAACTACACCCGGTCGGAACTCGGGTTCGGACCCGTGTTCAGAGCTAGGTCCAGGTATGTAAGCGAGTGTGTCAATCCTTCGATGCGAGGCCGATAATTTGTCTCATGGTACATGTCGCATCCGACGCTAGACGAGCACGGCAGACCCACCCCCATATCCGTGACTGCGCCCCCTAACGATGGGATTTCACGTTCCCATGAACAGAGTGACCCCTTCGTTCATCGATGTCGCTCGCCCAAAAAACGTCACTGACTGGCCCGGTCGGCCGGCCGATCGTCAGTCGTCGCCGTCAGACGTCGTGATGATCCAAGTCAGTCAAAGACTCGCTGTCGGATCGGCTCCACCCCCCTCCCTCCGAAACCCCCGAACAACAGTACCCCGGGTAGCGCTCTGAAAGCCTCGCTCGGCGTCCACAACAAGCATCCGTCGTACCTGCAGACCTTCGAGTCGAACCGACAGTCGCTACATCGTCTGACAAACCAGCTTCGGTTCGGCTGGAGGCTGCTGATGTTGAGGCGGCGGCGGCGGCGTCGACGACGACCATCGAGAAAGAAGAGGAAGAAAATAAAGCTGGAGGTGCCCCATCTTGTGCCTGATCGTTCGTGGATTCTGCGACTGCTCGCTACTTTCCTCTGGTTCGACGACGACTGCAGTAGAGAGGCTTCAGGTGTGCCCCCTCGGCGGGTTGGACCGCTCTCTCTTCTACTTTCTGTAACCCCGGGGTCGAGCCGAGGATTCCCGAACTAACCATTGGGCTCCACGGAATGCCCACACGGTTTCGCTCGAACTCTCGTTCGAACAGAGACGAACACCGATCGCGTCGGCTGGGACAGCCACAGCGTTGTTGACTGTGACATCGACAACAGCCCGAAGAGCAGCATCGTTAATAGTGGCCCGGGCTGCATGCAACTCAACTCGAGCCCAACGTTTCCCCGATGAGGTCGCTGGATTTGGACTCCGTCGACTCGCTGTGACGAAAAAGTCACTGCCAAGACGTTTTCATTAGTCCGCCATTCAGTCGGCCTCTTAATCAGCCGGGAAGTTGATAGTCGTGACGAGAAACAAGACCGCGCCTCGGTATCACCGAGCCCGAGTTGCTGCGATACAACTTCCAGGCCTCGAGCTCCGTGTGCTCAGGTTGTGGACCTCGGATGTTTGCGCAGGAGAAAACATGTTTTTCATGCTAACAAAGCTCTCGTTCGGATTCTTGGAGCCGTAGGACTGTTGTGCTCTCGTATTGCGGCCTGCTCGCTCTGTCAACACCGTCGCTCGCTCGGTCAGATAACCAGCCGGCGAGGTATCAGTTTCCAGCGACCTTAACCGACGAGTGACATCAGAAGCGGTGGAACGATGCTGTCCGCTCCTCGAATCATCTCAAAAGATCCCGGGGCTTCGCTTGCATGTCCGGGCCTCATCGAGCCCCGCAGTGCTGCACCCGGGGCCGTCCCGCTGCGGGTGGCGAGACCTGTGTCGAACCCGTTAAACGCGAAGAGAGCCCGAGGAGTGATCGATCTTCATCGGCCGGGGTCAAGTGATGGAACGCTGTTTTTAAGGTTCGATCGGATTGCTCCTAAATATTGAACTCACTTGTTGGGTCCTTATTAAGAACAGGCATCCGAGTGTATCATATTATCCAGTCTATCTATCATCGGTGATGAATCGTTCAAACAAAAATCCACGGAATCACGGAACAACAGGAGGGGCGGTATCCACAATTATTGAATTCGGTGTCAGGTTTTTTTTGGAACTCGCTCACTAAATGTTGCTCCACCTAGCTCGGAACATGCGGTGGTACAGTTCGCACACGGGACGATCAACTCCTCAAACTCAAACACAACAACTCGCCCGCCAGCAATTCAACCAGCACTGATCCAGCCTCGCGCACAAACTCACTATGAGCGCCGACGATCGCTTTGGAGTAGCATGGCTCGGCGGTGAGAGCGGGAAACTCCCGCTTTCCCAATGGGAAAGGGCACGCTCGTACAGTTCGTCCGAGGCTCAGCTTTGATCAGTGAGATGTAGACGCCGGCCGACGCGAGTCGCGTGCACCTCGAGAGTGATAGATCCAGCTCACGGGATCACTTGTTGCGAACATATCTGAGCGAGCCGCCTGAGACGTACAACAGACCATGGATCTCATGAAATTCTAACTTCTTCCCACAGGATGAAGTAGATTCTTGATGCGATGCGGTTCATTAACCTTAGTTGGGTATATCGAACCTCCACGTTGGATCTAGAGACGGAATCATTCACAGCAGCTTCTTGTCGACGCCGTGCCCCGTGCATTCTCGAGGCGTGGGCGACGAAAAAACGGAAGGATAGAAGAGGATTCGGAAAAATAGCAGAGGACCAGCTCGTTACACCCATTTCGTTCCTTGTTTCCTTTTTCAAGGCGACCATGGCAGGAGAGGGAACATTTCCTGCAAACTGAAAGCATTCGGAATCCGCCGACGGCGGCGCCAAGGTGGAAAGCTCTCAGCCTGGTGGGTGCCGCGAGAATTGATCACAGCTTTCCACCGTGCTCCGTAAGCTTGCTTTGATGGAGTCATTTGGCGATTCCATACCGATTGAGAGAGCGAGTGCGCTTTAGCAACGATTTTTGGAAATAATTTCCCGTTGCATCAGTATCTCGGAAGGGAAGGGCGCTTGATGGCGCATCATTGGAACGGCTTTGGTCGCCCTCCAGTTCTCATGGTGCTGTGGCTGGCACTCAGAAGACATAAGAGGGAGGGGCATCGTTACGATCATGGGGATCAATGTACCAAACTCGAGGAATTCGAACTCATGGAATCGTCCCGGAAAGCGAATCGAGTATGCTTAACATTGTTGCCTCAATCGTATCCTCGGAAACACGGATTGAGAATTCGACTCGAAGCGCTCAATATGGTCTTCCGTCTTCCCTTATCGCGTCGGAGCCGATCGCGTGGAGCCCAACTCCGGTAAGGTGAGGTTGAGGCAGCGTTTTTCTCAGTGTTCAAGACCGTTCAGCGACCGTTTATCGAACGGTCCGTTGTAGTGAAAATAAAGTCTTTGGCAGCCGGAGAACTAGTGGTCCGATATCGCTGCGCGGTACACGCTCGCTGTACTCATGGAAATTCCGTGGTTCGTGGAGCGTTCTCGACACCAAACGGCAAGACTCTTGATTAGAGGGTTCGTGTTTCCTCCTCTACTCTTTGTCAAGTCGCGTTCTTGGAAATGAGCGTTGACTCATCGAGCGAACTCAATCAACAAGGCCTACTCGGCGGCTCTGGTCGAGCATGACGGCGAGGAAATGGAATGTCAATACACGTTGGCTGAGGACCGCGCGCGGCCTTGGCTTCCTGCGTGAACGAGCGATAGGACCACCTCGTGGAGAGCTAGTTGGATCAGTTCCGAGACTCGCTCGGTTCGGCCGCCCGAGCAACTCACAAGTCCGCCATGGGACCGACGAAGGCGACGACCAAAGTTCGGAAGACACCACTCCGCTGCGAGTGACACTCGATATCTTGCTAGCCGTCCTGCTTCTCGGCCGCCAAGTACCATATCACATAATCGAAGCGACGTCACTCATACAGTAACCAGTCGTCCGTCTGGCGAGCTCGAGTGAATTAATCACACTTCACATCGCGGTGGCGTCGTTCTGGGATGGACGTCTCCGTGGAAATCTCCGGCATCGCGGTATCCCGCTCACGACCTTTGCGTTCAGAACTAATTTCCCCAAGGTTTAGCTCGGATTAGTTTGAGTGCGTAGGCTGTCGTCCAGTTCATTCGTCAGTTGCTCCGAATTCTGGACAACATCGGTCAAAAGACGACTCGGCGCTTTCAATGGGAGAGGAAAGAGAAGCGGTGACCTCATGCGATCTCATCCTTCCAGCTGCCGCGTTTTCTCCCGCTTCCGTGATATTCTTCAAAAGAGGGGAAAAACGAACGATTCGGCCATTCACTTTTTTTGGATGAACGATAGGTTTTCGGCCTGCACGGTCGAGATGCTTCGTCTCTTGTCGGGTTTCGCGTTCGCATTTTGCGTGCGTGAGTCGAATCAACTCTCAGGACCAGGACCCCGGTTCGGAAGCGCAAACAAACACTGAAGGTCCGGGCGATCGAGCAGCTGGAACTGCGGGCAGACGAGGGTCTCCGACGCCGCACTCTGTCTTTTTGAAAGTGATTAGTCGTTGGCCGTTGTTTGCTATCCATTGTGAGCAGAGGTAAAAGTTTGGAAAAGTCCGCCGTCAGCCGCCCGTCGAGCCGTTTGTCCAGCCCTCGACGGACTAAATTAAAATGAGACTCCACACGCTGCTTCGCGAAAGTGATTAAAATTATTGCCGGCCAGACTGGCCGGCCCACTTGGAAGCGGTGACAACGCCGACGCTGCCACCGAAACTGAGACTGACGCTGACACCAACAACAGTTTCTGCTCTCGGCCCCGAGCATCAGAGCCGCCGCCGTTCAATAGATACCGGATGGTGGGATCTTGATGCCGCCCCTCCCCTCCCCCCTCCCTGCCCTGCCCGCTCATATCGGGTAAAGTGAAGACGGCTGCGAAACTTTGTATTCGATATTCCGCCTTACACGTCGCACGACGCCAAGGATTAGGGAAAAACAGTAAGCGTACTCAGGGGGAGGGGAGGGCACAGCTTCCCCACCCTCAAATTCCCCCATGAACGGAGATGATCGCCATGATCCGCCAACTCTCCTCAAAACGGTACCATAGTGACCCTTACCGCCGGAGCAGCGTCGAGTCAGACTTGCGCCTCACAGATACGTGGCAACACCTCTGGGAAGGAGGAGAGAGGAGGAAAGATCGGAAATCGGGGACTGCGGCGATGACATAAGGATCTCGTCGCAGGAATCCGTTTGCGAGTCGTTGAACTCGGCATGGGAACATCGACCTGATAGATATGTATCGAACTGATCTCGAATTCCTGCAGCGCCTGAATCCATCTCTGCGATCGATTTCGAGGACGACGAACGTTCGCGCCTTATTTACCAAATACGTGGTAGGTTGTAGCTCGCGTTTCGTGCATCGTTCGATAACGATGGAAATCAACTCGCGGCGACACCGTTCGATTCCTGATGAGTAGAAGAAACGAAGTCTCGTTCGATGGAACACCGTAGTGCGCTCGTTAGAACGAGCTTCAATACCGTTGGAGAAGCACGACACTTTCCTCGCTTCGACCTGAACTACGCGACGGTAGCTTTCCGAGCGGTCTGCGCTCCCACTGACGTTTCCGGAGAGACTAAGCGCACGGGCGGCTGCGCTCAGAGAGTTTTGCGAAAGCGTACTACAATCGACTCTTGAAAATTCAATCATCCGTAGAAACTTGAAGCGTCGCCAGGCTCTTGAGGCGGCAAAGGGTTAAATCCTATGACAATCCGATTCGTCGCGATCGTGCGTGCTCAAGTACCCCGGGCTCTCGATCGAATCTGAGCTTTGAATCAGTGAGCTCCACAGCTGCAGCTATAGGAGAACGATGACTTCTGCAGACAGACACCAGAGACAAGAGAGGAACACGCGTTTTTTTCTCTCCGATTGTTCGAGCTCTTGGGCGGTGGTTACATTACACCGGGTCGAGATGGCGACGGATGGAAGGCGTAACCAGCTCGAGGGAGAGTATATGTATTCATGGTCTACGAGTTAGTCGATTAGCTCTCCATTCAGCAGCACCCGCGAGAGAGTGCCGCAGTGAGACATTCGTAGGGGAGCGAAGAGGCAGACGAGCACTCGGAGAGACAAAGCCCAACACTCCGCGACTGGAAGAGGAAGCTCGTCCTCGCTTCGATTCAACCAAGAGCGCGGCACCGAGTCCAATCTTCAGACTCGCTCGAGTCTCGGAGCAAGGTCATCTGAGAGCTTCTGGATTTGTGATTCCTCTGCATTTTTTGGATCCTGTACGAGGAATGACGGAATGGAGGAGATAACAGCACCAACTCTCGCTGAAAAATCACGTCCACCTTCCACCTCTCTCGTTCCGTGCCGCAGGCTCTGCTCAAAGTCCCAGAAGTTCCTCTTTCGATGGTCACACAATGCATCGCTTCCATGAGACCTGCATGGCCGGAACTTCATCGTGCCGTCGTTTCGAATCCTGAGACGGCTGAAGAACGGACAGCAGCTTTCTCGAGCCGAGAGCTGTCAGGTCCGGTCTTGATCCTAAGATGACCGCTCGTGGCGACCCTGGTTTCTTTCGCGGCGCTCCTTTCGGGCTTCACTGAATCTGGAGACTTCGTCTGGTGCGCTCGCCGTCCGGTAGTTCATAAGGGCCGACCTCCGATTCCAACAAAGAGGTTGTTCGCCTCACTTGTCCGGGTGAAGCGATGTGTGTTTATGTGTGTGACTCGCCGAAGCCAGCCCCCCGCGCGAAACCTTCGAGGCTGGGTTCCGATTGTGACCAGGGCACCGGAACGAAGAATCCAGTGCCGGTGACAGTTGGTGTTCGTCTCATTTCTGGCCAATCACGGCCGCGGCGTCGCCCGATGCTCGTTCAAGCAGGATGGGATCAGATGAATTAATGGGGCGAATATTTCTCCCTTCCTAATACCTCACCATTAGTGAGCACGCTATCTGATACCGCTGGGCATCGATTATTTCGCCCGTTTGAATACAAACAGAAGCTCGCTGATTGAGGGCGATAGTCGCGTGCTCCATCGACACAGAACTTACGAAAGGATCGTCAACCACGATGTGCTGACGAGGCGGGTGAAAAAATGTATCGAAAACATGTCGGTCCGCGCACGGGGCCCAAAGTTGCAAAACGAGAGGAATTTCTGCCGTTTTTGTCCGAATACGAGCGGAACACGGAGCGCGTAGATCGCATTGTGGATTTCGTTCTGTAATCCGCCGACGAATGACTGGAAATAGATGTTGGCTCGGAACGAGCTCATGTGCAATCGAACTTTGACGGGGGATCCAAGCAGCTGACCAGGATACGACTCCAGCGCATTTGGTCATTCGTTCATTTGGTCATCGCGAGAATTCGGTGCAGATGTCTTCATGAGAGAGAAATCTCGGAGCGGGAGTGTAAAGTTGAGTTTGGGAAAAGGAGTGGGGAGAGGAATCACATCGAAGTGACCTTTGGCGTCGTCGGAAAACTCGACTGCGTGCGCATCGCACACAGGTCGTTCCAGCTAGGGAGTTTTGCCATTCCGCTGGGAGAGCCTTCAACACCATGCACGCTGCACGTGGAAGAGTCCCCACAACTATTCCTGGCCTCACGGAATATGCATCGCAAGGACAAGCCCCCATCGTCGACATCGGCGTTCGTAATGATTTGAGCAGGTCTCGGAGGCTACCGGTCTGTTCATCAGGCGTAAGTTGATCAATTGAGCTGAGACTGATCTTTAATGCCGAATCGCAGGAGCAATGAACTCGCCGCTCGATCTGCTATCGACTTTTGAAACAATATGTGCAGGTACAAATAGAGGCTGTATCGGCATCTGATCCATTTGTGTCGCGCTGGGTTCACCGAGAGGCTACGGGAAAACGTCTCATGACAAATGAACGAGTTTCTCTCCCGACATTACAATCAATACAGACGATGATGGGCCAAATCCGCAGGTCGTCATGGGCATTATTTTTGTGCTTTGCCCACACGAAGATCGGCTCGCAGCCCTACTTTGAGCACTAGACCCTAAACCATCGAGAAGCTCTCGAATACGGAGTCGCAACCCAAGCTTTGAATCCAAACTGTGTTATCCAAACAATGGCTCTGAAAAAGTGACTAACGACCTCGGGAAGAGTGAAGTTTTAGTCTCGAAATCAAACAACAACGTGCGGGCCGGTGGATTTCGTGCGGGTAATGAATCACGGTTTTGTGAGCATAGAGGTGGTCGCCTCTGGAGCGAAAGAGACGAGCTGTCGCGAGATTCGGCGAATGAGCTGAAGCGGAAACCTTCGGATCTCTTGAGCAAACTCGAAAATGGAGGATTTCGAGAGATGATTCCGATTGGTGGTCCTCATGACGTTCACGGAGTCCTACACAAAGCATGGATCCCTCTCTCGTCGCCCGATTCCTCCTCTGGCCCGTGTCGTCCCGAGATCGGGCGAAAGCAATCCGAACTCCGCGCCGTAAGCACGGCAGAAACGAGCTGTTCGAGAAAAAGCGACGTATCAAACCGACGAGCCCCAGTTTGAACCTGTTCCGCGGACGGATGCGCTCAGTCCAGTAGATTCGGTGTTCGATTGTTCGTGAGAGGCGTCAACGAGAACGACGACAACGACGACGAGGGTTGCATTTTTCCGGTATAATTTTGTTTTTCCCACTCCGACGCTCCGGATGCGATTGACTCGTTGTGGCCTAGTTGTCGCGCGAGATGTCAACGCAACGTCAAGAAAATTGACAAACTGCGAATTCGCGCCGACAGCACAAGAGCGAATTCTGGCGGCTTGCTTGACTAGCAGCGCTTCGACCGTATCTCGTTTCAGAGAACAGAAAAATGGCGACAACGCACAAAATCTTCTGTCGTGGCCGTAGTTGTCATCATTCCATTCTTTCTATTAACTCCTTCTCCAACATTTCGACAGGGGTTTGCACACACAGGATGAGTTCTACGTGCATCAGAAAAACTCGACAAGGAATTCCTGAACGGAGGGGATCGAAAACCTACGAATCGAGTTCACCATATCCCTGAATTACAGCTGGGGTTCGAAACAACATAAATCGATCAGCAATCGGGAATCGACCGCCGATGAACTGTCATCTGCCCATGAGAGTAGATAGATGAACATCGCCAGGTCACGTGGCGATTTAGCTTCATCCATCAATCAATCAATCCATTCATCCATCCAACGGTTTATCATGTATTGATGGATGATGATTGTCGACCAATGCCATACTTCACGCTCATGCTTGTGACTGTGATTCGAGGGCTACAGACTCCGAATGGGAATATTCTGTCCTCCGCAAACGGTGTTGCGGCAGTGCTCGATTACTGTTGAAGTGGCCAAAGCTTGTTCCTCGCGTGGCCCCTACTCGTCAGTCGCCTGTCGTCGGTTGGCAGCGACGCGCCGTCTTCTCGGTGAGTCCCTGCCAGCCGAAATCGGAATCAGGTCACGTACGTTCTCGCGCTCCGAGGTATCTGGGATTTTTCATATTCCAACGGTTTCTCTCCCCGAAACAATATTCTGCTCTTGGCCTCCCTCGAAATAATTTATTCTCCATGCAAATCAGCCAAGGTGTTGTCTCGAGAAAGTATCCGTGTGTTTGTTAGGTTGCTCCGAGGACCATTCGCCTTCGGTCGGCAACGAGTCAGACGCAGAGAATTATCTCCCGCGGATTGTTCCGATTCTCCCGCTCGAACGGGTGTCAGAGGTCGAGCAGTCGCAGCCGAACCGAGTTCAGTCGGACTCTAACTCTACGGCGGAAACCGCGAACAGCCTCTTGGAGCCGCGTTCCGCAGTTGCGGAGGCCTCTCCCTCGCGACGGAGATTCTCCACATCCTCCAAGGTGTCGGGCAGGTGGCGGTTGACAGTTTCCGGCAGAAGGTACGCGGCCAGCATCGATCCGAAACAAACCGTCGTGAACAAAGCCACGGGCACGACCGTGTGGATGACCTGTCCCAGATCGGCTATGAACGGGGCGAGGCTGCCCCCGATCCGGCTGGCCATCATGCACAGAGCGAATCCGTGGCTGCGAGCCGCCGTCGGGAGGACTTCATGCACGGCGACCCACTTTATGAAGAGCGCGACGTTGAGGAAGAACCTTACCATGGCCTTTCCTCCAACCCGCACCGTCTGGTACTCGTCCGGGACGAACGCAACGCCCAAATAGCAGAGGAGCCCTACGGCCAGCGAGATCACCTGGCCATAGCGGCGGCTGTGGCCTCGCAACATGGCCATACTCACCAGACAGGCCGGTACCTCGGAGAACGACGATATGGCGAAGTTAAGATGAGGATTCCCGGGCAGCCGGTGCGCGTTGAGCGCGATGTAATAGTAGTTGAAACTTGTGCAGAGCCACAACGCCATCAGGAGAAGGGTGTTGCGGCGGAGGCCTTCGTGCCGCAGGAGGTGGCTGTAGCCGAGGTTTTGGCTCTCGAACGCAGACTCCGTCTCGGCGGACTGGGTGAGGCGCGGCATTACCTCCTTCATATCTGGCAGTGGCCGGCCGTTAAATTTGATAATCTGACGGATAGCGAACTCTGCGTGCTCGAGCTTGTGCTTCGTCAGGAGCCACTTGGGCGACTCGAACACGAACGGGTAAGAACGGCAGCAGGGCGAACGCGACGAGCCCGATCGACAACTGCATGAAGCGGAAGTCCTGCAGGACGTAGGACAGCAGCGAGATCACGAGGACGGCGATCGTGTCCCCGAGCCCGAAGCCCACGTTGGTGAATATGCGGTCCTTGAACGGCATCATCTCGATGAAGAGCGTGATCATCGGGGCGGTCAGGCCCGCGCAGGTCATCGACAGCAGGAACCGGAACACGTTGAACATGGTGAAGTTGTGCGAGAACGTGGCGGAGATCGCGCTCAGGATCAGCATCAGAGCCGCCCGGTAGAAGGTCACCTTGCGACCGTTGTGGTCGGAGAGCTTCCCGAAAACGGCCACTCCCGCCAGACTCCCGAGGAAGATGAGGCTCTGCATCGCGGGCCTTTTCCACCGTTGGTTGCAGACGAGGTTCCATTCTTCGGTGGCGGTTTTGCCAAACCCCGTCCGGTTGAAGATCCATCCGTGGCTGCAGTGGACCGCGCTGGCCGAGGCGGGGTCGGCCTCGTGGAAGGTTCCGTTTCCGTAAACCTCGTCCAGTGGATACATTTGGCATTGATCGCGGACTCCGTTCGTGGTCGGTATCGCGTACCGTTTCCACAGATCGAGCGAGATGTTGGCTCGCGGCGGAGCGCACCAGTGCGGTACCTCTGGAGCCATCAACGGCGTCATCATGTTGGTCCACGCCACCGGGAAAGCTCTGAGACAGGCCAGCGTGAGAACGACGGCTGGCGACAAAAGGAGAACGAACTCTTAGCGTTTCTGATGACGTTTCCTCAAAAGTGGAGCTTCCGCGTCCGCGCCGAGATTCTTCCTCGACGGGACGCAGAGCCGTGAACGAAAACAGCGACTCACCATGGTAGCGACCGAAGTCCCCGATGACTGCTACAACGTCGGTTCGCGTCGACATGCTCAGTACTCGGAGCAGACACTCATCCGCCGCACTCAATGACGATGATTCCGTGTCTAATCGTCTCTGTGTACCAAATAGACAGACGGATATTGCAGTCGATCGTTTTCGAGAAGAAAGCAAAACGATTCCCTCTCGTCGTTTAGCCGCGGCGTCGCGGCGGAGCTCCGTTCCGACGGTCTTCGCGGCTGGATTCACTGGTTAGGACCGTGGCTTGGCATCCAGTTTCCCGAATCTCCCGGATCGTCATCTGGAACCGGACCTCGTCCCTTCCAGATTTTCCGCGGGCAGGGACCCGATTTCCGAGAATTCGAACAAGCTGCGACGAGCCACAGTCTGAGCCGCCCCGCTCACCGTTCGACGTCACGAACGTTCTCCTGGATCCGGACTCCTCCGAGGACGTGTTCGAGTGTCCGCGCCCGGTCAATCAACTGCCGTTCTCCAGCCAGAGCCCGGAGGTTCAAACTCCGAGCTTTTGTTTATTCTACCACAGCGAAATGACGGTCGGTCGGTCGGTCGGCTGGCCGATCACGCTCTCTGTCAGAGATTGTCTGACAGGCGAAATGACTGGCTGACTGCCGCGGCTGATGATTCTGCAGCGGACCCGCCGCTTGAGTAATGTTCGAGCGGGTTTCGCTCCGAGGAGACCGATAGGGTTCGAGGAGGATGGAGGAGTGCGGTCGTGGTGTAGGTTTTCACTTCTTCTCACTCCCCGGGCCTCGCTCGGGAGGAGCAGTTCACTCCTTCAGTTGCCTGACTCAGAGTTCATACGACGAACACTATCGCTTCGGCATTCAGTCTATTTTGAGCTGTGTGCTTCCCGCAGTGTTGAGCCCCCGCGGTCGTCCGTCGTATTATGAAGGTTTTTCCTTCTGTTGTTGTCGAGGACGAAAACCCTTGTTGTTTTCTCGTTGAAAAACGTATGATGTAAATTCAAACCATGAATTCAAACCTGTCCGCATAGAGGCACGCGTCCAAACCATCCGACAGAAGGTTCGGAGGACGCTCGTCAGAAGACAGAAGATGATGAAAGGAGGAGAAAGCCTCTCGTGGCGGAGTTTTATTCGTCGTATGAAAGCGGAGGCTCGCCAAAGGCAGGGGAGGCGTGGAGTGTGGTCGCTGACGCATTTGCATAACGCGAAGAAGGATTCCTCGTGGACATCGACGTGACAGCCGTAGGAATTGGCTGGGCGGCAGCAGCCGCCGCAGCGGAAGACGACGATCTCGCTGAACTGCGCGTGGACAGCGCGCCGACAATTGACAGGGGGTATTCGGCGCGAACAAATATAACATCTTGCCGAGTTCACCACGTCGTCAGGGAAGAAATCTCCGTCGGCGGTCTCTTCCAATTTCAACGAAAGTGGGCAACTAGACGAGACAGAGAACACGTCAGGCGAGGGAACGGGGGACCGAGAGGCGGGACCTCGAGAAAGCTCCCGGGGTTCGAGACCATTTCTCTGCTCACAAGCCGGATGGGAAATATTGAATTGAATTAAAGTCACCTCTTTTTTCAATTTCGCGATAAGCTCGGAATCGGATGCTGCAGATAAAGCTCATGTTCTTCGCGAGCGGAAGGGGCTGAGCGAGGGACATTTCGCTGTGGGAACGAGCGTCGCACTCCGAGTCCGTGTCGAGAAACCGATTGATTCGCTCGGAGATTCCATCGAGCTGTCGCCCCGACAGGCTCGAGCATCGGGACATCCTACTTGACAACTTGACTGACCTGCACAAGTACGTTTTTTTCAATCAGCTGAATCGAGAGATTCCAGATCGCTATTCCAGGAGATAACCTCGAGACCCGAATAACTTGGAAATCGAAAGGGGCGAGCCATCTATGAATATCCTGCTATTGAATGACCGATGTCCACAGATCGGAGCTCAGCATGTTTAACCACCGACAGGGCCATAGCGCCTCAAGTCTCTGGTGCTCGAAGCCTTGAGGCACGAGGTTCCCACCGCTATCTCGAGCCCGCACCCACAACACAAAGGAATCGACAGATGACAGCCGAGTGACTTTTACATCAATTAGGACACGTGATCAAAATTTATTTCTGTCAAGCCTCCGGAATCCGAGAGCTCCGCGCCTGCGCTCAGACAATGAAGCATATGGGACGAATGCCGAGACGAAAATAATCGCGAGCGAATACATTTGGATGAAAACCGTGACGGGAGGCAGGCGGAGTTGATGAGTGAGACATAGGACGAAGAAGTCAAGCTCAATATCTCCACGACTAGATTCGCTCAGATTTCGCGCGGCATTCAGCGGCAGGACGGTCCCAGGGTTCAGTTTCGAAATCTGTTCGTGTTCTGCGGTTTGCGCAAGAAAACCTCCGGAGATGACGCGAAACAGGAAGGTCCTGCGGCGAATGCATGAAGACCCGAATATCTGAGCTCCGCGAATATCTAACGCGGATGCCGAGTCGACGTCGAGCGAGAGCACTCCGAGCTGAATTTCCACAGGATTCGCGAAATCGGAGCCTTTTGCGCATTCCGTTCGTGCGCAAACTGAAGCACGGCACGACATACAGCCTTGAAGATGCATCGACTGAGCCTCGAGCCGTCCCAGCCACTTGGTATTTCGTAACGTATGCATTGGTCGGAGACGGTGGGACGAGCTTGTTTTTCCTCTGATTCACTCTATTATTCATGACGGGGAGAAGACACTATGCTCACTGCTTCGTCGTCTCGTTACCTCGGCCGGCCCCGTGCCAGGGCAGTGCCAGTAGTCGCAAGTTCGTGCCGATGCGCGTTCAAGCATCACACAATTTCTATTCGAGGCGAAGGATATCATCGCAGAGTCCGACACGCAGGCTAGCATTCGGAGCACTTGGAGCGACGAATGCTCGAAGAATCGATAAAAGCGAGGCCAGCAAGCGAGGCAAGCCGGCAGGCAAGCAACAGCATCCGATCGACCAGCGGGGCGCGAAAGAAGCAATCTCACCGCATTCACAAACTCCGGCACCGTTTGTTTCAGATTGGGCCGACGTTTTAACCTCCCCCCCCCCCCCCCCCCTACTCCCTGTCGTATCCCATTACCGCGCGAGGCGGCGCCGGCACGCAAGCATCACTCTCGAGAAACAGTCTCAATGAATGAGTGCGGAACCATTTCGGGATTGCGCTCATTAAAATTTGTTTGGGACATCCATCAGTCGCCATGAACGAAACTTTGAACGACTTCACTGTTGTGGAGGGGGCGTCAAGAGGGGAATCGAGCTTGCGTCGAACAACAGGTTCCGTGACGCTGCTACAAATCTGGCAAAATCGGAAGTACCGCTCGAATATCACCTCGGCAGCATTGAGAATGTCGAGTTGACACACCGAGTGATTCATCGAGCTGACCACAGCCTGTCAGGGAGGAGGGGGGGGGCGGCGAAGACGATGCCCACGACCGCGGCTCCGAGCACGGAAACGAACAGGAAAAGCTGCTCTGATTCTTCAGATCTTTTGAGGCTGTTATGCAAACGACGACGGTGACGGCAGGCGACGTCCTTGTGGCGGGGTTGGTGGTCGCTGACGACGTAATGGCATCTAAATAGCGCCGCATGAAGGAACTGCTAATGGATTTTATGCTGAACTGATGTTCAGCTGGAGGTATTCAGAGCTGACGTGTGCGCGTGTTGTGCGCGGTTGGCGCTCCTGCGTGAGCTCGAGTGTTGCATCTAGTGGCCTGTGTAGTTGCGGTCGGTCGAGGCGAAGCCGTTGCTGCTGCCGTTGTTATGAATCTCGTCGTGGCTTTTTTCTTTCTCTCTTTTCCGGACCGCGAACGTTGCGATGGGGAACGCTCCACGTGGAAAGCACATTGGTGACACAATGTAGGAATGCGAGCGCAAGCACCCTGTCGGGAATTCCGGTGCCTTCAAAACGGAAATCTGCTGATTTATTCGCTCAAAGTGGGCAAAAATAGCGCAAAACCTCTCATCAGATGACTGAGGAGACTGCGCTAGATGTAACCAGGAGGGCTAAATGATCGCTTCTGGGGGCATCGCAAGTACAGGGTGTCCCAGCTCGACTTGGACACCCTGTACGGCTCGCGATATTTTTCGGGGAACGAGGCTCCGTAGGAAGACATTGATCCTGAGTTCGAGAAATTCATCAGAAAAGCCAGACCGTCCTGTTGGAGCTCACCATCGTTGACAAATGGCAACAGAGCTTCCTGACACGACTCGGCCATGCACTTCGAGTAAGGACAGACCGATGTGCGCCGAGGGAGCGGGCTGTTAACCGTTACCATTAAGGATGCAAACGTTTACAATGCGTTCATACAGCTTCCTTGCATTCACCCATTTCAGTGAACGGGCATTCTGTGAGGGATAATTGGCTTGTTTTAGTGCACCATAAAGCCTCGCTGCGAGCAGGCTAACAAGAGACTGGCCATTATCGCAAACACATTTCACATTGTAACGCTCGACCGTTGTAAAACTGAGAACTCCAAAATCAAATTTGAAACCCGCGTTTTCTTCCGCGTCCTCGTCCGCCCCTTCGCCCTGGACACGCACTCCCCGCGTTGGAGCGATCCTCCATCACCCCTGGCCGTGCACTTCTAGTTGTGCCATGCCTCAAGACACTCGGGCATGGACTCGGAACACAGACAGGTGAGAGCGCCCACAGTTGCCAGGTGAGTACGCGAACTCAGACATCGAAGGATGACTCAATGAACCGCAAATGGATCAGAGATCAGAGGATATGCAAAACGGAGAGAGGAAAACGAAGATGAGACACAATTGGTGCAAACAACAGGTGCGCTCTTCCCACCGGGTGGAACGAGAGATGGATCTTGTCTGCGAGCGGCCGGTTGGGGAGATATCTATCTCAACGATGCTTCTGCCAAACACGGGCTATCGTCTGTCCCGGGATCATCGCCCATATTTTCCTCCCACCAACGGGGGAGGGAACGAAGACGACATAAACCACGATCGCGCAGAACATTCCCACTGGACAAACTGACAGAGAGACAGTCGGGCGCGCTCTGGATTAGACACGGATCATCTGCTGCTGGGTGCGCGCTGCTAGTTCGGACCCTTTTGCGAATAGCAGACGCTTCCGTCCCTGGATGGGTGGACAACATCGGACATCGAGCCAGGGAAGCATACGGATATCTTTAGAGCAGTCCAAAGGCGTGCTGAAGCTTGCCGGTTACCTGAGGCTTGAGGCGAACGCGGATCACCCTGAAACGAGCGGCGGTCCGATGGAACTGCCAAGTAATACGACTCCGCGCTCCGCGAGAAGGTTCTCGGAGAGATATCGTTGGATCTTCGGTCGTAGAGGATTCGATGGAACGTTAGGCATCGGATGACGAAAGCTCGATTCCACCGAAATAACTTTTAACTTTGCGAGTTTCCTGCTGCGATCGTTCCCCACATGTGTTTTCGACAACGAAACTCCATACAGGACGTCTCTGCGAAGCCTTTTAATTGATCCGAAGTTGATCCCTGTCAGCTTCGAGTCTACAGAGCACGAGGAAGAAGGCTCGGAAACGATCCTCTCCGCCCGGCTAACCCCGCGGGCGGCAGAGTTCGAACGTGGGTTCGAGTCTGTGCGCCTGTTTACGAAACGGCGGTTGCGGCTTCGCGTGCGGCTGTTGAATAGTGAGAGAATCCGCTGCTATTCAAAATGCAAATTGCGGAGCGGAGTCCGTCGCCCGTTCGTACTTTTTTTGTTTCACTTCTAGCCCTTGGGTCAAGTTGCTGTATGGCTGGCTCCACCTCGAACAATTTCAGACAACGGCGGGTAGGAAACAAGCCCTCGCAAACTCGTTACAACGGTTCGATCGTTCGTGGGAGACGATGGAGGTGGCAACGCACCGCGTCCCCCAAGAGAGTGAGCTCAACTTTCTGTGTCGCAAGAGTTTGAGGCATGCAATCGTAAATATCAATTGTCCGATGGCTGTAAGGCGTTTAAGCTGGCGGCCTGGCCGCTTTCGCGGCAAAGGGTGGGAGTGCAGTCTGCATACGAATCGCCTCCTCATCCGGCTCATTCAGAGCATGGCTCTAGAAGCTGGGGGCTCGTCGAGATTCCGAGCGAAACTGAGCCCCCCCTGGCGCCCCTTTCTGCTGCCCGAGCCTCGATCCGCCTCCCGTTTTGCGCAGCGCCAAACAGCTTTTCCTCTCCAGATGCTGCCGCAACGGAAACAATGCAATCTATTATGTCCGCAGCAGAAGTGCTAAATCCCAGACTGAAATTCTGTTCAGTTCGAGGAAACGCAACACGCTCCGCAGAAAAACAGTCGGCAAGAGTTCCGACGCGCGCTCAAACACAGTGAAGCTCCCGCGAACCTTGCTGAGGTGGATCTCACGGTTCCTACAGCAATTGGTGCTTCTCACCAGAGCCATGGCAACGAATCGTGACCGAATAGAGCCGAACGGGACGCTCCACCTCTTTATTGGGTTCGCGTCGCGTCTTATGCCCGCTCGTCCGATACGTGAACAGGGGCTGGCGGGCACCGTGAAACCCCGCGTGCGTGGGTGGTGAGGCAACGAGAGCTGACCGCTTGACAGCGGCAACAACAACAACAGCAACGGGAAGAGGTTCCGGGGCTGTTGAATTTGGCCGCGCATTAGCTCCCTCAGCCGAGTAACGCCGGCTTTTAGAGATGACATATTTACGAGCGGCACCAGAGCTGCGCCGAGCCTTCCTTACCGATGGTCTCTCCTGTTGAGCAGCAGGCAGCCAAGCAAGCGGGCGAGTCGAACGAGCGGCTCTGTGACTCACGGAGCTCTTCTGTTGGCTACAGATGGTGTTGAAGGTGCTGCTGGTGGCGAGTCGTTGTTGTGAGCTTGCGCAGCTCTCAATTTGCTAAGTGGCTGACCGCAGCCAGTCCATAGGTCAACTTCTTTCTCCCGGTCTCCCCGTTGTTGTCGTCGTCAGAAACTCCTTCTGTCCCATCTGCCGAGAGTCCTTGGTACGGAGAGGGACAATCCGGAGGTGAGCGGGCTTCGTCATTGACTTTCATCACTCGGAAGCAAGAGGCGCGGATTCCGGGGTCGCAGAGGAGCGACCCGGGAGAATCCCTCAGGAAACATTCTGAAACTCCACAATCCTGTGCAGAAAAAACTAATTTCACGGCAAATCGGTCGAGATCGTGACGTCACGTGGATGGGTGCACGTGCGTCGGATCTCCCGGTTTAATGGAATTCTCAGACCGCGGAAGCTGCGTCCAGAAGTTTCATCGTTATATTGTTGGTAGAGGACTGACCACCCAATCATCGCTTTCTCGCAGAGACGCAGACGACATTGCATCGAAACACACGGGTGCTGCCACAGCCGCTCTGACTCAGGAGCCGAAGCCGCAGATGGACCCGTCAGTTCACAGGTTGGAATGCGGCTAATCTCATCAGCCAGGCAGATAGCCAGCGAGTTTGATTCAAGCTGTCAGTGACTTCATGAATGGGAGCTTGTTTTTGTCTGTCGTCAATGTGGCGGTTTCATTCTTCCTCCTCCTCTCACCCTTCCGCGCGGACTCTGTCATGAATTCACCCAGCCAGCTGGGCGGGGGGAGCGAACGAGACGGGGGGAGGGTGCGAGGAAGCGTTCTCTGTGAGGAAGGTTCGTTTCACGGCGGACGCTGAATTCAGTGTCCACAAACTCGGTTAGCACGGTGCCTCACTTCGTTTAGAATGAATTCGTGTTGGTGGTTCGATAATTTGTCGTTCCATCAGGGAGCTCGCAGTTTTCGTCCCGTGGAATTCTGGGGCCGTTTGAATTTGAATTGCAGCTTTTTGAAATTTGCGAATTCTCACTCCGGGCCGCTGCATGCTTCACGGTCCAGTTTTCTCTCGAGGGCGGTGGGTGTGAGGCGGTCGGCTCTCGTTCGCTTGAAAACGAAGAGAAGAATTAGGAGCGCAGGGGTAGCCTGCTTGCCGGTGGTGTTCGTGGCGTTTGGATTAATGGTGTCAAATACAGGTGCTGTTCCGAGCGAACGAAAGGAAGAACGGGAGAGAGAGAAAAAAAAATGAAGGAGAACGAGCCAAATCGGCTTAGCTCGGCTCAACGATCCAAGGTTATGGGAGTATACCGGAGCGTGTCGGCGCAGACCGATGTTTATCCGTATTTGCGCGGCCCAACGTTCCTGCGATGCCTTCGCCGCGGTCGCCCAGAGGAGATGGATTCCCCGAGAGCGTTCCTAACGTTCTCCTGACGAGTTTTTGAGGAAGAGTTCGCTTTCAGGAGTCCCCCGAACAACGGAACTCGCTCCTGGACTTTCTGAGTGTTTTCCGAAGATCTTGAAACGTAGTTATCTAGAATCGCCCACGGGCAGCCGACTGCTCGGTCGACCGCTGCTGGAGAGCCCGAGGAAAAGTAGTTGTTGAGAGTTCCCAAGGCTGAGCATTAGTCTCGCTGGCCATGTCTCTCACCTGCAATCGATTCCGCCTACAAGAGAAGCGGCCAACCTGACGCGGATTCAAGGCCTGGCGGGAGCCCGTCCGCCGGTGAGGGAGATGAGACGAAACGCAAATTACTTGGAAACTGTTCTCGGGGACGGCAGAAGAGGAGGCTTCTTCTAATCCCGCCGCTTATCTGCTAATTCCCCCACTAGCTCGCTCTCTCTCCTCGAACTCGTTTCTGCTCGACCAAGCCGTCGGAGGCGCGGACGCACAATCTCACGATGGGACTAACCAAATCAGAGAAAAACTTACCGCCAATCAAGATGAGAGCGAGCGGGAGCAGCCTGCGTCTCGCGACAACGAGATCAAACAGAATAAAAAACGCTGTCCCGTATCGCTAGTTTCTATCTATTCAACGACATTTTATCTCGCCAGTGTTGCTTCTCTCGGACTCCGAGCGAGCCCCAGAGATCATCCCCCGGTCGACTCCCCGTTCCGACTGCGATAGCTCCACTCGGAGACGACGAAGCCCCTCTATCGACCCGGCGAGCGCTGAATCCCGAAAGACATCGGTCCTTGTCGCGAAAAGCCTCGCCCATCGTTCTGTCCCTGGCTGAAGCGGAGTGATCCACTTCGAATTTTCAGTTCGGCTCGCGATTCCGCAGCCCTGGAGTCCGGCTCCTGGTTCCGAATCGGTGGATATCGATCCACCCGCAAAGACCGAGATGCTCCTTCCTGCATCGAAGACAAAAGCTCTCCGCGGAACTTCGTTCCGGAGTCTCCCTCGATTCAGGCATTCGTAACGGTCCTGCGGGGTAGCGGACACGTCACTCAGCCGAGAATGGCACATCGAAAATAGGACCAGGCCTCATTTTCGAGAGCCTCCGACCAATCTACCTGCCTGGCTCCCGGCAAAGTACATTTGTCGTTATCTGAACTCTCTCATCTTGTGCCCATCGATTGTGGATCCTGACAAACGAGAGACCGTCGAAGAGATGGATCGCGGGAGATATGTCTAGCCCTACTCCGCCGTAAACCAGAACAGCATCCGACACCTCTTGACACGGTGCGCTTATTGAGCTACGAACTTGGTTTTTTTGGAGTTGACATCGAATTCCGGCCGCGGTTCGAGATGTTCCCGGAAGCGGGCTTTTTATGGAGTTTCGGTGTTTCTCGAGAATTCACGGCCGAGGCCTGGATCCCGGCGCTAATCACTGTGTGCTGTGCCCTGACAGCACCCGAAATCGTGGACGAAGGATTCGGAGACGTGATATTTCATAACTAGACCCATTGTCAGTTGTTATCGTCATCTGGTCCAGAGCGAGCGGGTTGGTTAGATCGCTCTGTGGGTTCCTCGCGGTTGGACTACGGGCGAGTTGACTGCCGAGCTGGCTGCCTAACTGACCGACCCATCTGGCGGCCTCTTAAAGCCTAAGCCCGCATGCCGTTGCTTGAGTCGTCTTCGTCGTTGTCGTTGCTGTCCAAGATCGCTGTCCTGATATCAAGTATGGAGCATCCAAAAACGTACCGGATGCTTATCCACTCAGAACTTGGTTTGTTCGTCCATCAGGTGCTCTGTTCGTGAGTTCGCTCGACGTGGGTTCGGTCTGTTTCGTGCCTGCCCGGCTTTCAGGTCCAGGCTCGGTTCACGAAGGACTCACGGAAGGCTCGCTTTTCGGGGCAACCGCGAACTTCATTCAAGACCAGCGGCATGAGCTCCACGGCGGTGCTCGAGCCTCCGCGGACGATTCCATTCGAATCGACGCGGTGATTTGAAATTCGATGCGAACATTTCGTTAATCTGCTCGTTCGCGGCCGATTCTTCGCATAACAATAACAACGCCGTCGACGACAACGCCGTCCTCGTTTATCGAGCGGACAGTCGGTCGCGGATGCTTGTCGGCTGATACTTCGGTCGACTTGGAAAGTGACGGATTGATGATTTCGTTTCGTTTATGTTAGCATAGCCTCCGCATCGGAATCCTTGTGATCTCGGTCAGTCGGCAAGCGAGCCGTTCCGATGGTCAGATCGTTCGTCGGACGCAAGGCTCGCCCGGGATCCGCCACTTGAAACTTCCCAGATCTCAACTAAGATGGATTGAGACCTTTCGATTCAGCTGTGGGTCGGCGCGAAACGGAATATTTACTCATGCGAAGTCCTCAATTCCGCTCACAGCCAAGTGCATGAGTTGAAGCAGATCACATCAATTTTTACACGCGTGTGCGTAGTCCAAAAGTTCCGTATCATGATGTAATGGGTCCGCGAGGCGGCCGAGCCGTGCGACACGCGCTCCGTTCGCCCGATCATCTGGAGAATCGTCCGTTTGGGTCTCGGCCCCGATGGGGAAATCTTCGGTTCGATCAACGAGTTGATCTGGGGGACCTTCGACGACCACAATGGAGGAAGGAGAACCGGTAGGCCGGATCTCGGCTCGGTAATTAGGGATCAAAGCCCTCTCCCAGATCGACGGATCGGGATTTCGGCGCGCTTTTATTCCGATGAGCCCGGGAATCCACCGTGGGATCCATGAATGTGTCGTTATTCGGAGAACACGGCGTGTAGTTGCGTGGCCCTGTTTGTGCCGCTAATGAGGACTAGCCTCCAGCACGCCAAAGAAACCGCGGCAATAGGCGAAAGTGCAGCGTGGTCGGAAGGTGTTGATTCTGCGCCGAGACACTCGCTTCCTTACACACTGCAAACACGCGGAGGCCGCAGAAAGCTCGCCGTGAGCGAAGGTTTAGCCGCCCGGCCAGCTGACAATAGAGGCGGCCAAGCACGAAGCTCGCTGCGTGGAATGGCACGCAACATCCGCCTCCGAGATCCGTTCGCAACGATCACCACGAAGGGTTGCTCCTCGATGGAAACTTCTGAGCGATCAGCTGAGTCTCTCGGGTCGGCCTGATATCCTCGCGGAAAATCGCGCGTCGCGAGAGATCAGCGTCCCGCGTGAGGAGGGTTTTCGTCAACGGTTCCATCTGCGTTTTCATGGGTTTCCTCCTGACTTCGTCTTCACTCGACAGTCGCTGCTCAGTTCCGCGGAAGAATTCGAGCGGTAGCAGGAGCTGTGAGTTTCAGCGGAACCTCTTCAAACGCCGAAAGACTCCGAATTCCAAAGGTTCGATGGTCTGAGATGTCGTCGCGATGCTGGCTCCCGATCCGAGTGCTCATGATCAATCAGACTCCGTGAAATGAGCGACCGAAAACGCCTGACATTTTAGCGTGACAAGGAGGTGTCTCAGACCGTCTGTCCCTTCGTTTGTCGTCGAAGGCAGGCGGCGGCGGGCGAGGCTATACATGCGATGAGCGAACGAACGCTTCGAAAGAAAATAAAGGAAAAGAGATTTAAACGGGGCAGAAGGGGAACCTGTTGAGGAGGATCACGAGATTTATTTACACGCCGCCTCGGTTGTTCGGCCTGGTGCGCCGAAGGAGATAGCCGTTGTTGTCGCCGTCGTCATCGTCGATTTGCCTGCGTCCGGAACATTTGTCACATTGCATCGAGATCGAGCATCGAATCAGAGTCGACTTATTTCAATGTATCTTCCTCTTCGGACCGTTGTCTCTCCCACCGGAGTCCGTTAGCTTCGACTGCCAGTTCCCGAACAGACGCGCGAGCAATGAGACAGTGTTTTCGGCGAGACTTCGTTGTCGTCCGTTGTGTGTCGCCGCCGTATTTCTTCTGTTTTCGGAGCTTCTCTTCCCCAGTCCCACTCGTTGTGACTGGCGACCACGGTATCGAACCAGCGAGCGGGCGGGCGGGCGTCACGGGTTTTCAAAAATCGTTCCTCGTTGTTTCTCCTTCTGCTTCTTGCCTGTCGTCCGCCGAGATACCGATTTGCAATGCGGCGATGTTTGGAAGCGGGAGGATTTTTTTCGCTCGAAAGTGGAGAATATAAACATGTCACTCGACGGCTCGCTAGCAGTCTTCAGCGGGTACAACATCAGGGAAAAAAGAAACAGGGAGAAGAAGAGTCACCGGCCGCCGCTGCCGTCGTCATGTCTGGCTGTTTGTCGTCTTCTGCAACGTTACTTTCGGAGCGCTGTCGCGGCGGCGCCATCCACTCCGCCGTGGACGATGAGCTGGCAGGCAAGCCACTGATAAAACCCTCATGAGGATGCTCGAAATCATGGATCATTCGAGCCTCACTTTCAGCTGAGAGATCAAAGCCTCGATAATGAGCACGACCAATGAGCGATTTGTAGCCGTCGTCTGAGAAATGATTAGGACTTCGCACCACGCACCGCTGAATCCTGCGCCCTCTTTCGTTTCTCGTTCCTGATGAGGTTTTCCGCGCTTCTCAGAACTCCCGGAGGCGCGCTACTGTAGAAGCTCAGATCGTGAGATTCAATCGAAGAAGTTCCACCCGGAGTTCTCGGATGGACCCTGGAATCAACGCGGCAGTGCGGGGTCCGACGAGTCGAGCCGGAACACTGAGCTCGAGAATATCCTCATATTCATCATCGAACATCTGCAGTTAGTGATGGACTTGCTCGCGGGCGATGGAACGACTGACTAATCTGCTCTGTTTCAAGATAAACAGCGACAGCAGCAAGCAGGGCAACAGCAGCACCTGAGTTCAAAGATAAGGTCTACTCGCGAGGCTCAGATTAGCGACGGCTGCGATGCGACCCAGCGGAAATCGGCGCGCACGCGAATCCAGACGTCAATCACAGCGTCGCTCCGATACTGGCGAGCGAACCATATTTTGACGTCTTATCATAATTCGGTTTCTACGATCTTGATGTTCGGCTTTCGTTTTCGAACCTTGTCTTGCTTTCTCTTTTTATCGAAGTGTCTCATTCTTCGAATGTTCTTGTCGTGGGAGGAATCAAAAACGACCGCTGTCTTGAACCAAGAACAAGGTCACGAAAGTCGTCCTCCCTCGATGACTATGGGCAAATGCGGCCGTGCGCATTTGGTGGTAAACCGACCTTCTTATCAATGATTTTCTGCATCCTTTACCGAGCTCTTTGTCTCGTCCATAGAAACATCTCCTCTTCTTTCCCTCTCCCTCGTTTCTGGTTGATCTATGCTCAAGAATGATTTCGAAATTCCCGCCGTATTATGGATTCCCAAAGTGTTGCTGATCATCGTCTCCGACTCATCGGCTGTAGCAGACACTGTTTTTCCGACCGTTTCAGTGCTCTGATTTAGTTCTCCCGATGACCGAAAAGCCTTGCACGCGGAGCGTTAGAGAATCCAGCGGGGAAGTGGCACCTCATCAGCGAGTCGAGAGATTGTTCTCCTGAGTCTCGGCGGGCGGCACCTCCTCCATTCGGGGCCAATTGGATGATCTTGCCCGAGGCGTGGGCGTTTTTTTGCGGTACAATCGACAAAAACTCGACGCCCACCCCCACCACCTCGGCTGGCCCCGATACGCGAATGGCTTAGGGTTGCGCCGACAGCTGCTCAACAGGTTTCTCTTGCGATTTTCTAGAATCCAATTATCGGAAACGAATCGAACCCAAGCACCTGGAAGTGTAGCGGAAGACAGCTATCCCGGACAACTCTCGGGAGAGCGATCCGGTGCAGGTCAGGCAGGAGACTCTCGTTCGGGAGGTTGATTCGAAGTATCGTCGTGAGCTCTTCTCTTAAAGTTCGCCGAGGAGAGATTCGATACGGGCTCCTCGGGAAGCCGAGCACGAAAAACAACAAGTCAAGCAACAACAACGCTCGCTTCTGTGGCTCTGTTGTTGGGGTCGTCGTTGTAAGACCTGGCGCTCGTTGGCGCTCATGAAGAGATAAATACGAAAGATGTGACTTTACAGCGAATCCGCTCGGTCGAGTGATTTTGTCAACTTGTTCACTCGCTTCTCCGATCCCGCATTCCATTGGGTCAAGCATTAGGCGGATTTTCTGATATTTGATTCTTGAATACAGAGCGTCCGATCGAAGGAGAGCCATCGGGAGTCAGATAGCGAGACAGAAAAACGCGATTCCGTAACGTCGGAGCATTTGATGCTCTGGCCGAAAATATTGAAAACAGCTCTCCGCCCCGGTTCCACGAAACGTGCTCCCTCGATCCGTTTGTTGCTCCGACTTTCTGAAACTGTAAAGAACGCAATCGCGGTGAAGTTTGATTATCCATCGATCATCCACCAAAAGCAACAAGATATTTTGCATCGAAGAGCGTACGTGTGTGCAATGTTCGTGGGATACGGAGCTCGTCAGTGAGGTCACTGCCTCCGACGAGCAAATCCCTTGACAAAGCCTCGGATGCTGTCGGTGGATACCGAAAAAGGAAAAAAACAGATGAAGCGGCGCGCACTGATTCCGGCTGTCGCGATACGGAAACAGGGATCAAACTCATCAAGAGAACCGAATCGGCGATCTAATTCAGCGATTCTACTCGAGTGCTTCGCTCGGTGAAAACCTGTCGGTCCCCGAAAGATGGGGTTTCGTTGAGAATTCTCTGTTTCTGTGCTTCCTGTGCCGGATCGGAATGCTCCTCAGGTGCGAAGGTCTCGCACCGAGGTGTCGCCTTCATTCGGCTCGGGCGGCGGGCAACCCGTTCTTATTTTCTAGAGGCACTTCATGATTGGCTCAGCTTATCTCGAGTGACTCCGCGCAGCACATTGTTTCGAGCTGATCCAATTTGCAATTGAAAGGCTCGTCGTCAGACTCGCGCGCGCGCGTCGATGGATACCTACAAAGCTGGACCAGGCCTCCTCCCTCGCTAGTTGGCTCCAGGTACTCGAGCAACGCGGTCGACGAGCGATACCAAGAGCGACTGGACGCAGAGCGACCGAGATCCGGAGATAGACAGTATAATCGCTCTTTTCAAACCGCTGCACGTTGTTGACGAGTGCCTGGTCCGCTTGTCGGACAAACTGACTCGGTGTGCTCCTTGATTGGCTTGGCGCTGCTACTGTTTCAAAGAAACTGTCGCGAGATCGGCGGCGACGAACGAGTCGAGCTTCTTGCCGCTCTGGTGGAATATGAACAGACATTGGCTGTAGCGACGAACAACTGACACATGGTACATGTCAAATATCCTGAGACAAAGCATCTCTTTCATCTAAGTGTTGCTCTCGACAGCGTGACCGTCTGCGCCGTTTCATACGTAACCAGTTCGACAGACCCTCGAACTTCCCGAGCATACAAACGTCACAACATTGTCACGAGCGAGGATGCTCACTGACCGCCTGACGCTCTCGTTTCGTCGAGCTCGTCTGTTTCGTTTCGATGTTGGCCGAGAGTTTCGTCCTTTTCGTTTCCCGCTCGAAGTTGGCCAGCTCCGGCAGTGGTTCCGACACTTTGTAACTCGATCCTTGAAACGATGTCCAAACCCGCTCGTTCGCGATCCGAGGGCTTCTGGAGGTTCTCAATCGGCGACAGCAGGAGAACGGAGCGGCGGAAGGCAGCGTCTTCGTCGAGGAGAGGGAGGGTCTTCACCGCATATCTGGCTTTCTTCATCGCGCCCGTCGCCTGTGTCTTACTACTTGATTTCTGAGCGATGTGGAGGGGTATCTCACTTCTCTGACAAATGCCTAAGATCTGATACGCGGCCGTTTACGACCCTGGCAGCAGAGAAACACACCGGGTCGACTTCTACGACGGCGACAGCAGTTGTGGGACTTCTTACCTATGCGACCGCGGCAGACGAATCAACCGGGCGGCTGCATGAATGCGACTATCAACTGCGAGCTATCGAGCTCATGGCCTCTGGGAACGTTTATCGGATCGTCTGATCATCTCGATGCCATCCGCAGGGGTTAAGTGGCGACCGTGTTTCCGAATCGTTGAACATTGGCATAATTCGCTTGCTATTCGCTGCTAGCGGCCTCCCGTTTCGAACCGGCGATCGCGGACTGGAAATCCCGACAAATAGTCAACATCGCCGGACAGATATCCGACCGTGCAGACCTTCTCAGAGCCCGCTCTCCCGTCCACAACTAGTCGGCTCAATTTCCGGCTCGAGCGTCCATGAATGTCAACCAGTTAATTCTGGCATCGGAAACTCAGCGGGGGCAGAGCGTCGCGGTCCCGGGAATGCAGCTATGAAGACCGGGGTTCTGACCCCCAGAATCGGCTTACAACTCGAAGTGTTCTAATCCTGGCTTGTTATAGTTAGCTCCCCGCGTCTGGCATATCTAGTATGTACATGCGGCTGCTCCGGTTCACTGAGGGAAGCGATTCGAGGGAGAGAGGGAAAAGGCTTCGCTCGAGCGATGTGCGCCAATGCAGAAGCGCAACGCCTCAGTCCCGGCATTCATTATCTGATTGATGTTTACCATGATCGAGCGCGAGTTCAAAACGTCGGAGACCGTCTGCTCAATCAGCAATCATGAAAGCAACACATTTGCGGTTCGAAAATGCAAAAGTTCAGGAGAATTCCCCGAGTCGAAGATTTCGTCCTCGAAGGGTCCGGATTCAAACCCGGAGCCGACTGGCTCGTCCAGACCAGAGATTTTCTCCTAGATCGGATTCCGTCTCCTCGTTTGCGCAGTACTCCGTCGGTCACACCTATCGGCGTCTTGCTGGCATGGTGGCCGTCGCTCTCGGCTCTTTCAACGAGAAGCGACGAGTTTATTTTCGCCGAAAATTATCTCTCGATGCCAATTGGATCCTCCACAATCACGGGAGAGCAACTGGAGGACAAATCCAATCGCTAACGCAAACATACGTGCCAGCAACCACTCACTTCGCCACCCATCGTGCGGTTCGTTTCGTTCCTCGGACGATGGCACTCATCCATCAACTCACTCCATCATGAGCTGGAGAAAGAAATCCGGCCCACCGAGCATGAAGATCACATGAATCAGTGATCTCAAACTCCTGGTGCCAAGTGTGTGCCATGACTCGCGGGGCGAACTTCCAACTCCGTCCCGTCTCGAACAAGAAGACTGATGAGTACATCGGGGTTTCGGCTCCATGAGCGACCACGTCGAAGAGAAACATTCGGGGTGTCCTCTGCGATAGGACAGAAGAGGACTTTTCTATGTCGCCCCGAGCAGAAAATCGGGACGCGTTCGATGATCAACCAACTTCGAAGAATCCCGACTTTTTCCACGAGAACTCGGTCTCCAGAATAGGCATTACGTGATCTTTGCAGTCGATAGTTCGAGAAGTGCTCAGACTCGTGTCAGTGTGGGATCGTTCGGTCCGAACATCGATCGCGCGGCCGTCGCCTGGAGTCGGAGGAAGGGGCAAAAACTTGTCTTTGTGGGGAGGAATGACGGGCAAAGAGAGTCTTTCTTGTTCACGGCCCGCTCGGTTCGTCCATCTGCGAGTCCAGCGTTTTTTTTCCGCTCGTCGACGGCTCTACCCGAACGTCCGCTCTTTTTGCTTGCGGCAAACAGCAAGGCGGCAGGCGGGCACCTGGAGCGCTAAGTGGGCCGGTGTCTCTCAATTGCTCGCCCGGTTGGCAAGATCTGCCCCACTGTCAAAAATCAATTTCTCCACTTTGCTTGTATGAAGGGGCACCCTGGTTGGGTCCTCGCCGATCCGCCTCGAAAAACGTAAGACGCTTCGGTTCGGTCCACCACTCGCTCTCTGCCAACTTCAGACAAGCGTGTGACGGGGCGGCGACAACGCCGACCAGGCGACCAGTCAAACGGAAAACCGTTAAAACGGTCGCTGACGCAACAAAGTGTCTTCCAATACCTTCCTCCCATCCGAGGCGAAACAGCGAGAGAGAAGACGACGCTGGATGCCGAGTGCCCAGTGACGCCGAGCAGCGGACCGAGGGCTAACCAGAAGACCTGAGGAGTTATTCGTAGAATCGCGTACTCGTAGGAGTTCCGTCCGGTTCAGGTGCATGAATAACCCGCGCGCGCCCTCCGAGAGCCAGAATAACCCAGCAACTATGTTGTTGTTTTTATCTTATTTTCTTCGTTATCAAGTTTGTGCTGTCAGGTTATTTATGGTTGAGCTACCAATTTTCACAGTTGTTGCTGGTAATGGTGTTGTTGTTGGGTCCCTGTTCCTGTTGTGGATGTTCTTCTCCGCTCGCAGTCGTAGTCTTCCCTACACTGTTGTTCGACGCATGGCAGTTGCGTTCCTGTGTTCCGTGGTCTCAATGCAGTTCTTCTGTTTTCGTTGTTGCGAATTTCTTCTAAGTTTTCCCTCCCGGGTTTCGATATCCCGGACGGTGAGTCCTGCAAAAGATATTCAGACAACAAGGCGGTTTTGCAGCGTGCTCTAGGACAACGACAGCAAAAATAAAAAGAAGACGGCGAAGAAGAAAAAGAAGACAGCTACAGAAACGGCAAGCGAGCGAGCGACCGAGCGGCCACGGAAGATTGATAGAACGTGTCAGCGATATTCGTGGTGGCTTATCCGCCCGTTGATTGCGATTCGGTGCAGGGCGAAAAGAGAAAACCCAACTCCGGGAATATATTGCTGCCCCGTCGGGAGCGACCGATGGTCGAGTCGCAACTCGACGGTCTCGCGAATCTGGCGGACGGCCCTGTTCGTCATCTCTCAAAATCTGTATCCTCAAAAACAACGAATGATTCGCATCCAACACTGTCCTCCCGGGAGCTCGCAGATCCCATCCGGCAATAGCCCGAAAAATAATCGTGACCATGAAAACCAACAATGTGTACTCGCGGTTAGCAACGCGCTTACCATCGTGCGATCTCGTCGCGCAAGGGGAGCCTGATGCCAGTCGGGATTGTCTGTAATCGGTGGACATCGTTCCTTCGAAAGTGATTGTCGATGCGAAATGCCTCAGTTAAGTCTTCTTCAAGTGCTATCAATCTCTCAAACGAGAGTTTTCGTTACAAAAGAATCAATAACGAGGATTTTCCGTTCGCCGATGATATTTTTCGCCTTGGATGGAGAGAACCCAGTGACAGCCCTGATTAATTTCGATTAGAGACTCTCCTATTCACGCTCAATCGATCAACATGAACAGCTGATTTCTCTTCGATTCTTCTTTTCCTCTTCAAAGCGACCAGTGTCTCGGAAATTCTTGAAGAGCAACGAAATCGCTTTCGGTCCTGAACGAGCCGAGAACATTTGATTCTGACCGAGCGAGCTCGTTGAGCATTTCGAGTTCTGGCCGAGTCGTTCGTCAGCACGAGCCAAGATTCATCCGTTGATCGAGTGAGTGCTTTTGCGCTGGATCTGAAGAGCCCGCCAGAGCAGAGTTGTTCGGTGCTGTCACTTTGAGGAATCCCAATAAGAATGGATTTCCTCGAGGGCTACAACGCGCGACGGAACAGCTCGCGTGACCACCGAGCCAGACGTGCGGGGGTGCTGAATTTTCGCCCGGAAAGAACAGAAATATTCGGAGACGAATGAGGTTTCCCGATGGACTCACGAACCACGCGAGTTTTCCGAGAGCATGAGGGAGTGCCATCCAAATCTCTGAACTGACGCGAGTCAGAACGAAACAATGCGAGTCCACACGCCCAAAATAGAACTAAACGAGAGCAAAACTGCGTATGCGCTGAGTTACCATCGGACTGGAAGTTCGAGAACCAGAAATTCCCAACACTAGAAATATCGGCCTGATCCGCGGTTGCGGTCCTCTGCCATGGACGCCTAAGCCCTATATGTATAAGATCATGGGACGAATTAAAAGAACCAGGTTTCCATGATGCAAAAGACCGGATCGCAATGTCATGTTCCGGCATTCATGGAACGAAAGCGAGATTATATTCTCTCTTTGGTGGTGTAAGAAATGTTCTGGAGCTACAAGGTTGTCACAAATTGGATCACGGATGCCTAGCCGCGTTTTAAAAGCGTTTCGCCGATTCGGGAGTTTCCAGTCCCCGTCCATGATGACTGTGGGAAAACCTCGGTGACTCATCCATTATCATGCCGATGACAACAACGAGGTGAGAGTTCAGCGCCGCATCATCTCGAACCGTGCGTCAGAGGATCATGATAGAGGAGCTAGAGCTGAGCAGTGGGCTGGACCACATAAATGGATCTGAGCAGAAGCAATCCGTGTTTCAAGCGGGTTCCCGGACTTGAATCCGACTAATTGATCAAACTCATGACTCAGTTCCGCCCGATATCCAGACGTTCGGAGCGAAGTGTCTTCGGAGTCGCTAATTACGAAATTGTGTCGGAATCCTGATCCGATCTCCATTCATACGAGAACGTTGTTAGTAATGTTCTTTCCGGGAGTGTCGTTCATTTGCGCGAGCTCGAGGAACTCCCGGGCAAAGCTCAACCTGGCGTCGGCGGCTTCGTGATCTAAACTGATTCGGTTGGAAGTTTTTGTCTTTGAAGCGGCTCAGCCTCGGCTCGTTCTTGCTGTTGCGTTTCTTGGAGGGAAGAAAGCCGAGGAATGCCGTTCTTGGAGCCGGTGGACTCGTTCTTTCGCTCGACCGGGTGACTGTGCTGCTACAGCGTAGGATGGGCGCTGTTTTTCACAGGAACTTCCAAAACTCGTTCGTAGAGGAACCGGAAGTTTCCACGGATGAATGACGTCTTGCCGAGGGCGTTTTTCTTGTTCTCAGTTTCCCGTCTGCCGTTGGTCGGCCAGCCGGTCGGGTCTGCCGGTCGTCTTATTCGTCCTCGTCGAAAGGGCAAACCATGTTCTCTACAGTACGTTCGCGACAATCGAATTCCCCCTAATCGGCTTGCTTTCACAACGGACGGAAGTTCATCCACTCAAGCGTTCCTTGGTCCGGTTTGTCGTTGTTCGGACGTTTCTCACGAATTCCCGGAGAATGTTGAGTCGGAACGAGCCTATCTGCGATTAGCGAGCCATGTTCAAGTTTTCTGAGCGTTGAAACGTTTCCTATGCCGGGAAGAACGGATTGTCGGAGCTCACTACTGAGGAACAGTAGTTCCGCACTTCTCCTCGTTGTGAGTGACTCGCGCGCCCGGATCGAAGACCGCTCTAGAACGCAGACTCGTTCGGCTCCGAATACATTTCGTCCGTCGGCGGCGGTCTCAAATGCCGCAAACAGTTTTCTCCTCCTAGCTTCATCTGAAAGTGTAATTGGCAATGCGAGCGTCTTTCGTAAAAGTTCACTCCGATCAGGAAGTTCGTGTTTCGCTAGTGAGCGCGTTCCGAATTCTTCGGAAGGGAGCCGACGTCACAACGGGTCGATCGCTTCGTCTTTGGTGTCGATCTCGCATTCGGGAACGAATATTTCCTTCAGGCACCCCGAATGGATAAGCCATCGTATGCCTAGAGCCCGACCCATTCGCGGGCTCAGTTGAGAACTATCCTTGGAAATAGTCCAGGTCTCAGAGCCCGCTGATCCTGATTATGAATTCTCCCAACCTGAGCACACTTCGTCGACCTCTAGACTCGGTTCGGAAACAGGGATTCATTGGCTAGATTCCAGCAAAAAAAAAACAGAAGCTTGGACCATCCGCCAATCACAGGAGGTTCGAGGAATCGGCGACTGACGGAGTCGAGCGCAGCTTATTGAACTTGTGCGGATCAGTCTTCAAACGCCCACCACCGGCCCGCGGTTGGTATGTCCATGTCTTTCGAGCGAGCGACCCTCCGTTCGTTCGAATGCCTGCCTTAGGTGTGAGGTTGAACCGGGCAAAACGATTGTCGTGACCTTCTGAGGGCGTTACGTTCGGTTACTGCGTTGCTTACTCGGTTTGATGATGGTTTTCGGTTCTGGTGGATTGGTCTTCGTGTTTTCTTTCTGTTTTCGTTGAGGCCTCTCTCCACCCAAAGGGCGAAGTGGCCGCACGGACTAAGCGACCACCGAATAGAGCAACAGATGAGCGAGCGAACGGATGACACTCGCCGAGGCAAAAGAACAACCAGAGAACGATGGGGTCCCCGAACGAACATGTGTCGACGTCATCTCCACCTTCACCATGCTTTGCTTCTTCTCGATTGTAGAGATTGTAGTGCTTCCATGTGTTTGTCACTCTTATTCTTCGAGCTTTTGGTCGTTTGGCCCGTTTCTTTTCTTCTTCTTCTTGCTTCTCTTCCGCGCTGTCTAATCAATCCAAATTGACACCCACTATCTCTGGTTACGTCACGACTGACAACCCGGGAATATGGCGAATCTCGATGTTGATGGAAAAATCTCGGTGGCACATCTATCCCATTGGCAAATGCTCCTGGACAGGAGCTTGAATCTCATATCGCTCGAAGTCAGCTTCAACCTGTTTACAACGGAGGCGGGAGCCCCGATCCTCACGCACCGCTAGAGCCACCATCCCATGATGCTCACTCTCGTTCTGCGATTGACTCGCATCACTTTAAGACCGCTTCGGGCCCCGAAATTTCTAGATTTCAACAACCCTCTGGCACGAGGACCCGAGTCTGACGCCCGCAGGACTGTCAAGTTCACTGGTATTCTGATGAGATGGTGCCTGAATGAACCCCGCGAGACAATGAGACCGATCAAAAATTCGATCAAACCTCTCTCTCCCGATTTGATATCGTCCTTGGAAAGAAAACGCGAGCCTTTCGCGTTATGGGACTGAACATGAATCATTAGAAGCTTCGAAACGTGGACCATCTCATCTGAATCCCGTAGTTATACGTCGTAAACCTCGTTCGTGAGCCGGAGAAACATTTAGGGTCCGACCCTCCCCACCCATCGAGCACGAAATTACACATGAGGCTAGAGGAGACTCAGAATTCCAGGAGATTCTCGTCTATCGCTCATCCTGATATTTCTCGATGTGCTCCCGCCTGGTCTGTGAAGCTATGGGGTGCAAAGTATGATATGAAAAACCAGATTCCTTTTCCTCCAGGACTGGTCTCGTTCGAAATCTATTTCGGATCTGTTCTGGGAAGGCTCGTCCTTTGCGGACTTTTCTCGTCCCCGCTCCGTCGTGCTGACGGTGAGTCGCGCAACTAAAGCCGGTGAGACGGCGACTGAGGCGCAACAAGTATCTCCTTGCTTCCTCGGCTCACTAGCCTGAGGCTCTTGCGACGGGTACTGGCTGTCTCGCTCTCTTGCTCCTGTTCGAGGGATTCCACTTAAACTGCGACGACGGTCCGTGCTCATGCTTGTCCCTGTGCGTGCGCTCTCGTTATGCGACGATGGTAATCGCGCGAACGATCTCGCGCTCTCGAGAATCGGCTCCAGTTCACACTCCGATCGTTTGTCGTGGAAAAGCGCACTTCGAGCACTAAGTCCCTCCTTCACTTTCCTGATCGGCTTCGCACAGTCTCGATCCCCATCATTGTGGCTACTGCTTTCGAAGCCGCTTTGCACGCCACGGGCCGTCGCTGGAATATTTCCGGAGATCCGAGGCTCTCCTACGAATTTGATCGGGTGACCGGAATCGGGGAAGGAGCATTGAGTCGCCGCCGATTCGTGGTCGGGGATACTCGCGATATCGGATCAGCTGTTCAGCTCCGAAAATGTATTTTCCCTCGTCACGGAAAGTGAGTTATGACGGGCGATGGCATCGAAAGAGATGTTCTCATCGCCGAGGAACCCACTGAGGCTCTTCAGGGCTCTGGACGAGCATCTATTCGACGGTTACAGGAGCGAACTTCAGTTCTCATGCATCCGAAATCGTGCATCCGTCATGGCTCGAAGTTCATCAAAGACCTGGATCGGAACACAGGTTGGCATCACAGAAGCTGAATGTGCACGCATTCACTCGATGCGCGTCGCCGCATTTTCTCACAGTCTAAGGTAATAAAGGTTGTTTGAGTGCCGACCCGTCCACCGCTCACACTTGTGACAGCGTCGCGTAAACCAGCAGAATACTTAAGCTTCAGTCATCGCCCACTTGGTTCAGTAGGACCTGAACATCACTGAGCCTTTGCCCATGGCTGAGCAGATGCGTGGAGATCATCCGTGAAGACTCTTGAGATCACTCCCTAAATCCAGGCCGACCGGAGAGCGGCTTCCTCTCCGTTCCCACATGGTTCCTTTTCGCAAGAACAAGGAAACTTCGATGAATCTCACGGGGAGCTCACGCGTTGCTCCGCCCGGTCCCCCAATACTCCCCTGGAGTTCGAGCACCCGGACGCTGTTCACCTCGGTCGCGACTCGCTGTACCGAGGAATTTCGAGGGCCCATCGAGTGAAATTTCTAAATTCTGGTGAAAAGCCAGTAAAATGGCTCGCTTTTCAGGCTACGACTCCTGCGCAGTTATGTTTTCCCCGTAAAGGTTCCGCAAGGGTTCCGCGGGCACAATGGACCTAGGAGAGGGTTCTCTGAGAGAAATGAGCTCTGGTAGAGCGTCCAGAGGATAAAAAGTTACGGGAACTGTGCTGCGGGCTGTCAGTCATCTGTTTTGCATTCATTGAGATACCGTGCGTCAGAAGCTGCAACGCTCCTCGAGTGAGGAGTTCGGCTCCGTTCGAGCAAATTTATCTGGACTGGATCATTCCGAGCTAACTGCCAGAACGGATTGAAGCGGGAGAGCCCACCCGCGATGTCGTTCTCGATCAGATGAATCGATTTCCATGAGTCTGAACATCGAAGGAGCTCGTTCCGAGGAAGCAGAGCGAGCTCCGTCGATGAGGACCTGGAGGCCGCGACCGTTGCCTCGCAGGCATAGATGAACGTGGCCCCGAGAGATCGATGCCGGGACCCTGCCGAATCCCCAAAATGTTCAAACGAGGGTCTGTGGGAATAATCATCATCAGCTCGGTCCAGGAAGACCAGGGAAGAATCTTCACCCGCTGTGAAAATTATTCGTGAGTCTGTTAAATGTGACCCTGGACCAGCTGGAAAGTGAGGAGGAATACACGCGAACGGAATGTAACAGTATAGCTATCGCACATCGTCTCAACATGCGTTTGTTTTTGTCGGTGTTGCCTGCGGTATCAACCTTCCCCGGAAAAGCCATCGAAAGGAACAAGCACGATTGTGTTTTCCATCCGATGGAGAAGTGGACCATTTCATCTTTCTCCCCTCTTCTCCTTTCGGCATCGACTCGCTGCCTTCTTCGAGAAATGATCCACCAACCCAGCTTTACAGCGAGAACGGTCCTAATCGGTGCGACATCCAGCATCAATTTATTGTATCGTTCAAAACACAGCTTCGCTCCGAAGTTCAAAGCGTTGGCGGTGGCCGACGGCGCCCGGAGGTCGTGAGGATCGAAGTTGTGCGCGACCGATCGGCCACGAGCGTCCGCAGTCTCCAGTGGTTGGCGAAGCCGCTGTCTGGCGTGCGACGCGTTCGTTTGTTGGTTTCGGTCGCTCACAATGATGTCACAGAGCCGCGATCTACAGGGGGTCCAGCGAGGGTCCGCCCCGGGAGACGATGAGGTGCGCTCCCCACTGAGAGAGGTGGCGCTGCGTAGGGTGCCACTCTAACCCCGGCTGGGTGTCCAGGGGCTTTTCCCACAGGCCCCGGTCGCCCGAGCGAAACTCGGTCGCACGACGATCTCAAAAGTCTGCCAGACAGTCGCCCTCTGTGAAAGAATCATTCGGAAGGGGCATCGTTGTTCTAATGGAGTGAGAAGACAGAGTTCGTGAGGGAGCTCCAGGAGCATTATAACGGAAGTGGCCGAATGGCTAGATGGAGTGATCAATGGCTTCATTGATGAGTGGATTGATGGTGAGACGCGGGATGAAAGTCGATGGACCGTCTGCTCATCATGGGAACATCTGTATCGTGGCGCCAACAATCCATTGGCTTCTTCTTCTCTTGAGGAGAGTGGAGGAAAGAAGAAGAGAGAGAGGGAGAGAATCGAACTAGAGAGGGAGAGCGCTTCCGCCGGAGGGAGGCGGTGCTTCCTGGAATGAATTTCGGGAATTCTCGAATGGAGACCCGGAGTCAACCACAGCGCCGTCGGAAAAAAAAATCGGAGTCCACGCTGCGCATTGACTCACAGCTCGGTGACGAAGCTCGGAAACATTCGCCTCTTATCGGGAATCTCTCCGGGATCACTCTGAAACGCGGCCCTCGTAACTCCTCGAGCGATGTCACCCGAACGGACGATTATTTTCTAGGAACTGTTTATCCGGGGTGTCGTCTGTAAGAAGCTTTTAAGTGCGCGGGTTCACTGCACGACGAACTCCGGCAACATCGGGTTTCCATGTCTCCGTGTTTTCCGTGGGAAAAGCGCTCAATTAGTTATTTATTTCAGGAGGGAGTATTCCGACTGGAGAAACGTCCATTTCTGATGCGGAGCGTTCCGATATCTATCTCGAGTTTCGGCTGAACATCTCGCCTAGCTAGCCATGTCTATCGAGGAAGAGCGGGAGACGTGCTGGCACTCCAATCGAGGCAACGATAACAACACGCGGTTATTCGAGTCCTCTCCGGGGGGAGCTCCAGAACTCCCTCAATTTTCTCTCGGGTCTTCATGCCCGCTCGTGTCTTCCCCGATCGGGAAAAACCGACGGCTCGGGAATCCCGGGTCTGGAGCTCCGGGATCGTCAGCCACAGCAGTCAAAGTTATCGAACGGCGACCGTTGTTCAAACACCGCGCTTATCTTATTTCCATCTACTGGCCGTGTATGTGTCTTGTCTATGTTTGTTATTAGCTCGGGTGTTTGTGAGCGAGTTGGTTCGAAAACATTCCGTGGTCGTAGTTATCGTAGACATTTGTGATAAGGGCGGCGCTCCGTTGCGGTGGTTGATGCCATCCTTGTCTTCACCAGCGAGCTGATGATCTTCCTCAAGTTTTGGGGAGAGACAAATTGAGCCGATCGCTCGCTGTCGGTGCTTCCGCCGTCGACGACCGAACCAGCGCCGGCTGTATCCTGCCGCAAGGCCTACAAGCGTATTATGCAGATGGATGTTGTCGTCAGGAGAACCGCACCGAGGGATGATCGCTACAGGAGAGTCGGAGCGAGCGGATCGGAGCCCTATGCTCAGAGTGGAGTTCTGCGATCGGCTCCGAACCTCGGAGGAAAGTTCGCCGGATTCTCTCGCCTAATCGGTGTCCGTTGGGTTCGCGCGGCCTCATCGACTCGCAGAAGCCGAGAAACGTCGATGACTACGGCGACAACTTTGAGACGTCTCCGCCGTGTCCGACCACGGCTCGAGGGGGCTCTGCTGAGCGAACGCCACGGCAGGAAACCCTGTGACCGGAGAGAAGCGTCGATGGTGCTCCTGCGGCGAGCGCTCGTCATCCCGGAGTTGCCTCGTTGGCAGCTCCTCGGTTTGGTGGCTTCTTCGTCAGCAGCAGTTGACACGAGCGGGGTCCAGCCGAGTATCAGTGAGGTTTCAATGTCAAAGGAGAGGCTGCTGCTGACGGACATCGCCACGAGAAGCCCGTATGCGTGTCACGTTACCAACGATCGAGACGAAAACGAACAAGTCCATCAGCACGCCACAGGGACAAGCTCGGGTTCCGGCTGTGTGCTACCCGAGATTCCTCATGAAACGCTCGTCCGACAGAGCTGTAATCAAAAGCCTCCCGGAATTCCTTCGTTACGTGCGCGGACGATGTTTTCAATATTTCGCCATGATTGAGAGCGGAGAACGGTGCTCATCGGGATCTTCACCGCCGCCGCCGCCGCCGCCAACTTCGTCATCGTGAAGTCGACGCCGTCTGGTGGCCGTCCGAAATATTGGCCAGCGAGCAGTACTTAAAATCAGAATAGATAAACGACCGCGTAAACATTCGTGGTAGGAGGCTTAGCGAAAGCTCCGTCCGCATCAAATCGACGACGGTGGTCTCATCCCTCTCCCGAGAACGAATCTAATCTTCTCCATCGGACAAACGGGTTCCCAGCGAGCTTGGAATCGATGTCGGCCGCTGCGGTCAGGACTGATGATTCGGCGCGAACGCACCTCACCCTTCTCCGAAAATTCCCGAGTCTGGAACGATTGGATTGTTCACGCGGTCTCATCCCGTGGGGGGTCCGCTGCTAAACAAGCAGAGGGCGAACGAGCGGGAGGGAATTCTGAATCCCGTTGTTTTCTCTGCGAGTCAGAGCCCAGCCGGAGTCGTCTCTAATGTTTGTTGAGGCAAATATCGTTGAGTGCTTCATAGGTTAAGTGAAAACCTGATACCTCTTCTGTGTGAGGGAGCGAGTGTTGGGACTCACTTAGAAGCTGGCGCAGAGATCCCGCAGCGCCGTTCGGCTGACTCATGGGCAAGGACCCGAGCCCGCTGCTCGGCAAGAACAACCAGGCTCCCATAGAAACACACACACACACACACACACACACACACACCGAGAAGCTCACCATCAGCCAAACTGGATTGTTGTTCCGAAAAGATAAGATGCTCTTCCTTTTCCCCAGTTCTCGAAACGGCGGTGGAGAAATAAGCGCCGGGGACGGATCAGGAAAGAGAGGGCAAATAGAAAACCCAAAGAGCGATATCTCATGACAGTGAGATTCACTCGAGAGTTGCGAGCAAAGTTCGCACCCGACAACGATTCGCAATAGATAGTATCGTTTCGAACTTTCTCTCACTCCGTCTTCCGCCACCTCCTCGGCCATCGGATTAAGGGGAGTTCCGAGCTACGAGTCGAGCAGAGCCGAACCAGCAAAATTCAGAAATGAACCGAGGAGCTGAAAACGACGGAACCCAAAAGAGCGCCGCCTCGGGACGGCATGGTATTCTGATCCTGTCCGGCGTCCTGAGAACTCCAAGGGATCAAGTTCTGGGGAGACCGGAGAGTAAGATCCGAGTCCAACGCGATCCCACGACGGGGCGCGCGGCGTGGAAACGCGGGGCTCGGGGAAACACTTCGCCATCCCTCGAGTGCCCTGGGGGGAAGCATCGATCTTTCGCGGCACGATCGTGTGCCGTGCGACGGAGGTGAGCTCGCTCTGGGTCACAATTGCGCTAATAAAGCAATACGTAATAATAAAAATAATGATTCTCGCATACGACTTCGTTATACATCTTATCCACGTGCTGCTGCCGCCACCGCGAATTGTTTGCCGGCTTCCTCGGTTTGTATGTGTACTATCTGGGTCACGGGTGAGGGACAAATGAACGGAACGAACTCTCTTCTCGGCCGCCTCTTGCTGCTGATTCTTCTCTCGAAAAGAGCCGAAGCGGCCCGACTCACGCTCGGCCTCGCGCGAGCGCACGCCAACACACCCGCGCGGAGTGAGCGAGGGCGAGGCGAACAACAAATGTACGTGCAGAAGCACGCTGTCTGCTCTTCGTCTGTCTGCTCATTGTTCGGATTGTGCTGATGATCGAATTGCCATGCTCTGGACACATTGTTTGCGAGCGGCAAGCGAGAGGAGTCCCACACAATGCCGCTATAAATTCTCGTCGTGAACAACGGGTTACAGTGCCCACTAGCCCGGAGATTTGTCACTTGAGTCGATCTCACGCTTCTGAGATCTTTCGCACCGAGCCAGTCACAGTCCTCTTCGGCACGTGAAATCGATGCGACGGCAGCGTGGCCTCCGATCGATAACGGTTCATAGGAGAACGATTCGCGATGATTTCTGTTCGATCGGGCGAGTTCCGTTTCGCCGATTGTTTTCCGGAAAGCTTGGAGTGAACAACATCCGAGAACAGCAGACAGAGAAGCGCTGCTCCTGCACTGCTTGAATGCGCTCGACGGTCAGACCAGGGGTGGGCGAAGTGGGGGAGGGAGCGAGAACCATCGAAGAAGTTGCTCGACTCGGTTAGCTCTTGCCTCATCTAGCGCGAGCGATGGCCGTCCGGTCTGGAGAGCCAGGGGAGAAACGGAGGACTCGAAAAGGGAGACCGAGGAACCCGCGGGGCTTCGTGGGAAATACGAGGACCCTGCGACGCCGGGGGGAAGGGCACTTCCTAGGGTTTCGATTGTAGGAGACACAGTGAGGAGATCGTCGAGACATCAAAAAGGGGATCAGAGGGATGGACGGGGAACCGAATGGTCCGTGACGAGATAGAGGACGAGGCCCCACAGGACAGACCAGTGAAAGATACAGACAGCCGCCCGAGCAGCAGAGCAAGAGGAATTTGATTTGAAAATTTTGCTTCTCTTCTAGATAGCACCGGAGTCGAGATGCTCCCGCTGATACAAAAAACGACGACGCTGACGGCGATGAGAGAACCGAAGCTTGCCTGAAAAAAATGTCAGACGAGAGATTCGACGACGATACCCGTCGAATATGGTAGCGATTTCAGAGGGAACTCAGCTGGTTCCGGTCGATCGAATTTCCGCGTTTAATGTTCCCTTCTCCAGGAGTCCTTAACAGGCCCCGTCGTGTGAATGCCTCCGCGTTCGTTTCGTGTATCACCTCGGCCTTCGAAATAGTCATGGCAGGTGTTTCATGATCGGTGTTCCAGACGGAACCAGCACGTCTCACGATGACCAGCAAGATACAGGGAATCCGGGGAGTCCGAGGAGCGATTAGAGCGCAAAGCCACAGCATGCACGGAAACGTTTCTGATACGAACGATGGCGGCTGCTACGTGCTCAAACTGGTTCTACGAAAATTCATGAGGAACATTTCCTTCTGAAGGAAACGCATCGCATCCCGTGGGTGATTCCTTCGAACGCCAGCCACCGAAACCGCCCCCCCCCCCCCGGGACATCCCTCCCAGCGGTGGAAGGAATCGTACAGGCTCCAGTTGGAAAAATCTCCGACCGTTGGAATGAAACGCCCTGCTGCCATTGTGCTCTCCATCGTTCCGATCTCGGAGTTGCCCCGACATTCGTAGAAGATGGGGGAAGTCTTTCGTCATGTGGGCGCTGTTTCCACTTTTTCGTCGCGAACAGGGACGAATTTCGGCGAGCTGAGTCGGCCGAGTTTTTCTGTCGCGCACTCGGCTCGATGATGGTGTTGACGGTTGGTTGACTAGCGTCTCCATGGAGCGCGTCGCACAGCTAACAGATTATCACCGATACGTCTCAATGCCTCTTGCTGAATGATTGAGATTGCCTCCATGCAGTCCTGTGGCTGCACTCAAGCAGAAGTAGGTCAATGAAACCGTGTTACCTTCCGATGCAATATTGTGCCAAGCGTACAGTTCTAGTCCGTACGTGCTTTTCGGGGTTTAGAATTCTTCCGAACGGCTAAATAGAGTCTCAACGATCATGAGCTCCGGGCCAGATTCCGGCACGCAGAAGTTCGCGAGGGGAGCACGTGACTGGGCTGCAAGTTGCCGCGAAGAACGCTGCGCTCCTGCCACCCCACCTCCTGAATCCTGGAGTTCCTGGAGATGGCTGTCTGACTAGACTACAAATCACCCGAATCAAGACTCCAACTATTTGCCATCACTCCTAATGATAGGCTGGCTGTTCGAGCTTGTTATTCCTGGACAAACTCACTCTCGTTTCCTCTGTCCGGCTCGAGTGCGTGCCTCAATTTTCTCCCTCAGGCAGATTATCCGCGGTAATCGCGAACGATAAGTGGAAAGAAGCTCCTGCTCGCTGGAGAAATTATTCGACCATCCATCATGATCGATCAGTCAACTGTAACTTCTAGAGATCAGCTAGCTGACTAGGAATCCGGCTCGGACGTGCCCTGTTCTTTCCTTCCGCCAGAAACCTCTTGGCAACCCCCCATTCCAGGATTGTATTTCCACCGCAGATCGGCTGATCTCTCAACGGATTTGGCTAGATCTTCAGAACTTTTTCCGGTGAGTATTCATCGGTTTCGGATTCGCAGAACCGTTTCACTGCAATACGAGGAGATCCCAACCACAGGTAAACCCCGGATGGAACTCGATGGCAACGCGGATGAAGACACAGTGGATGAGGGAAGCTCGTCGAAAGACGAGAATCATTGTTCGAGCTGAAAGGCTGTCGGGAAATTGGACCAATCGAGTCCGCGCTTCAGAATTCTCCCGCGGGTTATCGCAGTTATCGGTGGGCCTCGGTCCGGGCCCGCTGTTCGCGACGTTAACAAGTCGGTCTCGTTCGATTTTTCTTTTGAAGCTGGTTTTCATCGCTCTCCGTCGTGCAGCCATTCATGAAGCCATGCAGAATGAATTCTGCCCCCGTCCGAATGGGCTCCTCACCCTTCCATCGGTTTTCACTGCGTTCCTCCCTCGCCATTGTCCCCCGTCCTCATCCAGGTTTCCCTTAGACTCTCCAGTGCTGGCCCGCATTGGTTTGCCTAAACGTTTCAGGATCGTGGATTGCGGTCGATCACTAGAGTTGTGGGCGTCGGATGTCTTGGGATTCCTGCCCGGCTACGGATTCGGGTCGATTGCGGCTTCGATTCGGCCGGACTCGGTTTGGAACGGCGTCGGCCGCCGTGACCTCACCGAGATAACCAACGACACCAGTTCCTCATCGGACATTATGAGGCAACGCGTTCCCAATGGAGCGTGGTCATCATCGCGGTCATGCTTTCAGAGCTTGGATCATGCATTCTAGTGCAGCTCACAAATCGTAGCTGTAGCCGTTCGTTCGAGGTTCAAGGACGACCAGGCAGAGGCAACGCTGCCAACCCGTCAATGTTGAATCGTCGTGCTCTTGTCGCGCACGTCGATCGTGCCTCTAACGAAGCCGTGCAAGCTCCAGTGATCGGCATGATGCAACTATCGTGACATCAAAAATCCATCTCGAACTGATAAGAAAACGTTTTTTCAGTTTTACGGCCCGCTCGAATGTCACGTTCCCACTGTCGGCACTCTGTAACATTATTCAGCGGAGCCGGAACATTACGGCACCTCTGGAACCCCGACCAGATCACCAGTGAACCCGCGTGCGAGCTTGAAAAACAACTCTGCGTCTCTTTCGAGGTCGAGGGTAGAATCCTTGGTGTAGGCGTCCCTGTGGACAATGCCCGATCAGAAAAACAAACTCGAAAAAAACAGATTCACACCCGCCGGAGAAATGACTCTCCGAAGCAGGAGTTTCCCCGCTTCGGACATTCAGACATTTTTGATAGTCAGAGGATTGTTCCTTGTTGCCCAATATCTCGTTCCAGGAAGATCAGTTTAACAGCGTTTCCTGACCCGATGTTTGTCCGTTCTGTTGGAAAACCAAGTTGGGCAGGCATTGTTTTCGCTCGGACAGCCCTTCAGGGGACAACGGTGGGAAAACGAACGAAGAGAAATAAAGGGGTGCGGCTGTGCTCCGGCTTGCTCCAGGCGGACGGGCGGTCGGTCGGTCGGTCGACTGCTCGGCAAACTCCCATAATCTGGAGGTCATTGCCGGGCTGCCTTCAAATGACCCATAAAATATCCCTTCCTGATAGAACGCGGAGCGCAGGGAACCGGTAAAAGGAGAAAATAGCATCGATGGTCGACAAACGGTCGAAAGACACTGCTGTTGTTTCCTGGCCTGGAAGGCCGAGAAACGCCAGCGGAGCAGGATGTGATGCACTCGGAGGGACACCGCCGTTTGATTCTCTTGCTGTTTCCAACTTGAGCCAGGGTTCGAATCCCGTCCGGTAGCTCCATCTAATCGAAAACGTTTCCCGAAGCGGCCCACGTGCCATTTGCAAATGACATTACACATTCTCGCATTTGGGGACTCCATGATTCGTTGGCCACCATCAAATGTTGTGATGACCAATAAGCCTCGGAGGCCGTCAAGTGTCTCCAGACGTAATCAGGCAAATAACCCCATCTGCTGATTCTTCGTAAGTGTGTTGGCGCATGTTCAGGCATGCCCGGCCGTTCATGTGGGCGTTTGCTGGACAGGGGAGGAGGATAGTGCGAAATTGGGTGAGCTTCTCCATCGCTTGTGGCCTGGCTCCTCGTCGTTTTTGAATGTAAACATCATTGGGGACGACCAGTGGGCGGTCCAGAGGGTCCTCCGCTCTAGTTCAATAGCGCTCGTTAAGACTCCCAATGAGCCCCAACGAAGCAGCGAGCGGAGCGCCGTCATCTGTGAGCCATCATCTGGCTCGGCGATGCTCGTCCGCAAACACACCACAATGCACGACGACCAGTCGACTTGAAAACAGCGGTGTTAGCTGATATATCTCCTGAAAACCGGCCTCCTCGAAACGACCCGAGGAAGGTGGGTTCGCGAGCGAGACTGTTGCAATCTGCGCTGCAGAAATCCTGACTCCAACAGTGCAAGCTGTTCGTCGGACAGAGAAGGAGTGAGTCCTTGATGGAGTTTGATTGGGATGAGCGCTGATTTAGACTCCTGATATGGGTGGCACGCAGCGCTTTTCCTCCAGAACTCTTCTGTTCGAGTTCGTTCGAAACTTCATCAGAAGGCTAGGGTCGCTATGAATGAGCTCCGAATAGACGGCTCGAGTGTACAGCGTGCAACCAGGAGTCCTCCAACGTTATCTCCACCGGCGGTGACATGAATTCGATTCGACTGGAGCGATGATCTGCGGATTCCGGCCGGAGCTGTCTGCGAGCAAAACTCGTGCCCTCAGAGAGCAAGGACGGCTACGTCAGAGCAATGGGATTGCGATTGGGCAATGAATGGATGCATGAACGGATAAGCGAGCGAGCGAGCCAGCGGATTCGTAGACAGACAGGAGACGAACACTCGCAAGCACAGGCAGGCGGGAGTGCATGCCTAGATAGAACAAGATGATAGCGCCCAGACTACAACAACAGCATCGTTGCTGCTGATACAGAAGAACACTATCTGTCCGCCGCCGCCGAGTTGTTGGACGTAGCAGCGGCAATACGAGCGGCATACATAAGCCGTATATAACCATATTAGATTGGAGTCCCTTGCACGTTGCGGCATTCGTGTATCCTTGGGAGAACGAGAGCGGCCTGAGCAGTGTCACGAGGACCGGGAATACGGTCACCGCACTCACGACGATACTTCGGTCGGCTCGTCCGCGTGAGCGTGTCTCGCCCTGTCGCCGTGAGCAGCCCGTAATCAGCCGCCGTGAGGAGCTCCGCGAGGGGAGCGAGATTCTGACTCCTCTCGGGCTGATAACCAAGCGGAGGGACGCACCTCACAACATCCAGTTCTGCTGATCTCTCCCCTCATCAGCCCCGTGCCGGCCCGGCGAAAGCTCGACATCCGCTGTCTGTCGTGTTATTATTTTTGGCTAGAGGAGGATCGGCGACGCAGCTGCCCCCGGCCGGTTGACGCAACTCTGCCGCTCGTGATAAGAACTAATATTACGCTAATTGAAACTCGCGGCACGCTTCCACCTCGCCACCGACATCGTTCGCTCGTCCGATACCGTCGGTCGCGGCAGACCGGCGCGTTGGGGAGACGTTCTCCGCGACCAATTGCGGCCTCTGAACCGCAAACGTCGCTCACAGATCTGTGTTATAGGCCGCCACCCCCCGAATCTCTTGGAATGGTGGGAAATTCGCAAACGTCGGACGTTCAACACGACCGCTGTTTGTTGCACAGTAGAGGAACGGACGATCATCGTCTCCGGGAGGCGAGTCTGAGGAGGTTTTGCGTTTGCTTCCGCGGCGTTGCAACGTTCGCGTGTCTCACATCGGCGTCCATTCGTTTGATGAAGAACTTTCACGCTTGCGGCGCCGACGCCATTCGTGCAATCCTCGTCCATGATCGAGCTCCAGCTGCGTGCTCTCGGGTTCTGGCGACCGAGAAGAGCAAATCCCTAGCGAGTCTGAATCCTATTTCCAGCATTTCGTAGAAGTAGAGTCATGGTTTCATCCGAAAACGTGTGCTCGGTAGAAGGCTGCGGGTCGTGACTATCCGTGGAGCTGTGTTCCGTATTCTCTGGAATGGTCTTCGTGGCAGTCGAGCCAGAGGTTTACGTGACGTGCTAATCTGTCTGGTGAACAATCCATGTCGAAGCTACACGAAAAGGCTATTCCAATCAACGCCGTCGTCGCGGAGGCGGCCCTCCGATTGAGGATATCGTGGTTCACGTGTCTATCCAGAGCCTGACTCCAGGTCGGGCCTTATTGAAATGTGTACATACATCATCGGGAGAGCGAGCAGAGGAAACGAGACCGTGGTCACGCTCTGGTCAACCGGCATCCGAGAGGAAGAAGGTTCGTCTGTCCGGGCAGGTAGCGTGGATGAAACAGATAAAGCACACGAGCTGATATGAGAGAATCGACGATGAGCGATCGCCACGCCTGTTGAGGGATTGATCACTCACGGGTTCCCTGCCTTCCGCAGAAAAGAGCAGAAACGAATCTTTCACCGACAAGCCATGTACGCTCGACGTCCAGGTGACGTGGAGGTGGCTTTCTCGGTCGGTCCTAGCGCGCTATGCGACATCGTAACCTTGGTTCCTATCTCCGCCCGCAGACCGATCTTCTGGAGAGCGCAGGGGGAGATTCATCAAAGTCGTTGACATCCATCTTTGGTGGCAACACGAGGGACTTGTCGAGATTTCCACCTCCCCCTCACGGTGGCGGCGGTTTTGCGACGGTTTTACTTGTACTGGGGTACGTTGTATGTCGACGAGAACCATTATGCAGATTGGGCGACGGCGATCAAAGACGGAGAGGCTTCGCTCTCGTCAGGAATCTACGACCGACGAGTGGGACGACGACGACGACGACGGCATACCCGGGCTCATGCAGGACCGAGGCGTTCACGAGTGAACGCGCGACAGAGGCCACCACGTAAAACACTGCCAAACCTTCCACCGGGAAACCCCTTCCGAGTCGTTTTCGTTGCTCCTCTCCCAGGTTTTTCCCATCCCAGGCTCTCCCACATCCGAATCCCTCCTGGCCGGAGAGAGCGCGCTGCCTTGCTGAATATGTACATATATGCTCGACATTGTGGACTGAGACTGCGGAGGCCCCAATTTGAGTGACGCAGCCGTACGATTCAACCGTGTCTAGCAAACCGACTTCCGTTCGCTCTGGTTGCGCCCCTTTGACTGCGGTCGGCCGCTCGAGTTCGGAGCTGCCCGTCCGACTCCGCGCGGTATTTCGGGTCGAGATTCTCAGTAAAAATCTGCGGATCGCCACCCCACCGGAGCTACCGGTTCATTTGCGTACGCACAGGAACTTTTTTGCCTTGAGAGCTTTTGGGTTCTCGCAAGCTCGGCTATCGCGATGCTTGGCTCCTCCGTTCGGCGTGGCGAAGGTGGTAATGTGGGCTTGCTCGGTCGTAGTTCATTCGGGCTGGTTAGTAGGCGCTCGCGTAGGCGGCGGAGTAGGTGGCCGGGATGCTTGGCTTCCCCCGTTGTAGTACGACGACGCGATGTCTATTTGTTAGCGGAGTCTGCACGCAACGTCTGAGGAATCTATTCAGGGCTCGCTTTGGGACCGTTTTAGAATCCGCGAGATAGAACCCTCCGCCTGCTCAGCTGCTACTAGTTCGGATGCCTGCCTGACTGGCTGCTCGCAGGGTTAGATCGCCGCCCGTGTCTCGTCGGCTGCATCGTGGGATCTACTCTCATGGCGTCGAAGCATTGCAAAGCCTCGTTTATGATCGAGAATCGCCCCTCCCGCGAGAGCGGCCACGCTCGCGGAAGACCATGTGTGGGGCTTACGTGGTGGCTCAAACGACAGTGAGCTCTGGTCAGGGTGTCTTTGGGAGACTCCTGGTGCGCTCGAGCGGCGCGGGAGCTCTCTCCTGACGTGCGTTGGACGATCGACCTCGAACCTGGACGAAGAAATTCATTCATTACTCCGTGAATCAACTGTCGCATGAATGTTCCCTGGCAAGCGGAGAGGTTCGCCCCAGCTGACCTAGTAAAACGGGGGCTGGCAGTACAAGAAAATGAATTCACCGAGCGAACCCATCCCGCGAACCTTTCGACGACAGAAGCTCATCGACTATTTGTCATGCAAGATATTCACCTCACTCTGTCGGGAAGAATGATGATTCGGATTCCCACGCTACGAGATTCGCGAATCGATCGAATTAAATATACGAAAGAGAACCTACTTGCTCTCAGAGAGTGATCTTGGACCCCGTATACGTTACGTAAGCCATCGTTCGTGCCACCAGGCCAGAACTGTGAGGAACATGACATACGGCTGAGCTACATGGGGAGTTGTGGAAGTCGCAGGCAAAGAACGGGAGAAGAGCGACAACCGAGGGGGAGACCAGCCTCGTTCTTTTTGAACATTCAGTAACTCTGAGCGCTCCATAAATCAACTTTCAGTTGAGTGCACTGAGTTCTTTACGTGAATTAATTAAAGTCACGGCTGGCGGCATCGTATGACTAATGGAAATGAGCAATTCCTGCAGGGGCGACACCGAAGGCCTCGTTCACTTGTTCGTTGATTTGGACGTTCGATTGAAAAATTCCTCGTGCCGTCGCCCAGGGGAGGGAACGAGGATTTCGGACAAACAGGCGCGGCGGAGAACTCTCGATCCCGAGTCCTACGAGCGTACTTTCGGATAGCGACCTCCGGAACCCATCTATCGGGGTCCGTCGGTGGCGCTAGAATCGTCCAGCATCGCTGAATAAAACATATTATGAATGTACGTCAGTGATGGAAGAGACGGGAATAAGCCGTCGCCGTTGCGGCAGCACAAGTGGTCTCTCTAGTCTACCGAAGAACGGCTTGGCACGATCGCGGACCGCGATCCGGACTTCCAGCATGCGCAAAAATTCTCCATGGCCTGCATTTAGACTCACTTACACACATCAGCATTCCCCATCCTCGACAAAGAACCGAAAGAAATCTCTTGTGGCGCAAAAGTGCTTAAAAAAGGCCAACGCGAAACGGCGTCGTCAGGACCTAAAAACGCCGTCCTTTAAGCGTCCGCTTTGTTACGGGCATCATAAATCAGTGAGCGAGTCACAATTTTTAGCTGTCGACGAGCTTTGCCCCTTTCTATCTCTCTCTCCTTGGGCTTCTTCCGGGGAGAGTCGAACGACTCCATCGATCTACGAGGGCGTCGCCTGCCGTTTCTGCAGTCGAAGACGTCATCATCATCGACACCGCGTGACGAGACCCAAAAGTTTGGTTCACTTTCTAGGACACGCAACGTTTTTTTTTTGATATAGGTCGATTCAATCGGTCTCAATTTGGAGAAGATGCAAGCACAGCCTTTCGCGTGGAATTCGGGCGAAGAGACATGACAGACCTTCGCAGCTAGTTCTCAAGCACAGCCGAGGAATCACCTCAAGAATTCAACTCGTTCCTCATTGGTCGATCTTTGACGTCGGCTTCCAGCGAAAGCGGCACCTCGAACCGCAGCTGGAGAGGGGAGACTCTTCGAATGCCTCGTGCCGTCTGCCTAGACCCCGGTTCGGAACCCAACTCCGCGAGTATCGCCTGCTCTGAAATTTTGCCATGTCCTAGAGGTCGAATTTCACCAGCTCAGTGAATTCTCAGCTAGCTGATATGAGCGAGTGTCGTTTTTCCTCTTTGGGTCCATGACGAAGGCGGGAATAGCTCGCAACGAAATAAAAAATAGCAGAAAGTGAGAGACAGGAACAGCAAGCCCAGTCGGTCTCTTCAGAAAAGATCCCTTCATCGTTCCTCTTCGCAGGAGTGCGAGTCAGGTTCTAGGAGCGACCGTTTGTCCTCAATCTCCCTCGCTCCGCCCCCACCTTCACAATCTTTGCACTGCCGCTAACATTCGCGTTCGTGTGAGGGGTTTCTCTGCGCGTAAATCTATCAGCTCCACTGTGGGCAGTGAAGCCAGGATTTCCGATCGGTAGCCAGCGAACTACTAAACCGCTGCCATACCCATAGACTGTCTCCCTTGCTCTCTTCTTATAGGTCTCTTAGTGGGTTTAGGACGACCTGATCTTTTCGGTAGTTTCGGAATACGAAACAGAGCAAGCTTAGAGGGGAATCTCGAACATCTATGCGCGTTTAATAGGGACGCGCGGAATATGTTCGCGACACTGGATAGAAGACATGAGATATAAATGCAATAGAGGACTTAGAACCGCGACCGTAGCTTTGGTTCTGAATTGGCGCACTCCACAGATGCATGTCAGGCTTTTTGACGAGCTCCTCTCATCCGAGAAGCTTGAAAGGTGACTTCCCATATTCGAATGACGGGGTGGAACAACGTATAGATCCCAGAATTTCAAGTTTTGTTCATTCGCACCTGATGCACACGACTCATTCTCATTTGTCAACATAGATGAAATGACGTTGACGGAAGCCATACTGTACGAGACAATATTTATGAGCATTCCTGAATACTTCGAACTCGGAGTCCCCTGTAGGGTCTGAATTTGCACACGAGATACTCGATAGAACCCTGATAGAACGACCTGATTGACGGTCGATCGACATCGGATGCCAAAGCTTCGTATAATTGAGAAGACACTGTTCTCGAGCTTGTGGTGTTCTCAAGGTACAGAGGTCATATCAGTGGAGCATAACTTCCGGAATCGCAAAGAGCTCGAGTCGAGCGTATAACACGGTGTTGCTCAAGGAAAGAAGCTTCCAGGCCCCACTCTCTCAACCAGAGCCTCTCCATGCCCCACCGCGCCCTCGAGTAGAATGGAATGCGCTTCGAGCTTGACTCATGAGGAGCACAACTCTATTCGAGAATCGGAGGACTCCGTGCCCCATCCCTGGGCCAGGTGCTCCAAATGAGAAACACTGACAAAACATAGGTGTGAACTCGGCCGCTCGAGAATTCGCGCCCGAAACGGATGCAGGAGCGTACCCAGCTTTCTTCTTTTCGGGGCCAAGGATATGATGATGATCATCGTCGCGAGCTTTTCATGACGCGATGAACATATTTTCTAAACCTGTGAAGATTCTTCTGTTAACACTGGTTCTCGAGCTGGTCACGGTTTCCGAGCTCATTCACTTTGAACCTCTCTGCTTCGGGCTCATATGCTTCGGGCTCATATCTTTCGGGCTCAATCCCTTCGGGATGATCCGTCCCAGGCTCGAATTTCGGGCTGTTTGACCCTTACCATAACATATACTATATGAAGACGAGCCGGGCTTTAATCGGGAGGATACAACGCCACGGAAAACTGATGTTCGTCTTGCCGCAGCTAGTCGTGCACGTCGGGGTGAATAGTTCGTGTCTCGTTCTTTCGAGCTAAATAATTATTGAAAGGTGGCGGACGGGCCTGGACCACTTCCAGATTGGTTAACCATAACGCGGGGCTGACAAGAGCTGTTCCTATTAATTCTCTGGTGGAAGCTTGATTCGTCCGAGAATGATTCCTCCGTCAGCGGCTGCAGCAGTCGGATCCCTCGACCCCACCACCGCGCTCCTTCGTCGTCACGTATAGGCTCTATAATGCATATTACACGACTTTAGAAGCGATCTGTGCGTTCGGAAAAAAAGGATCCTGCTCGTCGAGAGAGGTAAGAGCACCAGTCGGCAACGCGGCATTCGAATGCATCGATAACGAAATCTATTCCGAGCTCAACCAATCCACGGTGCAAGGAAGATCCAGACAGGCCCGTTGCATGTTGGCAAGCCGACCGACGAGAGTGGCGGGAGAGCGCTCGTCGTTCGAGATTTAGACGGATCCCGTGCCTCGAGAGACCGAAAACGTGTCTTGAGTTTTCTCGAGCACACAGCAAGAGCAGTCACCGACGAGGCAAGCGTTCGCTAGGCGGGGAGCGCAGAGCGGCGAACATCACATCACTTATCAAGGCGTACTCGGTAGATTGGGATGCAATACACAATCATCTCTCGTTGCTGCAGATTCACCGCATTAAATCGCTGTAGCCTCTGTTCCTCTATCGCGAGACACTTCCTCAACGGGCTCGGCTCGCCGGAGAGTCGACGACCAGGCCCGGATCGAAAAGCTAACCACCGGGTATCTCTGCTAGTTGTGAGATGCTCGGTAACTTCTGTGGTGTCCCTTATGTAAGTGAGCGCCTCGCCGGTAAGCAGCAATTGGAGATGAAGCGCTTGTAATCTCTCCCGAGTGTGAGGCAAATAATCACTCAAGATTCCAGCCTGAGTCGCTCGCCAGCTCGTCGACTCTGCTGAGCCCACAAATCGCTTCATGATCAATGTTGTTCGGTGATAAAATGATCGTCCGCAGTCATCTCCCCGAAACACTCGCGGGGATCAAACACTGCAATACCGAATACACAACAGATCCCACAACGAACTACTGGAGTTGAGAGAACAGAGCCTGAACGGAGCTCGAGGACACCGGCGACGACACCATCATATCGGGAAGCATGGTGTCCAATCTGTCATCGCTGGAACCTTTACAGTGGGAATAATTGCTGAACGATCCATTTCAACTCTCCGCTTCGTTCTATAGGCTCCGATGGTAAAGGGAGCAAAGCTCTGCTCTCGAACTCTACTAGTCTGAGAACAGCTCCGGTGCTTTGTGATTCCCGCCAGGACACAAAGCAATTACGCTCCCAAGCAGCGGGCCGGGCCCTCACTCTTCCATGTTGCCATCTTCCCAGAGGAAAACAACTGAAACCAGCGGTAGAAGGTTCTCCATGATCACATTCTGTTCTTCGACGCATCGTGAAGCCTCTCACGTAGCAAGGTCAGGCGGACCGAGCCGCGGTGAGCCGAGCCAGAAGATTTATCTGCTCCCCGCTGCAATTATTTTGCACTGATATGCTGGTTTCGTTTCCGATACGATTTATACAGGGAGCTTTCTCGCGAGCTTTCGGTATCAAGGGCAGAAATAACCGCACGGAAGGAAAATCCGTGCGGACCTGGGAAACCGGTCAAATATTTATGATGGCCACAAATTATCGGCAACACACACTCCACTCGGAGCGCCCCGAAGGTCCCACCTCGGAGCCTGAACTCGGACTCGAACTCGGACCTTAGTAGGATTGAAATTCTCGAAGTGCCGCTCGGAAACCGCTGTGAGCATATAACAGCGGCCGGAGAGAGATCCTGCAGAGGAAACCATCTCACATCGCATGGAGTCCATGTCCACCCTCGGTATGTAACCACAGCCAGCAATCGATTTTCCTCATCGAGGAGAGCTGCGGAGATTGTGATCCGTCCCGGATCGACATCGGTCTGCAGACCACCCGGCGAGCTGGTCGACTTTGTGCTCATCGCCTCCAGAGTTGGCTCGGACGTGCAAAGGGCGGATGCTGGTGACGGGGGCCGTCGGGGGAGCTTCCACCCGCTGAATGGAACGTCTTCTCTTCTAATAAGGAAACTTTGTGACGGCCTCTATGGACTCAGCCACCAACGCCGCGCCGCTGGTGGTGATCTCGTGGCTTTCTCAACTTCTACTCTTTAGCCAGCAGTTCTTCAAGTCGCTCGGAGCATCTCGCTCTCTGACATCCTGCTGTCGTTGCCGTCGCCAACAGCGAGCCATGGAAGTCCATTTCAACATGACGTAGGCGGAAACTGGTTGAGTGTCCCATATTATGAAGTTCAACTCTGCCGTCAACGAGGCAGGCAACAGCGACGAAATGATAATAAGAGCCGCGCGTTGGGAAAGCCACGCCGGGAAATGAGCTGGATACTTTGTTGGGGTCCTCGAGTGCCCGAGCTCCTGGTGCTTCTGCCACGCGCAGAAGTCACGAGAATTTCCCGAGAGCCGACGGGACAACCGAGTGTCAACGCAGCGAAGAAAATCGAGCGGGGCGACGCCTCGTTTTCGAATCTCGAAAATCGGCCAACCGATCGAGATGTTCGAATGATTACGTCGGGCTGGAGTGGACTCAGCCGTATCAACTCGTATTCCTTCAAAGACTGTACACTCAGCGACTGATGCCGTCCAGTGGACGTTTGAGCGTTCGAATAAGTTGAGAATTGAGTGAAATCAAGCAATCAATCGAGCTGATGACCAAAGCTCTGTCTCAGACGGCGGGGCCGACTTGAATTCCTCGGGACGCATCCAAATGTCCAGACCTCATGCCGTGGAAGAAAGGGGAATTATTCACTCAGGACCCGAGATATGCGACGTATTCATGCAGGCGGTTGCAGCGAGCGACCGAAAGCTCATTAGGGGGATTATTATCCGGCTCCAACAACTACGAACTGATTTCGGAGGGAAAGCAGTTTGGACACTGCATATTGGAATTGCGTGGCCGTACTACGTGCGGGCGACCCGTGTTGAGCGCTCATTCGTCGTTCTCCTCTGCGGCGGAACTATATTTGCTCAAGCCCTGCGCAGCACGCCATTTCGTGGTCTTGAACCGAGCGGAGCTCCACCGTTCTCGAACAGAGATCTTCCGCTGCCGTGATAGATTCAAGGAGGACATCCCATGAGAAGGATCATGCAACACTGACCACTGCATTCGAGGTCCCCTTTGTCGGAACCAGAATTTCGAATCCTCGAGGCTCTGAAAATAGCGTTCTGCCATTTCGGTAGTTATTGCTAATGATGATTGTCGCGGCGCGCAGGAATCAGAGATGTTCGCGCCTGACGCGAGAACCTGACCAAACCGTTCGACCGGGGAGAAATTCCACGACGTCCGAGCTGACGACCGACGAAGATTTGAGCTGGGGTTCCGAGAAAGAGACGAGCCCGCAGAGACGCACGAGAAGACGACGGAGCCGAGTTAATTAGTTGTACTACCCCGCCAGGAGTCGCATTCTCCTGTTTCCTTGGGAGGCAAGCGAAACACAAGCCGGAGTTCCTTAACAAGCAATCTCGTTTTGTTTACCTCGTTGACTCGGCGCTTTTACTTTCGCTCCGACTCCTCCACTCGCCCCCTCCCCCGCCTCCTCTCTCCGATTCTCCTACCCTCCTCTCTGCCTGTCCCCCTGCCTTTCTCCCCACCGCGTTCGCCCCTTCCCGCTCGTCCTGTCCCCGACCGTGTCCTTGCTGTTCTCCTTCCCACGGGCGTCCGTGATCCGTACATCTCCGTGGAGTGTTTATATTTTCGTAATATAGCCACTTGTTCCGGTTGATCCAAATGTTCAAAGCATCCAATTAGGGCACTCGACCATCGTTGATTGAGCGCGCTACGACAGGAGCACATAGCATCGATGCAGTCACGTTCGATTGTGAATCGGTTCAAGAGGACTCAGCGACGGCTTGCTCATACGGAATCGGTCATCGTTCGCTCTGGGTGGAACTTTGGGTGAAGAATCATCGGGCGCAGTCTACACCGATTTCCAGTTCAGCAGAGCGTCACAGTCGTGCGCTATCATCACGTGTTGGTGGGTTGCTCCGCCGAAGGCTCGCACGAATCTCCTCTTCTCGTATGCTGAGCGTACTTTCGCAGCAGCTTAGACTTCGACTGCTGCTGGGACAGCTTGCCCCTTGGCGATCCCGGCGGCCCTACTTTGGATAGTAAGCAGACGAGCTGGCAAGCAGCGGGCGGATGAGTGCGATGGTGAGCGGGAAGGCGACCGAGTGAGCCTTTGAGGACATCTTAAGTAACGCTTCGATGATTTCCTCCCTTGGGGGCGCCATCACGATGGCCATCTCGACGAACGGCAAGGAACCAACTCTTCCCTTCTCCCCGAGACCTGGAGCACGCCTCGCCCGATTCTCCGTCTGAACGGCACAGCGGAAAGATTCCAGGAGCTCACGGCTTTGTTTTATTCCGCTTTTTATTTCTGTTCTTCTTCCAAGCCATCCGACCGACGACAATCTTTCAATACCTCGTCCGGCAGCTCTACAAGAAACCGGGAAGGCGGCTCGAATCTCAGTCGAAAGCCGTAAGCGTGGAGCCAGACGAGGCCTATGGTGGAGGCGAAAGCGGTAGAAATAAACGGGGATCCAGCGTACGTGAATGTGAACGTATCTCACGCATATAAACTTGGAACTCGACAATCTCCAGAGCCCATGGAATGTTCATGCACACGATCGGGTTCACATGTCCCATGTATCTCAAGTATGATGAATAAGCTGATCGAGAGAATCCACGGGATCTGTTCGAAAGATCTCGGAGAAAGAGATATCGTCAAGTTCAGAGTTCGGCGCGATTTCGAGAAAGAAACAAAAGCGTCTCGCCGCCACCCAGAGTCATGAAATCGGTAAATTAAAGTTTTACTGCCAATTTTTAAAGACAGCTTCCTCCTCTCTTGAGTTTCGTCGTCTTCCGTGGTCAGTTTCTCAAGCGGTGATGTCCCCTTCCCCAGAAGGAATGAAAATTTGCAACGGAAACCGAGCGGCAGCGACCTCTGGTGCGTCGAAGAAGAGCGTCCGACGGAGGAAACTTTTGATGGAGTTTGCTCTCTCCCTTTCTTGATCAACTTTGTTTGTCTCTCAGCCATCCATTCGTTCCATTCTTCTATTTCTTGTTCGGAAAAGCTTCGACGAAAGTCATCGCATGAGCGAGGAATTCTCGAGCAGCTCGGCGCTGTTCCGTTCTTAAAGCGTTAATCTGCAACGGACAGAACCTCCCTAAACAGCTCGAGATTCCTGGTCACCGAGGGCCACGTTAACGACAGGCTGTCCTCGATTGTCCTGCCTAGCTCCAGTCTCAGTAACAATGCCCATGGATGTGCCACCATGCTTCTGACACCGCACACCTTCTAAATTTGCTTTTTTGCTTGCCTAGAACACATTCTCGAATCATTCTCCGGACAAAAATAGTCTGCTGTTCTGACCCGCGCTTTCCGGACGTGACGCTTTCCGAGGGCAACAAAAGCAGCAGCAGGATGGAGCCGGTGATGATGGCAACGTTGTCCTAGAGCAGTTAGTCTCAACCCAGGGGGTCTAGCCCTCCATCCTTCCTGACCCGTATTAAGTTAACGGAAGGAGGCGGGCGCCCCCAGTCTTTCAGAATCGCCGGCCGGAAAGTTGAATCGACATCCAGCCCCGGAGCCAGGGGAGAAAACGATACGACGGAGATTCCCACTGGAAGAATGCAATAAAGAGTTTATGACTCGTTTATAGAGGCGGGACGGCGGACGAGTCTTCGGAGTTTCTCCGGTCACGTCACACAGCAAGTTAGTGAGTGAACGGATGAGTCAGTCGTTCTGCCCACCATCCAGCGACCACCGCAGCGTCGAACGCATTTATCGAGATCCAGAACCTCGATATATCCGAGGATACCCAGCTGAGTTTCCGGGTATCGCAGCCCATGGAAGATCGATTGAATGAATTCCGTTCGCCGCTCCGGAGCCGGGTCCGGTTTCCCGGATTGCACCGGAACTTTCCTCGTTCCCGGAATCGGGTGCTCCCAGTGACCTTCCAGAGGTGCGCAACTCCCAAAGTTCCCTACCGTGTTGTGATTTTTCAAGTCGACCTGCGCTCCAAGCTTAAAAGTTGAGGGCGACGCAGTCTGAGAGAAAAGCTCTGCCATCCGTTGCTGCTCCTCGGCTCGCGCGTGCTTCTCGCTTCAACCTGCTTTTGGCGGAATGACGCGGCCGCCCAATGACAGAGAGGAACTCACCCGCCAGCTTGCCTACCTCCAGGATTACGCCAAGCTGTGGCGTTTGTTCGTTCCTCGGCGTTCGCCTGCCTCTCCCTCTCACGCTCGTTGGTTTCCGTCCCCCGGCCTGTTCCACCGTCAACCCGAGTCAGATTCTTTCTTACAATGAGCTCAACAACGTTTTCCCCCTGAGTAGCAACTCGGGCCAGCGCGTACGCACAACCGCACGAACGTGCGCTTGTTACAAACACGGAGAGAGGATGCAGAAGTGGGGAGAACGACGAAAGTGTCATAACGTCAACCAGCCCCAAGCGACAATCTGGCGGTGTGACGCTTGGATTACGTCACCGGCTTGCGAGTTCGCGAAGTTGCCTTCGGAGCGAGGCGTAAGAAGGAGGCCAAAAGAGTCTTGAGTAGGCGTCATTCGAACGTCCCGGGACGTATTGCCGAGGAACAAGTCGCTCGTTAAACACACAAACAACAGTTTTTGTCAGCCAAGTCATGCGACCCGCGGTTGGCCGCTGTGTGTGAATTCACCGGAGTGTTCCTTAATCCAAACAAATGAACACACGAAGCCGGAGTGGAGGAACAAAGTAGGCGGCACGGGCACAGCATACTGTAGCTAATTGACTGCGAGATTGGTTGGAACTCGAGCTCGAGGTTCAATGCCGTCCCGAGTTATAGTTTCGGCCAAAGGAAGGCTCCCTCTCAGGCAACGATGTTATCCTGAGGCTCTTGGCCAGAGACTGGAGACGGAGGAACTTCGGAGCAAAGAGAGAGGAATTCGGCGTTTAACGGAGTTCCGAGCACGGAATGGATTCGCGGGAAATCAAAGCTCCCCCTGGGACACAAGCGATGGGGCCCGGCCGTCGTAGTCATCGTGAGGTAGAATACAGAAAGACACACTTGGTGGCCGAGGAGGAAGGAGGATGAGGTGGAGGAGGCAGAAGAAGAAGAAGAGCTCGGCGGACCGGCTAACAGTAACGGACGAAGGACTAAATCCACTTAAGCCTTCTTCTCGAACGACGCGGCAAGCGGCTGGGCGCGCTTGAGGGCGGGAGGTTGGGCAGACGAAGACTTCAGGACTAAGCGAGCAACGGAGCTAAAGCCCGGCGCCGATCGAGGGAGAGAAGAGCCAAAACTTTTAAATCTTAAGGTATTATTTGTGTTGTGCTGACGCTAGCTAGCTACCTACCTTCCTCACTGGTTCAATCACAAGCTTCCTGTGAACTCCTCAGCTCTACTTTCGATACGAGACCTCTTTCAATCTCCCCCAACATCTTGGAACTCTATGGAGCAGCGATCGATTCTTAGCTCGCAACTTATTTCTGTCGCCTTTGCCGCAGTCGGGGTCCCAGATGTCGGGACACAACATCAACAACAGCTCCAGCGAGGGAGTTGACAGCTCGATTTCTGGGCACACATCCTTCGGTTGACGAAAACGAAGATACGATCGTACATTTCTCTTCCCTCATGATACGAGGGACACGATTCGAACGCGACTCCTCGTAGATGCCAAGTCGCTGGCTGGAACACTTATGACGGAATACTTGCGTGATCCCCATCGACCGAGCTCGGTCGAGGAGCTTCAGACGATTCGTTGCGCAAAGTGAGCATTATCTCAGTGTCGGCGACAGAGAGATCAGCCCGGTAGACATACTCGATACACGAGTTTCGCGGTAATGAAGCAGCAGGCAATCGATTGCCCTTGAATCGGTGGATGTTGGTTGATAAATGGAAGCGGAGCATTCCAGAATTATGGATATTGCTCGCAGAGTCGACTCGCTTCTCTGTGAGACAGCGGCAGGTTCCCCCGCGCCCTCTAATTTCCAGACCGCTAAACTAGCGGGACACAAGCACCTTAGCGGAGGAATTCAAGCCGGCGCTGTAGAGGAATCGCGCTCAGTGGGAGGCTTTCGGCGATGGACCGCAGTTTTTGATGGGAGTGGGCACCGCTTGACCCACATGCGTACATGCTTCCGCATTATCTGGATCGAGCTGGTGATAACTGTTTCGGAATATCACCATCCAGAAGCACGAAGAGTTCCTGTAGCGCCCCGGAAGCGAACTCAAGCCGGCTCTTGCTCCCCAAGAGTGCGAAGCAGCGACCGTAACCGCCGTACAACGCGAACCGCTGGTTGTCAGGAGCAGGCGCGTTCCCGAGACCCTATCCCGAGGAGGCTGTTTCTCCTCTTGAAGATGTGCCCTTAAAAAATTCTCAACATATCGAGTCTTCGGCCTTGGTCCCGAACTTTGATGGTACGAACGCCAGAGCTGCGGCAGCGGTAGACCCCTCACTGGCCCCACACAGGGTACGCACCGGCCGGGAGTGCGATCGGACAACCCGCAGTTGCACACCCGCTCGTCGACTCGCTCCGAGGACTCGATCCGGGCTTTGATCCTCCGCTTTCCTCGGTCGCTGTCTGCCACTCCAAGTTTTCGGTCGTCTCTCGGAATATTTATGAATGAGATCCAGATTGATTGCTCTCGTCTCGAGAATCTTCGCTATCCAGGTGAGAGATGCATTCAGGTTCACAAGTAAGTATAGTTCGCGAGTAAACCCAGGCACTCCACCGCCGCATCCAGCCTCGGGTGAGCTGAAAAGCTCGGGCTTCGCTCGCGCGATCGGTCGGGGCCGCTGGCGCATCCCGACCTGTATCGACTCATCGTAGAATCCATCAATGGAATACAAGCCAAGATCTCTCAAAAATCAAATCCATTAGGTTGAAAAATTGCCCACTTTTCGTGGACAGCTGAGCAAGCAAATTCATAGGGATGGCTGAGGGTGGAACCGGAACGTCTGCGGTCTCATCCCTCGGAGAGACAGAGAATCCATGATCCCCTTTAAGATACATCTTCTTCGTTCCAAGCAAAAAAATCACGAATATCTCCCGCTCGAATTCCATGGGATGAAACTGTAGAACCGATATATGTAGATGTAGCTTGAGGATCGTAGGGAACTCGCTCACCTTGGAACGGTGGAGCCCAAGGAGACTGACTCGAGTCGGCGGGAAGAAGAACGGAGTGACCTCAGGCATCGACTTCCAGGCCCGGCTCACTATGTAGATGAGTCGAGAACCGAGCGTGCCCCCGGCTCGAGCCGCTGCTCGGCTCATCCAGTCAGCCGTCTAGGCGAATATTCAAATTGCTCAACACACTCATCCGTTCATTCATTTATCTATTTGCTCCTTCCATCGCTCCTCTACTTCCGCGTCCATACATTCACTTTCTCCACAGGAAACGGTTGAGTTCGTGGATTGGAGTGAATGGGAGGAAACCCCGGTCAGAGCGATTCTCCAAGGACCCTTCTTCCAGAGAGCCAGAAGCTTCCATTTCGGAGGTTTCTGCTGATTCATTTCATCCCGGCTCGAGGAAATCTCTAGCTCGCTAACTTTTTTTCGTTTGCCCTCGTGAAAATGCTCAGTCTTCCAACGCACTCGATCTCTCTGCATTCAACCGAGGCTTAGCGAGATTAGAGATAGCCGGATCGGAATCTAGAATGAGTATCAGCATCGAGGAACAGAGCAAAAACTCGCAAATAATAAATAAATGAATCGGATGAGCTCTCGCTAGGGGAACTTTCAGCAGCCGAAACCATGTCAGCCACGCACTCAGTGCTAGAACGTCCTCTGCCTGATTCTTGAATTCTTCCGAGCTATGCCGAACGAAATATTTCTCAAAAGGATGCTTGAACAGTTTTTTGTTTCCATTTTCCTCTCTCTGGAGCGTCGTGTCAGGGCAGGCGCTGCCTTCCAGCGAGCGATAGTCCGTGCCCTGTTCGGGAGGGTGCTTGCTGTAGAGTGTGTTAAATCGCTTCTTGATCTCAAAAGGTGCCAGAGCGTGGAGAAACGTTTTAGAGCGTGCGGCCAGGAAGCTCCGATCGCAATCTGGCTTTAGTGTTTCTCTTAATAGCCGACGTCTAAATATATCCATCCCGCGGCGCCGGCCCGACGACGATCAAGGGGGTGGCACCGGGAAATTTTCAAATATTGTTTTAACAACTTCGTCATGCTCAATGCGGTCGACCCAGCCCCGGTCGGGTCGGAGGACAGCTCAGATGAAGATGACTCCGCCTCAGAAACTCACATCCGGATGATCAATTAGAGAAGCATTCTCTGAGAAACGCAACATTCTGCTCGCCTGGAGGACTTCGTTCCAGCATCATGCTCCAAGGTCGCTCTATGGCTCAATGGTGGAGACTGTCGGAATGGAATGCTTTGGCGTGCGAGCTTCCATCAGCTACAATGGACGACCGTGCACCGGAGCAGGCATGCGACAAGGCCAAAACAACGAACAACAAACAAAGTTGAGTGCGAACAGATCCGACACTTGATGCACGAGTACAAATCATCCAATCGAGATCTGTCATGATTTCCTTCGGCTTATTTCCTTCAAAAGAGCCTCAACGGATGAAATGTACTTGAGAGCAGCGTTCAGAGCAGAATCGAGACAATCTCGGCCTCTCTCAACGACGAGAACGAGCATATCATCTATCCCGACACGAAATCTTGAGCAGGAATTCCTGAGATCTAGAAGTCTTACTTTTTCGAATGTCGAAGCGACTCGTGAATGAAAAGTCGGACACGATGGCCGCGACTGGAGCTGTTTGATAGTTCGGAAACTCGTATTCACCTCCTTCGTGAAGCTGTGCGTGGCCGTATTCTGAACCCACCCTAATTTCTCTGGTTCTCATCATGTCAGGACCTGTAGGCACCGTGGATGGCGGCCGCTGATTGTGTTCCGACTCTTGAGTGGCGCGATGCGGTATAAGTCTCATCCCAAGACTCTCAATGTTTCAATCTCACACGAATCCGTTGCGTCGGGAATCGATCCGCTTGGCTCCTACGATGCGCCGACCGCATGTTCGAAACTGGTCCCTTTTTCCGTTATTCTCAGGCTTAGGGGGGCTCCGCCGTGGTTCCGTCGAGGGATGTTCCAAGAGCTCCATTTGGCATGTAACTAAGTGACCGCGTTGAGAGATTCACTAACTCTGCGAGTTGCATCATCGTATACGGAAATTCGTGGATCGAACCAGTGAATGATGGATTCTCCCGGCCGGGACTCCCACTGTTGAAAGGAAGCCCTCCGGATTCCCAGCCGAGCCGAGTTTGTTTCAACGTCCTCTGACTGTGATACACGCTTCGTTAGTTTCGTGGTTTTCAGCATCATACCACTCTGACAGGTCATGAAAGTCTCATTGACAGAAACGGCTCCTGTGTCTCATCGTGATGACGCTGCCCCCCGAGCAGAGAACATCAGTCCATTTGGGAACAACGACACTTTTTGTTTCATTTCGTATCTTTTTTGCTACATCTGATCCGAAAGTTGATCCAGCGGCAACCGAGACTACATGAGAAACCACTCGCACCGGGAGAGCGGCGTCGTCGGAAATATCGCTGAGCAGCTTCACGTGGCCCTTCGTAAATGGCGCGTGGCGAAGGGAGTTGTCAACGGAGCTGTCTAAGATTAACCCGACTCGACTCCACAAACGTTCCTCCGCCGCTACAAGCTCAACCCGTGTTGGAGACACGACGACTTTCCGCTCGGAAAGCAGAGACGAGTGTAGAAAGAGAAAGAGAGAGAGAGAATGTGTGATATTCCTTGAATTTTTTGTGCCGTTTCGTCAAGCTGTCGACCGTGTGTCTCTGAATATCGATTTTTTGTGGCATGGAAACCCTGGGAAGCCACCCAGAGGAGAGCCTCGGCCAGAGGAGCAGACCTCGCATTTGGACAGCGGTCCCTCGGCTGGAATATTTGTCGGCGGTCGAATTGAAATTGTCGACGATCTGTCCTGGAGACCCGACCGTCGCGGAGACAGCGGATCGACTCAGTGAGTGACAGACTGATGAGATAGACCTCCTCCGACCTGCGGCGAACTCTAATGTGGATTGACACCCAGGCGTCGTTGCCGGGTGCGTTTAATATCCGCCGAGACTGTTAATCATCAACCAGATGAGATCCGACTACAATCCCGGCCGATCCCGGACCACTGCATCGAATGTTTGTGACGGCGCAGTTCCTTTCGAAAGCTCAAGTGCGCGGATAACCTCGTTGTCCATCGAGTGGTTTCGCCCGGAGACCACTGCGCTGTTGCAGCGTCCACGACGAGTCCAATTCCTACGAAGACGACGAGTGCAACTCTCACTACGAATCGGAGCGTGGATGTCATTTGTTTTCTGCCCAGAAGGCCGACCAAACCCTCAGAGGACTGTAAGTCAGGTGCACAACAACAAAGGCTGCTCCGAGATCGGTTGGACCCCACTTGGATTTTGGCCCGCGTTGACCTGCTCCCGCTCTCTCCCGGACCGGTGGGGCCGCTGTCAATCTTCAATCAGCTCCTCCCAGTGCTCGTTACTCAGCCAGCCAGCCTGTCTGTCAGTTGCTCTGTGTCAAATTCATACCTGCTTGCCGCTGTTCCCCACCGTCGACCACCCCAGTTAGGGAGGTGGTGAGGGAACAAAGCGGCGGCAGTCACCCGTTTTGCCACTCTGCTGCTAAATATGCCTAAAACTTCATTGTCGACCCTTTTCAAGCGAATAACTCACCTCGTTGCTGATAGAAGCGAGGGATCAGACGAGGACAAGACGCGGGCAAGGCTTATTTATTATTGACTGAACTCATGACTCAGTTTGCGGCGCTACCCGCACAATTGGGTCAGGCAGAACTCCGGAAACATGCGATCCATGGACATGCCGGGGTCGGGGAAATCGAATACGGGTGGAAGCGAGCTTCTCTGTCTATTCTCCCACCAGTGACATCGATTTGCGGGCGCTCAGTTTCCGATTCGAAATTCTAGTTCTTCCCATATTTGCATGTTTGGGCTGCTTGTTCAAACTCGATCCACCGATTCTTCCATCGGTCGAGACTTCGAGACGGACTGATCGATCTGGAATATCTGGTCTGTTCTGTTCGCATCGAACCCCAAGGAAAACCGGTGGAAACAGGATCACGCTTGCTGACACATCAAGGATTCCATATGCGACGAGAATAAAACTTCAAGCTCGACACGAGGTAGGAGATAAACAGGGCGAACGGAATACAGCTCCTGAAATGGATGATCTCAGGCAACATGTCAAGGTGAGGATACTTTAGCCGCAGGAATGGAGTGCAAACCACGCGGCAGTGGGGTCTGTATGAACTCATTTCTCTCGGCTGCGTTCGTGCCGGAGCAAACGGTTCATCTCGGGCGGGCACGCTCACATCGAGAACCCTTTGTTTTCCGGCTGAACCTCTCAGCCAGCCCTCAGAAGTGTCCCGGAATCACCTTTCGGTATTGCTTCAGTAACATTCCCTATCGCCTCGCAGATCCCATTGCGGGCGGTGGTCTTGGGTCTTAAGATGGTTCAGATTCAATTCTGATATAAATTAAATCCTCTTTTTACCACATAAGAAATTTTTGTTGTCGGCCGACAACGAGCCGACACACATCGAGAAACCTAGCGGCTCGGGATCTGGAATCCTCCATGGTCGGCATGGAGCCTCGAGAAATCGCGTTCCTCCCCCCCCCCCCCCCCCCCAAAAAAAATTCGGTGAACCTATGATTTATAGTGGAATTGAATGCCCGTAAGTTGCCCGTCCGCTCGTGGAACTACAAAGGCCCTAAACTCGCACGGAGAACCCTCTTGCGGACGGAGTGCAGTCACATCGCTCTTCAAAACCCTCAGGAAATATCAAGGTTGAAATGGCACTACCAAACGAAGAATTGGCTTTGTTCTTGCTTCGATGGTGTTGAAAACCGCGTGCTTTGTCGAAGGAAAAGAGAATATCCGCACGCGCGAGGATACCCCGAAATTTGCTTCGTTGCCTCGAAACTGAACTGTTCCAGATGATCACTCTACCGTTGATGATGAGCTGAATCACTCGAGTAGACGAAGACGAAAGCGAGTTTTTGGAGTTCGCCTGATCGATGTCTCGTTGCCACACCGGACTTGTCTAGAAGGAATATCCTAAGAGCTCATCCAGATTGTGATTTGAAATCTGTGGCGGAAGAATGCGAGCGAGCCTAATGAAAATTTCCGAAATCTCGTATCGATTCCCGGGCTCGTGGTGCTTATCACACTCCCCCGGATTTGCACTTTCGAGGAGATTGGAATGGAGTCGAACGAATGCATCGATCGGCCGAGAATCGAGCTGGCCACCCACAGCACGGTCGAGCTCTCCCGGAGAGCGCGAGCAGCGCAAAACTCTACGCGACATCACTCGGAATATTTTCGGGAACGAGGGAAACACCAGTTCATGTATCGGGGGAATTTTCTCCGGGACTCCGCTACATCACTCGAATAGACTTGAAGCCGGAAACATCATTCCCAAACGGCTCCTTCTTCCCGCTGCGGAACGACCCCACACGAGGCTGGGAAGAATCCTCCAGTGACCACAGGCAACCGGTGACGCAACCGAAACAATGGTCAGAGGCCTGCGGTACGGACATCGTTCCACAGAACTACAGATGTCGCAGAGGATGTTGAAGCGGAAAACCTCCCCTCATGAGCCTTCTGCACTCCTACGGATTGAGCCTGCAGTCAGGTTGTGAAACCTGAACGAAAGTTTACCCCCCCTCGTTTCAGACAAAAATCGACTCGAACGCTGGAGGTATGGATAGAGAGACGGAAACTTCTTGAATAATTCACATTGGTTTTACCTTATTTTTTTTCAGTGTTTTTTCTCTCGTTTGTGGACTTTTCCCTCTCGGCCACCCTCTCGGCATGTCCGTTCCACCAAAACCTCCCACCGCGATATACCTAGAGGTATACAGCCTAAATCGGTCGGGTGGCCCGAGGCTTTCATGAGCTTTGGCACTACAACCAACACACCAGTCGAGTCAGGACTTCTCCCTCGGAGGGAAAGGAACCGACTCACAAAACCAAGGGAAAACGGAGGGAAGACCATCACACAAGTAGTAGTGGTAGCGGTGCACCCGCAGCTGACCACTGGCTTGGTGAGCGGACAAATTTGGACAACTTTTTACAACCGTCCCGAGAAGCTTGCTTCCCGAGGAAGCATTCCTCGAACCCCATGATTTCCCCGCAGTCCGCTCAGCCGTCCGCAGGCTCCGACGCAATGCGCGGTTCCTCCGGGCTGAGCAGAATCTCACTCCGGGCCCTGTGACACCGACGAGAGCCCGTATTTCCGGTGCACAGGCTGCGAATATTGGGCCAAAGTTTGCATAACACAACCCACCAGGTCTGCCTGAAACTCCCGAACGTATCCCGGAGACCCGTCAGAGCGCCGGTGGGGTGGCTGAGTTTGTTCTAAAGTTAGGGCTTTGCTACCCCCTGCGACGATTAGGGAAACATCGCGAGAATCCTCACCTGTCTCTAACCCCGGCGCGGATCCGTGACGGCGACGGTTGTAAATTTTTTTGTGTCAGCTCTAGTTCTCGCCTGGTCTCGTTACAACCTCCATCCACGAATTCGAACCCGGCTCACATTCGATGGAAAACGGGAATGCTCCTGGAAATTCGTTTTCTTTTCCTGCCGTCACTGCGCCTCGAAAGCACGAGTGGGAGAGGGGGAGGGGGGGGGGGCTCCTCTTCAGTGGGCATCGATGCGACAGTGGGGACCGTTCGCGGTGGAGCAGGTGCTGCCATTACGAGTGGCTTCTTCGTACGTCCTATTTTCTTTCTTCTCGGGTTCTCCTCGCATGTCATCCTGTCGACGTCGCAACGGCAACGAGATATCCAATAGGTCGATCGAAGCCGGAGAGCCGATGCAGCAAAACGACGAGCGAACGATGGTGGGCGTCGAGCTTCTCGAAATCGTTGGAAGCTTTCTGAATTCGAAATTCATCATTACTCTCCGCTCGGGGCAGATCGGACTTCCTCGGGCTCGCGATCAATCCGTCGCTGCAACCAGAGATCGGGATAATTTATCATCCGTTCGATTTCTCTCTTCGTTTTCGTCCTTGTCGGGTCGTTCTGACTGGTTCGATGCTCGGAAGCCGAGAAAAGAGGGAGAGGGAAGATATGAGACCGAAGGGATCTCGACGACATAGTTGCTGACTGCGCGCTGAGAAAAAAGGGACTCGACTGATCAAAACAGAAAAAAACGCATTAGCGAGCGTTCCATCATTTTCGACCTCCGACATGGAGCCGGAGGGACGTCCTCAAGCGCGCCCCGGGTCTCGCCGACGGTTCATAGAATTGTTCGTATTCGTCTGTTGCGGAGTGACCACGGACCTTCAGCGAAAACGCAGCGCTGCAAACTGAGTGCCTTATTCGGAGGGAATCAGGTCAACTGAGGCTCATTGCTCAGTTTTGCTCGCGTGTTCGGCTGATCAATTGAAGGGAAACGCTCTATCCTTTCCCTGCTCGCTTCTCAACCAAAACACTTGCAGAGCACTTAGGCTCCGGGCTGGCTTCCAAGGCTCAACGCCTCTCACTCGAAGGAGTGCAAACACTTTCCGGTTTCCTCTTCCTCTGCACTTCTTCATCTTCAAAGGTCCCACCACGCTCCGTGTCTATCATTCGAGGAATAGAGTCCTTCTCATACCGTTCTAAAAACAGCTCCCGAACAACGATATCTCATAGATCCTGGCCCGCGGTTTCGCTTCTGATGTACCTTGAAGGTATATCGTCTCTGGATGCTCCATACTCTGATGCTATCTTTTCTCAAGGACTCGGCCCTCGGGAAGGGCCTGCTGCGACCGCAGTCCGCCAGGGTCCGACACTATGGAGTTCGTCCACGACAGCCCTCAAACTCCCCGGAGTATCAGCGGCTTCGACGCTGGGGCCCGGGAACCTCCTAAGAAGACTCAAGTCAAGGGGCTTTCGGTGTCGAAGGGGGACAATACACAACCCGAGTCATCGGAGCATTTGAAAACGACTGTTCCCGATACGGCCTTCCGCTCGAGGTTAGCGTTGCTTTTTTTTCCCTCCGTCCCTTCCCTCACTCCCCTTTTTCTTATTGCGGCAAAAACGGCCGCTGGACCTCAGAGAACTGTGTTGACAGAGCGCCCCCTCCCAATTTTCCAGTTATGTTGGTCACGTTTAGACGGTCCGAGTTTCCCACTGGTTTAGCAACGCCAAACCCTCGAAAGATCGCATAAAAATCTCGAGCAGCAGTTTTAAAAAAAAAATCTCAAGCTTTAATGTCACTCCACAACTGCGTCGAGTGATTGCGAGCGACCACAGGCCGACCGAACGAACCACCACCGACCGACCGAGAAGGCGAGCGAAGACTTGGCTCCCGAGCCGGTCTCTCGTTCGAAAAGTCGTCTCGGTCGAAATTCCGTTTTTTTTTTTTTTTTTTTCGCTAGCTGGAGGTGGGGCCCGCGAGAAGCCTGGCCGGTACGTTTGCGGTGAACCGTTCGCGCAATAGGCGGAACGTTGAAGTAGCTCCGCGCGATACCGACGGCGTTTTTTTCCATTTAGCGGGCGAGTCCACCATAGCTCTGCTGAGAACTCAATACGTTCGACTCGGGGGACGCGAGCCCGAGCCGGGAGAAGAGAGAGTAACGACCGCGCTTCGGGTCCCAGCACGAGCTCGTCCTCTGGCCGATCGCGGTAAATACCCGCCAAACCTTCGTTTCGTGCGGAGAAAAATCTGGCTTTTCCGCCGATTGCGCACTTCACGGAAGTCCGATTCGAACGGAGTGAGCGTTTCGTGAGCCAAGCGACAACGGCTCATCGATAGACCACGAGAGAACACGAGTAAACGACACAAGCATCAACGCTCCCCGCTCCTCGTGCCACTCCGACCCCGATGAAACGAGCTGCGATCTTGTTGCGGTGAAAAATCTTGAATTGAAGGGAAGCAGCTAATTTGGCTAAAAGCCTAGAGCACGACGAGGTGTGTTGCTGACATTGGCAGCTCGTCGTTTCTCGATAGTTTTTATTCGCTGATGAGGACACGGCGCGTTGACGATCCGCTGGCATAGAGTCGGTGACTGCCAGATGTCCCCATGTCCGCCCGCTTCCACCGTTCTCTCTCCTCGTGAGCCATTCCTCTTTTTCTCTTGTGGCCGGCGGCGGCGGAATAGAGTAGAACAAGGAGCGAACCTTTGATTTTCAACAAGCTAGTCGACCGAGGCCCACAATGGATCCAATTGCCTCACGCGGTCGAGCATGCGGTCATCTCGCTGCGAAGGACTGAGAACAAGCTCTGGAACCGTTCGCTACCGATTTCGAGTGGTCACAGCAGCTGGAGTTTGGTCGAGATGAGGTTCGCCCCAAGACTCGGGAGTCCACGAGCGACAACTCGCTTCGAGCCAGAACGTCCCCCCTCCGTCATCTAAGTAATGAAGCCTTTTTTTTTCCTCGATGAGACGATTTGAGAAGCGAGCGGAAGCAAAGAGGGACCTCCGAGGGTGGCTTCAACTCCCTCGTCGGTCGAATTAATTGGTGATATCGATGCATGCTTGCTTTCCCCCGACATCCCCTCTCGGTTCTGGTTGGGTCGCACCTAGAGTGATAGCCGCGTGCTGGGTGACAAGATGACGATTTGTGTTCCAGACCAGTGGCTTTCGAATGAACCAATGGCCACGGCCAGGGTCATTCAAACGAAGGCGCTTTGGCCTTGGGAGCCTGCAACGAAATCTGCTGTGCTCGATCCGATACCAGTTTGGATATGACTCCCGGCGACGGTATAACACGTAGAAAGAACGTCGCCGTTGTGAATAGGCGGGACTCTCGGTCACGCGACGCTTCCAGCGCGTTTTGCTCACTCGACGGAGGAGAACTTCAGCCTCCGTCATAACTTCACTATGGCTGCGAGAAGGCGGAGCACCCTAACTGCTCATTGGAGCGGATGAATTCGGAAAACTTCACACCATCGTCACCCCGAAGAGGGTTTGGCCGGGTTGTTGTTCTTGGCAGCCTGAAATGGGGAGAATGCAGACAAGGCTTCGGGTGCGACATAAAAAATAGTTAAGCGATTTGCTAATAGCGACGATACGAATTGGAATGGGAGACGCCCTTCAGGGACCGCGCTATGCTCCAGATGAGGCACTCTTAGCGGTACCGACTGTTTTTTTTTTCCATGAGGTCCGAGACCGATTGTCTAGGATCCCGAACAATCCGCCGTGCGCATGATTCCAGGGATTCTCTCCAGCCGGTCGTTGACCGTCGGGGGGAGCATTTCCTGTGTGAAGATCAGGGATCGCATGGGGGAAGGCATCTGGGCAGACAGGAAGATATTCGGAGCCCTGGTTCTCGCACTCACTGAGCCGCAGCGAACGAGATACTTCGTCGTGCTATGTCCTGTCCCAGTGGGAGATGCGAGTAAGGCCTGAATATATTTTGAGGCATTGAATATTTACTTTTCACATGTTTCGATTTCTCCCAGAATTATCCAGGATCGTTTACTTAGATCGTCCACCGCGGCTGTTTGGGTTCGACACAGATAACGTGAGATAACTTGGGCCAAGACCAATTTCAGAGAAAAAAAAGGACACCTTCGGGAAGGTAATCCACAATAGAGGAGAAACCCATATCGACCACCTTGAAGCGGTCCCTGGAACTGCGGGAAGATCGCTTGAGAAACGGATGGGGGGACCAGGGGAGCTACTCAGACATTCAGACCGGATTACGTCCATGGTGCTATGCCAGCCACGCGGAGCCAAAAACTATACGGGTTCAAAATCTCTTTCCTCTCTCCTCGTTGAAACAGGAGGGGGGAGGGGGACGGAGGTCAGCGCGATGAGAGAGCCCCTCTCGCCAGAAGAGTCCCGAACCGACGGGAAGTGCCCCTAGAAGGTCCCCCCCCCGTCCCCGCTCCTCGGGTGTCCCTTCATCATAAAGAATGCAGATGACCCTTAACGCTTTCCGGATTCGGATGCGATCCGAGTACCCAGAACGTCGGCGCTCCGGGCCTTGAAGTTGGGACGGATGCCAGAGTCGGGCCCCTCATCTGCTCCCCTCCACCAGAAGGAACGGAACTCGTAGAACAAGTTTACGAGAGCGGTCTCGGACGAAATCCCGATGTTTCTGATGGCATGTCGTGCCCTGCTACGAAGAAGCATTCCCGCGTCAGCAAGCACTGCCCGGGCCGGTGAAGAGCTCACATGAGTAATGGAAGAAACGAGATCCTTTTTATTAGGGAGGGAGCTATTAATGGAGTGGGAGAGCTTTGGATCAAGGGTTTCATCGTCAAAAATCCCGAGACTGAACTCTTCGGAAGAGGGCAAAGTTTGGAGGGAGCCGAGCCGGCGCAGCCGGAGAAAACTGTTCCCGCGCTGTCTCTTCTTCGAATTTCCCCGACCAAGCATCGATGTCAGCCGCATCCGGTGTGAACGCTCGGGAGCTCTCCTCGGTTCTGCATAAAACACGAACTCTTCGGTGCGGGCGGTGACCGCTATTCGGTGAAGAAGGAGATTCTATTCCTGGATCTCGGGCCACTTCTTTTGGATCTGGGTTTGTAAAACCTTTAACGGTGTACGGATACGTGCCGTTTGAACTTACGCGCGTATCGGCCTGTGTTTTTATGGAATGAGATCTGAAAACTCGAGAGCGGCGTGATAAACGGCCCGGTACAGAAAGGAAAACGCGTTCAGTAAATTTGGGGCTCGAAAGCGACCACCAGACAGAGTCCACACCGACCGACGACCATCCCCCCCCCCCCCCCCTGAGAACGACGACAGTCCTCAATCGCGCTCCGGCTGGGCTAACCAATGGTTTGTACTCCTGAGTCATCTGGGGCGCTCCCCCTGCCACTCGTTTATATAGTTTCATCCGCTCTCGCCCTTGGGTCGAGTGCCTGAAAACTCTGAAAAAAACTCCGACGAAGAAATTAAAGGTCGCCTACCTCGGCTGTTCCCCACTACCGGTGGAGCAAAAAGTGTCGTTCCATTCCCAATCTCTGGATCTGTGTCCAGTTTTGTGGGGTGTTTGTTCGACGGCCCGGCTTTTTTTTTTCTTCTTCCCGCGTATGTTCCATGGTGTGTTCGCGATGTGAGTGACCGCGGGTGCTCAGCGCTAATGTTCTCAAGCGGGGAATTCGAGACGAATGTACTCATTTTTTCGAGGTTGTCGCAGGAGCGTGAATAATCCCCGCGCGCTCGGAGAGCGAACACCAACCGATGCTGTTCTACGTTGGAGACCCGGGCTTCGTCGTCTGGCATCAGCACCATCGCGAGAAAGATGAGGAGATTACTTTCGAAAGTACGCGCAAGAGTAGCGTGGGGGTCCACCAACTAGAAAATCGATGCAATCTGGCAAAAAAAAGGTCCATCGATTCGTGTCGCTGTGGGGGTGGCAAGTGTGGTGGGACACCGAGGCTGTCCGGGCTTTTCTCCGATGTCATCTGCTGCGAGTTTTTTCCCCCTCCTTTCAAGTCCGGTATCCCTCGCGAATGCCCCCCCTTATCCTGTTCCTATAGCCTCTTGGAAATTTGCATCTTATCGGTTGGTGGAATTCTCCGCTGTCCCGAGCGGCAATCCAACTCGAAGCCGTCGCCTACGAGCAAGGTTCGTCTTTCGGTGCTGCTCCCGGTTTAGGAAGCCCGAAACGGCCGGCGGAACGGGCTCAAGGGGACCGAGGGACACTTGAACGGGGCAAGGAGAGCGAACGATTTGGCACGCCCCGATCTCTATGGCCGAGGCGTTTCGTCTTCCCCACGGAGTAATTGTGGTTCTTTTTGACTTTCGAACACTTTTGAACGCCCCCGTCAGCCTCCCCACTCATTCCTCCCCCCACTTCCCCTCTTTTTCGTTCAATTTCTTCCTCCGGACAGACACACTTTCGAAGCCTTATGGGGTGTTTGCCCGCAGCACTCCCCCGGCTGCCAGGTTGGCCGGCGGCTCGCTCGGCTGTCTGGGAAGCATCGATGTAACCTGGTCTTCACCCCATCGGAGCTTCTCATTGCATTTACCTTCGTTCCCAAACTCAGCCCCTTGGCGGTTCAATCGTTCGTTGTTGGCATCTCAGGCAAAGTCGTCAGTTTGTCTTCGGTGTAATGTTATTACAAATAAATGGAAACGCCCCGGATAATGCGTGACTCAGTACCTCGACGGAAACTGCTCCTCTCAGGACCTCTTACACCACTTTTGAAATATCACCTCTTCGGGAACGCTGTTCTCTAGCGCGGCGAGCCCTTTGCATATATGTATTTAGGTATCAGTGGAGCTCCGAAGGTAGAGTTCATGGTCCGCGATAATTCTTTTTGTTTTACAGGAGGAACGGAGAGTTGTTTTCTGTGTTGTTTTCCCGATGAGAAGGATGTTCCCTGATTGAAGAACCTTCTTGGAATCATGATGATTTCGCCTACCGTAGTTCGAGAGCCCAACTTTATTTCCTGTGCCTAGCTGGTTTTCAACTCCTGTCCGTTCGTTTCGCGTGGATGTAACGACATCAGAATGGTGCCAGTTTGACCCCAAGCTCTTGATCTCGGAGACAAACTCTCTGTCTGAAGCATTTGCAGGAACGTTCAAGCTGTGCCATTGATATCTCCTCGAGGTATTTGTTCTAAATTTTGACCCGAAAAACTCTGAAAACTACAAATGTTCACCCCGGCTCGGGGGCAACGAAGTTTCGAGGGAGGAATTTCGCACCCGAAATGAGCAATTCAATCTAATCAGCTGTCCAATCCGTTTCAAATGTGTCAATTACCGCCTGAAATGAATTCGCGAGCTCCGACAATTGCCACCCTAGGCTTCTCACTCCATTTGCTCGTGACCCCATTGTGGGGAGCGGAGCAGGTCGGAGAAACTTGTGCGAAAAAAAACTGAGAAGCAGTCGGCACGGTGGGGCAGGGGGACCCTCTCCTGCCCTCCGCACCGTCTGACTACGCTGACGCTGGAACCACATCGTCACGATCTACAATTAAACGAAAATTCTGCGATAACTGATCTTGTTCATCCGGAGTACAAAGATCTTGCCCCGGTCCCTGCTTCTGACACCAAAAGTCGGCTCCAAGCCTTGTTCCGATGCTCACTTGCGTCCTCCAAGCCGGTCCAAGGCGAGGAGGAGGAACTCGAACGGCATCCGCGGCGGATCCGGGCGGGGTGTATTCAACAAGGTGTGTGATGAGTCCACAACATCAAAAATAATGAGATGGAGAGAGAGAGAGGATGAGGAAACTTATACGAAGCGAGCCCCCCGAGAGCGATGCGAGAGAGAGAATAGAGAATTTCAAAATGTTCACTCCTGCTAAAAGGTGACAAGCCGAATTACACCTCACGCTGTGTGTCCTGTCAGGACGAATTTGGACGAGCTTGAAGTCGGCTTAGTCTAACAGGATCAGATCAAAACAGAGGCTAGCCCGCTGCCGCCTGCTGGGCGTCCGCGGGCCCAGGCCATAAAACGGCATAACACAGCATAAAAATGCAGCTCTGCCAGTGAACTATCTCGGCCGCGACTTCCTCTTTCTCCACTACTGAGAATGTGTTTATGAGATTGTAGCTGTTGCCCGCCCGCTTGCTTGACTCCAGAGGTTTAGAGTCGCTTGCCTCGCTCTCTTAGCTCGCTGGCAAGTGCTTTAGCAGACAGTGCATGAAGGCTACCGGGTGTCGCATCGGGGCCCCTCGCAGAGCCGCGCGACCTGTTTGATTGAATTACGTCGCAGGCTTCACAAATGACATTTATTATTCGGTCGGTAAAAATAAGCAAAAAAAAACTCGAAGCTAGAGCAAACCGAATTAGATTGGCTCTTTCAAGCGTAAGAAAAGGGTGAGAGGTGCCAGGTCGAGGGCGAACGGGAGAGAGGAGGGACAGGATGAGGGGAACGCTTTCCTGGCGGAATGCGTTGTCGGAGAACTTTTTTCCTACGAACCGATGGGAAAACATCGAAGCCCCAGAAGCCCGGGTTGGCGCCGAACAACTCGACTGAGCCGTTTCGTGAGCGTCGCTTGCCCGCATCTCTGAGAAGTACCCGCGGGAGCGGGGATCAGGCAAGAGCCCGTAAACAACAATACGAGGGGGACCCATTGCCTCGAAGCATGAGCTAAAGCGGTGAGTTCCAACTTGGAAAGTAAGCGGTGAGTTTAGAGCCTAAGGCTTGACTCGACGGTCAACTTCCGTTCGAAACCGCATCAGTGAGGCGTCGACGAGGATCAAAGTGTGTGGGACAGACATGGCGTTTCTCCATACTGCCGAAAAACCTCATGGATCACGACTTTTCGGCGAAATGAGTTCCCAACGCGTCCGAACGTGGATTCATTTGAGTTAACGGTTCTGGAGCAGCAGATATTCATTGGCAACTTAAAAGGGAAAGCGACTCCTTATGCCAACTTGAAGCCTGGAAAAATTTGGGGAACAGTATGGCTCGAGATGGTTCCGCCGTAAACCTGCTCTGACTCGAAGCCTTATCGGCTGATCTGCTCCGGCTTAGTCTCGAATATCTTCATGAATGTTCGAGTCGTCCGTGATGATTGGGAGGAATCCACTCTTGGACGGAAGGTGCGACACCGTCCAAAGCAGGAAGTCAGAGTTCGCTTCCAGGATGGGTTCCATCCTCCCCGAGCGCCGAACTCCGACGGGCTCGGAGACTCTTCTCCGACTGCGACCGAATGGCCAGTCAGGACTCGAAAGCCACAACGAAGCCTCGCGGGACGACCTCAACTGTTGCAACAGAACCGTCGCATTTCCGACACAGGCGGAACGTCACTCGAGTCCGTTGCATATTTCATCGAGGTGAGGCAAATAGATCGTCCTCGGCATGCAGCTTCAACTTGAGTCAATGCCGCCAATCGCTCGGTGCGTCAGTAGGCGGGAGAATTGACTTTCTAATCTGAAAATCCGCGCGAAAACCACAATTGCGATTTTTCCGCCATCACATGGCCCGTGAATTTTCCCACTTGGACGACCAGCCATCAGCCAGTCAGATGGATCTCTCCGAAAACAGCTGACAGCGGCGGGTTCGGCTGCCGCTCTCGGGAAACGCTCGATATGCACGACGGACGCGGATCAGAGGAGCAATAAGGACACGGTGTCGGAGTCAGAACTCAACAGATTCGACACGATCCCAAATTATAAATGGACAATGTTAATCAGATTAAATCTGAAAGGATGGGCAACGGAGAGAAAGACAGAGCGCGACGCGGGTTTGGGGTGCGGTATCTGCAAAAGGGATGTCACCCCAGACTAACGAACGAAAGAACGAATGGTACAACCATTTGGCCGAGCTTCGTTTTTGTCTTGGAGAGAGCCAGCGGGCGAGCGGCTTGCGGCGGCTTCCCACCCCAGACACCGATGTCGCCGAGCCTTAATTTGACACATTTCCAGTTTCGGTCGATTTTCCTCGAGAAGCTCCGCAAACGCCGGCGAATTCTCTGCAGAATCGAGGATTCTTTCTTTCACGGTTTCGGGAATGTAGAATGTTAGCATGCATCTCATAAAACCTGCCTAGAGATGGAGATGCCGGGGGTGGAGATAGAGGAGGGAGACGAGGCAGCCTCTGTGTGCACCGGGTTGGAAGCAGACCCGGGCTCCGCTACATGTTCATCTATCTCTCTATCTGTCTCTTTAGCTATCTATCTATTTATTTCCGATCAACATTACTGAGGCAGACCAGCAGTCGCGGGTCCCTCGCCGAAATATACTTGTATAAGAAACAGACCGAGCGCTACCCGAACAGACCGAGCCCTCCCCGAACGACTAACAGTCAGGAGATCGGTCGTAAGCCTGGCAGGTAGCCGGCCGAAGACAGTCAAATCGTTTGACCCCGGGATTCCCTTCAGGGGGGAGAAGTGATTCCCTCCGTTCTTTCCTTCTACCCCAATCCTGCCTGCACTGTGCTCCATATTTGTCCGTCCGTTATCCTCTCGAATCGTCCTCAACTCTTCTCGGCCCCCTAGCTCTCCCGTGCCTTCTTGAGCCCCTCCGATTTTCTATGTTTGCAGCGTGCAGCGGCTAAGAGGGCTGCGCGAGACGCTCTTATTCTCGACTCCCATCCCGATGAATCCGGCCAGTTCTGAGAGCGATCATCCGCAAACTTGAAGCTAGCGGACCGACCGAGAGTTGTATTTTCTTCGCTTTCAATCTGAGACCGGCATTGTCAATTTTTTTTCCCTAACGCGAGTTCTGAGGGACGGGAAGGGTCTTCGAGGATGGAGGGAGCCCTTCGATACCGATGCAGCAGCGCTTTTCCTCAATTAGGGGAGTTGACGACGAGACCAGCGGCGGCGGAGAAATTTCTTTTTGAATCTGTTCGGGAGAAGACATCGATCTTGGCCCAGATTGGGAACGTTTTCAGCATGAATACCGCTTGCTGTGAGGGATCGCCGTTGACTGCGAATCGGAAGGGGATCCATCCGGAAGAGAGAGAGAGGGCAACGTTGTTAAATTTTCATCAAGCGCAAAGTTCAGCATCCTTATCCATCCGTATCTCCCTCCTCGTCTACTTCAGCCTCCTCTCTGTAAGCTCCCCCTGACTCGTCGACGCCCGACGGTGATGTCTGAGCCACAGGGACGGAATCTCACTGACGAGCCTGAAATAGTCCCGGAGCGTGTCAGCGATCCATCGGCTGATTAGAAGTGATTTCGAACGCGTCTAGCCGCTCTCACCGCTTCCACTTCGGTCGTGAGCTCCGTGATCAAGGCTCCATCGAAACGCGACGATGACATCCAGATGTCGACACCGACTCTCCATCTGAACAACTCGCCGGGCGCAGTCCGGTATGAGGGTGCATCCTTCGTTCCGGGAGGAAACCGGCTCTCGTACACTCCTTTCTTTCCAGGATTCAAGCGCCGTGTTGGTGCCAGTGAAATCTAAAGATAGTTACCGAGTTTCTGCATAGATAAGGTGTTTCTCTTCTTCTTCTGTTTTTTCAGATTAGATAGATGGCGACTGATGGGCGATCTCAGTTCTCATCAGCGATGGAAAGGAGGCTTGAAAGCGGAAGCCGGAGAGCGCCTGGTGAAAGAGAAGAGGAGCTCGAGGCAGCGAGCGGAGTTCTTGCAATGCAAATCTCGTGCACAGGCGCGCGCATGTGCTTGGAATTGTTTGAAAGAGCTAACGCCAACGCGGATTTTTTGTAGTCGCTTGTTACTAAGAGCCCCTGTCGTGGATCGCAGTTAAAGACGCCTAATCTCTGAAACTTGGTTAACTTCGCTTGCTTTGGACGCCCTAATTTCATCAGTGAGGATCAAAGAGGTTAGTTCGCATTGCTAACTAGCCCATTCCCTCTCGCTTACTCATTCCCTCACTGACTGACTGATGCTGAACCCTGCGTTTCTTTGAATCTGCTGAGCGGATTCCCTTCAAAGGCCGACGTCGCTGTCGCTGCGATTCCAAACACTGGAAGTCGCGTCGAGACACGAAGGTTGTTCCAGACGATGCTCTTGTCGTGCATCTTGCTGACACAAGAAGTTCCCCGCACTGATTATAATTGACGCCTGCTTCCGAACGAAGAACATCCCTCCCCAGGAAAACATCAACCCGGACGGGAAAAGTTTCGATCGGAGCATCGGTCTGCTCGCAATCACCTCGGAGCCTCGTAGAACGCGCAGAGCTGATTCGAAACGCTGAGGACTGTGAGTTCTGTGGACAGTGTTCTGCAAGTTTCCTGTTGGATCCTCATCCGGAAGCGCTATCGGATTGTTTCCTCCAAGCTCCTCTTGTTTTCATCTCGGTTTGCGGGCGTCCGCAAGAAGAAAGAAAGTAACCAAACCGAGTAAGTGTTAGCGGGAAAAGAGACTAGCGGGGGGAAGGGGGGGGGGGGAGGCGGAAGATAGTATTAGTTTGCGAATGCGTTGTCCCTCCAATTTCCGTTCTGCGCGGCCTAAGCGGCTTAGACGATCGAAGCCCTCAGGTGGGCAGTCAGTCAGTCAGCCCGCCCGTCCTTTTCTCCCGTTCCTCAGTGGAATTCTCTGTCCGAACGTCGGGTCCGGTCGGCTACCCTCAGAAGGAACTGCTCCGAGGGTTTCGAGCCCCAAGACCTTTGTATGGCGGGCTTCCTCGTGTGCGGCTCCACTTTATCGCAAATCAACTTTCGGCGGGACTTTCGAGAGCCGCCGACTGACCGACAGGCCTACCGGCCGGGTGGAACTCCGCAGAATTTCCAAAGATTGAACATCAGCTTCGCAAACTTCTCGACGATAAGGGCAACTTACTCGGAAAGTGACAATAGAACCACTGAACCGTCGTTTCTTTTTCCATGAGTGATTTTCGGTCGGGGTTTTCCTCCTCTCCTACTCGTCCCGCAACTCGACGAGAACTCATTGAGGACAGTTTTCTGAGACCCACTATCGATTCTCGAGCCCGGGTCAACGTGCCGAGCGTCGCTGGCCACGGAGAACTAACGGTTGAATTTAAAGGAGCGAGCGGCACAGATCGCGCCCCCCCCCCTTCCCCCCAAACTGGGAAATTCAAGGTGATAACCGATGTGAAGCTACGCGCAGAGCTTGGGATGTAGCGCCTCCCGAGCTCTGAAATGGAGCGTACCGATGCGAGTGCCGTCAAGGATCGCGTTCGTTTCCTTCCTTCATCCCGCGCTAGTTGGCCGTTTCCATTTTTCGGCGCAGAGCTTGCGCACGAGGCGGTCGTCGAGCGAGCAGACATCTCCAGTTTGAGCGTTTCTACCCAAATGACGGCGGCTACACCACCACCACGAACAGCACTGCCATCTCCATCACTAGCAGCAGAGGAAGCGGCGAACTTCTCCGTTGGTGGATCTTTGCATGGACATAAGCCCCGGCTCGCTCCGCCTTGTCCCGTTTCGGAGCCGCCCGACCGCCTGCTCGCTCATAACTTGTAGCTACGCAAATCCCTACGTAGCCGCCGACAAGCTCCTTTTTCTGACGACGGGATCAACCAAATGACTCCGTCTGACTGTCTGCTCCCACTGCACGCCCGTTTCGTTGGCGGCCCCGTTCCTGGACTGCGCGGCTTGTTGGACGAGGACTGCACCGATTTGCCAACAGATCCACCGACAGCGGATCGGACCCGGGCCGAGAGGAAAGTTCGCACCATGCGTCGGATCCATGTCGGTCCCTGCGCCCCGCGGCTCCAGGCGGTGGTTCCGATTGGGGATTGGGAAGCTCGTTGTTCCTCTCGTCTTGATGGATGTTCTGGACAGGGTTCAAAATAGTTCTGGGTAGTCGGCTCGACCGACAGCAGTCATCGCAGGCGCCTTCTGGGCCTCTCGGATCGATCGAGTTTGTTACGGATGGGCGTCCGAGACCTCACGGAATCGCCCAATCCCGTCGCAAGTGATTGTGTGTTGCCAGCAGCCGGGGCGAGCGCTCGGGCCGCCGTAACACTTCTGCTATCGGCTGCGCGCGGCTGGTCGATTCGAGCTCATCGTGAGCGGATGGAACAGGGGGATTGATATTAAAATCTCCGACGAACAAATGACGTCGTCGCCTCCGGTGCGGTGCTCGTCGATCCATTCGTCTGTTCCGAGAGAACGGAACAACGCAAGTCATTGCTTGCTGCGACAGCTGCCGTCGGTGCCGCCGTCTCGGCTGCGGGAGCTTGCGGTGCGAGTCTTCGGCATCGCCTCCCTTGCGGTAGCGGGCGGCTGCCCCTACAACTCCTTATTTGCTCAAACAAACGGATGAACCAAAAGACGCAAACCAAACACGAGGCTTCCATGCGAGGGTAGAGTCCTCGGAGTCAGCCCGAATTCCGGGAAAGGCGTTATTAGAGGAAAAACCGTTTTCGGAGAGTCTGTCTTCTGTTTTGTGTTCTCAGCCCATGGATCGGGAGTTTTTTTCTGCCCGTGGATATAAACCGCTGCGCGCACTCGTTGAGCCGCCGCTACCACTTAAATAAACCATGTTCGTTGGAATCGGATCCTGGGAAATTTTCGAGACCTAGCCTTGGTTTTTAAAAGGACTCGAGTCTTGTTCCGAGAGGCCTGGCCCGGCCCGACCGCGGGAGCTTCATCTGTTTCTGCCACAGGACGTCGTATCTTCCTGCAGCAGGACATCGAACGCTTCCGCGGGAAAAACTGAAAAAAGGACGTGCGACGAGGGAGGAGGAACTACCCCTGGAAGAGGCCCAGCAGTTATCGAGTTTTTCAGTGACTGATTCCTGCTGTTAAGTGGAGAGAGTCGTCACTCGCTCGTTTTGTTCGTTTGAATCGGCAGAAGTGCAGATGGATGGCCGAACCGACGAACCACAACGAGAGACAGAACGCGAGCCGAAACTTAGCGAATCGCGGCCCGAGGCAAAAACTCAACAAATGAACTTCCCTCCTGTCGCTGATGTTGCCATGTCCCGGAGCCGCGGCGGCCACTCCTCCCTCGGCGAGCAGCGAAATTTAAATCATTATTAATTGAATCAGCCTTGCTGCACTGCTGGGAGCAACGAGGGGGGGGGGGGGGAGAGCCGGAGGAAAACGGGGCATATTCGCCTCTGCTCACGATCCCTGTGGGCGAGAAGACGACAAGATCCAGACCGAGGAACTGAACGCAGACCGCGGAGACTACGCATAGGCGTAGTATTCAAAAAATGTGGAGACTATTGTGGGGCGCGCGTCCGGGTATCGATATGCTGCCAGACTCCCGTCGGGACGCCGCCCGCGTCTATTTTTCCCTAAAACTGAGCACGGTGTTTTTGATCTTGGGATCCTGGCATCGGAATTGCAACATGGATGAGGATGAGAGCGACGCTCAGCGGGCCCCGCTCTTCCTGCCTTCATCCGCTCTAAGATAAGAAGGACGTGAGAGCGAAGTCTGGATATTCGACGTGCAACCCGACGTGAGTGCACCGACGATCGCTAACGGTGTGAGTAGATTTTCGTCACCGTCGCACACTGATCAACTCAGGCTGAGGGAACGCTGGACCCGTTCGGGAAACCTCCCCAGGGGTGAAAATGAGCCGAAGAAGCTGGCGCGCGAGGCGATAAGTTCCGTTATCAGCTTGAGATCAGAGATATCCCGACTTCGGACAGTTTCAACCACTTCGGCATCGCTGCTCGAGAATCGACGGATCACGAATCCGGCTGACGATACCAAATTTTCCAGGAACTTGGAAGTCCGGGAGAGGGCATTCTCGAGCGCATCACGCTTCAGCACGCGGAGAGGGATCAAGTGTTCGATACCCTAATGCTCGTCTTTTGAAACTGAGTTTTGACCTCCCAGTCGCTTCCGCGTTGGGAAATACATGATCTTGAACATGTGCCCTGAAATAGATGGTTCCTTCCTCCATTCCCTTCCCCCCAACAGCCACCCGCATCAAGGCCATGATGATTTGTGCTTTGACCGAGAGACTCTTGGAAATCACATCAAACCTTTATGAGCTGTTCGAGAATGATCGCTTGCGAGGATGGATTCTCGGAGCTGTTTCAATAGATCTGCACCGAGAACTCCACGGTTCGTTCTTCACGATCGATTGGATCGGGATACTTCGAATCGGGCTTGGTGTCCAGGTGGAAAGAGGAGGATGGAGATCCATCACGCGATGCCGCACGGCTGACAGAGTGGAGAAAATTTCAGAAGATAAATTCTAATGCATCACCGAATGGAAAGTTCGTCGGCAGGAGAAGTGATTCGACTGTACACGCTCCAGCCCCGTGACAAGATTCCATCGGCACGAGATGCACTGGTTATATGTAAGTTCCCGATTCAACCGCTTGAATCCTTCGCTCTTTCAATCGGAATGGATTTCTGCAATGATTCGCTCTTGTGGACGGCCAATCAATGAGCTGGAAAATTCATTCCAATCGTTTCGATGTCGATCTGCGATCTATTCAATTTTCCATTCTTTCTCAATCGGATCTGAAGTACTGATCTGTCCCATCGATCGCAGCTCACCATCGCTCTAGCCGCAGATGAAGAGATTCCAAGCCGCGTCATTCCGCGGATTTCTTCTGTATCCTGCATCCGACGACATGAGCGGTGGGTGGGTGGACGCGCCGGGGACGTGTTTTGGTTCGCGTAACTCATCGGGGAAAACCCATGAAGTGAATCGGTTGTTTCTCGCCCGAAGGGCAGCCGATGGGCTGGGATACGACACGCGTGAAAGAAACCGGAAAAGAACCTTCGCAGAATCCACCAAATCTTGGCGATGCCGAATCTTCCAAAACGGAAGTGAGTGTGATGTCACATCCGATTCTCTTGATTCAACACTTTGCGTCGTCACGGACGGTGTTGATATCCGACGTCCATCTCCATCGAGGAAATCCGTTGAGCCTTGAGCGAACGCCTGACCGTCGAGTCCACAGCGGTCCATCGAAGTGCGTATTCACGGAAATCGATTCGAGTCGCTCCGATCTCGGTCGGTTGCGTGCTTTGTGACGTGCTCCGCACCGCATCATTTCGAGGAGCTAGTCCGAGCGCCGACAGAGCGCAAACCAGCTGAGCGACTGAAAGCCGATCGAGAACTCTCCGAAATTCAAATCCTGACCGCGCGGCGAAGACCCGTGATCAGCTCGCTATTCCACTTCCGTGATGCGAGCAATAACCGTTCTGAAACGACTTCGGTGCCGAGCCACCAAGTCTTCTGTTCAGAAACTGGAACACTGTTGCGGGGGAAATCGTGCCGAATGCCAAGCGATCGCGCCGGACGAACTTTCACCTGAACGCAAACAACGGGCACAATAGTCTCCCTCATGATCCGTGACTCCTGAGCTGCGAGCTAACTCAGAGGTGTGTCGTTGCGGGAAGATGAGCCGAAACGGTTGGCATGAGTGGAGTTTTCGCAGTGGTCAATGGCTTGTGGCTACTTCTTTTGTTACCGTAACAGCGAACCAGAAATTCGAAGGCTGCCAAGTCCTTGTCTTCCCCAGAAAGGTATTCCCCGGTGAGCTGGACAATATAAATACCAACGAGTCGAGTAGCACGCCACTCTATCGACCGCTTCAATCAAACGGTGAGTTGTCGGTCGGACAAAACACTCAGCCAACTCGAGGGAGGGGAGTTCACGCATCCCCAAACCGACGCGCCTCTGGCGACAGCGGAGCATGGATTCCCGAGATTTTTCACATCATCGTCGTTCAAAAACCGTGTGTTTCAGGACATCATGAGAACGTGGACTTTGTTGGCGATCGTCGTGTTGTGCTCGACCCTGGTGTCGTGTCAGTTCGGAGGCCCTGGAGGAGGTTTCGGTTTTGGACGAGGCTACGGAGCCTACGGTGGTGGCTTGGGGGGTGCAGGACTCGGTGGAGGATACGGAGGAGGTCTTGGGGGAATCGGAGGAGGGCTCGGGGGACTCGGAGGACTCGGGGCAGGATACGGCGGAGGTCTCGGAGGTTTTGATGGAGGATACGGTGGAATCAACGGAGGATACGGAGGACTCGGAGGAGGATACGGAGGCATCGGCGGCGGTTACCGGGGTGCACGTTTTGGCTAGATCGATCTCAAACAAATCGCAAGAATAAACTGCTCGTCGGAACGAATCAGCTCTATTTATTCGTATTCGTCAAGCGACGCCCATGTTTGTAAAATGAAACCACGACCTCGGGCCGTTTAATTATCGGTGTGCATGCATGGAGCGTTTACGCTGAATTGTTCGCCTCGGTCTCGACCATAACCGAGTTCCAGCCCGAGTCGACTCGGCGGAGGAGGGTTCGTCCAGATGGGAACCGGCAGCTCGTACTTTTTTCGTGTCTCTGTCCTTGTGCATGTTGGCCCACGAGTGTGTGACTGTCGACGACACGTAGACGAACTAGAGGCCTGTTGGACAGCCGGGTGCCGGCGACAACGTGTACGTCTGTGCTGGGGCCGGAACCGCGTCCCCCTCGCTTTGTCCTAAACAAATTCGGAGACACTCAACGGCACGTTGGCATGTCCACTGTACTACGGTAGCTGTGTGCTTCGCTTTGTACTATCAGCTGAACCTTGTCCCAAACGAACAGCTTTGAGCAAACATTGGAGATCCCTCGCTGCCCCCGAGGCCTCACGTCGTCATCTTGTAGTGCTCACGGACTTGCTCCGCCGCACCAGCTGCGAACGACCTCTGATCGACAAAAAGTACAGCGCGGCGGGCAATCCAAGCGGCAAGGAGTTCTACAATCATCTCTCCAGTTTGAAGGCTCTTCAGCTGATTCGGAACGGGGCCTGTTCCGGGGGGAAGGGGGGGGGGCGTCATGGGCGGCTGCGCGGGGAGCCATCATCCTGAGAGCGCCTTGGTCATGTTCGTTCGAAAACACTCCTCTCAGCGAGGAGAAAAAAGAAAGGAGATTCAACACCACGCATGTGAGGAAGTTCTTGGCGCAGGTTCACCGGCCTGGACCAGAGGCCATCAGGCAGGACAGAAACGGACCGCTGGGATGCGGTCGGTCAGGAGAAGCTTACGCTAGAGTTCTCAGATCCTTCCGTTCAGGGGAGAGGTCATCCAAATCTGATCATTGTGATGGAGCCGTATGGGTCGAACTGAAATGTCGGGGGGAGCCCCTCCCCCCCTCTCTCCCTTGGATACGCCACTAGAACTATATCGGAAGGGGCCTGACGTTACAGCTGCAAGTATCTGATAGTCATCTTCCGCTCCGAGTCCAACCGCACGAGACAGATTAGTTGGCTCGTGACCTCTGCCACAGGGCAAATACAACCTAAAAACGCTGGCTAATGGAAGTGAGTACAAGTGTCGCTCCGGACGGCTCTGAGCGAGATTCCGCGATGGCGGCGGTTGTGAGGTCCGTGCCGGGGCAGCTTATCGTTCGACTCGCAGCCGCTGCTCGACGGCATCATCATTCATGAGAGAAACGAACGAACGGGCGGACAGATAGACAGACGTACGAACGAACGAACGAGCCAACGAACCAAACAACCAGCGAAGCAAGCAGCGACCGCTGAGCACGGTCCAAAGCTCTCTCACAAAAAGGCTGGCAGGCCAAAAAGTAGCATTATAATCAGTCACCATCGTCATCATACATTGGACGTTGCTCGCTGTTCTTTTATCGCGGTCGCTTCGACTGTCCGAACAAGGACCCCTTGCGTCCACTCGTCCGTCCTCTTGTTCCTCCTCCGGACGACCCGACAAAAGTTCATCGAACGCAACCTTCACAGCGCTCGAACCGGGAGTTGCACCAGACAGCCGGAAGGTGGATTCTTTGACTAGAATCATCGAGGCAGCACTTCGAGATTCGCAGGGTTGCTATTGTTCCTGCTCGGATCTGTTTCTTGCGATCCAGATTCCCACGGGTGACTCTGAGCCAGTTTTCCCCCGGAAAATTGCTCCGAGTGAAGTGCCGAGACGAATGGAAGATTTGAAGCATCTCGAAAGCTATTTCGGTCGCCAGGAATACCCAGCGTTAACGTTTTTTGCCGTTATCGCTTCTCTCTCACTTTCTTCATGATCTCGTCGGAAACCAAATCTTGAACCCCGTCCTCCGACGTGGGGGAACGCTCACAATGCCTGGGAGAAGTCAAACCGATCGCGGAGGCGCGGGCGTTGAAGCTCTGTGTTCGCATTGTACGAAGACCCGAAAGATACATACAAGCGGAAGCCCATTTCCCTTTGGGTGATATCGCTTTTCGCTTGAATTCTTCTGGCGTATAATTTGCTCGGCGCCGTTGTGGCGTCGACGGTGGTGGAATGAGTGGTCAATGGGGGGCAACCTCGAAATCCGAGCCTCAGGCGGCCTCAGTGGACATGACCAGGATGCGCGTACAGCCTGGAGGGGGCGATGCAGCGAGTGGAAAGTGGGAGCTCGTGGTATCGATTCAAAATAGTATGTGAGCCATTCAAAGTCTCTGCACGGGACTCGATGGGCCGCGACTTTGGTTGAATTCTAAAGCGACCGAAGTGTTAATGGCTGTATCGCGCTCCCACCGACCCGGATGCGACTCATATGAACTCGAGTTGGGCAAACCTTTCTGGACCCAGGTAAATAGATCTCGTTCGACGTTCGTGCTAGAAGCCCGCTCGTGAGTCTCTGTTGGGAAGGAAACGAGCTCTGGGAGCCTTCTCTGGAGCATGAAATGCAGCATTCCATTCCAAGAAACTATGTGGTTCCCATGGGAAGACGCTGTAAGCGCTGGAGATTGAGAGCCGAAGAACTTACCCTTTCCCGCGGTTCCGCACACCGCCCGTGTCCTCGAAGAAGGAAGTAACCTCTAAAGAAGACGGGTGTAACCGCGAAGTTACTGTCGGTTATGAACTTACCGGTTCGCTGGGAGAAGCCAGTCGGTAGGAAGCCGGAGAACTCCGTTGGCCGGTTTGCGAGCCGACCCGGCCGTTTCGCCCACCCATGACTTCTTTCCGACCTCAAATGCCATTCAGAGAACCAGTTTCCAGTTGACTCAAACCCCGAAACTCAAACCGTCCAGGGTTATCTTTTCGACTTTTCGAACTTCTCATGATTTTCGAACTGTTGGTGTATGATGGGGGGACACGCTGGGCTTCCCGAGAGCTCTCCACGTTGGCAATAGTTCCCACCATTCATCACCATGGAGTCCGACATACCTGGACGCCCGTATCCGAACGTTCAGAGCAGTCGGTACGTACCGGCCACCGGGGCCGCGTCGTTCCAAGATGTGTGTGTCGATAAACCCTTGTGTCTGCCTCGGGAGAGAGTTATTACCTGTCGAAGTGTTGTGACTGACCCCCACATCCGCTGAGAGCCCGAAATACACTTTGGAATCGAGAGCGCCGCTAGTTGGGGAACAGTTTCAGAGTATCTTCTGTATTTCTCACGATTAACGAGCTTCGCACGTCCCGAATCTTGTTGATCCGAGCTGATCATTTTGACCTGCGACCTGGTATGGAAACGAATCGAAAGTTCGAACCAAAGAAGGTCTCGGCTTTCTGATCCCGAACAAACTCGTCGCACGCTTCTGAACGAGCGCTCGTTGCTGATCGGGAAACGACGTTTTCCTCCTCCGCAACTCCCAATGTGAGCAGTTCTTGCTTTAAGTTAGGCGAGAGATGGAGATACTGCACGGCTAGCAACTAACCGGTGAAGGAGGGCCCTAAAGTCATTTAGAGCAAATGGTTCCAACATCCAGCCGCGGTCTGATTCCGCCCCTGTTGTGAAAGCTGCTCGAAAGAGCTTTGATCTTGCGAACTTCGTTCCGCTGCAGAGGTACAAGCGGTAGCGATGATGTGGCATTATCGTCTCACGCATCGAATGTCCACTCTGCTGCAACCCCGAACACGAACCCCGCGCTGCAGTCATCATACAGTTGGCAAAAACTTATCTCACTGACTTCCGGTCAAACTTCCTGTGCTCATCGCCGTCTCAAAAGACTAAGCCTATGACTAAGCTGTCCGTTCAAACGAGATAGCCGGTCGAGCGAGAGGAGGAAAAAAAAAACAAAACAACTTTCATCTAGAACGGCTCGATCCGAATCGATGTTTTTCGAAGGGAACTCGAGAGCTCGAGTCCGAAAGCTGAGAACACTCGATGTTAGTCGCTCAACAGATTGGATGAATTCAGTTCGCTTTCGAGCGCGGACTGAGCGGATGTCGATCGGCCAGGGAGGGGACGGCTTGTCCAGGTGAAGCTCGATCAGAGAGCATTGTCTATCGGGGACAACTGAGTAATATTGCGAGTTCTTGCTGTAACCTATCCAGTAATGGATCAGCACCGTTGGTGGCGACTAACTCGTGCGCTCAGATCGATTGGCCACTGCCCAGCCAGTAAGCTCTCGAGCCTGCATGTAAGTACCACCGTCCATGTAGGACATAGAGAGGAATATATCTGGGGTGAGGTACTCAACGAATTGTATGTGGCACAAGTGCAAGTTGCGCGACTGGTTGGCGAGCCTCCATGAAGAGTGCCGGTGAGGTGGAAAGGTGCCTGGGTGAACCAGACACTTCCCTCCCAAACACAGAGCGGCTGATTCCATCGCGTGACCCTCAGTGGTGACGAGGCCTTTGTTTTCCAATCAGTAAACGAACCGGCGCCATTTGGAGGGTTCAGGCTTTTTCCGAATTCTCTGTGTGGAAAAGTTCCAGTTTTTATTCAGGAGCGGCGTCATTGCCGGAATTTTTATGCTGCGCGCACGAGGTGTTTAAGCTTCGATTTCTATTTGTAGCTCAGTGAGTGCCCTCGTCCCTCAGAGGTCCCTCGCATCAGAGCGAGGGCTTGCCTCGGCTCCATTAGAATGATTACCCTCATTGATACGATCGAAGCCGCCTCAGGTGCAGTCGAAAGCATAGCTGCCGCTGCCTCCACGCTTTCTGGAATCTAAAACCAATGCCCTGACGAGCAACGTTTGTTCTCCTGGATTCGTTGGCTACGCGGTCGGAACCTCGCGTCGCCTGGCTCGTTCGCCTGTCGATCCTAGGCCCGACTGGGGCGTTTGGAGAAAAGGACGGTTGGTCGCCGCGATTCCGTATCAGTCAGTGAGGCTATCGTAGACGCATTCGCACGAACGGCGACACAGTCGTCGCCATGAGCCGCTGCGAGTTATCTCCAGGCGTTCGCTTTTAATGATCATTCTAATTTCCTGAATCCATTTATTCTCCGCCTCGGAGGGTGCTTTAGGGTTTGTTGGGGATGCGTTGGCCCGCTCGACCATCTCCCGCGTTCCCGCAGCTCGGCGCGGAGGTGGTTGGTTGGAGGTCGAAGTCGGTGCCGCGACACCGTGCATCGTTGTCTTCTTCGTCGTCCCCGTTAGAAGGAGTCGATCCGAGAACGAACGGTCGGCAACGCTCCCGTAAACTCGTTCGTTTGTTCTCGTTCATTTCCCAACGCCCCAATTACCGACAACAATTCCACAATCCGAAGCAGAAGCAGCAGACAAAGAGCCGCCTGGTTTGCGATTTGGAGCAGGGCGCGCAGGCCTATCCCCTGAGTTCTTCGAATTGCCCTCTTAACGATTCGCTCGCGCAGCCTCGGTTCCGACTTCAACCTGAGTGAGCCTCACGATGCAGAGAATTACGGCCTGGAACCTTGAAGTTACGCTCGATCCGAGGGTAGCGAGAACTGTCGACGGAGTCACCCGAATCGTGAGAGACAAGAGGATCTCTCGCATTGAGCCTCGAGGTTGGAAAAATGCCGTTGATGCTGTCACTCGGTTCTTGCGGCTGCCATGCTTTTCGGGCATGTGCCGGAGTGGCCTCGCAGAAGTTTCGCTGGCGGTATTGAAGAACGCGTCACTGGCTCCAGGAGTCGTTTTCGCGGCAGCGCAGACAAATGGAGGGAGTGAAAAGATTCCACGAACGAGGAGATATCGCCATCCAGATTGATTGTTGACAAATAGTTTGGCTCTGTTCAGGCTGTCCTTGTTCAGGATGATCTGGCGACCTTCATTACGTCATTAACACCTAGTTCGTAGGATGAGCAGCTGTTGGATGCTTCCTGAACGAAAGTCTGGCAGCACGAGGTTTGACGATGAAGCGCCTTTGTGGGGTTATCAGGTCATATTTCAGCCAGAGTCGTCGCAGACACCCCACCCGGCGATAAACAAACAAAGTTCCCCCATTACACACCTTCATTGAGACTATCTCCATTGTGTGGACTACCTACTGTCCTCCCAACTCAGGCCGCTCGATTACGCCGCACTCGTCGGACCGTTCCTCGCGGTCATCCGCTGAAGCACCGCGGGAACAGTACAACAAAAGATCAATGATTGCTTCATTCACCGGCATACGGAAACGGCAACCCCAGTTGGTATCTTGCAGTTGGTAATTATTTCAGCCGCGTTTGTTTCCGCTGGCTGAGAGCTGCGGACACAATGGGAAGTTCCTTCCTCCAGATGCCATCGAGTTGAAGCTTCGCAGTTCTTCCTCGACTTGCTTGATCGGTACAGTGAGCGCAATTGAGCATTGACGAACTAGTTTCTGACGACTTAAAGGAAGATTGTGCGGTTTATGGTTGGGTCGGTTGGATAAGCAACTGACTGAGGACGGGTTTCATTTGAAACGACCGACGTCGGCGGGCTTTACCTCATGATGTGGATCGCTCCATTAGAAACAAAAGCAAAAAAAACCCTGGAGTCGAGGAGCTTCCCGAGCGAAGCCATACGATTAGACGCTTTGCTGGCTTGCCTCGCCGCGCACTTTCACTCTATCCAACTGCTTCTAAGTCCAATTCAATTGGGACCCACAATGCTGTAGCTCAGAGGTTTCCGCGCATTTTTCTCTTTCAGCTACTCCAGCTGTTTTTCCACTCCCGCTTCCTTCCCCTGTCGGGCGCGGCAAAAACTCAGAGTTGTTCTTGGGGCTCTCGGCTGTTCTTCAAGTTTCCCTACAACGATCCCTCCAACGCCGCTGGAATGTTCGTGGCTATTGCTGTTCCTATTCGAAGCTCTAGAGACTTTCTCGAATCCCATGGAACGAGTTCACGTGTCTCAAGGTGTCGGCGAGGACTGCTCTCGAAGCACTGAGTGGTCGCAATCCTCGTCAGAAATTTTTGACGGAGTCCGCTCAAGATTTCTGGGCAAGGGAAGGGAGTTTTCAAGATCGAACACGTTCTGCAAATATCCGAATGCAGCGTGTTTCGAGGTATCAAACTTTTAAAAGGGCGGTTACCGTGTCCGGGTTCGTGGGAGGAATTTAAGGCGTACGTTTAATTTTGGCGACATTATTTCTCCGTCGATGCGAGTCCAAGCCACGACGAGCGAAGTACAGACTTTTTCAAATTGGGCGTTGCGCGCGGTACTACAACGTTGTTTTGGGTGGGAAGTTGCCAACAGCGATTTAACGAACGCACCGAAAGATGCGCCTCACCCTTCCCGACTGCCCTCTGCGGCCATAGAATTTGATCAGGAGTGTTAGTTCTCAATCCAAGGCTCCGTCTCCGGCACTGTGTCCCATCTTGCTGACGCGAAGAGAAGTGGCCATCAACTGCGAGCATCTCCGGCAAGTTTCATGATCGCAACGTTTCGGCCCTCCGTTGCCAGGGCACGAATGAGCGGAGCTCCGAGAGATGTATGCGGAGGTGGCGGAGGCACATCGTTATTCCCATTTGCGTAGAAGAGAAAAAGAGTAAAAAGAAAATTAAAACCAATGCGAGAAATGTGTCATCTCCCCGATCAGGTCGCAGCTTCTCGATGACACGATGTCTCCCCTGTACAATCCTGATTAGGAGGTTGGAGTTCTTCCAGTAGATTGTAAAGGCTGTCTTTGCTCGCGAATCTGTTCCTTGTCTGTCCGCCCCCGCTTCGACATCAACATCACGACGAACAGTTAAGGCACTCCACGATAGCGTTCCAATGGAAGAGAAAAGCCATCACTCCCGTTCGCACTGAAACATACCTCGATATCTGGCATGCCATCTTACCTTAAATAGGGCGGGTCGGAATGATTTCTGAATCGTATAACTCAGAGGTCTTCAAACTGTGTGTCGCGACACACCAGGGTGCCAAGGGTGTCGCGGGGTGTCACGGGGTGCCGAGAGGGCAAATTGTGTCGAGCGGTGAGAAGGGGTGTCAAATGAGGCGAGGTCTTTCTTCGTTTTGACCATACTTCGGTGGTGATTCCACCATACTATTCGGGATTCCATGCGGGTGATGCCGGGTTGATCCGACCATAATTTTCAGCCGCCACGGAGGTGTTCTGGAGGTCGATCTGACTATATTTCTGGGGGTCAGGTCCACCCGGGAATCCCTTCCATGGAATCAGATCAGACGGAGTCATCTCCCTTGTGCGGTTAGAACCAGGAAAGGCATCTTCCGCCACCGTTTGGCACTGTCCGAAAAATTTGACGACTTCTGGTCTAACTAATAGATATACATTGGGTGCGTGCAAAAGTTCTGCGCCTTAAACTCCGACAGCTCATAACTCCGCTCCCAAGAGTCGCAGAGAGATGATGAAATACTCGAAATACGGAATTGAGTCAGCTTTCAGATGGTGTCGAATGGGATCACATGGCATGTTTTTGAGACCTTGAACCCGGCAATAAGATGTGCCATGCAGTGTCTCAAATTGGCTCGTTTTTTTTGGACATGAAGCATTTTGGGAGAAGGCCCATATCTCTCCTTTTCACTCAGCACAGATCGAGAGGGCTGATAATCGAAACTTCCAGAGCCGATGTCTCCGCTTGGCAGCGGCCAAATCGCTCTTTTTTTCGAAACAGCTTAGTTTCCGACGAACTTCATGATTCTGACGAAAACAGGGGGTCATAATCCCAGTTTCGCAAGAATCGAAAAATCGAGATTTTTCGAATTCCGACCATTTCAGTAGAACCGTTGGTGTTGGCGGGTCGTGCATTAAATCAGAACGAAATCTGGAAGCTGATTGAATTCCGCGTATATTAAGCATTTTTTCATACTTCTGTGATTTCTGGGAGCGGAGTTATAAGCTGTCAAAGTTTAGCGCTCCCAACAATACCTATAGACCTAAACACATAACTATAATTCGCTGCCTTCGGGAAGCAATAACGTGACGCCCCCCCTTCGCGAGTTGTCCAAGCGGCCAGCGCGGCTACGCCACGCCACAAATCGTCGGAATACGACCGCGAATTCAAACTCCCCAAAAAGAACAACTCTCCAAGCCATAAGAGAGGTCAGATACAGTGCGTCAACATGCGGCCGCGACTTGACTCGGATCTGGCTGACCGACTCTTCGAGCAGAGAATGTCCTCGATCCGCCAACTCTTCCGGCGCTTCTGAACTGAACATTGAATGCCTCCAGGGGAAAACCACAAAGCCCAAAGTCGGGAGGATTCTCGATTCCGCGCAAATCTGCACTCAACGTGAGTTTTGGTCCGCAAACAATAATGGGAAGCCGATCGTGACCCACTTATGGCGAACGAATAGGAATCTGATGACAACTCCGGAATTTTCGATTCCAAATCAAGCTCAATGGCAAGCATCAAGAGCGACGAGTTGACAGACGAGAGGAGTTGGCAGGCCTCGGACTGGCTTTGATTGGTGTCCGATGGCATCGAAAGGGTTCCACTCAATTAATTCTCATTATCAATCAACGAGAGCGTCCGGGTCGCTCTTCACTAGACCCTTCATCAATAATTTGGTAGATGCCTAATCTGTTTATTCACTTAAAGCAAAGAGTTGTGGCGCCTCCCTCGTTGGTCATTTTGAAAATTAGTCACCGAGCTCATGAGCGAGCGCGCGCACGAAACTCGCTCACGCTGGGAGGGAAGCGCGACCGAGAGACCGATACGGATCGAATATTGAAAGACGAATGATTCTCGTTCCAATGCTGTAGCTGTTATGATTATGATTGTTCTTATTCGTTGCTTGTTGTAATAGTTGGCGGTTCGGCTTCCATGGTCGGGCCGTTGCTGGGCTAACACAGCATTACTAATACACCGGGTGTCGCATCCAATAAAGAGTCCCCGGCCGACTACGGTCACGACAAGTCCATTTATTGGCTAGGGGACTGACATCAAGTTCCCGAGGAAAGGGGGACCTGAACCCAGCAGGTGGTCAACCCATTTATGGACGAACGGAAGGAGTGACCAGCCAACGAGTCACTCTGAGACTCCCTGGGATACCATCAAGCTCCGGTCCCAAGGTTCCTTGCTCCATATGCCAACTCCCGGAGGAGCCAACTTATCGACAAAGCCAACTCCAAAAGACATCGCCCCACATTGAACTCAACTCAATTGCCGGAGCTCAACCGACCCGGAGCCTGGACGCCAAGGTCAAGCGTTCTCAGGGGATCGGCTTAGAATTCCAAACTCGACTCGGTACCATTATCGAGAAACGGGTCATCTATCGATATACATAGGCGGGATTCTTGGGATTGAAGATGAACCAGAATCATTCGAGGTGAGCCCTCAGAGCGGCGCTCAATGTCGGAACGTCAGATGCTCAAGCTTCAAGTGCTGCCTGATTTTCAGAGGTCGTTGGCTGTAAAAAAGGTTGAATCCTGTAAAAATAGTTATCTGTCAAGCACAAGAGCTGACGTGATTCTTAATTGAGGCCAGAGCTTTATGCCCCGTCGATGCCTGAGCTTTTAGAGCTTTTAGTGACTGCTCTCCCGCCAACCGAGCGGCCGACCGAGCCAGCAGAGTGGAACGAAGGTTTGCCATGCCAACGGCGCTCTTCAATCCGTTCCATTGGGTTCAAATCAGTAAAATAGGAATGCGAGTTCCCACACTACCGAGACATGGTTTTTACTATTCAACTCCAACCCCTTCGCTCTTGGGAAGAGGCAGACATGCTTTTACGGCCGCCGCAAGCAGCGCGTAAAAGTTCTCGTAAACATGTTAGCCGGCAACGATTCCGTCGGTGTGTATCGACCCCCGAGCCATTCGAAATATGAAAGCTCAGAAGGTGTGTCCCCATCCAAATTTGGCGTTTCGGTAGCAAAAGAAAAATCTCTGAAGACTCCTTTACTCGTCCGTCAGTCCGTCGTCAATGCCGTCGCGGTCGTCATTGCTGCCGGTCCGTCGGCTGTCTGCCTGGCTTAATTACAAACTACGCCAAGTAAGAACGTTGCTGATATCAAGGATATTAAAAATCGATAATGAGGTGCTAGCAGGGGGCTGAGCTCGCTGTGTCCATCGTTTGCTGCTACACGAGGGAGAGCCGGTCTTCTTTAAATTGACATCGGCTGCGTCGACGGACGAAGAAAGCATCAGAACGAATTGGAAGCGGCGCCCCAGCCGCCGCCGCTGACGGCGAAGTGCTTTACCGAAAAGCCTCAAGCAGAATGGATGAATGCATTCTCAGGTCAGAAAAATTACCTCGGCAATCGACAATCTTCGACACGCAACGGAAATGCGAAATAATACGAATTATCGAAACACCACTGGCCAGGTTGAGTGTGAAACCCAAAGGATAACGGGCAGAACAGGGCCAGTTGAGTCGAACAATTGGATCGTGTTTGCATGACTTAAGCCGCGTTTTCCGTAGAGAGCGAGAATACACCGATCTTTCCACTAATTGAAAATTGTTGATCGAAGAATCTACTCTAATTCGACGTTTTGATCGATGTTGTGATAAATGTAGCATGCGGCAGATTCAGAAAAACTGAACTCGAGTTGAAGCGTCATTTTGCCCTCTCCATGATGAGAATGATCACTGGACCGCGCTTCCAGATTTCGAGACCTATCTTAATGAGCCAGCATAGGCTTCGGAAGACTGGTGGTGATATATTGCCTCCAAGAGTCGAGCATGTCGAGATCAGCACTCATCGGTAAGGCCTCTTCCGGGATCAGTGAAGTCGATCAAATTATCTAGGTACTCTCAGAAGAACTGGAAGAATTCCTCTGCGCCCTTCGAGAGTTATTCCCAGAGCTCACAGCTTCCCTACGAGGGTGATCACCTTCCGACCAATCTTCCCTCGCTGCTTCACTGATGATCGTACGACCACTGGTTCTTATCTCGAAACATCCCCGAAAGTTTATCTGGCGGGTTGGGCGAGCGCTTGGAGCCGTTCTCTTTCGTACACATTCGCGGACGCCCGTTGCATGCTTATTGATGCTGAGTCATGTTCGGTCCCAACAGTTTGCGCTCATCATGTCGGGATCTCCTTCTCCCAGGCGGCGTGCCTCTGCCAGATGCTGGAGTATAACACTGGTTCCAGGGTCCACCTTAGGCAAGAGTTGTTCCCGCGCGCGGGCTATGGTGGCTCGAGAGAGGTCAAGTATTCGGTCCACGAGAAGTCTTGTTTTGACTCCGAAGGGAAATTCGTGGATGAAAGCGAAATAATGAGAGTAACGCGTACTCACAGAGAAGATAGATCTTAACGAGCTGTTTTGCCAAGCAAGATCCTTTGGGTGCTATCGGTCGAAGGCTCGAAACCCTCAGGGTTTCCCTGCTCTCCGTCCGTTCTCGCATCCGTAACGTGCTTTGCTATAGCCGCGAAGTGCCATTGAAATAAATTGCCTGGCAGACGACCACGTTGAGCCAGTCCGCTGTATCCGAGTCTGCCAACCTATTCCACATAGCCGGAGCTCAGTTGCTGACCAGGCGCGTGGGCTCGTTGCGTCCTTCTGCTCTGGATTCGCTCCACCCCACCTCACTCCGTCCTTCTCCTCCAGCACTGAGGCCACTCCGGTTCTGCTTCCCGGTGAAGGAGAAACACTCGAACACCTCGCAAACGAGGGCGAATCCGCGTTTACGTGATGCCTGACTCACTGGCTCGAGTAAGTCGCTTTCTTTTCGTGATGAGCCTGAGATCACCATTGCGTGTCTTGTGCTTCTCAGAAGACCCAGGATCTCGCTCAGGAATCGAACTGTGTTGCGCTCTGACCTCGACCCGCTCAGCGACAAAGTGTTTGTGGGCTCGCCGCCAGGAAAAACCGTGGCAAGAGGGTGGAGCCGAGAAGAAATATCGTGCCCTGAGCTGTGGGCGAGAGGGCTCCGAAATCGAAAAGGTTGTTCTTTATTATTCCCGCTTTCTACTAAGAGAACCGAAACGCAATTACGCCGGTGGAATCCGGTGGTCAACGAGCATTCTCTTCCCGCTTCGTGAGGTGGACCGACAATGCTTTGATGATCCTTCTCGACCGCTCGAACGCTTGCTTAATGGAACCGAAATAATTTAATCCACCGAGGAGCTCCCGGCAAACGAAGGAACTCCAGAGATCGATCGACAAATAAGAAAAATAAGTTTCCTGATATTGCCCAAGGGAAGCGCCTGAAGTTGGTCGAAGGCTTGAGAAGATATTCCTCAAAGTTGTCTAAGCAGTGAGCTCGCTCGAGCAGTTCAGCAGAACGTCGCTCCGAGGTTCGGCAGGAGCCCTGCCAGAATTTCCAAGGAAAATGGACACCGCGGGGCCAACTCTCCACCGCCACAGCTCCACGGGCTGAAACGAGACGCACCTGTTTATCAGTAAACATCGCTCGCGTGCATGCTTATCGGGTTTTCTTCGGATAGCAGCGGAGTTCTCCTCTAGGAAATCGGCCACTTTAATAAAAGTGCTCCAAATATTCAGGCTCGGAAGTTTCGGCCACGATTTCAGATCTGCTCAGCGATACCAGTGGAATAGATTAGTTTGATGAGTAAGCTCGTGCAATCCCTGAAAATGCATGCGTTGATGAATTTACTGCGGGGGACCTCTTGTGAAGTGACTTTGCAGCGATCGTTACAAACCGAAATCCGGAGTCAGAAGCCGTGTTTGCAGCATGGTCACTCCGCTTGATGAAAATAGGATGAGCGGGAAGCTCACGGACGCCACCGTAGACGTACTTCACCTTCGATGCACGGTTTCGAACAGTGAGGTTCTTCCTGGTTCCAGAGCCACGCCGATTCGTGGTACCGCAGCACAGAGGGAGAAATCGGATCGTGAGCATTGGGGTCGACCCCAACCGCTGACGCGACTGCCTGCCGCCCACGTTCTGACATCGAGAAGGATTTGCATCCTGTTCACGGTGGCGGGTTGGACATCTTCAAAGCCTCTGCTTCTGGCAGAGGCCGAATAACGTTAAGCGCTCAGCCTCTTCGGCACAAGTCGGGAAAGCCTCCTGAGGGGCGATAGGGGAGGATACCCGTCCCCCGTCCCCATCACGTGAAAAAACGCCAAAGCATCGCCATGATGGTCGTGAGAGATTCATTGTTCCTCATGAGAAAGTCCTTCCTCAAGGCCAGTTCATGAAAGCCGATTGGAGCATCGGGGATCCAATCGATCCAACAACAATAGTTTGGGATTGTCAGGATATGGACACAGCCCTCGATTGGAGGAAATTGATGACGGGCGAATACGCTGTGCCGAAAACCGGCAATACCAAACATATCCTGCGCACTCAACATCCACATAGGTACTATAACTCACCACAATAGGGCTCATCGTTGCGGCTCATTGTGGCATGCTGGTATCCAGAGAGCGCATACAAAACGTTCTTGTGGCAACGTTGGTCGTCGGCGGAAAAGCCTCTTTTGTGGTGGGAGCAGCAGCAGCAGCGTCGACGGCGACCAGCTAGGGGGGCAAGCACGCGAGTAAGCCGACTGGATGGGCGGCGGGCATCATGGCTCCAGGAGCGGTACCATACGGACGACGCCTTTCCTCACTCACTCTACCGGAAGTGAGTCGAGAGCCTATTCCGGAAGTGTGTTGAAAGATCCCACGCTCACGCTGCTATCGTCCGCTGTTCCCTCGCTCGGCCAAGTCCGGCACACTCACGCATTTATGTATACACAGAGTGCAGACGTCGACCGTCTCTCGTTCGATCTCGCGCTCGGGCGTCCGGTTCGCCATTCTCCTCTCTCGCGGACGGTCTTCGTCCGGTCTTGCGATCCTTGTTTAGTCAGTCCGCACCGTTTGATTAGTCGGTCGGTCGGTCGTCCACTGAACTCCTCTGGAAGTCAATATATGTGCATACAAAACAATATTTCTCCAACGGGGTCACAACCGACCAAAGCCACATATGAAATATCAGAGAGGTCAACTTCCGTTGCTGGTTCCAACCAGGATGAATGACGCCGAAATCCTCGCCGCCTTTTCTCAGTCGAGAAAGAACGGCTTCTGGCGTATTGTATTCCCTGCTGGACAAGCTCACAGTGAGGGGTTGGACACACCTCGCCGGCAGCCCCCAATATCCGGATTTTCTTCGCTGTTTCCACTTAAGAGGAAGAAAGGACGATGGCTCGGTCGACCTGCTGGCAAATATGTCCTTCCTCTGAAGCGTCGAACGAACTCCCAGGTGGAATACGTCTTGCAGCGACGACTATTTCGCGGATATCACAAATTCATGCCGAAAGCGAATGGACAAAGGGAGAGATAGAGGAGCGACAAGAAACGGAATGGGCGAGCCGATGGGCTCTCGCGACTTCCCCTTCGATGGGTCCTCAAGTGTCTCCGTTGGTCTACAAGCGACCGACTCTTCGATCTACCCACAATATAAGTCCATCGACCCGCAGTCGATTCCTATCAATCAGAAGGGAATCACTCACTCGCGAAGATTCTCGTCGCGAGCGATTCCCTCCGTTGGCGTTTTTCTCCGTTCCGTTGCTCGCCACATTTTCCCCAGAACCCAACTCAGTCGGCGACATCGCTCCGGACTCCGGAGCAAGCGGGGAGCGAGAAAAAAACCCAAGGATTCCTCCGTTGTCGTGTTGTGTTGGAGAGCGCCCGGTTGACTGAGTTTCCGACCAGTGGGTGGCTATCTATCGCTCCGTCGTCGTTTTGTTCTCGTTGCCATTGTAGCAGAAGAAGGGAGAGGCGCGCAAAGAGCCTCCGCTGCGACAATCAACCGCAAAGGAGCACAACTTACGAGAGCTCGCCCGATAGCGAACACCGAAGAAATGGATGAATGGAATTCTGTGGCGGATCTGATGTGGGAGATCCCGAGACTCCGCCAGCGAGGTCCTCGCCCCGCGCTCGGTGCGTGAATGTGCGGAGCGGGTCAGGCTTCAGTACTTGAAGAGGAAACCCTGACATCGGAGTGAATTATTCGGAGTTCGTCACGGAAGGAATCTGTTTGCTGACCATGTGGATTGAGAGAATTCGAGGCGGCGCTGTTTTTCAAGGTTCTTGTGCTCGGCGGGTCCCCCAGAGTAACCGAAGCCGATATACGGACATGCCAACGGATGCTCACGGGCTTACGTTGCAACGACCCGCAATCGTTTCTCAAGCACACTGCGTGGCGTGTAGCCTTTTCCCAGGTTGACTCCTCGAGTATTTCGTTCGGTCGGCTGGGAATTTGAAAGCTCGTGACCTTAGAACAATGCCTCCGCAGGTCGTGAAACTAGGGTGACAATTATTCCGAACTGCGAACATCCAGACACCCCAAGAGCTTTTGCTGTCATCGAGGATCGAACCCCTGACGCCACTTGTCCTTTGCGAAAGCGACAGACCAGTCCCGTTCCCTGAAGAACCCGAATCGTATCAAGTTACCCAAGATTTCTCCCTAGTTTCGAGTGAACTCCTAATGGAGTAGAGCTCCTACAAGCTCCGGGGCCATACATGGGGAGTTTTCTGCGCGTAACGGCCTCCCGATGTTACGTGCCACGATCAGTTCGTTCACACAGGAGGGCGTAGAGGAGTGTATTGCTGCTTCTGAAGTTTTTTTTTCAGAATTCAATATCGATGCATGTTGTCGATACGCATAGTGGAACGATAGGCACTGGAATATGGATTGCCGGCCGGTCCGACCACGTCGAGGCGAACGAGACTCTGCTGGAACCCGGCGCCGTCGACGAGAGCTGTTCTCCAGGTTGCTGATTTCCCCGTAGACCAAACAGGACCGACAAGTCTCATCAGCCGAACAACCAACGAATCCAGGAAATATATTTCACGTGCAAACTAGGATGCGCGACAAGCGCACCAACAAGAACGAAAATTCGATAATGCACGTTGGATTTCGGAACGAGGTCTACTGAATATTCGGGACGAGCGGCACGGCGTCGATGTCACAAGGCTACTCGCTCTGACATTCATTCGCCCGCATGCGGCGGATAACGACACGAACGAGTTTCCGTGAGTCTACATCAAGCTCTCGTCCCTCGGTTGTTTGTCGTCCTTAGTGAAATATGGTCGGGTTTGTAGCTTCCTGCTCGGTTGACCAGTGTACGAGTCAGATAAGAATTCACGACAGCGGGTCATATAACAGTTGAGCAGGAGACACGAGCGGCACCTCCACCCTTGTTAGCACCGGGCTCAAACCTGGCTTCTTCGTCACCGGCAGGTTATGGGCGCTTGAATTGATAACGGCATTCCCCTCTCCGGATGGTCAAGTGTTTTTTCTAGCTTCAGCCAAGCAACTCGACAACCGAGCGCACAGACCAACACGACGACCGTCCACCCAGCCTGACTTCGAGTAGAACGGATAAGGAAAGGTGAGAGCTCGAGCAAACACTCCACGTTGTGAATAGCGCTCATATTTGGTAAACACACACCGATGCACGTATTCTGAGCCGGAGCCGAAGAAGAAAACGAGACCCTCCCATGGACGGGCGGGACGGGAATCAAGGAATACGGCGGAGGAAACCGTGGACGAACAACCTGTCGCAGCAAAACCACTCAGCTCGCCTTACGAAGAGCCTCCCTAGTCGATGTTCACTTTCGATCTTGTTCATGGAGCGATGGAGTGCTCTCAATCACCTCTGATGCGTTTCTCCTCGCTACTCTCAGAGTCCTTCTTCTGTCGCTCACGCCAGCTGACTGGTCTCTTGAAAGGATTCGTCAGCATTTAATGTCCTGGAGGATAATCCTCCCCCTTCCCGGAACTCTGAGTTTGCTGTGTACTCCCTTCGAATCGTCGGCTGGAGTTGTATGCTGCAAATCCCGAGAGTATGTCGGCTTCCTGCGTGGAGAACCTGAAAAGGTGAGAGTCATCGAAAGCCACTCCAACTAATCCCTGGCCAAATACTTGATCGTACCCTTAACCGGTGGCGCCTCACTCCAGCAAATCGAGACCATCTCCTCGCTGTTAACGAACATATGCTCCTCATTATTTCCTTCCCCTTTCGCACGCGTTCGACTCAGAGATCTCACGGTTTTCACAGAAACTGTTGTTCGGCCATGATAGAGCCAGGCAAGCTCACAAAGGCCCATGGAGGGAGCCATAAAGATTGGGGTTGGAGATTTGATCCGAGCTGTCGTCTTGCCTCTGAGGTCGGCAGTCTCCAATACGTAGGTTTTGCGGCAGCCGTCTCATTCCAAGTTCCGTGGAGGCTGTTTTGAATCGCGCAGAGGAGATTTGTCACGCAGTGTTTGTTCAGCGAGTCAGAGCAACCCTTCCGGTCTCCCGGTTAGCGGCATTCGTCTTTAAAACTGAGTGCTGGCGGCCCGGAACTGAGCATCGGGGATTATACATTGTCCAATGGAGATAGAATATTCACGTCGAGGAACGAGGTAGCTTCCAACAGGCTCGGCATCCCTGACGGAGCAACATGGTCATGGGTTGGTTTATCATGACATTCATTTGGCTAGTGAGTCGCTGGCGCGCAAATGAAAAGAGCAAGGGATGAACTGTGCCATAATCGTGAATTATTCTGTCGGTGCCGTACTAGATGAAGTACGTTCTCTGTTAGCTCCGGCTCACTACCCGGGTGTCCTTCGGGGAAACTGGCGCCGTACATGGAATCACTTGGGAAAGTCTAGAGAAGCCATGGAAATCGGCGATCGACGGGCTTCTCCTCTCATCGTGAGGCCGGAGTCGAATCCGGATTCATGGAGCTAATCGCAAACCGAAGTCAGAGCCTCGGTTTCCCAGATATCCAAGGATGGAGCTGATTTGGGGATTCTTTGAGGATGTTCAATCCGTGCACACGGGAAACTCAGTGTGATTGCACATCGTGAACGTTTCTCGGTGGATTCAGCGGTCTCGAACTTGAGACGGAGCTGATGTGAATGAGAGCGCTCTGGGGTTCAAGGAGCTCGGGCTCAGACTCTCCTTGGGGCTCATTGGAGTCCGAACCCCGATATCATGATTGACTCTCATCCGTATCTGGGGCGCCATCCGTGGCAATCAGTGTGCTTGTTTTTTTCCCGGCTTTCGAACTCTGTCTTCTGTTCTAGGTGTCTGAGACTCGCGGATGCAACTGTCCTTTCGAGGACTTGATTAGATCGGGGGCTTCTACAAACCTGTTGACAACTTTTACTTACAGGGAAGCAACTCCTCTCGTGCCGGCCAACGCGAGGAAAAGTTACCGATTGGATTGAATCACTTCAACGCGTCTTCGAAAAGCGAACGCGACTTGGATTTAAGCCCTTCATGGAACCCTAGCTGGCTCTAGGTGGTGATTCGATCGATATTTTTGAAATCTTTCACAGTCCGCACTCATTGCGGGCGTACTGCGACACGGGATCGGAGTCAGATCGATCTCGTTGAGAGCCCGAGAGCGCTTTTCGATCAAACACAAGCCAAGCTCTGCGACCGCTGATGTAGAATTCATTTGATGACAAATGTAACCTGACATTCTGATCGCTCATCGATCGTTCAGCCGACGGCTGTTGCAAGATGCCGATGCTTCGTAGAGCCAGACCCAGGGTCAAGCTCAGGCTGAATGTTGGCGGAGTTATGCAATTACTGCCCTGGCTCTGGAGTTAGATTATCTCGAAGTTCATGATATCAATAAAATTCTTGGATGACTCCCCAAAATCGAAGCGGTCACGATGCCTCTAATGCAATCAAGCTCTTTGATTTTTGAAGCCGTATCGTTCCGGATCGGTCTTAGACTCGAATGAAGCCACTGTGATATTCAAAAACTCCGGCAATGACGGTGCGTGGACTGCTCGAGATTTACACATTGGTTTCAAAATATGATCGAAGCGTAGATCGGCCGGGTATCAGAGCGACCTTTATAGACTGACTGGCGCCTCGGCGTCGGCTCTCGGTTAACACGCCGCTCAGGATGAGCGAGATAGGGCGCAATAGATACCGTTGAGGTTCCGCGTGATCAACTCGCAGTTCATGAAGTTTGTCGTTCTTGATCAGGTCAACCCGACCGCATCGACATGTCGTCACGTTGAGGTCGATGGACAGCAACTACAGGACAGTCGCTAGTTGGCTGGTATGACTCCTTGCCTCCCGATCGTCCTCGTCGCGCCCTCCTTCCCGAGTTGAGCTCTGTCCGACCGACGCACGGGCGACGGTTGCTATTCAGGAATTTTTCTTAGGTACGTCAGCTCAAGCACGATGAACTCCATGCGACGCAGGGAATCGTAACGTCCTTGGAGGAGTGAGATACATTTGCTCGATGAATATTGCGTGGGGTGCTTCAAATGGATGAGATTGTCTCTCGACGCCTCCAGAACCGCCTGGCTCAGATATCGCTTCTGACGCAGGCGAGCTCCTCTGAACAGGGACGTATTCCGCTCTGTTATTACTACGCCGCCGGTGGAATCCGAGAGAGGAGCGAGAGGCTTCTGATTCGGGAACAGCGAGAACGCCGTTGAAAAACGCCTTTCAGTGCCGATGGCATTCAGAGCTGGCTCGCCGAGCTAACAAACTGCTCCGACAGTGATTCAACAGATCGGATCGGAAGAAAACTCGTCATGGAAACAAACGGCGGCGTTGAACGAGCGGCTTCAGCGGGGAGCGTCTCCATGAATGAGGGAAGACCCGCCGCTGAGCACGACGAGGGGATTGAAGTTCCAGACGAACGCGCTGCATATCAGGAACTTCCCGACTCGGCTGAGGTGAGTGGCTGCTGAGATGATGCAGCGAGTACCGACTGACGCCGATGCCTCCAGAACCAGTTCCTCCTTCTCGGGAGGACCTCGGAACTCCTGTAAGAACTTCTATGTTCGCTTCAATCAGCGGTTCCGAAAAATTTCGGCCCCTGCACGTCGTTCTCGACCTGATCTGGTGCGGAACCTCTTCGAGCCCGAACAGTTTCCTGGGCGTTGCAGCGCATTTCCCCCTGTGGTAAATGTGATTCCGAACATCAATTTCATCGAAATCGAGCTCTTCCAACGTTGCAGAGTGTCACAAATGATGAACCCAACGATCAAGAACTCCCGCCTCCAGCGTCGGAGCAAATCGACGCGGGCAGCAGAGACAGCATCAGTTTGCAGAGAGTGGCCAGCGTCGAAGAGATCAGTCGTGCGATGGCCAAAGCTGAGAAGTCCCGGCCGAGGAGGAAACGCCAAGAATCAGAGACAATGCAGAACTGGAAGAAGGAGTTCGAGGAAAGGCTCAGGAGAAAAGATGAGCTCGAGTCTGAGGCTATCAAACAACTACGGGTGCAGGCCGACAACGAAAAGACACAATGGTGCGTGAACTCATCTTGGACTTCAGCCTCTACGATACTTCAATTTGGAATGTGACGACAACGAGGTCGACTTTCAATGTTTATGGCGCGGACCCCCCTTAACCCCCCCCCCCCCCCTCTGAGCAGCGCCTGGGTTCCTTCTCTGGACGTTGTCCAACTTCAGATTATCTGTCTCTCGAAAGGTACGACCAATGGAAGCAGCGAGTCGCGGAGAGAAGAGAACAGAATCTCCGCGAGCGGGAGGAGGCTTCCGATCAGTTGGATGGTGACGTTTGGTTGAGGATGAGTTGCCTCGCGAAATCACTGAGCACTAGGAAGAATTCTCAGGATCTCAACCGAATGAAAGCTTTCGCGAACATCCTGGAAAAGTTCCCAAGGAACATTGGTGCCGCTCCGAAGACCAGATGAACGGAGAGTAATTCTGCCTTCGAACTTGTACAACTCGATCTTTTCAGGAATTATCTTAGGTTGGAATCTCCGGGGGTCGTTCGGGACTTCTCATCGAACGCACGCGCCCTCGAGACATCAGTCATCGGTAAATTTTATTGTGATCATCGAGAGTGTGGGAAATATGGGTTAATAAAGTAGATTTCGCGAATCACATGAAATTTTCTGTTTTGGAAGATCCTTCGACGACTGCGGGATGAGGGGCAATGGCATTCCCGCGCTGGTTTCAGTGGGGCGTCATTTGGAGTGAGCAAAAGAGGTTCGGTCAAAAATAGAGAAGGAGAACAAGAGCGAAGCGGACGACGAGAAAACGGGTGACTCAAGGCGCCGTCGATAAGCCTTTCAGGGAGCTATCGAATGGGCTCACCGAAGTTGGCCATTTACCTCTAAAAGAAGTGTGAATGAGATTCCCGCCGAGCTAGAGGGATCGGCATTAGCATGTGGCCATTATTGTTTCCCGGAACCGAGGCAGAGGCCAAACGCCAAAGCCTCCGACGAGTTTTTTTCCCCGACACCCACATTCACGGCAAACTGCCCTGGTAACTTCCGCCAGAAGGGAGAACCGTCGAAAGTGAACAGTCGCACGATGCCGACTCGGTGCTTAACTCGTTGAGGCGATAGCCCGCGAGAGAACAGAACCGGTTTCACATCCTAGTTCCGTTTGTTCTGCGAGTCGCACGTAAGCATCTCCGGGAGGGACTCCTGGAAGCTGCTAATGGCTCGGGCATCTTCGAGATTGATAATAACTGACAAGCAGAGAGCACTAATTGCAGGGCGTGATATTCAGTCCGAGACCGAACTCTCGGTGAGCATTCTTCATTAACATGATCCGATTGGGAAAGTTTCGCGAGCCTGCTACACGCAAGTTCCTCGTCTTGCTGATAAGACGTCACTTAATCTCACTAAATGCTAATTTGGGAGCGATCGCAAAGAACAGGCCAGTTATCCCACGGAACCTGCTGATTCAATGCAGGAGCAAACGAACCATCGGAGGGCGGTCGCTCATAACAAGCGTTTAATGCAGGCCTATTTCAGAAAGTGCGTCTTAGGAGAGTTTTCAGACTCTGCAGGAGATCACGCAATCCACCGTGCCCACGTGCATCAAGTGCGAACTCAGCTCGTTTTGAACATAGAAAAATCTCTGCTTCAAGCTGTCTTCAACTTTCCGGGAAACCTCGGAGCAATTTTTCTGCACCGTCCTGAGAGCTCGCGAGACCAACAAAACTTGGAGAGACGCAGCTCCGAGGAGGGAGCATTGCTTCTGCTTGAAGGTCCAGTCAGTCGTTTTCCAGAGCCTGGAAGCCCCGGACTCGGGAGACGTAGACCCGCCAAAGCTCAGGAACCCACCAGAAAGAAAGGTGCGAGCTTGTGAGCCAGTGAGCTCTCTCACTCTGTCAAATCCACACTCTGTACCGCTCTCCTCCTGGCGAAAAAACTTTCTTTTCATAGGATAAACAATGCACCAGAGCAATTGGTCGCGATTGACAGCTCCGAGGATGGAAACTTACATTACTCTCAGTCAGCACATACTCATCTCGGCTCGCCGGAAAGGCTGGCGAGATAAAAAGCAGAAAAAAAAAACAGAGAAATGGGCGGAAAATCTTATTCGAAGCACGCGGTGTTCCCACGTTTTCAATGGCGGCTTCCCTCTCTCCCGTTTTCCGATAGGATCTGCCCGACTCACTAGCTTGGGTGTCAGCCTCAGTGCGGCTGATCTCCTACAGGCACCTCGAAAGCGAAATTTGCACGCTGCTCTCATCGCAGTCTTGGATTCAGACGCATGACTGACCGGCGCCTGGCAATGTGTTCGGCCGGAGCCGTGTTGGTCTCGGAGATCATTCCGAGCCAACGAACACGTGACCGACTCCGCGTGACAGAGGTGACCATGGCAAAGCTTCCCTGTTGCTTTTCTACTGTTGCTGGCAGAACTTCCGATTTGAGAAGGAACCGAGAAGTTACATCATGACCCGAGTTCCCTCGGCTCGGCGGGCTCGCACGGAACCAACTCGAGGATGAAGCATGCACCCAATGAAATTCCATTTCAGCTCGACGAGTCAGCGAGAGAGGGGACTCCGGCGGAGGGCAGTTCTATTGGACCTGAACGCGAGAAAATTTATGACAAACATCGTTTCTTGATCTCCGCGCATCACATTGAGTTTTGACTCTCGAGTTTTCGTTTTCCTTTTATGATTTTACGATGTTTCCCCGGCTGGTATCGAATGCGTTCGAACGCCTGCATGGAATCATTCAAATATTCTTTTTTTTTCTCGAGAAATCCCTCCGAAAAGCTTATTCGATTGATTTCCCTCGTTTGGTGGCCCATGGGCGCACTGAGAAACACGGCAGCTGTGCATTCGAACCGCATGCGACTGAAGTCTTCCAAACTCGGATGATATCAAGAGATTCGATGAATTAGGAAGGTTTCAGTGTGAGTCGTCCCCGCCCCGGCCACCATCGCGCGACTGACCGGCGTATCTTTCGCTCCGCGAATGATTCGCCTCCACAATTTTGCACGTGACCCTGTTTATTTATTTACTCCCTCGCTCGATCCCATGCTCCATAGTAATTATTATTTATCTACTTTATTTATCCAGCCCTCCCGATATCGAAGAGACTCGCCACGCAAGCCATGAGCGAGCGGACAGTTGACCGGTAATTGACCGGGTATGGATACCAATGCACGAACGGGTGAAGATTGACTCCACTGATAACGTGGCATCCCTACCCCGAACGGCCCACAGAGCTCTGTTCGTCTTGAACTCATCTCGTTCTTTGGTCTGAAGCCTGCGGAGGTTTCTCAGAAGTTCGCAGAGACCACAGTCCGTTCGATATCAGGCTCGCCGAGAAACTGCGCGTGATCTATCAAAGACTTGCGAGGCCGCTCCCGTGGGAGCGCCGAATCCGATCGCCAAGGCCACAGACCATGGGGATGATGCGCTCGTTACGAACGAGATCATTAGGGCTCTATCAAAGAACTGTGAAAAAAACGCCGAACGCAGGAGAAGTCTCGTTTTCAATTCCTACACGCGCGTCGAGACAGGACGTGGTCACGAACTTGGAACATTACGGTGTTTTGTTTGGATCTGTTCGATTATACCCGCCCTCGGTGAATGGGTGCACTGGGACAATAGATAAACTCATCACGACGATCCGCACAGGAACAGATCTCGTGCAGGGCCGTCTGGGTGATGATGCATATCGGGTGGAGACTTAGAAGTTGGATTAGCTTTGGTGCTCGTGCCGGCCAACTCCGGCCAACTCCATCGAAGTCGCTTTCCTTCATCGTCATCTTTCTGCTGGCCGCCGTCAGATCTCCTCAGGCGCTCTCGCAGAGCGACTCCACCCAACAGCGATTGGTATTTGGATTTTGAAAAGCTAATGTGTGTCGACCAACTCGATATTGAATTCCATGAAAGCTCGCGTCACAGACCGCTGTCAGAGTTCATCACCCAGAATCGACTGACGAAGGATTCTCTCAACAGACCGGAATATGCGCGAACCGTTTTCGACAGCGAGTAGCCGCAGAGTACCCGCTCCCTGCTCCGACAACGTAAAGCAACTGTAATCGCCATGATCCGTCCCAAGTAGAGTTGCGACAAGTGTTGAAGACTCGTCGAGAGAGGCGCCCGCGGCTTAATTAAATGGAGATTGGAAAAGTTGGAGTCACCCCTCGTCGGAGAGCCTGTCCAAAACACGTGCGTTCGTTCTATGGGGGCCACGACGAGCAGCCACTCTCAGTAAAGAGTACACTTTTTTGAGAGTCGACTAACGACACCAGATGGTCCATCCATGCTTACAACAAAATCTCCGCCGCTTCAGTAAAGCAAGATGAAGTTCTCTATAAAGTCCAATGGGCGGAACTTCATGATATTATGTTATGTGAGGTATGTGACACCTGTACGTTCGCAGCGCACAGAAGTGTGAAAACCTCAGAACGACCCCGGATTGTGGGCTCCTACGTTGCTTCACGGACATTCATCGGAACAGTTCTGATTGCCAAGCCTCTGATTCACCAGGAATGGGTAGCCAATAGCCAAGTCTAGTATTCGCTGGAATCAGCCTACATAATTTGATGCATCACCCCATGGAGTCTCAACCTCCTTCACCGCACGATGAAAAGGCCGAAAAGCAAAGCTCGTTCGTTTTTCGGAGAACACGCTCTCGCTTTTTCCATCGACCAGGATGGAAGAGTACATTTTCCAGGAAATGAACCGCAGAACAATCTAGATATTGAACACTCTCTTAGTCAAAATCCTTTCCAAGTTGTGCCATGTGAACAGGCTCAGGCTCTCTGTGCTGACTTTCTATCGTGTTCGGTTCTCTCCTCTCCGGGGATGTGAACAGCTTCAAAAGTTCCGACGAAGAGTAAACAAACATCGGTTGCTGATTCTAGTTCTCGTGGCATTCCTAACGCCTCAGAATAACGACTCGACTCGTTCCGATATCGACAACTTCTGTTCACTTTGTAGCGGTGTTTCAATTTCGTCGTTGTTCGAGACCCCTCGAACGTTCTCGCAGATCAGTTGGTCAAACGGCTCGTGTTCCTTCAGAGCGTGCTGAGCATAATTCGTCCCTTCAGTTCAACGCTTCGATCTTCGATGGACGGAAGTTTCTCCCCCCAGCAGCGGAGGCCATCGTTAAAGCTATCTCCAGTATACGGGGAGTGTTAGGGGTGATCAACGTGAGTCGGGAATTTTCTCACCCTCCCTTCTTTTGCTCATTGCCCGGTGAAGAATGGTCCGATTCCGGAGTTTTTTCTGGCGATCGATAGCCGGAGGGGATAGCGGACGCACATTTGCTTTGACCTGCGGAATGCAGATTGCTCGGAGAATGCTTTCCCTTCCGATCGATTTTGCTCTGGTTCCGTCGGATGCGGCGAAGGGCTCCTCGGATTCGCTGAAGGAATGGCGAGGATCGACCGAGAGCTCGAAATGGGCGACCGATCTCAACAGCCAAACAAATATCACTGACCGTTGACAAAATCTCGTTCTCAATTCAAGCCCCCTATATCTCCTCAGGGGAGACGTTTTCTCAGAAGAACTTCTCAGCTTGATCTGAACTGCCCACCTGTGAACTCCACCCGAAAATCGAGCTTTTTCTGGTTTTCAGTCCTGGGAGGGAGGAATACATCTTTCACCGACGGATGGGCAAGAGAAAGAAGGGTAAGAAAAAAAACAACTCACGTTGTCCACCCTATACAGTACTCTACCAAATCAACCTTCACAATATCAATCTTGGGTTATGTGAACTTCCATTCGATAAACTCCTCAATAAATCAATTCTAGACTATTACAACCTCGATCATATCATTCGGAACCTCGACCTCAATGATATCTGGCTCTCTAGAAGTCGCCTTTTTTAAGAAGTCAGCTTAGATATTGCTCTGTGGTGGTCTCGAGTGCACGTCAAGCCGCCTTCACTACGGGTGCAGGGAACGGCATCGATGGCCATTTCTCATTCAAGTAACGATCGATCGGTGGAGTGACTCGATCTAACATTCGGGTGATTCCTTGATATCTTGTCGACTCAACCTCGATATGCCGTCGAATCCAAGAAACTTCCTCGAAGCCATCTGCAAGCCCTAGCTCGTCGCCCTCGCGGGAGAACTGTGTTAACGAGAAGAAAGCATCTTCAAATATCCTGAATACCTCTTGGTTCATCCCCATGAATATCTCTGGAGAGATCCGACGGAATTTCGATCCAGAGAACGTCTCGAAAAATCCCATTTCCTCTGGGAAAAGCTTTGTCTCAAAACCTCGATTTTTAGTAATCTCGAATATATCAACTTCAATCATATCGAAACCTCGCTTATATAAACGAATTTTGACCCCAATTCTTGATATAGTCGTGTTTTTACGGTCCTGAAACTCCCAGATATTTTCCCAGAGAAACAGGATATGTGTTTTAAGTCGTGTTCGTCGCAGGTCGCAGCTCATCACAGCGGCTCCAAACTCTAGCACTCTTTCCCGGACGCTCCGAAAAATTATCATATTTGAGGGGATGTTGGAACGGAATGCTCTCAAGGTGAATATCCAAATGTCGACGATGTGCACTGAACAGCCTGACCGAGCTGAGAGATGACTAGTTTGACAACTTATCCGGGGATTTTTCAGTCTCTACGAAGCAGCTCGATGACATACACGCCCCGGGTAGAGAAACTAGCGGAGTGATTCGCGTGGTAGACATGATTGATAAACGACGCGACTTTTTGTGACCTGTCACGTTTTCAGGAGAAAAGTAGAAATCGCAGCCGGACATGCTTCATCGCGAACTCGACGCCTCCAACGGAAGCTCGTAACACGGCGCCAAGACCTCCTGCTCCTGTCGGGAATAGAGTTCCCTGAATTCGAGCTGGGGAGGCTCCGAATAACCGACCTCGGGAAATTACCCACGCTCCTAGCTGAATAAGTCTCACGAGCAACAACAATCTTTCGACACTGAGATGAAATGGAACGTCTCATAGCCGTGCAGTTCACTCTCCCGCACAGCGAGCGTTAGTCTCAAAAATGGCGATCGCGCCCCACAGGTCGATTGCAGCGAGCGGGTAGTGAATACGAAAACACGGAGTTGGAGTTCAAGCTCCTGTATGAACCTTCGTTAGATGATATTTCATCAACGGGCAGATGCTCCTGACGCTGTCGCGCAAGAGGCCACATAAAGGCCACACAGGCGACTTCTGCAACTCAGCATCACTGAGTTTTGATAACTTAGACTATGTCATTGGGTCTTCGAGGACGCGCTCGGTAGGAGACAGGTCCTTATGGATGATATCCGATGCTTCAAGCGATCTCTCCAAAGGCATCGTAGAGTCCACGGTTTCCTGAACGCTGCAAATCTGAACTGCTTTGCCTCACAACCAGGTGATTGAAGATGTTTGCGTCTTCCCGCTCATCGATCCACCAGTCAAAACGGTGGCAGCTCAATCTGGCGCACCCAATCTGCTGTCGCGCGAAAAGTGGAAATCCTTCTGCTTCACCGTGCGGGAAGCGATATACCACAATGCTTCCCAATGAAGAAGGTTTGCTCGATGAGCGAATTTACCCCGGGGACTCAAGAGAGGGTTTCCAGTGGGCGCCGTCATGCAATTAAATTCCGACCTTCCCGAAATTCGCAGGACTGGGAGAAGACCATTTTTCCCCCGGTGGTTTCCTCGAGGCGACTCAATCCGACCACAGTGCGAATTTCCATGCTTCTGCATCACGCACGGCTAGAATCAGCCGACAGCATGAGCGAATCTCCAGGAACGAAGTTCTCTGAATCAACACCGATAAGCCAGTGATTCTGCCGTTCCGTGACAGAGACCCAAGGAACATAGTCGATATCGAGCGTTTTTCATGTCTTCATTTGAGTTCGAGAACGTCACGCTTCCGGGATCGCTCACACCGTTTAGACCAGGTGTTCTGCGTCTTCCCCGCAATTAAGGTTCCGACTCCATCACGGGTTACCTGGGAACTCCGTTTCGACCATCTATCTTCCATGCGAAACGATTGCGTTCGGTGCGGTTGGTGGGAGCGCCCTGTGCTGTGGTAATATTCAGGGAAGCAAGCTGAACTCTTTCGCTGGCTTTGTCCTTGCCGACAACCGTGATGAGCCGAGGTACATATTTGATCCGGTGTTCTTCGAGAACGAAGCTTCTTTTCCACCATAAAATGTTCTCTGTGATAAAATCGTTCAACAGGGAAGACGAGGAGGAGGAGGGGATCGGATATTGATGTGACTATAAAACGGTGCGACAAGGCAGTCCACGGACGTCAGCGATCGGTTCCAGCTATCGAGGAGGAAATCGTAAAAACGGATTGGAGAGACAAATATAACTCGGTCGTACCTCGGGACCGCGGAGCTTCGAACAGCACTGACGGGAAGAGAACTCCCTCCGTTTCTCCGGTCAGTCGATCCTTCATCTTCTATTTTGATGATGATTCTCAGAAAACTCTTCGGTTCTCAGATCCATAGCGCAAATGGTTCCCAAAACAAGATGTGGCGCTTGCTGCCGACACCGAGGATTAGAAAGAGTCTCCGAGGAGACACCACTCAGGTCGTTGCTGGGGTAGGTCGGTTTAATTTCCTCCTCAGTGGCGAGCGGGGGAGCAGGTTATCTCTCTGACTGGCACTCCAGGAGCCAGGAGAACATCGGGGAGAGGGGATCGAAGGTGTGGGACACAAGTGGTGGTCGGCCGCCACTTGTGAGGCTGTGCACGGGACACATCGCAACGAGAAGTGGGAGAAAGACGCAATGAATGAATGAATGAAAGAAAGACTCGGCACGGATGAATGGCTCAGAATAACCTGATTGAGGCGTGAGGAGAATTATCCCCTCCTCGCTCCATCGGACTCAACAGGCACACTCGTAGAGACACACAGAGACAGACTCACGGAGCTACAGCAATCGGGCAAGACTCGTCCCTTGACAGAAGCATCGGAAACCGTCCCTCGATTGAGTTGGAAACCATCGCAACAAGCAACAGTCACAGGGAGATCCACATCGCAATGATGCAGAGGATATCTTCGTCCGTTCCCGAGCTCCTGTCGGAACCAAGAAAACTATCCTCCGTCCGTTTTCCTGGACCTGGGGCCGTCGCGAATGAGTGTGAACCACCATGAGCTGAGCTAATGACATGGGGAATCCAACTTTTCTCAACTCTATTGAAAGAAACACTATTTGAAAACGATTCTCGGGGCTTTACATCGTGCACTATGTGTGATGGATGAGTCAACAGATTGCCGAGCCGCATGATGAACCTTTTGTCATCGTCTGAAACAATCTCCATTCTTCGAGGCCAGGGGTCAGCGGTGGAGAAGCAAAGCTGCAGCCGTTTGCTTCTTTTGTTCTTCGCGTGGCTTCTCAAAAACTCTCTTTCCTTCGCCTCGACTCATTGTCTCTGTTTTGCACTTTTTGTATTCGCGGTCGTAGCAGCAACCCGACAGAGACGAGGACCAGGGGGAATCGCGGAAGAAGTGGAGAGAAGAACTTCGGTGCAAATTATCAACTGATTATTCTCGTAAGAAAAGCTCCTCACATCGTCCACGCGCCCCGCCCCAACTTTCCTAATTGTTACCGAGAGTGCTGTTCCTGTTCGAGATCCTACACTTGTTGTGTCCATCGTCTGTTCCGTAGCGGAGTCTGACATCGCGATTCCCGTAGTACCACTTTGAGTCGGGTCAGCAGATGTATGTGAATTCCTCGAGAACGAATCGTGGCTTGCCCTCTAACGATATGAATCACATCCACACCATCGGGAAGTGAGCCCCTCATCTCCGGAGACTGGGAGCAATTATAGATAACATTCATCCAGTAGGAGTCCAATCTTAGTCTCATAGAGAATTACCTCGAAGAAACCCTTCAATTCGCCTATTATCTGTCTGCCCATTGTAACACTCCCGATTTTTTGTTCCCTGTTCTGCTCTATCCAGCTCCTCCTTCCAATTGCCCTCGAAGCTTCAAAGGAGTGGCGAACGCCGGGGAACGACTTCATGTGCGGGATCATCATAAAGCCCTTGGCCCGAGCCGCTAACCCCGGATGCACAAGCCGGATTTCGAGGCCGAATCTCGGTTTATGAGAAGCCCCCAAACGAAACTCCGCCAGCGGCGGTGCAGCAGATCGAATACTGTGATTCCTGAACACAGCTATGTATATTCTATATGATATCCAGGACTGGCTACCGACGATATTCATAATTAAGTCGTAGTCCAAGTGCAGGAGATCGAGAGAATTGAAGATATCACCCGAGACTCACAAAGAGTGCGAAACCGTCCAAATATCGCGGGGAACAGGAATTTCAGACGGGCCTCCCAAAGGGGGGAAATTTCAAGCTAGAACATCAAGAGAGCTTGCGTGAACGGGTTTGATTCAGAACGAAAGGGCGATCCTCGCGAAAAAAAGCCAGACACTCACCAGGTCTCCTCAGGACCGTCGGCATTCTTCCGTTTGTCCCTCTCAATCACCACCGGACTTCAGAGGTTATTCCTGTTGTTATTTCCTCGGAGATCAAATTCGGCTCGCGCCTCCTGCGCTCGCCCCGAGAAAATGGAGAAAATAGAAACTGTTGTCGAAATGATATCTTGGGGCCCTGCAGGCAGGAAGAACAACTCACACGTCTGATCTCTCAACTTCTCCTCATTCGGTCGTTCATAGCCAAATGGTCCCGGGGAGGGCTTGCAGGTGGCTGGTTTCCAGTAAAGATCGCCTTCTTGTGGCAGCTACAGAGTCGTCCATACCGAGAGGCTCAAGAGACATGGCTCCATCGACATGATCACTCATAGCTCCGCCTCTACGTCACGATTCAACGACGGAGCTCCCAGTCGTGGTATCGTTGTGAGAGGACAGATTTCGATCCAGGCTCAACCTGAGGGAGTCTCCCTCCGAGAAATCGCCAGGAATCGGGCAACCCCGGTGCATCTGACGCGAGGAGGAAACAGATGGCATGCCGCACTCGTTCGGGGTGCTGGTTCGTTTGTGTGTGTTTCTTGGTGAAAAAGTCACAGCGTCTCATCAGGTCGTCTTTATTATGGACGTTGGCGGTAACGGCCGCGTTGTTAATGTTTGATGATGCGGATCGTTCCTAATGCTCGGCGCGTTGGTGCTGTCGTTCCTTGCTCTGTTTGCCAATCTGTGGATTTGGTGTTATCTACCGCCCGCACCTTCCTGTGTGTCCCTCCCGTTCGTTAAGAATGCTCCCAAAGATACAACACATGTAACGTCCATTTTCAGCCCGGTTCCGAAACTGGAGGTTGTTGTTTCAACGTCGCTGTCGATAGTTATACACACACGCCATACACCTCCGTGCTCCGGCTGGAAGGCCCGATATAAGCTGTGTGAGTTTTACAAGTTTTCCAGTTCACGAAAGGGATCCGCTCGGCGGCACCGGAAGCATTCCTTGCATACTGACCAACCTCCGGGGATGGAACGTTTCATCAGGCATCGCGTGTTCCTCTAACTGGAACAGGAAGCAATATCCCTCGATATCTCTGTTGGAAACTATGCCGCGGAGTTTCCGTTTCATTCTCTTTGGAGCAGGGAGGGGGCACAAAAGAAAATCGTAGAAGCGACGCAGCCACGAATCAAACTCAAGATGATGGCTCGATCAGGCGCAATGCAATTTGTGAGTTTCTCGTCCCAGTTTTCCGCGAAATCCAGGCCCTAACAGTATTATCTATTTCGTCGTGGAACAACTGGTTGACGATGTGAACGAGCCTGTTCTCCATCAAACGTGTTACTTTCCGAGCGCGGATCTCTCTATTGGGAGTGACAACGACACAGTTCACGGCACGCTCCACTTGCAGCTGTTTTCGTTTCACATCTCCCATTCTGTCCTCCCTGGTGGCCGCCATCGATGTCGATGTTTGTTCTCCGTGGATCAACAGAGGAACCGAGTCTCGTTCTGAGCTTGCCCAGGATGGTTTCCAGTCGAAACGAGAGGCATCTCACTAGCGGAGCCTGGTTGAAGCGACGCGTGAAACGATCGTGACCAGGGATCTCAAACTCTGTGTTGGAGGATTTGAGTCCCTGTTGAATGCTGCCGAATGCGGTGCACAGTCGGAGCGAACACGTAACAACTTTATTTGCTGCTCAAGTCCGTTGGCAGTCGATGGTTTATCACCATGAGGCACGACCGCCTCTTCCCTTTGGGGAAAGAGGAGCGAGTCAGATACAATGAAAAAGTCACTTTGCACAATTGAATTTTATTGATATTCCCCGTGGGTTAAAAGCCCCAAGCTGCACAACGCCGAGTCGTTTGCACAGGAGTGAGACCTCCTTTTGTGTAGCTGCCCACAGTAGGTAAGCAAACCGCCTTGCCGGAGTCGCCGACAAGAGCTCTGTGTTTTTATGACGGGTTCCCTTCGAATTTTCCATCCAGGTATTCTGACTTTGAAGTCCAGTTAGAAAGGTGTTAGTAAGTCCTAGATCAGCGAATCGACGTGTCCCTGTGGGAATCGATTCCTCGTAGGAGATAATATTCCCGAATCTCTGGACCGCTTGTGGTTTTCGTAAATACTTCACTATTAATTCGGACCAGCGGTCATAATGTCTGGGGAGGAGGGGCCGAAACCCCAGAGCGAAGTTGATACAAGGCAGATTATCTCCGGCATCACAACGCAGCCCGGGTCTCGGGTTACTCCTCGTTACGCTGGCGGGATGTCCCCCCAATTTTCCCTCTCTCCCCCTCCTCCTTCCCCAACGACTCATAGCAGCACTTGAATATACGTCATACCTATTCGGCCTATGCATTCTCCGAGGGGATCCATGTGTCTTTTACACACATGCCGTTGATGAGGGCCGAAATTCACAAACTCTCTTCCTGAGTCCCCTCTTGGTTCGATGAACCCGGCGTCGTTGGACCGGGGAACTCTGAGACGAAAGTTTTCTGTCGAGTCGGCGAAATTGCGACATCGTGTCTGGCGGGTACCCGAATCAGAGGAAAAGGCTTGGGAATTGAGACATGTGTAAAACTCGACCAAACGTGCATTCACGCTCAATCCTCTCATCTAGGTGGTCGTTCCTTCCAGGAACGATCCGGTTCGCCGAACGAAGTATTCGTGGGCTTATCTCGAGTGCGTAATGCGCGCCAGGAACAGGAGCTAGCGATGTACAGCAACGCTCGAGAGTATTTTGACAAACACAATTCCCAGAATCACGAAAAGACAATGAACTGGAGAGTTCTCGTGCTCTTTCATGATGTAATGTGGGTCTGTTGTCGATCGGTAATACGGAATGAGTCCGAATTGGCGGACGGATCAGGGCGAAAACCACGAAATCATCGCTCAGAAGTGTTTCGACAGGTTTTCCCGAGGGATTCCGGCTTCTTCCAAGCGGATCGCGAGAGACTCACCGACGAGGAATTGTGGAATAATGCCTGACCGAGATTGGGGCGAGAGGCGGCAGCTTGATTCTTGTTGGCGGATGATTCTCGGGTGATGGTGTTATTGGTCCTTCGATTCTGATAAGAATCATGTAGCGTTGCATATTCGAGAGAACCCTCTTTAAGCGCTTGTTGGTTCAAGCAAGTGAGAAACGAGTGGGTTTTTTAGCATGACAACAATGCCAAACACAAGTCGAGGCCTGTTCCTCGCTCCCTGAACTCGGGGAAAGTGGAAGTTATCGAGCAGCCGATTCAAAGTCCGGAACTGTATCGCTATAAGTTCCTATGGGAAGACCTGGATGGACTGTCATCACGAATAAATGCTCCAACAAAGAAGATCTTCGATCCGCTCCTCTGCATGACTGGATGAATAGTCCGCAACAGCGATTACAAAAACTGATGGGGGAATTTCATTGCGAGAAACTTAAAATCGAGAGGAAATGTACGTATGAAATTCCCCATCCGGTCGAAATATTTCTGAGCCAACGAGCTCCGCTTTTTTGCTCAGGTCGGCCTGCTTTCGGCTGCAACACAGTCCAGATGACGAGGTAAGATTGCACGCTCCGCAGCGTATCTCCGGACGGCAGGCCGAAAATTGGTTGTCGGAGATATTCGAGAATTTTTGAAGAATGATCAAGAGAATACTTCTGAGTGCTCCTGATGAGCCTGTCGCCGCGTGTTTGCACTGATTCGCACGTCCATCTATCGACAGAGATCCTGGGTATTCACTCCCGCAAAGACTGTGACCGATGTGCGATGCCAATGCTGAGAGTCTACGAGGAGCGTCCGCGTGATCCTTTCCTTTCGGTCGATATTTCGAAATTTGATACCCCGTAACGAAAGCGAGGGTGCCGCGCAGATATATGCAAAGCGTCACGTGAGCGCTCGCTGTTTCACGGAACAGTTGAGATGATCCGAACTGTCACCTCGCTGAATATTCATTCGCGGAACGAATCATGGGAAGAGGGTAAGGCAGAGTAGGGGACATCGTCCTGTACCAGAAGAATCCCAACTTGGCCTTCCCGTTCAGCGACGTGCGATAGAGTCGCTCGTATTCGCCTTCACTTCGAGCAGGGCTGCGATGATCCTGACCCACTTATTCATGGAAAATTTCCGAAAATTCGGCCTGTGTGACCTCCACCGCGAAAGAGAGACATCCGAGAGATCACAGGGGGAGAGAAGCGCGCGACGTTGCATGGTTGGACAAAGAGCCAGCGGACAGAGGGGTGTTCAGACGGCCTAGCCGCGAAGGCAGCGGGATGGTTAGTTGATTCAACAATAAAGTTCAGGCACAGTCGGGCAAATTGCTCCGACATGAGTGTGATGAGTGGGAAGCGGATGTGCGGTCGCGATAACCGCTCCAGTCAAGCAGCCAGCCGTGCACAGCCGACTCCGCTGTCTTTCTTCCATGGAGTCTGTCTCGTAGGGTTGCAGATGAATTGCTCAAAAAACCGACTCGTTTTCCCTCTCTTTGTTCGCCGGCCAGCTCTCCGAAGTGATGAGTGAAGTGCCGGTTCCAAAGGGTGAGGTGCTCGCGGTGGCGATCGTGCCCACATGGGGTGGTTGCACCGACGCCGGGGTTGGTGATATGTATTAATGCAAGGGTTGTCGAGTCGGGCGTTTTTCTTCTCCTTGTGTTCGTCTCCGCGGCGGCTTCTGCTTCCCCGACTTGGAGGGAAATGAGGGTGTACAACCGACGGCTCGGCACAGCGATAGTCACGCGCTGCGGGCTGCACGCACCTAAGGGAAACGCTACGCGACCAACGAGTCAGCTGACTGACTGACTGACGGACGGACTGACTTGCTGCCAGACAGGCGGGGCACGGCTCGCGCTATCGGGAGCTGGCTCGCACCAGTCTGCGGGCAACTTGATTTAGTTTGATTGAAGCCACGACCCAACTGATCACGTACGGGCGGGTGGAATTTTCCCGCTGCAGTTTTAAACTTTCAGAATGTTCAACCATGACTCCCTTTGTTGAATTTCGGACCGCTGCACGAGCTAACTAGATCTTTTTGCTGGAGAATTCCTTTGTTCCTCTCGTGCTCGGGGTGCTTGAGAGCCACACGCTGCATTTGCAGAACTCGACGTCGGTTTCGCGTCGTGGCTCGAATCGGTTTGTGCATCGGAACACGTTGTTCGGCAACCGCGTTGATAGAGTGGGTTCAGGCTTTTCCCCGCGCTCGTCTCGAAAATGCGGACAATTCCCACTTTTTCAGTTAGTTCTTCAGAAACATTCCCAACGAACGTTCCATCAAAAAAGCAAACCTCAAACATAAAGCTTGTCAAACTATAACAGCAAAAATATTTCTCATCGGTGCCAGAGTGGATCACATTCTCTTAGAGATGATGAAATGATCTGGATTCCTCTATTCTTCCGGTTCTATACTGACTATATTTATTGAAGATGAACCATGTCCAGAGAAAAATCCTCCCCCCTCGTACAATGATCTCAAGACAATAATGGAGGAACGCGCACTCCGGGGACAGGAACAACGGGATCCCATATCGCGCCATAAATATCTTCACTGTCTCTCTTTGAGTTGTAAGGAATCGTGTGACCAGAGTATCTCCTCGACGAATGGGTACTTCCCCCGGAGTTCGTTTTTGAACTCTTCGGCAGCATTCAAATCATATGCACTCTGAGATTTATTCCGTCGGTCAGACGCAACGAGCTCAGTCGATTTCGGCATTCTGTGACCGAAGATCTTTGTCACGACGAAGCCGTCGCTGAGTACCCAGAAGCGATAACCCATGAGGAACGCTTCGATCAGCTGGGTATTCGGGGCGTCTTTGCCCTTGAAGCGGATGTCCATTTTTGGTAAATCGAGCGGGGCTACATAGGCCGGGAAGAGCCGAGGCCGGGGTTCAAACGCCAAAGTCATACTTTCCTCGTTGTGCGGCTCCCAGAGGCGGTAGGTTTCGTTGTCGGCCGGAAGCAAACGTTTTTGGCCAACCAGGGCGTCCAAGGCGGACTTTGAGCGGGGAACCTTCTGGTTCTGTGCGGCTGCAAACAGAATACCTTGTAACCTTAGTCCACCTGGAAACCATGGATCAGAGGAAAGGAACACAGTAAATATACCACGCTCAGCGACGTCTTCCCCCCGGCAGCGAACCCGGGGTCTGAGCCCAGGTACAGTATCCTTGATTTTCGCCACGAATCCTTCCAGATCTCATGAGAACATTTCCTGGTTGAGCCTGTTATTCGTGTGAATTCGAACCGGAAACGGAGACTGCTCCACAGTGAAGCATAAGATCTGCATTGGGGTTCGCGGAGAGCCGTTGGTAACGCAGAGGGGGGAATAGAACCGAGCGCGCGCGCACGCCCGCTCGGCCGTCCGGCGACCCGCCAAACAAAAGCCTATGATACTTACAAAGGAACGAGGGAAGAACGAGGATACATTTTTCGCATGGCAAACTCTTAAGAAAAGAGGCGAGCTCAATGTCCAAACGAGGTTTTGGCATTGTACCCAAGGGAAGGGTGAGGGCCCGTTTAACTTGGAGCCGCTCGCATCCACTCTGAGCAATGTTCTTCAATTCGTTTTCAGGGATCGGTCCCGGGCGAGGCTGCTGCTCCACGGGCGCTGTAACCGCCACCGATGCTGCGGTTGTTTTCAGCTTGCGCGAAAGCTGATACTGTCGATAGAATCGGAGCTCAGCGTTAGAATGGAGAATTCCCGGTGGATCACTCAGCCTAGCTCCGTGATCGGCGGGGAATCCCCGAGCAAGGTTGATTTCCGGAACGAAATTCCACAGGGTATAGAGCCCGTGAATGGCCTGATTGCGGAACAAGGTCTCGTGACCTGGACGAAGTCTTATGCGGCACCGATGACTCACCGTGAGAGCTTCTTTGAACTCTTCGCAGTCGAACTTCGAGTAGAACGCTTCGTTCTCGTGCTGCCACAGGTCTTCGCTGTTCGACACGAGGAGACTGAAGTCGAAGTGACTCTTGATCCCGCGATGGCAGGTTGAGAGGTACTGTAGGTACTCCAGTACCAGATGCGCCTCACCGTCGGCAGCGAAAATCGCGACCGATACTGGGGAGGCTTTCCACAGCCACGATAGTTCCACGGCGTGGTAGATGTCGCGAAGACTTCCTGAAAGTTTGCGAATATTCGTCAATTTCACGCGCTGCTCCTTCGGCCGGCGTCGTGCGCTATGACTGACGGAGCGCCTGACTGGCTGGCGCCCTTTCGTGTGGCTCACGTCTTCATCTGAAGCCTTTCAGCGCATTTCGAAACCCAAGACGTGGTCATGCCCGGGTAATACGAACCGTAGGTTGCCAAGCATACTTGGTGAGGGCCGTTGGCGGGACTCGGATCGTTGAGGTCGCGGAGGAGCAGCATTCGTCTCGGCTTCGAGCTTTCCGACCTCAGATGGATCAGGGGAACGGAACTATGATTCATGTTCCGCAACGAGTACTCATCGTAAGCCCTCTGTCGTAACGTCAACGCCAACGCTAGAAAAACCGTTAAGATTATTAGTGATTCCAACGCCATGGAGCTTTGGTCATTCTCGATAAAAACCTAAAGCGTCGATTTCACGTTCATTGTCCGCGGTTTGACTTTTTTGACTGAAAATTGATTCGTTCCGTTCCGCCTCTTTTCACAACAGCACCGAGAGCTTTCGTTCGGTAACGTTCGTGTCGCTTGCCATTTGGGAGCAAAAAACAGAAAAACACAGGTGAGGTCTGGTTACAACTTCTGGCGGATCCACAGGTGAATATGTTTGACTTATTACGGCAGGGACAGACCGAGGTCAGTCGGATGGCAACTGTGCTGTGCTCCACACGCATACTATTTATTACAAGTTGAGAGGGTCGGCTGACTCTCCGAGCATGAATCTCGTCAGATGATTCATCGAAAATCGGGAGCTTTGCTAATCTGACACTGAAATGAGTGAAAATGACCGGTCGCGCAACGCGCTGCCGGAGCTGAACTTGAGATCCGCGCGGAAGGGGCAGCGCACATCGGTTTTCCTCCAACATCAGTTCCCTACAGAGATTATTTTGCCTCCAACGCAAACCACCGACTTGGAGGCTTGCGGGCACGAATCACAACGAGCTGCAGTCAACTTACCTCGTTTCGCAACATTCCGCCGATGGAACTTGCCAGGATGAAGGATGACCAAGATGAATATGAAACTGAGGAAAACACTCAGTAGGAAGCCCGCATGGCTACAACTCTTCCACATGACGACCACGAGCTATCGCACGTCGCTACCGAATTTCCCGCAAACGACACTTCACGCTCCGAACTGCCGGATATTGAAATTTCCAAACATTTTCACATTTTCCGAGCGCTAGCTCTCGCTGTCCAAACGGCGACTTCACGATTCGGTCCACTGCGGCTGTGGACGATGATCACGGCTCTACAACGAACTGAGAAGACTGTTCCGACACCACAAACAAGACTCACACTCAGAATCACGGAGTGCAAGAACCCCGACGAGTTCACTCAGACAGCCAAGCGCGAGCTTCGTGCATATGGAATGGGGGAGCCAACGTCAGTTTTCCGACTAACGGCATTCCGTCTTCTTGCTTCAGATCTATGGTCGGCTGCGACTTCGTCTGCATCTTGGCGGCGAGCCCCGCGACCGACGGACCAACTGCGGCCACCAACAGCTCCGCTGGCGTTCCTCCTTACCTGCCGCGTTTGGCAACGTCTTTCTATTTTAAGAATCGCGCAAACACAGATGGACAGGGGGACGCGGCAGTAACGAAAATCTGTTCCATTGAAAATGGAGAAAAATTGACGTCGAAAGTAAGTTGCGCTGTCGAGGCAAATGCGAAGGACACTTCGAGACTCAAATAGACGGTGACCTGAAGAAAAGAGCTGCATCGTCCACCAGCACAATCCGTTTGACTGTGGGAGATACAAGATCAACTCCGAGCGCCCCTGATTCTCTTCTTGAAAGCAGCCATTGTCCGCAACTGAGCCTCGTTTCCAGTCTGAGAGCCGAGTACAATGATCTGGTCAGCACCCGAGAATTTCTGGTGCTTCGGTAATACTTGCAGGTTTCGCCACTGAAGAATGAGCTGCGTTTATGGACCATTACATCAGCATTCCGGAAGAAACCCGAATATCTCTCGGAGGCAGGCACCTCCCGTTTCTCTCAGGCTCCACGTCGAAAGGAAACTCCTTCCTGGCGAGGTCCATCTCAAAAGCGTTTTGACTGATAACTGATAGGTCCTCAAACGTCGAGAGTTTGGGGTGTTTCATTTTGATCTCATAAATGTATCCCTCGAGTGGCTTCTGCCGTTGATAACCGAAAATGTCCCTCCAGCAACTGGACACAAATAACACTTCACAGGGACCCGAGGAAAACCCTCTGAACAAGAGTTCGGAACTTTCCCGTTTCCTGGGAAATCCCGTTACAACGTCAGCTGGGCGTAGGGGAACGGACAGCAGTGGCAGCTTCAGCAAAAGTCGCTTCGAATAAGCTAGTCGTTGTTATTTGTGCTTGTCGAGGTCACTCGCGTAACAACGACGGCAGTCGGCTCGTTGGGTGGAATAACCGCTGTTCGGAGAATTATGAAGAAGAGAAATAAACTGCGACACCACGATCGCCGGCGGGGTATTCTGTGGAATGAGAGCCAGAAAACCGAATCTCGCCCCAGTCGTCGTATACAATACTTCTTCGTGTGATCTCTGAAACTAATATCCCGAACCGATGTCATATTCAATCGACGTATCAGCAGAGCGGTTTTATGGCACGCTTAGAACAGAGCTGCGGGTACCACGCGATAGCGCCGGTCCAGGAGTCGGGTAGCCCCCGGTTCGAGTCCTTCCGCTGACGTTCTCCTTTCCAGAGCGGTTTCCGTGGCGAGCGATGCCCTCGTTCCGAATTCGGTTTGAGAACCCCCGCGCGAACGTATTGTCAAGCAATCTCTCTATTCGGGCCGTTCGCGCGGCGAGAAGCTGAAACGATGATTCGGTCGGATGTTTGAGGTAGAAGCCATTGCATCGCAATTTCTCCCGGCGGCAATCTGTGACTGCGGTGGCAGTAGCGAAGCGGGCAGTCGATGTTGTGCCTCCGCTACTCACACCCTTCCACGCGGCCCAGGTGGCATCCACCCCACCACCAGACATCGAAGCGGGAAAGCAAAGTAACTTGTTCTGGTCTCATATTGGATCTTAGCTCCATAGAGATTCGGCGGTACCCGTCCACCCATCAATCCTTCCCAACGACCAGTGCGGCAAGCATACGTCTGCCCGTCGGTCCGTCCGCTCGGTGGAGTGTTCTCGTGCAGGAACAACTCTTCCGTCCAATATGTTGTTTGGATCGCTGAGCACAAGTCAAGCCAGCCTCAGCAGGTTCTGCGCACAACACCGACGCGTTTTTTTCCTTGGGAACAGTTCTCGGTCGGACTTCTCATCTGCATCGAGGGTTTCCTCGTGCGGCATCTCTCTTCCATTTCGAGATGCCCGTTGAACCTCCCTGGGTAACAGTTGTGTCTCGGAGTCGTCGAAAAGGAACAAATCCTCGATCCAACGTGGAACCCTCTGGAGAGAGCTCCGCAGAAATGAAAAGTGACGGAGCGATGGCCTCGTCGGCGGTGACTGGGTCCTGCTGCTTGGCCGCGGGTCTTGAAAGTCTCATACAAGAACTGTACGTCCTGTCCGAAGTGACTTGACAGCCGTGAAATGGCTCGGGCAGGTCCTGGCTTCGGCTGCAGGGGACACGAGCGAAAGCAACGTGCGGACAGCTGGATGTGCGGTGCCGTCGCTTGATGTGAACAGGGAAAACGAATGTAGCCCGCTCGTTCGGTGCAGCATGCCTTGGCTTAGCAGCTCGGCGAGTCTGCTTTCCTTCATCCCATCGTCAAGTTCCTACACCTCACCAGCCTCAGAGGGCTCCTCTGCCCGCTATGCTCCTCGTCTTCGGAGCCTGGTCCGAGTTGTCCTCCTGAGCGTTCTCGCTCAGGAGCCCCTTCCGCACCGCACAATTAATTGAATCCTTCTACGCTCCCCAGAGTTGGTGAATGTCTCTCACACACGCCCATAGGTTATCCAACAAACTGCTCAAGCGATTCAAGCCAGCCGACCGACTCCCATGCACAGTTCAGGATGTGTGTTGTCCGCGCTCGAGCTCTTCCTGGTTTATCCGAAGCTTGATATCCTGGAGGATCTTGGAAACAATAATCCGGAACGTCGATGAGTCCCAGCTTGCCATCTCGGATGAAGACGGCTCTTCATATCGTTCCGAACTCTTGACTCCTCTGGCTGCGCAGGGTCCACGATAACGGCCCGTTGCACACGGTTGAGGGTTTGATTGTGTGTCTTGGAAGAGTTGCAAGCGGGCTGCACTTACTTATTGGCCCAACAGAGAGCGCAAGCGTACAACTATACGGTCCGACCCTCGAATACGGGAAAAAAGAGCAAGCACCTGTTCTTTCCCGCGCTTCTTGCCGCTGCTAATGTTGAACTTCCTGGGAGTGGATCCCACAAAGCACGCAGCGAGATGGGTTGCTCTGTTCCTTTTGCTATCGAGCTCCAGCTCTCCATCTCTTTCCATTTCCCTCCGTCATCGCAGTCGTCGCTTCGCTCTTCTGGGCGGAGGGCCAGCTAATGAGTCCCATCGCTGTATGAAACATTATTGAATTCCGTAGCGCCACCGCCGATGGGAGAACTCGCGCCGGAGCTCGTCGAGCCCGCTTGTGGTTTGTGGAGGAGAAGAACCCGGGGCCGGCTACCGGGAACTTTTCGGGCAGGTCTGGATCCTGGTTGGGCTCGTTATCGAAGATACCTGCTGCTGCTCAAAAGTAGCGAATTTAGCCAGATTCCGGCGAACGCGTACGAGCCGGAGGAGGAAGCAGAGTGAAGATCAGGGAGAAGAATCGGAGTAGTTCGCTTATCTATAAAGAATGGGGCCTTACGAGCTGGATGGTCCAACCGGCGTCCAAGCCAACCGTTCTCCGCATCGGACGGAACCCTCTTCCTTCTTCCCTTTCTTCGCTCTCGGCTAAAAGTGACCTTCTTGGGGCGGACTTGACGATTTTCCGAATTCTATGAGGTCTACGGAGTCCACAGAGAGAACGCTGTTGACCTGATGGGGTTTTCACGACCGGTCAGCGAGCTCATCCCTCAGGAGCGAACGAGGAGAACAAAGGATGAACACAGACTCCGGGGCCCCGCGCTCAATCTTCTTGTGTCCACCGGACGCTGTAAGCTGAAGTGATGAAAATGCTGTGTTGGTCAATTCTCGACTAGAACGGAAGAGAATCATAAGGTCTCGATGTTCTGGCGTTACTTATCCTGAGCAGAACTCCTGTCGACATTCGTTTTCCCTCCTAGTTCCTGGATAGCTCTCAATCTCACTGATTCGAAAAGACTCGCACGCTGCCAGTTGGCAGGAACAGAAGTCCCAACAGAGCGCTCCGGCTGCTATCGGCCTACGATAGCGGGGACATTTTGTTGGGAGAAGGCAACCAAAGCTGCGTTTATATATTATTAGAGAGGAGATTAGAACCCTTCTCTTTCTTTTTTAGTTTGCGTCGCCACCCCACCTGATATCGGCGGTCGTGGTGAATAGCGAGTGGAAAAACGACCTGATCACCGCCACAATGGAGGGCGACACCAACGGTCGTGGTACCCAAGGTGCTGCTGGGGCGGTGGCGAAAGCCAAAAACTACGGAGAGTCACCTGATAAGCGTCCGAGTTAGTGAGGAAGGACTCGATAACGTTGCGGCGGGAGCTGTCTCTGCATCTGCGGCACATAAGTAAAGCTACACTTTCATTTTTATGCTGCCGCTCATTGACGGAGGCGTGCACTCCGTACAAAAAAAAAAGAAGGGTTTCGTGCACGGGTGAGCGTTGTCTACTCCGCGAACGTATGCAGTAAGATTTCCGCTTGCTTCGTGGACGGGTCTACACGCAGAAAGAGCTTCGGCGTTGTTCTGACAAATTTCCTTTGTTTTACGGGGAAATGATGCGGCGACCCACTGAGCCCATCGACGGCGGCCGGTGGAGAGTTGCGTCTCAACCGAGCCGCCCAGAGACTCACAGACGAGCGACCGAAGGACCGGCCGTTAGCACAGCGAGCAAACGACAGTTTTGACAGAAATGCAATTTGCTCTTGCGTCTGAAATGAGCTGTCAGTGAACACGGCGGCGACACCGTAATTAGATCTCCACGTCGAAAATAGAAGCGAGAAGAATGGAGCGCTTCGACGTTTGTGTCGATGGATCTGGGCTCCATCGATACGAACTGATCACTGTGTCCCCGTTTCACCAACTAAGTGTCAGTTTTTCATCTTCGGGTTTTTCCGTCCGTGTCGGTGGACTCGCGTGCCGGAATGCTCGATGGGTTCGTATCACCTGGTTCTCGGGCGAGCTGGATGTTGGAGCGATCTTACCGGATATTGGTGTTCCTACGCTCGCAATTTGTGAGGTCGTCACATCATGATCCTCCGCCGCAGCCCGACCACTACGTTCAGGAGCGTCATCAACAGCAGGATGCACTGCGGTAGCCTATTAAAGCGTGTTCAAGGCGCAAGAGGAGTTGAGCGGAGGATTTGAAACTTAAACCGCTTCTCGCTCGCTCTCTCACTTGTTGGGAACTTTCTGCCGTATTCCCTTGGTTGCCTGTGCGCCTGCCGGCTCGTTCCTTCCTTCGTTCGTTCTTCCTGCGTGAGGGGTGCTTGCAGCTGCCTGAGGCGTTTCCCACATAGAGCAGACCATCATCGTGAAACGATGTTTCCAAAGAAGCTTTGCTCTATGGGCCAGGCGCTCAAGCGGCTCCCTCTCGTTTTGAGAATCTAATCCCCCTGACGCGACGCTCGGATGGATAAATAGATGGATGGACGAACGTATGGATAACATTGAATGAGCGAGGACAAGAGTGAGAAGAGGCCGATTCGGCGCGAACGACAAGTCGGCGCGAACGACAAGTCGCCGCGCGACACCCGGTCCACTCGTAAGTCATCGGAGCCGCTGGTGAGGGTTATTCCTATTCTGCCTTCATCACAACGAACTAAAATCCGGCTTGGTTCCGATGGTTGAGATTGGCTTGGAACTTGGACTCCCATTCAAACACGGGGAATAATGTCGTTGTTCTTTCACAGCTGAGTCTGGTCCGTTCCACGTGAATAGGTCGCGTCGAATGCGGCTTTCGATTCCGTCCGAATCGACGCTCCTAGTCGCGGCGGAACTTCCAAGTTACTCCCGAGCATGATGCAAGCCTTCACGGGAGTTTCCATTTCCCAATCCATGAACAGATCGATGTTGCTCCGCGCGTGCGGCGGAAGGTGGAGGGCGTTGATTCTTGGGGTTCGCGCGGGTAAATAGCCGGTATCTCGTTCCGCGCTCAGAGGCTCGCTTGCAACACACAACAAACTGTTGGATGAGAGCGCGTCATCCCGTGCCAATGGCGTCTGTGGAATTTTAAAATATATCCGCAGGCTATCTCTCTCTTTGGGATTTGAATGGCCGATGCCGCCGACGAGGGCTCGGAAGCTCGCGAGGCTTTCGAAATGCAACAGGGAACTCAGAGTGAAGCCTCTGATATTAATCCCGGAGGACGTCGTCGTCCTCGTCGAGGATTACCGGAGGGGCTTGCTGCAGCAGCCGCCGCCGCCGCTGCCCCAACACCTCCCCGTTTCCCTCGTTCGCAGCTCAGCCTGGGAATGGGGGTGAAGGAGGGGAAATCGCCAGCACAAAACGACGGAGAGATTTGAATCGAATCCCTGGGTTCGTTTGTTCATTAAATTCATGTTCGGAATAAGGTTCTGAGTTTCAACTGGCTTAGCACAACGATGCGTCTTCGTCGCTCCGAATCGAGTGTCTTCCGCCGCTCCTGGTGCTGCTTCCGCTGCTCCGGCTGATCTTTCTACCGAAGCCTTAACATCAATCTGGAATAAGTCGCATTTTAACTGTACGACGAGCAGCTTTGGCCTCTCAAAGAATCTGCAAAGAATCGCAAAGTACGACGGTAACTTTGGATGAATTTTGTGTCCCAGCAATCGTGGCAGAGCAGACCGATTCCCCAAGCCGTTCCCACCTGACTTGCTGTGAGTTCTCTCGGAAGCTAACCGTCCAACGAGTCGATGCCCCTGGATCTTCAATATCCCCTCTCTCTCTCGAGTAACACTCCAATCTTCCCTGGAAGATGTGTTAGATATCGGTAGCGTGGGCAGGATGAGAAAAGACCTTGAGACTTCCGAGGCAATGCTTGGCCCCTCACGCGTACAGGGAGTCTCAGACTCATAACTCGACTGAACTCTTAAGGAAAGTTGTAAAATCGTTTGTGGCCCAGGTAGACGCGACCTTCGCACTTCCGGAGCAATTCGCTCTTTGACTGCCGAGGCGTCCAGGAGCCTCAAGCCAGCTATAAAAGGAGTTCTGTCTAGCCAGCAGGAATTCAGGCTGAGCTCTCCCACTCACTCATTCATTCGGTCATCAATCGTTTATCGGACTCGCTGCTCGTTCATCGATAGATGCAGCTCTACATCAATTCCTGGACTTGCAACGAGGAGTAGGAGCCGGCCCTCGCTCCATTGTGGAGCCCTCGTCGTCAATTATTGCTTTGCCAGAGGCATTTCGTCCGTCGCTGCCTCTGCTGGCGTCGGTGGTGGAGAAGCGAGCGGTGGTGTCGGCAGTTGGTTCTATTTCATTAAGAATATCCTGTGCGATTAATCGCGATTCGTGCACTTGGACAATTGTAGTCGCAGTTCGTTCCCCCGTCCGCCCGGGTCGTTGAAGAGGCCCGGGGGCTGTTGCCAGGTGACGCCCGCCTCGGTTTTGGGGAATGCGCCAGCTCGTTCCCCGGAACTCGATGAGCCGGCGAGGAGAAGAAGGAGACGAGAAACAGATAGAGCCGGAACCGTCGGGGGATTTTAATTGTATTCGTTCGGTACTCGTTCCTGGGCTTCTGTTCCGACAACGGCAAAAATGCGCGTTCCATCTCCTCCTGGTCTGGTGCTTGCACACACAGACGCGCTAATGGAGTGGAACCCTAGCCAGCCAGCCGGCCCGTTCACTGATGAATACGAGGCATACCCTGGAGACCACCCCACCTCATCCGAGCAGAGGAAGACACGGAGACGCGGGAAGAAATTCTACTCGATCGCCTCGTTCCATGTTGGAGGGCTTGCAACTTTTTACTTGAAGCTACCGGGTTTTTCGTTTCCGCCATTCCTCGAGGGGGTTTCATCACGCTCGCGCCGCATGGAACGTCTAGGAGCACTGCTCGAATCCTCACTCGAGTTCTGATTCCGAGACTCCAGCATCTGATGGATGGGCCTGTGCTCTCGGCCTTAGGATGAAAGCTACAGCTCAAGGTCTGCCAGCCACAAGCCTGGAACTCGCTTCGAACGTAAGCAGGGGCTGCTTTCCACTCCGCGGAACGGTGAGAGTTCGACAGGGCTCGGCAAGGGGTGGACGTCCGTGCTTACCTCGGCACTTCCGACCAACGAGCAGAGCTATTGATGAGTTGTGATGTTTTTGCATTTTCGGGTCATCGTAGTGCTTGAGTGGGTCAGCGAGTGTTCTCAGCGAACTCGCTGCGTAATGGGTCGCAAGGCGTAGATCTGCGGAGGTAATTTTGAAAGTCGCTTAGCATCTGAATGGTGAGTTAATCCTCACAGGACACACTTTGGAGGCAAAAAGGACCAATTTGCATCTCAATCGAGTCGGTTCGAGGGCGCGCCGGTTGGCTGCCCGCTCTGGTCTCCGGTCCAGACTCTTCTCAACAACCGTTGCTGCCATTGACGGCAGGGTGTAGCAGATTAACAACACGAGCACTCGGCGGTTTAGCGGGCGCACGTCTTCAACACACTGCGAACTCCTTCAGGGTGTCCGATGGCTACCGACATCGAAGCGGCGCACGGCTGAAAGAAAAAGCGAGGAATCAAGCTATTCACAGTCGACGTTCTGCTTCCGTCGGTTCATATTTGGACTGACCTCCTGATTCGGGCGTTAGACCAATATTTGCCTTGATTTGCATAGTGCTTATTCGTTCCTTCGCTCGACCGGTTTTTTTTCGCCCTCAATCTCTCGACTTTGACCTCTGCACTTCCTTTTTTCCTTCTTGATTTTTTGAAAACGACTTCGCCGACTCGGTTCTGTTCGGATCTGGAGAAATCGAGAGCGGGCGCCTGAATCGAGGAACCAGAAGGAGAGCGCCAGGAACGCCAGAGGATCCATTAGGAGGAACGAAAATGTAACCAGAGCCATGAAAGGCCCCATTGTCTAGTTTTGTGAAAATTACTCCGCATGTACCGTGCCCTCTTGCGTCCTCCAGAATTCAAGGAAACAGCCGTCTATTCCCAAACTTCCAGAAACCGCCGGCCTGTCAACGGGTGTCCGTCCATTGGGGATGATCATCCAGGTAGCCGCAGACACCAATCGAAAAGCACGCCTGTAGATTTCGTCAAGCACTGAGACTGAAGGAAAGCGGGGTAAGATTTTCCGTTACGGGAAGCCCGAGTGAGGGACCTGCGCGGCCCTCCGTTGGAGAAAACGGCGCATTCCATTCTTGTTCACGCTGAACATCGGATCGCACAGCTCGTCCTCAAATGCGAGTTGATTCAGTCCGCCCGGCCTCAAATACGAGGCCGTATGCACGTCGCGACTGGATAACATCTCCACCGAAAGAAGAAGAATAATAATCGGCCGGCTAACTGACGAACGAAGACGAGCCGCACGCGTTGGAAGTTCATTTGAAGGTGAATCTCGCCGAATCCATTCGGAGCAAACCGAAAGATCCCGGTTTCAATCTCCGACTCGCTCCACTTCCCGCCATTAGGAATGTCTTCAGCTCCTTTTTTCGTTTTCCGCTATCTAGCTTTGCTCTCTCACAGTCAGTCTGGTGATGCCGCTGCTCCCTCAACGGCCTCCATCCTCCTTTCCTCGTCCGCTTCGAGCCGGGTTCTCCTTTTCTGCGCTCCCATTGTTATCCAAATGAAAGTTTTTAATGTCAAACATAACGTTGATAGAGTTTCTTTTGCGATGGAGAGGGAAAAACTGCACTCGGAGATGGTAGATGGAATCCGTCTCTGTTTGACGGCGAGCTCTTCGGTTCCTCCTTCTTCTTTACACCCCGCTCGTCGGCTGGTGACGGACCAATCCTGTTTTTCTCGTTCCTCCTCCTCCGCTTCTTCTTTGTCGCTGGCGAAGAAAGCGCGCGAACTTTCGATTCCGCGCAGGATTCTCCGCGCGGAGTGATTCTACGGGTGTTCCTCTCTTCTCGAATCACTGTTTTCAAGCCATACGCGCAATGTGGCTTGGTTGCTCGTGCAGCGGATTGCGTCAATCGTGGGCAGGCTATTCGACCTGAAAGGTTTGATTATTCAAAGCGAATGAGCGACTGGGACGGAGGTCGACGTGCAAGTAGCGAATGATTTGGCTACATGCCCTCCAGCCGGAGGTGGTCGCGGAGCGTGGCGTTGTACCCCCTCCATTCTGCGAGTTTGATTCGGAATCGAGCCAAGGCTACTTCAGGTAGACAGTTCGCAGATCGCGAAATAATCTCTGTCTCCTCTCTGTCGTCGCTCGGTTCGATCCTCAACGCATTATAGCAACGAACAACGAACGTTGCCGCATCGAAGAAAGCGGCGGCTCCGACACACGCGAGATTCTATTCTTCTCCGTCTTTTCCCTCCATCCGTCTGTCGCTAAAGGAAGCAGAGGTCCAGGAGAGCGAACTGCTTTGTGTTGTGTTCCGTCGTGCCGTCAACGTTCTCGGCGAGGAGGCAAACAGCGTACCTACGTGTCTTGTCTTCGCCGCGTCGCTCTTGTTCCCTCCCTTATTTCTTCTCTTTTTGCACCGCTGTTCTCCTCTTCTTTCTTTCTGGATCTCTTTCCCATCAATAACCATCGTCTACTTGACACCTCTGAATCCTTGGTGCGATGTTGCGCTTTGTCGGATCGTCTTCGGTTTCAATCGTGACTAGGCGGCTCTCGTGACGCGGTCCGTCTTTGACCGGTGTCGGTACTCGCGCACCCGGTTCCGGATCCTGCTCCGAACCAATGCCCGCGAGATCCGATCAATCTCTCGGCATCTACATCATCCATACCTGAACCTCATCGTTCTGACCCAATCCGCTCCTTTTAACACAGGAGAGCAAGCAGTCGAGAAGCACGGAGCGGCCCGCATATTGGTTCATGGATGTCATGGCTCCTCGAAAGAATGCGACGAGTGAGATTTTGACAGAATTTCTCAATAACCCTTCACCTTGCCGATGTTCAAATGTACGTGCGCAGCGTCGGCCGCTCTTCAGGAGTGCCTCGTTTGTTCGTTCTCTCCTTTCATTGCCCTTTGAAGAAAATTTCCCTGTGATAGAGGAACGAGCGCTTTATTATTAAACGACGACGTCGGCAGCGGCGGCAGCAGCAACGATAGGGCGACGAGCAAGAGGATGAAGAATTCCTTTTGTGTACCGCTCGTGCCGCCGAAGGCACTACCAACACCAGTCGAGCCCGTTATGCGTCTCACGGCTCGCGTGTACACCAGTCTCACCTTTTCACTCCGTTTTTCAGCCCCGGAAAGCTTGTTATTTCATTGTTGAGAGGACGATCCGGACACTACTCAACGACCTCTTTAAAGCCCCATTGTAGACAGAACCTCGATTCGCTCGCTCGCGGATATCGATCCTCATTGAACATTCCCCTGGAGGGAATTCCCGGAACGCGGTCTGGGACGGAATCCTGAAAGCGTTGAAGTCCAGGACGCTGTTCCGCATGATTCCACTCCGAGGGATCCCGAAATAACGGCACTGGACAACACTGTAACGAGACGAAGGGATGATCAGCGGAGGAATTGGTCAGAAAGACTCGCGTGTAAACAGTTGGCGCCGCCGGGCTCACTCACTACAACTGCCATTGTGTTCGAACAAAGCACATCCAGATGATCCCAGCTCGTGGCGGGTTCGTGTCAGCGAGCCCTCGAAGCTTCCCCGCAAAGGAGAAAAAATGATCCTGTACTGAACTCGGATGGGGGTGAAAATTGATTAATTAGGAGGATAATGCATAAATTAATTTGCACGTTTCCGACAATGATAATAAGTTCATCAGACATCCATTGCCGTGACATGACAGATGGAGTCGAGGGTCTGTTCTACTTTGGAGCCGTCGAAATTGTGGTTAGCTGCTGCCGAGGGTCGAATCCCCATGGAAAAAGGAGGAGCTGTTGGATAAGGGGCGTTTCTCAACGCTTTTCCCCATCAGAGCGGGTTTTTGCGGCTGATACTTTTTCAAAAAATTTCTCTCTCCCTAGCCATGTTGAAATCCGAGAAACGGGTTCATTCCTGTCCCTCTGGCGAAGAACTTCGAGATCGACGCAAAGTAAATATCAACTTAGACAGAACGAAGCCGTTGCCACTACGTTCCGACTTGCGAGCAAAAGTGCAATATGTATGCCGTCCGTGGGGAGATGTCAACCGGTGTCACGATGATGGGGTGGATTTGGACAAGGTGTTGCGTGTTGCTGGAGACGAAACTCGTCTGCGACTTCCTTTGCTGGTGCCCATCTCTCTTGGGAACCACGATGAAGTTTCTCTCACTCCCCATCAGGATAGGGTTCTTCGAAACGCGCCGACGTTGATGTACGGGGGAGCAGCGGGGCAGACGACGTGGGACTCGGCTCACCTTCGAGGTTGTGTTCTCCGTGCGGGTACGATCTCTCGACGACTGGGATTCCGCGCCGGCTCGTTCCGTTGAAGCCAACTGCTGCGCTGGATCGTGTGCAAGAACCCTCCGGGATCGAGCAGCTGGAGGCCTGTATTTACTTATGTAGGAAATTACAACGAGAGATACATAAGATATATTTCGATTGGAGGGATGTTAATTTTATCTCCGCTGCTCACGTCGGGGTCAGGAATTCTCCTCCCGGCGTTTCCTGCCGCTGCCTCAGATGGAAGAAGGATATAAGTCCTTCGCCTCCGCTCGCTGCGATGATTCAGAGATAAATATCGCCTGCTCCTCGCGAGGGGTTGCTTCGATCGCGAAACAGCCGAGCAACCGCCCACATACTACTACCACCTCAGGATATATTTTCTTTTGGCGTGAACACCCTCACGGAAACCCACCACAACTCATGAGTAGGTGACTTCGCCCACGAAATATAGCACGGAACTCCTCCGACCGCACGTCGGGTAGGAAGGAAAGAGCAAGATCCGGTTGTTGGAGTCAGAGTTTTGCACGGACACGGCGAGTGGGAAGAAAGGGGAGATCATCGCTGATGATGAATCGAACACACCACGAGCGTATCGCGTTCAACCGTTCGCAACGTGTGGAAGAACTCAAGAATCCAAGGGGAAAACAGGACGCGAACGACTTTACACAACCTTTGGGCAGGCGCCGAAAGACCAACCAGGCTCGAACCTCCCTCCGGAGCGACATTCGTCCCACTGCCACGTCGAATCCACTCCGATTCCGCCATGTACCCTCACAACTCTTCTTGTTCCTTCCTGAGATATCTCAGAGTAGCTCGATGGGAATCACCGACTCGGACGGAGATTATCTGTGATTTGAGCTCCGCCACTCCTGATCGTAGTCCTCGAGGACAGGTAGCAGCGATCTCCCTCAAATGAGCATAAATTCATCCGGATGTAGGGAACATCGCTACACAAATCCGCTTAGACTTGTCCTCTAACGACTTCGGACTGATTCTGCATTCAGCGTGGGTCGCCAGGTGCTCAAATGCCTCGAGTGAATTAAATAACACCCTCGAATCACAGATTGTGATTCGCAGCGCGCACATGAAGCTCGTCGAAATCTCGAGTTTCGATACCGTATCGAATGAGCGGGGCTTTTGTTTCAAGATTGAGAGCTGTGTCCAGTCGAATCTCTCCGCTCGGCCTTTCAATTGACTTCTGCAGAGGGGTCTTCGCCGACTGTGCTGAGAAAATGTCCGTTATGGAGCAGCTGCTTCCCATGCTATTATCGGGGGCTGGCCGTCGAGAGATTCCGAGTGAAATAGGCCGATGTGATTTTGATGAGCAGAGAAAATACGAGGCCGGGCTCCAGTCGCGCAAGCAGCTTTTGTTTTGAAAATAATTTCCGGGAGTCTGCAGGGGAGTTATGGCTGTCCGAGATCCTCCGCGCAGATGTTCCGGGACGCCGCGGCGTCGCCCGCAGCTCTCTGGCGGGCGCTATCAGGTGTTCCCGCAGCAGTTTCCACGGGTCCATGCTCTCCTTTGACCCGGTGCCGATCACTCCGGTGGAGAGTCGTGCTCTCCAGTCGACAACATAGTGATCCTTCACTCGCGCCGTTGAGGGTGCAGGCATTTTAGAATAATGTATCACAACGTGTCGAGGCGGCCAGAAACCACGCTCGCAGAGCTGTGAGGCGCCGCTTGTCCTGCAACGGCTCAAGCTGAACAGAGTGCTCCAACCCCGTCGAGTTCTGGTGACTCTCGCGGGGAATCGGATCTGGTTTTCATAATCGTTCGGTTTAGCGTGTTAACTGCCGCGAGTTCCGGCCGACGGACGCTGGCCAAAATGGTGGCTGATTAATGCTAGCCAGCGCAGGGCTTCTGGAGCTGGCAGCAGTAACACTGAACCTAATGCGATGAACTTTCAAGAGTTTATTCCATTAAAAGTTGCCTCCTCCCTAACAGCGGGCCTGCCTCGATTTCGAGGAAGTTTCTCTTTCCTCAAAACCTCCTTGGACGCGTTCGAGGTCGTCGAGTCTCTGTCGCGACGACTGGAAACCGAGGAAATATCAGTTTGGGGAAAAAACGGTTCCAGTCGGTGGTTCCCGGTTATGGCTGAGACATCCGGAGCGGGACCGTGAACAAAACAGCTTAGGGTTTGTGATTCCTCGGGCGCCTGGGTCACCTGACTTTTGTTCTCGCTGACATCCACGCGACCCGAGCTGGAGCTCTCAACAGCTCAGCTCCCACGCTCAAACAGCGTCGCGGGTCGCTGAAGTTTTTTGAGCCTAGCTCGAAATTGAATGCGGCGCTCAGAAGTTTCCTATTATTGCTGTCGAGTTTGTCAGAGGTAAACACGCCGCCGCCTTCAGCAACGACGCGAGCGAGCCGGGTCAGGCAGGTCGAAGGGGCTTGACTCGAAAGTTCCCGGTGGAAAATGAAGCCGAGCTCCATTTGTTATATTTGATGGAGCAGCCGTTCGCCGCCGCCGCCAACAACAGCATCTCCGGCACATCCTCCTCACGGAGAGGGATTTACGTTTTGGTGACATTGGCGTTATGGTTTCATTAGAGGTTTTTCCCCTCCTCAATCAGGAATGAAGGCGAGTTCTCATTTCAACATCAATTACAAGTGAATTGTTGGAACAGCGCGGCGCGACGTGAGCCGACCGAAGTCGACAAGGAAGAAGAGCACCAGCAACAGCAGACAGGATTCAGGGAGAGCCAACTACGTGTTAATCGTTGTCATTCGACTAATGTGGAGGAGAGCTGGCCAGGGGCCCGGGAAGGGAGGCCTGCGTTGTCAGGGGTCCGCAATTAGGCGACGCATTGCTGCACAACAACCCGCCAGACATGGTCCTGCTCCCCAGCCAGCCAGCGAGCGAGCGACAAATGAACATATCGCTCAGTCCCTCTCGGTCGCATTTGTCATATTGCGACGAGTGGTCGTGGCCCCGTTCAGGGACGTTCGCTAGTGAACAAGAGACCACCTACGAGCGCAAAACAGGTTCATCGGACCACGGATTCACCGCGACTCGGGCGCATTTCGCGCAACAAGACTCCGGAAGCAGCGAAACGACTCCAAAACTACGGGTCGGGACAGGATATCCGTGGGTAGCGGGAGAAAATGAAAGATAGCTCAATCGAGACATTTATCTCCGTCGGCGCGTCCCAACTCGACCTGGCGGGCGGCGACCGCTTTAGAGCGAACAACATCTCTGTGTTGACGATCCGTTAGGAGACCGTCCCTCATCCATCTCTGTTACCAACAGAACAGGAGCTAGAATCGTACTGGAGCAGCATCCTGAGAAACGACCAGTTATCGAACAAAAAGCTGACTCATTCAAACGGGAGGAGACTTGCCCACGGCTGGAACTGTCGCCGAAGGTTCGGGTGAGTTGAGACGATGATCCGTGCTAAGAATTAATTCTAATCAACTTGTGAGGAGAGGACGGAATGAAGATTCAGTACCACTCTCCCTCGCCGCTTTCCACCAACTATGGAGAATCGGCGGCTGCATTGCATCAAAATAAAGATGAGAAGCCCATTGTGAACCTCCTAAGACCGGTGTCGTCGATCTCGAATCTCCTGCTTCAACTCCTTCAACCAGTCCTCAGTCGGCGATCAGGGTGGTTTTCAACAATCCGGATTGACAAAGCCCTCCACATGTTTGAACGTTATCAGCCATAATGGACTCCAACCCGCTCGTTCATTCGAGGTCGCAATTACAGTCTTAATCGAAGAGAAATGATGCCGACGAGATGGGGGCCTGGATGGAGGATCCGACTCCCCTTAGAGACTGTTGTTCTTCCGAATCCCCAGATCCACGATTGCTGCTGTCTATGAGAACGAGGAGCGAGTCGGGACATTGCGCCTTCGGAGAGTTACGGTTCTCTCCCGACTTGTTCTGTATCTCCACGCAGGGATCGATGCCTTTCATCCTAGGAGGTGGAGAACTCATCCAAGACCTTGTTCGACTCTACAGAACGGCTCATGATTGAAGGCTTTTTCCGAGATATCTGCAGGAATCGACCAGAGGTCTTTGGGAACGCGGGGTTCCGACTCAGGAGCACCTCCAGCACAGCGACCGGGAAGTTGGCTCGTGACCTCGGAGATAATCCACCCCTTCAAAGTCCAGCGACAGGAAGTTTGGGCTTCAGGATATCAGTTCTGCCTTTCAGGATCGACGAGTTTTTTTCATTTCTCGAGAGGTGTGCGAGAAATGCGTTCAGGCACATTACCAGTGGAGCGGAATTGTTGTGCTCAGGTGGGCCTGAATAGAGTAGCGTTCCGCGGCATGAGCTCCGGTTCCGATCGACAGTTGTCCGTTTTATCTCAGTATGACCCGAGGCTGGAGCTCAAGACTGTATCAACCAGATCGAGGATGGAAAGGGACCTGCGGTTCAATGCTGACTCGGTCCCCTGCTCGGGCCAATGCGTTTCCACCCGTTCCACGGATGAGTCAGCCCCAGGATATATTTCTGCGGAGTTTCTTGTTGAAACGGCTCCTCGAACTTGGGGCAACACACGGGTCGATACCGTCGCGGGGAAGTACCACGCTCCACGTGACGCGTAGTGCCCACAGGTGACAGCGAGCTCGCCAAACGGAGTGCGCTGGCCGTGCGGACTGAGTAGCGTGTCAACGTAGGGCGTAGTCGTAGCGCGTTTCATTAGTTGCCCACTATTGAATCGTTTCATCAGTATGAAAAATGGATGCCGCCTGCTGCTGCTACCACCAGCGCAACCCTGTCGGGGTTTGTTGGTGCCGTGAGGTCGCTACGTGGACGGCGGAATGACGGACTCGCCAGCCCACTCGTTGGATGTACTCATGCCAGCCAGCTTTGCCACCGGATGGGAACTTGAAGTGATCCGGCCGGCGAGCTGGTTGGCTCGGCCGCTATCACCACCAAATGGAGCCTACGTGAGCTGTCACTCGAAACCGGATCGCTCAATCGGGGAGCCCCTCAAAACCCACCTCTGTCGGCCACGACTCCCTCCCGCCCCTTCATTGGCTTCAAAGTTGGACTTTGTCACGGCAAGGACGTTGCCTGGATTCGACACGCATTGCTTTGCGTGATGTCTTGTGCGAGTCACGCGGGACCTCCCTCCGCCGAAAACCATGATTCCGGCTCCACGGGAGGAGCCCCTGACCCCGCAGCGTTTCCGCGGGATTTTTTGAGCCGTTGGCGCGAAGCTCTCACCCGAGAGACTTCATACGTGTTCGCGGCGGACGGCCAATACTCAGTGGGCGGGGAGGTGGGCGCCTGATGAAAAATATTCCGCGGATCGGAAGTAATTTGATGAGACGAAAATAAATAACGACAAGCTCTCCTCTTGTCTGTCCGCATCGCTCCATCTTTCGGTCAACCGGTCGGTGGGCTCCGACGGAGCTGGTGGGGTGTCTCACTGGGCGCTGATCATAACAAGACATTATTAATGGGAACTCCCTCAGTTTCGCCAAGCCGTCCGGCAGCGAGCTGGCCAACGAAAAACCCGCTGGCCTATCTTGCGCTCCTGTGACTGACTATCGTGGCCTGATGTTACAAACAGACGTGACACGAAACGCGTTATTACAGAGGCCTCGCAAGCTGGCGATGAGTTGCGCCTGTGATCATCACCTTACCACGTCATTGTCATCTCTTCATAAGGCCAGGTGGTGGCTTTGTCCCTCGTATCCAGCATTAACGCTGATCGCCGCTTTGCCCAGTAGCCGGTTTGGCCGAAGCCTCCAATGTACGTGGTTCCCTTCCGCTACAAAGTCCCGCACGCCACGGAGGCGAACCGTTGTCGGAATCACCAAAATCAGAGAATCAGCTCCGCGAATGTTCCAGGGATCTTGTTCTCCTCTTCCAACCCCGGCCCGAGCCCTCGGCTCCTCGGAGTGCGGCCCGCGTGGCGGGTCATTGCCGTGAAATGGATTCTCGATGAAAAACGATCTCTCTCTCTCTCTCTGGAATTCTGAAGGAATTTATCACTCCTATCGGGCCCTGAAGGATGCATTCGATCGGTTGACGTTTGAATGACGCAGTAATTTAGCATCGCGTCGATAGTGTCTTCGTTAACCAGTTGGCCGCTTTCTCTTGGCGGTGTTTGCTCAAGGACGGCTCGCAACCACTGTTGGCTGTGGTGATGGGGCTAATGCTGGTGACAAGCGGAGGGGCAAATGACGCTCGCATTTCGACCACGACAGCGGCGGCGACCACGACCAATAACTCAAGCCTCTCTTCTCCTCTGACAGGCAGCAACGACGAGGACGGAGCTTTCGTTTGCTTTCACATCCACTTGATTGGGTTTGCACTGTAATCGATCCGTTCGTTTGTCTGTCTGCGTTCCCAGTTACGTCTCTACCACAGTTCGATCCCACGCCACTCGCCCTCCAGCTTCGTCGGCTGCTCGCGGTCTCCTGGCGAAGTCTTGGCTAGCTGGCTCGTTTGGTCGCTCAGCCAGTCAGTCATTCGGTCGGTGGCCCAGCGGCCGGTGGGGTGTGAACAAAGTGTGAAGGGCTTGTTTGCCTTATTTTTCCCTCCTATCGTTTGCTCCTTCGGACGAAACGCCATCGAGCTGCATGTCTCGTTTCCCTGAAACGACAACGACCCTCCGCCCTGCCCGGTGATCCGAGACTCTCTTCTCCTTGGCCTCCTCCTGGGCTCGCCAGCCGTGAGTTGGAACAGGGGCGAATACAAAAAAAACTTCCACCCAACGGGGCCCTCCAGAATATAAGCAATACAAGAGTTCCCCTGATGACGAAGTTTTGTAGAACACCCGCCGCCCGCCGGAGCTCACTTGAAAATTTTGAGATTTCCTTCGCATCCCGAGGATTTAATGGGAGCGTCAAGTCGTTTGTCCGACGTCAACCGAAGTGAACTTGATTGAACTCCGTCGCAGAGCTCGCAACGGTCTCGCAAGTCTTATTCTGATGCTATTATTGATCGAGCGAGCGTGGAATATATCGTAATCGATCGCAACCCTTCGAACTGGATGTGCTGGCGAGTGGGCTGCGCTCAACCTTTGGCCCTTCGCGATGGTCCGCGCGATTATCTCCGACGGTCGGAACCCAGCAGGACTCGGACGTGCTCAGTTGCGAGCTGTCAGGATTGAGGCTACGAGGAAGCGTCGGAAATAAATGAGAAAGTTATGAAAAGTAGTTTTGATAAACCGCAATAATGGACTGAGTGCCTGAGTAAGCGATGATGAATCTCATAAGACTGCGCCTCTAATGCTTCGCGCTAATGCTCCATCAGTTTGGGCGTCGATCGGCCGCCCGACTAAGCCGCCTACCTGCGCGTCTGCCGGACCGCTCGCTTCCTTCCTCGGACGTGCCCGCTCGACAGAACCGGTCTTCCATGAAAATCTTGAGAGAAAACCGGGCGACGCAGGAGCATGAAGTAAAATAGAAAAGGACGCGGGCGTCCGACGGGCCGAGCGTCCGTCAGGCTGACTTGTGTTCTGAACGGTCCTGCCTAATGGTGCTCTGATTGATGGAGTCACTGCTCCTTATGTTGCTCCGGCGACGATTTATTTCCCTCACTCCTTTGCTCCTGGCTTTGCTCTCAGTTTCCGTAGTTGCTCCTCGTTCGCGCATTCCGCTCGTCGCCTCGGTCGCACGTTGCTTCGTTTGTTGCTGCTGGAAGCTGTGCCGGAAGTAAAATTTTCTCCTCGTTGAACTCTGATCGAATCGGAGCGAGGACTATCGGACGACCATCTTACCAAACTCTCACTGAGCCACAGCGAGCGAATGTTATGGAAAATTCACAAAGCCACAAGGAAGCCACAGACAAGCTCGTCCGAAGGAGGCTCGTCACGTCCTTGCGCTCCCAGGCAACTCGGTCAGCTGTGGCTCAGGAAGCTAATGTAATGAGCTAGCCACCTTGGCACAGTGTGTCGTGGCATGCCAAGTCCACGCTTCCCGGGCAATATCCAAATGCGAGCACCCGGAGCATAAAATGAGCTTCTTTTCGGTCATATCTTGAAATTAGCCGAGCAATTTATTCAGCTTAGCCGAGAGTCGCTATCGGTCCCGATGACTAAGAAGAGTCGGCGGCGAAGTTAAGCTTGACTTTGGGTGACTGTCTACGCAGACCATGATCTCGCTCAACAGGAACAACATTTTGGGCGCCTGTTCGAGAAATTCCGCGCTCGCTGCCGCAGATTCGCCTCCACTGATCTCGCGGGAGACACGGGGCGTCATACATCGTTTGAATAAGATCTCTCCGGGGGTGAGGGAAGTCCATCCGACTCTCTCGTCTCGGATCAAGCTTTCCGCGTCCACCGCGTGCTAGGCGGGCTTTTCGATTCTCTCAATTTCTCAAAAACACTTCACCAAGACGGGTCTATCGATGGACATTCCGTTTCCTCCCAATTGAAAAGTTCCGAAGGAAGGCCCGGGAAATCCACGGAGAATAAGCTCAGGTGCGAATTTGGGAACCTCCGAGGAAAGCCCAAAAACCGTGCAGCTTCGCGGTGCGGAGATCACATCTCAGTGAGAAAGGCGACCATCGATCTGAAATGCACTCAATCGATCGATTCAGCGCGAAGAAAAACGTTACGAGGGAGCGTGCATTTCAGAGTTCGCTCCAGTCTCGGTCATCGGAGTTGTTTTTTCCTTCGTATTGTTCTTGCGGTTACAGGCAACGTTTGCTCTTGGAAGTTTCAATCTGTCCTGAGGTCAGCGACGCGAGTGAACCCGGAGTGGTGCTTCGGTTTGCCTGTTTCGGAAGCAACGCTGTCGTCCGTACGTTTTCTCCCTCCGGCGACAACGTGTGATCACGTCTCATCGGCATTTGCTCCCACTCGTCCATTTTCCCGTTTCCGCTCTCCTCCGAGCGATGTAGAGCTGCACTGACTCAGAGAGCAAGTTTTGTTTGTCAATATTCAGTTGCTGCAGTGGAAACAATTCTGATTCGTTTCCAATCGCAGGGTCCGCCGTCGTTGTTTTTCCTCTTCTCTCTCGAATATCGATGACAGCCGCCTGCCAAACAGACGAATACTCGGAATACATCGACGGGCGAACAGTAAAAAGTGCTCGTGTCCACTAGTTCCATTGATCTCCAACGTCGTCGAGCTGCGGTCAACCTCATGAGGGACGATGCCGAACGATCCCTTCGCGCCGGCGGGTACCCGGATCGGAGACTAACCGGCTGAAAAGTGATCACCTCCGAATGTGGAAGGACGCAGGTGGAACGAGAGGCTGTCTGCTACAAACAAAGCGAACTGGAACGAAGATTGCATCGCAGAAGTGGTCTAAGATATGAGCGGTCTTCTGTCGTTACCTAAGTGGCATGATCCGTCGAAGCGGTAGAGAACGACTGAGAGGGAAGCAGCCGAACACAAAAAAAGGAGCAACGTCTCTCCATCGCTCTTCGCTCGACATACAACAAATGACCTTTCATCCTGCAAAGAGGATGCCACGTACACAACTCGATAAGGCTTCGGTAATTGCCACTTTTATTCGGGTGAGCTTGCAGCACGAAATTACACAGTCAGTCTTCGACGTCGGGAGACACGCGCACACTGGCTCACAAAATCGCACCGAGGTCCATCACGAATCCTAAGACACAACTGTTCCGGATCGTGTGACCTCGAGCCGTTGCTATGGGCGTCCGGCTGCATCATCAGTTTCGCGACTAATACGACGGCGACGTGGCTCTCGCCCCGCTGCAACTCGACGACGCACTCCGACGCGAAACAAAGTTCAATATCGGCTCAAAGCTGCGAAAAAAACCGGGAATCGCTGAAATCCCTGTCGAAGCTCTGGATGCGCGTGAGAGGCTTCCGCGAGCGAAGGCCACATGCACGCAAGGCCTCATGCGCGGACGAGGCTGTCTTTAGGAATCTTTCATTGTCCTTTGAGGAAGAGGTCCCGATCTTTGAGGCAACCTTGGGAGCGCATTCAACACGAACGCGCTTTTAGTTTGCCGCCCCTGGAAGTTACTCTACTGTTTGGTGCAATTTTCCCGTGGGCGTTCCCGTGTTATTTTCGTTCCCCGCTTCGCAAACTCGTTGTTTTTGAACAAACTTCAAAATGATTAAAATGTCGATAGTCGCTGCTGTGCTTTGGTTCGTTTCTGTCCCACCCCTCGTTCTCTCACCGCGCTCCTGCCTATCCTTCGCGTCTGCCGTTGCCTCCGCTGCTTTTGCTCCTGCCGCTGGAGTTGCTATCCGATAACAAGCGAACCCGGCTCAATCCGTCAACTTTATGGAATATCCGAAACAAACAATGCTCCGCTCCCGAGGAGATCGCGACAGCAAGAGACTACTCCCCTACCGAACTCTGGTGCTCAGCTGCCAGGGAAGGGAACTACTCCGAAAAAGGGATCCCGCTCGTTCTGATAGATGAACTCGACTGACGGTGAAGCACGAAGACGTATGGCAGAGAGAGGTTCACAAGAGGGAAAAAGTCAGGAGTCGCAGATGCACACGCTTCGAGATCGAGTCTTCGAACGATTCCGGTCGACGAAGTCGTCCGCGGGCTCGAGCACCGACCGGAATCGCACCGCTATTCTCACAGTCGAACCGCGGTTGGGTTCACGCTGACCTTTTGGCACAAACAATGCCGAACAGGGCGGAAAGGCATTCTGCGAGAGAATCTGCCTTCCTTGTCACTCCAGGACTGCGTTTTCCTTCGGGAAATGTTTTTTATTTTCATTTCATTTTAATATGAGTAAATTACGTTCGAGTGTGGATAAAGTCAGAACGAATGAAGATTCCAAGCGGTTCGAAAGGGGCTTCGATGGGAGCATTCATCGAGACATCGTTCGTCCCCTCGCAGACGAGCGTGCAGGGTAGGGAAATCTTGTCTCGTGGGGAGCTTGAATTCTCCCCCCGGACCGATTGCTTAATCTTGGCGCGGACGTTGTTGGAAGCAGCCGTGCAAAGAACACAACAGCGTTTCGACAGCGGCACGCTTATATCTCGCGTACGATCATGAACGTGACGTCTCTATAAACCGCCGTTGCGTGGGTGCGTGGGTGAGAGAGTACGAGAGGGGCAGATAAACGAAGAGAAAGGGCTCGTTTCGTGCCGCTTTCGCCAATTCCGTCCATATTTTATTCAGGCCCCACTCGGATACAGTGAACCATGGCAAAATGAACAGAGTTATCAAGCGGCCACTCATATGAGCTCATTCCAATCGCACTCGTGTATCGTACACACGTGGACTCGAACATTCGGGAGAGATAAACTACGAGTGCGGAGGGATCGATACAAATCTCTGTTCGCTCGTTCCTAGGGCTCTTTGGGGGCATTTTCCAGCTCCGGGGAGATTCGGGGATGCACCCGACGTTGCGTCGTCGAACGAGAAGAAATGTAAGCTTCAATGCTGGACTTTTAGTGCCTGAATACTGCGCAACTTTGCGGAATGGAGCCATCGGAGTATCGCGAGAACGGAGCGAGACAGCAAACGAAGATCTACCGGAGACTTTCTTGTGGGAGACGAAGAAGAGACAAGGAGCGAGTTCTAGGAATCGAGGGAATGTTTGGGCAGAGATTCTCTAACGAATCGAAGGAAATAGTGGGAACGTCTGCAGAGAGAGTATTAAGTGAGGTTATGAAACTTCTTCCAGCAGCGACGAGAGAGATAGAACGACGCATTCCGACTCCTAGGCAACGTTAAGGTTTTTCCAAGAGGAGCTCGAACGCGCAGTCCGAAGCGAATCCCGACAGTTCCACCGCCTGAGCTCCCAGAAACGACATTGCTGAGGTCTGTGTTCATTGTGAACAAACCAAGGAGCCTTGCGCGAGCGATCCGGATGATCCGTCAATTTATTAGCACAGTCTGCTGCAGTCCTCGCCGTCGTCAGGGAAGTTCGGCCGTCCCCAGCGCCACCTCCCCGCGCGTACTTGATGACCACGATGAGAGAGTTTCTACCTCTATGACCTACAAACTGCGGGTCTTATTCCGTCTGCCCGAGGTCTGTCCTGTAAGTGCTTCCGTCCGTTTGTATGTGTCCTTTTCCCGGTCCTGTTCTCTCTTCTCCCCTTCTACACCCCTCAGTCGCGACCGCGGGGAGTGCGGGTGAGCAGCCACCGCGTATTCGAATTGCAGCTTCTAACTGTTACGACAGTTTTCCTGGGAGACGCTCATTAGGAGCGCTCACCTTATACTACTGATACGGCTTCTTTGCGAGGTGGTTGCATTATGAATCCGCTTTAAACGCGGCACGGTTTCGAGTTGCAAGCCTGCTCCAGATGCACGAGAACCAAACGAGCGACAAACGTAACGTGCCCGACGGAATGAGAAAGCACCGTTTGCATTAGACATGATTAGAGCGAGCTCGGAGTTTCGCAAGATGAGCGCGAACTTTTCGACTGCACCTGAAGGAGTTTCCCTTTTTGTCGTGCCTCCGGATCCAAGGGCCTGATTTTGCGGAACCTTCCCCTGAGGATATTCCTGTTTCGGCCGAAACTGTCGAACGATTCCTGAGGGTTCGGGTAACGTGAGCCTGATTTGCTCCACGTATCGGGGCCTACCAATCAATTCAAAGAGCCTAGACCAGCTGTCCGCTGTCGAACAAACTACCATCGAAGCGATTCCGCCTGGAATCGGAAGAATTTTCGAGTGATCCATTTTCAGTAAGTTGAGGTCACGGCGGTTCGATCGGTCGGCTCTTCTCGCGACGCGACGGCCACACCGTTGGAACGGACCGGGAAGGGGCGTGCTGGCAGTACGTGCGCCCGCCTCGCCACCGGCATGGCGGGTGAGCAGCGGCATTGAGCGTGACTCGACGTGAGGGTCGCCCACCCTAATTGAGTTGTAGGCGAGCTGTCATTGTAACCAACGGCAGGGAGTTCGCTCCGTTCAGTCAGCTTTCGCCGGGGCAACCTGCCCGCCGCTGAATACCCACCTACCCTCAGACCCCCATAAGCTGGCGTCGCAGGCAACCAGCCGCCCACCGTCCCCGGACGCGCCCGTGCCCGCCTCTCAGGGGCTGGGCGAGGGGGGTGGGAGGAATCGATCCAAGCGAGCTTGCTCTTTCGCTAGCCGTTGAGGTGCGGCTGTAACCAATCTGGAACGTACACGGATCACCCGCGATGGTCGCTTTGATTGTAGCGGTAATTGCCCCCAAGTGATCGGGGCAGGCCTGCACAAAACTTTGTCCAATTTTCTCGGGGCTCAAAGCGATAGAGAGCGATTCCATATCCGCGACGAACACCACCCCACCTACCCGCAGGAGTGGCAACGAGGATCTTCAAAAGTTTCACCCTTCAGCGAGCTCTGAGCGCACTCAGATGGATTCAGGTGGATGCCCGTAATTAGCGCCGTCACTCCGCATGCGCGACCTGGAAGCACCCGAGCAGACACCAGCCTTCCGACCTCGGGCGAAGTCAGCTGCGCTCGCGCCTACACGATTGTAGGTGCTGACAATTCCTGATTGAATCAACCTCTATCGCTCAGTTGGGGGTTTACGGACGCGCCTTTTATAATTGCGTGGAGGAGCTCTGTTTGGATCGGTTTGGATCGTTCTCTCCCGTCGCATCGAGCTGTTTGATGACTGAATTCCATGCAGCCGCTGCCTACCCACGCCGGAAGAGGAGAGAAATAATTCTATACGTGAGAGGGCGCGGAGTCTTGAACGAGTTCAAACCTATCCTGGCGTTTAGCCTCCTGTCGAAACGCAAAGAAAAAGTTGCGGTTGCCAGGAGTTGTATTTTGTGTTATATTTCTGACCGTGAATTCGCGCAACGAAAGTCCGGCCATCGAAAGCCATATTTGTTGGTGACTTCTTGAGTAAATGCTGGGGCAAATCGTTCGATGCCCCCTGAGTACCCCCACGGATGATGAGGCTGCAGATCGAGCAAGCGAAAAACGGACCTCGGAGAAAGTGTCTATCGCAGCAGACCGGGAAGGCGCGAACGTCGCGTTTTCTGCAAAACCGTCGGAGCTGAATAATGTTACTCCGTTGATCGCTCCTACGATGTCTTCCCCTCATACTCCGGAGGCCCTGTTTTCAGGAGGGTTCTGGAAGGTGGTAGCGTCTATTGCGCAAGGAAGTCGCCGTTGAAGGAGATTTTTTCGCTCACTGAGTAAGTTTAACTTGCAATGTGACCTTGATTACTTGGAAACGAATGAATGAATACAAAACTCCTGTCAGGCGAGTGAGCGGGTTGCCTCGCTAGATGGTTGGCTTTTCTTGCTTCAGAAACACCGGCGCGCTGCCGCCGGAGCTGAGGAAGCTCATCCATCTTAGTTAGTTGGGCCAAACTTCGAGCAGCGCCCCACTGACTCAACTGATTCCTGCGTCAGCGCTTGCCTGCCGAGCCTTCTGCCTCGTGGCCTAGTCTGTCGTCCCGTCTGGACGGTTGGCCGGACTCGTTCGGTGGCCTTTTTGTCGACTCGCGAGACTAGAACTCACCTTGACTGCTCGGCCATGGAGCAGCAACAGCGAGTCCGAAGTGTGCTCATGGGGGGAGGCCCCCTGACTAATAGCTGTCGCGCACACTTCCAAGAACGCGTTCCCCTATGACAAAGCTAATTTGCGTCGTAGCGGTACCGATCGCACCGAACGGAAAACAACGACAACAGCTCCGGGAGTGGGGCAGGTTGCGCACGCAAAGCCGCAACGAGCCGTTTGTCAAACTGTTGGAATCAACCGCAGACTCCCTAGCGCCACCAGGCTCGTTTTTCTTCCGCTTCTGCTTTCTCTTCTTCTATTCGTTTTCTCTTCTCGGTTCACGAATCATTGCACTCCGGACAACAAAGCTTGTTGTGTCCTTCGAGGGCAACGAACGGTGGTGAACGAGGTAAAGATGGCTTAGTGTGCGACGCTGTTGCACCGCTGATGCTCACCAGTGGCCAAGATCCCCGTAACGATTTATCGTTTTAGTGGGTGAACTCGGGAAAAGGCGTCGGTGTATCGGTCCGAGTCTTCCCGCTGAAACAGTTGTCTTGGAATGACTTCCGTCCTTCCCGCGCTACGAGGAAGTGATGAGATTTCCCGATTTGCCTCCGTCACGATGAGATTGTGTGCGGTCGACACTTCAGTCCACACGCGCAGGATCAAGCCAAGCGGGCGTAGGATGTGAGCCCAGATTCGTATATCTCGCGAGAGAGAGAGAGCGAGAGCTTCCGTCATGCCGGATCCTGCGCTCGAGAGTACCTTCCGATGCCGAAACGTCTGTCCATTGCTGTTTGGCGGGAAAAAAAGTGCCCACCCCCACAACGAGCTGCCTCCCTCCGTTCCCTTGCGCGGATCTCCCGGTGTGGTCCAAATGGGCGAAGCACTCGTCCGTTTCACCGGCGGAACGTCACGGCGAATACCCTCAGTTTCACGGTGAAATCGTCACGGTTAGAAGTTCCTAATTGAATTAAAGTTTTTCAGGCGACGAGTTTGAGCGCGAACTTTGCAGAGCGGAAAGCCATTCACACACGTGAATAAGAATGACTTCGAGTTCTGTCGACGAGCCTGAGGCTTGCAAACGAGTCTCCTCTCCAACCTACTGAAGCAGCCATAAGCGTTTATGTGTGTGTTGTGCGCGCTAGCCGGCGCGTCGTCGAGCAATTTCTATATATCGCTCTCGCGCCTTGGTCGTTCGGTCGGTCGCTGTAAAATTGCACTTTAAAAGTTCGAGGGGCACAGGCAGCCCAGAAGTGAGAGGGACGTATAAAGAAACAGACGAAAGAGCCTCCCATTCGATCGGCGACACCTTTGGCTCCAGTCTTCGCGTTACGGGTGTGGTACCAGACAGGAAACGAAAGGCGGGCAGGCTACTTCGGCGTCGTGCGACCGATAGGGGAGAGGAAAAATTGGCAAACGGGAGCGGAAGCACAGAAAGGAAAACTTCGAGCCGGCAATAAATAAATAGACACATTATGGAACGAGGTGAAGAACGAGTCCGCTCGATCCACCCTGCACCGATAGCTGAGTGTCTCAGAGGTGGGACCCGCAGCCGGGCAGGCGGGTTCACTGGCTAAGAATTCTTTCGTTGGCCTTCGAAGGAATTTTTAATATGGCCTTATTGCTCGTCGAGTGGGGAACCGAGAGAAAAAGTAGAAGAAAATCTCACTTCCCCCGCCTGACTCCGAACTATAGTCTCTTCGATGCGTTCGAGTCGGGACGAAATGTGAGGAGAATAAAAGCCGCCACGATCATGAACGCCGACCAACAGAATGTCAGACCGAGCACCTCGACGACCAACATGTGGCTTCGGATGCATTGGTCCGCACGAGAACCGTCCAGGTCATCGCTCAATTTCGTCTTTGTTGTAAGCGGCTGCGACCTATAGTTCCGCACGCAGCTCGCCCTCACATCGGTGGGGATGGTGGCGCATGTCCCCTCGCATCGTTTCTGAACAATGTTTAATGCTTGCCAAAGCTAGCTTGCCCGCCCGCGTCTATCATTCAGAGCCTATAATGCTTGCACCCGGCTTTCTCGCTATGGCTCCGGCGCCCTGGTGTAATATCGAGTGCTTCTTTCGATACACCGAGCGACCAACCAAACAAGTCGGCTAGGCGGACCGCTCTCCGGATCACCAGTCAGTCGAGAGCCATCTCGCTGTGTTTCCACCGCCCTGAGCACGAGGCATGTGTTGCGCGCTTTTTATAATCATTAAAAATTTCACAATAAAAAAAAACGATTTGCATCCTCTGATGTTGCAGCCATCTTCCTCGGGCCTCCTGTGTTCAAGATGGCGTCGAAGATTTGATACGGAACAGCTATTCCAGCCTGCACTCTGATGATTCTGATTCATTTTCGAACTTCTCCTCTTCCTCAACCAGTCTGAAAAAGGGATAGATTCGAGGAGCTGTGAACGAGCCTTGAATTCTGATAAGGGCTGAAGTGTCAGCGCAAATGAGACGATGAAATGGAACATAATGAGATAAGAGCGTCAAATGCCCTTTCGCTGTTTTAGTGCAGGGTGCGAAACAGAGGACGGAGTCTGGCTAAAAAACATCGCACGCGATGAATAACTGAATGAGTCACGCGGTGACCGGCCGCTCGCCACTTTCTCCTTTCTTTCTTCATGAATTCTTCTCCGTCGTTGTCATCCAGGCTCTCCTCGAGTTTCTCCTTGCTGCTCGATCGCACGAGTCCAGATGGCCGATGAGCAGCAGCGCTCGGCCACTTTCTTTATTACTTACTGTTTGCTTCTGACTCCTGTATGATCCATTAGCATACTACTAGATCGAATATGGCTGACCGACATTGGCTTCGAGTTGGTGACATTCGTTCCATGTTCCTGAGCTCCTCGTTCCCAATGACAAATTCCTATGTACTGCTTGGAAGCAGAATGCTCAAACTGCTCTCGATTCCGAGATCGCTAGCCTGTCCAAGGAATTTCAGGAGGTCCACAGAGCCGGGATATAGCCTTGTCTCAAAGCAAAATATTGCAACGAGGCCACGTCGGCGAGTCCTACCTCGTGACGGTTTGAAGCGGTGTGAGATGATGGCGATCGATGCACGTGCTCCACTACCTGGAGCTCGAACGGAAACGGGGACGCGGATGACAGGATCCAGGCTCAGGGCCGAGAGCTCAGTGTGAAGATCCAACGAACACGAGTGGAAACCTCCTGAACGTTATTCCCATGGCTCACTCTGTCTGCATTCACAGGTCAACTCAACGAAAAACTGTGAAACGCAGCGCCTCAGTTCCTCTCCCGGAATCACCTCGTCCGATGATTGCCGCCCGGCTGTGTGGTGCAATCCTCAAATAGTTCTAGTCGTAACGTAGGCTCCACCGCCGATTTGAATCGAACCCCCAACGGAGCAATTTCTGGGGTACACGCTCTTATTTTCCTAGCCTGAGGTGTCTCTCCGAACCGGGGGCGTTTGTATCTGCCGGTGCCGCTCGCGGCTCCCGAACCCCGCGACTCCTTTTTGTGGACTTTTTTTGCCTTCGGATGGTTCCAGCGGGGATGCCGTTCATTCCATCGCGGTTGACACTCAAGTGCAGATCTCGGATCGAGTAGGTCACACTTCTCTCAAGATGCTGGCATCCCGATGCTGAGGATCGAGCCCTAGGAATTCCTGACTCTTTAAGGTTTCGAGCACTCCCGGTACTCGAGGTATTTGCCAGAGCTTGATGTTGGCTGTTATTTTCCGGTTCTCTTGATGAGGAGGGAGGGATGCCTGCAGCGAATCTATCCTCCGACTGCGGTCCAGGATCATGATGCACAAACATCATTTTTCCTTATGCAACATACACGTGCCTACACAAACGTATGAATTTCTACACTCAGTGACGACGGCGAAATGTGGAGTGAAAAGTCGTGTTCGACGGGGCGGATCAAATGCGAAACGCATTTTTGTTTCGAAGCCGACAAGCAATGCGTTTCGCATAGGGGGGATGGATAGAAAACGAATCCAATCCAGCATTACCCTTGTCGAATTCAGGCCATACTTTCGCTCTGGCCCGGCTTACCTACCGACCCGGATGCATAAAGATTGCACTCCGTTTCGGGAAGCCATCATTCATGCGGTGTTAGAAGCCAATCCGATACAACACGCACAGGATGGGCTCATTGTGTCACTCAGCAACTCCGCTGCCCTTCTCGCTGGAGCTGTTCTGTCATTCTCCGCCTAGAATGGAAGCTCGACGAGTACGCATCACACGAATAATTTCGTTGCGTCTCTTTTTCGTTTCTTTCTTTCGTTTCCCGAGTGGATTGCTTGAACGCGCCCAGATTCACAAATTCTCCCGATCACCGCTTCGATCGAAGCTCTGTAAAAATTCTCGTCAAGAAATATTCTCATCCCGAGATCAGAATCCAGATACGGAGATCATACAAATGGCAGGGCCATTGATAATGAAACGTTTTCTGCAAACAGTGAGACCACAGCGTCAGAATCCACGACCACCATTAAATGCACTGTGTGACCGTCCATTGTAACTATTTGCCCAGGTAGGCTGATAAGATATGAAATATTAGGCGTGATGTGTCTGACCCCATTCCGAGGAGGTTAACGCGTGGCACTCCAACACAATGAATTGTTACTTTTTGGGTCTGGATCATCGGGTTCCGGCAGTTATCCTAATGCTGCACTCTCCAGATCGGCTCGAAACCTAATTGAGATTCGCGGCATTCTGATCCTAGTCTCCAGGTTCTCACTTGAAACATTCGAAATGCTCCGAACAACGATCGGAACCCCTGTGTACGTGGACCGAGAATTTGAGTCTCCGTTCGACCCTCCTTGCGCAACCTGCATATCTAATCAAAGGCTAAGACTTAGTTAATATACCTAGCTAATAATTCATTGTTAGGCCAAGGGAACCAAGGACATATCTCCTGAGGGAGCCAACAGCGAGGAACTCGATCAGTCTTCACCCCAGCAAGCGTTTCACGCGTTCATCGAATCAGCTGCGAGCACTAGCTCTTCACCTTCAGCTTTTCAGGCGTAATTATATGAAGTTTTAGGGCTCAAAACGGGTTCTCTCTCGAGTGAGCTAGCCGTACGAGAGCTTGCTGATCCCACGACAGTTACCAGCGAATGAGAATCATTGTGGAATTCCCCTCCACACTCATGGCGTCATCGGAATTCTCAAGTTCACGAAATGAATTTTGAGCTTTCCGTTATATCACGTTAGCCGATTCACTTTCAGAGAATCTTTATTCAAGAACTCACTTGGAGGCACCCGCGCAACACACTTACACCGGGCGAACCAGAAATTGAGAATGTGTCGATTCACGAAAAGCGGTGGCGGCTTCCTTGAGCATTTAGAATGAAACATTTGCTCCGTTACTCCAATACCGTTGCGAGCTACGAGTTGGATTCATTCCGGGATTAAACGATTGGCGAACACAGACATGGCCGCTTGAAAGAATTGCTCGCAGAACGGAGTTTTTGTCTTCGTCGAGGCGCACGAACAGCTTCGCGTCAGTTCCCTTCACCTGAAAAGAGAGCCGAGACTGTTGCGATCGAGGTTCATCGATGGACTTCCCGACGGACTGCACTTGTGGTCGACTCCCGATTCATGCATCTGCTTCGGTTAATCGTAAGCGGTTGCTCTAATGTTAAGAACGATGTATGCAAAATATCGTGGCTGCGCATCGCATGTTTCGGGTGTCTGAGACGGAAACGCCTCCGGTGTCAAAGGGTATTCCCTTGCAATGGTGGGAGTCTCTTCCCAATTAACCGAGCAATGACGTCGTAGCCAAAACTCCCAGTTGTCTCCTTTCTCCCCTGTACACATTTCCGACAGCTTTAAAAGGATGGGCTCTCCCCGGAAACGTCGCTTGCAATTCGCAATTGTTCGTTCTGTCTCTAGCTGTCGTCGTTTCCTGTTGTGTGCTTTGTGTTTCTTGGAGAAAGCTCGAAGTGTCCAGATCACTCTCAACATCGTTAGCGTCTTGTCCCTACTACTTCAGAATGCGTGTTGTCTTCGCCATTGTTGTGTCCACGCTTCTGCTGGGTGCTCAAGCTTTCGATAAAACGTCGGTCGCCGTTGGACTCCTGGGATACGCCGGAGGTTATCTGAAAGGATCCGCTGTCCACAACTGGTACACCGGAGGCTATGGAGGTTACGGCGGATACGGAGGCTATGGTGGCTATGGAGGTTACGGCGGATACGGAGGCTACGGCGGATACGGAGGCTACGGTGGTTACGGAGGCTACGGCGGTTACGGAGGCTACGGAGGCCACGGCGGTTACGGAGGACATGGCTACAACCCGTAAGCTTGACAATTTTCTTCCGATGTCTCGATGAATGTTCGTTGCGAAGTTCGCGACCTCACCTTCTCTTCGTGGAGTCGATTTCTCTTTCGGATGTTCCATGAGTTTGTTTCCTCCGGAGATGTTTGAATAGAGTCGTCGGATCATTCTTCGTCCTACAATTTCAGTCACCGGTACGGTGGATATGGTTACCATGCTCAACCTGGCTACGCTTATGGCTATCCTCGCTCAGGCTACGGCTACGGACGGTAGACCACCAATCGTGGAAAAATGCGAAGCTGTGTAATGTACCTCGGCGTCATCCGGTCATATTGTTCAGATACGAATAAAATCATCCTCAATGTTCTCGGGTAGACGATCATCGATTCACTCTCAGATTCCTCCCTCTCGACTTGATTCGATTTAGAACATGCTGACAATTGCACTCAATGCCTCCAGACATTAATCCGAACAAATCGAGTTTTGGAACTTAAGTATCGAGCACAAGTCTCGGTATCAACATAAAAAAAATTATTGACTGATTTCACGGATTCGTAGACTGAGTGCAAAAAAAATACAGCTGAAGTAGATCACGGGAAGAATGTCTCCTCTGACGGAGTTTCGGTATCATTCAAGAACAGACTATCAGTTCTATCGCGAGCTGGTGATAGCTCTCAAATGTGTTCATGAGAACTGAAGGGAAACAGCTAATCATATGACTTGAAGATCGCTGAGCCTGAGAATCTCAGAGTAGTTGGAAGACCGAGTCGTTCTCGAAGTAAGGCCCTTCTTTTAACCGCTATTATTCTGAAAGTGCTCGCCCGGCACAGCACCCACTCGATCATAGAAATAAATCTTCGTTTCCCGCTGCATACATTTTCTTTTTTCGGCCAAGGTCTGTCATCGCAGGGATGCAGCACGGCTGCTTTCTCTTCGAACACTGCATTGTGAGCATTCTGTGCGCATTGGGTTGGAAGAATGAGCTTATTTTGTAGCTGAGCAGACTGCCAACATCTGCTTGGCATTCTGGTGAAACGAGGTGTCGAGCGAAAAGTATATGGAACTCTACCCCATCGAGGAATGTTCAGTATATCAGCGTTTAACATGAGCATGCTACAGCTTTGATTGAAAACGACAATTGTGGAAACTTCATTGATAATTGAGTTCGCGGAGGATAGCTCTAATCTCCACCTCATCCATCTCTTCGAGAACAAGGGGTGACGGATCTCCAATAGAAATTCAGCTCGAAAGCCCCGATTACTACAATCAGCGCTCGAAGGAGCATCTCGAGATCAGCGTTGCAGCCTTGTGACCTTCACGGATGAGTGGTTCTCCCTTCTGTCTCAGCCCATCTCGGTAGGTATCCTGCACCATACTGGGACGGCCGTGACCAAGGAGACATGATCCGGTATCGGCCTGGGAAGATGAGAGCCATTGCTTGCACCATCTGCTAGCCATGTACGTCGCGCGCCGTGACAAATACGAGCTCGGTGGGCACGATATTTTCACGCTCCTGTTCCTCTGGGAGACGTTTTGTTGCTTCTGCAGCCGATCGATTGATTTTCTCGTTCCAGAACTCCGCTCATTACATCCCACCTGATCGTGGGCCAAACGTGTCAGACATTGGAGTGATATAGGGAAAAAATTTATTGCCCTCCTTTGTCTCGAAGAATGACAAGTTGAGTTCAACGCAGAGAAATTCATTGGCAACATTCCACATTGAAATGACAATCGAGGTATTCGTCGGAATCTCGCATGAGGTAAGCGAACAGGAGTCAATCCGACGAGGGAGCAGAACCTATACCGAGGTAGGAGCGAATCGGACCTGAGAACGCTCCTCTCGATGATGAACTTCTGGATCTCAGCATCTCTTCATTTGGCGACTTACAAGAACTTGAGATAATCTCTCCGATCCGCTCCCCAAATGAGCGATCCCCTCATCAGCGGAGTCGGCGGGAGCTCACGTGAAGCACACCGACTCGAATGAGTCACTTCAAATGAGGCTAGAATATTCACAGCACCAGCTCCAAAGCTCGAGGGTCTTAGTGACATCGTTGTGTAATATCCGATTCCCGCCCCCTCTGAATTGAGCGCGAAGCTTCAACCTGACCTATTACATAAGAGCTCGTCTCCTACATGCTGACATACTATTTGATTTCTCCCCAATGGCATACAGCCAGAACATCCTTGAAGCGTTTCATTCTTTCTAACCAGAACCGAGTGGGTGGTTGCAGAGAAGAGTTCGAATGCATAACTGAATCTGATTAAGAGGTCCTTTGTGCAACACATAGAGGGATTCGGAATGCTCATAACGCTCCCAAAGTGCGCAGATTTCGAGTGGGCCTCCTGGAGACGTTTGCAATGATTCTTATATTTTACCTAATTTCGAAGTGTCGTTCTTCTCACGGTTGGTGTACATGTGGAACAGAGCATGGAAGATCCATCGACGGCTTCCGAAAATAAATTCAGAATTCATTCTTGGTTGCGTTATCCGTAATAAGTCGTTGCGTCACATTTCTGGGGAAGCCCCGTCCATTGGCGTGGCCCTACTTCGCCAAGGTGGTCTTCGGCGTGGTCCGGGCCCCAGCTTGGATCACATCGGACGTCCCTCGGATGGAACCACCCTTGCCGCACATTGTTCTATAGCGGGATATTCGTATTTAAAGCCTTCCACACAAAGTGTTTTTGTTGAAGTCTCCCAGTTCGCTCAGTTACTCGGTATCCGCTCGTCGACAGTGTCGAAGATGCGTTTCTTCCTGGTTGTCTTGTTCGTGGCAGTTACTATTGGGTGCATGGATGCCGCTATTATCAAGAAGAAACTTTTGATCGGCGGAGCTGCAGCCGGTGCTGCTGGAGCCATTGGGGGTGCCGGAGGATTCCTCGCCGGTTCGGCACTTCCCGGGCTTCTGCATCACAGACCTCATTATGGTGGACACTACGGCGGTGGTCTCCACGGGTAAGAATATTCAGAACCATATCTGTTCACGTAAGCTCCGAGGGAGGATCTCTGTGCGGAAATTCAATCGAATGTTTTTCCAAAGTAAATTCGGCAATCTTCGTGAGTAATCCTCCGGAAGATAGCTGTGTGAAACTTTGAGACCGTTCATGAACTTCCTCTTCTTTGCCATTCCCCGAAATGATCCTCACGGTGATATGGAGGGGAATCTCTGGATATTAAATCCCAGACCTCATCGAATCTTTTCCAGTGGGACGTACCATAACCACATTCATACTCATAAACACCACGGAGGGTATGGCGGCCATGGATACGGACACGGGATCGGCTACGGAGGATACGGCGGACATGGCCTCGGACATGGTATCGGTTATGGAGGCTACGGCGGATACGGCTATGGTCATGGCTGGTGAAATCGAATCGAATCGTAGCAACTCCGAATGAGTGTAGAAACTGTAGAAATGTACACCCGTGTAAATATTTTCCCACCGTTGACACAGTCGGAACCCGTCGCTGGGTCTCGAACACCCGAGTGCTCCAGTTGCGCTCGGGTGGCGGAAATCTCGAATGGGAGCTTGGATGACAATAAATTATATTAGTTCGAGAATCGAGAGTGTTCTGCAAGGCGGACAGGCATGGTATGTGGGTTTCTGGGACGGAAAGGCGAGCTGCCACGTCCGACGTCTCTGAGAAAGTTTCGGATCCAGCGCCTAAAAAACTGCGCTCCAGGAGATAGTTGACCCCACTGTAATTGAACGATTAATTTCGGAGTTTAAAAAGTTAAGTAGATCAAGTCATTAGAGAGTAATCCTAGCGCCGTGAATGAGAGGCTCGGATTCATGAGGCGTGGTCCAAGCTGAGCTCTCGGACTTGTCACACACCCTTCTATACGATTATGCATACTTCATCAACAAACCTCTCATCGAAACAAACGGATTAACGATTCCGTCTCGAAGCGATCACCTTTCCTGACCCGCCCGCCGAGCAGTCAGTCATTGCTTCCGACAGACGGGTGCCCAACCGAATCTCAGATTGCGATCGATATCCAAGCAATGTTCGTCTGCAAAGGGTCTTCATTTGTGTACGACGCCGTTGAACGACCTTTCCGGCAGCGTCCTTCCTGACATTACGTCAGATTTTTAAAATAAGTGTTTTACTTTCCGCTGATTTCGCAATGATGTCGTGAGCTGTCGCAGGGAGGACTTTCCTTGAACCATTTCTGCGAATGAAAAGGAAGTCGCACTGACCAACAAATTCCGTATTCGTATTCTCTCGCCATTGATAGAGAGAACAGGGTTGGATCGAAAATTCCGCCACTGGCTCGTCATTGCCCAGGGCCACTGCCTCAGACCCGATTTTCGTTCCGATCATGAAGGATCATCGTAGAAAGCCCCTTGTCCCGTGTTTCGCAGCTGATTTCGAGAGCTTCGCAGCAGATTGTTGGCCCTTGATTCCACAGCATCGTTCTGGTGGAAAATCCCGCTTTCACCGTTTCTTTCCAGGCCTGGAGAATCAAGAGGAGTAGGTGTTGCAGGATGAATCGGTCTTGGATCGATCCTCGCTCAAGTGGAATGTTGGTGGTCGAACCAAGATACGCTCAAACAGGATTCCACCCACAAAGTTTCCCTAGATTCGAGCGTCGCGAGTCAGAATGAACTCTCACCAGGTCTTTGGAAACGCGGACTCTCTGTTCTCTCGATCGATGAGCAAAATGCAAAAGGTTCTTCCAGAGTTCTGCTCGTTTGCGTTTTCAAAGGTTCCTGCCGAACAATGCTTCTCCGTGTGTGCAGTTTGAAAAGCATTTAGAACATAGGTGTGGATAACCGGGCCCTGGATCGCATACGTCTGCGAGAGCTTCATAGATATCTGACCGAGTTCATACATAGATTGCAACGAAAGTGTGAGCTGACGCCTCTGAGAGAGTATCGGCCGGCGAAACGGCTGTTGTTCGTCGTGTGGACCTGCACGTATCACAGGAACCATCTCGACCACACGGCCGCTCTCTCAGACAAACCGAGGAGCGATCATTCATCGAGCCATTCACAGTCGCGGAAGAAGCGGATTCCCAGACTCACTGTTCCAATCAAGTTCCCAGAGAAAGCGAGATGGCGGCCACTGCGTTTCGACAAGAACTGCGACTGGATTCTTTTCTCTAGAGACACACGTAGACAGACACATTTATTGACTTAGGACAAGAATAGACATATATACAACATGGGATGAGAGGTAATTTACAAAAGCTTCATGCTATGGAGAGCCTCATCAAAGCGAGTCGGGACTCCGTCGGATCACCATTCTGGAGCCCATCCGTGCTCGATGGGAGCGTGCACCACCTTGATGGGCTCGTGCAGAATCTTAACGGGTGCTTCGTGGACGTGTACGTGGCTTACGTGCTTGACGGGAGCGCTGAGAAAGTTTAAGTTTTGAGTGACAAGAACTCTTGTTCGGAGAGCAAATCAAGAGAGATGATTCCTCCGCAAGATTTTTCATTCGTTTTCACTTACGGGCGGTGGTGGAGCAGACCGGGAATCGCGGATCCCGCCAAGAATCCACCGGCTGCGCCAACAGCTCCTGCGGCTCCAGCTGCAGCTCCCCCGATGAGGAGCTTCTTTTTGAGGAAAGCAGAGCTCGATGCGAAGAACAGCACCGCAACGAGGAGGAGGACGGCGAAAGCGCGCATTTTGGTGAAGCTTCTGGAAGTTCTGGTGACTTGCTGATTTGGTGAATTGGACTCGGTTGGACGGTGCTTTTATTGCGCGCAGGCGAGGGCACTGCTCGGACAGACCCTGGCTCGGATTTCGGCTATGCTTTCGCTGGACCCTGGCTGATTCAGAATAATGAATGTCTTACAGGTTACGCAATCAGATCAAGGAACTCCAAGGACTGACGGAGGAGGCTTCTGAATCGATCGTAGACGGCGACCGGCGGCCGTCCGGCGGAAAGTGAGCCCCGCATCAGCTCATTTGTTTGCTAGCGCCTTCAATGTCCATTTAATTTGGAACGTATCGACTTTGAACACCTATCTCCAGAAAAATCCAGTGTTTCCATTCCGTATCAGAACCCGGCCCACTCAGCCAGGCTTCAAAAACACAATGAGTGTGAATCACGATTCCTATTTTGCTCTGAGTGGAGAATCTATAGAATCGCTTCTAATGTAGATCGACATCGAGAAAGGGGAAAAACTCGACAACAAAAATCCATTTTTGACTCCGAATCACTCAGAATTATTTTCTCAATCGCGTTAGTTTTCAACGTAATGTTGGAGCGGTGGGCTTTTCTGCAGCCGGTGAGTCACCGCAATCTTCTGTTATCTCTCCGGCAGATTTTGTGGAAACGTTTCGCAACATGTCGGTTAATGGTCAGTTGGCGAAGGGGCTTGAGCCCTAGGGATTTTATCGTCTGCCAGTATAGGCGCTAAGCGAAAGCTGGTCACGAGCGATTAATCAAGGCAACGAGAATCCGAGCTACGCTCTTGACGATCCCGCAGTCGATTGTTCTGTTTGTCTGTAAGACGGATGACGCATTTCAGTGAGTCCGTCGCAATGAAAAATCATCAGACTATTAGCTCGGAGCTCATCCAACAGAACGGTCCCGGGGGTTCAGAGACGCGTTCCCAGAGGTTTTATCGTACCTTCACGAAACCTCGACTTCTATGAGTGCTTTCGATGCTTCGCATCTGTATATATTCGAGACCCAAGATGAACCCTCCCAAGATAATCTCAAGTTCGCGATCACTTTCCATGAAATAATCGTCCCGCAGCGGAGAAATCAAATAATTTGGGTCCGTCGTCGAAACATTGTCTCAATCGAGCCTGTGCAACAAATACAGCGGTTGAATAATAATCGTTAGAAATCAATGAGTTGTTGCATCCTTTGAATTTTCATTCGAATATTGCGGATCAATTCGGCTGCAAGGGTGATGCTCAGCTCATCGGCCTGAAGTAGATGCTACATGTGTTCGATTGGTTCCCTAGCAGGGCTGCCGCATATTTACTCGCTGAACTATCGGACGAAGTTGTGTGAAGATATAAATCAGTGGTAAACAACCCCTTCTGCACAGCTCATCGAGCCTGCCTGTCACGTCATAGATTGTAGACGCCTGAAAGTTCGGGCAATATTCAGAGATCACCAACCATCTATCCATGAATGAATTAATTGATGGATGGACGCACCGATCGTTCGGTATTCCATCCGCCCATTCCGTACGCTCGAGTCGATGGCTGTTGGGGGTTGAATTTTGCTTGATGAGGGCTCTCGAGATGAGGTTACCGTAGAAATTCGATGTCATGAGCACCTCGCTCGAGCAATGGGAGAATTCTCAACCAGGATAGAGGAGCAACGAGTCTTCGCCGGAACAATTCAATGGAGTCGAAAGGAGCAACTTCGATGGAATTACCCGAAGGCAATTCGTTGCAGCTGCATTGAACGCGGTCTGGTACCGGAATGCTGCCGCAACGCTGGCGCGCTCTTGGAGCCGTGAAACGGTCTTGCTCTCGAATGGAAAATCCTCAACTGCGAACTCTACATGCCGTATCCGGGTTGGTCGTGGAAGTTGGAAGAAATCACATCCACAACAAGGCTGCCTCCATGAAACTTCTCCGGAAGGTTCTGCCATCGAACCGACAGTCGGATTGCTCGGAAGAGGGATGGAGTCCGTCTGAGCTCCCATGATATCCAGGCGCTGAGCAGCGTCAATCCGAGAAAGAGCGCAATGGGCTACTTCGTTGATCCTTGAATTCTTGAGAGCTTTCAGTCCTGTTCCCTGATCTCGTCAGACCGTCGTTCATCGGGTCGCACGCAATGATGTTGCAGTGACTGGAACAGGCAGAGTAGTAAATTCGAGTGATTCCGTGCGAAACTCGTTGGACAGACCGGGGAGACCTGGAGTCTTCCCCGGTCAGATTAGCTGGAATTCCTTGAGCAGCTCACGCTCCAGCGAGCTCATATTTTGAATACAGTTGGAGAAAGCTTGGCCATCCCGGTCGCCAGACGCGATCTATCGTAATCTATTGTAGGGAGGCCGTTTCGGGGGAATCTCAAACCGAATTAATAGAAGTTCGCCGTTCTGCACCTGTGACGTCTCGCCCCAGATGCTACCGCCGCGCAGCCTACTTAGTTCGAAATCGATGATGGACCCAGTTCAGGAGTAGACCTGGAACAGAATCTCCTACGGAGATCGTGAGAACGACGATGGAATTATTCCGCCACGCTTCACGTGGATTGCGAGGAGGTTTCGAGGAGAATTTTCTCAACCTGCACGACGGCGAGAATTGACGAGCTTGACTCCAAACGGCGATAAGTCCATTTTTGTTGGATTCGAGGTGATCGTTTTTTCATTCCGGTCAAAGCTGTGAGCGCATGATCACGGTAGAGCCGTGAATGACCGTCCACTTATCTGTGCGCTTGAGGTCTACTCGGACTGCGGGAATCGGAACGAGCGCCTCTCCCACGGGAAGTAAGCTCTCCGGAATCGTTAGGAGTTGACTTAGAGAAGGCAACCAAGAGCAAGATCAAATGAAGTCTCAATCTGCTTAGCACGGGCTGGATTTGGAACCTCCAGATCCAGGCATTGATGCTGCTAGCGTCTCGCTCACGATCCTGCTGTCAACTGCGGTTACGGTCTTCACGGCACGTATTTCTTGATCGATCTGAGCGGTATGGGCATGCGGCTCAGTAACGGTAGCCGCGCTGACGTCGGTGATGAATGGCCCGATTTTCCATCAGGACGGGACTCTGGGATGTCGCGTCCTTCAAGCTCCTCATGTTTTGCCTCGGTCCTCGTCCGCCGTTCTTATCCGAACAGAGATGGTCCTTGTTCATGACTGCGAGGACCCATTCCCAGATATGGTGAACTCAACGACATTCGTACTTTCCCAGTCTGTACCCACGCTTGATCGGTGTGATTTCGTAAGTGTCGACCCCTGAATGTGAGCGGCTGGCATAGACGGTCCGTCTGCGTTGATAGGGATGAAGCTCTACTGAACTTGACACTGAGCAGGAACAATGTCCAACTGATGCGACCCGTTGAGTCCGAGTATTAGTTGACCGGCATGAATGGCTCCTGATTCTGGAACATCCATTCTCCTCAATCGCTCCCCTGACACACTCTATGAATTGATCGAAATATTTTAAGAAAACCGAACAAGCGTGGACGCGATCCTCCGCACCGCTGTTGTCGATTCTCGACTGACAGCTGGTCAGCTTACCCCTCAAGGAGCTCCAGCCGCTGATGACGGCGGCTCTGTAGTCGGTCCCACCTTGTCCAATGCGGATGATGCACACCGATTCGAAGTGCACAATGATTGACTCCACAGAAAGCGAGTTAGGCTTCGTCAAAGTGAGTTCCCTATGGAAACGATCCTCACGAGCCAGGCTCGAATTTCCTCGATTATCGCTTCATCGACATTGCATATGATCGCCCTGCAATCAGGCCCTGTTATTGCATACAGAATCCTTCCAATTTCGTTCGCACACTGAGTCAGAATACGCAGTCATTTGATCCGTTTCTCGCGTTTTTCACTGGCCCCTCGGAATCCGGCGGAACACTCGTGGCACCACCACGTATCCGACCCGACTTCTAGGTGGAGAGACGTCTGTCGTTCTCCACAGAGGACAATTCCGCTGCGAGTCCGCGCAAGCAGACTCGAATTTTCTAGCCCCAAACGCAAACCTTCCTTAACCCGCATGTCGCAGTACATTGAGAGGTTAGCTGACGCAGCTCTGAACCTCTGACCTCGGAGAGACTCTCACCGGGATGGGAAGAGCCTAACGACGAAGAACCACAGTTAAAATTTGGAATGATTCATCGACGAAAATTTCCCCGAAAAAATTGGGAGTGGACTTCAATTGAGTAGAGAGGACTCTTCAATAGTTGCTCGAAAATGTTGGTGTCGGTGACTCATTTGTTTTGCTAGGCAATTACGACAATGAGCCGTATGAGCTTTGATTGCAAATCGAGTTTCTCGATGTGCTTTTTGATTAGATGAATAACGACAACTCTAGAAAATTTAGCGAGGCTGGCTCGGAAGGTCGCATTGGTAAGCGATGCGGTAAGCCTCATTCTTGCCGTTCATTGAATTGGGGCACGCTGGTTCCGCTGAAACGATTATCTCACACAACGTTTTTCTCAGAAAAGTTTAATTTGTCATCACATGTTTCGTAACCATTCTGCTTTTCCCACGTTCCGTGCTGCATGCTGTTGAGGCTTCACACTGAGCTTTCTGAATCTCTTGTCCTGTTTATCGGAAGAGAAAACTTCGAAAAATGAAAGAGCTCCGCCCGTGGTTCTGGGAGTGAAATGGAAGGATTTTCACTCCACGGATGCAGCATTCCACGGAGCGAACGCGGACCAACAAGCGTATCAAAAAAGCTTTTTCGTGGAATCGCACAAAACGCGTTTGAAGGCAATCCATAAGCGGAACATTGGAACCATACCCAATGTCAGATTGTGAATGATCGTTATTCCAAGCTTCTCTGAATGTCGTTATAATTGAGAGTCGTCGACTCTATGACGTTGAGCGCTGAAGACGAATTGTTCAGCTTCTTCGGGTGATGAAATTAGTTTTTTTTTTCTCCCGCGTATTCGAAGTCGCCCTTTGGTGACATCGCGTCTCTAGGGCAGCGCGGCGAGAATCGGCTTCCGATTCCGTCGGTGGTGGCGATGGCTGCCTCCGTGGCAAAGGCGGCGGCGTCTTCTTTCTTTCAAGGAGTAAATTTATCTTCAGATCCAGATCGGAGTGGGGGAAGATAGCGCCGGGCCAGGTGAAGAGCATAACATGTATAGCATCCATCGGAACAGACACTGATCCCTTATGCAACAGATAGATAAGCAGCTCATCTGCCGCAATTGGGAGTCTCACCCGACCCTTACCATCTGTCAGTGATTCCTTTATATAGATGCCGTCGGGTTCAAGTGATCATCCGCTGTGTCAAGTGCTCGAACGGTTCATTGAAGTGCGGCACCGATGCATGTGTTCAAAGTGCTCCTGCCCCTAGGGGCCATAATGTGCTCCCACTTGGTCTCGGGCCACAAAACCGGTAAACTGGTTATCGGAGGTGCTGCGGCCGGTGGTGCAGGTGCTATCGGTGCTGGTGGAGGTTTCCTCGCTGGATCCCACATCGGCTCACTGCTAGCCAAACACGGATACGGCCTCCACGGCCACGGACAGTGAGTTGATGCATCGCATTCTATGACTCCCGCCGCGGGAAAACTAGATTAGGTCGAGGATCTCGAGTTCCGCGTTACGATCGAGTCGATCTCCTCAAGCGCGGGTATTAACGGCGGGCACATTCAATTGCAGCGGAAAACAGATTCTGCTCCCGCCGAAGAACATCTACCTCCAGCATCATGCGCCAGTTGTTCATCACGAACCGATTGTTCACCATAAACCAGTTGATCACCTGCATGCTGCTCCAGCACATGCTGCTCCTATCGCCATAAAACACGAAGTGCCCATCGAGATTTCTCATGACCACCACCACCATCACCATCATATCGAGCACGAGCACCATCACGAACACCATCACGCCATCGGACACGCGGAGATCCCTCACGGTGCCCCCATCGCCCCAGTGGCCCCCATCGCTGAGCACGGACATTTCCACGTGCCGGCGCCTCATTTCCACCACGCCGAGCACGCTCATGGACCGCCTCATGTCAAGAAGCCTGAAGCGCTGTACAAAGGAAACATCGTTATCAAGAAGAAAATTCCCGCCAAGGGACACCACTTCTCAATCCACGGTTACCAATTCTCAATCGGGCGGAAACCCAAAACCCTCCTCCACAAAAAGCATTTCTTCTTCCATCCAGCTCCGGTGATTGTGAAGCCCTTCTTTGTCAAGGAGAAGGCACCTGCCTTAATCAAAGCCGCGGTCCCAGTTCCCATTCCCATCAAGGCCGCTCCTGCCCCCATTGAACATGGTCCGATCGTGCTGATAAAAGGCGGTTCGCCTGGCCACGGACCTGCGGCCGGACCCTGGGCCCACGGCCCGATCATCATCAACGAGGCCGTTGGACCTATTGGCGGCCACCAGCAAGTAATTAAGGAAGCTGCGGCTCCTGTTGCGGCTCCCATTATAAAAGAGGCTGTTGTCGAGGGTGGCTGGCCGCACGGCGCTGGAGGCGGTAGCCACGCTCCACTCATCAAGATCCTCGGGCCGATATTCGATGCGCCCCTACCGGTTATAGGAGGTCACGACGCCTGGTGAAACCGAAAAGTCGCGTCAGGGGTTGCTGACGAGTTTGTATATTGCTTTGTACAGTGAGTGGATCCATGTATGTAATTTATGTCGTACAGTGAGCGTTGTGTGTTAGGTGGAAGTTAACAAATTAAGTGCTGGACAGACTGAGCTTCTGTCCCTCCCTTCGTCGAAACCGGCGAATCCGTTCCGGAGCTCGGCTCATCTGGCTCTACTAGAGACATCCCAACTCGGTGAACCATCAGCCGTATACGTGTTCCTCGTGTAAATAAATCTGTTCATTGTGCGAGTGTCCGTTCGCAAGTGATGTCATCGTCACGAAAACCGCCCCTTCTCCCTCGAAACATAGATTTCTAACGAATGAACAAAATCAACTCCGACGTTCGAAAGGCGACACCGGGACAGCTGACAGCTCGAAAGTTTTGGCCGACTCATGGAGTGCAGACTCGCTTCGCTTCCATCGATTTCCTCAAAACGGAATCGGGAAGCTCGCATATCCCATGCTGTGCACCTGATATCCGACCAAGGCACGGGATCTGGTCTGTGCGGAACAGTTTCTCGGAGAGACGGAATTCAGTACGAAGTTGCTGTTGTTGAGGCAAACACGGAGCGTAAGAGCACTTTATCGATTGAATTTGCGTGTCTGTCTGCTCAAGAAAAGTGTTTGTGGATTGCGAACACAGCCAATGACGAGCGGACTCCGCTGTTCGCCGCCGCCGCAGCGGCGAGCTGTCGAGGCCTGTGTCCACAAACAAGCATTAGCAAACGCAGGCGAGGCCCACGCCGAGAGAAAAAAACGTCCGGCCACTCAGCGTTGTGGTTAGAGTACAGAAAAAGCGAAGTACGGAAGAGGAGGAACGAAGAACCACTCGAGAATGAGTTCGAGCGGGGGCCGCAAGGCGAGCGGCAGAGATACGAGCAGATTGAAGAAGCTCCGCACAAAAAACGGCGCACGAGGCTTTGAGCGAAACCGCCGGCGATTTCACCTGGATGCGACAATCCGTGAATGCGGCGACGCGATCCATCCGCTGGTTACGTCAAGTTCACCGGAGTGAACAGAGCCGTTTTCGTGCCGACGCTCCTACTTCGGATGAAACTCGATTTCGCTCAGATGAGTTTCCTGTTGTGAAAAGCCGATCAAGAACTTCCTCGCCTTCAGCCTCTAAACCGGTTAGTCGCGGTTCCGAGACGAAAATACTCCCGGCCCAGCTGAGCTCCGGCTCCCGCTCTGCCTTCTCAGAGGCACGGGAAGTTCAGGAGCGTTATCTACCTGAAGGCTCGCTGTCATCCGTCTTCTGTGTCACGAAGCCAGAGCTTACCGGTGGCAATAAAGCACGAATCTGGAATTTAATAACACATCGCAACCGTTGAGACCTGGGCATTCCGAACCGAGCGCTCCCCGTCCGACATAGAATATAGCTCTCACAAGACGGATGGTCATCGGTTGTGAGTATGATCGGGATACAGGTTGCGATCCTAGTTCGAGAAGCCCCGGGCGGACGGAGGACTCAGAATACTCCCGAGAACGAACATCGTTAGTCGAAATCTATCGCGTACTGCCAAACAAATTCGGATTCGAAGCAGGATTCGGAAGAATCTCCTCGAATGGAGGATTGTACTCCATGTTATTCCTATAATCCATGTTGAAAGAATGTGAAGGGTTCCGGAGCGGAAGAAAACGCCCAAGTGATCAAGGTTATCGAGATCGAGGCAGCCACGTGATTACAGCCTGTTTCGCGGACGCGTCCTACAATGGACGCGCGAATGTCCTCGAGGACCATCGGGAGCGCAGAGAATGGACGGTCGATCAGTGACCGCGGTAGGTGACCCTGATGAGAGATACAAAAGGCGTTCGGCGAATAGTTAAACAAATATCATGTCCAACTGTTCGCGTTTTTTCTCCTCAACGCTCTGAATTCTATAGCGGCTCTCCAGATGCGCATGGAGCCATTGGTTGCGGTCCCTGCGCTTAGCGCTCCGTTTCAGGCGTGCCGAGTCACGCGTCAGAAAACGAACTCAGCAAAAGTAGCGGCCAAATCGCATTTGTGTTTGAGCTCGTGTAGGATCTCCGCGTCTCTTCAGTTGCTCTCGCCCGTCCCCGGCCGCTTACTGAACGAGCACACGTGAACGTGGGAGTTGGCGCAATCACTCCCAAAACCTTCCAGATCGGCGTCTCTCCTCTGGACTCAGGAGTGCCTCTTTCCTCGGTGCAACCCAACAACCCGAAGCCTCAACGCGAGTTGTGATTTCAGAACGTGAAGATGAAAGTCATCCTGATATTCGCCACCGTCCTCCTGTTGCTCGCTATGGCGTCCGGCCAGGAAGACGTGACAACGGCTCCTGCGGGCCCCGCGAGGACAACTAGTTTCATGGATCGTCTCAGGAGCAACGCTGCGTCAATCGGGAATAAGATGAAGGAAGGGGCGAAACAGCTCTCGCAGAGGGTCCAGACCAAGATATCGGAGTTGAGCTCTCAGATGGGGTGATCCGATTTGTAGAAGTCGCGAGCAGTATCCTCCAGCAGTTGCGGCCTGATGTCCCTAATTGGATCGCATCTTCGATTGACACAATAAATTCAATTTCTTGAGGGGCTCCGCATGGTTCTTGTGGTACTGATTAGATCAGAACGTATTCACCTCTCGCAGTGCGTTTGTAAGTGGAACTCAGTAGGAAAAAGGGTCTCAGTCAAATGATCACTTGAGCTCGAAAGGAAAACTTGACCTCATCCGAATATGAACATTCATAGATAATGATTCTAGCAGTCGAGTTTGGCTCGCGAGGATATCGCACCCGACTGAAGAAACATGTGAGCTCCTCTTGAAGTTCATGCTGTGAGCAGAGATCGGCTTACCCAGGTAGCTCCTCGAGCACGTTACTTCCGAGAGTTCCCACTCCGCTGCTTGTTCATTTCGGCGATCTGACTCGGTCAGATTCACCGAAGGCGTCATCGAATTAGTGCAAAAATGAGCCCAATAAGCCGAGGAGTTGAAGCTTGAACTTCATCGTTTCGGTCGGGGAGTCTTCGTGATCACGATCCGATTACCCAGACTTAGCTTCAGCTTGCCGCCCTCGAAATACTTCGTTGGAGGCAAGCTGAAGCAAGGTTTGTGTCGGGAGTTCATCAATCTTTCCGAGTGTGCCCAGTCGGTCGTCTGGGAGTCACGGCCGAAATTATGCCGATTGATGCCCTTTCTGGTGTCAGGAGTCGTGAGTCACGACTCCTGACTCACGACATATCTTGCGCATTGTTCCCAATGCTTCAGCAGGGGAGCTCTTCCGAATGGTCGGAATCTGCTCGAGAGGAGGCACAGCCCTATCGGACTACCTTTCCTCCAGTCCTTAACTCAGGCTACGAAGGTCAGCGAGACCTTTTCTGGGGAGTCATCGCGCTCAATTGACTTTCCGGCTCATTCGATCAACCCAATCGATCGCAATTAAACCCCCTCGACATGCCCGAATGAGCGATATTTCCTTGAATCGAGTACGAAATGCGGGTCCCCGCGACAGAACGCTCCAGGAATAAAGGAAGCTGTGCTAGCCGACTTCGTCCCCCAAGGTAAGATCACTCGGTGGATTGGGTGCGGAATCGGATTCTCGAAGGAATGAAGTAGACCTCCTCCGAATCGGAACGCAGGTGACGTTCTTTTGAAGGAATCGTCCAAAACTTGCATTGGAAGAGGGGAATCAATCTTACTTGCAGTCGCGAGTCCATTCCCCGGGTTTCCCTCTCAGAAGACAGGGGCGAACGCAGCTCACTCTCTGGGTGTCCACTCTATTCCCTCAATCACTTGTCGTGAGGAGGGAGTAGTCGGTGCTGATGATCATGAACCTCGAGCTCCGCTTGCCGGGGTGCCCCATATCATTCCACCGGGTGGCCTCAGAAGCATGGTCCGCAAGGGTGGAGAGTTTCCACGAAGTTTTCTGTATGAGTGCCTCCCCCGTGAGAGGTGTTGTTGCTGTTGTCATCGGTCAATGCGTGTGAAGATCTCCTGAGGTTCTCTGAGCCCGCGTCCAACTCTGACGGCCGAAGAACTGCTTCCGAAGGGCACGAGTCGCATCCACAAGAGATCTCCCGGAGGAATGAAAGCTAACTGAGCCGCGGTAATTGCTCGTTTTGGAGAGGGTCAGCCGGACCGGTGCTCAGTAGATAGCGATCGTTTCCAATTCCAGATTGGGGAATCGCAGGAGTCTCGAGGCCCAGTTCTGAACACTCCTCGCCGAATATTCCAAAACTTTACTGGTTGGCGCGGCATTCGAACATCGGGTTCAGGCACCGCGTACTCGCATCACACTCTCCGGCGATAGATACAAGCTTGTGCAAATATGTGTGCGTGATATCGGGGCCTCGCTCCATGTCCTGGATTAGGGCTTTCGCACTTGGCAGGGCCCGCAGGCCAATTAACACCTATCGGGCAGGGCATTTGCTTTGCTGAGGCTCAACAAGAGAGCGTGCACCGGAGGAGCCTTCCGCCACTAAGACCCTGAGTTGTCTGATTGCTCGAGATTAAACGCGAAAACCCTAAATGAGTATTTTCTGCTGCTACGTGTACTTTCAATCATTGAAACTTCCCTCCAATCGATGCAGCCGGCGGACCGGACCGCAATCAAGCCCATGGCGGGAATGAGACCGGAAACGTAGCCTGAATACTTCCTCTGGGAGCCGGGACATCCGGAAGGCGGGACTCCAAGAAAGAGGGTATCATGGGCGAGGTCGTCAGAAGGTGATTTTGCCACTCAGTTTCGAGTTTTCGGTAGAGCCACCACGAGCGATGACACCGTGCACGGCGAGGCTGGTGGGGAGTTTTCTAGCACCTGCCGTTGCGATCCGAAAAAACCTTCTGACTTTTCCCTGGTTCGATGGGGCCCAGCGCTCGGAGGCAGCTGATGGCGGATCCTGTGATAGCCGGAGGCGGAGAAGGAGAGAGAGAATTCCTTCAGAACTTCAATAACGGCTCAAGGGTCCGGAGTACCGAGAATCCCCATGAACGGAGAAGAAGGAGAGAATAAAAGCGTCGTGACCAGAATGCTCGAAAATACTCCGTGATGTCTTCCCTCACTGGCTCCGTATTTGTGGCGCGTGAGGAATGGGAGTCCAATGAGGTGACGAAAGGGAGCGAACTCCGCGAGAAGCTCCCAGATGATGTTGAAAGGAGGAGGAACCGCACCGACCGAAAGTCGACGGCCGCTCTGTCGGTTGGATGAAAAAGTTCTGCGCTGCTCAAATCAATCGCTCATGACTCCGCTCCGAGAGGCGCAAGAAAACCATAAACTGCACAGGATACGCGGAATCCAGTCAGCTTGAGGATGCGATCAGGCGTGACATAATTCGAGAGCGGCGTGCTCACACGAGCGGTTTTACTGATGTCGGGAAATCGCGATTTTCAAGATTTTCCATGATTTCAGCGAAACGAAGTGTTGACCCCTTGTTTTCTATGAGAACCACGAATTTCATCGAAAAATGGGCGGTGTCGAAGAACTGGAGAAGTTCGGCCGCGGCAAGACGTAGGTATCGGCCACGGAAGTTCTGATTTTTGATGAAAAAATCCGCAATCTGAAAGGTCCCATGAACGGGATCTGAAGTTTCTCTGGAAACGCTCAGAAGCCTCTCGAGAATGTCACTTCAACACGTTTCATCGTTATTCGCCTTGCAAGGAGTGACCCTCATATCCGAAGTCAGATGGTCAGAATCATTCTCATCTGCTCCAGCGATGGTCAAGTAAGCTCCCCCCGTTCCCAGCGTCGCTCCTCGTGGTCTGAATATATGAGAACGTGACCCATCGTAAGGGAGCCACCGAGTTCTTTCAGACGGAAGGACTGATTGCATCGTACCAGAGGGAGGACACGTCCGTCAGTCTGTTCTGGAGTGGCATTTCCGAAAGTCTTCTGAACGTTTTCAGAGTTACTCCAGATTATCATATCCATGGGATCGATCAATTTGCGTACAAAAACGCCAAAGAGCAGATCTTGCGGGGCCGATATCTCTGCTTTGCCGCGGCCACGCAGTTCAATCAGCTTCGAAACCGTCTATTTTTCGTTAACTTTCATGAAAAGAGAGCAGATAATCATGATTCAGATCCGCTGGAGCCGTAAAATCAGGTGAGCACGTCGCTCCTCGAATCATGTCGCACTTGATTGCATCTGAAAGCTGACTGAATTCTCCGCATTTTAAATACCCCATAATTTTCCTGTGCATGGTGGGAGCGGAGTCATGAACGGGTAAAATTCGGGCGTCCAGAACTTCTGCAGCCACCTGATATTTTCCGACCGCCTGAAATCCGCACGAAGGGTCGTTTCCTGGGCTCAGATGGATATTTCCGACTCCAACGAGCACCCTCCTAGGAGCACATACCCATGTTGTATCATCAAGCAACCATGGAGGCAGATGCGGAGGCTAACCAACGAGTACGTCCAACAGGAATGTGGGAAGCCATGAGATTTAGGGCATGCGGTTCCCGCGGCTGCCCGAACATCAAGATGCGGGGCTATCCCATGGAAATCTTCCTAGCATGAGCCCAATGAACCCGACATCGGAAGCGGGTCTGCCAAGCCCTCCAGCAGACAGTTGGGGTGGAGAGCAGACAGCTCAGGGCGCGCAGTTCGAACTATTAAGGGCTTTCGAGAGTCAAGAGCCCAGGAGGATGGAATGGAGAATCGTTGGTCGTGGAGGATACGAATCGAAAAATCTACTCCCAATATTACCTGGGGACGGTTCAGGCACGGACCAGTTTTCTCAGAAGTTTCCCTACAGAAATATAGAGCCCACACCACAAAGGAGGTCCTTACACAACAGGCCAACTGCCCGATGTGATGAGTTTGGATTGGATCATCAGTGCAGATTGCTAAATGATACATATGCCTGCGAATGCCGACCTCGTTGTTCTTCCCGAATGATTCGCTCGATATCAAGATTGAGCAGGCAGTCCAACCATCTCAGTTGTTTCTCCGGGGTAGAAACTAATTCACCCCAAACTCGCGCGTGCTAAAAAAGGGCTTAATAAATCCAGTTTTCTCAGAAATTTCCCTACAGAAATATAGAGCCTGGACTCAGGCCTGGAGCAGGCCAACTGCCCGATGTGATGAGTTGGGTTGGATCATCAGATCAGATTGCTAGATGATACATATGCCTGCGAATGCCGACCTCGTTGTTCTTCCCGAATGATTCGCCCAATTTCAAGATTGAGTAGGCAGTCCAACCATCTCAGTTGTTTCTCCGGGGTAGAAACTAATTCACCCCAAACTCGCGCGTGCTCAATAAGGGCTTAATAAATCCTCATGGAAAATGAAGGTTTGGATGGTATCACCCGACGTAGGATTCGTTTCCGATTTCGATGACGTCAAGGACCGCAATTTTAGAGGAGAGAATCGTCCTCCAGGAAACGGGCGACTTCGGATAGCTGTGATATATCGACGGAAATGACACGACAGGGGAATTATAACGAGCAGCACTCTTGACGTGCAATTTTTGTGTGCGATGAGAGGATGCTGAATCGACCAGCATTTCGCCCGCGCGGTTGCCTCCTCTAGGAGAGTGAAGGACAGCTTACGGCTCCGTGAACCGGTATCCACAACTTGCGCTGAAGTCGCATGGATCGCGACCAAGGTTAGAGAATTTGAGGACTACATTGAGAACAGCTAGAGACTGTCTAGAATGAAATCAGATGCTCGACGCTCGCTCCATAGCTTCCAAGCCATGTATCATTTCGGGAAGTCATGGAGAATAATTGCGCTCAGTGTCGCTCTCACATGAAGTTTTGTCTCTTCCACAGGTGAGACTTCCATGACCGACGCTGTTGCGTCTATCTCGAGTCGACGAATGCTATCCACAAACCCGCACCAGAGGCCGCGTTCGAAGTGCAGTAATTTTGAAACTAGTAGAAAATCGCCGAGCGAGACAGCCTTGTTCCCTGTACGAGTCGATAGCAGGCGCCGCTATAGGGGATCAGAGTATGGGGGAAACTAGAGTGGAGTTTTTGGAATGAAACAGCGAGCTCTGCGGAGATAATTTTGGTGAGATATCAATAGCCATCATAGGTCTCGAGTCTACGAGCAGGAGGACGTTTTCAAACCGAGCCCGTGATGAGCTCCATTCATCGACGAAATCTGTGAGGGCAAGTCGTTTCCGCAGAACATTCTTTCCGTGACTAGTCAGCGAGAAATCATCACCGCCGAGCCACTCATGGTTGGGCGTCTCCAGGGCTTTCCCTCAACGAAGCGTGCCATTCATCGCACTGAGGTGAGCCAGGTGACGTCATCGGAGTGTTTTACGGCGTCCCGCGCAGAATCTGACTTCGGCTTTCCCGAGGGACGTGAATCGTTTGATGTAAGCGTATGACAACGCTTCGACCCGATACGTTCCGATGGGTTTGGGAAATCAGACATCGCTCCTGAGCGTGGATTCGAGTATGGCGTCATTGACAATGCGGCACAGCACTTCGTACGTTCGAAGGCGCCGCTATCCGGCAGTTCGCCAACAACAGACCGGGTCAATGTCGCTGGCCCGACTTCCTCCCTTGCTTGTTTCCGACGTGCCCTTTCTTTTTCATTTTTCCAGAAAGCTACGTCTGACGAACTGCCTGTTCTGTTCGACCTGCGTCCTTTCCGTTTCTGATTCTTTGCCGACCACGCTTCGTGGGCTCGACACGGATTCCACTCCTCGGAATCACCATGATCCCCCTGCTGATCCTGTGCCTCTCCGTTTCGGATGTTCTCACTGGTCCTCCAGGGCTTCGACCTCAGCCAGATGGCGAACCGAAGCCTGACACCAGTGCGCAGCCCCTCCTGTACAGTGAGCGTTTGCCGTTCGAGCTTCCTCCGATACCGGAAAGTGCGAGGGACGTTCACGAAGTGCGCATTGTGGAGTTCATCCAGAAACCCATGGACAAGCTCGAAAACAACGGAACCGAGGGCGTCGATTCGAGAGCGGGAGCAACAGGTAATTTTAGGAACGACGACTCGAAATGAAAGGTCTCCGACACGAATCGAGACCGGCTCGAGATAATCGGCCGAATCCACTTCTCGACCTTGAACAAGCGACGCCAAACGATCTCCTGAACTCTTCTTCCTACCTCAGGACCTGTCTTGACCTCGACCGATGTACGGCCTCAGGACTCGAACCTCGGGATCCGCGGCTACCACGAGCTCCTGGATCGACTCTGGGTCGCATCGAACATCTCAAGATCCTGCATACTGTACAACAATTTCGACGCCGTTCGGAGCTGTGACTGTAGAGCCTGCATGCGAGCTGAGCCGAACTTCCGGGAGAAGCTGTGCAAGTTTGGAGACGCAGTTCGAAACTCGACAGAAATCGCCGAATACGTGGAAAGAGTCATGGGGCCCAACGTGCCGGCCCCCAAAGAAGTCAGTTCCGAGTGACCCCATAGTAAAATATCGAACGGGCGAAGGAGGGCTCCGTTCTGATCAAGTCTCCAGGATTCATCGAATCGTTCCGTTACCCTGTTCTAGGTGTTCATGCAAGAGGACTACTACAGAGCGCTGTGCGACCGGGAGAGGTGCCCGAACGTGAAAAACCAATGTTGCAATCCGGCTTTCAACCCTGGCCTATCAAAGCATATCGGGCAGCAGCCGCAGGACTTCTATCAGGTGATTCTCTGAGCATGTGCTGATCATAGGCCATTTTATCCGAAGATCATTGATCAAGGCATGAAGAAGGTTCGAGCTAGTATTCATTTTGGGGAGCTTTTGACACGGGAACAGGATGTTCCTCAGGAGGTTAACGAACTCAAAGATAACCTTGAGCGTAGAGCACGTCGGTTAGCGGTTCCATTACGATGTGCCATTTAGCATCGGCGCACTTCTCCGTTCTTCATAAATGACTCATAATCTGGAATCGCGAACTCAGCTGTGCCGCCACAGCGTCTCTCACTTGACGGACGGTTCCGCGGTACCTACTCGTTCGAGAGGAAAATTTCGCGATGATGACTCGAGCTCCCACTGTCGTTACACCTCCTTATCGGGATGGTCGTTGCAGGTCGACTCTGACGGATGTCCCGCCTGCCACCCCGTTGTGCCCATAGGGATCCCGATGCCCTCCCTGGACCGGAGCTGCATTCTCGAGGAAGCTTTCGCACTCGCTCCGCTGCCACCGCTGGCACTGCCTGAACTGCGATAGCAGCACGGGATAACGTCAAGGAGCACTACAGTCGTCATCAGAGCATTTCACAGAAAGATGCTAATAAATATGCTTTGAATTTCGTGTAACCGCGAGGAATTTCTTCCGGCATCGAAAGACCGAGCTCCTGAGCGCATGGCTTGGGGAACGAAATTGCGGGAAATCCCGGTGAAACTCGCGGTGTTTGGCTCCCGTCCAAAATGGAGAAGTTCACGCTTCCATCCCCGCGTAGTAGAGAATGACGATAGAAGGTGTGCGCCGGAAGAGAACCGCCGAAAATGGGACGCCTAATCAACGCCATGATCGTCCAATCCGCGCCGAATCGAGCGCCCTGAGCTCGTTGTTTGTGTACAGACGTAGTCTCGAGATAATTACGCACAAACATCCGAGAGGGTCTCGTCATCTGGCGAGGACGCTCCGATATCTCACACCTGACCCTTTCTCTTTCCTTGACGGCTTTCAACGTACTCGCTAGGCGCGAATCCAATGGATGCTTCGAGTTTCAGACTCCAGCATTTTTCCGTGTGCCCGTGCGCGCCAAAGCTTGGTCTGGGTAAACTTGAACTGGGGCCCTCTGAGAAGCAGCACCATGCAGGCTAGAATTCCAGCTCTCGTCATCTCAGTCTTCCTCTGTGGACCACTTTTCGGTAGAGTCGTGGCTCCGGATGCGCGACCTCTGGTCCAGCTACTCAGAATCATCCCACTCGTGAATGGTTCCATGACAGAAGATCAGGTTCCCGCGGAACAGATTCCGATCAACTTGCCACCGTTACAAGAGACCGCACAAAACATTCCGGAAATCAATTACATCGACTTCCTGAAGCTCACAAACGCGAAGATGGCAAGCGACACATCAGGAGGTGAGTCGGGCCCGTTCGAATGATATCCTCCAGTCCTATAACTACAGAAATGCTGAGCTTTGGGAAAACCTTATGTTTCAGAGCCGAAAACAAAGGACGCTCGATGACTCCGTGGCTCAGACATCTTGCCTCGATTTCTTGACTCAATCTCTATCAGGTGGAAATCGGCGACCACACTAAAACCAATCCCCAGTTTTTCATCCGCACAGAATATCTGACCGGCAATGAACGCGACTTTGTTTCATATAGACCTCCCCTTGGGTGAGCGAGCTGCGTTTAACCTTCGATGATCGCGACGTGAGAGTTGTGCTAAGAGTTGCAGAGAGGTCAACACACTGATCATTGGATCATCTGCTGGATGACCGTGAAAACGTGCTACATGGGTGAATGACCAGAGAAGCCAATGGTCAATTTGTTTCAATCATCGCGATTCCCGAGGGTGCGCTTGAATGGGGTTTCGTCACATCTCGTAGCTATCAGAGAGTGTGCTACATGTGATGCGGCTCGGGACCCTGAAAGGGAGAAAGGGAGAACGATATAAATTCCTGTTCCGACTCGGGAGAGCTTTCGAGACCGGAGTATCAAATAAGTTGGAATCCGACGTTACAGATGGATGTGAATATGGAACCAGTTAAGCTCAGCGGTCCAAGTGCAGGAAAACTCTTCTGATCTGAGTGGCAGTTGCTTATGAACGCCAATCACTACATCGACGCTCACCCCCGACCGCTGAATAAATTGGTTGTGAAATCAGCTCACGTTTCTTGTTGGCCCGGCTACGACGGAGACACCCCTCAACTTCGTATCGAGCGAGCCCCCATGGCACCTGTTTCGTCAGTTAGGTAGAATCGGCTGTTTACTACAGCATCGTCGGAATTCTTCTTTTCCGAGAACCTCGTTGGGGAACGGGTTTCCCTGATAACTACACCGTTGGAGCGGGATGAGCTTCCCATGCTGACGACAACCATGTTTTCAGTAACAAGTTCGCCGGTAGATGTTCATAGTTGATCCCCGGTCAAGAGGAGAGTGTGCGGCGCTCTGACCGAGTTCTTACTTTCTTGATGACGGAACTTCAAACCGTTCTGCGGTGCTGCGAGTTTGACTTCTCAAGAAGCGGTTCCGCCCTTTCTTGGATCATCGGCGGTCGGCTCGATTGGACGTGACTACGTGACCGTCTTTCACGAATGCCCCGCTTGAAAGCTCAAAGACTGTTGATCGATTGTGGACTGCTCCTTCCAGAGGACGTGGATGTGTTCTACGGAGTGTACGAAAGCTTTCAAACGAGGTATGAATGCTGAGTCTTGAGTGGATGTCGCGAAGTCTTCACGGAATCCCTGAATTTCTCCCCGGGAAGAGAAGTCCGGGTTGGTTATCCTCTTCCCGGCGATTGGATTTCGATCGGGAGAGAGTGTCGTTTCCCGGTGCAGATTCCGCTCACAAAAATGGATTTGAATCGTGAAGAAGGATTTTATTCTCCGGGTAACCCGGAGTTCTCAAACCACCTCTGATGCGCTCCCCACAACTTGAGGAGAGCGGACTCGACTCAGGGTGAGCGGAGACTCCCCAGACATAAATTGCGACTCGCGTCGGATTGTTGTGGTCAACTTTGGAAACGTTCTCCCGGTATCACGAATTACAAGATCGGGCCGGCCGAGTGAACATCTGCACATTTTCATCGTAAGCGTTCTCCCGAGCAATGGATGCCCTGAATCGCGGTGAAGACAACAAACGAATCCTTCGAACGAAACATCGAATCCTTTCTCGCGAAAGACACCAGGGGACCGACGAGGTTGTGATTCGGGCTCGCAGATAACGAGCTCTTTCTTTCTATTCTTCTCGAGGAACCGCGTTGGATAAGGAGCTTGTCAGATAACAAAGTCGACGATCTCATCTGATGCGTTTTTTTTAAAAGAAAAGTCGGAGGAAAAGAGGGTCCGTTATCCGCGGGATTTCAGTGTAATAAAAACTCGTTCTCCGCAAATGTCAACTCGAGGCAACGCATTCGAGCACGCACCAGCTTTACTTGGAACGTTATTTCCAGAGATGTCCTCTATTCTTGATGATTGGGAGCTTTTTGGAGAATTCCGCGCGACATTTCACAAGGCACGTCCGAGGATTTTCACCGAGAAGCTCCTTGATTCCATATATGGAGTAAACTGGATGAAATTTCATTTATCTACTCGAGAACTCGACCGACATTCGACCAGTTCGAAAACATCCGAGATCTTGAGATATAGGACATGAATCTCAGTATCGGCTGCGTATTCAAATATCTATTCCATCAAATCCTACTGTGCTCGTGTCGGGAAAACAACTTCGAAAGGAGGTAGAGGAAACAACCAAAGGTGAGCGCAACAAGAACACTCGGCTCTGAAGACCTTCCGGAAGTAGGTCCTCTGCTTATCTACATTCAGAAACGTCGCGCCTTCATGGCACGTTCGTCTGATCGAATTCCTCGATCCCACGGCGTCCGAGTCGAAGTGACATCGCGTCGTTGGGTCGGTGACGATGCCTCTTGAATCCCGGATTCAGCGGATGAGCTATATTCTCAGACGTCATCGTTAGAATATTAATAAGTTAACCAGCTTTATAGCGAACTCCGCTCGGTGGCAAAAAGCCACTACCATTACGTACGGGTCGGGAGTCTTATCTGATCACGGATGCTGAGCAAATCCGGAACGAGGACGATATTAAAGTCTCGCTGGCGCCAAAGGCTCCTGGTTTCTTCCGATTTCGGGAACAGAGATCGAGCGTGCGGTGTCAGGGCGAAGATCACGATGGGTACGAGAGGCAAGTCTTCCCGAGGTAGTGGCTGACGGGAAAGGAGCACAAAAAACTCATTGCGCTGAAGAATGGTCTGAAATCCCCAATCTGAATCGAATCATATAAGCTTAAGTTCCAACCTTCCCGCTCACAAGGTCATTCGCCATGGTTTCAATTGAGATTGTCCGGCAGCTCCATTGAGAATCGCCGAGTTTCGCCTCGATCCCGTTATTCGGGCTCCGCGAATGGGATTTTTGTCAAGTTTGATCATAAATTAGCCCCACCTTGTATCTGTCTACCGGTATCTATGAACCGCGACTTGGTTCGTCCTCGCGCAGGGAGATATTCCATCCAGAGCGACGACAGCATGGAGCTACGCGATCAGAAGAAATGAGAGCGGCATTTTTTCCATTTACGGCCGAACTCATCAGGTTCGTAAAAACAGAATACTTCTGCCGTACTGTCCAGCCAAAAAATCACGGAAAACATAGCGAATAAAAGCAATATGGCACTGCAACAATACTTGTCGAACTTCTCCGCTCGCGGTTCAACGAGGAATGCGGCCTCGAGCGATTTCGCGGGGGCAAGAGAAATTTTACACGTTTCAGTTTCTCGATGTCTTACAATTTTCGAATGAGCTACCTGCGTTGCTTGAGGTTCCACTTTTGATTGGAAAAACAGTAGTCTCCGACGAAGTTCGCTCTGAGATGGCCGAACCTCTACCGAGTTACGTTTTGAATGCGGTAGTGACGGGAGTTTACACTGCGAGAGAGGTTTGCAAGCGTTTCCCCCGTTGGAGTCTTTGGTTTTCCCGTCGCGCTGCTCAGGGCCGCACAGCAGCAGTGCTGACTTGAAAAACAGCTAATTTAGTGACGAATTCCCCTATACCATCGAAATTCGACAGGGTTGATATCGTATAAGAGTATTCACATTTCCCTGCTTGTGTATGTTATCCAGCACTATGCACTCGATGACTATCAGGAGGATGATAGTGAGACTTGCGAACATATACGCGTCGTTATTCTGAGGAGCGAAATTCGATTTAGATCTCTGTCCGATCGAGAGACGGCTCGACAAAGTGTAGCCCAATTTTGAGCTTTCTTGACTACGAACCGTCACATAGGAGCAGGGAGGCAGCGTCCTGCGTACGAGAGCAAGCTGGGTGTACTGGGTCAGCAGAGTAACGACGCTCAAGGAAATCCGCTCGGCGGTTGCGCTTGCGTCCATCAGAAACACGGAGAAGCCGACAAGAACCAACATTGTAGACGGTACTATTGACGTCAGTATCTGGTGCATCGGTCGGCGGTCTATGCGGAAATCCATGAGGAAGGTCTTGAAGGGCTCTCCTGGGAATTTTCGTATTGTTTAGAGAATCTGCTCTCCCGCTCATCCCGCTCAACCGCGGTCGCTCGCGAAAAGTGCCGGAACACTATCTCTCGGCTCACCCAACTCTTCGCCGTAGTCTATTTTCGTCTCGTTCAAATAGATCTCGAATTCATAGCCGATCATCTGTCGGCGGAGCCTCGGTGATAATGTCAGGTTGGAAACAGCAGGTTTGAACTGCAACAATGTAGCGGGGAGCAAAACTGGAACGAGACATCCATGTATGACGGACGAAACATAATATATCTGGTGCGGCCTGTGGATCTGTGCAGCCCCCGTGCAGTGGACGGCTTCCATTCACTTGGACTTCCATTCTCCGAATTTCTCCATCATTGCCCGAAATCGTGGCTTGGGCATGCTTCTAAACCGTCTGACGCAATCTTTTGGCCGCGGCGCCATTATGGGTTTATATTGGCGATTGCAGAATCGTGACATGGAGTTCCAATCCGTTCCGAGAAGGTATATTGGTGCCCGAGTGACGATTCGGCGGACCTCGGATATGATGAGCGATTCTCCGGAATCGTTTGGTACCCGTTATGTTTGGGTAGTCCAAGTACCAATCGTACCAGTCGTGAAGCTCAGCCTCCCACCTCAACCCTAACCCACAATGCCACGTTCAGGGTGCTGCAGGGCTGCGATTCCACTGCTGCGGCGCAATTGATCTCAGGAAGTGTTTAGTGGTGAGAAAAACCGAGCCTCCGAAACATCACCCGCGGCTCACATAAGACAACGCCAAGAATGGGCTTTGAGAGATGCCTTAGAGTCTGGAACACGGGTCGTCAAACTTTTCGTCGCGACACACCAGGGTGCCGAGGGGGCAAAGCGGTTGCCGAAAGGTGACGAGGGGTGTGTAATCAGGCCATACGAGGTCTTCCTTCGTTCTGACCACACTTCGGTGATGATTCCGCCACACCATTCGGGATTCCATGCGGGTGATTTCGGGGTCTATCCGACCATACTTTCCAGCAGCCATGGAGGTGATTTCGAGTTCGATCTGACCATCAGGATTTCTGAAGATCAGATCGACCCGGGAATGCCCTCAACAGTCTCCAGAAATACGCTCAGATCGAGACGGAATCATCTTCGAAGTACGGTCAGAGCCAGAAAGGGCATCCTCGGCAGCGTTTGGCACCGTTCGGCGAGCTCACGGTTGCGGCACCCCCAGACATCCTGGGGTGCTAATGTCGGAAAAGTTTGACGACCTCTTGTCCAGAAAACTGTTCCCAAACTCACAGCTCCTCACTTGCAGCTGACATCGGTGAGAGTCGAAAGGATATCGCTTCAGGTCAAGCTGACACGAAATGCGGAGAGACAGCCTGTGAAATGGAAATTTAAAAAAACTCATTCTTCGGAGAATGCGACGTCGGATAGTGGACCTTGGACAGAATATCTCCTCGGATAAAATGGCGATCTCTCGAACGAGCGTAGGCACCGCAGTACCTCTCTTGGAGGGAGATTTCAGTCAAGTTCTTATGACCCATGAAGACTTTTGACGACTCCGAATTAGACGGAGTGCTCACTTTCTTCGCTTGTACAAAGTATAAATCTGGCCTCCACAAGTCTTTCCCGTTGACCTATATAATTCATGTATGTTCCGTTTATCTCCCGGACCTTCAATGGCGTTCTCAGCAGAACTCATATTCCAAGCAGGCTTCACCAGGTTCGTCGACAGATATACAGGTTCCAGTGAGGGGTCGACGCCGTTACTCTCGACCGTTTCTCGTAAACTTTTCCGAATCACTGTGGGCAATTTCCAAGTAGCCACCGACATTGCTTCAAAGCGGAATTCCTGAAACGTGGAATCGCTCTGAGGTAACCCTTGTGGGTCAATGCCGAAGAGGAACATTCGATGAAGAAACGATATTCTCAAGTCCGAGGGTGTCCGAACGCGTTGATCGTGGTCTGACGGGCTAACTCGTGCTACTCCTGCTGCTGTTCTAATACCATGGCGACGATGTCCAACGTGTGAATAGCTAGTGGGTATAACATGATCTCCACAGTGAAAGGCTCGTTGAACTCTGCAAGTTTTCGAATGGACGTGTTAGGCCCCTTCGCCATCGGTAACTATCTGAATTGCTCCATTCTCCTCTCATTGAAGTGGGGTTTCCTTGCCACCTCGGAACAGGAAACTGACCCGACACATATTCATAGACAGTGGAGAGTGTCTGCCTGAAAATCAAAAGAATACATGAGCAGCGGCACAGCATTCTTGGGATCGGCTCCTATCATAGAATGGGATTGATTCAGTATTAGGCATAATTTGTGCGTTAGTGGCCGTTGGCCATTCCCGGAAAAGCCATCGCGGCTGTTCAAATGCGAATAATACTCCCTATTCATTTCGTACACTAAGCGCAGTGTAGAAAAACTCACCTTGAGGCAGAGGGGACAAACGAAAGGGAGCACGAGAGGAGGACAAATATTGAGTTCCCAGGATGCCAATCCATGGGCATCGTAGCCACGATACGCATCTCGAGTGGTAGCACTTGACGACAGATTCAGATCGGAACTCGAACGTTCGCCCGGGCGACGGGTGAAAGAGACCTCCGACGGCGAAAACGGATCGCGTCCTGTGGGAATTCATCAACGTATCCTGAGTATCGACCGTTGGACATTCATACATCTCTCCTGTCGATCGTTCCCCCTCCTCGCTCGAGTGGCCAGCCCTCGATAGTTTCTCGATTGCAATGTTGAATGATGCACGCGACCCGTTGCCTATAGAGCGGAGAAAACTGGAATTGATTCGCGCAGTGCAGACACCACAGTTCTCGAAAGAGCACGGCCTCACGGTACCCCGGCGAGCAAAACGCCGCTGGTTGAAACGGCGATATCTGAACCGGCGAGAACAGCTGATCCAACAATTACGGGCAACGCGTGAATAACTCATGCTCCATCAGAACGAAGCGGTCCATTTTATTCGAAGCTGCAACGGTTACGGTCACAGATCATAGAAAAAAAATGTCCAACCAAAGACAAGAATCGCAGATGGGAAGTCTTTATTATACTGTGCATGATTCGCCGCCAAGTTCCCGAAGTTTGTTCCAATCTACGGCTAGCGCTGGTCGTAGAACATTTTACAAATTGCTTCGAAATCTCCTGATTCGAGCAGGGCCATGAGATCAGACACTTTACTCTTGACGTTCACTCCGCGGAATTTGTGTGCATCGAGGAACAGATCGGTTATCATACCTGGAAAAAACACCGCTAGGTTTGCGTTTCCATGATATTCTCGCGCTTCAGCCTCGGACCGAGCTCTCGACCGGGTGATCAAGTCAAAACTTCCGAGGTTCAACAGATCGATATCGGCAATCGAAGTTCTCCATGGAGCCATTAGTACCAGGGGAAAAACTCACCGTAAAGCCTTTCCAGATGATTCGGCTGTCGCTTGAAGTCAGTCTGCAGCAGCGTCGCCTGCTCCAAGATCTCCCCATATTGGGGCGGCATGAACGACGTATCTCCTTCGTGGACTCGCAGCTCGTTCAAAGCGTCGATCAGCTGGATTTTTCGGGAGAGCAGGAGCTGCGACTCTAGCTTGGGATATATCATCTCCAGTGTATGTTTGACGCTGTCCTCGTTGACATCTGCATCGGAAGTCACGTTTCAGGCTCGAGTGATAGTTTTTCCCCGGCTCGAATAATCTTCGTCCAACTGACTGGGAAATAGCTGAATCTTTCTGCTCACCGCAAGAAATGTCGAGCAGAATCTTCTTCTTAGTGCCTTCATTTGTGAGCGAATCTTTCAGGATCGAGATTGTGGATATGTTATCCGACTTGAAGATTGCTTCGCTGCGCCTGTAGGTGCAGTAAAGAACAGTGTCCAGGAACGTGGACACAAAATTCAAGTTGACATCGTTGTCCGACACCAGTTTTTGCGGCACTTCTGGTAGTGTAGCCGCAACCCAGGAATGAATTTCCGCCAAAGAGAAGTTGCCGCTGAAACGAGAAAGGAATGGGTGTTACGTGTCCTCCCATTTTGCGAACTTCCGTCGTGTGGGTTCGGGAAACCAAAGAAATGGTGTTGAATATATCTCCCGTAGCCCTGTCATAGTGGCAAGCCTACACTGTGAGCGTCAGTGTAAAGCTCACAGAACCCTCTCCACTGCATGCATTTAAAAGTAAAGCCTCTACAGCATAAAAGCTACTGGTGCAGGGTTCTTCACAGATCCCGAGTGTCTTCATTCAAAAGGATAGTGGAAGTATCCAACAATTGGGAGAGTCCTGAAGTGAAATTTCCGGAAGTTCACCTCACTCACCGCAATGTCAAGGTGCTCAGCGGCCTGTCCAGATCTTGTTTGTTCGTTCTCCGATGGAGTGAGAGTGGTTTTATGTGGTACTTCAGAAGCTGGGCACACTTCGGTTGCAGGCGTGGAGTCGCGTAGACCCTCAGAGTTCCCGGCTGACCCTCGATTGATCGGACTTTAAGTTCGATCCTTGTCGTATCCGCCTGACATCTCATCGTTGCCAACAGGTAGTTCCCACTCTGTCGTGGAAAGTCGCGATGGATATCATGGCATGAGACGGAAACTCATCTCTCAATCGAAGTCCTCGTCCCCAATGGGTTTGAGCAAAACTTCGCGTTTGCTCCACCTGAGACTCGCTTGCTTACCTCTGGGGTGCAGGGGCTGAAGCTCACAACCGACGTGTTTTTATCAGAGTCCAAAACGTCCATCGGAGCATCGCATTGGATCAAAATAAACTCTATGGGCATCTGCATTTCGACAGAGAGCAAGTACGAGGCGTCGACGTGGTTCAGGACGAAAGATTCGCTCACTGACAGAGTGGGCACAGCCGATACTGTCTTCTCGGGTTGTTGGGACAGAGATCGATAGGCATCCTTCATTTTGGCAACTTTCCTTTGGAGATCTTCGACTTCTTCCCTGTGGAAATCGGTTCAAATAGAGGAACATGGCACTCAGAGCATTTTTCTCCGTCGGAATAAGCACCTCCGTCACTAACGAGCTCTTTCAGAGGTGCGAGGCATCGGGAGCGAGCATAAGAGCCCCGAGATTCTCGGAGCGGAGAGATTAGGAAAGAGTTTCTGCTGTGGCTTCGAAAAGGATCGCGAATTCCGGTGTTCTTCCTTATTTTATTCTACCTCAAACTGACGATTTTCTGCGCAGACTCCTGTGAGATGAGGATGTAGTTTGGATCGATGCGTTTGTCCTTGTTTTCAGTCGTCAGTCCGAAAATCCACCCTGTGAAATCATCGTTTCAGCCATGAATCAGCTTATTTTGTTTACTCTGACTGCGCCCGTTCTCTGACAACGGAACCTTACCATTGTAAGTTGTGACCAGGATCTCCTCGTATCCTGGAGTGCCGAAAATGCCTCCAATGACGGATGTTATTCCTTCATTGCAAGTCTGTTTCTCAAGGATAAAATAGGTATGGATATTATCACTTTGGCTCTGATTCCAAGCCATGTAAGATATGCTGTACAGTGAAGTTCCTCACATATGAAAAACGTTTGACCGGCTTGTCCTCATCGTTGAAGTAGAAAACTTCGACGCTTCCATCGTTGCGACCGATAATCAAATCGCGAGTTCCGTCCCCGTTGAGATCGTAGATGTCAAGACACGTAACTCCTGAGACCATGAGAAATCATTGTTGGACGCGAAACCATCCCCGTCTGCCTGCACTCTACATTCAAGAATACTGACCACCCGACTTGGTATCATCCAGGATAGCCCATTCGGGTCGAGGTTCACCGAGGTTGTCGATATTGACCGCCGCAGTCTTCCCGTCAGTTGTGCCGTATATCAATTCGATCGAGGGGTTCAAGTCTTCGCCATCTGCAAATAGTTCAAGTCAAGGCTTCCGGTGGTCTGGAAAATTGAGTTCGCAAATCTTGGCTCAGAAGGTAATATCAAAGATTCCGTCCGGCAGCCACTGGATTACTACAGACCATTTTCAGTCACACAGTGCAGGAGAACGAAAGGTGGACCAAGGCATTCGATCTCGCAAATGCAATCTGGCCCCTGGAACGGAGAATACCTTGGAATCAACGAAGACGGAATAAGCAGAACATGACTCGTTGATTCTCGACATCAGAGAAATTGTTGGTTACCTTTATTATCCGGATGAGGCGATCTTGACAAGCTAGAGCACCCAAAAGCGTGTTCTGGTCTTTTCGGATCACCACCACGTCATTGATTGCGTCTGAGTTCACGAAAGAATATTTCTCTTTGCAATCGAAGTAATGGGTGTAAATGAACTCAGTGCAGATCATTAGATCGTTTCCGTTGACAGCGATTGCCCTGATCTGGTCGGAATTATGCAGTTGATGGACAGCACGCATGATCGTTCTGATCGAACGTTAGGAATCTTCATCGATTGGTGGTATTGGATGCAATCACCTTGAGCTACGTTTCCTCTACGAGCAGTAGGTCTTTGGCTAACTCACCTCTTCTGTGAGATTCGTTTCAAATTTGAGAAACTGCTTCCCTTTCTTGGTGAATCCTTGGATCTCGCTCCCGATCGCGATAAAAATCTTGTCCTGAGCTGACCCAACTGGCCCGGCCAGATCTACGTGTTTGATCTTTGTGGAACACGGCAGCGTTTTGAAAGCCGTCTGTACGTCTACCTGTGGGTTTCATCGGGACGAGAATAGGATTTTAAGATCACCTTACGAAAATTGTTTCTTTTCTCACTCCTCCCCATGGGAACCATAGACGGAAGCGAATCTGCTCATTCACCTTCTTCATAGAGAAACAATGAAGGACGCCTTTGTGGTTGCCCACCACGACCTTTTGTATTCCTTTCGCTTCGGTTGGAGGCAGTAATCGAGTACATTTCGGCGAAGTTATATCCACCTGGGAACGCAATGTTGCAGTAGCCCTCCTTTGCACAAGCTCCGACGATGAGAAAACGTCGGCAGATCCTCAGCTCTGAACCTGAGCGCAGTTAAGTTCAGATACCAGTTACCTGAGCGTAATCTACACGATTCAGAACGAGTTCCATGACTCCCAGGCTGAAGCTCGGCACAGAGCGTCGGCTAGCGCCTAAGTACGATGCATGTTGGCATGACAACCTCTGTGACTCAAAACAGCACTCCGAATCTCAGAACTGAACCGAGAATCCGAGACTTATCAGCTCAGTGGTGGCAATCAACATTCCACGCTCTTGCAGAAGAGTTGCGCAACTCGACTGGCGTCCTCAGTCATTCATTCGTCTTCACTCGAATCACTGAGTCAAATCAGGAACACCGCTCCAACCCGGCGGTATCCTGATTTGGAGCTTTCTCGAAACCATGAACGAAATTCAAACATTGGAATTCGCTCCTTATAGAAGCGGAGGTTTTTCTCAGAATCGGTCGTTTGTGACAACCATGGAGGCCGAATGCACGAATCCACGGAGCCATCTCCTAGTGCCCCCTGGGTACGTCATCAATAAGAACCTCACTGCTGTGCAATTTCATAGAGAGCTTTTATTCAGACCTTTGAAGTCATTTTCTACAGTACTGCGTGAGTCAACGGATGACTCGAGCTGACCAACTCCTCCATTGAAGTCTATTAACTGGAACCGTTGCTCGTGGTGCATCTGTCTCCTGCAAGGTCAAAATACGCTGACATTGCCCGAAACTTCAAAGCGACGACCAATCTCCAGTGAGCGTATCAACGAGCCGAGTTATCGGGTGTCGAATCATATCTGCACACACATCTCAGACCATCGCAGAAGTAGCACGGCCACAACAACAACCCCAGTTCCGCCTATGATGATGCACCCAATAAGTATCAGAAGGACTTCGAAAGCTAAACTGTCCTCGGGAGTCTCAGACTCATCGGGGCTCGGATGAATTGTACCTGAAATGTGGTTCATGTTTCAACTCTCTCTTCCACAACTAATAATTTGCGTGATCGCGGACCCGATCACTAACCCAAGCTGAAGAGGAACATCTCGGTGTCCGCGCAGCCTGCCGTGGTGCATCCTCTGATCTTCAGACCGTATGCTTTGTTTGTGATCAGGGGCCCGTTGCACGACACAAAGGAAGACGCGGTGCACTTCTCGACTCCTATTGCGCACACGATGTAATCCGAAGGAGAACCCCACATCCACGCGCAGTGCATTTTTGGGTCGTCTATATCTGAGGAATCAAAAATCTGAGAGAAGCGACTTGGGAAGACCTCAGGATCGTCACTTCCAGTTCTCAGTGAACGGGCTTCGACTCCGAACTCGTAGGCAAAGGCGAGGCCGATGTTGTGATCACGAATGAGTCGAGCTCACTTACGAGATTGACCCGTGTTCCACACAGAGAATATGTTCCAGTCTGGTGGGGTGATCCGAGTGGGCAGCAGCTTACCCGCCGTGTCAAAATATCTGTCGTAACGGAGGTTTTGACCCAATGGCTGACGCATGAATTCCGGATCCCCTACTATGACCTGAAATGTATGTTTTGGCGTCGACACTCAGGGCGCCAGTCGTCTCAATCGGATATCTCTCGTGATGCTCACGGGATGGATCACCGCATCCTGAGATCAAGAGCCGCGTAGAATTTGGAGTTTTCGAGTTGAGGTTAACACTTACCATAGAGCTGATCACTGCACCATCAGTACGACTGAAAATGTTCTGATCGATCACGACGACTCTCTGGGTGTCCATCGATTCGACCATTGACGGAAACTTCTCAGTTTCGTCCGTGATCTCAACGTCTGTCTTGGTCAGAGCTGTAAACAAGCATGGCTCTTCGGTCAGCGAACTATCGAGCACGAAGTATTGATCCGCACAGCCACATTTATTGTCATCCATGAAAAGCAAGATGTATCAATCCTCTGAATTTCGGCATTCCTACCCTTGGTTCTCAGAATGCATTTCTCCTTCCTTGATAACTTCGAGAAGTAAACCACTGAGTCCGGGGCTCTCGCGATTACACCGAACTCGAAATACGAGTCGACCCGGATTAGCTTCTCGAGCCCTAATGAACACTCCCCGGTCTCGGCTTTGCAGACTTTGCGTAGATCATAGCGTTCGGTCGATTTTTTCATGACATCCGTCCCAGACACCTACGACAAAATCGTTCGGATGATGATGCTCTATTATGATCCGATTATTGTTCCTCGGGAGGAATCGGCCGTACTACAGCCTTGTATCCTAGGGTTTCGAAGTTTACCTTGTATCTGTAACTGAACGAGAAGTTCGGATAGATGTGATCAAATTTCGCCGGATCGATCTTCCATCCCAAGTTTGTGTAGAAGTTCTTATGGTCCCGAGTGCAGCTCACGTCGAAATCCGATATAATGTTCCTGCCTTAACTACCGACTTTTAAGTTTGGAGCCAACCCTCGGATAACCTCACTATTGACCAGCGTCCAATACTGGAGGGCTGGATCACAGCGACTTATTCGCAGCAGAGCAGTGTTCCCGAACCCTCGCGGGCCGATGGCTGAACGCCAGGAGGCTGACGGCGGGTTTGCTGCGGGTTTTGTTTTCCGGCTGAACCTCTCAGCCAGCCCTCAGAAGTGTCCTGGGATCACCTTTCGGTATTGCTTCAGTAACACTCCCTATCGCCTCAAAAATCCCATTGCGGGCGGTGGGCTTGGGTCTTAAGATGGTTCAGATCTAATTCAGATAAAATTGAATCCTCTTTTTACCACACAAGAAATTTTTGTTGTCGGCCGGGGATCGAACCCGCGATTGCTAGCTTAGCGTTTTGCTGCGGGTTGGTGGGGTCTCTCTGCTACGGAAGGCAACTGCTCCACAAGCTCTCACATACTGAACGTCCTTGAGCTAAGTATACGAGGCTCTTCCCACATCTCACCCAAACAGGACACTCCGATAAGGTCTTCCTTGAGCTTGACCACACTCCTCGCTGAAACTCAGAGAGTACAGCTCGATATCGTACTTTTTGTCGTCGAGACTCGGGAGTTCTAAACTCATGTTGGGAGAAAGAACTGAGGAACTGGTTCTGCAGCGTCCATTCTCCTGCAAAGAAGATACTTTCATTCCTCGTAAGTCCTGAATGCTTCTAAAACGAATTCGTCCCACATCAGCACCGAACACCAAGCTCCGCAACGTGCCTGACAGTAATGAAGAACGAAGAGTCGAATCTGCCAAAGGCTTTCTGTTGATCTCCAGCTGATCCTGACTTTTGAGTCCCAGTCCACCTCAACTCTCACATCGACCGGACTTTCAGGCTCTGGTGGAAGAATCGAGAGAGGATTTGCGAGGATCCGCCGATAGATCAGAGGCATCTCAATTTATGATTTTCTTCAGCGATCTTCCGCTCAGAGGGCAGTGGAAACTTACTTCGGTTCGGACATATTGCGAAAAATTTCGACGAGGGCGCGGAGATGATGATGCCACTGTCTTCCGACACTCTCGCTGAATATACTTGAACTGAATAGTTTGAGAAGAACCGGGTCTGATCTCGCTTGAGGTTTATCTTCCTGAGAGTGGGAGAAATCGAAAATGAACACGCATTGCAGTCACACGGAATTCCGACGGTAAGGAGATGCGGTAGTTCACTCACGTTCCATTACACAAGTCCGACTTGAGGTCGGCCCCGATCCCTCCCGCTTCAATCAAGTGAACGAAATACCCCGACACTTCACACGGAGCCTCGGCCCAGCTGATTACGATGTCTTGTAGGCTTTCGGTCAGACCGTCGATTCTGATTGCTCCTGGGGGGCATATTGTGTTGTTGACCGACTGAGATATTGCCTCAATCACGGGAGACTCCCGATGAGCTGCGGAGAAGAGTGGCTTTCACTTTTCTTATCATCTTCGTAAGGTTCTCCGAATGGGCAACCGCCCATCGGTGATTTGATGCAAAACCCAGTCTTAGCTCATCGAATTTGGGGGGGGGGGGGGGGGGGGGAATGCGGAACATGTAGAATGAGTGGGGAACGGACGACATCTCGAACTGCACAAGACACGCCATGACAGTTCAGTTGGGGTTTCCACGTAGGTATTATCTGAGTATCTATTGTCCAAGAAGTAGTACTATCTTTAACCCTACTGGAGGTACTGCGCATCATCCCAAACAATCGATTGATATGCGCTGCCTCGTCGTCATGCTGTCACATGTCGGCCCAAGCATGGCGACTGAGACTTGGGAGCCTCTAGTCTTGTCGAGGGTGCCGGGACAGGGAAATCCGTCGAGGCATGGGATCATCGAGGAGTTCGTCCCAGGCATGCCCGGCGAAAATGGAGGGAAGGTAGGGAGGTTTGACGACCGCGAGGACCGTCGATACAAACGGAGGTTCCTCCCCGCGCTCGCACCCTCCGATAAACTTAAAAGAGCGCCTTCATGGAAATACCGCTCCTTATGGACAACCAGGTTATTGAAGTGAGCAGCTCCCCGTGAACTGGAGCCAGCTCTTAAGAGCTTTCCTTGTTAGTACATTGGAACCAGAAGAGCTCATTCTTTCCCCTGAAATACCTGGATCGCGGAAGACGCAGGTATCCGCTGCAGCGCTATGCCGCGCGAAAGTCACTACGAAGAGCCCATGAACTGCCAAGAGAAGAAACATCTCACGGAAAACTCACTTCCACAAATGGAGCCACCTCGAAGCCCAGACTTGCATCGCGGCGTTGGCAGAGTTCCCCAGGGCTTATGGGCTTTGGAGTCTCAAAAGCGTTCTGACTCATCCGCGACAATGATGAAAACGTTCAACGGCTATCGACTGAAGCAGGCATCAGAAATATTTCCGACATCGTTCGTCAGCTGATTCCGTCAATCGATCAGGCGAACCGGGGTTTCCGATCGTTGAGATCCCGATACCAAGATCGTGCTCTCGTAGCGCTTCCCCGTGACTCGGCATCGATTTCAATGATGTACTATGACCCCCAGGAGCTCGTTTGCCAGAATTAGCTCCCACGGCCAGCGGCATTAGAATGAATTATCGTCCGCATTCCCGTCGCAAAGCAGTAAACTGCAGCGGTTGAGGTTTCCGGATCCTCTCACCAACAGGTCCGAAACTCCGAAAAAATATACGACACGGCAGGAGCTATTCCAGACAACTTGAATACCAGCGCAGATAAATCGAGTTAGTCGATCCGCCCGAGACTCATAAGAGGCAGGACAGATCTCTAATCGTGAAGCAATCAATCGTCATGTTGCTCCCGAAATTCCCCGTCGAGCTCCAATCCAAGCGAATACCCACTGGACCGCTGTTTGAGCGATTCGTTGCCGAAAAGCATGATCACCAAGAGCGCTCCCGTCGAGACAGAAAGCGACGTTCGCATCTAGATGCGCATCCATGCACCTAGCGGATTGATCTCGATATCGAGTATCAAGGCCCCGTCTCTCGAGGGACGCGAGCGAAAAACGAACTCGGAAAACGCGACCACACCGCTCAGAAGCCTCGGCATTCCCAAGCTGGTATTCAGTGGCGGCGTTCCCGTCGTGTCGAAATTCCATATCAACTACCCGCTTTCCTACTTGTTCGAAAAAACACACTGCTGCGTCACTGTTACGATCAGGCTAGAAATCGAGATTCCTTCATCCACGCGGATTTCCACTCCAGAGGTAGTACAGCTTCGAGGTTTGAACATTTTTAGAGCTCCTATTGCGATCTCAGATCAAGGTCAACGAGCAAAGGAATTCCACAAGTCGAGCTCGGCTTGGATCATGAACTTGGACAGAGTGCCATCGAGACTTTCCGATGATTCCCGATATCACGTTTCCGCAAGAGAGGGTATCAAGTGATCCCATGCGTTGATCTCGAATCACGTATTTTCGGTCATTCCAGCGCAACTCGACTTGGTTCCAAGGAGTGGCGCCCTCGGTGGCGCGCCGAGCAAGTCACTCCAACGGCCGTGGATGCAGTGAGAGGCGAACGGAGAGATAGGAAGGAGAACACGAAGGAGAACAAGGAGGTGGCTTCGCCAGCAGCAGCGGCGGCAGCAGCGGCGAAGGTTTGGGAAAGCCTCTGCCGGGCTGGCCGGCCGACCGGCTGACTGGATGGGTGGCTGGTTGCTCAGGTTCAACGACCGCTCTCCGTTGAGGAAGTGTGAGCTGGCTGGCTGGCTGGCTGGCTGGCAGGTCATTCACCCCGAGCAGGCAGTCGAGAGCAGAGCCGCAATAGCAGCAGTCAGTGGTGGTGTGTTCATGCCGTATAGTTCGTTGGTTTCGTTCGGAGAGGACCGTTTTCCGTTGAGAAATTTCTGCTTCTTGCTTCGATCGCTCACTGCTACGCTGAGTTATTTGCTGAGTGATTTCGGTTGGATTCGATCCGGTTCGGCCCGAGCAGCTCGCAGATGAAGCACCCGGAACTCAAGTTCTCCACTCTGGAATTGTGCAACCGCCATCCGCTTTCGTTCGGTGTTCGCTGATTTTCTCCGAATACTCAGTGGACAGCTCGCTACGAGAAATCGACGCCGAGGGGTACTCCTAGTCAGCGTCGGAACTTTAGATTCAGAAGTTTGTTTAAGTTTTCCTCGGTATCCGCTGCAATCCCCATTCTCCTGAACTCATCCGCGAGCTCCTCGATCGACCCATCCGCTCATCGTTTGCCTAAGTTTTTCCCCATTCGTCGGAAAATTGATCCGAGACCCGTGAAAGGTTCAGACTCTGGAAGACCAGAAGCGACGGCCGATTTCGAGCTCATTCAGCGACGCGGGCTTGAGTTGCTCTACGACGTTCAACGTAAATCGAGTAAGTGAGTAAGAGTAGGCGAAGTTCAGGAACTCTATCGCTGAAGTTTCCCACTGAGAACCCTCCTGGAGCCGCCCTCAGAGTTTTCCCGCTCCCTCCGTGCTATCAGATAGGTTTCCACTCTACGTACTCAACCTCCCACCCGCCGCCCGCGCAACCGCGTCACTTCCCCTGAGTTAAACTTCCGGCAAGCTTCCGAACAACCGGCACTCAGTCTAGTGAAGGTGCAGAAACTTGAACCGGATTTCTGGCTACGGGACGAGCTCCCTCCGAAAGTCCCATTCCCTCGAATCGAATCACCAGCACCCACATGTCCCGCAACAAAACGCCCCGCTACCGGCCATCCTGCTGCACAGGAACGGCTAGCGTTCCTAAAATCCAGTTACGATTGAGTCGATATAGATCTCTCGTCGGCGTTCAGTGACCTTCCAGGTTGAATGAGAGTGATCGTTCCTGCAATACTGCGCTTCCTTCAGTGAACTGTTGAGGCCGCGCTGGATATCGAGCTTTAGTGCAAGCGCCGCGATCTCGCACAGAAAGGAAGCCAATTCATCGGAAACTTCGACGCTGAACAACGGGAGCATTCGCATGATGGTAAGTCTCGCATTTTCACTGTCGATTTCAGCTCGGGTGCCGCGCTCGCTCGCCTGCTCTGCCGTAGCAAAGGTCATTGCCCTCGTGATGTCAAGCGGTACCTTCGACTCTCACTGTGGATAGAAAGGCGCCACTTCCTTGTTTCGCATCGCCTCACAAGCGAGTAGATAGCGAAGGTTGATTCCCTTCACGGGATCTCGATCGATTCCTCGGTCCTCTTTGGGTCGGAGACCTTGATAATTTCTTTCCAGTGAAACGGCTAACGAGATGTTGAGAAAGCAAAAACTCCTCGATCGATCGCCGATTAGATTTCTTCTTTCCAAAGCGAGTAACAAAGATGATCGCTTTCTGAGTTTTCCTGCGTGGAAGACTTTTGCGGGCACGGCGCGCGCTTGCTCGCGAGGTTGACGCGGGTTTTGACCGCCCTTGACGTTTTCGCAGTCAGCCCCGAACGAAGAACCGAAAGCCCTGTTCACGGCTGAGCAGACTTTTGTATCGAAGACGCCAGGCAGCAACAGTGTTGCATGTTCCATACTAATTCGATCGGTCGTGGACATAAAATGACGAGAACTCGATGAGCGGCCTGATTAGTCATCGCTATTCCGGGAGTGTAAACCAAGAGGCTGGAATTCGTCTGTAACTCGAGGAGACGGAATTTCTGACTGATCCGAGAAGCTTGTTAGCTCCGAAATCGATGACGATCAGGGCGGGATTTCGACGACGTCTCGAGAACGAAGAGTGACGATATTCGAGATGGAAGACATCACCGATTTCAGACTCTTCCCGCCGAAATGCTCCTCTCGAGAAAACAAAACGTATCAGATCGTAGTCGGTTACGAGCGGGTTTTTGTTCTGGCTGTCCGACTGGTTTCGGGATTCCGCTGGTCACCGGTTATGAACCGCAACAGATCGCTGGGCCGTTGCTGTGATCGTTATTTTGTAACAGTGATCGGCGGAGTTTTTCTGATTTTTTGAGAGCTTTCCACCAAAAAAGTCGGGGGACCTTGAGATGGACTTCCACCGCGCGTATCTTCTGCTGTGACGCAATCATCGGGCGTCAGTCTAGTGGTTCATCAGCTGATTACAGCCCATGATGACTAGCACCTAAACGTGACGTCGCAACAAAATTAGTAAAGACGACGCCAAGCTGCGGAGTAAGGTGAGCCCGGTACCCACCTGTCTAGCCGTTGGACCTGCTCACTCACGTGACGAGTCTCGCACGTTCGGTCATGTATGGAGTCCGTTTATCGCCTGCTCCGGGATCTATCGGCGATGCTCGCGGCCACGGCGCCGCCGACGACGACGACATCGGTAAACGTCGCACTGAATTTCACAAGCAGCGACGTTGCCACTTGGCGTAACCGACTTCGGTTCACGGCCGGCCGTTCGGATCTAACGGATCCTCTGAGCTAGTGAAACCATTGTAAGGCCGGCGCTTGCTTAACCAGCGTGCGAGGGTGGATTTGTTGATTTTGTATGCTTTGCCCGCTCACCATCATTCGTCCACTCATTCGCTCACTCATTCATTTTTCCACTTGCTTTGAGCAGATTATGGATGAGCCGCGACAGCACGACGAGCTCGAAATCTGCGAGCCGTCGTACCGTACTGGTGCTGCGGGGCCCGCCGACTCTTACCCCCAACGAGCAAACCTGGATCCGGGCGCTCAAAATTAGTAGCCACCGCCAAGCTAGGAGCGGTTGTTGCGAAATATCGTTCTCGCCGCATCCTCCGGGGGGAGAACGTCAGAAGCATGACAGCGAGAGAAGAGGCAGGATCCCCGCTCAATTTTCTGGTGGACCATTCAGTCGAAACGACAACGGACTGGATTGTTGCTCGTTGCCCGAAAGGCTGTTATGGCTCGCGGTTCTTTGAACTTAGGGGGCCCCTCCGCCGTCACTCTATTGAGGAACACGGAAGACGCCTGCTTCTACATAGTTCTAATACAAGCTGCCAACGGCCCTCTACGATGACGTCGACGCCACCAGCGCTGCCGACACAGGTCGAGGAGCCGGTCTTTGTAGGAATGGTAAATCCTCGACTGCCGACGAATCTATGTCGAGTATTTCCTCGTGAATCGACTCCATCGGGCTCCTCGGTCGTCCGGGTTCCGGAGCTGAATCGAACGCCACAGCGGCTTCCACCTTCCGACTCAGGCGTCTTTTGGAGAGATGCGCGCAACTATTGTGGTATTGCAGTACGTTAAAGGCTTGACGTCGCTGTAAACCGCCGTGGCGGCCGTCGCCGTGTGCCACGGCCGTTCATTTGCCCAACAACCCTTCGTGGGCAACGGGACCGTTTTGCCCTTGGAGATAAACTTCTGGGCATTACACACAGGCGTCGCAGCCATCGTTCTTCGGATCGGCTATTTTTGAAGAATTCTGGCTCTTGGAATCTTCCCGCTCGGCAGAACTCCCAAAAGCTCTTCTTCCAGCGATTCTCGATGAGTGTGTCCCGTGCTCTTTCCGATCGGCTCTTGGAAGCTCGTTTTCCCCGGCCACAGCGCGGGATCAGTTTCCAGAGCGGAGATGCGCGTCTTCCACAGCGGTGTTTTCCTTTCTCTGCTAACCTGGAATAGATTCCCGCTGAGCTCGTAGAGCGATCGGGGTCTCTGAATCGGAGCGCGGCACGGCTCAAAGCCGTGACGTAAGATTCCGCCGCAGATCCGCCGTTTCTTCGGGACGACGAGACCACACCGGCGGCCAAAAACCAACATGAAACTCGTTACGTAAGCCTTCCCGACAGAGTCGAGATTCTTTTCATCGCGCTCGCTCAAAACAGAGATTCCCCGCGCGGCCGTTCCGTCCGCGGATTAGTCGGGACGACGGGTGTGACGGCGGGGAAGGCCACTTCGGCAGCGTTCACGGCCGTTCATTGCTTCGACGATCAAGGAGAGCTTCAAAAGCGAGCCACTACCACCATTACAACAATTGCGGGCTATACTAGACAGAAACTCGAATTCGCGCTGCTGAGCTACGCCTTCACCGGGCGGCCGCTCGAGGGACCCGAGGAGGATATCGGTTGAGTCATCGCGTCGGGAACGAACCGTGAGAGAGCAAGACCGGGCCACGAACACGATCACCGGGGAGTGTGAGCTCGAAAGTGAAACGCGTGAGAAGACAAACGGAAAACTGTCCAGCGGACGCTCGCTGCCATCCCCAGCTCCGGAGCGTCGGTTCCGTCGGAAGACGCGGTCCCGACGGTGTGTCCACAGATCACGTCTCGGAGACGACCCGTGGGCGGGCAGCGTCCGAGTCAAACACGATATGCTTCTTGAAACGGGCCTTCTCCCCCGCGCTCTGTCCCCGCCGTTTTTCGTTGTCCGACAACGAACGAATTGGAAGTCTTCTTCGTGTACGCAAAGCGCTCTAAAAATACTGTCGGTATCGTGTTCGCTCCCGATGCCATCAGCTGTGGAAATCAGACGATGTGGAATGGATCCGACGCGAGAAGCTCCGACGGAACGGCATTGTTGCCTAGCACATCTACTGTGACCCACTTGGAGCTGCGAATCTCTTCCGGCTGACCCGGTCACCAGAAAAGCGAAAGCCCTCATCGAAACCTAGAATTTCCGCGATCCCCGATCGGACCTAGTGCGACATGTAACAACTTGCTGAAGCGCACGGTCTCCCTGGAGCACGCAACATTTGCCCGTCAACAGTGATGTCACTCGAAAGTCCCACTCTGCTCAAACATCCGCGGCGAGACTCCGTCTCCTGGTATCGAGACGGAGCAGCTCCGGGTGTTCAGCTGAAACACTAAGACAATGCGATTTCAGTTCTGACGTCGTCTTATCAGTCTTCGCTGATGAGACTTTCGCCTTTTCTTCTGAATAATTTCCCCAGACCCGGGCGCTCTGACATTCACGTCACCGTCCAGCCGCCCGTTTGACAACAACGATGACGACAGCGAAGATCTTGAATCAGAACAGCCTGAAGAAGAACCCAGGCGAGAACGCTGATCTCAGACAGCAACTTTTTTCCCTCTGGTTGAATGTCGCTTCTCCCTGGTAGAAAGTGCGGAAGACGGCACGCTTGCGCCGGAGCTGAACTGGGTCAACAAAGCCTCTCCCGCTAACCCAGTAATACCAAATTGGTTTGACGGCGGTCACTTCCGGCACGGCGATGCCTTACTGAACTAGTTCGTCTCGCGTCGCAGGCTTACGGCGGCCTACTAAGGTTCGAAGAGCACGCAACGCCAATCGGAACGCTCCTCGTGGTGCACCACCTTCAGGATATTTAAATTGGGTCATCAGTTCCGCGGTGGCAGAAAAATCACCTTTTTGCGCGTGACCCGGGTCGGCGCGTCCCAACCGCTCTCGAAATCTCTGTCCCCGACGGGAGTCGCTCGACGATTGTTGCGCGCAGGTCGAGTACACGGTTCGCCGAAGCAAAAATCAATAGTCACAGATTGTGTCAGAGTATTCAGAGAAACCGACGACGGCCTCGAGCAAGTCAGGGCTGGCTGTTCACGCAGGGGGCATCGCACTTCCAATGTCGGTGTTGCTGTTTCGCAAGGGCCGCGCTTTCGCTATGGATAGAAACTTCTAGAAGTCGTACGTTCGATAAAAACAATGTTTGACGGAACGAGTCACACGTTGACGGATCGAAACAGATCAAATCGCGGCGGTGTCCCGAGTTCGACAGCGGGAACCTGCGAGGGGGGCGGAGGGGGGGGAGGGGGGGGGGTTAATTCGGCCTGATCCCGGGTGAGCTGGGCCCCGGTCGTTCTGCACATCGCACGCTCCCACCAACGGTTTTCGGGCTCTTGGGACTCCCTCGAACGGTGAAGTCCGAACGCTTGCGCAGCGATTGACAGAAATGCCGAAAGAGAACCAGCTGAGCTTGGACGCTTTCCGTCATGACGGGAGGCAACGCACCTCCGTGAACCCGGCGTCCGGAGTCTCGGCCGCCACAGCAGTCGCGCCAGCAACGAGACCTTGTTCGTGGTGCGTTGTGTATTGGCGGCCAACCCCGGCGGCCGTGAAGGGGCAACGCACCTTCAATACCCCGAATGGCGCTCACGGACGCTCAGCTGACGACATCACGAGCTACTGACTAACTGAACAGCTTCTGCTGGCGGTGGTGTGGTGTCAGACGTCGGTCTGGAACAACATGCAAGCTAACCATTCAGAGCTTCCTCGCAGACCTTCCGCTGACCGCGAAGACCTGTCCATAAACTCAATCCCACTCATGCCGGCGTTCATTCATTCGTTAAACAGTTGCTGCTCATCACGGCTGACTCGTGCAATCGCAGACTGGAACATCTCTTGAGGCAGCTGTCTTTGAGTCCTGGAATTAGCCAATCCCGATGTTTGAACAAAACGCGAACCGGACGACGGAGGATTATGGTCAGGCGGGCAGGCAGACGACTTCAGTCACGACGACACCTCCATTGAGAATCTCATTTACCACTGGCGATAAGTGCTCTTTGAAATCTGATGACGACTCAATCTAACTAAACGGCGACCGCCCGGCACCGCGTGAGGGATCGGAGTTGATAAAATTGCCGACTCTGTCAACACAGGGTGAAACTGCGATTCTTTTTGTTGTTCCACTGGGTGGGGGGGCAACGACCAGGCTCCTTGTGGACCGAAGGTCCGCTTCGGGGCCTCAACAACAACGAAAGGACCGGCGGACCAACAACTGCGGTGATCCCACGGCGTTGACCACCGAGGGACCGATAACGGTTCAGCCGAACACCGTTCCCAGCGTTCGTTTGGGAGCGAAAGAATTCCTCGCGTGTCACTCGGAGTCCATGTCCCCGGGCCCTCGAAGCACGGCGGAGACCCCATCAGTTACATTTCCCAGTATTGTTCTCAACGCCAATGATCGAGTTTCGATCCCGCGGCGCTTCTTTTGTCAGTCCGAACCCTTCGACAGATGAACCCACGGTTGAGCATGACAGTTGCAGCCGCGGCGGCAGCGGCAGACTTGTTTGTAAACATTACGCTTCCGAAGCGGCCTGCGTAAAGGGGAAACCGAGAAAGAAATCGAAGAGAAAAAGAAAGTCCGCGGCTGCGACCGGCGGTCAGCCGCGTGCCGATGGAGCTGCTTCACCTTCACTCTTCTGGTATCAGTTTGAACGGCCGTGAACCGGTTGACAATGAATGAAATACTACAGCAGGTGGACACCGGACAAGTGATTAACAGCCTTCTGACGACTGGCTCTGGGCAGTGGTGTCTAATCCGGGGCTCGGTTGGGATAAAAATACAACACACTTCTGCAGCGCGGAATGAAGCTTCCAGAGAGGCCCGGATTGACATGCAAAGCGTCGGATCGTCACAGCAGCCGCGCGATTCTGGTTATGTCCGCCGTGTTCAAGTTCTAGTTGACATTCGAGCGACGCCGATGACTCGACAATGGAACGTTTTCGTTTCGTTCCCTGTGTGATGTCAACTCGATATTGATTCAGTTCTGACATGTCTTTTTCTTCCATTGGTCCCATGCGCCGTGATTCGTAGCTGTCGCGGAATTCCGCCACAGCGGCCTGTCTCCTTGTCCGACCACCTCCTACCGCCACCGAGTCACCGTCTGATCACCTCAACCTGCAACCCCTTTCGCCGCGATGTGACGAACATGCGAAATCTTTCACGTGCCCCCATGTCTCCTTCTGGCCGCTGACGAATCGCTTTTGGGAGCTTCTGCGAGAAGTGCGACTGGAGAAAAAAAAAAAAAAAAACACGCAAGCATCGTATTGACACAGACGATCATATTAGGATTGAGATCCGCAGTGGGCCGATGTCCGACCCTGAACCGAGCAACTCGCTGCGGCCGCGGCTGCTGCCGCAGTGTGCACCACGATTTTGGCCTTGTGGCAAACACTTCGTAGCTTTTGTGCTGTTTAGCCGTCATGAAGGGTCGAATAGTGCCGACATTCACTCTGCTGGTAGACTTTCGACTCGAGCGTCACGTGCGCCGGAACTCGGCTCGCACATCTCGCCCCCCCGAGCTCCCGACGCGTCCCCTGGACTTCCCGGAGGCGCAAAACGTCCTGGAACGGCTGAGATCATCGGGCTCGTCGGGCTGGCGGCCAAGGAAGCCCCACTGTCCACACTACGAGCGATTCCGAAGTCACAACATTGAGAGGGCGTTGCCCCTTGCGACTCAAATCGCACCGGGTTAGAAACAAACTATATTCTGGAGTTGAATCACAGCTGTCAGCTCTCCCCTTCACTGAGTTTTCGTCCTCGAATTTCCGACATCCGGACCCTCGAGCTCCTGAGGAAAGCCCTCGGAGTTTCGACGCTCCGCGCACGGACCCCGGGGGCGCGTTGTGGGTCTCGGCGTCGGTTCCTCTCGGGCTTCCCGGGTCGGAATCATGCGGATCATCCTCGCTGGGATCCCAAATTCACGTATTCTTTCCGTGTGACACCGATTCGATGGAGCGCTTCCGCGTGTTCATGAAATGGCGTTTCATCTCCGCGGATCGCCGTTGTGCGCATTGAGTGCTCCGACGAGTGAGGAGTCGGAGGAAGCCGCCGGTTGCCGGGTTGCTTTAACCCATTTCAGCTGCGAACGAAGATCAGACCGTGGCCCCGATGTCCACAGAAGGCGCTGCCGCCGAACAGAAAGCCGTCTTCTTCCTGTTGTTGCCAGCAGCAGCGGTTCTTCATCTTAGGCTCCCTCTTCTTGGTTTTTTCTCCTTTCAGAAGATAGCGCTGACTGGTCATGCAGTTGGCCGACCATCGCGTTGTTGCTCTTGCTTGATCTTGGCTTTGGTTCCAACAAGTGAGCGCGCGGCGAGCAGCGGGATCATTCTCTGCTGACTGACCCAGATATTCGCCGCCGCCGCCGCCGCATCGCCGCGCCGACTGACAGACGGACGAGCAAACGCACACCGCTAGTGAAAGTGTTCCGCGTTCGATAAAGTCGTCGTCGATGCTCGGATTCTACCTCGCTGAGTGACCGCGAGACGAGCACGGCTTCTGCTGTTACTGTCACTCAGTTGTTGATAAAAATCCACCGGAGACCGGCGCTGGCTCGACGGCATGACCGCAACAACAACGAAACCACAACCATCCCAGATTGATCGGCTAATTCGCTCCCGACCCCGTATTCGAGCCAGCGCGAGTTCAGAAGTGGAACACTTATGTTCGATGCGCCTTTTTTTCGGTCAATGCATGGATCCCCGTCAAACTGGTGTGAATGAGCGCTGCGCGCCACGCTGTCGATCCGGGTTTCGCGGACGGTCCTAATCGCCGCTGAACCCTCTTCTGAGCGACCTTCTTCCAACGTGACATTACACCGGGCAGCCGCTGGACGGTTGTGTCTACGGGGTCTCATGAGCCGTTGGCAACACCTCCATCCCGCTTCCAGTCCAGACTGGAACACACTTCCTTCCTGGATGAATTTTCTTCCTGGCCACCACCAGCATCGCCATCCTCATCTTTGACGTTGGCTCCATCACTTCCTGGTCACTTATCGAACCAATACCAGGATTAGAATTGATATCGGCGAAAGTCCTGACACTAATATTCCGAAAAGGAGGTTGCTGGTGTATTTGTTCATTCTGTGACGGAGCCCTTCCGGATCTGCGAGCCGGCCGGGTCAGCTCAGGCATGTCAGAAAACGATCAAGTTCATGCACGTTTTGTGAAGCAGCCTTTTCGAATGAAGCCTTCGGATCGCATCCAGCGGTCGATGAGGCGGGCGAAAATCGTTGCGCTCTTCCAAGACGAGAACGCTACTGAACTTGAATTGCCAGCGTCTAAGGTCAGTGCGGCAACCCTTGAGATCACTTGGTCTAGATAGACCAGGAAGTATTGGCCGCGAGCAATATTTCAGGAACAGCTCAACCGCAATCTCGAATGCTGTTACGTCATCGGGGTCGACCAAACGTCACCCTGGAATCGGGTCAAAAGAGATCTCGAGTATTATATACGCTGTTTTGAGCTCAAGCCGCCGTTGGCAGACCTTCCCGTGGTAACGAACAGTCTCACCAGAAGGAGGTTCTTGGTTGCATAATTTCACCGCAAAGCTCGCTGGAAAACTCGAGCTACTCGAGGAAAAGACCGGACAGAGATCAACCAAAGTTGTTTCCCAGGAGTATGAGGGCACTTCAAGATCCCCTGAGCTGGGGAAATTCCGTTCATGGGCCCCAGTCCCGATGCGGATGGTCAGCCGTATTGATATTTTGCCAATGGTCAGAGGAAGGCATGACTCGGACACGAGCGGTATGGTTGAAGCATGGGGCAAGTTTCCCTCCTCCAGTGCTGCCCTCTCTCGCACGAGATCTGGGTCGGCAAGGCAATGAACTTGCAAGGGCACGTGATCCGGTAGACTCAGAGAGTGCCACGGGGCAGGAGCTCGAAGCGCTGAGCAGTCGAGACGAAATTTCCCGCGAACGATTTCTAGCAAGGAGACAGCTGTCATTTGGAAGAGTTCGCACGCACCTTCGAGAGCGGTTCAATCGAGCCAGCCTCGGAGGAACGACAACCACAGCTTCAAGCCCGGCGAAAGGAACGACAAAACCTGCGAGAGAAGGTTATCCGATATGGGTAGGCGGCTGCCGAAACGGGCAGACTCGCACTAGAGATCCAGTGCGAGCCCAATGAGCCCCAGGAGTCTCCGACACTGAGGACAACACTGAGTGAGTCACGTCACCCTCCTCGCCTCAGACGGAAACTGGGTCGCAGTGCCAGTGAACTTGCGAGGCTTTCTAGGGCGCCCTCTAGAGAGCAACGATTTCGATCTCTGCACGAAGACTGTCTCGCCCAGCCTGTTACCGGCACTGACGTCTATTCCGAGCACAATACGGACGCTCAATGAGCAACTACAATGAACGACGCGGGATTTGTGCGAACTGCTTACGTCTTGGGATTAAGAACTTGCCGCCGTCCGTTCACATGAGAGAGATACCCCCTGCTGACGTTCAGCGTGAATCAGTCGCCGGATTCACTTGCTCAGCGATTTCCGAACCCGAACGGAGTTTTCCGTACGCTCGAGGTATCGGGGTCGTCGAGCTCGAGCCCCCGATTCCGGCGGCCGCGGAGGTAGACATCGAGTTGCCGTGAGGGTTCCGGGATTATTTTCAAAGACGCTCCTGAAGATCGGGAGATGGATGCTGAGTCATCGGGAAAGACATAACTTTCGGAAAAGTCTGCACACCGATCGATGACGGCGCGGATCGGTGAGAAGCGTTCAATGGAGCGGATCGATCGCGCAAGTTGTGCATCTGTTGAACTAGAATTGGATCTCGAAGGGTTCGACCAACTGTCCCGGAAAATCGATTCTATTGAGTTTCCCCGTCACTTGACGAGGCCACGACGGCATCGGAAACAACAACAACAAGAAGCGTCTGCCTCCGAGTCTCTCTTCGTTCGTTGGCTCACTGACTAGCTAACTGGCAGGCTGGTGGAAAAGATGACGATGGCGTAATGTGGCATTGGTAAACTAGGTCGTGTCGACGCACTCCAGCGGGGTCAGGTCGACTGTCGACGCGCTCGAGAGTGCCGAGAGCCACCGCGGAAATACCATGCGACCGATCCTCCGCCAATAGGGAACTCGTAATGCCAGATGGCATATGATCTACATTCCCTGTAACTATCGCTGTCCCGGTTTGATTATTCTCCGCCCTCGACGTCGGCGGCATGCGTCCCCGACATGTGCGCGGCGTCTCGGGGCAACAGACGCCGCTCTCGCCAACGGATTCTCAGCACCGCTGACCGCAGCGCTCCGCCTCGTCCAAGTTCTCTGAGTTCTGAAAACATGTTGTCATTGGTTGATGATCGAACTCCACATTGTTGCGGAACCGTTCCGGTGACTCCGGCTCGGGAGAGGAGTCGACTCCCGTTCTGCATGACGCCAGCGTCCGCCGGCGGCGTGCGCTCCGCTCTCTTCTGGCAATCGAGCCGGGCGGATCTGGCTTTGTAGGCGGAAATGGCGCGCAGGAAGTTACAGGTCGCGCAACGGAGGGTTCCGGGGGGCTCTCGGAGATGCGCTTCCTGATACCAGAAGTCGGCCGATGATCTGTGCGACGACCGACCGACCGACCGAGTTCGTCGCCAGCCGCATCCCAGACTGCTCGCTGTCTTCAGAGACTTCCGCGTCCGCCCTCGCTCTCCGCCGAGCTCCTCTCGGCTTCGCTCCGCTTTGCCCCAGGCCATTGAACTTGGGAGGCCGCCGCGCGAGAAGTCGCCGGCTAAGTCCTCTCGTACTGCGCCGATTCGGGGGAATGTTCTCCGCCTCTTGCTTTCCTCCCGAACGGTGACCGGATCGGTGTCGTCCGACGCAAACGACGCGATCCAGAACGAGGAGTTTTGTCAGCGTTGGTCAGTGAGAACACGAGTTCGCAGCGACGACGAGCCACAGCTTTCATGCAGAATCACCTGTTCGGAAGCCCGCCGAAAGTTCCACGGAGCTCAGGTCGTTTCCTGGGGATATTAACATTTCGGAGATCGTTTAGCCGTCGTTCGAGGTCAGGTCACCGTGTCGACGAACTCCACGGATCCAGGCCAGGAGGCCGACGTCAAGGAAGGCTAGCACGCACGAGAGCGGCTGAGAGTACGAGCGACCGTTCAGCCTGGCGACAGGCTCCAGGACATATCCAGAAGGCTTCTATTCAGCCTTCCCCCCCCCCTTTCCTCATCCGTCGACTCAGTTTACGTCATAAGGCGGAAGTTGGCCCCGGGGCCGTAACGGTCGGTGTTCAAGTTATTGGGTGAGGCTCGCGAGCGAGAACTCTACCGCGGGTCGCTCATTGTCACCAACCGCTGTCGCCAAGGATGCGACGGGAAAGAAAACGTCGTTCCCGACCGCTCTGGACGCTCGCAGAGGACGGGGACGCCAGCGATTCTCAACACATTCGCATTTTCTCTCCGAGCCGCCCGGCGCGTCGTCCGACTTCTTTCATAACGGCCACCCTCGTGGCGATGTGTTGGTTCTTTGAGTCGTTCTAGTTAGGTTATCCGTCTCCCATAAGGCTTGGATGAGTCCTGTCCTTGGCAGAGCGTTCACCCCGCCGTGGCTGGTGACCTACATTCGGGCCGCCGAAGTCCTAGGGCCCGCGTGCCCGCCCGCGTGCCCGCTTGCCGATCGGACCGATGGTTTCGTGCGGAGGAGAGTATCGGCTCTCTTGAGATTCCGAAACTCGGATCGAAGCCGGATTCTACGAACAAGGGGAACAAGCTGCCTGAAACGTGAGGTATCACCTTGACCTCCACAAACGGCCGGGAAGCGCGAGATCGTGCGCGAGAAAGGAACAGCCGCCGTGAAGTGACCGCGGGGCTCCCGTCGACAATCACCCGGACGAACGAACCCCGTGAGCCTCACCTGGTGGTCAACCTTGGGAGGTGGGAGAACATCGCGAGCCACGCTCTCATCTCAGAAGCATCCAGAACAACAAGGGGGGAGGGGGCGGTCTCTGGCTCTCCCGCGGCACGTTGCGCGGCGCGTTCCGAGCCTTGGAAGTACGACGACCTCGCGCTGACCGACCATTCGACCCACTTGAGTTCGGCTGTATCAAAGGGTTGTTGTGAAGATGAGAAACCGAGATTCAGGTCACCAGTGAGAGGTGAGCGGTGAACGGAACCAAGTCATAAACGAACCGGGACAAATAGTTGAATAGTCAGCGATGGTTCGAATTGGCGCGAAGGTCTCGAATTTCAAGAGTCAGCGATAGCGTATCGTCAGCCAGCGACCGCGCTCCCGAGGCTCCGAGCTCAGAACCGTGAGCTCCGAACGGTTTCGTTTCCGCTGACAGAGTCGTCTCTGGCTCGCCGACGGGTGGTTTGACCGTGCATCAATCGAACACGTCGCTCTCAGAGGTAGATTGGCCGGAAGTCGAGCGGAGCTCTTGATTTCCTCCGGCGTAGGATTTCTCGGCTACGTCGAGGGCGAAACGTTGGCGCACAATGCGCGTGTCTGTAGTCGCGTCTGTCTGTCCGTGCGTGCGTTCGGCCACCAGTCAGTCTGTTTTTCTGTGTCTCTCCGAAAGAGCGAGCGAAAGTAGAGCACGCCTAAGCAAGATAGTTCCTGTTGTAGGGCCGTTCACCTTGCTGGCCCTCGACTCCAGCGGCACTCGGCTGGACTGACTGACCCAGTTAGTGTAATGTTTTGTTGTTACTAGCCGCTCACTACACTCCGCTCGGAGAGGGCTAGAGAAAGTTTACCACGTTACGCGACCGGCCATAGAGACCGCTACTTTCTATATCGCGGACCAGCAGTGATTATGCGAGCGACTCGTGATTCTGAATTCCGAGCGTCAGGACACGAAGCGGGAGACGGAGAGCTTCACGGAAGTCTCTGACAGGACCGTCAGGACACCGTGTTTCGCGACGTTCCCGAGGCTCTCAATGCACAGCGTTCATTGTCGTTCTCGTTGTTGTTTTGATTCTCTCCTCCGTCGCGTCGTTGCGAATCGCGCATGTTATGTCATACCACCTTCTTCCCGTCCACTTCCTCTGCTGATCAACTCAAGGCCCTGAGCCAGTCGGCGGCTGTTGAACCTTCGACCCTATAAGAGAGGCTGACCTCAATTTCGCCGCCCTTCTTACTTGACCACTAGTCTGCCAAGAGAAGAATGGAACTCGGCAAAAACCAAGCATAACACAGTGCACGTGTTCAGCTCGTTCTCTGTTTCTCCTGAGGGGGAGTCGGCCTTCGGGGCTCTGCTCCTGTATTTTGACTCGTTTTCGCCGCTGACCGCCTCGCCACGTTTCCGCCGTCCTCGAGACCTTTGTGAACGCGACGTCACCCCGCATCGAAACGGCTCCAAGCCTTGGGGAGGGATCAAGCTCGAAACATCATCACAACCAGACGTTCCGAAACCCGGAAGCGCCAACCGTCCCGCCGGAGACTTGCGCGAATCGAGCCCCGGAGGAGCCAAAAATCTCTGACCGAAATCTCACACGTGTCCGGGCCTTGGCCCCAGCTGCCAGAGCAGAAGCTGCTTCCGGTGGCCTTGCGCCAGCGCTGGAATATGTCCTGAGTGTTCCTGGCTTTTCCGTCCGAAGGCTGCGCCGTCTGCCGCCGTCGCTGCTACGGCTCCTCCAACACGGAAGTCGGGCGAGCATTCACCTCTCCAAAGGTTCTTGGGCAACCTTGCCTCCGAAAGCTCGGGCGAGGCTATCCGACGGCGGCCCCAAGCGCTCGTTTGGTTGAGCATACGGGCCCAAGATTCACATCCGAATGCCTTCAAACCTTCTTTTTGGAACACATCAGAAGGTCAGTGTTGGATCAGGTCACCGAACATCTGATTCAGGTTCGCTCCAGGAAGCAGAAACGAGTGAATCTCAATCGAGAGGGGCATCCGCGTCGCGATCGTTCGCGATGTCGATCATCTCATCTTTTTCTCGGGTTTCGAAGTATCATTGCGGGAGAAGACCCATCGTTTCACTCCTCGATCCACCCCGCTTCCATGAGAAGCCCCATCCATCCCCGGGTTCAGGTTCCGCGTGAACCCCTCACTCGCACAATGTTGAGGTTCGGAGCCACCCCACTGGTGCTGCTGGCTAATCCTGGAGCATAACGGTATCTGACGCGAGTTGTGCCTCCTCCTTTCTCAATAGGACATCGCGATGTGTAGGGCGTGCTAAACTTAACCCATCTAAAGAACCTTCCTCGGTGAACTTTGAGAGGACGTTGACCTAGTTGGGAATCGAGTAAGCGCCCTCTTGCGGATCCGTCGGCCACTCGAACAAGGCGCGCCGACCTGACTCAGTTGGTAGATCAAAGCTTCGAGGACGGACGTATCACTGCGAACCACGAGCCCGAGACCACGCGCAGCCGGCTCGACAGCTCCATGTTCCTGTGATACATCAAAAGCGATTTATTTCCTCTCGAACCTTTTTCCTTCTCCTGGAATCTTCGTCGAGCCCAGCTTCTACGTTCCACCGCCCGGATCTCGTGTAAATTTTTTCCGCAGGCCGAAAAGTGCTCGGAAGCCTGCTGTAACCGTTCAAGTGACAGGACTCAGCTCGGGTAGACTCACACGCCGAAGTTTGTTGAGTGCGAAAACTTTAGAAACTCGAGTTCACGGTGCCTAAAGGATATTTGAGAGATGCTCTTGGATGCCAGACGAAGTACACGACTTGGTATGTTCCTTCTCGCAAATTCTTTTTTTTTTTTTCGATTGCCCGGAAGCACCCCGCTTGGTTACAAGTAAACTAGTAACTGGGTCAGCATTGGTATTCGATCGAAACGGCTCTTCCGTCGAGTTGCCGGAAAACCGAATCGGTCGGGTCGGGCTGATACATGCGGTGGTGGTGGCGCGCACTCACGACTCAGGTGACCGCCGCTTGAGACTGTCGAGTTGCCATCAGGTTTTTTGCACGAGCGAAACTTCGTCGGATTATGAGCGCTGGGGCTCGATTCGATTTTTCTGGGGACTCTGCGAACCGATATTCGCCTCGCGATCAGTCCGAACCGCGAGGAAACGGTCCAGGCAGCGCGCCTGACAGATGGCACGAGTCAGCCGGTTCGTTTTTCATTTACGTCTCCGACCCGCAAAAGATCTTCGCGAAAAGGCACAAGGAACCACAGAAGTTTCAAGCGCCAGCATGGTACGTCCGACGAGCGTTTTGCGCTGTTTTCCTCCCACCACGGAGCTCGACAGGTTGACTTTCAGCGCGGGGTTCGGGATGGAAACAATCGGTGGCGTTGCGCGTATCTGATGGTGGTTCAGGTGCTCGGTCACAGTTATGGAGAATAATTCGATGAAGTCGCGGTCGGTCATCTTCCGGCTGCCGACAATCATCGGCGACAAGAGCAACGACAGCGTCATCATCAAGCCACAGCAACAACAATTAGCAAACAGACCACGGCCCATCTCCGGCTGAATCCGCCGCTAAGCTGTCCGTAACCCCAATGCAGCGTTCAGGAAGTGAACGAAGCATGTTTGTTTGGGTTTGCTGCTGCTTGATCCCGGCGGCCCACGGCGGCTCTTCTGTCGACTCTTGTCGGTCTATCTGTTCGTCGTCATCATCCGGAGATCCAGAATCCACTTTCCCTTCAGCGGCACCGTGACGTTTTCCGGTTGCAGCGAGCCCAGTTCTTGCCAGCGGCTCGTCCGCTTGGACTAGATAAGCTGATCTAGAAACTTTCGCTTTCATGGGAGTGCCCTAGTCGGGCACGGCAGAATCGCTCATGTGTTCCGAACTCGGGCCCGGTCACCCACTTGCTCCATGGACAAGCTCAAAATCAACTCAGCGTAGATTCTTCGACAGTCGGCCGGCCGGCCGGCCGGCCGGTCTCCTGTAGATTGTCAACCCTCTGAGAGCCGAACAATTCGCGGTCGGTACTTTTCTGCATTTCGTAACTTATCGGACTCGAGTCCAGGAGAACTCAAGGGGTGGGAACGCGATTCAGGCAAAAAGGAAAACGGAGTACTCAGAAACATCCTGATTTCCGAGACGGCTCCGCCGATTCGTCCGGCATGAGCTTGGGGTCAGTTCAGGATCTCGAGAGTTTTCAAAATCAGCGAAACGGGGAGCTCGGGCTCGAGCTCGGTTTCATCGTGGATACGTTCGCCGCCGATCGCCGTCTGACTCAGCCGATGCGATCAGATGTTTCTTCTTTGCCCCAGAAACGCGGGTTTCTGTCGCGGGAACGGCTCTCAGCTGATTCGCCCGCCGCCGGTGGAGCCCTGGTCGGACTGCCGGTTGGTAAGCGGGCTGGTCGCTTGACTGGCTGGTTGCAGAACCGGTACAGTCGTCGCCAACGCTTTCCCTTCCTCCATTCATCCCTCACTTGCTTACCGGGAGCGAACCGGCGTCCAAACTCGGGTTCCGACGCTCCGTCAGTTTGCGTTTGTGACGGTTACAATGCGCGCGTCGGATACTTGCCGTCGCTTTCTGTGGAAGTGATTTTGAGTGACATTTCCATTCTAAATATCGTTTCATCTGTTTCTGCTTTCTTCGAGGGCAGCGTGATTGTTTCGGTTGCTGCAGCTGCTATTCTCACTGCGGACTCGAGCTAATTCCAACATGAACTCGTGAGACTTTCGCAGTGCCTATTGGATTAAGTTCAGTGGTTCGACAACCGGGCTCTCCGGAGCGTGAAATTCATCTTACTCTGGATAGCTGAGTTACCCGGAAACCGTACGTTATTTCTAGGTATCCATCGAATGGATCACACTAGATAGACTGCCATTAGGGAAGAAGAAGCTCGATTTCTCGCGCGAAGATGAATTTCCTTCTCCGATGGCGTTGACGCACTCCGAATATGTTTCCCGGTGTCACGTTGGATCGCACTGGCTGCCTTCCGCACGAACTTTTTGGCACTTTGAAGGAAAAACCCGCGTTCGTGACTTGAGAAACTGTGGCATTGACGCGAACCAGCGGTCGTCCGTAACTTTTCTCGATCCATCGCGGAACACCTCAGTTGAGACGACGGGTTCAGAGACAACGAGAGATCAGACGCACGCGCGCGGTCTCCAAGGCAAGTCGACACTCGCGGCTTCTCGTGACACCTGCATTGCCACTCACGCTCATTGAGGCTCTACTCCGCTGAGAGCTCTGAGTGACTGGTTAGCCGGCTGGTTGGTTGGCTGACTGGCTGGTTTTCGGATCGGAGGCCACAGCATTGGCTTCCTGGTGTTTTTTTTTTCTTCTCTTGAAACGGGGTGACCCAGACACCGCCTGCGAGATGGTTGCCGTTAGTCTTCGGAGAGAGTTAACCAATCTCCGGTTTTACATAACGGCTCTCTCAATGTGCGCAGTCGAGGTGAATCTTCGTGTGCCGATCTGAACGATCGAATCGGTGGAGTCACGGCTCCCCATGCATACAAATATACAATGGCGAGACTACGACCGACCCGGATCGACTGGACTCGGGGTTTTCGTCTTCTGTTCGGCGCTCAGTTACCACTCTATGTAGACCTCAGAACCGATTTTCGGTTATCGATCCCATGCTCCATCGTTGATCTTCGGGACTCCCTCTAAAGGAGAGATGAAACTCTGACGGGATTTTCCACAGAACGTTTTCCAGCCACTTGAACGGGTTGAGATATGAGAGTCACAGCGTTGATTGATTGCCCTCCCAGTCGCTCTGGATTGGGCGAAGATGTTGTACTATGCCTCGGATCGATCGGGTCGTGCCGCGAGGTCGCCTCGTCGAGTTCAGACACTTGTCCCATGTCTTCTCTCTCCGTCTGTCGCTCAGAGGTCCCGTTAGTTCAAGAGCGGCAGAGATAGAAGTGGAGAGAGTGTCTCTAGCGAGCAAGGAACCTCATAGCAGGATACGCGACCTCAATTCTAGCTCGAGTTCACCGACCATTGACTGGGTCAGGGTTTCTCTGTAGCTAGCCGGGTACTGTTATGACACTCGAATGAGAGAGGGGGAGAGAGTTCTATTTCGGACAGACACGTTTCCTCTCGCTACGCAACACGAGAATAGCTGCTCGGGAGATTCACGTTTCTCCGCTGAATCCGTTCCGTCGGCAAGATCATCGAACTCGTTCGGCAATCTCGTTCGCGTGGTTGCGCAACACCGGCCTCTCTTTGAGCTCGGACCCGATTGCCCGAGGCCAGAGGTTGATAGTTGAGCAAGCACGGTGTACGCCCGCACATTAGATTCGAGAATTCGGTGTCTCCATTCAAGATGTGCCAAACGAGATTTTCCTCTCCCTTCTTTCATCATTCTCGTTTCGAACAGATTGAGCCTCTGTTGTCGACGTCGTCGTTGATGGCTGTTTCAACACATCTCCAGTCAGTGTTTCCGTTGAACACCGGTTGAGTTCTCATAAGAAACAGCCGCGGCCGAGCGCTTTTTCGCTGGGAGGTGAATGTCCTTCTGAAGGTCACGTAAAAGATCTGGGTTAGGCTAGGCTATTGAACCTGGGCCCCCCGACATCCGTGCCTGACTGCCGGCCGGCCGACCGGCCTGCCCTTCTGGCTTCTTCTTCAGCACGGCCTCTTCGTTTCCTTCTTCTGCCTGTTGCTCTCCCTCTTCGGTTCCACGAAGCGGATCCGCGACCCTTTAGAGAACTGAATAATGTTCTCATCTAACAGCGGCAGCAGACCTAGGCGTGTGAGCCGGCGGTCACCGAACCCGCCCGATCGAGCGAGCGAGCGGCGGCCGCCCGTCAGCCCGCTGGTGGATTCTGCGGATTTTCGTTGGTTGTCGTATCAAGATTCACCGAGGGCTCCATTTATTTATAGCTGACAGTGAAAAGTCATTGTGGCTCCTAAATAGTTCCAACTGGATGGAGTTCTCGGAGCTTCTTCGGCTGACCCAGAGCTCGCTCGATCGGGCCGATGCGCGGAAACAAGAGTCATTGCCGGCAACTGGATCTGCGCGCATTCACGCTCACGCCCGGTGATCTCAACGCGAGCTTTGGTGATTTCAGGTGAACTATGTTGATCGTGACACCGCAACCGCGGCCTTCCTCGCCATCCTTGAGTTCCCAACCCGCCAAGCCGCCTAAGCAGAAAAGCAAGAGCAAGGACGGCAAACCGCCGTCCTCCTTAACCCCTCAGACAGGAGTGCCGTCGACAGGAGCTTCACCCTGTGCACCGCACTTCAAGTCGAAGGCAGCCCGCGAGTATTTGAACGCTCTCAGTCCGGGACGCCTGACACCGCCTTCGTCGGAGGAAGAAAGTCCTCTCGATCATCACACGCTCTCTCAACATCGTCATCATCTGTTGCGTCATCATCCCCATCTGTACACCCTGGCCGAGTCGGAAGGCTACGCCGTGAGCCCCAACGCGTTGCTGGAGGCGAAGTTGAGGGCTGGAGCGAGTCTGGCCCCCAAGATGAGCCTTTTCCATGACATAAAGCTCAAGCGCAGGAAGGTAGATTCGCGCACCTCAAGCGATGGCGAAGGCTCGACGTCGACCGAGGGCTCCAGCCCGCCGAGGAGCACCTCTCCCGGGGAGCCGCTGTCCGAGTTCTCCGAAAAGATGGCGCAGAAATTCGAGGCGGACGACAACTTCGATCAGCCGTCATCGAAAGTGGCCAAGATCGAAACGGCGCCAGGAGTCGTCAAACCATCGAGAACGATTCTCGAGGAGGCTCTGACCAACGGGGCGGCGAAACTCCTGCCCATGATCAAAGTGACTAGAGGAGAAGACACCGATCCCAACGGAAGTATCGTGTCCAGGACAAACGGCACGACGGGCAGTGACTTGAGTGAGTCCGAGGGATCGAGCAGCAATTCGCCTCAAACACCAGAGACGGCTTCAACGCTCGTGAGCAGTCCTGAGGGATCGGAGGCATCGTCAGGATCGGAGAAGTTGAACGCTCAGCGTATCCATCAAGACCTCCCCGGCAAGGAAGCCTCACGGAGCGGTTTGGATGGACTCGCCGAGATCGCGACTGAAATCGCCAACGGACTTCGGCCCGACGTGCCAAAGAAAGGTATACTCGAGGCTTCTCTGCTACGGCGGCCTTGTCGATCGGCCGCCTCGAGTCCCACAGCGAGAGATCGCTCCAGTCCGATCTACAGAGCCCCCTCGGCGCCGTCGCAGAACCTTCAGTGGGAGGCATCGAAGAGCGCGTTCGTCAGACCGATCGATGCGCCGAACTCCCCCCTCGGAGGGGAGTCCGAGCACAGTCTGGCACTGCTGCGTTTGATGTCGCATTACCGCCAGCAGGTGAACGGTGGCAATGCTGGTGTGACGACGAATCAACCGTCAACGCCCACTGAACTCTACAACGGAAACGGTTCTCTCTGGCAATCAACTAGTGCAACGACGGTAGACAAACGCAGCCCGACGCGATCGCCTTCGAGGTCGCCGTCGCTCCACGAGCAGCGGGCAAGGAAAACGGAGAGTCAGGAAGTGCTCACAACCGATGTCGAACTCCAATCACGACTTCAGAGTCAACCGATCCTGGCGGACCGTCTGCAGGATCGACTCGCATCGCCCGGACTAGCAGCACATCCTGGCTCGCCGGGCTCCCCTCAGATGTCTCGCCTCCAGTCGCAACTGATGGGTACTGACCGGGTACGCTACCCTGCGGCACAGCAGAGGGCAGCTTACCCTCAGCAGAGGTACAGCCCTCCCTACCCGCTGCTGTCACAATCGGCTGCCGGCTCACACCGAACAAGTCCCTACCCGTCGAACGACATTGTCATATTCTCGACTCAACAGCGGCCCGCATCCACTTCGCCCTTATCCACGGAGGTTAGTTTAGACTTCGTTACCTCTTCCTCCGACCTAAGGGGATGCGCTGGGGCATGCCTGGCGTCTGCCCTAGAAGACCGTAAAGTGCCGAACGGTCTTCTCCCCGTCGTGGTATCGAGTACGACTCTAAGTCATACATTTTTAGGGAACGCCTTTCCGGACACAGTGGCCCCCCGAAGCCGGCTCAGCGAATCTGGCTCTGAATCTGACATCTCCGAAAGAACCAGGCAAGGAGGAGACAGACGAGGAGGATGATCAACCTATGATCTGCATGATCTGTGAAGACAAAGCAACAGGACTGCACTACGGCATCATCACGTGCGAGGGGTAATTATTCGTTGCATTGGGCTTCATCTGACGGGTCAAAAACAATCTTGATCGATGTATGAAAGGACAAGCGATCATTGTTGGGTTGTGTTGGCAGCGGCTCGTCGTCAGAGGCCTTGTCACCGAAAGGACTACTTCTTGGTGGTTCAATTTTGGGGCCAGGATCCGGAGAGTTGAGATCCTGTAAGACTTAACCGCATGTCTCTCCTCCAGATGCAAAGGATTCTTCAAACGAACGGTACAAAACAAACGAGTTTACACTTGCGTGGCAGAAGGAAACTGTGAGATCAACAAGGCCCAGAGGAATCGTTGTCAATACTGCCGTTTCCAGAAATGTCTCCGCCAGGGAATGGTTCTTGCTGGTAAGTCCATCTGGCTCCGCAGCGGATTCTAGGAAAGGACGAAGCAGATCTTCTCGATCTTCCAGCAGAAGACACGCTAATAATGTCAGAACACAAAGGCGGAAGGTGGCCAACATATCTGGACGCGTTTGTTGTCTGTTTGTCCGTCCACTTGGCCGGTCGCTCGCTCGCTTGGTTGGACGGCTGGCCGCTAGGTCGAACGAGCAAGAGAGCGACCGAATAGACCGCTTCGGTCGCCGTCGATGGAAGTCCAGGAAGAGGGCCGGAACCGAAGCGTCTGTCGTGACCTCGATTCGCGGTTCGCATCGAGCACTGCTTTTCTTGCCAGCCGTCACTTGGCCACAGAACATTTGCCGTAGTCTAGTTCCCTTCAAGTTCTTCTTCAATGAAGCGCGGTGATCCTATGAAAATTCTGAAAATTCAGCAAAAAAAAATACGAACGCCATCCCGGTATTGTGGTGGCGAGCCGCACGACTGCGGGCCAACTCGGGTGCGAGCGAGCATCATGGATATTCATGAAGTTCGAATCCACCCGTGCGGGCGAATCAACCACAAGGAGTAAATTGCTGGAGGAGGAAAAGCTCCACGACAAGAGTTCCGACTTCGAGCCCTCGTGAAACCCCCTCACAGATCGAATCACGAACAGGCTCTGGAACTCTAGTAAATCCGGTCGGAGGCGTAACGTTGACTGCATAAGAGCGACCTTGGCTACAGCACCGCACTTCTGTAGATAGAAAGTACCTGTCCGTGATGCAAGCGGTCTTGGATAGCACGGGTGCAACAGCCTCTCAAGGATGGTCCTTGTTTACCCGTCTGTCTTTCCATTGATTTATCCTTCGGCTCGCAGTAGGGGAAATTCTGGCCCGAGTTTCGGGATCAGGATGGCACGAACAGACCAACTTGCAAGCCGCGTTTTCGAAGCGAGTTTCTTGAGCGTCCCTTCTCCCTTCACAGCTGTGCGGGAAGACCGAATGCCAGGTGGTCGGAACTCCGGTGCGGTTTACAACCTGTACAAAGTCAAGTACAAAAAGCACAAGAAGAAAGGTACCAACGGTCCGAGCAACACCGCCATCAACGGGACTCAATCGAAGCTTCTCGCGCCGCAAGCTCCGAGTCCCAACGGAATTTCGTAAGTTTTCGGGAAGCATGCATTCAGTAACCACGAATATATTTCCTTCTCGAGCCTGTTATCGAGCCTAACAGCACTCTCCGACTCATTTTTTGCGACACTGACAGGCAGACCATGCTTCCACCCGCCGTTTCTCCGAAAGATATCGAATGGGCCCAGAGCCCTAGTCCCGTGACAACGGTGGCAGCCACACCTGCAGCGAACCAAGCCGCTCCAGTTGTCGGAGGTATTCTCAAGACAGCCCTCACTTCTCCAAACCAAGTATTACATCTCAGACAGCAACCTGTTCGGCCAGCTATCGAAGTCACCAGCAGCAAAGACAGCCCTGCGTCGGTTCGTGCTCCTTTGACACCTGCGGACGCCCTGAGATTGATACGGGACCTTATCGACTGCGATGACTTCGAGGATGTAGCTACGCTGAACAACATGGAAGACCTTCTCACCGACAAAGGTGGCCACGAGCTGCCGGACAAGTTGTGCGAGATCGGAGACAACATCGTTTATAAGTTAGTGCAATGGACCAAGCGGCTGCCGTTCTATCAGGAGATCCCTCTGGCCGTCCACACTCAGGTGAGTCCCCGAAACGGAAAGTTCTCCCGTTCTGTAGATAGGCGGAAGGAGGCGATGGTCCAGCTGGGCGCCCTACGATGCTGTTGTGAGTGCTTTTCCAAAACTGGGCTCTTGGCCCGAGCGTTTCGTTTTGGGAGGGACAGAATACGACTTCGTCAGTCGAACCGGCACTCGTCGTGCCGAACAGCCGGCTACTAACCAGCGAGTCTGCCAGTTAGTCGTCTTGGACGCTGTTTCCTCAGAGCGTGGGCGGCTGATATGGATGATGACCCTCCGAACACTGGACGGAGCTCTTTTCGGTCATCGGGGTCATTGGGGCCTTTCTCGTGGCCGCTTGACATTGTCTGTGTTTGGTTGCTTTCTCGCTAGCTAGCTAGCTCGCTCGCTCGTCCGCCGAACGCACGCCCGTCCGCCCGCCGCCCGGGTCGCTCAGCCATTCGATTCGTTCTTCAACTTCTATCCCGTCGGTCGTCAGTCGTCGGCTTCCTTCACGAGTCTTCACTTCCTCCATTCCTCCCGGCTTGTCTCGCTTGCTCGCTGTTCCAGAATCGGGTCTGGTCCACGCAGCCGGTCTAAGCGAACGTGGTGGAGCTGTGATGCTGCTGGTTTAGCAGAAACTTCCGCGTCCCACTGGGCCACTGGGTCACTAGAAGAAACGTCCGTCGCAGCCAGCCCGGCCCGCAGTCGGCAAGCCCCGAGACATTCTGCTGCTCGCCATCGTCAGCAGTTAACTATTCTAACCAACGGGCGCCCAGGACGGCGGGCGGGTTGCCCGTCGCTCGAGCGGTTCGCTATCCGAGTCGCTTCGCTGGTCGGCGATCGACCACCTTCCTAGTTCTTGGCTCCTGTTGTCGGGAGGCAAGCTACAGAAGCGAACGGATAGCTTGAGCGGCGGTTACCGCGGTGAATTCCACTTCGGCAACCAGCGTTGATGACCTTCTGGTGACTGACTGAAGGCTCCGAAACGGCTCGTAGGGGCATCGCCCTGCCAAGGTTCAGACCCTGAATCAATGACGGAGGGTGACGATGTCAAACGAAACGCTATCGGCCATGTTCAGTGCCGGCGACTGCCTGACTGGAAATGCTTAGCACTGTTACCGCTGCTGCTTGAGACGAAGCCAGTGGATGGCAAAACTTAGTACTTAAATGAAGGCTGCCAAATGATGGATCGGCAGCGTCCCGGCGTACAGAACTTCAATTCATTCCGATCGCTGTACGTTGCGGCCTATCCAAACACTCACGACTCCAGATGTTTGTGTGTACCCACTTTCCTGGCAGGATTCTCGGGCTTTCGTTTCCAGTACTTCTTGACTGTTACGAATAGAGGGCTCCCGCGTCAGCGTTGTGTTGACCGTAGTGCTTCTGGGAAACTCTCGAATCTTCTCGCAGGAAACAACTTCTCCCGATTCGAAATCGAAAGCGTAAACGCCTTCCGCGACCGCATGCTGCTGAAGAAAGACACAGAACGGTCTCAACAGTGCGGTAACCTGGCCCACACCGAATCGGAGGGGAGAACCCTCTAGGTTCTCCTGATACCTAAGATGCGGCAGCCGCTCGTTGCTATTACAATGATTCAGAATCAGCGACTAAACTACTGTTGCCGCCGCTGCGGCTGCTGTTACTGCCACCAGCACTGTCGCTGTCGTCGCTGCTGCTGTTGTTGTCGTTGTTGTTGACGGGGCTGCCACTGCTACGGCTGCCGGCGCTCTATGCTCTATGTGGGTCAACCACAAGCAGGGGCAACGCACTTTCATGGACGAATACCGCTTGCCAGAGGGTGGCACGGTCGTCGTGCCCGTCAAATCCTCCTGCACCCGCTGTCTTGGAAAACCGGTGCCCGTCGGCTTCCGAGAGAATCGAAGGATTATTATTCGGAATCCGTATTGTTTGAGGAACGGGAGCGCGCGTTCATCGGGAGACACTAGGCAGTCCCCTCCCGCCACGGAGACCCTTGGAACTTCCTCGTCGGAAACCACGTGAACGCTTCATTGGTTCTTGATGTTCGGAGTCCCGTCGGAATGCTCGCGTTGAACACAAATCACACCGAGATGGGACTCAGATGTACCAATAGCCCAGAGAATCTTGTGTCCACCTCCATTGGCCGCTTAGGTCTCGACCCGCCGTGCGCCTTCTGGGTCTCAAATGTGGGTCAGTGAGAGGCTCCGCCAGGCAGTCAGTCAGTCAGCCAACAGGGCAATGCACCCTAAAGGCCCCCGTGCTCAGTTACCTGCTATTTTGAAACCGACTCGCTCGAATTGTTTTAATTCTCCTAGTCACATGTTTCCATTTAAAGAGGGTCTTGATCCCTCTCATGACGGCGCTGATCTTCTTCCGCCAGATGATTCATTCGAAAAACTCTGACGTGTCTGCTTCCAGGACGCGTTCGATTTGTCATCGGCGCGTCGAACTCTAGGGTTTCGCTGAGCAAATCCGAGAATGAAAACAACTGACGCCTTATCGAAAAATATGCGTCTCTCCAGTTCCTCTCGCGACCGATCAGTTCGGAGCTCGCGAAACAGCGACCAGGCCCGGCGGAAACCGAGCAGCAATACGATGATTCTTGGAGGATTTTCTACATGTTATTCGGGGAGGCCCATCAGACCCATATGGAAATCCCCGAAGCCACTTGGGAGATTCAGAAGTGTTGGCGACAACGGATTTCGTCCAGGGAGGTATTCGAACGTTGTCATGTATTGACGTGTGGAGCCGCTTGAACCCTCGCCGCTGACGTTTGAGCTGAACCCTTTAGCAACAAACGGTTCGCAGTCTAGCCGTCAGTGCTGAAGTCCGTCAGCCGAAGGCCCCGAGAGGAACGAACTTTCAAGGACTTCGTCGGCGCCAGGGTCAGAACCCCGGCGGATGAAGTGAAACAAACCCACACTTCGATGATGATAGTGAAAATGGTGATGGTGGTGATGATGATGCTCATCAAATGCGATACCGGTGATCATCTGAGGGTTGCAAATACGAAGAAGAGTTGAGGTCTAGCAAGGATGTTTCTCTTTGAAAATCTGGACGAGCTTCCAGCTCGCACCAACAGAGAACAAGCCGAGAGAGATTCGTGGAAATCCGTCCCGGGGCTCGAGATTCTCTGAATATCTCTCAAGATGAGTCGGGAGGTTCAGAACTATCTGATTGGAGTTGGTGGAGATTCTACAGCTCTGATCGAGCGTGTCGTTGGTGTAGTCGATCTCTCTGACTCGGCCGATTTGGACCAAGGAACGGATCGCCACGCGAGTTATGGGGTAGATTTGAAACTGGTCCAGTAGATCGCTGACAAGTGCAAGACGTTTTGCTTGATCACAATGGAGATCACGAAGCCAGTTCAACTCGGTTCGCATTCGGCAGTAGATGTCGTCGTCGACGCCGCTGCTGCTGCCGGCAACGTAAGACCGCAAGGCATTGACTAAGTCCACGAGCAACGAATGAACCAACCGGCCGCTAGTCAAGCAAGCTTCCAGTCAGGCAGCTACGCAGGCAGACAGGCAGAGAAAGCCCTGCTCTATCCGTTGGTTGACCCAGTAACGGGCGCCGGGGCGATGCCCCGGCAAGGCCGACAGCTTGCCATCAGCGACCGCAGCAATAACATTAGTAACGCCGGTGGCAGCGAATCACGGTGACGATCACAAGTCAGTCCGGCAAGTTGTTCGCTCTTTCTCCGTGTTCCCTACGAACTCGAAAACTGTCGAAAATGACTGACCGGGCGGCTGACCGGATGGCTAGCAGCCTGGCTGGCGGTTGGACAACGTCGACGGCGCCATAATATTCGCGAGGATTCCTGAGACCCTAAATGACGGGGTCCACCGCAGTTTCTGACTGGACGTCAACCTCTGTCTTTCTCGGGCAGGATGGCTTGAACATCTCCAGAACAGAACTCGCTACAAGCGAGTCTGCAGATCCAGTTCCAGCAGCGTTTTTTCATCCCACTCCCGGAAAAATCCAACCTACCCGCCTGACCACGAAAGTGGGACTTGCAATTCTCTGGGACCAGAGCGGTCATCGTAGTTTTGAGATAAGCACCCGGGATAGCTCCGCGGCTCCTGTGTGCATTGTTTCGAGGGCTTCGTTCAACTTTACGTCATTCTTTCCAGTTGCTCACTCACAAGTGGCATCAACTTTTGGTGCTCACAACTGCAGCTTACCAGTCAATGCGCCTCCCGCCTAGATGCCCGCAAAGTCATGGAGTGTCCGATCCTGGTGCAGAAGACAGTGAAGTCAAGGCCGCCCTGCATGATCTACAGGGTAGTCTCACGGCGCTCATGGGCCGCCACATTGGTACGTACTGACACCGATCCCCTGACTCCCTGGGACGCTTAATCTTGGAATCATCCAGAGCAAACTTAATGACACACTGTTATATACAGGAGGAATATTTATCATTGAGTCGATTCAATCCGAATCTGTGCGACTGAGTCCTCTGAATGATGACCTCTCTTAATGCAGGTATGGAACAGCTCGAGCAGGAGGCCGGAGAGCTCGTAGATAAATTAACTCGACTCGCACTCTGCTTGAGGCGAGGTGAAGTCACGATGGAGGAATACGTCTGCCTCAAGGTGCTCCTGATGCTCAATCACGGTGAGTTTTTGTGGAGCTTCAGTCCGTTGCATCGGATTCTTCGATAACGCCTCCGATCATTGCTTCGCTCGTATTATAACCCTTCTTCCTCGCGAAAATGATATCCGAATCCTAAAGTTCTCTCTTCATGCACAGATGATTCTCAGAGTGCGCTGACGCCTATCAAAGACCGCTACTTAGGAGCTCTGAGAACTCACCTTTCTCATACGAAGTCATCACAGCCTATCCGCTTGGATTATCTGCTGGGGCTTTCGCGACTCGTCGAAGGAGCTGCCGATCTCCTAATGAAGAGCAAGATGTTCTATGTGCCGTTCCTCCTGAACTCCGGGGCCTGCATCGCCAGACTCGGTGGTGCAAGCCAGTGAACTGAGTCGGTCATCTCATGATGAGCACCGCATGGTCAGCGAGCTGGCCGATTCGACGGACATGCAGACGAACGGGAGGTCGCCCTCCCGAGAGAATCCCTCGTCGCTATCATCTCAATCTAATTTATAACGGACCTATCCGAGCTGGGAGTTGCATGCGATTCCCTTGTATATAATCTTGTATATTCTGTGCATTGTGCTGGCTAGCGTGCATCAGGAAAGCAAGGGGTGTAAACTACGAGTAGTTAACAAACACATTAGAGACCTGTATTCGAACTCTTGGTATATCTGCTCTGGTTTCCTAAACTGGGCGCAAATTATCGTGGCAACCCAGGGGAGCCAACGCGAAGGGATGAGAGATCGAAGCGAAACACAGAGAGATATTATACATACATATTTTCGAGCTCCGTTCCAGGCGATAGAAGAAAGAGCCGGAACGAAAGTAATTGAAGTTCATCGAGAACTCACATTATTTCTGTCGCCTTGTTAGTTTTGTTAGCAGTGTATCTCAGTCAAACCTGATTCTGTTGGTTACGAGGGATGCTGTCTCTGTAAATATAATCAGTCAAGTAGAAGGTACGTAGTTATGTCTTCGTCTCGCAAATACTCTCCTACAAAATCGAATCAAGAGAGGCAGCGGTGCGCGAGCGCGGCGTTGCGTTCCAATGGGGGGAAACATCGTGTGCAAACTAGTCAATTACAGCTATTTTTTTATTTCCATCATCCTTCCCTCGGTACACAGGACGAGATGTTTATAACCGTCCGAACTGCATGGTCGTTTCGGAAGATCACGCTGATCGTGGTTTCAAGAGCCTCTGACAACGCTCGTCCGGCTTGATGAGAATTCGCGTTTGACACTCGCGTCGACATGACATCTGGAGCTTTGCGTGAGCTCGTAGAAATCTCTGCCAAGGGCAACCCATACCCAAAACTGCTCCGCGTTCGATCGTATGGCCACAATAACAGCACTTAGATTCCTCTCACGTTCGGGAGCTCACTGTTAGGGTTGAGACCTATCGAGAATTCGATAGAGAAGATAGAGAATGGAGAGATGATTCGAATTCAAACTTAGTATTGGCACATGGTATAGAGATTTATGGATATTTTGTCTTTGAGAAAACATATTTTCCGCTCAGAACTTTTGTATCTTGAGGGAGAACTCAGCTACAACGCACTGCCATTGCAAAGAGCTGAAACCGAATTTCCCTCGGTTCTTCTAAACTAGGTATCTGTCTTGCAGAACGACCTACCTCCCGTCGACCAGTTTAGGGTCGCTTGGAAGCGTTCTTGAGTTTTTCCTCGTGTTCGTGAGAACTACGTTCCAATCTATCTTCCGTCTACCCATTGCGTGCGACGAGGAGAGTGGAGCGTATTTCACCGAGGACAAAATACAGCTAAGTCGACTGCCAAACGAGTTAGGTACTCTGGACCTTGTCGGTAGTATTCAATCGGAAATTCCCTAGAAGAAGTATCGATTCGGCGATTTCGCATAGTGTTAGGTCGAGATTCGCAGCAGAGAACAAGACCTTAGGTATACAGGCCAGAGCCGAGTTGTTAGGAAAATTAGCATTTTCTACGCTGAGGTAAACTTCTGCCATCCGAACCTAGCTTCCTCCTGACTTGGCGAGGACAACCTCGCTCAGACCACGTCTGAATTGCTCAGATTCTCTCGATGGACTTAAACAAATGTGGTCTTATTCGTTTGGAATCAAGTATTGGGGAGTTCCAGGACTACCCGCTACGGAATCCTGAATCATAGAGACGAAACATGTGCCCGATACGATCGAACGCGACCGGTATTCAACAGATCTCGAAATTCCATCAAACCCTGATTTCTAGTGCTTGACGATCTCAAAATCCTGTCAAACGCTGATTCTAGAGTCGGGCTCCGTAGAACGCAGTTATATCCAAAGCATGAGTTACTTCGGAATATCAGCTTTTGAGTTCCGAAGTGATCAAGTATGACTTCCTTGTCGACCATGATTCCTGCAATAGCGTCACCGAGAACCGACAAATGATGATCATCAAGATGGTGTAACGTGATGAACTCGGTTTTCACCACGAACAGTCGCTTGAATTCAGTGTAAACGATTAGCTTTCCATGTTGTTCCCGGGAACTTAAACTGTGGGCGTCGAGGATGAGAGATTTTTTCCTTTGGAAGAAATCTCCGTAAAGCATGAAGGTCTCAACTGGGGACGATTTGGAAAACTTCAATCATGGTGGCGACGATGATGGTGAGCATGATAGTGTATGCGCGAGAGAGAGAGAGAGAGAGAGATGTAGTTGAGAGAGCTATAGGACGGATTGGAGATCGTCGGAACGGTGGATCTCTTGTTCTTCGAAGATGCCGCTAGTACGTCGAGTGTATTTCATCATCTCTGACCCCCTCTGGTTGGAGTGGATACGTAGCGTAACTTCCCATCTGGATGACCCCTGATGCTTCTCATCACCGAACCATGATCACCCAAACGATGTTCTACAACATCTTTTAGCTAGTTAGCGATGCACATCTTATATATGTTTGTCATAATGTCTTGTTGCAGAAGCAGTCTATATTATACCGAGTAATATAATAATTGAATGAACTATTGAAGCAAAACGCGAAAAAAAAGACAAATGAATAAACGTTAACTATGAATGTCCCGTACATGGATGCAGTGGTTCTCGTTAAGTTCAGGGTTCCCGGCCTCCCCGAAGTCAAGCCTTACTGATGGATTGAAATCACAGAATTTATTCATCGTGTCTCCATTCTACATCTATCGCTCGAGACTCACGGCCCGACCCGCGTTTTTGTTGTATGTTAGACCCTCCTCTCCCTTCACAGCAACTTTCGCCACAAGGAGGATTCGTCCACTGATCAAACTGAGCTTCTGGCATAACGCCTCGTACATCAACGCAATTCTAGAGCGAATGAACGATCTGGTCAAGTACAGCATGTATATCCTCCGCATTTTCTCTGTCTCTCTATGATCTTTCCCAAGACGACTCTCCAACAACCGTTTGTGCGACTGCAGTGTATCGAGGAAGAACTCGAAGTGCGGTCCTCTGACATCATTCCATCTCAGTTCGGACATTGCGAACAGCAGCTCTTCGAATATCCCTGTCACGAAGCGTAGGTCACTTTCGTATACCAGAGCTTTGGCCGCGTACTGGATACTTTCTTCGTAGCGTAGCAAGCTGTTGCAGCATGAGGCGAGATTCCCATAGACTTTCGACAGGTAGTACGGATGAACAGTATTATCACACTCTGGTAAAATCTCCAGCATGAGTTTGAATTTCTTCTTTGTCTGCATGCTTGAAGACAGCAAATCGCGTATCTTTTGCTCAGTGGGACTTTCCTTCCGGGAGTCCTGCAGCTCCGCCGCACAAACGTTACATTTACATTGGATGTAGAAGTCACGCGCGAGAACTTCCTGCCGCCGTCGCACCGGCATGCTTCTCGGGACAAACGACATTCGAACCTTGGCTATTGAACACACTTGAAAGTTTCTCAACGCACGCATGACGAAAGTTTTCCCATCGAAGTGGACGCAGACCTTCGTTTCGGCTTCGCAGCTGTGCTCAAAAACGGACTGGTCCAGATAGAGGCCACGTCCCAGCGGAGCTCCTTTATAGTCTTCGACTGCGATGGAGTGCACGTTGAGTTTCAGGAGACAGATGAGAACTTCTTTGAGGGACACTTTCATACGGTTTCGAACCATCCCGTGGATTTTACGTGCACTGGCCAGCCTTGCTCCATAGTCCTTTTTCCACAAGGGTGCTACGAGGTCTGAAAGCTTTTTGTTGAACACCTCTCCGCGAGATATCTGACAGTTGGAGCGCTCCCATTTTTTCCGAGTGAGTGTCCGAATACAGAAGCGAGTCATACTGTCTAATTTTTCGTTCGCCGACGTCAGTAAACAGCATTCCAAACGGTGGTTCACGGAATCGCTTCCCTAGAATGAGCATTAGGCGCTGAGAACCCGTTAAGTTTCACTTCAGCGCGATAACCTCCAACGGCAGAGGGAGATGAAAGAATGCATTCTCTGCCGTTCTGGCCGTCTCGTGCTCCCATCCGTGCTCTTTTCTCTTACCTGACATTTGTCACTGCAGTATCGAACCACCGAGCATTTGCTACAAGGTTGACAGTCTCTCCTTTCTTTTATGCAGAAGCTACAAACGTCGCCGAGTCGATTCGTTCTTACGCACCATGCGTAAGGCTCACAGCGAATAATTTCCGATCCTGCCAGGAAGCATGGCATATCCACCTAGATTTGAAATCACTCAGTTATAGGTTATAGGGCTGTGCTTACTTCTTTCGATTTGGTTTCGCTATCTCTGACTTCGTCATCACAATGGAGATATAAGGAAGTCCAACATTTACGAAGATTCTCGCAAACCCTCGGGGATGAGATTTTCGATAGTTAACCCTGTGTTTGGAGCTGGATAATGAAGCCGACCGCTCTCCGTTGACTCGAGAAGCGATACTCATCCTGACAGCTACAGCCCCTCGCTCGGCCAAGTTGGGATTCCCGAGAACTTCAAGACCGAAGATTGGAATTCTCCACCTGCGTTTTGCGGCTCCTCCCGAAAAACTGAATTCTCCGACTCCTGGACAACGAGTGGCAATTTCGAGAGGTTCATTCAGCCTCCTCAAGGAGTTCAGCATTTCTGCTCGGGGCAGGGACGCATATCATGTATACAGAACTCTCGCGCGCGTCAGACCGCTAGAAGCATCAGAAAGCCTCTCCATGCCTGGTACACTGGGAAACTTCAGCTCTTCCTGGTGGATTATTTCATCATCCATCCTTCGTTCTCCTTCCTGATCGAGAGGCAACGCTCAGTTCATCTCGTTTCTGCCTCGGATCATGCGAACGGAGCTTCTCGAAATTGAAACTCATCGAGTTAACAAACCTCGCTGTCCCGTCTATCGAGATCACTGATGAGTAAAGTTCCCATATGACCGGACTTTTTTTTCTTTGCGAAAAACGGACGTTTGTTTGGCGGACATCTTCCCTGAAACAGGACAAGCAGGTGGAAATGCGAATTACGGACTTTCTCCAGATAAATCAAGCATGTGCGAGTATTGAATGGGGACCTCTTTGACCGGACAAGCTTAGTTACCGTCACAGGCTCTTCAGTCGTCGAAAAGTAGGTCCGCATTAACTGTATCGATAAAGCCTCTTCATTGTGACAAACTACGTCTCCTGTCCGCGAAAAGGTTCCTGGTAATGGAGAAGGATGGCTCCACTCCTATATCAGAGAGGATGGCGAGCAATTTCATAGAGTCGTATTGCGGAAGAACGTCTCAGAGCTCTCTGAATTGAGCTCAGGATGCCGACTCTACGGTTCGAGGAAGATCGAGGAATCATCGCACACATCTATAACAGTAGAGGCAGTCGACTGCTCGCCGGAATAATATAATAATGATAATACAAGCACTTTATTTAACATAAAGGTACGGTATATATCACAAGCGGGTACAAACGGGAAGCATCGTGTCATGCAGTTGTATGAATGCCAGAACGGGATGTCTACAGACTGGGAAACACAGGTCAAGATACATAAACATCGAAGCGACCTGCCAACGTTGCGGAAAGGAGGACGAAACAATAGAACATGCTCTTCTCGAATGCGAAGAAATCCCAGAAGCTGAGTGTATAATACAGGAAAGACTGGGACTTCACGAAGAGAGCACGCCAAGAATGATATCCGACATCAAGACAATACCTAAAAGATGGGAACGGACTAAGGACCCAGACCGTATGTCCTGAAATGAGAATAACCGCATCGTCGACCAGCTGAGTCATCGCCCCGTTTTGAGGGTCTCCCGTTATGTTTGGAATTGAAATACAGCATGAAGATGTGGTCAATAAACAATCAATCAATCAATCAGTCCCTTATCCCTTCTCACGAAACACTCAATCTGCTTGTATCTGCTTGAGAAATCTCAAACGGCTCATATTGGAGGACCTGGCGCCATGTTGAGTATCACTGCTCCAGGCTCCACCACAGCTCCATGGATGGAGAAGAACTATACCGATGAAACAACACAGCGCTCAGTGCGTTCTCCCACAGCCAACAACCCCTTGGTGACTCCCTCATTGTGGTTGGTGAGGCCCCCTCGAGGGTTCCGGGGGAGAAAATAGAGCCTGGCGCATAATTTTGACCAGTGGTGGAAAAGTCTTAATCGGGATGAAGACTCCTTCTGGAACGAGGCGACGAACTACCGCGACCCAACGATTCCTCCGCTCATATTGTTCAAACTTTTGATCTTGGAGGTGTCATTGGAAGCAGAACTCCACAGTCCACGTCCTCCGTGGAAGAGTGTGGCGCTCCCGGTTTGGTTCCGCGAGCCCGAAACCCTGCGAGCCCGAATTCCGTCGAGCACTGATTCCCTCGAGCCCGAATATCCTTCTCCTTGACGGGAGACTCTACCAAATGGCTTTTATCCTTCCCAGATCGTTGCTTCAGAACTGAGCAGTTTCTCTTACGTTTTCCATTGGAGGACCCCATAGTGGAGAGGAATGCGATTTCGGTAGTGACTTCAACGCAGCGGTAGAGTGACGTGTGAAGTGGGCGCATATTGGTTGGAATAGACAGCCCGAGCTTTGAATATATATTGAATAAAAATCGCATACTTTCTCATAGCCGGGCTCCATTCGTTCTCGTTCGAACGTCGAAGGGCCTGCATCCAGCGAGGAACATCACGTTCCCGCGGATGCCGTTCTTTCTGGAGCGAAAGAGCGGTCAACGTCATACACTCGCAGACTACCGTGCAGCAGAACTCGAGATGTACACAACCTGGGAAGTTCTGGAACTGGTATCCATCACTGGTCTCACTTTCGCCTCCTTTTTTCCTCTTCAAAGGAGCGGAAAATTGTTGTAATCAAGGCTCCTGTCGACAGGGTCGTCTGGGCCCCGCTCGTCGTCGGGATCCTCCGATTCTCTAAATGTTGCTGTTTCCATCGTGGAAGATTCTTCGACATTGCACCCGATGATTCCGCAGGAGACGGTGTGTTCCGAGCTCGGAAAATCAGTGAATCATCTGGATTTGCCGCATCCGGATATGACGGTACACTGAAACGGTCGAACAAAATGTTTCCCACGTTCGTAGCGGCTCACTTGGTGAGCACCTTAGTTCACATGGGAAATCAATCGCACAGGTACACTGATAGACTTGATTCGTATTCGAGTTTCGGTTCTGATCCGCTGTTCGTCCTCAATTCTTTTTCCTGTTTCCGTGAGAGTTGATATCCATAGTGTGCGTTTTCCTTTCCTTTCCTCTGCAGGACGCAATGTTGCCTGAATGAGTCCTACTGTATCTCCGTTGACACTGACAGGTACCCAGACATACTCATGACTCCGAGTCCACCGACAATTGGCCCATCGCTGCCTCCCGACTCGTCAAACTGGGCCACACCCGAGCTTCACTCACTGCCAACGTTCAATCAAAGTAAAAGCCTGTTCCTACAGGGCTTCCAGTTGGACAAATTTCACGGGATCGATCAGGTCAGAATTTTTCGCGACAGACTCGGGTTCAGGTGCGGTAGGGCCAGCGAAACAGATATCTAACGGGCCCTCGTATGGCCTTCCCAGATTTATAGATATTTGGAGGCCGTCATGGAATCATCGAAGCTCGCGACCTTGTTGAATTTAGGATTCACTTTTGAATCTAGACCACTTTTAGGGCTGTTGGTAAGTTCTCCGGGTCAACCTGAGCTCAGAAGCGCAAGATCGAATGAAGTTTATTTTCACCGAGCTAATCTATCAGATCAGCTCCCGAGTCCGACCCGATCCGAGGGACCCCGAAGCACCTCCCATCGTGTTCATCGAATGCGGTCTGCACGCTCGTGAATGGATTGCTCCAGCCTCCTGTTTGCTCATAATACACCATCTCATATCCCAATACGACAAAGATCCAGACGTGAGTTTAACGAACAGAATTCCAGGATTTCTAGCACTTCCGAATGATTCCGAAGGTCGCCTGCGGTGACCGATTCCTTTGTCAGAAACGAGCCCGAGATCAATCCCATCGTTCCAGGTTCGTCGGATGGTTGACGATTTCGAATGGCGCATTTTTCCATGTATGAATCCGGATGGTTATGCTTATTCAATGAGTGTTGATAGAAAGTGGAAGAAGAACCGGTCTAAGCGGCCCAAAGACCCGACGGAGCCCGATGAGAACCAGAAAAACTGCACCGGAGTAGACCTTAACCGAAACTTCAACACCTCCTATTTTTGTGGTCAGTACGCTCTCGTCAGAACATACGCTGCTCAATCGACACAGAGCCGAGGGAGCCTAGTTCCTGAGAGGTTCGTCAAAATCTGTTAACGAGTCCCGAATTTCCCTTTCCTCACAGAACATGCGAACCTGCAGGATCCTTGTGGTCCGGACTACTGCGGTCCCCAGCCGTTCTCGGAATCAGAAACCAAAGCCCTTCGTGATCACATTCTGGGCCTCCGGAGGGCGCGTTCTCGTCAAACTCGTATACAATTCTACTTCTCGGTCCATTCCTACGCGCAACTCTGGATTTTCCCGCACGGTTATCGCAACGCCTCTCTCAGTATAGGAGACAGACATCGTCTCGAAAACTTGAGCAAAGGAGCTGTGAAAGAAATATCGAAGATCCGAGGTGGTTACGGCGAATGGAAGTACGGGAACATCACTCAACTGATGGGTGAGGAACGGGGTGGAGGTGAGCTTGAGATCTAATGCTCCGTGATCCGATGGACGGTACATTCTGACGAATGCGATTTTCTCCTAGGCTACGATGGGCCCGGAGCTTCAACGGATTGGGCTTTCGATAGCGCCAAAATTTTCTACTCATTCGCCATCGAGCTCGGACCGCACTCATCGGTCGGAGAACATATCGGGTACACTCTTTCGGAACAGCAGATACGGCGATCCGCTACAGAGCTCTGGGTTGGCCTCAAGTTCTGCACTCTCAACTACTGATCTTCGTACTTCTCCCAGTAGGAGGTGTTACACTCTTGACGTCCCGCCTCTACTGAATGTACATTGTAGAAAATTCCGTTGTCATTGTACATGCTGAAAAGACCGGAGTAAACTGCCAAAGTTATCGCTATGAAGAGAAAATCACTCCCTTCTCCCCCCCCCCCCCCCCCATTTCGAGCGGCGATCCGATTGACCCCTGAATTCGGCAGGACCACAAACATTCGAAAACCTTTTGTGAGATTTTTCGGATGAACATCGCTAGTTTTCTTACGTGCTTGACATCGCTCAGCAAAGCTTGAACTCCTTTCTTCTGTGATTCTTCGGGTATCAGTGACGAACGCAAACTTTCAGAATCGAACCAAATTTCCCGCCGCAACAAGGACTCGCCTAAATCGCTTTTCCACTTTGCCATAACTCAATCCCAGGTGCACACAAGTGGGAAGACTGGCTCGGCACGGAAATTTTGAATGGCGTGAGCATTCAGGAAGCTCAATCTCTTTTCCACTGCCCAATCAACGGGTTTTGCACGACCTCCAGCTGAAGCTGTCGATTTGCTTGGAAGCTCTGAATCACGCAGGCAAGACTTCCCCAGAATCCGAATCCGATCCGAGCGGAATAGGCGACAGAATCCTCTCCTCACTTTCTCTCATCGGCGGAGACTTTCTCCCGGCTGAACGTAGTGTAGTAGCACCGTTGAGGAGCGGCTCACAGCCACTACGGCAGTTATGCATCCTGTGTTGTGCAAAGTTCATCATGCGCTGGTACGTCAGATTTGTTCCATACTTGATTTAATGTACGAGGTTGGACTTCGAGGAATAGGATATCACAATTGTCAGTAGTGCCCATCAGAAAAGCGAAACTTGCGGAATCTGGGTTACCCACGACTGCGCGACCCAGTTGCTGTCGACACGGAAGGGGATCGCCATGCTGAAGCGGCTGGCGAAGATCTAAACATAACACGGGAAGCATCGTCGAAGTATTTCCTGCGTCGTTGGAGCACCGGAGAGTATCGTCGGCTGAGCACTATCCTCAACTGAGTGGAGGGGATGAAAGGTTGAGCTGAGCACCAGGGCTCCGAGGTTACTTTTTCGGGTTCCGTCTGAGTTGTGAATATTGAATTGGAGTCGTGATTCTCGGCTCAAAATGATTCATGGTTCGTTCATTCGGCTGCGATCATCTTCTTCGCTTGGAACTCACAATTCCAAGCAAGACCAGTGAACAGTCGGCATTGGGTGATCATTCAATTGAACAGATGTGAACCACCCGATCGGGGGCAATCAATGTCTACTCACTGAACTCAACGTTGCTGGTCTCATCTGACCCAGGTTTTTTTTGGCCACCAGATGCACGAAGTTCCTCTACGTGTTCTAGGTGAGGCTGGAGAAGGTGGTTCTCATGCTGCTAGTGTGCGCTAACTTTTTTTTCCACGTCCCCTATGAACACTTAATCGCTGCCTCAACACTTCGTTGGATCTGCGTTGGCCGACATGAATTTGAAATGGAAACTGTTTATGTTTTGAATGACTTCAACAACTCTAACCGGAAATCTGTCTGAATTCGGGGAGTGCTCAACGCATTTTCTGGGTTGCATTCGGGGCTAATTACTTGAGGTTCAGCTTAGCGACAAGGCCCGCAGAGTTGCCCGTGAACTTCATTCCGAATGTCTGGAACACGAAGTGATGGTTGCCGGCACGTTCGACCTGACCCGACGACGGAAATCCAGATGAGCCTCAGTTTGTTGAGATGCGAGTTGCCAAAGCAGCTTCACTTCGAAATCTACGAAGCAAAACTTCAAACATCGGTCGAACCTTGCTCCAAGTGTGCCAATCGCTCGTATCAGAGCAAAAAGCAAATCTGACAACTGGTACTCTTCGTACTTGCTAGATAAGTGCATGGGAAATTTGAACGACAGGCGCTGGGTTTCTTTCGGAGTCACTCTGAAGGACATGTCATTTCAACGCTCGGATTCCGATTTCGGATTTGTTTGCTTGTTGCATAACCTGGTCCCGCCTCTTCCAGACGAGTGAACGTCTCACTGATATTTCTCTTCCCATCCTTCGATCCTCTCCCAGAGCTCAGAAATCCAATATCGAGAGCCCTGTCATTCATTCATCCAGAGCGTAAAAATCGGCGAGTGCAAAAAAGTTACCTCCTCTGCCTCTTGCAAAAATCTATGATTATGTGAGGCGTCAGAAACGTTCGCTCCAGTAGAATTAAGACCACACAGCCGATGACAACACTCGTCAGATATCCTACGATTTCAACCATATTCTGGCTCGAAGACGTCATGAGAATATGAGTTACAGTAAAAAGGCTGGAGACGGAAACGAGAAGAAGTCAATCAAGAATACGATTTTCTGCGTTGCGCCTCGTTTTCTTTCGTCGCGTCAGACGCTACGAGGCGTGAATGCAAGAGTCGCCGGTGGGCATTGTCGGTTTGTTGTTCCTCCGATAGCTCTCACTCCGCTGAGTGCTTTCTTCGAACCTGAACTGGGACTCGTTACGAATTCGTTCCATTGATCAGTCCTCAATCAGCACGAATGTTCCCCCTGCTGGCTTGTATACCATTCCATCCTTCGTCTTCTTTCGACCAATGTCAAATCAAGTTCTTATTCCTATGCCGGAATAAGTGGGACAAGTGTGGGAGGGTGCTTGTGGCTGACCCTCGGATTTCCGTGACGGATGGAGCATTTGTTGGTACTGCAGATCCTGAGATTTATCCACTCTTTTTGTCTGAGTTAGGTTCTTCTGTGCGGTCGTCGGCGCGAGCTTTCCTGGAGTGAGCACCTGCGGCCGCAGCTTTCCAATCAGTAATCACCACCCAGAATATGATTTTTCTTTCGGAAATTTGATCGATTCAGTGTTATCAAAAGCCACACGTCGACGATCATTCATGCAATTTGAACTGATACCAACGCGGCCGGCTAGAAACCGTTCCATTCCAGAACCGTGCTCTTGGTCGTTCGGTTACAATGACACCTCGACTTCATCACTTTCTGGAGCGATCCATCAGTTCCACTTCTTTGTTTTGTCTGTTACAGGCGTCGCATTTGCACGAGTTCCGAGCATATTGGGTCTGTCTAGCTTTACTCGGCATTTCTGCCAACACTATCCCTCTGCTTTGGAGCGTCCTGCAGGAAATTGGCGCGGGCATTGTACTCCTCATTCTAGCCTGTGCGCTGGGTTGGATATCAACCGAGCTATTCCTGAAGGGCCCCAAACTTGGCTCTAAGGGGAAAGCCGTCCTCATAACAGGTAAGTGTTCCGGAACCAGAAAGATCAGCAATCATTTCAGACAAACAATCGGACATCCCTTCTACCCGGTCCCATTTGCTGATTCTCACCGCTTCGAGAGCTGTGAGAAATGGAACAGTCTAAAGAGTTTCGTGATTTGACATACTACAGGATGTGACTCAGGATTCGGATACCATTTAGCAAAACGACTGAGTTCTGAGGGATACTTGGTTTTTGCCGGATGTCTTTTTCCTCAAGGGCGAGGAGCCTGTAGTCTGGCTCAAGGTTCTGAGAGCTTACACGTGCTTCCTCTGGATGTGACCAACGACCAACAAGTCCGAGACGCTGTGCAGTACGTCAAAACGAATCTCAAGGGCAATCGTAAGTGTTCTGGAGAGTGCTCCCATGGAGGTGATTCGAGAGAGGTATGCGTCGAGCTATCGAATAGAACCCAATCGGAGGGCTGAAGTGCTGGGACGGGAAATCAAATTGTTCCGATTCAAGCTCATTGGAGGACGTTGGGCCCAATTATTATCTCTTGGCTTTTGGGAGATCCTCTCGACTCTGCTAATTTTTTCGCAGAGTTATGGGCGGTTGTGGCTAATGCGGGCGTTAACATTTTCCTCGAGTTCGAATGGATTCGTCTGGAGGACGTGTCACATATTTTCGATGTCAACGTCATGGGAGTTGTCAGAACTTCGAAGGCTTTCATTCCGATGCTCAGGTGAGGAATTTCGCCGTTTAACGTCTCGAATAAATTATTCGTCACACCTCGAGTCCATGGATTAATATGCGTTCACGATATGTTCACTCGTGATTTGGATGGTTCTGCAGGAATTCTCGTGGTCGTTTGATTCTGGTTTCGAGCTACGCCGGCCGAATCGCAAGCAACATGATTGTACCGTACTCAATGACAAAAGCCGCCGTGATTTCAATGGCCGATGGGCTGCGACGTGAAATGACCAAGTGGGGAGTTCACGTTTGTACGGTGGAACCCTTCTACTACGAGTGAGTGAATTCCCTTTCCTGCTCCTTCCACTGAGATTCCGCACTGGGAATTCTCCATGGTCTTCAGCCCGAAGTAACATCTCCATTTCACTGCTAGAACCGCGATCAATCCGAGCGGCTTCAGTAGCATGATGAACAAGTTCGAGCGCGATGTTCCCGAGGATCTTCGAGCGGACTACGGCGATTATCCCGAGAATGCCTTCCGTTGGTTCATAGCACTTCTGCAACGGATCTCCAGAAAAGATCCCTCGGAAGTTGTTAACCAGCTGTTCTATGCCGTCGCCGACAGTGAGCCCAAGCGTCACTACAGGTAATGCTCCGTGAGCGTGATATTCGAATATCATTATTCTCTCGCTGATCCTGGAAAGGGTTGGCAAAATGCGAGCGCACTGTTTCGCTCCGAACCAATACCCGGCGGAGCGGAACTCTAACTCATCACGGAACTCCAGCTTCTCCTCAAGAGCGCTGTGATTACGTGTCGGATGCGCTGACTTGTTGTAAACTCTTGTTCGACATTGGGATCCCACTCAAATGGTTTCCGCGCGGGTGACGTGCGTTACAGATCTGACGGCATCTTGAATTGGCTATTGTACATGAGCTTGTTCGTGCTACCCTCCGCTGCACAGGACATCGCGTGCTCCTTCATCGAGCCTCATTTCAAGGCGGACAAGAAGAGTGGACTCCTCCTGAAATGTTCGAGCTGAGCCATTGGATAGGATTCGGCGCCAGTGACGGCGGGCACCGTGTCTCGCACTGTACATAGACTCGGATATCAAGGTTGCTCCCTCCGACGAGCCCGCGAAAAACTTGATCAGATGAATAAATTTCGGAAGGAGTCAGAGGCACGTCGCCAGTTTCGAATGCATTTCTCATCTTAGGCTTCCTGGATGTGCTCTTATCCTTGCTGGAGCATCGGTGTTCGCGGTGAATGAATGAATGACATCCGAGTTCATTGTATGGGTTGTTGCCAACCACTCCGAGTGGGATGTAAAGGAAGGTCGGTTGCCGGGAGACTCAAGCACTCGAATATTTTTTTTCGTCTATCGACATCTGCCACCCGCTTCGTCAACATCTGCCGCAGCAGTTCAGAAAACATGCACACCGTCTCTGATGGAACCCACGATCTGCCGCTAGGTACACCGTCAATACGTGACGCCACCGAACCGCTTGCCATCTCGTCGGAAAGCCGAAAACGGAAGTCAAGAATCGAATCGAAGTGCTACTATCCGGGACAACTATTATCTTTCTCCGCCGATTCTCGCGGTTCCTGTCGATCCTCATGGTTCTCTGAGGTTTGCCGATTCGTCGCTAGTTAACCCAGCAGGTGGTGTGCAGTCCTTGATCTAGGCAATCCAGAAGTTCAGGAAGCTCTCTCTCTCTCTTCCAATTCGAATTATTCGTGAGACACCATCTACGATCCCAAAAGTCATGGAACCGATGTCAAATTTGATTCCGTTCATCAAACCGTACGCATCGAGCACGGAATTCCACCCGCTGAAATACGATTTGCGGCTGACGCATCACCTGTCCGCCACGCCGCAGTTTCGTTGTCGTTACGATTTACAATCAGGAACTCAAAGTAGTCCCAAACCACGCTGCGCTGTAGCAGCATAGCCGCTAGGCGCTACGGTCAGCGTCCGGTGAGCTGCGCTCTGTATGAATACACGACCCGACAAGCATATCTCGACTTGACTCGACAACCTCCCACCACAGAAAGGTAGACACGGAGCTGTCCCTCGACTATTGATGGATAGGATGGCGCCTGGAATCGCTGAACTTGGAGGAAACGTAAATCTTTTCTCACAGTGCCGCAGGAAGTTCTACGTCGACCGTTTGAAACAGCAGTTCATAAGGAGCAGTATCTGCCTGTCTTCCAACATTGTGACTCTTTCCCACGTGTTGCTCAGTAAAAACGACCCATAGCAACAAAATGTTCAAGAGGACGGGAACCTGATCGAAGGCGAACAACAAGCACGAGCCGAGGTTGAATGCGGTTTCAAATACCAGCGAACAATGGTCGACAAGAATGTACCTTCCTCTCTCTCCATCATCTGGTGTCGCGAATAGAATAACACAGAAAGGATACATCGAGCCTCATGTCGGAAAATAGCGTCTCGTTTCACACAGCTACCGGCTTCACGCTGAGACCGTGACAAAAGAAGTCGATGGGGATCACTCGACCGAACGTTTTCCGTTGCGAACTCTGCAGCTGAAGTGTTAAGGTGTTGAACTGGGAACCGGTCGACCCGCTCAAATTACCTTCATCCCTACCCTAAAGCCTCAGTGGTTAATAGAAAGTTGGCATCAGCGTATCGTTTGCCTCGATCCACGATCCGGAGCAACTCATTCCCGTTAGTGTCCATGAGGCGAGTTCTGCGACAAACGAGTCGTGTTTGATTCCATGGGCCGCCGTATGTAGAAACCACCGATTCCGAACGAGGCGTTTGAGTCTCTTGAGTGCGATATCTAGGCCGCTAAAGTTCGAGGACGACTTCTTGTGTGTTCTGTACTTGGGTTCCGCCGGGAGAGTTTTGATCTCTCTTAGCAGGTCTCGGTCTATGATTCTCGGAGCCTAAGGCGCGAAAACGATCTCTTGGGATCTGACGTCCGCCTTGGAGAGTCCGGATCGCTGTGCATCCGGATTCCCGAAAACCCGGAGCATCGAACGCTCGAAATCTCGAAAATACTTTTGGCCTCATGTTACATCAACCGAGGCTTCTATGCCGAGCGCGGATTCCAGCGATGAAGGTGGATTCGACGGCGCTTACCAATATCCATACTTACAAACGCTAACTCATCGCTACATTGCCGTTACATTGCTTACTTACATCCATCGATTCCGGAACGATTCAAACCCCGAATCTGTGAGCAAGTCTCCACTCAAATCGTATCCAACATACAGCAGCCGCTCACATATACGAGACCAGTCGGGAATTCGCTTCGCTGGCACTCGCGAGGGCTGTGATTAGGCATCGAAGCGGCTCCGAACCGCGGCGCAGAACCGCGAAATTCCACGGTGTCAGAACCGCAAGAAGCCGCGTGGAGAAAGTTTTCGTCTACCTGTCATCAGACCTTCACCGTTCACCGCCCTGGTGGACCTCAGCCCGAATGGTAGAATGGGAGCCGAAATTTCGGTATCAAGTTGGAGGTACCTCTTGGAGCCACCGCCAAATCGACACCCTTTTCCCGAGGAGCTTGCTACGATGGCGATCCTATTCCGTCGTCCACCAGGGCCATACCTGAACAGAACTTGGAGAACGAGAGCGCCGAACTTCCAAAATCACCATGTCTCTTTTCGCCGCACGTCGCACAGTACGAGTCGCAAATCGTCAGCTATAGCTCTCTGGGCTCGCTTTCGTAATCCGTTCTCGTCAAGGAGGATTCCGTTATGTCTCACGCGGAACAGCTCCAGATCGACAGAAGGCCATAATGCACTGTCCTCTCCAAGGGGAGCGTCTCAATGAAGCAAGTGGGCTCGAGACTTCAACGTATCCGCACGATGGGAAGCTTCGGATAACCGACTTCCACCAGCCATGAGCAAAAAAAATTAGAATTCAGTCCGCAGATGCCTTTGCGTTCGAGATTCCGAGCCCAATCACTGTCATTTCCGTGTCTAGAAACTGAGGAATCAAAGACCGAAAGATCGTCGAGCTCTTTCGGGAAACATTCAAAGAAATAGCATGGATTGGAAGTAAAATTGTCCTCTGCCGACTCTCGACTCATCATCATTACATGTGCAGGTTTTTCGCCCAGTTGCTTCGAAAATAACTTTGTGCTTAACTGAGTTTCTCGAGATTGAAACTGGTTGAAGGCGAGCCGTTTTACTCCGGCTGTTCGTCGTGGTTGTTCGCGGTTCTGAAGCCGCGACTCTTACTTGCGGTTCTCAGAGAACCGAGAACCGCGGTCCCGGAGAGCGGGTCCTTGCGATGCCTAGCTGTGACTCTCCTAACGAGGGAGGAGAGGTCCCGTTTCACCACCGACCCAAAGCCTATTTGAGATAGATAGGGCATCTACGTGGAAACACTGGAACATGAGATCATCCTATGTAATGACGCGCCCCAAACGAAACCATAAATCATGAGTTTGACCAGACAAACGCACTGCTCTGCGCATGGCTATTTCTCGACCTGCATGGAAATCTATCTTTCCACCTAGACCTCTTCAACGAACAGGTCACGGTTGTTGCTACACGGGGACGCAGCTCGCCGTCAACTCGGAGTGCAGATATACCATGGCTGCCGCCTGCATTTCTAATACTTCAGGAGTCCCTTCCCGCAATGCGCATCATCGTTCTGCTTTTCTCGTTCAGTGAGACGTTATACCGGGGAGCGGGGGCGTTTTACCGGGCTGAGAAGAGATTCCCCAACCCAAAGATGGAACTCCGTCAGAGGAGCTGGCTGATATTCTTTCCTAGGAAAAGAGAAGAAATGGGAGCGCCAATTTTTCGCAACACACGCTGAAAAATACTAATTTGTTCGCGCAATGAGTAGACGTGATTCCTCTGAAATTGAGAATCATCTCAGACGTGAATCATGGTCCGAGTGAACGAGCGACGCTATATGCCGTGATAGCTTTGGGATCGATGGAACGAGACGCAGGTAAAACCGACTCATCATGGAGAGATATTTACCTCTGAGCTATTGAGGGAACCGCAGACTCTGACAGGACAGACTTGAGCCATTTTGACAGACTTTGGCGCCAGTTGCAGGGAGACTTGCTCTTTCAGATACGCCGCGGTCAACGAAGCGAACGACATATTGGGACAGCTAGGAAGGATTCTCAGTGATCCGAACGTAAAGAGAATGTCGGGGAGCAGAGAACTGGAGAGTCGGCGGGAGAAAAGGTCCACGAATTTATCCGCATTGCTGAGTAAGTTGATCCTATTGGGCGAAACTCGGCGACATTCCATTATTCGTCAGTAGAGCTGATAAGTTCAGGCATTTTTCAGCAATTATCACAATCATAGTCCTTCAATCCGTGGATCGATGGCTAAAGCCTGGATGGATTGATGAACTATGCATCATTATTGCCATGAGGACTGATGAAGTCAGCCATCAGAGACTCATTCATCAATCTCTCTATGTGGACAGATGGAAATATAGAATGATGAATGCCTGAACATTTCGGCTCTATTTATCAGCGAGGAACACGACCTGCCAATCTTGGATGGCCTAGTGTGGTTCCCTTCGTTACGGACGCTCATTCCAAGCGTCCTTGAGTTCCATATTTGACCGGAATGAAGTCACCAATGCCTGTCGATTGTGGGATATCAATCATTCAGGGTTTGGGAGTCGAGTCAGCAATATAATCAAATACCCTTTCTGCTCAAGTCTGTATCTTTCCTCCGCTCTTTAAGCTTGCAGCGTTCTCCGGGATAATAATGAAAATCATCGTTTCCTAGACAATAACTTCGATCCCAGAGTGTCCTGTGGCTCTCCGATGCAAGAGGATAACAGACTGAATCCAAACTCTCTGTTCTACCTCGGGTGATAATGTGGGCAAGTAATGACATCTTGCCCTTCGAGGCATCGGACCATTCGTATCGGAAAACAGATCCGGCTGATGGCGAGTTTCCGCCAACGCCACTGCGTTCTTTGGCTGGTCGTTTTCCTCTCTCGTTGTCCTCGAAGGCACCTTAATTCTCTGAATCAACCCAGGTTTCGGGAGGTGAGGGATCGAAAATTCAACCCGGCGGAGAGTGCAGTCGTGATCCACTCACCGCAAAACACCGGCGACTGTCTCGACTTGAAATCTTAATCGGGTGCTTTTCCGTTTGGCGCCCGGCGAGCTGAGCTCCGCTGAGCGTGTCGGTAGGCGAACCCTGGTGGCGCGTTGTGGCTCGCTAGCTTAACTCGCCGGGCTTCGAACGGAAAAGAACTCTTAATCGCAGCCTGGCTTCATGGAAAAGCCCACGTTTTCTGTCTGACCCACGAAGGAGATTCCTGAGAAACTCCGAAAACGCAGGAAAGATGAACTCGCCGTCGCGACTGATTCGGTTGCGCGTTACCGCCGCCATTCCAGACTACTAGAGCAATTTTTCATTGGAAATCAGCTATTGCCCCGCAACCTTGCGAAACATCTGGGATCGGAAAGCAATCAGCCGTCAGCTCCACCTGGGGGTTCATGAACGGGATAAATTATTCACCGGATCCCCGTTCCTCGACTGTTGGATTTCTCGGAATCAGGTCTCAGAGCTTTTCACTTAGAAGTCTGTTTTCAAACCACGTTTCGAGAACATCGGCTTCGCCCCTTGTCGAACCCAAGCCTCCTGAAGACCATGAGTTCGCATGGCAGCGAATTACTCTGGCAGCGTTTCAAAGCTCATGACAATCAAGTGCATCTAGATCGGATGTTCATGGTCGCTCTTAGAATTGTTTGGAACTGGTCCAACCTGGGTTGGTCCCGGATGGCTCGTCGGAACGACTTATTTTCCCGGCGCCCCGATAATGGGGGGAGCGGAACTACAGCTGGCAGTGACTGTATGTTCGGCGGACGTTGGTAGCTTCTGAAAGAGTCCTGCAGCCAGGCTACATATCTCTAGCATAGGTACGATCAATCGTAGAGCTCCAAGGTTGTTGGCTCACGATACGTTGTCAGTTGCAAGAGCACGACGCGACTCGCCATGAGAACTGCATGGGCCGCAAACTTGAAGCAGTGAACACGTCAGCCTACGACTCGGGGTTGCGAAAGTTGTCTGATAATTAACTTCTAACGTCACCACACAATCCAGCTAACAGGAATCATTCCGAATTCCTCCGTTGTTGTCTCGTACCAAACTGCGTACTCCGGTTAACCCATTTGTTTTCAGAAGACCAGATCGGCAGGTCCAACGTGGGCCAATCATTGAACACCGAATTGATACCACCGATTCATCCTTGAGCTCGGAATTCGCTCGGAATATTTCGATCGCTTTGCGCGCATCCATCTGAGAGCTGTTGTGGTCTTGCCGCTCCGATGATTTTCATTCACGATTGGGAAGTGGAGGTATTGATTAATTCCGATGCCTCTAACCTCTGAGCTCGTACCATACCAAGACGGGCATGAGTTTGATTTTTCGTTGGATCCGGGAGCCAGGAATCCCGTGTCAGAGGGGAGAGAAATTAATTATGCCCTGTCTCATCAGCTTTGAAACAAATAGCATGCTCTGAGCCGAACGTCAAGATCCTGCACGGTCCGACGGAGTTCGTTCAGCAATCAACCGGCAGTCGGATCCGTGTTGAGGAGTTCGGAAAGAAGGAAGTTGAATCTTTCGAAGATGTTGCGCGCCGCCAACTCTGAGCGGCTCGATTGCATCTAGGACCAAGGCGTTGGACACTCTGCTACACCTAGCTGGGACCCAAGCTGTTCTTAAATCGAGATCAGGAGCAAAAAACACCGAATTTCTCGAGAGATACCGGTTAACTCGTCCACCAGACTTCCTGTGATTCGAGAGTCGCTTAGCATTATCAGGAGTATCAGTCCAACGTGTTCGAAGCCACCGAATCCGAGTTGTACCAAATCCAGGTGAGGCTCTTGAAAGGCTTACAAAACATTAGAGTGACAATGACAAAGATCACTGAATGCCGGAGGGCAACCTGACCCACCGTGCCACGTACTCTGTGAAACGCTCAATATCCCCCAATCCGAAAGTATTTGGACGCCCTGCATTCCACTGGATGCAGCTCTCAAGCAGCAAGCGAGATCCATTGTTCTCAGCTTCTATGCCTGCACAGCTGATCAACAGTCTGTGTAGAAGCTGTTACTCAATTCGCGGCGATTCACAGGAAGTGTCAATTCGAGCTGGTTGGAATTTTCAGATTCCCGGAGTCAAGCAGGAGATCTCGTTGGCGCTTCTGGAGCTAGCGTCCCATGGTGAGACTCTGCACCAGTGGCCACACACGATGCGCAGTCGAGCAGATGTAAACAAAGTACAGCGACAGAGATTCTTCCGTGCTATGGCAGCAAGAGTATCTTGTCTCTGAGATCCTCGTTTCTTCGCCGAAGTTAAGCAGCCTGATAGAGCATCACAGCCATGGAAGACGGAGAGGAACACGACAACGCTTCGTTCAATTCTAGTCCGGCTAGTTCTCCGTTATTTGCCAGCAGTCGCGAAAGCTCTCCCGATCTCCTAGAGCTGGTGGGTTCGTGCAGAGTTCAGCCCAATCGAATGGATCTGTATTCATCAATGCCTCTGTTTCATACGCTGTCGCACTCAGACGAGCCTATGGCTTTAATACAGAACTGTTTTCATGGGCACTCGATCAACAACTCGAGATACGCATTCCAGGCATCGGACAATGACCAATACAGTACAGCCTCAACCTCACCGCCTACAGATTCCACCTGCTCTTCGGTTTCACGGCCATTCCTACGATCGCCCCGAATCCCCGATAGTTCGGGCTCCGGTGCTCAAGCCGGTAAGAACTTGAACACGATTTCGAATCGACCGAGCCGCGCTACGCGCAGAGGCAGGAGTTTCGACTTGTCAATCAGTTCAGCCGGTTACTGAGCCTCTGACCATCTCCGACAGAGAGAATAATCGGTATCAACGGGAGCTCAGCTTCTGAGGCAAGCCTTAATCGATTCCAGACAATGATGGGGCCGCGGCAGGCCCATCCGACCCAGAGGTCGGCCAGCTGTTATCTCGTCATTTGCTCGCTCGCCATCCTTCTCTCACCCCTCCGCCTGCTCGTCGTGATAGAGATACCGGTGACAGCTCCGATGAGGAGGCGCACGATGTCCTGCGACCCCCTCGTCGTCGAAGATCGAGTGAAGAAGATCCACGATATAATGATTCTCCGAGGTGTCCAAAGCCAGTGCATAAGTGGAGTGCCTTGTTTGAGTTCAATCGATTCCAAGCAGGCGGCAAAGCCCTAACCTATCGCCGGAAGTGTTACGGTAATTCTTCATGCGCCAAAGCGGTGGAACATCAGTCAACTCGAAGCCTCCTCATGGAGACTGAAGTATTTTTTTTTTTTGGGAATTTTCAGGTAATTTGTTCATGGTGCAAAGGCTGGAGTTGATGGCCAAGTTGGACGGTCATTCCGGGTGCGTCAACTCAGTCAATTTCAATGATGCCGGAGATCTTTTGGTGTCCGGCTCAGACGATCTCCACTGCATGATGTGGGAATGGCAGAGGTTGGTTCTTTAATTTTGTCGAGGGGCTCGGTTCCATGCAACGTAGTCCCTCGTTTCGTCAAGAACTTCGTATATCGGCGTATCCTAATTCCTCCGAATCCTCGTTCCCTCCCACGCGATCATCTGGAATAACAGCAACAAGTTGTTGGCATCGTTCGGAACGAGTCACCGGTGCAATATCTTCCAGTCCAAGTTCATGCCACACAAGGACAATCAAATAATCATTACATCGTCTCGTGATGGATCCATTCGGTTACATCGTAAGCGAAGCCACGGCGACAGAGCTCTGTCTCCCGTCACCTGAGAAAACTGACCTATCGCGTGATTTTCGGACCTCGGCTGATGACTCTGGGGGATGAAATCGATCTTGTTCCTCAGAACTCGACGAAGCCGCTAGCCGGAACGTAGATTCGCGAAAAATTGGGTATCATCGGGGGCCTGTCCACAAGATAGCCATGCATCCCGCTCTACCTGAGACAATCTTGACCTCTGGAGAAGACGGCGTCGTCTCCAACATCGACATCCGGTTGCCCAATCACGTGAACTTGGTGAGCTATCCAACGCCAGTTTGATGGGTACTTCGGAGGATATGCCATCGCTGAACTGGCGCGTTTTCTACATCTCAGAATCTGACTTGACCGTTTTCCCAGCTGACAGTGAGGTGCTCCCGCCAAAGCATCGTCGGCTTGTATAGCATTGCCATCAACCCCCTGCGACCGTCCGAGTTCGTCACAGCGGGAAAAGATCAATTCGTCCGTATATTCGACACGCGCAACGCTAAACCAAACCAGTCGATCCGTGAGCTCTGCCCTGATCATTTGGTGAGTTTGTCCGAAGCGTGAACTTTTCATCACCCGTCAGGCGCTGAGAATGTCGGCGATCAGGGGGCTCCAATCGCGGGAAATCTTGATCACGGAACTTGTTTTCAGAAGAGGTCAGAGAATTCCTCGATGAGTGTGTCATGCGCAGTTTACAATTTCGACGGGACAGAGGTGTTGGCGACATACTCAGATGAAGATATCTACATCTTTCCGAACGACGTCTCAACCATCGATGCCGAGAAGCCCGCGAAGTCCTACCTCCAGAGATATCGAGGTCATCGCAACAGCGACACAGGTTGGAGTGATTGGATTATGGGTACTCTTGAGAGGAACACGATCTCCTCTCACGCGGGAAAATCTGGTCTCTCCCCCACCCCCACTCTAACGGAAAATCTCGTGACCAATTCCAGTAAAGAGCGTGAACTATTTCGGCCAGCGGAGCGAATACGTCGTCTCGGGCTCAGATTGTGGACACATTTTCTTCTGGGACAAAAAGACGGAGCACATAGTCAACTTCCTGTATGGAGACGATGAAAGCGCCGTCAACACAGTTGAGCCGAATCCTTGTGCACCATTCTTGGCGACGTCCGGCTTCGATCACAACGTGAAGATTTGGGCACCGTCCGCTGACGAAGAGCCAAACCTCGACGAGCTCCGCGATGTGCGTATCGAGGTCGAAGATGTTCCTCGTGGACAGCCTTGACAGGAATGTTCTGAAGCGGGAAAACCGTTTGGCGCTTCGGAGCAAGATTAGTAGGAGTGTTAAAGGGCACATAATTTTTCCAGCACACCATCCAAACCATGAGGCAGCGGGATGTCGTCTATGACGGAAGTGAGTACGACATTCTGAGGAGTGATAACGCTCCACAATTCAGCTCTGTCAGAGGCTAGAATTTTCCTTCTGAGAACGCAATCAAGCACCTGTTGTCCCGACGCTTTTCATCTATGAATCGGTCATGAATCCGAAGCGCTGGAATCCTGTGATTGGATCTGTCGCATCCAAAGGAACTCTCGAGGCTTGAATGAACGCAGATTTTCCGGTCTCGTATCGGATGCAGAGTGGCTTCCCGCGAATCTTCGTCAGGAATGCATCGATTCGGGGCGGAGCGTTTGTTGAAATCTGGGGTTTTTCAGAGACATTATAACCGGTCACACGACGTTGAAGGGCAGGAAGTCACGGGGAACTTCTGAAAATTAAGTCAGAACTAAGACGTTCATATTGGGATGCCAAGATGTCAGTAGCTCTGGTGGTTCCGCTCTTTAGAGCTCATCGGGACAGATGCCCGAGACTGGCCTTCGATTGACCCGTGATTCCGATCTGGGAGATCATGGAGAATATTCGGACGAACGGGCGGATCAAGTGGGGTAACGGTCATTTGGCACGATGGCTCGCCAGCGTCGTTAATTCGGAACGTAGTCCCCGACTGTGGTCGCAGGGGAAAGTCCATCATGGGCATGTTTCCTTCCCGGGGGAACAGTTGAGATGGAATTGAAAGAGTACGAACCGAAATTTCGCTTCCAGCTCCGGAGCACGGGCGAATGCTCTTGTACATGATGAACCTCATACCCGAAATGCCAGGAGACGTCCAACGAGTTCTGCGCTCCACAGACTCCTCATCCGATGACGACTCCCCAGACCCCTACTCCGATAACGACACGCCAGATCCTCTCCAGCAGTGTTCTACTTCCTAAACGAGCACCAATGCGAGGATCTACTGCGGTGCCTTGGTTACATGCGAGATACGCGGACTCGTCGCTGTTTGTATGTTTGTAAGCTCTTCAGAGCGCCCTCACGACGGGGACAACGAGTGCGGCGTTGGATCACAATGACTGTAAGGAAAGTAAAGTCAGCGCTCCTGAATGACAAACAATGCGAGGGATCTGAGGGTCAAGCCTGCGTATTCTAACCCCGAATGTACTCTCCCATGTACTCTACATCTTATATTCGCTTTCGTCGAAGCTTCAGAACAGCTAAGGTTTTGACGCGGAACCAATTCGGTCGGTGCATGTCTGGTACCCAGTCACCTGGTAACCAGTCGAAGACGGGGTTCAGAGTGACCAGGAATGCATAGCTATTTGAGCGAATAAACAGATGAATGAAGAGTTGGTCCGGCGAATAGCATCACGATTTTTTTTTCATTCGTAGGGTTCAGATTTTCAAGTACCGTAAACTGAGGGGAAGACAGGCGAACTGGAACACTCGGAAGAAATAACAACAGACCAACTCGGCTGAGTGCCCGGTCATCTAGCGGGAGAGTTGGGAGTGTTTTAGAGGAATCACCTCATAACCGGAGTAGAGGCGCTAACAGGCCGATCTCCGGTATCCGAAGGGATTTCACACCGACTCTACAACAGAAAAAAAACAGAAGGCGAGCTGGAACATGTCCTGAAAGAGACGAAAGAACGCATTTGCAGAGGTAGGGAAGAGGAAAGAAAGAGTAGCCTTGGATCAAGGAAAAAAGCTTCTCATCGACGTATATTCTTGCATGCTCCAATCGCCGGGCAGCCCTGTCATCCCCTCTCCAGCTATGTGGCGAAAAGGACTGTGGAGTCACCTCTTTGTATCGGATGACATCAAGTCAAGGCAAGCGGAAGAAACCCCACGGCCTGGATCTTCGCAAGCTGAATTCATGAGTGGAATGTGACCTGTAACATTGATTTCCACGGCTTTGGAGCGGCCAGAACTCTTCATAAGGGAGAGAAGTTCCACCCTCATTCCAAGTTCCCGGATGACCATTCCTGTGAAGCTTTGAGGGTCTGCCGGACATGCGTCGCGTGCATTGGATCAACTTGAAGGAATGCGTTCAAGGGCTTGATAATCTGGTGCGTCGGATACCATATACGTCCTTTGTCCGGCGGGCCGGGAATCGGATCATGGGAAAACTCAACATGAGGGCTCAGAGTCATATACCCGTTCAAGGGTGATGAAGACCACTGGAGTGAGAGCTGTATGTGCTCTTGCCACTCCATTCAGTGGCCAAATAGAAAAGCTCATAACGATCGGACGAAAGAATACGGCAGAAGAATCCAATGCGGGTAACTGGTCCATTGCCGTTCATTCCTACGCTCATGAGGCTTCGACAGGTCCATCACAGCTCAAGTCCTCTTTCGATGCGGCTCTTCAGTAACCCCATCCGCAGGTGTTCAAATCTCCTCCGTCTGTCCTCCAGCTTCGAGTATGTTTTTCTGGCACGATTTCTTCGCGATCTGCGCGATGTACTACCAGGACCGAATCAGAGCTTCTAATGGGAAAATTCCGTTGTCACCACAATTCGCCTTGGGCCTTGAGCCCGATTCCCATAATCGAAATGCTCCGCAAACGGCGCACAGAAACCAAAATTCCGTTCTGAAAAAGTCTCTCTAAACCCGGTAAGGGATTCGAGCATCAGGGCATTGATTCTGGGGTTTAAGGAATCCACCGTGAACCCCAGTCGAGAATTACTCAGCTTCTTATTGATGCTTTCGTAGCGCTACTCCAGGAATCAAAGCGTGTACCACTCTTGGAGCAGACTAATGCGCCGAAACATAAAATGAACTCAGTTTCGTTTAGCGATGGAAGGAGAGCGCTGCTTCCCATGAAACGACCGATCTTACAAGGGAACTATGCGAAGTGTAACACCCAGACTTGAATGAGAGGATTCCCGTTCGGTAGTCTATGCTGGGCCATGCTTGGGAACGCAGTTTATCTCCTCGAATGGGCCCGTGTTTTTTTTTCCGGCCTTCCAGGGCCGATTGACCCCCTCATTTCTGATACGGGACTAGAGTTTCCGGACCTGAATCAGTGAGTGGACTAGGCAGTACACAGAGAGATCGAGTGACTCTTGTTTCACCCAAGTCAGAGCGGAAAGCAAGATTCTGGGTGACCTATGAGGCATGGTCGTCAACGGGTGTTTAGTCCGCTTCATACCATGCCGCTCACATATGCAAAGTCTTTCTTGGAGTCATTAACAAAACTTAGGAGAGCAATGCTACAGAATATGTTGGCTTGTAATTGATTGAGTTTCTTGCGTCGTTTCTCTTGATAGAAGTTGCTTCCGTCGTCCTAAGGAGGTCTGAACCCATACTCATGAGACGTTCTTCGAACAAGAGTAGAATCATCTCTGGCCTTATGGTAGAGCCCTCCATTCGTAGCTCAATTCAAATCTCATGAAGTCTGATCCGGCAAGGAAGTCATGATCGCCTTTTATACTAAAGCAAGTTAACGCACGCGCAGCGGATGGTGCGCAATTCTATCACAAGGGTAGATTGAGGAGCTAATCCACGATCATGACCACAAGGAAACTCGAGCCACCTATCAAGAACAGGGGGGTCAATCCGCGCTGGTAATCTTGAAAACCTCTTTTTTTTTTTCGAATTTTGGACCCCGCTAGAAAAAACCCACGGGCGCATTCAAGACGATCAACTGCGGGCCTGAACATGACCAACCATAGGCTACAGAGTGGGCACCTTCTCATCCGAATCTGGGGTTTACACTTCGTATAGTTTTCTTGTTAGAGAGAAGGCGACCAAGCAGTGAATACTCCGAAGAGCCCCCGTTGTTACCAGCAGTTCATTGAGAAAGTTGGATTGAATATTGAAGTTATTTATTTTCATTTATTTTACTCGTTCATTACGCCTAAATGTTGTATGTATGTATTTGATGCTTCCAGTACCAATTGACCACTCTAATATATAGTTCCATCATCATCATCATTTTCAGCAATATCATTTCAGTTTCTTCGTCGCCGTGATCATGGTTCTCATTATTATCTTCAGTGTGATCACGCCTACTAATCTTATTTTCAATATTATTCTTATTATCATCAATCATCAGACGGTGTGTATTTGTGTGACTTCTCTTCGGGAAGCAGCGGAGCATCTCGGTCGTCGGCGACTCTCAAAAGTGGATTCCTCCGACACGTGTAAGTTGCTTCGAAGAAGAAGGAAAACAGGAAGGGGAAAACTGAATGTTGTAGTTGTTGTTATCGTCCTCATCGAAAACATTTATATGACATCTAAGTGAATGATCGAAACTCCGTCCACCAGCACAAGCAATAATAGAAGGATCGATCGATCCATTCGTCGATTCACGTTGTCCCACGGAGTAAGCGTTTCAGAAGTAGCTTGGAGTCGTGGAAATCATTCAAGAACTCCTTCAGAGGGAACAATCGAAAAATGAGAGTTAGACTGTTGGACATATCGACTCACAGATAGACCGATAGTCAGTCAGAGGAACGCCGATTCGCCTAAGCATTGCTTTTGTAGTGAAGCTCTCCCACTAACTTCTCGAGCACGGATAATCCACGACTTTGTCAGGCTGTTGTCGAGTGCGATGGGGACAACCAGCTCTCGCATCGATATCCAATATCGAGTCCGCGAGAGGGTTCGCCACCCTGGAGAAGATCCTACACCGAGCGATCATCGTGAATCCGTATGCTCGTGTCGGCCCGAACTCTCCGAAATGCACCTCTAACCCTACCAAACAAGCTTGTTTCCTCACTTTCACCGCTCACTCCGAGTTCGCTTACATTCACGTTCGCTGCCTAGTTCAAAATCATCTTGACAATCATATAATTATTACAATAAGTATAAGAATAATAGTAGTGGTAAGTAATATTTTACACAGCTTCTCCTGATTACGAGACGAATTACTGGAGACGAAGCGAGACTCGCGGTAGGGCCGCGGCAGCGCGTCGCGCAAAAGGTTGCGGAGCGGCTCCCAGGCCGCGTCCCTATTCCCGCTGTTGCTTGTTCGGATTTGTAAGTTCTGTTTGTCGTTAGCTCTTCTAACCGCCGCCCTCCGAAAGCCGCAACGGTGCTCAGATTGAGCGATACCGTATGTTTCAAGCAGAGTTAGGCGTTTTCGGCGAAGCCCAACTTTCCTCAAGGTTGGCAATATCTCTGGGCCAGACACGGCTTAGATCCTCTCCACGTCAAACAGCTCTGAGTTCCTCAACAAAACCGACTGTCGTTGTTCCGTCTCATAAGAATCGGGCGTTCGATGTAGTTAAGAATCCTCTCGAGGCCAGCCGACTGGCCAATGAAGCAAGCTGTGGCTTTCACAAGCTTTCTCGCAAGTTGTGGAAATCGGACTATCGGATCCAATAGTGGAACTAACTGCCGTGCTGTCGATAACTTTGCTGAGGGTTCCACTCCGCACAGCCTGCGACGTCTGCCTCTGATTGATCTTGCTTCTCTGATCCAAGCAACACTCGGGCTCTCTGGAAGGACACAATATTGAGATGAGTTCCCCAGACTTCTTCAGATTGCTCGGCTCGGAAGGATGAAATGTCGAAGCAGATGCCGTGCGACTGTAGTTATAGATATCTTCTCACCTCCAGCAAGTTGAAGGGGTACAGCAGCCAGCGCCAACCTTCAGCATCGAAGCTCAGTGGAACCGAGACTCGTGGCGGGCGCTCAGCTAAGGGCCACCTCAAAGTTCGTGAACCATGCGGCAACTCTGGTTCAATGCGACTCTTCCGGATCGAATATGTGAACTCGACCGAGTGTTTCTTACGCTCCTGATCATCAAATGGCGAAACTATCAAAACTACAGGCTGCCCAACTTCAATCTTCAACGACCTAAGGGATCAATGGCTTCACGCCCAATTCTCGGCAACTTCGCCACCAAACTCATGTTCATCAGCCATCGCGGGATAAAAGTCCACCGTGTTGATCGGCGAACCGAATGGAAGTCGACGCAAGGAAGGTGCTGCGTAAAATTCGAGCAAATTCAAAACACGAATCTGAAGTTTGTTTGGAACTTTTGTAAAATGTTATATTTGTTTTTGTTTCGTTTCTTTTCAGTTGAATTAGCTTATCACGAGCAATATTAGAATTCATTTGATCATGCTAGACGCACGCGAATAGAATAAATTGGTTCGTTTTGCTTTTTTTTGTTGTTTTTCTCTTTAGACTGCCGGTATCGTCGGGGCCGGCGACGCCGACATCAGTGTCAACTACTTTAGGGGACGATGCGGGGACGCTGGATGTTTTTTTCTCATTTTTTGTTGTAATTTTCTTCTGATGACAAACTGACTAACAGACCGACCGAGTGATTCACTAACTCACCGAACCGGGCACGGATGATTGTTGTTTGACCTCTCGAGGTTCGGATGCCGGCGAATTTTCCGGTGGCTGCTCGCATCGAGTGACACTGCGATCGAGCACACGAGCGAGCGAGCGAGTGAGTCGGACAGCCAGCCAGCCAGCCAGCGGTCGGAGTCGGCGACTCTACGAGCCAACGCGACACCCTCTGATGTTTGTTTGATTAAGGATAAAACGCCTACTCTGAACGTGTTACTGAACAACTGTTACTTCTCTGACGGCAACGATGACCAACCGACCGACCAAGCGATCGATTAGGCGACCGACAGGAGCTGTCAGACTGACCAACCAGGCGCCCGTCCGTCCATCCGTCCGTCCAACCGACTGACCACCAATACAAGAAGTAGAAGAGGGGGAGAGCAGCAGATGAAGGACCAGCAGACTCAGACGAGAAGATGTAGCGAGCTGGGGTCGATTCGCTGACGGAGAGTGAACCACGCTGATGAACCAAATCTCCGTAAACACGCTCGCAGCCAACCGCCGCTGCTATCCAAGTGGCCCTTCTCGAATCAAAGTGGGCGGTCGTCACGAGTCAACCGTGACCGTCACGACCGGTGCTGGTGCAGTTGCTGCCACTGCAGAAGGAGCAGCACCAAGCAGCTGTTGAATGAATGCCATTCGATTTGCGAATGAGAAGCGAACTTACGAAGCCGAACTTTCGTTCACTGAGGTGCTTGCTTGGCTGTACTCGCTCGTTTTGGACAACTCAATGATGTGAGTAACCGGATGACTTTCCGGCGTACCGTTGACTTTGCCCACCAGCCGAAGGGTTGGGGTTTTGACGAGCGACGGAAGGTTGTCCGCTTTGACTCATCATCGGCTGACCGTACTGTTGCTGAGCTCGTTGGTTAGATCCGAACAGTCCGCTGGAAGCTGCACCAAAAGCTCCGGCTCCGCCTTGCGGTTTAGTGGGCACACCACCTAGCGAACCCATGGAACCAGCAGATGAGCGATTCGCAGCAGCTGCTGCAGCCGCTGCGACCTGTCCTCCTTGCTGTGGCGCCTGAGAATGCGCGTACGGTGGAGGAGTGCTCTGCTCGTAGGGTGGTTGCTGAGCGTCCTTCGCAGCGTACCGCGATGCCGTGGCGGCTGCCGAAGCCGGAGCGTGAGCTGCCGCTGCGTACATCCCGGCCGAGAATGGTTGCTGCATGCTCGGTGGTGGGTAGTGAGGCATCTGGTGATGGTAGCCCTGTTGCGTCGCTCCGAAAGGTCCGGTTTGTGTGGTGAAGAAGTTCTGGAAGTGGTTCCGCTGCGTCTGCTGCTGATAACGGAACATGTCTTGCGGGAAGTAGGTGTACTGGTGATCGTTTGAAGCTCCAGTGCCTGCAGGGGCCTGGCTGCTGGTCAGATGCTGATGTCCAGGTGCAGGTGGAGGGTTCTGGAACGACTGGGTGTACATCTGCGCAGCACCTGCATGCGGCTGGGCAAAAGCTCGATGGTGGAGCTGATTTGGATCGATGGGACTCTGCGAGAGCGAGCCGTATCCAGTCGTCATTTGATGGTGGCGCTGAACAGCTGCAGTCGGCGCACTGTGGTACTTCTGTTGTTGTTGCTGCTGCTGCTGCTGCTGTTGCTGTTGTTGCGGCTGCTGCTGCTGCTGTTGTTGTTGTTGCTGCTGTTGTTGCTGTTGCTGCTGCTGTTGTTGTTGTTGTTGTTGGTGTTGTTGCTGCATCAGCTGGAACAGGTGTTGCGGACCAAGAGAAACAGCCTGCTTGTTCGACTGCTGCTGAGAGTTGGCGTAAGCCTGCTGCAGACTCGAAACCATGTGTTGCGCAGAAGTGGTCAGATCCTGTTGGGTAACGGCCTGCTGTTGGCCAGCAGACTGGCCGACCTGCATAGGACTCGACGAAGTTTCCTTTTCGATTTGGAAAAACGAAATCTGCGCCTGCTGACTCTGAGCCGCTGAGTGTTGCTGCTGTTGCTGTTGTTGTTGCTGCTGTTGTTGTTGCTGCTGGGCAACGTTCTGCTGTGCGACCTGCTGCAGCTGTTGAACACCAGCGGCCGATGCGGTCGTTGGAACAACGCTCGCCTGGCCAGACGGTGAGGCATGGCTCTGCGCCGAGTGACTGGATGTCGTCTGGTCTGTTTCCCAGACCTTCTTGACAGCCTGAATCTTGAAGTTAAGATCTTCGCTTTCGCCCAGCGTGCCGAACTCGATACCCGGCGACACCTCAGAATCGCCCCATGCTCCTTCTTTTTTCAGAGATCCAGCCGATCCGATGTCTTTCTTCTGAGGGGGTGTCGAGCCAGTGGTCACGCCGGCAACCTTCTGTCCTCCAGCAGTTGCGGTCTGTTGGCCAACGGACGAAAGTTGCTGCTGCTGCGGCTGCTGATCTTTCTTCAGAGAAGTGAGGGATGTCACCCCTGAAGCGGTGCTCGACGAAGCGCTGGACGCGTTGCCATTGTCGGTCTTCTTGGACTCCTGTGCAACTTTCTTGTCCTTGGACAAGGTCGACTTGCTGTCCTGCTTCTTGTCCTGAGCCTGCTGGCCATTGTTGTTTTTGGGGCCGTCCCGTCGCTCGTCCCTGCGGGAGTCTTTCCTGTCGCTCGGGCCGCCGTTCCTCTGCTGTCTCCCACTGCCGCTGCCTCCGCCAGCCGCGACAGCTTTGTCCCGAGAGTCTCTCTGAGAACGTCCTCCAAACTTCTTGTCATCGTCCTCTTCGTCATGATCGTCGTAGCGCTTGAAGCGTGGCGGCGGCGTATCGTCTTTCTGGCTTCGGTCTTGAGGGACAACTTGGGCTAACGGCGGGCCATGACGACTTGGCGCGGGTCCGGGTCCTCCTCTTCCACCACCGCGACCACCTCTCGAAGACATCTCTTTCGGAGGATATCCAGTTGGTCCCTTCTGGGTAACAGGGGCGCCCCTGTTTTCACCAAACGGCCTTCCGGATCCCCGCATTGGAGCAGCGCTACCGGTTCCGTTTCCTCCTCCTCCACCACGTCCACCTCCGCGACCTCTTCGTGAAGGTTCTCCGCGGGGCGAGAAACCTCGTTGCTCTTCGTCGTTTGAAACCACTCCGTCGCTGTTGTCCTGTAACTTCTTGTTCGAAGTTCCACGGCTGGCCTGCGAGCCCGAGGAACCCTTAAGAGAATCCGAAGACACCGATTTATGACTCATTCGAGTAGCCAATTCGTCAACGCCTTTATCGACGCTTTCGTCGTCCTTCTGCTTAAGACCTGCCGAGCCGTCTGGAATGAGGAGCGTGTCCAAAATTAGTTTGAGATTCCAACCAAGCTGGGATCGAGGGCTGATTCGGGGAAGGGAAAGGGGGGGGGCAAAGGCAACTTACGATCTAAGGAAATAGGAAATCTCTCAGAAAGTCAGCAACTTAACGAACCTTTTTTGAGCGAAGTGAGATTGCGTTTAGGCTCAATATCCGATACGTTGGTCAGTGTTAGCGGTGGTCCACCGTGCATGTGGCTCTTCGACCTCGGCGGAGGGTCGAACAAGCCGCCCTGATCTTGCCACGCGGATGGCTCTCGCTTGTCAGGTTGTTGCCATGAGCAATCCGACTGCTGCGAGGACTGCTGCGGGCTCGGACTCTTCTCGTCATGAAGACTCCGCTGTTTGTTCTCTTTGTTCATTTGCCACACACTTTCCTGTTGGCTTCCCATCAGGGAGCAATTGTTGTCCTGATTGGAGCTGTTGTTGTTGTTCGAGGAGCTACTGTCGGAGCGACTTCGATTATTCCCACTGGATCCCGAGGCTCCATTGTTACTCCAACGGCTACTGTCCTGGGCAAGTTGCATCTTGGCAAAGCGAGGTGGAAGCTGCTTCTCGACTCGACCACGACTTCCCGAACTTAGCTGTTGTTGGGAATTGTCTTTCCGACAGCTGCTGCTGTTGCCGCCGCCGCCACCACCAGCATTATTGTTGAGGTTGCCGCCGCTTCGGTCACTTGATTGGAATTGGTCAACGTGAGATTGTATGGGGCCGTCGTCCCGTTCAGAGAGTTTCCGTTCGGAGTCCCTACGCATCATTCGAGCTCTTTCAACACATTCATTCATTTCGTTTTTAGTTTTTTGCTGTTTGTTCCGCCACACACTGTTGCCCGCGTCCCCCTGTCGGTCCTGGGAGTCTTCATCGAACACGCATTGCTGCATGGGGCCTCGACTTCGGTTATCTCTGCCGTCCTTCAAACGGCTGTGACGTCCCTCTCTCCAGCCATCGTCCCTGTCCTGCTGGCCCGATGGGGTCCACAGCTGTTTCTGGCTCGGCTGATCGCGGGGGCAGTTCAGAGGAGATTCACGATCTCGCCCCGATCGGCCGCCACCTCCGCCACAGCGCGGTTCGTCTTCGTCCTCGTCCTCAGAGAAACACAATTTCGCATTGTAGTCGATGTCTCCTTTGGCGGTGGACCAATCGGTTTCGTTATCCTTGAGTATCCGGTCGAAGCCTTCGAGTTGCTGGTCAGAGATGATAGCGGAGTGTTTGAGCACCGATCTCGAGTGCTGATCCGGTCCCAGCCGTGGGTCGTCCCTTTGGAATGCTCTGCCCCCGCCGGGTCGCGGGCCTCCCATTCCTCCGCTGCTACGTCCGTCACCACGGTCCGCTCGTTCGCCGTGTCCAGGTCGTTCTTCACGTTCCCCACGTGAGAAGAATGGCTGCAAGGAGAAACACTGCCTTGAGAAAAGAGACGCGAGGAGCCGACGGTGGTTCCGCGCACTTCACATTCAAGCCGATTCCAGAGCCTCCCTGCCCTCCCCCTCCCCCCGAATCCCACTGCGATGCCAAACAAGCAGAAGGGCTCAACTTACAGCTGTACCGTTGGCTAACGGTGACTGGCGGTCCCTCGGTCCAAGTCCTTTCGAGATACTGGGCGGGTAGCCCATTCCCAGAGGATCATTCGGTGACGAGCCCAGAGGCGATAGAGGTCGCGGCTTGAGGAGGCCGTTGACGCCACTGCCAGCGTTCGCTTGCGGGCTTCCTCCGGTTAGTTGGGCACCTACACCAGCACTGCCTTTGCTCCAGTTCGATTCGACGGGTCGTAGAGCCAAGCCTGGACCGTATTGGTTGGCAACGTGGCCGTCCCGGTCCGCACTGTTGAGTGAGCCACCAGCCGGCTTGCCCTCGGGTTCGTTTTTGAGCGTGGGAAACTCCCCGGGGTAGAAAGGCAGCTGTGGACCACCCGAACCCCCAAGACCCCCATTCTGCTGGCCGTGACTTTGACCAGTGGCGACACTGCTCCACGTCTTGTTGTTGCCGCCGCCGCCGCCACCACCACCACCCCCGCTCTGGCAACCGGCTTTCCCTGGTTGTCCATTCTCGCCGACAGCTGAGCGGTTCTCCTGGTGCGCGATTGGTGGATCCGATGATGACTGTAGACTGGTGTTGATGTTGCCGCTGTTCCCATTCCCCGCTCCGTTCCCCCCAGTTCCCGTCGATGATGCTCCCGGTTGAGAAGTCTTTGCCACTCCCCATCCTTGTCCTCCCGTAGGTACCAATGTTACATTCGGATTGTTACCTGGAATACGTCGGAATTCAGCTCGCGATCGTTCGCTCGATAACACCGACGATGCAAAAGCGGCCGAGCATACATCAAACTCACCTAAGTTTTCACTTTTCAGACTGGGCAACAGAGCCGGCGGAGGCATACGCCTGCCGACCTGCACCTTTCCGAGCGACTGGAGTCCATGTTTTGAAGCGCCGATTGCCGAGGACTTCGGGCCTTCGAGGGATTTGCCCTGCAACCGTTCGGAGAGAAATTATAATAGAGCCCCCGTCGACTTTGAATATGGACGTGCCGAGGGTAGCGTTTTGCCACCGGACTTCGATGGTCAATGGTAACGAGGACCGAATCGGCGTGTCATTCCACCGTCGTTGTGGTGCTCGACTCACCTTGTAGATATTATTGATGTCTATGGTGGCATAGGTCTTCTTGGACTTGGATTCCCCCTTGTGTACTAGCCCTGCAGCTGCAGACATAATCGGAGTACATTGAAAATTTGCCACAGCCTCTCCGGGGGACAATCGCTCCCTGAAATTAGGATAACACTCAATGATACACCCTCCGGAAATAGCAAGACGACGACGACGGCGAGGAACTCAATCATCGAGGAAACTCCCTTGGCCGCTGAAACAGCTTCGATCGTTGAGAAGGTCAGCCCGTGACCACAACGAATGTGTGATCATCGAGATTTGTTTCGAAAATCACGGAACTCTTGCTTAAGAACGGGGAAAATAAGCAACCAGATGACCGCTGATGTTGCTTCTAGCCGCTCGTAATAGGCTCTGGCAACGGCTAGAAGGCCTGGCAAGTTGCCACCGCAGAACTCTCGACGTCGAATCGCGTAACGACAATATTTCGGCCAGAATCAATCTCGACAATCAACACGACAGTCGTCGGTTGCTGGATCACAGATCTGTTTAAAGAAAGCGACTCGAAGCACGCCGCGGGACGACTGAGTTTGAGAATTTGAACGAGGCACGCAAAACGTTAGTGACTCGAGCCAGCCCAGAGAGCCTACAGAGATCCCATCCCCGGAATCCAGGGCTTTTTACCCTTCCTCGATGAGCATCTCTTGAGACCGTTCCAAATCGTTCATTCTCATTTCCAGCTTCTTCGATCGTGAGACGTTTCCAAGAGTTTGCCACCGGATTATGGTGAGATGGCGGAGCGCAATGCTCCGCTGGATACCGCCGCACCGTAGTCCGACAACTCACTCCTCAGACCGGCACGAGGAATTAATATCCTGAGCGAAGCCCCAAACTCCATAACTTCCGCTTGATGCGTCGAAGGCTCTGGTTGATCGAGCGTATAGATCATTGAACGCGCTATTCTTTCACGTTGTCTCCCGCCCAATCCACTTCCGCGGTTTCCAATCCGCGAGAGGGAACGCAACGCCCGCAACCGGGTGGGTATAATCATGCTCATGGAACGCATGGTGGCGTCGACGCCGCTGACATCGTCGTCGCAGAAACCGTCTGTAGCGTTCTCTCGGAGCACCATTACTCGCGGCACCGCAAACGACAGCATCGGTTGGAATGGCGAAGCTGCCGGTCAGTCGGTACGGCCGCTTGGATCGCCTGCCTGACTGCCTGCCTACCCGCCCGCCCGCCCGCCTGCCCGCTCGGTCGCTCATTCGTTCGCCGCCACGGCTGCCTTGGCTAGCGGCCGACTCTGGCAGCTCGGCTACGATGTCGTTGCAGGCTTCTCTCTTCTGGTTAGCGCCACGGGCAACGGCCTCCTCCTCGACGACCGATGAGCGAGCGAACGAATGGATGGATACATGTAAGGACGGACGTATGACTAAATGGACGGGCGGATCAATCGTCGTCCATGGGAAAACGGATGATGAGTGAGATGGAACCGATAGGAACTCGTACCCGATCAGGGGCGAAGAGAGCGGCGTATGACTTCTGCGGCAGACTTTTGTTATGAAATGACCGTCGCGGTGAATACCCGGTCCAGAGCCTCGGAGTCGTTCGAAACGGTGCGGTCCGGGCCGAAAATAACGGAACTCAACCCGACACCGGCGACGGCAAAGAGAATAGATAGCAAGCGAGTTTGGCAAACGCAACATCGCACATTTGTCTACGGCGGATCGGTGACAGACAAGTGAGCAACTAAGCCAGTCTGGTGGCGAGCTGGCTGGATGGCCCGACCGGCCAAGCAGTCAGCTATTCCCTCCCATTAAACCCACCGGATATCGAGTCGTTAATGACCTGCATCGAGGCAAACGGTTCTTACGTTCGGTTCATGCCAAAGAACGTCAGAAACCGTCACAAGAAGGCATGCACCGACAGGTAAAGGCGTCGATTGAAGAGTCTCACTCAGAGCTGCACCAGCACTGCCATTGGCACCAGTCGCTGCCGCAGCAGCCATCGAGAAAGAAGATCATCAAACGCGATAATAAACCATCACAGCACATTAGAATTCGGCAAATCAGCCCATGGTCAGACGCGCGGGAGCTGTTTACCGTTCCTGAGACGACGAGAAAGCTCTCAGGTTTGATCTTCAACTGGGCACTATAGCTTTTGATCGCCGAGCACTGGCATTGCGTCCGCTACGTCGAACGTTGTTTTCAGGGGGGTCAGTAAACTTGGTGCGTTGTTGATGCTCTCGAGTGAAGTTTGTAGCCAACAACCGAGTCACAGACACTTTTCTTTGCTGAGAGTCGGTCTACGCAACACCGAACTATTCGACGATACCGATTAACTCGGTTCAGTTTCCGAATACGCCGGTCACTTCAACACAGGGTTTAGGCCTACATGACGCCAATGAGATTAACGAGACGGTTTCTGCTCACTTTCCACACCGAACTTCGATGCACCCGACATGCACGCTCCGATGCACGCGACTTCGCAGGATTTTACACAAGGATTTCTCCGGGATTCCTTGGAATTCGAGCGAGGGATTCGAAAACCTTTCGACTCTTGACTCGTCACGTAGAGGCTAGGGACGCCGTTTGGTGCTTACCTCGGACGAAGAAACAGTCGGGATCTGAACTGGTTTGGATATATTTACAAAATTCACAGTGTGAAGCCCGATTTGAGTGGATTGATTCAGCGGCGTATCGGTCGGGCTCCGATCACTAGCGGAGAACACACAATAATTTATCCAAGATGGCGCCAAGAGAGCAACGCTACAATAAACGGAGAGACCAGAGCGGAAATGACGTCAGAATATGTTGCCAGCGCGCCAAAATTCAAACACGTGTCATAATTCGCTGTGACAAGTTTGAATTCGCTCGAAAAAGCGACCAAATAGTATTTCTCCCCACAGAATTGACATGCTCCCCATGTTTACGCCTATGAATGTATCTGGGATCGTTTCCTACCATTTTGGGAACCAGCTTGAAGTCCGCAAAATCGTATGTGGGGGTCAATCAGGCTGAATGATGGTTCCTGCGACCGCGTAGCTCCAGCGTATCAAAAAAACAATGGTACTGGAGTTCCTTTCACCAAATTACTTAGCGAACTCCATGCCCGATTGTCGCGTAATGAACGTTTGGACTCGATTGTTATGTTCCGCCGTGAGCGTTTCTGACGTGAGCGGGAACGGCGCAGCTTATCGGTTAAAGAGAGGTCTCAAATGTTTATTTTCTCACCCATCATTGTTGAGATCGCCAAGATCGGTAACACATCTCGACTGTTCTCAATGTACCTGGAGATTATAGTTGTGGTCCGATTATTTAGGCACATTCGTGGGTGGTTCGGGTCTCCCAGTCTGCTCATTCTTGTCACTTAAGGATCAACTTTTTTTCTCGAATACAGTCGCCCGATCTTGACGAAGTCGGATAGAGATATCAGATGACTCGAAGAAGATTCTCACACATCTATGGTTTCTGGAGGAGATTCTGGCAGAGAACCGGCAACGCTAGTTCAGCTCCGATGTTCCGACGCCGCCTGAACCACAATGTGAGCAGTCTTCCCCCATGTGACTCGCGTAATTCAGTGATGTAGATCATATGGAACGTGTTTTCCTCCCTTGCTCCCGATCGGAACAGGAGGAGGCTGCTTTATTTCCCAATGAGCTTAAAGTCGCGAAACGATTCGAGATCAGCTCCCTTCGTTGAACATCGACGCTTTATTACATGGTTTCCGGGCGATAGTCGTTACTAATTTGAACAGGCACCACATGGAGTAGATTCCGAGCTCTTGTGGTGTGGATCCGGGAAACACATCGCAGATCATTCGAGAATGCCGACGCATGCACGGGCAGAGCTGATACCCCGACGGGAACTGTGATTAACTCCGGAGATATTTCCGGAATTTGTATTTCATCAAAGTTCGCTTGTTTCAACGGAGTCAAAACTCGCACGGCAGCAAAATTCAGTCTCTGGATCCAGACTGGGCTCATATCCCAGGTCGTTTTCATACGGATTCCGGTTTCTACTTCGGAATGACTCCGAGGAGCGAGGCAAAGTACCACTAAAGACAGAGCTCGCAAAATGCCTTACTTTCCCACCCGCGAAGAACACCGCCTGAAGGCGAAACGCCGCCCCTAGATGGTTTGGCTGCTTTCCCTCCTCACGACGTTACTGCGTGAGACGAAGCTTCCTGGGCCAATCGTTGCCCTTGAGTCGAGACCAAGAATCCCCGATCCGATCTGGGGAGCGGAGGAGGAGGAGAATCCAAGAGTCCCCCTTGGATGAGGAAAGAGTCGAGAACCCGAAAACTTCCTGCGAACGTTCACAGAAACAATGAACTTCTCGTGGCTGAATCCTCGGCTGCTCTCACCGGAGCGCGGGAATCGTGGTATCTCACGACCATGTTCTCTCGCGAAGAAATACCGTACGTGAAAAACCGTACCGAGGGAATTCTGGTTTCGGATTTGGATTCCGGGAATAGCTACACCTGATGACTCCGAAGGGGAAGCTGATTACCACTGAAGAGCCGTGACCACGCTGCCTGCCGGCCTAACTGGCACGGAGGACGCGTGTTGAACCTCGAATGTCGGTCTATATGCGACATTGAAGGATCAGATTTGAGGAAAATCAGGCCCAAGTTTCGAGGGAGGATGGCAACTTTCCTCACATGATGCCCCTTCGGGAACCGGCGATCACAGCGCCCCCTGCACAGCGTCGGAAAGCGATTGCAAGGCCCATTGAAGCAACTACGTACGATTTACGTTGAAGATCAAGTTTGGGCGCCGAAGGATTAACTGAGGAGCATGAGATCAACGTCCATTGACGAATCCAGCTTGTCTCGGCAGCGATTTCCCGACTGTCGTTCGAGACAACGGGAGCAGATGAAGAGCAAAAACATTTTCCGTCGTAATCCAAACGACTTAATGCTCCCATCGCAGTGACCTGATTCCATTCGGAAGCTTCGGTAAGATTCTTACTATTCTCTGCCTTTGAAGGTTTTCATCGTTGTTTGTGCTTCATAAAACTTGGGTTTCCGAACTCTCATCCAGCCATGCGGTGCGACCTCCGTGCTCGTGTAGAATTCCCCATGTTGACAATACCGTGCCATCGGCTTCATTGTGGAACACATATAAGACACGCAGGACGGAGGAAAATTCTCTCGTGCAAAATGAACTCACATTTGGGAATGAAGTGAGCAAAGAGCGTCGAGAGGCGATATCGAGTATGAACTAGTCAAAATATTGTGTCAGGTGCGAAGCCGTATAACACTCACCAGGTGTCCGTGACGAAATCACGGGCTCAGCTCTCTAAGGAGCCAATCAAAGATGTGCTCCCGGGTAGAATTGTTCTGCTTCGACAGGAGAAAGCTTCGAAAATCTATCGCACTGTGTGATGGACCCGTTCAGGACCGGAAGAGGAGTTCGCAGCCCTTCCACAGTGAAACACATCCTCTTGTTGTTCTACTTGGGCCTGCTGAATTTCAGTCCTTGTTCCATCCCCGTGCAACGGAGTGAAACGTTTACATTTCGACTCGAGATGCTGCCAGGTTCGCCAAGAGAAACCAGGCCCGCTTTAGTTGTGCCAGCGCTCCACTGATTTTGCCACTGTCCGAGAACCGCTAAGGCAGAGAGAGAACGCGATCTTCAACTTGGTCCGAGAAGCCGCGGGACTAATCCAAGAGCGTTAACAATCATCAGTCTGGAGCAGCTCCCGAATGGGTTCGCAGGAAGCTCCCGCAGGTTATCCCGTGCTACTCACGAGTCGCTTGTCTGTTTCGAAAAGGCATTCGTTATTTATTAATCCTTCCAAATGGTCAATGAAATATACAGTGGCGGTCCATGGGAGAGGTCAGTGGCAAGCGTCTAACACGCGCCGACTGACCAAACTTTTTGTATCCATATCTTAATGTATAACTAGACACTCCTCCTCAACAGAGCCTCGAGCCGCACGCTGCGAAATTCATCCTTCGCATGCGCGTAAGTTTTTATAGATAGCGGGCTACTGTTGGGAGATCCGCGATGCAATCTGGGGAAATCCATGTAATGCTCCATCCTTATTTCAATATTTTCGGTCAAACATGGGAGGAAAACTTCAGGTGTTTTAGGGTGATCAACGGCTGCGGGATCTTGACTCAGGTCCAGCGCTGGTACCCCTACTGCTTTATGGAAAGGTAGAGCTTATCCCTGATCTTTTGTTTCTCAGGATTGAGTCGTTTCAAAATTTGCGCGATCGCGCTCACGAGCTGATCCGATGTCAGTCCAGTCTTCTTCGACTTAAACTTCTGGAGGAGTTCTGTCGTTGTCATGGGCTTTCGCATCAAGTACCTGGAAGAGTGGAGAGGCTCCGATCAGCAAAATGTCGAAAATTTGACGATTCAGCCATCCATCGACCACCATTTAATCGGATGAAAGCGATCGTTGTCGGATCATAGTCCCTTTTCAAATATCGTGAGAAAACTCAAAGAGCAAACCAAACTCCATACCTTCTGACAGCCTCTTCGTTGACTCCATCGATCTGCGACAGCGGTGTACTCGGTTGGGCGGACGCAGCCACCGGAGTATTAGAAGCGCTGCCTCCAAGATTAAGTTCGATTTTGGGTTTTTTCGGAGCGGGTGTGTCGGTTGCACTCGCGGCCGCTCCAGTTTGGTTGCCACCTTCCTTCGTCGGCGTGCTTTCCTTCTTACGCTTCCCAGCGGCGGCTTTAGATTTTTTACCACCGACTTCTTTGGTCGGCGTACCAGACCGGGATCCGTTTCCGTCTTTCTTCTTGCCCTGGAAGTAGTGTATGGCGGAGCTCATGAGTCATGTTCAAGTTTCTTCCAGTTTAGGATTTCTCTCTCCTAGGAAGGACGATGACTGAGACCGGAGATTTCCCCATACCTGCATGAATAGAGCGCTGTTTCCGATTTGATCGTCGAGATCGGAATCCGAGCTCTCTGATGAGCTCTCGTCTGAACTCTTCGATTTCTTCTCTTTGTCTTCCTTGTTCGTGCCAGACTTCGAGTTTTTATCATCTTCGCCTGAAAATGGAATTCGAGGATTGGGTCGCTTCCCCGCTGGAGGTCAACCGGACAGCTCAGCCGAACGAAGGAACACAAATACATGAGCGAATACGATGGAAAATATCACTGACCGTTCTTGTTTTCCTCTTCTCCTTCTTCTTTCTTCGTTTCTTCGTCCTCCTCTTCCTCATCGGAGAGCACAAGCTGACGCAGGGCATCTTCGTCCTCCACGCCTTTCAGTTGTTTGTTGGCTTTCGCGTCTTCAGGCTCTTCGTCAGACGAATCAGAACCCGAGGTCATGTAGTCGACTTCGCGATCGTCGAAGTCCCCTTCGTCCGACTCTTCCTTCGCCGACGAGTCGCTTTCTTGGTTCTTTTTGTCTTTCTTCTTCTCGTTCATGCGTTTTTTCTTCTTACGATCCGTGTCTTCCTCTTCCTCGCTACCCGCCGAGAGGTCAGAATCACCTACCCAATCGTCCATGTCCGAAAGCTTGAGACTCGCTCGACTTTTCTGCAAGGTTAAATGAACACACTGCTGATGATATTTGCGGCGGTTGTCGGCGTCCCGTGGTCTTCTAGGACCTTTCCAAGTTTCAGGAGAAGTCGTCATCCCGATGCCAGGCTTGAATTTACGATTCCTCCCTCAAGGAGTCCAAGACTCACCTTGGTCGTGGTTTTCTCCTCCTTTTCGGGTTCGACAGTCTGCCCTTGAGCCTCAGCGATTCTCTTGTTGATCATGATAGCGAAATGATTGATGATTCTGTCTCTCTGACTGAAAGCGTCTTCAGCTTCTTCAGCTGTGAGGGCCTGAAATCAGCACGCAAAAAGCCATGTTGATCAGCATGCTTCACCGAACATCGAGCGAGGCGTTCTGCTATGGAATCCTAATGATATCCCCAAGCGTAGAACCAATGTCAGGCCCGAGTTATTGTACCTTGAATCTCTGCACCGGGGTGAAGTTGTACCACTCGTCGACTGGATATGCTTCGAAGATCCCATCTGGTGCTTTCGAAAAGACGTAATACGATGCGTTTGCCATGACACCACCCTCACGAACACCTCTAAACTTCTTCCCATGTTTGCCTCCAACATTTAGTAGCCACGGTTGATCGTCTGGATTATACTTCTTGCGGACGATCCCGAATTTCTTCCGTCGAGCTTCCTCCTGGAGATACGCGAATCGATACGGTGACCAACCGCAGGAGTGGACGGAGCCATGATCCATATAGACTGCCTTCTGTCTTACTGACCTTCAAATCTCGTCCATACTCGGAGCCCGCTCCGTGCTTCGGGAGCTCGTCTGTTTCGTTGCGATATTCTCTCATGTTGTTCTCTCGTTCCATCCTGACCTGTGTCCAATCTGAGAGGGGGTTTGGGAACAGGTTGGAAGCGTACAAGGGCTCAGTCGACGTTTCAGAAATCTTTTGGAAGTCTCCGGTGCTAACAAATGTTTTCACACGAACCTGAGACTGTCTGTTGCCGACTCTGGAGGAACCTCATCACGTGAAAGCGCCTCTTTGTCGTTTTCGGAATCCTCACGATAAAATCTTGAGAACTGACGACTTGGCTCCCCGCCTGACCCGAAGATCCACCGACTCCTGCTGGAGTCGACATTTTGGATCTGCAAGCGAAAACAAGCGTTGAAGACACAAGCACCAAGCCGAACCGCTGGAACGTGACCCGGAGCTCATGTGTTCATCATATTCCTTCCCAGCACGCTATAGCTCTGAAGGCTTTCAGACACATATGTCAGAGGAACACTCAACCAAGAAAAAAGACGCGGTTCGTGCTGTGAAATAACTTTAGCCCGAACCCAGGGGCTCTCGGCGAGGTCGACCAGAGTCCATGGCTGGATATAATCGTCGGAGGGCAGTTTCACGAACCCTGAACTCCCCAGCGAGATTCCGATTCCGCTATTCAGCGAATGTTAGGACATTTCGCCCGGGTTTCGTATCATAAACCAGGGTCTATCGAAGAAACTAAACTCGGAAGACGTGGTCAGGGAACAAGAGGTGACTAGAAAACTATCTTTGAAATCATCCCAGTGAGTATACCTCTCGCCTTGACTGTCCGAATCGATCTTCTGAGAAAATTTCGGAGCCGAAACGTAGAGTCGTCCACGACCACCACGCAACTCCGACAAGAAATGTGAAGCCGACGACTGAACAGATGATAAAAAGCGTCTGGCAAGTCCGGTTTATCGTCGAAATACAAGATGGTCGATCTGCAGACGAATTTCATGAAAAAAATGAAATGGCGGAGCGCAGATCTGCCTAAACAAGGTGGAAACTATCCATGAAATTGTTAAGCTCCATCTGACAATAATCTCGAATGCATGAGGGCCAATGTCGTCTCTGACCCCGGAACTCCGCCGAACGCGCGTTGTGTTCGCCTTTTGTTGACAAGCAGAGGCAGACGGCTGAAGACTGCATGATCACAACCAGATCGAAGCACTATTTGCTCGTTAAATTAGGTGAGTATCCAGAGCTCTTGTGATTTCGAAATCCGAGTCTGCTTCTTGGAAGGCTGTGGCCCCGAGGGTGAATTGCGGTTATCTGTTGCCGACTGCCCTCTGTGATCATACGTTGGATTGCCGTTAGAATCCGCTAGGTTCGGATGTTTCACCAGAGGTACGGGAATAATGATTGGTGAGGCCACCGGCTGCAAATTCATAAGCGAACTCATATTCCATGTCACAGAATGTCCGGCTTGGCAAGCCTCACCGCCCACTACACCGATTCGGAAAACGAAGAATCGCCATCGTCCGCCGAAAATGGAGCTCCTGACGCTCTCAACAGGGACATGCAGAGAGTTTTGAGAGCACCACCGGTAGCACAACTCCGCCGACATAACCTCCATAATCGTGTAGAAATAACGCCAAACGGTTCGACAGGCCCTTTGGTTGCATACGAAGGTCATGATACCGATGGCGATCAGAACGATGAAGACCAGGATGATGAGGCGGATGATGAAGCTCACGCGGACTCGATCGTGAAACCGATGGACATGGAAGTGGACACTTCATCGTCCGATGTCGTAGTACCTCGTCCAGGTTCACCACGAGCATACCATCGAATGCTGCAAGACAAAGGCCCCCCTGTTCTATTACCTCCTGAGCCTCCCAAAAAATGCAGTGACGAATTGCAAGCGCGGATATCAGACTTCTGCGATAAGAACAGACGCGGTCTCGATCTCCTTGGAAGTATCCAGCGGAAAAAGACCTTCAGAAACCCGTCAATATACGAGAAACTCCTTGTGCATTGCGATATTGATGAGCTGGGTAGCAATTTCCCCTCTGAAATGTTTGACCCTCATGCGTTTAGGAAAGAAGACTATTACGACGAAGTCGCGCGCAGACAAACGGAAGCGATGCATAAGTTGGAAAAAGTGAGTCCCCATCCGTCAAATCTTCTCTCGGGTAACGAGACCAGAATTTCCATTCGTCGGAGTCCTTCTCATGCCGGACGCTCGAAGGATTGGGTCACGAATTTCTAACACCGATCGTTTCCGATTTCCAGGAGAAGAAGAAGCCCGACTCGGTGAGCTCTGCGACAGCAACAGCGAAGAAATCCAAGTGGGACCAAGGTGGGCTCGCTGCCGCCAACGCAGTCGCGAGAGGTGTGGCAGCTCCTGGGCTCGTAACAATGCCGACAGGTTCGTTCGCAGAAGACCGTTGGCTTTCGTCTATATAACTTGCTGTAAACAGGCCGATTCTCGTTTGTTGACGAATATTTACTCTTCCAGGCACAAAATCTGTAGTCATAAGTGGGATCGGCTCTTTGCCAAAGCCGAAGAATCCTGTGACGCATGTTGGCACGTCCATTGCCAGCCGACGATAGATCTGTGAAAATATTCTGTAAAAATGATATGAATAAAACAGTTTGATTGCTTCCGCTTAGTAGCCCTCGATTCCTTCGTGATGTCTGCGGATTAGGCGACTCCACTCCGACCTTCTCGACCTCGATATGAGTTCTCTCCTACCTTAGCTGGAACTTCACTAGAATCCATTGCGACAGTCCAGAGGAGAGAGCCTGAAACCGACCGGAATCTAGATCGACGAAGTTTGCAAGTCGGACGAAGCAGATCGAACCCGAATGTGAATGAATGGTTTGGCCGTCTATTCCTCCCTCAAATCGTATGCATGCACACATGGATTGTCTGACGTCAACGAATTCCTCTTGGGCAAACGAATCGCAGCGATACCAAGCCCGTGTCAAGTCTTCCGAACTGATCCGATTCGAAAAGTGCGCCTCACGGCATGTTGAGCAATGCACAGCCCACCAGATGTCGCTGCAGGAGCTACGCTGTTTGGGTTTACGGCGGTGCTCGTCCGCCGTTTGCTCGTTCCATTCAATCCCATCTGACTGACTGCGGTATTGCCCGTCGGTCTGTGCGTCCGCATCTCTGTCTGCTCGGCTGCTCGCCCGCTGCTCACCAGTTACTCTGTTAAGCCGTGTGGTGAAGCGACGGCAGCACCAGCAACATCTCTCCTAATGATCATCATCAATAGGATGCGCCAGCTGCCGTCGTTGGCGATGAGCTAACAGGTGGACTGACACCTGCATTAGTCTCTGCACCGACTTCGGTCGAGTTTGTTGCCAGGAGAGTGTCACCGGGCTTGAACTTTGTGTTGAGGTGTGCGATGTTCTTATTGGTGTGTGTGAACTAGACGAACTTGAGTGAGAAGGCGACTTTTAAACTTTCAAGTGGTGAGTTCAGGAAGAAAGATATCCTTGATACCGCGTTCCCTGAGCCCACGGGATCGTCAGTTTCCGGTTCGAAATAGGATGTCAAACATTTTTGAAACCGAAACACACTGGTGACCTTCGCTGCTCGGTATCGATTGCTTTGCTCGAGCGTTTTTGGAACAGCCTCCTGAAAGCGATGGATGTTCCCAAAATGATAGTCGACTATCATGATAAAACACTGGGCCAGTCGAAGCCGCTGAAGACTTCCCGCGGTTTGTCACCTCGAGATCCGACGGAAGATGAATGAAAGAAACGACATCAACCAGCGGCGAACGATTCACGCGAAGCAGAAGTCTTTTCTGGCTGAAAATATCATCATCCGGTCGGCTGTTCCCGATGCGGAATACGAAGTGACAGAAAAACTAACGCACCGCTGTTTCCGCCAATGTTGAATGGCGGAGAACGAGAGGAAACATCCACAAGTCAGTGAAATAACTCGGTGGATGATTTCCCTAGGGCTCATAGAAATGATTCCAAACATCAACAAAGTCGCTCTGCTCCGCATGGAAGGCCCACATGATTCTCTGGCAACCGAGTTGAACAAACAAAGACGGATCGTCAATAAGACTCAACCCACAATTGAGATAAATAGCCAGGGCTTGCTTCAGATTCCCGCCCAATTTTTTTTCGAACGTCGCAGCGAATCTCCTCCTCCATTCTGTGGCCGGGGCCGGGAGAATTTCGATCGCATCGGTTGGAAGTTTTAACTCCATACTAATTCGATCAGCGTTGCGGCTAGAGAGCGGCGCATCTGTGTGGGTCAGAGCGGTTTTTCGACTCCAGAAGGGAAGAGCCACCACTCCCTTCTTGATTCGACACGAAAGCGGTAGAATGGTCGTAAGGACGTCGCCATGGATACCGAATGTTTATGACATGACGATAACACATGTTGCCTCCCGCGACGCTCACTGAGAGTGATATCTGGGGCTTAACCTGCCCAACTCCGCCGATTCTTCATCGCCGCGTGCGTTATGGATGACTCACTGCAGCGTTTCGATACTGCCTCGTGATTGGGCAGGGCTAGAACAGCCACCTGGGGCGAGCGGATACCGTAGAAGAGCGCGCGAGCGCTTGGCTCTCTATCGCAGAGTCGCCGGTTCGATCCCGGCTCGGGACGCTCTCACCCCCTCGGTGCTTTCTGGTTTCGGGGGATAACCATTGCGTCCTAGACGAATTAATGCCGTGTGTAGACTGCCGAAGTCTTTAACTCTGGTAGTTAAGTAAAGTGCGTTGACAATATTTTTCGTAACGGCAAAGAAAAAGAGGACAAGATTGAATCACCCTCAATCATGCTCGGAGAGGGCGTTCGGACTAGGCTTTCCAAGGATTCACAAATCTTGCGGATTCGGATACGCGAGACCCATGCGGACCCTGTGAATCCGGATCTGGATCCAGTTAGTCCGGACGGGAAGAAGACTCCCGTATCCAGGAACCGATTTCCCTCCGGACTCCAATTTTTTCTCCAGAGATTGGCTGGGGGGCACCTCAAACGGTTGTTTCCCCAACTTTTTGGCAGCGGATTAGTTTCACGATCCAGTCTTCCCGAGAAACCGCGTTTGTCTCTTGAAGCTCCTGGAGAGTTCCGGGGCGTCGTCCGAAGCTTGCGCCCGTGGAAACCAAACCTGAGGATGCTACCTGGTAGATGCGAACAATATATGGGGGGAACGAGACGCGCTCGGCGATAACGATGAGAACCCGCTAGCCCTCAAAATCCGGAACTGGGACTTGGACCAAACTTTATTCTGAGATGCGATCGACGCCGGTCCTCCGCCCCGAAGGAATGGATGCTCAATCCACTCATGACCTTTTGAGAATTCCAAGCGTTACAGGAGGATTGGGTCTTGAGCGACCGGAAAGGCCCTGTCGATTTCACAGGGTTACTAGATTAGGTCGGGAATTTCCATGCCAAAGTTTGTTTTGGCAACAACTTTCTCACCCTCTGAGGAGCGATAGATAAAGGATTTCGAGGAGCCCATTTCGTTTTGTTTTCACTGTGACACCATTCGCGTTCGGGACATTGATGCGGACTTCAGGTTTCTGTTTCGAAGCTCTTCCTGGAGATAAGGTCAAATCCAACTGTATTCAAGTCAACGATTGTCCGGTTTTCCGCGCGAGAGAATCCCGTTGATCCGCCTTTCACCCTCCTAATTTGGTATAACACACAGGTTTATTATGAGCAAACATGTGGAATGAGCATGATATCACACCAGACGTCCTGAAAGCGCTTCGGCAAGGCGCCAACGGACACTAAACTGAACACGATTGTTCCTCGCCCGAGGAACGACATAGGTCAAACCGGATCTGGTTCCTGTGTCCCGCTTGACGCACATAGATCCGAGATCGGAGTTGCGAAGAAATTGGTTGTGTCAGTCGGATATCTTTCTCGACTAACAGCTGGCAGATCGTGTCAGCTTGAATTTCGGAGGCTTCAGTATCACATTTGTAAGCCACCCGCTTGAGGAAATTGCGATTACCAACTGACCCGGAAACGGAGTTGCTTGGTCGATACGACGATTTCTGTCCTCCCCGAAATTCACCCTCTCGGAGTTCCAATAGACGGAGTGCGTTTGCTCCGAGTTTCCACGCTTCTCAACGGTGCAACGAACCAACTGAGCACTTGACCCACTTTCAGAGTGTGCAAACTGGGAGCAGGCGCACTCCGACGATTGATATTCCGGGACCCCAACTGTCGGACTCATGTCGCTGCGAACTCGAGTGTCATTGACCGGTTTCGGGGACGTCTCAGGGATCGAAGGCGGGAAGAGGAGGAGGGTGATTTTGGGCAACGAACACGGAAATTCTCGGATCAACCGAAGAACTCGATCACCGGGTAGTTCGGTACTTTAATTGTGATTCCCACCGAGGCAAATATAAACGCTTCAGGGCTAAGTGAGGAGATCCAGATTCATCCGGAGCAGATGCCTTCAAATATTAGCTCGCTATCGATAGCTTGCCGTATTTCAGGGTCGAAAGATAATCCAGAACGGTCCCCTGACTAATGACCGGGTGCCTTTTGCGCATCGAATAGGACAAAGAGAGATGGAATTCGAGCGAATTTTGAGATTCGCCGATCAAATTCGCGAGGACCTGAAAATTGAACTAAGGTGAACTTCGCAAGAATCTCCTGAACGGAAGTTCTGTCGTATATACCCTTTCGAGAGTTCCCCGACGTTTGAGAAAATCTCAAGACAAACGCCGTAGTTGTGGCCGGAACCGAGGGCTTGAGCATCCGGGAAGAATCCCTATTAAGACCCGATAACACCGGAACCACAAGGGTTTCGTGGATCATGGACCATGATGCATGGTTTTTGATTCATTGTGAACCCCTCAGGTTCCCACGGCGCAGAATCGGCGATATACTGGCCCGCGTAATCAGCGAGGGAACTTCAGCACGCGATGCCGGTGAGAGTTTGCGACATGGATTACGAGGTCGAGGATGACTGAAACTCACTGTGTTCCGCTTTTGATGCTCCTGGATTCGAGAACGGCAGTTTCTGACCATGACCTTCAAGGAAGTTCATCTCAATGCCTTACATTGTTGCACGGCGGCTGTGAAAGTTGAAACGCAGCCAGGGGAAGTATTCGTCTGGTGAGGGATTCCGTATTCGATGCCTCGTCTGGGTTCCATGTTCTCAGAACCGAGAGCTGGTCCGGTGAGGTATACCTCCAGTAGGCCAGCTGTTCTTTCCCGGAAATTTCCTGGGGCCCATGAATTCGGATTCGCACGCTTGTGGTGGCTCGAGAATCGCCTTGCTGGAATATTCATCCATCACGGAAATCCATCCAGACGAAGGCGAAACCGCGATGGCGTTCGCATCCGCGTTTGTGGGGGACAGCAGATACTATGAAGTAATGCTGTGGCGAACGGATTAATAAACGTTCGGAATAAATGGTCGGAAGTTCATTCCTGATGACCCTTCACGATCACAGGCGCTCAGTCTCAGGGATCCAAACTCTGTGATTCGTTTCTTCGTCAATGCACTCTCGGAATTTCATCGAAGCCCGAAGAGTTCGATATGAATTAGAAAGTAACAAGTTGAGAGTTATTGTGTTCCCATGTGATACGCCATCGAGAACTGTTTGGGATGAGATTGTCCAGCTCCTGGAATCATGCACTGCACTCAAATGAGCGTTTTAGTATCATTTCCTCGGTAGTCGGTTCGCCAGCGCCAGCCCTTGAACTTCGGCCAGCGTGAAGCGAGTTTTCGCTAGCCGTGGTGTTCCCACTCCGTGTAGGCTCCGAATAATTTGTCATCACTGCCACTCTTGATCTCAGTAACATCTTTCTGTGGCTGGAAGAGCATTTGAGCAGTATTAGCGGTCGAAGTTTGGGGTTCCGACACGAACATAAGCGGCGCAGTGCTAGTCTGATCATCCGGCGGATATCGAGACGAAGAGGCCACGCGCATGGGTGAAAAAAAAACACGGAAGTCTCGAAATCCTGTGAGAATATTCGTCTGATGAGGCCGAGCATGAATCTCTGCACAGCCATATGGTCCGAAATGTTTTCGCCGATTTGACGAGTTGCCATGCTTGGCCGCAGAGTGAAAGTTGAATCGACCCAGCAGTCCTAGTTTGTGTCGAAGGGCGTGACGTATTTGTCGCTTCGATCTCTGAGTCGTAAAGATGACTCGCCGCAGTTTCCAAATCGTGGAGCTCGGTATTTATGCTGGATGAGCTCAGCGAATGACAAAAGACTTGCCAACCATTCGTCTCATCATTTCAAAAGCTACCACTAACTTGGCATACTACCATCGATTTCAGGTGTGTTGTGCTCTCCGTTTCAAAAAAAAGTGTGTGTTCTGAACTATGAACTTTAGTGAATATCCGGGAGGCGTAGAAAACTTCAACGTCTGACCATCGTAAGTGATTCATTAATGACTTTAGAACACTCCAGTTCGCATCTACAAGGCGAAACCCGAGAATCTCGAAGAATCATGAAGTCGAAGACCAGACTTTCACTCTGCGCTACTTGAGTTCCACCGCGAGCGAAAACCATAAGCTGCTAGTCCTCTTCAACTCTTGGGGATCAATTTGCTCTTTCAGCAAGCACTTCCCACGCTACTCGAATGTTCCGAAACTTCCAAGTCTGGTACTATGATCATAGGGGGCTATTATTCAGTCCAGTGACAAGGCTTCTCCCTTTTTCATGGTGATCTGACTTGCGTCACGCTGGATGTTGAATGTCTCTATAGTCTTTCACTTAATCCGAGTCCTCCATCATGGTGACACGCACAAAAAGACCCGATCCGTCCTTTTGTCATCGTTTCTCCATGCGCCAGCGTGAGCACGTGGGACAAAGGAAACTTGAATCAATTATATCCCATCTAGATGGATGCTCTGCCAAGCAGCGAACTTCGCGAATCTACATTTTTCTGTCGTCGCAGTGTGGAAGTTCGAATTGCACACCCCCACCTCCATCGCGAATCAGATTCTGTGTCCTGGAAAACGCCGTAAGCTCGCCGCAGAGCTCAACGGACGCTGACCCTAGCGAGCCTTTCGATGGTGCTCCCTGGGTAACCTCATGATTTCCTCTTCCCTCGTATCCGGGGCGTGCATCGCTCTGGTGCCGCAGGGTGCGGGGATCAATTTTGCCGCCCCTAAAAAAAGTTGAGAACCACAGTCTCGAATGATTCGATCCAGAGAAGTATATATTTCACACCTCAGCTCCTCATCGTAAGACAGAGCACTTGACCTCCTCCGGAGGGGACGGTTGGTTAGATCGAGACTGGTCAATTCCGGTAATTGTAAAAAAGAGTCCCCCGAAATGCTGCCCCCTAAAAGGTGCCGCCCGGTGCGGCGCGGCCTACTGCCCCTTTTGCACGCTAGTGCTTGTGTCCTCTCGCTTGGGGTCGTACTCTCTGCCGTGCCAAAATCCCAAGAAGAATCCGCCAGAGGGCATATCTATGAAATTCTCGAATAAAGGGAACTCCTTGTCAAGAACTCAGCAGAGAGGTTTCTGGTATCGACTAGAATCGCTATCCGAGGCAGATACTCTGTCTCCCTAGTCTCCTACAGCGGAATCCTCCTCAATCTCTCGCCACTGTCAACTTTTCTCAATCGCTCTCCTTCTCGGAAGACGTTAACAAGACCTCACTTCCTTATTAAGCTCGCGTTCTGGAGGGCAGGGCCCATCAACATAATGGAATAGTGAGCAAATAATCCGTCACGAATCCTAGGTGTTTGTTGCTTCTCTATCGAAACATTCTCCGCTTTCTCTCGTGCCCGATCCCGACACGCGGAATGCATTCTATCGAATGGTCTGATGTCTGGCCAGATAATTATGAAGAAAAGCTGAGAAGTGTTATGATATAATTTGTAAGGCCATCGCCAGTTTCAAAACACCAGATCGGAAGATAGCTTCAATGCTCGTTCTCTTTCCAAGTTCATCCTCACGCTTGAGTAATCTTATCTTTTTCCACCCGCAATTACTCACGGTTTTCCTTCCCCGCGTCGTTGACTCGCGGCTCAACATGGAACACGCTATTGGATTTCCCTATTTTTAGCAGACGCTAGCTTATAAATCATGAATAGTCACGGTTTACTTCTCGTTTGGAGGAAATTCGACAAAAATCTGGAAGTAAGCCTTTCACGAGCGGTCATAACTGAACAGGCTATCAGCTTTTCCCAAATCTTCCTCCAATCCAATTCTTCAAACAGAGACCAAAAGAAACTTCGGGAAAATTCAAAGCCTTCCGCCAAATACGGAACTCGACATCGTCGAGAGCCATGTTTAGCACAATCATGCTATAAGCCTCGATGGTCAGACGTTGATCATTCTGCCTAATTCTACTGTCATTTCATTAACATGGGTCCAGCAAAAAATAGTCTCTGGTATCAGATATCTCGGCCTGCCACGGTATTCGAGCATTATTCATTTTTTTCGCCACGTCCCTGTATCGATGGATTAACCGGTGGTGATTGTATGGATATTGCCAGGACTTTTGGACGAAGATGAAATATCTCCAGTCCGCACACCGGAGGAAGCGAATCTGTCTCCTGATCAGGCGGTTCGAACGCTATCGAACATTGGACGGAGTCTCCGTGTTGACGGCATATTCAATGTTTACTCATCGTTTGGGAGAGGGAAACATCTCATAGACTACTTGAGAACGGGTCGTTCTGAGCGAAATTACTCATCGGAACAAAATATTGCGAGCTTGTATTCCTTTCCATCTATCGCGAAGAAGTTGAAGACTGAGGTGGCAGGAGATTGATCTCCTTTGTAGAGTGTGGAATGAAGAGTGGAGGGATTCAGGGTACTCAGAGAATATTCTTACCATTATGAGGCACGAAGCGTCGGAAATTCAACCTGTGCCTACAACGGTTCGACTCTTGAGTAATCAACTGAAAAGTAAGCATCATTCGTTCGGAGGACTTGTCTAAACATTTATTCTGCTGTAAATATTTAGATGTGAGAAATCAATATTTCTGAATTGGAAACGCTCATCCGGCAACCTCTGAGGTGAATGTTTCGTGATATCCTACTACGTAAGCCCATGATCCCACGAATTTATATCCCGCCGGTCGAATTATCGGTGGTGTTCCGAGACGTTTTTGAATCGACGATTATTCTTGGTACCGCTCCTCAATATCCGTGTACCTCGCTGTTGTGATGTTTTCACTGTTTGTTGCAGCCATGAAGTTCAATCAGGTCCCATCGTGCCTCAATCTGCATTCGACCATAACTCTCCGCGCGTATTTCGCTGAGAATCCGACTTGATACGAATGCTATGACATTCTCATGAGCATCGAGATCCGCTGGCTTGGGTTCTCCAATCACTGCGGTTCACGAACTTCTTTGATCTCAACCAACAGAAAAATGATGAGTAGTGCCCTCCGTGGAGCTCGTAGATCTCCCGAGGATCGACTCTACCTCTTGTGAAACTGCGCGTCGCAGCGGAACCGTGAGAGCAATGTGCCTGTTGCATCTTGTGCACAGAGTGTCAATCGCCTCGATTCACAGGGTTTTGCAACGATGCTGCTCGGCTTCGATTTCTCCCCTAACCTGAATCGGAAACCCTGCTTCCCATCCAGCGATTAGACCATGAACACGAAGACACTTTCCAGGGGCCATCCAGAACTCGTGGAACTCGCAGTTCGAGTTTCACTCCGTCGAACCTGGTCTCATGAACCATCCCATATTTTGCAGGCTCGCGACCAACCAAAAGTTCTCATTTCGGAAAAATGACGATGGACGCAGCGAAAGGTGAGTTCCGATGCGCAGTGATGGATTTCGGACTCTGAAAATGATTCCACGAAGCCATGCTCCGGCTCATGACAAGCTGTACTGTGACAACTCGTGAAATGCTGTACAACTACGCCGGCTGTCGCTTTCCTTTCATTTTCTTTGCGCTCAGATTGTGGGAGCGACAAAGCCGACCGGTGTCGTCTCCTTGGTTGCCTCCTCAAGAAAGAGAGTCGTCGCGTTAACAGCGGTCCTGTTTATTGCACGTTATCGTGAATTTACGAGGAGACGTGAGACTAAGTTTTTCGCGAACGCACGCGGAGCCCAGCTCAGCTTTCTGTCCAGTGCCCAGATTCGTGTAATAAGGCGGCGTAATAATAATGACAGAGTTGATCGACGCCGTTAACTCGCGTCGAACGCCGCCGATGAGGAACAAGGCCTCGACTCACGAAACTCACCGAGCGAAGTCACTGAAGGCGCCGCTCCGTCGGGCCATTAGGGGTACCTTCAATAACGTTCTGCTTGCTCGAAGGCTCGCCCGCTCGAAGCATCGGTGCTCTGTTCACTAAAGTCACAACGAAAGCGAACTCGCTCCAGGATCCCGAAGCAACTCCAGATGACAGTTTGGGGAAGGATTACCGCGTGAACTCTGAGCACGTTCGTGTAGGCTCAGCTGCAGAACCAAGAGTCCTCCGTGGACCCAGCGCGAAAATATTCTTCTGGTTCGGCTGCGGCGAAGCGGTTCCAGACCACCGGGACAGCTGATACCTTGTCTCGGTGGTTGGTGTCTTATATTAGTGGGTTTTTTGAGATTAGTCCACCTTGAGGCACAGCCCGTCCGAGGTGAGACTGATGAGATCTTCACGAACATTCGAAGAGAATACCCGCCGAGACGAAGCTCCGACCGGGTGAACACCAAACCCAGCGAGCATCTTTCACGTGCGCATCGGAACAAAAAGTAGTTTGAGGGAAATGTCGATGAGATATCCGTCTAGTTTTGTTCTTTCTCACTTAGGCGCATGTTCGTACGCTGTTCCCACGACCCGAACAAAATTTTTCTTGAGAATAGATGGAATCTAGGGAAATATTCCACGGCACTGCTCGAGCAGCGCTTTCCGAGACAAAGCGAGTCGATATCTGGAGAAAAGTTCAATCATTATTTATCGAGCCGGGAACTCTTGTGGTCTAGATGTCCGCCTTGATATCCCTTTCGCAAACGATGCCCGAACTCTTCACGGAAAGTCGAGCTGACTCGGGTTCGTTTGTGTTCGATTTTCGTCGAGGCTCCACCTTGGAGTCCGAACAGAACCCGTGTGCGGGTTGTTCAGGAGACTCCGTTTAGAGGGAGAACGAACGGTACTGTCGCTCAGTGAACCTGTGCCGATGAGGCCTCGATTGTCCGCTGCTGCCACCTGCTGCTGGCTTAGAGCACAAGAAGCGAAACGAGACGAAAAGAGAATCGAGTATCAACAGGCGGGGAGATTTTCTATTGTGGCTGAATTCTTGCTCCAATCTGCCATCGGGCGACGAGTCCGCTGGCCGAGAGAGGTATCCGAATTGTTCGCTTTAGGCGTTCCGCAATCTGTTGTCGTGTCGTCAGGTTTATCGCCGGTCTTAGGGAAACGGCGGACGAAACGCGCAGTGGGTAACTATCGAGGTTACGCTTCTCCAAATCTTTAGCCAAGCGGGTTTGCAAGAATCTCTCTCCGGTCCGCTTGTTGCTCCAATGTTCCATCTGGAACGCGCTGGAGCGCGGCGCTGAAGGGTTTCTTCCGAGTCCGAGGTTCACGATGTCAGTTTTCGTTTATTCCGATTCCCGTCAGCACAGGACGCGGAGGAGACCTCAATCCGATCCGAACCCTCGGAACCGAACGCGCCCTGAACTAACTTTTCCCAATTAGCACCTGAATTAGTTGTTGAAACGATTCCTCGCTGTGATTCGAATTCATAAATTGGGTTTCTACGAATCTTCTGATCCGCCACTCGGAGGCCTGAAGGAGTTGTCGTAGATCTTGTTGAGAAAGTTCCCCCTCTCCACAATTTCTCTCCCAGCGCTTTCGGCGTGGATCAGTCGGCGGTGCGCGGTGCACGAGCCCGAGTCAGTCAGCGTCGGCGTTCACGAAAAAATCACGTCCAGCCCGGGACGAACGCTGCTCTACCAGGATCACTGCGCGATTCAGAACGCGGCGCGTCTACCAACTTCCAAGTCCAGGGTGACCTCCCCGTCGCCGATTCCTTACCGCGATCCGTTATCTGGCCCTCGTTAAGTGGGACAATCGACTCGTTATTGTTTCTGGATCGTCCCGCATCTCACCTGGTTCTTACTCGTCCAAGCTCAGGTTAGTAGACGACCATGAAGATCTTCCCGAGTTTCGGCACATAGGGGTTCCTGAACTTCAGCGGTCAGACTCAGCTGCAGACTCTGGTTCAGAGCACTTTGAAAGAGCGTGCAGGCGTGCTAACGTCGAATTACCAGTTTCCGAGCGGGTCTGTCTGCTCGGAAATTCGTCGCCGATGTCACCTCGCCGTGATTCGCGAGAAGAAATCGATCAGTGAACTCGCTGCTAGACATGGTGTCTGACTGACATAGCAGGAGCTGACAGCTGATTGCTCGACCCAGATCTAGTTAGTCGCACGAGCAGATGCATGTCCACGGTAGACTTCGTACAGCGCACGACAGCAGGTCCTCGAGTGTAGAAGCAGAAGTCGCCCGCCTACGCGCTCCACTTTCCAGTCGGCGAGCTAGCTGTGCTCATTTTTTGAAAATCGACGGAAACCGACAGATTTAAGACCGGAAACGGGGGCGGCTCCCCGGCGCACGAGTTTTTGAAGCAATTCTTTCTTCCTCAACCCATTGTGGCGCCCGGTAGCTGACAGTGGTATCATTCGAACCCACAACTTTTCCCACTTCAAAGCCAGAAGCCGACCGGGTACTCATTCTCACTTCTGGATGGTTCGAAGTAACCGTCTTCCATGGAAGTGTCTTCGAGGCTTTCCTCAATCAGGCCTGGCTTTCTGAATCCATCCGTGGACGCAACACATCCGCCCTCAAGGAACTGGTCTATACGGATTTCAAAACATCGGCAATCAAGGTTTTGGGTACGGCTCTCGTGCCCGATCTTTCGTATTGAACCGATCGTTCTTTGTTTCACTCCTCCCGCGGGACCAGCGGGGCGAGATAGAAATGCCAAAACTTTGTTTGTTCGCTTGTGCATGAGCCTCGGACACTGCAACCAGTGTCCATTCAGAAGACCTCGTCGTCCTTGATCGGGTCGTTACCCTTCCGGCGAGCCATGATCGGATGGTTTCGAGCAGATCACTGTGATTTCACACTGCTCCGATGTTCGACACACTGTTTCCGAACAGAAACGTCTGTGACTGTGCGTCGTCGGCAGTCAGCTGAGTGAGTGTTCGGCGCGACCCGATTTCGCGACGAATTGACGCTGTACTCGTTTTGCGGATTTCGGAGGATATAAGAACACGAAGTTGTGGGATTGGGGCGTTTGACGCCGGTCCTCGTTGTTTTCTTCGAAAGTTGTGCGTTTGCGTGGCGCGAATCATCACGTCTCTCTTCCAACCCCGCTCCTGCTCTGGTCCTTCCCCTCCCCCTGGGCGATCAGGCCGAGAGTACTCTTGCTCGTCGTCGCCCTCCTTTTCCATCTGTCGGTCACGAACCCAGCGTGTGATATCCCGACGACGTCGCCAATTTTTCCTGAGATCGGACGTTGATTTCTGTACCGCGTCACTTTGGCCGAAGTAATTGCGGATTTTCTCTGCATAGAAATCTCATGTACGAGACCCGCCCCTGCATTTCAATGAACGTCGTAGGATTTTCCTTCTGTGTTTCCACTTCCATTGTGATCGGAGCAGCTGGTCACCATTGTTCAGTGGTGGCTCGTACAATATTTAACTAGTTGGGTACACCTTCGTTAACGCCATCCATTGTCTTCGGCGAAAGTGTTGCCACCACGGTGGTGGTCAAGGCCGGCAATCATCATTTCTGTGAAGACTTCATACTTGCCCAGAGGATATTCAATCACCGCTCGCGAAATTTCGCACTGATTCACGTCATGATTGACGAAATGAGCTTCAGAGGTTGCTGGACCACAACTCCCGGAGCAGCGTCCAATGAGCTACGACTCCGAACCCAGAATGGGTCCGGGTGAGGATCCAGTTTTTGTAAGCGTTCGAAATCTGGCCGCTTTGTTCGTCTTTGAGTCGAGTTCATTGTGAACCGGACGACGCATTGAGACGTCGATCGCCTACGAACGCCGTTCAACCGTTTCAAGCAGAAAAGGACGCGCACACATTACCCAGCGTTGACATTAAAGCGCAGGATAATAAATTACTAGCCTAAAAACACTTTATGACATGTTTCACCGGCGTCATCAACAAGATTGTCCCCTTCCGAGCGCGAAAAAAAAAGAGAAAAATCGTCACAGACGGCAAGAGACCCCTTTCGTTCCGAAGACGGAGAGAGAGACCAAAATCGAGAAAAACTGGATACACAGGCGATGCCATGTGATCGCTTACCCCGACGAAATAGTGATTCTGGAAGAAGTCTTATCGGATACAGAAGAAATCGGCCCCAAATCGCGTGGCGCCGGCTGTAGAGAGAGAGAGAGAGAGTCCTGACGGGTAGAGAGTTTGGCCGACTGTTCGAATTTTGAAGCTGTGTTGTCTGACCTCTGTGACGTCGACGAATCGCTGCTAAAGTTTTTTTCCGCCTGGAATCTTCGAGCTCACGCGCTGCTTTTTCCGATAGTCAGCTCTATTGAGTTCTTCATCGCCAGTTTCCCGACCCGCTCAGCTGTTTTCCCCAGCGCAGGACAGAGACCCAATCACGAGCGAACAATCCGAAGAGGGCCTTCATTGGGTTAGCAAGAGTTCCCAAGATATGCGCCACTGTTTCAAAGCTTAGGCGTCAGGGGTGTGAATCGCTGCTGATCGTTCGAATGGTGGAGGTGATTGTGCCGTGAGCCAGCCGTGGGGAACCCCTGTGTCACGGAATCACAGTCCCGCGTTCGCTGCATCCGTTTCCATGGAGACTGGCTTATTTTCAAAGCACAGGAAATCGTGGAGCGAACAGAATCGAAACTTGCGCGTCGACGAACATCTAGTGGGCGGCGTCGAACGCTCACGTGAGGAAGTAATCTTCACGGAAGTCGGTTTGTCGTTGTTCCGTTCCTTTTCTCTTATGTGGCGATCGTTATCGTGATAATCCTTCGGTTTGGTCACCAGTGTGAATTAACGCGGTCACCGGACTGTTTGCTTTTCCCACGCAGAAAATCGGGCAGTGAATCAGCGTAGTATTCTACCACAGATCCGCCGTGCTCAGAGCGCCGGCGTTTTTGAACTGATAGGGTCCTGCGACGGAACCCACTGTGAACCCCTGGATCACCACAAGCTTCTTCTGAGCAATTTTCTCCTCGAGGGCGATTCTGTCGACAAATTGTGGACGAACGGAAGCTGCTATCTGCGCAGATGAACGTCTGATCACTAGCGCCCGAAGTCCTCCCACAACCCTCCTTCTAACGGTGGAAGGGACGTTTCTTTTCGGTTTCGTCCGTGGAATTCTGAGTGTTGCGAACGTGTCGCTAGAAGCCCCGGCGCTACGAGCACCCGAGGAATTCGCGTTCGTTCTGAATTTAAATTTCTGTTTGCTCTCGCTCGACAGATGTCGCTTCTGAAATTTCCAAATGTGGTTCGTTTCGAAACACCTCTGCGCTCATTCGAACGAGTCGGTCGCCCAGTTAGAGGAGGAAAGTCGGCGGACGTGGTTTCGGCTGATTGCGGAACGAGAGCTTTCCCCCGATCATCCTGCGAGATGTCGCTCGGAAATGCGGGACAGGAATGAGTTCTCCACGTCGACCTGATCTTATCCCCTGAGCAACAACCTTCGCGAGTTTCCGCGGAAATAAAGCTGACCCAGCGTCCTTCAGGAAGTGGCTCTAATTGCCCCTCGTATCAGCTCGCTCCGATAGCTGCATCTTCCAAACATGCCAAAAGAGAACGAAGAACTGATATTTTCTTGAAAACTGTCCGGGCATCCAAAGTGCGAGTTTCTAACGGACGCGCACGCCCGACGCTCCGAAGAATCCGCGAACACTCAAGACAGTGTGGCGAGTGAACTATTTAATTTAATCTGGAGGGAGAAAGCTTTGAATCGGACCCCGATTCCGCAGACCCAAACCCGAAGTGGAGCAGACTTCTGCTGCGACTCGGTCTCTTTTTCTTCAGTTTTTCTTCTTGCTTCGCTTTCAGAACATGATCCAGTTGTTAATCTGGTCATCGGTCATTTTTTGATATCGTTCGATACGCTCGATGCTGTTGGGAGGCATTTTTATTCCTTCCATAAAACGAGCCTCGTGACACAGATGTAACTTCTTAGTAAGAAGACAGACGGAGAAGCGGGCGGGCGGACAGGCGATCCAACGAGGAAAGATAAAACGACAGCGCCAAGTGCAAACGAGACGAATATCGTCGATGTTTCCGAAGCCATCTCTTCCGCAGTCTATCCTCCGGCCGAAAACCTTGCCCCGCTACGGCGAGGAGCTTCGGCTGCCGGCGCCCGTTCCCCATGAGGGATTCGGTCATTCCAGCTCGAGCCGTGGTGGAAACTGCCGAAGAAGTCGAGATGACGAAGTTTCGATTTGGGGAACAAGAGCGTTTCTTCGAAGGAAAAGTTCGCTCCACCATCAGCCACGCTGACGCGATCACCGCGTTGGACCAAACGTCCCCGATGAACTTCCAGGCGGCGAGTCGGATAGTGAAAAATTTCGATTCGTGGATCGACGACCGGCCTGACCGTATGTGGGCCTGAGAGAAAGTCGTCTGGGGAGGACAACCAACCCGTTGACTGAAGGCAAGCGGTTCCTGAAATTTCGGGGAAGGCGCCGTGTTTGGGGAGGAGCGGTCGTCTCCAGTTGCATAAGAGAAGGTAATGAGCTGACGGTTGTCTCCGACACCCAGATCTGGGTCACAGAGCAGTTCGCTTACAGAAGATACACGCACGTACGCCAGCCCGCCACTCGCCTAGCTGCCTGGCTTGCCATCCGGCCGGCCACGGGGGGATGTACACAAACCGAAGCCACAGAAGGGTAATCCAGCTGACAGGATAACTCCGACAGATCGACGGACGGACGGCCGGTCCCTTGACCAAACCGACGGTCCGTCCGGCCGGCCGAGCCACGGATTCAATTTGCTGTTTCGCTTCAGTCCGACTTCTGTTCCAGCGGCGATGGTTGCAGCGACAGCCTGATTTAAAAATTGGCGGCCTGCAGATTATTCCCGTGCTCGAACCGCTTTCGACTTGTGAGCTTTCACTGCTATTTCGGTTCTCTCCCCGCATGCCTGTTTTCGGTTGCACTTGGTGTCACCGGTTCGTTTTTCGGTCCCCAGGCCACGCATTGGACATCGCAGTTGACGTCCTCGCTGAACGCCTTGAGTGAGTTGAGTCTTCAAAGGCGTTGATTGGAGGATGAGCTCGATGGCTGTGGGCTGGAGGAATCCGCGCTCGGACTGGCCGGTCTCGATCCGATTCGGAGAAGTTTCAGAAAGCTCTGTTCACAAAGTTCGCGATTCGATGATGATCAATAGGAGAGAAGAAGGCGGAAGACTCCGAGCACTGACGGTGTCTGTGGAGTAGTCGTTATGAATCCGTGACGTTGGAATGGATTGAAGAAGATGTTGTTCGGCCCCAGTGCCGCTATACCGGCTTGACCCGTATAAAACCAAAATTCGCGTGAATGTATAAACCGAGCTTTTTCTGCATAAAAAGCAATAACTCGATAGATAAACGAATGAATCGGCCGCCGGACGTTTTGATGCCGAGCTCATTCCGCCATGTTGAAGATTCCTGGGAATGACGACGGCTCGGGTCCAGCTTCACTGGAAGGAGTTGCGAGCCCGCTTTCGGCTCATTTTCCCGTGTTTTCCTCGAAGAAAGGTTCTTCAACTCTGTACACCATTGTCCGATCACGTCCTCGTTCCCCAATCGATCAAGAGGAAGTGAGCGACGAATTCTAGGTTGGGCTCAACTCATTTCCATCCAGATACATCATCGTCTCGGGCGCTCTTTTTGCCACAGGACACCATAGACGTCGTGGAAGGTTTTTGCTGCTTCCTGGCAACAAATGTGTTACAAATCGGTGCAGTGATCGATGATGCCACTGATGGCTCAGTTGCTGAAACAATCGCCGGTAGCTCCGACGCGCAAATATGTATGTAACCTGTGGCACCGTCAAACGTGCGTCCCGTTCGGGCCGCCGCTTGCGCCGTCCTTCCCTACCACCGCCGGCGTCGCTCGAAGAAAGTGAAAACCGCGTCCAAATGATTTCTCTCCTTTCAGTCGATTGTTGTAACTGTTTGCCTACGATGAAGCCGGTAGAAGCTGTTGTCATGATAGCCATGTCGTTGTTGTCATCGCTGTCGCCCTACGCTTGTTGCTAAATACTTTCCATCGCTGCTCATTGATACCTTCGGTTTATTTTTAACTCGATCGTCCGCTGCGAACACCGAAAGAAGGGGACGAGACAAATGAACGATTCGGTGAGCCAGCATTGAAGCATCCAAATCCCTGAGGCACCGGTGTCAACAGTGCCAGGAGGGCATCCCACGTAGACCCGGCTCGGCGCTCCGTTAATTCGTGTTGACGTTTGCGCCGAACTGCTGCCGCTGCAGCAACAACAATAGCGCAGAACGCTGATCTGACCGACGGTTCAAATCATTAGGGATAAATGGTGTTTATTACCAAACTCGCCCGGTCGGCATCGCACCAGGCTATCGATAGCCGAACGGACAACTTTGTTTTCACCGAGAATGGGATATCATCGACCCAAATAAACATTCGCCCCGGATTGCTTCCACTGTACGGAATCAGATTAAGATCCACGTGGAACAAGCTCCTCTGCTAACTTGCATTACGGGATACCTTGGGATCCGCCGTTTCGGAGTCGAGCCTCAGGGGTTCAAGCTCACTATTTCACCACGAACGCCTCCGAGAGGACCCGTCGTGAAGCTTGGTGGCAAAGCTGGTGCTCCACAACAGTGTTCCGTTTCATCATCCCACATAATAGAGGCTCTCGATTACCCACCACTGGAATCGTTCATGCCTTCAGCCGTGGCAGCTCCACGCATCGGAGTCAACTAATTGTCGTATGGAGACTTTGTGCGGAGCCCCTTGCTGACACGAGACTCCTATTTCGTGGTGGAGCTTGAAAGGTTTCGATGTGGAGACGCGGACCGTGGATGAATGGAAGCTCATTATCTCATTCCGTAGCAATCTTTTGTCTCTGAGTGTGATGGTGCATGCTCGTGTTGTTGGGCAGTTGGTGAGAATAGGCATTTCGGCTCATTCACAGCTTCAATAGAGCACACCAACGTTTTCGATGTGTGCTCTTTATTTCGCTTCAGGTCTCTTGGTGACCTGCTCCGCTCGCTCCAGGGCATCCCTCCTAGTGAGCCCCTCTCTAACATAGTTGCAGAGCCGTAGATGAATCGATCTGGGAGCAAGCCCAGTGGATTTCCGGACGTCGAATCCATCGTTTGCATAAACTTCAAACTTCGGCTGAGCTCGTAACGAGAGTGACAACACTTCGCTGAGCTCTCTGGCCGACTGATCTCGAGGCGGCTGTGTGAACGAGTGCATAATCTCCTGCGAGTGGTCCGTATGCTCGTATACCTCGTCGCTTTGCCGTCGATGACCGTTACAAGCAGTGCCCCCTGGCAGCTCCGAGTGTGCAGCGCTCCGTTCGCAAAATCCCCTCCTGGTCCCCAAGTCCTCGCAGGACAAACGGAAACCACTGGAACAGGTTCCATCGACAGGAAACTCGTCGGAGCCACTTCCAATCCAAACCGTACGAATGCAGCAGTAGACCGATCTACTGACTGAGTGACGGAACCCGGGTGAACCGCGGGCAGGCGCGCGGGCAAACGAGCGAATCGCAGTTGGTGTTCGACTGTTCATCAGCGAATGCCACTAAGGTTTAGCTGCTGGAGACGAGGTGCTGGCCGCTGGTAAGCAGCGGTGACTGTGGCCGGCTGTCTCTTATTCTCCTATCAGGCTGACCGGCTGGCTAGCTCGCTCGCCGGGTAACTGCTGACTCATCTCAAGCTAACGCTGGATGCTTCCGTGTTCTTTGCTTGATTGGCACTCGATTCTGGTCGTTTCTTGGATGGCTGCTCACTTACTCGCTAGTGCCTCGCCCCGTCCAGGGAACGACTGCTGGCGTCGACGAATATCGCGACTGACTGTCTGTTTGAGTTGCGAACACATGACTGACCGCGCAACCGTCGGGACGACGGTTTCTGGCTCACTTTCGATGTCATGTCGCGATGCGCGTGTTCCGACTTAACCCCCGATAGCGCGCAGTGGGTCAACCGATCGATTCGGACAGTTTTGCTCCCTGCGTTCCGACACACTCCGCGGGAAGCGTCTCCCGCTCGAGGAGGGAGGAAGGAACAGAGTCTTTGTGATCAACGAGAGCTGAAATAAAGCGATCATACTATCCTGATACCGTTTCGCTCGAGAGATTCGAAACTTCTTGCTCAGGTTGATTGTCTCGGAACTTTCCAATTAACGGACTCCCGCCGCGGCCCCGCTCGAGATTCGGTGACGCTGACGGCGAGCTTCATTCTGATTTCTGAAAAGACCCGCTGACATCATGTGAAACGATAATCGATTTCAGCGGGGTCGTTTAATGGCAACGTTTCTGGATCGGACCGATGGCTTCTTTTTTTCGAACTCCTGTCAGAATGGCTATCATCAAAGATACTGTCATCGGTGATTGTTATTCCTGGCGTCATTAAAGTTTCCGAGCTCTCCGATCCGTCGTCTTGATTGAGTTCATTAAGGCCGCGGCTGCGCGCGTTGATCGGGACGCATATGACTCCGAACGACGAAGATCTGACTGCAAGGTTCGCTGAACCGCGCTGGGAAGCTGTTTGATAGCGGCAACCCTAAGCGAATGTAAGAGAGGCGTGGTGGGAACCTTCGTGTAAGTGCGTTCGTGAATGAGGAGTGGTGTCTCAATGCTGTTTCCGGCAACCAGCGTTGAGCGCTTGTTCACAGTCGATCGTCGAACAGTATTGTTTACGTGAAGATCCTCGTTCATTGTTATTCGCCATTAAAATCCACCGCCGCCGGAGAAACTCACCTAGGGAGAGAATTGTACTCTGAACACCCACCACCGGACTCGCACGAAACGAGGGAGAATCCGGCTGCGTCCAGACGGAAGCCCTGTTTGTCTGAGTCGTGTTCATCGGACAGTCCCAGCCCTCCTCGGTTCCGACGACATCCTTCCCGGGGCTTCGGGAAAACTCCCGCCCCCTTCCCCCTGGAACATTAGTGTGGGTGGGCAGATTCTCGAACGGTCCTCGACTGTGCCGGTTATGTCAGCCAAGAGGCCAAACGCTCACGAGTCGGATGGTAACGAAAATCCTCTGTCTAGGATGAGTGACTGACGGGAGGCATGGTTTCGAGAAATGTGTAACAGTATCAGCACCAGCGTGTATGCCGAAAAGAGCAACGTCTGGTGCTGCGTTTCCAAACGATGGGATTTAGATCAAACATGTCAAATAGTTTACCGGTGGAGTTGCGTGACCCGTTGCGCTGGTGCGTCTTTTGTGAAGATACGAGTGAGTCGACGTTCGTCCGTCAAAACAAAGTGTTCTTCTTATCCTCCTTCCATTGAAATATTATGGAAATGAAGACACGCACTCTCGCAGCAGAAAGACACCGACGAGACGGACGAAGCCACACACTGAAGACGACGAGGTCCGGACCTCAACGCAGGGGGCACAATGGATCGTTAGCCCAACTGAGTCCCAACCCATCCGTCAAACGAGGACGACGACGTCGACGACGGCGATGCCATCCATCCAATCGAATTCCATCTCCAGCAGCAAAGGGCCCACAGAACCGGCGCGAGCGACCGCTCGGAGTCCAGAAAGGAGCGAAGAAGACGAAAATGAGCCCGGGTTCGTCGAAACCCGTTCCCAAAAAGCAGCGGTAGCGGCTTCTCTATTCCAAGGAATGATTGTTCGCACGAGAAGCGTCGCGACCGGAGTTCCGAGAAGCTGCCGCTTCTCAGAAGTCAAACTGATCCATCCTTCAGTCTATGCGTTCATCCATAAATTCGTCGTCCATGCGGCCAGAGAATCGTTTGCTTGGCCGAATTCGGTCGATTTGCACTGTTTGGAGTGAGCGGCTTTGAATCAACCACAGCTCGCGCCGAATGCCGTTTCGAGTGTCATTTGTCATCGGCGATCAGAAACCGCTCTGCCAGAACCCCCGAATGAGCCTGTTTCGCTGATTTTCCTCTTCTCGCAACCAAGTCGATGTCGCTGCCGAACGCTGCCAGCTGGATTCGATGTCTTCGTCGGACGGGTTGTTACGAAGTACGGGTAGAATTCAGGTTTGAACATGAATAGTTGCGGACAGACACAAGCGATTTTCATGGGAATATGGCGCCAAGGCTGGTTGTAATGCTTCACAAGAGTTGGCCAGGATCGCTTCCGCCCGTTCCAAGTCGCGCAAAAACAATCGAACGTATCCGCGATTCGGTTGACAAATTTCTCACGGAAGATTTCTTTCTTTTTTTTCAGAAATGACGGAACGTCGAGGGCTCCAAGCGCTCCAGTATTGGTGCCAAAAGGCCACCACTGGCTATCACGGGGTGCGCGTGAACGACATGAGCTCCAGCTGGAGAGATGGTCTTGCGTTCTGCGCCCTGATTCATCACTATCGGCCCGATCTGATGTAAGTATCTCGGATGAATAATGCGGCCGGCGTTAATTCGAATACGGGCGAAGTATCACTGCAGCATTTTTCAATATCCGTATTGACCGGCACTCTGCCGCATTTGACTTTTGAGTGGAGAAGCTTCGCGTTCTTCTTTCTGCAAACTCTCCCGGGGTGCTGGACGAAGACGAATGAGGCGGCCCGATCACATTTGTCGTTAACAAGCCGTATAAACTCTTCGGATAAAATTCTTGTTTGCGTTGTCCTCCATTCCCACGATCAGAAACATGTTCTGTAGAACGACCTGATGCATATTCGACTGGTCTTATCGACTCCGCCGGAGGTCCTGTGAATGCCGATCCAATCAGTTTAACCCGTTAGTTCTGTGACGTCTGAATCTTGTTCCAACTGAACCGTCGCCGTCGGATACCTGTTGCGCCTCAAGGATTGTGACTCGAGGGAGAGAGCCGGAGCTCGGAAGAAGTGCGAGATTGCCTCAGGTCTCGAAAACCTGACATCTGGCTCGAAACTCGACCAGGTCAAGGAAGAAGAAGTTGAACAGCTCAGTCGTGATGTGTCATCGAAATCACCGAAAAAGCGCTCGCTGATCGAAGTCTGGAAAACAAATGGAGCGAAAATCGCCGCGTTCGTCACAGGGGCGACGAACACGTCGCTATCGGGAAGAGACTCACCGATCGCTGCCAGTATCACCGTGGACTTGACCGGATCTGTTGCAACGAGCCCGTAACCGTATTAGTCTCCAGTGCAAGCTTGTCCGCGTGTGTGGTCATCAGATAGCGACTGTATCCTTTCGGTACGGGTACTTTGTGATGCAACATCATCTGTTGTTGAACCCCGCCTCGATTGCGACCATATTTTGTCCCATTTCACCGACGGCGGACCCTGCTCGGCGCGCTGTTAGGGAAGAAAAAACGGCCGAATCAATCCACCTCTCCGTCACCGGACCATACGGCACCCGGTAATGCCTTCGGAGTTGCGACCTTCGGATAATTGAAACGGTTACTGCTTTGTCGGATCGGTCGATTCTGACTCCTTTGACGCTTGTGAATTATTCATTAAAAACAAAAAAGAACACTCGAAGGATATGAACAGCGGCTGTTTTTCATGTTCAGCAGAGGTTCTTTGTGCGTGTTTTCTGACTCGAATTATCGCTGAAGTGGTACTTTTTGCGTCTAATTATGGGACGGCCACAGAGAACCGCGACGGATCTTTCTACAAAGAGGGCTTGCGGTGACAGAATGGAAATGTGGCAAATATTTAACCTTACACGCTGCTCATTATGTCGGGCGTCGACTGAATTGCTCGGAGAGTCGAAGCCGCAGGGCTTCTGTGAACAAAGAAGACTCCAGCGTGTCCCCTTCTGAGATCCCTCGGTTCGGCTAGTCTCGTGACGCGAAGTTGGCTTTTCAGACTCATGACGATGGTAGAAATTCCGGTTGGTCGTTTGACTTGCTGGCTGTGCCGATTCGCGTAGTTTGGTAGGCTGCTTCAGCGAGGGTAGATGACACCAAAACGACATTTCAACCGATGACAGCGACTTCGGTCTTCATCGGTTGGCTCTTCGTTCCGTTAAAAATGCTGGGAGAAAGCTCGTGAGTCCTAAAACGTCGCTGTCTTTTTTCTCACTTCTTCGCAAGCTTCTGGACTCAAACTGTGCGTCGGAAAAAAAGCGCGAGGGAATTCTTGAAAAAAAAAAACATGAAGTACCAACCGGCTACCAGAAGCCGAGCATATTCGACGGTTGCGTCGTGCGAATAAATTTCCCGTCAGCCGCGTACACTTTGAAGCAAGATGTCGTTTGACATGCCTCCGAATGTTGCTCTTCGGTCGGCTCTTTTGGTTTACGCTCTTCGGCGTGTCCTAAACTTCCCTGCCAGCACCCACGAGCATGTCGGTCTCTTCCTCGTGGGTTCTTCTCCAACGGTTCTGAGGCAACGTCGCGATGACGAACACTTGTTACCGGGTCTCTCAGATCCGAAGCCTGGACGCGGTTTTGCGGCAGACGGATACGCTGAACTGCTGACACTATGATCGCCAGGAGAGCTCAGATGTCGTCCGTGTTGCGGAAGAGGATCCATTCCGAACTTCGCGACGTGTGACTGATTTTTTTCGGAGCAAATAACGCTTTTGAGGAAACCAGCTAACAATGCGACGGATGATTGAAGTCGACAACGACTGCTTCCTTTTCGGAATCGTCGACGCTGAATTTCGGGGGAGAGCCTTCGACTGGTGGCGAAGCTCAATGTCAACGATGCGGATAAGTTGCTGCGGAGCGGTGGAACAGCAAAATTTTCGACTTGCACTCGCATTGTGGAACCATTACGAACAATACGGCCGCCAGTTAGCGGTCGCGGCTACGGATGAAAGCTGACGCGATGGCTACCGACCAGTCAGTCGGTCGAGCCGAACATACGGGTTAAGGCTGAACAACGATGAACTATGAATGACCGCGCCAGCGAGCGGATGGATGAACAAACGAGCGGACGAGGGCCACCGAATGCAATCGCCGGCATTGGACGAAAGCATTTTTTTTTTCAAAATAAATTCTGCCCGCTCGCCAGTCCACCAGAGCTGTTACCTTTGTGTATATGTGTTTGTGTGAGCGAGAACTCAACAGCAAAAATGCCGCTGAGCGCTATCTGCCACCTGTGTAATGGCCCTTAATAGATCCAGAATGACCCCCGCTCCCGCACGCTCCTTCCTAGCCCAAACAGAAAGCGTTCGTGTGGTATCGGTTACGTTTTCTAGTCGGGACGAAGTTAGCACAAGGTTCGCCCGGAATTTCTGTGCTCAGGTCAGGAGAGAAACTCCGTCGCTATCCAGATTGTCCATCGGCGAAGCCGAGCGCTGTTTCTATCCGATCACCTTGTTATGAATAATTATCGCACGTTCCATCTAATCGCCGATCTACTCCATCGGTCGCTCAGAAGCTCCGTCCGGTTCTTACGGCTCGATTCGTTCTTACTCTCGTGTCGGCCGGACTTGATGTTCCTACTGCGTTGTCGATTTCGTGCTGCTGTGAGTGGAGCCTGTCAGATCCAATCTCAGCCTGGAGGTCGTTTCAGTTTTTTCGCTTGCTCGCACAAATCCGACCCCCTCGAGATTTGATTGAGCCATCAAGCTTCGTTCGCGATCGAGCTTTGACAAGAGTTGTTGTTTGCCCAACAAAAAAAGCCTCCCCAGTTGTGAACACCGCTGAGTAATCAGTGGGATCCGATCCCTAATTGTTGCATTCCAGATTTTTTGTCCTACTCATGTATATCGTGCCTCATTTCCCAAGGTTATGCGGAGTTTAACCCGCGTACCACCTGTATATCAGGGAATCATCAGCGTATTATCCAGACGATCTTACTGACAGATTCAGAATTGAGAAGGCTAAAGCTTTTCCTACGTTCTATCTTTTTAGTGATTTCGACTCTCTGCAATCAGAAAACGTCCTTGAGAACAATCAGTTGGCGTTCCGAGTGGCCGAGAAGCAGCTCGGCATCCCCGCTCTGCTGGATGCCGAGGACATGGTCAAGTATCAAGTCCCTGACAAGCTTTGCATCGCCACTTACGTCTCCCAGTTCTACCAATACTTCGAAGGAGGTGAGCGACCAGAATTATTTTCCGAGACCAGCGCTCGAGCCGGTGGTCTTCGGGATCGATGCACATATGCTGCTCATTTCGCTTGGGAGACGAACTAAACCCATCACTCGTCCTCAGGTATGGCCCGCATGAAGCCCGCCGCCTCCACTCCCCAAAACTGCATCGCCCCCACGAGCAGCAGTTTCAATATCGGGCCCCCAACCAAGGTATAAGTCGCTCTGTTCTCATGTTCCTCCACTTAAGCTATCCTACGAGTACCAAACCTTTCGATTTAAATGAGCTCTGAAACAACGGCACTATCGCTGTCGAGTTAATCTAGTTGGTCCACGCTCACCCACGGGATCGTATATAATAACGCTGTCCAAGCAGCGAATGACGCTAATCGTAACTACGGTGATCCCAGTCGAATCGAGTCTGGTGACGATGGAATGATATCGAGTCTGAGAAAGCTTCGTTGCAAACGCCTTCATACTTATGGATCGAGTGATAAAACCGTGAAGGAACTCGGAAAACGTCCAAGAGACGATCGTGAGATCTCTGATTTGAAGTCGGTTTTTTATTCCCTGTCGGTTGTTGTAAACAAGCAAAACAGATGTCTGGGAGTGCGACATCTGCGCTGGGAACAGATGTTCGTGAATCCGGGATTTGAACTGTAAATATGACGAACAATTACGAAAACGATTCTCCCCAAACCCTAGCTGCTGCCGTCGATGAGCCATGCTCAGTCAACGTCATATGAAATAAACTGCCGATTCTCTATTTGAATAAAACTGAACTGCTACTGTTTATAGTGTCGTTGTTCTCTGGTTCCATCGACGTGTTGTTCGTTTCTTCTTGGATAATGGATGTGAGTCAGTCCCCACAAAGGTAAGGTAGGCGGCGGATCGGAATCTTTAATTCCGTTGGAAGCCAAGATTCCTTGATGGATGTTTTCCGATTGGATACGTTCAGCTGGATTGTTAGATGTAGGGCGTGTTGAAGCCGTGGGGAGCTCCATGGTGTCACATCACGCGACGACGATCCTGCCGTCCTCGTCGAATTGAGTCGCCTCCAAACAGAGCTGAAGAAAGGGCACTTCTATAAGAGAACTCTCGAAACCTGCTCACAGCGATCCCCGAGGAAGGAACCACGCTGGAAGAAACTTCGGATTCCGGTCGGTTCGTCTTAGCTGGAAGCGGCCATCTTCGGACTCGGAGAAGCAGATTCACGAACTTCGGCAGGGATACGCTAAGAATCATATTCTCGTCGGTCCCGATCGTCTGAATAAACTCAGTATACGCGGGAGCCTCGGCTATAACGAGCTCTAAGGATGGTCTGGGACGGAAACAGAGTCGCCGTAGAACAGAGTCGAATCAATCAAGTAAGGGGAGAGAAGGGACGGGTTAAGAACCTGTAGATTAGAGCCTATGATGGAGTTTTCTTTCGAGACGAGTCCCATTTGAAACGAGACCCTACATGAACCGTCTCGAGACACTCCGGGGCTTTCATAAATCTAGTAGAGCATGAAACACCAAGTCATTGAGACAACTCACGAAGTATTCAGTTAAGAGTGATGAAGCCGCTGACGTATTATAGTTCGCGAGGGCAGTGGGCTGCAAAGAAATGAAAATTTCCGTCCGTCTTCGATCCTACGTCAAAAAGGCAGCTAGAGCCGAGGATCGGAAATGCCAGGAGGGATAAACAGGGGCGGGGGTAATTTCGGGGGAGGAAAGTGGAGAACCGAATACTTTTTATAGAACTCGCCGACGAGTTTAGAGATCGCGGGGTCATGTAGCGCTTCAGAAACGAAGTGATTCCTGTGAAAAGACTCACAGCTTCCGCGAGAACTGAGTTCTGAACTTCGCTGAGCGTCTCGAAAAAGATCGTCTGATTCGCTTCGGGGCAAATTCGTCGCCCTCCTCGTCCTCCGCCTCTGCGGAAGCCGAAGTCGAATAACGGTGAAGATCTGCCGCCGGGGTCGCCCGCTCCGCTTTGATTCGTCTCTCTCTGGCGCCTTTCGTAATTAATCGTCTGTAACGAGTCCGCTTATTCCGTTTGGGAGCAGATTTATCGAAAGAGACAGCTGAAACTCAAATCCACTGGCACCAACACGCTTGAGGCTGCATAATGTCCCCGAAACTTGGACTTCTTCCGAGAACTCTCGGCTCGAATACTCACAGCGTTCCTCAATGAGTTTTTCAAAAGCCGGACAATAGCGTATTCAGTTACTCTGTCAACGGGACTCTCTTGACTCGCATTCTTGAAGCAGGCATGTCCTGAAAGCACAGGTGAAGGAGGCTCAGAGAAGCGCGGTCCAACTAGCATGACGGATGTTTCTCAAGGAAAAGGCATCTTGGGAACGATCGCACTTGTGCTTTCCAGTGAAAGTCTCGAATCTCACCTCGGGCGTAACAATGAAAGCCTCTGCGAGCGGAGCCGAACGAGGAGATCCGACCGAGCTCGGCGACTGAGAGGGCTGCCAAGACTCCGAAAACCAGAACGGCTTTGATCATGATGATCTCGTGATTGCTACGAACACCCGTAGTAGCAGGCTTTTATGCATCCGACGACTTCGTGGCCTGCTTCCAGGTGATGTGATGCATGCATTGACGCGAGAGTCACGGACTATTCGAGAGAACCGGAAGTCAGGAGAAGCCTTCTTGCTGCCATTCGACCGTTCCGTTAATCACTCCTCCGAACAGCTTGACACTAACTCTTTCACGCTCGAATTTTCCGGGGAAAGATCAGCGCTCGGAAAATGTCCGAGTCGGACCCTCGGTTCGGATCAGACCTCCGGGCGCCTTGTCAGTCGGATAGTTAGCCCAGCTGAGCGCCCTTGGAGAGATTAGTCCGAGGAGATTTTGATGCTAGCGCAGTGGAATATCCGGCTCTCTCCGGCGCGACATGTGCTGCCGTAGAAGCTGCGACTCTCCTGCGTTGCATGATCGTGAGTCATTTCTCTGTTAGAAGAGTGGATGTTGGGACAGAGAATCATCTTGAGTAGTCGGTTGATATCTGGTTCACTTGAGAAATCGGAATTCACACGCAGCTCATTCATAGTTGTTTTTGAGGGAACTCTCGAATCGGTGGCTGCTATACATGAAAAGAACGACGTTCTCATTTTCGAGTGCCTAGCGGAACGTTTGAGCGCCGGAAGATGAAAACTGAGAGATGAATAACTTTTGTGCTATGGCGGGAAGCGAACAAGCTCGACAGGAATCGAAAACGACCTCGCGACGTGAAAGGAGCGTTGATCGCGGATCAAGCGACAAACGACATAGTCAAGGAGCGATCGTCAGGGGATAGCGAAATTCACTCCAAGGTAGTGAACCCTGGTCGCGATTCAGTGATGTGGTCCCAGATTCCGGATCCCCAGCATCCATGGATGCACGTGTGGTCGCTGACGTTGTTGCGGTTAGGTAAACGTTCCGATGCATAACTTTCCGGCTTATGCAAGCTCTGATGAAGACGGAGATTCATCGGTTGGTCTGAAACTGCCACTACCGCCTTCGACTTGGTTCTATTCACTCGTGGCTTCTTCGTTTCTCACGATCTTGTCAAGGAGAAGAACATCTCTTGTAACGGAGTGGTTTTCTACGTCACTCAAACGCTGGCTCAGCAGACAGAATTCATTTCACCATAATCCCGTGACCATCCAGTGCCCTGGTCTGTCGGATCAGATTGGGGAACACAAACAACGGACAAGGCAAACGTGTGTCTGTAACGCAAAAGCCGTCAGTTCGCTTCTCTCCAAAGGCTTCGATCCGCTGTTCTACGGCAGCGGAGAGATCCACGGGAGTTCGTAATGGGGTTTCGATATCTCAGTTTGGAAGTTCTATGATGATCAGCCCAGGAGGCCACGCTGGAAATCAATCTCAATCCGATCCCGCTGACGAAAAGAACAACACTTCCGATTTCGAAGGTCCGCCCGTCTCTAGTTTACACCACCCCAGGTTGCTGTTGTTCGGAAGACTTCGGGATAGAGGGCGTACATTTCTGTTCTTTGAACTGTTCTTTGAAGACCCGTCAATCCTTGTCCAATGGGAAAGGATAATCATTCATCTTTATTGTGCGCGACATAATCCCTCTCATACCAGGGGCGAGTTTCCCTTCGCAGATCAATTCGATCATCGCTTCCGAGTAGACAATGTTGTGCCTTCACACACGATGACGGTTCCTATTTCTGTCTCTAGTAGCCCATTTTTAGGGCATAATGGGTCGAGAGATGGGTCAGGTATTCGCAGCATGTCGGGTCTGAATATAACCGAAGACGGCTGCTTCGGGAAAGGTCAGGAAACGTCCGCTAGAAGACCATTCTTAACCTTGAGCTGCCGGTATTCGCGTAGCGTAGATTTGGACTCCATCGATTCCTTCGAAGTCGACTCCAACCGCTTTGACCACGACTCCCTGGGTTGTCCGCGGAACTTGCTCCATTACAGTGTGCCTGGTGAATCCTCAGTCAGCTCGACGCCCTCATAGCCATGGCTCGACTTCAGAACCGTTGGCTCCACCGAATCCTTTCGGAATACATAATTATCTTGACTCTTTCTCTGGCTTCGAAGGAGTTCCGTTCGAGCCCTCCTCCATGGATATTTCCGCTGTTGTCGAGTTCGGTATGCCGAGGGCATATCGTCCCGCATCTCTCAGCCCGCTCTCCAAAAGTGGGTGGATTCTATTCGGTATTGTTATGACTGAATTGCGACAAGTGAGTTGTGAAATCGCCTTGCACTTTGGGCGCTTTGATTCGATCGAGATTCCAGAGTGTTCTCGCATCGACCCTCTGGATGGTTTGCATTCTCTATCAAAGTATCCCAGGGTTGGGATAGATGGTCAGTTTCAGCAAAAAGTTCGATCTCGAGAAATCTATGGGACCGGACGTCCGGTACAACCTTTCGCTGATTCTTGAGAGTCCTATCCGGCCCGTGACTCTGATGAGCTTCTAATAGGACCATCTCCCGCTTCCTCGGAGGTTGAGTTTCATGGACCTGTAGTCACCGAAACTCGGTGTTGCTTCAAGGAGCGTTTCCGCGCATTTTTCCACCAATAGGAGGATGTCGTCGGCGAAGAACGATCCCAGAACAGCAAAATATTCATTCTCACACATTCTGGAAGCGCGGACTCTGAATCCTATTCCCGTGTTAATGAGCTCTCAATCTGATATTCCGATGTATTTAGAGAAGAGCATAGGACAGAGCGGGCGTCCCCGACGAAGCCTCGTTGTTAGTGCCACATAGTCCAAGACGTAATACTCGTGTTTGAGGACTATGTTGTCATGCTCGTGCAGCAGTTGCCAGAGCAGTGGTGAACCGATTTCGGTCTTCTCCCTATTACTCCGTGCATATCCATGGAATTATTGACCTGACATGAAGAGTTGCGCATGTTTGGGGTTTACAAGCCAACCATTCCTGCCTTATAGCTTCTTTCTCATGGAAGTCCCCTGCGGAGACCCCCTCTTTGTTTCATAGGAGCGAACACGCAGGCGTGACTTGCGGCTCGTGACGAAACGAGATGAAGTCCTATGTGACACTCCATAACTACACTGATATAGCCTCGTCAGAACTCGATCTTGAACATGCAAATGAGAGTCGACGTTCATGCCTACTCCAACGTTCCTTCGGTCCAACAGCTATATGATGTCATGCTGGGAGATGGCATCGACTGAAAGCTCTGACAGGGAACCGCCACTAGCTCAGCGACAGCAGTTTCAGAGGGAGACTTCAACGTACTACATGGGGCATGCCATTTCTCATCGGTGCGGAATATCCTTGAGGGAAAAAAACTTGGTCACAGAAAGTATCTCAATCACGAGAACATCTATCGTGCTTCCGACTCAGACTCGGACCGATCATGAATCAACCGTGTGCGAGAATGCTTGATCATTAACTTCGGGTGGTATATCATTCCTTATGGAGCGAGCATCACGCTTTGAGCACGACATCTGCAACCCGTGCTCTCGACAACTACCTTTGATCTGATTGCTTCTAACTCGGACAAGGTTGAACCGAATCTTCCTGATGGGTCATAGTTTGAACTGTTTCACGAACTATTCCTTGGGATCCCGCAATGCATAATCCCGCAGAATCCTCAGATATATTCTCTCGAGTGGGGCGGGAAAGGTCACATTCAAATCTAGGGCCTCCTGTGAAAATCGCCGATGCCGACTTTGCGGAACACGACTCTTCTCGAAAATCTGTAGATAAGATAATAATCGATCCCCAACGCTAAGAGCGCGTCTTCTAATCTGGCTGTTCTCGTTCGTTACAGAGCCCGGTTCTCGTGCGTGCTAGCGAATGCACGGCGTGTTCAAACAAAGTGTTCCTGCTCGAGAGACTCATTGTTGGAACTAAACTGTACCACAGATCGTGTTTCCGTTGCTGTAGATGCGATTCGCTCCTGAACCCGGGTGCGTACGCACTGGCGGACGACAGTGAGGACCGATACGAGTGCACCGTGTGTCCAAAAGACGAAGGCCCGGAATTCAAAAAGGTAATCTCTCCGTCCCTTCGCGGTCCCTTCATTTCCTCTATTCCGATCTGATTTTACGAAGTGACCGGCCAGTCAGGGTTCCTTCGCGCGAATCAGCCTCATGAGCGCTCTCCCCCGCATTCCTGAATACCTGAGGCTTCATCTGCGGTTTCTACCCGCGCCCCTCCGAGTGCCCAGCATTAACCGAGCGCGTGATTTCGCTCTTTCTCAGATCATGCTTAAGAGCGAGATCGGAATCCCGCGAAGACGCGTTGAATCTTTCAGCTCAGAGTCGTCTTCCACATCATCCGAGTCGAGGCCTTCGTCGGCCAGCAGTAAGCAGATCGAAGCAATCCGGGAATTCGCTGGCACAGCCGGCTCCACGTCAGGCAGCGAACCCGAGCTCACGAGGTTGAAAGACTCACAACGAGCCGGAAAGGCTGATTCGCCGTTCTTGGCGATCCCAAGCTCCATTCCCGTGTCACCTTTGGCCAAGCAGTCGACTGTCATATCGGCAAGGTTCCAGCCCGGAATCTCGCACGACATCAAGAAACCCGAGGTAGCACCAAAACCTACAACGCTCCTCGCCGCCTCCAGGAAGGACATGGGATCCGAGAGTCATTCCGTGGCCAAGAACGACGTGATCAATGACTTGGCCACGACGAAGTCTTCGCGGAGTCCCTCTCCAACCAAGTCGACGAAAGACCACTCGGCCTGCTCCACACCCGACTTGACAAAGCGCCGGGAGAATCCCCGAAAAACACCAACTGAAGCGGATCCACTCCCAGAACGCCGTTTGAGCATAGGCAGCTCGAGGAGCAGTGAGGGCCCTCCTTCGTTCGACGAGCGCCTGAAGAAACTTTCGCTGAGGAGCCCGTCGGAGCCGAGCGCTTTCCAGAGAACCAGCAGCTTGCGAGCTCTCCCTACCATCGTTCCCCTGAGGTCAGACAAGCTGGAAACTGACAGCAAAGTTCGGTCGTTGAACTCACTGCTCATCCTACCCGACAAACCCAAACCCGCTCCACGGAAGCTGGGGGACAGTAATAGCAGCTATCAGAGTCCCTACGAGGGCAGGCGCTCAGCTAGTCCCTACATCTCAGTTCACGGCGACTACTCGTCGCCTTCGGCTAGCCCGACGCCGCTTCCCCGGAAGAAGCCCGTGCGGGAGAAGGAGGAGAAATCTTCTTCCGGGGATTCCACCGATGGCTCGAGCAAATCGGAGCCCGACGAAAGTTCAGCGAAACCTCAGCCTGGTGACAAAAGCCCCGTCCCGCCGAAACCCCGTCGCGGAATCGTTCGGAAGCCTCAACAGCAGCAGAAGACGACCAAGGAACAACGGAAGACTTCAATCGAGTCTTCGAATATCAGGCGAGTACTCTCTCCGCTTCATTCTTCCCAATTTCATTCCAATCTCAAAAACTTGAAAGCTGAAACCAAACTTCCCTCCCATAGATCTCCGGGCCGAACTAACTACCCGATGGCTCTAAACCCTTTCGGCGAATGCGGTGACGTCGATGATGATTCCCTGCTCTCCGAGACTGAACCCTCGTCGATTCAAACGCCAACATCGACGCCGGTCAGAGCAGAAAAAGTGCAATCGCAGTACCCGGGAAGCTTGAACCCTTTTCAGGACGATTTGGACGAACAGGAGGCAGAGCCTGCCTCGCGTGAAAATCTTTCGATTTCTTCTTCTTCCGATGCGATGCCGTCAAGCTCCATTCACAAAGACTCCTTGAACCCGTTCTCCGACGCGAGTCGAACGCCCTCCTTGAAGAAATCACCAAAGAAAAGAGCAGCACCACTTCCTCCCTCACATCCTTCAAACACGTCGCTTGTTTCGATGAACTCGCGCGATTCGGCGGCGAGCTCACCTTCGGTCACCAGAAACTCATCCAGCGTTTCCCGCAGCAAAGTTGCTCCCCCAGCCCTTCCCAGTCCCAGCGGTAAGCTAATTCGAATTACTCAGAAGCTGCTGAGAAATCGAGAAACCCGTGATTTTTCCCGGAGGACCATTTTCATCCGAGTTTTCGATCGTGTTCTCAGTTGCCCCACCGATCATGACTGAAGCTCGCAAGAAGAAACGACCCGCACCGAGTGTCCCGGTGCCCATGAAGAGGGAACTGCAGGCTGTCAGTTTGAAAGCAATCCAAGGCGAGATGAGAACCATCGAGAAGAGGCTGGTCGAATTAGAGACGCAGGGGAAGAACATCGAGTTGAGCTTGAGACAGCTTCCTCCACCCGGCGAACCCGGTAAGAGTCCTAGCTTCCGGACATGGGAGTGCGCTAGTCAGCTGAGTCCACCGCGCTCCCCGCGAGCAGGATTCCTCCCGGAGGAGGACATCCTGTGTTTCCTCTTATTCCTCTGCCATCCAAGTCGCGTTTAAGGACTCTGAAGTTTGTTCTCATTCCTACAGTCGATGAAACAGACACCAGCGCACCGCAAGAAGAAACGCTCATGATGCAGCTTTTCGAGCTCGTCAACGAGAAAAATACTCTGTTCCGACGACAAGCGGAGCTCATGTACATGTGAGTCGGAAGGATAGTTCTCTCGGAGTTGGCTACTAGGCTCTTGGTGGGAACGGCAGCCTTCTGAAACAGTCGATATAGCTCCTCTGACGTCTCCGAAAATCTTTCAGCAAGCGATACCAACGTCTGGAGGAAGACCAAATCGAGTTGGAATATCAGATTCGCCTGCTTATCAGTAAGCCAGGTAGGTCGGAGCGCTTTGATGCACAAGATTGAGTGTGGTCCTCTTTTCATCAGCTCAACACCGAAGAACCTGATACATATCTCAGATGAGATCCGATTCTCACCTAACTCTTGTCTTATTTGCATGTGGCAGCGAGCAAAAGAACTCCAGAGGACGACGCTCGTGAAGCGGAGCTCATACACAAGCTCGTCGAGATTGTCGAGCTGCGTAACGAGATCGTCGACGCTCAAGAAATTGATCGTCAGAGACTCACCAGGGAAGACGAGGATATAGAGGCGCAACGACTGCGCATGACTTCAAGAGGTAACCTCAATTCTCCAGCACTATTCCCTTCCCACCACAATTTTCCAATTCAGTCTCAAATCACAAAAAACGCAGCGTATCGTTTGCAAAGCGAACCCTAACACGGGCTTGATTGTTTTCTCCCAGCCTCCGGAACCAATTCTTGTGAGCCAGCCGAAAGTGAGAAAGGCGATAAAAAGAAGAAGAAAAAGAAGAAAGACAAAAACAAGGATAAGGATAAAGCGCCGGGAGACCCTGAGGAATCGTCGAAGAAGACCCTGAAGAAACTGTTCAAGGAGAAGTACAAGACACTCAAGCATGGCACCGTACTGAAGAAGACCTAAGATGTTTGGATCATTCGAAGTAGACGCTCTCTAGTTCTGAAGCGAGCGTCAACAGTTTCCGTCCCAGCAATGTGTTTTCTGCGATCAGACCTGTAGTGGTCGCCTCCCATCAAACAAATATCCACTCAACTCGAATACGTATCAGGAATCTGTCTCCTGGAGTTCTTCATCGTTCGAACCTCGCTTCTCGCGCGGTGAATGTGCAATTACATGCTTGAAGTCGACTCCTAGGCTCTAGCGACCTCGGAAGAGCGGGAGGATTCCGGTCAAAGTACTCCTCTGATTTCCCAAGTGTTCAGACAATGCTTCAGCAAAAATCGAATATGCTACGTTACTTCTGTTTCGTTAGTGATCGCTGGAACGATCGCTCAGAGTTCGAAAATACATCTCTTTGAACCGAAATGCTGGTTTTTTTTTCTAGTGAAGACTCGCACGACTTTTTCATCATCATCGTCCCACGAACACTTTGAGAGTTCACCAGTGGCAGAACAGAGAGAAAGCTCGTTTGAAACCCATGCAAGAGCTCGTGAACTTTTATATCCGACTCTGCGACTTGACTGCTACTCGCGAGAGCTCAACTCTGATAGGAACAGACATTCTTTCCAGACAGAAAACATTATTTTCGTTCCACCAAGGCTTTATTCAAGAATCAATGACTCGGTTCAGGGAATTCAGAGGAACGCCTCACGATGTTCTTCACCTCATCAATTCAGTGGAAGTAAAGGCCGATGTCTTTGTATCGCTGTGAACAATATAGAAAATGAATTCAAAAATCACAGTTATGGGGGCGTAGCGAATTTCGCGTGGAACTTTCAAACAGCGATTCGATTCCGACGACAACTCCGCGTATAACACCACCTACCGTTTCCGAGACAGTCGGGAGCCAGTAAATAGTCGCATTCCAACAAGTGTGGAGTATAATCTTTGTTATTCGTTGAAACTCCTTCTGTAAAGGTCCAAAACGAAAATTCCCGATTGGATTAGAGGCTAGTCATTACTGGCATACCACATGGATTCGCAGCGAGGCTGCCTTTCGCTTCCATCCGAGAGTCATTCACTAGGGCCTGCTGAAAGGGGTAAAGAGAGCTAGAAAAAAAAACGATTATCGATCCGAGTCCGACGAACCTCCACAGAGCCGATGATGGCCCGAAACTGCAAAGGAAAACATCGTTACACATAACAGGTTCAAAGCTCTGCCTTTGATACTTGCTTGTGAAATTGTGAGATGAGGCTCATTACGGATTAGCGTGCTCATTCCCCTATTCGCATTTTTACTTTCTCCACCCATAACTCACTGAGCTGCTAAATAGTTTGGGCGATTTCACGCAAACGTCAGCAACAAAGTCGGCCATTGTGGCATTCTTCATGAAATCCGCAACTTTCGATGCAATCACGGCGGCAGGCTATAAGTGATCCGAATATCCCATTACTCGCAAGCTCCACAGAATCAGAGTTTTCTGTTTTCCGTTAGAGTCTCTGACGAGCTTCCAGCCGGAGTTCAGTACCTTACCTTTTCAGGGAGCAAAGTCATGGTACAGTTGTTGATGTACTCAATTGCTCCGTACTGCAGATCTACAGGGGGAAAGATACGAATGCAGTTATCCTGGTTGGAGTCCATTCACAGTCCCAGCAGCGCACCGGATCAATGGACGGACAAGATCTCGAATCTCGATTGACTCGAAGAGCTCACGAACTGTTTCGAGATCAATCATCCCAGCTATGACTGTAGATGGAGCTCACCGCAAAAGTAGTTCGGAATGATAGTGTCATTTGTTAGGCCATTTGCAGATGCCGAAGACAACGTCAAGGATGCGACCACCACCGCAAAAGTGCTGGAGAGCATCTTTGAGCACGCCATCTCGAGTAACCTGCTTCCTTTCGCGCCCTCTTGAGTTATAGCGGCTCCACGCTACACCGGAGCCCGGCAACATCCAGGCGCCAATCAGACCACGAGTAAAAAATAGTTCTGGCATCGATTGATTATGATTACAGAGGCAATGTTTGCGATCCAATCGCCAAAGTTCGCATGGTTCTTTTTTTGCGAGAAAGAGTTCTCCACAGCAAGAGTTTCGTGTAGCTCGCCGTGCCATCGAGGACTCGCTCCAGCCTTCGCGATAGTATGGAGTTGGCCTTCCTCGGGGGATCGAGTGGATAGTTGGAGAGAGGGCTACAACGAGCCGCCGTTTGAGCAGGGTATTTATTAGACTCAAAAATAGAAGAAACTCGTCCCGTCCAGTTCTGGTGAACATTTGTTTTTCGTGCTCATTCGTCCCGCATACCGCACATACAAAGCTTGACTTGTAATCTTTCCCGATATTCACTAGCCTATCCATGCGAAGCAGAATGTGATAGATTTCACATTGGTCACATACGAGAAGATCTTTCAACGTAACTCATTTAGTCATCAGTAGTTCGTGTTAACATGGTGGTAGCGATGGAGACCTCAGCCTGTCTGGCTGACTCTGGCTCGACCGCAGACTCCTGATTCACTGAGGTTCGTTCGGGTGAGGGTTGGCTGCGAAGCCGTGTCCACATAGACCTAATGACGGATGAACGTGACGGACAAGAGCGCTGCTGCGATTGTCATCGCACTGATTGTCAACGATGATGAAGAATTGCACGCCTCGGTGTGACATTCGCAAGAAGTCGTCTTCACTATGTTGTCAGCTGAAAGAATTTTCATTGCAACAGGGTCAGATTCCACGAGCTGATCAGTGACGTGACGATTCCGGTCTATCTAGAAAGCTCTATTGTTCCGGAAATTTCCTCCCTCGAATAGAGAAGGAGAACCTACGTGCATCTGTCCTCGAACAGCACTGCGTGATACTAGACGCGAATTCTACGGTTGCGGGCGGAACCTCTGCGCTCAGGGAGTCTGGATTCCAGATGAATCACTCGGACTCGGATCTGAGCGCAAGGCTCTCGGCTGCACCCAAAGAAATTCGAACGAGCAGTATTCCCGAGAATCAATCGCCCAAAAATTTGACCACTCACCGGAAGAGAGACAGACTTCCCGTTTCTTGGCGTACATCATCCATCCGCAGCGTCGGTCATGACTTACCACACCGCCCGTTTCGATAATCTGACAAAATGATATTGCTTGATGAGTGAGGAACGCATTCCCGATACGATACGCCAACCTTTGGTCCCGATTGCTTATGGAAGGAGGCTTTTCAGCCGTTGCTGAGAGCAGTCCAAAGATTCTATCACAAGGACGCAATTTTCACCTCTAGTCCGTCATATCGAGCAGTTACCGTCGTAACGATGGATCGACATTCGGGCTATGGTGTATCCATACCAAGAGAAATCGATTTCGAGGAACTATCGCCGGATAGATGCACTGAACTCCGTTTCGACATCTCACGAGCCCGAAAATCAGGGGCTGAGTTCGTTTACCGGAACCGTTGGAGGAAGTCCGATCGGTTATATACACAGATGACGACGCGAAGGCTCACCTGGTGTCTGCAAACAACGTAGGGGTGTTTATCCGGGTTGTTCCGGTGGGGTGCTTCGTTGCAGTCTCTGAGGAACTGTTTATCCAGAGGCGTTTTGGCACAGGCTGTGTCGTTCTTCGAGTTGCAGACGTAGCATCTGAGCGCAGAGACCTCAGACGACAACGACAGGACGACAGCAGCGACCAACAGCACCAGGAGATGTGAGTTCATCATGTTGGTAGGTGAACGATAGTGAGAATCGACTGGTGGCGGTGTCTGCAACTCCTCCTTTTTGTGGTTTTCCAGGTGGCAAGGGCACGGAGGCTATCAACTGCGTCACTTTAACAAGCTGCGGTCTATCCAGTACTGGATATCGTTCCCAAACACAGATCCCACTCGGCGATTTGCAGCTACATCACATGTTCACTATTGTGACACGATGGAACGAGTGAGAGGGAGGAGAATAACGATCCAATGTGCTTCGACGCGAGCTGTGCTCAGCCTCATGGAAACCCGAGCGCGATCCGTCACTCCAGAATAAAGCGGTCTCATTCTAGAAACGACTCCAGCCTTGAGATAGAATCCCACGAGAATCCCCCAAGCGTCGACATCGAAACATTGGAATTGCGTTACGCTCTTCAAAGATGAATTGTTGATCTTCTCCGGAAATCCCGTTTTGGATAGAGCTGAATGCATGGCCTTCATATCGTCATCTCTGTATTCGCCCGATAAGATCGCACTCAATGGAGGAGGCATCTGCTCTTCCGTTGACACTTCCTGTCGGCAGTCCCGCTTCAAACCAGCCTGTTACAAGATCTCCTGGCTTCCTTTGACGATTTCCACTCACGCTCGAGCTCAATGAACGCGCCGTACTCCGGTGCCAGATTGCGGGTATTGTCCATCTGATAACGTCGCCGGTCGTTGCAGCTTGATGAAGATTAGAATTTCGTGACACCATCGCTGCTTTCTCGAGAGGACCCAGGAGCTTCTGAGAGCAATGCCTCCGAGCAGGACAGTTCTGACGATAGAAGCCCCGCTATGCATTAGGTCTAGCAGAAGACTTGGGGGAGCGGTTTTCGGAATGGAATCAGAAGACTCGCGGGCGGTTTCCGGATAACGCGTCCGTACGGACTCCGTCGACTTTTCTTAGAGAGTGTTGCTGAAGATCGCATGTGGTGTGCATGTTGCTCAATCACTCGTCCAATCAATATAACAATGCTATCGAATCAGATCGGGCTCGTTACCTACGGCAAATACGATTTGAAAGGACAGCCGTTCCAAAGGTGGTGATGCTCTTGGCTCCACGCTTTGTGAGTCTACTTCTTACTGATGCGAGAAATCGAGCGTCGAATCACTGAGTTTCTTTGGACGAACAAGCCAGGGCAGTGGGAGCGATCAGATGATGCTCAGACGCAGGATGATGTAGGAATCGCTCATTATCCGTCGTCGATCCGAAGCAATGATGCCGAGCTTCTGTTCGATTCGAGGACGAGCGCTCCGCCCACTTCTTGATTGCAGACGACACCAGCTCTGATCAGTTTCTCTAGGATTGAAGATCTAAATGCCGCGTCAGATGCTGACACGGAGTCGTCAAAAGCCACGTAGGCAACTTGAGGCGTTCCAGACTTCTCCTGTTGGCAAACGGGGGACAGTGGACCCGGCGGCGGATCCCCATCATCAGCCCCTGGCAAACTCGAAGGCATGAGGAGGTGAACTACCACCTGACCCAGCTTCCAACAGATCACGGATGTTCCGATCAGTACTTCTCCAATAGGGGGAAAGTAGCGAATTCCGAGAGCGCCCTATGTGGGACAGGTGATCCAGACACCGAACACGCGCTGGTGGAGTGCGACTACTTCATCACCAAAATGGAATCGCCTGGTGGGGCTGCTCATGCCTGACAAAGTCAGGGCCAGTCACCTCTCGTGATAGGTCGCCAACATGGTCCGCGTGACGTCCTCGACTGAGAAATTCTCGACCAAGAGGCTTCCGAAGCGATAAACGGAGCTTGGCCTGGCTGTGGAGTGACGCCGGAGCTCCCCCGGAATGGTCGAGGTTCCTGCGATTTTTGGTTTGAAATATTTCAGAGCGCGGCAGTATTTCAATCTATCTTTCGAGAGAAAATTCACCAGACACACGCAGTGATCTTCTTTTATCACTGGAGCCCACAGACCGAGAGCCTGAGAAGAGGAATTCACGTAAATTTAACCATCGAATCGATTGGGCGATTGAAAGCTTCCTCAACAGGTAAGGAAATACGCCTCAAATAATTGCGTCGAAGAGAACTGCTCGCGGACGAATTCTCGATGCGGTCCACTTGCCACTTCGGAGGATGCCCTCTATCTGTTTTCCTGTTTCGCGCGTGCTTCGCGGGAGCGTCTCTGTTCATATTGCCGGAGGCCGGGCAAAAGACGGTCAAGCCAAACATGTCATGTGTGCATCGGGATAGCTCATGCAATGCCATGTGCGCAACTCAGGATGTGTGCATCATCCAGCAAGATAGTGGACCGGCTGGAGAGGAGACATCTTGAGTACCGCAATCAATATCTTTCGGCCGATGAAGGGGAACAGACCGAATCAGCGAGCCCTCAGTACACAGGGGTGTCGACATGTCCTGGTTCCCGGTTTGTAGAGCCGAAGCGAAAGGTCTGCCAGTGGAATCAAGGTATGCTCCGAGCCGGCGATCGATATTTCGCCGCTTTCGGTCAGAGAGTTACATGGATGGCTCCGATCGGAATTCGGGAAGACTTCTCACGTTTTCCACTCATGGCCAGAAGTGAGTCTTCGTGATTATTGCATTTTCCAGATTGGAGCGTTACGGAGTAGAATTCCTCCAGCCCAAAACAAGCTTTATCAGTCCCACAAATTTCAAAGGATGTCTCATAGTTCATTGGGATTTTTTGTCAGTTTTGAATGAGTTTAATGTATCGATCTCAGGTACCTTTCGTAAGCGGGGTGGAAACGGTCCTCGCCTCGTGGGGGTAGAATCGGACCGGGTGTTCTTGGTCCGCTCGGGCACTCGCAGCATCTTCGGATTCTGCCGATGCTTTTGGCCGTGCTCCGCATTCAACATACACTCAGAAAATCTTTCGAGTCACGTGCCGAGACCTCATTTGGAGCAAAAAGTGGAGAGCATTCTTCGATGAAACTCAAGCGCTTTTATCTCCGTCCGCCAGCTCGGCTGAATATGATGGTCGCGAGAAGAAGGTTTACAGCTCGTTTTCGATCAGTTCGGGAAATCTGTCAAACCTGAAGCGGATATTTGTGATAGCATGAAGGGTGCGGACTCAATGTTGAGGGATTCATTGTTTCAGTGACACCATTGCGATCGACACCAGTGGTCGGGAGGTCAGAGATCTCCAGCTCATACGAATCGGATCGAGTATGAAGATACCGAATTCGTCGAAGACTCTCGCATCCGAAGACCTGCGTTGGACCTGAAGATTCGCGAACTTAGCGTCGTCTGTAGGAATACGCAGTTTTCGGCCCACTCAAGACGACAAGTCCTCTCGTTCGAGATTCTTTCTCCAAAGTGCTGCTGAGAGCTCCCACTTCCAGGACGGACCCTTCTCCGGATGAATCTTCCTCAACATCACTGGCTGGTGTTTTGCGCTAACGTTGTTATCGATGCGACGATGTAGCCGTCTTCCACGCTCAACGACCAGCTCGTATCGCGTGACCGACTGCGACGGCTTCAGTTTCTGCTATGCGATGAGCCACACATGCCGAATGAAGGAGGTTCAATTCAAGTCGTGGATTCTCGTCAGCTTCCTTCTTTAGACAACGACCCCCGTCGAGGATGACCCGTACTTTGGGCATTGAACCGCGCAGATCGGTCAAGATTCGCACTCCCAACAGCGGGTCATAGTCGACCCATCCTTTACAGGAGGTCCCGAATTGCAACTCTCTGCGTCCTCCGATTCAGGTTGCCTGTGTACCGCAGAGCTCGGAAAAACGTCTTTCTCGTGTTCCGGCTGCTCGTTGATTCTTCGATCCAGTTCATTGATCTGGTTAGAGGCTGGTGACTCTGATTTTGTTCGGAAAACTTGGAAAATAGAGAACTAGGAATGTTTCTGCGGGGAACGATGTCCCGGGTACAATGGATGATATACTTAGTGGATGAGAATTTCCGATCGAAGCTGGCTTGGATCATACGTAATGGTGATGAACTGTTGAGCACCCTTTCGATTCCGATGAAACTTGCCAGACAGATCTTGTACGGGACTGCATGCGACGGAATATATACAGGGACTCACGATTCTGCGTGAGTGAAATAAAGTAGGAAAACCTCTTCCTGATGCTCTTCCGGCTCCAGACTCGCAACAGGCTCGATCGGCAAGTTCTTGCGGGAAGCCCGCGCGGAGAGCTCTTCATGAACGTCGTTCGACACAGTAGCTCAAACCGCTCCCACGATGTGGCCATTTTGGGTTTTCGGGGTCTAGCCATTTTAACGAGACGGGGAGACGGTTGAGGACTACATGGTCGGCCGAGTCCTCCTTCCAGAATCCGGAACATTTTACGCTTCATGTTCATTCAAGTCATGTGATATCGAGGAAGCGCTCTATTTTCCCTCATAGTCCAGGCTAGGCCCTAGAATTCGTATCCGAGACGTGCATCTGGAGAATGATTATAGTGCGATCCACCAACGATTCGTCAAACTGGAATAAGAGTATGCGGCCCATGCGCTTTGTTGCGTATTATTAGAGGGTGTTGACTACTCCTCCCAGTGCCATAAAACTCGGTGGAAATTGGAGGGAAATGTGCCCAGAACTAGCCATCAAGTTTTCTACGAATATCATGCCTTAACCCCCTTCGCCGCCTCAGTCGGTCCTCTTCGAAACGCTAGCTTGGTCTGCTACAGGGCTCCATGTTGCCGACGACTTCCAGACGTCTCTCCACTTGTGAATGCCTCGAACGCGACGGTTGACATGTGGCGATTCAGTAGACGAAGCCTATTCCTTCATTCCAGTATGTGCATCGGGCAACAGCGTACAGAGATCCATTCTTGAGAATGGTTCTCAGAGAACATCGTTGTCAATCTTCACACCACTACATCTTGAAGCGCAAGAGCGGAATTCAAACCTCCGGAGCAGCATGGTATTCCGGGACCAGAAAGCTTCGGAATCGAACGAGGGAGTAGCCGCTGATATCTGCATGACAGCTCCTTCTGTTGAATTTTGGCGCGCCAGCTGTTCGTGGAAATGATGATGACGACATCACTCTGCGCCACCACCGGTCGAGTTCGTTGATCGAATGTTCTCAATTTCAGCAGCAAAAGCTCGGAGACATTTGAAGTTGCAAGTATCGCAACTGCGCATTGTTCTGAGAATAAGAGAGACTAGCTCTTTTGAGCACTCAGAATGGCCACTCGGCCCGAGTTGGGTCTCGAACGAGTGAAGCAAAAGCTCGAACAATGTTTTGAAAGTGGCGACTACTATCATACACATCAAATGTACAGAACTATTTATTTCAGGTGAGTCTAAGATCGCGAAACAGTCGCGACTTCCTACCGCGTGCCGAGACTTCTGTGCTCCTAAGCTCATTCTGTGACAAAACCCGGACCCCCTGTTCGCGACTTTCTTACGACAGAGGACTTCCCATTTCGCATTCAATTGCCGGAGCTCAATCTGTCAAAATGTTGAGCGCTCCACATTTTCCATTCGCGTGTGATAGTACACCGAGAATTCCCGTTTTGGGACTGGATAATCTGCTCTTACCCTGGAAGAACTCGATAAAACGTCGCTAGGGTGGTGGGAGCACATGGACAACTTTGAAGCTGTGTGCCTATTCCACACGTGTTGTCTGGCAAGTTGGAGTGTAACTCAGCTGAAAGCTCATCAGGCCGCTGATCCACGACATCTCCCTTTCCGTTGTGCCTTGTATGGCTGAGGGTATCTGAAATCCAGTACCTTGTTGCAGATTCAAAAGGCAGGAGAAGTACGCAGAATGCCAGGAAATCATGTACGAGGGCGCCGAACGCCTCCTTTCGAAAGGAGAGCTCAATTCCGGTGCCGATTTGGCGAAACTCTACCTTGAAGTTCTCTCAAAAGGTTCAATCCAAGCAGATGCCGAGATATTAAGGAATTTGGCAAAGCTTCATTCCATGATGAAACCCTCAAGCCCTGAAAGAATCGATTTCACCGGTGAGTCTGCTGTCCCCATCGAATGAGCTCATTGATGCGTCGAGGTGTTCCTCAAGTGAAGTGACGCCCCATGACTTCGGTTCAGCTAGAAAGTACAATTTCCAGGTGAATGTCTCCAATACTCAACAGTGCATGGAGATAATTCTGACAGAAAATCGTTCGGACACCCAAGTTTGCACAGACTCCTCGCTTTGAACTACTGGGCCGAGACCAACTTCCAAGATGCGAAATACCACTTCACGCGGTCCTTGGGTCAGTGTTCTCCGACCTAATTCACTTTTATTGGGATGATGATAATGTGGCGACGCTTCAAGAACAGGAACAAATTCGGAGAGTCCTCTTGGAGCAGTGCTCGAGGCTGTGTCCTAATCGAGATTTTCGATTCCAGACGGTACAAACTGTGCACTGATGCTCATCGAATACCACCTGAGTAAAGGTTATAGATCGGAAGTCGATCTATTCATAGCGCAGACAGTTTTGCAATATCTTTGTCTGAACAATCAGCAGACTGCCACAGTGGCTTTCTACGTGTACACTCAATCCCACCCGAATGTGGAAGGTCCGCCTTTCGTTCTTCCTTTGTTGAATTTCATCTGGTTTCTGTTGTTAGCGGTGGAGACCCGAGCGAACTTGGCGATTTTCACTGTTCTTTGCGAACGATATAAGAACTTCCTCACTAGAGATCCGATGTACACTGTCTACCTAGATAAGATCGGTCATCTTTTCTTCGGCAAACCCGTCCCAGTGCCCGAGCGACATCCAGCTGGCGGATTCCTCGGTAACATGTTATCTCAACTGATGACAGAGCTCGATGATGAAGTCGGGCTGGGAGTTTTTATGGAAGATGTCGACTGAACGTCCAGCGATTCCGAGCTTCTAGGAAACGCGAATGTGGTCGGTGGAGAGATCGCCAGAAGAAGATCGAGACTTTATTTTTTCCTTGTGCAGAAGTGTGATGACTCCAGGGGTCGGAAAGAACTGGAATTTATACTGAATGATAGATGCTTGAAAAATCGCACTCAGTCAGAGACAGATTTTCGGACAATAAATTATACAGGCTCAGCCAGCCAACTAGCAGTCAATCTTGACGCGTGTGCGACAACGGATGTGCCTAAGTTTGCGTCAGCGCGTATGATGCGGGAACGAAATCGCACCGTGCGGGAAAGACACCTGTTGTGTTCAGGCAGCTTGCTCTATAATACGACCAATGCCCTTCGTGGAGAGCCATTCCCCGTCACGAGCATGAACAGCGGCAATAAAAACCACTCGTGGTTCAAACGTTGTCATCTGAGTTTTTTTTCTCTCCTCATGATCCTCGGAGTGCACCTCGCCTTCTTGGGATCCGAATACACCGAGTCGAATGTCAGAACTGAGCATTAGAACCCCCAGGTTTTGCTGCTGAGATCCATGATAGGAACGAGAGAAAGCTATAGGTCTCGAACCCGCTGATGTTTTCCTTTTCAGGATGGTCACACGATCGGCTGTCTCATGTGTCCTTAAGGCGAAAGCGGCAGATGGTCTCATGATTTCTGGCTGACCAACAGTAGAGGCGACACTTCTGGACGCGAGGTCCCGGCTCCATGATATGCTGCTGATGGAGATCCCAAATGCTTTCATCCACTCAGCTCAATGAGACCAGCTTTCCGGACTTGTGAGAGCTCTCCGCTTCCCTTCTGAGAGAGAACCCCGACCGACCAAAGGGTGATTCGAGGCGGCTGGGACAGGTTTCCATCGTGGGTTCGACAATTTATTCACATCACCATGAACAGCACATTTTCAACAGAGGAACTTGTATCTCAAGAAGAGCAAGGAGCTCATCGAGAATCTTCAGTATAGTACATAGTGGAAAGTTCTGTTCGCATTGAACGACGGCCGCTTTCATCGCGTGCTCCACCGACGTTTGACGAATCTCGTATTGCACACATCGCCATGACGAACATTGTTCCTTTCGGGAATCCTGGATTCGAACTCGATAGTTCTCGAGGGGGAGCTGAATTTCGACCATTCACATTCGTTAAGCAGTTTGGCCGCACCCATCGGAAGCGTAGCGCCGAAGAATGCAAGCTAGACTCTAGGTGTCACGCAAGTCTATCAGTTGCAATCTTCGGATTGTGATACGTTTTTCGTGTAAACTCGTCCATCGCTGGACGAGGCATTTGAACTAACGGCTGGTGGCATTCTCATTTGAGACCATTCCTCTTCTTCAATAATTTGTTATTCGTTTCTCTCAAAGATTTAAGCTGAGTCGCGTTGTCGTAGTCGACTCTCATCGTAGCCAAGGCATTGGTCATCTCGTGTTGGACTTCTCCCCACTGCGCGTTTTCTTCCCGCAGAACCTGGACGGACATGAGAGGCGTCTGTGGCACCTGATGACACTGAGCGATCCAACTGAGGAAGGAGTTGACCGTGAACTTTGGAGAAATCATTCCCATCCTCATCGCTCCCATTCGATCTCTCGCTCAATTATGTCATTCTCCAGTTCGAAAACCCCGATGGATGTTCTGAGAGGCTCACCTGTGGCCCAGTAACGTCTCAATGTCCATTCGCTTGGCTGGATCCGTGTGTAGGAGTCCGCGAATGATATCTTTTGCCTCTTGCGACACATTGGCCCATTCCGGGTTGGGGAATTCGTATTCTCCAGCGCGTATCCGCTTCTTCATCCCTGAATAGGAAGAACTTTCAGTCTCAGCACCGAGGGAACAATCGCTAGTCAGACACACCAAGATCCTAATGAAGCCCTAGTCGAGATGACGACGTCGCCGTCGACGATGACGACTCCATTGATGCAGTAGCGAGTCAACTGTGACGTCATGCTGAGCACACTTGACATCAACAACCGTCGGCTTTGACTTGACGCTTCATCGAATTGAGGATCAGCGAACCGGGATCGACCCAAGTCTGCTCCTCCCATGGAGGATACTTCATCAATCAGGTAGAAGACGTGGGCATGATTAATACTTCGAGCGCTTTCGCGTATCCCTCAGTTCCTGTCCTGCTTTGCCAGGGCACGATTCAGTTGTGGATCTGATAACTCAATATTGTCGCCGCTTTGTCGCCAATGCTCCAAGGTGGGAGCTAATGTTGAGGATCAACATTTTGACTGACGTCACATTGCTGGCACGTCGCTGAAATAAGAAGGCTCCAGCTCACCTGGGCTCATGGCAAGTCCGTGATTCGAATAGAAAGGGGGGAATCCGCAAAGTAGAATGTACATGATTACGCCTAGAGACCACATATCACAGGACATATCGTATTTTTCCGGGCCAAGAACCTCCGGCGCTACGTAATAAGGCGTATAGCACGGCGTTTGCAGCTCCTGCAAAACGATTCGCGACTGTTACCATCGTCTCAGGAATGTAAGCATTGCTGTTGGTAGGAGCTTGATTGTCGCAAAAACCTCCTTCTCATAGCTTCCCAATACGAGCAGAATGGTGAAATAATCGTCGTCGGAAAAATCTCGTGGAATCTGTCGCGCACAGTTTGCGAGATACCTTTTTGGCGTGTCCCACTTCCTTGGCGAAGCCGAAATCGGTCAGTTTGAGCTTGCCTCCAACTTCTGAGGAATAGAGGAGATTTTCGGGTTTGAGGTCTCGATGCGCGATGTTCATCCGGTGGAGGAAAGCGAGAGCCTGGCAAATCTGATGCATCACTTCAGCAGCTTCCCTCTCGGTGAAAGCGCTTCCACCGCGGTTTTGAATATGCTGTTAAGAGAAGAGCGTGGAGCATTAAGAAGATGTCCTTTGATGGATCTGAATTGGATGAATATCCCTGTCGCACAACTCACCATGAAGAGCTCTCCACCGCGCATCACCTCCATAACGATGAGCAAACAGCTGTATCCAGCGTAAACGTTTTCGTACACCTCGTGAATTCGAACAATGTAAGGGCAGCTAGAAGACCTTTGGTGAAGCTCAACCTCTCGTCTGGCTTTCGGGCTGTCTTTCAACACCTGGAGACCACGAGCAGTGAATTGGTTGTTTTCCGATTGCCTCAGCCCGGCGAAGGAAATAGGATTCAATAATATTGAACATCATTTGAAGAGCTTACCTTTAGGGCGAAAACTTGGTCGGTGACTTTGTGAGTACATTCGAGCACTTTCCCGTTGATTCCAACTCCGAGGGGACGATCCCCAACCAGATATTCGTCTGTGAAGGGTGTTTTCTTCGTGTTTAACGCCTGTCCATAAGACTCCATGCTGGACGAAGATGGCTGCAAGATCGCGCATTTTTAAAAGACTGAATCGCGAGTGAAGTTCTCGTTCCGAGTGCTGATTTCACAACACCGCGTGATTAGGCGACCGTAGCTGTTGACGAAGGGCCCGCTCGATGCTCATTTGAGGTTCAACTCGTGACCGGTTCGAGCAGAGATTCGAAGCATTCAGCGCTGGGGAAAGCGGGCGGCACAGTGGCGTCAAGACAACGTCTGGACCTGACTCATTTCTTAGTAGGCATCTCCACAACGACCCAGCGTACATCACATTGAAGATGACTCATTCGAGTGAAACTTCAAGGACGATGACTGTCAGTAAATAAATAAAGCATAGTTCAGGGACATTGTAAGTTCTCAGATGACCGCAAGAAGGCTTCGTGCTACCATTACTCGAGCTCGAGGTTGTTGAAACCCGTGAAGAGCTTTCCATCATGAGAATTCAACCGGAAATTCAATGTCTAGTTTATTTTCGTAACGGTGCTCTTGTTGTCGGAGTGGTGAATGAAGCGAAGGCCTCGGCAGTCAGTCAGGTGTCTTCTTTCACTCCATCGATCTGCGCGGGGGATTGCATCGCAACTTTCAGAAAACCGGGTAATTTGCGAACCTTTGCCCGGGAACGTACTCGACTTCGCAGCGACAGGGCATGTTGTAAAGCAAATGTTCCGCTTTTAGCAGAGATAAGGTGTGAAAAGTCTATAAAATTTGCACGGCTGTGGCGAGTTTCAGGTCTAGCAACCGTTTTGCGTATGGACCCGACTCGGTAGGCCGCGAATGATTCTCAAGCTCAAGTTTTTTCCAGCACTTCCACTCAATTTGGGAAAAGGATAGCAATCAACGACAAGTTCATCGCACTGCAGTTGGCAACTAGTCATAGATCAAACGCACTGGATGGGATCGGGGTTTTCCGACCACCTCAGAATCGAATAAACGTAAACATCCCGGTTCGTAAACTGTGACAAAACGCGTTTTACGGGCGATAATGTTGAAGAGGCTACACAGGTAGCGCTAAATCACACAGCCCGATCCAGCCCTACGATCACGAGCGAAGCCGGGTTCCGTCCCGAGCCCGACCATTTGCTCGGGCCGCGGGGAAATAGCCGAACGAATCACAGGAAAGGAACCGCGAAGATCTCCCTTTGCGTTCATAGAAGACGGAAAAGGAGACCCATCTTAGAATGACACTCCTCGGCGCTAAATGGCGTTGAGTGGAGATATTTCAAACAGAGGGACCTCTACTCGTGGTTAATGTCTTTGTGACGTCTGCCTGTTTGCAGAACATCACCTTGAACCGGCGATTCAAAGCTATGTAGCTTCGTAGAGCGGCTAGATAGAGTTTCTAGCCGAGCGTCGACAACCCAAGTTCTACTGCACAGCGCCGGCAGCATCGCTGTGGGGACGACTTCCAAGCGGTGATCCTTGGTGACGAAAGTAGTGACATTTATCGCTTGAAAATCGCTGTCTGGAATCGTTCACTTGAGTGTTCTTTGCCAATTCCTGCTCTGGCAGGATTGTCACCCACGCCGCGCAAGCAAACTTCACCGCGAGCTCAACGACAACGAATCCATCGCGGCGCCTCCCGGAACGGGAGTTCCTCTGGGTGATGGAGGCGATTTGAGTTTTCATAACGGAAGAGTTTGTTCAAGGAATACGGCACCGTCGAAGGATCGGTTGGGCGTCCGATACAGCGGAAAAATGACTCGAGATAGAAATGAGTTGGGAATCGAAGCACTGATAAGGATCCGATGGTCGTGCTGATCTAGAGAGTGAGGACAAGAATTCACTGACTCCACAGAATGAGTCGCTACAATTATCATCGAACGGAATTCACCTTGAAGAGTTTGAAAATTTTGTGAGTTATTCCCTTCTTCTCCTTGATAATGGCCTCACCGCCAGGAGGTTTCGGAGGCTTCGAACGGATTTGATTGTCTCCCAGCATCGTAGTTTCTGAATCGAGATCAGTGAGCCGGAACTAAATTGCCACGCTTCGGCTGATTCTTTTCCTGAACGACACTTCTCTTAAACCGAGCACAGAACAGGCACTTGCAGTCGTGACACTAGAATCAAGTTCTTGGACAATCTGTGAGAGCTGTGAGCCGGACTTAGAGGCAAAGCACACTGTTACCGCCGCCAACACGAACGCCAGCCATAGCTTCGACTTTCTCCACTCATACGCTCGCCCTCGACTTTTCTACCCTCCCTACATTCGTACACAATGAATTGCCTCGACGGAAAATCGCGCGCCGTTACCGGATTACTGTCGCACTCCGACGACACCACAGAGATGGGAACCAGGAAAGCCGATATCTCCAACGTGAGAGATCGTGTGATATTCAAAGTCGGAACGCTGTTTAGACAAGATCGAGGGCCATTCACGCAGTTTCCGCCACGGTTGAAGACAAGACAGTTCTGCTATCATGCGTATCCTGAGGCAGTCGAAGGATCCCGGGAATCCTGAGCTGCAAAACTCGGTCCCAGACCTGATTTCTGTTAAGCGATAGCACGAAGTCCTCTCCGCCTTATAAATCATTCATCGAGCAGAAGAGGATGAATCGTGGAGATTCCTGCCCCGAAGTTTCGAGGCTCGTCGAATAGCAACCCTGGCGTCCAGAAGAATAAAAAATCAATATTGCTCTTCGCGGTGACTCATTTCCCTGAAGATAGCGTTGGACAGCCGTACATGACTACAGTGTCTTCAGTGATGCGTCATCGGCTGCGTTCTCCCGTAGGAGTGACCCCGTTTCCTACCTTGGATAAATATTCGATTGCTCGACCGAGCGGGTCAAGATGGTCGGAAAAGTCCCAGATGCAAAACTCGAGTTCCACCAACACGAAACAAGCGACTCCGAATTCCATTATCACCTGTTTCAAGTCTAACAAATCCGTCGTTGATTACTGATTTTTACTCAGGATTCCTGCACGGTGGAGCCAAACGGAGCGAAGACCCAAATTCAGACTCGATTCTTCCCCTCGTCCCGGCTATGGTGTCCTACAAAAGATGTCCTCTGGGGGCTAGAGATCGATCCAAGCGAGGAGCGCGCGGAATATTGTTCGCTCTTGCAGAGGAACTCAGACCGGGACTGGGACTGAAAATTCCGACTGGTCCTAGGTTCCAAAGCGTGGAAACAGGAAGTACCACAGCGACGGCGGCTACTTCCAAGCATATCCGTTAACTCTGTCAGTACAATGAGCTTGTGCTCAATACCCAATCTGACATTGACATTCTGATAAAACTGAGCGCCACTCATCGAAAACGTGACCTCCCGCCAGTTCTGAGACTGTAGGCGGATACACAGCTGGCCCGGAAAGTTTACCGTCGACTCTTTCAAACGAGACTCTCCGACCTAATAAGTGTCTCGTTCTCAGATACGAGTTTATTTCCTCATAGTTTCATTCTCTCAGGAGAACTTGCCCATAATCATAATCTTACTTGATTATCGCTTCGTAACGAGATTTCCTAGAGAGCTTCTAAAAGCTCGGTCCTCTCCCGAAGTTCTCCAGTCGAAACGGACTGCCTCGAGGTTGGAGATTAGCGTATCAAGGAGGCTTAACATCTGCGTTGAATGTACATCCGATGCGCACAGGCGTCACACAGCCTGTACGATACGTCCCACTTGACCGCTGTCACCAGCTCCGAGCGTCACTCTTTCAGAACTAAAGTTGTCAGTGCAATTGGAAACGTTGCGGAGGGGAACGTAAGAATTCCGCCACATGACCAAAAAAATGAGGAAAACCGTCTCTCGGTCGATGGACGATTCGGTCCGACAGACCTCCGGGCGGCAAGGATCCTGCATAAATGTGGGAAAATCGAAACCATCCGGGTCCTACTGGCGGAAACGGCTTTGTTTTTGTTTCTGAAAGTCAACTAGGAAATGCCAATCGGCTCTCCCGGACCATCAACGCGCGTCGAGAGATAGCAAGCGTATTGCCAGAGTCTTTCGCGACAGCAGAGCCTCTTCGAGAAGAGGACCGAGACTGTCGAGTAAGAGCGGTCGCACTATCTCCGGCCAGGTATATTCAATGGCCTTTGCCTGAAATCTTCTACGTGAAAATCACTTTTTGATGAGCTGCGCGCAGTTCATGGGAGTCTTGCTGCATAAAAAGGAGCAAGCTCGGCGGGAGCGCTCCGAATGTCCCAATCGCGGAGGAAGCGTCCAGAGAATCGCCCAGCATTACACTTTGTTGGTTGCTCAATAGCTCCCGGAAAAAAAACACTGTCATTGCTCGCTAACGACACACCAGCGGAAGCTGCGGCTCGTTCATGCAAAAGCTAATCATAGGCGACAGGATGGAACAAACTCTTTTCGAGTCTAAACATTATCCAGAGAGAACTTCTGGATCCCTTCAACGCGCCAAAAGAACCGCAGCTTGAGAGCACACCCCTTGAGATCACTAGACGTGATCGCCTGTAACTCTCCGCGAGCGCATCACTGCTCAACGTATAAGCTTGGCGTTCGCTTCAAAACTTTTCTCCGGAAGTTCCAGTCGAACTTTTCTCCGTTCCAAGTATGGTCAGATTCGGCAAGGTCGTCGAACGGAGCTCGTCGCGGCAACACTTACCAAGCTTGTCAGGATGCGCAGTTGCTCTGTGAGTGACGAGTTGCAAACCGTCACGAGTGAATCCAAAGCAACCGGAACTTCTACGGTTCCAACGTTCAGATCATTTCTGATACACTCACATGCACTCACACACAGACAGACAGGTATTTAGTTTGGCAAGTTTGCCAGAGCTCTAGGACGAGGCGAGTTCCGCCCATACGCATGCGCCGCAGACAAAAATCTTCCTCCTCTCAGCGTTTGGTCTCGCCACCGCATTCGTTGGCCTGCCGTCACTTGACGCTTCTATTCTATGATGCTTGATTCCTAAACATGACGCATTCCCCTCGATCCGAGGGACTACAAGCTGTGACTCAAGCGGTGATCCGCTCACGAGGGAGCGCGGACGAGTTCTGAAAGAGTCGATCGAACGGATGCAGTACCGCGTAGGCTTCTGAGCTGCTCCACGAGGTACTCACGGTCGGCCAGAATTTTGCGCGCAGTCGATGGAGCCAGGTCATCTCTATTCCGCGAGTAGTTCCGCTCAGGATTCTTGCCACGGGTCTCCTGCACATCCAATAGTCGACTGGATCATCCAGAGAGCGCCGACCAGATCAGCCCGCGGAGCTGGGAGACAGTCGCAGTTCCCGGAAGCTCAGACATCAGTGAGATCTTCCGATTCCAACTGGCTGTCCGAACACAGACTTCGAGTTGCTGACTGCATCTGGGCAACGCCGGCGTTCCGCTTCTGACTTCGCCTGACATTAGTCGATGCAGCAACCGGAGGAGTCAGGAGAGGCATATACGGACAGGGGAAAGAGGGACACAAAGAGAGCTGTAGCAGCATTCCTCATTTGTTTGTTTGCATGGATGCGTTTCGTATTCATCAGTACTGATAGAACGGCAGCGAAATCAGAAGCAGCGACTTTTACGATGGTACGAGATTTTTTATGCGTCTCCAACTTCCTAAAGAGCTGCGTCGTTTGCCGCATTCAGTCACCCATGAGCCTGTTGCGGAGTCAAACCATGGGGACACCTTCAAGTACGAGGCTGATGCATCCTGAAATCCTGTTTCGCTCTCCCTGGAGAGCCCGCGACCCTAAAGATAGGAGTCAAGGTTGGCCTGCCACAGAAATCTTCGTCCGAAGTGTCCTTTCCTCCTCTTAGCGATCAGGATCTACGTCGCCGGATTTTTGCGTGCTTCCCCGCCTGATAACGGTGAAAAAACGTCACGGACAGAAAGTTTATAGGCATTCATGTCTCCTACCCAGACATACGGGGCTTCATTTTTATGGGACCTCGGCTCGGCAACAAGCTCAGCGTTCCGATGATTTGCTTGGGCGTGTATGTCGACATCTGTGATCTTATCGTCGCGGTTCCTTATCTCCGCGGCTCCGACGTTCGAGTGGTATCAGCGCGGTACGAGGTGTTACGTTTCGCTGGAACGCTCCTGGCAATGAGCACCTTCGAACTCTCCGGTATTGACATCGCCCAAGTCGACAACGTAGGTGACGGCCACTTACACGGGTTCCACTGCGTCATGAGCAGCAACCTCCTCACGCAACGCCAGTAGGGCGAAACATTGCCGCTTAGAGAAATCTTAACGACTCAAAGCCTTATACTGACGACGAGAGACTGATTCCGAGTGAAGGGGAATATCGCAAGCGAAATATCAAGGGAAACACGCGGGGGAATAACCCAGCGATTCTAAGTTGAGTGCCTCTTCCATGGGGCCAAGTTGAACTCGACGGTCGAGCCATATGTCGACAGAGGCGTCATGAGGAAGACGGAGGAGCCGAGATCGCTGGGATGCGAGAGCTTCTCTCTAAAATCACAGGTCAAGTATCGAGCCAAGTTGCAGAAGAGAGAAGGAAACGTTCCAGTATGTCGTAATGAAGTGCCAGGAGGGATCGAAATCGGTCGGGAGAATCTGAACGCACGGAGCGGATCCGCCGGACTGCCGCAGCCATCGAATAGCATAGTAATCTGCCCCCGCTGACAGGTATTGCGGGAACGTCAGTGTCTCGTAAGATGAAATGGTTCATGAAGCCGTCAATAAAGGTGATCCCGAGCGATGCTTCCTCTTTTTCTGAAGGATGAAGGATCCATCATTCCCTTGTTCCGAGCAAGTCAAGTCGGAGAAATTGGGTTTCCTTCCGGCCAACGTTGTTCGGGCTCGATTACGTAGAAGTGAACATTTCTCTATAGAATCGCTCCAAAACAGTACCTCTCCCTCTCAAAGCTAGGAGATCACGTGTTATCCCTGTAAATACGATCACGGGACAAACAGGAGGGGTCTGGAGGGACCTGACTTCAGGACACTAGCAATCGTACCAAGACAGGCTATTCTCAGCATTCTTGATCCTGAAACGGGGAGGTTGACATGGTTGCTGTCGAATGAAGTGGAACACGTGTACATAATGAAGCTGTCGCAGAAAGATGTGAAGTTCTGTAACATGTCACGAGTGTGAGAGCCTGCATATCCCCACAGGGGACTCGACTGAGCGCCACCTTTTAGACGGGCTAAGAATAGCGTCGAGCTGATGAGAGGAGGTAGTTTCCATTCTTCCTGAAATAATCGTTACAGCGGATAAAGCAAGAGCGGAACTCATTGTTTTTTTCAGGAATTCATAGTTTGATGGCACTGCCATTCATACTGCAGCTACTAAGTTTATACTCGATCAGTGTCAAATATCGTTTCTTTCTATCATGCAGATCTCCCGACGATAATCACCATTTCAGAAACTTCGGACTTCGTGTTGAAAGCGGTCGATAGTTTCTTCTCCCGGATCGATGACTATGAGCGAGCAAGTTCGCATGCATGCGGACAGTTTTTATAAATGAGATTTCTCCCTCAAGATCGGGTGTTCTTGAGCCTTGGCCGGCCGAGCCAGAGATTACTCCAAATTGTTCGGAAAGAACTTCCCTAAACTTTGGCGTGGAAAGGTCTACTTTTCTGACCAAAAACACTCCTGAATCTATTGCTCGTGTGCACGCATGTGAATCCCGATAATTGTGCACGATGTAGCAACGCTCCGCCTATCACGGAAAAATGCAAGATCTTGAAAATTCCATCGATGACCGTGAATTTCGATTACATTCATGGTAAGTAGTCCCGTAAATGCCAGACTCTAGGGTATTTGGTCTTCTCGGAAGCATGGACCGATCGGTTCCTTCGTTGGAAATAGTATTTGCTAACTGTGTAATTCTCATTCTGACTATTAACCACATCCTCCATGGTGTCAATCGGCCTTGCCGATCTAACACGGCGTTGAGTCGCATTCGAGCCTCAAACCATGACCCTACTTGAGTTCATCCGTCGGTATTTCCAGCTTGACCAATATTCAGGTGCGTACATGTTGGTAGCGAAAGTAGCGAATCAAAATTGTCCGAGCCTGAGACCCGAGGGCGAGATTTTGATTATTTTCTCTTTTGCGTAATGTTCTCCACAGTTCCTCCTGTGAATGAAGTGAAAAGAGAAGGAGCAGCCGCAACAGTAAATAGGATGCCATTTATGTCACCAGTTACACTGTTGATTAGGTGAAATTCCCAACTGCGTAAGGACGTGTCGCCTCGAGCGGAAGGGCCTTGGCAGCGAGCCAATTCAATTCAGGAACTCGTGTATCCTGTACAAATCCGAACAATAGAGAAATAGATGGGTTCTCCAAAGATCTTGGTCTCGTATTTTCCAGCTGCCCCTTGCAGACCAGCTCTCGTTCACGGAGTGAGGGTGGGGTCAAACTTCAGCTTCCTAAGGATCTAACGATGAGCCTCCATGACACTGCGTCCCACATAGTCGCGATTGGATTCCGTGGCGAGGGGGGGGGGGCGACATCCTCACCTTTCGTCACGCGGTTCTCGCCATATGCTTTCCCGTGGTACCAGCCGTCACGAACTGAAGAACCCGTTATGCATGGGCTTGACCGACTCCAGCGCCCTCCTTCGGGTTGAAGCAACCTCGAATCTGGGGGGAATCTGAGAGCATGATGCTCTCTTAGGTTATTTCGGCTCGTTGAGTATGGTTGCCCCATGCTTCGCCTCAGTTCTCCGGCGCGGAGGAGCGCTGAATCCCGAGCGCGGGTAAGATCCAGCGAGGCGCGCGGATGTTCCATGCTTCAGGATCCAGGAGAAAAGCGGCGTATGCCTTAGCCGCACCGCCCTGATGCCCATAAATTCCATTCGATTCGTCCGAGAGCTATGGGTTTCGATTACGTCGTGATATTATTCAAGCATACCCTGCCAGTAACACCATCAACGTCCCCAGCAACGATACCGAGTAGCCCACGAATGATGTCGCGTATCTCCGGCTCCACCCCTGGGTTCTGGATGATGGAATATGAATTTCCAGTAACCATTTTATGTACGAGCGTCAGGTGACGTTCTCAGTTGACAACTCTGGAATCGTTGCTGCAACATTTTTCCTAGTCAAGTGTGCTTCGAGTGAACTCCAGAGCCGTCTGCCGCCACCGAGCAAAGTGCTCAATGCTAGAAAACGGGGAATGTGGGCGCTTCGCGACTTCAACAGCATGGTCTAATCCTGGGGACGGGAATCATCTTGACCAGGAACCCAATCATCCCAATTCTGCGTGAATGACAAGGTCGCGTTTGGATTTGGCGCCAGAAGATAATGCGCCCAGTATCCTAGACACCTCCCCGATGACTCCTCCGTGTCGAAACACGTTGATTTGTGTACATCGTGCGGTGTCGATTTGGAAGAATAACGTTTTCGAGCTTCCAAATAGGAAAACTCGACTCTTTGATATGCGAGAAGCTTGCGCAGCTTGACTGATTCGAATGTGACATCGTGAGTCGCGCGCGGGAAGTATTCGCTGACGGAAATAAGATTCGAAACTCTTGGTTTGACCCATCTGTCCCGGAAGGACTTAATTGAAAGGAGAAGTTCCGTGCAAATTTTTAAAATGTTGAAACGTTCCGCTGCAATGGAAGAAGCTATAGCCCCGAAAATCATGAAGGAGGGAGCTCCACTCCCCAACGCGCCCCTCGACATAAAAGGTAAGTTCCTGGTGCAGTATTTCCCTACAGGTTCGAGCATCAAAGTGACATCTGATGTTGCCTTGTATAAATGAGCCTGACTTCAGAATGTCCAATGTTCGTTCCAGCTATGATGGAGAACGCTAAAAAGCAGATCGAGTTGAAGAAGAAGCAGCTCCAGGAAACGCAGAACAAGACACATGTTCCCAGCCCCTCGGTGCAAACATCTTCCGGTGCTTCGAGTCGTATCGAACAACTGAAAGCTCAAATCGAAGCTCGTGCTGCCAGCAAAGGTAATTCAGATGGTAGTCAGCGCGTTGGAAATGCGTCAAGAGGTGAAGTCCCGCGGTGAAGATCGACTAACGCTCGCCCCTTTCTACTGCAGTTCCTGGATTGGTTGGATTACCTTCCGCTCTGGGTCAAGCGAACCCACCGCTGGGGCCGACGCCCGTCATTCTCGATGCCGACGGCAGAACTAGAGATGCCATGGGCAGGGAGGTCAAGCTCCCCTCGTTCCAGCCTACGTCGCTGGCGAACATCCGTAAAATCAAGCAAGAGAAGTAAGCCATCTCGTAATGAATCGTCTACCAGATACGGTGTGGGGAGGTCGTGGTCGCCTAATGGGCTCATTCTTGTTGGACAGGTTTCAACAGATCACCTCAGCTGTGAAAGAGGAGCCGCAGGACTCATCGTTCTTCGACCAGCGAATCATGTTGAAGCCGGCTGTGCGACCGAGAAAGGCGCTGAAGCTTGTCGAAAAAGGAAAATATGAACAGCTCGCCGAAAAACTGAGGGCTAAGGCAAAGCTAGAGAAACTCCAATCGGATATCTCTAGCGTTGCGAAGCGCACGGGTATCCAGAGCGCAACAACGTTGGCACTCATCGTTCCAAAGAAGGAGTTTGTGAAAGGTGCGGAAGTCGGTTGCGGAAAAGTAAAGCTTCAGTGTTGCTCACGTAATCTTGTTCTAACGCTCACAGTGAACATGCCAATCGTCTAACTGAGACTTTCCGCCGACTTGCAGGTGAAACTCCGGAGATAGAGTGGTGGGACAACCTCTTGATAGAGTCGTACGACAGGCTTGACGACGCCCACGGAATCACGAATCTTGTTGAGCATCCGATACAGATGAAAGCGCCCACAGACTCGAACAAGCCCATAGTTCTGCCTGTTTTCCTCACGAAAAAGGAACGCAGGAAGTTGCGCAGGCAGAACAGACGAGAAGTTCAGAAAGACAAAATGGAACGAGTACGTCTGGGTCTCGACCCTCCCCCGGAGCCAAAAGTCAAGATGTCCAACATGATGCGAGTGTTGGGACAGCAACAAGTTCAAGACCCCACAAAAATCGAGGCGCACGTGCGACAACAAATGGCTAAGCGACAGAAGGCCCACGAGGAAGCGAACGCCGCTCGAAAATTAACGGACGAGCAACGGAAGGAGAAGAAGACGCGCAAAATCCAGGAGGACACTTCCCTGGGGGTCCACGTGGCTCTTTATAGGTGAGTGGTCAGCCGTTCTGGCATATGACGCTTCTGATGATAGAACGGAACTCTAAAATGTCTCCTGTAGTTCGGTTATTGTGATTCTTAGTTGAGTTCTCCCCAGACTCTTGAGTTTGGCTTCGCAATCGAAGCGCTTCAAGGTTGAAACCAACGCCAAGCAACTTCACATGACGGGTTGCGTGCTGCTGTTTAAGAACGTCAATCTTGTCATCGTCGAAGGAGGACCGAAACAGCAGAACAAATTCAAGAAACTCATGACGAGCCGAATCAAGTGGGGAGAGGATTCCGTTTCAAAGGACGGCACAGATCAGGGAGAGAAAGTGAGTGAGATCGATGCTTCTAGTGAACAAATACTGTGGCCAAGTGTACGAATATCGTGAACGGGTGCATCTGGTGTACATGGGGGTTGACAGGGACTCTCTGTGTATAATGAGGAATGTTTCCGCAGGTGGAAAACCAATGTGTGCTGGTCTGGGAAGGCGAGGTCAAAAATAGGAACTTCGGAGAAATAAAAGTCAGGACAGCTCAGAACGAGATGCAGGCTCGGGAGCTCTTCAAGAAGCACTCGGTTGAGCACTACTGGGACCTCGGATTTAGTACAACGGTCCTGGCGTTGGCGGAATCCAATTAAACTTCTGTCGACGTCGACTGTAAATACAGACTTAACTTTGGGGAGAAGTTGTACAAAATAAAATCACATGTGAATCGCATCTGTACATGTTCGGTCAGAGGTTATTTTCAGTGAGCTATGGCGTCTGTTCTCACGCTGTTCAGGTGATGGGAAGGAAGGGTGAGACGGAGTCGTCGAATGTACACACTTACCAGAATCAACTGAGTAGCAGCGATCGAAATTTATTTTGCAGAGAATTGAATATCTTTCCCCTTGATTCGTTTAGAGGGATAAAGTACACTCACAAATGAATCGGAACTTCTTCACGGGATTCTAAAATCTGAATGTTGACGGTGTAAACCCACCAAATACAGGAGTAGTATTCACTTGCTACACATACTGAACAAATATAATGACGTGAACTTGTCAACCTAGGAATAGTTATCGCTCTTGACACCGATAACTTGTCAATACGTCTATCGGCCCGAGTCGCCACGGCTAGTTCCGCCGCCAAACATTGTTGCCGCGTGTGGGACGTCTGGTTCCTCGACCCGGCCCGCCTCGACCTCGCGGAGGAGGATGACCACCTGGCATATGAGGTCCTCCGGCGTGTTGTTGCCAAGTTATCCGTCGTGGCCGACTCTGGCTTTCCACGGGGGGTGCTGGAACATCAGCGAGGGGCTGTTCTTCCTCCTGCTCTTGAGGTAACTCCGACGATCCCATAGCTCCGAGACTCTGCGGGGGATTTGAGGGGACGTTCCTGACTTCCTGGTTATTTTCCTGTTGCGCTTCCTGCGGCGCCTCCGGATTGCTCGGGGGCTCACTGGGGGCAGGAGCAAACGACGGGGCGCTTGTCTGGAAAACGAAGGAGGAAGTAGCTCCGTCTTCACCGGATACCAACGTGGGAGTGCAGGGCACAATTCCATCATCTCCCCCTGGATTGGCCAAGGAGGTCAGGGGTAATAAAGAACCCTGCTGCTCGACCAGGCCCTGCTGATGGACGTCTCCGCTGACATCGTCGTTGGCCAATTCTAACACGAGATCTTCTTCAGGAGCATCAGCTTCGATAGGTTCGTCCTGTGGCCCCGGTTCCTCAGCTGGGTCTTCATCGGCAAGCAAAGCTGCGGCCACATCTTGAGCGTCCGAAAGGAAAACTTCGGTTCTGGCTCGTTTGGCTTCTGATGTCTCTTCGTCCGCTGGATCAGTTGGGACCGTTTGGGCTCTTTTGACGCCGCTTGGTCCTGGTGAGCCACTGAAACCTTGAGTCAGACAAGGGCTCTGACTTCCACTGACGCCTTGCGCAGTTGGAGGCACTTGGCTGTTGCTAGGAACCGGACTTGCTATCGGAGCCTGCGTGCTGCTCGGGAGAGGGCTCTGAGTCCCGGCAGGGACCTGGGGGGCTACTTGAGCCTGAACTCCGATTTGATTCTGGGTGTCCTCCTGTATGGGATGGACCTCAACGCGCGGTGGCTCCTGCCTGGGTCGGGCGGACATCGGGCGAATAGACGCCGTTGGAGGCTGGGGCAGGGCACGAACCATCACAGCGGCAGCGCCAATCTGCTGTTGAGGTTGCGCGATGATTGGTGACTGTTGAACAGCTGACGGTTGTTGCTGCTGGAGTGAGATTTGTTGTTGAGGGGCTATTTGCTGCTGCTGTGGAGGTGTTGGCAGCAGAGGCGACTGCTGTTGAACGACGGACGGCGGCGTTTGCTGCTGCTGCTGGGGAGGTGTCGGCAGCAACGGTGACTGTTGCTGGAGTACCTGAACGACGGAAACCGGTTGGACCTGTTTCTGCTGTTGAGGCTGAGCCCCTGCTTGTTCTGTGGGAACGACCGACTGAACAGCAGGCGATCCACTCTCGGTGGCGGTTTCATTGCTCTCTTGAGCCTGTTCGCGAAGATTCTTGAGCTCCTCCTCCTGCTTCTTCCATTTCGCTTCGAATTGGCTCTTGATTGTATTCTCCCGCAACTGATGCTCGCGGTTCAAGCCGTCGAGCTTCGCCTTCTCAGCGTCGAGATGCAGCTGGAGCTCGGAGATCGACGAGCGAGCTTTATCGAGCTCGGCATCTTTGTTCGTGACGTCCTTTTCTCGTTCGGTTGCGATTGATTTGTACTTCCTTCCGAGCCTCCTCAGTTGCTCGATGGTTTCATCTTTTTTCTTGACATCTTCATCGACCTTGCCTTTTTCCTCGGTCAGCTTGGCGAAGTCGCTCTCGGCCTTCTTCAGTTTCTCTTCCAATTCCTTGACTTGATTAGATTGAACCGGTTGTTGAGTGGCCTTCTGGAGTCGCTGCTGCCATGACTTGATTTCCTTCTTCAAGATCTCGTTCTCCTTCTGCAACGTTTCGTCGACTTCGGCAGTTTTTTCCCCTGACCTCGCAGCGTCCAACTCTTGGCGGAGCATCCGATTGCTCTCCTGGTACACCTGGCACAATTCCACCTTCCTCAAGAGTTCAGCGTGTTTCTCTTGTGTGAGGAAGACACTTTCCGTACTCTGGCTGCTCTGCTCCTGTTGCGCCTTCCTCAAGTCGTTCTCAGCTCGCTCCAGTTTTATCTTAAGCTTCCCATTCTCAGCCATCAGGGTATCAAGTTCTGCGGCCTTCAGTTTCTGCTCTTGCCGCAAGAATTCGATCACAGAATGGAGTTCATCTTTTTCGATTTCATTCGCCAGCATGAAACTGGTGCCCTCGGCTGGTCCCAAACGATCGAGGAGTTGGTCATACTTTGTGCGATGTTCCTGAAGTCTGTCGTTGAGGTCTTGAATCTCCTGTTGGAGTCGTCCTACCTGTTGTCGCAACGAATTCTCCTCCTGTTCTGATCGCGTTTGACCCGCCGATGCGAGGCAGCGCGCTTCGTCACGTTGTCTCTCGGCCACCTCGAGAGCAGCCCTCAGGTTAGCCGTTTCCTCGACCTGTTTGGCATGAGCCATGAGCTCGTTCTCGAACAAGGTTCGCTTCTCCGTCAGTTCCGCCTCCAGCCTTCGAATGGTATCCTGGTTGGTGCTCGATTCTAAACACAACCGAACTTCGTTGAGTTGAGACTCGGTTTCTTTGAGGAAGGCCCTCGAAGCCAGCAGCTCATCGGTAACCTTCGCGAGTTTCTCCTCTGCTAGCTCCTTCTGCGCTTGGAGGCGTGTGGCTTCGTCGAGCGCTTGATTCAACTGAGAGCTCAAACGCTCTTGGTTCGCGGTGTTTGCGTCCTTGGCCTCCTTCAGACAGGTCTTCAGCTCCTTGAGCATCTTCTGAGTCCGAGCGTTATTCTCTTTCTCAGTGTTGACTTGCTGTTCGAGGGCTTTCGTCAGAACCTGGTATTTGGTCAATTGATCCTTGTAGGAAACACAGCACAAGTTTCCTGAGGATGCTGACACAGTAGGCGTGCTCTTCTGCGGTGTGTTCGAGGCCGGGCTCCTCTTGGCATCGACGAGCTCCGCTTCAGTTTTGGTCAACTTGTCCTTGAGCTTCTCGATCTCCTTGCGGGCTTCCTCCAGGAGTTTCTCTCTGGCCTCCACTTCCTCCTGGCGTCTTCTCTGGAATGTTTCCTCCATTTTGCTGAGTTGTTTCTTGACGTCCTGGAGCTCAACGATGATATGCGCCTGTTTCATGGATTTGTTCACGAGATCCGTGTATTCAGCGTTGATGGATTGGTACTGGGATTTGCTGCTGTGGAGCTCGCTCTGGGTGTTGAGGAGACGTGTCTCGAGGCTTTCAATCTTCGAGTCACGGTCCTTGATGTAGCCCTGCAGGTCCCGAGCGATGCGCTCCTGAGACTCCACACTGGCGAGAAGGGACGCATTCCTCTTCTTGAGAGAGTCTGTTTCCACTTGCACTGTTTGGAGCTGGCTTTCGAGCTGTCGGAGGTTGAGACGGGTGTTCTCGAGCTGAGCTTTCAAACCAGCGATTTCTGTTGTCTTTTGGCAGGTGGTGTTCTGTAGCTCCTCGATCTTCGCCTCGAGGGATGATATCTTCTGGTCTCTGGAAGTTCAGATTGCGGCTCTGAGCGAATGGAGTTCAACTGAGGCTGCAGGGATGACCTCATTGAGCGTAAGACGGGGAAGGGGGGGGGGGGATGAATTGAATCCTTACTTATCACTGCGCATCTTCTCGAGTTCCTGGACAAAGCTGTCAATGTCCCTCCGGTCACGCTGATCGCTCTCGTTGCGCTCCTTCTGAACAATGTTCTGGCCACGGATGGCAGCAACCATCTCCACTTGACAATCTCTTTCATCCAACAGCTGTTTGACTTCTCGCTGAAGCTGAGTCACGAGGCCCTCGAGCTCGAGCGAACGTTTATCTGAAGCAAGACCAATGTATCTAGTCGAGACATACCGCGAAATCTCCGGGAATCGGGCGGATAATCCGGTACAGAATCATTCCTCACCTTCGTTCTCACGTTCCTCTACGATACTCTCGAGCTCCCTGACCGCACTGAGTAGTTCCGCGTTCCGCTCCTGCAGCTCCCGGATAGATGTGAAGCTTACGAGGCGGTTGCTGATAACGTCAGTTACTGTGAACTCCTGGATGTCTCTCGCGTCAGTGTCGAAGCGGTTCTCCACCTGCGCCAGCAGGCATTGGACCTGCCGGTTCAGATCACGGTTGTGCTTCTCCAGACGGTCAGCGATCACACGATGTTTCGTGGACTCCCGAACAGCTGCGTCTCGCTCTTCTAGGAGACGGTCCCTCTCTGAGTTCAGGATATTCATTTGTTTTTCCAGTTTCTCCTTGTCACCCAGCATCCGCTTGAAAGCAGTATCCTGATGGATTATGTTCTCAGCAACGGCTTCCATCTGAAAAGTTTCGAACAGTTGCATCAAGAGTTTCTGCCATGATTCCACTGCCGCGGCTGCTCAGGTCCTGTTGATTGACAGCTTCTCCCGAGCGCAGAAAAGCCTCTGTGCCCAGAATGGGCTCCGAGTTCTGAATTTACCTCTTTTGTGAGTTTCCGTACGGTGTGGTTGAGCAGGGCGTTCTCCTTCCGCAAGACGGCAACGCGACTGTCGATATCGTTCCTCTCTTGGAGAGCAACCAGCGGGTCGCGTTCCTCCCCGGGAGTTGCGACGAGCTCCCGGGTTTCTGACAGCTGGCTCTTCAACGATTCAGCCTCCTGTTCCTGTTTCGGAGGGAGGAAAGACATGAACGATTGATCGCGATCGAAATTTCGGACTTCTGCCGACTACGATCATTGATGGGTGGTGTGTGCACCGGGCGTTTACCTTCTCTGTGAGCGCTGAGCGGAGTTTCGCGACCTCGAGTTCGATTTCCTGTTTTTGATTCATGGCGGCATCGTTCTGCTTGTGGAGCTCGGTATACGCCGCGAGGAGTTTCTCGATCTTCGTCTTGTATTTGTCTTCGCCTGAAGAAAAAACCCAACTATTCAGGCTCGCTGCTTCCGAATTATGGACGATCAGAATCCAAGGGTCACTTACCGATCTTGTAGGCTTCTGTCAAGCGTTTCTGAGCTCGAAGCTCAGCTTCCCACTGAGACTCGATCTTCGAAACATCCTCTTCGATCTTACGCTTTTCTTGGATGAGTTCCTGGACGACTTTACGCTCCGCTGCCAAATCCTCTTTAAGTCGTTCTAGCTGAGCCGATTTTTGTGAAAGCGACTCCTGAAGGTCCTCCTTGGCAGACTGAAGGGCTGCGACTTCCTGATACTTCTCTCGGCGGAGTTTTGCGCATGCATCGTGGGAACTCTCGAGTTCGCTTTGTAACTGTTCGATGCGTTTCTCCAGGAGCTCGTTCGCCGATTCCAGGCTTGAGCATTTGTGTTGCAAGGAAACCACCGTCAAGGAGGATTCATGTGCGCTGAAAATCAATCCAATTGCGATTCAAGCAACTCGAGACTATACCGGCAAACTCTGAGGCAACCATCGTGCTCGGGAATGATGGCAAATTAGCGAACGTTGGAGATGGAGCTCACCTCACAGCAGCTTCTTTCTCCCGACGGGATCTCTCGGCGGCATCCTGTTGCTCTTTGAGATGCTCTTCTTCAAGATCTTTCAAACGCTGCTCGTATTTTTCGTTGAAGTTCCGAAGCGTTTTGACCTCCTCCCGACTGAGCTGCAGTTCGGCGTCAAGTTGAGCCTTGGAGTTCTGGATTTCCGAAAGCTGTTGTTTGCTGTGATTGAACTGTATTTGGATCGCGTTGAACTCTTCTTGGAGCTTGACAAGCTTCTCCTCCGCGTCGGAGCGGGCGGTTGCGGCATCATTCAGCAGAGCTTCAGTCTGGAAACGTTCTCCGCTCTGTGGAGGAATGCGAAAACAGTTGCGGTTACGGAACTCGAGCCGGGCGGAAGGCGGAAACGGATTGGATCCTCCTCACCAGCCTCTGAGCGCCACAAACCTGAATTGCTTGCAACTCCAGCTCGTGATTCTGCCAAGCTTGCTCAACTTGTGGCTTCACTTCCGGAGGTAACAGAGCCCAGAGCTCGGCGCCTAGAATGGCTTCCATGTTCCAGTTCCGGGTCCCGAAATTCACTTCGAAAATTTCATGGAGTGACGCTCGAACCTCTCGCTGGGTCGCCGACTCGAATTCGAAGCCGGCTTTTCTGTAGTGGGACTTTGGATCGTTCGCCGCGGTAGCAACAACATCAGCACGCTCCAGAAGCAAGCAGTGCAGCAGACGACACGAGAATCGGCGCCAAAACAAAATTGCTCTGGGCTCATCCAGGAGCGTTCAGGGCAGGAATGCATTTTAGACGCTGATGAATGTATCGAGATGCAAAGAATACCTTTACCGCGGAACGGGATGCGCTTGGATGGCCACATTGGGAGCTCAGCGCAGTTCCAGACTTTGTAGCTCTGAGTCTTGGAGTCTGGACTTCATGGACGAGGAATGATAGTTTTTTTTCATTAGGGCGCTCCGGTTTACCTCGAACCCGGTGTGGCGCAAAATTATCCGTCCTATCCCAGTTACCCGAATCACAGTCACCTGAATCCCACATATCCGAATCCAGATTACTCTCTCTGCCACCGCCAAATCCTCACGCTCCACAGCCTTGAGTCACGAGTCGTGACTCACGACGGATCCCTGGGAGAAGCATAGAAACTGACTGGAAGAGATATCCACTCCAGTGACGCAACAAGGGTGGAACCCATGGGAATATACGACGTCGTTTTCGTGCAGTAAAGTACAGCGCAGTGTACAGTGTATTCCCACAAATCTTCAGCCTCGGATGTGACGTGCGAAATACAAATATCGCTTGAGAATCATGGGAACCCACGAGCAAAAACTCGCGGGGATCTGCTAGGTCCTCCGGTACGTGTCCGGATTTCCCGAGAAGGGCGCGCAGCAGAGCAGGCGATGGCAGGGTTGACGATCCTTGACCCGTAAATTAACGAGAGAGTATCAAGGTAAGAATGTTGAGAACGATACATCACTGTGAAGGATGACTTTCGGAGTCCCAGTATTAATATTGAAAACTTCAAGCGACATAGGAGACTGGAACTCTTGGCTAAAGTCATTCTCGAGAGAAAAGTAGTATCGGTTGAGTTGAGCTCCCGAAGTTCTATCGGCGCGCGAATCGCTAAGCACAAGAGGCTTCAACGCATGACGCATGAAGAAGCCTCGACGAACGCCAGAACTCTTGATGCTTCGGTGGGAACCAAGGTGTCGATGAACTCCCTGGGCTATTCTAGGGGATCCATATCGACCAATTAAAAATTACTGAGCGCCCAAACGCTTTTGGCGAGAATCTGAAATTGGTTCATTCCGTACTCAGAACCGGGATTCGTCGCTCAGTCGACTGGATGGAAGCAGATTGTGAGCTCACGCTAAGTGTCGAGCTCAGCGGTGAGGATTCCCGGACACTCGTCGAACTATCAAGGATGAGCTTTCAGTAGTGACTGAAGAATACTTGTACCGGGCGGAAACGCAACAGGCCGGTTGGTGAGGACGCTCGGTTGCTCGCGCTTCCCGTACGGCCACGGTCCGAGTCTGAATCTCACTCGCTCGAGACAACTTCAGCCTCATGCTCGATTGTTCTGGGTTGGGTTCGTCCAATAAGTCGAGATGAAGCTGAGAGCTGGAGGCAACATTTTCGGGAGAATTTCGAGCGGCCGCAAAAGAACGCGTTTCCGAGAACTCGATGATGTCAGAAGTTCAAGTTCATCGCTTTTGTTGGCCGGCAGTGAGAGTCATTCGTTTGGTCTTCCTCCGCTCACTGACTGTCACGCAGAATCGTTGAGCACTATTGAGCACTATACGATTCGCGAGTTTGGCTCTGCAACATTTTGCTTGCCGCAAGTGGGCGCGTGTCAACCGCGGAGTTGAAGAGGCTATGGCCATAGCCTCTCGCATTATCCAGTTTCTTCGCCCCCAGGGCTCTGCGCCGAGGAGGATATGAGCGGAGGTTTCGAGCTGGGAACTCGCCTCTCCGGAAAAAAATCGATCGAGCCGATTGAGAAAAGCTGAAGGCTCCGAGCAGGGCCAGCCTCAGGGAGGGGAGGGAGCGACACGGGCGATCGCCCGGGGCGAATACTGTCCGGGGCGCACTTTGTTCACACTTCAAGCAGTGAAAAGGGTTTTTCGAAACTGGAGCTCATCAAAACTCATTTGATATCAACCATGTCAGACGTTCGATCGTTCATCATCACCAACTGAGACTAGGCCAACCCTGTAGGGTTGACACCATCGGGCTACGGATCCACGGGCGATAACCAGAACAAAAGACAGGTAATCCGTGTTTGCCCTACGACAATTCATTCATGGAATTTCACGATTAAATGTGCGCTGGTCTTGCGGATCCGGATCCGCTGGAAGGCCTAACTGAAACCCCTTGAAGGCGGCCCTTCAACTTGGTCTCTCAAGCTCCGCGTAGTTGAGATCGAAGATGAACGCATCCCTTCAAAATCGATGAATTCGAAACAGATGCGGAAATAGATAGCGTTGAGTGCGCACTCCGGAGTTGCGCTGGATCGGAAGGTCACTGAGAGTCGAAGCTTATGCAAAAAAAATTCAAAAAAAAAAGAGGCGCTTCTTTTCATCGCCGAAAATACGATTTTTCTTTGACCGACACTCCGATTTTTTTCCGACCACCCGCCCCAAGTTTCACAGGATCAGAATCCCCTAGGTCTACTGAGACGGAGGGATGTTCTCATCGTCGCTAGTGGCTTTCGGAATTCTGTGACACACATGCGCGAGCTCGGCTTCAACGTCTTGATACCCGCGATGAAAAGCGAGAGCAAACAGATTCCGTGCGATGGAGCCAATTTTTCGCGCCGAGTCACGAAGCTCCGTTGGATTGTCGAGGCAATGCATGGTCGCGTTGCTCAGCGATATAAAATGCTGCATCACACCGTCGACAACAGATTCCCACCGAAAGTCCGTTCGCTTTGCCAAGTTGTGGGCTACTTAGAAAACCGGTTCGGCCAGCGATCATGGCGGGATAGTAATATGTCTTCCGAGATCATCAATCACATGGAGCGATGCCGGGCGCTTCAAGATGATCTCGGGGAGGGAGTCCTTTGCGCAGGGTGGAATCGCAGACCGTCGGCTCTTGAGAGGAGTCCCTCCAAACAGTTCACTGACTTCCCGGAGCTTCCCAGAGACCACCTACTGCTTCTGACTTCTGGACCGTACCAAATCAATTTGGCTTCATCCTACTCGGCGGAAGCGATGGACGCCGACAGAAACGTCAACATGACATTCATCAAAGAACCGACCATCTTCAGGCTCGAAATCAGGTCGCGTCGCAGGGAACGCACAACTTATCGCGTCTACATCGACTACGAGCCCGGTAGAGACAGCGTGGAAGGGATTCGAGGCTACTGGTGTGAGTGCCCTATTGGAGCCCGAACAGTCGGCTGCTGTTCGCACGTTGCGGCCTCAGTCTTCTACCTAGCCCATGCTAGGTACCTCCCGTGAGTTCTGCGCTTAGAGGAAGCCTGTTTTTTTTTTTTCTTCTCCATACCCTCAGAGAGTGATGCTAGCGAATAAAGATCACCTACTTCGCTGAAGCCATCACGGGCGGTTTCCCATAAGCTTTGACCCTCAGTGACCTTTCGAATTTATCAATTTTGCGCCCATCCCGTCCAAGGTGCGTCCATGTTCGATCGAAATGACGTGTATGCCATTCGATACCTCTCTCCTTCAGCTTTCCAAAAAAAACGATCCATCGGCTCTGGAACCCTTCTGGGAGAGATATGAGCCTCTACAGTTGACCAAGTTTTGTCAACAGTGGAGCAAAATCCAAGTGATGGCCAAGACCCTTTCAAATCGGAAAAGAAAATCTCGGTGGTAAAACGTCTTTAATCAACTCTGCTGCTTGATTTGCACATGAGAATACACTGGCATGGTACATATCCATCATCGAGGATTCGATCAGCTCGACTGAAGTGATTTTAGAGTCAGGACAATGCAGTTCTTCGTTAAGCGTTCATTCATGAATGGTCTGATTCGATCACAGACTCCCTTTCTGGATCGATCACGATACATGGAAATGGAGAGCACGAAGGCCGATGTTCACATCGAGATGCTCCTTCTAATTCTGCGAGATTGCCGGAAGATAGTTTTAGCGATTCAACCTTTGGGCTCCTTGGCGGTCAACGAGCAACCGAGGAAGCCGCAGTGGACTCATTTTGCTTTTGGTCTCCAGCGGCAGCCTCAGGCTCCTTCGATCGCAACCGTTCTGCTTCCAACTGTTTAGGGAGGGAACGCAAAACAAGTGAGTTGCGAGTACGCAAGACCCTCACTCGAGCAGAGGAGTTCGCCCGGAATGTTCATGTGGAGAAATACTCTTCCGAAACGAGCTCGTTCCTCATGGTGAACTGTCCTTGGGAGTCGACCGCCGTTCCCTAAGTAGATCCTAATGTTCCCATCAACTGCCGATGGAGGAAAACGCGAGAAATTACTTGCCTGCCCCGAGAGAGCTCTGCGGAATATAGCGATCCCATTCTCAACGTTTCGTTCCTGATCGGAATGTGCTTTTTTCTGCTGACGGCATGCATTGTTCGCCGCGAGATCTCTGTTGACTGTCGTCCCGCAGGATACTGCACCTAACATTAGAGAGAGTGGGTGGGGCATCACGAGTCAAAGAGGCTTCCGTGATTGAGAATGCAGAAAATAGCGGAGCAAATGACAGTTCACTCACAGGTGTTGCGGTCTTTCAGGACCTCATTCTTCAAATTCATGCGATGCTCTCGAAAAATATTTCGCACGTTCTCTCCTTCAGCCGCAAGATCTCGTTCTCGTCGATCGAGCTGAGAGCATAGTTCCGTTCGCTGTTCCTCAAAATTTTCCTTGAGCCATTGGAGACGCTTGATGCGAGTACTCAGTAGCTCGTCCCGACACAGACCCGGGTTATAGATTTCATCACCTATGGTTGCGAGCTCATTCTTCAACCGATCGATTGGCGCTTCTGGCGACTGGCTTGTCAACTCCCGACTCACGCAACAGCGGCCCGTCCAAGCTTCCGGAGGAGCGGATTGATCCGCGCTGCCGGGAATGGCTCAATGTTCGATTGAACTGCTCCTGCTATGAACGACCCTTTTCCGGGCCTGAACGATGGGCGTGAAGCCGACTGGGGAAGCAAGTTGGCTTACAGAGAGAAGAACTCACCTTGCGGAATGAGCTCCATCTTGACCAAATCTCACGCATTCAACTTTTCCATCTTCAGCATATACGTTCGAGATATTCTTTAAACGCCTGCCGTACGTCTCGATGTGATCAACCACGAATCTTTCTTCTCCCCCAGTCAGAACACGCGACTCTGCGTCGAGATCGAATCTTGCGGTCTGCATTTCACTGAGCCGCAGTTTTCGGCGATTAATTCGTTCGAATAGTTGGGAAACTTCTTCCTGGAGCTTGAGGACGTTCTCGAAAGCGTCACGATGTTTGTCGGTAAGCTCCCCGGTAACTTTCTCCGTGGGCGCTCCGACCTGGAGAAGTTATTTTGAGCGAGCACGTCGAGTACGATGATATCACTGGGCCTCTGCCTCCATGCAGGACTCTAACGAACCTGAACTGGTTTACGTTCGAGTTCCGGATCCTGAGCGGCTTCTTCGACGTTCAACTCCGGAGCTTGTGACCTCAATCTCAGCCACCAAATCTTATTCGACCAGAAAGTTGACATTGTATCTTTTCGAATCTCTACAAGCAGTGTATTGAAGCCATCCTCGAGGGCGGAAGTTGAATGTGTCGTCAGCTCCCCGGACGCGCAAACGTCGATTGTCAGCAGCCGCGCCCACATGCACAGGACGAACGCATCGTCACACGAACCAAACAAAAGGATAACAGTGAGAGTCACCGCTGAAGCACGGAGATGGGGATAAATATATGTCGTTGGGCAAGGATCATCAGCGAGCTCGCCGGTTTCGCGGCGCGCCCCAGAGGCGTCCAGTTTATCTGCTCTCGTGTTTGTCGCGACTCGAAAGATATCGACGTCTCGCTGAGCACTCGTGCCCGCGGGTGGTCTCGATGTTGGGGGCTCCAACTCGGAAATCGAGACTCGGATCACGACGTCGTCATGAGCCAACCCAGGAAATCACCTTCGTGATATTCTGGCCAGCGAGAGACGAGTCTCGATTGCGGTTCGCTCGCTTTGAAGTCCCATGAATATCGGGAAGGGCTTCACTACACCGTCATTAGAAAGAACTCCTCCTGTAACGCTTCAAGAAGGCGAACCCCAAAACCAAGTCAGAGCTCTCAGCCCAGAACATCTTCGGACTTGCTCATGGCAAAATCAAGATTTGTTTCGGAATCGGATGGTTTGCCCTCCTTGTGATGAGTGATTTCGCAGAAGTACTATCCTCCTCCAGCGTCGGTGGAGAGAACAGATATCATCGGGATCATGATAGGATCGATTGGGAGTGTTTGGCAGAACAAGAGGCAGCTCGGTTGCGTCGCATGCTCGATAGCATCGTTCAGGTGGAATTGGATCGAGTAACTCCAAGGAATGAATACAAACCCACAAAAAAGCTGTGCGTGCCAGACGAGAAGGGTGACAGCATCCGACCGACACAGATGACGACACATCTCACGCTGGTAGCAAAAAGCGACGATGTTCGCTTCATTCGCGACGGGGCCGGATAGAATACCATCTAAAGTCCTCAAAACATTAGACGACACTGCATACAACTATGCAACAGATGTCTTCAGCGCTATTCTACAAGGTACTCATGGGATACCAGTACAATGGAGAATAGGCAGGGTATCCCTGACCGAAAAACCAAAGTCGATGAAGGGAAACCTCACAACATACAGACCCATAACGTTCTGTATAGGGTTATTACCAAAATACTTAAAAAACATATACAAAAATGGGCGGAAGATACAGAGCAGATATCAGAAATGCAAAATGGATTCAAAAAGGATCGCAGAGGGGATGATAACAAATTCTACTTGACAACTGCAATTGAGACCGCAAGATACCATAAGAAAGGGCTTTATTGCGTATTCCCTGACGCTACAAAAGCGTTCGACCGAATCGATCGGAAGAAGCTATGGCAAACTCCAGAGGAGAGAGGGATGAGCAAACCACTGCTCGAACTCTCCAAATACATGTACGACTATACCCGCGTTGTCCTCCGGCATGCGGACTACACGTCCGACGAGATGTCCATACCAATCGGACTCCGACAAGGTTGTCCACTATCATCAATCCTATTCAGCCTCTACATTGCGAACCTTGAACGGGAACTCCAGGCAACAGGACGAGGATTCAGATTCGCAAGGGAAAGCAACTTCTGGGATGTGAGAGAAAGAAAGTTCTTCACAATTCCCGCGTCGCTGTTTGCAGATGACCTTGTTCTAATGACAAACCACATGGGAGATATGGAAACGCTCGTCGATATGTCCATCAAACTCAACCCAGAGAAGAGCGGTGTGATGGTCTTCTCTCGACCAGCAGGAACCCATACTCCGGATATGGATCTCAGGATACAAGGATTTCCAATACCTATGGTGTCATCATACAAATATCTGGGAATCGAACTATCCACCGACAGCGACCACTTGGCCAGACAACGGCCCAAACTATCAGAAAAAACGACCAAGCAATCCAGAGACTGAACGCGGAAGCACTTTGGAGCTTCGACCGATTCGGAGTCTCCGAAATACTCTGGAAAGCTACAGCAGTCCCGTAGCTCACATACTGCAATGCAGTGATTACCATGCCAAATAGACAGAGAAACCACATAGAAGTCAGGCAGAGAGACGCGGGAAGATGCGCTCTTGGCATACCGCACTCCACTATAGCGAGGGAGTTCATCGAGGGAGAACTCGGATGTAGCTCCTTCGATGCCAGAGAAACCATAAAAAAAGTGATGTTCTTCGAGAGGATAAAACAATTTGATCCACATAGATGGCCAAAACTTGCCCTCGAGGCCACCGAACTCGCCAAAAGCAAAATCGAAGCATCCGAGAGACTCAAAAAACTGAGCATGCGATTCGAAGTTGGGGGCATCAGACTGGCCAAAAACACACCCGGCAAGCCGGAGTGGAATACGTTCCGCAAAGAACTCAAACTGAGGATGCGGAATAAGTTGGACTCCACCCGGAGAAACAGGATGGAGTCCAAATCCATACTGAGCACATACCGACGATACAAAGAGACTAGAGGAATCAACTCTGGACTATACGATAACTCCCTTACGATCGAAATGAATCCAATCTAAAAATACGGGGTGGCATTTTTCAGTCGGGAATTTTTGAGCCCTATTCTGTTTTGTCCATAACTCTATCAATTCTTGGTGATCGATAGAATGAATCGAGGCAAGCATTCTGAAGTCTATCTCTATTGAAGTGCATATGATGAGAATTGCGGTCAGGGAATGGTTTTGGATTTTTTTTTTCTCGAGGTCTTCCTGAATCCTATTGGGAAAACATCATATTCATCGGATCGGAGTCATGAGGGTCGCGTTCGATGTGCAGAAGGGAGCCGGTGATTCGCCGGAGAATCGATTGAAGCTACCTCATTCTCTCGAAAGATTGGGAGCGATCGTATCCAGAATTACTTCGGTGCATTAGTTTCGCGCATCGAACGCAACCCCCACGAGTGCGAGCCGTTGAATTCTGACGCTCCCCCGATATTTTTGAGAGGACCTCGGAAAAAAATGGGTCGTTTTCGGAACTATTTCATTCCGGAATTTCATTCTAAATACCAACTCCTGACTGCAATTTTCGTCATATCCACTCCAACGGAAAATTTGAATCACCGCCTCCATTTTGTCTACCGGAGAAAATCCAAGAATTGACAAAGTGATGGCCAGAACAAAGCTCGAATAAGCCCGACTAAAAAATACCATCCTGTACATGGGAACGGAGCATGGAAGCCAAATCCACACTTGATGATGGTATGCTATCAGAGATCTCCGGAACGACCTGATGGCCTCCAATATTCCTCCCCATGACTTGTACTCTTCCATCATCATTATAGCCGTGAAAAAGGAGAACAGAATGGTGTGAGTCGGTGATCGCTTTTCATATTTTGGTGGGAAGCCTTCCTTATCCGATACTTCTAGGGCTTGGTGATTCATGATGTGAGAGACTTCAGAGAATCGGATCAAGTTTCCTCGATTCGGTAGCGTTAAGGTCGACGACCTCTTCAATAGAAATCGGGATTCAAGGGTCAATCTACATCACTGTGAGACCGCCGAGTCTCTCTTGTTTCATGGTGGTTCTCTGATGGATTCGAGGTCGACGACTCACTAAAGGGGAGACGGAAAAGACCCTTAGGATCAGTCTCCGCAGTGTTGGCCAGCTGAATTGGGTGTTTATTCCTCTGAAAATGAATCAGATAGTGATGACGTGGGATTCCGACCGGGGGCAAAATCAGCACGATGACTTCTTGGGGCAGCGTGAGTGCCCAAACGCTGCTGCCACCGCGAATCCTCGCGGGTCCACGCCAGAACAGGCGCCCGGAACAGGTAGGATGACTCGGTAGTCCGTCTGGCTGTTGTCTGCAAATCATGCGGCGGCGGAAAGTTCCTCTGACAGCGTGCCCGGCTAGGGTTACCCAGAACTTTGGCCGGAAATTCGCCAGGATCGCCCGAGGTAGCATCATTGCGGAGCGGCTGTGCATTGGGGAGGGCGACAACAGGAGCCTTTCTCAGTAGGACGGTGGACTTTTGTTGTGCTAGGGTCGAAAATTCGCAGCAGCGATGGCGGATCTCAGAGTGACCCAGGGGAGGGGGGTCGTGGATCTTCGACTGAACTCAAAATGTCTCCCCCCTGCTTTCGAAGGCCATAACTCCGGCAATCATGTTGGATTCGGACGAACTCCAGCTCGAGTTAATTGCTTCTGCATTGCGAAAAGAGCCCATTTCCACAAAGGCTTATGTGGTAAGTTATTCAGTTGTCCTATCTTCGAACCGAACGAGAGTGGAAATCGTTTGTGAATGAGCGCTCGCGCTCATTGTTAGCCATATTCTGTGCCGTTTTCATCCACCCGTGCTCACACCGATGGATTTCTCCGTCTCCCGCCGCTGTAGTGGCCGGATCTTATGATTACTTCACCTCGGGGCGGCTTCCCATGAGACCAAAAGTTACCCGTCTTGAGCCAAGCTACACTGTGGGGTTCCCGACAAGGATCAGGCGCAATGCTTGCTGTCTTTTGAGCAGCGATTGATGACGCGTGACAGCAGATCACAAAAGTTTATTCGGGTTAGTTTAGTTGTTTCCCGGCTGAACCTCTCAGCCAGCCCTCAGAAGTGTCCCTGGATCACCTTTCGGTATGGCTTCAGTAATACTCCCTATCGCCTCGCAAATTTCATTGCGGGCGTTGGGCTTGGGTCTTAAGATGGTTCAGGCTCTTTTTACCGCATAAGAAATTTTTGATTAGTTAGTCAAGTTGGAAACATTGATTTTCAAGCGAAATAAATCTCACATGAGAACTCACAGGGCAATCACGGATTAAGTCGAGGAACTTGGGAGATCGAACCCCTATATCACCATCTCACCGAGTTGCTCGTTTTGCCAGAAACGATGTCGCTCCGCTATGGACCGGATTTTCAGTATCCAGCGTGTCGAAGTAGACCCTTGTCCCCGAGACAAAAAGCTCTTTCGAAGTAGGCATCGTTCAATACGTCTTTGAGGCCAGAGACTTGTTTCGAAGTCCCAGAGAACTCGAAAACTACCTCACCACGCCCTCGCTGGATCCCCCCTCTGCCTCTCCGGGGGGGTTTTAGCCGGATTCTCACGTCATCGATATTGGTCCAAGATTTCAGCCTCGCTATGGAAACCTCAAACCCTCGGCAACGATCTTTCTGGAGCATTGTTTGTAATTCGCGGGTTTCAATCCGGAAGGTCCCTGCTGCCTCTGTAGGAATCGGATATGTTAGAAAAACCGAATGGATTTGTCGGCTGGAAGTCCTCACCGACCCAATGTATAAAGATGTTTTTTGATTGGGAATGATCCCCGTGAATGTCACGTTCAACGAACCTCTGAACGGTTCTTCTTCGTCAGGCATTAGTCCAGCGGTCATATCTTTATTCACACACATTCTCAGGTACAACCTCGCGAAGACAACCGATATTTTTGGTACTGAATGTTCATGCGGTCGAATGAAACGCCAGCATTGGTTGAAGCAAACACAGCTTGGTGCTACGAATTCTCCGAAGATGAGTTTCCTCAGAAACTGGAGAATCTTTTCAGATACAGTCAGCTCAGATGCCTGGAATTTCGATTGTTTAAGAACGAATCACTGACCGCGACGACATTCGGATACCGATGATACACTGAACTAGACTCTAGCAGACTCGAACGAACAGCGAAGTCTTAATATTGGATGATCACGTCAATTTATATCCAATGAATTCCAGGTATCATCAAACTTATCAGCGTTGGTTGATAAGAGGAGTTCACCCAAGTCACTCACAGAGATTTCGAGTTCGTAACGGTCGACGATTCCAGTGAAGCATTTGCAAGCATTCAACGAAGCGGCCTCCCGGTCCTTCTCCAGCCATTCTCTCATGAACGTGCGGAGCGTGTGGCCAGATGAGCTGATACTTCTTTCGAGCATACTGAGGAGCAGGTTGCGCTCTATCGCAATGCTCTTATAATCTGGTTGCCCTGGAATCCGTAGAAACTGTCGTCAGAAAACGTTCCCTCCGGAATCCGCCCGTGAATGCTCGAGAAGCTCTTCAGTCGGACTAGATGATGAACAATATTCCAAATGGAACCAGGAGCGGGCTTACGTTGAAGCCACTTGAGAGTTTCGACCAAAGTTGACGCGATGGACCAGGGGAAACTGAAGAAACTGCGCTCTCGGTCATCGGACTCTCCGTAGACGCACATGAACCACGCTGACGCCAGTTGCCTTTTTACCATCAAGGCTCCCTCGTCGTCAGGCATGGTCCTAACGACCAATTCATCGACTTCCTTCTCGAAACGCTTCCTGGTCGTTTCCAAGAGATGGTCGCACTGTTTTCCGATCACGATTTCAGCATTCTCCTTATCGTGTTTCATGGAATTGAAGCGGCTGTGTCTGCTAATTATGCCACTGAAGAGTTCGGCTTCAGTTGATACACCATGCTGCTGCATAATCGCACTCAGACGACTCTCATAATCGTCCCGAGCTACCCGAGCTTGCTCAAAGAACTTCCTCCAGCCTGGAACTTCAATGGAGCCCACTCGCCCCGAGTTGATCGGCTCGATTTCTTCAGGCATCATAAGCTTGATGGTCCTGTATAGCTCACCAAGAGCTTTCACCGAAGCATAGCTGTGGATCCGACCTGACGAATTGGGAAGTACTTAAGAATGGTCGACGTCTGAAGCACATACGAAGGGACCCCGCGGGAACTCACTATTTTCCATGAAATCCGGATACTCTTTGGCTTTCTCGTCTGCCGAAATCATGGCGGGCTCCTCCGTCTTCGCGAAGTCGAGAGCCGCGGAGATCTTTTCGACGAGATTGAGACACTTAGAGTGGTTGAAACCGAATTTGTCTGCGAGCGCCATGTGCGTGTTCGATGCGATACCAATGATGTCGTTCTGAATGTACTTGGCGAAGAATCTTGCTTCATCCCGTTTCTGGAACGAATACCATGGTGAATAGATCGAGGAGCACGCCTGGAACTCGCGGTCGATACACGGAGAGGTTTAGGAATGGACAGAGCCAAATCCTTCAATGAATGCCCAAGTCGATTCCCACCCAGGGGCCATCTAGGAGGAAACTCGATGCCGCAATTAGTGGAACACATGCAGAAATCTGAAGAAGAATCGAAAAGAACGACGAGAAAGGTCGAATGTGTATTCCGGAAGAAAGATAGCCTACGAAGGCTACGCCAGGGTTGGCTGCTCTTCCCGCGGCAAGGGCCGCGAGCGGAACAGCCTGGAAGAGAGCTTGGAGATCAGAATGAGAGAATGACCAAGGAGTTGAGAAGAGTAAGGAACGTAGCTAGCGTACAGTAGTTCCGAAGATCGCTGGCCCCGAGTGACCTGGCAGTAATACCAAACGGAGAAACCCTTTTTCTGAGTCCCCAGACACCCGAAGGCAGAGGAGAGAGTTTCAGACGGTGCAAGCCCCTCACTAGCCAGGAATGCGCCAGGATTCCTGGTGCGTGCGACAGGCATTTCTCTCTCCTCGAAGAAACTTCGAAAAAAAAAAGTCGATTCCCACGGTTTACCGATGCGACCCGAAGGAGGCTGCCTACCGTGAAACACCGCGCTTCGCGAGCTGGGACGTCCGCATAAACGAAAGGTTCTTCGTTGGCCCCTTGAAAGATGAATTTCTGATCCCAGATGACTATGTACTCATCCCCATCCAGATCGGAACCGGCCATCTCCTGGGGATGGGGTCTAATGCCTCGGGACGGAAACACCACGCAGTCCTTCAACATTCTGTAGAATAGGTAGTTCAGAGGAAAGATCCTAAATTGACTCAAATTCACTCCTTGAACGATTTCGAGCGGCCTGGTTCGGACTCCTTAATCTCACCTGAGCTCCGGTAAATCAACCGCGGTCAGAACACGCACATCACCAGGATGTACACAGGGACACTTGGATAGCAGGACTTTGCCTTCGACCACGTGGGCTCTTCCTCCTTTGTCGGGATCCATGGATGAATACTGGACGAAAACTTGGCCATATTCTAATAAACCTGTTTCATCCATGACACCGAGCATATTCCGACCGGATGCGAGGGGAACAGCGATACGAGCCTTTTCCTTCACATTCCTCAAACTCTCGAAAAACAGATGATACAGCATGTTATTGCAGAAAGGGTCAGCAAGCAGGTCCCAACCCGACCTGGCCATGTTGCTGAACGGCAATTTGTGTTTACAGTAACCGGACAGCTTCTTGAGGGCTTCATCCTTATCGACCAACGATTGCGCACAAGAGAAAACCATGTTGAGTTGAAGTTGGTGGATGATTTCAGTCGGGATCCCGTGGTGTTCCAAAAGAGGAATTAACTGACGGTTGAGGTACAGCGGAGTTGGGCAAGATCTCTTGATGACCTCCAAGGACCACTTCGGGGACTCGGAAGATGCTGTTGGGCAGACAAACTTCTCCATGCTCTTCCTGAGACGTAGTTTCCGACCCGGGAGCCTGGGGTCCAGTGAGAGCATGCCTTTGCAGCCTTTGAAACGAATCTGTATCGCCGAAGGTGGGTCCGCTTGCCAACCGAGACAGTTCGAAACATCCTCCATGAGCTCGCTTGAGATGGTCCCGACACCGTCCGAGAAGCAATACGGCTTCCCGGATCGGGGATGCCTAGCTTCCGGCCACGTCACATCCTCGACCACCTCATACTCATCCTCCGCTATGTCGACGGTTTCTTGGGTTGATGAAAGCGTCTGACCCATCCGCGCCATCTTCTTCGCTACGTTGGAGATCGCACTGAAGTTGCCCATTTCATTCCGGATATCGTCCGCGGTCCTGCCGCGCAAATCCTTCGCGTACATCCAAACTACATGATCTCTCAGTTGGGAGGAAGACGAGGCAAGCATTTCATAAGAGCGGCCTAAAATCTGCGGAAAGGAACTTCCGTGAGTTCAATTGAGGAACGAGACGCGCGAATCAGAAGTGGAACCATAAATGTGGGATCGTCACCTCTAACCCCGTCTCCAAGATTGGTGTTACGACTCCGGGCACAAGCTCCGCGCCGCTGAACGATAACTTCTGGAAGTCGTGATCTCGGAAGGATACTGTGATGGCATACTCGGGATCGTAGTTCCTCAGGATACGATTGGAGGCGTGAAGCTCTGCAGGGCGATACAGAGTCCGGCCTGGGGTGATGATAACACGACGCACAAGTGCTGTTCCTGATCGGGCGCAGATGAAACAAAATTTCAGGATAGTTCGGGAGCGATTTCTCCTGCTTGAGGAGCAACGTTAAAAGGTCTGAATGCCGAATTCATTGTCTCGACTTCAACGTACCTGGAATCCTCAAAATTCTCTTCGGCTTTTCGAGGTATTTCGCGATGAGATGTTTTGCAGTCTCAAGAAGATCAACGATATCACCGTTCTCAAGCGAGAACAGGATGTCTTCAAAAGCGTCTTTCAGAGCTCTGCGCGATGCCGCGTCCTCCAGATTTGATGTGATCAAGCTGATCATGCTCCTAAAAACCATTTCCGGGAACGCAAGAATGAGAACATTTTCATCACGTTTTTTACCTTTAGTTATCCAGGATAGTGATTTCCTCCGGCCGGAAAAGGCTTTCCAGCTAACCTGGTCTGTCCCTTGTGCCCGAGTCGTTGTGTGAACTCTGCACTGTAGCTGATGCAAGCCAAAATGGGATAGAGAGCTTCGAAATTCTGCACGCAAGAGGAACTGGTGATGCATTTCAAGATGTCAAGGCTGACAGGGATCGGAAATGTCTCAAGTCGCGTGAAATATACGTCGCCATGCTGTTGAATCCTTTGCATGAGTTTATAGAGTGAGCTCAGCTGCAATAAGTGAAGTGAATTTCAGAGGGTTTTCTTCTCGAGCATCCCTCGAGTAGACGAAAACTTCTTCCAAGTGGATGTGCTTGAACCACCTTCTGGCCGTCGGGAAGCGTCACATTCAACGTCTTGAAATCTTCAGAATCCTTCGCACTGAGAGTGAAACCCGGCGAAGAAATCGATGAAGATCTTTGGAAATACGCATCGCGCAGCTCCATGTTGGGGTCGTTATTCTTTTGATGGGTCGCCGAGAAGCGGGACTGCCACAGTGACGGAGCCTGAAACGCGCATGAAGTCAATGTCGAGTTCCATCTCAGGACTTGGTTCATGGTCCCTCAGGCCCTAAGCGGAGTCGAAATCTTACGTTCAATAATTGGAAGCAAAGAGTTATTTCCGAGTGAGCCACATGAATGGTGAGTCGACGAACGTTCCTGTACAGGAAGCACAGCTTCGAGAATGAATGGAAGTTGAAAACGTCCGAATTGAAGAAAATCGAAACTTGGCGCGATGCGTGATCCAATGAGAGAGACAAGGAGTTCGCAACGTAGCTTCCATGAGTTGCAAATTTGTTGGGGGCTGATTTGGGGTGGTAGTTGAGTCTCGTTATTTCACACTCGACCTGACTCCAAATCTGAACCGACATTATGCGTTCACTCCTGTGCGTTTTACTCACTCGTGAGATTGCCGACTCTGAGCTGCACTCCTTCGATTTCATGGAAAGATCCGGAAGATCTCGTCGGGTGCTGCACTTTCAACTCGAATCCGAATTGCCATCGGCGGATGAGATTCTCCCTAACTTTTTCTACAGGGCCTCTTACATCGACCTTGTACCCGATCTGGATGAATTCAACGCTGATTGTTTTCGGAAGTTTCGAAAAACGAGCGGTGGCGATTTCCCTCATGGAATCGCGATGGCTATCACGTCCATGGTTGCGTATGTATATCCGAATAGTCTATTAGTTCCGTGGCTCTCGCATACAGTTGGACTGAGTTCGAATCAAGACTGACTTCGGAGAAGAACGAAATTCGCTCACCATTTCAAACACCTGCTCGGAGAACTTTGAGCCTCTTTCTGTAGCGGTCGAGGTCAACGAAGTGTTCAAAATCGATGTGTCGTGGAAGCCGAGAAAGAATTTCTCAACTTCTGACCTGGCCAGTGCATCCCCCACTGGTATCCGCACCCAAGCCATCAACGCTCTGGAAATCAGTTTTCTCCTCCGTATCGAAAGAACGGATCGATACAAATATCCGATATAGACCGACGGCCAGCGTTATCAAAGGAAACCGGAACTCACCGTCGGTCACCCATACTTGACGAATGAAGCAGAGGAAACCCCTAGAGGAAACCTGTAATGGTCGGATGTTCATCGTTGTTTCCTACCAAGCCGGCGGCCCGCTCCGGAAACATTCTAGAATGGGAGTTGTTTGGGCTCTCGCCATGTCGACTGATAGTATAGATCAATGTTCTGGCCCGGTCAGGAAATCGGGACCGTCGACTTGCTCCGTCGGCTCTCCTCCGATCGTCCTCGGAGATAGGATTGATATCGATTCGAAGAATCAGCATACCTAGAATCCTCCGTGAGACGCGATTGATAACTTGACCTATTTCGTGCTGTTTGGGGATTGGATGATCATGTCTAATGACTCTCTGTATCACCCGACCGTCCAGTCCTTGATTCTATTACCCAGCGTACTCCCAAGTCGCGTTTTCTCCCTTATTGAAAACCAGCGTACCTCGTCGCGCTCCGTTGCGACGTACGAGTTAGTCCGTCTGCGGTCTGCGGCAGGAGTCGGCAAAAATTCTCCGCTCGGTGCCCAAAATATGCCCCCGATCCTGGGCGCCAAGGCCCAGGATGTGCCACAGATCATTGCAACAGGCCCAAAACTCGAAACGTGGGCAGTGAGCGCTTCTCTGGGTGATGCTCTTCGAGCTTCGAGTGATTCCGGGTGGACCTTGAGTTCGTCTTTGGAGTGTTCCGCGTCAGATATTGGATACGAATAGCATCTGAGCGTATTTGTCTCTCCTCATGGAGATTATTTCGGCGCAATGAGAATTTTTCGAGGAATTTGAATCCGTGCCACACGGAGACTTCTCGACTTTCTGGGTTCCACGGAGATGATTCCAAGGTGGATCTGACCACATCTCTTGCGCCCGGTTACCCCAAAAGTTCGGTCAGATAGACTCCAAAAAAGGATGATCAGATCGATACCGTGATCGGGCCCGAATGTGTCTCAAAACCATCCCGAGGCCGACCTCGAATTGTCCCCTCTCGAGCACTGGGTTAGATCCCAGATCGGCAACGGGGCCCTGAATCCTGGGCGCCGGGCAGCTATTTCGGCCCAGGGCCCCGACTTTGTCGAACCTTGATGTGCGGCATCGAGGTAGTTCATTCAATAGATTATGTTATCGTCCTTTATGATAGAGGAGGCTAATCCCATATCCCCATGCTTTCAACATACTTCCGCAATCATTCTTTCAAAATGGTGTTTTCGCAATCTTGGGCAACGGATGGTTTCATCGCGCCAGCGAATCTTGATCTTCGGTTGACCGCTGCGGGTATCACACTAGGTGCTTCCTCCCGAATCGCTTCCCAAGGTGGTGAAATATGAGGTTCGGCGACGGTCTAGATCAGTGGTTCGCAAAGTGGTCAATATCGACCCCCAGGGGGTCGATGGCCGATCTCCGGTTTACAGAGGTGATGCCGGGGTGGATTTGACCATACTTCTTGGCGTCCACGTAGGTGAATCAAGGCTCGACGGTCGACCCCTTGGGGGACGGCAGTCCATAAACTTCAACGAAGTCGCCTAGGGGGTCGATGGGTCACTGGAGTTTGAGAACCACTGATCTAGAGGGTCAGAGACTGTAGTCGGCTGACGATATCTAAGAGAGAGAGAACTCCCCGAATTCAAAGTTTCAAGTGTTACTCATGCACTTGCCTCGGTATACACGAATTCAGCGGAAGATGTCAGAAGTTAGCTGTTGCACAGGTGACAGAACTCCGAACGAAATGGTGCCAGCTGCTCTTGGAACGTTTCTTGGAAGGTGGTGTTCTGCTTCACGAACTTACTGCTGAGTCCCAAGAAACGGTCACACAGAGCTACAATAAATACGAAAAGAAGTTCCGGGCCTGGAGAGGGGATTCTTCTCTCTTGTCACTAGACGTCCCACTCGACCAGCCTGCTGATATCTTCTATCAGATGAAACTGTGGAAAACACGACGGGAACTCAACTTTCTGCTGATACTGTGTACCAAAGCACTTGACCACATCCAATCTGCCCTCTTACTCTCTGAACGCTTTCCCTCGACCCTGCGCCATTGAGCCGTCGGGCATTGTCGGATTTCGGAACAATAAACAGCTCTGGAGCCGAGACTGGTGGGATCACTCTGGTCGCGGTCGTGTATGAACCGATTCTGCTCTCTGGAAATACCATGGAATGAGAGTCTCTATAACAACCCGCGAACCAAATGCTGAGATTTAATATAACGGTCAGGGGTGTGCCCAGCTTTCCTTTTGTGGGCGGCGAGGATGTGTTTAGCTTTTCATGACGCGATCAACATGATTTTCAAACCTGTGAGGACGTTCCTGATGAGGCTGATTCTTTGCGGGATGCTTTCTCCCATCAGAGTGGGATATAATCCCCCCTTCCCCATATGATCGGAGAGTTTCGAACCATGAGAGATGAGTTGCTGTCCTGCGAGAGTCAAGTTTTGAGGAAGCTCTTCGGAGCATCACTTGAAGGTTCAGTGAATCCCATTGCATTCCGGTAAATGTATGAAGGGGTGATGAAACCTGCGATAGAAAAAACTGACGGACGAATAGAGATGCGGTTATCCCTTCGAAGTATTTGTGCACCGTGGCCTATGAGGGTGTCCGCTGGGAAACTCAGCCTTGGGTGATAGCAATGCAGGAGATCGCCGTGGCTAGATTTCTCATCGTTGGTGGAGAGGAATTCGCGAACGTTCTAGGGGTTCGTCGCTAGGCAGTGAGTCATGATGAATGACTCCTTTCTAGTGACTCATTCCTCGTTGGCGAGTACAGAACTCTCATCGACCAGCGTGTTGAAAAGAACGGTCTCACCGGATATCAACGAAAGTCGGCTATGACGGGCTGATTCCTTAACACGACTCATATCTTCCTTCATCGTCTTAGGCTCTGTTGCAACGGATTAGTTCAAGCGGCTCAAAAGATCGGAGACGATCGCGCCATCGATACTTGGCGTGGTTTATCGAAACAGCTGATGCGGAAGTTGCAGAGGGTCCCTCCGAAGATATGGTTGGAGACGACTGGGGGGAGATCATTACGGTAATTGGACTTGCGGAGCCCATGAACGTTAAGGTAAAACCGTTAACATTTTCGCAAGCGACCAGTGCAGGTTGAGTATAGCTTCCAGAGATAGGGACGTTCTCACACGAACGAGCGCAGCTTGGCTCCGTCTGAAGCTGGAGTAGTCGCGCGTTGACACAATAAAAACTGTGAGTGATCGATTGAACCCGAGCTTCGAAATCGCTTGGAGTGCTCGAATACTGAGACTCATTTCCAAAGAAACCGCAGAATTCGGTGGAGGATTTTGACCTCCACCGGATTTTCTGTCATGAATTCGGAGAATAATCCAATTTTGAGGTCATTCTACATCAATACCAGAGGATTGAGGAGCTGAGGCTTATCCTCACAACTCAGGGACACCAGGCACACGTGGGCGTCATTTCTTTGTCCGGACGCAGTGCAAACCCCGAATAGCGTTGAGAACAGTCTGCGGCCTAGTTCACGCCACTGAAAGCGTATTAAGTGATGGCCTCATCAAAGCGGTTACACCATTCGCCCTCATTGGGCTTTCAGGAGGAATCGTTGCCAGTTCGCACGAACTTGGGAGCCGCGTTTTTTTTCCAAACGAATGAAGCCTTCTTCGTCTCCCTCCCAGTGAGGATCACGGCCACGCATCCTGAAAAATTCCCGCAAATCCCCACAAGGACTGCCGAAGAGTGCCTTGAAGATTTTACATGTGTCCGTCAAGTAAACATAATTCTGAACTCAGAAGAATTTCCGATATATCCTCGTTGGGAGCGGGTCAATTCGAGGAACTTCGAAGAGACGGAGCTTCATGAAGCGAACCTCCTGCAGACATTGGGTTTGGCTTCAAATACTGTAACACCCATGTGTGCAGATGCATGCCACGCGCTATATGATGGGAGCAGAAGATCTCAGACTTGTTATTCAATCAGCGGGCGTACTTTCCCTGGAGCGTGATCACCCTGTACATGGAAATGGAACATGGAAGCCAAATCCAAAGTTGATGACGAGCAGTTGTCAAAGATCCCCAAAACGACCTAAAGGCCTCCAATATTGTTCCCCATGGCCTCTGTTCTAGCATTAGTATTACAGCCGTGAAAGAGGAAAAGAGAATAGTGCGAGTCGGTGATCGCTTCTCATACTTAGGTGGGAAGCCTTCTTCATTCGATACTTTTAGGGCTCAGGTGAGTTTATGATCCGTGAGACTTCAGAGAGTCAGATCTTCAAGTTACTTCGATTTGGTAGCGAGCAGGTCGATGACCTTTTCAACAGAAACCGGGATTACAGGGTGAACCTACATTGCCGTGAGACCGCTAAGTCTCTCCCTTTTCATGGTGGTTTTCAGATGTATTTGAGATCGACGGCTCACTGAAGGGGGAAGGGGGGGAGAGGATCTGGAGGAGACCCTGAGGACCAGTCATCGCACTGGTTGCCAGCTGAATTGGGTGTTTTTTCCTTTGATAACGAATCGGATAGTGATGGCGTGGGATTCCGACCGCGGGCAAAATCAGCACGATGACTTCCTGGGGCAACGTGAGTGCTCGAACGCGGCTGCCGCTGCGAATTTTCGTGGATCCACTCCAGGAGAGGCGCTCGGAATAGGTTGGACGATTCGGTAGTCTGTCTGGCTGTCGTCTGCAAATCACGCGGCGGCGGAAAGTTCCTCTGACAGCATGCCGGGCTCAGGAAACACAGGAATTTGGCCGGAGATGTGCCAGGATCGCCAGAGGTAGCATCATTGCGGAATAGTGCGACAACCGGACTCTTTTTCAGTAGGACGGTAGACAACTGTCGTGCTACCAGCCGGCCCTTGGCCGACTGGTTGTGCTATGGTCCTAATAGGACCAAGCTGACATGAGTCGAGTGCCCAGTCGGACAGCCCCATCCTTGTCAACGACGAACTGACATTCCGCTGCCCTGCGTGAAGATCTATCAGAGTCGGTCTTTGCTAACCCAAGTGAGTTCCCGATCTCTGACTCAGCGTCTCCTCCTCCTCTTCTCACGGATCCGGGCAGTGCTTTGTGCCGCTCGATCACAATCAGTTTTAGGGATATTAAAGAGCGACTGTGAAGAATGTCACTTCTGACGCACTCGGGAAGAGATAGCTTGGACGGCTAAAGAAGGGTGTCGCTCCCCGATGATTAATAACCATTGGCCCGCCTCGATGCGGCTCTGGATTGCGGTCACGCGATTGGACACAAACGTTTCTATCGGTCGGGATCAGCAGCCATCACCCACCTCTAGATCGAAGTCAAGTCAGCGGAATACCAAACCCGAGTGAAGTGGTGGAACACATAGAAAACCATCGAATGCTGGAGTCTGGATGCGAGACGGCGAGGCTCGCGGGAAGCTTTCTGAAGGAGGTCGAAGCCAAAGTTCTTTGGACCGGCGCGAAGGTTTGTCGCTGCAGGTGGAGCCGAAGATTGAAGCGAAGAGACGATGTCTCCAGGTGTATCGTCGCACTCGCCCAGGATCAATCGAGCCGGGACGGTCGCCCGAGAGCAACGACATCCAGAAGTCACTCACAAGTTCCGAACTGATTACAGAGTCGTGCAGAGTGTTGATCAGGTTCCCCGCATGCGTTTTTCTCTTTCGAGAGGCTCCGGTTGACACGTGTTTTTGTTAGCAGACCGAAGTTCTCGCATCCTCGTTTCTGAGACCAGTTGTTTGAAATTGAACATTTGGCCCGATCGTACCACGCTCTCTGTTCTCGGTTCAACTCTCCCAGACTGCTCTCTCCCAGCCAGCGGTGGCTCGGGGAAAGTTCTCCATGCAAACATCTTCCGGAACTGACCAGCCGAGGGGACAGAACTTGTTTCGATCCTCGTGAGTCAGCCGCCTTCCCGTGATACCCAATTGCTCACAACTACTCACAACCTTCGTCTTCGTCAAACCCCTCCCACTCCAACGGCTTTGGATTTGAACTCGGAGCGAAACTTCCGTGGTTTTGATTCCTCTCTTTGGTTGTAGTGAAAAATTGGCGCATGTTCAAGCTCAACTCAGTGTCAGGAATCAGATTCTCTCTCTGGCCCGGGAAGCGGAGAAACTTGAGGATGATTTCGTCCACACAACGAAACTCGCGGCCGACGGATCGTCGGTTCTTGTATTCGGCCGATCAGTTGTTCCCCATCAAAATTCCTTCCATCGCTTCTTGTTGAGCTTCTCGACGACGATCATCGCAGAAAAGCGATACGCAGGCAGGGTTCAGCGTAGCTTAGGCTTCCAAAAGTATCTGATGTGATGCTTTCGGAGACTCAGAGAAAAGCTGACAACGTCGCTGGTCCGATACCCGGTGTCAGCTCAGTTTCCGAACTGGAGTCATCTCGATGTCAGTCTGACCCGTAAATTTCAAGACCCAACAGGGCTGGAATTGCTCCTGAAGAGCCTCCTCTTTATAAAGGACAGTCAGCGGGCGAGCCGAAACTGCCCAATGTCGTTAGTGTGTCTCTGCGTCTTTGACGTCGACGGCGCCAGCAGCTCAGCTCGTTTGTCTGAAGCGGGAAAGCGGGAAGCGTGGGGGCTGGACCTAAGATTTCTCACCCTCTGCTTGCGGACGCCATAACTCGGACAGTTCTGTCTGAGCTCCAGCTCGAGTGGATTTCCTCCACATTGCCAAAAACGTGCGCTCATATTCACAGAACTCATTTCCACAAAGACGAGTGTGGAACGTATTCATTTGACATATTTTCGAGCCATACGAGAGTGAAAATCGTTCCTGAATTAGCGCACGCATTCTGCCATATTCTGTGCCGTTTTTCACCACTCGTTCTCACACCGATGGATTCCTAGGTCTTCTGCCGCCGTACACTCCGGATCTCAGGATTGCTACCCTCCGGGGCGGCTTCCCATGAGACCAAAAGTTACCCGTCTTGAGCCAATCTACACTGTGGGATTCCCGACAAGGGTCAGGCGCAATGCTTGCTGTCGTATGGGAAGCGATTGATGACGCGTGACAGCAGATCACAAAAGTTTATTCGGGTTAGTTTAGTTGGGAAAATTGATTTTCAAGCGAAACAAATCTCGCATAAGAACACAAAGGGCAATCATGGATGAAGTTAAGGAACTTGGGAGACGAACCGCCCATATCACCATTTCAACGAACCGCTCGTTTTGCTAGAAACGATGTCGCTTCGGTATAGACCGGATGTTCAGTATCCAGCGTGTCGAAGTAGACCCTTGTCCGCGAGACAGAAAGCTCTTTCGAAGTAGGCATCGTTCAATACGTCTCTGAGGTCAGAGACTTGTTTGGAAGTCCCAGAGAACTCGAAAACTACCTCACCAAGCCCTCGTCGGGGGGGTTTTAGCCGGATTCTCACGTCATCGATATTGGTCCAAGATTTCAGCCTCGCTATGGAAACCTCAAACCCTCGGCAACGATCTTTCTGGAGCATTGTTTGTAATTCGCGGGTTTCAATCCGGAAGGTCCCTGCTGCCTCTGTAGGAATCGGACATGTTAGAAAAACCGAATGGATTCATCGGCTGAAAGTCCTCAGCGACCCAATGTATAAAGATGTTTTTTGATTGGGAATGATCCCCGTGAATGTCACGTTCAACGAACCATCGAACGGTTCTTCTTCGTCAGGCATTAGTCCAGCGGTCGCATCTTTATTCACACACATTCTCAGGTACAACCTCGCGAAGACAACCGATATTTTTGGTACTGAATGTTCAGCTGGTCGAAGGAGTCGCCGGCATTTCTTGAGGCAGGGATAGCTTGGTGCTACGAATTCTCCGGAGATGAGTTTCCTGAGAAACTGGAGAATCTTTTCAGACACAGTCAGCTCAGATGCCTGGAATTTTGATTGTTTAAGAACGAATCACTGACCGCGACGACATTCGGATACCGATGATACACTGAACTAGACTCTAGCAGACTCGAACGAACAGCGAAGTCTTAATATTGGATGATCACGTCAATTTATATCTGAGGAAATTCATCGTCAAGGCGGAACGTCATCCCGTAGAGATGCGGAATTGATAACCGATGCTCCAGGCAAATGAATTCCAGGTATCATCAAACTTATCAGCGTTGGTTGATAAGAGGACTTCACCCAAGTCACTCACAGAGATTTCTAGTTCGTAACGGTCGACGATTCCAGTGAAGCATTTGCAAGCATTCAACGAAGCGGCCTCCCGGTCCTTCTCCAGCCATTCTCTCATGAACGTGCGGAGCGTGTGGCCAGATGAGCTGATACTTCTTTCGAGCACACTGAGGAGCAGGTTGCGCTCTATCGCAATGCTCTTATAATCTGGTTGCCCTGGAATCGTAGAAACTGTCGTCAGAAAACGTTCCCTCCGGGATCCGCCCGCGAATGCTCGAGAAGCTCTTCAGTCGGACTAGATGATGAACAAAATTCCAAATGGAACCGGGAGCGGGCTTACTTTTAAGCCACTTGAGAGTTTCGACCAAAGTTGACGCTATGGACCAGGGGAAACTGAAGAAACTGCGCTTTCGGTCATCGGAATCTCCGTAGACGCACATGAACCACGCCGACGCCAGTTGCCTTTTTACCATCAAGGCTCCCTCGTCGTCAGGCATGGTCCTAACGACCAATTCATCGACTTCCTTCTCGAAACGCTTCCTGGTCGTTTCCAAGAGATGGTCGCACTGTTTTCCGATCACGATTTCAGCATTCTCCTTATCGTGTTTCATGGAATTGAAGCGGCTGTGTCTGCTAATTATGCCACTGAAGAGTTCGGCTTCAGTTGATACACCATGCTGCTGCATAATCGCACTCAGACGACTCTCATAATCGTCCCGAGCTACCCGAGCTTGCTCGAAGAACTTCCTCCAGCCTGGAACTTCAATGGAACCCACTCGCCCCGAGTTGATCGGCTCGATTTCTTCAGGGATCATAAGCTTGATAGTCCTGTAAAGCTCACTAAGAGCTTTCACCGAAGCATAGCTGTGGATCCGACCTGACGAATTGGGAAGTACTTAAGAATGGTCAACGTCTGAAGCACATACGAAGGGACCCCGCGGGAACTCACTATTTTCCATGAAATCCGGATACTCTTTGGCTTTCTCGTCTGCCGAAATCATGGCGGGCTCCTCCGTCTTCGCGAAGTCGAGAGCCGCGGAGATCTTTTCGACGAGATTGAGACACTTAGAGTGGTTGAAACCGAATTTGTCTGCGAGCGCCATGTGCGTGTTCGATGCGATACCAATGATGTCGTTCTGAATGTACTTGGCGAAGAATCTTGCTTCATCCCGTTTCTGGAACGAATACCATGGTGAATAGATCGAGGAGCACGCCTGGAACTCGCGGTCGATACACGGAGAGGTTTAGGAATGGACAGAGCCAAATCCTTCAATGAATGCCCAAGTCGATTCCCACCCAGGGGCCATCTAGGAGGAAACTCGATACCGCAATTAGTGGAACACATGCAGAAATCTGAAGAAGAATCGAAAAGAACGACGAGAAAGGTCGAATGTGTATTCCGGAAGAAAGATAGCCCACGAAGGCTACGCCAGGGTTGGCTGCTCTTCCCGCGGCAAGGGCCGCGAGCGGAACAGCCTGGAAGAGAGCGTGGAGATCAGAATGAGAGAATGACCAAGGAGTTGAGAAGAGTAAGGAACGTAGCTAGCGTACAGTAGTTCCGAAGATCGCTGGCCCCGAGTGACCTGGCAGTAATACCGAACGGAGAAACCCTTTTTCTGAGTCCCAAGACACCCGAAGGCAGAGGAGAGAGTTTCAGACGGTGCAAGCCCCTCACTAGCCAGGAATGCGCCAGGATTCCTGGTGCGTGCGACAGGCATTTCTCTCTCCTCGAAGAAACTTCGAAAAAAAAAAAGTCGATTCCCACGGTTTACCGATGCGAGCCGAAGGAGGCTGCCTACCGTGAAACACCGCGCTTCGCGAGCTGGGACGTCCGCATAAACGAAAGGTTCTTCGTTGGCCCCTTGAAAGATGAATTTCTGATCCCAGATGACTATGTACTCATCCCCATCCAGATCGGAACCGGCCATCTCCTGGGGATGGGGTCTAATGCCTCGAGACGGAAACACCACGCAGTCCTTCAACATTCTGTAGAATAGGTAGTTCAGAGAAAAGATCCTAAATTGACTCAAATTCACTCCTTGAACGATTTCGAGCGGCCTGGTTCGGACTCCTTAATCTCACCTGAGCTCCGGTACATCAACCGCGGTCAGAACACGCACATCACCAGGATGTACACAGGGACACTTGGATAGCAGGACTTTGCCTTCGACCACGTGGGCTCTTCCTCCTTCGTCGGGATCCATGGATGAATACTGGACGAAAACTTGGCCATATTCTAATAAACCTGTTTCATCCATGACACCGAGCATATTCCGACCGGATGCGAGGGGAACAGCGATACGAGCCTTTTCCTTCACATTCCTCAAACTCTCGAAAAACAGATGATACAGCATGTTATTGCAGAAAGGGTCAGCAAGCAGGTCCCAACCCGACCTGGCCATGTTGCTGAACGGCAATTTGTGTTTACAGTAACCGGACAGCTTCTTGAGGGCTTCATCCTTATCGACCAACGATTGCGCACAAGAGAAAACCATGTTGAGTTGAAGTTGGTGGATGATTTCAGTCGGGATCCCGTGGTGTTCCAAGAGAGGAATTAACTGACGGTTGAGGTACAGCGGAGTTGGCCAAGATCTCTTGATGACCTCCAAGGACCACTTCGGGGACTCGGAAGATGCTGTTGGGCAGACAAACTTCTCCATGCTCTTCCTGAGACGTAGTTTCCGACCCGGGAGCCTGGGGTCCAGTGAGAGCATGCCTTTGCAGCCTTTGAAACGAATCTGTATCGCCGAAGGTGGGTCCGCTTGCCAACCGAGACAGTTCGAAACATCCTCCATGAGCTCGCTTGAGATGGTCCCGACACCGTCCGAGAAGCAATACGGCTTCCCGGATCGGGGATGCCTAGCTTCCGGCCACGTCACATCCTCGACCACCTCATACTCATCCTCCGCTATGTCGACGGTTTCTTGGGTTGATGAAAGCGTCTGACCCATCCGGGCCATCTTCTTCGCTACGTTGGAGATCGCACTGAAGTTGCCCATTTCATTCCGGATATCGTCCGCGGTCCTGCCGCGCAAATCCTTCGCATACATCCAAACTACATGATCTCTCAGTTGGGAGGAAGACGAGGCAAGCATTTCATAAGAGCGGCCTAAAATCTGCGGAAAGGAACTGCAGTGAGTTTAATTGAGGAACGAGACACGCGGATCAGAAGTGGAACCATAAATGTGGGATCGTCACCTCTAACCCCGTCTCCAAGATTGGTGTTACGACTCCGGGCACAAGCTCCGCGCCGCTGAACGATAACTTCTGGAAGTCGTGATCTCGGAAGGATACCGTAATGGCATATTCGGGATCGTAGTTCCTCAGGATACGATTGGAGGCGTGAAGCTCTGCAGGGCGATACAGAGTCCGGCCTGGGGTGATGATAACACGACGCACAAGTGCTGTTCCTGATCGGGCGCAGATGAAACAAAATTTCAGGATAGTTCGGGAGCGATTTCTCCTGCTTGAGGAGCAACGTTAAAAGGTCTGAATGCCGAATTCATTGTCTCGACTTCAACGTACCTGGAATCCTCAAAATTCTCTTCGGCTTTTCGAGGTATTTCGCGATGAGATGTTTTGCAGTCTCGAGGAGATCAACAATATCACCGTTCTCGAGCGAGAACAGGATGTCTTCAAAAGCGTCTTTCAGAGCTCTGCGCGATGCCGCGTCCTCCAGATTTGATGTGATCAAGCTGATCATGCTCCTAAAAACCATTTCCGGGAACGCAAGAATGAGAACATTTCAAGATCACGTTTTTTACCTTTAGTTATCCAGGATAGTGATTTCCTCCGGCCGGAAAAGGCTTTCCAGCTAACCTGGTCTGTCCCTTGTGCCCGAGTCGTTGTGTGAACTCTGCACTGTAGCTGATGCAAGCCAAAATGGGATAGAGAGCTTCGAAATTCTGCACGCAAGAGGAACTGGTGATGCATTTCAAGATGTCAAGGCCGACAGGGACCGGAAATGTCTCAAGTCGCGTAAAATATACGTCGCCATGCTGTTGAATCCTTTGCATGAGTTTATAGAGTGAGCTCAGCTGCAATAAGTGAAGTGAATTTCAGAGGGTTTTCTTCTCGAGCATCCCTCGAGTAGACGAAAACTTCTTCTAAGTGGATGTGCTTGAACCACCTTCTGGCCGTCGGGAAGCGTCACATTCAACGTCTTGAAATCTTCAGAATCCTTCGCACTGAGAGTGAAACCCGGCGAAGAAATCGATGAGGATCTTTGGAAATACGCATCGCGCAGCTCCATGTTGGGGTCGTTATTCTTTTGATGAGTCGCTGAGAAGCGGGACTGCCACAGTGACGGAGCCTGAAACACGCATGAAGTCAATGTCGAGTTCCATCTCAGGACTTGGTTCATGGTCCCTCAGGCCCTAAGCGGAGTCGAAATCTTACGTTCAATAATTGGAAGCAAAGAGTTATTTTCGAGTTAGCCACATGAATGGTGAGTCGACGAACGTTCCTGTACAGGAAGCACAGCTTTGAGAATTGACAGAGGATGGAAGCGCCCGAATTGAAGAAGATCGAAACTTGGCGCGATGCGTGATCCAATGAGAGGGACAAGGAGTTCGCAACGTAGCTTCCATGAGTTGCAAATTTGTTGGGGGCTGATGTGGGGTGGTAGTTGAGTCTCGTTATTTCACACTCGACCCGACTCCAAATCTGAACCGACATTATGCGTTCACTCCTGTGCGTTCTACTCACTCATGAGATTGCCGACTCTGAGCTGCACTCCTCCGATTTCATGGAAAGATCCGGAAGATCTCGTCGGGTGCTGCACTTTCAACTCGAATCCGAATTGCCATCGGCGGATGAGATTCTCCCTAACTTTTTCTACAGGGCCTCTTACATCGACCTTGTACCCGATCTGGATGAATTCAACGCTGATTGTTTTCGGAAGTTTCGAAAAACGAGCGGTGGCGATTTCCCTCATGGAATCGCGGTGGCTATCACGTCCATGGTTGGGTATGTATATCCGAATAGTGTATTAGTTCCGTGGCTCTCGCATACACTTGAACTGAATCCGAATCAGGACAGACTTCGGAGAAGAACCAAGTTCGCTCACCATTTCAAACTCCTGCTCGGAGAACTTTGAGCCTCTTTCTGTGGCGGTTGAGGTCAACGAAGTGTTCAAAATCGATGTGTCGTGGAAGCCGAGAAAGAATTCCTCAACTTCTGACCTGGCTAGTGCATCCCCCACTGGTATTCGAACCCAAGCCATCAACGCTCTGGAAATCAGTTTTCTCCTCCGTATCGAAAGAACGGATCGATACAAATATCCGATATAGACCGACGGCCAGCGTTATCGAATGGAACCATTACTCACCTTCGGTCGCCCATACTTGTCGGATGAAGCAGAGAGAACCTGTAACGTTGTAATGTTCATCCTTTGTTCCCATCCAGCTTCCGGAACATTCTAGAATGGGAGTTGTTTGGGCTCTCTCCATCTCGACTGAGAGTATAGATCAATGTTCTGGCCCGGTCACGAAATGGGGATCGTCGACTTTCTCCGTCGGCTCTCCTCCGATCGTCGTCGGAGATGGGATTGATATCGATGCGAAGAATCAGCATAACTAAGTTCCTTCGTCAGACGCGATTGATAACTTGACCTATTTCGTGCTGTTTGAGGACTAGAGGATCGTGTCGAACGATTCTCCGTTTCATCCGACCATCCTCAAACTCGGATTGGTCATGGAAGGGGCCTCTAAGGGTTCCCAAGGAGTCGTGCGTCGAGGAAGCCTCCCCTCTTTCCCGCTCCGTTTCTATCTGAGTCAGGGACGTTTCCTTCGTCCATGTAAAAGGGCCGGTTGGGCTCATTCGCACGGATTGCCCCCGCAGAAAAGTTGTCGTGGGTACGCTCGTCGTGGCTACCGTCTCTCGCAGTCTCCCCTCTGGATCACCTGCCAGTTGCCCTGGTAGGCATGGGGTGCTATAACGACACCTTCCGACATAGAGCTATTAGCACTCCCTGTCCCTCGTTCGCCATCGCCGAGAGACGACGAAGTTATTTTTCTATCAGATTCACCAGGCTTCAGAGGACTGTTTCGACTGTTAAGGTACTGTCACGAATGCTTGTCAGTGAAACCACGTAGGTATTGGTATCTCTCAACGAAGCGGTGCGCCCGACCTCACCGAATCTCTTTGTCGGCCGGAATCTCTCGGCGCCGTCGCGCCCTTCCTATCGCCGCCAGTGAAAGCCAGTGAGGAGAAGGACAAGCACGCACACAAAATCGATCGCCCAATTCCCGCCGCGTCTCTCAAGAGGCGATCGAGGAAGGAGGTTTTGGATTCGGGTCGCTCCCCTAATCGATTCCGCCTTTTCCCTGAGTGTGCCATCTATACCTACCACTCCGGTCGGTGACATGCACCGAAGCTATCGTGACTCGTTCCACAGATGATAGAATTCGGCTTGCGAACGAGATGGAGCCAGCTGCTCTCGAGACGTTCCTTGAAAGGTGGTGTTGTGCTTCACGAACTTACCGCTGAATTCCGAGAAACGGTCACATAGAGAAACGATATATACGAAGAGAAGTTCCGGGCCGGGAGGGCGAATTCTTTCCTCCTGTTACTATTCGTCGCACTCGAACAACCTGCCAATATTTTCAATCAAGTGGGAACTGCGCGAATCCGCACACACGGCGGGAACTTAACTGTGTGCTGGTGCTGCTTACCGAAACACTTGACGCCACATCCAGTTGGCCCTCTTACTCTTTGAACGCTTTCCCCTGACGCTGCGCCGCCGAGCCGTCGGGCACCATCAGATTTCAAAACACCAAACAGCTCTGGAGCCGAGAGTGGTCGGATCATTTTGGTCACGGTCTTGTATGCACCGATTCTGTTCTCTGAGTGTACCATGAAAAGTAGAATATGGCCTTCTCTGAGCGCGGACAGCCCGTGATGCAGTCGAAGTCCTGCGAACGAACTCGCGAGATTCTAGAAAAAGGTCAGCGGTGTACGCAGCTTCCCTTCTTTTGGGGTGGGCCAAGGATGTGATAATCATGACGATGGTGATCATCATCATCGTCCAGAGCTTTTCATGACGCAATCAACATGGTTTTCGAACCTGTTGGGACGTTTCTGATAAGCCTGAATCTTCGCGGGATACTGTCGTTCATCAGAGTAGAATATGATCCACCCTTCTTCATATGATCGATCCCCTTTGGTACGCCACTGATTGCGGTAGCGAATCAATGAGTCCGGTGCGCTCCATGAGACATCCGCTCAGAAAGTCCAAACGAGATCGCAAGCTGTGCATTGCGTCGGACACGAACTACGAATCGGATTATTTTAATCTGTCTCGATCTGGAGAGAATCCCAGAAGAGGGAACCATACTATCCTATCCAAAAGCCCGATGGAACACTGTGCTGCGAGAGTCTTGTTTTGAGCGAGCTCTTCGAAGCAAGACTTGAAGGTTCAGTGAAGCCTTGCGCATTCCGGTCGATGGGTAAATGAGTAATAGAACAGAGACCGATAGAAAGACCTGACGGACGGATAGAGATACTGTTATCCCTACGAAGTAAATGTGCACCGTGACGGCTTTGGGTCTCCTCTGGGAAACTCAGCACGGGTGATATCATCAAGGTAGATACAGTGGCGGACATTCGGATGACGAAAGAGGCGCCTCTAGAATCCACTGAATAAATTTCTCGCGCGAGAACGATAATCCATGAGTTCTATGTTGAGAGTTGAAGAAATTGATTCATTCAAAAGAAACAAGATCCGGCTGAACATTCGGGCCACCGGGAAATTTGGCGAGTATCCCCTTCGAGACAACGGAGTCGCCTCGAAGAGTTCATCGCTGTACATGGAGGGGCCCATGTGCCGTGCAGTTTTCCCGATCACCGAAGCATTGGAAGTGAGAAAGTCTCGAGTGACGTTAAAAAGGTCACAGAGCAGAGCAATCTTCGCGCGGAAACTGGCCGTCACACAGTGAGTCATGGTAGATGATTCCTTTCCAGTGAATCATTCCTCGTTGGCGAGCGCCGGGCTCCTGTCGATCAGCGTGTTGAGAAGTGCGGTTTCACCGGCTCGGATATCAACGGAACTCGGCCATGACGGGCAGATTCCTGGACACGACTTGTATCTTTCTCCATGTTCATGGGCTCTGCCACAACGGACTGATTTAGTTGGCTTGATTGATAGAAGACGATCGCGCCATCGACACTCGATGTAGCATACGGAAGGAGCTGATGCGGAAGTTGCAGAGGGTTCCTCCGAAGGCATGGCTGGAGACGACTAGGGGGAGATCATCACGGTTCTGGAGCTTGGTAAGCCCATGGACGTTGTGGGAACGGAACTGCCTCCATTTTCGCACGCGACCAGTGAAGTCTGAAGAATCTTCCAGATTTGGGAACGTTCTTGCAGAAACGTGTGAGCCCTGCGGCTCCACGCAAACATGAACCGGTCTCAGAACTCGGTTCTCTAGAGAAGAGGAACTCATTTGCCCCCAGACGACCACTCTCCGGGCCGGTGTTGGTCACTTCGAGCCCGAATATGTACATTTAGAGCTCAGGTACACTGGAGACCGAGCTCATCCAGAGCCCAGTCACATCTACAGCTCAGCGACATTTAGAGCCTCGGAACGATGTGAGCCCGGCGACGATTTGAGACATGTGGAGCCCCAGGCTACTAGGAGCTCACCGTACTTGCGGGTTGTTCGCGAAGTCCGCTTTTTTCAACATTGTTCGGAGATGGGAACGTTTCTGTGAGGGCAGCGCATTTTTCGTTGATTCCATCATTGTTCCCTGGTGATGGCGTCTGATCCTTGGGAACAAAAAACTCTCCACCGAGCGAAGACCCTTCCGGAGACGTCACATTGTCATTCGGCAGCTCGGTGGCAGTAGACTTTCCTGAGGAAGGAAGCTTTCATGGAGTATTGCAGAGGGAGCTCCAGCAGAGAAGTCGAACTCGCTGAGCTCCAGATGTCTGTGGGCACCGAACGTCGCTCTAGATTTTTTCGGGGTCCAAATGCTCCTGGGAAATGAATGTCCTAGAACTCTGACTTCCCTCTGGCGGAAATGTACCTGGGCTCTAAATGTCTTTGGGCTCCTTCGATTGGGTGAGAGATCGCGATGGGCAGGATGTTGTCGTTCTAGACTCGAACTCAATTTTGGACGACAAGACCTGCTCGGATCACTGTGAGCGCAAAGGTGGAGAAAATAAGGAATCAGTAACCCGTAGTGCCGACTCCACGTGACCTGATGGAAGAATTAACTATCGATACCACGGGGGCATTCATACCTGGACGGAGAGTCTAGTCTCGTGCCTCGAGCCCCGTTGAGCCGCAGCAGCTGCTTTGGCTCGTGCTCCTCACACATCAGGGATAAATATCGCATCTATGATTTCTTCTCCAAGGGTCGACTCAAGCCGAATCAGGTGCGTTCCAAGAAGAACCACTCTCCGAGACAAGGAATCGGCAACCGAATCAGTATACTGGTGTCTCTCAACGGAGTCGGTACCGATTCTCCAGGGGCTGTGGCGGTACTTGTGCGTTTGGCCCCCTCTTCGGAAGCGGCGCGAAAAACAGCCTAAATGGCGAGTTCTCAGCTCGTCAGCCGGCGGTACAGGGAGAAAGGAGACGGAGGAAGGAGACGAAGTTAAGAAACGGGTCGGAGTTTCCTCAGGCAGTTCGAATATCGCGCCTTTGGATGCGGCGTTCCAGCCGCCGCGTTAGCCATCGTTGGCTGTCGGCTGGCGGGTTAGCCGGCTGTGATTTTAGAAGAGGGGGCCAAACGCACAAGAATCGCTGTGGCTGACCCCATCACAGCTGCGATGAAGCTGTCGAAACGCTGGCGTCTGATGTGATGCCGCAATAATCGCTGGGTAATGTACAGATGTGTAACACCAGGACTGCGTGCTCAGTAACTTCAGCAATAACAGAGAAGAGGCAGTTTCTCTGACGGCAAGATTTCGGTGCTAGAGAGCGACTGATTATGAGAGAGCGGCTGTTGTAGAACGCCCGCAGAATAACAGATGTTATTGTCCTTGATCTGAGTCAGTGATTCTCAGAGAGGCTGCCACTGCACCCCCGGGTGCATAGAAGCTCTCCGAGGGTCGTTGGGTACGTCACAACATTGAAAAAATAATTTTCATCGTCAGTAAAATCGCCTATTTCATCATTGGAAATTCAATATGAGATGAAGGGGAAATCAGGATTTTTCCCTCGCGCGCTGGGGGCTCAAGACGGTAAAGAGGTTAAGGGGTGTAACTCGCCGAAGATAAAGAGCCACTGGCCCGCCTCGGTGCGGCTCTGGATTCCGGACCGCGGTTGGAGCAAACGTTTCCACGTTCGGCGAATCTCGCGGAGAAATTCTGGATTCGGCCCATCACATGAGTTTATTCGGGTGAATTCAGTAGGGGAAGTTGATTTTTGAGCGTATAAACACTCAAATAAAAACTCACAGGACAATCAGGGATGGAGTAATGGAACTTGGGAAATCGAGCCTTCGTTTCACCCACTTACCGAAGCGCTCTTTTCGCCAGAAACGATGTCGCTTCGGTATAGACCGGATATTCAGTATCCAGCGTGTCGAAGCAGACCTTTGTCCCCGAGGCAGAAAGCTCTTTCGAAGTAGGCATCGTTCAATACGTCTCTGGGGCCAGAGACTTGTTCGGAAGTTCCAGAGTACTGGAAAACTACCTCACCACGCCCTCGCTGGATCCCCCCTCTGCCTCTCCGGGCGGGTTTGAGTCGGATTCTCACGTCATCGATATTGGTCCAAGATTTGAGCCTCGCTATGGAAGCCTCGAATCCTTGGTGCCGATCTTTCTGGAGCATTGTTTGTAATTCGCGGGTTACGATCCGGTAAGTCCCTGCCGCCTCTGTAGAAATCGGATATGTTAGAACAACAGAATGGACTCATCGGCTGAAAGTATTCAGCGACTCAATGTATTAATATAGTTCTTGATAGGGAGGAATCCCGTGGAGGTCACGCTCGACGAACCTTGGAACGGTTCTTCTTCCTCAGGCATTGGTCGAACGCTCGCATCTTTATTTACACACATCCTCAGATACAGCTTCGCGGACACAACCGATATTTTTGGTACTGAATGTTCAGCTGGTAGAAGCAGTCGCCAGCATTTCTCGAGGCAAGGATAGCTTGGTGCTACGAATTCTCCGAAGATGAGTTTCCTCAGAAACTGGAGAATCTTTTCAGAGACAGACAGCTCCGATGCCTGGAATTTCGATTGTTTAAGAACGAATCACTGACCGCGACGACATTCGAATACCGATGATACACTGAACTAGACTCTAGCAGACTCGAACGAACAGCGAAGTCTTAATATTGGATGATCACGTCAATTTCTATCAAGAGGGTTGACTAGAGAAGATGATTCAAGCCACTCACAGAGATTTCGAGTTCGTAACGGTCGACTATTTCAGTGAAGCATTTACAATCCTTTAACGAGGAGGTCCCCCGGTCCTTCTCCAGCCATTCTCTCATGAACGTGCGGAGCGTGTGGCCAGATGATCTAACATTTCTTTCGAGCATACTGAGGAGCAGGTTGCGCTCTATCGCAATCTATATATATAAAAATCCAGGGTCTGTTTGTTTGTTTGTTTGTTTGTTTGTTTGTATGTCCTCAATAGGCTCCTCTGGTATTGATCGGATCGACTTGGAACAAACTGCATAATGTAGGGCGGCTCTGCGGGACGGACATAGGCCACCCACCCCTCCCCCCCTCCTCCCTCCCTCGCGATTTACCCCAACTTTGACCCCCTCCATACTGTCATCCGCATCCGAATTCTGACGATAAGGTGCACCGCCCCGTTATGACGCCAGCCAGACTCATCCCATCGTCATCGGATATCCTTCCCCACCTCCTCTCCTGTACATCTATCATGAGAATCTATCATAAAAATTCCTGGAGGGGTGATTTCGAGACCAATAAGGCCATTACTTCCCAACTCTGGAGGGGTGATTCCGAGACCAATCTGGCCATTACTTTCCAACTCTGGAGGGGTGATTCCGAGACCAATCTGGCCATTAGTTTCCAACTCTGGAGGGGTGATTACGAGACCAATCTGGCCATTAGTTTCCAACTCTGGAGGGGTGATTACGAGACCAATCTGGCCTTTAGTTTCTAACTCTGGAGGGCTGATTGCGAGACCAATCTGGACATTACTCTCCAACTTTGGAGGGGTGATTCCGACACCAATCCGACCATTAGTTTCCAACTCTGGAGGGGTGATTCCGGTGCCAATTTGACCATTACTTTCCAACTCTGGAGGGGTGATTCCGGAACCAATCTGGCCATGACTTTCCAACTCTGGAGGGGTGATTCTGAGACCAATCTGGCCATCACTTTCCAACTCTGGAGGGGTGATTCCGAGACCAATCTGGCCATTAGTTTCCAACTCTGGAGGGGTGATTCCGGTGCCAATCTGGCCATTAGTGTCCAACTCTGGAGGGGTGATTCCGGTACCTATCTGGCCATTACTTTCCAACTCTGGAGGGGGGATTCTGAGACCAATCTGGCCATTACTTTCGAACTCTGGAGGGGTGATTCCGAGACCAATCTTGCCATTAGTTTTCAACTCTGGAGGGGTGATTCCGGTGCCAATCTGGCCATTAGTTTCCAACTCTGGAAGGGTGATTCCGGTATCAATCTCGCCATTAGTTTCCAACTCTGGAGGGGTGATTCCGGTACCAATCTGGCCATTACTTTCCAACTCTGGAGGGTTGATTCCGAGACCAATCTGACTATCACTTTCCAAGTCTGGAGGGGTGATTCCGAGACCAATCTGGCCATTACTTTCCAACTCTGGAGGGGTGATTCCGAGACCAATTTGGCCATTACTTTCCAACTCTGGAGGGGTGATTCCGAGACCAATCTGGCCATTAGTTTTCAACTCTGGAGGGGTGATTCCGAGACCAATCTGGCCATTAGTTTTCAACTCTGGAGGGGTGATTCCGGTACCAATCTGGCCATTACTTTCCAACTCTGGAGGGTTGATTCCGAGACCAATCTGACTATCACTTTCCAAGTCTGGAGGGGTGATTCCGGAACCTATCTGGCAATTACTTTCCAACTCTGGAGGGGTGATTCCGGTATCAATCTGGCCATTACTTTCCAACTCTGGAGGGGTGATTCCGAGACCAATCTGGCCATTACTTTCCAACTCTGGAGGGTTGATTCCGAGACCAATCTTGCCATTAGTTTCCAAGTCTGGAGGGGTGATTCCGGTGCCAATCTGGCCATTAGTTTCCAACTCTGGAAGGGTGATTCCGGTATCAATCTCGCCATTAGTTTCCAACTCTGGAGGGGTGATTCCGGTACCAATCTGGCCATTACTTTCCAACTCTGGAGGGTTGATTCCGAGACCAATCTGACTATCACTTTCCAAGTCTGGAGGGGTGATTCCGAGACCAATCTGGCCATTACTTTCCAACTCTGGAGGGTTGATTCCGAGACCAATCTGACTATCACTTTCCAAGTCTGGAGGGGTGATTCCGAGACCAATCTGGCCATTACTTTCCAACTCTGGAGGGGTGATTCCGAGACCAATCTTGCCATTAGTTTCCAAGTCTGGAGGGGTGATTCCGGTGCCAATCTGGCCATTAGTTTCCAACTCTGGAAGGGTGATTCCGGTATCAATCTCGCCATTAGTTTCCAACTCTGGAGGGGTGATTCCGGTACCAATCTGGCCATTACTTTCCAACTCTGGAGGGTTGATTCCGAGACCAATCTGACTATCACTTTCCAAGTCTGGAGGGGTGATTCCGAGACCAATCTGGCCATTACTTTCCAACTCTGGAGGGTTGATTCCGAGACCAATCTGACTATCACTTTCCAAGTCTGGAGGGGTGATTCCGAGACCAATCTGGCCATTACTTTCCAACTCTGGAGGGGTGATTCCGAGACCAATCTGGCCATTACTTTCCAACTCTGGAGGGGTGATTCCGAGACCAATCTTGCCATTAGTTTCCAAGTCTGGAGGGGTGATTCCGGTGCCAATCTGGCCATTAGTTTCCAACTCTGGAAGGGTGATTCCGGTATCAATCTCGCCATTAGTTTCCAACTCTGGAGGGGTGATTCCGGTACCAATCTGGCCATTACTTTCCAACTCTGGAGGGTTGATTCCGAGACCAATCTGACTATCACTTTCCAAGTCTGGAGGGGTGATTCCGAGACCAATCTGGCCATTACTTTCCAACTCTGGAGGGTTGATTCCGAGACCAATCTGACTATCACTTTCCAAGTCTGGAGGGGTGATTCCGAGACCAATCTGGCCATTACTTTCCAACTCTGGAGGGGTGATTCCGAGACCAATTTGGTCATTACTTTCCAACTCTGGAGGGGTGATTCCGAGACCAATCTGGCCATTAGTTTTCAACTCTGGAGGGGTGATTCCGAGACCAATCTGGCCATTACTTTCCAACTCTGGAGGGGTGATTCCGGAACCTATCTGGCAATTACTTTCCAACTCTGGAGGGGTGATTCCGGTATCAATCTGGCCATTACTTTCCAACTCTGGAGGGGTGATTCCGAGACCAATCTGGCCATTACTTTCCAACTCTGGAGGGGTGATTCCGAGACCAATCTGGCCATTAGTTTTCAACTCTGGAGGGGTGATTCCGAGACCAATCTGGCCATTACTTTCCAACTCTGGAGGGGAGATTCCGGAACCTATCTGGCAATTACTTTCCAACTCTGGAGGGGTGATTCCGGTATCAATCTGGCCATTACTTTCCAACTCTGGAGGGGTGATTCCGAGACCAATCTGGCCATTACTTTCCAACTCTGGAGGGGTGATTCCGAGACCAATCTGGCCATTACTTTCCAACTCTGGAGGGGTGATTCCGAGACCAATCTGGCCATTAGTTTTCAACTCTGGAGGGGTGATTCCGAGACCAATCTGGCCATTACTTTCCAACTCTGGAGGGGTGATTCCGGAACCTATCTGGCAATTACTTTCCAACTCTGGAGGGGTGATTCCGGTATCAATCTGGCCATTACTTTCCAACTCTGGAGGGGTGATTCCGAGACCAATCTGGCCATTACTTTCCAACTCTGGAGGGCTGATTCCGAGACCAATCTGGCCATTACTTTCCAACTCTGGAGGGGTGATTCCGAGACCAATCTGGCCATTAGTTTTCAACTCTGGAGGGGTGATTCCGGTACCAATCTGGCCATTACTTTCCAACTCTGGAGGGGGGATTCTGAGACCAATCTGGCCATTACTTTCCAACTCTGGAGGGGTGATTCCGAGACCAATCTGGCCATTAGTTTTCAACTCTGGAGGGGTGATTCCGGTGCCAATCTGGCCATTAGTTTCCAACTCTGGAGGGGTGATTCCGGTGCCAATCTGGCTATTAGTTTCCAACTCTGGAGGGGTGATTCCGAGACCAATCTGGCCATTAGTTTCCAGCTCTGGAGGGGTGATTCCGAGACAAATCTAAGCATACTTTTCAAAACCTGGAGGGGTGATTCCGGGACCAATCTGACCATGCTTCTCCGAATCTGGAGGGGTGATTACGACACCAATCTGACCATACTTCTCGAGACCATGATGCTGACCAAGTGAAGAGAGAGGAAAGTGCCTCGATTCCAGGTCAGAACCCTTTCGAGAATCGGTGGCCACTCCCGAAGGTCTCATGACACTACATTTAAGGCGATGTGTGTCTGTCAGCAGTAGACTCCCGAAGCAAGGGACGGGTCGGCCAGCGTAGTCGGCCGAAGGCCGGCTAGTGCTCTTATAATCTGGTTGCCCTGGAATCCGTAGAAACTGTCATCAGAAAACGTTCCCTCCGGGATCCGCCCGCGAATGCTCGAAAAGCTCTTCCGCCGGACTAAATGATGAACAATATTCCGAATGGAACCGGGAGCGGGCTTACTTTTAAGCCACTTGAGAGTTTCGACCAAAGTTGACGCTATGGACCAGGGGAAACTGAAGAAACTGCGCTTTCGGTCATCGGAATCTCCGTAGACGCACATGAACCACGCCGACGCCAGTTGCCTTTTTACCATCAAGGCTCCCTCGTCGTCAGGCATAGTCCTAACGACCAATTCATCGACTTCCTTCTCGAAACGTTCCCTGGTCGTTTCCAAGAGATGGTCGCACTGTTTTCCGATCACGATTTCAGCATTCTCCTTATCGTGTTTCATGGAATTGAAGCGGCTGTGTCTGCTAATTATGCCACTGAAGAGCTCGGCTTCAGTTGATACACCATGCTGCTGCATAATCGCACTCAGACGACTCTCATAATCGTCCCGAGCTACCCGAGCTTGCTGGAAGAACTTCCTCCAGCCAGGAACTTCAATGGAGCCCACTCGCCCCGAGTTTATCGGCTCGATTTCTTCAGGCATCATAAGCTTGATGGTCCTGTATAGCTCGCCAAGGGCTTTCCGCGAAGCATAGCTGTGGATCCGACCTGACGAATTGGGAAGTACTTAAGGATGGTCGACGTCTGAAGCACACACGAAGGGACCCCGCGAGAACTCACTATTTTCCATGAAATCCGGATACTCTTTGGCTCTCTCGTGTTTAAAAATCATGGTGGGTTCTTCCGTCTTCGCAAAGTCGAGAGCCGCAGAGATCTTTCCGACGAGATTGAGACACTTGGGGAGACTGAAATGAAACTTGTCTGCGAGCGCCATGTGCGCACTCGATGCGATACCAATGATGTCGTTCTGAAGGTACTTGGCGAAGAATCTTGCTTCATCCCGTTTCTGGAACGGATGCAATGGTGAGTACATCGAGGAGCACGCCCGGAGATCGCAATCGATACACGGAGAGGTTTAGGAACGGACAGAGCCAAATCCTTCAATGAATGACCAAGTCGATTCCCACGGTCTACCGATGCGAGCCGAAAGAGGCTGCCTACCGTGAAACACCGCGGTTCGCGAGCTGGGACGTCCGCATAAACGAAAGGTTCTTCGTTGGCCCCTTGAAAGATGAATTTCTGATCCCAGATGACTATGTACTCATCCCCATCCAGATCGGAACCGGCCATCTCCTGGGGATGGGGTCTAATGCCTCGAGACGGAAACACCACGCAGTCGTTCAACATTCTGTAGAATAGGTAGTTCAGAGGGAAGATCCTAAATTGACTCAAATTCACTCCTTGAACGATTTCGAGCGGCCTGGTTCGGACTCCTTCATCTCACCTGAGCTCCGGTACATCAACCGCGGTCAGAACACGCACATCACCAGGATGTACACAGGGACACTTGGATAGCAGGACTTTGCCTTCGACCACGTGGGCTCTTCCTCCTTCGTCGGGATCCATGGATGAATACTGGACGAAAACTTGGCCATATTCTAATAAACCTGTTTCATCCATGACACCGAGCATATTCCGACCGGATGCGAAGGGAACAGCAATACGAGCTCTTTCCTTCAGGTTTCTCAAACTCTCGAAAAACAGATGATACAGCATGTTAGTGCAGAAAGGGTCAGCAAGCAGGTCCCAACCCGACCTGGCCATGTTGCTGAACAGCAATTTGTGTTTACAGTAACCGGACAGCTTCTTGAGGGCTTCATCCTTATCGACCAACGATTGCGCACAAGAGAAAACCATGTTGAGTTGAAGTTGGTTGATGATTTCAGTCGGGATCCCGTGGTGTTCCAAAAGAGGAATTAACTGACGGTTGAGGTACAGCGGAGTTGGGCAAGATCTCTTGATGACCTCCAAGGACCACTTCGGGGACTCGGAAGATGCTGTTGGGCAGACAAACTTCTCCATGCTCTTCCTGAGACGTAGTTTCCGACCCGGGAGCCTGGGGTCCAGTGAGAGCATGCCTTTGCAGCCTTTGAAACGAATCTGTATCGCCGAAGGTGGGTCCGCTTGCCAACCGAGACATGTCGAAACATCCTCCATGAGCTCGCTTGAGATGGTCCCGACACCGTCCGAGAAACAATACGGCTTCCCGGATCCGGGATGCCTGGCTTCCGGCCACGTCACATCGTCGACCACCTCATACTCATCCTTCGCTATGTCGACGGTTTCTTGGGTTGATGAAAGCGTCTGACCCATCCGCACCATCTTCTTCGCTACGTTGGAGATCGCACTGAAGTTGCCCATTTCATTCCGGATATCGTCCGCGGTCCTGCCGCGCAAATCCTTCGCGTACATCTAAACTACATGATCTCTCAGTTGGGAGGAAGACGAGGCAAGCATTTCATAAGAGCGGCCTAAAATCTGCGGAAAGGAACTGCAGTGAGTTTAATTGAGGAACGAGACACGCGGATCAGAAGTGGAACCATAAATGTGGGATCGTCACCTCTAACCCCGTCTCCAAGATTGGTGTTACGACTCCGGGCACAAGCTCCGCGCCGCTGAACGATAACTTCTGGAAGTCGTGATCTCGGAAGGATACTGTGATGGCATATTCAGAATCGTAGCTCCTCAGGATACGATTGGAGGCGTGCACCTCTGCAGGGCGATACAAAATCCGCCCTGGGGTGATGATAACACGACGCACGAGTGCTGTCCCTGATCGAGAGCAAATCGAACGAGTATTCGGAATGATTCGAGAGGGATTTATCCGGATTGAGGAGAAACGTCGAAAGATCTGAACGCCGAAGTTATTGTCTTAACTCAAAGGTACCTGGAATTCTCATAACTCTCTTCGGCTTTTCTAGGTATTTCGCGATGAGATGTTTTGCAGTCTCAAGAAGATCAACGATATCACCGTTCTCGAGCGAGAACAGAATGTCTTCAAAAGCGTCTTTCAGAGCTCTGCGCGATGCCGCGTCCTCCAGATTTGATGTGATCAAGCTGATCATGCTCCTATAAAACCATTTCCGGGAACGCAAGAATGAGAACATTTCAAGATCACGTTTTTTACCTTTAGTTATCCAGGACAGTGATTTCCTTCGGCCGAAAAAGGCTTCCCAGCTAACCTGGTCTGTCCCCTGTGCCCGAGTCGTTGTGTGAACTCTGCACTGTAGCTGATGCAAGCCAAAATGGGATAGAGAGCTTCGAAATTCTGCACGCAAGAGGAACTGGTGATGCATTTCAAGATGTCAAGGCTGACAGGGATCGGAAATGTCTCAAGTCGCGTGAAATATACGTCGCCATGCTGTTGAATCCTTTGCATGAGTTTATAGAGTGAGCTCAGCTGCAATAAGTGAAGTGAATTTCAGTGGGTTTTCTTCTCGAGCATCCCTCGAGTAGACGAAAACTTCTTCCAAGTGGATGTGCTTGAACCACCTTCTGGCCGTCGGGAAGCGTGACATTCAACGTCTTGAAATCTTCAGCTTCCTTCGCACAGAGAGTGAAACCCGGAGAAGTAATCGATGAGGTCCTTAGGAAATACGCATCGCGCACCTCCATATCGGGGTCTATATCCTCTTGGGCCGCGAAGCGGGACTGCCACAGAGACGGAGCCTGAAATACGCATGAAGTCTATGTCGAGCTACATCGCGCGACTCAGTTCATGGTCACTCAGGCCCTAGGCGGAGTCAAATCTAGGGAGGTGCACGAAGTCGAAATCTTACGTTTAATAAGTGGAAGCAAAGTGTTATTTTCGAGTTAGCCACATGAATGATGAGTTGAAGAACGTTCCTGTACAGGGAGCACAGCTTCGAGAATGAATGGGGAAAGTTGGAACGATCCGAATTGAAGAAGATCGAAACTTGGCGCGATGCGTGATCCAATGAGAGGAACAAGGAGTCCGCAACGGAGTTTCCATCAGTTGCAAATTTGTTGGGGGCTGATGTGGGGTGGTAGTTGAGTCTCGTTATTTCACAATCGACGCGACTCCAAATCTGAACCGACATTATGCGTTCACTCCTGTGCGTTCTACTCACTCATGAGATTGCCGACTCTGAGCTGAACTCCTTCGATTTCATGGACAGATCCGGAAGATCTCGTCGGGTGCTGCACTTCCAACTCGAATCCGAGTTGCCATCGGTGGATGAGCTTATCCCTAACTTTTTCAACAGGGCCTCTTACATCGACCTTGTACCCGATCTGGATGAATTCAACGCTGATTGTTTTCGGAAGTTCCGAAAAGCGAGCGGTGGCGATTTCTCTCGGGGACTCGCGGTGGCTATCATGTCCGTGGTTGCGTATGTTTATCCGAATAGTGTATTAGTTCCGTAGCTCTCGCATACACTTGAACTGCATCCGAATCGGGACTGACTTCGGAGAAGAACCAAGTTCGCTCACCATTTCGAACTTCTGCTCGGAGAACTTTGAGCCTCTTACTGTAGCAGTTGAGGTCATCGAAGTGTTCAAAATCGATGTACCGTGAAAGTCGAGGAAGAATTTCTCAACTTCTAACCTGGCCCGTGCATCCCCCACAGGTATCCGCACCCAAGCCATCAGTGCTCTGGAAATCAGTCTTCTTCCCCGTATCGAAAGAATGGATCGATATAAAGAACCAATATAGATCGACACCCAGCGTCATCGAATGGAACCAATACTCACCTTCGGTCGCCCATACTTGTCGGATAGAGCAGAGAGAACCTGTAACGTTTTAATGTTCATCCTTTGTTCCCATCCAGCCGGCGGCCAGCTTCCGAAACATTCTAGAACGGGAGTTGTTTTGGCTCTCTCCATCTCGACTGAGAGTATAGATCAATGTTCTGGCCCGGTCAGGAAATCGGGATCGTCGACTTTCTCCGTCGGCTCTCCTCCGATCGTCGTCGGAGATGGGATTGATATCGATTCGAAGAATCAGCATAACTAAGTCCCTCCGTGAGACGCGATTGATAACTTGACCTATTTAGTGCTGTTTGAGGACCAGAGAATCGTGTCGAATGATTCTCCGTTTCACCCGACCATCCAGTGTATCCTCAAACTCGGATTGGTCATGGAAGGGGCCTCTAAGGGTTCCCAAGAAGTCGTGCGTCGAGGAAGCCTCCCCTCTTTCCCGCTCCCTTTCTATTTGAGTCAGGGGCGTTTTCTTTGTCCATGTAAAACGGCCGGAGTACGATTTCGGTCTCGAAGCACCAAGGTTTCGACGCCAACCTGACCTGCATGGTCTCACCGAACCTCTATTGTCGATTCATTGCCGTGAAGTCAGGGCTTTTCAGTCAGCTTCTTGGTACAAACTCTTCGACCCTTGCCGCTCTCCTCCGACCAGCCTAGTCTTTTTGCCTGTTTTTTTCCAGCGACGACTGGGCCGAGCGGTTCGGTTCATTCGCATAGGATGCCCCCGCAGAAGAGTTGCCGCAGGCACGCTCGTCATGGCTTGTGCCGTAGTGGCTGCCATCTCTCGCAGTCTCCTTGTGGATCACTTACAAGTTGCCCCAGTAGGCATGGGGTGACGAGACCTGCCGGTGCTCAACGTCGGAATCCAACAGCAAGTCTAGGAAACTCCCAGTTCTTAGATTGCGCGCCGTTATCCGAGACTGAAATTTCTCGAACACCCTCTCTGCGGGGGCGCCGTAGGAGTTACCGCTGTCTCGTCGTGTTTTGTAAATTGGGAGCACGTGTTCTTAGAGGCGTTGCTCCGTTACTGCAATGCCCTGATGATGTTACAACTGGAATGCTGGCGGACGTGAATGAGTTTGGGGGAGCACTCTGTCACTTTCCATGATAACTCGAGGCACAAGCGAGAGAACATGTATTATACAGGGTGGCTTCTTTCAGTCGGGAATTTTCGATCCCAATCTTGTTTCGGCCATAACCCTCTCAGTTCTTGGAATATTTTCAAAAATCAAGGGCTGATCGATAGAGCATATCGAGGCAGTCATTTGAATTCGGAATTGAATGGATATGATGACAATTGCGGATGAGGAAAAGGTCTTGAAAATGACCAATTTTTTTTTTGAGGTCACCTAAAAGTCATCGTGAAAACGTCAATATTCATCCGATACCGATAAGAGTTATCTCATTTCATCGAAAAATGGCAAGCGATCGTATTAAGAACTCCCATGGTGTCATGGGTGATTTTAACAGGAGAAGGCCATGGCGCGCAAAATCCAAGAGGACCTATAGCGAGTCACCTGTCTGGACGGAGTGGTGGAGCTGGCAAAGACAGAGTGGCCAAAACAGACCTTCGAGAAAATCTTCCTCTCGAAAGCCGGGATTGTTGGCACCCGGAAATGCAGAGTGCTCATTCTTTCGGAAGATGATGAAAGACAGTGGACAAGACACATTATTCTACAGCTTTCGAACATGTTCTCAGCGATCAAGTATCTCGATAAACTGGAAGCGGGAAGCGTAGCAACGACGACGGCGATACTTCCAGCGACCCTGATAACGACCGACACAGTTGAGATCGATGAAACTGAAATAAGAACGCTTGTAGTGGCCAAACTTGAGCGAGGAGCGGATGAAACTCATATTGCGGAAATTTTACAGTTGGTGGCGGAAAAGATAAAAACAGGCATCGCCGATCCCAAAGAAAAGTCCTAATTGGAATCACGAACGGTGCGCGAATTAACACGTACAGGAGACTAACGAAAGCGCTAGAGATCGGAATGGGTGACGCTTGCTTTGCGGATGTACTTCGTAACCTCAAAGACAAGGTTGTAACCGAGGCTCTCGGCGTTAACATTTGCAGAGTGCGCCAAATCGAGAAATCTATCAGACTGCAGGTTAGTGAGAACAGAGCTGGAGGCAGGACTCGACTCGCAGCCTTCATATCGGACGAGTTAAACCTTGGAACGAAGAATCGTGGTCCTCGCCTCACGGGAGCAGTCATGATCTCGAGACTGGATGAGGTTGTCATCGGAGAAGAGGTCGATAGGGTGATCTGCCGGATTCAGAGGAAATCCGGGTAGAGCCAATCCGCCACGGTGCCGGCGGGGGACGGGTCACCATGATCAAACTTCCCAAGGTAGGCGCAGAAAGACTCGTGAGGATCGGGAAAATTCAGATCGGGTGGCGAATATCACTCGTCCGTCAGTGGTTCGACATCCCCATTTGTTTCGAATGTCAGGGCCATGGTCACCGTGCCAGCGTAAAGACTGCATCGCTGAAAGAGCGAGATGCATTGAGCTGCATTGAGGTAGGACACTCCGCTTGTTCGTCGCAGTGTCGCGAATACAGACAAGCACTCAAAGGAGTCAGAGATAGATCAGGAGCGGAAAAGCGCCAGTTTCGAACCGACAGGCCCTCAAGGAAAGCGCCTACTCCCTCACCGGCAGCAAAGGAACCTGTAAACCAAACTGAAGATGAGGAATGGAGGATTCCAAGCAAGAAGCATACCGCCTACCGGAAACAAAATGATCAGAGTGCTTCAAGTGAATCTCAATAAGAGGAACGCCGCACACGATGCCCTCAATGACAAAGTAAGAGCTGAGGGCATCGACTTGTGCATATTGTCGGAGGTAAACAACAAAGTTTCCCCAAAGAAGGGAAGAAGTGATCAAGGTTGGATAGCTGACAGCAACGGAGATACAGCCATATGGTGGACGGGCAATAGCGATAGACTAAAGATGGAGGAGAGGAACTCCATTCGAGGCCTAACCACATGCGCCCTGACGGGGAATCTTCGGATCGCGAGCTGCTATATTACCCCGAACACCGGTATCGACGAATACCGTACGTATATAGATATGGTGGCTTCACACGTCAACGACAGACGAAGCAACTCCATGTGGGTGGTGGCATGATCCGCTGATTTCAATGCAGCGTCTGTCGCCTGGGGGAGCCGAATCACAACGAGAAGGGGGAGAGAGCTCGAGGACACCCTAGCGGGATATGAACTCAACGTCCTCAACGATGGCCGAAACCCATCATTCAGAATGAATAATCGAGTGTCTTATATTGACATCAAAGCAAGTAAGCACCCGACCCGAATCGAACAGTGGAGAGTCAACGAGGCGGGTGAGTATGTTAGCGACCACCAATATATAGAGTACGACACAGTGCTACAGGTCGCTGCCGAACCGAGGAAAACGGGCCCAGGCTGGAGATGGAACTCCATGAGAATCGAGGCATTCCAAACCATCATGGACCGGGAATGTAAAGAGGCAAAAGATAGGCAAGCGGCAATCGACCACAAACTGGTGGCGGATATTCTCAGGAAGGCATGCACCACCGGAGCGCCAACGACCAACCCTCGATCGAACAACCCCAGTTTATTGGTGGACGGAGACCATCTCAAGACTCCGGAAAGATTGCGTCAAGGCCAGAAGACTGTCCATCAGCAGTAGGAAGCGTATCCGCCGGGACCCGAGACGGGTAGCGGAAGCCTACTCTTACAACACCAGGAAAAAGAGGGAAAACGAATTTGAGATCTCGACCAGCAAGCGAAACAAGTGGAGAGAGCTCTGCGAGTCTGTGCGAGAAGACGTCTGGGGTCTTCCGTAAAAGATTGTCAGAGAAAAACTCAGACGAAAGCGAGTCAGACTTCCGGAGGAAACGATAAGCAGAGCCATCGGAGAACTCTTTCCGAATGGAATGGAAGCTGAGCGCGAGCAGCTTCAGATTGCTGAAACTGATGTCCCAAAAGTAACTGCGCAGGAAGTTGCAGCAGTGGCGGCCGTATGCCGTCTAGAAAAGCTCCGGGACCTGACGACATTTCAGCAGAGGCAATAAAAGCGTCCCTGAAGCGAAGGCCCAGTGTCTTTGCTCGGCTGGTGAATGGCATACTGCAGAGAGGCCGGAAAAAAAAAGAAAGAAAAAAGGGTGATTTTGGCGACCGAGGGCGGAAACTGAATGAGGGTGATTTCCGGTGAAAATCGATGATCGTCAGATCGACCTTGCAGCTCAATATTCGGATGATTCACCCATTCCTGAGTAATTTTCACCAGGGGAACTACCTTCGATTCCGCCTTCTTGAGGAGATACGAGAGGAAATGCGAGGGAGAGCGCCCTTGACAAGCAGGCCCTCGAAAAAGGGGTGAATACGTTGGGTTGCAATTTCCAAGGAAATGAGATAACTTCGATCCGGATTCCGACGAAGGACCGGCCCCCTTCCGCGCGTCTGACGCGACCCCCACGAGGCCGATCGGATGGATATTGATGTTTTCACGATGACTTTAAGGGAGACCTCGGCGAAAAAAATCGGTCATTTTTAAAACCATTCCCTGACCGCAACTCTCATATTATCCATTCGAATTCCGAATAAAAATCTCTGCGCCGATATCCCCTATCGATCACTTACCGATTTTCGGCAAAAAGGAACGCTCCCCCGTTGCCGTAACGGCGGCTCGCCTCGGCTCAGAATCTACTAACAAACTTCTTATGACTCTACTTCGTTTCGAGTCGCGTCCTGGGATTCGCTTAAACTGAAACGTACGATGGCCTGAGTGGGAGACGCCATCATGGAGGGATCGAGACGTTTCGGCCCCGAACATTTTGGCCACAAGACATTCCGGCTTGTGGACTTTCCGACCCCGAGACATCCCGACTCGGAGAATTTTCGGCTGCAAGACGTTTCGGCTCCAAGACTTTTCGGACCCGGCATCCCGTGCACGGCGGTCATATGTGCATGAGGTTATGCGTGGTGCCCCTGTGCATAGAGACACTTCGTTGCTCTCAGGATCTCATAAACATATTTCATGCTTCAACCTCGGTGTACGTCTTCCCGAAAATGAGGCTCTCTGCAACCGTGAACCCACGCACGACTCGTTTATTCCAACTGAAATTCGTTGGTGGGCATTTTTCACAACGTATCTTTACAACCTTGATGCTTGCCGCAAACAGAAACCATCTCACTGTTCGACAAACGACATCATACATCCTCCTCCAACGAATCGTTCCTCGGTGTTCGACGCTGGAATTATGTCTTCCAGTAATACAACGGAAAGCGTAAGATGCACTATTAAGGAATAAGCTCGGGAGCCGTTGTATGCTCGGTTGAGCCAAGCGAGGTGGTCAGAAATCTTGGAAATCTTATGAGAGTCCTCGAAAGTTCGAGGTTCTTTGATAAATGCCAGTCCTGATAAGCCTGCTCTGCCTGGTTAACTTGGCGAAACTTGACGTCGAATTTTCAAAAGAGCTCGCCTTGTTGCGCACAAGAGTGGCTGATTGACCACGAAAAGCCCATACACGAGGCCATCTGAGTCTGAAACCCCCATCTGTTCCCTTCCATCGTATCTGGTTGAATACGGACCCCGTGCTGGCGCTCGTTTGACTATCAACGTCAGCACTGAATTGAGATCAGCATCGCAGATCTGGGAGCTATGCGCGGTTAATTTTTATTGGGTGAACGGTGAAAAACCATCAGGGCGAGGGATCGTGTAAATTGAATGCCGCGAAGCGCACGTATTCCATCAGTGTTATCACGCCTCTTTCGAGCTGAGTAGTAAGCCGCGCGAGGCGATCATTCAGGACTCGATATTTTTTGATCATCAGCTTGGCTTGGTTCCCTGCGTTCAGGAGGATTCGTTGGATCTTGAAGTCGTGCTCGTCGCGCTTGAGATGGTTTATCATCTCGAATATGCTCACATGTGGCGATCTTATCTTCTTGGTTAGGGCGTTGTGCCATCCTTCTAGATGGTTTGTTGTCCGGCTGCCGAAGTTTCTGTAGTGATTCGTGAGGTCTGTCAGTTAGTTACTGAGTGCAAGAGATATTGAGTGAGTGGATTAACGAATGTGTCATGGGGGTTCATTATGATCTCAATGAAGAATCAAATCGCACCCATGATGATTCCAGAGGGAACGAGGGTAAGTGGGGCTCTCTAGCCAAGTTCGGATGAAGTATTCTTTGAACAGATTGAGTTGCTCATGGGCTTCATGGTGTGCGGGGGGCGAATCGGCATCCACTTGCAGCCAAGCGTCGTCCACTTGGCTCAGGGGTACGAGGCAGAGTGCCATGAGCGACTTTATGAAGCTGAAATTCGAGTTCTCTTGAGATTGTGCTCCCAGGTCATATCTGTACCACGATGTGCAGTGTTGCTCCAAGGGTTGCTACGCATACCATTTCACAATGGGATCATCGTGGAAGGCAGTCGTCAGCCCATTACGTTGCACGCTCCTCCAAACGGCCTGCGTGTAGTGAAATGCACACCCCTTCATCTCTGCTGCCGGGAAGCACTCCTCCACAGCTTTGAGCGCTGAGACTTCAAAATCCAAGTGAAACTTTGCCGGGCGGAACACGAAGCCTTTCGTCGATGCATGTTGTTCCAGCAGCCTGAACATTCGGACATACGTTACTGCTTCCTTGTTCGGGAGCAGGAAGTAAGCTAAGGGCATCATCTGGCCCTTGAAGAAGCCATGTAAGGAGTACAGCTGGCTGAAGAGCGAGGGAACCACCTTGAACGTTCCATCCATGAAGACACAGGAAACCTCGCATAGAATTTTTAGTGTTTCTTCGGTGCAGAAGCCCAACATTCGGTTGTTTGAGCCGTCATCCACTACCAAGAAGTTCTCCCCAACCTCGGTTCTGGTCCAAGGACCCTCCAAGTCGATTTCAGCCAGCGTTTTCGGGAGCGCCGGTCGGGTGTGAGAACGGTGTCTTTGCAAAGCGCTGCGAACGTTGCTGAAGGTCGGCATCACTGCTCCGATTTCCTCTACAGGGTATTGAGGTTGGAGATCGCTGATTCTGCTTGCGAGAACCTCCTGGTAAACTTGGCGGCACGATTTGTCGGCTCTGGCGACTACCTCGTCCTTCATTGCTGCGATGGCGGTCCGTCTCATCAGGTCGCGGCTCTCATGAGCATGAGTGTGGGTGCCTGAGACTTTCACCAAGACGGAGTCTAGCGCGTGCTGAGAGGAGCGATTGCAAAGAAATTAGTTTTGCCGAGCTTTATGGGTAGCGGAATTATGTCTGATGTCCGCACAGGTATTCATGATTTTCCATTGGATGAGGGAAGCGCATACAGTGGAACCCCCCGGGAAAATTTCGTTACAACAAAACCCGTTGTAGGTCGTAATCGTACTTCTGGACACGGAGAACTAGGTCGTCCGAGGCGCCAGAGAAACAGTCCGCAATATCAGAGTCCACTACACTTTGAGTTCGTCATGACGGGGCTCTGCTGTAAACACCAGAGCGACAGAATCGACAATTGGCGTCTTCCTCGATAAGTACGCATTGGTGTGGGATTCCCGATGGATGACGCCCTCCCCCCTCCCCGAACTCCGATACTACATTCCACCCAAATAGATCGAATCACTACCCTGTGTGTATCAAAATATCTACCTTATCGATGACTGCCCTGGCAGCGCAGCTGTCGCTCTTCGATCTCACACATCGGCAATAGCACCTTTGAAGTTTGCGCTTGTCGACTGTGTACAGGAACTCATCCACTACGAAAACCACACCGTGCTTCTGGGATTGAATTTCTTGCACATCCATTATCGACTCAATTTAAGATCCGATTACGTCAACAGTCCGACTCGAAATAACGGAATCGCGCGCCCAAACGGATTGTGGGACTATTTTGAATTCTCGATGCTGATTTTCGAGACCTGATTCACTCCCAATTTTCCAGAACGAATTGAACATGCATCCTGATATCGATAAGAAGTCCCAAAACGTATCAAGAGGATCATAGGGGAATTGCAAATCGATGCTGATCGGTGGAATCTTGGATCCAAGGAACGAAACCGGGCATGTTCTCCTGTCGGGTGCTCTCCACTGCACGAGCATTCTTGATCGAAGGACCATTCGAGACCTTCTCGGAAATTCGCGTCGATCGATTCTGTGCCTCGAAAGCCGTGAATTGTCTCGAATGGTGTGCATCAGATGCCAAGATCAGGGCAAGTCGGTGCGGCTTCGATGTTGTCAGCTCCTCTTGGGAAAACCAGCCGAATATAAGAATGATGTTAGAATGTCGTTATCTTTCGATTCTCGCAGACGGCTAGAAGCGGTACCGGAGCTTCATTCGAGTGTCTCTGCTCTCTTTTTCGGTGGACGTAGAATTATGAGCTTGTTCTGAGGGTTTGACGAACAATCTCCCATAATGCTAGGCGGTAATTGAGTCTGATCCCTGGTGTCTATGCTCCAAGACCTCGCAGGAAAGTCTCGCACCAAGGGTCTTGTGTTCCACGATGCAGATGAAGAGCACGCGCCGTCGTTATAACGAGTCAATAGTGTGGTCGTGGCAATCTCAAAATTCTTCGCCGAATTCAATACCTAAGAAAGTATCCTAGCCAGCTCCTCTGACGGAGTTCCTTTTCTCAGTAGGGGCTTCATTTCTCGTAGCTTCCCGGAATAACGGCTCACTGAACAAGGAAGACAGAACGATGATGCTCATTGCGGGAAAGGAACTCCTGGAGAATTTGAAATGCAGGCGGGAGCCATGGTATATGTGCGCTCCGAGGTGACGGCGACCTGCGCTCCCGTGTATCCACAAGCGTGACGTATACGTTGGAGGTCTAGGTGAAAAGATGGATTTCCGTGCAGGTCAAGAAATACCCATGCGCAGAGCACTGCGTTTGCCTGGTCAAACTCATGATTCATGGTCTCGTTTGAGGCGCGTCATTACATTGGAAGATATCATGTTACAGTGTTTCCACGTTGATGCCTTATCTATTTCAAATAGGTTTTGGGTTGATGGTGAAACGGGACCACTTTTCCCTCGTAAGGAGAGTCATAGCCCTCGCGAGTACCAGCGAAGCGCATCCCCGACTGTTCTCGTATATGTGAGCGGCTGCTGTATGTTCGATACGATTCGAGAGGAGGCTTGCTCACAGATTCAGATTTTGAACCGTTCTGGAATCCATGGATGTTAGTGAGCGCCGTCGAATCCACTGTCAAAGCTGGAATCCGCGCTCGGCACAGAAGCCTCGGTTAATGTAACACGAGACCAAAAGGATTTTCGGTATTCCGGGTTTTCGGGATTTCGAGCGTTCGTTATTTCGGGTTTTCGGTAATTCGGGTTTTCGGTATTTCGGGTTTTTGGTATTTCGGGTGCACACCGACTAGTCTTCCCGCCAAGACTCTTCCCAGCGTCGGCTCACCGGTCTCGGTTATGCAACTCAAATTCCGAAAGCAGCCGACTCTGCGCTCGAACGGAATGTCGCGCCGAAAGCCATTCACTTAGGGCGACCGCCATCAATACCCACACGACTCTTTGGAATCATGAGACTCCCTGTGGGTCATTAGAGATGCCAAACTCACAGATTCAGAATCACATGTCACGTGATCCGAGTTGCACTGGTGCTCGGCACTCGCCATGCTGCGCTACCGGGGGTTCCAGCACAACCATAACAACTACGCGCAGTGTCGGGCAAATGTCGAGAGACGACCGGGGCGGAACAGGCAACGATTGGGAAGTGCCAACCCTCTCTGACCTGACCGAACAGGAGCAGCAGCCAGAGTACGTCCCACCCGCCTCTGCACGCTAGTGATTGCGCGGTTCTGGTCATCTTGGGTTGTCCAACATCCGAGGATTCTTCTGAGTCGTCGTTTGGAACGCTGTGAAATTTCTGTCCACAATAACCGAGTTGGATCCAATGGGAAGTCCCATAGGCTCAGCCGGGTCCCAACGACCAGACCACCATAGCCGAGTGTCCACTTTAGCGGGGTTTCACTGTACTAGCCTACCTGCCCGTCGTTCGCCATCGACAAAAGACGACGAAGTTATTTCGATCAGATCCACCGGTCTCAAGAAGACTACATAGAAGGACTGTTACGAATGCTGGCGGTGAAATCATCGTCCTGTTGATATCTCTCAAGGGAGCGATGCGCCCGACTCCACCGAATCTTTCTCGGCCGGAATCTCTCCCGGCGCCGCGCCGTCGCGTCCTCCCTATCCCGGCCAGTGGAAGCCGACGCAGAGCGCGACAAGCACCACGCACTTTGTCGATCGCCCAAGAGCCGATTGGGAAAAGAGGTTTTAGATTCGGGTCGCACCCTCCACCGATTCTGCCTCCCCCCTGAGTGTGCTAGGAATACCTACCACTCCGGTCAGTTACATGGACCGAAGCTATCGTGACCAGACATCAATTTCCGTATTACGGAGTACGGAAATTCTTAGCCTTAGAAGCATTGAATATAGACGAAAAAGTCTTTGAGTGAAATTGTTCACCGCAATGAGCTTTAAAACATTGCTTCGTTGTTTTCACTTTTTCCTCTCCATCCCTTACGGTGCTAGATAGGGGAAAATGATGAAGAGCTTCTTTGTCCACCTCTTCGTGCTGAACAATTTCGGTCATGAGACTTTTCCGTCTATCTCAACTCGTTCCTATACAAATGAGGGAAACTCTCGCGAGAGTTCTCAAAAATTCCAAGTCCGATTATCGCACTTAGTCTTATGAGCCCAGTTGTGGAGCCCACGTTTTTTCGAGTTTCCGGCAGAATCGTTGGGAATAGACGGAAAATTGTCATGACCGAAATCGTTCAGAAAAGTGAGGCAGACAAAAAAGCTCTTCATCATTTTCATCTATCTAGCACCGTGAGGGAGTTGGAGGAAAAAGTGAAAACGACGAAGCGATGTTTTAAAGCTCATTGCGGTGAACAATTTCACTCAAGGTCTTTGTGCTCTATCGTCAATGCTTCCGAGGCTAAGAATTTCCGTACTCCGTATTACGGGAATTGAAGTCTAATCGTGACTCGTTCCACAGATGATAGAACTCTGCTTCCGAACGGAATGGAGTCAGCTGGTCTCGAGACGTTTCTTGAGAGGTGGTGCTGTGCTTCAGGAACTCACCGCTGGATCCCGAGGAACGGTCACATAGAGCCACAATATATACGAAGAGAAGTTCCGGGCTGGGAGGGTGAATTCTTCCCTCCTGTTACTATTCGTCGCACTCGAACAACCTGCCAATATTATCAATCAACTGAAAACTGTGGGAAACTGTACACACGGCGGGAACTTGACTGTGTGCTGACGCCGCTCACAGTAACACTTGACGCCACATCCAGTTTGTCCCCTTACTCTCTGAACGCTTTCCCCTGATGCCGCGCCGCCGTGTCGTCGGGCACAATCAGATTTCAGAACACCAAACGGCTCTGGAGCCGAGAGTGGTCGGATCTTTTTGATCGCGGTCTTGTATGCACCGATTCTGTTCTCTGAGTGTACCATGAAAAGTAGAATATGGCCTTCTCTGAGGGCGGTCAGCCCGTCATGCAGTCGAAGTCTCGCGAACGAACTCGTGAGATTCTAGATAACGGTCAGCGGTTTACCCAGCTTCTCTTTTTTGAGCGGGCCGAGGATGTAATTATCATGACGATGGTGATCTTCATCATCGTCGAGAGCTCATAACGAAATCAGAAGGTTTTTCGAACCTGTTGGGATGTTTCTGATGAGACTGAATCTATGCGGGATACGTTCGTCCACCGAAGTAGAGAATAATCCACCCTTCTTCATATGATTGGAGAGTTTTAAGGGGGGAAGGGGGGAGAAGTCATGTTTTGAGCAAGCTCTGCGAAGCAAGACTCGAAGGTTCAGTGATTCCTGTTGCACTCTGGTTGATGGATAAATGCGTCATGAAACAGAGACAGATAGAAAGACCTGACGGATAAATAGAGATACTTTTGTCCTCCTGAATTAGTTGTGCACCGTGACCGCTAAGGGTCTCCTCTGGAAAACTCAGCACGGGTGATTTTTTCTATTGAGTAGCTCACGAAGTGTAGAACCTATGGTTGACGGAAGCTATTGAGATTGGAGGATTAGCTTCCATCTCCTATAAATAGCAATGTCCAATTGGAATCCTATCTCTGCGTCGTTGTTTCGAGTTACTCTGCCCCTAAAAATTCTTCAGGTTATGGGCCCGGCACGCTTCCACTGAGCAAGAACAATTAGAAAAGATCACACGGAAAAGTTCGGGAAGAATGTCCTCGTCCGACTTCAAAATCCAGGTTGATAAATTGACCGTTCCAGCGGACTGAGCGAAGTGGAAATTGAATGGGCAAATGAACATGCTGTTCCGCGCCCACGGACTAGAAGGTGTGATTGCAGAGAATAGTGCCCCTCCAGATATATCCGAAATATCGACTGAAGTTGAAAAGAAGGCTCAACAAGAGCGGTTCAGGGATGACGCTCGAGCAGCAAGCCTAACAGGAGCGGTTCAGGGATGACGCTCGAGCAGCAAGCCTAACAGGAGCCGCGCTGAACGAGTTTATCGGTGAGCTGTTGTTGACCTGCTCTCCTGCTCGTGAAGTTTGGAACAAACTGTGCGCAAGGTTCGAACGAAGTAATGCGCAAAGATTGAACGTGCTCATCGAAACGTTTTTCCAAGCGAAGAAGAGGGAGTCAGAGCCTCTGACTCCTTATTCTCTGACTCAGTGGATATCGGTGTGCACGTGGCGAGCCTCCAGAAACTATTCACAGATCTCAATCATCTATTACACCGGCCGGTGTAACCTGTGATCCGAATAAATGCCGGGGCTGCGGCTTGGAGCTCGACGAAACCTCGCATACTCACGCGGAATCGGCCCCGAACGGTAATAGGCCGCCGGATACTTTTCTTGAGAACCTCTGGAAGCCGGAATACGGAAGAAACTTGACAACTTCCTTGTCGCCGGCCGCAGTATCTTCCAGTTCGAAAGGGCGCGCCTCGCCCAGCCGCTTCGGCTGTGGCTGTGTTTTCCGCGGCTACAAACCGAGAAAACTCGGTAACTTTGTCGTTGCGGGTTGAAGAATTGCTCTGGCCGAAAGGCCTATGGTCTGCTCAGCGATTCGAGGGCGTTCGTGCGTTTATCGTGTCTGACGGCGCTCGCATCGAGCTGTTCGCTTCATGATGCTCGGCCGTCGCTTGACGTCCTGGAGCCCGTGACGACACGGTGCACAGCGAGGGAACTAGGACGGCTGCCCGCACGATACGAGGAGTTCTCAGGTCGCCTTGCTTCCAAGCACGGTAAGGTTCACCTGCGACAGTCACCTCCGCGGCCCGACCGTCAACGTTGTTCCGCCGTTGCGGACATCCACACCATTTCATAACTTCAAGGTAAATGTGGACCGTAATTGATGTGAACCGCACCGTGGATCTCATCGCGGTCAAGCCTGAACTAGCTGTGCAATTGCAAGTGCAATTGATCAACTGCCATGATGGGCGTCCCAGAAAAGAAAGCAACCTCTCTCAAGTACTCAGCTATTCCGAGAGGCGGCAAATCCTGCTTCAGATCCTTCAAGTGCGAGAGATCAATCATAAGCTCATGTTATCAACGATGACAGATTCAGTTGACGCTGTTGACAGCGATCATGACGCCCTGGGCCACCTGAACCGCGAGTTCGGAGGAGAGAGCGCCAATCATGGCTATGAAGAACTTCAAACATTGCGACTATTCAGTTAGAGCGAAGGCGCCCAAGCCCGAACCCCCGCAAAGCCAATCAGCACGACAAGTGGGAAAATATTCGAAGAGACCCTCGACCGAATAAATTGATACCGGCTGAAGCATTACCCCCCCCCCTCATTTCTTCCCAGGCATGGAAGGAGGTACGTAACACAACACTATCTCCTTCCGACTTACTAAATGAGCATCTCTGCGACTCATGAGACCATTCCTGACCGAAGCTGGGGGAAGACGAAATATCTATCAGTACGTTGCGGATGAAACTTTATCGATCTGGTGCGAGATCCTCTGGGTGATCTGCATGGTGGTCGAACCTCCTTCCGTCGGAAAGGTCGTCGATGGACGAAACGCGAAATCCAGGAATGGTCAATTAAATCTAGAACGTCCCCAAACCTCATCCTGGATCTGCCAAGAGAACAATTCGAGACAAATCACCTCGAACAAGAAAAGGTCTCCCCGAAGAGGATGATTGCGATAGGATAATGAAAGCATGATGATAGGGACAAGCCTCCTCTATCATAGAGACAGATAGATATTCTATTGAATGAATCACCTAGATGCCGCACATCAAGGGTCGGCAAAGTCAGGGCCCCGGGACAAAATTGCTGGCGACCAGGGATCTGGCCCCGTGCTCAGGCAGGGAATATCCGGGGTCGACCAAGGGATGGTTTTGGGACAGATTCGCGCCCGATCACAGAGTCGATCTGATTTTACTCTTCAGAGTCGATCTGGCCAAATTTGTGAGTATATGGAGGTGATTCCTTTGTCGATCTGATCATACTTTCCGGCATCCAGGGGGGCGGTTTCGGAGTGGATCTCGGCATACTTCTGAGGGTTCATGGAGGTGGTTCCTGGGTCGATCTGACCATACTTCTCGGCTCCATGGAGGTGATTCCGAGGTCGGTCTGACCACATATCCTGGGCCAAGGTTCCAAGATCGACCTCGCAATCACCCCCATGGACCACAAAAAGTACGGTCAGATCGACCTCGAAATCACATCCATGAAGCCTTAATAGTATGGTCAGAGGAAGAATACGATTCAGACCAGGGCGGAATTATCTTCGAGATGTCTCCGTGGGGCACGGATTCAAATACCTAGAGGAATTTCCATGATGCCGGAATAACCCAAATCGGGAGAGACAACTACGCTCAGATGCTATTCGAGTCCGAAATCTGCCCCGGAAAGAGTTCTCGAGTTCAAAGATGAACTCCAGGTTGACCCAGAGGCACTCGAAGAAGAATCACCCAGAGAAGCACTCCTTCTCCCGGCGCCATGATCTGGAGCGTATTGTTAGCCCCGACGCCATGATCTGGGGCATATTTTGGTCCCTGGCGGAGGAAGTTTGTCGTTCCCTGCCGCGGACTAACTATGTCGGACGTCGCAGCGAAGCGCGATAGGGTACGCTAGTGAATTGATAAAGCACAAAGAGAATACGCTCTCTGAACGAAATCTAATTTGAAGGATTCTATCCGCACTGGGGAAGGAATTCGACAACTTCAAAGATCTCCAAGGAGATCTTCAAGGAACACCATTCCGTCAAATGATCAGAAGGTAAACCTGCTGATAGAGAAATTGAGTGTGATTGCAACTCGAGAAACGAAGTGTGAAATCGGGATTCGGGTGAATCAGTTCTCGTAACTGATGGACAACGAGGACTTCGATCCGTTAAAAAGATGATGACTGAGAGAACCGTAAAAAAGAATGAGGGGGGGTCGTCCGGGCCTCGAAGAAGCGACCGGGCGAAACAAGAGTTCCCATGCAGAGAATGTCAGAAACTTGGGCGTTGGGCAGCAGAGTGCCTCGAGAAATCTGAAGAAGCGGCGCACTTCACAGGTATAAGTGAAACGGAAACTGATGCGGCCTTCGCTGTCATCGTTCTTGAAGCCTCCGATGGAGATCCAGACCCGAGAAAATGGTACTGAGACAGCGGCGCCTCCCGGCATATAAGCAATGATCGTGGTGCCCCTGTAACCTCCACAGTGTTCAAAACCCCGGAATCAATTTTGCTGGGGAAAAAGGGCGTGAAGATGTTTGCGTATGGAGGAAGAAATATCCGGATGACTACTGACATTAGCGGAATCAAGGAATAATTGATCCTGACGTTCTTTTCGGGGAGCGCGTCAAGCGGGCCGTGGCGTCAACTGGGCCTAGCCGTTAACTGGGCCTCGCCGTTAACTGGGCCTCGCCGTCAACTGGGCCTCGTCGTCAACCGGGCTTTGTCGTCAACTGGGCCTCGCCGTCAACTGGGCCTCGTCGTCAACCGGCCCATTCCACTACAAGCAGGCTCTCGACGAGGGTCTGTTGGGCTGACGAGGCACGGCTTTCCTACAAGCGGGCTTCAGAGCGCGCCGGAGGTTTCTGAAGCCATCGACGAGGGTTCAGGCTGGCAATCGCTCATTCAAGTTATTCAGCGAACTGTCCGAGTTTTTCCTGGAGTTCTTCAGATCGGATATTCTGGAGAGCTTTTACGCTTGAGTGGTCCTCGGATGTCTTAGGGTTGGCAGCTAATCAAGAACCTACGCAAATCAGCAATGACTCTGTTTGGGAACAGTTTCCGGAGAATCTTGCGCGAAACGTCAGAATCGACGTGGACAGCCGTTATTTCGGGCTGCGACGGAGCGACCCAAGACGTCCGGCTTTTCTATATCCGATTTTGCATTCAGTTGGAGTTCCTGATTCTCCCGGTCGTATGTTACGAACTTGGATGTTTCCCATACCAGGGGCGAACGTATCCGATTTTAGGAACACTCTTTTTCTCTCGGCATCCTCCAAGAATCCGAACATGCATCGCGCCATCTAGGGGAATAAGTAGAGCGTCGGAGTGGCGCTCTTGCCAGTTTGTTTCCCTAGGATCTCTTTTTACGTGCGTTCACAGTACTGGTCAAAGCAAAGAGTCGACCGAATCAGGCCACTTTCCCCTACACTCATATCAATAGCTCGCGTCAGTCGCCGAGACTTGATTCAAGGGACCCCTCCGAGTTAGTGTCCCGCAGGCAGTCAGTTCTACGGTGAATGTCCATTCGTATCGAAGTATGATTGTACAAAAGGAATGCCTCTCTGTTCGGAAGCCATATTTTTCTGTCAAGCAGGGATCGAGTCTGTGTGTGAGCGGAAGCAGGGTCGATTTCTGTCACGATGGGACAGGTACGAGACCGCGCAATAACCCGAATGGGGAAAGGCGCTAGGGGGCGCTGACTGGGATCCCTAGCGCTGACCGTCATGAATCGTTGTTCCTCGAACCGCATCGGTATGTCTTGAGTCTCGATGCGCTCCAAAAGTTCCTACAGCATTCCCCAGCTTCTTAAGAAGGTTGAATAGTTCGTGCTCGTTCCGTCTGATAAGTTGATAGATTTTCCGTTGCACCACAATGGCCGAGATCAGGTCGCAGCGCGGCAAGTCAAAACTTGCTCACGAAGGGCATGTTTATTGCTTCGCATATCTCAGCAGCGACAAGGCCACCGAGTTTTGGCGATGTGAGTACAAAAATCGCCCGAGGTACAAATGCCTAGCTCGGGCCCGCAGAAGCGTCGCAAGCGGCGACATTACCGTGATTGGTATCCACGCGGACTCTGCAAATGCAGCGAATATAGAGGTCCAAATGAAGAAGACTGCACTCAAACGAAGAGCCGTTGACACTGTGGAAAACCCTCAGCAGATTATCAGTCAGGTGCGAGCACATTCGTCGTTAGCAGCCCAAGCGCAGCTTGAGAGCAACAAGACACTGGCCAGGATTGTGCAAAGGACACGAAACCGGCTCGGCGTACCTTCGTTGCAGTACCCAACCCTCGCGTCCATCGATATTCCAGAGGAGTACCGTCGATACGAAAGTACGACCGGAAACTTCGAGAACTTCCTACTTGGGGACTCCGTGTTAGACGACCCAACCCATATCCTGATGTTCGGGAGAGCATCTGTGGCATCGTGGATTGGGCGCGTGCGCAAACTTTACGTTGACGGGACATTCAGCATAGCTCCTCGACTATTCGAGCAAGTTTTCGTCATTTTGGGAGAGCGACCGGGCTGCGTAATGCCAGTTTGCTACGCGCTCCTCCCAAACAAAGAGGAGAGCACTTACTGTAAAGTGAGTTGTTAGATCATACATACAGTTGGTATGTCGTTGAAGTCATATAGTCATGATGAGGCATGTTATCAGGTGATAATTGTGTTCGTTTCCCATACTAGATGCTCGATATGCTCACGCTCGGAATGCCAAATCTTGACCCGGAGGCGATTTCAATGGATTTTGAGAAGGGGCTATGAACTCGTTCGGGGCGTATTTCCCGAATGCGGAAATACAAGGCTGTTTCTTCCACCTGGTCCAAAACCTGAAAAAACACGTTGCTTCTTCCGGCCTGACCAGGAGATACCGGACCGATGCTGACTTCGCCTTGAGGGCAAGGATGATATCAGCCATGGCTTTTGTCCCCACAGCACGTTTGGAGGATTCGCTACGCGCTTTGCGGGACGACCTACCAGAGGAGCTTCAGCAGGTCCTCGACTGCTTCGAGGTCTATTACTTTGGGCGGTTACAAGTCGGGAACGACGGAAGCCTGGCGCGTCGGCTCGCCGTTTTTCCCGTCCGCATGTGGACTGTCCATGAACGCACTCTCAACGCTGATTCCTGGACAAATAACTGGACATGGAAGCCTTCCACAAGTCTCTGCAGAGACAGTTCGGGGTTCAACACCCGGGACTGTTGAAGTTCATTGATGGCATGCGGAGCGCGCAGCTCAACAAAAATGGTCAGCTGGAACGCCATATCGGCGGTCACGCGGCGGCAGAGAAGCGTAATAACTACGTAGAGAATGATAAGCGAATCCTGAGGATACTCCAGAGAATGGATGCGCTCAGTCCGATCGAGTTCCTCCGTGGAATCGCGCACACTTTCGATATGGATCCTTGATGTGCCACACGAGAATCGATGCTTGACGAGGGTGCTAGACGAACATTACCGGCTCACAGGCATAGCCTGCCGACAGCCGAAACCCTGATCTCATATGAATGTCTTCAGAATTTAACTGTCGATCGCGAATGTTAATCCCATCTGGATCAGTATCTCCAAGTGAGCCCGCGGCTCCGCGTTACGAGAATCTATGTGTAAAATCACATCATATAAATGAAGCATCCTTATTATATTGGGAGGATTGTGTTTTCTCGATGGAGCTTAGCAGTGCCTTGAAGTATGCATCCCTAGCAATAAAAAATACAATATTTGTATATGACTCGCCAACTCTGTAAGCCAAGCCTGAGCCTCGACGTATATCATTACGAGACGTAACCTCCTTTTGATGCTATTCAGTTGCTTTGCATCTGCGCGTCCACATCCCTCCCGAGTCGCGCTCCTTCCAGGCATACGGTATCCGAATACAATAACCCGGTTGACGCCGAGGCCCAGTTGACGCCGAGGCCCAGTTGACGACGAGGCCCAGTTGACGACAAGGCCCAGTTGACGCCGAGGCCCAGTTGACGGGCACCCCGAGGTACCTTAAGCTGATCGGTGCTCCGTCGCTTTCTCGGAGAACATCGTGATGGGCTTGTGTGCTGTCTCAATCTGGCTGAGGGCTTTTCTGTACTGAGCAATGGCTGCATCGAGGGCCTTGCGGGAACTGAAGGCACAGAGCAGATCCGGGTCCCACTCACTAATGCGACCTTGCGCCTCCTCGATGATTCTGCTGATTGCGCGAGGCGCTCGCGTGTCGAACCTACTTCCTCAGCCTCTGATGCTTGTAGAACGCACACAGGAACAATGTTTATCTTCATTCTACTCCGAAAAAGTTCAGCTTAACGATGCGACGTTGTTCGAAACGATCCGCCTCTGTGTTGAGGAGTCATGAGCTTCGAGAGCCAAAAATGCGGTAAGCTCGATCACTCATTTGATTCAGTGTATGGCTACCTCAATGTCCAAGGCGAATGGCTGCGTCGCCCGGAAGACTCCGAATCGAAACAAGCATCCTGAAGTCTTGAGGGTCCCAGCGACCTGGCCCCCAGGGTCCCAGCGACCTGGCTAAACAATCCAGGCTATGTGTCCCGATTTCCAAAAACCGCAAATTAGCGAGTTCGCGAATAATCTAGGAACGACTGCATGGCGTTTTCAAGAGCACTCGGACTTCAGTTCACATTTACCCTCTGATCGATATTGCAATCTTCACAAGCTTCTAAGCTGGACTGGTTTCCACTTGATGAACCTTACTCCGTGCCTAGTCCGGGAAAAAAGAACTCCCAGACAGACCGTGTAAGCAGGGGCTCAGCTAGGCGAAGTGCCGCCTCGGGCGGAACTTCGGTTGCGAAAAAACTGAGGCCAATCAGCTGAGGCCAATCAAGTCCTTCCCACACATGTTTCTCCTGCCCAACTTGAATATTTCGTTGAGACCTGTAGGATGAAAGTCCGGAAATTCGGATTGGCTCAAAAAGAAGCCATACTGGAGCAGATATAGACACGAAGTCGACTCAATCTGGGAGATTCCGAGAATTCCGCCTCCCTCACATCCTGGGAACTCAGAAAGCTGTTGTGCGTGATCTCGCACAGCCGAATATGAGAGAAAGATGCCAGAACTTCAGTATTCATTTCCAAACTTCATACTGTACCTTTGAGTCCGATCCGCCGAGCTCTGGAGATTGCGAATCCATGTAACGCTTCTCTCAAGTCGATGCTACTAAACAGCTCGTTCTCAATGGAGAGGATCGCGAGATTTCACGAGCGCAACCGATTCAGTCTTCAGAGCAGATAGGACTTGATGTAAGAAGTTCTACTTTCTCTGAATCCTCTCAACATATCCTTTCCACTGCTCGAGATTGGAACAGCCATGTTCAACGGAACTAGCTCGGACAGAAAGGTGGAAGTCTCGACTTGTAAATCGATTTTGTTTCAAGGTAGGATAAATATTTCGATTGGTTGTTTATCATATCCATGACACCACCTTGAATCAATCGTAGACTATATTACTCACAGAATGAAATTTTGTTTCAAGCACAAAATCGGTTGTGGTAATTCTACAGAATTAGAAATCGATTTACCGACTCGACACAAGATGCCACCCGTGGTGAAAATTGTATTCCATCTGGTTGAGAGAGCGTGTGAAGAAGGATTGAAAGATTTTGTGGAAACCGTTAGAGTGCTGGACAATCCTATCGAGTACAAGTTTCCTGAAGAACATCAACCACTGGAACAACACACCGCATTGTTGGAACAGAAAAGCGTCCAAAATGCTACAAAATCAATGAATAAAGCAGGCCACTTCAGGAACGTGAGAGTTTCCCTGAAGGAAGAGATACTTCAGACTCACTGGGACGAAGATACCAATTTCGTGTTCAAAGATGACGTCCTCGAAAGAATTCAAGAGAAAGAAGTGATATACGTTGAAGAAAATGCACAATGGACACAGAGCGACAACCAGACTGAACGAGCCTCATCAGGAAGGAGCCCGCTGTCGATCCTTTCCAAAATTGAGAGAAACTTCGCGATAACCTAGTTTGACAAGGTATGTCGGCAAGCAACAGATTGGAGTGAAGATTTTGAGAAAGAATGCATCCGGTTCGAGATCACGACAAACGAATTGAAAGTTCGGGCGTTGCGATACTTCGTTCAAGATGCCACAGAAGAATGGTACAAGTCCCGTTCAATAGAGTACCCTATCGAAGATTTTGCCGCTTGGAAGAACTCTTCTCTCACCGTTTTCGGAGAAAGAGGATGGCCAAGAATTCAATATGCACTCGGATTCAGATACTTTACTGGGTCTTATGCTGATTATGCGATAAAGAAGTTGCGATTGCTGCTAGATGTTGAACGTAACATGACCATTGAGTCGAGAATCAACCTGATCGTCTTCGGATTGCCCTCTGAAATCCGTCGACGTATGGATGAAAAAGACATCAATGGAATCGACGAGCTCATGAACGAACTTTCTCGATTCGAACCTCTCGTGAAACAACAAAAGCTTGAATTTCGAAGAAATTCTCTTTTACTCAGCAGAGCTTATCGCCAACGTCAAGGAAGTTCGTAAGCAAACGACCAGCTTCGCTACACAAATATCGAACCCGTAGTTCATTAGGAACTGCAGTTGCTGAAGAAGACACCTTCCGACAATCGCATCCGTTTCTGCATTGAACAACCTCCGATCATTCATTTCGAAGCTTTTTTCGCCCGACTCCAAAGTCCTTTAGATCGAGGATGTCAGATATTATCCCATTGTTCATGGCTCATTGGATCTGATGCAGGTACCCTAAAATTTCGCAGCTATCGAACCTTTTACCTCGTTTTTCTCTCAAAAAACGCGTCAGATGAGATCTATATCTGCCGAGCTCGCTCTTTGGTTGGTCGTCGTGTGCCGTCAGGCTTGGGTCCGGCTGACTCCAAGGCGACAGCTCCAGTAGCGCCCTGTATGCGTCAGAAGCCACGTCGAACCCGCATGTTAATCCATCGAAATACCTCGTCCGGACTCCCGACTTGCTGTGAGACGGCTCGCAACGTTGGGGACGATCATGGACGGGGAAAACCTAGTGAAGTTTTCCGATGAGCTCGTTTCCTGACGAAATGGTTATCCGATTGTTTCGTCGCGAACTAAACGTCGGTCGGAGAATGTGTCTGGGTAGTCTTCTGTAGGATCAACTGTGTGTCAGCTGCTCTGAAGATCCACCCTCCGCTTTGATGAAATGAGTGGAAGATTCGACTACGCTGATGTGGGAATCACTGACTTTCACGCAGCGCAGTATCGTTTCCGACATGTGGGACACTTCCCTCCGTTTTTCCAGCGTCGGTTTCGTAACACGGGGGTAAGAGTCTTCTCGAATAACCCGATGATCGAAGCACAGTACTGGTAAGCAGAATTCGGAGGCTTCAACTGAGTTCGAAGGATGTGTCTCATGTTCGGGATCGTGATGATGAGAATGTCTCCATGAAGCGGAATGAAGGGATGCACTCAGACTGACGAAGCCGCCTATATCGATCGTCAAGTATTTTGCGAAACGTGTCGTGATTGGTTCGAATGCAACTCCTCCCCTGTTCTCACGATCACTGGTGTTACGTGATGGATTTCACAAAGTGAAAATGAATCGATCCCCCGCTAGCTACGCCACAGCATGTGAGGCTTCCGACTCTCCTGTATCACAGGTGACAAACATCGAGCAAACGAATCGACAAAACATTGACGCAATGCCATGATACCTGGATTCTGTCAATAATGCTCTGAGATGCTCAGCCCTGATCAGCAGCTCGCTCAACCACTACAGACATCATCGGGGATCGAATGGAAAAGTTTTACATCTCCAAAAAATCTCAAGAAATAGACTCGGAACCAAACTGTGGGTATTCTCTGCTTTTCTCGATGCTCACGGTACAGGACCTCGTCAAAATCAAGAGCATTCGTTCGTTGAGGGAAAGGGTAGTCCTCCTGTTTGAGATCCTTCATCTCGTCTTTATTGATTCCAGAGCCAATCACATCGTGACGTCTCCCCCCGTTGGAGTGCTGCAGCATCACAAAAACTGCCGAGGAGAGTCTCTCCTCATTTATCCAAGACTATACCAGTCCGGAGCTTCTTGCTGGCGATTCTGGAATCTTCAACCTACGACAGGAGAGAGCCGACGGCCGAGGGAAAGTTCCCGATTTCCGGAAACTTTGTAGCTCCTTAATGAAGGACCTCAAACGAACGTTGTAAAATTATTGGGAGACGCCACTCCTCTCATTGTTCCGTCCTATCCCAGTCACCTGAATCCCAGCTACTCGAATCCAAATTGCTCTCTCTCACCGCCAAATCCTCACGCTCGACCCCAGCCCAGAGTGACGACGAACCCCTGGGAGAAGCATAAACACTGACTGGAAGAGATAGCCACTCCACTGACGCAGCAAGGGTGGAACCCATACGAATATACAGAATCGTTTTCGTGCAGTGAAGTACAGCGCAGTGTGCAGTGTGTTTCCACAAATCTCCAGCCTCAGATGTGACGTCCGAAATACAAATATCGCTTGAGAATCATGAAAACCCACGAGCAAAAACTCGCGGGAATCTGCTAGGTCCTCCGGTATGAAGCCGGATTTCCCGTAAAGCGCGCGCAGCAGAGCAGGCGATGGCAGGGTTAACGACTCTCGACCAGTAAATTGACGAGAGAGTATCGAGTTGAGAATATTGCGAACGATACTTCACAGTGAAGGATGACTTTCGGAGTCCCAGAAGAAATATTGAAAACTTCGAGCGAGATAGGAGACTGAAACTCTTGGGTAACGTCATTCTCGAGGGAAAGGTAGTATCGGTTGAGTTTAACTTCCGAAGTTCTATCGGCGCGTTAATCGCTAAGCACAAGGAGCTTCAACGCATGAGGATTTAGCGGTGAGAGAGGGTAATTCGGATTCGGGCAACTGGTACCCGACCAATCGTTCTGATATCGTGCGTCGATTGGGTCTCGCTGATATGCAAAAATCGAACTTTCTACCCATACCTTTCGCAACGATGACATCCTGTTGCCGCCGCCTCAGGATTCTACTTCCGATGCCGAACTACCTCGGATCATCATGCTTGAATCATTGCAAGGTGCATCTCATTGCACGGTGAGAGGCGCTTAAACCTCATTGGATCTCCGAAATGGACAACGCTGAATGTAGATCCCCCATGAATTTCTCCCCCATCGTGGATCGATTGCTGACCTGAGGAGGTATCGCCTGGAATATTTCCCAAATTCTTCCGGAGTATAACGTCATTTTCAGCAAGGGAACTCGGAGAGCATTCCAACGGCAAGTAGGCATCCAGGCATCGCTTACATTTCGGAAGTATGCGTTGACTCAAGGCACATTCCTGCGATCAATGCCTTTATCGGTATGCATTTCTTATACGCCGCAATCAACGAGCTGTAACTTGGTGACCCATGGGCAATCTTTCCCTTCGTAAAGACCTCCTCGACGGGCGCCCGTTCTCAATAGCTTATTATCTGAAGCCAGCGCTGCATTCTGCTGCAGAGGTTTCTCGACACGTGACGTGGGGGAAGCGATCAAGCGATCGTTCTATGTTCTGAAATCCTCAACGGTGTCGAGTGGACTGAATACATGGGATAGGGATTTCCGTTGCCCGTCTCACCTCATTCCCTCCCCCACACTACACACAACTATCAGGAACTCTCCATGCGATTCTCCACTCACCTCTCGTAGGGGCTCTCGGATAAGAAGCTCAGAGCATACCGATTGAGCGCTCCTCGCCGAGCACGGTGGAGAAAAGGATCCTTGCCATGCGTCCGGAATTCGAATTCGGCCTGAAAGGACCCCGTTCTGAATGTTAATGAACTCCCCGTGAGAATTCAGTAGCTGACGCGCGATTATTATTCAGCTCGAGAAGACCCCGCATTCAGCGCGCTTGTTAGAGATCTTGGTATTCGAGTAATATTGAATGCGTTGCTTCTCGTTTGACTGCTCATCATCATAGCAGGGCTCAACCTACTAGATTTCTGACGCTGCATGGATCAGGAATCATTTGCATGAAACGTGGTATGTTTCCCAATTTGTGAGCATGTGCGCAGCCCTTCTACTGGAACCCTTTCCGTATGAAATATTCCATGGCGTAATATCCCGGAACGGGCTGAAGAACTTCTTTGCTTCGAGTATTGCCTTGGTTCGCAATACACTCATTTTTGAAAACACATGGAACGAGGGACTGAGGCATTGACCACTAAGAAGGCGTATTCATATCTATCTAGCTTATTGGCATTCCGGGGTTCACCCTGATCAGACGCAAGTGGGAGTCTACTGAATAGAATTTGGCTTATGCGTCTCGTTTACGCTGTCCAGTCCCTGCAAAATGATTTTCCTCTCGAGTCACTGAGTGTTGCCCGGAGTTGAGAATCGTTTTTCGTAATGTCAAAACATCGTCGACAATGAGCCGCCCTACGGGGGAGCGACCTTCCATAACCATATGTGAACTGAACTCGCAAACTGTTAGTGCTGGATGGATGGCAACTCTTGCCGATCAGAACGATGGCGGTCCAGATCCAGCCAGCAACTCCGCAACGGCAGCTCAGGGTTTTTCGAAAAAAAAAATCGACTTCCTCGATAGGCTTTGTTTTCTGCCTCCAATGAGGCGCGGGCCAAGGAGAATCGACAGACCGCGACAGCAGCTCGGCAGTCTGAGGGACCTAGCGCGAGCGCGCGTGGAGGCGGCAGCCAAGTTTCTTCGCGACGAATCCCTAGTGACTCTATCTTCATACTCTCCAGATCGCCATCATATATAGCGGTGACGAAACTCTCCGATCAGAGCGAAATCTCCGATTGGCGAGGTGTGTCTCCCAGGGAGATGACTGCTTCAGGCTCCGTGCCTGATTTATTCGACGCACCCCCTTCTGGATGGAGCCGTTTTGCGGTGCCATGATGCGTTGTGCTGAGAGGTCCTGAAGAATCCGAGCTTTAATTTCCAGTCGGGGCTCTGATCGGTTGTGAGAGAAATGCGAGCGTTCAGCGACGGAATTCAGTCAGCATGAAGGTCCCAGAGATGGGCTCGCCTGTTCCTCGACGTTCAAGCTCATCGGATCCTGATCGCGCTCGTCCAACCCCGCAAGTCTCTTCATGAAGAACGAGCACACCAGTGGCATGAAAAAAGCCACACGGGAGTTTGCGATCCTCAGAGCCCGAGGGGTTGGACTCTACGGCCCATGACGATCGACGATTTCCAGGAACGAGGTGTGAAGAGATGCCCTGGATTCCCCAGGAAGGGAATCTTTCTTCGCAAGGAATTCCTATTCAATGCTATTTGATTCTACACTTGATCAATCCACGGGACCCCCAACCGTGACTAGAGTGAGATGCTGGCGGATTGAATGAGGATTTCGTTGAATCGATATTTCGCTTTGCCGGGTCGCGATCGCTCAGGTCCTCCCTACTCCGTCGTTTTCCAGAAGGCTTCGCACACTATTCAGGGGGGTCAAGTTCCTCGGTTATCTGCAATGCCCCCGTGTCTGAGTTCTCGCCCTAGCTTACGGAATTTCAATGGTTCTTACGGAACACCTCTCAAGTTGAACGATCCAGTTGAGGGTCGAGAAACGCTTCGGATTCAGCTCACGACGATAACTATTCTCTTGCGTCGAATATCTCGTGATCGCGACCAAATGAAACCGTGAGTTATGCAGATTGCCGGGGACCAGCTTCAGGGGAGCACCCGCATCAGACACGGGACTCAGCCGAGATTTCCGAACTTTCGATAAATGCTAGAGCCCTCTGAGTTCTCCAGAGGAAGAATTTGACAGCAACAAAAGGCCTAAAATTTCGTTGCGCATATGACTGAGCACCACTCGAGTGTGACATTAGGCCTCTCGACTTGAATGAATCGAATGTAGAGCGAGCGAGTCGAGAGGAATTCCGACGATGAATTTCGTCAGGCAAAAAGCGGGATAAGTTCTACACAGCTGTGTTTGAACCGATCCGATAGGAACCCCGCTATCTCTGGTCAAGTAGAATAGAGCTCCGTTCCACCATTACCAGCAAAGGGTCGACTCGGGTTCTCGTGCCTGCTGGGGGGTGTCCCGAACGAATGGGCTCCAATGAGGAGCCTGCAACACACAGAAAGATGATTGTTGGATTGAGATGCCGTTGTGGCAACATCCTTGCGCGGTTTCGGCGTTGTCCGTCCATTGTGGTCTATTCTCGTGTGATGGACATCCTCCTGACTGAATCGCGTCATTGTGAGCGAGATCCGGCTTGCTTCCAGTCGTGTGAAGGATCATGAGTGCTGGAATTGCCTCGGGCTGTGGACGCGGGTCGCTTCAACAATCCACCCACTTAGGCAGTGAGTTCATTGGATCTTCGCTCCGTAAAGCGGAACTTTTGGACGAGGCATACGTGCTGTTCAAGGCAGCATTGGAGCGTATCCGGGTGTAACTCTGGACGTCGTCCGCATGCTGATCTCCGTTGTTTTCTTGCGGATACCGTCTTCGCAACAGGACTCGAGCGTGAAGCTGAGATTGAGGGCTTTCCAGAGCTTCTTACATTCCTTGACGAGCCGCGAGCCGGGTTTAGAGATCGCCCAGCCTTCCCGGGAACGTGCTCTCAGCGATCAATTTTGCTTATTTCCTCCACATTGCCATATGTATCATGAGCATGAGCTGTGTGAACGTGCCTCTCCAGATTGAACGAATTTTCGAACCCAGAGTTCTGTGAATTGCCTCTGTTGATTCAGTATCACCAGAGATACTAGAGTGCGGGAACTTGATCGGATATTTTTTCCTTTTGAATGAGAGTAGCGGGATCTTCAGCGGATTCTCTGCCCTAAAAATTCCGAACCAGCCTCGACTCGAGCTACGAACGGGAATCCTCGCTCAGACTGAATCGCTTCAGAGTTCGATGACTCCTGGAGAAGACAACCGGCTGCATGTGGGCACGTAGCGGGAGAGCTTGCCTCGTGATAGCGCATTCCGCTCTCTCACTGATCTGCTCAAGGCATCGATACGGGGAAAACGACTTCTACGCCGGAAGAGAGCTCTGCCGAATCAGGGATCCTGGGTGGGGAACAGACGTCAACGCAGCCTTATGGAAATTTTGTGATCCCGGGTGTATGCCAAGTATCATCTTTTCGTTTCATGGTGCGCATTCCCAGCGGGAGACTAGGAACAAATCTGGAGAATGCGGTCTCGGTTGAAGCGTCCATGACTGTCACTCGATTCGATCAGAGCACGCATGTTGCGGCGATCTTCGGTGAAACATCTTCCAGCGTATTTCTCAGGAACTCTACCCCGAACTGTTCCGTTCGGTGTTTCAGAGAGGAAGATACAACCAGCATCTGGCGGCAGATGGGTGTCCCTAAGCTCGGTCTCCGGGTCTCAGTTCCTGAAAATAGAATTTCAGAGAGAGAAGTCGAGGGGAAATGCTTCTTCGTGGCGGGGACAATTTGCGACCTCATCGAGTGAGTGATCGGGTAATCCATCTGTCCTAGGAAGCAGCTGAATTCCGGAATCACATCCCATCGGCACGGTTCGTCACTCATATTACCCAGATTGCTGCCATCCCACCGCAAAGTCTGATCCCGCCGATCAGCTCTGATCGCATCGGCAAGGCCCGGACGTCTCCAATCGGTTGAGGAGAATAAAAAAACAGGATCGGACAGGACCAAAGGTTGAGCCGGAGCGCGGAAATGTGGAGCTCCGGACGCGAAAACGGGAGACAGATGAGATCTGCTTATAACTGAGTCAGAAAGTACGGTAAGTGGTCTCCGGGACACCTTCGGAGAAATGAGACAACGCTTTTCGAGGGGTGTGTTCCATCCCCTCGAGAGGGAGAACGCTTCCGCACATCGAGATAATTGAATTCAATGGCGGTAACGACTGCTCATTGCCCGAGTGCTTCCGCCCGAAACTCCCTCAATTCATTCCCGATGAGGAAGTGAGAGAACTCATCTTGAGTGGTCCGGTGCGTCAATCTCCGGCCATGGAATTTTGGGAGTGAGGACCAGAATATCGGTTGGAAGAAGATATGTTGGGAAAGTAAATATGGGGTTGTGATGACTGGAATAACTTATGTTTGTTATACAGGAGCAATCCTGGATGCCTCTTGCGAATACAATATCGATACATGTTTGTCCGCGTGTTGTCCATACATCATGATCGGTTGATACCTCAAGATAAAAACGATCTCGTATGAATTCGATCATCTTTTGTCTTTCGAGGAGGTTCCGACTGGAATCCCCTCGAAATAATCGTATAGGATTAGCGGAGTTTTCTGGTATTGTATCACGGGGGACGGAACATGGTCGTAATTCAGTGAGAATGCTCCTGGATTCACATAAACTGTCGCAAGACAGTTAATTGGTCACGTGGTGATGGCATGTGTTATTTTCATTGTCATTCCAAAGATTATGGTACTTTACAAGACTCTCCTCGAGATCTCCATAACAGTCGTACTTTTTCCCATGACTGTGGATCTCTCTCCCATGCAAGGTGAGAGTGTTCAGGAATTCGTCATCTTCTGGGACTTCGCTTACTTCATTATTGAAGGGGTGGAACAGTAATACCTCTGTTCGTCCGAAATTAATTTGGTCTTCTGGGGCGGGATATTTCGATCGGGTGATCCGATTCATTCGTCTTCGACCACATATTGACATGACTGTCTCTCTCCCCTCCTTTGATGGCCATATTTGCGGCGAATCTTTTCGCCCCGATCTTCTCGTTCCACTCTCAATTACGCCCCAATATTCACGCCCAGAATTTCCGCGCTGATGAGGTTAAGGAGATCGGCGTCGATTTGACGGATATCAATTTCCCGTCCATTTTGCGTAAATCCAATCGAAGAATGAACATGCCCTCGAATGAGCTGCGTCGTCGGGAATTCACGGATCAGGGTCGCACGGGAAAGGGCGCTTAATGAAAATTAACGTGAAAACTAAGCGCCAGTCCTGGATCCACCACAAAGCCTCGAATATCGGAACTCAGACTGGAAATCACGTCAGTTACGTGGGAGTCGTATCAAGGCAGCGTCGCATGCATATACCATATTGTTCGCCGCCATATGAGATGAGGAGGTCCCGCAGAAATAACTGGTTCCTTCCGCCGAGGTCACAAGACTCAATCGGTCGCTTGAGCGTGAGGACACGAGGATGAGAAAAAAAGGGGAGCCATCTCTGTAACGATCATGTGTCACTCTCGGCTGAACGCGGGTTACTTGTATGATTTACGGCTCATGCTCTGGGTCACCGGCGTCCGTTGAGTCTCTTTCTGTCTAGTTTAGAGCTCCACAAAAGACCCTTCGACAGATGTTGCGTATGTTCCTCAATCTAAACCATTACTTCAGAGAAAGCATCCTTGTCGAGCTAAAACTCGGAGCAGCACGTGTTTGGCAGGATTCCGCGAAGATTATGGAGCATTGCATATTCAGGATATACAGTGGCGGTCAATAAAATAGAGCAACCCCGAGAGATCGGAGCTCATTTTTTCAACGATACCGTCCCAAGTAGAAACATTCATAGCTCTCGACCTAGTATGTAGTCCGATTCCAGAAAATCAAAGAACAATCGGAAGCTCGGTTCTTGCGCGACAATATGATACCCTCATGGGTGCCCGCAGCCACCTTCGTCCCGACTTGAAGTACTTCACTTTCCGCTAATGTATCATGACTAGCAGAGCTTGGGAGCTCAGGCATTCATCCTTTTGTACCTTCCATCTAACCATATAGGGACATGGATAAATGAGTCCCTGATGGCTGGGTTTATCAGTTCCCATGTCAATGACGCATAATTCACCAATCTATCCATCAATCCACCCACAGATCCATGGATTGATGGATGATTATTAATGAATAATGCCTAAACTTCCAAGCTATAATGATCAGCAACAGATCGTGACATCAGCCGTTAGCTCAAAGAGTGACCCGAAGCAACCGCTTCGGCCGAGAAAATGGCCTCTTTGCTTGATAGCTCCGTGCCAGACGTCTCTTAACAGGGTAAGTCTTCCGAGCAGCAACCCATTGGAACCTTCCCATACCGTTGGAATCTGTAGTATAGGACAACTTGACTCGAAGCCGCGGACGAGTTTGTGAACCTGGCTGCCTCATGTCCAAGCCGGATTGCTCTGACAACTTCCTCCGTGGAAACTATCAACCCGTGCTCGTAGTGCAACAACTTCCCTCTCATAGTCGGGTGCAAGTAAAGTTCACTTGAGATTAGCCAAGCCATACAGTTCTCCGCGAAACTTGTCTCAATGAAGAATACGACGGAACATCCCGCGGCTCCGTGGCGCAATCGCGGAAAGCCGCATTGGCGCAGCTGTAGAGGAGACTACGAACCCAAGTTGGCGTTTTGAAATCCACTGAGTAAACAAAATCATTTGTTTCGCGATCGGGAGTGGTTGAAGCAATGTTCCACTCGACTCTGGCGCAGACAGTTTTCGGCTCCCTCAGCATACGCTGGCCAGAGAGCTAAGCTCATACGAGAGTGACGCTGGTGGTTGCTGATGAAAACATACATGAAAAAAGCCTCGCAAGTTATCTCCCCCTATGACCCACATGACGAGTCTAGCGCACCCAATGGAGCGTATTTGTGACGAAATACTTTGTCGATTTCCGGGTCTCAATCTATTGTCACCAGCGAACGTCGCGCGAGTGCTGCTGGGAGCGCGGCCGCGAGTTGAAATGCTGCGACGAGGTGTTCAATCTCCGCTGATTCCGACGGACTCGTTTTGATCCGATGAGGTGCATGTTGGTCTGCAAATAATAGGCATGTTATCGTTTGTGGAGCTTTAAGCATCCCGATGGTCGCTCCATCTCCTGAGGGAGTCCCGGAGGGAGGGGGGGGGGGGGGGGCGTAACTAGCGACAGGAAATAACAGGAATGGAATTTTTAATAACTTTGATCCCAGGTCTTGAATGGCTGAACTTTCCACTGAGTTCCCTCAGCTAGCCCATTCAGGATTTTCCCGCTCCGTGCGTAGATATTTGACGGCTCCGCGCCAGCGGATACGGTTGAGACCCGAGCTCCCGGGAGCGATGATTCCAAAGAGAAGTTTTGGACTCCACGGCAAAACCACAGGGGGGGACTATGATTATGATTATAATCACAATAGTGAAGATAATTCCGTTGATTCTGTGATTTTGATTATGATTTCACCCAACACTGCTCCTTAGAGTCTCACAGGGCTCGGTGCAGCTCTCGGTGTCCTCCGCTGCCAGATGCACTGTCGGCTCAGCATGTGGGACTCGGAGCTCTCCTGGAGCGCCCCCCAGGTGAACCACAGCTGTATACTTTAACGGCAAGGGCAATCAACCTGATAGAATATATACAGGGTGTTACCTCTGAGATGAGCCACCATCGGAATATGGTTGGAAATTGGTGATTTTGGAGCGTGTCAAAGTCGACTCTACTTCTTTTTCCACCCTGAATTTGAACAGTTTCGCAAATCGTCAATATCCAGCGAATCGACGCCTCACTGGGGAAGCCGATTTCGACGATCCTCCCGGGAGAAATTATCTCCTCTTTGAGCAAAGTACACGAAAAATCGTAGAACTAGTGGTATGTACATATCGACTCTGTACCCCTCGAGCGTTTTCGGAAATGAAGAGGCATAATTAGCACATGGGCGGTGAATCATTGAGGAACTGCTTCCTCCTGCTGTCTCCGGGCGGGAAGTCGAACTTGCCTTCGAACCATTCGCCAACATTGTCGATGACGAGCCGCAGTCGTCTGCGAAAGCAGCGGCGAGCACTTTCCGTCCCGTCTCTACGACCTGTCGCGGAGGTCCTCCAAACGGCATACTCGTCTGCTAGCGCGTGCTTGTTGGACCTGGTCACGATGTCGTTTTATCCGAGCACGATAGAGGGCTACGTTGCCACCAGCAGTAGCCTCACGGACTGGCGACGGCGACAGGAAATGACCATCATTGCTCTGGAGGGAGGGAGGGAGAACCGAGACGCGGATCATCGAGTACTTCAGCAGCTCGGGAGAGACGGTTGAGCGTGTCACGCAAAATTGGCGAAAACGTCTTTTGCGGAAAGAGTCCCGAAGGCGTTTAAAAACCCGATCATCGTATCAATCAGCTATGCAGTCGGTCGATTATTGACCATCAATTCGTTCATCGAGCCTTTCGCATTCCACGAGTGGTCGATGGTACAGGGTCGGTATGTTCAAATGAATCCACGTGTTTCCGGGAACTTTTCTCAGAAAGCATTCCCTCCCAATTTTCTCGAAGAGAAGATTTCTTCCTGCCGGTAGAATCCTCGTAATCGGCCTCGTTAGGAAGCCCGGGCTGTTCTGCAAAGGAACCTTTCGAGCGAAGAGAGCGTCGAAAGGGAAACACGAGCGGCTGAACTATGGCCCAAACAATGATCGAGGATCTGTTTGTGTGGGTGTGTGCGTGCGTTCATATTCGTCCTCGATGAACCCCGTCACCTTTCTACCCCCTCTCCCTCTTGATGGATTGTTGGACTCATGTATTCATGAACATGAACAGAAGCCAATGCCCAAGTGTTTATGCGCGCAATGGGCTTCTGCACCCGAGCTACGTTTTCTCCATTCTTTCGCGAAGAAATTTCCTAGTCCTTGAACGGAGTCTCGAATTTGTTCATTCATTTCATGAAGTCATTTCCAATGTGATGATGAATGTAAAGAGTAAATCGGGGATGTACGACAGGGCATTCAATAGCCGATGCAGGCAAGTCTCCCCACACCCGAGAAACTGTCAACCTGGATCTCGCGTCGTGCCGTCTGAGGGTCATCCCCCAGGAGAGACATTCACCACCCCATATACACAAACAAACCTCTGACGCAAGAATCAAGCTCCGATTATTGCTTCTGAACCCTGGGAGATAAGGGTCTACTTTTCAAACCATATATATGCATAGAATTCACAGTCATCGATGAAATTTTCAAAATCGTGAATTTTTCCGTAATAGACGGAACCTTGCTGCATCGTGCAAAAACAACGGTATTCACATGCGTGCACACAAGTCGAGTTCCAGTGATGTTTCCATTTCAAAAAGTAGTTCCTTATCTTGCAGACTTTAGGGGACCTTTGATGAGGTCGACCCGGGGAGGGAAACAAGCCATGAAATTACAACGGATAACAAAGTCTTTTGCCGCACGTGAGGAGTACATAACTGACAGGCGGAATGTGCGAATCCTTGTCATTTGCATAATTACATCATGAGATATATCACTGTCAGCAAACCCAGTATGAACCAACGCTGAGTTATTTATATGGGATTGCGGCCCCGACGCTACTGAAGGGGTTCTCTCACGGTGAGGAGAACCGGGAATCAACTCCACAGTACATTGGCTTGATAAGCACAATCAAAGAATAATGGAGGGATCCCCCCTCCCCGGTTGCATGGAGATCATGGATGAAAAACCGACAGGAACGATTGCCAAAGAGCTGCATTTAGAATACATACAGTAAACGTCGACGTCATATCTGGGGCCTTATTACTGTCATAATATTTTGAGACCCTCTCGCACATCGATTTCGCCGAAACTCTCCGATGACCTCATCTCTCTCGAAAGAGGGATTGTTACGCTCCATGAGCTCGGGGACTTCGTTTGGAAAATCCCGCTCCTCCAGCTCCGCCGAACATGCGGCGAAACCGCCCGGCAGGCCTGATTTGTGAGCTTTTGATGAAAACCCCGTAGATTGTTGTTCCTGAGCTCTTACTGAAGTTCTGAGCTCAGCAATAGTGGGTGACGAATGTTTCCATCGACATACAAGTATTCCTCGGACAGCGACTTCTTCAGGCGTGGTCGAGGCCCGGAAGTCAGGTCCCGAAAGGTGGTGTCCATGGAAATAAAATCCCAGCTGCGAGAATCTCCGTTGCTCCAGAATCTGTCATGCCCTCGCCGTGGTCCACGGTCTCACGGGCCGAGACGAACCGGTCGTGTTTAGCGAAGTGGGTGATTCGGCTTGTTCGCTTCGTTAACGACGCTCTCTGAAAGTTCCATTCCATGAACTTCAATGTCAGGCTTCTACACCGCTCATCGTTCGCTGACATACCCGTGTCGTGTTTCGAACAAGCCGGTTTCCCCTGATAGCATCCCCTCCCTTCGCGGACGGTTTCCAGTTTTGAGACTTCGTTCCGATCTTCAAGACGCTGTTCTAAAACAATGGAGGGTGCGACACTTGGGAGCGTGTTTTTGTCATTGTCATTGAATCTCCATTCTTTGAATTAGTACGAAAAGCGGATCTGCGCGTTTCAAGCTGACCACTGGTTAATGTTCTCGGTTACGAACACTCTGGAAAGGGGAAGCCGGGTTCCGGAAAAGCTCCAGAGATCTCTAGGGTCATGAGAAATCGGAATCCGATCGGGCTCGCATCCTGAACTCGCGGGATTGCATCATGTTCGTGGATAGAGCTAATGTCCTGGACGGAAGCTCCGAGCCTCTTGGAAGTTTTCGAGACTACTCGTTCGTCATCGACGTTTGTCTCTGCCGTGTGCTAGGGCCTTCTGATCGATACTGAGCTCCAGAGGCTGACAGGAGCATAAGTTTCTCGAAGAGTGTGCGTTCCATCTGCGCCTGAGGGTCAGAGCGCCCCCAGAACGAGCTCTAAACTGCTGGGGACTACACTGCGACCGAATCCGTTTGTTGTGAATCTCGGATAATCTCGAAGGTTCACCGGATCTCGACATTCACGGGCGCTCGGGGATGTCGAGGCGATGATCTGTTCCACACCGCACCCATCTTCAACCTGGGACCCGTGTTTCCGGTCGCAGCTTCGAGACTCAAACCATGTTTAGGACAATACCATCGTAGGCGAGCGAAATTCCTGAGAAATCCGTTCCGAGTCCCGCTCAGCGACGTGGATCGTCATGACATTCCCATGACATACTAGATATTCGTCCTTCATATGGCATCCAGCACGTCGAGGGTGCGCGTCCATGTGGAATGAGCTTCCGCGGGAGCGAGATAATCTCAGTCAGACTTCCCTGTCACGCATGGATTACTTCGGCGTTATGCGCATTCGTGGGGAGGAACAAGCGCCAGGAGGCTCTGTCGATCCATGCCCCGCAAGCGGAGCGTTGCGGTGTCGCTTGCAACGTAACCGACTTCGTTGTTCTCACTGAAGGAAGTCGCCTTTCCGGATGTTGCGGCTCGTCCCGAATACCCTGGAAGTATCCCGCATCGGGTATCCAACTGCCTATGATTCCGAGAGCGCCTTGATAGTTTTCTTATGATCTCATTCCAAGTTAGAGTGGAATATGCACCAGCTTTCCACGTCGGCTCGGGTCCGCGACTGATCAATCGAAGTCGAGCGCTCGGGACGTGGAATGTGTCGGTCGCGCTCTGAGGAATGTGTCACGATCTCATGGCCCTTCCGAGATAATCGATTGGTCCCACCTCGGGATCATACAGTGAATTCCAAGCTAGGGAACCGATCTCATAGATCCATGTGCTCCATATTTCTCATATTCATGATCACCATATTTGCTCTGAAAGAATAGGGTCATGCACCGATCGTGCCGATCGAAACCGGCTTTCGATCGCTCTGGAATTCCTTCGGAATGTTTTGGAGGAATCAGGCATAGACCGTTCCAGGAGCCTGACCTGCGGGAATGCGGGATTGAGCGTGAGCTATACCACTAGAATGGCAAATATATGGCACGGTGCGTTCATCGTCCACTTTCGACGACCTTTGATAGTAAAGATGGTTTCTGCTCAGATGAGGCTTGCCAATGATTCCGTAGAGATCGGAGAGCTGTTGGTTTCCGAGTTGTTTCATGGCCCGGCTGCCGCGGGGCTACCAGTCCCCGAGTCTTGGTCTCAACCGACTCGGCACTAAACAGGGTCGCTTGCCAGGGCTGACCCAGCACTCACGATCGGGTGTAGCGTTCGCGTTCACCAAGTTTCCATCCGCTTCTCCGTATCTCTGGAGAGTGGAGGGGTTGCAAAACACCGGATTCCCATGAATGGATCAAGAGCCATCGAATGTCTTTTCTGCCGCCCCTCTCTCGATCGAGGAAAGTTCCGGTCGAGGAAAATACTGTTTTCCCCGCAACTAGAATCACTCCACCCATTCTGAAACTCGAAGATGACCTCCTCGCCATTCGCCGACATTTCCGAGCTTGAAACCGGTGTCCGCGCGGTGCACGCTTCGGAATGGCTGCGTTAACAATTCAGCTAACGGGAGGACCTCCTTGGGGTTTCCGGCTCCACGGTGGACGTGGCCAGAATATTCCCCTGACTGTGGCAAAAGTAAGCGGACAGACCGAGAGAGAGGAGAAATCTGCATGTTGTGCGCCCACTATCAGCCTCGCTGTGCAAACATTTCCGCGTTTACTGACCGGAGAAGTGAAGTCTGTGGGTGTTGCCAATGTGCAAACCTGTGATGATTGACGAGCTGAAAGTGAAGGAAACAAGTTTCCGAAACCTGAAGGATGACAGTGCCAGACATGCTTCCGTTTTCGGAGCGGCTCCGTGCTCGGAACTTCCCTGATATCCGTGCAAATAATCGGAGCGGCAACGCGCCCACCTTCTCTTAGATCCAGTGTTCTGGAATTAGGTTTTTCCGGGCCCCGAGAACGGTAGCGCATCAACACTCTGCGTACTGCTCAGAGTCAGGTGCTCAGTACCAACCTTTCGAACACAACCTCCCGTTCAGGCGTCGCTGCCCAGTAGCGCCGAACGTTCTGAGGCGAGAAAGGAATGAAGTCGTCGATTTGGGCGCCGCTGTGTTAGGAAACCGCTCGCTTGTATGAATCTTCCCCGATTCTGTCACCTGATACACTCACTCTGGAAAACAGGGGCTGGAAAAGAAGCCGCTGTAGAAGAGAAACCGGCGGCCGCTGGCCGAACGTTGTTCCGGATCGTACCCCTCCGTGCAGACCACGGAACCTCCGGGACTGTGAAACTAGTTTTTCCGAGCCGTGATGAGTCGGGCGAGACAACCCCTTCTTATGGTCGAGCCCTCTTATGCAATCGTATGACATTTTCACACTCGTGAAGGAACCCCGGGAATTCTAAGCTCTCGGTCGGCAACACAGATGGATGGTTCATTCTAAACACTCCCGGAAGAGATCTGCGGGGCCGGTGATTATTTCAACACAATTGAGCTGTTGTTCTCTGTTTAGGTGAGGCGCAAGAGCAAGTCTTTCGGCCACCTGGTCGAGGGAGACGAGATCCTCAGTATTGGTGGAAAGAGTGTGGAAGGACTCAGTCACGATGAGGCGATGGCTCTGGTGGATTCCCACTCGGATCAGCTCGATCTGTCACTGAAAAGGTGAGAACTTCATTTTATGACGACGCCCGAACTGAGAATAACGACTGAGATCGAGACGTACCCGAATTCAGCATCACCGTTCCCTCATACTCACGTTGGCTGAATCGGACAAAAATATGGGTCCATAGCTTCGCTCTGAGCGAATATGGGGTCGAGGACTGTCGATCTCCAGCGAGCTGCCCCAAGCCTGCTGGGGAGTAGCCGACGTCGCTTCGCGGAAAACATTCCATTTCTCTGCAAGGAGTTGAGATTGCGACTACGTACCTTGACGGCACCTCTCTCAGTCTGGTCGCTACGGATTCCAAGTTTCCACGGCGGGATAACAAACTTTCACTCCGTTGCGCCGCAGCCATCTTGACTCCACCAAGTTTCACTCGGCCGAGTGGTTGAGCGTGAGCCATTTGGGTTGATGCATGGCAAAGCGTGGTAGATGAACACACCTACCCTCTTACGCCATGCATGCTCGAGTAAATATCCTCTCATTTGCATAACCGCCGATTGACCAGCTGCGGAAACTCAGTATTCTCGCGTTGATAGGATTTTTCGCAACGTGAGACTCGGGCTCGCTGCGAGCCGATATCATGCTGGAATCGATGTCAGCTTGAGTTAACTTCTTGTCCGAGGAAACTCGAATTTGAGGAGTGAACTGCAGTTAATCGCTGGAGTTGCGACTCGCCTGTCATGAACACTGAGCCCAATCACACGGACAACGACGTGTCTCTGTGAATTCGTGTCGTTATCCGACAGGGAACCGGTCCTAAGCGATCTGAATCGGGAGGAACATTTTTCGGAAAGGTGTTTCTTTAGCGAAGCTGTGGCGCGCCCCTTTATCGTCGCAATCCACGACTCTCAAACAGTTGTGCATTTGTGGTCGCCTCTGAAATTCACTTCAATGGTATCGCTTCTCGCATGGGTTCGTTTTCCTGTCGTGAGGCGACTCCCTTCTTTTCCCTTACTGCCGGTGTTCCAGCCATTTTACCAACAAGCCAGTCGGCCTGTCTGCTTCGACACGCACAACACACACACACATAGACTTGTTCTTGTGTTGAAGCTCTCCGCTTAAACGGAGGGCCACGGGGCCTAGCCGCCCAGAGCTTGAACATTGTTCCCGCATTGACTCTGAGCCGGGACTCGCTTAGAGGTTTGCCTGACTGCGTGCGTGCTTGCTGGCTCGAAAACACTCGTTTACACCTCACCGAGCATCGGGAGAGGTTTTCGCCCCGTTGGGCATCGGTGAGATGGAGCTGATGCTCGCGAGACGCGCATCGCTGAATTTTCCGCGCGTCCTGTTCGCGGGTATCCCCGACAAGATTCTGGTCGAGAGGGCTGATTTTTTTCGATCGTTCGCAGGTCGAGGAATCCACCTCCGATTCCGGAGTTGAGTTCGACAAATCTACCCGCTGTAATCTCTGATCTAGCCGCGACTCCACAGCCGATCAGCCCTGGCCGTTCCTCACTCCAAGAGTCGACTCATCCAGGGGCCCAGAATGTGTGTACCTCGGTCGTCTCGGCACCACTGAAAACATATTCGAACTTCGCCGGTGGAGCCGACGCCTTGGACAACCAGCGAGCTCGGAGCATACCTGAGAGCGACTTCAGCGCCGACACTCGATTCCGAACACAGCCATCCAACAACGCCTCGGCCATGGACATCAAAACCGAACGAAAGAGCAACGAAAGTTCAACGACCGTCAACATCTCCGGAGCGAAGTTTGACCTGGGTAGGTAGATTTCCTCCGGCTAATTGCTCTCGCGCAGTTCTCGCTGTAACGGATAGAATCCGGATAGGAGACAGCGGATTCGGCCTCACCTCGCTGTTGACAGAACACTCGCTTTCCGTCTGACATGAGCCGTCGCAATCGACGTTTCCTATTCGGGGAGACGAGCATCGTAACCAGGCCTGCATTTCCGTCGACAAAAAACGGGAACTCGACAGGCGGTTTCCTGAAAACCGTAATCAAGCAGATCGAGATTCGTTTCCGATTTTCGTCGCTCCTTGAAACTACGTGGGTGATGGACGAATTTTTCGAAAACAGGGTCGGACTTCGCGACATCCGCTCCGCTAGATTTGGATATCAAGCCCAGCATGAGCAACGCATCGAATCCTTTCGCTGGAATGGAACGGATCCTGGAGAGCGAAACCAAGTCATCGAAAGAAAGCATCCCCGGCGGTGAACTGAATCGACTAGAAACCCGAGAAACGAAGGTTGTTGACGGAGCGTACATTCAGAGCCACACGTCGATTTCCCAGGTGAGTTCATTCGATTGAGCCTCTATTGTGCTGACGAACGCTACAGTAGAGTATCGTGGTTGATGCTCATCAGGAAGTGTTTCAGCTGTAACTCACAGTCACGATTTCGAAGCGAACACTAACACACCAGTCTTCGGAAAGCGATTCCCCATCGCTCATGGAAGTTTGCGAAAGCGTACTCTACCCGACTTTGAGTTCGCGTGAGATTCAGATCTACGTTCGGATACGGTGGCTGGGTGTTGATGAATATTGCTCATGACACGGGGTGCGGGTCGCCGTTTTTTTGCCTCAATTACCGGCGAGCAACTAACCTTGTGATCAGCGCAGTGCTCTTCGAAACGACCCGTTCAGCTAGTACGAGCGTTCATCAAGTAGCGGGAGCTCCCCACGCAACTCGTTAAACGACTTTATTAAATGCGCTCCTCGTGCGCGTCAGGTTCAACGATTTCCTTCCGCCCAGCCCTTGTTTCGCGCTCGGAATCTGTCGGGGAAAGATTCGTGTTTTTTCCGAGGTTTCTTGATTGTTCAAACGCGAACCCGATCGCTCTGGTGATAAACAATCTCCGCTCAGCTTAGAATTCGGGAGCGAAGCATCGGTCGGTGTCGAGTTCCCGTTGTCTGGCTGCGGGTGGCAGTTTGCACGATTCGGAACCATCCAAGTCGATTCTTCGTCATCTGTTAGGCGAGTCGTTCAGCGCCACGAGGCGCGTAGTGGACAAGAATTTTTCTCGGGTGATTCAACACGTCTGGGCCCTCGCCCAAGTGTATTTCTTCCCTCGGATAAGGCCCCGACAGGCTCAGTCAGACGGGTCCCGTCGCTGCAACAAGAGAGTAAGTAATACTTTGTTTGCCCGTCCCCGAGGCGGTAAAACTCACACTGGAAGCTTTAGTTCCCACAGTTTCGAGTCCCACAGCCCAAACGAATTCTGAATCAGAAACATCCTCTGCTGCAAGTGTGAATACGATAGCGAATACGACACGTTCTAACAGTTTTTTGTTGCAGAGAATGCCGCTCGTACCGCACACACAGCTAACGCGCAGGGCTCATATTGACCCTCTGGTATCGAGTCATGACGATTTTGCGGCGGAAGTGCAGAGAGATTTCGCCCGGGCCCGCCGGCAGATGGACCGCGACATAACCGCGGCTGTGATTTCGCCCCGCTTCGAAGCCGCGCGAGGGTTGAGCGACACCACATCGTATCCGCATACTTCCCTCGCGTCGACGACATCTTCGAGCCACAATGCGTCAAGGGTAGGTCCAAGTTCCGAGATTCGGAAGTGCGGCCGATTCCAATGGCTGAGGCCAGCTTTTAGCTCCCCTGGAAGATTTCATCGCGCTCGCTCCTTTCACTCGAGCCTGAGCCATCGGTAGGAAACGCTGGAAAATGTCTGCGTGCCTGATGCATCATCCTTGTGTTCCAGAAAAGCGAATCCGAGAGCAAGCATTCCTACGAAAGCAGTACAACCCGCAACAGGCGCTACTGAGGCGCGATTTCGACGAGATGACACAACACTGTGTCCGGACTCAATGAATAAAACTATCCTCTAGAAACACGCGCCGATATTCATTTCACTCGGAAGCGATCCTACGTTCCGTTTGTTTAGGTAGAGTTCGCCACTAGAAGTGTTCAGTCGTTCGACCTTGGCCCAATCGAGGCGAGCTGACGCTACCAAATGTGGGTGGCATCGGTAGAAGAATGTCGAACGGCGATCTCGCACTCCGCTAGCTTGGGAGAACGGTTCGAATACGAGCGATATAGACTCAGCTTCTCAGAAGCTGAAATTAGGAGGGAGAGAGCTCGGGATTTGGAACTCGGCCACGATCTCCATTTAGGCGATGTCTGATGACGCCAGCGGCTCCCACTCCAAATCTCATGGAAATCGTTCGCGAATGATTCGAGGGGGCTCGTGGAGAATGAATATCTAAGTGCGACCCTCGATTGCCTTTCTAGATGTCGAGCACGACTTCGGCAACTGGACCCCTGAGCATTTCTTGTGGACCGCAGCCGTCAATGAATGACACCATTCTCGTCAGTCCGACGGGTAAACCAATCAAGGAGAGATACTACAAGCCGTTATCAGAGGAGCAACAGAAGGAAATCGACGATATCATGGCTCCCATATTGAACAAAAGTATGGAATTGAATTCTATTGCGGGAGAGTACGCGAAGATCCTAATTTCAACGGCCCATCTTCCCCTTGCCCACATTATTAGCTTGAGCGAGAGTTCATACGACCTCCATCAGAACTCGATCTGGGCTACTCACGGAGTCGCGATCAGCTTTGACTTGGTTCCATTAAAGCATCCATTACGCCTTTCCAGAAAAAGTGTTCACGTCGTCCTCTTTCTACGTCGACGAGAACTGCACGTACCCCACCGTAGAAGAACAAGTCGGAATGGCGAGGAAAATTGCCGAGTCTCTCTCCAGCGACACGAACAAGCAGTCCAAGGGAGCGAACATGTTTTTCAGGCGCGTCAAACGGAGCCACAAGTGGGTGCACCAAGGTGAGAAGCTCCCGAAGCTCCCCCTTCGCAAACCCTTGGCGTGAATCGCGGGCGTCGCTTATTATTCTCCTCATTCGTACCTGCGGTCGAATCCTGCAGCTCCTGAGAGCAATCCTTTGTCGCGCTTAGTCTTGGCGGGATCCGCCGATCGGATTTGCTCCGAGCTCAAGTGCTTGACCTTCCAGCAACGAGAGAGCGAAGCTCGAAGGGAGATGTCCAACGATCTCCCTCGGCTTCGGTGATTATATTCTCGGTCACTTCCGAGATAATGGAGAAGACGAGTTTCTGCAGCGCACCATAACGTCGAAACGCTTCTTCCTAATAGCACCACTCGTGATTCATGATAGTAGTGTTTTACTTCCTTAAATGAGACGTCGATTGATCCTCCCTCGATTTCCTTATCGCTCTCAGCGCCTGGAGTCTCCGAGTCGGAGTACACGGAAAGCGAGGATTGTTCGACGCATCCCGATCCTGACAAGTTCCCGGGAGTGAGAATCTCGAAGGTAAACCCATCCGACCTTGCACTGACATTTCCGCGCAGCCCGTGAGGTCTGCAGATATCCCGTGTTCTAAATAGAGTGTGCCGCTTTGACTCACCCCGAACCCGCCACCGATGGAGAGTTGCAAGAAGCATGCCGGAAGTCTTTTTCATCACTAGCATGCTAATGGAAGGTAAAACCAAGCGACGGCTCATTTTTATACATCCATTCATCCTCCGTCTGGAGCGGAGACTGGCAGTCCCTCATTCAAGATGCGGGTTTTATCTTCGCGAGCCGCGGACAACCCGGCTCCCGAACGAAGTCACAGTTCGGGCTCAGTTAGCGTTGCCTACTTTTCCAGGAGCCACCGAAGCTGAAGCTGCTCATGGCTCCGGCTGTACCGAAGGATCAGTGGGATAAACCCACCCAGGATCTTACCGTGAGCCCTGAAGTCTGTTTGGATATCGTGAAGGGTCTCAATTCTCCCAGCGGGAAAGGAGCTCAGATGTTCGCAAAACGAAAGAAGAAGGTTTGTTGGCCCGTGGCGAAGAGATTGTTCGGCACTCTCCGCTCCCCCCCCCCCCCTCTCTCCCCATTTCACTCTGTCGACACTGAGGAACGGTGCGTGCTGTCGGCTTTGTCAGAACTGTCCGAGGGTGTTTGTGAATACCCGAGAACAAGTGTGGGTTGGAGCTTCTTATGCAGCGGTGACACAGAGGTCATTTGAGGATGATTCTGTCGACACGCGTCACTCGTGATCCCTGGCGACAAAGGAGGAATTCTCACAAACACCCGGAAGGAGGTCTCAGAGTTCAACGAACTTTTGATGTATGACTGCCACTCGAGCGAGCTCAATAGAATGTCGGGTCACGGAGGTCTTGAATGCGATATCCAGGTGGATCAAATGCAGCCTCCAGCGGATCGAAGACCGAGTCCAGCTGTTGGTTTATCGTGCTGCGATGGGGACAACACACGAGCCCCCGGGGTCGGTATCGTGGCGGGAAACGCCTGAGGAGAATAAACATCTTCTTCTTACATTTGGTTTTCGCTCCCCAGTCCGAGGATTGGGTAGTCGACGTCGACAAGCTGAGGGCGCAGCTGGGCGACAAATGGCCCGAGAAGGACAAAGAGAACGAAATTCAATCGCCGAGTTTCCCCCCGACGCCTCCGCCGAAGCCCTGCGTGCAGGCCCCGCGCGTTAGGACCCCCGCGGACAGGTAGCCACGAGCCAGACAAAATCCTCTGGAGATGTGCGAAGTATTTTCAAGAGTTCTCAATTTTCATTTTCCATGCTTGACAGTTCGCACGTTGCCAATCGCAGGTATCTGGAACAAATATCGCAGCCTTCGCGACTCCGCTTGGTCAAAAGTCCGTGGGAAGCGGCATCCGAAAGTCCTCTAGGAGCTGTCGACGCCGCTTTCCAGACAATAAACGGATCAGGTAAGGGGAGGGAAAAAAGGGGGGGGGGGGAGGTTAACTGCAATCGATCACGCGTTGCGGGTGATCTTCGAAACCGGAGTCGATATTTCATCCAACTCCGACGTTGAGGCGACCGAGTGACACCCGTTTCTTTCCGACAGCGCCCTGCGTCGTGGCCTGCGTGGAGACAAGGACTCCGCTCAGTGCCTTGCCTGTGGCCGACGTCCCTTCTGTGTCCCCCTTCGGAGGAGCCAACGATCCCCTGAAACCTCGTTTGCCTCGCGCTTGGGGGACGACGCAAAACGTCTGCGTGACCGTCAAGAAGCCAGGTGGGAGAAAATTATTGGGAGTCCATGGGACGGAGTCGATGTTCTCCGCGGAGAGAGATGTTTAACGAGCTTTTCATCTCACCAGAACCTCCGCCGCCCCCGCCGAGGCCGAAAACGATCAGGCCTCCGAGATATGCGTCCGATCCGACTCCTCCTTGCCACCGATCGGGAGCCGTCGGAGCAGCCTCTTTCGAATGCGAAGCCCTGCCGCCGCCTCAATTTTTCAACGCACTGGGAGAACCCATCCAAGGCTACCCGAGCTTCCCGTTGCCGAATCAGGAAAATTCGACGGCTCGCGCCGAACAGGCTCGGCTGTTCAACCCGTACGACGTGAGTGTCCCGGTCTAATAAACATGTTCATTCCTGGAGAATTAATGTTCGCCGGGACCGTGACCCAGAGCGAAAGCGTTCGATCCGGATGACGCGCCCCGGGAGCTTCTTCCACCACTCCGAGATCTCGCTCACGAGGCGAATAACGACTGAAAATCGAAATCCCCGCGACAAAGCGTGGGAGAACCATCATTCGTTGGAAAGGGGAATAACCGTTGCCGTGTTCCCTCTTCCAGTGCCAGAATTTCAACTCGGCTCCCCGCGGATTCGGTTACGGTTCTCCAGGCGGAAGACATTTCCGCTCGGTTCGTCTGTGAATGGCACAATATCAGCGATCGGATCCGAATGAGGAAACGAACTGAAAGTCATGCGCTGACCGCAGAATGTCCACAGCGGAACAAAGTTCAGAGATCGTGGCAAAGCACGGAAACATTTTTCACACGGATCCTGGTCATCGGTGCGTCGGGCAGACCAGCCAGAGCTGGTCGTCGGGCGTCGCTCAATCCGAAAGAACCGTTACCCGATCACGGAGTCGCCCCTATTCCTCCTTGGTTATTTATTGTGAAGACCGTTCTTGAGTTGAGTTTGTTCGTTGTGCTGCACGATCGGGCCCATGGACTCATAAGTGCTCACGGATGAGTTCGTACGCAGATCGTGCCCGTTATTGGAACGCATGGGGTTTCTCTCGCCACCTACATAACTTTCCGTCACCTCATAACCGTTTTTGCCGGTTTGAGGAGCAGTCTGTTGTCGAGATCGGAGTGTCGTCGCGCGAGAATTTCACGGACGACAGGTTGCTCCCAAAAGCGAAGATTCTTCTGGCGTGTGAATGAACGTCTTCTGTCTTCCTCTACTTCTCATACCGAGGCTATTGTAAATATTCTCTGCAAGTCTCGTTCGAATATCGCCATGCTTCAGCTGAGAAATACAGTTGCGTCCTGGACACGAGAATAAACTTATCTCATGCTGAAACCACTCTTGAAGCTCGTAAAATCCTTGGCAATCAGAGCAGCGGTTCCTGAACATTCTGGAACAGCCGAATCGGGGTTACAGCATCGAACTGAAGCATCGGGGTTCGCCTTGAAACTTCGCGAGCGAAGTCTCCGGAGTCGTCAAGCGTATCGGGGAGTCCTCATTATGACTTAGGTGTCAGGGTCTCGACATCGCAAGCCGTGTTCTTAGCTTCGAAACATACTTTCATCTCCGCAGCGGGTTCCGTTACACCCATCGATCAGCCCCGAGAAAATCAATTTTCCGCCGATCCCAGCCGGATTTCTTCCAGGTGCATATTCACCCATTCGACTGGCCGCAACATGTGAGTAGCCGGCCGGTCGCCGGCAAGCCACCCACCCATCTTACTCGTCCGCTGCGGAAAGAGGATTTTCTCAGTTTAGGGTCGGCGAACGCGGCAGCAAAAGTAGCCGCACCGGGACTCGTTGTTAGCCGCTTCTTTCGCTCGAGAAGTTCGTGACTGGTTTTCGCAGGTACTTGTTGAACGGCGGTTGCCGGAGCAGCTCCTCAGAATCTTCTTCCATGACTTCACTCTCCCCAAGATGGCGCAGACTGTCGCCGTCCCCGTCCAGATTGGTCCGGAGCGACTGGGTCAACTGCGATAGAATCGTCAGCTCCTGATCAGCTCGCCGTTCCGTGCCTCGAGTTCGAAGGTCCAGCTGGTGTCCCCTCTAGTTTCGGAATCTCGCCAGGTTGGGACTGTGAACTGCGTGTGCTCGTCCCGACTCCACGTAGCTCGCTCAGCGAACGTGGACGTGAATGACGGAATCCGTTCAGGATTGAGGTGAGAGTCTTGAGCTTCCAGGACAAGGTTGAGCTGTGGCCGTATTCGACGTGCCTCCGGCGTGACTCCGGGGAGCGATCCGGGGGTTTGCGAGTGGACTCGTGAACGTTACGCAGCAAACCGGGCTTCCTCTCGGTGCCGTGTGTGATTTGTAAACACTGTCGGCAAAGCAGATACTGGAACACGCGCTGACCGTGGCCGGAACTGTGTCAGCTGATCGGCCAAAGTTCATCACACACCGTAGAAACGCTTGGCTGGCACAGCTGATGTGAGTCACGGCTGACTATGGGAAGCCGCATGAGAACGGTCGCGGATCGAACGATTGTTCCATCTCAGGAAACAAAAGTTGTGCCCGAATACCGGCAGTGCGACGTGATGGTTCAGATGAGTCAGATGAGCTCCTTTGGTGAACAGTTCAGGATTCAAACTCGTAGTCTCAGAGCTCTCCGACGCCAAGAAACTCGTGGGATCAACGGACAGTAACGGTTGTGGGATTCTTCGACTGTCGACTCGACGGGAAGCTGTCCCAATTCTTTTGTTTGGTTCGTCGGTGCTGCTGTCGTTGTCGTTACCGTAGTCGCCTTTTCTTCTGACCCGTGTTGGTAAGAGACAGTCTATGACGCCCGCCGCCGCTTCTCGTCCCGACGCTGTATCCAAGAAACGCGTTTTCCTAGACGGAGGTTCGCCCCTTGGAAAAAATCATGGCGTGGACGCACAAACAAACACAGCAACTGGCACGATGAATCATCAGGTCGTCGAAGCTTTGTTTCCGCTGGCTTCCTGAAACTAGTCTGATGTAGTTCATCGAACGGGTTATTTGGTTGAGGAGGGTTACTTCCCGCGGTAACAACATCTGTGGCATTTTACCCAGCGGCCAGAAGCATGCAGAATGTCAGCGTCTCGCCTTTGGCGGGTCAGTCCCGCGAGAGGGCGGATTGAGTCATCATGGATTTCACTGAATTCAGTCCCTAGTTTCTGTGGTGAGCACCCGCTCCCGACCATCATCAGATTCTGACGATCATGTGGACGGGAAGACCGTTCCTTGTTCCGATTTCGGAAATGAATGAGAAGTTTGGTTTCTGAAGGCTCGATTTTTTTCTCCGGAATTCGAACTGGATCTCGGGAAATGTGGGGAGCATGCGATTCTCGCATCAAATCTATTTGGTCCCTTTTTTCGCACGGCTCTCCGGTCGCAGCGATCCAGCCCAAAGCACGATTGGAAAGCAGTCGAGAACGTTACTTCCTCGTGAATCACACAAGTCGGCGGTTCGTCAATGCTTACATTCAGCTCCGCCACCAAGTTCCAAACTCACTGAGCGCTACTCCAGATCCAGAAGCTCCGGGCCCGCCGATATTGACGGCTCGGCGGGCGAGAAAAGCTGGAGGCGATGTATGAACAAGAACGCCGTTTCGTTCGCTAAATCCGATTCGATTTGCATGTAGATGGAGATGGAGAGTTCAGAAAATGAATTACTTGAGGGTGCTGACGCAGCCTCCGGGTTTTCTATGGCTTTCGACATTCACCTCTTCGCTAACCACCTGCACCAGCTATCGAAAGGCATCACTCTCTCTTCAGTTGTCGGTAAGTGAAAAATATACATACATATGCTGGGAATTGATGCGCGGAGCTCATTGCTTGCTAATTTGACCCTCAAGGACAGGACGCTGTTCAGCGGTTGTGAGATCCAATGCAGTCCCGTGTTTTACTTCACTGGCAGGTATGAGCTGTCTCTGCCTGGGCGTCGCGGCCTTCAGTGCACTTTACGAGAGCATCATTGTCTCGAGGCAATACCTCCGTGAGGTGCGTCAGCGAACCAAAGAAAGTGTCTACGTTCGGTCCAGACGCTGCAAACTCGAGAAAAGAGCGTTGCCCACTACAAGCAACGACCTGGTTTGCGGGCGTCATCGCATTAACGTCGACAAAATCTGGTACAGGTGGGTTGACTCGCACTTGCTATCACGCTGGAACCGCGGTCATATCGACGCCGGCGTGTTGGCGTCAGCTTCGGAGACGACATCGGCAGCACCGCCGAAGACCAGTAGTCGCCGCATGGCAACAATATGTTGAAACTGGGTCGTCTCATGCTTCGTATTTTCCATTCCACAGAATACGCTTCCACCTGATCCAGACGTTCTTGCACATTCTCCAAGTGATCTTGGGATTTCTCGTGATGGGAATCATTCTACGGTACTCGGGCTGGATCGCAGTGACCGTGTTGCTTTTGTCGGGTGTCGGTCATTACTTAATCGGCGTCGTGGTCTTTCGCAAACCTCTTCCAACTTTACCCACTTCGCTTGAGCACTCGCGTGACTGGTTCGCGAAGCTGATCAAGGAGCACCAGGAACTTACCTCAAAGATCTCCTAGCTTAGAACTCTTACCGACAATCGCTTACTCGACAAGGTATTTCGGCTGATCCCGGATTCTTCGGAGCGGTGCGATGATTTTCTCCCGAAAACAAGGCGCAACCGCGTTCGAGCTCGTCACAGTAGCGTCTCTCCCTTGGGCGGAGACGACTCGAATACCTGACGAGAACTGGAGAGCGTTTTTTTATCCATGTTAATTTCTCGAACATTTTTCCTTAATTTGTGTCCTGAGGTCCTCGATATATGAGTTGGAACGTTCACCGAGCTGGTAACTTCTTCAGAGACAGAATGGAGGTTGTTATCTCAAGATAATCAGCTGCCTCCAATGCCTATATGATATCATACTGTGATGAAATATTGTATACAACAATAAATTGCGCAATTTAATCACTTCTGATCAGCGTTCCTTGGTCTTCCTCCATGGCACGTCTTGAATTGAACGATAATATCCAGCGAGCCCTCCGGTCCTGCATCGGTGTGTCATGAGCAGTCGCCGGCCCTCAATCATACGTTTCGGCGCTCCGAAAAAAAAACGCAAACTCACCGTCTGACTCGTCTGACTTTGCCGTCCAAACTGGAGCTCAGGAGAGAGACAGTCCTACCGACCCTCCCATGTGATCCTTTCTGGCATGCTCCCCTAGTTCCCGATCGAGCCGCTCAGGGTTCGCTATGGATGAGAGATCTCACCCTCATTGGTGAAGGAGCGACCTCCCTTCTGATGCCGGTCAAACTCCTTGAGCGGTGGGTAGAATGGAAAACGAACGGCTTCCACGAACCAATGAGTTATGGTGCAATCTTCGTTGCCGCGTTTCGCACTTCCGAGGGAGCCTCTCTTCGCGTTTCCGTTACATCGGAAGCCGAAATAAGCGGTTATTCGCAACACAGAAAATCGGAGGCAATCACGGTCCGAGCCCGGTTCGATTCCTGACCGGGGTGCTCGGACTCTCTCAAACCCGTTCAGTGAACATTTTGTCAAATTTGAGAAAATTCGGCTTAATCCACCGCTTCCGGCGCAGTCGTTCAACTTCTCATCATGCTCCATTCAGACCGAAAATATTGCTGAATCGCGCGCTGGGTCGAATGGCTAACAATGCCTGATATGAACAACAATAGCCCATCGTCTGCTTGGCTGCGCGCAAGGTTCCGTCTGTTCGCCAATATTACAGCAATAATAGAGCAGAGCCAGGAGGAACGGACCTTAGGGGGGGGAGGCTGGAAAATGCGTCTAATCCCTGAGAGATTCACCCGATATTCTCGCCGTAAGGCAGCCGACGATTGCGTTGGATAACGTGCCGAGAAACGATTCCAGTGAAGAAGATTGTGCCAGGAATCGGTGCGAGTTCCCGCCCATTAGAAATATTGAAACCATCGAGCGTAACGTGCCGAGCCATTCTCGAGGAATGCGCACTGGAGAGAACTGTACGCTGACTGGCGCGAATCGCGGCGGAACTCACCTAGTGTCGCGCTTCCCTCGGTTTGCCTTCCCTTGCCTCTTTTTGAGCGGAAAGCTAAAATGTGTGCTCGTGACAACGATGCACAATCGCAACGACGAATTAGTGAAACTACCTCTCCCGCGCTTCTTTTCAAGAAAGTGTTCCGCTGAAGCTCACTGTCAGAACCGTAAAAAGCAAGACTCGGCGACTCTACTCGGAAACTTCTTGTAATATCTCTCCCACCTGACAACAAGCGCTTTGTCATACCGAATGGGGGAATGAGTTCTAATCTCTCAATGGGAAATACCTGAAAATGCTCGGAAAAGCTTATGCTATGGGAAGACTTGCAAAGGAGCTGTTCTTGAGTCTTCAGGAAGACAGCAGAACCAGCATCCTGAGCACCAACCCAAAAACGCAGTCCGGGATAGGAGGGCACATCGCGATTCAAATACCCATGGAGTGAACTGTTGGTTGAAAATATATCGAATAATGCAAGCGAATGAGACCCAGACCTTGAATGAAATGATGTAAGTACAGTGACTCCCCGCATCAATCCGCTCATCACGTGTCTGCCCCCGTTTTCCCATGGTAGCAGTGGCACATTCGAGAGGACGCGAACGGGGCCCGCCGAGATGACACCACGTGGTAGGGAAAATAAAATTGAGGCCCGCAAAAGTTATTTCCGAATGTTGTTCGCACTCCCTATCAGAGGCCGTTAATCGAGGCAGATGAAGAGGGCGTCGCATTAGTACTGATCAGGAGTACCGCCTCCGGCGCTATTTTCCGGTAGGTCTGTCAGGGGCGGAATCTCGACTCTCGCAGTTTTTTTCGCTGCAGTGGATTCGGTCGGTGAGGTCATGGGGATTGCATTTCCTAGGAATCACCTGTACCACCCCGAGCGTCCGTGGGTTCCAGAGGAAAGGTACTTCCCTTGCATCGAAAGCGCTCGCGGGAATCGGTGGAATGGTGCCTGGGCGACACTCAGCAACGCCAATCCTCTGGGTCTTTAACTAGGAACAAATGTGAGCCGCCCATGAAAAACTCTCAGGCCCAAAAGTGGTCGGCCCCGGTCTCGACTACGAGAGCCTATTCGGCCCTGAGGACATTTTCTGCGTGACCCTCGATGACCTCTCGATCCGGGAGGTTGTGACGAATGGGAGAGTTTTGTGTCATATCTCAGGGACTGAGGACCTGCTAGGCCTGGACCCAGTCTATGGGGTGTATTTCTAAGCCCTAAAAGGGGTTCACTGTGACACTTCCCCGTCATGAAAACATTGTTTCTAAAGAACGTTGGGTTAACCGCCCGCGGCACCATCTTGTATTCTCAACACCACACCCGATCTTCCCACGATGAACAACGTACCACATAGATGCCGAACATTCGAATGTACAGAGGTAACAGTCGCTAGCGGATTCAAGCTGGAGCTTGCAACGGCAGTGGATTTTTTTACGCGACAATGAATTACCATGATGATAGAAATCGGAGACGGAACGATTTCTGTGAATGATACTTCCGAGAAGCTGCTCGTCTTCCCAAGAAATCTTCAGAAGCGCATATTAGACCGGTTATCCTTGACGATCCCTGAGCTGCTCCGGGAGAAACAACCCTCTCTCGATCGAGGCAGGTGAAACACCAAACAAAAAACATGTGCCTTCCTCTCATTTTCCTTAAATCAATTAGCGAAAAAAGACTAAAAGTAAATCCGACGTTATTTTGCCGACCTGCATAGAGCGACATCTTCAAACAGAGGCCTCGATCATGCACCATGGTGAAATTTGCGGTTGTCGAGGAAAATGTCGTCGTTCCTATCGTAGGAGATGTGCGCAACGATTCCAGAGGCAACCGCTATAAGATAAGACCGTCAGAAGACGTGTTTCCGCCGGAAACTCTTCACAACCCACAACGAGGCTGCAATGATGGGCACGTCGACCTTGTGGACGGACTCCTCAGCGAGGTCGCCAGCTCTGCACCCAATCGAATAATACTTGTGACTTGGGAGGAGCCCGATGCTGATCCGGGGTGAACTGGATTCCTGGAAGTGGATTCAGTGCGCTATGTGTGTATAGTGTTCGAATGAGGAGACATTTCCGCATCGTCAACCCCCGAAAGTTGTATTTATGTTTGTATTGAGATAAGAATTCTAATTTTCCTCGCTTGGAAATCATCTCATTATGTGGAAAAGTTCAGGCGAGAGATTCCTCAAGTGTTTGCAGGGCCATCCGTTCAAACGTGATGTCAGGTTCGCATCACGGAGGGTTTGAAGCTTCCCTGGCGCGAGCACCGCTAACCCCAAAACTTCTGTGTTAAGGGCGCTAGCTCTCTGGAAAGTTCAGCCGCGTATGGCAACTGGGGACAAGCCGGCCGGAACGAAGGGCATTCCGAATACCAAGCGTCGCACGAGGAGCTTATTCACTGTCATTCAGGAAATTCACTCTATATTTTTTCGTTGCTCTCCTCCCGGCTTGCCTCGACCAATGGAAACGTTTCGAGTCGCTCAAGCTGTTTCCCGCCTGAGGTTGAGAGCTCGCTGAAAAGAGAACTCAAAGAGGCTACCAAAGAGCCAGAGTTCTCCGTGACAGGACCTGGCCTTGCGAGGGTCTCGAGTTGAGTTGGCGGTTCCAGATTAAGTTCGACTGCGTGCGTGAAGCCCTCTGACTCTATGGTAGGAAAGTAACGCGAGTCGTTCTATGGATTGCGACTCAAAGCATAGATGTTCCAACTTCCCGCTGTCGCAGCGCCTGTGTTTTGTTTCCGGGGAGTAGAAGCTCGAACGAGTGCCTGCTCTCTTTAAATTCTGCAGAAACGAGCAGAGCTTGACGGAACTTCGCGCGCCCTTCGGATGGCTATCCCCTCCGAGGCAAAAGTTGTTATCGGGGCCCTGCTTGAATTATATCGAATGTTGCCCGAGTGTTACAAGCATCGGGGAAACTTGCGACCAAGACTCCTTTCCCTCTGAACCCAGCGTCGACGATGAGTCCACACGCACATACACGTTTTTCGGTCGGAGAATACTGGAATGAATCCATTCAGAGCCCAGAAGAGGACTCTAAGTCGGTCCCGGGTTAGCTTCTCCTGTGATGGACCCCGGGAACGGAAGGAAACCTTTTGCTCTGATTCCATGGCTCCAGCTCCGGCAATGCGACGAATTGATCGAAGTGAATCCTGTGTGGAATACGGACTCAAAGGGACGGGAACCGATTCCGAAGCGCAGAACGACGGAGAAACTCGGTATTAGACCCCCGCCAGGAATCGAAAGCGGACATTATGTTACTTGTGAGCGATCAAAAACCAAGAAATCTGATCAAGCTGTGAGGAAACGCTGACCTCGACTGAGGGCTGCAACGATATAACTGGTTCGAGAAACAGGTGGGCGGATGACGCTCGACCAAAGACAAGAGGCTTGCATAAACGCGCCAACAGCGACACAATAACTCTGCGTGACCAGATGGAAAATATGATTCCCTCCGAATCAAGTTGACCACGTGACAGATGGCTGAAGTCCATGTCTAGGGTGACGTTATTTTTATTTGGCAGAATTTCATTGTCACTTTTATCGCCGCAGTATCATCATCCTCCTGTGTGGAATTCGATGGTCTGCATCATATCACACTGAAGAAGTAGACGCCAACGAAACCGAAGGTTGAATATGTTCGCCTGATGTGCTTCCCTGATGCTCACTTCCAGAGCTATGCGCTCGTGAGTTTTCCGGATCTAGGATGGCGGCAGTAGCGACTTCTCTTTCGGCGTTGATGATTGCCTAGAATGGGGGTTTCCCATCAAATAGTTCTCGTTCGAACATGATGATGTCATCGCTCATGCAAGGGAACTTCCCAGCAGGGTGATCAGAGCGCAGATATTTGGTTGAGGCTATATTCAGGACACTGCTACATTGTCCGCAACAGAGGCTACTATATCAGCGCTCGCGCCTCCTGGGAAGACTCCCGGAAGCTTTGCTACCATCGTTGGAGAATATAACGCCCGCCAACGGGAAACGTGGCCCACAGTCACGAGAGAATATCGCAACAAGGGGACAACTTACCGCATCATCTGCTTCGCTTCGTGGAAGGTGTCTGGCAGTTTCTTTCCGAACGTTTCGGGCAGAAGAAACGAGAGCAAGAGAGCGACTACGCACACCGATATTGTGATGCATACAGGCACCCATGAAGCCGTGGCGATACCCTGAAAAATCGACGCAATATGCTCCCGCTAACGATTTGCATGCCGCGCACGATATGCCTGGGAAGACATCCGAGGAAACAATCCGCACGACCTTCTACGGAAGAAAATCCGTTGCACCTACAATTTGCTTGAGAAACGGCGCAGCCATAGCGCCGACTCGCGAAGCCATGGCGGAGCTCCCGAGCGCAACGGATCGCACTTTCGTCGGGAAACATTCTGATACATGAATCAGCAGACAGTTGAACAAGAACATCGACGCCATCTTGCCGAGGTTGGCTAGAACCATTCGGACCGTTACGGAATCTGGAGAGATGCGAAAGTAATGAAAGATCGATCGGCATGCTATGTAGAATCTTCGCGCTCATCATGTGTAGATATTCGAGAAATCAATTGGCTCGCCTTCGGGCAGGAAGAGTAGAGCTATGCCAGAGGAAATAGCTAGAAGGTACGACCACACGTAGACCGGTTTCCGTCGAAAGGTTCGAACAACCCACCACGAGGCCGTGGTTATTGGTATTTCAAGAAGAGCCATGTATACGACCCCCATGTAAGGGTCCCTGCCGTTGTCCACTATGAAATACATCATGTGATAATAGAGGAGGATGATGACGGCACTGGAAAACTGGAATATCTTAGGGGAGTATTTCGAGCGCGTCTTTCAAGCCCCCTCGGACGCATGACTCGAACCGTTCGCAGAGCCGCGCAAAACGAAATCCGCATCCAACGTGATTCCAAGCTACATTCTTCTGTTGGTCCGGATTTGAGGATCTTTCTCTATTTTCAAAATGATGTCTCAGCCTGCGAGCTCATACGAAGAGTCGCATGCCAAGAACCCATATTTCCGGGAAGATTCTCAGCGGTAGTGAAACTTCAGGTCTTTTTCCCGGAGAATCCGGGACGTTCCTGGTTGCGGTGCCATGCGTGGAGCCCAGTTCAGAACACTTGTCACCGACAGCGATGACTGCAGTCCAAGACTATACTGTTACGCATGGAGTCTCCGAACGTGTTGATGTGGGAGTGTGTACCATTCGCTTGAACTTACTACTGTCCCCAACAGGAAATTGAAAGCTTGAAGATTGTCCAGCCGCGAACCAGGTCGATCAGTGTTCCCTTCTGCGATCTTTTCTCCTGAGAATAGAACCGGGAGCTGAACTGCGGTGAACTGGAGCTGATCCTCTCGCACTGGAATCGAAGGGCACATACCCGCATCAAGGTCGTTTTCGCCTCTTCCACAATTGCTTCGACGTCTATGTCTCCATTTATTTTGTTCCGTTTCACGATTTTCTGGAGCAAGGCCTCGAACTCCTCATATTTGCCGGCTGACAGCAACCATTTTGGAGATTCATCCATGAAGCTGAAAACAATGCTCGCTCTCAGGCTGAACGATATTGCTAACCGCAACCGAAACTATTCTCCAGAGCAGTAGCTCTCAGCCACCGCCTTTCCGCGTAGACATGTCGGGTCCATGTGTCTATACGATGAGTCCGGAAGCATTGCGTTCGGCACTCGGGTTCCGTAGCAAGCTTCAGTCTCTGTTTCCAGAGTTCGAACTTTCTCTTTCCAGCCAACGATTTAGGATTTAGTGACACGCTCTGCGTATCTTGTACCTATCTTTGTGTGGAGTCAGAATCGAAGAGCTTCCGGGCCGAGCAAACGAAAAGAAGCAAGGGAATCACGAGTGAATGATCCTCCGCCAATCGGAGAATCACCTGCCAAGCCAGACTTGTGTGCGGCGAGCGAGAGGAGTTGGCGGAGATCTTTCCAATATATTCTGTTGGAAGCTCTAACGACAGCCCAGAACAATAGAGCGACGTCCATGCAATGAACGAGTTTTCCCGAATTCCTGGTAATCGCTCGTTCTCGGGAATGGTCGACGCGATCAGCGGGGAATCTCTGAAGGAGCATCGCCATGAGCCCGAAACTGAAGGGCGTTGCTCTAAAGCCCTAGCCTGCCCTCTGCATCCGGCTATTCGATCAATGTAATACGAACCACACAACAGCGACGAAAATGAATTCAGGTAGAATGATGATTCTCTGAATGAGGACCCAGTCTCTCACATGATATGTGATGATAGGGATGATCAAAAGACCGAGGCACCAACCGCCGTCCTGACCGACCGTCACTATAGCTCGATGAGACGGGCCGACCGATTCCGTATCTGCATTGTATGACGTTATCCGTTATTCTCGCGAGATGCTATCAATTCCGTTCGCCGGCAGAGGAACGTCAGCAGAGAGACCCCAAAGCTCGCACACTGTACTCACATATTGCGCTGCAGGCTCTTTTTCCACCGTGACCGGTTGCCATCATGAGTCGGAGGAAACAAAACATCCAAAAGTTTGTGGTGAAAGATATTCCGAAGCCTGAGACGATGATGATCGCGAGAGAAACCATGTAACATTTTCTCCGGCCGTACCAATCAGAAATGTGGGAGAAAACGAAACATCCGATCAGGACCCCGAACATCAAACAACTCTGAGCGGTGGCCAACATCCACTCTTGATCACAGACCGCATCCCACTGCAACGCATGACGTCAAATTAAACGACTCCATGCCTCACGAGGTCTTCGGGGATGTTTCCAACGATCCGACGGCATCGCATGGAGGAGCGGGCTGATTGGAAGACCCATCAGACTCACCTGTTCTATCAGTGTACTCTCATGGACTGTGTGATCGTACTCCCACTCGTGACACTTTTGAGTGGAGTTATTCTTCCAGAACTTGCAACGAACATCCACGCCCTCGTTGAGCTTGAGCCACAGTGAGTCGTTGATGTTTGGCGGAGGCTTGCACCAGTAGTTCATTTTTGGCGCCATGAAACTCAGGCTCATCACGAAAAGTCCGTAGGGCATGGAGCCGGTGAGCGCCAGGATAAATACGGGAATATGCCATGGTCCAAGCTTATCGAGTATCCGTTCCATGGTGTCTCGTGGTGATTCCGACCGATGTTACACTGTGACTCGAGCAGAGCGTTGAAGCACGAACGCGATCAGCTGTCCCAGATCAGTCCGGAACGAGGAACTCGCACAGCGGCCTCTACTGGAGACTCGAGAATGGACGAGACCTTCACGGACGGACTCTTTGACAGAGCATCCTGTTTGTAACCTGTTACACGCTTCAGGCTATAAAAGATGGTGCCAGAAAGAGTAACATGAGCAAGCGTGCGTGAGTGAGTGAGTGGGTAAATAGAGACATCTCGAGGTAATGTCGAGATCGCGTCCGATTAGATACGAAGCTTCGCCAGTGAATCGATGAAGAGTTGAAAACCTCGGATTTCAGAAGTATTTCGGAGGGATTCGTCCACGAAATAATGACGAGACACTTCATGCGGACCGTAAGCGCAAAACACAATGAGGTTGGAGCAGTGCTGACCCATAATTAGAGGCTAATTGGCCCGCATTTCTTGACGGACTCCAAGTGATGTTCGGCCCCTCAAGCAACAGTTTTAAAAGAGGTCGTAATGGCAAGATAAGGAGCGTTTACGGCAAGCGATGTCGTTAACCCATCTCGGCAGCCGAAATGAACCTGAGCGATTCAATAATTACATCATTGTTTCATGCGATCTCCCGAAACTCGACTCGGTAGCGGACAAACCTTTGATTCTGAAGAGTTAATCCGATTACGGAACTAGTGAGATGCAGGCAGCATCAAGCCAGAGTGTCTGGCGACTCCGCGGCTCGATTTCAAAGCTGCCCGCGGAATGCTTGTCTAGAAGCCAGAGGCTCTCCAGCATCGAGGGGATGGCTGCATGCTTTGAGAACATCGATCGATTCACCAATCCGAAATCTAAATCGTTGCGAAGAATTCAGAGCTGCATTCACCCCATGACAGGATGAGCCCGGTCGAATTTTCGCTCTCCCTTCCCGATGACCTCCTTCCACACGAGATGACGGCTCTTTTCGACGCCGTCGCTCGCGAGCGGAGCAGGCCCATTCCCGAAGACGGGCATGATCGGTTCCGTGGAGATCAAATCTAGAGATGTGGCGGGCTCCCATAACAGCCGGGGTTCTCCTACCTTTTCCAAGGGCTTGTCGGCCACACGAGAGAGCAGAAATGTTCGGCCGGATGGGCTCGCTTGGATGGATTTCGTTTGGACGAGACCTCACTGCATTATCATCAGGGACATTTATGACCCGCCTGGCCACAGTGTTTTTCCGCACAAAACCCACGCGTCGCCTTTATAAGGACGATGCTCGAAATTGCTGAGCAAGGATAATTTTGGCTATTATTTGAAGATTGTGCGAGACTGTCAAGAGTCCCCTTCGTGCGCTTCCTCGGCGCCCCTTTCAGGCGATGCCCGTGAAGAAACATGGATTGGAGTGGCCACGTGATCGGCAATGAAACGCATGGCTCAGAAATGTTAGAAACGATTAGATCCCTCAAACGACTGGAATGGGACGTTCAGAGCCGACGCAGACATTAAAAATACTCAGCATATATTGTCACCGGCTTTCGCGCTTCTGGGTCTATATGGATTCGAGCAACTGTCTGCGTGGGCCCGGAGACAGGTCTCTGCAGAACATGTCTCGGAGCCAGGGTCGCTCCACGGATTCAGGGAGCAGATTGAGCCGACCTGGGGAACGCGACGGGAGGGAATGGTCAGATGAAATCGTTCCGACACCTGTCCGAGGTAAGAGGGAACCCCTGCCGAGGACCCGTTCTCGAATAGCGCTCGGTATGTGAGGAAGGAGTAGGAATAAAACCTTAGCCCTGCAACAAACGTTCCTCCCTCCTTGAGATTTCCAGCAGGGTCTGAATTATCGATCATCGGAAATTGATTGGATGTCATTCCCATGCAGGGGATCGTTCCGGAGATTCCGCGAGTTTTGTCACGTCAATACTTTACAGTCCTCAGCGGCAGGAGCTGGGAGAAGATCGTTTCGACGGCGAAACCCGGGCCCTGCGCTTGAAACGCCACGCGCGAGTGATCGGCTCGCGGAGACCACCTCCCGCCCGAGGTCAACTTGTACTTGGAATCCTTAGGGTCTCTCTGCAGGCTTATAGTGACATTTCGTCTTTCTCAGGGTGCAACCGAATTGGATTCAATGGACGCCGAGCTGCGCCTCTGAAAAGGGTAAGGTCACGGGAGAGTGAGCCCGAACAAATGAGCGACAGATTATCATTAGCGTTTCCAACGTCTCTCGAGGAAGAAAGTGAGGGATTTCCGACGTTGCCATCTTCTCCCCATAGGAGGAGCGTCTCTGATTCCTTCCCGCGTTCAACGTCGCTGTCGGGATCAACGAGACAATCCCTCCCTTTAGAAGGGCAGAAACAATCGTTTAGGAGGAGGGAGTCCGTCTTTTCGCGAGAGATAAGTCATGCACGTGCACGACGAGCTCGAGTCGCGTTGCATTGGTATCACGCTTCATGCCTTGGACTGGATACCCAGCCGGAGTGAGCAGCTACTCTTCTTCCCCTCCGAGTGTGGGAATCCCATCCCTTCCTCTTCCCCCGAGAAAAGTGATGCGGTGCTCTCGATTCACACCTATGGATCCGTTAACAAGCCACACGCTTCCTGAACCATCAAGAATCGACCTGCCCGAGATTACATCAAACTGCAAACTTATCTATGAAAGATTTTTCCGGTGGAGAAACATTGGTTGGACTTCCATGGAATATTTCCGGGCTTCTTATGGTCGCAACGTTGGTACAATGGTTCCGATGCAGTCTTGGGTCCGTATATCCGTATGGAATATCCAGCTGGGTGAGGATCCCGAGTATAGCGGTTCTCTAGACACACAACGATGCAGCTAGCGACTACAACTGTTCGCCTTCTGTTTTCACCTAACGATCCGCAAAGCGATGTTTTCTCCAGATGCTCAGCGATCATTTGCTCTGTCAATAAAAGCGGAGAACGAGGCAGCGAACTTAGTGTGTCTTATTTGTGTCGCATTATTTATCCGTTCTCGCTAGCACTCCTCGGCCGAGCGTTCTAGTGCATCTCCAAACAAAAGGAGAGTGAGGATGTTTACGTACTTGAAACCCAAGGGATATGCAGGCAGACGAGAACTCACAACAGACTAAATATACACCACTGCTCGGAAGTATGCTTCCCGAATTCATGCATTGAATGGGATTACTTCTGATGCTCACACGTATTTCAGAACTGGGAGCGTCGCTTAAACACGTTGTTCATCCTTTTGCTCTGAAGCTGAACCCTCTTCCGTTCGCTTCGAGATCACGACATGCCTCTTGGAGTCACAAACTCGCTCATATGTATCGAAGCAGCTCATTCACGGGTCCATTCCTTCTGGAAATAGCCGAATCCGTTCGACCATAGCGACACTGTCTTCATAAGAGATCCTCAGTTACGGTCGACAATGTTTGCAGGAATGCTCGGCGCTGCTCTGACGCTCACGGGAAACTACAGGAAGTATTTTCAAATTCTCAAGTAGTGCCTTCGACTGTTTAATCAGCTATAACGGGTCCATATTGGAGGGGGACGGAAGACGAGTCGAACTCATTTTGAAGATAGCGATTCCCTTCGGAATCGATGATTCACGAGCCTGTTGAAGTTGGGGGTCGGATAAAAGTTAAGAAAAAATCCGCTCTCGACATGTTCTCAAGCAGCCAATTCTCGACCGAATTTCGGAAGCAATCAAACAGAAACCGAAAATACGCAGGAAGCTGCGAGGTTCAGCTGGAAGGCTGCACGATCCCGCGAGCCGTCGCTTTGAATAATAACTAATAGCTCTCAGAACCTTGTCTCCGACACCTCCGCTTTATTTGACAGGAACATCTCGGTTCTCTCCTCCAATTTTCGCAAAGGCGCGTTATAGCGATTCCCTCGAGAAATCAGGATTTCGAAAGCATTCCATCAGGATGATGTTGGCGTGAATCATGGAGATGATTCGCGATGAAAAATTATTTCCGAAATTACGAAACCAGTCCTTCGAATTTCGTTACGAAAAATGAAGCCCGATCCTACTCAGCGCCCCAGGAAAAGCAGAGCCAACGGATATGCTACGCAAACAAGGAAGATGAACTCTGCGACCAGGTAATGTCTCATGACACCGTCTACTTGACCCGGTCCTCGCGGAGCTCGTGCCCGTCTCCAGCGCTTGAGCATATCGGGGATTCTTCCGAACCGCGACGCTCGTTTCGCCGGCCTTGAATTCGAGTCCGCTTGATCAGTTCCGATCCTTCCGAAAATTTTCTGGAAGAAGAGAACACGATTCAATATGATTCCCCCCGATAGGGCTCTTCGTTGCGATAGGGGTTCATGAGGTAAAGTGTCAGAGTGTGCCACAAGCATTCTCGGGGTCTGTTGGCAGAGCGGAACAGATTATATCCGTTAGACGTCATTCTATTGAGTTATTCGCTGTCGCTTAAAGTTCCTGCCTTCTTGAAGAATCAAGAACAGTATCTTCTAGCGATACTCCATCAGAGAAGGAAACTCTCTTATTTAGCCCTAAGGCGAGTTCCTTCCCTCATCAGGCATTCAACAGGAGGTTGAACATGACCTGCGCTCCCCCCAACAAACAGATCCGAACTCTGTTCAGAACTCCTCTGACCGGCCGACTACCTTGCTCCTGCCATGGAGCGCTCATAACTTTGTTGAGCCCAGCTTTGACTGGGAGAGCTTAATAAACCCAACCGCAGCGGGAGTGGTTCATAAATTTCCGAGCCAACAACTCTCAGCGAATTTTCCGAGAGTGTGACGTAGCTGTTGAATCGAGTTGACCACTGGAGGCACACCCTAGCGGCGGGACTCCACGGAACACGTCACGGCTCCGACAGACTCTTCCCGGGTCGAGGGTCCTGAACGCAAGGAACGCGAGTGTCCTTTCAAGGCTGACACAGAACACAATGCACGAATCCTCGATGACCATCAGATATTCTCTGACGAATACATTCTCTTGAGGTCATACGACGATATGTCATTTTCCTTCGCAGGGACCATGCCCAGATGTCGGACTCCTGCCATCATCAAGCCTCGACCACGAATGCCTTTTTGGACCGAACCATACAAACGGAATCGCGAAAGATGCTTTGAAACTGTTGTCGTCAGTCTCTACCCAGATGAGTCGCGGTGAAACTGATTGAAGCAACCTCGCTTGACAAGATACTGGAAGCAAGCAGATGAGAGGGATCCCGTTCGACCACATGATTCCGCGAACCGATTCCCGATGTTGGCTCCTCTCTCAGAGATTCGTACGAATCGAGATTTATCAGCTGTTCGGCGACTGCATCACGTAAGGATGGATCGAATCGGGATGGGCTAAGGAAGACTTTCACTCGGTCGCGAGGTTTCTCCGCATCGATTCGATCGCAAAGAGCGCCGAACGCAACTTCCTGTTCAATGTAACAAGAACTCCAGTTTTTGAGTCGAATCATATTTGCCCCGAGAGGACTGCCTCTATTTGCACTCTTTGCAGCGCGGAAGCATCTCATTCCCCTTCCCAGGATGTAAAAGGTCAGCCTTCGACCCAACCCTGAGGCGGTCGAGTGATTGGTGAGAGTTCGAGCCAAGACGAGGGTCAACGTGGTGCGCATCAGCCTCAAGCCGCGGTTCCTTGCGGCTGAATATTCAACGATCCGACTCTCTGACGCGAACACCAACCTGATTGAAGAGCTGATGTAACTGGTTTCGTTTATCTGATGCTTCGTATCGTTTGATGAGGTGATTGGCTCTTTGCACCATCACACACTCGATGATGCTGGCGAAAACATTAAGCAGGCAAAGCATCACAAAGTAGTCGCAGGCCTGCAAAGCAATCAAGCTCAGTTCGAATTGATCTTTATGCCTCTCTCGCAACCCTTCCGGAACATGCGACGATGAGTTTCGAGAGAACAACTTCTTCCGAAAAGCAGAACTCAATCGAATCCATCGGCAACCTTGAACAGCATGAGTCTATGCGGGGCTCCTGATCGCTGTAACTCCATAATCGCCCATAGTTTCAGCTCCATGTTCGACTTCCCGACAGAGGACTCCAGACAGCTCCAGGGAGATAATCGGAAGAGTCTTGTAACGAGTGGATTCCTCGAAGTCTAGCCCTGTTCAATATGAGATGTCTCCTCTCGGTCCAAGGACAACAATGCGGATGAGATTCGCACATTGATTAAGCGCTCTGGAGGGCTTTTGCTGGACCGATGATATCGAGAGCATCGCAGCAATTATACGCGCGAAGAGGAACTCTAAACATTGAGTTCCGGATGAATGAAACTCGTTCTTCAAGGTGAAAATATCAGCATTTTCTCTCCTTCCGGTCCATCTGGACAGAATCCTTATGGTGTCGATGGTCGTGAGAGCTCAATCCAGAGTGGATTCTCTCGCTCCGATGTATACTCGGTGGTCATTGTAAGTCGGGAACTTTCTATTCTTTTGCTCATAACTCGGGGGAAATGTCCGAGCGCTGCGTCACATCCTTATATTCCATGAAAGAGTCCGAGAATCATGAACAGCTTACGGTCCCAGAAATATTGACTCTGTAGGGAATCAAGCCCGTTGCTGCCCCTTTCGCCTCGTTGGAATAATCAAAGATTGAAGGGCTCAGATCCCACAATCGGCCTTGGCAACATTCAATGACGGTTGAAGAGCTCTCCGCGCACGCTGCCCATAAAGAATGCAAGACCAGGCGGCTCGCGGAGTCAGGGCCTTGAAAATTTTGTGAGTCCCTCTCGATATCCTTCTCCCCAGAATTATTTGAGCCCGGCGTCCCGGCTCTAGCCCGATACAGACCCTACCTGCCCTGCTTGTTTCTTCGAAATCAGAAGGATGTTTCATAGTTATTCAAAACTTGCTGTGACCGAGAACAGCTCCCAGGATGCTGTAGAAGGAAAAATGTTCCGTTCGGCTTCAAGTCAAAGCGTCGAGGGTCATCGATGTACACCGCACACGACGGAGTCCACGGATTCTTGATTCTGACAAGGAGCGAGGCAGTGGCGGACGTACCTAACATGCGTCACGCAAAACACATTCGGAGGACGGATAGGAAGAAAGGAATGATATGCTGAGCGTCATGAGAGGACGATTCAGTTCGGATCCGAGCTCGACTGTCGGTCGGGAATTCCTGATCGGAGTTATTTCAGGTCAGAGGAATAATGACATGGATCGCATTCATGAAGCGAAAGTTCCGAAGGTCGAATCGCCTGTTTCGTTGAAACTCGCGTCGTTGTTGGAATTTGTTCCGAGGCCAGGCAATTGCAGAGTGGATGCCTGAGCCCCAACGCGACTCTCCGGAAGCTCTCGAACATGGACGCTCTCCGATAACGTAGCTGAGCACTCGGGAAATCACTCCGAGATTCGATCTACACATGAACGAGTCGAACGATATGAAGACCTCCCACGGAGAATGAGCGCTGGAGCCAGCCAGGATTGATCTTTGGAAGCTCCGACGAGGGGAAGTTCGTTCATTGCGGGCGTTTTGAATTATCTTGAAGCGGGATTCATCTCTCGTGAGTTCGGGCGCCGCTGGGTTGGTTGGCGAGGAAGTCTCAAGCGAGGGCCTGGAATAGCGATCCTAAGACGTTCCCGATTCACCCCTCTTGATCAATAGATCCAGATAATTCTCGTGGGAGGTAGGGTCAGTAAGTCTCAGACTTCATCGAGGAGCAAGGGAGCCTGAGAGCAAACTCTTGTTTCCAATACGTGAACCACCGACTTCCTATCCATTTTCAATGCGAGTCGACGATTCCCCCTGTGATGAGTCAGCATACTGCAATGAATTCCGGAAGCCATCGAGCGATCTTCCCCAGGCGAGAAATCGTCCGCAAAAGCGTGGTCGAGATCAGCTTTGACAGCTATGTTACGTTCCAATACCGAAAGGTGATTCCGGGACACTTCTGAGGGCTGGCTGAGAGGTTCAGCCGGGAAAAAAAAAATATATATGTTACGTTCATTTTGAGGTTCGAGAGCATCCGAAGAATATCGACAAAGAATCAGTCTGAAGGGGAGGGAGTTAGGTGGAAGCTCTGTCGGGAATGAGACAAGATCGTTCTGGAGCTTGGCCGACCAACTTCCCTGAATCCAGTGAGATAACACTGAACAATTATTTGAACGCACAGATGATTCCGAGCTCTCGTTCTAGTTATTCTCCGGGACAGATATACAGCAGAGCACCTTCTCAGCTGTAACTTCCCGAATTTTTGTCTGACCGCAGAAGGCGTATCAAAACATCCGCATCTATTATGGATGACATCGAGACTCCAGGCAAAGCAGCTGGCCAGGACTCCTGTTCGCCCATTGCGGCCACGTTGTGGACTCGCGTGGAAGTTCCGAAACATCAAGCTTCTTGAAACTCTTCCGAAGCATTAACTCCCTTGGAACTTCTCATGGGAGCTGGGGGAAAAGTCCCATCGGAAACTACCAAACTCACGGAAAAAACGGGAAGTCGGCAAAATCGGGGATGACAGGGACATCGCGGCGACAAGGTCACGGCGCGACCCGATGTGCGTCAGGAACCCTGTTTTCCGTTGTGTTCGTCATCAAGGGTGCCATATTTCCTTGATCAGCTCGAGCACACAGGATGAAGTCGGTGGAATGAAATGAGCAGGACAGATCCCCCATGTTTCTGGTGCCTCATCTCAGTCTAACTTTGCTCGTCGGTGGAAAACGCTCTTACGAGCTGCTCGACCCAGGATCCGCGGGCAGAGCAAACTCCTTATTCAGTCATTCCCGACCGCACGGTCCTCGCCCGATCGCAGTCACGAGAACGGTCATCTTCTCGTCTGCGTGCGTTGGAGACACACCAGGCTCTTCTTGAGATTGCGGAAGCCACAACCGCATACCGCCGCGGCGACGAGCCGTGGTCTCACTCCTGAGCCACAACAAAGTAAACAAGCTGCACGCTCAGCAAGCAGTACAATACAGGACAGCGTTCTCCTCCTGTCTCAGTATACCGGAAGCCGTCTTTTCCTTGCAGCATACCGGCGCTGCTTCACTCGGTCCTGATGTTACCTGAGCGAGAGATATCTCGGGATTCCTCATGAATTCGCACAGCGACCCTTACCGTCACAATGGGGAGCTGCGGCAACTGGTTTCGGAATGTACTCATCTGGAAGAAAATTGCCAGGAGCGTCGTAGCCGTGATGTTTACTCTCGACGCAACTTCCTGTGAGCTCATCCAGAAGGCTGCGAAAGCCGTAATGACGTTTCCCATCAACGGGATGTACGTGCTCATTAACTGGTAGAAGACGTTCCTCCGGAACTTGACCACGAAGCTGACCCCGCGGGCCTTGAGCTCTGGATAAACTGCAAGATGTACCTCGTGATTTCAAACTGTTATGAATGTCGGAAGTCAGTGAGGGTTGACCCGATTTTCCGGATGAGGTATTTGGTTCGTAAGTTTTGCAACGAGTGATTCCGCCTCCAGAACCCTAGGTGAAGTTCAGTCAAGGATCTCATGACTCACTCGGATCTGACCAACGTTCCCGGAGGTATGGGAAGTGTTCGTGATCTGTGGTGTACTGCAGGGAGAGTAAACTGGGATCAACTCTGAAAGCGGATCTCTTCGGCGCTTCGTCGTGCTCGAAGTCCCTCCAGTAAAACCCGAGGTCACTCCCGCCGTGGATAACTGCAAGTTAACGTCACTTCACAACTCCAATATAATGGGATGAGCGAGCTAACTTCCACGTCCGGATCACTCCGATATCGAATCCTGCCCAGAATCAATAACTCGAAGCCTCGTCGCAGGCATGTATCATCGCAAGATTTTTCTGATCGCAAACATATTCTTCGAACGATGAACCGCCTGCAGATATTTCGTTCTGGTTTCGTTTGAGTCGTGTCGCTGATTTTCTCCGAGATCCGCTGCGAAACTTCCGGCCTCCGCTGTTTGAGCAGAACAAGCGGCCGGGACTGCAATCTGCCAAGCTGTCCTGTCATTCGAGAGCCCCACTCGAGCGGAGCCGGGGTAGCAAACGGCTTCGAAGTGATAAATATCGTCTTTCGTTCCAAACAAGCCATGGAATGACGTGCGCCGTTTCTCCTGATCCTGCGCCCATCGACAGCCGACCGCTCCCATTATTTCGAGATGTTAGTTCAGATTACCGTCTGGGCTTGACGACTTCTGCGGAAAATGAGAATTCACTCACAGCTCCGAACGTTGATGGAACATTCCTGCCGGTCGACAGGAAACCAGATGAAATCCATAACGCACTTCATTGTCGTGGACAATCTGAAATCGGAGACTAATACACCATCAGTTAAGACCGAGGCATCCGAAAGCAATGAGGACACGTCTAATGCAAACTTCTTGTCTTCAATGCAAACTCATCATGGGGACGTCAGCTCGAATAATCGCCACGGACTTGATTTTCGTCTTGTATCCACATCCGTCGCTCAACCGGGTCACTTCCAGGTCCGTCGTGGGGTTGACAGCTGAAGGCATAACGACCGAACTCGCCTCATCGAAATACAAATCCGGATACCAGAACTGGTCGATCTGGAACGCGATTCTCTCCTGAGCGAAGACAGCTCATATTCTAGAGCGGAATCGTTTCCTCCGAAACAATCAAGGAGCGACAGTAGAATGAGGCAATCGTTCCGACCTGATCTGGCGGGATTATCGCGGTTTCATCCACTGACGCTGGCGGACTGATCGACAATGTTTCCATGCGTTTACGGTCCAACTCGCAGACTTCTCCGTTGACAGTCCAGTTCATTACCAAGAATAGCTCCATGCTGAACTCCTACAAAGAAAGCTTCTTTTCCGAAATTCTCCTTCCGAGCAGATGAGGAGCAGCATTGGCCTAGACATGACCGACCTATCTCGCTTTTGTCGTCACCTCCACTGGCCCTCGACCGACATGCGTAATTCGATTCTGGCGGGGGCGGATTCGGGAAAATAAAAGCTTTCAGTTGAAGTCTCCGAGGAGTGGAGCTCATCTCAGGGCCATTGATGATGAGTGGTCTCGTGTTACCGCGCGAAATAGCGGGGAGCTTTGGAGCCCGGGAAGAGAGAACAGTTCGCCGTCTTTGGTGAGTCGATCCTATCAGCTTCCTGCTGGCCGAACACGGAGGAGATGCCCTGGCTACCGCATCTGTATTGTGACAATTTCGAGTACATTTCTCCATTAGAGGATGTCGGTCTCGGTTTGAGCAAATATTCGATCAGGCTTCTTCCTCTTGGGGAACTCAATATGACCTTGAAGCGAGGACAAAGTGCGGCCGATCGATTTTCCAGAGAAATGGTTGCTGAATATGCTGGAAAACGCTCATCTGAAACGTCGAAAGTTGACTTTCCATGCGATCGAATATGCTACTAAATCACCGACGCAGATGCCCACGACCGATGACTCTCACGATCACACTCTTCGCATTGGAATTCCGAGTAAACTCTGATAGTACTAGGTAACCAGATGAGAAATTTACGATTCTTTCGGAAGGGGTTTTTCTATGATAGCCCGTGGTGTAGACACCGCGATAGTGAAGTTAGGACTCGCTAGGCGACGGTGTCCTGATTTTTTGAAATGGGGAAGTGCGGAGTTCCCCATAGTTGGTCAGTGTCCCGTATCTAGACATGAATTTTCGGATTTTGAGGACTTGAAAATTATTTTCCGATTCGAGGACTGATTTCCCGGTCAGACATCGGCCAAAGGCACTCGTTGACCAGACGCCGAAGCATCTGACGCGTCGCAGAAGACTCGATTTACTCGAAAGTTAACATTTGAGTCGGAAAATAATTTTCGAGTCGATAATTAATTTCCGAATTCTCGAGATTCAACAATTGATGTCCACCGATATCAAGTCGGCTCACCCCACAATCTTCATTTGCGTAGGAGTTTCGTGGCGGAGGGCTCGGCGGCCTGAAGCTCAGCAGGTCGATCCAAACGTTTGAAAACGAGGGCGGGAAAAGCAACACATTTTTCCTGGCTCTGCTCCAAAGCTACCTGTGGGCCTTCCCCATCGGAAACTTCTCAACTCTCGAACAACTCAGAGAAGGGTATGCTCAAGGGGTGAAGGCGGGGGAAGCGAACTTGCCATATTGTCACCCAGACCAGAGTCAAGCGCATCTGAATAAATCACGGAAAAACTATTGTTTCTTAGGTTTTGCAAACGCTTGTTCACCTCTTACTCGAAGAACCGCTAGCCGAGCTTGGTATCTGTCATTGCTGTTGCTTCTTTTCTGTTTTTCAGCCTGTCAGACTCATTTGAGCTCGCGACAGAGTTGTCAATGATTCACCAGCTTACAGAGACCGACTGTTCGTTAGCATTACTTCCAGTGAGGTTGGACGGGTAAGAGTCTCTCTTCAGACACGTTATGGGGAGGATCAGGTCAACAATGATTCTCCGATACCTGCACAGGAGAGGCGTAAATATCCTATGAGCAACGTCGAACCAAGATTGAAAGAGGGAATTATTTGGGTTGACCTTCGTCCCACCTCTCCACTGGAGCTTCCGTCCGGGAGTCTGTTTCAGTACCGCGAGAGTTGAAGAGAATAGCTCATGCTCCCGAACAAATGCTGATCGGTCGTGTATGGGGTCAACCTATCGGACACGAAATATGTCTATTGAAGTGCAACCGGTTCGGCCAAATTCGGCGAAGGATCGATAAGAACCCTTGACAGGAGAAAATCCTTGACTTCCTGACTTGGAAAATTCCATCAACTTTCTCGGAACGGAGCATTTATCGGATCCACGCTCGATCGGTTTCCCCGCTCGAATCTCAGCCGCGCTGATCTGGAGGGAATTTTCTCCCTACGGCAGGTATAATCCCGTCAGTTCTAGGAATTCAGGTGCTCGACTTTCCCAATGGCGACCATGAAAGCACGAAGAACTTGAATCTCATACATTGAGGGGAGATCCTCGCCTGGCATCGTGGAAAGGTGGAGCAAGTTCAGGGCTCTGACCACGTCGAAGAGATATGATTCTGCTCGGAGAACGCGTTTCGCCGAAATCTGCGAAAACAAAAGCATACCGTTTTTCACCTCTGGCAACAAGCTTGTTGTTAGAGAGTGATTCCAAAACGGTGACCCATCACACTCTGCTTGCGCGACAAAGTCACTGTGAGTGGTCGAATCCTCCACCCCCGATCCCGGAAAAGGCTTCCTCGTTGCCCTCCATAATGCCGGTACTCTTCGAAAATTCTCTCGGACTCCGCCGCGCCCAGATTAGCCCGATCCACAGAGTGTTTGCAGGCTATCGCTGCTCTTCTTCTTCTCGACTGCGACGCCCTCCAAGAAGAGAAGTTTCATGGCTCACACTTGCTCGAGTCGGAAGGGCACGGGACAGGCTAATCAGGACTTTGAAAACTATTTCTGAGATCTGACACCAATCTTCTTCCTATGGCAGCGCTCCTGAGAACCCCTCAGATCGGAAGGGTACTGGAGTCCGTCCGAATCACTCGTACACCTCAGACGTAGATTTATTGAGGGACATGACCCGAAAACTACCGTTGACGTTACCCGTGTCGGAAACGTTATGTCATATTCTATAGATTTCTCCTCCGCTAGCATCTGATTGAGCGTGTCTCTCAAGCGACAGGGAACGTGACAACGGACCGAGAAGCGGCATGGCTTTGTCCAAGTCGATCCCGGCTCCTATTTTCACCGTGGCTGCATTCGAATGGGTGTTAGGGAGTTTGGTCTCAGGATCGAGAAACCAGAGCGTTCACGAAGTGGGCTTTGAATTCAAAAGGGGTGAGTCGTTCGAGTTTGGATCTTGAAATTGATGAATGTTCCTGGAAAAATCACGGAGAGCCGAACTCTCTCGTCGGGTACCAGTAACCCGAATCCCACTCGCCCGACTCCAAATTACTCTCTCTCATCGCTAAATCCTCATGCGTTGAAGCTCCTTTTGCATGGCGATTCGCGTGCCGATAGAACTTCGGAAGTTCAACTCGACCAATACTACCTTCCCCTCGAGAATGACGTTACCCAAGAATTCTAGACTCCGATTTCGCTTGAAGTTTTCAATATTTCCTCTCGGACTCCTCAAGTCGTGCTCCACAGTGAGGTATCGTCTTCAATATTCTTATCTTGATTCTCTTACCTTAATTAACTGGTTAAGAATCGTCAACCGTGCCATCGCCTGCTCTGCTGCGCGCGCTTTTCAGGGAATCCGGCCACATACCGGAGGACCTAGTGGATCCGCGCGAGTTTTTGCGCGTGGGTTTCCATGGCTCTCAAGCTATTTTCGGATTTCGCACGTCACATCTGAGGCTGGAGATTTGTGGAAATACATTGTAGAGTGCACTGTACTTCACTGCACGAAAACGACTTCGTATATTCGTATGGGTTCCACCCTTGTTGCGTCAGCGGAGTGGATATCTCTTTCAGTCAGCTTCTACGCTTCTCCTGGGGATCCGTCGTGGCTTTACTCTAGACTCTAGAGCAGGGGTGGGCAATTTGGTGCGGCCCGCGGGCCGCAAGAGGTGCTTCGCGGGCCGCAGTGCACAGCACCATCGCGGCCGTGCAAACTCACGGGCCGCCACATAAAACGTATCTCAGCGAGCTCGAAGTATTCCTAATCCATGTGACATGTCTCCAAAGAGCGACATCCGGCAAAGATGAGGTTTCAAGCTCAGGAATCGTTCCCTTTGGCTGCATCAGAAACCTGAGCTCCAGAAAAATCACAACACCTCGATGTGCCTATCGAAGAGTGAACACTCGACTCACTCGTCCACCAAGTTGAGGAGATTCACTCAGGTTGGGGAAGATCGTAGGAAATGTTAAATCTATTTTCCATGGAAGCGATTCGTCGTTTTCAAGCGCTTTTTGCGCGGGGCCCTGCCCGAACACAGCGGTCCACTCGCGGGCCGTTCTTTGCCCACCCCTGCTCTAGAGCGTGAGGATTTGGCGGTGAGAGAGAGTCATTTGGATTCGGTTTACTGGGATTCGGGTATGTGGGATTCGGTTAACGGGAAATGGGCGAACTCCTTGACGGGAGCAACGAGTATATACAGTTGTGTAAACAGATGAACAAAAGTTCCATTGCTCGCAGGGCAAACGATGCCTGGAGAATGCTGGAAACGGGTTCGGGGTAACAAGTATGTCTTAAATATGGGATTTTCTTCTCTCGAAACAAGCATTCTCGAAGGGAGAGCCGGAAAATGCTTTGCACATGCTGGTCCTCGAGCCCTCGGATGATTTCGGAGTGAGTGTTCGTTTCGAACAGCGATCAAATGTGACGCGGCCTTGGGAACGGTCGCGACGTGATCAATATGAAACAAAAACAGCGGCGCGCAACATAACAGCCACGACCAGGAATTCATCTTCCTCGGAACTCATCAGGTACGATGTCCGTATATTGAGCCTATTTAAAGCGAGCGAACGCCGGTGTTTATCTTCTTTTCACACCGGCGATTTGGTCGCGGCCGACTCATCTTACGGGTGAATCGAAGAGCACTGCGGTTGCTCGAGGGGAGTTTCCAACAACCAATGCACCAAAGTCATGATGAACCCACCGAGCGGGAGCAGTCTGGATTCTCTCCAACTCTCATGCCCCAGTAGCGAGGCATCCAGAGATGCGAGAGACGGTCTCAGCATTACTACAGGGGATTTGAGCTGTCCGGGAGCCCCATCAGGAGCAGGCTTCGATTTGATTTAATCACCATCCTAGTGCTTTGCACAGAGCCCGCATATCGCAATTCAAGTTTGAGTATCACTTGTCTCGTTGTTAGCTCGTTTCGACCCCATAGAATCTCCGAATGCAACAGTCGCCGGACTGAATGGGGAGCTTCGCGCTTCGGAGCCCTGTTTGAATAGACGTCTTCGGAACACCGGCTCCCGATGCCCCAGTTGAAAGGTGACTCGTTATCCTAGAACGTTATCCCAAACAAACGGACCTAGAATTTTCCCAAGCTGTCCCCAGAATCAGTCGTTTAGATTCGAAAAGCCGGAGTTGGGCGGGGAGATCACGTGTTCCTCATGACTCGAGCTTGGAGGTTCAGGCATTGTTCATTGATCATCATCCATCAATTCAGGGATTAATGGGTATATGAATGGATGGATTGATGAATTATGCCTTATCGGCACTGAGAGTGATAAACTCAGCAATCGAAGACTTTTTATCCATCTCCTTCCATGGACAGATGGGAGGTAAAAAATGATGGATGCTTGAACTTCCAAGCTGTACTCACCTCCGGGAGCCCCCAGAGAGCAAGTATTCTGGATTCATGGTTTAGAAAGCCGGCGCGATAGGATAGGGTTGGGCATGGGAATGCCGTCAGCCTCGGGCAAGAGTCTATTCGACGCTTCCAACGTTTTCGGCGCTGTTTGTCTGAATTTTCTCCAAGTTCCATCAATCTGTAGTCTGGCATTGGTATTGGGGTTTAATTTTGCGCGAACGCAGGTTCGAGCCAACCGGCTCGTCAGTCTGATTTCCCGCCACAGGACAGCGACGTCACCAAAATTCCAATTGTGTACAAGACTAGTTTCCTTTTCCCTCCCAGTTTCTGCCGACCGACGGGCCCTCAAGTATTTTGACGAGTGAATGCATCGAATCTCAAAATGGCTGAGGGTGTTAACAGAGGTCCCAGAGCCTGGAGTCGCTCAGGGTGCACCGTATCGAGGAATAACGACGATTATATTACAATAACAGACAGAAGGATGGAATCGAGTGATGTGTGCTGATTTGGACTTCTCCGAGAGCTATTCCCCAACCGATGCACCTTTGTTCCATCGTGTGCAATCCATGAATAACTCTCCCGCGTGCAAGCACAGCCGTAAAGTCTAGCAGGAAATTGAGAGTAGATGACGTCGAAAAAACTTCCTTTGGAGGACGCTGGGAAATGGAAAGCTTTCTCCTGATGCAGAATGGGTTTTGCCCACTTCCGGCTACAAGGACCACGATTTGCATGCAATCCAAAACCGTTGGTTCGCTCGTTTCGAGAGGCAAGCTCGTTCAGCTTCCCCGCGGAGTCGGTGCAACAAAACGTTCGTCTTGAATGGCAGCTGCAGAGCCTATCGAGACCTCTTCCCTGATCGTCAACCTAACGATTGCCGTGAATTTACTGCGGCAGATGTGATAAGAAGGATCCATTCTCTGTTTAGGGGAAACAGCTTGTACCGAATGACTCGATGATTATTGATTCGAGCGTGTTTCCCCCATATCGCTCTAATTGTGCGCGCCGCTTCGGCATATCAAAGTCTAAGTCGTCCACAAACGAACTAATTGATCACTCCCCCCTTCCACGCCGGAGTCAGGAACACAGCCTCCTGCAGAGGAGAACGATCGGTTTCCGATAGGTGCATGAAGCCCAGCAGACTCACCTGTTTGAACATATCCAATTCGCCGAGCCCCATGATCGTTAGAATGATATCGATCCGAGTTTGACCTGGAAGACATCAGATATGGATGCGGAGTTGGAAGATCAGTTCATGGCTTCGAGCAGGCTCAGTACCGGAATCGTGCGCTTGTCAACCGCGATCTTGACTCTCGCCACGATGTGGTTTCTTGTTTCAGTCGGGGCTTGTTTCTGAACGCTGGGAGCCCAGCCCGGAAATCTTATCGTTGCTATCACCCGGGCTCCGGAAAATGTCTGATGTGGGCGCGGGACAAGTACGAATAGTCTTCACTCGGTCCTGAGACGCCATCCATGCTCTCAGTGGGAGGACGGGTCCGCCATCCATTCGCCGACCTGGTTAATTAGTAATCGCAACCCATGTACAAGGGAGCGGTATTACCGTGTCTAAATGGTAGATCGTCTCCATCCGGCGACGGTAAGAAACTTCCGAGAAGCTCCGCGCTCGGAGTTGAGGAGCTGCTAAGGTGTCGCGGGCAATGCGATTCCCCCAAGTTGAGCTAGAGGCTCATTTTACCGCAGCTAAACATACAGAGGAGCATGCGTTTGCGACGTTCAGCACCCGCCACCCCCCCACCTCTACTGGAAGCTTCTCTCCCATTCCAGGGCACTTATGCACTCGTCCGATTGTGGATCGCCCCCAGAGGAGAGTCTCCTGCGAGGGGGTGCTCTCGAAACTGACAAATATTATGTCACTTGGGATCGTCTCTATTTGAGCCCCTGTCCGCCCCGATCGTTCCGGAACGAACCAGAATATCCTTAACAGAACCGCAAAATCTCGGGTGAATCATTTGCGCAGCTGCCTGACAAGAGCCTTGGAAAACTCGGGACCAAGGGGAAACTTTGGGGTTCACTCCATGCGAATCGATCCCACTCGGCTAACTGAACGCGGTTCGCACCGCAAAACGAGCACGCCGTCCCGAATTTCATGGACCCTGAGTCGCAGCGTTTCTCATGTCGAACGATGCCACAACGAGCTGGCGGCGCCCCCTGCAGTTAACCCTCGCTCCAAGCGGAGAAACTCACTCGACGCGGCTGAAAGAAACGTGTGAATCGGGGCTGGCCTGCAGCATAACCGAATGGCAGATTGAATCTTCAGAGCACAGACAGATCAATTACCCGCCCGTCACGAATCGGCGGCCCGGTGAGATCAACAGCTGTCAAATAGCGTCCGTTCTCCCGACTGGAAGCGACCTTCCCCATCCTAGTGACCGCTTCCCTTCTCTCCGCTTTCGAAAATTCTATCAGAGGTATTCCTGGATCGCAGGGTGTCCCCACATCGTACGTGCTCTTCTATCTATCGAGCGAGGGCTGTTTCACATTAAAAAGTGAAGACGATTCGAATAAGGGCTGCTCTTCTACTGGAGTGAACTACACGTACATACCGTCAACCTGGACAGGGTTGAAATCCCTGGAAGGAGAGAGTTCCGCGCTCAAGGATGCCACTCTCTGCATGGGAATATTTTTATGGTTTTTCGATCTCCAGTAGGACCCACCTTGTAGCCGAACCACACAGCCTGACCGAAGTCAACAATACAGAAGTCAAGAGCCACATGTTGGTGCTTCCGGAAACTTCAGGAGATGCTTGACTTGAGCAGGGCGCTCAAATTCGTCAGGCCACGATCTGATCGGGACAAGCATCAGGCGTGCTATGAGCCATCAGAGAGAAGTCGGCGAAGTTCGTCATCACTATCCGAGATTGGGAATTCAACAGCACAAAATAACTTCGAGCTCTGCGGGCTTGGAAAGTGGCCGATCCGATCGATATCCGACTTCACGGTCGAGAACGACATTCGACAGCGCGTGATTGGTACTCGTAGATCGACCCCTCCCCTACGAAGACGTTGACGCGCAGCTGACGCGAAAACACGGGAACAGCATAAAGCAAATCCGGCGGGTTTTACCAAAGACAAAATGATTCAAAGCTCCTACTCTCGTCAGTCGAGTTTTATTTACAAGAGAACAGACTTTTTCCGACAAAAATGAGCTGGGAGTCTGGTCTTTTTGGTCTCCAGATGTACAAGAACGAAGAGGATCCGGACGGAGTCATCTCGTTCCCGTAGAATGCATCACACATTTATAGCAGCGGGAAGAACGTCCCTTCATCGAATGAGTCCCTGAGATCCGCCAGAGGACCGAATTTCCTTCAGGCAAACTCGTCGACGGGTCCAACGATGGGTCACGTTGCATCGCACAGCACGCCGAAACTCTCTGTGAAGACGGAAAGATCGATGGAATAATCGAGCGTCAGTTGGCCAATCACCTAATGGTCCTGTTGGCCTCTAACTAGGGAACGATCGTGTGTCCTGCACAAGTTTTCTAATGGGCACTGGAGGCGATGAGATCTCAGAGTAAGGCTCATAATTAGAACTCCCAAATGAGCGGACATTCAAAATCCGGAACTGCGTGGAAATCCCGGCAACGATTCTAGAGAGTTCCGGAAAGTTGGATCAGGAGCTTCCGACGCGCACGTGCAAAATCGGAATCCAGAAACTTCGTCACTTTCCACTTTCGTAATCGCTTGAGCCCTCCCATATTTGCAGTGTCCGTTCCGATTAGAGACCCACTCAGCATTGAAACTGGCGCCTGATTAAACCAGCGCCTCGTCAACGCGGGCGCGGACTTCGTGCCGGGGAGAGCGAGTTCATCCTGCAGGAACTCCATTGTTCAATTTTCGCAGCGCCGAACCGAGTCTGTCAGTTAAATACCGGGACGATTCGATCGAACTTGGAACGTCCAAGGGAAGTCAGAAATAACTGGAGCCCGGTGCTCTATGGTGGAAAGAATTACCTCCTGAAATTGCGGTTCATGAAACAGTACGTGATTGGATTACAACAAGATGAGCAGTACGCAAGGAGATGGAACAGCGAAACTCCACGGCTGCCCAGCGGCGACAGATGTGCTGGCGATATCGAGTTGAGTGTATTGATGACGTAGATCGGCGTCCAACAAATAAAGAACTCAATTACCTGGTTTGAAAGAACGATTGCTTTGAGGAAAATGGCTTGAAAAACTGTTCTCGCCAGAAGCAAAGCTCGCTCGATCCACCAATCTCATGATACATACCACAACCAACATCATTCGAATGACGCGGTTTCGTACTGCCATTCGATGCTCGTAGTTGTTGGTACGCATGAAGCGAATCATCTCTTTGGCTGATGAGCTCACTTCGCTGCCGTTGACGGCTGTCGTCGGCCTGGAATGTGACATGGAAAACGAGGAATATTAGCTTAAGAAAAAAAAACTGCGAAATCCACTTGTCCTCTCGCGTGCCGGCGGAGAATCGTTCACTGGAGTTCATTGAGAGTTGCGTCGCGCGATTCCCGAGCGGAGTCGGTCGCTCCTGTAACCGTCCTTGCCAAGGAGATCGAGCCCCGCTTTTCTTATTCATCAAGCAGCGCTCGGCCAAGTGTCAAGACCGGGAAAACGCGTCGGGTTTGGCTTGCCCCTCCCGAGGCCGAGAAGGTGGTACTTGAGATGTCGGAGGAAAGAAGCACGTTGTCTCGCACACAGGATTGCCGGAGCTCCGCTCCGCCTGGGCAGTTCACGATGAATCCTCGTTCCCGCTCCTTTCGCGACATGCGAGCTCATTGAGGGTGTGAGAACACAGCTCGGGTTGCCAACGCATGCGGACGTCGTGTTCTTCAACTCACCACTTCTGATTCGTTAACTCAGTCGTTGGCAAGGGCTCCGAGTTCTCTTCGACACGACTCCATTTCACTATGAGCCGCGGTTCTCTGTCAATGACTTCTTGACTGGTTTTATCGCTGACCACAGCACAGCCGCTCGTCCCCGCAATCACGATTTCCGACACGTGACCTGTAACGGAAACCGAGCGATGCTTAGCTATCGCGCAGCAGGCCCATACGTGAGTTGCGGCAACAGGAAAAGCCGAGACGTACTCATGTGTACAGGCTTCTCCTCGGTCAATCCTCGCTTGAGCATCCAACAGATGTTTCCATAGGCGAAGCTCATTGCAATGACAGGCAATGCGAACAGGATGAGATCCAACGCTATATTGAATGCGTGCTCCTTGTATTTATCCACCCAAATCTGAAGAAGTTTTCGGTCAGTCGGAAACATTATCTCAGTTCTTTAGCGAGCGCCGTTGGAAATGGGCTGACATTGTTGCGCCAACAAGGTTCAACGACCACAGCAGCAGCTGACGTTGCCCACAATTAATGAAGAGAGCCTGCGCAACAGATGCAGACGACAACTACAAAACGAGAGGCGGGAAGGAGAGCCGCTAACGGAAAGTCTGACGCTGCTCTCTCAAAGTGGGAATTTCGGTTACCTCGCGGCACTTCTGTCTCCCGGTGTCTCCCAGGGGCCTCAGCTCACTGAGCAAGAAGGTCGGAGACATGGTCGCTAGAGCAACAGTCCATATTATTAACGTCAGGAGCCAGGCATTTCGCGAGGCGAAAGAGGCTCCATGTTGCGACAGGGGACTACAAACGGCCAAGTACCGTTCCATTGAGATGACTACCAGTGTCCAGACACTAACGGCGACAGTGACACCTGGAAAAGAATGTTCCTCGCTCAGTCTTCCGTCTGAGTCTCCAATGGTTACATCTAGAGAACACCGGGAGTCTGGACGGATTCTCACTGAATCTGTCGCTTGCCACGAAGAACTTCAGTCACAAAGGCCGCGTCCATCTTAATCTCTATAGCCATAATTGGAGCTTCGGTATTCGCAAACCAAGGGAAGAAATGCGAGCATCACTGTTTCGTTCGAGCATGGCCGCCGAACTCATTCCGTCCGTTTCTTGTGATTCATGAGCAGGAACGCTGTCCGCGAGGCCACACGGAGTGCAGCTTGCAACTTCGAAAAGTGCTCGAAACGAGGTCCTCTTCTCCTGTTTGCTTCGTAGGTTGGAGTCAACAGGTTACCCCTTGTCCCTTTCTCTCTTCTGGAAAACTCCGTCCTGCAGCACTGCTAGTTTTCGGAAAAACATGTTTTCTTTCTTGTAAGGCGAGCATGAACCCAGTCAGTTAAGAAAAGCGTTGTGAGTCTCTTTTGTTCCTTCTTCCTCGTAATTGGAACAAAGGACTCCTGTGTTGAAGAGGGGCGCGTGAGAGCTCACAGACCGGGAAGAAGTTCTTGCCGCCCCGATCGCAGAGAGGTTGTGAGGAATGTCGCTGAACTTATTCGAGGACTGGAGTTCATGTCGTGCGGTTCCTCTTTCGCACTTATCATGTTGGTGATTCATCCACGGGAAGAATCCGATCACGGTAACGAAAATGTTTTGAAAAATTTCGAGAGCTGCACGCGTGGGCGGGCTTTCAAACTTGACACGGAGGTATGCCCCTCTCATGGATTGCTCATCTGCCTGAACAAAGACTTAGAGGGCGGTGTATCCAGCTCGAAAGCTTCAATCGGCCTCTCGAAGCTCTCCAAGACACCTGCGTGGGACGCGTCTTCATCCGAACCATGACGGCATTCGAGCAACGGGCCCTTCGAGCTTTTACGGTTCGGGTCGTTTTGACTCGAATCCTTCCGGACTAGCTCGGGGATATCCCGTGTGGCAATAATCGTCTCAGCCGATTGGAGCTCGACTCGAGCGTTGCCTCGGTATGAGCGCAAGATTGATTTGAGCGCAACGAATTTACCGGGGCTGCTGTGAGGGTGAAGTATGAGACAGAGGGAAAGAATTCTGCGTTACCCACCGCACAATCTCTGCTTGTCGGGCTGGAATGTGTCCACCGATTGCAGACCGCTGGACTGATAGAGATTTTCGTTCAAGAGTGACAAAGAGCGCAGTGGTTTTGGAAACACGATGTTACTCTCCAATCGATAAGCACTTCATGCTCATGCGAGCCGGAAATATACCTGTCCTACGCATTTGATTCCAGAGAGTGAGCTCACCGTTTTCGCTGGTAAGCCGCTTCACATTGCGGAAAAAATGCGTATTCCTCGCTCAGTATGTGCTCCAGAGGCGGAATAATCGAATGAGCTGAAGGCTTCAAACTTCGATCGGCTGCGAATATTCGTCTCATGTCGTTCAGTGTTTTTTCTGAGCACTCTGTCAAAATATATCGATCCTGAAAACTTGATATTCCAGAGGCGCTCCATCTATTCATCGCGAGAAGTTGCGTCCACTCAAGTGAGTTCATTTCCCGCTCCATATGTCGCTCCATATGTTGTGGTCGCAGCATAGTGCGTGAGCTTGCGAGGGCCGCGTCAAAATCGGCCCGCGCTCAAGTCGCGGCTCGGAAACCCAGGGTTCCGGACGAGTTTCGTTTCCGGTGTGATCGTCCAACCCGACCGGAGTTCCCTGACGGCTACGGACTTGAAGATGATTCAGTTTCTTGTGTTGAGAAATCCCTCCTGCGTGGAGAACGCATTCCGACTGTTCAAACCTCGTATCTCCTTGCCGAGCTGACGGACTACGTTAGGTGATTCTCGATATTCGACGGTGAGCGCATCGGAGTAATGACCCGGTCTCCAGGAATCGTCAACAGGTGGAATCCAATAAGTCTTACCTTGAAGGTAGGGTATGAGTTTGCACATCAATTCGCCAAAGATGAAGTTGCGGAGAAGAGCTCCGCTCAGTGTGAACGGCATACAAAATACACCTAGAAGAAGATCGCTGACGGCCAAGTTCAACAGAAACACATTAGTGGCAACCTGAAACGAGATCAGAGCTCAGTGAATCCCACGGCAGAGTTCACGGGAAGACCGTTTGGAACTACCAGACTCGATGAAGAATCATCCATGAATCATGGTGGACTCGCCGAAGGTGAGGTCACCTCGTTCTAGAGTAGCTGCAGAATGCCTGATTCAGTTAACAATCCTGCGACGCACGGCAGCACCAAGCCCGCGAGGGTATTCCCTTCGCTGGATCGCGTGAATCGAATACCAAACGCCATTCGTTGGAAACCGCTTTGCAATCCTGCCAACTCCACGATCATGCGAATTATTTCCTTGCAATTACCAGATTCGGTCATCTGGGTTTCGTCGCCGAAAAGTCTCCGAGCCGGCTGGGAAAGCTGGTCTAATGAACATTGTTTCCGGCGAGGAGCACTCCTGTCCGTTCTCGCGTCACCATGATTTGTTCCACGCGGTATCGTAACCGAGTTCTCCCTGTGGATCATCGGGGGAATACTGGTCCAAGGTTATACCGGTCATGGGGAGATCTCGGGGGAATGGGTTCAGAGAAGCATGTTCTCAGACTCGTCTAGGAAATGCAATGTCAGCCATCGTGGGAGAGTCGAGGACTGGAATCAATCGGGCTCTGCCCGCAATAGGAATCGGGGTCAACTTGTCCATTGGGGAAATCTAGATCCGAGTTTTGAGCCGGATTTCGCGCATGCTTGACGGCGTCAACGGGGAGTTCAGCCACATTGCCGACAGGAAAAGCCTGAGAAACGCATGTGGCCATGAGAGCCCGTGAAATGTATTTGCCCAGCTCCGATGACACGTACACGATGCGATTATATCGTTTGACAGCGATATTGGATGTCATGAAAGGTTCCATATGCTGGGCAGATTTGATCACTGCATGGCAAGCATCCACAGGTAAAGCCATCGTCAGCGACGGAGATGGAAGTCATCCGCGCCGTCCGTGTTGCATGCAAAAAGCTGATTTGATTTGCGATGGGATCTAGTTCAATTTTCTTCACTTATCGCGTAATGAATCGAACGAGACAATCATCTCGCAGGAAACAAGGAACAAAGAAGCCATTCTCGGAGACGCCAAGATCGCACCAACTACCTCCCGCCAGACCTCCCACGGAGCTCGAACGTGACTCCGAGAATCTACGCGTAAGGTGAATATTGAACCGATCACAATCGACTCTTTATTTGACGAAGTTGGAAACGATTTTCGTGCGATCATGGACCGCGATTGATCTCACAGGCTCCGAAATTGACATGACGACCCGGAACATGACTCCCAGATCCAAATACCTTGATCAAGATCAGATGGACTTCATCGGCACAGGAGATAGGAGGAAAATATCCGACGACAGGTTGGAGGTGGCGCTGATGGACACAAAGGAGGAAACTAGGCAAAGAAATACCGCTAGCGGTGTTAGAGAGACAACATAAGACCGCCCCCTCGGGCGAATTCCTCATCGACGAAGTGGAAACCCCCGTTTTTCATCGAACGGAAATTTTTGCTCGATATTGTTCCGACTTCCCTGGTCATCGCACAACTCCGTCGCTACGAAAAATTGATGAATCTCATGAGGGAGTGGAAACATGTGTAAATCACGAAGGGACAGGCTTTGGAGAGTTGGTATGATCAGAAGTAGAGTCCTGAAGTTTGATAGAAAGGAAATGGGACGACGAATGGGCGACGAAAGCAATCAAGACAATTCGCCCCAGCAAGGGCAGACAGGCCATCAAACCTGGAACACCGCTGTGGATCTCAACGAGTCCATCCCCTCTGCATAAAGGGTGGAATGGAGGAATCCATGTGTCAGCATTTGTCAATTGAATTGCACCACATCAGCTCCATGGAGAAGAACTCCGTAAGAGACTGGGGCTCCGTGGATGCTAATGCGAGTAGATAAGAGTCACGAAAAATCTACTGCGGAAGTGGCAAGAGGAGATCCGGAAAATCTACTGGGAAATTTCCACGGATACAGAAGGAATACAGAGCTCTGTGATATCATTTCATAGACTCTCTTTTGATCTGCGTCGAGTTCGGTGGCCGGTGCGATAGGAGATGGCTCGATCAGCGCGCAACACATACCAATGACGTAATTCCAGAGGCTGGATTCCCAATGTAATGATGTCTCTAAGAACATCGTTCTCACGCCCACTCTCAGCTCACGTAGGAGCTCAAGCAAAACATGATTCTGTCCTCTTTAGATACAAACCTTGACCCGTTTATTTCGCGTCAACGTGAGGATCACGAGCGAATTTCCAACAAGACCCAAAACGAAAATGGACCCATAGGCCGCTACGATGAATCCTGTGCTCCACGGAATACTGAGTCTTGACGGGCCTTGAATCTGCACCAATGGATCTGTTAAATTTGCCTGGAAATTAAGCGGGATCTGAACTCAGAGAATGACTTCGTCTGTTCGATTTCCCAAGTGGAACTGCCAGGGAGCGTCGGGAGGCTCCCGGGAACAGGAAAAAAACGCGCCCTCCAACAACCACAATGAGAAGAAAAGCGCTTATGCTCTGGCATCTCGAGGTTTCTCTCTCCGAGTCCGCTGAAGTCAGGAGCTTCAGATGAGAATCCTTGATTTCGTGAACAGCTCGATGGGACTTTCCTTTGTCCGGACAGACCCATCCGAGGGCAACAAAGCTGTTGTCGGAATGGATTCCCTTCATATGACTCGCTCGGCGATCTTCATGAGCAGACTTTATTAGAAGCAACAGTTGTGGAGTTGCGTTGTACGCTGGATATTTGACCGGCGGGAGAATTGACGGGTAGTGACAGTGTTTTGTCCGGCGCGGGCACTCCCGTCGGCACGGTACCCTCGAGCACTCGAACTACATCGGGAGCTCGCCTGAGCTCAGTTTGCACCGGGTATCTTCCAGAGGAGTGTTTGCTTCAATTCAAGCGTGCGCCGCGCGTGACCATCTTCGGGCAACAGTCCTTGGCATCACCTCGTTCATCCCGCGAAGTTGTTCTGCGTCACCGCCGTCTGCTGCGGTCATCGCACGCCGGAGTGACTGATGACATTTTTTGGACCGTACTTCTGCACACACCGCCCCGCGACGGGGAAACTCGGTTTTCAGGCGAGCGGTCCCCGAGGAGACATGGCTCCCGCATTACAGGTACCACCTCGCACTTGATGCAGCGACGCGATCATCTCGGTGATGAATTGGGCCCACGGTGGCGTAGTCCAGGGACTCATCAAAAAGATGGATTAATCCAATTTGATCTGCGGATATTCAACCTGGGGCGACGTCAGGCAGACCGGCCTGTGTGTTTCCAAGCGGTCAGGCCGCGTAATGGGCTCGACAAGCTAGCGGCAGTGGCTTCAATCAACATGAGCGCTCCTCCGAGTCTGCTACCAGCTCCTCATCCGCTTTTCCGGCTGACCATTTGTCTGTTGTGAGCACGCCAGTACACACCGACCGGGCGGAAGACCTGAATCCGGAGCGTAATCGACACGAGACCACTCGCAATCGAGCGGCTGGAACCGTGGAGGAATTCCTTTTTCGCACGACCATGATCTCGCTATGATCCTCCAGTGCCGCCCCGGGGCTAGGGGAACGCCGTTCCGCTGCTCAAGTTATGTGTCTGCGTAAAGTAATTAGCAGAGATCAAGGAGATCGTGATATTAACCAACGAGAGTGCAACTTCGCCTTTTTCGCGAGAGAGGATCGAGGTGGGAGGTGCTGATTGATGTTCGTGCCGCATTCGATTTGCATACTACAGCCACATCGGGACTCTAATTCCGCGATTCGCACACAAGGATCTCTGACGAGTGTGATTCACGCTTAAATTGATAGTCGCCACCGCCGATAGCTCGGATGAGTTGGATCCTCGTTTGAGGGGAGTTTGATTATCGACTGTCAGCTTGATGACTTCGGATTCTTTGTACCTATATCAACAGGGCGAGTGTGAAGCTTGGAACAAACGTGAGAGGGCAGCCGTGGCTGGGAGCACTCAGCGGAATTGCTTCGATGTGGAAGCCTCTCTCGAATCATAACAAGGAGAGAGCGTTGAAGGATGAAGTCTTCTCCGTGGAGATTTGTGGGAGCGGGTTGGAGAACCGCCCAGAACAGGCTGCTGCCAATTCTTCCCTCGACTGGCGTTCTCTCTAATGATCCGAGTGAAGGTATACTTCGGCAAGCGGATCACAAGTTCTTCTGATTCGTTCCGTTCGCGAAGACTGAGAGGAAGCAATTCGGGACCATCCGCACGCGAGTTGCCGAGATGTCGGGGGACTCGCGAGCAGTCAAGCCGGAAGGTCTGACGAAGGACGCCACGGGGTGACGTGCAAAGCACACGCAGCGAGGCCGCAACATTGAACGGCGAACGCGGGCCGACGACGTTCAAAAGCGTGCATCTTCTTCAGAGCTCATCAGGCTTTCAGCGGAATGAAGTTTTTGAGCGCTGCGTCGGGGAGCTCTAAGTGAAAGCGGGTGCTATCGGATCGAGATGATTATAGAGGCTCCCCTTGTACTCGCACTCCCCGAACGATGCCCAATGTGAGCAGGTGGGTCATCTCGATGAATGTCGTCGTCTCCAGGGAGAACCCTCCCGCATCGGAGGGGGGAGTCCTGGCGAAGAGGAGCCCATTGTATATTTCACGAGGTGATCCAAATCAAGATTCACATCGATGCATCTTCTTGACATTCCTGGCGTCCACAGATGAGTTCTAGACGAGACAGACTGATTAGTCTTTCTCCTGCGAGACTATTCAGTTTTCTTCCGAGTCATGGGCCGATTCAACTCCCATCCCCACGGGCCTCGCACCGTGGGACCCCGTCTGCCTTCATCCTACCGACTCTCGTTTTAGCCAGGGTCGGTCTTCGGGACGACGACAGAAACGAGATGATTGCTCTCTTGTTCACTTCATTCCGGATGCTCTAGACGAGGACCACTCAACACGGAAATATTCTGCATGGATGTGACGTTCCTCTCATTGCTCGCATCCTTGATTTTGCTCATTCCAAGCGGGTTCCCTGAAGCAGCTAGAGTTTGTATTCAGGTGTGGAGCTCAAGCTAAGATTCGGAGCTCTTGACTCTTTGCTCCCTTGAGAACTCATGTTCATAGAACCTTCAGAGAACGAATCCTGGACGGAACAAAACGAGACATCGTATTAGCTCCATGTCGAAATCACTGATCAGCGAGCCGGAAAGTCTTCCTCCTCAGTATTTACTCTCCCAATATGGGAGGTCAGTCGAATGGAGACCAGAAGTACCAGAGTTCGAGCCAGAGGCCTCCAGCAGCGACACAGCGTTGGATTTCGACAGGCTGGAACTCCGTCCCCTCTTCGTATGAGTGTCCAAAGACTGTTTCCGAAGGAAGCTTGCACTGTGTGACCTCATTACTACCCTCGGAGTCGAATGCGGGGCATCGAGTTCCCGGCTGGCCAAGATTGTCCCTAGCCGATTTGAGCTCGGCAGTCCCGAATCAGCGTATCTTTAAAGCGATTTCGAATCAGTCCCGAAAGTGGAAAATGATTCCCCAGAACCCGAGACCCAAAGAGAAAGGGGCTGATACTCATTTTGAGATGCCAGCGCCCGAGCACTTCGAAAAGGGCCCTCCATTCCCCTCTTCCTTTGTGCGAACCACATTCCATTTTTGCCCGAAGCTACGAACATCGTACGCTGACATCTGATCATGATGGCGCTGTTGGAAATGTCCGACAAGCAAATACATTTTCTCCCTTAATCCGCTCCTAATCATCACACAGAGCCTAACTATTTCGTCCAACTGTTGGGTAGGTGCTTGTAGTCCAAGAGAAAGAGAGAGAGAGAGTTGAGACAAGCAGCAGGAATATCCTCAGCTAAGGCTCGATGAGTCGCAACGTTCCGAATGTAAATGGAAAATAGGTTTGTCGAAGCCCTTCGCTACCTCGTTAGCGTAGATCGGAAGAGAGTACTGAGCCAGAAATGTTCAACCTTTCCGGTTCGCTTTGGAAGGCTTTCACGCCGTTGTGCTTCCTCCTGGGCTCCCGCTGAAATCTTTGAACTTCTTCGATCCCTTTCCCAGGCCCCGGCTTTCGGGCATCAAAACTTCGCGCTCGTCGAACAGAAAACTCGAGTAAGTTTTCCGCGATGAAACCGGCTGTGAGAACAGTTTCAATGTCGACGAAAGTGTGCCACACTCGGACGGACGAGTCTTGATTGCGGCTCGCATGGAAATAGTGACGTATTGCTTATGAAGCTAGTCGAGCGCTAAAGCACGCAAATATTCGCGATATCTTCAGAAGTTCCCAGGTCTGATGCAAGTTTCTCGGCTTTCGAGCGGTGCCCATAGCAACGAAAACAGGATGTACATGTTCCCCTCCCCGCCTCGGGCCCAGATCATGACTTGGTGTCGATATTCACGGAGAAACGCTCTGCGATAGTTGGAATTCCCTCTCTCCTCCAAAGCGATTCAGTGCCGTCTATGGAATTTTCCCCTTGAGCGCGGATGCAGCCCGAGAATCGAAACTCTCCCTGAGACATGTGGAGAAGAGTCGGACCAATGTAGGTGAAATGACAGTTTGCTCTGTTTTCAATTTCAGCGTTCTCGTAAGGCGGAAACGTGACTCCTTGGCTCAGACTCGGCGTCATCCAATGAGCACGGCAGCCGCCACATCTCCATCGCCAACGGATGAGATCGGATCGTTCCGCGAAGAGCTTCGAGCAGCAAATCCTCAAGTTTCGTTCGAATTTCCGCGACACGAGCTTCGTATCTCCGCATGCGTTTGTTTCTGCGTGACCTATCGAGCCACTCCAATTGCGCAGGAAGAGGTTCGCGGCTGAATCAGGAAGCCTCTTCTCGTAAATACGGTCTCACCAGCAACAGTCTCCTTCTGGTGCTGGGTTTCTTCGCTAAGATCTTGAGTGAAGACGACACGGAGCTGCGAGTTTCACGCTTCCATTTCCGAGAAAACTTGGCAAGGTTTCCCAATGGAGCTCGGCTAAGGCCCGCGTTATGTCCGCGGAGGATAGCCTGGAGGTGTTTCGCACGAATGGGCATTAATAGGGGAACCCAATCGTGGATGTCCTAGTTTGTCGTTCTCTCCAGAGGGAACGTTTTTCGAAGTCTCGTCCACTACGAATCGATTTTTTTTGATGCTCTAATGCGCTCTAGATGCTGGGCTCTTATCCGGAGAAGCATGGCAGCACTTCGAGTCGGAATGTCAAGTCGGCGGCTGGCGATCCACCGACAGGCGAGGTCATAAGAGACCGCTTTTTTCGACTTGCAAACTCTACTCTGTGGGAGTGCGGGCTCCGACTGCTTATTTCGAACTCGTGTTCGTGCACAGAGCGTCGAGGCACTATCCAATTACCGGAAACATTGTAAAACTCTTCTGCTTTTGAACTCCTCTATCAGGTAAGCCTAGAACCCGGCCTTTATATGCACACGATCACAAATGTTCCTCCACAGACGCTGCTCTCGAGAGAACGTTGCTCGCCGATTCCAGCCGGACGCGTCGTTTGAGAACAGTCGCCGCTCGGTAGTCTTGAGCCAGCTGCTGATGTACCGAGCTCGAAAGGGCCGGGCTCTTCATAAAATGCTGAGCCGCTCGCGAGCATGAAATGCGTTCGAAAGCGCAACGCGTCACTAGCCGTAATTGGGGAGATCTGAGCCAGGATGACATCGTCGAACTGCTCCGTACCGCAGATGGGTCTCGCAGCGGAGGTTCTCGCTTCTTCCGTTCCGACTGATCGTTGACTTCCGTTGGATCTGAGAGGTGTTGGCGGAACCCGACTTTCCACGAAGGAGTTCGTAACCCATAGACCGCCATGAGAACCGTCGCGCAAACAGGACTCCCCGATATTTCGTTGCTCACGTCGTAGCACAATGAACTCGTTAATGACGGTACAAAGCCACGTGGGTCTCCCAAAACGCTCGCACGACGAACGAGGAAGCTGGCTGGACTCGAAGCGGACAGATGACGCACCAGCCCGCACTATTTTCCAGGAACAACTCAAATCAGCTGTTCAGGAGAATGCTGAAATCAGTTTTTTTTCCGGCGTTGTAACTGCGCGAGGTTCATTCTGGCTATCATATTACTGTCGTTGAGCGCCTGAGGATAGAGTCACGCGCGGAAGCGGAAAATTCGGCAAACCATGGGAGTGATTTCCATTGTTGCAGACATGTCGTTTCCGTTCACCGTGGGTATGGGGCCAACAACGCAACAGCGTACCCTCGAAGGAGCTTCCGCGGACCCTCGAGGAATCACGACTCTAGTTACAGGGAAACTGCTCTCCGAGCTGCGACGCTCAATCCGCGATGACATCTCTGTGCGTCATTCCAACCGATTGCTTCGTAAGCCTCTCCTCTATTGGGCTCGTTTTGTCACTTGCACAGACCACATTGTCACCAAGAACAGCTGCTATTGATCGTGCGTCTTCCTCGGTCGACCTGTACCTGCATCCAAAACCCTCGTCTCCCCGGTTCATCTCACGAGATAACGCTTGTGACTTTTCAGAAAGTGGCTCACGCTAAACCCCGTACGCTAGAGGAGAAACAGATTTCTTCAGAAAGTCAGCCCTGAGGATTGTTTCAGGAAGACTTCTGGGTAAGTTTTTCGAGATGTACTCACCGGAATCATTCTATTTGAAACCTATCGTCTGCAGAATCTCAGTACATTGACACTTTTTATCGGGGGCCAACACCAATGAGTGGCAGTCGATTGATGGGAGTTGGAGTACTTGTTGCACTTTAGCACTTGTCCGGGTAATAACGGTTCCACGGTAGTAAGCGCAGGAGTTTCCCGAAGCGCTTCGAGCCCCCACCCCATTTGAGGGTTCCCAGGAGCGAGGGAAGGTGGCAAGGGAAGTTTTCCTTCCTTCTCGGGAACCAACGATGGACCCAAGCGCGCTCCGTGCCCCACATGGAGGGCTGACAGGGGTCGAGAACTCATCGCAGGTCCTGGTCGGGATCGGTTGAACACATTCGTTGTTCTGTTGAAGAGCATCTCCTTCACTACAGTGAATTAGCTTCTTCCCCAGCCGTTCGAGATTACGAATAGACCTTTGAAGGATCGCCGAATGCTACGACAGAAGTAGTTCCTGTTAGTTCTGCCATTCGAGTCGGGTACGCGTTTTAAAGGAACGTTATCTGTTTCTTCATCTACAGAGTAGGAAACTTATCGCACAGATCTCGAGCAGTCACAGCTGGCGACGAACAGTTCGTTTGTGGAAGACTGATCTGAGGTCGACAATCATCACGCACAGATCAACTCAGCGGATGAGTATCAGCTCGAAGAGGTCACGTGATGCGCGATATCGATAGCGCAGTTCAGCGGCCTCTCTGACTAAGCCTCAGTGGTTTGAGACGAGAATATACGACATGTCCATTTGCGAACCTCTGAAGTATTCCTATACATTCCAGACGAGGAACTCCACGGACTGTACTCTGATCGTGACGAATGCTCTTCAGTTGATCCAATAGACATCGTGTGGGAATCCGCTCATCCGTCTGCAACAGTAGAGTGAATATTTGAGGAAATTCTCCGGAATCCCCTCCTCTTTCGGAATTATATCAGCCGCAGAACCATCCGATTTCTCTGAGTTGACGGAGCGAATTGATCACCCCCGCATCAGGACCGTATCGGATGAAACTCGCTCCTTCCTATCTGAGGGAAACACTGGACGACGAAAGCAGCGTCGCGATGAGTTGTGTCACGGCCGAGTTTGGCATTGTCCGCCTGCACATGTGGTCACGTCGATCGAAAAACGGCAGGCTTCTCATACGGTACGAGGCAGGCTTGAAGCTCATTCTTGCGAAAGTCCTAATGGGAGTCAAAATGTGGCATGCTGAGCCCACGTAACCGTAACAGTTTGCTACGAATTTAATTCTGCATATTAAGCAGTCCTGCGAAGTCCGGCGGCTTACTTGGTGAATATCGTCGCGAAACGACGACGCCGATGATCGGAGAACTTGTCCAATAATAATTAGCATTCAAGGAAACCAATCAGTGATCCATTCGAGTGATGCAATCCAGTGGAACTTCAAAACAGGACTGAGGCTGAGGAAAGCCCAAGGCGCTCTTCGCTGCGGGCACGGTCATGTATCGTACTGGAGGAATCGAGAAGGCTAAGGCGTCCACTCAAGCGTGCGGATATCGCCCTCGAAGTATATAGTCCGTTTCGGAGCGGACTCGCACGGTGAGTTTCTGCTCCATGATCAAAATCAAAACAGGCGCTCAAGGTGCTGCCAAGAGCATTTTCGTTGCCATCCAGGGCAGAGTTTTCGACGCGCGTTTGGAGGGGTTTCCCGGTGGAAGCGATCAATGCGTTTTAGAGATCCACTTCATGAGGGGGACGAAACTGCAGCACTCGAAGTCACGCACTAACAAATTCGACTCTTTCCGGTTCCAGAAACTCAGTCACAATGACTCGGGCAAAACTCAGCCGCCTACCGAGTTCGTATTCGAAGAGTCCGAATAGATGACATCGAATGTGAAGAATTCGCTAGCAGGAATTGAATTCGGTGTTTCCAGAGGCGAGCAAATTCGTTTTCGACGACTCCGCAAGGAGCTTCTTGGAGAAAGAGGAGGTACCACTCTTCGCAATTCCGGGGAATCATTCTAAAAACCCATTGCGCCCGAACATCTGCTCTCCAGACGATGTTCTCTCTTGTTTCCCTGACTTCCATCGCGTGGTGCAAACCTCAGATGGCACAGGAAGGACTCCCATTCGTAATCTGTCAACCATTATCCATTCGAATGAAGAGCTCGTCGCATGGCTCGTCGAGGAGGGGTGGTGAAGTCAATGGTCGTACAGAAAATGCGAGATGGTATTCCCAAGGGAGGCTAAGCTAAGGGACCTCGATGACACGAGTGTGCGAACTGTGAAAATGAGACGGGAAGTGACCAACGCACGACCTTCATTTTCGGAGCGAAAAAGTCCTGGAACATGTTCCATACATCATACAGCAATGTCCGTTCGTCGTTCTTCCCCTAAGTGCAGGTTCGCTCGAGATTCTGAACCGGCTTGAAATATGACTCCGAAACTCACCGGCCTAGCTGATCACGATCCTGCAGTCCTCTTCTCCTAAAGTCAATATTTGATGCGGTTCGGTGAAAGACTCGCACAAACGTTGATCAGAATCTAGATCTGGGCCGCTGAGTTTCGTTGGAAGTATGCGTCTCTTTCTGGATGACCACGTCAAAGAAAGTGAGCTTTCGAATCCAGAGCCTTCCCGACTGAGTTGGAGCTATATTGAAATAGAATCCACGGAGAAGGACTCCGTGAAATCATGTGTTCGAAGCTCCCTGGGCGCTGAGCCCGGAGAATCGGTGTCCGACTCGTTGAACTAGAGTTTTCTACCTTCACTGAGATGTTGTATCGCGCCGTTCCCTAGAAAGGCGGGATGACCCGCCAGGCTCACTAATGATTCTCGAGAGCGCCGACCCGAGGAACGATGATTCGCTCCAAGGTCAAAAGAGAGTTCATGAGATTGCTTCCCCACAATGGAGCGCATTCCATCGATCCAAATTGTGAGGATCATGGTTTCCCTGCTCGAATATTCCCAAAACGGTTGAGTTTGGGAGATTGAGTTCGCAGACATTTTCGGCCAGTAATAACTTCGTTCATGATATTCCTTTGAAAGATGTATCCAGGGAAGGGGGGGGGGGGGCACGTTGTGGAATCGCAAGGACGACATTGAGGAGGGTGGTGGTCGCCCCTGAATCCGAGGCAATCGACAACTTTAAGCTCTACGAATAACTGCCTCTCTACTTTACTCAACTAGGAATGAATTTTGGAGAAACATGATGTATGGCATTTGGATGTTATACAGAAAAGCCATGTACGCGACAAGTGCTTGCGAAAACGACAGCGATTGGTCCTGTCTTGGAGCTCCGAACAGGAACGCCGGAATTCAGGAGGAAATGAACGTTGAGGGGGCGTGGCCGCTCCCGATATAGCTGAGACAGGTGCGGAAAGAAAACCTTCTGGACCGCTAGTCTCTGCTATTCATTCGAGCAAGGGAAGATAACTCAAAATTCATATTTCTATGGCTACTGAACCCTCCCGACACCGAGAGAGCTTGTTGCCGGGACTGTTCCCTCGGAAACCCCTAATCTCTTCACGTTGAACGTCCAAGTAGCCGTCCAGAGCGTCCGGTCTGTCGCGTCGAAATTGATTTTTGCTAGCCACCGAATGTTTTTTTTCCTGCAGTACGTATTCAACGATTAGCGTGTGCCCTACCCATCTGGACGATACATGAACGTCGGTCCTCACACATCTTCTCAGACTCCTCGTCCGTGTTCCCATAATTATCTCCGCTTGCGGAATCGTCGTCGTCAGGTGCATACGCGGTCCGTGGAGCGAAAAGTTCCATGAGACTTTTCGCTGCTGGTCTTTTGGAAACTGACACTTTTGTGTCTTGCAGGGGCGGGGGGTTCATCAGACAAATCGTCGGACATTATGAAGAAGACGTTCCTGTGGAGCTTATTGGAAGCGGAAATTCATTCGCCGCGAGAATCGGAGCTCATCGCAACAATTCCAAACTATTGAATTAGTATTCTGAACTTCCTCGAGGAGTTTTCCACCCGGTGCTTCTTCCGTCCGGCCTCTTCCGGTTGCCCCGTATGTTCGGGCTCTTTTTCCCTTGCCATTCTATCCAGTAGAAAAACAGCATCGGTAGCTTTTTGTGTGCAATGAACGTCCTCCGCGGGGAATGTATCCGGGTTGAACTCATTGTTATCTTTCATATATACATATGATTTCTTTCTCTTCAGGGTTGAGCTGCATTGTGCTCCCAAATATCGTCTCTTCCAGTTCGTTAGTAGTGTCTTTGTTCTCGGAGAAAGTTCCTGGGCAGTGTTAGGTGGGAGTCCGATTCGGACTCGGGACTCCTGTGGAGAGAATGTTCCTTCCTCGCTATCTGAGACGATATGTTTGTCCGTTTCAGGGGCTTCGCATTTTGGGCATTTCATGCCGCAGGCCGGATCCCGCAGGAAGGGCATTGTTGTCGTTTCTCGGAGCAGAGCACTGCCGCCCTCGCCAGTGCTGAAAGCCCGCCACCTGAGAATTATCGCTGAGTCCTCTGGTTCAAGCTGTTTCGCACTCCAAAATTATATTATTCGCGAAATGCTTCCCTCTTCGGTCTCCCCGTCATGCTCCTAGCCACCTGGATAGGACGCGTGTGGACTTACAGTCTCAATTTCCAGGCTCCTGAATTGGTTTGAACTGGGTAGTGGTAATCACGGGAGTTTTGTGAAAACGATTTGGCTGATCCAAGCCGAATTCCCCTTGGCGTAAACTATTCGCAATTGTGGGATCTGGTAGGCCGAGAGCCCACCTTCGTTCATCCCTTCGATGAGAAATCCCTGGCCTAGCGACCTTCGGATCGCAGACCATAACTTGTTTCAACTTTGGCTTGCGTTATTCCGCGCTGAGTTCAGAGGTGTTATCCACGGATGCCAGTGTAGCGGGAGCCAGCTCGCCAATCCAGATTTCCAGCTGTAACGCGTGGGGGTTCATCGCCTGAATTGTCGGAGGACGGCTCTGACCTAGCACAAAAAGCTCAGCCCAACATATTGATAATGGTTTCGCCTCTGAGGAGCAAAGACGCCTCGAGCTTCACCGCCAACGAAATCGACAAATTCGCCTGCTACGACTCTCCCTAGCCTATCCGATACAGCATTTCGGCTTGGACACCACTGACCCACGATGCCTCAGATGACGCTAGAGATTAAACTCAATGAACGGCTTACAATAAGATTGACTGTTTGATAAAATCACGTTGGAAGGATGAGCTGTGGTTTATGATAACTGAACTAGCTGATGTGATTGATGGTTTCGATTCTTATTTGACGATCAGCGGGAATGAGGTCAAGACATGAGCCGTTTCAGGGAGTGCCTTCAACAGGATCGGTCGCCAAACTCAGGCCAATCACTGTTTGCATGGAACAGATCAGATTATTTTGGTTCGCTCCACAAACGATTGTTGGGATAGAAACACCAGTGTGTGGCGAAGACTTCACAAACTTCAAGTGTTTCCGTAGGAATTCCGTGAATCTCACGAATCCTGTACCACGCCTGATGTAGACAGCTGCAAGGATTGTTTCGTGTACATCGGCCACACAGGCATCGCCGCAAAATCGCCGTCTGAACTAGGTTGTGTACGACTCCGCGACCATGGTGACCCTGGAACTTTCTGATATATCATGACAGCTCCGCTCCTAGTACGTCGTTTGTCTCCATCAAGGAGTTTCAATCCGGCTACATCGATGATTCTACCGTTCGCCACTCTAATTCATTAAAATGTTAAGTGATACCCATTGTTGGAGCTGCCAATTTGTAGCGCCGTCGAAAAACGCCAATATGGCGTGAGAGTCGCGGTGACCGATCAGCGTCGCGATCGCGGTCAATGCCGGAAACTATAGAAATCGCGGAGAAGACCGAAAGTCGCGGCAGGGGCGGAAAATCGCGAATGCCGTGACTCCCGCGACTTTTTTTTAGTCCTGACCATTGCTCCGAGTCCTCCGTGAACTTGACCAAAATCGACGAACATTTCTAGGAGCTGACTCAGAGAGCTGGAGTCCATGCAGGATCATGAAAGAGATTCTAAGCAGAAAACTCAAACCATATCGCGTTAGCCTATGAACCAATAACTTCAGTCGTAGACTGAAGTGGCACCGGTTGTCTTTCAAAGAAATTTCGCTGAGAGACATTTTCGTTTGTACAGGTAGCCGTTCCCCGGTGGTGGCTCGATCCCCAGATACTTCAAGGGGTCCACCTTTGGTATTGAAGATCTTTGTATCCGGAGACTTTGTTCTTGGGTAGGGTTATGTAAGGGAGTATGGTCAAGGGCGTACTCGAAGTCCGCTCTAGGGTTGGATATCATATTAACCATCTCTGCTACAGCGAGAGTGTTTCCTTATCGCTCCCTTTGTTTATCATCAGGAGAGGCTCGTCTGCGGATGATTTATTTCGGAGTGAGAAAAATGCTCGTAACCCTCATCCCAGGAATCACGAGAACGAGCCCTCTCTTTGAGGTTCTTGCCATCTCGAATGCAGTTGTCAATGCCAACTCGTTGTCGTAGTCGTTGTGGGATAGAGTTGGGAGTAGGAGATCCCATGAGAACATCATGCAATGCACGGAGAAAACTTCCCACCCCGAGTGCCATTATTCTCATTTGTCACCAATTTGAAGCTCGGCACTCTCATCAAGATGCTCGTGTTGCACGGAAACTCCTCCATGAATAAATTGGTCGAAACCACGTAAACCAAAGGCAGCCCTTGACCCATGAGTATGTTTGATACTTGAGCTTATTTGAGATGCTCTGAGACACGCAGTTCTGGAGTCGAAGAATAAGTCTTGCGAATCGTGGACCGTGGTACGATTTCTCCTCTCTGCCCGCTCATAGTCAGCGTTTCATCGGAGACACAAACGAGCTCGAACATCACCTTCTTCTTGCCTAGAGCTCAATGAACTTCAGAACCCTATTTCCCGACGGGTCGGCGGGGAATCCTCAAGGGATCGGCGGAATCCTGAGTTGTTCCGGGAAGTGGAAGGCGGCTCTGTCAGGATACGATGGGAGCTCGGAATCTGAGAAACAGTGCTCTGCCGTTTTCGTTGATCCAGATAGGAAGGGTTGTGAACCGCCACTTCAGGGTGATCGGGGAGGGTCTCCAGCAAGTATTCAGCTGGATGGATTCCTTACCAACTTATGCCATCTCTCCTCTCCAGTTCCTCGTTCCTGTTTCGGGAGCAATTTCTCGACATCTTTCTATTAAAACGTTTCTCGAGCCGAGCACGGAACTTTCCATGGGAACATACATAGATCGAAATCAGAGAATGATTGTTTGTGTGCATAATCGGTGCACTAATATCAACGATGAGGTCCCGATATAACTCCAGCTGGACTCCTTGACGTCTCCTCATATCATAGGCACCCTAGAAATTAGATTTTGGCGGTAATCAGTTTTCTCGGATATATCGCTTTGGCAATGGCATCATCTGGTATATCTGCCCTCCACATGCAAAAAATCATGGAACTCATAGAACCTCGAGCTCTCAGATCATTCGAACCCATCGTTTGAGACGAGTGCACGATGGCTCACAACACCCTCAACCCCAGAAGCTTTACATAGGACTTGCGAGGGGATCGACAACTCATTGGAGGCGTACCACGGCGAGAGAACATTTCCTTTCATCTGCAGGTCTACAGCAGCTAATGAGACCTCCTCTGGCTTGTGATCGTTACCTTGTGTGGAACAACGTATTCACGATACAATCGAGGCAGAACATACCGCCACGAGTCTCGTAGCCATCGGCAGAGAAATTCAATTCATGTCCGGATGGGAAAATCAAGCCCAGCACCGCCGTTTGTTCGCGGCTGGGCTTATCGCAGATATTATTGATCAAATCTATCCAGATATCGCATCGAATTCCGTCGATCAGGAATGGTTATGTGAGACAGCATCAACGAACGGGTGATGATTAACATCTCCGGCGTCGATGTTGACCACGAATGTATCGGCACCACAATTGAGATCGACGATGCTGCCAACTACCCCTTCGAGTTCCTCAATTCGGAAAATCCTCCCGGAGTACTCCCGAATATTCTGCGACTAAGTTTTATATGCTTATGCGGGTCATTCTCCCACCGGAGAATCGCAACGGAACTCTCGTCTGTATCAAAGTATTTTCAGTTCTTGCATCCAATCATTCATGCTCACAGGATGGCCGAAAGAGCAATCGTCTTCATTCCGCGAATACCGCTCATTTAGGCGAATCAACCATTCAACTTCAGGTGGTTACGACTGCGTATTCGGCCAGATTGGTCCATGAACATCGTGTAAACCAGTGGTTCTCAAAGTCCACTGAGCCATCGACCCCCTAGGCGACTTCGTTGAAGTTTATGGACTGCCGTCCCCCAGGGGTCGACCGTCGACCCTTGATCCACCTACGTGGACGCCAAGGAGTATGGTCGAATCCACCCCGGCATCACCTTTGTAAACCGGGGACCGGCTATCGACCCCCTGAGGGTCGACCGTCGACCACTTTGAGAACCACTGGTGTAAACGAATCGCGAGGTAACTCCATGTGCTTCTGTGGAGTTAACCTGTCATCGCCGTGCTCTGCTCACGGCCAGCTTCGCACCGCCCTCGCTCCAGTCAGATCTCTGAAAAATCTTTTCCCCTTCGCGAGGGAGAATCGTTGAGAATATGAGCCCCTGAAGTGACCTCTCTATGGTAACCTCAAGAATGCATCACCTTCGCCCGCCCGGGACATCTGGAGACTGTCTCCCACGAATTCGCTTGCGAACTCACTGATTCTTTCCGGCGAATATCAATCGACCGACAGCACATAAGGAGCAAGACAGCCGACCGAACTTGAAGGTTGCCCGCGTAAGAGAGCATGCCGTTGAGAGTTCGCTCAACCGATGGAAAGAACCTCGAGCAATATTGTGTGGTCTGTATCGGTAATAGTATTTGTCCTTATACATCTGACACTTTCGTTTCAATGACAAGTTCTCTCAGGAGATAGTTGAGGTTCCCCCCTCAAGCTGCTGTGGGAGCCTCTCTGTGTGGCTTGTCCTCTCTGAAGAGGGTTTTCGTCGAAGCTCAGTCGATTTATTGTTTCCGTTTCCTCGTGGCATATTCCGTCGATTCCAATCCCGGCCCGGAGTTTTGTCTGAAATCCCTGGTTCGGAGCCTACCGGCTAGGCTCAGCGCCGACACGGCCGAACCTCGACAGTTGTCGTATGGAATTGATCTTCATCCCATCTCAGTCGCGTGGATTAAGTATCGAGTCAGGCTTCTCATTTTTGCTTCCGGTGAGCCGTCTCGACCGCTCTGTTGAATATACTCCGTGAAGATGCGCCTCGTTCCGTATCGGACAGAAGCTTAATCTCAAGTGATGAAAGGCCATTTCAATAAATTCGAATGCAAATTTACTTGTGTTTTGTATGTCAGACTAATGCAGTGGTTCTCAAAGTGGTCTATATCGACCGCTGGGGGTCGATGGCCGATCTCCGGTTTACAGAGGTGATGCCGGGGTGGATTTGACCATACTTCTTGGCGTCCACGTAAGTGGATTAAGGGGTCGACGGTCGCCCCTTGGGGGACGGCAGTCCATAAAGTTCAACGAAGTCGCCTAGAGGGTCGATGGTTAAGTGGAGTTTGAGAACCACTGGTCTAATGTCTCCACATGGATTTCTCTCATTGCACTCCAATCTCAACTCGTCTCCTCACAGATGAGCGTCGGCTGGCCGACGAAAACGCATTCAGGGCGTTTTTTGGGCTACCTCTGTTCATGGTGACGCATTACGCCGAAAAAGGTTCGGGAGCAACCACAGGAGATCCAGGATAGGCTGATTGCTCCTATGACTTTCTATCTCAAAGGTATGCTGCCCACCTTGGCAACTGTCTCGGAACCTAGCCGTAGACTGGGGCTAAAATTCTCGGGTTTGCTCTGAGATTTACTGCCTCACACATACGAAATGTATCGACGCGATCGAAGCAAACATTCTTCATCCATTTAGCTAAAGTTTATTGTAGATGATACCATGGTTTTGCTATTCCAGTCTGGGGCGTCGCCGAAGCTGCTTGAGATCCAGTCTTCCAGGTCGGGTTGCAGCAGGAGGCCTCAGCGCGAATCGAGGCGCGAAGAAAACTTTGTTTTTCACGCGAGCAGAAAATACACTCCATGGCCGCCCACGCCTCACTGGAACTTTGATTCAATTGGTAAAGGAAAACCACTCCAAGACCGTCGTACTCAGATCGGGAAAATGTCACTCACGCAAGTCCTCCACTGATGTCGATACCAGCAGATACACCGTAGATTTTGTTGGAACTTTATTCACAACGCAATTCGACGCATCTATCGTGAGGAAAGTCTTGAAAGGCTAGACGCTCCTGTCTCCTCTGAGACCAAATGTTGCCCCAATCGTGAACCAGGGGTTCAAAGACTACGAACAGCACAAAGAAAGTGCGCATACAAGCTGTTGCATCATATTGTGGATGAAAATAGCCGCTCTACAAGTTTCCTACTCTCTGCAAGATCGGGCTCTCAAAGGATTCCCTCGGTGGGCTGTCGTGGGCTCTCGGTGGCTCATACTGGGAGGTCCTCAACCGTATGGACGCGCGACAGGGAGCTGAAAGAGCTCGGCGAGCGGGACGAAGGCATGAGATGGCGGCGAAGACTCACAACACTCGGAGAGACATCAGTCACGGACCTCACAGTTTTTCCCAGGTCGACGAAACGCGGATGGGCCACCCTCGCATCGGGATTGTCTGGCGATAACACCGGTCGTCGGGAACAACGTCTCGATTCGTTCCGTCAAGGCCGAGTCCAGTTTCCGCGTGGACGTCAGGCTCGTCACGTCAGCCAGGGAGCCTTACGGCTCTTCATACAGTAAGAGACAGAACACGGAGATGCGCCTTGCGCTTCGAAGCAGAGATCAGCAGGAATCGGCTCCGACGATCCGGGTCCGGATTCGGCTGCGCCAGAAGTTTTGAATGCGAATCCGAAACCGACCCTGATTGGGATTCGGACTCGATTCCGGATTTGCGCGTGGACTTTTTTGCGGATCCGAGTCTGAAACCGAGTCGAGTCCGGACCCGCCGGGGAATCCATGAATCCGGCTTTGGTTCCCGATCGTCGAATCCGGGATATCGCCATCTTTGCTTCAGAGTGCCTCTAGGAGAAAATCGCTCACGTGCTGTGAGATATTCCGTCTGTTTGCGACTGCGTTCTGTGGGTCGAGAGAAACTTAACGTTCGGAATAATTTCCGCGCTGTCGAATAATTTCGATCGCCCCCCGATTAGCCTCGAAGGGGATGCTCTCGAGCTATTTCCTCTTCTTCGTCAACCGGTGATCCCAGAATGTCAGAACCCATGTGCGCGCCGAATCGCGACTTCCTGAACACAACATTTGAGGACCCATCGCGTGAAGCCCTCACTCAACGTTAACGGCTGATCTATCCCAGTTCAGTTTCTTCATCACCCCGCTAGTTATGTTGTGATATGGTCGTTTTGCGCAGCTACGGAAACTCAAAGCAACGAATGTCATGATAAGCTCTCAGGGCTTCATCGCTTGGATTCTATCGAGCTGGACACATATTCCACCATTCACTTTCCCGGAAAATAGTCGTTCAGAAGTGCAACCTCGCTCATTGAGGACACTCCGGTCGACTCATTCAGAACACGCAGCTGTCATCCACGTTATTCACGTTTCGTCCTCAAGATACAGAGCGACTGATCTTAACGGCTGTCGACGTTTTCGCCTCGATGAAGGGCGGGAAAACTTACACAATAAAGTTCCTGGCCCGCCGGTCGTTCAGTTTTCTTGTGCGAGTCCGACAGAACGTGCGGTGAATTGTCCTCGGATATGATCGTATCAACCGGCGGTTTTTCTACGATCTCTAAACGGTGATGTCGACTCATGAATCTTGGAATATCCGGATTTCGAGTTCAAGCTCCCCCTCCTTCATTCATCCGTCCCCATCTCGCTAATGGACATGAATGTTCAATACATTGTTGACATATGTACATCATCTAGAATGCGAATTGACGCGCGAGCCCACACGGCGGAATCAGGATGAGGGCCCGTCGCGGGCATCGTCGAAGGTTGGTACGCTACTGACCCTGCGTCGGTCGGCGGCTGACTATGTGGAAATCTCCGCGAAATGGTGATGCCGATGATTGAAGAGCGTGTCTGATTTCCAGCACAGCGAGCAATTATAGCAATATTTCGATTCATTATTCCGGTGTAGTGGAATTCCAAATATCGACACAGGGCTGAATCGTGGCAGTCTAGGGGGGGTTGTGGGGAGAAGCGCCCGATTCATCGAATCGAAGTTGCTGTGATCCGCACCGCTGTGGGGTTGTTTTCTGGGAGCGTGAAAATCAGCATCCTCCCCGTATCGTCGACACGCGCTGAAGTGCCTAACTACAACTCACTGAGCCTCAGCCTAGTGTGATTGACACGACACTTTTGCCGAATGATTTCAGAAGGAACACTTCGATCTCGTTTATACTTCCCACATAGGGAGGGAGGTCGTGAGGATTTAACTTGAGGCAGTTCCCGGAGAGGCTTTCGTTGGGAACCGCCATCTTGATACACAAAGTCGGAGAAGCAATCGGCTGATCCTGGATTTGATAACGTCAATAGATGGCCCGCGATGAGAGCTTCCTCGTAAGAGCTCGGTCCACTTCCCCCAACGGCGAGACGATGGCTGTGAGAAATACGACAGTGCGAAACAGGAGACTACGACAATGTTTTTTTCTGACTCTCTTCAAAGCGCATCGATGGCGATCTCCATGCACCGAACAATCCACTCGCGAGCCCCTTCTCTCCAGAAAAACATGCAGAAACCACCAATGCGATACTTCGAGATTCCGGTTATCGAGCTCACGGGGTACATTCTGCGGTTAGATGAGAAGAACGCAACTCTCTCCTCATGAGCAGTCCCAACACCCCATAAAAGTCGTTCCATGCTCCGTTTCGCTTACAGACTCGTCTGCACTCTACTCCGACCCGGTGTGCTGTTTTCAGTGTCTACGCTCAGAATCCAACAGTTCGGATATCTCGTTCCGCGTGTTTTGTGAATCATCGGTATCCAACTTCCCGCGAACGACGTAACATGGAAATCAACCCCACCGGAATCCCGCAGGAGGATAGCGTGGCCCAGAATAGACTCAGAAATAAGAGTTGTATTCTCGTGTGCCTCTTCGTGATCTGGGTTGTTGCCATGTACTGCTGCGTCCACTGGGCAACAGGCGATACCAAAGACTTTGTGGTCTGCGTGTGTACAGCGACAACTCTAACAGGTGGCGCCGCTGCCCTGGTTCTGATATATTATCATTATCTACCATGGCTCGAGGAGCCCGAGGACAATCTCGAAACGCCAGATGAGCCTCTCAACGACGTGATGACTGATTTCAACTCACAGCTGAGAAGCCGATTCAGGAATACAGATATCTATATGTGAGGAAGAGCTCAAACGGAAGCCGAACAGAGAGAATCCCTCGGAAGAGGAGAATTAGCGTGCAGGAATTAGAGTTTGTCAATAAATGCTTGAAAAGGGCCGCTCCAAAACAACTTAATTGTTTTCATTGTATCATTGAGCCGCCGTGGAATCATGTTCACCGGTTATGTAGCTCCGCCCATGGAACGTCCTCTCAACAGCCGTCGAATACTCCGCGTAGCCTCTGAAGACTCTCGTGTGGATTGTGACTTCCGACTTGGAGTCGCCATCAAAGATCTCCCTGGTTTCTGAAATGTGGACGCGGACAGAATAAATTGTGGTAGCAAGTTTTCTCACGACATGGAACGACTGCGGAAAACGAAATGTTCGTAAATTTCGGGGTATACACAGTGGAGTTCGGAAGTTCTTATCGGCTCAGAGGTCTTGCGAAATCTTGCGTGAATCTTGACTCACAGAGCTGACCAACATTACACCATCCGCTGGTGAGACAGCGGATGCGAGCGACGGCGGTCTGCGGCGATTCTCAACCAAATGATGTGATCGGGCTCTCGCAGAGCTCTTCCAGTTCAGCGTGTCGAGGAAACGATAAGCTCTTCACAAAGCAGATCACATCGATATGGAACTGTGACCCTGTGTGTCGCCTCATCCTCTTTGGATCAGCTTGACCATTGATTGGATTCATTTAGTGACATCTTACGAGGTGCGAGCATTGTGGAAGGAATACCTACTTCGCTCGTGCGTTCGGTTTCGAACCCCACGAATACTGTAGAAAATCGAACCAACTCCTCGTTATCATTTATTAGTCCTGGTAGCGATCACGGAATAATCATAGCAAGATGAATCGTCATGGCTTACTCAAGGTCCTCACTCCCACACATGTGTTTTTATTCCGAATCGGTGAGTTTGGACGAAAATGGACAATACCGACCGCTGGAGACGTGATTCATGGTGTCCCTCCTGGAACCCTCCTGGAGATTCACCCCCTCCCAATGATTCGACAACACAGAACTTGAGCGTAAGCCACCTTGATCTGCATTGCTCCATTCCAGGTGAATTCAGCGGCAAATGGCGGACATTTTTCTCAGACTTCGATTGGTCCAAGCTTTCGGAAATCCGTGTGGATGCGGCCGAACGAAAGCACCCGGAAGAAGTGCCGCTCACGGGTGTGCGCTCGTTGCGGTTATACTCATAGAGAACAAGCACCGTTTGCTTTCTTTTCGCGATGTTCGGAGCGAACGATGAAACTCGATCTCTCAATTCCACGAAATTTGAGAAGTGAGCTCAACGGAGCGTGTATTCGGAGAGTCAGCGGCAGCAATTTGTAACTAAACGATGCAAGCGCTTCAGGAACCTTAGCGACAACGCTAGGCGTTAGCATGGGAAATATAATTTTATTTCGTTTCGAGCCACCATGGCGCTGCTCTCCACTGGGGCATCTTTCCAAAGGTTCAGTTGGGATGACATACCGGTCCACAGGGACCGTTTCGCCCCGCAGAGGGGACCTGATACTATTTGTCAGGGCCTGATTGAGAAGTTTCGCGAATCGGGCGAGGTCCTCCTCGAGCCGTGTGAGCTGCGTCATTTGGTCCTCGATAGGCTCCATGGAGACGTTCTCGACTCGAGTTCTCCACCTGACACGTTGCGAAGATCTGTTTTGGGTGTTTTCCCGTCTTTTCGAAACAAGGGAAGATCACACCGGCGAATACCGTGATGCGATACATCTCCAAGCATGGCTGAGGCTTCTCGGGCGTGAAAGCCCGCATTATACAAATTGTGATCCGAGCGATCGACGTCAGAACGTTGGTGACGTGACTCTCAAGATTAAAACTTTCCGTGATGTGCATCCCAGATCCTTGATCTCGGAGCGTGCCTCGAGATTCACGCCATCCAAGTGTTCCGATGAAACGGGGTCTTGTGTCGACTCCGCTCTTGGGAACGAAGTCGCAAGGACAAAACTTCGACTCGGGCAATCGTGCTGATTGCGTACAATCGACAATCAATAGTTATCGGACTAGGGTCTTGCTTTCACGGCCTCGAAAAGGCAGAACGCGCTGTTTTCACAAACTGTATTTCGCAATGATGATGTCTACCATCCATGGTTCGTGAGTGAGTAGCGAGTCGAGGGTCGACCCGTCTCAGAGATCGGATATATGTATGATCCTCTGCTCAGGCAAATTATGAATTCACTGTCTTCAACTATGGTTTCATCGATCTGCTGCCAAAGACCAGTGACCACATTGGACATGGCTCTAGCAAGCAGACCGGTTCCGCAGCGACTCGATGATTTGCTTCTGACTGCTTCCATTCAACGATGTTTGGTCGTCTCATTGGAACGTGAGTTACCGGAGAGGGACTAACCAAACCCACGAAGCGCTCCGGAGAAACGAAAAAATTCCGGACGGCTGCGACCAAGGCTGTGGCTTTCAGGTGCATCTCTTGAATCATCGGTGAAGTCCTCCCTCAGCTCGATATCAAATCCCTCGTTCCTCCCTGAGAAGCTGGCAGCTCTGGGATTCTACGAGCTGATCATCACTCTCGCCTGGAACTTCAGGCTCTTACATCACTCACTGTTCACCAGTCAACGGATAAACGGGTGGTTGGATGGATGGATCGATGAATGATTACCTATTGCGGAGGGACGCAACTCCCCGAAGCCAGCTGTTAGGGTCGGGTTCTCCTAAAAGAGCTGGTCCAGAGAGATCCGGCTGACAGGCTCCGCAGCGCATCATGACTGCGTAGTCGGAATCGGCAACTCCGAATGTCTTGTCAGATGATCTCGTCAGAATCGGATGTTCTCGAAGCTCCAATAAACCAGAACCCGATCCTGCACATCGGGATTCCTCGTTATCCCCCACAAACCTGGTCTCCGAGATCCTCCTGCCAAGAATGCCATGCATGGACTTTAGGCCTGCATAACATCGGAGATCAGAGAGACTTGGGTAACGCTGTCCGGTCTCCAAATCGTTGCCCCCAACCCCAACGGAATGTGCATATCTTGCTCCAAGAGCTACCCGAGTGACTGGGAGGGCCACTTCGATCCCAATACTTCATCCTCGCTTCGTTTCTAGATATCGGGTAACCGGTAACCAACCGTATCCGAGTCATCTGTCCCGTTTCTGCGGCTTCCACGGCCAAAGATTCTCGGCTGCTTTTGCCCTCGTTGGCCTCATGGTAACCAGAGTAACGTTTCATTGTAGACCTCGGCTTCGTTGATTTCTGCAGTCGCACCTCCGAAAGGACGTGCCGGGAGGACCCTCGAACGGATTCGGGATCGTAGACGACGCTCGAAACCAGAGCTTCCGGAAATATGGTTTTATACCGTGCGGAGAGCCCCAAAAGAAGCTGCGAGCAACGGTTGTGCGCCGCCAGATCTCGTGAGTTTCCGGCTTGATAAAAATTGCGATCTCGAGAAACTCCTTGGCGAATCGGAGCTCAGATGTGCAGAAAAATATTAAGGAAAGTTTCGCTCCAACACCCAGCTAATCTCACTAGAAAGCGGGTTGAGTTTTCCCGAAAAAAGGGTGGTGGAACGGAAGTGTTCATCAGCTAACCATGAACTAGAACTTCACAGGGTTTCGACCGTCATCAAGAGAGGCAGAGCGGAACGATGCCCCCCTCCCCTCCCACGCCGGGGGACGTTAAGGCTGACAAGAGGAACTTGGATAAACGCTCACTTCAAGGTGGTGCCACACACCGTGCTCGCGTTTGATGGCCAACCATCGTTCTTGGTCAGGTCGTGTTCGCCTGTGACAACACGAAGTCTCACGAGTCAACGAAAACATCGAACAAATACAGTGAAGACGATGAACTCAGCTCATCGTTTCGGGGTGAAGGAATGGGGACCACTCGCATTCGCTACACAGCCCGGTGTCGGTTGGACTGGGAATTTTCCTAACTAAAGTCGGCTCAGATGCACGGTTCTCGATATTGGCACGGCTCGTCCTGGCGTCACTCTTCCGGCCCTATGGACGCTTACCTACCGAGGGAATCGTCTCTTGTTGGATTTGCTGCGCCTGAAAATCTGAATCCGGGGCGGATCCGAATGGCGGATCGCCCCTCTCGAATTCCAAAGGCTGATCCGCTTCTCGAACCTCATTCGTATTATCTCTGCACTCTGCGGACTCTCCCCACGGAACGGATCGAGCACTCAACCCTCGTAAAGAGCGCGCCCCTCCTCGGAAAGCGCTCGACCCGACGAGACCATGAAACCTCGAAACCTTTCTGAGTAACTCCAGAAGCTCGATCTGCGTTCCCGCAGTGGGACTCCGAGACCGAGATGAGTTTAATCGGACCTCACAGAACTTATTTATTGATGCCTCCTTTTCAGATCAGAGGAGTGAGCCCAATATCGATTAATGCTGTCCGAGGGAAGAATTAACTGGGATCCATTGAAGAATGATCAGCTGTGGCGGCGACGAGCGGCTGATTTGTGACTACCATCATTCCTCAAGAGTCGCACTGATCGAGCCCGAGCATTCTCCCGCTGAGACGAGTTCCATCATCGCAATGTCGACCCTTCCGAGCTCAATCTTAGACGAACAGTGCGTAGAAACATAGGAAACTCCGCCCCAGCTCACCCACTGTTTTCGCACCTGCGATGTTTTTTTTCTCATCAAGAACGAGGAGTCTCGGCGTCCCCTGCCCCAGCCGTCTCCCGGAAGGCTCGGCAGTCCTTTCAAAGCCTGGGGCTTGGATTCAAGGTGTCTTCGAGTCGGAAGCTTCACTGGAATCAATTCGCAGTGTTAAAGGATCTGATCTGCATATTCTCTATCGCCGAATTCTCGCTCTTGCTCAGACACGGCAGTCCCCCAAACTCGATCAATTTTAGTTGTTCGAATCGAACGAACTCAGCCGGTTCGGGAAATGAAATAGAGGAAGACGCAAGTTACGCGCGAATTGCTCCAAGTGGAGAGAGCTATGAGTGTAACCTGATTTTTGTGAGCTTTATTCCACGGGAAGTCGTTTGCGTTGTTGTAATCTTGATATCATAACCGACGTCGTCTCGAAGCAACAAAGATATTGTTCTACTAGCCCCGTGAATTTGACTTCAACTAACTCAGATTGTCGAACAGATCAGCCGAGGATGACAACTGTTACTCCTCGGCACCGGTTTCTCCTCGGAGAGTACCAAGGAAACCAATCGGTTCCTGAAGCCCGGATTCAAGCACCGTCAACCGGCACCGGAGGACGCGTGGCTTGCGTGATCCATTGGATCAACCTGCTCGCCTCAGATATTTGATGCCAGAACCTTCAACGTCTTCACGTCCCGCTTCGAACCACGCCCCTATTAGCGTTTGAAAACGGTTTCCTCCACAGCAACAGTAAACAGAATCATCCGGGACACTCTTCGGGTTTCCCAACAGGCATCCGAAAGGGATCTCACTGGAACTTTCACTGTGACTCAGCCCCCAATGCTGGCGAAGCTCACCACTGAAGTTGAGCGGAAACGAACATCCGGCCGCTGCCATTTCTAGAGGGGTAAGCTTTCTTTCGTTCGGACGGCCCAGCCTCGGGTGAAATATGGCTCCAAGGACTGTTTGACCCGTCAGCGAGTCCCGTTCACCATACCTCTCCCATATTCCCATCTCGACGAGCTCGAGTCTGTTGCCGCGTGGCTCGTGCTCGGCGCGGAAAAGCATCAGTTTGTGTCCCGAGTTCGGCCGATGCAGGCCCCGAACCCATCGTCCTAATGCAAAATTCTTCCCTCGTGCTCGTTGAGACGCTCCTCGTGGAAGCTCCTCGGAGGAAAGCTCGGGATATACCAGTAGCTGCGTGCAGGTTCTGCAGCAAAGGACGGATGTTTTCGATTTCGAGTGGAGGTCGGATTCCCGAAAAGTCCCCAGGCCTGTTGGAGCGTAACCCGCCATCGGGTGGCATCAGCTGGAAGGACCGATACAGAATCCAGAGCCTATTGTCATGATGGTTCTTCGCTCATGAACCGTAATTTCCTAGAAATTTCGAGCCGAAGCCTCCCTTTCCCGAGCTTTCCTCAGACCCTCGCGGCTCGGAAACCTGACCCAGCTGAGGGTTCCGCGGAAGGGCTCCGGGTATGTTACGCATCTTCTCGTCCAGGATATATAGGAAGTATTGGAGGGTTGTAGACGAAGAAACGGATCGTCTCCAGCTCCGAAGGGAACGATCTCGATCGATTTGAGACGTCTTGATGTATGCAGACATCTGGTTAGCAGATGAGGTTCATCGCAGTTGAGCCTCGTCTCCATGTCTTGGTGGTCCGAATGGCTCCTCCCTGGGAAGGGACGCTCCTCGCTCAGACCGAAAAATCGTGGAATCTGAATGGGTTTCGAAATCCTGAATCATACTCGTGTCGTTTCCGCCGTCGAAGCCGCGGGGAGCAGACTAACAAACCTGTACGCTGGATGGGGGGAAGCACCGCTCAACCGGAGATCCGAAAACCCGGTATCCATGTATAGTACAACTTCTATTATTTCAACTGGTTGATGCGAAAAAAAGTTGAAATAATGGGGAGATGACGAAATCACCCACATTCTTGGACTCCGCATTCGATTCGGGAATGAGAGTCTGAGTTCGGACGCTAATCGCTCCAGAATGATACGAGATACATTGACGATGGACGATTCTGAACGATGGATTCATCTTCCACATAAAAATGCGCTTCCGGTCGACATCATTCGGCCTGTTTCGCAGAGTTGGAATAATCGAGGTTGAAATGTGAAAGGTTGAAACAATCGAAGTTGTTCTGTACTTCAATCTCGGTTTCCCGAGTCAATGTTCAATACCCCTCCTCTGGTGCGGAGTGAACACGTACATCCATGTGGCCGCGGTGTCGCCGAGCGAACGTTCCGAATCGAGTGTCCATCCTGGTTTTCGTGAATACGGAACTCGACCGACAGCGGGCGAGAATAGCGTGCACTGTCCGGCAAAATATCTGAACGTTGGACGAGGACAACTCCCGAACCAGTGAGCCCCGAATACTTTGGTGAGGCGTTCGCAGGTGCATGTCGCAGAGACCGGGGATGGGGGAAGCTCGAACGGGAGATTCCCGTTTCCTGGAAATTGAAACGCGCATCGATGCTGTCGAGGTCGCCAGTTAAGCAGGTTCCAGGAGCCGCCGATCCTCTCAGTGAGGTCCTCATCGGCTCCGAGAAAAGGCGGTGTGATGCGTGCCAGTTATTGAATCGAATGGTTGCCTCTGAAGTTGTGGAGTGCATGGCTTGTGGAGCTGTCTCCTGAGCAGGATCGGTCAGGTTTCGCAGAGACTCCTGGGACCAGCAGGACACCCTCACGTCAATCAAGCAGGACACCCTCACGTCAAAAAGTACTGTCGTATGGGGATAACGTCTGTGTTCGGCACGAGAAACAGCAGATGAAACGACAGTTGTCGCCTCGATAGAACTCCCGTGCCATTTTCGCTTCCATCTTGCCGTCTTTTAAAATCGAAGGTTGATTAACGACGGAATGCTCTAAATGGTAGTGCGGTTGACAGAGTTTTTCGCAATCGCGTATTTATATTTTAATCCAGCTCACCCTCGCTGGCGACGCAGAGAGGATAACTGTCTCCTCCTTCTGAGCTTTGTCGGAATTCTGACGACAGACACCGATCTTGAATGCACCATCGGAGATTCAGTCGCAAACCATAGAAAGTTATCGTGAGCGATGGGTCTACGATTCGCCGCCAAGCACAAGTTTGGAACGCTGGTCCCCACGGCGCCATCCCCGCGATTCTGCGGAGGTTGTTTTGCTGCCGATGATGTTGGGCTCATCAGCGACGATCTCGGTGTTTTCGACCACTCCGAAATAGAGCGCAAACGTACACTGCTCTCTCCTTTAACTCTATTAAGGGTTGAAGTTACAACTTGTAACTATGCGCTCGGCGACCTGCATCACTGTGGCGCCGTGAGTCTACATCACGACGGCTATTCAGGAGTTTGCCTCAATGGTAACGGCTTCGAATCGATATCGAAGAACGATTCGATGTATGTCCAACTTGTGAACGGTACCTTGTCTTCTGAGGAGCTGGAAACCGAGCAGCGTTCTCCATCTGCCGCACTGGTGCCCTGGGTGCTTGAAGCTCTCTATCGGACGCACCGTTTTCCGATTCGGTCCGATCGTCTCTCCCTACTTCAAGGAATCGTAGGCGCGCCATCGGATATCGCTCCTTTCGCCGCCTGGACTTGCCCGGAGGACGTGTTCGGGCCTCCTCGGCGTTGCCAGGTTCGACGTAATCCATGAGAATTACGTCATTGACATCGACGGTGCACCCGTTTCAGCGAGTGCGTTTCCGTCATAATTCCATCAGTCGCTCATGGATGGCCGTCGAGCTAAGAAGATCCTCATCAGCATGAGTGCCAGATTTTGTGAGTCAGCAGCCAGTGACCAAATCGCGGCAGCCTGGTTCATGTTTTCCGGGCTTCCCGTGATGATTCTTGACTCGCGGGCTGATGTAAAGTACACCAAGAGTGCTGAAGTGACTTGGTCTTTGGAACGGCGCCCAAGCATCGCAGAACAACCCGGGGGGAACACGAGCAGAGCTCGAGCGTGTGTATCGGAAGTAAGGATCTAGGTACACTTGGGAAACTCACAAACATCGGGCTGCGCGGTCTTCCAAGAAAAATCGATAGCGAGTTTCCGGCTGCGCGTGGAGCTTAGATCGTCCTATAGCATTCTAGACCGCACTCCAACGTCATGTTTGCGTTTGTACTCCATACTTTCTCCACAAGGCTGAATATCTGCACGAGTTCTGATCAGAGGGGCAACCGTCGGAGCTCCCTTCAAGTCGGACGAGGGTGGATGGTTTACCCTGAGGGCATCCGGAAATCGGTTATTCCGAGTGGTGGGCCGGACTTTCGTGAACTTGACAACAACAAAGTCCTTGCCGGAGGAAGTTCGTCAGGCCAACTGTCCCGGTGATAGTAGCTTGTGAGTATCTCAACACAAAGTTTGTGCTTCTCCCCCTCAGCAAAATGGCTCACCTCTGTCAACCAAGGGATGTTTCATGGCTCATTCCCGTGGAACGTGCTTGGAGTGGAATGCTGCGGAAGTGGAGCGTCAGACGTCGTCGAGCGCTTTCGAAAATGGGGCTCCCGGAAATGCTCAGGAGGGCTACAGAGGAAGGGCAAGATTGTTCGCCCTACCGAAAAGTGCTCGATCGGGTCACCTCGAAGGGGCACATGTCCTTCAAAAACTGGACCTGGACCAGCCGAAATCTAGACCAGCGGTCGGCACGCCCCCGGTTGACGGTATTGGGAAAGTTAGGCGTTAGCGTCCCGAAGAGGAGTTTCGATCTGATACTCAACTTTGCTCCCATTATCATTCATTCTCTCAAGTGTCTTCCTGAACAGTCCGAAGATGCATCGAGGGCGCGAGCATGTAAGGCGATCCCCCTCTACAGCGCTTTCCTTCGAGCATCTCAAAGACAGTGGCAGTCGTTTCCCTCGTTAGGGATACACTACAACTTCGATTTTCTCAATCAATCGATGTAGAGAACGGTTGAAAAGTCTAAAGTTGGAAAAATCAAAGCTGTACCGTAGTATCAAAATTGGCCACCCCCTCCTCTCCGATACGCCACTGAGGTACATCCTCGTGAACACCACGCTGATCCGTGGGCAATAACGAACGTTCGAGGAGTCATTCTGCACTCCTCTCCAGGAGCAGCTCACCGATATACGATGTTGATGGCAGACAACATCCTAGAGGAGTAACAGCCCGCACCGAACTTTGTTCGCTCGAACCCTTTTATCGCAACCGGTGTTTGTGAGGAAATTTCAGGATCAAAATTCGAAACACAACCGGAGGTGAGGCTTGCGAGCTTCTCCAGCAAATGGCAGCAGCATTGGCATTCATCAAGTGATCGGCAAATGTCGAGATACGCGAGAGTGCGGCTCCCTGGAAGGGAGTCCTTTCTTCCTTCCGCTACATGCCTCGAGCTTGAATGCCCCCTGTTTTTCAGGGCTGACATAGGAAAAATAATTCTGCGGGTACTCCTTTATTCCAAATGTGCATATTCTCGACTCTGAGTTCCGATGAGCCGAGAGTGATCAAGCCGTGATCTGAAGTACTGTCCGCTCATTAGCAAAGCATTGCCAACACCTCTTTGAGACGGACGGAAGGAGTAAAGGCCTTAGCTTCACCCGGTCCGTGGTTGTATGCATACAGCCGGCTTTTGCATACGAATGGACCTGTATTTGAGAAAAGAAAACTCCTGATTCTCACCTGCGCTCACTCGTAGAGCGAACCACATTATCGAATCCGTAGTTCGACTTCGAATGAAATCCAGGAAAACCAGGACTGGTCACGGCTCTATCGAAACCCACCACAGCAGCGGAAGGAGGTTTCATGGGGAGGTGTTGTTCTACGATCGTACGGTCCTGGATGTCTCTCGGAATATTCCGCTGTTTCCGCGGAAAATCTCATCAGTTTCGTGTTTCTGCTCCCTGATTCTGAGTCTTTTGTTCCTCCCCTCCCCTTTATTCCTACATCACAGGCTCCCTTCCAGAAACCAATCCGATTCCCTGGAGGTTCAATCAGCCTGTGGGGATGGGGGGATCTTCAGCGAGATCGAACTACGGTCCGGTACTCCAGTGGATTGTTTTCGACCTGGCAGTAGATGTTCGCACGATCTATGGATCAACGAATGTTTGTTCCGTTCGGAGGAGTGCCCGCCGCTTCCTGACATTAGCCGTTTCAAAAAAAAACTCGATCAGGCGGCCTGCCCCTCAGTTTCAGCCTGGATTCCTGGAGCTGGGTGCAGAGCCCGAGCGCCGATACTGCGTCCTATTGCACAGGCACTCTGAGGTGTACATACATAACTGGCACCGATTGTCACTTCTCAGGATGATTGTTGACTATTCCTCCATCGTTTCTGATAATCGATAGAAGCTTCCAACGGAAAGCTTCACCGTTGCCTGCGTGACCTGAGAATCATGTACATATTCTGAATCAGGGAACGAGCCATGGACCAACTGCCACGGCGTTCTAGTCGTTCATCGCTGTTTTCGCTATCTCTCTATTCGCGATCGGTCCCTCTCGAGATTCACATGCGCAACGGACCCCGTGAAGTGACAGAAGGAGACCGCCTCTAAACTGAAATTATTCGGTGTGAAACTCTCTGAAGGGCGAACCGAGACAGGAACGGATCCCCGTCAGGTGGAATGGATTTCGAAACATACGAAAATATGGTGGGTTTTAGAATAACCTGGGAGGATTCTCTAGAGCACGGTCGCACCTACTCTTATTCCCCTGATGGCATGGAGAATACAGTGTGAAATGATAGCGCATATGACCGACAAGTTCATTGTGCACGTTCGGAATCAACGAGGAATCAACGAGGGATTGCGAAAGTCATGAGCTTTGCGGGGCTGAGAAGAATGGAAAGGGCTCGAGATTGGTGTTTTAAAATATTGCTCGGGAGCGCTCCGACCGGGAGGCTGAAGCCAACGTTTGCCTCCGGGGTATGCTGAATCGCGGAGAAGTCAGCCACCGGACGGCCTATTGTTTCCGTGCTCGAGAGAGTGTTTGCACAGAGAGGGTGCATTGGCTGCGACGACGACGAGTAGCAAACGACGGTGTTCCTCGAGCGCAGCCGCACGAAGCGTAATGCCGAGCATTTTATAGACTGTCTGAAGTTGGTCAGGACACTCGGGCCTGAATTGTAGCAGTCGGGAGACCTGAGTGAGACGAGTTTCACGACCATAACGAGTGCGATTATCAAAACGCCGAAAATATGCAGTTCCTGGAAAGGCTGAAACTTTTCCGGGAAGGATTTCTCGACGAACCACGATCACGAGCCGGATACATCAAGCCCAGTGAATATCGAGTTCAATCGTGGGGAAATGACTATCTATCGTTCTCGTAGGGAGGAAGTTCAGCTTTTGAATAATGATCGCCGATACTCGGAACATCCTCGTCCGATGCGAATGGTAACGGTCGTTCATCGACCGGATGAACGCGATCTGCTCAAAACGAGTGAGGATCTGCAGGGGAATGCGTCAGCGGTTTCTCGTTTCCCAGGCGTCTATAATCCGCCTGACCTTGTCCACTTTCTGCGAGCGTTTGTTCGTGCTCCGGGGCTGAATCGCCTCCTCGAGCGTTCCCACACCCACGAGCATTATTTTCTCTCGCCAGCCGTGAAAGCGTGTACTCCTTTAGAACTGTATTCATACACGGCGGCAGATTTCGCAAACTTGGTCATTCCTAATGGGCGAACACTGAAAGTGCGAACTGCCGGCGGCGAAGTGTGTTTAATCGCTCTCGCGGTGCAGCATGTGGAGGGTCTGTCATGATCCACCTCTACCAGAGGGCTTTTTTTCTGCACGAGGCGGAGTTCTTAATCGGTGAGGGAGTCTTTTCAGATTCGAACATCCATTCACCGTTCCGAAGGATTGAGTTCCAGCCACGGATGGCAAGTGAAGATTCGGCGTACCTACATATATTGCACGGTGTAGAATGCTCGCTAATTGAATCAGCGTTTGATCACGGCACTGATTTTCGCGTTCGAACACACATCCGGCGTTTTTCAAGCGCTATAGAGCCCCGATTATGTCATCGATTCCTATCCCGACCCCGATAATTTCCAGCACTCGGATTTCAACGTCAATTATTCAAACCATTTCTATCCAAACCCCGATAATCTTCACTCTGTGAGACAGGCCGGAGGGAGTTGACTGGAAGCGTGTTTTTAGAGGGATTTACGATCCCGAACAGCCGCTAGTCCGAAGAGGAGCATTCGAGGACGATTCGATCCTTGGCCAGAGGAGCTCGACCCTCAATTTTGAAAAACCTCAGAAGATGAACATGAACACTTGCTTTCGAACCGTGATTGGTCAACTACGATCGGAAAATCAATGTTTTTCCCATGATCATAGCCGAGCCCTTTTCAAGTGGTTCACTCGAAAGTGATCCCTGGGAATCCCGATGTGGAACCGGAATTCGAGGGGGAAGTTTGTCTCGAGACACAGCCATTTAGTCCGCAGGAGACGGACTAAAGCGAAGATGTAATGAACATTCCCACGGATTGGTATGAGAGAGCGTTTTCGCCGGGAGTGAAGAAGAGTCAGGAGCTCACAGGGAACCGAGGCAAAGTCTTCCTCCGTCTGATCCATGCACGTCCCGCCTCTAACGGTATTAATTCGAAAAGCCGAGAAATTTCTCGGCGTGATTCATTCGACTCCACAATTTACATCCCTCTTGCATGAGTACATCCAGTCATGGATTGCTGTCATCGAAGCGGGTGCCTCTTGTCCAGTACCGCCGCGTAGAATGACGCGCATTTGAATGCGATGAAGAACTTATCCAAGCTAATCAACTGATGAGAACGAACATCGATCGCGAGTCGTTACTACGGAGAGGAGTTGGATCGCCTCGTGCGCTAGTGAATCGCCAGTTCTCAACGGATTCTGGATTTTCAAAATGGGCTCGATTCGTCCTCCATCCCTGTATAAGACGAAACCAATAGCGCACGGATCCAGCTTATACTCAAACAACTTGTGAAGTTCAACTTGTGAAAAGATCACTCTTCATTCCCCCTCATTTTGGTCTCTCCGCAGAGCCGCCCGTTGCTCACCGGAGAGGCGGTTTCAAGGATGCTTCCGACAGAAAAAAGGGTCATTTTCGCGCGGTGTATCCGAAAACCTGTGGGTTCTTATTCAACTTATCGACCCTGATTCGATCGAACATTCTCGGTTAGGGAGAGGCATGATGAAAGTGTGATCAGGGAGTCACCGGTGCAGTGCGTTGCTTTGATGATCGGTGGAGTGTAATTTTTTCGAGTTCTCTGAGTTCGCGCTGCATCCGGTGGTGAGTGCATTTTGGAGAGGGATGGGAGACGAATCGAACCCATGTTGAAAATCACGAATTGAGAATTGGCGATTCACGGGCCTGTTGAAGTTGGGAGTCGGAACAAAGTGGAAAGGCGACTTCGACATGTTCTAGAATCATAAACTCGAGAATTTCAGGAACGAGAACTGAAGAGACACACCTCTGAAACGGAAGCGGCCATGCGTGCACATGAAACATCCAATTAAAATCAGATGCGTCTTTTAGGCGGCAATCCAACCGAGGAAACAGACTTGAAAAATATCCACAAGCGGCTGAGGAGAGGAGAACGACCATGATCGTCGCTCACGTCACAGCCGGGCCCTTCCTGAGCGGCCTCGTTGAAGATCATTGAAGTGGTTCTCAAAATGGTCGATTTGGACCAATGAGTTATATCGACGACCATCGATGCCGTAAGGCGATGCTCGACGTCGCGAGGAACCTGGTATCACCTTCCTGAATACCGGAAAGCATGGTCAGATGTGCCCCGGGGTGATCTCTTCAAACCAGTAATCAGCCGTCTACCCCCAGGGATTCATATGGACCACTCTGAGAACCATCATTATGGGTATCAATGAGTCAGAATATCACTCGTCGAAAGTGCGAATCATCCGAATCACAGCGTTCTTCGTAAAAATCAAGGCGTCTTGAATTCCCCGGAAAGCTGTAGAAATCACAATGTAAATCACCGCCAAAAAGTTAGGATACACCCCATTTTAGATCGGAAACCAAACATATGGTAGCACCTGAGATATCCGAGGTCCCCCGATCGGGAAGAGCAACATACACCAAGCGACTTCGTTGATGGAGCTTCGTTGCTATCATTACTTCGACGGGCAATTTGTTCAATCGCCCGTGAAAGGTTGAAGAGCAGCTTCATGAATCGTCGCAGGATAACGGTACGCCCGTGATTCATCCTTCTCAAAATGACTAAGCTTGGTACCGAATTTTAGATCCCCATCTTCATTGGGTCTAACGAAACGATCATTAGGAACCCCGTGGTGGTCAGCTCTCCGGAATCGGGTCTCATGGTCGCGCGAACACGTTTCATCCTGCTCGTATCTTTATCCAAGACTTCGTTCGCGGTTTCTGCCCACCACTCTCGGAGGACACCCCACAGTATGTATGGATTCGTGACCGGGGTGCGGTGTATCGGGATAGGGTCGGGACAACGACGTTGAGACTCGAAGAGTGGAAGAACAAGGGAGTATCTAATCGAAGATCACCACTCTTTTCACAGCGTCGCGGGAAACGCTTCGTTGTACTTGATTGTAGGACACAACACGGGGCATACCGGATGTCTCGATCCAGATAACCTCGAAGCAGCTCGATGGGATTCAAGTGAGGGGTTCGCGGAGGCCGAGTCATGATCTCCCGTTGTTGTATGGACTCCTAGAATCAAGGATAATCTCGGCTTACAGAGAGTGAGCTCAGGGTCCTCATCCTGCTGGAATGGATGGCCCGACCGATCAGATCCCACATGATATCGTTTCGCTCTGATATGGAGCTTGCGAATAATCTCCAGGGGCGGGGGGGTCGTGTCACGAACAAAGGCGTCGGAACATTCAATCAGTGGATATCGGAAGATGGTGCTCCAGGGAATTCTTGACAACTCTCGGCTTGGATGGGAAAATTCGCAGATACTGTCCTGGTCTCGAAGAGGGCTCGCGGAAGCCCGCATTTTCGGTACTGCAAGCCCACGGTCTATGGATTGCGCGAGTCACCGCAATAGGGAGCCCGCGAATGGAAACCGCGCGCATCGTTGCGGGCTCAATGGAGCTCGCCTCCGGAATATCGACTATCACTAGCACTCAGCGGGAGTTGATGATGGTTATTTGAATAATTATTGCAACGCGGGCTCTTGCGGTCAAAGGCCCGCAGGTTTGGCTCACCGGCCTGACGCAGCAGTTGCGGACGCCCGCGAGCTTGCGGTCCTGAAAATGCGGCCTTATGCGAACCCCAGTCGCGACCGAGTCCCAGCCCTTAGCCTGGCTCGCGAGAAACAGACTAGGGACGAGGTACAGTTCGAATCTGATGATCCTGTTCCATGCTCAGACGGAGCTCTGGGGAAGAATCACGCTCTCTAGCAAAGTTGGGCATAATCATGATTTTGATTGTGAATAATAACCATAATCGAGTTATGATTTTTTCGGAGTGCGAGGAGAGGTTCCCGAGATCGATCTGACCTCTTTGGCGTCCGTGGAGGTGATTCCGGGGGCGACGGCGTCCTGGTGACTTGCCTGAAAGATGGGAGAGGCGACAACGCTCGATTCTCCCAGCTGAGCTCTCCCAGACGGTTGACCATGTATTGGTTTCATTTTCTTGAACAGAACTTCTCTTCCGATTCATGCAGTGTTATTTCACTCAGCAGACAAACAGTTCCCATTCACCCCCGCCTATGAGCTCTTGCTATCTCAAGTGGAGATACAAATCTGCGGATACGGCTAAGATCGAAACCGTTTTTGGACCTCACCGGTCACGACGCAAGTCTGGAAGCACTCCGATCGACTCAACTTGAAGCGTTGAAGTCGAAATCACAACCGACTCGACTTCGAGTGGATCCAAAAGAAAGCTTGAACGTTGCTCGAAGGGAAATTCGGAGATAGACGTGAAAAACTGAAGAAGCGTCACCCGCGCGGGGCGCTCGGCTCTCGGAGCTAGAGCATACAGAATTCAACATCTCTACCATTCACTCAGAGATTTCTTTCGAGACTCATTATGCCGGTATGACAGCTTACGGTACCGCATACGACATCTGGGTTCAGAGTTCGCGAGTTATAACGGAGTACTACGTGGGTTACTCTGGGGTAGTCTCGAAGCTTCGGGAGGGAACTCGAAATCTAGCAATCTAAAATTATTCCTCATCCCTCAACAACATATCCCGTGCGAACCGCGAAGTTCTGTGTTCCATCGTGGCGGCAATCAGCAGCAAATACAGCAAGACAGGGATTGCAACTCTCTGGAGTGCCTGGGCGCCTCAATCACTCGAGCCAGGCAGTGAAGAGCGCGGAGTTCTCGGAGTTTCGGATTCAGACGATGGAGCTCGAGGGCGCCGAGAATCCACTACCGCGCATCTTCGATACAAGAACAGTTCTCTGAAACAGATCCGCCACGGTTATTCCCCCCATCGAATTCCGACATGCGAACTGGAATGGAGCAATAACGTCAAGTTTTCACAGAATGCTCACAACGACATTGCTGAGTTCTGGATCTGGGGTCTTCAATTGCCGTGTATTCTGCTTTCGTCAACAGGTTCTCCCCGCGCCAGGGACTTCGTAAGGTCAGTGTGTTTCCGAGCAAAGGTTGCGAAGCGCGCGCACCTGTGCCACTCCCGCGAATCTTTGCACGCATATTGAAACGAGCCAGCCTTGGGAATTGGTTCATGTTCAAACCCACAACCTCTTCACGAGCCTCCTTCTGGATGCTGGGTCGCAGAAAAACCTCTCAGGAGTGGCGCTCGCTTTCACCGGCGATTCCGCTCGAGCGATAGTCTGGAGTTGACCATTATTCGTTTTGGAACCCGTGAGTGACAATCTATACTCATTTTGAATGAATAACCGACTCCGAGCATCCGAAAGCGGAAATCAGATATGCAAAGTTTTGAGGAGAGAATTGCGGGAGAAATAGTCTTGTTTGTCACTGAACCACTGGATGTCAGCAGGACAGTTCGCCTCACCATTGTTTCTTTGATTCGGGGATTGCTGTGCTCGAATGATTGTACTCAGGGTGTGAAACTACTTCAACCCCTCGCAATGAGAGCACCAATCTCAAGTTCACCCGTGCGATAGGAGGGCTCATTCGCTCTCCATTTTTATTCCCAGCCAGTTGAGAGCTAGATGGAATGCTACTTCTCCTCCGCTCCTGGTTTGCCTTTGATTTCATCCGCAACCATCTTCTTCCGAGCTTTGCTTTTCGGCTTGATGGCTCCCTCGTTTGCATGCTTGAGATAAGCCTCAACCTGAGGGTCTTTCGTCAGGAAGATCGCTTTTGCCATTCCTGCGTAATGTTTTCGTCGCATTTCTTCAAATTTGGTTTTCTGGTCGACCTTCAAAATTTTCCGAATGCACTTGAACAAGTTCTCTGCGTATTCAACATCAAGCCAAAACGATATTTCATCTTCCTCGCTCCTAAAATACCTCTTGCTTCTTAGAGACGGCAGAAAGATTGGACAATTTTCGCCGAAGCTCCTCTATGTCCACGGACAAGTTCTTCTCCCCAACTGAAGATCTCTCGAACGGCGTTTTAGGTTCGTCGATCGTCATGAAGCCGTAATCCTGGTTGAAGAGATGAACATAAGTCTAAGGGATTCCCCCCCCATCCCCCCCCCCCCCCTCCCACATATGACTCTAATTCTTTGCAAGCCTCGGAGGATTTCGGAGTGAATGAGTGATGGGCTGGAGAGACAGGCCTAGCCGATTCTCGTTCGCGCTCGCTTGTGAGAGCGCATCGAGAAATGTTTTTTTTTTTCCAACAGGACGAGTCTGCTTGGCGATCAAATTTCGTCATGATTCAGCTTATTGTTCGCAAAACTCGTCCCCCTCATTCGCCTTGACTTGCGCCCTTGTCAGAGGTAACCCGACCTTCCTACTGAGAAATGAAGGGGCTCGTTGCTTGCAGTTTCAAGGAAAAATGCACATGAATTCTATAACGGGAGCAGCTCAAAGGAGCAGGGGAGTTTTATCGTGCACATTTCAGCTAGGTTGCTTCAACAGCTCACGCAGGTACCGCAGAATGTGTCCGTCGTCGTCGAGAAGTTTACCTTCTCCGGTGGATGATGAGTCGCCTTGATATTGTCCTCATCCCAACGAATGTGGGGGACATCAGATCTGTTTTGAGATTTCAGAGCCGGTGATGCCTTGCGTGTGCTCGAGCTCGAAGATGTGAGGGACGACATTCGCTGTTTTGAATCACATTCGTTATCTTCGTCAGCATGAGACGAGGGTTTCGGTATAATACAGCTCCTCGCCTCCCAGCTCAAGCCCAAAATCGGGGATCCTGATACGCCAAGAAGGAGTCCCTGTGTTTATTGATTCGAGCAGTCGTTATCTGTCAGAAGAACAAGTGGCCTTGATTTGAAAAGCCGGAACCAACTCAGAACGGTCGAAATTGTGGAAACCCTCTCTGTCCCACCCAGCGATCGGTGAAACGTGAGCTGCCTTTGCTGAAGGCTTCCACAGTCGTCCGCTTGGCGGAGCTCACCTGCCGACGAACAGCAACGCGGAGACAAGAACAAAACGAGATTAAAGGCAGCTGCCACGAGGAACAGAGCCGGAGCTTCACCCGTCGCTCTGTGTCCTCTTGCGGATCGTTTCGCTCTCCCTCGTTGTCTCCCACCATGTGATACAGATATCGACAGTGGGAAAGAAGGCGTTCGTTGATTACCTCTGGATGCAAAAAGCCCCAGACGGTGAGCGAGATAACCCAAGTGAACTCAGTGCGCGCGAATTCTAGTTTCGCCCACGAACCGAATCTCCGCGATCGCTTTGTCCGAGTAGAGCAATGGGCCACCAGCCGAGCTCGATCTGAATACGCATATCCGCGATTTAATCTTCGATCGTTGTCGTCGAGCAGCCCTCGATAGAACTACCAAATCTGTTGGACGTGAAGCCGGCCCCGACTTTATGAGCTCCCGAGAATGCATCCCGGGGGCAGTTCAAGGTCAGTCGCGAAGGTTCGATCAGAAGGCACCGGCAGTTAGCTTATAACACATCAAGAGGATAGGGAAGGCGAATCGGAAAAGCGAAACGGAGCTCAGCTCTCCCTTGACATTGATGATACGACCGAAGTCGCACGCCGCGGGGAGTTTTCGGTGCGATGGTCACCAACGGCGCACGACTCTTGATATGATCCGGGGCGTGTTCAGTGACGAGCGAGTATCAAGAATGTTGCGGGTTCCGCCAGGATCTGGGAAGCGTCCCGCGTGAGTGCTGGAGCTGAGGAATTCGGCATCCATAGATGAATCCTCCTACCATTCAACAAGAGTCGGTCAATGATGGCGCAAAAGAACCAATCAGCGCATTCTCCGGAGATCACCACCTACTCCTTCTGGGAGCCAATCTCCTCGTTGAGGACACGAGCTCAGAAAGAAGAAGCCGAAGGAACATCGGTCTATTCGCATGAGAAACTCACATTGAATGAGGAGGGCTGTGAGTGGTATCTCAAGTTCAAGGATAGTGATATTGTCGGCAGCGTCATGTTTTCTGGAAGATTTTCGAATTTCCGTCCGAAGTTAAGAAGATGATTCTTTTACTGAGAGCTCAGATTCTCTGATAATTTTACGCTCTCGAGCGTTCAGATAGCGCATTGCTATCTGACCGATCTGTCCGCGCATCCGCGCATCCACCATTTGACCATGGATTGATAGGAGAATTGCCAATGCGACTTGAGTTCGGAAGAAAACGCGAAAATTCCGACCGATCCCCGACCTGGAAGGGGCACGTCACACATTGCGGAAACTTCTCGTCAACGAGACCTTCATTTCTCGAGAGCTTGGTGGCGTCAGAAAAAAGTTCGTGATGTGTCAACGAGAGCAACGGGTGATTTCAGCTCGAAATGGGAAGCCTCCTCAAGCCGTATTTGCCAGGAACTATTACCCAATTGGGATTCGGAGCTCGATTTCCCGTCGAAATTAACGAATGCTGGATCCTGAAACTTCGCGAAGATGTGAGCAGAAAACTCCGTTGTGATCCTGAACGCCTGGTCCTGTGGACAGATTGCAGCGCTGCCAGACAGACGATCGGGAAGTTCACCGCAAATCTCATGCGTTGTCAATGACAACGCATGAGATTTGCGGTAAACTTGTTAATGACAACTTGTCATTGTTCGGCTCTGGAAACGAAGCTATCGTGGATGACGACAGCTCGCAGGCATCCCCGTCTTTTGGTCGGAATGGATACTAGCAGAATGTTATGAAGCACGCACGATGAGACAGGCTTGGCATGGCGAGGTGCATCTGCGACAGCAGCCGACAGCAGCCGACATGACCCAACCTGATCCCTGTATGAGGAGCCCTCATGAAAACTAGTAATTTTTCTCGAGAAAAAAATGGAGTCATCGGGGCCAACGATGCTGGAGAGACGGCTTGATCGGGAATATCGCCATTGGGCACAGCCTGATAAGGGGGGTTTCATGCCACGACTCCGATTTTCGACTTTGACTGCATGGCAAGATGCCCCACTTCCAGGGAGCATATTCACACATTTAGAAAATCTCGATCGTCTCTCAAGTCCGGATGGTACGCGGAATGACACTCAGGAAGAAGACGGACCCCTCGAAAAGAGCGCCTTATACTTGAAACTCAAAGAGTGCGAAAGCTGAATGATATAGGGACTCAATCTCTGTCGCGTGGGAGAGCGAGGAGGAAACACTACAAAAACATGTAGTTTTCATTCTCCGGAGATGTTCGTTTATGTGGGGGAAAACGCTCTGAGTCGAAAAAGCTTAGGTTCACAGAATATGAAAAAAATAGGTGACAACAACGATGGAATTGCTTGAGCGAAGATATTGTGAGATCCCTGTTCTCCGACGAGTCCAACGCCACCAATCCGGTGCTCTCCTTCTTTGGTTGCGAGTCGTTATTGAGGTTCTTCCACCAGAAAGCCTCATTTTCGACGTGATGAAAAAACTTCGCTGCGCTCAATCAGACTTCACGGATTGTATTCCACCACTCTTCGTCGCTGTCCTCTTCGATCTCAGCACCGCGGTTGAGAAGCGAACTCAGTCTTGCGGCCGGTTCGATGATCTTGACGAGTTCGAGGATTTGGTTGTCGTCGCGATTGTACTTCAGCGTCAGCGTGCCATCTGCATCCAGCGTTTCGACTCGCAAGTATGAGGTTTTCTTCCAGCTCTCCAACGCAACAGAACGATACCCTCAATTTAAATTTCAGGTATAAAACTCTCTTTCCGAGGGAGCGGTCTTCTTTTGCATACGCTTCGGATTTGAAAGGCGACCGAGATTCTCTAAATTTTTGAATATGCTCTCTAGGAGTGGGGCATCACGCAAAGCAATCAAACTCTACTGCCTGAACACCCTCGATTCTGGCAGTGGCAGTCCGCTGACGGCAGAGCCGCCCCGATAAGGCCTCAGCCTGGGGGTTCCGGAGCGAAAGAGCGGCTGTCAGGTGCTGGCTCGAGGGCGAGGGATCAATATGGCGGAAGGCCTCACCCCGTACAATACACAACACAACATGTCAATGCCCTGCGACTCAAAATCCCACGACGGCCTCTAGCCAGGGAAGTGGAGTTTGTTCCAGGATCTCGGACCTCGACAGCGAGCGAACGTGGCGTACCGAGTCTTCCGTCGGGGCGCTCGATTCAAATCTTTGTGAGAGTGCCGTTGCGCGCGACTCCCGAGGTCGTACTCGTGCACACAAGTGCACATCACTTGGAATGCCCCGAAATTTGAACTGCGGCCCAGCAGGAAAGTGAGGGGATCGTCGCTCCGAATGTCGAGCCTCTCACGGAAATCGGCAAGACTCCTGAAGGAGACGACGGCTCAGAATGAAGAGCCTCCTCCGGACGAAGGTAAATTCGTCCGAGTTGTCGAACGCGGCGAAGACGGTCGCGCAATCTCGCTAGGAGAGTGCGTGGGCTAGAATTGAGCTGAAGCTGCGTGCAGTCCAAGCTTCAGTGTCTCTCGTTGGGCAGGGAGGAGGAATCGATCCGATCTCGGACAACGTTCCATTCCATGCTTCTAATTTCACAGACGTTCGAACCTTTGCGGATCACATTGGAATCAGACTCCCCGCGGAGGATGATCTGTTGTGGATAGCCCAATGTGCGCTCAAGGCGGCTCTGCCTCCACCGTGGCTGCCCGTCGAAGACTCGGAAGGTCAGTTTTTCTACATCAGGAGCGGATGCGTTTCGACACCGTTGATGAAGAGCGGGAATCAGCTCGAAATTACTTTCAGGCCGAGTCTACTATTACAACACGGTGACACAGGAATCTTGTTGGGAGCACCCTCTGGACGCGTACTACAAAATACTCGTGAAGCAGGAGCGCTTCAAGATGATCACGAAAGCTACGAGTCAACGTCAGCAGAGGAATTCGGAGGACAGCGGAACCTCACTGGTAAACGTCATTCGAGGCTGTTGCGCTTATCACCGCGTATTCTTCTTCGGGGATGTTCCCCGACAGAAGCTCGTAGTAGATTTACCTCTCCCCATATTCCTGTCTCTGCTCTTCTGAAAAGTATTTTTCCACCCCGAAAGATGTCATCGTTGGACGACGTACCACCGCTCTCGACCGCGACATCAGCAAAAGAGTCGGATAGTGTTTTTCACATGTCTCTGAGGCGGAAACCGACTCCGCATAAGAGCAAGAGCAGATCTTGTCCATCCGGGCTCAATCAGGGGCCTCCAGAGAAACACCGAGCCCCTGCCGTATCCGAAAATCAGACTTCCACGGTGAAAATCCGCGAAGAAGCCTATGTTGTCAAGGTGAGACTCTTCTTGATCAAGAATGCATGGAAACAGCCCGAGGCATTCCGCAGTTTCGGCGTTTAGGGTTCTCGTCGTGATGGGCCTCAGAGGCGAGCTGGCGAACGCTGGCAACTTCAATATACGAAAGAGCCCAGATGGGAATTATTCATCAGACCGCCTGCATCCGACGGAACCTTGCAGATGAGTTCCGAGCCTGACTCGGCCGTTTCCTCTAATTGCTCGACGCGTGGCGTCCCTCCGTCAGCGACCTCTGGGATCACTGAAGTTCAAATCTCTTATTTCAGGAGCTTGTGCTGCAGAAAAAACAGCTGATGGCCGAACTGAACAAGCTCAAGAACGAGGTACGGAAGTATCAATTCATCCGAGAAAGGATAAAGTTCTCGCCTCAAACGGAGTTGCCCAAAAGCTCCTTGAGCTACTCACTGGGTCGTCAAGACGGAGGTTGCCAAACGGACATCTCGATGGGGGCTCCAACGACAAAAACTCGCAATAGAAAATCATTTTCTCCCGGAGCAGCGTGAGTTCACTCGAAGCGAAGGCATGAGGAGACCGCGAATTCATCGGAACGCTTTAGCGGTTGCGCTCGAGCTCCGACGAGTTCGATGAGCTTGAATTTCACGACTCCCAAAGATCGATTGCTCACGCGTATCATCCTCGTTCCAGTGTTCCGCCTCTGCTCAACGCTTACTCCACACTGCCAACGACCAAACAGGAGCATCAAGCCAGGGTATCACACGACGATCTCCTCAGAATCAGTGAGAGAGTCGATCAACTTCGACAGCGACACACAGAAATCGCCCTGAAGGCGGTCAAGGAGGTTTTGGAGGATCCAATACCCGGGTAGGTTTGGTTGCATGCTCGCCCGCAACGCGAAGGAGCAGCCCATCTTCAGTAGTTTCACGGACTGTCTTTCGATTCCAGCGATCACATACCCCAGGCAAGCCGCGGCAGCCCCACGCCCAATTACCCCATTCAAACAGGACAAATGCTTGAGCCACCTCTTGATTTTCGTTCGATGAACGTCTCCAATGTTCACCCGGTGCCATCGTCAGGAGCCGTGGGAAGCTCGCCGCTATTCGTGATGCAGCCCGGTCAGCAAATGACCTCTCAGGAAGAGTGGGTCCGACGGCTCGTTAAGCTCCGCTGTGGGATCAACGAGTGCAAGCTGAAACAGCTCGCCATCAAATGACCTCGATAGAGCCGACGAGGAAGTTTACGACTGAGGAACAACTCTGTCACTCGTTCAAACTGTACACACCAACGGCACTCGAATTCCCGCCCAGTGGAAGATCAGGGACTCTGTCGTCAGTCAGATTGACGTTAAACACTGGGTGATTCGATGAACAGGGCCCCCGTGGTCCGTCGCTTCCTCCTCAGCCGTACTGTCATGCGGAAGTGCCACCGCTGAGGAGATCGAGACGGGACGGCTTCGTGTCAACCGATAGATCGATTTGTGCTAGGATCATTCCGATGTTTCGACCCCTAGAAACAATCAATTTCATCGAAACAAACCCCTGCTCAGACAAGGAGCGCGAATCATGCTTCGATCCGCTCGTAGAACATTGCTCAGGACTGTGGGTTGTGAAGAACACGATGTGTTCTTGCAACATTCAAGCCAAGCCAACCCGACACGACGAGGAGGAAACCAACGAATGTACCAAATCGATGAGAATTTCCGGGACGACAAAACGGCGACATGAACCCGAGTTCGCGTCGAGTGATTGAGTCTGTAGGTGCTTTGAATGAAGTTCGCTTAGAAACGTTTGCCGCCAACGGTGCTTCCGCGTGCTCGTGCGGTGCGTAAACCGAGAATGGAGAGAAAGAACGAATGAATGATGCTCTTCATGGAAAGAAAGGTTACCTCACTAGAAATGTCTAAATTTCTCTTCGAGAAGGTCGTCGAGTAGAGTCTTCGCATTTGGCAGTGTTGGAAGGTTTGGCTAAGGCTCCCCATTTCTCAATTTCGAGATCGGGGGATCGTCCAATATAGTTCACTTACTTCGGGATCGACCTTATCCGAAGACGCTACTTCTTCGGCTGCGGAGCTTCGGACCATCTGATAACTCGACTGACACAAGCAGGACTTCTGCAGAAGCTTGTGGGGAGTCTGCACTGTTTCAGCCTGGTGCCACCTGCAACGAAGGGTTCAGTCTCTGATCGTCTGTTCGACTGGACCGAAGTTCTCAGGATCACACGACCGAGCGATTCGAAATCGTTAATCCGGCGTAGTTGTTCCTCCCCATTAACATAGAAACCTAAGCAGACGGTACTAGAACGAAGGCAATGTATAGATTGCAGGTTAGATCGATGTTGTTATTGCATTTTGTAAATTTCGCCTCACATTGATACGTGAATATTGATTTTTATCCAAATATTACAATAAACTCAACAGTTCTGCTCAGTTCCGGCAGCTCTCTCTGGCTCCGGCTCCTGTGGAGTGTGGTGAGTGTCCGATATGTTATTACCTTGCCAAATTATACCTCGAACGTCACATTGCTGGCCAGAGGGAAATCAGAAGACCACATTGGGTAGAGCGAGAGTGATAAGCGGGGAATGCTCATATTCCAATTCAGTGTCCCTTCCGCGGTAGAGTGATCGAGAAAGATTTTTTCTCCCCGTCGAGAGCTGCGAGTTCATCAGAATTACTTTGCTCATGTCACCAGTTCGCTGTCTGGATGGCCAGCGTGCCCTGCCACCAAGTGTTGCAGTCGGCAGAGCTTCGAATGAACTCCTCTTCTGCTTCCTTTTTTTTTTTTGCTGGACGTCTTTTTTGCCGGATTGTGGATACGCTGTGTGGAAATCTGTTGCCGCGGTTGCTTAGCGCCGCGGCTGCTCGACAATGTGTTCATTGATTAGATGATGGAATTTTGCTGCGAGGTGGAGGTGTTCTCGCCACAGCAGAGAAAACGGCAGTTGCTTCAATTACAACTTAAGGTCATATCAAGCGACGCTGAAGCCCGCAGCTCAATCGACCGCCGACCGCCTTTGGAACTGCTCGCTACAACTTACACCTCAGATTTCGCCACATGGTTTGACCCGAGAGCCGCTACATGAGTCAGCAAGATGTAACTTCATCCAAGACTTCGTTCTGCAAGAGAACGACTGTGTCGCACGGTATCTTGAAGTTCAGACGACGTTTCCAGATTCTCAAGAGGAGAGAGATGTCGGATGGTAATCGGCTCAGATTTTTTTCGACTCCTTCCACAGCCATGATCCCAGCGGACTCGAGGACTTTGTGACACGGGACGGGCTCTAGTTCGGTGATGTTCAGCGAGTTCGACGCAGATGATATAAATGACGAAAATAATATGACAGTATTATAAGGATAGATGAAATGTTGATATCCGGCGCTGGGGAGCGGACGATGTATTTTTACACAAGAATTTGCTGCCCTCTTAACTTACTTAACGTTCAATGATCCAGATTCTGAATATTTGGTGCTAGCCCGCCGAATTGCGCGTCGAATCACGTTGGGTGAGTGGGAGATCCCGCCAACCGGAGGGAGGACGAATGAAGAATCCCTTCTGATTCCCTAGTCAAAATTAGGAATAAACCCCTATTCGTGTTGACGCACGGAACTTTCCCGTATCTAGAGATTCGAACGACGACGCCGCGGGGGGAACCCCTCCGTCCGAGAGCGATCGCTCATGGGTCCCGATTTCCTGAATCGCAGTCAAGTTCGAGACGGAATCGATCTGACCAGGCTGAGGCAAGCCATCGTTAGCTCCGGTTCAAAACAGAGAGAACCAACACACCGAAGGGACCACTCTTGGAATAATCGTAGACTTCTGATCAAAGCTATCTGACCTCTCTGGCTGCCGCGGCAGCTACTGAACGGCTCGTCTGAATTGGCAAGTGTACCACTGACACAGATCGCCGTCCCTTACCGCTCGCGGCCGACTCCACTTGCCAACGTTGGCGATGGCGGTAGCGAGACCCACAGAACCGAACGAAGTAACGGCATGCTGGGAGCGCCGGAATCCCAACGTAGAAAGAACCGTTGTCAGGAATTCTTCCGAGGAAGTGCTAGAGAAACCACTGCGACTCCCAATCAGAACTGTGTATGTGGATTTCAAGTGGAAGTTCCATCGGAGAAGTTTGTGTTCTGATCCTCCACGGGATCAGTCCGATAGGAACGGCTTCTCGTCCAATCGATATGGTTCCCCGCCGATCGTCAGCCAAGCTCGATGATTTCTACCTGCAAAGTCTCGCATGGAGTGTCTGTGATCCAAACTTTCTAAAAAATTTACCGAATTCCCAGGAGCTCCAGCTGATATGAATCCGCAAACTCAGAGCAGCGGCGTTTCTCCACTGGGCACTCTCCCCGCAGTGGCTCCTCCCTCACAGAAACGATTCAGGATACCAGTGAATCTGCATCGTGTTCGTCAGTCTTTCACCCTGCAGAACGCCGTTCTTTGCATCGGAATCCTGAGCATCGTGAGTCCAGCAGGTTGAATCATCTCGGATTGCATTGTGTAAAATGACAGTTGCTGAAAGTTTTCTTGCCACATACGCATACTGTCTGCGCTACGAGAGGTTCTCATTTCGCGGCCTCGAGCGAAATCCGCTCACGATTGACATGGTTCCAGGGGCTCTACGTTTTTGAAACAGTGCTTTTCTCAACGTTTGTCATCTACAACGCGGCAAACTCCACTGGTTCGCCGCAGGACTCATGTAATTCATCTTTCCCGAATCAGGCGTCGCTCGTCGAAGATATTGCTGCCAGAAAAGGCTGCTTCGGTTCTTCATACACTTCTCACCGAACTGTTGAATTCACGGCATCCTATTCCGATTTTACAGGGACGCTCTCGATATCTGTGATGCAGGTCGTTCAAGGGGTTATAGGGGCGATACTCAGCGTCTGCCTTTTACACGGCACCATCAAGGAGGAGAGTCGATTCGTTTTTGCCTGGCTTGTCTGTACGGGTTTAGGCGTCGCATTCTTATTCAAGTCCTGCGTCATCGAAACGTTGGCCATCACTGCGCAGGGGGCTGAGGTGAGTAGACCGATCCCAGTCGGACACAGGTTTCAAACTCTCAATCTGAAGTCTGAAGTCGGCCAATCTCCGAGCACATAGAAAGAGGAAAAGGGAACTAATGACCGAGCCTCACAATGACGCAAGAATTTTTCGTGCGATTGGTTTCAAAAACTTGGGCTGAAAATTCATCTTCCAGGGCAACATCGACGCTTTGACTAAAATCGCTATCAAATGCCTCATCCTCTTCATTGAGATGTTCTTCTTCATCGTTGTGCACGCCTACTATGTTCGGTTGAGACAGGAACAGGATCCACCGCCCTACGATACGATCGCTTGAGAAATGTGCCATCGTCGACAGCAAATCGAACAGCGGCGGCCCTGGCGGAGCCGACTTCGGGTAGACGCGCTGCGGAGACCCTCGGTGACCAGGTCGCTCCAAGCTTGTGATACTAGAGTCAATCATGGGATTACTGAATGTGTAAATAAGAGTCTGGTCGACTTGGAATGAAAAGATCCAGTGATAAAATAATTCCATACAATTCTTTGCGTGAATGCAGTCAAATTTTCGGGATGAACACAATGATCCCGTGAGAGAGTCGAACAATTATCATTATCAGCCACACATGAGAATTCCGGAGAACGGAGCAGCTCGCATGCTCAACGGATCGGCCTTAGGAGCCGCTGGAGGTTTGCATCGCTTCCCTACAGGCGTTTTCCATTTCAAGGCTGGGCATGCGCAGCTGGGTGCAGGGAAACTGAAGGAGCGGTTCCGATCTCAGAACTTGTTGGGAAATACTATCCAAATAGGAGCCTCGGTCTCCAGTGGCAGACAATTCGCGGACGTTCACTCACGCTCAAAAGATACAACATGCGGTAGAAACCTTGCGCGATGTACTTTCGTTTAACATACTCCACTTGCTTCAACTTCAAATACGCGGCCGACCTGAGGCTGATCAGTCGCCACGATGACGGCGGCCGCGAGCACACAAACGTCTGTTCAGTCGTACAACCCAAAAGACGACCGGCAACCGCTGCAACCGACCCGGGCAACCAAGATTCGGAAAATTCTGCCGGACTTCCCGCTCGGGAACATTCCGAATCGCCACGAATCTCTCGAAAGAGACCTCATTTTCCGTTCAACGGATAACGGGCATTATCATCCTCTCTAAAGAGACGGGAATCCCCCCCCCCCCCCCCGGGGAATTCCACGGGGGATTCTTTTTCACGCAAAATAATTATCTGCGTCATCCGTCTAAAGGGAAATGATTTCGCGTCCACGAGAAACTCCCGTCCTCTGCATATTGGGGCATTTTCATGCGGGCTTCAACTCACTAGAAATCACACGTCCCAACAAAGACTCAGTCCAGTGACTCCTCCGACTCTATCAACGATGTTTGCGTGGACCACCCAGTGGCCGAAGAAACGGACCACCGGCATCGTAGGGTTTCCTTCGCTTGGGTGACGCGACCGTGAAATGGCAAATTGTCTTCACTCGTGAACTGAACTTATCCGTGTCGCAACTACCCGGCTGAACGCGAGCTTAGTTGAGTACTCGGTGTCCGGAGCGCATCTGAATCCCTCCTAGCGCGGAGGGTAAAAGAGCTGATCCTCGATTCGAGTCGGAAAAACTGCTGGAGCTCGCGTTACTATTTCGTTAATCGCATCCTCCCGCATCCATCGAGACGTATGTTTCGAGGCGAGGGAAGAACTCACACCACACTGTTCCCTGAACTCTTTCGAACAATCCGAGAGGCAACGTCGTGTTGGGTCGCTCATAGCGGCTCAGAGCACTGGGTGTCGGAAAGCGAACGCCGATTCGGAAAAGTAGTGCCGACAACGGGAAGAGCAGAAGCGCACTCAAATCGACATTGGTGGTCATCACATTTTTCTTCGTCCTGGCGGAGGTCGGACCACCTAGACGACCACCTTGATGGGCCACCTTCCAGATCTTCCACGGTGGCAACGGCCTCTCCTGGTCCGACCTCCCTGCTCGATCCGAGCAGAAAGAAGATCGCAATCAATCCGTTCCGTTGGGGAGGTCCAGCAGGACCACCGGAATGAACCAGCTGACTTTATGAGCATTCACAAGTGGAAAGGAGGTCATTCTCGAAGCTCATACCATCCCACGACGAAGTTTCACTACGCGGATCGGACCAGTTCGGACGCAGGCTCCGGGGCAAGTGGTCGAGTGCGAAATTCGTGTGCGAGCATTCTCAAATTTCACAAGACCGTGTCGAGAGTCACTCCCCGTCCGTGGTTCGGCGCCCAAGTTTTTGCGGCTACGATCTGAAGTTCTCCTTCTGTAACAGGTGGTGTTTTTTCTGGTGTTGCGAACTCCGCTAAGAGCCGTATTTTCCTGAACAACAACGGAGCTTTGGTGATTGACCGTCATCCTGGATCAAAGTCTACGTTTTCTGTCAAATAATTGCACAAACTTTATTAAACCCAGTAGGAGAAATGTGATACCATACCCTATTCTGTCCCAATCCTGGATTACGTCTCCGAGATATTATATACATAGAAGCTGGTTGAAGACGACGCTCATTAGATCGACTGTAATCACGATTCACAAATGGAAGCTTCCAATGAGTTAATGATTCATTTTCCGATTTCGCATCCCGACTACGGGAACGTGGAAGGCTCTCTTCGGAACAAAATCCTCCACAAACATGCTTGAGCTTTAAAATATTCGAGGATCGAGCGGATAGTTTCTCGGAGCCCGCGATCGGTGAGTGAGCTGTTCCTGACGGTCGCTCCGACAGCAGTAGGAGTTTTCACTCCGGTTGAGTATACAGTTCGAACCATGCACACGGTATTGCACACAACGTGGAAGGTTTGCGGTTTTATACAAAATTGATGATTTTCTCGATTCGATGAGGGCTCTGAGGTTTCAGGGACCGACAACCTAAACGAAACTCGGTGCAGGACCGGGGAGACCGCCCTGCGGGGGATCCTCGAGCGGATACAAGGAAAGACTGTCTACGAACTGCGAGCTGATGAAATCCAGGCTTGGATGAGAGCTGTCGGGGAGGGGCGCTTCTGCGAGTAGACGGCTGTTGGGGAGAAACGCCGAACCGAAAGTCATCGCTTGGCGAGCGGCGTGTGGGCGTCCCCCGCATATTTCCTCGATCAACTGCTTGCGTGAATTCATTTCAAGTTCGGCGTTCGTTTCTCCGTTTTCTCTCTGCGAATGGAGCAGACGGCTCTTTGCGTCGGTACAGCCGCCAGATGTGATGGCTTTGATGGTGTCGTATTCGAGCATGGGTCCGCAGAACGCTTGCGGCCTCAGCAACGTCTCGGTGAACGTTTTTGGCGTGTCGTAATTGCTACAAATTTGTGCGGGGACGTCGTAATCGAGCGAAGGTTCACCCGCTTGGGGCTGACACGGACATCGCAGGGCATTGACAACTGCTTGGATATTCTTCGGCTGATCGTAACACGACGTCGGCTCCGCCAGGGTCGACATGTTCTTCGGAACGTCGTAGTCTGAGCTCTCATCAGAGCGGATGCCCACACTTCCTCCACAGCTTCCGGTTCCCTGGTTTGCGACGAGAAAACTCGGATTAGAAGACGAGTGTTCGAAGCCGTTGCGTGACTTTCGGAGAATCGACGTCAGGAGTCAGAACATCTTTCCGAACACATCTTACCGAGCTCTCGGAGCAAAGGGAAGAACGATCACAAAGTTTTGCGGCTGCAGCGGAGGTCTCAGCAGCCGAATCGACGATATCTTGAACAACGGTTGTCGGTTGCAAGGTAGGCGTGGCTGAACCGGACGCATGGTACTCGGACGGCGGGTTCAACGAAACCGCGTCCGCACATTGACATTGGCAGTTGTGCTGACGACGCAACGTTGATCCGCCGTAGAGCGATGAGATCGAACCTTGAACGAGAGCATTCAGGATCAGGAAATTACCGATCAGAGGATGAACTCGATTCCCCAGGCGTCCAGAAGATGACTCACCGGCGAGGGTTGTGGAGCTCGTGGAATTCGCGGATGTGAATCTCTCCCTCAGGCCGACGAGGTCGGCCATGAGAGCGTTGTAGACGCTTTTCTTCTGACGATTCAGGAATCCCTGAGACGCCACGTGGAATGTCGCTTCTGCGAACAAAGCGGCTCAGCGGTTATCGGCGTGGCCGGTCCGAAGACGAGGATCTCTAGCTCAAGACGAGTTCGAGAGTTTGCCAACGAAGACGGAGCAACGTTGCTAAGGTGGACAAACGATCCACCGGGCATCACCGGCAGCTCGATTCATGGGAACAAATGACCGGGGTGCCTCCAGGCGGACTCGGACCACGGGTCGACATCGTTGCGAATAATACTCCGTTTCATCACGTCATCAAAGCAGGACCCAACTTCATGGGTTTCCCGCGGAGAGCACGATCTCGCCGAACGGGAGATCGCAATGAATATTCAGTTCAACTTTGGATCGGGCTCGTTGCTAAGTTTGGGGCCGAATGAATTAACCAGGCGCAACTGAAGCACCTAAGTACTCACCTAAACCACTAACATCGTCCAGCATGAGGACGTGAGCACCCTCGCCTTTCCCCGAGCGAGAGCCTCCCTCGAATCCGTAGAGGTTTTCCTCCAGCTTGCCGTATCGCCGTAGTTCCTGAATCTTCCACGAGTGGTAGACTTGGGGACCGTGCGCCGTGAGGTGTGTTATGGAAAACTGGTGATCTTGCAGATGGATGCGACAAGGCCCCAGAGCAGCTTTCCCACCGGCGGGGACCTTGACCAACTGCGCGTCAAAATGACAAACCTGCGAGAGCATGAGAAATTGACTTGGAATTATCAGTAATCCTTCAAACTCTATTTCCTTATGCGCTCCAACGAACTTTTAGCCTTCCCATTGGATCGGGAGGCTTCATTCCGTATCCTGTTGGCCCAGCGCCCCCCGACTCTGAAGCTGCACAGCGAAAATAGGAGTGCGTGGCTATTTTAGGATGAGTTAACTGAATGAGAATGGAACGGATTGTCAGACAATCCATCATGGCACGCGGTCTACACGACGAATGATGTTCTTCCGCTCGTTGAGAATCGAGTTTATTCGATTGGTCAGCGCTGAACTCTTCATATGGAGAGCTAGCTCGTCTCCGGCCGACGCCGCCTGCTCGGACGAATCGATAGAGATGTTCCGTCAGGGAGTACTTCTTACCTCAGGCATGGAAAGGCGCAACCGGGCTTCCCAGAGCGCCAGGGTCTCCCGGTTCTCCATCGCCAAGACGACGCACGCTTCATGACAGAAGATCGCAAGGGTGAAGGGTTCTTTGTCTAGGAGGAAACCGCTTTGGACTCCCAGAAAGTTCTCCAATGAAATTGTGGTGCCTTTCGTCGTGGACTTCTTGTCCACGGTCTGGCCGTTCTTCTGCTCCTTGTAAAGATGGATTTGCAAGGAGTTCGCGACCGGCGAGGCTTTCGTCACAGTGCAGTACCGGCTCTTCCATCTTTTGTTCTCTCGGTAGCGCACGCTACCCTCGATGGTGATTTTGAGATCGCTCATGGTTTCAAAACACGTCCGAAACTGTCATACTGCCTGAAAAAAGGGGAGCGTTCTTTTTTTTCATGTATACTTGCAGGAAAGGGTCGTCCTGTAACCGAAAACTCGACTCCGAGACGAGCCTCGGTGTGAACTCAGTGAACTCCCCGTCTTAGCCGAACACCGTTAGAGCTCCGGCTTGAGCCTTTCCAATTCGTCGAGCTATCCGGATCGTTGGTCAAAGGGCCATCGACGCTGTCACACTCAGCGATCGCGGCGCCTTGGAGAAAACAACCTCCGTTGCGACCTTATTCCGCCTCCCGCGAAACAGAGGTCAGGTCGCGTCATTCGTTCCCATTGCTCCCCCGCTCCCTCAAAATGTGTGGCCTCCCAGTCCGAGCTTTCCACGATGAAAACTCGAAGGTAGACATCTACCTTACAGCTGTTACTCGAGTCGACGATGCATTTTGTCGGACTGAACCCGCTATTGCTCGAAGGGATTGCCGTGATTCCTGCCCGCCGTTGCGATGGGGATCGGGGGGCTCAATAGCCCGAATCGGGCCAGGGAGCGAATAAAACCAAGATTTCGACCAGGCTCAATATAGTCTACATCTTTGTGACAAGCCGGCCCCGGGCGGGAGGCGATGCGGGAGCGACCCGACAAGACTTAGTCACTCGCTGGTGGGCGAACAGGTCACGAATCACGATGATGACTCACGATTAGGGGGCAAAACCCTCCGTCATGCGTTCTAACTGACAACGATGGGAAGGACCGGCCCCTCGTGTTCCGTGGTGTTTGTCGGAGTGGGCGCGTGAGACTGCTCCTCTCGACTCTAGAGACCTCAACCCCATCCGCGAATCAGTCCGCTCGTCTGGCAGCTGTCAAACGACTCAGGCGCACTTCACCAATCGCAGTCGGAACATTTCCAGATGCGGCCCGAAGAGCGACCGTTGAAGGCAGCGGTTGAGACTGATTTGAATGCGCCCCGAACACAGCCTCAGATATGTGAAGTTGCACCGAGCGCGTTATCTTTGTTTGAGTCTCGTTCCCTCGAATGAGTCATGCGCTCCTTCTACAAATCGCCCCAGTTGAGAAGCACGAGCCGGTTCTGAGCTTTGTGCCACCGATGGCAATGACGACATGAGCGCCAATTACCCGTGACAAGCGACATAACAGCACATCGTAAATAACCGAGAGCCGGACAGACTGCACATATGACTCGATCAGACATCCTCCTCGAAGGTTTCGAACCGAGATCCTGGCAGCGCATTCGTGTCCGGACTGAAGTAGTGTGTCGATCGAGTGGGAAACGGCGTATTTCAGGCATGAATGGAATCAATTTTCAGATTCGAGACCGGGAAAGAGTTCATCAGTCGCTCAGCTCTGAATTCCACCCATCTCCGGACGATCTCCGGGCTGATTCTCCGGGAGTGAGCGATTCCAACGGCACCACTCGAACAGTTTCGCGACAGCGCGCCCGCATACCGTGCGTTCGAATCCTGCTGACGAAGGAGAGCTGCGTCGAGGGGATATGGAAGCGAGCTGACGCGGACGGTTCCGCTCAGAACGTGGGAATGTTTTCATTTGCGAAGAATGGAATCGAACGATCGCGCCATCGCGTCAGCAGTTTGACTTACTCACCAACAGAGAAGCACGCTTCAGCTGCACCTGATGCCTCGCTGCTCTTTCTGAGCCTCGGTAGCTTCCGTTCCCGGGTTTCGGTTCGTCCGCTTTCACCACAACATATGATTCCTCATCTCACTCGACCATCCGACCACCGGGTCCCGATGATCCGCGCACTGCGTCGGTAGAACGTGTCACAGCCTGCTTCGTGGGGGCCGCCGCGATAGCGAAACACGTCGTGCCTGCTATACTTGGAACGAGTGTGTGCTAAGAGAAGTATTGTGCTTGGTCCGCGATCTCCACCGCTGGGTGAGCGAGCGAGCGAGCGAGCGAGGAAAACGAGCGAGTCGAGAGCCCCTATCGGGCGAACGCATGCGCAGGGAGGTCGGATGGCTGCTCGCTGGCTCTGAGAGTTCGCCGGTCGCTCGCTCTGTCGGTCCTGTCCCTCTCGGTTGCTCGTGGCTGGATAGGGACGAGCGAGAGGGAATGGATTCAGACCGTCTGCTACGAAATGGTGGCAACATCCGACGCTGATGGGGGAGTTTGGGAAGCGGGATCGCGCGGACCTGGTTTGCGGAGGAGAGGCAGCATATTGGGAGACGCTTACATCGGGATTGCCATCATTACCGCAATCGCATCGGGTTCCGTTTGCTGCTTCTAATCATTAGGTCCACCTGTCCTGTTGATTAGGACCAGTTATTCTCCATCGAATGGGATTAGAAGAACGATGCACTGAGTTCCTCGCGGAATTACGCCCCCGCACGTCTCGTCGCGAAGTCAATTTGCTCTCCATTGTGACTGGATCGCTCTGCTTGTTCGGCTTCAAATCCAGCCTACAGGTGAACTGACAGACGCGTCGTAGCGTGCCAGAGAACTCACCCCGGGAGCGCGATATTCGTGATTGCTCATTGATTAACGAGCCGAGGAATCGGATCGAGCGCGTGGTCGCCTGCCATCAGGATGGATGAGCCCGAGAGCGAGCTCTTCTGAGCAGATGTCATTGAACCAGAGAGAACAGCTTCACGGGTACAGACACTCGAGAGGGGATCCAGCGTTTGCTCGGACCGCTCTTCTGCATTCTCGACTCGGCCTCCTCGGAAGAATCTTTTGAGAACTCGTTGGCTCCAGCACTTCATTTCTGGCCTCTCAGTCACTGACTGCGACCAAGAAAATATTGTGAGTTCGGAATCAATTTCTTCTTTCGACCGCTGTTTTCAACCTGTTGGGTTGACCGAAGATTCGTTTCTCGATTGATGTAGCTAGAACTCCAACCACCGGTCTCCGTCGTAACGGCTCGAAGATACCGCTGTACTTTCTTATGGTTAATTCGTGGTTGGGATCATCCGTGAGTGCACTGGTATATTTCCGAGGAAGATTCCCCCAAACTCATCTCAGCTGTGGGCAACGCTCCCCCGGTGCGATTGAAGCGGTCCGACTTGAGCTTGATTCATCTGAAAAATTTCCCAGAAGAAGCTCGAGGATTTTCTTGTGAATCAAGATCATTCGATTCCTTCTAGTGGAAGGATTCGTTCTCTCGGATGAAACGGCTCAATCCGAGACTGCCAGTCGCTGGCGAAGGCAGAGAGGCAGGATAGATCCTGAGACCATAATGAGTGGGTTATGAAATAGTGCTACTTGGGAAGTCGGGGCAGGAACTCTTGGTCGGTGATTGTTCCGAAGGCGATCGGGCCGCACAACGGCAGCGCCGGGAGATGGTTCTGAGGTCTGAGTCAGACCCAATCCTGCATGATGCTCAGGTACTGCGGAAATTACGGCCGAACCGCCCCCTCATTTACGAGAAGCGGCATGGGTATGGAGTTATTGAACTCGACCTTGTTCAGGCTATGAGGAGTTTCAGCTGGTTTTCAGAGGTGATTTTGTCACTCGAGGTTGCTGTAGCGAATTTTGATGCTCCCGGAAAACGTCCTAGTCCATCGGCGAGACGTCGGGAAAATAAAGTGGCTACAAAAATTTCAACGTTCAGCTTCATGATCGCGATCAGATTTCTCGTTGCGATGTGGGGTCGCGCGTAGTCGTGTAGAATCTGTCCTCGACTGGTGATGAGGCTTGGCTGGTCCCTGAGCAACGCGTAGTGCACCGGTTCCAGCTAAGCTGAGTAAACCTCTGCACTACCGGTTTCGTCCCATTTCATGAACAAACATTTTCTTCTTTCGATCATGAAGATCTGAGTTGCTGAAGGGACCCTTTTCCTCGAATCGTCATCCTCCTTTCTCTGTCCAAACCTCAAAGCCTGCTCCACATTTTGCGAGCGTGTTCTCAATTTCCAATACACAAAGAATGGTGTACACCCTGGATGCCGAAAAATCGAGCCAGAAATGCACGAAGCCGAAAAATCGAGCCCGAAAAGCATGAAGCCGATAGGCATGAAGTTGAAGAGCGTGAAGCCGAAAACCTCCTCTCCCAACAGCGGAGCGGTCGGGACTGGCTTAGCGGGGAGGAATTGCACCTTCGTTATGCTCAGCCTACCTACTTCTTCTGCCTCGCTTACGTCCTCGCTGTTGCCTATCTACGGTCCCTAGTTCGAGCTGACCAAAGGTGTAGCTGCTACAGAAAGCAATCTGCTGAACGCGAATCTTGAAGTTTCCGAGGTCAACTCGCTAGAACTGAAGAGGAATCTTCACTTCTAGTGCGATCAGTCCCTAGAGCATCTACAAAGATCGCCCGCACTCCGGCAGACGAGTCAAATGCGTCCTCGATGCGTTCAAGCTTTATCTCCCTATGGACGCCGAATTCTAAGAAGGCGAAGACCACTTGGATTGGTCCAAACCCGAAGTCGGAGTCTCTGGGTCTGTTTTTTTCGTCGACTTTGAGGCGATCAATAAAGGCCATCGATCGTGGGATACATGAGCAACGAGAATCTGACTGCCTCGCTTCTGTGCTTCCGAGTCGCGCGTAAGGTCCTCGTTGTTGTTGACAAGGCGATCCTCCCGTTCTCATTGAACTCGATAATTGGATAGATTCCATAGATTTCACACTCCGCATCGCTGCTGGACTCCGACTGGGAGCTGTAATCTGCGCTCCTCACCAGTGCGCCAGATGTGATTCGCAGGTTTCCGCGTTCGGAAATCACGGTCTCAGCTGTTCCCGCAGTAGCGGCCGACATCCTCGGCACAGGGCTCTAAACTCCGTCATTTCGCACGCTCTTGGTTCCGCAGGAATTGCCAGCAACCTGGAACCGACGGGGCTCTAAGGTAACTCGGCGCTCCGACCCGACAGCCTCACACTGTCTTCATGGAAGGCAGGGAGGTCTCTTGTGTGGAACGCCACGGTCTAGGATACTCTAGCGCCGTCGTACCGCACCGGCGCCGCTCGTGGGCCTGGGGTCGTCGCCAATATGGCGGAGGCGAGTAAGATGTCGAAATACAGAGAGCTGGAATCCCGTTTCATTGTCCAGCCTATAGCGTTAGAGACCCTCGGTGTCGTTGGAAGGTCAACGCAAACGTTCCTCAGAGAACTCGGAAGGCGAATCGAAGTTGTTACGGGTGACAGAAGGGCCTCGGAGTTCCTGTTTCAGCGTGTGTCCATTGTGGTCCAGAAAGGCAACAGTGCGGCGGTCAGCGGCTCTTTACCTGAGGCTTCTAATCTAGTCGGTATCGGCTAAAATGCCGCAGTGCATACAACCATTATCATCGAATATAATAAGTTCACCATCCAAATCCGAATTTCATAGATTCCCTATGAATGGTGAATGGGCGGAAAATCATTCGCCCTCCTGCCCCAAGAAAGAATCCTCTGTTTTCGGCTGAACCTCTCAGCCAGCCCTCAGGAGTGTCCCGGAATCACCTTTCGGTATTGCTTCAGTAACACTCCCTATCGCCTCGCAAATCCCATTGCGGGCGGTGGGCTTGGGTCTTAAGATGGTTCAGATTTAATTCTGATGAATTCTGAGGAAGAAAGAATCCTGGCCATATCGACCTCCACAAACTCTTCCCGAACGTATTGCGAAGGATGAATTATATTTAACTCGGATGGATGAAACCAATCCCCCCCCCCCCCTTCCTCGAAGAAAAGGTAGGCCCCTGGTTCCAGACGGAGCTGCAAAGAGAGCGCGATCTCGTCAAGAGGTCAGCTTGAATTCAAGATCAATATCATCATTCGCCTTCCTAACAAATTCTGCGTTGAAGATGAGGAGGTATCGGGCGTCCGAGCAGCATCCTATTTCTAATTGAACCGGTTGCTTCCAAATTACATCAGTTGATTTTGGAAGTTCCTCGCTCAGTTTCCTAGGGGAAATAAGTAGAGATGAGAGGCATCTTTTGAGCCGCTCTAGAGAATGCATTGCTCGACCCAAAGACGGGAATGAAGGAGAAGAAGAGGCTATTGATCGCAGGGGAATAAGTTTCCAACTCAAGATCACTACCCTGAAGCTCTTGTTCTCATTCCGTGCAGCATGTCTTCATTCCCCTCCCGGAGTAGATGTTCTAGAGCAAGTTGCTGTTGAATCTGTTGAGCGCGTTGGTGGTGTCCATGGGGGCACATGTTGGTCCAATGTTTTCTTCAGGGCATCCCGACGGCTGCGGATAGGATGAATAGGTAGGAAGAGATCCGCTGAGCTCAATCGCCCCAGGAACGGGGTCCCATGTGATATGTTTATAATAGAAAATGTAGATACCCTAAAATCCCGCAGATAACGAACCTTTTCTTTCAATTCCTTCTCAAAAAACCGCGTCAGAGAAGATCGTTGTTTGCCGAGTTCGCTATATGATGAGCTCGTTCCCTGACGAATTCGTCATCTGACAATTTAATTGTCTGATAAGTTCGTTATCTTATGCGTTTTCCTCACAGTAAATCGAAAGAAGGGTTCGTTATCTGCGGGATTTTAGGGTATCTCATTGGAGGGTCAATAAATAACCATAAGCATAGGTAGTCATCTCCCTTGCGGCTCACATTGGATCCATTTTGCGATTTCAGGGCTTCACCGTGATCGGCCGTAAAGCACGAAGCTGCCCTCTCTTTCTTTGAGTTACAAGTATCGATAATCGATGCTCTGCTTCTTTTCCTGTTCCCGGGAATCTTTCGTTTCTCGGCGAGTGTTCTGTCGACGAGCCGTGTGATGAAGTCTAGGCCATGCTCATTCAATTGACTAGCCCGAAACTTGAGCTCGATTTCATCTTGCCAAAACGTCCGAAATTCCTTCCTTGCAAGTGGTGTTCCCTGTGTTAATTACGGTTATCATCATAGGAACCGCTCATTCGACCCAGCTCTCCAGTGACCGGGCAGTTTGGGAATAATCGGAAGCCAATCGAAAGGAAGCATGACGACCGCTTCCTCAGAACAATTGAGTCATGTATGACTCTATCAACCTCATTCGGGCAGTCTCCAGTAATTGGAGAAGCTCAGTCCAAGGCCAACTAGGGATCGGGAGTGATGGACTTGCCTGCAACGCAACGCGCGGCCTGATCTGAACAGTGGTCATAATATCGTGCTACATGGGCAGCGAGGGTAACATGTCCCGATTCGGGTAGGCAGGAGGTTGAATCCACCCTGGATTCGTTCAACGTGTTGAGTTGTATTCCCCGATGTTCCCGATCGGAACCATTCGGGTATCTATCGAGGCGCACCCTCAGGTTGTGAGAAGTGAGCACTTCATGGATCTGAACGGCGAAGATAAACGACGACAATGTCAATCAAGGTGGGTTGCGAAGCCGAATCCGGATGCGGACTGCCCCACTGACTGTCTGAGGAGACCTCTGCCGTTTTCCCAGGCGGATTTAAGGGGGCGGGGGGACAAGTTCGCCTGACTTGAACACTGAGAAGTTAGAAACAAGTTCATCCTCGTCGAATCTGTGGAGATGTAAGGCAGCCAGCTGGTCGAGCATGCAACCAAGAGATTCAAAGCTCAGTGACCTCTACTCGCCACGTCGTTCAGAAATTCTCCTTCCTCCTACTCGACCGAGCGAGCGCCTTTGCGATCCCGCCGAAATTCCTATATTTCGGGGCAAAGAGGCAATGTGTGACTCGGAAACTCTCCATTAGGTATAGGTTGAAGAGATTCCTCGTTTCTGAATTTACCTGAGTTTGAATCCGAATCGACTTGGATAGGGTTCCGAGACAATTCTGAAGAAGTATGAGCGATGATTTCGGTTGTGTTCTGGGGACGATACAGTATGGCTGGAAGATGGCTTCTGGAAAGATCATTCTGGAGTTTAGGGAGATAATCTTGTTATATGGAGCCGTTCAGAGAGGTTTGGCTCATGACTGGTCGTGAGAATGATTCGGAAAGGACAACGCTCCTATCCGTGAGACACTGATCTCGATTCCTGTCCCGGGTTTATCGAAGGATTGGCGTCACAGAGCTGTGGAGGCGCAGAAATCTGGGAGCATGCGAAACAACATCAGTTCGTTGCTCAAAGCCCAGTTGTGCGTGTCACGGAGTTTGGACTGTCACCTAAAGGCTCAGATGCGAGATCCACGATTCGAACATTGGCTCGAAATGACTGAGAGAACGATCCACAACGGAAATCTAGCAGTGCCTGACTGTGCTGAGAGTGTCGTCTCCTCCTTTGAGACTTGTGAACTCACAATAGAGGATCAGGTGTCATCCTGAGACCACCGATCGAGCCAACAAGCCTAACCTTGGAAGACGAAGTGTGAGTTCTGATTGAGTTGGAGTGAGGTTAGGACATTATCTCGGAATGTGAACAACAGTCAGAGGTCCGGCCGCCTAAAACAGTCCGATCGAATATGCGACACGCAGTTTGAGGTTCGTGTGGGGCGTCCGAAATTGCTGCGGTTGCGAAGAGTCCAATTGCTGCTACAAAGAGAGCAGGAGATCAGAGCCCGCGCTATGGACTTCATAGACACAGAATCCTGAGTTATTTGGCTGTAATAAATATTTCCGATGCCGATCAAAGTTGTTTCGCTACAAAAAGGCCCCCTGAGCGTACCGCTCACGTCTAATGAGAACTCCTTCATGGAGTTGAGCTCTTTGGAGACCCTGTCTAGAGTCTCATCATTCCAATGCATTCGTTTCGTTCGTCGTGAAAACAATGAGTGAATGCCCAGTCGACCCAACTAACAACCCCCCACCCGTCCGACCACCTTAGAATCCTCCTCGTTCAATATACCCATGTTTCCGAGTCAGAGGGACTCTACTGGAATGAGAAGCCAAGACTAGCAGATGACTTTGGATGTCTTCAACCCGAGTCACTCGCGACTCTCATGTGGGAATCTCCCCTAGACTGAATTTGAAAGCCTACATGATCGCCAAGGTCCTCAGCGTCGCCGATCAAGCGGGTTGTAGCGAGCGGCTCTTCCCGCGCTCAGTCCCATGACCCTCCTCACGCTAATGCGGAGATCGAGTGTGCGGGAGGAGTGCACAGAACTGCTCTCGGAAAACGGTCGCCCGGGCGTCTTCCGAGAGAATGAATCGGAGAAATTGATTTCGAGAAATTTGAAGCTTCCGACAACGGGAGAGTTGTCGTCAACGCGAGAGAGATTGAAACACTGGACTCAGTTACATCTCGTCACTCAACGCACGAAACCATCCATTGAAGTTTCGTTGCCGCGCTCTCCCTGAGGGCAAATCGATTCGCAGACTGCATTCGAGACAACTGATCCTGACTGGCGATATCGCTACTGCGGTTGTCTGTCCACAGAAAATTCCAAAGGATATCGGTGACGCAGAATTCCCTCGTTCTGCGGACACTCTCCTCTATTCCCATGAAGCCATAATGGTGAAATAGAAAATGAAGCCAATCAATTCCCGAAAGCCTGGATGTGAACTCCCGAAACAGATCTTAGAGAGCCGCGCTCTCAGATCTGAAACAGGTTCAGCTGATACGAGTTCGCAATCACTTCACGGACTCGGATCGAAGGTCGAGGATTTCCGGCATGGTTCGCAGCCGATGCTCACGGCGACAAAAACGACTACCAGAACGACAACACAAGCGCGAGTAGCAGCGACAACCAGATGGAGTGACCCCCGCTTCTGAATGGACTTCATTACGAGTCCCAGTAATCGAGATGATGAATGGAGTGAACCGAGGAGGAACTCCGAAACCCGAAACCGGAGCCGAAGAATTCAATTCTGCAGACCGCGTTTCCTCCGCACGGTCCGAACCGAGATATCCACAAGTCTCTCTTCTCTTCGAGCACAACCCTTGAGGTCAGGTCCGTCAGAGACAGTGCGATCCAAGGATTCAGTTTTTCACACTGCGTTCATCAAAAGAGGACCCGAGAATGACTGCAACGGAATGAGTTTCGGGCATCGGGAGAAAGAATTCGGAGTTTTCAAAGTTTGCCTCGGGGTCCGGCGAGTGTTTTCCTCTACTGCGAGGAGTTCATTAGGCGGCGATAGGTTAGCATCAAGTCGCTGGTTTCCTTGACTGGCGGGGAGGGGGGTATACGACTGTAGTTCGAGCCAACAACAGAGTATGTCAGCGAGCGAGCGCAATCCAGCCCACCGTGGAGTGACAGTGCTCCGTCATCATCAGAGCGCTCTTGAGGAAAATCACACAAAACATCAACTCAGGCTTCTGCCAAAAAGAAGATTGAAGCTGCTCCTCGTAGCGCAGGAACAAAGCAAGCATCACAGCCCGGCCTCCTCGCATCACACAGCAGCGCGCACACACTCACACACAGCAAAAAAATGAAGCAACTTCGAAGAGACAGCTACGAAAACTTAAATGCGGAACTTCTAACATCGTCGTCTTCCTCTCGCGGCTACTTTCGCCCATCTTCCCCGACGAACAGTTTCCCTGAGAACGCGACTGATCAGAGCAGAGCATGGTGCTCCCGAACGCGTTCCCGCGGTACCGCAACCGATATCATTTCTGTGCTCGTCGAGGAGCTCTAGACTACCGTTTCTCGTAAAAAGTCGTTTCGTCGAATGCTTCGTGAGACAAAAAAAAACGGTAGCTCGTTGAGTGTCACAGAGGATCTGGGGAGTCAGAGCCTTAGAGTTCTCGGAGAACTGAATGCATGCGACACCCGCATTTCCTCCTTCACTGGCGATCGTGGGCGCTTCGCTCTCCAGTTGTTCTCTTCCGGGACAGAACTTCCCACACACACACACGGATCGTGTTGAACTAGGAGGAAGGACGGGAGGTGGGAGGCTTCAGCCAGAGATCCTCGGTTCTTACGAATCTCGTGCTCTGACTAGCCCGTCAACTTACCTACCTGGCGCAGAAAGAGTGAGCGACCGGAGTAACCATGTCATGGAGCTCTCTTCCCACCACGAACAGCACTATACAACGAGCGACAAGAAGGAAGTCTGAGATCTATGGCCGCCATTAGTGGTGTGGCTCCACTTGTAACGAAGCGACCAACAAACCAGCCAGCCGTCCATTGAGCCAGACAGACGAACGAACGAACGAACGAACGGAGAGCCTACACGAACTTCTTTAAATACAATGCTCGCTACGCTGTCGGTCGGAATCAGCTACTCTGGGGAATCACATAAACACACCGAGGCCGATGAATGGACGAAGGGACGAGAGTACTGCGGCTGCGCTTTTCATTACGGTGGATGGAAGTTCTATTCCGAACAGGGCTACCCGCAGAGAGCTCAGAACGCGGTTTCAGAACCTTCCGCCTGCATCCATGTAAAGGAGAAAATTCCCGGACGGTCCACCAGTCGAAGCCGGTGGTACCTCGGCCGACAGCCACATAGCTCGTGAGCCGGCGGGCAACCCGTCAGGCAATCGCCTCGAAATAACGAACGTGCCGAGGAGGCTAAAACGAGTACCCTCATCTATATGCAAAACAAGCCGTTAAATATAAACCCACTCGATTGCCGCCGGCCGCACCGACTTCGGTCGCGAGTTTCAAACAGCTGTAAAGGACCTAGAGTTCACAAGCGACTGAAGCGTAGTCGACGCGGGAGATTGTCGGCTTTCGACATTCCGCGTAGGTCTCGAGGTCCTAGCCCGGCGCTTTCCAGAAGCCCCGAATCATCCAATCGGAATCACTCGACGTTGATACGACGATGCAGAAATGTCTGGTTCGATGTACATCAGCGAGAGATTCTCTCGAGATTCTGTCAGGCGGCATCTAATACTTCTGCTGATCCTCATCTCGACCGGGCTTTGTGCGAGGACGAAAAAACTGCACTTCCTTCTTCACTGCCAGAGCCTGCTCGCTCCGATCAACCAGGCTAGACTACTACAATTCAAAACTTGTTTTGAGGCGATAGTTCCGACACCATCGAAACAGATACATGCTCGTCCTCACCGATTCCATCACCTGAAAACGGATTTCAGCTTTGCATCGTGTTCCGACGGAGCCGATCGCGACCTCGCTGGGTCCGAGCGGATCGAAACGTGCCGAGCCCGTCGGCGGCTCCGTGGTTGCAGGTTGTCTGAATGGATCGTTGTCTGAACTGCGAAACTAGCTCGAGTAGTAAGTGCCATGAAGCATTCGTCCATTGATTTTTAGGCATGCAGCATATCTTTCTCTTAGTCTCACAATGGCAGTGGACTGGAACGAGAGGTGGCTGCTCGTACGACCGACCTATTTATGGCAGAAAAAAAGTAATGCCTTCTAGGACAAGTCCCGCCATCGCAGCCTCCTGGTGAGTGCAGGTTGTAGCCAGCTGCGGCACAGATCTGTCAGCCGAGCTCACGTGTGCGCAGGCAGGCGGGCGGACGAACCCGGCCAGGGACACTCAGTCGTCAGGAACCGCCAGAGAGGATAACGGCACACGATGCTCGACTTGGCATTCTCTGAACGCAAGTGCCAGGAGCGCTGGTGCAGCTGCCGGCCCCCGATCCCACAACCTTACCCTGGCGCACCGGTGCTTCCGAGCCGTTCTGACCCGGTCTCATGTTCCGATCGAACCGTTTGCCTGACATGAGGAGCGCGAGCTCCGAGGATCCCGTTCTGGCGCTTCAGGAGCTTCTTCCCTGCTAAACTGTTCTGCTGATGTATCCCGGAGCCCGCGACCAAACGGGGGGTCCCCCTCCCCACCGAACCGAATGAATGGCGCGGATTCTCCATTTTGAATCACCTCGGCAGCGTAGTTCGACCCCGCTGTCTTCCGACACCTGAATCTCAAGGCACCCATAAACCGCACGCATCCGGAAGTGGTGGAATTCGGCTGCAGTATGTAGCTCTCGAATCACAGAAACCTGGAGCGATTCCCAGTCGTAACCACGTTGGATGGCGCACTCAGGTCTCTGCGTGCATCTCATAAATTGTGTTATTGGAGTAGACGACCGATGCTGTGGTAGGAGGAGGTGTCGCTCGGCTTGTGGCTTGTTTCGACCCTATCTCTCACACCTCCGGGCGGAAATCCAGCTCGGTGTCAGCTGAATCGAGCCACAGCACGGGGCGAAAGCTAGCCATCGGGAAAAGTTGAGTGGATGGAATTATGGCACCTCCGAGGCGGTTCCGGTACCGCTGTTTTCCTTCTTCTTCTTCTCGTGGCCTCTCACTCGCGGGCTGTCCGAGACGGGAGAACCCCAAGAAGCAAATCACGTGCCGATGGATACATGATTAGGGGGAGGTTTAGTGGCCTGCCACGAGGCATCACACAAAGCTTGAGACACATCCTGGACAATCGGGCTCCGTCGACTATCCATGCGGGTACGAATGCGACAGAGACCAACGCTGCGTGAGAGAGCGGGGTGTGAACTTCGCCCGGCTAGAGTACGATCATCAGAAACCACACCCGACTCGGCCACCGGACATGAATAAGAATCGCCAAAAGTCGTCCGTTGTTGGATACCAACGAACGATTTCGGAAACAACATTCGGGACGGAGACACGTGAGCTCGGAGATGATATGCCGTGCTCCGACAGCGTCACAACGATGGGAAATTCTCGCTCGATCCGCGTCTCCAGATATTCGGTGTTTGTTCAGGCCAATTGGTCTTTCCGAAGTGGATCACAGAAGCGAGTCTTCTGCCCCATCCCTACCTGTGATCCATCAGGAAGGAAGGCCGGGAGAGCGCTGGAGTACAGACACGGCAGAGGCCGTAGAGGTGAGAAAGACGAGGAAAAACAGATTCATCTCCGTAGGAAAACAACACAGAGTGACGCTCACGGCTTCAAATAAATCTAATCTGTGCTTTCCCAATCGATGTTCTCGGTGACATCTTATCCTTCTTTGTCAGCTGTTGTGCTTGACACCCGGCACCGGGTCAGTCGGAGTTTTCCCCGAATCAAGGGCTCGAAAGCGCTCTTTGATCAGGCAGACGAATCCCTCGAAGGACTCTCGGCTCGAGTTCTTGTCGCCGCCGAGTTCGGAGATGAAGGACAATTTTGAGAACAGTCCAAATGCTGACTCGGTCATTTACCATCCGAGAATGAGGTGCGAGAAGCTCGAGGCGTGGAATTCTCAGCACGTAATATGGAGCGACTAGTCGTAAACTCGAGGCTCTTAGAAGTCGAGCGGAGGAAATTGCCACTCCAGAGCGCTCGTTCGCGCGGACGCTATGTACAGTGCTGGAATTCCGAGGATGTGAAGTGAAACTTTTATAGGTCGAAGGAGTGGAAGAAAAATTGAGCTCACTGGGGAGCCGCATAGCTCACATGACCTGGCCGAGTGTTTCATGAAACCTCACAGAGCGAATCGAGATCACGTTTCTCGAAACGAGAACATCGAACCAGTGATTCGGAAAGCTCGCAAGTAAGGCGCAGTAAGGATTTGAGAGTGGCGACTTGAAATCGATGAAAGCGCCAAGTTGTCGGCTTTGCGAGGATCATCGTGTGGGACAACCCGCCAATCTGGCGAGTTAGACAGTTCGTTGGGAGTTTCCAATGCGAAAACAGAAGTGCCCAAGAAAAAGGATCCGCTGAACGCAATCGCCCCAGGAACTGGGTCCCATGTGATATGTATATAAAAGAAAATGTAGATATCTCATTGGAGGATCAATAAATAACCATAACCATAAGGAAGCAAAGGAAGGACAACCAGCGATTCGGAAAGTTTGAAGGTACAACAGGTTCCGTTCGGACTCGCGTTCCTCTGGCTCTCTGATCACCGTGGGGTTTGAATAACAGCAGTCGCCGCCGCAGCAGCAGCCAGGTTTGCATTCAGCCAGCAATAGAATTATGATTCTCCTGTGGCGTCAAGCTCAGATGGAGTTCGTGGCAGGCATGATGAATGAAGTTGATTCTAATATAGCCTACGTCTCAATGTGTCTTCCCAGGTGAGCTCCAAGTAGGGAAAGAGAATGAAAGGAGGATAGGGGACAGCGGTAATAACCCTCGAGAGGGTAAAATGCTTTTCTTGACATCGACCGTCGGCATGGAGGAACTGTTGGCGGTTATACTTTTCCACCGAAACAGCCCTTGCGGCATCCGTTCTGTCGCGTTAGAATTGAGATCCTCCGGAAGCGGCGAGCCGAGTCCGGAATTTCGAAAGGACAGCTCATTCCGCGCCTGGAAGCCGGTCGGTCGGTCCTTGGGTCGATCGATCGATCGACTGATCCCAGACACGCTCTGCGTGCTGAATGAGAGGAATGATCGATGCTTCCTCAACCCGCTCCCAGGGGACTGGAGGTATTGTTGATACTTAACCTTTAATGAACTGGTTGTGAAGCTCTCCGAGCTCGCCGATCTGTTGGTGAATCCGCCAGCGGGGAAGAGCCGCGTGTGTGTTCTCTCGAAGCGATCTCAACGTCAACAAGCGAGGAGCGGTCACCGAATGAGAGATGGCCACTTGCTGAGAGCCTTCTCGCTGCCAAAGTGGAGTCAACTCCGACTAATGGAGTCGGTGAAGGGACAGCGGGGCAGTCTCCAGAGACTTACGTCGACGACTACGAAGTCTACGAAGATCGAAAAGCAGTCAGTCGGCGGGCCTGCCTGCCAGCGAAGAAGGCGAGCAGGGAAGATCCTTGCAGCGCAAATGAAGCGTGTGATTTCACTTGTTTGCATCAGAATGGTCTTCAGGGAGCCACACTCGCTCTTCTTGAATCGTTCACCGCCGCCGAAGCCGCACCGCCATCCATACAGCCACCCTGTATTATTGTTATGCTGCAAAGTCAACCAGGTACAAACTCGCCTGCGTGCCTGCCTGACTGAGTGCTAGATCGCCCGCTCCTCCACTCGCTCGGCCAGGACGCTGCACACAAACAGCATCGCGCCACGGACTCATTGGCTGGCATGTCTACGCTGAATTACCATATATTGATATTCAAACAACCCGGGGGGTCTGAGCCAGAGAGACGAAGTCATCTCCTGCGCCACCAAAAAGTTCACAATCCTTTGGGATTAACAGAAGTAACGCTCGTTATACGCCTTGGTGAACGGCAACGATTTCTGGACGCACGTTTCGGCCCGTTTCTGGTCCGGGTAGGCGCGGCAGACGGACACGTGGTTCGAGGTTGAGGCCTGACTCTGGGGGCGGCAGAGGGCAGGGACTTCGTGGGAATAATCGGTCGACTTTGCCCTGATCTGTGAGCCAACAACACTGCCGGGAGTTCTGGGGCTCAAATTGTCGTTCGGGACAAGTCGACCTTTCGCCATAATCCGAGGGTAGCATCTCCAATTATCTTCGTCGGATGCCAGCCAGTTCGAAGATGGTTCCGCGGGGGAGTCGGAGCTCCCTATTGGCGAAGAGGAACTCAATCAAACGACGAGTGTCAAATCGAGGGAGCTGCGCGGAAGGGTCGTCCGCGGCGAACGTCACGTGGACGAGCACACGGTTGGAGAGGCGGGAAATCTGCCCACAGCAGATCTTGCGATCCGTAGCTTCATCGATAGAGAGCGCAAGTTGGGACAGCGAGAGCCGGGACCTTCTTCGCAGCTCCGGGCGAGTGAAGAGAAGTTAATCCTGGGATTTTTCACTCATTTATATTATTTAGTGTCAAACGGCTTAACGCAACAAGCCTGATGATTTGTGGACTATCGTATTTGCTACAACTTTGTTATCAAATCCCGCTCGGCTGTCGCGCTGCCACCAACGCCGGTGCCTTCCGCGGTTTTCTCCGAGCTCGCTTCAGAGCTGTTGGTGGAACCGTGCGAGCGAGCGAGCGAGCGAGGAACCATATGCGAAGCAAAGTGTTCTCTCTTCGCCCCCTCAACGAAGGCGATCTGTTACACAATAATCGACCTCGTCGATCGCCGGTCGTTCCTGAAAAAGCTCTGATCATTTCAGATCGGCGGACTGGCTGGCTGGCTGGCTTGCTAGAGGTTGCTCGGCTTGCGAGATCGTGCTGGCGCCCTGGCACTAACTAACGAACCGGCTCGAAAGTCAGACGACAGAAGAAAGACGAACAGCAGGAAAAGAAATGGCCTCTCTCGCTTCTTCTCCGCCTCGGTCGGTCGTTTTCTCTCTATTTTTCTCGTTGAACTCGAGCTCTGATCTATAGGGTCATTAGAGAATGTCAGATATCACACCAGCAGAGGGACCTGGCTGCCTTGCTCGTCGCCTGCCTGCCAAAACGAGCACAGAGACTCAAGTGGATCGCTGCCTTTCTCCGACTTCCACTCCGACTGAGTCGCAATGCAAAGTTTCCCTGACAAGTCGATACCCCGGGCTTGAGTCGATACTGGAAGTATCCGCCGAGAGGTTGTCGGTTTCGACTCGCACCCCGGCAGGACAAGCTGCGCTTCTAGAAGGCCGCCGAGTGATGGAGAGCTGCGGGCGGAAAATTCTCACGGATCATAATGGACCGGAGCGCGGGTCAATCGAGCTGAGGGCTCTCGGGACTCGCGAAGACACTGACGACTTTGGATTCTTCTGGAGATAATGAAGGTGGCTGTCTGTGGTAGCCGACGACGGCGACGAGCTTCAACGACTCACTGATCAGTGTACAATGAACGAGAAACGGCCCAGCAATGACTGCAGAGAGCATTATACAAGCACAATATGGCGGCCAAGAGAACAATGACCAGTTCGCGCGACATGTGAGTAACATGTGAACGAAAAGTCCACAAAGAATTACCCTCAGTCGTTCTTCTCGTTGTCGTCTTCCTCCTGTTCGAGCGGGTCATGCTTATACTCGAACTCTATTGCATGCAGAAGCCGAAGAAGAAGCCATGGAGCGAGACGACGACAGCCCTGGTCGGCGTACCCTGAGGGAAGACCGACTGCCGGACAATGCAGGACTGCTCTGCAGCCAATCACACAGCTGTCATCGAGTTAATCCTCGCTTCTACAAGTCCCTCTTATTCTCTAGCACTCTGTCAGTTTGTCGATCGATCCCGCTAGCCACCGCTTCTGCACGCCGTACTGTGAATTCAGTGTCTTGTACCACTCAAGTATCATCTCCCGCGCTCCTCTGGCGGGCGGCATTTCCCTCTCGCATCTTCCAGTTGCTCATCTGCACCTTCCGCCAACGCACGATCTCTCTCTCCGGAGCACGACATGAAGTCTCTTCGGGCGGGATCGAATACGAGCTCAATCTTCCGAGTTTTCCGAGTTCCCCTACCAAAACGGAATAGATGCCCCGAGAACTGACGGCACGTGTGGCACCGAACTCGTCACGAGCCTCGATCGCGAGCTTCCGAACGCATCACCGGAACTACTCTCTCGGTGAACAGCGGTGCGGAAAGCCTCCGGATTATTCATCTGGCTCGTTATGCGCTTGTTGAATTATTAGGCAGACCCCAAACACGCAGAGCGACGGAGCAGATAGCTGTAATGGAACGACCGTCTGATAATTCCAATAAACGGAGTACGCACGCACGCATGCTCGCTCTCACCCACTCGTACATACGCGCGCCGGCACGCGAGTGGTATGAGATCGAGGAGAATGGAGAACGGGACACAACCGCAGCAAGAATGGATGATAACGATAACGCCATCCGTAGATAATCGATGGCCTCGCCCACGCTTCGCCGCTAGGCCCCAGCGTCGAGCTCGAAGAGGACTCGAGAAACTCCGCTGACCGCTGTTCCGGCTCGGAACAACGTCTCCCAGAACTAAATGACTTACGAACGAGATAGAGCGCACAAAAATATGTGTGTTTGCCCGCGTGGCTGACTCCTCTATCTGGCTATCGCGACCGAGCCCGTCTCCATCGCGCCCGAGCGACGCTCTATTCGTCGTTATACCCGGGATCTGGAAAAAATCCTCGATTTCCTCCGTTCTCGGACCCAGAGCTGACCAGAGCAATCGAGCGGCGTCTTGTACAAATATTCACTCCGTTCGTCCGTGCGTTCTCTCTTCCACTAGTCCACAAGTGAGATATGAGGAGTGAGATGATATAACGTAGGTAGGCTACGAGCTACTTCGACTCAGGCGCTGTGTGTACATCGAGTCTCTTGGTCGCCCGAGGCCGGCTAGCGCGGAAACAGCCTCTCAACCAAAGTCGTAAAAGCCATGATTTATAAGGTCATCTACATCCTGTGTGTTGCCGCTGCCAACGAGTCCATCTTTGAGTCGGACAGACTGAGCCGCCGACTGAGTTTGTCGACTTATGAACTTCGGTAGAGCAGAGGAAGTCTTTCAGTCAGGCGGAACGTTGAAATCCTCCGCGTCGGATCGCTCCATAGGAAATCCAGACCATAAAGCTCCAGAGATTATCTCGCCCTGGTTGGATGCGCATGCAGCATAATGAACAGCTCCGTGTCGGTTTAATTAGGCGAACAACTCCCGACCGGCGATGACTAGGCATACCGTTGCTAACGAAGTGAGCTCGCTCCGCCGAGGGTGGTCGTCAGAAGGAGCTTGTTATAGGAGGAAAACAAAAGGATGCATGTTGCAATATGATGCTGCAGTCTGTCTCGAGAATAGCGTTAATTACGTTAGACAGCTTTCCCATCGTCGACCTGCCTTGCAGACAGACAGGCCGCCAGGGTGCTCCATTCCGCCCGGCTCCACTCATGCGTCCGTGTGAGTTGTAGGACTTCGCCACGTAATTGTTGACGTATGTAGGAAGATTTACTCGTCCGGGCTCGAAATTTCGCAGCTCAGAATACGAGCTAGTCTCGTCAGATGTCGGGAAAAAATGGCGGAAGAATAGCTCGCCTCGCTCGTTCGCAGAGTGAACGGGCTCCCAGAGATGATGGAATCCTCGAACTTTTGTTCTCCTTGATGGGTTTTCATCGGAATCGTCTTTCGCGGAACTGCGGACTCGAGTAGAAGGGGACACTGCGCTTTGTTTAATCAGGAGCTACAAAACTTCACTCATTTCCTGCTGGTTAGAGCAACAATGTGATGGGTTCGAGCTCTTCCTCTCAGGCTTTCGCTTGTCTCCGGCTCCGCATGCTGCTGGCAATGGCATCTCTCTTGAATCTATTCTTGAGTTTGAGAGTTGTCTTTTTCTCCCGTCGAGTGTCGAGTTTTTTTTTTATACGTCTTCCTCTCGTTGTTCAAGTTCTCCTTGTAGTCCTTCCATTTTGTTCTTTGGGAACCACCCCGACTGGGAGAGGAAACAGTTTTTGTGTGTTCTTTGTGCTGAGCCCCGAGTAATTAGAGAGAAGCCAAGTGAAGGATCGAGTTGTTCGGTCTCGTCTTCACCCGAGAGACCGCCCGAACGAATTGACACAGCTAACATTGGCTCCAGCTCCACTTCCAACGACGGTGCGTGATCGCCTTTGTCCCACCTGAGAACACCTCTGCTTGCTCTGTACGTCAGCAGGGAGACCTTTAGTCACTAACTCAAGATTACTTAGAGAAGAGTTTGATTTGGTCTGATTGAGTTGAGCCAGCGACTCAGAGCCGTCGTCTTACTTCTCAATTTGAGCTCAAGATCCCATTGACGTCATTCAGCAGAAATGCGCACTTTATTTCGTGGGAGAAAGTGACTCTCGAATGAGGTCCCAGCTCAGCGACTTCAAAGGATTCTCCTAGTGCCCGTAGGTAGCGACGCTGTGTCACTAATGAAGTTTGTTCGTAGACCTCTGAAATCTCATTTTGACATCATCTCGTTCTGCGTCAAGTCAGTTTTTGCTCTACGTTCGCTGTCAGAAATGTCAGAGTCCACATTTGAACAGAAGACCCACAACGACTAAAAAAGTCTCCACGGAGGCAAACCAAGGGAGGCTCACACGGACTCATTCGCCACTGCAATTATTTCGGCCTCTGCGATGCATTCTATTCTCAGGAAGAATTTGCTTTCGTTATCAGCACGCCTCTGTTCACAGGACCGACATGCACGGTGACGATTTTCGAAAATCGAGGCTACTATCGCGTACCCCGTTTCGAAATACCCAACTTCTACGAGGCGGCGGCGTGGGACGAAAAATAATCGAGAGTACCCAGCCTCTCGAACCATAGCCTCTTCACGTCGTCAATTCCTCTCGCTCTGTCGCGATCGACTCAAAAAGTCGCTCTCAAAGCTCCTCTTCTTCGTAGGCTCCCACATACTGTAACAGTGTAGTGTTACAGTGGCTTGTTGGGAACAAATACGAGCGAGTACACTGACTTGAGGTAAAGCACACGATTACAAAAAGACACTCACTCAGGCGCTCCCCCTCTTACTTCCCGAGTACAGTCGTGATGTTTCGTACAAATCGTCTCAGAAAGCATTCTTCAGTTCGGCTATTTGTGATGTATTCTTCGGCAGTGCTCTCTTCTCCTGCTTCTTCGATTCTCATCCCAGGACGATGACTCTCTAGTTGATTCTTCGAGGAAAAGCGCTCTGAAATCAACTCGCTCACCGGCTCGCCCGATTTCGGCGGCCTGGGTTCTCATTTTCAATTAAGGTGTTCGTCATCTGTGAGCTCGTTATCGCGACAAATAAATGCCTTCGATCTCGTCCTTCTGTCAATGCTGCGCGAGAATCTCACATCGTCGACTCGGATACCAGTCAGTTCGAACTCAAAAGGTTTCCTCTGAAGGCGAGAGGCGATCTCGATTTCGATACGGCAAAATTATTTTTTATGCTCGGTCTCCCTGAGTGGCTTGCACAAAGGTTCGACTTGGCTCGGTGCTTTCCTCACTGACTGACGAACGAACGAACTGACGGACGGGCTCATTGAATGAATAGATATAGTCTTTGCTGGCTGGATCGGCAGATAGATGGCGGTCGACGGTCGTGGTTTCACAAAGCAATGAGCATAACCTTGAAAAGTGGTGGTGCCACTCGGCGATAACCGCTTAGCGAATGCTCTGCCTAGCAACTGTTCAGGAAGGAGCCTTGTCGAATCGATGCGTCGACCGGTAGGATACTGCGGTTTCTGATGAAGTCGATGGAGCGTCGATGCACGATTCACCTTCGAAGCAGAGCCCGACCCATTCTCGAGTAACGCCCCAGGCTGCACTACAATCCTCGTGGAAAATTTAGCCGTTTTGCGATCGCCGATCCAAACTCATGTAATAGTTTTCTCAAAACATCCTCACTTCGTCGAAATCGGAGTTCTTCGAAGTGGAAGAACGGCCTCGAGTTTCGCGCGCAGCCGCCCCGCGCGTTCAGAATCTGCCGAAACTGAATGATGTAGGAGAACACTCCGAGGATCACCTAGCACGGAGCTAAGGCTGCTCGAGAGGGCATCTAGTTGTCTATCCTCACTCCAGTCGCTCCCGCTGGAGAAGTCCAGTGGATAGGCAGTGAATTTGTTGGCCACAATAGAGCAGACAGCATGTGTCGTTTTGGTTGGCTAGTATTTTTTACATTTCCCCTCCATAATGAAGCGCTTTCTTTTCCTCTCTCGGTGGAGATCGCTCGCTGTTGATAGAGATGACATAAGGTCTTGGCTACCGCTTGCCTGAGCTGGTTGTTCGTTCCGAAGACACCGAGAGCGATGCTGATCTGCATGTGCTACTGCAAGCGACCAGCCTAGATCAGATATGTGGACAAACACTTCACTCCAACTCTGTCCCCCTTTGCGCTCCGAGATCGCGCATGAGCTAAACTGTTCGCCGATAGCCGCTGCATCGACGAGATCCGAGCGGAGTCGTTCGGCAGAGGCACCGTTTGGGCCTGCCACAGACGTATTTCGGTCTCGTCGAACTGATCGGCGGGAACGACACTTCGTATTCGGTAGCTTCACTACACGTTGCGATGAGGAAACTATCAAAATGAAGCTCCTGTCGCTCGCTCGGCTTCAACGGCTGAGAACATCGGTCAGAGTTTTCCGCTGCTGTCAAGAAAGATCTCGCTGTCCAACGAAAAGACCCTCGGGCACTTTCCCTCCTTTGTGCCGTCGACGCTTCCGCTCGAGCTCAAGCTTAAAAAATGAAATTGGACATTGCCCGACTCGCTCCGGTGCGCCGCCCTGGCCGTCATGAAAATTATTTCGCAGACCGCGATGTCACTCAAGCAGCGTCAGAGCTGAGACATTCTCGAGTACGCCAGCCGACCAGCCGCTCCGCTTCTTCGCCGTCTCTTCCAGAACCCGAATTCTATCGCCTCGTTCAGGAAAGCGTTCTCAAAGAACTCCACGGAAGAACCGCTCTTCCACACAGACTGAGGGCGCGTGAGGAGGCGAACCCGCGCTGGGTTCCAACACGTTCCCACATTTGGGATGCGTGCCAATAGAAGCGAACCGGGTCTCCCACCTCGAGTTACGAATGCGTTTGAATTGCTTGTGCTTCTTGGGTTAACCATATGTCGTGTTCCATTGGCACAATGAATGAGAAAAACTCCAGGAGGAAATACAATGTTACTAATCTGCTCGTCCGATTCACCCATTCTACTGTGAGCTGGCCGAACGCCGCAGGATTAAGATCGCGGCCTCTGATCCTATCCGAATCCTTCGACTGCTCTTTTGCTCGGCTTTCAACTCCGAGCCCGGCGGCTCGGTGCACGGATCCTCGTTGCAAATTGTATGCCTGTCTGTAAGCAGTTTGTGTACTTGCAGACTGTTGTGGATCACGATGCGGACTCAGCGAGATGGACAGCCAATTCTACTTCGGGTCAGCCCTTTCGAGCTTTCCCAAATCGGAAGCGTTGTAGATGGTTAGCTCCGAACGATGGGCGCGCGCACTCGCCATAGAATGCGGCGGACTCCGAGTCAGCCGGATATTTTTGATATGCGGTGGGTGATCTCGGGTCGGCGGGCCTTTCTGAGAGAGAGAGAGGAGGATCGGACTTGATGATCCCACAATCAAAGGGTGCAGCTTTTCGAACACATCACGAGCCCCGGCAGTTCCAGGAGCATACCGATACAGCTTCCCTAAATATGGCATCCGGAGATCCGAATCGGGACAAATTTTCCGGGACAGAGTCGATTCTCAGCCATGGAGACTCTGGCCCGAGAAAGCGTCATGTCAGAAAAGAGCCTCCTTATCGAAACACCCGTCAACTGTCTTGTTCTTATCTCACGAAACGGCGGCAACAGGCAACAGGATTGTAAAACCATCCGTCCTAACGTCGAACGATGATATTTATGATATCGTCACGTCAGAACCCTAGGAAAGAAACTCTCCCATGAAACTTCCCCGTTTTTTCTTACTCGGCGCGATTTCGAGGCCTACTCACACACAAGTACGATCAAAACCTCAGGAGAACGGAGGGAAAGAAATACTCCTTCTGCCGCGGCTGTCCGTTCCCGACAGGGACTGTCGAAAGGAGTTCTCCCAAACACTCGAATCGCACTCAAATCGTACCTAGCGCTTCGGAACCTCTTTCGAGCACTCCGCGATCCCCGACTCCTCCGTTCCGAAGGTCCGGTATCGACCTATTCACAGACTCAGAGGTCTCAGACAGCGCGACAGGTATCTTTTTTCTGTCATTTACAAATATCCATCTGGCAAGCTTTGCTCGACAGGCATCGATAAGCGGCCTCCGGATCCATCGGAGATGGTTAGCTTGAGATTTAGCTTCCTCCAGAGAGCCTGCGCAGCGGCTCCTGTTGCTGCCACTGCTTGCTTCTGCAGTCAACGCCGTAAATTCGACTTTATCTCTCGGCTCGACCAGGAGTGTGCGTGCACGCAGCTTTATGATGACGATGATTTCGCTCTTTATCTTTCGTCATTTCGTAGCGCCTTCTGTACAGGGTGTGGTCTCAGAGTTTTTTCCGCTCGCCAGGGCTCCGAACGATTTCAGCGCGGCTGTATCGTGTTCGCTGCTCTGCTGCAACGGGTGGGTCGAGCGAAACCTCGTCGCGTGAAAAAGTATCCCTTTCACCATCCACGGGCAGCTCGTCCGGATTTAAAACATCAACTGTTAGAGGGACCCGTTCAAGATCCTAGAGTCTGGAAGATTTTCTGGCTTCAGGTCTCGGGGTATCGGGTCAAGGTCCGAGACAGGAAAAATTTTCATCGCTCCGGCGTACCGTTTAACAGGCATGAAGCTCAGACTGGCTACGAGACTCAACCAGTGTCGTCCTGGAACTACAACTCCCGGAATGACCACCAAGTGGTTGTGCTATTCGTGTTATTCATTTTCCGGAAGGATGGCGACATGTGGACACTGAAAAACGATACTTTAGAAGGAAAGTCCGGGCGTAGGATGTTGTGCGGCGGGTCCCACTGACGCGGTGGACAGCAATCCGCAACAGTTCCGAAAATCTCCACAGGAGTTCATCGCTCCTGGGTTTAAAGCTGGGAAGACAATCGTTGCGAATCATCGAGGGTTCCCCGACTGCCCGATTTACGGAACGGAAGCTCCAGGAAGCCAGGTGACGTGTCGGAGAGCCTCTCCACCCCAGCTGAAGATTCCCACCGTGCTCACCATGTGGAGACAATTAGTGACATCGGTCGCAGTACCTGTGTCTCTCGTCTCGAGTCCGTGTGACGAAAATCGTCGAGGAGGAGAAACAACCGACCTAACAGCTACCATGTGCTCGGATGACCACACTCATAGCCTCAACCACCGACCGGATTGAGAGCCCACCGAATCTTCGCCTGTTCGCGAACTAGTCGGGGCTCACGGCTTTTCTCCCGAAATGAGTTCGTCACAACTCTCGGTGTTCCCTTGAGAGCTTTCGTGCGCCAACAGCTCCGATCCATCTCGAAGGTTTCGATCCGACGCCCAATCGATACACGCTGCTGCCCGACCTTTGATTCCAAACATCGAGATTCCAATACGGAAGGGGTCGCGTGGCTTGAATCATTGCGGCTCGAATCATTCATGAAATTCCAAAAAGTCAGTTCCGGTCTGCTCCCCCACGTGTTCGCGCGAACTGGCTGTGATCCCCGAATCGGAAAGAGAAAGGTGGAAATCCAGAGTGTCAATAATGAGTCCCACGTGTATTCGATGCATGTCTGTCGAGCACTTAATGCATGACAATGTTCGGTGACAACTGTCTGCTGTGGGCGCGATTCGTTTTCTGCCGGTGACAGCCAGCGGAATCTTTTTCGAACAGACCGCGATGGCGCCCCTCGATTAGGACCAGGTTTTCTGTCTCTTTTCTCAACTTCTTTCCGCACGGGGGGTTTTCAGGCGAATGGAAGGATGGTATCACAGTGGAGCTTTTCCACCGGAATAGGATCGAGGTTCGATCCGTGATGGAATACCCACGCGAGGAAATAAATTTCGCGAGAGTGGTCACGTCGTGGATTTTTCCGCGGAGTTCGGTCGAAAATCCGACACGGAACGGCCCCGCTCTCGCTTCCCGCGCCTTGGTCGTTCGCATCACTTCCTCGGAATATCTTTTGTTTCGCAACTCCATGCACGTTTTTAGCGCGCGAGCCGGAAGATTCAACATGGGAGCGAGGGAGTCAACAGCACGTATCTTACACGACTCGTGGAGAAGGGAAATGGGAGCACGTTGCGAACTGCATACGAATAAACGACGCTCACACCGGCCGAACCGATCCACAAACATGTCGAAAACTCGGCGGATTCGAGCCGAGAAGCACGATTGCGTGCACCTCGGACCTCATTCCTCAGCCGCCTCGAAAGCCTCATTCCATGGTGGGAAACAGGGTTGGTGAGCCGTCCTGTACGTCATCGTAATTTATGAAGTCGTTGCCGTCGACAGCGCGGTCGTGGCTCTCGTGGAGAGCATTCCACACCGCGTCCATTTTCCTGATTTTTCCGTCTTGGGAAAAGGGTGAATGAAGTGTTAACGTAGCGCGAAACTGCAGGGCGAGCGCGGATCCCACCTCCCATGATGGCTGAAACACAGATAGGACCTCGTCCCTCGCGAACTCAATGATCGACGTTGTTCGGAGTGAAACCAAATCCGGGAGTCGGAAGAGCCCATTAGTTCCCGCGCGGCGTGCTCACGGAAGAATAGGCAGCTCTGGCCGAGCTCTGCCTGATCTCATCTCTGCTGAAATCTGATTAAACTTTGAGAACAACATTCATTTCTCACAGGTTGACCGGTCCCGGCCGAGTCTGACAGGGCGGTAGCGCGAGATGCATTTCCCAAAGAAAGACCGGGGGAGAGAGGGGTATTGAAGCAGAAAAGGAGGAGAAGGTCTTGTCATTGTCACTACCAACGATCGTGCGACCAACCTCTGCACCTCGAGACGACGATGACCGTGACAACGCCGCCGACGACGGGGATGACGATCATGATGATGAGGGAGGTCCGACGGGGAATCCAACTCCTTCACAAGTGAGCCAACATATGGTCACTGACTCCGTCCGTAGCCAACAGCAAGTCGGCGAACGAGCCGACTACCCTATGCTAACGCCAACCTCTTCGGGCATGCATCGCGCATACCTGATGAGAATGCTTAGCTTGTCGCTTGGCGCGAAAGCAGACCGGCCGGCGACCATCAAGTTGGCGGGCTCCGCTCAGGCCGGAAGAAAGCCATTCTAAAAGACCATTGAAGCGCTCTGCTCGTGTGGAGAGTTTCTGTGCGACGAACTTCAGAATTTCATCCTCGAAGCCGGAACAGCTCCGAGTCAACCTGATGTCTCGGGACGGATTTTTCAAAACGGTCTCCACTTTGACCAAGGCGAGCTGGGACTGGCGGCAGTTTTGGGATATCGAACTTCGAGGGTTGTTTTTTCGGTTGTTGTCGAGTGCGCTCTTGACGTGAGTGGCAGGTGAGCCAACAATGATGCTCTTTTTTCTAGTGCCGTCCGTCATGTTGTCGCGCATCGAAACACTACCGCACAACGAGATCTTAACTGTAGCGCGTCATCCCGACGGCGGCGTCCTGAGCATGTTCGTCTCAACGACCATTGTGCCTCGCTTGCATTGTACGAGTTCCATCTCCGACAGAAACTCAGAAGCAAAAACTCGGAGAGACCTCGCGCCCTCCTACTGGCCAACAATGTGCCCTCAACGTCAACTCTACTCGGGAGAGCTTGTCCACTTGAGTTGGCTCAGAGAAATTGTACGACAGCGTGGATATATCCCCTCGGCCCACATCAGCCTTCGTGCCCTACTTAGAGATTTCCTCTCGTGTTTTCCCCGTGTTTCTCAGGTAGTGCGAATTCAGCGAAACACACAAACAGGCTCATGAAGTTGAGACCTGTTTGCTCGGCGTAACAAGGGTCACCCCTCCGGCGGGGAGGATCTCCTCCAGAAAGAGGTACGCGGAAGGGGGGGGGGGGGATGCTCGAGCCTGCCGCGGGTGTCGGACCTGCGTTTCGATTGAGTGCTCGAGCTCGCTGTCTGAATGGAGCCTTCTCGGTTTTGTCCTCATCGTCGGGAGTCTTCGTAGCGCTCCGTCAGAACATTTTACGATATTCTGTCCAGTGTCAAAGTCAATCAGAGAATGGCTTAATAGCGGTTTTATGTGATGCAATCCTCGCGCCGGGTTTGTGTAAATAAATCTCAGCGGGTGCGCCATCCAAAGAAAGCGGGGTCGCAAGCAACAAACAAGCCTTGCGTATTCTGGTGGCGGAGCGAACCTTCGAAGAGCTTTTGCTGATGTTGATGTTTACGATCCTGGAGGAGTGTTCGACTAACTATCCACTGGGCGAAGCAACGAACAGACGACCGATCGCAACACGATTGTGCCGGCCGCTCGCTGCGTGCAAACGGACTCTCACTCGGTGCAACCTCATGTTGTGGGTGTGTCGTTATTGTCGATTTTTCTTCAACAAACCTAAACGCTACCTAATGAGATATTGATTCTGGCACCGGACTCCACTGCCCAACCCGACCTGGCCGCCTGGCAGGCCGACTCCACCGAAGAAGGTCCATCTGCTGCCCATCGCTTCTCCTGTGAAGGAGCGGCGTGTAACCAGGACGCGCGTACGCCTACCAGCAGCGAGCAAGCACCATCATCGTTCCACCGATCGGCGGGGCTCGTCCTACACCGCCACTACTCACCCAGTAGGAGCTGACTGTCGGCCATTGAGTCGGCTTGACTTTTGGGATGAGTCGGAATCCGTTTACCCTGATCTACCCCTGGAGCGAAGCCCGATGATCGGGTCCTCGAAAATAGGCCGATTCCGCAACATCCGCTTGAATTGAGACGGGGCGTCTCTGGATTCTGATGGAAGGCTTCTCGTCGGGTTTCGCTTTGACCTGTCCGTGGACATCTGAAGCCTGCGCTCGGCTTCGGATCGGTCCGGAGGAGTCAACAGGTCGGATGAACCCGTGAACGAACTCGCCGACAGCTCCCCCGTCGCCAGCGAGAGGAGTTCGAGTCTTGGCCGACGCGCCTCGAGTCGGCGGAAAACCGGAGAGAGGAAAAGATGGGCGCATTTGCATTTCGCTCGTTTTGACCATGAGGGATTGGGTTGTAAATCTGGTTAGCTGTCCTTCTGCTTTCTCGGCTTGTGGCGGCCGAATTCGACGCTAATCATTCTTTCGCATTCCTCGAAACTCTAATCGGACAGAACTTGAGCTGTGCATAGCGAATCCCCGCCCTGATGTTGGCGACCGTCTGTTCACACTTGTATCTACAGCAACACCAGGGTCTGGAAGTGGAGTCGAGCCGAGAAGTTCGAACCCGCGAGCTCCGGAGCGAGTCCCGGGTTGGAAGAGCGCGGTTGCCACGTGAGGAGCCTGGTCGTGGTAATGAAGTGAAGAATTCCGACTTTTTATCTGTCCCGCTCTCAAAAGAATGAAATTCCTCTCGGAGGTAGCCGTAGCTCGATGGTTCGAAAAAACGAATTTTTCCGGAGTCAATATTGAGCTCGTGTCGACCGCTCCTAATTTCTTTCCTGGGTGATATCCCTTGATTAATGCGAGCGACGGCTCTGAGTCTCGGAGCACGACGGAATGGGGGTTGGGGGGGGGGGGGGGGGGCAGGGCGTTTGGATGTGGGCACGAAGAAAGGAATTAGAGTCGATGCTCCGGAGTCCTCCGACATGAACTGCTCTCAGTTCATTAGCGTGATGAACAGCGACGTGAGGTCGCAGAACAGTGGTCCGTAGTGTTAATCCCATTTTAATTCCAAGTCGTAATCTCCATCGAGAAAGAACTTTATTCCCGGCTCCGAGAACTCACCGAATTCCTGTTGGGCGTTGCCAGCGTCCGGGCTCGCCCGATTACGCATGGCAGGGTTCACCTTCCGTTGCGGAAGAAACTACGCGTGTTCTTAGCGAAACTGACGACATCTAGACAGCGCAGCGGAGGAGATTTTCGGGCTTCGGCGGAATAAGCGGAAGGGTTGAAACCATACTTTGCTGAAGAACACGTTTCTGACGACAGCAACGACGAGCAAAAAAAGAACCCAGCGCCGGACGAAGAATCTTGTCCCGAAAGAGAGGCAAGGAGAAACATCTGCGGTTGTGAAATGCTCAGCCGAGCTCCTATAGAGGATTTATTTTTTATCTCGTTGTCACTTGTGCGCTCCTCGCTCAGTACCACTACAGTCGTCGGCTGGCTGGCTGGCTAGGTGGCTGGTTGTGTTCCCCGAACGAGATTAACACGCTCTGAGAGTCCTTGAGACATGCAGAACACTTCAGATCGTAGAAACTCCTTGGCCGGGGACGATTCTTAGAACTGTTTTCTCCGCCTTCCATTCACTTTTTCACGCCGCTCCGCGTGTTCCCTAAAAATTCACTCAAAATCGAAGCATATGCGTCTAGTGCATTCTCTCAATTACGGCTGACTCCGGTGTTCTGAGCCGACTCGGTTCCGGCATGGATCGTGTTTTGATATCAGGTCCTCCGATTCCGCGGAGTTCGGATGAAACATCGGGAGGTAGCTCAGCTAGAAGAAGCACTCGGAAAACTCAATCAGCGACGGGAACGGCTCAGAACGGATTCGGGAGGAAAATCGATCAAAAAGCGGGATGAAGCTCTGCCAACCAACTCAGACGAGGTTCCCCCAGTCCGGCTGGAGGCTCGAGCCCCCTCCACAACGCTAACCAGTTCGGCCTGCCGTCCACTCTCCAGACTCAAGGTCAGTTCAATGCCGTTCCGCCTCCACTCTCACTTCCTGGACATTGTTGATTGCGAGCGGGCTCGTTGGCTAGCTGACGGGCTTCCTGGCTGGCGAGCGTGTTTTTTTTTATGTCGTATTCTCTTCGGTGGAAGAGCCTGCTCAATCGAGGGGTCTTTTGTACGGAGCGCAAATTTACATTTGCATTTTTTTTAGCTGTGCGTGCGCCATCGTCTTACGAGCTGACAATGCAGGGCGCCGCCGACAACCGTCTACTCGATCAGCGGCGATCGGCGCGAGAGTGAACCAATTTCGCCTACACACTGCGCATACATACTCCGATGACCACTGACTGTCAGCCGTCGCAGGACATGATCGACATGCTCGAAGTCAGCGTGCGCATGCATTTATCTCTGCGCGCATGCGTGTTTGTGTGTGTGTGTGAGCGTGCGTGCGTGCGAGTTGAAGTGAGGCTGTCAGCGCGTTCATGCACCAATAAGCACGCCTGGCACCGAGATCACGGCCGAAATCATCGTTCGGAGAAGGATCCACGAAGCTATGAAGACGAAAGCAAACCTTGATTTTATTGTTTGCCGTGTCCGACAGCTGCTGGAGCCTCGAGCTTGAAGAGATCTGTGGGAGAAGAAGCTTCACCTGCGTTCAGGCGCGTGGACGGACAGCAGCGAGATTTACAGGGCTAGTTTCTGTTTCTCGTCTCCTCTCGCTTCGGGCCAGAACGTCAAGAGCATTCGATCATCTGCTCTGATTTTTTCCTGACGTCGCTCAACGGACGACCCTCGCGACGACAGCTTCATTCCCACAAGTCCTGCCGCCTCTGAAGTTGTCAAGGATGGGGGTTCTCTCGATCACCTCCCTGAAGCCTCGGTTGTGGTCCTGTTCTCAGCCGCCGGAGTTCGCTAAACCATTTTCCGACTCTCCTTGGGGACAAATCTCCCGAATCCGAACCAATGAAAACATGGAACTGGCGAGTTGATGACTCCCGTGCGCGGGTGTAGCTCGTACGTGCCGCGATTCCGATTCGTGCGTTGATTCTCAGGAGCGACGACGACGACCCCCTCCTTCGGTTCCGGAGAGCGGGTGAATGCTGGATCGGACGGTGATGTCGGCATAGTTTTTCATTGGGTATTCTTTACCCTTCAATTACGAATTCGTTCTATGGTTCTGCTGGATTTCCATTCACAATGGAAAGTTTAACATACGGTGCTCGCTTCTGTTGTTCTGAAGGCTCTATGTGTCCAAGCGCGCGCTCTGCGATAAGGCCTTTAATGATCGACTTCTCGATCGCCGTTGGCTCGTTTCGAATTGATTGCGAGATAGCAGCGTCGAACCGGCTGCGGACATCGGTTCAGCAACGTTGGGCAACGTTGTACGGGCCGAGGTTCCGTAGTGCGCGCAGAACGTTTGTAAGGTGGTTCTGGTCCGAGGTTGTTCAACCCGCCAACTGTCGCTGTACCGTCTGGTGCACTTTCACCTCCGCGAAGATGAGGTGGACCGTTGCTGCCGGCTCTGCACAACTTCGTTAAGGTTCCAGTTTCGCTTTCATTCTGTCCGCAAATCACCGAGAAGGGTTGCTTGACCGATCATCGGTTCGCCCGCACTCGGCTGAACGGCTTGGCGCAACCTTGGCGGGCGGGCGAGTGAGCGACTCGCGTCATTATCGATCTCGGCTTCCATCGCGATTCGAGGTCGAACGAAGCTGAAATCATCTGGAATGGTCGGGAGGATCCGCAGTTGCTCGAACTCCGGCGATCTTAGTCAGAGCCCTCGTGGGTAAACACGGTCAGCGGGTTCCGTTCCCGGGCTTCCCAGACAAGGACAAGAAACGGTTCTCATCGATAAGGAAGGATACGATGAACTACACAGAAATACTTGGCCGGGCAGAGGATCGCGTGGGGAGGGAGGATTTGGTTGTAACCCCGACGGCAAACGCAGTTTCAGTTTATCTTGGCCCGTCTAACAGCTCTCTCTCTCTCTCTCGCTGCCAGCCTGGCTGCTCGAAAGAGTCAAGTCTGTCTAGCGTAGACTACGCTGCTTCTTTCGCTGCGACAGGCGAACAACCAGCTGGGGCACCCCTTTACACAACGTGTACGACATCTACGACACAGAGCGGTCAACCAGTCAGTCAGCCAGCCAGCCGATCGATCGACCAACCCGCTACTCACTCAGCAGCCGAAGCACAGAGCAACCCCCACAGCGGCACACGAGCTGCACGTGTTGCCGCTGCCGCCGCCGCCGCCGCTAGTGTTATCGTCGTCGTTGTTGTTGTTGTGCGTAACCGTTAGCGCCTCGTCGTCTCGTCTTTTGTGCGTGCGCGTCTCCGTTGCTCCGAGCTTTAATAACCACCGTGCTATAGGGGCTGCTGTCAGATACTTCCTGCAGTGAAGTTCGTTCCCACTGTCGGTTGGTGAAGCCTTTGCTCGTCGACAATATGTCGTCGTGCCGCTCGGAGCCATCGTCTTGGACGATCGAACATCAGATGCTCGTCCGTCCGTCCGTCCGTCCGTCAACTTGTTTCGACTTTCTCATTCAGAGAAGGCTTCAGCGGAAGCAAGGTATCTCCCAACCAGAAAAGGGACACCGAGGGAGCTTCTGAGGAGATCAATTAGGCATTCGGTCGAACGAGTCAGGGGCCTGGCGGCGTGTGATTCGTGCAGAGTCTTGAGAATGCTCCGAAGCCGGGGGTGTCGAATTCCCATCGATGGAACGCTGTCGGATGGACCAATGATCCATCTCTCTCTCTCGCTGATGGCAATAATCGCAAGGAAGCCGGCCGGCCGGTGCGTTTTTGGAGAACGCGCGCTTCGCTCCCCGCAGCCCTAATGATTCGTTGCGAACGTTCGAAAGGCCGAGCGCTCGTCGTGCAGAACCATCAAGTTGAACAATAAAATCATTACAATCTGCCAGCGGAGGCGGCGACGCCAACAACAACGACGTTCGTCTGCTTGGTCCTTCGATCTCGCCAAGTGTTCACGCTCAGTTGGCTCTCGTTGAAGTTCCACCATAAGACGTGAGAGTTGGCTACTTGTTCGTCGGTCGTGAGCTTCGTTCCCACAGAACAGTGTCTTTTCTTGACTGTCTCGGAACCACCCTCAAGATGTGCTGAAGCGGTAAATCTTTCTCTCTCGATCCCTGAGAATAGCAGCGTTTTAGGTCCGCGTTAGCTTCCGTTGGGTTCCGTCGGCGGCGACGGGAACAGCAACGTCCGACGCCAGGCCGGCCCCGATCGGCTCCGCGCCGACGACGTCCGGCTTTTCGTTTCTCGGCTTCTACGGGATCCCTTGCGCGTACGGGATCGCGGGCTCGTTCTACGGCAGAACAGTGGACCGCCCGAGTGACTGAGATTAGTAACTCCGCTGACTCAGAAGCCAAGGCAATGAGGTTCCCTGGCGAACGGGTCCGATGCGAAAAGAGCTAGGATCGGCGTGGCCTATTCTCCCGCAGGCGGCAAAATGCCGCGCCCAGCTCCCCGTCATTAAGCCAATAGACACGTTCTCGGGTGATTCCTTCTCACGCTAGTCAATCCATTGGTTTGTTTGAGCTGTTAGATTGTTTCGGCTTTCGCCCTTTAGGATCGCGGTCGGTCTACTGTGGACACCGAGAGCGGTGGTGATGGTCATTCCGCTAGTTGGTCGGTCGCTCTGACCGCCCGCCCGTCCGACCCCAGTGAGTCAGTCGCTGAGTCCGTCAAAGTCGGTGTGAGCGAGACGTCAACACCTTTATGACGCGAGCGCTATAAAACTTGAGCATATTTCAAGGCTGGCGACGCCGCGACTGACCGAGCGGTCCAGCAGCAGCAGCAACGGCACTCTTGGAGCTTCCGGTGGTATCTGAAAAATCCTCTTCTCCACTAGTTACCCAACTCAATGATAGTAAACACACACACAAACACATGGATGGACGCGGAGATAGCTGGAAGAAACGATGGAAGCTCGACGATGAACCGCTCAACAGAACCCGAGTCTGTCCGGCGTCGCTCCATCGAGATTACAACTCTCTTCAAGATCCTTCTGTTCTCGTCCTCCCCTTTTGCTTTGGCCCCACGGCCCGGTCGAGGAAAAAGGGTGAGTTGGCTTGTTCACGAAAAACACTGGAGACGATCTCTGATGTCTTCCTTCCCGCGCCGAACCGATCCGTGGTGTCTGTGTCATTGGCTCCACGCGTTCGACTTCTTTGCGCGTTGAGCGTTTTCGAGCCCGTGACGCCGGAGCGGAATGAGCTCATCATCGAGTTCTGTTCATCCGACTAGAAGGAGCTCGATTCCCTCGTTCATATACGGCGTCACGTATCTCGTGACGTTTGCGTCGGAGTGCAATCAGCCAGCGAGCAATTATATCAGCAAACAAGAGCTCGCAGGATCTTTGGTATGCAGGGCGTGAGCTCCGTCCTTGTTTCACCCGAGGCAGAGTCGTTTTACAGGAGCACTCTTCCCGGACCGAGCCCGCCGAACGGAGATGAAATAATTTCTCCCCGACTTGGAATGACCGAGAGCCTCCTTCCGTTCGTTCTCGGAGCATCCCCTTCTGGCGGACAAATAGGATTGTCATGAGACCCCGCTCGAGTGGACGAACCACTTGTAGTACGGAGGGTCGAGATTCGGGCCCATAAGACCGAGGAATTGGCCTCGTGTTCAGCCTGTGTGAAGAGTATTAGGGAAATAGGAGAAATGCTCTAGGGGAGCGCTGGTAAGTAGTTGGCATTCCATTAAGTAGCCATCTTGTAGTAAAGCCGCCTATTCGGCCGAGGGATATGGGACGCGAGCGGAGGGCGTTGAGGCAAGCGGAGAGATCTTCCGGGGCGCCCGCGGGCAACAAATAAGAAACTTCGCTCGGGACGACACGTACCGCCCATCGGACACAGTCAGAAGCTAACGTCTCTTCATTCGTCTATTCCTGGCTCGCTCTCGCAGAGCAGTCAATAAAGCCCTCATGAAGGGAGAACGAGCCCACCGAACCGGAGGAACGAGCCATCGGGGACGGAGGACGATCTGAAGGATTAGCCCGTCGACCAAGACAGCGAGAGTTCGGTTTGCGCTACCCGCGAGGTAATTAAAAGATAAACCATTCCCCAGCTCTATCTTCCTCCTCGGCACGCCCCCGCGTTCGACCGAGCGGGCCCAGATCGGAGGTGAAGATCGCTGTCGGATGCGGAAGCTTCAATCGTGGCGTGTCGGAGAGCGAACCGCGGCTCTGCTCCCGCACTGCTCCCATAACCCGATGGAGAGTGCGTGTTTTCATCATCTTTGTGGATGGTGTACTTTCCGGCTCATTGAGCTCCAAGGCCGGGAATTTTATGAACATTCCTGCGCGGCGCAGACCCTGATGACACGATTTTTACGTCGGCCGACTATCGACTCGTCAGCTCATTCCAGCCGCCATCAGAACTTTCCTAATGGGACTCGGGTCTGTTCTGTGAAGGGGGTCTGGAATGTTTCATTGCCGAAAAACGGCTTCCAGACTTGAAGCGAGCGAGCGACATCACTTCTGCAATCAAGACGACGGTCCCGGGGAATCAGATAGAGAAGAAAAGGCAAGGGTGCAGGGGGTGATCGGCTGTCTGGAAACACCACCCAGAGGGTTACGACCCCAACGCTGTATATCTTCCATCGTTCCTGGCTGGGCATGAGACCGAACAAGGGGCAACGAGCCACCCACTGGGTTCGGGCGGCCTCGGGTTTTCCCGGTCCGAACGCGAACTATAAACAGAAACCGCATGATTCCCACTCGACGAGCACTGTCGACATCACCTCTTCCGCGTGGGACATCTCCCTGCTGCTTCCCTCCGGCTCTTCGCGAGAGGCTTCGGTGGCCAGCGGCGCGGCGGAGTCGATCGGCTCTCCGTCCTCCGATCATTCAAATTCCACCCTACGCGGATTCCGACGGCCCGACATCGTTGCGGTTCCGGACAGGGTGTTCATTTCATTCCGTCATATCGAGTCCAGGAAGCCACTCCACTTCGGTCCGCTCGTCGTACGAACACCATGTCAACATGAAATGGATGCACCCTCAGAGAACTCGAGAAGGAACGAACACGTAGGCGGACCGGGAGTTTTTTTAGCGGTCGATCGATCGATCGATCATATGGAGCGCGCCGATGTATCGAATGTATGTAGTGGATGTGTGGGAGCGTTCTCGCTGCTTCTCGTTCGCTCTCGGTCGGCCGCCGCCGAGCGGGAACGAAACCAAAGTTTTTCCTTTCACCTATTTCATCGTCCGTCCAACGGCCCGCCAGTCCTTCCCCGCCGGCGGCGTCTGCAAATAATGCAAAGCGGGAGGTGATTTACAATGGCGGAACGGGGAAATACCTCTCGAGGGATCCTTTGATCTTCCACCAAATGATTCTACTCAACTCGTCCGCATCGGTTGTGTGACGTGAGCAGCAGACGAACTTCAAAAGCGTTCCCCTTCGTCGTCGTCGTCGCCGCCGCCGCTCTTCGAGCCGTAACGGGTTTCTCGTGTTCGACTCCGTGGGATGAGAGCGAGCGAAGCAACGTCTCTTGGAAATGGAGCTACTGAGACTCGCTCGTGAATGTGTTCCCGCTCGACGGCGTGCTGCGTTCTTTGAGCGCGCGAAACCGAAGGAAATATCCTCCTGAGCTCGCTTTGACCGATGCGGCGTCGACGGAATTCCGTTCATTCTCCTGTTTCATCGGCGGGAACAAACCCTCCTCAATTTACGACATAATAAAATCTGTCGCGAGCTCGCTATGGAAATTCCGGTGATTCGCGGTTGAAGCAACGGAAACGGGCCAAGTGATCGCTGCGGCGAGCTCGGATCCAACACATCGAGCACAAGCTCCGCAAAATCGAGCAGCGCAAGGAGAAGGGTGCTGAGCGCGATCTTGTGACCGGCTGCGTCGGGCACAACGATTCTTTTTCTCGCGCAGCTGCGTGCGCAACTGTGGTGTGAGATGGAATTTCCAGCGTAAGTGTTATTTCAGGTGCAATGTGCAATAATATCCGACATCGAGCCAGATGCTCGGATTTCCGCGCGCGTTCATGGAAGCAGTGCGCGGAACGCTGCCGAGAGAGCGCTGGTCATTATCTCGAGATCGATCACTTTGGATTTTTCTCGGCAAATCCTCTGGATGGGTTGCTCTTGACCCTTCTGTTTCGTGCGTAGGGCCTCTCTGAAGGCTTTTCTAACAGCGGCAGGCCGGTCGGTCGGTCGGTCGGTCGGTCGGTCGGCTGGCTAGCCGGTCGACCATCCGAGCAGCGATGCTCGCCACGGAGCACCAACTGGACTTCCTAACCCGTCTGGTGTCCGTCTGATATTTGTTCGATAAACACTCCCCTCCAACAGACGATGATTGAAACCTCGATAGCATCTTCACTCTGCGGGCAGAAAGAACTCTGCCGTCAGCAACGAAAGAAACCATCTGTGAAGGAAACCGTTCAACGCCACATTCACTACACATGCGGGAACGGGACAGCGGTTTAGCTCAACGCGTGCCACCGTGCGCAGACTTTGCGTCCGCTCCCGACCGAACGCTCCCAGCTCGGGCGGAATCTACCCCAACGCGCAGAACACCGAGGAACAGGATTGCCTCCCACTCTCCTGGAAGCAAGTCTGACATCGGATCACGCAGCCCGTCGATTCGCTGTTCTCCGACGGCTCTGCTTCCACGTGTCCCGCATCGAAGAGATGCCCGAAGAGATCCACGTGTCCGGCATCGAGTGAGAGTTTCCATCCCACGGAGTGAACTGCAGTCTTTGTTCGTATTGCCGAAGAGTTGGAGAAACCTGGTGGTCCGATGGCCAATGAACACATGACATGAACTCGATGTATGAGAAGTCTGCACACAAGAAGAACTGACCTGAAGGGGAAAAAATCTCGCTTGTTCCTAGATGAAAACTTTCCTGGTTCGAGGTCTCAGCTGTTGGCTCTGTGTCCGACAGGGAAGTAGCGGCGAGTCCTGTAGCGGGAAGTAACGTGGCAGTGTAGCAAACTTTGAACGAATTTCTCCCACAACTCATACACATGACGTTAATGATTCGACGATGTCAGGGGCGATTCCAACGACCGGCCTGAGGGAACTTTCTGGCGATGGTCAACGAGAGCTCGCTGGATCTCCCCCCGTGGTGTTTGCTGTATTCAGAGGGAGCGGGGTAATCCTCGCAAGAGGGGCCGAGCCTCGACCAGCGCTGGGGTCCGTTCGGTCGGTCAGCGAGCTAGACACGCAGGCCGCTGGTGGGTCGGTCGGTCGGTTAGTCTCTCAAACATGATGTATGGAGACGGATGCGGACGATCGAGACACGCTTTCCTATAACACAGAAGACTCTGCAGGGTAGACCGCGCGGTCTACATGAGCGTCATATACCTTCCTTCCTTCCTTGCGCAATAACACCGGGACGTCCTCTCTCTGATCTGGCGGAGAATCAAATAGAGTTTTGACTCCCGTGATAAATGCGCTGGAATGAACTCGGGATTGCCATCGCTCTGTTTTCAGCTCCTGAACTCCGAGCCGATCCGCTTAATCGATCGCCTTCGAGCTCCCTCAAGATGAAATATCGACATTTTCGTTCTAGAAGACAGAGACACGAGGCGCGCGTTGTTCCATACAATTATCAACATTTATTCAGCTCATTTCTACATGGGTTCTCATTCTTACAAACGATCATCTCTCCTAATCGTTAACTTGGAGGCGTGAAGTGGATTTGATCCAATGATTGCTTATATTATTTTGTGTACAGGTCACTGGGAGAACCCGCTTCCCGCTTCGAGCCGAAGTCTGTAGCCCTCATGGAGCTCGAGCTCCAGCTCCACAGTTCTTCGAGCGAAATTCATCCTAGAACCTAAAACACGAATATCACGGGGACTTGTTCCGGTCGAATCAAGTTCCAGACTGTTCTTCCACGCGTCGAACGCGGTTTTTCTCCTGGTTGGGAACCCGGAATCCACCATCAGTGCAAAACATCTGCGAGGGGAGAGAAGAAAGCGTGTTTTTGAGTATTGGTCCCGCGTTTTTCGCCGCGTCAGCATTTTCGATTATGAGGCCTTGGACGACACGAGTTTCGCTTCGCGCCTTAAACAATAGACCTTGTTGGTCGCCTCGAGGGCGGAAAGGAGCCTCGTGCACGTGCAGAGCTAAAAACTTGTGTAGACCTCTTATTCCCTTGCAAATCATGCAATGCCAACGAGCGGCGAGCCAAAAATGCCGCACCGCGCACCCCACCCAGATGCATCGTATTGTGTACATCGACGGATGGGGGGGGGGGGAGGGAGAAGCCGCGCCGAAGCTAGGCAAAAAATTGCCCCAAACGGAGCTGGCTGTCTTGAATTACGGCCGACTGCGCACGCCTGGATCTGAGTTGCACCAAAATCAGAGCCAGCGAGGCGGCGGCCCCGGCGACAGGGGCTGCCGGATGAGAAAATTCGAGAGAAGAACTTACATGGGTTGAACTGGAGACTTAGTTGGTCCCCGTGCTGCTGGAGGGCGGCCGCCAGCTTACGATAACTCTGCTCGTCTAGTAGGTGCTCGGACTCCGTGGCGGAGTTTCCGTTGAAGTCGAACACGATGTCGGGAGTCACTTCGGGCGTGGGATACTCTTCGGTGGGCTCCTGCTTGATTTGGATGGGAGGCATCTGCAGGCGCTCGGCGAGTATCGTTGTTGTGCTCTCGCTAGACGTCCTGGGTGAGTGAGCCGGCGACGAAATCTCGGATTTCGGTGATTGCGAGTAGTCGAAGCTGGTCTGCATCTCGGGCGAGGTCGGCGTCGCCGGCATCTGGTATTCGAACTGGGACGTCTTCGAGTCGAGCGGCGAGAGCACCCCGTTCTCCTCGGTCAGACCAAGGATCGTCTGCAGTTCGCGGATGTATTCCACGGCGCACCGGAGGGTTTCCACTTTGGACATCTTCTTGTTGGCGTTCTTATAGCCCTGAACGTGTTGGCGGAGAGTGTCAAACGTGCGGTTGACGTGCTGCACGCGACGGCGCTCTCGCTCGTTCCGGCGTGCTACCGACATCTTGTACTTGTTGTTCTCCTGAACCTTGGTCGTCTTTGTGGGTGAGTTCTGTAATGTCACGCGATAACGTCACGCCTCGCTCCTACACATCTGAAGGCCGGCGGGCCGTCGCTCGCGGCGAGCGAGGGCCTTGACAGGGGCCTGATTCGAAGCGATCTAAGCACTCACCAATTGGGTGGGCAGCTGAGCACTGCCGAGAACCTGCGAGGGCTGAACGGTAAGGCCCTGCTGTTGACCCGGGAAACTGCTGCAACCCGCTTTGAGCAACACTCGCGTTATGGGCATGTCAAGTTCCATTTTCCGAGGCGTTCGTGGTAATCCGTGTGACAGTTAAACTGGCTAGCTGTGGTCTTGGTTTGGCACTACTCGCTGACGGTCTGGGGATTCGTGACTACGAACACCGGTTTTGAACCCCCTCTGTGGAGAGTGTTCGGTTTGGGTTCAGGAGAGAAGGCGAACCGGGGGTTGGGCTTCGGGCTCCAACTTTTCTCCGCTCCGGCCGGCGGAGGCACCAAGTTGATTCTTGAATTGCTGCTATTGCCGCCTGTCCGCCTGTGCTGCAGCCGTCGCCAGTACTCCCGTCGTCGTCGTCGTAGTAGAGGTCGCGTGGCCGCCAGATGCAAAACAGGCCAGTCAGTCGTATCGTGGAGGGCCCAATCAAAGATCATAAATCTGGATTTGCTCTCCGCCGTCGATCGGAGCAGATCTTCGGAGGAGGCTGTTCTGTTCCCGACAATACAGCGAACTGACACTTACTTCATTCACGACGCTTCGTCTTGGCCAGATTAAGTCATAACGATTTGCTTATCGCTCCTGCCCTCTCCGGTCGTCGCGGCGGAGACCTCAACCAAGGTCGGCACATTCATTACTCGAGGCTTTACAAAAATCATCAGAGCTACGCAACTTCCCAGAAGGGAGGACGGCCGCCTCGGATTTGATGAGGAGCGTGATGGAAGCAACTATGGCTTCCTAGTCTTTGCATTTGAGGTTGGGGGAGTGTCCGCATGACGGCCCGGCAACTCTTAAGAGTTGTCTGCACGTGAACGACGCATTTCGTGCCTCCGACATCGGATGCAAATTCAAGCTTTCTTCGCGGAGTCCGCTCGTCACAGGTGGTCCTCGGGGCCGAGGAGTTGAGGACGATAAGCGTGGTGGTTATCACCATTATCACAGTCATTATGGGTATCACTTGTTCGAATGTTTGCTTTTCGATCGCTTCGGGCGGAAACGAGTCTCAAGATTCCGTGACTCGAGCGGAATCGTTTCAGTCGAGTGCTCAGCGGCTACGAGTTCGGATGAGCTTTCACCGAACCGCTCCTCCGATCCGGAACATTCGAATACCCCACGTGACTCACGAGGAGAAAGGACAGCCTCCTGGGTGTCCTGACCGGGTTCGGAGCTTGGTGCCGGAATCCCTCCTGAAATCGACTGAGTGCCTGGGTGAAACCTCCAGGCTCCTAAAAATATGCTTCTCATTGGAACGAAAGCAATTCTCGTCGTTGAAATTGTCCTGGCCTAGGACGGACCCAGTCCCAAACTATTTTGTCGTTGGTTTGAGGGAGGACCATGCCCCAGGAAGCGATCTCTCGATGACTCGGTGACACAAACAGAGGGTCAGGGCAGGCAAGGAAAGATAAAAAACGCCGAACGCTCTCGCAAATCCCTTGAGTGTTATGAGGAAAAACGCCGTGTTCCCTTTTGCCTCCTCGCCGACGGGAGGGAGTCACGCAAAAACCAACAGAGAAATCAGAGCGCGTATGGCCATCGACGAGTGCCGTGCGATGAGCTCGCTGTTTGTTTATTCCTCACTTGATCAGATTGTATTCCGGGCCGTATGCCATCGTGCCGAGGTCTCAGGTGACCTCATTAAGAAAGTTTTGGATTGCTTTCGCCACGCTGCTGCCGAGGATGATGGCGGAACGTTTTTAGACCCCTGCTGAACTTCCAGCGAAACTTCTCTCGCTGCAAGTTGCTGACTGTCCTGATCGGGGCGGCCTACTGGAAGCGTACGGGCACCGGCTACAGAGCTTCGACTCGGAAGATGGTGGCTAGCGACCCATCGACTCAGACAGTTTGTCGTGCATATGATAAGTACGATGCGATAGGCTGTTCTAGTGCAAAAGCGTATTGGGTTTCTTTGGTGCGTACCCGATCAATAAATCAATCTTCAGCTGGCAAGCGACAGACGACTTGTCCACCAGTTTCTGCAACGTGGTCGTCCGACTCGCACGCACTCATACCACACTATGAATGTAGTGTGTACATAAGCGCAGCCTTGAGAAGAACACCGGCTCGCTTGCTCTCCAGTTCGGTCGGCGGAACGGTCGGTCGGTCACAATGGTCCCGTATGTTACTTCTTTTCGCTCGCAGATCAGATATGTTGATCAACCTGTCCGTCCATATGTCACTATCGTGATCTGTAATCTTCGATCACTTCTCGAGGGCCAACCTTCAATTTCTCTCGGATTTATCACAAACACGCGATCGTCGTTGTCGTCTTTTTCCGTCCTCCAGTATCTTCTTGAGTGATTCCAGTGTCCCACGTCACTCGGGAGTGGGCTCGATGAACTGTCATCGACGCTGTCGCCGTTCTCGTCGCTGATCGCGATGTGGCAACGACGGTCCGTATTTGTCGTCGTCGCCATAGTCCTCCTCGTCGTCGTCTACTTCAACGTGGCCGAGGATCGACTTCATTAGCTTCGCGGGAGGTCGTTTGCTCAGTCTTTTGGTGCTCGTTCTCTGTCCGCGAGGCAGAAAACTGTTTGATCACCGGCAATGAATAACTCGTTCGATTCGCCGCCGCTGCCGCCGCCGCCGTCGTCTCCTCCTCCCGATAGGTATAACGGGTTGAGCGGTTTTCATTCAATGAGTCAAAGGAGGGACAGGGTATGTGAGAGAGAGAGAGAGGGGAGCCTAAAGAACTCGGAAGAGACGAGTTTTAGCCACGCTGTTTGATTTCTTTATTTGATTTTGATTCGGTTTGCTCCGCCGGTTTCAAACAGAAAGCCATTTCGGCGACAGCGAACCGAACTGCCTCTTCGTCCTCTGTTTGGGAGGATGGCCCGCGAGCTGGTCGGCGGACCGGTCGCTGGCCCGACTCGGTTGTGGAGAGCCTCCGAGACCACCAGCCCGCGGCCCTGCCCACAAGCTCGAGTCGATCAGGAATAGATCCTGCGATTCCCGATTGGCTCGCAGCATTTCGCAGCGAGGTCGATTCAAACTTCCTCGTTTGGACCATGATGTCTCAGACCAGCTCCGCTGGGAATTCTAGGTTCAGGTTTCTTCTGAGAGTTCCTGCGTCCGGAAAAGCGTCCTCCCGGAATCGGATTCCGAGGTCTCGGTCGGTCCATTAAATTGATTAGATGCTGTCAGTGATTATATTCGCTCCGTGCATACATCGAGGACACCGCTACGCACAAGGGTCGATTCCCTGATTGATTGTCGGTTTCGCGACGGAGGCTTTTCTGCTTGACACGGCTGTTCCGGGTGCTCTTGAACAAATAGTCCGTTTTCGCCCTTCCGTGAAACCCCTCCATAATCAACTTTCTGGTGTTTGTCAGATGTCCCAGGGGTTTGGGTGCACACCGACGTCGACGGCGGGTACGGCTGTCCGCCTCTATTTATTTTATTGTGACGTTTCCACTTTGCGTGCGTGATGACTGACTCATCACGAGTCGATCGCAGCAGCCTCGTGACATCGAGCAGAAGGATTTTCCCGCAGCAATCGAACTCTCGGAATTCATGAAGGGGATGCGGGGTTTCTGTGAAGCTTGTCGGAGGTTTCGTTGCAAACAGAGAACGTGAACGAGGAAACATCGAGCGGACTCCGCTCCGGAACCCTGTCATTATGGAGCTTCCTCTCTCTATCTCGGATTCCTGGCTCTCGGTTATCAGTTCTTTCGGGAACTCCTGGAACGTGTAATCAACATCCGCAACGGCTCGAATAAAACCAGTTCGGGAGAGAGCTTGAATTATACGAAGAATCCACTCATTCTACGCATCATGACCTCGCATGACGAGCTTGCTGCGCTCGGAAAACCGAATTTCCCACCGACAGGAGTCGATCTGGGTTGGGAGAGAGATTCACCCTTGCCGCACAGAAAACGATGCGATACCACATGAGTATGTTTTTTACGCGACCTTGCTTTCCCTCCACGCCTACCTCCTACAACTCTTCCGCTGAAGGACGCTCCTGTTTGTTTATTGTTCAGCTTTTGCCATTGTTGCTGTTTCCGCCGGAGCTGCATTTCCCGCGTCTTTGTCGTTTCTCGATTCGGTACGGAGCAGCACGTACCATTCGACTACGGAGCGATTCAATAAAGAATATATTTGAGCTCGGATCGCATTTTCATCCGTATCTCCATTAAAATCGGGCGATATCTCAACAAAGTCATGCAAAGCACCGTCTACGTCTCCCTTCAGGAGTATGCAGATTCGCCTCGGGCTAGAGAGAGAGAGAGAGAGAGAGAGAGATAGAGGAGAAGGGAAGACAGGAAGAGCCGGTGATAGTCCCCCGCTATCGGAAGGAGTATCGGAATAGTGTTCTGATGGACCTCCTCGGCATGCACTGCACCGGAGGAAGAATCACCATGAAATTCGAATTTGGCGGGAAGGAGGAACGAAGACTTCAAGGACCCCGTCGCCGCCTCGGTAGACCGTTGGGGAGGCGTTCGCGGCCGGTGGTCAAACGGCGTTTCGGGATCTCGGTGATTCATTATGGTGCTGAATTATTCATAATTCGCACTCAATGAGGGCATCAGAATGTTTTTTCCTCACCTTAGCGAAGCCGACTAATCTAATAACGATTTGCTGAGCCCGTATAGACAGGGAAGGAACGGAAGGTGCGACCTCTCGACGCTCGTTGACTCGGAGCCCTTAAGCTTCAGTAAACATTGACTTTTCAGCTCCGAGAGCGACGCCGTCGGAGGCAGATTTGATCTTTGTCTTCAACGGGTCCGGCCTACTACTGACCGTTGACTGAGCCGAGTGAGAACTCTCTCACCGATGAGCAGCCCTCGACCGCGTCAACCGCGACCGAACAGCCCGCTGATGCTCGGTGATAATGGACGAGTTAATGAAGTGCAATTTCTCGGATTGAAGAGATCGTAAACGGAGCGAACCGCGTTAGACGCAGGCCGCTCAAGGTGGCCGTCCCGCCAGACATCGAGAGGGAGAGAGCGAGCAAGCGGTCGAGACAAGGTGAAAACAGAGATTCGATCTTTTCATAGAAAAACCTCAGGGTGGCGCAAGTGTTGAAAGCCGGCGAACGGTCGATCACCTCGACGTAATCCTCTCTCGGCCTTTGTCGACGCTTTTTTTTTTCGCGTAGTCCACGAGAGTCACGCGAGCGCGACGGAGACCGCTCCACGCTGTGTGTGCCCGAATCCTGTCCGGAATCCCTTCCGGGCCTTCAGAAGCGCTCCTTCGGGTTTTTTCCTCGTCTTATCCCCTGCCTACCTGGAGTCGATTTCCTCCGCGAAGTTCGCATCCGTCCATGCGGGAGTCTGCCCCGCTTCCCGCAGAGAAGTGAACAAATCTGGAAATTCATTCGGAAACTCCCCGATATTCCCGGCGCGGTCGATGCAACGTCCAGAAACGGACTTATCGATGTTTGTAGGATCCACCGCATCCTCAAATGGAATCGCAGCTCAAGAGCGGCTCAGCGAGGCCAATTCACACCAAAGCCTGCCTTAATGAAGATAAGTCTCTCATAACTTTCTCTGGGAAATCTCGTAAAATTTATTCGCCTCCTTCAGACTGAGTTCACTAAGCAGCAGCGGTAGTGGTCCCAACATCATCCTCGTCGTCGTTTGTCTCCAGCACGAGATTAACCCGTCTCTTGTCTGTCTCATAGTGCAGACATCCGGCTCCAGTGTTTGGTGATCCGAACGCCAAGGCTTGGGAACTTGAACGGCCGGAGAACTTAGGCCAAAGCCTCAGTTTGTCGATTGAGGTCGGATGCAGTTCACGTTGAGCTCGGTCGCTGCGTCCCGTCCGAGGAGTTGACCAAACGAACCGCTCGAGGAGCTCAAACCCCGGTTGGACGGTTGCCTGTCCAAACTATCTCAGAAGTCAGCCGACTGTTGAGCACACAAACAGTCTTCGACCGGAGCCCCTTGGCCGCGGCTCGAGCTAGAGGTAGTTCGCATAAAATTTATGTGAAGACTTCTTCGTTCCGGACTGGATATGAGTTTCCGGCTTTTCCCGTCGGCGCTTCCGTGGTCGTTTGACGATGGTTTGCAGCGATATCGGATTGGCGAGGGAGAGTCGGGGGAATGCGCTTGGAAGATCAACCGCATCCTCCGGGTCCAACTGTATTTTCCTGCTGCTTCTGAACGAGATTGAATCAATGGTTTTGATAGCGGAAAGCAATCAGCCGTCTGCGCAGTTGAAGCGGCCGCCCGCAGTATGTCTCGACAGCGATTGAATTTCCTTTGGCGTCTTTTTTTCCTGGCGACTGAAAATTTTATCCCCGTTCTCCCCCATCCTCCCCCGGCGGACGCCCAGCGATGAATGGAGACCGCCGAGGCGAAGAAGCACGGGAAATCCCTTCGAAGATTTCGAACCTCTCGCAGTTCGGTCGATCGAGCGGAGTAGCACACGTGTTGCAGGTCCTACTCGCTCTCCAAGCTTGGTCCTCGGAGGACCGGGAGGACTCGAGAGGGAGCCTGGCCAGGTTTAGCTCAGGTCAGAAGCTGAATGAAGGTTACAGGAGGAGAATCGCTAGTGAGCGGAGAGGATCCGCGCCGAGAGAGAGAGAGAGAACGACTTCAGAACTTTTGTGTCGCATAAGATTCAGCGACTGAGCAACTAACTTTTCAGGAAGTGGCGGCACAGCCACCACTGACAACAACAGTGGAAAGCCGCCGCTCGGTTGGTCCTCAAGCGAACGCAGTCAGTATTCCCCAAGCCACGCGAAAGTCCAGGAGCGAGGCAAAATTCTCTGCAGTTGTGCCGCCGCTGCAGCTCGTGCTGCCTGGATGGCTCCCCCGGGAGAGTCAAGTGGAACAACAGCCACATCGAGCATATTTGTCTGTTTCGTTGCTTCTTCTCCCTGCCTGTCTGCTACCCCGACCATGTGTGGGGGCTGCTCTAGCTTAAACACACCCAAACTCGGAGCACGCAAACTAACACAGCGAGCTCCACCTAGAACAATACGACGCGGAGTCAGAGCTCGGATTTCGCTCTCGGGGCCGTTCGAAAAATCGCGTATCGACGGAGTTTAGCGGCTCCCTGCTCGCTACCCACAACAACCGTGTAAAGCAACCCGCTGAACTACGGAGGCTGAAAATAATCGAAACTCATGCTGCTGAGTGGACCCACGAGGTGAACTCCTAGGCGATCCCCGCATCTAGAATGCAGGACGAGGCGACGCGGAAGACCCCGGCTCAGGCTATCGGCTCGTTCGCCGGTGATGTCGTTGTTATCGTTGTCAAGCAACGTTCACCATTAGGTTATTAGCCATCAGGCCGCAACTCGGAGCCACGGCGGACCGAATTGCCGGAAGATCCCCCGTAGCCGCTGATTCCGGGGGACGCTTCAGACATGGATGTTGACGGTTGGGTACGTTCATTGACGTTTGACGAGTGTCGGACATCTCATACCTAACGAGAACGAGCGTCTCAATTCTACTTTCTCCCGTGGCTGTCAAAGGCGGCAGACAGACAGAGCAACGGATCAAGTGGACGTCTGCGAATTCGTCGACGACGAGAAGTCGAATCGAGATGGGTGCTACCGGTCTTTCGGCGTTTGAAATGAGAGGACGCCCTTTCGACGACGACGACGTCAGCCGCGGCAGATACGAACATCTCGCAGACTTTGACAACGAACTGATTGAGTCTGGCTGGGTTTTGAGTAGAAGTTTTGACTGCTGATGAAGACCGCCATCAACTCGAGCGGCGCGTCTGAGGAAACGAATCGTCAACCTCATTGGAACTATTCTCGTTGGTCCGTTCCATCAATCGGCCCCGAAAGCGACAGCCAGTAGCAAACTCATCCCGGAATGTGTTGTACTTCATGCACCCCGTGCCATCGCCGTCAAGCAAAGCGAGCAGCGCGAGTGTCGTTGATGTTTTTCGGTGTTGTTGCTGTCATGGTTGATTTCATTATCACTTGGGGGAGCGTTCGGGATCGGGTGTCGTGTGGTGAATGTGGAATCTATTTGGCCAATTGCTGAGTTTGTTTACAGGTCACAATGCCCTCTACGAGACATTGTGCCGTCATGCCTCGTTGCGCTCACTGAGCAGGAACATCAGAAGCCGGCAGTCAATTCATAACGTTGTGCATCCCGAATGCTGCGTGACACAATGTCCGATCGTTTGCATTGCAAATTTCTCTCCGCGAGGAAGTTCTCAAGGAGCGCCGCTGCGTTGCGCAAGCCCAGCCGAACAGAACAAGCTTTCACCTGCCAGCGCATCATCTAGTGCGACAACATGATTTGAAGCTGAATAATTCGGATGGGCGAATTGCCTCGGAATTCGGATTTCGGGCGGTTCCAGAATGCTCCTCTTCCTCCAAAGCAGGAGCTTTTTGGAGAGGAGTCCACGGCCACTGGTTGACATCCCGACTCCCCTCTCCAGGCTCGATTCCGCGAAGGCGTTCGGTTGATACATCTCAGCGAAAATCCCTCCTGGTGGAGATCAAAGAGTAAATTAATACGTATTGACAGAACAGAGAAAGTTCTCCTCCGCTTTCAATCTTGACTCGATCCAAGCGTCGCTAGCCGAGCTTAATTGGGATTGATTCTCCACAAATCGGATCGGTTCTAATCGATGTACGGGTCGCACGTGAGAAACGCTGCAGATGAACGCATTGCAGCGTCTTCGAGCGAAAAAAAACTACTGAGGTCTCTGAGGTGGAGATGGTACAGGTCGCCGATTCCACTCGATCAGCGAGTGGTGAGAGCTCTCCTCCATGAGAGGAATTATGAACCCCCGAATTTCGAGCGTTGAGACTGTCGACAGGATTTCCCCACAGTTCGTTCACCGCAACAGTGATTCAGCAGGATCACGTGCTCGCTACGGTCAATGCAGACTCGATTCCATGCGTTTGCTGTCGTCAGTTTGCCGTATGTGGGGTACCTGTGATCGGTCTCTTCTCCCGCTCCCTCATTCTAGTTTTTTTTTTTTCGTTTTTCACTGACGGCGACAGTGATCACGGCAAGAGGTGATCCCACTTCACAGTCAGGGGATCATGACAGCGATCCGATCAAGTGATGTCTCTATTGCGAGGGCGGGTCTGCGGACGGTCACGGACGATCACCGTCGGTCCTGGTTCTGACTTCGGTGATACTGCAGCTGCCAATGCAGTTTCTCGGTCAGCTGGACTCGATCGGGTTTGCCAAGCGGCGACCATTTAAAGGATGAACGTGTTCTGCCGCGGTCGGACGAAGCGTCACCACAGTCGACGCGACGAGTTTCATTATCAACGAGACGGCAAACTAAGTGAGCAAGAGCCTCGACTTCCATGGCGCAACATCGTCGACCAAGAGCAAGATCCGAAGAGCGGGATTGGTTTTGGCAGGAACGAGGCGAGATTCCGCGATGAAAGGCAGTCGGATGTCCTCATCAAATCAGACGTCGACGACGACGACCAGAGGGAAGCCTTTGAGCCCAATCTCAAAACAGTGTCAACCGTGTGACGAGACACAGGGGAGGTCTCGGCCTGCGTCCGCCTTTATGGGGTTTCGAGGTTGTCTATCGCCTGCGCTGTCGATCCGGCTCAGCAGCCAGGCAGGTTGGCGAGCGAGCCTAATCGGAATGACACCAGTGGTCGAATCAGCAGATTCCGTGGTGAATGACTGTTTGGACAAGAGCTGGTCAACATTTGGGCCAACAGTGGGACGGACAGGCATTGGGAGCACGAGTTCCTGTAGTTTTTTGTGACGCGCTCGCTCATGTACCCTTTTGAGACAAGCGGAACCGGCGAGCACTTCTTGAGCAGATCGCCAAGTTTCCGATCGAAAGTTCCGGAACGACGTAGTCGAGTCAACGAGCGACTGTTCTCGCTCGACTCGTCGCTTCTTTTCCCTTATCAATAAGAGTTCTTATCGGAGGGACGCGGCAACGTAGTTATCAAGAGTCCTCTCGGAAGAGAAATCTCCGCGTTGGGTGCCTGGCGAGCTGGTCGGCAGGACGACCGACACACTAGCTGCTTGTTACTCCATGGAAAGAAACAGACCTCGTCGCAGTCAACAGAACCCCCACAAAACTGATATCGCTCGCTTGCCTGCCCGCTTGTCGGCCGACCGGCCAACCAACCGACCGACCAGTTACTGGCGGCCTGGTTCCATGACTGCTTTTCGTTGTTTATACCCGAAGACGAGGGAAATCAAAATGGAACCCTTTGAACGGTGCCCCCTGCTGCCCGGATTGGGTTACGAGACACCGACGACATGCACCAGAACGGCGACACCGGTTTGGGTGACCGAGCTGCGGAGCTCGAGGAAACGCTGCGGGACGCCCCACCTCGAGCACACAATGCTCGAATGTTTGGTTACGATTGTCATCGCACACTACAGAACTACTGACGCAGAGACAACGCGCGGGGAGCTCACGTCTGCATTGCAAACAATCAACCGAGCAAAACTGTCTCAGTAGCTCGTCACTTCTGCTCGCTGAAACAACGTCGTTCAGCTCCGTCTCTGATGTCGTAAATTCCGGTACGGAGTTAGCCGGTACGATTCGGGGCCTGACGGGGCGTCCCAACGAAAACGTGTCCGACGGCGAGTGCGTCAATTGGACGTTGCACCGTCTCCGGAGTCCATCTGAGCGTTCGGAGTTTGCGTCCCGTCAGTTTTGTCCGAGTTGCCAGCCGCCGCCGAAACAATCGCCGAGTCAACGACTTGTTGTCATGAAGGAAACGGTCGGGGGGCGACGAACATTCTGGGCCTGTCACAAATACACGAACAAACAGGCAAGCAAACAAACACTCATACCGGGCTGCAGTGCAGTTTCGAGGACAGGAGAAGAATTCGCGGCAGAGCCAACGAAAAAGAGTCTCCTCGGCTTTAATTGAATTGCCTCCTTCTGTCTGCTCTATTGCAGATGGCGCGGCTGAGGAACGCGGGGTTAAACAACAACGGCGATGACGACAGAGACTTCTTGGAAGGTCGCTTGCCCGAGGCAAAAATTTCACCCGCTCCATCGCGATCTTTCCGCAACTTTCCCCGCGCGACTCCGACTCGGCCGTGCGCGTTCTCCCTCTTCCCGCAGCGCGGGGGCCGACGTGTGTCAATCGCAGCCTGGATCATCTTCGCAGCATCTGAGATGCGATTCTCTCCGAACAAGTGACTCCATCGAAACAGCAGCCTGTCCTGATTTCTTAGGGTGAAGGATGTCGTTCGGTGATGTGTCAGGCGCTACCTAGCCGCCGCCGCCGCCGCCGAGCTTTCTCCGCGGGCCGACCGATGTGTCCCAAGAGGCAGGAAGTGTTGCAGTTTGTATGCGTGAACAACACGATCGATGCAGCACGATCGCATTTCGCACCACTGGGTGGCACCGCGCGGGAAGGAAGCGTGACCAACTCAGATTGATGACAGCGACAAATTGTTCTTTCGCTACATGTTGGTGAGTGAAATTTCATTGAGACATCGTCAGGCATATGTCAAATGCGAGTCGGGGTCAAACAACCGTTTAACTTTTAGGCTGCATGCTCGTGAAATCATTTTGGAGGCGAGGGTTCAACCGCCCAATCGAGTCGCGACGATCTGGCAAAGGGCACGAGATGTTCCGAATTTCATTTTCGTTTTTTCCTCCCCTCGAGAACGTCATCGTTCCGGGTTCCTCGGAGGCTACTTTCATCGAAGAGAAACTAGAATAGTACTCCTTCGCTCACATCGTCGACCTCAATGACACATCAAACAAGCGTAGTCGACCAATTCCGACATTGGTCGGTCTCTTTCGTCGAGTCTGCACTAGGGCTTCTGAGCTCCACGAGCCCACTCTTGTCATCGGTATCTTTCCTGAGGGGGCGCATTCCGCACACGTGTTTCCCGGCAACACGCAATCCGCTACTTCGCCCGAATGAGGCATCATGCGAGGCGCACCCCTGGAATTCAGAGTCACGTGGTCGTGGCTGCGTGCGCACGGCGGTCAGGGATTCGGTTCCACGGTTACATTTGACGGGGCAGTCTGTTTTCGCGCTGAAATTGTTTTCGTCGTGGTGAGCCGAAGCAAGCGGAACATCGGACGCAGAAACGTAATAGGAAACGTGGAGAACTTCTGCTACGTGACCTTTGACGGCCAGAGCAATTCTTTGTGCTCCGGCTCCGTCAAGCAAAAGGAATGTTCGGCTAGTGTGGGCAGTGCACGCGGGTTGTCGATGATGAAAACGACGCTGACCCCCCATCACTTTTCTGAACGAAGGAAACAGACGGGAGAGAACCGATGACAGTCCGAGGTGCGATCGACTTGACCCACTTCAGAGGGATTACAACTGACCTCCACGCCGGCTCGAGTCGAGTGTGCGACCGAGTGAGCGAGAGGTGAACGATTGGCTCCGATTGTGTTTCAATACACAAGAAGAACTTCTGCTTTGGCCGGCTCACCGCCTCCAGTGTTTTCATCATATTTCATGTTTTGTTACCTAGGTGCTTGCTCCTCGTCCCCTCTCTCGAGTGACCGCATCTGGAGAGTTCTCGTATCGTATTAGGCACACTTCATTTGGCGTATTCAGTCGTGCCGCCATCGCGGCACTCCGACTCGAGCTCATCGTCAGCATCATGATCGTCGGGGCCGCGCCTCAAAGCTGGTCGACCGGGCCACGGTCTCGCGCGGATTCCTCGACGTGCATTTCGATTGCAGGAGGATCCGCGACAGCTGATTTCACGTGCTCACTCGACGAGGATGAGTAGGCAAGTCGGATGCTCCGGAGGCTAGCTCCTCCGGGTCACTCCGTCACTCTCCGCGTTTCGCCTGCTGCAATGTCTGTCGAGAGAAGTCCTCGATCAAAATCCGAAGCGACTCAGAGCTCAAATTTTTGACAGACTTCCTGTTCGCCGTCGATGTGTCCTTCTCTCTTCCTCGCAGCAGCCCGTCCGAGTGTCCAACTGGCCGGAGTAAACTAGTGGACACGAGAGATGGACGACTAGCTGGCTGCTCAGACTCTCACGCCCGTCGGCTTCTCGAACTTCTTCATTCGAGCAGGTCGATGGAATCCGCCAGGGATGCGACATTCTCGCGAGTTGTGACTTTAAACACCCGGATGTCGGAGGGTTTCCCGATCAGGGCTTTGGTCCGTGGTCGGAGCAGACGGTTTCGTCGCGCGCGTTGACGACAGGTCTGGAAATTCCGGAAATATTTCCTCTCGGATCGTCTCAATTAATTGCGGGCGTCTCCGCTGCCGCTTTTTCGGCTCTCGTTGGCAGCACGGAGATCCGACGGAGGTTCGATTCGATGTGCGATCGACGACGCCGGCCTGGTTGACATGACATGTCATCGCACTCGGTTTTCACATTTCCATCGCTAAGAAGATTATTCCGCTCAGGCGGATGATGTCCGCCAGTGGCAGTAACACGGTCCAGTAAAGCGGCGTCGAGTAAGACCATCGAAAAAGGAGCCGAGACATCGGAGGGAGGGAGTTTCGTCATTTCCTTTGTGTTATTTTGAGTGAGCGAATGAGTGAGATGTGAGACGTTTTTGATTGACAGCTCTAACGATACTCGGCTACTGGTGTTGCTTCGATGCCGGGTGCTGCGGCTCAAGACGACCGGCGACGATCGGGACGACATGTCCACCAGGAAGAAAATTCGAGTGACATTCTCTCCGCAATGTGTTCTCTGCGAGCTCGTTCACTTGTTCGATTGTGGAGGAGTCTCCGGACAGGAGGAACGGGTTCCGGGCCCGGTTCGAGCGAGTTCGTCCGATGAAAATCCTTCGGGTTGCTCGCCCCGATTCCTCCATCTTTCAGTTGGGACAAGTGTCTCCCGGAGCGAATGGCTCCCGCTCCGCGGACGACGGGCCGGCGTGCCGTATCACGGAATCGCCGTCCGGTCCTGAAAGGAGCCGCGCTCACTTCGATCACGGCATCCCGATGCCGACGATATTTGACCGGGGACAGCTCTGCAGATGCGCCAACAACCAATAACCCGCACCGGAACGGAGCATGTTGAACAACTTTTTCCCTCGCCAAAAGTGATCGAAGCGGGGCCGACTCAAAATTGGAAGAAAGTGTGGAACATCGACAGCGGAGGGAGAATCGTGTTGCTTCGCGACCGCCGAGGCCCGGCGAGGAACGGAGGGTAGATTCTTAATTTCTCCCCGCCGATCGAAGCGTGAGTCGCGCGTCGGAGGAAAAACACGAACGCTGCGGGGGAGGGGGTGGGCCGACGGGAAAAATTGGCAGCGTTTCCCGGAGCAGAGAGATTGCTCAGCAGCCGTGAGGAACACACAACGATTCCGACGAGGCTTCATCATGAACCAGTGCGCAGAACGGACCTACGAACTGTTCGCCTCCTCGGGCAGAAACCAGAAAGTGGTTTTCGCCATGATTGCGATCATTCACCTTCGACCAGTCTGCTAGAGTGTCCTGCTGGGCGGATTCGCTCTTTTCCACTTCCACGACATCCGAAAAACTGCTGCCAGCTGCCGGCGGCAGAGACGGAATGCCGAAGAGGAAATGCACAAATCCCATTCGGAGCCCTCATCCGACAGTCCATATTTTGTGTCAACTCCGAGTACAGCTCGGACCAGGTTCGAGCCCGGGCTCGGAACGATTACCATAATGTAGCTGCTGACTGACTGAAGGTCTCAATAAAAGGTCGGGCGGTCGGAGGACACCCAGCTAGGGGAAGTTGTTTCAGTCTGGTCCGCTGGCCAGGAAGGTTCGGGTGGACCACTCGTCTCGAGAATCAGGCCGATGAAGTCCGGCTAAACTCGATCCGGACTCTAAAATAGAAGAGTGGCGAACTAGAGAGAAGACTTCGGACGTATCCATCATTTGGAAGCACATGATACTGACAGCTCGGGATCACGCCCAACATTCTAAAACTGCAGACCCGCAGAAAATGCTCTCAAACTTCGAAGGCCCTCTCGGTGTCTCTCTTTATCCCAAATGCAATCGGCCGATCAGTCAATCTCCAGATGGACCTCAAGCAGCAGCTTCGAACTGACCTCGTCGAGCAACGTCAGAGAGAGAGAGAGAGACTAGCACTGGGATCTCCTGATGGCGGCGTCTTCTGCTAGCTGCACAAATTTCCGAACAGGGTCGATACAGTTTTACAGAACGCACTAATAGGCAGCGGGTCGGTCGGCCAGGCCGGTCCCACGTCCGCCAGCCGAGCCTTCGTGTCTCGTTCCTCCGCGCTTCCCTCCGCCACTTCCGGCTTGCTATTCAGCCGTTCCATCCCGCTGGTCGTGTATCGGAAATTTCGTTGCACCCAAGGGAACGAGTCGGGAGGTCGATAACGCGGTCTCAAATTTCTTCAAACAAGAATTTTTCCCGCCGTCGCCCGACGTCCCGATATTGGACTGTCGACTAACCATGTTAATAAGAAAGCGATTTCCCCGCTTCCGGGCATCGAATCGTTTCGCTCGAACACGGGCCAGAGCTCAACAGAAATTCCAATCTGAGGACACACCGAACGCCGGAGTCCGTTACGCCGAGTTCAATCAACGATCGTTTATCCGTGTTGGTTTCTCGACTTTGCGACTTCGATATTGGGCCAGAGATGACGACGGACTCCGAGCAAACCCCGAATGGAGATGCTGCTGTGTGTAGCGGTTCGAGGAAAACCAGATGTCTCGAATGAGTGAGTTCGCACTACGGCGCGCTATCTCTTAATTCTCATCGCTTCGAAAACCTTGAGCTCTTAAACTCTTCGACGGTCACGACGAACTGTTTCTGCGTAGCATCTGCCACAACTTTAAGATCTTCATTAAGAGCCCCCGAAGTCGGATTGTTCTCCACAGAGGGAATACTCTCGCGGATTCGAAGCGAAATCGAAAGCTCGTTCCGAGCCGGGTCAGACTCCGTCATCTCGAAGTCGCCACGAGAGAGAGGTCCACGAGAAAACACAATAAGGTACCCACGAGCCAGAAGAGAGACCCTCCATTCGATTCCCGACTTGAGAGATTGATTTGGCGATTCCACTTCCTGAGGAATCGAGTCCCGCGGCTTTGTTGTGTCCCCTCCAATTAATCAAGCTCCCGAAGCGAGGGAAGCCGATATCCAGGGAAGAGTTGAAGCCGGCACTGAGACACGGCGATTCCCCGAGCGGTTCGAAAGCCTCTGGATGATTAATCGGAGACGGAACAGTGGCTTGGAAGTGTTTCTGTTAGAAAAGCTTTCCCATTCCGTTCGAAGTTCCATTCCAGCCAGGCCAGACCCTGGACGTTGTTTCGAGCCCCGACATTCGCGACTGTTCCTGCTCAACGAGAACTCCCCCAGAATCACCCAGATCTGGGAGTTTTCGAGTCGTGACCCCAATTGACCTTTAGCCACCTTTGTTCTTCGGTGATCTATTAAAGGCGGAGAGCGTTATGCACGTGGTATATTTTCACCCTCAACTCTCGGCGACTGCGAACGAAGCACCCCGCCCGACTAATCTTCAAAATTCATTTTCTCGGAGTTCTCAGCCTAATGAGAGGCTTTGAATAAATTTCGAAAGCCAATTGAGTCATAAAGATACGACCAAGACTAAGGAGGCTTCCGGAAAATACCTCCGCGGGCTCTTCTAGGGCGCTCTCGAGAATGTATCGGAAAGGTCCGGAAACTCGGGTGATTCCCGAATCAACTAGACAACGGAGCCCCGACAATCTATTCCTCGGATGGACAACTCTTCGCCGAGCTGCGTCCTATTCTCTTCGGTATGATGGCCGTCGGGAGCTCAGACGAGATCTGGGAAACCGAACGCCGGATTCCTCATCCTGCACAAGATGTTCGTTGTTTGCATAGCTGAGTCCGGATCGGGAGGGACGAGGCTCAGGATGAGGACGGTGGAACAGTCCCCGTAATTCTCGAGGACCACATTTCTCTCGAAGATTCCGGATCCAATCTAAACGTTGGGGGCGCTGGCTACCCAGTCGCACTTGAATTCGTAATGGTAGTGAATGTGTTCGTGGACGAGCCCGCAGTTGACTGAGCGGCTTCCTCATTAGGAGCACGGCTCACTTCGCCTCGACGCCCAAAGCTGAGACAACGACGTCGACGAATCCCACAGGAGACGAATTAGATGTTTAAGCAACTAGCCGGCCAAATGAGGGAACGAACGGGCGAGCGAGCGAGCTAGCTGGCTTCCATGCAGAATGGCTTCGTGACGTTGAGTCGTGCGTTGTACCAATTCGATTTAGGTGTCATGAGCGACTTCCCCTCCCACCGGGTCCCATAGAAGCCGCTGGCCTTTCGGCTTCCTTAACCTGGCCCAAGGATCCCGTCCAACGGCACCGGCAGCAACAGGAACAACGGAGGAATGAAAAGTAACGCCTGTAAACTAAACGTCGGCTCCGCTTCAAAGCGAGGCCTCTTTTGAAGCAGCCGCTCAAAGCGAGGGAGCAAGTAAGCGAGCCCAGAGCAGCTAGCCGGGCAACTACTGGACGCTCGTCGCCCGTTCGGACCCAACACTCAGCCTTTAACTCGTACAGTTACTGGCCGCTCTCGACCCACGACAAATTTACGCAATTACGTGGCCGCGCTATGCCGTTATTGGTTCTGGGCGTCGACCTGCATGAGCTAGCAGCTCCGCCCGCTCGATGTATGCCTGCACCCCATCGGGCATTCGTATGTGCATGCTCTATCCCGAGCGTGTAATGCCGGGCATTCATTGATTCAAATGAGTCCCTCCTCTTCCTCCGCAGAAATCCGCGCACGATTTTAAACGGGTAGCGGAAGTTAGAACCCAATACCGAATGAAAGACAGCTTGAATATCAGCTAGGAACCTCAGCTGGGTCCATCCCGAGTGATCTGGAGTGAGTTCCGCAGAATCCCTCGTTGACCCGGGGGGAAACTCCCGCAGTAGTCCTGTCGGGATTGAATGCGCTAGAAAATGTCCCTGTAGAGAGAATGACCGTGAATTCGCGAGAGCGAAGCGACCAGAGCGGAGTACTGCGGCCTTCCTTGCGTACCACGCCTCAATACGATGAGTCAGTGTTTGGTGCTGATACCGGATTAAAATTCTCTGAACATGAATTTAAAAAAAAATCGGATTGTGGCGCTCGCAGATCTGGCAAGACGCGGCTTCTGAGATCACGAGATACGGATCCTCTGAGATGTGCTCCGAAGCGGTCCACGAAAGAGTTCACATGTCGGCTCGGCTGCCTTCCGTCACCCATAGCAGAAACAGCATTCTTCGACGCTTCCTCTTTAGGAGCTTTCCAGGAGGAATGGATGAAGCCACTCAGAACTCAAAGAATGTCGACGGGCGGACGACGAAAATAGCTCTGTGTTTAGTCGGAGTTTTCGGGACCTTTGTCGGCTCCTCCGTCGTACGGTCGACGATTCGCTCACTCGGCCTGCTGCTTGGCTATCACCGGGTAGCATGGGACGAAAGGGCACCCCACCCGAATTTTAGTCATTCCGTGGTTCTTCTCTTTTCACACCTCAGCTCGATCTCTGATCGTCCGAACGGGATGTCGAGCAACGCCCCGACGGAGGTCGTTGTAGGCATTTGGCTCATTGACGCCTTCCTCTTCCATTTCGGCTTCCGTGACTGTTTGAGTTGGTTTCGCACCGCCGCGTCTGCGTACTCGCTGGTGTAGCGTAAGCCTGGCGAAACAGCAAACACCCAATCGACGACGACGATGCTGTACTCTTCCTGTCCTACTGCTCGTAGGTCATCATGGGGGGAGTGCGACCGAGTCACGCGATGCCCCTGGGGTTAACAACATCGGCGTTATCGTACGCCGTAGTACTACTCCCAAGCCGGTAGTCGTAGGGTGTGAACAAACGGGTGACAATTTCCTCCCGGCCATCCATTCATTTGGCCCTTGCGTTTGTTCACGAAACACCCAGGAAGAGGAATAACAGAGGCTGCCCGTCGATTTGATAACGCTCGCCCCAAGATCAATCGAAACGACGGCATCGGCTGGAGTCCGCTTCTCGCTCATTCCTCAAGTCGTTGCGGTTCCGGGCTCGAGCAACAGTCCCGCTACTCGACGTCGGGCGGTCTGCGCGCCGCCCCAGCCCATCGCCCGTCAGCCACTGATGATCCTCAGGCCCGTAGAGGAACACTGTCACAGGCGCACGGGGCAGACCGTGCGAAAGATGCGTTGCTCTCGCAAGAAGTTTTCTCAAAAACCGAAAATCCCCTGCATCTGATTCGGCTTTCCTCGCTGCACTGAGATGATTTTCCCGATCATCCGTATCATCCGATGCTCATTGCAACGGATGCTACAGAAAAACGTCCCGTCCGGAGCAATCCAAAGGGTCAGATGGATCGAGACGAGCGGAATGTCGATCTGGTCCGAGAAGAGCTCGTCGCTGTGGAAAATCTGGAGCCGTAACTCACACTGAGTTTCGAATCAGTTTCAGGCTCATCTCACCGAAGGAACGGAACGCATCGAAGCACAACCGCAGAAGCGATGGGCTAACCGCGCACGAGCTGCTTTTGTTGACATCTCGATTAACGAACCCTCCGTGGTACTGATTACTGATGCGAGATCGATCGAGGATGGAGTTATGAAGAGACAATCTGCCGGTGCCGGAACGGCTGGGACAGTTGAACAAACTCGGCATCAGAAGAGTCACTGCATGCGCAGTTGTTTTCCTGATGCCATTTAGCCGTTCTCAGCTGATTGAAGCCGTGAGAAACCTCTCATTGCCTTCCGAGAACTCCCACAAAAGAACGACCATCTTCCATGACTGGTCTTCACGGTTACGTGAATTTTGAGCTTTCCATCCCGGATTCGGGAACCACTTCCTCATTCATACTTCACGAGCTGATTGGGTACGCGAGCGCCACCGAAGAAATAGACCTGATGCAACTTCGTGGCCAATGCATTGTTTGAGATGAGTCCTGGTTATTCATCATTGTTGGTAACTCCGTGCAGGAAAGCCTCGGCGGGCGGCTCGTCCGGCTCTTCACCTGTCTGCCACTCCAACTGCCAGTCTGTTTGTTGAGGTGAGGTACGAGACTGGATATCAAAACATGGGTTTTCAGTTCGTCTTTCGAAAAAAAAAAAGCAGAATAAGAAAAAGTAAGGAGCAGCCGAAGAGAGAAAAGAAGAGGTGGGACGGTTGGGTGAAGAAGCTGCTCCCGCTGGTGCCGCCGCTCGACCACAAAAATAACAATCGAGCCAACCGGCACAAAACTTCTACGCCCACTTTCAGCACCCCTGAAAGACGACTACGAAGTCGTTCAGTTAGTGGCGACGCTCGAACTCCAATATCATGCAGCTCAACAGGCTCTCGTCGAGTTTCTTCCGCGTCGATCGTTCCCAAAGTTGCACAGGGCGTCACGTTTCGGTTTGTCGAGATAAGCTCGGAACGGTGTCCCGTTTGACCGTCGTGACGTCGGATGAATCATGTCCGCCTCGGGGCCAGTGACAAAATCTCCGAATTCGCTTTTCGGAGACGTCTAGCAGCAGCCGAATCTCGCAATACACTCTTTTCATATCCGGCCCGTTGGAGTCGGAGCTCTGACCAAAAAATCCATGAAGGTTTGCTTCAGTATTGCTGATGAGTCGGCCGACAGTGGAATCCGAAAGAGCCGCGAAAGCCTCGAAGAGGACGATGCAAACGAGTTTGTATTGAATATGATCCGCGATCGAGCCGGACATGGGCGAGCGGAGAGTTCGGGCATCGGAGCGCGGTCTCCTGTCGCGACTATCGATTGTCGAGTGTGTGGGATCTTCTGCTGCGGTTGAAAAAATAACACAAACCTCGCTGTTTCTGCTGATGTTGCTGCCGGTTAATGCTGGAGCTACGACCATTGGCAACGTGGATTCTGCGGCCGCTGCTCCTTTTGGGAGTTCTCTCGCTCATTCCGTCTGGGTTCACCTAATAATGAAGAATGACGACGATCTCGGTCTCATTCTAGCCTAGTTGCCGGCCGATCTGTCGGAGATTCCCTCGTAGCCGCAGATCGATAGCCTGTTGACGTGGTGAGATCATGGAGCGCAAACAATACGACGACGACCATTGAGTTCTTCGACAGCTTCTTTCGGCTGGGAGCATGACCATGCGTGAGTGAGTTCGACCGTATGTCTGTCCGAAGGGGACTTTCGATTGATTTTTTCTCCTTGTCGGGCGACAGAAGGTCTTGAGAATCTTCTTCTTGATGAGCTGCAAACCAGTATTCCGAGAATAGCAGGAGTTCAGAGAATGTCGTCGTTCCGCCACTCTTTCTTCTCCTTGTTTTTTTTCTTTGTCGCCATAGTGCATCCACCTCTTGAATGGGTCCCACCACAAGACGTCCCGAGCGCCGCCGCCGCCGTTTCCGCAAAAGAGGGAACGCAGACGAAGAGCGACATGAAAGTGGCTTCAACACCTCGTCCACCACCAGTGGTTGTTGCCTGAAATATGACATCAGTTTGCCGAGAATGAGGCGTAAAATACGTGACTGGACCTGCCTTCCTTCCGTCCTACGGTGCGTCGGTTGTTCGTTCGCCCCCGCCCCTCCTTTCCCGGCTCCCACCCGGACCCACTTCTACCGTTGGTTCCTCGAGAACCACGGTGCGCTGCGTTCACACCTCGCCGCACTAACGAGGTGAGAAAACTAAGCGAGCGGATTCGCCATTCACTGCGGAGCCCAAACGCCACGAGCTTCAATTTACGTCAACTGAGAGCTCGCCGCTTTAATGAGGATTTCAACTGAGACCATGCTGTTCATCTTCTTGTTGAAATGGGCGGTGATTTTGTTCGCCGCTTTTGAATCCGAACTTCAGTGGGCAGAGTCTCATTCGCGTAGCGCGAAGCCGTGTTCTTCTCGAGCGGAGTCCGAGGGGATTTGAGTCGAGACTGCGCCGTTGAGGGACCGATTTCAGGAACGGCATTATCGATGACGACTGGTCCGCAGCTCGAACTGGAACAGGCAGATCGCATGAGATGGATTTGCAAGGAACCCTGATGACCCAGTTGCCTTGTTTAGGTGCTCGGTTGGGACTGAGGTCTCGATTCTCTCTCGTAAATCTTGGTAGAAGTGTGGAGCTGATGCTGCCGCTGCTGAAATAGAATCGCAGGTCTTTTTTTTTTTTTTGATTTACCGTTACGAAGGGACAATGCCTGAGATCTGTCGGTCCGTTCGTCCGTCTGCCTTTCGGTTCGCCTGGCTCGCTGGCTAATCTACCTGTCTCACCGAAGCTCGAGCTGATCTAATGGCATATGGTTCGGTCTGAAAAAGAAGCCATTGCGAAGAAGCCAGCCAGAACCGTTCGGGACATTGCACCAAGCAGGCAACAGCAGCATATGGACCGCGACTGCGATGATGAAGGAAGCCGGTGGCCGCGGCGGCGGGAGCTATGAAGCCAGGAAATGCTTTCGAGGGGATGGCCCCCTCCCTACGAAGCACTAAATGCTTCGTGTCTCCTCTCGTCTTCGCCTGCTTCCGAGAGCGGCCGGAGCGGCAAGACTTCTCTTCCTGCAAAGCCTCCGAGTTCATCTATCACCGAGAGAAATGATAGAAAGGAACGATCCGCACGAAAAAAAGAGACGCAACTGCATCGCACGGAGCCATTCATTCTCTTGGTGGGTGGAGTGTTCTTGCTCTGCCCGGCGACTGTTGGCCCCGAGTTCCGTGCGCTGCTCTCAAATATTTACTCCCATACACAAAATCTTCCTCTGCCCCCGCTTTCGGAGAGCAGTCGACTCCGGATGAGGTAGCTCGCTGCGGTCCGAGTCGCGAGTCGGGACATACTCCCGTGACACATTGTCGAATGTCCTCTGCTTTCTGGGGTTTTGATCGTGGTCACGTTCACTGCTAGGTGACGATGACCCATACTCGAGTCTACGAATTCATTTTCCGCATGAATCAATCGGAGCTCGACGGCTCGCCATCGGTCCGGACCACCACCGAACGCCACCGAGAAATCGGCAGAAACCACCAGAAAGCTCCACTCGCGCGGGCCGCCGCCATCTGCCCTGCATTGATTTGAGCTAGCTGAATTGAGCGAGATTGAAGCGTGACGTGCTCAGACAATTTGTCAAAATTTCCTCAGACAAGCACAGAGAATCATAGGATTTTGATTTTCGCGCCGAAGTTTCGGCGATTGACTCGCCTGAGGCGAAGGGGCGGATTGAGACACTATTCCCCCATCGGGCAGCCGACAAACTACACCAGAACTGATGCGCGTTCGAAACCGATCCGAATTATCGAGCACTTCCAAAACTCGATCTGGGAGAAGGTGTGTACCAGTCGCTTCAGGTTATCTGAGGTGCTGCGAGCCCCATGAGCTCGATGAACAGGATACGAAACGCGTCGAGAAGATTTACTTTTATCGAAACTCTGCAATCTGCGAAATTCGACCGCGTCTACATCACAAAGCAATCATGGCGATCACTCAGAACTGCCACCATTCGTCATCAGCGTTAGCTTGAACGAGATCATCGCATCGATTCGTTGTCATCCATCGCATGGTGACGACGGGGTAACCGAGAAAGAAAACCCGGAGAAAAGAGACGCTCGGAGTGGGTAGAGCGTCGGACGAAGGGATGGCGTTGGAGTGCTTATCGGGTGAGGGAGGACATCGATGATGAATGAAGCGGTTACATTGAATCAATCCATTCTTTCATCCATTCATTCGTCGCGGAGCGCTAGACAGACCGCCCCTTCGGTTTTCTGCCAACAGTTTGCGAGTATTCCGGACAGATGCACACAGCACAAACACTCTCAACACAAACACACTCGCGAAACGACTGCTCACGAGCGCCTCGAGTTCACCAGAGCCGAGCGCTGCTTCCCTCCTTTCGACTCCATCGCCGCGGAAAAGCGGCCAGCCCTCCGCTCGCAGACGGAAAAACCGTCCGTTCTCTGACGGGGAAACTCACTGCCTCCAGGGTAATCTCTGGAAATTCGCAACTGGAACCCGAGCATTGAAATCGGGTGTACCTCCGCTCTTTGAACCGCCGCCGCAAACGTGCTTTCAAGAGGCCGTACAGCGCGCTCCACAGAGCCTCGTTGCCAAACCGAGCAAACGTCTCCTTCGCGTTCGGCGAATTCGGTCGCGACTTTATTTATTCTCGTTGGAAGAGCGATGCGAATGCGCGGCTTTATTCACGTCCCCATATAATCCGACGAAAACATAATCACAGCGGAAGCACTCCTCCTGCGGGGAGCCATGTTCCTCTTGTCGGCTCCCGGCCGCGTTCGTCTACTGCGCGGGTCCGTGTACGTACGTGATCGAGTTTTCATGAATATACGTTCCTGGACCCGCGGTTGGCTTGTTAGGGGTTCCCGCCGCCGATGTTGTTGTCGTTGCGGTCGTCGTCGGTCGGACTTTCCCAGACGGAGATTGGATGGAATAAAATTCAACGACTCCGAGCAAATAAGCTGCCGGGACGAGTTCTCTATCTCTCTCGGGCAAAGAGGAGGCTGCATTTAATGGGAACTCTCTGCTCGTAAAGCATCATCTGCATTCGATCAGAGATAGACCATCTAATACTCCTGAGGTTATCGTGTTGGGGTCTCCGACTTCATCGATGTAGTTGAGTTGATCTATGCGGACGACGCTCGCCGCGATACAAGTAGGAAGATCAATTGAGTGCGTCAGCATCATTCAACGCAGAACGAGCAACTGTTTTGGAGTCATTCCCCGATCGGAAGAACAAGGATCCGATGAGGTATTGTTCATGTCAGGGTCTGCTCCAAAGCCGTTCGCGCTGCAAGGGGATGAACTGGGGGAGTGACGTTCGCTCTGTTTCCCTCCGGCTCTGCCAGAACTACGATGACAGCGACGGCCACCTAGGGTGTTACTGTTCCGCACGAACAATTAGACTCGCAGGCAATCCAATACGATACAATGGGCCAAGAGCACAATATCTATAGTAGTAGCGGCAGGGACAGCAGCATCACAATGAAGGCGTGAGGAGGTGATGACAGCTTTTGATTTGACTGGATCCCTCGCCGTGCCTTGAGGACTTAATGCACTCGCAGCACATTGTGTCCTCGTGTATGTATCGCTCACTGCGAGACCAAGGCAGTGCCCGAAGAATCCGGAATTGTCTAACTGCCGGGACGATGAAAACCGTCTCCTCGTTACCGATCACGGGCCCAAGAGTGAGCCGGGCAATCCACGGGAAGGACGTAGAAATCAATGGTAGTGCGCGGAGCTTATGCTAGGGCTTAGAGAACCGTTGATCCATGCTCTCTGGGCCTCGCGGTGGGGATTTTCAGAGCGGTCTGTTTGCATACTGGGCTGATCGGTGGGAATTTCGACGGGAAGAGGCTGCAACGTTAAAGAAATTTATTCCGCATTCGGAGCATTTTTCTCACCCGACAGATTCGGGGCGAACGCCTCGAAGACCGGCCTTGCCTCCGACGAAAAGGATATCGGCACCAAAGCAAGCCGAACACAGAAGTGGGATTAGGCAAATTCGGAGTTCTTTCCTAAGCAAACAACATCATTAGCCGATTGGGCTCCGTCATTCGCACGAGAAGTGTTGCTCATTTCAACACCATTCTCGTACACTCGGTTTGTCGCTCTGTGCGTGGCTGAAAAAGAACTCCTAAGCTCCGCCAAGCTGTAACGAGAGAAACCCGATCTGGTCATCCGTTCGCCCGCTCCAACGGCTGACGATCAACCGCCCGCCCGCCAGCCTGCCTGCCGGCCGGCCTGAAGGTCCATCGGATGCCACTCGCTCGCTAAGGGCGCTATCACTTCCCAGTAACACAATAGCTCGACAAGAAGAGATGACACTCGTGTTCACGATGGTGAAGTGTGGTGAAATGCATACGGCTGCATTGAGCAGTATCATGCACTGCAATGCAAACCTCCTCAAACACAATCGCACGTTCTCTCGCACCAACCTCTCGAGCGAGCCCACGCGAGAAACGAAACAACATGATCCACTGCTCATGTCGACCGTTTTTGGGAAGCACCAGGCGGCTGGACACTCGTCCGTTCGTCCACTGGGTCCATCAGGTTCATCGGCTGCTTCAGCGAGTATTCATCGTGGAATCGGGAGAATCCTTCCCCGAGCCGCCGGAAACGGAAAAAGCAACGCGGCTGATGGCACGACGACTTTGTTTACTTCTTGTTCAACATTCGGAACCATGGTTATATACGGGTCGGAGAGCAACTGCGATCGCGGATCTGATTCGCGCCCGTACGTTGTCACGCAGCGGCCAAGACCCTCACGCTAATGTTCCCTCCTAGAGCGTTTATGTACTTTTTCATGGGATAACGATCATTCGCCACTAATCACAACCCCAAGGTCCCAGCGACGACTCCCCGTCGTACGGCGAACTTCCCTCGCAGCAATCCTCATAACGATCCTCACCTGTCCGATGGCAAGTCCCGGAATCTTTTGTTACCAAAAATAGAATCCTCAGAACAATGCGAACCCGGCTTAGTTTAGACTGCCTCCCATTTGAGCGGCATGGTGCCTGTTGGCTTACCCGCAAAAACAGCGTCGGAATCTTCATTGAAGCGGAAAGGGACTCCAGATTTCCCTCCAAACGAGAACTGCCAAATTTAATCATCCCTTACTCGCCAGAGACACACATTCGAGCGCGGACCAGAAGTCTCTCGCTCTGACGAGGCTGGCGAGCTGGGAAGTAATTATCGTTTTGGGGTCTCGGCGGCTCCCTTCATTGATATCGAGTCTCTCACCAATGGTAACCATTGCTTCGTTCCCTTAGTTTTGAATTTCAACAACGCGCGGATAAACAGCGCGAGTGCATGATCCGGTGCCGAGGAGCTCAGAACCCGGAGCAAGATGCAAATGATTGCTCGTCTGGTTTTTGTCCTCTGGCTGTGTGTTGAATTACGAATTGTAATCTAATCCGTCGTGTTTGTCGGTTCAGCCGCCTGTCTACGGTCGGTATTGATCTCCGATCCGATGCTCTAGTTGGCATCGCTGTCAGCACCGCGGTGCAGGTTCCCGATATGATTTCGTTGCCGGGCATTAACATGAAAATCAGTTTCGAGCATGCGATAAAGTGGAGATTGTCGTCGCAGTGTGATTCGATCCAGCGATGATGAAATGAAACGTCCGGTCGTGCGATACGCCTCCTTCTTGCAACCCGGCCAGCCGAGCGGTGGACGATCTCTCGTTCCTCAACCAGTTGTTGAGTCGGCGGCCAGCCACTCTAGAGTCGAGAATCACAACAATGCGCGCTCTTTGACGCGAGTCCAATAGAGTGCTTTTCGTCGTAATCCGGAGATCCGTCAAGATTGAGGTGCCGGCGAACGGCGCTGCCCTTCGAGCCGAGAAGATTATCCGGAATATCGAGTCGCGCCGTGGGGGAATGCATGGATGGATGATCGCTTGAATGAGCGAGCGGGCGGACGAACGAAACAACCGAGCCGAGTGTTCGATTTTCGTTGTACGGCCGGACACCTCGTAAAGTGCTTTATCCTGTTCATGAGCGGATACTCTGTTTGTGAAAGAGCCGCTGTTAAATCAGCGGAGCAAAAGCAAGAGTTATTGCCCCGAATAGCAAATACATACATCCGCCCTGAACAAGAGCTCTCTGTGTGGACGACCGACCAAGCGCGTGAAAGAGCGAGTTCTCGGACGATTCGAGCAGACGGCCCGAGGTTCTACATCCCGAACAGCGGCGACCGGGAGAAAAATCTAATCCGTTAATGGATCCTGACTGATGTCCCCTCGCCCCTCCAAACAAACGAATCAAGTGGACATTCGTTTCAAAGATCCACACCCAACTCCACGTTCACAAGGCCCAGCTCTGAACGTTGATATCGGGAATTCCGTCATCTCATGATGATGCAGAGGGTACAGCAGGGAAACTACGTCGCGGTTTGCTTGGTACAGAATTCTCCCGGCTGGAGTAATCTGGTGGCCTGTACAACAACTGATGGGAATGACAGAGAACGGCTGGATCATCCGCAGGATGGTAGTCATAGCGAATCCTCGAGGTCCATTTTGTCGGATCTCAAGTCTTTTGCAGCAGACGAATACTATCCTTTCCTCTGGAGCGAGGAACCTCAGGCTAGTCGTGAACACTGTATAGAATAATATCTGCTCTTCGGCTGTGGTTGGTGTGCTTCAGACCTTGTAGCGGGAATTCACGTTCTGAATCCCGAGACATTTGCAGCTCAGCTGTATTCAGAGCCCAGAGACACTTGATCCAGAGACATTCCAAGCCCAGCGACGATTCGAGTCCAGCGTTCTTATAGAGTGATCGTGGAGTCCAGTTTTGCAAGCTTGTTCGGAAATGGCAAGGTTTCTGATTGGGATTCGGCATTGGGGAATCTCTCCATTCATCCTTTCTTAAGAAGAGCGTCTGATCGGTATGAACTGGAAACCGGAAAATTCTGATGCGAGGAGACCACGGAAGACGCTTCAGAAAATTTGGCTCCTCAGGGATGTCAAGTTGCCAACGAGTTGCCCAATAGATAACAATGATGTATTTCAGGGAGAGGCTCCGCACGCTGGAGAGTGTTTTGTTCGCGAAGATCAGACACCCTCACTGGCAAACCATAATGGGATCAACGGAGAAACAAATCAGAACCGTTCCTATCTCCGAACAACGGAATTCGAGGAAACCCTTCATGGAAGATGGGCTCGGAATTCCTCTGGGCTCTGAATGTGCTTGCGTTCTGATTAACCTCCCAATGTTTTCGGACTCGAGATGACCCACAAATCTTGCGGCATAACTGCTTGTTTCTGGAATTCACGATAAGGGCGAGAGGATGTCCCTTTCTGGAATTCGTGCTTTCCTCAATCAATCATTCGCTTCGCATGGGAGCACGGCGGGCGTGGAGTGAATTGACTTCTATCGAGAGTCCAGCGGGACTGGCGAGGAGCTATCGAACGAGACGAAAAAAAAACAGCTTTTCTCTCGGCGAAGGAACTTCAATTGTGTTCGCAATGATGAGGACCGCGATGTATTCAGCTGACGATATCCCGCCGATTCGGACCCAAACTCCACTCCGGTCGGTCGGTCGTCGACTTTCATCGGTGGTCGTGCGAACAGCGCAGAAAAACTTTGATGAGGACTTCGGTGCCGCCACCGATGTCCCGCGCGGTCGTTTACTTCGGATGTGGGTCGACGAAACTTGCATTGATTTGACTCGATCTCCATCCGCACAAGCAATTCACAGTCCACGCTCAATAAGCACTCGGCCACAAGCGAATGCAGCATCACAAACAAATGGGGAAAATGCAATGCAAATACTTCTGGTGAAGTTGGTTTCAAACTGAGCTCTTGTGGTGTCCGCTGGAAGCCCGCAGCGTTCGTGACTCGAGCGAACTCCGCGCTTGTTACCTACAACAACAGAGACCACTTGTTGTGGTTATCTTTCGCACGAGAGACATTGAAGGAGGGGTCCGAAATGAAATAGTCGACCGAACCTTCGATTCGATCGGCCTTGCGGGTCTCTGCCTCCGGTTTTCGCCCACCAGCCGAAGAACACACAGCGGGTTGCTTCCCTGTGCGTAGACGCAGAAATCCGCCACCATTGTTCTTGTTTCTTTTGAGTTCTCACACTTAATTCCGCTCACTTGTCTGTTCTCGACGCCGCCCTTGCTTGGCCGACTCCTCCGTCAGTTAGTGAATTTTCCATCCGGACCAGGGAAGTAATCAGCGTCAGCCGTCACGGTGGAAGCCACGCGAGATGAGAGAATTACCACTACTTCTACAAGCTGAACCCTTCGCATGTAGCCGACGTACAGCGGAAGCTTCTCCAAATATTAAGGAATGATGACGACGATGAGACCCCCTTCGTCCATCTTCCTCGTGTGCTTCTTTCTCATCCCGCGGTTTCGACCTCATCAAGGGGGTCCTCTGCTGGGTCGCCGACGGATTATTATCGGGCCGGCAAGAACCACGAGAGGACAACGCGGCGGAAGTTTGCCGAAACTCAGACGAATGAACAGATGAACACATTCGGAGGGATTTGCGCGCGACGATGAATTCTGCCCTCCGCGCCGATTAGGTGCGGAATGAGAATCGATGTGAGGAATGAAACAGGCGGCCTGCCGTTATCGATGGACTCCCAGTGATGGGCTCGGCCACGAAGGAGCTAATCGTGGAATTCTGTATTGCTTGCACACGATGCCTTGAACAATGTATTCTTTCGAAAACAGCGAGACGGTGCAGATTTGCATACAGGCAAGAACGAGCCGAGTTCGACCATCCCATCGGCTCGAGGATTGCGGTGATCCAACCCGATTCCTTGAATGAGAGCAAAGAACCTCATCCAGGAAAACACTGACGATGAATGCGAAACCCGGTGCCCTGAGGGGCTAACAGGGTTTGAACAACTTCGCAACTGACCGCGCGCCGGCGAGGGCGCTGGTTTGGTTTTGGCGTATATTCATACGATCATTGCCTCTCTACACTGCGCTGCTCGCTCGGCTTATATCTCGCGGCGGCAATAAAGCGTGGTTTTCCCCCGGAGCGCGACTCGGCATGCCGCACCTCTATTTTCGCATTTCGGTTGTACAACCTGCTCAGAAATCCTCGAGCACGGAGCCGAATCGGGGAGGCTCGGCGAGCGCATTGAGCTTGAGACTGAAACCGCCCTCTCAGAATCGATCCGGAGCTGAGTAGATGGAACAGTCGGGGTGGGGGAGCGGTGGCGAGGGGCCGGAACGCATATGAAGGTTCAACCAGGAATAGCCACGCAGTTTTGGTTGGGCGAAGCTTTTGAAGTTCTAGAAACCGTCCTCGCATGGGTGCTCCCGTTCGAGAAAGTGGAGAGGATTAAAATGCGCATATGCCGTGCTAGTTGTCTTGGACTGCGGGCAGTCTGAGAACGGCTCCGAGCCCGAGCGCGTTGCCCGCGGGCGGCAAGGCTGGCAGCGGCAAGTGGGCTTCAGTTTATGACACGATATCCTCATGTTGAGGACGGACAAAAGGCCAGACTTTCTTTTGAGGCTGAAAGTCCGGCCAGCGACCAAAATCAGCTCTGAGCCCGCTCTCCCCGCGCGCTTTTACATCCCCTCATTTTCCTCAAAACTCCCGCGAATCCCCGCTCTCATCCTTGTCGTATCATGCTACCCCGCAAGAGCGAACAATGCTTGAATCCGGTGGTCGTTGTATTCTCTCTCGGGTTGAAAGACCGAAATGAGACTCGCTTGTGCGGCCCCCGTGGCTGCTGCCACCGATGTAAGGAAGCAGTTTTTGTGCCACATTCTTCATTGTTTGAATAAATAATCACCGCGGGCCATATTGCCAGAACGACCCGCAATAGTAAGCTGAGGAAAGCGATATTAACGGACTGCGTTCCCTGCGCTCTCGAGCCGGCTGTCGCGGGGGAATAGCAAACAGACACCAATCAGGATCAGCCTTGCTCTCCGCACACGACTCCGTTCCCTCAATGACCGCGCGGGATGATTCTCACGAAAAAAAGCCACTCACGTGGGTGCTGACTAGACATGTATTTCCGAATCACGGATTACGGATCTCTTCGTACAACGGTGTCACGGAAAATGAGAACCGTGATACGGAAATACAACGACGGAGTCCTGAGAATACCCGTGCCAGAGGTATGATGACGTCAAATGATCATCATGCACGAATCATTCCTCATAACTCCAATTAGACATCATTTTCCGTAGTACGCAGTACGGAGATTCCGAGACAGCTGAGATATTCGAGCATCCGTTATCCGGTACCCACGGTCTGCCATGGGAAACACAAACAATATCGCTGCATCAAGGACATCTAAGATGTGAATCTGGGCGGGGATCCTTTTCCGTAGTACGGAATCACGGGATAAATTCCTCGTGACGCCGTAATACGGAAATGTTTTCGTGAGCCGTGATACGGAACACATGTCTAGTGCTGACCCAGAAGTGCGACTCAGCCGAGCTTTGGAAGTTATCTCGGATAGAGAGCGCGCCATTCGCTAAACGAAAACTGTCGGTCGAGAGTACGCTCATGTTGCCAACGGCACCATGGTGAATGTTCCGTCGGAACATGTTGGATCTTAGTTAGTAACCTGAATTCATTGTCCTGCGGGTAATCCACGACAACTTGGCGGGTGAAGCTGACTTCGCAGCTGAACGATTATGCCTGGGGAAAGCTCCGCCGAATTCAACGACCAATGACGTGATCAGGTTATCGGAAACAGCGGATTCCGGAGTCGTTCACTCGCGATCCCGCTCTCATCTTTTTCTGAAGGCTCGCCTTGCAACAAGACAACAAACGCCCTCCATACTCTTCCGGAAGAGGAGGGGCTTCCTTCTATTCGGACTTCACCCCTGAAGTCAACTGGAGGAAGTTGGTTCGCCCACTGGAGGCAGGATGGATAAGACAGAGAGCTAGATAAGCAAGCGAGCAATCAGACGACGGCAACGAAGCACAGACTCAGGAAGATTGTCCACACACGACCCTCTTTGCCTCCCGCCTCTCCCAACTTCTTCCGCTCCACGCCAGATTGGGGATTGTGAGCGAGGACGGAGAACTTGGAACTCGGATGCTGTTTGTTCTTAGCTGACCGGCTGGTTGCTGTTACCGGTGAACGGACAACCAGCCCGTCGACGACCGGCCAAGCGACCGCTGCCCGTTGTAATCAGGCTTAATGTATGCACCCTCGGAGAAAACCTCGAAAATAAGAAAAAGTAAAGAAGGACGAGAGGGAGAAAAAGACATCAGCCGCATTGGAAGTTCTCGACGACGACGGTGAGACGAAGACGACTCGTTCTCTTACCCCCGACGTACCTCTTCTCACCGGTGGCCAAGTGAACGGGCGGCCGGGCGGGCGGTCAGGCAAACGGGTGGGGAAGCTTTTTATTCGCTAATGAACAACCCGACGTCCGCTCGGCAGCTCGCTCATGAGCTAATTCCTCCACAATCCGCAGCAGTGTATGCATACGAAGAAAAGCGTCCGAGGCGAACTGTTTTAATGATGGCGAGAATACATATCATCCAAACGGTGGCGTCCGTATCACAGAGAGTTCTTGTCTTCCATCGATCCTGGAGACAGACTGAGTGGACTCAGCCACGGGGAAATCCTACGCTATTACGGTAATCACCGGCAGGGAATCAAGAGAGACTTCGACTCGAACTCTGGAGACGGAGAGAGGACTGCTCTTGATCTTCGTTGGAAGGAGCTCTCGTCGATGAGCATTCCCGTGGATCCCAACGGGATGGAATTCGTCACTCATCAATTTCTCATCACAAATGGGAAAGTTGAAAATTTGTGGAGCGATTCATGGTGCCGAGGAGGATTTCAAATCCTTAGCAGTAGCTCCCGTCCCCTCATTATTCATCAAGTTTTGTATTCCGAAGTATTTTCGTTCGAGTATCATATGAACGACTCCCTCATCGGCTTTGGGAACGAAGGCTGCGATGACACTCGGAAGCCGCCCAGCCTCGGCAACTGGTCACTCCTGTCGACAGGGGACATATCAGTGTGCATCATCGGCAGTTTTGTTCGAATTAGGCTCCGATTTCACAGGAGCTTTGTATCCTGGAACCTGCGTTGGACTCAATGGACCCATTCTGGGGTTCCTGTCGTAGTCGACGCGAACACGCCTCATCAAGACCCGCCTTTCCTCACGAAAATCATTTTTGGATGCTCTATCAGGCTCGCGATTTCCCCTGAAATGAGACCCCCTCTGTTACATGACGTTGAGTATTGGCAGAATATGAACTGTGCAGGCAAATAACTCGGATTAGAACGGGGGCCGGGCTTGAACCGAGAGGCGTCAGAGAGCCGAGCTTGGTGGCGCCACCTAGCGTGAGGTTATGAGGGCACCGCCGCTTGAATTTAGGCGGGTGTTTTCGAACGTGCAGGAGCTGTGGCTGTTGTCAAAATACATTGAAAACTCCCGGGAATGGTCCTGGCATCTCTGTGGTATCACAAAGTTGTTCCTCACTACCGCCTCATTCCCAACCTGGGAAAAGGAAGAAAAAATGACACATTATTCTCCGTGTATGAGGAGCCATGCTCCAGCTTCGGGGAGAACTCCTCATTTGTAATGTCTCATGCGGAAGACCTCCCTCCTCCTCTACCTCGAAAAAACTTTATTCGATGAAATTGTGCTCGGAATATTCGCCGGACCAGGCGGAATGAAGAACGATGATTGAGACCTTGAGACCGAAAAAGACCCCGATCTGGATTCCCTGCGCTGATGACTGGTTCGTGGGGCAAGTTTCACGGAGCATGAAATATGCACCCTCCAACTATAACTGTTCCATGACATCGTAGACGGGCGGCATCGCTCATGCCGGTGGCAGGAGAAGACGTTAAACACTTTTGTGGGGGACCAGAGCCAGCAAGTATTGGCAGGGGTCGCGGCTACAACGAGGGAGGAGTTCCAACGAGCGAAAAGGATCCGTCCCGGCCCGCTCCCGAGCAAAAAGAAGGCAGTCATTAAGGCGATTGCCTTATTTGTATTCCGCCGACGCGAACACCAACATCCGTTCTGACAAAACAGCCAAGAGGGAATCCAGCCGGATATTGGTCGAATATGTTCCACTTGGAAGCGACGCCCCCGGCAGCCGCATTCCCGTCCACCCGCTGCGGAACAAGCGAACACTGGAGCAGAGACTCGTCGCGGAGAGGAGAGTATCAGTCATACAGAAAACCCTCGGTTTTTTCGGACGGAGGAATCCGCAGTCATTCGCTCTCTGATGAACATTTTCGGCTCTCGCTCCGGTGAGCTCAGGAGTTATTCTCAGCGGAGGAGCTTCCTCAACCCCAGGAAGAGCGCTCCCGTGGCTCGCGTCGTTCCACGACATCGAGGGGAGAGGGATTCAAAGGAGGAAAACATTCGACGTCGAAGACAGCGCAGATGATTCCACAGCCACGTCGAGGTTCTGGGCTCGCAATGACGGTCGTGTCTGTCTGCCTATCTCGATCCCCCCCCCCCCCTCCCTCTTTGTGTTGGCAAGAAAAGACTCCAGTATCCTTTGATGAGACGTTACTTCCGTCACCACTGCTTGTTCGTTCATTTATGGGAGGGCGAGGAGGGATTGGACCGAGGGGCAGCCCGCCAGAGAGCCGGGACGATCTCGGTGGTGGCGGCGGCGACGACTGGGGATCTTTGATGATATCTTCAAATACTACCAATGAGGGGTGCAGCTCCAACGGCCGGTTTTTCAGCAGGAACCGCATTCTTCCACAGAACCATCAGTCGAGGCGATATAAATAACGCGATTTCCTCTTTCCCGTTTCCTCTGTCAGCCGAGCTCGTCGAAGGGAGGGATTCGCGAGGAGCCGAGCAAGCTAAAATCGGCCGCAATGGCAAGACTGTTGACAAAAAATACTGAGCTGGGACACTTTGAGACGAATTCTGTCCACGGAGCTTGCGACGGGTGGAGGGAGAGGTATCCGTGAAACGCTGCCAATCGACTTCGAATCTAAGGGTACCTATGAGCTCTTTCCGTCAGCCTCTCTTCATGAATTATCAAGTGGACCAGAAGGAAGTACAGACCGTGGCAGGAAGGGGGGGGGGGGAGACTGCGTGGTGAGAATGTACGGAGCCGACGAACTAACAAATGGACAAAGGCAATAACGCGCTCTGAAAGACGGAACCGAAGAATGCTGTCCCCTTCCGGCTCTCGCCGCGCCACTCTTGCTCGGCATCGAAAGCACACCACGCAGTCTAAATAACACGACGTCGAGACCGCGGAGATGAAAAATGAGGGATACTGACGTGGCTTGAGTACCAAAGCTGTTCCTATACTTCGGAAGTGAGCCCTCCGCGTCTCTGTGACCGTTATCAGAGAAGTCCAGGGAGCAAGAAATACTCCGAAAGAGAGACCTAGACTTCTCGTTCCACGAGCTGAAAGAACAACCGCGGGAAAATTCCATTGGAATCATACGAGTATAGTGACTTCACCCACGACGAAACCTCAGTGAGGCCCTGCTGCCGGCGCCGAAGTGGGCACAACTCGCAGTAACGGTGTGCGATGTCCTTCAACGCTGTTCGGAGCAGGGCCGTGATTCTCGCTGTGTAACACTGAGGATCAGGGAAGGTGCAATACTCGTAGCCGGGAGGGGAGCAATAAGAACGAATATCGAATGAGTCCCTAGAGAAATAAATCATCGCGTTATATCTTATTTGGCTACCGGAGAAAGGGAAGGCAGAGAATCGAGCAAGGAAAGCCTTGAAGACTCGTCAGCCTGCGGAGGGAAATAGCTGGGGAGAAAAATTTCGCACAGCTCCTTTTTCCTCATGTCCTCAAGTCAGCCCGCCGTTCCCGTTGTCCCAGAGTTTCGATTCTAGGCCCGGGGTTTCGTCGCCACATCGATTTTGAGATCATAATCAATCCGGACCTCCGACTTCCATCGCGGTCACGCCGGACATTCAACCAAGGTTGCACGACGTATTGGGAAAGGAGAACATGTACGAGGCGAGATTATTTGAAAGAATCAATATGTGACGATGGGAAGGTTATGATGAAGTTGACGAAGAATATCGCAGCATTTCATTTCAGCTCAAGCTGCGTGTCGAAAGCGGATGCCAGCCATGTCATAAACGCGCGACATTTTGCACAAGTAGCCGACGGAGGCCATTCGGATAAACCCTACAACGACGGAAGCGGTCGCAGCAGACGGTGCGAGCCAACCAAGCCAGTCAGAAGGCTCCCTGAGAGAAGAGGCTGCAGCCAAGCACGAGGGATATTTGTCGTTTTATGACCTCGACACTTACACACGCAAACGCACGCCGGCCCCCTACACCACACACACACGAACCTACACACACACGCACACCCACACAGTTTAGCACGGGCCTGCAACGTGCAACGAGTCGACTTCTTGACGATGCCGATGGCACATCGCATTACCCACTGTCATGGGGCGCTAACAGAGGGAACGAACGCACGCACGTACGTATGTGCGTATATGTACGTCTGTGCGTACGCAAGGGTGCTCACAGACGGACAGATATGCGGCCAGACCCAGGCGGTAGTGGACGTTATGGCACTCGTTTGCTTGGCATTTAGATAATAAGAGCTCCATTCGTCTGCGTGCGGGCTGTGCGATCTCGGGTGCGAACAGCATTGTTTTGCAGCGAACCCCGCTTGCATCAAACGTTCGTTTGCGTGGAATACACTGAGCAAGCGGAGAAGCTGTCGTTGAGTGACACAAATCAGGAGCACTGTCGTTTCCATCCCGAAAGTAAGCGAATCCCACGCGGAGATTCCGAGCTCGCTCGGAAATCAGCCCGGATGAACCATCAAACCTCCGATAGCCGAGGCCTTCAAAGTGTATGACTCCGAGCTGTTCGTTGAGGCTCACCTTCTACCACCCGGGACCCAAAATGGAATTGAAGAAAACAAATCCTTTCCCCTTGAGGACGGCCAAGATTCTCGGCAAGAGGTAGGAAACTCACACTTGGCGGAATGTGTGGGCCGTGAGTTTATGTTAATGATGAGCAGCTCGAGTTCAGGGGGGTGGATCTTCACACTTCAGGAATTCAATCAGTGATTCCTCAATCTCCTCACAAGGTTCAAGACTCCATCACAGTTTCGATTCGGGCTGTAAGGTTCTGAACAGGGGAGCTGTATTATCAAGCTCCCATCTAGAGCGACCTCCCGCCTAGCTCGCTTTTTTGGGGGGCAGTGACTCGGAGCTTCTCCATTTCGTGAACGAGCGGTTTTCCATCGCCTCATCGTGACTGGAGACAGGGGGGGAGCCCTCTCCGAGCCGAAAATCTAGAGGGTGATTTTTATGCTGTTTATTCTATATTATATCCTCAGAGCTCACGGCGCTGCTTCCCCTGTGGTTACGAGTCGCGACATAGCTCTCGAAATATTCACGCGAATTCCTCATAGTGAACGACCTGACTTGTCCCTCGTTGTTTGGAATACATACGCTGTCATATGGGAAATTTCATGGCCGCACAGTCCACGGACAGTACTAGACCTCTGGAAGCGTTGCGGCCGCGTGGTCATTTGGACCGCGTGGCTTCAGACCATGGATTCGAATAATGAATCATCAGCAGTCCTCCAAACCAGGAGTGTCATGCTGAGCGCAGCACATTGGCGGAACGCTGCTACGAATTCGTCCTGCGTGCTCTATCTCGTTCCGCTTGGTTTAACATGCTGCGCAGAATAAAATCAATCGCTCAGGAAGCATTCGGACACCGAGCCTCAAATATAATCGCTGATCGGCTGATCTAATTCAATGCTCCGTAGATGGGGCACGGGCTCCAGGCGGCGGGAAACCAGAGCCCGGGCGGTTTTTGGGACGGGTGGCAGTCGGAGTACATGGGCCTTTTCCTGAAAAGCGACGCCGGCATCGGCCGGCTCTGAAAGGAGGAAACGTATCCACACCAACAACAGCAGAACGCCCCTTGGCTCTGTAGATATATTCGAGATCGGGCTTGGTTACCGGATGAGACGGATGCTTTCCTCCCTCGCCGGCTATCTGACTGTCTCTTTTGACGGTACGTTTTTGCCACTCCCTGATCCCGGTGTGTCCCCGGTCTGAGAGCGTCGCAAGATAATACACGATGTGTAGGCTGCCTATGCTGGCTGCCCGGGCGGCTCATCTGTGCTGCCAAAAATGGAACAAATGGGACCAGGGTTGGGTCGTGGCAGAGCGAAGGGAGAACGGACGCGGAAGCATCCGTAGCTGGGGGAGTGTGGTGTTGGCTCCAATGGAACGACCGAGAGGAATTACAACAATCGTACATGTCTGCTAGGTATTCCGCTCGCTCTGTCTGAGTGCTGTTGCCGTTGTGCCGTTCTGCTGGAGCTGAGAGGCCAACGACGCCTAGTTTCCTGAATCCGGGGCCCGCGAAGATCTTTCCCTGAAAACACTGAAATTCAGACACGCAGGCCTCGTGCTGCGTCGAAACGATGGAGAACAAACGCGATATGCGAAAAAGGAAGTTAAACTCTTGTCGAGCACGCGGAGTCAGACACGAGGATCTTCATCGAGCAGAAGATGCAACTCCGATTACATGAGGACGGAGAATGTTGCTCCACGTCGACTTCTTCCTCTTCGCTCACTTGTTTCACCCCGGCGACAGGAGGAGCGCTGCTTCCGTTACAGCTAGGGCGTGTGTTGATTTCTAGACTCGATATTGCTGGATTTTTTGGCGAGCTCAGAGCCTGATTAGCGGATTATTATTTGTCGAAAAAAGCAGGTTGCCACTAGAGATTCCTTCTAATTGACCGACGGACAGGGAATATCGGAGCACTTTGATGCCTTGCGCAAACGATTCAGCGCCGCCACCGTCGATCTGGGGTCGCCGTGAGCAGGTTAAATGGGAGTACGTGGGCAAGAAGGAAACATCCATGAACGGTCCGATAGATGAATGAATCATCCCTCGAATAATGGAGCGAGAACCCTCCGCCTTCTCCTGTGCTTCCCCGATGCTGGCCCCGGGCGGCGAAGATGTCTCCGCGTGGCAACGTATTGGGCAAGTAGCCGTCAGATCAGACTAGGAGCAGCGAATGTAGGCTGGGTGAAGATGGGCAGGGCAGGATGTGGTGGGGTGGCGTCGCGTCGCCTCCTCTATATCATTCATTATTTACCCCCACTCCTTCTGCGATGGTACACCATCTCGGTAGCTTGTGCCACTCCATCTCGTTGCTTTTGTCACTGGCTGGAACGTTGGTAAGCAGGCGGGCAACGAGGAGAACCGGCTGGCAAGCGGGCCAGCACGGTATATCGAGTATTATTCGAGTGTAATGTCCGAGAAGACGATGGTTGGACGACGCTACGGCCAAAGGGGAAAATAATTTCAACTTCGCTGTCGTCAGCTGTACTGCCTTTCCTTGGCTCGGTGCGAGAGGGTTTCTGTTCCGATTGAACGATAATCCATCCAGCAACACGAAATGTGTAGTCTCCGACCCCTACATTGTTGGCGCTCATCCAAAGCATCGAAGCACCTTCAATGGATCTGGAAACTTCATTCGATAGAACGAAGCAATGTTGACGCACACCCCCTCGGAGCGAGCCTTTCTTGTGCGGGTCGTGTGACATGGGTTCTCCCGCCGTGGGCTCGGTGAAGCTTCTCGGTCAACCTCCTGGGATCTTTGAATGATAGATCATTGAAACCGCTATAGCCCGTCCCGATCAAAAATTCGAGAGATCCTCCTCTCATGTGAGAGATTCTCTGAATGGATGTTTGGGAGCTATGTGCTTCCGCGGAAGCTGCCACACTTCGAACAGCCACAAGTATGATCTATTCACGTGCGCGTGACGAAATGGGGGATGAACATTCGACATTCGGAGTCCAAGATAATGAGGCTTTCTGGGGAAATCGCGGAATCTGCATCGATCGGTGGAAATTCAGATCAATGCATTCTGTCCACGTGCGCCAGAAACGCGCAGAAGACATCGATACGTTCCGATCGTGCTTCCATGAGACCTGATTCAAAGTTTCCGCCAGACTTACCGAGACCGTCCATAGCGATCGAAAGTTGGGAAGTCGGTTGGAACAATCGCTGCAGCGCATCGCCGCCGACTCACCGTCGTCGGCATCTTACAAACCTATTTAGCAAAACAAGGATGCACACATCATCAGGCTATGATCAGCAGGCGGTAAGCTACCAGACATGCAAGGAAGGTTCGAGCAGTATCAAGCGCAAAAGTAGCGAACCCAGCAATTTCCTACCTTATCATTAGAAACACAGCTGCACGCGCAATCAACTGTAGGCCGCCGAGGAGATTTTTTTGGGATCGAGTCCATTTGGGATAATTGTGGCCTCGTTCGCCTGCCTCTGATAGTCTTGCTCGGCTCCCCAATCTCCGTTGGATTACTCTCCTCACACTTCACCCATTCCGGGCTGTCCGAAAAGCAGTGGTCCGGTTGCTGCGGTTCTCCCCATTTTTCTTCCCCCAAAAAAAAAAACGAGTTCTCGAGACTCGCAATCGCCGTCGTCGTTGCCCTCGCTGCCACGGTTGCTTATCCTCAGAGATGAGTTTGAGCACCTAAAGAGTGGGTAGGCTCCACCCATGTTCTTCTTATTCGCCTCCTCACCGCCGCTGAGAATCAGAGCTGAGACGGTTTGGGAATACTATCTCCCACGTTCGAGGCACCGATATCGAACCGATTTCCTTGAATCCCCGGAACGGTCCCCGCTCCGCCGAGATGGAGGTGGAAAGGAGTTGACTGCGTTGGACACGCGAAGTCCAGATATGGCGGGTCGCCGGTCTCCGACTGGGTCGCTCCGTCGACATCTGGCTTAACAATACCGTCATACGGTCGAACGTGGGAGTCGGGAGGGAAGCCTTCTTGACTAGCTTCGCCTTCTCCGCTTGGCCGACGGTGTTCCGTTGTCGCTTCCGAGAAGCAATAAATGTCTTAGGGGGCGCTCCTATGGACAGGAACGGGGCCGACTTGCCTTCTCTGATCGGAGGAGATCAGGCGTTAAATCGAGACTAAGAGACGAGGATCAGGCGGCGATGTGGTAGCGAGTGCGGCGGCGTCCGCGGGCGGTAGTGACACCGATTCTATCGTCGACGGCAACGAGTTCTCAACCAGGAAGTAGGTGTTGCCACACGAACTGGAAAGTTTTTCCAATCACGATCGCACGGATGAGGGCGCAGCACCCAAACCGGGGGACAGGAGGACTCCGCGTACAGGGGAGCCGCTCCGCGATCCCGGTCCAGCGATGAGTTCGGCTGCCGTTGACCGAATCAGCTCGGCCGGAAGCTTGAAAGACGACCGTCAGAGATAAAAATGAGAGCAAAAAAATGTCTGAGGGACTAATGATACGGAAATCGAGGTCACTGTATGATCATACAACACTTAGTCACTCGGTGAGTGACTTCTGGCCCTGTGGTTACATCTATTATTATCGATGCCGCGTTCTCGTCTGAGAGAGAGAAGTTTCATGAACGGAAGAAACGAACTAGTGCGAATGTGACCGAAGCTTTTATCACGACCGAGACAGACCGAGCAGGAAGCGGCTTTGGGGGGACACGGAGGCTGCGAGCAAACAGCGAAAAGGAGCCGGAGGAGCGCCGCCAGGAGTGCGGCTGGAGGACGCTGGGACGAAAAGGAGCAACAGTGGAGCGTAGCGATTTGTCTTCTTCTGCGTCACAATTACGAAGCTGCCCGTTCCTCCTCGTTGCTGGCCGTCGACGGCTCGGCCGGGCCACCCGGTGTCTTCCGATAGGAGGAAGCGTGACGCAAGGCCACTTCTCCGCGATTCGCGCTGGAGAGTTTGCCAGCAGAAAAACAAGCTCGACCGTAAGCTTTCCGTGCGAGCCCGGAAGGGGCAGTGTAACGTTCTCCGAAGAACTTCTGCACGTCGTGCCCAAAGTAGCAATTTGCCGACAACGACTGGTTCCTGCAACGGCTTGAGTTCGGTGCAAATTCAGCGTCGAAATCTGTTCCTCGGGAAGAGGACATAGTCGACTCCTTAGACCAGGGATCGTCAAACTGTGTGTCGCGACACCCCAAGGTGCCGCGGCTGCTATGCAATGTCGGAGAAGTTTAACGACCTCTGCCTTAGATGGATACGAGATTCGACGATCATATCATCACGACTTCGAACGATATATCGAACCACATTCCTGAAGATCACACTTTTTTGAGGAAGCTGAGGACAATCACAGGACCGGCAGAAAGCGTCACCGAACTCGAAGACCGCGAAAAGAGGGTGGCTTGATCGGTTCGCGCTTCAAACCAAACCTACGTGAATCAAACGGTCCTCCGTCCGCCGTGTGTTCAACGTAGCTTCCGTAACATTTCTAACGCATAAAAATTTTCGTGCTCGTGATTCCGATCCATCTGTCGCGCGTGGATCAACGATCCATCCGGGTTTCGGAATAATCGATTATTCTTATTGAGAGATGCTGCCATTCAGAGATTTCGACAGATACGACGGTTTTGGGCGCCGAACGCACAACGCTCCTCGGCGTCGACGCAGCTGCCTTCACCCAGCGCCGTGCAATCACTTCGAAGATAGTCTCCGCGAGGGTGATGGAACCGCATTCCTAGCTCTGGATCAGACATTCACGTGGAGAGATTTGAAAAGTGGTCGAACGCGACGACGGTGCCGGTTCAAGTCGATGACGAAAGACGACGAACGACAGTGTCAGGGAGCAGCTCCCTGAGAGAAATGGCGCAAGCCGCGGCCATATCTCGAGATGTGAATCAGTGGTACCCCGGACGAAAGTTCCCTCGAGCTGAGACATGATCCGCCCGATATTTTCTCTCGGAGGATTGCATCGTGGATCAATATCTCCAAAAGTTGTCTGCGTCGCTACTGGTTGAGCAGTCAGCCCGCTCGCGGAACGTGCTCTACAGTATCCGAGTCGAGCCTTCTGTTTCAATGCAGGGGCTGAACGAACAGTGGTTTTGAAGAAGGGAACCCTGCAAGTCCTCGATCGAAAATCAGAGTTTTTCGCTCCTTTGCTACGATGGTTGGCGTCTCCGATGTGAGCGTATCTCTCTCTCTCTCTTCCTCGCTCCCTCTTTCCCTCTTCTTAGCTCTCCTCTCTCTCTCTCTCTCTCTCTCTCTCTCTCTCTCTCTCTCTCTCTCTCTCTCTCTCTCTCTCTCTCATTCTACTGGAGTTCTTCCGCAATTGCTCCGTGTATCTGAAATTTTCTCAGCCACTCCTTCGAAGCAAAGGTTGGGCTGGGTGCTGGCGGGCTGAGTTCTGTTGATACACTTCTCGTTCCGTTCGCTTCTTCTCCTTCGCTTTCGTGCTCCCGCACTCGGTCTCTCGTTGTTTCGGTTGGCGGCGTAGAGTGCAAATTTCGTGGATCGTTCGTCAAACAACGAAACGCTCCAGCTCAGAAACCCGACTGAGGGGAAAAAAGACGGATCATCGAGTGGGTTCCGACTTTTCCGCCTTCTTCATTGCGTCGTGAAGTTTTCGTCTTTGTTGCGTGTCTCAACATGCGGCCAGTCGAGCACCTCGCTCGTCCGACAACCGACTCCTGGGCTTTTCAGTTCCGCGGATCTCGTGAGTTCCAAACGAGCTGAGAATCTCAATTTTCCGCAAGATTCTCGGCGATCATCTCCGGCCTGGCGAAGGAAGCAGGTGCGAGGAGCTCAAGAATCAAACATCCGTGTTGTCCAGGATTCCGGCTCTTCCAATCCGGGTACCCGGGTCGGGAATATAGCCAAGCTCACGCGAGCTGTTCCCTCTCGGAGTTGAGTAATGCGGGCGCGGTTGATGATCGGGACAGCCTTGAGCACTCTTGGAAGCTCCGGCGATGATGATGTTGATGGTTTTGCCAGTTGCGGTGTTTGCGCTCTGGCTTGGTCGCGGCCGCTCGGCTGTCTTCTTATCGGCAAGTTTCCACCGACGGGCCGGATGCATCGCTTGTATACAGGAAATGCATCCAGCTGCATCGCCGGCCATGGAGGAACCTCCAGACGCGAGCAGCCACGGGAACAATCAGAGGATTCGAGCTCCGGCCTTGAGGTGCGGCCGGATGCGATGCTTTTGTCATCGGAGGTGACATGGTCGAATCCATAGGATTCGAACCAGACGCTTGCTCGAGCTTTTCTTGATCGCGACGAGGAAAAGCCCGATTCCTCCGAAGCTCAGGACATTTTCGACGCGACCTGCAAACGCTCCATCGCTGACCCAGTTTGCTCATCACGAGGGTTTCTTCCTCCAACAAACGACAGATTGGTGCTCCAGCGTGCGTTTGCTCGGTTCGCATTCTTTCCTCGTCGTGTCGAGGAAGGGAACGCACTCGCTGTCGCCGACAACGAATCAAGAATGGCTCACCGAGAGAAAGGCGTTCGGAAGGCGCTGCTGGGGGAACGGAACAACTCCGCACCGGAACACAGGGGGACAGAACGAGAAGACGAACCCTTTCCGAAGAACGTTTCACTTCTTTTTGTATTCTCGCTCTCGGCCCGGTCTCTTCCGCGCCGGTCGGGGAACGGATGACGCAGTGTTCCATTGGCTGAGCACCTCGTTTATCGTGCACCTGAACACAACGCGCTAACATAAGTCGAACCCCGCTTCCTAATGAACGAACATCGCTTAGCCCGAGTCAGTTAGTCATTCCGCGTTGAATGGTGGCAAACAGAGAAATGTCAGCTCCCCGGATCCCGGCGACGAGTTCCACAACAAACCAGATCTGCAACAGCTCGAACGAACAATTTTTTCCGGACTCCAGCGCGGGGAACGACAAGGGGAATCTGGGGCAAACGTACCGTCCGTGCGAGACCGACCACCAGCGCGAATTATCAAAGAACGTCTCGAGTTCTGAGTCTTCGTTGACATTGAACTGTTGGAGTTTTTGAAGTGGCAGGTCTCCCGAGACTGATCGTATGTCCTCTGCGGAATGCTTCGGCGCTGTTCTTCTCTTGATCCTGCAGAGGAGAATGGAAACGACCGATGTACTCGAGGAGTATCAGCGACCGTACAGCGCATTATCATCATCATCGACAGAGGAAGCAGACAATTTATCGATCTGAAAGTGGATACCGGCTAATCTATTAGGCGGGCGGGAAAAGTTCCTCGCGGGTTCCTCGGTGTCGTCTCTAAACTCGTAATGAAGAAGGTCGGAGACAGATGTGGAACGGCGAATGGATCGGGCAAGCCGTAGGATTTACGACTTGCCGGCTGACTGCGAGTAGTGAGACCGCTATTCTGTTCTACGAGAGGTGTCATCTGGCCGTCACTCTATGCTTTCATTAACCCCATCTCTTTTTTTTTACCCGTTCCTCCCACTCCTTGAGAGTTACAAGGAAAAAACGCGGCGCACTGTTCCCTGCGATCCTGTCGCGAGTCGTGACGTCGGGCATCAACGTAACGACCGCCTAGTATAACGCGACGTCGTAGGAACTCTCTCCTCGATCCCGGTCGAGATATTCCTCTGCAGAGCTACTATGCAAAGGAAAATTGGGCGACTCTCGCGTTCTCCAAGGATCGTTCAGCTGTTTTCGAGAGGCCCCCTGCGTGCCGTGCTTCGACGACAAACCGCCGCCAATATCGTCGGTGAGCCACGCGAATCGTTTTGCTCAGCAGGAACCGCTGAGAGACTCTTGAGCCCCGATCATTTCGGATGTTTTATTTGAAAATCTCGTTGGGTCGAATGCTGCGGCACTCTCAAGTCCTCTGTGGTGAGCGATCTCAGCTGGAAAGCTGGAAAAAAAGTCTGTGGGTCAGCCTGGGAACAACCGCTCGACGGACCTGCTGCTCACGGAAGCTGCTGTACTGATTGCGTTCGTTATCGCCATCAGCACGCGTAATCAATTATCGATTTTTATCCAACTTGCCAGCTTGGGGAACGCTCGGCGAGCGATCAGCCGTGCGGCCGGTCGAGCAACTGCTTTCCCGGCGGGGAAAACACCGAAAAGAATGAGCCAGCCGGCTATCACACGAGGCAACAAACCAACTAACTAAACAGCCAATTTTCGCGTTCCCTACAACCTCGTGCCGCGTTCTCTCGCTCGTTCTTGGGGTTCCTTGACTTACTCGCCCGTGTTGATGTCGGTTTTGTGAATCGCGTGGTTCGTGCGCTGCTCCGCTCGTTCGCGGATGTTCACGGTGTTTTTCCACCGACCGGCGAGACCCCAAGGCGCTATCGAGGGAGCTGCTGGATGCAAATCTTGTTTTTCTTCCTCCGATATTCCTTCCGTTCGCTTGCGCCCTCGTTCGCCGCCGTTTCTCCATCGAGGATTGCGCACGGAGAGGCCCTCATTCTCCCTGGCTCTCCAGGTGAATGTTTCCAGCGGAGTTTCGAGAAAATCCTCGAGGCCAACCGCCAGATAACCTCGGCATGGTCACATCAATGATTTTGTCCCGAAGGGGGAATAGCTCGTCTTACGACCTGTGGTCTACCTCCGAGGGGGGTTTCGTTCGACTTGGTTTTCGGGCTTGTGCCGGAAACCGACCCACCTCAGCTATCCTGGAATTCGCGCTGTAGAACAGAAGAGCACGTTCGTTGGGAACCTGGAGGAGGGTAGCGAAGAGAACAAATGAAAAAAAAAGTGGATCGAGGCCATTCAAGAATGGAGTCGATAATGAGAATCCCGAGCTCGCTCTTGAAACCCATCTCCATTTCACGACGACTGAGCCACGAAGAACGGACAGAATCCTAATTTCAGCGGGACAAAAAAAAAAGGGGATGAGAGGTGGATTCATCGCGAATTCGGCTGCTGAAGAGGGTTTTGAAATGCCGCGGACGGCTTGAGAGCAGACTCGAGATTTCCGACAAAGAGAATCCAACAGCGATGGCCGGGCCGAGAACCGGATTCGAGGAACAGAAGAGAAAGAAAAACGAGAAAAATGGAGGAGAAGACTGTCCCTCGAAGTTGAAGAACTGAGGCAACGTTGAAAGCGCAAATTTCATTCTGCAGAGCAGGCGTTGACTTGGCGTAAATTAAGTTATCCGTCGTCGTTCGCTTGCTCACAACAGAACGCTCCCTCGCGCTTTCCGCCCACCGTGGCCGGCCTCCGAATCAAATCGTTCTCAAACGTCAGTTCCCGTTCAAGTTTAAATACTCAGCGATGGCCCGTTTCATGCGAGCGCAAACAAGATTTCGAGGCCTCTTCAGATCGGTTTCTCCTTGCCAAGTCGGTTCAACTCGGTTATTACTCTTTCGGACCGCCAGGATACCTCCTCTCCTGGTTTCAGGATTTCCGTCGCCGATCTCGTGGGTGACGACGAAGGATTCGTTCACGCACACGCTGATTCCCTCGAAACAGGGATCCCGAAAACGGAACCGAGCGGGGCTTCGAATCCGAATTTTTCCGCGCTTGCGACCCACCCCAGATGATCCTTGGCAAAACGTGTTGGAGATCCGTGAGCCCGAATTAGACTCGGTGCATCGCATTGACCGGAGTCATCAGGGATTTTCACTCAGAACGAGTTTGAGCCCGTTATCCAGCCGAAACACACTGGGTTTGAGTCGTGTGTGCTGCTTCGTCAGCTGCAAGCAACTTGGGAGCCGCTTGCTGTCGTTGTTTCTGCGCTGGTCGAGATAGCTTCGTGAAAGGAATATTTAAGTCGTCGCAATGTAGTACTCCAACAATGGATCCAGCGAGCAGCTCCCTGCCGTGCGTATCCGCAAGCTGCTGAGATGCGCTTGAGACACTGACTTTCTCATCGAAACTTCCTTGATCCACCGGAGAAAATTGGGGATTTGTCTGTCGTTCAAGAACGTTCACTTCCGAGCGATTTCAGAAGGCTTTCGAGCGCCTGAAAGAGGCCCAGGTTTCGCTTGTTCCAAGATCGGTTCCACCGTCGCTGCAACATGCAATGCCGTAATGCGATTGTCGGAGGAAGCGCCCTTGGATGTTCCCCATTCGGGAGCTTATTAGCTCGCTCGATTCGGCTGCATGGGGCTCTCCCAAGCTAAGAGTCACGAGATCATTTCCTAGCTCTGTGTGCGAAAAGTTTACTCGACGGACTTCTCGAAACTGACATCCAGTGGAACACAGTCACGCGTATCGTTGACTCCACGAGCTGTCGTTCACCTCCCGTATCATGTTGGGAAGGTTAACGAGATGTGGAACATGTTTGCAATCCCGAACCGTCAAAAGTCGTCGCCGATCATCAGGAAACGGGAACGAGAAATTATCAGAGCTGATGAGGACGCGCACCTAGCCTGTGTGTCTGCCATCAGAGGCTGGATCGAGATCCCTATAGAACTTGTCTATGTTAGAGAAATTAAATTTTTGTCGCTCGTAAAGGGAGAAGGAGAGCTCCCCGAATCAGCCATCAAGAATTCCTCGTCTTTCCCGTGCCCGATCACTGGACTTGAGAGCCAGTGTAATAGAAGTTCATCAGGAGATCTCTTCATGGACGACAGGGATGGGAAAAACGAAGAACTCTTCATCATCTATTCGTCCGTGCGTCCGTCCAAGGGCCCTTGGTCCGCCGGGCGACCGCCGATTTTCTCTCGGTGGACCCGTCTGTTGGTCCGTTTTCTTCGCTTCGCGCTCCCAACATTCTCTGGTTCCACGTCTTCGAGAACGCCGGCGTGTAGACCCGGAGAATCCCATTCGAATCATCTTGAACACTTGCTCGCTGACGGGGAGACACATAAACACGAATTCATCCGAGACGATCGGGGCGCATGCACCCAACTCACCAGAGCTAGACGGCAGCAGGGAGTGAGTGAGTCAATCAAGAAGTCAGAGAGAAAACAGCACGAAACAGTCAGCCCGATCAAAGGGTCTTTGAAAGTGTCGATCCCCACATAACCGGCTCCCTCGAGCCGATCCGAGGGGCGCGCGCGCGTTCGCACTGCTCCCACACGAATTAATGAAGCAACTCGAATTGAGAGTCATTCATTCTCTCCATGGAGCGAGCTGCGGCTCCCACCGTATTCCCTCACCAACACACTAAATCCGAGACCCCGCTGCGCCATTCGCTTTGCCCCCGCCCCCTGAGAATGTCTACCCAAATCTTGCGAGGCACAAACCTGGTCTTCCCGTGATTTCAAACTCATCAATCGGTCCCAGACTCGTTGGGCCTTTGCCAAGGCGGCTTGGTGCAACCGGTTTGCCCTATTGATCAGCTGAGACGCGGAAGGAGTCCCGGAAGCTCTGGAGTCGGAATGGCTTCGAGGCGAAACGTAAACCTGCTGGAGTGAACTCCTCAACTCGACCACCGATCGCTGGGCGGAGACCCCGTTCTACTCGAATCTCAGGAGGCCTCTCAGAACAGAGAGTGAGGCTCAACTCCTCACGTCAATTATGAACTGGCCGTATCAACTGCAAGCAAAGTAACGCTTCTCTGTGGGATAACGGATGAACTCCATGTGACGAAAATTCCATTCAACACTTCTCGGGATCAAAGCGCCGGAGAGCGAGCCAATGACCAGATGGAAAAGAGAGGAACCTTAAGGCCGCGCCGATAATGCATTCGAATGGTAATGACATGGCACATCGGCTATTAGACGTATCCACGGCATTGTCCTCTGTGAGAGAGTATGAAAGAACGGACTCCTTTGATCGTGCAGACAATAATGCATCGCCAAGGGCGGGTACATCTGCAAGTCTCAGCTGTTAGGAGAATGGGTGCAACACAGAAATGGTGCGTAGATTTCGCTTGCTTCTCACTTCCTCATTCTTCTGATGATCCGAGCCACAACGCAGAACTTTGCTCCGCTAATGCCTTCTTCTTGAATGGAGCCACTCGGTTTTCCCCACGAAATCCCGCTCGAGATATCCGTCAGGGATCCGGCGAGGGAGAGATATTCATGTTCAGACCAGACTGAGACCAACTCCAATGGCTCGATACGAAACTATTCTCAGCCGTTCAGACCGGAGCGATTCCCCGAGATTTCGCAAGTGCTTGTGGATGGAGCCGAGGTATCGCACGGCTGATTCTGCTGTCTTGCTTGAAGTCCCGCATGCACAAAAGACCCGGACGACATGAGTTGCTCGCCGAAACATCCGACCTCATGACCGCAGGCTTCTTGAGAAATTCGATTATCCATCCTCCAAACTATTCACTTCGCTGGTGTACAATTGAAGTCCGATCCTCCGTATTCGAAATTTTGCTATGTGCAAAAACTCTATCAAGTTATCTTGCTTCCAGGGCTTTTCACCACGGGACCTTCCCCCTGTAGCCTCCGTGTGAACGGAAGCACGCAGCTTTTATCGGAGCGTTCAAGCGAATTTTAAAGCTCGGTTGGCTTGTGTAACCAACTTTCCAGCGACAAAATGCCGGGCCTCTGCGAGGTGTCGTTGAGGGCACCGGAATTTTCCGAAACTCTATTCAGGTTTGCACGCCGCGAGAACGATGACGACAAAAAGTGTGGAACTCGATTTAGCCGCGACTCTATTCTGATCAGCTGTCAGCGGAGCTTAGAGCTCCCATCCATGACCTCGAACGACGCCGATATCGTCTCGGAATCTATTGAGTTCCACGGTGACATTCAACAGAGCCGAACCGAGTTTCAGAGGGTACGTGCAGGAAAAAAAGAAGCAGAGAGGGGAAACACGGATATGGTGACAGACTCCGTGAGAGTCTTCTCCCCAGTTTTGCAACGTCACCGTGAACGAGCTGTCCATGACCAGCATTCTCATTCAGTGAAATGGGGAGAGGAGAAAAAAGTATACGCAATAAGGCGACGTCCACTCTGTTGGAGACTCAGAAGCTCTTGTCCTGTAGAATGGGCTCGAACCCTCTGCGTTCTGCAGATAAAACGAATTCGAGCAAATTCAAACGGAGGAAAGCTTGCGCGACTGACCAGGCAACCGTCTGCTTGCTTGCCTGCCCGACGAAAACGGGGCGTTCGCGCCAACGGTCGAGCTCTACACGATAAGGCGAGACAAATGGCCAATGGTGGAAGCGGAGAGAACATACCGAACAAGAATTTTACAGCTTGAATGCGCTCGAATCCTCTCCTCTGCTCTTTATGAAATGCCCCCTCGTCATTTGCAGAGGGGAGAAACAAGGAAAAAATCATCACGGTCTCGGCTCTGGTCCGCTCTGAAGACGAACACAATCCTTTTGAGATTGACGCGCCCTCGTTTTTCAAGCACTTTCGGGGCTTCGATTGCAGAGGAAAGTTCAAATCGCGCCCCAAAAGCATTTTTGAATTTTCTGCCAAGCCGAAGGAAGTTTCCGTCCGAACACAGCTGCCGGTAGCGTGACGACCTTGATGGCTTTGAGTATCATGCTGATCCGATCAGGACGTAAGGTCGCGATTGTTCGGCGTCAGACAGCAGGCCCATGAGAGACTCTCCGGCACTCTCTGTAAGAGACTCTCTGTGTTGACCACTCCATCGTTCCATCGGTTGCAACAGAGCCATGTGGAATGAGACTCCGGAAGTACGTCCGTTCAACTCCTGGCGTGCATTTCCTCGACAATTCTGACACGACCGAATGGAAAAACTCTACTCGGAAAACGCACGCGCTCCCTCGAAGTTTCAGCCGTTGGGAGTCGCTGCCTATGAAGGTGAGATACAGTCCACTCCGATTTCCCTGTGTTCTCACTGCACGCCGACATGAGATGTCGCCTCCGACACAGATGTCAGCGCTCTCTTCCGACGACCCGCTGGACTCTTGAATGGGAAACTGTGAACGTGAACTTCATGGAGCTCATCTGGTCCTCGGCAGGGTTTGCGAGTTGCTGAAGAATCCATCGGCGCTCAGTTTAGCCTCAAAGGAGAGCTTCGTCAATAATTCTCACGTACACACGTACGCTCATACAGACACCGGCGTAAATAAACTATCCACCCAGCCGCCCATCGTGCAGTCGACCATCCGGCCACCTAGAGTCTGTCTCAGACGTTGGGTTTCGTTGTGAAGAGGATCACGTCGCTAAGGAAAAGGGCGCCAGCACCGACGACGTCGTCCGCTCGGTCGCTGTCCCTTCGTTCCGTTGTCGGCTTGGTCTAAAATGCACCTCAACGTCTCCAGTCGGTAGGTTCGTTTGTGCTTCGAAGATGGACGGGCAAATGGCCCGCGCACCGATTCTACGGAGAATCAGTTTCACATTGCCACCTAGGGGACACTCAGCGTGAATCTTTATTTGCACGACGTTCGATCAACGGAGCGTCGAGGCCACGAACGGCAATCCCCGACAGCGCTCGGAGCGGGACGCAGTTCCGGAGAACCTCCGAGAGGGGGTCTGGAACCCGCCCTGAGCGATTTTCCCTCGGAATACTGTTCAGAATCCCGAGGATCGACTGCCGAGTCCTGCCGGAATATTCCAGGAAGCAGATCGTCTGGAACCACGCCCTTCTCCCGGGTTGCTGGAGTGCTCGAACTGAACTCGATGATGGAACATCGGTCGCTGCTCTGCGCTTGAGCCCAGGGTAGTCGTAGAGGATGGGTCGTACGATTCGGATAGGGCAGAGCGGGCCGAGTAATAATAGGAGTTCCCAGGAGCAAAGAGATTTCTCCCGCGATAACCCACAGACCCGGTAGAATGGGGTGGCCAGAGGCCAATAAATTTGAATAGCCAACGTATTATTACCAACGGTGGAGCCTTTTTGACTGCAGCTGTTACTCGGAACAGTTGGCGGCGGCTGCGGATGGAAGCAGATGGCCACTCCGGGTCGGGGCTCACTGCGAAGTCGTATCATCATCCGTTGCACGAGAAGTCGAAAGAAATGTGAAAAGTTAGAAATCGACAACGCTTACGCCTTTCGGGAGTGAGAACAAAAATTTAAGAAACGGATCGGCAACAAAGCTCGACAGAGGCTCGTCCTTCCTTCGACGCGACCGTGAGCCCCTCCTCAGGACTTGACCTTGCTCCAAAACATTCGAACTCTGAAGCCTCTCTCACTCTGAACACATTCAGTGAGCGGCGACTCGGCTCGCGGAGGAGAGATATTTCAATAACCCTTCATCCTCGTCGATGTTGGAAATTAATTCGAGGGCAAGCCGACACGGTGTCCTCCGGGCACTGACTCGACGTATGCCCGCGCCACAACGTATTGGCCTACATTTTCCTCGAGAATCGAACGACGCGAGACATCGGATAAAGCTGTCTCCGTTGCGAGTTCTTCCTGGGAACCACCGACCGCCTCTGAGCTTCGCCTTTCTGATCGGGAAGATATAAATTTTTTCCGCGACTCTCAGAACTGTTCAGCATTCTGCTCGATTCATTTTCTGTGATTCCACCCATCTGCTTGAATCGAGAAACCCGGCGTTTGAAATCCCATGGATGACTTCCAGCAGCTGCCCCCTGGGAGTTCTCCGTCACTTCGACTGGTCGCATCTCAACTTGGCACTGATCAATTTCCTCGATTTCCTGTCGTACGCTCTGTGGACAATTTATGCCTGAAGATTCTCGGCGCGGAACGAGATTTCACAGCATACCGGTATTCATATATTCGGTATATTCATATACCCGGCCTGGAAGGCCGCCTGCAACCCGAACAAATCTGAATGACTCGTGCCGGTGGCTCCTTTGAAATCTAATTAGCTGAAGCAATCGCGTGAAAATTTTCTCTTAAATGAGGAGCTAGGTGTCATCGCAGCGAAACCCTCAACTACGATAAATTCATTCCAAATCTACAAATCGAGTCAGTATCAGAGGATCAGACCGGCGTTCCTTCGACTGGTAACTATTCATGGTCAGTCAACGATCATCATCAATGCTGACGTCATAATCTTCTATGACGACGGGGTAATTCTAATAGGCAATTGACGCATGAAATCTCCGACAACGAAGACAAAGCAGAGACGAGTATTATATATTTATTGATGCAGTCGGACAGATATCTCGTGAAGTCATGGAGCAGCAGACTGTTGGATACGGGTTCATGACGCCGGAAATGCTGATAACCCCGAATTCAGTGTCAGATAAGCAATTTCATGCAAACGCTGATCACGCTCCAGTCAGCGACGCGATTTCTCCCGATACTACATTCAATTGATATATTTCGGGGGCTAGCCACGTTTTTCCATCGCGTGTTGGCATACTTTTTCTCCCCGGATCTGATCTTAAGCTATCACCGACGACGAAACGCTGACTTCCGATTAAAAATTTCGATGAATCGAGTCGTTCCACGTTCGCTTGAAATCCACGTGGGGGAATGAGCGAATCGGTTCTCAAAACAACTCGATCCGACGACCCAAGAGCACGTTAGCGTTCAGACCGAATGACCGCGCAAGATATATTCCGGCGTGATGCGGGAACTCGAAGCCCCCAATTTGAAGTTTCAAACAAACGTCTTCATTGAGGATTCTCTTAATGTTCGGCTGTCGGCGTCGCGTCGGTTCCGACCGTAAATCTGACGGCATCTGCCTAGAACGATCTTACAGGTTGAAGCATCCGGCTCGGTTTCCATAATGAGACGCGATGTCGTTATCAGACGACGCACCAAAGGGTTGACCCGCAGTAAAGTGATCCCTTCCCTGGTCGTTTCGTATAAAGAAGTGGGTTCGCAAGTGAGTTCACCACAGTCGCACAACGTGTTCATCAGTGAGATTCAAATACGAGGTGTCAATGAAGGTGTTCGTTGTAGCTTCACTCGTCGCCTGCGCTCTCGCCGGAGTCCATCCCGGAGGACATCATGCACCACTGCTGTGGAAGGTAATCGCCGTCGAGCGTCGCTCCATCCTACTCATGGCCCTCCGGCCAGGTTGGGTGCATTCCTCCACCGGGTCACCATCGGAAAACATTCCGACGGGAGGGAACCTTTGTCGGATTGTTGTTACGCTCCACTCCAGACATCGGAGCGTCTCGGTCGGAATTTCCTTATTCGTTCGGAAAAGTTCTCATTCGTGACGATGCTCTTGTTTTCACAGCAAGGCCCACCCGCCTTCAAACACGCTCTCCCCCCTCCGATTCCGATCAAGGGCGTCCAAGAAAACATCGTCCTCAGTGCAGAGCTGTTCCCAGCAGCTCACGAGCACCATCTGCCAGCACCACCGAAACCGCATGCGCCAACGTTCATTATCCTGAAGCAAGGTCAATCGGGAGGAGGCCACGGAGGAAACTTCGGGGGAGCTCATTTTGGAGGTCTGATCGGAGGACACGGCGGGGGCATCGGAAGAGCACATGCGGTCGCCGGACCTAGCTACCTGGTGTCCACCGTGCACCACGTTCAGAAGGTGTCAGCAGGAGGTAATTCTAGCGGGCAAAGCAGCGATCACTCCGAGAGCATCTGTCGAAAGAGAACTGCAATTCTGGGAGCGTCATTCTATCGCTACCACTGTAAAACTTTCAGGCAAGTATCTTGGAAGCATCGACGGTCACGCTCATGAAGCATGGCCCGCTCCTGGTGGTCACGGTGGAAAAATTCTGGTTAAGGGTGGACCGATCCACGCCGGTCATGGGGGAGGATGGTGAAGCTCAACCGACGAGCAGGGATCCGAAGCGTTTGGCCTCCGAAAGGCCTTCATACCAAAGCGTGTCCTAGCGGCCGGAGCTGGCTGGTCCGGTTTCGGTGATCACACTAACGTTGATGTTTTTGTCGTTTTCCTCGCGGCTCCGCGAAGTTCTTCCGAACAACGATTCATTATCGAACGATTGTATTCCGTGGAGTTGTTTCCTTTCTATTCCTCTTCAATAAACTTCCTTACGGTGAATATACTGTCCCATTCATTCATTCAATCAATCAATCAACCGATCAGTTAACGCTCCATTCAAGAAAGAGGTGTGCTGGATAGGTAAGATGGGGTATCCTCGAAGTCTTCTGGACATGGGTCTGGCAGATGTGTGACTACTCCCGGAGGAGAAAACAACTTCTTGAGGCGCTCGCTGGGTTCGATCGTGACGAAACCGTGACGAACCCGGATCGTCATTTCACGCGAAACGCGGAATCGATAACCATCTACGAAAGCCTCGTTTCCGAGCCCAGATTCAGAGGATGCTTCATTTTCACGTCTATCCCAAATCCAATCCGGCCAGGTTCATGTTAACGTTGACGGGATTTCATGTTTCGGAAAGGATCGTTTCGAGGTCCATGCTGAAGTCGTCAACAGACCAGAAAGATTTACGGAATCGCTCCGTTTCACAATTTGAGCGATGAAGTGACCGGATTTAGTTGAAAGGCGTGCGAATTCAACTGATGTTTCAACCAGAGCATCGCCTTCGAATCCGAGAAGATCATCCGCTCCTCGAACAGTTCGCTCTTCTCTGGTGAGGTCTCATGCATGCTTTTGTCGCGGGACGACCGAAGCGTCAAATATCCAGCGATTACGCTGAGGATGAAATCGAGCGGCGCTATGATGCCACCCGTCTGTGTCATAGTTATTTTTCCTTCACAAAGACGATTCTAACACATTCTTCGAAGACGGACGCTTTCCACTGAGCGATCAAGGCGCACAATCTGACCGAGCTGTTTCACTGAGTCTAAATCACATCTTGAATCTTCGAAAGCCCTTAGGCATTGTTTTGAAACAGAGTTCTGTAGGGTTCTCCGTCGATATCAGGGAAGTTCTGCAAACTTCTTCATAATGAGGGTTTCTTCGCTCGGCTGGAACGAGTTGCTGGGAAACTAACCTGTCAACTCGAGCGATATTCTTCACCTGAGCGAACTTTATAATGAAACGGCAAACGAGTGAATGAGAAAACAAACACAGGAACCAACGACGACACCTCAAGAACGTTTTCATCATGCACCTTCATACTAAGGTCAGCAGAAACTCTTCTGTGGCTGCGTGCATCGAAATTGAGTGAAAACACCCATTAGCAGCGGATGGGGCATTATTCTCACCTTGATTCTGGGAAATGACTCACGTTGCGCAAGCCGCCCCTGTTTTTCGGTCCCCGGCTAACTTTGATGAGAGTCGGAACAGTTCGATTCTTTGGCAGCACACTCTTTCAATAATAATCTGAGAACTTCCAAGGCAACAACCTGCAGCCAAATCGTATCAATTTCATCATCCATAAACACAATCATCAGACGGGTGACATTATATTGACCGCGCATGATCTGAATAGCGTTGAAAATTCTCCTATAAAGAAACGAATGGTTCAACAACAGGACGTCAACAGCGGGACGGGCGGGCGAGCCCGACAAACAACCATCATCCGTTATATCATAAGTTGGAGGCATGCTACCGAAACAAATCCTCGTGTTCTCTCCCTCGGTGCGCGACCGTGGTCTGTACTTGCGTCGCGCCGCGGCTCTGACAGGGCAGCATTAGCCATCCGCTGTGGCTCAGAAACCGCTGGTGCGTTCCTACTCGCTACAACAAATAACATTACGTGAACTTGTGCGTTCCATCAGGAGGATTCTATCGGTCAGCGGTCGGACGCCTCAGATTCCTGCCGGAATGCTCCGCCACATTCTGTTGATTTCTTTGCTGTGCTGTGTACAAATTCACTCGAGACGACACCGAGTTCTACACGATTGGGGGAACTCTGCCGGCTCGCGCCCCGATCTCCACTGGGGCGAGAAAAACGTTTTCCATGGAGATTATTCAGTGGACGAAACTCAACTCGGAGGACACTTTTTCGTTTTCAAGGTGAGCGTCGCGCAACCGAGCGGGCTGTATCCGACGTAAAAACTGTGTGTCGGAGCTCCTTCTCTCTCGCTACACCGCCAGTTTTTCGACTGATAAGAGCACAAGGATTGAGCCGAAACTCTTCTGGGCTCTGTGAGCAAAACCATAGATTTCAATGCACCAGAGCATGCTCTCAGGAGTGTTTTTCACAGGTTCCGAGCCCGCACGGCAAAGTCAGCAAACAAGAGATCCCCGACGGAACGAAAATAGTGATAAACGACTACGAAGAGACTCCTTCGGCCGCCGAAAAGCCTCCGAACGGATTCCACTGGTAGGAAACTCGGTCGAAAACCACGGTCGGCTGTAGGAAACATTTTCGATCGACCTTGTATATTTATTTAACTCGAATGTTTCTCTGAGTGTATATTCACGGCCTCACCGATTCCGAAGCTGACAATTCATCAATAAAGGTCTTTCAAACATCACTTCGAATTGCTTTTGAAATTGAATTCTGACGCGGTCGAAGTGCGTTACGTGCTTCCACAGTTTACACAACGCAACGGTTTGAAGCAGACTTCCGAACAACTGCTTGGACGGATAAGCTCCTCTCCGACACCGATGGAATGTTTCCAAACTCTTGGCGACTCAAACCGATTCGCGATGAGGGTCAAAAGTAATTCACCCACGAGCGGATCTTCCGACAAGGTCCAACGAAACTGTGCCGCTCGCGAACGACCGGCACTGCTTGCGAGGATCAATCAGAGGAGTGATTGGATTTGGACCATACGTGATTCGGTGTTGAAGCAAGATTTACATTCTTTTCCACATGATCTTAAACCTCTCCATTCCTGATCAATCATAGTTTGGAACGGCGCGACGGGCCAGAAGGATCGTGATCCGTCTCCCAATAGCTCTCGGGTTATCCACAAATCGAAATAGATATTTATATATATATATATTGAGAATACATCGATCTGCGTCGATGACAGGATTCGGGGACGACCATTGTTTTTGACAGCCCGTGGAACAGTTCAGAAGCTCCCCATTTCCAAGGATGTACCGGAACTTCGTTGTGGGCGCAGCCACGTTTCCGAAAAGAGAAAGAAAATTTCATAGCGACTGTAGCCGCGAGGCTTCCGTTTTTGAATTCCGAACAGAGCCCCCATTCCAGATCGTTGATTTTGAAAGCCGGCGAGAATCGGATGTTCTTCGTAATAGATACCAGTAGACCCACGTCGTGTAATCGTGGTACGCCGTAGCTGCATCCATCCTATTAAAACCGCCAAACTACACCGATTCCAGCATCGTCCATCCGAAACGGACTATTTCACCTGTATTCGACTGTTCATGAGCCAGTTCACGTACACTCACAAATAATGAGCAGACGGAACAATCGGCCGAAAAAAAATGATCGTCTTAGATGATGGTATAGCTCCTGAGCTTATCGTTGAAATAGCGGCGATAAGCCGTACACCGCTTCAAGTGATTGTTTATACTAGCAAGCGATTTGGGATCAAACTTGAGCAAGGTTCCGTAGGCTTATTTCGTCTCGATTCGTCGCTCGCTTCTGTTGCACGTTCACTGCTACTGCAACCTGAACTCTCGTTTTTCCTCTGCGTTGCTAAAAGCGAATTTTCCGACCACACTTGCGCAGCTTCTGAGGTATTCGACGTGGACGAAGACTGCGATTCGAGCGTCATCAACGGTTTTGTCATAGGTTCGCGCTGCTACCGTCGAATAATGGTCTTAGTCCCACTAAGGAACCTGAAAAGTGGCCCAGTGCGAGGGTGCTCCGGGCCTGCATAGCTCGAGAACTCTGAGCTATGCAGTTTCAAATTATGCTAGCATTCGACAGGGCAACAAGCTACCTCGGCCGATAGGAATGTCCTGCGGCTAGCTTTGGGCGGAAAATATGTCTAGCAGAGCTCAGTATCGCCTAAACGGATGAGAACGGACGGCATCGAAGGAATGCAGACGGGGCGTCTATCGGAAATGATCGCATTTGCTCGCGACCTCCTTGACCTTCCTTCGTAGCAAATAGTTTCCCTGATGACGGCCACAACGATGTTACCACAATACGTCAAAGGTCAACTGGATCACTTCAAGCTTACGAGAGGGATCCGAGCGAATGAACCATCTCCCTGGGAAATAGCGGACGATGTTTCCCATATCATCGGAACTGTAACATGTTTCGGCTCGCAGCTGATTGCTTTACCTTTCTCAAGATTTTCATGAGCTCAAGAAACTTTCGCTTCCCGACGTCCCACATCAACAGACGAAGTTGGATTCAGGTACAGTGTCACTCTGGAGGTCATTGTCAGATGTCGATGCAAGCCAGCGCATTTGGTACGAAGATGTTTTCGAAGATAAGTTCTCAGAGCACTTGCAATTTTCGGCTTCCCGTCTGGCACATCGAGCCTGTGTGAAATATCCCCTCATCTGATTCCAGGTGCGATAATACTGCTCCGGATTGAAAGCGGCTCAGGAATCCCGACATATCACCTTCCCAGAACGTTTCACCCGGGATCTGGCTACGTAGCCGGCAGAGCGAATGTCCTGATAACTCATTTCTCGTCGTGACCGCAGTTCTCTGCGTCCGTGGGGAGACGGCTGTCCACCCATCCAACAGTGCGCTGTCGCGCAGCCATTCGAAAAACTGATTCCACTGTTACTCTAGGTCCGCTAGCAAAACTAGCTCGAGTCGAAACTTAGATCTCGACTGGAGCTGTACTCGACCATCTCGAGCTCCAAGAAACAAGATCCATCTGGTTGCTTTGTCAAACGCGTCTCAATCGGTCGAGTGTTCTCGAAGCCCCGTCACGTGATGAAATGACCCCGGAAAAGATCAGACGAGTGGGAGAACGAGAGGAACAGCATCCTCAAGCTGTTGGAGGACGTCCGAGTCTCACAAACAAACGACGTCTCGAGTTTTCCCGTCTGTCATGATACCTTTCGCATTCGTCACGACCTCATCTTCCAGATAGCGTTCGTACAGTGAGTTCAATGGGCGAATTCAATGCCGCTTTGAGCTGAGTTCGATTTGTTCGATTTCGGCAGACTTCCAATGTTTTTTCTGAGCTGGGATGTCTGAGGTGACAGATGGACACGTTCAAGTGTGTGCGAGCCTTGCCCCGGTCTTCACCCGGGAAAGTGGCATCATACATCCTGACATTCATCTCTTGATCGAGTAAAGCTTCAGCGAGTTCGCGTTAGAGGAATATCTCCCCATCTCGAGATTCCGGGATTCTCGGATACTCGGCAAGCATATCAGTCAATGCGCCGGAGAAATTCGGGAAAGCCCTGGTCATGGAATGCATGAAACTTTGTCGGAACCCCCCATGAGCTCGAACCAGCGAAAGAAAAGCTCGTGGCCGGACTCCTATGCGCTTCGCATCTGACTGAGTGAAACTCCTAGCAAGCCGGTGCTGTTCAGGAGTCTCAGGAGAAAGGGTCTCAACCGTGGGTGAGAGATAAACCCCCACGAAGGCTGCTCGGAGAGCCAGAGCGCGTACCTCATCAGTTGCCTGCAGCCAGTGCCACGGAAGAGTTCTTTCGGTGCGTGCGGTGCGGCATCCCCTCCTGGATGTTGTAGCTGGTTTCTTCCGTTTCGAGAAGCCACTTCGGCCTCTCGGAAACTCTGAACAGAGCGCGGAGCGGTCTGCTCAGCTGCGCATATCGAGGGCGCCACACGGAGCGTCCGGCATTGGTGGTGAAAACTTTTTGAACGTTCAACCGGGTGATCGCAAGAGTTCTGAGTGGAATCTACCGAGAAAAAAAATGTGAGTACGCCAACCTCGAAAGGGACACAGGGAGTACCGATGGTGCGCGGCCCGTGGGAAACAAGCGGCTGAGAACCGTTAAACGATCGGAGCGCCTCGACGGAAATTATTGCCAAGAAAATAGATTCGATGAAGATAAGGCGATTGTCAGCTCCAACAGTGGCACGCCATCGATCGGGGCTTTATCCGATAAAATCACTCAACGTTCGGCCTTCCGGAATCGGCTATCTTCGTCGACCACGGGGAAGGAAACGAGAAGAGAGTTAACGTTGCGGACGATCCGCCGCTCTGATCCAAACGGAGTCTGGCAACAGCTGCCGCTTCCAACAATATGAAATTGGCTCACGTTGCGGTACCAGAGGCAACGAACGCAATTCACCGCTGAGCCCAGTGAACCGACTGAGTATTTTCTGAGCGTCCGCAACTTTGAACGTGTTCGAGGGAGTTTTGCGGCCCCGCCGGCGTATCCGTGGGACGCTCTGGTGGATGTCGCCGAGTGTGTATCGATGTTAAATATTAATAAGCGGAGCTCGACGACGGAGGAGTTGCCCGAAGTTTGTCTGCGTGCCACACGATGAATGCAGAACGCACGGTGGATGCAGCAGTGCGCGCTACAGCAAAGAAGCCAGAGTTCTTTGAAGTTTCTTCGCTCGCTCGACTACCTGCTAATGCAGTCTCGGCTTGCGGAGTGATAAATGAAGCTTTTCCAGGAGCGCCTCGCATGCAGGCAGACTTCGCTTTGATTACTTTCTCGTGCACGAAGTTTTTCCAGAGTAGATACCGTGTTTTTCTCTTTTCGCTCTCAGTTCGCGGAAGGGCTGGGTCTGGTAGACTGGTGTTCATGACGAGTGGCTCGCGAGTCGCTCTGTCTTCGATTCCTGCTTGGATCGGATGCGACGGTTTCGGCGAAACACTTCTCACGATCAGGCAAGCTCGATTTGATGACAGAATGGTCTCTCCGACGAAAACCAAAGATTTCAGCGATCGCCGCCAACCTTGCCCACGGTGAGAGGTCTCGGGACGGATCTTTTCACCCATTCAGTTCCGTCTTTCATTGAAAATGGAGAGCTGTCAGCAACTCAACAATCTGGGGAGGAGGGTCGAGACACGCGCTCTTGGTAGAACGAGATGTGGAAACAGCCCCTGTCCTACCAACCCCCAGCCCCCCGTTCTTGGCGTCTATGACGCGATGATCCTGCCTCATAATAGCAGCTGGCTGCAGAGGTACGGCTTGCCATTATATGGTCCAGCGACGTAGATAATAAGCAAGTTCGCTCGATGCTAAGCTTGCGTATGCAGTCAGCCATCTGACCTCTTCCATATATTATCCTCAGCATCTGATGGCTCCAGCGACGAAAAAGTTGAAGAAGGCCATGATGGCCTGGCGGTGTGCTTGCCTACGCTGAACCTTGATTTGCCTTGGTGCGATATGAGGAGGCTTGTCGTGCTCGAGGAATGTTTTTCATGAGTGGACCGATCGATTCTCAATGCGTCGCCACCATTAGGATAGGTAACCCACTCGGATTCAACCACTGCTACTATTTTGGATGGACAGAGCCGAGTCAAATGGAGGAGGTTCCGTCATGAGAAAAGTGGGCTCGCATCCTCAGCCAGTGACTCCTTCCGCGGAAAATTCAACGAACGCGGGGGAGGACATCAGAAAGCGGGAAAAACTACTGACGCAAAGAATCGTTGGAAGCTCTTGAAAGCGGAGAATCGTTTCCGTTTCGCACCCCGATTTGTTTTGTCTGCGAAGAAATTTTTATTTGACCGGGAGGCAATACATCCTAATTGTGTGACAAGCGTCCGCCTTTTCCCGGGCCCCACCGCTCTCGCCCGTCCGCTCGGGGAGCTGGTGGGAGCATCGCTGCGTCGTTTAATATCCTAAAATATTCCCGGACGAGTTCAGGCAGCGCGAATTCACGCTGATAGCCAGTTGTACTCAGCAGACCGAGCGCGCCGCCTGGCGTCGAACAAGCCTGGCCGCAATATTCTCGCTTTATCCTGAAACCGAGCCCGGGTTCGAGAGGCAGCGGATGTGTGGACCGCTTTAGTGAATACCGCGCTGTTTTTCACTGCGTGGCAAAGACGCAGGCGGCGCCGAAAAAGCGACAACGGACGGGGAAAGGGGTCGTGAAACCAGCAAGGAGTTCCCGTAAAAGAAAAACGCCATCACAATTTGACGCAGCGTGAGCCGACCGTGGAAAGCCAACCCCCGAGACGAGCGGCGCTGGCGAGCGAGCCCCCCACAAATCAAGGGCAGCGATTTTGGGGGCAGCTGCGCCAACCAACGCTGAATCGCGGGGACAACCCAACTCGGGTTGAACGGGAATCTGGAGGCGGTGGTGGGAGATGGCGCTTCCCATAGAGCATAAGTCCGTTGCAGGAGATGAGCAAAGCCCTTCCGTCCTTGGAGGAATGTTGGTATCAGCCCATCCGACGGCTTCCCCACATCTTTTCTTTGGGCTCAACGCCAGGAATTCACCCACCCGATCCGCGATTCTCGTCCGCTTACCTACCTGGAGGGCCGTTTGCCCGCCGGCAGCTAGAGGTCAGGATTCCGCTCGCGGAAAGCTGTTACCAAAGGCTCAGGAGCCCGGATCGTAGAGCACGGTCTCGCGCCGGACGGAATCAGGGGGATGGAATACGACAGCGAGAGCAGTGGAAGGAGATGAATCCCGGAGGGACAACAAGAGCAACCGCGATCGTTCTTGTGAACCACGAGGCTCAGAGACGGGATTCGAAAAGGCTTTCGCGTTCGGATGAAGCCCCGTCGGTCAGAGAGCGCGTCGTTGGGCGGAACGATTCAAATTCTCCAGTGCGGGGAAGATGACCGGAGATCAATCCCTCTCAGTCTATAACGTCGAGAGCAACGGTACGTCCGACGGTTGCGACGACAGCCCACACCAGAAAGAAACCCGATTGAAAGCGAAACGGCGTCCGCCAATGACAGATGGTCATCAGATCGGCTCCTGATCCTTTCCATCGTTTCCCGGGTCCTGATTATCGTTTTGCGCTCTTTCTCGCCGCTCTCCCACAAGCCTGTGCGAGAGAAAGCAACACCAGCGATCCGGACGCGGGAATCGCGGCTCGGCAACGTCAGGAGAAAACGAAAAACGTCGTCAGCAGCCCGAGAGGCTGTGGTCGATGACTTGAGACCCTGGAAAGAATTGCGGGGCGAGGAGAATGTTGTTCAATTTTAAGCTGTTCCGGGAGCTGGCTGCGTCCGCGGCTCCAGCGGAGTCAAGAAAGCAATTTCGACACCGTTAGGAGACAAAGCGTTGCTCTAGAGAGCGTCGCTCTGTCCTTTTCCGCAATAGAAGAAGGTGCGGGAATTCTTCCATCCTGTGTGACGCAGCGCCGAGGGAGGACAACAGTTGGCAGCAGTCGTCGTTCTCTCGCGGTGCCGGGACGAACGCGGGTTCTCCCGCTTGTCGTCCTTCCGTTTATCGTCATGACTACAATCACGAAACTATTATTTTCGCCGGTAGCCCGATGCGGCGCGAGCGTTGTCCGTCCGTGGGTCTTTACAGCTCTGATCCCGCCTACCTGGTAATCAGCTCTGATTGTGGGATTCGATTAGGAAAGTCCTTAGTCTGCTGTGGACCTCGCTGGAGCCTAATGAGGTACACAGGCCGGGAGATTGGCCGTGCCGCAGCGCGCAGATGGTCGTCGTCTTCTTCTTCTCCTCCTTCTTGGGGATGGCGAGGGACTCCTCAGTTATGCTGGTCGCTCATGTATTTGACAAGAGCCATTTTTCAGTTGTGGTCGTCGGTTTGTCTCCCGCTCGCTCGCTCGCTCGGTCGGTCGGTCAGTCAGCCGCCCGCTCGCTCGATAGACGCTGTGGGTTAGACGTGACCCAAGACGAGCTCGCGGTCTGCTCCCCGGTGGCTTTGCATTCGACTCGTTTGGAGCAGGACGGGACGGAGGTAATCTCACTAAAAGTCAGTCGACCGATTTCGTCGTTCGTTGAATCTGTCCGTGAGCCGCCCGGGGGACGATCTTTTCGAGCTTGTGAGACATCGCGGGAGGTCATAATCCATCTTGCATCCTCCGTCTCTTCCATGCCGGACCGTCTTCTCCAGAGGCGCCAGGAGCGAGCGAACTGTGCACTCAGCTCCGGGCTGAGATTCTCCTGCGGGGCATCTCGATGGGAAATCAATCCCGAGTCGCCCGGTGGGTCGACACACGTAGGTCCTGTAGCTTGCTTGGAGCTCCGCGGCAGAGTGCTCCCGCCGCCTCATGGAGCAATGAGCCGTGGGGTTGTTGGTTTATTGGCGAAGCCGATAGAAACTGGCGCATAGACGGTTCTGGAGATCAGTCTGGGCATGAGCCTCGTCGCGAACTGCATAATTCTAAAGGTTCAGAGCCATTTTGTGAACGCCCCGAGGACGCTATTTCGACGGAGAGAGGGAGACAGAGGAACTACGGCTGAGTCGGTGTTTGAGAGAAACGGGAGATTTCATGAGGAGGACTCCCCGGTCCCACCTCAAACCTCGCGCCACAAACAGCGGAAGCTTTGGATCCTACCTAATGACTGGCTGGTGTTGGCGTGTAGACTGTCCGTCGGCGACACGACAAACTTCCGACACTCACGGAACCTCTACTCAGAACCACAACCGTCACCCCAAGCGAGACGACTGTCATCAAAGTCGTCAACCCCATCACGGCAATCGTCCCCGCGTTCGCGCAGAGCCTCACGCAAAAAAGCTAGTGAACGCTCTGCGTTTCCGTTCCTCCCTCGGACACGGGCGGGAAAAGAGCCTGCAGGCCAGGGCTGGAGAAAGCAAAGTTAGAATCCGGAGGGGCGAAGACTCCTTTGTTGTTTCTTGTTGTCCGTGCCACCACTGCTTCCTCTTAGCCTCGAGGGAGTTGTGCAACTGCGGATCTCCAATCCAGGGATGGGTCTCTCTGTTCTGCCGCCGACGCTCCTGCACGCCTCCCGGTTGTCCTTTCATCACCGGCCCGGACTGCCGGCCCGATGTCATCGCCAGCTCTTTCTCACCTTTGTGCTCTGTGAGGCTCCCCCGCCGAGTGTTTTTTTTTCTTCGTTTGTCTCTTATTTTCGGGAGATCAAGACTCCTTGCGCGATCGCCGCCAATCAGAGGGAATATCTTTCGAAGCGCGTCGAAACATCTCGACTTTCCCAACAACGGAGCCCCAGTCACTACTCGAAGAAGGAGTTGAGACAGTTTTTCGAGAGAGTCGGACCCGAAAATCAATCGAGTGACTTTTGCCGGCGAGCCGGAGCTGCGTAACGATTTTCCGGCGACTGCTTTCTCTCCGAGCATCGCGGCAGCTCCACAGTGATTCCTCGAGCTCCTGATTCATTTCAACGGAGCTCGGTGGCCGACATATGCTGAACACAAAGCATTTCGTGCTAAATGTTCCGGCCCTGCTCGCACAGTGGTAGACCAACGGAGCGTTTGTAGCAGAACGATAAGCGGAAACGGTCGGGAAAAACCTTCGCGTTGAATCTCGAGGTCGGCTTTCTTCTTCTCCAAATTGAACTTCGTTGTGGTAATTTGCCTCTGGGGAGGCTGAACGAGGCAGCTATGTAACGTCCAGCTGCTCCAACGCGATAGGATGTGCCCTCTGGGAGCGCTCTACATTTCTCCCGTTCCGTTTTGCTCTTTCGTTTTTAATAAAAAAAAAAAACGGAACAGGAATTCTCCCTGAGCGGCTCTTTCCTCATCCGAGCTCGTCAACTGAAGCGAGATTAGGCAACAGTGCCCCAGGAAGGTTTTCCCAAGACTACGCTCCTGAACCTACTGAAAGTCGCTGGACGTCCATGTTCGGGCGTTTCGTATTATCACGAATCGCTGCAGAAAATTTGGGGAAGGACTGCTTCGCTAGGGATTGAGACAGCCGTGCGGCCTTCTCCCTTGCCCGGAAGATGATTCGTGCCTTGATCTCCGGCAAGGGTTTGATGAGGCCGCCCGTCGATTGACTACGGCCACGACCCCAGCTACGATCACCTCGAGGCTTCGGAAGAACGGCGTCGATGTGTCGAGTACCTCGCGCAGGCAGCGCTTGACTGAACCGACAGAAGGCGCCGACCCAGGAAGCGGCGGGAGTGATGAACTTCCATGTCGAGGGGGATCGGTCCAACCAGTCCGCGATGTGGCCATTGGCGATGTTGTCGTGGATTAAGCGAAGCTCCAAGTCTGCCCGGTTGAAGGACGCGCCGTTGTCCGAGAATATGTTCTCAGCAGACGGGTAACGATGCAGGAACTTTTGAAGCGCTCTCAGAACTTCGACATGTCGGTGATGAGCTCGACGTGGATCACCCGAGTGACGGCGCATGAGAACAGGAGGAGGTGGCCCCTGCAGCCCCGACCGTCCTCGTGTTTGCAGTAATAAAGACCCGCGAAATCAACACCGCTGAAAAAGAAAGGGGGCGCATGTTCCATGCGGAAACTCGGTAACGGCGGTGTTGGTTCTGCACCTGGCTTAGCGTTGAATTCCTCGCAACCAGGGCATGACTTCAAGGCCGCGACGTGGTCCGGCGGGCTTCGAGGACGGAGAAACGTCTTCTGAGCTCCGGGAGAGTCATGGCGACTCCTCGCCAGTGCGGGCAATCCCTGGCAACAACATAGAAAATGAGCAGTTGGGCCCGGCAATCCTTATTAGGGACGACAATCGGGAACTTGGAATCGGATGAGAAGTCTTTTGAATTTTCCGAGCGTGTTCTGCAGCAGATGATACCGGCGGGGTCCACGACTTCGGAGGGTAGATTGCTGCTGGAGATGCTCTTGCAGCCCAAGGCCAGCTCCGCGGCGAAGGACTTCTGCTGGATTCTCCTGGTGAGGCCCTCCTCGGCTTGTAGATACCCGGCCGGAAGAAGCCGGAGTGAGCCCCTGGTGGCCGAACGAAAAGCGGCCCGACGAGACGGGAGCGCCGTTCCAACACGGCGATTCACAAGACGTTGCGCGAAAAGCGGAAGCGACTCAAATGAGCCTGAGCCCTCAGAAGCTCAAACCCTAACGAGAAACGGTTAGCATCCGTCGTCGACGGGGTCATCCGAAATGAAACGGATGGTGAGGATGGCGGCGGTGCCAGAGGCTGGTCGGAGTTGATGGCGAGCGTTCGTGAAACCACTCGCCAGCGCCCTGTCGGCTTGGAGTTCTGAACATTTTTCGAGGAGCTCCACGAATTCGCGACAGGCGGTCGGGATGGAGAGAGGGCAACCCCATCTGGACCCTTCCGGAGCAAACCCTGAGTTCGGCGTCTGCTTTCCCCACGGTGACTTCAGTCTCCGGAATCTGCGTCTTGTCTCGGATCGCCGCGGAGACGACATCTCTCGCGATGGACCATTTCTTCAGGGGAAAATGGGCGCTCTCGAACATGAGCTGACTTTCTCTCTCGCCTCCTTCGGAGAGTTGGATCAAAATACGATGTCATCCACGTAGAGATTCCCAGAGACCTCATCGACGGAAGAGGACTGCGCAGGGTACAGCTGACCGCACCGCTGCATATGATGCTGAACGCCCTTGATATGGCAGCATGGGCTGCATATGGCAGACCGAGCTCAAGTCGAGTTGGCCGAAACTCCTGGACCAGAGCGGAAGGATTCGAGAAGATGCCAGAGGGAGCGGAGCAAGGAGCGATTGGTGGTCGCGAGACAGAATTGGAGGTAAGCGTTCGGGTTGGCCGCCGTAATGGGCAAGAGGAATTCTCTGAACGCGACCAAAACCTCCGAGATCAGGGGCAGCAGATTGTTCCCCGATATGGGCAGTCGTTCAAGGAGGCGCAGCTGCTGGTGCGCGTGCTGGCATCACTCACGACGCGAGTCTTGGTTAAGGAGGAGCCATCGGCGGAGCACTTGAAGACAGCTTGCAGGGGTAGATAGTGAGCCAGCTCGCCGGGAGCTCCGGGAAGGGCCCTTTCGGCAAAATTCTGCCGGAGACTCTTTTTCCATCTCGTTGTCCACGGCTCCAAGTTGGCCGGGCCTCCTAGCGGAGTTTTCGGATGAGCGCGGATCCTCCGATGGCCAAGCGCGAACAGGAGAGAGGTCTCTTAAGATCGAATCGCCCTAGGTGAATTCTCTGGGGGGAACGCGTGAAGGGCCTGGTTCGGTCGAAGGCACGTGACCGCATTCGAAGGATATTTTGCCAGCCATAGTTCAAAGAGGGACGATCAACGTGATTCTTCGAGCGTGGAGAAGTAGCCCTGAAGAAGCAAGTGGCGAAAGCAGACTGGTACTTGACCGAGACAGGCGTAGGGATCGAGGACGGAGTGAGCTAGCTCACTCGAAACCACGTGAAACCAACGTGATGACCAGGCGGTATGGGAGCCGCCGGTACGGAGAGTCACTTCTGACACCAAAATGTCGTGAAACGCTGTTGGAAACTAGAGAAGAGACTGTTTCGCACAGGATTCGCGGCAGCGCTGCGTTGATAGGGGGGGGGGGGGAGCATAACGCGGAAGAAGGCCCCGCTACGCGAAACGACGTTGAGCCACGCCGCTGAACGCTGATATCTCTCTCAAGTAGTGCCGACAAGAGACAGCCGTGTGGCTCTCTCCCTCGTCCGGAGGTTCATCGCCGCGCTGCACGTAGTTTATTTGGATGATTACTGGCCATGCAGGCGCCGAGAACGCGCTGCCCGGGTACCTGAAACAGACCACCGAATCTTATTCGTGACATGGATAATCCCGCGAAATCCCATGTCGCGACTTCGCCACATTCGTTGTTCCTCACCGGGCGGCGGGGAGTAACAAATTAGAGCGAATTCGAGCCCGGGCTCGCTGCGGGTCCCACACGGAAAAGTTCCTTGGTAGAACAGGAGTTTATCCGAAATCGTTCGATTGTTGTCTGTCAGAGTTTAGCCGGCTAGAGAAGACGGAGCCGTGTGCGCTGGTTCGCTTGTACCAGCTATGGGGGACGGCGACCCCCATCGCTCGTCTAAATCCGTGTTTCGCTTCACTTCAAAGCGCAGTGGGTGCAGCTGACACTTTTAAGTGAGATGGGTCGCTACAGCGCCAACAGCAGCCGTCGCGATACGCGCCTCCACCCGACGCGAATCTCTTCAACCTCTCTATCCGTCTCCGCGTTCATCCAAGGAAAAGCAACCGAGCACCCACCTCGACAGACAGCCGAGCGGGCGGGCTGGCGAGCGGGCGGGTAAGCATCAACGCACCGAATCCTTGAGCTTTTTGTGATGAGTTTGTTAAGCGGAAACCTTGTCGAGCCGCGCCGAGAGCTCTTTGCGAGCTGATTAGCGACGCCATTCGGCCTCTCCTCTCAGTCGTTCTCTCGGTTGCTCCACGTGTCCTCATCCGGAGCTCGTGTGGAGACTCGATGTTCACATTATGTGTGTATCGCGTCGATGGGAGGACATCAAAGAAAAATTCAATGGAGCGTTAGAAGGCGCTCAGATCGCCATCCAGCTATCCGTTTGTTTGTCAAGATGAATAATACACTGCCGATAAACGTTGTGCCTTCCTTGCAGAACAGGAAGCGATGCTCGATGTATTGTTTTATCTGTCCGATGTTCACATTGTCTGCCAATCACCGAACGCAGCGCTGATCTCTCCATTGTGGCTGGAGAAAAATGACAATAGTAGCGCCAGCAGTATCGGACGGGGAAGTTATCGACAGGCACAGATTAACACGACGGAGCTCCCGACCGTGGGTGATCTGTTGAAAGCATTCACAGGCAGCTCTGTCGCGCCGAGCTGGACCCTGGCTCTGTTTATCTCGCGAACTGCTCCCCTCTGAACATCGATTCCAGCTGGAGTCCCGATCGAGCATCCAATGCCTGAGCATTCGACAGGGGTTCTTCGAACTCCCTCAACGAGGGGCTGCGTAATCAAGAGGAACATCGCATGAGCCGAAAATGGTGGACAAGCCGGGCAAGATAGGTTCCTGCTTGCCCACAAACGTGGGAAAATCTAATCATTTCTCACGGAAATTCTACCACCGAACCGTCCCTCCGTGTGTCCGTCTCTTCACCACGCTCTCGATGAACGTGCGCGTCTGTGAGTTAGCTCTTTGGTTGCAGGGCCCAGCCCTCCTATGGCATCGCCGCTGGAGAAGCCTTTCCTTTCTGGAAGAAACTTCCGGATGATATTCCGAAATCTGATCCTCAGTTTAATGCGAGACAACTATGGTCTGCCTCGTTCCCGCGCGATCCGTCCGCGTACTCATATTTCAACAGAGCCAAGCCTGGCCCCAACCGATATTCACCGGGAACCTGGTTCACGAGAACCGATGTATTGCCCGAAGCACGGAACTCCCATACAATTGGGGGTCATCCTCCGCAGAGTAGCCCTTGCAGCCTCTCGACCCTCGTAAAACCGGAAGTCGACTTTGGTAAGATACCTTGAGCTCCCTTACGTGTTTGAGAATCAAGAAATCATTGGCATCCACGATCTGAGATAATCGTTGGTTTCCAAGGGGTCCTGTTTCCATCGGACTCCAACTCTTCGCCGTTTCACGACGGATTTCAGAAACCGTGCGGAATGCGGTGTATCTCAAAACAAGTAGAGCGTGCTCCCCATTAGGAGCAGACCCGACGAGCCAGCGAAGTAGATTCCGTACCTGATGGCCCTTGGCGGATTTTCCTCAGCGGATCAGCAGCGTATGTAGGCATCCCCCACAAACGTCGGAAGGGAAGTCAAATAATGACACCCCTCCCTCCGAGGAGTGTCCACAGGGAAAAATGGTGTGGTCGAACGAAGGCCCAGGGTTTTTGAGATTTCGTTCTTCGAAGTCACGGCCCAGGATCCGCGAGAATGCTAGATCCCAACAACGGAACGTTGGGGATAAATGATTCCATCCGAACCAGGCTTCGCAACGCGACGATGAGCCTCATAGTTCAACCCTTCAAGCATTGCGGATTTCGAACACATCGATGGCTTGTCTCTCGTCAAGGTCGCTGGAAAATGAATTCTCGCGCTGATCATTAGCTTCGACAGGCGCGGGCGACTCACACTCGAGCGCAGGAAGGATTCCGTAACATAATGATTCCAGAAGATAATTTGATCGCAGACGACCTTGTTGCTTACACAAATATCGAACACATGGTCACCGCTTGACTGCAATGCTCCAGCAGGCTTCATCCAGCCTTACGTTCCTGGGCGTTACAGCTTTCGAGAAACTTTGAGAGATGTTTTCGCTCGATTTCAAGATCTTCCATGTTCAAGTCAGTTGGCGCTCTTTCCAGATTACACACTAGAGCTCTTCTCAGGGTAAGACAGAATTTGCCTCGGAGAGAGCCGCCATCCGGGCATGGGATCCGCAGCAGTTGAGAAAGACAGCACAGAAGAAGCTCTTCAGCACTCATTCCGCGAACCTGCTGCAACATAGGGACTTCGGCTACATCGAGAACGAGAGACATACTATTCACTCGAAATCGTAGAGTTGTCCCTCATGATGCGGTACCAGATGACTTCCCGGACTTCCCGTAAATAGTCTGTGGGAATCGCTTTTTCTCGCAATTCGATAGCCGGCGCGTGCTCACGCAACAGGCCACAGACAGCGAAGCCGGCTATGCTTGCTAAGTCCACGTAGCTGCTAGAGACAGTATTTCGCCAGAGAATCTCTGCCAGGTGAGGAGTGTACCGGAAGGGCGCCTGATAGATTGACGGAGAGATTGAAGCGAACCAAGTTTCTGTCAATACCTGGTGAGGTCCATGGGCGCCGGCACTAGTGATCAATCATCGGGACGACTCAGCTCTTTCGATTATCACGGTCTCGAATCGATCGTAAAATACAGTTGGCATAGCTCTCCGATGGCGATTTGAGTCCGAGGTGCGAAGCTTCACACGGATCCTCGAACGAACCATGCGTTTCCATCGCGAAACGTTCTCTCGCGTAGCTAGTTCCACGAGTGAGTCTCCAGCAGCGGACGGCGCAAGCTCAGGATCAGGTGCAGGAATCTTTGTCGAGTTCCGTGTCTGTGGTTGGAATTTGCTTCTCTGAAAATTGGCGGAATATTCTCGTCAAAAAGAATCCAGAGTGTGTCCCGGAGTTCCGATTCCAATTCATAAAAAAACTCCCAAGCTTCCCATGGTTGGCCGAGGATATCCCTACGAGGAATCGGGGCGGATACAAGCGATAACGATCCTCGTCCGCTCCTGAAAGAAAACCGATACTTCGTTGATTTGGTTCAGCATTCCGTACCAAACTCCATCTCGACTCGAAACCCCCACCCCATCGACATGGCTTGAAGTTGCTCTCAAAAAATACATAAGGGGAGAGATCAAAGCCGCGTTCCGAGGACTAAAATCCGCCCCCGCTTCCCAAATGGAGCTAAGTTTTTGTCGGAACCCTACACATCGGTCCCGTTCGGAAACTAATGGCGTCTGGTTTCCGTTCAAAGTTATTGACGATCCATGAGAACAATTGTAGGCACGGCATCAGCGTCGGAGGGATGCATTGCGGTCTCACAATCCTGCGATTTGCATCCGCTCAAAAAACGATGAAAGCTCATTCCGTGATTCCGCTGCATGAGTATGGTGATCGTCAAGTTTGCATCATTGAAGAATATTGTGAGTCGCCACAACGCGAGGTTTGGAATGAGGGTCTGCGAGAAGATGCAAATGATGTTCAACACTCGGTCTGCTGAAAATTTGGACGCTTCGGACGTTCCCGACGGTTTCGACCTGACTTTTTTCCAAGTCCGCAGCGCTGCTGGGCTCATAATTCGCTACTCTCCTGGTCACGACGATCTCGCCTTCCCGGAGTAGGATATAGGTCACGTCTCTAGCCAGGCGATTGGTGTCTTTCAGCTAGAACGGCTCCAGCTTTTGATGAGAAATAAAATTGCATCGAATACGAAGCGAGGTCAGGTTGGAATGCTTGTACATATACTGATACACGTTCTTTCTGCTCGTTCCAGATGTGTGTTAGGCCGCGCGTGTCGGAGTGAAAGGGAAAGAACCACGGCGGCCTCTCGAGCAGACGACGCCGAGATCAGGAGCGTTATGTGGTGCGAGCTGTTGTTGTTATGCTTTGTGGTACATCCGAGTCTTAAGACGTCGAGAAAGAATCTGGCTTCTTGATTGGTCGGTCCGACTGTCGCTGGTCACTCACTCGGCTAGTTGGCTCACTTCCGCCAATGCAGCAGCTTTAGCCAGACATTCGCACGGTCGCTTGCAGACGTCCTTACGAGGCGGACATTCTTACCAACTTCGTGTGTATAACGTGTGTGCAACAGCGAGTTGAAGCAACAAAGAAACTGGGCTTGGTTATCCGGAACCGCACCAGCGGCCGCATTTGTCGCTCCTTCGATGGGTGCCATGCAGTTTTTCGGCCTAGGACGCATGAAACTGGCGCTGTTTCTTTTCGCCATCGCGAGCAACTTTCAAGGTGAGTTGTCATCTACCTGAGGAAAACTTTTAGGAGTTGTGTCATCTATGTATCGTTTGGCTTTCTTGCTTGACGCGAATGTTCTCAAGTTAGAGGAACGCGAGCCGTATTTCTGGTTGGCCTCCACGGTTGATATGTCCATGCAATCGAGCCGGAGCGTACTTGGACGAAGGTTCCTCAGAGCAGAGTTCTCTACCGATGCGCAGCACTAGAAAACTAGCTGCCCGCCTGCAAATATCCGCGTGAAGATTTTTCTTCGACTCGAAAAATTCTGTCAGAACGCTTGTCCGCGCCAAGTTCCATTTTCTAGCCTCTCGAAGTCGGTAGAAGTCGCCCAACTTGTGTACAATGGACCTAGCAGCAGAAAGACGTAACCTGGCTTTGAGTTATTTTGGGTTGGGCCAGAGCGTTCGACGGCGCGAACTATAAGACTTTTGAGGTCCGAGTTGGGGGAGCCTCCATCTTTCCGTGTGCATCTCCCTTGCACTTCATAGCTCCAATAAAGTACTGAAAATTCGGAGTTCTCTGCGAATGTTACCGCGTTATTTTCATACCGCAAGCGAACACTGCGAAGAAGACAAAACACCGCTCACACCGTGGGGCGCTGATGTTGTCAGAAATCGCCAGCCATAAGGTCGGATGCTGGGGCCTCGCAGACTTGAATGATCGTCAGTCTGCTCGGTTGTCCGGTCGTCCTGTTAACTGACACTTGTTGACAACGGGGAGCTCGTTCGGCCTTTCGGTCGATGCCGAGGAGCATTGCGAGCTCACTCACTCTTAACGAGGGTGGGTGAGCGATCTCCTGAGCTCATTTCTTGAACCGGTCTCGGATAACAGGATGAGTCTTAGACATCCGGCTCGAGCGGTGAACTTTTCCGAATAATATCGGTCTCTAGAGCGGCTCACTGGATCGATAACAAGGTTGCCGGGACTCATTGCCGGAACGAAAAACCTGGGTCCGAACGGAAGCAGAAGTACAACTTCCAACTCTTAATCCGTTCGACGGATGCCAGAAGAGTCGGCGATCGTGCCACGGAGAGGAAAGCCCTCCCGATCGCAGAATTTCATGCTCAAGAGAGTGAACGAGTTCAAACGGGGTCGGTATCAGTAAATACGGACTCCGGTCGACTGCGGGGAGTCATTTGGAACGGATCGTCTCCTCGGCTCAGTCATAACACACATCATATGGCCAAGAATAATTCCTCTCTGTGAACAGGAAACGTTGACCTCCAGCTCGAAAGCTCATGGCAGGAAGTTCGCGCTGAGTCCACCATTCTGTTCAGTTTTTTTCGAGCATTCCCATCAGCAGTGGTTCAAGATGACTCTTCCACGGCTCTCTTAGCCGACCATGCGCTTCTCGGCCCGTGACAGTTGATATTTTTGTCGTGGAGAAAAGTCATGCGGTTTCCATTATATTTCGTTTCCATTCGGTTTCCTCTCAGTTCAATGTCTGCCGCTCGCCGATAATGGCTAACAGACCTCGCACGGGGACTGAGCAGTTGGGCTCAATGGCAAATGCCTAATACTCGAAAACTGGAATGCGTACGACGCCGATCCTCATTTCACAGCTCTGATTCACCCACTTTAGCAGTGAGAGCCAAAAATTCAGCGCTGCTTCAACCGATTCGGCTATTCCCACTGCTCGCGATCTCACAATTTCATTTCGGTGGCCCGGTAATATTGAGCAACTCCTTCGTCAGTCTCGGAAAAGCGGAACCTAAAGCACAATCGACGCCACTTTCAGCTTCGGAAATGTACAGATTGGATTGCCATTGCGAAGGCCATTGTCCTGAAGGAACTAAAAATGGCACGTGTACAATATTCACTGTTGGAGGGATGTGCTGGACGCACGTCGAAGAAGTGCACAACGTAGCAACGAATAAACTTGAGTTGGAATACACGTACGGCTGCTCCGAAGAAGACAATGCCCTACTCACGTGCAGGAGCCACTTGCTGAAGCACAAGGTTAGCTTTCTGGATTGAAGTCTAACATTTTATGCATTACAAGAAAATCATCCGATTCCGAAAGTGCTGTCTCAATCGCTCTGGCTCTAACAAGAGGTGTTGTTCGTTCCAGGTGCCTATGAACATCGAATGCTGCCGGAATGAGCCGTACTGCAACAAAAATTTGAAGCCGACGATGGCTCCGCCACAAGACGTCGAAGAAGCAGACATCAGAGATCACACGGGCTTGGTCGTCTGCATAGTGGCACTGATCATGATTTCTGTTCTGGCTCTTGGTCTCTCTCTGTTATTCTGTCGGCGGAGACGCAAGCGTCTCGAGACGTCCGAGGACGAAAGTTTCCTGCCGGGAGGCTCCAAATCACTGCAAGAGTTGATCGACTGCAGCATTACGAGTGGCAGCGGGTCAGGTCTCCCAAGGATGGTTCAAAGAACGATTGCTCGCCAAGTGGAACTAGTGTGTCCGATTGGCAAGGGCCGCTATGGTGAGGTCTTCAAAGCGACGTGGAAAGGCGAATCCGTCGCCTGCAAAGTGTTCCTACCAACTGAGGAGGCCTCCTGGAGTCGCGAAATCGATATTTACCAGACCGACCTCCTGCGACATGATCACATTCTGGGCTTCATCGCCGCCGACATCCGCGGCACGGGAGGTTGGACACAATTGTTGCTAATCACAACCTACCAGGATAACGGCTCCCTGTACGACTTCCTGATGGCCAACAAACTCGACGAAGATCAGGCCGTGGAGATGGCCTTGACGGCGTGCAGCGGTCTCTGTCATCTTCACACCGAAATTCTCGGCAAGCAGGCGAAGCCAGCTATAGCTCACAGGGACATAAAGTCCAAGAATATTTTGGTGAGTCTAGGAGAACATCGAAACCTGCCTCGAAACACAACTTCCATGCTGCATGTGAAGCTTTTCGTTTGACGAAACCGAGAAACTTTCGGGAATGGCAACTCATTATTCGGCGTTACAGGTCAAGCGCGATTTCACGTGCTGTATCGCGGACTTCGGACTGGCCGTCCGCTTCAACAGGAACTTGAATCAAATCGACATCGGGCCAAACAACGCTCGAGTTGGGACAATCCGTTACATGGCCCCTGAAGTGCTGGACGAAACACTCAAAACGGAGAACTTCAACTCCTACTGCCAAGCAGATATGTACAGTTTTGCCCTGGTGCTCTGGGAGATAGCTTCTCGAATCGTCCGCGATGGTAAGGCGGACGATTACCATATCCCTTATCACGATTCGGTGTCGAACGATCCAAAGTTCGATGAGATGAAGAAGGTAGTCTGTATTTCGGGCATTCGACCCCACATTCCCGATCACTGGAGAGAGCACGAGGCGACAGCCGGATTGGTGCGAATAATCTTAGAGCTCTGGTCGTTCAAGCCATCGAGTAGATTGACCGCACTCCGGGTGAAGAAGTCGTTGACCAAACTGGAGAACGAAGTCACCTCAAAGCGTTTCGTCTCCACAACTATACCGATACCAGACTAGTATGAGCTGCAGACCGTAGGTAACAGCAATTATTTGTGTAATATTTATTTGAAGTACGAGTCGAGTCCGAAAAACGGACAAGACGGGCCAGAATCGGCCAACGAAGGTCGCAGGAAGCGATCGAAGAGAACGAATAAACTCAAACGTAAAGTTAAGTCTTTCTAGGTTCTGTTGAAATGGCTGGGGCCCAAACGACACGACTCCTATCGCTCACCAGCTCCGCGTGCCTCGATTGGGCCTGAGTTTTCTCCCTAAATTGGTTCACTGAGTGCTTGATGTCGTTTGGGCTCACCATTTCGTTACAACCGTTCGTTGAGGATGCATGCGTGCGGTGTTTGGTGTGATTCAGGAGCTGTGCGAGCCGTGATTTCGAAACTTGACTTAATTACTCTTAAATCTCATCACGGCTTTCCAGCGAAACCGAATTCCCTCCGGGTACCGAACGATTGCTTCCGGGCTCCGGATTCGTGATCGGCGACTCATATCCGGAGGTATGAGGTGCCTGACTCATGCCATCGCTAGCGCCTTGTATGCCGCGAACGGACCTTAAAAACTACGGCTTGCAGCTCAAAGTTTAATTTCGAGGTTTTCACCGTTTACATCAGAATCGGGCTGAGTTATACTTTGAATGGAATGAAGATGTGAGGGTGGTTGGTGTTGGGCTTCCGGTGCTCCACAATGACCATGAAAGGCGGCCTTAAACAATGTTGGGTCGTTGCGAGCGTTTTTTCGCGAGAAAATCAACCACGGATGACAACGGATTATGCCAAAATTTTGGCATTCCTCGCGACATTCCTCCAACTACTCATCATGCTCTCAAAGTATTTTCTGAGGAGGTTTGCGATTACTTCCTCGAATATCGTTCTTCCTGCAGCTGGGAAATACCCAACTTCGAGCAGACGAAGCAAATCGTCGCCGCAGTCTCAGTGCATCACAACTCCGATGTACGAATCGGGTGCGGCAAATTTTCCGCGGCGAATTCAGCCGTTGACCTCCAGAGGAGTGAATGATGTCGAATCCTATGTACCGACCTCGATTCAATTCGGTCTCCGAACGCAGGCTCGGGGGTGCCTGGAGGCGAGTATGTGATGTAAATATTGTGTTCATACTGGAGGCAGAAAGAAAACTTATTTCTCCGTGCCATAAAATGTTGTACATTAACACTGATCGCTACAGTAAGGAAAAATGTGAACTCAATGAACTGTCATTTAATCAATGAATTAATCAATGAATCTTGAATTCAATATATGAATGCAATCGAGCAATGTGAAAAACAATGTACATGCCTTGACATAGCTCTTAGAAATAAACTCGAAATTTTTGGCTTATAAACATATTCTTTCTTGTGATAGTGCCTCATGCGTGAGAAATCCTTTCGTCGGAAGACTATGGGATATTCCGTAGCCGGAGGCAGAGCGAGGACCAGACCCTTCGGAAATTGCAATCAACAGGAACGGCGACGAACCAAGACTCGAAAATTCGAAAACCGACGTCAGGCGCGATTGGACAGATCTGGAACTTCAGGCTCACACGAGCACTTCGGTGCTCATGGAATTGGAGGGCTCTGAGAAGGTTCCGACAGAAGAGTAAAGGAGCTTGGGTAATCTCGAAGCCTGATCCCGGAACCCAGCAACCTTCGCGTCCACGTAATCGATGGAACTGCACCGTCGCCTCCTCCGACGACTGTCGTGGTAATTTCGCGAGCCCCCACGTGAGTGCAGCGAGTAAGTTCAGCGGATCTCTCGTGTTTCCTTTCCCAATCTTTCAGGATGATTCTCGCATCCCTCCTTGTCTCCTGACCGCTGTCCTCAGGCGTCTGGCGAGCCTTCCGTCACGGGTTGATTGGTGACGCTCTTCATTATCATGTGGGGAAAACACGCTCATGCTCACCCCGGTGCTCCCTCGACTTCTGCGCCGGCCACCACTTTTGATCTATCGTGCCAGTGATTCATGTTCTGTTCCCCGTGGTTTTTAGCCGTGGCGGAAATCATCTTTCCTATCGGTCTCACACGTCGCTCGGCCAAAACGAAATCCCAGACAGCCGACGAATAGTTTGAGGCTCCCGTGGGCATCCGATGCATCGGGGGTCGACCTCCTGGTATTTGAATTTGGCTGGATTTGGCGATTTCGAGAAGGGTTAGCCCTGTTTTATTGTTCATTGCCTTCTTCATGTCTGATCAATCTCCTATCGTCTCTCCCTCCTCACGGTTATGATGGAAAGTCCGTTCTCGGGTCTAACATTCTTTCCGTATTCAAGAGGAATGTCTGAAATGAGTATTACGTTTCCAAGAGTTTTCGTCAACAATTCGCTGCTGTGTTAATATGCTCAGTGACCATCATGGATGGAATCATGCTTGCCCATCTGGTGGGATCCATCGCACTTGTCCGTGCGAAGCAGCAGATCTTTCTCTGAGCCTCTCCAGCTTCGAAGGTGGACCATCCGAGTTCTGCTAGTACGTATTCGAAGGCCATCTTGTGTACGGCGATTTCCTTGGCCCGTTTTCTTGCTGCGACCTGTGCGCTGTCGAACATGGCCTTCAGTTGCTTCGTAGCCCTTGATGCCAGCACAGCATTAACGTACGTCAGTTTGGGCACCACAGTGAGTTTTCGTTGGATCCTTGTGATTTCAGATCGCTCGAAAGTCCACATGGCTTGGGCATGTATGCGTTGCAAGGTGTTAAGCGCATCCCTCTTCCATTCTTGTTCCAACTAGCATGGGTAGTTGGACTCGTTGCTAGAACGAAGCTATTGGAAATAATTCGTGCAGGAAACATCATCCACTCATATGAATTTCCTTTCCCGTAATTCCGTATCACGAGGAATATTTCCTGTGATTCCGTATCACCGGATTTATTCTCCGTAACGCCGTAACACGGCGAAATTCCGTAATACGGCAATACAAGTCTGACTACGACACCATGGCCCTAAGGAGTTGTACCCATCCTTCGTCCATGCCAAGGTCCATCAATGTCGTCCGTAGTTGATCTCTTGTTATCCTATCGCATGCTTCAAAGTTGGCGACTTCGGCAACTCGGGAGATAGGAGACAACGGAGACAGGCCGGGGAGAAAACTTCCGATGGAGTTGGTGATTCAATGAATGCAAATCAATGTTCCAGGACTATCACTGTGGAATCGGTTTTCCTCTCCAAGCAGAGTAGACGGTGACGAAGGCGGTTCCTCAGTGAAACAGTCAGTACAGCAAGAACTCCTCGCAACGGAGCAAGTGTGGATAACAGCATTGATTTCAAAGAAACGAAAATACGCACTGCCCGAATCGTGAGGCATGATACATTCCTACCAGTGTGCACCCAGTGTCTCTGGAACAAAGTATCCCTCGGATGCGATTCTCCGGACTAACCTACCTGTTGCTCGTCGAGCTTCGGAAGGATTCGATGAATTTACGAGTAGACAGAGAGGGTTTTTTTTCCTCGCTCGCACATCCCAAGGAGTCAGCGAGGGGCTGAGATTAGTCTTCAGGTCGACGAGTGTTTCCCGAGTGGGCTTGCCACGCGCATCTTTCGAGTCTGTGGCCCTTTTCCGCGCCGCCCTTTAAGCTTATGCAACATGCAATCTGGAGCTCAGTCAGACGCTCCAAGGAGAACCGGTCTCACTCCAGACATTTTTGTTCTCAACGGGTAGTGGACAGACTAGATTTCACACAGCCCACATCACGCTGGTGAACTCTGAAACAACCTTTTCCAATATCGTCCTTTCCTCTGGCGACATTTCCCCAATACCTCTTCACGAACTCCGGATGCCTTCGGTGAGAGACCGCAAGAGTCACGCACGCCGATGCCATTTCACAGGATGTTTGGTCTCCTTCGCCCGCGTTCTAACAGTTATTCCAGTCTAGGGGCATCTGATCTTTCCTATACGATTGGTTTCCACGGAATACAAGACTGGAAAAGCTGCTGAAATCTCCCTTGAGAGCATCAGGGTAAAGAATAGAATTGAAGGCCGCAATGCACGAAAGTTGCCTCAACAAACTTAGTGTTGGACCTGTTGGGAGGATCAATGGACGATAAGGTGAGAAAGGGGGTTCATATCCGAACGAATGCGAATTTTCCGTTTCACTTACAGCGCCCCTTTCATTTTCGTTTATGCGAATCCGTCATAAGATATTCATCCGATCAGAATCGTTAGGAGCATACAAGACAGCAGATTTCCGATCCACATTTTCGGGGAAAAGCACGGCTCTGGATGCACGGTTGACTTCGAGCTTGATCCATCACAATGTCGGTCCGTAAGATTCTTCATGCCCGTGAGAGAGAGCATCGGAGTGGGCTTCTGAGATCAGTCAAGATGAGAGCATGGACCGGTTCCCACTTCCCGGGGCTTCAGCGAGCGACACCTCTAGTGAGGGCAGCTAGGGCAGATTCAAGTGACTCTCTCAGAGACTCATCTTCGGGCAGCGGCTCCCGGATTTCTCGCAGCAGTTGGAAAGTACACTGGCTCACTGCAGAATCTGCGAAACACACAGATTAAGAGCGTTCGTAGTCTCCCACACGCGACGGATAGACCCGGGAATTCACCCACCATCAAGCAGGAGATGCCGTCCTTTATCCGACAGGCTCGCCAGAAACGAATAGGGTAGGCAGAGCAGTTCGTATTTCTCAACTCGCGCGATATCGTCAGGCAAACTCGCCAGGAAGGCTTTCAGTAAACAGCCGAAGTCTTCACCGCATAAATCGAGGATAGGGGCAAACTGCGTTTCGCACTCCAGCGTATAGAGAATGTGCCAGTAACTCTTCAAAACGTCGTTCTGGGACCTTGATTCAATGAAATTAGTTTGATTAAACGAAGAAGAGTACTTCTGAGGCAGGTATCAGGTACGAGATGAGCGGACTCACAAGAATTGCATCGCCGCCGACGTCAGAGCTCGAACGAAATCCAGGTTTGCCGTGGCAGCTTTGAACGGAGACTGCGTATCTACGATTCGGAAGACCAGCCTGAGAGTGGAGCTCAATAGATCACCTGAGAAGAATCAGTTCCTGGTATTCCGATCTTCCCGGAAGAAATTTGTTCGCGTGCATGAACGATGAATCCCTTACCATTCAAGGAGTTGCACAGAATATGCTGGAGATGATCTACAGTCGGCGCGAGGTTATCACAGATGTTGTCCATCCACAACGTGGAAGCTGTCTCATGTGCGAGACATGTCTGGACGAGTCTGCACAGTTGGAGTAAAGTCGGGACGTCTGTACTGCCCAGAAGCCATAGGCAAACCCGGCTAATGAAAAGAGGGGATCGGCATTCAACGAGTCGACGCGATACTGCACAGTGTTCCACTCCTATATATCTAACGAAAAGTTCGCTCACATCAAGCAATCCGTTTTCGAGACAGGCTCGCATATCTCGTCAAAAGTGCACATGTTACCCAAGATCCCAACCAGAATCTCGACAAGGCGAGGAGACTTCGTTGGTGATATCAGACTGATGAATATTTTCGGTGCGTTGAACTCCAACAAGAAGGCAGAAACTTCCTGAATAGAGCCGTTCAGCTCGTTAGATAGCCTCATCGTTCTCCAGAACTAACCCCCGGAAATTAACGATACAAAGAGGAAAGCTCGAGAATGCGGAGCAATGTCAGGCTCTCGTCTCTGCATGCTTCGCGGCTGTCTCCGGAAGAGCTGCTGATGTGACCAGGGCTCTATCGGAACACAAAATCCAGATTCCAGTAGTATGGCGGCTGGATTACCTGATTCGCGGACATATCCCATAGCGTGCAGAGTCGTTCTTCGATGTCTTCACTGAGATTTATCATAGCTTCACCCCCTTCGTCATCCCTTTGTGACTCGGGTTTTTCCTCCACCGACTGTGGATGAGAAGGAAGTCGATTGAGTGCAACGGTGGACGTTCGGTTCGAACGCGAACTCAGATTTGAATCAGGAAGCGAAGAAGAAGCAAAAGAGCTCAAGGTTGACACCCTCCCCGAGATCGAAGGATCGATCAGAAGTCGTCGTCCTCGTAGGTGCTATGGAACTTTGAATATTCTGGCCGAAGGACGGCAAGCTCGACGACCCCTATCGAAGCAACGCGGCCCGCAACCTTGTGTGCATATGAATTTTCACACCTGTTGGGCTGCTTCGAGTGGACTGCGCAGAGCAGGGAGATCAATGATCTGAGATTCATACCCCTAATTGTTGGAAGTGATGAGCCAGGAGCTATCAGTCGAGATACTCGCGGATTGGGCTTTGCCATTATTCCGATCAACCTCACCTTGATAGTGTCCAAGAGGATCTGGAACAGCCACGACTTTGAGAAGGTCGTGTCCCCGATTGAGGTCTCATTGACGAAATCTTCAAGGCCAGGAGGGGGACTAGGATTTCGATCTGGGGGGAAATGCGCCAGGGCATTACTCATAAAAATGTCTACAGTCGCATCTTTTCTTCATCATAAATAGTACGCCAGCAGAGTGAGACGAGTGAGAGCTCTAGCTCCGTGCAATCAGAGCCATGTAGCATCCTAAAAATCACCGACATAGGATCGATGACAGCTCGGTGAGCTGGAGACGGCCGAAAAAGGCTAATATTCCTCGATTCTCAACGAGAAAGGATCGAGCACAGGAGCTGGTTTGATTTCGAACTGAGTTACTCACCCTCGTTTCGATCCATGTTGATCGCTGCGGTGGAGTCACGCTACCCCGGGGAGAAGCAGAGTTTCAGAGCTTCCTACCTACCAGCTGCTCTTGCCGATGAATATCATACAGAAATTATCTACACGATAAACGACTTTGACGCTGAGCATCACGCACTAGTTGTTGTATTCAACGGATTCGGCGGGAAATTCAAATAGGGTCATGTGGTCGTCAATCCCCCCCTCCCGAGAGTGGAAATCGGTTCCCCACTTGGGACCTGTGGGTTATCCAGTTGGAAGAAGTCATCCATACCCCGGTCCACAGGAATTGCAATTCCAGGGGCAGCCCCTGTCTGTAGTGCTGAAATGTGGACATGGAAGACCATTTTCATGGAATAGGGAGCTCGACTTTCTCGTCAACACAGTAGCGTAGCGAGGCGGGGAGGCGGTTCGCACCTGGGCATCAGGTCGCTAGGGACTTCAGAATGCCTCTACATGCCTGTCACACTGGGTTTTTTCAAATCTTCCAGGTGAATTTCTCCGGAATCCTCAAAGTGGAGAGAACAATAGGTGATCCGGCTCATATAATAATCTAGTTGCTCACATTTGGGTTGGCTCGCGCAAGTTGTCTCAAATCTCTGAAGATCTCCATTTTAGATGATCATAATTTATATTTGAGGTTGTCCAAAACTTGGATCTTCGCGCATCAAACGCATTCATCTTCTCAGAGGCCGAATTCATCTTCTCAGACGCCCCCTCCTCCTTTGAGTCACTCCTGGATCCGCCACTGATCGAATCCGCCCCGGGCATCATGAAGGCTCGCTACGCCACTGCGTATATAGCTACTCTCCAACTCTGTATCACCTCATAAACTTCGTCAGGTAACGATGAGATCCCTTCCGACCGAGGAGATCCTCTAGAATCTTGATTCAGATCGAGGCATCCTTGAAACGGTCCTCGAATGGATGCTTGGAGGAGACGCGTTTCCCGAGTCCCGCTAGGCTTGCCCTCAGATGGTACGAGCTCCGGGGCACGCTGCAGGAGTGACGGACTACGCCGCCCACCGTCACTGCCGATGCATACCCGGCCCAGGTGCTTGACGTCTCTACGAAAGTTTCAACTATTTCTGAACTCAGCACACAGCTTTGAGCCTTGTGATACAATCAAGCACGGCTCGATAGTATTGAAGCTCCATAATGACTCCGAACGACTTCCCGATCGCCGACTCGTATCCATCCCAAGAGGATCGAACCTTCATCATCTATGGAGAAAAGTCAGAATGGATGCGAAATGTACGTTCTTAACAATAGTTTATTCTGGAATCATTCTTTTTTCGCGGCTGCCGCCTCTGCCGCCGCCGCTTTCTCCTCTTCCTCTTTCTTGTAATGTCGATATTCCGGTTTCAGTTCCCACATATTCCGATGAGGATTTTTTACATTATAATTACAAACTTCCTTCAAGAGCTCCTTGAGGAACGGAGCCGGCTGTTTGGTGATTCTCTCGAGATCCTGGGGATGAGGACAAGCATGATGAGGAGAAAGCCGATGGGAATCAGTGGTGAACAAACAGCCATGATATAAGTCAAAATCTCACCTTGATATTATAGTATTGATGCTTTTCGAAAGCCGAAAAGAGCATTTCGAGCACCTGATCGCGATCACCACGAGCTTTCTTGCCCTCGTTCTTCTTCCGCGACTCGTATTCAACTTGATGTACGTGCCGCGCGACCGGCTTGAAGTTCTGGACGACCCGATCAAGTCCGATGGCTGCCCTCTTCGGTTGACTTGCTTCCATGATTTTCCTTCGCTTCAGATCCATATAGTGAATATCATTCCCGATTGGACGGCATTCACCTTTCTGTACAATAGAGCCTTCGAGGCAGAGTTTTCCTTGGCCGCACTCCACTCCATCCTCATTGACAGCTTTAGGTTGCGAGTAAACTGCAAGACTCTGCTGTTGGATGTTGGAGATGACAAATTTGTGATCGGTGGGGATTTTTTCTTCTTCCGCAACATTCGACAGGGTGAAGCTGATATCGTTTGTGCCGTTCGCAAGCTTGGAGATTTTGATTCGTCCCGCTTCGGTCAATGGACTGGCTTTCTCCCATTTCTCAGCAATATACTTCGGAACCTGGAAGGAGGGTGAGTCAGTATGATCTCAGCTGAGAGGATATCCGGATGAAGCAGCTGAGTCTCTGGCGAAAATTGCCTACTTTGACCAACCACACGCCTCTGCTAGCGTTCGAGCAGTCCACATCACGATCACCCTCTGTGGCCATTTGAGAGTCGCTAATTCAATGCTGCAAACAGAACAATTTCGTTACTTGGGCGTCGGAAGGAGGTGGCATCCGTAGCTCTTCGCACAGGTATTCTGCACTCATCAATTTGTTGACCAAATGGACGTCGTCTGTCGGGAGATCTCATGCACAGGAGGTCGGCTCTTGCAGATATCAGATATCAGCCTGACTGGGGTCCCGGGAGTACCGGTAAGGATTCTGAGACCAAGCCAATGGAGGCATATCGGAATCATGTGCCACTCCGGTTGAGCAGGATCGGGAATCGCCTCCTGCTCAAAACAACCTCACTTCGCCGCTGCTTGCACGATGATGCTCAGTACGCACTCACCTCCGATCTCCCCGGGATTCCCCGACACGTCAAGCGGGATCCGATCAGAGAAGGACATACTGAATTCTATCTCGTGTTTGGTCCGCAGTGTGAAGTGAGAGAGGGCCGAGAGAGGGCGAGTAGAGAGGCGGAGCATCGCCGGAAAATAGCCCGCGCGATTCGAGTTGCGGCAGTGCCTTAATCCCTCAGCGGATGTTGTCGCCGTTGGTCCCGAATTCTTTTCTATCGCCGTTTGCTCTTCACTGCCCCAAGCGATAGTGGAGGAGCGGAACAACGACAGCTCGGAGGAATCGAGGGAGACCTGATAGCTGCACATAGTTTTTTGAAGTGTTTTTCATCTATATGAACTGTTCTCAAACAATGGGACCGCATTCCGGTAGGGCTTGATGAAACTACTCTTACTATTCGATCCGCTGAAGTTTCGTTTCCTTGGGGTGATTGAGAAATCTGCATTCGGCTGTTTGGAAAAGAAGAGTAACATCGAGGAGAATAATCCACGTTCATGATTTCTCGGAGAGAATGGAAGTGAGAGCGAGGGGCGTAATGTACCGGAAGCATTTTCACCAGCTGTTGAAATCACAGCAGACAGTAAACAGAGAATCGAGTATATAAAAAATAGATATCCCCACTAGATGGAAAAGTTTAGTGACAGACCAGCGCGTCCCTCTTCGAAACAGATCACCGCAGTCGGAGCTGCGTTGATTCGCGGCTTTATGCTCTTCGATCTCGATTAACATAGCAAGATAGCTTCACGGAGCCGCTAGCTATCGTGGTTTCCACGAAACCTTCCAAGAAATCTCGCATTCCGTTCGATGAATGCCACCATGAGATTGCTGATGAGATTGATGACCCCATTTCCGAGCGACGCGGCCCCTTCGTTCCATTCGATGGATGGGGCGCGGGAATCGAACCTAATCCCTTATTCGGAGCGATATGACTTGCCTTTGGAGAAGGGAACTCTGTACATCATCCGATGTATGGAAATAAACTGCAACGATACGTATCCCGGGAGACAATCGAACCTCATGCAAGAACCCGTGGAGAAGCTGAGAGGAGCTCTCCATATCTGTGTAGCCTCCTGTGAGACCGACGCGGCGCGAGAAAAGTCGCGGAAGGGAAAATACGATCTCACCAACAATCCATTGTCAAATCATTCTTCCTTCCCGGCTCCAACTTTTCATCCCTATTGTTCTTCCATGTAGTGTCGGTATTCTGGCTTCAACTCCCACATATTCCGATGAGGAGGCTTCATATTGTAATTGCATACTTCTCTCATAAGTTCCTTGAGGTTTGGTATCGGTTGCTTCGTTATATTCGCAAGATCCTGGAAAGAACACGCACTTGAGTCTCGGATTGGGCCGGAAACTATTTTTTCTGGAAGCAAGGACTGATAAGATCGAGGAGCGCCATTGGGGTATTGGCTGGGAACTCACCCTGATATTGTAGCACTGATGCTGTTCGAAAGCCGAGTAAAGCAGCTCGAGGACTTGCTGGCGGTCGATGTGGATTCTTTTTCCCTCCGTATACTTCCGAGCTTCGTATTCATTCGACTTGATGAGCGTGGCGAGCGATTGGTTTGAAGTTCTGAACAGGCCGATCGAGCCCGATGATGGTTCTCTTGGGGCGAGATGCCTCTTCCATTTTCCGTCGTTTTAAATGAATGTAGTTCACGTCAGTAGTTATCGGGCGGATTTCGCCTTTTTCTAGGATGCTGCCCTCCAGGCACATTTTCCCGCGGTCGAACTTCATCCCGTCCTTTTTGCTAGCCTCCACTTGAGAAAGGAAAGCAACGCTCTGATTCTGAACGTAGGAGGAGACGAGTTGATGCTCGCAGGGCATTGTTCCGTTCTCGTCAATATCGAGGATTGTGAAGGATGTTTCTTTCGTTCCGTTTGCAAGTTGGGGGACAAGGATTGGTCCAACTTCACTCAGAGGCGTGGCCTCCCTCCACTCTTCAGCAATGTGCTTCGGAACCTGGAACAATACACGTCAGTGTACGATCTCAGGAGTCAAGACGTGGGAACGAATCAGCTCGTTCTCAAGCAGAACTCAAACTCGCTTACTTTGACTAGCCATAATCCTTCGCGAGCGTTTGAGCAGTCAACGAGATGATCGCTTCCGGGGGCCATTCCAGGGCAGAACTCAGAACTCTAGTAGAACAAGTCAGTTCTATCGCCTCAATGTCGGAGCTCTCCGTAGTCTCGTGTTTCCTATGAAGGCTCTTCTATGCTATGAGAGTCCCCTGGATCACCGGTACCGAAGCTGAATATAGAGATTATTTCACTGGCGAAGTCACAACCTGCAGTCTCCGATCAGGAGGACAAGCGTTACGCTGTGGGGCCTTCCAGCCACGAATGGCGGATCCGAAGGGCCTGAAGGATTGAACTAACCGTGGTTCCAGAGCGCCGGGAAGGTTCCTGGGCTGGTTACGAAGATGTTCAGTGATTGCATCCGAGAACACTCACGACTAAAACAAGGTCCCACCACGAGAGCTTCGAGTGGCACTGGGATCTGTCAGGTCGGGACCTCTTGATGAGTGCGACTCGAATCGAACTCGTGTACCGTCCGAATCCTTCGTTCACGTAACATTCGGACTTGGAAGGCGATTGAGCTTTTCCAAGTGTGTCAATGTGCTCCCTAGAAGTGGGGCATCCCTGAAGCGGAGTCGTGGCCTGACCCCCCCCCCCCCCCCCCTTATCCAGCTGTACCCTTTGGTCACATCAGGATCAGATTGACTGACAAGCGCAAACACGGCGGTGGTTCCAGACAGGGCTGCAGTTTCTGAAGCAAGGGACGCGAATCTTGTTCCGAATCATTGGCGGAACGTATTCGAGGCCCCATAACTCGACGATTCTCCGCAGAGTCCCCAATCATTTCAGTGATGACCCCAACCACCTCGATCATTTCGCTCTGCCCCATCGTCGCCCTGGTAGTGACTTTGTTGTTTCTGGCATCGAAGCGGCAGTTGAGGCAATCTAGTGCTCTCCCAGAACACAGCACTCGCGATCTGCCCAAATTGCTGCGAATTCTCACAGGGAGGGATCGCCGGCTCGTCCACTGACATCTCGGACATGCACGCAATATTGGTTTCTCTTGTGATTTTCATCAGGGGTGGCTCTGGCTGATTATACTAGAAAGCTTGATCGTGTTGTCGCTGACTCGACCGACTGATGCGATTTCTCTCGGAGCCTTCGTCACCGAGCCCGTTCATGGCAGTCAGTTGTTTCTCCAATGAGCAATCACCGGAAGGTCACACGTTGAACTCAGTGAAACTGACTCCCCAGTGTCGGATCTGTTTGAAGCGTACTCGACGGTGAGCTCAACATCTGCTTCTAATATATTCGCGATGTCATTCTACGATGTCACCTCGATGATGCTCGAGGCATGATATTTGGATGAAGAGTCAGCCACGGATATCCAGTGAGATTCACGCGAATCTTATTAGGAGACCCGCGCTTTTGGGTTCAGCTAGTGTATCTTTAAGCCGCGCCTGGCTTTCTGCTCGGCAAATGTTTCAATCTCATTGTCCGAATTCAAGGAGCTGGAAACCTGTCGCTCTTACTAGAGTATACAAAAATTGTTGCGCGTAGTCTCCGTTACGGTGGCTCGAGGATATTCCCTCACGATTTTCGAAGAGCTCATGACGCGTTCCGTGATGGATTTTCTCTACCTACAGTTAGCTGGAGACTGGAGGGACCGTGGCTCGCCGGAATTTTCGTTGGCCATAGAGTTCCAGGTCGCCTTTCGAGACCATAGTTCCCCTTACTCATTTCTCCTTCCTGGAGAGCGCCAACGCCTAATAGACCAGAGGGAAGGGGGGGGGGCAGTCGGCATTGTTCCTTTTGCCACCCGTTAAATCCGCCACTGTCTGTGAGTATTTCTGGTGGCAGGGCGTTCGCTGGTGTAGCACCGCCGCGCCGGAGATTCGAAATCGCGCGCCTCATCCATCGTCTCCATAGTCAGACTCCTCCCCCTCGAAACTTGGTCTGCTATTGCTCGTAAGCTGCAAGACCGGTTGGGCTCGGAGTTTGGAAGGGAAGAAAAGAGAACTCCTCTGTGCTCGGTGGGATCCTCGGAGCAACAGACTGCGAGTCTCTGACGCGCTTCGGTTGAGTTCTTGTGTACAGGATCGGCCCCCCAAGCATCTGCATCCAAGTAGAATAAAGTGTTGGAGGAGAGCAATTCAGAAGAACAAAAATATCTCAGAGTATGGAGAAATATGACAGAGCCGAAATCGTGGAAGACAATGTGGCAATACCTTTCCCGGAAGACATCATAGGCAAGGACTATGCGAAAATCGAGGTGAGGCTCCATCAGAACTCTTCCTTAACCGTAGAGCAAAGCTAGAATTCGCTGTCGCGCAGTGTAAACATTACATCACTCGAAGGAAGAATCCCGTGTTCATGGCTTCCCAGAATAGAAGCAACTCAAAACCCATGGGAGATTCGAGATGAACATTTAACTTATTGCAGGTAAAGCCGGGCTCTAGGATCTTCAATCTCGTCAGCTTCGCTCAAAGTTCCTTGAAAAAAAATATCAGTCTCGTGATTTCTTCGTGTGGTCCCGCCATCACCAAGGCTGTTACTATTGCTGAAATAATCAAACGAAAGCATGAAAGAGTGTATCAATGGAATAAGATCGGGTTCAAAGAGTGAGTCTCCTTCGAGAATCAAATGTCATCATGGCACAGGCCCGTGCTTCATTGCCCTCACTGCCGCTTTTCTCGACAGGATCAAAGAATTTTGGGATCCCAACGAAGTCGGGATGACTCGGCTCCGAGTGACCCGAGAACTTCCCACGATGCATATATTCCTATCGACAACCCCGTTGGATGAGAGCCTACCTGGAATCCAGGTCCCGGAGAAGAAACATAAGAGGACGAAGCCATCTAAAGTAAAGAAACCTTCCTCAACAATAGCAGCGAATGATCGGAAACGATCTCTCTGAAGAGGACACTGTTCCAGAATAATTTCGGTGCTTGCTCATAAACTTTATGGACCTCTATCAGTCGAAACGAGTCTCATGGATATTTCGTCTTTCAACAAGTCCGCCGAACACCTCGAACTCGGGGGCCAATCTCTGCCATCCATCGAACGATTCAGAAATTCGCGCCGGAGGAAACCACGTCAGTAGTTCGTTAACCCGATCGGTTGTGGATATTCTTGCGTTGCCTCGTCGCCCAGAGGGACTGCATGCCTTTGATAGCTCACAGCTCCACGTGCACTCCGGCCCATGACACTGACGTTCCGAAATCCCCACTCGAATCCGAGAGTTGGGTGAACTCGCGTGGAAAGAGCACCCGTATATAACGGACCCAATCGAGCTCCCCCTTAGAATAGATTATGGGAGCTACGCCGTTCGTGTAGGCCTGAGTCGCGCCAAGCGGCACCATCTTAATTGGATTACCGTTGATGAAAGGCAATCAGAGAAGTGGACCAGGTCGAGCCCTACGACGATCAGAATACAGAACAAAATTGAATCACGCTGGACTGAATTCTATCGGTATATCGAAAGGTTTATCGGCTTTACTGTGGTCTTCCAGAGCAACGAACTTCTTCGAGAACGAGTGAGAAACGATAGAGTTGCGGGTCCACATATGCAAACGATGTACGAATGTCACACCGGTTCGAAGAGAAATAAATTTAATTGGAGGAGAAGACGGCATCGCATGGTTTTCGCTATCTTATATCTTCTACTCCCGATTGGCAGAATACAATAAACGTGAGATCAGCGCAAGGTTTCGTCGGACTAGGTTTATTTACAGTTGGTCACATGGCAATTTATGTATGCGAGTCTCGTAATTTTCAGGTATTTGCGATGAGCTGATTCTTCGGGCAGTTCATCCGGTTCTCTACGCTAATCAGCTCTCGTCCTTCCTACGAGTTCAAGGAATCCGCGAAGTGGATTCCATTCGAATAGAGGTTCATCATTGCTCGACGTTCTCATTACTCAAAGCCGTCGAGTCAAGCAGTACTTTCTTCGGTTTGGCCTGGCATTGGTACAATGAGATTTTCCTTCGACATCAGATCATACTTCGTGACGAACACGGTGAAACGTCGGCAGAGATGGGTTTGAGCTTCGAACTGATCGAAAATGGATCGGTGGTGGTAGAAAGCGTGCGAGAAAATCCGATACACTCGACGACAAATTGAGCCCAGCTTTGCCACGGACGATTCTTTTATCGAAACTCTACTGGGGAAGTACTTGTTACTGTTCAACAGACAAGCTGCACCGTCCAGAGTGTGTCTCGTATAATCAATAGCGGGGCATTCTCGCGGTGTTTTGTGAGCCGCGCACAAAAAGATCCACTGTTCTGTTGCGGTCATCTGCATACAGGTCCCGGCGGTACATTCGGCCTGGAGACGAACCGCGAGTCCGTTCAGCTCCATACAGAACTGTCGAAGATGCTCATACTTCCAAACACCCTCATCTTGGCAATCTGGGGGCTTGAGTATGGCGTCGACGTTGGACGGTTCTTTCCTGATCGTCTGTTGGATGAGCTGCTGTACTGCTAAAGTGGAGTCCATCTCCTCAAAAGGCTCATCAGGCCAGCCACTGAAGTCCTGGAACAACAGGGAGAAAATCATTCCGTATTCAAAACAAGAAGAGGTTTCCAACGACAGGGAGATGTTATTCCGGTGCTCCACCACGGTATTGGATGCCTCGTACGTTCCGCGAGGGAGTTCATATTTCAGATTCAGGTAAGGTTGTTTCTCGAGCTCTATCGTCCGCCTTTGGATATCATTCCCGAGAGAGGATCGGCGCCAAGGAGTCATGTCACAACGGAGCAAATGAGTTCTGCTCGAGCTCCGACACTTACCGCGGCTTTGATGCCTGGTCGATTCCTTCGAGGTTCCGCGGGAGGGGGAGCTGTATCAGCGGCGGCCATCCAGATAACTGTAGTACAGCCTGACCAAGAGAATGTCTTCTGGGCTGCCCGATACGGTGGTACCCAGTAGCTACTTCAGAGTGCCAGCGGTGGACAGAGTAAACTACAGAAACATCAACACGGGCAGCCAGCAATCCTCGCGTCTCAGGAAAGAAGCTTCGCTGCCGCGTAGGCTGCGAGGAACAACAGGGCTTTCATCTATTCGGGGTGGATTCCGAATCGAGTCAAGTCCTTGAACGCTTTGAAATGAGTTTTGTGTCTCAGTGCCGTTTCTGAGGCCCACTGAAAACATCCTCTTTGACTCTTCGGAGTCCTCTAGCTGGATCAGGCGAGCTTCTATGGTTGCCGGTGGTCTGTCATCAGTGGAAGGGAAGTGGCGCGGGCAGTACCAGGAGGGAGAGCTGATTCCACTTTTTCTCGAATCTTGTCGACAGCGCGTTTATCTCAAATAACCAGGATCGTTCTGCCCAGCATAAGAGAGCACGCACTATTCCCAAATGCGGGGCGACCGGACACGTTCGACTTACACTTCTCAGGATCCTTTTCTCGTCGATAGGTCGACGGCAGGCCGCTCACTGGATCGGGGTGATGTTCCAAACAGTGGGAGTCGATGACTCCTGTTGGAACCAAGCCGATTTCAGATTAAAATTTAATGTCTAACCGCAGCTCGAGGTCTCCGTCGCTGCAGAGCCTATGTTCCTCAGGGCAGTGCGTGATCGCGTGGAATGCCGAGAGCGAGTGCAGATGACTTGTTGTCAAGTTGTCCCGTATTTGCGCTCTGTTGAAGAATCGGGTAACACGAAATGGTTCCCCGAGCTCCGCAGCAGCCGAGGTCGACCGGTATTCTATCGAAGAGATCCGAAGCCGGAATAAACCTCGTACGCCTTCAGGGCCGCTGCTAGACGCTCCCCATTGCGGAGAAGCCTCCCTCGGAAAGCTCGGAAAACTCCTCGACACCCGAAAACAGCAGAACACGCTCCAGTTCAGTCTCGAGCGGCAGTCTCAGCAGTCTCGAATCAAATTCATCAGAGGGGCGATACAGATAGAGAGAGCCGAGCCCGTAATGAAACTCGTCGAGCAAACCAAACTCACTCATTACCCCAGGTCCCGAGCTGTCGAATAGATCCTCATAGAACAAGACGCCATCCAGAAGAAAATAGAGAAGAGCCTGATCTTCATGTCGCGGGGTCTTAGAAGGATCGCAGAGGTCGCGGAGCGAATTACTGTCCGAAATTCAGAAGTCTTGAAAAGCCGCTCCATTATGTTGGGTCCTCACTCATATGAATGCTGGGCACAGGATTCTGACACTCTCCATCCCACGGAATCGCGAACGCGCTCCGCATGTCCGCTTGGCACGTCGGACCGACATATGCCGAACCGAACTCTGTACTCCGTTCAGAGCAATCGATGAATGTCTTCGATTGGGGTTGCTGTAACGTTATGTTTCTTGTGTGGTTCCGACGAACGTTGGCATGGGGAGTCGAACATGAATCAGGAAATCTTCGCGTACCCGCCCTTGATGGCATCCATGGATCGACCAAGCCGACGAGGTGGATGGTCTCCAACGGCGCGGGCCACGTGACGATTCGAGTTGACTCTTCGCTTATAGTATTGATCTTTTCATAATGGCTGGCCCTCAAAAAGCCGTTCTGTGGGAATTGAATATTTAGAATATGCGCCTGGATCACTTGTGCGAGTGTCCATCCATCAAAATGTCAGATGATAACATTATGTGGAAGCAAATATTCAGGGTTCTCAGGTCGGCAACAGAAGTATTCTTCCATCTTCTGTTCATAGTGCGGTAAAGAAAGGTCCGATCGTGGATTTTTCTTCGATTGACAGCTTAAAGCGAAACGCCTCTCCAGGTCCTTCAATCGCAGGACCCCTCGAGCATTGCTTTGCTCTGAGCGACTCTGAGATGACCATATTTTTCGGAAGGCTCGTTTCAACCAGCCAGGGAGACGAAAAATGTCAGCCGGTCGTGTAGTTTAGTGTGAGATTCGGGGGAGGAGACCACCGCTCTCATGCACCAAGGTCGCCCAAAATCGATTCGGGGCTTGAAGAATAGCGCGCGATCGTATCGGCTCGAGAATTGCTGATTTCAATACGAATTCTCGCCCCCCTGATTTTTTTTCGTATGTCTTCAGGGGCACTGAGTTCATAGAGTTCCCAGATTGATGCGAAGATCCCATGGAGTCGTCGCAGGAATCCAATGACGTCTTTTCCTCCAGAGGCCACAGAAATGATGGGACCGAGATGCGCAGAATCCCAGTTCCAAGGGGCAGAGGTTGGAAGAGAAGCCGTTAGATTCATGCAACGACTCCACAGTCGAGATATTTGGATCAAGCTGAGAACTTTCGCCGAGCTCGGAGCTTTGGGGATAAACGTAAGACTTCAGAAAGGACGAGATCATGTCCGCAAATCTGCGATTTTTGAGCAGATAAGACAAGGTCGTCTAGTAGGATGCATCAGCATGCAGCATGTCTGCCTCGTTCAGCAACCGGACCAGATTCTGAGTTGTGAGCTCAGCAATGTGTAGGTCGGCGTTGTAAAACTCAGCAGAGAACGACCATATTTGGAGACGAGTGATGCCAGGTATTTCGTTGGCTGCGATGGCCCAGCGCAAGTCCAACAGAGACGACACCTGTAGTGGTCTCCCCGCGATAGCGTGGTGGTGGTGGGACCGCATCTGACTGGTTGTCACGACTTGGCAAGCGACCCCGAGGCACAGCGTTTGTCGCTACTCGGGTACCATGTCCATGGGCAGCCTTCGAGGATTATTTTATGCCAGTCGCTTCTAACAGTGCGGAATGCACGACCGTGGCCACTTGATTCAGGCAAGTGATTATGAACACCCCATGCTCGTATGGCCTGACCAGTTTTCGCGATTTCACCGATTTGCCTCTCGAAAGAATAAGCCCATCTGGACCACACAGCCATACATGGAAGAGAAAGGCGCTTGTACGATGTTGATGTCATACCTTCCCCTCCGATCGCACCAGACCGCAGCTAGCCTGTGACGCGAGCTTCGCATCTGCTCGAAGACGTTCGGCGCAGCGTCGGCCATTTTTCTTATCAAAACGCTTGGGTGAATTCAAGATATTCCGGAAATTTCGTGAAACAAGTCCGAAGGTCCTCACCAAAAGAGACGAGGTGCGTATGAAAAATATAAACCTCCCGACCAGGAAGGACGAGAACTTCTCACCAAAAAAGATGTAAAATTCATACAATCAGAACCTGGTGACTAGAATCGATCGACTTATCTCTCAACAAAACGGTGGAAGGTGAATATTCTCGACTTGATGACTAGATTCAGGGGAAAAAATTCAGTGAGTCGAGAGATCAGCTCGGAACGGATATGAAAAAAACAAAAAGGGCAAAACAAGATAGAGAACAGCTCTATAGGACAGAGTTGCAAACTCTTCAATATTCCTATCTACGTGGACTGCTGATATCAAGGATTCACCTCCAGCTCCCCTCACCTACGCGTGTCCGAATTCCGCGGCTTACCGAGCCGAAAAACTCTCACGAGCTCCTCTGTCTTTGAGAGCCAAGTTTTCGCGACTCGCGGAGCATCGAAGGCTACCCTCCCTGTTGCACACCCCTACTTGAGTATCACGACCGACTGCCACTGAAAACTAAGGTCGAAAATTCAAGCGTACTCACGAAGACGTATAACGCTACCGCACTCTCGGACCATTTCTCCTCGAATGGGAGTACTTGCGTGGACAGAAAACCGTAGCTAGGAGATGCCCTCCACCCTTGAGAGTTTGAATCGAGAAGAAATCCAAGACTTGAACGGCCTCATGACTGACGCTAGTGGAATGAGGCAAGTTTCTTCGAGTCGAGGTTGTTCCCAAGCAGCGTGTCCATGGCTCTCGGTGGTGTTGGTCTGACAAGAAAGAGTTAATCTCGCAAGAAACCATGTGCGACCGATTGCGATAGTTCATCAGAAGACACGACGCGAAAGGCAGAACCGCTGAAACGTCATCGCCTCCCATTCGTGTCTGACATTTAGTCTTGCAATGTCAATGGCTTGTCCAAGGGCATTCTGCAAGTTTTTGAGACAACCGCTCGAATCGGTCCGGAACCTGGTCATATTGATTTGAGAGTAATGGAAGGGAATGATGAACAAGCTGCCAGATGAGGGTCTATCTCCACCACAAGGATCTTCCCCGGGATACTCTCTTTATAGCGGCTTCCCGTTTCGCTCGGTACTCGGAGAGCTCATCGGAGTCATTGCTCAACGTTTACCTCTTATGGGTTGGGCTTCGCTTCGTGTATACCGGCGACAGTAGGCGTAGATCGAGGAATTCAATAAAATTTCAGTGTAGGCGCGTCAATGGATCAACCAAACTAGGGTTAATTCTGAGCTTCCGTAGAATCATTCTTCTTTGAACTCTTGCCCAAGTTTCAGGTGAGGCCTCATGGCTGGTCTGGGAGAAATCGCAATCTGTCGCGCTATTCTCTCTTCTATGGGCCGCTTCTCCGCCACAGTGGCGAGCCTCTCCCCGCCTGAGTCTTGTTCGCCAAGATGGCGGACTGCTCTATCCAACAGCGCCTCTCTCAAGGTCCCTTTAAATAATGCGTTCATGGCGCACTTGTAGAGCGCCTATGGCCTTCATCCGAGATGCCGCTCGTCGAGTTGATACTTGTGAAGCTGACCGAACCGATCTCTTGGATCGCCCTGGCACTGGGAGCTCTGACGTACTATTTGATTCACTTTTGGAATTGTGTTCGGCAACTTCCGCCCGGCCCCAAGCCCTTACACATCGTTGGAAATATTCTTCCTGAGTTTTTCGCGAGCAGAGCTGCCTCCTCTCATTCAGACGGCGCTTTCTTTCATGCCCGCGCTTGGAATTGAGCTCCTACTAACATTCAGGAACAATTTGGTTCCCATGGAGAACTCCGATCGGGACTGCCTTTATTCGAGAAAGCTGTCGATTGGGCGAATAAGTTCGGCGATCCGATCACTGTATGGATCGGACCGCGCCCTTTCGTAGTTGCCTCATCCAAAGAAGCTTTCAAGGACATCTCGGGACCATTGCGTAATATTGTGGCCGGGAGAAGCCCAAGTAGTGTCGCCCGAGCTCAGACGAGAGGTTTCGAGGTACAGCAGCCCGTTCGAGTCCAGAATATATGGTCATTGAGCATTAACCTCACCGAGTATGAAAATGATTGCCAATGCCTCCAGGATGTTATTTTCGGCGACTTCTCGCCGGCATGGGATACTCTGCGTCGACTCGCACATGTCGCGATCCGGAAATACGCTGTTACCGAGAGGTTAGCTGAGCTGGTAGCGAGCATAGTTGATGACGAGATCAATCAAATTTTCGGAAGCAGCGAGCAAGTAGAACAAGATGTCGTCGAATACGTGGAGGGCATTGTCAATAAGATCTTGGCCGCATCGTCGATCGGGGACACGTGAGTTGACGGCCAAGAGCTTTTCTGAGGTCCGCGGGTCCGTGTCGGACTTTTACTCGAGAAAAATGGACATTCTCCCGAGTATAGACGTCTTTTGATTCCCTTCTAGCTTCAAGAGAGGGGATGAGAATTACGAGAAGATGAGGGAAGCTACGCGAGAGCTCGAAACTGGTTCCAAGTACGGTCTCCCGTCCGACATTCTACCTATTTTGCGATATATCTTCTACAAGCAAGAAAATGCTGTTTTAGCCTCGATCAATAAATATTTGAGTGTCACAGACAAGATGTTCGCTCAAGTCAAGGACACATGGATCCCCGGTAGGTTCCCAGACTTATCATTCGGAGATGAAACAGTTTTCAGTGGCCCTCGGTAACCAAGCCCCTGCACTAACAATCATTTTTCCTCAGGGAAAGCCCGCCATTTCACTGATTTTTTGTTGAACGCTCGCGACGACTTTGTCGCAGAGGATCGCAGCTCCGCGAAGTATCTCAACGATGGCAACCTCAGACAGGTCGTGTTCGATATTTTTGGCGCTGGCACTGGGACGAGCCGAAGTGTTTTGAGCTTTTGCTGCATCAAACTTGCGAACGACCCTGAACTCCAAGAAGAGCTACGGTCCGAGGTCCTGGAAGAAATCGGAACAAGGAGATGTACTACTGCAGATCGAGAGCGATTGCCGAAAGTCGATTCCTTCTTGCAAGAAGTTCTACGTTACTATCCGGCTGCCCCTTTGTCCTTCCCACGGAAAGCGATGGCAGATGTAACCATCAGTAAGCATGAGCATCAATCCAAGTTACTAGGAAACGAAAAGACACTCGCGTTCAACAGTCTGGGGTCATGTGTAGCAGTTCGGTGGATTGGCTGTATTCTCGATGCGTTTTCGAGCTCAATCCTCCAGCGAATTTTCCCTTTCTCAATTTCAGACGGCCGCTTTGTACCGAAGGGATGTGATGTTTTTATAAACTTGTATGCCGTGAATAGAGATGTGAGCATCTGGGGAACCGATGCGAATGAGTTTAAGGCCCAGCGGTTCCTAAATGTCACGAAGGATCAACAAGCACGGGGCGCCAACTCTTTCGGAATCGGGGCTAGATCTTGCCCAGGAGAAAAGATGGTGCAAGCGAATATGCTCTACACACTGGTCAGGACTCCGCAGAAAATCGAGCTCAGTTGCGTTGATGGACCGGGACGGCTATACTGGAAAATAGGAGTTCCGATATTGGTTTGGAAGCACCACGCCAACAGTTAATCTTCAAGAAGAAATAGTTGGAAACCGAGAAGTGCCAGTTCCACCATATAACCGACCTTACTATAAGACGGTCTGTCACGTTTCGGAAGTTTTTTACAATAACTAATCGAGCGCTGTCAAGCCTCTTAAACCGTTGATTGTTCATTGACCATCTCCTTGCTGTATATCCATTCAAAATATAGCGGAAAACCCTCAGTATGAGGCGACTGCTGGTCGACGGCACGGGGCAAGCACGGGGCGCCAACTCTTTCGGAATCGGGGGTCGATCTTGCCCAGGAGAGAAGATGGCGCAAGCGGATATGCTCTACACACTGGTCAGGACTCTGCAGAAAATCGAGCTCAGTTGCGTTGATGGACCGAGGACGGCTATACTGGAAAATAGGAGTTCCGATATTGGTTTGGAAGCACCACGCCAACAGTTAATGTTCAAGAAGAAATAGTTGAAAATCAAGAAGTGCCAGTTCCACCATATAACCGACCTTACTATAAGACGGTCTGTCACGTTTCGTAAGTTTTTTACAATAACTGATCGAGCGCTGTCAAGCCTTTTAAACCGTTGATTGGTTGATTGTTCATTGACCATCTCCTTGCCGTATTTCCATTCAAAATATAGCGGAAAACCCTTAGTATGAGGCGACTGCTGGTCGACGATTCTGAGATATACGGTCTGGGATCCTCCTTCCGTTTCCATCTCTCAAGTATTCTCCCGGTGTCGGATATCATTCCTGGCGTGCTTTCTTCGTACAGTCCTAGTCGTTCGGTGCTTCTTCGCACTCGAGGAGCACATGTTCCATTGTTTCGTCTCGCTTCCCGCATCGGTGGCGGGTCGCTTCCATGTTTATGTATTTTGACTCGTATTTCCTAGTCTGTAGACAGACAGCATTCGTCTCTGGCATTCGCGGACAGTCGACTGCCTACACTGTTCGAACACGTAATTGAAAATTCCTCGATATTTTTCAAATCAACACATAAATCGGTCGAGAGTTTCCTTTTCCGACATGCCTTCTCGCCATTTTCTATCAAGCTTATTCTTCAGCGTCTCTTCCACATATTCTTTGTAGCATCTGGGAATCATCCTTGCAGAGTTGCTGGTTCTTCCAACACTTTGCATTTGAGCTCACGATCCCAATTGCATCTTTAAAATTAAAGTACTTCGTGAACAATACTTCCACTCTCAAACGCCGAGCGACTCCATCATAATGATCTAAGTAATCAGCTCAGTTCATTGGATTTTCGCATTATAACTGCGCTCGATGGGCTATAAGATACGGCTCGTACGGAAGAGGTTCGTCCGCTCCAAAGAAATTCCCGACGACGAGGGATTCTCCCGATCAAATAATCTTGGGAGCGAGATCCCGGTCAAGCCCGCGCCCGCCGGCCTCGTATCGTCACGAACGCGCCTGGAGCCGCTCGTGGGCAGCTTTGGGAACACGGATAGAAGTGAGCACGTTTTGCATCCAGAATGCCACGGCGCTCTAATGTATCGTCCCACGCAGTCTCTGAGCGAACAGATTAGTTTCGATCAACGGAACAACTCAGCAGGGTACTGAGCCGGCTTCTTATAGAGGGCATACGCACGAGAGCGAGATGAGCCTGTCGGAATCGAGGGGCCTCTCAATCTACACCGCCATGAAGAGGCTGCACCCAATCTTTTTTTAGTCGGGAATTTCCGAGCCCGATCTTGTTTTGGCCAACTTCGTCAATTCTTGGACTTTTTTCAAAAATCAAAATGTGATGAATATAAAATATCAAGGCGGTGATTTTGATTCAAAGTTCAGACAAATATGGTGAAAATCGCGGTCAGGAGATGGTTGGAAATTACCCATTGTTTTTTTTCCGAGGTCCTCCTAAAAGTTATCGTAAAAACGTCAATATTTATCGGATCGGGCTCGTGGTGGTCGCATTCGACGCGCAAAAGGAAGCCGGTCATTCGCCGGAAAACCGAGCGAAGTTATCTCATCTCCGCCAAAAATTGGCAAGCGATCGTATCAACCCCTTTTTCAAGGCCTTGCCCATTGACTAATTTCGTTTTCCTCGATTTTCCCCGCATTTCTTCTCGTAACTCCTCAAGATGCAAAATCGAAGGTATCTCCCTCGGTGAAAATTACTCCGAAATGGGTGAATAATCCGAATATTGAGCAGCGAGGTCGATCCGATGATTTTTGATTTTCACCAAAAATCACCCTGGCTCAGGATTGCGCCCTCGGTCGCCAAAATCACCCTCGACAGCACTTGAGATAACTTCAATCGGTCTTCCGGCAAATGACCGGCTTCCTTCTGCGCGTCGAATGCTACCCGCACGAGTCCGATCCGATGAATATTGACGTTTTTACGATAACTTTTACGAGGATCTCGAAAAAAAAGGGGTCATTTTCAAAACAATCTCCTGGCCGCGAATTCTCATCCTGTCCGCCTGAACTTTGGATCAAAATGACCGCCTCGATATTCCCTATTTATCACTCTTTGATTTTCGGAGAAAGTCCAAGAATTTAGGAAGTTATGGCCAAAACAAGATCGGGCTCGAAAATTCCCGACCAAAAAGAAGCCACCCTGTAGGGTCACAGATGCGATCGAAAATGCGTCGGTCGCAGCCTACGTGCGCCTCAGCAAAACAGGCTCGTTTACGCCCACGCATCCAAAGCTGCTCTATCAGCCCCCGCCGGGAAGTTCACGCGGTGTCGATGGATTGCGGAAGTTCCCTCTCCGACGCAACAATGAGTTCAAGTGCTAGCTGTCGATGTCCTCGGATATCGTGCCGGTCGTCACATATGTTCGCTGAACTAGAGTTCCGATCGCAGCGAAGAGCTCAGTCGCACTGTGCTCGACTCAAATCGCTATTCCAGTCTATCGAGAGCCGCTTCCTTTGGCGTACTTGACACGGGGAGTAGTTCCCTCTTGATCGTTTTCGAAAGAAACGCGCTCCGTGGTTCTTATCGACTCTATATGCATACGCTCATAATCGCCAGGGAGCGGTTGCGAATCGGATTATATTCCCCGCCCTTAGCCCGCAAGTTCCATCGCAATCTTCCCTGGGACAGTAAGCACTGAAGATACGAAGTACGGCTGCACTCAAGTGCGGCCGAGCCGTTATGCGACCACGGTCCCTACGATCCTTACGGGAAAACTTCCCGTAGCGATCAGACCGTTTCCGTAGACGCCGTGATGGAGACATATGTCGCACCCGCACACTGTCGATGACTATTGCGAGTGAAGTATAAGATCCGCTTCAGCTCTGTAATCAGCCGATATTCCGTGTACAGGGACGTAGCTGAAGAGCCGATCACACACACTGGAAAAGTGACTGTCACTGTTGTGAGCGCATGAAGGAGGGTGTTTTGCGGAGTAGAAAATCGGAGGAGCAATCATGGAGAAATGAAGGAATGGAAACACCTCGGAAGACTGACCCATTCCGAGCATAGGGCCCGTGGTGCTGAATCTCTTGGAGGCTGCAGCCCCAAACTCTATGCCTCAAGAAGCAGCAAATGCGAGAATCATTCGCCCATTCGTAAATGTTGCGAAGAGCCGGCAGCCGTGCAAAGGGCTTGGCGAGCGATATACGCCGTCCAGAGAAAACTCTCTCCACCTTCCTTGCCTTCACTACACTCCCTCTGTTGCCCGAACCCTTGATTCGAGGCGCGTTCCAATACTTCGCAAATCGAGCGCAGAATTTGAGCGTCCGGCTTACCCCATTCCTCAATCACGTTTCTTCGTATTGGCTCCGTCGAATCGGCCCGAGGAACTTTCTGTGTACAGGACCTCGTTGCGGTCCTCGTGAACGCCGCTCAGGATATACTTTGAATCCTGCTATCCACTCGCGCGGGCAACTTCACGAACTCTCCCACCCGAGCGAAGCCACGGAAGGCAACGACGACAGAATCAAAGCTTCTTAGAATATTAGACGACATCCGGTTCATCACCCGAGTCAAATATGTACAGGGTGGGGAAGAAGAATATCTTGTCGAATCTCATTGGCCCCGATCCGATCGATACAGGCTTGCCTGCATGGCTACGTGATGCGATCTCTCAGGACGCGGGAATCTCGGACTCGACAGAGTCGGAATCCGTCAGGACTCCAGTTCTCCTGAGAAGACTCCTAGACGATGACTCCCACTCGGACACCACGCTCTCGCTTCCCGAAGGAAGCCTGGACTCGCAGGAGCTGACAACAGGGAGGATTTGAGCCAGGCTGATCAATTTATCTTGGATCTATCTTATTGGTGTTGGAATCTGACAGAGGTTTACTGTGCCATAGTTCATATCATAGTTCGCTAACTCTCGGGAACTCTCATGGCATCATACAGGCTCGTGAACGGAATGAGACCGACTCGACTGAATGTCCGGGATTCGGCGAGCATATTCCGATCCGATTTTCCACTCGGATCCGCGGAGTTTGCTTTCCCGGCTGTTTCTCCGAGGGATTCGATGTTACCACGCACAGGAGCATTGCTATCCCACTGCTGCATTATACGTTCGGATCCAATTGCTGTTCATTTCCCAATGAGTAAACCTGATGCTTTGGCCTGGGATGCTCCGAAAGCCCAAAGACTAGCAATACAGAAGACTCCGCTTTATCGGTACACATCGGGACCAGACTATCCTGATCCGATTAAGCGGAGGAACCTATCATCCTTGGAATCCTTGGAACCAGTCGAGTTCTCGTGACTGTGGCAAGGTGATTCATTCGGCTTCACGTTCCCCATCGCGGGAAGTTCTCACTTTTTCATTCAGAGAAGAATCCCGCTTGTGACGGGATGATCCGAATAAGCGGAGCCTTGTACCGATGAGCCACAGCGTGTCCCATGGAAATGATCGGGGAATCAGACTTTCTCTCCGAATCGATAAGCGGATGGTTCGATTATCCGGTGTTCCCATTGAGCGGAGTCCACTGTACCGAGTCTCAGATGGAATAGTTCGCGACTTCCGTTGCGGCTGCCGTCAGTACGCAACCTTGTCAGTACGCGGTCGAACTACGTCGGCTACGGATGAGACTATGTGTCTGTTTTTCGAGTTCGTCGCCACCTTTTCTCTAGCTCTGCAGTTTCTGCTGGTCGCTGAATCTCATTAGTGTGGATTTCCCCGTGTTCATTTGAAGGTCCTGTCCTTAACTCCATGCTCCCCTGAAAAGAGCGGGATCGAGCTGACCATTCTCTCCTGGGTCAAAGCAAATGTCTCCGGAATCCATCTGAACATACTTTCTGGAGTCCATGGAGGTTATTACGGGGTCGATCTCACCATGCTTTCCGGAATCCAAGGTGGTGATAACAGCGTCGGTCTGATCACTTTTTCCGAGGTTTATGGAGGTGATCGCAGGATCAATCCGAACATACTTTCCGGAGTCTGAGAAGGTGGTTCCGGTGTAGATATGACCATACTTCCCGGAGTCCATGGAGGTGATTATGGAGTCAATCTGACAATCCTATTCGAATCTCTGGAGCTTATTCGGGGGTCAGTCTAACCATACTTGTCGGCCTCCATGGAAGTGATCCCAGGATCGACTTTTCGGAAACCAAGGAGGTCGTTCCGGTGTCGACCTGGCCATACTTTCCGGAGTCTAAGAAGGTGATTGTCGAGTCTATCTGACCATGAAAACATGTATCAATCCACCGAAATCAGGAAATAGTTGTAGGGATGATGCAGCCCCAACGAAGATAGAGAGAAATGCCTTCCTAGGGACCGTAGTCAAACAGCGCGGAGTGCGGCCGGCTGGTTCTCCGATATCAGAAAATTTTCAAGTAAGACCAGGAAAGTTTACGGCACCGCGAATCCTGATAGGCTCTTGTTGATATGAATATTCTGCAACCTGCGTTGTTCAAGAAAGCGCTAACAGCGTTTCTCTTGGAAGCGAGCCTTATCCGAAAAAATATTGATTCTTGACCACCAACAACGGAGAAAAAAGAGAGAGCGATTGCTTCAGCGGAGAAGTTGTACCCCCCCCCTCCCATTCCCCCACGCTGTCCGCCATTTGGGCCCAACTTGTGTTATCGGTTCTGAACTCGTATGCTCTCGGCTCTGTCCCAGCCCCAAACACGGCTCAGTGGTCTGTGAACTCTAATCAGCGGCTTCAACTGATGAACTATCGAGCAGATACTCGAAGAAGCCCCCTGGGCAGTGCGGTCTGATGCGATTTCCGATTTCAACAAAGATCAAGTCCACTCAGAGTCGGGTCATCCGATAGATCCTACGGGATGTAGTTTCGTTCATTCAGCGGCGAAAATAGGTAACAGCGGAAAATCCTTGAAGACACAAGCTTGGGGTGCTCATCAGACGTATCCGATATCTGATATTCACGAAGCTTCGGGTCCTCGGCTGGCGGCGATAAAACTCTGTTCGCGATAGCCTTGACTCGAGTCTGTGTGGCGTGCGATAACGAAAATTCTCAGTTGTGACATACCGACCGCTCGCGAAGACGCAATTTCGCTCCCGAGAAACGCTTCCGATAATTATGAGGATCCACTCGATCATGGAGGAACACGAGAGAATTCGATGTTCATTGCGAGTCCACAGGAAGCGTTTCGTGAAGCCGGTAACGGAAGCAATGAGTAGAATTCGTCGCACGGCAGTACCGCGTTCGGGCTTACCGGATTTGCGTCTCACCATGTACTTGAACTATTCATCGGACCATGGGAACTCCCCCATCCCCCCGATTTCTCGAGCAGCACGAGTCCTCCCCCGTCTTGAGCTGACGACGATATGCCTGTTTTCAGCGAATAAACTGACCGTAAGTGAGCATTCAACTTCGGGGGAACTGCTCGGCAGCCAGCAGCAGAGGGAGATATGCCCTCCGGCTCCTCCGAAGCTGCTCCGATGCGTATTGACGTCTGATGATTATAAATTATAACCGATCGCACACTTCACCCTTGGAACCTTTGCATACCCTGCCTCTGCGGAACACAGGGAGACGAAGTATACGGAGAAATCGTCAACGTCGCACACGATATGAGGGAACATCTTTTATTAAAATGATACGGAGGAAGGTTCTTCCATCTGCAGGCAGATGATCCATGTCAGTTGCGAGTCGCTCAGCTGACCGAGTTCTGCTTTCGTCCTTTGGAGAGCCGCCGATGGTGAAAAGTATTGTCTGCCAACCTGCCAACTCGCTGCAGGCGAGACTCAAAATATTGGACGCGTTCCCACAATTCTTGCTGGCAAATGCCGAAGTCACTAGATGGATGAGAAAACATGGAAACAAAACAGCAGATAGATCGAGTGAAGATCGCATCTCTGAGGAGAACCTTCGCCGCTGCATCGTCTCCGTCAAGCTCCGAGAGTTCCGACACAATTGAGATGGAGCTGAAGAGGCACCTTGACTGTGACGATCCGAGATGGGATCCGTGCTCGAAATCATCGTTCAGAATATACTGGAAATGTTTTCCCTGTTGGTTCCGCGTCTTGTCGACGGCACAGGCGAGCTTCTATGAGCACCTGAAATCGACAATCAGTCCCCGGAGCAGAATTGGCGCGAACAGTTGTCGGAGGGCTCGTTCATTTCACTCGATTATATCGTTTCATTGTACGGATATTCGACACATATAACTACAGGTTGGTTGCTACATCTAGTCAGATTGTGGGAGGTTCTTGGCGGTGGAAGAGCTCCCAAGGCAGGGCAAACAATGGGTTTAACCCGTGTTCACAAAGATTCGTGCTGCTTAGATAATATGGCGCCACCCAGAGCACAGCAGAATGACGTTTCAAGCTGTGAGATGCAGTCGATTCGTCGGTAGACCAGCCCGAACGGATTCGTGTTCTCCTGCGTGCACTAACTCCTTGTGTCGTCGGGATGATCTGTAGCTAACCGGCAGGAGTCATTCAAATTTTCCTGAGTTTTTACGGTCCTGGTGAGCTCCTTGCGCCGGCATTCTGGTTCGAGCACAGCTATCAGTGAATTCCCGTCAGAAAGTCCCCTCTTCGATCGCGGCTGAGCCCCCGACAAACCGAAGATGCTGCAGCAATCTGTACAGTCGCCAGTCATCCGACCGACCAGGTCTAAAGATGAAATAAATTTGGTACGCCTTCTTGGTCGCTGTGAAGTGCTCCTCGCTGAGAAGAAGTTATCTTGGAAGTTGGAGGCCTATGTTGAGAAGCTTGAGGAACTCCTCAGAACAGTCGAGAAGCAGAACACACTTCAGCCGAGTCTTGAGCGGCTGAACGAACTTCAGAAGAAAATCAATTTCATCAAAGGGGCGATACAAGTTGAAAAAGCCGAGCCCGAAATGAAGCTCGTCGAGCAGGCCAAACTCACCCAGTACCCTGAACGAGAAGTGCATCAGAGACAGGAAACCAAAGTCAACCGCGAAGTTCGGGAGAACCTTTTCGGGAATGAGAAAAGAAAGCAGCCGCAAGATGTCGATCAGATCCTTAGGGAACAGGACGCTAAGCAACAGACTATAGCAGAGAGCATGGTCTCCATGGCGCAGGATCTAAAACGAAACGCTCAAACCGCGAAGCAAATCATCGCCAAAGACTCTGAAGTAGTGAAGAGGAATTTGCGTTCCACTGAGGACAATTTCGGCAAACTCCAGAAAGAATCCGAGCGTCTGGAGAAAAAACTCAAGTTCTCCTGCTCCTGTCACTGTACCATGTGGATAATGCTCGTGGTCGTCTGTATGGTATTTCTGCAGATGGTCATGTTCATCCGATTCTTCCCGAAGCGATACTAATTCGGAACAGTGCGTTCTAGGAACGATGGTGCGCTCCGAAAAAGATTTACCGTGGGTCGAAAAATAGTAAGTTTTTTCTGGAGTTTCGCGGCTCCTCACAACAGTATTCGCGACGTCTGTTGACTCTCACCCGATTCCCCGCCAACGACCTAATGCGCTCATAATAACTGGTTGCAGCCGACCGAAAACTGTTGACGATGTGGCCTCCCAAGACGAAGTGGTTTCGGTTCTTAAGAAATGTCTGCAATCTGGAGATCTCCCCCATTTGCTGTTCTTTGGTCCTCCGGGAACCGGCAAAACATCGACGATCCTGGCCTTATCGAGAGACCTATACGGGAACGAGTTCCGTCAGAAGGTCCTCGAGCTGAACGCTTCAGACGAGAGAGGAATATCTGTGATAAGAGAAAAGGTGGGCGTCTTCAATATGAAACGGACCCCTATTCCATGTCTATCAGCCACGGGCAGGGAGAAATATCGATTCGGAGCTAGCATTGTGACTCGCATGTGATCTAGGCAAACTCCCTCGTCCACCGGGAATCTTGATCAGTTCGCTCATTCTAGGTGAAGAACTTTTCCCAATTAACGGCGAATCAAGGCAAGATCCGTTATCGAATAGTTATTCTGGATGAGGCCGACAGTATGACCCGAGACGCCCAAACAGCTCTCCGTAGAACGATGGAAAAATACACCAGAACCACTCGTTTCTGCCTTATCTGCAATTACGTCACAAAGATCATCCCTCCGTTGAATTCTCGGTGCTCGAAGTTCCGATTCAGGCCTCTTCCAACGAATGTTCTCGTCAATAAGCTCAACGCTATCTGCATCCAGGAGCAAGTGAATTTCAGAAAAGCCGAAGACCTGGAGTTTCTGATCAATCTCGCCGAAGGTGACATGAGGCGAGCAGTCACTTTATTACAGAGCGCTCACAGAATAAGCACCGACGAGATCACCAGAGATGACATTCGTGAGTAACTCCGGTGCATCGGAAGATCGCAGGTTTTGGGTCGAGATCGATAACGTGTTGAAACATGCGAAATATTTGAGTTGGCATCCGATTGAGTTCGAATTCCGGCTCGATCGAGGAGGATCGCATTCAGGGATGCACGAGGGCGAGAGCTGCATGTTTGAGACAGAACGTTCTACGTCTGCAGGGAATATTGCCGGAGTGATCCCCGACGATGTTGTAGAGCAAATCTATGGAGAACCTGTCCTTGACAGGCTGACTAAACGAATGCGAGACTTCGTCCGAGAGGGTTATTCGGGAGATCAGCTGTTGAATCAGTTGCTCCAAGTGATAATCGCTGATGGGCGGATAGAAGACACGAAGAAAGCTGCACTCCTTGAGAAACTTGCGGTGAGTCGCAGTTCTGGATCTTTGGAGCGGACTATGCCAAGGCGTATCCTGTTTCTTCCCACCAAATATGTTGAGTTGCATTCTTGATCCCGATCTCATGTGCTCAGTGCTTTTTCCTTTCCAGATCGTCGAACATCGCATGAAGGACGGAGCATCAGAGCTGATTTCTCTCCAAGATTTGGCCGCCACCATCGTTTCGTCGCACTGATGTCGGATTATGTTTTGTACATTCCGTTTTAACCGCTTTCTGCTGAGATAAACGGAGTTCCGAGTTTATATTGTAATGAAACTTGCATTCCTGATCGATTCTGCTCACATTATGTGTCCTATTCGCTTGCTCCACCCAAAGCATCGTTAGTTCATCCTTTTGACTCGTGTTTCCCACTCGGGCCACCTGGTATTGCTGCTGCCATAATGAAAGGTGTCCGCCAGATTGATCAAGTCTGAGCCCTTGACTGTCGCTGACGCCTCGTCGACAGAAGTCTGCCCACTTCCGAGCGCTGGCAGCTTTTTCGGAAGCCGCTGCCATGGTTTCCCCTCTATTTTTCTTCGTTCCGATACACTTCAAGAGACCCCCATGAGACCTGCGAGCCGCTGTGGCTGAGTCTGGCCGGATGCCGTTCACTCTGGCCAGATTCTTCTGAACATATCGGCTTGTTCACGATTCGTTACTACCAAAAGGATCTCCGTTTCGGCTTCCCGAAGGAAAAACTCAGGGACGAGCTGCTAAAATGAACAAAATAATCGTTTATTGCAAACGAATAACAATCAAGGTCTTTGCTGCACAATACACAATCAATACACGAAACCAACTTCGGGAATTCTACGTGATATCGATCTCATAAAACCAATGCATGGCTGCCCAGCCATCGACGTTGGAGGAGGGAGACACCCGGCAACGTGTCTCTCATCGAGTTCAACATGGTTCAACGGAGCTCACGTTTTGCTCAAAGCTTCTGCGGTCCTCACAACGGAATAGTGTTGGGGAACCTATTTTTCTCCCGAGTCGCTATCCTCTGTTTCCGAGTCGGTTGGTAACATGTTCGTTTGTCTGATATGAATTCTCTTTCTCGCTGGTTTCGATTTTTTTTTTCTGAGAATGCTCAGGTCCTCCATTGATTTCGCAGATTTGGCTCCCGGGAATGCGCAGTCCTGGGAGCTAGACTTTTTGAAAACGACTTCAAGAGCCGACGTATCGTGGAATGTATTTTGTTCCTCTGAACGCTCCCATCCCGAGTCCGCATCAATTCAGGTCCTCCAAGATGAAATTACGCACTGCTAAACGAACTGATCAGGAAAGGGAAGGGATAAATCTCAGCAACGGCGAACAGTGAATAACGAGTATTCTCAGTCTCGCTGAGAATCTATTTCGAGTGATGATATGCATGTAGGTGTACTTGAAGTCGTGGTGGTGGTGGTTGAAACGAACCCGCGAGCAAACCACGATGAGATCAGCGGGGATACAGTCTATACCTATTGTAAGATGGAGGAGAAGACCTCGAAGAGAGAAATATTCAAATATGCTACGAGCTACGATGGCACCTTTTGCAACAGAAATTCATCGTCCCATCGTCGCGTGGTGACCCTAGACCCCTGAATGTGTTCAGGGTGTATTGTTCGTTCAGTTTCTAGAAATATTCATTTTTCCTTGGTTCGAACTCAGCTCTCAAGTTTCCTCTCAGACAACTGGCTTCCCCAGCTGTCCGCGCATTCGGCCACTGCTGGGGGCCGCTAGGGCCTATCTGTCGACCCGCCGACCGAGTGCCGGGACAGTTATTCGAGTGACTTTGGATCCGGATCTCGATTCCGGCCGAATTCCTAAAAGCCACGACGAAATACTCACTGAGACGGTGGGAATGTCGAGGAGTAACCAATCAATCACGCCAACCTGTCATCACAATCTCACCAGCCGACTTCCGAGAGTCCTTGCTTCTCAACCTATATCACGGTCCACCTCGTCTCCAGGCTTTCTTCCTCTTTCTTTGTCAATGTTGATCCACAGTGACTTTTCGAATCCCGAATTCACTCATGCCATTCGGATGGGGTTGATCAGATTCTCTGTGTTGGGGCCTCTCTTTGTCGGCTGCTGCTCATCATTTGTTCTTTTGTTACGTCTAATTGCACTTCTGTTTCTCTTTTGATCCTCAATCGACACTGGCTTCGCATGATCACCACATGTACGATCAAATGGTGCAAATTTTGGTGCAGGAATTTCGCTCGTTTCGTTTCGTGCTATCGTCTGCCTATGTTTTCAGCGGTGTACTGCGCACGGGGCTCGGGATGTGCTGCGTGGCTGGTAATGTTGCGTGATTACCGGATGGGTCTACTGCTGAGAAGCAACAGTAGAGTCGAGTTGGGTGTACTCTTGACTAGCCTCCGTTCCTTCGGGAGCTGCTCCCTTGTTCAGTCCCGGAATGGGGATGTTGGGCATATTGGGCAGTTGCACTGGAATGGCCCCCTTCGCCTTGGTCAGGACGCCTCCAACCTGGAAAACGAAAGACGAAACGGTTGGTCGCGGTTCGGAAAGCGAAGAACGCTGCTGCTCCGCTCTCGAGTCCAAAGGTCCTGATCTTCTCATTTCGGACGGACGGGAAGCTTCGGTGGATATTTAGAAGCTCATGACTCTGAGTCGGCCGTAGCAAGAACCAAGCAAGCTGATCGATGAAGGAGTAAATCGTTGATCGCCGTTAGGCGCCGATCGGAAACGGGCTTCGTCATTCCGCGACGCAAATCACGTTGCGACGCGCAGGATATCCATTCGTACCTTATTGCCGATGGCGGCGCCGACGTTTCCGACGGCGCTCCCGATCGAGAAAGGTTGCTGCGGAGGATCAGGGAGACCTTGTTCTGTAACGAAAAGAGAGGTTACACCATGAGTTGCCGTAATTGTTCAGAGTGTCGACAGTCATCCGCCCACGGTTTTTTGTGCGCTCGATTCGAGGGAAGCTCTCTCCTGGAAGGGCCTTCTATCTCCTCTTACCCTAGAGCGAAATCCAAGCGCTTACAGCGGTCGCCCCAGACCATCAAAAGATAAGAACGGTCGGATGTCTGAGGAAACCCTTTGAGCGTTCGCGGCGGCTAGACGAGGGAATGCGCTGCGGAACGGAGGGTTGGCCAACATCTTCTCCTCCCGGCTCACGTGTCTCTCTAGAAGTCTTACACGACTATTTGATACAGCTGTCACATAGCGGGCAGTGCCACCGTTCAAGCTGTGTTTCCTCTCTCGGGATTCGAGAACTAGGTCCATTCAGGAAGCCAGTGAAGTCGTCGAGAGGAGTTCAACTGGGTCCGAGTTGTCAGTATCGATTTCGTTCAGTTCCGGCGGGGACGCGGGTCGAGATACCATGCAAGAGAGACGATCGCAGTCGAGATCTGATGTTTCGACCCCTTGTCGACATCGTGCATAGGTATGGCCACCGCGCACCGAAATTTTCGCTCGTAAGCTGAGTTCTCAACGTGAGTCTTGCTGAGATGAGCAAAAAGGGCAACTGGTGGATGTGTCTATGTCCGTGCTCCGCAAGCGCATACCCTGGTTCCACGAGAGAGTCGACCTTTCCGGTGGAGACATCCGCACGAGGAGGATTAGAAGCCAAGATTTCCATCTTGAAAGAGATCGCTTCCCGAGACTAGCAGATGAGAATTTGAAGAGGATATTCACTCCACCAAAGAGCTGTTTCCCCGGGGATCATCCTCGACTTCAAATTCGTCCCCTCCCCTAGCGTCGTCTGACTCTCGAGCTGGTTGGGTTCAGCAGGGACGAGAAGTCAAAGAGCTTCTGGTCGCTTCGAGACTCGAGGAAACTATGCGTTTTTTGAATCATGCGACAACTCCTAGGAGGAGGCTTCCCACAGAACATGGTTGACTGTGTGGGGCGGCCTGTTTTTCGTTCACGCACGGGTTATTGGGGATCCCACAGAACGGACGCTTTGCAGCACTGTATCGCCAGGACTCAGCCTCGATGTTCCCAGTTGAACTCGAGTGGACCTGGTTTCTCAACTGAACGGAAAACGGAAATTCAAAATCTTGGATGCACCCAAGATAGACGATGGAGTCCCATAGCGACTTTGCTCGCCACCATGAGCTCCCATTGATTCTCTCGTTGTTTTCACTGTTTTTCTATCCCCCGCGATTCTAGAAGGAGAAATGATGAGGACAACATTCGTTCAGCTCACTGTGCTGCCCAATTTCGGAAGTGAGTTTTTCGTACATGTCCCACCGTGACGGCTCAAACTTCACAACCCCCGGAAACGTGCAGATCCGATTTTCGTTCTTCGAATTCATCGCCCAAACCGGTCCTCGGAGGTCCTAAGAGGCGCAACATTATAGAGCTCGTTGCGATAAACATTTCCACCCCTTGTGAGATGGTAGTCTTATCCCTATCGCTTCAATGCTATGAAATTCCGTATTCTGTTCGATGGCAATGCAGATTTACACATGAGGGTTTCCATTGGCTAGCACCACTCTTCCCGTTCGCACTCACCCTTCGGGAGAGGCCGCTTCGCCCTTTGTCTAACTGAGTGAACAACTGGCTAGTTGTCAACACCGTCGTATGGCCGTGAGAGCGAACTCTCACACCCCCCTCCTCGCAAAAGGCAATGATCTCAACGCGTGATCAGAGAGCTCGAGCCGAGAATTTGATCAACTTACGTGCCGATTCCAATATCCATCAACTGCCAGTCGACATGAAGATATAAATTGTAAGGAATGGCGGTCTCGTCCGAGAATGCCTCTTCGTACTGTTCGCATGGTTCTTCGCTCCGACCGTTCCCTACGGAATCGAGCCTCACGAGTCGTTCGGAGAGAGTCGTTCATGCTTGCACGTTACTGCATTTTTGCTTTCGACAAGGTCAACCTGTCGAGGAGTTCCAGACGGCCATCGGGCGAACGTCGATGGCGCTCGGAAATCACATCGGCAGATACACGACCGCTTCTGAATCGCGGAAAACGACACTTCGTTCGCTCAGAATAGAAATGACCGAGCACGAGTCGTGCCGTGTTTCACGCCGCGCGTTCCGGGCCGAACTCGATATTCGTCGTTCATATCGACGAACGGACGGCGAAAGCTTGGAGTGCTGGCTTTGACAGCTCACCTCGGTTACGTTTGAGTTCCATTTTCTGCAGGAGGATTGCGTCCCACTCTTCGTCGGTGGACACCATCCTCCGCATCTTGTCGAACATCGTGAGTTGGATATCGCCATCGGCCACTGCAGCTGCGGGTTGAGGGGCCGCAGGCGCTTGGGCGGTATAACCGGAATCTCCTTCCATCTCTTTACTTCACTTTGTTGTCGAGAGTCGTCGTTCCACAAATGAAGTAGACTTCCGATCGAGTTCTTCACCGTAAGCGATTTGCACAAGGCAGAGGCACAAGCTTGCTACGGACGCGCTTCTGTCTACGGCTCCGAACTGCTTCGTATATCGCCTTCACTCTGCCATTGGTTCTCTCGGGTTGGCGCGAATCCTCAGTGCCTGCTCGAGGGCCACGTGACCTCTGCGGGACCCTGCGGGAGTCCCTAAGCTTTAAAGACGAACTCCAGGGGGCGCTTCCGAGCACCAGTTGATGGCTCGCGTCCCTTTGCCCAGCAGGGAAGGGGTGGGGAGGGCCCCGCGGCGAAGCCCCGTGCCCCTCCGCGTCGTCCCTTATTCCGCCCGTAGCGAACTGCCAACGTTTCTCCAAGGTTTGAGGCCAGCCCGAACAGAGCTGCACGGAACTTCACACTAACTCTCGGCTCTGATTCAATCGCCTTCACTTAGCTCAGCTACTTCGCGTAGTTAGGAATTAACAGAGTTCGCCCCGGCCCACTCGACTAAAGCCTTCCCGGATCGCCTACTTCGTCCTTCCGTTCGTCACACGCCCGTCGCGCTGGGCACTCGCGGGGAACGAGGGGGTCGAATCGACGAGAGCGCAACCATATCTGAGTCAAGGATTGAAATGTTCGCGCGCGAGCCCGAACACTCTGCAGGGGTGAAGTCATCGCCGTGTTGTGCTGCGCCGAACGGCGAGATCTTGTCAGGCACCGCTGAGCAGATACGCGAGAAAGCTTTCGCTGAAACAACGTACTCCTCGGATGCCTTTGGGCTCTGCCGCTGAAATAGAGTTTCTATTTGGTCTTACTGAGTGCGGCTTTGCTCTGTTTGGCCTCCTCCGTATTAGCTTAAGCCCTCAGCGGATATCCGGCCACACAATGCCGAGCCATCTTCATGGCCGCGCAAGGGATGCCATGAAAGGAAACAAGTCGCCTCAGTGACAACCCGCTCTCCGATTGCGAAATTTCCGATGCACACGATGAAGCCCCGGTTTCGTTTTGCCGTGCGAGTTTCCTCCAGCTCTTCAGGAGTTGCTCTTCCTCATTGTTGGGATGATTGAAATCGATAAACTTCTTGAGTGCTGCTCTAAGCATGAACTCTAAGGCTTCTCGTCGCTCTGAATATCGATTTGAGTCACGGGTTCGCTTTGAAAACAGTTCGGTCCGACGGTCGTTAAGATATTTCTCCATTGGCCACGGACTCGAGTTCATCATCTTTCTCCGAACCCTCTCTGCACCGGCACTGCACGCAGTGTCCGTTACGGAGTCTAGCGTTTCATCCTCGTCTCAGGGACATGCTGCCCTGCCCTCTCGAAGATCGTATATTTGTGACACAAATATATCTCCATAAATGTTTTCCCGGTGTTTCATTACGTTTCCCGGGATATACTGCTACAGCTCTATCAAGTGATTAAGTGTGTCGTGTTGGTCGTTCCCGATTAACAGCCGAAAAACTCCCCGCTACGATGGGAATTCATCCCGAGCGATGACACGTGATCCTACTCTCTGTTCGCCAGAAAAATCTCTGATTCTGATTGGTTTCAATGGGAGCCAAAGCTTGAGACGAGTCCTTCAAATGAGCTGCGAGGGACCCCCAACAGTGCTCGGCAGCGTTCCGGTCCGTTTCGAAGGTTTCAGCATCTACGGGATGCGTCCATCCAAGCTTTTAGGCGCACACTTCTTGCGAGTCTCAGACGCAAAGGCGTCGTTCCTTTGAACAATCATCGCAGCATTCTAAAATTTGCTCGGAGGAGCATATCGGTCAAATGGGGTGTAGCTGTCATAAGTTCTCCAACAACTCCCAGGAATGGTTGAAGGAGCCCACTCGGAGGGAGTTAATTACATTCCATGGAAATCCCTTGGCTACAAGACAGCAAGATCAGTGCTGGACGAGCTCGTCAATCGAGTTATACAGAGCAAGGCCAGCTTCCGCGGTTCCTAGAGTTCATCAGGGCTCATAGAAGAATTCCGTCCGCATTCTGCTCAGCACGATGCCTCCCGTGGTTCCCTGCTCACTCTTCGCCTCAAGGAATAAATACCACTGTCGATCACGACAGAAACATCGGCTTCGCGGCTCCTCGCCCTCATTCGTTTCAGAATCATAGAGACTCGAGGTTCGGGATCAGTCGTTCGCGAAGAGAACCCGAACATATTGGATCCTCTTCGCCGAATTTCCGCGGTTCATCAGAGTCCTTCGAGGACACATGAATTTGTCGAAAGATTCGTGAGGGCCTGCATCGTGAAGTCTTCCTGTTCAAAGGAGGATCAGCTGTGGTTATGATAGTTGAATGAAATCGCAACTCTTCCAGGGGTGGGAGCCTTAGCTACATCATCTGATGACCTTGAGCTACTGTTCGCGGAAAGGTTTGTGACATTACCCCGTGGTGGCGTGCGGAGAATGCGTTCTCGCTTGGAAAGCACACTAGTGAACTCACATGGTGGAGCTAACGCGAGGCTCTTGGGCATACTCTACAGCAAAGTGCTTCTTTGCCGTCATGACACACTGCACAAGAACGTAGGCTGGCCGAGATGGCTCGCCGGCAGTGGAGCACAATATTGCAGCGCAATCAGGGGGCTATTCGCGGGTTTCAGTCGTCGTCGTTGTTTACAAAGAGCAGTGCGAACTGGGAAAGCTCTCGGGGGAAGGAACGGAACCAGCGACCAGGAATGATTGATATCGATCTCGTAATGAATTATTGTCAACAGCATCCGCACACGCTGGCGAGCTTTGGCCACGGTGGAGTCCGCGGCAGCTCGATTGTGATTTCGTCGTCCTGAATCAAGAGGGAGTCTCCGCGACCCTGGACCCTGTTCTCCTGGTGATATGGGTTGGGCTTCATAACTTGGCTCGTTTATCGGTCGGTGCTTCGAGTGGAGATCCAGTCGAACTTCGGCGCACCGCGGCTGAACGCCGTCTCTGATCAGAGATTCCATCCACGGTTGTTATTGAATCGAGCCCGCGCTTCTAGCTCGGCGGGAGCACTCTACCCGGCGGGGCTACGACCGCTCGGCCGATAGTTTGAATCCCAGAGCTGCAGTCAAGAGGATTCCGACCACAGATAACGCGAAGGTTTGCAAGGTCCATGAAAAGCTATTAACGCCCAGCGCTCTTGCTGGATAATTTCGTCCAGCTTTTCGGTGCCCTCAACTCCGATCGAAGACGCCGACGTCAACAATAAATAGCGAACATTCGTCTTTATTCAGCTCTGTCGCATCGTCGTTAAATAAGATTCCCTTCCAATGTTTGTACATCGCCTGACTCTCGTTCGAACGGATGGTTGTTCGCATGGGCTCATCGGTCAAGCTGCTCCAGTTTTCCTCGGAAGGGCGGCAGCGGTCTGCGTCGAAAACCCGGCTGCGGATCCGTCCTCGTTTAGTCGCGCTCGTATTATCCGAAGCTCTCCGCGGATCTGCCAGCTCACGATGCTGGGGCATCTTTTTGGCAGCAGCCAGAAGATGTAACATAGGACGCCATGGAGGAAACTGGCTGTGTTCCGTTGCCAAATCCGATGAGTCTTACACAATTGTTGTGTCAGTCTCCCATCACATATCGATTGACAATGTCATTCCTGCGACGCTCCGGCGTCCAGTTGAGCAAATCGAACCGATGACCTATATCGATCGATATAATAGAATTGTCATGTCTTTCCAGTTCATACGGACGTAGCATTTTTTCGAATGGGTGACGCAGGAACCCCAATTCCTCCCAACTATGCAATGCCACGTCGGTGAATACAGCTGATCGAAGTCCTGCTTGATGGCCTCGGCCACGTGTTTTTCACTGCCGTACAGACGGATCGCTTGTAACGCGGATTGTACGGCGGTTTTTTGCATTTCTAAAGGCATGTCAGCCGCCTGCAATTATTTTGAGAGAGATGCTTATTTTCCTAGGATCTGGCGAGATTAGTGGAAACGTCGAACATGCTCCACAGACGGAGCCGCGTTTCCGGGCCCGCTCTGCGCTCTCAGCGCGGTGTCAACGATCGAGGACGAATTCGGCGAAAGTCCTTCGAACTCGGCGTGCGCACAAACCTGGATTTGGAGTTCGCCGTCATTTCGGAGAGGCTCATCTAGTATACTTGTGGCAGTGTTCTGCGGTGCCCAAGAGCGCCTCTCGAGGGCTCCGAGTCCGCCTACCACTCCGTTCAAGCTCATCGGATGGACTCGCACAGCTGCAGAGTGAACTGAAGGCGCTCGATTGATCGGCGAGCCGCTGCAATGCACAGAGTTCCCTCATTCCGACGGAGTCGCAAAAAAAACGAATATCGACAACTCTCCCCAGCGGTGGAGGCGTGGTTCGATGGTCGGTCGATCGGTCGTTACAAATCGAAACACGGAGAACCAATGCGGCCGATGTTGTCAGAAGTTACCGAAGCTCAGGAGGGAGAGAAACAAGGGGAGATAATCCTGCTCAAGGTTCAGATGGACTTGGGAGAAATTCAACGATTCGCTCACATGAAAGGAGCGGGCGAGCTGAGCGGGTACGCGGACCCCGGCTTCCTCAGCGTGGAGTAGGCTTTGTCCAGAGTATCGGGTTTTAGCTCCTCCATGCGCTCGGAGTACATTTCGGTGCTGTACTCGCCGTAGATATCGCCCTTCTTGCTGCGCTTGTAGAAATGGATGATATTCGCCACCGAGTAGACCCGCAAACCGGTGAGGAAGCCGACGATCACCGAAACAACGATATCAGTTGTCGCCGTCGATGACTGACCGGAAAAAGGAGAAATCGCGAATGAGTTCATGATAGCTCTCAAAGGACTCCTTCTGATAACTTTCGAGACGAATCACCTTCAGAGTGGCCAATCGGAAGGCGGCCATGGCTGGGAAGTGCTCTATCTCGGCTGGTGAGGGAATCCTCAGGTCTGAGGGATACTGTTTGTCCCTGATTAGGAACTGTAAGAATTGAGAAAACTTTAGTCATCGAGCAAAGGGGACAAACTCAACGGAACTTCGGTCGACGGGAGATTCTGTCAAACACCGCTCGTCACAATCCCGTTGCCGGGATCGTAGTCGTGACTGAGACTAATTGACTCCACTCACGAAACGGCATTCGCGCGAAGACGGGTTCTGCCCTCGTCCAGCTGCGAAAATGGTCCAGGATTTGTTCGGAAGACTTCGTTCGGATGTCACCAGAGGAACGAAACGACGGAAGGCTCTAACTCGTTGCTTTCCGCAAACATGATACTGAAATTCCGGCCATCGAAAACTGCAACGACTCGCAGTGGTTCTCCAGCCTAAATACTCGCCATAATAATCCGAAGCAAGATGAAGCCCGCACTTGCCGCGATATCCACCGCAGCAAAGATTGACAGTAGCAGAACGGTCCGGAGAGGAACGCTCCCCTGGAATACAGATGACATGGCCTGAATTTTCTTGGAAATCTTGCAGGAAAAGCCGGGAGGAGTAGGAATGTTGAAACTTCAGCTCCCACGAGTCCCAACCGCGCTTGACGAGGAACGAGAGGTCGCGACAGATTCGCAGAGCGATGGAGGAAAATGTCTCCCGGACTTACATCATCCTTGGCCTGTTTGAGGGCGAACACCATCCACCACCAAGATAAGATGTACACAAGTACGAAAATCGCACTCAAGATCAGTATCGTCCGGGACGCAGTGAGCTCGCCTGGAAAGAAGGCATGATGGAACAAACGCAGCATTATCGTTCCGGAAAGGTGGAAAGGTTCATTGGAAACTCGAAGTAAGCGTTGAGATTAATTTTGCTCCGACGTTACTGGGGTTACTCAGTCCTGACGAATATCGGGAGCCATTGGCGCGCAGGTCGGCCGGTTTTCGGAAAAACCAGATGGGCCTCAAACCGGCTCGTCCCTACGTCGCACGCCCGAAAAGAATGGTTCCCACTCGCCAAGTCATAGGAGAATCTGCCGAAGGAGCCAGACCTGAAGTTTTCGCGCTGAAACCCTGTCAATTTCTGGAGCCCACGGAGCGTGCACTTGGGGAATCAGAACCTCTGGCATCTGGGTTCGAGGGCTTCTCTCCCCAGGTGGACTCTAACCCCAAGCTCGGTGCCCAGAATCTCCATGTCAGAAGACCCTCCTCCTGTCTGAATTCCCGGCAGGATCCGGTTCGGCCCCGCGCTCTCGGTAGGCTCGAGTATTGTGATCCCGGTCAGTGAGAGGGAAAAGACCGGAATCCGTCGCGAGTAGTAAGAATTTCGACTGAGCTTTTGTACCTAAGATCTTTCGAATGGGCGCGGGAGGAGCGCACTCGGAGATGACTTCGTAGCTGCAGGTCAGCCTCTTTAACTGCTTATGTGAATGTCCCGAGGATCATTCAAGATGTGTGGCAAATTCTCCACATGGCGCTGGTCACATCCGGGTGGAATGATGCGAGGGAATGGTGACACAAGATTCTAGAAACGGTCGTGTCCAGAATATCGGCACCGACGCATGCTCTTAGGCCCTCACTTTGCCGCCAGTGTGAAGCCCTGTCGTGATTTTCACTTGAGGTTCTCGTCCGCCCAAACAGAACGTCTTACCGAACCTCGAGTACGACAGATTAATGCTTTACGGCGAGCGGCGATCCGATTGAGAGCATCTTCTCGCATATCGGTGGCTATTCTCTGACAGAAAAGCCCACCGTTGACAACAACGTAATCGTCGCTCGACGGCACTCCAGCAGTTCGACATTAGCTGCTTTGGACCGCTGGCTGGCTGGCCGCTCGCCGAACTGCTCGCCTTCTGGCGGACGATATCGTCATGTTAACTCGGCCATCGCATCTGGGCGATCCGGTCGTGGCTTCTTTTGCCACAGTTTCCGCATCGGTTCGCCTGTTCGGGCGGAACGCCGATCGACTTCTGCGGCAGCTTGGTTTCCTGTGTTGATATCTCCCTTCTTTCCGGCATGGCAGAAGTACGTTTCGCAGTTGCTGTGTCGCGCGCTGTACGTGGACCTCAGACGAGAGAGATCGGATCCCGACTTCTCGATCTTAACAATCCGCGGCGTCTTAGATCCGTTTCTCGGGACACATCTGGTTCCTTGGCCGGCCGACGGAATACGGATGGCGTGCGAGTGACTCACTTTGAATTGCAATCAGCGGGCTCTTTCCGAAAATTAGCTCGTCCTGGCCACATCTACAGATTCTAGCTGTAGCGAGTCCCGGCCGTTCCCATCGATCTTTCTGACGTTGAAAGTTTTTGACGTCCCAAGAAAGTCCGGAGACGGTAGTTACCGGAACCGCTCGTGATCAGCGCTTCCGTTGTGCAGTGTTTTCTTCATATTCCGAGCGTTAGAGTGGCGCGCTTGGAAAGTGCTCCATTCAAACGGGTTCTCTTGTACTGCGCTGAAGGATCAGAACGCGTTGGGATGCTCGTCCGCAAATTGATTCGATAATCGTGAGCCGGCGTTACGTAATTCTTCCTGGTCTTTCTTGGAGCCAAGACTTTCAGATGGACGAAATAGTTTTCTCGAGCATCTATAAACTTGAGCTAAACAACGCCGTTATCTGATTCGCGCCGCTGGAAAATTCGCAGCGCGGGGAAGTCATGAAAGGGTCGTTGTAGTTCCGACTTGGAACGTCTTCATGATCGCGATCATCGGAAGCGAAACGTGAACGGTCTTGATCAACAACAGTGACCCATGACTCGAGCCTTTCAATACTTGCCGTTTCTCGCTCAGCGATAGTTCGGATTCGGAGTAAGAAGCCCCAAGCACACCGTAGGGCTCTATCGAATCTCGGTGAACAAGTCCTTCCAGTTGATGCTCGTGCGTAGTTTTCTCCGGGGCACTTCTGACGGTTCCGGCTGCTGCCGCTGTCGCTTTGTGAAGGAGGTCCGGACAGTCGGAAGTCGATTTTTACGCGGAGATGGCGGACAGGGGGCCGACAGTCTGTTCATTTGTGAAGTTGACGTTTGCAATTGACGCTTTTCAGGCTGGGGCTCGTTTTTTGCGCTCGGACATGTGAAAAGGGAGACGCAACGATGACGAACGTATCGAATCTCGTTCGGGAGTCAGAACGTTTGACGGAGCTCATCGGAGCGTGAAATTCGCATCTTCAACGAAACCGTTACAAGAGCTTACGCAACAAAACGTAGACTTCCTCGAACGCCATCGCGTGTTTCGATCAGATGTTCCCGACCCGCGATCACACCAATCAAATTTTCCAAATCCTGCTTTCGGCTACAATCGATTCTCTACGAGATAATTGCAGTCGGCGACAGAGAATCTGGTTTAACAACTGCTCATCTCGGCTGTTCAAAGGGAGGGGGGGGGGAGTGGGAGCGAGAGCTTACCGATGAAGATTTGAATATCCTGTCTCAGGATGGATCTGTCTCCCTGGGTGAGGTCTTCGAATTGTCCTAGCCAGTCGAATTCGACGACTTTCAAGAACTCTATTTCCCTCGAGGCCTCCATCAATCTTGCGATGATGAGAATCAGCCCGAGGATCGACAAGCCCTGCAAAAAAAAAAAAAATCAAATTCCAGAGTTGAACTTGTCGATGCAATCGCAGGGAGCTGGAATCCCGATTCCCGATCCACAGAGAGAGAGAGCCCGGAACTAGAACTCAACGGGAATCATCCCTCGCTTTTCCCGAAAAAAAAAAGTTTGACGCTTGCAAGTCAAAACAGAACCTTGAATCCTTAAGGGAGCTACAACAATGGATTCAGATGGTCACAGCGAGCGATTTTTCTTTTGGAAAGTGATGGAGTGCTATTTGCTGGGCTCCAGTGCGTTAGGAAGCGATCTGAGCGATGATTGTGAGAATTCTTCTTTGGCATATTGTGGTCACCGCGCATTGAGCATAACAGCCCATGACGCTTCGCGACGTCAACGTCTTCCTTTCACAGTTTTACTGTTCGCTGCTTCCCTTCCGAAAGGCGCCAGCCGGGGATTTGATATCGATCACTCAACTTCGGCCGGCTCTGAAAAGCTGTTCTGTTCTTTTCCCCCAATCGAGGACCAAGAGAGGGAGAAAACAGAGCTTGTTGCGCGGAGCATTCCAGTCGATGCATTTCGTGAGAACAATGTCGTTGCTGGACAAACCGAAAGTGCGAACGCTATTCCCTGACAATCTGAAGTCACAATTCAGAGTCAGAGCGAGAACGTTCCCAGCGGCGAAACTGGATATTTCGTCAGCTGCACGAGAAATTCCGTTTCAGGGGGCTAGCGTGTAAACGGACGAGAAGTCATCTCGTTCGGAATTAGCGTACATCGATGTAGGTCAAACCGGAGCGCCCGAAGGACGGAAGGGTTTTTCACAGAGCGTTTTGCAACGTAAAAACATCCAATCCCGTTCTCCCCCATTGTCTGTGTCGATGTCTTCTCCCAGTGTCCGTGTAAGTGAAGAATCGCCCGTTCAACTTCGCGATACTTCATGAAGAAACCATTAGCAGGGGCGGGCGGTGCTTCTAGCATTCGATTCGTTCCGAATTCGTTGTGGTTGGAGCTTTGAATGAAGTACCCGACGAGCTGGTGTTGGAACAGTTTCCCGATGATCTCGAAAACCGTCTCGCGGTACGACAGAAAGCAAACTCCTCGAGAAATGAGGGAAGGGGTCTCCGCGAGGATTTGACGAACGGAACCTCATGGTTCTTCATCCGAAGGGAGAAACGCACGTTCGTGACTCACCATGGAATATTTGCACGTCTGGATGGTGGCTCCTCGCAGATCGAGGGTCATCTTGAAACGAGATCGGTCGAGGACAGCTCGGAATGAAAAAAGGTACTCCGCGTACCGGCCTTATGAGCTCTCAACAATCGATACTTGCACCATGAGTTAGTCGGGTAACGAGACGAGGAAATCAAACGCAGCAGATCCACACACTTTCCATCCTAGATACTCTTAGCACGAGGCCGTACCAAGAAGAGACGCGCGATTCGGACCCGAGGTCCAGCGGGTTGCTCCGAAAGAGAAAGTGCTCTTCTGCTCGACAACAGCGGCGAGGGGCGCATCTTCTCTTGCCTTCTTCTGCAGCGATCGACGCGGGCCATGCTTCCTTTCTTGCTTTTTGTCTGATTATTTGGAGAGGAGGAAGCCTGCGCATCGAAGGAATTTGGAAAATTGGCGAATTCCGACGGCGTTGAAACATCGTGGACTACCTCTTGTCATGAGTTCTCATTGCTCCGGGTATCCATCTATAAGGCCGGGATCTGAACACTTCATCCAGAAATGGCGGTTCCGCAGGGAAGTGCTTTTGGCCGAACGCGATCAGGATCGCACTGGGTCGGACAACGTCTTTTGTCTCAGAGTTCACTGGCTCGGAGAGAGTAGTGCGCTCTCGAAGCTCCGAACAGCCTCGCGAGGCCGACAACGACCCCGGAGCCTGTCGCGAACAGATACTTTCCTCGTTAGTCGCACGCAGGTTTCCCAGTATGCTTGTCACGTGGAGGTGAGCGACGGAGAACTCACAAATTCGGTACTTGTTCTCCCCATCTTCGGGCCGCCGGAAAATTGCCCTGGGATTCTGACAATGCTTCTGTCGCCCGGCGTTAAGGGCCGTCGGTGATTCCGTTGCTCGAAGAGGGTTTATTTGGTTCGACGTATTATTGCTCCAGAATGTAAGGCCTACATGGTTCGGTAGAGGAATCTGTTTTTCGAAAGCTGAAGAACGCAAATCTGGAGAACGGCCGTTTCTGCAAGTTGTTTCGATGACCCAATCATCTCGAAGAAGGAAAAACAGTAGAATGAGCAAGCAGCGGAATCGCTTCTGCAGTCCACCAAGGTAATTCTGCTGACCACAAAGGATGCTGGAGGAAAACGGAACGACGCGAATTATGATTCCTGGTGGGATCATTGACTGCATTCTGTTGGAGCAATACCGTTTATAATGTCTGGAAGTGATGCCGCACCTCATGGGCTAACATCGGTATCAAGCACCGATTTCGCTCGGTTAATAAGATGAGCCTGCTGGTATATGTTTGGGGTCTGACCACGCACAAATCAGAGAAGGTCATGGATCCGAAAACCGTCGCTCGCTGTCAGAGAAATTGTATACTTCAGTTTTATGGCACGGAATATCAGAATAGTCATTCTGGTCATCTGCGTCGACTGCAGAGGCTTTGCTGATGGTACTCCGTTTCTCTCGAATGTGGGTTGTCAGGACGACCACTCAGCTCCAATTGGAGTTCAACGATGATGCACATCGTCTTCTTCCCTCCAACCCAGCGCGTCTCTGTAGAGGTGATTAGAACCTGGTCTGGAACCGGTTTAAACTCTAGAACTCCCAAATGGGCATTTCGCATCATCGAGGCGTCGGTTTGAGTGCGCCGTGACAGTTTGTTGGACACGAGCTCAACAATTATTCGTACCGAAAGTTCGACAAGCTGGAACTTCTGGGCTTGAATACTATTCGCGTTAAGAAATGATCCGTGGCAATAGTATTGGAGAACTGACCCGGGCTGTGATTGGTCGCATTCGCGTACGCGTTTCGGTCGCAGTCGGCTTCTGATCGGGTACTTCTAATCGGCGTGCACCAATCGGAAAGAGGAGACGATACCGCCTGAAACTCACTCGTGGAGTCGGGACTCCCCAACCGAGAGCCCGCTCTCAAAGAGCCGGCCCGATGTTGATCCACCTTATTGTCGGCAATTCTTCTTGCGGGAGCTCTTCCTCGGCTCAATCGTCTCTGGGGCATGACTCCGAATTCTTTCTTAGCTGCCGTCCCGGCCTTCGATTAAGCTTGGGCCATGTACATAGGGAGGCCAGGAGCAACCTCTCACGGAGGGAACTTCCCGAAATTCCTGAAAATAGCATCCCAATCGACCTGAAGAGACAATGTTACGGATAGTTCTGTACTTCCCACGCTGGACGCATTAATTATATTAGGGTCCGACGATTTTGTCCCCGTCTGGGGGAGTTCTGCGTTGAGGGGCTTACATTTCATTTGACCCACACCGCATCGAGACATGTTCGTCGGATGCGAGATTTCAGGCTCGGGTCGGACCTGCAGCTCGAATTCTCTTGGAGGTGCCGAGATCGTAACCAGGGACGATGATAAAATCTTCTTCTTGGGGAATGACGTCCCATTCAGCGCGAAAAGACTACTGCGATCCAACTCCTCTCAAGAAACGATTAATGGACAGGACCGGGGAAGAGTTCTGACCCGAGTCACATGCAGATATGCTAGTATCGATCAGAAAGAGGAAACCCGGAATGCGGGAATCAGAAACCAGAATATGGAAGTCAGTCGGTTGGAATAGGAGAAGTATGACTTTGATGAATCTATGAGAGACCAACTGAACGAGAAGCGGTTCTGGGTCTCAACAAAACTCTTAATTTTGTCGGTCAGAACAGCGCTCAGTCCCGGAAACACAATCTGTGGGCTCACTCTGGCACTCGGTTCTTCCCTTGGAGAGAAAGACTGAGACTCGCCGGTGAGGGAGACATTCCTCGGGGATTTGGGAAGGTGCTCCTCATGAGATTTGGGACATTCCCAACACAAATCCCCGAACAGCTCTATAGGAGGCCGAACTGAATGCAAGCCCTCTTCTGTGGGCATTAGCCTGCGGCTCCAGAGACATTGGCCCTCGCAGTTTGCCTGTTCCCCGCGTTCCTTCGATCGCAGTCTCGGGCTAGCCTTGGCGTTCATTGGGGCACGAGCTCAAGTACCTTCCGACGGAGGTACTTCGGAGGTCACCCGAATCCCCCTTCCTGCCCCAGCTTCCACTCAAACTTTCTGCGTTTCGGACGACGCGTTTTCTCGGCTATTTATTGGCAACCTCCGTATGTTGCAAGGTGATCCACTCTTTTGCGGCGAGAGCTGAACCGTCGACGTAAGCTGCATCTACCAAGCGGTAGTTCGGTGACCGAGGGCAGTTCTAGCTCAGAACACTCGTTGATTTCTCTCATCATGCGGGCAGAACCGAACGATGGCTCGAATCGAGTCGCTGTATGAGTCACCCTATTTTGCTATGCTGACTGAATCTCGCTCGGATTAGAACTGCTTGCAACCAGACTCAGACGAGGGCACCACAAGCAAGCGAAATTTCATTTCGCTTACTCGATTCGCGGCTACTTGACCACGAACGCCTAGTTTGACGCTTCAAATATATGTATCGATCACTCGAGACTAGTGATGAAATATTCGATTGGACCTCTCCCAACCCTTTTCCGAATGATCCCACGACGCTCATAGACATGGAGCTCTCTACAACGCTTTTTCTTATGTTCATAGAGGAGAGAGAAATGCCTGTCGCACGCACCAGTAATCCTGGCACATCCCTGGCCAGTGAGGGGCTTGCACCCTCGAAAACTCCCTCCTCCAACTTCGGGTGTCTGGGGACTCAGAGAGGTTTCTCCGTTTGGTATAACTTCCAGGACATTCGGGGCCAGCGATCTTCGGGACTACTGTACGCTAGCTATGTTCTTTACTCTTCTCAACTTCTTGGTCATCCTCTCATTTTGTTCTCCACGCTCTCTTCTAGGCTGTTCCCCTGGCGGTCCTTGCCGCGGGAACAGCTCGCCAACCCTGGTGTTGCCTTCGTAGGCTATCTTTCTTCCGGAATATACATTCGACCTTCCTCGTCAGTCTTTTCCACTCTTCTTCAGATTTCTGCATGTGTTCCACTGATTGCGGTATCGAGTTTGCTCCTTGATGGCCCCTCGGTTGACTTAGTGCAGCGCACGTGATCACCTTGTGGTGGGCATCATCTTCGTCCCCGGAGCCGCAGAGTGTGCAGTGAGACGAGTCTGCCTTACTCATCCTGAACAGGTATTGCTGGAAGTTTCCATGATTCGTCAGCACCTGCGTGGTGCGGTAAGTGAGGTCTCCGAAGTCTCTTCCCACCCAGGTCTTGATATTCCTTTTACAACGCTTGGCTTGTCGTCACTCGGTGATACTTGGGTAAGCTTCGTGAATGGCAATATAACTTGACCTCCAATCTGACCAGAGGTCCCACAACTGCTTTGTCTCCAATCTCTCGCGACCTTAGTATTTAGGGCGCTCAGCGTTTGCTCTTTCTTTGTTCCAACCAACACCTGGGGCCTTGAATCGGTGGAGCTGCATTGAGGTCGCGGAGATCATCGGTCTTCGGAAACCTGAATCCGGAGAGCTAAAATGAATGAATGAGCTCCACGAATGATAGCAAAGTTCAAGACGTATTAACTCCGAGCCTCTGGAGTCATGGATGCTGTGCGTAATTTGAGTTCGAGTGGAGTCCGAGCGAAATGTGCGAACAAAGTTACAAGCTCATCAGAAGGAGTTGAGATAGGATTCAACAAGACCATTGCAGATCAACTCGAACCTTATTGACCCATACGGGTGACCACCGCAGCGTGAATATCTTGGTCACGGGCGGGGAACTTGGTGCGGCCCGCACAGTCTGGTTCGTGGCCATCGCGAGGACTATCGCGGCCGTTCGAGGCCTAACGGGCCGCTACAGAGAGCGTATGTGAGCGAGCTCAAAGTATTCGTGAGCCTTATGTCACCAAACAGTGACATCCGGCAAAGATACGGTTCCAAACTCAGGAATCGTTTCCTCTGCGGAAATCAGAAATCTGAGCTTCAGAAATATCACAACAACGTGGATGTGACAAAAGAGGAGCGAGCACTTTATTAACTGTCGACTGATTCTCGTTCAGGGGCTGTGTTGAGATTGGCCTCGAGGCGAACAATTGGTGATGAAAATCGGAGGTTTAAGCCTGAATGGAAAGAGAAGTTTCCCTCCGTGGAGTTGGGAGGAAAACGGACGCGTTCGATCGGCGAAGAAACCCTGTCCGTCTTCAGCAGATACAATCTGCGGCGGCACTACGAAAGCGCCCGCCAAGGTGAGGAGACCCTTCCCGGGTTGGGACTCCCAACTCGGGAGTATGGTGGGAAATTTCCAATTTCTGCTTCCATGGAACCGATTTGGCAATTTTGAGCGCTTGAGTTGTGCAGAACTCTTCTCAAACACAACGGTTCACTCGCGGTGCGGGACGCACTCTGCCCACCCCTGATCTAGATCGTCAACTCAGAGAGAGAGAGAGTCGGTGATATCGGGATTCGATGAATTCGTCGGTGGTCTCAGGAACTCACAGAGGTCGGGTCCACCTTGACTTCACCCTGATCCTCTGTTCTGGAAAATCGCTGATTCCCTGGGGGTCTTTCGGGAGGTGCGCCATGTATTGTTTACGATTCTGTCGATTCGCGGCTTTGAAGACACAATCGGCAAAACGCATCCCAAAGCGGTGTTGTTTGAAGGTTTTCCAGAATTCTTCCCCGTTGGACGGCGGGAGCGTGGAGGAATGAGTAGTGTGCAGCGCCAAGGGAAACAGGATTCGAATCAGGGTCCTACTCGGTCTCCGATTCCCAGCCTCGGCTTTCGGCCTCCGGCGGAAATTCGAGGATACAGATGTTCGATCGCCCGTCTTCCCCTGGGTAGGGCTTGAAGTCGCGTCGCATGGGCTCTGAAAAAAAGCTTCCTCTGTGCCGAAGGGAGGGGGGGGGGGTCTGGTTCGGGCATCACATCCCCAGGGGCTTCAGAAAGCCTGCCCGTTTCCGATACATTACGACACTCTAGGTCTGCCTAGAAGATTCCCTGACGAAGTTCTTAGCGTAGGGGGAAAATCCGACTGTCCGAACCACCATCCATGTTGCGCTCTACTCTATGATCGAGGAGCAGAACTCAGTTCATTGAGTTTCCGCCGCAGATCGGGCAACGATGCTTACGACAGGTGGCCTTTTGGCGCTGCTTAAGTTCATGCATAGATTCAGCTCTAATCTCTCTGTCCCGAATATTGTGACGGCGCTTCCTAACTGTCGGCATGAGTTCTGCCGCATGCAGCAGGGTCTTGTAAGATATGAAACTCCGCGAGAATGACCCAAGCTCCACCATGTCACAAACCAAGTTTTCAAACCTCGCCATCCTGTCCATCGAGCAATACGTCTAGACTGAGTTGGACTTCAAGAAATCCACAAGAGAGATCGCAGCTCTCGAAGCGAGGAAAATTACGCTCTGAGGAGAGGTGATTCAGCTGCTCGTGTGATAATCCAGTTGCTCATTTCTGTGCTCACTCGAGCGAGTTCTTTTCTTTGAAGGTCTCGTCAGAGAACTCGAGTCCAAGTCTTCCTTCTTGGGTCATCATCCAGAAAATACAAGATCTTTCTTGAACCTCACGGAAAAACAGGTGGGGGGGTGATCGAATCATCGGTCCGTCCCGGGCATCCCGGGGGCTCTCTACGCCACTGGGTGCAGAGTACTCCAGAGTACGATCCTGAGCTTCCAGAGCAAGGTGTTCAAGCTCACCGGAAAAGCCCTCCTTCCCCCCTCCCGGAGCTGCGTCGTCGCAGTCTTTCTCGCTATTTCTCAGGTGAGTCACGGAAATTTCCACAGTGGGTTGGAATGATAGGGAGCTGCACGGGTAATATTCGGAACCGTGGAGGGATTCCACCAAACTGCGTTTCTCTCATTTGATTGGGGTCGATCTTCTCGAGTCTCAAAGGCAAGGAAGACTTCCTTGCGTCCAGGAAGGCCTCTCGTTCCGATGTCTGACCTCTCCGGAAACAGCCCGTTTCCACATTCCGTACTCCGTGGGGAATGTTCCTGGGGCCAGCGTCGACGGGCGAACAATGATTCTCCATCCACCGTGAGAGAGACGCTGAATTTATTCCCTCTGTAACCAGACAAGATCTCGATACTTGCGACACTCGGAGCTGTCAGCACTCATCCTGACCGCCTCCTGAAGCGATGGAAGGTTTCCCTGGTTGAACCGTTTTCAAAGTTCCACTTTCTCCTCTTTTCCGGGTGTTCCCTCGTCTTTATTCCTCCTGGGAAAAAAACACATTCGGTGAGTCGCGGCCTCCATGAATGATCTTGAAACAGCACTCGGGACACGCTGGAAATGAGCTCTGAGGAAATGTTCACTCACCCCTTGCCCTTCAAAAGAAGCTTGCATTCGGCGAACGTATCAGGAAGAGCTTTTCCGTAAGTCTCGGGGAAGACGACCGAGGACGAGAGTCCGAGGACGCAAAGTGATACATTGATCGCTATCGGCACCCAGTCGTAAGTCATTTTTCCCTAGAAGTTGCGAGACTCCGGTTGAAATCACCAAACGATTGTGTTGTAAGAGTTTCAGATCGTTAGACGAAAAAAAGAAAAAACAGAGAAGTGAACGTTTAGAAAAGTATCTCACTAGGGTTTGCAGCATGGGAGCCACGACAGCGCTGATGCGTGAACCAGTACTGGCCAAACCAGCTATCAGTGATCGCACGTGGGTGGGGTAGCATTCGCTGATTTGTACGTAGAGAACACTCCAGGTGACTTGACCAGAAAGCTTCGCGATCGACGCCAGAGTCATGCGGATTCCAGTCGAGCCTGAAGCGCGTTTAACGGGGTTGAACTTCCAGCGTCACCATGGCTTCAGCAATGCTTTATGCGCGTACAATACGAGTTCAATACCCGCGCAGGCCCCCACTGGAGGAGGGAGATCACGGGAGACCAATCCGGTCCGAGTTGGGTCGATTGAAAAGCTCGTGGTACTGCACCACTTTGTCGAGAATAGATTCAAAAACGGTTTTGCAGCGAAAAAGCTTTCGTGCTCGCTAAGGAGCCCCATTCAGACACAAGAGCTCTACACTGATGGCGGGAAAAACACGGTTGTCCAACGCGTGACCGGTTGAGAAGCGGCGCTTGCACGGGCTCAGCGAGCTTCTTAAGCAGTCTTGACGAAATCTCCGCTTCAATAATGATCACGTTTTCAGAGCGAACACCGAGTCTCGTGCCAAAGTTGTCTCATCAGCCTCCGCTTTGCTCCCCGGTCTTCCGATCCACGGTTTCGAATCGCGCTTTCTGCGCTTCTGCGACGTGACTGTGGCCCGCCCATGTATTATTTGAGACTCCGAATAATCAGACATTATAGAGCGGCAGGACAAAGTTTTCTGAATAGCCGAACAATATCTGATGATTGGAACGGCTGAATGTAACAAGTCGGGAAAGAGGAAATTTTTTTCACTCACTTTCTGGCGGGAACAGCAGCGCGGTCAAAGATACTATGATAGCCAGGTAGGTGATGAAGTACACAGGTCTGCGTCGGCAGTACTTGACCACGAAGTACGAAATGAGACTGATCGGAGCTTCACTCACGGCCATGAAGACCATGTTGAAGTATGGGTTCGTGCCGATCTCAACCGTGAAGTACATCAGGTGATAATAGATGAATACAACTGTGCAGCTGGAATGTCAAGGAGGCATCCCATCACGCGAGTCCCGTTGACAATCAATGCTTCAAATAAAATACTTAAGAATACGTTAACGATGAATACTTCAAATGAAATGCTCAGAACAACAGATGAAAAATAAGGAGGAAATACGATTGCCAGGCCTACTCTGAGCCAACGACCGACGAGGAACTCACTAGTTCACGAGGCAAGCCACGGTGAGACGAGCGATTTTGAACCCCCTGAAGAGATCAACTATGGAGCCTCGCGTTCGAGACGAACGATTTTTCTCCTCCTAAAGAACAAGATGATATTCCAGCTAGAACGTCTGATCATAACCCGTCGGCTCATATTTCGAAAAAACTCACGGCTTCAAATTTGGTGCGCGCTTCCATGATAACGGCATCGACGTCGATTTTCTGTAAACCATTTTTGTCGACGATCTTCTTCAAAATCAAAGCGGCCTCGTCGTATCGTTTCATGGAAACCAGCCACCGCGGAGACTCATCGAGGAACCTGTTCACGAGGAGAGTTGGTTCAATTCCGCTCCGACACTTCCAGAGGACGTTCAGTTTATTCGAAGCAAAATTGAACGCGTGATGCGATCACAGCTATTATGGTGATGGACTCGAACATGCGATTCCCAATCTCTCTTCGGTTTGATGCCGGAGTCCATCTCGTGAGCTAAAGCCAATGGGAAAGCCGTCGGGACGAGCCCGTCGGAGCTGAGACTGCCACATTCACTTGGTGCAGGATTCGTTCGATAGGACCTGGTGCATCGGGAATGGCGAACGAATGTGAGCGATCCCAGCCGAAAACGTGGCGAATCTCTCATGTCGTGATTTCCGCAAGACTTTCCAGATCAAAGAACCTGCGGCAGCGGCGATATTTTTTGTTTGGGAGCCACTCCTTATCAGATGTTTCGTTCAGGAGCTTCAACGCTTCTGTTATCGACAGCCGTGAATTTTCAGAATCCAGCGGAGCGCCACCAAGCGCTCGCAACGACTGGTCCCGCACACCAATGCCCGAGCATATGAAAGTAAGTTTATTCTAGTGAAAGTTGGTCGGTTTCAAGCCCACAGCAAAAACAAGTATTCACGCTCGCTATTCTTAGTTCGAACTTTTGGAGCTTGTCGCTCGCTTTCACAGTCGGTCGCATGCGAAAACACGCAGACGGTCACCTGTATCTCGCTCATCCAAGTTCACGGTCGAGTCTTGAACAAGCCAGACTCCACGAAATCCGAATGCGAGAAGGCGATCCGCTCCAGCGACAGGATTCATCAGGGCTCTGGAGAACTTCTGAAACTCTGAGTTGCCGCTCTTTCTCGACAGAGCGAAAATTTTCCAACAAATTCCTTCTATGCTGCGAAGCGAGAAGGCAAGCGAGATCGCCGCTTGACTATTTCTGATGAAGATCATCGAACTTTGATGCTACTTGATCATGCTCCTCGACAGGAAATCGAGAGTGACAGGTGTCAGGTCAGCAGTCAAGCGACAAAATAGACGTCTCACGCTTCAGAGCACAATTTTTGAAACCAGGAAGGTTTAGACGTCGCGTGGGAGTCTTTCGTTATTATATCGGGAGGCTCCGCAGTTGGTGAGAAACCAGACCCCGAGTCCGACGCTCAGTGGACACGAAACGCTCCGATGGTCGAGTTGCTTCTGATTCCTATTTCGTAAGCCTGAGCCCGGCTGATCCCTCCTGACAGTAAGCACTCCTTCCTCGTTCCAGCTGGAGAATCGAAGATCTTTAACAAAACATCATAAATCACGGAATCCTACTGGAGCGGCTGGGAAAGCACCCCGAATGTTTGGGAGGAAACCCTCCGGCCGACGACACTCTGCTTCCCAGCAGAGTATAAATGGAACTCCCTAGTGCGGTTAGACTAGAGTTTTTGAAGTTTCCCAGGGAACCAATCAGCATTGTCATCTCGACTTTTTCCATCTTTCATTCTATAAATCACAGGGGACGGCTCGAGTCGACACAGACACGAGAGGTGTGCCCAAAGTATAGTTCGTATATCCAGCGGGATATTCACTGGAAGTATTAGAGCTATGGGAGCCAACTCGGACTCGTTGGCGGTTCTCGATACGACGCATGTGGCACTATCCTGGACTACGAAAAAAAAAAACACTCTACGATTCATTCAGAGCGTGTCAATCAGCGCCAGCCATTTCTGCTGCTCCAAAGTCTAACAATTCTGACATAAGCTTGACGCACCAATCATTTCCCCTAAATTCGCAAACTATACTTAGCAATCCCTCAGCTTTCATTCGAAGTTACCGTTCAACTAACAAGTTTGTTGCTCGAATTTTCACAGGTGTACTAACAATTTGTTCTTGAAAAAACGGCACCGAAGTTGTTCAACTGAGTAAACAACGCGAATAAGCAAGAAATTGTGCGCTTTCATAAAACGTGACGGCTCCTTTCGAGCATAGTCGTCACCATGAGCCAATTAATGAATGAGCGAACGATCGGCTGAAGGTGGACGGTGGGGACAAACGATTTCGTCTCGGACGGATGCAAGGAACGCTGACACTGACCTAGCAACGGACGAACAGACGTACGAAAGCAACGGAATGCGAGACAAACGACCGAAGCTCTGTTGCTAATCCTATCGGCCGTCATCCTTCCGAAGAACGTTCCGGAGTGGACGGACGGACAGACGGACACAGCAACATCAAACCTAGCATTAGAAGCTGAGCAACCACACCCGGAGCGATCGCGTGGGGACTAACTGACTTGCAGCAAGCGCCCGTTCTGGTATCCGTTCGGCCGGCGTTCGTCGCAACCTTGGTCATTAAATTGGGAGCTACCGCTGACCGGCAGTACAACCAGCAGCAGCTGCCGCTCCTGTTACCGGACGGTGTTCTGATTTTCGCCTGGTACCGGGGCTAAAAATAGGCGCCGAACGATCTAACGGGGGTCTACAATCTTGTCGCTAACGGCCAGCCAGAGCGGCCTGTCTTCGCACCCGCCGCCGGGCTAGCGGTCGTTTCCAGACAATCTGAATAGTGGCGGCGGCGGCGCCCGTGGCTACCGGTAGGCACAAACCGCGCGGAATCGGTCTCATCGACCGACCGACGACGTAATTGTTAAATAATCGGGGAAAGAACGAAACGGCTAACGAAAGTGGTCGGAACTGCTGCACGAATCAAGGTCGTAGGCTTCTGGACCCAACCACGATGCTCCGGTGGCAACCAAGTAGACAAGCCAGTGTCTGCAATGCTTTCCCTCTCGGCGGTAGCGGTAAGGAGTCACTCATGAGCCGTACACACGCCCAAAGCGTGCGCGGATTATATAAGACTCGATGCAGATACCCAGATCATAGTCAGTGAGCGAGTTAGTCGTTTGGTTAGAACTGCAGCAGCAGCAGCAACAACAAACAATCAACAACATGACCAAGTTCGGAGCTGTGTCCTTTGTGGCTGTTCTGGTGCTGTGCGCTACCATGATTCAGGTTTCGGAGCAGAGGAAGATCCTCAAGTTGGCGGCCGCTGCTGCCATCATCCGCGGAGGACCCATCATCCCCCTGCCCATCAGGTACCCAGTGCACGTGCCCAAGGCTAAAGTCGTCCACGCTCCCGTCCACGTTCCCGTTCACCACAAACACGTCGAGTTGGGTCACTTCGACCACCACGGATTCGATCTTGGACACCATGGACACGCCGATGCCGGATGGTGGTAAAGACTGTGTGGTTCGATCAAGCTCAAGGATTAGGATTTTATCGTGGAAAGGCATTTCAGTTTGTGAACAGCTCATCGTAAAACTATCCTTCATCAACTCTGAGGACTCATCGGGGGCAAGTTGGCGGACAAACGAGGTAGACCTTGTTTCTCCGCAGCCCCCGATTCGGCGGGCTCCGTGAGCTCTTCTTCTCGTCACGTCATGTGTATATGATCTGTTATTTAATGTGTACATTTGTGCGCGTGTATGTATATGTTCGTATGTAAATAAATGTAGTAATATTATGTGTTGTCGAAACGTACATAATGCCCTCTCACTTCTTCGGTGTCAATGTTTCCTCGAAGGCTCCTCGTAGAAGCGAGAAACACCGAGGATCACTCATCGTTCAAATCCCCCTTCCGCTGACCCCTCTAATCCAGCGCCCAAGCATAGAAAACCTGGGAACTGATACGGATGGTATTCAACTCCTGCACGAATCCAATCTCCGCATGGCACAGAGCTGGGAGGCAAGCTTACGCGGTCGCTTCTTGGATATTCGATACAGCGGCGTTGTTTTTAATGCTTTGATAACTCATCGGAACCTGAGGTTCCGTCGACTCTCATTTCCAACTGCTGATCGATTGTGGGTCTGAGGAATCTTGGCAATGTGCGCATAAGATCGAAAACTCATTACAATCCGCTCATCGCCGTATTGAGATACAGCTGTCGAGTCTTGAGTCCCGAGGCGACTAGAAAAACCGATCGTTGAACCAGCTAACCCAACGTTTGAACTATATTTTCCCTCTTATTCGATATAAGTTGATATCCATATGGTTTGCATCGGCTCCGTTGAAAGAAAAAACAGACGGAATTACATCAATGAAGTGATTACGGCTCGTTGTGAGAGCCTCGCCGGTGGTTCTACTGGTTCGCGATTCGAGCCGTGATCGTCGGAGTTGTTAAGGTGATTAGAGAAGTCAGCGTAACACCCAACGCGCCCTGTCTATCTGACCGTTACTGACCATCCAAATTTAGAAGCACGGGACCGAACGAAGATAGCGAACCCGCTCATTAGAGCCACTGACCGAATACACTGTGGTGATAAGACAAAAAATCAAGGTCGTATCAGATTTGACGAATACCAAAATTGACAGTGACGGGTTCTCAGCCAGAGAGGGAAGGTGCCTCATCGCGCCCCAACAGTGTAAGGTCGGATCGCTCTTTTGTTGGTCTTCACTTGCCGACTCTGGCGGCCGTCCGGGTGTCACCCTTCCCCTCCACGCAAAAAACGAGCCCGCGACTTGACAGCATTCGTTTTCTATAAAACCTGGAGTCAACGGACTTGAGCTTCGTCGGCAACTAGTCACTCGCAAACATGAAAACAAGTCACAGTGTTGCTCTCGCTGTGCTCGCAGTGATGTGCTCTCTGTTGGTGCAACAGAGCGAACAGAAGAAACTCCTCAAACTCGCAGCCGCAGCGGCCATACTCCGTGGAGGTCCCATCATCCCGATACCCATCCGGTATCCGGTGCATATACCTAAGGCAAAGGTTGTGCATGTCCCCACGCACCATGCTTATGGATACGGACACGGTTTTGGTCACGGTCAGTACGGAGGATACGGCGGAGGCTACGGCGGTGGATGGTGGTAATGCGCAAGTACTGGGATACCTCAATGATTGTTTACTGTGAGTTTTGTGATCTCTTCGTGAGCATGTGTGTAACAAGTGTTAGTCAATCAGTGAGTCAGTCAAGTACTCAGCCATGTAGTAGTCGGGTCCCCGCGAGCTGGGTGTACATTCCTCTGTTCCCCGTGTAAAGGTGTTTTGTGTAACAAGGCGTCTCTTTGTATTTATTGTCAAATAAAATTTGAATGGAAAGCTGTGTTTTAAGTTCCGGTAATTCAGGAAGGAGCTTCGACAGCCGACGAGCACACTATCCCGAAAAATGAGGTCCGTGGAACGAAACGATTCAGGGGCGGCGATCACGCGGGAGCGTTATGTCTCTCATCCATCTGCCACATTGGAAGGACTTTTCAAGGAAGCTAGTCTCGAGCGTTCCAACTAGCTGTTGACTGGTCTCTCAATGGGACAATTTTCCTTTACCTCCCATTGAACCTCTCGAACTAAGCGTTCCCGAATATACCATCGCTCTGTTCCGAAAAAAGGATACAACGAAAAGTGCGACATGGAGTCACTATTCGAACACGCACTGATCAAAACCTGAGACAACTCAGAGCTCACTTGTCTCGGGTCTCCCACGAGTATATCTGCTCCATAGTCTGCCGCTGCAACAGCATTAGACTCTTCTCGAGCACTCCGAGCGCGCCCTGCTGAGCAATCGTGAGTCGATTTCGAGTTTCCGCTGAACATTTCATGAGACAAATGCATGCATGTATGTTCTTGGCACGCTACTGACACTCGTGCGTACTGAATGCGTATGATATAAAAAAACACTCCACCCAACGATGAACAGCGACCACCGCAATGTCGAATATCCACAGCAAGTGTGACCGGAACGTGGCCCGCGGGTCGCATGCTGCTTCCATAGGAAAATATTCCGTGGCGATTTTTCCTGGATGTCCGATCCTGCGGAAATCCTCTCCCTCTTCACCCGGTAACATTCAAACTCGGTAACTCGGAGCGTAACAACCACCAGTTCAACGCTTGCTCAATGTCATTGGACACATTTTGGCTATCAGTCGGTTGATCTACTCTCATGATGAACCTTGCTGCGCTCGAAGATAACTCTCGTCGATCTTGAGCTGACTGATCAGTTGAGCGAGTGTTCCCTCGAGGAGACTTCCACGATAGCTTCTCAACCGCAGGGTTTGTGGATTTTCGAGTTGTTCTATCTGGGAGCTGTTCATTTCTCAACGACCAGGCTGCTCCCAAGTCGCAGTGTGAATGTATCCAGTCTGGATCACATATGAACATATTCTCGATAACTGAACGTTCAGCTCTCTACGCGCGGCATACGCACTCCCAGCCATCTTCTAACGAACTTAAAAGATATCACTGACCAGGACCTAGAGCTTTCTGAGAGATTGATCCCAAGAAATAACCCAAGAAACCATTGATATTTTCATCTGAGGCTCCTTTCAGGATCTTCCCAATCCAACCGAGGGAGTTTAGTGTTAGGTCTCACAAATTAGGGATTTACAGCACCCGGAAAAATCGGGCTCGCAACACGCTAAAGCTTGAAACGGCTCGATGATTCAGCGAGACAATCATAGTATTTTACAGCCTGCAATATTCTGGAGGTCAGCATCTTAGGAAGTTCTCCTAAAATATAAAATGTTCTCCTAATGTTCTTGGAATATTGAGATTTTTGTCAGCGTCATGGCTGCTGGCTTTCCGGGGAAACGAGCACCCCCATTGATGTGGAACAATCACATAGGCTACACAGGGAATTTTGCACAAGGAGAAACTACAATGAAACGCGCCGACAGAGTTGCGGTGATCGAGAACGAATCACGTAGAATCGTTCGCTTTATTCACAGTTTGAGCGAGCCTCGATCCTCTACTGCTCTTTGGATCGGAACGCTCCTGCACACAAAGGATGCCAGCTACGGAGAACACAGAACAAGACTAGAGAGCTAACGGACCTCCCTTCGCGAGAGCATACGCTATTCTTAGGACGTCACAGATGGCGAAAGTACCATAAGAACCGGCAGAACAACAGAAACGCGCAGCGTGGGGACCTGTCGCACACTTAGGACGTCGATACACTCTTGGAGGGAACATAACCAGGGACGCTCTACATGGCACAAAAAATTACGGAGATCATCATCATGAACAACAAAACGCTCCTCGAAACACTTAAAGGATGTGCTCGGCCTCGCGACGCACGTGCTACCAGGCTCCTCCAAGGCCGTGATTTCCAAAGCCATGATGCCCTGAGTCATGGTGTCCGTAGCTATTTATGGGCAGGTGGAGCGGCACGTGATCGTGGTGGTGGTGATAATCTGACAGATGTATGGGCGAATGATGATGCGTGGGAACATGAACGATCTTCGGATGGGGCGCGTGCACTGGGTATCTTATGGGCACCGGGATGATCGGGCCGCCCCGTACGATAGCGGCGAGTGCGGCCAATCTCATGAGGCTCCTTCCAGCTGCAATTTTCACGCCGAGGAGGCAGAAAAGAAGGATGCCTCTCACTAAAATCCTGCCAGCACAAACTTTCATCCTGGAACTTGTTCCGCACGATTTTGATTCCGAGTGACCAATATCGAGTCAGAAGAGGCAGCCGCAGTTCTTATAGTTCCGAGTTATTGACGCAATCCGTCAATGAATCCTCGCCCTCGACTGAAACAGGCGGGCCAAGCCCTGATATGGCGTTTCCAGAGGACCTTTGGTCCGCGAATTTCGCATCAGACCAGTTGAAAGGGAAAGACTGATTTGGATTCGTTCTTCTTGTTTCAATCAGAGTTTCTCACGCTTGGCAAGGAGCTTGTGCTTCAGTGAGCGCAATCGTTCCTCCCGTTGTGCAATCACGGCAGATTCTGACCACATCAGAGTCTGAATCGTGACGGCGCGAAAGACCTTGAAACGTCCGGATGACCCACTGGCGAGCAATGATTCCATCCAACGAGTTTAAAAATAGTTGAACTCAATGCTAAGCAGTGGACCACCGAGAATGAAAAGACGCTTTTGGGAGGTGATCGTCACCGCATCGGTAATTCCAACTCTCAGGAGTGGAGCTCCCAACGAACTGCGCAAGATATATCTGAGCCAGGCTGCTCTAGGCCGTTCGAGGAAGTCTGTTTCATAATTTGCCCAGCTGTCAGAGCTCCCCTGAACCTTCTAATGGGAATTTCCAGAACTCTCCCATCGGAGTCCCGGTCCGACGTTCGGGAGCTTCGGTCACGGCGGTATCAGGAGTACGAAGCAAATCATCGGGAAAGTGGAACATTCCACAATCAAGCGAGTCGGACAAGCGGTCATGAGAGCTAACAAGGTGGAAGATGCCACACATCCTCCTTAGAACGATCAACAGATACTGGTTCTGATGACGTTTGATGCTCTGACACAGACAGGAACAGCATATATTTCTCACGCGAAAGTCGCGCTCAGATACTCTCTTCCATTATCTCACGAACTGAAGCGAATCGCGTTGGGTTCGACGAGCGGTTGCCGAGAGTGGGTAGCGGAGCCTGCTCTCCGATTCGGAGTAGTTTCCATCCCTATATCCCTGACGATGTACTCCGATGATGCTTTTTAACGACTTTGCTTGTTTGCATTCGCAATCGAACTTCCAAGGTTACCCAAGGTAATTTGTCATTCGGGAGCTCGATCAGCTCCAATCGCGGCATCAGCTGGGTAACCAGCGTCGCCATCAACAATACAACAAGCCTCTACGAGCTGAAGCTGTTTTTGCCAAAAGAGGAACTCCGCTCTGTACATTTCACTGCGGGATGAGAAAAAGCTTAGAATCTGAACACTAGCTCTGCGGATGGGTTGAACTCACCAAGCCCAGATTCCGAGGAGCAAATCGGGGAGAGCACTGATCACTTGCAGGTACCTCCAGTCTCTCACGTTGTACGTGATAGCAGGATACAGAATGAGTCCGATAAACCATCCGATTTCCCCGCTCATGGCTACCATGGCCCGCTTCCGGGCTCCCGTCGACTCAATAGCTGGAAATCAATTGATAGTGGAGCGAAATATCGAAAATTCCCCACTTGCGATCCTGTTCGTGCACTATGACCCCGTCGGGTACCGTTACGGCAGCAGGACCTTACCGAGAGTGTAAAAGCCGGACCCGGTTGCCGCATTCAAGCATCTGAACAGAGAAAATGTCCAAAACGATGTCGTGAAGGCGGCCGTGAGACCCGTGACAAGCGATAGCGTGTGCATAATCAATGCGCAGCGTCGTCTGCCGTACCAGTCGGAAATCATGGACACTAGTACCGATCCCAGCATGCCCATCATCATGATACTTTGAGAGGTGTCTGGCAGCCACTCTCTGCCGCAAACAGCGTCCCACTGGAATTTCGTTACTTCGAGACCGTCTCCAACATGATTTTTTAGAATGGACATAAAAGGGAATTCGTCGGAACGTCGCTCAAACTTCGCTATTCCTCCTGACCAGAATCGCAAACATGGGGTACTTACCTCTTCTATGAGCGTTCTTGTGTGGTAGCTGTGGTCGTATTCCCATGAAGTGCAGGCAGAGCTGACATTCCGCTCAACGTCGAGAACAGCGCACTTCAAATTCACTCCTTGGTTCAAGGCTTTCCAGTCCTCCACCGAAATTGAGGTGTTTGGGCGAGCACACCAGAAATCGAGATTCTTCGGTGCCATGAACTGATTTGCCATGACCCGCCATGGGTAACCGAACCCCCCGAAGGCATTCACGATGAGAAGGGGATAATGCCACGGGCCCGTCTGCTCGAGAATGTGCTCCATGCTGCAGCTCACTTCTCGATGCCGCGGGAAGGCTTCAAAGAGCAGTCACGGTTCGAGAAGCGATTGTTCGCGCAGGCATCGAGGGAAAAGAGTGCGTCTCGTGGCGGCGCAGTCATCCTCACAGTACACCGTAAACCGCGAGGGATTAGAGAAGAGCCCTTCGCTTTTTATTGAGCAGGGCAATTAGGGAAACCACAAAGGATGTTTCAGAGGATGCTCGTTGACTCGCTCATCCTTGGCAAAACTTCCTCGGCTCACTTTGGGAATTATAGTGCAGCGATTGATTCTTGGTCCAGGCCCAAGCACCGCTCGCGGATGACACGGATTTCTATTATTTGTTGCCAACCCGCTGTTTGTGCAGCGGTCTTCCCTCGTTGGAGCTTGGGTCACTTCAAATCGGCGGATCGAGGCATCATCTCTATGACATCTAACTCACCTTCCCGAGCTGCCGCATCAAACTCGTCGGGTCAGACCGACACCAGACCCCGCCGATCGTCGTGAGTGTGAAATCTACGCAAAGATACGCGAAGTTTTCCGTATTGGTCTCGGTTTCATCGTTTACATTCTGGAGATAAACACAGAGTAGAGGAACCTCCCGACTCACAAACTGGATTGAATTTATTCCAATGCCAATCTTACATAATACGCTCTGAAGTGTTTCAGCTTGTGAAAACGCGCAAAGATAGAGAACGATTCTCTGGACTACATGTCTATTCACTCACACCCTTAACGTACCCTGAGCTGACGCGGATGAAGATTCCTTACTCGGTAGACACAGTTCTTCAGGAACGGATTGTGCTCGGAACGCACATATCTCAATAAATTTTCACGGAAGAATCGTTCACAACGAATTTCGATTCGTTTCCAATTCCATCATGTTGAAAATCGCAATTTTCGTGGGGAAATGGTTATCTTACGCGCTGAATTGATGTATTTGATTGAGAACTCCTCATTTCAATGGCGCTTGGTTGCTACACATCGGGACCAGACAATGCCGATCCGGATAAGCGGAAAATAGAGAACAACCCTGATACTGGATCTCCGCCAAAAGTGTATATATTCTCATTATAAGATCAGATTGAATTCATCAATTGAAGCCCGTCTTCTCCTCGTCCTCGAGATTCTACAAACGAAGTCGACACAAACGGGGACTGTCCTCCTCGAGATCCTGAATGAAAATTCGTTGAAGTAGTTCTACACTTCGCAGTACTACAGGCTTTTCCGCCTTTCGACACTCCTCTCAGGTTTCTGAACCAGAGTCACACCGCCCCGATTCGCCGCGATTTCCGGGACGATCTCATCTTCTTTAGGTTCAACCGAAGAGGGGCACTGGACATCATCGTCGATTGACAAGAATGTCCCGAAATTTTGAACTGGAAGCAGATCGGATCGGCAGATACGTTTGGTATCTTTGTTCGACAAAACTGGCAGGGTTCCAATTCAAAACCTCGAGCCTGACAAGCCCTCGTGACTGTCACGAAGTGATACATGCGGCCATGCGTTCCCCATGGCGGAAATTTCTCATTCTTCAATTTGAAGAAAAATTCCGCTCGTGGTGGATGATCCGAATAAGCGGAGCCTTGTACCGCTAAACCAGAAAGTGTCCTATAGTGAGAATCGGGGAATTCGACTTCTGATTCGAACGAACGGATGATCCGCTCACATTTATTACAACATTCAGCCTGAATATTGGTGTGCACCCATTATCGCGGAAACCGACCACCACGACAGAGTTTTGAGCTTGCTCTTGCCCAGGGGAGCTTCTATGCGAGGCGCCGAAACGCTGTTAATAAATATACATTTCGTTGTGGGGAATTCCAATGTAGGGAATCGTTCACGTCTATGGCGCATCGTTGCGCTTGAACCTATTCATGACTCCGCATCCGCATAGAAATCAGCGGCTCTTGTTCTTGCGGATCGCACCTAAGAGAGCTGGAACCCTGCGTGAATGTTTCGGCCCTTAAATATGCTTCGCTTAGCACTCAATCAATCATTCGAAATTATTCATAACAGACCCGGAGATTTTTGATGAAGACGATCATCATTTGATTATCATGACAGTCTCGGAATGATGCTCGCTTTTCTTTGAAGCTTGCGCCCGCGAATGCAGTCCTCGGAGGCGAACTCGGAGTCTCTCATCAGGCAGCCTCAGAATGGTATCTGAGCTTAGCTTCACAGATTTCCGGTTCCCGCGAAGTGCCCAGTCTCTGCGACCGTCCAAGTCTTTCCACACCGCGCATTTGCACCGGCATAACCTCGACTAAGGGCGACGAGACTCGGTGCCCCACTTGTACACTACGACACTACTTGCAGCATTTCGACGCGTGGTACAGAAGCTTCCCTAGCTAGGAGCAAGCTCCAGATTCCGTCGCGGTGATGGGCCGTAGTCTGAACATAATCCCCCACTGTAAGTCGGGCATCTCGGGCCCGCTGCTACCTCGGCTCCAAGCAGCCGCTCTTGGGGCCCAGCACTCATTTCGCGTTGCTCGGCTGAACATCCAGAGACAGCCGTCCGAATAACGAGTCAAGAAACGTCCACGCTTCTTGTCTCCCGTTGTTCGCTCGAGGGCTTCCCGACCGAGCCGAAGCCGGTAGAAAGAGTCTGGAAGATTAGAGGACCGATAAAGAGGGTAACAAACAGGAGGAGATGGAAAAGAAGAACTTCTGCCCTAGTTTTGGGAAGGAAAAGGGCATCGTAGACTACTCAGCCCTTGGTTGAACCCGACGTGGGGGTACGCGAACCGATGACGCTTCGATCGTCCCACAGCCATCGAGGGGACGGTTCGAGGAGAAGGGACTCCTGAACCCTGACCGTAGGTTGAATCGGGGGAAAAGGGGAAAAATGGCGTAAGAACCAACGACAGCGAGCTTTGGAAAGCAAGGCACAACGATGATCTTAAGAGCAAAATAGAGGGTGCCTTCATGACGGAGACCAGAGGACCCACTTCAGTCAGCAACAGCAGCCACTGCAAGGAGCGCAGCATCAATCAGAACCGCGGCCGCAACAACAGCCAAGAATGCTCCCGACTCCAGTCGGATTCAAGGCTATAACCACGGTTCATGGAAACCAGAACAGTTAGAGACAGGCGAAGGAAGACCAGTCGCCCAATGGTCGAGGGAGACGGGATGCATCGGTCGCTCGACACGGCTGAGCGATCACAACCGATCATTTCTGACTTGCAAAGGCTCAACAAGGTATTCGCGAGCGAGGGAAGGGAGAAACAGATCAGCAGACTTATCGCTAGCGAAGCGGCTCACCCAGTAAGGGGACTAAGGCGCGAGGAAGAGGACACACCGAATCCGAGCCACATGGATCACAAGACTTCGCCGGATGAAGGATTCAAGAGAGCAACCGGAACAATGTAAGCCACTATGAGACACTCTTACAACACGCAGCTCGGCCTCAGACGAGGATGTCCTCGATCACCGGCCCTGATCTCCTTGGGGGCGAATTTAGAAAGGGAAATTCGATGGACTAGAGATGAATCAGAAGCTATGCTCGCTCAATATTTTCGAATTTTCAACAAGTTTGAGATCTACAGAATACAATTTATGGCTGCGCTCGCCCTTTCATATGTAAATGCGAGTAGGAGAGTAGCCAACGATCAATTTAAAGGGAGACGGACTGCCGAACCTTCGAGGGAGACGCGAAGCCAGATTCAGTAATTCGCCGGGATAGACGCCATCGAACCGGACAGATGGCCAAGAGTAATCTTGCCATACCTTCTCGACTTCGAGCTCATATTCGTGGCTCGTGTACTGGTACTGCACGGTGCTATTCTCCACTTCATGCGCAGCGAAAGCACAGCATGAGCGATCGTCGATCTTTGCGAAGAGTTCCGTCGCTTCGGAGTTGGCGACGATGATACATCCGGCCTTCCAGTTACCGTTTCCGATTTTCCCGTTGAGCCTGACGAGCCTTCGACATTTTCCCCGCCGTCTTGACACTTTTGTTATTTAGGCCCAGTTTGAGGAACGGAAATCCAAATTCTCTGCTACACGATCAGAACGAGTTCGGCCCAACTCAGAGCTCGTTATCTATCACGTTTTTATCATACCTCCGCTTCGAGCATCGCAAGCCCGTGACTTCGCCGCGATTTCTTCGTCTTCATATTTCCCCTACCATTTTTCCTCACATCACATGGATCTCTCGAGCATCTCATTTCAACGGGAAGTCGGTGCTGTGACATTTGGCTCCTGGGGAGTCGAGAAGGCGGAAATGCGTGCTTTGGCAGCCCATGAGTGGAGAGTGAACGCGCGGAATCATATCACAGACGGCAGGCTGAGTTGTCCCCTTCGGTGCTCCCGCTCACTGATATAATCCTCTCTTCGTAAAACCATTGGACCGAACGTTATGCGGGCTCCCGACACTCCCGACTCGAATCTCGATGTTTCCCTTCGCGGCCAACCCAGGTAAGCTTATTCTTTCGAACATTTCAGCATTGTCGGACACGCTCGTTCGGTTGTCATCGAACACACATATGTTAATCCTTGCAAAACTGTACATATTCGCGCTCCGATCTTCACAGGTCGGCCATGAAAACCTCTCTGACAGCTTCATCAACAACGGTAGGTCACAGGCCATCGGTGCCTCCGGAGTCTGGAGTCGCTCGCGAAGTGGAGCGGCCGTGAACGACCACCACACTGAATTCATACTCCTGAGCCAGCGACGGACTTCAGCGCGCTTTGACACCAGGTGGAACAAATCACGAAAGCCGATGAAAACTTCAATCCCCCATTCTCCCCCGTTACACACCTGCAGACATCCTCCGTATTCCCTCCGTACCGCGTGAGCTTCTGCTTCTCTGTAGTCAGGGTACCAGGTTTGGAACGGTTCCACGGCGGAAAGTACCCTCTACGGAGTGAAGAGGCCTTCGATCTTCCTGAGACGGGCTCAGTGTGTCTGGACATGGATCGAAAATTGCCGATCTAGACGATATCGACCGTCGTTCACCCCAAGAGCAAATTGCTAACCACAGCCGAATCGGATTCCGCATCTGATACGGGGGATTTCTGAGAAAGAGATCCGATGATCACAATTGACCCAGAGAGCAATTCTTGGAGAACGCCCACAATCTCGTTTTTCAATACTCTTGATTTCAGAACTTCAGACCGGACTTTGACAGCCCTCCTCTCCCTTTCAGTCAGAGCTCTGAGATAGAAGCTGCGACCGATATCACGGATTACACTCTCCAGTTCGTTCTCCGTGCTCTCTAGTGACCTCTTGCAGTGTCCCTGAGTGGCGGGCAATCTCTGGTTTGCTGACGCAGTGCAGGCAGCGGTTTGTTTGAGATGCCGAAAATTGTTTCGAAGTCGATTGTGTGCACGGATTCTAAAGATCAGGAGCAATACATAGAAAAGCCTCTCAATGTATTTTACTGTCGCTGCGGGACGATCGCGATCATCTTCAGTGAGGCTTGATCGTTCTGATTCGATTCACCATCATTCATAGAGCCCACAGCTTTGGGGAAGCTTGGAACTAATATTTCGTTTCTCTCATTTCAGATTGTGCACTGGACAAACTGCCGCTGAGACCTAGAGATGGGTCGAGAGTGATTGACGCCTCAAAACATGTTCATAAAGTCAACTGTGATGTAGATGTAACTGTTTGTCTCAAATGGTGCGTGCTTCGATCATAGCGATTGATTGTGTTGTGTGGTTACTAAGCGCGGGATTGCCGACATTCGCGTTCTTGATAGTTTGCACTTTTCATGTGCACCTTTTCCTTCCAGGGATGAGGGCATCGAGGAGCAGCACAGGAAAAAATGCGGCAAGTGCGGGCTGCCACTGCTGTACTACCACGATAACTCGAGCAACGTTTTCATTTCCAAGGTAGGGCTCAGACGACGAATTCCCATGTTCCAAGTTCCTAGTCCCTGTCTTTGAGGATCATCCAGCTTGCTCAAAATCTTGTTCGCCGAAGGGTGTTCTCACGCGCACGGCGAAAAGGACGCTTCAGCTGTCGTAAATGAGCAGAGTCAACTTAACGTACAGCGCAAGCGAGTTTTGGTCACGAAGCATACGTGGAATATGGGCAAATTCAGTTCTGTGACGGGCAGTACGATCGAGGACGAAGAGGATGAGATCGTAAAGGTATGTTTCCTTGGGTTCATATCGGTCAGGTAATCATACTTCAACCACTCCGTGTGATTCTAACGGGAGCCGATCGTTCGCAAGACTTCGTGAGTTTGAGTGAGAACTGCTCGATTTGGATTCCTTGGACTCGTAGAAATATCTTGATGCGAATGTCCCTTCTATGGGACTTTCTTGCGCCAACCATAACCGCCTTCCACTTCCAGAGAGAAATCGCTTATTCTTACGCTTCCAATGCTCGAATGATTGAGGAACAGTTCAAGCGGGAAGGAATGTTGAAATGCATAAACGAAACGGTACGTGTGAGCTCATGGTTGCTGTCTCGAGATTAGTCGACTGCGTTCAAGGAGCCTTGATAGATTCTCAACCTGGCTATCTTCGTTTTTCAGGAAACTGAGAATGAGAAGAAGAGACAGCGTGGTACTCTACTGAATCTGTAATATAATACCGCTGTCGATTGTATATGATATGTAACTTCAACTGTCTGCTTGATGAATCGCATGATATGTCGCGTCCTACATTCAGCTCCACTTCAATGGGATGGCATCCGATGAGGAACAAAAATCAGACTGATATTTCGACAAAGACCACACATGAGTTAGATTTTCGAACTTCTCCCAGGGGATGGTATTCTCAGACTGCAACTCAAATCAAAAGCTGAGGGCCATGCGACACATTTCGAGTCCGCGGGAAATCCAGAAGTAGTTTGCATCCAGAACTATGTATGCCTCTAATGAGAAGACTTGCAAGAAAGGATGACGCAAATGGATTCGATGAGGTTGATAATCGGAGAAAAAGCAACTTGATATTGGAACGCTTCCGACACTTAATCCATGGGGAAATGAATAGCCCGCGCCGGTTGTTGGAACGAGCAGGAAGCAAGAGGGAGACTCCTCTTTTAAACCGAGAGCTGTTAACTAGCAGCGTTTCGAGAGCAATTTTCAGTTGGCTCCCTGTGCTGTGTCTCCTCGTGTTCGAACATGCAGACAGCAATGAAGTTTTCAAGGAAGCTTGATTCTGCAGGATGCGTTGTTCACCATTCGTCGGATTGCATCAGTTTCGTCTCTATTTATCGAGTCGTCAGCATATCGAAGCTGCCCAAAACTCATATTGTCAGAGGTATCGCAAGAGTTCTCAGGAATATCCAGCATCCAACCCGTTCCCCATTGGAGATGCCCCACCTCGCGACAGCGTGCCACGATTGGCTACGACAACCGCCGGCAGACTTCACCGTCATTATCCGCCATCTAGCTCGCATACATTCGAGCACGGAGAAATGGGCGGGAAGAACAGGATGTTGTCGATACTGGGATGCTGGGATGGACGATCCAAGCTTGACATCGAGAGACTCTGTGTTGAGTACTTCCATCTTCCTTGTCCTGAATCTATTGATTCTCCTATTCGAGCCTGTCGACGGGGGACACCATGCACCCAGGGAGACCATAGGGGTCTAAATACCGGGGTATATCTCTGATGATATCCCTTCATCGATATCCCAAGTAGGATGCTCTGTTCCACTTCACGCCCCGACTTATCTCAGAGATATGTACCTCAATCATGATGCGTGGAATTCGATCCACGCTGTTCGCAGCATTCCCGATGCAGGCTTGCTGGGTTATTCCTTTCGTCTCCGCGAGCTCGAGTCCCGTCATTCGTGCTCGGCGCGAGCTTGGAGCCGGTTACGATAGAAAAAAAAGGCCCGGAACTGCTTCCCGGAATGAGGAACTATTTCCAAGAACCACAGTTCTGCGGAATTCACGCTATTTCCGAGCGGGTCAGTCGACTTGCATTATTCTGTTATGTGAATCCAGCATCTGGCCAGAGAAACGGTTTTGAGAGGGTGATGAAGGCAGCTTTCGCCGGAAGAACCTTTCAAATCCCTTCCATTTCATGGTTATGGTTTTCATTTATCCAGATTATCATTCACACATGTGTTTCTGTATGTATATGGGAACTCAGCCTTTCGGATCAGGCGCGAGTGATTCCGCAGATCGAATTCGGTTTCTGTCCCAATCCTCCGGGATGATCCGTGTTCTATCGTTTCCGGAAATACCCCACATATGAGACAGGCATGTTTTATTTCAGAAATCTGTCTTGGATCCCCCGTATGCTCCTTCTGATAAGTTCGCCGGAAAGCACAAGAAGCGGTCGACTTTTGTCAACGGAGTCCACCCTGATATCTTCGCAGTGGTATTTCGCTCCGTTTCCCGGTACATTTTGATCATCCATTCCGCCCCTATTGGTTTCTTGCGTACATGTACTCTTCTGTACAGTGACCGGTGTGCAGTCCCGCATTCCTCGTCGCGCACCCCTAGGCCCCGACCGCGCGAAGGTCGGTGAGGGGTTCAAAGCTTCAAGAAGGCGAGGGCCGCTCATGCTCCTCTATCATGTTCAGGAACCGCTATATGAGGGGGGCAGAAACGGTCAGAAGTTCATTTCGATGTTTCGATCGAGATCTTCGCCCGTGCAGTTCTCATTTGCGTTGACCGCGAGAATTGACTCCTTCATTCTGTGCCTCGAGAACGAAAATGTCGAAATTCGCATCGATTATTCTCCTCGTTTGTGCCGTGGCAGTGTCCGGAAGGGGTGTTCCAGAACCCCAGAAGGAGCGCCAATCCTCGGAATGTGGGAACACCTTCCCGAATGATCTAAGTTCCGACGACGGCGTAGCTGAGTTCGAACAGCCTTGGCGGGTGAGTTGCGATGTCGAAATCCTTACTGCCATTGAGTCCCGAGTTTTCCGATAGACAACCAGAGACGAATTCGGAATTTCCGAAATTTGCGTAGAAGCTCTTCATCACCAGAACCATAACTTCTTCCATCAGGTGGAGCTACGGCCTTTCAACATCTTATTCTCTCAAGCTTTGGACTGCGGAGGAGTTCTGCTCAGCGAGAAATACGTTCTGACGGCGGCTCACTGCGTGGACGGGCAAGTTTATTCGCCTACTTACGATAATTCCTAACTCGTTCATCCTACTGTGACTTCCGAACAACCTCCCGCGGCTCAGAAATGGATAGTGTTCATCCTCGCAGAATCCTGCGAAAGAGATCTCTAGTGAAGGCTGTTGGTGCATGAAGCTCGAGCTGACATTTCCTAATATTATGCTCTTCCGATTACAGGCCTGGATGGTATCTGACAATTGTGAGGATCGGTGATCATTACGTGGAGGAACTCAGAGAGAACTATCCGTACAGAGACTACAGGATACGACGGAAGATCTTACACGAAAACTTCGAGAGGACCGGAGAATCGAGATTCGTCAACGACATTGCACTCCTAGAACTGACTTCAGCGGTGCATTTCCGGAACCACATTCGACCCGCGTGTCTGCCGGAGGAGGACGAGAATTTTGCCGGTGAAGAGGCTTCGCTTCCTGAATTAGGTCCCTTCGACTTCACTCAGGGGTCGAGGACCTTCTTGCCGAAAAAAGCCCATTTGGTGGTGACTGAGAACGACTTCTGCGAAGCCTTGTTCGCTGCTCGCGGAATCGAGAGTGTACTCCCTGATAAAACGTTGTGTGCAAGTTTCAAGACGCCCACGTGCGGACAAACTCGTGCCCTCGCAGGATCACCTCTGGTCCTGGAGAGTAGTGGACAAGCTCAAGCGATCGGCATCGTCTCTTGGTCGGAGCCCTGCGCTTTCCCCAACGAGCCAGGCCTCTCGAAAGTCCCCACCGTTTTCACCAACATTTCCAGTCACATGGAATGGATCCACTCGAACATGAAGGCTTAGTCTTTGGTAATTTTGCTTCCAAACTAGAGTATTGCCCTGACAAATCTTCGCGAGAGATTCACCTTGCTCGATCTCAGATGTATTCCTCGTGAACTGCTGGATAATACCTCGCTCCCTCAATCTCGACATCGCCCGGAGAAGCCTCTTCTCCAAGATTAGACGATTTTTAGTGAAGCGTCTCGAGCTGGAAGAGCGTTCGATTAATCTGTTCCGAATCCCAAGAAGCGAATTGAGACTGTTGTAATCACAGATAAAGGAATCCATCGATTTGAAAGTGAATGGGACGCGGGGGGTGATGGTATCAGATCATCGGGGCCTCTCATACTCCGTGTTCCCGAGGTAGACGCTTCTTTGCCAGGGGCGATTATGCTGACGTCCCGGATATTGTGGGAGACGTTGGCGTTATCGGCGACAGTGACAAGTGAGGTCTAGGGTTTTCTGCCCTAGTGAGGCTTCGCATTCAAGAAAAATAAATGTGCACTCTCCGTTATGGGAGAGCAACTTCATTCTGTACACCTGATTCCTCTCTCTGATGCCAAGTCCTGGGCGCGGACTTGTATTGATGACGACTTTGAACATGCTACTTAGAATTCCCCTATGCTGTTCCAAGACGACGAAGATCAATCGCGAACCAGATTAGCATCGCATCCCATATTCACCTCCCATTTCTCCAGTTGAATCTTCCCTACCATATTGTTCGCAAGAGTTCAACTCGGCGTTGAGCGAGGGCATGCTGACAAGTTCTGCGAAATACTCATTAACATATGAACTCGCCGCCTGGTTTGGTGACCCCGTCCATTCAGGACAAGCGGACCTCCCAACAATTCGTGATGAAAATCTTGTGAAGCTCTGGAATAGCTTGTGACGGAGAATGTTCTCTCAATCTTCGATCGTTGCCCTCTGTGTTCGGAGGAGGCTCCTCGCCGACTCTCCGAGAGCATAACAACGGGTCAGAGGAGAACATGAAGAGGTCTTTCTGGAAATGAAAGACGACAAAAGCGACGTCAGATGCTACCTTCTTCTCTCAGATCGATTGGAAGCTGTGAAAGGCAGCCTCGGGCATCGCATCACAGGCGCATGATAATACCTTCCCGAGCCTGGTTCATCGGGAAACTCTAATCCTTCCTGAATGGGGCGGAAGTCCGACTGTTCCGCTCAGTAAGCGCCGAAAACTACAGGCGAGCCGTTATGTTGACTCATTGGGAATCGTGGATAACATGATCTTGGATTCTGGGGAGCCCATCTTCCCGATTTCAGACTCAGAGAGCCATGACTCCATGCTGGTTGTGAAGTTTCATCTCCATGACCAGTTCCGTACTTCCTTATTCCGGGATGCTGAAGTCAAGTGAACCAATTTTGAATGAATTCTGAAATCTTCTGAAACTCGCGTCTTATGGAGCTTCTCGAATGAGTGTAGAGCCACTGAAGCTGTAGTGTATAATCAGCATCAAACTATGTTTGCACTCCCCGTCGAGCTCCGTTCGGCTGAATACTTCACGGAGTGCTCGTAGCACTGGTGCGACGTAGACTTTCACGTCTCGAGACAACGCCTCTCCTCAGTGAATCTGGATCGAGACTCAGACGTCCAGAGAGCGAAGAAGATTCGAAGAAGCTTTCCGGGCCGATCGCCCAGGCCATGACCAATCGGATTTCGGTTTCCGATTTCAACACACCAGGCTGAATGTGCGGATGATTGCGGCGAGCTGTTAGAAGTTGGGGATGAGCCAACCAGGAGTCGGAGAAAAGTTTGGAGTTCTCGGCCCTGTGATCATGGCAACGCGAACAGAAGCGTCGAAAGCTGCAGATGCGAGCTATCCCGAGTTTTGAGCTGGGAGTAATATCCGAGTGCTTGACAGCGTGCATAGAGTGTGCTCGTTGCTCTGTGGAAGTTCATAAGCTGCAGGAACTCCTTCTTCTTCCGTGAAGCTGGTGAGCGGATACTCTAGGAAGGAGTGAGTCTTCACTACGAGGAGATATTTTGTCCAGCAAAATCTTGAGATGAGCTCATGGAAAGGCTGGTGAGCTCTGGTCAGGGCCATCCGGTGCGAAACACGTTATTTTCCGAGAAAGCCGCTTCTCGTGATTCTCGCTTATCTGAACCGACGACCCAGAATTCCAGAATGATTCCCTCGGGGATTCGTTCGCGTTCTCAATCTCGCATCGTTGCAAGTGTGCCTCTCGATGAGTGATCGGGCGCTTGTCCCATACACGTACCGGATTCTCATAATGTGCTCAATTCCCGACTATGTACAACTCCTCGCGTATTATCCCAAGCACCCAGCAAGATATTCCTGCCGGTCCAGATTCTCAGTTCCCAGTGCTCTGTCCTCCTGTTGTGAGTAAGTTCGACACGAAGCCGCTGTCATCGGCGGCAGGCTCGAATCCGTATCCAAGAAAACCGATTGACGAGGGACTCAACCCCGACTTCGAGATACTCCGCGATCGCGGGGAGGGCTGAATCTGAACATTTATGGCAGCTTGGAGGATATAACATCTGGGAACGGACGCGAATTTCGATTCCTGGTGGCCGACGTGATCCAAATTATTATTACGAATCTTACCATGAGGAGACGATGAACGAGACTCCGATGAGTGCGAATACACTTGACTGCATTTTGACCATCAGCTCAAGTGGGATTATTTTTTCCTCGATTTCAGTGTGCGTCGTGGAATATTCCTGTTTCGAAATGGCCATCGAAACAAGCCATGGTGCGGTTATCGTGACCTGCGATCCTCGTGCGTACAAACACCTTATAGCAGACGATCTCGGTCGCCAGATATCGGAGCCGCAAAAGTGTTGAGAATGCAGAACCGGAACTATGGCTTCTCGCGAAGACAGTTGTTCCACCCTGATCGATCAGTAACCCCGCACCATCTCACGCTGATTCCAATCAGGAGTCGACCTCAAATCCGGCACACGTTCATAGTTTATAACGCTACTGTTGTGTACAATATTTACAGATCACTCCGTTGGATGAATAAACACCTAAACTGAACACCTATACTGCGATAATTGAAGCAAGTTTCGGTTTCTGGACATCAAGCCAGACGTATCAAGCTCGAGGTGTAACGTATATGATCTCTATGGACGTCTAAATCGTTCAAAAAGGCAGACCGAGGGTCGAATTCACTCATATAGTGTCTCCGAATGGTGGGTAGTACCGCTGAGCGCCGGTAAATCGCGCGGCCTGAAAAAAAAAATTGTCGATCAGAATTATTTTATTTGCCGAGGTCTAGAGCTACGCAGGGTGTCGCTGAGAACATTGAGGGGGGAACGTTCGTTTGCCCTTCATGAGTACAGAAGAGACCGCACATGAGTCGGGGGTGGGGGCAACGAACTTGTTGGAATCAGAACGGAGAGAGCAAAGCAAGAACTGTTGAAATGCTTTGGAATCGATTCTTGGCTTGAATTTGATTTAAAATGATCTTACCGAGCGTCGATATTTCGCGACTAAAAAAGAAGCTGTTAGTGTTCGCATCGCTGGTTGATAAAGAGAGCAGGCTGTCAGTATGGCTTGAGAATTCTTTCCCCCGGAGGGGCGACACATTTACCCCATGTGGGTTCGTCGCCTTTGGAAGAATCATAAAGCTCTCTTGAGAAATCCTGAAGCCGCTCACCTGCTAGATATTCGGTCTTGTAGAGTTCCTTCCAATTCGTTTTCAGAGTAACACTCGGTTTCGCCAAGGGGAAATCTTTTTTGAAGAGAGACTCCCACAATTTGGATTCACTCGTCAAAAACTTCAGCGATGGGTGCACAACAGCAAGTGAACACAAAGAGGCAGCCGGAAGATTCTTGAGTATTTGAAAAGTCACCTGTGAAACATTGGGAGGTAATGAGAAGAAGGACGAAAGAGAGCAACAATTCGTCTGTACCGAGCGATTGAGAGAGCGCCTTACCTCAGCGGGGAGTGCCAGGAGGCCTTCTTGTGGCGTACTGTGGATGTACCTTTGACAGGAGTACAAGCAAGGAAGCAATAAGTTGTCCTGTAGAACAATAAAGGGAATTCAGAGAGGCGGCTTACAGCGAGTGCCGTCCACCGACGAAATGCGAGCAACGCTGAAGTTTCTGGGCGCGGTGAGGTCTGCGCTGAAGCAGGTCTTCCGCAAAAACGGCTATCACGGACAGCTAGAATTCGGAACGGCTGCCTCCGATCGCCGCAGAAGGACGAAAAATCGAGAGCGCCAGTGTGATCGGACAGCAATTTAAGGGCAGCCCCAGAAAATCGAAAGGCCGTTCACCTCACGAATGAGGATAACGTCATTCTCGGAGACGGCTCCCCGAATTTCCGACTTCGCTGAAGCCCTTGAATGAGCTACCCTTTACGGGCTGTGTGAGTGAGTTGACATTGTACGTGCAGCTTTCCTGAGAGTCGAGAAAACATCTTTCGGTCATACGATAGTTCTGGATGAATAATTCCACGTTTTCAAGTGACATCGGAATTCCGATGCGATACAATGGCAGAATCAGACGTTCGATGTAAACCTCTATCAGTTCTCGGGGGCTTCGAAATATTTGCCCAGAGTGCTGTCAGGTTACGCTTAGCTCTGCCTCCATTTGTGTTATTTACGATGGAAAAATTGTGGCGATCGAACAGAACACATCCTGTTTCTTCCTATGTATTGTACACGGTGAACCTGACAAGGGAAGACATTCGAAGCAGCGGCTCATAGACCGAGAATGGCCCAAACGCGAATGTTCTCGTTGGTGAAACTTGAGAACTGAGTGCGCAGGACAGACATTGAGTGCAAGTTGGGATGTCTCAATGGAAATCGAGTCTTACCACAATCTGAATCTTGATCACATCCTTCTTCTGGGGATCGAGCTTCTGAAGCTTGTGTAGGGAGACACAGTCGCTCACGTCTTGCACGCTCCAGATGGCATTTCCAGTTACTAAATCGTTTGACAACATCGTCCAAACAAACTCGAACTCGGCACCTGGACTTGATTTGTGACTATACTGCGATTTCCCCCGAATGACTTGGAATCCGCGCTCTTTCAGTGCTTGGTCTACGAGACTTCGAAACCAGGGGTTCGATGAATCAGACATCCCTGCTGAAATTCAGGTTTTCTTTCAACGATTCCAGATTCGGTTGAAACGCGATTCGCAACTCATCCCAATTTCGAACAGCGGTGAAGCTAGAGCGTCAGAGATGCCGGCGAGAGTGGAAGCGGGCGAAAGTGGAAAGAGACGAGTAGTGTTGTTGAGTTTTCACCCTCACCCAATACTCCTTTGTCGCTCTTCCAGTACTTGGCAGCCGCTGAGGAAGCAGCCACTCGTACGGCTGTCGCCCCTTCCCTCGAGCTGTACGAAGACGACCGATATACAAATCTCCACTCGATTGCGTACATGAATCCCGCGAGCGGCAATGCCCGCGATCCGAGGTCGTCAGGCGTTGGACGTATGGAAGAGACAAAATACGCGATATCTGCAAGCCGCGCGTAAAAGAGATTTGATGACAGGGTAGCCGGATCGAATTGAGAGTGGCCCGAAGAGGAGACAGTTCATCTTTGAATCCGCAAGTATCATTCCGATGGATCCGGGAGTTCTCCGTGGAGCGCAAAATCAACAAAATACCAAGAATGGACCCGGACCCGGGAAGTGTCTTCGTTGTTTGGTACATGCATCGACACCCTGACCGGATATAGCATCAGGGACGCTGACAGGGAGGGAGGCGTATACGGCTAGAACTTATGCTGTTCAGGTTCCGCTGAGAGTTCAGGTCTACAGCGGAGCTCCTTCCCAGGACTGGACCGCGTTTAATGTTGAATTCTGATTATTCGTTGAAGAGCACCTTCAAGATCAATGACGACCTTGAGTTGTTCGTATCGACCGATTTGAGGCCGCCGCGTTGAGATACACGCTCGAATACTCTCAGAAGATTTTATTTCCGAAGCCTCGCCGTTTTCCCAACGACTTCGGCTAGGCTCCGACGTCCGAGACAGTTCGTCTGCGGCAGGAGTCGGCGAACCTTGGCCGCTCGGGGCCCAAAATGTGCCCCAGATCATGGCGCTGTGGCTCAGAACTCGAAGTGTGCGCAAAGAGTGCTTCTCTGGGTGATTGTTCTTCGATTGACTCCGCGTCGACCTTGAGTTCATCGTTGAAGTGCTCCGGGGTAGATTCCGGAAACGAAAAGCATCTGAGCGTAGTTATCTCTCCTCATGGGGGTGATTTCGGCGTCATGGAAATTCCTGGAGGCATTTGAATCCGTGCCCCACGTAGACTTCTTGAAGATGATCTCACCCCGGTCTGACCAGATCCTTCCCTCGATCTGACAATACATTTTGGAGTCGATGGCGGTATTTCCAGGTCGATCTCGGCCCAAGAGATATGGGTCCAAGAGATACGGCCGCGCCTCTTAGGTCTCTTCGAATTTTCTCCCACTTGACGTCCTGAACGGTTCTGCGGGGGTTGGGGCTTGAGGGTCTTCGCTCTAATCGAATCGTCGGGATGTTTGAAGTTCTTCATACCCACGACGGGCGCTCTCCCCTCCGAACCAGCGGCCCAGGTGGCTCAGGGCGCCACGATTGCTGGCGGCTGCGTCGACAGTATCCGTCGACGTTGACAACATCTCTCGCACTTGAACGATCTGGAGCAAGATTTGCCGTCCTTCGGACTAGTTGAGTACTCGAGCGGAATGTTCACTCCGTATAACGGGCAGGCAGCCGTTCGACTCTACTCGCTGTGCACCGCGTTGATGATCGTCACGGGCTCTACAACGTCGAGCAACGGCCGAGCATGATGTAGCGAGCAGCTCGATGCGAGCGCTTGTTATTAAGCCCGCTGGGTCTCCCCAACGAAATACACACTTTCACGAAAAGTATCAGGCGCCCTTTAACCATTCACGGCCGATTCCAGAGAAGTTTACGTGGGTTAGTCAAGCTCCGAGCCGTTGCCCCGGCGTAAACCCGTAGCACGGGTCAGACCGGCCGGCGTACTCTATTCATGAAGAATAATCCTGAGAACTTCCGAGAACCAGATCGCACCGCATCTTCCCCCACGGGGGAAGCAAGATGAATATCGTCAGCTGCCTGCGTTCCTGTATGTGTCCCACGAGAGTATACTAGAGGGGTATCGCTCCTGTATGAGCCAGAAAGTAATGATTTGGGTCTGGGGCATTTCTGGCTTAGTTCGCTTGGAGTGACGTATGCGCCGTCGAATTGGGGAAAAAAACGGCAGCATCTATCCGCATTCCCGATGAAGACGCAATCATTTTGGGAACCAGTTTGTGGCGTCAATTTGGCCGAGTTGGACTGGAAGCTCATTTCACATCGGATCGGGCTTTACTCGAGGTTCCTTGGGTTGATGTTGCCAAGCCGAAACGGTGGAGAAATCCAGGTGCGAATCGCGTCCCCAACTTTCTTCATCTGCTTTCGGAATGACGGTAGGCGAGCAGAAAACAATCCTCGACCGACTTCGTCTGTAGAGCAGCGGACCCGTTTCTGTAACTTTGGCGCCTCCAAATTCGAAGACCTCGTATCCGACGGATCTCTTCCGACAATTAGAAAACAACGGCTCTCCCCTCACGGCGATAACAGAGAGCGGTGTCAGAGAAAAAAGCGGCTACTTTCCCGCGCCCGGAATATACAATTGAAACCCGATTCTTTCCTGTGTAAAGTGGAGCTGAATTCCAAGAAACGGTAAGGCTATCCAATGAGAAGTCTTGCTCGTAGTTGGCTGGCGGGGAATGAGGAAGTTTCAACATTCATCCAACGGTCGTTTCTACCTTATTTTTACGGAATACTAGTCAGTGCTTTCATAAGCATTCATTCGGAATACCTCGATGAAAATGAAGGGCGTCTCGGAATTGTTCCAGGCAGATGGCTGATTATTCGGAAAGCCCCCCGAAGAAAAAGAGAACTTCGGGCTCTCGGAGAGTCGAGGAGGTGAGTGTAACTTGAGTTTGACAGTTACGAGCGTATCAATAACGGGGGTCGCATAAAGCACAGATATGCGAGTATCGAAACTTTGCAGTCAACAATCAGTACCGGTGGGGAGGAAGAGCAAGAGCTGCCAAGGCGACCACGCCGGGTGAGTGGGTCGAACGCCTCACGGAGTTGCTAATTTCATGGCTTGAAAATGGCGTGACAGGTTGTCAAACATTTGTGGTGAGGACACAGGTGATCTCCTTGCTGGAGTCCTCATGAGAACCCTGATCTTCCCCAGAGCACACAGTCGCGACTTTGCCGGGCTAAAGAGCTTCGAGATAGCAAGAACTCCCAGGACGAGTCGTGCCTTGGGAAGAGTTCCGAGGAGCATGTCGCAGAGAGAGTCGGAGATGCGGAGGCGCAGCCTGAAACGGAGCTTGTCGCGGAGAAGGTTGAAGATGTGGATGAGCAGCCTGGAACGGAGGATGCCGATGAAGCTCGACGAGCCCCGGACGCTCCGGAGCCTGGAACCGCTACCAAAGAATCTCCCATAAGTGCCGGAGCCCAGTCACCCCCACCAGCGGAGTCCCAACCGCGTCATCAAGGAGCAGCTGATCAAATTCGTCAGCTTCAGAGCATAGAAGGCGCGAGGCAAACATCGCAGAAAACTGTCGAAGCTGTTTTCGCTGGCTGTGAAAGAGACGAAGACGGTGGAATAAGTGAGTCAAAAGTCAGAAACGTGGCAAGAAACAATTCGGTATTCAAAATCGTGCAACGAATGTAGAGTGGTGAACGTTCTCCTCATTCAAAACTCCCGCAGAGATCGGTGACATTTACTTGCCGCCCCCTCCACCTCCCGCTTGTACTTTCGACGCCACGGGACCTCGGCTCATAATATCCAAGATCGAAAACAGCTTCTTCAAAAGCTACGGCAAGAATGTCATCATTGGCCCCTTGCACAAGAACTACTCCGCGATTGTGGGTCCCAACGGCAGTGGGAAGAGCAATGTAATCGACTCGATGCTCTTCGTGTTTGGGTAAGACCTCACAAACCTCGATGTTGTACCGACGAGATATCACAAGTCCTGCAGCCTCCTCGTTGAAGTTTATTCCACCGATTCCGCGATGGTTCTCGTTCGTCTTCCAGGTACCGATCGAAGAAAGTCAGAGCTCAAAAAGTCTCCAATCTCATCCACAACTGCGACGTCCACAAAACAATCCAACGCTGCAGTGTCGACGTCCATTTCGAAACCATCGTTGATCGAGGAGAGGCATTCGAAGTAGTACCGAGTAGGTTTCAGATATTCTCATCCCATCAATATCATGCTGAGAGTTCGAATCAATAATCCCCTTACAACCCCCATAATCTCATGTGTGGAACTTCTATCCTCCAGACTCCCATCTAGTTATCGGTCGAGTTGCCAATCGAGACAATTCTTCGTATTACACCATCAACGGCCTACAGGTCACTCAGAAAGTTGTCACTCGTACTCTGCGGGAAAAAGGCATTGACATCGACCACGACAGATTCCTGATTCTTCAGGGAGAAGTCGAGCAGATTTCGATGATGAAGCCGAAGGGCGAGAACGAGAATGACGAAGGCATGCTCGAATACCTCGAAGACATCGTCGGTACAAACCGATACAAGGAACCAATTGAAAAGTTCGTCAAAAATGTCGATGAGTTGCAAGAAGAACGCAATCGCGCCTTGGACAGAGTGCAAATGGCGGAACAGGACATGCAGGGCACGAAACAACTCAGGGACGAAGCACTCGAGTATCTCAATATCTGCAACGATCTTGTTCGCTGTGATCAGAAGCTCTACGCCATAAAAGCTCTCAACGAAGCGGAGAAGAAAGCCGGAATCCAGGCGCGGTTCGATGAGGAGAACACGGAGCTCGAAAAAGTGAAGCAGAAGATGAATGATTTCATCAAGGAGAATGAGGAACTGACAGCGAAGCACAAGGCGCTCGTTCGTGAGGAAGCGGACGCTGTGAAAAAATACGAGGATCTTCAAGCCCAATACAGGGAGCTCGAGAAACAAGATGTGAAGTGCATAGAAGAATCCAAGCACGGCAAGAGCACGATTGCAAAGCTCGAAAAGGATCGGGAGGCTCAAGTGAAGAAGATAGAGGTATTCGAGTCCCTATACTTCGCGGAGGCGATCTGTGTATGAATCAGATCGACGGACGGTAGTATAACATCGCTGTTCGCTCCTTTTCCCACAGAAACTCCAAGCCGAGACTGAGAAACTCCCTGAAGAGAAAGCTCAGGCGGAAAGAGACGAAGAAGAACTGACGCAGCGAGTAGCCCTTCTCAAAGCTGATCTACACTCGAGAATGGAAGATCTGAATAAGAAAGTGTCTCCGATTCAGGTAACTGTTGTTGGAGAGCAAACGAAGAATGTCAGCGAGAAGGAGAGCTTCCGATGATGGCACTTCGCTCGAAGACTCGTTTCGTAGTGAGAATGATAAGCGCTAGAAATCATCGGCAAACTTTACAGACCCAGAAAGAGACCCTCGAGAAGAAACTCCTAGAACTCCAGCGATCGGTGAACTCGGCGAAATCGGCTTTCACAATGGCTCAGGTGGAACTAGACGTGATGACCTCTTCGGAGAGAAACGAGAAGGAAAAGCTCGAGACCAGCAAGAGCAAACTCAGCGAAGCCGAGAATAATCTCATCGAGAAAGAACGGCAAGCCGCAAACGTGGAAGAAGCTCTCCCGAAGTTCAAGCAGGTATTTTCGAGTGGAATTTGGGGCACGCAGCGTGTTGGATGCGTGGAGTGAAATTGTTCGGGAGTGAATTTTCACCCCATCCGTTCCCCACTCTGCAGGAGTTCGAGAGACTCCACACCGATTTAGCGAACGTTGACAAGGACTATGAACATTATCGGAGCAAGCTGAATACGGATATAATGAAATTGGAGGAGATGAGGGCGGCGAATTCCGCTGCGAGGAGCAACAACCGCCTCCTCGACGCGCTCATGGCTGAGAAACAGAGATCGCTGAAAGGTGTAGTAGGTCGGCTCGGTGATCTCGGTGGAATAGACAAGAAGTGAGTCAGTCGATGTTCCGTGTCGGCTGAGCCGTCTCAATCCCTTCATCTCAAAGATTCTCACAGTTCTGAAGTCGTCATCCCGGACGCGGCTCCTAATCTGACATTTTTTAATTGAACTCTGAACAATCAAGGTACGACGTAGCCATCTCGATGTCTTGTGGACATCTAGATGCCATCGTCGTGGATACGACGGCGACCGGGAAAGCGTGCATCAAATTCCTTCAAAAAAATCAACTCGGCAAAGCGAATTTCCTCGCGTTGGAGAAAATGCAACAGTGAGTAGCTCCGTGCTCGTCCGTTAACCGAGAAAGTTTGCTTTCCTGGGGTATCACCCTTCGAGGTCTTCTCGGGTTCGCCGCTATACGGGCGTGTCGCGTAACCTTGCACGGTCAAAAGTGACTAAAACTCCGGCTGAACATTCACAGCCTGATCGGCCAGGCGCGACAGCGCATCAACACTCCAGAAAACGTGCCTCGTCTCATTGACTTGGTACAAGTGTCCGATCCAGAGCACCTTGGTGTGTTCTATTACGCTCTGAGGGATACCCTGGTCGCTAATGAAATCGATCAAGCCACCCGAGTGGGTTTGCATGGACAACAGAGGTTCCGAGTCGTTACTTTGAGAGGAGAAATCGTTGATCCGAACGGTACTTTGACCGGGGGTGGTAATCGTGTCGTTTCCGGGAAAATGGGAACCAAGGTGAGAGCGCATGATTGAGTATATTTACTTGCGTTTGATAGAATGAAGTGAACTGAGATCAGAGCGGAAGAATGTCACCATCACAGGCAAAACTGGACACGACGATTGATCAAGGAGAGATTGACGCGTTGGGCTCGGCTGTCCGCGACATGGATCAGAAGCTCATCGAACTGGGGAACAAGAAAAGCGATCTCGAGAGATCGTTGTCTCAGAAGAAGAAGGATCTCGAGCAAATGCAGCAACAGCAGCAGAAAGTTTCGTTCGAGGTCCAGAATCTAAAGCTGAGCATAACCTCTCTCAAGGATGGAATCAAGATGCAGGTTTGTTGAATATCAGCGCCGTAGAGTTGACGCTCAGGGACACGCTCGAGGTTTCCAGAAGATCCTGACCCTGAATGAAACTTTGATGAAAATTCGATGTATGTTGATTACAGCAAGGCCTGATCAAAGAGAAAACCGTGGACTCAGCGAAGCTGGCTCAGCAGCAGAAAAAAGTCGACGAGACGAAAGATGCCTACGAAGACGCCGTGAAGTCAACAGAAGAAGATCGTAGAGCCGTTGAGAAACTCGACGAGAAGATCAACAAGATAAAGTGAGAATCGTTCTGAATGTCTCCAGGAACACGTCCAGCGGCTTCAGTGGAAAACTGAAGCTCCGCCGAACGAGAAGATAGCGGAGTCTCATTAAGTTCAACCGTTAATCCAGGGAAGAGAACATTGGTGATGTCAAAGCTCAACTCGAGGCGGCACAGGAAAAACTCCGTAAGACAAGCACCAAGAAAACCGAGTGCCAAGTGGGCATGAACAATGCTCAACGAAAGATTGATCAAGCGCAACAGAAACTGAAAAACATCGAGGAAGACCTGATCAACATCCGCGAACGTCGGAAGCAGAACAAAAAGATGTACGATGAGTTGACCGCTAAGGGGACAGCAGTCAGAGATGAGATGGAGTCGATGGCGGTGAGTATGCGACTCGTAGACGATTCTACTCGTTGCTCTGAGGGGCTCGAGCTGGGCTCCATCGTAATCACCGGCTCCCCGCTGGAGTCTCAACGAGGGTTCCGTTTCCGCTCCAAACGAAACACTCACAAATTTCTATCTCAGGAAACCAAGCAGAACCTGTCGAGCAAAGTCGCGGAGTCGGCACGAAGCCTCCATGAGTTCAACAAGCAGGAGAACAAGTTGAAGATCCGAGAAGTTGAGCAACAGAACATCGTGAAAGACTTGACCAAGGAGCTCGAGCAATGCGTGAAGATCGTCGAGCACTTCCAGCAGAAGATGAATGGGTGAGTTCAAGCGGTTGTCTTTCCATCTAGTTTCTTAAATAGTTGTCGAGTCCGCGTTCCCAAATCCATCCGGTGGGGCACTGCGCGAAAAGTAATCGCGAACAATTCCTTGGTTCGCAGTTTGCGTCTTGAAGTGGTCGACGATGGTGATGATGAGAACGCGGAGACGGCACTCGATGAGGCGGCGTTGAAACTGCCTGAACTCGACCCGGAAACGGTGAAAGATCTCGAGGTCAACGAGATCACCCAGGAGAAAGCAGATCTCGAAGAACGTAAGAAGTCGATCCGCCCGAATCTCAACTGCATCCAGGAGTACAAGAAAAAGGTCTGTGATGGCACCATAGAAACGATCCGGCATTGAGCTCTTCGATAAGGTGATCCCGGTGAGAGAATCCCCTCCTTCCACAGATGGGTCACTACCGAAAGTTGTCCGAGGTTTACCTGGGGAAGCAACAAACTCTTGACACACACAAGGGTTATCTTCAGGCCTTGAAGAAGGCTCGATTGCAGGAGTTCATGACTGGATTCAAGATAATCACCCAGAAAGTGAAAGAGATGTACAGGACGTTGACTCTTGGAGGCGACGCGGATTTGGAATTGGTGGACTCATTGGACCCGTTCGCCGAGGGCATCGCGTACAGGTGAAGAGAGGGCTTTCGATGACTGAAACGGCTTTATCGGATCACCAATATTATGAATGAAGAGTCATCCGGGCTCGTGTTTAGGATTCAATTTCCTTTTCAACTAACACCCTGTCCCGATCCCTTTCTAGCGTGCGACCACCCCGAAAAACGTGGAAAAATATCTCGAATCTATCGGGAGGTGAGAAAACGCTGTCGTCTCTGAGTCTGGTTTTCGCGCTCCACTATTATAAACCAGCACCGTTCTATGTAATGGATGAGATTGACGCGGCACTGGATCATAAAAATGTGTCGATCATTGCGAACTACATTAACGTAAGTATAGGAATCATGCAGGTACACGGGTGAACATGACGCCTGATTTCGACAGATATGAAGTTCTGCTGAATCACAATAATCTCCTTACAGGAACGGACCAAAAATACACAATTCATAATCATCTCTCTCCGTGATGAGATGTTTTCTCTGGCTCGAAAGTTGACTGGAATATACAAGCCCTACAACGACACGAGAACGTTGACCTTGGACATCGACAAATTCGTTGCCGACGGCAACAAGGAGAACGCACCGGCTAACGTCGAGGGATAATAATGAGCGGAACTTTTTTAAAACAGCGCTGAAAAAAAATGAACTCAGACTTGGTTGAGATCGTTTTTTCTTCCTATATATGTTTGTTCAGATCTTCCAGAAACTCCGGTCCGCTTTTCGGAAGGTTTGCCGCATCACCTATCGTGAACTCCAGGAAGTTGAATGTATATCGTAAAAGACTCATCATGAGCATGACTCGATCTCCGGAGATCACGAATCTGCTGTGTTTCGTTGAGTCGAGAGTTAACTCAAGCTCGAGGCAAGAGTAATTTTTCGGGGCGTACCCCGCCCGCTTTCGAGGCCCAGTCGATACAGGCATATACGCACAAAACTTCCACAACTGCAGTGATACTCATAATATCGTGGACGTTATCCTCGCAAAGCACTCCGCGCCGTCGGTTCCATTTCACGAGCAGGAAAAACGATGGTCAACTTGGCGGACGAGCTTCAGGCGTCTGATATGCATCCAGAAAAGAGCACGTGAATAACGCGCGGAGGGGTGGGGGTTCGCTCAAAACTTGAATATGAGTCCACCTTTGAGGAAAAAAGACGAAATTCAGAGCCTCAACAAGTATTCACGTAAGTAGTATACTTGGAAGATGGAACCGAAATCGTCCCATGGAGATTGAAGCCAAGCACGATTTCTGCTTGAAGTGGTTGAGCGCCATCATACCACGTCGATCGAAAGCCAGAAATGCGTGCTCAAGCTCAAAGTTCAAGCACAGAGAATATTGGCCGTATTGGAGCGGTGCTTCGATATACATAGGTATTAATTTGTTCGATCTCCGCATATTGATACAGCTGCTGATTAGGGAGTGCTCAATCCAGCCGGATCCGTAAGATATTGAACATCCAAGTATCTTTCCAATCCAGCCGACGTTTCCTGTGTCCAAACTCGGTGCACTCTGGCGCACCTTGCAGGGTTCTGATCGACTTGTCCGGAAGATGCTAACCCATTTCAAGCGAAAATGATACAAAGTTTCCATCCTCACTCAGGATTCCGACTTAGCACATCTCATGTGTTGTAGCCGCACCTTCTAGCCATCCAACTCGGCGCATGGCGGAACTCTGAGCCGCGTCCTTTTCCAGACCATCTGCTCGGAATGAGAACTCATTTCTACCTCGTATAGACAATTCTGGTCCGATACTTCCATCCTTCCATTTTAGGACTGGTCGTTCCGAGTTCCGAACTCCTGTTGTCTCGATTCGTAGACATCCTGAGAATTCGAGCGGCAAGGGGAAATATTTGTTCTTCCCAACACGGCCGATTTCGAGTCGACATTGTCCTTCACGTTGCTTGTATTTGGGAGTAATTCGTGTCGTAGCATCGTATGAAATCAGTTTCAAAGTATTGAGGCGCAATGCGGAATACAGGTTCGAAGAAATAGTGCCCCTCGAACAGTCAGAGTCGAGGGGCACTCGCCGTTTCTGACTCGTACCAGAAAGAGAAGCATTTGCGGCACATCTGCGGAAGCCACAAAACTGTTCGGGTGTTCATCGTTCAAGAGGCTCAGAATGTGAGCAAACATTTCCAAGCCCACAGCGGCGAATTAGCAGCGCCCTGTTTTCAAACTGCGCCGGCTGTCAGCCGCAAACCCGAATGCACTGCGGTTTAGGCCAGTGGTTCTCAACAAAACCCAGACTGATCGACCACCCGGGTCTCGGCCGTGTACCCCGTAATCACCCGCGTATCCCCCGAAAATTAGGGTCAGATCGACCTCGAAATCACCACGACCGCCAGACGTCGGTATCGACCACTTTGAGAATCACTGATTCACGACCTCAACAAAATTTGTCCGGAGCTATACTGGAGTGTCCCACGATCACGCTCCAACGTTTCGTGCGGAAGCAAACGTAGACTCATCGATGCTACCACTGTCCGCAACCCTCCTGGAAGTGATCGGGGAAACGTTCTATTCGAGCTCGCTTGGTCGCTTTCGGCGCAGAAGAGAAGACATGTCCTGGATTGGGTATGCCAGAACACCCAATCATCTTGGCGAAGCCTCCAAGACTTCTGCGGTTTCAGGCTTGTTCCGGGGAGCTAATGGGTCGGATGAGGGTGAATTTCGGGCGAAAATAGCACTCGTCGCATCCCGGAACCATGCCCGAAACCTCAATCTGCGGGTAGTTTGGAGCTTCTTGAGTAAATTCGCTTCTCATATCGAACGCGGCATCGTTTCCGGACCGGTACCCTAGTGACGTGTCGAATCGAGTCTCGGGTGCGATCCAAACTCGAAATTACAACAGCCGGTGTCTCCGCCCGCTCCGAACGCTGTTGCATTCCTAAGGATTGTTCGCTCGGCCGATGAAGAATGGTGGGTGTCCGTCAGTCTGTGGTTTTGCCGAGAACAGGCGAGTGCTCCGACTTCGAGAGAAGGACCTCGGAATCAATAAATAGGTGAAATCGAGTTCTGCTACATCAGTCGAGAACTTCGGAAAGCCTGAACGAGTCAACATCTGCCCGACCTCGACCGAACATGCGATTTTTCATCGCCGTTCTTGCTTTGATCGTTACCATCCCGTGCTCGAAAGCACTAGAAACTCAAAGCATCGCGGAGGGCTCACAGGGCCTCTCGGAGGAAACAGGGCTATGGGAAAAACTTCAGGAGTTCAGCAATATACCGAAGCTGACGTTGCAGCTGTCAGGTCTAGGAAAGGCCTTCAGCGATCGCTTTGGAGCACGGCTGCGCATGACAGACTCCCTAGATCCGCCTCTCCGGAACGAGTCCTCCGGAACTGACCCTTCGGATAGGATTGAGTCGCCGCCCACCGGTAGCGACTCTAGCTTCGCGAGACGTCAGTCGGAGCCTGCACCTGAGTCCGGAACTCCGACAAACGATCCAGACACTGCGACTGCGCCAGAAGAAGAGCCTGACTCTACCAACGTTAACCTGAAGATGGAGTTCGAATTCAACCGCACGCTATCCGCCAACCTGAATAAGATCTTATTCACCTACATCAACGTGACCCACCTACCAGAGCAGATGAGCCATGTGAAGAAGCTCTACGAGCAGTCTGGACCGCTCGCCGCAGCTGCTTACCTTCTGGCGTTTGGGAGACTAGGTTTGAATGGATCTGCACGTATCCCGACGCCAGCCGAAGTGAATGCAGGAGCATCATTTATCACCCACCCATGGATGAACTCAACTTTCAGCATGCTCTTCAGTGGAACTTCCACGCCTGTTAAAACGAACCCCTGATCGTGGCGCAAGGTCGCTGCCCCATTGAGGCGAGGGCCAAACTCGTACGCTTGCTGAAAGGAGAAACGAAGAGCTCCTCAGGGATCCCCGGTTACCGCTGAGTCAGAGTCATAACAAACTGTAGCGAATATCTACTGCGTAATATATGCAATAAAAAAGTTTCCAAACTGCATCCGTGAGTTTTCTCGTCCGATTGGATCGAATTTCAACAAGCCGGAGAGCTCGGGAACTGTTCCGCAAGGATAATGAAGAAGCCTGCGCTAAGGAAGGTCGGCGGATTGGTACCACCTACCGGAAATACTCTACATATTTATTCCAGGGGGGTGAGGGGCAAGGTAGCCATGGCCCCCCGAAACTCTTCGAAAATACTGGGAAGGGTGAGTTGAATTCTACTTTGATACACAGCATTGTTCCGAAGAGATTCAGTGTTATCAGGAAATCTTCACAGGGATTGCGCCATGAAGCTCGCAATGATGATGATGATCATCATCATCGTCATCTTAACCTTGCCCGGTAAAAATTGGGTACGCCCCAGCCTGTAAGAAATCCTTCCTTCTTGTGTTTCTGGGTAGCTGCGATCCGGGAACTTCAAGCGTCCCGTCGGAAATGAAATTCGGATTGAAATAACTTCCTCTGAGGTTATTCCCAGAGTTGCATCCGCGGCATACGGAAGGATAACGGCGTTGGGACAGAAAAAATCAAATCAAATCGCTGAACAGCTTGCGTGGCTTTAACTGAAGCGATACAACAACCATACCAGGAATCATTTGAAATACGATCGCACGGAGCATGCACACTCGATTGGACCGCAAGGATCGACCTTTTGAAAAAATGAGTCATCCAGAGGGAAATCGGTGATTTCTTGCTTCACAGTCAGAGCCGATCTGCCCTGATCCAGCTCTGGGAAACCATATCTAGATGCATTCAAACGCCATCGGGCGAACAGTCATACGCTTCACGTTATTCTTTCTTGTGAGTTACCGCTCATAACTCATACCCTATCGAATTTCACTCAGTTGGGCTCTTGGTTTTAGTTCCTCCAGACGTCAACGGCAGCTTCCTCAACTCTGTTTCTTGGTATTACGAATATCTTGGAGTGCGCGCCGCGAAAGCCCATTCCAGGCACGAACATAAGTTTGGACGCGCTTCACAGCTGGAGCAGATTGTTCGAGCGGGCAACCTCTGAACTGAGGATCAAGGATGGCCTTCTCACTCTTGGCGTTGCCCGTCCCCAGAAGGAATCAAGATTGAGTCCCGATTCTTTGATTTTAGAAAAAAAAGCTCAAGGCCCTCTCATTCCAGAACGGCAAATGAAACCCACGTCCCCAGAAACACCACACGGGTGTCCTCTTCCTGTTGCGGATCCTGAAAATTGGAAAGTTCCCGCTCCTCGGGAATTCAAGCAGCGCGGCGTAGTGTGAGTGACGAGTCAACGAAATCATCTCTCGCTCATCTGCGTCGGAGAATATTCACTTCTATACCGGTTGAGCTCCCAGACGTCTTCCCGCATGATAGAGTAGTTGCGCCCATATAACCGCGGAATCCCGCGACCATTGCGGTTATTGAACCCCTTTCGAAGCATATAGTCAGGCTCAGTCCAGGTATCGATGATCCGAGGCATCTCCTCACGTCGATTCCAGTGACCATTATGAGGACTTCTTCGCGCTGATTGAAGCGATCACAGGTCAAGACTGACTCCCAATTTGAGCGGAACCCTACTCGACAAGAGTTTGGATCCCGCAATTGATTATGATGGTTCCGGGCAAGCACCGGGGAGAGTCCCAACCGACAGGCTATGATATTGATATCAAGCTTGGAACAGCCTTGAACTCAGAGAACCGAACCCGGGTGATAATCGGATTCCTGAGCTCGTGTTTGATCTTCCAGTCCGAGTATTAGATAGGAAGCGCGAAACCTCTGAAGACGAGGGGAAACTGAAACATCTTCAACAATCAAGACGGATTTCCGTCGCCGCCGAACAACGTGGGATGCGACAAAAAAAGAGTCTCGGAAAACTCGGAACTTGAGTTTCTCCTCATTTCATGTTCCACTGCGTCGAGGCAAGCTCAACTGCAATACTTCGAATGATGTCACGTTCCTCCAGCGAGGAGGTTAATCGGTTCAGTTCCTGGGAATCCGCCCTGACAAAGATGGTGAGCTTGCTCTCGAGTCACGGATCGGCGCAAATGCCCGTGAAAGACACCATATCGTTTTCTGAGAGAATCCAGAAACAAAACGGTCTATCGATGGTCACTTCGATTTCGCGGGGCGGTCGAGAGACAGGGGCACAAAAACCAACCCGACCATCGCGGTGGCAGCAGCAGCCTCTGTGCCCTTCTCATTGACTTCAATCACTGCCTTATGAATTATTTCGCTGATGTACGGAGGATGATCCATCTGTGAACGTTCAGGTCGAGCAAGTTAGGAGAGATCTTCGATCCACGCTATCACCACGAAGTCCGCGTTCTTGCCAGGAATTCGGAGTGTGCTTCAGGAAACCCGTGACTATCTACAACAAGGAGCCAGACTCGCCTTAGAGAACAAATTCCCTAGATCACATTCACCGGGAAAGAAGATCTTGGAGACGCCAAGCTCTGTCAAGCGCTTCGGAACTTCGCCAACGTTGTAGTCGATCCTGAACTTGGGCATGGTTAAAATCACGCGGTATCCATCAGGCATCTTGATGCCTTCTATAATCGCTGCTAACTCCGCCGCAGGAGTCTCAGCAATCACTTGCTCTGCAAAAATAGAGCGAGCCACTAATTTGACGCCCATTGATACTTCAGCATATAGGTCAATGATCTGGGGCCCCGTGGATTGGTCCTTCTCAAGAAGTCCTCGTTGCTCACCAATATTCTTCCCGCTGTCTTTGGGAATGGCGATAAGCATGCAAAAAGGTCTTTCCCTGTAGGGGATCCTGACGAAACGGAGGGCGTCAGTCTCATGGTAGGAGAAAGCGCAGCTTGCGTTCTTCATAAAATCCCTCTTGACCTTCTCTCCGTTGCGGAGTTTGAAGTCTCGTTTATCATTCAAGCGCTCGAATTCGTCGCTCCAAGTTCCTGAAAGTTCTCAATCATGCTCAGATGGGGAAGCAAAATCCTGTGCTGCAGAACAAGGTTAGCCCTCTGTGATGAGGGAATGTTTGTTGGTTCGCTGTTCCATGCGATTATCCGAGCATCAAACGAGTCGCTTGCGAGAAATAGGTCGGAGCGATGCCGCGGAATTTTCTTGAAGCCGAGAACCATCGGAGGCATATGGCTTACCTTTGAAGTAGATCGCGTTGAGAAGTACCAAAACCGTCTGCGGCTTGAGGCTGTTCGGTGGCAAGACCTGTGGTATCTTCCCTTTAGTTTTTTCGGATACCCACGCGTTGACTCTATTCTCAATTTGTTTGGCGTCCGACGCGAAGTCGCCGAGCTCTACTCCAGATTCATACGTTGTCTGGGAAGGAGAACAAATGACTGATTTCCATCCTTATTCTGATTGTCAGGATTGCTGAAGACGAAACTCTCGATGACCTGAATGGCCAGTTTCTGCATTTACGGTGACGCATTTCAGATATGACTTTCATGGATCCTCTGGAATGGAAACCCTCACCACGTTACCTCGACCTACCTTCAAGAATGACTCAGCTTTTTGCTCAAACCACATAACTTTTGGTGGCTATAAGTTTGTTCGCTATGTCTAGCGGTTTTTTGTTGTCTGCTAGAAGATTTGCGAATGCACAATGGAGAGCACTTTCATCGGGCGCTTTGAGAAACTCCAAAAGCTCCGATTTCGACTCCCCTTTCAGTCCGACGGCGGCCATCGCCAAGCAGGTGCCCAAGCTTAGCGGCGAAAACACGAAATTCTCCTTCTCTTCTCGGCAGAGCTTCTGGAGCAGAGCAGTGCCTGATGAATATTTGAAATCGACACTCATGACGGTGTTCCTGGAATGTCAGAGATGGGTTTTCGCAAGACTTCCTATTCGCGACTTTCTCAAACTACCCACCACAGCAACGACCAGAACAATCGGGGTACCATAAGACGGGAAGATGAAGCGAGATTGATCTTTACGTTTGCTACTCGTATCGATTCAAGACTCGCAACCGAAGAGTTCACGCTGAGTAGGGGGTTCCGTGTAGTGAACGACGAGCTCACGATCAGATATTCCCGAGACTTACGCTTTGGATTGTGAATCTGAGCTGATATCGGAATTCTTGAACCAGAGAGGCAGCTCCACTCGGTATGAGAAGTCTCGCTCCTGCTACGCCGCGCCAGCCCGCTATCTCAGACGATTCTGCCCTTAGGAGGCTTTGATTAGCCGTCGACATACCCAACTCCGTGACTGGCCGCATTAAAAATTAACCCGCCACTCAGAGTTATCGACGAAATCGCTAGCCTAAGACAGCTCTCGACCGGCCGAGAGACATTACCGTCGTTCCCGCAACGATTCGCCTGACTCGACCCAAACGGAGGCCGTTGTTCATAGACCTTGCTTGATCATTGTGATTTCCGAATCCGTGACACGTCAAAATGTCTCTATAGAGTTCGAATTGTGTAATCCATCCGGGAAATGTTCCTCCCTTCTGTCACAACAGACGCGCTATTCCAAAGGAGTAGTGTCAGCCACAGCAGAGCAGGATATCGCACGGCTCGTGAAATGCCTTCCGGATCACTCGCGCGACCAGCAATCAAACTCTTTGCTCTGGGTTCTGTATTCTATACTCACATTTCTCGACAGCTAACGCCGAGTTTCGCGTCAGGCTTAAATAACAATGAATCGAATCCAGCACGTCGCTGGAGAGGATAGAGGCCCCCTCTCCTCGCCAGCCTGACTCACACTCGGCGCCAGGTTTACAGGAACCTCAAGTCATGAGACAGGCCACTAGACAGGGCAGAGGTTCTGAAAATAGATGGGCTCTTTCTGCGAATGGCTTGTGTTCTATAATCCAAAATCAGCTCGACTCCTTGCGACACCTCTGCCACCCACCATATCTCATCCGCCTTGGCGATCCCAATCCGACGCAATGGAATCATCACCTTTCGCTATTGTGTCATCTTGCTCTTATCGATTGGAGCCGTCCATGGAGCGGGTAGCAGACCGAGACGCATAGCCCGCCCAAAACCTCAATAATTGGGAAGATCTTGAAACCCTGGCGAACGGACAGAGCCTCGGCCCTTGCGCCGCGCTGCTCAAAATCTCGACTGACAGAAAAATCGACATGGCCGATCGGGAGCAAGAGGTGAAGTTTACCTCCGAAGCAGCAGGTGGATGGATCTCCCTCGCTGCGGAGAATGCTCGGTTTTTCCGCCCCCACGAATGCAACAGACAGATCGGTCGGCGACGGTGCCTCGGATATATCGCTCCACCAATCGTCTTACGACTCTACGGGAACTGTCTAGTCACCGCTGGGAGCTTTCGCAAAGTACTACCGAAGTAGGACAGCAAGATGTTCGCTTGTTTGCCGTTTTGGGATCTTCGAGGCTCGTTGCCGCTAAGATCGCAGCGCCGGCGGAGTGAGTGTTTCTCGTAATGTTCGAATGGTAAGTTTCCAGATCCTGTCCGCCTCAACTTGAGGCTTCGTGGAGATCGTGACGAACCCACCGCATGGGTTTTCGCATTCCCATTCATATCTATCCGGTTGCGTCCGAGATACGTGCATTTGTTTTGATGATAGCTCCAAACATCCATTGCCAACTATAATCGAACACATTACTATATTGGGAGGATGGCTTCCTGGTCAACGAGTAACGCAGATCGTCTCGGCTACAAGAGGTGGCCTGTTGGAAGCATTACGCCCTGGCGGCGTTCATAGTCACGGCTGTAACGTTTCGATCGATGCCTATTCGAACGGCCGGTAGATAACAAATCAGTGTAGGCGAAATCGATATTCGGGAGTCGTAAACAAAGCTCGAAATCTCCGCCATTTCGTGGGAGACCTCAACCGATAGGTACCCAGCCCAGAACGACGAGAAAAACAGAAGTGATGGGGAGGCACTCTTATTGTCCCTCGCACAGAAGATCAATGATCATCGGGCACAGCCCTTCCTGAAGAAGATTTAGGTTTGTGCTGGGATCTTTGCGATTTTCAGATTTTTCGCTAATTCGGCGACCTACCCTCAATTGGATTTATCTGCTGTGGGACGCCACACGATGCCCGTGATTACGGCGTCGATCTGACCACTTTTTTCCTCACTGAAAGTGGATGAGCTTCCGAGAACCTAGTCGGGTGACTGGTGTTGAAAACTTTTTCGAGCGGTTGGAGACAGAGTCCCCAGCAGAAGGAAATCGAGAGAACCGTAGCTGGAGCGTGAGTGACAGTTGGAGGAGCGAGACACCAAACAAGAGCGGGGAAGTGTTGGCTCAGAAGAAGACTGAAGATACGGTTCGCTTCGTCAGCAGAGAGGGCAGAGAAAAAGAAACCTGTTTGAGGAACTCGAAGCCGCATAGTTGATGAGCAAATAAGAGCTTGTCGGAGAAGGGCTGTTCCGGCCCTGGCTACAACTACCGTTTTACCTTCTAGCTTCATTAAGGACGTCGGCTCTCGTGGCGCAATTCAGCGTTTGCCCTCGATACAGTGCAGTAAGACCAATTTCTCCCACTAACATCTCTCTCATCGCGGTACATCACTGTCGAGAGAGGGATTCTCCTCCTGCTCAGAGGTTCAACGATCTCCCAATGATCTATGAGTTCCGCAGAATCAGAAATCAACGAGCGAGCACTCGAAAGTTCGGGTAAACAATTCTCACGGTCCGCAGAACGCTGCACGCGATATCACTCGGAGCACGCGCCGAGCCCCTCCGTAATTACCGCCAGAGCGTTTCTTGCCATGCGGTTTCACGTATCTGTGATTCCGCCATAACCTTATACTTTGTCAGGCACTTCATCTTATTTATTTGCAGAGCTCTTCATCTTGCCTACCTGTCCTATCTTGACTAATTGTTCGACGGTCGGGCTTGCTCCGGAAAGTCGGGGACACTGCTCTGTTGCCACAGAGGGACTTCTTGCGGAGCATTCCGCGTTCTCCGAGTTGATCGCCGTTTCCTCCTGTTTCTACACAGGGCAGTGATTGAGAGAACTTCTTCATCACGCTCAGGTCCCCCTATATCTGGTGTTCACCCTGTCAAATCCGCTCCCTGACGTTGGACTCCCCGCGGCATTGAGGGTGATCTATCAGGCATCCACAACGGGTTCAGTCGAGGACAGTGGTTTGGCCGAAATTCTCGCCGGAGCCGCCAAAATCTCTGTTCCTACTCTCAAAAAACGACAGTTGCCTTAGATGCTTCAACAGAACGTATCGCGCTATGTTTCGGTCTCTTCAAGGGAGACCAGAGGGTAGGCCGTCGTTAAACTCGGTTTCGAATGACTGGGATCGCAGTTGGGTCGAGCTCATATCAAGTTCCGGTGGGATGGAGAGATATTTTTCCGATCGCGCAAAGTACCAACTGCCGGAAGGGGTCCTTCGAGGGGCGTGAAGCCCCCATCGGAATCCGCTAACGCTGTTCTAATGTCTCTCGCAGCGAATGCTGCAACCGCGGCTTGGTCGCGGAGGCAGCAGCAGCTCTGGCGGTGTGAGAGGGTGATGCGTTGCCGTCTCTGCGTGGCGAGCGAGTGAGTGCATTAAAGAAACCCGATACACAAGGCAGTAACTCTCCCGCGAGTAGCCCGGGGTCGCGTTTCGGCATCTTTTGAAAAAGCCCTACAGGAACCACGGGAAGTTGACAGCAGCGATGCACAAATATTCGCAACATCAGTCAGCCTGCTCGGTTTGAGCTCTGGGAGTCATCAATATTCTTTCCGTCTCGAACACACCCGGGTTGGATTTCACGCTGGAGCACCCCAGCTTTCCGTCCACAGTCATGCGAGGTTGGCCGCTAATCCTGCCGAATGGATATCTTGGGAGCCCTGAGCGCTTCTGTTTCCAACTCTTGTATGAAGATCTAAAATTTTCTCTCGATACAGGAGGAGGTCTCGTGCTGGTAAGATAGGAAAACGGAATCGAATCCGAATGCTGTACCAGAAGAGCCCAGTACGAGCGGTATTGATAAACGGAAGAAAGAGAACCACGTCAAGGTATCTGCGCAACAGAACCAAGCTGCAACCGAGTCCATCGCAGCCCTTTACTGCTCGGTGAGTCTCCTCGCGAAATATTTACATCGCCTACCGCACAGGTGAATGAGCTGCTCGGCTCAGAGGGACCTCAGGAAGAATAACAGCGAGCTGCGTGAACGCTCTGTCACTCGCCGAAAGAACCTACGACTACAGATTTCGCTCCTCCCCCCCCCACGCATCACAAACCAGCAAGAAACATCTGTTGGGAATCCTTCCCCTCCTGGTTGCGAGGACTGACAGCAGACGAGAAACGATTCAAGTGGGGACCTCAACAATAATTCGTGGAGAACAGAGATGGCATCCGCCGATGCGAGTCCTGCTCGGCCGTAGGGCAATGGCTTACCTTGCATTCGTTCATCGAATTAAAGAAGCAATGACTCTCCGAGCATTTCACGCGAAAAAACCCACCTGATGCCGTCCTCATCACCCAGTAGAGGTGATCACTAAAGTCTAGAAGTTCAGGCATTATTCATTGATCACCATCCATCAATCCATAGATTTATGGGTGGATGAGCGTACAGATTGATGAATTATGCCACATTGCCATCAGAGACTCATTCATCCGCCTCCCTACATGGATAAATGGGAGGAGTAAAATGATGGATGCCTTAACTTCCAAGCTTCAGTGATCACCTAAGAATCATCATAGCTAGTAGGCCTGTTCCCGGGGTGAAACCGGAGCTGACCACCCGAACTTGATCGGCCTTGTCTCGGGACATCCGTTGCGTCGATTGCCCGAAGGGATTGGAAGCCTTCCCCACTTCCGACGTAGCGTCACTGCCGCTGCCCTGAGCAAGGAGGCCGTGTCGATCACTCCGCCGTCTCTCCTTTGCAAGCGGAGTTGGCTGTATTCATAAATATGAATGTATCCCCAGGAAGACGATTCCATAAATATGAATAGAGTCTTATTCATACGATTGGTCAAGAAACGAAGCTTGTGGATTTGTTTGACACCCAGTCGAGCATTTTCGGCATCACCGATCGTCATGCGTTCCCCAGTTTTCCGCACCTATACGAGAAGCGGTTGGACTGGGGTGATTCTCGGAGCCGCAATAGATCCCACCTGTGAACAGCTCGTTCCTCGCGGTCGAGAGACTAACTGGCCCAAGTTTAGGCTCCGTGAAGACGCAGCTCTATGTGGGCTACGTGCCTGAATTCAAGAGTGTGGACTTGAATTTCATTCTCAGTGATTAGGACTGGAACTTTTTCCCACAGGGCATTTTTCCTACCTTGGTCAACGCCGAATCTCTGGAATTCAAATGGTTTCACGGCGAGTTCGCCCTCATCAATTATATTCACATGTTCAAATGATGCACTCCCATTTTTCGAAGCGAGCGAGCACTTGGAGACTCCATGAATACAGCAGCATCGGCTCAGTGTCCAGCTTGCACCTCCGAACTCGAATCCCGATCACTTGGAGGAGCGTTGAACGGGTTATGCCAGATATCGAGAATCGCTTCGTGGACGAGTTCATTTCCTAGACCTCGATAGGTGAATAATGCGTCGCACTGTTCCGATCTGGAGAGGACTTCTTAGCATAGAAGTTGATCCACGAAAGGAGTTCACGTACGAAGACCAGTCACGAGACCTCTATCAGATTGCTCAATTGGCAACCTATCTTTTCGGGCCTGATCACTACCCTTCGGAACTCAGAGGGTCGGAGAGGGAGGGGAGGGTGGCGTATGTCTCCCAATATGCAGTGGGCTTTATTGCCGATTCGAGAACAGGTTCGCTCATCCAGGAGAAACGAACAAATGGACTTCGATCTTTGTACATATTCATGGAATAACAGGCCTGTGTCGGATTGCGACTGAGTCACTCTAATGGAAGAGATCCGAAATCGTCTTCTCCATGACGTCAGGGAAAAGAGCTCTGGTTCCCCCGAGCAAACTCAGGTTTGCCACCTCATCTGGTTTGGAGACAATGGTGGAACCAAGCTGTTCTCCGGTGCACGTGAGTGGAAGACTCCCGGAGTAGAATTGAACCGGCCCCATGGGGTATGTATGATTCCATCGGGAGTTGGTCGGTGGCCCACCCCGGAGGAGTCTCCCCAGAACTCAGTCGCTCTGTTTTCGAAAATTGAGCCGTTGGATATAATGTACGGCCATGATCAACTGATTCCTCGTAATTGGAAGGGCCCATGGCAATTCTCCGCTAGCGGTGAAGTGGAACCATGTTTAAGTGGGATAGACACCCTACGAGGGTATACGGTGCTGCTGCTCGATCAGATGCCTCGAGGCGGCTTCCAAATTGATATCCCTTCGTCCGAAGCTCATATCCGACTCCATTTCCGGCAAGTAAAGCCAGGAGTCCTTGGTGGAACCTTGCTTCTGAGGAGTGGCACTGCCGTATCGCAAGCCGACTCGTGGTCCAGCTGACTCCACGACGCGATACGGCGATACGATTCGGATTCAGACGAAGTCTCGATTTCGCGCGTTCGAAGCTCCAAGAGGAGAGCATGGGGAGGCATCGCAACTGTCGAACGGATTCTGGAAGTCGAAGTCCTCCAAAGTTCCATAATTCGCTTGCAGTCGAGCATGATGGAGGGGGAACTTGTGAAATAAGATGGGTTTCACGTTCGCCACTCCGGAAATTCGAAGCATGATCTGAAGATTGGATGTTGTAATCATGAGAAAACTTGTTCAAGTCACGTCTGAGGGGGAAATGGAGAAATCAAATGACGCAATTACTTGCAAAGCTACCTCGCGATAAACATCAGGGGAACGGATGGAGGTGGACAGCTTACCCGCCATGCGAGTTAGCTCGAATAGATCACACTTCTGGTCCTTGTCGCTGACGGAGCCGAGCGAGAACTGCATTCATCGATTCGTGGAGAGAGCAACGACCGATTCTTCTTCCCAGGAGGACACCGAACACTATATCTAGTTGGAAGGAAGGGATTTGAATAATGCGATCTATAACGCTCCGGTCATTGTACTTGCTCGTCAGTTCCTCGCCTCGCGTGAAAGCCACAGCCACGCAACAGCTCTTCAGGGGCGGAAAATACGGCTCGGTGTTCCCCGTTCTGCTTGTCAAAACTCGATTGGGCTCTAGTCTGTCCTACACTAGATTCCTCGTCTCGCCGAGGATTCAATCTCGTGGAAACTGCATCGGAACGAGCTGTCGCAGCAGATGGAGAAATCCCTTCGAGAAGTATCGAGCCCTCAACGAGAAGTTGACGTTGGAAACGTTGATCCAAATATGAGAGAGAACAGTGTCGAGTGTCACGTCCCGCCGCAAAACAGTTGCGTTCGTTAGATCGGAAAACATATCTTCCCGCCGTTCGATGAGAATCGAAGACGTCAGCTGAATTTTAAAAATATTCAAACACCAGAGGACCCTAGCCGCGTTTCTTTGTCCTCCTTCTCCGATCTGACTCCGGATGGTATTACCTTGTCTGACTGTTCCGCGGAGCTATGTGCCCATCTGTGCGGTCGTTATTTGCTCCGAATCGTAAGCGTAGCCTGGAACTTTGGGCGTCTTTTCGAAATTATCCCCTCCTAGGAACGTATGAGGTTCGAGCGATTGAAGGTATAATTTCGAAAAATCACCGAAACTCCCAGGCACCAAACATGAGGCACCTGTACTTCAGTGAAGATGCTCGGGGTTGCCGACGAGCGATTTCGAAGAACACAAACAAGCCGACTGTTCTACAAGATAGGGCACCGTTCCCGAGGAACATCCGGAAGTATTGATGCGAGCTTATGGTGCACGAATTACTCCGCTTCTGATCGCGAATTCGACGGCATGAACGCTCATGTGGACTTCCCGGAGCACTGAAGACTGTACGACCATCGAGTCGCGATTTTTTATTCTCATGTTGATCCCGTATGACAGCTGAGACGTCGCGCTCACGCTTATGTCAGAAACATCTAGATTAGTCGGTAAGCTTCACCCGGAGGTCGTCTGAGTGGCGGCTCAATCACTGTCGATCTGTGGTCTGATGAAGAATTTGCGGTGTTGCAGGGTTCGACATGTGGCTGTACCTGAGACGACCGCGATTGGAAGGCTTTTAGTAACATTCTAACTTTCTCTACCATGTCGCAATTCCATACTCTGGTGTCAAGGACTCGCTAAACTCTCATCTCTAAGGAAGCATTTGAAGTTCTGGTCTCCGACTGCATCGGAAAGATCCCAGACTCGGGGCACTCACCCAGAAGAAATGCGATGCAGAGAGTCAAAAATAGAATCCGCATTGTTGAAATGCGGGCCGACCCAAAGTGAACCAACTGAGCCCGTTGAGAGAAAAACCGATCTTATAGAGTAAGGCTTCCCGTGTCGTGACTCACGTCTCTCGACTAAACGTCCATGCGATTTTAAGACATTTAAGAAAAGGCTCGTTAATCGACGTCATTCTGGATATGAACGGAAATTATAATCTCACTGTTGTTCAACAGACAGACGACTGGAACTTTCGCTTTCGAGCCTCACCGGATCTGTTTTTTGGAGTTTCGGAATCCTGACTCGGCGAGATGGTTCACGAGACTTGGAATCAGGTCCACTCCCACCGCCACAAGTTGCGGAGACAGATGAACTCGAAATGGAGGGAAACTGACGAGACGGACGGCCTCAGAAGAGTTGCCTCTCAGCGCGGTTACGCAGATACACCAATCAAGAGCCGCGTAAAGTGAGTGGACAATACTGCAAATGGCACGCCGTCCATCAGTGAGTTGTGCGTGATGAGAACTGGGCTCGACCGGTGGCTCACAGAAGAGCTCGCTACGACGACGATTAGGAGTCCACCAAGTCAGCCTGATGACAACTCTTCCGACACGAAAAAACTAATTGAGTAGTTCGCCAGAATTTCGCACCTTTGCGTGGTCAATGCCACCGGACCACATGACGACGACTGAGCTCCAAGTGAGTTCGGTGGTCGTTACCAAAGATGGTCACGTTCTGGAAATTCCGTCCGCTATTGAAAAAATAGAGTGAATCTTCAAGCACCAGTTCCACACGCATCAGATGCGGATCAGGCCTGTGCGAAGTGAGCTCGCGGAGTCTTCCTTCACAACCTCGAGAACATCTGTTCGTGTGCTGGACCTATCTTTGTTTTTTCATCTCCATTTCCTGCTTTCAGTCTTACCTACGTCGGCAAGACAAACAGCACCCGTTAACGAACCGAGAGTAGAGAGCCATCAGCAGGAGCACAACGACCGAGAAGAGCGATTGCTGTGAAGAGCACAAGCCTTCGATTCGAGCAATGTGCAACACAGTCTCAAGTTCCTCAAAGTAACGAGGCCCGATTTTCTGGGAGTCCTTAGCTCGCCACTCGACCAATAATTCGTTCTTCTCCCACGAGTCGAAGCAGCGTTTTAGCGATCCCGGAAGCCGGATCATGAAGCGTTTTGAAGAAGAGCCCCTTGAGCTAGAACCTAGCATCCGACACAGCGAACCTCTAGTTCTCTTCTCTACACGGACATGAATTCCCACTCCAAGCGCTGTCCGTGGTCTGAGAAGTTTTTTGGTCCCTCTCCGCACCAAACAGAACGCTGCAGATGTCCAGACACAGGAGTAGAAAAAAAAAACAAAGCAGAATGTTCTGCCAGGCAAGTTTCAAGGTACACGGTTGAGAGGATGTTTTTTTTTTCTTCCCGGAGATCATCTCTCGGACGATTTCGGCGAGTTCATACAGCATTTCGTTGATGTGCGAGGCTCGCTGACCCTTGCGGAGTCCTCCTCCGGTTGCCTGCTGAATGGCAAACCCGCGAGTCTGCGGAGCCATCTTTCTTGAAAGCAGCAGCCGGGCGTTGGCGGCACACCTATCATTTTCTCAGAGTTGGGTAAGGTTCGGAGAGGCTTTCCTGAGTAGGAATGACTTTTCCTCTGCAGAGGAAAAAAACCGAGCACCCAGCATTCGGCTGATAAACTAGCGGACTTTGGCTTCCATCAATAAATACGAGCCTCTGCTCAATTGCTTCCCGAGGTTCGAGAAAGGAAGCTGTAAAGCATTAGGATTTCGACTCGGAGCATGTCAGGTCGTTGCTTCGGAAACGCGATTCTCCGACTAACCCTGTTGTGATCCCATCGCGAGCGGAGTCGCTCTTCCAGGATTCAGCGTTGATCCCTTCATAACGAGCAGGGAAATACTCGGAACACGAGACCCGAGGAGTCGACGAAGTCGTCACAGTCGACCGAGCAAAAAATTAGGAAGTGCTGAACGGTCGAAGTTTTCTCCGGTAGTTCCCCTCCTAGAGGCACAGCGAAAGAGCGGGAAAACTTCTGGATTGGGTTCGGAATACGAAATTAGTTGCTTATTCGGCTGCGCGCCGGATCCTTTCTTCGAGGCTCTGTTCTCACAATGAGTGGTTCAGAGCGCTTTAAACATCGCAGCTGGCTGTTGAAAGAGGAAGATCGCTATTGAAGAAAGAGTCTGAGCATAGAATGGAGTCGAAGATTCGATTTCGTTTTGCGGCGGATAGCTAATCGGCGAGACGAACGCCGTCGTCTACCTCCCTCCCCGATCCTGGAGGAGTCCTGAATACGCGTGGCTGCTTGGTTTGTCTCCCCCGATGTTTGATGCCGCGAAAAGATATTGGACGGGAGGTAGTCAAAACGCGAACTCGATGACCATCCGCCAGCAGGCACAAAAGCCGCTCACGTGGTTTCATCTGATCGACGGAACGATCGTTGGTTCGTTTTCCACCATATTGGAACGTCCCCCACTCGGCCGGAAAGAGTGTTCTGGACCACTGGTGGCAGCGGATTCAAAGAGTATGTCTCCAGCGGAAGCGGCTCCCCGAGAAAGCCATAAATCGCTTTTGGAAGTTTGATATTATAGCTCCCCTGGAGAACTTTTTCCTCTCCCACGCACCTGTTCGGATATTGTGACGACGGATCGAAAGAGATTTATGAGGGTCAGACAGGTTATGAATCGATATTATTTTTCCAGAGTGACCCTCCTGTCCCGTTGGCTGTCCGCCCGCCTCTCTCCGTACGCTAAGCACCACTGAACGCCACTGAAATAGGGTGCTGAGAGTGAAACAGAGCTCGCGAACGATCTCGGAGAGCTGTGCAGCAAAATCAGAAAGACAGGGAGAAAGAGCCCGTGCATCATCGATTTACGGTCGCTTTCCGCTGCCGGAAGGTTGTAAAGTCCGAATGTTTCGAAGGGAAGTTTGCCATTTTTATGAGGAGCAGATTCCTGTGGCTGTCTGACAGCATTCTCATAAAAGTTTCTGCCCAGGAAGCGATCGCACTGTGAGCGACGAACTCGCGAACATACGTATAACATCAGGTTTTTGGGAACTGAAGCGAAATCTTCAAACGATGTCGCGTCTTGGGAACCGATCCGAATTCATGAGAATCATTCGACTGATTTCTCAAGAGGCTCGGCTTTAACGTTTTCGCTTCACTGCGAGGCGTGCCGCCGAGATCATTTTCCGAGGAGAGAGTTTTTGTGGAGTACTTACGGACGGAAGAACGATGTCAAATCGTTCCGCCAACCGGCGCACAGATACACCTTGCCGGATGCAGGGTCCACGACTGAGGTCCCGACTCGAGGAGGCCGTCCATCTGGAGCCGACAGCTGCGTCTGATGCCCGGCCGTTTTGTGGAAGACTGGGACTCGCCAGGATGAAGTTTCTTCCATACCCTAGCCCACCCGAGATTATATGACCAAAAACTCTTCGCTGCCTCCATGGTATCTGTTGCACTTCTGTGAGGTGCTTTTCGAAAGAGCTTGGAGTTAGGTCCTGGTTTCGGATTCTCAGACCCTAGTTCAGGTTCCGTTGCGATCACAAACTCCGAACAAGTTCGAATCCGCGGCTGAACTCTTTCCAGGGGTGAGAAACAGCAGGTTGCGAAACGATCAATGGTCGTGATATATGAGGCGGGAACGGGGCCATCCTTTGGAGTTTGTTTTGACCTTCCATCACGAGGAGTCGCTTCGTCGACTTGAAACCATAATAGCACGGTCAGCTCCACTCATCGAGGCCAGACCGATCCGGGTGATTCTGATGTAATGCCCCTCTACAGTTTGTGCTTTTGGGAGCATCCCATTGTGAGCAAGAAAGAGGCGAAAAAATCTATTAGCCTAATAAGAAAGGATGTCAGGACATGAGTCTCCCTTTGCCTTACCACGTCTCGAGGGACCGAACGCGACGAGAAGATCAAGAGAAAACTAGGCCGAGCGTCCGGCTGAGGAAGTATTATAGAAGATGTTGTCCAACTGCTTGTGAGCTTGCTTTGCGGGTCGCCCTTCGTTTGCCAAATATCGACGTTTTCTCTTGATCAAGATCATGGTCATCGTCCACGGCGAGCCAATCATCATCGTATTCGCTCTAACTGTGAATGTTGCCATGTCTTCGCGGGAGCTGCCGTTGTTGCAGGCACAATGTATCCGGGAATCTTAACAGAGAATCGGCTATTGTTGGAATGTATTAGGGAATCATAACAAAGGGCTTGCGAGATCCGTGTTATCTGATATGCGTCTTTTGTGCGAGCGAAGGCTATTCGTTGTATTGGTACCGTTCAACAGCGTCGTCGGCCGCATCGACAGGAGCACGGGTTGTCTATGATTGGGGGAACAAACTCCTAATACTTGCGCTGGAATTCATTTCGACGAGTTGGATCTCGAACAACGATCGAATGTTCCTACAACAGTCATGCAAGTGAATGCATCCATTCTCTGTTGCAAGATTCGCAAGTCCGATGCCGTTGCATCCGGAACACCCCGGTCTCTTCTTTGCTTGGACATTCTGAGCTGTTATTTCCCACAACCTTAATCTGGGTGCTGCGCAAGCGATTCCTCCGAGAACTATCGCAGAATCGAGTTTCTGGAACTTCTCGCGACAGTTTGTCAATGGGGAAGGAAATGGCCCCCGATCACGAAATATGGCGCCAGCTGATCAATCTTGAGGGAACTTTAGTCGAGCCAATAGATACTGACGGGCTTTGAGCACGGTCTCGTGATGTTGAAGGGTGAACCTCCTACCCCGAAATTTGTCTCGAAGAACGGAAGGCTCGCTTGAGTTATATTTCGGAGCAAGGTGTTATTCTTTGAAAAATGAAACGAATCAAACTTTGAAGTGATTGCTCCGGCGCGCGCGAGGTTCGGTTCCGCAATTTCAAGCGGATATTGGGATCGTTTGACAAACGTCATGAGGAAATGGAGGGAAGAACGTGATTATAGATGGTCCTCATTTCGCATCATTCCTCTTCATTCGAATAGAAGGCTCAACATGATCTCGATCGGCTTGAGTAGATAGCCTCCACGGAGACTGTCGTCTTCGTCTCTGGATTCGATCATCAGTGAGTCATTTTCTCTCACAGATCCACGAAACGGGATGATTTCAATCCATGGCGTCCACTTCCAACACTCTTTTGTTGTTCCCACACCACGAAATTACAACATAACATTCCACGGCGTCCACTGTTCAAATCTGGCTCATCGGATGATGCATCTTTCACAGAGTTAGCGGTCGGAGGCATGGGCGATGAACTTGGAACCGAACGAACGGTATTCCGCACGTCGCTTACGCGTTAGAATTTGCGTTGGAAAACAAACGTTGAGGATACGACGAAATGAACTTGGCCGACAAGCCGCAAATCAGCTACGTACTTCGATCACTCTGTGTCCGTTCTATCCATCTACAAGAATATATGATGCTGTTGTAGGGCTGCGTGAATGCGGACAGACAATGAGTGTGGTCATGCACGTGAAACAATTGCGCAGCAAAGACTGATTAGTGCTCAACAATCTGACGCGGCTCACTCATTGGGTTTTTCCCTTTCAAAAGTAACGGATCATGACTCATGAGGCTCCGGGAACCGCAACCATAGAAGTTCATAGCTGGGAGGTATGCAGAACCAAATGCCCACCTGGTTTCAGGACTTTGGGAAACCCTCTCTCGTGGTTTGCTCTGTTTAGATTGGCGATAAGTATCAGCCGGGCAGCTTCGGAGCGCACGACATGAAGAGCAGATGGAACTTCACGATTTGGGAGGACCTCCCTCTGTTCACCGCAGAGCGACCGTCCTTTCAAGCCGCGATGAGAATTTCGAGAGCCGACTCCAAAAGCTCGTTATCACTTTCTTTTCACAGCCGCCAGCTGAGATGAAATTTCGAGTTCTTCACTCTATATCTCCACGTCTGGAATCTTCCATCGGCTTCTTCCGCGGCGAGCCAGGTATTCATCTGTGAAGGGGACTATGGCACAAATGTTTGTTCACCGAAAAAAGCGCAGATTCAGCTAGTTAGCAAAAAGTACGGGCTTCATTACGTAACGAGCTCCTCTGACGAAACGCGGCCGTTCCTCGACTCCTCGGCAAAGTTATAGGGCCTGTCTGTTGCCACAGTTGCCGTGCGACCGACGAGAATAAACTTTTGTGTTTGAAGTTCTCTGGTGCTTGAACGGTTCACTTATTTAATTGGTGACAGTATTGGCCCTAATTTGGGTTGTTCACACCGCAACTCTAATTGCCCTCGTTTCTCTACGAGAGGAAACAGCCGTCCTCTCATTTGCTATGAGACACATCGTTCGAGTCCGCTGCCTGTGTGAATGCGAAGAAAAACCCGAACGTAGACGAAATGTGAGGGAACTTGGGCGAGGAGGATTTTGCACAGCCGAGTCGTGAACGTTATGGAACCTACGGAACGAGAAGAGCCGCTCGAGCCAGCGCACGAAATATTTTTTGCTGTGCCCCAACGGATGAAGCTGTGATCGTTATCTGCACGGAAAGAGCTTTTTGGTTAACTGCCGCGTTGAGTGAGATAGAACGCCCGCAGCGATCCATCATTGCAAATAATATACTAGGCTGGATCTGCGCATCCACAAGCCGGGTTCATCATAGTCAGCCAGCCAGCCACGCGGGCAAGCTTTTGACTTCGCGGCTCCGCGACCTCGAGTCTGCAAGAACAAGAGCAGCAGCGTCACGTGAATGCGGATTCCCTGTTCTTTCTTCCATCGAAGCGATGGTGGAGAAATGAGCTCGCCTCCACAAATATCCTCCGAACCGATGCGCCAGAACCGATCAATACAGAAGTTGACACATGAGCTCTATCTTGATGATATAGGAGTCTCTGATGCCACGTCATCACGTAACGAACGGTTCTCATCTGACACTATTGCTCGCTCGTTTCCGTGATGGACGAACAGAGTAATCAAAAGTCTCCGAATCATCGACACAAGCGGTTCATCAAAGTTTGTCACACTCATGAGAGATCTGACACACAACGGCAATCATCCGAGCAGCTCGATATGAAAGAAATGGACGTACTCTCATCAGTGAGTTTCGGCTTCCGTGAATTATTTCACCGAGGTAACTCACGAATGGGGAGTCCACATCCACAACGTCGCAGTTCAGGTTCTCGAGTTTCGAGAGAACTATAGGCTGCTCCCCAAAGGGGGGGGGGGGCGAGTGCCTGGGCCTTTTACATGGAAGCCTCGTTGGCTGAAGCGGATACAACTCAGCCCCGAGCTTTGTACGATGATTTTTTTTGTGTGTTGTGCACAGCGAACCTCGAGACTACTGATACGAACTTCATACCTGAGCGGAAACCTCTAGAGCTCTGATTTCTCGTCACGCTCCGGGCTATTAGAATCTTTGGAAGAAATCCTGGAATCAGGGGAATTCACGATTTTTGAGTTGACGACTAATCCTGATCCGAGAGCACAGCGAGTCGAAGAGACGGAGTGTCTGCAGGTTACAAGGGTCCGCTCGCTGGCCGGGTGGCATAAACCAACACTGGGTGCCACGCTAAGCTAGCAATTGCGGGATAAAAATCTTTCTTATGTGGTAAATAGAGGATTTAATTCATATCAGAATTGAATCCGAACCATCTTAAGACCCAAGCCCACCGCCCGCAATGGGATTTGCGAGGCGATAGGGAGTGTTACTGAAGCAATACTCCGGTGATTCCGGTGCACTCCTGAGGGCTGGCTGAGAGGTTCAGCCGAAAAACAAAAAGGTTACAAGGGTCCATCTGAAAAAGTTGTTCTACTCTTCCTCAGTTCGGACATTCGGATGTCCTCGCTTTTTTTTCGGAGCGTCGTTTGGCTTCAATGGAACTTGGACCCAGGTGCGCGGGTGTGGAATTGCCTGCTTTCAATGTTGCAGGTCGGTCCGTCGGTCGACCCGCCTTTCCGTGCTTGCGGACAGCTTGATTGCTTTTCCCCTTTCCGCCAGCAGCTCTCTATATGGTCACAGGAAACAGAGCCCCCTTTCTCTCTCCTCCCCCGTTATCCTCGCTTTCCTCCCCAGATTTGAATCCGTCAGCCCAGACCCGGGTAAGGAAAGAATCCAAGAGTGTCGCAGCAGAGCTCTACAAGAGGCACGAAAACATGCTAGTCGAAGAGAACTGGTCTGCTCAAGCATCGAGACGAACTTTCGATCACAGAGCGAGAGAAAAATCGGGAAGGCCGATTGAAGAGGGAGTTGACGAGCCAGGAACGACTCCGACGGTTCGAGGCCCGTCTCTCGCTCCGTCAAATGGAGAACTTCAAGTGAGATCGAAAAGAGGGCTCCGCATCGCCACGTCAAGATTCAATCTCCATTTTCCGGAATTCCGAGTTCCGGAGGAGGCTGTTTTCAATTCACAAGTACTCCACTGGTGCCCAGCTACAACTTCGAGGACCAGAGCCTCCTCCGGTGTTGGTGGCGCGGAAGCCTCCCAGAAGACTAACCTGATCAATTGTTACGCTGTAAGACTGTTGTCGGTTTTTCGGGTTTCTCCCGAAGATTACTCGTTCCGGAACTGAGACTGGGTTGTTTATCCTTTTCGGAATCCGGGAAGACAAATGATAGGTCGAGAGTTTGTGAACTTCCGAGTTCCCGACTTCGGACCCAAATTCCCTCAATTCCAATGGAAACGATCCACGGAAACCTCTCGGGTAATCGACTTGGGTTGATCATCGAATTCGATATGGTAAGAAAAGGTTCTCATGCTCATCCTACCGAAAATCTTGGGTGCCCAGATGTTGCCAGCGGAAATCATCATCGACGGCTTTGAATCCAATGGGAGAGCCGGAACGTGAGGGATCGGTCGGATCTGATCTGCGCCTTCTGGAGCCCGACCGGAAGAAACCATCAATCCGCCTCGAATCTCGCAGAAACTTGCGAGCCCCAGGTAGACGAGTCGCTTGCTCTCCGATCCGAGATGTTTTCACTCGTGCAATGCTTTATGAGACCGTGTTTGGTCCAGAAGGAGGCCGTTCAAGACATTTTGCCCTCGCGGACGCGACATTTTCGGGGGAGCTCCGAGGAACCGTGAATTGCAAACACCTGTGTCAGCTGATCACGTGGGACCGAGGAGATTGGAATTAGGGAGCGTCGACAGATGATTCGATGCCCCAGCCCTTCTGAGCCTCAGAACGCCACTCCAAGGCTGAGCAGCATGCCGATCCGCGCTGTGTTCGGCTGGCAGTTCTCTGCGAACCCCGCACTCCCGTGCTCAATCGAATCAAGGGATTCCACGCTGTTGCCTTCGCCGCTGATGCGGCTGTTGTTGGTGTTGACGATCCTGCCAGACCCGGAGCAGTGGGGCGCTGAGAGTGCGTTTGACGCTCATCGCCTAATGATCGACTTCCTCTAACGAGAGGAAGTCAGTCGACTACCCATAGATAGCCGTACCCAAGCGGATGTCGCTCGTTAAATCATTTCATTCGATGCCGATAAATGTCGACGCCTCGGCGCCCCCTCCCGTCTTCCAGGATTTCTCTCGGCGCGTTCGGTCGATCCTATCGAATCATTCTTTACAGCGCTTCGCAAACCTCCGTCACAGATAGTTGACCAAGCCTTCGTCTTCGAGCCCGTACACACAGATGGGTAGCGATATATTCGGTCGTCGTTTTCGTAGGCGAGCTGCCCTCTGGTCCAGGTGAATTTTCGCGAAAGCAGTTTAAGTTCAGTTGAGCAGAGAAGCAGTTTAGAAGCACATAAAGCTGCCTCTTCGCTGCTACCTGAACCGGACGCAGGCAAGCCAGGGGTTATGAGACAAAAGCGGAACGGCAAGCCCAGGCGGAACGGCCGGAAAGAGGGAAGGCAAGTATCTAAAATAACAATCGCGTCATTTGTCATCCCTGATCTCCTGGCAGCCACTGGTTGCCCGTCTGTCGGTCGGTCGGTGCGTCTGTTTGCGTCGGGAGCGATTTATAAAAGGGATATACCACCCCTATATGATCCTTTTCCTCGTTTCTCATGTCCCATCGGGTGGAGAGGAAGAAAATAGCGGACGAAATTCACGCGTGCGTCTAAACCAACCTCTATAGTGCCGACATCCGGAGCTGCGTCGACGGGAAATCGCCCCTGATATTCTCGCCTGACATTTTCGCAGCGAGATCAGAGATGAGCAAGTTGATTCGGGAGCTTCCATGGGATCGGCTGTTCGAATTCACCAGCAACGGAACCATTCGATATCCCGCGTCTCGCAGCGTCCGTCCAACGGAACACACGCCCACCTGTCCTGGATTCTTGCGTATCCGAATTCCCCGCAATCCAGCTTCATCGCCTCCACGATCGGGAATGACTCAATCTAAGTAGCTCACCTCGTTCTTCCTCGCAGATTCAAGTGAGCCGCTCGATCATCTATTCATTCATTCGCTGGCTCATGCACCTTCTGGACTAATGACATCCCCAGAGGCTAGAAAGAAGGTTCCTCTCCCAAGACGCCGCTTGTTCATTATCAAGGCTCTCCCCGCCTTTCCTCAAAGACGACTGGGGAGAACGGAATTCGAGCTTCTACTGGCTTCAGAATTCCCTGTGACGATGCTGGTGGATGGCTTTAGCAGATAAAGGCTCTGAGAACAAGAGCGAGAAAGGGACAGATATCTCCTTTTCGCACTGTTCGGGCTTGCGTCTGGGTTCGCGCGCAGGGGTCCAAGTCAAGGCGAAGACTGGATGGGGCTTCGTTGGTTTGCTCGCATCGCGCAAATCCTTTGCACCCATGCCCTCGTCGCTATGCCTCTCTCCGCGCCACTATGCTTTTTCGCGTTTTTGTTGGGAGTAATGACCCGCAGAGCCATGAGCAGGTCGGTCGATGCAGTGTCACTTTGGAGCTGAACTCCCCGCTCGTTCCTTCCTGCGTTTGCTCAGGCTCGACTTTCGCTTCTTCACAGTCGTCCGTAAAAAGTTCTCGGTTTCGGGGGTCTCGAACATCATCATCTGGATGGGAATGCTATTCGTGCTGTCCCTGCTTTCGGATACGGCGTCGTTACGAGCCATAACGTGAATGTCGCAGCACGTTATCCCGTTTTGACGCTCTTGCAGAGTGAATCAGGAAAAACGGGTAATATTCCGGTTCGAAGCCATTGCCAGCAATCGCGCACGAGCTAGTTTACTCTTCTGCAGTCTCTGACCTGACGAGAGGAATTCGATGGATTTCAACCATGTCGGCCGAGGGCGGTCATCCAGGTGATCCATCAGATCCGACCTTATGATGTGTAATTCATCAGGAGAACACGAAGTCATTGAAACCTGGGTCGATCTTGATTGGCTGCAAGCAGACACACTGGAGCAACACGAGAAAATGCGTCAGCCAGAAAGCAATCAGCGTTGAGGCGACGCGACAACGGCGTTGTTGATGCTGATAACGACGATGACGGTGATGATGATGATTATCAGTAGTTGTTCAGCCCGCTGGTAGTCGACGCCCGCTGGTCGACGTAGTCGTTGTCTCCGTCGTTGTCCTGGCATCCCATCACCGTTAGGCCCGTCTTCCCAATCACTATGTAAATTAGCCAACTCGGGCTCTTCTCCCGGGAGACAAACTCTTCTAATGCTGCTCACGGGCTACCAGCTTGACTGCTTGTTAGTTGCCTGCTTGCCCGGCCGGACGCTCGGTTTGTCGGCACCTCTTTCCAATTAGAGTTCGGATGCCGCAGAAACTTCTCGCTGCGCCGCATACATGTCTGCCCATGCTGCGGCGGTGTAGGTTTTCTTTTTATATCTCTGCGATTCATGAGGGTTTTCCCCGACAGGATTCCTCGCATGTAACTGCTTCTTGGGACTTGCATGAAGCGTCTGTCGGCTGCATGAGAGTCGGCGGATCATTGAGGGAGGCTCGAGGACCGAAGATGGGTCCTCGCATATCTCAAGTACTGAGGATGGATTTCGATAGCATAAATCCGGTCTGTTGCCGCATCTCAGATCGAACGCCGTGGTCAGCGTTCAAGGGGGTCGCGACCCGAGGGATCGGCGTGTTTTATGGAGTCTCTGTCTGAGAATGGAATCGCTTCAAGTGATATGCGACAGGAAACTTGAGTCGACAGCCGTTTCACCCACGTTTCTGTTTTTTTTTTGGAAGAGCTCGGCTGCTTGTTGGAGGATCCTCATGGCCGAGTTCCCCTTCGCGCGGGTTGCCTCCAAGAACCTGGATTTGAGCGTCGATGCCGAGCGCAACCCGGCTCACTGAGAAAATACACCGATCGTCTCGCATCACGGGGAATATCTTGCACGTCGTGCCTTTTGCGTCGGTAATTCCGGCCTGCACGACCCTGTTCCGACCTCACCCACAATGTGCAGCCGATCATGACGGCTAGCTTAAAAAATTGCCCTGTATGTTAACGAAGTTTGTTCGCAATAGAATCGAAGCTATGTGATTCACAGAACTCAATGAATTGACCTGCCGACGAGACCCCGCCGACTGGAATTCACCAGCTCGAAATCATCATATCTTGAGCATCAGGGAGGCCACAGCTGCGAGCGGCAATTCTCCGAATAGTCTCCGAGCCGCATACCACACAATGAGTTGACGTAGGATGCAACCAAGATCGAACACAAAGCATCGCCACCGATCGAAGTCGTTCTCGTCAGACGATCGGTCGACAGGATGTCGTGATCGGTGAGTAACAACAACTTGTCAATAGAAAGGATTGTTTTTCTGGTGGTGGTCCGGACCCCAGGCAACCAGAGGCAGGACCAACTGATGAAAAATCGAACTTTTCGCTCTTCCAAGGGGACGCGAGACGCAATAGTGCGCGACGCAGACTCTCAACAGAGTGGTGGGAAACTGCTAAGAATGGACGGAAGATACCTCGTGTCAGAAGGCGGAGCATGGCAGATCCCCGAAAATCGGGTCGAGCACCGAAAATGTATGGGCCAACTGAGATTACACTCAAAAGCTTATTAAATCCCCCAAGGTGACCACGACCACTTGATCTCCTTTAGATCGGAGGAGTGAAAAAAGCTCTGACGGAGTCGTGACAGCGTCCAGGGAATTCGAATCTGTGGCTCGTACGGTTCTTGAGATATAGCGTTCCCGAATCGGAGTTTTCTTCTGTTTTCAGAGACCAACGGTTACATGTTTCTTCACAGTCGGGTTACCCACGGCTCATAGACGCGCAGGAAGATACCCGCCATGATAAACTGGGATCCGTCTCCAGCTGACTTCAAACTATCGAAAAGGGCCCTGGCCGAATCAAGTCAGTCTCGACGCTTTTCCTCACTTGTCTTCTGTGGAGTGCCCTGCCGATAGATCATCCGAAACACGGTTCACTGTGGTAGAGGGAGAGAGAAACAAACAGCACTCTCCTGGAAGTAGAGTCACGCGTCATCCGAACTGAGCTCAAACATAATCAGAGGTCTTCAGAACGATCTGAAAAGCAGCCTCGGGCCTGGTGACCTTGGAAATATCTCCAAACTGCTCAAAAAAGTATCATGTGAAGGACTTTACCTACCTTCTTGAACTCACGGCGGTGCAACGGTAATCACGCTCGTCACAGGGAATTCATGGCCGTGGCACGACCGTGAATTCCGCGCCGAATTCCCAGCCCCAATGATCAAGACTCTCAGCTGCGAGAGCAGTCGAGCCCTCCCCCCGACAATGCCTCACACAAGTTCAGGAAGACCGACTTCTGGAACGACTCTTTTTAGAAGTTTTCTTCGAGCCTCCTGAAAATCCGACCAGAACGTCCGATGCAAGATTAATTTCCATTCTACTGAGAAATTCAAGCAAACGTTCCACTCCCAAAGTATCCTCACGCATCGATACATCGAATAGGGTAGGATTTAGGTTGTAAGTGGGTTTCCACCGCTGTGTTATCGGGGTTCGGGGAGGCAAAGGGGTAAAAAATGAGGGGAAGCGCGTGCCTCCTAAACAGGGCCCGTTCTTTGAAGCATTATTCATTTTTTCTTCCCACTCCTTATCAACTAATTATTGAATGAATGATTCTCGAGAGTAAGAGCTCTATCCCGACACACTTGGTCTAGGACCTGAATCAGAGAAGCTCCATGTCGATCCAATCATCAGCATCGCCGTGAATCAAATTAGGTAGGAGGTTCCATCAAGGGCGTATTCAGGAGAGATCAACGAACCTATCGGGCTCTGGCCTCTGTTTCCGGATTCCAAAATATGTAGAGGTGGACCGATTTATGTAGCACAGAAGCGAAACCTCGGAAAACCGGTAACGGTGAGGGACACCGGAACAAAGGCGACTGCATCAGGAAGTTATGGCCTCTGCCGCGGGCGAGAAGACATCATATCGTGATGCTGACTTGAAGATGACATGTGACATAGATTGGGTGGGCCTTGTATATCATGGCTGCCTGGCTGGCATCGTTCGATTATGAGCATCAACAAAATGTCTCGCCGAAGGTTGATATACGAGTATCAGCCTCCGACTTGACTGGCTCGCCTCGTTCCGGTTTGTCGGGTGGTGACACTTTGAGCAGCCGACGCCGAGCTGTTCCCGTAGATCCGAAGCGGAACCCGGCGGCACGATTCAAACATTACAAAGCGGAGGACGAACACTGAAGTCTGTTCTGCGACTGAGTCTCCTGCCACTGATTCCTCAAATCACGTTATTATCGAAGAACGGATTTCGGACGAGCCGGGACAGAGGTCACACCATCCAGGCATCTCGAGGTGCTCAGGGTGATCAGTTTTCTCTCTCAGGGAGTTATCTGACGAGTTCACCGTCTCCGGTTCATTGAAGTCACGAGCTTGCACTGCTACGGAGTCCGGGATCCGCGGCTCATCGAGATGTCGGCCGACACCGAAGATTGTCCAAGGTGAGCCATTTCTTGTTTACTTTTGAGATGAGAAAGCTGATCCTGTCCGATTATCAGCTGCAGCTGTGACTCTCGTTGTCGGGGAATAATGTTTGGGACAAGATGCCGGACTCCATTGGACGAAATCCTTGTTTCGTATTGTGCTCCTCACTTCTCGTTGTGTTTTGGTATATTCTCTCATCCTCCCCATCCTCGAATGATGTCAGAGACCGGTGGTTTCACCTCCAGCTCACGTCAAAATGGCCGATAGGAGTTAGTTGAGGGAATCACGAGATTGAGAAACCTGGGAAACCAGAAGCGCTCTCAATCAGCAGGCTCGATGGTGAGTATTCTACTACGAAGACTGAACAGACAGAATCCAGCCGACCGCATGAGCTTCTGGAAATCAGACCTCGCTCAACCAGATGTTCGCTACGAACGGTAGCGAATCGGCATAGGCTCTGATCGAATGCGTGGGTTGGGAAAGTTTGAGAGCTACGATCTCGAGTTTGATCCCAAAGAAATTCAGAGTCGTCGAAAAGGTGTCCTTTAGAGCACCGATTGAGAGGCGCTGAAACATGCACCTGGAACTTCGGAGGCACAGCTCCCCAGCGGGAAGAATCCTCTGGAGCCCTGCTACTGGCTAAGAGAATACCATTAGTGAGAGGGAAATTTCCAGCTTGGGATCAGACGAGTCATTCGTTTGATCCAGAAGCCTCACGGCACTCGGGAACGCGGGTTTTTCTTTCAAACTTTTGAAAGGTTTCCGTCGAACGAAGTACGTCCGTCAGTTGGAAAGTGTAAGTTACGTTCAGATAATGGATTGGCATAGGAGACGGCGTCGTCATCTTCTGGTCCACCATGTACGTTTCGCGCACAGGGGGTGCTAAAAAGTTTACCAACGATAAGCTTTCTCGCGTCGCACCGAACTTTCGCGAGGACTAGGCTCTCCTGGGCACGGCAATCAGAACGGTATCGAGAAGGGTCAGCATCGTGGCCTCACGGTTGTTCCTTTGCTGTGCGGCTGTTCTCTCTCTGATCTCCTCGCGTCCGATTCGAGTGGTCGGCCCAATCAGCCCTGACTTCCAGATGAGAACAATCTGTGCCGATTGGGTACCAAAGAGCTTCTGGCAACGCTCGCCACTCTCAATATCTATCCGAGCTAGGAGCGAAGTCGAACCGAGGCGCGACCGCGCTCATGGTTTGTGAACAGACTTCGGTTAGTTTTCGACATTGTACAAGCAATGCAGAGGAAGTCATCGGATATGGGGAGTCGAGGTTCGCCCTCGAATCCTCGATAAGGGAATATTTTCATTCATTTCAATCTAACCGCCTACAGATGGTTCTTAGTCGGCAGCGTCACTTGGGAAGAGGCGTAGAACAGAAACCATATCGCCCAACAGTTCAGTCGCAAGAAGCGAGCGAGCAACGGATGGAAAAAACAAGCAACTACAGTAATGGGGATAAATGGTCGAGAACTCGCCAAAACGCCCGGTCGTACGTTGAGTAAAAAGATGGAACACTTTCCATATATCATGGCCCTGGTGCTGGAGAGACTGTTTGCCTTCGATGATGAGCATTTGTTATCTTTCGCGAAGGGATCGTGGTCAGGACTAAGAGGGCTCGTACATAAATATACTCGATCGACAATTTCCGAAACGCGTATTGGCAGCGTGTCGGCGTTTTTGTCCGGAAAATGAACGAGCCTACCGGGCGCATGTGCTGCGTTCCAATAGACTCGCGGCTATTCATTTGAATCGGATGATCCGACTCGGAAACTTTTGCAAACGGATTGAGGAGGACTCAAGAAGTGGAGGCGATCTGGAGCAACTCACTCGCTCTCAGCTGTTTTCCCCTATCAGGAGACCGGGTCGTTACCAATCACCCGGGTTGTATTGGCCGCCATCGATTAGCTGCCCTGCTGAGAGCTGAAGATAACAAAGCTCGCCGGGTCTGTTGCCTTCGATCCTTTTTCAGCGGGAAACCACCACGTGACTCGTCTCGCCTCCCATTCGTCTCCCACTTTTCCAGATCCGCTCCCAGTCACCATTCTGTTTGAGCGCTCTCCGAGACCCTCGAACGTCCACCACACCACTCGACCAGGAGAGTTTTGAGCGAATTCCTTGCTCGGAGCCGTTCCCCAAGATCGCCGCAGTTTTTGCTCCTTTTGCTCTCCTGTTCTGTCACGCAGATTTCCGCAACTCGAAACGGGGAGGATAGTTCTTCCCGGTAATACTCGTTCTTATTTTCCCGTACACGGAACAGGGACGACAGCTCCTGCCTGAGCCGTTTAGGCTGGCTGACTTATCCCTCCTGTCATCCGGTAAGTTGCACAAACAGCCAAACGTCCAATTAGGGGAACCGTTAAGAAGAACGACGAAGTCACACTAGGCCGTTCGTCGCAGCGCTGAGTAAGCTCTTTGAACGTTTCCGCACGTCGCCAGGACGGGTTCAAGGGAAGCAATGGAAGAATGACCATCGCATACTGTCTCGAGCGATTTTGAATTTCTGTCACCGATGCGTCTCTGAATTCACCATTCCCTCCGAAACCCTTTTCAATATCGTTCCGGTGAGTGTGCTCCCTTGTACGGACCTGGGTGAATGATTGCGCGCCTTTCGTAGGTATACGGAGATCTCGCTCCTTTGAAATACTGTTCCCACACGCAGAAGGGAAGAGAAAACGGAATCTCCGCGACCAGGGAAGGTAGGAAGAGCCGCCGAGTCGGCCTCTTGTCTCACATGTCATTTCCAGCTGGCGAGAGCTATGGCGCCGGCGTTTGCGGATATGATCTTCATCTTCAGCATGGCGTGAGAGAACGCCCGATCCGGATCCGATATGGTAATCACTAAATTGATGTCCGCGAGAGAGAGGCTTTCAGGAAGTCCGAAATTCTCGTTGTCAGCCGGCCAGCATTCCATGGCCGTCTATCAGGCCGCTGACATCTGCTGGGTACAATAAATTATGAACAGGATCTTCTTGAGCCGTTCGCCCGCTCGTTCGTCTCTTCGCCTGCCGGCTTCGTGGCCCGCTTGCCGGAGATAGCCAGGCGGCGAATCCCGCGTCGATCCCGGCCCAAGGACAACTCTGGGATATTTTCCAGCGGGGAAAGTCGGCGCCACACAGCGAGCGCCTCGTCCGAACTTTTGCCAGAGTATTCTTGCGCGGGGCAAACAGAGCGCTCTGAGCCAAATTAACGCCCGCGCATTCTGTTGCTGCTGAAGCCCGGATCGGGTTTTGTAACGGCTTCTCTTCCGCGGTCGGAAGCGGAACACAAAGGAAGGCGCTACACCACCCATTCCTGTGTTTCTAATGTTCTGAATGAACAGAGCTCGGCCAGGCAACCAGTCAAACAGTCACTCAGTCGGTCGGGTCCTTTCTATTGAGTCTCCTTCCATTAGCCCACTGCTGGAAGAATTCCGACGTGGAAAGAACGTCCTGCGCAGCTGCTCCATGAGCGTCTTTTATTGTGGGCAACGGCACCTTTGAAATGATACGGGTGTCTTGCAGAGATCGTTGGCATCTCACTTCGCTCCTGCATCTCCTCGCTCTACTCCCAGATTGTGTTCGCTCCCCGGCCTTCGTCTCCCATCGCCTCGTCCCCGCCGTCCCGTCGTTTCCTCGAGCAGGCCGCCTCCAGAGTTCGCGCGGAAAAGCGGTCGGGAGCACTTTTCCTCGCAGTCAGTCAAACAGAGAATCCCGACCGGGACGGTAGATTACCATTTCCGTTGATTCGAATCGTTCGCGCGACGGAGCTCAAGTGGTTGGTTACAAAACAATGTCCAAGTAAATTGCCCCCGTTCCCGTCTGTGAACTCCGTAGTTTGAGCGCCGACGACCGAAAATTCGCGGAGACTGCGATGCGTGCGCCGCGAACGCGTTCGTGGCTATGTGCAACAGCGGACGCGCTACTTGAAAACATACCTCGAACTGGCTCGGTGCGGGAACGACCTGCACTGTTGAGAATTTCTGTTTCTTCCCTGAATTGTCGAGTTGCCCCACAGCCTATTCTCGGCCAGGTCGGTCTGTGCCTGGCCTGGAGTTGAATCGAGGTCCTCTATCAGCGCAGTTTCCCCGTTCTCTCCACGCGGAAGGAATCTCGAGAGCACAGCGACAAAGGCTTCGCAAACGTCTGTGACCACCAGAACAACGACCGCCGAAAAAACGCCACCAGGACAAAGGAAGGACCGCGGGCTGAGATTTCGTTCATCGACGGCCCTTTCTCGACCCTCTTAGCTCGAGGGCGAGGAGAACTCCATTGTTTCTCTTCGCGACACATTTCCCCACAGATGATCGAGGGAAATCAGTTTCGAAAGAGCATTCGTCGCGATGATGTAACGATCGAACTAATCGATAAGTCGGCGAGTCTCCTGCCATCGAGCGCCGCCGCCGTCAGCGAGGAGTCGGTCTGAGAGAAACTTTTGTTCGGTGCCGTTCGATCAGAGGGACCCGTTATATAAACGAGATATTAACTTTTATTGACCACGGCTATTGCTTTGCACTGTTAGTATGGTGGATTCGTCGGTTGCGAGTTTGTCCACCAGATGTGCACCGCCAGGAGCGATTCGGAAAGAGCAATTGGACATCGAGAAACAGAGAGAACGAGCCGGCTCTGTTATTGTAGTGTCCCTCCGCCGGGTAAGTTTCACGAACCCGATCCGCCGCAGCCCCGAATCTACGCGAGGCCTCTTTTTTGTCAGCTGAAAATGGAGCCCGCGATTCGGTTCCGCGCCCAATGAGCGTAGAAGTGCCTAGGATCCAAGAATAGTCCGGAGCTGGTTCCCGAACGGCAGAATACGCGAGGCTTTTCGGGAGGACGCGTCGGGGCGTCCCGCGCAGCTGGGGAAATCCGAGAGTTCGAAAAGTGCGTCGTCGAGTTGAAAGCTCGGATCAGATCGCGAAACGCAACTCTTTCCTGTTGCGAGGAGAACCTAAGGGGCAGGTCTGTTGACTTGTGGGGATTCCCATCCTCACGGAGGAACAAGCAGCATATTACTTCGCAGCCAGAAGCGAACTACGAGATGGATCACCTCGCCTCTTTCGCTGCGCGGATGTCGGGCGGATTCGGTGGATTGCTGCCTGCTGCGTCAGATGGGTTAGTCCCCTGTGTTGCATTGGTGTTCGATCACCATGCCCCCGAACGTATTATTTGCCATCATACTGATAAGATCAACTCCTTCTCGAATTCCTCGTTCGACGAAGAGCTCCACCGTTGACATCGACAGTTCACTCGACTCACACCGCCGGTGCTGTTTTCGGGAGAAAGAGCTGTCCAGGGGTCCGGAAGTGGACCCGCGGGTCGGCTTTGACCTTTCGCTCTGAGGGCGAACTCTCGGCGCTGTGCGGGGGGAGAATGATCGTCCACACGAGGACTCCTCAGATTCGGAAATCGAAAAAGCATAGGCGCGCACGAACCGGGCACGTCCTTGCCGGGGTCTCTTCAGCCTTTTCATTTGAGCTTGCGTCCGCTCGCGCGCGCCTCTGTTAGTTTGTTTGTTCGTTTGATTCAAAGGAGATGTACGTCGCTTCAACATGGCTTCCGTTGCTGCTCGTCGTCTTCGATATTCAAATCTTTCCTGCCGAAGCGGAGACAGGCAGGCCAGCAGGAAGGCGGCCGGGTGGCCCTGCAGGCAATCTCAAATCCCAAGACAGATGCAATCACACAATAGCTTTTTTCTCAGCTGCAGGCATTGCCACCTGCAACCATCCAACTTCGACATTGCGTCTCGATTCCCGAAACAACAGGAACGACAGCCGTAAAACAAGAACGTCTTATACCGATGAAGCGTTCTCTCAACTCGATTATATGCGCACTCGATCCCGCTGGTAATAGGACTCTCACTGAGCGGGAGGGAGACGACACGGTTGTCACTCGGCGAAGGCTCCGAAGTCGACGCTCGATATAAATGCAAACTGTCCATCGAGGGAAAAGTAGGAACAGACTTTTAGGCGTGGGTTACCACAAAGTAATGAACTCATGTCACGCCATCTCTGTCATCGGCGGCCGTTTTTTTTGGTCCCTCACGAACTAAAATATTCAGCGTAATGAACTTCACTGCGGAACGTTGACGCTACTGACATCGTCCTTATTCCGAAACTCATGGTTGTTCGACGATTCGTTTCGTAGTAGCACGCACCGAACGTTTTCTCCTCAATTTTTCAAATCAGACGAGACAGCCGTTTGAGCCGGAGCGTGTTCGATGAGTTCGGTTCCGTTCAAGTAGACTACAGCTGCGTTGTCTGTCGCTCATCAGCTGACTCCATTCAAGGAAACAACTGAGCGAGATGGATCTCGGCATTTGGGAACGCCGTGTTCGCTCCAATTCCCCCGCTCCCGTCTACCTCTGACTCGGGTGTGCCACTGCTCAGCCATCGAGACTGTATTCGAATCCCGAAAAAGGCCGTCGTTTCCGAAGTGCCGTCTTCAGCGTTTCGGGAATTACGTCCCGAGAAATCGGGCATGACATCCGAGGAGATTTGCGCCTTTCGGAATGGTCGAGAAAATCACACATTTCGTTCGAAGAGATGTCTGCGCGAATCTCTGGAGAACGGCGCCGCCGATGGAAAAGGGAGAGTGGAAGCCATTAGAGGGCTGCCTTCGCGCTTGCGTGAATGAGGGCAAATATTGAATGAACTGCTGCTGCTGCTGCCGCTGCTGTCATTGACGGCTTCATCTACTTTCGATAATAATGTGTCGGCGGAGCGTCTTCTTATCGTCTGCCATCCGCTCTCTGCCACACCTGCTGCAGCTGCTGTTTGGCTGCTGACATCCCGATTTCAAATGCACCCACCCGTAGCCGGCAGCTAGCTACACGCCCCATTCGACTGGCGTTTCTTTCCGCTTGCCGAAGGAGAAAAACCCTTTCTCGGAGGGATTTCTGCTACAGTTGTGAACATCTGCTGCAACTGCAAGCCGCCGTCTGCCGAGTGTGTACTCGGCAAGTGTCTGTCGAATTCCCAACAAGCCGGGGCTACCGCTTGCTTTCGCGGGGGACTACGGTTTTTGATCTCCTATTATGCATTCCTTATTGTCTGTGCACCTCCAGCGAAGCGGCACGACCCGGACACAGGCCGTTCAACAGCCGTATGAGGAAGAGAGGAACAATTTTCCGGTTTCTTGCCCCACGGGATGGAAGATAATGACGAGGCACAAACAGCTTTCGACAACGCTCGCGAACTCCGCATGAATTTTCACGCCTGCAAGCGCGACGAGGGCTCGAGGCAGCTTCGGACTCAGTGTAATCCGATCAGCGCTGAAGAGCACCTGCGTTGCGAAATCGGATACGAGTCATAAAGTTGTGGCGTCGGCTCGATTTTTTTCGCTTCTCGAAAACCCCCTCCGTGCTCTGAAGGCGACAACGAAAGGTCAGGTCCCTGGTACCTCTCTCACGGCGAGCAAGAACTCACTGAATTCTCTCCATTGAAGTCATTCCGGAAATACCTTTCTAGATATTGTCGCGACTTCCTTTTTGTTCGTTCTGTTGGTTGTTCGACAGACATCGGCGAGGAAACCGGATCAGATTCTAGCGTCCCGAGGCCACCGGGCGGTTTTGAAAGCGTCCGGCGGAAGGCTTCCGGTACCGCTTGTTGTTGCGAAAGTTCGCTTTCGTCCGCGTCGGGTATCGGAGGTTCGAGACGTACGAAGATCTGCGAGCAGTCGAGAGAGGAAAACGGAGCGAGCGATTCAGCTCGAGGTGCGGGGGACATGTTGTGTACGTGTTCGACGGGGAGGGCTCGCGTGAGTGCTTTTTTCCGCGTGTGGCACGGTCGAGTCTATAAAACAAAGTGACATCCCGACAGATACCGAAAACTAAATATTCGCTCGAATAACGCTCAGCGAATGCGTTCGGGAAAAACACGACAGCACTGCCGACGTTTATCCCTATTTACATGGCGCACGGAGTGAGCTCTGTGGCGCTTCCAGAATAGTGTTGATCGCCGTTATGCTATGGAAAGGCATTTTCTCTCGCCCCGATGGATCCGGTGCTCCGCAATCTGTTTTTGGTCTATTCTCCGTAGACTATAGCTGGGCCAAACCGCAACGGGATCAGCGGAGAAACAGGGAAAATCTGACTGATGGCCGCCGAAAAATTGGCAAAATAGTTTTTCAATTCAACAGCCTGGAAAAACTGATATTTGTTAGGTGATATCGCGTTTTGAACGAATTCAGTGTACCCGTTACAGAACTTCTCTCCTGGACAAGGAGAATCGGGCAGTCTAAAAAGGTTCTAGAGTTTCAAGCTTACCCGATATCTGAGGTGACGTTTTTTTGGCCTATCTTGTTTAGACGCTCCCTCCCGGACGGGGAAACGAGGGAGGGCACATCAGAGGAGCTTATCGCCTACACTTGGTCGTTGAGTCCTCGCTCGTTATCTCTACATACGTGACCTGGGCAACTCTAAACACAATTTGTGACCCTTCGCAGTTACCACCCCTCTCGCCATCCGGTTGGGAGCTCGCGGGTGCGGCCGCCCAGCGGGTCTGCAAGGCGCCCGTCCCACCCCACCTCAACCGAGCAACCGCCGAGATTCAGTGTATCGACGTGTGTGTCATATAGATGCAGCAACTTGAGTAGCTAAACAAGAAGAAAAATAGTCGTGGTGTAGAAACTACTCGATGTGACAATTTTTCGTTCGAGCGGTTTTTCTGCAGGCCGAACACATTTGTTGGAGGACAACTTCAGCGTACGACTGCTTGATGACGACGAATGTTCGGCGCCGCGATGATTATTCCCAAAGTTTCCTTCGCGAGCTTGCCTTCGTCGAGTGGAAAGGCTTCCGGCGAAAGCAGAACAAAACCGTGGAGTGTTTTGTTTCCGAAGCGGACACGCTCGGGAAAAGCCGCTGGAGCAGCGGTGCACGGAACTGCATCGTCGCTCTTCCAATCCGGATGACTTCAACTCTTTCGGAAATGAACCGCTGTCACGCCGTTTCACTTCTAGCGAGCGGGGGAAAAAATGTCGCGATGATGTTTTCGGTCTCGTTGACAGGAAATGAACGTTTGCTGCTGAGGGAAAAACATGCCGTTGCTATATTTCGACTGAAATCCCTTCAAATTCCCGTGGTGCTTTCTGAGCTCGGTATGGCGTGATTGCGCGACCGAGTCGGCGAGCGCGATCGGTCTCGGCGGGATCTCTCGGACCGCTTGCCATGAACTCGACTTTGGTCCTGGCAGCGGATTCGTTCTTCATTGCCGCGTTCCACGCAATCGATTGGAAACGCCGCAGGACGTGGCCGAGCAAGCCGGGCCGGTAGCGTCCGTCAGCGCTTCCATTCGGAGCGGGATCGTCAACCCTGCGAGGCGTCGTGCCGTTCATCAATTCGAAGTCCGCCGGTTTTTAGCTTTTGTCACGTGATCCGTCGTGTTTAGCTCCGGTGATTAATTGTTGGAGGAGGAAAATTTATTGTCATTGATGGGGGTAATTAAAGCGAGCCTACAACGTCGGAGCGACGTGCACTGATCGTCGTTTGCCTCTCGTTTCGCCGTCCTTCGCCTCCGTCCCGTTCCAGCGCTGGCGGGACTGACCCAGAACGAAGTGTTGGATGAGTTTGTGGGGAGGCTGGTCGGGGGACGTGACCGCGGCGAAGAAATTCCTTCCCGGCTATAGATGACATTCTCTCTCATTTCGTTCGTTCGTCCGGGCGAGCGGGTGCGGCTGTATGTTCGACTTAGTTCCATAATCCTCCCCTCGCGCGATATCTGCATTCCTCTATATAATTTTGTGACGCGGGGCGGATCTTCATTGAGTTGTGACGGGACGCCATTTTAGTTGTCTTGTTCCTGCTCCATGGGCAAACCAACCGACAGCCTGGCTGGCGCTTGTTGGCCCGCCCGACCGCTGGCGGATGGGCCTGACATGTCTGCTGTGCTTCGCAGGGGACTCTTCCTTGTCTAGAATTCCTTCTTTTTCCACTCCTACTCGCAGGCCGCATCACACCCCGGCCCCGCCCCGGTCTGTTCGAAGACTCGGGCCAGCGATCATTCCTCTTTGGCTCGACTTGCCATTCACAAACTACTTGCCTTCCGCTATTCAATCTCATATCAGCGCTTCTGCAGAAGATATCCCCCTGCAGGCATGGCTCGTTTGCTGGCAACATAAATGCTTACTACTAGATGGACTCTGATGTCCTGAAAGGCCGGATGTCCTGCGGAGCTATTGGTCGACGGACGAGCATCAACTTGCTCGTGAAGGCCGATGACTCACTGAAGCGAGCTATGCTACGGTCTAACGAGTCGATCTATCCTGGCGCAAAAGCCGCTCAACAGCATTGGGACAGCCGTTTTTATTTGCAGTTCGTTCGGACGACGCTGCGAAGTTGAGAAATTTCACTCCGGAACTCGCGTTCAACGTCGACGTTGATGTTTCCAGGAGCGAAACCGTCGTGGCTTTCGGAACTCGGCGTCGTAATCGTCGTATAATTTGGGAAAAACCAACTGGAACACTTCATGATATCCTTTATCCTGTTGTCGAACTAGAGTTGTGGAGCAGCGAGCTATCCAACGAACGGAATCGAGAAAAAACCTCGAACGATCGGCCCGGGCGGCCTGCTCTCGTCAGATCCGTCCGCAACCCCGGCTGCTTTCAAGTCAACTAGCCTCGTGCGCAGTCAGCGTGTTTCGTTGTGCCACGGTGGATGGATTTTCGAGCCGAGGAGATTGAAATGACTCTCGGATTTCGAAGAGGGCAGAACAGCTCTCAAGGACTACGCGAGATTTGAGGTTGATGCGGAAGTGGCTCGCAGGTGGAGTCAGCGGTCTGTTGAATGTTCCCAACCGTTCTTCTCAATCACCATTCTTCCTCGCCTCGAACGATAATCCTTCATTAGCAATGCCTTATTTTCCCCGTTCCCTCGCAACTCCTTTCTCTGCTCGGAATTATTAGTGATGATAACAATGATAGACGAGCTAGACGAGCATTCTTTCGTGTGAAATCAATTTCCGATCACAGAGTTTCCATTGTCACCGTTTCCTCAACGACATAGAAAATTCCTTAGCGCAACCTCGGCGAACGAGGCGAAGATTCGCTATCGGCGTTGAAAATTCCGACCGCTGTTCCGGGCTCGGCTTCCCCCGATTTCCTGGGAGGCGATCGGGACGCATCCTCCGTTGGTTGCTCCGTAGCATGCCGCCTGCAAGCTGGTGATAAGGAAATTGACTGGCAGCGGCGCGATGTTCTCCGGCCGAGTTGTCTGCGTTTACTTCACCCTCCGACCTTGGATACTTAATCCACTGCACGGCCTCCTCTCCTCGCGGGTTTCCGTGACGCGACGGGCTCCTGAGCCCGAGTTCCCGCCGCGGCGAATCTCCTCAAAACCGACTCGTCCACTCGATGGTGAATCGACTCCAACATAATCCCACCGGTAAGCCGGCAAGTCAGCCAGTTGGGCGGTTGTTCGTTCCGCTGGCAGACTGTGAATCCACATACCAACCGGTGTACGAATGGTGATGATTAGACGAAACATTAGAGCGTCCCGCGCTTAACGATGCCACGCAGGTGGCTCTGACACCTCTTCCATCTGTCCTGCAGTTAACAGAGGTTCCTCCAGCAGAACGGTAGCAGAACGTCCGGGACAACTTCAGCAAGTGCTCAGCGGAGTTGGAGAATTCGAGAGGGAGCTTGACTCCAAGAGTCTCGCAAACTCCCTCGATCTCTCCTTTCCGCGAGTGGGAGCATGGAGTTTGGCGTCGTTAAGCTGTGAGGCCACTGCTTCTGGAACAAGAGCGCATACTCGTGAGTCTGTACTCGGAAGTACATAAGTATAGAGGTGGCGGGAACTCCCAACGTGTTCGATTCCCAGCGACCCGAGATAGTCATGACCCGTTCGATTCGTGTCCCGAGGAGACGTCACTCCACCTAACGCCGATTCTACTCTACACTTCGGATTCTTTCACTCCGGTTATTGAGGTTCCCTTCGGCTCGAGCGTTAAACTAGGAAATGAAGCTGTCGCGATGAGAGCTCGGATCTGGGAAGCTCACGCAAACTGTCCTGGCAGGGAAGATTGATTCTCGAGTATTCGGGAAGATCCCATGATCAGATGAAAGGTGGGGCTTCCAGAAGTCTCGGTTTCGTGTGATGACAAGTGAGTGTAACTACATTTGTTGCTTCAAATCCAGCTCCGTTGGGAGCTTTCTGTTTTGTTGGATCAGGATTCCGATAAGCTGTTCTTCGAGTTTCGTTCCCGCTTCGGCGAAAGGTCGGCTGCCAACCAACCTCGCGTTCAGATGGCTTGTCTGGCCGTCTCGGCCTGGTTCGAGACTAACGCGTCTTGCGTTCAAGGCTTAGCTTATTTTCCCCGATGAGATAACGAGAGATTTGTGACCATCGAGGAAGCCATAACTTCTTCGGAAACAACGTCTTTCCGTGTTCGTTAGTTCGGGGTTGAGACAGCAGTTTTCCAAAGCCGTCTGCGAGCATGTGATCGGAACCTTGAGCGTTGAGTCACATTTCGTGTTGCGTGTCCGCTCGCAGAGCAATCTCGCGTTGCATAACCTCCCATCCCATCCTATTGATGGAATAATAACTATCCGTAGAACCCGGAAAGGAACCGCGCGGTTTTTCCCCCGCCTGGGCCTCTATCGGCTGAAACCTCACGTTCGGAGTTCGCACGAGATGAGGGGGAAACTCTCGATCCCGGGAGCGCCAACTGAAGAATAGAACCTCGATGTTTGCGCGACAACAGGGTTTCACCGATGAGCTGTTTCGTCCCGGATCAGAGTTCCGGATCTCCAGATTTAGTACATTGTGAGAAGAGTACTCGCGAAGCATCCTGTCTAGACGGCCCCACGCCCCTGGGTGACCTTTCCGAATCGGGATCCTCCTTTCCGACATTCCGATCCGTATCGTGATCCTGTGCAGGAGTTTGCCGTTGTCAAGGATACTCTTGGAGAGCGTTTTTCCTCGTTAGTTCCAAGCTTCCACCCCCGCCTCGAACTGAACATAAATGTCGTCTGAGGCTGAAGTGCGCCTTCGCAATTGTCCGCTTCCGGCTTCTCCGGGTCGGGCATCACACTAGAATCCGTGTTTGACAAGAGTTTACTTCGTCGTACTTCAGCACCTCGCTCGCTTGTACACTGGCATCGTCGAGATGCGTGTTCAACTCAACCCGTCTCCAGCATCCGACTAATCCATCTTGCTGAAGTTGGGTCTGGCGCGGATTTGTCCATCCTAAGGTTTGTTCCGATTTTGAAAATCTAAACTATTGGAGGGAGCCTCCTCTGTTTCGGAAGTGACATCTACATCGTAAACTCTCATCAGTCATGTCTGTCTGTCGCACAGTCAGTTTGTCCGTCATTATGTCTGTCCCCGGCTCCGTCTTCCTGTCGGAGCGTTCGGTCATCTCGCGACTTCATCACGCAGCCTGAGCTCCAAGCCAAAAAGCCATCTGTCTTCTTTAGCTGGAGCGGGCTGTCAGCGTTGAGCAAAGCCGAGTATAAACTGTAATTCATTAGTCATCGCATATCTCGAGTCCCCCTTCAGGGAGGCGACGAATTCTTCGTGTAACTTGAGAACGCTCAATTCAATCCGGATCGGCTCGGATTCAGCCACGCACTCAGTGATTGATGGAACGCTCGCCGTCGGCTAATCTCTCGGCCGGACAGATTCGTTGGAAGGACACTTGGAAACGCTCCGCGGCGTCGAAGCGTCTGAAGACCCCGGGAGACGCTGAACGTGAACCGCGGACCCCTTGCGTTCTGATTTGAAGATCCTCCCACAGATCGCAACAACCAACGATCATAAATAACGTTGGCGCAACATCTGCTGCGAGTGTTTATCCTCGACTTTGTTTATGTTCAAGCTCGTGGAGTCAGGTCTGGGCGGTTCCGGAGAAGCTTTGCCAGTCAAGGCCGGTGACTTTCTATTCCTTCCCGGAACTACAACACAACCGCTTCGGGCGCTGTGCTGAGGTTGCGCTGGAGACAACTTCGCCGTTTGTTGAGTCGGTAACCCTTTTCCGATCGCTTCTGCTCGACCGATGCACTCATTCTTTTGTGATCTTCCGCCTGGCATGGAGGTGTTGAGATGCTCCCTACGGGAGCTGCATGAGACGAGTCGATGAGTCATAGAGGACCTTTCATCGGTATGCTGATTCGAAACTAAAGGCGAAGGCCGCGACTCTCGGCCTCCGAGCCGGGGAAAAGCCAGCTCCAACATCGAATCGGAGAGTTTCCGCCGAGGACTCAGCTTCCTTTAACAACATCCCTGCTAGAACGAGAAACTTTTGGAAGCAGTTGACTTGTGCAAACATTCCGTCCAAATTTTGACCCATAGAACATATTCGATTCAAGCTCCGAAGCTACCGTAGAAGTGCTCAGATCCAGGACCGATTGAGCTCCTTCGAAAACGGGCGGCGTCGCTACTGATGATGAACGCTCGACGTTATGCATCGAGAAATCCAGCTCCTCCGGATAACAACCCTGAGTCGCCGATTCATTGCTTCCCGGAGAGTATTTTCGGAATCGTTGGCGCGCTCGAACTTCGTCAGGAAAATGACTCCACCATCCACTACCATCGGTCGCTCGTGGAAAAGGAGCTCTGCCGCCCCATGCTCCTGTGATCGTCTCCTAGAGATGGAATGGAGCCTTGAGTGAATATCGATTCGCTCACAACTCCGGTGAAAAACTGGATAACTTGGAACCGCCCGACGCTACTTGACTGGACAAGTCGCCCGCTGCTCCGAGAGAGGTGAAGGGCTGCAGAAACTGGTTTCCAAACTCTCCAGCTGCGATCGTCGGGTCTTCGAGTAATGATCGAGTCTGACTGTGGGAGTCGTCTGTAATAAAGAGTCCAGGAAAGACTCTCGTTCTCCGCAATAAGTATTCGGACGGCCGCAGGATAGTCGGCACGCGAGTTTTTCCACTTATTTCCTCGGCGCTTCTTGCTCCCTTCCTCAATCCCTCTTACTCGCTGGAACGGGAATGCCTCATGGCGACAGTGTCCATCGCCCGAGACGAATGCGAGAGAGTCCCCTCCGAAAAGCTGCCGTACCCTCTTATCCATCCCTGAAGTGATAGCCAAGCTATTCCGGAAGCGTTTCTCGGTCTTCTCTTCCTGGCCGTCACCGTCTGTGTGTTCTCGCTTCTTGTCTTCTCCTCCTCCTCCCACCCCCCTTCCTCCCGAACAGCCGAAGATGGATGAACGCGCGGAAGCTGCGTTGCCTGCGACGCGTCCCCGGATCCTCCGCAGGATCCCGCAGTAAACCACCGAGCATAATCACCGCAGCTCTTCTCCGTCGCTCTCGTGAGGCTCGTACTCCGAGACCTCCTCGCTCGGAACCGATCACGACTCGTCGAGTCATCGGTGGGAAAAATTCGTTGTCGTTCCTCTCCATTCATCCCTCTGATTCGGGAGGTCCGGCCAAGGAATCATTCTCCAGGAGCCAGAATCAGAGGAGGCTTCCACTCGGCGCTGTCGTCGAGGGCTCCGTCGGTCTCCGCGATCCATTTTCAGTTGAACGCTTCATTTCCATTCGTTGCGGCCGATTCGTTACCTGCTATCAATCTGTTCCATGGAAAGTTCGCGCCCACGCCGCTTCCCGCGCCGGATCGCGGCAGCAATGCAAATGGTGAATCGCCAAAGCCGAGTTGGCGGCCAACGTTGCTCGCATATCCCACATCGAGTAGGTGACTGGTAATCTGAATTGACAGCAAGCCAGCCCCTCCATTCTTCTCCAGCTCCCCGGGAGCCGAGCGAAGTGTTGCCAACTGCAGCCGACCCGCTCCCTCCCGACCGGGGAGAGGAGTCAGTCAAAGTCGGCGATCTCCTCGACATGCCCATTCGTCTGTCCCGGTGAACCTTCTCGTCGTGCGTTCTCCCCCGCTATTCCCCGGGAGCGAGTTCGCGAACCCGCAAACAAGCACGCACTCTTCCTGTTATGCACCCTTCCCATAGTCATCCCATGGTCATAGATGCACCCTGGGAGGGACGGAGACCACCAACGCCAGTGCCGCATGTCTGCCGCTGGCCTTCAAGTCGTCTATTTGATTAGATTACAACGCCCTATTCCTACCCGCCGACGCGGACCTAGTTCCCTACCTCCTCTTCGTGAGCAGAGATCTTTTTCTCAGACTTGGAGAACACCAGACAGCAGCGTATGTGGCCCCAGGGACAGGGCCCGAACAAGTGCTCCCAAGTACTGTCCTCAAAAGTCCACTGCTGCGCCCGTCGTTGCCTACACTCCCCATGAGTCTCATAATTTTTTACTCGGACATCCGTCTGAACCCAGTCCGGTCCAGCTAAAGAACAAAACCTCTCAAAGCCTCCCACGAACCCACCGAGATTTCGACTGGTAACGAATTAGCCGAGAGGAAGTTGGCTTCATGTCAAACATGAAAAATCACGAGGCTCGGGCTGGCAATCGGCGGGAGGGTGGCTAACAGCAGTAAATACTACAATCGTTCAACTCGCCTCGAGAGGAACAGCGGAGGGGCTGACTGGTCGCTCGAGGGGAAGTCGGCGAGGTTCCCGCTGAAACCACCGACCACTGGACAAACCTACCCCACCCAAATCTCAAAGGACTCTCGTCGGCGTTTCTATTGAATAATTCACCACTTCATCATCCGTACGGACAACACTCTCACTTCGCTTCGTTGCGAGCTCAACGAACTGACCACATGCTTTTTCCAGACGGACGTCGAAGTTCGCTGCGTAGTCGACAGAATACACAGTCGACTTCGGGGAGTTTCTGTGCATTGCAAACGCTCAACATTGTCCGGATGGGGCTCCCAGGACAATGCCTCTCGAAAAATGGGCGAAGTTCCCGAGGGGACGTCGTCGCGTTTATAAAGCGAGAAGCCAGTCCTCTCGGGCGCAAAGTATCGAAACTACCTGGTGTCTGATGCTGTCAGAATCGCGGTGGGAACTCCCTCCGAGTGATGACGATAAATAGAAGCGGAAAGCCGATTGACGTCACGGAAGCCGTCGACAAGTCTCACACGGCAGTTCACGTCCGTGCCGGGAAATAGGAAAGGGGAGAGGGGGTGCGGGGTTTCCCTTTCGGCTGCCCGTCGGTGGTCGGTCTCCTTCGTTTTCGCCTCTCATTCTTTTTCTTTTCCTTTCGACGGTTAACTCAATTTCCTCTCAAACTTTTCCACTTAGTGGTCAAACGAATGAAACTCCTCCTCAGCTAATTTCGTATTCTCTGTGCGTTTTCCAGACCTCCTTTTCCGCTACTGCGCCGCTCTTCCGCTGTGTGTCCTGCGTCGAGCGTTGTGCGCTCCCCCTCCCTCGCCAACCAGGAGAACGAATATTTCGATCCAAACGTCGTGGAGTTCGTCTCATTCCAACCGGAGTCAGAATTGAAGTTCTCCATTCGGGACTCCTCCTAGTTTGATTCCCTTTGAAGAGGTTCATTTTCTTGGATCAGACTTCTTAGATTCACATGAATATACATTTTTCGAGCACCGAGGCAATTCCGCTAAACTTCGAGGAACTGACTTTATTGATCCGGCGAAGAAATTTCAGCCGCCCGGAGCACGACTCGGTGACTGCTGTAGAGGAGCATCGATGGTCAGATCGCCGGACCCCTCGCAGGGCGAATTCAAAACAACGTAGAATCTCTTCCGTCCTCGTATGTGTGCAAAAGTTCCTCGGGCTTGAGAACAATGTCTTTGTGGAGTCACTATTCATCGGGACAGTGGACGTTTCCATTGAATAGGGCCCATCCTTAATTGTGTCCCAGGACCTGGACGAAACCTTGACAGAGCCTCGGACCGTCTGCCAGGCAATACATTGTTTCAGAGAGGGAAAACAAGCTTCTGTGAGGCGGGTTTCTGAGGGATCTAGGTGGCCAACGTGCAAGCCGGACCTTTGTGAGGAACACTGGGCCTCTTCTGGGGAACAGGAGCGGACTCCTCTTCTGCTGAAGCCCTCAGCGCTCGGGAGCAACGGGTCCGAGTCGAGCGAGAGAGGTGACCACTATTTGCATTCTGATTGTCTTCCGCGACGAGTTCTGTTTGCTTCTGCTCGTTTTCCAGCTGTGCTCTTAGGTGGCCCTACATTAATCTACATTAATTAACCGCTGACGCTGAATTTCGACCTGTCTTCGAGAGCGGCGCTTCCGAAGCAAAACCAGTTAGCCGACTCAAAGTCTGAGCCCGGTAGAGAGCTCCGAATAGAAGCCACTTAACGAGACGGGGTTCGAGCCCGGAGCTTGCGTTCGTGAGAACATGTTCTCAAGTCGCGCGATTCGCAGCGGACCAAAGTGAGCGCATTGTAGACAGCATCAATCCGAAAAACTCGTTCCGAGTCAAAAGTAGACTCTCGAGAGATAGGTTCGACAGGATCGAAGAGGCCAACTCGAAGGCAACTCAGAGCTGCCACGGCTCGCTGCTCGGAGCGAGAGGCTACGCATGAGGTTCCACGGCAGCGGGGTAGCGGGAGAATGCAGTTGTTCGTCGAGAACGCCGAGTTGTTCCCTCGCGAGCCATACGATTGACGAATATGTATGACACTCATATGACTAGGATACGATATGAATGAATGAATGAACCATCGGAGGGACCGGCGAGCGATGAAACGAGGGAGGCGCAGGGAGACCCGGTCTACTTCTTCCCGACCAGCCCTGGCTTCACACTTCATTCAGTTCGACGACGACGACCAGCGAGGCAAGAATTCCTCCAGGCCTCCGAGAAATACGATTAAGTTCCGATAAAGGCCCGCTCACTCCTCGCTGCTCACACTTACGCTCGAGCGGATGGGGCAGGCGTTTTTGTGAAGACATATTTCTCCGCTTATGGTGGAATGACTTCGCCGACTGAGTCTTCGTCCCACTCCTCGTAGGCTTCCTTTGACCGCCTCTTTTCCGCTCGGTGTTCTCCCGCGCACCGCTCAATGGCGGCGAACGATGCTGCTGAGTTCGAGTTCGCGACAGGATTCCGTCCGCGCACGTCCCGAGCGCGGGGAACCAGCGAAGATCCTGACCATTCTCTGCGGCGACGATGCATGTTGCGGGGCAGAGGACGTCGGTCGTTGAAGGTAACGATAATGTGATAACAGCGGTAGCGGTAACTTTGAGCGCCACAAGGAGAGCGACACCGAGAGAAACTAATTCTCAAAAGCCATGGTTATCCAGCGAGCTCCCAGGAGACAACGAAATGTTTCTCGGACAGAGCAGAGTTACATACTCCTGTTTGAGGTTGATGACATCATGCGACATCATTGCCCGTTTCCGGTACACACGAGGAATTTCCTCCGGCTTCAGTCCCGACGGGATCAGCTCGTGGTCAAGAGGGAAGGAGACGGTGGACGCCAAAAATTCCTTGCTCGAGATCGACATCTTCGAACTTCGGCGCCTTCCATCAGGAGCCGCGCATGGGGGAATTCGCTGTCCGCATGTGGTTGAATAATTGTTTGTGCTCTGAAATTTGATATGATTGTCCTGCTGGCGGTCGCAAACGATTGTCGAACGACCGGCAGCGGGGCATCAACGCAACCAATTAGTGGGAATATGTGCGCGTTGGAGGCAGTTTCAGCTACCCGCGGCGAAGACCGCGCCTTTCAATCGGCACTACCGAAGAGTGGTTGTCGCGTGTGGACGAGAGTGCGCTTCGACTTTCACTAATCGACGATTCGGCTCCTTTCATTCGACGAGCTCGCTCCGATGCCGCCACGAGCAGTTATTAACGAATTCGGCGATGTTGGCACGAGATCGAGTGGTGCTATTCGGGCTCAACGAATTTTTCGGCACTGCGTTCGTCCTGCAGCCTGCTGATTGGAGAGCCGCTGAGTTCGATTCCGCCTCTACCGACCTGATCCGGGGATCGGTACAACCACTTTAGAATGCCTACAAGTACCGCTCCGTCCCGGGGTGCGCCATTAGCGAGACGTGATTATCACCACATAGCCTCAATATCCTCTTTCAAACAGCTCATTCCACCCTGAAGCAGAGATCCTCTTCTTTTCCCCTTCTACAATCGCTTGGAGGGCCTTTCCGGATTCGGAGACACTAATCCTCGGATCATCGAGCAATGTTCTCGGTGACGGAAGTCCTCAACAACGTCTTCAAGTTTTTTTTTCCGAGAGGAGCGCCGAGACGAAACCCGAACTCGGAGCGATATTCATGCCAGAAGGTTCCAGAAAAAGTATCAGAAAGGTATCAGCGTCGCTGATACAGCAAGCTGACCAGTTATCTTAGCTGAGAGAGAATCGCAGATTCGAAAGAGAATCACTTTTATTCAATGGAACGATGAGAACGATTCGAAATTCGACCGAAAAAATGACGTATCCCAGCGGAGCTCTAGTTTCTCCGCGAGTACCAACGTGGAGCGTTCCAGGAGCTGATATTGATGATGTTGATAATTCGTATTTTCGTCTCCCAGTAGCCGAGAACTTCCACTGATTCGGTGGCCACGGTGAAACGCCCCCAGTTGGAGCTCGTGAACAGTTGCCGACGAGATTCCACGATGGCCTTTGATAGAAGAAACCTTAAGGGAGCTCATTGACGATGATCGAGCTGCGGTGGGAATCTGTGATGGAAGTGGTATTGTGGACGTATATTATTGACAGAGGAAGCTCTACCGGTGACTCCTTTAGCAGTGGTTTCTGCCCACAGTACACATGGCATGCCGAAGCAATTCCTGAATTATTTAGTCTTCATCACGCTCTCTTAAATTCATAGCGAAGCGAAGCCCACGCAACTGAACCGAATCGCACCGAACTGAACGGCGTAAGTGGGCCGAGCATCCTACACCTGCTTCCACCAAGCCCACTCGATGCTCATTCAATGCATCCCTGGCAAGAGGAGGAAACAGTTGCAATCAAACAGAGTATCCTCGAAGAATCGTCGATGGATCGACGCTGGCCAAGTTTCGGTTTCTCGTCGGAAACCTCCGGATACGATTCAGAATCCCGGCCCAGTGCTCGAGTCGTTTCGACGGGTTCATTAAGAGCGGGTGCATCTTGCTGGGAGAACGGTTGCGCCTGGGAATGTGGGGCTCGGAAAGCGCCCTGAAAGTTTGCAACGCTGCGACCTCATCGAATCAGAACAAACAAACGAGACGAGAAACGAAAGAGGTTATCTTTGTTTGGAACTTTGAGAAATGTTGTTTCAGAAACATAAATAACCTCATGATTCGCCGCGAGAACGAGGGAATCCGGAGCAAACAAAGGAAGAGAAGAGGGTGGGTCTCAAAGAATCTGTTCACGTCGCCGTCGTCTCCGTTGTTGCCAGGCATTAACCCACCGCACCGAAGTTCTCTCTTTCTCTCCACTTCCTCGTCGGCCATTACAAAAATTGTTCCGCGTCCTTCGAGCTTTCTCGGGGCAATTTTTAGGGAATAATTCCGAGATTTCCCGAGCTCACGGAGGGACGAGCAACCTCCGTGCAAGAATTGGAATCAGAAATGTCATCGACGATGAGCTTTGTTGGAAGCGATAGCTTCCCGAGGATCTCATTGGCTCATTTCCCCAGAGTTGGGTTTCGGGAAATTCGAAGACTGAAGAACATCCAATCGACGTCAACGAGGAACTATCGAAATCCGGCCAAGCTCTCAACGACCCTCAGAAATGCCGTATCGTGAGCCGAGGCCCACGTCCCGCGTAGGAGCAACGTAAGCCGGCTGCATTCCGAGTGGCCAACGAAGGCTGAAGACGACCCTACAATCTGGTCCGGACGCAAGCCTCGATGCTTTGGAATGCGGTCCAGCATCAGGAGTATTGGATCGTCTTTGGTAGCGGGCGGAGAGATAGAAACCAGGCTACGAACGAGCGAGGATGTAAGGAGGCCGAGGAGGAAGCAGGCGAGCTGGCGGACACGACCCGAACAGGCAGCGGCTCACCCTGAAAAGATCTACAACACAATGCGAGATGGAGGAAGAAGAGGAAAGAGAGACAGCCCGCCCTCGCTGCTCAACAAAATGAAATTCACCGTTGAATCCGTTTCCCCGGACCATGGTTCCTGAGCAAAGGCAAGCAGTCTGACGGCGGGTCTTGTTTCGTAACATCGAATGGCTCCATCTCATCACACGCGGAAAGCGATCCGGTGCATCGAGACTGCCATCTTTCCCACCTCGATGTCCTGCGCTCGGGGATCACTTGAAGATCCAGCGAGAGTGAACGCTTTCTAGACCTAATTCTACTGATTCATTCGTGTAGGGATTCGATGAATCCCCCGCTCGGGATAATCATGCGTCTCACGGACCCAAGCTACGGTCGTGAAAAGTCCCGAACAGGAGTCTGAGGGAAAAGGTCCTCCCGATTTCGTTCCATCTTGGAGCCGCCTCCATCGCTGAGCCTCGAGAGTGGTTAGTGATGGTCATATTGAGGTTATATTTCAACGATGTCGTTCGACGATCGCCCACTGTTCCTCTTTGGCCCGTCACGAGCGCCTCCCAGCATATCGACTTCTCGGCATTCATCCATTTCATGGCCTGATATCCAGCATCTGGAATCTGGTATTTTTCTTGGATTGTTTAAATAGAGGATTTCCCACGTGCGTCATCGCTTATGACCTACAAACGGGGCTTCGCGTCGTCGACTTCTCGGACCACTTGGTGCTGCAGGACATCTGAGTGCCACCGGGGACGGCACAAGATCTCGTGTACGTCGTATCATGGAGTGGACGCGGATTCACGGATTCATAATTGATAACGGAACAAGGAGCTGCTATGTCTCTGATACAAGCGTTCTTCGGTACACCCGTTCTAAGACTCTGGACCGCCGGCTTTGAGAAAATCAATGATGCGGGCGACTGCCCTGTCTGACTACGAGTGAGAACAACGAAGCCAGGCGAATGAGTCGGACATGTATCGAAGTTACAAGAACCACGAGTGGAGGGGAGAGCCAGGCGCCCCCGCAGGCATTTCTGGACGGTTCGATGTTTACAGATTGGGCTTCACGAGTTCTCTGTACACACAGAGGAGACGCATTATCTCCCGTTTCTCCTATCGAGTGGCCACTACACAGCAACGATGCTTTTCGGTCCTCGTCCGTTTCGGAAGGGTCTTGTCAATCGCAGATGTGCTCTTCGTACGCGTGGGCCGCGAATGTTTTTCGATTCCCGTGCAGAGGCTCCACCGAGGGATCGATACTTCCGAGGCGGACGAACACCCGTAGACAACCGCCTGGCGCAGTCGAGAGAGAGGGAGGCCTTTAATTCGTCGACCGGCCTACCAGCCGATGGACACCATTACCCCGAACCAATTTCTCGAGCGGCCCGCGATTCGTTCCCATCTCTATTTCAGTAAACGTCGCGTGTTAGAATATTGCAATCAGATCATTTGAGGACGGAGTTCAAGGTGCAGAGTCTTCGCGAGAACGAGTGAGTGATTCCGAGGAACTCGACTGCCGGATGAGGATTTTGATCGAAACGAGAAGGAATTACGCCCTCTCCAATGACCGGCTGTGAGGAAACTGTCTGGCAATGATACATGGTCGCTTCTATTTTTATCAACAGAAATGGTCCGGAACTCCATCTCAGAGAGGCCGGCCTTTGCCATCGACGGCCACGGCCCGCTGGAACTAAAAACGCTTCGATTTGTTGCTCGAATCCTCATAGAGTCCCCGCTGAGATCGGTGGCGTATAGTTTTTCAGCTGCTTTTCGACTCGATAGCGAACAGACGATATTTCTCAAGGCTCTGCCAACAATCGGTCGCGTTCTGTTTCGCTTTCCGCCGTTCCACACTATTGTCGCTCCCGATCCGCACCACCTTCCCGTCGGGAAGAACTTCGTTCCTCACCGACTGACCCTTGAGTACCGTTGCGGGCAGCTCTTGCTTCTCATTTTCCGAAAGTTAGTGGCAATTCCAAAAGCCGCGAAGCCTGACGAGTCTGTCAGAGGAAGTGAAATGCTGAATATTTTAGAGTTGAAGCTTTACAGTCATCGTGCTCTGCTTGGTTGAGGTTCACGGAGGCGGAAGAGTGCATAATGTGAGGGAGGATTTTTTATTATTTCGCCATTTGAGACATTGCCATTATTATTCTATGTTTACGACCTCATAAAAACAGTCATAACCCCCTTACGCGAGTGAGCAAGAAAGCGGCTAGTCTTCTAGCTGCTTCGGTCGCTACGAAACCTAATGGGCCATTCGGATATGAAGCTCTCACGACCGAATCGGTTAACGGAGATTTCTGATCACCGTCTCCAGTGGTTTTGCGATACGTGCATCCGTGGTTCTCTTTTCGCTCCTCGTCGACGGTGGCTTCGTCACCTTGAAGCTGAATTCGTGGCTCGACGTCGCGGTCTATAATCAGCCCGAATCAGCTGACCCGACTCAAGTCCCGGATCCTGAGCGGTCAAGTTCCGGAAATTAATGGAGGACGATATCGAGGCCGTGGGAGCGTTTGAACTCATCTGCAAGTCTGCGCCCCGCTTCGATACATCTGCGATTTCGCTCCGTAGGAACACGGAAGCGAGTTTGCAACCTTGTGTCGAGCGTAGCTCTGGAAAGTTCGGAGAAATCTCCAGAGCGGGATCCGCGGGGGATAGATAGCAGATAGATCGAGGGCATCGTAAAGCTCCCCTCACTCGTGAAGATTAATAGGAAAAGAAGGCAAAGCAAGCCCGTGGCTACGGAAAGGTCTGGTTTTGCTGCTGTAGTGGAGTTGGCGCTCGCCGGTGTCGATATTACGTGCGCCTTACGTCGCTCGGTTGGTCGGGGCGCCTCGTGGGTCGGGTGAGATGGATCGCTTGATATTGTGCAACCTGCTGATTTGGCTTCGAGCAAAAAGCTTCGCGGCGATGCAGCAGATGGCGAGCGAGCGAGCTCTGAGTTACGCAGGGCCACACGTCACTCTGCTCTACTACCAAGTACATGAATAGTTGGGGTCTGCTGCTAAAAAAACGCGGTTCCGAGCCACCGGTAACCTCAGCATCGCCGACAACATAAAACAAGGGAGCCATCTTCGTGATTTCCATAGAAGCCCCCTCCCCAACGGTGCCATGCTGTTAGGCAGAATCCCTTGTGGTCGATCGCTAACACCGTCACGCCGTTGCTCCCTGGAAATCAGAGTCGACCGTGATTGGACTGTTGGCTAACGTCCGTCTCAGCGGGCAGCCGTCCCTGAGAGGCTTGGATTCCGGAAAGGCTGTGCTTAAACTCAGGCCGGTAGCGCTCGACTTTCTCAGCCCCGTTCGTTCCCACGGGTTTGATGAGTTACCCCTAGGCGAGCTGGGGGGCCCCGACAAACGGGGGAGCAGCCGAGGAACGATGATGAGGACGATAACGACGAATAGTAGAGAGCACGAGGGAGAAACGGGTGATGCTCAACTCGAAGCCGTCGGTTCCGTGCTCTTTAATTCAAATGAAGTGTCTGCGGGAACAGAACTACGCCGCGCACGGCTTGCCCGCGTGGCAAGCCGGGCAGGGAGTCAAGCAAAGAGGACCCGCAGCCTCGAGGGAAGCAAGCCGGATTCCCAGAGCGGAGCTGGTCGTTACTCCCTCTTGCGTTTGCATATTCCTCCTTCATCCGCTCCTCGTTGTTCTCTTGATTCTTCTGAATTCCCTGCCGATCTCCCGGCTCCGGTCCGCCCATTCGCCAGACGGGGCCCGTCAGGCGAGCTCTCCCCGACAGCCTACTCGATGGAGTGGCTTTGTGCACCTAGTCGGCAAGGTCATCGTCTGTCTTCCCGGAGATTCTTGTCAACTCACCTTGTTGTCTCCTTTTCTCTCTCGCCCTCTCTCTCTTTCTTCATTCCCCTCTCTCTTTCTTTTCCTCTCTCTCCCACTTTCTGGGCTTTCCTTCCAGCCCAGTCCGATTCCTGTCTCGTCTGGGGGCAGGAAGGAGGGTCGGCTCCCGCACTCCCGTTTTGGTCGTCTCTAACGAGGATCCTGTCCTTGTTTTCGAGGGTCCTTCTCCGAGGGAAACGACGAGAAGGTGATACTCGATCGGCAGCCGCGGGCCCATTGGCTCGGCTCCCCATGAGTTCGTCCGTAGATATCCGTAGACAGAGCTCCCTCCGTTTGCCGCCCCTCATTAAGCGGAGCGGTACGAGGAACGTTCTCCTGATTGGATTTCGCAATTCTCTTCGACAGTCCTTCCTCGATTATCTTTGGCTTTAGAGGGAAACAGATTTCACATCGAGCCAAGGACGAAGCGAGGTCCATGGTGGAGCGATGAGAGAGGGGAACGGCTGCGAAGGTCCCGCTCAGCCAGCTGTCGCCCCAAGCCACCAATCAGGCCCTGTCGGCTTTAACAGACGACACAGTACAATTCGCACCGAGGCCTGACTTCATCCGGAGCAGAAATGCCGAGGTTGCGTGATATCGTCGCCGGCGCTTCGAGATATTCCGATGCGAGCATTTCGGCGCGAGGGATATTTCGGCGGGAAACCACTCATCCGTCCTGATCGGCTCCACTAGGGATTCCTCGGGAAGTGATCGAGCCCCACGGCACTATACAATCCGATTCGACCAGTAGGAATCATTGTTCCCCATGCACCGAACCAGCGAAGCGCTGTCGCATCCGTTCCGCGGGACCTCTGGCAGAATATTGCGCTCCAAGCTCACGATTAAATCGCGTTGAGGCTCCCGAGCTCAGAACTCGCGTGGTCGAGAAGCCCGTGACAGAGCTTGTCCTTACTCCGGTGTGGTAATGCCTGATGGGAATGATCTTTTGTTGATGGTAACAAGCGGATGCCGATCCGAGTTCAGAAATGAAACATCCAAGCGGAGCGAACGGATGCTTAAAGCGCAGGTTCTACTTGAGTGTCGGGCACAGGCGGCGGAGATGCTCCAGCGGAGTCGCTAAAGCAGAAAAACAAAAACAAAAAACAGCTCCGGCGCGGTTTTCCCTCCGAGCCCGGCTTCCATCTCCGGCCGTTTCCGTTCGTTCCTCCTCGATGTTCCTCGTGCATTGATCTTTATTACACGGACCGGCAAGCGAGCGAGCGTAGGGCAAGCGAGCGGTCGACCAGGCGGGCGTTCGAGCTCTGTCTCTCCTGTGCCTCATTTAACCCGGTTGGTTCACTTCGTAATGCTCAGATTTCGATTCTACGGAGCGAGACTTCATATTTTTTGTTCTGAAGGAAAAAAAAACACTCGCAATCGCAGGCCGCGAGAGATCTATAGATCCGAGCGAGATACGGGGCACAGATGATGGAGGGAAAAACAGCATCAGGGACGAACAGGGACCGGGGAGCTCGCATCAGGACTTTAGACCACGATTTTTCTCTGTTTTCCGAATTGACAAGCGAGCTCCAGTCGGGAGTCATTACTTAGCATTAATCGAGCACTGTTTCCGTCCAAGAGCGATTGAACGAATGAACTAGGCGAACGTTGTGAAGGACGCGCGGAGAAGTTTTATGCATCGACGATATGGCTGCAATAGCACTGGGAATGGGACGTTTCAAAGTCGAGGAGTCTTGCTGGCAGCCGGCTGCGATGGTTATTTTGATGAAAGATTCGTGGTACGCCCAAAGCTGTGTTTCTCTCTTCTTTCTTTGTACAAATATTCACCGCGCGCTGTCAGATCCAAATTTGATTAATGGCTCTGTGGGCTCAGCGCTTACGACGACAGCCCCCGAGGGCAGCCACACTTATTTGGCTCCGCAGTCGCGGAAACATTGAACTTTATTAATACTTGCCTCATAATCATCATCGAGCGGCAAGAAGATTTCGACCGCTGTTTCGATCATCAACTCCTTCCCGAGTCGAGAGTGGATTGATTGCGCTCCCGGGCCCGAATACCGGACATGAGTGGCGGGACCGCCAGGACACACCATAAATATTGAAATTGATCCCAGACGCTGCGAGAGGCGAATTTTCCGCCCTATTGAGAGCAGTTGACGGGGCAGACTGAGGCCGCTTGAAAGACACTCCGCCATTCGGCTTCACTTAATCCAGGTGCAGTGAAGTCTGTGTCAGTCAGCCTGTCGGGTTCACTGTCGGCCCGACTGTCTGCCTCTCGGTCCGTCTCTCCGTTTGTCAGTCATGAAACCGGCTACCCCAAGCAAGTTCAACGGAGCAGCAAAGCCCATCTCCAACTGATCCGTTTGGTTGAGTTCGATTCGATTCCTTTTCACTGTGTGGAGGCAGAGCAGAGGGAGGCGAGCCTGAAAGCTCGCAGTGTGTTTGTCTCCTGTCAAAACCTCCTACCCTGCGAGCTTGGTGACTTTTCAGAGAATGCTCAACAGCTGCCTCCTGACTGACTCATCGCGAGGTCTTCGGAACAACAGGTTGTCACCGTCGTTTCTGGAGTATCCATTTCTCCTCATTGTCTGGAAGCCTTCCAGCGTGGAGAAGGAGAGTTAAGAGAAGCGTCAAAGTTTCTTTCCGAGTTCGAGTCAGGTGGAGGAGAACAAGGTATCGCTCTCCGCGTCCAGTTCCGAGTCAGTCCCTCAAAATCGCATTCATGAAGTGCGATAACGGGCGGCGGACGGCGCTTGATGTGAAGCCGACGTCGACGGCGTTTGTTCACATAAAACTTGACGAGTCGCCGCTCTTTCCCGGCTGGCCGGCCGGCTGGCGGGCTTGTTCCCGCGCACGTCATAACTCGATATTGGTAATTGCACGTAACGCCATTGAGATTTTTGTGTCTTGCTCCTGAATCTGTGCCCTGAATTATGACTTAGTCTTCGCGTTCATCCGGCCTGAACCAACGGCAGCGACACCGGCAGCTTCTCCCGGAGAACGTATTAATGAAGGCTTTCTGCAGAAGCCAAGCTTAAAAATGTCGCCGGTTCGTTCAGACCCCCACACCCTCCCGCTTCGCCCTGAAAACCTGCCGCAACCGCCACCGCCCCGCGGCTCCGTCGCACGTTCATCGCAATACCCCGATGTTTTCCTTCCGGTGAGGCTGGGTGGGTTCCTCGGCGAACGTTGTGAAAAAAGGCTCCCTCTCTCGGTGGGTCCCTTCTCCACCCTTGCCGAGAATCGTCCTGCTTCTGCGCCGTTCCGGCATGTCGTGTCATTGGGCACCTGAATGCAGACAAACTTCATCTAATATTGAGAAAATGTGTGCAAGAGTCAACGCATGGACGCTGACAGCAGATCCCCTCCTTCCCAAACCAGCTCCTCTGAAACCACCATGCTTGACTCCCTCATTTCCGATCTCCAAACAATTCTGAACTGGGTATCAACCAGTTTGGTCCAGTTCAATTCTCTAAAGACACAACTCACTCTTTCCTCGAAGAAAACCTGTGCCACACCTCTCGACATTTCTTTAGACAACAACACCCTGACCTCCTCGTCAGCTGTCTCAATATTAGGCGTGTCTCTTTCTCTCCGAATCTGAAATGGCACTACCACATCGAAACCGTGGCTGAGTAAGCTTCCCAATAGCTAGGCTTCCTTTTCCGAGCCAAGCGTTATTTTCCTCCCTCTCACCTCATTTTGCTCTTTAGAACCCAAATTCGTGCCGCTCTCGAGTACTGCTCGCATGCTTGGGGAACCGCCGCTCCTTGATCCCTTCCCATCCTCGATTCTATACGAGCGCGTGCTGTTCGTCTCATTGGCGATGGAACTCTGTCCTTCTCTCTCGATACCCGCCGACCTCAGTCTATTCTACCGATACTTCCATGGAAGATGTTCAACTGAAATCTCTTCCCTCGTTCCTCCCCTTTCGATCCCCGTCCACGAAACCAGACGACAACACTATTCTGTCCAATTATTCACCAATCGTTATACTCAGTTCGACTCTACCTTCTTCCCTCGCACATCTCGCCTTCGGAATGACCTTCCCTCTCAAGCCTTCCCTTCAACCTACAATCCCAGACTCTCCCGAACTTCCATTCTCTCGGATCTCTCAGATGATGAGCCATAGGTTTTTTTATTGGGTATCATCTATATGAGCCCAACGCTCCGGCTGAATTCTCCATCCTTCGGGGTCGTGCGTAAAAGCATTTCTCCCCATTGCTCTTCTATCAGGTCCCGTTTTCAGTTTTTCCGCACTCGCAGTTCCTGTTGTGAACCATGGGTCTACTCTTGGTGAGCTGCTCAACCAAAAGAAAAGAAAAAGAAATCGCGAGACTGAGAATCAGCCTTGGTTCCAGAGTTGCGAAGGAGTGCAGAATGGTCTTCGGACATCCAGGACGGAAGCTGGAAGCACGCTACTGTTACCCCGTGGGTCGGACGACGTATTCGCTCGCACCTGGTTTTTCCGACGCGCAAATACTCGGGAGGGAAAACTTGCATAATGATTTACAAATGTGGAAATCGTTTTAGAGGCAGACAGTACGAGCAGGCCGAATCAATACAATATGACTGACGGGAAAGCCATAGGCCGCGCACTCTCCATGTCGTGGCGGAAAACTCAGCAGGTTACGAAGGGAGCATATGAATCGCGTTGTGAAAGCTTATTCCTCGGCTTTTTCGTTGAAAAGATTCGCAAGTGAAAGCGACCGCGGTTTTACCAGAGGATTCCCATTGAGTGCCCAGCAAACGAATAACCCTGGTTAGTATTATGTAAGGATTATTGAGTTCCCGTAAGAGCCTCGTGTTTGAGCGCTGCATGGAAAAAATTTTCACTCGGAAATTCATTTTTTGTTCTGCCAAACCATGGCTGCTCTGAATCCGTCGAAAGAATGGTGATTTGCGCCAAGGTGACGACGCGCTACCGAACCAACTGAGAGATAGAGAGGAAGTACCCCTCAACTCGAGGTGTCCTTATCGCTCGTTTGCCTGAGTGGAGCGGAAATTTGGCGAATGCCGACCGAAGTTCGCTAATGGCGCCCAAGATGGTCTTCACCCTGAGTTATGCGATTTCAAGGAGCCGGCGGTGTCAGGAAAAGTCGGAGGCGAGTTGAATATGGCTACGAGTCGTGTGCCAGCGACTGCTGTGGTCTCTTTGCCATTCCTTGCCGAAACGGAAATAAATGGCCAAGCCAGACAGGAAATGTTATCTTTATGAGACTGGTCTCCCGGCGGTCGCTCTGAGCCATCGTAAAGTGAGCTGGCCCGTCGCAGCGCTGTCTCTCTAACCGGGCGCACGATACGCCGAACCTCGAAGAGGCATACGGAATCATTGGGAAGGGTAAGACTTCAGCCTCGCCGTCCGATGACGCTCCAAGTTCCAATTCAGTCTAGGCGAACCTTATACTGCTCAACTCGGCATGGAAATGTCCGAGAGTATGGATTCCACGCTAGCGGACCGTACAAGCTCCAGCGGTCGATTCGAAGAAAAAACACATGCAGATTCACGATCATAGTTGTTCCCCCAAGGTCCTATTCAAGTTTGCAACGACGATTCTCTCTTACCCAACTCTCTACTCAGGGCGAATCGGAATTCGGAATGTGCCAAGCGAGGAGAGAGGAGGAAATCCACGTTGGCTATCTATCCATGTTTCCAAGGAACGGAGGAAGTATTCATTCGAGGAAAGAGAGAGAGAGAGAGACTGTTCCGGTGACACTCTGGTGCTCCATGATGAGTTCCAGTCCGATTTCCGTACCGATCATAGAGCGCTTGGCGTCGGTTTCCTATGACTTGTGGAATTTTCAGAGTTATCGGGGGCGTGACTGACTTCATGGGTTCCTCGAGCGCGACTCACTGAGCCTTGGTGTCGGACGAATCTGCCCATCGTCCCATCAGACACAGACACTTTTCAATGATCGATGTCCCGTATTTTCGCGGTACAATGATTGAGATCTCTGACTGATGACCTCTCCAGAATCCATGTGGTACAGCCGTCGAACCCCACAATCCAACAACGCAGGAATCTGGGAATTTTGTCTCATCCGTGGCTCAAGGAGGCAGCCGGAACCAAGAGATGATCTGTTCGTGCAACATGCTGCAACTGATACTCAACTTTGTGCCCTACTCTTCGAGAAACTCATCGTGAGCTAAGGCTGCGTTGAATGGGCACCGGTCTCTCTTTCAGTCCTAATGTTTTGTGTTACTTTCGTGTCTCTGAGATCATATATGTGTACGCGGGACAGACCGGGCACGTATACATCCTCGAAGGAGAGATCTCACAGATAGCTGTTACTGTCGATGCTATTGCTTTATCCGCTGCTCTCTGCCGGCCATGCCCACCCTCGTTGTCCTCCTGTCCTGTCGATACTAACAACTAATAGGCACCTTGTAGGATTCCGGCCTAGCGGAGCGGAAACTAAGAAAGCTTACTGACACCAATAGCAATATCCCTCCATCCCGTCATTTCCCTTCACGAACCCCTTCCAATCTTCATTTCTGTTCCCTGCCATCAGGTCGACATCAAACAAGACGACCATCCAATCATTATGCTATTCCTGTCATCATCATTTAAACCAGCTTCGAATAAAAGGTGCATCGAGGCCCTGATGAACGTTGCGCAGGCGCAACCCTCACTTGGAGCTTGATGAGAGTCGATTACTGCCAGCCTCTGAATCGATCGCCCCCGTCGTGCGGTTGGCAAGAGGCAAAGTTATTGCCCTCTGCCAGCCGCCCTGTGATCGCTGGAAGTAGATTTGGAAAACGATTCAAAAAACCATAGGATGTGGAGCACGAACAAATGATTATTCCTCCCGTTCCGTCCGTTTATCCTATCCAGTTGGCTACACTGAGCAAGGCCTCGGAGCCAAAATTAGAACGCACACGTATTTACATCGAGCTCGTATTCCACGCGTGTTCTCCCCTCCGAAGAGAACCGCGCCGCCGCGGGCATTCTTCTCCCCGTTCGGAGCGGGAGTTCTATCAAACCGTCTCCATTTTCTCGTTGACGGGTGGGTTGAGTTGTTCCTTGTTCCCGTCGTCGTTGCATTCATCCGTTGAGGGCTACGGCCGTCGAAGAACTCTTCTCTGGAATCCCCGTTTGAATTCAAAAACGCCTTAATCTTCGTCCTCATGTGAGGATCCCCGTCTCCAGTCGGAAGCCATGGGGAAAAATCTTCATAAATCAAACTCGTTCTCCCCTCCACGCAGAACTCTTCCCTGTTGCATGTTCGCGGTTTCGTTTCCGATCGTTCCACTGTGACGTCCCTCCGAACGACCCCTCGTGGCTCCCGCAAGCTGGGAGACGAGCCGCCGTTGAGTTGGAGCTTCACCCTCGAACAACTCTTTTCTGTAATTGGGTATCGTCATCGAGAAAAATCTGAAACGTATGCGGGGCAACGTGAACGTTCACCGACACATTTGAGAAGGAGACTGGAAACTATGCGATGTAATAGACAGAGAAGAAACGAGCGAGCGGAGAACAACAAGGAGTGATCGGAGCGTAGCGCGTACTTTGGAAACCTATATCTGGGGGCCAGAACCGCTGACTCGGCGTTGAAGCTTTGCTCCAAAATAAAAGATTTTGGCTCGCGCGCACGGTTTCTCGATATCTCAGACCTTTTTCAGCTGCTTTCCCCACCCCCTTCCCGCGAGCCCCTCTAAGCCTGTCGCGCAGAGCTGATATGCCGGAAGTCTACCGGTTCAAGGCGCCTGCAGTGTACTCCGGCGCATACCCGGAACGAGGCAGGAACGAAAGCGGAATGTAAAAACATATGCACGACGGACCGCCTTCAACAGCCATACATGTCGCTGATCAACCCTGGAATGCCTGCGCGTCGGTCTCCATCAAACCGCTCAGGTTTGAGAAGGGGAGGATTAGGGGGCGATGCCCGCCATCGCTAATTTCTTGCTCTTTCTGGGAGGACTGCGAGTCTGCAGGGCCGGAGTCACTGTACTTGGCTTCGTCCCGTTCGTGATCAGCAATGTTCGAGTACGGGAAATCGTACTTGACGAGACCTAAGCCTGTGCGTTCACGAATCCTATCATAGGATTTGACTGTCTGTGGGTCCACCATCTTGTCAGGCTCGGGAAACGCTGTTTCGAAGGAGAAGCAATCACCGATCAGGGCATAGAGCCGACGACAATGGTTTCTAATGTCGTCAAAACTCTTCTCCTCTTTGTGCAGCCTCTGTGGGAGCTTTATCACTCACTCAGAGTGGCAGCCTGATATCGCGCTCGTTGGCTTTAGGAGGGCGCCGACAGAACCATGAAGCATCTTTTCTATTTTATGGGCAAACTCTTTGGAAAGTGCTCTTTCTCGAGTCCAAGCGAACGTGGGCATGATCCGATCAAGAACGGAGTGGGAGCCGCTCTTCTTCTCCTCTCGTGCGGAGAGCAGGAATGCAGACTGTCAGACACAGAAGCTGACGGCGACGACACCGAATGATGGAATGTGACACCTCTTTTCCATCTCTCGGAAGCCTGTTCTCTCCATCAATTGATCAATCAGAGCTCAGTCGCCCATTTTTTGAGATGCTGGGGAGTTTCCCTCTCTTCCTAATGCTTTTTGTTTTGCTTCCAACACGCAGATATTCTCCTCGACCGATACGAAGACCGGTGTTGGGGATCTGACGCATTCTTCTCCATTCGAGAGTCGACCCCGGACGGCACCTCGTTTACGGAACTCAGACTAGAAGCACTATTTCCTCTGCTATTCGTTACGAATGACAATTTATGGAAATAGGCTACAATTCATATGGTGTCGGTCTTCATTCTATACGTAAAAAATTGGCAGTATGGACCCACCAGGCTAAAACATGACTCAAACCCGAAACATTAATCTACACTCACTGCCTGCCGCTTCCTATGAGTTGTCAGATGTATGCGTGGATCGATGATAGCCAAACACCGCTGTTAGCTGGGAAATTCAGGCATTTTCCATCATTTTTTCTCTGCATTCGTATAAGTTGATGCAGAATCATGATTCGCAGATTGATGCCTGGAAACACTCGTGAGAACCCGTCTAGATACAGCACATTCTCGATTATTTCAACCCCGATCGTGTCGAGTATTCGCATTCTAACCTGTATCATTCCAACTTCGATTACAGTGCCACCCCGATTATTTCAACTTCGAGTATTTCAACTTCCGATAATTCCAACCGTTTTCTGGAGCGATCAGTTGAGATGATCGAAGTTTCACTTTCCATCGAAAGCGTCCAAGTTCTAGCCATGCGGTAGCCATTGGTCCAGTATCGACAAGTATGTCCGCCGTTCCCGCGAGAGACCATGGTGATGTGTCGGAGGAACGCCCGGAGCTTAGGTTAGGTCATAGTTCTGGAAATCCACTGAGCCAAACCGCATCGCTGCCTACAATGCTGTGGGAACCTGGAAGGGTCCTCGATTTCCGTCGAGGGTGACCGCGGTTTGAAGGCTCTGATGAATTATAATAATGTCTAATCCTAGTCTGGCCCTGTCAGGGTTAACGTCTGGAAGGAAGGATCGCGGTCGGGAAGAGCCGACCGGTGCGTGCGCAATCGTCCAATTTCACACGACGCCTCAACTTAATCCCATTCAATTTAAAAGATAGCGCTAAACGTGCAGAGCCAACGCTTCGTCCTAATTGCCCGACCGGGGGTCCGATCCCCGGTAGGTTTTACGACAACGCGGTGTCTTGGCTCGTGCGAAGCAGCAAGCGTGCGAGACTGCACGCCCGCGGATAGCATGCGACCGTGGTGCCTGCGTTCCGGGGACCCGCTCCGTTCATCGTTCGACTCCAAACCATCTGCTCATAAGCGATTGATAGCGAACAATGCAACCAATGAAGTCAGGGAGAGCTAGGTTTCCAGAGTTCCAGATGGAGGATGGGTTCTCGGATGAAGAGCTGAGGATGTGCATCAAAGTTTTGCGCGAACGTTGCGGAAATTCAACTTGACAGCTGTTTAAAATCGATCGATGAGTTTGAACTTCTGCGAGGGCGCTCGAACAAGCAGAGACTCGCCGAAGGCACCGGAAAAAAGCTCAAACGGAGTACAATATTATCAGGGAACCGGCAGACGGGAGGCGAGGGATACGAAACAAGGGGAGGTGGATATCCGTGAGCCGGTCTATTAGCCGGATGACTCGACTGCTTGTTCCGTGTTCAGTCTCTTACATCGATTGGGTGGGGCAGCCGTACCTCTTATCGCTTACCGACGGACAGGGGAATGAACAGAGAAGATTCGAACGAAAGCGATCAAGGCCTGCGTCCACGTTTCCTCCGATTGAGAGCAGCGGCAGGATAAATAATCGTCTTTAGATTAGATTTATTGCTGTGAGACATGAACGATTCCCTCGCCCAGTCAACGTGTCGGCCTGATCAAAATAAACTTCCGCCTTGTCCGTTGCTTGAATACGCGGTCAAGTATTCGAAACGGAACACCCGGGGCGGATCGCTCGATCTGTGACAAACTCGGCGGCCCGGAATCGATCACGTGGGTTTCATCAAGACTCTCCGAACGAGGAAGGAGTGTCCGGCTCGTGGGCGAGCGGATATCGCGACGGGATCGATCTGGACACCGTCACGTCCGAATTCCACCATGAGCTGCGCTCGTGTGAGGAAGCCGAGAGTCACGGAACAGCAAGCTATGGAAAAAGCTCTAATGGAGTTCATGCGGGGGTTACGTCAGCGAAACGGATGGTTCCGAACTTTACGGACCATTTCACAGAAGGTTGGGATGGCTAAATTCTGAAGATGGATCCGTCTTCTTTTTAAGGTCTTCTCTCAGTCGGTGGAGCAGACTGACAGAGGTGGACGGCACGACGGGTTCGCGGCGGGCTTCATTCTCCTCGAACATCAGGCAGAAGAGCCCTCATCGTCGACGTCGCCCCCCCCCCGCCCCGGAGCAGAGGCAAATGACCAGCCACTCGACTGGAAGTGATCGATTCAATTCAGTTTGCAGCTCGCCGTCCGTTGAGCTCATCCTCCTTCGAACTTCCAACAAGGCGTATTCAGGCGCATCATGGGGGGAGCTTTGCATCGAGATACTGGGCTCACGCTTTGTTTGTTGGTTCCTCGGTCGGCATGAACCCTCGGAGCTGGGGCTCCAGATCACCGACGCAAGGGAGGCTTCTGACATCGGAATACGTATCTGCGCATTCGCCGTTTCCGGCGATGTTGTCATTCTCCGGGCAAATATAGGCTGTGATTCCGGCCGTGTTTACGCTCGAATCCGATATTCTCCGGAGCTACTTATCCAAACTCATGACATCGTCCAAGCCTGGCTGAGGAGCTCGTGGCCGAACTTGTGTGCTTTTCTCCTCAGTTCAAGATGATTTCACATCTCTCCGAGTGAAGGTGCCGTCTCTATTTCTCCATGCACGCTGTTTAGATGCCTGCTCCATCAGTTGAAAAAGTCTGCCGAAACTCCCTCCTGCCGCGGGGTAGGAAGTTGCGTCGGGAGGAGAATCTGTGCCCGAACCCACGCTTTCCGAAGCTTGGGCTCCAACAGTTCATCGGATTGGGCTCAGATACTCTCCATCATTCTAATGAGTTTGGGAGCATTGCTGAAAAGATGGATCCGGCGAAGAACCCGACCCGATACAATCCGTGTTTTCTTTGTGGATTTGGGCGATGGCGGCAGCTTCTGTACAGCGCCTGGGAGCTGAGGATTTCAATATCCGAGAAGAATCCGAGTTGATGAAACACGGCAGACCCTCTCAAAACAAACGGAATCGGAACTCAGGATTGAACTCTGGGAGAGCCGTAAGCTTCAGAACTCCTCTTCCACGTGGAAATTACGTCAGGAGGAAGGCATAAGCTTCAAAATCAGCATGGGAATCAACCATCCCGAGGCTGTCGCTCACTTGGCTCGGGCCGCGCAAGCCCGGAGAGTGTCACCCAGGAAATCCCGAAAGGGTCCTTTTCTCCGCAGACCGGAGTCTCAGCCTTCCCGCGGTACGGCTGCGAGTGTAAAAATCAAAGACCTGGCGGGAGATTCTCCGGAATTCTCAGATGATTGCCCGCGGGCCATATTTGAGTCACATCCAGCGGCCCTCGCTAAGCAAACCATACGTAAACAGCTCAGCGGAAAATACACCGGGGCGAAATCCCTCGGAAGAAGCTTCGCTCCGTTGAGGAGAGATACGTTTTCCCAACGAACCCAGTGATCCCGTTCTCCTGTTTGCCGACGAGTTCCATCTCTGGGTCGGCGGCTTGAGACAGCCCGAAAATCCAAAGACTCCAATGCCTCAGAATACATTCAATCTCAAGATTACACTTCGCTCGTTTCGCAGCTAGTCTCGACCCTCACGCGCTCCAGTCAGTCGGTACGAGGCGGCGTCTGAGGTGCGCTCCCCACCCTGGGGGACTACGGTTAACTTGTTCTGTTACTTCCTCTATCCCGTTCGAGAGCCCTCTCGGACCACGAGGGCTTTTAGAGCAAGCGAGCACGAGCTCCGCGGGATTCTCGAAAGTGGGTTGTCGAGGAGACCCGGGCCGGGAGAGACGTAATCAAACGAATCGGTGTCGTTCGAATTCGTAACACCGGACCGCCTTGTTGGCGATCGGGCGGGTTGGCGTGTCGGCCGCTGGGTCGGGGGAGAACCAAGAGGACGAGGAGAGTCGAGAGAAGCCACCCAGACCGTGAACGAGGAACCTACGGCCGCATTCCACTCGCTCATCGAGTTCAACTCTCACGGAGACCGAAGTCAAACGCTTTGTTGCAGACGCTGATGGATCGCTCAAGGGGACTTTTGCTGCTGCCGTGGCTTCTGTTCGAGAACGCGGTTTTAGGTCTAGACCATCAGTGAGGACTGGGGAACGTAGAGAGACAAGGGAACTCACTCGAGAGCCGAAGTGCACAGCAAATCAACGCTGCGGTGCTCGGCCGACCGAGCTCCCTCAAACATCAAGCTCACCCGGTCTAACTTTTTCGTGTGATTCAAACGTCCAAAGATGCTCACTACACCATCAACGAGCCCAAAGCCCTGGTCCACGTGTTCAAAATGGAACACCGAATCGTCACGGATCGGGTCGCGAACACAGGTGTCAAGTTCGAGATTCCATGGATTCCTGGAATGGGAACTCCAGAGCTCCCGGAGATTGTTCTACACAAATCTCAGAGCCAGAACACGGAAAGGACATCGCTCACGTCGATGAGAATTTCCAAACAGGCCACAACGTCAGCGCCTTGGCCCGTGCAAATGGAGTCGGAGCATCCCGGCGTCACCGGCTTATAGCTCTAAATCGGATTCAAGCGATGCTGCTGAATGGTCGAGAGCGAGGGTGTGCTCGAGGACGTCATCGTTCGCTCTACGCAGCCGGCTTCTCTTGAAAATTCCTCTCATTCGATGACCTTCGAAGTTTTCCCTGTCCAGATCACAGTCCCGTTCTGGAGTCGCCCCGGCTGCTGCACTGCTCACGGATGCATCCGACGACAACTTCTAGACCCTTTTCAACTCGACAATCCGCTCCGATCTTTTATGGACAGAAACAAGGAAAGCGATTCTGCAGGCGTCGTGCAGGTGTGGGGTTCGGTGGAATCAGTGAGCCAACTGTTTCCAGGTCCTGGTGCGAGTCTGATGCAATTCCGAAAATTCAGGACTGTGGCATGAACTGCCAGGCAGCTGCTTCGATGATCTCCACTCTGACACGAATGGGTCCGGAAACTATGCCGATGGCGGGAATCGAGCTTCAATCGCAAAGCGAGCAGAAAGTGGAGCTGACGGGGTCGATGAAGTTTCAACTCACTCAGCTTCGGGCTGGCTTCGCCACTTGAGTAACGCGGGAGATTGTTTCCTCAGAACCGAAAGCTCCTCGAGCATCAATGTCTGGAGTTCCTCCGTCTTTTCTTGTTGTAGGGGGGGAATTAATGGATCCGCTTAGTGTATAATTCATACTCGGTCAAGTGTCGTCCACGTAAAGTGTTCACGTCCGAAATTGAGGGTATGCCCACCGAAGATGCAACTTTGATGCCTGTCGAATATGACCATCTGCGCTGTCGGCGAAAGCTTTTTTGGATAGCAATTGCCGAAATAAGGCCCTGGCCGGCTGGCTGACCGCTCGCCGGCCTGCCTCCGAGCTCGCCTGTATAGCCCACCCTAGTATTAAGTAACATTCCGTGTTGGCATTAGTCGACCATCCGTGGGACAGGCAAGCTGGCCGCGTGGGGAGGGTAGGGATTGTCAGGGCTGTACCCGGTGGACGATGGCTCTCGTAATGAAACAGAGGGGACCGGTCCTCAATGATGGACATTTTTTCCTCCCATAGAGTCTTGAACTGAAAGCCTCGCGCAACGCTCTGATAGACGAGCCCCGACAGATGAGGAAGCGTGTCCTCGGACATCATCGAGGAAAAACTGCCCACTGGCAGCTCAGGGGAGACATTGTTTGCAGTGGAGTCCTCCAGCAAAAATCAAAGACACTGAGTGTTGCTAAATCGGAAGTGGATCCGGAACGGGAGAGCCGAAATTCGGATACATGGACGCGACTCCTGAAGTCTCCAGATCGAGATCCTCCCGAAATCTTTGTTTTGATCCGCATTTCCAACTTGATTTCCTTCTGCGGGCATCCAGATAAGAACAGGCAGAACTCCATTTGAAGGGTACCTCGTGGAAAACCATTTTTTTCTTGCTGGAACGAGGCCGAATACAAACTATGGGAATTGTATGAGAGGAAATCATCAAGCCGATTGTTCTGTTGGGATTTTCACAGATGTCGCATGTACAGGGTGGCTTTTTTTAGTCGGGAATTTTCGAGCCCGATATCGTTTTGGCCATAACTTCGTCAATTTTTGAAACTTTTCCAAAAATCAAACAGTGATCGATAGAGGATATCGAGGCGGTCATTTTGATACAAAAAAAAAAGGATCCGCCCGAAAACCGAGCGAAGTTATCTCATTTCCCCGAAGAATGGCAAGCGATAGTATCAACCCCTTTTTCAAGGCCTTGCCCATTGGCTAATTTCGTTTTCCTCGCTTTTCCCCGCATTTCTTCTCGTAACTCCTCAACGAGACGGAATCGGAGGTATCTCCCCCGGTGAAAATTACTCAGAAATGGGTGAATCATGCGAACATTGAGCTGCGAGGTCGATCCGATGATTTTTGATTTTCACCGGAAATCACCCATGCTCAGGATTCCGCCCTCGGTTGCCAAAATCACCCTCGACACCAAAGGAATTCTCGATACGATCGGTTGCCATTTTTCGGAGAAACGAGATAACTTCAATCGGTTTTCTGGCGAATGACCGGCTTCCTTTTGCGCGTCGGATGCGACCCGCACGAGTCCGATCCGATAAATATTGACGTTTTTACGATAACTTTTAGGAAGACCTCGAAAAAAAGGAAGGGTCATTTTCAAAACCATCTCCTGACCGGGATTTTTACCGGATCCTCCTAAATTTTGTATCAAAATGACTCGCCTCGATATCCTCTATCGATCACTGTTTGATTTTTGGAAAAGTTCCAAAAATTGACGAAGTTATGGCCAAAACAAGATCGGGCTCGAAAATTCCCGACTAAAAAAAGCCACCCTGTAGATGTAGCATACAGACACATGCAACGCGTGAGAGAAACACACACTCTTCTATGGACAGAGAGGTAGCACACACGCCTGATCTGATCTCTGCCATCCGCCTGACTTCGACACCCGACATCGGAGAACACCTGACTGAAGGAGGCCCCAAAAGCAGTAAGAAAGCCTTGCCGAGCCCGAATTCTAAAAGCCGCTTTCCTCCGAATACCAAGATGCGGTGCGATCGCGAGCCACCCTAACTCCCCCCTAGAGTCCAAGTCCGTGGCGTGAGAAAAGCAGTCGTTGGTACTCCTATGGGATCCGTATGACAAAGAGCTTTCAGTTGATTGCAATGTCGATGACAATCGACGTTTTAAACCACCGCATGGCCGCAAACCTCGAGAACTTTCATCTCGGATGCATTTTCCGAAGTAACGGAGTCGCGACATGCCTCTGATATCCAAAAAGACATTTCCGATTGAAACCACTTTTGAGTTGAGATCATCTCAGTCTACCATGCAAAGTTTTCAGAGAACCGATCTCCGGTTCCGTGCTTCTGGGGAGTAGTACAGGTGACTGAAGTTGAAAGCTACAGCTTCGAAGTGCTGTTTCCCCCGCGAGGCATGGTTCATCCTCCTCAGTTTTTGCTGAAGTTAATATTTAGTCAAGAACTGATTCACGCACTGATGTTTGCACGCAAATGTGAGCCCCCACATGTGAACAGATCAGCTGCTGTATCATTCGCAAGGGGGATGATTGGATTTTCAAGTGGCCTCGTGGTAGGAATGGGGGAAATAGAAAACTGGAGGCCTCTCATCCGATGAACGATCCGAGCCTTTCCGTGTCAAATCCATTCTGGGATGATTTCGTGGGGAGAGAGCGAGATCAATCCGTGCGATTCCAAGGCATACATAACGGGCAGGGTTCAGAAGAGCCATCGGAGTTCCAATCGTGACCATCGTGTGGCTGTCTTGCACACACCGACTTCTGGGTTTCTTTTATCAATAACGTTGCGGGTCATTTCGTATTCATAGAGTGGCAAAGCCAAGCGGAGAGAATTCGGGCCACTTTTCTTTCCTACTGTCTCTGCGACGTCGAGCACGTCCTCGCTCCCCCCGATCCCCTTGCCCTCCCCCGGTCCCGCGCAGTCGTCTTTCAGGGTCCCGTTTTCGGTCGCTCGCAGAGCCTCGCCATCCCCCTCAGGTTCCCTAAAGTTTTTCTTTCTTACCCTCTACGCCCAGCGGCAGGACCGCAGCAGTCAGCACACAACGTAGGGAAAAGCACTTTGGAAGAAATATGATGCGTTTCACAAAATCGGCATTTCAGCAGAGCCGGTCACAGCTGTCTGGATGCTCCTTGGAAAAAATCTCCGAGGAAAAGCTCAATAGTTTCTCCTCGGGCGAATTTTCCGCCAAACTTCAGGTGAAATCTGAGAATATCGCTGTTAAGCTCGTACTTACCCTCGGTCACTTTGTCACCGTTCGAGTTCGGAATCTTGGTCACGTGTCCTTGTTCCTTCGCAGAGTTGACCCCCTGGGTTCCTGCTACAAACCGTCACCTGCTACAAATTCAGATCGTACGAGCAGGCCGGGAAACTCTTGGCAATCCGAGATCGCGTTCCCTCGATGAATGCCCGGAATTGTGCTGGAAGACCTTCTTCTAGGAATAATAGAGACGGGAATGCCCGCATAGCTCGATGATTCTCCCAATGACGGCACTCTCTCAGGGTACGGATGAAAGTGGGTTCCAGCGACGAGACTGAAATACAAGTAGAGCCTTCTCTCGCGTGAGCTGACGGAAAGCGCTTCCCCGAAAGCTCAAAGTGGCGGTGAGAAAGTTTCACAACTCGAATCGTTCCGACAAGGAAACACTGTAAAGTAGATTGATGGAGGAATACGCCGGCGGTTTTGCAACCAATCGGCGGACCTCGTGTCCCTGATCGGAGAGTTCGTTGGCTCGGCAAAGAGCAGGCGCACGAGGAACCAGCACGCGGGATCGGATGCAGTTAATCCAACTTGAAGTACGCAACTGGGCAGGTTTCAGCGAGGAACAGTTTGTAATCCATAGAAGCGAACCATAAATCAAGCTCCAAAGGTGGTGTGAGCTCTTTCCTATGAAGATGCGACCTACTTCGTGGAGCTACTTCCTAGCGTCAGCTCTCGTCCAGTCACGCCATGCTGTCCACGACTATAATGACTTTTCTTGTGAATAGCGTCCGCGTCCTTTCGACTTGGAAGCTCGCTGAAAGAACAAGCGCGCCGTGCAGTCCCTCCGTGCAGTTCGTTGCTGGGTCAGAGGTCGGCTAGGTGGCTCTGAGCTACGTTTGAGTCGGGAAAGCGGTCGGCGGGGCAGCGGGCGAGGTTTCGGATCTCGTCAGTCATCTTCGGAGCCCGGAAACTGCCGAGGGGTCAATCGAACGGAGTTGAACGATTCGTGCCCACATGGAGCATGGTGATCAAAAATGAGCGTGGTTGGATCACGTCAGAGCAACAAGCCGGAATCACTGCGAAATTCGAACAATGTCCGACTGACGGATCGATATCAACGTGGCTGCCGTGTTCTTGTCGTTTAAGTCCCGGTACTCGTCCCTGCTCCTCGTCCCGTCTGTTTCCCTGCGGTAGTTTCCCCATTTCTTCCACGTCTAATCAAGCATTGGATTCGGCTCGACTCGTTGACTGATCAATAGACAGACGAAGTTACGGACAGGCGGGCCGTTCCCGATTCCCTGGAGAGGGAGGACCGAGCTCTTTGATGAGTGAAGGCCACAAAGCAAGGATTACCTCACGGAGCTCGATTAGTTTTGAGAGAGGAGAAACTTCGCCCGACGAGAGCGAGATTGGAATCTGCGAGCGAGTCCGGAACCATTGTTGTTTTGCAACCTCTCCGGCTTGGCTCCCCTTCTTTCGGCAGCGCCTCCCGGCGGACCGTCGCATGAGTTAGGAATGGGAAAAATCGATCACTCCACAGTCAAAATCCGAAAAGCAGTCTCTCCTTTCTGACTGAATAATGCGGGTATCATGTTCCTATACCGAACTCCCCGTTTGCGCATGCGCAAGGATGTGACAGCCTTGTGAAGCTTCTCATTGAATACCCACAGATGATGATGCCTTCGCTGTCGAAACATTCACCTTCATGGGCTCGAGATGAGGGACATCTCGAGAGAAACACACCAAGGAGGCAACGATTCTACCAGGTGCAAACTCGTCAGAGTGAATGCTGATATTGGACGCCCTTCGAGAGCGCATCGGAATCGGGAGCTCGGGGAGGATGGCGAGTGTTCGGCGGTGTTCGCCCAGGAAAACGCCGATCGAGTTACTTTGAACCCCTCTCCCGAATAACCTCTCTCAACGAAAAGTCTCGAGCAGCAGTTCGCAGGATCTATTCTCGATTCCGGCCAACTTCTGGTTCCGACTGCTTTCCACTCCGCCGACGTGAATACGGAGAGAGCTTTCCTCTGGAACCGACCTGCTGCACCAACTTCAGCATCAAGGGCCGATAAAACCTCCAGCAGAGGACGGGGCGAGTGCTGGGGTGGGAAACGTAGCGAAACCCATAGAAGAATTCATCTCTGGAAAGATGGATAATGATTAATGAATAAAGCTCGATCGATTTCCCCAGGCCCTGGTCATTGGAAAATTGTCCGTTCACATGGAATTAATGAAGTTCACGGGTTGTTCCCGGAGCGAGATGAGGGCCCAATGGCTTTTTTCCAAGAAACTGTAATAAACGGATTGTGGCATGTTGAGGTGGCCCGGACGCGCAATCGGAATCAGAGCCCAACAGAAACGGCGTTCGGTCGCGCAGCCCGCTGAATGCTGCCTCGGCTGCAGCAGCAACGCAAAAAGGCTTTGCAATGTTCGTAGATGGATCATTACGAAAATTAATGACTGAAGGTTATTAATCAAAGCAGCTACAGCGCACGTTGTGTCGGTAGTGGTGGCCGTAGTCTTTCGCTGCAGTCTGAACGCCCCGTCCGCCTGCCTGCCACCCGGCCTTTGTCTGACAGGGGCTGGGAGCGCCGGCATTGGGTACTTCCCGCCTGTTGGAAAAAAAAACCAACGCCTCCTAAAACAAGCCTCAACGAAGAGTCGTAGCATTTATCAAGAGACAGGACGATGGCAACATCGCTCACACGGCTGTGCGCGGGTTTCGTGAGTCAATGCAGAACGCCGGTCACAGAGTGGGCTCCGGCAATCGAGAAAGTATTGTGAATCGAGGACTTATACGAGCAACGTCACGCGACGATCCCTGTCAGGAGCAGCAAAGGGAACGGTACCGCGCCCATTAGGGATGTCAGCAAACATTCATCGGTGGTCGGGGGACAAGCACGCGGAGCCGAACGTGAAAAACTCGAGACCTCAACAGCAATCGACCGGCTTTCGGCCCTCTCAACAGGCGGGGCCGAATTTGCTGAATGGCTTTTTGGAGCCTGCTGGAGAGGATAGGACTCCCTCCCTGATGCCACGAGAGCCGGTGTCAGCGGCCTAGCTCGCAAACAGGCTGGCGGGCGAGCGGGAAGCCTGTCCCCGAGTGATGCTCGTTATCTGGACGTGACCCGCCATAGGGCTGTGCGTACGTCGCTCCTGTGTGGGGTGGGGGCGCGGGGACGGGGGACGGAGGATCCTCTAAGCAGGGTAAACAGCAGTAGCGAGGAAGAACGAGTCACTGAAGAGGTGCAATGATTCCGCTTCTCTCCTCAAAGATTAACAACCGACTAAACTGAAGCATCAACGACGACTCTGAGATTGCGGGAAAATCCCCGAACCGGAGGTGGAATTAATGTTCCCTCTGCTCGTCGAGCCTTCTTGGCCGAACACAATCCGACCGTCGAGAGTACCAGGAAACCCGCCCGGTGGAGCTGGACGGAAAGCGACGGAAAATTTTCTGTGGGCGGAGGAGCGCTACAGACGGTGTGCGGCCCGGACCCTGAGATGGCAGCGGTCCCCACGATTATCGTGCTGACGCCCTCGGTGAAGTTCAGCGAGGATTTCGATGTGGCCGGTTGGGCAGGTGAACGCGCATTCCGACCGAGCAACCGATTCACTGCACCCATCCGAGGCACGGAGCGACACGGTGATCAACACCAAACGACTTCCGTCCAATGGGCAATTACCATTTAATACCACGCGTTATACCATTCGCGAAGCGGTCGAAGCACCTTTTTTTCGGAAACATTATGCTCAATTAACCGGGGCAGCGTCGATGTCTCTCCTGCTCAGGAACCGATTTAGTCGAGGTCATTCCTTCGCCTTGCGATTGGTCAGTTTGGCGGGCGAACAATATTCGGCGACACTCAAGCTGTTCTGCGGAAAGCCATCGGGAAGAGAGATCTCTCCACAGCCCGACATGAGGAATACTACGGATCGACAGATTTTGCCACATTATCGGAAAGCTGCTCTCAGGAGTACTTGAACCCGCCTCTGCTCAGTGGTTTCGGCTGTTTTCTGAATTGAAGCCGCGGCTTCAACTTCGCACGGCACAACGGTCGGCGTCGAAGTAGAGCACTCAGAGAATAAGCGGCAATTCGTCGGTGCAGGACAATAAAAGAAAAGTCTCGCACTTGATGCCCTTGCCTTCTTCCCTCCGTGCAAATGCCGCCTGGCCCCGACGAAAGCAGTCTACGCTACAGCAGGCCAGACTGAGAGGGCAGACTTCCCCAAGAAGTTAGCAGAGTGTGTTTCTCTTCCGGCTGTTTCCTCTTTCGGTCCGTGCGTTCGTTCTCTCACTCGTTCCCGACCGGCTTGCCGGCTTCTGACTTGCAACTTCAAATTGCACTTTGCATTAATTATTGACGCACTCTCCCTTCAGCCTATGGGGAGGAAGACCGACCGCATCATTAAGCCTCCCCATAAGAATCCCATCAACTGCACACAAACGGTAAGAGATTCGAAAGGAATCCATAAACCGACTGCGTGGCGGTGTACGGACTGGCGGGAGCGTTTAGCCTGGAACTGGACCCGCGATGCCGGGAACAACCCGAAGCTTCGAAGAGTCGAAATGTTCGAAGAACGTGAAAGAAGTATTAAACGGAGTGCCGTCGGAATCGGAGCCCTGTTTTTCTCATCTAAACAATCATTGCACCGAGCGGGCCAGCCTAGTTTGAGGGAAATACGGTGTCCGATTCCAATGGGACTCCGTCTGATCCTCAAAACGGCTCTGGCATTCGTTCCTAGGGTATCTCCCAATCAGAGCGATGTTCCGTCCTACACTCAGTCAGACATCGATCTATCCTGAAATCGCTTCATCGATCCACATCATCGGACTCTGCTTAGAACTATCTCCATCGCGGAGCGGACCTCGTTGGAGTGGCACTCTCGTTCGAAACACGTCTCCTCGGCTGAGATGCTACATTGACCCTGGTAACGCAGAATCGACAGACAAGAGCACGTTGGACACGTTACCAAAAATGCCGGAGGGAGAGAGAGATCTAGCGGGGTCAGGGAGCCGCGCTTGCGTACACCTCATTCATTCGTATTAGGATTCGGTCTTTCCTGGCGGAGCTCCCCACAGGAGAGGACTACGTCGACAACGACGACGCAGACTATTCAATGTGTCCCATATGCAAATCTAATCCCACCCGTTTGGGACCCTATAGAAGTAGGAGCTGATCCGGATTTCATCCCGTCGGATTCCTGGTAGGAAGACCCCACGATCGGTGGTAACATGACGCAGCCCTGAACAAGCCCTCAGGGAAAAACTGCCAGGGAAATCCGGGTAACCCTGATTAGGGTGTCGGGCCATTGGGTCAGCCGACCTGAGAGACCAACGCTGTCTTAGATGACGAGCTCTGAGCAATCGTCGACGTTTCTGTGATATTCTCGCAGAGACAACAGTGCCGTTGTTGCCGAGCTACCTCTTCGGCTGCATGGAGAACTCCCGACCCGCGTCCTCAACCACGCAGTCGATCACAGCTCAGAGCTCGTGATTTGCAAACACAACTTGAACTTTGAGGAGCTCCCACTTAATTGTTAGACGTGCCGTCATCAGAGCCATCGATGGAGTTGTTGCAGCAACTGCACTATCCTCTCTGAGACTTCTCAGAGTACCGCTCGAACAGGGCTCTGCTGCTGTTCATGGCCTTCCTCTTATTCCTCTCTCGTTCCTCATTGCCAACGCTCACCTAGGAAAGCGAGGTCAACGCGAAACCTGGAGTGACCAACGGAAACAAATGGATCGCCCTGAGCTCAATTAAGAGCTCCATGAGTTACGCAGCCACTCATTTTTCATTGGAATCTTTCCGGTAACGGAACATCCAGGTCTTGGTTCCTTCCATCAATTCGCTCGTGACATCTTCTGCGGACGAGTCTCGAAAACCACTGAGCTACGATGGAACGGACCAACATGAACTCGTGAGACCGTCACTGCTCATCGAATCTCTGTTTTTAGTGCTAGCGCGCCTCCGCTCCAGATCTACGAGGCTCTCAAGATTTCCCATCAGGTGGCTGGAAATGAGAAGCGGTGTTGGCGATGACAGTGAGCAGAAGGAGCTTCCCGTCACAACTGCTCCTCCTCAGCCTTTCGATGGGGCGACGAGAGAGAAAAAAGAAACACGGCGCATACGTGGGTCCATGTGCCATCAAGCACAGACACCAGTTGGACGACGAGGGTGCGGCGGCGGCGAGAGCGCAGATTCGTTAATTCGCGTAAGGTGCCGTAGCGCGGCCTGATCGACAACTTCATCAGCAGTGGCGGTGGTCGAGGCAGCGCTCCCGGAGCGATACAGCAGATAAGAGAGCAGCTTCTCCACGTGAATCCACCGCTCCCCTATCGAGATTGATTGGCTGAGTCTCGGTAGTCGGCTAGGATTGGCCGGGCCCGGCCCGAGGGAGCCGGGAAAGTCTTTTTTCAAGATGTTCCCCTGCGGAGCAACTAAAGGTGAAGTTCTCCGGGAGCCCACCTCTGAAGTCCTTCTAATCCCTTTCAGTCATTGGCTTCGAAGCGAATGAACCCTCAACATCAAACGTCCCCTCGATCGTCCCTGTCTAATGAAATCACAGCAGTTCGCCCGGATCGAAATAGGCTTAGCGTTGACTACGACAACGAAAAAGAACAGGGGCTCGGGCGGGAGCGACAGCTCGGGGGGTGGGGGAGGCGTTTGCCGCCCCCGCTGTCACCGCTTTCCCTTTGAAAGATCGAGCCGACGTAGGGTGCAGGATCGGACGCTCCTGGACACTACACGACCCTCGGGGGGCCTTTGAATATCGAGATTACGGCTCGATATGGACGTCCTCCCACAGCTGCGAGCCTTTCGCCGGCTGAGCTCGGAAAAGGCGAGCGGCGAAACGGTTTGGGAACAATGAGACCACCGCCTCCGCCACGACTGCCACCGCAGTTGGGATCTCCGTCGATGATACGATCCTGGCATCGATGAGCGGGATTCAAAGTGCTCCTTCCTCCAGATAGGTAGACGTTGATAGCAACGAGTAGGAGCGACGATCTCCGTCGGAGGAACCGAAAGGCTCCATGGGGGAGGGGAGTGGACACCGGGTGCGCCCAGGAACTCCGACGCAGCGCTATCGCAAGACCCCTCAATTATTCGACCAGTTGACATTGATTTATCTCCGCTGACAAATATCTAGGCTTCAAGCAATTCGAGGGCCCGGATGTGCGGGACCATCGGTTGAACACTCCGTTCAGATAAAAGTAGGCCTTCGAACATTGTGTGTTCGTCGGTTCGTTCCTGGATTTCGAGGCGAGCGGCGCGGAGACCGCGTTGAGTCAGGCCCGCGACCGTGCCCGAGAGATGCCAAAGAAGCTGCTGGTTGAATCGCACAGTGACGATTGACGTCTTCGGTGGCTGCCCCTCCTCCTGCCGATTCTCTCCGCTCACCCTCGTCTTCGATACCCCCCATGTGGCTTGGCTGTTCCCTAAAGGATGAAACAGCACTCACAATCATTCGGCACGCGCTTAACATCAACTCCGCTCCAGTGGCTTTCTCCCCGAGTGTTGGTCGATTTGTTGGTAGCACCGGTCGACGGTCGGAGGGATATTCACGAAGCGGTGGGAGCCCTTGATGAACCCGATGAGTTTGCGGCGAGGGAAGTGTAATTTGAATTCGCTGCAATCAATTTCTTTTTTTTCTCTCCCGACTCCCTTCGTTCCCATCGTTGCGACTTGGTGGGAGCGGGGCAGTGATGTCAGGCGCGCTGAAGTCCTGGGGGAGTCTTGGATTCAGGCTCGAGTTTTCTCTCGCGTGCGATGATCTCGTCATCCTCTTTCGGCGACACCGTCATCCTCAGACGAACTGGCTGCCCGAATGAGCGCGCCAAGGTTGGAGAACGAACAACACGTTGCGTGTTAGCCTTGCGCCGGGACAAAACCACCGAGAAGCTCTCTTCGATTACGCTACTCGTCGATCCAAAACTTGCAGGAGAAAGCAAACGTCGCCTGAAATATTTCCCGCAGCGATTGTGCCTGAGAGGCCCCAGTGGCCTGGCGTAGAGCCTGGAAGAAGAATGATAACAGACAACCCTTCCACACGATGATTCCGTCCATCATTAACTTGAAGCGTAAAATGGTTTCTGCGCCTAATCACCTCTTTAGATTCATTTGCTGACGAGAGGGGGTCACTAAAGCCGGGAGATTAGAGCATCATTTCCAAATGAGGCTCATTCTGATCGATGCATACCCAATTGAGAACTCGAGAGGCCTGTGAACGAACCAAAATTCCATCCCGATGCGCAGGGAGTGATGTCCTTAGGCCGCCGATCCGAGATTCTCAAGGCCGTGTGATGCGAGCACTCACGGTTTGGCTGATAACGATAATTCGAGGCGTTCGACCCGAACCTTCATTGAAACATCAGTCTATCTCGTGAAGAAACATCGACATGATCGATTCGTGTCCTTTGTCCCGGTCTCGATTCCCCGTCGTGGGGTGGATGTTACCCGGACACTGGTGGAATTCGAGGTCGCCAAGCTCCTGACGGTTTCAAACATGTTCACAAGAAGCATTGCTTTCATTCCTCCACGGTCGACTCTTATCTTACCTTCTAAATAATGTATCCTCGACATCCCGCTTCTTCGGGCAACGCGCTTCTTCAGACCGCCGGTCCCAATGTGGTTCCGTTCAGCGCCCTTCATTGTAGTGCGATTTCGTCTCTCGAAATCGTTTCCCTGGCACGGGAGATGTTTCATACCAATATCTGGGATCCGCATTCGTACCCGAACCTGTTCAAAGTTCACTGTTCTTGCTTAGCCCTGGCTTGACGAGCGTCAAGGCTCAGAAGCCGACATACCTCTTTCTATGACACCAGAGCGCTCCCCACATGATCTGCGAAGAATCCAGATTTTTTGGCTGCGCCGCTAACTTTATCACGCCCTATGACGAAAAGCAAGATCAGGAAAAGGAATGCAAATTCTTGGATCATCGTCCCGGTCGATCAAAGTGGCAGCTCACACTCGAGTAAACTCGTCATCGCCAAACCAGACCCTCGACTGGATTGAGCTTCGCCTCGAGGAGGACCGCCGCAAAATCTCCTTGTCTGTCTCCTTGCCTCCGTCCTCATTATTTCACTGCTGTACAACACGGACGGCATGGCGTAACGATGAGGGAGTACGGGCGTCCGAACTCCGTCAAAACCGACGAGCTGATCCATTCTCTCGACGGAGGACAGATGCCTGTCCAGGAGGGAGCCAAGCGAGAGGCTCCTGCATTACGACCCGTCCATATCTCTCGTACTCACTTCTCCTAGGAGTCCGAACTCGCCTCCCCTCTCGCTGCTCGTCCTTCGAGGTGGCCCCAACTGGAGAGACACGTCGCTTCAGTGAGAGATTCGTTCATGGTTTTTTTGCGCCCTGCTATTCGTCCCTCTTTGGGTTTTCCCAGTGCCTCTCACCCGTAGCTTTTGTTTTTCTCCGCCCTAACTCCTTCCCCGCCATTTTCAACAAGCTGTCACGCTGTGAGTTGGTGCATTCCCTCTGCGAAAGGTGCATAGTGCGCATTCCGATGCGCCAGTTTCGCTTTGAAGCCTCTGAATGAAGGTTCTGAGACTCATTACTGCATTGTTGATTCCCCCGCTCGTTCCACAAGGCGGCGGATCGCTGATGAGTTCCGCGGAGGTGCGGGCGGAAAGCCCCGCCGGCTTAATCTGACATTGCTGTTGCGAGAGACTGCGCCAGTGGTCGCCTCGGTTGTCCTTCCCAGAGCAGAGGCCTCGGCCGTTCCGAGGTCGTGGCCCAACCCGAACAACGAGTCCAGTGGCCCAGGACGCATTACAGGCCCGCAGTTCTGGAGTTGCCCGTATCTCCGTCCGTCCGTCCGTCTGTCTGCTCGCGCGCCTGCGCCTCTCAAACATTAATTTGAGTGCGGCGTCTCCCTCCTCAGACCGCCTCTCAGATCGGCCGTTCGTAAGTAGCTCCGGCTGTTCCTCCTCGAGAGTGCGTCTGTGTTTGTGTGAATACTGAGCGTCTCCTGCCCGCCCGTGGCTCGCGAGCCCGACTGGAAACAAGGAATGCTCACTCCATCCACCGATCCCTCATTTCTGTTCCCCGTTGCGTTTCTCCGCAGCGTCC